>CM024516.1:18838585-23883585 GCA_014182375.1 Eucalyptus virginea
TCAGCCGAGAGGAGCGCGACGACGAGCACGCACGAAGAGTTCTTGCTTTGTTCCGAATTTGTTCTTTTGTTTCTTTCGTTTTTGTTCTTTTGTTCCGTCGAAGAAGTGTTTCTTTCCAAAAGAAACAACTTTTTTTTGTTTCTTTTTTCTATTTCTATTTCGTTCCAGAAAAAAAATAAAGGAACAGAAACGCAACCAAACGCGTTTCTGTTCCTTTTTTTTCCCGGACACTTTCCGTACAGAAGTGTGCCAGAAACGTTTCTAAGAAACGTTTCCATGCACGCCCTAAGTCTTTACTACTATCTCTGAACAGTGAACGTGGATCTTAGCGGATCTTGCATATTCCCTCTTTGATCGGTACTTGCCTTTGAAAGAGGATAGATTTTTAGAGACAATCAATTTCAACTTTCAGGCATCACTATTCGACATACCAAATGGCTTTAATTTTCCATAGAAATATGGAAGTGGTTGATTTTGTTTTGTTGAATAAATTTGAAAAACTTCCTTTTCAATGAAACTTGAGACCATGTATTACTTTCACATTTCGATAATACATTGATACACATTGAAAAATCGATAAAGATTTTTTTTATTTTGATTAATGAGTTTGAAGATGTTTTAAATATGCTCAATTATGTCAATCCCTTTAATGTTAATATATTGTTGAATTTGGTTTCCTTAATTTGGCAATAATTTCCTAAATCAATGGGATTTATATCCTTCACTTTAAGCTAACACCAAGATTATAGATTCCACATTTTTCTGAAGCAAGACTAGTCAAAATAGAAATTGCGAATTCAACTTTGACTAAACACAAAATCATTTTGAAGGAATCAAATCAAATTGGCAATTCCAGGTGGTTAAAAATTTATTACTATAAATGATTGAGATATTGTTAAAATCATAGGCGGCGGCTCTTAATTTTTTTTAAAAAACTGATGACGTAATAATCCAAACTGATAAGCTAAAAATTCGGGGCGGATTGAAAACGTATAATTTTGGAAAAACCGAAATAATTTAGCCGCAGACTACCCAAAGTAACCCCGCTCTCTCTCTCTCTCTCTCTCTCTCTCTACACTCGAGAAGTTCGCCGCCGATGGAGAACGACGGGGAGGCGGCGGCGGTGGCGGCGGCGACGGCGACGTCGCATCAGGCGGAGTCCGGCAGGGGCGCCGGAGGAAAGATGAGGAGGCCTCCGAGCCGCAACCCTCGCGCCACGCCCTACGCCCGCCCCAATTCGAGCAAACCTCAGGCCGTTGCCGTCGCCGGCGGCGGCGGCGGCGGCGGCGGCGGCGGGTGGTTGTCGAAGCTGGTGGATCCGGCGTACCGCCTGATCTCCGGCGGCGCCACCCGCATATTGCCCTCGCTTTTCTCGAGGTCGCCTGCCCCTGCTTCGCTCCCTCCTCTCCATGACGACGACGACGACGACGACGACGGCAGCGACGACGGCAGCGACGACGACGGCGAGGGTCTGTTAATCTCTCCTCAGTTTGCGCTTTTCCAATCTCTGCTGCCTCTAGTTGTTCTCGTGTGCTTTGGTTAGTCGGCATAGATGATCAGATGAATTGAGGTCAAGTTTTACCGCTTCTTGGTTGATTGCCGTGATTAGGGTTTTTTGTTTGCTTCTGCTCTATTCAAGAGAGGTTTCCGGTACTGGCTAGTTGGGTCCGTAATGGAAGCACGTTGTCCATTCCTTGGTGATTTGAAGTAATTTCTTTCTCTTTGTTTATGCTCTTTCTTCAGTGATTGAAGGAGAGAAATATGTGTTAAGATGATTAGAGAGGAAAAAAAAAAAAAGCGATGGAATTTGCTAAAATGTATTGCTTACTGTTGTTATGCATACAAGTAAATGTATAAATCTTTGAAAGTAGCATCTCAAATTTAGTATCTTTACCATCTCCCACTGCATATAGAAACTCTGCTTTTGAAAACATCCCAGCCTTGCCTAATGCGCTTCCAAAGCCTGATTTTTATGTGCTCGTTGACTAGATTTAGTTATCCTCTCTGTATCTTCCCACCCAAATTCGCAATCTGTACCCTCTTCCAAGGACTGGTTTTCTCCACATTAAATCTCCACAGCCATTTTTGAAGGAAAGCTTTATTTACAAGAATCGGTGCTTTACCTCCAACCTCCCATTGACAACTGTCAGTGTTACAATATTCCAATTAACTCGATGAGATTTTGGATTGTGATCCTAATCTAATACATAAATTATTTATTTCAGTATTCAAGGACTAAAGAAAATAGAGTGGGAACTGTAAGAACCGAAGTTTGGTCATACAACTCACTTTGCAAATCTAGACTCCATTATATGCGTGTCTTTTTAATGTTCTTTTCCATGTCAGCAATGTCTGATAATGAAAAATAGATATGTTCTCTTCATTATTAGAATCTGTCTATGGAGTGGTTTCTGTTTCAGGGGACGTGCTTCTAATGTACAGAAGTTGTTTATGACTATGAGAAGTCTTCAAGGATTACAGTTAAACAAAAAGGATGGTGTATGACCGAATAAAAGTATTAGGGATCAATTATACAACAAGAAAAATTTCGTTTGGTTTTTGTGCACTCCTACTGTCAAGAATGCTTGTTTTTGTATGGCTGATCTAGTCAGCCACCATCTTGCATTGATTTTCTTCTATTGCAAGGGAATTTGCTTTGTATTGCTAGCTTGATTTTCTTTGTTGAGGAAGTTTAAAGGTGAACTATGCGTTCAAGGTATACTTTTACTTTAAACATTCAAAATTCGATTTTTGTTTAATATCAAACACCCCAATTCTTTTAAAGCATATAAATGCTGACATTTTGATTCATGCAGATTTTTTCCTCTGTGATTTTTGAGAATATATATATATATTAATTTAGGCAACTCAAAATAAGTTTCTAAGCTACCCCTAGCTCGAGATAACTGATTCTCTGCTTGTCCAATGTATGTACTCCCTTCAGGGCAGCTGTGGAGTGCATTTCCTGCTCAAGATAATTTCTTATGTTCACTTTGCATATATTCAGTTCTTGTTTCTTTTATGTATAGCTGTTTCTCGACATAGTATGTTATTCTCTTCCGGGCAGTTATAGTGTGCGCTCCTGCTTGTGATTTGCATGTGGACCGTATATCATCCTTCCTTTATTTTAGTGCGTCCTCTGGTTATATCTTGGAATGTGACCTTTGTAACTTCAATATTCAGACTTGCTTAGATAGCTATTTCTGTATGCTATGCCATGTTCATATTTTCAATCGGTGTGATGTTCTGTTATAGATAAGTTGAAGAGAGAGATCGATCAAGATGTTAGAGGGAGTAACCACGAAGGCAATTCAGATGTAAGTTACTGAATAGCTCTTGTTCATGTTGAGGCACTCCAGATTGTATTCTGGTTAATAGTCTTGCAAATTCTTTCATGATTTCTGGATCTTGCATTTTCTAGGATATTGCATGAGGTCTTTGTTGTTCTGGTTGACTGGGTTCATTCTGAAATAGTTTTATAATTGTGAAGTTACTGAACAAAAATAGTGGCTGATGGTGCCACGTAAAACTATTATTCTCCAAGCACTGCAACTTTGTCCCTATGTTCTTCATCGCCGTGTCATTTTTGTTCATGTTTTCTTTTGCCAAAATTCAAGTGATTCTGTCAAATAACATATGTGGCGCACCATTATCCATATATTTCTGGGTAAAGATGCATGCTTTCCTGTCATGTTTTTCAAGGAAATCATCGTTTCCTACACGTGACACCCTTGCTCGTGTGGCTCTATATGCACACGGCTTTTGAGGTCAGGTGTTTGGATTAACTATCTTGTCCCAAAAGTAGCTTCCAACATGTGCTTATCTCCATCAAATGAAAGGTATACGTCTTTCTAATGACAGACGTCGTTTTATTTTAATCTCATAGTTTTCTACCATGGCTTCATTTGTCTTTCTTTTTAATATAATGTTGATGATGTTCTTATAATTTGCAGCTGGGTTTATCAAGATCAGCCAAAGTAGAAAATGCTGTTGCGTCTGATCTACCGAAAAGAATTGTGTTTGATGGGTACAAAGAATTCAAAACAACAGAAAACAAAGTAACTGACCCTCCAAAAGATGGTATCCTTCCTGAAATTGAGCAGCTGATTAGAGGAAAAATGTTCTCCAGGTAAATCAATCTTTTGTCTAAAGGTTAAATGTACTATGTACTAAATTGTCCTGGTGGACGTTAACCTGTGAATTGCTTCGTCTTTTTGAGTTCATGCATATGTATCTCTTTTCTGAAAAGTCATTCGCGATAATTTATTGTGCAATTTTATCTTTTGAGAAGTTTTGTTGTCTTACCTTTAGGTTCTTTAGTGAGGGAGGGGAAGGGTAAAGATCAGAATGATGACCTCTTAGGTGTTGGTGAGGGGAAGTACCACTAGGCCAAACCTTGTTTCTGTAGTTTGTTCTGAATTGTATACCCTTTGCAGAGGGTTTCCTTCTTTCTTCTGGTAAATTGTTTGTTTCAAATATGCGCTTGCGACAACTTAAAGTGGGCAGGTGGAAAATGGTGGAAGGAAAATTTGGTTTTGTTGGCAAAATTTCAACCTGCTTTTTAGAAATTACTTTGTCCTTGACTCTTTAATGGCTTATTAATCTTGCACAGTAATTCTGGTTGACAATGTATAATTGATAGGGACTCTGAAAGTTAACCAACAAGATTTGTACATAATACTATTCAGGGGATGTCTTTTTTGTTCCATGCCTTGATGGTTTTTATCATCATGCAGGGATGAAATTAGTCGTCTGACTGAGTTATTAAAATCAAAGTCTGTTGATCCACCGAAGATGAAGGAAAGGGAGAACAACTCTGAAATGAATGCTGTGGGTGAAGTTGAGGTCCATGCAATTGTGCCTCACATTCCAAGCAAAACAAATGGGGGAGTGCAGGGAGTTTTGAACAGAGCTCTATGGGAAGTTTCAACGCCCTTCATCATTCAAATGTAAGTAGAGTAGATTCTTCTATACGTTTCTCTGTCAGAACATGTTTTCTCGAATGTTTGTGCTAGAGTACACAGGCATAAGGCCAATGAATTCAAGCAACTTGTAAAGAATGCCATTGTTGTTCTAGATGTGAGCCAAGGATTCTCAGAATAGAATGACCTAGAGATCCCTTGAGTTAGAGAGAAAGTTACTGGATTGCTGTAATTCATATATTGGCCATCCTGACAGATAAGTTCCGTTGGCATCAATAGTTGGTAACTGATGCTTGGTCACTTGATGGTTCGGCAACTATCAAGATGTCTTATTATGAGGTTTGTGGCCTACATCTAATTATGTTGTATTCGTGAGTTTTCAGCAGTTTGAAATCTTTTTTACAGAGAATATTGAAGGTAGCTTAATATTGGAAAAGCTGAAGGATAAATCTTATTTTTCCTTGGGATCTAAATAGCTTATTGAGATGACTATGCATACATGTGATTTTCTAGCATTCTTTGCCCCAACTTTGCCTCAAATTTTTCATGAAGCATAATGGAATTTCTTTTATGTGCTTTTGAAGTGTGTTTGATGAAGTGAATAGTATAGTAATGCTCTTCCTGCACCTCCACCATGCTTTTATTGGAAATAAATATTTGAAGGTATTCGAATGTGCCTTGGTACATAGCATTCATTAGTGAGTCTTTGTTGGGGTTGATGACCTTTTGCTTCTTTTTAGTTTCTGCTAGCTGTTTTGTAAAATTTTATGGGACCAAAGCCAACTATTCTAAATGGTTAATTATTAGATGAAGGTGTGGTTTAATATTTAAGGGCATGCTTGGTTGCATTTAAACAAAAATGAAAAGACTCCATTTTCTTTCCTACCAAAATTTTAAAAATATTATTCAAAGTTCAAAGAATTATGTAAAAGTTACATGTACATTTACATTGCAACACTTGAGCGTTGTGAAAGTTTAAGGAGAATCAGATTTCATAAAAGTCGTGCATGAGTTGCAAGATTTAGATTAAGCAAATAGAAAAATTAAAAATTTAATCCAAACAGCCCCTAAATGGTTTAACAGTGCCCGTCACACTGATGTATGACTAAAGCTTGGAAATATATATGGGGAGACAAATGAGGGATGTGGAAGGATTTGAATTCAGGATCTCATGCTATGGCACCTTGAGAAATTTTGTAGGATCACAACCAACTGATCTAATAGTTTAAACTATTAGATCATGGCATGATTAATTATTTAACTGGTCTAACATGTTTATTATTCTCCCTGTGTGTCGGGACATTTCCCAAATATAGTGTGGATTGCTTCTTGATGTCTGTAATGTCAAGGCATTTTATAGTGCCATCTTGTCTAATGAAGAGCATCAGATTGTCTCTTGGTATTCTAACATAGGTATCCTATTAAATGTGTTGTGATGCCATCTCTCAAGTTTATAAGTTACTGAAATTTTTCTGCTGTTTTCACGTATGTTTATAAATAGCTAAATATCTGTATCCTTTTCAGAAAAGCTACTCAAATAGTACTGTTTCTTATGCATGGAGTGATTTTCTTCAATTGAAGTGGAAGCCGTTGGTGCTAGCTCGTGAATTTTAATATGGTGTTAGCAGTGAAACTCTGTTTATTTATTTGATGGTGATGCCTCTCTCTCTATATGTATGTGTATATATATATATGGGGAGGCCATCTTAGACCGGATGAAGTTTTCTTCAGGTGTTAAGAGTTCCACTTCAGTCTGGGCATTGTTATCTTCTGTTGGCTTGAACCAAATTTAGAAAACTGGTAATGTTTGTTCTGACGATACTTATGGTGCTCTGAAAACTCTGCAGTTACGTGATGAAATCGGTGCTTCACCTGTCGACATTGCTAGAGCATACATGGGAAGTCGAGCATCAGAAGTTGGCTCTATTCTTAAAAGTAACCTGCCAGAAGATCCGAAAGCATTGCTTCGTGTGGATGGCTCTTTACAGAAACCTTATAGTCCATCGCCTCTACCCAAGTCATCTCTATGCTGGCCTGGTTCGGTAGTACAAGATCAGTATTTGACCCCACAGACTCAAAGAGGCAGACACGCGACTCCAAATTTCCGCAGAACCCCATATTCAAGACCTGTACATTCTATGTCCAAGTCTACGGTATGCGAAACATGTTCTGTGAATTTTTAATATCAATTTGATCTGTAACATATGTGCCTGTCAATGTGGACATGCTCATCTGCTTGTGAAGCAAATAGAATACTCCTAATTGTTCTCCAATGACAAATGGGAGAAGTAAAGTCACCAGAGGCAGCTGCAACTGAGCTAATTGTTCTGGTTAATGACGTCTTATCTTTTATCAAGATGGTGTTGAACTTAAAGGACAGATAGGAGTAATGGTGAAGTAGAAAACGAATGTCTATTACTGTTTCGCTGTCTCTTTTGCACTCTAATATGTCATTAATCCAAATCAAAGCTGGGTCTGGGTGAGTACTTTTTCTGGCCGAGCATGGTGCGAGCGCGTGCTTTTTTGGAAGCAATTGGATCAGTTATCATGGCAATGAAAATTCTTTGTGAATATGGAATCAAGTTGAATGTCTCCTACGGCAGTAGTGATGAATATGAATCTTTGTTTTTGGATTTGTTTGTTTTTAGTCATAATTCAAATGTAATCAAATAATTAGCATTGAGATGCAAAACGTACATCATAAGCTGATTCTCGTGGTTACTAAAATTGTGTTTTTCCATGCTTATAAGAGTGAAACCTATGATTCTGGTGAACTGAAATTGATTGTATTAGATTTGTTGGAATGCACGCAGGTTAGATTCAGAAATGATGAATTGCAAGGTGACCATGGATCCATAGGACCCATTCGTAGTTCAAGGCAAAAGTTCATCACTGGAAGTGCCAAAAATTTAGTAGTTTTCCTTCTTTAGTTGGTTCTTCCCAGAGGGAAACAACTGACTTCCGCATGCCTTCTTTTACTGCCTTCAACAAGAATATGGAGGCTGGAGGAACAAGTAGCAGTTCAAAACCTCAATCAGTAGAAAACAAGTCACTAAATTTTGAGGTTGGTGTCTCAACTGTTCCCTCACATTCGAGTCAGATGGCTAGAAAGATACTGGAGCATCTTGATAGAAGCGTTCCAACTCCCAAGGATAAGGCTGCGGAGTTGAAGCAAGCCACTTTGAGGAAAAAATCTGAGTCTTCTGATGTTGCTCATTCAATGTCGAGTAGCGGTAATTTATCATATCTGTCCGCTTCTGTTAAATATGGCAAAGCAGGCGAGACTAACCAGATGAATGCTGCTCTTTCAAATGGAGGTACAGGAACTCCATTTTTTAGAGTTCCAGCGGAAGAGAATGTTAACAAAACTGCTAATGCTGCAAAAGGACACTTGTCCAGTTTTGATGAGGATATTTGCAATGCTATCCCGGTTCCTGGAGTTAATGACACTGCTTCACTAGACTCTGGTGTGGCTGACAAGTTTGTCTCCAAGAGTACAGATAAGGTACCGCCTCAACTTTGCAATGCTTTTCTACCACAGAGACAATCAAATTAACTGCGAATGGGTTTCCTCCCATTTTTTATCAGCAATTTAGACCTTTAGCGGCAGTTAAGACATGAGTTGTTTAATATTCGATGCTCGCTCTGATTTAGAGCTGACAGGTGCCTACGGTATGATATTCGGTGAATGTCTTAACTGATTAGCTCTTTCTTACCATGGTGAAATTGATAGGAAATTCGTATCCAATAGCTTCTTTAAAACTATACTGATATTAGGAGACTAGCTGTCCTTTTTCAGTCATTTTTGATGTGGAAGTCGATTCCACCCAAGTATATGAACACTGGCTTGTATTTACAGATATATGCTGAAAGATTCTCATATAGATGTCTTTCTGATTGGGTCATATGCAGGATGTCTCCAAGGAACTTCCAAGGTTTTCTGACTCTCGTGGACATATGATACCAAAGAAACCGGCTTCAGGATCTAAAGCAGCTCTTCCGCATATTTCCATTGATAAGCCTCAAGTAAGGGCTGCGGTTTCTTCTGATAATAGCGCAGGGTTTACATTTCCCATTTCTGCTTCGCGTGGGATGTTTCCTGAGCCACCAACACCGTCCATCATGCCTCCCTCTTTTGTCGATGGTCTGGATCAACCAAAAGAGGATTCCGCCATTCCCTCTTACAAGTTCGGTCTGAGGAGGTCTTCACCTGCCCTTATCTTTTCTTTCCCTTCAACAAGCAATGCCTCAATTCCCAGTGACGCCTCAGATCTGAAATTTAATTTTGGATCCGATAAGAAGAGGATTTCTTTTAGTTCTGTAGGAAAAGATGCCATTTGCTTTTAAGTGTGAGACATATCTTTGGGTTACCTTCATGAAATTTCTTTATTTTTCTCCTTTTCAAAGAGAGTTTACCCGGCCATTTGAATCTATTTTCTACGTAGTTCGTGGTCATAGGACTTTGATTGAACATGCCACATGGGTGCATTTCAGAGCCACAAAATTGGCCTTTTATATATTGTTAATGTGGTCTGTGGGTGTATCGATGCTCGATCAAAGCAAATACCACATTTTCACGAGCAGGCATAGACATTATTAATCAGACTGTCTCTGGCTCTTGAAGATTAGTCTAGCATCACAAACTTTTGAGGCAAATTGTGCGAGCCCTTCTTCTTCTCCTTCATTTCATTACCCTGGAAGACAAAAATGGGGAGGAATGGGAAGCTGAGACGATTTTGCCATGTTTTAGGAAGATCGTCCTGTGAAGGCGTGCTTTTTTCTTGGATGCCTGGGAAGTTAATGTGAAGTACTCAAGATATGATCCACAGTCGTCATCCATCGCTCTTATCTAGGCCTCACGGTTCTTGCTTCTCGTGATTGCGGAAGGATATAAGAAAGTGAGCTCAGTTCAACCGTAATGAAATTTCACGCTGTGAGATTTGCCTAACTGGTCACTGGTTAGAAGGTTGATTTACTGGGTTCACGACTCCGGTTCTCCATCTTATTCATAGGACGGCTAGTCACGCTTGTTGGTTTCGTTAAGAAATACTTGCAACAAATTTTGCCCGCCCAAGGCCTGGAACAATGTAAAATCTGACCCTACATGGAGGGAAACAGTAGATAGACTGACGGGGTAAGCCCACTTTTTGCACGGTCCAGTCGACGTGTTTCAATATCTCAAAATTTCTACTATGCCCGTCCATGAGGAGGGTTTAGGGGCATTTTGGGAGCGACACGTGGCGCGGGTTCCGACCACTGGGGGACGAACATGCTGTCCTTCACAGAACATGATGCTTCATGGGAGTCACATGTTCCCATCCGATGACTCACGGAAGAGGGAGGAAAGAACTTATCACCTCGCGTCTCTGCCAGAAACCCAAACCCATGTGGTGAGAGAGAGGGTAATTGGGCCCTGTACCAGAAATTTGCAATCAGTCTGAGCAATTCTGTGGATGGGTCCCAATCAAAAGGGTACTGTGTCCTCTTGTAGGAACACTAGGGATCAAGGCATATAAAGATTCCAAAGAGCAAGCAAGTGCGTGAGAGAAGGGGGAGAAATCAGAGAGAGAGAGAGAGAAAGAGGATCAGAGAGAGGGGGCCGGGGACATCAGAATTGAAATTGAATGCTTTGATCAGACATTGAGCTTGACGTTTCAGATTCTAATTGTCAGAAATAGGTGGCAGCGCAATGCAGTGGGAGAGAGAGAGAGCAGCCCTTCCTACCTAATTTTTTATAGATAATGAAGTGCGACGTAAGTCCAATGCATGTAAATCCTTAAATTTATCTCAAATAAAATTCATATGATTAAAGCTCTGGATGCATTACACTTGCATGTAAGAATACACACGAAATATGTCTCATCCTGAAAGCCGTTGAGCCATGGCTCCATTCACTACATAAAAATGGAGATCAAACTCTTAGGGAAAATTTATCATTGTTGATGCATTGTTTATCTTGTATTACCGGTGCGTTAAAAATGTAAAATGCTATATGAAGAGGTTCTTTTAATAATTACTTAGAAGCACTCCTTGGCAAAAACTCTCTTTTATTATATAGCTTCTCTTTTCTTTCAAAAACAAAAAGAGAGGAAGAAAAACATTTTTTGGGTGCTTTCTGAATTCTGATAAAAGCAGCATATGCCAACTTGTAATCTGCTATGTTATCTCTGTTCAAAAAAAAAAAAAAAAAAAAAAAAATCTGCTATATTATCCCACATTGCTGATCCCGAGGTGCCCCGATGGTTTTTATTCTCTCCCACCTTTTTCTTCCCCCTCCCCCGCTAACCCCACCTTTTTCTCTTTTTCCCATTTTAAAGCTGTACTGTCTCACCTACAAGCACCTGCATATATCTTCCCCCATATTTTGGTTTGCTGGGAACTAGGCTTACAACATTTTGATTTTGTCAGACGTTCATAGAAAACTTTTGAAATGTTTGCGAAGAATGACATTTTGTATAGGAAGTATGATAAAATGAATTTGTACGTGACATTTTTAAGACGGTGAATTAGTCCGTCGAGAGTTCATAAAACTCTTAAAGCGAGGGAGATTTTTCTTTCTTTCTCCTTTCTTATTGTTTTTATTTTCTGTTTATGCAAGGCCTTGTCCACAATGTAGTCGAGGCTTACTTGCTGTGGGTTATGAGTTTGTGAGTTTATGGGCAAATACATTAACAGGAACATGCGTTATTTCTGCTTCATAAAATTGGGAAAACTCAATATTGCCTGCCTCCCATCTACAGTAATTTCTTATAACTTTCATGACATAAATCATACGGTGCATGATGATGTAGTATCATGGATATTCTCAATTTCGAAAGTTGTGTATATTATTATGAAGAATGTGAAATAAAGAAGAATATTTCAGTAGCTAGTAATACCATGTCTATAAAGCCTAGCAATAAATTACCAGAAGATATACTCAGGGCGTACTCTCTTCTCTGCAAGGCATTTTGGTGGCTTGAAGTGCCCTCCGTCTCACTGGTATCTTCTCTCTCCACAGCTAGTCTTGTTTGGCTCACGGATTTTGAGGTTTTTAGGACCAAAAGTTAAGAAGCGACAGCATATACAGTTTGGGTAAGGGCCAAAAAGAGGCATTTATGAGAAAATAACAAGTTAGTCCGGATCAAAAGTCATTGTCGTTGCCCAGACCATCCATCCTTGCAGTTGAGTCGTAATCATTTAACAAATAACTACAAATAATAGACTGCCCATTATGAAAATGACAAGACAACCTTGATGAACATTGTGTATCTCTCTGGCATTAGTTAACTACCAATAATAATTGATCGGAGGAACAAGCGTGTTTGTGCTTTATAATTCACGGTTGTGCTTTTATTTGTGTCTCTCTATGTGAATTTAGCATGAGTATGAGATCATTTGAATAACTTCTTTTGCGGGATAAATACGGTAACATATCGAGTAGTGCTTGATGTACTCGAATTATACTAAAATCCTCGAGTCTAACTGCCTAACCTACCTGACAAGACTAGTGTATATCCATAATTATATCATCTATGTCCCAAGATCTGAAAGTTTCTCTTAGTCTTCTGTATTGTTGGAGAAATGGACATACAAAAGAAGGCTAACAGAGAATATCTCACTAGTACAATCAGTAGTCCAAAGTTTGTCCTTTCCCTTGACAGGCTCTGTGAGACTTAGTTCTTCAAATCTTTCCATGATTAACTTTGCCAAGTTAACTAAAGCTGTCCTGAACTTTGCCTCTTCTGGGCAAATGCTCTTTTGACTGGACATATCAACTGATTAATTAGCTCGCGATTCACTCGTGACTCAATGGCTTGAATTACATAAGCTGTCGGTAGATGATTTGATTTGTGAATCAGAAATTACAGTCGTTTAGTGAGAAAATTCGATTCAGCTTTGAGCTTTTAAAGCATGAACCTGACATGCGGCAAAAGCTATTGAACTGCATCTGAAACTTTGCGAGAATTGCAAGTACCTATGTTGGACAAACCTGATTTCTCATAAGAATTCCTAAGGTTATGAGCAAAATGTAGGTAATCAAGTTCTAAACCTTAAAATTTTTCGCAGTCGATCGATCCCTGAATCTTTTTTAGAAGCTGCCTATGTTGCGGTCGACACTTTATTATCAAGTGGGAAGACAACAGAATTTTCTGGGGCATTTGACAATGAATGAATTTTGATGTCTAGTGGTTATACCGATGGAAAGCACCATTGTCTCGGATTGATACCTCTTTAACAGAGCCAAGCGACAACGCATTATATCACCGTGTCGAGTTGGCTAACCTAGCGAAGAGTAGAGTGCACTCCCGAGATCAAATTCGGCTTTGCTCAAAAGATCTCATTAAACACTGAAGAAATCGGCTGAAGAAAAGAAACAGATTTAGAGTTGTCTTGTGATAAAGCTGCTGAACGTAGATTTTGGTATGATGAAGAAACGACGCTTGTAGATGATACAACTTCAACATAACGACTCGAAGAGTCGAATTCGACCATAGAAAAAGCGATCCTAGTGAGCGATGTTCCATTTTAAAGTGCTAGCCTTTTGGTAACTTTGCTTACTGAAGAGCTGCTTGAATGAAGAAAGGGCGTGTCGTTTTCTAGGGTTCCATGTTGCTTGAGACTCACATTAGCTGAGCTACTTCTCTCTCGAGAGGAAAGTAGATGCGCAGTGGAATGTGAACCCTAATTGCAATTATTAGTCAAGAACAGCATAAGGCCAAGTTTGAATGAAGCTATACAGAGAGCTTTTTTTCTCTAGCTATTGCTTTTCAGGAGGATCTTTGGACACTGAGATTGGATGCCAGATATGTGGTCCAATCACTTTATGAAAAATATCAGGAGTCTGCCATTTGCAGCCTATGCTTGGGCACTTAGATCCCTTTTTCTAGACACCTACTTTCGTAACAACAAAAGAAGCAAGAAAGGGGAAAAGAAATGAGAACACAAGAAGAATAGCATCTCTTAAGTATAAGGCATTATTCGCGAGAAGAACGTGGTGATGTCGCTATCCATGACTTCCAAATCGTGATTTAAGAATGGCTGGCTTACCATAAACCCTAGTCATGGTAAATAGTATCGGGTATTTGAAATTTTTGATAATATTATTGGAGGATTTTTCCTTGCAGAAAATGGTGTCGGGGCCATGTTGTGTCCAATATAATAATTTTTTGAAGTATATGGGCTTAGATAACGTTGCCTCAACTATTTAGGAGTATCTAGTTGTTAAGCAAAAAGGCGATGATGAACCAAAAAATAAAAGTGGGAGAGTAAAAAGAACAATACAAGAAATTGATATGGCTTGGCCGGTGACCTCCATCCACAAGCGAAGGAGAAGCGACAATTAATAGGTCAGAATTTGGAGTACGACAATAAATAAATAAAACTCTCAAAACCTCAAGCCCCTGAATAAAATGGATATTTTTAACCACCGCCTTGGTGGCCGCGATGGTTTGGGCTCTCTTCCCCTCACGAAGGGGAGAAGTTCGAATCCCCTCACCTGGGTCGCTTGAGGTCTTAAATGAGACGCCGAGGTGGTGAGTCCTCAAGCTTATGTGTCCTCCCAAGTTTACTCGCCGGCTGCTGGCTATACGGGGTTCCTAGGTCACAAAAAAGAAAAAGAAAAAGTTGAAGAGTTATATGATTGCCCAAGGAATAAGTTGAATAGTTAAACTGGTCAATAAGAGGCTGCCACAAAATTTATTGGATTAGGTTAAAAGAGGACCAACTTTAAGGATTTCAAATCACAGAACAACAATGAAAACATCCCAAAGTCCCACATCAAATAGTAGAATTTATGTAAAGTGATTCATAATTAAGACTTGCCCTTAAATTGTCACCGCTTGGTGTGATTACTTGATCGTTCCTTTTGGGGCCTTTGGTCCATGTGGAATAAGTAAGATCTTTAGATAGTATCGAGTTAGACTCCCTAAGTAGATGTGTAGTTCATGGATGGATTAGGTCCATACCTAGTCTAATGAGATTGGAGAGTACTCATCAAGGCAAGAGGGCTTGGACAAGGTACAACTTTCGGAAAACTTCTAAGATGTTGGAGAAAGTAGGAATGAACACATCACTCTCCATTAAGGAAGTATCACTTGATGAGTATGTTAGTTCTTTCAGTTGGGAAGTTTGTGACATCCTAAAATATCACATTGGATTGGGATGGCCCTGCTAATAAAATTCGTAAGATCCAACTTCAAATGGTCACTAACTTATATGGTTACTTGAATGCTCATTTTAAAAACTTGGCATGCCTAGAATGGCTTGAATCGTTACAAAATTACTGTATGCATGTACATACATATCTAGGTTTGTGTTAGAGAGAGATGATTGTGATGGAAAACACACCTAACATAGGTTTTTTTAATTGATAGGGAGAAGCAACTTTTAGGTTTTCTTAGATATGCAACCTCCCTTTCTTTCTTGATTTATGAAACTTGACCTGTATTGTGTGCATCGTGATGCTTATGTTGCATGCTTGCGTGCTCAAACAGTATGCTTTTTCTAGGAAGACGATGTTTTCTTCAGATGGCACATGAGTTGTATCTGTGAACTCCTTGTCATTCTGTTCAGCCGTTAGGACTGCCCACCGCACCCAGGATGCAAAATTAGGCAAAATTAAGGAAGTTAATCACCCGAAAATTTTAAAAAATTTAAATCGGGCATATTTTCCTCCGTCTTCAGTTGGGGACCCGTCAGCTAGCCTTCTGGGTTTACAAACACGAACGTCTCTTATATTTGTATTTAATTTAGTTTCCATGTCAAAGATTTCCATAACTTTGTAATCACTGTAAATTAGACCCATGAATTATTTCGAAATTCCAATTCAAGATAATTGTCCGGAATCCTCATCTATTCAAGGAATTAACCTCTCTTCTCTTCCTAAAATACCATTTTAAAAGTCTTTGATATATTACATAGATAGGATGGAAGTTCAATTGAGGCTTTTTGAGTTAAAAAAAAAAAGAAAAGCATAACAAACGTAGCGTGTGAATGGTAACATTTTTATTTGGGGGAACGATTTCTTTTCAAAAATAATTATTCTATATTTGCTCCGTAGAACAATTCTGAGTAAAACAACATGCATAATAACTATATAAAATTTCTATTTTCAAAATAGAAAAAAAAATAGGAATACGTTTGGTATGATCTACAAAAAATAGGAAGGCATTTGATTGTTGCTACTCGCTTGTCGCAACTTGTTGCCGCCGTCGCCAATTGTTGGTCGGTGGCGATTGGTAGTGGCGGGCGGTCGGTGGCGGGGGTGGTCGGTGACAACGGGCGGTTGGCAACATTAGCAAGCGGGCAGTGGCGGTGGTGACGGTGACGAGTGGCGGCGGCAGCTCGTGAGGAGCGACGAGGAAGAAGAAGAAAAGAAAAAGAAAAAAATGAATTATTTATAAAAAAAAAAAGCTACTTTTTTCCACTTATTGTTTATGTTTCAAATTTATTCCTTGGCTACTTTTCTATTCCAAGGAATAGAAAAATTAGTTAACGTTATCAAATAGATTTATATTCTTTTTTGATTCTGGAGAACATAAAAACAAAAGAACATAGGAACAGAAACATTCCCATGCGCTATCCAAATGGCCATTTTCTCACACCATTTAATTTCCTTTTGTCTAGTAATTTTACTAGAATCCATGCACACATTATTCAATGTGTAGTAAAACAAAATTTTTCAAGAATCCTTGCAGACAGCGAGAATAAAGTAAGAACCTGCGACTCCCATGTGTTGCTAACGACATGAGAAGGAGAATAAGCCTACGACTCCCCCGGCCGAATAAGCCTTGCTCCTCGAACCTTATTCAGTTTCGTTATATGGAGAATCATGTGTTACAATTCTCTTTCGAGAAGCGGCCAGGATTCTCTCAATTTGTTTGTGTACGCACACATGAGCACATGCCAATAATATGCGCAACGAAAGTTGTGTCGATACGTAATAATTCCCCCTTCAAACCTTGTTAGTGGAACCTTACCTAATGCACTTGGACGGTGCAGTTTATATTCATATGTGAGAATGAGTAGAGCTGAAAGTTAGATACCCTGTGTTATTTGAGAAAAAAAGAATTGTGTATGAACCTTATCGATAAGTTCTTTTGGATGTGGTATACATATTCATCCATGCTACCGAAGCTAATCGTTCTATTAGGGTTGTCATGGTTCGCTTTAGTTCGGTTCGACTTATTTTTCTGTCCAAATCAAACTTAATTGATTTGTAATAAGAATGTTGATCAAAACTCTAAAGTTAATTGTTATCGCCTTGGTTCAATTTTAATTGATAACTTCTATTCTATGCAAAAATTAACTTAAAATCCATACCAAACCATAGAAAGACAATATACAGGACGTTTATATCATCAAATCAACCTAACCATGCATTATATATAACATAGTTTTACCCATCACAACGAAGTACTTTTTCGTTTGGGTGATGTTTAACTCCTAGGTACCTTAAACCGGACTTCTTATTGGTGGCAATATGCTTAATCATCACCTAAATGCAGCCTTATCTTACATCCACTCATACAATACAGAAAAAAATATCCATATCTATGTCCGAACTATAATTTCCTCCAATCTGGAGTGATGTGCATGTGAAATTAACTAAAGATAAATGTAGGTGATATTCATGGTTGTAACTCACTAATTAGAACGGTAGTTAGAGAAAAACATGACCCTTTTTTTTTGGTGAAGGGTAAGAATATATTGAGCTTTAACTAATAATTACAAAAGATCCAGCGCCACAAAATTTGCACTCAACAAGAAAAAAAGTCAGAGTGAGTGGAAGGGAGCCGAATGCAAAAGAGGACTGCAAGAGCTGGCGTAAGGAAGCAAGACAGCCAAATAAAGGCAAAAGGAGACGAAAAGTTACTCCAATCGATTAATTATTTACAGTCACATGCAAGTGATGATTAAGTATATCACCACCAATAAGAGGTATGATTGGAGGAATTTCTAGCTAATCAGCGATGGAAGAACTGTTCTGATGCGCTTGCGTGGATTGTGAAACCATGGATGAAATTTTGTTTCTTTCTCTATAGATCATCGTTCACGCTATCCATTTTCCCTGTGCATTTCAATGGGATTAGCTTCCCTCATATTCTTTGTACTTTTTGTCCTGTCTAACCATCTGTAAGTTTAGGTTTTCTGCTCAAGGAATATTAATTTTACATCACATGTGGATTTCCACAAAAAACAAGCAGAGACTTTCTTAAGTAGTTTGTGTATTCAGCTTAAATAAAAAATGGGTGTCTGCAATTTCACCCCCAAAAGCTGTGAAAGATCTTCTGTTGGATGAGATTGGGGGAGCCATACTAGGTATTGTTGATTGCAAAATTAAAACAAATTTGAAATTGAATTTAAGTGGTGTGTAGTGGTAAGGTCATATAGATAGGATCTATCTAATCACTTAAAGATGATGTCACGAGGTAAATTGAAGGTTTCGATATACCTCCCTGCTCTTGAATCGTGTGTATCCCGCACGGGGCTACTAAAACTGAAAGTCGATGATGCATTGGGTGGATGGATGTCGTGCTCTTGGTGCACCTAGGAGTCTCTCCTACTATAATGAGATGATGGAAATGGTCATGTTTCATTTAGGGATTGTGGTATTTACCTAATAAGCAACGCAACCAATTTGATTACTTTAGACAAAGCCAGTGTCACAGGTAATTGCAAGATGAGCTTAATAAATTCTATGAGATAAGTACACTATTAATGCCATAAGTTGTGTACGGCACTCACTTTGGTGCCAAAAGTTTTTGTCGGATCACTTAAGTGTCAAAAAGTTTGAAAAACGCTCACTTTGGTGCTAACTCCGATCTGGTTGGTCGGAAATCCGACGTGACACTTTTTTATTAATTTTTAAAGCTGATGTGGCTTGCCGAGAGTACAGTCAGTATCCTACCACCAAAACGATGCCGTTTGGTATCTCCCCCAATTTAAAACCCTAAATCTCCGACCAGTCGCCATCCTCGATGGCCCCCGCACTCGGTGGATGCGGCTCTGACCTCGACCCCGACCCCGACCTCGATGATGGCCCCTCGGCGGCTGTAGCTCCAACCCTGACCTCGACCGTGACAATGGCCACTCAGCGGCCACGTGTCCGACCTCGACTCCAACCTCGACGATGGCCACTCGGTGGTCGCGGCTCCGACACCGACACCGACCCCAACCCCGACCTCGACCCCAACGATGGCCACTTGGTGGCCAAGTCGAAGGCTGTGATCTAGCCGGTGCTCGGGGAGGCCGCCGATGAGTGCGCCCCCATTAATGTCTCCCTCTCCATCTCCGATCTCCCCGACGAGTGCCTGGCCTGCGTCTTCAGTACCTAGGCTCCAGCGACTGGGACTAGTGCTCCCTCGTGTGCCATCGAGGGTATTCGAACAGCACCGAGCAATGGCGGCTAAGCGAGCGACGACGGCCCAACGATGGCAGAGGCCGAGCGATGATGGCGAGCGAGCAAAACCCTAATTTCAATTCCCAAAAAAAAAAATCCCCAAATGAGTTAAACGGCGTTGTTTTTGTGAGGCCATTCATGTAGGGCCCGGCAAAACGATATCGTTTTCTTAAGGAGGACCCAAAAACGACGTCGTTTAAAGGCCTTCTCATTTTTTTTTTTTTAAAAGCCACATAATCATTTTGGCCGGAATCTTTCGCCGGTGGCACCAACGTGATCGTTTTCCTCCGATTTGGCACTTAAGTGATCCGACGAAAACTTTTGCACTAAAGTGAGCGCCGTATACAACTTATGGCATTAATAGTGTACTTCTCCCAATTAACTATTGGAAGTCTTGGAATGGGAATATTATCTGATTAATGAATGTAGTTGGCTACTACACTAACAAACTATGCATGTGTCAATGTGTTGACTCACTTCTTGAATTTTGTTAAATACTCGCAAATATTAAGTAATTTAAGTAACTATTGTGTAATCCCATAAATCTTTTGCAAAGAATTCGTTTACATCCTTTCAACCTATACCCGGTTTTGACAGGGAGATTAAGAGGAGATTCTAGATAAGAGGTTATTGATTTGACTGGAAGAAAGAGAACAAAGTCAATATTAATTTTGAGATCCTCCAAAAGGGGGGCAAATTTGGATAGTTGAGATTTTTTCTCATGGATTAAGTAGCTTTATCTTCTTTTTTAACCATGTCTCTTCTTATCACATTGATATTCACTCCATCCAAACATATGTTGGGAGTACACAACATAAGCTATGACATTGCTTGTTGAATGTGTGCATCAAAAGCTCTGATACCACTTGTTAAGAAAGATTGAGAAATCAATTGAAGGAAAACACACTCTTCTCTTTGAGATACTTTTTGCAATATGGATTAGAAGAACTTGCACTCAGTTATTTGTAACTTTGCAAGAGGTGGTTCACTCCCCCTAAATCACTCTGGAGATTAGTAATTCACCCCTCTCGTCTCATTCTGAGATTAATGGTTCAAAGAACATCTAGAATTAATTGGAGAAGAGAGGAGGTGAATCTTCAACATAAATGATTTGTTACTTAAGATTTCTCTTTATTTATGTATTTAATGTTTTCTTTTTGTTGCAAACACTTATAGGAGTGTGCTAGTTTACCTAGAAAGCTTTCAGAGTCATCAAATATGTGTTTGTTCCGTTGTTAGAAATCAAATTGCCAATATGAAGAATGCTATTCATTTGATCTAGTTTTGATCTTTTACATGTAAGTGTAAAATAATAGAGGATGAATTTCTTTTATCCGGTTAACAATTTACTGCCTTTGTTGATTTCTGCATTTAAACTTTATGGAAATTTTTATGGAACTCACACTTTGATTTATATATAATCCGACACACTTAAAGCCTTCCAATATGTTCAAGTATTGACATCTAGAAAAAATATTCTCATAATTTTTTGAAATTTGCTTAAAATATTTTATTAAAATTTGGCGAGAAAATCATAAGCAAGAATCAAAAGTAGCTCATAAATTGCAACAAACAGGCTCCTCGTTTTCAAGTTGCTTCTATCAAATACGATTTCTATGCCATTGTTGTCCAAGACATGAATGTGTTGACAAGGGTTTGCACAATACAAAGTATATTAAATGACGCTTTTATTTATCAGCTCAAACTTATCTGGATTGGTTTGACAAAAAAAGAAATAACTTCTGGGGATTGGCATTATTCAATTTAATTCTGAAATCGTATGCCCAAATAAACTGCATGTTGTGGTATGATCCATCGGATGAAGAAAAGTCATTTTGATGATCACTTGCAATATTATACAGTGATATTCCTACTTTTTTTTTTTTTTTTTTTTTTTTTTTTTTTTTTTTTTTTTTTTATCATCTTGAGCCAAGGAGGTCTATAGCTTGGTTAATGGAACTTGGGCACAACTTTTGCATAACGCGGTTCTGACGATTTAGAAAAAAGTATATTAGAAGTTTCACATTCAGGATGCTCATTTAATTTTATTAGCTTTTCAAATTATTATTCATTCCTCGCCAAAAGAGAAATAACTACAGAAGATCCGAAACCTCACCTATTGTGATACATCTACTCTAAACTATTTATGACACAAAAACCCTAAACTTGTATCCATGTGTTATCCCGAACTTTTTTTTTTTTTTGGTAATGAATCCCGAACTTTTTTATGACACAAAAACTCAAAACTTATATACGTGTGACACATTTACTCCAATTTTCTTTTTGAGATACAAAAAATCAAAAAATTTTGACAGCAAATTTTTTGGGTTAAAATGTTATAAGAATAAAAGTTTGGGATATTGGGCGTCACAAGAAGAAATTTGAGGTAAATGTGTCATATTGTACAAGTTTAGGGTATATGTGTTACATAAATACAAGTTTGGGGTTTTGGCGTCACCAAAAAGTTTGGGATAAATAGATTTTAGTGGGCATAGTTTAGGGTTTTGGTGGCTTTCACCATTGCTAGAAACTAATGTGACACTATTTGAAAAAGCCATGTAAAAATAACTGTCATTAAGAAATGCTAGGTCGCCATTTCAGGCAATCTTAGCCAATGGAGTAACTTAAATGAATGAAATTTGAAAATTAGAGAATTCAAATGAACGAGCAGAAGTTGCGGCTCTGAACTTGTAAGTCTCATACGAAAGATTGAGGACTTCCAGAGCATTCTTCCCACATCCAAAAGTACTTGCACGAAATGAAAATACTTTTGGGTGCATTTTATGTAAATTATGTAACGCTGAAAGAGAAACTCTATTATGATGTGTTTCTTTCATGGAAAACTTCATAATGAAGGAAATGTTTTATGAGAAATCATTTTATGGGACTGTTTTCCCCTTTTCAGGTAAGGAAATTGATTTTCCTAACTTTAAGCATATATATTTTCATTGATTGTAAATGCTTTTCCATCATCTGATTATTTTCAGCAAATCAAACGCGTGAAAGTCTATGAAACTAATTCTCGCAAAATTCTTTCACTCATATGATCAAATTCACTTTAAAGTGTAAGATCTAACCAAAAATTGCTGAGGTGAAATTGAACTTTACTTCCAGTCGTGAAATAAACATGAAAGATAAAAAGGGCAAATTTGAAAGGATTGCAGTCAGGGGATATAATCCCTTTCGTTCTTACATAATATATAATAATAAAGCAGAGGTTTCATAGAGTCTTCACATCTTCACATGAAATAGAAGGTAGTACTGCGCAATCAAACACAGGTTCACTTGTTTAGCAGTGCCGCCCTTGACATCAAATGCTTCTCGGAATGCTGCATCGAAGTTGGAAAATGAGGGAAACGAGGAATGAATGAGATCGCAGAGAATAAATAGGGCCAATTAAAGACATAAAATGATCAAGCCTTCTAATAAAAACTTTACACATTCATACCGCAATAATCAGTAGTTACTAACATGGACAAGATGATAATATCCATTGCAAGATTTGTCGGTAAACAGCCTCAAAGTACTACCACCAATCACAGGCCATTTCAGACGAAACACATGCTTGATGAAATTGGACTGTCACGACATGCAGTTTGGTACATTGAACCTAGTTTGGTGTAAGTTCAGCCAATACGGTTCTGGAAAGATGCATGGTCCGTGCATTCTATCTGTGGGGTTCCAACACAGGCATCACATGTTTCTTGAGGTATTTTTGTCGAGTCTGTTCAGAATATATTATAGACAGCATTTTCCTACAATTATTCTTAAGACCATACTAAATTATCGCCAACAATGAAATGGTTAAACGTCAAACAAGTTCAGAGAGGTTACTGCACCTAAGCTCAAAGACTATCTCCTTTTAGATTACAGGCACTTAGGTCAGGCACAGACTATTGCAGATAATGCTCTATCATATTAAACAGCACACTGCCTAAACATATTCTAAGAAACAGTTTGTTTACAAAGTCTCTACCAAAAAATGTAAAACAAAAATAAAATTTAAGAACGTGGAAATATGCAATGTGAAGCGGGCAAAGTAGAAGAACTGAGCAATTTGTTTATAATAGAGAGGAACTTACGTTATCCATTTTAGCCTGATTGTTGTTGTCTAACATCAGTCCGAAATGAATATGGGGAAAGTGTGCCCACTGGTATAGATAGCAAAAATCATTCAGAAACAAAGTTAAATGAAAAGATATGGACATTAACATTTTGCCCAACAAAAATTAAGTAAAATTACTCAAATCTATCATTCTGATATGTTATCATCAACTCACGTTTTTAGCAGCAGTACTGAATGCTTCCCTGTGACTAATGTCTGGATTGCTCGCCTTGATCCTCTGAATCTCCTCTCTAAAAAAATCGCCATGATTTTGACCAGAGGACAATAACCAAATATGTCAATAATTGCTGAGAGCTTTCTTTTCTTTCTTTTATCATGGAAAAAGAAAAATAAAAAAAAAAGGACATTGTTTTTAAGCGCATGCTGTGCAGCGATTTCTGTTTCATTACTTTATGAACTGGTTATAGGCTGAAGGTACTCGCTGCCTCTTCTCGGGAGCTGCAAATCCAAGAAAGCTACAACTCATGAGTTATCACGCATTATGACAATATTTTAACTTTACCCAATCAAAATTTATTATATAATTCGTCAAGCATATAAGAAAATTGATTTCCGAATTGATTTTTCACTTTGCAAGGATAAGCTCCTCTGATGGTCGAAAGAACGTAAATACCTTGTAAATGGCAACATGAAAATGTCATTTCTCCAGATAGAAGTTTTCATAGGAAACACTGTTCTAAGTATGCAGGTTTTACTCGCTGCTCGTGTCCAGAGATTATATGAAATGTCTGTAATTTTGGTAGAAAAGCACCAAGTTTAGGTTGTCTAAGGAGAAAGATTCCAGACTCACGTCGATTAACAACCCTTTGCTCAGTGACATTCGTGGATGGTGCTCGCATTGTGATCTTGCTATTGCATTTTGAAGATGAACCCATGTCCATTCTGCAATCCTGCTTGGGAGCCTATATGAGAAAAATATTCAGAGAGGAGAGATTGCCTAAGTTAGCTGTGATTAGTAGTTCAAGATTAAAGAAAAAAAGCTTGTTGCTTTAGCCATTAGATCATTTTTCCACAGATTTCTGCTGCTATATTGTTGACTTAGGACCTGAGCTTGATAAGTCCTTTTAATAACTCCCCCGGTGAAGAATGGTAAAAATTTTCACCCTATGGAGTTATGCTACTAGGGAAGTAAAAAGGTGTTTTTATTAAGAAGAAAGTCACCTTAATCAACGAGAGAAAAAAAAAGTGAGGGCAAAAAGAAGAGGCCTTAGGTTAGCACATATTGATGGCGTTGACACTATTTTATACATTTTTCATGCGGACAATGTCTTTTGAGAGAGAGAGAGAGAGAGGTGAAGTGATGTTTTCTGGGATCGAGCTACGGGAAGAGGAGAGAGAAAAAACCGGCATTGAAGTGACGGGATCAGTCATAGAATGGTGGCTGTCATTCAGAGGAAAGAAGACAATAATAATTATAAATATTGCACATAAAACCCAGATTGACAGTCCTTTCAAAACCAAGGCCAAGCCCTCTCTTTCTTTGGGATCTTAAAAAACACAAAAAGAAGAGGAAAACAAAAAAAACCCATTTCTTGAGATTTGTTTCCACAACAGAGGGCGCAGATCTCATTGAAAAGAACCGATGCTTTTAACTCAAATCCATTCCCAACCAAATCAAGATTGAAAATATTAATGAAAAAAGAGTAGCTAAAAAAATAAAAAAAAACCTACGGAGGGGGGAAAATGATGCTTTTGCCTTGAAGGGAGTGGACAGAAACTGACTCAAAATGACAACTTCGGCCGCAAAACCTAGTTCTCCTACACAAAAGCGAAAAAACACATAGGTTTTGGTCCTATGACGGCTGCTATAGTCCCATTTCAGAGACCATAAAGAATTGAAAAACCCTACATCGTCATAAATTTGGACACACCATACTCGAAATGTTCCCTTTTTTCTCCAAAGGAACCAAAAAAAAAAAAAAAAAACAATGAAGTTATTGTCAGCACACCTGAGCGTCTTGCCAATTAGCGAGGGACTGGAAAGCAGCAGCCATGTTGACAGACCAAAGATTAGAGCAGTGACCGCACCGGATGGTAACTATGTCGAGCAAGCTACTGCATGGTACACTCACCTGCATAATATCCACAAATCACAAAGTCAATCTATATAAAAGGGAAATTGTGTTACCCAGTGAAACTTAATCACTGCCAAAAAGAAGAAGAACTAAGAACTAAGGAAGAAAACCCAGATCAGGAAAAGAATGACTAATTTTTGGGTTGCGATCTGTCTAGTTAGTTATTGTTTTTTTTTTCCTTTTGGGGTTCTTACTTTTTCCAAAGAGTTCTAGAATGACAATAAACGGGGGGCATCATTAACTGAAAACCTTCTCTTCTCCGTTTGGTTTTTGTGAGCTCAGTTCAGAGAAAACCCTAAACAAAGTATGTCGTGGTGCTTTGCTTGTGAATTGTGCTTTGGTGGGCATGGAATAAGAAAATGGAAGATTTGAGAAATTTTTTTTATTTTTTTTAAATTTCCTCCGGTGACCTAAAACATATACTGAAGCAAGGCTAAGAGTGAATCAGATCTGTGTTGGTGAAGGAAAGATAAGTCACACTGCTAGGAAATTAAGATGTTGGAGTTGTCTTCGTCAGTTTGTCATTGTGCGCTTGAATATTTTTGCACGAAAATCTTATTTTCCTTAAAAATAAAACCGTATACCTGCAGGAGCAACACACAACTCAAGCCAACCGGCCCTCTCTCTCTCTCTCTCTCTCTCTCTCTCTCTATAGGACCTTAAGAAATGACTTCCATTTGACTGAGAAAAGAAGAAAAAAAGGTACAGTCGAACGATGGAGACGTGACTGCACCAAAAAACAAGGAAGACTCAAAGAGGAGATCAATGGGGTTTTCATCTAAAAAATAGACAAAATAGATAACACAGGTGCAATGTTTTTTTCCTTTTTCTTCCCCTTCCTTATCTTTTCAGGACCTAATAACTTATGCTTCTTTTTTCTTTTCCAGCTGCTAGTGCTTAGACTCATTGCATAAAAACACAGAAGCAATAAAAACTGCAAAGCAATGGATGAATCAGAGCTCCGGGTGGGACTTAAAAGAAGTGAAAAAGCAGAACCCCACTAATAAGCCCAGAGAGAGATGAGATGATGATAATACCGCAAGCACAATATTGCAAAAGTTGCAAGGGATGTAGCAGAGCTGTTCTGTGGGTGTGATATCTACGCAGCTTGCCATTTCTACACGCACAGAAAAAATAATAATAAAGCTCCTCAATTGTACAAGAAGAAGAAGAAGAAGAAGAAGAAGAAAGATGAGCTAGGACTTGCTTTCTGAGAGGTGTTGAGATGTATCACGACAGGAAAGGCTAGATGGTCCTGGGTGGTATAAATAGAGGAAAATTTCAGAAAAAAGAGGATCTTATGGAGTGACAAATGAGAGCGAGAGCGAGAGAGAGAGAGAGAGAGAGAGAGAGAAGATGAAATTCTATGATAAAAGGTGGGATGAGAAGTGGCCATGGCAGGCAGGAAATGCTGGGTCCGGGAAAAGGTAGAACAGAAAAAGTTGGGATTTATTGAGAACTGGGTTTGGGTACAGAGAGAGAGAGAGAGAGAGAGAGAGAGAATATATAAAGTGGGGAGAGAGCTTTCAGATATTAGGCAGGGTTAGGGCTAGAGGAGGAAGAGAAGTGGTTTTGGATGCATTACCATAGATATCATGTCCATCCAACTTGAATTGCTTTCTGAATTCGAAATAGTTTTCTAGACTAGTTTTCTCTACTGGCCCGGGAAGGCATCTAGAGTAGTTTCTTGTTTCTTTTATTTTTTTCCTCAAATATTTTTGTATCGTCTAGCGTTGTTGGTGAAAAATTCACGATCAATATTATACATATCAGTAGGATAAAATAGATGTTATATATTATGAATGGATGTCCTATCTATATACTAAGAATGAAATTTTCAACTATAGTAGAAAAAAGTGGTACGGTGAATGCGATTTACTTGGCATGTATTTACTATAATTTCTTTTTGTTTTCTTTGAAGGATGTGGCTTTGTTGTTTGACAGTATTATCTCAGTAACATAGGTTTTTAACAATGTTTTATATATAGATTGTGTACAAGATGTTTACATAGCTTGTGAAGTCAATTGGAGCACATATATAAAAAAAAACTCATTAATTTTTTTTTTCCTGGTGAGGGAAAGAAAAGAGTATCTTTGCACAGATTTGTCCTTTTTTTCCCCAAGCAGATACACTTGCGTATGTCCTTCAACTGAAGCAAAGTATAAGCGGCCACACATGCCCTCATCAAATCTGGCTTTTTCTACAGCGGACGAGGGGGCGACCCCTCTGACTCTCCCTATCAAATAATGCCTCGATGTGGACTTGTATAGAGCAAGGGCCACTTGATGAATTGGGTATGTTCTTAATGCATGCCATGCGTTGCATGCACCATACATGCATCAATGCACTTCGTTATAGCCTGCATTTACTGCCATGTATGTGTGTCCGCCTGTGTGGATGCATGGACCACAAGAATGATTGTTTGGGAAGGGACCCTTTGGAGTAATTTCAGTGATGATGGGCAAGAGATTATTGCATGGACTCATTCTGTTGTTAGGTCAAGTCAATTATCCATTTAAAAATATACAAGTATCTATAAGAAGGAATAAACTCGAATGCACTGACCGTGTAAACTTTTTTGGGGTAAAATTCATATCCATCACCGTTGATTTGGATAATTGGTTAAATTTTCAAAGTAAACCACCTATATCGATGATGGTGGAGGTAGGTTGTATAATAGATAAATGGGTTGCACAAACTGAGTATCATATGCACATTCTTATGTATTTCGTGGTATACAAGCTCAAAAATCATCATGTTTTAACAATGTTAACATTGTTGTATGTTGCAATTAGTTTTGTGTGTCACGTCGTATCTACTTTTATTCTGAGCAATTCTTCACGGCGGCGGCGGAAGATGCGAACATGATATTTGAGAGGTTCTTTTTAGCTGTGTTGGGAAAGTTAATCTGGAAGCCTTATTGGTAAATTATTGCAGGTCCATGCGGCGCCTAGGCCTAGGTTGATTTCCCAATGAGATCACATAGGCTCAGGGATATGGACGTGGCCTTCTCTACATAAGCAAGAGAAGGCTATATTTAGGTACGAAGTGTACTGAAATATAGTATTAATGTCACAAAAATGAACCAAATGTCTTGAATTGGCTTTTCTTCTCAATTGGGTTGGAGGAAAACACACCTATAGTACATAAATGGATTGAAATGCTGATCTAGTTGATCATCGAGAAGGAATTTATATACTTGTCACATATATCAACATGTCCTCAAAACAAAGAAATCTTGTGGGCATATCACATGTATTTTTTATTTCAAATCATGTTTTTACATTTCAACTTCTTCCTTGCTTAGTTTCGATTGATGAATTACAAATATGGATTTTATCTATATTTATATTTAGTTAAGTTTGCACGTGAGTAATGTTCATTATTTGTAACCAATTAGAAACTTGTTTCCTCCAATCAAAAGTAGAGAAAATTTTATCACCTTTCTTTTCTTGCAGTCTAAATCTTAGGCTCAAATAATATTTACGGGCGCAATTTCACCATGTCCACGTGCACCGATAAAAGTCTACTTATAAACAAAGTGAAGGACGTCACCCTTAAAAGTTGCTAAGAGCGAAAGGAACTATCATTCGGATATTGAAACTACCACATCTCAACCAGACACTTAAATCATTCAACCAATCTTTGAAGGGTTGATGCATTGGATGTCCTTAACCTTTTTGCCTTTAATATGGAATTTGGAAGACCCCCACCAAAATCTAAAGTTTTTTTTTTCTTAGCACAATATAGGAGAAATTCACATATTAACTTGTTTAACGTCAGAAAATGCGATTTGAATTGAAGCTATTATATGGAGAGAGATTGCATTTTACATGAGGCCAACGAGGGATCACTATGACACTTAGGCTCTGTTTGTTTCACGGAAAATGACTTTCAGGAAAACGTTTTCCAGATTATCTAACATTCGTTTCATGAAAAATGAACAAGTTAAGGAAAATATTCTCCATTATTGGAAAAAAAAAATAACCTTTAAAAGTGAGGAAAATGTCTCACTTTTCAAAAGTGAAAAACATTTTCCATAACTTCTTCCACTTGTTTCTTTTCACTAAACACATTTTCGTTTTATTTTTATGCTTTAAAATCAAGTTTTTAATTTTCTTTTCTTTTCTTTCTATCATTTTCATCTTCTTCCTTGGCCTTGGTCGGTCGTTGGCCATGACGGTGGCCAGCGACCGGCAGCAAGCCAGATCGAGCCTCGCCCTAGGCCGACGAGGCTTCTCCTAGCCCGATCTGGCAAAGCTGAGCTTGGGCCTCGCCAGATCTAGCGAGCTAGGTGGGGTTCGGGCCTTGCCCGAGCTCGCTAGAGGTTTGCTAGGCCCTAGTAAGCCGCGAGCTCACCGGATCTAGCTGCGGAGCTTGAGCTCGGCGAAATGCTCGGGCTCCTAATCCAGGCAAGCCCGAGCTTTGCCACCGGATCTAGCGAGCTTGCGGCTCGCGAGCCCAACAAACCTTTGGCGAGCTTGGGCGAGATCGGTTGAGCCTCGAGCTTGTCGAGTCGGTGACCACATCTTGGTCGGTCGTTGGGCAACCGGCCATCGTCGGGCCTCCGGCGGTGGAGGAAGAATGAGGAGGAATGAAAAAGGAAAGAAAAGGAAAAAAGAAAAAGAAAAAGAAAGGCGGTGGAGGAAGAATGAGGAGGAATGAAAAAGGAAAAGAAAAAGGAAAAAGAAAAAGAAAAAGAAAAAGAAAAATAAGGAAAAAATAAATTTTTTGATAATTAAAAATTTATTTTAAAAGAAAATATAAAAATAAAATTAATTTTTTGGTCAATTAAAAATATTAAATTCAATTTTTTTTATAATTTTTCCCAAACAATTAAATTAGCTAATGAATGATGGAAAATACTTTCTACTCAAAGTTCAAGTTTTAGCCGAATATCGGAAAATATAGTCATTTTCCAAGAAAATTATTTCTTAGAAAATTATTTTTCGAAAACGTGATATTTTTCGCGAAACGAATTGGCCTAACTTTCTAGTTTGCTTATCTTTGCCACTCTGAAAACCAGCTTAGCTAATAAAGCCTCCTAAGGCAAGAGCAAATATTCATTTCTTTACTCATACTTGCAGAGGTTCTTTTCTTGCCTTGTGAGCTTCTTCTGAATCCGAAATGATAAGAGACGATATGAAAGCTCGACAGCCTAGTACTAACCCCACCTCATTATTCTAGGATCAAAAGCTTACCCGGAAATAGACCAAAGGGAACATTGGATCACACGATGAAGTGATTTGAAAAGGAAACCCAAATATGCTCGCTATCCAAGAAAGAAAGACAAGAAAACCCACTAAGCTATGCAATACAAAAATCCATAAGCGATTTTGAGATGAAATCTCGAATTCTCAACTGTACAATCACAACCACATGTCACGCGACAAGATCCAGACAAATTCCTTTAATTGGAAAAGTATGGGACACATGAAATGCATAGCCTCGTTTAGGGTTACGATTGATGTTTAATGGTATCAATGATAAACAAGAGTTACACCAAATGCCACAATTTGATTTCCTTGGTTGAAGATCTTGTTTCAGATACTATTAACTGGTGTTAAATTAACAGCGTAGCTTGCCAACACTGTTCAGATCCCCAACATCCCAATCCTGGTGGTGTTGCATTAGGCAAATCCACACGAGACTTGCTGCCACCAGATAAAATATTTTCAATTTTGGTAGCAATCCACCTTAAACCGCGTCATGTCCATTTGAATTTGTGCAATACTTATTTAGCGGTGTAACAATCCAAATATAGGCGATCGCAAATCAGATAGATATGTGACGCCTAATATTGACAAATATTTTAAATTCCTAATTTTGCCCATCTTTTTTTATTTAATTATCAAAATATTTTTTAAAGGCTTGGGAAGATCATTGAGAATGAGTCAACGATGACTTATGTCCACCTATAGGTCTCAAGATGCAATGAACGAAATCGAAACATCTCTTTAAGATCCAAATAAATGATTAATGAAAAACGTCAATACGATGAAACTTTTGTTACATATATCGAAAAAGTTTCATTCCATTCAACCCAATCTTTATTTTATGAATGCCTCACATATTGTCTTCACTTGGTCACTCTTCCAAGCGTACTTTTTCGAAGTCCTTCACATACATTTCAAGGTTCACTTAGACTAAAAAATTACGGTTTGAGACCTATAAATCGATCTACAATGTTAGTTGAACCCAAATGCTTTCTGGCATGGCAATGATTATTAAATCCTAAGAACAAAACATAAAGAGTTACTTATTGCCAGTAAACAGGATTATTGATGGGCTTTCTCAAAATTGGCTTCTTCACTTCAGCTTGATTAGAAGTTTACTACTCAGGATGACTTTTCTTTAACGCGTGTAAAACTGGAAAATGCATTCGACATGACTTTCATAATCAACTTATACACAATCGCGGATATTCTCTTCTACACTATCTGCATAAATGGACTGTCATATTCAACATGAGCTTTCCTGTGGGCTTATTACAAAACAGGAAAAGACATGAAGCATTCCAAGGCTCTACACACCGACAATAATGAAGCAATCAGCTTAGAGACTGAAGAAGAGACGAGGACTTTTCACGCAATTTAGTTCTCATCCTTACTTAAGGAGGAGCCACGCCACTCGGAAGCAACTGCAGATTGAAAATGGGAAGTGATCATGTGAGAACTCCATTTGGCGGCACCTAGTGATCCGGCGAGGAATCAAAAAGGTACTATGCTGGAGTAGGTTGTATTTTCAAGGAGAATGGCAGGTAATGCGAATGAATGTCGTATGTTCGATTTTTAGTTGGAACTTTTCATCAATACGTTATGCTTCACGATGTATTATCCACATACATGCCAAGGGTTGAGAGAAATATTTAAACTAGTTAACAATGAAACACATTACGGTGACTAAAAGTTTAGAGAGGAATGACGTCACGGCAGACCGTACCTGGAGAACAAAGACCCTCTCGAATCAAGTATCGACATGGAAGAAAACTACGTCTCTTGAGGAGGTAGAAAGTGTAGCTATCCTATTGAAAATGAAGCTCCTAGAAAGAGGTTTTTAGAATTGCCAACATCCAAGACTGGGTCTAGATAATGAAAAAAAAAGGCTCTCCACTGAATATGAAATTCAAATGCTAATGAAACAAAAAAATTGCGATCACTAGCCTCCTGGAGAGTTAATGTAATCTTGGATGTTATTAAAAAAAAAACAAGCACCTGCAATATTTGCAATGCGAAACAGAACTCAGTGAAAAGGTGCTCATTTCAGTACTACTGAGTGCACATATTGTGCTCATACCTGTTCCATTGGTATTTCTGGACTGAAAGCCAACAAATCTTCAAATGAAGCGAGGGGGAAAAGAGGAAAGATGAAAAGACCACATTACATTCCTATGCAGAATGTGTATTCAGTATATCATTTCTGTCCGAAACAAGGCCCAGATCTGGTCCACCTACAAAATATGCAATCAAATTGAAGCCAGCTACAAGAGAGTTCTATGACGGATATCTTCAGTCCCCACTCCAGAGCATAATGTGAAACAGCATCCGTCAGCTTCTCTCTCTTGGTGAGAGCGGGAGGCTCAAGGGGAGAGAGATCCATTCATTCAACTAAGACATCTTCAACCTCTCAACGCAGCCTTGTGAACCATGGTTTCCTTGTGGATTTGGTGGCAGCTTTTCTCTACAAGATCAAGGAGCTTCTCCAAATTTGTTGCCCACAAGTTCAAGATGTCATTACTGTCCTTTGTCGTCTGGAAACAGACAACTCCCATCGGCCGGTCTATCTTTGCCACCAGGGACTTGGAAACAACCATTTCGGAGAGATGCTTCTCAGCTTCCTAAAATGGAAAGATAGAACTAACAGGTCACGCCGATAGAATATCATTCAAGCTGTACAATTATCGCTATATGGTCTCTCTATCAGATGATACTGTTGACTTAACAAATTGAGGCATGTGAATGATTAAAGCTCTCCAAAACAGCGGTAACAGAACCTCAAAAACAGATCTGTATTCCTTGAGGATCATGCTACATAATTTTTTTTTTCTTCACATTAAGAAAGCTGTAACAGTGAGATATACTTGTGTAAAGCAGGAAAGAGCGAGTGTTAATACTAGCTGAAAAGCTAGGCCAGCTATTTTAGCAAACATATCAGAGCTCCTCCCACCCATTTAAAGGGTATCAGAGTTTCAGGAACCATGGGACAAAACATGGCTTCAAGATGCCAGACAATGACACTTATAACCATGCCAAATTTATGAGCAGAAGTTGACAAGCCGAGCTTACACATATATGTCAGTCAGAAACGTTTCTGGAACAAAACTACAAAGACAACGTTCTCACTTCCATGACAAACCTTTGGCCTCCAAGGCTCCAAAACCTCTTTTTCACTTTTTTCGAACTAGTACACAAATGCGGAAACCATGCCCCAATCAGGGTTCACAGGCAGAGAGGATGCTCAGAGTTAAATAAGGGGTCTTGCCAATCATTCATAAAGATTGACATTAATAAAGAATATAGACAAATGTTCCAACATAATCAGACCTGGATGCTGAGGCATAGAAGCTCTGCAAGTCTCTCCAAGGTAATCCTCGAGTAATACTTCGAAACGACAATAATATTCTGCAGAAAATAGAGTGGGTCACATCTATTCAATGATCCAATAAAAAGAACAAAAATGACAAAGTTCTATAGTTACATGTTCAATGATTCTCTGCCGAAGATCTTCTGCTGCCTTATCAACAAGTGCACCTCCAAGCATGTTTTTCTCATTCACAAATTCATCTTCGAAAGTATTCCAAAGAGCAGTCCATTGGATAACCTCCATTGTGACCAATTGTTTCAGCAGCAGCCTGCATTAAAATATTGAAGGCACTGTCAGCCTTATTCTATGGCACATTATTGGGATAATGAAAGAGAATGTACAACCAATTACCTAAAGCAAAATCAAAGAGGTACCTGAATTGGGGAATTTCTGAGAGATTTTTATCTTCTAAAGTGGCATTAAGAAGGCTTGACTGCATTGGATCATGTGGTGACAGAACTAAGTACCAGCAAATTTTCCTTAGAATCTGCACTTAATAAAACCACAGTATGAACAGCTGTCCCTCAAAAAACTCAGCGAAGTCTTAACAAATCCTTATTGGAAAGAGCTTTACCGGTATCCACTGCTCTGGGTTTCCCTTCACTGATGGAATCTCATATATTGACTTATAGCATCGACAGATCTCAAGGTAATCATTGTTATGTGAGTAATACCTACATCGTTAACCACATGAATGCGAGGTAAACTGAGATGTGTAACTCAAATCCATTAAGGAAGAAGAGCGTGTGCCAGATAAATAAAGCCATACAAGTTCACAGTTTGATCTGCAACCTGAGTGGCAGGTAGCACTTTACCGGCGAAAAATTTTAGTTAAAAAATGATGAACCCAGCATTAAAAGCAAAACACCAATATACCGTATCATGAGTTCATAGTATATCCGTTTCAATTCCAGAAGTGACGGAATATCAGCCGGTGCTTCTTCCACCATATTTTCACCTTCTTTAGGCTTTTTCTTCTCTTTGGAAGGATCTACCTCAAAGACTCGAGGGCTGATCTTCCTGGAAAGGATCTGCGCACGGACATAATCCTGGCGATCTAAGCATAAACGGACCTGCAAAATCCATTGATCAGAAAACCAATCATAGGAATAGTGCCTAATCGGCCAAAAGCAATACCAAAAACCCATACTTGTTCAAGGATAAAAGCAATTTTCTCCGTCTTTGCCATTGCTCCAAAAGTTTCTACCTGTATTGCAAAACCATCATAATGTTGGACAAGGAAAAACAAATTATAAGATCTATGATCACAGAAGTCAACTTCTAGTTACCGCAATTTCTTGCATCAAATCAGCAGCTTCTGCTATAAGACCCTGTTCTTCCTTTATTTTTGCGAGTTTCTTGATCAATCGTGCTCTCTCAATTTCAACATATATCTGCATAATGAAACTATTTATAGAAACCACAAAACACTAAACAGATTGCTCATAACATAAGCTGCATAGAGTTTGAGTTCGCATATTCACCTTCCCAGCAGCGACAGAGTTAAGTGTCTTAATAAGCTCTATCTTGGTCTCAAGATCAGGTGTCTGGTCAATATATTGCATAGCCTGCTGCACCATTGCTGTCACAGCCTGTTGATAAGAAAATAGGGATGCATACGTCACCATCCAATAACTTGATTAGGTCTACAGACAATGAAATATAAGAAGAAGACCAGAGGCAGAAAGAAATAGACAAGCTAAAGACCAAAATGCAATGACAAGAAGAATTCCCTCCCCACCCAGAAGAGATGGTTGCCATACAAAGATGATGGCATTGTCCCGCAATGCCACTTGTGGAGGCACGCCAGACATCCCATTTATCCCAACAGAAACTCGCATGAAAGTGGAGTCCATTTCCAAATCCGGCAATTAAAGGTTATTGTTATTCCAGCCAAAAGCTTATGGACTCTCCCAAGTCTGTACAGAAAGTATCTTCCACCTTGCCACAACCACCAATTAAATCCACTATCTGGCTATCCAATCGAATGCAGAATGAGCACAGCATTCTATTCTCATTTATAATCTTCTTATAGTTCAATTCCCAGCAGTTTTCATACCCTAATTAGCAGGTCTGGCCTTTCGATATTTGTTCAGACATACAATGCGTCATGCATAATCAGAACTTGGGCCTAATTTGAGTACTATGAGGTTGAGTCCTAATTAAATAGGCAAAGTAGGATATTAGGAGTGGGCTTAGGAATTCCATTCTACATCCGATGATCCTACTCGGGATCTCAACTGGGAATGATTTTTGGTAAGACCACTTTCCATCTTTTTTAACTGCATTGTATACAGACAGTAATCCTAAAAACAATGTTCAAGTAAAAAACTTGTATTCACACAATTAATAGCCACTGGTCATAATGCTCCGACTATCCAGAGTAACTTATCAACCTTCAGCACAGCATACCAACGAAATAAGATCAATGAAGAGCTAAAGTTCCACAAGCTTATTGCCCAAAGAAGGCATGAAAAGGCAAATATATGGACATAGTTTAATAAACAACCCAATTAACTCTCAACAAGGTAGTATATTCTTTCTCACATACTTGTGTTACAGAAAAGTTCAGAGCAACTTAAATTTAACACATATTAATATCCAAGCATCAGTGTCACCAATTAATTTTGACTCCTCTAATATCACTTGAAGAAGACAAACACAGAGTGCTTTAAGCTGGGAAGACCAAAGTTCATGCCCACAAACTTGGTAGACAACCAAACACAATAATCTTGGCTCCTCCTTTTCTGATATTCCTTTCCCACCAGTAAACCTAACACATGCTGTGTTCATGCAAGAAAAATACTCCACAGCAAACCCTTATTGCAACGGAGAGGTACAACCCATACTCATAGTTCATCTTTAATCGAACGAATATTAGTTTTTCTGCGGGTAGACAAACATCAATCCTTGGATCAGTATTTGGAATCACTCCTATAGCACCTAATCCCAATTTCTTTTCAACCAGGTTTCTTTGCTATGTAAAAGATATAATAACTAAGGTACCAAGGAAGTACCTATCCGTCTACAACAAAAAGAATCCATCCCAGTACAAGATAATTCAAATCCTAAATCAAAACTACTGACTAGAATAAAAACAAAGAGTAGCACCACCTACTGACTTTACTAAACCCTAAAAAGATGATAAAACAAAATAAAACCACTTAACTTGAGCAATGTACCTTTTCTCTTTGTTATCATAGACTAAGGATAAATATTTTCAATCCTTCACTCGCATGTGTTTTACTTCAATTCCAAACGGAGTGTCCATCTTGCAAAAGTATAATTTCAAAGTATTTTGCTAGTAACTGCCTACAAATTAGCGATCTTGATAGAATGCAACATCACACGACTTCACGTAGACTTCATGGATTGGGAGATATTTAGCCATAACTAATCTTGAATAAGAGTTTCCGTTTAGAAACTACGTAACCTTTCAGCACCTTCTACTTATTTACTTTGCTGTCTCCCGTAATTTTTTTTTTTTTGGGAGCAAGCGACAATGCTAATTGGTTATGGTGGAAACTCACTTTCTACTCCCTATGTGCTGAAGACTCACTGATATTGATCAATTTCACTTGATAAGAAAATACAAGCACCCTGCCGGGAAGGGTATATATATCAAGGCTAACCCTTTGCTTTTCACATATTCTTTGTTTACACAGGTGAAATATTAAACTTCCAAAGAAATAAAACCCAAGCTTCCTTCATAAAAGAGTTCCAAAAGCACATCTTTTTTTTATCAATTCTTCCAAAATCTTGCCAACTTGAATAATTTCTTACCCATTAGAAGTTAACTTCAATAAATAAGGCAAAAAGGAAGTGTCAGCCTAAAAGAAAATCATTTACAAGATAGCGCATCCGCTAACTCAACAATGTCACGCACATTCAATACTCATGGTACTAAGAACCCCCTCGTTTAGTTGCCCAATGCCATCACCTAGGACTATTAGGCGAGCCACCAATCGAACCAGCCAATCACTTGTCGCAAGGCGCTCGAACCCAGAAAACCAGCAACCCGAAAAGCAGGGATCCAAAATTCCATAATTAAGCAAGGCCAAAAGATCACAACCGGAAAACAAGCAAGAGAGAAAAAGCCTAATCTTTTCACCTGCTTAAGCTGACCGCGCCGCTTGGACAACAAGACAATCTGATCGTTCAGGGTCTTCCAGGCCTTGGCCTCGAAGCACAGCTGCAGGATCTCCGTCACCGCCTTCTTCGTCTCGGCGACCTCGCCGGCCAGCCTCATCTGCTTCTCCACGTTCAGCCGCTGCTCTATGGCGGCTTCCAGGTTGCCTCCTCCGCCCTCCTGCCACGCCGCCACGACGATTCAATCCCCACACCAAAAAAAAAAAAAAAAAAAAAAAAAAGGACAAGCGAAGGAGCCAGATTGCCGCTCCAGATCTGAAAGCGGGGCGGCGAACTCACCATCTCGATCCGGTGCTGGAAATCGGAAGGCGAGGTCGGGGAATCCGGCGGAAGTCTCCGGCGACGATCGGTTTGGAGCCCTAAGTGAGAGAAAGCGAAGAGAGAGAAAGAGCGCTCGGTGAACCCTCACTCACGAAAACTTCCTCCTCCTCCTCCTCCTCTCTTTGGGTTTCTCTCTCTTCTTCTTCTTCTTCTTCTCTTTGAACGCACTGATGAGAGAGAAAATCGAATATGTAAAAAGGAAAATTGATGAAAATGGAGGGGGGAATCCGGGGATCCGAGACGCCCCGAAAGCAGGAAGAGGAGCGAATCCGGGTCGGATCTTACCGAATGATCCGACCCGGATTTTGGAATGGTTCGGCCCGAAACTCCACGGGACGGCCTGGCGAGCCTGATAATTACGTGGGCTGGGCTAGCCATCTTTTAAATGAAGATGACATTTTCTTTCCGTTTCTTTTTAGGGTAACGGCGCAAACAGTCCTTGAACTTTAATTCAATATGCAATTTAATCCATAAAATTTAAATTTGTCCCATGTCAATCCTTAAAAATGTTCAATGTAGTCGAGCCATTAATTCAAGACCGGGAATTACATTAAACATCTTGATACAGTTTAGGGACTATACTAAAAATATACTAAAATTTCAGATATTACATTAAACAAATTTAAAGTTCAAACAAAACATTGTACATCAAGCTAAAATTTACAGATGACATGGAACAAATTGAAAATTTATGAACCAAATTACATATTGGGCCAAAGTTCGGGGACTAATAGTGTCGTTTTCTTTCTTTTTAGTTCGGGGACTAATAGTGTCGTTTTCTTTCTTTTTCTCCCAGGGGACTGGGATTCCCAACCATCCACACCATTCACAATCATATTTACTATTTAGTTGATTTTGTATGTGGATGATGTCCATAACATGCAGCTCACCAATCAAAAGGTGGTGAGAAATTTAGAGTCAAGTTGAGAAAAAAAATCATATGATCATAGGATTAAAAAATCTAAATCATTCGAGTCAAATATATTTAATGAATTTGAGCTTATTGATATCTTTTCTTAATATGGCACAAGACTACCATCTGCATCATTTTGGGTATTCAACTGAGGAAAAGAAATTCATACCTAAAGAGCAAGAAGAATTATGTCCTTGGGTTTTATACAAGTTGCAGGCTTTAGGTACTATCTTGTGTGTATATGCAAGACTCCCGTTGGTGCGATTTATCCGTGAAATTCACGAAGAGCATATACAGGGTCGGTGTGACGCGGCACTAATCTCTCTTCGCGAGAGTTGTTTCTAGTGGTTTGTCTATCGCGATTGCATTTTGCATGTCGGGGCAGATGTTCATGGATAGATGCTGAGGTTACACACCGAAACATAGTTTCCTAGCTTTCGAGGTTTAGTACAAACAAGCTCACCTGATTCCCAAATGACATCGACCGAAAATGCTCTTCCGAGTCCAAGCGCTTCTCTTTTCTTTGGAAAGACTGGCGATGCCCCGATCCCTTTTTTCATGGGCAAAGGCGCTAGTTGTCCTTGGAATTCTGGAAGAGCAGATATAGGATCGGTGTGATGCAATGCTGATCTCTTCTCGTCGTGAGAGTGGTTTCTAATGGTTCTTCCGTGATGAATGTGTTTTGCATGTCGGAGTCGATGTTCATGTATGGATGTTGAGCTTACACGCTGGAGCATGGTTTCCTAGTCCTTGCGGTTAGACACTTGGTACAAAGCAAGTACAGTTGAGAATTCTCAGATGACATCAATCGAAAATGCTTTTTTGAGTCACCACGCTTAGAAAGCAATTGATTTTTCATCAAACTGTTAGTAGTAGTACTTGCAAGACCTGGCCCGAGAGGCGACTCGGAATATAAGCAGTATGACATAATATACAAGCAATCTGAGCGGCAATATGTTTTAATCTAATTATAATGTGGAGTTCTTAAAGATATCGATCAATCAAAATATTGCGGTCGGTCACCAGAAGGATCGACAAATTGAATAGAATAAGAGAATGTGCGAGATTGCAGCCCCTGATCATATCGTCCTCCTTAATCCAATTACAAATGATCTGAGCATTATGGAGTCGTGCTCATTCCCACCCAATCCCGCAATCCGTTTGGGCAATATCCTAGAATTGACTAATTGCACTCCCATCAAAAGATGGATGTGAATGCATCATTTCGACAGAGAATAAATGGACAGTACCGGCTTCCGTCATTTTCAATCGCGTTCTCACTCACCAACCACTCAGAAAGTATGATGCTCAATCGAAGCGACAAAGCTGGTGACTCACTACACAGTTCATGTGTATCCTTCGCGACATTGGCTTCCCACCTACGTTTGTGCTTAAAAACCACACCTTCGACAAAGAAAAGAAAGCATGGAGATCTAAGGGGCGATCTGGACCTGAAATTATAACACAAGCCCGGCCAAAATGGCCAAGTGCGAAAAATTAGTATTCGTTCTCGCAGTTGCAACTGCAGTTTTTTCAAGAGCAAAGGCGATGAATTATGCAATGGGAGTTTCTGCAGGGATGAAGGATTAATTCTAGCAGCACCGCATACTTTGACTGGGCCAAGCCAATGCACCCTTCTCATTTTGGTGCTCTTCGAGTAGGAATCAGATACTCGCTTATCATAATTTCTAAGGACTTTGCTCCGACCAGTCCGTTCTCGATTACTTGTAACTGCAATCAATCTCGAGCTTCAGTAGCCACAAAATCAATCTCGAGCTTCACTCTTTAATGCCGATGATCTTCCATTATTATTGCAGAATTCAATATAGGGTTCACATGATGTGGCGAATGTGTCAAAGGATGACGACAATGTCGCTTCTCCGTTCACCACCCTTGCCAACGGACCTGCCACCTTTTCCGTTCGCCGCAGCTGGTGAGTATTACTCACATCTACATCTTTGCTAATGGCAGCCATTGCTCTCACGGCCAAAAATTGGTGGTCACCATCAGTTAAATTCCATAATCCAGCCTCTAGTCCAGCAGGATCCCTGTCACTACCAGCCCCAACCACCTGCCCCCACCACATCTCCGCCACCACTTGGAAATGATGCTTCCTCTCTCGTTGTTGCACTGCTAGTCCTGTTCATGTGCAGTGCCATAGGCTTGTTGTGTAAGTGCATAATACATGAGGATCATCATTTCTACTAGATACAGGTGGACTATAGATAGATTGTGAGATGTTGCTCCTCATCACAAACTCGTTAAAAGGCTTCTTTCTCACAATTCCAGCATGATTCACATAACATTGCTCAAACTTGTAACGTAGTTCATACTAATTTGGAACATACATATGGTTCTCCTCTGAAATTTTGAAACTCGGCTCTATTTGCAGTCCCGATATCATGAAGACCAAGATTATCAAAGGTAAAAAAAAAAAAAAAAAAAAAAAAGCAAAGAAAGCAACAGGAGATGAAATTTTTTTTTTTTGGTAAGTAACAGGAGATGAAAATTTGCATACTGGAAAAGTCAAAAGAGAACATCACTCACCGGAACAAAATCTTTATTGCAGTGATGAAAAAATCCCAGCATTGGAATGACTAATGAGCAGAAGAGTAAATCGCATAGTGATTAGAGAAACGAAGTGAATCTTCTTCGGATCAAACTCAACACATAAACAGTTCATTGAGTATTTGAAATGACTTTGAAACTGCGAAACTATACCCTTGGAGCTTGAAAGAGCCAGGCAGATTTGGGGGATTGAGAGCGCCATAAATCCAGCTGTATTGATCTCTCTCCTTTGCCTGTGTTTTTGTACTTTCCCTCCAGAAACTTCCTTGATAATCCACATATTAATCATTAAGATCCTTTGAACAGTCACATGAGAAAAGACCAAAGAGAGAATTGCAGTTGAAGTATCGCAGAACAATAAAAAACCAATTCAAGTAATCGGCAAAAGCAAGCAATTTCATATCATTTGTAAGTGGAGGATCGCTCATCTTAGGAAATAGAGATAACTATGGTCAAAGGGATTTTCTTACAGAGCTGCTTGTTCTTCCAACGTCTTGTAATTTCCTCCGTATCAATATTATGGATAAGAGTCAGATATAAAAGTTTAAGTCACCGTGTAAATGAAACAAACACGTGTTAGATGACCTGCAAGCAAGCACAACAACCTTCAAATACAGAACTTGCAAAAAGCTTACTAATTTAAAAGTCTGGTTCTCGATATCACGTCGAGAATGGAGAACCATAGGGCATGAAATATGACAAATTATTTTCTCAAAAGGCACTCTTATTATCTAGTCCTCCAAAAAGGGATGCCAGAGACATTCCCACGATGATCAAGAGAAAGGTTTCATTCCAACTAAGAAACATGCATCACTCGGTAATGTGAAAAGAAGAATCACTCACAGATGATACACCGGGACTGCCAGCTTCATTCCTGCCAATATCAAGACTAAGATTTTGCCTTTTTAGGGGACGTGGATTGTCTCGGTATCAAGTATCACCAGAATGTGATCTCATGAACACCCTGGCGGAACAACAGCCCATAATTTTATATGAGAAAAGCTCCAGACAATTCAGGTATTGCTCGACTTGTATTTGGAGATATCTAAAGCGTTTATGAGCTCCACGTTGCCAACCCCACGAGGCTCAGTTCGTTTGTCACAATCTCGCGCGACCAAATATTGAAAATTCTGATACCCTGACAAATCTGGTAAAGTCTCAATTGATGAGCATCTTGAAATTTCTATACTTTCTAGGTATCTTGATCATTTGAGCCCTGGAATGTCTGAAAGTTTCCCGCGATCTGTCACCATCAAGTTCCTGGAATCTTCAAATTTCAACACATCTAGAAATTTTGCTAACGACTTGCATCCCTGAATACATCAACTTTTGCAGGATGAAAATTTCTCCAGGCTTTGAACGTCCAAGTTCTCACAGCAGTTGATGTTCACCGCATCAGGGATTTCAAGCACGATAATCTTCCTAGCAAAGTGCAACCACAGATATCCAATATTACCAATAATCCGAGACCGTCAAGGCAACGAATTTCAAGACTCTTGCCGTTTGCAGCATGAAATGCCCTCAAATTCTTTAAAGCAGAAAGTTCCAATAATCTTATGATATATGTGCACCCAGAAATATCTAATCTTACCAATAAATCCAACCTGTCGAGATCATGAATTTCAACTAGATTTTGGCAATTTTGCAGCATAAAATTCCCTTAGACCTTTTGAGCTAGAAAGGTCTGGTAATCTTTCCATGAACAAGCATCGAGAACCTCCAAAGTTTCTAACCAGTCATGGCCTCGAACTTCAAGAAATTCCCTCAAATTTTTAAACTGGAAGGTCTTGTAATCTTTCGATAGATTTGCACCGAGAGATTTCCAATCTTGTCAATAATTCCAACCTATAAAGACCATGAATTTCAATTAGATTTTGGCAATTTGCCGGATTCGGGCATCGGGTAATTTTGCTATGTGAGTTCCCTGAATGTTCAAACTCTTCAACTTCTGAAGATTCCCAATGCTTTTAGGAAATTCCGCAACCAATGTAGATTTTAAATCCAACTCAATCAATGATGTCAACTTTCCGATCAAATCAGGAATTACTCTCAACAAGCAACATTCCCATAATAATAAGCGTTGCAAAGACACGAGGGAGCCTATGGATTCTGGAAGTTGAGAAAGTTTAGGGCATTTTCTTAGGTCAAGGAGAGATAAAGATGTTAGATGGCCTATGGAATTGGGTATGTAGGCCAATGATGCACAATAAGAGGCATCAAGAGTCTTGAGCTTCTTCAGAGAACCAATGCTTTCAGGTAATTCAACAATCCCTGTACATCTCAAATCCAACTCACTCAATGATGCCAACTTTTCGATCGAGTCAGGGATCTTTCTCAACGAGCGGCATTTTCGTAATAGCAATCATTGTAGAGACATGAGGGAGCCTATTGAATCTGGAAGTTGAGCAAGTTTTTGACAAAATCTTAGGTCAAGGATAGATAGAGATGCTAGATCACCTATAGAGCTAGGAATGTGAGCTAATGATGCACAATAAGAGGCATTAAGAGTCTTAAGCGCCTGCAAAGAACCAATGCTTTTAGGAAATTCCACAATTGATGTATGTTTTAAATTCAACTCAGTTAGCCATGCCAACTTTCCAATTGAGTTCGGAATCTCTCTCAAGGAGCGACATTCTTCTAATAATAAGCGCTGTAGAGACACAAGGGAGCCTATAGAGTTCGGAAGATGAGAAAGTTTTCGACAAAATCTCAGGTCAAGGAAAGATAGAGATTCAAGATGGCCAATGGAGTTGGATATGTGGGTTAACAATGTGCAATAAGAGGCATCAAGAGTCCTGAGCTCCTTCAAAGAACTAATGCTTTCGGGTAATTTTGCAATCATTGTAAATTTTAAATCCAACTCAATTAATGATGTCAGCATTCCAATTGAGTCAGGGATCTCACTCAAAGGATCGCATTTTTGTAACAACAAACGTTGTAAAGATGCTGGATGGCCTATGGAGCAAGGTATGTACTCTAATAATTTACAATTAGAGGCATCAAGAGTCTTGAGCTCCTTCAGAGAACCAATGCATATAGGTAATTCTTGAATTTGTGAATGAGATAGGTCCAGCTGAGCTAATGACACAAGGAAGCCCAATGATTCAGGTAATTCTTCAATTAGTGAATAAGATAGGTTCAACTGAGTTAACGACACAAGGGAGCCCATGGATTCGGGTAATTCCTCAATTCGTGAATGAGATAGATCTAGTTGAGTTAACGACAAAAGGAAGCCCATGGATTCAAGTAATTGTTCAATCCGCGAATAAGATAGGTCTAACTGAGTTAACGACATAAGGGAGTCCATGAATTCTGGAAGTTGAGCAAGATACTCACAAGACGAGGCACGTAGAATCTCTAGCTTCAAACAACGTCTCAAAATAGGAAGCTCTTTTATAGCAGTGTCATTTATGAGAAGCTCCTTTAATTCTTCCATCCTACCTACTTCAATTGGTAACTCCTCTAGTCTCCAACATCTCCGAATAATCAAGGAGATGAGGCTCTTGATGTCCGCAACAGAAGGATGAATATTTATTAGATTCTCACAATCTTCAAGAATCAAAATCTCCAAACTTTTAAAACTAGACAAGTTGGGAGTTCTTCTCAAAGAATGACCGAAGAGGTTGAGAACTTTGAGCTCGGCTGCCATCTGAATGGAAGAGAGGATAGCTTAGTGACATAGGGCTTCTCAAGCATATGATTTTCCCTTACTCCTAGTTTTGTTACTCTTTAAAATTCTTCACCCATGCTACACTACTCCTTTTATTTAGACTTTTTAAAAGGATATGTTTCGTAGCTTAGTCCCCATACTATCAGTGCTATGATGCTCCACTACCTCATGTTTGTTTTATTAAAATATTACTTGAGTAACAGTGTTTAGCCATGTGACCTACATATAGATGTTTTCTTTTCGAAAGAAAGAAAGGAGAATTTGGTGCTTTTGGACTTTACAACACAGCATTAGTCACATGAGGTATGCTTTCTTCATATCTTACCTTAAGTGGACCCCATCCTCCCTAATCCTCTGAAATCTCACTCCATGATAGATCAAGCACAACTAATTTCTTCAGATAAAAGTTGGCTACTGTGAAATCTGAGGGACAGTCCTTCCATTGAAGCCATCTTAATTTAGGAAGCAAGTCTTGAAAATCTCCGGCAAGATTCGCAGCCTTCACTTGAAGGAACCTCAAGTTGGTTAATTTTTTAAATTGTTCACTTGTGTAGCTTCTTGTGCGGTCATTTTTGTCAAGACAAAGCGCCTCAATGTTACTTGTGCCCTACAATTAGGAAACATTGGGGAGCGCAAATGATGAGATGAGACCAACTGTATATAAGGAAAGATATATTGACTTCAATTTGCTATCACTAAAGTATAAACTTCTATGATTCTCCATAAAAAAGAAGTCATGTTATAAAATTTCAAGCTATATCATGTTAAAAATTTTGGTTTTAATAATTCTTGATATTGAAGAGTTAGTAATAATGTGGTGAGGTGTACATCTGCCAATATATGTTTTGTTGATAAATACATGTTTTGCAAATTAACTTATAAAAATATTCTCAATAAGATATCATTGCAGATATATAATCTTATTTACGTATAATGTAATGCTGTAAATAAATCTATAATTTCACCACCCAAAATTCTTGTCGACACTTCTTTTATAGATATTAAGACCTGGTAATTTTTTTTTTCAAATGTATGTGTATAAGTATAGATGTCGTAATAACTAATCTTCATAAAGTTTTCACGATTATGGATTTTTTTGGGAAATATTCATTATTCTTCTAAAACGATGTCATTTAGCTTTGTGGTCTTTATTATTGACTTTTTTTTTTTTTTGTCGGTGGTCTTTATTATTGACTTGACCATTCATTGTTCTTTCAATGTTAAATAAAGGATCGTTGAAGTAATATATCGTTTCTGACAAAAAAAAGAAGAAGTAATATACCGTTACTGTTGTTTCCTTCATCAAAATAGTACGTTTGTTTTCTTTATCCATATTCTCATTAACGAAAACCTTAATAAATAAATAAATAAGTGCGTTTAAATATGCATCATTTTTCGAATTTTTAAAAACTGGTTAGACTTTCCGACCAAAAAAAGGGCTAGTTAGACTCCATTGATTTTTGAGGTTGTTCGATTATGCTACTTATGATACTCTTCTTTCTCGAATTTGAGATAAAAGTATCCCATGGATTAGGGTCATTTTCTTTATGGTTGCACGAACATTTAACAAATAGTATATTCATATTTTTAATAAATATATATCTCTCTTGGAAGTAATATGCTTGGACCAGACTTTTTTTCACGGTACATATTCACTTCTTTATGTTTACATTAATAGACACTTCTTTCTGGAAAAATTAAGTTTGAATAGACACATTTCTTCATATTTTTAAGTAAATAAGAAGGTGTTTGGTTTTGAAATAGTATGTTTATTATGTGATTTGCATATTCATCTTCCTTCTCCAATTAAACACATCACACTACGAAATTGAAATTCAATTGATTCAAATTCACGGGTACAATAAAATTCTCCCCACTAGAACTTCCTTCTTTTGCTAAAGATGAAACATATCATAAAATCTATGGAGCAATGTCATTACTCATAACTTAATGATCTTCAGATACCTTCAAAAAAGAAAAGAATGTGTAATCTTTAGAGAAAAGAATACAAAAAATCCCAAACTTTATCAACTAGGACACATTTACCCAAAACTTATGTACATGTGACATATTTTTTCTATTTTTTTCTTGACACCAAATATCCCAAATTTATACTTGTGTGACACCAAAAACCCCAAAATTATATTCGCATGATGCATATACCCCAAAAATTTGGTGTTACAAAGAAAGTTAGTGGATTTTGGGATCATATTTAAAAAGTTTGAGGTAAATGTGTTATATTGTACAAGTTTAGAGTAAATGTGTTATATAAGTACAATTTTGAGATTTTTTAGGTCACAAAAAAGTGTGGGACAAATATGTCACAGGACATAGTTAATGGTTTTTGATGCCTTTCACCTAATTTTTACTAGTAAAATTTGAATTTTTTTCCATTTCCATCTGCCATAAATAGCTTTCCCATTTTTATTCTTAAAATTTTGATTGACTTTCCACAATGTGTTTCTTCTACACATTATTATACTATTCATTAATATTTCTTAGTTAGTTCCACTTGTCTTTGCACTTCCTTATTTTTATTTCTTAATAACACGTACTTCTTTATGGAACTTCTTTTGCCTTTTCTTTTCTTGGCGATTGCTTTTTTATATTAACGTCTGTTGACACCTATTTTTAGCAAATCTAGGAAAATAAGGAAAATAAAAATTGCATTTTGAAGAAATAAAAGGAAGAAAAAATAAAAATGGGGAAGATTGATTTGATTGATTATGCATGGAAGTTTGAAATTCGATGAGTATTCGATTTTGATAAATGTAGAAACAATTGAAAAATCTGCGAACAAAGGGCAAGGATTTTAACAAAATGGAAGCCAAACCCAAAATCGGTGAAGATAATGATCGGATTGATAAATCAAAAGGAAAGTATCAAAAATTATACTCATCGGATGAACTGTTTGCAAAAATCAAAACGAACCTGGATGCGTTTTTTGGTAAATGAGTGAAAAACCGAAATGTAAATTTGCGATGGCAAATCGAGGCTGAAATTATGTAATTCCCGCAATCAAGGAAGCATAACTTTCTAAAGATCAATAGAGGTTTTCACTATAAAAGGAGCCATAATTTTCGTGAGCCAAGGGAGGGGAGAATCCGCTAAAAAAAATTTCGTGAAAAGAGCTGAGAGGATTCATGAAAGTGAAAAAAAAAATAAAAGAGAGAAAAACCCATTTTCTCATCCAAGAGTCTTTTTCATTTTTTCCCTTCTGACAACCTGCAGAAGAAAAGAAAGGGAAAAGTCAGCAAACGAAAGAGAAAAGGGCAGAGAAGGGACGTGCAGCAGAGAGAGAGAAAAAAAAAAAAAAAAAGATGAAGCACTGTTCATCTTCTTCGTGAAGACTCCTCAGCCGGTGTCCACTGCCGCTCGACGCCCGCAGCAACCGCCTGCTGTCCTCTGCGCCGGCCACCGCCCAGACCACCTCCGCTGGTCCCTGCGCCTCTGCGCCTCAGCCCCCTCCACGGCCGCACCTCCTGCCGCGAGACAGCACCCGACGACCCCCGCATTCGCCGCACGCGTCTCCCATCCGCGCCGGTCCCGCGGTTCAGCTCCGCCTCCGCCTGCTCATCCGTTCGGGCCAGCACCTCTGCGCCACCTTGCTAGTCGCCGCCCCTCGCCTGAGCAACCACCAGCAGCTCGCTCGAGCGCCGCCACTACAGCCACGTCTCCCTTCGCCAGCAGCTCGGGCTGATCGCCGCACCTCCGCGCCCCTGCAGCAGCCCGCGACGCCACTGTTCGTGGATCGCTGCTCCCGCCGCCTCACCCGCGCCTGCACCAGCGTCGTCCGCAGATCCGCCGCCGCGCCTCAGCCCGCACCACCACCGCCTGCGACTTGCTCGCTCATCGCTGCCGCTGGTCCACCCGCTCTTACTCCCCACGGCTGCCAAGCCTAATTTTTGAAAAAAAAGAAAGAAAACACATTAGGTAGTTTTCTTTAGTTTATTTTATTTATTTTATTTTACTTTTATCTTGTTTTTTTAGTATAATTAGTCTTTAGTATATGATTGGAAATTCAACATATCACCCGATTCGCAACCGCGTCAGGGATTTTTCATTTCATCTATAAGGCGCTAGATGAAATAATTAATTAAGCGGGAATAAAATTGATATTTTGATCTTTAAGGCTTAAGATCAATTTATCGATTTTATCGGCGAAATATTATCCCTTGATCTAAATGATGTGTGATATCTTTGGTTTAGCTTGTCATGATCGCTTTGTTTATCTTGAAATGTGTTTCAGTTATAATATTGCATGTTTTAGGGTTTACATATTTAGAATAGGAATCTTATTTCGAATTTTAAAATAAAAAATAAAAAATCAAATCAATCAATTTAGGTTGCTAGATTTTTAATTTGGATTGCATGTTTAATTATTTGGCAATTATTAATTTCGAAATTAAACAAAAACAAAAAAAATCATCATATACATGTCATGTAGTGTTAAAGCATATTTTGCACGTCATTGCATATTAGGACTAAATTGCACTTAGTTCAATTCTAGATAATATTTTTTTCTTAATTTGTTATAAGTTTAGGCATTTTCTTAAATAGATTGCATTTTAGGATTATTGGGTTAAGATGATATTTTAGTTTAAATTAGGATTTAGCTCAACCTTATTCCTAATACAAATTGAATAGGATCTTAATCTAATTAGATAATTTTCACATTTTTCTAATTTCGAATTTCATAAAAAATACAAAAAATGTCTTAGGATAAATTAGTTTCAATCTCTAGGATAGATTGCATTCTTTTAAGGAAAAAGAAAATAAAAGATGTCATGCGCATGTCATTAGGATTAGATTCATGAAATGCATGCTATTTAGTGATTGTTGCTAGGCCCATTTAATTAGAAATTGCATGTCATTAGAATTAGGTCATTTAGTTATATTGCACTGCATGACTCATTAAATCAATGAAAACAAAAAAAGGAAATTGCGTGTTAATTAGAAACCATATCTAAGGTTGTTGATGTGGATTTTGAATTAACATTGCAGATGCTTTCGTTGCTTCGAGGTAAGTTTTTGCAATTTATTTATTGTTTATCCGGGTGTTAAATTGATGGATTGCGCACTCGCATGATCACCTCCCATGTTAGGAAAATAGATTTAAAACCAATTTAATCTAACTTGCAAAAACATTTTTGAAAATAAAAGAATGGTACCGAAAGGGCATTAGAGAAATCTAGTGTAACCAAGTCCCCGTACCCATAGTCTCTGGTTCGTAGGAGTAAAGTGAAACTCCCGTTACTTTACTTGGGTTTCTAATCGACCCACCAAAAAAATAGATTAGTGGCGACTCCTGTTTAAAAAATAAATCGCATGTTAAGAACATGAACCTAAGTCGCGAATTGGTATGGGCTTGGGAGAGCCCGAGTTAAGTTTAGGCTTAATAATCCATTAGCCAAACCCTAGGTGGTCCACACCCGAAAAATTGGTCGCGACAACGTCCTTTTCTTGATATTGCATGGAAAAGAATGTTTAGATTCTCTTTTTTCAAGTGTTGCAGATTCTAATAATAGAAGTCTTGTGCTATGCATAGAGTCACATTTTCTATTGTGATGTAATAGGTCGTAATTTTCGAGGGATTAATTAAAATATGAATAAGTGAGTAAATCTGATTAGACTGCCTTTTGTGCAGGAGCTTTAGAAAAGGAAAAATAAGAAAAGAAAAGAAAAAAAAAGACCGCATGGATCAGAGAAAAACGTGAGATGATGAGTTGCATGAGCACGTTGCGGGGCATTTTTGCTTAGTCACAATTATTAAATCAACCATTTGATACGTGTCCCGTTGATTTCTCAAACGATCAGGAGACAATAAATGGGTAAGAATTAGAGACTTGTGGATCACAGTGATAAAGCATTTCATTTGTACTTGAAGTTCCCTAGAAGTTGAGTCTGGATATGGTAAGTGTGGCAGTTTAGTTATCAGTGGAAGTCGTTGACTACCTCTCTCGTTTTTGCAAATTAGTCATATTTAACAAATTGAGATCTTGAGATCAGAGTACGCAGTAGAAGCTAAAAGTATTTTGAGGGTTAGAAGTGACAGTAAAATATTTTTGGCTCTGTCGCTCTTGTTTATAGTAAAATTTCAGCCTTTTTCTTCTGACGTCTCATTTCAATCCAAAAATCTTACCACATGCCATATGCCATTTAGCTGTAAACATATATAAAGTTTTAGTAACATTTATAATTTTTATTGCAAGGTATTATTACAACATATTTAAATTATTACAGCAAGTTTGATTGCAGCAATAGCTATTACAGCAAGTATTCCCGAAGCTGTGATAGCTATTGCCAAGATACCCATGTTCTTTTTTTCTCACTTACTCTATCAATGTTTGATTAGTAATTATTAATAAAGCATATGTTAGTACTTACGTCATAACAACAGCAATTGTACTTACCTTGACTTTAATCACAAGCTATTTAATTAATAAATTAATTATTAACTAATAGGTAAATAATGATGAAATAGTCATCGTGCCATCTAGATAAGACATACATAATTATTATGATAGTATTATTTATAAATATACTAATGAGCATGACATAGAGTTGCTCCCAATTAGATCCGGTTATCTAGATTTTTCATAACTTAATATCGATTATTCATGATATGATGGTCATCTTAATTACCAAATATACTACTTAATGGTAATTGTGAGATAATTATTATGTCAATCGTATGTAATGAGTAGTATATGATTAGATATAACTCATAATCATAAATTAGTTATTGAAGGGTTAGATAAAAATTCACTTATTAGATTGTAGTGTTAGGATGATTTATATATAATATCATAATGGTTATCAAAGGGGAAAATTATCAAAAAAGTCTTGCACCTATTGCAATTGTACCATTTTTTTTCCAATTAAGTTCTAAAACTTTTGCGATTTTACCAATTCAGTCCATCTAACTAATTTTAATTGATCGGTGCCGATGTTGACAATTTTTAATTTTTTCGATTCTTTTATTATTTTTATTTCTTTTCTTTTCTTTTCCCCTTTTTTCTACTTCTTCCTTCTTCCTCTAGTCATTGGTGGTTGGCTAGAGGGAACAACAAGCCTTGCCTAGCCATGGCACGGGCTCACTATTTTTGGGCGAGGCCCTATCAAATTTGGTGAGGCTCGACCTCGCAAGTGGTTGGCGGGGGTGGGCCTCACCATAGTTGGGCGAAGCCAAGCCTCGCTAGATCTGGTAGGGCCTTGCTTAGTGACGGCGAGTCTGGCCTCACTATGGTTGGGTGACCCTTGCCTTGGCTAGTGGCTAGCGGGGGTGGCCCTTGCCCATTGGCTAGCAAGGCTTACCTCATCAGCCCTCGCCTTTGGCCTTAGCTAGAGGAAGAAGGAAAGAGGAGGAAAAAGAAAGAAAGAAATTTAAAAAAAAAAAAAAATTATTAAAAATTTTCACGTCATTGCACGTTAGCACCAATAAGCTAAAATTAGTTAGATAGACTGAATTGGCACAAATGCAAAATGTATAAAACTTGACACAATTGTAATAGGTTTACATTTTTTTGGTAATTTTCCCGTTGTCAAATTGATAATTACTTAGAGTAATATTCATTTTAATATAATCATTTGTTACTTCCTTAATCTTTAATCATAATCATAAATAATATATTACAATATGAATAAATATGTGGCATGGGAGGTTTTGTATCTAATAATTGATACAGGGTATTAAACTCATGAATCAATGCCGATGTTAAAGTAATAATTATAATACTCTCTCTAATTCCGACTTTAGGGTATTTTGGTAATTCTGATTTTATTCTCCTCTTTATACATAGGTGGTTCATGAAACCAAATGGTGTAATAGCTATTATGTTACTTGAACCAAATAGCATATAACTATTACAGTTTATTACATCATAGCGTAATAGCTATACATGACCGCCTTCTCTATTACTGTAACCAAACTAGCTATTACCTATTAGTAAAAGTCGTTGACCAAAAGTTAAATTTTTTTCAGTGTTAAAATTCTAAGTAAAATAAATATGGCTCTATTAATCACGTTTATTGTAATTCAACTCTTTTCTTCTAATATCTTGTTTCAATCTACAGATCTCTCACCAAAAACATATGCCATCTAGTTACACACACACACACACACACACAAAGCAATGGAAATAATATTTGGATTTACCATTTATTATATGCAATAGGCTCACATTTGACAAATATATTATGTTAAAATTATACTTGTCAAAAAATAAAATCAACCAAATAATATCTATTGGACTTATATTTGACAGATTAATAGTACCAAAAGATCATTAACAATAATATCCATCATCACAAAATAATTATTTAACATGCTATACAAAAAAAAGGAATATAAAAAATTATCCATCGAAGAAGGAAAAAATTTGTATAATTAGAGGGTTCTATTACATGAGTTCATATATTTCCATAACGAATGTAAGGAAATGTACACTAAGTGATGATAGTTTTGATTGAAAAGTTTTATGGATACTCATGCAAAAATATTTTTTTGCATTTTATAAGTAAATGATATTAATAAAACGATTCTAAAAACTAAAGAACATGATAGCTCCTATTTAACAAATAACTGATATAAATATACTAAATATGTGCATAATGAAATGCTCTCTATGAGAAAATGATGTAGAAATATCTATTATAAGGTAGTAGTCTCCATTTGGCAATACGAAAATCGATCAGAAAACATTCAATTTATGATTAACACTACAAAAATTTTCAAACTAATATATAGGTGTCACATTTACTCCAAACTAATTTGTGTCATTACAATTTCCAAACTGATACATTTGTGTCATATTTTACTTAAACTAGTATAGTTGTACTACATTTATCACAGACTAACTTTTGTGTTATAAAAAACCCCAAATTAATGCATACATATCATATTTACCTCAAATTGGTACATTGTATCAAATACACCTTAAAAACATCCTAGATTTACCACAATTTGGAATAAATATGGCACAAATATACTAGTTAAGGGTAAGTGTGGAATGAATGTACCAATTATGGTTTTTTTTTTAATAATTATGACGGAAGAATTTCATTATTCACTAATCTTTTCATTCTTTCTATGGATATGTAACCCCAAATCTTTATGCCACAAGTGAGAAGAATTCTCCTAAACTAAACTGCGTTTAGTGCCAACATTATGATACAAGATGTTTCAGTAAACTGCTACTGTTAAATGCACATGAAGGAGTGGAAAAGTCGAGGCTCACAAGCGAGGGCCATGATGCTCTCCTTGGACTTGTTGATCCGCTCATTGAACTCGTAGAGCTTCTTGATGTGCTTGGCATCATGGGAGGGGTTGGTCATGTGCTAAGGAGTTAACTCGGTGGAATCTAAAGAAACCAAGGATGAGTGCGTCATTGGCGAGGGCGACCCTCACCTATGGCTAATTGTGGTCAACGATTGGCGAAATGGAAAAGAAAAGGAAAAAAAAAAAAGAAGAAAACTTTTAGAATTTTTTTTTATATACAAAATCTTCCATAATAGCTATTTTTGGCCAAAATTGGCCAGAAGGGCTTCAATGAAAAATGTCGAAAGATATAGGATTAAATTGATCAAATTAAAAAGTTTATGATTGAATTAGTCATCAACAATGAGTTTAGGATTTTTTCGACAATTTTTTCCAAATGATTGAGCTGTGATGTGTTCTAGTCTAGTTATTCTACAGAACTATTGTAGAGCATGAAGTAACAAATACATTATCATGGCATCAAAACTTGCAAATCGAGACCTAGACTCATATAACATGATCTAAATTTGTGGGCGCTTGGTCATAAATGTTTGATCCAATTGAGTAAATATCGATTAGACAAATATTTTACTTAATCGCTAGAATGATATAGCAACCGAATATAATAGAGACTGAGAATTTGGGAGATCGCAGTCCATGATCAAATCATCCCCTTTCATCCAATTACATATGGTTTGCGCAAAGGACATCACATTCATTGCCGCCACATACCCCGATCCATTCAGGCAATTTCATTGAATTCAATAATTACTTTCCCTTCCATCGAAAGACAAATGTGAATGCATCATTTTGGCTTTTTTCTTTTATTTTCAATCTCAATTCTCACTCACCGACCACCGGAAACTATTATATACTCGGTTGTAGCAACAACGCTAGTGCCTCACTACACAGTACATATACAGCGTTTGCGCTCAAAAACCACACCTTCAACAAGAAAAGAAAGCGTGGAGATCTTAATTTGAGACCGTAACACAAGCCCAGCTAAAAATGGCTAATGCATATTCATGGTTTTAGCTTATCGCGGTCCGAAGCAACATTTTTATTAAGTGCAGAGGCAACGAATCATGCAACGGGAGATTCTACAGGATGTATGATCCCTTCTAGCACCACTGTTTCAAAAAAAAATACTTCTGATGGGGAAGAAATGGAATCAAATTATGAAATGTGATAACATTGGGTGCGTTTTTTTGTTTATGTTCAAAAATTGTTCTAGAGAACAAAAATAGAAAAACTATTTCTCTCTCCGAGAACAATTTTTGACCAGAAAGATGCGTTTGATAAACTTGTTCCGGGAATAAAAAATGAATAGAAACACGTTTTGTAAATTTGTATTCTTTTTTTGTTTCTTTTAATTTTTAAATATTTTTATTTTCTTTTTCCTTTTTTTCTTTCTTTTTCTTTTTTCTTTTTTTCTTCTTTTGGCCGGTCGCCGGCCTCGGCCATGGCCGGCGACCGGCTGACGAGGGCCGGTAGCCTCGCCCGGCCACGGCAAGGCTCACCGGTCCCCCTCGGCAAGGCCGAGCCTCGCCGCGGTTGGGCGAGGCTCGGTCTCGCCTAATCTGGCGAGCCCGAGCTTGCCGAGCCTCGCCAAGGGCCGGTGACACTCGGCCTCGCCGGGGGCCAGCGACCCTCCGGCGAGGTTGCTGGCCCTCGACGGCCGGTCGCCGGCCATGGCCGAGGCCGGCGACCGGCCAAAAAAAGGAAGAAGAAAAGAAGAAGAAAAAAAAGAGAAGAAAAGAAAGGAGAGAGAAAATTTGTTATTAAAAAGTGTTTCGGAACAAAAAAATAACTTTTTTGTTTCTTATTTCTGTTCTAATTTTGTTCTCGGAACAAAAAATAGATTTGGAACAAAAAACGCAAACAAACGCGTTTATGTTCTTTTTTTTGTTCCCGGAACAAAAAAACAGAAAAATCTGTTCATGAACAAAAAATAAAAATGCAACCATGCACGCCCACTGTCTTTAAAGAATTATTCACCCCACAACACAAAAATCCTTTAAGATAAAACAAAGTCTCAATAAGAATACCACGTAACAATTCTAGTATTTCTTAGGATCTCTCAAAAGGAAACAATTAAAAATTATGGCTGTATATCTTTTGAGAAAAAATGAAATTGGCAGTTGTAAGTATTGAATAGAAATAAAGAATAAATATATTTGAATAGATATACCGTTTCAAAGATGAAAAAGTCATTTCCAAACAGACAAAATAGACACAACCTTCCAAAGTTTATTAGAGCGCCTAATAACGATTAAGCAAAAATAGTTAATTCGAAATTTAATAATAAAAGAATAATCTTCTCTCCAATGTTCCAATAGGATGCAATAGTTATTTTATAATCGTAAATTCAAAATTAATTGAAATAACAATCGTTAATTAGTGCCAAATCTCATCCATGTGCATACTCATATCTTTTCAATGTGTGACAAGGCACCTCTTAGTGTGTTCTACAAACAAACTACAAACAATTTGGTATTATCCTCTTTATGGGCTTAAGCAAACACTTAAGTAGTGGCATGGAAAATTTTATTTAGTTATATTGTTCAATGGTTTCAAACACGATAGTATTGATAAGTGTATATATTCTAAATTCACTAAAGACTGGTATTTTAGTGTATTTATAAGTTGATAATATGCATATTTCTGGAACCAATATGACTAGTCATTGAAACTAGAAGTATTTAACTTTCATTTTTAAAATGAAAGATTTGCGTGAAGTTGATACTATATTGGGTATTAAAGTCAAAAAATGTAGCATGAGTTATTTTTTAAGCTAAAGTGATTATGTTGAAAAAAGGTTAAATTAATTTCAATATCTTGTTTCAAGGAAATGAGGACTCCATTTGAGTCCTATATTAAGTTAAATTATAATGCCGGTAGAATAGTAGCACAACTTAAATATGCGAGTGCTATAGGGCCTTTAATGTATGCAATGCATTGTACAAGACTTGATGTTGCTTTTTTCATGTGTAAGTTGAGTATATATGCTAGTAATCTAAGTATAGAACATTAGAAAATTATTACGATAATTTTTTGTTATATAAGATAACTAAAAATTTGGGACTATTCTATAACAATTATCCAATCATATTAGGACATACCGATACGAGTTGGATTACAAGTGTGGGTGAGAAACCTTTCTACTTCTAGATAGATTTTCATATTAGGTGGATGTGTTGTATCGAGGACAAGCAAGAAACCAAATTGCAAAACCCACTCAATGATGGAATATGAATCCGTTGCTTTAGCAGCAATTGGAAAAGAAACTGAATGCATTAGAAATAAATTATTGGATATCAAATTATGACCTAGTCCTATGCCTTTTGTGTTCCACTCATTGTGATAGTCATGCTACTTTGGCTAATACATAATCGTAGTTTTAGTCGTCGGTACTAAGCAACATTTTTACTGAGTGCAGAGGCAACAAGTCATACAATGGAACAATGTGAGATTCTGCAGATGTGTGATCCCTTCTAGAACCACTAAGTACTCCGATTGGGCCAGGCAAAACACCTTCAGGGCCGGCGATGTCTTAGGTGAGCACTTTGCTCCGAGAAATCGGTTATTCCTCGCCTTCTTTTTTTTTTTCAAATTCACATAATATCACATAAATTGATCTCCACTGCCATGCCTTCCAAATAGATGAAAATTAACAAGTATGGCATATTTTCTCCAACCCATTGTTGGAGGTAGCCTTCATATTTTTCCCTGATATTTGGGGGTAAAATTAGCTAGGATATCAATACTTTTTCTGGCTAGACAATCAGCATCATCCACAAGTCATGACCATTAGTTGAAATTAACTTGAAACACTCTTCTACGGTTTGGCCTTCTTGGAACAGGAATGAAATACTAATTATAATTTTCAAGCACTTCGCTCCGACAAGTCCATTCTCGATTACTTATATGTGCAATCAATCTTTTGAGTTTCAGTGGCCAAAAACATCAATCGTGAGCTTCAATCTATAATGCTGATGATCTTCCATTTTTTTTGCACCGTTCAGCTTCAACCCAAGGTCGCACAACCTCAGAAACGTGTCCAAAGGTGACAATGATAACTGCAACACCGTTTATCCGGCCATCACCCTAACCAATGACCGGCAACCTTTTCCCTCAACAATGACGGCGCGTATTGCTTTGTCTACACCTTTGCTAATGGTGACCATTGCTCTCAGGGCCAAAATTAGTGGCCACTGTCAGTGAAAGCTCCACCAGCCTGACCTTCAGTCCAGCAGGATCACCATCGCTACCTCCACCACCACCTGGAAGTGATGCTTCATCCCTGGGTGTCACACTGTTTGTCCTGTTTATGCCCGTTGTCACAAGCTTAGCTTATTATGTCAGTTCATAATACATGAGGCTCATTACTTCTAGTAGATATATAGGTGGACTATTGACAGATCGTGAGATATTGCTACTCATCACAAAGTGAATGAAGTTGTAATAGCTCATAAGTTTCTTCGGAATACATATATAGTTCTCCTCTGAAATTCTAAAATCCCCCTATTTGCAGTTCATATACCATGATGACTAAGATCATTAACAAGTTAGAAAGCAGCAGGAGACAAAAGCGATCCCTATAACAAAATCCTCGTTGGCATAGTGAAAAAATCCCAGCATTAAAATGACTAATGAATGGAAGAGTAAATCATGTGGTGACAGGATACAGGGTGTGACCTTGTTATGATCAAACTCAACACATAAACAGTTGATCAAGAATTCAAAATGACACTGATAATATGAACTCACTCTAGCAAACTCGCAGCATATCAAATTCACAGCCTATGAAATTAGCTTGAAAGAGCTCTGATGAATTCTGGGGATTGAGAGCGCCACTAATCCAGCGGTGTGATATCTCTCCTTTGCCTATGTGTCTTTGTACTTTGCCTCCAGAAGTCACATGGAAACAGACAAAAAAAGAGAGAACTACGGCTGAAATATTGCAGAACAATAAAAAACCATTTCCAGCAATCAGGAAAAGCAAGCAAATTCACGTCATTACTATTTTGTGCATTTCAATCGTCCACCTTAAGAAACTGAGATGAGTATGGTCGAAGGGATTTTCTTAAATAGTTGCTTGTTCTTTCAACGTCTTGTAATTTCCACCGTATCAACATTGTGGAAAAACCACTATGTCTGGCATTAAGAAAAATCAATCAGAAGATTAAAAGTATGACTTGTCATCAAACGAACAAGTTATACATGACATGTTAGCAAGCACGATGACCTTCAAATACAGAACTCACAAAAAATCATTAATCTAATAGTCTGGTTCTCAATATGATGTCAAAGATGAATAATCATAGTGGATGACAAATGACAGACAATTTTCTCAAAAGGCACTCTTATAATCTAGTCCTCCAACAAGAGCTGCCAGTTACATTCCTACCATGATCAAGATGAAGAATTCAATTCCAACTAAGAAAAATGAATCACTTGGTAATGTATGAAGAAGAATCACTCACAGATGATTTGCTGGGAATGCCTGCTTCATTCCTGCCATTATCAAGACTAAGATTTTTCCCTGTTAGCGGACATGGATCATCTCAATATCATGTCAAAGATGAAGAATCATAGTGGATGACAAATGACAGATTATTTTCTCAAAAGGCACTCTGATTATTTAGTCCTCCAACAAGAGCTGCCACTTATATTCCTACCATGATCAAGATGAAGAATTCAATTCCAACTAAGAAACATGAATCACCCAGTAATGTACGAAGAAGAATCACTCACAGATGATTTTCCGGGAATGCCTGCTTCATTCCTGCCATTATCAAGACTAAGATTTTGCCCTGTTAGCGGACATGGATCGTCTTAATATCAAACTATCACCAGAACGTGATCTCATGAACACCCTGATGTAACAACTGCTCATAATTCTGCATGAGGAAAGCTCCAGACAATTCAGGTATTGCTTTTAGCGCCTTGCATCAGGAAATGCCTAAAGTTTGTAGAAGCTCCAAGTCGCCAAGCCCACAAGGCTCAGTTAGTTTGTCGCAATCTTGTTCGACCAAATATTGCTGGTTTTTACACCCTGAAAAGTCTGATAGTCTCAATTGACGAGCATCATGAAATTTCTGTACTTCATAGGTATCTATCCTTCGAGCCCTGGGATGTCTGGAAGGTCCCACCAATCTGTCACGCTCAGATTCCTTAAATCTTCGAATTTGAACACATTTCAAAATTTTGCTAATGACTCTGCATATTTGAATACACAAACACAAACTTTTGCAGGATTAGTATTTCTCTATGCTTTGAATGTCATGCAGCATCTAACACTGGTTGATGTACTGCATAGGGTTTTCAAGCATGATAGATCCTGGTAATCTTCCTAGGGTAGTGGAGCCCCAGATCCAATAGTACCAGTAATTCTAGCCCGTCAAGGCCACGGACTCTTGCAGTTTGCAGCATGAAATGCCCTCGAATTCTTTACACTAGAGAGGCCGGGTAGAATTTCGATAGATGTGCACCTCAAGATATCCAATCTTACCGATAAACCCAACCTGTCAAGGCATAAAGTTTTGACTAGATTCCTGTTTGCACGTCGACCTTAGGACGTTTTGAACTTGTAAGGTCTGGTAATCTTTCAATGAACTTGCATCCAGGGAGAATAAAAATTTCCAAAGATTCTAACCGGGACCTCAAAATTCAACTAGATTCTTGCAATTTGCAGTGCGAAATTCTTTAAAGACTGAATTTCAACTAAATCTTGGTAATTTCAGAGGCATCAAGCAATTTCGTTATGTGAGAGTTCCACGATCCTTTGAGATCCTCAACTTTTGCAGATTTCCAATGCTTTCAGGTAATTCCACAATTGCTGTACGTTTTACATCTAGCTTAGTTAACGATGTCATCTTTCTGATCGAGTCTGGGATCTTTCTCAACGAGCAGCATTCACGTAATAATAAGCGTTGCAGAGACATGAGAGAGCTTATGAAGTCTGGAAGTTCAACAAGATTTCGACAAAACCTTAGGTCAAGGAGAGACAAAAATGCTAGATGGCCTATGGAGTTGGGTATGTATGCTAACGATGCACAATAAGAGGCATCAAGAGTCTCAAGCTTCTTCAGAGAACCAATGCTTTCAGGTAATTCCACAATGGCTGTATGTTTTAAATCTAGCTCAGTCAATGATACCAACTTTCCGATCGAGCTTGGGATCTCTCTTAACAAGCGACATTCCCGTAATAGCAACCGTTGTAGAGACACCAAAGAGCCTATGGAGTCTGGAAGTTCAACAAGATTTCGACAAAACCTTAGGTCAAGGAGAGACAAAAATGCTAGATGGCCTATGGATTTGGGTATGCGATCTAACAATGTGCAATAAGAGGCATCAAGAACCTTGAGCTCTTTCAAAGAACCAATGCTTTTAGGTAATTCCATAATCAATGTAGATTTTAAATCCAGCTTAATCAATGATGCCAACTTACCTATTAAGTTGGGAATCTCTCCCAATGAGCAACATTCACGTAATAACAAGCATCGCAAAGATGCTAGATTGCCTATGGAGCTGGATATGCGGGCTAATGATTCACAATTGGAGGCATCGAGAGTCTTGAGCTCATTTAGAAAACCAATAGATTCAGGTACTTCTTCAATCCCCAAATGAGACAGGCCCAATTGCGTTAACGACACAAGTGAGCCCATGGATTCGGATAATTCTTCAATCCCCGAATGAGATAGGTCCAATTGAGTTAATGACCTAAGCAAGCCCATGGATTTAGGTAATTCTTCTATCCGTGTATAAGATAGATCCAACAAAGTTAATGACACAAGCGAGCCCATGGATTTAGGTAATTCTTCAATTCTCGAATGAGATAGGTCTAATTGAGTTAACGACACAAGTGAGCCTATGGATTCAGGTAATTCTTTAATCCGAGAATGAGATAGATTCAACTGACTCAACGACTTAAGGGAGCCCATGGATTCAGGTAATTCTTCAATCCCCAAATAAGATAGGTCTAGCATAGTTAACGACACAAGGAATCCCATAGATTCAGGTAATTCTCCAATTCGTGAATGAGATAGGTCCAATTGAGTTAACGCCACAAGGTATCTCATGGATTCTGGAAGTTGAGCAAGTTCACAATATGAGGCTCGTAGAGTTTCCAGCTTCATCAAACAACCTCTCGAAATAGGAATCTCTTGTATAGCAGTTTCATCTAAGATAAGTTCCCTCAATTCTTCCATTCTACCTATTCCCGCCGGCAACTCCTCTAGTTTGCTACATCTTGTGACATTCAAGGAGACTAGGGTTTTGATTTCCCCGACAGAAGGATGAATCTTTTCCAAATTCCAGCAATATGCAGGAATCAAAATCTCCAAGCTTTTGAAAGCAGACAAGTCGGGAGTTCTTCTTAAAGATAGACAATGTGAGAGATTGAGAACTTTGAGCGAGGTTGCCATCTGAAAGAAAGAAAGGATATCTGAGTGAGATTAGACCACTACAACATGCGATTTTCCACAGCCCCTTGTGCTTTTTAGACCTTTAAAAATTCCTCAAAAATACCCATGCTCCGCTACTACTTCTATTTATACTTTTTTGAAAGAAAAAAATAAGTTAAATGTTTTATTGATCAGTCCCCATGCCGTCATTGCTATGATACTGCACTACTTCACGGTTCGTTTATCTAGACGTTGTTCAAGTGGTAGTGTTCGGCTACGTCCCGAACATATATATGCTTTTTTGAGCATATCTATTGCCAAAAGAATGTTAGGGATATACAATTGCTAACTATATATTGTTATTTTACCTTCCAATTTGGCCAAAATACATATCAACCAGTTAGCACTCACAAAATAACATATAATTCACCCTCACAAAATGAAGTTTAATATTATAAAGCAATGCACTTACTTTGAAGTAGCAGCGTTAATTTTTGTTTCTAAAATGTTGATTTGATTTATGACCATTCATATGATACTTCGTGTAAAAAGCAGTTAGAGCTTTTGTATGAACGTAACCAAACAATACCAAAATAGTTGTAACTGTTCATTTCTCATGAAAGAAGATTGATATAGAAAGATAAAAAGAATCACTAAAAAGGCATACTTTTAAATGGGGAAAAATTCCTTTAGAAGCAACAACCCATTTGGATTAAGAAAAATCAAGATAGGCACAAATATTGTAATTATATATTGAATAGATTTTAATTAAATATAGTAAACTTTAATTTCAGTATGTCTAATGTTAAATTTGACTGGTTGTTAAAATAATACCAATTTAAGATATTAAGGGCAGAAGCTTATGGTATACTTAGGTGCCTACAGATTCCCCTTATACTTAGGCGAAAATCCTTAATTTGAGGAAGGATATTAAACCTTTTTGAAAGAAAGAATGGATAACTTGGTGCAATTGGACCTTCAACAATGCTTGATTATTCACAATGCCTTCTATGTCTTACCTTGAGTAGACCCCATCCTCCCCAGTCCTCTGAAATCTCACTCCATGATAGTTCGAGCATGACTAAGTTCTTTGGATGAAAGTTGTCCATTGCAAAACCAGAGGGACAATACTCCCATTGAAGCCATCTTAACTGAGGAAGCAAGTTCTGAAAATCTCCAGTAAAATTTGCCCCCCTCACTTGAAGGAACCTTAGGTTGGTCATTTTTTTGAATTGTTCACCTGTGTACCTTCTTCCCAAGCCATATTTGTCCAGACGAAGGGCCTCAATCTTATTAGTGCCCTGTCATTAGGGAACATTGTGAACCATAAGTTTTGAATGTGAGATGAGACCAACTGTGTATAAGTAATGATTTCAATTTGTTGTCATACTATTATGGTGTAGGCTTCTTAAATTCAACTTCGTGAAATGACAAGTTGTGTTTGCATATCATATGTCTAATCCATGTAAAAACATGAAGCTCAATAGCTTGTTCCCAAACTTTTCCTCTTCCAATTTGCCCTTCATTTTTTGCGTCCCTTGAATTTCCAAAAACTTTATTTTTTTTACTGAAATTACAAAAGAAGGCCTTTCTTCGTGCACATAGTATTTCAAATATATCTAGCAGCATTCATGCCCTTAATATGTCAAACAACATAACACCAACTCATATCGTTTTATATGTTAGACCACATGACTTACAATCCAACACATCTATCAAACTGGCCATCAAAATATGTATGAAAATTGAAGAATCCCAATTGTAGAATCCCCTTCTATTTCCAATATATCTTGTTTGCAAGAATGTCATCCCAGAAAGTACACACGTGTGTTGCAGTCATTTTTTGTTGTGTTGCTTCAATAGAGTTTTCAACGTAAATGGAAGAAAAACCAATCATATATCAAAGGTTATAGAGATGATTTTTACTCCTCTTATTACAACAGAGGTTTGGTTCACCTTTTCATTGTAACGGGATTTTGTTACAGTGAAATAGCAGTCTTCTAAATTTTTCAACAATTTGCCCATAAGATTAATGAGATCTTTTTTATGATCGGATGGAAAAATTCATTAAATTGGATACTCGAAAAAATCAAGTCTTTTACATTTTGTAACCAAATATTTTAGGAACTCGAATTTGCTTTTTGTTTTAGGATAGAGCAAAAATCATGAGTCGCAATGCAGATTTGTTTGGTGGTTTCAAATTTTCCTTCAATTTCTTAATCTTTCGGATGACACACTACTTATTTTTCTTTGAAGAGTTTCTCGTGAATTTTTTGTCAATAAATTCATAAATACCCATTTTCCAATTCTAAGCAATGTACTGTTTAGTTGATTACATTTTCCTTTGAGCAACTCGCCGAAAAGCATCGGCAACGTATTTTTCCATAATCTTGTTACTTCATTATATTTTGCATTTAATGTTTATATTCAGTGTTTTTCAGTTAAAGGTACTCATGACATTTGCAAATGCATGTTTGATACTTGTACAAATAATTCATATGTTATAATTGCTTTTAGTTGCGTTACTAATAAAAACTAATCATCAGCAGTTTCAAACCATATTTATTTACGTGACAACAAAAAGTTAAAATAATAAGTACATTAAAAGTCTTAAAACTGAAACTTTGAAAATATGCAATCAACTCTTAAAATTTGTTTGATTCATGCAATCAAGTACCTTTATTAGCTCTATCTAATTTGTCTAACAAAAAATGTTAACGTGTCTTAGAAAAAAAAAAAATTGAGGCAACAGGACACCGTCATGGTAACCAATGGGAGCTGCATAAAGAAAAGGCTAAAAATTTCCATAACCAAGACGAGGTCGCCAAAAAAAACCATGCGAAACCTTCGGAAATCACTGCAACAAAAGAAATTAGGTTCCTACAACCAGCTAGCTGCTTCAAAATCAGACCCGTGAAAACATTCTGCTCACCAACAGTCAATCAAGAAGCATAAACAATAGAGAGGTCAAGAACACAAATCGTCATTGATATCTCCTCTGAAGATGATTTCACAGACGCCGTCACGTGAAGAGCGGGAACAAGCGAAAAACCGAAAGAGCAACAACATGCAAGGTGGGGTATTTGAAGAAAGGAGCGGTCGCCTTCGCTATCAAGGGTTGCCAATCCTCAAATTGCACAATGGTGGCGTGACTAATTGCCACCACTGTGAGAGGGTCGGTAAGCCCTCACGTCGGTGTTGCGAGGGTCGTGCAGTGGATAAAGTAGCCAGGCCCTGACCTCAAGCATGGCAACTTCACCGATGAAGAAGATGAACCACCGTCAAGTTCCACAGATTGCTTAGGCACAAGTATGTTTCCCCTCCATCAATTTCAAATCTTTTTCTCATTTTCCCTTTCTGTTTTTTCTTGCGAAATCCTTACTCTAACAAGTTTCATGGTCTCTGTTTAATTTTCTTTATGTGATTCCAGATGTGTTTCTTCCTACATATTTTGTTGAAAATACATGGATTGATTATAAAAATATAGTGGTAAACATATCATTGCAAATGTATATACTTGTAAATGTATATTATGAAGTTGTAAATAAGTCTATTATCTCAACATTAAAAATCCTTGCATATAAAAATTACCAAAATCGTAACCTGAGAATGAATTTTCAGACATATCATCTACAGATAAATATCTAAAAACTATTTTTCTATACAATTTCGTGATTATGAATATATTTGATAAATTTTAATTACTCTTTTGAAATGAAGTCAATTAGTTTCGCGGTCTTTATTCCTGAACATACTTTATTTTTCTAAATCCCAAAAATAGGATCTTAAAAATAATTTATTGTTAATGTCATTTACTTTATCAAAATAGTACGTTTGTTTTAAATAACGTAGACAGATAAAGCTCTTATTTATATTTTCATTAACGAACACCTCTACTCAAAATAGTGCATTTAAATATGCATCACTTTCCACATTTTTAATGATAACTTAGACTCCATTGACTTTTGATACTGTTCATTTGTTATGCTACTTAGGATTCTCTTCTTTCTCAAATTCGAGATAGAAGTAGACCATCAATTAGTGTTATCTACTTTATTATTGCATGAAAACACATTTCGAACAATGTCATTAAAAACATACTCCGTTCTTAATAATTTGATGAGTAGATACCTCTCTTGGAAGTCATATGCCTGGATCAGACACTTCATTTTTGAAGTATTAGCATTCGTAGAGTAAATTATCCTCTATAATGAAAAGTCTGTTAAACAAAAATCAATTATGTATAGAGGTTTCTGTTACACGGTTACACTTATATCATAAATAAATATGAAAGCCACATCAGCGACTTGACAGTGTTAACCATTAACTAACAATTGACGACAAAGGATAGGAGACTAAATCACACAAAACGTAATGCTTAGGGGACAAAATTCGTACTTAACCCAACTTCAAAAATATAGGAACCAGGATAGCCAATCATCACAAATGAATGGAGATCTCATTTATCATATCAAACAACCCATAAGAAGTCGATATTAGAAAAGAATAAAGAATGAGAAGACCTCACAAGAAATCAGAAGAAGGATGCAAAATCAAACATTTGCATCAAACAAATTAGTGGGAAAAGCATGGCCCCCAACAATTTATAGATGTCAGGTGAAAGTGCTCTGTCAAACATTATTTTTTGTAATTTGTTGTTGCGTTGAAGTTAGCAAAGGAGTATCCTCGTCACAATATTATCAGGTAAAGATATATATCAATCATCAATAAACAAGAAATTGCGCCTCAATTATGTCCTACAATCAGGCAAGAACAGCAATGAACTGAAAGAGCTCTTTCGCTGGTAGGAATGGCAAGTTCTGTGGACTCAAGACCGGCAATAATTTTAATCTCAAACAAGAAAGAGAAGATGAACTCACATTCACTGACTAAGACAAGTAGAGAAAATTCTTACCTTGTTGCTGTCAAGCACATCTACGGCTTCTTGAATCCATAATCTGCTTCGCTTTTGAGGCTTCTTTTGATTTTCTAAACAGACAATTTCCCTTCCAAGATCTCTTAATTGATCATGCATCATTAGATTGCCATCTTCATCAATTTTAATTAGAGACATATGGCTCAATGTATCAATCCCCTTCCTTGGGAAGAAGCCACAGGAATCCCACATATAACTTGGAGTTTTTTTAGATGAACCAATAAAAAAACATGCAATATCCAAAAATATTTGTTGCTTGTCATTATCTAATGCATCATAACTTATCCGCAACTTCTCTTGCACTTTTCTATGGGGTGCATTCCTTAATTTATTTAAGGTTTCTTTCCATACTTCTTGTCTTTCCACACAAGAGTGAACCAATAACTACAAGAGCTAGAGGAAACCCCCCAGTAGTTGATACGATATCACGAGAGATTAACTCATAATCACTCAGAGGAGAATCCTTTCCAAATGCATATCTACTAAATAACTTCAACGATTGATCCAAGGGCAACTCGTTGAGTTGATACATATGAATTGTCCTAGCCTCATCAAGAATTCTCTTGTCTCTAGTTGTGATGATGATTATACTTCCTGCTTTAAACCATCTACCATTTCCAATCAAAGCATTCAAGTGAGTATTATCATCCACATCATCAAGGAGAACGAGGATTTTCTTGCTTGTAAATTGAGATTTGATGACACCAATTCCTTCGTCGACATTAGACACTTCATCTTGACTTCTAAGAATATCATAAATAAGCTGCTTTTGTATGCATTCAATACCCTTTCTCCGAGATTTTTCTCGAATATCTGCCACGAAGCTATGGTACTCAAAATGACCAGAGAGTTCGTTGTATAATGCCTTTGCAAGAGTTGTTTTACCGATACCGCCCATTCCATAAATTCCAATAAGACTAGTATTATTGAATTCACCATCTATGTTGCCCATAATCCGTTCCACATGATCATCAATTCCCACCAATTGTACAGGAACATTTAAGAGAAAAAGTTCTTTTAACTCGCTCTTGACTTTTCTAACAACAATTTTAACCAATGCTCCTTCATGCCTACCAGATAACAGTATAAGTTTCAATATATGATAGCAATATGTATATTCTTTTTCAGGTAAAATCTACTTAGATAAAGTAAACAGTTTTTTGGTGGAGAATGATATACCCATTGTCAATTTTGTCCGATTCCCATCCTAGCATGGAATCGACTTCTTTGAGTGCTCCTTCCCATTCCTTCACAACCATTTCATCCGAATTCTCATTATGTGCATTGATAGCTTCTCGCCATCTCCCTGTAAGATGTCGCAATTGCGAGGGTTCCACTTTGTAAAATATGGGCAACACTATTTGCCCTTTGCTTCTCTTGCACTTCAACATTTGAGCCAGCTCGCAAAGGCACCATTTACTGGAAGCATAGTTCTTGGAGATAATAGGGATCAAGATCTTAGACTGCATTATAGTGCAGAGAAGCTCCGAACCAATGTCTGTACCAACACGAAGCTCATTGTCATCTCTGAACACGCGAACTCCTGCATCAACAAGGCTAGTATAGAGATAATCAGTGAAGCCTTTGCCAGTATCTTTTCCTCTAAAACTCAAGAACACTTGGCACTCATTTTCTTTCGGCGTTTCGGTTCAGCCTTCGTACTCATCTACATGTGGAGAGGTGGATGAGGAAGACGCCTCGTAGAATGGATCTCCTGAATGAGTGGGTTCTTTCCTTTTCATCTCGAGAGGATTGATTCTAATACAAAGCCAGTAAAAGGAATTGATAGAGCAGAGTCTCAAAAGAAGAAAGAAATGGAATCCCAGATCTGGAAATTGCAAAAAGAAAAAGAAAGAACTCAATTCAGAACACGTCAGAGGAAAACAGAGCAATCAAAGCAGGAAAGTGAGAAGAGGAGAGGATAAAGGAGCCGTAGATTACCTGAAGAGTGCTTAAACAACAACAATCCACCCACTGCTGCGATCTCCCCCGATTCTCAACCTTCGACGTTGAATTACCAGCCCCCAACCTTAATGTGCGTGCTTGAATGATGCTGAGTTCTTGCTACTCAACGGTCCAAGACTCTTCAACTGATCGAACGTTGCGATTCATGCTGCACGGAGAGGGCAATTGTTGCAAGAGTCAATTTCCACAGCATCCTGCGGAGGGTGCTTAGAGCCCACGCAGGCGTTTTGTTTGGAAGCGAGCACGACTTGCTTTTTCTATTAATAAAACAATTAGAAAATAAAAAGCAAAGGTCAATTATCGCAGGCGTAAATTCCGCAGGAAGTTGCGTACTACGTGGAGCCTGCCTATTGCGTGATGGACTTCTTGACCCCACTAGCCTTTTCAAATTATTAAAAAATAGAAAAGAAAACCAATCAGCAATACCGATGCCCCCGGTTTTTTTTTTTTTTAAACAAAACCGATGCCCCTGGTTGGTAAAGCATATTCTTCACCGACTAGTTTAATAATTTATTAGATTGTGATAATGCCTCCTGTGTCTTTCCACGATGGATGTACAGGGTTAATGACCGATCCGATTTTTATGATATTATGAAGGACCAATGATGACGGTACGTGTATTAGCATATAATTGTGAGGAAGAAACTTATTTTATCAGAAAAATCAGAAGACGACCACCAAATTCATTCATAGAGTTAATCTTGTTGTTGCTGATTAAGGTCAATTGAAGATTAGATGCACACATTTTACGAAAGACTAGGCTTGGGTGAAACGCCACGTCCCAATTTGAATAAAGATACAAGCCTACGAGCATATTAGGGTATGTGATATATTAACAATGACCAGAAAATCTATTATATATGGACATCGAATTATTGTGATACCTCACAATCGATTGATAGTAAATAGGGGAGGTTTTATTTGTCCTTACTCGGGTAAGTCAAATGATTACAAAGATCTTGTTTGCACAATCAATAACTAATTGAGTTACGGTGTAACATTAAATTCATCTTATTATGTAAATGACATTATTACGTTGGCTTCTTTTTTTTCTTTTTACGGATTCATAAAGCATTATAGTTGGCTCCTCTCGAGTGGGCAGAATCTCGGGTTTATATCTAAGAATACATGTTAATGCCATACCATATATGCCCCAATTGAAACAAGCAAAACTTTGTGATTACATACATGTACATGTACAACTCTGAAAAGCTTCAAGCATGTACACGTACAACTCTGTAAATCAACCTCATGAATATGACCTCCTATACTTTTGCTCCCGACGAGACAACCTGCTTTTATGGAGAGAACAACTAAGGGCTTTGATTGAAGTTTGAGATCTAGCTCGACTTGACTTGCTCATTTTATTAATAAGAAAAAAAAAAAAAAAAGAAAAAAACTAACGAGCAATACTTACATCCTCTTAAGGCTCCGTTTGTTTAATAAAAAATATAGCATTTTTGGAAAAACATTGTCTAAAAAGCCATTTTTCAGGAAAATAACCATATTTTTTGCCGTTCGGTTGAAATCTGAAAATAAATTAGAAATTATTTTTTGTTGTTTGGTAAAAAAAAAAAAAAAAACTTTCCCTCCATGCACCCATTTTAAATATTTTTATAATTTATTTTAAAAATATATTTTCATTTATTTTATTATTTTTCTTTTAATAAGTATTTATCATAGTTTTTAAAAAATTGATTCAATTAATTATTATTTTCTTCTTCTTCTTCATTGGCCGATCATTGACCATGTTAGCGAGGCTCTAACAACCTTCATGAGGCTCGAGCCTCGATCGAGGTCACCAAATGTTAGCGAGGCTCTAACAACCTTCAATGAGGCTCGAGCCTCGCTCAGATGCTCAGATCTAGTGGGGTTCAAGCTCACTAATGTAAAGCGAGCGGAAGCCTCACCGACTGTGGCAAGGCTCTAGCTCCCTTATGGCCAGTTGCCGGCAACCGTCGTGGTCGGCGACTAGCCAAATCCAAGGAAGAAGAAGAAAATGAAAGAAAAAAAGAAAAAAAAATTCGATTTTTAAAAATATAAAAAAAAAAATGAAAATTAGTTTGGTGAAAGAAAGTGAGGTATAAAAACTTATGGAAATTTTTTTCCTACTTTTGAATGTGTTTTTTCCAATAATGGAAAACGTATTCTTTAACTAATTCATTTTTCACGAAATAAATGTCGAAAATCTGAAAAATATTTTCCTAAAAATTATTTTCCGTGAAATAAACGAAACCTTAGTATTAGTAAATGTTCAAATAGTCCAATAAGTATTCCAATAAGAGAATTTCGTTATTTTCAATCTACAATTTGACCTTTTTTTATTTTTATTTTTATGTCAAAAGAGATTCCCGTAGAAAATTAACTGTCAAAACAAATATCTCCGAAAACCAATTTCTCAAACTAGATTTCTCTGTAATACATTATACATAAAGATCATCTAGTCATCGCCTCCCCACTCATACTTTTATTTCTCTCCTTAAATTAATAATAATATTTTTTTTACATTTCACATAAATTTTATTCTTTACTCTCGGCCTACAGGTTCTCCACATTGGAATAATAATCCAGTGATGTCATTTGCCTTTTAATTTCATTTTGGGTTGAAATTTTTATTTCATGTTGACATTCTCGGCCAACAGGTTCTCCACTAACATGTATTTTTCTCTTTAACACAATCATAAGCTTCTTTAGAACTTGAAATGACTAGAGTATATAAAAAGTTCAATGGCTTAATATGTGATTGACTAACCGCACCTCATTATTGTAGTATCGAAACCTTACGAGTAACAAAATTGAACATTATAACACGGATCGTCATTTAAAAAAGGAAATCTAATATGTTTGCTATAAAGGTGATCGGTTTTCAGTTGAGTTCAATTTCACTTAAAAATTGAAAATTAGTTTAGGAGAATTGATTTCTCATTCATCTAATCCTAAAATCGGATCAACTAGTCCTCGAGAGGTCCAACGGAATTAGTGGATGATCAACTCAAGGAATAAGTTAGAGAGGAAGGCCAACGGAGGGTTCGGGTGGGAGGCGTACCACCGGGCGAGGGGGAAGTGGAGGGTGGAGATGATGGGGACGTTGTCGAAATGACCGATTGCGCAGACGTCCTCGATGTCTGGCGGGAGTTTGGGGCGCGGAGAGGGTTTAGAAATCGAAGCAAGTACACACCGGCCACAGGTGATTTAAAAACTCCGGAGCATTTTCAGCTAATTTCTATCTTAGTCAGGAACGTCTTTTCGATCAGTTGCGCGAGATTCTATTTTTCCGATTATATTTTTCATGGACTAAGGTATAAAGCACCAATGTAAATGTGGGCACAGAGGGAGGACAATCTGGGGAGAGCAAAGCTGAAGCAAAGAGCCAACGTCTCTTTCTGTGGGAGACACGTACTTTGAGGCAAAAGATGTCTCTTTTAAGTGCCAGAGCTCCACTGCCCAAAGACATTACCACTTCGTACAGGTAAAAGAGAGAACAGATTCTGGACACGCAAACCCAATCGGTAAACAGGTCGGAAGTTCGAAAACGGAGATGACAATGGTCAAATTTTCAAAGCTCAAAACGAACACGGTGAGGGCGAGTCCGCTTTGGGAGGCCGGGATGGCGGAGGTCCACCGTCCAGGTGCGGAAGCACGGGCCTCTACGCTGGGTAGGAGAATAGCCCTACCTATAGAGGTAGAGACTCCGACTCCATGGAGGTGAAGAATATGAAGAAAATATGTTTTTTTATGTTATTTTCATGAAAAAGTTGGTCCAGTCTAGGTGGTCTGATTTCCACCATAGAATCGGAAATCAGACCATTCATCATCGGTTCCAATTTTACGAAATTGGAAATTGGACTAGCGCCGTTGGGAATTACTTAGAACCGGCTAGTCAAATTGGTTCTCGATTCTGACAGTTCTTGTTGCACACCCTTAGTTCGCTATTTCAAAAATAGAGAGAAAAGAAAATCCATTAAGTTATATCATACACAAATTTCAAAGTAATTTGGCGTTGAAAGTTTTAATACACGGGTAATAACCTGTTGCTCAAAGTCCACATTGTACAATCACAATCACATGTCCTCCGAGAAGATTTAAATAAATTCCTTTAACTCGAGATGTGCAGAATGCTTGAAATGCATTACCTTGATTTTGTATTATGATTGGATGGATAATTAATAGAATCAAATACCCAAAAAGAGTTATACCAATGCCACTATTTGATTTCATTAGTTGAAGATCTTGTTTTCAATTAGTATCAATTGGTGTTGAGAAACAGCCCAGCCTACCAATAATAATCAGACGCCTAGCATCCTAATCCAGTTCTAATATTACTATATTAGGCCACTTCACTTGAGCTTTTATTGTCACTATTGATAGTGGTCACACCGATTTGAGTTTGTGTAATACTTATCTACCGGTGTAATAATCTCCAAACATACGCAGTGTCAGATCAAATAAATATTTGACACCTAATACCGACATACATTTCGAGTTACTAATTTTCCTCTATCTTTTTTTTTTTTTTCCTTTTTTCCAAGGTAGTTTTAAGAAGCATCGAATTTGAGTCTACGATCACTTGCGTCCATCGATAAGTGTCGGCTATAGATGAACACAATTAAAGCTTCTGCTTAAGATCCAAATAAATTATTAAGGAAAGACGTCAATCAAGCTTATGGTCCAAATGTCTAAAACATATTGGTCCATTCAAACCATTTTTATTTATGGTTAATACCCTAAAAAACCCCAAACTGGTACACCTGTGACAAATTTACGCCCAAACTATTTTTTTTTACCACAAAAAACCCAAAACTGATATACCTTTGACAAATTTACCCTAAACTGGTATACTTGTGACAAATTTACCCTCTATTAATTTTCGTTAAATTTTACTGTCAAATTATTAATATAAATGACACGTGATAGTTGACCGCTATACCAATTTGAGATTTTACGCTTCGTTTGTCATAGTTTACAATTTTTGTGATTTTTTTTGTGATATTAATCCAATTTAATGGAGGGTATATTTGTCACAAATTTATCAATTTTGGGTTTTTTTTGTGGTAGAATGAATTAGTTTTGGGTAAATTTGTCATAAATGTATCAATTTAGGATTTTTATGGTCGATCGGGATAAATTTGTTACATATGTACCAGGTTTGGGGTTTTTCATGGTAAAAAAAATAGTTTGGGGTAAAATTGTCACATGTGTACTAGTTTAGAGTTTTTAGGATATTAACCCTTTTATTTATTTATTTAGCCCCTGTTATACTCTCTACCTTCGTCATTCTTACAAGTGTACTTTTCGAATTCCTTTACATAAATTTGACAATCCACTTAAACTCAAACTAATAATGACTTTGAGACTTAGAAATCGATCTACACCATCGTTGAACCTAAATGTTCCCAGGCGTGGCAATGATGTATACATCCTAACGGCAAAACAGAGTTACTTATTGCTAATAAACAGGATTATGAATGGCACTCTCGAATTTGACTTGTTTAGAAATTTCTTACTTGAGATGACTCTTCTATCCACTCAAGTGTAAAATTGGAAAATGCATTAAACATGACGTTCATAATCAACTCCGCATTGACACAAATTTTGGATTGTCGTATTCAACATGAGCCCCTTTGTACACTTGACTTGAAAAACATGAAAACAAATGACGTATCTGAAGCTCTACACCCTGGCATTAATTAGGTAATCAGCTTTTAGAGTGAAGAATTACGAACTTTTCACTTGAGTTGCTTCTCATTCTTCCATGAGGGGTTGCCATTCATCTAATACTTACTACATTTAAGATATCTACAGAAGGATAAATTATAGTTCAAAAACTACTCGATGGTTCCATAGAAGTCACCCTTTTCCCGCTTCTGTTCAAATTCTGTTCAAATGCTTAACATCTTCTCTGGTAAAGGAAGGGGTTTAAGACAACAACTAATTGATGTAATCAATCAAATGTCAAGATTAATGGGAAAACGTGGTAATCCTAAGTTGCCACTGAAAAACACAGATAGTAGATTGAAAATGGATTATTTAAAGATAACTTTATTTGGCATCGTCTATTGATCGGGTGAGATATCAAAAGATGCTGCTCTGGAGTAGGTGAAATTCGCAAGGACAATGGCAGGTAATGTAAGTGAGTGTTTTAAGTTCATACACCGATGAATTAAATCCCCTGGAAGCAAATAGGAATCACTATTTACCAAAGAAAATAAAAAAAAGGAACCATTTGTCAGTCCTACCTTTCCACATTTATCAAGTCAACCAACCTCTCAAAGAGAAAGAGAGATATGTCACATGACATTCCATCGTAACTTGGAGCTTTTCACCAATTTTTCAAGCTTCCCAGTGTATTACCCACGCATATGCCAAGAGTTGAGAGAAATGTTAAAAGTATTGGACAATGGACATTGAAACCCATTCCAGTGTTTGAAAGTTTATGAAGAAAGAAATAACATCACAACAAATTGTCTCTATCAAAGTATCAACTTATAGAAAAACTATGCCTCTTAAGGAGATAAAAAGTGCAAGTTATCTTATTGAAACAAAACTCCCTAGAAACAGGCTTCTACAGTTTCCAACAACTAAGATTGGGTCTAAAAGAAATAGGCTCTCTCCATTGAAGATGATATTTAAATGTGAAATGAAGTGAAAAATAGCATTCATTAGCCTTTACTATTTTTTTTGGTCAGTCCTACTCTATTCCTACTCTACACTCACTCGCAGACTTGTGCCCTGCCTCTTGCAGGGCGTGGGAGTCGCAACCCACTCTCGAAACTTACGCGTCCCTACCCCCATTCCCCCCTGAGGAGGTGGGGATTTGAACCCCTCACCTCCCCCTTCCATGTTGGAAGGGTGGCCACTGGGGCGAACCCCCAGTGGTTATTAGCCTTTACTATGGAGAGCTAGTGTGATGCTCGATGTCAAAAAAAAAAAAAAAAAAAAAAAAAAAAACGTGTATCTGCGAAAAGATTGAATTTGGTAACAAGGTGCTCATTTCAGTCCTAACGAGTATCATGTGTTGAAACTTGTTCCATTGGTACAAGTTTTGGACCCTAACCCACAAATCTTCAATTAAAAGGAGGGGGACAGAGGAAAAGATGAAAAGACCAACATGCATTCCAATGCCGAAAGTGTATTCAATATATCATTTCAATCCAAAACAAGGCCCCAATTTGGTCCACTTGCAAAATATGCAATCAAAATTTAAGCTGGTTTCACGAGAGTTCTAGAATGAATACATTTGGTCCGCACTTTAGAGCACAATATGAAACAACATTTTTAGCTTCTCTCTCTTGGTGAGAGAGAGGGAGGCTAAAGGCAAAAGAGATCATTCATTCAACTAAGACATCTTTAAGCTCTCAAAGCAGCTTTGCGAACCATGGTTTTTTTAAGGATTTGGTGGCTTTTCTTGACAAGATTGAGGAGCTTCTCCAAATTTGTCACTCACGAGCTCAAGATGTCATTGCTGTCCTTTGTTGTTTGGAAATAGCAATTCCTATTGGCCAGTCTATCTTTGCCACTAGGGACTTGGAAACAACCATTTCTGATTCTCAGCTTCCTAAAATGTTAATACAAAACTAATAGGTCATCCTGATAAAATATAATACAAGTGTGTATGATTACAATAATATAGTCTCTCTATCGGATGATCGGACCCAAGAAAGAAAGCTCTTTTCCACGAGTAATTTAGCTACATAGATATTTGAACACATTAAGAAAGCTCTAATAGTGAGATATACTTTTGTAACTCAAGAAATAATGAGTGTTAATACTCACAGAAAAAGCTTGCTCAGCTATTTTAGCAGTTTAGCAGTGCTCCTCCCACCCTTCTAAAGGGTATTAGAATTTCAGGCTCCATGGGACAAAAGGTTGTTACGTTGCTTTAAGATAGTTATTTTTAGTTTTTGGGTTTCATTCCTTGTTACACACAGAAGGGCATTATGGTCATATATAATTTATGTTCAATATAAACACAATGGGTATAAGACTTCTGTTATACAGAAACCTGGAGTCCCTTCTTTGGTTTTTACGTTCTCTTTCTTTCTCTCTTCTTCTCCTCTCTATTTCTCCTCTCTTCCTTCTTTCTCTCTTGCTGTTTGCCACAAGTTCTCTACTTAGCTTTGTGATAGAAATGAATTCATAATACCAGACAATGGCACTTAGCTACAACAAATTAATGATCAGGAGTTGACTAAGCCAAGTGTAAGCGCCCGTGCTTACGCACACAAATATTGGTCGGAAATGTTTACGGAACAAAACTACTAAGACAACATTCTCAATCCATGACAAGCCTTCGGTTTTCAAGGCACCAAAACTTCTTTTCCACATTTTTGGACCTTGTATCAAAGTCCAGTGACCATGCCTCAATCAGGGATCACAGACGGAGAGCCTGATCACGGTTAAATGAGGGTCCAGGCATTCATTCCTAAAGATTTTACAATGATAAAGAATATAAACAAATTGTCAACATAATTACATCTAGACGTCGAGGCATGTAACAGCTCTGCAACTCTCGTCAATGTGACCCTCAAGTACAACTTCGAAATGATAGAAATATTCTGCAGAAAAATAGAATGTCACACCTGTCCAATCAAAAGAAGGAAACCAAGAGAGTTCTGTAATTACGTGCTCGATCTGTCTAAGATCTTCTGCTGCCTAAGTGCACCTCCGAGCATATTTTTCCCCATTCTCAAATTCATCTTTGAAAGTACTCCAAAGAGCAGTCCATCGGATAACCTCCATTGAGACCGATCGTTTCATCAGCAAGCTGTGTTAAAAATATCAAGGGCACAATCGACCAAATTCTATGGCAGATTATTAAACATTGCAAGAAGATGCAAACCCGATTATCTAGAACAATTCAAAGATGTACTTGTAGTGGGGAAATTTTGATAGATTTCTTTCTTCTAAAGTGGCATTAAGAAGGCTTGACTGCATGGGATCATGTGGCCACAGAACTAAGTACCAACTGATTTTCCTTAGAACCTGCACCTCATCAAATCACAGAATGAGCACCTGTGCCTTAACAAACTCAGTGAAAACAAAGCCTCATCAGAAAGAGCTTCACCGGTATCCACTGCTTTGGGTTTCTCTTCCCTCATGGAATCTCATATATCACCTTATGGACAAATCTCAAGGTAATCATTGTTATGTGAGTAATACCTACATTGTTAACCACATGAATGCGAGGTAAATTGAGATGGGTGCTCAAATCCATCAAGTACATCTTAAATTTAGAGTTTGTGGTAAAGCTAGAAACGAAGAAGAGTGTGTGCTAGACAAATAAAGCCATGCAAATTCATGGTCTAAATAACAACCTCAATACGAGGTAGTACTTGATAGCCAAATTTCTTTTAGTGAAAAGATAGTGGACACGATATTAGAAAAAGAAAAAAAACAACTTACTGAAACATGAGTTTGTAGCATATTCGTTTCAATTCCAGACGTGACGGAATATCAATTGGCGGTTCTTCCACAATATTTTCACTTGCTTTAGGATTTTTCTTCTCTTCAGAAGGATCCGCCTCAGAGACTTGGTGGCTGATCTTCCTGGAAAGGATCTGTGCTTGAACATAATCCTGGTGATCTAATTACAAATGAACCTGCAAAATCCATCGATCAGAAAACCAATTATAGCAATAGTGCATAACGGCTGAAAGCCATACAAAGAACCCATACTTGTTCAAGGATAAAGGCAATTTTCTCCACCTCTGCCATTGTTCCAAAAGTTTCTACCTGCAAATTAAGCCCATCATAGGAATGTTGGACAAGGAAAAACCAATTACAAAATTAGTGACTATAGAAGTCAACTTCCAATAACTGCAATTTATCGCATCAAATCAGCAGCTTCTTCTACAACACCCCGTTCTTCCTTTATTTTGCAAGTTTCTTGATCAACTGTCCTCTCTCAATTTTGATATATATATGTATAACAAAACCATCTATAGAAACCGCATGACAAAAACATATTGCTCATCAACATAAGCTGCAGTAGAGTTTGATTTCACAAAATCACCTTCCCAGCGATGACAGTGTTAAGTGTCTTAATAAGCTCTATCTTGGTCTCAAGATCAGGTGTCTGGTCAACGTATTGCATAGCCTACTATGCCATTGCTGTCACAGCCTGTTGATAAACCAGCAACATTTAGGTCACTATCCAATCAAGTCAATGACTTGATAATGTCTGGATCACAATTAAAACTTTGATTTGAATTATTTGATTAACAGCACAGAAAATTTGTCACTCTAGAATGAAAATATGGTCAAAAAAGGCACCAAAAGGGACAACAGCAAGGTGCAATACAATCTCTATGAAGAGGATCCCAGCCAATTGAAAACTTGCAAACAACTCAAGCACCATTATATCCCTATAAAGAACATATCATAAAAATGTATCCTGAAATAGACATGAAAAAAAAGTAATGTGATTCATACATGAGTACAAGAAGTAAAAATTTGGGCCAATCATGGGAGACAATCCAGAAACATAAGGTGAGAAACTGAAGAGGATCCCACAATACTAGATTCTAGAGGATTCCACCATACTAGATTCTAGAGCACAAGCACCAGGACTGAGATCTTGCATCCCAACAGATTGCCTAGAGCCAACTCCCATGTTGATGTGCCAAGCACATTCGTTTTTTAGATAGTTATACATAGATGGCATGTCATAGCTACACAGAATGACCGTTCATGATCTAATCAGTACACATAAGGGAGACAATCCCTGCAATATAAAATCTAAGGTAAAGGTTGTTAAGATTGATCCTAAATGCTTGATATTGGACCATACTTTGGGTCAATGATCATAAGACTCTATAGAAAGTAAGGGCTAAAGTGATAGATTCCTAATCTATTTTCTGTACTAACACTTGTATGTTATCTTTGAAAAGAGGGAATGAAGCTCAAAAGCAGAAGACAAAAGCACTATTTTCACTACAGCAGAAGCACATCACTGAAGAAGAACTTGTACCTCATAAAGAAAGTTAACTAGAGAAGCATCTGGGGCAAAAGTAGAGAAGACAGTAAACAAACACAAAACCAGATAATGGCGGTGAAAAGAAGAAAACAGGAGGATGAAAGAAATAGACAAGGTAAAGAGCTATATAACATGCAATAAAAAAGAATTTCGTCCCTAGCCAGAAGAGATAGTTGCCATAGAAAGGTGTTGGCAATGGGCTGCACTGCTGTTTGTGGAGGCACAACAGACCTTCCATTTGTCCCGACCCAAGCTCTCATGAAGGCTATTCTTACTCCACCAAACAGCTTATGGATTGTCCCAAGTTGGTATAGAAAGTATATTCAACCTTTCCACAACCGCTAATTAAATATTCCATCCCATCTTATTTAGGATGAGGGCAACACCCCATTCTCACTTATAATCCCCTTATAGTTCAATTACCAAAATTAGCCCTAATTAGCAGGTTTGGCCTTAGGTATTTTTTTAGATGTGCAATGGGTCATGCACAGTGAGAACTGAGACCCAATTTGGTTGACTATGAGATTGACTGCTAATTAAATAGGCAAGGTAGGATTTTGGGACTGGGATTAGGAATCCCATTCTACATCTCCAATGATTCTACTCCTAATCTCAACTGGGAATGATTTTTGATGTGACCAAATTCCATCTTTTTAATTGCATGGTATATAGATGGCAATCTTAATAACAATAGTGAAGGTAAGGATCTGGTATATGTATAATGAATAACCACCAGTCATAATGCTCTAACTAATCCGGAGGAACTTATCAGCATTTAGCATAGCATAACAATGACTACCATCAATGAATAGCAATATTGCCACCAGCTTATCACCCAAAAGCAGAGATGAAAAGACAAATACCTGGACATAGTTTAATCTCCATTATCCAATTCGCTCCTAACAAAGGAGTGTAAGATACTTCCTTTAGTACAAGAAAGTTCGGGAGCAACTATATATAGGAGAAACAACTTAGCACGTATGAATATCCAAGTATCAGTGTCATCAAATGTTTTTGACTCCTTTAATATCCCTTGATGAGGAAGGCGAAGAGTGCACTGAGCTCGGAAGACAAAAGTTACAGCACTTCTGCTGTAAAGAGTGCACATCTTGTTCTGATACCAATTCCATTTGTACAAGTTCTGTACCCTGAGAGCCCAAAAATCTTGAATTGAAAGGAGGGGGAAGAGGAACGATGAAAAGACCAAAATATATTCCTTCGCAGAAAGTGTATTAAGTGTATTATTTCTGTCATGCCCCGAACTTTGAACACCCGAACATCCCTCAATGGTTGATAGAATTGCGACGTTCCTAGGATGCGTCGCCAACCCATTCGTTTTATGCACATGCGGAAGCAAATTAAATAAACATCCAGATAACCAACAATCACAGGAAATAGTAGAAAGACTTGCTAACTCCTTTTCACAAAACATACCTCAGGGGAATTAAAAAAGAGAGAGGGAGGGGAATAAAAAAGTAAATGAGGGAATGGAAAGAGAAATGGGAGGAGATCCGACACACCTTCGGTGAAATTTCCGCTGGCCCCGACCTCCATCAGAGTTCTCCCATCCGCGTACGCTTAAAATTCGACACGTCGGGTGATCGTTCCAGAGACGGGCATTCATGAATAAGGAAACCTCGCAAGTGTTTCAAGTCTGACAAATTCGTCAAGGCTTTCAATTTTTCACAGCTTCCAATAAAAAGCGTGGATATTCCAATGGGAAGCTTTGGGACATATTCAAGCCAATGACAATCATAAAGACTGAGTTCCTCGAGACGGGTTAGTTGGGAAAGATGGGGCAAAGACCGCTCCTGGCAGGTGATGGTTAGGGCTGTCAAGCCGGAGGACAATTCTGGTAATTCTCGCAGCTTTTCGCAACCTCCAACACGGAGCTCCTTTAGTGAAATTAGTTTACAAATATTACAAGGTAGTCGCTCAAGATTTTTGCAATACCAAGCTTCTAACCTCTGGAGTTTTGTCAACATTCCGATGGTATCAGGCAATTCCCTTATGTCAGCTCTACTAATGTCCAAAATCCTCAAATTTTGCAGACTCCCAATACTTTCAGGTAATTTCCTAATCGATGTTCTTCCTAAGTGCAGCTCGATCAATGATGCCAAATTTCCAATTGAGTTGGGGATCTTTGTCAATGAAGAGCAGTCATTTAAGAACAAGCTTTGTAGAGATGCTAGATTGCCTATAGAGCTGGGTATGTGGGCTAACTTTTTACAATCACTGGCAAGAATAACCTTGAGCTCCTTCATGGCACCAATGAATTTAGGTAATGCTTCAATTGCTAAACCATGCACAAAAAAGTGAGTTAATGAAAAAAATGAGACCATGGATGTAGGAAGTTTGAGAAATTTTACAAAAATGGAGAGATGGACACTCCAACTTCATCAAACAATCACTCAGAATAGGAATCTCTTGTATACCTGTGCCTTGTATGTTAAGGTCCCTTAATTCTACCATTCTACCTATTCCTTCCGGTAGCTCCTTGAGGTTGTTACAATTAGTGACATTCAACGAAACAAGTGTCTTGATGTCCCCAGTAGAAGGATGAAGCTCTTCAAGATTCTCACAATATGCAAGAATCAAAATCTCCAACTGTTTGAAAGTTGACAAGTTTGGAGTTCTTCTCAAAGATGGACAACTCATGAGGTTGAGAACTTTGAGCTCGGTTGCCATCTGGAAGAAAGAAAGGATACATCAGTGGACTACTGCAACCTGTGATTTTTCGCTACTCCTTATATTTATGACTTTTAGAATTCCTAAAAAATTACCTGTGCTCCTCTACTCCTTCACGGTTGTCCTATTTAATTTTAAATGTCTCTTTTAGCAGCGTTTGGCCATGTTAATGGATAAATGTTTTTTAAGCATATCAATTGCAAATGAATGTTAGGGTGTACGAGTGCTACCTGCATCTATTTTCAAATAAAATTTCGGAGGAGATATTTTCTTATTAGATATAAGCAACTTTTATTATAAAAAACTAGATGACAAATTCAAATGGAAGAGAGATGTGTTCATTGGGCACTATGTTTTCCTTCAATAGCATGAAATTAAAGAGAAACGGCTAGTGTAATTATGAAAATCAATTTTCAAATGTTATATGTACAAGGTAGAAAAAATGTTATGTTAAAAAATACTTCAATGCCTTCTTTACGTCTTACCTTTAGTGGAACCCATCCTCCCCAATCCTCTGAAATTGCACTATATGACAAATCGAGTACAACTAACTTCTTTGGATGAAAGTTGTTGGCAGCAAAATCCGAGGGACAACCATTCCACTGAAGCCATCTTAATTTAGGAAGTAATTTATGAAAATCTCCAGTGAACTTCACACCATCCACTTGAAGGAACCTCAAGTTGGTCATTTTTTTAAATTGTTCGGCTGTGCATCCTATTCCCTCACCACATTTGCCAAGAGAAAGGGCCTCAATCTTTCTAGTGCCCTACAACATGGAAACATTGTGGACCATAACTTTTGAATGATAAGATGATACCTACAAATATAAGATAAAAGGCATTGATTTAAATTTGCCATCGTACTACCACGATATAGGCTTCTGCCTTTCAATTTTGTGAAATGAAAGGTTGTGGTTGCATATTATTTATCTAATCTATGAAAAGATATAAAGCTCAAGCCATTGTTTATGAACTTTTTCCTCTTCCAACTCCGCCCTTCGCAATTTGCACCTTCCAAATTTCCTCTCTTCATGCATACACTAATACAAATATATCTATCTGCCAAAATTATTGTCCTTTATATGTGAAATAACACTACCTTTACTCCTATGATGTAAGTGTGAACCAATACAACTCTAACCATCTAAATACATATAAAAATTTCTGTTCAAAAAAAAAAAATACATATCAAAATTAAAGAATCCCAATTGTAGAATCCCCCATTTTTCTGGATATATTTTGTTAGCAATTCTCAATATCAAATTCATAGAAGGAAACTATCCAGTACTATGAAAAGTCTATTCAATGAAAATGATATATGTCTAAAGGGTTTTATCACATGGCCGCTCATATATCATAAATATTTACGAACTCCATGTCAACAAATTGACCGCGTCAACTAACATGACCACAAAGGACTCGATTGAATAAAACAGGAAAAGTTAGAGGATTATATTGAACAAAAACAAAAATAGATGGGGAATTAAATTGCACAACTAATAATACTTAGGGGACAGACTTAACCCAACTTAAGAAATACAAGAACCAAAATAGCTAAATTGTCACAAATGAATGGAGTTCTCAATTATCATGCCAAACACCTGATAAGAAGTCGGTAATTAGTTCCGACAAAAAAAAATATTTAATTAAAGGAAAAAGAAAGAAAGGACCTCACAAGAAACCAAAAGACGAATACAATATTAAACACGCGTATCAAACAAATATGTGAGAAAAGCATGGCCGCAACAATTTATAAATGTCAAGGTTTTCGCTAAAAGTTCTTTGTCAAACATTATGCTTTTGTAGATTTGTTGTCGCATTAAAGTCTCCGGAAGGAGACTATCCTTATCACAACACTACTAGGTAAAGATGAATATCAATCATTAATAACCAATAAATTGCTTCTCAATTATGTTATAGAATAAGTCAAAAACAACAGTTAACCAAAAGAGCTGTTTTGCCGATGGAAACAAAAAGTTTTGGGAAGACAAGACTTAAATCATTTTAATTTCAAACAAGAAAGGGGATGGAACCATATTCACCGACAAAGACAAGTAGAGAAAACTCTTACCTTGTTGTCGTTAAGCACATCTAGGGCTTCCTCATAGATCCACAATCTACTATGCTTTTGAGGCTCATTTGAATTTTTTAGACGAACAATTTCCCTTCCAAGATCTCTCAGTTGATCGTGCATTACTAGCTTGCCTTCGTCAATTTTAATTAGGGACATAAGACTCAATACTTCAATCCCACTCTTCGGAAAAAGTTCACAGGCATCCCACATGTAAGTTGGATTTTGTTTACATGATCCAATGAAAAAGCATGCAATATCCAAAAATATCTGTTTCTGCTCATTATCTAATGCTTCATAACTTATCTTCAATGTCTCTTGCACTTCCTTATTGGGTACCTTTTTTAATTTTTTCAATGTATCTTCCCATACTTCTCTTATCATTCCACATAAGCATGAACCTGTAACTTCAAGGGCTAGTGGAAGCCCTCCAGTAGTAGATACGATATCATGAGAGAGAACCTTATAATCACTTGGAAGAGAATCCTTTCGAAATGCATGTCTACTAAATAAAATCAATGATTGATCCATAGACAACTCATCGAGTGGGAACATGTAGCCTGCCTTGGCCTTATCGAGAATCCTCTTGTCTCTAGTTGTAATGATGACTATACTTCCTGCTCCAAACCAACTACCATCTTTGACCAAAGCATTTAAGTGAGTAGTACTACCATCCATGTCATCGAGCAGAATTAAGACTTTCTTACTTGTAAATAGAGATTTGATGACACCTATTCCCTCGTCAACACTAGACACGTGACCCGAGCTTCCTATTATGTCATAAATGAGTTTGTTCAGTATGCATTCAATACCTTGGCGCTGAGATGTTTCTCGAATATTTTCCACAAAGCCACGATACTCAAAACGACTAGAGAGTTTGTTGTATAACACCTTTGCAAGAGTCGTCTTACCAATGCCACCCATTCCATAAAGTCCGATAATCTTTGTATCATTTAATTTATCATCTATCAAGCTCATAATTTCATTGGTACGATCATCAATTCCCACCAACTGCTCAGGAACATTTAGCAGAAAAAGTCTTTTTAACTCACCCATAATGTTTCTGACAATAGTTTTAACAAATGCTCCTTCATGCCTGCCAATATAACAATTAATTTTAGTATAGGATGGCAACATTTATGTTCTTTTTCATGAAAGATCTATTTGTGAGAAATTAAACAACAATTTGGTGCGGAATAATGTACCCGTTATGAATGTTCTCTGATTCCCATCCTTTCAAAGAACCAACTTCTTTGAGTGCTTCTTCCCATTCCTTCACTTCTTTGAGTGCTTTTTTCCATTCCTTCAAAACCATTTCATCCCAATTCTCCTTATGTGCCTTAATAGCATCTTCGAATCTCCCTTTAAGATGGCGCACTTGTGAGGGTTTCACTTTGTAAAAGATGGGCCACACCATTTGTCGTCTTCTTCTCTTGCACTTCAATATCTGAGCCAGCTCGCGTAGGCACCATTTGCTGAAAGCATAGTTCTTGGAGATAATTGGGATCAAAATAGTGGACTGCCTAATGCTGCAAAGAAGTTCCGGACCAATCTCCTCACCAACACGAAGCTCATTGTTGTCTCTAAACACATGAATTCCTTTCTCAACAAGGCTAGTATAGAGATAATCAGTGAAGCCTTTGCGAGTGTCTTCTCCTCTGAAGCTTAAAAACACTTCGTAATCATTTCCTTTCGGCCTTTTGGTGCCGCCTTCATAATTACCTACATGTGGGGAGGTTGATGAGGAAGATGCCTCGTAAATCAAATCTTCTGAATGAGTGAATTCTCTTCTTTTCATCTCGAGAGGATCGTAAAAGAGACTGATAGAGTAGGAAACAGAGGAGAGAGATGCAAAATCCCAGATCTAGGAATGGCGGAAATGTCTCTCAGCAGATAAAAACACGAAGCTGCATTCAAACAAATATAGTCACTCTCAGACAACTCATCAGAAGAAAAAGGAGCAATCAAAATAGCAAACGTCACTCTTTTTATTCGTCTAGAAAATGGAGCAATCAGAGTATAGGATATTGTTATTAAAAGTTGGCAGGACGCATTACCTTTTTTTATTCGTCTGGAAAAGTAGCTCTAAAATAAATCTTTTTATAATTTTCTTAAACTAGACTTATCCATGTTACATTTTGCTTAAAAATTATCAAGTCGTTACCTTCCTCCCAAGCCACTTCCGTCTCTCTCCTTAAATTAATAGTTATTAACATTTTACATCAATTTTATTCTTTTAATATCGCGTTAATAAATTCTTGACCAACAGTTCTTCGTAATTAAATAAAAATTTGGTGATATTTTTTTCCTTTTATGTCATCTTTTCTCAGACTTTTTATTTCATGCTGACATTCTCTGCCAACATGTTTTTCACCAAAGTATAATTTTTGGCAGAACAATAGAGGAGGATTCAATATTAGCTTATTTAGCATTAGAAGATGTGATTTGAAAAACTGAAGCTATTAATTGGAGAGAGACTGCATTAAACACGACAACAACAAGTGATTACATTGAAACTTAGAAAACATTTGGTCATTCAGATTTCTAATAAGGATATGACTACATAGGATAGGATATGAAATCCAATGCTTTTGCTAAATCCTATTTACTATTTAGTAATTGTCGTAATAAAATCAGATATATTCACATAATATCATGTATATTATTTGATATAAATATCATATTAATATAAATAAGTTAAAAATTTTACGAACAGAAATGGTAAAAATCTATCGAGACACTCTTGCCTAATTTATTTTTATTTGCTTTTTTATTTTACTTCCTCTTTTTAATTAATTTCTTTTTTATTTCTTTCTTCCCCTCCATTTTTCTTTAATAAAAATTTATTAAATATTAAATTGTACTAATATACCTAAAATATATAATAAATATACCTAAAATATGTAATAAAAATAAAATAAAATATTTATATTTATATATTTATTTTATATTATAAAATAGAATTACATTTGAATATGCAGATAGAAATAAGATTAAATTAAAATACCTAAATTGTTATTTTTTGCTATTTTGAATTTCTTATATTAGAATTTAAATACTATTATATTGACATATTATTTTAATTTTGCTAATTTAAGAAGTTTGTTATTCAAGAAAAATAACTTTTCTACTAGGGATATTATAAATTCTATCCAACTTTATCACACCTTTCTTATGGGATAATTTTATTGAATCTATATCCCCCTTATATTTGCTTTTATTTTATTTTGAGTAGGTACCAAACGCAAGATAGGATAATTTTTATTCTATTTAGAATTTTATTTTGACTGTCAAACGCAACCTTAGTGTATCAAAGCTATAAAGTATTAGCTTACTTTTGCTGCTTTGAAAACCAGCTTGGCTCACAAAATATCCTAAGAGCAGATACTTCTTTACTCATAGGTATAAACATTCTTCACATGCCTTGATAAGAGGAGACAAAAAAGGCTCAACGGCCTGGTACGCAAGTGAGTAACCACGCCTCTTTATCATAGGATCAAAAGCTTATACATCAATATATTAAGATGGAACATCGGATCCCATGATCAAGTGATTTGAAAGTTTCAGCACATGGGAAAGCCCTTGACAGTTAAATTCTCGATTGTATGATCACAATGACATGTCCTGTGACAATTGACAAGGTCCAAATAGATTCCTTTATTCGGAGATGTACGGAACACATGGAATACACAGCCCCAATATAGGATCAAGATTGGATGGATAATAAGTCATATCAACTAAAAAGCAAGAACAATATCAAGTGCCAACACCGACTAGACGCCCAACATCCCAATCTTGGTTTTTAACCTGTTGTGTTAGACAACTCCAATTTTAGCCTTACCATCGCTAGATAAAATATTGTTAGTAATGTTATATATATAATGTGATCCCACATTTTGGGATCCTTGTTTTCTCTTTTAAGCAGTGGTTATTCTATATGCGGTTTTTCCACGCTTCACATCTTTTCGTGACAATTGCCTATTTGGTGATCGCCTTGACGGGAGACGATTTATTAAAGGACAAATGTTCATTTCATAAGGGTAATCACAAGGCCTAATGCAAACCTTCTCATTTGACGATACACCATTAGAGTGTACCCATAATTTTATCGAATCTCCGTGAATTTCCGAAGGACACAAATTTAAACAATGGCTGGAGATCTATTTTACATTGATCTTGTTTTTGCATATGATTTTATGTCTAACCTTTGGCATGAAAGCATGTTTAATGCCTTTGTCTTGTTTTTGTCGAATTTTTGGTGTATTATCTAGGGTTTTTCAATGAACAGTAATTCGGCCATTTTGGGGTTGAGGAATATTGCCTATTCTAGCAAAAATTCCAATAACCCATAGCTTGACTTCGGACCGGTACGGTCGCACCGCCATGCTAAAGAATAGTTATAAGTTATTTCGGCATATTGATGCTTGCCGGATGCTAAGCGGGCGGCGAAAGTCACGGTGATTAAGGGTTTTCAATAGGAAATTTTGTTTGGTTCGAGGCCAATTTCTTAGTCATTTTCACCAAAACTTAAACCTATGTGGGCATGGTCTTCAAAACCTGTCATTTATTTTTGTCTGAGATGGGCTGCCAAATAAGTAACGGACTACACAAGGCGTGGCGGAACGGCGACAAATGGTAGAGAAAGCCTATGTAGCATCGACATGTGACACGACACAAGTGTTCGACACGACACGACACGTCGACACGTCATTTCTAAAAATAGAGAATTTCGACACGTTGCGACACGTTATATATTAAATTAATATTTTTATTTTTAATTAATTTGATTCAAATTTTAAAAAAGAGCCTATAATAAATTTATACTAATAATATTAACAAATCAATTCATTTGAAATTTAAAAGATATATTCATAATTAATGCGAAATATTTTTTTAATTTTAACAAAAGTTATCGATGAAACTAAAAATTAATAAAAAATTAGAATCAATTTATTTAAATAAATCTATGATTTTCTACCATAACCAAAATTTATCATTATTCAAAATTTAATATTTTTATCTTTCGAAATCATTTTTTAATTTTATTTATTTATTTTTCCAATTAAAAAAATAATCCCCAAAATCCACCACTTCTTTCGTTCGTACTTTTCCCTTCACCCCCACGTTTATTTTACTTTTTCCCTCCCCCACTTGACAGTGACAGGTGAGCTGTCACTTCCTCCCTCTCCCCCCCGCCCTCTCTCTCTCTCTCTCGCCATCAAACCTCCTTTCTTATTTTTTGGATTTCTTTATGAAAAACTCTAGCGAGCCGCCGAGCCCTCCTTTTCCTATCCTCCTTGCCGCGCCACACGACCCCCTTCCCTCCTCTCCTCTTCCTCTCGTCGCCGATCCATCGCAACAGTGGCAGCCCTCATCTCTCTGGCCATCTCTCGCCGTCGCGGTGGTCCGTTCGTGGCTTCGTCTCGCCGGCGCTTGCGGCCTCTGCTCTGTCTCGCCGGCGCTCGCGACCTCTGCTCCCTCGCCCTCCCTCACCTCCACCTTTCATTAGTCTTCCGGACACGCGTCGACACGCGTATCGATAAAAATTGACCGCGTGTTGAAAAATCCGACACACGATTGACCGCGTGTCCGACCGTATCCGAGCATGTCGACGTGTCTGACACGCTCCGACACGTGTCGGACACGACACGGAAAAAACCTTCCTTTCGCATGAGGGAAAGGGTGCGTGGGTCCACGCACGCGCTGTTGTTGTAGGTGCATGGAACCAACGTGCCACGTGCGGTCACATGCGCAGAACCGCTAGGTTCGTGCGGCCATGCGCGCGTAACGCTGCCGCGTGGACGGCACGTGCCCGCGCAGTTGCGCACACGCATGTAAGCTTCTCATATTGTAAGCTTCTCACCGTATTATGCACATGCATGCCAAGAGTTGAGAGAAATGTCAAAACTAGTTCACGTTGAACACATTCCAGTGATAGAAAGTTCAGAGAGAAATGACATTACAACACTCTCTACTGTGCGTGCTTGAACAACGCTGAGTTCTTACCATCCAACAATCCAGGACTCTTCAACTAATCGAACTGACGTGAGGCAGCTGCAAGAAAAGGGCAATTACTGCACACGTAATTTCCACAGCACTGCGCCAAAAGTGCGTGCAACTTGTTTGAAAGCGAGCATGACTTGACTTCGACTTGACTTGCTTTTTCTATAATAAAGAAGTAGAAAAGAAAAAGTAAAGGGCAATTATCGCAAGCGTAACTTCCGCAGCATTATGCAAAAGGGGAACCTACATTTGCATGTGCAGCTTGACTTGACTTGTTTTTCCATGTAAATGAAGAATTGGAAAGAAAACCAACAAGCAAATGCTGATGCTCGAAGTAAGGTCGGCCGAAGATTAGATGCACACATTCTACGAAAGACCAAATTTGGGTGAGACTCTGTATCCCACCTACAAGCATATTCAGATATTTGATATATCAAAATGATCAGAGAATCTACGGTACATGAAAATTATCGAGGTAACTGATAATCGATTGATAGTAAATACATAAGATTTTGTTTGCCCTTACTTGGGCAAGTTAGAAAATTACGACGATCTTATTTGCACAATCAACAACTAATTACGTACGCAAAATGATTCTGTCAGACTCTTTCTTCTTTTTTTTTTTTTCCTTTTCATGGACTCATAAAGCATTATGGGTGGCTCCTCTTGAGTAGGTAGAATTGGGGATTTATATATTCAGTGTCACTTTTAGAAATACTGGGCCAACGACTTCTCCCCCGCGGGATAATTATTTAGTGATACCATTTTCATTTTTATTTTATTTGGTGTTTAGCTTTTTATTTCATGTTAACATTTTCGGCCAACGGGTTCTCCACCAGAGTGCATTTTCCTTGGCACAGTATTAAGCTTCTTCAGAACCTGAAACGATTAGATAATAAAGAAGAAAAAGCTCAACGGCTTAGTATGCGAGTGACTAATTACACCTCATCATCTAGGATCAACAGCTTACAAGCAAGAAGATAAACGGAATGCATGAAATGCATAGTCCAAGTTTAGGATTATGGTTTGGTGTATAAGTAATACTATCGCCTACAAACAAGAGACATACCAAATGCCACGATTTGATTTGATTAATTGAAGATCTTGTTGCAGGTAGCATTAATTGGCATTAGAAGAATAGCACAGCATACCAACACTGATAAGACGCCCGACATCCTAATCCCACTTCTAATTTTGCTGTGTTAAGCAACTCGACCCAAGCCTTGCTATCACTAAATAAAATATCTTCAACTTTAGTAGCGGTTCACTCACGCCTGCAGAGCTTTACGTTGCATCATGTCCATCTGAGTTAGTACAATACTTTTTTACCCGCGTAGCAATCCAAATATAGGCGGTGTCGAATCTGATAAATATTTGACACATGACACTGAAAAACATTTCGAATTCCTAATTTTCCTTCTTTTTTATTCTTTTTTGTAAAATATTCTTAAAAGATGTGGCAATTTGAATATACGTGGAAAAACCAAGCACTGAAAGTGAGTCAGCAATTACTTATGTCCAGCTATAGGTCTCAAGCTATAAATGAACACAATTGAAGCTTTTTCTCAAGATCCATATAAATGATTAACGAAGAGCGTAAATATCATGAAACTTATGACACAACTGTAAAAAATATGTTGATCTAATCATTCCAGATTTTTGTTTATGAACGCTGCAGACATTGTCTCCACCTAGGTCATTCTTACAAGAGTACTTTCGGAATTCCTACAGGTACATTGACGGTCCACTTTAACTAAAACTCACGACTTTGAGACCTATAAATTGATCTACAATGTCAGTTGAACCCAAATGTTCTCTGGCATGGCAATGATGTACAAACCGAACAACAAAACATAGAGAGTTACTTATCGCCAATTTATAGGATTAAGAATGAGATTTCTTGGATTCGACTTGGTTAGAGATTTACTACTTAGGACTACCCTTCCATCAATTTAGTACAAAATTGGAAAATGCATTCAACATGACGTTCATGATCAACTTAAAAATAATCATGCTATTTCTTCTATGTTATTTGTGGTGATGTAAACTTTGGAATATAGTACTCAACCTGAGCTTCTTTGTACACTTGACTTGGAATCATCGGGGAATTGTAATGGGAGGGTGAAGCGAGCAAGACAGCGCATGATTACGTTACTGCATGCTAAAACAGAAGGGTAAAGCAGTGTAGCACAAGCTAAGCGAGGAGTTTGGGAAAATTGTTGTGACAAAGTAGGGAATGGAATTGAGTAGTGAATTTCAGTAGAGGTTGTGGGGGATTGACAAGAACAGTTCCGAAGCTAAATTAAAGCCTTGGACAAATGCGTTTTCAGCATCTGCTCTTCACCGGCATTTGTAATTAAAACCCATGGCACTCCCATGAAAAATCCTTGTCAACATGATTTACGCTAGATTGTTTGTAACTCTCTCTCTTAGTAGGCTGACCTTTATCTATTCACTTTGATGAATGTTGTGCTAAACTCTATTCATTTGTTGATCAATTATTCACAACTTATCCTCCATCAATCAATAAACTTTTAAGATTTTCAAAAGTGAGTTTTTACATAAAGAGAATGCAACTGTATCTAGATAACTTTTTACATGGAAGAATACAATATCACTTCATTTATGGAATGGAAATGCTTGCTTAAAATGTAAATCAAAATTTGGGTCATTGCCTAAACATTAAGATTACGTTTGGCAGTCGGGATAAAATTCGGGATAAGATTAAAATTATATTTCAATATAAATAATATTTGAATTCTAATTTAAGAAATTAAAAATAAAAAAATAAAAATTAATTTTTAATTAATCTTATTTTAATTTATATATTCAACTTTAATTATATCTTATAATAAACATTCAATCTATAAATTAAACATTTATATTTATTATATATTTTAGGCATTTTTATATTTTAGGTATGTTAGTATAGTTTACTATTTGATAAAATTTTATTAAAGAATGATGAAAGGGGAAAAAAAGAAATAATAAAGAAAATAATATAAAAAAGAGGAAAAATAAAATAAAAATAAATTAAGGAATAATGTTACGAGAGATTTTTACCATCTTTGTTTATAAACATGATATGCCGTTTATATAATATATATAGACACACATAGAGACATGATATGATATGAATATATCTAACTTTAATACTGTGATTTGCCAAATAATGGACAGTATATAAAAAAATCCAAGGATTTCATATTTTATCTTATCCAGTCTTATTCCGATTAGAAATCCGGACGACTAAACGTAGCCTAATTGTTAAATTGAATGTATGTCGTTACGTAAACCCCACTAGTAAAATTCTTGCATTGCCTATTTAAATAATGAAATGAATGTTGGGTTTGTTTTGGATGATGACAGATCTTTTCTTTTTTCTCTTTTATTGGTTTGAGATGATAGATCTGTTCAAGTGCTACGTTTTTTTTTTTTTTCAAATGTTACACATTCAGCCGATTTCAATTTCAATTTCATGACATTTTTCACAAAAATCACTTGGCAAATCGCACAGGGTCATGAAGGGACCATGAATTTGCTCCCATAAGATGCAAGAAACTTCTGGCGGGTTTCCGAGTGAGCTTCCTCGAAACCCTAATCACCTCCAAGCTGTGCTCACATTATTCTGTTTTGTGGATGTGGGGACCCGAATATTATTATGAATCTCCAACGTTCAAGAATGTACGAAAGCTGTGAGACAGACCCACAAAAGAGAACCGACGGCTAAATATTTTGGAAGATGAATAAAATCAACGCGGACGCAAGTTCCGCAGGAAATGGATGCGCGATTTCCGTGGATTGATGACTGAAAATGGGCTTCAATTCTGCCTTCTTCTCGGTAGAAAACATTTAAAAAACAGAAAAGAGGAAAAGAAGATGATAAAGTGAGAGCATCTTACGCTGCTGTGGACCTTCCATGGGTTGCGCTCGTGGGGTGGGTTGGGAATTAGAATATGAAAGAAAACCAAAGATACCTGCACATCTCTGTGATAAAAAAAAAATGTTCATTTTGACCAAAGCGATGGAATAATATTTGAAAAATATCTGGTTTATCAAACTATATAGAAGGTGACACAAAGGTTAAACATTTACGCCTTGTGTTAATTACGTCAAAATAATTTGTAAGCTCAATCCAAGGGTGTGCATAGTTGGTTGAGAAGTCAGATAATTTCATATTAAAAACTACTCTAAATTGGAGTGTGGTGTTTAATGGGCCTTCAAGTAATCAAGCAATAACAGTTGACCTTTGTGCCCAACTATTTTATGTAAGTAGTCGGTGTATATTTTCCCCTTTTTCGCTCTCTACCCAATTGATTCTCCAGAGTTAGGTTCAGCCCGATCAAATTTCCATTTTTCGGATGATGTGAGATTGGATACTTTGAAACACAAATTCATTATTTGATTAAAGCATTTCCATGTTAACCAAAGTCCTTTCTAACATTTCTGAAGGTTCGAGCTTTTCTTTAAGCTACAGGCATCGTTCTTTTCAATCGGTAGTTACAACTTCAAGAAGCTTCAGAGAGCTTTCCTGGACAGAGTTCCCTTTAATTAGCCCAGAAGAAAAAGATATTATCATGTGATTTTGGTAATTTCCCACTTACTGAGATCGTCATCTAGAAAAGATATTTAAGATATTCATTTTGGTTAATGAGATAGATTTTTCACAGCTCTTATTAACAAACACAAGTAGTGTTTAAAGAGATTAATGAAATGATTAACACAACAATTGAGAGGGGATGAATTGATTGTCTTAAGAAAAGTAAAACTTTTTCATCGAAAACTTGCACCACATCCACATCTTGCTGTAAGAGGGTGGATTGGTTGTTTTAAGAAAATTAAATTTTGTTCATGAAGAACGTGTGTCGTGTATTTCTGTAGGAGGAAAACAGTCACACAGAAGCAAAACAGATTTATAGTATTTTGAACTTCCAATTAATCTACTCCTCTCACGACAAGACTGAATAATCCTGGAGATTTTACAGCATGCAAAAGTTGCTACTTTTACATAAAGCTCAGTAGATGATTCTACTAAACATGAGTACCTCTTACAACACTATAACTCACTAATTTCTTAGATTTTGAAAGCGTAGACTTCTACAAAGAAATCCGATCAGAATTACCCAGCTACTAGACACGAGAGCATATAGACTAAGAGTGTTTCGAGTCCGAATCAACCTAAATTGACTCGAACCAAATTAATTACATAAGGTGAGAGCTGGTTAAAGCCCAGCCCTCTGTCAAAATCTCTTTTTTTCTATTCAAAAATAAAATAATTAACTTAGTTTCAAAACCCAAGCATGCAGTTGCCAAATAATTAACATAATATTACCTAAGACATTTATGAAATTTCATTCATAAGAAGTGTGTCCCATCTAACTAGAACGGCTCATAACATTCATAAATTCCATCTTAAAATTAAAGACAGTTGACTTAATTTGGCCACTTTTCGATTTCGGCCCCTCGCGTTCGTTGCTTTCAGCAAGTTTTCTAGTGACTTCGCTGGATCTTTTGAACATGAATATTTTTAAATTTAATATATATATATATATATATATATATATATATTTATCTAGAGAGAGAGAGAGAGAGAGAGAGAGAGAGAGAGAGAGAGAGAGAGAGAGTCCTATTCATTCAAAATTGTTGAGAAAAAAAAATTAATTGCATCAGAATACTATTTTTTTTTTTCTTCTGGTCGAACATCGAATACGAACGTGAATGCATGCATATTTGACATTATCATTAATCCTAATCTCCATCGCTGACTAAACGGAAAATTAGATTATCGGTCAAAACAAATCAAATTATGTGCTTTTTGTGCGATCGAGAGTTGTATCTTTGACGTGAGATCAGATTAGCTCGTTTTCTGCGTGATCATGAATTGTATATCGATCGGGCATGAAATTGGACTGTCAGTCCTCACACATTGTAGGAAATTATCCTACACACATTGTAGGAAATTATCCTACTTCATAGATAATTACACATTGTAGGAAATTATCCTACTTCATAGATACTCGAAAAATCTTTTGGATATGATTATACTGACAAGGATAACAAAAATTAATTAGATAACGAATATTCAAATTGATATTGCGCGAGATCGTTACCTAATTCAACCTAATTCAAATATTGACTTTTCAAATTTAGATTCGGACGACGGATATGGGAATCGCAGTGGTGGATCACGGTGTATCGATCATGGTGCTTCAGCCCAATGATGGTGACCTCGACGTGGTGTGACTCACAGCCGAGGGGTGGCGCTCGCGTGGCTCCTCAGCTCAGTGGGGACTGACGGTGACGTTCACGCGGGGGTTCGGAAAACCACCAGCAGCAGCAGCAACGTCACTGCCCATGAGTGTTGGGGCTTTGCCGGACTTCACATTTGTGACGGCGAATGGTTCACCGACAATGGATGAAACTATAACAAGCACGGCGAGCAAAGCAGGACAACAATGGCAGGGAGTCGTCGCTGATGAACTTGAGTGAACACTGCTAAGGGGCTGCAAAGCTTCTCTGAGATTGCCCGGCTGATGTCACTAAAGCTAACCATAACGTTGGAACCTATGAAAAGCGTTATTTCTAAAGCACCATTAAATCCGCTAATGTTGATGAAGATTCACCATTACAGGAGCTGTTTTGCACTCGCTTGGATTGATGCAGGGGCGTTGGTTTGTTCTGGACAGCCTGTGAAAGAACAGTCGAGCACAACAGACAAAACAGCAGCTGCCGGTGTCGGGTTTAGAGAAACGGGACAACAGCGGAAGCGTGGTGGCCTGGCCAGTAGTTCGCTCGAAAGGCTCGCCAAGTGCTTGTAAATGCGCCAGGAACCTGCAAAGAATTAATCAAGAGACCACGGGGCTGCTGTACCGTGCAAAGGACTCGCCGAGGGGTGCTTCATCGTTGCCGGAAATTCGCCATATCAGACTGGAGCAAAACTGGACGACGAACTGCAGCGGCAAGGAGACGGGCAGTGCCGCATCAGGCGCGAGGCGTGGCTTGGATGAGTGCCGGAGCTTGCTGCTAAACTCCAGATAAATCGCCTCCCTCTCTATTGGGCTCCACACCTCCCACGACTTGTCTTCTCACATTCCATAATTTTGACCGAATTTTCCAAAATGCATGTACGCACATGTACCCCAAATTATTGCCGATTATTAATTATCAAATCTTGGCAATAATATGAAATTATTAATGTGGCGCACATGATTTCGGTCACCTAAAGAATAATGAGCTTAGCCAAACTCGCTAAATAAAAGTTCGGAACCATCAATGTACATCCATCCGTTCTTTGGTCTAATGTAAATGCAATAAAAAAATATAAACTAAATAATAAATACTTCTAAAACCATATGTTATGTAATTTAGTTCTAATATATTTTTTAGAGGTTACAAATTAATCCCTAATATTTTATGCAATAGCCAACTAATTAGATCGCCAAAATTTAGACGTCAACAACGATACTTATCTAACAATGTACTTGTCTAATCACGGGCAGTGTCGAATAAGAGAAATATATGATACCTAATACCAACACAAACATTTTGAATTCCAAATCTCTCCCCCCCTCTTCCTTCTCTCCCATTTTTCATTCATCAATTAAATATGTCCCATGAATCAAATAAAAGTTTGAGTTCTATTTGATGGCTCCGATAGAGTCATTCCTGCCCCACTTTTACTCAGAGACCCCGATGTTTAAATCCTCAACATCTTCTCTTGTAAAGAAAGGGGTTTTGAAGCAACAACTGATTGATGAAATCAATCAAATGTCGAGATTGATAGGTAAAATGTGATGGTTTCTATATTTCGCCAGCTAGAAGATAAAATCAAAAACAAATTAGACAAAGAAATAATCGTAAGTTGCTGATTGGAAGCATCAATAGTAAAATTAAAATGGGAAGTGACTATGTAAAGAGAACTTCCATTAAGTCCAAATCTTAATAGAGTTGTCAAAGAAACACACCATCGTCAATATTTCAAGCTTCTTATTGTGTATCACCCGCATGCATGCCAAGAGTTGAGAGAAATGTCAAAACTAGTTGACATTGAAACACATTCCAATAACTGAAAGTTTAGACAGAAATGACATCACAGCAGTGTCTTTTTGAAATGACATCACAACATCAACCTAGAGAAAAGCCAAGTCTCTCGAGGATATAAAAGCTCACTAAAAAGAGGTTTTTAGAACTGCCAAAAGTCAAGATTAAGTCCAACGGAAACAGGTTCTCTCCAATGAAAGACAATTCAAATGTGAAATGAAATACAAAATAGTGTTCATTGGCCTTTACTTTTGAGAGCTAATGTTATCCCCGATGATAAAAAAACACAAGGACCGGCAAAATTTGTAATGCGAAACAGAACTTTGTAACAAGGCACTTACTTCTGTTGTAATGAGTGCACATCTTGTTCTGAAACCAATTCCATTGGTACAAGTCCTGAGAGCCCAAAAATCTTCAATTCCAAGGAGGGGGAAGAGGAAAGATGAAAAGACCAAAATATACCTACGCAGAAAGTGTATTCAGTGTATCATTTCAGTCCGAAACAAGGTCCAGATCTGATCCACCTGCAAAACATGCACTCAAATTTAAGACAGCTACACGAGAGTTCTATGATATCTTTAGTCCCCACTTCAGAGGACAACGTGAAACTGCACTCTTCAGCTTCTGTCTTTTGGTAAGAGAGAGGGAGGCTCAAGGGGAGAGAGATCATTCATTCAACTAAGAACATCTCCAAGCTCTCAAAGCAGCCTTATAAACCATAGTTTGCTTGTAAGATTTAGTGGTAGCTTTCCTCAACAAGATCAAGGAGCTTTTCCAAATTTGTAGGCCACAAGTTCAAGATATCATTGCTCTCATTTGTTGTGTGGAGACAGACAACTCCCATTGGCAGTCTATCTTTCCCACTAGGGACTTGGAAACAACCATTTTGGAGAGATGCTTCTCAGCTTCCTAAAAGTGGTCATAGAACTAACAGGTCGTGCTGATAAAATATCATACTGGCCTATATAATTACTATTATGCAGTCTCTCTAGCAGATGATAGTGTTGATTTAATAGATCGAGGCATGTGAATAATTAAAGTTCTCTACAACAGTGGTAACAGAGCCCCAAAAACAGAGTTCCTTGTGTTGAGTGATTCAGCTACATAGATTTTCTGAGCACATTAAGAAAGCTCTAACCACATGATATACTTTTGTAACACTGGAAATGGTAAGCCATAGTAGAGTTTTAGATAAAGATAGAAAGGAAAAAGGGAATGTGACAGATGAATAAAGCCATGGCTTAAACCACAACCTGAATACCAGGTAGCGATTGATTGGCAAAAAAATTTTAGTTAAAAAATAGTAGACACAACATTAGAATAAGTAGAACATCAATTCACCAAATCATGGGTTCATATATTATCCGTCTCAACTCCAGAAGTGATGGAATATCAGCTGGTGCTTCTTCCACAATACTTTCCCATTCTTCAGGCTTTTTCTTCTCTTTGGAAGGATCTGCATCAAACATTGGGGAGTTGACTTTCTGGATTTGTGCACGGACATAATCCTGGCGATCTAAGCACAAAAGAACCTGCAAAATCCATTGATCAGAAAACCGATCATAGTAATAGAGCATAAACGGCTAAAATCAATACAAAATTCCTGTAGTGGTTCAAGGATAAAGGCAATTTTCTCCGTATTTGTCACTGATCAAAGACTTTCCACTGCAATTCAAACCACTCATAATGTTGGACAAGGAAAAACCAATTGCAAGATCAGTGAACACAGACGTTAACTTCTAGTTACTGCAATTTCTTGAAACAAATCAGCAGATTCTGCTATAAGACCCTGTTCTTCCTTATACTTTTTGCAAGTTTCTTTACCAACCACACTCTCTCAATTTTGACATATTGCCGCATAATGAAACTAGCTACAAAAACAACGAAACCAAAACAGATTGCTCATGAACATAAGCCGCAATAAAGTTTGATTTCGCATTTTCACCTTCTCAGCAGAAACAGAGTTAAGTGTCTTAATAAGTTCAATCTCGATCTCAAGATCAGGTGTCTAGTCAATATATTGCATAGCCTGCTTCCCAATTGCTGCAACAGCCTGTTTATAAGAAAATAGCAACGTTTATATCACCATCCGTTTAATTCATTACTTGATTATGTCTAGAACACAATTAAAACGTTCAGTTGAACTGTCTGATTAACAAGAAGCAAAATTATTCATTCTAGAAGGAAAATAGAGTGAAAAAAAAAAGGAACTAAAAGGGGTAATAGCAAGGTGCAATACAAATACAATCACGAGGGTCCCAGCCAATTGAAAAAATTTGCAAACAGCATGAGCACCAGGCCTGAGTTCTTGCACCTCTAGAGATTGCCGAGAGCCAATACCCATATAGATATGCCAATGAGATTCGTTTTTCAAATAGTCATACATGATGGCATATTATGACTACACAAAACAACAATATAAGATCTAATCAGAACACATATGGGAGGCAATCACTGCAATATAAGTTCATATAGATAAAACCCTTAAGGTAATGGTTGTTAAGATCGATCCCAAATGATTGAAACTGGACCACACTTTGGATCAATAATCTTAAGACTCTGCACTGCTGATGATGGCAAAAGTGAAGAGGAAAAATGAAAGCAAAACCATATAGATATGCCAATGAGATTCGTTTTTCAAATAGTCTTACATGATGGCATATTATGACTACACAAAACAACAATATAAGATCTAATCAGAACACATATGGGAGGCAATCACTGCAATATAAGTTCATATAGATAAAACCCTTAAGGTAATGGTTGTTAAGATCGATCCCAAATGATTGAAACTGGACCACACTTTGGATCAATATTCTTAAGACTCTGCAATGCTGATGATGGCAAAAGTGAAGAGGAAAAATGAAAGCAAAACCAGATGATGGCATTGAAAAGAAGAAGAGAGGAGGGTGAAAGAAAAAGACAAGGTAAAGAGCTTTATGCTATGACGTAAAAGGGAATTCCATCCCCAGCAAGAAGAGATGGTTGCCGTACAAAGGTGATGGCATTGTGCTGCACTGCTGGTTGTGGAGGCATAGCAGACCTCCCGTATGCCCCAACCCAAGCTCTCATGAAGGTAGACCTCACTTCCAACTCCAGCAATAAAGGTTATTCTTAATCCAGGTGAAATCATATGGACTCTCCCATTTCTGTATAGAAAGTATCTTCAGCCTTGCCTCAACCACCAATTAATTTTCCATCCAATCTAATTCAGGACGAGGGCAACACCTCAATTTCATTTATAACCCCTTACAGTTCAATCACCAAAGTTAGCCCCAATTAGCAGGTTCGGCCTTTAGATATTATTTTACATGTACAATTGGTCATGCATGACGAGAACTGGGGTCTAATTTGATTTACTATGAGGTTGAGTCCTAATTAAATAGGCAAAGTAGGCTATTTGGGACTGGGATTAGGAATCTTATTCTACATCTCCAATGATCTTACTCCTAATCCAAACTGGGAATGATGGTCAATGTGACCAACTTGCATCTTTTTAATTGCCTCCTATACAAATAGTAATCCTAATAACAATTGTGAAGGTAAAAATCTTGTATAGGGATAATAATTAGCCACCAATCATAATGCTCTGACTAATCCAGAGGAACTTATCAGCATTCAGAATACCATAACAATGAAATACAATCAATGAAGAGCAAAATTTCCAGCAGCTTATCACCCGAAAACAGAGATGAAAAGGCAAATACCTAGACATCAGTTAATCTTGACGATCCAATTTGCTCATAACAAAGGAATGTAAGATGTCAGAAAAAAGGGGAGCACCGCCTCTCTCTTTCTCTCTCTGGATTTTTCCAGATTTCTCTCCATTTCTCTGCTACACCAGAATTTTCTCCCTCTCTCCAGAATTTTCTCTCCCCCCTCTCTCCAGATTTTTCTCACCGACTTTTACACCCTATAAATAGGGGTCCTTGCCCCTTGTGTGAGTGTGTGTGAAAAGTGTGAGGAGTGTGTGATGTGAGTGGAGTGTGTACGTGAGTGTGTGAGTGGGTGGAGTAGGTGACGTGAGTGTAGAGTGAAGTAAGTGAGTGGGTGTGTGTGCAAGAATTGTGTTCATGTGAGGTGTGAGAGGTGTATGAGAGTGAGAGTTTGTAATATTGTTTATATAAAATAAAGCAATTGTTTTACTTGTACATCCACTTGCTTCTCAACAAGTGGTATCAGAGCAGGTCGTTGGAGGCCGTGCGAAGACAGTGGTCGGGGACCATTGTAAGTGAGCAAGGCGGTCAGGGATCATTGAGCTAAGGAGCGAAGAAGCGAAGGACGTCGGAGTTCTGCCAGTGCACAATCTGGGATTGTGAAGTCGGTTGGTCCGGGACCAGGCTTACTTGGTATAGTGCGGGGCATTATACTCAAGTCACGATGGCGGATTTCTCGAGTTTGTAAGTGGCATCGAGAAGCTCAACAACTCAAATTATTATAATTGGAGTACCCGCATACAATATTACTTGCTAGGACAAGATTTGTGGGATATTGTTGGTGGTGGATGGGATATTGTTGGCGGGAGCAACACCACCCCACCCACGAATGATAGTGAATTAAGAAAATGGAATATAAAATCGGGTAAGGCTCTTTATGTGCTTGATGTGACTGTTGAAGATGAATTACTGCAACACATAAAGAGTGCGACGACCCCGAAGGAGGCTTGGGATAACTTGGCGACGTTGTTCGCGAGGACAAACGATGCCAAGTTACAATGCCTGGAGAACGAGCTCCTCTCAATCTCACAACAAAGTATGACGGTAAGTCAATAGTTTTCTAAAGTTAAATCTATTTGCGAAGAAATTTCAAAATTAGATCCTGAGAATGCCATCTCTGAGACAAGGATGAGAAGAATAATAATTCACGGGTTAAGGCCAGAGTATAATGGTATTGTTACGGCCACTCGTGGATGGGCAAATGAGCCAACTCTAACAGAGTTGGAGAATATATTGGCCAACCAAGAAGCCTTAGATAAACAAATTTCTAAGGTCTCAATTAAGGAGGATGAAAGTGCCCTCTTTAGTAATAAAAGAGGGTTCAAGGGCCAAAATAGAAATAGAGCAAGTACAAGAGATGGCAAACCGTGGAAAAGTCATGGAGAATGGCAAAAGTGAATAGAAGGAACTCGACCTCAGCCAGGGGGAGCTCGTCGAGACCGCGATAAGGACGAAAATGAAGAAAAGAAGAATAGAAGGCGTAATGGACGGTGTTACACGTGTGGCAAAGTAGGTCACTTTGCCAGGGATTATCGATTCAAAAGAGTTGAAGGAAATGTCGCAGCATCCAAGGAAAATGATAGCGAAGAAGAGTGGGATTTCCAAGCATCCTTTGCAATGGAGGAACAAGAAGATGCGATGGCCCTCATCACGGTAAGTGATAAATTGATTGATTATGAAGAAGATTGGATAGTCGACTCGGGGTGCTCAAATCACATGACCGGAGATCAAGGCAAGCTATCAAATATGAGCGAGTACAAAGGTGGACGAGTAGTTGTCACCGCAGACAACTCAAGGTTGCCGATTACCCATGTGGGCCAAAAGATGATGACACCCCGATTCAGTTCGCATCAAGTCGAACTGAAAATGTGTACCATGTGCCAGGAATGAAGAAGAATCTATTGTCTGTGGCACAACTTACAGACTCAGGCAATTATGTGGTGTTTGGTCCTAGAGACGTTAGGGTGTACCGCAATTTGAAACCAACTGGTACACCAATCATGGAGGGGCGTCGATTAGAGTCTGTCTACGTGATGTCAGCTCAGACGGCACACGTGGACAAAACTCGAAAGAGTGAAACGCCTGATTTGTGGTATGCACGGCTGGGGCACGTGAGCTACCATAAATTAAAGGTGATGATGAAGAAAGGTATGCTAAAAGGTCTCCCCCACTTGGAAGTCCAAGAAGACGTCACCTGCGCAGGATGCCAGTATGGGAAGGCACATCAGCTTCCGTATGAAGAGTCCACATTCAGAGCTAAGATGCCTCTAAAGCTTATCCACTCAGATGTATTTGGACCAGTGAAGCAACCGTCGGTCAGAGGATCAAAATACATGATAACATTCATCGATGATTTCTCCAGGTATGTCTGGGTCGACTTCATGAAAGAAAAATCCGAGGCATTAAACAAATTTAAGGAGTTCAAAGCAAAAGTAGAATATGAAGTGGGCAATAAAATATCATGCCTTCGCACAGATAATGGGGGAGAATATAAGTCAGATGACTTTACAAAATTTCTTCAAGAATGGAAGATATGTCGTCAATTTACTTGCCCAAATACGCCACAACAAAATGGAGTTGCCGAAAGAAACAATCGGCATTTGGCGGAGACATGCAGGACTATGTTGCATGCAAAGAGTGTTCCACCCAAGTTTTGGGCTGAGTGTATGAAGACGGCAGGGCACGTGATCAACAGACTACCTCAAGCAAGGCTTGGCTTTATGTCACCTTATGAGAAGTTGTGGAATCGCAAGCCCACGGTAAGTCACTTTAGAATATTTGGGTGTGTATGTTATGCATTCGTGCCAGACCATCTTCGCAACAAGTTCGATAAGAAGGCAATTCGCTGCATATTCGTGGGCTATGATGATCAAAGAAAAGGATGGAAGTGTTGTGATCCTACAACAGGGGAGGTGTTACACTTCCGAAATGTGGTGTTCGACGAACTATCATCTTGGTGGACATCACAACCTAATTCAAAACAAGTTGAAGAAGAGATTCGTGAAGGAATGGAAGAAAATGATGAGATCGATAAGAGATGGCCAATTGTAGAAGGAAATGATAATGTAACTAGAAGAAAAGAAGATAGAGCACAGTCACCAGAAAAATCAAAGAGCCCATGGCGATCTGGTGTACATCCAAGAACTACATAAGAGTTCCGACCAAGTCAAATGGAAGAACCTAAAGAGGAGGAATCTCAACTTAGGAGATCCACAAGACAAAGAAGACCAAATCCCAAATATGCAAATGCAGCGCTGACCGAAGATGTTGGAGTAGTCGAGCCGTCCACATATGAAGAAGCTTCGCAAGGCGTGGAATGGAGGAAAGCCATGGAGGAAGAGATACAAGCACTAAGAAAGAACGAAACATGGGACCTAGTGCCGAGACCTAAAGAGGTACGTCCTATATCTTGCAAATGGGTCTATAAACTTAAACTCGACCAGATGGGTCGATAGAAAGATATAAGGCACGACTAGTTGCTCGAGGATTCTCTCAAAAGTATGGCTTAGATTATGATGAGACCTTTAGTCTAGTCGCAAAGATTACTACAGTTCGAGTCTTACTAGCACTTGCAGCAAGCAAGTCGTGGAAACTATGGCAAATGGATGTGAAAAATGCCTTTTTACATGGAGAACTAGATCGAGATATATACATGGAGCAACCAGATGGTTTCAAAAGTAAGTTTCATCCAGATTATGTTTGTAAGTTAAAGAAAGCCCTCTATGGCTTAAAACAAGCCCCGAGAGCATGGTATGGAAAGATTGCTGAATTTCTGGTGCAAAGTGGCTACTTTGTAGCCCCAGCAGACTTGAGCTTGTTTGTAAAGGTAGAAGATGGCAAGCTTGCGATAGTATTAATCTACGTGGATGATCTAATCATCACTGGAGATAATGAAAAGGAGATATGCCAAATCAGAACCAACCTCTCAGTGCGGTTCCAGATGAAAGAGCTTAGAGAATTAAAACATTTACTGGGACTCGAGATTGAGAAGATCAATGAAGGATTATTCCTATGTCAGCAGAAGTATGCACGAGACCTCCTAGACAGGTTCGGGATGCTTGATTGCAAACCTATTTCTACTCCAATTGATGGAAATGTAAAGTTATGTGCAATTGAAGGATGAGAATTGGAAGACTAAACTATGTACAGGCAATTGGTGGGTAGCCTTATTTACCTAACCATAACACGGCCTGATATTGCCTTTGCAGTGGGAGTAGCAAGCCGATTCATGGAGAAGCCGCAAAGGCCCCACTTAGATGCGGTCGGCGCATACTAAGGTATGTAAAGGGTACATTTGATTTTGGGCTTCTGTATAGGAAAGAAGCATCATGTGAAGTTGTAGGCCATTGCGATGCTGACTTTGCTGGAGATCGTGACACACGACGATCAACTACTGGATATATGTTTAGCCTCGGATCAGCAGTAGTGTCATGGTGTAGCAAAAGACAGGCAACTGTGTCATTATCTATGACAGAAGCTGAGTATAGAGCAAAGAAGAATGGCAGCACAAGAAAGTACATGGCTGGTACAACTAATGGAGGCTCTCCATCAACCAATAAATCAACCTACACGGATATATTGTGATAATCTGTCAGCCATAAGCTTAGCGGAGAATCCAGTTTTCCATGCAAGGACCAAGCATGTAGAAGTGCACTATCATTTCCTACGAGAAAAAGTATTACAAGACGAGATAAAGATGGAGTATGCCAAAACAGATGATCAAGTTGCAGATATCTTCACCAAAGGTCTTGGAGCTATAAAATTCGAAGAGTTTCGAAGGCAACTTGGTATGACCACAATGTCCATGCTAAGAGAGAGTAGTCGGTGAGGGGGAGTGTCAGAAAAAAGGGGAGCACCGCCTCTCTCTCTCTCTCTCTCTCTCTCTCTCTGGATTTTTCCAGATTTCTCTCCATTTCTCTGCTACACCAGAATTTTCTCCCTCTCTCCAGAATTTTCTCTCCCCCCTCTCTCCAGATTTTTCTCACCGACTTTTACACCCTATAAATAGGGGTCCTTGCCCCTTGTGTGAGTGTGTGTGAAAAGTGTGAGGAGTGTGTGATGTGAGTGGAGTGTGTACGTGAGTGTGTGAGTGGGTGGAGTAGGTGACGTGAGTGTAGAGTGAAGTAAGTGAGTGGGTGTGTGTGCAAGAATTGTGTTCATGTGAGGTGTGAGAGGTGTATGAGAGTGAGAGTTTGTAATATTGTTTATATAAAATAAAGCAATTGTTTTACTTGTACATCCACTTGCTTCTCAACATAAGATACTTCCTTTGGTACAAGAAAGTTTGGGAGCAATTAAATAGAGGAAAAACAACTCAACAGGTATAAATATCCAAGTATCAGTGCCATCAAATAATTTTGACTCGATCACTTGATGAGCAAGACAAAGAGTGCTTTGAGCTGGAAGACAAATATTCATGCCCCAAGAATTCAGTAGACGATCGAACACAATAATGTTGGCTCTTGCTTGTTTAATATTCCTTTCACCACCAGCAAACCTAATACATGCTGTGTTCATGCGAGGGAGAAACTCCACAACAAACCCTTATTCAATGGAGAGGTACAGCCCATACTTATTGTTCATCTTCAGTTGATCAGTATTTTGAATCACTCGTCTGGCACCCAATCTCAATTTCGTTTCTCCCTGGTTTCTTTGTTATGTAAAAGGTATATTAAGTAAGGCACCAAGGAAATACCTATCCATCTAAACCAAAAAGAATTCATCCCTATACAAGAGAACTCAAATCCTAAAACAAATCTACTAACCAGAGAATAAAAACAAAGTGGAGCACCGATAACTGACTTCACTAAACCCTGAAAAGATGATAAAACAAAATAAAACTACTTAACTTAAACAATATGCTTTAAGTTATCTCTATCATCACGGACTAAGGATCACGTAGGGGTGGCAAATGGGTGGGTCGGGTCGGGTCGAAAATGGGTCGACCCATATTTGACCCATTTAACCAGTTTTGACCCATATTTTTGGAGTGTAAATTTAATGACCCATATAGACCCATACCCAACCCGTACCCAACCCGACCCGTATTGCTAAAACCTACTTATTGTTAAAATAATTTTATGCAATACAAATTTAATGGAAAATTTTTATAATTCTTTTTTAAAAAAATCGAATTTTTAATTATTTTTATTTTAAAAATATAATTTTTAATTTTTAATAATTATTTTTATTCTCTTTTTTTTTCTTCTTCTTCGGCCGGCCGCCGGCCATGACGACGGCCGGTGATCGGCCACGGGCGAGATCGAGCTCACCGGCGTCGGGCGGGGCTTGATCTCACCGATCCGGCGAGGTGAAGGCCCCACCCAACGCCGACGAGCTCGAGCCTCGCTAGATCTCGGTGAGTCTTGAGCCTTGCCCGGTCGTCGGCGAGCACGAGCCACGCCGGATCTGGTGAGACTCGAGCTCGCCGGCATCGAGCGAGGCTCGATCTCACCGATCCGGCAAGGCCGAGGCCCCGCCCGACACTAGTGAGCTCGAGCCTCACTAGTCATCGAAGGCCGAGCCTCGCCGGATCTGGCGAGACTTGAGCTCACCGGCGTTGGGCAAGGCTCAATCTCATTAGATCCGGCAAGGCCGAGGCCCCGCCCGACGCCGGCGAGTTGGAGCCTCACTAGTCGTCGGTAAGGCTCGAGCTCGTTGGCGTCGGGCGGGGCCTCGGCCTCGCCCAGATCCGGCAAGATCGAGCCTCGCCCGACGCCGGCGAGCTCGAGCCTCACCAGTCGTCGGCGACCTTCAAGGGAGCGGCAGAGACGAGCCTCAGAGGTGGGTGGCGGAGGCGAGCCGTGGTGGCGAGTAGCAGAGGCGAGCGGCGAAGGATGAAGGTTGAAGGGCTGTCGCTAACTCAACGAATGTGGGTCTTTTAGGTTTTAAAAATGGGTTGAAAATGGGTCGAATATGTTACCCATTTTCGACCCATATAAAATTGAACTTAAAATGGGTCGAATGTGGGTTATGGCCCATTATAACTTTATAACCCACATTCGACCCATTTGTGAAAAATATGGGTGCAAAATGGGTCCATGACCCATTTTGCCACCTCTAAGGATCAGCCGCGTGATCTTGTCACCCACCTTTGCTTCAAAGTCGACGTCCGAGTGATTGAACAGGATCACCCCAATCGGGCCTCTCTAGTCCTCATCGATCACGCCCATGCCGACGTTGATCTAATGCTCCCATGGCAAACCCGATATCAGGTGCTGAAGCAACAAATGCACAAGCGATTCGATTCAGCCATCGTCAATCATCCAAAACAAGGTATTGAGACAATGTTTTGAGATGAGAAGTTGCACATTAGCTACTCGAGCACATGTTCCTTCGGGTATTGCGATGCTCAGATCGGTAGGGACGAGCGCTTTTCCTCTCGCTAGTACTTCTCGTCTCAGCCGCGCTGTTTTTAATCCGCAAACGGAGAAACCCACGTTCAGAAACCATCGCGATTTCTCGACATGGACCGAACTCGAAGCTCTAAGGAGGAAAGTAAAATTTGGGGTCACGTTTTTTCATCTCCAAAGATCGTAGCATGCGGAGAGAGGGAGGGCCGCTCGCGAAGGCAAGATGGCCTCCCGGGAAAGCGGCTCCCTGGCAAATCCTATGACGCCATTATTGGTAAGACGGAAAAGCAAAAATAGGTAAAAAAAAAAAAAAAAAAAAAATGAAAATGAGAGAATTGTATGAAAGAAAGCGAAGATGGGGCTTGAGGTTCTATAAAGAAACAAAAAAGGGAAAATGCATTAGGTTTTCAAATTGGTACCGCTCTAATTTGTGGAAAATTGTCAATCAAAATCGATGGAGTCTTCTTCATCAAGCATTCAATCACCACCCTTACCGTAATGAACATCACAGACTTTTTCTTACATTAATTTTTATCCAATCAAATGTTTTGAATGCTTTATAGTAATTTTTTTTTTTTCTATAGAATTTTAATTAGTTCTCAAATACGGGATGAAAAGAGATCTTCAAATAATGGCTGAAAAATTTATTTTTCCGTTATCCGAAATTTTCTCTACACTTGAAATAAGGCGTTGACAATTATGGTACAACACTAGTTAAGTTAACTAAAGGTAGTAAAACAAGTTTCACACCGCTTTAAATTGAAAATCAAATTTTGATGAAATTTTTTTGTACTTCTCATAAATAATTTATCATGTTAATGAGGACCTCAAGAATAACTTTTAAATATATCTTATGATGATTGATGTAATTTCCAACGCATTAACCGCACATATAACAAGAAAAGTTACTATAGTGAAAATCACGAATTTTCTTTGACTTATGCTAAGTAAGTTCTATAATCGCATTTTTAATAAAATGATAAATACATTTACTTTGTGAAGAAAGTAAAATGGTGCTTTTTACTTATGGGGCACAACTATTTTCACAGCCCAAAGATGTGGTGGCCATAGCTTTTCCCTGCTTTTTCAGTTTTTGTGAAGAAAATAAGGGAGCTGAAAATCTAAAGAACAAGGTCCATCCTGTATCAGGTATCAACTTGAAGAGAAAAACGTCCCTTGAAGAGATAAAAGGTGCAGTTATCTTACCGAAATGAAGTTTCCTAGAAGCAGGGTGCTCATTTCAAATGTGAAATGAAATGGAAAAGTAGCATTCGTTAAGCCTTTATCATGGAAAGCTAATGTTATTCATGGTGTTAGAGAAACACAAGCACCAGCAACATTTGTAATGCGAAACAGAATTTAGTAATAAGGCACTTATTTCAGTCCAAATGAGTGCACATCTTGTGCTAATACCTCTTCCATTGGTACAGGTTTCAGACCCTAAAAGCCCATAAATCTTCAATTAAAATGAAGGGGGAAAGAGGAAAGATGAAAAGACCAAACTACATTCCTAATTTGAAAGTGTATTCAGTAGATCAGAAACAAGATCCGGATATGGTCATCTTGCAAAATATGCAATCAATTTTAAGACAGCCACGTGGGAGTTCAATGATGAATATCTCCTGTCCACACTTCGGACCCAATGTGAAACAACATTCAATAGGGAGAGAGAGAGAGAGGGAGGCTCGAGGGGAGAGATCATTCATTCAACTGAAAACATCTTCAAGCTCTCAAGGTAGCCTTATGAACCGCGGTTTCCCGTCGGATTTGGTGGCAACTGTTCTTGACAAGGTCAAACAGCTTTTCCAAAATTGTCTCCCCTGGGTTCAAAATCTCATTGCTGTCTTTTGTTATTTGGAAACTGACAATTCCCATTGGCCGGTCTATCTTTGCCACTAGGGACTTGGAAACAACCATTAAGGGGAGATGCTTCTCAGTTTCTTAAAATGGTAATAAAGAAGTAAGAGGTCATGCCGATAGAATATCACAAAAGCTTGAATAATTATCATTATATGGTCTCTCTATCAGATGATAGCATTGATTTAATAAATTGAGGCGTGTGATTGATTAAAGCTCTCAACAACGGCAGTAAGAGAACCCAAAAACAAAGCTCTTTTCCTATGTTGCGACCCAATTTTTCGGGTTCACCACCTAAAACTAGGTTAATGGATTACTAAGTCTTTAAGCTTAGCTCGGGCTCTCCCAAGCCCATACCAATTTGCGACTTAGGTTTGAATTCTTAACATGCAAATGATTTTCAATCAGGAGTCGCCAAATCTATTTTTGGTGGGTCGATTAGAAACCCAAGTAAAGTAACGGGAGATTTACTTTACTCCTACGAACCAGAGATTTATGAGTTCGGGGACTTGGTTACACCAGACTATCCTAGTGCCCTTTCGGAACATTTTTATTTCATTTTCAAAAAAATGTTTGGCAATTGAATTGATTTTAAACTAATTCCTTAACATGTGAGGTGTTCAGGCAGGTGCGCAAACCACCAATTTAACACCTAAGAAAAATAATAAATAAATTGCAAAAACATACCTTAAAACAACGAAAGCATCTGCAGCGTTAAATTAAAATCCATATCAACAACCCTAGATATGATTTCTAATTAACACGCAATTTCTTTTTTTGCTTTCACTTTTTAACGAGACTATAATCCATATGCAATGCGATGCTTTTAATCTAATATGAAATGATATGGCATGGCAATATGTCTTAAACTATATGAATGAGTAAAAAAAAAAAAAAAAAAAAGACTAATGATTTCTTAATGAACATGCAATAATTAAATATGGAATCTAAATTAACCAGACGATTTAATTCTAATGACGTGTGATGAAATGCAATGACGTACAAGATTATTTTAACTAAAATGACATGCGACAAACAATTTAATATGCGAGCTATATGTCACGCGACATTTATTAAATGACCTAATCTAATGACGGGCAATTTCTAATTAGAAATGAACCTAACAATAATCACTAAAATGACGTGCATTTCATGGACTTAATTCTATATAATGTGCACATGATTTTTTCTATTCTAAAAATGCAATCTATCCTAGAAATTGCAACTAATTTATCCTAAAACAAATTTTATGAAATTCGAAATTTAAAAATGCAAAAATGATCTAGCTAGATTAAGATTCTATCTAATTTAAACTAGGGATTAAGTCATATTAAATCCTAATTTAAACTAAGATATTATCTAAATCTAAGATGCAATTTATCTAAAAGGATGATCTAAATTTAAAATGAAACATGCAATTCTAATCTAAAATGCACAATGATTTTTCTCGTGTTTTTCTTTAAGAAATTCGAAATTAAAACTTCACATAATTAAACATGCAATTCAAATAAAAAATTAATAACCTAAATGAATGCACTTTCTTTTTTTTGGATTTTTTATTTAAAAATTCATAATAAGATTGCAATCCTAAATATGCAAGATAATAAAAACAAACCTAATCCTTATTCAGATTTTTTTTTTTTTTTTTTTGATTTTCTTATTTAAAAAACTCGAAATAAGATTGCGATTTTAACCCTAAGACTAGGAATATTCTAAAACAAACTTAACCCTAATTCGAATATTTTTTGGATATTTTTTAGTGGTTTTCCAAAACAAGCAATTATCAAATAAACATTGCATTTAAACTAATCAGGACATTCAATCAAATAAAGGATTAAAATAATCGAAAAAATAACCTGTTGTCTCACAGGTCAAATTAATGATTATCCTAACCCTAATTATCATGACAAAGAGATCAAAATAACTATAAATCTAATCCGAATTCTTAAGGATCAAATTAATAGTATATTGATTCAACAATTAATATGCTATCGACAAACCCCAAAAATTAATATAATTAAAAAAAATGATCCGACATCTTACGGATTAAATTAGTAATTACAATAATTCCGGGGAAGACCCTGTGGATAATGCCTACAAAATTCATGAAATGAAGATCACTTCAAATTTACACAATAACAACTAAACTTAAAAGAACTAGATAAAATAAAGTTAATAGAAAAAAATAAAAAGAAAACTACCTAATTTCCTTTTCTTTTTTTCTTTACCATGTGTAACAGTGGGTCACCGAAAGACAGCCGGTCAGAGGTCTAGCAGGGGGATCGCCGGCGAGGCAAGGCAGGTGAGCGTCTGGCACGGGGCAGCGAGGATTGACGCCGGCAAGGGACTTCGGTGAAACAGGGCACCGGCGAGGGGGCGTTGTAGGGCGCGGGGCTTGCTGTCGGGCACCGAGGAGATGCGAGCAACAACAATGTGGGCTCTGGCGGCATTAGGTCGCGGCAGGAACAGCGGCACGGCGACGGTTGAACGTCGGGGGGGGAGGCGAGCAGGGGTGCTGGGACTTCTAGTGCTGCAAATCGGCGAGATTGGGACAACGATGGTGTCGCGGGTCGGCACGGGCTGGAGGTGCAGTGGGGCGACTCGGACTTTGCTGCAGGATGTGGGATCTGCTGGTCATGGACGGCTAGCGTTAGTGGCGGTGGTGGACGCTGGGTGGTGTAGGCACGGCGAGAGGGACAATGGTGACTGGCGGAACGGTGGTGGGGCGATGGTGCGGTTGCGACGGTGCGTGTACAGCAGTCGGCGGCTGTGGCGTGCGGAAGGAGCCTGTGAAGAAGACGAACAGTGCTCCTCTCCTTCTTCTCTTTTTCCTTTTTTTTTTCTTTCTTTTCTCTGCTGATCGGTCACCTCTTTCGTAGACCCCCTCCCTGCTCACACTTCCACTCTCTCTGCAGCACTTTCTACTCCTCTGCAGTTCTCCTTTACTGCTTTTTGACTTTTGTCTTTTTTCTGACTTTTTCGAACAGAAAGAAGCCCTAGACCGAAGCTCTCTTCCCTCTCTTTCGATTTTTTTTCCTTCCTCCGAGAAAAGAACTCTCAAAAAGCCCCCTCGTTTTCGAGGCCTGTCCTTATTTATAGAAAAAAGACCCCCGTTTATTCTGCCCCCTCAAGATTTGTATATAACAACCCAATCGCTGAAGATCATCCTTCGAAAAGACAAGATGTGCTCAACTAGAAAGTGGCTCCAAAATCTAAAATAATTTGTTAAAATTTTCCAAGCTGACTCACTCAATCATTGAAGATTATCTTTTGATATGGCTTCATTATCCAAACTCTAAAATCTTTCAAAATCTCCTTCCATAGCAAAATATTTTTTTAATAACTTTTTAAAAGATAAGTTAAACGAACAAATAAAAATAGTTAAAATTTATGTGTCAACAGCTGCCCCTCTTTGAAGGTAAGCTCATAAAGGTTGCCTTCAAAGATGAATTAACCCCTAAATTTTGACTATACATATACACTAAATGCCCATCTTTTTTTTTTTTTTGCCCATTTTAAGATGCAATTTATATGATGCATGGAAATGCTAATGCAAACGATACAAGAACATACATGGAATAACCTACCTTCAAGAAGGATAGAGTAGTTCTAGGCAGTCAGTGTTACATGTCCAGGACCCGTACCATTCTACGGTCGCCTAAAATAGTAACATAACTTTACAAAGAGACTGCTTTCCTAGGACTCGTACCATTCTACGGTCACCTAAATAGGGAAATAGGTTTTGTTTAGGACCCGTACCATTCTACGGTCGCCTAAACAGGGATTCATTTTCCAGGACCCGTACCATTCTACGGTCGCTTGAATAGGGAAATAGGTTTTGTCTAGGACCCGTACCATCCTACGGTCGCCTAAACGGGGATTCACTATCTAGGACCCGTACCATTCTACAGTCGCCTAAATAAGGAATAGGTGTTGACGATGACCCGTACCATTCTACGGTCGCCTTGACGAAAAATTGATTTTTCAGGACCTGTACCATTCTACGATCGCCTGAATGGGGAAACTGCTTTTCCAGGACTCGTACCATTCTACGGTCGCCTGTTAGAGCAATAAATGTTGTTTAGGATCCGTACCATTCTACGGTCGCCTAAACGAGGTTTTCTTGGCTAGGACCCGAACCATTCTTCGGTCGCCCAGCGTTGCAATCTAGGGAAAAATCTTTGGGGACAACTCCATCGAGTGTTAGTGTACTCAAAAGGGAAAATACCTGTACAACGACAAGTATTTAAGGTATAGATAGAGATATACTTACCTGGTAACATCTCTGTTCCTGGGGGAAATGTCTTCTGCAAAACATGATCATAGGAAAAGCAATATGCATTTGTGATCACAAACATGCATTAATTTAAGGGAGGTTCATGCACTATGATTTATATCAAGCCTGCATCACCTAATTTCCATTGGGAAAGATTTCACAAAAAATGTTCCAATCTGAACACATGAGTGTCATGGATGTGCCAAATGGGGGACCTCTTGGTCTGAAAGGACTTTTCACTCATCCTCATTAAAATGAGCTGTTTTATCATGACCTTTGATACATGATTTTTGTCAATCACTCTATCTTTCCATCATCATGCCAAACAAGGGTTCGAGCAATCTCACAAGTGGTACGACCTTACCAATCTGAGAGGTCTTTAACAGGGACCGTAATATAAGCTTGGTCAACGGCTTAGCAAAGGAGACTCTTTGAGTCGAGGCTATTAAAAAATGAATGATATTTCACCATCATCTTGGAGTTTACAAATCAAAAAACATGAGAAATGAATCAGAAATTATCTTACTCGCACTTCTTCGAGCGATGCTTTCATACATATGAACTTCTACGTTAATTCAAATGCCCTAATCTGAAGAGACTTTGTAAGGAACGTAACGTAGGTTGGGTTCATGGGTTGAGAAATGAAAGGATCATTTGGCTCAAAAAGTGTTTAGGGGGTTAAAGTTGGTGATCATTTTGACATTTCCAACAATTTTCCTCCCCATCATTAAAGATTTTTCTTGACATCACAACTCCATTGAGTGCAACATTTCAGCATTTGAGCTTTTTAGTACCGCCTTGTTGGGGATACGACTCACTACAACAAGTGTTTGATTTTTCTCTTTTTGGGCATTGGCCTTACTTTTACTAGGTACACTGCTTTTTCATGCCCCTCATTCTCATTCATCTTGTTTTTTTTTTTCCACTTCTTTTCATGGGTATCGGCCTTGCTTTTACCAGGCACACTGCTTTTTTCATGGCCCTTAGTTCTATTTCAATTTTTGCACACAGTACATGTGTTAAGGAATTACACTTTGGATGACACTCGGACATTCAAGGGTCTTCATCTATCTTTTGCCTTGCCCCAGTGTGGGGGATGATCACCAACTGGGTTTAACGTGAAACGAGTTCATAGGCTCAAGGGGGCTATACAATGGATAAAGTGTATAGGATAGAGAAAGAATTGCTCTTCGTCGTCCTAAGGCGCTTTAAATTATCGTACAAGTTACATTGCGAAAGCAATACTCGAAGATTGATGCAAGTGTGAGTAAGAAAATTCCTATCATTCATTTCAAATCTTGTCCCAGTATGGGACGATTCTTGACAGGGATAATTTAAAAAGCTCTTCATGTGTGTGGGCTCAAAGGGCTGAACAATGGATATACTTGTAGTGTTTTGGGTAGTAGAAGAAACTGCATCTTATCACCTTGGTTGACGTACCCTTTGCGAGATCACCATTTTTCTCGTAGGTATGGAATTTTTCCACACAACTCACTAGGGATTAATGTATGAAATAGTGTATGGAATAAGGCTTGCCTTTCGTCATTCCAAAGTATCCCATTTGACACATTCAATTTATCTCACATAATTCATCAAGGAAAACATGCAATATTTGCAACAAGTTTGAATTTGCAATTCAATGAGGAAATTTATTCATCATAAAATGTTTGCAATTCAAAACATGACATGGCAAATTCTATCATGGGTAATACTTCTTGATAGCATCTGAATTAACTGGAATGGAAAACACACGACCATCCATTTCAGCCAAGATCAAAGCACCGCCATGAAGTACCTTCTTTGCCACATATGGGCCACTATAGTTTGGAGCAAACTTCCCCCCAGGATCTGGAAAAATTGGCAACTGCTTCCTTAGAACAAGATCATTTACCTCGAAATGTCTCGGCCGCACCTTTCGGTTGAAAGATCTAGCTACTCTCTGTTGATATGATTGGCCATGGCAGAGAGAGTTTAGTCTTTTCTCATCGATCAAGTTTAACTGTTCAAGTCTTTATTGCGACCATTCTGCCTTAGATAATTCCACTTGGGATAATACTCTCAGGGAAGGAATCTCTACTTCCACAGGCAAAACTGCCTCCATGCCGTATACCAAAGCAAAAGGAGTTGCCCCGGTAGAAGTACGAATCGATGTCCGATACGCCATCAGTGCGAAGGGTAATCTGTCATGCCAATCTCGATAATTCTCGGCTGTCTTAGCCAAGATCTTCTTAATATTCTTATTGGCTGCTTCAATAGCCCCATTCATTTGAGGGCGATAAGGGGACGAATTCAAATGCTTGATCTTGAATTCGCTGAACAACTCATCAACAAGCTTGTTGTTCAAATTTGTCCCGTTGTTAATGATAATCGTTTTAGGGACACCATAGCGAGCAATTATGTCACGTTTGATGAATTTCACAACATTGCGAGCAATGACACTTGCAATGACATAGCTTCAATCCATTTTGAAAAATAGTCTATGGCCACTAAAATGAATCTATGCCCATTGGAAGCCTTTGGGTTTATTGGGCCGATCACATCAATGCCCCACATTGAGAAGGGCCATGGTTCGGAAAACTGGTGCAGCACAGTTGGAGGAATATTTATCTTATCACCATGGACCTGGCAACAATGACAACTTCGAACATGCTGAATATAGTCACCTTCTAGCGTGAGCCAATAATAGCCTAATCTCATGATCTTCTTAGCCAACATGTGCCAATTCATATGAGGCCCACACACTCATTCGTGAACTTCTTGCATGATTTGAGTGGCTTCAGCTGCACCCACACACCACAACAAGATTTAATCATAAGATCTCTTGTACAAATTCTCACCACTAACAAAAAACTTTGAGGCCATCTTCATAATGTACTTCCTATCAGCTGGAGAGCTTCCCTCGGGGAATTCCTGTTTTTGGATGTAGTTCATGATATCGTAATACCATGGTTTTCCGTCAGACTCTTCTGTCACTACCATACAATAAGCTGGCCTTGGCAGAACCTCTATCTTCAATGGCTCAACTTCTAATCCGTTAGTGACTTGCAACATAGGTAATAAAGTTGCGAGTGCATCTGCAAATTGATTGTGAGACCTCGATAAGTATTCGAATGAAACTTCATCGAATTCCTTGATCAAATCTTCTAGGTAATTGTGATATGGGAGCAATTTAGCATCTTTAGTCTTCCATTCACCTACGGTCTACAGTATGATCAACGCGGAATCCCCGAACACTTTTAATTTGGCTACACCCATCTCGATCGCAACTTGAAGCCCGACGATGCAAGCTTCATACTTAGCTATATTGTTAGTGCATGGGAATATCAATTTCGCAGCTACTGCGTGATGTTGTCCGTTTGGGGATATCAGAATTGCCCTAGTGCCAGAACCAGACAAGTTGACAGCTCCATCAAAGAACATTGTCCATGAATCTTCATTTACACTCAAGATACGGTCATCTAGGAAACGATCATCATTATTTGAGACTTATGGATTCTCAGCCAATAAATCGGTGATCACTCGACCCTTAACCGACTTCTGCGGCATATATTGCACGTCAAATTCTGAGATCAAAATTTGCCACTTAGCCAACTTACCCACCAAGGCTGGTCGATCAAGTAGGTACTTGATAGGATCATTCTCAGTTATGAGGGATGTTTGATAATGCAGTGTGTACTGTCTCAATCTATGCAACACCCACACTAGTGCAGCACAAGTTTTTTCCACATCAGAATATTTCAGCTCTAACTTAGTAAATTTTTTACTCAGGTAATAAATGGCTCGTGCTTTTTTTATTAACGGGACTTTCTTGAGCCAACATCGCACCCAATGACTCACTATGAATGGTGAGGTAAAGAATTAAAGGATGCCCTGGCGATGGCGGGACAAGAACTGGTGGATTCATCAAGTATTGCTTTAACTTGTTGAACGCTTCTCGACACTCATCATCCCAGTTGACTCGTGCATTCTTTTTTAAGAGCTTGAAGAATGGCTTGGCAGTTTCAGAAAGTTGGGAAATGAATCGAGCAATGTAATTCAACTTCCCCAAAAGACTTCGGACTTCTTTCACTGTTGATGGGGATTGCAGCTCACATATGGCTTTAGCTTTAGCCGGGTCGATCTCGATCCCTTTACTATTCACAATGAATCCAAGTAATTTACCAGATGTTGCTCCAAACACACATTTAGTGGGGTTTAGACGAAGCTTGAACTCACGGAGTCGATCGAACAACTTCTTCAAGGTTTTGACATGGCTTTTCCCAGGTCGAGTCTTTGCGATCATATCATCAACATAGACCTCGATCTCTTGATGCATCATATCATGAAATAAGGCTACCATGGCTCGCTGGTAAGTTGCCCCTGCGTTCTTGAGCCCGAAGGACATAACCTTGTAATGAAAGGTCCCCCATGGGGTGATAAATGCAGTTTTCTCCTTGTTTACCTCTTTCATCCTTATCGATTGTACCCAAAAACCATCCATAAATGAGAATAGCTCAAATCCGGGCAAGATCTTGTCAACAAGGACATCTATGTGAGGTAGCGGGAAGTCATCTTTTGGGCTAGCTTTGTTCAAATCCCGATAATCGACACAAACTCGAACCCAACCATCCTTCTTCATCACCGGCACGACGTTTGCTACCCATTCAGGGTATTGCGAGACTTCAATGAATCTGAATTTTATAAGCTTCATTACCTCTTCCTCTATCTTCTTCGAGAGCTCAGGCTTAGTTCTTCGCAGCCTTTGCTTCTTAGGAGGCACGCCCAGGTTAGTAGGCAAACAATGCTCCACGATTGACGGGTCTAACCCAGGCATGTCGGCGTAGGTCCATGCGAAGATGTCCTTACATTCCTTCAATAACTGAATTAGGCGCTTAGCCTCGTCTTTAGGGAGATTCGCCCCCATTTTCACCTCCTTGGCTTCTTCAGTGTCACTTAAATTAATAGTGACGGTCTGCTCGGATGTGAGAGTCTTGGCTTTTTCATGTTGTTCCCAGCTTTGCTGCACCTCAATGGAATCTTCAATGGAATCCTCGATCGACTCTCCAAGATCATCATTATCAGCACTTGTTGCATTGGATTGGACCATTTCCACACCTTTGCAAGTTATATGATCGTCCCTGAAACATGAAATAGAAGGATCAAAAAGACAAACAGGGTTAATCATATTTTATTTTTTTGTGATTTTTTTCTTTTGAAACTCTTTTGCAAAAGCATGTTTCGAAACATTTTGACATGATGAAGCATGATGAAGCCCAGGCCTTAGAGTTCTCCTTGGATTTTGATTTTGTTTTATCGGCTGGATATCATCACCGGGTTGGTTTGGTGTACCTCATCATGCCCTCAAAATAAAACTTGTAATTTCATTGAAATTCATCAATCAATTACAATTTATTGAATGGAAAATGCAATTCAAGTCCTAAGAAGAAAGTGAAAAAGAAGAAATCGAAAACAATTCCTAGAAAGCAATAAAAATTCCCACGCAGGGGAATGTGCAAAAGTGATAAATGGGTTACTCTTGTGGGCTAGGGCTCGTTTCTTCCAGAGGTTCTCCATCAATGGCTCCAATGGGGAGGTCATCGAACAAACTTGAAATTCCTTCCAGGGTGTTGTCAGAGTTTTCCGTCTTTGAAGGCGTCAGATCATCCATGCGATCCCATCCACTTGGAACTATATTGCGGGCATCAAAGTAAAAGCTGGGAGGAGCCGAATACTTCACCATATAGTCGAACTTCCCACTTGGCTGTCCGAGAGTATCCATCACTTTAGCTTCATGTTGCATCATAATTGGAGGACCAGGGAACGTCTCATGAATGTTTGGAGGTGGTAAATTTTGCCTCCCTCGCCCTTGCTTAGGTGGTGAGTTATGCCTTCCCTGTCTTTGTCTTCCGGAACTTCCTTCACCTCTTCCATGGTACCCTAACCCAGCAGATCGGGACCTCTGAGGGGCTTCAATGGGGTTTCGAATGCCCTGACTATTTCTTCCAAGCCCATTGCCAGGGACAAAACAATTCTTAACCATTACTCTTCCTACCATGAGGGCAGCATCTGAAACCTCAGGAGTGGGCAGCGATGAACCTCGAGAAGCATGTATGGTAGGCACTAACTCAAATGAGTGGTAACTTGATTCGAGCTCAGAATCCGGCTCTACATAGGGGATAGACGTCTCGTGATAAATCCGGTGGTCTTCTTCACCATACACAATTACCAGCTTCCTTTCGATCATAAATTTTACAGCTTGACGTAGACTTGAAGAGACTGCACCAGCAGTATGTATCCAGGGACGACCTAGCAGAAAATTGAACGCGGTAGGGATATCCAGCACGTGGAAAGGAATGTTGAAGATGACTGGCCCTATTTGCACGTCAAGATGGATTTCCCCGATCACCTCCTTTTTCGTTCCATCAAAAGCTCTCACAGAAGTCTTTGTAGCATGTATCTTGGACAGGTCTACCTTGAGGCGGTGAAGAGTGGCCAGTGGACATATGTTTAGGGCAGACCCATTATCAATGAGCACTCGAGACACATGAGAAACCTTATGCTTGACAGATATGTAGAGTGCTTTATTATGCCCCCTGCCCTCAAGGGGAAACTCTTCATCAAAAAAAGCAATCATGTCCTTGAGAAGGACCGATCCCACAAAATCTTCCAGCTTATCTGCCTCAACTGTTTCGGGTACACGAATTTCACTTAGCACCTTCAGTAGCGACTTTTGATGCATAGAGGAGGTTTGGAGGAGCTCGAGCAAAGAGATCTAAGTAAGTATTTTTCGTAACTGATCGACGATATTATACTCACTTGCTTTAATCACAGCCAGAAATTCCTTAACCTCTTCGTTAGTGACGGGCTTTGCAGGTTAAGCATTATATTGAGCATAAGTTCGACCAGACCTTGTAACGAGGTCAACATCTAGGTCATAAGACCAAGGCACCACTTTATTATTGACATACTCATACGGCTGAGGCATCTCAATCACAATCTCCTCATCCGATGCATCTTCAAGTGGGGGCATATCCGTGAGCGACGGATCTTCTTCTCTTTTACCATCATCGAGAGCAGCCTGCTCTTCCTCCCAATCGATAATGATATGAGAAATAGTGGAAACTATGAAGTTATGGTCAGCATACACAATGATGCCATCATCCACCATTCTGACAACTCTTTCTTTCATCAATGATGGGGGAACATCTTATTGAGCTGAATAATATCCAGCTCTCACCAGTCCATTGTAAGCATCTGCCACATGCACCTTCAAGTTCTTGATCCGACTGACTTTAAGTTCTAGGATAGCATTCACTGTACTCTCATGCTCCGATAGCGGATTTTTCTAGACATTTGGGCGAGTAGTTTGAAATGAGAAGGCCTTCGTGTCCAAGAGATTTTGGATCTTGTGCTTGATGGTGAAACATTCGTCAGTTGAATGCCCCAATTCACCGTTATGGTAGTCACACTTCTTTGTCGGGTCATAACCGCGAATGTTTTCGCGATTGGGATGCTTTAGTTCATTAGTAAGCAAACCTTTCTTTCGGAGGATCGTCAGCACTTGGGATGGAGACCCAGGGAAAGGAGAAAATTGCCTTCTATTATTTGCTTGGGCAAATGATTGGCGGCTAGTGGTTTGTGGTTGTCTTGGATTCATTTGGATGGCCGGGGCACGTTTGACATTTTCTTGGCTATAAGCCACATTCACATCCACTGCCGTTTCATTCTCCTTCTTGGCAGTAAATCTTCTACTAGATGGCTTAGTAAACCATCCTTCCCTTATCCCCATCTCGATTTGTTCTCCCACAAGAATAAGCTGATTGAAGCTTTTGATGTACGTACTGGCCATTCGGTTACGAAACTCAGATGGGAGGGTCTTCACAAACAACTTCATTAGCTCCTTGTTGGTAGGCTCAGGAGTGATTTGAGCTGCTAGGTTTCTCCATCTTAAAGCATATTCTTTAAATGACTCGCTTTTTTTCTTTTCCATCCGCTCCAAGTCTTCTCGGGAAGGTGCGATGTCCATGTTGAACTTGTACTGTTTGAGGAATGCGTCAGCCACTTCGTTCCAGGTGTTGAGCAAGTTTACATTCTTCATCACGTACCAGTTTAGTGCGGGTCCAGTCAAACTCACATGGAATGATTGGATCATGAGGGGCTTATTTTTGACGTGCTGGGCCATGCACACGTGGTACATCTGCAGATGAGATTTTGGGCAAAATGTGCCATCATACTTCTCAAACTCTGGCATTTTGAATTTCTTTGGCATCTTGACTTTCCCGTACACGGACAAGTCGAACGGGAGTGAACTCTGTGACTCCTGCAATTGTTTCAACTTTTCTTCCAATTTCGCAAAGCGTTCATCCTGCCCTGTCTTAGGGATGTTGACAAGCTTAGCCTTTTCCACATTGATCGGGAATGGATCATCTTCCAGCCCGGGCATGTCATCCTCACCCATTTGGGCCTTGTTTGCCAGCTTCGGGATGACTATCTCAGGAAGAGCGGGTGCAGCTGCTGGATTCGCTTGGAGGAATTGGAGTTGATCCATCACAAGCTGTATAGAGGCGAGTACTTGTTGGAGTTGAGTCTCCACAGCAGACATATGATCACGCATTTCATTTTGGTCAGCCATTTTAGCCCTTGATCGTGTAATAATAAGCGATTGCGGTGGATCTGACCTAAGGAAAAAAAATAATGTAAGAACCAATGACAAGATAGGAAAAATGGCCCATGACAATGGTCTAATCGCATGATTTTATTTGAAATTTGAACCAAGTTCCCTAACAATGAACTAAGAATTGAAATCCAAAGTCCCTAAACATTGAATCTAAAAATTGAAAACATTGAGCTAGAAATCAAAGTCCCTAAACATTGAACTAAGAATCAAAATTCAAGACGTTTCATTTTATATGCTTTTGAGATTTCAACTACTTGCGAAGCTTCATATTTTCCGCTTCAATCATTTCCACTTTCCGCTAAAGATGCTCAATTTGTGCTCGTTAGGTTGGCTTCTCGGTCACATCAAGGACTACTGGACGCAAGGCGGCAGGAATCCGGTGTTGTTGGATGTAGAATGCCGATGCATGGTGAATCTCCTCCTCGCTCTTCAATCTCATGGGCACCAAAATCTTCTCTGGATGACATTCGCTCCACGTAGTAATGATCACCTGGATCTCATTGAAGTAGTCGTAATCCTTTTGAATGAAACAAATCTGTCTTGAGAGGTGGGGGAATTTCTTGAAGAGCTTTGTACTGACGGGCCACTCTATGTGGATAATAGGAAGTAGCACCGGAAAGGCCCAGTAGTGGGATTGGTCCATCATGTTTGTGAGAAAAACGAGCCTCCTCAATGTGGAGCCATTTAGTATGCCATAAGAATGCCTTAGGATTAGGGTTTTTCAAAAAATTAATCCAACGGGCATACTGTTTATGTGGGGAAAAACGTTCTAGAACCGCAGATTTTTGTATGGGATGCCGAGAATTGTCTATCCTGAATTATTTCATAAGATGCCCAAACCCTCTTATGTGACAGAAAAATCATATTTGCAAAAGTTCGGGGAGGGCACACATGGTCTTTTCCTCATTTTGTTTGAAACGGGTTAATGACAAAAATGTTTCGGCTAAAACCATATTGACATAATTCAACCCATCGCAAACACGATTAACCACCCATGAAATTGAAGGATTAATGGCATTTTTTCGATAAGGAAAAACGATTAGCCCAAAAAATGCTAACATGAAAATCCTAGCTTTCGAAATCATTGGTTGGTTTGCAAAACACTTTTCTAAGAATGAAAATGGACATGCAAAACAATTGGCTTTGACAACTTTCCTTACTCTTTTGGCTTCGATTTTTAAGAATTGGGATAATTCGGAGATAGAATCTATACCGATAGGCGGCCTAACAAGTTCCTTTTCCGGGGGCATTCCAATGGCAACACTATATTCTTTAAGTGTTGGAGTCAATTCAAACTTACCAAATATGAAGGTGGAAGTTTGTGGACACCAGAAGTGAGGGAGTGCCTGAATCACACCAGAGTGGACGTTGATCTCTAACAGTGGGAGAAGTCGGGCGATCCTGGCTTTCACATATCTCTGACCATCTTGATCCAACTGATCCAACCACCTCTTGAGCTCTTTTTTTTGGAGTGGAAATGAATTGTACATCGGTTTTCCCCATTGCATATACAACAAGACCGACGACGAAACCTAATTGTCATGGACCGAAAAAATTACAATAAAGTAAATAAATTGCGAAGAATTTAAACAACTTACTTTCACTTGAAATGGATGACAATCACATAGACATACACATGAAAAGTGAGGCTCGATTTCTGTCTAAATGGCTTAACAATGTGGAGCTAAGAGGATGATCTGACCGTTGCAGTCTCGCATTAACGTGTCAGGTCCCCCTAACTCCGGCTCAGTCGAATGGAATACCCAATAATCACGCAGTCTCGCGGATATAGACAAACACATTTGACACCATGAAAGAAATTTCGGGGAAGAGAAGGTCAACCTCTACATAGCAGTCTCGCTTTAGAGGAAGTATCCATCTCAACACCATCCTAGAAATCCTATCGCAGCCCAGGTCCGACCGCAGGTTGTGTGTGCAATAGTATAGTGCTAAAAGCAATAAAACATGCACAAAATTTTAAATACAAATAACACTTCTATAGTTTTAATTCAAACATTCATCCCTACTCCAACCTGCAAGACAGGGGTTAGCAAAGACTACTCCCCTTATACCTCCCATCTGTAAGAACATTTAACACCTTAGGAATGTTAGGGACGTACCTGGGATCCTCGCTGCCAAACAAAAACATTTTTTAAAATAAAAAGAAAAAATTGACCTAAGTCCACTAAGTATTTTAACACACTGATTCCCCAGCGGAGTCGCCAAGCTGTCGCGACCCAATTTTTCGGGTTCACCACCTAAAACTAGGTTAATGGATTACTAAGTCTTTAAGCTTAGCTCGGGCTCTCCCAAGCCCATACTAATTCGCGACTTAGGTTTGAATTCTTAACATGCAAATCATTTTCAATCAGGAGTCGTCAATAATCTATTTTTGGTGGGTCGATTAGAAACCCAAGTAAAGTAACAAGAGATTTATGAGTTCGGGGACTTGGTTACACCAGACTATCCTAGTGCCCTTTCGGTACCTTTTTATTTCATTTTCAAAAAAATGTTTGGCAATTGAATTGATTTTAAACTAATTCCCTAACATGTGAGGTGTTCAGGCAGGTGCGCAAACCACCAATTTAATACCCAAGAAAAACAATAAATAAATTGCAAAAACATACCTTAAAACAACGAAAGCATCTGCAGTGTTAAATTAAAATCCACATCAACAATCCTAGATATGGTTTCTAATTAACACGCAATTTCTTTTTTTGTTTTCACTTTTTAACGAGACTATAATCCATATGCAATGCAATGCTTTTAATCTAATATGAAATGATATGGCATGGCAATATGTCTTAAACTATATGAATGAGTAAAAAAAAAGACTAATGATTTCTTAATGAACATGCAATAATTAAATATGTAATCTAAATTAACCAGGACGATTTAATTCTAATGACGTGTGATGAAATGCAATGACGTACAAGATTATTTTAACTAAAATGACATGCGACATACAATTTAATATGCGAGCTATATGTCACGCGACATTTATTAAATGACCTAATCTAATGACGGGCAATTTCTAATTAGAAATGAACCTAACAATAATCACTAAAATGACGTGCATTTCATGGACTTAATTCTATATAACGTGCACATGATTTTTTTCTATTCTAAAAATGCAATCTATCCTAGAAATTGCAACTAATTTATCCTAAAACAAATTTTATGAAATTCGAAATTTAAAAATGCAAAAATGATCTAGCTAGATTAAGATTCTATCTAATTTAAACTAGGGATTAAGTCATATTAAATCCTAATTTAAACTAAGATATTATCTAAATCTAAGATGCAATTTATCTAAAAGGATGATCTAAATTTAAAATGAAACATGCAATTCTAATCTAAAATGCACAATGATTTTTCTCGTGTTTTTCTTTAAGAAATTCAAAATTAAAACTTCACATAATTAAACATGCAATTCAAATGAAAAACTAACAACCTAAATGAATGCACTTTCTTTTTTGGATTTTTCTTTAAAAATTCGTAATAAGATTGCAATCCTAAATATGCAAGATAATAAAAACAAACCTAATCCTTATTCAGATTTTTTTTTATTTTCTTATTTAAAAAACTCGAAATAAGATTGCGATTTTAACCCTAAGACTAGGAATATTCTAAAACAAACTTAACCCTAATTCGAATATTTTTTAGTGGTTTTCCAAAACAAGCAATTATCAAATAAACATTGTATTTAAACTAATAGGATATTCAATCAAATAAAGGATTAAAATAATTGAAAAAATAACATGTTGTCTCACAGGTCAAATTAATGATTATCCTAACCCTAATTATCACGATAAAGAGATCAAAATAACTAAAAATTCGATCCGAATTCTTACGGATTAAATTAATAGTTACATTGATTCAACAATTAATATGCTATCGACAAACCCCAAAAATTAATATAATTAAAAAAAATGATCCGACATCTTACGGATCAAATTAGTAATTACAATAATTCTGGGGAAGACCCTGCGGATAATGCCTACAAAATTCATGAAATGAAGATCACTTCAAATTTACACAATAACAACTAAACTTAAAATAAATAGATAAAATAAAGTTAATAGAAAAAAATAAAAATAAAACTACCTAATTTCCTTTTCTTTTTTTCTTTACCACGTGTAACAGTGGGTCACCGAAAGACAACCGGTTAGAGGTTCAGCAGGGGGATCGCCGGCGAGGGGGCTCCGGCGAGGCAAGGCAGGTGGGCGTCTGGCACGGGGCAGCGAGGAATGACGCCGGCAAGGGACTTCGGCGAAACAGGGCACCGGCGAGGGGGCGTCGCAGGGCGCGGGGCTTGCTGTCGGGCACCGAGGAGACGCGAGCAACAGCGATGTGGCCTCTGGCGGCGTCGGGTCGCGGCAGGAACAGCGGCATGGCGGCGGCTGAGCGTCGGGGGGGAGGCGAGCAGGGGCGCTGGGACTTCTGGTGCTGCAGATCGACGAGATTGGGAGAACGATGGTGTCGCAGGTCGGCACAGGCTGGAGGTGCAGTGGGGCGACTCGGACTTTGCTGTAGGATGCGGGATCTGCTGGTCGCGGACGGCTGGCGTTAGTGGCGGTGGTGGACACTGGGCGGTGTAGGCACAGCGAGAGGAACAATGGCGACTGGCGGAACGGCGGTGGTGTGATGGTGCGGCTGCGGCGGTGCGGGTACAGCAGTCGGCGGCTGTGGCGTGCAGAAGGAGCCTGTGAAGAGGACGAACAGTGCTCCTCTCTTTCTTCTCTTTTTCCTTTTTTTTTCTTTCTTTTCTCTGCTGACCTACCTGCTCACACTTCCACTCTCTCTACAGCACTTTCTGCTCCTCTGCAGTTCTCTTTTACTGCTTTTTGACTTTTGTCTTTTTTCTGACTTTTCCGAATGGAGAGAAGCCCCAGACCGAAGCTCTCTTCCCTCTCTTCCGATTTTTTTCCTTCCTCCGAGAAAAGAACCCTAAAAAAGCCCCCTCGTTTCCGAAGCCTGCACTCCTTATTTATAGAAAAAAGACCCCCGTTTATTCTTCCCCCTCAAGATTTGTATATAACAACCCAATCGCTGAAGATGATCCTTTGAAAAGACGAGATGTGCTCAACCAGAAAGTGGCTCCAAAATCTAAAATCATTTGTTAAAATTTTCCAAGCTGACTCACTCAACCATTGAAGATTATCTTTTGATAAGGCTTCATTATCCAAACTCTAAAATCTTTCAAAATCTCCTTCCATAACAAAATATTTTTTTAACAAATTTTTTAAAAGATAAGTTAAACGAACAAATAAAAATAGTTAAAATTTATGTGTCAACATCCTACAGTTATTTAGCTTCAAAGATTTTCTGAAAACATTAATCAAGATCTCTAGCGAAATATACTTTTGTAACACAGGAAATGGTGAGTGTTAATACTAGCAGAAAAAGCTTGCTCAGCTATTTCTAGCGACATAGCAGAGCTCCTCTCACCCTTCTAAAGTGCATTAGAATTTCAGGCTCCAGGGCACAAGAAATGGCTTAACAATGCCAGAGAATGACACATATACAACAAATTTTAGAACAGAAGTTGACTAAGCCAAGTGTATGGATCAAAACTATGAAGACAACACTCTCAGATCCATGACAAGCCTTTGGCTTTCAACACACCAAAACCTCTTTTACACATAATTGGAACTTGTATCCAAGTCCAGCAACCATGCCCAATCAGGGATCACGGGGAGAGAGGCTGCTCAGGGTTAAATAATGGGTCTGGGCAATCATTCATAAAGAGTGATAGGGATAATGAACACAAGCAATTGTTCCATGTAATCAGACTTGGATACTGAGGCATAATAGCTCTGCAAGTCTCTTTAAGGTAATCCTCCAGTAATACTTCAAAACGACAATAATATTCTGTAGAAAATAGAGTGGGTCACATCTGAGTGATGATCCAATTAAAAGAAGAAAAACAACAAGCTCTGTAATTAAATCTTCGATGATTCTCTAAAGAGGCTCCTAGCTAAAGGTAGCTTGTCTCACCCAGGAGAAGCCAAAATTCTTCTTTTGACTATGATTGGGCCATGTCTAAGATTTTTTTGCTGCCTCCTCAACAAGTGCACCTCCTACCACGTTTTCTCATTCTCAAATTCATCTTTGAAAGTACTCTAAAGAGGTGTCCATTGGATAACCTCCACCATGACCAATTGTTTCAGCAAAGAACTCCGTGTTAAAATAACAAAGGCATGGTCGACCAAATTCTATGGTGCATTATTGAGATATTACAAGATGTACAACCAATTACCTAGAACAATTCAAAGATGGAATGGGAATTTCTGAGGGATGTTTATTTTCTAAAGTGGCATTAAGAAGGCTCAACTGCACAGGATCATGTGGTGATAGAACTAAGTACCAGCAGATTTTCCTTAGAACCTGCATTTAATTAAATCACAGAATGAACAGTTGTGCCTTGAAAAACTTAGTAAAGACTTACAAGGAAAGAGCTTCACCAGTATCCACTGCTTTGGGTTGCTCTTCACTGATGGAATCTCATATATCGCCTTACAATATTGACAAATCTCAAGGTAATCATTTATATCTACATCGTTAACCACATAAATGCGAGGTATACTGAGATGCGAGTTCAAATCCATCAAGTACATCTGGAAGTCAGAATTTGCGATAAAGTTAGAAAGGAAGAAGAGTATGTGCTAGATATATAAAGCCATACAAGTTCATGGTCCTGAATACCACGTGCCACTTGATCAACAAAAACAAATTAGTTAAAAGATAGTAGATACAACATTAGAAAAAGCAAAACACTAATTTACTGTATCAATTTCAACTCTAGAAGAGATGGAATATCAGTTGGCACTTGTTTAACAATGTTTTCAACTTCTTTAGGCTTTTCCTTCTCTTTGGAAGGATCTTCATCGAACACTCGAGGGCTGATCTTCCTAGAAAGGATGTGTGCATAGACATAATCCTGGCAATCTATGCACAGACGAACCTGCAAAATCCATCGATTAGAAAACCAATCATAGTAATAGTGCATAAACAGCTAAAAGCAATACAAAAACTCATACTTGTTCAAAAAAAAAAAGGAAAATTTTCCACGTCTTTGCCATTTGCTCCAAAAGTTTCTACCTGCATTTCAAACCCATCATAGGAATGTTGGACAAGGAAAAACCAATTACAAGATCAGTGACAACTGAAGTCAACTTCTAGTTATTCCAATTTGCATCAAATCAGTAGCTTGTGCTATAATTAGGGTTTTGTAGCATGGAAAATTTGTCACTCAAGAATGAAAATATGGTAAAAAAAGGAAGCAAAAGGGACAATAGCAAGGTACAATACAAATACAGGTATCTCTATGAAGAGGATGCCAGCCAACTGAAAACTTGCAAATAGCACAAGCACTATAAGATCCTCATAAATGATATATCATGAACAAGACATGAAAAAAGAGTAATGTGATTACATGAGAAGGAGAACAAAAAGTAAAAACTTGGGGCAATCTTGAGAGAGAATTCAGAAACACAAGGTGAGAAACTGAAGACTATTCCACAATAGTAGATTCTAGAGCATTCCACCATACTAGTTTCTAGAGAACAAGCACCAGGCCTGAGATCTTGCATCCCAATAGATTGCCTAGAGCCAATTCCTATGTAGATACACCAAGCACATTCAGTTTTTAGATAGTTATACATAGATGGCATGTCACAACTATACAAAAATGACATTTCATGATCTAATCAGTACACATATGGGAGCCAATCCCTTCGGAATAAAATCTAACCCGCAAGGTAAAGGTTGTTAAGATTGATCCTAACTGATTGAAATTGGACTTTAGATCAATGATCATAAGACTCTGCAGAAAATTAAGATCCAAAGTGATAGAGTCTCAAATCTTAATTCAATACTAACACCTGTACATTATCTTTGAAAAGAGGGAATGAAGCTCAAAAGTAGAAGACAAAAGCACCAGTACCACCACATCAAAAGCACATCATTGAAGAGGCTCTCATGCCTATTAGAGAAAGTTAATTAGAGAAGCATCTGCGGCTTAAGTACATGAGAATAAAACAAACGCAAAACCAGATGATGGCAGTGAAAAGAAGAGCACATGAGGATGAAAAAAATAGAAAAGGTAAAGAGCTATATGCTATGATGTAAAAGAGAATTCTGTCCCCAGTCAGAAAAGATGGCTGTCGTACAAAGGTGTTGGCATTGTGCTGCACTGTGCTGCACTACCAACAGACCTTCCATCTACCCCAACCCAAGCTCTCATGAAGGTAGAGCCCACTTTTAACTCAGCAATAAAAGGTTATTATGGATTCCCCCAAGTCTGAAAAGAGAAAGTATATTTTGCCTTGCCACAACCACCAATTAAATCTTCCATCCAATCTAATTCAGAATGAGGGCAACACCTCATTCTCATTTATAATCCCCTTATAATCCAATCCTTATAATTCAATTCCCAGAAAACTGACAAAAGAAAAGCAATCAATGTCATCATGGCACAAAGTAAACGCCAAGGGAATTACCACAAAAGAGAATATTGTCATCACAGTGATTTCAGCAGCTCTGCTCCCAAGCAACAGTCCCAGGAAGACGTAGAAGGCCACCGCTAGGAAACTAAACACCGCCATCCTAACTATCTGCAATTGCAAATTTAAGTTATGAGATAGATCGACTCTAAACTTCAAATGGGATTGATCGATCATCTGCATCACACCCTACACATCCACTCGCGGCCGATTCAGAGCTTTCACAACGTCGCCAATGCAGGAATATGACTAAACAGTACGTGATAGCCTCAGCTCAAAACATCAAACCTAAGCTCGGGACCTTGGTCAACTCGAGCAACTCGACGGATCTCACTAAATCTCGACAGAACCTTGGCAGCCAGCGCGACTTTCAGCTCCAACCGCCTACCTGATTGCTACCAAAACTACCGCGCTACCTACTATTGAGCAAATTGAAATCTCCAATTCGAACAATTGATGAGCTCGCGCGCTGGAGCGACGCTGAGAGACCGTAGGAAAGCTCGAGAGACGCATGGGTGCGTTTACCTGGAGCGGATGGAGAGGGCGTTGCCAGTCGTCGCGTCGCCTCGTCGCCGTTGCCATCGTCATCTACGAAGCACTGACAAACCTGCCAGCCTCCCAGCGGTAGATGTGGAGGGTGAAACATAGGTTTGATCTTCGGGCCTCGGTCAGCTGGAGGGCGACTATAAGTGAGAGAGATCCTGCCGTAACGACGGTGGAACGTGAACGCGTTGCCCAACGGGGAGCCCAGGTGCGCACTGAAGCCAAGTTCTCTCATCAGCGCACACCTAAAATTCGACACGTGCGATCCATCGAGAGATGGGAATTCATATATACGGATCACTCGCCAGTGTTTCAAGTCTGACAAATTCGTCAAGGCTTTCAATTTTCTGCACCTTGCAATAGTAAGCTCCGATAGTCCAATGGGAAGCTCCGGGACATACTCAAGTTGATGGCAATTATGAAGAACGAGTTCCCTGAGACGGATTAGCCAGGAAAGAAGGGGCAAAGACTGCCCCTGGCAGGTGACACTTAGATCCGTTAAGCCAAAGGGCAGTTCAGGTAATTCCCGAAGTTTTTCACAACAAGTAAGATCGAGCTTCTCTAGCGAAATCAGTTTACATATATTACTAGGTAGTCGTTCTAGATATTTACAACCCCCAACTTTTAACTCTTGGAGTTTTGCCAACATCCCAATGGCATCAGGCAATTCCGTTATGTTAGTTCCATGAATAGACAAGATCCTCAGATTTTGTAGATTCCCAATGCCTTCGGATAATTTCGTAATTGATGTGCGACTTAAGTCCAACTTAGTTAATGATGCCAAATTTCCAATCGAGTCAGGGATCTCTGTCAATAAAAGGCAGCGATGTAAGGACAAGGTTTGCAGAAATGCTAGATCGCCTATAGAGCTAGGTATGTGGGCTAAGTCTTTACACATTCTGGCATTAATAACCTTGAGCTCCTTCATGACACCAATGAATTCAGGTAATTCTTTAATGGCTAAACCAGACATGTATAATTGAGTCAGTGAAACCAAGGAGCCCATGGATTTAGGAAGTTGAGAAATTCTACAACCATCGAGAGATAGACACTCCAACTTCATCAAACAATCACTTGAAATAGGAATATCATGTATACTGGTGCATTGTATGTTAAGTTCCCTCAATTCTATCATTCTACCTATTCCTGCTGGTAGCTCCTTGAGTTTTCTAGAACCATGGACATCCAACCAAACAAGAGTCTTGATGTCCCCAATAGAAGGATGAAGCTCTTCTAGATTCTTACAATGTGCAAGATTTAAAATCTCCAACCTTTTGAAAGTGGACAAGTCGGGAGTTCTTTTCAAAAATTGACACCACTCAAGGTTGAGAACTTTGAGCTCAGTCGCCTTCTGGAAGAAAGAAAGGATGCGTTAGTGTAATTGGATTGTTGTAACCTATGATTTTTTTGCTACTTCTTATGTTTTCGACTTTTTAGAATTCCTCAAAAATTACCCGTGCTCCTCTACTCCTCCGCGGTTGTCTTATTTAGTTTTAAATGCCTCTTTTAGTAATGTTTGGCCACATCAATAGATAAATGTTTTTTAAGCACGTCGATTGCAAAAGTATATTAGAGTGTACAAGTGCTAACTACATTTATTTTCGAATAAAATTTCAAAGGAGATACTTTCTAATTAGACATAAGCAACTTTTATTATCAAAAACCAGATGACAAATTCAAATGGAAGAGATGCATTCATTGGGCACTATATTTTCCTTCAGTAGTATCAAATTAAAGAGAAACGGCTAGTTTAATTATGAAAATCAATTTTCTAATGTACAAGGAAAAAAATGTTATGTTAAAAAATTCTTCCTTCTTTACATCTTACCTTGAGTTGATCCCATCCCCCCCAATCCTCTGAAATGGCACTATTGAATAGATCGAGTACAACTAGTTTTTTTGGATGAAAATTGTCCACAGCAAAATTCGATGGACATCCCTTCCACTGAAGCCATCTTAATTCAGGAAGTAAGCTTTGAAAATCTCCGGTGAAATCCACACCATCTGCTTGGAGGAACCTCAAGTTGGTCATTTTTTTAAGTTGTTTGGCTGCATATATTCTTCCCGTACCACATTTGCCAAGAGAAAAGGCCTCTATCTTTCCAGTACCCTACAATTTGGAAACATTGTGGACCATAAATTTTGAATGATGAGATGAGACCAACTAACATAAGATAAAGTGCATTGGTTTCAATTTGTTGTCATACTACTATGGCATATAGGCTTCTCCCTTTCAATTTTGTGAAATGAAAAGTTGTGATTGCATATTATTTATCTAATCTGTATAGAGATGTAAACTCAAGCGGTTGTACCCATACTTTTTCCTCATCCAAATATGCCTTCTGCAATTTGGACCTTCTAAATTTCCAAGATTTGCATCCATTTGCAACCACAATGGAAGGTCTCTCTTCATGCACACGCTAATTCAAATATATCTATCAAAATTCATGCCCTTTGTATGTGAAATAACATTACCTTTACTCCAATTTTGTATATGTGAACCAATACAACACTAATTGTCCAAATACATCACTCAAACCTGCCATTGATATAAGTATCAAAATTAAAAAATCCCAATTGTAGAATCCCTCACTTTTTTGGTTCACTTTGCCTACAATTCCCAATATCAAAATGAAAACAAGAATGTCATCGCAAAAGGTACGTGTGTTTTACGTTCCTTTCTTATCATGTGTTTCTTTATTGAGGGTTTATCATGGTATGTGGAAGGAAAATTTGTGGGATAAGTGCACTAATGGTGCCATGAGTTATGTATGTCATTTTGGTGCCAAAAGTTTCCGTCGGATCACTTAAGTGCTAAATCAGAGAAAAAACGATCACTTTGGTGCCACCGGCGAGAAATTCTGGCCAAAATGATTACGTGGCATTTATATTTAAAAAAAAAAAAGTTGCTCGGCTTTTAAACGATGTCGTTTTCCATCTTCTTCAAGAAGCGACGTCGTTTTGCCCTTATACGTAGACACCCTTGCAAAAATGACACCGTTTAGCTCATACGTGGATTGAAATTAGGGTTAGGGTTTCTTCATCGCCGATTGGCCACCGTTGTTCACCCGCCAATGCTCGGCCACCGTCGCTCGGCCACCATTGTAGATGCTTGACTAGGTGAGCGAGGAGAGAATGAGATTGTTGCTCAAGCAAAAAGTGGCAGAAAGAATAGAAGGTGAGGGCGGAGGAGGAGGAGGAGGAAGAAGAGGGGTCGAAGGTGCCACTATTGGTGCGCCGCCACCGCCGCCGCTGGTGCCGTTGTTGGTGCTGCTACTGGTGCCGTTCGCTGCTGGTGTCGCTCTTCAGGGAAGAAGACGACGTGCCTCCTCTCTCTCTCTCCCTCTCTCTCTCTCTCTCTCTCTCTCTCTCTCAATTTGGGGATTTAGGGTTTCGATTTGGGGGAAAGAAGCCAAACAACGTCATTTTTGTGGTTTAGATGCTAATTGTGCTCTCCGGCAAGCCACGTCAACCTAAAAAATTAATAAAAAAAAGCCATGTCGATTTCTGGCTGATCAAATCAGCGTTGGCACCAAAGTGAGCGTTTTTCAAATTTTTTGGCACTTAAGTGATCCGACGGAAACTTTTGGCACCAAAGTGAGCGCTGTACACAACTTATGGCACCATTAGTGTACTTATCCCAAAATTTAATGACATTGAATGTTATATACATGATCCTTACTACTATGGCATAGGCTTCACCCTATCAATTTTGTGAAATGAAAGGTTGTGGTTGCATATTATTTATCTAATCTATGTAAAAATGAGAAGCTCAAGTGGTATTTCCTGAACTTTTTCCTCATCCAACTATACCCTTCGCAATTTGCACCTTCTGAATTTTCAAAATTTGCATCCATTTGCAACTACAATGGAAGGCCTCTCTTCATGCATACACTAATTCAGTTATATCCATCAAAATTCATGCCCTTTGTATGTGAAATAGCACTACCTTTACTGTGAACCAATACAAGTCTAACCGTCCAAATACATCAATCAAACTTGCCATCGATATAAGTATCAAAATTAAAGAATCCCAACTGTAGAATTCCCTCACCTTTTTGGTTTACTTTGTTTGCAATTCTCCTATTGAAATGAAAACAAGAATATCATCGCAAAAGGTACGCATGTGTTTTACATTCATTTCTTATCATGTGTTTCTTTGGCAAGGGTTTTGCATTATACGTGGAAGGAAAATTGATAATATCAAACATTCTATATATGATTCTTTTTATTGCTACAGATGTTTGACGTTTTCTTTTCATTTTTGTGTTGATTTTATTACAATAAAGTAGTAGTCATCTAAATTTTGGTCATTTTTACCCTAGATTTCTAGAATCAAACAAAAACAACAATTAATCAAAAAAGTGCTTTCGCTTGTAGAAGTAGCAAGTTATGGGAACTTACATTCATTGACTAAGATAAGTAGAGAAAAATCGTACCTTGCAATTGTCAAGCACATTTAGGGCTTCCTCATAGATCCACAATCTGCTACGCTCTCGAGGCTCCTCTAGATAAACAATTTCCCTTCCAAGATCTCTCAATTGATCATGCATCAATAGCTTTCCGTCTTTGTCAATTTTAATTAGGGACATAAGACTTAATACTTCAATCCCCATTTCAGGGAAAAAATCACAAGCATCCCACATATAAGTTGGATTTTGTTTATGTGATCCGATGAAAAGGCATGCTATATCCAAAAATATTTGTTGCTCCCTATAATTTAATGCTTCGTAACTTATTTTCAACTTCTCTTGCACTTTCTCATGGGGCACTTTCTTTAATTTTTTTAATGTACCTTTCCATACGTCTTCTCTCTTTCTCCATAAGAACGAACCTATAACTTCAAGAGCTAATGGGAGCCCCCCAGTAGTAGATACGACATCATGAGAGATAACCTCATAATCACTCGGAGGAGAATCCTTTTGAAAGGCATGTCTACTAAATAAAATCAATGATTGATCTAAAGATAACTCGTTCAGTTGGTACATGTAGCCCACCCTACCTTCATCAAGAATGCTTTTGTTTCTAGTTGTGATGATGACTATACTTCCCACTTCAAACCAACTTCCATCCTTGACCAAAGCATTCACGTGAGTACTATCATCCATATCATCCAAAAGAACTAGGACTTTCTTCCTCATAAATCGAGATTTGATGACACTAACTCCTTCGTCGACATTAGACACATCACATGAACTTCCTATTATGTCATAAATGAGTTGCTTTTGTACGCATTCAATACCCTTACGCTGGGATGTTTCTCGGATATTTGCCAAGAAGCTACGACAGTCAAAACGACTAGAGAGTCTGTTGTATAACACCTTTGCAAGAGTAGTCTTACCGATGCCGCCCATTCCATAAATTCCAATAATCTTTGTACCATTGAATTCAACATCTATGTTGCTCATAACCTGTTGCACAGTATCATCGATTCCCACCAACTGTTCAGGAACATTTAGCTGGCAAAGTCTCTTTAACTCACCCATGACTTTTTTTACAACAATTTTAACCAATTTTCCCTCATGCCTGTCAAATAACAATGAATATCAGTATAGGATAGCAATATGTGTATTCTCTTTTAAAAAAGATCCATTTATGAATAATTAAACAATGTTTTGTTGGAGAATAAGGTACCCATTATCAACTTTCTCTGATTCCCATCCTTTCAAGGAGCTAACTTCTTTGAGTGCTTCTTCCCATTCCTTCACAACCATTTCCTCCATATTCTTTTTATGTGCATTGATAGCTTCTCTCAATCTCCTTGTATGATGTCGCACTTGTGAGGGTTCCACTTTGTAAAATATGGGCAACACTATTTGCCCTTTACTTCTCTTGCACTTTAACATCTGAACCAGCTCACGAAGGCACCATTTGCTAGAAGCGTAGTTCTCAGAGATAATCGGGATTGAGATCGCGGATTGCGTGATGCTGTAGAGAAGCTTCGGACCAATCTCCTCACCAACACGAAGCTCATTGTCGTCTTTGAACACATGAATTCCTGCATCGATAAGACTAGTATAGAGATAATCGGTGAAACCTTTGCAAGTGTCTTCCCCTCTAAAGCTCAAGAACACTTCGTAAGCATTCCCTGTCGGCTGTTTGTCTCCCCCTTCACGATCTCTTCCATGCGGAGCAGTCAATGAGGAAGACAACCCGGAATTCGGATCTTCTAAGTGATTGGGTTTCTTTCTTTTACAATTCGATTGGCAATTTAAGTTGAGAGGGAAATGAAGTGAAAAGAAAAGAAGGGAATTGGAGAGAAAGGAAGTGAGCGGAAAGACCATTTTCCTTTTTCTTGATTGGATGTACATCATGTAGTGATTGACCAACGAGATTCTTATTCTGTTTTGAAATAAGAGATTGATCAAGCAAAGCCTTGAAAGAAAGCCAGCCTTCACAGTCCAGATCTGCAAATTGCACAAATGTCTTTCACGACTCAGTTAATTCGAACGAAAATAAAGGAACTCTCACACCCCTTGCTTAATCAGAAGAAAATGGAGCAATCAAAGTAGGAAACAGAAAAGAGCAAGGAGTCAGTTGACTACCTGAGGAGTGCTCAAACAACGGAACCCAGGGATCCCTACCGATTTTCAGCCTTCAAAGTAGGATTACCAACACACGACATTCTTTAATATGCGTGCTTGAACGATGTTCGAGTTCTTGTCATCCAACGGTCCAAAACTCTTCATGCTAATCGAACTGCTGTGAGGCATGCCACGGAAAGAATAATCATTGCACGCATAATTTCCGCAGCATCATGACTTTTTCTTTTTTCTTTTTTTTTTTTGGTCGAAGCAGCATCATTGACTTGCAGACACGCAATACTCAGGGGCATCGTGACTTGACTTGCTTTTTAGATAAATAAGAAAAAGTGGAAAAGAGAACTGACCAGCAACGCTCGCATGCTCCTGCCGTGACCTCCACCGGTTCACACCATATTCCTGGGAAGGTGCTTCGAACCTATCCACTCGCTTTCGTTGAAACTTGAGAGATCTAGCACTGGCATGCTGGTAATGTACGAGAGTCAATGTCAAGAGCGTGTAAACCGGGGGATTATATAGGATTTTGTTATTAAAGGTCGGCAGGACGCAGTACCCTTTTTTATTAGTCTACGAAAGTAACTGTAAAATAAATCGTTTTCGAAATAATTTTCTTAAACTAGATTTCTCTATATTACTTTTTACTTAAAAATTATCAAGTCGTTACCCTCCACCAAAGCCATTTTTATCTCTCCTTAAATTAATAGCTTTTTAACATTTTACACCAATTTTATTCTTTTAATGTTGCATTACTAAATTTTTGAAGCTTGAAATGTCCTCATTTTCTTAAATAAGAGGTCAAAGTAAACCTTGTTTCAAATAAGGGTATGATATAACCTTAATTATTTCAAATAAAGGCTTGAAGTGGCCATAGTTGTTTCAAATAGGGTCTGACTCTGCTGGTTGCGAGCTGACTAAATTTTCCGACTGATCAAGGGTGTTTTCATCTAAATTTTATTCTTTACTCGTTTCTTCCTTTTTCTTTTCTACCGTCAGCTGACGACCGCTAACAAAGGTTGGCGAGGGCTCAGCGACCCTCACCGGCTACTAGGAAGGGCAAACTAGGGCTCGACAACCTTGTTGGCTATTGGGAAGGGCTGACGAGGGCTTGTAAGCACTTGCTGGCAGCAAGCGAGGGCCTACAAGGCCTTGCCAACCTCAAATGAGGTGACCCTTGCTAGATCTAGCGAGGGTCGGCCTCACCTGCTGATGAGGGCTGATCTCGTGGATGGCCGTGAAGGGCAGCCTCCCTTAAGGTGAGGGTTGCCTCGCCTGTGGCCAACGTGGGTGGCCCACGTCAAATTAGGCAAGGCCGACCCTCACCCAGCCCTCTGTGGGCATTGCCCATGGCCTATTAGCCATCGCCAAAGAAGAAGAAGAAGAAGAAGAAAAAAAAATGGGAAAGTGATAAATGACGAAAATATCATTGACCGCCGGAAGATTAAGCCCTTATTTGAAACAAATATAGTTACTCAAGGCTCTTATTTGAAATAGACATAATCACTTTAGGCCTTTATTTAAAGCAGGCATAACCACTTTAGACCTTTATTTGAAATAAGATTAATTTCAAGCTCTTATTTGAGAAAACGATGGTATTTCAGGACCTTATTTAAAACAAGGTCCTCTTCAAGCTCTTATTTGAGAAAATGAAGACACTTCGTACCATTTTTTAGAATTTTCCCTAAGTTCTTGGCCAACAATTCTCCACAGTCGAATAATAATTTGGTGATATTTCTTTTTCTCCTTTTATGTCATCTTTTATCACACTTTTTATTTCATGTTGACATTCTCCGCCAATAAGCTCTTCACCAAAATATAATTTTTCGCAGCACAATAGAGGAGGATCCAATCTTAGCTTATTTAGCATTAGAAGATGTGATTTGAAATATCGAAACTATTAATGGAGAGAGACAACATTAAACGCGACACCAACAAGTGATTACGTCGACACCTAGTGCACTAAAGCTATAAAGTATTAGCTTACTTTTGCTGCCCTACAGACCAGCTTAGTTCATAAAATCTCCTAAGAGCAGGTACTTCTTTACTCATAGGTACAAACATTCTTACACATGCCTTGATAAGAGGAGAGAAAAAAAAGCTCAACGGCGTAGTACGCAAGTGACTAACCACGCCTCATTATTCTAGGATCAAAAGCTTATACATCAATAGCATGAGATGGAACATTGTATCCCATGATCAGCACGAGAAAAACCTTGACACTTAGAGTCTATTGTTTGACCACCATCACATGTCCTACGACAAGGTCCAAACAGATTCCTTTATCTGGAGATGTAGAGAATGCATGAAATGCACAGCCCCAATTTAGGATTAAGATTGGATGGATAATAAGTCGTATCAACGATAAACAAGAGTTATACCAAGCGCCAACATTAATCAAAAGTCCAATTAGATAAATATTTGACAGCTGATATTGACCCAAACATTATGAATTCCTAATGCCTAACTTTAAAGACTCTGAAATTTGAAAAAATGTGCAGAAGGCAACCCCAAAAATGTGTCAGTGATCACTTACGTCCATTTACAGTTCTTGGGATGTAAGTGAACGCAATTGAAGCTTCTCCTCAAGATCCTATAAACCGATTAACGAAATGCATTAATATGACAAAACTTATGCTACAAATATCAAAATATTTGCATCTGTTCAACCCAATTTTTTTCATGATTCTCCCTGACATCGTCTCCACCTACTCCATTCTTGCAAGTGTACTTCTTGGATTCCTTCTCATACAATTTACAGTCCACTTTAACTGTAACTAATGACTTTGAGACATAAGAATCAATCTGTAGTGTCGTTGAACCCACGTGTTTTCAGGCATGGCAGTGATCTAACAATCCTGACAACAAAACATAGACAGTCACGTATTGCTAGTATGTCGGATTACGAATGGGCTTTCTCGAATTCGAGTTGATTAGAAATATATCCCTATATATGACTTGAAGTGTGAAATTGAAAAACACATTCCACATTACGTTCCTCATCAATTAATTCATATTTGTGCATATTCTCTTTTATATTATTTGTGTTGATGTAAATTTCGGGCTATCGTATTCAACATGAGCCTTTTTGTACACTTAACTCGCAAAACATGAAAAGAAATGAAGTATTCAAAGCTCTACACACTGACATCAATGAAGTAATCAGCTTTTGGAGTGAAGAAGAAACGATGACTTTTTATTTGAGTTGCTTCTCATACTTCCATGAGGGTTTGCCGTACATCCTCCGATACTTACTAGACTTGGAGATCTACATGAATTGTAATTGAAAACTTAACGAGTGAACCATATTTTTGTTGTTCCATTCAAATAGGTTCCATGAAATGAATTAAATTTTAAAAATTATTCAATGATTTTCATAGGAGTCACTCTTTTCCCATTTCACTTTATGATGCGATATTCAAACCCTTCACATCTTCTTCCGTAAGGAAAAAGGATGTTAGGCAACAAATGATTGATGAAATAAATCAAAGGTCGAGTTTAATAGGAAATATGTGATGGTTTCTTTACTTCGCAGCCAGAAGTTAAAAGCGAAAACAAATTATAAAAAGAAATAATCCTAAGTAGCCACTTGGAATCACCAATAGTAAATTGAAAATGGGAAGAGAAGATGGAGAGAGAACTTCCAGCAAATCTGAAAATTGATAGAGCCATCGAAGAAACACATCCTCCTCAATATTTAGCTTCTCATTGTGTTACGCACATACATGCCAATAGTCGAGAGAAATGTCAAAACTAGGCAATATCAAATACATTCCAGTGACAGAAAAGTTTAGAAAGAAATGACATCATAACACTCTCTACCGTGCGTGCTTGAACAATGCTGACTTGTTGCCATCCAATGGTTTAAGAATCTTCAATTAATCAAACCGCTGAGATTGCGATGCATGCTGCACGAAAAGGACAATTATTGCACGCATAATTTCCACGGCACTGCGTGGAAGGGGCGTAGAGCCTACTCAGGCACGTTTTTTCGAAAGCGAGCATGACTTCGACTTGGCTTACTTTTTGTATTAATAAAACAATTTTTTTGGCATAATATTAATAAAACAATTAGAAAAGAAAAGGCAAAGGGCAATTATTGCAGGCGTAATTTCCGTAGCATAATGTGGAAGGTGCGTTGAACCTACACATGCTAGTGCTCCTTGACTATGTTAGCTGTATGCCCTAAAACAACCATGTAATAATTATATGTTAGGGATTATTTAATGGCAAATAAGTTTTTTCATTCATCGTCCAATTTATATGAATGAAGTCCATAAGATCAGCTACAACTGAACATATTCTTAAAGTATTAAGAATATGTGTGACAAGTTTATAGTTATGCTGAATTTTTAAATAGTTCCCCATCGATGGATCATTGAGAGGATATTGATGATCTTGTTCAGACCGGTGTGTTCTCAAACTTCACCATTCAATATTGGATACTCGAGGGGATGATGAGTTACAAGTCATTGGGTATTAAGATAGCCGAGCTAGAACGCAAGTGCTTGTCTTGGACAAGTTCATTGAACATGACATAAATAGAACGATTGGTGACATGGAAACTTTTAGCGGGGTTGATGTTTGATCGTTCATGCTTTGGTTAGGTGTAAGATCCTTAGACTTGAGGCACGATGCTGACTTGTATGTTGGATAGTTGTGGTTCACAAGTGCGTATATTGACGCTTTGTCGAACCATCTCTATACTTGATGGTCATAGTTTGTTCACATATGAAGGCACATGCATGTGCAATATGGAGTCTGTCTTCTTATTATATATAGATATACAAGATTGATGTCATATGCGATCTAATCGTGACATTGTATTGAAATCCTCGGCCGAGGTTGCAATCGAGAATGAATGGTTCATGTTTCGAAGAAATACATGTCAATTAAATTTGGGCATATGATCGAATTGGTGGCTTGACCAATAGTTCCATGGCTTTGGTTCGATCGGGACACTGTGAGACAGAAAGATCGAATTACACAGTTGCCAAAGCTGACAAATTCATTATGTTCTAAAAACATTTCACATTGTCTGGGTAGCCACAATATATTGCTAAATATCACTCATAGTTTGCAAGAACAGGAGATTGATCTGAACAATCAATTCTCTTGGTTGTGCTAATGTGTTAGTACTAGGGATGAGTGCGATTCCCGGGTAGAACCGGGAACCGGGGAATCGAATCGGAGGGTTCCTAGTTCTGAAGAGGCTGGTTTTGGTTCTTGGTTCCCTTTTTTTGAGAACCGGCGGTTCTCGGTTCCGATTCCAGTTCTCATTGGAACCGGAATCGGAACTGAAACTAAACCGGAATCGGTTAAGGTTCCTAAAAACCCCCAACCCCAAATCAAACATCAATCATTATCTCAGTTGTTCTCTCCGTGCTCTCTTCTCTGCCTTTGCCCTTCCTCGACGCCGCTTACCCTTGATGCCGCCGTCTGATGCCGCTCACCCTCGACGCCACTGCCAGATGCCACTCGTCCCGCCGCTGGGCACCACTCACCGCCCGCTCGCCCCACCCTTGCCTCCCTCAACACTGTCTCTCCCCGCTCGCCCTCGATGCCACCGCTGGACGCCACTCGTCCACCGCAACTAGTAAAGAAGGGAGCGAACACGAGCGACTCCACTACCATTAGCTGGATGAGGATGTTGATTGGCGAGCTTGAAGTGTCCTTCCATGAATCGCCAATGGTCTTTCCTTTTACAGCAATTCTGAGAAGCCTATGTTCTTTTGAGCAATGGGTCTTGGCATACTCCAAAGCACCAGCCTGAAAGCAAACTCAAGATTTTAAGGAAAAAATCTATTGAGCTAGACAAGCTTTCTCAGCAGGTTACTAAACCACCACAGAGAGAGTATAATTGACAAAGACTAGCTATTGACCAGTCGGAGCAATGTCGTTTGCCGCTCGCCCAGCAGCCCCCGACATCGCTCGCCCAACCTCCCCCAAGCCACTCACCCAGTCCCCCCTGATGCCACCCAGCAATAGATTGTCTTAACGCCGATTCGCAATGTCAGTGAGTGCTCAATTTCTCTTACTCTGTCTCTGTTGCTTCTAGTTTCCCCCGATGCATTTGCTTTTTCCAAGCATTCCCATTTGCACTACTGTGACAAGGCTTCTTCATAGGTTCAAGTAATCGGGGTGCCTTGAGATAAATAACAAGCTACTCAGCAATTCGACCTTGAAGGCATGACTTTAGAGGGAAGGGCATGAAAAAAGTAAAAATGTATAGTTGGGAGATTCTGATCATTTGCATTTCCCAACTAACACTTAAGATAGTGATGTGACTTTGACGTGTGCGTAGTTGCAGCCTTCAACAGGTAGGAGCATTTGCTTTCTTTTTTCGATTGTGTTTGCTATGAAGTAAGAGACATAAAGTTAGCAATTTTGGTGCTAAAGAGTGAATGCGATACATAATTTTCATCTTTATCTATATGATTGAGTTCAAATCATCGTGCTCCTTAATAAGTATGTTCTTCCATTAACAAAGTGATCTTGAGAACCTTTTTCCATTTATAATTGTTCTACAGAGTCATGTCAGCTCTTTTATGAACTTCTATTCTTATGATTATCATACTTTCAGTCTCTGACCACTTTCCTGAATGACGATTCATTAGAGGGCTGTCGCTCAAATCACAGGAACTAACAGCTGTGTTTTTAGCTATAGGACTTTATTGTAGCGTTGTTATGGAGTATGATATCCATACATTACTCAATTCGGCTACGCTAGCCACCACCCTTTGGGTCATCTACATGATTCGCTTTGAGCTGAGATCGAGTTACATGGAGGACAAGGACAATTTTGCTATTTACTTTGTGGTTAGTCCTCCATCCACACTCTATTTATGTTTATGAATAAGGCGCAGGATGAGGCACAACTTTTTCTTTAGCTTTGTTTCTCTAGTTTAGACTTTCTCTATCTCTTCTTTGGTTACCATCATACTCTTCCACCGGCAAATTATGGAATAGATGTGTCCATCTTTATTTGTAAAATATTTTAAGATTATGTTTGGATGTGGGTGCCTACATTCAAATGGACCCAAATGAAAAGATATATGAAACCTTGACATACAAAAGCTTCTCTTTTGGATTTATTTCTTTGTAATGTGTCTCCAAAAGGCTGAGTTGGTTATGGCAGTCTGTTCATTTTGTACTTTGTGGTAGTTAGGTGGTAGGTGTATGCTTTAAATTATCTGAAAATCTGCATCAGTCAGTAGATTTGCTTCTAAGGTCAATAAATTAATTCTTATATACTATAAATAAGGTTGAAGGTGTTATGGGCATTAGTCAATAGATTGTTTTATTAGGTTGCTCGTAATAAGGTTGAAGGTAGATTGGGCATAATAAAACCATATAATTGAATGTATCTGAATTTTCCACTTATTTTAAGGGTTATAGCCTGCTAGTTATTTGAGCTTGAACTTAACCAAATAATTATGATTTACTCCCTTTTTGCCTTTTCCACTTCTGTTGATCGTTAACTTGAGCTAGTAAGTTTACTCCGAGGCATCTAAATCAAAGAATTTGAACGTAGAGTTGTGAGAATTGGGGTTCTAATTGTATCCATTAAATTTTATTTGTTATTGGTATATTTACATTTGTTGAATTTTCCCCTTTTGCATTCAATGCAGGTGATTCCATGTGCTATGCTGTCTCTAGTGATTCACCCCTCAACACACCATCATATCATTAACAGGATTTGCTGGGCCTTTTGTGTTTATCTTGAAGTCAAGCTTTCGCTACCCCAGCTCTGCGTCATGCATAATACAAAGGTACTGCAATGGCCAAATCTTGTAATGGTGATATGCGTGGAAAATATCTATGTCAATTGAAACCGAGTGCAAAAGGACCTCTACTTCTTATCCGCTGGTCACTTGCACTTCTGGAGATAGTTTGATGCCTGAAGCCTCTTCCTTCAATTGATATCTTCATTTTGCATGTTTAAGTAGCAATTTTGCAACCCTTTTTATTTCTTTTTGAAAAATGCGAATGATTGCTTTCCTTTTTCTTTTGCCACTCGCTCCTTTACTCTGAATCTCTGATTATTTCTATTGTGTATTCGTGTCAGCCAAGTTTGAGATTGCTCATTTGTGAACTACGATTTCTATCCATTTGCTCTATCTTGCAAAGTTGGTATTCTGCAATCACTCCAATGCATACACATCACATCTAGTGTGTTGGCTTATAGTATGCTGACAGGAAATTCCCATGGGTTTTTTGCTGCATAGCTTTCTCAAACATTGGTCATATGTAAATGTTGACAGCACATCTATTGGCTTTTTTTCTTCTCTGTTACTAAGTTTGTATCACTCTTTATAATTTTGGGGTACTCAACTAATAAAGGAAAGGAGGAAGAAATAAAATAAAATAAAATAAAATAAAAATATATGTTGAAACCTAGAACCGAACCTGGAACCTGTGACAGGGTAGGTTCCAGGTTCTTGGTTTTGATGGGTAGATTCTAGGTTCCAAAAAATGAGAAACCTATACCCGATGGTAGGTTTCAGGTTCCGAGCGAAACCTATAAGGAACTGGGAACCGCTCACCCCTAGTTAGTACAAGTCATGTTGCCAGCTCAGTGATGAACCTAGGGATGTCATACCCTATAACCAATTAGAATGACGTTTGAACGAGAGAGAGAGAATATTGCAAATGTATTTGCAATTAAGCCAATCAGATTGAGTCAAGCTAGAAATAAAAGTTCTGATAAAGTAGCTTTAGAGTTTACAAAATCTGAAGCGAATTTAAGACTCTATGGCCAAACCTAAGATCTGAAGTGTGACATCCTGATTTTCAACCCTATTTTTGATGAAAGGAAATGAGTTTTTCATTGATTCGCCTATAGTCTTTTTCTCTGAGCTGATCACTCGTGAGATAACTAATCTATTAGGTGAAGCTGTTAAGGAATATAAACGCGACTGACTTGAGAATTCGATCATGAGTGACCAAGAGCAGAGAACTCCTAGGAAGAGGACGAAAGGATCTGTCACTCGGGCTAGGACGCCGACTAGGGTCAATGCTTGAGGAAGAGTGCAAGCTTAGGCTAGCGCTAGTGGGATAGCACCACCGCAAGTCAGCACTGGTATAGCAGCACCTGGCGATGAAGGAAGAGAAGTTTTTATGGATGGATAAGTATGAGCGTAGCTTTTAAGAGCTTAAGTAGAAGCTAACTACCGCACTAGTGCTGACAATTCCATCTGGACTTGAAGGATACGAGATCTATAGTGATGCGTCATTTAGAGGACTGGGTTGCATGTTAATGGAACATGGCAGAGTCATTGCATATGCGTCCCATTAGTTGAGACCTCATGAATTGAATTACCCAACGGATGACTTGGAACTCGCAAAGATTATCTTCGCTCTGAATATTTGGAGACATTACTTGTGTAGAGAAAGGTTCCAGATCTTTACAGACCATCAAAATTTTAAGTACTTATTCTCTTAGAAGGAGTTGAACATGAGGCAGAGTCGTTAGATGGAACTTCTCAAGGACTATGATTGTGACATTCTGCACCATCTTGGAAAGGCTAATAAGGTCGCAGATACGTTGAGTCGGAAGTCATCGATTGCGCAGATGGTGATTAAGGAGTGGATCTTACTAGAAGGAGCTCGAGATTCAATTTTTAAATTTGAGGTAAGTCACCTTTCAAATCTTATGGCCACCCTCAGAATTGAACCAGAAGTGCATATTAGAATCAAGACATTGCAGTTGACAGACCTAGAGATCCAGAAGATCCTGCAAGAAGATGCAGACAAGAGAAAGGCTGACTTTCAGATTTCTGAAGACGGAACACTGAAGTTTCATGGACGATTGTGTATACCTGACGATGCAGAGCTTAAGGAAGAGATCTTGTTAGAAGCTCATCATAGTAGTTACAGCATTCATCTAGATAGCACAAAGATGTATCAGAATCTGCGTTAACAGTAATGGTGGACCGATATGGAGGCGAATATCACCAAGCATGTCGCTAAGTGTCTGACGTGTTAGCAAGTGAAAGCACAACACTATAAGCCGGGAGGACTTCTGCAACCTTTCGAGATTCCCGAATGGAAATGAAAACACATCACATTAGACTTTATGATGGGCTTACCAAGGAGTCAGCAATGTAATGATTTCATATAGTTTGTGGTTGACAGATTGACGAAGTCTGCTCACTTCATCGCCGTACAAAAGGACTATGCATTGGATAGGTAGGCTGAGTTGTATGTGCGCTAGATAGTTCGACTGCATAGAGTGCTAGTGACGATTACATTTGATCGTGACCCGAAGTTCACAGCAGCTTTCTAGAAAAGTTTACAGATTGCCTTGGGAACAAAGCTGCAATACAGTACAGCCTATAATCTACAGACAAATGGCCAATTTGAGAGGACAATTCAAACCCTTCTTCTTCAGCTTCATCCTCAGGCTCCTTTTCTTCAAAATTCACCTCAGATTCGCCCTCAAGTTCCTCTTCTGCAGGTTCTACCTTTGGCCATTCCCACTCCTGTTCCTCCTCCTGTCCCTCCTCTTGCTCGACTATTTCCCCTTCTTCTAGCATGCTCCAGTTGGATCCTGCTGCTGAGTATACAGGTGACTCAGTATTACTCTCAAGCTTCGGGTCCTTTGCATCCACTATCGACCCCTCCTTATGGTCAGCTATCCCCTTCCCGAAGGTTTCCTCCAAGACGAATATAGGCACATCGGTCTCTGGCATGGGACCCACTCTTCGCCCATCATAGTACTCATGATACCATGATCGATACTTATGGGGCCTCAAGGCATCTTTTCTCATGTTAACCCAAACGATCGACTGAACCAAGACGTACTTCAGTCCTTCAGGGTGGGGATGTATTGAGAAGTGAGTCTTTATCTTTGTGACTTCCTCTAGGATACCAAAATGCATAGGAGGATGAGGAGATGGAGATGCTATCATCTAGGGACCTAAAATGGTTATACAATAACCATTGAAACCACATCTCAGCGAGTTTTACCCCCTAAGACTCGATTAATAAACCAATACGCTAACCGAGCTGCCTATGCACACACAATTCAGAGGACTTACCTTAGCCTTAGATTTCACCTGCAAATCAGCACAGTTCAATAGGTACCCAAGCAATTACAAATCGATATCTCAATCAATCAACCTAGTCGATTACATGTCAGTCGGACTATTCACCGGTCATTTCCATCCATACTATGCATTTTACAAGATAGTATAACTAGTCGCCAAGCCACGTGCATTCTCTAAGGCGTCATATATGCTAAGGCAATCTACTTAATCACCGAGTCATGTGCATTCTCTATGGTGTCATATTCACCAAAGCGACGTACTAATCACCGAGCCCCGTGCATTCTCTAAGGCAACTTATACGCCAAGGCAATGTACTAATTACCGAGCCATGTGCATTCTCTAAGGCAATATACCAGATCACCAAATCACGTGCATTCTCTAAGGCGACATTTTCGCCAAGGTAATGTACTAACAATTGAGCCACGTGCTTTTCTAGGTGATATATATTCAACAATTTACGTGCATTCTCTAAGGCATCCTATACGGAAAAACGATGTAATAATGGCCGAGCCACACACAGCATTTATTCTCATCTTTTATCATACCCGATAAAATATCGTGCGTGGGTACACAGTTGGCCTTAGCCAAAATATAATATTTTCCTTTCCATAACTCCCACATTTTTTGTAGTCCACTAAAATATTTTTGGTTTTATTAACCGATGCCTAGTTAGTTTTCAATTAATAACCAACATTAATTTAATTTAGGAAAAATTCCCAAATTCACAAATAATTCAGTTCAGCACAAAATAAAGCTCAATTAAATGAACGGACTGCACCACGACAATCAGCATAAAATTCCGGTCGTCGCCTCTGGCCGATCGTCGGACCTCAGGGACCAACTAGAGGAAAAAGACAAAAAGACAAAAATATAAAAATAAAACTATAAAAATATAAAATAAAAATATTAAAGTATTATTAAAAGTTGTCACGTCGGCGCCGATGAAGCCACGTCAACCGACCGGTGTCCAATAGCAAAATCCGGCCAAAATTGGCCGGAAAAGACAAAATTGGCACAACATAAAAATGTTATTTATTTTCAAAATTAATTTAATTATTTATTTATTTTTCCGGAAATTAGGCAAGGATAGCTGGCGACTGGAATTTATACTAATTGTCGTGGTGTAGTCCGTTTATTTGGTTGAGCTCTACGTTGCGTTAAGTTGAATTGATTGTGGAATTTTAGAAATTATTCCTAAATTGATTGAAATTGATTAATTGATTGGTAGATGGCCGAGTATGATTGTTTAGCGCCGAAAATGCTTTGATCGGCTATTAAGTGGAGAAGATTGTGAGAGTGAACTGAATATACTCTTGGCTAAGACCAATTGGGTACATTAATTTTGGGTATGGTAAAGATGGGAAAGAAATAGTTAGTGCGTGGCTTTGTGATGAAGTATATCACCTTGGCGAAAACGACCGAGAGCATGTACGCGATTTATGAACATACGTGGTTCGGTGATTAAGGATATCACTAACAAAAACGGCATCTTAAATAACGCATGTAACTGTCTATTATAGATATATCACCTTGGCAAAAACGGCGCCTTAGAGAATGAACATGGGCTCGGTGAGTTGATCTATCACCTGGAAGAATTCACGTGGGCTCAGTGATTAAGTATGGCATCTAAAAAGAGCACATGAGCTTGGTGATCTTATGCGTCACTTTGGCAAATTTAGTGTCTAAGAGAATGCATGTGGGCCCAATGTTTTAGTATGGCATCATGGAAAAAGGGCACATGGGCTCGGTGATTTGATGCGTCACCTTGGTGAACTAGTGCCTTAGAGAATGCATATGTGCCCAATGATTAAGTATGTCATCTTGGCGAATAGGTCACCTTAGAGAATGCACGTGGGCTCGGAGACTTGGAACGTCGTCCTAGAGAATGCACATGGGCTCGATGACTAGATATTCCATCGTGGGGAAATGTATGGTATTGATTGAAATGATCGGGGAATAGTCTGACTGACATGTAATCGACTAGGTCGATTGATCATTGCTTTGATCTGATGTTGTGAATTGACTGATTGAATGGAAATGACCTTGAGATGGTCCGATTGATATGTAATCGACTAGGTCGATTGATCGAGATATTGATCTGTGATGTAATTGCTTGGGTGTTTATTGAACTGTGTTAATATGCAGATGGAATTTGAGGCCAAGGTAAGTCCTCTGAGCTGTGCGTGTATAGGCAGCCCAGTTAGCGTCTTGGTTTACTAATCGAGTCTTAAGGGGTAGAATTTACTGAGATGTGATCTCAACAGTTATTGAATAACCATTTCAGGACCCTGATGAGGAGCCTGAGAAGGAGGAATCTGAAGAGGAGAACCCTGAGGTGAAACCTGATGAGGAGGAAAAAATTTGGAGAAGAAGATGACCACAAGGAGGATTTTGTGTATGATCTGAATGAGGACTGAGATTCTATCATGTTTTGCAAACTTTGAGTTTTGATCGGACGTATAGTAGATCAGACTTGCGAATAGTATTGTATTATACTAATATAGTATGCCTTGTATAAAAGTGTGGTTATGTGTTTTCATGTTGTGAAAATTGTGACCTACTTTTTTATCTCAATATTTTATTGTCTGGGGATTATCTTATGATTCCGCATGCGTATATTAAATGAATGGGTCGACGATGCGTCCTGAGACATCACTAATAATTGACCGGGTGAGGGATGGGCACGCTTTCAAAGATCGGGGCGTGACAATCTTGACTTGGCTGGCCTTTTCTATTACTAAAAATAATAGAAAAGAAAGCTAACCAGCAAATGCTCCCATGCTCCTCGTGCTAACCAGAGATTCCCTTTCTCCTAGAAGAAAAAGCTAACTAGCAAATGCTCCCCGTGCTAACAAGAGATTCCCTTTGTCCTAGAAAAGAAGGCTAATGCTCCCATGCTCCTTGTGCTCACAAGAGATTCCCTCTGTCCTCGAGGATTTTGTTGATGTCCTGGGGACGCATGAATTTGTTCTATGCACAGTCTAACTACTATTTATTCATCAAAAGTGATTCATCTAGGGAAGTAACTCTCAAAATAAATCTATTTCAGAATGATTTTCTCCAACTAGATTTCTCCATGCCATGTCATGCCCGCAAATCATCCGGTCGTTACTCTACACCCGAGTCATTTTTATCTCTCTCATTAAATCAATAGTTTTTAACATTTTATGTGAATTTTATTTTCACTACTGCATTTATTAATTCTCGGCCAACGATTCTCCAAATTCGAATAATTATTCGCTGATACTTTTTTTCCTATTTATGTCATCTGTTGTCAGACTTTTCATTTCATTTTAGACATTCTCGGCCAACAGGTTCTTCATCAGAATATGGTATTTTTCGACGTGCGATAGAGGATCCAAATGTTAGCTTGTTTGACATTAGAAGATGTGATCTGAGAAACTGAAGCTGTTAATTGGAGAGAGACTGCAATTTGCATGAGCCCAACGTGTGATTATTTTGACACCTGTTTTATTATATTTTCATAGTTTGCTTATTTCTGCTACTGAGCAGGCACTCGCTTCTTTTCTCAAAGATACAAACACTCTTTTCTTGCCTTGACAAGAGGAGACAAAAATGCTCAACGGCTTAGTACACAAGAGACTAACCACACCTCATTATTCTATGATCCAAAGCTTATACGTTAATAGCTTAAGATGGAACATTGTATCACATTATCAACCGATTCAAAAGTTTCAAAAAAAAGAAAAAAGAAAAAAAACAACAGCAACAACAACAACAACAACCTTGGAAACTCTAAGTCTCAATTGTGCGATCACAATCGCATGTCCTACGACAATTTCCAAACGAATTCCTTTAATTGGAGAGGAACGGAATGCAACGGAATGCATGAAATGCATAACCCCATTGATTGGATGGATAATTAGTAGTATCAACTATAAACAAGAGTTGTACCCAATGCTAACACCGACCAGGCGCCCAACATCCTAGTCCTAATTCTTATATTGTTGTTCTAGAGGACTTGCCGTCACTAGATAAAGTATTGTCAGCTTTGATATGGGTTTGCCTACATCTCCATGGCTTTTAACTCGTGTCATGTCGATTTGAGTTTGTGTGATACTTATCTTATAATGTATTGTCTATTCATAACCAGTGTCGAATCAAATAAATATTTGAGACCTAATTTCGCCACAAACGTTTTGAAAATTTCCTCCCTATTTTTCATTCATCAGTTGAATTTGTCCTTGAAACAAATTAAGGTTCGAACACTACTTCATGATTTCTATATAAGTCATTCTTGCCCCACTTTACTCCGAGACCCGATTTTTAAATCCTCAACATTTTCTCTCGTAAAGAAAGGGGATTCGAGACAACAATTGAATGATAAAACCAATCAAATGTCGAGATTAATAGGCAAAATGTGATCGTTTCTATATTTCGCCAGTCACAAAAAATTGGAAACAAATTGGACGAAGAAATAATAGTAAGTCGCCACTTGGAAGCATCAATAGTAAAATGAAAATGGGAAGCGACTATGTAAAGAGAATTTCCATTAAGTCCAAATCTGAATAGAGTTGTCCAACAAACACATTATCCTCCATATTTCCAGCTTATTACTGTATTATTACCCACATACATGCCAACAGTCGAGAGAAATGTTAACTAGTGGACATTGAAACACATTCCAGTGACTGAAAGTTTAGAGAGAAATGACATCACAACAGTGTCTTTGAAATGACATCACAACATCAACCTGGAGAAAAGCTAAGTCTATTGACAATATATAAGCTCACTAAAAAGAGGTTTTTAGAATTGCCATCAGTCAAGATTAAGTCCAAAGGAAACAAGCTCTCCCTGCTAAAACAAAATTCAAATGTGAAATGAAATACAAAATAGCATTCATTCGCCTTTACTTTTGAGAGCTAATGTTATCCCTGATGTTACAAAACACTAGCACCAGAAAAATTTGTAAAGGGAAACAGAGTTTAGTAACAAGGCGCTTACTTCTGCTGGAATGAGTTTACATCTTGTTCTGATAACAATTCTATTTGTACAAGTTTTGGACCCTGATAATCCAAAAATCTTCAATTACAAGGAGGGGGGAAGAGGAAAGATGAAAAGACCAAAATATATTCCCACGCAGAAAGAGTATTCAGTGTACCATTTCAGTCCAAAACAAGGCCTAGATCTGGTCCACCTGCAAAATATGCTATCAAATTTAAGACAGCTGAACGAGAGTTCTATGATATATTTAGACCCCACCTCAGAGGACAACGTGAAACCACACTCTTCAGCTTTTCTCTTCTGGTAAGAGAGAGGGAGGCTCGAGGGGAGAGAGGTCATTCATTCGACTAAGAACATCTCCAAGCTCTCAAAGCAGCCATATGAACCCCAGTTTGCTTGTGGATTCGATGGTAGCTTTCCTCAACAAGATCAAGGAGCTTTTCCAAATTTGCAGGCCACGAGTTCAAGATATCATTGCTCTCCTTTGCTGTCTGGAAACAGACAACTCCCATCGGCAGGTCTATCTTTCCCACAAGGGACTTGGAAACAACCATTTTGGAGAGATGCTTCTCAGCTTCCTCAAATGGTCATAGAACTAACAAGTCATGTTGATTGAATATCATACAGGCTTGTACAATTACTATTATGTAGTCTCTCTAACCGATGATAGTGTTGATTTAATAGATCGAGGCATGTGAATGATTAAAGCTCTCTACAACAGTGGTAACAGAACCCCAAAAGCAGAGTTCCTTTCATTGAGTGATTCAGCTACATTTTCTGAGCACATTAAGAAAGCTCTAACCACGAGATATACTTTTGTAACACTGGAAATGGTGAGTCATAGCAGAGCTCCTTGCACTCTTCTAAAGCACACCAGAATTTCAGGCACCATGGGACAAGAAATGGTTTCACAATGCCAGACATTGACACTAATAGCTACGATAAATTTTATAAGTTGACTAAGCATAGTGTGTATGCATATATATTGGTCTGAAATATTCACAGAAAAAAACCACAAGGAAACATTCTCTACCTCAAGACAAGCCTTGGCCTTCAAGGCACCAAAACCTCTTTTCCACTTTTTTGGAATTTGTATCCAAGTCCAGCAACCATAACCCACAGGTATCAGGGGCAGAGAGGCTACCGGGGTTAAATGAGTGGTCTAGGCAATCAGTCACAAAGATTAACATTGATAAGAAAAGAAAATAAATGTTCAACATAATCAACCTGGATGCTGAGGCATAAAAGCTGTGCAAGTTTCCTCAAGGTAATCCTCGAGTAATACTTCAAAACGACAATAACATTCTGCAGAAAATAAAGTAAGTCGCATCTGAATGATGATCCAAAGAAAACAAGGGAAAAAAAAAAACGACAAAGTTCTATAATTACATGTTCACTTACTCTCCGTCTAAGATCTTCTGCCGCCTTCTCAACAAGTGCACCTCTGAGCATGTTTTTCTCATTCTCAAATTTTATCCCTGAAAGTACCCCCAAAGAGCAGTTAATTGGATAACCTGTATTGTGACCAATTGTTTCAGCTGCAACCTGCATTAAAATAACAAAGGCAAGCCTTGGCCTTCAAGGCACCAAAACCTCTTTTCCACTTTTTTGGAACTTGTATCCAAGTCCAGCAACCATAACCCGCAAGTATTAGGGGTAGAGAGGCTGCTCAGGGTTAAATGAGGGGTCTAGGCAATCAGTCATAAGGATTGACATTGATAAGAGAAATAAATAAATGTTCAACATAATCAACCTAGATGCTGAGGCATAACAGCTGTGCAAGTTTCCTCAAGGTGATCTTCGGGCAATACTTCAAAACGACAATAACATTCTGCAGAAAATAGAGTCAGTCACATCTGAATGATGATCCAAAGAAAACAAGAAAAATAAAACGACAAAGTTCTGTAATTACATGTTTCCTTATTCTCTGTCTAAGATCTTCTGCTGCCTCCTCAACAAGTGCGCCTTCAAGCATGTTTTTCTCATTCTCAAATTTATCTCTAAAAGTACTCCAGAGAGTAGTTAATTGGATAACCTCCATTGTGACCAATTGTTTCAGCTACAACCTGCATTAAAATAACAAAGGCACGGCCAACCAAATTCTATGGCAGATTATCGACCTATTGCAATAAAATGTACAACCAAATACAAGAAACAATTCAAAGATGTACCTGATTTGGGAAATTTCTGAGACATTTTTATCTTCTGAAGTGTCATTAAGAAGGCTTGACTGCAACCGATCATGTAGTGACCAAACTAAGTACCAGCAGATTTTTCTTAGAACCTGCGACTAATTAAATCACGGAATGAACAGCTGTGCCTTGAAAAATCAGTGAAGACTTGACAAACAAAAGAGCTTCTCTGGTATCCGCTGCTCTGGGTTTCCCCTTCACTGATGGAATCTCATAAATCGCCATATAGCAACGACAAATCTCAAGGTAACCCATGTAATGTGGATAATACTTACATCATTAACCACATGAATGTGAGGTAAGATGTGTGTTCAAATCCATTATGTACATCAGAGTTTGCGATAAAGATAGAAAGGAAAAAGAGAATGCAACAGATGAATAAAACCATGGCTTGAACCACAACCTGAATACCAGGTAGTGCTTGATCGGCCAAAAAGTTTTAGTTATAAAAATAGTAGATACAACATTAGAATAAGTAAAGCACCAATTCACCATATTATGGGTTCTGATTATATCTGTTTCAACTCCAGAAGTGACCGAATATCAGCTGGTGCTTGTTCCACAATACTTTCCCCTTCTTTAGGCTTTTTCTTCTCTTTGGAAGGATCTGCATCAAACACTGGGGGGCTGATTTTCTGGATCTGTGCATGGACATAGTCCTGGCAATATAAGCTCAAAAGAACCTACAAAACCATTGATCAGAAAACTGATCATAGTAAGAGAGCATAAACGGCTAAAAGCAATACGAAAACCCCTTACTTGTTCTAGGATAAAGGCAATTTTCTCCGTACTTGCCAATGCTCCAAAATTTTCCACAGCAATTCAAACCACTCATAATGTTGGACAAGGAAAATCCAATTACAAGATCAGTGAACTCCTGCAATTTCTTGTATTAAATCAGCAGCTTCTGCTATAAGACCTTGTTCTTCCTTTAACTTTTGCAAGTTTCTTTATCAACCGCACTCTCTCAATTTCGACATATAGCTGCATAATGAAACTAGCTATAGAAACCACGAAACCAAAACAGATTGCTCATGAACATAAGCCACAATAGAGTTTGATCTCACATTTTCACCTTCCCAGGAGCAACAGAGTTAAGTGTCACCATCAAATTAATTCATTACTTGATTATCTCTGGAGCACAATTACAACTTTCAGTTGAACTATCTAATTAACAGAAAGAAAAATTATTCATCTAGGAAGAAAATAGAGTAAAGAATGGAATTAAAGGGGTAACAGCAAGGAGCAATACAAATACAATCACGAGGATCCCAGCCAATTGAAAAAACTTGCGAACAGCATGAGCACCAGGCCTGAGTTCTAGCATCTCTAGAGATTGCCAAGAACCAATACCCGTATAGATATGCCAATGAGATTCGTTTTTCAAATAGTCATACATGATGGCATATTACGACTACACAAAACGACAGTATAAGATCTAATCAGTACACATATGGGAGACAATCGCTGCAGTATACGTCCATATAAATAAAATCCTTAAGGTAACTATTGTTAAGATCGATCCCAAATGATAAAAACCGGACCACACTTTGGATCAATAATCATAAGACTGCACTGTTGATGATGGCAAAAGAAAAGAAGAAAACAGAGTGAAAGCAAAGCCAGATGATGGCATTGAAAAGAAGAAGAGAGGAGGGTGAAAGAAATAGACAAGGTGAAGACCTATATGCTATGACCTAAAAAAAAAAAAAAAATTCCGTAGCAAGAATAGACGGTTGCAGTACAAAGGTGATGGCACTGTGCTGCATTGCTGGTTGTGGAGGCACAGTGGACCTCCCATATGCCCCAACCCAAGCTCCCATGAAAGCAGAGCTCACATCCAACTCCAGCAATAAAAGGTTAATTTTAATCCAGGTGGAAGCATATGGACTCTCCCAAGTCTGCATAGAAAGTATTTTCAGCCTTGCCACCAATTAAATCTTCCATCCAATCTAATTCAGGATGACGGCAACACCTCAATTTTATTTATAATCCCCTCACAGTTCAATCCCCAAAGTTAGCCCCAATAAGCAGGTTCATCCTTTAGATATCGTTTCAGACGTACAATTGGTCATGCACGATGAGAAATGGGGCCTAATTTGAATTACTATGAGGTTGAGTCCTAATTAAATAGGCAAAGTAGGTAGACTGGGATTAGGAATCCCATCCTACATCTCCAATGATCTTACTCCTAATCCAATCTGGGAATGATTGTCAATGTGACCAACTTGCATCTTTTTAATTGCCTCCTATACGGTTAGCAATCCTAATAACAATGGTGAAGGTAAAAATCTGGTACAGGTATAATAAGTAGCCACCAGTCATAATGCTCTGACTAATCCAGAGGAACTTATCAGCATTTAGCACAGCATAACAATGAAATACAGTCAATGAAGAGCAAAATTTCCACCAGCTTATCATCCGAAAGCAGAGATAAAAAGGAAAATATCTGGACATCGGTTAATCTTGACAATCCAATTCACTCATATCAAAGGAGTGTAAGATACTTCCTTTGTTACAAGAAAGTTTGGGAGCAACTATATACAGGAAAAACAACTTAACAGGTATGAATATCCAAATATCAGTGTCATCAAAAAATTTTGACTCAAGCACTTGACGAGGAAGGCAAAGAGTGCTTTGAGCTAGGAAGACCAAAATTCATGCTCCAAGAAATCAGTAGACGACTGAACACAATAATCTTGGCTCCTGCTTGTTTAATATTCCTTTTGCCACCAGCAAACCTAACACATGCTGTGTTCATGCAAGGGAGAAACTCCACAACAGACCCTTATTGCAATGGAGAGGTACAACCCATACTAATTGTTCATCTTCAGTTGATTAGTATTTTGAATCACTCATCTGGCACCCAATCTCAATTTCTTTTCTCCCTGGTTTCTTTGTTGTGTAAAAGGTATAACAAGTAAGGCACCAAGGAAATACCTATCCATCTAAACCAAAAAGAATTCATCCCTATACAAGAGAGCTCAAATCCTAAAACAAATCTACTAACCAGAATAAAAACAAAGTGGAGCACCGATAACTGACTTCACTAAACCCTGAAAAGATGATAAAACAAAATAAAAACTACTTAACTTAAACAATATGCCTCAATCTCTGTCATCACGGACTAAGGATCAGCCGCGCGATCTTGTCACCCACCTTCGCTTCAAAGTCGACGTCCCAGTAATTGAACAGGATCACCCCAACCGGGCCTCTGTAGTCCGCATCGATCACGCCCACACCGACGTCGATCTAATGCTTCCACGCCAAACCCGATATCAGGTGCTGAAGCAACAAATGCACAAGCAATTCGATTCAGCCCTCGTCCATCATCTAAAACAAGGTATTGAGACAATGTTTCGAGATGAGAAGTTGCACATTAGCTACTCCAGCACATGTTCCTTCGGGTACTGCGATGCTCGGATCGGTAGGGACGAGCGCTTTTCCTCTCGCCGGTACTTCTCGTCTCAGCCGCGCTGTTTTTAATCCGCAAACGGAGAAACCCACATTCAGAAACCATCGCGATTGCTCAACACGGACCGAACTCGAAGCTCTAAGGAGGAAAGTAAAATCTGGGGTCACGATTTTCACCTCCGAAGATCTTAGCACGCAGAGAGAGGGGTGTCGCTCGCGAAGGCAAGACGGCCTCCCGGGAAAGCGGCTCCCTGGCAGATCCCATGACGCCATTATTGGTAGGACGGAAAAGCAAAAATAGGAAAAAACAAATTGAAAATGAGAGAATTGTATTAAAGAAAGGGAATATGGGGTTTGAGGTTCTATAAAGAAACAAAAAAAAAAAGGAAAATGCATTAATTTTTGTCCAATCAAATGTTTTGAATGCTTTATAGCAATCTTTTTCCTATCAGAATTTTAATTAGTTCTCAAATAATGACAGAAAAATTGATTTTTGCGTTATCTCGAATTTTCCCTACACTGAAATAAGGTGTTGATAACTATGCAACAACACTAATTAAGTTAACTAAAAGTAGTAAAACATGTTTCAAATTGCTTTAAACTGAAAATCAAATTTTGAAGAAAAATCTTTTCACTTCTCATAAATAATTTATCATGTTAATGAGGACCTCAAGAATAAATTTTAAGTGTATCTTATGGTGATTTATGTAATTTCCAACGCATTAACCACACATATAACAAGAAAAGTTACTATAGTGAAAATCACAAATTTTCTTTGACTTATGCTAAGTAAGTTCTGTAATCGCATTCTTGAACAAAATGATAAATACATTTACTTTGTGAAGAAAGTAAAATGGTGCTTTTTACTTATGGGGCACAATGATTTTCATAGCCAAAAGATGTCGTGGTCACAGCTTTTTCCCAGTTTTTTCAATTTTCATGAAGAAAATAAGGGAGCTGGAAATCTAAAGAATAAGGTCCATCCCGTATCAAGTATCTTGAAAAAAAATACGTCCCTTGAAGAAATAAAAAGCACATTTATCTTATCGAAATGAAGTTCCCTAGAAACAGGATGCTCATTTCAAATGTGAAATGAAATGGAAAAGTAGCAATCGTTAAGCCCTTATTATGGAGAGCTAATGTTATTCACGATGTTAGAAAAACACAAGCACCAGCAACATTTGTAATGCGAAACAGAATTTAGTAATAAGGCGCTTATTTTAGTCCAAATGAGTGCACATCTTGTGCTAATACCTATTCCATTGGTACAAGTTTCAAACCCTAAAAGCCCATAAATCTTCAATTAAAATGAAGGGGGAAAGAGGAAAGATGAAAAGACCAAACAAACTACATTCCTATTTTGAGAGTGTATTTAGTATATCCGAAACAAGGCCTGGATCTGGTCATCTTGCAAAATATGCAATCATATTTAAGACAGCCACATGGGAGTTCAATGATGAATATCTCCCGTCCACACTTCGGACCACAATGTGAAACGGCATTCATCGGAGGGAGGGAGGGAGGCTCGAGGGGAGAGATCATTCATTCAACTGAAAACATCTTCAAGCTCTCAAGGCAGCCTTATGAACCATGGTTTCCTTTGGGATTTGGTGGCAACTTTTCTTGACAAGGTCAAGCGGCCATTCCAGAATTGTCTCCCCTGAGTTCAAAATCTCATTGCTTTCCTTTGTCGTTTGGAAACTGACAATTCCCATTGGCCGGTCTATCTTTGCTACCAGGGACTTGAAAACAACCATTAAGGAGAGATGCTTCTCAGCTTCCTAAAATGGTAATATAGATGTAAGAGGTCATGCTGATAGAATATCACAAAAGCTTGAATTATTATCATTATATGGGCTCTCTAGCAACTGATAGTGTTGATTTGTTGTTAAATTGAGACATGTGATCAATTAAAGCTCTCAACAATAGCAGTAAGAGAACCCAAAAGCAAAGCTCTTTTCCTAGAGAGATTTAGCTTCAAAGATTTTCTGAACACATTAATCATGATCTCTAGCGAGACATACTTTTGTAACACAGGAAATGGTGAGTGTTAATACTAGCATAAAAAGCTTGCTCAGCTGTTTCTAGCAACATAGCAGACCTCCTCCCACCCTTCCAAAGTGCATTAGAATTTCAGGCTCCACGACACAAGAAATGGCTTCACAATGCCAGAAAATGACACAGCTACAACAAATTTATGAGAAGAAGTTGACTAAGTCAATTGTACGGAACAAAACTATGAAGACAACACTCTCAGATCCATGACAAGCCTTTGGCTTTCAACGCACCAAAACCTCTTTTACACATATTTGGAACTTGTATCCAAGTCCAGCAACCATGCCCCAATCAGGGATCATGGGGAGAGAGGCTACTCAGGGTTAAATGAGGGGTTTAGGCAGTCATTCACAAAGAGTGACATGGATAATGAACATAAACAATTGTTCCATGTAATCAGACCTGGATACTAAAGGATAACAGCTCTACAAGTCTCTTTGAGGTAATCTTCCAGCAGAACTTCAAAACAACGATAATATTCTGTAGAAAATAGAGTGAGTCACATATGAGTGATGATCCAATTAAAAGAAGAAAACGACAAGTTCTGAATTACATGTTCGATGATTCTCTCGAAGAGGCTCCTAGCTAAAGGTATCTTGTCTCACCCAGAGAAGCCAAAATTCTTCTTTTGACTATGATTGGGCCCCCGTCTAAGATTTTCTGCTGCCTTCTCAACAAGTGCACCTCCTAGCACGTTTTCTCATTCTCAAAATTCATCTTTGAAAGTACTTTAAAGAGGTGTCCATTGGAAAACCTCCACCATGACCAATTGTTTCAAAGAAAGAACTCCGTGTTAAAATAACAAAGGCATGGTCAACCAAATTCTATGGCGCATTATTGAGATATAACAAGATGTACAACCAATTACCTAGAATAATTCAAAGATGGAATTGGAATTCTTGAGAGATGTTTATTTTCCAAAGTGGCATTAAGAAGGCTCAACCGCACAGAGTACCAAAGAGATTTTCCTTAGAACCTCGCGTTTAATTAAATCACAGAATGAACAGCCGTGCCTTGAAAAACTCAGTAACGACTTAACAAGGAAAGAGCTTCAACGGTATCCACTGCTGTGGATTGCCCTTCACTGATGGAATCTCATATATCGCCTTACAGTATCAACAAATCTCAAGGTAATCATTTATATCTACATCGTTAACCACATAAATGCGAGGTATACTGAGATGCAAGTTCAAATCCATCAAGTACATATAAAAGTCGAGTTTGCAATAAAGTTAGAAAGGAAGAAGAGTATGTGCCGATATATAAAGTCATACAAGTTCATGGTCCCGAATGCCAGTGCCACTTGATTGAGAAAAACAAATTAGTTATAAGATAGTAGATACAACATTAGAAAAAGTGAAACACTAATTTACCGCATCATGAGTCATAGTATAACGGTTTCAACTCCAGAGGAGACGGAATATCAGCTGGCGCTTGTTCCACAATGTTTTCAACTTCTTTAGTCTTTTTATTCTCTTTGGAAGGATCTGCATCGAACACTCAGGGCCTGATCTACCTGGAAAGGATGTGTGCACAGGCATAATCCTGCCAATCTATGCATAGACGAACCTGTAAAATCCATCGATCAGAAAAGCAATCATAGTAATAGTGCATAAACGGCTCAAAGCAATACAAAAACTTGTACTTGTTCAAAAATAAAGGAAATTTTCCACGTCTTTGCCGTTGCTCCAAAAGTTTCTACCTGGATTTCAAACCCATCATAGGAATGTTGGACAAGGAAAAACCAATGACAAGATCAGTGACAACTAAAGTCAACTTCTAGTTATTCCAATTTCTTGCATAAAATCAATAGCTTCTACTATAAGTAGGGTCTTATAGCACGGAAAGTTTGCCACTCTAGAATGAAAATATGGTCAAAAAAAGAAGCAAAGGGACAATAGCAAGGCACAATACAAATACAAGTATCTCTATGAAGAGGATGCCAGCCAACTGAAACTTGCAACCAGCACAAGCACTATAAGATCCCCATAAAGGATATATCATGAACAAGACATGAAAAAAAAAAGTAATGCAATTACATGAGTAGGAGAACAAAAAGTAAAAACTTGGAGCAATCATGGGAGAGAATCCAGAAACACAAGGTGAGAAACTGAAGGCAATTCCACAACAGTAGATTCTAGAGCATTCCACCATACTAGTTTCTAGAGAACAAGCACCAGACTTGAGATCTTGCATCCCAACAGATTGCCTAGTGCCAATTCCTATGTAGATACACCAAGCACATTTGGTTTTTAGATAGTTATACATAGATGACATGTCATAGCTACACAAAAACAACACTTTATGATCTAATCAGTACACATATGGGAGCCAATCCCTGCAGTATACAATCTAACCCGCAAGGTAAAGGTCATTAAGATTGATCCTAATTGATTTAAATTGGACTTTGGATCAATGATCATAAGGCTCTGCAGAAAGCTAAGATCCAAAGTGATGGATTCTCAAATCTTAATTCAGTACTAACACCTGTATGTTATCTTTGAAAAGAGGGAATGAAGCTCAAAAGTAGAAGACAAAAGCACCAGTACCACCACAGCAAAAGCACATTACTGAAGAAGCTCTCATGGCTCTTAGAGAAAGTTAACTAGAGAAGCATCTGGGGAATAAGTACAGGAGAATAAAACAAACGCAAAACCAGATGACGACAGTGAAAAGAAGAGGACAGGAGGATGAAAAATATAGAAAAGGTAAAGAGCTGTATGCTATGATGTAAAAGAGAATTCTGCCCCCAGTCAGAAAAAATGGCTGCCATACAAAGGTGTTGGCATTGTGCTGCACTGCTATTTGTGGAGGCACAGCAGACCTTCCACCTACACCAACCCAAGCTCTCATGAAGGTAGAGCCCACTTTTAACTCCAGCAATAAAAGGTTATTCTTACTCCAGAGGAAAGCTTATGGATTCTCCCAAGTCTATCTAAAAAGTGTATTCAGCCTTGCCACAACCACCGATTAAATCTTCCATCCAATCTAATTCAGGATGAGGGCAACACCTCATTCTCATTTATAATCCCCTTATAATCCAATCCCCAAAGTTAGCCCTAATTAGCAGCTTTGGCCTTTAGATATTGTTTCAGACATAAAATGGGTCATACAAAATGAGAACTGGAGCCTAATTTGGTTTACTATGAGATTGAGTGCTAATTAAATAGGCAAAGTAGGATATTTGGGATTGGGATTAGAAATCCCATTCTATATCTCCAATGATCCTACTCCCCATCCAATTGGGAATGATTTTGATGTGACCAACTTCCATCGTTTTAATTACACCCTATACAGATAGCAATCCTAACAACGATTGTCAGGTAAAAATCTTGTATAGGTATAATTAATAGCCACTAGTCATAATGCTCTGACTAATCCAGGAGTAACTGATCAGCATTCAGCATAGCATAACAATGAAATACCATCAATGAAGAGAGAAAATTCCAGTAGCTTATCACCTAAAATCAGAGACGAAAAGGTCAATATTTGGACATAAGTTAACCTCGACGACCCCATTCATTCCGAACAATGTGTGCAAGATATCTCTTATATTACAAGAAAGCTTGGGAGCAACTAAATACAGGAATAACAATTTAACATGTATGGATGTCCAAGTATCAGTGTCATCAAGTACCAGCCAACGAAACACATGTTGTGTTCATGCAAAGGAGAAACTCCACAGCACACCCTAATTGCAATGGAGAGGTACCACTTGTAATCAAGTTCATCTTTAATTGATTTTATATTAGTTAGTCAGTGGATAGACGAACATCAATCCCTAAATTAGCATTACGAATTGCTCCTCCAGCGCTCAATCTCAATTTCTTTTCTCCCCAGTTTTTTTGTTATGCAATAAGTATAACAAGTAAGGCAACAAAGAAATACCTATAAAAGATAATGCAAACCCCAAAAAAAAAAAAAATCTACTAAAAAGAATAAAAAAACAGAGGAGCCCCAACTCCCGACTTCACAACACCCTGAAAAGGTGATAAAACAAAATAAAACTACCTGACTTAGACAAAATGCCTTTTTCTCTTTGTCATCATAGACCAGGGTTGTTATCTAATTTTCAATCCTTCACTCCCACATGTTGAACTTCAATTCCAGAAGGAGGGTGGGCCCATGTTGTAAAACTACAAGTTCAAAGTATTTTCCTAGATGGTACCCCAAACAACAATGTCCAGCTTATCCACAGACAAAGCTTTGTGCACTACTTTCCTACGCAGCTCATCCATATGCCACAGCTACTGACTTCTACCTATTGAGTTCGCTGTCTCCTCCAAAGCTAAGCAGTCAGGTGCTGAAGACTCGCTGATATGTTGCCAGAAAGGATATCTCCCCAGGCTAATCTCTTTGCTTTATTACATATCTCTCCATATACACATATAGAGGTGCCACCATTAGACTTCCATAGGAATATCAGCCCCAACCTTCCTTCCATCATCATTCAAGAAAAAAGTGAAAGAAGAAGTACCCACGTAGGCTGTGACATCCCAAATTTCCGCTTCTGTTTTCAATTAAAATGAGACGGACTTTTCAACGGCGCGCTCATAGTTAAATTCTCCGAGCTGATCACTCACGAGATAACTAGTCTATCAGGTGAAGCCGTTAAGGAATTTAAATGCAATAGACTTGAGAATCTGACCATGAACCGACTGCTCGACCGTATAAATCTGCAAGGATCATTACGACACTGTCGAATCGAACGAGATCGCAATAGGTCGATTCGATTGAGATATGTAATTAGAGTGTGGGTGATTCCACCTGATTTCAATATCCTCGTCGACCGGCACCGAACCGATTATTCTGTCATTTTGGGTACCCTGTGTCCGTATTTGAAACCTTGAGATTTTCACGATAATTGGGAGTCGCTAATATGTCGAAGATTTATGTCGTGGCTTGAAAATAATCAACCACGGTCAATTGCACTGAAAATTTCCTAAAAGCTACCCGGTAGATTAGGACGCGCTCAAATCGCGCCAGATTGAAATTAACCGTGATTTTAAACCCGGATTCAGAAATTTAAGGTTATGGCATGTCACAATTCATATTTAGGAACGTCGACTCATCTCCGTAAGATTTTTCTACAAAACAAGATTTTTGGCGTAAAAGCAAAGTAAGGCCGTTTTGTTCGGGATTGTCGAGGGCCGTTTTTAATCGAATATTCGGGATGCAAGTTGGATCATTTGACGGGAAATGTCATGAGAAGGCCGAGACACATGGGTTGATTTAATTGAGCTTCAATTGATGGAATTAATTAGCAATTGAATGAATTAAGTGAACAAATGTTCAAAATTCGAAATCCCCTTGGCACACCTCATTTTGGACCTATTAACTAGCTTGTAGGGGAGCTAGAGGAGAGAGAAAGAGGCTGAAGGGTGGGCCGGCCATGGTGGGGGCAAGGAGAGAGAGAGATTGACAAGTGTTGAAGCTAGAAGAGCTCTTGGGGGGCCCTTGCTTCAGCTGAAGCTTCTCCTTCCTTGAATCCCTCGTGCGGCAGCTTTCTCCATGGTTGAGGAAGGGAAAAAGCTTGAGAAACCAGTGGAGTTCGTCCAGCAGCCGTCCGAAGCCCCGCAAGTCCGCCGGAGCAGCTAGCTCGCCCGCCGCGTCCAGTCCCGTGCAGCCGCGAGTCCAGCCGCTGCTACGCCCTCGTCCCGCGTTCTCTGGCCGTCTACCTCGCCGTTCGACAGCCACAGCACCGCCTGGGAGCCGCCCGAAGCTTCCTCTTGTCCGTCTGACCTCCCCATCGCCGTCGCTCGCCCGTGGAAGCCAATCGGAACCAGCTGCAGTCGTCGCGCCCTCCAGTTCGTCCAGCAGCTGCTCCGCTTGTGTCCGCTCGTTCAGGCCGTCGTTCAGCCACGCCTGGCCACCGTCGGAGCCAGCAGGGTCGCCGGAACCACCGCCTGCACCGCCTGAAGCCGCTGCTGTTCCTCCTCTGCCGTTTCCAGCAAATCAGGCCACCGGACGGCTCTTCTCCAGCAAGATCAGTAGCCGAAGACAGCAAGGAGTTCCAGACTTCGAGGCCCGTTTTCAGTGTCTTCCCGGCCTCCGTTGGTGTCGCCGCTTTAGGGTTTATCGACCGCCTTGGCGTCGTGGTCGCCGTGAACTCACCGGCGCGCAAAACCGGTGAGTTTATCCTCTAAACCTTGCTTAGTAAGTTAATCATGCTTAAGGGGTGTTTAGATTAGTCTAATTAGGTTTAGGTGGTTAGATTAGATTATTTTAATGTAAATTAGATTAGTTGTATGATTAGTTTAATGGATGTTTAATTAGGGCTAATTGTATGTTTAAATTAGTGTAATCTAATTTAAGCCCTAATTGATTATTTTTAATTAAATAATTATTTCGAATTTTTAAATATTATTTTATTATTTTATATTATTATAATATAATATTAATTATTAAATTTTCGGAATTAAATTTAATTATTTAATAATTTCGAAAATTTGGCCAGGATGGCCGGTCGTTAGAATTTCGCGCTGATCGCAGCAGTGCGATCGGTTTGTGCTAATTGTATGTTTAAATTGAGAAATTGAGTGATTGATTATTATGGTTAATAATTCCAAAAGTGTGGAATTGTGTGAAATTGATGAAGTTGTGGTATTTAACTTAAAAATACCCGGTGTTAGCTTTTAGCACCGTAATTGATTTATATGACCAGTTTGAATCGATTGGATTGATTGATTGATTGAATTGAGATATGAGTTGGTTTATTATTGAATTATCCGAATTTGGCGAAATTGGATTTATATATGTCGAAAATCGTCAAGTTTGAGAGCCCCGTGATCCATATGTCGCCACCTATTGAAGGTTGCGCCCGTATCATCTATGTAAATTATCCCGATAAGAAGCATTGCATCCATGTCGTAAACCGCCACCTGTGTGAGCCATGATTTATTAATGGATGGATAGATGGTATGAATTGATAGATGATATGAATTGATATATGGTATGAATTTATCGACATATGAGTTGCACTGACGTGCAGGAAGGACTGAGGCGAGGTAAGTCCTCTACTCTCTTTGTGTGGCTAGAGCACCCTGGGGCTTATTTTCTTCCTAATTGAGTTTTAGAGGGTAGGACTCTCTGAGACATCGTCTCATCCCGGTTGTGGGATAATATTTCAGGTCCCTAGATGGCGGATCCTCCGGAGCTTTTTGGTAGACCAGTGAGGGTCACTGAGAGGATTTTTGGCTATGCTGATTCCGGAAGTCATTGGGTCTATAAGCTTGTGGTGACTACCATCTGGGTCGATGAGAACTTTCCTGGTAGGGTCCCTCATCGATTTAGAGCGTGGTATCGCTATAGACCTGATGGATTCCTGGATGGCCCTCTCAGGGGTTTTGATATTCCCCCTAGTATTATAGATGCCGCTCTAGGTGAGAGTGCTGTTGACCCTCCAGATGGGTTGGTGGAAGACCCAATGCCCCCGGTGCCTGTGGAGCCCGAAGAGCTGGCGAATGGACCTGTCTAGCTGATCTTAGGACAGCTTAGTTTTTGAGGACTGATCTTCTATAGATCTTTTGTTAATAGCCTAGTCCTGTAAATCAACTGGTTTGATATGTATAAAAAGTATGTGGTTGGTTTTGAAAGTGTGATCCTGCTTTTCTATCCCAATTGAATTTTGTCTGGGGATTATTATTCGCTTCCGCATGTGCATTAAAAAGAATGGGTCGGCGACGTGTCCTGGGAAGTCGCATTTCTATCGACCGCAGTGGGATGTGCGCGTGCTCGAGGTTCGGGGCGTGACATACCCGTTTAAGTGGTATCAGAGCGGGTCTGTGATTGGAGTGATAAGGTGCGATGGTTTATGGGATAGTTAGTAGGAATGACTTTGATTTCATGCTAGTGCATGTGATTTCTAGTTGATTGGTAAATTGTTTGGTAGGTCACTCAATTCTAATTCAATGTGAATTGGAAAGCAGGTGTCTGTAGAGAACTTGCATTATGAGTGATCAGGAGAGGACTCCTAGGAAGAAGACCATGAGTCTAGTTACTCGGGGGAGGACGCCAACAAGGGTCGGTACCCGAGGTGGACGTGGTCGAGCGCAAGCTGAGGCTAGCGCTAGTGGAGTAGCACCACCTCCTGTTGGTGCTGGGGTAGCAGCCCCTGGTGATCCGAGGATCGACGGGATCCTGCAGATGCTTGAGGCCATGGGGAATCGGTTGGATCAGCAGGCTCAGAATCAAGCCGCCGCTATTACAGCTGCTGTTGCTGCTGCCACCGCTGCTGCACCTGTTGTTGCACCCGCCGCCGCACCAGTTGCCGCGCCTGTTGTTGCACCTGCTGAAGTTCCACCTGGGGACATGGTCGCTGGGAGACCAATGCATAAGTTGGTGGAGCATTTCCGGAGGTTGAATCCACCGAAGTTCACTGGGTCAGGAGACCCCGAAGCTGCAGTTCTTTGGACCAAGGGCTTAGAGAAGGCTTTTGCACTGCTAATGTGCACGGATGTGGAGAAGGTAGCCCTTGCAGTCTACCAACTAGAAGGTAACGCTGAGATTTGGTGGGAAGCCGCGAGAGATACAGTATTCCCTGAAGGCGTAGTTCCAGAGTGGAACGCCTTTCTTGAAGTTTTCAATGACAAGTACTTTTCTGAAGCTGCTAGAGAAGTGAAGATGGTAGAATTTCAGCGTCTTCGCCAAGGTACTATGACCGTAGACCAAAGATGAAGCGAAGTTCACGGAACTATCGCGGTATGCCCCCGAATTGGTCGAGAATCCGGTGAACCGAGTTAGGAGGTTCAGAGATGGGCTTAGGCCGGAACTGAGGAGTTCGCTGATACTACTGAACTTGGGGAACTACAATGACTTGTACAAACGAGTCCAGATGATTGAGAGAGACCAGAATGAGAGAGCCGCCGCATCTGGGTCGCGGTTTGGATCGAACAGAGAAGGTAATCGGTTTGGGAAGAAACCGATGTATGGAGGAAAGTATCATGTTCCGCCTAATAGGAAGGGTGGAATTGGGAAGTCAACGCCAAATCAGAATGGTGCGTGTCGCTTCTGTGGAAGGCGACATGGTACGGCCCCATGCCATTTTAGGACGGGCGCCTGTTATGAATGTGGCCAGCAGGGTCACATAGCCAGAGATTGTCCCAGAAAGCAGAGAGGACCGCAGCAGTTACCGCCGCCACCGCCGCTTCAGTTGGGTCAGAATAGGGGGTTTGTGTCGCAGATCGCACCACAGGGTGGACCGATTAGACCTCCACTCGGGAAGGACGTATGCCATCACAAGAGGACAAAGCGGAGGATGCGCCTAATGTGATTACAGTGTACGGTTTCGTTGAACGACCATGCCGCTTATGCTTTGTTTGACCCCGGCGCCACTCATTCTTTTATAGCCGAGCAGTTTGTTAAGCTGATAGGATTAAGTCCTGAATTGTTGGAGTCAGTGGTTAGCATATCTACACCATTAAAGGATAAGGTGTTAGTTGCATTGGGTTGTTCTGGTTGCAAGTTAGTGATTGGTGAGCGAGTGGGGGAAATAGATCTGATAGTCCTAGCCATGTATGATTTTGATGTGATTATTGGCATGGATTGGCTCACCAAGCAACGAGCTAAGATGGACTGTTATCGTAAATCGATTCAGTTTAACCCGTTAGGGGGTGAGAGTTTCGAATTTCTTGGGAGTCGAGGAGGACCCTCGATTGCTCTGATCTCATCGCTTGAGGCAACCCGTTTGTTAGACGGGGGTTGTCAAGGTTACTTGGCAATTGTCGTGGATACGACAGTCGAGGAGCTGAAGCTAGAAAATATATCAGTGGTTCAAGAGTTTCCAGATGTGTTTCCTAAAGAGTTGCCAGGTCTACCGCCAGAGAGAGAGATCGAGTTTGTAATTGAGCTAGCACCCGGGACAGAGCCAATCTCTAAGGCTCCTTACCGGATGGCGTTGTCGGAATTGAAGGAATTGAAGGTACAGATGCAAGAATTGCTCGATAAAGGATTCATACGCCCTAGCGCATCGCCTTGGGGAGCACCAGTTTTGTTCGTGAAGAAGAAAGATGGTTCGTTACGTCTGTGCATCGATTACCGTCAACTCAATCAAGTGACGATTAAGAACAAGTATCCACTTCCGAGGATTGATGACTTGTTTGACCAGCTTCAAGGAGCGTCGATATTTTCAAAGATCGACTTGAGGACAGGGTATCATCAGTTGAGAATTAAGAAGGACATACTGAAGTCGGTGTTTCGTACTCAATACGGCCATTATGAGTTTATTGTAATGCCGTTTGGCTTGATGAACGCCCCAGCTGCTTTTATGGATCTGATGAACCGTGTATTCAAGGACTATCTAGATCAGTTTGTGATCGTGTTCATCGACGACATCCTGGTGTATTCGAGAAGTCCAGAGGAACATGAAAGACAGTTGAGGATAGTGCTACAGACTCTAAGGAATCATGAGCTGTATGCCAAGTTCAATAAGTGCGAGTTTTGGTTAACTCGTGTGGCGTTTCTAGGTCACGTGATTTCAGGTGAAGGAATATCAGTGGACCCGTCCAAGATTGAAGCAGTGATCAACTGGCCGAGACCGACGACAGTAACAGAGATCAGAAGTTTTCTGGGTTTAGCAGGGTATTACAGAAGGTTTGTGGAGGGGTTTTCAGCATTGGCGTCGCCGTTAACTCGTTTACTGAGGAAAGATGAGAAGTTCGTGTGGACAGACAAGTGCGAGTGTAGTTTTCAAGAGCTTAAGAAGAAGCTGACTACCGCACCTGTGCTGACCATACCGTCTGGTCCTGGAGGTTATGAGATCTACAGTGATGCGTCTTTCAGTGGACTGGGTTGCGTGCTGATGCAACATGGTAGGGTTGTTGCATACGCGTCCCGTCAGTTGAGACCTAATGAATTGAATTACCCGACGCATGACTTAGAACTTGCAGCTATTATCTTCGCTTTGAAGATTTGGAGACATTACTTGTGTGGAGAAAGATTCCAAATCTTCACTGACCATCAGAGTCTCAAGTACTTATTTTCTCAGAAGGAGTTGAATATGAGACAGCGTCGTTGGATGGAACTCTTGAAGGACTATGACTGTGATATTCAGTATCACCCTGGAAAAGCAAATAAGGTCGCTGATGCTCTAAGTCGAAAGTCTTCAATAGCTCAGATGGTACTCAAGGAATGGAGATTGATGGAGAAAGTTCGAGATTCGAGTTTCAAATTTGAGGTAGGCCACCTTTCGAACCTTATGGCCACCCTCAGAATTGAACCGGAAGTTCAGATCAGAATCAAGACGCTTCAGTGGACAGATCCAGAGATTCAAAAGATTCTGCAAGAGAATACAGAAAAGAAGAATGCTAACTTTCAGATTGCTGAGGATAGAACACTGAGGTTCCAAGGACGATTGTGTGTACCTGACAACGTAGAGCTCAGAGAGGAGATTTTATCAGAGGCTCATCGTAGCAGTTACAGCATTCACCCTGGCAGTACGAAGATGTATCAGAATCTGCGTCAACATTATTGGTGGTCTGGTATGAAGGCGGACATTGCCAAGTATGTCGCCAAATGTCTGACGTGTCAGCAAGTAAAGGCACAGCATTGTAAGCCGGGAGGACTTCTGCAACCTCTCGAGATTCCCGAGTGGAAATGGGAACATATCACGATGGACTTCGTGACTGGACTACCGAGGAGTCAGAGAGGAAATGATTCAATTTGGGTAGTGGTCGACGATTGACGAAGTCGGCTCACTTTATTGCAAAGACGAAAGGACCTTAGTTTGGATAGACACGCAGACCTGTATGTGCGTCAGATCGTTCGTTTGCATGGAGTGCCAGTGACGATTACTTCAGATAGAGACCCGAGGTTCACAGCCGCCTTTTGGAAAAGCTTGCAAAGTGCTTTGGGTACGAAGCTGCAGTACAGTACGGCTTATCATCCACAGACGGATGGCCAGTCTGAGAGGACTATTCAAACCCTCGAAGACATGCTGCGAGCTTGCGTACTGGATTTTAAAGGGAGTTGGGAAGAGCAGCTTCATCTCGTCGAATTCGCCTATAATAACAGTTATCAGCAGAGTATTCAGATGGCACCTTTCGAAGCGTTGTATGGCAGAGCATGCAGAACACCCGTGTGTTGGGATGAGGTTGGTGAAAGAAAGCTTACAGGCCCAGAGTTAGTTCAGCAGTCAGTGGAGGCAGTTGCAGTGATCAGAAGTAGATTACAGACCGCCCAGAGCCGTCAGAAAAGCTATGCAGATAAGCGTCGAAGACCGTTGGAGTTCCAAGTTGGTGATCACGTTTTTCTAAAGGTGTCGCCAATGAGGGGTACTTCGCGCTTTGGCAAGAAAGGAAAACTGAGTCCGAGGTACGTAGGTCCCTTTGAGATTCTGGAAAGAATCGGGATTCTGGCGTATCGTCTTGCATTACCGCCAAAGTTGGCGCAAGTGCATGACGTCTTTCACGTGTCGATGTTGAGGAAGTATGAGCCTGACCCGACCCACGTGCTTAATTTTGAGGAATTGGACGTGGACGACCGTGTGTCGTACGTTGAAAGCCCGGTTCAGATCGTGGATCGCAAAGAGCAAGTTCTACGCACCAAGACCATTCCGTTGGTCAAAGTGGTCTGGCAACACCACGGCACTGAAGGAGCAACCTGGGAAAGTGAAGAGTCGATGAGAGAATTGTACCCCCACCTTTTTGTTCAAAGATTGTAATGGTTTAAATTTCGAGGACGAAATTTTTATAAGAGGGGAAGAGTTGTGACATCCCAAATTTCCGCTTCTGTTTTCAATTAAAATGAGACGGACTTTTCAACGGCGCGCTCATAGTTAAATTCTCCGAGCTGATCACTCACGAGATAACTAGTCTATCGTGAAGCCGTTAAGGAATTTAAATGCAATAGACTTGAGAATCTCGACCATGAACCGACCGCTCGACCGTATAAATCTGCAAGGATCATTACGACACCGTCGAATCGAACGAGATCGATCGGTAGGTCGATTCGATTGAGATATGTAATTAGAGTGTGGGTGATTCCACCCGATTTCAATATCCTCGTCGACCGGCACCGAACCGATTATTCTCGTCATTTTGGGTACCCCGTGTCCGTATTTGAAACCTCGAGATTTTCACGATAATCGGGAGTCGCTAATATGTCGAAGATTTATGTCGTGGCTTGAAAATAATCAACCACGGTCAATTGCACCGAAAATTTCCTAAAAGCTACCCGGTAGATTAGGACGCGCTCAAATCGCGCCGATTGAAATTAACCGTGATTTTAAACCCGGATTCAGAAATTTAAGGTTATGGCATGTCACAATTCATTTTAGGAACGTCGACTCATCTCCGAAGATTTTTCTACAAACAAGATTTTTGGCGAGAAAAGCAAAGTAAGGCCGTTTTTGTTCGGGATTGTCGAGGGCCGTTTTTAATCGAATATTCGGGATGCAAGTTGGATCATTTGACGGGGAAATGTCATGAGAAGGCCGAGGACACATGGGTTGATTTAATTGAGCTCAATTGGATGGAATTAATTAGCAATTGAATGAATTAAGTGAACAAATGTTCAAAATTCGAAATCCCCTTGGCACACCTCATTTTGGACCTATTAACTAGCTTGTAGGGGAGCTAGAGGAGAGAGAAAGAGGCTGAAGGGTGGGCCGGCCATGGTGGGGGCAAGGAGAGAGAGAGATTGACAAGTGTTGAAGCTAGAAGAGCTCTTGGGGGGCCCTTGCTTCAGCTGAAGCTTCTCCTTCCTTGAATCCCTCGTGCGGCAGCTTTCTCCATGGTTGAGGAAGGGAAAAGCTTGAGAAACCAGTGGAGTTCGTCCAGCAGCCCGTCCGAAGCCCCGCAAGTCCGCCGGAGCAGCTAGCTCGCCCGCCGCGTCAGCCTCCCGTGCAGCCGCGAGTCCGGCCGCTGCTCCGCCTTCGTCCCGCATTCTCTCGGCCTTCAACCTCGCCGTTCGACAGCCACAAAGACCGCCCGGGAGCCGCCCGAAGCTTCCTCTTGTCCGTCCGACCTCCCCATCGCCATCGCCGCCCGTGGAAGCCAATCGGAACCAGCCGCAGTCGCCGCGCCCTCCGGTTCGTCCAGCAGAAGCTGCTTCGCTTGTGTCCGCTCGTTCAGCCCATCGTTCAGCCCACGCCCGGCCACCGTCGGAGCGCAGGTCGCCGGAACCACCGCCCGCACCGCCCGAAGCCGCTGTTCCTCCTCCGCCGTTTCCAAAAAATCGTGCCACCGAATGGCTCTTCTCCAAAAAGATCGCAGCCGAAGACAGCAAGGAGTTCCAGACTTCGAGGCCCGTTTTCAAGCCTTCCCGGCCTCCGTTGGTGTCGCCGCTTTGGGTTTATCGACCGCCTTGGCGTCGTGGTCGCCGTGAACTCACCGGCGCGCAAAACCGGTGAGTTTATCCTCTAAACCTTGCTTAGTAAGTTAATCATGCTTAAGGGGTGTTTAGATTAGTCTAATTAGGTTTAGGTTGTTAGATTAGATTATTTTAATGTAAATTAGATTAGTTGTATGATTAGTTTAATGGATGTTTAATTAGGGCTAATTGTATGTTTAAATTAGTGTAATCTAATTTAAGCCCTAATTGATTATTTTTAATTAAATAATTATTTCGAATTTTTAAATATTATTTTATTATTTTATATTATTATAATATAATATTTAATTATTTAATTTTCGGAATTAAATTTAATTATTTAATAATTTCGAAAATTTTGCCAGGATGGCCTGGTCGTTAGAATTTCGCGCCGATCGCAAAGAAGTGCGGCTCGGTTTGTGCTAATTGTATGTTTAAATTGAGAAATTGAGTGAAAATGATTATTATGGTTAATAATTCCAAAAGTGTGGAATTGTGAAATTGATGAAGTTGTGGTATTTAACTTAAAAATACCCGGTGTTAGCTTTTAGCACCGTGATTGATTTATATGGCTAGTTTGAATCGATTGGATTGAATGGTTGATTGAATTGAGATTTATCCCAAAGAGTTGGTTTATTATTGAATTATCCGATTGTGAAAGGTTGTGAATTGGTTTATAAATGTCAAGTTTGACTGAGAGCAATGATCCATATGTCACCTATTGAAGCTATCATCTATGCATATATCAGCTTGTGAAGCATTGCATCCGATGTCGCGCCTTGTGTGAGCCATGATTTATTAATGGATGGATAGATGGTATGAATTGAAGATGATATGAATTGATATATGGTTTTAGTGAATTTGATTGATTATTGAATTGCACCGACGTGCGGAAGGACCGAGGCGAGGTAAGTCCTCTACTCTCTTTGTGTGGCTAGAGCACCCTGGGGCTTATTTTCTTCCTAATCGAGTTTTAGAGGGTAGGACTCTCTGAGACATTGTCTCATCCCGGTTGTGGGATAATATTTCAGGTCCTAGATGGCGGATCCTCCGGAGCTTTTTGGTAGACCAAAGGAGGGTCACCGAGAGGATTTTTGGCTATGCTGATTCGGAAGTCATTGGGTCTATAAGACTCCCGGGTCGATGAGAACTTTCCCGGTAGGGTCCCTCATCGAGAGCGTGGTATCGCTATAGACGATGGATTCCTGGATGGCCCTCTCGGGGTTTTGATATTCCCCCTAGTATTATAGATGCCGATGAGAGTGCTTGACCCTCCAGATGGGTTGGTGGAAGACCCAATGCCCCCGGTGCTAGCCCGAAGAGCCGGCGAATGGACTTTTCTTAGGACAGCTTAGTTTTTGAGGACTGATCTTCTATAGATCTTTTGTTAATAGCCTAGTCCTGTAAATCAACCGGTTTGATATGTATAAAAAGTATGTGGTTGGTTTTGAAAGTGTGATCCCGTTTTTCTATCCCAATTGAGTTTTGTCTGGGATTATTTTCGCTTCCGCATGTGCATTAAAAAGAATGGGTCGGCGACGTGTCCTGGGAAGTCGCATTTCTATCGACCGCAGTGGGATGTGCGCGTGCTCGAGGTTCGGGGCGTGACATAGGCAATTCAAGCATCGAAATTGGAAGGGTGAGCTCGAAGAATCGGCACAAAAGTCCGCGAGCACCATCGCTTCGGAGCCTCTCTTCTTCTTTCTATAACTGGTCTTATCCATCGGATCTATCATAGTACACCAGACAAACAGAAACATTGCCAAGAACACCTGAAAATCGGGGGAAATATGTGGAAAATCCCATCAATTCCCAGAAAACTGACGAAAGAAAAGAAATCAATGTCATCATGGCACAAAGTAAATGCTAAGGGAGTTACCACAAAAGAGAATATTGTCGTCACGGTGATTTCAGCAGCCCCGCTCCCAAGCAACAGTCCGAGGAAGATGTAGAAGGGCACCGCTAAGAAACTGAACACCGCCATCCCAACTATCTGCAATTGCTAATTTACGACATGAGATGGATCAACTCTAAACTTCAAATGCGATTGATCGATCATCTGCATCACGCCCTACACATTAACTACTGAGAAAACTAAAATCTCCAATCCCAACAATCGATGAGCTCGCGCGCCGGAGCGACGTGGTTCTAAAATGCAGATGAAGCTGAGAGACCACAGGAAAGATGCGTGCGTGCGTTTACCTGGAGCGGATGGAGAGGGCGTTGCCAGCCGTGGCATCGCCTCGTCGCCGTCGCCGTCGCCGTCGTCATCTCCACCGCGCCGACCGACCTGCCCGCCTGCCTGCGGTGGATGGGCGGTGCGAACGGTGGCTTCGATCTTCGGGCCTGGGAAACCAGCAGGGCGACTGACTAGTAGCGAGAGAGAGAGAGAGAGAGAGAGAGAGAGAGAGAGAGAGAGAGAGAGAGAGAGATTCCACGGACGACGAGCCGTCCTTCTCGTCTGCTAACACCTGAATAGTAAGCCCGCCAGACCGTAATGGTACTCTTTCAAGCCAAGTTCTCTCATCCGTGTACGCCTAAAATTCGACACGTCGGGCGATTCTTTGAGAGATGGGCATCCACTAGCTTGGAAATATCTCAGGTGTTTCATGTCTGACAAATTCGTCAAGGCTTTCAATTTTCCACAATTTTCAATATAAAGCATCCATAGTTCAATGGGAAGCTTTGGGACACGTTCAAGCCGACGGCAATCGTGAAGCAAGAGTGTGTTGAGACGGGTTAGCTGGGAAAGATGGGGCAAAGACTGCCCCTGGCTGCTGATCCATAGTTCCGTTAAGCCGGAGGGCAGTTCAGGTAATTCTTGAAGCTTTTCACAGCAGTCAATGAAGAGCTTTTCTAGCGCAATCAATTCACACATATTACTAGGTAGTCGCTCCAAGTTTTTGCAATCCCAAGCTTCCAACCTTTGGAGTTTTGTCAACATTCCAATGGCATCAGGCAATTCCGTTATGCCTTTTCCACAAATACACAAGATCCTCAGATTTTGCAAATTCCCAATGCTTTCAGGTAATTTTGTAATCAATGTCCCTTTTAAGTCTAGCTCGACCAATGATGCTAGATTTCCAATAGAGTCAGGGATCTCTGTTAATGAGCGGCAGCCACCTAACTCCAACCTTTGCAGAGATGCTAGATTGCCTATAGAGCTGGGTATGTGGGCTAACTTTTCACACCTATTGGCTTCAATAACCTTGAGCTCCTTCATGGCACCAATTGATTCAGGTAATTCTTCAATTACTAAATTAGATATAAGTAATTGACGTAACGAAACCAAGCAGCCCATGGATTTAGGAAGTTGAGAAATTTTACAATGATGGAGAGATAGACGCTCCAACTTCATTAAACAATCACTCGAAATAGGAATATCATGTATACCGGTGTATTCTATGTTAAGGTTCCTTAATTCTATCATTCTACCTATACCTTTCGGTAGCTCCTCGAGTTTTTTACAACCATGGACATCCAACGAAACAAGAGTCTTGATGTCCCCAATAGAAGGATGAAGCTCTTTCAGATTCATACAAAATGCAAGATTTAAAATCTCCAACCTTTTGAAAGTGGACAAGTCGGGAGTTCTTTTCAAAAATTGACACCAGTCGAGGTTGAGAACTTTGAGCTCGATCGCCATCTGGAAGAAAGAAAGGATATGTCGGTGTCATTGGACTGTTGCAACCTTTCTGCTACTCCTTATGTTTTCGATTTTTTTAGATATTCCTCAAAAATTACCCATGCTCCTCTACTCCTTGGCGGTTGTCTTATTTAATTTTAAATGCCTGTTTTAGTAATGTTTGGCCACGTCAATAGATAATTTTTTTTTCTAAGCACATCGATTGCAAAAGAATATTAGAGTGTACGAGTGCAAACTGCATTTATTTTCGAATAAAATTTCAAAGGAGATATTTTCTTATTAAACATAAGCAACTTTAATTATCAAAAACTAGATGACAAATTCAAATGGAAGAGAGATACATTCATCGGGCACCATGTTTTCCTTCAGTAGTATCAAATTAAAGAGAAACGACTAGTTTAATTATGAAAATCAATTTTCAAATTTACAAGGAAAAAATAAGTTATGTTAAAAAAAAAATACTCCAATGCCTTCTTTATGTCTTACCTTGAGTGGATCCCATCCTCCCCACTCCTCCAAAATGGCGCTATGTGATAGATCGAGTACAACTAATTTCTTCAGATGAAAGTTGTCCACAGCGAAATTCGATGGACAGTACTTCCACTGAAGCCATCTTAATTCAAGAAGTAAGCTTTGGAAATCTCCAGTGAAATCCACACCATCCACTTGGAGGAACCTCAAGTTGGTCATTTTTTTAAGTTGTTTGGCTGCGTATGTTCTTCCCTCACCACATTTGCCAAGAGAAAGGGCCTCTATCTTTCTAGTACCCTACATTGTGGAAACATTGTGGACCATAAATTTTGAATGATGAGATGAGACCAACTAACATAAGATGAAGTGCATTGATTTCAATTTGCTGTCATACTACTATGGCATATAGGCTCCTCCCTTTCAATTTTGTGAAATGAAAGGTTGTGATTGCATACTATTTATTTAATCTGTGTAGAGATGTGAACTCAAGCGGTTGTATCCAAACTTTTTCCTCATCCAAATATGCCTTTCACAATTTGGACCTTCTAAATTTCCAAGATTTGCGTCCATTTGCAACTGCAATGGAAGGCCTCTCTTCATGCACACACTAATTCAAACATATCTATCAAAATTCATGCCCTTTCTATGCGAAATAACACTACCTTTACTCCTATTTTGTATATGAGAACCAATACAACTCTAACTGCCCAAACACATCAATCAAACTCGCCATTGACATAAGTATCAAAATTAAAGAATCCCAATTGTAGAATCCCCTCACTTTTTGGGTCTACTTTGTTTGTGATTCTCAATATCAAAATGAAAATGAGAATGTCATCGCAAAAGGTACGCGTGTTTTACATTCCTTTCTTATCATGGGTTTCTTCGTTGAGGGTTTCTCATTGTATGTGGAAAGAAAATTTGATGACATTGAATGTTATATACATGATCCTTACTACTATGGTGCAGACTTCTCCCCATCAATTTTGTGAAATGAAAGGTTGTGGCCGCATATTATTTATCTAATCTATGTAAAGATGAGAAGTTCAAGTGGTATTTCTTGAACTTTTTCCTCATCCAACTATGCCCTTTGCAATGTGTACCTTCTGAATTTCCAAAATTTGCATCCATTTGCAATACAATAGAAGGCCTCTCTTCATGCATACACTAGCTCAAATATATCTATCAAAATTCATACCCTTTATATATGGAATAACCTTACCTTTACTCCTATCATGTATATGTGAACCAATACAACTCTAACTGTCCAAATATATCTGTCAAACTTGCCATTGATATAATTATCAAAATTAAAGAATCCCAATTGTAGAATCCTCCCACATTTTTTGATATACTTTGGTTGCAATTCTCATAATCAAAATGAAAACGAGAATGTCATCGCAAAAGGTACACATGTGTTTCACATTCCCTTCTTCTCGCTTGTTTCTTCGATGAGGGTTTTTCATTATGTGTGGAAGGATTGATAACATCGAACGTTCTATACATGATCATTACTTTTCTTTTTATCACAATAGATATTTGATGCTATCTTTTTGTTGTTGTGTTGCTTTTTTACTTTGAAGTAGTAGTCATCTAAATTTTGATCAATTTTCCCATGGATTAATGAGATCTTCTGTACGAACAGATTGGACATGAAAATTGATAAAAATTTTATTCTTAAGGAACTCAAGTCTTCTGCATATTTCTTTTATTGTAACCTAATATTTTACAAACTCAAATTTAATTCTTGTTTTAGGTGACGAATTGCATGTTGGTGGTTTCAACTTTTCCTTCAAACTTTTATTCTTTCATATGAATCCCTACTTGTTTTTACATTAAAAGTTTCTTGTGTTTATTGTATTTTTGTCAAGAACTTCATAGATACCATTTTTTTCACTTCTAAGCAATGTTCTATTAAGTTAATTACATTTTCCTTTGTGCGAAAAAAATGCTCGCTAAAAAGTATTATTATTTCATTATGTTTTGCATCTCGATGTTTATGTTTAGTTTTTCTTACTTAACGACATTCATGATACTTGCACTTATTTGTTTGATGCTTGTACATGTTATAATTGCTTTTAGTGATTAACTATTAACTTTCATGCTAACAATGAAAAATTACAATAACACGAAATTCAAAACCATATTTACTTTGGTTAATAATACCAAAAATCTCAAACCGATAGACTTGTTCCACATTTACCACATACTAATTTTCATGTCAAAAAAAAAAAAAAATCTCAAACTAGTGAGCCTATGTCACATTTACCTTAAACTAGTTTTCGTTTCACAAAAATAAGATGAAGTTATTAATGTTAACTAAATCTTTGCTAAAAAAGAAGTTCACTAAGAATTGAACAATAAACAAATTATTGTTATAACATGATTGCCTATATTTAGCAAATAAATAATATCAGGTAATTAATAGAAAGGGAAGATGGAACCACATTCTCTTACTAAGATAAATAGAGAAATCTCTTACCTTGTTTCCGTCAATTACATCTAGAGCTTCCTCAGAATTCCATAATCTACTACGCTTTTGAGGCTTCCTTGGATATTCTAGACGAACAATTTCCCTTCCAAGATCTCTGAGTTGATCATGCATCATTAGCTGACCGTGTTCATTAATCTTAATTAGGGACATAAGACTTAACACTTCAATCCCCCTCCCTGGGAGAAAACTACTAGCGTCCCACATGTAAGTTGGATTTTGTTTATGCGATCCAATGAAAAAGCATGCAATATCCAAAAATATTTGTTGCTCCTCGTCATCTAATGCTTCATAACTTATTTTCAACTTCTCTTGCACTGTCTTATCGGGCACTTTCTTTAATTTCTTTAATGTATCTTTCCATACTTCTTCTTTCTTTCCACATAAGAATGAACCTACAACTTCAAGAGATAATGGAAGTCCCCCGGTAGTAGATATGATTTCACAAGAGATAGCCTCATAATAACTATGAGGAAAATCGTTTCGAAATGCATGTCTACTAAATAAAATCAATGATTGATCAAAAGACAACTCGTTGAGTGGGTACATGCAGCTTGCCCTAGCCTCATCAAGAATGCTCTTGTTTCTAGTTGTGATGATGACTATACTTCCAACTTCAAACCAACTACCATCCTTAACCAAAGCATTCAAGTGAGTACGATCATCCATATCATCCAGAAAAACTAAGACTTTCTTACTTGCAAATCGACATTTGATGATATTGACTCCTTCATCGACACTAGACACATCAAATGAACTTCCCATCATGTTAGAAATGAGCTGCTTTTGTAGAAATTTTGTACCCTCGCGCTGAGATGTTTCTCGAATATCTGCCACAAAGCTACGATTTTCAAAATGACTAGAGAGTTTGTTGTATAACACCTTTGCAAGAGTTGTCTTACCAATGCCGCCCATTCCATAAATTCCAATAATCCTTGTACCGTTGAATTTTGCATCTATCTTACTCATAATTTGTTCCACATGATCATCGATTCCCACCAACTGTTTGGGAACATTTAACAAAAAAAGTCTTTTTAACTCGGCCATAACTTTTCTAACAACAATTTTAACCAATGTTCCTTCATGCCTGTCAAGTAACAATGAATTTAGTATAAGATAGCAATGTGTATATCATTTTCAAGAAAGAACTATTTGTGAGAAATTAAATAACAATTAGGTGGAGAGTAATGTACCCATTATCAATTTCCTCTTATTCCCATCCTTTCAAGGAACATACTTCTTCAAGTGCTTCTTCCCATTCCTTCACAACCATTTCGCCCAAATTCTCTTTATGTACATCGATAGCATCTCGCCATCTTCCTGTAAGATGTCGCATCTCCGAGGGTTTCACTTTGTAGAATATAGGCAATACTATTTGCCCTTTGCTTCTCTTGCACTTCAACATTCGAGCCAGCTCGCGAAGGCACCATTTACTAGAAGCGTAGTTCTCAGAGATAATCGGGATCAAGATTGTGGATCGTGTGATGCCGCAAAGGAGCTCCAGACCAATCTTCTCACCAACAGGAAGCTCATCGTCATCTCTAAACACGTGAAATCCTAAGTCAACAAGGCTAGTATAGAGATAATCGGTGAAACCTTTACGAGTGTCTTTCCCTCTGAAACTCAAGAACACTTCGTAATCATTTCCCTTTATCCTTTTCATTATGTCGTCATAATCACCTCCATGTGGAGGGATCGCCGAGGAAGATGCCTCATAGATCGGATCTTCTGAATTAAAGGGTTCTTTTCTTTTCATATTGAGATGATTGTAAAAGAGATTGATGGGAGAAGGACACAGAGGAGAAAAATGTGGAACCCCAAATCCAAGAATAGCATAAATTTTTCTCCAAGACTCAAACTTGAAGCTACATTCAAACAAAAATAGAAACTCTCAGAGAACACATCAGAAAAAAAAAATGGAGCAATCAAAGCTGGAAATAGATAAGGACTTGGAGCCACCGATTACCTTAGGAGTGCTCAAACGACACGACCCACCCACTGTTGTGATCTGCATCGATCCTCAGCCCTGGACGTGGGATCACCAACATACAACACTATACTGTGCATTGAACTCTGCTGATTGCTGATTACTGAGTACTTAAAGAATGCAGGGTATTGCACGCGTAATATTTACAGCATTACGCGGAAGTTATAGGGAAATTTCGCAGGTGATTCTTGACTTGACTTGCCTTTTCTTTTAACAAAAAAGCAGGAAAGAAAACCAACTCGCAATAAAGATGCTTATCGTCCTCGCTTTTTCTACTGTGCACGCTTGAATGATGTTGACTGCTTGAAAAATACTGAGTTATTGCACGCGCATTGTCGTCAACAGTATGCGGAAGGTGCGTGCAACCTACGCAGGTGCTTTGATTGAAATTTGAGAAACAGTACGACTTGACTTGACTTGCTTTTCCATTAATAAATGGATTCATTGGGGAAATGTCATGGGAAGGTGAAGCGAGCAAAGACACCACGATTATGCTGCTGCCCGGTGAATTTCCGTAGAGGTTGTCGGCCAATCCATTCTAGGAAATTGTTAACAACTTGTCCCACATCAGTTAATAAGGATGGACTTTGATATTTTGAAAGAAGATTTTTACGTAAAGAAATCGCAACTATATCTAGATAACTGTTTACCCAAACAAATAAAATACTACTTCATTTATGGAACGGAAATGCTTGCCAAAAGTAAAAATTGAATATGAATCATTGCCTAAACATCGATTCTTAAATTGCATGTATGTTGTTGTGTAAACTCCGGTAGTGAAATATTTTCTTGTCTTCCTATTTAAATGATGAGATGAATGTTTGATTTAATTTGGATGGCAGTAGATCTATTTAGTATTCAAGTGCTTTGTTTTCTCAAATGTTGCACATTCGGTTGGTTTCAGTTTCAATTTCATGACTTTTTTCCACGAAAAATCAATTGACAAACCACACCAGAAAGGGTCATCAAGTGACCGTGAATTTGCTCCCATAAAGACGCAAGCAACTTCCCAAGGGCTTTCGATTGAGCTTCCTCGAAACCCCCATCACCTCATCCACCGAAAGGTGTTGTGCTCACCTCAGCCTGTCATATGAATGTTGGGACCTGAATGTGAATATGATTCTCCAACATTCAAGAGAATACAAAAGCTGTCAGCTCGGAACCTTAAAAGAGAATCCACGTCAAAATAAAAAAATCTCAAGCCCACAATGTCAAGCACTTTCAAATATGTACTAGTTGGAAACTTGACGGTCACATGGCCATCAGTACCCCTCTTCCTTATTATTTCTTTCAGTCTCCAAGCAAACTGTGCGGTAGAATCCCTTTCTTTCTTAAACTAATATGTTAGTTGGTCTACAAACTCCTTCGTGCCATCAAATCCTCCTCCTCTTAAAGCATATAGGTAAAACAAGCTGGAGGAGGAGGATCCAAATGATTGATTTGCTAGGTTGCGTGACACCTCTGTTTTCCAAGGATCAGCTTCATATGTCTGTCTCCATCATACATTTCGCCACACGAATGGTGTTGCGAAAAGCGAGCGATCGAACGATAATATAGACAGAAGAAGAAAATAAATCAAACACCGGATTTACGTGGTTCAGTCGTAAAGACCTACGTCCACAGGGAGAGCAGCAGCGAATTTCACTATAAATCAAGCGATACAATGAGATTACACATTCGAGTCACTCAAACACTATCTCGGTGTTTCCCAAGCCCTAATTACACCCAATAACGCACGCAATATTTAGCCCCAAAATTCCTCAAAAAATCTCTCAATCTCACGAAGGAATTACATGCAAATCTTACCACAAGATTTAAATCAAGTACAAACACTAATCTTTCTTGGATGTAATTCACGGACAAGAACGACAAAGAAAATCCCTCCCAAGCACTTGATGATGAGATGGCGCTTCAAGACCAATTCTTCATGATCAACCATCCTCCACCCTTGGCCACAAGTCTATATATATATTTAAGTGAGACTCTTATTCTTTTGCCAACTTCTCATAGGATTCTATTTCCTATCTTAAACGATTTTATCCAAAACTTATCTCTGTATATTTTAAACAAAATCCAAGTCCAAGTCAAAGTTGAACTTTCCTATTTCAGCGGTCAAATTCTCCAACGCATATTCAAACTTTGGGAAGTTGATCTTCGGATCTTCTTTGCTCAATTTCGAACGTCTGCAACATATTCAATTCGGAATATTCGGAATTTCACATTGGACTCAAACTCGAGACATATTTTAACAAATGGACACATTAATTGTTCAATGGAGCATCTTGTGGATAATGGCCGATGTACATCAATTGGAAGTCAAGTGAAGTTCCACGCATTTGAAGAATGAAATTAATGTTTAGTTGATTTCAATTGATAATAACTCCTACAGTAGCAACAACGCATGATTTACCCTATGCTTGTGGTCTATTTAGCAAGCAAGCACCTTCATGATAAATGAAAAGCTGCTTTGCTTGGATACATCGAGTAAAGGAGTAGAGAAAAGTTATGAATTTCCTCCCCTTTCTTCTCGTAAAGGTTACAAAAATTTACTTCATTTTGCTCCTCTTCCCCTCCTTCCCAAATACAACATAAATATACGTTTTGCCCTTGGGTCTTGTTAGATACTAAATAGAAGAATTTCTTATGCTTGGGAACACAAAATCACACTAAAGTTATCCAGAATACACCTCGAAAACGGCATGCAGCTTAAGACTACGAGGCATGAATTGAAGGAAGCATAACGGTCTTGGTTTAAAGAGCTTTCAAAGGTTTCCTCTGAAAAAGCAAGAGCAAAGTGAGTCAAGTAATTCAGAGTTGCCTTATTATAGACAATAACGATCTCACAACCACTTTTGCATAGTCAAGTAAGACATAATTACAAGCCGTGCGATCATGTTGTGATGCCCAATAGTTGAACAGGTTCTTTCTTTCGGCCGACGAGTGGACAGGTTGGAATTGGGCTGGCGACGATTGTCACATATGTTCGGTCAGCAAAACTCGTGCATCACGTGAAGCGAGAGTGGAACATTCCCTGAGCAGTACCCCGTGCTTGTATAGATGTGAATTCGATTATTGATAGTTGAATAGCCACTTAATATTAGCATGACAAGCCATTCTCTTGACAGTAGCATTTGTAACATATCCTGCCTTGAAGGACAATATAATCCAATAGAACAAAACAAACATGTATCATGGCTAATCAGCTGAGAATGGGCTTGATTGAATCTAAAAGCAATTGCACTTTTGCCATCCTGAACCACTTTCCACGGTCTTTTTCATCCTCGACAAGTTAAGTCATCTAGCAGCAGTTGAAGCATCATGGTATGCATTCAATGACCTGCAATCTCCCGCAAGCTCCTAACATAAGTAGATGTGCCTCTTCCAAATCCAACCGTATAAGAGGGGATGTAAGAAGTCAGCCTCGATACATGCTTAAATGTGGAAATCGACGAAGAGAGTGAACGGAAAGAGGGTTAAGTAAGGTCCGCAGGGAAGCATATCATCTATCTAGGAGAGCAATTAATAACAAGATATGTTCCTATCAATTATACTGGCAAAACGGAAAACCTCATGACCGTCATTCATGTCAAGAAAACTAGAGGGAGAAAACGGATCCGTCTCTCCATAGGAAGAATGAAGAGAATGTTCCCATTAAATCCACTTGCCAAGAAGTGAAGTGTTTCTCAAAACGCAGACTGCTTGTTCCAACGAAAAAGCAGAAATTCCTACAATCTAGTTAGCGCCTTCTGAACATAGGGCGGCCTTGCTTTCTTCCCATAAGACTGTCTACCCGAATAACGCCTCGAGTTGATTAAATTCTTAGCATATGCTAACTAACTCGGATTATAATACGTTCCTCGTACCTGCAGGAATATTGCATAAATTTAGATAGGCGTTATGAACAGGGAAATTGCCTTCATCTAATATTAATTCAGGTTGGTTTGTGCAAAATGGCAAAACTCAAAAGTGTTACATTTGAGTCCTTCTCGAAGGGGCAAATTCGAATAGGAGCAAGCAGGCAACAGCAAACTATTAAAATCTGGCTTTATTTAATTGACCAAGAGAAGAAATTACAACAGCCTTTATCTATTTAATAAAACACAACCAAAATGGAGGACACGGGTTTTTGTCATGGACTTATGACATATTACGCACTTGAAAACATACTTGCCTAAATCATAAAATTCTTAATGTCATGCTCTAAGGTATAGGTATACCAAAATTACTTTTTCATGATAATAATAGACTCCCAGAAAATAATTGTCATGTCATGCTCCAAGCCTTGATTTTATAATTTTTCCCGATCTTTCTACTTAAATTTTCAAATGGCCAATCAGATGCAAAAGTTACTATTTACACGTCCTTTCCTAGACTAAATCCCAATTTATAGGATGCTCCTATTGAAATTTCCAGAAAAGATGAGCTCTCTACTTTTGCTAGGATGTAGCGATAGAAGTTTCAAGAATGCAAAAGATATTATAGGAAAAAACATGAAACGCAATTTTCACATCGTATAGTGTATTTGTTTTCTCCAATGACGCTTTTAATAATTGGGCAAAAAAATTGAAATCCAGGATGTAGTCAGAGCAAAAAAAAAAAAAAAAAAATTATCATTAATATTTTTTTATTAACACCGTATATATCTAAAATGGAGTTTCTTGATAGTGACTTGGTAGGCTAGTTTTCTCGAGGTGGTAGGCTAGTTTTCTCGAGGTGGGCCCTGCATTTGTTCCGTTTTTCGACTGTTAATTTTATTATAGTCATGCATTAAGTATGATTGATATTTTAAGAGCAATTCTAGCGATAAAGAAATAAATGTATTTAAACAGACTTTCAATATACATTTATTAGCCATTTATTGATTCAAAATTAATGATTCCACATTCATAAACTGTGCTTCAAAATATTGCCATCCAAATTCTGAATTCAAAGTCAATAATATATTAACTTTGTGGAGTAAGAAGTCAATAAATTAAAAGGTTTAATGTGTGCAAATCTTACTTGGGAATAATTATTTGTGATAGGTTAATAAAAAAAGAAAGGTTATGCAAAATGTTAAAAATTAATTCTGAGGAGAGATGTGGATGTGATTGGGATAAAGTGTGATGACTATGCTATCTTAAAAGTATGGTGTGGCATAGAGAAGTCTAATTTGAGAAATAGCTACAAGAGAGATCTTTTAGTACTCATCCAGAAGACACAAAAATCCCAGTTGCTTTTGCTTACTCCTAGGAGCTATCATTCTCCATGTCATAATCATCTTGCAGTCGTTTTGTACGATGGATATTTTTAAAATAGCAAGTAGTTACATAAAAAGAGTTAGAAAATAATGTTCAATTCCATTATTATTCCAAGACCCCATAGATATTTCTTTTCTTTTGTTTAAAATAGAAAAATATGTGAGTTTCGAGGAATAGAGAGTAGGTATTAGGATACCCTGAGCTTCTCATTTTCATATATAAGTATATCTTTTTTTGTTCCTTGATAGTTTATAAGGTTGTTCAACATTTATTTTGCAATTGTAATTACATGCTCTCTTTATCCAACTGTTTACCATCAATCAAAAATGACTACAATTTAAGGAGAACATACTCAAAAGAAATATAAATAATTTCGTCTCATTTTCAAGAATGCTTCCAAATAAAAGAAATAAAAAAAATTCTTTCGAAATCCACAAGACATTCCTAATAGACCGTCTCACGAAAGTGTCCTGTCGGAGTGGGCCCAAATAAGTATTACTGGATAAAAAAGAAAATAATTTATTTTCTCTGTGTACGAAATTCCCAAGGAAGAAATCATAAGGCTATTCTGTGGTGATGGAACTGTAACAAGACAAGTTGGAAAGAATTAGCCATGAATGACGATGATTTTTGTTGTAATCTAAAGGCATGAGCACTTAGTTAAAAAAAAAAAAAAAAAGGCATGAGCACGTATGAAAATACTAATTATGTCTAATTAGTATATTGAAAATAAAAATTAAAAATTATTTTCTTGCATATAAGTAAAAATTGCTCTTCGAGTATTCATTTAGAAGAGCTAATTATGTGAATCTCATATTGATTATAATTTCAATGGTTGAAATTAATAAGATTTTTTTTTGCCTGAAAATTAACAAGACTTTTGTGCACCGAAAGTCATGCTGTTGATTGCTTTTCTTTTCATGCCATCAGAATCGTGGGGGCAAAAATTCAGAAAATAGAAAGAAAGAAATATCGATTCTAGGGCCTCTAAAAACTATGAGGAAGATGGGGCCGTTTTTTGAATCCGTGTTTTCGCACATCAATCATACCATATCCCTTGTCATCCATCCAATGCAAGTGTTTCAATGTCATCCGTCTATTTAATTTGTGTCATCAACTGTTCAATCAAAATTTTGTTAGTGTCAACTATCAATTGAGCATAATAAAATTGTTAGGTTTAAAGACACTACTAGATCGTCGCAAAAAAGTGAAAGATATGAGAATATATGGTACGTATATTGCAACGTACTGTATTACGACATGTCATAATAATTAAGAACGAGAATGTAATGTAAAATAAAATTGTTTTATGACATCACGATGTATTATCGTAACCAAGTGTTGATATGATGCAAAACATGGATGTGCGCCCGAGTATTCGGATGATGAATAGAATAAAAAAAAAAGATGATGAAGTTAAGAAAGAAATGACATCGCAACACTCTATGCGGGCAATTATTGCACGCATAATTTCCACGGGATTGCGCGGGGAGGGGCGTAGAGCCTACGAAGGCGCTCTTTTTCGAAAGCAATGACTTGACTTCAATTTGACTTGCGTTTTCTATTAATAGAACAATTAGAAAATAAAAAGCAAAGGGCAATCAATGCAGGTGGGTTATTGGACGCATAATTTCATTAGCATTATGCGGAAGGTGTGTGCCCCCTACACAGGTCCTTTGATTGACTTGACTTGCTTTTCCATTAATAAATGGAATCATCGGGGAAGTGTAATGGGAAGGTGAAGCGAGCAGGACAGCACGATTACGTTATTGCATGCTAAAACAGAAGGGTAAAGTAGTGTGAAGCACACGAGCCAAGTGAGGAGTTTGGGAAAATTGGCGTGACTAAACAGGGAATAGAATGGAGTAGTGAATTTCGGTAAAAGTTGTGGAGGATTGACAAGAACAGTTCCAAAGCTAACTTAAAGACTTGGACAAATGCATTTTCAGCAGCATTTGCTCTTTACCGGTATCTATAATTAAAACCCGTGGCATTGCTATGAAAAATCCCTATCCACATAATTTACGCTAGATTGTCCGTAGCTCTTGCTTGTAGCGGACCGATCTTTATCTATTCACTTTGATGAATGCCGTGCTAAACTCTATTCATTTGTTGATCGATTCATTCTGAGAAACTATTCGCAACTTGTCTTACATCAACCAATAAACTTTTAAGATTTTCAAAAGAGGGTTTTTACATAAAGAGATTGCAATTATATCTAGATAATTGTTCACAAGAACTAATAGAATATCACTTCATTTATGGAATGGAAATGTTTGCTAAAAATAAAAATCGAATATAGGTCATTACCTAAACATTGATTGTTAAATTGAATGTATGTGTTTGTATAAATCCTACTAATGAAATTATTATCTTGCATTGCTTATTTATATGACAAAATGAATGCGATTTTTTTTGTTTTTTTGGATGATAACCGATCTATTCAAGTGCTACTTTTTTCAAATGTTAGACATCCAGCTAATTTTGATTTCAATTTCATGACATTTTTCACGAAAATCACTTGGCAAATTGCACTAGAAAGGGTCATGAAGTGACCATGAATTTTCTCCCATAAGATGCAAGAAACTTCCCGTGGGTTTTCGAGCGAGCTTCCTCGAAACCCTCATCACCTCCATGCTATGCTCACATTATTTGGTTTTATGGATGTGGGGTCCAAAATGTTATTATGATTCTCCGACGTTCAAGAATGTACGAAATCTATGAGATCAGACCCACAAAAAAAAATTGACAACTAAATATTTCGGGAAGACGAATAAAATCAAGAGTTAATATCCTGAAAAACCCCAAACTGGTACGACAAATTTACCACAAATTATTTTTTTGATCACCAAAAACCTCAAACTTGTATACATTTGATAAATTTACCCCAAACTTATATACCTTTGACAAATTTACCCCAAACTAGTACACTTGTGACAAATTTATCATCTCGTCGCGTTAAATTTTACTATCAAATTATTAAGTTAAATGACACGTGACAATTGACTGATATACCAATTTGGGATTCTAAGCTCCGTTTGTCACAGTTTACAATTTTTGTGATTTTTTTTGTAGTATTAATCCAATTTAGCGGAGGGTATATTTGTCATAAATTTACCAATTTTGGATTTTTTGTGATCGAATAAATTAGTTTGGAATAAATTTGTCATAAATGTACTAGTTTAGAGTTTTTTATGATCAGTCGGGGTAAATTTGTCACAAACCCATTTGGCGTTTTTCATGGTCAAAAATAATTTGGGATAAATTTATCAGAGGTGTACCAATTTAGAATTTTTCAAAATATTAACCCTAAAATCAACACTGACACAAATTCCGCAGGAAATGGATGCACGATTTCCGTGGATTGATGACTACAAATGAGCCTTACCACCCACCTGGGTGGCGCTGCTGCGGTGAGCTTCTCCCCCTAACACAAGGGGAGGAGTTCAATTCCCGGGTGTCGCAGGGTGACTTACCTAGTGTCCGTGTTGGTAAGGTGCGCAGATTCCCTGGGTCACCAAAAAAAAAATGAGCCTTACTTCTACCTTCCTCTCGGTAGAAATTATTCAAAAAAAAAAAAAAAAAAAAAAAGATGATAAAATGAGAGCATCTTACGCTTCGGACCTTCCATGGGTTGAGCGCCTTGAGCGGGTTTGAAATTGGAATACGAAAGAAAACCAAAGATATATGCACATCTCTCTAATAAAAAAAAAAAAAAAAAATTGTTCATTTTGACCAATGCGATATAACAATATTTGAAAAATGTCTGGTTTGTCCAACTTTATAGAAGGTGACACAAAGGTTAAATATATTTTGGGCCTCATATTAATTACGTCAACATAAATTGGAAAATCAATCCTTTTAAGAGTTTGCATAGTTGGTTGAGAAAGGATATTTTCATATTTGAAACTTTTCTGAATGGGAATAGGAATGTGGTGTTTAATGGGCCTTCAAGTAATCAAGCAGTTGCACTTTGTGCCCGACTATTTTATATAAGCCGTCAGCTTATATTTTCCGGCTCTCTACCCTATTGATTCTCCAGAGCTAGGTTCAGCCCAATCAAATTTCCATTTTTTTGATGATGTGAGATTGGATACTTCCGAACACAAATTCATTATTTAATTAAAGCATTTCCATGTTAACCAAAATCCGTCCTAACATTATGAAGGTTGAAGCTTTTCTTTAAGCTACAGGCGTTGGTTCTTTTCAATCGGTAGCTACAACTACAAGAAGCTTCAAAGAGGTTTCCTCAATTTTTTTTTTCATTGTACTTTACAATGTTAGAGGAGATAATTATTAAATTCTAATGCCATTAATTGTCAATGATGGTATGTGAGTCCCCTTTAATTAGGCAAGAAGAATAGGACATTGTGATTTTAGTAATTTCCCACTAACTAAAATGGTCATCCAAAAAGGATTATTTAAGAGATTCATTTTGGTAAGTGAGATAGGTTTTTCATTGCTCTTATTAACAAACACAAATAGAGTATAAACAGATTAATGAAATGATTAACGCAACAGTTGAGAGAGGGTGAATATTTTCCTTCTAAGAAAATTGAAACTTTTTCATGGAAAACTTGTACAATAGTGTCTTGGTATAAGAGAGTGAATTGGTTGTTTTAAGAAAATTAATTTTTTTTTCAAGAAGAACGTGGATCATGTATTGCTATAGGAGGAAAACTATCACGCAGATGCAGTACCTTGTATCCAAATGACAAAAAAGGAGTTAAGAGAGATTGAAGAGATGCAAAACAGATTTGTACTGAATCGAACTTCCACTTAACCTAGTCCTCCCACAACAAGGCTGAGTAATCCTCGAGATTTTACCGTCTGTAGAGGATGCTACTCTTACATAAAGCTCAGTAGATGATTCTATAAAACGTGTACCTTTTACAACACTATGACTCACTCACTTCCTAGATCACGAAAGCACACTTCTACGCAGAACTTGAGTGAACACGGCTAAGGGGCTGCAAAGCTTCTCAGAGATTTGCTGGGTTGATATGTCACCAAAGCTGGAACCTATAAAAAGCGTTATTCATAAAGCATCATTAAATCCGCTAATGTTGATGAAGATTCATCGTTACAGGAGCCGTCTTGCACTCGCTTGGATTGATGCACGGGCGTTGGTTTGTTCTGGACAGCCTGTGAAAGAACAGTCGAGCATGACAGACAAAACAGCAGGCGGCGGTGTCAGGTTTAAAGAAACGGGACAACAGCAGAAGCGTGGTGGCCTGGCCAGTAGTTCGCTCAAAGGGCTCGACAAGTGCTTGTAATTTCGCCGGGAACCTGCAAAGAATTAATCAAGAGACCACGGGGGCTGCTGTGGCATGCAAGGACTCGCCGAGGGGTGCTTCATCGTTGCCGGAAATTCCCCAGATCAGAAGAGGGCAAAACTAGATGATGAACTGCGGCAGCAAGGAGACGGGCAGTACCGCGTCCGGCGCAAGGCGTGGCTCGGACGAGTGCCGGAGCTTGCTGCTGACCTCCAGAGATATCGCCTCCCTCTATTGGGCGCAAACCTCCCACAACTTCTCTCCTGACATTCCATAATCTTAACCGAATTTTCCAAAATGCACGTGCGCACATCTACCCCAAAGTTATTGCCGAGGATTAATTATCAAATCTTCGTAATAATATGAAATTACTAACGTGGCACACATGATTTGAGTCATTAAAGAATAATGAGCTTGGCCAAACTCAATAAATTTAAAGCTCAGAACCATCAATTTGAATCCTCATCGGTCCAATACAAATGCAATAAAAAAATAAACTAAATAACAAATGCTCTTAAAACTATATGCTATGCAATTTAATTCTAATATTTTTGTTTAGGTAATAAAAATTAATCCCTAATTTTTTTCATGCAATAAACAATTGATGCTTATCTATCAATTTACTATCTAATCACGAGCAAAGTTAAATTAGATAAATACTTTACACCTAATACCGGCACAAACAATTTGAATTCCTAATTCCTTCCACACCCCCCAAAAAAAACAACAATTTTTTATTCATCAGCTAAATATGTCCCATGAATCAAATAAAAGTTTGGGTACTATATGATGGTTTCTATAACAGTCATTCTTGCCCCACTTTGCTCTGAGATCAATGTTTAAACCCTCAACATCTTCTCTTGTAAAGAAAGGGGATTTGAGACAACGATTGATTGATGAAATCAATCAAATGTCGAGATTAATAAGCAAAATGAGATGGTTTCTATATTTCGCCAGCCAGAAGATAAAATCAGAAACAAATTAGATAAAGAAATAATCGTAAGTTGCCACTTGGAAGCACCAATAGTAAAATGAAAATGGGAAGGGACGATGTAAAGAGAACTTCCTTTAAGTACAAATCTTAACAAAGCTGTAAAACAAAGAAAGCAAGGGAGACCAAAACTTGCATACTGGAAAGTTAAGTTACAACACTAGTTAAGTTAACTAAAGGTAGTAAAACATGTTTCAGACTGCTTTAAATTGAAAATCAAATTTTGAAGGAAAAAATTTATACTTCTCATAAATAATTTATCATGTTAATGAGGACCTCAAGAATAACTTTTAAGTATATCTTATGATGATTTATGTAATTTCCAACACATTAACCACACATATAACAAGAAAAGTTACTATAGTGAAAATCACGAATTTCCTTTGACTTATGCTAAGTAAGTTCTATAATCGCATTCTTTAATAAAATGATAAATACATTTACTTTGTGAAGAAAGTAAAATGGTGCTTTTTACTTATGGGGCACGACTATTTTCACAGCGAAAAGAAGTCGTGGCCACAGCTTTTCCCAGCTTTTTCAGTTTCTGTGAAGAAAATAAGGGAGGTGGAAATCTAAAGAACAAGGTCCATCCTGTATCAGGTATCAACTTGAGAAAAAAACGTCCATTGAAGAGATAAAAGGTGCAGTTATCTTATCGAAGTGAAGTTCTTTAGAAAAAGGGGTGCTCATTTCAAATGTGAAATGAAATGGAAAAGTAGCATTTGTTAAGCCTTTACTATGGAGAGCTAATGTTATTCACGATGTTAGAAAAACACAAGCACCGGCAACATTTGTAATGCAAAACAGAATTTAGTAACAAGGTGCTTATTTCAGTCCAAATGAGTGCACAACTTGTGCTAATACTTGTTCCATTGGTACAAGTTTTGGACCCTAAAAGCCCATAAATCTTCAATTAAAATGATGGGGGAAAGAGGAAAGTTGAAAAGACCAAACTACATTCCTATTTTGAAAGAGTATTCAGTATATCCGAAACAAGGCCCGGATCTGGTCATCTTGCAAAATATGCAATCAAGTTTAAGACAGCCATGCGAGAGTTCAATGATGAATATCTCCTGTCCACACTTCGGACCACAATGTGAAACAGCATTCATCGGGGAGAGAGGGAGAGAGAGGGGGGAGGGAGAGAGGAAGGGAGGAGGGAGGCTCGAGGGAGAGATCATTCATTCAAGTGAAAACATCTTCAAGCTCTTGAGGCAGCCTTATGAACCGCGGTTTCCTTTGGGATTTGGTGGCAGCTTTTCTTGACAAGGTGAAGCAGCTTTTCCAAAATTGTCTCCTCTGAGTTCAAAATCTCATTGCTGTCCTCCGTCGTTTGGAAACTGACAATTCCCATTGGCCGGTCTATCTTTGCCATTAGGGACTTGTAAACAACCACTAAGGAGAGATGCTTCTCAGCTTCCTAAAATGGTAATATAGAAGTAAGAGGTCATGCTGATAGAATATCATAAAAGCTAATTATCATTATATGGTCTCTCTATCATATGATAACGTTGATTTAATAAATTGAGGCATGTGATCGATTAAAGCTCTCAACAACAGCAATAAAAGAACCCAAAAACAAAGCTCTTTTCCTAGAGTATTAATCAAGATCTCTAGTGAGATATACTTTTGTAACACAGGAAATGGTGAGTGTTAATACCAGTAGAAAAAGCTTGCTTAGCTATTTCTAGCAATATAACAGAACTCCTCCCACCCTTATACAGTGCATTAGAATTTCAGGCTCCATGGCACAAGAAATGGCTTCATAATGCCAGAAAATGACACAACTACAACAAATTTATGAGCAGAAGTTGACTAAGCCAAGTGTACAGAACAAAACTATGAAGACAACACTCTCAAATCCATGACAAGCCTTTGGCTTTCAATGCACCAAAACCTCTTTTACACATTTGGAACTTGTATCCAAGACCAGCAGCCATGCCCCAATCGGGGATCACGGGGAGAGAGGCTACTCAGGGTTAAATGAGGGGTCTAGGCAATCATTCATAAAAAGTGACATGGACAATGAATATAAACAATTGTTCCACATAATCAGACCTGGATACTGAGGCATAACAGCTCTGCAAGTCTCTTTAAGGTAATCCTCTAGCAATACTTCAAAATGACAATAATATTCTACATAAAATAGAGTGAGTCACATCTGAGTGATGATCCAATTAAAAGAAGAAAAAAAACGACAAGTTCTGTAATTACATGTTCAATGATTCTTTGATGAGGCTCCTAGGTAAAGGTAGATTGTCTTACCCAGGAGAAGCCAAAATTCTTCTTTTGACTATGATTGGGCCCTATCTAAGATTTTCTGTTGCCTTCTTAACAAGTGCACCTCCTAGCACGTTTTCTAATTCTCAAATTCATCTTTGAAAGTACTTTAAAGAGGTGTCCATTGGATAACCTCCACCATGACCAATTGTTTCAGCAGCAGCCTGTGTTAAAATAACAAAGGCATGGTCGACCAAATTCTATGGCACATTATTGAGATATTACAAGATGTACAACCAATTACCTAGAACAATTTAAAGATGGAATGGGAATTTCTGACAGATGTTTATTTTCTAAAGTGGCATTAAGAAGGCTCAATTGCACAAGATCATGTGGTGATAGAACTAAGTACCAGCAGATTTTCCTTAAAACCTGCATTTCATTAAATCACAAAATGAATAGCTGTGCCTTGAAAAACTCAGTAAAGACTTAACAAGGAAAGAGCTTCACCGGTATTCATTGCTCTGGGTTGCCCTTCACTAATGGAATCTCATATATTGCCTAACAGTATCGACAAATCTCATAAATGCGAGGTGTACTGAGATGCAAGTTCAAATCCATCAAGTACATTTGGAATGTCAGAGTTTGCAATAAAGTTAGAAAGGAAGAAGAATATGTGCCAGATATATAAAGCCATACAAGTTCATGGTCCTGAATACCAGGTTGCACTTGTTCGACAAAAACAAATTAGTTAAAAGATAGTAGATACGACATTAGAAAAAGTGAAACACAAGTTTACCATGTCATGAGTCGCAATATAATGGTTTCAACTCCATAAGAGATGGAATATCAACTGGCGCTTTCTTTAGGCTTTTTCTTCTCTTTGGAAGGATCTGCATTGAACACTCGGGGCCCAATCTTCTTGGAAAGGATGTGCGCAAAGACATAATCCTGGCAATCTATGCATAGACGAACCTGCAAAATCCATCAATCAGAAAACCAATCATAGTAATAGTGCATAAATGGCTAAAAGCAATACAAAAACTTGTACTTTGTTAAAAAATTAAGGAAAATTTCCAAGTCTTTGCCAATGCTCCAAAAGTTTCTACCTGCATTTCAAACCCATCATAGGAATGTTGGAAAAGGAAAAACCAATTACAAGATCAGTGACAACTGAAGTCAACTTCTAGTTATTTCAATTTCTTGCATCAAATCAGTAGCTACTGCTATAAGTAGGGTCTTAGAGCATGGAAAATTTGTTAGTCTAGAATGCAAATATGATAAAAACAGGAAGCAAAAGGGACAATAGCAAGGTACAATACAAATATAGGTATCTCTATGAAGAGGATCCCAGCCAATTGAAAACTTGCAAACAGCACAAGCACCATAAGATCCCCATAAAGGATATATCATGAACAAGACATGAAAAAAAAAAAAAAGTAATGCGATTACATGGGTAGAACAAAAAGTAAAAACTTGGGGCAATCATGGGAGAGAATCCAGAAACATAAGGGAGAAAATGAAGATGATTCCACAATAGTAGAATCTAGAGCATTCCACCATACTAGTTTCTAGAGAACAAGCACCAAGCCTGAGATCTTGCATCCCAATAGACAGCCAAGAGCCAATTCCCATGTAGATACACCAAGCACTTTCGTTTTTTAGAAAGTTATGCATAGGTGGCATGTCATAGCTACACAAAAACGACATTTCATGATCTAATTAGTACACATATGGGAGCCAATCCCTGCAGTATAAAATCTAACCTGTAAGGTAAAGGTTGTTAAGATTGATCCTAATTGATTGAAATTGGACTTTGGATCAATGATCATAAGACTCTACAGAAAATTAAGATGAAGTGATAGATTCTCAAATTCTTAATTCTGTACTAACACGTGTATGTTATCTTTAAAAAGAAGGAATGAAGCTCAAAAGTAGAAGACAAAAGCACCAAGTACCACCACAGCAAAAAAAGCACATCACTGAAGAAGCTCTCATGCCCTCTTAGAGAAAGTTGACTAGAGAAGCATCTGCGGCATAAGTACAGGAGAATAAAACAAACGCAAAACCAGATGATGGCGATGAAAAGAAGAGGATAGGAGGATGAAAAATATAGAAAAGGTAAAGAGCTATATGATATGATGTAAAAGAGAATTCTGTCCCCAGTCAAAAAAGATGGCTGCCGTACAAAGGTGTTGGCATTGTGCTGCACTGTGCACTGCTGTTTGTGGAGGCAGACCTTCCATCTACCCCAACCGAAGCTCTCATGAAGGTAGAGCCCACTTTTAACTCCAGCAATAAAAGGCTATTCTTCCTCTAGAGAAAAGCTTATGGATTCTCCCCAAGTCTATATAGAAAGTATATTTTGCCTTGCCACAACCACCAATTAAATCTTCCATCCGATCTAATTTAGAATGAGGGCAGCACCTCATTCTCATTTATAATCCCCTTATAATTCAATTCCCAGAAAACTGACAAAAGAAAAGCAATGAATGTCATCATGGCACAAAGTAAATGCTAAGGGAGTTAGCACAAAAGAGAATATTGTCATCACAGTGATTTCAACAGCTCTGCTCCCAAGTAGCAGTCCCAGGAAGATGTAGAAGGCCACCGCTAGGAAACTAAACACCGCCATCCCAACTATATGCAATTGCAAGTTTACATTATGAGATTGATCGACTCTAAACTTCAAATGCGATTGATCAATCATCCGCATCACACCCTACACATCCACTCGTGGCCGATTTAGAGCGTTCACAACGTAGCATCACAACCTACAATACGTGCTAGCCTCAACTCAAAATAGCAAACCTAAGCTCGTGACTTTGGTCAACTCAAGCAACTCGACGGATCTCACCAAATCTCGGCAGAAGCATGGCAGCTAGTGCGACTTCCAGCTCTAACCGCCTACCCGATTGCTGCCAAAACTACCGCGCTAACTACTACTAAGCAAACTAAAATCTCCAATCCGGACAATCGATGAGCTCGCGTGCCGGAGCGACATGGTTCTAAAATGCAGCTGAAGCAGAGAGACCGCAGGAAAGCTCGAGAGACGCGTGCGTGCGTTTACCTAGAGCAGATGGAGAGGGTGTTGCTAGGCGTGGCGTCGCCTCATTGCCGTCGCCGTCGCCGTCGTCATCTCCGTCGCGCCGACCGACCTGCTCATTTGCCTGCGGTGGATGCGCGGTGCGAACGGTGGCTTCGATCTTCGGGCCTCGGAAACCAGCAGGGCGACTGACTAGTAGCGACAGAGAGAGATATTCCATGGACGTCCGGTCGTCGTTCTCTTCTGCCTCCCGTAGTTCTTGACATCTCGCTAACGCTCGAATCGTAAACCATCAATGAACCGGGTCACTTTCAGGCCAAGTTCTCTCATCCGCGTACGCCTAAAATTTGACACGTCGGGCGATCCTTCGAGAGATGGGCATCCATATATATAGAAATATCGCAAGTGTTTCAAGTCTGACAAATTCATCAAGGCTTTCAATTTTCTGCACCCTAAAATAGAAAGCACCGATAGTCCAATGGGAAGCTCTGGGACACATTCAAGCCGATGGCAATTATAAAGATAGAGTTCCTTGAGATGGGTTAGCTGGGAAAGATGAGGCAAAGACTGCCCCTGGCAGTTGAACTTTAGAACTATTAAGCGGAAGGGCAATTCCGGTAATTCTTGAAGCTTTTCACAACAAGCAAGATTGAGCTTCTCTAGTGAAATTAGTTTGCATATATTACTAGGTAGTCGCTGCAGTTTTTTACACTCCCAAGCTTCCAACTTTTGGAGTTTTACTAACATCCCAATGTCATCAGGCAATTCTGTTATGCCAGTTCCGATAATACATAAGACTCTCAGATTTTGCAAATTCCTAATATTTTTAGGTAATTTCGTGATCGATGTCCATGCTAAGTTCAGCTCAATCAACAATGCCAAATTTCCAATAGAAGGATGAAGCTCTTCTAGATTCACACAATCTACAAGAGTCAAAATCTCCAACCTTTTGAAAGTGGACAAGTCGGGAGTTCTTTTCAAAGATTGACAATCTGTGAGGTTGAGAACTTTGAGCTCGGTCGCCATCTGGAAGAAAGAAATGGTATATAAGTGTCATTGGACTGTTGCAGCTTATGATTTGCTACTTCTTATGTTTTTGACTTTTTAGAATTCCTCAAAAATTATCCGTGCTCCTTTACTCCTTCACAGTTGTCCTATTTAATTTTAAATGTCTCTTTTAGTTGTGTTTGGCCATGCCGACAGATAAATGTCTTTTAAGCATATTGATTGCAAAAGAATGCTCGGGTGTACAAGTGCTCATTGCATTTATTTCCAAATAGCATTTCAAAGGACATATTTGCTCATTGGACATAAGCAACTTATATTATCAAAAAATCATATGACAAATCCAAATGAAAGAGAGATGTAATCACTGGGCACCATGTTTTCCTTTAATACTATGAAATTAATGAGAAACGGCTAGTTTAATTATGAAAATCAATTTTCAAATGTTATATGTAGAAGGAAAGAAAATGTTAAGTTAAAAAAAAATACTTCAATGCCTTCTTTACATGTTACCTTGAGTGGAGCCCATCCTCCCCAGTCCTCCGAAATTGCACTATGTGACAGATCGAGTACAACTAATTTCTTTGGATGAAAGTTGGTCACGGCGAAATTCGAGAGACAATTCTTCCATTGAAGCCATCTTAATTTAGGAAGTAAGCTTTGGAAATCTCCAGTGAAATTCACACCATCCGCTTTAAGGAACCTCAAGTTGGCCATTTTTTTTAACTTTTTGGTAGTGTATCTTCTTCCCATACCACATTTGCCAAGAGAAAGGGCCTCAATATTTCTAGTACCCTGCAACTTGGAATCATTGTGGATTATAAGTTTTGAATGATGAGTTGAGACCAATTGCTATAAAATAAAATGCATTGATTTCAATTTGCTGTCGTACTACTATGGTGTACACTTCTCCCTTTCAATTTTGTGAAATGAAAGGTTGTGGTTGCATATTATTTATCTAATCTATGTAAAAATGAGAAGCTCAAGCGATTGTTCCCGAGCTTTTTCCTCATCCAACTATACCCTTCACAATTTGCACCTTCTGAATTTCCAAAATTTGCATCCATTTGCAACTACAATGGAAGGCCTCCCTTCATGCACACACTAATTCAAATATATCTATCAAAATTTATGCCCTTTGTATGTGAAATAACACTACCTTTACTCCTATCATGTATATGTGAACCAACACAACTCTAACCGTCCAAATACATCAGTCAAACTTGCCATCGATATAAGTATCAAAATTAAAGAATCCCAATTGTAGAATTCCCTTATTTTTTTGGTTTACTTTGTTTGCAATTCTCCATATCAAAATGAAAACGAGATTGTTATCACAAAAGGTACATGTGTTTTACGTTCATTTCTTATCATGTGTTTCTTTGGTGAGGGTTTTTCAATATACATGGAAGGAAAATTGATAATATCAAACGTTTTATATATGATTCTTTTTATTGCTACAGATGTTTGATGCCACCATTTCATTTTTGTGTTGATTTTTTCACAGTGAAGTAATAGTCATTTAAATTTTGCTCATTTTTACCATGGATTTATAAAATCAAGCAAAAACAACAATTAATCAAAAAGCTCTTTTGCTTGTAGAAGTAGCAAGTGATGGGGACCCAAGAATGATACTTATTTTTATTTCAAACAAGAAAGGGAAGATGGACCCACATTTGCTGACTAAGATAAGTAGAGAAAACTCATACCTTGCAATTGTCAAGCACATCTAGAGCTTCCTCAAAGATCCACAATCTGCTACGCTCTTGAGGCTCCTTTGGGTTTTCTAGGTAAACAATTTCCCTTCCGAGATCTCTTAATTGATCATGCATCAATAGCTCTCCGTTTTCGTCAATTTTAATTAGGGACATAAGACATAATACTTCAATCCCCTTCTCGGGGAAAAAATCACAAGCATCCCACATATAAGTTGGATATTGTTTATGTGCTCCAATGAAAAGGCATGCAATATCCAAAAATATTTGTTGCTCATCATAATCTAATGCTTCGTAACTTATTTTCAACTTCTCTCGCACTTTCTCATGGGGAACTTTCTTTAATTTTTTCAACGTATCTTTCCATACGGTTTCTCTCTTTCTACATAAGAATGAACCTATAACTTCTAGAGCTAATGGGAGTCCCCCAGTAGTAGATACGACATCATGAGAGATATCTTCATAATCACTTGGAGGAGAATCCTTTTGAAATACATGTCTACTAAATAAAATCAATGATTGATCTAAAGACAACTCGTTGAGTTGGTACATGTGATCTGCACTAGCTTGGCCAAGAACATCCTTGTTTCTGGTTGTTATGATGACTATACTTCCTACTTTAAACCAACCACGGTCGACCAAATATTTCAAGTGAGCACTATCATCTATATCATCAAGAAAAATGAGTGCTTTCTTATGTGTAAATCGAGATTTGATGAGACGGATCCCCTCGTCCACATTAGACACATCACATGGACTTCCTAGGCTAGATATGAGCTGCTTTTGTAGGCATTTAATGCCCTCACGCTGGTATGCTTCTCGACAATCTGCCACAAAGCTACAATACTCAAACTGACCAAAGAACTTGTTGTATAATGCCTTCGCAAGAGTCGTTTTACCAATGCCACCCATTCCATAAATTCCGATAATCCATGTACCATTGAGTTTAGCATCTATCAAGCTCATAATATGTTCGATACGGCTATCAATCCCAACCAATTGTTGGGGAACAATTAGCTGAAATGTTCCTTTTAACTCGCTCAGAACTTTTGTGACAACAATTTTGACCAATGCTCCTTCATGCCTATCAAATAACGATGAATTAGAGCATAGGAGGGGAAACCTACACACACATATTCTTTTCCAAGAAAGATCTATTTGCGAGAAATTAAACAATGATTTGGTGGAGAGTATAACGTACCCGTTTTCAACTTTCTCTGATTCCCATCCTTTTAAGGAACTGACTTCTTTAAGTGCTTCTTCCCATTCCTTTACAACCATTTCGTTCAAGTTCTCTTTATGAGCACTAATAGCATCTCCCAAACCCCTTTTAAGATGTGAGGGCTGCACTTTGTAAAATATGGGCAACACTATTTGCCCTCTACTTCTCTTGCACTTCAACATTTGAGCCAGCTCACAAAGGCACCATTTGCTGGAAGCATAGTTCTCAGAGATAATCGGGATCAAGATCATGGATTGAGCAATGTTGTAGAGAAGCTCCGTACCAATTTCCTCACCAACACGGAGCTCATTATCATCTCTAAACACGCGAATTCCTGTGTCAACAAGACTAGTATAGAGATAATCGGTGAAGCCTTTGCGAGTGTCTTTCCCTCTAAAACTCAAGAACACTTCATAATCATTTCCATTCAGCCTTTTAGTTCCGCCTTCATGATCACCTACATGTGGAGAGGCCAATGAGGAAGACACCTCATAGTTTAGATCTTCTGAATGAGTCCGTTCTTTTCTTTTCATCTCGAGAGGATTATAAAAGATTGATGGAGCAAGAAACAGAGGAGAGAAATATGGAATCCCAGATCTGGGAATAGCAGAAATGTCTCTTAAGGCTCAAACATGGAGCTACATTCAAACAAAAATAGAAACTCTTAGACAACTCATCAGAAGACAATGGAGCAATCAAAGCAGGAAACAGAGAAGCGCAAGGAGTTGATGACTACCTGAGGAGTGTTCAAACAACACAAACCACCCACTACTGTGATCTCCCCCAATCCTCAGCCTTCGATGCGCGCTTGAACGACGAGTTATTGCACACGTAATTTTATCAGCATTACGCGGAAGGTGCGTACATTACTGCATGCTAAAATGAGAGGGTAAAGTAATGTGAAGCACAATATATGCGAGGAGTTTGGGAAATTGGTGTAATTGAGCAGGGAATCTTTAGAATTTTGTAGTGAATTTCGGTAGAGGTTGTGGAGGATCAACATGTAAAGACTTGGACCAATGCATTTTCAGCATCTGCTCTTAACCTGAACCTATAATTGAAGGATGTTCCACTCCCATGAAATATCTATATGAGCATAATTTATGCTAGATTGTGCGTAGCTCTCACTCATGGCGGGCCAACCTTTATCTATTCACTTTGATAAATGTCATACTAAACTTTATTTATTTGTCAGTTGATCCATTCTACGAAATTGTTTGCAACTTGTCCTACATTAATCAATAAGGATAGACTTCTGATACTTTCAAAAGGAAATTTTCATGTGAAGAAATCGAAATTATATCTAGAAAACTATTTAAAATTCTATTCACTTCATTTATGGAATGGAAATGCTCATTAAAAGAAAAATTCAAATATGGGTCATTGCCTACACATCGAGTTGTTAAATTGCATGTATGTCATAGTGTAAACCCCGCTTGGGAAATTATTTTCTTACATTGACTATTTAAATGATGAAATGAATGTTAGGTTTATTTTGGTTGACAGCAGATCTTTTCAGGTGCTACGTTTGTTTTTTCAAACGTCGCACGCGCAGCTGGTTTCAGTTTTGCAGTTTCCGCGAAAATCACTTTTTTTTCTTAAACTAGTCCATTAGTTGGTCTATGATCTCATTCGTGTCGTCAGATCCTCTTCCTCTTAAAACAAATAGACAGCACAAGCTAGAGGAGGAGGGAAATATATACTATCTGAACGACTGAGTTGTTAGGTCGTGCAACACCTCACGCCTTCCAAGGGTCAACTTCACATATTTGTCTCCATGGCATGCTTTGTTACATAAATAGAAATATCGTTTGCTCACCGGAGCATATTGTGGATGATGGCCAATGCGTGTTAATTGAAAGTCAAGTGTAGTTCCATGCATTTGATGAAGGAAAGTACAGTTAATTCCAATTGATGATGACCCCTATGTTAGCAATGACGCATAAATTGCCCTAAGCTTGTGGTCTATTTAGCAAGCAAGCATGCGCCATCGTGATAGAGCAATGGCAAAAGCGTTACATAAGCAAGCAGGCAACAACGATTTTTAAAATCTGGCTTTATTTAATTGACCAAGAGAAGAAATTAAAACAGCCTTTATTCATTTAATAAACTATGTGCATGGACATAATCCTGGCAATCTAAGCACAAATGAACCCACAAAACCCATCGATTAGAAAACCAATCCTAGTAATAGTGCATAATCAGGTTATACATGATAGTTGATTGATGTATAGGTTTGAGATTTTATTTTCCATCTGTCATTTATGGTATTAATTCACTTTAATGGAGAGTATATTTGTCAAAAATGTACCAGTTTTAGGTTTTTAACGGTCGAACAAATTGATTTGTGATAAATTTATCGCAAGTATACTAGTTTGGAGTTTTTTATGGTCATTTCGGATAAATTTGTCACAGATACATCAGTTTAAAGTTTTTCGTAGTTAAAAAATTAGTTTGAGATAAATTTATGATACGCATATTAGTTTAGGATTTTTCAAGATATTAACTTCAAATATATGTAAAAGAAATGACATGATAACACCCACTCTCTACTGTGCGTGCTTGAACAATGCTGATCTCTTGCCATCAAACGGTCCAAGAATCTTCAACTAATAGAACGGCTGAGATTGCGATGAAAAGGGCAATTATTGCACGCATGATTCCCACGTCATTGCGCGGGAGGGGCGTAGAGACCACCTAGGCGCTCCTTCTCCAAAGCAAGCACAACTTCGACTTGACTAGCTTTTGCTATTAATAAAACTATTAGAAAATAAAAAACAAAGGGTAACCATTGCAGGCGTAATTTCTGCAGTGTCATGCGGCAGGTGCGTTGAACCTACCTATGCATGCGCACCTTGACTTGACTTTGCTTCTCCAAATAAAGAAAGAATTGAAAAAGAAAACCTGCGGGCAATGCTGATGCTCAGTTTAAGGTCGGCCAAAGATTAGATGCAAAGGTCGGCCAAAAATTAGATGCACACATTTCAAAAGATTGGATTTAGGTGAGACTCTCTATCTCGATTTGAATGGAGCTACAAGTATATTCGGACATTTGATATATCAGTAATGACCAAAAAATCTACGGTATATGAGAATTATCGAGATAACTGAGAATTGATTGATAGTAAATACGGGAAGTTTTATTTGTCCTTACTTGAGCAAGTTAGAAAATTATGAATATCTTGTTTGCACAATCAACAACTAACTGAGCTACGGCATTAAATTCAATTGATAAATTTACCTTAAACTAATTTTTTTACCATTAAAAACCCCAAAATGGTACACATTTGAAAATTTTACCTCAAACCGATACATTTATGATAAATTTACCTTCTGCTAGTTTTAGTTAAGTTCTAAGTTGGATTATACATGACAGTTGATTGATGTACCGTTTTAAGGTTTTACTTTCCATTTGTCATTTATGGTATTAATTCAATTTAACAAAGAGTATATTTGTCAAAATGTACCAGTTTTAGGTTTTTAACGGTTGAACAAATTGGTTTGTGGTAAATTTATCGCAAGTGTACTAATTTGGAGTTTTTTATGATCATTTCGGATAAATTTATCATAAATACATCAGTTTGAGGTTTTTCATAGTTAAAAAATTAGTTTGAAATAAATTTATCATACGCATATCAGTTTGGGGTTTTTAAGGAAATTAACTCAAAAAAAAGAAAAAGATAAAGTGTAGAGAGAAATGACATGATAACACTCCCTCTCTATTGCATGTTGAATATCAAAGTCACACAGCTCTAATAACTCTCTCAAGAGAAGCTCTTAAGGAAGGAGATGAATACACTACTTTACTTGTCAAAAACTTTACTTGTCAAAAAGTCTTTTCACTCTCCATCATTTGAAATGATTACAAGATTCGTTTATATGTAGGCTTAAAACACCACTCTTGACATTCCTTAGATATATTGAAAGATATGTCTAAATAAATAGTAATAAATACACTATAATATGTGTGTCGAAAAGACCTCTATTGAAACCGAATGTCTTTTGACCAAAACACGAAGAGTCATGAGAGATAGGCAAGTGATATCTTCAATACTCCCCCTCACCGACTACTCTCTCTAAGGATAGTCCTCGCGACCATACCAAGCTGAGCTCGAAACTCTTCAAACTTTGCAGCTCCAAGACCTTTGGTGAAGATATCAGCAACTTGATCACCTGTCTTGATGTACTTCATCTTGATCTCGCCCTCCAACACTTTCTCTCGTAGAAAGTGATAGTGGACTTCCACATGCTTAGTCCTAGCATGGAAAATTGGATTCTCTGCCAAGCTTGTAGTGGATAGATTATCACAATACAATATTATCGAATAACCTATTGACCGATGAAAATCATCCAATAATTGCACTAGCCACATGCTCTCTCGAAGCCGCCATTGCCGCCGCTTCCGTATTCAGCTTCTGTTGTAGACAAAGACACAGTCGGCTGTCTTTTACTGCACCAGGATACTACTGTTGATCCAAGATTAAACGAGTATCTAGTAGTTGATCGTCGTGTATGTTGATCTCCAGCATAGTCGACATCACAATGACCGACCAACTCACTCAATAATCCCTTTTTATACAAAAGCCCAAAATTAAAAGTCTTCTCTACATACCTTAGGATACGCTTGGCTGCATCCAAGTGAGGCTTCCTTGGCTTCTCCATGAATCGACTCACTACTCCCACTGCAAAAGAGATGTCAAGCCGAGTTATGGTAAGGTAAATTAGACTATCTACTAGTTGCCTATACATGGTTGAATCTTCTAGCTCTCGACCTTCTTTAGCACATAGATTTGTGTTCCCATTCAATAGAGTAAATATAGGTTTGCAATCAAGCATTCCGAATTTTTTCAAGAGATCTTGTGCATACTTTTGTTGACATAGGAATAATCCTTCCTTTGTCCTATCAATCTCAAGCCCCAGAAAGTGTTTTAGTCTCCAAGATCCTTCATTTGGAATGGCATAGAGAGGTTGGCTCTAATGATGAGATCATCCACATAAATCAGCACAGCTACAACCTTTCCATCTTTTGCTTTCACGAACAGGCTCGAGTCTACTGGAGCTACATTATAATTGTTTTTCAACAAGAATTATGCAATTTTTTCATACCACGCTCTCGGGACTTGCTTCAAGCCATACAATGCTTTCTTTAGCTTGTAAACATATTATGGATGAATTTTGCTCTTGAAGCCATCCGATTGCTCCATGTATATCTCTCGCTCGAGTTCTCCATGCAGGAAAGCATTCTTCACATCCATCTGCCACACATTCCATGACTTGCTTGCTACAAGTGCTAATAGAACTCGAACAGTGGTAACCTTTGCCACCGGGCTAAAGGTCTCTTCATAATCAACCCCATATTTTTGCGAAAATCCTCGAGCCACTAAACATGTTTTATACCTCTCAATTGACCCATCTGGTCGAGTTTTAAGTTTATAAACCCATTTGCAAGAAATAAGATGTACCTCTTCAGGTTTCGGTATTAAGTCCCATGTCTCATTCTTCTTTAGTGCGAGGAATTCTTCTTCCATGGCCTTCCTCCATTTTGTACTCTTCGAGGCTTCTTCATATGTCGAAGGCTCAACCATGCCAACATCTTCAGTCAATGCTGCATTGGCATACTTGGGTTCGACTTCCTTTGCCTCGTCGATCTCCGGTTGAGGCTCCTCCTCTTCGGTTCTTCGACTTGACTTGGTCGAAGTTCTTCTATCGACCTTGGATGCTCACTAGATGAACTTGTCGATCCAGGTGATTGTGCTTCGACATCTTTTTCAACAGGCTGATTCTCATTAAATTATTTCAGCCTTTCTTCGACCTGTTCGTCGAAATGCTGTGAATTTGGCAATTTGACAGCTTGAGATGACCACCAAGACGACATTTCCTTGAACACCACATTCCTTGAAGTATAGCACCTCCCTATTGTAGGGTCACAGCACTTCTACCCCTTTTGTTGATCATCATATCCCACGAATATGTAGTGGACTGCTTCTTGCCAAATTTGCTGTGAAGATGATTAGGCACAAATGCATAACATATACATCCGAAAACTTTAAAGTGACTTATCATAGGCTTGCGATTCCATAGCTTCTCGTATGGTGACATAAAACCAAGCCTTGCTTATGGCAGCCTGTTAGTCACATGAGCCGTTGTCTTCATACATTCAGCCCAAAACCTTGGTGGAACATTCTTCGCATGCAACATGCTCCTACATGTCTTAGCTAGATGTCGATTCTTTCTTTTGGCAACACCGTTCTACTGCGGCGTATACGGACAAGTATCAACGTATCTTGTACTCTTGCAAATACTTCATAAACTCATCAAAAGTGTACTCTCCCCTATTATTGGTGCATAGGCAATAAATTTTTCTACCTACTTCACATTCAACCTTCTCCTTAAACACCTTAAATTTGATAAACGCCTTAGATTTTTCCTTCATGAAATCAACCCAGACGTACCTAGAGAAGTCGTCAAAGAAAGTGATCATATACTTGAATCCGTTAACAGATTGCTGCTTCACTAGACCAAACACATTCGAGTGAACGAGCTCGAGAGGCATTCGAGCTTTGAATGACGATTCCTCATACGGAAGTTGATGTGCCTTCCCATACTGGCACCCGGCACAAACCACATTTTCTTGCACTTCCAACTAGGGAAGACCCCTTAGCATGTTCTTTTGCATCATCACTTTGAACTTATGATAACTTACATGCCCAAGCCGCACATGCCATAAATCGGGTGTATCATTCCTTCGGGTTTTGTTTACTATGCCGTTTGAGCATATATCACATAAATGGACTCCAGCCAACGTCCCTCCATGATTGGTTGACCAGTGGGCTTTAAACTTCGGTACACCTTAACATCTCGTGGACCGAACACCACATAATTACCCGAGTCTGTGAGCTGGGTCATAGACAATAAATTCTTCTTCATTCTTGGCACGTGGTACACACTTTTCAATTCAACTTGCTATGAATTGAACTAAGGAGTTATCATCATCTTGCCGATATGAGAAATCGGCAACCTTGAGCCGTCTCAAGAATAACAACATGTCCTCCAGTATAATTACGTATGTTCGACAATTTGTCTTGATCTCCAGTCATATGACTCGAACACCCTGAATCAACAATCCAATTGTAATCATAATTAATCGACTTTTCACTTACAGAGATTAATGCCATCGCATCATTTAACTCAACTGCGGAAGAGGCAGCAAACTCATCTGACACCACTATTGCAATAGACATTTGGAAATCTCATTCCTTATCTTCATTGAAATCATTCCTCTTTGATGATGTTGCGACATTTCCTTCAACTTTCTTCGCTCGACAATCTTTGGCAAAGTGGCCCTCCTTGCCGCAAACGTAACATTGTTCACTACATCTTTTGTCATCGCGTCACCCGGCTCCCCTTGCTCAAAGGCTCGACTCTCCTAGTCGCTTTTGCCATCCTTCACGAGCTGGTTGCTTTTGCCATTCGACATGGTTTTTCTTGGACTTGCCATCTTGCCATGTCTATTTTTAGCACCAATTCGCCTCTGGCCCTTGAACCCTCTTTTATCACTGAAGAGGGCACTTTCTTCTTTCTTAATCAAAACCTTAGACATTTGACTATCTAAAGTCTCTTGGTTAGCCAGACTATTCTCCAGATCGGTCAATGTCAGTTGAGTTTCCCATCCATGAGTAGCCATAATAATACCGTTATACTCCGGCTTTAACCCATGAATAATAATTCTTCTCATTATTGTTTCTGAGATGGCATTAGACCCAACTTTGAAATTTCGTCACAAAGAGACTTAACTTTGGAGAAATACTGACTCACCATCATATTTTGTTGTGACATCGACAGCAGCTCGTTCTCTAGCCTTTGTAGCTTGGCATCATTTGACCTTGCGAATAATGCTGCCAACTTATTCCACACCTCCCTGGGAGTCTGCGCTCTTCTAATGTGCAGTAATAAATCATCTTCGACAGTTACAACAAGAGTGTAAAGAGCCTTACCCACTTTGATCTTCCATCTCCTCTGTTCATCATCACCTCTGGGTGCCGTGGTGTTGCTACCGCCAACAATATCCCACAAATCTTGACTCGGCAAATAAAACTGCATCCGGACACTCCAATTATTGTAATTGGAGTTGTTGAGCTTCTCAATGCCATTTGTCGCATTTGAAGTATCCACCATCTAACTTGAAATAATGCCCAGCACTACTCCAAGAAACCTTGATCCTCGACCAATCGATCACAGTCCCTGACTGTACATCAGCAGAACTTCGACATATTCCAGTCCTCAACCGCCTGCGCACGAACAATGGTCCTTGGCCATCGTCTTCACAAACTACACTCCGGAAGACTTGACTCACGATCCTTGACAACTGTGCTCTCAATTCTAGATAACCCTGATACCAATTGTTGAATATCAGAGTCGCACAGTTCTAGATAACCTTGATACCAATTGTTGAATATCAGAGTCGCACGGCTCTAATAACTCTCTCCAAAGAAGCTCTTAAGGAAGGAGATGAATACACTACTTTACTTGCAAAAAAAAAAGTAGGAAAAGAAAATTCTCTAAGTAATTTAATACACAAATTCGAAAGAAATTTGGAGTCGGAAGTTTCAACATTTTGGGTATTACCTTGTCACTCGAAGACACAATTGCAGGATCACAATCATATGTGCTACGATAAGGTCCAAACAAGTTCCCTTAATTGAAGATGTACGGAATGCACTGAATGAACAGCCCCAGTTTAGGATTATGATTTGATATATAATTAATACTGTAGACTATAAACAAGAGACATACCAATTGCCACGATTTGATTTGATTGGTTGAAGATCTTGTTGTAGGTAGTACTAATGTACGCAGAGCCGAATCGGATAAGTATTTGACATATAATACTGACAAATATTTCGAATTCTTAACTTTCCCTTAAATGTATTCTTTTCGCAAAATATTCTTTAAAACGTGTAAAAATTTGAAAATACGTGGAAAAACCAAGCATATGAAATGAGTCAACAATCACTTACATCCATTTATAAGTCTCTCGAGCTGTAAATGAACGCAATTGAAGCTTCTTCTCAAGATCCAAATAAATGATTAATTAAAAGCGTTAATATAACAAAACTTATTCCGCAAATGTCTAAAACATTTTGGTCAGTTCATCCTAGATTTTTGTTTATGAACGCTCCAGACATTGTCTCCACATAAGTCATTCTTACTGTGTACTTTCCAAATTCCTACATATACATTTTAAAGTCCACTTCAACTCAAACTTACGATTTTGAGACCTATAAATCGATAAGCTGAACCCAAATGATCGTCAGCGTGGCAATGATGTATAAATCCTGACAACAAAACATAGAATGTTACTTTTTGCTAGTTTATAGGATTATGAATGAAATTTCTTGGATTCAACTTCGTTAGAGATTTACTACTTGGGACTATTCTTCTATCAATTCAAGCGCAAAATTGGAAAATGCATTCAACACAACATTCAAGATCAACTTATAAATAATCAATCCATTTCTTCTATATTATTCGCAAACTTTGGACTGTCGTACTCAACACAAGCTTTTTTTGTACACTTGCAAAAAATGAAGAGATGTGAAGTATCAAAAGCACCACACAATGACGTTAATGAAGTAATCAGCTTTCAGAGGGAAGAGACGAGGAGTTTTTCACTCGAGTTGCTTCTCATGCTTCCATGAGAGTTTGCCATACATCTAATATTTACTAGACTTGGAGATCTGCATAAATAGAAGTGTAATATAAAACTTAAGGAGTGGATCATATTTTTTTTCTCGTTCCATCCAAACATGTTCCATGGAACAAATAAAGTTCAAGAACTACTCAGTGGTCCCCATAGGAGTCACTCTTTTCCCATTTCACTCTATGACACGATATTCAAAACCTTTACATCTTCTTCGGTAAAGAAAAGGGATTTCAAACAACAATTGACCAATGAAATCAATCAAATGCCAAGATTAATAGGAAATATGCGATGGTGTCAAAAGATAAAAGCGAAAACAAATTAGACAAAGAAATAATTCTATGTTGTCACTTAGAAGCACCTATAGTAAATTGAAAATGGGAAGAGACTATGTAAAGATAACTTCCATTAAATTTGAAATTTTACGATTGTCGAAGAAACACATTATCCTCAATATTTCAAAACTTCTCACTGTATTACACACACATGCCAAGAGTTGAGAGAGATGTCAAAACCAGTCGGAATCAAACACATTTCAGTGACAGAAACTATATAGAGAAATCACATCACAACAGAGTGTCTTGTGAAAATGACATCAAAACATCAACTTGGAGAGAAACTATGTCTCTCTTGAGGAGATAAAAAATGCAGTTAGCGAATTGAATGAAGCTCCCCAGAAACAGGTTTTTTGAACCGCTGATGGCCAAGATTGGGTCCAAAAGAAACACGCTCTCTCTGCTGAAGATGAAATTCAAATGTGAAATGATATAAAAAAAATAACATTCATTCGCCTTTTCTATGGAGAGCTAATGTTATCCCCAATGTTAAAATAAAATATAAGCAACAGAAAAATTTGTAATGCCAAACAAATTTTAACATGCTCATTCCATTGCATTGAGTGCACATCTTGTGCTGATACTAATTCCATTGGCACAAGTTCTGGACCTTGAGAGCTGAAAAATCTTCAATAAAAAGGAGGGATGAAGAGGAAAGATGAAAAGACCAATATAAATTCCTAATTCCTATGCAGAAAGTGTACTCATTGTATCATTTCAGTCCACACAAGGCCCAGATCTGGTCCCCCTGCAAAATAAGCAATCAAATTAAAACCAGCTGCACGAGAGATGATACATCTTCAGTCACACTTCAGGCCACAATGTGAAACAGCATTATTCCGCTTCTCTTTTGGTGAGAGATAGAGGGACGCTCAAGGGGAGAGAGATCATTCATTCAACTAAAAACATCATCAAGCTCTCAAAGCAGCCTTATGAACCAAAGTTTCCTTGTGGTTTTGGTGGCAACTTTTCTCGACAAGATCGAGGAGCTTTTGCAAATTTGTCACCTACAGATTCAAGATGATATTGTTGTCCTTTGTCACCTGGAAATAGACAACTCCCATCGGCCTGTCCATCTTTGCCACCAGGGACTTGGAAACAACCATTTTGGAGAGATGCTTCTAAGATTCCTAAAATGGTAATATAGAACAATTAAAGCTCTCTACAACAGTGGTAACAGAACCCAAAAACAGAGCTCTTTTTCTTGAGTGATTCAGCTACATAGATTTTCAGAACACAACAAGAAAGCTCTAATCGCAAGATATACTTTGGTAACACAGGAAATGGTGAGTGATAGCAAAACTCCTCCCACCCTTCTAAAGGGCATCGGAATTTTAGGCTCCATGGGACAAGAAATGTTTTCAAAACGCCAGACAATGACACTTACAGATACAAATTTTATGAGCAGAAGTTCACAAAGTGAAGTCCACACATATATATTGGTCAGAAATGTTTACAAAGTGAAACTACGAAGACAACATTCTCAACCTCATGACAAGCCTTTAACTTTCAAGGCACCAAAACTTCTTTTCTACTTTTGGGACTTGTATCCAAGTCCAGCAACCATGCCCCACAGGGATCACAGGCAGAGAGGCTGCTCAGGGTTAAATGAGGGCTCTAGGCAATCATTCATAAAGATCGACATTAATGAAGAATATAAACAAATGTTCAACATAATCAACCCGTATGTTGAGGTATAACAATTCTGCAAGTCTCCCCGAGGTAATCCTTGAGTAATACTTCGAAAAGACATCTTTTTTTATCAATTCTTCCACAGAAATAAACTCCCAGCTTCCACAAAAGGGTTCCAAAAGCACATCCTTTTAATCAATTCTTCCAAATCTTGCCAACTTGAATAATTCGTTACCCGTGAGAAGTTAAATTCAATAGATAATGCCAAAAAAAAAAGGTGCCAGACCCGGAAAGAAAATCATTTACAATATAGCGCATCCGCTAACTCAACAATGTCACGCACATTCACTACTCATGGTACTGAACCACCAAGTTCAGGCGAAAACACACTAAGAACCCCCTTATTGAGTTGCCCCAATGCCACCCACCTAGGACTATCAGGTAAGCCGGCAATCGACCAGCCAATTACTTGCTGCAGATCTGAAAGCGGGGACGCGAACTCACCATCTCAATCGGCTCCCAGAAATCGTAAGGGCGCGCTCGAGGAATCGGCGAGAGTCTCCGACGACGATCGATTCGGAGCCCTTGGACTTGGAGAAAGGGGAAGAAAGAGGAGAGAGAAAGAGCGCTCGGTGAACCCCTCACCCGCTAAAAACTTCCACTCGTCTGTTTCTCCCGCTCCTCTCTCCTCCTCCTCTTTGAACGCACTGATGCGAGAGCAAATTAAATTAATAATTTAATAAAAGAGCAAAAATAAATATATAAATAAATAAAAGAGCACGGGGAATAAAAATGAAAATGGATGAAAATGGAGGGGAAATCGGGGATCCGAAAGAGAAGCGAATCGAATCCGGATCGGATTGGGTCGTCCCGGTCCTTGGAAAAGATCCAACAGCCGATATAGATTCCGGCTCAAAACTTCGTCGGACGGCCCATGGAGCATGAGAATTACGTGGGCTGGGCTGGCCTTCTTTGCAATGAAGATGAGATTTCCTTTCTTTTCTTTTCCTCCAAGGCGACCGGCAAGTCGCAGCCATCGAAAACCATTCGGATTTTACACTCGATTTAACTTGTGGATGGAAATCAAAAGGGTGGATGGAAATTTAGACTCAAGGTGAGAAACGAAAGCTCACTTGTTCAATATAAAATCGGAAATGAAATAGGATTAGAAATTTAAATCGCTTGAATTGAATATATTAGTGAATGTTGAGCCGATTGATATATTTTCCTCTTAATATTGTACGAGACTACTATTTGTGTCCTCTATTCAAATAAGAAAAAGAAATTTCATGCCAAAAGAGTAAGAAGAAGCCTTTTAAGTAACCATTCTTGACAACGGTCGGCCAAAAATGTGTCAACTCTATTAAGTCCAAGAATCGAAGGGCTAATGCTCCTAGGTTCCTAACTACTAGCAAAAGTTGCAAGCTTTCCATACAATCTTGTATCTAAACACAACATTCAGTTTCTCAATTGATATTGGTCGGTTGACGGATGCTATTACTATATTCCCTCCTCAAACCATAGTTCATTTTGAACAACATCTTATTCCATATTGATGAAGTCTGAATTTGAAAATTTCTGAGAAATTCTCGTTGTTCTTTTTCATTGTTCAAATCATAGAATTGCATTGTGTGGTTTGGCCTCTTTTTACAGTTTCTCAAAAGATTCGCTTGTCATGATGCATTGTTTCGTCAATTCAAAAGGGCAGGTTTGGGAGTACACGGGATGCTACTTGATCAACAACTTTTCTAATCTTTGGCTCGAGAAAATTTTCCCACGACGACGGTTCTGCTATATTTGACACTTTGCCTTGATAAAAAAACTTTTGTTCTTGTCATCTTCGGCTTCCAAAATCGCATTTTCTCATGGCTAATTGTGCGGGATTATCAGTGGAATTTGTGAAGAGCATACAAATGAAGAGCATACAGAGGATTAGTGTGACACAACAACGATCTTCTCTCTTCATGAGAACTGTTTCTATTGGTTTTCTCTATCGCAAATGCATTTTGCATTTCGGGGCAAATGTTTATATATAGATGCTGACATCACACACTATAATGTTGTTCTCTAGCTTTGAGGGTTAGACGATTGGTACAAACAAAGCTCAATTGATTCCTAAACCACATCAACCGAAAATGCCTTTTGAGTCCCAATTCTTCTCTGTATTTTTTTGGAAAGACTCGCAATGCGCCCGATCCCCTTTTTCACATCATGCGAGTTATTCATGGAATTTGCGAAGTATAGATATGGGATCCATGTGATGCAGCGCTGATCTTTTCTTGTCATGAGAGTTGTTTCTAATGGATCTTCTGTTCATGTAGAGATGTTGAGCTAACACACTGATGTGATCTTAGCTGCGATATTGGTCCAGCAAGATCATAAAGCAATCAATTTTATTGCTCGGAGTGGAAATTCAGATTAAGCAATATGACATTTTATACAAGTGATCTGAGTTGCGATATGTTCTAATCTAGTTTTAACGCAGAACTTTTATAGATATTAATTAGTCAAAATATTCTGGTCGGTGGCTGGAATGATCAAGAAATTGTACAGAGTAGAGACTAAAGAATTTAAGAGATTGCAGCCCATGATCAAATCGTCCTTCTTAATCCAATTATAATTGGTTTGACTATTATGGCATCGCGTTCATTGCCACCCAATCCCGCAATCTGTTTCGGCAACATCCTAGAGCCTGAGTAATTTCACTCCCATCAAAAGACAGTTGTGAATGCATAATTTTAAAAGGGAATAAACAATAAGTACAGGCTTTCTTCGTTTTCGATCGCAATCTCAGTCATCAACTACTCAAGAAAGTATTATTACTCAGATGAAGCAACTAAGCTAGTAACTCACTATACAGTCCATGTGTATCATTCGCAACATCTACTTCCCACCTTCGTTTGCGCTAAAAAATCACCCCCTCGACAAAGAATGGAGATCTAAGGGGCGACCTCGACCTGAGATTATGGCAGAAGCCTGGCCAAAATGGCTAAGCGCTAATAATCAGAGGTTCTGCGCGAAGAAGGATGCATTCCAACACCACCATGTCCTTTGACTGGGTGAACCAACACGCCATTCTCGTTTTGGTGCTCTTCGAGTAGGAATCAGATACTCGCTTATCGTAATTTTTAATGACTTTGCTCTGACTAGTCCAATCTCGATTACTTGTAACTGCAATCAATCTTGAGCGTCACTCTTCAAAGCCGGATGATCTTCCATCATTTTTGCAATGTTCAATACAGGTTCCAACAACGACAACTGCAATGTTGCGTACGTGTCAAAGGATGACAACAACAACTGCAACACCGCTTCTCCATTCACCACCCTAAAAAACAGACTGACGGCCTTTTCCGTCGCTGCAGCTGGCGAGTATTGCTCGTATCTACACTTTCCTAATGGCGACCATTGCTCTCGTGGCCAAAACTTGGTGGTCACCATCAGTGAAACTTCCACCAGCCCAACCTCTAGTCCAGCGGGATCTCTGTCACTACTAGACTAGCGGGATCTCTGTCACTACTAGACACAACCACTGGCAACACCACATCTCCGCCACCACTTGGAAGTGATGCTTCATCTCTCGGTGTCACACTGCTAGTCCTGTTCATGCGCATTGCCATAAGCTTATTGTGTAAGTGCATAACACATGAGGATCATTGTAAATACCGGTGGACTTTAGATAGATGGTGAGATGTTGCTACTCGTCATAAAGTGAATAAATTCATTAAAAGGCTTCTTCTCACCATTCCAGCAATACGATACATACAGATAACCTTGCTCAAACTTGTAATATAGTTCATGTGTTTTTTGGAAACACATTTATGCTCCTCTTAAATTTTGAAACGCTGCTCTTTTCGCAGTTCTGATATCATGAACACCAAGATCATCAAAGTAAAAAAAAAAAAAAAAAAAAAAAAAGGAAAAAGAAAGCAGCAGCAAACAAAAAATTGCATACTGGAAAGTCAAAATAGAACATCACTCGCCAGAATAAAATCTTCAATGTAGTAATAAAAAAATCCCAGCATTGGAATGACAAACAAGCTGAAGATTAAATTGCGTAGGGATTGGAGAAACAAAGTGAATCTTCTTAGGATTGAACTCAACACAAAAACAGTTCATTCAGAATTTGAAAGGACGTTGAAACTACGAACTCATACCCTAGGAGCTTGAAAGAACCTGGCGAATTTTGGGGATTGAGAGCGCCATAAATCCAGTTGTGTTGAGCTCTCTCCTTTGCCTATGTGTCTTTGTACATTACTTTGTGAAGAAAGTAGAATAGTGCTTTTCACTAACAAATGAGTGCTATTTACTAGTGAGCATGACTATTTCCAGAGCCAAAAGATGTAGATGTAGCTTTTCCCTATTTTTCAGTTTCCACAAAGCAAATGAAGGAGCTGGAATTTTAGAGAACAAAGGTCCATCCCTAAGAGGTATCAACTTGAAGAAAAATAACGTCTCTTGGGGAGATAAAAAGTGCAGATATATTATTGAAATGAAGCCCCTTAAAAACAGGTGCTCATTTTGAATATGAAATGAAATTGAAAAGTAGCATTAATTAAGCCTTTAATCTAGAGAGTTATCCCCGATGTTAGAAAAAACACAAGCACCAGCAATATTTGTAATGCGAAACACAATTCTGTAACAAGGCGCTTATTTCAATCCAAATGAGTGCACATCTTGTGCTGATACCTGTTCCACCGGTACATTTTCTGGACCCTGAAAGCCAGCAAATCTTCAATTAAAAGGAGGGGGTATAGAGGAAAGATGAAAAGACCAGACTCCATTTCTATAGATAAAGTGTATTCAGTACATCATTTCAGTCAGAAACAAGGCCGGGATTTGGTCCCCCCACAAAATATACAATCAAATTTAAGACAGCCACGCGAAAGTTCTATGATGAATATCTCCAGTCCCCACCACAATGTGAAACAGCATTCTTCGGTGAGAGAGGGGAGAAGGGATATAGGATTGAGAGGGGAGAGATCATTCATTCAATCAATTCAAGCTGTCCAAGCAGCCTTATGAACCGTGGTTTCCTCAGGGATTTGGTGGCGACTTTTCTCAACAAGGTCAAGCGGCTTTTCTAAATTTGTCACCCGAGTTCAAAATCTCATTGTTGTGCTGTTTTGGAACTGACAATTCTCATTGGCTGGTCTATCTTTGCCATTGCCACCAGGTACTTGGAAACAACCACTAAGGAGATGTTTCTCAGCTTCCTAAAATGGTAATATGGAAGTAAGAGGTCAAGACGATAGAATATCATACCAGCATGTATAATTATCATTATATGGTCTGTCTGTCAAATGATAGTGTTGATTTAATGTGATTGATTAAAGCTCTTAACAACAGAGTAAGAGAACCCAAACACAAAGCTCTTCTCCAAGTGATTCAGCTACAAAGATTTTCTGTACACATTAATCAAGATCTCTAGCAAGATATACTTATGTAACACAGGCAATGGTGAGTATCAATACCAGCAGAAAAAGCTCCCTTAGCCATTTCTAGCAATATAGCAAAGCTCCTCCCACGTTTCTAAAGTGCATTAAAGATTCAGGTTCCATGGGACAAGAAACGGCTTCACAATGCCAGACAATGACGCTTACAGCTACAACAAATTTAAGAGCAGAAGCTGACTAAGCCAAAAAAAATAATTACACATATATGTTGGTCAGAATGTTTACAAAACAAAACGATGAAGACATCATTCTCAAATCCATGACAAATCTTTGGCTTTCAACGCTCCAAAACCTCTTTTATACATATTAGGAACTTGTGTCCAAGTCCAGCAGCCATGCCCCAATTAGGTATCACAAGCAGAGAAGCTGCTCAAGGTTAAATGAGGGGTCTAGGCAATCATTCATAAAGAGTGACACTGATAAAGAACATCAACAAATGTTCCACATAATCAGACCTGGATACTGAGGATAACAGGTTTGCAAATCTCTTTAAGGTAATCCTCGATCAATACTTCAAAATGATGATAATATTCTGCAGAAAACCGACTGAGTCACATCTGAGTGCTGATCCAATGAAAAGAAGAAAAACAACTAGTTACGTAATTACATGTTCAATGATTCTCTGAAGAGGCTCCTAGAAAGGTAGCTTGTCTTGCCAAGGAGAAGCCAAAATTCTTCTTTTGACTATGATTGGGCCCTGTCTAATTCCCAACAAGTGCACCTGCTAGCACGTTTTCTCATTCTCAAATTCACCTTTGAAAGTTCTTTTAAAGAGGAGTCCGCTGGAGCCTCCAATGTGACCAATTGTTTCAGCAGCAACCTACGTTAAAATATCAAAGGTATGGTCGACCAAATTCTATGGCACATTATTGAGATATTGCAAGATCAACAATCAATTACCTAACCTCCTTTACCAAAAAAAAAAAAAAATCAATTACCTAACTTTACCCCAAAAAAACAATTAATTACCTAGCACAATTTAAAGATGGTACCTGAATTGGGGAATTCCTGAGAGATGTTTATCCTCTAGAGTTGCATTAAGAAGGCTTGATTGCATAGGATCATGTGGTGATAGAACTAAGTACCAGCAGATTTTCCTTAGAACCTGCATTTAATTAAATCACAGTATGAACAGCTTTGCCTTAAAAAACTCAGTGAAGACTTAACAAGGAAAGAGCTTCACCCATATCCACTGCTCTGGGTTGCCTTTTACCGATGGAATCTCATATATCCCCTTATGGTATCGACAAATCTCAAGGCAATCATTGTTATGTGAGTAATACCTACATTGCTATCCACACAAATCTCAAGGCAAGTACATCTAGAACGTCATAGTTTGTGATACAGCTAGAAAGAAAGAAGAGTATGTGCCAGATATATAAAGCCATACAAGTACATGGTGAATCACAACTTGAATACCAGGTGGCACTTGATCAGCAAAAACAAATTAGTCAAAGATAGTGGACACAACATTCGAAAAGCAAAACACCAATTTACCGTATCATGAGTCATTGCATATCCGTTTCAACTCCGGAAGAGATGGAATATCAGGGCGACGGTCGTCCCACGATGTTTTCACCTTCTTTAGACTTTTTCTTTTCTATGGAAGGATTTGCACCAAAAACACGGGAGTTGATCTTCCTAGAAATGATACGTGCACAGACATAACCCTTGCACAGACAAATCTGCAAAATCCATCGATCAGAAAAACCAATCATAGTAATAATGCATGACTGGCTAAAAGCAATACAAAAAACCTGCACTTGTTCAAAAATAAAGGTAATTTTCTCCGTCTTTGCCTTTGCTCAAAAAGTTCCTACCTGCATTTCAAACTGTCATAGGAATGTAGGACAAGGAAATACCATTTACAAGATTAGTAAGAACAGAAGTTAACTTCTAGTTACCCCCATTTCTTGCATCAAATCAGTACTGCTAGAAGACCATGTTCTTCCTTTATTTTTGCAAGTTTCTTGAACAATCACGCTCTCTCAATTTCAAAATATAACTGCATTACGAAACTAGCTACAGAAATCACGAAATAAAAGCAGATTGCTGTGAACATAAGCTGCGCCAGAGTTTAATTTCACATATTCATCTTCCCACCGGCAACAGAGTTAAGTGTCTTAATAAGCTCTATCTTGGTCTCAAGATCAAGTGTTTGGTCAACATATCGCACAGCTTGTTGCACCATTACTGTCGCATCCCGTCATAAGAAAGATCCAACACATAGGTCACTATTCAATCAAGTCAACAACTTGATTACATCTAGATCACCACTAAAACTTTGATTTGAGCTATTTGATTAACAGCATGGGAAATTTGTCACTCTAGAATGATAATATTGTCAAAAAGGGAACCGAAAGGGACAATAGCAAGGTACAATACAAGTACAAGTATCTCTATAAAGAGGATCCCCGCCAATTGAAAACTTGAAAACAGTGTAAGATCCCCCTAAAGGATATGTCATGAAATGTATCCTGAACTAGACATGAAAAAGAAGTAATGCGATTCATAAATAAATAGGGGAACAAAAAGTAAAAATTTGGGGCAATCATGAGAGAGAATCCAGAAACAGAAGGTGAGAAACCCAAGAGGATTCCACAATATTAGATTGAATTCCACAAGCACCAGGCCTGAGATCTTGCATTCCCATGTCGATATGCCAAGCACATTCCTTTTTTAGATAGTTATACATAGATGGCATGTCACAGCTACATGATTGTACACACATGGGAGGCAATCCCTGCAGTATAAAATCTAACCCTTAAGGTAAAGGTTGTTAAGATCGATCTGAAAATGATTGAAATTGGACTTTGGATCAATGATCATAAGACAACAGAAAATTAAGGTCTAAAGTGATAGATTCTCTATCTTTTCTTCTGCACTAACACCTGTGTGTTATCTTTGAAAAAAGGGAATGAAGTTCAAAAGTAGAAGATAAAAGCAAGAGCATCACCACAATGGAAGCACATCACTCAAGAAACTCTCATGCCTATTAGAGAAAGTCAAGTAGAGAAGCATCTGGGGCATGAGTAAAGAAGAGAATAAAACAAACGCAACACCAGATAATGGCAATGAAAAGAAGAAGACAGGAGGATGAAAAAATTAGAAAAAGGTAAAGAGGTATGTGCTACCATGTAAAAAAGAATTCCGTCCCCAACCGGAAAAGATGGCTGCAAGACAAAGCTGTTGGTATTGTGCTGCATTGCTGTCTATGGACACACAAAGAGACCTTTCCTTTACCCCAATCCAAGCTCTCATGAAGGTAGATCTCACTTCCAACTCCACCAATAAAAGGTTATTCTTACATCGTAGAAAAAGCTTATGGATTCTCCCAAGTCTGTATAGAAAGTATATTCAGCCTTGCCACAACCACCGATTAAATCTTCCATCCAATCTAATTTAGGATGAGGGCAACAACTCATTCTCATTTATAATCAAATGCAATTGATCGATCATCCAATCATAGCCAATTTAGAGCTTTCACAACGTCGCCAATGCAGGAATTTGACTAAGCAGTACGTGCTAGCCTCGGCTCAAAACAGCGAATCTAAGCTCGTGACCTTGATCAATTCCAGCAACTCGACGGATCTCACCAAATCTCGACAGAACCTTGGCAGCCAGCGCGACTTCCAGCTCCAACCGCCTACCCGATTGCTTTGTCGAAACTACCGCACTACCTACTACCGAGCAAACTAAAATCTCCAATCCGGACAATCAATGAGCTCGCGCGCCGGAGCGACGCTAAGAGACCGCAGGAAAGCTCGAGAGACGCGTGGGTGTGTTTACCTGGAGCGGATGGAGAGGGCGTTGTCAGCCGTGGCGTCGCCCCGTCGCCGTCGCCGTCGTCATCTCTGCCGTGCAAACCGACCTGCCCGCCTGCCTGCGGTGGATGCGCGGTGGCAACGGTGGCTTCGATCTTCGGGCCTAGGAAACCAGCGGGGTGACTGGCTAGTAGAGAGAGAGAGAGAGAGAGAGAGAGATTCCATGGACGTCGAGCCGTCCTTCTCTTCTGCCCCCCGTAGCTCTTCACGTCTGCTAACGCTCGAATATTAAGCTCTCCATCAAGTCCCGGGACTCTTTCAAGCCAAGTTCTCTCATCTGCGTACGCCTAAAATTCGACACGTCGGGCGATCCTTCGAGAGATGGGCTTTCCCAAATTTTGAAATTTTGCAAGTGTTTCAAGTCTGACAAATTCGTCAAGGCTTTCAATTTTCCACATCTCCAAATATGAAGCAGCGATAGTCCAATGGGAAGCTCTGGGACACATTCAAGCTGGTCGCATCCATTAAGAAGGAGCGTCTCGAGAAGGGTTAGTTGGAAAAGATGGGGCAAAGACTGCCCCTGGCAAGTGATCGATAGATTTGTTAAGCCGGAGGGCAGTTCTGGTAATTCTTGAAGCTTCTCACATAAATTAAGATGGAGCTCCTTTAGCGAAATCAGTTTGCATATATTACTAGGTACTTGCTCCAGCTTTCCGCAACATTGAGCTTTCAACTTTTGGAGTTTTGCCATCATTCCAATAGCATCAGGCAATTCCATTATGCCAGTTTCACGAATATCCAAGACCCTCAGACTTTGCAAATTCCCAATACTTTCAGATAATTTCATGATCGATGTACGTCTTAAGTTCAGCTTGATCAATGATGCCAAATTTCCAATAGAAGGATGAAGCTCTTCCAGATTCTCACAATTTTCAAGTCTCAAAATCTCCAACCTTTTGAAAGTGGACAAGTCGGGCGTTCTTTTCAAAGATTGACACTCCATGAGGTCGAGAACTTTGAGCTCAGTTGCCATCTAGAAGAAAGAAAGGGCACGTTAGTGTAAGTGAACCTTCACAACTTGTGATTTTTCGCTACTCCTTATGTATTCCTCTACTCCTTCACGGTTGTCTTACTTAATTTTAAATGTCTCTTTTAGTGGTGTTTGGCCATGCCAATAGATAAATGCATTCTAAGCATATTGACTACGGAAGAATGTTAGGGTGGACAAGTGCTCATTGCATTTATTTCCATATAACGTTTAAAAGGAGATGTTTGATTATTAGACATAAGCAACTTATATTATCGAAAAAGCATATGACAAATCCAAATGAAGGAGAGATGCAATCACTGGCACCATGTTTTCCTTCAATAACATGGATGTACTCAAAATTTTCCAGTGCTCCTCTACTCCTTTGCAATTATCCTATTTAATTTTAAATGTTGCTTTTAGTAGTGTTTGGTCATGTCGATAGATAAATGTTTGTTAAGCATATTAATTGCAAAAGAATGTTAGGGATGTACAAGTACTTTCTGCAATTACTTTCAAATAACATTTCAAAGGAGATATTTGCTTATTAGACATAAGCAACTTATAATATCAAAAAAGCATATGACAAGTCCAAATGAAAGAGAGATGCAATCATTGGGCACCATGTTATCCTTTAGTAGTATGAAATTAAAGAGAAACGGCTAGTTTAATTATGAAAATCAATTTTTCAAATGTACAAGGAAAAAAAATGTTAGAGTTAAAATATACTTCAATGCCTTCTTTATGTCTTACCTTGAGTGGATCCCATCCTCCCCAGTCCTCCGAAATGGCACTGTTTCTTAGATCGAGTACAACTAGTTTTTTCGGATGAAAGTTGTTCGCAGTGAAATTCGAGGGACACTCCTTCCACTGAAGCCATCTTAGCTCAGGAAGTAAGCTTTGGAAATCTCCAGTGAAATTAGCACCATCCACTTGAAGGAACCTTAGCTTGGTCATTTTTTTAAACTTTTTGGCTGCGTATGTTCTTCCCTCACCATATTTGCCAAGAGAAAGGACCTCAATCTTTCCGGTGCCCTACATTTTAGAAACATTGTAGACCATAAGTTTTGAATGATGAGATGAGACCAATTGAAATGAAATAAAATGCATTGATTTCGATTTGCTGTCATACTACTATGGCGTAGGCTTCTACCTTTCATTCTTGTGAAATGAAAGGTTGTAGCTGCATATTATTTATCTAATATATGTAAAGATGAGAAGCTCAAGCGATTGTCTCCAAAACTTTGTCCTCATCCACCTATACCATTCGCAGTTTGCACCTTCTGAATTTCCAAATTTGCGTCCATTTGCAAATACAATGGAAGGCCTCTCTTCATGCATATAGTAATTCAAATATATTTATCAAAATTCACGCCCTTATGTATGTGAAATAACACTTCCTTTACTCCTATCATGTATATGTGAACCAATACAACTCTAACCGTCCAAATGCATCTATCAAATTTGCCATCAATATATGTATGAATCCCAATTGTAGAATTTCCTCACTTTTTTGGTGTTTACTTTGTTTGCAATTGTCAATATCAAAATGAAAACGAGAATGTCATCGCAAAAGGTACGCATGTGTTTTACGTTCCTTTCTTATCATGTATTTCTTCGATGAGGGTTTTTCATTATACATGGAAGGAAAATTGATAATTACAAACATTCTATATATGATTCTTTTAATTGCTACAGATGTTTGATGCTAAATTTTCAATTTTGTGTTGATTTTGTTACAATGAAGTACTAGTCATCTAAATTTTGCTCATTTTTACCATAGATTTCTAGAATCAGGCAAAAACAATGATTAATCAAAAAAGCTCTTTTGCTTAGAGAAGCAGCAATTCATGGGGACTCAAGACTGATACTTATTTTTATTTCAAACAAGAAAGGGAAGATGGACCCACATGCACTAACTAAGAAAAGTAGAGAAAACTCATACCTTGCAATTGTCAAGCACATCTAGGGCTTCCTCATAGATCCACAATCTGCTACGCTCTTGAGGCTCCCTTGGATTTTCTAGATAAACAATTTCCCTTCCAAGATTTTTCAATTGATCATGCATCGATAGCAATCCATATTTGTGAATTTTAATTAGGGACATAAGACTTAATACTTCAATCCCCATCCCAGGGTAAAAAGTACAATCATCCCACATATAAGTTGCATATCGTGTTACGGGGGAAAGGCATGCTATATCCAAAAATATTTGTTGTTCCCTATAATCTAATGCTTCATAACTTATTTTCAACTTCTCTTGCACTTTCTCATGGGGCACATTCTTTAATTTTTTTAATGTACCTTTCCATATGTCTTCTCTCTTTCTACATAAGAATGAACCTATAACTTCAATAGCTAATGGGAGCCCCCCAGTAGTAGATACGACATCACGAGAGATATCTTCATAATCACTTGGAGGATAATCCTTTTGAAAGGCATGTCTACTGAATAAAATCAATGATTGATCAAAAGACAACTCGTTGAGTTGGTACGTGTGATTTGCACTAGCTTGGTCAAGAACATCCTTGTTTCTAGTTGTTATGATGATTATACTTCCTACTTTAGACCAATTACGGTCGACCAAATATTTCAAGTGAGCACTATCACCTATATCATCAAGAAAAACGAGTGCTTTCTTATGTGCAAATCGAGATTTGATAAGATGGATCCCCTTGTCCACATTAGACACATCACATGGACTTCCTACGCTAGATATGAGCTGCCTTTGTAGGCATTTAATATCCTCACGCCGGTATGCTTCTTGACAATCTGCCACAAAGCTATGAATCTCAAACTGACCAAAGAGCTTGTTGTATAATACCTTTGCAAGAGTCGTTTTACCGATGCCACCCATTCCATAAATTCCGATAATCCATGTACCATTGAATTTAGCATCTATCAAGCTCATAATATGTTCGATATGATCATCAATCCCAACCAATTGTTGGGGAACAATTAGCTGAAATGTTCCTTTTAACTCGCTTAGAACTTTTGTGACAACAATTTTAACCAATGTTCCTTCATGCCTGTCAAATAACAATGAATATTAGTATAGGATAGCAATATGTGTATTCTTTTTGAAAAAAGATCTATTTATGAATAATTAAACAATGTTTTGTTGGAGAATAAGGTACCCATTATCAATTTTCTCTGATTCCCATCCTTTCAAGGAGTTGACTTCTTTGAGTGCTTCTTCCCATTCCTTCACAACCATTTCCTCCGTATTCTTTTTATGTGCATCGATAGCTTTTCTCAATCTCCCTGTGAGATGTCGCACTTGGTGGGGTTCCACTTTGTAAAATATGGGCAACACTTTTTGCCCTTTACTCCTCTTGCACTTTAACATCTGAACCAACTCACGAAGGCACCATTTGCTGGAAACGTAGTTCTCGGAGATAATTGAGATTGAGATCGTGGACTGCATAATGTTGCAAAGAAGCTCCGGACCAATCTCCTCACCAACACAGAGCTCATTGTCGTCTCTGAACACATGAATTCCTGCATCGACAAGGCTATTATAGAGATAATCGGTGAAACCTTTGTGTGTGTCTATCCCTCTAAAGTTCAAGAACACTTCATAAGCATTCCCTTTCGGCAGTTCGTCTCCCCTTTCATGATCTCTTCCATGCGGAGCAGTCAATGAGGAAGACACCCCGGAATTCGGATCTTCTGAGTGAGTGGGTTTTTTTCTTTTACAATTCGATTGGCAATTTAAGTTGAGAGGGAAATGAAGTGAAAAGAAAAGAAAGGAATTGGAGAGAAAGGAAGAGAACGGAAAGAACATTTTCCTTTTTCTTGATTGGATGTACATCATGGAGTGATTGACCAACGAGATTCTTATTCTGTTATAAAATAAGAGATTGATCAAGCAGAGCCTTAAAAGAAAGCCAGCCTTCACGGTCCAGATCTGCGAATCGCACAAATGTCTTTCATGACTCAGTTAATTCGAACGAAAATAAAAGAACTCTCACACCTCTTGCTTACTCAGAAGAAAATGGAGCAATCAAAGTAGGAAACAGAAAAGAGCAAGGAGTCGGTTGACTACCTGAGGAGTGCTCAAACAACACGACCCTGGTATCTCCACCGATTTTCAGTCTGTGAAGTAGGATTACCGACACGCGAAATTCTTTAATATGCGTGCTCGAACAATCGAGTTCTTGCCATCCAACGGTCCAAAGCTCTCCATGCTAATCGAACCGCTGTGAGCCATGCCACGGAAAGAATAATCATTGCACGTGTAATTTCCGCGGCATCATGACTTTTTCTTTCTTTTTTTGGTCGAAGTAGCATCATTGACTTGGAGACACGCAATACTCAGCAACATCGTGACTTGACTTGCTTTTTATATTAATAAGAAAAAGTGGAAAAGAGAACTGACGAGCAACACTCACATGCTCCTCCTGTGGACTGGTCTCCACCGATTCACACCATGTTACGGGGAAGGTGCTTCGAACCTGTCTACGCGCTTTCATTGAAATTTGAGAGATCCAGCACTGGCTTGGCTTGACTTGACTTGCTTTCATTCTCTCATATACTGCTAATTTACATCAGTCAGACAAGAGCGTATAAATCGGGGGATTATACAGGATTTTGTTATTAAAAGTCTGCAGGAGGCTTTTCCTTTTTTATTCGTCTAGAAAAGTAACTTTAAAATAAATCTTTTTCAAAATAATTTCGTTAAACTAGATTTCTCAATTCTACTTTTTGCTTGAAAATTATCAAATCATTATCCTCCATCCAAGCCACTTTTATCTCTCCGTCTAAATTAATAGTTTTCAACATATTACATAAATTTTATTCTTTTGATTTTGCGTTAATAAATTCTAAGCTAACAACTCTCTGTATTTGAATGGTAATTCAGTAGTACTTTTTTTTTCCCCTTTCGTGATCATCTTTTGTCAGGCTTTTTATTTCATGTTGACAGTCTCCGCCAACATGTTCTTCACCAAAATACAATTTTTTGCAGCACAATAAAGGAGGATTCACTATTAGCTTATTTAGCATTAGAAGATGTGATTTGAAAAACTGAAGGTATTAAATAGAGAGGAATTGCATTTAACACGACAACAAGGAATGATTACGTTGACACCTAGTGTATTATAGCTATATAATATTAGCCTACTTTTGCTGCTCTGACAACCAGCTTAGCTTATAAAACCTCCTAAGAGCATGAACTCACTTCTTTACTTATAGGTGCAAACATTCTTTCAACTCAAGTGTATAATTGAAAACACATCCCACGTGACGTTCCTAATCATTTAATTCATATTTGTGCATATTTTCTTTTATATTATTTGAGTTGATGTAAATTTTAGACTTTTGTATTCAACATAGGCCTTTTTGCACACTTAATATAAGAAATGAAGTATCTAAAGCTCTACACACCAATATCAATGAAGTAAATAGCTTTTGAAGTGAAGAAGAGATGATGACTTTTCACTCAAGTTGCTTCTCATACTTCCATGAGGGTCACGATATATATGATACTTACTAGACTTGGAGATCTCCATTAAAGTATAATAAAAAACTTAAGAAGTGAACCATATTTTTATCGTTCCATTCAAATATGTTATTTGAAACAAATTAAAGTTCAAGAGCTATTCAATGGTTTTCATAGGAATCACTAATTTCCCATTTCACTCTATGACACGATAAGGAGAAGGGATTTTAAATGATAAATGATTGATGAAATCAATCAAATGTCGAGATTGATAGGAAATATGACGGTTTCTATGCTTCACCAACTAGAAGATAAAAGCGAAGATAAATTAGACGAAGAAATCATCTTAGGTTGTGACTTGGAACTAATAGTAAATTGAAAATGGGAAGAGACCATGTATTGAGAACTTCCAGCCAATCTGAAATTTGATAAGAGTCCTTGAAGAAAAACATGCTCCTCCATATTTCAAGCTTCTTGCTGTATTACTCACATACATTTCAAGAGCTGAGAGAAATATCAAAACTAGTCAACTTCGAACACATCTAGTGTCAGCAAGGTAGAGAAATGACATCACAACACTCTCTACTATGTGTGCTTGAACAATGCTGAGTTCTTGCCATCCAACGGTCCAAGAATCTCCAACTAATCGAACCGCTGCGATTGCGATGCATGCTGCACGAAAAGCGTAATTATCGCATGCATAATTTCCGCGGTATTGCGCGGAAGGCGCATAGAGGATATGCGGGTGCTTTTTTTCTCTAAAATGAGCACGAGTTCAACTTGACTTATTTTTCTATTATTAAAACAATTAGAAAATAAAAAGCAAAGGGCAACCATTGCTGGCATAATTTCCGCAACATTATGCAGAAGGTGCATTGAAGCTACCTATGCAAGTGCACCTTGACTTGCTTTTTCCAAGTAAACGAAGAATTGGAAAGAAAACCTGCGAGCAATGCTGATGCTCGGAGTGAGGTCGGCGGAAGATTAGTGCACACTTTCTACGAAAGACTGGATTTGGGTGAGCCTCTGTTTCCAGATTTGGATGGAGCTACAAGCATATTCAGGCATTTGATATATCAATAATGACATGAGAATGTAAGTACATGAGAATTATGGAGGCAACTTATAGTCAATTGATAGTAAATACGGGAGGTTTTTTTTGTCCTTATTTAGACAAGTTAGAAAATTATGATGATTTTGTTTGCATAATCAACAACTAATTGAGCTTCAGCGTCATGTTAAATCCATCTAATTAAGTACATGAGGTGATTCCGCCGATCTTCTTTTTTCCTTTTCATAGACCTACAAGGCATTGTAGTTGGCTTCTCTCAAGTTGGTGGAATTGTGGGTTTATACATTCGGTGTCACTGTCACATTTAGAAATTCTTGGCCAATGGGTTCTTTGCACAGTCGAATAATTATTTAGTGAATATCAATTACTTTTTTATTTCATTTGGTGTTTAGCTTTTTATTTCATGTTAACATTTTCAGCTAATGGCTTCTCCACCAAAGTGCATTTTTCTTTTGCACGATATTAAGCTTCATGCTTGAAGAATACTGATTGCAGAGTCCTCCAAGAATGCTGAGTCATTGCACGCGTAATATTCACAGCATTATGAGGAAGTTGCGGGGAACCTCTTCTTGACTTTACTTGCTTTTTATTTTGACAAAAAAGTGGAAAAGAAAACCCACTTGTAATAAAGATGCTCCTAGTCCTTGCTTTTTCTACTTTGCGCGCCTGAACGCGTAATTTCGTTAGCATCATGTGGAAGGTGCGCGCCACCTCCACAGGTGCTTTTATTGAACTTTGAAATCAAGCACGACTTTTCGACCAAAAAAAAAAAAATCAAGCACGACTTGACTTGACTTGCCTTTCCATTAATAAATGGGAAAGTGAAGCGAGCAAGACACCACGATTACGTCACCGCATGCGAAAACGGAAGGGTAAAGTAGTGCGAAGCACAAGCTATGCGAGGAATGATGTGGCATAGAATTTCTAGTTTGGGAAATAGTTTGGAGAGAGATCTATTTAAAGAACTAGTTTTATAGAAAGATCCATCTTGGATAAAAAAAAAGTCGTAGAAAGATTCTCTTACCGATATGGTTAACATGTTCTCTTTTATTTACTCATTTAGAAGATTCGATTTTAACGTCTTTCAGTAGTTGAGATTAACAAGATTTTACCTTTTTTTGATAAAAAAATTGACAAAAAAAATTATCCAAAAAATCCTAAATATATTGTGTGGTGGCTAACTGAGTTCTTAATCGTACTAATTTAATTATAACCTATTGTATGACAGTCAATTCAATCATAAATCTATCAATTTAGTTCTCAACTTTTTGGCTATAGGCTTATTTAGTCTTAAACCTTTTGACAATTTATTAATTTAGTTCTTTCGGCCAATTTTGGCCGAAAAGTACTAACATGGCAACCTAGTCAACACTAGTCCTCCTGCGTGGACGCTCGAGGCTAGTGAGGGGCAACCTTTGTCAAGCCTCACCTGAAGCCACCAATGATCCTCGCCAGCCTTAAACGATCTTGCCCCTACAAGGGTGAGCCTTGCTTAGTGAGTGAGGCTGACTCTTGCTAAATCTAGCAAGAGCAAGCCTCGCCAACCATCGTGGAGGCTCGACAACTACCGGAGGAAGTTGGGTAAAAAGAAAAGAAAAAGAAGAGAAAAACGAGAAAACAAAAAATTATAAAATATTGAAAATTTTGTAAAAATCCCCATATCAATGCTAGTCTTGTTATGTAAAATAGCCAGAGTTTACGTTAGTGATTTTTAATCAAAATTAGTCGGATGTCTTACATTGGCAAATTGTCGAAAGGATTAGGAATAAATTGATCAAATTGAAATATTTATGATTGAATTAATATAATTGCAATAGGTTTAAGATTTTTTTGGTAATTTTCTCACAGATTTATATATGATAATTATCAATCTAAATTGGGCAATGTAATAAACACAAGTCATGTTGATTTCCATGTATTCCCCATTTATAGTCCATATATGGTGCAAGCGTTTTCCAAATCGTGAGGGCCAACTACAGGGCATCCATTTTGTCTATACCTATATTAGCAGCAAAAAACAAAAATAAAATGGAAATATTCGATTCCATATCATGTGTGATTGCATATGGCAATATATGCAATCTGGATATTACGCAAATAGCGTATACATCATATCATAATCAATGGATAGCATATTTACATCACATGGACCTCTTGATCCCCAAATTTTGATTATATGAACTTGAATGAGTTCGGATAAAAGCAAGGATACAATATCAAAGCAAATGTGAAAGGTAACAAAAAGTAATTAATGGACTAACAAATTAGCGCTTACTCAAAATGGTTTGTCGCTACATTGGACTGACCAATGGCAACTCGAAATCGTTGGCCACAATCTCAATAGGACCCATTGATGGTTGCGGCTCTTCACGCACCGAGTTGACCAATCTTTCGTCCCTCATTAGGCACGACATAAAGTTTGAAGCTAGAGTTTTTCAAGCCTGAATCATCTTAGGATGGACTCAAAATCAAAATTAGTTATATATCGGGTGATGTCAAAGTCTCCCCTTCTGTTGTTTCTAAAACCTAATTATTAATTTTGTTTCAAGACCCAAGCATGCAATCACAATATAATTAACACAATATACTTTAAAAATAAGAATAAATACCACCAAAAAAATTTCTAAATTATGTCCACTATAATACCAATACTCCGAACTTTTTTTTGGATCACCAAAAATCTTAATCTTATCTACCGTGACACAATTCCCATCACCAAAAATCTTAATCTTATCTACCGTGACACAATTCCCTCAATATTTTTTATGTTACAAAAAAACCCAAACTCATATATATATGACACATATACCTTCTATTTCAATTCTATCATAGTATGTTTATCACACTGATATAAGTTTATGATATTTTATGACACAAAAAAAAAATGATATAATTGTATCACAATGGGAAGTTGAGGGTTTTTGATGATATAAAAAAATTCGGGATATTGTGTGTCACGATTTGCATAATTTAATTTTTTGTTGTGATATTAATCGTAAAAATTAAAGACAGTCGAGCTTATTCGCTATACTCTTAGCCACTTTTCCGAATCCTGTCCCTCCGGTGTTTGTTGCCTTCAGCAAGTTTTCTTTTGACTTGTATGTTCAGCTTCTTGATGACTTAGGTCTTTTGAATTTGAACATGAATATTTAATTCCATCTAAACTCGTTTTTTATTCTAACCGTTTCAAAGATATTTTTAATTCCTTGAATATGTTTGGGCCCCAACCCAATTGGGTGAAGAATAATGTACCCGTGATGCATTTGGATTATTAATTTTGTTTCAAGACCCAAGCATGCATACCTGGCACAACCTCATCCCCAGCGAAAACAAACAGAGAACAAAGTTGCAACCGAAACCTAGCACATGGGCCTTACACCTGGTCGACCCAAACCCGCCCTCACGTCTCAGAGTAAAGTCCAGGTCCTCGACCTCCGCAACATCGGGAGTCATGATCTTCTCAATGATCAGCTGCGCAATCCTTTCACCCACCTTCACTTCAGAGTCGACATCCTCTGTGGCCCACCCACACCGACGCCGATCGAATACTTCCATGCCAAACCCGAACTAGGCGCTGGAATAACAAATGTACAAGCGATTCGATTCAACCCTAGTCGATTATCCAAAACAAGGTACAGAGAATGTTTCGAGGTAAAGAAGTCGCACATTACATATCCGAGCATTATGTTTCCTCTGGGTATTGCGAAGAAGATGGTGATGGGGGGTATGAGTTGATGACAACACTCCAGTCCATGAAATGGCACAAAAACCTCGAGCTTTAACGGAAAGCTGCAACGACCGGGGATAGAACAAGAGTCCTCTTTCACGAGCATAAGAAAGAGGAACGATTGGCTTAAAGCCGAGAAACAAGAATGATGACCTTTCAATTATTATTATTTCTTTTTTTTCAAAATTTATCTCTTCTTCTTTAAAGCTTACCACGTTGCCGCCCACGATTAAAATGATTAGAGGTATGATGGCAGATAAAAGAAGGAAAAAAAAATTGAAAACGAAAGAATTGTACAAAAGAAAACGAAGATGGGATTCAAGGTTCTGTTAAGAAAACAACAAAAAGAGGAAAATCAATTAGCGTTTTCATAATTGGTACAACTCTAGTTTGCCGAAAATTATCTACTATAATCAACAAGGTCTTCTTCATCAAGTATATGATCGGCTAGTTCATTTTAAAAAGAGTTTAATATATTTTTTTACTAGAATTGATCGGTTTTGACAATTGCTCCTTTTGATCAACGAAAAATTTGATTTTATCATTACTTGGTCGTTGTCGTAATGAATATATTAAACCTTAAGTTAAATTTGGTCAAACAAAATGTTTTGAATGAATATCTCCCTTTGCCAAACAAAAATGTTATCAATGCTTTATAGCGGTTATTTTTTTTCCTTTTTAAAAATTTCAATTAGTTTTCTAAGTACATGACAAAAAGAGATCTTCCAATAAATGACCAAAATATTTATTGACTGCACGAATGACTTTTAAGTGTATCTTATAATATTTGATGTAATTTTCAAATCATTGACTACACGAACAACGGGAAAAAGTATTGAAAATTACTAATACTCTTCGTCTGACTTATGCTGATTGCTAAGCAAATCTCACAGTCGCATTCTTCAACAAAATGATAAATAAATCCATTTCGTTAGTAAAGTACTCGTTATTTATTGGGCATTATTACTTCTACAGCTAAAGCTAAAGATGTGCCCACAGCTTTTTCTCTATGAACAAACAAAACTCTCCAGGTATGTAGATAGCCTATTGCGGTAATTGACCAAGGATTGCCCCAGTCATTTCCTCTTCCCAATAATTTTCAGCTTCCGTGACAAAGAATGGAGAAGCTAGAACTCTAGAGAACAAAGGCTCCTTCCTCATTGAAGTATCGACTTCAAGAAAAACGTTCTCCCTTGAAGGGAAATGACAAATAGCATTCATTAGCCTCGCCAGTGCCAGCAAAATGGTGCTTATTTCAGTACAAATGAGTGCCCATCTTGCTGTGTACTTTCCAAATTCCTACAATACATTTTACGGTCCACTTTAACTCCAACTTACAATTTTGAGACCTATAAATCGATCTACAATGTCAGTTGAACCCACATGATCTTCGGCATGGCAATGATGTACAAATCCAAACATGTTCCATGAAATGAATGAAGTTTTCTTTTTTTGGTTGAAAAGAATGAATAAAGTTAAAGAACTACCCAATGGTTCCCATAGGAGTCACTCTTTTCCCATTTCACTTTATGACACGATATTCAAAACCTTTACATTTTCTTCGGTAAAGAAAAGGGATTTCAGACAACAATTGACCAATGGAATCAATCAAATGCTGAGATTAATAGGAAATATGCGATGGTGTCAAACAATAAAAGCGAAAACCAATTAGACAAAGAAATAATCCTATGTTGCCACTTAGAAGCACCTATAGTAAATTGAAAATGGGAAGAGACTATGTAAAGATAACTTCCATCAAATCTGAAATTTTACGATCGTCAAAAAACCCATTATCCTCAATATTTCAAAGCTTCTCACTGCATTACACACACATGCCAAGAGTTGAGAGAGATGTCAAAATCAGTTGGAATCAAACACGTTTAAGTGACAGAAACTATATAGAGAAATGACATCACAACGGAGTGTCTTATGGAAATGACATCAAAACATCAACTTGGAGAGAAACTATGTCTCTCTTGAGGAGATAAAAAATGCAGTTATCTAATTGAATGAAGCTCCCTAGAAACAGGTTTCTAGAACCGCCGCTGGCCAAGTTTAGGTCCAAAAGAAACACGCTCTCTTTGCTGAAGATGAGATTCAAATGTGAAATGATATAAATAAATAACATCCGTTCGCCTTTTCTGTGGAGAGCAAATGTTATCCCCAATGTTAAAAAAATATAAGCACCAGCAGAATTTGTAATGCCAAACAGATTGTAACATGCTCATTCTGTTGCACTGAGTGCACATCTTGTGCTGATATTAATTCCATTGGCACAAGCTCTGGACCCTGAGAGCTCAAAAATCTTCAATGACAAGGAGGGATGAAGAGGAAAGATCGAGGAGCTATTCTTAATTTGTCGCCCACAAAATTCAAGATGATATTGCTGTCCTTTGTCATCTGGAAACAGACAACTCCCATCAGCCGGTCTATCTATGCCACTAGGGACTTGGAAACAACCATTTTGGAGAGATGCTTTTAAGATTCCTAAAATGGTAATATAGAACAATCAAAGCTCTCAACAACAGTGGTAACAGAACCCAAAAACAAAGCTCTTTTCCTTGAGTGATTCAGCTACATAGACTTTCAGAACACAATAAGAAAGCTCTAATCGCAAGATATACTTTGGTAACACAGGAAATGGTGAGTGATAGCAAAACTCCTCCCACCCTTATAAAGGGCATCGGAATTTTAGGCTTCATGGGACAATAAATGGTTTCAAAACGCCAGATAATGACACTTACAGCTGCAAATTTTATGAGCAGAAGTTGACAAAGTGAAGTCCACACATATATATTGGTCAGAAATGTTTACAAAATGAAACTACGAAGACAACATTCTCAACCTCATGACAAGCCTTTAACTTTCAAGGCAACAAAACTTCTTTTCCACTTTTTTTGGGACTTTTATCCTAGTCCAGCAACCATGCCCCACAAGGATCACATGCAGAGAGGCTGCTCAGGGTTAAATGAAGGCTCTAGGCAATCATTCATAAAGATTGACATTGATGAAGAATATAAACTAATGTTCAACATAATCAACCCATATGCTGAGGTATAACAGCTCTGCAAATCTCTTCGAGGTAATCCTTGAGTAATACTTTGAAAATACATCTTTTTTTATCAGTTCTTCCACATAAATAAACTCCAAGCTTCCACAAAAGGGTTCCAAAAGCACATCTTTTTAATCAATTCTTCCCAATCTTCCCAACTTGAATAATTCATTACCCGTGAGAAGTTAAATACAATAGATAATGCAAAAAAAAAAAAAAAGAAAAAAAGAAAATGGATGAATTAATGGAGGAGAAATCGGGGGATCCGAAAAAGAAGCGAATCGAATCCGGATCGGATTGGGCCATCCCTGTCCTTGGAAAAGATCCAACAGCCGATGTAGATTCCGCCACAAGTCTTCGCCAAACGGCCCATGGAGCCTGAGAATTACGTGGGCTGGGCTGGCCATCTTTGCAATGAAGATGAGATTCCCTTTCTTTTCTTTTCCTCCAAAACGACCGGTGAGTCGCAACCATCTACACCATTCGGATTTTACACTTGATTTGACTTTGCATGTGGACGGAAATCAAAAGGATGGTTGGAAATTTAGAGTAAATGTGAGAAACGAAAGCTTACTTGATCAATATAAAATCGGAAATCAAATAGGATTAGAAATTTAAATCGCTCGAATCGAATATATTAGTGAATTTTGAGCCAATTGATATATTTTCCTCTTAATATGATACGAGACTACTATGTGTGTCATTTTTAGTATTCAAATGAGAAAAAGAATTTTCATACCAAAAGAGCAAGAAGAAGCCTTTTAAAATAGTAACCATTCTCCACAAGAGTCGACTGGAGATGTGTCAACCCTATTAAGTCCGAAGATCGAAGGACTAATGACCTTAGGTTCCTAACGGTTAGCAAAAGTTGCAAGGCTTCCACACAATCTTGTATGTAAACACATCGTTCGGTTTCCCAATTGATATTGGTCAGCTGATGGATGCTAGTACTATATTCCCTCCTCAAAACATAGTTCCTTCTTAACAACATCTCATTCCATATTGATGAAGTCTGAATTTGAAAATTTATGAGAAATTGTCGTTGTTCTTTTTCATTGTTCAAATCATAGAGTTGTATTGTGTGGTTTGGCCTCTTCTTATAGTTTCTCAAAAGATTCGATTGTCATGATGCATTGTTTTGTCAATTCAAAAGGGTAGGTTTGGGAGTACACGGGATGCTGCTTGATCAATGACTTTTATGATCTTTGGCTCGAGAAAATTTTCCTACAACAACGGCTCTGCTATATTTGGGAGTACACAGGATGCTACTTGATCAATGACTTTTATGATCTTTGGCTTGAGAAAATTTTCCTACAACGACGGCTCTGCTATATTTGACAATTTGTCTTGATCAAAAGTTATGTTCTCACCATCTTTGGCTTCCAAAATTGCATTTTCTCATGGCTAATCATAAAGGATTATCAGCGGAATTCATGAAGAGCATACATAGGATTGGTGTGATGCAACACCAATCTTCTCTTTTCATGAGAGGTGTTTCTATTGGTTTTCTCTATCGCAAATGCATTTTGCATTTCGGGGTAGATGTTTATGTATAGATGCAGAGATCACACACTGTAACATAGTTCTCTAGCTTTTGAGGGCTAGACGCTTGGTACAAACAAAGCTCAACTAATTCCTAAATGACATCAACCGAAAATGCCTTTTGAGTCCCATTTCTTCTCTGTATTTTTTTGGAAAGACTCGCAATGCCCTCGATCCCCTTTTTCACATCATGCGAGTTATTCATGGAATTCGCGAATTGTACATATGGGATCCGTGTGATGCGGCGCTGATCTTTTCTCGTCATGAGAGTTGTTTCTAATGGATCCTCTGTTCATGTAGAGATGTTGAGCTAACATACTGAAGTACTCTTAGCTGCGATATTGGTCTAGCAAGAACATCATAAAGCAATCAATTTTATTGCCTAGCGTGGGAATTCGGATTAAGCAATATGACATTATATATATAAGTGATTTGAATTGCGATATGTTCTAATCTAGTTATAACGGAGAACTTTTATACATATCAATTAGTCAAAATATTCTGATCAATTGCTGGAATGATCATGAAATTGTATAGAATAGAGACTAGAAAATTTGCGAGATTGCAGCCCATGATCAAATTGTCCTCCTTAATCCAATTATAATTGGTTTGAGCATTATGGCATTGCGTTCATTCCCACCCCATCCCGCAATCTGTTTGGGCAACATCCAAGAGTCTGAGTAATTTCACTCCCATCAAAAGATAAGTACAGGCTTCCTTCGTTTTCGATCGCAGTCTTGGTCATCAGCCACTCAAGAAAGTATTATACTCAGTCGAAGCAACAAAACTAGTGACTCACTATACAGTCCATGTGTATCATTCGCAACATTTGCTTCCCACTTTTGTTTGCGCCCAAAAATCACCTCCTCGACAAAGAATGGAGATCTAAGGGGCGACCTCGACCTGAGATTATGGCACAAGCCTGACCAAAATGGCTAAGCGCAAATAATCAGAGGTTCTGTAGGAAGAAGGATCCATTCCAACACCACCATGTCCTTTGACTGGGTGAGCCAACACGCCCTTCTCGTTTTAGTGCTCTCCGAGTAGGAATCAGATACTTGCTTATCGTAATTTTTAATGACTTTGCTCCGACTAGTCCATTCTCGATTACTTGTAACTGCGATCAATCTTGAGCGTCACTCTTCAATGCTGGATGATCTTCCATCATTTTTGCAGTGTTCAATACAGGTTCCAACAACGACAACTACAATGTCGCGTACGTGTCAAAAGACAACAATGACAACTGCAACACCGCTTCTTCGTTCACCACCCTAAGCAACAGACCGATGGCCTTTTCTGTCGTTGTAGCTGGCGAGTATTGCTCGCATCCACACTTTCCTAATGGTGTCCATTGCTCTCGTGGCCAAAAATTTGGCGGTCACCATCAGTGAAACTTCCATCAGCCCAACCTCTAGTCTAGCGGGATCTCCGTCACTACTAGACACAACCACCGGCAACACCACATCTCCACCACCACCTGGAAGTGATGCTTCATCTCTCGGTGTCATACAGCATTGGGATTTGGCGGCAACTTTTCTCAACAAGGTCAAGCAGCTTTTCCAAATTTGTCACCTGAGTTCAAAATCTCATTGTTGTGCCGTTTTGAAACTGACAATTCCCATTGGCTGTTCTATCTTTGCCATTGCCACTAGGTACTTGGAAACAACCACTAAGGAGAGATGCTTCTCAGCTTCCTAAAATGGTAATATAGAAGTAAGAGGTCAAGACGATAGAAGATCATACCAGCGTGTATAATTATCATTATATGGTCTGTTTGTCAATTGATAGTGTTGATTTAATGTGATTGATTTAAGCTCTTAACAACAGAGTAAGTGTCACACCCCAATCCTCAAGGATGTACCCATCCTTCTCACTTGGTCGATTTTAGAATGATGCGATATCTCAGGACTATGTATCGCTGACTCTTTCATTTACAATAGTACATGCGGAAGCATTTATAAATCCTCAGACGATAAAACAATGGGATAGAAAAGCAGGGCCATATTTTTCATATCAAAATTCACAACCACACTTTTATACATAGCACATCCCATAGTATATTTTATAATACGATTCACAACTTTCTAGTCTCACCCTAACCATTCATGCATAGGGTTCACAAAAAAGGATGGGATCTCAGTCTTCATCCGAGTTGTACTCAGGATCATCATCCTGATTCTCCTCTAATTCCTCAGAATCAATCTCGTTCTCTTCAAGCTCTTCATCTTCTTCAGGTTCCTCCTCTACAAGCTCCTCCTCGGCTACTCCCCACTCTTCACCTCCTTCGGTCCTTCCACCTCCTGTTCCATGACCTCACCTTCCTTTACCTTGAAGTTGGCATCCTCTACGGTATATACTGGGGAAGTAGGCTTGCTCTTGAGCACGGGATCTCTGGCATCGTCTACTCCTCAGCCATCGGGATCTGCAGTCCCCACTCAAAAAGCTTTCCTTAGGATAGGTTGTGGTACATCCTCTTTCGGGATGGGACCCACTCATCGCCCATCAAAATAATAATGATACCAAGATCGATACTCGTGAGGCAGTAAGTCATCTTTACCCACATCCACCCAGACTATCAACTCTATCAAAACATACTCTAACCCTTCTGGGTGGGCATGAATGTGGAAGTGGGTTTCCTTTTCTGTGATATCCATCGGAATGCCGAACTGCTCTGGAGGAGGGGGGTACCGATGCTGCCATCTAGGGGCCTGAATTTGGTTATACAATAACCAATGAGATTATGTGTGGCATCCTAGAATTCCTTGCCAGTCGTTAGGGGTGCTCAAATTAATGTCTTGTATTAAGGACTATGGCCGAGTTTTAGTGGATAAATCTTGGAAGAGGATGACCTATCTTTGGCCATATGTATTGTGGATTAGAATTTATGGATTTGTGATTTCAAGTGTTTAGTTATTTAATTTTTTTACACTATAGTACTTTGGTTCAATAAGGATTGAATTAGTATTAAAAAAAGGGTTAAAATTTGATTTAATTAGGCTTGGGTCTTAGGCCCAAGAATGTGGACCTTTGATGGGCCAAAAGGCCAGCCCATGAAGCCATGAAAGGCTGCTGTCGACCAAGGAGAGAGCGGGAGAGGCCGGCCCAAACCTTCAAGCCCATTATGCATGGGTTTTGCCAAGTGGCAAAGAGGGGACTTCATCCATTGGCCACTTTGGGTGGCTCCTAATCATTGCAAATGATGGTTTTGTGGGGAAATAAAAGGGAGAGTGACCGGTTATGGGGGGTTGTCGTCCAAGCAAAGAGAGGGAGAGAGAGCTACCGAGAGAGTGAGGAACCGAGAGAGAAGGGAAGAGGACGCGCGAAGGAGGAAGCCCGCTCGTCCGTCGCCCGTCGTCGTGCGTCCGTCATCCGTCGTGCTTGCTGTAGCTCGGTACAAAGGCAAGTTGGGATCTATATTCTGCTCTTGCATGTTGTATCTTGCATGTGTGTTTGAAATGGTGATGAATCTCGGATGTTTAGGGTATGAGAAACCGAAGCTTGAGTGTGTTGTTCTTGAAATAGCATCCTGTTTTCGACTATACCGCCTGACCCAGAATGTTGTAGAGGCTTGCATGCGTGGTTTGAGTCGGATTCTGGCTTCGGCTTTTCACGAAAGTTGTAGACAACATCTCAAAGTACAACATACTAAAATTTGAGATAAAATGGTTGAGTTTTGAGGGGTGAAACCCTCCCTCTACGAAAACGCTAGATCTGCAACTATTTTGTTGACCTCTTGGTGGTTTTGTGTGTTGCATGTCACTTTTTATTGATAATTTCACTTCGACTTCTTCACGAAAGTTATAGAGAACATCTTGAAGACTAACATACTCAAATTTGAGGTAAAATGAACAAGTGTATCCTAGTGAAACGATTGTTCCTTTGAAGACAATAGATCTGGAAGTATTGCACTGGACTTCAGCGACTTCGTGGACTATATAGTGACTATCCTTTGAGAATCTCACCTATATCCCTTAATTAAAGTTGTAGTGGACCTCTTGAGGCAAAGCATATAAAAAATTCAGAGGAAATGAAGGAAGATAAGTAGGCGAAACCTCGATTTTTCGGAGACAGCTAAACTAGACTGTTCGGTACTAGGAACAGTAGCTCCTTCCGTCCATAGTAAATTATGTAGGACTAATATGGCCTTGATGTTTTCATGAAAAATCTACCTTAGGGTCTCGACTATAACCTGGTAAAATTTCATAATTTTTGAAGGTCATTTGGGTATTTGAATTGAAATATTTCAAGAACCGCACAATCTGATGTGTCCGAATTTTGCAAGCTGTAATGTGTGAGCTATATCTTTTTGTGTGAAGTTCTTTTGGGCATGTGTTCTTCATGGAGTTGCTACCTCTGTGTCTTGACTATCACATGTTCAGATTTTATAATTTTTAAAGATCATATGGATATTTAATTTATGTGTTTTCCGAAATTGTGCAAGCTGGAATTTGGTAAATTTCAAAAAAAGTCATGATGTATGGATTATTCTACGTTGTATGGACCCCATGGATTGTATTGTCATAAGGGATTGGACCTTGCTGCATATATGATGATGATTGAAAATGCATATAAGAATCAAATGCTGAAAATGATCTTGTTGCCATCATATCATATGCCATGTTGAAATTGAGCTATAATTGTAAATGTGAACTACGATAAATGAGAAGGCCGTCGGAGGTGTGAGCCGACGATGCCCCTGGAGTGTCGGGATACCTGGCTAGGGAGTGTAAATGCCGGATGCCCGATGGCCTTAAATGGCTGAATGCCGGAGGGTCCTTAGGAGTTTCTAGATGCCCGAAGAGTGGGGGAGCCGGAAGCCCGAAGGTGTGAGCCGGGGGATGCCTCGTGATGCCAGTTGGAGTATGAGATGCCTGAAGGTGTGTGCCGGATGCCCGGAGGTTTGTGCCGGAGATTCCTCGCGATGTCAGGTTGGGTGCGAGCGATAAATGTGGGATGCAAATACTGGTCCCGGGAAAGAGAAATGTGGCGGCCCAAAATAAAAGAATAAAATTGGGAAATTGAAATTGAATTATGCATGATGTGCTAATATGTATGCATGAATGCATGGATGTATGTGAACCTATGGCATGATGGTATATGTGACATGATGATGGTGAGTGCATGGATGTATGTGCACCTATGGCATGATGGTACATGTATGACATGATGGTGATGATTACATGAGGATGTATGTACATGGGGTATGATGACATGTGCATGGTTTCAAGGTAAGTTATACATGGATGTATGAATGACATGTGTTATGCTATGATTGTGATGATTGTATTGTGTGATGCATTGAGTGGTTTATTGGGTCCTTTACCTACTGAGTGGCTGTACTCACTTATTCGGGGACCAACATTTCAGATTAGAAAGATGCCGCTCCCTGCTGTCACGCGGAGCGTCTTTTACGGCCTTCCTTCGGACGTGGAGGTCGAGTGTGTGGAGATCGACTGTCCCACCATCCTTGGTCTGACGTTCATTCGGGTTCGTGCATTAGTGATGTATGATGTGGGCCTGGCCGGGGGCCCGTCATACAGAGTTCATATCTATTCACGTTCGTCGAGATGGAGTGATGCGGGGGATGTTGCCGCCGCCATGTACCTGGTCCTTCGGGGACCAACATTTCAGATTAGAAAGATGCCGCTCCCTACTGTCACGCGGGGCGTCTTTTACGGCCTTCCTTCGGACGTGGAGGTCGAGTGTGTGGAGATCGACTGTCCCACCATCCTTGGTCTGACGTTCATTCGGGTTCGTGCATTAGTGATGTATGATGTGGGCCTGGCTGGGGGCCCGGTCATACAGGAGTTCATATCTATTCACGTTCGTCGAGATGGAGTGATGCGAGGGATGTTGCCGCCGCCATGTACCTGGTCCTTCGGGGACCAACATTTCAGATTAGAAAGATGCCGCTCCCTACTGTCACGCGGGGCGTCTTTTTACGGCCTTCCTTCGGACGTGGAGGTCGAGTGTGTGGAGATCGACCGTCCCACCATCCTTGGTCCGACGTTCATTCGGGTTCGTGCATTAGTGATGTATGATGTGGGCCTGGGCCGGGGGCCTGGTCATACAGAGTTCATATCTATTCACGTTCGTCGAGATGGAGTGATGCGAGGGATGTTGCCGCCGCCATGTACCCGGTCCTTCGGGGACCAACATTTCAGATTAGAAAGATGCCGCTCCCTACCGTCACGCGGGCGTCTTTTTACGGCCTTCCTTCGGACGTGGAGGTCGAGTGTGTGGAGATCGACTGTCCCACCATCCTTGGTCTGACGTTCATTTGGGTTCGTGCATTAGTGATGTATGATGTGGGCCTGGCTGGGGGCCCGGTCATACAGGAGTTCATATCTATTCACGTTCGTCGAGATGGAGTGATGCGGGGGATGTTGCCGCCGCCATCGCCTGACGCACCGGGATGGGTGTGACGGGCCCGTGCGTGAGAAGTAGGAGCTGCAACTTTTTGGATAATAGCCGACACTAGTTGATGGAGGATTTTGCATGATCGTCATAGAGGGTCGAGTTGTCTCTTTTTGGGGTTATGGCTGAGTGTAGTGAAAAGTCTTGGCCTTTCTTTTGTTGTACCGACCCGAGAAAATCCATCATGAAAATATGTAAATAAAAGTGTCTTGGCTTTATCTTTTCTTATGGTGTTTAGTGGTGTGCATTGTATCATGATTGTTGGAGGGAGAATTAGTAGGACTTGATTATACTTCCGCAAATAAGATGCGCTGGGACCGTTTAAAAAAACAAAAAATATGCCTAGGAACTAAGGTTCTTCTTTGGTATCTGTGGTGACCCTAGGTGTTTCGGGGTGCCACATTACGTCTCGGCAAGTTGTATCTTGCTAAAACTCGATTAGAAAACCAATACACCATATGGTTGCTTAAGCATAGCACGAGTCAGAGGATTTACCTTGGCCTCAGTTCCAACTTGCAATTCCAAGTTATACATAGATGCCTTATATATCATATCAAATAATCAATCAATTCATGACATCAGATCAAATCATTGATCAATCAACCTAGTCAATTACATGTCAGTTGAACCATATATTGGTCATTTTCATCCGTACTATTCAATTTCCATATGATATATAACTAGTCACCGAGTCACATGCATTTTCTAAGGCGCTGTTTTCGCCAAGGTGATGCACCAATCACCAACCCCATGTATTCCCTAAGGCGCCGTTTTCACCAAGACTCAATCATTGAGCCACGTGCATTTTCTAAGGTGATATACCTAATCACCGAGCCATGTGCATTCTCTAAAGCGCCGTTTTCGCTAAGGTGACGTATTAATTGCTGAGCCACGTGTCTTTTCCAAGTGATATATATGATAAACAATTTACGTGTATTCTCTGTTTTCGCCAAGGTGATATACCTAATCACCGAGCCACGTGATACATATTTCTTTCCCAACTTTACCATACCCGATAATATCGTACCCGATTAATCTTAGCCAAGAGTATATTTAATTGACTCTCACAATTTTCTCCACTCTATAGCCCATCAAAGCATTATTGGTGCGATATAATCATACTCGGCCATCTACCAATCAATTATCTAATTTCAATTCAATTTAGGATAAATTCCTAAAATATCACAATCAATTCAATTCAACGCAACGTAGAGCTCAAATAAATATACGGAATGCATCATGACGATTAGCATAAAATTTTGGTCGTCGGCTATCCCAGCCTTATTTCCGAAAAATAAATAATTAATTAATAATAAAAATTGATTATTAAATACTAATAAATCCAACTTAGGCCCGTAATGTCTAATTGGAGCCCGAGACGGGCCGGGAAAAAATCCCAAGAGACTTTCAATAAATACTATAGGCTATCCTCTAGCTAATTGCATTAGCCATTTGCCTAATATGCATCACAATTGACTAATAATCACTAATCTATTCTAATCTAACCACCTAATCCTACTTCATTAACACTAATTAATCCTTAAGCATCATTAATCTACTAAGCGAGGATTCGTGAGCTAAACTCATCCGTTTTACAATCCGCTCGGATTGAAACGTCGGGAATGTCGCAAGGGACGTTTTACTCCAAAGCGGGCTTAGGCTTCAAGACCCGGAACATCCTCAAAACAACCACCAAAGCTTGCTAGAAACCCACACTCGAACCTTCTATTCTTGGCGACGAAGAAACGGCCAAGAATGAGCTTCAAACGGGTCTGCTGGGCTGCGAGATGGCTGGACAGCGTGGTTGGAGGCGGAGAGAGTAGGCAGCACGCAAGTAGGGCAGCGTGCACACGGGCGGGCGAACGGCGGCGATCCGGCATGGCGGTGGCATCTAGGTGGCGACCGCTACTGCTCCTTTTTCCTTCAATGGCTGCTGGTTGCACAATGGAGGGGAGAGGGAGAGGATTCGGCCGGTTGAGGGGTGAGAGAGAGAGGATAGGAGTGAGGTCGAACAAGGGTCCCATGTGGCGTTATTTTCCAAAGTTTTGTCCCCCTCCAAGCTTGCCCAAGAAGCCAGCATTCCATGGCTGAGATTGCGCCACAAAAACACCTCATACAACCTCTCAAATGGTCCATTTGGCTAGGGGGAAGGGGGAGCTACGAATTTGGCTTCCATTGACTTCAATTGGCTACTCATTTCTCTTCAATCCAACCTCAAATAGCCTCTATAAAATAAATCAATGCCTCATTGATCATCTTAGCATTTTTCCTCACCCATATATTCATCTTACTTCCTAATTTTGCAACCCAAATTAATTCCCGGTTTCGTTTGAACAAAAATGGTCATAAACCGACTTTTTCCCAAAAAGTCTCGATTGTCAAAAAAAACTTCTGAGATTGAGTAGTGGGTTCTAGAATTTATTGTGACATGACAGAATCTTCAAGTTCTGAAATTGGACTCAAATTGGAGGTTAATTTCCATTCGACGCGTTTTTAGCGTGACCTAGACTACCGAGTAGTTTTCATAACTTTTTAGGCAAATGACCCGTGATCGATTTTCTTCTAGCTACATTGAACCCATTCGATACATTGGCAACTCTCGGTTGTCGTGAAAATCTCGAGGATTCAAATACGGACACATGGTACCAAAACGACAGTAAAATCAAATTAATGTCGGTTGATAAGAATTTTCTAATTTAGTGGAGTCACCCACGATCGGCCACACATCTCAGTCGAACTGACCTATCTCTGATTTTAATTCGATTTTTAACTGTGCCGTAATGGCCTCTAAAAATGAGCACAATCGAGAAGTCAATTACTAATCGAATTCTCAAGTCTATTGCTTTAAAATTCCTTAATGGCTTACCCAGCTAATCTAGTTATCTCGAGAGTGATCAGCTTTAAGAACAGCCCTATAAGCGTGTCGATAAAATGTCCGATTAATTTAATAGAAAATAGGTTAAAAATTCAGGATGTCACAGTAAGAGAACCCAAGCACAAAGCTCTTCTTCAACTGATTTAGCTACAAAGATTTTTTGTACACATTAATCAAGATCTCTAGCAAGATATAATTTTGTAACACAGGAAATGGTGAGTGTTAATACCAGCAGGAAAAGCTTACTAAGCTATTTCTAGCAATATAGCAGAGCTCCTCCCACGGTTCTAAAGTGCATTAAGGATTCAGATTCCATGGGACAAGAAATGGTTTCACAATGCCAAACAATGATGCTTACAGCTATAACAAATTTATGAGTAGAAGCTGATTAAGCCAAAAGAAAAAAAAGTCCACATTTATTGTTAGGCCCCGATCCTCGGTCACGTGCCCATCCTTTATCTTTGGTCGATTTATTAATGTGATATCCCAGGATTACGTATCGCCGATCCTTTTTTTTTAATATAGCACATACGAAAGCAGTTATAAATCTCCAGACAATAAAACAATGGGATAGAAAAGTATGGCTATAATTTTCATACTGAAATTCACAACTACATTTTTATACAAGCACCTCATAGTCTATAAAGTAATACTATTCACAGGGGTCTGATCTAACACTTATCCACATATAATCAAGGTCTGACAAAATAGGATGAGATCTCAATCCTCATCCGAGTCGTACTCAGGATCCTCCTCGTGGTCATCTTCTTCTCGAAAATCTTCTTCCTCATCCGGTTCCACATCAAGGTTCTCCTCTTCAGATTCCTCCTCCTCAGGCTCCTCATTAGTCATGAAATGGTTATTCAATAACCATTGAGACTACGTCTCAGCAAGTTCCACCCTCTAAGACTCGATTAGTAAACCAATACGCTAACCGGGCTGCCTATGCACACACGGGTCAGAGGACTTACCTTGGCCTCAGATTCTACCTGCATATTAGCACAGTTCAATAGGCACCCAAGCAATCACATCACGGATTGATATCTTGATCAATCGACCTAGTTGATTTCATGTTAATTAGACCATTCATTGGTCATTTCAATTCAATCAGTCAATTCACTACATCAGATCAAAGCAATGATCAATTGACCTAGTCGATTACATGTCATCTCGACCCTTTCTTGGTCGGCTCATCTCATACTATCTATAAGTCCGACCATAGTCCAGGACTACTCACTCTAAGCTGATAAATAGATAGTATAGCTCGCACTAAGCTAATAGGGTTAAGGTATACTGCTCTCGCTAAGCTAACATATCGTCCGTAGGCTGATATAGTATACCGGTATACTGCTCTCGCTAAGCTGACATATCGCCCGCAGGCTAATATAGTATACCTCTGATGCTCACTCTAAACCGATAAAGTGTATTGCTCGCGCTAAGCTGACATATCACCCGCAGGCTGATATAGTACACCAGTAGTTGACATATCAAAGCCCGTATAATGATATAGTATACTATTCTGATCATTCAATCAATTCCCTCTTTTATCATTCTCGATAAAATAGCTGTGTGTGGGGACACGGTTGGTCTTAGCCAAAATATAATATTTTCATTTCCATAACTTCCACATTTTCTGTAGTCTACTCAAATCTCTTTGGCATTATCAACTGATGCCTAGTTAAATAAACAGATTGCGTCACAACAATCAGCATAAAATTCCGGTCGTTTGGCTATCCCTGCCTAATTTTCAGAAAATAAACAATTAATTAAATTAATTGCGAAAATTAATAATTAAATACTAAAAAATCCAATTTAGGCCTGTAATGCATGATTGGAGCTCGAAACGGGTCGGGAAAAATCCTGAGATACATTCAATAAATATAAGTACGTCTCTACTTGCTAATTACACTAATCAATCACCTAACATGTATCATTAAGTCAATAATTAAATTATTATAAACTAATCTAACCACCTAATTGCACTTAATTAAATCTAACCAACTCTTAAGCATAATTAGCAAACTAAGAAAGCATTAGTGAGTAAAACTCACTTGATTAAAAGCGGGGACCGGGACACCGCGACGACGACGCAACGGTAGCCGAAATCGGACTTTCGATAACATCGATGGACTTGGGCCAGGCCTTAAACTTGGGCCCAACAAATCTCAGCCCAAATGAGATTTGTTCTTACATTGGAATGGGCTTGCTCTTGAGCTTTGGCTTGACTGCAGATGGGCTTTCTTCACGGGCCGGTCTTCAATTGATTTACTGAAATTGGGCCTCAAATTTCGTTGGGCTTGAAGGCTGCAAATGGGCCGAAAACCGCTGACCTTGCTGGGCTTTGGAGCTAAATTTGCTGGGCCTAACTTGCGGCCCAAAAGAAATTCACTGGGCTGGAATTTGCGTGGACTTCAAGTGGTCCAGCTGCTGGGCCAAATAAGGGAATCCGCAAGAGACGCCGGGCTGATGGGCCGCTCGAAGGCTGCTGGGCTGAGAAGTCCCTTCGCTGGGTTGCTGGAGTCGAAACTTGAATACGCCGCTTGTTGTTGCTGCTGGGCGGAACACGAAGTCACGCTGGTGGAGGCCATGCGTTGAGAAGGAGTGGACGAGGGCAGTTTCTTCGGTGGCTTCGGTCGGTGGGCTTGCTGCTGGCAATTCGGCAAAGGGGAAGAACGATCGTGGGCGTGCGGGCGTGTGTTGGCAAAAGGCTGAAGAATCGAGGCTTCGGTCAACAAATTGCAAGATGCAGCCTCGGTTGACTGCTTGGACGTGTGGATGGGAGGCAACGATCGCAGTGGCTGCATGCGGGGAAAGGCTTCGTTGGCTTCGTTCGGCTCTGATTCGGTCGACACCCGGGACTTTCAAAGGTTGAAGGTTGCTGGTCACGTGGACGCTTGGGTCAACACCGGTTGCTTGGTGCTGCTGAGTGTTGATCAGAGGGCTGAACTTGAAAGTGTGAAGAAGCGAACGGTAGTGGAGCAGCTGTAGGGATTTTCAATGGTTTGCTCGGTCTTGTTTCAACTGTGTTGGAGGCGTCGCACTTTGAGAAGAAGACCGAAGCGGTGATGATGAAGACAGTGACGGGAAGGACCCAAAATCAACAAACCTAAGCCATTCCCTTAATTGCTTGTCCCCCTCCTTTTTCTTTATCCTTATCTTGGTTGGTCTCTAATACTTTTTTGCAATAATCTTTATAAACCAATCAAATTTGAAGCCTAAAATTGCTGCCACATTCCAATCCGAATTTCACATTTTGATCTTTAACTTCATCACTCAATTTCCCAAATTGAGATCCAATTTCGGTGAAGAAAAATCCTGAACAATCCTCTGCAAGTCTCTAATACTCAAAGCCTCGGTTTAGAAGTCCAAATTTCCTTTAATTTGACCTATCCGAATTTTTGTCGATTTTCCGCGGTGTCCGCAACGATTTTCTGTAAAAGTCTTGGAATCTCTGAAAAATTTTCTGAGACTAAGTCGACGTTCCTAAATTAGCTCATGACACCACAGAACTTTCAATTTTTAAAATCGGGTTCGAATTCACGGTTAATTTCCATTTGACGCGTTTTTAGCGAGACCTAGACTACCGGGTAACTTTTAGAACTTTTCAGTGCAAATGACCCGTGGTCGAGTTTCTTTGAGCCACAATGAACCCACTTGACTCAATGACGACTCTTGATTGTCGTGAAAATCTTGAGGATTCAATTACGTACACAGGGTACCAAAACGATAAGAAAATCAGTCTAGTGTTGATCGACGAGAATTTTCCAATTCAGTGGTGTCACCCACGATTAGCCACACATCTCAGTCGAACCAACCTATCTTTGATCTCGAATCGACTTATATCTACGCCATAATGACCTTTAAAGATGAACACGGTCAAGTAGCCGATTCCCAATCGAATGCTCAAGTCTATTTGCCTTAAAATTCTTAATGGTTTCCCCAGATAGTCTAATTATCTCTAGAATGATCAGTTCTGAGAACAGCCCTATAGACGCGTCAATGAAATGCCCGATTTATTCAATAGAAAACATGACTAAAAATTTGGGATGTCACATTTATGTTGGTCAAAATGTTTACAAAACAAAACGATGAAGACAACATTCTCGAATCCATGACAAATCTTTGGCTTTCAACACACCAAAACCTCTTTTATACATATTAGGAACTTGTATCCAAGTCCAGCAGCCATGCCCCCAATCAGGGATCACAAGTAGAGAAGCTACTTAAGGTTAAATGAGGGGTCTAGGCAATCATTCGTAAAGCGTGACACTGATAAAGAACATCAACAAATGTTCCACATAATCAAACCTGGATATTGAGGCATAACAGCTTTGTAAGTCTCTTGAAGGTAATCCTTGAGTGATACTTCAAAACAATGATAATATTCTGCAGAATACAGATTAAGTAACATTTGAGTGCTGATCCAATGAAAAGAAGAAAAACGACAAGTTCTGTAATTACATGTTTAATGATTCTCTGAAGAGGCTCCTCAAAAGGTAGCTTGTTATGCCAAAGAGAAGCCAAAATTCTTCTTTTGACAATGATTGGGCCCTGTCTAATTCCCAACAGGTGCACTCGCTAGCACGTTTTCTCATTCTCAAATTCACATTTGAAAGTTCTTTTAAAAAGGAGTTCGCTGGAGCCTCCAATGTGACCAATTGTTTCAGCAGCAACCTACATTAAAATATCAAAGGTATGGTCGACCAAATCCTATGGCACATTATTGAGATAATGCAAGATCTACAATCAATTACCTAGCACAATTCCAAGATGGTACCTGAATTGGGGAATTTCTGAGAGATGTTTTCCCTCTAAAGTTGCATTAAGAAGGCTTGATTGCATAGGATCATGTGGTGATAGAACTAAGTACCAACAGATTTTCCTTAGAACCTGCATTTAATTAAATCACATTATGAACAGCTCTACCTTCAAAAACTCAGTGAAGACTTAACAAGGAAAGAGCTTCACCCATATCCATTACTCTAGGTTGGGTTTCCCTTTACCGATGGAATCTCATATAGCCCCTTATGGTATCGACAAATCTCAAGGCAATCATTGTTATGTGAGTAATACCTACATTGTTATCCACATAAATGTGAGGTAACCTGAGATGGGAGTTCAAATCCATCAAGTACATTTGGAACGTCAGAGTTTGCGATACAGCTAGAAAGAAAGAAGAGTGTGTGCCAGATATATAAAGCCATACAAGTTCATGGTGAACCACAACCTGAATACCAGGTGGCATTTGATCAGCAAAAACATATTAGTCAAAGATAGTGGACATGACATTCGAAAAGCAAAACACCAATTTACCATATCATGAGTCATCGTGTATCCGTTTCAACTAAAGGAGATGGAATATCAACTGGTGCTTGCTCCACAATGTTTTCACCTTCTTTAGACTTTTTCATTTCTATGGAAGGATTTGCATTAAATGCTCGGGAGTTGACCTTCCTGGAAATGATACGTGCACAGACATAACCCTTGCACAGACGAACCTGCAAAATCCATCAATCAGAAAACCAATCATACTAATAATGCATGAATGCCTAAAAGCAATACAAAAGACCCGAACTTGTTCAAAAATAAAGGCGATTTTCTCTATCTTTGCCTTAGCTCCAAAAGTTCCTACCTGCATTTCAAACCGTCATAAGAATGTAGGACTAGGGAAAACCAATTACAAGATTAGTGAGAACAGAAGTCAACTTCTAGTTACCCACATTTCTTGCATCAAATCAATAATGCTAGAAGACCCTGTTTTTCCTTTATTTTTGCAAGTTTCTTGAACAATCATGCTCTCTCGATTTCAAAATATAAATACATTACGAAACTAGCTATAGGAATCATGAAATAAAAGTAGATTGCCGATGAACATAAGCTGCACCAGAGTTTGATTTCACATATTCATCTTCCCAATGGCAACAGAGTTAAGTGTCTTAATAAGCTTTATCTTGGTCTCAAGATCAAGTGTCTGGTCAACATATTGCACAGCTTGTTGCACCATTGCTATTGCAGCCTATCACGACAAAGATGCGACACATAGGTCACTATCTTATGTCTAGATCACCATTAAAACTTTGATTTGAACTATTTGATTAATAGCATGGAAAATTTGTCACTTTAGAATGATAATATTGTCAAAAAAGGAACCAAAAGGGACAATAGCAAGGTACAATACAAATACAGGTATCTCTATGAAGAGGATCCTTGCCACTTTAAAACTTGAAAACAGTATAAGATCCCCATAAAAGATATGTCATCAAATGTATCTTGAACCAGACATGAAAAAGAAGTAATGCGATTCATAAATGAATAGGCAAACAAAAAGTAAAAATTGGGGGCAATTGTGGGAGAGAATCCAGAAACAAAAGGTGAGAAATTGAAGAGGATTCCACAATATTAGATTCTAGACCACAAGCACTAGGCCTGAGATTTTGCATCCCAACAAATTGCCTAGAGCCAATTCCCATGTTGATATGCCAAGCACATTCCTTTTTTAGATAGTTATACATAGATGGCATGTCACAGCTACACGAAACGACATGTCATGATCGCACACAAATGGGAGGCAATCCCTGCAGTATAAAATCTAACCCTTAAGCTTAAGGTTGTTAAGATTGATCTGAAAATGATTGAAATTGGACTTTGGATCAATGATCATAAGACTACAAAAAATTAAGGTCTAAAAGTGATAGATTCTTTATCTTTTCTTCTACACTAACACCTGTATGTTGTCTTTGAAAAAAGGGAATGAAGTTCAAAAGTAGAAGATAAAAGCAAGAGCATCAGCACAGCATAAGAAGATCAATGAAGCAACTCTCATGTCTATTAGAGAAAGTCAACTAGAGAAGCATGTGGGGCATGAGTAAAGAAGAGAATAAAACAAACGCAAAACCAGATAATGGCAATGAAAAGAAGAAGACAGGAGGATGAAAAAAATAGAAAAGGCAAAGAGGTATGTGCTACTATGTAAAAAAGAATTATGTCCCCAACCAAGAAAGATGGCTGCAGTACAAAGGTGTTGGTATTGTGCTGCATTGCTATCTGTGGACACACAGCAGACCTTTCATTTACCCCAATCCAAGCTCTCATGAAGGTAGAGCCCACTTCCAACTCCACCAATAAAAGGTTATTCTTACATTAGAGAAAAGCTTATGGATTCTCCCAAGTCTGTATAGAGAGTATATTTAGCCTTGCCATAACCACCGGTTAAATCTTCCATGCAATCTAATTCAGGATGAGGGCAACATCTCATTCTTAATTGATAATTCCCTTATAGTTCAAACCCAAAGTTAGCCCTGATTAGCAGTTTTGGCGTTTAGATATTGTTTTAGACGTACAATGGATCATGCAAAATAAGAATTAGAGCCTAATTTGGTTTACCATGAGATTGAGTGCTAATTAAATAGGCAAAGTAGGATATTTGGGACCAGGGTTAGAAACCATTCTACATCTCCAATGGGAATGATTTTGATGTGACCAACTTCCATCGTCCATACAGATAGCAATCCTAAGTACAATTTTCAAGGTAAAAAAATCTTGTATAGTTTATAATTAACAGCCATTAGTCATAATGCTCTAGCTAGTCCAAGAGGAACTTATTAGCATTCAGCATAGCATAACAATGAAATACCATCAATTTAAGGGCCAAAATTCCAGCAGCTTATCAGCCAAAAGCAGAGATGAAAAGGTAAATAATTGGACATAGGTTAACCTCGACGATCCCATTCACTCCTAAAAATGAGTGTAAGATATTTCTTTGAGTACAACAAAGTTTGGGAGCAACTAAATACAGGAATAACAATTTAACATGTATGAATGTCCAAGTATCAGCGTCATCAAGTACCTGCCAACATAACACATGTTGTGTTCATGCAAGGGAGAAACTCCAGAGCACACCCTAATTGCAATGGAGAGGTACAACTCGTAATCATAGTTCATATTTAATTGATTGTATACTAGTTTGTCAGAGGGTAGACGAACATCAATCCCTGAATTAGCATTACCAATCACTCCCTGGCAGTCAATCTCAATTTATTTTCTCCCTGTTTTCTTTGTTATGCAAGAAGTATAATAAGTAAGGCAACGAGGAAAATACCTATCCATCTCTATAAAAGATAATGCGAACCCCAAAAACAAATCTACTAAGCAAAACAAAAAACAAAGAGGAGCCCCAACTCCCGACTTCACGAAACCCTGAAAAGGCATAAAACAGAATGAAACTACTTGACTAAGACAAAGCGCCTTTTTCTCTTTGTCATCATAGACCAAGGATATTATCTAATTTTTCAACCCTTCACTCCCACACGTTTAACTTCAATTCCAAAAGGAGGGTGGGCCCATCTTGTAAAAGTACAAGTTCAAAGTATTTTCCTAGATAGTACCCCAAACAACAATATCCAGCTTATCCATAGAACTTTGTGCACTACTTTCTACTCAGCTCATCCACATGCTATAGCTACTGACTTCTACCTATTGAGTTCGTTGTCTCCTCTAAAGCTAAGCGGTCAGGTGCTGAAGACTCGCTGATATGCTGCCAGAAAAGATATCTCCCCAGGCTAATCTCTTTGCTTTATTACATATCTCTTCGTATACACATACAAAGGCGCCACCATTAGACTTCCATAGGAATATCAGCCCCAACCTTCCTTCCATCATCATTCAAGAAAAAAGAGAAAGAAGAAGTACCCAGGTAGGCAAATCAAGCATAGGAATCGACACAAAAGTCCGTGAGCACCATCGCTTCGGAGTCTCTCTTCTTCTTTCTATAACTGGTCTTATCCATCGGATCTATCGCAGTACATCAGACGAACAGAAACATCGCCGAGAAAACCTGAAAATCGGGGGAAATATGTGGAAAATCTCATCAATTCCCAGAAAACTGACGAAGGAAAAGCAATCAATGTCGTCGTGGCACAAAGTAAAAGCTAAGGGAGTTACCACAAAAGAGAATATTGTCGTCACATGGTGATTTCAGCAGCCCCGCTCCCAAGCAACAGTCCCGGGAAGATGTAGAAGGGCACTGCTAAGAAACTGAACACCGCCATCCCAACTATCTGCAATTGCAAATTTACGACATGAGATGGATCGACTCTAAACTTCAAATGCGATTGATCGATCATTTACTACTGAGAAAACTAAAATCTCCAATCCGAACAATCGATGAGCTCGCACGCCGGAGCGACGTGGTTCTAAAATGCAGGTGAAGCTGAGAGACCAGAGGAAAGACGCGTGCGTGCGTTTACCTGGAGCGGATGGAGAGGGTGTTGCCAGCCGTGGCGTCGCCTCGTCGTCGTCGCCGTCGCCATCGTCATCTCCGTCGCGCCGACCGACCTGCCCGCCTGCCTGCGGTGGACGGGCGGTGCGAACGGTGGCTTCGATCTTCGAGCTTGGGAAACCAGCAAGGCGACTGACTAGTAGAGAGAGAGAGAGAGAGAGAGAGAGAGAGAGAGAGAGAGAGATTCCATGGACATTCAGCCATCGTTCTCTTCTGCCCCACCGTAGCTCTTGGTCTCCTAACGCTCGAATCGAAAGCCACTTGGATAGAGCTGGGTCTCTTTAAAGCCAAGTTCACTCATCTGCGTACGCCTAAAATTCGACACGTCGAGCGATCGCTGGAGAGATGGGCAATTAAGAAAATGGAAATACCGCAAGTGTTTCAAGTCTGACAAATTCGTCAAGGCTTTCAATTTTCCGCAGCTGAAAATACTAAGCTCCAATAGTCCAATGGGAAGCTCTGGGACCCATTTAAGCTCATGACAGAAGCGAAGAATGAGTGTCTTGAGACAGGTCAGTTGGGGAAGATGGGGCAAAAACTGCCCCTGGCAGGTGATGGTTAGATCTATTAAGCCGACGGGCAGTTCTGGTAATTCTCGAAGCTTTTCGCATTCACCAACGTGGAGCACCTCTAGCGAAATAAGTTTGCATATATTACTAGGTAGTCCCTCCAGATTTTTACAATACGAAGCTTCCAACTTTTGGAGTTTTGCCAACATCCCAATGTCATCGGGCAACACTATTATGTCAATATTACAAATATATAAGACCCTCAAATTTTGCAAATTCCCAATACTTTTAGACAATTTCATGATTGATGTCCATCCTAAGTTTAGCTTGATCAATGATGTCAAATTTCCAATAGAAGGATGAAGCTCTTGTAGATTCTCACAATTTGTAAGAGTCAAAATCTCCAACCTTTTGAAAGTGGACAAGTCAGGTGTTCTTTTCAAAAATTGACACCACTTGAGGTCGAGAACTTTGAGTTCAGTCGCCATCTAGAAGAAAGAAAGGATACGTCAGTGTAATTGGATTGTCGCAACCTATGATTTTTTGCACTCCTTATGTTTTCAACCTTTTAGAATTCCTCAAAAATTACCCGTGTTCCTCTACTCCTTCACAATTGTCCTATTTAATTTTAAATGTCTCTTTTAGTAGTGTTTGGTCACGACAATAAATAAATGTCTTTTAAACATATTGATTGCAAAAGAATGTTAGGGTGTACAAGTGCTAACTGCATTTATTTCCGAATAACATTTCAAAGGAGATATTTGCTTATTAGACATAAGCAACTTATAATCTCAAAAAAGCATATGACAAATCCAAATGAAAGAGAGATGCAATCATTGGGCACCAAGTTTTCCTTTAATACTATGAAATTAAAGAGAAATGGCTAGTTCAATTATGAAAATCAATTTTTAAATGTTATATGTACAAGGAAAAAAATGTTAAGTCAAAAAATACTTTGATACCTTCTTTACATCTTACCTTGAGTGGAACCCATCCTCCCCAATCCTCTGAAATTGCACTGTATGACAAATCTAGTACAACTAATTTTTTCGCATGAAAGTTGGCTGTAGTGAAATTCGAGGGACAACCTTTCCACTGAAGCCATCTTAGTTTAAGAAGTAAGCTTTGGCAATCTCCAATGAAATTCAAACCATCCACTTGAAGGAACCTCAAGTTGGTCATTTTTTTAAGTTGTTTGGCTCCGTATCTTCTTCCCTTACTACATTTGCCAAGAGAAAGGGCCTCGATCTTTTTGGTGCCCTACAGCTTGGAAACATTGTGGACCATAAGTTTTGATGATGAGATGACACCAATTGATACAAAATAAAATGCATTGATTTCGATTTGCTGTCATACTACTATCGCGTAGGCTTCTCCCTTTGATTTTTGTGAAATGAAAGGTTGTAATTGCATATTATTTATCTAATCTATGTAAAGATGAGAAGCTCAAGTGGTTGTTTCCAAAATTTTTCCTTATCCAACCATACCTTTCACAATTTGCACCTTCTGAATTTCCAAAAATTTGGGTGCATTTGCAATTACAATGGAAGGCCCCTCTTCATGCATATACTAAAATATATTGATCAAAATTCATGCCTTTTATATGTGAAATAACACTTCCTTTTACTCCCATCATGTATATGCGAACCAATACAACTCGAACCATCCAAATGCATCTACAACCTTGCCATATATAAAAAGAAGCTGTCCACTATTATGAAAAGTCTATTCAACACAAATAATGTACGTTTAAAGGGTTATATTGCATGATTGCTCATATATCATAACTAAATACACTTGCCACATCAACAATTTGGTGGTGTCAACCAGTGATTGACCACAAATGACTCGATTGCACAAAAAAAGTGAAAGAGGACTATATTCAGCAAAAACAAAAATAGATGGCGGACTAAATTGCACAACCAATAATACCTAAAGGATACACTTAACCCAACTTAAACAAATAAAGGAACCAAGATAGCTAAATCGTCACAAATGGATAGTCTCATTAATGATACTAGAACTCTTTAGAAGTCAATACTTAGTAAAAGAAAAAAGAAAGAAAAGACCTCCCAAAAGACGAAAAGACTAATCCAAACATAAAACACATGCATCAAATAAATGTCGGGGAACGCATGGGCGAAACAATCTATAAATGTCAGGTTTTATCTAAGAGTACCCTGTCAAACAATCTGCTTTTGCAGTCTTGTTTTTGCATTGAAGTTACCAAAAGGTGAGTAATCCTCGTCACAATACTACCATGTAAAGATATATATCAATCGTCCATAACCAAGAAATTGCTTCTCAATTATGATCTTGAATGAGGCAAATACAGCAATTAATCAAACGAGCTCCTTTGCTAGTAGATGCAACAAGTTTTGGGGACTCAAAGAGTGACATTTACTTTTATTTCAAAAAAGAAAGGGAAGATGCACCCACATTCACCAACTAAGACAAGTAAAGAAAACTCTTACCTCATTGTTATCAAGCACATCCAGGGCTTCCTCATAGATCCACAATCTACTACGCTCTTGAGGCTCCTTTGGATTTTCTAGATAAACAATTTCCCTTCCAAGATCTCTCAATTGATCATGCATCCATAACTTTCCGGCGTTGTCAATTTTAATTAAAGACATAAGACTTAATACTTCAATCCCCTTCTCAGGGAAAAAATCACAAGCATCCCACATATAAGTCGGATTTTGTGTAAATGATCCAATGAAATGGCATGCAATATCCAAAAATATTTGTTGCTCCCCATAATCTAATGCTTCATAACTTAGTTTCAACTTCTCTCGCAGTTTCTCATGGGGCACTTTCTTTAATTTTTTTAATGTATCTTTCCATACATTTTCTCTCTTTCTACATAGGAATGAACCTATCACTTCGAGAGCTAATGGTAGCCCCCCAGTAGTAGACACGAAATCATGAGAGATAACTTCATAATTTCTCGGAGGAGAATCTTGTTGAAATGCATGTCTACTAAATAAAATCAATGATTGATCCAAAGACAACTCATTGAGTTGGTACATGTGATCTGCACTAGCTTGGCCAAGAACATCCTTGTTTCTAGTTGTTATGATGACTATACTTCCTACTTTAAACCAACCATGGTCGACCAAATATTTCAAGTGAGCACTATCACCTATATCATCAAGAAAAATGAGTGCTTTCTTATCTGCAAATCGAGATTTGATGAGACAGATCCCCTCGTCCACATTAGACACATCACATGGACTTCCTAGGCTAGATATCAGCTGCTTTTGTAGGCATTTAATGCCCTCGCGCTGGTATGCTTCTCGACAATCTGCCACCAAGCTACAATACTCAAACTGACCAAAGAACTTGTTGTATAATGCCTTCGCAAGAGTCGTTTTACCAATGCCACCCATTCCATAAATTCCGATAATCCATGTACCATTGAATTTAGCATCTATCAAGCTCATAATATGTTCGATACGATCATCAATCCCAACCAACTGTTGGGGAACAATTAGCTCAAATGTTCCTTTTAACTTGCTCAGAACTTTTGTGACAACAATTTTGACCAATGCCCCTTCATGCCTGTCAAGTAATGATGAATTAGAGCATAGGAGGGGATACATACACATACATATATTCTTTTCCAAGAAAGATCTATTTGTGAGAAATTAAACAATGATTTGGTGGAGAATAACGTACCCATTTTCAATTTTCTCGGATTCCCATCCTTTTAAGGAACTGACTTCTTTAAGTGCTTCTTCCCATTCCTTTACAACCATTTCGTTCAAGTTCTCTTTATGAGCACTGATAGCATCTCCCAAACCCCTTTTAAGATGTGAGGGCTGCACTTTGTAAAATATGGGCAACACTATCTGCCCTCTACTTCTCTTGCACTTCAACATTTGAGCCAACTCGCGGAGGCACCATTTACTAGAAGCATAGTTCTCAGAGATAATCGGGATCAAGATCGTGGATTGAGCAATGTTGTACAAAAGCTCCGTACCAATCTCCTCACCAACACGGAGCTCATTATTATCTCTGAACACGCGAATTCCTTTGTCAACAAGGCTAGTATAGAGATAATCAGTGAAGCCTTTGCGAGTATCTTTTCCTCTAAAACTCAAGAACACTTCATAATCATTTCCATTCAGCCTTTTAGTTCCGCCATCATAATCACCTACATGTGGAGTGGTCGATGAGGAAGACACCTCATAGATTAGATCTTTTGAATGAGTCCGCTCATTTCTTTTCATCTTGAGAGGATTATAAAAGATTGATGGAGCAAGCAACAGAGGAGAGAAATGTGGAATCCCAGATCTGGGAATAGTAGAAATGTCTCTTAAGGTTCAAACACGGAGCTACATTCAAACCAAAATAGAAACTCTTAGACAACTCATCAGAAGACGATGGAGCAATCAAAGCAGGAAACAGAGAAGCGCAAGGAGTTGATGACTACCTGAGGAGTGTTCAAACAACACAACCCACCCGCTACTGTGATCTCCCCCAATCCTCAGCCTTCGATGTTGGATTGCCAACACACAATACTCTCTACCGTGCGTGCTTGAAGAATACCGATTGCTGAGTGCTTAAAGAATGCTGAGTCATTGCACGCTTAATATTCACAGTATTATGTGGAAGTTGCCAGGAACCTCTATGCGGGTGCTTCTTGACTTGCTTTTTCTTTTAACAAAAAAGTGGAAAAGAAAACCAACTTGCAACAAAGATGCTCCTAGTCCTTGCTTTTTCTCCCGTGCGTGCTTGAACAACGAGTTAATGCACACGTAATTTCATCAGCATTACGCAGAAAGTGCGTGCCACCTACGCAGGTGCTTTGATTGAAATTAGAAATCCAGCACGACTTGACTTGACTTGCTTTTTCATAAAAAAATGGAGTCTGCTTGACCTAACTTGCTTTTTCGTTAGAAAATGGAGTCTTTGGGCAAATGTAATGGGAAGGTGAAGCGAGAAGGACACCACAATTACATTACTGCATGCTAAAACGAGAGGGTAAAGTAATGTGAAGCGCAAGATATGCGAGGAGTTTGGGAAATTGGTGTGATTGAGCAGAGAATCTCTAGAATTTTGTAGTGAATTTCGGTAGAGGTTGTGGAGGATCAACATGTAAAGACTTGGACCAATGCATTTTCAGCATCTGCTTTTAACCTGAACCTATAATTGAAAGATGTTCCACTCCTATGAAAAATTTATATGAGCATAATTTATGCTAGATTGTGCGTAGCTCTCACTCATGCTTTATCTATTCACTTGATAAATATCATGCTAAACTTTATTCATTTGTCAATCGATCCATTCTACGAAATTGTTCGCAACTTGTCCTACATCAATCAATAAGGATAGACTTTTGATACTTTCAAAAGGAGATTTTCACGTAAAGAAATCGCAATTATATCTAGAAAACTATTTAAATGAACAAATAGAATATCACTTCATTTATGAAATGGAAATGCTCATTAAAAGAAAAAATCGAATACAGATCATTGCCTACACATCGAGTTGTTAAATTGCATGTATGTCATAGTGTAAACCCTGCTCATGAAATTATTTTCTTACATTGCCTATTTAAATGATGAAATGAATGTTAGGTTTATTTTGGTTGACAGCAGATCTTTTCAAGTGCTACGTTTTTTTTTTCAAACGTTGCATGCGCAACTGGTTTCAGTTTCAATTTCATGGCACTTTACACAAAAATCACTTGGCAGATCACACTAGAAAGGGCCATAAAGTGACCATGAATTTGCTCCCATAAGATGAAAGAAACTTCCCACAGTTTTTCTCGATTGAGCTTCCTTGAAATCCTCATCACCTCATCCAACAGTCAGTGGTGTGCTTGACCTTACTCAGACCTGCAAAAGAGAATACAAAAGCTGTCCACTCAGACCTGCAAAAGAGAATCCACGACAAGATAGAAAATTTCAAGCCCAAAAAGCCAAGCACTTTAAATATGTACTAATCGGAAACTTGACGCTCATATGGCCATCGGTACCACTCTCCTTTTATTATTCCTTTCGGTCTAAAAGCAAGCTCTGGGCGTGGCAGATGCCCTTAAGCTAGTCCATTAGTTGGTCTATGATCTCATTCATGCCGTCAGATCCTCTTCCTCTTAAAACAAATAGACAGCGCAGCACAAGCTAGAGGAGGAGGGAAATAGATACTATCTGGACGACTGAGTTGTTAGGTCATGCAACTCCTCACGCCTTCCAAGGGTCAACTTCACATGTTTGTCTCCATGGCATGCTTTGTTACATAAACAGAAATATCGCTTGCTCACCAGAGCATATTGCGGATAATGGCCAATGTGTGTCAATTGAAAGTCAAGTGTAGTTCCATGCATTTGATGAAGGAAAGCATAGTTAACTCCAATTGATGATGACCCCTATGTTAGCAATGACACATAAATTGCCCTATGCTTGTGGTCTATTTAGCAAGCATGCACCATCGTGATAGAGGAATGGCAAAAGCGTTACATACAAGACCTTCTCAAAGGGGCAAATTCCAATAGGAGCAAGCAGGCAACAATGATTTTTAAAATCTGGCTTTATTTAATTGACCAAGAGAAGAAATTAAAACAGCCTTTATTCATTTAATAAAATATGTGTATGGACATAATCCTGGCAATCCAAGCACAAATGAACCTGCAAAACCCATCAATTAGAAAACCAATCCTAGTAATAGTGCATAACCTGCTAGAAGCAATACAAAAAACCCCTTGTTCAAGGACAAAGGCAATTTTCTCCGTCTTTGCCATTACTCAAAAAGTTTCTACCTGCAATTCAAACCCATCGTAGGAATGTTGGACAAGGAAAAACCAATCACAAGATCAGTGACAACAGAAGTCAACTTCTAGTTACAGCAATATATTGCATCAAATCAGCAGCTTCTGCTATAAGACCCTGTTCTTCCGTTATTTATGTAAGTTTCTTGATCAACCAGGCTCTCTCAATTTCGACGTATATTTGCATAAGGAAACTGGCTGTAGAAACTGCGAAATAAAACCGATTGCTCATGAACATAAGCTGCAATAGAGTTCGGTTTCACATATTCACCTTCCCAGCGGCAACAAAGTTAAGTGTCTTAATAAGCTCTATTTTTGTCTCAAGATCAAGTGTCTAGTCAATATATTACATAGTCTACTGTACCATTACTCTCAAAGCCTGTTGATAAGAAAACGGCAACACGTATGTCAACATCCAATCAATGTCGAGAGCACAATTAAAACTTTTAGTCAAACTACTTGATTAACAGCACAAAATCTTTTTTTGTTATAGAATGAAAATTTAGTCAAAAAAAGGAACCACAAGAAATAAAAGCAAGGTGCAATACAAATACAGTATCTCTACTGAGAGGATCCCGGCCCATTGAAATCTTGCAAATAGCACAAGCACTAAATTATCCCCATAAAGGACATATCAAGAAAAGTATCCTGAGCTAGACATGAAAAAGAAAAATAATGTGATTTATACATGAGTAGACAAGAAGAACTAAAAATCTGGGGCAATGATGTGAAAGAAATCCAGAAACATGAGGGGAGAAACATAAGAGGATTCCACAATACTAATACAGTATCTCTATCAAGAGGATCCCAGCCAATTGAAAACTTGCAAACAGCACAAGCACTAAAATATCCCCATAAAGGACATATCAAGAAAAGTATCCTGAACTAGACATGAAAAAAAAAAAAATTAATGTGATTTATACATGAGTAGACAAGAAGAGCTAAAAATCTGGGGCAATCATGTGAAAGAAATCCAGAAACATGAGGTGAGAAACATAACAGGATTCCACAATACTAATACAGTATCTCTATCAAGAGGATCCCAACCAATTGAAAACTTGCAAACAGCACAAGCACTAAAATATCCCCATAAAGGACAAACCATGAAACGTATCCTAAACTAGACACTTAAAAAAAAAAAAAAAAAAAAAAAAAAAATAGTGATTTATACATGAGTAGACAAGACCTAAAAATCTGGGCCAATCATGGGAAAGAAATCCAGAAACACAAAGTGAGAAACAGAAGAGGATTCCACAATACCAGATTTTAGAGGATTCCACCATACTAGATTCTAGAGCACCAGGCCTGAGATCTTGCATCTCAACTGATTGCCTAAAGTCAATTCCCACATAGATATGCCGGGGACATTTGTTTTTCAGATTGTTATCCATAGGTGGCATGTTGCTGCTACATATATGGCATGCAGTCCCTGCTGAATAAGTACATATAGATCTAATCCTTATGGTAAAGGTTGTTAAGATCAATCTCATATGATTGATATTGGACCATACTTTGGATCAATGATCATAAGACTCTGCAGAAAACTAAGCTCTAGAGTGATATATTCTTAATCTTTATTTCTGTATTGACACCTGTTTTTTTATCTTGGAAAGAGGGAATGATGCTCAAAAGTAGAAAACAAAAGCACGAGCATCACCACAACAGAACCACATCACTGGAGAAGCTCTCATACCTCTTGAGAAAGTTAACGAGAGAAGCATATGGGGCAAAAGTAAGAGAACAAAACGAATAAAAAACCAGATGACGGCAGTACAAAGAAGAAAGACAGAAGGATGATAGAAATACTCAAGGTAAAATCACTTATGTCGCCATCCAGAAGGGACGGTTGCCATACAAAGGTGCTAGTGTCGCACTGCATTGCTAATGACTTGCTGCAAGACTAAAGTCAGCAAACTAGCTACAAATTGCACAATCAAATGGAGAGAGGCTGAGCACAAGGAGATACTTCAAAAGTGTGGCTGAGCACATAGCAATTAGCAGATATTTACTTACCAAGTGTTCGATGAAATTCTCACCAAGATAATCCTTCTGCCAGACCTGCGTGCAGCATCCCAGGCACAACCTAATACCCAATGAAAATAAACTTTTAGAGAACAAAGTTGACTGCCGAAACCTTGCACAATGGCCTCGCACCCCCATCAATCCAAACCTGCCCTCGTCTCTCAGGGTCGAGTCCAGGTCCACGACCTCCGCAACATGGGAGTCATGATCTTCTCGATGATCAGCTGCGCGATCCTGTCACCCACCTTCACTACAAAGTCGACATCGGAGTGTTGAACAGAATCACCCCAATGGGCATGATCCATCATGCGCACACTGACGTCAATCGAATGCTTCCACGCCAAACCTGCTCTCGGCACTGAAGCAACAAATATACAAGCGATTCGATTCAGCCCTCGTCGATCATCCCAACCAAGGGTATCGAAAGAATGTTTTGAGATAAGAAGTTGCACATTACCCATTTGATCATATGTTCCTTTGGGTATTGCGATGCTCAGATCAGTAGAGACGAGCACTTCTCCTCTCGCCAGCACTTTCATCTCGGCTGCGCTGTTTTCAATCCATGAACAAAGAAACCCAAATTCAGAAGCCATCACGATTTCTCGACAAGGACCGAACTCGAAGCTCTAAGGAGGACAGTAAAATTTGGGGTCACATCTGTTACTTCCAAAGATCGTACCCCACGGGAAGAGGGGGCCACTCGCGAAGGCAAGAGGGCCTTCCGGGAGAGTTTCTTCACTCTGAGCAGTGAAAGCAGCTCCCTCGATCCACGACGCCAGTGTTGTGGAGCTTCGGGATGTTGGGGCACGGCTCGACCTTTTTCAGTCGCTGAAGAAGATGATGATGGGGGTACGAGTTGAAGACAAGGCTCCTATCCAAGAAATGGCGCGAAAGCATACGGTTGGGCCATTTGGGCCGCTTCTGTCTGGATTAATTTCAGCCCAACAACTCCAACTGAGATCCTGGCAAAGTGGGGAAAAGAGCAAGAGGAGTCCTTTGTAGGAAGAGGAACGATTCGTTTAAAACCCAAAAATAAGAATAATAAGTTTTCAATTAAAAGAAGGGTTAATATTACCTTTAGTCCCTCAACATTATTTATTTTCGAAAGTCATCTCTACTTTTTAAAATTTATGGCGTTACTAACGTGGATTGTCCAAATGCCAACATGTAACGTTGGCCTCTTCAAAATGACAATAGGCAGGATGGAAAAGAAAAACACGAAAAATATTTGAAAATGAAAGAATTGTATAAAAGAAAGGGAAGATGGGTTCTAAGGTGCTATAAGAAAATAAAGAAAAGGAAAATGCATTAGGGTTTTCAAATTGGTACCACTGCAATTTATGGAAATTTGTCGACTAAAACCGATGGCGTCTTCTTCATCAAGCATACAATCCACCCCGTTAATGCAATGAACATCACAAAAGTTTTCTTACGTTAATTTTTGTCCGATTAGATGTTTTGAATGCTTCATAGTAATTGTTTTTCTTTTCCTCTAAATTTTAATTGGTTCTCAGGTACAAGGCAAAAAGAGATTTTCAAATAATGGTCGAAAAAAATTAATTTTTGCGTTACCTCAAATTTTCCCTACACTTGAAATAAGGCGTTGATGATTGCATTACAACACTAATTAAGTTAACTAAAGGTAGTAAAACATGCTTCAAGTCACTTAAAACTGAAACTCAATTTTTTAAGAAAAAACTTTTTATTTCTCATAAATAATTGATCATGTTAATGAGGACCTCAAGAATAACCTGTAAGTGTACCTTATAATGTTTGATGTAATTTCCAACACATGGCCACCACACATGACAATAAAAGCTAATACATTGAAAATCCCTATTTTTCTTTGCCTGACTGATGCCAACTTCGATGATCACATTCTTCTATAAAGGCGCCCTATTTTTAGGGAACTTCATTTTAATAAGATGATTGCACTTTTTATGTCTTTAAGGGGCGTTATTTTTCTCTGAGTGGATACTTGATATGAGATAGACCTCGTTCTTTAGATTATCAGCTCCTTCATTTTCCTCATGGAAATTCTAAAAATTGTGAAATGAAATAGAAAAGTAGTATTCGTTAAGCCTTTACTCTGCAGAGATAATATTATCCCCGACGTTATAAAAACACAAGCATCGCCAAAATTTTGTAATGCGAAACATAATTTAGTAATAAGGCACTTATTTCAATCCAAATGGGCGCACATATTGTGCTAATATCTATTCCATTGGTACAAGCTCCAGCCCCTGAAAGCCTAGTAATCTTCAATTAAAATGAGGGTGGAAGGAGAAAAGAGGAAAGATGAAAAGACCAAACTATAATCCTACACAGAAAGTGTATTCAATAAATCATTTCAGCCCATAACAAGGCTTGAATCTGGTCCCCCTGCAAAATATGCAATCAGAGTTAAGACGGCCACGCAATAGTTCCATGATGAATATCTCCAGTCCACACTTCAGACCACAATGTGCAACAGCATTGTTCGGGGAGGGAGAGAGAGAGAGAGAGAGAGGCTCGAGGGGAGAGAGATCATTCATTCAATTAAAAACATCTTCAAGCTCTCCAAGAAGCCTTATGAACCGTGGTTTCCTTTGGGATTGGGTGGCAACTTTTCTCGACAAGTTCAAGCAGCTCTTCCAAAATTGTCTCCCCTGAGTTCAATCTCATTGCTGTCCTTTGTCGTTTGGAAACTGACAATTCCCATTACTCGGTCTATCTTTACCACCAGGGACTTGGAAACAACCATTAACGAGAGACACGCTTCTCAGCTTCCTAAAATGGTAATATAGAAGTAAGAGGTCATGCTGATAGAATATCATAAAAGCTTGAATAATTATCATTATATAGTCTCTCTATCAGATGATAGTGTTGATTTAATAAAAAGAGGCATGTGATTGATTAAAGCTCTTAACAAAAGCAGTAAGAAAACCCAAAACAAAGCTCTTTCCCTAGATAGATTCAGCTACAAAGATTTTCTGAACACATTAATCAAGATTTCTAGCAAGACATACTTTTGTAAGATAGGAAATTCTGAGTGTTAATACTAGCGGAAAAAGCTTGCTTAGCCATTTCTAGCAATATAGCGGAGCTCCTCCCAACCTTCTAAAGCGCATTACAATTTCGGGCTCCATGGTACAAGAAATGGCTTCACTATGCCAGACAATGATGCTCACAGCTACAAAATATTATGAGCAGAAGTTGACTAAGCCAAGTGTACAAACAAAACTATGAAGACAACATTCTCAAGACCATGACAACCCTTTGGCTTTCAACACACCAAAACCTCTTTTACACATATTTTGGAAATTGTATCCAAGTCTAGCAACCATGCCTCTGAGAAGAAACGAAGAACAGAGAAACGAAGAACAGAGAATCAAAGAACAGAGAACACAAGATGTAGAAGAAAGGGCAAAGCATATATTCAACTGAGAGCTTTTACATCTGTATTATTTCTCTCTCTCTCTTTCTCTATCTTCTATATCTCCGCACCTTTACATCAATGAAGAAGAAGACTACTTAAAGGGAATGGAAGAAACTGAATACAGTTCATAAAGGAAAAACAGAATCTAACAAACTGTTTTACATTTGTTTTCCCTCTTTCAGCTGAATAACAGCACACGAGTTAGTTTAGATCTGTTATGACTTGGCGATCCGTGTCACTCTTCATCTCAGGCTTCTTCTTCATTGATGTCGATCCATTTGTCTTTATCACGAATTCTTCGCCGTTGATCATCTCACCATTGATCATCAGCTCATTGTTGCTTTTCTGTCTTTGTGTTCTTTCTTTTCCTTTAGCAATATTAACTGCTGAGCTTATAGTAACTGATGATTGAGAAGACTTAGTCCCTTTATATTTAACAGTTTAAGTCTTCAAGCTCTACAAACACGTGTGATGAATAGACTCTCTTTTCAAGTCAGTCTTGAATTCACTATCTTCAATGCTTCTTCGTTTCTTATGCATTGCCACAGATGCAGTCTTCAAGTCATTATCTTTAACAGCCTCAATCAGGGATCACGGGGAGAGAGGCTGCTCAGGGTTACATGAGGTAGGCAATCATTCATAAAGGGTGACATGGACAATGAACATAAACAATTGTTCCATATGGTCAGACCTGGACACTGAGGCATAACATCTCTGCAAGTCTCTTTAAGGTAATCCTCCAGTAATAATTCAAAACGACAAAAATATTCAGCAGAAAATAGAGTGAATCACATCTGAGTGATGATCCAATTGAAAGATGAAAAACAACAAGTTCTATAATTACATGTTGGTTGATTCTCTGAAGAGGCTCCTAGCTAAAGGTAGCTTGTCTCACCCAGGAGAACCACAATTCTTCTTTTGACAATGATTGGGCCCTGTCTAAAATTTTATGCTGTCTTCTCAACAAATGCACCTCCTAGCATGTTTTCTCATTCTCAAATTCATCTTTCAAAGTACTTTAAAGAGGTGTCCATTGGATAACCTCCACCATGACCAATTGTTTCAGTAGCAACCTGTGTTAAAATAACAAAAGCATGGTCAACCAAATTCTATGGCACATTATTGAGATATTACAAGATGTTCAACCAATTACATAGAACAATTCAAAGATGGAACCTGAGTTAGGAAATTTCTGAGAGATGTTTATCCTCTAAAGTGGCATTAAGAAGGCTTGACTGCACAGGATTATGTAATGATGGAACTAAGTACCAGCAGATTTTCCTCAGAACCTGCATTTAATTAAATCACAGAATGAACGGTTATGCCTTGAAAAACTCAGTAAAGACTTAACAAGGAAAGAGCTTCACCGGTATCCACTGCCATGGGTTGTCCTTCACTAATGGAATCTCATATATCGCCTTACAATATCGACAAATCTCAAGGTAATCATTTATACCTACATCATTAACCACATAAATGCAAGGTATACTAAGAAGCGAGTTCAAATCCATCAAGTACATCTGGAACGTTAGAGTCTGCGATAAAGCTAGAAAGGGAAAAAAAAACCATACGAGTTCATCATCCTGAATACAAGGTAGCACTTGATCGACAAAAACAAATTATTTAAAAGATAGTAGACATAACATTAGAAAAAGCGAAACACCAATTTACCGCATCATGAATCATAGCATAACGGTGTCAACTCTAGAAGAGTTGGAATATCAACTAGCGCTTGTTTCACAATGTTTTCAATACCTTTAGACTTTTTCTTCTCTTTGGAAGGATCTGCATCAAACACTCGGGGCCTGATCTTCTTGGAAAGCATGTGCACGGACATAATCCTGGCAATCTATGAACAGACGAACCTGCAAAATCCATCGATCAGAAAACCAATCACAGTGATAGTGCATAAACGGCTAAAAGCAATACAAAAATTCGTTCTTGTTCAAAAATAAAGGGACTCTTTTCCACGTCTTTGCCGTTGCTCCAAAAGTTTCTACCTGCATTTCAAGTCCATCATAGGAATGTTGGACAAGGAAAAACCAATAACAACATCAATGACAACTGAAGTCAGCTTCTAGTTATTCCAATTTCTTGCATCAAATCAATAGCTTCTGCTATAAGTAGGGTCTTATGGCACAGAAAATTTGTCACTCTAGAATGAAAATATGGTCAAAAAAGGAAGCAAAAGGGACAATAGCAAGGTACAATACAAATACAGGTATCTCCATGAAGAGGATCCCAACCAATTGAAAACTTGCAAACAGCACAAACACTATAAGATCCCCATAATGGATATATCATGAAATTAATCCCGAAGTAGACATGAAAAAGAAGTAATGCAATTCATACAAGAGTAGGAGAACAAAAAGTAAAAATTTGGGACAATCATGGGAGAGAATCTAGATACAGTGGTTAGAAACTGAAGATGATTCCACAATATTAGATTCGAAAGGATTCCACCATACTAGATTCTAGATCACAAGTACGAGACCTGAGATCTTGCGTACCAACAGATTGCCTAGAGCCAATTCCCATATAGATATGCCTAGCACATTTGTTTGTTAGATACATAGATGGCATGTCACAACTACACAGAATAATGGTTCATGATCTACTCGGTACACATATGGGAGGCAATCCCTGGAGTATAAAATCTAACCCTCAAGGTAAAAGGTTGTTAAGATTGATCCTAAATGATTGAAATTGGACCACACTTTGGATCAATAATCATGACTCCACAGAAAATTAAGGTCTAGAGTGATCGATTCTTAATCTATTTTCTGTACAAACACCTGTGTTATCTTTGAAAAGAGGGAATGAAGCTTAAAAATAGAAGACAAAAGCACGAGCGTCACCACAGCAGAAGCATATCACTGAAGAAGCTCTTGTGCCCCTTAAAGAAAGTTAACTAGAGAAGCATCTGGGGCATAAGTAAAGAAGAGATTAAAACAAACACAAAACCAGATGATGGCAGTGAAAAGAAGACAGAAGGATGAAAAGAAAAAAATAGAAAAGGTAAAGAGCTATAAGCTATGACGTAAAAAAGAATTCCGTCCCCAGCGAGAAGAGATGGTTGCCGTACAAAGACCAGAGCATTGTGCTGCACTGCTGGTTGTGGAGGTACAACAGACCTTCCACTTCCCCCAACCCAAGCTTTGATGAAGGAAGGGCCCACTTCCAAGGGCGTGCATGGAAACGCTCCAAAGAAGCGTTTCGAACACTTATGTATAGATTTTGTTCCTCGAACAAAAAAACAAAACGCGTTTGGTTGCGTTTTCTTTTTTTTTTTTTTGTTCCCGAAACAAAATAGGAACAAAAAAAAAAAGAAACAACAAATTGTTGTTTCGGCCTTGAGAAACACTTCTTGGACGCTCGAAAGGAACAAAAATGAAAAGAACAAAAAACGAAACGGGAACACTTCGTTCGTTCGTGCTCTCCTTCGTTCGTCCCCTTCTCCTTCGTTCGTCCTCCTTCTCCGGCGACTCCTCAGTCCTCACTCGGCCAATGCTCCGACGAAGAACGACGCCAACGCACCGGCTGTCTCCGGCAACTTTCCAGCGTGTCTCCCTTCTCTCCGGCGCCTCCCACTCGGCCTCGTCTCTCCGGCGACTCCACCGGTGAAGCCCGAATCCGTGGTAGGTTTTCCTGGGTTCTCCTCCTTCTCCGGTCGACGATGGGCTTCGGCGAGGCAGATCCGGGACACTCGCTTGAGGCTGCCGACAGCAGATCTAGGGACGGCTCGCTCGAGCCTCAAGCGAAGCGTTGCTCGCCCAGATCTCGCGGCAGACTGGGATGGCTGCTCGCTCGAGCCTCAAGCGAGCGTGCTCGCCCCGATCCGCGGCAGATCCGGGACGCCCGCTCGCTCGAGTTGCTCGAGCGAGCTCTCTCGCCAGCTCGAGCAAGTAGCTCGAGCGAGCCGCTCAAGCGGCGAGCAGCTCGCCGCGCAGCTTGCTCGAGCAGCAAAGCCACTCGGCCAGCCTACCGCCGGAGCTGCCGCTGCAGCTCAACCGCCGCCGAGCGAGCAGCCTGGTGGATCCTTCGATTCCGTAGGGTCTTCAAGTGATGTTGTGTTGTTGCTTGATTCAGTTTTGGAAGGGGGGAATTTCAGTTCATCGATTGGATTGGGGTTTCCTTCGATTGTTGTTTTGTTGCTCATGGTGATGTGGTATGGACAGGCTGGTGAAGCACGTGGCGAGGGCGTTCAACGACGATTTCACCACCAAGGGGGAGAACCAGCCGAAGTCGGGCCGCAGCGTGGTTGTGTGGCATCGTAAGAAGGTAATAACTAAGGGTAATGCTGCCTTGTGTTGGCTGAATTTCATGGTTGCATTCTATATGTAGCATTACTATGTATTTCTTGTAGCTCAAAATGCAACGTATGATCTGTTTTACACAAGTTAGTTTAACAATTTTCATTTTTGTCATTATATAGTCTTCTTGGCTTGCATCTCTTGAGAATGATTTTGTGTTCGGCATATATAGTATTACGTTATTGATTTAACTCATAACTCATATGTTGCTCAACCGATCAAAGATTAAATGGCATCTGAGAGACAGACATGCAGTGCGAAGTGGACCGAGTCTGTAACCAACATATTTATTGGTTTGTTGGTGGATGAGGTCAAAAAGGGAAATCGGACCACTTCTACTTTCAACAAAACGGGGTGGAGGAATATACATAATGAATTCGTTAGACAAACAGGATGCCAATATAGCATGGTCCAGATGAGGAACAAGGTAAACAAGCCGAGAAAACAAAAGATAGCAGTTTTCAAAAACTTATGTCTCGACTGGATTCGGTTGGGATAATGTCAATAAAAGAGTTACTGTCGACGATCCAAGCATATGGGAAGCTCACATCAAGGTATATTTTTTTTTTTTAAAACTTTTTGGTCATTTTGATGTCATTATGCATATTAATTTTAACATGTATGATTATATACCTCAAATGTCATTATTGTCATTACTATAGGAGAATGTAGACTGGGCAAAATTCAGGAAGGATGGATTTCCCCAATATCTCAAGCTATGTATTATATTTGGTGGTACATATGCTACTCGGGAATATGGAATTGGAAATGCTCGAGATGTGACGGTGTCGGAGGAAGATGACAATGGTGATGGCAATCCAGGTGGTGACAACAGTGGTTACAATGCATATGGTGACAACAGTGGTGGCAATGCCTATGGTGGCCATACTGAGATGACTTTGCCGATCACCACACCGATGAGAGAGTCTTTACACCAGAAGATGTTGGAACTTCAACTCGTGGAAAGCACAGATTGGATAAGACTCCAAATACTAAGAGGAGAAGGAGGAGTACCCAAAACAGTATTGATGACACTCGCAAAGCTATCCAAGACTTTTTGAAATTTAAGTCCAAATAATGCAGTGGCTCGCGACCTCCGGGGTTATGCCATCACCTCGTGGATCCTTACTCCGTTGCTGCTGTGATGGATATTCTGCTTACTATGCCTGAGATGGACCAAGATCTTTACAATAAAGCAAAGGGATCGAGCATGCGACAGTGCCTCATGGAGGGTGGCTTTCATTAAATTCACACCTGAAAGGAGAAATGGACTTCTTTATCATCTTTAGTGGATTTATGAATTGAGTGGGTTAACGTAGAGATTGCATAACTTATGTTATATATTAATATGTCGTTTTAAGTGTTGAGACTATTCGTACTTATATGTAATGGCATATTCTATTGAGACTATGACTTATGTTATTGATGTTTTTATATTTTTGTGATGGTATAGGTACTATGGAAGATGGATCAGATAGTATATGTAGTGAAGAGGTAGAACAAGTTCAACAATTCTTGGATGAGGATAATCTTGCCGTATTGCTAGCATGGTTGTGCATGGTTGCGATTGACGTGTCCGTACATACAATAGAACCTATTAGGGACAGCAAATTATTAGGATCCGAATGGATAAGGGAGATTATTACTGGACATTTAGATAGGATATATGAAGCCTTTAGGATGGAGAGGCATGTTTTTCTGAATTTATGTGATTTGATGAGAGTAAGAGGTTGGTTAAAAGATAGTCGATATATTAAAATAGATGAACAAATTGGGATATTCTTAGCTATGGTTTGTCATGGTAGCTCAAATAGAAATTTATGTGAGAGATTTCAACATTCTGGAGAAACGATCAGCAAGTATTTCAGCAAAGTGTTGAAAGCAATTATCAAACTTTCAAAAGAGATAATCAAACCACCGTCATTTGATGTCATCCCTCAAGAAATTCTTATGGATCCTAGTCATAAGCGCTACTTCAAGGTATGATTTCTATATCAACTTTATACCATCAAATACATGTAGTTCATAATCTTTTATAATCTTAGATTGGTAATAAATTGACAGGACTGCGTAGGTGCTCTGGATGGCACCCATATAAATGCTATTATCCCGGTGTCTTAGCAGGTTCGATTTAGAGGCAGAAGAGGGACTACCACACAGAACATGTTGTGTGTTTGCTCATTTGATATGAAATTTACTTTCGTGTATGCTGGATGGGAAGGATCTGCAAATGATTGTCGAGTGCTTTCGGCAAAGACTCGAAACTCCTCAATTGCAATTTCCCGACCACCACCCGGTATTTACTTTGTTTATATTGACATTTGTGATTATATTATGGTTTAATATCATAACAAATTTATATATATCATGTTGTAGGGAAATACTACGTGGCAGATTCTGGTTATGCAGCATTTCCGGGATTTTTAACTCTTTTTAGAAGGGAACGGTATCATCTCAGCGAATATAGAGGGAGTGAGAGACGGCCAAGAACAGCGAAAGAGTTATTCAACTATAAGAACTCTTCACTAAGAAAAGTAATTGAGAAGTCATTTGGGGCATTAAAGAATCGCTTCACCATTTTGAGACATATGCCTCCATTTACAATTCGGAAGCAAGCACTTGTTGTAATTGCATGTTGTGCTCTTCATAATTACATTCGTGATCAAGATAGGATGGACAGAAATTTTTCCATATATGGAGATCAGGAGTATCCATTTGGACCTACAGGAGGGGAAGTTGTAGATGATACATCGGATAAGCAGTCATCTGGGATGAACATGCTTAGGATAAGAATTGCAAATAAAATGGCAAGGGATCACAATATGCATGAGATTTGTTGACTTTTGTAATATTGCTTTTACGTATTCACTGTGATGTACTTGAACAATGAACTATATTACTTCATTATTGTGATGTCATGTATCGAAGGGTTCATGTTGAAATGTATGAAATTTTCGTTTAAGGGCGCACATATGACCATGTTGAAAATATTTTTCTTCACTCACCATTTTTCAAAATTAATTTGATAAGCATTTAATGAGAATGAGAAATCAATATCAAGTTTATATGCTTTAAAAATTAAAAATAAAAAAGTACTTGAAAAAATTTGATACAAACTTTAATTACAAAATTTCTACGAAATATGCCATATGATCATGTTGAAAATGTTTGTCGTCACTAACCATGAACAAAATAAAATTAATTCTCATTTCATAAGAATGAGAATTCAATATCAATTTTAAACTTTATTAAAGAAAATGTTTTTTTTTTTTTTTTGTAAAATTTAAAACAGAAATTTTTTTGTCGTTTACCAAACGTGTTTCTGTTCTTTTTCTATTCTAGGAACAGAAATTGACTGCAGTTACCAAACGTGTTTCTGTTCTTTTTTTATTTCAAGAACAGTTTTTTTTTACACTTACCAAACGTGTTCTTTTGTTCAAAAACTGTTCCCCGGAACAGAAACACTTTTTTTTTGTTTCTGTTCCCAGGAACAAAAAAAGAACAGAAATGTTTCCATGCGCTCCCTTAACTCTAGCAATAAAAATGTTATTCTTACTCTAGCGAAAAGCTTATGGATTCTCCCAAGTCTGTATAGAAAGTATTTTCAGTCTTGCCACAACCACCAATTAAATCTTCCATCCAATCTAATTCGGGATGGGGGCAACACCTCATTCTCATTTGTAATTCCCTTATAGTTCAATGCCCCAAGGTAGCCCTAATTAGTAGCTTCGGCCTTTAGATATTGTTTTAGACATACAATGCATGATGCACAATGAGAACTGGGGCCTAATTTGGTTAACCATGAGGTTGAGAGCTAATTAAATATGCATAGTAGGATATTTAGGACAGGGATAAGAAATCCCATCCTACATCTCCAATGATGCTACTCCTGATCCCAAGTGGTAATGATTTTTTTATGCGACTAACTTCCATCTTTTTAATCGCATCATATACAGATAGCAATCCTCAAAACGATTTACGAGGTAAAAATCTTGGATAGTTTTATTAATAGCCACTAGTCATAATGCTCTGGCTAATCCAAAGGAACTTATCGGCATTCAGCATCACATCACAATGAAATACCATCAATGAAAAATGAAAATTCCACCAGCTTATCACCCATAAGCAAAGATGAAAAGGCAAATGCTTGGACATTGGTTAACCTGGACAACCCCGTTTACTCCTGACAAAGGAGTGTAAGATACTTCTTTCATTACAAGAAAATTTGGGAGCAACTAAATACAGGGAAAACAATTTAACATGTATGAATGTCCAAGTATCAGTGTCATCAAATAATTTTGACTCCTTTAATATCACTTGAAGTGGAATTCAAAGCATGCTTTGAGCTGGGAAGACAGAGAGTTCATGCCCCAAGAACACAATAATCTTGGCTCCTGCGTTTTCAATATGACTCTCACCACCAGCCAATGTAACAACATCCAATACACAGCTTTCACAACGATCAATCGACTCTAAACTTCAAATGCAATTGATTGATCATCCAATCGTAGCCGATTTAGAGCTTTCACAACGTCGCCACTGCAGGAATTTGACTAAACAGTACGTGCTGGCCTCAGCTCAAAACAGCGAACCTAAGCTCGTGACCTTGGTCAATTCCAGCATCTCGACGGATCTCACCAAATCTCGACAGAACCATGGCAGCCAACGCGACTTCCAGGTCCAACCGCCTACCCGATTGCTGCCGAAACTACTGCGCTAGCTACTACTGAGCAAACTAAAATCTCCAATCCGAACAATCGATGAGCTTGCGCGCCGAAGCGACGCGATCCGACCGAGGTTCTAAATGCAGCTGAAGCTGAGAGACAGCAGGAAAGCTTGAGAGACGCATGGGTGCATTTACCTGGAGCGGATAGAGAGGGCGTTGCCAGCCATGGCGTCGCCTCGTTGCCGTCGCCGTCGTCATCTCCGCCGCGCCAACCGACCTGCCCGCCTGCCTATAGTGGATGCGGGGTGTGAACGGTGGCTTCGATCTTCGGGCCTGGGAAACCAGCAGGGCGACTGCCTAGTAGTGAGAGAGAGAGAGAGAGAGATATTCCATGGACGTCGAGCCGTCGTCCTTCTGCCCCCCCGTAGCTCTTGAGGTTTGCTAAGGGTGGAGTACAAAGCCACTCGGATAGAGCTCGGCCACTTTAAAGCCAAGTTCACTAATCTCCGTACGCCTAAAATTTGACACGTCGGGTGATCGTTCGAGAGATGGGCATTTATACATACAGAAGTATCGCAAGTGTTTCAAGTCTGACAAATTCGTCAAGGCTTCCAATTTTCCACAACTTTCAATATAGAGCTCTAATAGTTCAATGGGAAGCTCTGGGACACATTCAAGCTGATGGCACTTACTGACACCTAATTTTGGAAAAATAAAATTATATTTTGAATAAATAAAAGAAAAAAATAAAAATAGGAAAAATCGATTTGATTGATTATGCATGGAAATTTGAAATTCTGATGAATATTCAGATTTTTATAAATGCAGAAACAATTAAAAATCAGGTGAACAAAGGTGAATGATTTTGATCAGATTGATAAATCAAAAGGAAAGTATAAAAAATTATACTCATCAGTGAGCTGTTTGCAAAAATCAAAACGAACCTGGATGCGTTTTTAGTAACGTGAGTGAAAAACCCGAAATGTAAATTTGCGATGGCAAATTGGGGCTGAAATTTCGTAATTCCCGCAATCAAAGAAGCACAACTTTCTAAAGATCAATAGAGGTTTTCACTATAAAAGGGCTACAGTTCGTGAGAAATGAGGGTGCGAAAAATTGAGAGGGAATTCGTGAAAAGGGTTCCTGCGGGGGTAGGTATTCGAAAATTCAGAGCAAAGAAACAGAATTCGTGCGAAAGAAAATTCGTGCAAAAGAAGGCCGTGGAGAGAGTTTTCTTTTTAATTTCTTTTGGTCTTTTCAAAGTCAAAAGAAAAGAAGAAAGAAAGTTTTTGCTTTTGGCTGAAGAGTGAAGAGACGTGAGTGCAGAGGGTGGACGTGCGTCGCCGCGACCCTCCTCTGCCCCGACACTGCTGCTCAGCCCCTCGCCGGCTTGCTGCCCCGACAGACCCTCGCTCCACCGATCTCCGTTGCCCCGAGCTCGAGCCCGCCGCCGTCTACCTGCAGCCGCTCCCCACCGGAGTCCCGACGACTGCCCAACGCCATCCACCGTTGGTTCACCCCTTTAGGTAGTTTTTGTTCTTTTTTATTTTATTTTGTTTTACTTTTTATAGTTTAGTTTATTTTACTGTCTTTATTTTTATGTTATTTTCCTGTTTATTTTATTTGATAGCGTTCTTTTAGTTTAATTATTTGAATTGTAATATTGAATGTTAATATTTGTGCATTTTATAGACCTTATCCGCTAGGATTTTGTCCGAAATTAATATAATTATTAATTTGATCCGAGAGACATCGGATCATTTTTCTAATTATTTTTAATTTTTGGGCTTTTTGGTAGAATCTTAATTGTTAAAATCATAATAATTATTTAATTTGGTCCGTAAGACTTCGGGCTAGATTTTTTAATTATTTTAAGTTGTTGTGACGATTAGGGTTAGAATAATTGTTAATTTAACCTGTGAGACGTCAGGTTATTTTTTCAATTATTTTGACCCTTTAGTGATTATATTAATTGTTTAGATTTAATCATTGTTTAACAATTATTCAACTAAAAAAAAAATACTAAAAAATCAAGAATCAAAATATTCAAAAAAAATTTGCATAAGCATCTAGGACATTAAGGTTTAATATAATAGACACGTAGGTTTAATTAATCAATTTTTAGGATTATATTTTTAGGATTGCATTTTTAGATAATATGTTTAGGACTGCATTTTTAGATTTAAAAAAAGTTAGGATTAGACTTAAATAGCCTTTTTAGAGTCTTAATTAGCACATTTTCATATTCTCATCCTTTTTTTTAAATAAAAAATAAAAAATAGTTTTCTAAGACAGGATAGGGTTTAAGTCAAATTAATCCCTAGATTAAATTAGAAAATTATCCCTTTTAGATAGATTAATTAGGATCTTTATAAATTCTGGATTTCAATAAAAAAAAATCCAAAAATGCTAGGTGTATGTTAACTAGTTTGCATAATAGGATTATTTAAATTAAAGCTTGTTAATTAGTGAAATTATTTCATGAGGTGCGTAATAATTAGTTTGCATAATAGGCCCATTTAATTAAAATTTGCATATTAATAAGATTAAGTCATTTAGTTTAAAAGTGCACTTTCATAAAAGAATTCTAATTTTTAAGAAAACCCAAAAAAAAAATGATTGCTTGCTTTGTGTGATGCAATTTATTATTTGAATGTTTTAAATAATGGATGAGTACCCGTGTGGTCACCACATTTGCATGTTAGGAAAATAGGTTAAAATAAATCAGCTGCTTGCAAAAACATTTTGAAAAATTAAAAGAAATGGTACCGAAAGGGCATTAGAAAATTCTAGTGTAATCAAATCCCCGTACCCTCAGTCTCTGGTTCGTAGGAGTAAAATAAATCTCCATTTATTTTACTTAGGTGTCTAATAGACCTACCGTAAATCGATTAGTGGCGACTCCTAGATAATAATCTCTTGCATGTTAAAAAACTTAAACCTTAAGTCGCGAATTGGTATGGGCTTGGGAGAGCCCGAGTTAAGTGTAAAAACTTAGCAATCCATTAACCTAGTTTTAGGTGGTGCACCCGAAAATTTAGGTCGCGACAGCTTGGCGACTCCGCTGGGGACTTGTGTTAAAACACTTAGTGGACTTAGGCCAATTTTTCTTTTTCTTTTAAAATGTTTTTGTTTGGCAGCAAGGATTCCAGGTATGTCCCTAACATTTCTAAGGTGTTAAATGTTTTTGCAGATGGGAGATATAAGGGGAGTAGTCTATGTTAACCTTTGTCTTGCAGGTTGAAGTATGGGATTAATGATTTATTTTTCCATAATTAGAAGTGTTGTTTGCATTTAAATTGTTGTGCATGCTTTACTGTTTTTTGCACTACACTATTGCACACACAACCTGTGGCCGAACCTGGGCTGCGATAGGATTTCTAGGATGGTGTTGAGAAGGATACTTCCTCCAAAGCGAGACTGCTATGTAGAGGTTGACCTTCTCTTCCCCAAAAGTCTTTTCATGGTGTCGAATGTGTTTGTCCATATCCGCGAGACTGCGTGACTATTGGACATTCCATTCGACTGAGCCGGAGTTAGGGGGACCTGACACGTTAATGCGAGACTGCAACGGTCAGATCATCCTCTTAGCTCCACTTTGTTAAGCCATTTAGATAGAAATCGAGCCTCACATTTCATGCGTGTGTCTATGTGCTTGTCATTCCTTCCGGTGAAAGTAAGTTCTTACTTCGCAATTTACTTACTTTATTGCAATTTTGTCGGTCCATGACAATAGGTTTCGTCGCGTCTTGTTTTATATGCAATGGGGAAAACCGATGTACAATTCATTTCCACTCCGAAAAAAGAGCTCAAGAGGTGGTTCGATCAGTTGGATCAAGATGGTCAGAGATATGTGAAAGCCAGGATCGCCCGACTTCTCCCACTGTTAGAGATCAACGTCCACTCTGGTGTGATTCAAGCACTCCCTCACTTCTGGTGTCCACAAACTTCCACCTTCATATTTGGTAAGTTTGAATTGACGCCGACATTAGAAGAATATAGTGTTGCCATTGGAATGCCCCTGGAAAAGGAACTTGTTAGGCCGCCTATCGGTATAGATTCTATCTCTGAATTATCCCAATTTTTAAAAATCGAAGCCGAAGGAGTAAGGAAAATTGTCAAAGCCAATTGTTTTGCATGTCCATTTTCATTCTTAGAAAACTGTTTTGAAAACCAACCCATGATTTCGAAAGCCAGGATTTTCATGTTAGCATTTTTTGGGCTAATCGTTTTTCCTTATCGAAAAAATGCCATTAATCCTGCAATTTCATGGGTGGTTAATCGGGTTTGCGACGGGCTAAATTATGTGAATATGATTTTAGCTGAAACATTCTTATCATTAACCCGTTTCAAACAAAATGAGGAAAGGACAATGCGTGCCCTCCCTGAACTTTTGCAAATATGGTTTTTCTCCCACATAAGAGGATTTGGGCATCTTATAAAACAATTTAGGATAGATGATTCTCGGCATCCCATACAAAAATTTGCGGTTCTAGAACGTTTTTCCCCACATAAGCAGTATGCCCGTTGGGTTAATTTTTTGAAAAAACCTGATCCTAAGGCATTCTTATGGCATACTAAATGGCTCCACATTGAGGAGGCTCGTTTTTCTCACAAGCATGATGGACCAATTCCGCTGCTGGGCCTTTCCGGTGCTACTTCCTATTATCCACATAGAGTGGCCCGTCAGTACAAAGCTCTTCAAGAAATTCCCCCACCTCTCAAGACAGATTTGTTTCAAGTTTGTTTCAATCGAAAGGATTACGACTACTTCAATGAGATCCAGGTGATCATTACTACATGGAGCGAATGTCATCCAAAGAAGATTTTGGTGCCCATGAGACTGAAGGGTGAAGAGGAGATTCACCATGCATCGGCATTCTACATCCAACAACACCAGATTCCTGCCGCCTTGCGTCCAGTAGTCCCTGATGTGACCGAGAAGCCCACCCAACGAGCACAAATTGAGCATCTTAAGCGGAAAGTGGAAATGATTGAAGCTGAAAATAAGAAGCTTCGCAAGGCATTGAAATCCCGAAAGCATATAAAATGAGATCTTTTGAATTTTGATTCTTAGTTCGATGTCTAGGGAGTTTGATTTCGATTTTCAATTCAATGTTTTTAGTTCAATGTTTAGGGACTTGAATTTCAATTCTTAGTTCATTGTTTGGTTTAATGTTTCTAGTGAATTTTGAATAAAATCGAGCAATTAGACTATTGTCATGGGCCATTTTCCCTATCTTGTCATTGTTTCTTATATTCCTTTTATTCATTTAGGTGATAACGGATCCTCCACGTTCGCCTATTATTACACGATCAAGGGCTAAAATGGCTAACCAAAATGAGATGCGGGATCGTATGTCTGTCGTGGAAGACCAACTCAAACAATTGCTCACCTCTATGCAACTTATGACAACTCAAATGCAGTCTCTCCAAGTGAATCAGACCCTTGCACATGCTCTCCCCGAGATTGTAGTCCCAAAGCAGACGAACAAGATTCAACTTGAGGATGACGACATGCCTGAACTGGAGGATGACCCACTGTTTGTCACTACCGAAAAGGTTAAGCCCAACAATGTCCCTAAAGAAGAGCAGGATGAACGTTTCACCAAACTTGAAGAGAAACTGAAACAACTGCAAGAGTCGTGGAGTTCAGTTCCGTTTGACTTGTCAGTCTACGAGAAAGTCAAGATGCCGAAAAAGTTTAAGATGCCGGAGTTCGAGAAATACGACGGTACTTCCTGCCCAAAGGCTCATTTGCAGATGTACCACGTACGCATGGCCCAGTATGTCAAGAATGAGCCTCTCATGATCCAATCATTTCATGCAAGTTTGACTGGGCCCGCTCTTAACTGGTACGTGATGAAAAATGTGAACTTGCTCGACACTTGGAACGAAGTAGCTGACGCATTCCTCAAACAGTACAAGTTCAACATGGACATCGCACCTTCCCGAGAAGACCTGGAGCGGATGGAAAAGAAAAGGAGCGAGTCCTTTAAAGAATATGCTGTAAGATGGAGAAACCTGGCGGCTCAAATCACTCCTGAGCCTACCAACAAGGAGCTGATGAAGTTGTTCGTGAAGACCCTCCCGTCTGAGTTTCGTAACCGAATGGCCAGTACGTATGTTGAAAGCTTCAATTAGCTTATTCCTATGGGAGAGCAAATCGAGATGGGGATAAGGGAAGGATGGTTTACTGAGCCATCTAATAGGAGATTCACTGCCAAGAAGGAGAAGGAAACGGCAGTAGATGTGAATGTGGCTTATAGCCAAGAAAATGTCAAACGTGCCCCGGCCATCCAAATGAACCCAAGACAACCACAAACCACTGGCCGTCAATCATTTGCTCAAGCAAATAATAGGAGGCAATTTTCTCCTCTCCCTGGGTCTCCATCCCAAGTGCTGATGATCCTCCGGAAAAAAAGGTTTGCTTACTAGTGAACCAAAGCGTCCCAACCGCGAAAACCTTCGCGGTTATGACCCGATGAAGAAGTGTGACTATCATAATGGTGAATTGGCGCATTCAACTGATGAATGTTTCACCCTCAAGCATAAGATCCAGAATCTCCTGGATACAAAGGCCTTTTCATTTTAGACTGCTCAGCCAAACGTTCAAAAAAATCCACTACCAGAGCATGAGGGTACAGTGAATGCTATCCTGGAACCTAAAGTCGGACGGATCAGGAATTCAAAGGTACACGTGGCAGATGCATACAACGGGTTAGTAAGAGCTGGGTATTACCGAGGTCAGGAAGATGTCCCTCTATCGGAGATGAGAGAAAGAGTTGCCAAAATGGTGGATGATGGCATCATTGTGTATGCTGATCGTAACTGCATAGTTTCTACTATCTCCCACCTCATCATCGATTGGGAGGAGGAGCAGGCTGCACTTGATGCTGACAAGAAAGAGGTTGATCCTTCACTTGTAGACATGCCCCCATTAGAGGATGCATCTGACGAAGAGATAGTGATAGAGGTGCCTCAGCCGTATGAGTATGTCAATGATAAGGCGGTGCCTTGGTCCTATGACCTGGATGTGGACCTTATAACAAGGTCTGGTCGGACCTATGGTCAAGCCAGTGCTCAACCTGCAAAGCCGGTCACCGATGAAGAAGCTAAGGAGTTCCTAGCCGTAATCAAAGCAAGCGAGTATAACGTGGTTGACCAACTACGAAAGATGCCCGCTCAGATCTCCTTACTTGAGCTCCTGATGACGTCCCCGTGCATCAAAAGTCGCTAATGAAGGTGTTGAGTGAAATTCGTGTGCCGTAGACCGTGGAAGGCATAAGCCGGAAGAATTTGTGGGATCGGTCCTTCTTAAGGATTTGATTGCTTTCTCTGATGAGGAATTCCCTCTTGAAGGCAGGGGACATAACAAAGCACTCTACATATCCGTTAAGCACAAGTCTTCCCATGTGTCCCGAGTGCTCATTGATAATGGGTCTGCTCTGAACATTTGTCCGTTGGCCACTCTTCACCGCCTCAAGGTAGACCCGTCGAGGATACATGCCGCAAAGACTTCAGTGCGAGCTTTCGATGGAACAAAAAAGGAGGTGATCGGGGAAATCCACCTTGATGTACAAATAGGGCCGGTCGTCTTCAACATTCCCTTCCAAGTGCTAGACATCCCTACTGCATTCAATTTCTTGCTAGGTCATCCCTGGATACACACTGCTGGAGCAGTACCTTCAAGTCTACATCAAGCTGTGCAATTTGTGATTGAAAGGAAATTGGTCACCGTGTATGGTGAAGAAGACCACCGGATTTATCATGAGACGACTATCCCCTATGTGGAACCGGATTCCCAGTTTGAATCAAGTTACCACTCATTCGAGTTGGTATCCACTATACATGCTTCTCGGGGTTCATCACCACCTACCCCTGAAGTATCAAATGCTGCCCTCATGGTGGGAAGAGTAATGGTTGGGAATGACTTCGTCCCTGGCAATGGTCTTGGGAGAAGTGGTCAAGGCATTCGAAACCCCATTGAAGCGCCTTAGAGGTCCCGTTCTGCTGGTTTAGGGTACCATGGACGAGTTGGAGGAAGTTCTGAAGGACGAAGACAAGAGAGGCGGAGCTCGCCACCTAACCAAGGGCGAGAAGGCAAAACCCACTACCCCCGAGCATTCACGAGACATTCCCTGGTCCTCCAAGAATGATCCATGAAGAAGCGGAAGTGATAGACACTTTGGGGCAGCCTAGTGGCAAGTTTGATTACCTGGTGAAGTATTCAACCCCTCCTAGCTACTACATTGATCCTAGTAAGATAGTCCCAGATGGATGGGGTGGCATGGATGATCCAACACCCCTGAAAGCAAAGAACCTTGATGATGAGTTGGAAGGAGTTGCAAGCTTATTCGACAACCTCATCATAGGAGCCATTAATGAAGGACCCCCTGAAGAAATGGGCTTTGGCCCATAAGAGTAACTCTTTTACTGCTTTTGAATATTCCCTTGCGTGGGAATTTTTTATGATGTTTTCAGTTTCTTCTTTTATTGATTGAGTGTTGCATTTTCTCCATTCAATAAATGTAATTGATTGATGAATTTCAATGAAATTACAAATTCTATTTTGAGGGCATGATGAGGTACACCAAACCAGCCCGGTGATGATATCCAACCGATAAAAGAAAAGAAAAATCTGAGGAGAACTTTGAGGCCTGGGCTTCATAATGCTTCCTCGTGTCAAAATGTATCAAAAAATGTTTTTGTCAAACGAATTTTTTTTTTTTAAAAAGAAAAAAAGAAACAAGAAGCACACATGCTAATTACTCTGTTTGTCTTTCTGATTTATCTACCTCATGTTTCAGGAACAATCCTATGGCATGCAAAGGTGTGGAAATGGTCCAATCCATTGCAACAATTGCTAATAATGGTGATCCTGAAGACTCGATCAAAGACTCCATTGAAGTGCAATATAGCTGGGAACAACATGAAAAAGCTAAGGCTCTCACATCTTAACAGACTATCACTATTAATTTGAGTGACATTGAAGAAGCCAAAGAGGTGAAAATTGGGGCGGGTCTCTCCAGAGATGAGGTTGAGCGCCTAACTCAATTACTGAAGGAATATCAGGACATTTTTGCATGGACCTATGCTGACATGTCTGGACTAGACCCGTCAATCGTGGAGCATTGCCTACCTACTAATCCAGATGTGCCACCTAAGAAACAAAGGCTGCGGAGGACTAAACCTGAACTCTCAAAAAAGATAGAAGAAGAAGTGATGAAGCTTTTGAATGTGGGGTTTATTGAAGTCTCACAATACCCTGAATGGGTGGCTAATATCGTACCGGTGATGAAGAAGGACGGTCGAGTTCGAGTTTGTGTTGACTATCGGGATTTGAACAAGGCTAGTCCAAAGGATGATTTCCCATTACCACACATAGATGTCCTTGTGGATAGTACTGCTGGCTTTGAGCTATTCTCATTTATGGATGGTTTTTCTGGTACAATCGATAAGGATGAAGGAGGAAGATAAGGAAAACTGCATTTATTACCCCGTGGGAACCTTTCATTATAAAGTCATGCCCTTCGACTCAAGAATGCAGGGGCAACCTACCAGGCGAGCCATGGTTGCATTATTTCATGACATGATGCATCGGGAGATTGAAGTCTATGTTGATGATATGATTGCAAAGACTCGACCAGGAAGAAGCCACATCGAAACCTTGAAGAAGTTGTTTGATCGACTTCGTGAGTTCAAGCTTCGTCTAAATCCCGCCAAATGCGTGTTCGGAGCAACATCCGGTAAATTACTCGGATTTATTGTGAGCAGTAAAGGGATTGAGATCGACCCTTCAAAGACCAAGGCCATATGTGAATTGCAACCTCCATCAACGGTGAAAGAAGTCTGGAGCCTTCTAGGGAGATTGAATTACATAGCGAGATGCATTTCCCAACTCTCTGAAACTGCCAAGTTATTCTTCAAGCTTCTAAAGAAAAATGCACAAGTCAACTGGGATGATGAGTGTCGAGAAGCGTTTAACAAGTTAAAGCAGTACTTGATGAATCCACCAGTTCTTGTCCCACCCTCACCAGGGCATCCTTTGATTCTTTACCTCACTATTCATAGTGAGTCATTAGGTACAATGCTGGCTCAAGAAAGTCCTGTTGACAGAAAAGAATGGACCATTTATTACCTGAGCAAGAAGTTCACTGTATCAGAGTTGAAGTATTCTGATGTTGAAAAAACTTGTGTGGCATTGGTGTGGGTGTTGCATAGGTTGCGACAATACACACTACATTATCCGACATTCCTTGTGACTGAGAACGATCCTATCAAGTACTTACTTGATCGGCCAGCTTTGGTGGGTAAGTTGGCCAAATGGCAAATCTTGATTTCCGAATTTGATGTGCAATTCATGCCACAAAAGTCAGTTAAAGGCCGAGCGATCGCTGATCTACTGGCCGAGAATTTAGGAGTCCCTAATGATGATGATAGTTTCCTTGATGACCGTGTCTTGAGTGTAGATGAAAACTCATGGAAGATGTTCTTTGATGGAGCTGTAAACCTATATGGTTCGGGTGCATCAAGCGCTTCGATATCTCCGATGGACAACACCATCCAAAGAGCTGCAAAATTGATATTTTCATGCACTAACAATGTAGCCGAGTATGAAGCTTGCATCCTCGGGCTTCAGGCTGCAATTGAGATGGGTATAGCTAAGTTAAAAGTGTTTGGAGATTCTGCACTAATCATACTGCAGACCATGGGAGAATGGAAGACCAAGGATGCCAAGTTACTCCCATACCACAAGTATTTAGAAAATCTGGTGAAAGAGTTCAAAGATGTTTCGTTTGAATACTTGCCGAGGTCTCATAATCAATTTGCAGATGCACTTGCGACGTTGTCCTCTATGCTGCAAGTCACTGATGGGTTGGAGGTTGAGCCTCTGAAAATAGAAGTTTTGCCAAAGCCGGCTTATTGTATGATTGTGACTGAGGAATTTGATGGAAAACCATGGTATTACGATATCATGAATTACATTAAAAAACAAGAATTTCCTGAAGGAAGCACTCGAGCTGATAGGAAGTACATCACGAAGATGGCCTCGAAATTTTTCGTCAATGGTGAGAATTTGTACAAGAGATCTTACGATTCTGTCTTGTTGCGATGTATAGATGCAGTTGAAGCCACTCAAATCATGCAAGAAGTGCACGAGGGAGTATGTGGCCCCCATATGAATGGACACATGTTGGCCAAAAAGATTATGAGATTAGGATACTACTGGCTCACACTGGAAAGTGACTGCCTCCGGTATATTCGGAGTTGTCATCGCTGCCAGATTCATGGAAATAAAATAAATGTTCCTCCAACTGAGCTGCATCAGTTTTCCGAGCCATGGCCTTTCTTGATGTGGGGTATTGATGTGATTGACCCAATCAATCCCAATGCTTCAAATGGACATCGATTCATTTTGGTGGCAATAGACTATTTCTCCAAATGGATCGAAGCTACGTCCTTTGCAAGTGTCACTGCTCGTAATGTTATGAAGTTTGTTAAACGTGACATAATTGCTCGCTATGGTGTTCCTAAAGCAATCATCACTGATAATGGGACCAATTTGAACAACAACTTGTTGATGAGTTGTTCGAGAGTTCAAAATCAAACATCTTCGTCTCCTTACCGCCCTCAAATGAATGGGGCCGTTGAAGCAGCCAATAAGAACATTAAGAAGATTTTGGCTAAGACAGCCGTGAATTATCGAGATTGGCATGACAGGCTACCCTTCGCACTAATGGCGTACCGGACATCGATCTGCACTTCCATTGGTGCAACCCCTTTTGCTTTGGTGTACGGCATGGAAGCAGTTTTGCCTGTAGAAGTGGAGATTCCTTCTCTGAGAGTTTTATCGCAAGTAGATTTGTTTGAGGCGGAATGGTCAAAACAAAGATTCGAGCAGTTGAACTTGATCGATGAGAAAAGGCTTAAGGCTCTTTGCCATGGCCAAGTATATCAACAGAGAATAGCCAGATCTTTCAACTGGAAGGTGCGACCGAGACATTTCGAGGTAAATGACCTAGTCCTAAGGAAGCTGTTGCCAATCTTTCCGAATCCTGGAGGCAAGTTTGCCCCAAGCTACAGCGGCCCATATGTGGTAAAGAAGGTATTTCCTGGCGGTGCCCTGATCTTGGCAAAAATGGATGGTCATGAGTTTTCCACTCCTGTTAATTCAAATGCTGTCAAGAAGTATTACCCATGATAGAATTTGCCACATCATATTTTGAACTGCAAGCATTTCAATGATCAATAAATTGCTTCAATGAGTTCAATTGTTCAAATCTTGCATTTTTTCCCTGATGAATTGTGTGAGATGAATTGAATGTGTCAAATAAAGTACTTTGGAATGACGAAAGGCAAGCCTTGTTCCATATACCGTTTCATACACTAACCCCCAGTGAGTTGTGTGAAAAATTCCATGCCCGCAAGGAAGAGGGTGATCTCGCAAAGGGTACGTCAACCGAAATGATGAGAGGCATTTGTTTCTCTATCCCAAACACTACAGGTGATCCATTGCTAAACCCATTTGAGCCCCATACACTTATTGGAGATTTTTTAAAATTATCCCTGTTAAGAATCATCCCGCATTGGGACAAATTTGAAATGAATGGTAGGAATCTTCTTGCTCCCACTTGCATCAATCTTCGAATATTGCTTTTGCAGTGTAGCTCGTACGGTAATTTGAAGTGCCTTAAGATGACGAAGAGCAGTTCTTTCTTTATCCTACACACTTTTGACTATTGCATAGCCCACTTGAGCCTATAAATCCATTTCATGTCAAACCCAGTTGGTGATCATCCCCCACATTGGGGCAGGATGAAAGACACTCATTCAAGTAGCATGGTCTAAAATGCTCATAAAAGAAGACTGTGTAAGTCCAAAGATATAAGTGCAAAATAGGGGCATGAAAAAGCAGTGTGTCTGGTAAAAGCAAGGCCAATGCCAAGAAAAAAAGAAAAAAAAATCAAACTCTTGATATAGTAAGTTGTATCCCCAACAAGGTGGTACCAAGAAAAAAACCTCTCAAATGTTGTTGCAATCAATGGAGTTGTGATAAAAAATCTTCGATAGTGGAGAAAGAAAGTGGTGGAAATAGCAAGATGATCACCAACTTTAACCCCCCTAAACACTTTTTGAGCCTAATGATCCTTTCATTTCTCAACCCATGAACCAAGCCTATGTTATGTCCCTTACAAAGTCTCTTCAGATTAGGGCACTTGAATTAACCTAGGGGTTCACATGTTTTAAGCATCGCTCGAAGAAGTGCGAGCAAGATTATTTCTTTCTCGTTTTGCAGGGTTCTTGACTTGTAAACCCTGAGATGATTACAAAATATCACTCATTCTTTCAAAAGCCTCGATTCAAAGAGTCCATTTTGTTAAGCCATTGACCAGGCCCACATTATGGTCCCTGTTAAAGACCTCTCAGATTGGTAAGGTCGTACCACTTGCGAGATTGTGCAAAACCTTGTTTGGCATGATGACAGTGAGATAGAGTGATTGTCAAAATCCTGCATCAAAGGTCAGGATGAAACGACCTTTTTTAATGAGGATGAGCGCAAAGCCCTTTCAGAGTAAAGGATCCTTCATTTGACACATCCATAACACTCATGCATTTAGATTGGAATATCCTCTTGAAATTCTCCCCAATGGAAATTAGGTAATGCAAGAATGATAGAAATCATCACGCATGAACCTTACTTGAATTAAATGCATGTCTGTGAATGCATATTGCCTCTCCTACAACTGTGTTTTGCAGGAGACATATCTCCAAGGAACAGAGATGTTACCAGGTAAGTATATCTCTATTCATACCTTAAATACTTGTCATTGTACAGGTATTCATTTTCAAGCACGGGCACTCGATGGAGTTGTCCCCCAAAGATTTTTCCAGATTCAATCTGATTAAGGCGACCGAAGAATGGTTTGGCTCCTGGTCAGATGATTTCTATCGCAAGGCTGGCCGACCGAAGAATGGTTCGAGTCCTAGCCAAGCAAAACCTCAGTCTAGGCGACCGTAGAATGGTACGGGTCCTACACAACATTTATTGCTCTAACAGGCGACCGTAGAATGGTACGGGTCCTGGAAAGTGAATCCCCGTTTAGGCGACCGTAGAATGGTACGGGTCCTAGAAAATGAATCCCAGTTTAGGCAACCGTAGAATGGTATGGGTCCTGGATAACAAATCCCCGTTTAGGCGACCGTAGAATGGTACGAGTCCTAGACAATCTTAATTCAGGCGACCGTAGAATGGTACGGGTCCTGGAAAATCTTTTTTTTTTTTTTTTTGCTGTTTAGGCGACCGTAGAATGGTACGGGTCCTAGACACAACCAAACAACGCTATACTGGGCGACCGTAGAATGATACGGGTCTTGGGAAAGTAGTCGCTTTGTGAAGTCATGTTACTATTTCGGGCGACCGTAGAATGGTACGGGTCCTGGACATGTAACGCCAATCTATCTCGAGTTACTCTACCCTCCTTGAAAGTAAGTAATTTTTTTTTTTTTTTTTTTTTTTTTGGGAAAATGAATCCCATTTTAGCTGCCCCGACAGACCCTCGCTCCACCGATCTCCGTTGCCCCGAGCTCGAGCCCGCCGCCGTCTACCTGCAGCCGCTCCCCGCCGGAGTCCCGACGATCGCCCAGCGCCATCCACCGTTGGTTCACCCCCTTTAGGTAGTTTTTGTTCTTTTTTATTTTATTTTGTTTTACTTTTATAGTTTAGTTTATTTTACTGTCTTTATTTTTATGTTATTTTCCTGTTTATTTTATTTGATAGCGTTCTTTTAGTTTAATTATTTGAATTGTAATATTGAATGTTAATATTTGTGCATTTTATAGACCTTATCCGCTAGGATTTTGTCCGAAATTAATATAATTATTAATTTGATCCGAGAGATATCGGATCATTTTTCTAATTATTTTTAATTTTTGGGCTTTTTGATAGAATCTTAATTGTTAAAATCATAATAATTATTTAATTTGGTCCGTAAGACTTCGGGCTAGATTTTTTAATTATTTTAAGTTGTTGTGACGATTAGGGTTAGAATAATTGTTAATTTAACTCGTGAGACGTCAAAGGTTATTTTTTCAATTATTTTGACCCTTTAGTGATTATATTAATTGTTTAGATTTAATCATTGTTTAACAATTATTCAACTAAAAAATACTATAAAAAATCAAAAATCAAAATATTCAAAAAATTTGCATAAGCATCTAGGACATTAAAGTTTAATATAATAGACACGTAGGTTTAATTAATCAATTTTTAGGATTATATTTTTAGGATTGCATTTTTAGATAATATGTTTAGGACTGCATTTTTAGATTTAAAAGAAGTTAGGATTAGACTTAAATAGCCTTTTTAGAGTCTTAATTAGCACATTTTCATATTCTCATCCTTTTTTTTTAAAATAAAAAAATAAAAAATAGTTTTCTAAGACAGGATAGGGTTTAAGTCAAATTAATCCCTAGATTAAATTAGAAAATTATCCCTTTTTAGATAGATTAATTAGGATCTTTATAAATTCTGGATTTCAATAAAAAAAATCCAAAAATGCTAGGTGTATGTTAACTAGTTTGCATAAAGGATTATTTAAATTAAAGCTTGTTAATTAGTGAAATTATTTCATGAGGTGCGTAATAATTAGTTTGCATAATAGGCCCATTTAATTAAAATTTGCATATTAATAAGATTAAGTCATTTAGTTTGAAAGTGCATTTTTCATAAAAGAATTCTAATTTTTAAGAAAACCCAAAAAAATGATTGCTTGCTTTGTGTGATGCAATTTATTATTTTAATGTTTTAAATAATGGATGAGTACCCGTGTGGTCACCACATTTGCATGTTAGGAAAATAGGTTAAAATAAATCAGCTGCTTGTAAAAACATTTTGAAAAAATTAAAAAGAAATGGTACCGAAAGGGCATTAGAAAATTCTAGTGTAATCAAATCCCCGTACCCTCAGTCTCTGGTTCGTAGGAGTAAAATAAATCTCCATTTATTTTACTTAGGTGTCTAATCGACCTACCGTAAACGGATTAGTGGCGACTCCTAGATAATAATCTCTTGCATGTTAAAAAACTTAAACCTTAAGTCGCGAATTGGTATGGGCTTGGGAGAGCCCGAGTTAAGTGTAAAAACTTAGCAATCCATTAACCTAGTTTTAGGTGGTGCACCCGAAAATTTAAGTCGCGACAGCACTTACGAAGAGCGAGTGTGGGTCAGCTGGGAAAGATGGGGCAAAGATTGCCCTTGGCAAGTGATACCTAGATCTGTCAAGCCGGAGGGCACTTCTGGTAATTCTCGAAGCTTTTCACAATCCTCAAGGTGAAGCTTTTCTAGTGAAATCAGTTTGCATATATTACTAGGTAGTCGCTCCAGATTTTTGCATTATGAAGCTAGCAACTTTTTGAGTCCTTTCTACATCCCAATGGCATTAGGCAATTCCGTTATGTTAGTTATACAAATACACAACCTCCTCAGGTTTTGCAGATTCCCAATGCTTTCGGGTAATTTCGTAATTGATGACCTTGATAAGTCCAGCTTAATCAATGATGCCAAATTTCCAATCGAGCCGGGGATCTCTATCAACGAGCTACAGTCCCATAACTTCAACTTTTGCAGAGATGCTAGATTGCCTATGGAGCTTGGTATGTGGGCTAACTTTCCACAGCAATTAGCATCAATAACCTTGAGCTCCTTCATGGCACCAATGGATTCAGGTAATTCTTCAATTGCTAAATGAGATATGTGTAATTGAGTTAACGAAACCAGGCAACCCATGAATTTAGGAAGTTGAGAAATTTTACAATGATTGAGAGATAGATGCTCCAACTTTATCAAACAATCACTCGAAATAGGAATATCTTGTATATCGGTTTGTTTTATATTAAGGTGCCTCAATTCTACCATTCTACCTATACCTTTCGGTAGCTCCTTGAGTTTTCCACAACCTTCAACATCCAACGAAACTAGAGTGTTGATGTCCCCAATAGAAGGATGAAGCTCTTCCAGATTCTTACAAAATGGAAGATTTAAAATCTCCAACCTTTTGAAAGTGGACAAGTCGGGAGTTCTTTTCAAAAATTTACACCACTCAAGGTTGAGAACTTTGAGCTCGGTCACCATCTGGAAGAAAGAAAGGATATGTCAATGTAATTAGATTGTTGCAACCTATGATTTTTTGCTACTCCTTATGTTTTTGATAATTCCTAAAAAATGATCCCTGCTTCTCTACTCCTTCGCAGTTGGCTTATTTAATTTTAGATGTCTCTTTTAGTAGTGTTTGGCCACGTCAACAGATAAATGTTTTTTAAGCATATTGATTGCAAAAGAATGTTGGAGTGCACAAGTGCTAACTGCACTTATTTTCAAATAAAATTTCAAAGAAGATATTTTCTTATTAGACATAAGCAACTTTTATTATCAAAAACCATATGACAAATTCAAATGGAAGAGAGATGTATTCATCAGGCACTGTGTTTTCCTTCAATAGTATGAAATTAAAGAGAAACGGGTAGTTTATTTATGAAAATCAATTTTCAAATGTACAAGGAAAAAAAAATGTTATGTTAAAAAATACTTCAATGTCTTCTTTACGTCTTACCTTGAGTGAATCCCATCCTCCCCAATCCTTCGAAATTGCACTGTATGACAAATCAAGTACAACTAATTTCTTTGGATGAAAGTTGACTGCAACAAAATCCGAGGGACAGCCCTCCCACTTAAGCCATCTTAACTCTGGAAGTAAGCTTTGGAAAGCTCCGGTGAAATTAGCACCATCCACTTGAAGGAACCTTAGGTTGGTCATTTTTTTAAACTGTTTGGCTGCGTATCTTCGTCCCTCACCACATTTGCTAAGAGAAAGGGCCTCAATCTTTCTAGTGCCCTGCAACTTGGAAACATTGTGGACCATAAGTTTTGAATGATGAGATGAGACCAATTGATATAAAATAAAAAGCACTATTTTGATTTGTTGTCATACTACTACGGCATAGGCTTCTCCCTTTCCTTTTTATGAAACGAAAGGTTGCAGTTGAATATTATTTATCTAATCTATTGAATATTATTTATCTAATCTATATAAAGATGAGAAGCTCAAGCGGTTGATTCCAAACTTTTTCCTCATCCAACTATACCCTTCGCAATTTGCACCTTCTGAATTTTCAAAATTTGCATCCATTTACAAATACAATGGAAGACCTCTCTTCATGCATATACTAATTCAAATTTATCTATCAAAATTCATGCCCTTTATATGTGAAATAATACTTCCTTTACTCCTATCATGTATATGCAATCCAATACAACTCTAACCGTCCAAATGCATCTATCAAACTTGCCATCGATATAATTATCAAAATTAAAGAATCCCAACTTTAGAATTCCCTCATTTTTTTTTGTTTACTTTGTTTGCAATTGTCAATATCAAAGTGAAAAACAAAATGCCCTCGCAAAAGATACGTGAGTGTTTTACGTTCCTTTCTTATCATGTGTTCCTTCGATGAGGGTTTTTCATTGTATATGGAAGGAAAATCGATAAAGTCAAATGAAAAAACGCATGATCCTTACTCTTTTTATCGCTATAGATGTTTGATGCTATCTTTTCGTTGTCATGTTGCTTTTTTACTTTGAAGTAGTAGTCATCAAAAGTTTGATCAATTTCCCATGGATTAATGAGATCTTCTGTATGAATAGATTGGACATGAAAATTCATAAAATTTGTATTCTTAAGGAGCTCGAGTTTTCTGCATATTTCTTTTATTGTAACCTAATATTTTACAAACCCAAATTTGTTTCTTGTTTTAGGTGACGAATTGCACATTGGTGGTTTCAACTTTACGGTTCAAAATTGTATTCTTTCATAGGAATCCCTACTCATTTTTACATTAAAAGTTTGCTGTATATTTATTGTATTTTTGTCAACAACTTCATAGATACAATTTTTTTTTTCAATTCCAATTAATGTTCTATTCAATTGACTATATTTTCTTTCATGCGAAAATATGCTTACTGAAAAGTATTGGTAGCAATTTTTTCAATAGTTTTGGTATATCATTATGTTTTGCATCCCCATATTTATGTTTAGTTTTCCTTAATTAACGATTTTTGTGCCATTTGCACATGCTTGTTTGATTCTTGTACAAATCTTCCATATGTTATAATTGCTTTTAGTGGATTCCCTTTTAACTTTCATGCTGATAATGAAAATTTATCATCACACAAAAATCAAAATCATATATGCTTCGGTTAATAATACTAAAAGTCCCAAATTGATAAACTTGTTCTGCATTTAGCCCACACTAATTTTAATGGCACAAAAAAGTTCCAAACTGGTATACTTGTGTCATATTTACCTCAAATTAGTTTTTGTTTCACAAAAATAAGATGATGTTAATGTTAACTAAGTCTTTGCTAAATAAGATGCTCACTAAGATTGAACAATAAACAAATTATTATTATAACATGACAGCCTACATTTAGCAAATAAATAATATTGGGAGATTAATCAAAAAATCATCCATCATCACAAAAAGAAAAAGTATTACTAGATTCATAGAAAGAAACTATCAACTATCATGACAAGTCTATATAATGAAAATAATATATGTTTAAATGGTTATATAATGCAGTTAATCATGCCACATCTGCGAATTGACGGTGCCAACTAACGATTGACTACGAAGGACTCAATTGCACAAAAAAATGAAAATTAGAGGACTATATTGAACAAAAGCAAAAAATAAATGAGGACTAAATTGCACAACCAATAATATTTAAGGGTTAAGCTTAACCCAAATTAAACAAATATAGGAACCAAGATAGCTAAATCGTCACAAATGATTGGAGGAATCATTTATCATACCAAACAATTCATGAGACGTCAATACTGAGTAAAAGAAAAAATAAAAAAATAAAAATGATTAAAAAAAAAGGCCTAGCAAAAAACCAAATGACGGATCCAAACATCAAACATGGGCATCAAACAAATATGTGGGGAAAGCATGGCTGTGACAATTTATAAATGTCAGATTTTCTCTAAAAGTAATTTGTCAAATATTCTGCTCTTGTAGTTTTGCCGTTGCATTAAAGTTACCAAGAGGAGAGTATCCTCAACACAACACTACTAGGTAGAGATATATATCATTTATCCATAATCAAGAAATTGATCCTCATATGTTCCAGAATCGGGCAAAAATAGCAATTAATCAAAATAGCTCTTTTGCTGGTAGAATCAGTTAGGAGTCAAGACTAACAAGTATATTTATTTCAAACAAGAAAGGGAAGATGAAACCACATTCACTTACTAAAACAAGTAGAGAAAACTCTTACCTTGTTTCTATCAATCACATCTACTGCCTCCTTAGAATTCCATAATCTGCTACGCTTTTGAGGCTCCTTTGGATTTTCCAGACGAACAATTTCCCTTCCAAGATCTCTCAATTGATCATGCATCATTAGCATGTCGTATTTGTCAATTTTAATTAGGGACATAAGAGTCAATACTTCAATCCCCCTCCCCGGGAGAAAATCACTGGTGTCCCACATGTAAGTTGGATTTTGTTTATGTGATTTAATGAAAAAGCATGCAATATCCAAAAATATTTGTTGCTCCTCATCATCTAATGCTTTGTAACTTATTTTAACTTCTCTTGCACTTTTTTATCGGGCACTTTCTTTAATTTCTTTAATGTATCTTTCCATACTTCTTCTCTCTTTCCACATAAGAATGAACCTATAACTTCAAGAGATAATGGAAGCCCTCTAGTAGTAGATACAATATGATGAGAGATAATCTTGTAATCACTCGAAGGAGAATCCTTTCGAAATGCATGTTTACTAAATAAAATTAGTGATTGATCTAAAGACAGTTCCTTGAGTTGGTACATATAGCCTGCCCTACCTTCATCAAGAATGCTTTTGTTTCTGGTTGTGATGATGCTATACTTCTTGCTTCAAACCAACTACCATCCCAGACCAAAGCACTCAAGTGCGTACAATCATCCACATCATCTAGAAGAATAAGGACTTTCTTACTTGTAAATCGAGATTTTATGACATTGACTCCTTCATCGACATTAGACACCCCACACAAACTTCCTATTATGGTAGAAATGAGTTGCTTTTGTACACATTCAATACCCTTACGCTGATATGTTTCTCGGATATTTGCCACAAAGCTACGATAGTCAAATTGACTAGAAAGTTTGTTGTACAACACCTTTGCCAAAGTTGTCTTACCAATGCCGCCCATTCCATAAATTCCAATAATCCTTGTACCATTGAATTCAGCATCTATCTTGCTCATAATCTGTTGCACATGATCATTGATTCCCACCAACTGTTCAGGAACATTTAGCTGAAAAAATCTTTTTAACTCGCCCATAACTTTTTTGACAACAATATTAACCAATGTTCCTTCATGCCTATCAAGTAACAATGAATATCAGTATAGGATAGCAATATGTATATATTTTTTCAAGAAATATCTATTTATGAAAGATTAAACAATTGTTGGAGAAGCTTTAATAAATAAAAAAAACAATTGTTGGAGGAAACGGTACCTATTATCAATTTTCTCCGATTCCAATCCTTTCAAGGAGCTGACTTCTTTGAGTGCTTCTTCCCATTCCTTCACAACGATTTCATCCATAATCTTTTTATGTGCATTGATGGCATCTCTCAATCTCCCTATAGGATGTCACACCTGTGAGGGTTCCACTTTGTAAAATATGGGCAACACTATCTGCCCTTTACATCTCTTGCACTTCAATATCTCAACCAACTCGCGGAGGCACCATTTACTTGAAGCGTAGTTGTCCGAAATAATTGGGATCGAGATCTTAGACTTCGTAATACTGCAGAGAAGCTCCGAACCAATCTCCTCACCAACACGAAGGTCATTATTGTCTCTAAACACACAAATTCCTGCATGATCAAGGTTATGATAGAGATGATCGGTGAAACCTTTGCGAGTGTCTTCCCTCTAAAGCTCAAAAACACTTTGTAATCATTTCCCTTCGGCCTTTTGGTTCCACCTTCATAATCACCTCCATGTGGGGGGTCAATGAGGAGGACATCTCATAGATCGGATCTTTTTAATTAAAGGGTTCTTTTCTTTTGATGGAGAAGGAAATAGAGGAGAGAAATACGGAATCCCAAATCTGAGAATAGCAAAAATGTCTCCCAAGACTCAAACTCGAAGCTACATTTCAAACAAAAATAGAAACTCTCAGACAACTCATCAGAAGAAAATGGAGCAATCAAAGCGGAAATAGAGAAGGACATGGAGCCATCGATTACCTTAGGAGTGCTCAAATGACATGACCCACCCACTGTTGGGATGTACACCGATCCTCAATCTTGGACGTTGGATTACCAACACACAACACTCTACTATGCGTGCTTGAACAATGCTGATTGCTGACTGCTAAGCGCTTAAAGAATGATGGTTGTTACACTCATAATATTCGCAGGATTATGCAGAAGTTGCAGGGAACCTTTGCAGGTGCTTCTTGACTTGACTTGCTTTTTCTTTTTTCTTTTTTTAACAAAAAGCAGAAAAGAAAACCAACTTGCAATAAATATCCTCCTAGTCCTTGTCTTGCTTTTTCTATTGTGAGCAACCATTGCAATAAAGATGCTCCTAATCCTTGCTTTTTCTATTGTACGCACTTGAACGATGCTGACTGCTTGAAGAATGCTGAGTTATTGCACACGCAATTTCAACAGCATCATGCAGAAAGTGCGTGCAACCTACGCAAGTGCTTTGATTGAAATTGGCGATCCAGCACGACTTGACTTTGACTTGCTTTTCCATTAATAAATGGAATCATTGGGGAAATGTAATGGGAAGGTGAAGCAAGCAAAGACACCACGATTACGCCGCTGCTCAGTGAATTTCGGTAGAGGTCGTGGAAAATTAACAAGAACAGTTCCAAAACTAACTTAAAGACTTAGACAAATATATTTTTAGCATCTGCTCCACCTGTACCTGTAATTTAAATCCATTCCGCTCCTATGAAAAAATCCGCATTAACACACTTTCTGCTAGACTGTGCATAGCTCTCACTCATAGCGGACTGACTTTTATCTATTCACTTTGATATGCGTCAGGCTAAGCTTTATTCATTTGTCGGCCAATCCATTCTAGGAAATTGTTAGCAACTTGTCCCACATCAATGAATAAGGATGGACATTGATAGTTTGAAAGAAGATTTTTACGTAAAGAAATTGCAACTACATCTAGATAACTACTTACCCAAACAAATAAAATACTACTTCATTTATAGAATGAAAATGCTTGCTAAAATTAAAAATCGAATACGGGTCATTTCCTAAACATCCATTCTTAAATTGCATGTATGTCGTTGTGTAAACTCCGCTAGTCTAGTTAAATATTTTCTCGAGTTGCCTATTTAAATGATGAAATGAATGTTTGGTTTATTTTGGATGGTAGCAGATCTATTTCGTATTCAGGTGCTCTGTTTTTTCAAATGTTACACATTCAGCTGGTTTCAATTTTAATTTCATGACCTTTTCCACGAAAATCAATTGGCAAATCACACCAGAAAGGATCATGAAGTGACCGTGAATTTGCTCCCATAAAGATGCAAGCAACTTCCCAAGGGCTTTCCATTGAGCTTCCTCGGAACCCCCATCACCTCATCCACCGAAAGCTGTCGTGCTCACCTCATCCTTTCATATGAATGTGGGGACCTGAATGTGAATATGATTCTCCAGCGTTCAAGAGAATACAAAAGCTGTCGGCTCAGAACCACAAAAGAGAATCCACGTCAAAATAAAAAATTTCAGGCCCACAATGCCAAGCACTTCAAATATGTACTAGTTGGAAACTTGACGGTCGCGTGGCCATTGGTACCCCTCTCCCTTATTATTCCTTTCGGTCTCCAAGCAAACTGTGCGGTAGAATCCCTTTCTTTCTTAAACTAGTCCATTAGTTGGTCTACAAACTCTTTCGTGCCATCAGATCCTCCTCCTCTAAAAACATATGGACAGAACAAGCTGGAGGAGGATTATTCGAATGACTGAGTTGCTAGGTTGTGCAACACCTCCGCCTTCCAAGGATCAACTTCATATGTATACATTTTGCCACATGAATGGACACATCGATTGTTCATCGAAGCATCTTGTGGATAATGGCCAATGTGCATCAATTGGAAGTCAAGTGAAGTTCCACGCATTTGAAGGATGAAATTAATGTTTAGTTGATTTCAATTGATAATGACTCCTATGGTAGCAACAACGCGTGATTTACCCTATGCTTGTGGTCTATTTAGCGAGCAAGCACCTTCATGATAAAGGAAAATTTGCTTTGCTTGGATACATCGAGTAAAGGAATAGAGAAGAATTATGAATTTCCTCCCATTTATTCTCGTAAAGGTTACAAAAATTTACTTCATTTTGCTCCTCTTCCCCTCCTTCCCAAATAAAGCATAAATATACATTTTGCCCTTGTATCTTGTTAGATACTAAATAGAAGAATTTCTTATGCTTGCGAACACAAAATCACACTAAAATTATCCAGAGTACACCTGAAAAAGGGCATGCAGCTTAAGACTATGAGGCCCGAATTGAAGGAAGCATAACGGTCTAAGTTTAAAGGGTTTTCAAAGGTTTCCTCTTAAAAAGCAAGTGCAAAGTGAGTCAAGTAATTTAGATTTGCCTTATTATAGGCCATAACGATCTCACTACCTCTTTTGCGCGGTCAAGTAAGACATCATTACAAGCCGTGCGATCATGTTGTGATGCCCAATTGTTGAACAGGTTCTTTCTTTCGGCTGACGATTGGACAGGTTGGAATTGGGCTGGCAAAGCTTGTCACATATGTTCAGTCAGCACAACTCGTGCATCACGTGCAGGGAGAGTGGGACATTCCCTGAGCATTACCCCGTGCTTGTATAGATGTGAATGCGACTATTGATATTTGAATAGCCACTTACTACTAGCATGACAAGTCATTCTCTTGACAGTAGCATGTATAACATATCTTGCCTTGAAGGACAATATAATCCGATAGAAAAAAACAAACATGTATCATGGCTAATCAGCTAAGAGTGGGCTTGATTGAATCTAAAAGGAATTGCACTTTTGCCATCCTGAACCACTTTCCACGGTCTTTTTTTCATCCTCGACAAGCTAAGTCATCTAGCTGCAATTGAAGCATCATGGTATGCATTCAATGACCTGCAATCTCCCACAAGCTCCTAGTATAAGTAGATGTCCCTCCTCCAAATCCAACTGTATAAGAGGGGATGTAAGAAGTCAGACTTCAATGCATGCTTAAATGTCGAAACCGACGAAGAGAGTGAATGGAAAGAGGATTAAGTATGTAGAATAGCGGTTGTTTCAACCATGTAGAATAGCGATTGTTTCAACCACTTAGGGGCTGTTTGGTAACGTTCCGGGGAACACTTGTTTTCATTCTTTTGTTCCCTGGAACAGAAATAGAACAGAAACGCGTTTGGCAATTTTTTTGTTCTCGGGAACAAATTGTTCCCAGAATAGATTTAGAACAGGAAAAAAAAAAAGTCGTTTCTTGTTCCTAGGAACAACTCAATAAACAAGCTTTTTCCTTTCTTTTCTTTTCTTTTCTTCATTTCCTTTTATTTCTTTTTCACTTCCTTTCTTCTTTCCTAGCTGGTCACCGGCCGGTGATGGCCGGCAACCTCGCCAGAGCCTCGTCGGCCCCAGCAAGAAGCCTTGAGCTCGCCAACCATCGGCGAGGCTTGGGGAGCCTCATTGTGGCCGGGTGAGGCCCCCAAGCCTCGCCTGGTCATCACGAGGTTGGTGTCGCCCGACCTCACAAAGGTGGTCAAGTGAGGCTTGGCCTCACCCAGCCACAAGTGAGGCCAAGCCTCACTCGGCCACGGCAAGGCTCGACCTCGCTCGACTATTGTGAGGCCAACCTCGAGGTGGCTGGGCAAGGTCTAGCCTTGCCGGTGGCCGAGCGAGGCTCGGCCTCGCCAAATTAGGGCGAGGTCGCCTCACCAAGCCACAATGAGGCTCCCTAGATGCTAGTGATCTCGTTTGGCCGGTCATCGGCCGGCCATGGCCAAGCCGGCGACCGCCTAAGTGGAAAGAGAAGAAAAAAAGGAAAGAAAAAAAGAAAAAATGTAATAAAATTATTAATTTATTAAAAAAATTTAATCATAAAATTTTTTTGGGGTTGTACCAAACATGTTTTTATTTTCAAAACATAAATTTTTTATAGTTACCAAACGTTTTAAAATACTAAGAAATTGTTCCCGAAAATGGAAATAAAAGTGTTTCTAAAAAGAAATTGTTTCCGAGACCAGAAATGTTATCATATGCACCCTTAAGGTCCGCAAGAAAGTATATCATCTATCTAGGAGAGCAATTACAACCAAGAAATGAACCTATCAATTATACTGGCAAAATGGAAAATCTCACGAGCATCATTCATGTCGAGAAAACGAGAGGGAGAAAACGGATCCCTCTTTCCATAGGAAGAATGAAGAGAATGTTCCAATTAAATCCACTTGCCGAGAAGTGTTTCTGAAAACTGACTGCTTGTTCCAACGGAAAGGCAGAAAAAGATGACATTCTACAATCTAGTTAGCGCCTTCTGAATATAGGGCGGCCTTGCTTTCTTCCCATAATACTGTCTACCCAAATAAGGCCTCGAGTTGATTAAATTCTTACTATATGCTAACTAATTCGGATTATAATACGTTCCCCGTACCTGCAGGAATATTGCTGTAAATTTAGATTGGCGTTATGAACAGGGAAATTGCCTTCATTGAATATTATTTCAGGTTGGTTTGTGCAAAATGGCAAATTCGAATAGGAGCAAGCAGGCAACAGCAAATTATTAAAATCTGGCTTTATTTAATTGACCAAGAGAAGAAATTACAACAGCCTTTATTCATTTAATAAAACACAACCAAAATGGAGAACGCGGGTTTTTGTCATGGACTTATGACACACTAAGTACTTGAAACCAAACTTGCCTAAATCATGAAATCCTTCATCTCATGCTCTAAGGTATAGGTATATCAAAATTATTTTTTCATGATAATAATAGACTCCCAGAAAATAGTTGTCATGTCATGCTCCAAGCCTCGATTTTATAATTTTTCCTGATCTTTCTATTTAAATTTTCAAATGGCCAATCAGATGCAAAAGTTACTATTTACACGTCCTTTCCTAGACTAAATCCCAATTTATAGTATGCTCCTATTCAAATCCCCAGAAAAGATGAGCTCTCTACTTTTGCTGGGATGCAGCGATAGAAGTTTCGAGAATGCAAAAGATATTATAGGAAAGAATATGAAATGCAATTTTCACAATGTATACTGTATTTTTTTTTTCTCCTATGACTCTTTTAGTAATTGGGTGTGATTGGTGTATGAATCCCTCCCTAGAAAAAAAAATTGAAATCCAGGATATAATCAGAGAGAAAAATTTTTTTGTCAGTAATATTTTTTATTTACACCATATATATCTAAAATGGAGTTCCTTCACAGTGAATTGTTAGGCTAGTTTTCTCGAGGTGGGGCCTATATTTCTCCCGTTTTTCGACTGTTAATTTTATTATAGTCATGCATTAAGTATGATTGATATTTTAAGAGCAATTCTTGCGATAAAATCAATGTATTTAAACAGACTTTCAATATACCTTTATTAGCCATTTATTGATTCAAAATTAATGATTCCACATTCATAAACTGTGCTTCAAAATATTTCCATCCAAATTCTGAATTCAAACTAATAAGATATTAAATTTGTGGAGTAAGAAGTCAATATATTAAAACTCGGTTGTGCAACTCTTACTTGGGAATAATTATTTGTGATAGTTTAATAAAAAAAGGAAGTCTATGCAAAATGTAAAAAATTAATTTTGAGGAGAGATGTGGATGTGATTGGGATAAAGGTGTGATGAGATGACTATGCTATCTTAAAAGTATGGTGCGGCATAGAGAAGTCTAATTTGAGAAATAGCTTCAAGAGAGATCTTTTTGTACTTATCCAGAAGACACAAAAATCCCAGTTGCTTTTGCTTTACTCCTAGGAGCTAATCATTCTCCATGCCACAATCATCTTGCAGTCGTTTTGTACAATGGATATTTTTAAAATAGCTAGTAGTTACATAAAAAGAGTAAGAAAATAACGTTCAATTCCATTATTATTCCGGACCCCATAGATATTTCTTTTTTTTTTTATATTTAAAATAGAAAAATATGTGAGTTTCGAGGAATAGAGAGTAGGTATTAGGATACCTTGAGCTTCTCATTTTCATATATAAGTATATCTTTTTTTGTTCCTTGATAGTCTATAAGGTTGTTCAACATTTATTTTGCAATTGTAATTACATGCTCTCTTTATCCAATTGTTTACCATCAATCAAAAAATGACTACAATTTAAGGAGAACAAACTCAAAAGAAATATAAATAATTGCGTCTCATTTTCAAGAATGCTTCCGAATAAAAGAAATAAAAAAAAATTCTTTCGAAATCCACAAGACCGATTCCTGATAGACCGGCCTCACGAAAGTGTCCTGTCGGAGTGGGCCTAAATAAGTATTACTGGATAAAAAAGAAAAAAAATTATTTTCTGTGTACGAAATTCCCAAGGAAGAAATCACAAGGCTATTCTGTGGTGATGGAACTGTAACAAGACAAGTTGGAAAGAATTAGCCATGAATGACGATGATTTTTGTTGTAATCTAAAGGCATGAGCACGTATGAAAATACTACTTATGTCTAATTAGTATATCAAAAATAAAAATAAAAATTATTTTCTTGCATATAAGTAAAAATTGCTCTTCGAGTATTCATTTAGAAGAGCCAATTATGTGAATCTCTTATTGATTATAATTTCAATGGTTGAAATTAATGAGATTTTTTTTTTTGCCTGAAAATTAACAAGACTATTGTGCACCGAAAGTCATGCTGTTGATTGCTTTTATTTTCATGCCATCATAATCGTGGGGGCAAAAATTCAGAAAAAAAGAAGAAGAAAGAAATATCCATTCTAGGGCCTCTAAAAACTATGAGGAAGATGGGCCGTTTTTTGAATCCGTGTTTTCGCACATCGATCATGCCATATCCCTTGTCATCCATCCAATGCAAGTGTTTAAATGTCATCCGTCTATTTAATTTGTGTCATCAGCTGTTCAATCAAAATTTTGTTAGTATCAACTATCAAATTGAGCATAATAAAATTGTTAGGTTTAAAGCCACTACTAGATCGTCCCAAAAAAGTGAAAGATATGAGAATATATGGTACATATATTGCAACGTACTGTATTACGACATGTCATAATAATTAAGAATGAGAATATAATGTAAAATAAAATTGTTTTATGACATCACGATGTATTACCATAACCAAGTGTTGATATGATGCAAAACATGGATGTGCGCCCGAGTATTTTCGGATGATGAATAGAATGAAAAAAAAAAGATGATGAAGTTAAGAAAGAAATGACATCGCAACACTATGCGGGCAATTATTGCACGCATAATTTCCACGGGATTGCGCGGGAGGGGCGTAGAGCCTACGAAGGCGCTCTTTTTCGAAAGCAATGACTTGACTTCAATTTGACTTGCTTTTTCTATTAATAGAACAATTAGAAAATAAAAAGCAAAGGGCAATCACTGTAGGTGGGTTATTGCACGCATAATTTCATTAGCATTATGCGGAAGGTGTGTGCCCCCCACACAGGTGCTTTGATTGATTGACTTGACTTGCTTTTCCATTAATAAATGGAATCATCGGGGAAGTGTAATGGGAAGGTGAAGCGAGCAGGACAGCACGATTACGTTATTGCATGCTAAAACAGAAGGGTAAAGTAGTGCGAAGCACGAGCCAAGTGAGGAGTTTGGGAAAATTGGTGTGACTAAACAGGGAATGGAATGGAGTAGTGAATTTCGGTAAAGGTTGTGGAAGATTGACAAGAACAGTTCCAAAGCTAACTTAAAGACTTGGACAAATGCATCTTCAGCAGCATCTACTCTTCACTGGTATTTATAATTAAAACCCGTGGCATTGCTATGAAAAATCCCTATCCACATAATTTACACTAGATTGTCCGTAGCTCTTGCTTGTAGCGAACCGACCTTTATCTATTTGCTTTGATGAATGCTGTGCTAAACTCTATTTATTTGTTGATCGATTCATTCTAAGAAACTATTCGCAGCTTGTCCTACATCAACCAATAAACTTTTAAGATTTTCAAAAGAAGGTTTTTACATAAAGAGATTGCAATTATATCTAGATAATTGTTCACAAGTACTAATAGAATATCACTTCATTTATGGAATGGAAATGTTTGCTAAAAATAAAAATCGAATATAGGTCATTACCTAAACATTGATTGTTAAATTGAATGTATGTGGTTGCACAAATCCTACTAATGAAATTATTATCTTGCATTGCTTATTTATATGATGAAATGAATGCGATTTTTTTTTTTTTTTGGATGAGAACCGATCTATTCAAGTGCTACTTTTTTTAAATGTCAGACATCCAGCTAATTTCGATTTCAATTTCATCACATTTATCACGAAAATCACTTGGCAAATTGCACCAGAAAGGGTCATGAAGTGACAATGAATTTTCTCCCACAAGACGCAAGAAACTTCCCGTGGGTTTTCGAGCGAGCTTCCTCGAAACCCTCATCACCTCCATGCTGTGCTCACATTATTTGGTTTTATGGATGTGGGGTCCAAAATGTTATTATGATTCTCCGACGTTCAAGAATGTACGAAAGCTATGAGATCAGACCCACAAAAGAAAATCGACAACTAAATATTTCGGGAAGACGAATAAAATCAAGGGTTAATCTTTTGAAAAATTGGTACGACAAATTTATCTCAAACTATTTTTTTGACCATCAAAAACTCCAAACTTGTATACCCTTGACAAATTTACCCCAAACTTATATACCTTTAACAAATTTACCCAAAACTAGGACACTTGTGACAAATTTACCATCTGTCAGTTTTCGTTAAATTTTACTGTCAAATTATTAAGTTAAATGACACTTGATAGTTGACTGATATATCAATTTGGGATTTTACGCTCCATTTGTCACAGTTTATAATTTTTATGATTTTTTTGTGGTATTAATCCAATTTAGCGGAGGGTATATTTGTCACAAATTTACTAGTTTAGAGTTTTTTGTGGTCGAATAAATTAGTTTGGGGTAAATTTGTCATAAATGTACTAGTTTATAGTTTTTTATGGTCAGTCGGGGTAAATTTATTGCAGGTGTACCAATTTGGCGTTTTTCATTGTCAAAAATATAGTTTGGTTGTGTACTAGTTTGGAGTTTTTCAGGGTATTAATCCTAAAATCAACACTGACACAAATTCCGCAGGAAATGGATGCACAATTTCCATGGATTGATGACTACAAATGAGCCTTAATAATACCTTCTTCTTGGTAGAAATTATTCAAAAAAAAAAAAAAAAAAAGATGATAAAATGAGAGCATCTTACGCTGCTTCTGGACCTTCCATGGGTTGTGCACCTTGAGCGGGTTTGAAATTGGAATACGAAAGAAAACCAAAGATATATGCACATCTCTCTAATAATAATAAAAAATTGTTCATTTAGACCAATGCGATAGAATAATATTTGAAAAATGTCTGGTTTGTCCAACTTTATAGAAGGTGACACAAAGGTTAAATATATTTTGGGCCTCATATTAATTATGTCAACATAAATTGGAAGCTCAATCCTTTTAAGAGTTTGCATAGTTGGTTGAGAAAGGATATTTTCATATTTGAAACTGTTCTGAATGGGAAAAGGAATGTGGTGTTTAATGGGCCTTCAAGTAATCAAGCAGTTGCACCTTGTGCCCGACTATTTTATATAAGCGGTCAGCTTATATTTTCCGGCTCTCTACCCTATTGATTCTCCAGAGCTAGGTTCAGCCCGATCAAATTTCCATCTTTTTGATGATGTGAGATTGGATACTTTGGAACACAAATTCATTATTTTTTTAAAGCATTTCCATGTTAACCAAAATCCGTCCTAACATTATGAAGGTTGAAGCTTTTCTTTAAGCTACAGGCATTGTTCTTTTCAATCGGTAGCTACAACTACAAGAAGCTTCAAAGAGGTTTCCTCAATTTTTTTTTCATTGTACTTTATAATGTTAGAGGAGATAATTATCAAATTCTAATGCCATTAAATGTCAATGATGGCATGTGAGTATTGGACGCAAATCGCGTAACCCCAAGATCTCCATAACTAGAACAAGAACATGCATCATTGAGAAGAAGAAAGATTAACGCACCTGTTTTGGAATCCATTGTTCTTGAAGCGGAAGCGGAAACACAATGTTCCACGCGCAAGTCCTTCTCCTCTATTGCCCTCTGTATCACTGGCTCAATGAGGCGGCCCCCCTCACGTGCAGCGTTAGGTAAACGCCCCTTAGGTGAGGATACATGTGAGAATCAGGGTTAGAGAAGAGACTTGAGCACTATTTATAGAGTTTTCAGCCAGTCCCTCTCATTACGGGCCAGGCTCAACTCGACCCACACTAGCCAGCCCATATTAGACTAATTAAGAAACCTTCTATCTCACCTTAGACCAACCATGTTTTACGGTAACCGTAAAACTGTAATTACAATATCAATTAATTTAGTCCACATTAGGAAAAACTCTTACATTCTCCCACTTGGACTATATTAATTGAAATCGTACTGTATGTGCGCACATTTGGTCCAGAGATAATTCTTAATAGTCAATCATATCCCATAAAGTCTTAAACATCGAATCATGGCGGTAACTGCATGTATACACACAGAGCCTTCCATGGTCACGAATGTTCTCAACTTTATTGATATGGATTCAATATGGTAGTGTGGCAAATGAATAACATCTCTCATAGAGAAATCTCATTTGTCAGTCACCATTCTCTTACTAGTGTGTAAAAGAGTATACTTGAGTAACAAAATTTCATAATCTTTACTGTTTCTTATCAGCTCAATACATAACTCAAATACAATCTCATACGAATTGTATCTCATTAAGCCAGCTTCAGTTCATAATAAAGTTTGATTTTTATTTATGAATCACACATTTATAATGATTGTGCGATAACATACTAGTAACCCATCACCTGTATTTCCAAAATCACATAAAATACAAGAAAAATACGCAAAAATACATGTATTTAGGATTCCGTATGTATTTTCACATCCATAAAATTATCAAACATGTAAAATAAATATACCACGAGATAGAGGACAGCCATATGGATCCAACGCTACCGGACACGCGCCGATCCGACGCTCCACGCGCCCTCATGTGCCGCCTGAGTGCGCGGCGCGTGGAGCACACGCGCGGCGCGTGTTCGACGCGCAAGAGGCGCGTGGCCGCGCGTGGTAGCGCGTGCAGCCTCCTCTTGCGACGCGCCACCCATGGTTTTCTTCGTCTCGTCGAGCCCAGTCCGAATATATAATTTAATTTAATTTTTATTGAACGAAAAGTCTCGAAAATCGCAAATTAGGGCAAGATCTGCACTAATTAGGGCTAATTCGTACAAATTAGGGCAAAACCAATTACATTCAAGTTCTAGGGTTATGGTTGCTCTGATACCACATGTTAGACGCAAATCGCGTAACCCCAAGATCTCCATAACTAGAACAAGAACATGCATCATTGAGAAGAAGAAAGATTAACGCACCTGTTTTGGAATCCATTGTTCTTGAAGCGGAAGCGGAAACACAATGTTCCACGCGCAAGTCCTTCTCCTCTATTGCCCTCCGTATCACTGGCTCAATGAGGCGGCCCCCCTCACGTGCAGCGTTAGGTAAACGCCTCTTAGGTGAGGATACATGTGAAAATCAGGATTAGAGGAGAAACTTGAGCACTATTTATAGAGTTTTCAGCCAGTCCCTCTCATTACGGGCCAGGCTCAACTCGGCCCACACTAGCCAGCTCATATTAGACTAATTAAGAAACCTTCTATCTCACCTTAGACCAACCCTGTTTTACGGTAACCGTAAAAACAGTAAATTACAATATCAATTAATTTAGTCCACATTAGGAAAAACTCTTACAGTGAGTTCCCCTTTAATTAGGAAAGAAGAATAGGATATTGTGATTTTAGTAATTTCCCACTAAGTAAAATGGTCATCCAGAAAGGATTATTTAAGAGATTCATTTTGGTAAGTGAGATAGGTTTTTCATTGCTCTTATCAACAAACACAAATAAAGTATAAAGAGATTAATGAAATGATTAAAGCAACAGTTGAGAGAGGGTGAATTGATTATTTTAAGAAAATTGAAACTTTTTCATGGAAAACTTGTCCAATAGTGTCTTGGTATAAGAGAGTGAATTGGTTGTTTTAAGAAAATTAATTGTTTTTTTCAAGAAGAACGTGGATCATGTATTGCTATAGGAGGAAAACTATCACGCAGATGCAGTACCTTGTATCCAAATGACAATAAAGGAGTTAAGAGAGATTGAAGAGATGCAAAACAGATTTGTACTGAATCGAACTTCCACTTAACCTAGTCCTCCCACAACAAGGTTGAGTAATCCTCGAGATTTTACCGTCTGTAGAGGATGCTACTCTTACATAAAGCTCAGTAGATGATTCTATAAAACGTGTACCTTTTACAACACTATGACTCACTCACTACCTAGATCACGAAAGCACACTTCTACGGAGAACTTGAGTGAAAGCTTCTCAGAGATTTGCTGGGTTGATATGTCACCAAAGCTGGAACCTATAAAAAGCGTTATTCATAAAGCATCATTAAATCCGCTAATGTTGATGAAGATTCATCGTTACAGGAGCCGTCTTGCACTCGCTTGGATTGATGCAGGGGCGTTGGTTTGTTCTGGACAGCCTGTGAAAGAACAGTCGAGCACGACAGACAAAACAGCAGGCGGCGGTGTCAGGTTTAAAGAAACGGGACAACAGCGGAAGCGTGGTGGCCTGGCCAGTAGTTCGCTCAAAGGGCTCGACAAGTGCTTGTAATTTCGCCGGGAAACTGCAAAGAATTAATCAAGAGACCACGGGGGCTGCTGTGGCATGCAAAGGACTCGCCGAGGGGTGCTTCATCGTTGCCGGAAATTCCCCAGATCAGAAGAGGGCAAAACTGGATGATGAACTGCGGCGGCAAGGAGACGGGCAGTACCGCGTCCGGCGCAAGGCGTGGCTCGGACGAGTGCCGGAGCTTGCTGCTGACCTCCAGAGATATCGCCTCCCTCTATTGGGCGCAAAACCTCCCACAACTTCTCTCCTCACATTCCATAATCTTAACCGAATTTTCCAAAATGCACGTGCGCACATCTACCCCAAAGTTATTGCCGAGGATTAATTATCAAATCTTGGTAATAATATGAAATTACTAACGTGGCACACATGATTTGAGTCATTAAAGAATAATGAGCTTGGCCAAACTCACTAAATTTAAAGCTCAGAACCATCAATTTGAATCCTCACCGGTCCAATGCAAATGCAATAAAAAAATAAAATAAATAATAAATGCTCTTAAAACTATATGCTATGCAATTTAATTCTAATATTTTTGTTTAGGTAATAAAAATTAATCCCTAATTTTTTTCATGCAATAAACAACTGATGCTTATCTATCAATTTACTATCTAATCACGAGCAAAGTTAAATTAGATAAATACTTTACACCTAATACCGGCACAAACAATTTGAATTCCTAATTCCTTCCACACCCCCCCCAAAAAAACAACAATTTTTTATTCATCAGCTAAATATGTCCCATGAATCAAATAAAAGTTTGGGTACTATATGATGGTTTCTATAACAGTCATTCTTGCCCCACTTTGCTCTGAGATCAATGTTTAAACCCTCAACATCTTCTCTCGTAAAGAAAGGGGATTTGAGACAACAATTGATTGATGAAATCAATCAAATGTCGAGATTAATAAGCAAAATGAGATGGTTTCTATATTTCACCAGCCAGAAGATAAAATCAGAAACAAATTAGACAAAGAAATAATCGTAAGTTGCCACTTGGAAGCACCAATAGTAAAATGAAAATGGGAAGCGACGATGTAAAGAGAACTTCCTTTAAGTGCAAATCTTAACAAAGCTGTAAAACAAAGAAAGCAACGGGAGACCAAAACTTGCATACTGGAAAGTTAAGTTACAACACTAGTTAAGTTAACTAAAGGTAGTAAAACATGTTTCAGACTGCTTTAAATTGAAAATCAAATTTTGAAGGAAAAAAATTTATACTTCTCATAAATAATTTATCATGTTAATGTGGACCTCAAGAATAACTTTTAAGTATATCTTATGATGATTTATGTAATTTCCAACACATTAACCACACATATAACAAGAAAAGTTACTATAGTGAAAATCACGAATTTCCTTTGACTTATGCGAAGTAAGTTCTATAATCGCATTCTTTAATAAAATGATAAATACATTTACTTTGTGAAGAAAGTAAAATGGTGCTTCTTACTTATGGGGCACGACTATTTTCACAGCCAAAAGAAGTCGTGGCCACAGCTTTTCCCAGCTTTTTCAGTTTCTGTGAAGAAAATAAGGGAGGTGGAAATCTAAAGAACAAGGTCCATCCTGTTTCAGGTATCAACTTGAGAAAAAAAAACGTCCATTGAAGAGATAAAAGGTGCAGTTATCTTATCGAAGTGAAGTTCTTTAGAAAAGGGGTGCTCATTTCAAATGTGAAATGAAATGGAAAAGTAGCATTTGTTAAGCCTTTACTATGGAGAGCTAATGTTATTCACGATGTTAGAAAAACACAAGCACCGGCAACATTTGTAATGCAAAACAGAATTTAGTAACAAGGTGCTTATTTCAGTCCAAATGAGTGCACAACTTGTGCTAATACTTGTTCCATTGGTACAAGTTTTGGACCCTGAAAGCCCATAAATCTTCAATTAAAATGATGGGGGAAAGAGGAAAGTTGAAAAGACCAAACTACATTCCTATTTTGAAAGAGTATTCAGTATATCCGAAACAAGGCCCGGATCTGGTCATCTTGCAAAATATGCAATCAAGTTTAAGACAGCCATGCGAGAGTTCAATGATGAATATCTCCTGTCCACACTTCGAACCACAATGTGAAACAGCATTCATCGGGGAGAGAGGGAGAGAGAGGGGGGAGGGAGAGAGGAAGGGAGGAGGGAGGCTCGAGGGAGAGATCATTCATTCAAGTGAAAACATCTTCAAGCTCTTGAGGCAGCCTTATGAACCGCGGTTTCCTTTGGGATTTGGTGGTAGCTTTTCTTGACAAGGTGAAGCAGCTTTTCCAAAATTGTCTCCTCTGAGTTCAAAATCTCATTGCTGTCCTCTGTCGTTTGGAAACTGACAATTCCCATTGGCCGGTCTATCTTTGCCATTAGGGACTTGTAAACAACCACTAAGGAGAGATGCTTCTCAGCTTCCTAAAATGGTAATATAGAAGTAAGAGGTCATGCTGATAGAATATCATAAAAGCTAATTATCATTATATGGTCTCTCTATCATATGATAACGTTGATTTAATAAATTGAGGCATGTGATCGATTAAAGCTCTCAACAACAGCAATAAAAGAACCCAAAAACAAAGCTCTTTTCCTAGAGTGATTCAGCCAAGATTTTCTGAACACATTAATCAAGATCTCTAGCGAGATATACTTTTGTAACACAGGAAATGGTGAGTGTTAATACCAGTGGAAAAAGCTTGCTTAGCTATTTCTAGCAATATAACATAACTCCTCCCACCCTTATACAGTGCATTAGAATTTCAGGCTCCATGGCACAAGGAATGGCTTCATAATGCCAGAAAATGACACAACTACAACAAATTTATGAGCAAAAGTTGACTAAGCCAAGTGTATAGAACAAAACTATGAAGACAACACTCTCAAATCCATGACAAGCCTTTGGCTTTCAATGCACCAAAACCTCTTTTACACATTTGGAACTTGTATCCAAGACCAGCAACCATGCCCTAATCGGGGATCACGGGGAGAGAGGCTACTCAGGATTAAATGAGGGGTCTAGGCAATCATTCATAAAGAGTGACACGGACAATGAATATAAACAATTGTTCCACATAATCAGACCTGGATACTGAGGCATAACAGCTCTGCAAGTCTCTTTAAGGTAATCCTCTAGCAATACTTCAAAATGACAATAATATTTTGCATAAAATAGAGTGAGTCACATCTGAGTGATGATCCAATTAAAAGAAGAAAAACGACAAGTTCTGTAATTACATGTTCAATGATTCTTTGATGAGGCTCCTAGCTAAAGGTAGGTTGTCTTAGCTAGGAGAAGCCAAAATTCTTCTTTTGACTATGATTGGGCCCTATCTAAGATTTTCTGCTGCCTTCTCAACAAGTGCACCTCCTAGCACGTTTTCTAATTCTCAAATTCATCTTTGAAAGTACTTTAAAGAGGTGTCCATTGGATAGCCTCCACCATGACCAATTGTTTCAGCAGCAGCCTGTGTTAAAATAACAAAGGCATGGTCGACCAAATTCTATGGCACATTATTGAGATATTACAAGATGTACAACCAATTACCTAGAACAATTTAAAGATGGAATGGGAATTTCTGACAGATGTTTATTTTCTAAAGTGGCATTAAGAAGGCTCAATTGCACAAGATCATGTGGTGATAGAACTAAGTACCAGCAGATTTTCCTTAAAACCTGCATTTCATTAAATCACAAAATGAATAGCTGTGCCTTGAAAAACTCAGTAAAGACTTAACAAGGAAAGAGCTTCACCGGTATCCATTGCTCTGGGTTGCCCTTCACTAATGGAATCTCATATATTGCCTAACAGTATCGACAAATCTCATAAATGTGAGGTGTACTGAGATGCAAGTTCAAATCCATCAAGTACATTTGGAATGTCGAGTTTGCAATAAAGTTAGAAAGGAAGAAGAATATGTGCCGATATATAAAGCCATACAAGTTCATGGTCCCGAATACCAGGTTGCACTTGTTCGACAAAAACAAATTAGTTAAAAGATAGTAGATACGACATTAGAAAAAGTGAAACACAAGTTTACCATGTCATGAGTCGCAATATAATGGTTTCAACTCCATAAGAGATGGAATATCAACTGGCGCTTTCTTTAGGCTTTTTCTTCTCTTTGGAAGGATCTGCATCGAACACTCGGGGCCTGATCTTCTTGGAAAGGATGTGTGCAAAGACATAATCCTGGCAATCTATGCATAGACGAACCTGCAAAATCCATCAATCAGAAAACCAATCATAGTAATAGTGCATAAATGGCTAAAAAGCAATACAAAAACTTGTACTTTGTTAAAAAACTAAGGAAAATTTCCAGGTCTTTGCCAATGCTCCAAAAGTTTCTACCTGCATTTCAAACCCATCATAGGAATGTTGGAAAAGGAAAAAGCAATTACAAGATCAGTGACAACTGAAGTCAACTTCTAGTTATTTCAATTTCTTGCATCAAATCAGTAGCTACTGCTATAAGTAGGGTCTTACAGCATGGAAAATTTGTTAGTCTAGAATGCAAATATGATAAAAACAGGAAGCAAAAGGGACAATAGCAAGGTACAACACAAATATAGGTATCTCTATGAAGAGGATCTCAGCCAATTGAAAACTTGCAAACAGCACAAGCACCATAAGATCCCCATAAAGGATATATCATGAACAAGACATGAAAAAAAAAAAAAAAAAAAAAGTAATGCGATTACATGGGTAGAACAAAAAGTAAAAACTTGGGGCAATCATGGGAGAGAATCCAGAAACATAAGGGAGAAAATGAAGATGATTCCACAATAGTAGAATCTAGAGCATTCCACCATACTAGTTTCTAGAGAACAAGCACCAGGCCTGAGATCTTGCATCCCAATAGACGGCCAAGAGCCAATTCCCATGTAGATACACCAAGCACATTCGTTTTTTAGATAGTTATACATAGGTGGCATGTCATAGCTACACAAAAATGACATTTCATGATCTAATTAGTACACATATGGGAGCCAATCCCTGCAGTATAAAATCTAACCTATAAGGTAAAGGTTGTTAAGATTGATCCTAATTGATTGAAATTGGACTTTGGATCAATGATCATAAGACTCTACAGAAAATTAAGATGCAAAGTGATAGATTCTCAAATTCTTAATTCTGTACTAACACGTGTATGTTATCTTTAAAAAGAAGGAATGAAGCTCAAAAGTAGAAGACAAAAGCACCAGTACCACCACAGCAAAAGCACATCACTGAAGAAGCTCTCATGCCCTCTTAGAGAAAGTTGACTAGAGAAGCATCTACGGCATAAGTACAGGAGAATAAAACAAACGCAAAACCAGATGATGGCGATGAAAAGAAGAGGATAGGAGGATGAAAAATATAGAAAAGGTAAAGTGCTATATGATATGATGTAAAAGAGAATTCTGTCCCCAGTCAAAAAAGATGGCTTCCGTACAAAGGTGTTGCCATTGTGCTACACTATGCACTGCTGTTTGTGGAGGCACAGCAGACCTTCCATCTACCCCAACCGAAGCTCTCATGAAGGTAGAGCCCACTTTTAACTCCAGCAATAAAAAGCTATTCTTACTCTAGAGAAAAGCTTATGGATTCTCCCCAAGTCTATATAGAAAGTATATTTTGCTTTGCCACAACCACCAATTAAATCTTCCATCCGATCTAATTTAGAATGAGGGCTGCACCTCATTCTCATTTATAATCCCCTTATAATTCAATTCCCAGAAAACTGACAAAAGAAAAGCAATGAATGTCATCATGGCACAAAGTAAACGCTAAGGGAATTAGCACAGAAGAGAATATTGTCATCACAGTGATTTCAACATCTCTGCTCCCAAGTAGCAGTCCCAGGAAGATGTAGAAGGCCACTGCTAGGAAACTAAACACCGCCATCCCAACTATATGCAATTGCAAGTTTACATTATGAGATTGATCGACTCCAACTTCAAATGCGATTGATCAACCATCCGCATCACACCCTACACATCCACTCGTGGCCGATTTAGAGCGTTCACAACGTAGCATCACAACCTACAATAAGTGCTAGCCTCAACTCAAAATAGCAAACCTAAGCTCGTGACTTTGGTCAACTCAAGCAACTCGACGGATCTCACCAAATCTCGGCAGAAGCATGGCAGCCAGTGCGACTTCCAGCTCTAACCGCCTACCCGATTGCTGCCAAAACAACCGCGCTAACTACTACTAAGCAAACTAAAATCTCCAATCCGGACAATCAATGAGCTCGCGTGCCGGAGCGACATGGTTCTAAAATGCAGCTGAAGCAGAGAGACCGCAGGAAAGCTCGAGAGACGCGTGCGTGCGTTTACCTAGAGCAGATGGAGAGGGTGTTGCTAGCCGTGGCGTCGCCTCATTGCCGTCGCCGTCGCCGTCGTCATCTCCGTCGCGCCGACCGACCTGCCCACTTGCCTGCGGTGGATGCGCGGTGCGAACGGTGGCTTCGATCTTCGGGCCTCGGAAACCAGCAGGGCGACTGACTAGTAGCGACAGAGAGAGATATTCCATGGACGTCCGGTCGTCGTTCTCTTCTGCCCCCCGTAGTTCTTGACATCTGCTAACGCTCGAATCGTAAACCATCAATGAACTGGGTCACTTTCAGGCCAAGTTCTCTCATCTGCGTACGCCTAAAATTTGACACGTCGGGCGATCCTTCGAGAGATGGGCATCCATATATATAGAAATATCGCAAGTGTTTCAAGTCTGACAAATTCATCAAGGCTTTCAATTTTCTGCACCCTAAAATAGAAAGCACTGATAGTCCAATAGGAAGCTCTGGGACACATTCAAGCCGATGGCAATTATAAAGATAGAGTTCCTTGAGATGGGTTAGTTGGGAAAGATGGGGCAAAGACTGCCCCTGGCAGTTGAACTTTAGAACTATTAAGCGGAATGGCAATTCCGGTAATTCTTGAAGCTTTTCACAACAAGCAAGATTGAGCTTCTCTAGCGAAATTAGTTTGCATATATTACTAGGTAGTCGCTCCAGTTTTTTACATTCCCAAGCTTCCAACTTTTGGAGTTTTGCTAACATCCCAATGTCATCAGGCAATTCTGTTATGCTAGTTCTGATAATACATAAGATTCTCAGATTTTGCAAATTCCTAATGTTTTTAGGTAATTTCGTGATTGATGTCCATGCTAAGTTCAGCTCGATCAACGATGCCAAATTTCCAATAGAAGGATGAAGCTCTTCCAGGTTCACACAATCTACAAGAGTCAAAATCTCCAACCTTTTGAAAGTGGACAAGTCGGGAGTTCTTTTCAAAGATTGACAATCTGTGAGGTTGAGAACTTTGAGCTCGGTCGCCATCTGGAAGAAAGAAATGGTACATAAGTGTCATTGGACTGTTGCAGCCTATGATTTGCTACTCCTTATGTTTTTGACTTTTTAGAATTCCTCAAAAATTATCTGTGCTCCTTTACTCCTTCACAGTTGTCCTATTTAATTTTAAATGTCTCTTTTAGTTGTGTTTGGCCATGCCAACAGATAAATGTCTTTTAAGCGTATTGATTGCAAAAGAATGCTCGGGTGTACAAGTGCTCATTGCATTTATTTCCAAATAGCATTTCAAAGGACATATTTGCTCATTGGACATAAGCAACTTATATTATCAAAAATCATATGACAAATCCAAATGAAAGAGAGATGTAATCACTTTGGGCACCATGTTTTCCTTTAATACTATGAAATTAATGAGAAACGGCTAGTTTAATTATGAAAATCAATTTTCAAATGTTATATGTAGAAGGAAAGAAAATGTTAAGTTAAAAAATACTTCCACGCCTTCTTTACATGTTACCTTGAGTGGAGCCCATCCTCCCCAGTCCTCCGAAATTGCACTATGTGACAGATCGAGTACAACTAATTTCTTTGGATGAAAGTTGGTCACGGCGAAATTCGAGAGACAATTCTTCCATTGAAGCCATCTTAATTTAGGAAGTAAGCTTTGGAAATCTCCAGTGAAATTCACACCATCCGCTTTAAGGAACCTCAAGTTGGCCATTTTTTTTTAACTTTTTGGTAGCGTATCTTCTTCCCATACCACATTTGCCAAGAGAAAGGGCCTCAATATTTCTAGTACCCTGCAACTTGGAATCATTGTGGATTATAAGTTTTAAATGATGAGTTGAGACCAATTGCTATAAAATAAAATGCATTGATTTCAATTTGCTGTCGTACTACTATGGTGTACACTTCTCCCTTTCAATTTTGTGAAATGAAAGGTTGTGGTTGCATATTATTTATCTAATCTATGTAAAAATGAGAAGCTCAAGCGATTGTTCCCGAGCTTTTTCCTCATCCAACTATACCCTTCACAATTTGCACCTTCTGAATTTCCAAAATTTGCATCCATTTGCAACTACAATGGAAGGCCTCCCTTCATGCACACACTAATTCAAATATATCTATCAAAATTTATGCCCTTTGTATGTGAAATAACACTACCTTTACTCCTATCATGTATATGTGAACCAACACAACTCTAACCGTCCAAATACATCAGTCAAACTTGCCATCGATATAAGTATCAAAATTAAAGAATCCCAATTGTAGAATTCCCTTATTTTTTTGGTTTACTTTGTTTGCAATTCTCCATATCAAAATGAAAACGAGATTGTTATCACAAAAGGTACATGTGTTTTACGTTCATTTCTTATCATGTGTTTCTTTGGTGAGGGTTTTTCAATATACATGGAAGGAAAATTGATAATATCAAACGTTCTATATATGATTCTTTTTATTGCTACCGATGTTTGATGCCACCATTTCATTTTTGTGTTGATTTTTTCACAATGAAGTAATAGTCATTTAAATTTTGCTCATTTTTACCATGGATTTATAAAATCAAGCAAAAACAACAATTAATCAAAAAGCTCTTTTGCTTGTAGAAGTAGCAAGTGATGGGGACCCAAGAATGATACTTATTTTTATTTCAAACAAGAAAAGGAAGATGGACCCACATTTGCTGACTAAGATAAGTAGAGAAAACTCATACCTTGCAATTGTCAAGCACATCTAGAGCTTCCTCAAAGATCCACAATCTGCTACGCTCTTGAGGCTCCTTTGGGTTTTCTAGGTAAACAATTTCCCTTCCGAGATCTCTCAATTGATCATGCATCAATAGCTCTCCGTTTTAAATCAATTTTAATTAGGGACATAAGACATAATACTTCAATCCCCTTCTCGGGGAAAAAATCACAAGCATCCCACATATAAGTTGGATATTGTTTATGTGCTCCAATGAAAAGGCATGCAATATCCAAAAATATTTGTTGCTCATCATAATCTAATGCTTCGTAACTTATTTTCAACTTCTCTTGCACTTTCTCATGGGGCACTTTCTTTAATTTTTTCAACGTATCTTTCCATACGGTTTCTCTCTTTCTACATAAGAATGAACCTATAACTTCTAGAGCTAATGGGAGCCCCCCAGTAGTAGATACGACATCATGAGAGATATCTTCATAATCACTTGGAGGAGAATCCTTTTGAAATGCATGTCTACTAAATAAAATCAATGATTGATCTAAAGACAACTCGTTGAGTTGGTACATGTGATCTGCACTAGCTTGGCCAAGAACATCCTTGTTTCTGGTTGTTATGATGACTATACTTCCTACTTTAAACCAACCACAGTCGACCAAATATTTCAAGTGAGCACTATCATCTATATCATCAAGAAAAATGAGTGCTTTCTTATGTGCAAATCGAGATTTGATGAGACGGATCCCCTCGTCCACATTAGACACATCACATGGACTTCCTAGGCTAGATATGAGCTGCTTTTGTAGGCATTTAATGCCCTCACGCTGGTATGCTTCTCGACAATCTGCCACAAAGCTACAATACTCAAACTGACCAAAGAACTTGTTGTATAATGCCTTCGCAAGAGTCGTTTTACCAATGCCACCCATTCCATAAATTCCAATAATCCATGTACCATTGAGTTTAGCATCTATCAAGCTCATAATATGTTCGATACGATTATCAATCCCAACCAAATGTTGGGGAACAATTAGCTGAAATGTTCCTTTTAACTCGCTCAGAACTTTTGTGACAACAATTTTGACCAATGCTCCTTCATGCCTATCAAATAACGATGAATTAGAGCATAGGAGGGGAAACCTACACACACATATTATTTTCCAAGAAAGATCTATTTGCGAGAAATTAAACAATGATTTGGTGGAGAATATAACGTACCCGTTTTCAATTTTCTCTGATTCCCATCCTTTTAAGGAACTGACTTCTTTAAGTGCTTCTTCCCATTCCTTTACAACCATTTCGTTCAAGTTCTCTTTATGAGCACTAATAGCATCTCCCAAACCCCTTTTAAGATGTGAGGGCTGCACTTTGTAAAATATGGGCAATACTATTTGCCCTCTACTTCTCTTGCACTTCAACATTTGAGCCAGCTCACAAAGGCACCATTTGCTGGAAGCATAGTTCTCAGAGATAATCGGGATCGAGATCATGGATTGAGCAATGTTGTAGAGAAGCTCCGTACCAATTTCCTCACCAACACGGAGCTCATTATCATCTCTAAACACACGAATTCCTGTGTCAACAAGACTAGTATAGAGATAATCGGTGAAGCCTTTGCGAGTGTCTTTCCCTCTAAAACTCAAGAACACTTCATAATCATTTCCATTCAGCCTTTTAGTTCCGCCTTCATGATCACCTACATGTGGAGAGGCCAATGAGGAAGACACCTCATAGTTTAGATCTTCTGAATGAGTCCGTTCTTTTCTTTTCATCTCGAGAGGATTATAGAAGATTGATGGAGCAAGAAACAGAGGAGAGAAATGTGGAATCCCAGATCTGAGAATAGCAAAAATGTCTCTTAAGGCTCAAACATGGAGCTACATTCAAACAAAAATAGAAACTCTTAGACAACTCATCAGAAGACAATGGAGCAATCAAAGCAGAAAACAGAGAAGCGCAAGGAGTTGATGACTACCTGAGGAGTGTTCAAACAACACAAACCACCCACTACTGTGATCTCCCCCAATCCTCAGCCTTCGATGCGCGCTTGAACGACGAGTTATTGCACACGTAATTTTATGAGCATTACGCGGAAGGTGCGTACATTACTGCATGCTAAAATGAGAGGGTAAAGTAATGTGAAGCACAAGATATGCGAGGAGTTTGGGAAATTGGTGTAATTGAGCAGGGAATCTTTAGAATTTTGTAGTGAATTTCGGTAGAGGTTGTGGAGGATCAACATGTAAAGACTTGGACCAATGCATTTTCAGCATCTGCTCTTAACCTGAACCTATAATTGAAGGATGTTCCACTCCCATGAAATATCTATATGAGCATAATTTATGCTAGATTGTGCGTAGCTCTCACTCATGGCGGGCCAACCTTTATCTATTCACTTTAATAAATGTCATACTAAACTTTATTTATTTGTCAGTTGATCCATTCTACGAAATTGTTTGCAACTTGTCCTACATTAATCAATAAGGATAGACTTCTGATACTTTCAAAAGGAAATTTTCATGTGAAGAAATCGCAATTATATCTAGAAAACTATTTAAAATTCTATTCACTTCATTTATGGAATGGAAATGCTCATTAAAAGAAAAATTCAAATATGGGTCATTGCCTACACATCGAGTTGTTAAATTGCATGTATGTCATAGTGTAAACCCCGCTCGGGAAATTATTTTCTTACATTGACTATTTAAATGATGAAATGAATGTTAGGTTTATTTTGGTTGACAGCAGATCTTTTCAGGTGCTACGTTTGTTTTTTCAAACGTCGCACGCGCAGCTGGTTTCAGTTTTAATTTCACGGCAGTTTCCGCGAAAATCACTTTTTTTTCTTAAACTATTCCATTAGTTGGTCTATGATCTCATTCGTGTCGTCAGATCCTCTTCCTCTTAAAACAAATAGACAGCACAAGCTAGAGGAGGAGGGAAATATATACTATCTGGACGACTGAGTTGTTAGGTCGTGCAACACCTCACGCCTTCCAAGGGTCAACTTCACATATTTGTCTCCATGGCATGCTTTGTTACATAAACAGAAATATCGTTTGCTCACCGGAGCATATTGTGGATGATGGCCAATGCGTGTCAATTGAAAGTCAAGTGTAGTTCCATGCATTTGATGAAGGAAAGTGCAGTTAATTCCAATTGATGATGACCCCTATGTTAGCAATGACGCATAAATTGTCCTATGCTTGTGGTCTATTTAGCAAGCAAGCAAGCGCCATCGTGATAGAGCAATGGCAAAAGCGTTACATAAGCAAGCAGGCAACAACGATTTTTAAAATCTGGCTTTATTTAATTGACCAAGAGAAGAAATTAAAACAGCCTTTATTCATTTAATAAACTATGTGCATGGACATAATCCTGGCAATCTAAGCACAAATGAACCCACAAAACCCATCGATTAGAAAACCAATCCTAGTAATAGTGCATAATCAGGTTATACATGATAGTTGATTGATGTATAAGTTTGAGATTTTATTTTCCATTTGTCATTTATGGTATTAATTCACTTTAATGGAGAGTATATTTGTCAAAAATGTACCAGTTTTAGGTTTTTAACGGTCGAACAAATTGATTTGTGATAAATTTATCGCAAGTGTATTAGTTTGGAGTTTTTTATGGTCATTTCGGATAAATTTGTCACAGATACATCAGTTTGAAGTTTTTCGTAGTTAAAAAATTAGTTTGAGATAAATTTATGATACGCATATTAGTTTAGGATTTTTTAAAGATATTATCTTCAAATATATGTAAGAGAAATGACATGATAACACCCACTCTCTACTGTGCGTGCTTGAACAATGCTGAGCTCTTGCCATCAAACGGTCCAAGAATCTTCAACTAATAGAACGGCTGCAATTGCGATGAAAAGGGCAATTATTGCACGCATGATTCCCACGTCATTGCGCGGGAGGGGCGTAGAGACCACCTAGGCGCTCCTTCTCCAAAGCAAGCACAACTTCGACTTGACTAGCTTTTGCTATTAATAAAACTATTAGAAAATAAAAAACAAAGGGTAACCATTGCAGGCGCAATTTCTGCAGTGTCATGCGGCAGGTGCGTTGAACCTACCTATGCATGCGCACCTTGACTTGACTTTGCTTCTCCAAATAAAGAAAGAATTGAAAAAGAAAACCTGCGGGCAATGCTGATGCTCAGTTTAAGGTCGGCCAAAGATTAGATGCAAAGGTAGGCCAAAAATTAGATGCACACATTCTTCAAAAGATTGGATTTAGGTGAGACTCTCTATCTCGATTTGAATGGAGCTACAAGTATATTCGGACATTTGATATATCAGTAATGACCAAAAAATCTACGGTATATGGGAATTATCGAGATAACTGAGAATCGATTGATAGTAAATATGGGAAGTTTTATTTGTCCTTACTTGAGCAAGTTAGAAAATTATGAATATCTTGTTTGCACAATCAACAACTAACTGAGCTACGGCATTAAATTCAATTGATAAATTTACCTTAAACTAATTTTTTTACCATTAAAAACCCCAAAATGGAACACATTTGAAAATTTTACTTCAAACCGATACATTTATGATAAATTTACCTTCTGCTAGTTTTAGTTAAGTTCTGAATTGGATTATACATGACAGTTGATTGATGTACCGTTTTAAGATTTTACTTTCCATTTGTCATTTTATGGTATTAATTCAATTTAACAAAGAGTATATTTGTCAAAATGTACCAGTTTTAGGTTTTTAACGGTTGAACAAATTGGTTTGTGGTAAATTTATCGCAAGTGTACTAATTTGGAGTTTTTTATGATCATTTCGGATAAATTTATCACAAATACATCAGTTTGAGGTTTTTCGTAATTAAAAAATTAGTTTAAAATAAATTTATCATAAGCATATCAGTTTGGGGATTTTCAAGACATTAACTCAAAAAAAAGAAAAAGATAAAGTGTAGAGAGAAATGACATGATAACACTCCCTCTCTATTGCATGTTGAATATCAGAGTCACACAGCTCTAATAACTCTCTCATGAGAAGCTCTTAAGAAAGGAGATGAATACACTACTTTACTTGTCAAAAACTTTACTTGTCAAAAAGTCTTTTCACTCTCCATCATTTGAAACGATTACAAGATTCGTTTATATGTAGGCTTAAAACACCACTCTTGACATTCCTTAGATATATTGAAAGATATGTCTAAATAAACAGTAATAAAGACACTATAATATGTGTGTCGAAAAGACCTCTATTGGAAACTGAACAGTCTTTTGACCAAAACACGAAGAGTCATGAGAGATAGGCGGTGATATCTTCAATACTCCCCCTCACCGACTACTCTCTCTAAGGATTGTGACAGCCTGAATTTTCATAATTTGTTTTCGATTAAATAAATCGGGCCTTTCATCGAAACGCTAATAGTGCTATTCTCTGAGCTGATCACTCACGAGATAACTGGACTATCTGGGCAAGCAATTAGGGAATCTAAGTGCAATTGGACTTGAGAATTCGACCAAGAATCGACTGCTCAACCGTGTTGATCTGCAAGGGTCATTACGGCACCGTCAGAGATCGATCAGAAATCAGAGATAGGTCGATTCGATTGAGATATGTGATCAAATTGTGGGTGATTCCACTTGATTGAAAAATTCTCATCGATCGGCACTAAATTGATTTTCTATCGTTTTGGTACCCGGTGCCCGTAATTGAAACCTCGAGATTTTCACGACAACTGAGAGTCGCTAATGTGTCGAAGATGTACATTGTGACTCGAGATAAATCGATCACGGGTCAATTGCACTAAAAAATTCCTAAAAGTTACCCGGTAGATTAGGTCACGCTAAAAGCGCGCCGGATTGAAAATAACCGCGAATTTGAACCCGATTTCAAAATTGAAAGTTACTGAGGTGTCACAAGCTATTTTAGGAACGTCGACTCACTCTCCGAGAAATTTTCGAGATTCCGGATTTTTGCGGAAAACCGATTCGGACGTTGCGGAAAATCGGCGGAAATTCGGATTGGGCTTTAAATTGATGGAAATTGGAACTTTCAAGCCCGTGAGTGTTGGGGATTTATAGAAAATCGTTCGGGATTTTTCTTCATCGAGATTGGACCTCAATTTGGGAAATTGAGTGAAGAAATTTGCCCTAAAAATTAGTGAAATTCGGATCAATAATTGGGGATGGAATTTTGTACTTAAATTGGATTATTTTGGAGGATATTTGATAGGAAAGTAATAGGAGACAAGGTAATAAATTAAGTGGATAGGGATTGTGACTCTTCCGCACGGTGGCTTCCTCGGCAATCTCTGCCAGCTGCTTCACGTCACTTTCATCATTACCTTGAAGCTTATCCCGATTTCCCCACCGCATGCAGCTCAGCCGAAGTCTTCTGCCTCTGCTTTCTTTCGATTATCTCATTCGAAGCTCCTTCCTTCATCCCCTTCGAACTAGCTGCCGCATCCTGTGTCGTCTCCAGGCCCGATCAACCGCCAGCAAAGAAGACCGACTCAGCTTTCTTCAATTCAGCGCCCATGTCTCCAGTTGTTACAGCTCAACACCACCGAAGACCTAGGCCCACGCGTCTTCAATTTTGCCGAGCTACCACCATCTGAAGAAAGCCCCCACCAGCTTCTCCACCGAAACAGTTTCGATCTTGCCGCGCTGCCATCTCCAAAGCCCACCGAAGTCAGCTGAGTTCCTGCTTTGTTGACCGAAGCTGCCCTGCCCGTGTCTTCGTACAGCTCACCCACCGAAGCGGCAGTCTTCCTCCACGCGACCAGCAAGCCCAGCTCGAGGCTGCTTCTTCTCCGTGGCTGCTCCTTCGTTCAGCCCAAGTGAAGACCGAAGCCCTCGGGAATTCAACCGCCAGCGAAGCCGAAGATCTCCACCGAAGCTGCTCCATTTGACGCCCACATCTTCGAGCTCCACGGAATTCCAGCGAATTTCTCAGCTCCGTTTCTGTTTCGGTTGTTCCCGCATCCAGCTGCCAGCGAAGCCCGCTCGTGGATCAGCAGCAACGCACGAAGCCCAACTTCATTTCTTCAGCCCGTATCAGCCCAACAGTTTCTTCAAAGCAAGATCAGCCCAGTGATTTTAAGCCCAGCTCCAGCAGATTTTGAAGCCCAAGATCAGGCCCAGCAGCTCCTTTGAGCCCAAGTTCAGCAAGGCCCAATTCCAGCAAGTCAATCGAGGCCCAAGTTGGAAACAAATCTCAGGTTTGGGCTGAGATTTGTTGGGCTAAGTTTAGGCCCGGCCCAGTTTGTCGACGCCGCCGAAAAGTTCGATTTCGGCGCCGTCGCGTTGTCATCGCGGTGAACCGGTTTCATGATTAACTTAGGTGAGTTTATACTCTAAACTCTATAACTTGTAAAAATTTAATAACGTTTAAGGGGTGTTAGATTTATTTTATTAGAAATTAGGTGGTTAGTTAGATTAAATTAGAAATTGAATTATTTAATTGAGCATGTTAGGTGGTTAGCATGGTTTAGCTAAGGCCTAAATAAATTGTACTAATTATCTAGAAGGGTTCGGGAATTTCTCCGAGTCCGTATTGGTTGTTAATTTAATGATTCTACCCTAGGTTAGTATCTTTAGAATTTAAATTGATTTATTTAATTAATTTTAGTAATTATTTAATTATTAAATATTTTCCGGAAATTAGGCCGGGATAGGGATAGCCTATGGCCGAATTTTGTCTTGATCGCAATGATGTGTTTAGTTTACGTAATTGAATGCTGTATTGTTGAATTGAGTGATGGTTGTGATATATTGGTATTTCAATTGGAAAATGCCGGGTGTCGGGTGTTGACACCGAAAGTGGTCTTTGAGTACCAAATCAGCTTAGGTGAGCCATATAGATCTATAACAGCTTCGGGGAGCATTAACGTCATTATAGATATCTAGCAGCTTCGGTGAGCAATGGCAAGCAATAATGCTTTAGCAGCTTCGGTGAGCACTTTAGACATCAGCTTCGGCGAGCACTTGTTATTTAGCGGCTTCGGTGAGCATTATTTGATCTAAAGCGGCTTCGGTGAGCAAATTTTAGATATCAGCTTTGGGGAGCAATGATATATGAGTATATCTATTTCAGCTTAGGCGAGCAGTGTTCGAATCGACATAATATATGGATGACATTGATGGCATGGAGTCGAACGAATCGACTGATTAATGGTGGACTTGAATTGAATTGTTTAATTGAGTATTTGAATTATCTTGACTGCGGGGTGGATCTAGACGCAGGTAAGTCTCCTTGATTGTGTGATTGCGTGTTTAGGACGCTTACGGGCGTATTTCCCTCTAATGGGGTTTAGAGCTTAGACTCGGCGAGATAATATCTCACCCCGTTGTGGGACAACAATTTCAGGGTCGTCGAGTGGAGGACTTGGAGCTGAGAGGAGGTGATCGGAAGCGTAGTTCAGTTAGGACCGCTTCTTTTTGGAAGGCCAGTCTTTTGTAGTCTTTTGGCCATAGACACATGTACATGACTCGGTGTATATATAAAAGCATGTTTGTTTGTGAATCTATTGTCCTGCCTTTCTATCCCGAGATGATTCTTGTCGGGGATTTCTTTTCGCTTCCGCATGTGCAATAAAATGGAAAGGGTCGGCGACTCGTCCTGGGAAGTCGCAAATTATTATCGACCAGATAGGGATGGGCACGTGCTCGGGGTTCGGGGCGTGACAAGGATGGTCCTCACGACCATACCAAGCTGAGCTCGAAACTCTTCAAACTTTGCAGCTCCAAGACCTTTGGTGAAGATATCAGCAACTTGATCACCTGTCTTGATGTACTTCATCTTGATCTCGCCCTCCAACACTTTCTCTCACAGAAAGGGATAGTGGACTTCCACATGCTTAGTCCTAGCATGGAAAATTGGATTCTCTGCCAAGCTTATAGTGGATAGATTATCACAATACAATATTGTCGAATAACCTATTGACTGATGAAAATCATCCAATAATTGCACTAGCCACATGCTCTCTGAAGCTGCCATTGCTGCTGCTCTGTATTCAGCTGCTGTTGTAGACAAAGACACAGTCGGCTGTCTTTTACTACACCAGGATACTACTGCTGATCTAAGATTAAACGAGTATCTAGTAGTTGATCGTCGTGTATGTTGATCTCTAGCATAGTCGGCATCACAATGACCGACCAACTCACTCAATAATCCATTTTTATACAAAAGCCCAAAATTAAAAGTCTTCTTTACATACCTTAGGATACGCTTGGTTGCATCCAAGTGAGGCTTCCTTGGCTTCTCCATGAATCGACTCACTACTCCCACTGCAAAAGAGATGTCAAGCCGAGTTATGGTAAGGTAAATTAGACTATCTACTAGTTGCCTATACATGGTTGAATCTTCTAGCTCTCGACCTTCTTCAGCACATAGCTTTGTGTTCCCATCCAACGGAGTAAATATAGGTTTGCAATCAAGCATTCCGAATTTTTTCAAGAGATCTTGTGCATACTTTTGTTGACATAGGAATGATCCTTCCTTTGTCCTATCAATCTCAAGCCCCAGAAAGTGTTTTAGTCTCCAAGCTCCTTCATTTGGAATGGCATAGAGAGGTTGGCTCTAATTCGACATATCTCATCTTTATCATCTCCAGTAATGATGAGATCATCCACATAAATCAGCACAGCTACAACCTTTCCATCTTTTGCTTTCACGAACAGGCTCGAGTCTACTGGAGCTACATTATAATTGCTTTTCAACAAGAATTATGCAATTTTTCCATACCACGCTCTCGGGACTTGCTTCAAGCCATACAATGCTTTCTTTAGCTTGTAAACATATTATGGATGAATTTTGCTCTTAAAGCCATCCGATTGCTCCATGTATATCTCTCGCTCGAGTTCTCCATGCAGGAAAGCATTCTTCACATCCATCTGCCACACATTCCATGACTTGCTTACTGCAAGTGCTAATAGAACTCGAACAGTGGTAACCTTTGCCACCGGGCTAAAGGTCTCTTCATAATCAACCCCATATTTTTGTGGAAATCCTCGAGCCACTAAACGTGCTTTATACCTCTCAATTGACCCGTCTGGTCGAGTTTTAAGTTTATAAACCCATTTGCAAGAAATAAGATGTACCTCTTCAGGTTTCGGTATTAAGTCCCATGTCTCATTCTTCTTTAGTGTGAGGAATTCTTCTTCCATGGCCTTCCTCCATTTTGTACTTTTCGAGGCTTCTTCATATGTCGAAGGCTCAACCATGCCAACATCTTCAGTCAATGCTGCATTGGCATACTTGGGTTCGGCTTCCTTTGCCTCGTCGATCTCTGAAGTTGAGGCTCCTCCTCTTCAGGTTCTTCGACTTGACTTGGTCGAAGTTCTTCTATCGACCTTGGATGCTCACTAGATGAACTTGTCGTCCAGGTGATTGTGCTTCGACGTCTTTTTCAACAGGCTGATTCTCATCGAATTCTTTCAGCCTTTCTTCGACCTCTTCGTCAAAATGCTGTGAATTTGGTAATTTGACAGCTTGAGATGACCACCAAGATGACATTTCCTTGAACACCACATTCCTTGATGTATAGCACCTCCCTATTGTAGGGTCACAACACTTCTACCCCTTTCGTTGATCATCATATCCCACGAATATGCAGTGAACTGCTTCTTGTCAAATTTGCTGTGAAGATGATTAGGCACAAATGCATAACATATACATCCGAAAACTTTAAAGTGACTTATCATAGGCTTGCGATTCCGTAGCTTCTCGTATGGTGACATAAAACCAAGCCTTGCTTGTGGCAGCCTGTTAGTCACATGAGCCGTTGTCTTCATACATTCAGCCCAAAACCTTGGTGGAACATTCTTCGCATGCAACATGCTCCTACATGTCTTAGCTAGATGTCGATTCTTTCTTTCGGCAACACCGTTCTCTTTCACGGTGTATACGGACAAGTATCAACGTATCTTGTACTCTTGCAAATACTTCATAAACTCATCAAAAGTGTACTCTCCCCTGTTATTGGTGCATAGGCAATAAATTTTTCTACCTACTTCACATTCAACCTTCTCCTTAAACACCTTAAATTTGATAAACGCCTTCGATTTTTCCTTCATGAAATCAACCCAGACGTACCTAGAGAAGTCGTCAAAGAAAGTGATCATATACTTGAATCCGTTAACAGATTGCTGCTTCACTAGACCAAACACATTCGAGTGAATGAGCTCGAGAGGCATTCGAGCTTTGAATGACGATTCTTCATACGGAAGTTGATGTGCCTTCCCGTACTGGCACCCGGCACAAACCACATTTTCTTGCACTTCCAACTGGGGAAGACCCCTTAGCATGTTCTTTTGCATCATCACTTTCAACTTATGATAACTTACATGCCCAAGCCGCACATGCCATAAATCGGGTGTATCATTCCTTCGGGTTTTGTTTACTATGCCGTTTGAGCAGATATCACATAAATGGACTCCAGCCAACGTCCCTCCATGATTGGTTGACCAGTGGGCTTCAAACTTCGGTACACCTTAACATCTCGTGGACCAAACACCACATAATTACCCGAGTCCGTGAGCTGGGTCATAGACAATAAATTCTTCTTCATTCTTGGCACGTGGTACACACTTTTCAATTCAACTTGCTATGAATTGAACTGAGGAGTTATCATCATCTTGCTGATATGAGAAATCGGCAACCTTGAGCCGTCTGCAGTAATAACAACACGTCCTCCAGTATAATTACGTATGTTCGACAATTTGTCTTGATCTCCAGTCATATGACTCGAACACCCTGAATCAACAATCCAGTTGTAATCATAATTAATCGACTTTTCACTTACAAAGATTAATGCCATCGCATCATTTAACTCAACTGCGGAAGAGGCAGCGAACTCATCTGACACCACTATTGCAATAGACATTTGGAAATCTCATTCCTTATCTTCATCGAAATCATTCCTCTTTGATGATGTTGCGACATTTCCTTCAACTTTCTTCGCTCGACAATCTTTGGCAAAGTGGCCCTCATTGCCGCAGACGTAACATCGTTCACTACATCTTTTGTCATCGCGTCACCCGGCTCCCTTTGCTCAAAGGCTCGACTCTCCTAGTCGCTTTTGCCACTCTTCACGAGCTGGTTGCTTTTGCCATTCGACATGGCTTTTCTTGGACTTGCCATCTTGCCATGTCTATTTTTAGCACCAGTTCGCCTCTAGCCCTTGAACCCTCTTTTATCACTGAAGAGGGCAGTTTCTTCTTTCTTAATCAAAACCTTAGACATTTGACTATCTAAAGTCTCTTGGTTAGCCAGACTATTCTCCAGATCGGTCAATGTCAGTTGAGTTGCCCATCCACGAGTAGCCGTAATAATACCGTTATACTCCGGCTTTAACTCATGAATAATAATTCTTCTCATTATTGTTTCTGAGATGGCATTAGCGGGACCCAACTTTGAAATTTCGTCACAAAGAGACTTAACTTTGGAGAAATACTGACTCACTATCATATTTTGTTGTGACATCGACAGCAGCTCGTTCTCCAGCCTTTGTAGCTTGGCATCATTTGACCTTGCGAATAATGCTGCCAACTTATTCCACACCTCCACTCGGAGTCTGCGCTCTTCTAATGTGCAGTAATAAATCATCTTCGACAGTTACAACAAGAGTGTAAAGAGCCTTACCCACTTTGATCTTCCATCTCCTCTGTTCATCATCACCTTTGGGTGCCGTGATGTTGCTACCGCCAACAATATCCCACAAATCTTGACTCGGCAAATAAAACTGCATCCGGACACTCCAATGATTGTAATTGGAGTTGTTGAGCTTCTCAATGCCATTTGTCGCATTTGAAATATCCACCATCTAACTTGAAATAATGCCTAGCACTACTCCAAGAAACCTTGATCCTTGACCAATCGATCACAGTCCCTGACTGTACATCAGCAGAACTTCGACATATTCCGGTCCTCGACCGCCTGCGCACGAACAATGGTCCTTGGCCATCGCCTTCACGAACTACACTCCGGAAGACTTGACTCACGATCCTTGACAACTGTGCTCTCGGTTCTAGATAACCCTGATACCAATTGTTGAATATCAGAGTCGCACAGTTCTAGATAACCTTGATACCAATTGTTGAATATTAGAGTCGCACGGCTCTGATAACTCTCTCCAAAGAAGCTCTTAAGGAAGGAGATGAATACACTACTTTACTTGCAGAAAAGTCTTTTCACTCTCCATCATTTGAAACGATTACAAGATTCGTTTATATGTAGGCTTAAAACACGACTCTTGATATTCCTTAAATATATGAAAAGACATGTCTAAATAAATAGTAATAAAGACACTATAATATGTGTGTCGAAAAGACTTCTATTGGAAACTGAACAGTCTTTCGACCAAAACACAAAGAGTCACGAGAAATAGGCAGTGATATCTTCAATATTGCGCGTGCTTGAACAATGCTGAGCTCTTGCCATTTCCGGTCCAAGAATCTTCAACTAATAGAACTGCTGCGATTGCGATGAAAAGGGCAATTATTGCACGCATGATTCCCACGTCATTGCGCGGGAGGGGCGTAGAGACCACCTAGGCGCTCTTTCTCCAAAGCAAGCACAACTTCGACTTGACTAGCTTTTGCTATTAATAAAACTATTAGAAAATAAAAAGCTAAGGGCAACCATTGCAGGCGTAATTTCTGCAGCGTCATGCGGGAGGTGCGTTGAACCTACCTATGCATGCGCACCTTGACTTGACTTGACTTTGCTTCTCCAAGTAAATAAAGAATTGAAAAAGAAAACCTACGGGCAATGCTGATGCTCAAATTAAGGTCGGCCAAAGATTGGATGCTAAGGTCGGCCAAAAATTAGATGCACACATTCTTCAAAAGATTGGATTTAGGTGAGACTCTCTATCTCGATTTGAATGGAGCTACAAGTATATTCGGACATTTGATATATTGATAATGACCAAAAAATCTACGGTATATGGGAATTATCGAGATAACTAAGAATTGATTGATAGTAAATACGGAAAGTTTTATTTGTCCTTACTTGAACAAGTTAGAAAATTACAACGATCTTGTTTGCACAATCAACAACTAATTGAGTTACGGCATTAAATTCCGTCGACCTTCCTTTTCCTTTTTATGGACTCACAAGTCATTATAATTTGCCCCTCCCAAGTGGGTGGAATCACGGGTTTATACATCCAGTGTCACGTTTAGAAATTCTTAGCCAGCAGGTTCTCCGCACCATCTAATAATTATTTAGTGAATACCAGTTTCCTTTTTAATTCATCTGGTGTTTAGCTTTTTATTTTAGATAAATATTTTCAGCCAACGGCTTCTCCACCAAAGTGCATTTTTCCTTTGCACGGTATTAAGCTTCTTCAAAACTTGAAATGATTAGATAATATAGAAAAAAAGCTCAACGGCTTAGTAGGCGAGTGACTAACCACAACTCATCATTCTAGGATCAACAGCTTACAAGTCAGAAGATTAAAATTGAACGTTATATCACATAATCAACTAGTGATTTGAAAAGGAAATCCTGGATGCTCACATCCAAAAAAAAAAGTAGGAAAAGAAAATTCTCTAAGTAATTTAATACACAAATTCGAAAGAAATTTGGAGTCGGAAGTTTCAACATTTTGGGTATTACCTTGTCACTCGAAGACACAATTGCAGGATCACAATCATATGTGCTACGATAAGGTCCAAACAAGTTCCCTTAATTGAAGATGTACGGAATGCACTGAATGAACAGCCCCAATTTAGGATTATGATTTGATATATAATTAATACTGTAGACTATAAACAAGAGACATACCAATTGCCACGATTTGATTTGATTGGTTGAAGATCTTGTTGTAGGTAGTACTAATGTACGCAGAGCCGAATCGGATAAGTATTTGACATATAATACTGACAAATATTTCGAATTCTTAACTTTCCCTTAAATGTATTCTTTTTGCAAAATATTCTTTAAAACGTGTAAAAATTTGAAAATACGTGGAAAAACCAAGCATATGAAATGAGTCAACAATCACTTACATCCATTTATAAGTCTCTCGAGCTGTAAATGAACGCAATTGAAGCTTCTTCTCAAGATCCAAATAAATGATTAATTAAAAGCGTTAATATAACAAAACTTATTCCGCAAATGTCTAAAACATTTTGGTCAGTTCATCCTAGATTTTTGTTTATGAACGCTCCAGACATTGTCTCCACATAAGTCATTCTTACTGTGTACTTTCCAAATTCCTACATATACATTTTACAGTCCACTTCAACTCAAACTTACGATTTTGAGACCTATAAATCGATAAGCTGAACCCAAATGATCGTCAGCGTGGCAATGATGTATAAATCCTGACAATAAAACATAGAATGTTACTTTTTGCTAGTTTATAGGATTATGAATGAAATTTCTTGGATTCAACTTCGTTAGAGATTTACTACTTGGGACTATTCTTCTATCAATTCAAGCGCAAAATTGGAAAATGCATTCAACACAACATTCAAGATCAACTTATAAATATCAATCCATTTTCTTCTATATTATTCGCAAACCTTGGACTGTCGTACTCAACACAAGCTTTTTTTGTACACTTGCAAAAAATGAAGAGATGTGAAGTATCAAAAGCACCACACAATGACGTTAATGAAGTAATCAGCTTTCAGAGGGAAGAGACGAGGAGTTTTTCACTCGAGTTGCTTCTCATCCTTCCATGAGAGTTTGCCATACATCTAATATTTACTAGACTCGGAGATCTGCATAAATAGAAGTGTAATATAAAACTTAAGGAGTGGATCATATGTTTTTTCTCGTTCCATCCAAACATGTTCCATGGAACGAATAAAGTTCAAGAACTACTCAATGGTCCCCATAGGAGTCACTCTTTTCCCATTTCACTCTATGACACGATATTCAAAACCTTTACATCTTCTTCGGTAAAGAAAAGGGATTTCAAACAACAATTGACCAATGAAATCAATCAAATGCCAAGATTAATAGGAAATATGCGATGGTGTCAAAAGATAAAAGCGAAAACAAATTAGACAAAGAAATAATTCTATGTTGTCACTTAGAAGCACCTATAGTAAATTGAAAATGGGAAGAGACTATGTAAAGATAACTTCCATTAAATTTGAAATTTTACGATTGTCGAAGAAACACATTATCCTCAATATTTCAAAACTTCTCACTGTATTAAACACACATGCCAAGAGTTGAGAGAGATGTCAAAACCAGTCGGAATCAAACACATTTCAGTGACAGAAACTATATAGAGAAATCACATCACAACAGAGTGTCTTGTGAAAATGACATCAAAACATCAACTTGGAGAGAAACTATGTCTCTCTTGAGGAGATAAAAAATGCAGTTAGCGAATTGAATGAAGCTCCCCAGAAACAGGTTTTTTGAACCGCTGATGGCCAAGATTGGGTCCAAAAGAAACACGCTCTCTATGCTGAAGATGAAATTCAAATGTGAAATGATATAAAAAAAAATAACATTCATTCGCCTTTTCTATGGAGAGCTAATGTTATCCCCAATGTTAAAATAAAATATAAGCAACAGCAAAATTTGTAATGCCAAACAAATTTTAACATGCTCATTCCATTGCATTGAGTGCACATCTTGTGCTGATACTAATTCCATTGGCACAAGTTCTGGACCCTGAGAGCTGAAAAATCTTCAATAAAAAGGAGGGATGAAGAGGAAAGATGAAAAGACCAATATAAATTCCTAATTCCTATGCAGAAAGTGTACTCATTGTATCATTTCAGTCCACACAAGGCCCAGATCTGGTCCCCCTGCAAAATAAGCAATCAAATTAAAACCAGCTGCACGAGAGATGATACATCTTCAGTCACACTTCAGGCCACAATGTGAAACAGCATTATTCCGCTTCTCTTTTGGTGAGAGATAGAGGGACGCTCAAGGGAGAGAGATCATTCATTCAACTAAAAACATCATCAAGCTCTCAAAGCAGCCTTATGAACCAAGGTTTCCTTGTGGTTTTGGTGGCAACTTTTCTCGACAAGATCGAGGAGCTTTTGCAAATTTGTCACCTACAAATTCAAGATGATATTGTTGTCCTTTGTCACCTGGAAATAGACAACTCCCATCGGCCTGTCTATCTTTGCCACCAGGGACTTGGAAACAACCATTTTGGAGAGATGCTTCTAAGATTCGTAAAATGGTAATATAGAACAATTAAAGCTCTCTACAACAGTGGTAACAGAACCCAAAAACAGAGCTCTTTTCCTTGAGTGATTCAGCTACATAGATTTTCAGAACACAACAAGAAAGCTCTAATCGCAAGATAGACTTTGGTAACACAGGAAATGGTGAGTGATAGCAAAACTCCTCCCACCCTTCTAAAGGGCATCGGAATTTTAGGCTCCATGGGAGAAGAAATGTTTTCAAAACACCTGACAATGACACTTACAGATACAAATTTTATGAGCAGAAGTTCACAAAGTGAAGTCCACACATATATATTGGTCAGAAATGTTTACAAAATGAAACTACAAAGACAACATTCTCAACCTCATGACAAGCCTTTAACTTTCAAGGCACCAAAACTTCTTTTCTACTTTTGGGACTTGTATCCAAGTCCAGCAACCATGCCCCACAGGGATCACAGGCAGAGAGGCTGCTCAGGGTTAAATGAGGGCTCTAGGCAATCATTCATAAAGATCGACATTGATGAAGAATATAAACAAATGTTCAACATAATCAACCCGTATGCTGAGGTATAACAGCTCTGCAAGTCTCCCCGAGGTAATCCTTGAGTAATACTTCGAAAAGACATCTTTTTATCAATTCTTCCACAGAAATAAACTCCAAGCTTCCACAAAAGGGTTCCAAAAGCACACCTTTTTAATCAATTCTTCCAAATCTTGCCAACTTAAATAATTCATTACCTGTGAGAAGTTAAATTCAATAAATAATGCCAAAAAAAAAAAAAAAAAGGTGTCTGAGACCCCGAAAGAAAATCATTTACAATATAACGCATCCGCTAACTCAACAATGTCACGCACATTCAGTACTCATGGTACTGAACCACCGAGTTCAGGCAAAAACACACTAAGAACCCCCTTATTTAGTTGGCCCAATGCCACCCACCTAGGACTATCAGGTGAGCCGGCAATCGACCAGCCAATTACTCGTTGCAGATCTGAAAGCGGGGACGCGGACTCACCATCTCAATCGGCTCCCAGAAATCGTAAGGGTGCGCTCGAGGAATCGGCGAGAGTCTCCGACGACGATCGATTCGGAACCCTAGGAGAAAGGGGAAGAAAGAGGAGAGAGAAAGAGCGCTCGGTGAACCCCTCACTCGCGAAAAACTTCCACTCGTCTGTTTCTCCCTCTCCTCTTTCCTCCTCTTCGAACACACTGATGCGAGAGCAAATTAAATTAATAAATAAATAAAAGAGCCAAAGTAAATAAAAGAGCACGGGGAATATAAATGAAAATGGATGAAAATGGAGGAGAAATCGGGGGATCCGAAAAAGAAGCGAATCGAATCCGGATCGGATTGGGCCGTCCCTATCCTTGGAAAAGATCCAACAGTCGATGTAGATTCCGCCCCAAGTCTTCGCCAGACGGCCCATGGAGCCTGAGAATTACGTGGGCAGGGCTGGCCATCTTTGCAATGAAGATGAGATTTCCTTTCTTTTCTTTTCCTCCAAGGCGACTGGTGAGTCGCAGCCAACGAAAACCATTCAGATTTTATCAAAAGGGCGGTTGGAAATTTGGAGTAAAGGTGAGAAACGAAAGCTCACTTGATCAATATAAAATCGGAAATTAAATAGGATTAGAAATTTAAATCGCTTGAATCAAATATATTAATGAGTTTTGACCACCGATATATTTTCCTCTTAATATGGTAGTGACTACTATCTGCGTCATTTTTGGTATTTGAATGAGAAAAAGAAATTTCATGCCAAAAGAGCAAGAAGAAGCGCCGAAGTCTGAATTTGAAAATTTCCAAGAAATTCTCGTTGTTCTTTTTCATTGTTCAAATCATGGAATTGCTTTGTGGGGTTTGGCCTCTTTTTATAGTTTCTCAGAGGACTCACCTGCTGCAATGCATTGTTTTGTCAATTCAAAAGGGAAGGTTGGGGAGTACATGGGATGCTACTCAATCAATGACTTTTCCGATCTTCCCTCTTCATGAGAGGTGTTTCTAGTGGCTCGTCTATCGCGAATGGATTTTGCATGTCGGGGCAGATGTCTTTGTATAGATGCTGAGGTTGCACACTGAAGCCCAGTTCTCTAGCTGGTGAGGTTCAGACGATTGGTCCAAATAAAGCTCACGTGATTCCCGAATGACACTGACCGGAAATGCTCTTTTAAATCCTAGTTCTTCCATGTTCTTTGGAAAGATTCACCGGCCACTATGCAAGTTATCCGTGGAATCGAAGGGTAGGTATAGGATTGGTATGATGCAACACTGATCTCTTCTTGTGGCGAGAGTTGTTTCTAATGGTTTATCTGTTATGAAGATAAGCAATATTGACATTACATACAAGTGATTTGAGCAGCGACATTTTCTAATCTATTTATAATGCAGAATTCTCATGATAGTCGCAATGCCAAAGTCTTATAACAGTCGCTGGAATGATCAACAAACCGAATAGAATAGAGACTAAGGAATTCGTGAGATTGCAGCCCATGATCAAATCATCCTCCCTTAATCCAATCACAAATGGTTTGAGCATTACGGGTCGCATTCATGCCCATCCCATCATGCAATCCTTTTAGGCACCATCTTAGAATCTACTAATTCCACTCCCACCAAAAGACAGATGTGAATGCATCATTTTGACAGAGAATGAATGATCAGTACTGGCTTCCTTTATTTTCAATCACAGTCTCACTCACCAACCACTCAAAGTATTATAGTCAGTCGAAGCGACCAAGCCAATGACTCACTACACAGTCTATGAGGAGCGTTCCCGACATTGGCTTCCCACCTATGTTTGTGCTCGAAAACCGCACCTTTGACAAAGAATAGGAAGCATGGAGATCTAAGAGATGACCTCGTCCTGAAATTATAACAAAAGCCCGGCCAAATGGCCAAGTGCGAAAACTCAGAGACTTCGTTCTAGCCGTTGCAACTCCATTTTTTTCGGGAGGAAAGGCGACGAATTATCCAATGAGATATTCTGCCGGATGAATGATCAATTCTAGCAGCACCGTGTACTTGAACTGCGCCAAGCCAATGCAGCCTTCTCATTTTGGCGCTCTTCGAGTAGGAATCAGATACTTGTTTATTATAATTATTAAGGACTTTGCTCCGACCAGTCCATTCTCAACTGCAATCAATCTTGAGCTTCGAGGGCCAAAAAAATAATCTTGAGCTTCACTTTTTCATGCTGGATGATCTTCCATTGTTTTTGCAGGGTTCAATACAGGGTCACATGATGTCGCGAATGTGTCAAAGGATGACAACAACAACTGCAACACCGGCTTTCCATTCAACACCCTAACCAATGGACCGGCCATTTTTTCTGTCACCATAGCCGGCGAGTATTACTCACATCCACACCTTTGCCACTGGTGACCATTGCTTCCACCAGCCCAACGTCCAGTCCAATGGGAGCCTTGTCACCACCGGCCCCAACCACCTGCACCACCAAATCTCCACCAACTCGTTTAAAGGATTCCTCTCACAATTGCTACACGATTCATATAGATAAAATTGCTCAAACTTGAAGTGATTCATAATTTTTTTGGAAACATATATGATTCTCCTCTGAAATTTTGGAATTCGGCTCTACTCACAGTTCCAATATCATGAAGACCAAGATTATCAAAGAAAAATAAAACAAAGAAAGCAACAGGAGACCAAAACTTGCGTACTGGAAAGTTAAACCAGAACATCACTCATTGGAACAAAATCTTCATTGCAGTAGTGAAAAAAATCCCAGCATTGGAATGACTAATGAGCTGAAGAGCAAATCGTGTAAATGGAGAAACAAAGTGTATCTTCTTAGAATGGAACTCAATAGGTAAAAAGTTAATCGAGAATTTGAAATGACTTTGAAACTACGAAGTCATATCCTTGGAGCTTGAAAGAACCTGGCGAATTTTGGGGATTGAGAGCACCATAAATCCAGCTGTACTGATCTCCCTCCTTTGCCTATGTGTTTTTGTACAATTGCTTTGTGAAGAAAGTAAAAGGGTGCTTTTTGCTTAGTCGGCATAACTATTTGCATAACCCAAAGATGTCGTGGCCACAGCCTTTCCCAATCTTTTCAGTTTCCATGAAGAAAAGGAAGGAGCTGGAATTTTAGAGAACGTCCATACCCTATCAGGTATCGACTTGGAGAAAAATAACGTCCCTTGAGGAGACAAAAAGTGCATATATATTATTGAAATGAAGCTCCTTGGAAACATCGCTCATTTCGAATGTGAAATGAAATGGAAGGGTTATCCCCAATGTTAGAAAAAATGCAAGCACCAGCAATATTTGTAATGCGAAACACAATTCTGTAACAAGGCGTTTATTTCATCCAAATGAGTGACATCTTGTGCTGACACCTGTTCCACCTTCTCAGGGGGGATTTGGGTGAAGACAATTTCATTTCAGGAGTGGGTTTCGACTCCCACGCCCTGCAAGGAGGGAGGGCAAAAGTCTGAGAGTGTGTGTTAGAGTAGAATTAGAGTAGGACCGACCAAAAAAAAAAAAAAATTAAAAGGTGGGGGAAAGAGGAAAGAGGAAAAGACCAAACTCCATTCCTATATAGAAAGTGCATTCAGTATATCATTTCAGTCCAAAACAAGGCCAGGATCTGGTCCCCCCGCAAAATATGCAGTCAAATTTAAGACAGCTACGCAAGAGTTCTATGATCAATATCTCCAGTCCCCACCATAATGTGAAACAGCATTCTTCGGTTAGAGAGAGAGAGGGAGGGAGGCCTCAGGGGAGAGAGATCATTCATTCAACCAAAAACATCTTCAAGCACTCAAAGCAGCCTTATGAAACATGGTTTCCTTGGGGATCTAGTGGCAGCTTTTCTCAACAAGGTCGGGCAGCTTTTCCAAATTTGTCGCCCGAGTTCAAAATCTCATTGCTGTCCATTGCCGTTTCCAAACCGACAATTCTCATTGGCCAGTCTATCTTTGCCATTGCCACTAGGTCCTTGGAAACAAACACCAAGAAGAGATGCTTCTCAGCTTCCTAAAATTGTAATATAGAAGTAAGCGGTCATGATGATAGAATATCATATGAGCTTGTATAATTATCATTATATGGTCTCTCTGTCAGATGATAGTGTTGATTTAATAAATTTAGGCATGTGATTGATTAAAGCTCTTAAAAACTGTAGTAAGAGAACCCAAAAACAGAGCTCTTCTTCTTGAGTGATTCAACAACAAAGATTTTCTGAACACATTAATCAAGATCTCTCACAAGATATACTTTTGTAACACAGGAAATGGTGAGTGTCAACACTAGCAGAAAAAGCTAAGCACGTTAGAATTTCAGGCTCCATGGGACAAAAAATGGTTTCACAATGCCGGACAACACTTACAGCTACAACAAATTTATGAGCGAGAAGTTGACTAAGCCAAGAAAAAAAAAAGTGTACACATATATGTTGGCCGAAATGTTTACAAAACAAAACTATGAAGACAACATTCTCAAATCCATGACAAACCTTTGCTTTGAACGCACCAAAATCTCTTTTACACATATTTTGGAACTTGTATCCAAGTCCAGCAACCATGCCCCAATTAGGGATCACAGCACGAGGGCTACACAGGGTTAAATGAGGGGTCTAGGCAATCGTTCATAAAAAGTGGCACCGATAAAGAATATCAACAAATGTTCCACATAATTAGACCTGGATACTGAGGCATAACCACTCTACAAGTCTCTTTAAGGTAATCCTTGAGGAATACTTCAAAACCACAATAATATTCTGCAGAAAATAAAGTAAGTCACATCTGAGCAATACTTCAAAACAACAATAATATTCTGCAGAAAATAAAGGAAGTCACATCTCGAGTGATGATCCAATGAAAAGAAGAAAAAACGACAAGTTCGTAATTACATGTTCGATGATTCTCTCGAAGAGGCTTCTAGCTAAAGGTAGTTTGTCTCGCCAAGGAGAAGCCAAAATTCTTCTTTTGACTATGATTGGGCCCCGTCTAATTCTCAACAAGTGCACCTCCTAGCATGTCTTCTCATTCTCCAATTCATCTTTGAAAGTACTTTAAAGAGGAGTCCGTTAGAGCCTCCACCGTAACCAATTGTTTCAAGAGCAACCTGCATTAAAAATATCAAAGGCACGGTCGACCAAATCCTATGGCACATTATTGAGATATTGCAAGATCTACAATCAATTACCTAGAACAATTCAAAGATGGTACCTGAATTGGGGAATTTCTGAGAGATGTTTATTGAAGCTGCATTAAGAAGGCTTGATTGCATAGGATCATGTGGTGATAGAACCAAGTACTAGCAGATTTTTCTTAGAACCTACGTTTAATTAAATCACAGAATGCATAGCTGTGCCCTGAAAGACTTAGTGAAGACTTAACAAGGAAAGAGCGTCACCCATATACATAGCACTGGGTCGCACTTTACTAATAGAATCTCATATATCGCCTCATAGTATCGACAAATCTCAAGGTAATCATTGTTATGTGAGTAATACCTACATGGTTAACCACATCAATGGGAGGCAAACTAAGATGCGAGTTCAAATCTATCAAGTACATCTGGAACATCAGAGTTTGCGATAAAGCTAGAAAGAAGGAAGAGTATGTGCCGATATATAAAGCCATATAAGTTCATGGTTTGAACCACAACCTGAATACTAGGTGGCATTGGATCAGCAACGGCAAATTAGTTAAAAGATAGTGGACACAACATTAGAAAAGCAAAACACCAATTTGTTATATCATGAGTCATTGTATATTCATTTCAACTCCAAGAGAGACAGAATATCAGCTGGCGCTTGTTCCACGATGTTTTCACCTTCTTTAGCCTTCTTCTTCTGTATGTAAGGATTGCATCAAACACTCGTGGGTTGATCTTCCTGGAAATGATATGTGCACAGACGTACTCCTTGCACAGACGAACCTGCAAAATCCATTGATCAGAAAACCAATCATAGTAATAATGGATAAACAGCTAAAAGCAATTCAAAATACCCGCACTTGTTCAAAAATAAAGGCAATTTATTCCATCTTTGCCATTGCTCCAAAAGTTTCTACCTGCTTTTCAAACCCGTCATAGGAATGTTGGACAAGGGAAAACCAATTACAAGATCAGTGACAACAGAAGTTAACTTCTAGTTATCCCCAATTCTTGCATCAAATCGCAGCTTCGCTACACGACCTTGCTCTTCCTTTATTTTTGTAAGTTTCTTGATCAACCGTGCTCTCTCAATTTCGACATATACCCGAGTTACGAAACTAGCTACGAAATCACGAACTAAAAGCAGATTGCTGATGAACATAAGCCGCAACAGGTATGATTTCTCACATATTCACCTCCCCAAAGAACAACAGAGTTAAGTGTCTTAATAAGTTCTATCTTGGCCTCAAGATCGTGTGTCTCGTCAACATATTACAACGCTTGCTGCACCATTGTCACACAAACAGGATAAGAAAACAAAGGACATGGAGGTCACTATCCAATCAAGTCAATGACTTGATTATGTCTAGATCACAATTAAAACTTTGATTTGAACTATTTGATTAATAGCACGGAAAATTTGTCACTCTAGAATGAAAATATGGTCAAAAAAGGAACCAAAAGGGACAATAGCAAGGTACAATACAAATAAGGTATCTCTATGAAGGGGATACAAGCCAATCGAAAACTCGCAAACAGCACAAGCACTTTAAGATCCCCACAAAGGATATGTCATGAAATGTATCCTGAACTAGACATGAAAAAGAAGTAATGCAACTCATAAATGAATAGGGAACAAAAAGTAAAAATTTGGGGCAATCATGGGAGAGAATCCGAAATGTAAGGTGAGAAACGAAGAGGATTCCACAATACCATTCTAGAGGATTCCACCATACTAGATTCTAGAGCACAAGCACCGGGCCGTAGATCTCGCATCCCAACAGATTGCCTAGAGCCAATTCCCATGTCAATATGCCGGGCACATTCTTTTTTTTTTAGATAGTTATACATAGATGGCATGTAAAAGCTACACAAAACAACATTCATGATCTAATCAAGGTACATATATAGGAGGCAATCCCTGCAGTATAAAATCAACCCCTTGAGGTAAAGGTTGTTAAGATTGATCCCAAAATAATAGAAATTGGACCTTACTTTGGATCAATGATTGTAAGACCCTACAGAAAATTAAGGTCTAAAGTGATAGATCCTATCTTTTTTCTGTACTATCACCTGTATGTTATCTTTGAAAAGAGGGAATGAAGCTTAAAAGTAGAAGACAAAAGCACTATTATCACCACAGCGAAGCACGTCATCAAGAAGCTCTCGTACCTCTTAAAAGAAAGTTAACTAGAGAAGCATCTGAGGCAAAAGTAAAGAAGAGAATAAAACAAATGCAAAACTGAATGATGGCAGTGAAAAGAAGGAGAGAGGAGGATGAAAGAAATAGACAAGGTAAAGTGCTATATGTTGTAACATGAAAAAGAATTTTGTCCCCAGCCAGTAGAGGTGGTTGCTGTACAAAGGTGTTGGCATTGGGCTACATTGCCGTTTGTGGAGGCACAGCATACGGTCCATTTACCTCAACCCAAGCTCTCATGAAGGTTATCCTTACTCTAGCAAAAAGCTTATGGATTCGCCCAAGTCTGTATGGAAAGAATCTTCAGCCTCACCACAACTACCAATCAAATCTTCTATCCAATCTAATTCAAGATGAGGGCAACACCTCATTCTCATTTATAATTCCCTTATAGTTCAAACCCCAAAGCTAGCCCTAATTAACAGGTTTGGCCTTTACATATTGTTTTAGACGTACAATGGGTCATGCACAATGAGAATTGGAGCCAAATTTGGTTTACTATGAGATTGATTGCTAATTAAATAGGCCAAGAAGAATATCTGGGACTGGGATTAGAAATCCCATCCTACATCTCCAATGATCCTACTCTTGATCCCAACTGGGAATGACTTTTGATGTCACCAAGTTCCATCTTTTAATTGCATCCTACGTAGATAGCAATCCTAAAACAATTTTCAGATCTTGCATAGGTATAATTAATAGCCACTAATTATAATGCTCTGACTAATCCAGGAGTAACTTATCTGCTTTCAGCAAACCATGACAATGAAATACCGTCAACAAAGAGTAAAAATTCCACCATATCACCCAAAAGCAGAGATGAGAAGGCATATACTTGGACATAGGTTAACCTCGATGACCCCACTCACTCCTAACAATGTGTATAAGATGCTTCTTTTATTACAAGAAAGTTCAGGAGCAATAAAATACAGGGAAAACAATTTAACATGTATATATATCCCAGTATCAGTGCCATCAAATAATTTTGACTCCTTTGTATCACTTGAAGAGGAAGGCAAAGAGTGCTTTGAGCTGGGAAGACAAAAGTTCATGCCCCAAGAACTAGGTACATAGCTGAACACAATAATCTTGGCTCCTGTGTTTTTAATATGACTTTCGCCACCAACAAACCTAACACATGCTGTTGTTCATGCAATGGAGAAACTCCATGGCACACCCTAATTGCAATGGAGAGGTACCACTCGTAATTACAGTTCATCTTTAATTGATTGTATATTAGTTTGTCAGTGGGTAGACGAACATCAATCCCCAAATTAGCATTATGAATCGCTCCTCCATCACCCAATCTCAATCTCTTTTCTCCCCAGTTTCTTTGTTATGCAATAAGTATAATAAGTAAGGCAACAAGGAAATACCTTTCCATCTCTATAAAAGGTAATGCAAACCCCAAAAACAAATCTACTAAGCAGATTAAGAAAACAAAGAGAAGCCCCAACACCCAACTTCACTAAACTCTGAAAAGGTGATAAAACAAAATAAAACTACTTGACTTAGACAAAGTGCCTTTTTCTCTTTGTCATCATAGACCAGGGATATTATCAAATTTTCAATCCTTCACTCCCCCATCTTTAACTTCAATTCCAAATGGAGGGTGCACCATCTTGTAAAAGCAAAAGTTCGAACTATTTTGCTAGATGGTACCCCAAACAATAATGTCCAACTTATCCACAGAGCTTTGTGCATTACTTTCCTACTCAGCTCATCCACATGCCACAGCTACTGACTTCTACCTGTTGAGTTTGATGTCTTCTCCAAAGCTAAGCGGTCAAGTGCTGAAGACTTGTTGATATCCTGCCAGAAAGGATATCTCCCCAGGCTAATCTCTTTGCTTTATTACATATCTCTTTGTATACACATACAGAGGCACCACCATTAGACTTCCACAAGAATATCAACCCCAACCTTCCTTCCATCATCATTCAAGAAAAAAGAGAAAGAAGAAGTACCTAGGTGCGCAAATCAAGCATTGAAACTAGAAGGGTGAGCTCGAGGAATCGGCCTTAAGGGAGAGAGATCATTCATTCAACCAAAAACATCTTCAAGCACTCAAAGCAGCCTTATGAAACATGGTTTCCTCGGGGATCTAGTGGCAGCTTTTCTCGGCAAGGTCGAGGCAAATTTTCCAAATTTGTCGTCCGAGTTCAAAATCTCATTGATGTCCATTGCCGTTTCCAAACCGACAATTCTCATTGGCCGCCTATCTTTGCCATCGCCACCAGGTCCTTGGAAACAAACACTAAGAAGAGATGCTTCTCAGCTTCCTAAAATGGTAATATAGAAGTAAGCGGTCATGATGATAGAATATCATACGAGCTTGTACAATTATCATTATATGATCTCTCTGTCAGATGATAGTGTTGATTTAATTAATTTTGGCATGTGATTGATTAAAGCTCTTAAAAACTGCAGTAAGAGAACCCAAAAACAGAGCTCTTCTTCTTGAGCGATTCAGCAACAAAGATTTTCTGAACACATTAATCCAGATCTCTCGCAAGATATACTTTTGTAACACAGGAAATGGTGAGGATCAATACTAGCAGAAAAAGCTAAGCGCGTTAGTATTTCAGGCTCCATGGGACAACAAATGGTTTCACAATGCCAGACAACACTTACAGCTACAACAAATTTATGAGCAGAAGTTGACTAAGCCAAAAAAAAAAGTGTACACATAAATGTCGGCCAGAAATGTTCACAAAACAAAACTATGAAGACAACATTCTCAAATCCATGACAAACCTTTGCTTTCAACACACCAAAATCTCTTTTACACATATTTTGGAACTTGTATCCAAGTCCAGCAACCATGCCCCATCAGGGATCACACGTAGAGAGGCTACTCAGGGTGAAATGAGGGGTCTAGGCAATCATTCATAAAAAGTGACACGGATAAAGAATATCAACAAATGTTCCACATAATAAGATCTAGATACTGAGGCATAATCGCTTCCGCAGTCTCTTTAAGGTAATCCTCGAGCAATACTTCAAAACCACAATAATATTCTGCAGAAAATAAAGTAAGTCACATCTGAGCAATACTTCAAAATGACGATAATGTTCTGCAGAAAAATAAAGTAAGTCACATCCGAGTGATGATCCAATGAAAAGAAGAAAAACAACAAGTTCTGTAATTACATGTTCGATGATTCTTCTTTTGACTATGATTGGGCCCTGTCTAATTCTCAACAAATGCACCTTCTAGCATGTTTTCTCATTCTCCAATTCATCTTTGAAAGTACTTTAAAGAGGAGTTCATTGGAGCCTCCACCGTAACCAATTGTTTCAAAGAAGAACCTGCGTTAAAAATATCAAAGGCATGGTCAACCAAATCCTATGGCACATTATTGAGATATTGCAAGATCTACAATCAATTACCTAGAACAATTCAAAGATGGTACCTGAATCGGGAATTTCGAGAGATGTTTATTGAAGTTGCATTAAGAAGGCTTGACTGCATAGGATCATGTGGTGATAGAACCAATAGCAGATTTTCCTTAGAACCCACATTTAATTAAATCACAGAATGAATAGTTGTGCCCTGAAAAACTCAGTGAAGACTTAACAAGGAAAGAGCTTCACCCATATACATAGCACCGGGTTGCCCTTTTGATAGAATCTCATATATCGCCTTATAGTATCGACAATTTTTAAGGTAATCATTGTTACGTGAGTAATGCCTACATGGTTAACTAGATGAATGAAAGGAAAACTAAGATGCGAGTTCAAATCTATCAAGTACATCTGGAACATCAGAATTTGTGATAAAGCTAGAAAGAAAGAAGAGTTTTTGCTAGATATATAAAGCCATATAAGTTCATGGTTTGAACCACAACCCGAATACTAGGTGGCATTTGATCAGCAACAAAGCAAATTAGTTAAAAGATAGTGGACACAACATTAGAAAAGCAAAACACCAATTTATTATATAATGAGTCATCGTATATCCGTTTCAACTCCAAGAGAGACAGAATATCAGCTGGCGCTTGTTCCACAATGTTTTCACCTTCTTTAGCCTTTTTCTTCTGTATGGAAGGATCTGCATCAAACACTCGGGGGTTGATCTTCCTGGAAAAGACATGTGCACAGACATACTCCTTGCACAAACGAACCTGCAAAATCCACCGATCAGAAAACCAACCACAGTCATAATGGATAAATGGCTAAAAGCAATACAAAATACCCACACTTGTTCAAAAATAAAGGCAATTTTTTCCGTCTTTGCCATTGCTCCAAAAGTTTCTACCCACATTTCAAACCCGTCATAGGAATGTTGGACGAGGGAAAACCAATTACAAGATCAGTGACAACAGAAGTTAACTTCTAGTTATCCTCAATTCTTGCATCAAATCAGTAGCTTCTGCTACACAACCCTGTTCTTCCTGTATTTTTGCAAGTTTCTTGATCAACCGTGCTCTCTCAATTTCGACATATACTTGAGTTACGAAACTAGCTACAGAAATCATGAAATAAAAGCAGATTGATGATGAACATAAGCTGCAAGAGGATGTGATTTCTCACATATTCACCTTCCCAAAGAACAACGAGTTAAGTGTCTTAATAAGCTCTATCTTGGTCTCATGATCAGGTGTCTAGTCAACATATTACAAAGCTTGCTGCACCATTGCTGTCACAGCCTGTGGATAAGAAAACAGTGAAATGTAGGTCACTATCCAATCAAGTCAATGACTTGATTATGCCTAGATTGCAATTAAAACTTTGATTTGAACTATTTGATTAACAGCACGGAAAATTTGTCACTCTAGAATGAGATTTTGGTCAAAAAAGGAACCAAAAGGGACAATAGCAAGGTACAATACAAATACAGGTATCTCTATGAAGAGGATACGAGCCAATTGAAAACTCGCAAACAGCACAAGCACTATAAAATCCCCCTAAAGGATATGTCATGAAATGTATTGTGAACTAGACATGAAAAAGAAGTAATGTGACTCATAAATGAATAGGGGAACAAAAAGTAAAAATTTGGGGCAATCATGGGATAGAATCCATAAATAGAAGGTGAGAAACTGAAGAGGATTCCACAATACTAGATTCTAGAGCACAAGCACCAGGCCAGAGATCTCGCGTCCCAACAGATTGCCTAGAGCCAATTCCCATGTCAATATGCCAGGCGCATTCTTTTTTTAGATAGTTATACATAGATGGCATGTCAAAGCTACACAAAACAGCAGTTCATGATCTAATCAATACATATATGGGAGGCAATCCCTACAGTATAAAATCAACCCCTTAAGGTAAAGGTTGTTAAGAGTGATCCCAAAATAATAGAAATTGGACCATACTTTGGATCAATGATTGTAAAACCCTACAAAAAGTTAAGGTCTAAAGTGATAGATCCTTTATATTTTTTCTGTACTTTGAATAGAGGGAATGAAGCTCAAAAGTAGAAGACAAAAGCACTATATTATCACCACAGCAGAAGCACATCACTGAAGAAGCTCTTGTACCTCTTAAAGAAAGTTAACTAGAAAAGCATCTAAGGCACAAGTAAAGAAGAGAATAAAACAAATGCAAAAGAGGATGATGGCAGTGAAAAGATGCCTAGATCGCAATTAAAACTTTGATTTGAACTATTTGATTAACAGCATGGAAAATTTGTCACTCTAGAATGAGATTTTGGTCAAAAAAGGAACCAAAAGGGACAATAGCAAGGTACAATACGAATACAAAATTCTCTATGAAGAGGATACGAGCCAATTGAAAACTCGCAAACAAAGCACAAGCACTATAAAATCCCCTAAAGGATATGTCATGAAATGTATTGTGAACTAGACATGAAAAAGAAGTAATGTGACTCATAAATGAATAGGGGAACAAAAAGTAAAAATTTGGGGCAATCATGGGATAGAATCCAGAAATAGAAGGTGAGAAACTGAAGAGGATTCCACAATACTAGATTCTAGAGCACAAGCACCAGGCCAGAGATCTCGCGTCCCAACAGATTGCCTAGAGCCAATTCCCATGTCAATATGCCAGGCGCATTCTTTTTTTAGATAGTTATACATAGATGGCATGTCAAAGCTACACAAAACAGCAGTTCATGATCTAATCAATACATATATGGGAGGCAATCCCTACAAAAGTAAAAATCAACCCCTTAAGGTAAAGGTTGTTAAGAGTGATCCCAAAATAATAGAAATTGGACCATACTTTGGATCAATGATTGTAAAACCCTACAAAAAGTTAAGGTCTAAAGTGATAGATCCTTTATATTTTTCTGTACTTTGAAAAGAGGGAATGAAGCTCAAAAGTAGAAGACAAAAGCACTATATTATCACCACAGCAGAAGCACATCACTGAAGAAGCTCTTGTACCTCTTAAAGAAAGTTAACTAGAAAAGCATCTAAGGCACAAGTAAAGAAGAGAATAAAACAAATGCAAAAGAGGATGATGGCAGTGAAAAGAAGAAGAGAGGAAAATGAAAGAAATAGGCAAGGTAAAGTGCTATATGCTGTAACATGGAAAAGAATTCCGTCCCCAGCCAGTAGAGGTGGTTGCTGTACAAAGGTGTTGGCATTGGGATGCACTGCTGTTTGTGGAGGCACAGCAGATGGTCCATTTACCTCAACCCAACCTCTCATGAAGGTTATTCTTACTCCGGCAAAAAGCTTATGGATTCTCCCAAGTCTGTATAGAAAGTATCTTCAGCCTCACCACAACTACCAATCAAATCTTCCATCCAATCTAATTCAAGATGAGGGCAACACCTCATTCTCATTTATAATGCCCTTATAGTTCAATCCCCAAAGTTAGCCCTAATTAGTAGGTTTGGCCTTTAGATATTGTTTTAGACGTACAATGGGTCATGCACAAGGAGAACTGGAGCCTAATTTGGTTTACTATGAGATTGATTGCTAAATAAATAGGCCAAGTAGAATATTTAGGACTGGGATTAGAATTCCCCTCCTACATCTCCAATGATCCTACTCCTGATTCCAACTGGGAATGACTTTTGATGTGACCAAGTTCCATCTTTTAATTGCATCCTACACAGGTAGCAATCCTAAAACAATTTTTAGATCTTGCATAGGTATAATTAATAGCCACTAATTATAATGCTCTGGCTAATCCAGGAGTAACTTTTCAGCTTTCAGCAAACCATGACAATGAAATACCATCAACAAAGAGCAAAAATTCCACCATATGACCCAAAAGCAGAGATGAGAAGGCATATACTTGGACATAGGTTAACCTCGATGACCCCATTCACTCCTAACAATGTGTACAAGATGCTTCTTTTATACAAGAAAGTTCAGGAGCAAGAAAATACTGGGAAAACAATTTAACATGGATGAATATCCCGATCGTTGTCATCAAATAATTTTGACTCCTTTGTATCACTTGAAGAGGAAAGCAAAGAGTGCTTTGAGCTGGGAAGACAAAAGTTCATGCCCCAAGAACTAGGTACACAGCTGAACACAGAAATCTTGGCTCCTGCATGATTTATATGACTTTCGCCACCAAAAAACCTATAACATGCTGTTGTTCATGCAACGGAGAAACTCCACGGCACACCCTAATTGCAATGGAGAGGTACCACTTGTAATCACAAATTCATCTTTAATTGATTGTATATTAGTTTGTCAGTGGGTAGACGAACATCAATTCCCAAATTAGCATTATGAATTGCTCCTCCAACACTCAATCTCAATTTCTCTTCTCCCTGGTTTCTTTGTTACGCAATAAGTATAATAAGTAAGGCAACAGGGAAATATCTATCCATCTCTATAAAAGACAATGCAAACCCCAAAAACAAATCTACTAAGCAGAATAAAAAACAAAGAGGAGCCCCAACTCCCGACTTCACTAAACCTTGAAAAGGCAATAAAACAAAATAAAACTACTTGACTAAGACAAAGCGCCTTTTTCTCTGTCATCATAGACCAAGGATATTCTTTTATTTTTCAACCCTTCACTCCCACACGTTTAGCTTCAATTCCAAAAGGAGGGTGGGCCAATCTTGTAAAAGTACAAGTTCAAAGTATTTTCCTAGATAGTACCCCAAACAGAAAGGTCCAGCTTATCCACAGAACTTTGTGCACTACTTTCCTACTCAGCTCATCCATATGCCACAGCTACTGACTTCTACCTGTTGAGTTTGCTGTCTCCTCCAAAGCTAAGCAGTCAGGTGCTGAAGACTCGCTGATATGCTACCAGAAAGGATATCTCCCCAGGCTAATCTCTTTGCTTTATTACATATCTCTTCGTATACACATACAGAGGCGCCACCATTAGACTTCCACGGGAATATCAGCCCCAACCTTCCTTCCATCATCATTCAAGAAGAAATAGAGAAAGAAGAGTACCCACGCAAGCAAATCAAGCATCGAAATTGGAAGAGCGAGCTTGAGGAATCAGCACAAAAGTTCGTGAGCACCATCACTTCGGAGCCTCTCTTCTTCTTTCTATAACTGGTCTTATCCATTGGATCTATCGCAGTACAGCAGATGAATAGAAACATCGCCGAGAACACCTGAAAATCGGGGGAAATATGTGGAAAATCCCATCAATTCCCAGAAAACTGACGAAAGAAAAGCAATCAATATCATGATGGCACAAAGTAAACGCTAAGGGAGTTACCACAGAAGAGAATATTGTCGTCACGGTGATTTCAGCAGCCCCGCTCCCAAGCAACAGTCCCAGGAAGATGTAGAAACTGAACACCGCCATCCCAACTATCTGCAATTGCAAATTTACGACATGAGATGGATCGACTCTAAACTTCAAATGCGATTGATCGATCATCTGCATCACGCCCTACACATTTACTACTGAGAAAACTAAAATCTCCAATCCGAACAATCGATGAGCTCGCGTGCCGGAGCAACGTGTTTCTAAAATGCAGATGAAGCTGAGAGACCACAGGAAAGACGCGTGGGTGCGTTTACTTGGAGCGGATGGAGAGGGCGTTGCCAGCCGTGGCGTCGCCTCGTCGCCGTCACCGTCGTCATCTCCGCCGCGCCAAGCGACCTGCCCGCCTGCCTGCGGTGGATGGGCGACGCGAACGGTGGCTTCGATCTTCGAGCCTGGGAAACCAGCAGGGCGACTGACTAGTAGCGACAGAGAGAGAGAGAGAGATTCCATGGACGTCTAGCCGTCCTTCTCTTCTGCCCCGCGTAGCTTCTGAGGTCTGCTAACGCTCGAATACTAAGCCCACAAAATCGTCCCGGTACTCTTTCAAGCCAAGTTCTCTCATCTGCATAGACACGTCGAGCGATCCTTCGAGAGAGCTTTTAGATATAATGACACGTCGCAAGTTTTTCAAGTCTGACAAATTCGTGAAGGCTTTCAATTCTCTACAACGATAAATATCAAGATCCGATAGTCCAATGGGAAGCTCTGGGACACATTCAAGCCGACGACATCTATTAAGATGGAGTGTGTCGAGACGGGTTAGCTGGGAAAGATCGGGCAAAGACTGCCCCTTCCAGGTGATATAAAGTGTTGTTAAGCCGCAGGGCAGTTTTGGGAATTCTCAAAGCTTCTCACAATAAGTAAAATAGAGCCCCTCTAGCGAAATCAGTTTGCATATATTACTAGGTAGTCCCTCCAGGTTATCGCAACCTGAAACTGTAAACTGTTGGAGTTTTGTGAACGTTCCAATGGCATCAGGCAATTTTGTAATCTTTGAATTCGAAAGTTTTAGCTCAACCAATGATGCCAGAATTTCAATAGAAGGATGAAGCTCTTTCAAATTCGAACAATAATCGAGATTCAAAACCTCCAACCTTGTGAAAGTGGACAAGTCAGGAGTTCTTTTCAAAGATAGACACCCGTAGAGATTAAGAACTTTGAGCTCGGTCGCCTTCTGAAAGAAAGAAATGATATGTCAGTGTAATTGGACTATCGCAATCTGTGATTTTTTGCTCCTCCTCATCTTTTCGACCTTTTAGAATTCCTCAAAAATTTCCGGTGCTCCTCTACTCCTTCACTGTTGTCCTATTTAATTTTAAATGTCACTTTTAGTAGTGTTTGGCCACATCAATAGATAAATGTTTTTTAAGCATATTAATTGCAAAAGAATGTTAGAGTGCAAAAGTGCAAACTGCATTTATTTTCAAATAAAATTTCAAATGAGATATTTTCTTATTAGACATAAGCAACTTATATTATCAAAAACTAGATGACAAATTCAAATGGAAGAGAGATGTATTCATCGGGCACTATGTTTTCCTTCAATAGTATGAAATTAAAGAGAAACGGCTAGTTTAATTATGAAAATCAATTTTCAAATGTACAAGGAAAAAAAATGTTATGTTAAAAAAAATACTTCAATGCCTTCTTTACGTCTTACCTTGAGTGGATCCCATCCTTCCCAATGCTCCGAAATTGCACTATCTGACAGATCGAGTACAACTAATTTCTTTGGATGAAAGTTGACCGCAACGAAATCCGAGGGACAGCGGTTCCACTGAAGCCATCTTAACTCAAGAAGTAAGCTTTGGAAATCTCCAGTGAAATTAGCACCATCCACTTGAAGGAACCTTAGTTTGGTCATTTTTTAAAATTGTCCAGCTGCGTATTTTTTTCCCTCACTACATTTGCCAAGAGAAGGGCCTCGATCTTTCCGGTGCCCTACATTTTGGAAACATTGTAGACCATAAGTTTTGAATGATGAGATGAGACCAATTGAAATATAAATAAAATGCATTGATTTCGATTTGCTATCATACTACTATCGAGTAGGCTTCTATCTTTCATTCTTGTGAAATGAAAGGTTGTAGTTGCATATTATTTATCTAATATATGTAAAGATGAGAAGCTCAAGCGATTGTCTCCAAAACTTTTCCTCATCCACCTATACCATTCGCAGTTTGCACCTTCTGAATTTCCAAATTTGCGTCCATTTGCAAATACAATGGAAGGCCTCTCTTCATGCATATAGTAATTCAAATATATTTTTCAAAATTCACGCCCTTATGTATGTGAAATAACACTTCCTTTACTCCTATCATGTATATGTGAACCAATACAACTCTAACCGTCCGAATGCACCTATCAAATTTGCCATCAATATATGTATGAATCCCAATTGTAGAATTTCCTCACTTTTTTGGTGTTTACTTTGTTTGCAATTGTCAATATCAAAATGAAAGCAAGAATGTCATCGCAAAAGATACGCATGTGTTTTACGTTCCTTTCTTATCATGTATTTCTTCGATGAGGGTTTTTCATTATACGTTGAAGGAAAATTGATAATTACAAACATTCTATATATGATTCTTTTTATTGCTACAGATGTTTGATGCTATATTTCGTGTTGATTTTGTTACAATGAAGTACTAGTCATCTAAATTTTGCTCATTTTTACCATAGATTTCTAGAATCAGGCAAAAACAATGATTAATCAAAAAAGCTCTTATGCTTAGAGAAGCAGCAATTCATGGGGACTCAAGACTAATACTTATTTTTATTTCAAACAAGAAAGGGAAGATGGACCCACATGCACTGACTAAGAAAAGTGGAGAAAACTCATACCTCGTAATTGTCAAGCACATCTAGGGCTTCCTCATAGATGCACAATCTGCTACGCTCTTGAGGCTCCTTTGGATTTTCCATACGAACAATTTCCCTTCCGAGATCCCTCAATTGATCATGCATCAATAGCCTTCCATTTCCGTCAATTTTAATTAGGGACATAAGACATAATACTTCAATCTCCTTCTCGGGGAAAAAATCACAAGCATCCCACATATAAGTTGGATTTTGTTTACATGATCCAATGAAGAGGCATGCGATATCCAAAAATATTTGTTGGTCCTCATACTCTAATGCTTCGTAACTTATTTTCAACTTCTCTTGCACTTTCTTATGGGGCACTTTCTTTAATTTTTTCAACGTATCTTTCCATACGTTTTCTCTCTTTCTACATAAGAACGAACCTATAACTTCTAGAGCTAATGGGAGCCCCCCAGTAGTAGATACGACATCACGAGAGATATCTTCATAATCACTTGGAGGAGAATCCTTTTGAAATGCATGTCTACTAAATAAAATCAATGATTGATCTAAAGACAACTCGTTGAGTTCATACGTGTAATCTACACTAGCTTGGCCAAGAGCATCCTTGTTTCTGGTTGTTATGATGACTATACTTCCTACTTTAAACCAATCATGGTCGACCAAATATTTCAAGTGAGCACTATCATCTATATCATCAAGAAAAATGAGTGCTTTCTTATGTGCAAATTGAGATTTGATGAGATGGATCCCCTCGTCCACATTAGACACATTACATGGACTTCCTAGGCTAGATATGAGCTGCTTTTGTAGGCATTTAATACCCTTGCGCCGGTATGCTTCTCGACAATCTGCCACGAAGCTATGATGCTCAAACTGACCAAAGAACTTGTTGTATAATACCTTTGCAAGAGTCGTTTTACCGATGCCACCCATTCCATAAATTCCGATAATGCATGTACCATTGAATTTAGCATCTATCAAGCTCATAATCTGTTCGATACAATCATCAATCCCAACCAACTGTTGGGGAACAATTAGCTGAAATGCTCCTTTTAACTCGCTTAGAACTTTTGTGACAACAATTTTGACCAATGTTCCTTCATGCCTGTCAAATAACAATGAATAATGATTTAGGATAGCAATATGTCTATTCTTTTTCAAGAAAGATCTATTTATGAAAAATTAAACAACATTTTGTCGGAGAATAAGGTACCCGTTATCAATTCTCTCCGATTCCCATCCTTTCAAGGAGCTGACTTCTTTGAGTGCTTCTTCCCATTCCTTCACAACCATTTCCTCCGTATTCTTTTTATGTGCATCGATAGCTTTTCTCAATCTCCCTGTGGGATGTCGCACTTGGTGGGGTTCTACTTTGTAAAATATGGGCAACACTATTTGCCCTTTAGTCCTCTTGCACTTTAACATCTGAACCAACTCACGAAGGCACCATTTGCTGGAAACATAGTTCTCGGAAATAATTGGGATAGAGATCGTGGACTGCGTAATGCTGCAGAGAAGCTCCGGACCAATCTCCTCACCAACACGGAGCTCATTGTTGTCTCTAAACACGTGAATTCCTGCATCGATAAGACTAGTATAGAGATAGTCGGTGAAACTTTTGCGTGTGTCTATCCCTCTAAAGCTCAAGAACACTTCGTAGGCATTCCCTTTCGGCAGTTTGTCTCCCCCTTCATGATCTCCTCCATGCGGAGCATTCGACGAGGAAGACGCCCTGGAATTCGGATCTTCTGAGCGAGTGGGTTCTTCTCTTTTACAATTCAATTGGCAATTTAAGTTGAGAGGGAAATGACGTGAAAAGAAACGAAAGGATTTGGAGAGAAAGGAAGAGAACGGAAAGACAATTTTCCTTTTTCTTGATTGGATGGACATCATGGAGTGATTTTAACCAACGAGATTCTTATTCTGTTTTAAAATAAGAGATTGATCAAGCAGAGCCTTGAAAGAAAGCCAGCCTTCACGGTCCAGATCTGCAAATCGCACAAATGTCTTTCATGACTCAGTTAATTCAAACGAAAATAAAAGAACTCTCACACCTCTTGCTTACTCAGAAGAAAATGGAGCAATCAAAGTAGGAAACAGAAAAGAGCAAGGAGTCGGTTGACTACCTGAGGAGTGCTCAAACAACACAACCCTGGTATCTCCCACCGATTTTCAGCCTTTGAAGTAGGATTACCAACGCGCGAAATTCTTTAATACGCGTGCTCGAACAATCGAGTTCTTACCATCCAACGGTCCAAAGCTCTCCATCCTAATCGAACCGCTGTGAGCCATGCCACGGAAAGAATAATCATTGCACGCGTAATTTCCGCGGCATCATGACTTTTTCTTTCTTTTTTTGGTCGAAGTAGCATCATTGACTTGGAGACACGCAATACTCAGCAGCATCGTGACTTGACTTGCTTTTTATATTAATAAGAAAAAGTGGAAAAGAGAACTGACGAGCAACACTCACATGCTCCTGCCTCCACCGATTCACACCATGTTACTGGGAAGGTGCTTCGAACCTGTCTACGCGCTTTCATTGAAAGTTGAGAGATCCAGGACTGGCTGAACTTGACTTGACTTGCTTTCATTCTCTTATACACTGCTAATTTACATGAGTTAGACAAGAGCGTATGAATCGGGGGATTATACAGGATTTTGTTATAAAAGCCCGCAGAGGCTTTTTCTTTTTATTCGTCTAGAAAGGTAACTCTAAAATAAATCTTTTTCAAAATAATTTCCTTAAACTAGATTTCTCCGTACTACTTTTTGCTTAAAAATTATCAAATCGTTATCCTCCACCCAAGCCACTTTTATCTCTCCCCTTAAATTAATAGCTTTTAACATTTTACATAAATTTTATTCTTTTGGTGTCGCGTTAATAAATTCTTGAGAAAGTCCAAAATGTTCTTATTTTCTCAAATAAGGGGTCAAAGTAAATCTTGTTTCAAATAAGGGTCTGAAGTAGCCTTTAGTTATTTCAAATAAGGGCCTAAAGTAGCCATGATTGTTTCAAATAAGGGCTTGACTTTGCCGATTGCCAACTCGACTAAATTTTTCGACCGATCAAGAGTGTTTTTGTCCAAAATTTACTTTTTACTCATTTCTCTTTTTTTCTTTTCCGCCATCAACTAGTAGCCGCTAACAAAGGCTGGCAAGGGTTGGCGACCCTCACCGACTACCAAGAAGGGCAAACTAGGGCTTGACAACCTCGTTGGCCGCTCGGAAGGGCCAACGAGGGTCTGCAAGCACTTGCCAGCAGCAAGCGAGGGCCTACAAGCCCTTGCCAGCCTCGGGTGAGGTGACCCTTGCTAGATCTAGTGAGGGTTGGCCTCACCTATTGACAAGGGCCAATCTCGCGAATGGCCACGAGGGGCAGCCTCCCTCAAGGCAAGGGTTGCCTCGTCTGTGGCCAATGTGGGTGGCCCTCATCGAATTGGGCAAGGCCAACCCTCGCCCAGTCCTTTGTGGGTATTGCCCATGGCTTATGCAAAGAGGAAGAACAAGAACAAGAAATAGAAAAAGGGGGGGGGGAATGATAAATGACAAAAATACCATTGATCGCCGGGAAGATTAGGCCATTATTTGAAACATATATAGCTACTCCAAGCCCTTATTTGAAATAGACATAACCACTTCAGGCCTCTATTCAAAACAGACATAACCACTTTAGGTCTTTATTTGAAACAAGATTTATTTCAAGCCCTTATTTTAAAAAAAAATGATAATACTTCAGAACCTTATTTAAAACAAAATCATTTTCAGGCTCTTATTTGAGAAAATGAAGGCACTCCGTGCCCTTTTTTTAAAATTTTCCCTAAATTCTTGACCAACAATTCTCCATAATTGAATAAAAATTTGGTGATATTTATTTTTCTCCTTTTATGTCATCTTTAATCACACTTTTTATTTCATGTTGACATTCTCCTCCAATATGCTCTTCACCAAAATATAATTTCCCGCAGCACAATAGAGGAGGGTTCAATCTTAGCTTATTTAGCATTAGAAGATGTGATTTGAAAAATCGAAGCTATTAATGGAGAGAGACAACATTAAACACGACACCAACAGGTGATTACGTCGACACCTAGTGCATTAAAGCTAGAAAGTATTAGCTTACTTTTGCTGCCCTACAGACCAGCTTAGTTCATAAAATCTCCTAAGAGCAGGTACTTCTTTATTCATAGGTACAAACATTCTTACACATGCCTTGATAAGAGGAGAGAAAAAAGGCTCAACGGCTTAGTACGCAAGTGACTAATCACGCCTCGTTATTCTAGGATCAAAAGCTTATACATCAATAGCATGAGATGGAACATTGTATCCCATGATCAGCACGAGAAAAACCTTGTCACTTAAAGTCTATATTGTTTGATCACTATCACATGTCCTACGACAAGGCCCAAACAGATTCCTTTATCTGGAGATGTACAGAATGCATGAAATGCACAGCCCCAATTTAGGATTAAGATTGGATGGATAATAAGTCGTATCAACAATAAATAAGAGTTATACCAAGCGCCAACATTAATCAGACGTCCAATTAGATAAATATTTGACAGCTGATATCGACCCAAACATTATGAATTCCTAATGCCTAACTTTAAAGACTCTGAAATTTGAAAAAATGTGCAAAAGGCAACCCTAGAAAATGTGTCAGTGATCACTTACGTCCATTTACAGTTCTTGGGATGTTAGTGAACGCAATTGAAGCTTCTCCTCAAGATCCTATAAACCGATTAACGAAATGCATTAATACGACAAAATTTATGCTACAAATATCCAAAATATTTGCATCTGTTCAACCCAATTTTTTTCATGAATCTCCCTGACATCGTCTCCACCTACTTCATTCTTACAAGTGTACTACTTGGATTCCTTCTCATACAACTTACAGTCCACTTTAACTCTAACTAATGACTTTGAGACGTATGAATCAATCTACAATGTCGTTGAATCCACGTGTTTTCAGGCATGGCAGTGACCTAACAATCCTAACAACAAAACATAGACAGTCACGTATTGCTAGTAAGTCGAATTACGAATGAACTTTCTCGAATTCGAGTTAATTAGAAATATATCCCTCGATATGACTTGAAGTTGAAATTGAAAAACACATTTTACATTACGTTCCTCATCAATTAATTCATATTTGTGCATATTCTCTTTTATATTATTTGCGTTGATGTCAATTTTGGAGTATCGTATTCAACATGAGCCTTTTTGTACACTTAACTTGCAAAACATGAAAAGAAATGAAGTATTCAAAGCTCTGCACATTGACATCAATGAAGTAATCAGCTTTTGGAGTGAAGAAGAAACGATGACTTTTCATTTGAGTTGCTTCTCATACTTTCATGAGGGTTTGCTATACATCCGATACTTACTAGACCTGGAGATCTACATGAATTGTAAATGAAAACTTAATGAGTGAACCATATTTTTGTTGTTCCATTTAGGTTCCATGAAACGAATTAAAGTTTAAAAGTTATTCAATGATTTTCATAGGAGTCACTCTTTTCCCATTTCACTTTATGATACAATATTCAAACCCTTCACATCTTCTTCCGTAAGGAAAAAAGATTTTAGGCAACAAATGATTGATGAAAAAGGTCGAGTTTTATAGGAAATATGTGATGGTTTCTTTACTTCGCCAGCCAGAAGTTAAAAGCGAAAACAAATTATAAAAAGAAATAATCCTAAGTTGCCACTTGGAAGCACCAATAGTAAATTGAAAATTGGAAGAGAAGATATAGAGAGAACTTCCAGCAAATCTGAAAATTGATAGAGCCATTGAAGAGACACATCCTCCTCAATATTTCGAGCTTCTCACTGTGTTACGCACATTCATGCCAATAGTTGAGAGAAATGTCAAAACTAGCCAATATCAAACACATTCCAGTGACAGAAAGTTTAGAAAGAAATGACATTACAACACTGTACTGTGCGTGCTTGAACAATGCTGAGTTCTTGCCATCCAACGGTTTAAGAATCTTCAACTAATCGAACCGCTGAGATTGCGATGCATGCTGCACGAAAAGGGCAATTATTGCATGCATGATTTCCACGGCATTGCGCGGAAGGGGCGCAGAGCCTACTAAGGCGCGTTCTTTCGAAAGCGAGCACGACTTCGACTTGGCTTACTTTTTCTATTAATAAAACTACTTTTTTTGTCATAATATTAATAAAATAATTAGAAAAGAAAAGTAAAGGGCAATTATTGCTAGCGTAATTTCCGTAGCATTATGCGGAAGGTGCGTCGAACCTACACATGCTAGTGCTCTTTTACTAGACTTGCTTTTCCAAAGTGCAAAAAAAAATTGGAAAGGAAACCAACGAGCAATACAACTACTCGGAGTAAGGTCGATTGTAAAGATTAGATGCACCCGTCTTACGAAAGACTGGAATCGGGTGAGGCCCTGTATCCCAATTTGAATGGACTATAGGCATATTCGGACATGTGATATAATCAACAATGACAGGAAAAAACAATATATGGATATTGCATTATCGAGACAACTGACAATCAATTGATCATAAATACTAGAGGTTTTATTTGTTCTTGCTTAGCCAAGGTAGAAAATTACAATGATCTTGTTTGTACAAAACAACTTATTGAGTTAATGAGTTACGTTAAATCCATCTCATTATGTACACGAGATGATTCTATCCACCCTTCTTTTTCCTTTTCATTGATTCACAAGGCATTATAGTCAACTCCTCCCGAATGGATGGAATTAAGGGTTTGTATATTTAGTGTCACATTTAGAAATACTTGGCCAACGAGTTCTCTACCATCGAATAATTATTTAGTGTTACCATTTTTCCCTTTTATTTCATTTGGTGTTTAGCTTTTTATTTTGTGTTAACATTTTCGGTCAACGGGTTCTCTACCAAAGTACATTTTTCCTTAGCACAGTATTAAGCTTCTTCAGAACCTGAAATGATTAGATAATATAGAAAAAAAAAAAAAAAAAAAAAGCTCAACGGCTTAGTATGCGAGTGACTAGCCACACCCCATCCTTCTAGGATAAAAAACTTACGAGTAAGAAGATTAAAATTGAACGTTATACTTCATGATCAACAAGTGATTTGAAAAGGAAATCCTATATGCTCGCTTTCCAAAAAAGAGAAGGAAAAGAAAATCCAATAAGTTATGTAATACAAAAATTCAGAAGTAACTTGGAATTAAAAGTTTTGATACATAACCAACCCACGCATGGCTGCGCTGGTTGAGGTGTACCTCCTGATTTGGCACCAGGTCAAGGGTTTGACTCCCTGAGTTGTCACAACTCTCAAAGTAGTTCCGTGATTTAAGCAGGGAGCCCCGACGGTGGGTTGCTGGGCTAATTTCCCCCGAGGTATAGTCGGTGCTGTGCTCTCAAAGGTGAGCTAGGCCGGTGAGTTAGGCCGGATCCTTGGTATATATTAAAAAAAAAAAAAAGTTTCGATAAATAGGTAAAATCTTGTCTCTCGAAATCCCAATTGTAGGATCACAATCACATGTCCTACGACAAGGTCCAAACTATTACTTTAATTGAAGATTACAGAACGCATGAAATGCATAGCCCCTACTAAGGATCATGATACTATCTACTATAAGCAAGAGATATACCAAATGCCACGATTTGATTTGATTAGTTGAAGATCTTGTTGTAGATAGTATTAATTGGCAATAGAAAAATAGCATAGCATGCCAACACAGATACGACACCCAACATCCTAGTCCCGATTCTAATCTTGTTGTATTACGCAACTCGACCCAAGCCTTGCTATCACGCTTGCACAGCTTTGGTAGCGGTTCACTCACAATGTCGGATGTACCCGAATGTTCTCCGGGTATGGCAGTGATGTCTGAATCCCAACAACTTATTATTGCTAGTATATAGGATTATGGATAAAATTTCTCGAATTCGACTTGGTCAGAAATTTACTACTCGGGACGACTCTTCTATTAACTCAAATGTAAAATTAGAAAAGGCATTCAACACGATGTTCCTAATCAACTGTACATAATTGTGCAATTCTCTTCTATATTATTTGCACTTATGTCAACTTTGGACTGCCGTACTCAACGTGAGCTTTTTTGTACAATTAAATTGCAAAAAGTAATAAAAAAAAAGAAAGAGAAAAAAGAAGTATCCAAAGCTCCAGACACCGATATTAATGAAGTAACGAGTTTTCAGAGTGAAAACAAGATAACTTTTCATTCAAGTTGCTTCTCATCCTTCCTTGAGGGTCTGCCATTCAGCTAATGCTTTCTAGACTTTGAGATTTGCATAAAAATGTAATAGAAGACTTAAGGGGCGAATCATTTTTGTTTTCGTTCCATTCAAACATGTTAAATGAAATTAATGGAAGTTCAAGAACTACTCAATGGTTCCCATAGGAGTCACTCTTTTCCCATTTCACTCTATGACAGATATTCAAATCCTATTTCTTTTGTAGAGAAAAGAGATTTCAGATAACAACCGATTGATGATATCAATCAAATGTGGAGATTAATAGGGAATGTGTGATGATTTCTATAATTTGCCAATTAGAGGATAAAAGAGAAAACAAATTAGACAAAGAAATAATTCTAAGTTGCCATTTGGAACCACCAATAGTAAAATGAAAATGGGAAGAGACTACGTAAAGAGAACCTCCATCAAGTCCAAATCTTAGTAGAGTTGTCAAAGAAACACATTATCCTCATACTTACCAAGAGTTGAGAGATGTCATAACTAGTTGACACCAAACACATTCTCGCAATAGAAACTTCAAAGAGAAATAACATCACAACAAAGTTTCTTATTGAAATGACATCACGACATCAGCTTGGAGATGAATGAGGAGATAAAAGTAAAGTTGTCTTATTTAAATGAAGCTTCCTAGGAATAGGTTTTTAGAACTGCCAACAACCAAGATTGGGTCCAATTTCCGGCCAAAGACAAAATTCAAATGTGAAATGAAATGGAAAAGTAGCATTCATTAAGCCTTTAATTTGGAGAGCTAATGTTATCTCCGATGTTAAAAGAACACAAGCAACAGTAAATTTTGTAATGTGAAACAGAATTCATTGATAACGCGCTCATTTCTATTGAAAAATGTTCGAGTTATTGCCATACAATGGTCCAATATTCTTCATAATAATCAAACCGCCGTGAGGCATGCCGCAAAAAAAGAAAAGAGAGAAAGAGACACTGCACGCGTAAATTCCGCAGCATCTTGCGGAACCCAACGAGCAAGTGAGCACGTGCTCACATGCATCGTCACTCGGCTCTGCTTTGCATGTTAATAAGTAAAGATAGAAAAGATAACTGTCGAGCAATACTCACATGCTCCTGCTGTGATTTGATCTGCACCGATGCTCAGCATTATGCGGAAGGTGCTTTCATTGAGATTTGCGATCCAGCGCTGTCTTGACTTGGCTGGACTTTTTTTTATCAGTAAACAACATAGAAAATATAACAAACCGGCAATGCTCCCATGCTTCTTGTGCGAACAAGAGATTCCGTTGGTCCCCGAGGATTATTTTTAATGAAAGTTCGGGGAATGCATATATTTGTTCTATCCACAGTCTGATTATCATTTATTTCTTGAAAGAGATTCGTCTGGGAAAGTAACTCTCAAAATAAATCTCTTCCAAAACAGTTTTCTCAAACTAGATTTCTCCATGCTATATCATGCTTAAAGATTATTTAGTCACTACCCTCCACCCAAGTCACTCTTTCATCTCTCTCCTTAAATTAATAATTTTAACATTTTACTTTGATTTTATTCTTTTGGTGCCACATTAATCTCGGCCAACAGTTCTCCATAATCGAAAAATTATTCAGTAATCGAATAATTATTCGGTGATACTTTTATCCTTTTTATGTCATCTTTTGTCGGACATTTTGTCTCATGCTGACATCCTCGGCCAACGGGTCCTTCACCAAAATATGATTTTTCGCAGCACAATAGAGGAGTATTCAAACATTAACTTATTTAGCATTAGAAGATGTGATTTGAAAGACTGAAGCTATTAAATGAAGAGAGATTGCATTAAACGCTAAACCAACGTGTGATTACTTTGGCACCTAGGGTATTATAGCTATATATTTTGCTTTATTTTTCTACTCTGAAAGCCAGATTAGCTCATAAAGCCTCCTAAGGTAAGAGCAGATACTCACTTCTTTACTCATAACTACAAACATTCTTCTCTTGCCTTGTAAGCTTCTTCAGAATCTGAAATGATAAACGGCGCTGAAAAAAGCTCAACAGGTTAGTACGCAAGTGACTAACCCCACCTCATTATTCTAGGATCAAAAGCTTACAAGTAAATGTATTAAAATTAAACATTATATCTTATGATCACGTGTTTTGAGAAGGAATCCCAGTATGCTCGCTATCTGCCCAAAAAAAAAAAAAGAGAAAGAAAATAAAAAAAATTGCCTTTTTTATTTTTATTTTATTGCTATGTCACGGCTAGCGTTGCTTTCTTTTGGACTTTCAGATGCAATTTACCTTGGCGTAACAGAACTTAGAGGGAGAACTTCCGATGGGCAGCTACCTATTTGATGGGTAAAGATTTCTACAAGTACATAACCTGTTTTTCCATTGGCGCGCTTTGTTATATCATTTGGAAAAACATGAATAACATCATCTGTAGAGACTAGCCTCTCTTGGTTCCGGCCATGAAGAACCACCTCTTCAAAGTGGTCCGAGACAAGGCTATTACCTTTAGAAACGTCGAAAATAATTTCAGAAACAGAAGGTTGCAGAGAAGTTGGGGCCTAGACTCGATTATTTTCACTAGGGACCCATAGGTAGTTCGATCTGACGGTGGCCTCTTCCTCGCATTTGTCGTGTTTGGTAGCCGGTTGACCTAGTCGTGCTTCGTTTTGTCTTGGTGTTGTAGTGGTTGTGCCGTGTTTTGTGGCTTTACATCTCGGCACCCTTCCACTCCTTTTGTTCTTACATTTGGAGTGAAAGTTCCTGGTGACGAGATCTTTTGTACATTTGGCACTTTCTCAATATATATCTTATCTTTTACCAAAAAAAAAAAAAAAAAAGAAACACCAACTCAATAAGCATACAATACACAAATTTAGAAGCAATCTGGAGTTGAAAGTTTCAGCACATGGAAAAAAATCCTTAATGCTCGAAATCTAAATCTTACGATCACAATCACATGTCCTACGACAAGGTCCAAATAGATACCTTTAATTGGAGTGCAAAAGGATGAAATGCATAGCCCCAATTTAGGGTTATGATTATATGGATAATTAGTAGTATCAATTATAAACAAGAGTTATGCCAAATGGCAACACTGATCGAACGCTCAACATCCTGATCCTAGTTCTTACATTGTTGTGCCAGGTAACTCCACCCGAGTCTTGTTGTCACTAGATAAAATATTGCCAGCTTTGATAATGGTTCGCTTAAGTCTTCACGGCTTTAACTTGCATCATGTCGACATGAGTTGTGTGATGCTTATCTAATGGTGTACCGCATAAACACATGTAGTGTTGAATTAGATAAATATTTGACACCTAATACCGACAAAAACAATTTGAATTCCTAAATTCCCCCAAAAATTTTCATTCATTTTCCATAATATTGTTAAAAAGGGGTGGATATTTGAAAAAAAATATGGAAAAGGCAACACTAGAAAATGCGTTGGCGATCACTTACGTCTATCTATAGGTCTTGAGCTATAAGTGCACGCCAAGATCCAAATAACTTATTAATGAAATGGCATCAATATAACAAAACTTATGCCACAAATATCTAAAATATTTCATGGATGGCCCTGACATCCCTGACATCGTCTCCACCTGGTTTGTTCCTACAAGTGTACTTTTCGAATTTGTTCACGTGCATTTTACAGTCCACTTTAACTCCAACTAATGACTTTGAGACCTTTGATTCAATCTACAATGTTGTTGAATCCACATGTTCTCTGGCATGGCAATGATCTACCAATCCTAACAACAAAATAGAGAGAATCCAATAGGATGAAGTATGCATACGAAAATTAGAGATTTTTCTCTTAAAGAATATTTTTAGAGATATTATTAGATATTAAGGATATTATTTATTCTTCCATTTTTTTTCTAAGACAACCAATTTCCTTGTTAGATTAGATTATTTCATTTCCTATGCATATTGTTTGGGTATAAATACCATTATCTAATAAAATGTAAAGGGAAGCGAATTGAGCAAAGATGTAGTTATTACTGATTCTCTTTTCCTCTCTCTTCTAAATCTCGGAATATTCCCACAACGGTCCAAGACTCTTCATGCTATTCGAATCGCCGCGAAGGGTGCCTTTCCAAGAACACTCACTGCACGCGTAATAACCCAGCGAGAAAATACTTACATGCAACCACGTGCAACTTTCATATGCTCCTGGTCCTTTTAATCGAAGCTCGAGATCCAGCGCGACTTGACTTGACTTTGCCTTCTTACATTGATGAACGAAAATAGAAGAGAAAACTAAGGAGCAATACTCCCATGCTCCTGCTGTGATCTCAGCAGTACATGCGGAAGGTGCTTTCATTGAGATTTGAGATCCGGCAGTGTCTTGACTTGGCTGGCCTTTTCTATTACTAAAAAGAATGGAAAAGAAAGCTAACTAGCAAATGCTTCCATGCTCCTCGTGCTAACCAGAGATTCCCTTCGTCCTAGAAAAGGAAGCTACCTAGCAAATGCTCCGCGTGCTAACAAGAGATTCCCTTCGTCCTAGAAAAGAAAGCTAACTAGCAAATGCTCCCATGCTCCTTGTACTAACAAGAGATTCCCTCTGTCCTCGAGGATTTCATTATTGCCCTGGGGACGCATGAATTTGTTCTATGCACAGTCTAACTACTATTTATTTATTGAAAGTGATTCATCTAGGGTAGTAACTCTTAAAATAAATCTATTTCAAAATGATTTTCTCCAACTAGATTTCTCCATTCCATGTCATGCCCGCAAATCATCCGGTCATTACTCTACACACTAGTCATTTCTATCTCTCTCCTTAAATCAATGGTTTTTAACATTTTATGTGAATTTTATTTTCGCTACTGCATTTCTAAATTCTCGGCCAACGATTCTCCAAATTCGAATAATTATTCATTGATACTTTTTTTTTCCTTTTTATGTCATCTATTGTCAGACTTTTCATTTCCTTTTAGACATTATCGGCCAAAAGGTTCTTCACCAGAATATGGTATTTTTCGACGTGCGATAGAGGATCCAAATGTTAGCTTGTTTGACATTAGAAGATGTGATCTGAGAAACTGAAGCTGTTAATTGGAGAGAGACTGCAATTTGCATGAGACTAACGTGTGATTATTTTAACACCTGTTTTATTATATCTTCATAGTTTGCTTATTTCTGCTATTGAGCAGGCACTAGCTTCTTTACTCAAAGATACAAACACTCTCCTCTTGCCTTGACAAGAGAAGACAAAAAAATGCTCAGCGGCTTAGTACACAAGCGACTAACCACACCTCATTATTCTGTGATCCAAAGCTTATACGTCAATAGCTTAAGATGGAACATTGTATCACATTATCAAGCGATTCGAAAGTTTCAATACACACAAAAAAAAAAAAAAAAAAAAAAAGACCCTGGAAACTCGAAGTCTCAATTGTGCGGTAACAATCGCATGTCCTACGACAATTTCCAAACGAATTCCTTTAATTGGAGAGGAACGGAATGCATGAAATGCATAACCCCAATGATTAGATGGATAATTAGTAGTATCAACTATAAGCAAGAGTTATACCCAATGCTAACACCGACCAGGCGCCCAACATCCTAATCCTAATTCTTATATTGTTGTTCTAGGGGACTCCACCCGAGCCTTGCCGTCACTAGGTAAAATATTGTCGGCTTTGATATTGGTTTGCTTACATCTCCGTGGCTTTTACCTCGTGTCATGTCGATTTGAGTTTGTGTGATACTTGTCTTATAATGTATTGTCTAATCATAGCTAGTGTCGAACCAAATAAATATTTGAGACCTAATTTCGCCACAAACATTTTGAATTTCTAATTTCCTCCCTATTTTTCATTCATAAGTTAAATTTGTCCTTGAAACAAATTAAAGTTCGAATACTAGTTCATATTTTCTATAGAAGTCATTCTTGCCCCACTTTACTCTGAGACCTGATGTTTAAACCCTCAACATTGTCTCTTGCAAAGAAAGGGGATTCGAGACAACAATTGATTGATGAAACCAATCAAATGTCGAGATTAATAGGCAAAATGTGATCATTTCTATATTTCGCCAGCCACAAAAAAATTGGAAACAAATTGGACGAAGAAATAATCGTAAGTCGCCACTTAGAAGCATCAATAGTAAAATGAAGATGGGAAGCGACTATGTAAAGAGAATTTCCATTAAGTCCCAAATCTGAACAGAATTGTCCAACAAACACATTATCCTCAATATTTCCAGCTTCTTACTGTATTATTACCCACATACATGCCAACAGTTGAGAGAAATGTTAACTAGTGGACATTGAAACACATTCCAGTGACTGAAACTTTAGAGAGAAATGACATTACAACAGTGTCTTTTTGAAATGACATCACAACATCAACCTGGAGAAAAGCTAAGTCTATTGACAATATATAAGCTCCCTAAATAGAGGTTTTTAGAATTGCCATCAGTCAAGAATAAGTCCAAAGGAAACAAGCTCTCCCTGCTAAAAAAAATTCAAATGTGAAATGACATACAAAATAGCATTCATTCACCTTTACTTTTGAGAGCTAATGTTATCCCCGATGTTACAAAACACTAGCACCAGCAAAATTTGTAAAGGGAAACAGAGTTTAGTAACAAGGCGCTTACTTCTGCTGGAATGAGTTTACATCTTGTTCTGATACCAATTCTATTGGTACAAGTTCTGGACCCTGATAATCCAAAAATCTTCAATTACAAGGAGGGGGGAAGAGGAAAGATGAAAAGACCAAAATATATTCACACGCAGAAAGAGTATTCAGTGTACCATTTCAGTCCAAAACAAGGCCCATATCTGGTCCACCTGCAAAATATGCTATCAAATTTAAGACAGCTAAAGGAGAGTTTTATGATATCTTTAGTCCCCACCTCAGAGGACAACGTGAAACCGCACTCTTCAGCTTTTCTCTTTTGGTAAGAGAGAGGGAGGCTCAAGGGGAGAGAGGTCATTTATTCAACTAAGAACATCTCCAAGCTCTCAAAGCAGCCATATGAACCACAGTTTGCTTGTGGATTCGGTGGCAGCTTTCGTCAACAAGATCAAGGAGCTTTTCCAAATTTGTAGGCCACGAGTTCAAGATATCATTGCTCTCCTTTGCTGTCTGCAAACAGACAACTCCCATCGGCAGGTCTATCTTTCCCACTAGGGACTTGGAAACAACCATTTTGGAGAGATGCTTCTCAGCTTCCTAAAATGGTCATAGAACTAACAAGTCATGTTGATTGAATATCATACAGGCTTGTGTGTTGATTTAATAGATCAAGGCATGTGAATGATTAAAGCTCTCTACAACAGTGGTAACAGAACCCCAAAGACAGTTCCTTTCGTTGAGTGGTTCAGCTACATAGATTTTCTGAGCACATTAAGAAAGCTCTAATCACGAGATATACTTTTGTAACACTGGAAATGGTGAGTCATAGCAGAGCTCCTTGCACTCTTCTAAAGCACACCAGAATTTTAGGCACCATGGGACAAGAAATGGTTTCACAATGCCAGACATTGACACTACTAGCTACGATAAATTTTATGAGAAGTTGACTAAGCATAGTGTGTATGCATATATATTGGTCTGAAATATTCACAGAAAAAAACTACAAGGACAACATTCTCTACCTCAAGACAAGCCTTGGCCTTCAAGGCACCAAAACTCTTTTCCACTTTTTTGGAACTTGTATCCAAGTCCAGCAACCATAACCCACAGGTATCAGGGGCAGAGAGGCTACTAGGGTTAAATGAGTGGTCTAGGCAATCAGTAATAAAGATTGACATTGATAAGAAAAATAAATAAATGTTCAACATAATCGACCTGGATGCTGAGGCATAAAAGCTGTGCAAGTTTCCTCAAGGTAATCCTCGAGTAATACTTCAAAACCACAATAACATTCTGCAGAAAATAGAGCAAGTTGCATCTGAATGATGATCCAAAGAAAACAAGGAAAAAAAAATGACAAAGTTCTATAATTACATGTTCACTTACTCTCCATCTGCTGCCTTCTTGGCCTTCAAGGCACCAAAACCTCCTTTCCACTTTTTTGGAACTTGTATCCAAGTCCAGCAACCATAACCCGCAAGTATCAGGGCAGAGAGGCTGCTCAGGGTTAAATGAGGGGTCTAGGCAATCAGTCATAAAGATTGACATTGATAAGAAAACTAAATAGATGTTCAACATAATCAACCTGGATGCTGAGGCACAACAGCTGTGCAAGTTTCCTCAAGGTGATCTTCGGCCAATTCTTCAAAACGACAATAACATTCTGCAGAAAATAGAGTCAGTCGCATCTGAATGATGATCCAAAGAAAACAAGAAAAAAAAATGACAAAGTTCTGTAATTACATGTTTGCTTATTCTCTGTCTAAGATCTTCTGCTGCCTTCTCAACAAGTGCGCCTTCAAGCATGTTTTTCTCATCCTCAAATTTATCTCTAAAAGTACTCCAGAGAGCAGTTAATTGGATAACCTCCATTGTGACCAATTGTTTCAGCTACAACCTGCATTAAAATAACGAAGGCACGGCCAACCAAATTCTATGGCAGATTATCGACCTATTGCAATAAAATGTACAACCAAATACAAGAAACAATTCAAAGATGTACCTGAATTGGGAAATTTCTGAGACATTTTTATCTTCTGAAGTGTCATTTAGAAGGCTTGACTGCAACCGATCATGTGGTGACCAAACTAAGTACCAGCAGATTTTTCTTAGAACCTGCGACTAATTAAATCACCAAATGAACAGCTGTGCCTTGAAAAAATCAGTGAAGACTTGACAAAGCCTTATATGAAAGAGCTTCTCTGGTATCCGCTGCTCTGTGTTTCCCCTTCACTGATGGAATCTCATATATCACCATATAGCAATGACAAATCTCAAGGTAACCCATGTAATGTGGATAATACTTACATCGTTAACCACATGAATGTGAGGTAAGATGTGTGTTCAAATCCATAATGTTCATCTCTTACATCAGAGTTTGCAATAAAGATAGAAAGGAAAAAGAGAATGCAACAGATGAATAAAACCATGGCTTGAACCACAACCTGAATACCAGGTAGTGCTTGATCGGCCAAAAAGTTTTAGTTATAAAAATAGCAGATACAACATCAGAATAAGTAAAGCACCAATTCACCATATTATGGGTTCTGATTATATCTGTTTCAACTCCAGAAGTGACAGCTGGTGCTTCTTTCACAATACTTTCCCCTTCTTTAGGCTTTTTCTTCTCTTTGGAAGGATCTGCATCAAACACTTGGGGGGCTGATTTTCTGGATCTGTGCATGGACATAGTCCTGGCAATATAAGCTCAAAAGAAACTGCAAAAACATTGATCAGAAAACTGATCATAGTAAGAGAGCATAAATGGCTAAAAGCAATACAAAAACCCCTTACTTGTTCTGGGATAAAGGCAATTTTCTCCGTACTTGCCAATGCTCCAAAATTTTCCACAGCAATTCAAAGCACTCATAATGCTGGACAAGGAAAAACCAATTACAAGATCAGTGAACCCAGAAGTCAACTTCTAGTTCCTGCAATTTCTTGTATTAAATCAGCAGCTTCTGCTATAAGACCTTGTTCTTCCTTTAACTTTTGCAAGTTTCTTTATCAACCGCACTCTCTCAATTTCGACATATAGCTGCATAATGAAACTAGCTATAGAAACCACGAAACCAAAACAGATTGCTCATGAACATAAGCCACAATAGAGTTTGATCGCACATTTTCACCTTCCCAGGAGCAACAGAGTTAAGTGTCACCATCAAATTAATTCATTACTTGATTATTTCTAGATCACAATTATAATTTTCAGTTGAACTATCTGATTAACAGCAAGAAAAATTATTCATCTAGAAAGAAAATAGAGTAAAAAGAGGAATTAAAGAGTTCATAGCAAGGTGCAATACAAATACAATCACGAGGATCCCAACCAATTGAAAAAACTTGCAAACGACATGAGCACTGGGCCTGAGTTCTAGCATCTCTAGGGATTGCCGAGAGCCAATACACATATAGATATGCCAATGAGATTCATTTTTCAAATGGTCATACATGATGGCATATTACGACTACACAAAATGACAGTATATGATCTAATCAGTACACATATGTGAGGCAATGGCTGCAGTATAAGTTCATATAAATAAAACCCTAAAGGTAATGGTTGTTAAGATCATTCCCAAATGATTGAAACTGGACCACACTATGGATCAATAATCATAAGACTCTGCACTGCTGATGATGGCAAAAGAAAAGAAGAAAACAAAATGAAAGCAAAGGCAGATGATGGCATCGAAAAGAAGACGAGAGGACGGTAAAAGAAATAGACTAGGTGAGGAGCTGTATGCCGTGATCTAAAAAAGAATTCCGTAGATGGTTGCAGTACAAAGGTGATGGCATTGTGCTGCACTGCTGGTTGTGGAGGCACATCGGACCTCCCATATGCCCCAACTGAAGTTCTCGTGAAATTAGAGCTCACATCCAACTCCAGCAATAAAAGGTTATTCTTAATCCAGGTGAAAGCATATGGACTCTCCCAAGTCTGCATAGAAAGTATTTTCAGCCTTCCCACAACCACCAATTAAATCTTCCATCCAATCTAATTCAGGACGAGGGTAACACCTCAATTTTATTTATAATCCCCTTACAGTTTAATCCCCAAAGTTAGCCCCAATAAGCAGGTTCGGCCTTTAGATATTGTTTCAGACGTACAATTGGTCATGCACTATGAGAAATGGGGCCTAATTTGATTTAGTATGAGTTTGAGTCCTAATTAAATAGGCAAAGTAGGTGGACTGGGATTAGGAATCCCATCCTACATCTGCAATGATCTTACTCCTAATCCAATCTGGGAATGATTGTTGATGTGACCAACTTGCATCTTTTTAATTGCCTCCTATACAGTTAGCAATCCTAATAACAGTCAGGAATGTAAAAATCTGGTACAGGCATAATAAATAGCCATCAGTCATTATGCTCTGACTAAACCAGAGGAACTTATCAGCATTCAGCATAGCATAACAATGAAATACACCCAATGGAGAGCAAAATTTCCCCCAGCTTATCACCCAAAAGCAGAGATAAAAAGGCAAATATCTGGACATCGGTTAATCTTGACAATCTGATTCCCTCATATCAAAGGAGTGTAAGATACTTCCTTCGTTACAAGAAAGTTTGGGAGCAACTATATACAGGAAAAACAACTTAACAGGTATGCATATCCAAATATCAGTGTCATCAAATGATTTTGACTCAAGCACTTGACGAGGAAGGCAAAGAGTGCTTTGAGCAAGGAAGACAAAAATCCATGCCCCAAGAAATCAGTAGACGACTGAACACAATAATCTTGGCTCCTGCTTGTTTCATATTCCTTTCGCCACCAGCAAACCTGACACATGCTGTGTTCATGCAAGGGAGAAAATCCACAAATGGAGAGGTACAAGTACACCCCATACTTATTGTTCATCTTCAGTTGATTAGTATTTTGAATCACTCGTCTGGCACCCAATCTCAATTTCTTTTCTCCCCGGTTTCTTTGTTGTGTAAAACGTATAACAAGGCACCAAGGAAATACCTATCCATCTAAACAAAAAAGAATCCATCCCTATACAAGAGAACTCAAATCCTAAAACAAATCTACTAACCAGAATAAAAACAGAGTGGAGCACCGATAACTGACTTCACTAAACCCTGAAAAGATAATAAAACAAAATAAAACTACTTAACTTAAACAATATGCCTTAATCTCCATCATCACGGACTAAGGATCAGCTGCGCGATCTTGCCACCCACCTTCGCTTCAAAGTCGACGTCCGAGTAATTGAACAGGATCACCCCGACCGGGCCTCTGTAGTCCGCATCGATCACGCCCACACCGACGTTGATCTAATGCTCCCACGCCAAGCCCGATATCAGGTGCTGCTGAAGCAACAAATGCACGAGCGATTCGATTCAGCCCTCGTCAATCATCCAAAACAAGGTATTGAGACAATGTATTGAGATGAGAAGTTGCACATTAGCTACTGGAGCACATGTTCCTCGGGTATTGCGATGCTCAGATCGGTAGGGACGAGCGCTTTTCCTCTCGCCGGTACTTCTCGTCTCAGCCGCGCTGGTTTTAATCCGCAAACGGAGAAACCCACGTTCAGAAACCATCGCGATTTCTCGACATGGGCCGAACCCGAAGCTCTAAGGAGGAAAGTAAAATTTGGGGTCACGTTTTTCACCTCCGAAGATCGTAGCACGCGGAGAGAGGGGGGTCGCTCGCGAAGGCAAGACGGCCTCCCGGGAAAGCGGCTTCCCAGCGGATCCCATGACGCCATTATTGGTAGGACGGAAAAGCAAAAATAGGGAAAAACAAATTGAAAATGAGAGAATTGTATTAAATAAAGGGAGGATGGGGTGGTTTGAGGTTCTGTAAAGAAACCAAAAAGGGAAAATGCATTAGGATTTTCAAATTGGTGCCGCTCTAATTTGTGGAAAATTGTCGACTAGAATCGACGGAGTCTTCTTCGTCAAGCATACAATCACCACCCTTACCGTAATGAACATCACAGATTTTTTCTTACATTAATTTTTGTCCAATAAAATGTTTTGAATGCTTTACAGTAGTGTTTTTTTCCCACAGAATTTTAATTAGTTCTCAAGTACGACACAAAAAGAGATATGCAAATAATGGCTGAAAAATTGATTTTTGCGTTATCTCGAATTTTCCCACACTTGAATGAAATAAGGCATTGATTACTACGCAACAACACTAATTAAGTTAACTAAAAAACATATTTCAGACTGCTTTAAACTGAAAATCATATTTTGAAGAAAAAAACCTTTCACTTCTCATAAATAATTTATCATGTTAATGAGGACCTCAAGAATAACTTTTCAGTGTATCTTATGATGATTTATATAATTTCCAACGCATTAGCCACCCCTATAACAAGAAAAGTTACTATAGTGAAAATTACGAATTTCTTTGACTTATGCTAAGTAAGTTTTATAATCGCATTCTTTAACAAAATGATAAATACATTTACTTTGTGAAGAAAGTAAAATGGTGATTTTCACTTATGGGGCACAACTATTTTCACAGCCAAAAGATGTCGTGGCCACAGCTTTTCCCAGTGTTTTCAAATTCCGTAAAGAAAATAAAGGAGCTGGAAACCTAAAGAACAAGGTCTATTCCGTATCAGATATCAACTCGAAGAAAAAAATCGTCCCTTAAAGAGATAAAAGGTGCAATTATCTTATCGAAATGAAGTTCCCTAGAAATATGGTGCTCATTTCAAATGTGAAATGAAATGGAAAAGTAGCATTCATTAAACCTTTACTATGGAGAGCTAATGTTATTCACGTTGTTAGAAATACACAAGCACCGGCAACATTTGTAATGCAAAACATAATTTAGTAAGAAAGTGCTCATTTCAGTCCAAATGAGTGCACATCTTGTGCTAATACCCGTTCCATTGATACAAGTTTCAGACCCTGAAAGCCCATAAATCTTCAATTAAAATGAGGGGAGAAGAAAAAAGATGAAAAGACCAAACGACATTCCCATATAGAAAGTGTATTCAGTATATCATTTCAATCCGAAACAAGCCCCGGATCTAGCCCCCCTACAAAATATGCAATCAAATTTAAGACAGCCGTGCGAGAGTTCAGTGATGAATATCTCCGGTCCACACTTCAGACCGCAATGTGAAACAACATTCTTCGCCAAGAGAGAGAGAGGGGGGAGCCTCAAGGGAGAGAGATAATCATTCAACTAAAAACATCTTCAAGCTCTCAAAGAAGCCTTATGAACTGTGGCTTCCTTAGAGATTTGGTGGCAACTTTTCTCAACAAGGTCAAGTAGCTTCATTGCAAACTCTGAAGTTCAAGATGTACTTGATGGATTTAAACTCGCATCTCAATATACCTCGCATTTATGTGGTTAACGATGTAGTATTACTCACGTGACAACAGTTACCTTGAGATTTGTCGATCCTATATGGCGATATATGAGATTCCATCAGTAAAAGGCAACCTGGAGCAATGGATACTAGTGAAGCATTTTCCTTGTTAAGTCTTTACTGAGTTTTTAAAGGCACAACTGTTCATTCTGTGATTTAATTAAATGCAGGTTCTGAGGAAAATCTGCTGGTACTTAGTTCTATCACCACATGATCTATCACCGCATGATCCAATGCAGTCGAACCTTTTTAATGCCCCTTTATAGGGTAAACATGTCTAAAAAATTCTCCAATTCAGGTTCCATCTTTGAATTGTTCTAGGTAATTGGTTGTAATCAATAATGTGCCATAGAATTTGGTTGACCATGCCTTTGGTATTTTAACATAGGTTGCTGCTGAAATAATTGGTCACGGTGGAGGTTATCCAACGGACGCCTCTTTAAAGTACTTTCAAAGATGAATTGGAGCATGAGAAAACATGCTAGGAGGTGCATTTGTTGAGAAGGCAGAAGAAAATCTTAGAACTGGGCCCAATCGTAGTCAAAAGGAGAATTTTGGCCCAGATCTGGTCCCCCTGCAGAATATGCAGTCAATTTAAGCCAACTACACGAGAGTTTAACTAGTAATATCTTCAATCCCCGGTTCAGAGCATAACGAGAAACAACATTCTTTAGCTTCTGTCTCTTGGTGAGAGAGGGAGGCTCAAGGGGAGAGGGATCATTCATTCATCTAAGGCATCTTCAAGCTCTCAAAGCAACCTTGTGAACCCCAGTTTCCTTGCGTACTTGTTGGCGACTTTTCGTGACAAGATCAAGGAGTTTGTCCAAATTTGTCAACAACAAGTTCAAGATGTCATCGCTATCCTTTGTCATTTTGAAATAGATAACTCACATCAGCCGGTTTATCTTTGCCACTTGGGACTTGGAAACAGTCATTTTGGAGAGATGCTTCTCAACTTATTAAAATGGTAATACAGAAGTAATAGGTCGTGTTGATAGAATGTAATACAAGCTTCGATAAGTATCATTATATGGTCTTTCTATTAGATGATAATATTGATTTTATCAATTGAGGTATGTGTACAATTAATACTCTCTACATCAGCGGTAACAGAAACCAGAGAAGAGAGCTCTTCTCCCTGAGTGATTCAGCTACGTAGGTTTTCTGAACACATTAAGAAAGCTCCAATGGCAAGACATACTGTTGAATGCTGGAAATGGTTAGTGCTGATACTAGTAGAAAAAGCTTGCTCAACTATTTTAGCAATATAGTACAGCTCCTCCCACCTTTCTAAAGCGCATCCGAATTTCAGGCTCCATGGGACAAGAAATGGTTTCACAATGCCAGACAATCACACAGCCACAAACTTTATGAGCAGAAGTTGACTAAGTCAAGTGTACGCATATATGTCGGTCAGAAATGTTTACGCAACAAAACTACAAAGACAACATTCTCAATTCCATGACAAGCCTTTGGCTTTCAAGGCACCAAAACCTCGTTTCCACTATCTTAGAACTTGTATTCAAGTCCAGCAACTATGCCCCAATCAGGGACTACAGGCAGAGAGGTTGCCCACGGTTAAATGTGGGGTCTAGAAAATCATTCATAAAGATTGACATTGACTAAAAAACATAAACCAATGTTCTCCATAATCAGACCTAAATACCAGGCGTCATAGTTCTGGAAGTCTCTTTAAAAGTAATCCTTGGGTAATACTGTGAAACAACAATAATATTCTGCAGAAAATAGAGTGAGTCACAAATGACAAAGTTCTGTAATTACACGTTTAATGATTCTCTGTCTAAGATCTTCTGCTGCCTTCTCAAAAAGTGCACCCTCAAGCATGTTTTTCTCATTCTCAAATTTATCATTAAAAGTACTCCAAAGAGCAGTCCATTGGATAGCCTTCAGTGTGACCAATTGTTTAAGAAGCACCTGCGTTAAAGTAACAAAGGCATGATCAACCAAATTCTATGGCACATTATTGAGATGTTGCAAGATGTACAACCAATTAACCAGAACAATTCAATGATAGTACCTGAATTGGGCAATATCTGAGAAATTTTTATCCTTAAAGGGGCATTAAGAAGGCTTGATTACGTAGGATCGTGTGGTGATAGAACCAAGTACCAGGAGATTTTCCTTAGAACCTACAGCCATGTGTCGAAAAACTCAATGAAGACTCAACAACAATAGAGCTTCATCGGTATCCACCGCTCTGGGTTTCCCTTCACTGATGGAATCTCATGTGTGGCCTTATAGCATCAACATATCTTGAGGTAATCATTGTTATGTGAGTGATACCTACATCATTAACGACATGAACGCTAGGTAAACTGAGATGTATGTTTAGATCCATTAAGTACATCTTGATCGTCAGAGTTTGCTATAAAGCTAGAAAGGAAGAAGAGTATATGCCAGATAAATAAAGCCATATAAGCTCATGGTTTGAACTCCAACCTGAATACCAGGTAGCGCTTGATCATTGAAAACAATTTAGTTAAAAGATAGTGGACACAACATTAGAAAAAGCAAAACACCAATTTACCGTACCATGAGTTCCCGGTATATCCAATTCAACTCCAGAAGTGATGGCATATCAGTTGGCGCTCCTTCCAAAATATTTGTCACGCCCTGATCCTCGCTCACGTGCCCATCCTTCATCTTTGGTCGATTTTAAAAATGATATCCCAGGACGTATTGCCGACCATTTTCTTTTTAATATGCACATACGGAAGCAATTATAATCCCTAGACAATAAAGCAATGGGATAGAAAAGTAGGGCCATATTTTTCATATAGAAATTCACAACCAAACTTTTATACAACCACACCTCAAAGTATTTTACCATACTATTAACAAATGTCTAGTCTCACACTCAACCACCTATAAACAGGGTTCACAAAAGAGGGTGAGATCTCAGCTCTCATCAAGGTCGTACTTGGGATCATCATCGGGGTTTTCCTCTAGGTACTCATCTTCGGGTTCTTTCTCCTCAGGCTTCTCGTTAGGATCTTGAAATGTTGTCCCACAACCGGGATGAGATTATGTCTCAGCAAGTTCTACCCCTTAAGACCCAATTAGTAAACCAATACGCTATCCGGGCTGCCTATACACGCACGGGTTAGAGGACTTACCTTGGCCTCAGATTCCACCTACATATTAGCACAGTTCAATAGGCACCAAAGCAATCACATCACAAATCAATATCTCGATCAATCGACCTAGTCGATTACATGTCATCACGACCATTTCTTGGTCAGCCCATTCCATACTGACTATAAGTCCGATCAACATCCAAGACTACTCACCCTTGGTTATATATAGATAGTATATTATTCTATCTCTCGATGACATATAGAGTCATCGAGTTGTCAAATCATACCGTATTGTCTCAAGATGACCTATAGAATTACCCAGCCGATATGCCATATCATACTGTCTCAAGATAATTTGTAGAGTCACTGAGCCGGTAGATCATACCGTACTGTCTCAAGATGACATATAGAATCACCGAGCCGGTATATACATAATTTATCATACCGTACTGTCTCAAGATGATCTGTAAAATTATCGAGCCGGTATATCATACCGTACTGTCTCAAGATAACCTGTAGACTCACCGAGTTGGTAGATCATACTGTCCTGTCTCAAAATGCTCCGTAGAGTCATCGAGCTGGTGTATATGCCATTCCAAGCAAACAATTAAATAACCATTTTTATCCTTTCCGATAAAATGTCGTGTGTGGGTACACGGTCAGCTTTAGCCAAAATATGATAATTTCCTTCCTGTAAATCCCACCATTTTTTGTAGTCCACCAAAACATTTTTGGCGCTGTTAACTGATGCTTGGTTATTTTTCAATTAAAATCCAATGATTATCCAATTAAAGAATAATTTCCACTTTTACAAATAATTCAGCTCAGCATGAAATAGAGCTCAATTAAATAAACGGATTGCCCCACGACAATCAGCATAAAATTCCGCTCGTTGACTATCCCTGCCTAATTTCCGAAAAAATAAATCAATAATTAAATTAATTTCAAACATTAACAACTAAATACTAAAAATCCAATTTAGACTTGTAATGCCTGATTGAAGCTCGAAACGAGTCGGGAAAAATCCCGAGATGCATTCAATAAATATTAGTAGCTCTCTACTTGCTAATGACTATGTCTAACCACCTAACATGCATCATTAAGTCACTAATTTAATTGTTCTAAACTAATCTAACCACCTAATTTCACTTAATGAAATCTAACCAACCCTTAGGCATAATTAGCAAACTAAGAAAGCATTAATGAGTAAAACTCACTTGATTTGCGAAGACTGGATCACTGTGACGACGATGCGACGGCGGTCAAACTTGGGCTTGCGACGACACCCACGGGCTTGAACTGGGCCTAAACTTGGCCCAACAAATCTCAGCCCAACTGAGATTTATTCTTGCTTTTGGGCTGGACCCAAATTGGGTTGGGCCTGCTGAAGACAGGCTTCAAGTTGGTTAAACAAAAACTGAACTGGGCTGTTCTTGCGGGCTTTAGTTCAATTGAAGATTGGGCTGCAAGCTGGAATTTCGTTTGAGATGGGCCCACAACACTGGACTTCGGTGGGCTTCACACGGCCAGATGAAGGCCGCTCGATTTCACGCTCGCAGCTTCATGGAGTTAATGGTGAAGACACGTGGATTTGAAGCTGCTTCGGCTTCAACCGACATCAAGCTGAGGAAACGAAGGTGACGTGGACGTTGTTGCTGCACTGTTGAAGATGTGTGGCTATGGATGAGGCGGCTTCGGTCAACCACGGAGGAGCTCGCTGGTTTGGTTGACTGGAGGATAGTGGACCGCTGTGGGGGAGGACGTGTGGCTCGGCTGCTGCTTCGTTCGGTGTTGCTCGGTCAACAAGATGAAGTGAAGACCTCCGTGAGCTAAAGACGCATGGATGGAGAGGAGATGGGCGTTCAGTGGCTTCGCTGGCCTGCGGGATCAATCGAGTTGCATCGGATGAAGACTTCTGAGGAAATTGACCGTGGAAGACAAAGCATAGTGGAGTAGAGTCGGTGTTCGCGCGGGCTTGTGGAGCTACTGAGTGGTTCTGTCTTCGTTTGGTGGGGTTGGCGCACAAGAGAGAGAGTAGATGGTGTGGATTTCTCGTCTTCTTCAGCTGTGGTGCCGCCCGAAAAATGAGAAGGGAGAGAGAGGCTGTCCGGTTGTGGGGTATGAGAGAAAGAGAGGTGGATAGGTATGAGGAGTGAGAGCTCCACCAAAGCTAGATATTTTGCAAAATACTTGGCCTTCATTAGGCTATCAAAAATGTCTCATATAACCTCCCGAGTGGTCCATTCTTGCTAGGGTGTGGGGATGTTACGAATTTCTTAGCAAAGACTTCAATTGCACAACCATTCTCTCTCGATTCACTCTCACTTAGCCTCCATAAAATCAATCGATGTCTCAATGCTTCAATTGCTATTTTTCCTCATCCAATAACCCATCTTGCATCTCAATTTTGTGACCAAAACCATCTTCGGCAATTTCTGCACTAAAACAACCCGGCGACGACTTTTTCCCAAAAAGTCTCGGTTGTCAGAAAAATCTTCTGAGACTAAGTTGACACTCCTAGCATTCATTGTGACATGACAGAATCTTCAATTTCTGAAGTTGGACTCGAATTCACAGTTAATTTCCATTCGACGCGTTTTTAGTGTGACCTATGCTACCGAGTAACTTTCAGAGATTTTTAGTCCAAATTACTCGTGGTTGATTTTTTCGAGCCACAATGAACCCACTCGACTCAATGACAACTCTCGGTTGCCGTGAAAATCTCGAGGATTCAATTACGAACACAGGTACCAAAACGACAAGAAAATCGATTAGTGTCGGTCGATGAGAATTTGTCAATTTAGTGGTGTTACCCACGATTAGCCACACATCTCAATCAAACCAACCTTATTTAATCTCAAGTCGATTTATATCTATGCCGTAATGATCTCGATAGATGAGCGCGGTCAAGAAGCCGACTCCTGGTCGAATTCTCAAGTCTATTTGCCTTAAAATTCTTAATGATTTCCCTAGATAGTCTAGTTATCTCTAGAATGATCAGTTTTGAGAACAACCCTATAGACGCATCAATGAAATGTCCGATCTATTTAGTAGAAAACATGACTGAAAATCTCGGATGTCACAATATTTTCACCTTCTTTAGGCTTTTTCTTCTCCTTGGAAGGATCTACATCAAACACTCGAGGACTGATCTTCCTAGAAAGGATCTGTGCATGGACATAATTTTAGCGATCTAAGTACAAAAGGACCTACAAAATCCATCAATCAGAAAACCAGTCTTAGCAATAGTGCATAAAGAGCTTAAAGCAATACAAAAAAACCATACTTGTTCAAGGATAAAGGCAACTTTCTCCGTCTTTGCCCTTGCTTCAAAAGTTTCTACTTGCAATTTAAACCCATCATAGGAATGTTGGACAAGGAAAAATCAATTACAAGAGCAGTGACAACAGTAGTTAGCTCCTAGTTACTGCAATTTCCATCATAAAGTCAACAGCTTATGCTTTAAGACCCTGTTCTTCCTTTACTATTGTAAGCTTCTTAATTAACCGTGCTGAATTGAAACAACCTTTGCTACCATGGGACTTGAAAGATTACAGAGAGGTTTATTGTTGAGCCCAGATGATAGAGCGAGGATTGAATGAACAAGCTACCTCGTCAAGGTCGAGATTTGGTGTTAACGGGGAAGCGATTAGGCAAGGGAAGAGGCTGATTTTAGGGAACAGATTCCAAGGTCCGCCTAGCAAGAAAGGTGGATTTGGCAGGTTGATAACCGACAAAATGGGACCGTGTCACTTTTGTGGGAGACAACATGGGTCAGCACCGTGTCCAACTAGGATGGGTGCGTGTTACGAATGTGGCCAACAGGGCCACTTTGCAAGGAACTGTTCGAAGAAGCAAAGAGGGCAACCGCAGTTGCCACCGCCGTCATCGATGAGACAGATCAGAGGGTATGCCCCTCAGATGCACCATAGGGAGGACAGAAGAGACCTTCGGTCCAAGGCACAGTGTATGCAATTACACAGGGTAAGGCAGAAGCTACGCCTGACGTAATCACAGGTGTGGTTTCACTCAACGACCAACCTGCTTATGCTTTGTTTGATTCGGGAGCAACCCACTCATTTATTGCTGAGCAGTATGTTAAGTTGATAGGAGTTAATCCTATATTATTGGAGTCAGCAATGTGCATTCTACACCCTTGAAAGATAAAATTATTACTACTTTGGGTTGTTCGGGGTGCAAGTTAGTGATTGGTGAGCGAGTGGGGAAAATAGATCTATTAGTCCTAGCCATGTATGACTTTGATTTGATAATTGGTATGGACTGGCTCACCAAGCAAAGAGTTAAAATGGATTGTTATCGTAAAGCGATTCAATTTGACCCGATAGAGGGTGAGAGCTTCGACTTTGTAGGAAGTCGAGGAGGACCCTCGATTGTCTTGATCTTGTCGCAAGAGACATCTCGTTTGTTAGACGAGGGTTCTCAAGGGTACCTAGCAACTGTCGTGAATACAACAGTTGAAGAACTGAAAATGGATAACATTTTAGTAGTACAAGAATTTCCGGATGTCTTTCCAAAAGAATTGCCAGGATTACCGCCAGAAAGAGAAATCGAGTTCGTGATCGAACTAGCTCCAGGGACAGAACCAATGTCAAGGGCACCTTATAGGATGGCATTATCTGAGTTGAAGGAACTGAATGTGCAGATGCAAGAGTTACTGGATAAAGAATTTATTCTTCTAGTGCATCACCTTGGGAAGCACCAGTTCTGTTTGTAAAGAAGAAAGATAGTTCGTTGCGTTTGTGTATTGACTATCTGCAACTTAATCAGGTAACGATCAATAATAAGTATCCACTGCTGAGGATTAATGACTTGTTTGATCAATTACAAGGAGCATTGATTTTCTCAAAGATCGACTTGAGGATAGGATATCATCAGTTGAAGATTACGAAGAAGGATATTCTCAAGTCAGCATTTGGTACTCGGTATGGTCATTACGAGTTCACAGTGATGCCATTCGGGTTGACGAATGCTCCAAGTGCATTCATGGATATGATGAACAGAGTGTTCAAGGAATACTTGGATCAATTTGTGATCGTATTCATTGATGATATCTTAGTCTATTCGAGAAGTGATGAAGAGCATGAGAATCATCTGAGATTAGTGCTCCAGACCTTAAGAACTCACCAGATGTATGCCAAGTTTAGCAAATGCGAGTTTTGGTTGACTCGTGTTGCGTTCTTAGGTCATGTGATTTCCGGAGAAGGAATCTCTGTCGACCCAAGCAAGATAGAAGTTGCGATCAAGTGGCTGAGACCGACAACAGTGACAGAAATAAGAAGTTTTTTGGGATTGGTAGGTTATTACAGACGGTTTGTGGAAGGTTTTTCATTGTTAGCCTCACCTCTGACAAAGCTCACGAAGAAAAATGAGAAGTTCATATGAACATACAAGTGCGAGTGTAGTTTTCAAGAGCTGAAGGAAAAGCTGACTACCGCACCGGTATTGATGATTCCATTTGGTCCTGGAGGTTTCGAGATCTATAGTGATGCGTCATTCATAGGATTGGGTTGCGTGTTGATGCAACATGGTAGAGTGGTTGCATACGCGTCCCGTCAGTTGAGACCCCACGAGCAGAATTATCCAACACATGACTTAGAGCTCGTGGTGATTATCTTTGCCCTGAAGATTTGGAGACATTATGTGGCACCCCCGAAACGACCTCTGATCCGTTAGGGTCACCACAGTTTGCTTACCTTTCACTTGTCCTAATAACATGTCACTCTGATACCATTGAATTATAGTGGGTCAATATATCATGGGGGTTTATGAATTTTTTTATTTATTTTTATCGATCCTAGCGCAGTTCATATTACGGAAGCATATTCGACATCTCCCTAACCCATACTCCAACCAAATAATACAATGCAATGCACACCAACTACACCTTTCATATATATACGTTAGAGCCGAAACAATTTTATTTACATAACTTTGATGGATATCACGAGTCGGTACAACAAAAGGCCAAGGCTTTACTAAGCTCGGCTATAACCCAAAAGTACCCGACCCCACATCAGTCATGTACATCGATCCATCATCTAGTGTCGGCTATCCAAAAAGTCTCATCCTCTACCATTCTCACGCGTAATCACACCCAGCCCGGTGCATCGGCTGGTGGCGACGGCAGCATCCCCATCATGATCCCATCACGACAAACATGCACAGACAGGAACTCCTGGACTACAGGGCCATCAGGTAGACCCACGTCATACATAACTAAAACTCGAACACGGATAAACACCAATCCACAAACACCAACATAGGGGTGCTTCGAGCACTCAACCTCAACGTCAAACGGTAAGCCATAGAAAGTACCATGTGTGACAGGTGACAGAGGCATCTCTTAATCTGAAATGTTAGTCCCCAAATGGCTGAGTACAACCACTCAGCAGTAAAAGATTCCTCAAGCTATATCAAGCATTACTATCAATGTAATAACAATGTAGTGCTAATGTGTGGTACAACATATCCAAGATAGACAAATCTCAATCATAGGGTCAAACTGAAACACCATGTTTTGTTCCATGCAATACACTCAGTCTTATATCCAGACCCACACACACTTATAGTGGAATCTTTCATTTTATTTTTCAAAAGGTTTCATCCCCGGAGGACCAATGTTTGCATCTCTCTGGCATTCGCACCCCTCTAGGCATCACGAAAGCCTCCAGCATTCAGCCATTTAAGGCCACCGAGCATCTGGAGCGAATCATGTCTCCAGGCATCTTGTACCCCACCTGGCATCGCAAGGAACCTCGAGGGCCTCCCATGAAATGGTTACCCTAGCCATCCGGAATTACGTACCGACTAGCATACCACCGGGCATCCCGAAGCTCCCGGGGAATAACCTCCAGCATTCAACCATTTTAGGCCACCGAGCATCCACAAGGCATCGACTCACTCGATCCTCTGGGCATCCCGACTCTCGGGGTATTGTTGACCCGAGGGTTCAACGGTAACAATTTAGCATTTTAATTCACAAAATATTTTCAAATGCTAAAACAAGATGTCTCATGGACCCTCTATCACATCTCAATATTGCACAAATGTCCACAACCAATATCATCATATCACATAGCCATTCGAAACACCTTCACTTCCGGACACTTTGGTGAAAATTCAAGAACAGAATAGCCCGATTTTTACAATGCACAGTTCTGGTAGAAATTTTGAAATAAATACTAAATAGACTCAGAAAAATACGAAATTTTGACACATTATCAATGAGACCTAAGGAAACACATTTCATGATAAAAATCAAGTCAAATTCCATACATATCAAGAGTAAAATCTTCGGTATTCTTGCTACAGTTTCTGTAAAATTTCCAGATTTAGCATTTCTGCATGAAAATCATTTGGTCGACCAAATCTTGTCCATTTACCCTAAATTTTTTATATGTTGTACCTACAGATGTACTCTCCAACTTTCATTAAGAAATTGAAGTCAAATTGTGACTGGAAAATTACAGAAAAATCAAAAAGTCACCGAGGGTCACACTGTTCTTCAGAAAACAGTCCATTAACCTAATGAGAGTTTCTCCTACTCCTTGAATTTCGACCTCCAACATCCACAATCAAATAGATACAAGTGCATTACACTATAACACGGCCTTATCACTTTCAAAAATCCTCCATAGTCAGATTTTTTTAAAATTCTTGTTCCATCTCAAATTCAAAATCCACAATGCATGCCCTGTTTTTCCTAGTTTTCTTGATCTGGCTTCATCTTACATGTCCAAAATCTAACATGCAACTCTAAAATTTCACCTTTCTCACATCCACCAACTCTTAGCAAATAAAACAGCAAGCAAGACATAGATTGAAGAACTTCTGCTTGCCTTAGTCCTATGCGACCACACCAAAACAGAGAACTCGGGGTCTCGGACGCAGCTTGGCGACGGCGGACTAGGCGTCGTCAACGGTGGTAGCTAGGACACGGCAGGGCTGGTGGGCTGGTCTCCTTCTCCCCCTCCTCTCTCGCTTGCTCGCCCCCTCGAACTCTGTCGGTCTCACTCTCTCTTTCTCTCGGATTCTCTCTCTCTCGCGAGCACTCCCTCGCTCACTCGCCCCTCTCTCTCCCTTAATCTCATGATTAGCTAGTAATTATTGCTTTTTGCATGCTAGAGACACATGGAGAATCCCTCATGCCGCTTGTCAATCTCCATGCAAAGGTGATGGCCCTCAATGGGCCGAGCTTGGGCCAGCCTTGGTCGACCAAATGGGGGGAAAAAGGGTGGGCTGCTTTGGGCTGGTTTGGCCTTAGGTTTCCAGCCCACTCTTGCTCCTATTTTTCTCCACTTTAATCCCCACTTAATTTCATAATCTCAATTTCTCACATGGCCATATAATATTGCAACATTAATTGATGGAACACGGCCAAGAATAGATTTCCAACAAAACAATTGTCCATTAAATGCTCGGCCTTGTTTAATTGTAATCCATTAGTCTAATGACTATAATATAGTTTGATGGCGTTTCCAATACATATTCATGGGTCGCGATGCATCTGGAGATTGCTATGAAATTTTTAGGATGCCACACATTATCTATGCGGGGAAAAGTTCCAAATCTTCATGAACCATTACAGTCTCAAGTATCTGTTCTCTCATAAGGAGTCAAACATGAGACAACACCGATGGATGTAATTACTGAAGGACTACGATTGTGATATTCTATATCACCCAAGAAAGGCTAATAAGGTTGCCGATGTTTTGAGTCGAAAGTCTTTAGTTGCTCACATATTGATTAAGGAGTGGAATCCAATCGAAAGAGCACGAGATTCGGTGTTCAAGTTTGAGGTAGGCCGCCTCTCGAGTCTTATGGCCACCCTCAGAATTGAACCAGATGTCCAAGTTAGAATCAAGCTGTTCCAACCGACAGATCCGGATGTATAAAAGATACTTCAAGAGGATACCGATAAAAGAAAGGCTGATTTTCAGGTTTCTGATGATGGGACACTGAAGTTCCGTGGACGTTTGGTTGTACCTAACGACGTAGAGCTTAGAGAAGAAATTTTATCCGAAGCACATCGTAGCAGTTACAACATTCATCCTAAAAGTACTATGATGTATCAGAATCTACGTCAACACTATTGGTGGTCAGGTATGAAGGCGGACATTGCCAAGCATGTCGCTAAGTGTTTGATTTGTCAGCAAGTAAAGGCCTAGCATTGTAAGCCGGGAGGACCTTTGCAACCTCTTGTGATCCCATAATGGAAATGAGAGCATATCACGATGGATTTCGTGACTGGCCTACCAAGGAGTTAAAGGGGAAATGATTCAATTTGAGTAGTGGTCAACAGGCCGACAAAGTTGGCTCACTTCATTGCAGTTCGAAAGGACCTAAGTTTGGATAGACACGCGGACCTATATGTGCACCAGGTGGTTCGAATACATGGAGTATCGATTACGATAACGTCCGATAGAGACCTGAGGTTTACTGCTGCTTTCTGGAAGAGTTTGCAGAGTGCTTTAGGTATAAAGCTTCAGTACAGTACGGCATATCATTCTCAAACGGATGGCCAATCTGAAAGGACAATTCAAACTTCCGAGGACATGCTGAGAGCTTGTGTAATATACTTCAAAGGAAGTTGGGAAGATCAGCTTCATCTGGTGGAATTCGCCTACAACAACAGTTATCAGCAGAGTATCTAGATGGCTCCATTCGAAGCGTTGTATGGCAGAGCATGCTGAACACCAGTATGTTGGGATGAAGTTGGGGAAATGAAGATAACAAGGCTAGAGTTGGTTCAGCAATTAGTAGATGTCGTGGCAGTGATCAGAGACAGATTAAAGACAGCGCAGAGCAGGTAGAAAAGTTACGCAAACAAGCGTCGAAGGTCTTTGCAATTCCAAGTTGGTGATCACGTTTTTCTGAAAGTATCACCAATAAGGGGAATCTCGTGCTTTGGTAAGAAAGGCAAACTGAGTCCGAGAAACGTAGGTCCGTTTGAGATTCTTGAAAGAATCGGGAATCTAGCGTATCGTCTTGCATTGCTGCCAAGATTGGCGCAAGTGTATGACGTCTTTCACGTGTCGATGTTAAGGAAGTACGAGCTTGACCCGACCCACGTGCTCAATTTCGAGGAATTGGACATGGATGACCGTGTGTCATACGTTGAAAGCCCGATTCAGATTGACGATCGCAAAGAACAAGTTCTGCGTACAAAGACCATCCCTTTGGTCAAAATGGTCTGGCAACACCATAGTACAGAAGGAGCGACATGGGAGACTGAGGAGTCGATGAGATAATTGTATACCCACCTTTTTGATCAAAGTGTGTAAGGTTTAAATTTCGACGACGAAATTTTTATAAGAGGGGAAGAGTTGTGGCATCCTGAATTTTTTCAACTTGTCTTCTACCGAATAAATCGGGCATTTCATTGACGTGCCTATAGGGCTATTCTCAAAACTGATAATTCTTGAGATAACTAGACTATCTAAGGAAGCCATTAAGAAATTTTAAGGCAATAGACTTGAGAACTCGATTAGGAATCGACTTCTCAACCGTGTCTGTCTTTAGAGGCCATTACGGCACAGTTAAAAATTGATTTGAAATTAGAGATAGACTGGGTCGACAGAGATGTGTGGCTAATCGTGGGTGACACCACTAAATTGGAAAATTCTCGTTGACCAGCACTAGACTGATTTTCTTATTGTTTTGGTACCCTGTGTCTGTATTTGGATCCTTGAGATTTTCATGACAATCAAGAGTCGCCAATGAGTCGAGTGGGTTCATAATGGCTCGAAAAAAATCGACCACGGGTCATTTGCACTTAAAAATTTATGAAAGTTAGCCAGTAGCCAGGTCGCTAAAACGCGTCAAGTGGAAATTAACCGCGAATTCAAGTCCGATTTTAGAAATTGAAGTTTCGTCACATGATAAATTCAGGAGTATCGACTCAATCTCAGAAGATTTTTTAGAGATTACGATATTTTTACGGAAAACTGTGTCGGACGTTGAGGAAAATAAATGGAAATTCAAATCGACCGAATTGAGGAGATTTTCGACCTGCAAGCTGAGCTGTAGGGCTAAGGGGACCTATAGAATTTATTGGACTTTTCTACATCAAATTTAGACGTCAAATGTGGGAATTCGTCGAAGAAATTGGAAGTTGAAAATGGGAAATTCGGAACTAAGGGAGGGCAACATTATTTTGGACTTTAAATTGATTTTTTGGTGGAAATTATGCTTGAAAATGATGGGGGAGACATAGAGGATGAGATTGAGGCTTGTGGGACCAAAGCAATTAATGAATTGGCTAAGGTTTCTGAGTTTTTGTACCCCCCATTAGCTGGCTTCTCCATCTACGTACGCCACCCCCTCTTTCGGACGCTCACGGCCGCACAAACACCACAGCTGAAGAAGACGAGAAACCCACACCATCTACTCTCTCTCTTGGTGCGCCAGCCCCCATCGATCGAAGACAGAACACTCAGCAGCCCCGCAAGCTCACACGAACACCAACCCTCAGCTCCACGCATCTTCAGTTTCTGCCGTTTGCTGCCAAGTTCGGTCAACCATGGGGCATCTCCACTGGTTTGTTGACCCAACCAACGCTCGCAAAAGCCCACTAAAGTGAAGCCAATCAATGCCAGCCGCACGAAGCCGCTCCCTTCCGTTCGGTTCAATCCAGCTGCCAGCAAGGTTGCTCTCCTCGTCTGTTCAGCCAGCGAAGCCAGCACATTAGCCAACCTCGTGTCTTCTTCGCTGGTTTGTTGACCAGCAACATCCACCGAGGATGCCAGCGAGTAGCTTCCTCATTCACCTGCGTCTTCTCTAGTTCATGGCCAGCTTGTGCAAAGCAACTTCTTTGGGCCATCGAAACTAGCAGTCCAGCGAAGACAGGCCGAGTTCGGCAGGGCCCATCTTCTGCAATATCAGCCCATTTTTTTTAGGCCCATTTTCCAGCAAATCACTGGAAGTCCAGCCCACAACTTGAAACCCAAATTTCAGTCTTCAAGCCCAGCCAAGTCAGCCCATCTTCGGCCTAAGCCCGGCCCGCGAAGGAAGTCCAACTGCAGCCAAGCCCAAGCCCAAGAGTGGGCCCGGTCCAGCGCAAGAACAAATCTCAGTTGGGCTGAGATTTGTTGGGCCTAAGTTTGAGGCCCGGTCCAAGCCCGCCGGTGTTGTCGAAAGCCCGATTTCGGCCGTCGTCGCATCACTGTTGCTGTGATTGGGTTCCCGCTTTTAATCAAGTGAGTTTTACTTACTAATGCTTTCTTAGTTTGCTAGTTATGCTTAAGAGTTGATTAAATTTAATTAAGTGCACTTAGGTGGTTAGATTAGTCTAGAACAATTAAATTAGTGACTTATCGATGCATGTTAGGTGGTTAGATTTAGTCATTAGCAAATAGAAAGGTGCTATTATTTATTGACAGTCTCGGTAATTTTTCTCGCTTCCTCGTTTCAAAGATCCAATTCGGCATTATGGGCCTAAATTGGATTTTAATAATTATTTATTTAATTTTCGAAATTATTTATTTAATTATTTATTTTTTCGGAAATTCAACCAAGAGGGCCGATGACAAGAATTTCATGATGATTGTCGTGGTGCAGTCCGTTTATTTATTTGAGCTTTATTTGGTGCTAAAGTAATTTTTGAGCGATTTTAAGATTCATTCCTAAATTGAATCTTGAAAGAATCGGGTGGGACCGTAAAGCCACAAAATCTAAGAAAGTTACTTGGTGGGGCTATGATTTCCACCTATAATTAAGTTGTATCATAAGAACCGTGATTCATATTTGGGAGTTGAGTTGGACTAGTAGAAATGACCGATGAATGGTCCAATTGACATGAAATCGACTAGGTTGATTGATTGAGATATCGATCTGTGATGTGATTGCTTGGGTGCCTATTGAACTATGCTAATATGCAGATGGAATCCGAGGCCAAGGTAAGCCCTCTGACTCATATTGTGCTTAGGTAGCCTTAAGGCGTATTAGTTTACTAATCGAGTCTTAGAGGGTAGAACTTGCTGAGACATAGTCTCATCCCGATTGTGAGATAATATTTTAGGCCCCTAGATCACGTGAGGATGAGCAAGCATCTGGGGCCGAGGATGAGCTTAAAGAAGATGATGAAGAGTTTAAAAGAAACAAGCTGAGTGGAGAATAATCGAAGGAGGATCAGTTTGATCTTGACTACGATCTAGATGAGGACTGAGATCTCATCCTCTTTTGTGAACCCTGTATATATGTGGATAGACTGAGACTAAAAAGTTGTGAATAGTTTGTGAAGCTCTTCGAATTATGCTCTGTATAAAAGCATAGTTGTGGATTTCAATATGAAAAATATGGCCTCGCTTTTTTATCCCATTATTTGATTGTCTAGGAAATTTATTAAACTTCCGCATGCATATATAAATGAATGGGTCGGCGATACATAATACTAGGATATCGCATTGTAAAATCGACAAAGTAGAAGGATGTGTGCATGCCCGAGGATCGGGGCGTGACAAGTGTCATCAAATAATTGTCACTCCTTTGTATCACTTGAAGAGGAAGGCAGAGACAAAAGTTCAAGCCCCAAGAACCAGGTAGACAACCAAACACAATAACCTTGGCTCCCCTTTTTTTAATATTCCTTTCTTTAGCAAACGCAACACATGCTGTGTTCATGCAAGGGAGAAACTCAGCAGCAAACCTTTATTGCAATTACAACCCGTACTCATAGTTCATTTTTAATTGATTGCATATTAGTTTGTCGGTGGGTAGACGAACATCAACCCCTAAATTAGTATTATGAATCGCTCCTCTGACACCCAATCTCCATTTCTTTTCTCCCCGGTTTCTGTGTTATGCAATAAGTATAATAAGCAAGACGACGGGGAAATACCTATCCATCTCTATAAAAGATAGTGCAAACCCCAAAAACAAATCTACTAAGTAGAATAAAAAACAAAGAGGAGCCCTACACATCATCTTAGCCGATATAGAGCTTTCACAACATCGCCAATGCAGGCATTTGACTAAACAGTACGTGCTAGCCTCAGCTCAAAATAGCAAACCTAAGCTCATGACCTTGTTCAACTCGAGCAACTCGACAGATCTCACCAAATCTCGATAGAACCTTGGCAACCAGCGCGACTTCCAGCTCCAACCGCCGAAACTACTGCGCTAGCTACTACTGAGCAAACTAAAATCTCCAATCTAAACAATCGATGAGCTCGTGCGGATGGAGAGGGCGTTGGTAGCCGTGGCGTCGCCTCGTCCCCGTCGCCGTCGTCATCTCCGCCGTGCTGACCAACCTGCCCGCCTACCTGTGGTGGATGCGCGGTGTGAATGGTGGCTTCGATTTTCGGGCCTGGGAAACCAGTAGGGCAACTGACTAGTGGCGAGAGAGAGAGAGAGAGAGAGAGAGAGAGAGAGAGAGAGAGAGAGAGAGATTCCATGGACGTCGAGCCGTCTTTCTCTTCTGCCCCCCGTAGCTCTTGAGGCCTGCTAACCTTCGATTAGAAAGCCCGTCGGATCGAGCTGGTACTCTTTCAAGCCAAGTTCTCTCATCTGTGTACGCCTAAAATTCGATACGTCGGGCGATCGTTCGAGAGATGGGCATCCACTAGCACAGAAATATCGCAAGTGTTTCAAGTCTGACAAATTCGTCAAGGCTTTCAATTTTCCACAACGATCAATATGAAGCGCCGATAGTCCAATGGGAAGCTTTGGGACACATTCAAGTCGATGGCAATCAATGAAAGCGAGTCTCTTGAGACGGGTTAGCTGGGAAAGATGGGGCAAAGACTGCCCCTGGCAAGTGATAGTTAGATCTGTTAAGCCGGAGGGCATTTCTGGTAATTCCCGAAGCTTTTCACACATATAAAAGTGGAACTCCTCTAGCGAAATGAGTTTGCACATATTACTGGATAATCGCTCCAAATTTTTGCATGCCGAAGCCACCAACTTTTGGAGTTTTGCCAACATCCCAATAGCATCAGGTAATTCCGTTATGTCAGTTCTACCAATACACAAAATCCTCAGATTTTGCAAATTCACAATGCTTTTAGGTAATTTTGTGACCGATGTACATCCTAAGTCCAGCTCAATCAATGATGCCAAATTTCCAATAGAAGGATGAAGCTCTTCCACATTGTCACAATTTTCAAGACTCAAAATCTCCAACCTTTTGAAAGTGGACAAGTCAGGAGTTCTTTTCAAAGATTGACAATTTGTGAGGTTGAGAACTTTGAGCTTGATCGCCATCTGGAAGAAAGAAAGGGTACATAAGTGTCATTGGACTATTGCAGCCTATGATTTTCTGCTACTCCTTATGTTTTTGACTTTTTAGAATTCCTAAAAAATTACCCATGCTCCTTTACTCCTTCACGGTTGTCCTATTTAATTTTAAATGTCTCTTTTAGTAGTGTTTGGCCATGCCAACAGATAAATGTCTTTTAAGCGTATTGATTGCCAAAGAATGTTAGGATGAACAAGTGCTCATTGCATTTATTTCCAAATAACATTTCAAAGGAGATATTTGTTTATTAGACATAAGCAACTTATATTATCAAAAAAAGGACATGACAAATCCAAATGAAGCAGAGATGCAATCATTGGGCACCATGTTTTCCTTTAATACTAGGAAATTAATGAGAAACGGTTAGTTTAATTATGAAAATCAATTTTCAAAAGTTATATGTACAAGGAAAACAATGTAAAGCTAAAAAATACTTCAATGCCTTCTTTACATCTTACCTTGAGTGGAACCCATCCTCCCCAGTCCTCCGAAATTGCACTGTGTGACAGATCGAGTACAACTAATTTCTTTGGATGAAAGTTGGTCGCGGAAAAATTCGAGGGACAATTCTTCCATTGAAGCCATCTTAATTTAGGAAGTAAGCTTTGGAAATCTCCAATGAAATTCACACCATCCACTTCAAGGAATCTCAAGTTGGTCAATTCTTTAAATTGTTCAGCTGTGTATCTTCTTCCATAACCCCATTTGTCAAGACGAAGGGCCTCAATCTTTCTACTACCCTGCAATTTGGAAACATTGTGGATTATAAGTTTTGAATGATGAGATTAGACCAACCAATATAAAATTAAATGCACCGATTTCAATTTGCTATCATACTACTATGGTTTACACTTCTCCCTTTCAATTTTGTGAAATGAAAGATTGCGGTTGCATATCATTTATCTAATCTATGTAAAGATGAGAAACTCAAGCTGTTGTTCTTGAACTTTTTCCTCATCCAACTGTACACTTTGCAATTTGCACCTATTGAATTTCCAAAATTTGTGTCCATTTGCAACGATGATGGAAGACCTCTCTTTATGCATACACTAATTCAAATATATCTATCAAAATTCGTGTCGTTTGTATGTGAAATAACACTATCTTTACTCCTATCATGTATATGTGAACCAATACAACTCTAATTGTCCAAATAAATCAATCAGAATTGCTATCGATGTAAGTATCAAAATTAAAGATTCCCGATTGTAGAATTCCCTCACTTTTTTGGTTAACTTTGTTTGCAATTCTCCATATTAAAATGAAAACGAGAATGTCATCGCAAAAGGTACGCAGGTGTTTTACGTTCCTTTCTTATCATGTGTTTCTTCGAGGGTTTTTCATTATACGTGGAAGGAAAATTGATAATATCAAACATTCAATATATGATTCTTTTTATTGCTACAGATGTTTGATGCCATCTTTTCATTTTCGTGTTGATTTTTTCACAATGAAGTAATGGTCATCTAAATTTTCCTCATTTTTACCATAGATTTCTAGAATCAGGCAAAAATAACAATTAATCAAAAAGCTATTTTGCTTGTAGAAGCAGCAACTTATGGGGACTCAAGACTGATACTTATTTTTATTTCAAACAAGAAAGGGAAGATGGACCCACATTCACTGACTAAGATAAATAGAGAAAACTCATACCTTGCAACTGTCAAGCACATCTAGAGCTTCCCCATAGATCCACAATCTACTACGCTCTTGAGGCTCCTTTGGATTTTCTAGGTAAACAATTTGCCTTCCGAGATCTCTCAATTGATCATGCATCAATAGCTTTCCGTTTTTGTCAATTTTATTTAGGGACATAAGACTTAATACTTCAATGCCCTTCTCGGGGAAAAAATCACAAGCATCCCACACCAAAGTTGGATTTTGTTTATGTGATCCAACAAAAAGGCATGCAATATCCAAAAATATTTGTTGCTCCTCATAATCTAATGCTTCATAACTTATTTTCAACTTCTCTTGCACTTTCTCATGGGGCACTTTCTTTAATTTTTTCAACGTATCTTTCCATACGTTTTCTCTCTTTCTACATAAGAATGAACCTATAACTTCCAAAGCTAATGGAAGCCCTCCAGTAGTAGATATGACATCACGAGAGATATTTTCATAATCAATTGGAGGAGAATCCTTTTGAAATGCATGTCTGTTGGAGAAATCTTTCCAGAATATTTTGAAGCTGACAAAACATTTCTATCAGTCTAGTCTGGATATTTGAAGACCGACAGTTTAAAGTCTGAAGACTTTGTATTCTCAAGACTCAAGACTCAAGACTCAAGACTCAAGACTCAAGACTCGAGACTACTCGAGACTCAAGACTCAAGTCTATTCTCACTGACAGTCTTTCTAATCCAGTGACGAAGGAAATCCAAAGCCGAAGTATATGGTTGAGGATTCGATCCTATCCTCTGGAAAAGATTCTTTGGTTGGATAAATATTTCGGATTCTTTTATTGTTATCTAGATCGATTGAAGATCCGATGGTCGACGAAATATTCTTGGAATGTTCTATTCTTGGAAACCAAGATCCTGATTGTATGGGCGAACAGGATTGATGGGCTATCATCAGATTCCTTAAATAGCTCGGATGATCTTCTTGATTGATTCCATCCAACGGGTAGATTGGAGGAATTCCTTTGGTAAGTGCCAACGGTTATGATGGCATAAAGGAGTATAAAAGGAAGACGTTCTAGTTGTTTTAGAAGTGTGATCGATAGAAAAATTCTAGAGTCTGAAGAACCTTGATTGTTAGTCGATACAGTTTGAGCGAAATTGTATACACAGAGAGTGTTTATACTTGGTGACACCTTGAGCGAGTGTGGTAGATCATCTACACCTAGAAATCAAGGAAGATCAACACCGTAACATCTCTTTGTTCATAGTGGAATCCAGCCAATTGGCTGTCAGTGCAGAAGAGTGGACGTAGGCTTGAATCAAGCCGAACCACTATAAACCGCGTGTTCTATTCTCTCTTTCCCTTACTCAGTCTCACGATTAATTTTTAATTATTGCAAATCCTTTAACTGTCTAAGTATTGTGCAATCTTTAAGAAAATTTTTATATACCTATTCACCCCCCTCTAGGTACTCGTACTAGCTATATCAATGTCTACTAAATAAAATCAATGATTGACCCAAAGATAACTCGTTGAGTTGGTACATGTGATCTGCACTAGCCTGGCCAAGAACATCCTTGTTTCTAGTTGTTATGATGACTATACTTCCTGCTTTAAACCAACCACGGTCGACCAAATATTTCAAGTGAGCACTATCATCTATATCATCAAGAAAAATGACTGCTTTCTTATGTGCAAATCGAGATTTGATGAGATGGATCCCCTCATCCACATTAGACACATCGCATGGACTTCCTAGGCTAGATATGAGCTGTTTTTGTAGGCATTTAATACCCTCACGCTGGTATGCTTCTCGACAATCTGCCACAAAGCTATGATACTCAAACTGATTGGAGAACTTGTTGTATAATGCCTTTGCAAGAGTCGTTTTACCGATGCCACCCATTCCATAAATTCCGATAATCCATATATCATTGAATTCAGCATCTATCAAGCTCATAATATGTCCAATATGATAATCAATCTCAACCAATTGTTGGGGAACAATTAGCTGAAATGTTCCTTTTAACTCGCTCAGAACTTTTGTGACAACAATTTTGACCAATGCTCCTTCATGCCTGTCAAATAATGATGAATTAGAGCATAGGAGAGGATACATACACACACACTTATTATTTTTCAAGAAAGATCTATTTGCGAGAAATTAAACAATGATTTGGTGGAGAATAATGTACCCGTTTTCAATTTTCTCTAATTCCCATCCTTTTAAGGAGCTGACTTCTTTAAGTGCTTCTTCCCATTCCTTTACAACCATTTCGTTCAAGTTATCTTTATGTGCACTGATACCATCTCCCAAACCCCTTTTAAGATGTGAGGGCTGCACTTTGTAAAATATTGGCAACACTATTTGCCCTTTACTTCTCTTGCACTTCAACATTTGAGCCAACTCGCGAAGGCACCATTTGCTGGAAGTGTAGTTCTCAGAGATAATCGGGATCGAGATCATGGACTGAGCAATGTTGTAGAGAAGCTCCTTACCAATCTCCTCACCAACACGGAGCTCATTATCGTCTCTAAAAACTTGAATTCCTGTGTCAACGAGACTAGTATAGAGATAATCAGTAAAGTCTTTGCGAGTGTCTTTCCCTCTAAAGCTTAAGAACACTTCATAATCATTTCCCTTCGGCCTTTTAGTTCCACCTTCATAATCACCTACATGTGGAGAGGTCAATGAGGAAGACACCTCATAGATCGGATCTTCTAAATGAGTCCGTTCTTTTCTTTTCATCTCGAGAGGATTATAAGAGATTGATGGAGCAAGAAACAGAGGAGAGAAATATGGAATCCCAGATTTGGGAATAGCAGAAATGTCTCTTAAGGCTCAAACACGAAGCTACATTCAAACACAAAAAGAAACTCTTAGACAACTTATTGGAAGAAAATGGAGCAATCAAAGCAGGAAACAGAGAAGCGCAAGTAGTTGATGACTACCTGAGGAGCGTTCAAACAACAAAACCCACCCACTACTGTGATCTCCCCCAATCCTCAGCCTTCGATGTTGGATTACCAACACACAGTACTCTCCACTGTGCGTGCTTGAAGAATACTGATTGCTGAGTGCTTAAAGAATGATGAGTCATTGCACGCTTAATATTTACAGTATTATGCGGAAGTTGCAAGGAACCTCTATGCGGGTGCTTCTTGACTTGCTTTTTTCTTTTAACATAAAAGTGGAAAAGACAGCCAACTTGCAACAAAGATGCTCCTAGTCCTTGCTTTTTCTACTGTGTGCGCTTGAATGACGAGTTATTGCACACATCATCGGCAGGACACGGATGGTGCGTGCCAGTTACGCTGGTGTTTTGATTGAAAATTGAAATCCAGTACGACTTGACTTGACTTGCTTTTTCATTAAAAAATGGAGTCTGCTTGACCTGACTTGTCTTTTCATTAAAAAATAGAGTCTGTGGGCAAATGTAATGGGAAGGTGAAGCGAGCAGGACACCACAATTACGTTATTGCATGCTAAAATGATAGGGTAAAGTAATGTGAAGCACAAGATATGCGAGGAGTTTGGGAAATTGGTGGGATTGAGTAGGGAATCTCTAGAATTTTGTAGTTAATTTCGGTAGAGGTTGTGGAGGATCAACATGTAAAGACTTGGACCAATGCATTTTCAGCATCTGCTCTTAACCTGTACCTATAATTGAAACATGTTCCGCTCACATGAAAAATCTGTATGAGCATAATTTATGCTAGATTGCGCGTAGCTCTCACTCATGGCAGGCCGACCTTTATCTATTCACTTTGATAAATGTCATGCTAAACTTTTTTATTTGTTAGTTGAATTATTCTTTGAAATTGTTCGCAACTTGTTCTACATCAATCAATAAGGATGGACTTTTGATACTTTCAAAAGGAGATTTTCATGTAAAGAAATTGCAATTATATCTAGAAAACTATTTAAATGAACAAATAGAATATCACTTCATTTATGGAATGGAAATGCTCATTCAAAGAAAAAATCAAATACAGGTCATTGCCTACACATCGAGTTGTTAAATTGCATATATGTCATAGTGTAAACCCCACAAGTGAAATTATTTTCTTGCATTGCCTATTTAAATGATGAAATGAATGTTAGATTTATTTTGGTTGATAACAGACCTTTTCCGGTGCTACGTTTTTTTTTTTTCAAATGTTACACGTGTAGCTGGTTGATAGCAGACCCTTTCAGGTGCTACTTTTTTTTTTCTTTCAATTGCATGTATGTCATAGTGTAAACCCCACTAGTGAAATTATTTTCTTGCATTGCCTATTTAAATGATGAAATGAATGTTAGATTTATTTTGGTTGATAGCAGACCTTTTCAGGTGCTACGTCTTTTTTTCAAATGTTACACGCGTAGCTGGTTTCATTTTCAATTTCATGGCATTTTCCACGAAACTCACTTGGCAAATCACACTAGAAAGAGCCATAAAGTGACCATGAATTTGCTCCCATAAGATGCAAGAAACTTCCCACAGGTTTCGATTGGGCTTCCTTGAAACCCTCATCACCTCATCCACCAATAAGTGCTGTGCTTCACATTACTCAGACCCGCAAAAGGGAATACAAGAGCTGTCCACTCAGACCTGCAAAAGAGAATCCACGACAAGATAGAAAGTTCCAGGCCAAAAAGCCAAGCACTTTAAATATGTACTAATTGGAAACTTGAAGCTCTCATGGCCTTCGGCACCCCTCTCCCTTTATTATTCCTTTCGGTCTAAAAGCAAGCTCTGTGCGTGGCAGATTCCCTTTTTTTTTTCTTAAACTACTCCATTAGTTGGTGTATGATCTCATTCGTGCCGTCAGATCCTCCTTCTCTTAAAACAAATAGACAGCACAAGCTAGAGGAGGAGGAAAATAGATACTAACTGGACGACTGTGTTGTTAGGTCGCGCGACACCTCAGGTGTTCCAAGGGTCAACTTCACATATTTGTCTCCATGGCATGTTTTGTTACGTAAACAGACACATCGTTTGTTCACTGGAGCATGTTGAATGAGTGTCAATTGAAAGTCAAGTGTAGTTCCATGCATTTGATGAAGGAAAGTATAGTTAATTCCAATTGATGATGACCCCTATGTTAGCAATGACGCATAAATTGCCCTATGCTTGTGGTCTATCTAGCAAGCATGCACCATCGTGATAGAGGAATGGCAAAATGGATTCGTTGGGGAAATGTAATGGGAAGGTGAAGCGAGCAAAGACACCACGATTACGCTGCTGCCTACTAAATTCGGGAGAGGTTGTGGAGGATTAAGAGGAACAGTTCCAAAGCTAACTTAAAAACTTGGACAAATATATTTTCAGCATCTGCTCTTCACCTGTTCCTGTAATTTAAATCCATTCCACTCCTATGAAAAAATCCGTATTAATATACTTTCTGCTAGACCGTGCATAGCTCTTGCTCACAACGGATTGACCTTTATTTATTCACTTTGATATGCGTTGGGCTAAGCTTTATTCATTTGTCGGCCGATCCATTCTAGGAAATTGTTGGCAACTTGTCCCACATCAATTAATAAGGATGGACTTTGATATTTTGAAAGAAGATTTTTACGTAAAGAAATCCCAACTACATCTAGCTAACTATTTACCCAAACAAATAAAAAACTACTTCATTTATGGAATGGAAATGCTTGCTAAAAGTAAAAATCGAATATGAGTCATTGCCTAAACATCAATTCTTAAATTGCATGTATGTCATTGTGTAAACTCCGCTAAGGAGATATTTTCTCGCATTGCCTATTTAAATGATGAAATGAATGTTTGGTTTATTTTGGATGGCAACAGATCCATTTAGTATTCAGGTGCTCTGTTTTTTCAAATGTTACACATTCAGTAGGTTTCAATTTCAATTTCATGACCTTTTCCATGAAAATCAATTAGCAAATCACACCAGAAAGGGTGATGAAGTGACTGCGAATTTGCTCCCATAAAGATGCAAGCAACTTCCCAAGGTCTTTCGATTGAGCTTCCTCGAAACCCCCATCACCTCATCCACCAAAAGGTGTTGTGCTCACCTCATCCTGTCATATGAATGTGGGGACCTGAATGTGAGTATGATTCTCTAGCGTTCAAGAGAATACAAAAGCTGTCGGCTCAAAACCGCAAAAGAGAATCCATGTCAAAATAAAAATCTCGGGCCCACAATGCCCAACACTTCCAATATGTACTAGTTGGAAACTTGACGGTCACATGGTCATCAGTACCCCTCTCCTTTATTGTCATGCCCCGATCTTTAGGTACGCGCCCATCCCTCACTAGTTGACTAAATAGCGACGTCCCATGATGCATCGTCGACCCTTTCATTTTAATACGCATGCAAAAACATATAAAATAATCCCCAGACAATAAAACAATGTGATAGAAAAGTAGGGCTATATTTTTCAAACCTGAAAAACCACAACCACACTTTTATATAAAGCAAACCTCACAGTATATATTACAATACTATCAGATCTATAACACATAGGTTCACGACTTAGGGTTTGCAAAATAGAGTGGGGTCTCAATCTTCATCGGGGTCATACTTTGGATCCTCCTTTGGATCCTCCTCCGACTCCTCTTCAGGTTCTTCTTCAGGGTTCTCCTCAGGGTACTCCTCCTCCTCAATGATCTCTCCTTCCTCCATGCTCTAGTTGGAGTCTACTGCTGATTGCTCTGGAGAGTCAGGATCATCACCTAGCTTGTGATCCTTCGTATCAATCACCGATCCACCCCTGGGATCTGCTATCCCCTTCTTGAGCACAGCCTCCAAAACATATCGAGGTACATCAGACTCCAGCACAGGACCCTCCCTTCAGCCGTCATGATAGTGATGATACCATGACCAGTACCTATGAGCACCCTTTCGGGTCTACCCACGTCGACCCAAACAATGGATTTCATTATCACATACTCCAATCCTTCAGGGTGGGGGTGTACTGAAATATGATAACCTACTTCTGTGATTTCTTCCGGAATACCAAAATGCATGGGAGGAGGGGGAGGTGCTGCCATCTAGGGACCTGAAATGTTGTCCCACAACAGGGTGAGACTACGTCTCAACAAGTTATACCCCCTAAGATCCGATTAGGGAGCCAATATGTCCTAAGGGATGCCTAAGCACAACACAGTTTAGAGGACTTACCTTAGCCTCAGTTCCACCCTGCACATTAATATCATTTACAGATACCTCAAATCACATTAATTCATAACATCATATCAAATCATTAATCAATCGACCTAGTCGATTACATGTCACCATGACCTTCTCATGGTCGACCCATTCAATACTATCTATAAGTCCACCCATAGTAGGCTTTGCTCGCTCTAAGATGATATATAGATAGTATAGCTTACGCTAAGCTGTTAAATAGTGTACTATTCTCGCTAAGCCAACATATCAAACCTTTGAGTTGATATGGCACACTAATTATGCTCTCTCTAAGCTGATCATATTGCTCTCGCTAAGCTAATTTGGTATACTACTATCACTAAGCTAACATATCACCTGTAGACTAATATAGTATACCTTCCCAATCATATCATAAATTCCATCTTTTTATCATTCTTGATAAAATAACTATGTGTGGGTACACGGTCGTCCTTAGCCAAAATAACATAATTTCACTTTTTGAACATCCTACCAGTTTCAACAGCCCATAACATATTTTTGGCCATGTAAAACGATGCCCGGTAATTTCCCATTAATTACCAAAATTAATTAATTTATGAATAAAATCATAAACTCACAATTAAATCAATTAAGCACAAATTAGAGCTTAAATAAATAAATGGACTGCACCACAATAATCGCATAAAATTCTGGTCGTGCTGCTATCCTTACCTAATTTCTAGTAAATAAATAAATAATTAAATAATTACATAAAATATTAAATAAATGTAATAAATCCAATTTAGGCCCGTAATGCCTAATTGAACGCCAAAATGAACTCAAAAATTTTTGAAGTCCGTTTAATAAATAATATAGCGTGTCTACTTGCTTAGTACACTAACCGACCACCTAACATGCATCGGCAGATAATTAAATTAACTAATTTAATCTAATATATTTACCTAAATATGCTTAATTTAATCTAATCAACCCCTAAGCATCATTAACCTACTAATTAAGGATTAGTGCGCTAAACTCATTTGTTTGACAAGCCGGTCGGATCAAACTGACTGGAACGTCGTGGGGGACAATTCTTCACAAAGCGAGCCTAAGTTTCGAGGCCTAGAACCACCTCAAAACGGGCCTTAAGCTTGCTGGGAAAATCCACAAAATCAGCCTCTGTTTTGAGCTGCAAAATAAAGTAAACAAGCTGGTTATGGTGAAGCAAGACCGGTAGAGACGGCTAGGATGCTCGGCAGGTTGAATGGCGGGTTTGGCGGGCTTCCACGGCCACTCACGGTGGCTAGACAACCTCTTGGACGCACGAACAGAAGGCTGAGACGAAAGGTAGCGGCGGAGCGTGCGGATGAGGCGTGACGGCATTGCGGTGGCCAACAGCGACTTCAGTGGCATACGAGCGGTTCCGAGGTGGTTGGCTAGCTTCCTTGCTTCTGCTGGAATTTTGCAAGGCACAATGAAGGCTGTACTAGGGGTGGACGGCAGCTTTGGAGGGAGAGAGGGGCAAGATGGAGGCCACTATGGCTAAATTTTCCAATCAAATGTTCCCTTGACCCATCCCTAGTCAAGTATGGCTTCTATGGCTTCAATTCAGTCACCTATGCCCATCCTATAACCCTTGAATTGGTCCAAAACCATAGGGGAAGGGGGGCATACGAATTTCCAAATTTTGGCTTCCATTGGACTTGATCTCTCCCTCAATTCAATCCCATTTGACCCTTACAAATTAAATTGACATCTCAATTATCAAATTGGTATTTTTCCTCACCAATTGATCTCACTTGCTTCCCAATTCATGATAAAAAAATGATCCCAGTCTTTTTTGAACAAAACGGCTCTATGCTGACTTTTTCCCAAAAAGTCTCGGGTTGCAAAAAAATCTTCTGAGACTAATTCGATGTTCCTAGAATTAATTGTGACATGACAGAACCTTCAATTTCTAAAATTGAACTTAAATTCACGGTTAATTTCAATTTGGCGTATTTTTAGTGTGACCTAGGCTATTAGGTAGTTTTCAGAAACTTTTAGTGCAAATGACTTGTGGTCAATTTTTTTCAAGCCATAATGAACCCACTCGACACATTGGTGACTCTCGGTTGTCATGAAAATCTCGAGAATTCAAATACGGACACGGGGTAATAAAACGATAGAAAAATCATTCTAGTGTCGGTTGACGAGAATTTTCCAATTTAGTGGTGTCATCCATTATTAGCCACACATCTCAGTCGAATCAACCTATCTCTAATCTCAAATCGATTTTTAATTGTACCGTAATAGCCTCTAAAGGTGAGCACGGTCGAGTAGCCGATTCCTGGTCAAATTCTCAAGTCTATTGCATTAAACTTTCTTAATGGCTTCCATGGATAGTCTAGTTATCTCGAGAGTGATCATATATGAGAACAGCCCTATAGGCGCATCAATGAAATGCCCGATTTATTTAGTAGAAAACAAAACTGAAAATCTGGGGAGAAGTACACTATCAGTGCCATAAGTTATGTACGGTGCTCACTTTGATACCAAAAGTTTCTGTCGGATCATTTAAGTGCCAAATCGGAGAAAATTTGATCACTTTTGTTCCACTGGCGAGAGATTCCGACCAAAATGATTATGTAGCTTTTATATTTAAAAAGAAAAATTGACAATTCTTAAGACTGTCCACGGTGGATGGCATAAAATGACGCCGTTTTCCTTTCTTCGTAAGAAATGACGTTGTTTTACCATTCCACGTGGATCACTTACAAAACGATCGTTGTTTTGTAAAATAGAGGAATGGATTCACTACGGTCAAAAACGACGTGGATTCACTACGGCCAAAAACGGTGTTCGTATACGATTCTCGCTCGACGCCGCCGGCCGTAGCTCGCTCACCCACCATTGTTTGCTCGCCCGCCGTCGCTTGGCCATCACTGTAGTTGCGCTGTCGTTCACGTTCATTCGCTGGCTGCATCCCCAACTCTTGCTCACTCAAGTTTGTCATGTTCTCTACGTGGGTCAATTTAGTGAAAAATTTAGGGTTCCGATGGGCAAGTTAGGTTGTGGAGGGCAAATTGAGGGCTTAGCTCAGGGGGAAAGTGGTGGGGAAAGTGATGGGGACTGAATAGAAAAATTAAGGGTTCCATCGTTCGTTCGCTTTCTTTTGTGGGTACTGAATAAAAAAATAGGGCGCAAAGGGAAAAATAGGGCTCGACTAAGAGGGAAATAGTGGTGAGATCGAATTTATTTAATTAATTGGACTACTTCTATGGAGGAAACAGTGGGGGGCCGAATGTGATTGAATTGAAAAATGGGTAGTGGGGACCTCACTTTGTTTATTCAATACGTTTTTTTTTTTTTGTTTCTATAAAGGCACCGAATTGGGGAGATTAGTCGCATTTGTTTCTTAACAACAAAACGACAAGGACCTGCATGTGAAGTTGCCGATTCTGTCATGTGGTCCCAACAAGTAATGACTCTTTTTTTTTTTCATTGGGTGCAGCATCGACATGGACGCGAATCAAGTAGGCATCACTGTTTGCTATGGTGGAAAGTTTCTTATTAGCACTGAGGATTGGGAATATACTGGTGGAAATTAAGGTGCTCTCTATGTCAATGTTCGAAAGCCATCATATATTGATTTTCTGAGGAATTTTATGTATTTTTTTAAGATGTAAAGTGCAAAAACTATATTATTGTGTTCTTGGGAAGGAATTGAAGGATGGCTTGAGATTTTTTAATGAAGATTATGGTATTAAGGATATCATTTACCATTATCTTTACGATAAAGAAGCTAAGGTATATGTTGAGTATTATAGTGATGGTGAGGGTGAGGATGAGGATGTGGATGAGCAGACCACCACTGAAAGAGGAAAAGTGAGGGATCCTATTCAAGCGAGTAATCAGGTTGGGAATGAGTTTAGGTTAGTTGAAGGGTAAAATGAGAGGGAGAGAAGTCCTATTGATAGAGATGAACAAACATGGAGATGTCCTGAAATCTTAGGTGAAGATTTGAGTTAAGATGTGGGCGATGAAGACTTCATTGGATTAGAATGAGAAATTGTTTTATCCAGTGAATTAGAAGATGAATATTTGGCTTCAGTAAATTTCCCAAGTGACGAAGATAATGATGAACTCGCACAGTCAAGACAAAAGCAAATGGAATTTCTGAGGAAAAAACTTGCAGTTTTAGCAAAGAGGCCCGAGCCAATAAATAGGGATAGAGCTACAGCTGAAGGTAATAGAAGTGAAGATGAAGAAAGCTACGGCGATGAAGTTGCTGGTTCGGAGAATGAGCTTGACAATGATGATAAAGAATCTGCTCATAAAAAAAAGTTAGTACCCTTGCTATGATTCGACTATTGATAAACCTGTTTTGTCTATGGGTATGAGATTTGACGATGCCAAACAGTTCAAGGAAGCGGTTGTGAAGAACTCTATTGTTGAACAGAGAAGCGTTCAATTCATTCGAAACACGAAGGAATTTGTAAGAGCTAAGTGCTCACAACTCAATTGTTCATGGAAGCTCTGTGGCGCACTAAGTAAGAAGGAGTCATTCCATATTAAGTCCTTCAAGGAGGAGCATACTTGTCCAATTATCATTAACAATAAAAGGGTAACAAGTGTGTGATTATTGAATTATTTTTTCAACACTATCAAAGCAATGCTCGAGATCAAGAGTCCTCAATTTCAACAGTTAGTGAATAAGCAAGTAGGGGTTAATGTGTCAAGGAATCAATGCAAGAGAACTAAGATGAGGGTGATGAAAATATTGATGGGTGGGTATAAGGAAGAATATACGCAGGTATGGGATTATGCTGGTAAATCCATCTAGTAGGGTATATGTAGAGGTTGTAGAGAGGCCACTCCCTAATCTTGGGCCTAGATTTGATAGCTTTTATGTCTGTTTTGATGGATGCAAACGAGGCTTCTTGGCTGGTTGTAGAAGAGTTATAGGATTGGATGGATACTTTCTAAAGAGTTTATGTAAGGGGGAGTTGTTGCTTGCTATGGGGGGAGATGCCGATAATCAAATCTTTCCGATAGCTTAGGTGATGGTGAAGATAGAAAACAAGCATATTTGGTCATGGTTCATCAAAAATTTAATGGCTGACTTTGAGATAACCGATGGGGGATGATGGGCATTCATGAGCGACCAACATAAGGTAATTTCATTGTCAATTAATTCACTCACTTTTAATATTAATTACTTGCATATTTTCCCTGACTTGTATTTATTGGTTTGAATTTTTGTAGGGACTTATTCCTGCATTGGTTGAGTTGATGCCACATGCTGAGCATAGAATGTGTGTGAGGCACATATATGCAAACTGGTCAAGGAACTTCAAAGGAGATAGGCTGCAGAAGCAGTTTTGGCAAATAGCAAATAGTACCAACATGGCTGATTTCATATTAGCCAAACAAGAATTGTTGTAGCTGACAAAGGAAGGTTTTGATGCACTCTTCCAAACAGAAGCTAAGCACTGGTGTTGGGCCTTCTTTAGCGAAGAGTTCAAACGTGATATCATTGATAACAACCTCAGTGAAGCTTTTAATGGTAGAATTTTAGAGGCCAGGTGCAAACCGATTATCAGCATGCTTGATGATATTCAAGTTTTGGTGATGACTAGACTACATAGGCAAAGAGATGAGGCTACGAAATGGATTAGAGATTGTGGCCCTAGGATTGTGAAGAGATTAGATGCAAACATTGCTGCTAGTAGGTTCTACCATCTAGTTTGGAATGGAGATAATAGATATGAGATTATTCAAAATCAAGATAAGTATGTTATCAACCTGGATAGAAGAAAGTATTCATGTCGAGCCTGGCAACTGAATGGAATTCCCTATGCCCATGTCATTTGTGCTATTTAGATGAAGCAAGAAAATCCAGATGATTATATAGATGATCGGTACAAAAAAAGCTCATACCTTGCTTCATGATGCAGCCCATCAGAAGCAGCAAATTTTGGGAGCCAACAAATCATGAAAGCCCTCTACCTTTGCCATTGAAGAAGCAAATAGGAAGGCCAAAGAGGAGACGAAGAATGCAGCAGGAAGATGCATCAAGTCAGAGGATGAGTAGGACTAGGGCAAAGATAAAAATGCTCCTATTGCCGTAAGGAATGGCACAATAAGAAAGGTTGTGAGTTGAAAAAGCAGCATCAACAACAAGCTGATTTATTGCCAGGGACAGGACCTACTGAAGAGCTTCTTCTTAAGCCTATTGAAGGGAGGACAGAAGGCCCTGCTGTAATGCCTACTGAAGGGCAAACAGAAAGCCCTGCTGTAAGGTCAGTATCCTCTTTGCCTTAGTAAGTTTTTAGTTCATATTCGATAGAATTTGATGGTTGACCAAGTGTACTGACTTCTCTTGTGCTTTTCCTCTAATTTGAGAAGTTTTCTCCATTTGTTTCCCACCATGAAAATGAGTAGATGTCTAATTATTCAAATCATTGTAGTTCGTCATAATCCTGATACAATACATTGTTGTAAGGCCTACTAAAGGGCCAAAAACATGCCCTGTTGTAGGCTCAAGTGCAAGAACAGGGACTGGAATGGGCAGGATAGCAACAACAACAATTGAGTCCACTGTTGAGCAAATGAGAAAAAAATATCCTATAAGTTATACATCCCTGTGTTTGTCTTTTATAGGTTAAAATTTAAATTTGTTATGTGTTTCTCAGATGAGAAGATGAGCAATTGCATAAGTTGCAGAGGTTGCTCCCCTAATTGCTGCTAAAAATGATGCATCACAGCAAATAAGAAGGGCTCTTGGAAAAAGATTAAGGTAATATGGTTATGGGATTTACACTGATGAACGTATTGGAATAACTATTTTGAAGGTAAGATTTGTAGGTCTCATGCATTTAATTTGTCGTACTTCAATTCATTTGGTTGACAATATCGCTATGTTATTATAACCTGAGAGAACTTTGGAGGTACTTTTCTCTCAAGATGGGCCTACTCAAGAATCAATGGTGCAGCCAAAGAAGAGTGCTCCAAAGAAGAAGATAGCGGCTATAGCTGCAAAACAGCCATCCAAAAAGAACCCAGCACCATTTCCATCTCAACTAACGATTGGGAGCAATAGTAATGATATGGACCAACACATGACACGTGCTAGAACATGGTCTCTTTTTATGTGATGCTGGACATGGTCTCTCTTTTTATGTTTTCTTTTTTTAGAAGGGTGCTTGATATTATATCATTGATGGTAATTGCTGCTTGCATATTGCCATTGTTTTTTTTTAAGAGGTTACTGAACCTTCAGTGATTAGGAAGTGAAGTTAGACATATTTTTTTTTTTTTTTTTTTTGAACAATCAATCAATGTCAATGACAATATCTGTTTTTATTATTTTCTCTTGGCTTAGTTTTGGCTAATAATGCTAGCAAGACAGTTATTAGTTATGCTGTATATTTTTTTGCTATTGGTGTAATGTTCTTATGATGTTGATATTATTTTTAGATTTAGATGTGTGCATATAATGTTGCTGGTTAAAGTTGTGGATGTTATTTATGGGGTTCCAGTTGTATGTGCTGGTACAAGAACAAGATGCAATTTTGGGTCCTGGTGCATCTTGTTGCATCAACACTTGTTTGGGCTGGTGCAATAAGATACACCAGCAACTCAACTGGTGCAAAAACAAGATGCCCTGGTGCAACAAGATGCAAGATGTACCACGACTGGTGTAAGTTTGAAACTTGGCACTCAAGCGATCACTATTTACAACTTGTATAATAGAAGTGATCACTTTGTAATTGCGACGTACTTAAATGATCAATTTTATAAAAAAAAAACTTGGCACTCAAGCAATCATTATTTACAATTTTTGACACTGAAATGGTCAATCGTGAATTTGCCACCATCCCTTAATTTCGCCATGGTTTGCAGTTACAGCAAACCAGCAAACCAGCAAATAATTACAACGATAAAAATGTGGCAACCATTCTATTTGAAGCAAAAATTAACCAAAACAAACATTGACAATATACAACTAAACAACAAAACTTTTAAGTACTCAGAACTAATGTATTCCAACTCCAATCTTCCATTTTGCCATGGTTTGCAGTTGCAGCAAACCAGCAAACCAACAAACCTTTACCAAATAAAAATGCAGCAAGCAAACCATTATATCTGAAATAAAAATTAACCAAAACGAATATTAACAATATACAACTAAATAATAAAACTTTTAAGTACTCATAACTAATGCATTCCAACTCCAACCTTACATTTCTACCATAGATTACAATAAAACCTTATGTTTCATACAAAAATTGCAGCAAACCAAAAACACATTTTACTTATAAATAATCCAATACAAGTACACATTTAATGTCATTGACTATGGTAGACATACAAATTTCTTCTCATTACTCACTTCATATTTGAATAAACTACCCAAGAGAATAAGAACACAATCAACGTTCGATAAAAGTTTCTTTCAATTTTCAGCCTTGAAACCTCCCTCTTCAAATTGTCAACCAGAGATGTTAAACCCTTTATTTGAGCTTGCATTGAGTCAACATCCTCCAATTTGTCCATTAACATAGTTGGAGGTTGATTTCGGCCTTCAAGTAACTCTAGGATCATCTTTGTCGCTCGATTAGAGAATTTCCTATCAACCTATTTGAAATATTTGCACTTCGAGCTTTCTCTTTATCTGCCACACCCATGGAATCTTCTCTCGGGATTCAACCGAGTCCAAGATTTTCTTCTCGGACTCGGTAACCCACAATAACAATAACACTCACCATCTAATTCGCTTTTTTTTTCTTTTTTTTTATAGGAATGTGAGCCGCTGTTGAAGTTTTTGCCCTCCATTTGCAAGAGCGAGCTGATAACTTTAGGAGAAAATCGAAATATGCACTCGAATTGGTCGAATTAGGGATTTAGGGTTTTCAATTTCCGATTCTACTTGAATTTGGGGATTTAGGGTTTCTTATTTGGGGAAAAGACATTAAATAGCGTCATTTTGTTGTTTGCATGCTGATTGTACTCTCTCGGCGATTCACGTCCGCTTCAAATATTAATAAAAGACTGCCATGTCAAATTTCCGGCCAACCAAATCGGCATTGGCAATGAAATGAGCATTTTTAAAAATTTTGGCATTTAAGGGCGTGCATGGAAACGTTTCTAAGAAACGTTTCCGCACACTTCAGTACGGAAAGTGTTTCGGAAACAAAAAAGGAAAAACGCGTTTGGTTGCGTTTGTTCCTTTTTGTTTTTTTGTTTCTCGAACGAAATAAGAACAGAAAAAAGAAACATAAAAAGTTGTTTCTTTTGAAAAGAGGTTGCGTTTCTGTTCCTTTTTTGTTTTTTTTTTTTTTTCGGAATGAAATAAGAACAGAAAAAAAGAAACATAAAAAGTTGTTTCTTTTGAAAAGAAACACTTCTTGGAAGGCACAAAAGAACAAAAACCAAAAGAACAAAAGAACAAAATCGGAACAAAGGCGAACTCTTCTCCTTCGTGCGTGCTTGTCGCTCCTCTCGTCGGCTGAAGCTTCGTTCTTCCTTTTCCGGCGTCTCTCCCATCTCTCCGGCGGCTCCCACTCGGCTGACTCGCCGGCGACTCCTCACTTTGGCGACTCCAGGTACGTTTCCGGTCAGCGTTGCTCCCCGTTCGGCCCTCCTCCTTCGGTCGTGTCGCTTCCCGTTCGGCCCTCCTCCTCCGGCCGGCGTCGCTCCCCTTCGGCGCTCCTTCTCCGGTCAGCCTTGCTCCCCCTTCGGCACGACAGATCCGGGACGGCTCGCTCGAGCCTCGAGCAAGCGTTGCTCGCCCGGATCTCGCCGCGCCGAAGGGGAGCAACGCTCGCTCGAGAGCGAGCTCGAGCCGCGGCTCGATCTCGCAGCTCGTCGAGCTCCCCTTCGCTCGCTCGAGAGAGCTCGAGCCGCTACGAGCTCGAGCGAGAGATCGATCGAGGCTCGATCGAGCCTCGCTCGAGCTGCAGCTCCTCGAGCCTCGATCGATCTGCAGCTTGAGCTGCAAAGAAGCTCGCTCGAGCTACGGCTCCGGTGAGCTGCGGCTCGACTCCAAAGCGAGAAGCGGCTCGAGCGAGCTGCAGCTCGACTCCAGCAGCAGCTGCTCGAGCCGCAGCAGCTCGCTCGAGCTGCAAAGAATCGCTCGAGCCGCAGCTCGCTCGAGCGGATCTCGAGCGAGGCTCGATCGAGCAGCAACTCCAAATGAGCCGCTTGAGCCGCAGCAGCGAGCCTCCTCCTCTGTCCGGTTCTCATCCTATGCACCATCTTTCTAAAGCACATCATAGCTGCTGGCTTCTGTCTTGTAGATATAGGTGAGATGATGACTCGCCAGTTTTCTTGTGGGCAGGAGAGTCTTAGTTTATTAGAGGAGCTGTGCGTTCAATCCAAGGCCAGCATGCTGATTACTTTGGGCGGTGATGTGCCTATTAATGAAACAAACGAAGGAGACGACCTTGAAGCTACTCAGTTTGTCATGGAAAATGATGATGACATGAAGGAGGACTTGGACCTCCCTGAGACGGCTAGGCCACGTAAAACTTCCCAGGTTTTTATCTGTCTAGTCAATGTCTGGGCTGCCTAATGTGTTATTATCTCCAAAAAGGGAGGAAAATGACACCCTGAATTGTGAATATGAGTTTTATGCAATGGAAGATGATGAGGGTGAAGCTCAAGGCTTGTGCCATCAACCATCCCAAGGTGGGGGCTTTCAACCGGAGCATGAGTTTTGCAGTGCAGCAACACGACAACGAGGGCGAGGGGATCTCTTTCGGAGATATGAGCGAAGATGAGTGGGTACTGTTCCTTGAAATCTTCGAGAAGCTCTTGCCTGAGGTCACGGAGAACGCTAGATGCAACAGCTTGAAGCAGAGGTTGGGAACTTCTTGCGACTTCTGAGGAATCACCAAAGCAATAGACGATTTAAAGATCAGTAAAAAGATGGAAAGAAGCTCTGACATAGATCGCTTGTAATTATTGTGGACTAATTTTCCTTTTCTGTTTCCCAAATGACTTGCTAGTATAGATTGTAGATAATGACCATTTGGGGCCCGACGTGAGAGGAAAAGCGATCGGCAAGTCGCCGTCCTTTCCTTTTTCTACCGTCTCACGCGGTTTCGTCCTCATTTTGTAACTATCACCATGCAATTATATCAGTGTGTATTGTATTGTGTATAAGCTCATTGCCCCATTTACATCAATGTGTGTATGTTCACTCGATCCGCACAATCAAATTTGAGGGGTCTGGTTTTCGGAGCATGGCAAGAAGCTACTCCAAAAGTCCTCAACTGGTGTTGGTGCATCTCTAGCCCTGTTTTGACTTTAGAATGGCAACCAACTAGACAGGTAGCTGATGAAAACATCGAATGTTTTTGCTTCCTTACCAGGTTATGGCGCACGTACGGGAGAATTTTTGTCGTATTAAGAATAAATTAAATAGATGACTACAGAAAATTAATGAGCATTTCATAAGAATGAACATTCAATATCAATTTTAAACTTTATTAAAAAAATTTTAAAAATAATAAATAATAAATAAATAAAAAAAGAAAAATTTTTGTCGTTTACCAAACGTGTTTCTGTTCTTTTTCTATTCTAGGAACAGAAATTGACTGCAGTTACCAAACATGTTTCTGTTCTTTTTTTATTCCAAGAACAGTTTTTTTTTACACTTACCAAACGCGTTCTTTTGTTCAAAAACTGTTCCCCGGAACAGAAACACTTTTTTTTGTTTCTGTTCCTAGGAACAAAAAAGAAACAGAAGTGTTTCCATGCGCACCCTAAGTCATCCGACTAAAACTTTTGACACCAAAGTGAGCGCCGTACACAACTTATGGCACTAATAGTGTACTTCTCCTGAAATTCTGTGATGTCACAACTCTTCCTCTCTTATAAAAATTTCATCCTCGAAATTTAAATCATTACAAAACTTAAGCAAAAAGGTGGGGGTATAACTGTCTCATCGACTCTTCAATCTCCCATGTCGCTCCTTCTGTACCGTAGTGTTGCCAGACCACTTTGACTAACGGAATAGTCTTTGTACACAGAACTTGCTCTTTTCAATCCACTATTTAAACTGGGCTTTCAGCGTATGACACACGGTCATCCACGTATAATTCTTCAAAATTAAGCACGTGGGTCGGGTCAGGCTCGTACTTCCTCAACATCGACACGTGAAAGACGTCGTGCACTTGCGCCAATCTCGGTGACAATGCAAGACGATACGCTAAGGTCCCAATTCTCTCAAGAATTTCAAACGGACCTACGTACCTCGGACTCAGTTTTCCCTTCTTACCAAAGCACGAAGTTCCCCTCATTGATGACACATTCAGAAAAATGTGATCACCAACTTGAAATTCCAATAATCTCTAGTACTTGTTTGCGTAACTTTTCTGTTTGCTTTGAGCGGTCTTTAATTTGTTTTTGATAACTGCCACAGCATCCACTGATTGCTGGACCAACTCTGGGCCTGTGATATTTCTTACCCCAACTTGTTCCCAACACACTAGTGTCCCGCACACTCTGCCATACAACGCTTTAAAAGGAGCCATCTGGATGCTCTACTTATAACTGTTGTTGTAGGTGAATTCCACCAAGTGTAGCTGATCTTCCCAACTTCCTTTGAAATCTAGTACGCAAGCTCTTAGCATGTCCTCGAGGGTCTGAATGGTCCTCTCATACTGGCCATCCTTCTAAGGATGATATGTCGTACTGTACTATAGCTTGGTACCTAAGGCACTCTGTAAGCTCTTCCAAAAAGCAACAGTAAACTTGGGTCTCTATCTGAAGTTATCGTAATTGGCACTCCATGCATACAAACCACTTGACATACGTACAGGTCTGCGTGTCTATCTAAACTGAGGTCCTTTCGAACTACGATGAAGTGAGCCAACTTTGTCAGTCTGTCGACTATTACCCAAATTGAATCATTTCCTCTTTGACTCCTCAATAATCCGGTCAGGAAATCCATCGTGATATGCTCCCATTTCCATTTTGGGATCTCAAGAGGTTGCAGAAGTCCTCCCGGCTTGCAATGCTGAGTCTTGACCTGTTGACATGTCAAACACCTAGTGACATGCTTGGCGATGTCCGCCTTCATATCTGACCACCAATAGTGTTGACGTAGATTCTGATACATCTCGGTACTTCCCAAATGAATGTTGTAACTGCTACGATGAGCTTCAGATAAAATATTCTCTCTAAGCTCTGCATTGTCAGGTACAACCAAACGTTCTCAGAACCTCAGTATTCCTTCATCAGAAATTTGGAAGTCAACCTTTTTTTTCTTAGTGTCCTCCCGTAGAATCTTTTGCACATCTAGATTGGTTGGAATAACTTGATTCTAATCTGGACATCCGATTCAATTCTAAAGGTGGCCATAAGACTTGAAAGGTGGCTTACCTCAAACTTGAATACCGAATCTCGAGCTTTTTCAATTATATTCCACTCCTTAATCAGTCTATGAGAAACTAAAAACTTTCGACTCAAAGCATTGACGACCTTGTTCGCCTTTCCCGGGTGATATAGAATATCATAGTCGTAGTCCTTCAACAATTCCATCCATTGGTGTTGTCTCATGTTCAACTCCTTCTGAGAGAACAGGTACTTGAGACTTTGATGGTCTGTGAAGATCTGGAATGTTTCTCCGCACAGATAATGTCTCCAAATCTTCAGGGCAAAGATAATTGCAGCGAGCTCTAAGTCATGCGTCGGATAATTCTGTTCATGAGTCCTCAACTAATGGAGGCATATGCAACTACTCTGCCATGTTGCATCAACACACAACCTAGTCTTCTGAATGACTCATCACTATAGATCTCGAATCCTCCAAGACCAAATGGAATGGTTAGCACGGGTGGTAGTAGTCAACTTTTCCTTAAGCTCTTGGAAACTACACTTGCACTTGTCTATCCACACAAATTTCTCTTCTTTCTTCAAGAGTCTTATTAAAGGCGATGCTAATGATGAGAACCCTTCCACAAACCATCTATAATAATCTGCCAAACCCAGAAAACCTTTGATCTCTGTCACTGTAGTCGGTCTTGGCCAATTGATCACGGCTTCAATCTTGCTTGAGTCCACAGAAATTCCTTCGCCTGAAATCACATGCCCTAAGAAAGCAACACGAGTTAATCAAAACTCGCACTTGCTGAACTTGGCGTACAATTGATGAACTCTCAAGGTCTGAAGTACCAATCTCATATGACTCTCATGCTCTTCATCACTTCTCGAATACACCACAATATTATCGATGAACACGATCACAAACTGATCTAGATATTTCTTAAACACTCGGTTCATCAGATCCATGAAGGCAGCAGGAGCATTTGTCAACCTGAATGGCATCACTGTGAACTTGTAATGACCATATTGAGTATGAAATGCTGACTTAGGAATGTCCTCCTTCTTGATCCTCAGCTGATGATATCCTGTCCTCAAATCGATCTTTGAAAATATCGACGCTCCTTGTAACTGATTGAACAAATCATCAATCCTTGGGAGTGAGTACTTGTTCTTGATCGTTACCTGATTGAGTTGCCGATAGTCGATGCATAAGCGTAACGAACCATCTTTCTTCTTTATAAACATAACTGGTGCTCCCCAAGGTGATGCAATGGGATGACTAAATCCCTTATCCAAAAGCTCTTGCATCTGCACCTTCAGTTCTTTCAACTCAGATAATGCCATCCAGTAAGGAGCCTTAGAGATTGGCTTTGTCCCGAGAGCTAACTCAATCACAAATTCAATTTCTCTCTCTAGCGGCAATCTTGGCAATTCCTTTGGAAAGACATCTGGAAATTCTTGCATCATAGCAATGTCTTCCATCTTAAGCTCCTCAATTGTCATATACACGACAGTTGCCAAGTAACCTTGGCAACCTTCATCTAACAAACGAGTTGCCTCAGGCAACGAGATTAAGATAATCAAGGGTCCTCCTCGATTTCTGACAAACTCGAAGCTCTCACCCTCTAACGGGTCAAACTGAATTGCTTTGCAATAGCAATCCATCTTAGCTCATTGCTTGTTGAGCCAGTCCATGCCAATTATCAAATCAAAGTCACACATAGCTAGGACAAACAAATCTATATTCCCCTCTCGCTCACCAATCGCTAACTTGCAACCAGAACAACCTAAACCAGCTATCACTTTATCCTTCAATGGTGTAGATATGCAAACTGCCGACTCCAACACTATATGACTTAATCCTAACATCTTAACATATTGCTTGACAATAAAGGAATGGGTTGCTCCAGAGTCGAATAAAGCGTAAGTAGGATGGTCGTTCAGTGTAACCATACCTATGATCACGTCAGGCGCAGCCTCTGCCTAACCTTGTGTGATGGCATACACCGTGCCTTGAATTAGGGGTCTTAGCTGACCTCCTTGCGGCGCGTTCTGAAGTGCATACCCTCTGATCTGTCCCATAGGTGGCAGTGGCGGCAACTGCGGTTGTCCTCGTGGTTGCCTCGGACAATCTCTGGCCATGTGACCCTGTTGGCCACATTAAAACATGCACTCGTCCTTCGGGGGCATTGATTAACACCATGTTGTCTTCCACAAAGGTGACACATCTCAATCCTACTTGGCTCAGACTTGCCAACTCCACCCTTCCTGTTGGGCGAAATCTGGAATCTACCTCGAGGCATGGGCCTCTTTCCTAGTGAATTCCTTCATGATGTGAAGTAAACCTCTATCCAGACGATGTGACTTGCTCGTTCAAACCTTTCTCTATCATCTGAGCTCGACGATAGACTTCTCGATACTCTTTCAGATCTAATGGTAGCAAAGGTCGCTTTAGTTCAGAACGAAGACGATTTCTAATCTTCAGGCTTTCTCTTCTAGATCTTCAATCAGTCTCAAAGCATATTGCGAGAGCTCTGCAAATTTGACCCCATACTGGTCAACAGACATCGAGCCTTGACGAAAAATATTGATCGTTAAAAGCTCTGAGGAAGGCATCCCACACCGAGATCACATCTTCCAGAAATATTGTATCCTTGGCGGCTCTCTTCGCATTGCCTTGAAGTTGGTATACAGCCAATACCACCTTCTCATCTTCGTTGCACATCAGAAGTGCAAACGCTTTTTCTAGACCCTGTATCCACAGTGAAGTGGCCTCGGGATCTCCAGTACCCATAAACCTTGGCGGGCTTAGCTTCAAAAGCTGCTCTACCAACTTGTGGATTGGTCTTCCAGTGACCACAACTCCTGGCGGGACTTCAACAAGCGTGGCAACAGGTGCAGCGGCAGGTGGGGCAACAGCTACGGCCTTAGCAGCGGCGGCTTGAGTGGCAGTTGCAACACTGGCAGTAAATGCAGTAGCTTGATCCCGGGCTTGTTGCCCCATCAATTCTCTCATGGCATCCAAGGCCTGGTCAATTCTGATGGTTTCCTGATCACTTGGGGCTACTACCCCAGCATCAACTAGTGGTGGTGCCAATCTACTCGCGCTAGCCTGTGTTAGCGCTCGACCTCAGCCTCCTCGGGTACCAACCCTGGTCGGTGTTCTACCCCGAGTCATGGCCCTACTAGTCCTCTTGCTAGGAGTTCTTGGCTCCAAATCACTCATGGCTCAGTCTTTATCTATTGACACATGCTTCCAATTTCACACCGAATTAGAAACAGAGTGATCTAAACAAGTAATTCTACCAATCAACTACCACATACATGCACCAGCATGAATTTAAAGGTCTTTCCTACCACTATCCCATGTCCATCGCACCTTATTACTCCAATCCCTAACCGTTGCTCTGATACTAGTCAAATAGGGATGTCACGTCCTGATCCTCAAGCATGCACCCATCCCTCACTAATCGATTAAATAGCGACATTCTAGGACGTATCGCCAACCATTTCATTTTAATACACATACGGAAGCATATATAAAATAATCCATAAACAATCAAACAATGGGATATAAAAGTAGGGCTATATTTTTCAAACCTGAAAAACCACAACCACACTTTTATACAAAGCAAACCTCATAGTATATATTACAATACTATCAGATCTATAACACATAGGTTCAACACTCAGGGTTTGCAAAACAAGGTGGGGTCTCAATCTTTGTCAGGGTCATACTCTAGATCCTCATCTGGATCCTCCTCTGACTCCTCTTTAGGTTCTTCTTTAGGGTTCTCCTTAGGGTACTCCTCCTCCTCAACAATCTCTCCTTCCTCCATGCTCCAGCTGAAGTCTATTGCTGATTGCCCTGGAGAGTCGGGATCATCACCCAACTTGGGATCCTTCGCATCAATCACCAATCCACCCCTAGGATCTGCTGTCCCTTTCCCGAGTGCAGCCTCCAAAATTTACTAAGGTACATCAGACTCCGGCACAGGACCCTCCTTTCGACCGTCATGATAGTGACGATACCATGATCGGTACCTATGAGGCACCCTTTTGGGTCCACCCAGATTATGGATTTCACCATCACATACTCCAATTCTTCAGGGTGGGGTTGTACCAGAATATGATAACCTACTTCTGTGACTTCTTTCGGAATACCAAAATGCATGGGAGGAGGGGGAGGTGCTGCCATCTAGGAACCTATAATGTTGTCCCACAACGGGGTGAGACTATGTCTCAGCAAGTTCTACCCCCTAAGACCCGATTAGGAAGCCAATACGCCCTAAGGGCTGCCTAAGCACAACACGGTTCAGAGGACTTACCTTGGCCTCAATTCCACCCTCCACATTAATATCATTTACAGATACCTCAAATCACATTAATTCATAACATCATATCAAATTATTGATTAATCGATCCAGTCGATTACATGTCACCACGACTTTCTCATGGTCGGCCCATTCAATACAATCTATAAGTCCACCCATAGTAGGATTACTCGCTCTAAACTGGTATATAGATAGTATAGCTCACGCTAAGTTGTTAAATAGTGGACTGCTCTCGCTAAGCTAACATATCAAACCCTTGAGTTGATATAGCACACTAATAATGCTCTCTAAGCTGATCATATTGCTCTCGCTAAGCTAATTAGGTATACTGCTCTTGCTAAGCTAACATATCACCCGTAGGCTGATATAGTATACCTTCCCAATCATACCATAAATTCCATCTTTTTCTTATTCTTGATAAAATAGCCGTGTGTCGGTACACAGTCAGTCTTAGTCAAAATATCATAATTTCACTTTTTGAACATTCCACCAGTTTCAACAGCCCATAATATATTTTTGGCGCTATAAACTAACGCTCGGTAATTTTCCCATTAATTACCAAAATTAGTTAATTTATGAATAAAATCCTAAAATCACAATTAAATCAATTCAGCACAAATTAGAACTTAAATAAATAAATGGATCACGCCACAATAATCAATATAAAATTCCGGTCGTTGGCTATCCTAGCCTAATTTCAGGAAAATAATTAATTAATTAATTAATTACAGAAAATATTAAATAAATGCAATAAATCCAATTTAGGCCCGTAATGCCTATTGGACACCAAAACGGACTCGGAAAATTTCCGAAGTTTGTTCAATAAATAATATAGCATGTCTATTTGCTAAGTACACTAACTAACCACCTAACATGCATCGGTAGATAATTAAATTAACTAATCTAATATAATCTTTCCACCTAAACATGCTTAATTTAATCTAGTCAACCCCTAAGTAATATTAACCTACTAATTGAGGATTAGTGAGTTAAACTCACTTATTTAACAAGCCGATCGGATCAAACAAATGGGAACGTCGCGGGGGACAATTCTTCTCAAAGCAGGCCTAGGTTTCAAGGCCTGGAACCACCTCAAAACGGGTTTAAAGCTTGGGAAAACCCACAAAATCAGCCTTTGTTTTGAGCTGCAAAACAAAGTAAACAAGCTGGTTATGGCGAAACAAGACCGGTGGAGACAGTTAGGGTGCTTGGTAGGTTGAACGGCGGCTTCGACGGGCTTCCACGGCCACTCACGGCGGCTGGACAGCCTCTTGGACACAAACAAAATGCTGGGACGATGTGAGGATGAGCTGGAGGAAGTGGCGCGGCAAGGCAGCGGCGCAAGTGGAGGAACGCACGGATGAGGCGCAACGGTGTGCGGCAAGTGCAAGGTCGACTTCGGCGGCGTGCGAGTGGTGGCGTGCGCGGCGGGGCTGGCTTCCTTGCTTCGTGGAATTTTGCAAGGCACAATGAAAGCTAAGGACTAGGGGTGGACGACGGCCTTGGACGGAGAGAGGGGCAAGAGATGGGGACAAGGGCCACCATGGCCAAATTTTCCAATCAAATGTCTCCCTTGACCATCCCTAGCCAAGTATGGCTTCTATGGCTGCAATTCAGCCACCCATACCCATCCTATAACCCTTGAATTGGTCCAAAACCATAGGGGAATGGGGCATACGAATTTCCAAATTTTGGCTAGGACTTGATCTCCCTCTCAATTCAATCTCATTTGGCCCTTACAAATTAAATTGACACCTCAATTATCAAATTGGTATTTTTCCTCACCAATTGATCTCACTTGCTTTCCAATTTCGTGATAAAAAATGATTTCTGTCTTTTTCTGAACAAAACAGCCCTATGCTGACTTTTTTCCAAAAAGTCTCTGGTTGCAGAAAAATCTTTTGAAACTGAGTCAACGTTTCTAGAATTAATTGTGATATGACAAAACCTTCAATTTCTGAAATCGGACTTAAATTCACGGTTAATTTCAATTCCGCGCATTTTTAGCGTGACTTAGGCTATCAAGTAGTTTTCAGAAACTTTTAGTGCAAATGACCCATGGTCGATTTTTCTTCGAGCCACAATGAACCCACTCAACACATTAATGACTCTCAGTTATCGTGAAAATCTCGATGATTCAAATACAGACACAGAGTACCAAAACGATAGAAAAATCAATCTAGTGCCGGTCAATGAGAATTTTCCAATTTAATGGTGTCACCCATGATTAGCCACACATCTTAGTTGAACCGACCTATCTCTGATCTCAAATCAATTTTTAACTATGCTGTAATGGTCTCTAAAGATGAGCACTATCAAGTAGCCGATTCCTGATCGAATTCTCAAGCCTATTGCATTAAACTTCCTTAATGGCTTCCTTGGATAGTTTAGTTATCTCGAGAGTGATCAACTCTGAGAACAGCCCTATAGGCGCGTCAATGAAATGCCCGATTTATTCAGTAGAAAACTGGACTAAAAATCCGTGATGTCACACTTATTATTCCTTTCAATCTCTAAGCAAACTGTGCGGTAAAATCCCTTCCTTTCTTAAACTAGTCCATTAGTTGGTCTACAAACTCCTTCGTGCCATCAGATCCTCCTCCTCTTAAAACACATAGACAGAACAAGTTGGAGGAGGAGGATCTGAATGACTGAGTTGCTAGGTTGCTCGACACCTCCACTTTCCAAGGATCAACTTCATATGTCTATCTCCATAATACATTTGGCCACACCAATGGACACATCGATTGTTCATCGGAGCATCTTGTGGATAATGGCCGATGTACATTAATTGGAAGTCAAGCGAAGTTCCATGCATTTGAAGAATGAAATTAATGTTTAGTTGATTTCAATTGATATAGACTCCTATGGTAGCAACAGCGCATGATTTACCCTATGCTTGTGGTCTATTTAGCAAGCAAGCACCTTCATGATAAAGGAAAAGCTGCTTTGCTTGGATACATCGAGTAAAGGGGTAGAAAAAAAATTATGAATTTCCTCCCACTTCTTCTTGTAAAGGTTACAAAATTTTACTTCATTTTGGTCCTCTTCCCCTCCTTCCCAAATAAAACATAAATATAATTTTTTCCTTTGTGTCTTGTTAGATACTAAATCGAAGAATTTCTTATGTTTGGGAACACAAAATCACACTAAAATTATCCAGAATACACCTGAACAACGGCATGCAGCTTAAGACTATGAGGCATGAATTGAAGGAAGCATTACGGTCTTGGTTTAAAGAGTTTTCAAAGGTTTCCTCTCAAAAAGCAAGAGCAAAGTGAGTCAAGTAATTTAGAGTTGCCTTATTATAGACAATAACAATCTCACAACCTCGTTTGCATAGGCAAGTAAGCCATCATTACGTGCCGTGCGATCATGTTGTGATGCCCAATAGTTGAACAGGTTCTTTCTTTTGGCCGACGAGGGGACAGGTTGGAATTGGGCTGGCAAAGATTGTCCCATATGTTCGGTCAGCACAACTCGTGCATCATGTGAAGGGAGAGTGGAATGTTCCAGCAGTAACCTGTGCTTGTATAGATGTGAATGCGACTATTGATAGTTGAATAGCCAATTAATATTAGCATGACAAGCCATTCTCTTGACAGTAGCATATGTAACATTTCCTGCCTTGAAGGACAATAAAATCCAATAGAGCTAAGAATGGGCTTGATTGAATCTAAAAGGAATTGCACTCTTGCCATCCTGAACCACTTTCCACGGTCTTTTTTCATCCTCGACAAGTTTAAGTCATCTAGCAGCAGTTGAAGCATCAAGGTATGCATTCAATGACCTGCAATCTCCCGCAAGCTCCTAGCATAAGTAGATGTCCCTCTTCCACATCCAACCGTATAAGAGGGGTTGTAAGTTGTCAGCCTTCAATACATGCTTAAATGTGGAAATCCACGAAGAGAGTGAACGGAAAGAGGGTTAAGTCAGGTCCGCAGGGAAGTATATCATCTATCTAGGAGAGCAATTAAAACCAAGAAATATTGCATAAATTTAGATAGGCATTATGAACAGGGAAGTTGCCTTCATCGAATATTAATTCAGGTTGGTTTGTGCAAAATGGCAAAACTCAAAAGTGTTACATTTGAGTCCTTCTCGAAGGGGCAAATTCGAATAGGAGAAAGCAGGCAACAGCAAACTATTAAAATCTGGCTTTATCTAATTGACCGAGAGAAGAAATTACAACAGCCTTTATCTATTTAATAAAACACAACAAAAATGGAGGACACGGGTTTTTGTCATGGACTTATGACATATTACGTACTTGAAACCATACTTGCCAAAATCATGAAATCCTTAATGTCATGCTCTAAGGTATAGGTATACCAAAATTATTTTTTCATGATAATAATAGACTCCCAGAAAATAATTGTCATGTCATGCTCCAAGCTTTGATTTTATAATTTTTCCCGATCTTTATACTTAAATTTTCAAATGGCCAATCAGATGCAAAAGTTACTATTTACACGTCCTTTCCTAGACTAAATCCCAATTTATAGGATGCTCCTATTCAAATTCCCAGAAAAGATGAGCTCTCTACTTTTGCTGGGATGTAGCGATAGAAATTTCAAGAATGCAAAAGATATTATAGGAAAAAACAAGAAATGCAATTTTCATATTGTATAGTGTATTTGTTTTCTCCAATGACGCTTTTAATAATTGGGCAAAAAAAATTGAAATCCAGGATGTAATCAGAGCAAAAAAAAAAATTGTCATTAATATTTTTCTATTAACACCATATATATCTAAAATGGAGTTTCTTGATAGTGACCTGTTAGGCTAGTTTTCCCGAGGTGGGGCCTGCATTTCTTCCGTTTTTCGACTGTTAATTTTATTATAGTCATGCATTAAGTATGATTGATATTTTAAGAGCAATTCTTGCGATAAAGAAATAAATGTATTTAAACAGACTTTCAATATACATTTATTAGCCATTTATTGATTCAAAATTAATGATTCCACATTCATAAACTGTGCTTCAAAATATTGCCATCCAAATTTTGAATTCAAACTCAATAATATATTAACTTTGTGGAGTAAGAAATAAATAAATTAAAACTCGGTTTAATGTGTGCAAATCTTACTTGGGAATAATTATTTGTGATAGGTTAATAAAAAAAGAAAGGCTATGCAAAATGTTAAAAATTAATTCTGAGGAGAGATGTGGATGTGATTGGGATAAAGGTGTGATGACTATGCTATCTTAAAAGTATGGCGTGGCATAGAGAAGTCTAATTTGAGAAATAGCTTCAAGAGAGATCTTTTAGTACTCATCCAGAAGACACAAAAATCCCAGTTGCTTTTGCTTACTCCTAGGAGCTATCATTCTCCACGTCATAATCGTCTTGCAGTCGTTTTGTACAGTGGATATTTTCAAAATAGCAAGTAGTTACATAAAAAGAGTTAAAAAATAACGTTCAATTCCATTATTATTCCGGACCCATAGATATTTCTTTTCTTTTGTTTAAAATATAAAAATATGTGAGTTTCGAGGAATAGAGAGTAGGTATTAGGATACCCTAAGCTTCTCATTTTCATATATAAGTATATCCTTTTTTGTTCCTTGATAGTTTATAAGGTTGTTCAACATTTATTTTGCAATTGTAATTACATGCTCTCTTTATCCAATTGTTTACCATCAATCAAAAACGACTACAATTTAAGGAGAACATACTCAAAAGAAATATAAATAATTTCGTCTCATTTTCAAGAATGCTTCCAAATAAAAGAAATAAAAAATTCTTTCGAAATCCACAAGACCGATTCCTCATAGACCGGTCTCACGAAAATGTCCTGTCGGAGAGGGCCCAAATAAGTATTACTGGATAAAAAAGAAAATAATTTATTTTCTCTGTGTACGAAATTCCCAAGGAAGAAATCATAAGGCTATTCTGTGGTGATGGAACTGTAACAAGACAAGTTGGAAAGAATTAGCCATGAATGACGATGATTTTTGTTGTAATCTAAAGGCATGAGCACCTGTTCAAAAAAAAAAAAAAAGAAGAAGGCATGAGCACGTATGAAAATACTAATTATGTCTAATTAGTATATCAAAAATAAAAATAAAAATTATTTTCTTGCATATAAGTAAAATTTACTCTTCGAGTATTCATTTAGAAGAGCCAATTATGTGAATCTCATATTGATTATAATTTCAACGGTTGAAATTAATAAGATTTTTTTTGCCTGAAAATTAACAAGACTATTGTGCACCGAAAGTCATGCTGTTGATTGTTTTTCTTTTCATGCCATTAGAATCGTGGGGGCAAAAATTCAGAAAATAGAAAGAAAGAAATATCGATTATAGGGCCTCTAAAAACAATGAGGAAGATGGGGCCATTTTTTGAATCCGTGTTTTCGCACATCGATCATGCCATATCCCCTATCATCCATCCAATGCAAGTGTTTCAATTGTTAAGTATAAAGGATCAAAGTGTGCTGCAGAAAAATGAAAACAAAGGACTTGGCAATACAGCAAAAACAGGGGACTTGGCGATACAGCAAATGACTTGGATCACCAAGTCATAGGGTTAAATCAACGGCAAAGATCTTATAAAGAAGACCAGCCTGGGTCGACGATCAATGAACGAGATGCTCAAAGAATCAATGACTCGGATCGCTAAGCCATAAGTGTAGTCAATTAGGTTTTTCTGTTAAAGTAGTTGCTGTATTCTGTATTCGGTTTTCCCTTGTAACCGAGTTCTGTTACATACCCTGATATAAATACTCTGCTTTGCTTTACATAAGTAGCTATGAAAACAAATAGAAAGAATATAGAGAAGGTGAGAGAATAGAGAACAGGGAATCAAGATCATCAACGAATGCTGAAGAGATCCCTGTATTGAAGAGAGAGAGTTTCAAGAATGGTGAATGTGTCAAGTCCAAAGTGCTGAAGCAAGTCAATTAAGATTGATCTTAGAAGATAGAACAGAGAAACTGTATTCATTTTCTGTCTTTCAATTGTACTGAGTTACAATGATATGATCACCATACTGAAATACAAATGATCTTCAGAGTCGACCACTTGATCTTGTTTGAAGTTCTTCATCTTTCTCATGGTATCAGAGCTGTAGGTTGTTTGTATAATAGCTTGGTTTGAACTGGAAGTTTGCAGCAATGGCAATAAAAACACCAAAATATCCTTTTCCAATTCACGTAAACATCTCGAATTTTGTTACAATCAAGCTCGCCGAAGATAATTTTCTGTTATGGCAAGCTCAAATTCAAAGGTTTCTGAAGAGTCAAGATCTCTTTGGTTTTGTTAATGGTGATGTTACTTCTCCTCCACGAATGTTGCAAAACGATGATGAAGGATGTGACTCAGAACTTGTTAATCCTGATTATGTTGATTGGACAAGAGCAGATCAGTTGATATCATCGTGGATTAGTGGGGCTGTTACTGAGAACATTCTGAGTCTAATCATTGGTTTAGAGACATCCTTTGAGGTATGGCAGTCTCTTCTAAAACGATTTACACAAAAATCAGTAGCGAAGGAGTTCGAACTTAGAGGAAAATTACAGTCCTACCAGAAACTTGATCAAAACCTCTCCACTTATCTCAGAGAATACAAATCTATATGTGATCAGTTGAATGCTATTGGTAAACCAGTGGATGAAATAACCAAAATCTTTGGTATACTGGAAGGATTAGGTCCAGAATATGAGAATCTTGGAACCGCCATATATTGTTTGAAGCCTCAACCCGATTATGATGAAGTTATAGCTCAACTGGAGAGATTTGAATCAAGGATGAAGACTTACTCCAGAAGTCGGGCGAATCCCGGGCCCGGCCTATCTCGGCCAAAGAAAGTCTCAAATGTATCCTAAAGAGAGTGCTGATGGAGAATATTTTTCACAACCTACTGGTTTTCTAGCTCAGAGAGGAAGTTATAGGGGTGGCCGTAGCTTTGGTCGAGGTAGAACCGCGCAATAGAGGACGAGGGTTTGGTTATGCTGAAAGAAATCAAAATTACAGAGAAGATGCAGCAATTCAAGGGCAAGGAGATCAATATCTAAGACAAAAGAATGTCTTTCCTACAGCTGCTCAGGGATTTCGACCTTATGTCACATACTCTCAAAGGTATCAAAACAACAAATCTTATCCTCCTCTATTAAACTCAAGAAAAAGTTTGCAGGATGAGAAAGACACAGGGGTTGCTAGATTGGAATGTCAAATATGTAAGCGACCTGGGCATGATGCTCTCCGCTGTTGGTACCGTTTTGACAATTCCTATCAAGTAGAGGATATTCCAGCAGCTCTAACAGCAATTCATATCGAAGATCCAAAAGGAAGTGAATGGTATCCTGATACAGGAGCTACTGCTCATATCAGTGCGCATCCTGGTATTCTTCGTACTTTTTCTAAATATCAAGGTCTCGATACAGTGATGGTTGGAAATGGATCTTGTTTACCTGTTACACACATTGGTAACACTTACCTAAAAACAGAAGTAAATACATTACCTCTTAATGATGTCCTTATAGTACCAGAAATAAAGAAGAATCTTCTTTCTGTGTCTAAGCTTACTGATGACTATCCTTGCACATTTATCTTTGATAAACTTGGTGTTTATGTAAAGGACGACAATACCAAGGCGACAATTCAGCTCGGAAGGAAGACTAAGGGCCTTTATCAAGTAGATACACGGACTGCAGCAGCCTTTTTCACTCAAAGTCAAAGAACAATCAATGCAGAAGTATGGCACCAAAGACTGGCTCATGCCAATACTCAAATAGTGGATTATCTACATCATCAGAAACTGATTCATGTTAATTCAGTTCCTTCAAAAATTTGCAGCAGCTGTCAAATAGCAAAAAGTACAGGTCTATCATTTCCTTTGTCAAACTCTAAATCAACTTCATCATTAGAAAAGATCCATTGTGACATTTGGGGACTGTCACCAATAGATTCATTTCAAAAGTTTAGATAGTATGTGATTTTTGTTGACAATTTCTCACGATACAATTGGTTATATCCAATGAAGTTGAAATCTGAGTTCTTTGATATCTTTATTCGATTCCAGACATTAGTTGAAAGACAATACAGTCACAAGATCAAAATTTTTCAAAGTGATGGAGGGGGAGAGTTTGTAAGTAGAAGATTTCAAGATCATCTGCAAAGCTATGGAATAAAACAACATCTATCTTGTCCTCACACTCCTGAATAGAATGGAGTCTCAGAAAGGAAACATAGACATATTGTTGAATTGGGATTGGCTATGTTATATCATTCCAAGGTCCCACTGAAGTTTTGGGTGGATGCTTTTGTTATGGCAAACTACATTATAAACAGACTTCCAACACCAAAACTAAAAATGGATACACCATATAGTAAGATTCATAACACTCAGCCACAATATGATCATTTGAGGGTGTTTGGTTGTGCCTGTTATCCATGCTTAAGATCATATTCAAAACACAAGTTCGATCCTAGATCCCTTACATGTGTTTTTCTGGGATATAGTGATGTGCATAAAGGCTATAGATGTCTTGTGCCTACTGATAATCGTATATATATCAGTAGACATGTTATCTTTGATGAAACATTGTTTCCCTTCACAAAAACTGTGATCAATGAATATGGTCAATATACTCCTTTGTATAGACAATGGATTGAAGGAGTAAAATTGCTCGAATTCTCAAGCTCTAACACAACAAACCAAAGTGTTTCCCATCAGTCAATAAGGAGAAGTCAATATCATCCTACTATGGATAGTTATGAAAGTGAACAGATGCACCAACATACTTCATCAGCATCAATGCAGCTCCAAGATACTCCACTAACATCAAGGCAAAATGATGCTATCACAGAAACTCGATCTGGTAAGAATTCTTCATCTTTCTCAAGTACTCTGCCTGTCAATAATAGCTCTGACATAGCACAACATACTCTTGATCCATCTTCTTCTCAGAGAAATTTTAGTAGTCATCCTATGCAGACCCGACTCAGATCAGGAATTATTAAGCCAAATCCAAAATATGCTTGCTTGGCTGAGTATCGAGTTCCTATGGAACCAAGATCCATTAAGTCTGCATTAGCTGATAAGGGTTGGTACAATGCAATGCGGGAAGAGATGAATGCTCTATATAATAATCATACCTGGACATTAGTTCCAAGAACAGATCAGATGAATGTTGCCAGCTGTAAGTGGGTCTTTAAGACCAAACTCGCACTAGATGGTAGTCTAGAGAGACTCAAGGCTCGTCTGGTAGCCAAAGGATTCCATCAGGAAGCAGGACTTGATTTTACTGAAACATTCAGTCCTGTTGTAAAACATGCTGTAAAACATGCTACAATACGCATAGTACTCTCTATAGCTCTCACAAGACAATGGACAATACACCAACTTGATGTGAAGAATGCATTTCTTCATGGAGACTTAAATGAAACCGTTCACATGGAACAGCCACCTGGCTTCATTCATCCTCAAAAATCAAGCCATGTCTGTCTTCTTCACAAGTCATTATATGGACTTCGACAAGCACCAAGAGCCTGGTTTGACAAATTCAACAACTATCTTCTTGAAATCGGTTTTTTCTGTAGTACAACTGACCCATCTTTGTTCGTGCTCCATACTGAGTCGGATACAATATTATTACTTCTTTATGTTGATGATATCATTCTAACAGGAAGCTCTCCTCAACTCCTAACTGCATTAATCCAGAATCTTAGTCTTCACTTCCAAATGAAAGATCTCGGCTATATTCACTACTTCTTAGGCATTGAAGTGAAACATACTCTACAGACCTTGTTCTTATGTCAAACAAAATATGCAGTCGACCTACTCAAACGGGCACATATGACAGATTGCAAACCAATTTCCACACCTTTGCCACTACGGCAAATTGCTATGACCAATGCTGAAGTTCCTCTGCTGGATCCTATTGAATACAGAAGCTTGGTAGGTGGTCTTCAATACTTAACTATCACTCGACCAGATCTAGTATTTGCAACAAATCTCCTCTGTCAGAAGATGCAACATCCCATAATGGCAGACTTTCATCAATTAAAACGAGTTTTACGATATGTCAAAGGAACTGTTCATCTTGGATATTATCTTCACTCCAACAGTTTGACAAATCTCTATGGTTTTTCAGATGCTGATTGGGCAGGTTGTCCTACTACTCGACGATCCACTACAAGATTCTGCACTTTCTTAGGTTCTAACTTGATTTCCTAGTCAGCCAAGAAACAAACTACCGTTTCAAAGTCTTCCACAGAAGCTGAATATCGGGCTCTAGCATCTACAATAGTTGAATTAACTTGGATTGGTTTTGTTCTACGTGACATTGGTATTCCTCTTACAAAAGCTACATCATTATTTTGTGATAATAAACCAGCTATTTCCCTCACAGCCAATCCTGTCTTACATGCACGAACAAAGCACATAGAAGTTGACTTCCATTTTGTTCATGAAAAGGTGTCATCTAGTTCCATTTCTATCCAACATGTTCCTAGTCATCTTCAAGTAGCTGACATATTCACTAAGTCCCTCTCTCACTCATCTCATCTGTCTCTTCGCATCAAATTGGGAATGGGATTCATCCCCCTTCCCAATTTGCGGGGGGATGTTAAGTATAAAGGAACAAAGTGTGCTGCAGAAAACGAAAACAGAGGACTTGGCAATACAGCAAAAACAGAGGACTTGGTGATACAGCAAATGACTTGGATCGCCAAGTCATAGGGTTAAATCAACGGCAAAGATCTTATAAAGAAGACCAGCCTGGATCGACGATCAATGAACGAGATGCTCAAAGAATCAATGACTCGGATCGCTAAGCCATAAGCGTAGTCAATTAGGTTTTTCTGTTAAAGTAGTTGCTGTATTCTGTATTCGGTTTTCCCTTGTAACCGAGTTCTGTTACATACCCTGATATAAATACTCTGCTTTGCTTTGCTTTATATAGAGAAGGTGAGAGAATAGAGAACAGGGAATCAAGATCATCAACGAATGCTGAAGAGATCCCTGTATTGAAGAGAGAGAGTTTCGAAGAATGGTGAACAGCTCAAGTCCAAAATGCTGAAGCAAGTCAAGTAAGATTGATCTTAGAAGATAGAACAGAGAAAGTGTATTCATTTTCTATCTTTCAATTGTACTGAGTTACAATGATATGATCACCATACTGAAATACAAATGATCTTCAGAGTCGACCATTTGATCTTGTTTGAAGTTCTTCATCTTCAATGTCATCCGTCTATTTAATTTGTGTCATCAACTGTTCAATCAAAATTTTGTTAGTGTCAACTATCAATTGAGCATAATAAAATTGTTAGGTTTAAAGCCACTACTAGATCGTCCCAAAAAAGTGAAAGATATGAGAATATATGGTACGTATATTGCAACATATTGTATTACGACATGTCATAATAATTAAGAATGAGAATATAATGTAAAACAAAATTGTTTTATGACATCACGATGTATTACCGTAACCAAGTGTTTGTTAGTAGTATTATGCCCTAAATTAACATGTTTATTAAAAAAAAAAAGTTAAAGCTTCATGCATGTGCACGAATTCGTGCACATGCACGAAGCGTAATGGTCAGCAGTTGCTGACCATTATGCATGTAGCATTGATGGTCAGCAACCGCTGACCATCATGCACGACCATCGTGCATGAGCGGTTCGTGCATGAGCAACCGCTCATGCACGATCATCCATTATGGACGATCAGCAACGGTTGCTGATCGTCCATTGATCAGCAACCGTTGCTGGTCATTTTTAATATAAAATGAACAAGGGACAAGAGTTAAAAAGGTTGTTGTTGGAAAAACAGAGAAAAGGTGGGTGTGCATTTTGTGTTTTAGAGAGAAAATGTTTTGCTGAAAACAGAGAGCAAATTGTGTGCATGTTCTTGTGTTCTTTGAGACGCAAGAAAGAAGAACATTATCTCGTTCGGGCCGTGACTATTATACATCAAGGATACGACGGTTTGTTTCCACGTGATTGCTAGCACGATCGAAGTGGTGAATATCCGAAATTCTCTCTTCCGTTCGACGTTCGTTGTTGGTGTGTCTGAACTAGAGGTCCGACGCTTGTGGGACTCATACTGTAGAACATCCGAACCGACTTGTTTCAAAGCGCGCTTCGAGAGGTATTTCGTTTAACTCCCTTTTATGTTTAGATTTTTGATTAAAACGCACGAACAACGCCTAAGGAGAATCATGTGTAAATAATATCTTTGTTTCCGCTGCGTTTATTCTGTTGATTTTTCTTATACATGATTCATGAAACCCCAGCAGTGGTATCAGAGCCAACCTTAGGCGTTTTCATGCGTTTAATTGATTTGTAGTTCAAATATATTTTTGCGTTCTAATGGCCAATTTATTTTGTTAAGAGAATCGGTTCTCTTACCTTTTATGTGGCCTATAGAAGTTGATTAATTTATGTGATAAATTTAATCAACTAAGCAAAAATTAGAACTAAATCAATTTTGAATCAAAAATTCGTAACTTGTTATACTTGATGTTTATATTTTGCAAATGATATGCAGAATTTTATGCATGCCTTCCAAAGCTTTAAATTTTGAATTTATGGCTCATAAGGAAGGGTGGTGATCATGGAAAAATCCCTAATTATTATGATTGTTGTATGGATGAATGTATGATGATTACAGGTATTCATTTTGGGGATGTAATTATTAAATGGAGGCTGCGTCCTTCCTTTTATTTTACTTTAATTTTTCTTGATATGTAATTTTTAGTATAGTTTAGTATTTCAATTGTTGATGTAAATACTACAAGAGAGGAGTGAAATAGCTAGTACGAGTACCTAGAGGGGGGGTGAATAGGTATACAAAAAATTTCTCGAAGCTTGCACGATATTTAAGCAATTAGAGGATTTGCAACAGTTAAAAATTCAATCGTAAGACTTAGTAAGGGAAAGAGAGAATTGAACACTCGGTTTATAGTGGTTCGGCTTGATTCAAGCCTACGTCCACTCTTCTGCACTGACAGCCGATTGGCTGGATTCCACTATGATCAAAGAGATGTTACAGTGTTGATCTTCCTTGATTTCTAGGAGTAGATGATCTACCACACTCACTCAAGGCGTCACCAAGTATAAACACTCTCGTGTACAATTTCGCTCGCCTCAACTAACAATCAAGGATCTTCGTACTGGAATTTTTCTATCGATCACACACTTAAAACAACTAGACGTCTTCCTTTTATACTCCTTCATGCCATCATAGCCGTTGGCACTTACCAAAGGAATTCCTCCAATCTACCCGTTGGACGGAATCAATCAAGAAGATCATCCGAGCTATTTAAGGAATCTGATGATAGCCCATCAATCCTGTTCGCCCATACAATCAGGATCTCGGTTTCCAAGAATAGAATATTCCAAGATTATTTCGTCGACCATCGGATCTTCAATCGATCTTAGATAAGAATTAAAGAATCCGAAACGATTATCCAACCAAAGAATCTATTCCAGAGGATAGGATCGAATCCTCAACCATAAACCTCGGCTTTGGATTTCCTTCGTCACTGGATTAGAAAGACTGTCAGTGAGAATAGACTTAAGTTTTGAGTCCTGAGTCTTAAGTCTTCGGTCTTGAGTCTTGAGTCTTGGGTCTTGAGTCTTGAGTCTTGGGAGAACAAAGTCTTCAGACTTTAAACTGACGGTCTCCGAACAACCAGACTTTAGACTGAAAGAAACGTTTTGTCGCTTCAAAATATTCTGGAAAGATTTCTCCAACAATCTCCCCCTTTTGATGGTGACAAAACTTTCTTTGAAGATTTGAACAACTTTGACCTGCAAAACATTTCTCAAGCAATATGGCTAACTCATAAAGATTAATGAAACAACCAGACTCTGCATCCACAGAAAATTGGTTAGTCTTTCATGAGAAACACCATATAACAACTCTTGAATAAATGCAACCAGTCAAGTTCATAATTCATAATCCACAGTCAATTCAGTCAAATTCACACCCAAGTTCAAGTTCTCAAGTCATACTCAAAAATAAATAAACATAACCACAAAGGTCAAAGTTTAAAAAATAAATGAAAGTTCAAATTGGTTCTCCCCCTTTTTGTCAGCATTGAAAAGGGTGAGAAAGGAGTCATGTCTGCTTGGGAATGCGCACGATCCGGAAATCCCCAATGGACTGGACTACTCCTTCGAGCTTCTTCGGGTCTTCTCGCGGATGAGCTACCTCTTCTCCTTGGCATTGGCTTGAAGTTGCAGAGCGAGGTCTTTGAATTTATCCTCCAGAGAGACCGAAGATGCTTGTCCAGCATGCTTCAAAGCTTGGATTTCACAGTCCAGAACATATATCTGGTTACGCATTTCCAGAAGAATATTCATGATACTACGAAGATCTGCAGAATCATCCGTCTGAGTACTGGCATTGGCTTTCTCAGATGGTGTGTATTCAGACGATGGCGCTTCTGTACGGTCTGGCAAATTTGGAATCGACGTATCACCTTCTTCAGGCAATTGAGAAACCTGAACTTCTTCTGGGTCTTCTGGAGATTGTCTTAGATCTTCAGCAACATGAGGTGTAGACCTCTCTTGCACACTAACTCCCCCTGTCTCTAGGACATCGAGAGGGGAAGAGTGATGATCATGCTCTTGATTTCCCTTCTCTCCAGATTTATCAGCAGACTGTTCTTTTTCTTCTTCTCCTTCTTCCTCAACTTCTTTCTCCTTCTCTCTCTGTTCTTCTTCTTCTCTGCTCTGCTGAAGTTCTGTTGGATAAGACACAGAACGTCTTGTTCTTGTCAGTGCTGGGATAGTGGGATCTTCATCATCTTCATCTTCATCCTCATCCTCCAGGATAAGAGTTCTTTTCCTCTTTTTCGATGAGGCACCAATAGCCTCCTTTCCTTTCCTTTTTGAAGCAGACTGGACTGGAGATTTCACTTTGAATTTCTCCATTGCCTTAGAGAGTTCTTGCAGACGCATCTTCATTAACATTTTCAACCCTACCACCATCTTGTCACACGGTCGAACACAAAAAGTATGTGGCAGTTCAATATTCAGATGTCTGAAGATCTTGGTCACCAGACTAGGATAAGGCAATTGTCCTTTGTCTTTTGACACTGCTCTGTACATATGGAAAAGAATAGTGTGCGGGAGAGAAAACTTCCGTCCTGAGTTGATCGCATACATCAACTTTGCTTCAGAAAAAGACACAGAAGTCTTTGACGTAGACTTCGGTCTAAGACAATTGATCACAATCTTATGAAGCACAATGTTGATGGCATTCATCCTGGAATAGATAATTTTCTTATCTACGTCCCTATCTTTGACAAGATCCAGAGTAGTGCGAGCAGGTGAGACTTTGATTGGGAGATAGCGTCCCCGTTCAACTCCAATTATGTCCGCCAACATATTCACATCTACCACATAGACTTGGTCTCGAACACTGAATGAAATTCTATTCGCATCCAAAAAGCTAAGATTTGAATAGAAGTAAGCGGTCGCTTGATCATACCCGTCTCGTAGAGTCGAGCAAAAAGTCTCAAGTTGAAGCAAGTTCAACTTCTCCCTTAAGTTCAAGTTGATGGAATCCAGGAAGTCAAAATCGACACTTCTAGGGTTGATTACCCCTCTTTTCAACAGACTGAAATACACTTTTTCCTGATCCTTGGATTTAAACAAATCCATCCGATTTCCTTTCACCTTTGCTGCCACACCCATTCTAGGTTTAAATTCAAGGAACATTTTGTCATCATCGTTCCCGTCAATCAGATTCTGTCCTGGCATACGAGGATCACTTGGAATGTTCGCAAGAGCCTCCTCTGCTCTTCCTTTCGGAGCAATTCCCAACTCTTCCATTTTCCGCAGAAAAAGATACTCATTTCCATAATTTTTGTCTTTAAGAAAGTCATCTATATACTTTAATGAAGAACCGGTGCTTTTCAACGCACGATAAAGCTTATAGATAACAGAGGGTTTTTGGACTCTTACTGGGTCGGCATCCTCGATTATGTCTTCTTCTAAATTTTGACTTGCACCTTGTGGGTCAGGAGATGCTGAATGACGTGGAGGAGAGCGAATCGGACTTTGTCGCTGACTTGGAAAGTCTTCTTCCTCAGTAAGATCGAAGTGAGTCGGTCCCTTCTCCATTCTTTGTGGTCCCCTGCTTGCGATTCTTGATGATTTCCTCGAAGACGACATCTTTCTTTGTCTATTGGAGGATTCCTTCACTTGCTTTTCCCAAGAAAAATGACCACTTTCTCGGCGATGAACAAAGAGTAGAAACAGTATCGGGAGGAGAGTGCTTTTTAGGGTTTTGAAAATTGGGAGTAGAATGACTGTGTATTTATATGTGCCTCGGATTTGAAAAGAGAAGTTTAAACGGTACAAGGAAAGTGTACGAACACTTCTTTTCAAAATCAATAACTGCCAAAATTAACTTCCTTTAAAAAAGACAAGTTTTCAAATTTCACACGAATTATATCTGAATAAAAGAACGTACCTTTTCGAGATAAGATAAACGAGAATTCGTACCTTTTAGATAGAATAGCAACTTACAGTCTTTAGCCATGAATGATTGAGTCTCAGGATTTAAAGTCTAAGAGATCAGAGTCTTAGAGTTGGTGAGTCTCTAGACTTTAACTTCTTCAAGCTTCAAAATGTTGAGTCTCGAGCGGATAAAGTCGAATTGATTCTTCTTCAAAGGCTTTGTGAATATGTCTGCTAGTTGACTTTTTGAATCAACAAATTGAATCGAGATTTCTCCATTTTGAATATGATCTCTAATAAAGTGATGACGAATCTCAATATGCTTTGCTCTTGAATGAAGGATTGGATTTTTGGTGAGATTGATAGCGCTGGTGTTGTCACATCTGATTTCTGTGCATGAGTCTTCAATGCCAAAGTCTTGTAGCTGTTGTTTTATCCATAGAATTTGCGAATGCAGCCTTCCAAGAGCTACATACTCGCTTCTGTCGTTGAGAGAGCTACAGTGCTTTGCTTCCTTGAAAACCAAGACACCGTCCCCGTTTCCAAGCAGCTGACAAGTTCCGAAGTGCTCTTTCGATCGACTCGCAACCGGCCGATCCGCATCCGAGTATCCTAGAAGATTAAAGTCTCCCTCTTTGGATACCAAAGACCGATGCTTGAAGATGAAGCAACGTATTTGATAATACGTTTCACGGCAATGAGATGTGATTCTCTAGGATCTGATTGAAACCTAGCACAGATACAAACAATAAACAAAATATCAGGTCTAGAAGCAGTAAGATAAAGAAGTGAACCGATCATGCTCCTGTACAGCTTTTGATCTACTTTCTTCCCTTCTTCATCCTTGTCTATCTTCTGAGAACATGACATTGGTATGTCGGTCTTTTTGCACTTTTCCAATCCAAACCTTTTGACAAGATCATTCGCATATTTTTCTTGATGGATGAAAGTTCCTTCCTTCATTTGTTTCACTTGGAGTCCAAGAAAGAATGTTAACTCTCCCATCATACTCATTTCAAATTCATCCTGCATAGACTTAGAAAATTTCTTGCAAAGACTTTCATTAGAGGATCCAAAAATAATGTCATCAACATATATTTGAACAAGTAAAAAATTTTTGTTTTCCTTTTTGATAAACAAAGTAGTATCTACTTTACCTTTGACAAAACCATTCTGTAATAAAAACTTACTTAGTCTGTCGTACCAAGCTCGAGGTGCTTGCTTTAGACCATACAGAGCCTTTTTTTCAGGTCGAAGATCGAGTCCGGCTTCTTTGGGTCTTCAAATCCAGGCGGTTGTTCCACATAAACTTCCTCATGGATAAATCCATTTAGGAAAGCACTTTTGACGTCCATTTGGAATAACCTGAAATTTTTGTAGCAAGCAAACGCAAGTAATAGTCGAATAGCTTCTAACCTTGCAACTGGTGCGTAAGTCTCGTCATAGTCTATTCCTTCTTCTTGCGTATAGCCTTTGGCCACGAGTCTTGCTTTGTTTCGTACGACTTTTCCTTTTTCGTTCATCTTGTTCCTGAATACCCATTTGGTTCCAATAATGTAATTTACCTTTTGGTTTAGATGTCAATTCCCGGACATCATTGATGTTGAACTGTCTGAGCTCTTCTTGCATAGCTTCGATCCAACTTTCATCAGATAAAGCTTCTTCTATGCTTTTTGGTTCAATTTCAGAGATGAGAGCCACAGCACTAGATTCTTCATGCCTTTTTGATCTGGTACGGATTCTTTCATTAAGTTCGCCAATAATAAGATCTTTGGGATGACTGGATTTGTGCTTCCAGTTACTAGTTGATTTGCCAGGTTGATGATCTCTTTCTTTATTTGATTCTCCATGAGCGTCTTGATGATGGACTTCCAGACTCTGAGATGCTTCTTGAGATGTAGACATTTGAAGGTCTAGAGCGGGTTCAGTCTCTTCGTACTGAGTCTGGCTGGATTCATCTTGCACTGAGTCTTGGAATTTGACATTCATTGATTCTTCCACAGACTGGCTTTTCTTGTTGTAGACTCTGTAGGCTTTGCTTGATGTAGAATATCCAAGGAAGATGCCTTCATCTGATCTTTCTTCAAACTTACCAACTCGATCATTTGCATTTTTCAAAATAAAGCATTTGCAACCAAATACATGAAAGTATGAAACAATAGGCTTCTTACCTTTGAACAATTCATAGGGGGTTTTCTCAAGAATAGGTCTTAGAAAGACTCTATTTATAATATAGCAAGCAGTTGAAATAGCTTCAGCCCAAAATCGTGAAGAAATTTTACTTTCAATTAAAAGTGTTCTAGCCATTTCTTGAAGAGATCTATTCTTTCTTTCCACAACTCCATTTTGCTCTGGAGTATACGGAGAGGAAAACATGTGATTAACACCAGATTTATCACAGAATCTCGTAAAATCTTGATTTTCAAATTCACTTCCATGATCTGTTCTTATACTAGAAATAGCACATCCTTTTTCATTTTGAACCTTTTTAGCAAACTTTTCAAAGTACGAAAAGGTTTCGATTTATTTGCAAGAAAATATACCTGTGTAAAACGAGAGTAATCATCTACAATTACTAGACAATATTTCTTACCTCCAATGCTCGGGTTCTTGTTGGTCCGAAGAGATCCATATGAAGCAACTGCAGTACATGATTAGTAGATACATGATTTATTTGCTTAAATGAATTTCTTACCTGCTTTCCCAGAATGCATGGAGTACATAAGTCAGACTTTTGGTAAGGCAATTTAGGTAGACCTCGAACAAGCTGCTTTGAAGAGATTTTGGCTAATTGCTTCTTGTTGATATGGCCAAGTTTTCTGTGCCATAGAACTGCTTCATCTTGAATTGAGATTAAGCATTGTTCTTCATTTGGCTTTACATCAAGGAGGTAGATGTTTCCATGCCTTAGACCCATGAAAGACTGAGTCGAATCTTTGCTAATTCCAACATATGCCTTCTTGAAAGGAGATCTTGTAACCAGATATCACACGCTTGGCTAATCTTTGAGTAGATTGTAGTTGAGTCCTTCCACTAGAGAGACATTGCTTATTGTGAGATTTCCAATTTTCACAGTTCCGAATCCCACAATACTTCCTTTGCTATTTCCTCCGAATGAAACTTTTCCACCATTTACTTGAATAAGCTTTATGAAACAATTTGAGTCTCCTGTCATGTGTCTTGAGCATCCGCTGTCAAGATACCACTTTACCTTCTTTTTGACAGAGACCTGTATTCAAAAGAGAGTCTCAAGCTTTCTTTGGTACCCAAATTTTCTTGGGTCCTTTGGTGTTAGTAGGATGAGCATTATTAGGCCATACTCTCTTAACAGGCTTCCAAACCATAGGACACTCTTTTTCAAAATGATCCTGACTGTTACACTTAGAACACCTTAAAGCATTTCGACCTACAGGCTTTACAAAAACTCTTTTGAAATGATTTTTATAAGCCTCTCTCGATGGTCTTTTCTTAATTCTTTCTTTTACTTTAGGAAAATCAATCAAAGGGATTGTTTCAGCTGTCATACCTAGACCCGACTTATTGAAGTAAGGTCTTTGGATTGAAAGAACTTTTTCAAGTTTTTCGGACCCTATTGAAAATTTCTTTGAAATATTTGATAAATCAGTTTTTAAGAAAGCATTTTCTTTTGAAAGATTGTCTTCACTCTCTTTAAGAGTAGAAACATTCAAGTCTAAATTTTTTACCTTTTCTTCTAAAATGTTTTCCTTTTGTTTTAAAACTGAGTTTTCCTTTTTAAGTTCGGAAATCTTTTTAAGAGAAGTCTTAAGACTAAAACATAACTCATCAATGTATTTAGAGACTTTGACAGGGATTTTATAATCACTTACCTCAAATTCACTGTCTGAGTCTGATCCAGAGTCTGATCCAGAGTCTGAGTCTGATTGTGCCATCAGACACAGGTTGGCATATTCCTCATCACTCTCTTCACACTCTGTATCGCTCCAGGTTTCGGCTTTAAGAGCTTTTCGAGACTTCTCAGCTTTTCCCCTTTTCTTTTTCAGAAGAGGACAGTTGGGTCTGATATGTCCCTTCTTTTTACATTCGAAGCAAACTACATCTTTGTTTGGTTCCACATCATCAACAGACTTGGTCTGCTGTCTCTGAAAACTTTGTTTCTTTGGAATGAACCTTCTGCCTTTTCTATTCAGGTTTTCGAATCTTCTTATCATGAGGGCGAGCTCCTCATCATCCATATCATCTTCAGAATCTGCATCATCAGAATCATCATTTGATTTTAGTGCAATAGATTTCTTACCTCTTGGATCTTCGTCTTCATTAATTCGTTCCACTTCGTAAGACTGAAGAGTTCCAATCAGTTCGTCTACAGATAATGGCATGATTCTTTGCGTCTCTCTTATTGAAGTCTTTATATGATTCCAATCCTTGGAGAGTCCACGTAGAAGCTTGTTCACCTTCATGGGATCAGAAATTTTTTGTCCTTGGTTCTCAAGACCATTGACAATATCTGTAAAGCGACTAAACATGTCAGTTATAGATTCTCCTGGTTTCATTTTGAAGGATTCATATTGACCAAGAAGAATGTTAATTCTGGTCTCCTTCACTCGATCTGTCCCTTCATAAGTGATATGTAACTCCGTCCTTAACTTCTTTTGCTGTAACACAAGAAGATATTCTCATATATTCATTGGTGACAAAGCACAATATAAAGAATAAATTGCTTTCGCATCGAGTGCTTGTCTCTTGTTTATTTCTTCTTGAGACATTCCGCTGGCTTCAACAGTTTCTTTCCCTCTTTCAGAGATTGATGCAGCAGCAGGAGTGATTCCTCTTTCCACAACGTCCCATTCCAGAGGATCCTTTGATCGTAGGAAAGCTTTCATCTTGTTCTTCCAGATGTTGTAATCCTTTCCATCGAAGTAGGGAGGTCTGGTATTGCTTTGCCCCTCCATCAGCCCTGGTGCTAGCATACTAGCCATGGATCTTTTACTCTGAAGTAAAACACTTTAAACAAAGTAAGAACACGAGCTCTGATACCAATTGAAATAGCTAGTACGAGTACCTAGAGGGGGGGTGAATAGGTATACAAAAAATTTCTCGAAGCTTGCACGATATTTAAGCAATTAGAGGATTTGCAAATGTTAAAAATTCAATCGTAAGACTTAGTAAGGGAAAGAGAGAATTGAACACTCGGTTTATAGTGGTTCGCTTGATTCAAGCCTACGTCCACTCTTCGCACCGACAGCGATTGGCTGGATTCCACTATGATCAAAGAGATGTTACAGTGTTGATCTTCCTTGATTTCTAGGAGTAGATGATCTACCACACTCACTCAAGGCGTCACCAAGTATAAACACTCTCTGTGTACAATTTCGCTCAGTCTCAACTAACAATCAAGGATCTTCAGACTCTGGAATTTTTCTATCGATCACACACTTAAAACAACTAGACGTCTTCCTTTTATACTCCTTCATGCCATCATAGCCGTTGGCACTTACTAAAGGAATTCCTCCAATCTACCCGTTGGACGGAATCAATCAAGAAGATCATCCGAGCTATTTAAGGAATCGATGATAGCCCATCAATCTGTTCGCCCATACAATCGGGATCTCGGTTTCCAAGAATAGAATATTCCAAGATTATTTCGTCGACCATCGGATCTTCAATCGATCTTAGATAAGAATTAAAGAATCCGAAACGATTATCCAACCAAAGAATCTATTCCAGAGGATAGGATCGAATCCTCAACCATAAACCTCGGCTTTGGATTTCCTTCGTCCTTTGGATTAGAAAGACTGGCCGGTGAGAATAGACTTAAGTTTTGAGTCCCGAGTCTTAAGTCTTCGGTCTTGAGTCTTGAGTCTTGGGTCTTGAGTCTTGAGTCTTGGGAGAACAAAGTCTTCAGACTTTAAACTGACGGTCTCCGAACAACCAGACTTTAGACTGAAAGAAACGTTTTGTTAGCTTCAAAATATTCTGGAAAGATTTCTCCAACAAGGAGGAGCCACTGGAGGAGCCATTAAACCGGTGAGCTCTTTGGGCCCGGTCTTTGAAGAGTTCAAAGATTGAAGAAAAAGTGAAGAGCATGTCCATATAATTAAAACATTAAAATGGCTAAATGGGTCTCTTTGGCTCGAGACCCATTGAACCATAATTCCATGATCACCACATAGGATAGATATTATGTGATATCTATTTATTTATTGTGTTTATGATATTGTGCATGTTAAACCGGTTAATGTGCAAAGTGAGACCATTAATAATGACCCAAATCTCCTTACAAAGAACATTAAGTCGAAATGGGTTTCAGACTCGTGGCCTTCCATCGTCGTGGTTTGATCCAATATTATAGTGGTTAACTAACCGGTTATGGATACATAGGGGTTAATTACCATTTATAATATTGGACCACTCCATTATGCATATGATGCTGTGGGGTTGGAGCCAAATGATTTCTGATAACTGTCAGATGAGGGAATCATTTGTGTTTTCAATACTTGCATGAGACGATGGGCTAGACTTAACTATGATCGTGATGCCAATAACTGTTAGGTGAGGCTTTCATGGTCTAGAGGCCGAAGTTATGATTGGGACTCGCATATGATGCATTGAACAAGCTGGTTCATTCACTAAGTTCATAGGACACCGATAACTGTTAGGTGAGGTGGACTTTGGACTAGTGGGACTCCAATCCCCACTAGTACTCTTTACCCAACAAAGATTACCGCTTCCCATCTTAAGGAGTATGGGATTCGAATATAAATTTAGTGGGAGGATCTATTTCATTTAAAGGCCAAAATGAAATAGTTACTTTGAAAGATACAACGGCTAACAATTTATTTTCTGCAAATGTATATATTATTACTCAAAATGGTGACCACAAACCCACTCGCTTTTATACTTGACAAGAATTGTTTGACTAGACCCAATTTCACTGACTGGGTGAGGAATTTGAGAATTGTTCTCAATTCAGAAAAAATTGGGTATGTGCTTGATGAAAAGATGCCAACCTCCTTTCCTGAGGGTGGGACCCAAGAAGAGCGTGTCACTTATGATAAGTGGCATGATGATGACTTAAAAGTTAGGTCATATATGCTTGCTTCTATGAATAATGAATTATAGATGAAGTATGAATCTATGGAAGATGCTGGGTCGATCATTTTGCACTTAAAGGAATACTTTGATGAGAATGGTCGAACCTCTAGATATGAAATATCTAAGGCATTGTACTGTATGAGGATGGCTGAAGGATCATCTGTTAATGATCATGCTTTGAAAATGATCTGGCACATTGAAGAATTGGCTAGGCTGAATCTCGTTATGGATAATGAGTTAGCTGTGGATTTGATCCTCCAATCTTTACCCGATTCCTTCTCTGGTTTTGTCCAAAACTTCCACATGCATAAGATGGATAAAACTCTTGCGGAGTTACATAGCATGCTGGTAGTTTATGAGAAGGAAATGCATAACACAAGGCCAAATGTAGTGGCTATGGCTAAGGCTTCTTCTTCAAAGGGTAAGACTATTTTAAAGAAGAATAAATGGAAGAGGCCTGCCAAACCTGTTGTGCAACCAAAACCCATGATTGATAAAGGGAAATGTCATTACCGTGGTGTCAAAGGGCACTGGAGAAGGAACTGTAAGAGGTATCTCGCGAACTTGAAGGTCAAGCCCAAGAACCAACCTTATGAAGGTATGGTGTCTATGCTTATTGAAACTAATCTTATGGTTAGTGCTGAATCTAGCTCATGGGTTCTAGATTCTGCTGCAACTTCACATATTTGTATGTCTTTGCAGAATCTGGAAATAAGCAGGATGCTAGGGCGAAATGAGATTGTCCTAACGTTTGCCAATGGAGCAAGAGTTGCTGCATTAGCTGTAGGGACTTTTCGTTTATGTTTGCCTTCTGGACATGTATTGGTTTTAAAGAACTGTTTGCATTATAAGAATGCTGTTAGGAACATCATCTCTATACCTCATCTGGGTAAAGAGAATTATGAATTTTCTTTTGCTGATGATGTATGTTCTATTTATCATAATAGAATATGTATTGGTTCTAGCTTATTAACCAACAATCTTTATACCATTACAATGTCCGGTAATGCGATTACCAATGTCAATAAGTAAAATAGAATTGATATAAATGCCATAACTAATAAACGCCCTAGAGACGGTCCAAATAAAAGTATGTTTGGCATCTCCGATTAGGTCATATTGGAGAAGACAGAATTAACAAGTTGAGTAATGATGGATACATTGATCCTTCAAATTTTGAGTCATACTCGACTTGTGAGGCATGTCTTCTAGGAAAAATGACCAAAGCACCTATTGTGGGACAAAGTGCGCGAGCTGCTGACATATTAGGATTAATACATACAGATGTATGTGGACCAATTAATGAATCTGCTAGAGGTGGTTATAATTACTTCATTACCTTCACTGATGATCAGTCACGATATGGTTATTTATACCTCATGAAGTATAAATCTGAATCCTTTGAAAAGTTCAAGGAATTCAAGGCTGAAGTTGAGAAACAAACAGGAAAATGTATTAAGGCTCTTCGATCAGATCGAGGAGGTGAATACCTTAGTACTGAATTCCTAGACTTTCTTAAAGAGAATGGCATCTCATCACAATGGACACCTCCTGGAACTCCATAACATAATGGTGTATCTAAACGAAGAAATCGTACTTTATTAGATATGGTACGATCTATGATGAGTTACGCCGATTTGCCAATATCCCTTTGGGGATATGCCCTTGAGACAGCTGTATATATACCGAATAGAGTGCCGTCAAATCTGTTCCAACTACGCCCTATGAGATATGGCATAGTAGGAAACCTAGTCTTAATCATATTAAGATTTGGGGTTGTCCACTTTTGTGAAAAGCTGAAAGTGGAAAAATTGGAGGCAAGATCGAACAAGGTCGCTTCATTGGATATCCAAAGGAAACTCTTGGATATTATTTCTATTTTCATTCAGACCAAATAATTTTGGTATGCAAGCACGCTTCTTTCTTGGAGAATCAATTCATCCAAGAAAGTGGTGCTGGGCGGAAAATAGTCTTACAAGAAGAAAATAATGAAGTATCAAACAACCGAGTTCAGATACCAATCTCTAATTCAGTGGGAGCTTCTGATACACAACCTCTCAGGAGAAGTGCGAGAATGTCTCGCCCACCTGCTCGTTATAGACACTCGGTTGATCATATTGAACCATTATTCATTGTGAATGATAGTGATCAACCCAGTGATCCTAAAACCTATGAGGAGGCGATGTTGGACATCGATTCTGGTAAATGGCTAGAAGCCATGAAATCCGAAATGGATTCAATGTATTCCAATGAGGTATGGACCTTGACTCGACACGCCCGATGGTATTGTACCAATTGGCTGTAAATGGATCTTCAAGAGGAAGATGAATGTTGAAGGTCAAATTGGAATTTACAAAGCACGGCTGGTGGCGAAAGGATATCGTCAAAAAGAAAGAATTGATTATGACGAAACTTTCTCACCTGTGGCCATGCTAAAATCCATTCGGATTATGTTGGCTATAGCTGCACACCTTGATTATGAGATATTCCATATGGATGTCAAAACGGCTTTTCTAAATGGTTTTCTCGATGAGGACATCTATATGGAACAACCACAGGGTTTTGAATCCAATAGTGAAAAACATAAGGTGTGTAAGCTTAAGAGATCCATTTATGGACTCAAACAAGCCTCCAGAAGTTGGAACATTCGTTTTGATGAGGTAGTCAAATCGTTTGGCTTCATCAAAAATCCGGATGAACCTTGTGTATATAAGAAGATCAGTGGGAGTGCAATTGCATTTCTGGTTTTGTATGTCGATGATATACTTTTGATTGGAAATGATGTACCAATAATATCATCGATAAAACTATTCTTGTCACAGAAATTCTCCATGAAAGATTTAGGAGAGGCAACCTACATTTTAGGTATCAAGATCTATAGAGATAGATCAAGACGATTGTTTGGCCTCTCACAGTCTACGTACATAGACAAAGTGTTAACGCGGTTTAACATGCAATGTTCCAAGAGAGGATTATTGCCTTTTAGGCAAGGGATCTGTCTTTATAAGGAGATGTGTCCCAACACTCCTAAAGAAAGAGAGCGGATGGTAAAGATACCATATGCATCCGCTATTGGAAGCATAATGTATGCTATGCTATGTACTAGACCTGATATTGCGCATGCTGTAAGTATTACTAGCGATATCGGTCCGATCCGAGAAGAGCACTGGATAGCAAATCAAGAATATTCTTAAGTACTTGCGAAGGACTAAAGATTTATTCTTGATATATGGAGAAGGAGAATTTAAAGTTGTAGCTTATACTGATTTTGATTTTCAATCAGATCCTAATGATTATAAGTCTACGTCTGGGTTTGTCTTCACCTTCAATGGTGGTGCAGTTAGTTGGAAAAGTTCCAAACAAAGTATAACTGCCGATTCCACCACTGAGGCAGAGTATGTAGCTGCTTCTGAAGCAGCAAAGTAAGCCACTTGGATGAAGAAGTTTATTTCTGAACTTGGAGTTGTTCCTTCAATTGAGCAACCGATCACATTGTTTTATGACAACAATGGGGCAATAGCTCAAGCTAAGGAACCAAGGTCTCACCAGAAGTCCAAGCATATTGAGAGACGCTTCCATCTCATCAGAGAAATTGTTGGGAGAGGTGATATTGCCTTGCAGAAAATTGCCTCAAAAAAAACGTGGCATCCCTTCACTAAGGCCTTACCTCGCCTCTTCTTTTGAAAGACATATTGACAAAATGGGTTTGAGGTACCAGACAAGTTGGCTTTAGTGCAACCGGGAAATTGTTGGATGTATGCCCTAAAGCTACTATGTAATAGTTACATATTAAGGATTTCAGTTGTACTTTCATTATTATTATTTAATTAATGGCAACGACGTATTCATTCATTTGTCCAATTATTTTATATTGATGAATGATTCCATAAGATCAGTTGCAACTAGACCTATTCTTGAGACGTCAAGAATATATGTGATGGGTTCATAGTTAGACTGAATCTTTAAATTATTCCCGGTCGATGGATTATTAAGTGGATATTAATAATCCTGTTGAGACCGGTGTGTTCTTAACTTTGCCATTAAGTATTGGATACTTAAGGGAATGGTGAGTCATATGTCATCGGGTATTATGATGCCTGAGTTAGAACACAGGTGTTTGTATTAGACAAATTCACTGAACGTGACGCATATGGAACGATTAGCGACATGGAAGCTTTTAGCGTGGTCAATGTCTAATTGTTCATGCTTTGGTCTTGTGTAAATAATCCTTAGACCTGAGGCACAATGTTAACTTGTGTATCGAACAACTATGGTTCACGGGTGCACATAATGCCGGGTCGTCGATCCGTCTTTATACCTGATGGTTATAGTTTGTTTATATACGAAGTTACACGTGTGCGCAATATGGAATCTGTCTCCTTGTTATATGCAAGGTATGATAATGATGTCCTATGCGATCTAATTGTGACACTGCATTGAAATCCTCGGCCGGGGTTGTAACCGAGAATAAATTGTTTATGTCTCGAACAAAATGCATGTCAATTAGATTTGTGCATATGATCGAATTAATGACTTGACAAATATTCCATGGTCTTTGTTTGATCGGGACATAGCAAGACAGAGGGATTGAATTACACTGTAGCCAAAGCTGATAGGTTCATTATGTTCTTAAAGCATTCATACTATCTGGGTAGCCATGACATATTGCTAGATGTCAATCGTGGCTTGTAGGATCTAAAAAATTAATCGGGACAATTAATTCTTTTGGAAGTACTAATGTGTTAGTACAAGTCTTACTACCAGCTTAGTGATGAACCTAGGGATGTCACACACCATAAACAACTAGGATGACGTGGAACAAGAGAGAAATATTTTGCAAATGTGTTTGCAATTACTACAATCGAATTAAGTCGATTTGAAATTAAATTAAATGAGATTTAATTTAATTTGTATCATTGTCACGAGCCTACTTGCATATGATGCACACGCATGCCCAAAGTCGATATATGTTAACATACCAAATAAGTTGGCTTTAGTGCAAGTGGGAGATTGTTAGTAGTATTATGCCCTAAATTAACATGTTTATTAAAAAAAAAAAAAAGTTAAAGCTTCATGCGTGTGCACGAATTCGTGCACATGCACGAAGCGTAATGGTCAGCGGTTGCTGACCATTATGCACGTAGCATTGATGGTCAGCAACCGCTGACCATCATGCCACGTTCGTGCATGAGCAACCGCTCATGCACAATCGTCCATTATGGACGATCAGCAACGGTTGCTAATCGTCCATTGATCAGCAACCATTGCTGGTCATTTTTTAATATAAAATGAACAAGGGACGAGAGTTAAAAAGGTTGTTGGAAAAACAGAGAAAAGGTGGGTGTGCATTTTGTGTTTTAGAGAGAAAATGTTTTGCTGAAAACAGAGAGCAAATTGTGTGCATGTTCTTGTGTTCTTTGAGACGCAAGAAAGAAGAACATTATCTCGTTCGGGCCGTGACTATTATACATCAAGGATACGACGGTTTGTTTCCACGTGATTGCTAGCACGATCGAAGTGGTGAATATCCGAAATTCTTTATTCCGTTCGACGTTCGTTGTTGGTGTGTCTGAACTAGAGGTCCGACGCTTGTGGGACTCATACTGTAGAACATCCGAACCGACTTGTTTCAAAGTGCGCTTCGAGAGGTATTTCGTTTAACTCCCTTTTATGTTTAGATTTTTGATTAAAACGCACGAACAACGCCTAAGGAGAATCATGTATAAAATATATCTTTGTTTCCGCTGCGTTTATTCTGTTGATTTTTCTTATACATGATTCATGAAACCCCAACAGTGTTGATATGATGCAAAACATGGATGTGCGCCCAAGTATTTTCGGAAGATGAATAGAATTAAAAAAAAGATGACGAAGTTAAGAGAGAAATGACATCACATTACTCTATGCGGGCAATTATTGCACGCATAATTTCCACGGGATTGCGCAGGAGGGGCGTAGAGCCTACGGAGGCGCTCTTTTTCGAAAGCAATGACTTGACTTCAATTTGACTTGCTTTTTCTATTAATAGAACAATTAGAAAATTAAAAGCAAAGGGCAATCACTGCAGGTGGGCTATTGCACACATAATTTCATCAGCGTTATGCGGAAGGTGTGTGGCCCCCTACACAAGTGCTTTGATTGACTTGACTTGCTTGTCCATTCATAAATGGAATCATCGGGGAAATGTAATGGGAAGGCGAAGCGAGTGGGACAGCACGATTACGTTACTGCATGCTTAAACAGAAGGGTAAAGTAGTGTGAAGCACGAGCCAGGCGAGGAGTTTAAGAAAATTGGTGTGACTAAACAGGGAATGGAATGGAGTAGTGAATTTCGGTAAAGGTTGTGGAGGATTGACAAGAATAGTTCCAAAGCTAACTTAAAGACTTGGACAAATGCATTTTCAGCGGCTAAGAATGTACGAAATTTGTGGGACCAGACCCGTAAAAGAAAATCGGTGACTAAATATTTCTATTCAAGTGCTACTTTTTTTCAAATGTTAGACATTCAGAAGACATTTTTCAATAAAATCAACGCTGGTGCAAGTTCCGCAGGAAATGGATGCACGATTTCCGTGGATTGATGACTAAAAATGACCCTTAATTCTGCCTTCTTCTCAGTAGAAATTATTCAAAAAAAAAAAAAATGATAAAATAAGAGCATCTTACGCTGCTTCTGGACCTTCCATGGGTTGTGCACCTCGAGCGGGTTTTAAATTGGAATACGAAAGAAAACCAAAGATATATGCACATCTCTTTAAAAAAAAAAAAATGTTCATTTTGACCAATGCAATGGAATAATATTTGAAAAATGTCTGGTTTGTCCAATTTTATAGAAGGTGACACAAAGGTTAAATATATTTTGGGCCTCGTATTAACTACATCAACATAAACGGTAGGCTTAATCCCTTTTAAGAGTTTGCATAGTTGGTTGAGAAATGATATTTTCATATTTGAAACTATTTTGAATGGGAATGCGGTGTTTAATGGGCCTTCAAGTACTCAAGCAGTCGCACTTTGTGCCCGACTATTTTATATAAGCGAATAGCTTATATTTTCCCCTCTTTGGCTCTCTACCCTATTGATTCTCCACAGCTAGGTTCAACCTGATCAAATTTCCATTTTTTTGATGATGTGAGATTGGATACTTTGGAACACAGATTCATTATTTAATTAAAGCATTTCCGTGTTAACCGAAGTCCTTCCTTTCTGAAGGTCGAAGCTTTTCTTCAAGCTATAGGCATTGTTCTTTTCAATCGGTAGCTACAAACTACAAGAAGCTCCAAAGAGGTTTCCTCCTCAATTTTTTTTTTTGCATTGTCCTTTATAATGTTAGATGAGATAATTCTTAAATTATAATGTCATATAATGTCAATGATAGTATGGGCAAAAGTATGCTTCAAGTGCCAAAAGTTGGCACAAAGGGACAGTGCCAAAAGTTACGAAATTAACATTTAGTACCAAAATCGGAGTAAAATTGATCACTTAAGTGCCAACCCGGTCAAAATGCCGACGTACGCAATTTCCAGCGAAGTAAGTACAAAACGGCTTCGTTTTGCATGCTGACGTGGCTAGACAATACAAAAATGACGTCGTTTTGGTGCTGACGTGATAAAAAAAAATTTAATTTAATTTAATTTAATTTAATTTAAAACTAAATTTATTTTAAAAATTTATTTTTATTTTTTATTTTTTTAATATTTGTATTTTTATTTTTAAATGTTTTAAATAAATTTAGTTTTAAATTTAATTTAATAAATTTGTATATTAATTTTTACCACGTCGGCACCAAAACGACGCCGCTTTGCACTTGGTTCGCCAGAAAATTACCACGTTAGCATTTTGGTCGGATTAACACTCAAGTGATCCATTTTGCTCCGATTTTGGCACTTAATTGTCACTTTTGTAACTTTTGGCACTTAAGTGTCCTTTATGCCAACTTTTGGCACTCTAGGGGTCCGCATGTCGATGGTATGTGAGTCCCCTTAATTAGGCCATAAGAAAAGGATATTGTCGTGTGATTTTAGTAATTTCCCACTTACTAAAATGGTCATCCAGAAAGGATTATTTAAGAGATTCATTTTGGTAAGTTAGATAGGTTTTTCATTGCTCTTGTTGACAAACACAGATAGAGTATGAAGAGATTCATGAAATGATTAACACAACAATTGAGAGGGGGTGAATTGATTATTTTAAGAATATTGAAACTTTTTCGTGGAAAACTTGTACAGTAGTATCCAGGTGTAGGAGAGTGAATTGGTTGTTTTAAGAAAATTAAATCTTTTTCAAGAAGTAAGTGTATCATGTATTGCTGTAGGAGGAAAACTATCATGCGGATGCAGTACCTTGATAAAGGAGTTAGAGAGATTGAAGAGATGCAAAACAGATTTGTAGTGAATCGAACTTCCACTTAACCTACTCCTCTCGCAACAAGGCTGAGTAATCCTCGAGATTTTACCGTCGGTAGAGGATGCTACTCTTACATAAAGCTCAGTAGATGACTCTACAAAACATGTGTACCTTTTACAACACTATGACTCGCTAACTTCCTAGATTATGAAAGCACACACTTCTACGAAGAACTTGAGTGAACACGGCTAAGAGGCTGCAAAGCTTCTCAGAGATTTGCTGGGCTGATATGTCACCAAAGCTGGAACCTATAAAAAGCGTTACTCATAAAGCATCATTAAATCCGCTAATGTTGATGAAGATTCATCGTTACAGGAGCCGTCTTCCTCTTGCTTGGATTGATGCAGGGGCGTTGGTTTGTTCTGGACAGCCTGTCAAAGAACAGTCGAGCACGACAGACAAAACAGCAGGCAACGGTATCAGGTTAAAATAAACGGGACAACAATAGAAGCGTGGTGGCCTGGCCATTAGTTCGCTCAAAGGGCTCGACAAGTGCTTGTAATTTCGCTGGGAACCTGCAAAGAATTAATCAAGAGACCACGGGGGCTGCTGTGGCATGCAAAGGACTCGCCGAGGGGTGCTTCATCGTTGCCGGAAATTCCCCAGATCATATTAGGGCAAAATTAGATGATGAACTGCAGCGGCAAGGAGACGGGCAGTGCTGCGTCGGGCACGAGGCGTGGCTTGGACGAGTGCCGAAGCTTGCTGCTGACCTCCAGAGAAATCGCCTCCCTCTCTATTGGGCTCCACACCTCCCAAAACTTCTCCTCACATTCCATAATCTTGACCGAATTTTCCAAAATGCACGTGCGCACATCTACCCCAAGGATTATTGCCGAGTATTAATGATCAAATCTTGGCAATAATATGAAATTACTAACGTGGCACACATGATTTCAGTCACTTAAAGAATAATGAGCTTGGCCAAACTCGCTAAATTAAAGCTCAAAACCATCAATTCGAATCCATGCATCACCGGTCCAAAGCAAATGCAATAAAAATAATAAACTAAATAACAAATGCTCCTAAAACTATATGCTATGAAATTTAATTCTAATATTTTTGTTTAGGTATTAAAAATTAATCCCTAATTTTTTCTACAATAAACAACTAACTGGGCCGCCAAAATTTATATATTAATAGCGATGCTTATCTATCAATTTACTATCTAATCACGAGCAAAGTTAAATCAGATAAATATTTGACACCTAATACCGGCACAAACATTTTGAATTCCTAATTTCTTCCACCCACCCCCCAAAGAAAAAAAAAAACAACAACAATTTTTCATTCATCAGCTAAATATGTCCCATGAATCAAATAAATGTTCGGGTACTCTATGATGGTTTCTATAGGAGTCATTCGTGCCCCACTTTGCTCTGAGACCAATGTTTAAACCCTCAACATCTTCTCTTGTACAAAAAGGGAATTTGAGACAACAACCGATTGATGAAATCAATCAAATGTCGAGATTAATAAGCAAAATGTGATGGTTTCTATATTTTGCCAGCCAAAAGATAAAATCAGAAACAAATTAGACGAAGAAATAATCGTAAGTTGCCACTTGGAAGCACCAATAGTAAAATGAAAATGGGAAGCGACTATGTGAAGAGAACTTCCATTAAGTCCAAATCTTAACAGAGCTGTAAAACAAACACATCATCCTCAATTTTTCAAGCTTTTTACTATATTATTACCCACATACATGCCAAGAGTTGAGAGAAATGTCAACTAGCCGACATCAAAACACATTCCAGTGATTGAAAGTTTAGAGAGAAATGATATCACAATAGTGTCTTTTTGAAATGACATCACAACATCATCCTGGAGAAAAGTTAAGTCTACTAATGATGTATAAGCTCCCTAAAAAGAGGTTTTTACAACTGCCAATGGCCAAGATTAAGTCCAAAGGAAACACACTCTCTACTGAAAACAAAATTCAAATGTGAAATGAAATACAAAATAACATTCATTCGCCTTTACTTTTGAGAGCTAATGTTATTTCCTATGTTAGAAAAACAGTGTCACCAGCAAAATTTGTAAAGAGAAACAGAATTTACTAACAAGGCGCTTACTTTTGTTGTAGTGAGTGCACATCTTGTTCTGATACCAATTCCATTGGTACAAGTTCTGGACCCTGATAGTCCAAAAATCTTCAATTACAAGGAGGGGGAAGAGGAAAGATGAAAAGACCAAAATATATTCCTATGCAGAAAGATGAAAAGGCCCAGATCTGGTCCAGCTGCAAAATATGCTATCAAATTTAAGACAGCTACATGATAGTTCTATGATATCTTTAGTCCCCACTTCAAAGGACAACGTGAAACCACACTCTTCAGCTTCTCTCTTTTGGTAAGAGAGAGGGAGGCTCAAGGGAAAAGAGATCATTCATTCAACTAAGAACATCTCTCAAAGCAGCCATATGAACCATAGTTTTCTTGTGGATTTGGTGGTAGCTTTCCTCAATAAGATCAAGGAGCTTTTACAAATTTGTAACCCACGAGTTCAAGGTATCATTGCTATCCTTTGTTGTCTGGAAACATATAACTCCCATTGGCAGGTCTATCTTTCCCACTAAGGACTTGGAAACAACCATTTTGGAGAGATGCTTTTCAGCTTCCTAAAATGGTCATAGAACTAACAGGTCATGCTGATAGAATATCATATAGGTGTGCATAATTACTATTATGGAGTCTCTCTAACCGATGATAGTGTTGATTTAATAGATCGAGGCATATGAATGATTAAAGCTCTCTACAACAGTGGTAACAGAACCCCAGAAACAGAGTTCCTTTCATTGAGTGATTCAGCTACATAGATTTCTGAGCAAATTAAGAAAGCTCTAATCACGAGATATACTTTTGTAACACTGGAAATTGTGAGTCATAGTAGAGCTCCTCCCACACTTCTAAAGCGCATCAGAATTTCAGGCTCCATAGGACAAGAAATGGTTTCACAATACCAGACATTGACACTGATAGCTACGACAAATTTTATGAGAAGATGACTAAGCATAGTGTGTATGCATATATATCGATCTGAAATATTCACAGAAAAAAACTACAAGCACAACATTCTCAACCTCAAGACAAGCCTTGGCATTCAAGGCACCAAAACCTCTTTTCCACTTTTTCGGAACTTGTATCCAAGTCTAGCAACCATAACCTGCAAGTATCAGGGGCAGAGAGGCTGCCCAGGGTTAAATGAGGGGTCTAGGCAATCGGTCATAAAGATTGACATTGATAAGAGAAATAAATAAATGTTCAACATAACCAACCTCAATGCTGAGGCATAACAGCTATGCAAGTTTCCTCAAGGTAATCCTCGAGCAATACTTCAAAACGACAATAACATTTTGCAGAAGATAGAGGAAGTCGCATCAGCATGATGATCCAAAGAAAGCAAGGAAAAAAAATGACAAAGTTCTGTAATTACATGTTTACTTATTCTCTGTCTAAGATCTTCTGCTGCCTTCTCAACAAGTGCACCTTCAAGCACAGTTTTCTCATTCTCAAATTTATCTATGAAATTACTTCAAAGAGCAGTTAATTGGATAACCTCCATTGTGACCAACTGTTTAAGCTGCAACCTGCATTAAATAACATAGGCACGGCCAACCAAATTCTATGGCAGATTATCAACCTATTGCAAGAAAATGTACAACCAAATACTAGAAACAATTCAAAGATGTACTTGATTTGGGGAATTTCTGAGACATTTTTAGCTTCTAAAGTATTACGAAGGCTTGACTGCAACCGATCATGTGGTGACCGAGCTAAGTACCAGCAGATTTTTCTTAGAACCTGGGACTAATTAAATCATGGAATGAACAGCTGTGCCTTGAAAAAGTCAGTGAAGACTTGACAAAGCCTCATATGAAAGAGCTTCACTGGTATCTATGGGTTTCCCCTTTGCTGATGGAATCTCATATATTGCCATATAGCAAACCATTGTAATGAGAGTAATAATTACATCGTTAACCACATGAATGCGAGGTGAGGTGTGTGTTCATATCCATTAAGTACATTTCTAACATCAGAGTTTGCAATAAAAAAAGGAAAAAGAGAATGCGGCAAATGAATAAAACCATGGCTTAAACCACAACCTGAATAACAGGTAGCGCTTGATTGGCAAAAAAATTCTAGTTAAAAATAGCAGATAAGTAAAGCACCAATTCAACATTTCGTGGGTTCTTATTATATCTGTTTCAGCTCCAGAAGTGACGGAATATCAGCTGGCGCTTCTTCCACAATACTTTCCCCTTCTTTAGGCTTTTTCTCTCTTTGGAAGGATCTGCATCAAACACCGGGGGGCTGATTTTCTGGATTTGTGCATGGACATAGTCCTAGCGATCTAAGCTTAAAAGAACCTGCAAAAGCATCTATCAGAAAACCGATCATAGTAAGAGAGCATAAATGGCTAAAAGCAATACAAAAATCCCGTACATGCTCAAGGATAAAGGCAATTTTCTCTGTATTTGCCAATGCTCCAAAAATTTTCACAGCAATTCAAACCACTCATAATGTTGGACAAGGAAAAACCAATTACAAGGTCAAAGACCCCATAATTTAACTTCTAGCTCCTGCAATTTCTTGTATTAAATAAGTATCTTATGCTATAAGACCTTCTTCCTTTGCTTTTTGCCAGTTTCTTTATCAACCGCACTGTCTCAATTTCGACATATAGCTGCATAATGAAATTGATTGCTAATGAACATGAGCCACAATAGAATTTGATTTCATATTTTCACCTTCCCAGCAGCAACAGAGTTAAGTGTCACATTAAATTAATTCATTACTTGATTATCTCTAGAGCACAATTACAACTTTCAGTTGAACTATCTGATTAACAGCAAGAAAAATTATTCCTCTAGGAAGAAAATAGAGTGAGAAAAGGTATTAAAGGGATATAGCAAGGTACAATACAAATACAATCATGAGGATCCCATCCAATTGAAAAAACTTGCAAACAGCATGACTACCAGGCCTGAGTTCTAGCATCTCTAGAGATTGCCAAGAACCATTACCCATATAGATATGCCAATGAGATTCGTTTTTCAAATATTCATACATGATGGCATATTATGACTACACAAAACGACAGTATAAGATCTAATCAGTACCCATATGGGAGGCAATCGCTGCAGTATAAGTCCATATAAATAAAACCCTTAAGATAACTGTTGTTAAGATCGATCCCAAATGTTTGAAACTGGACCACACTTTGGATCAATAATCATAAGACTGCACTGCGGATGATGGCAAAAGAAAAGAAGAAAACAAAATGAAAGCAAAGCCAGATGATGGCATTGAAAAGAAGAGGAGAGGAGGGTGAAAGAAATAGACAAGAAAGTGGAGCACCAATTACCGACTTCACTAAACCCTGAAAAGATGATAAAACAAAATAAAACTGCTTAACTTAAACAATATGCTTTTTCTCTGTCATCACAGACTAAGGATCTCTATTTGTCAATTCTCACACACATGTTTACTTCAACTCCAAAGGCAGGGTCCATCTTGTAAAAGTACATCAACGTATTTTGCTATTACCAGCCTTGCCTACTAGATAGTACCACAATGTCCAGCTTATCCACATAGCTTTGTGCATTATTTTCCTACTCAGCTGCAAGAGTTATTTCCGTTCTTCGTTAATGAGAACTTCCAATTAGTGTTCTTGATAGGATGCAACATCATGTGATCTTACATTGACTTTATGGATCAGGGAGATACTTATTGATAATTAATCTTGGTTAAGTGCTTCCTTTAAGTTATCCAGTAATCTTTCAACAACTTCTACCTATTGAGTTTGCTATCTCCTCCATTTTTTATCTTTTGAGAGAAAGCCACAACGCTAATTGTTGGAAACTCACTTTGCACTACTTGGGTGCTGAATACTCACTGATGTTAATTAATTTCACTTCCATAAGTAAATACAAGCACCTTGCCAGAGAGGATATCTCAAGGTTAACTTTGTGCTTATTACCCACTCTTTGTTTGCACATGAGCACCATTAAATTTCCACAGGAATATAAACCCCAACCTTCATTCATTAAAGAGTTCCAGAGGCACATCTTTTAAGCAACTCTTCCAAATCTCGCCAACTTGAATAAATTATTACCCATGGAAAGTTAACAGTGAATAGGTAATGGTGTCAAACCCTGGAAAAAAAAATCATTTGCAAGATAGTGCATCCGCTAAATCAACAATGTCACACAAATTCAATAATTATGGCACAAACGAAGAAGTTTATGTAAAAACAATGAAAATCACCTTATTTAGTTGCTCAATACCATCATCAAGGACTAGCACGTAAGCCAGCAATCAACTAACTAATTACTTGCCGCATAGCTCACCCCAGCAGACTGGCAACTCAAAAAGCAGGATCCGAATTTCACAGTTAAACAGAGACAGGCAGAGCACAAGGAAATACTTCAAAAGCGTGGCTGAACACATAGCAATTAGCAAATATTTACCCACCAATTGTTCGACAAAATTTCTCACCAAGAAAATGCTCCTACTAGACCTGCATGCATCCCAGGCACAACCTCATCCCCACTGAAAACAAACTTACAGAGAACAGAGTTGCAACCGAAACCTAGCACATGGGCCTTCCACCTGGTCGACCCAAACCCGCCCTCACGTCTCAGAGTCAAGTCCGGGTCCTCGACCTCCGCAGCAACATCGGGAGTCATGATCTTCTCAATGATCAGCTGCGCGATCCTTTCACCCACCTCCACTTCAGAGTCGACATCCTCTGTGGCCCACCCGCACCCGACGCCGATCGAATACTTCCATGCCAAACCCGAACTAGGCGCTGGAATAACAAATGTACAAGCGATTCGATTCAACCCTCGTCGATTATCCAAAACAAGGTACCCAGAGAATGTTTCGAGGTAAAGAAGTCGCACATCACGTATCCGAGCATTATGTTTCCTTTGGTATTGTAATGCTCAGACTGGTAGGGACGAGCGCTTTTCCTCTAGCCGGCACTTACCGTCTCAGCCGCAACGTTTTTTAATCCACAAACGAGTAAATCACTCCACATTCAGAAACGTCGAGCTTTAATGGAAAGCTGCAACGACTGGGGAAAGAACAAGAGTCCTCCTTGATGAGCATAAGAAAGAGGAACGATTGGCTTAAAGTCGAGAGAAACAAGAATGATAACTTTTCAATTATTATTTTCTTTTTCAAAATTTATCTCTTCTTTAAAGCTTAGCACTAGGGGCGAGCACGGGTAGCGGGTAGAACCGGGAACCGGAGAACCGGAACCGGAACCTCGGTCCGGTTCCCGGTTCTTAAAGGACCGGTTCCGGTTCCCGGTTCCATTTTTCCGGGAACCGGCAATCCCGGTTCCGGTTCCGGTTCCAAGTGGAACCGAAATCGGAACCGGAACCGGAACCGGAACCGGCGCGGAACCGGAACCGGGACCGGCCGCGGAACCGGTTAGGGTTCCAAAGGAACCCCCTGCTCGGCGCTCCAACTCCAAGTCTCCAGCGGCCTCCTGTCCTCTGTATCTTCCTCAGTCCTCCGATTTCAGCTGGACGCCGCTCGCCCTCAAGGCCACCGCCGCCGGACGCCGCTCGCCCTCAAGGCCACCGCCGTCGGACGCCACTGGACTGGACACCAGTCCCCGACGTCGCTCGACGCCCGCATTCGCGACACCTGAGTCGTCGTTGCCCTGAAGACCCTGACTGACGTCCCTGCTCACTGCTCAGCGCCGGCCACCGTCGCCGAACGCCGCTCGACGCCCGTCGCTCTGCTCAGCGCCGGCCACCGTCGCCGAACGCCGCTGGACGCCAGTCCCCGACGTCGCTCGACGCCCGCATTCGCGAATCGCCAGAAGTCCCTGCTCGTGACCGGCCGTTGCCCGACGTCCCTGCTCGTGACCCACGCCGCTCGCGCTAGAAGCCCCAAAACACCTCCGATTTCTCCCGCTGAACTCCGATTTCTCGACGCTCTCTGCGATCACGCATCCCCCATTTTTCAGCGACGATCTCTAGCTATTTCGCGTGGTTTCCCCAGCTCGGCTTCGGCGTTCCCCCCTTGTCGGCCGGTGTCCGTTCTCGGAAACCCCGAGGAATTCTCTCTTCGAGGTTCGTCTTCGTTTTCATCCATGAACGTGTTGCGGTTTTTCGGTTTTTTGTTTTTTTCGTTTTTGGGTAATGCTCGGCTCTGTTTTGTGTGTTTTTCCTTCACCCACGACAACGTGGAGGCGGTGGCGGAAGCAACTTGCGGTGAAGTTTGACGTGTTGCCTGCGAGTTGGGTTTTCTTGTTGGGTCTTGATCCTTAAGTGGAGCAATGGGTACAATCCTATTGCTGCTGCTTCTGCCGGAATCCTTAGTATCTTCGTTGTCGCTTTCGTGAGCTTCGCTTTGGTGAGCCGATAAATCTGTATGTGTTACTTAAGCAGTGGATGTTAATGGCAAAGCCTTGGAGGTTGATACGTCTCGAAGGAGTCGGGGAAAGATGATCACTTGGACTGAATTGCGATCTTCTGTTTGCGTTGGCGCTGATTTTGTGCTCTTGGGAACTTTGGGCGATTTGGCGCGATTGGTTTTTCATCAGTTTTTGTTTCCTTTGACGTGTCATTTGTCCTGACCTCATGCTGATTTACTTTGTCGTGCCTTCTTTTTTCGTGTCTTGCATTCTGTCGTCGTTGTCTTGTTTTTTTGTATCCGTTGTTGAGATTTGGATCTGAATTTCTTCCGATTGTAGTTTTTAAAACACATGCTAGGACAACTGTATGGCCACAAATAATGGCATATTTGAATAAATCTTTTGCATTTGTATTGATAATATGATATAGTCCTAAAATTGTGTATTGATTTGATTTTTAGCAATTGCTTGCATATTCTATAACTCAATTCACATTATGTTTTGAATTTTCTAATTATATTATATTATTGTTGTGTAGTGCGGAATTAATGTATCAAGATAACACGTCAATGGAGGTGGAGGGACGTGAGGAGATGACTCCGGGTATGGAATTTGAGTTTTCTGGCAATGAAATTGAAGAAGATGCACCCCTACCTTGAGTGCCACAAATAAGGTATCCGATTCTCATGATAAGAAATATACATCTGAATGCTGGAATCATTATTCGAAAATCAGTGATAAGGATGGAAAAATATATCAAGTGAAATGCATTCATTGTGGGTCTATGCTTAAGTATCGTGTTGCTAATGGTACTTTTGCTATGAGGAAGCACTTAAACACATGTAAGAGGTTTCCTCGTAATCTAGATAAGAGGCAGAAATTCTTTGTACCACGTAATGTCAACACGGCTGGTAAGGCAGGAGGAGATTCTAGTACTGGTAGCGTTTTATCGACGTGGTCATTTAATCAAGAACGAGCTAGGCACATGCTTGCTCGGTTTATCATCATTGATGAGCAACCTTTTTCATTGGTTGAGCGTGTTGGATTTCGTGAATATGTTAGTGATATACAACCTCTCTTCAAACATATATCACGTTTCACAGTGGCAAAAAATTGTATGAAGTTGTTTTTATGTGAAAGAACTTCTTTGAAGAATTATTTTGGAAAGATTAATTCTAGGATCGCACTCACGACTGATACATGGAGTTCCAATCAAAATCTGAATTATTTGTGTCTTACTGCACATTTTATTGATGAAAATTGGAAGTTGCATAAAAGAATCATCAATTTTGTGGTGATGCATAGTCACAGGGGTAGGGAGATTGGGAAAATGGTGGAGACATGCATTGAGGAGTGGGGAATAGAAAAAAAGATATCCACAATTACCGTGGATAATGCTAGCTCGAATGATGTTGCAATTGGCTATTTGAGGGATAAACTTTCCAAACAAAGGTCGTTGATATTAGATGGTAGTGTTTTGCATATGAGATGTACAGCTCATATATTAAATTTGATTGTGAGAGATGGCTTGACTACGGTACGTGACTCCATTGCACGTATCCGAAATGTGGTTAGGTATGTAAGGAGTTCTCTCACAAGAGCCCAAGGATTTAAATCTTGCATTGAGAGAGAAATGATCACTTATAAGGGTTCGGTAGTTCTTGACGTTGCCACTAGATGGAACTCCACTTACCTCATGTTGGACACCGCCATAAAGTTCAGAAAAGCTTTCGAAAGGATGGAAGATCACGATCCATCTTTTGTAAGTGAGCTAGATCATGAAACTCCTAGGGATGATGATTGGGAAAATGCTATTATTCTTTCGAATTTTCTAAAAGCATTCTATGATGCCACCAAGAAGATGTTTGGGACTTCATATGTTACTTCAAATGATTATTTTGAAGGGATAGCTATTTTGTATAGATATTTGAAAGATGCGGTCAATGCTTCGGATCCTAAGCTTCAAACTATGGGTTTGAAAATGAAAGAAAAATTTGACAAATATTATGGAAGCTTGGATAAAGTGAATATTATGGTGTTGATTGCGGTTGTGTTAGATCCTAGAGCCAAGTTAAATTATGTGAGATTTTTGTATGGACAAATTTATGATGATGAATTGAAGATTGAAGAGATGCATTGCAAGGTGAAGAATACATTGGAGCATTTGTATGAAATTTATGAGCAATCTTCTCTTATTTCAAATGATCAAGATTTTGGTGGCCATAATTTGGGTGCAAGTAGTAGTAGTTCCACTTCCCAACCCGATACGGGTGGTAGTGAAGAACTAAAGATGCATGAAGCTTAAGATTGGAAGAAAATGTTTTTATACTCGAATGAACAAGGGCGCGATGATAACAAGTCCGAGCTTGATGAGTATCTTCAAGAAAAAAATGAAAAGGATCTCGGTCTTGAGATTTTGATTTGGTGGAAGGCTAATGGTTCAAAATATAAGATCCTTTCTTTGATGGCTCGAGATATTTTGTCCATTCCTGTAACAACCGTTGCTTCAGAGTCAACTTTTTAGTACATCGGGTCGTGTGCTTGATGGCTTTCAAGTTCTTTAACTCCTAAAGTAGTGGAAGCTTTGATTTGCACTCAAGATTGGTTGAGGGCCGCTCGTGTACCGCTTGGTGATGAAGAGTGTATCGAGAACGCAGAACAATTTGAATTAGGTAAGTAATGTTTATATTTTTATATATTATAATTCTTTTTGTATATTTGATAAGTAGATATTTTATTTAATCTCTTCTTTTTCTTTTTTCAGATATGGTTGGCCTTAATGCGGAGATTATTGTTGACAAATAGAGTTGGTGGTGTCGCAACAGCAATGGATTTAGCGGTAGAGAATTCAAGCAAGGTTTTTTATTGACTTTGTGATGCTTTAACTATATTGTCAAAGAGTTTATGAGCCTTTAAATGGTTGTTGTGATCTCACCATTGATAAGTTTAATGCATGGAAAAACATTGTTGTCAAAGAGTCTATGTTTTGTTTTATTGTTTTCATAGCTTGGGAAGTATATTTATGGCATGATTTTGATGTTAGAGGATTATTGCGACAGTGCTAAAGAGTCCGATAATATGCACGTATGTTATAATTTTTTTTAATTCATTTTTAGAGTGCGTATATTATAATTCAACGTGCGCGCACGCTATATTTTTATTCATTTTTTTATTCATTTTTTTGATAACGTGCGCGCACGCTATATTTTTTTTTTTTATAACGTGCGCGTACGTTATATTTTTTTTTTTATAACGTGCGCGTACGTTATAATTTTTTTGATAATGTGCGTGTACGTTATATTTTTTTGATAATGTGCGTGTACGTTATATTTTTTTTTGGTAACGCGCGTACGTTATAATTTTTTTTTTTTTGTAATATGCGCATACGTTATAGTTCAAATCTATAAATAAAAATAAAAACAAAAAAAAAAAGGAACGCGGAACCTTGGAACACCTGGAACCGACCACCCGGCCCGTGACGGGGTAGGTTCCAGTTCTGCTTCGACGGGGTTCCCGTTCCTCATTTTGAGGAACCTGTACTGGAGTTCCAGGTTCCAGACGGAACCGAACCGAACCCTTTCACCCCTACTTACCACGTTGTCGTTGTCAAAATGCCCACGATTAAAATGATTACAGGTAGGATGGCAGATAAAAAAAGGAAAAAAAAATTGAAAATGAAAGAATTGTACAAAAGAAAAAGAAGATGGAATTCAAGGTTGTGTTAAGAAAACAGCAAAGAGAGGAAAACCTATTAGCGTTTTCAAAATTGGTACAACTCCAATTGGCTGAAAATTGTCAACTATAATCGACGAGGTCTTCTTCATCAAGTATATGATTGACTAGTTCATTTTAAAAAGAGTTTAATAGATTTTTTTACTAGAATTGATCGGTTTCAACAATTGCTCTTTTTTATCAATAAAAAATTTGATTTTATCATTAGTTGGTCCTCGTCGTCGTAATGAATATAAAAACCTTTTTTTTTTAAATTTGGTCAAATAAAATGTTTTGAAAATTTTGAATATCTCCTTTTGCCAACCAAAACTGTTTTCAATGCTTTATAGCGGCTATTTTTTTTTTTCCTTTTTAAAAATTTTTAATTAGTTTTCTAAGTACATGACAAAAAGAGATCTTCCAATAATGACCAAAATATTTATTGACTGCACGAATGACTTTTAAGTGTGTCTTGTGATATTTGATGTAATTTTCAAATCATTGACTACACAAACACCGGGAAAAAGTATTAAAAATCACTAATATTTTTTGTCTGACTTATGCCGATTGCTAAGCAAATCTCATGGTGGCATTCTTCAATAAAATGATAAATAAGTCCATTTTGTTAGGAAATTATGCGTTGTTTATCGCGCATTATTACTTCTACAACTAAAGCTAAAGATGTGCCCACAGCTTTTTCTCTATGAACAGAACTCCACAGGGATAGCCTATTGCTGAAATAGACCAAGGATCGCCCCAATCATTTCCTTTTCAGCTTCCATGACGAAGGGTGGAGGAGCTAGAACTCTAGAGAACAAAGGCCCCTTCCCTATCGAAGTATCGACTTCAAGAAAAACGTTCTCCCTTGAAGGGAAATGACAAATAGCATTCATTAGCCTCGCAAGCGCCGGCAAAATTCATAATGTAAAATAGAATTTAGTGATGAGGCACTTATTTCAGTACGAATGAGTGCCCATCTTGCTGTGTACTTTCCAAATTCCTAAAATACATTTTACAGTCCACTTTAACTCCAACTTACAATTTTGAGACCTATAAATCGATCTATAGTGTCAATTGAACCAACATGATCTTTGGCATGGCAATGATATGCAAATCCCGACAACAAAACATAGAAATTTACTTTTTGCTAATTTATAGGAATATGAATGGAGTTTCTCGGATTCAACTTGGTTAGAGATTTACTACTCGGAACTATTCTTCTATCAATCAAGCGCAAAATTTGAAAATGCATTCAACACAACGTTCATGAGCAACTTATAAATAATCGCTCTATTTCTTCTATATTATTTGCATTGATGTAAACTTTGGACTGTCATACTTGACACGAGCTTTTTCGTACACTTTGCAAAAAATGAAAAGAGATGAAGTATCGAAAGCTCTACATAATGATATTTAATGAAGTAATCAGCTTTCAAAGGGTAGAGACGAGGGGTTTTTCACTCGAGTTGCTTCACATCCTTCCATGAGAGTGTGCCATTCATCTAATATTTACTGTACTCGGAGATCTGCATAAATAGAAGTGTAATAGAAAACTTAAGGAGTGGATCATATTTTTTTCTAGTTCCATCCAAACACGTTCCATGAAATGAATAAAGTTAACGAACTACTCGATGGTCCCCACAGGAGTCACTCTTTTCCCATTTCACTCTATGACACAATATTTATAACTTTTTTTTTTTTGGGTAAGAGGTAATAAATATATAGGGGGAAAGACCACCCGCCGCGGTGGCTCAGCTGGGTAGGCGCTAGACTTTCATCGAGGAGGTCTAGTGTTCGAAGCTTCTGCAACGCAAGTTGCAGGAAGGCTAGCTTGAGACTCTTGGCGACTTGCCCTGTGGCACGTGTGTGGTGGCTAGCACGTGTCGCCCCTAGTGGTTTACCTCCGGCTGCCGGCTGTGCGGGGTTCCCTTGGTCACCAATATATATATATATAAAGGGGAAAGGCCAAATGTACAAAAAGGTCACGGCATCGAAAACATATACTCAAGATAAGAGGACATAATGAGTGGATGGATGCCGAGATGTACAAGCAACAACACAAAGCAACCAGGAAAAGGAAGCCAAGCTAACAAGAGACAAGCACGGCATGAACAACTGCTAACCAAAACACAAACTCCGCAAAGGAGGAGGGACATGATATTTAAAACCTTTACATCTTCTTCAGTAAAGAAAAGGGATTTCAGACAACAATTCACCAATGAAATCAATCAAATGCCGAGATTAATAGGAAATATGCGATGGTGTCAAAAGATAAAAGCGAAACAAATTAGACAAAGAAATAATCCTATGTTGCCACTTAGAAGCACCTATAGTAAATTGAAAATGGGAAGAGACTATGTAAAGATAACTTCCACCAAATCTGAAATTTTACAACCGTCGAAGAAACACATTATCCTCAATATTTCAAAGTTTCTCACTGTATTACACACACATGCCAAGAGTTGAGAGAGATGTCAAAACCAGTCGGAATCAAACACATTTCAGTAAAAGAAACTATATAGAGAAATGACATTACAACGGAGTGTCTTATGGAAATGACATCAAAACATCAACTTGGAGAGAAACTATGTCTCTCTTGAGGAGATAAAAAATGCAGTTACCTAATTGAATGAAGCTCCCAGAAACAGGTTTCTAGAACCGCCGATGGCCAAGATTGGGTCCAAAAGAAACATGCTCTCTCTGCTGAAGATGAAATTCAAATGTGAAATGATATAAAAAAAATAACATCCATTCGCCTTTTCTATGGAGAGCTAATGTTATCCCCAATGCTAAGAAAATATAAGCACCAGCAAAATTTGTAATGCCAAACAAATTTTAACATGCTCATTCTGTTGCATTGAGTGCACATCTTGTGCTGATACTAATTCCATTGGCACAAGTTCTGGACCTGAGAGCTCAAAAATCTTCAATGAAAAGGAGGGATGAAGAGGAAAGATGAAAAGACCAACATAAATTCCTAATTCCTATGTAGAAGGTGTACTCATTGTATCATTTCAGTCCACACAAGGCCCAGATCTGGCCCCCCTGCAAAATAAGCAATCAAATTGAAGCCAGCTGCACGAGAGATATGATAAACATCTTCAGTCCCACTTTAGGCCACAATGTGAAATAGCATTATTCCACTTCTCTCTTTTGGTGAGAGATCGAGGGACGCTCAAGGGGAGAGAGATCATTCTTTCAACTAAGAATATTATCAAGCTCTCAAAGAAGCCTTATGAACCAACGTTTCCTTGTGGATTTGGTGGCAACTTTTCTCGACAAGATCGAGGAGCTTTTCTAAATTTGTCGCCCACAAATTCAAGATGACATTGCTGTCCTTTGTCATCTGGAAACAGACAACTCCCATCGGCCGGTCTATTTGTGCCACTAGGGACTTGGAAACAACCATTTTGGAGAGATGCTTTTAAGATTCCTAAAATGGTAATATAGAACAATCAAAGCTCTCTACCATAGTGGTAACATAACCCAAAAATAGAGCTCTTTTCCTTGAGTGATTAAGCTACATAGATTTTTAGAACACAATAAGAAAGCTCTAATTGCAAGATATACTTTGGTAACACAGGAAATGGTGAGTGATAACAGAACTCCTCCCACCCTTCTAAAGCGCATCGGAATTTTAGGCTCCCTGGGACAAGAAATGGTTTCAAAACGCCAGACAATGACACTTACAGCTACAATCATGAGCAGAAGTTGACAAAGTGAAGTCCACACATATATATTGGTCATAAATGTTTACAAAATGAAACTACGAAGACAACATTCTCAACCTCATGACAATCCTTTAACTTTCAAGGCACCAAAGCTTCTTTTCCACTTTTTTTTGGGACTTGTATCCAAGTCCAGCAACCATGCCCCACAAGGATCACATGCAAAGAGGCTGCTCAGGGTTAAATGAAGGCTCTTGGCAATCATTCATAAAGATCGACAATGATGAAGAATATAAACAAATGTTCAACATAATCAACCCGTATGTTGAGGTATAACAGCTCTGCAAGTCTCTTCAAGGTAATCCTTGAGTAATACTTTGAAAAGACATCCTTTTATCAATTCTTCCACAGAAATAAACTCCAAGCTTCCACAAAAGGGTTCCAAAAGCACATCTTCTTAATCAATTCTTCCAAATCTTGCCGACTTGAATAATTCGTTACCCGTGAGAAGTTAAATTCAATAGATCAGGCCAAAAAAAAAAAAAAAAAAAAAGAGGTGTCAGACCCTGAAAAAAATCATTTACGATATAGCGCATCCGCTAACCCAACAATGTCACGCACATTCAGTACTCACGGTACTAAACCACCAAGTTCAGGCGAAAACACACTAAAAACCCCCTTATTGAGTTGCCCAATGCCACCCACCTAGGACTCTCGCTCAAGGAATTGGCGAGAGTCTCCGACGACGATCGATTCAGAGGCCTAGGAGAAGGGGAAGAAAGGGGAGAGAGAAAGAGCGCTCGGTGAACCCCTCACTCGCAAAAACTTCCACTTGTCTATTTCCCCCTCTCCTCTCTCCTCCTCCTATTCGAACACACTAATGCGAGAGCAAATTAAATTAATAAATAAATAAAAGAGCAAAAAAATAAATAAAATAAATAAATAAAAAGAGCATGGGGGAATAAAAAAAATGGATGAAAATGGAGAGGAAATCTGGGGATCCGAAAAAGAAGCGAATCGAATCCGGATCAGATTGGGCCATCCCGGTCCTTGGAAAAAATCCAACAGCCGATAGAGATTCTGGCCCAAAACTTCGCCAGACGGCCCATGGAGCCTAAGAATTACGTTGGCTGGGCTGGCCATCTTTGCCATGAAGATGAGATTTCCTTTCTTTTCTTTTCCTACAAGGTGACTGGTGAGTCGCAGCCATTGAAACCATTCAGATGTTATCAAAAAAGGCGGTTGGAAATTTGAAGTAAAGGTGAGAAACGAAAGCTCACTTGATCAATATAAAATCAGAAATTAAATAGGATTAAAAATTAAAATCGCTTGAATCAAATATATTAATGAATTTTGAACCAATTGATATATTTTCCTCTTAATATGGTAGTGACTACTATTTGCGTCATTTTTGGTATTCAAATGAGAAAAAGAAATTTCATGCCAAAAGAGCAAGAAGAAGCGCCGAAGTCTGAATATGAAAATTTCCAAGAAATTCTCGTTGTTCTTTTTCATTGTTCAAATCATGGAATTGCTTTGTGGGGTTTGGCCTCTTTTTATAGTTTCTCATAGGACTCACCTGTTGCAATGCATTGTTTTGTCAATTCAAAAGAAAAGGTTGGGGAGTACATGGGATGCTACTCAATCAATGACTTTTCCGATCTTTGGCTCGAGAAAATTTTCCTATTACGACGGCTCTACTATATTTGGCACTTTGTCTTGATCAGAAAGTTTTGCTCTCACTATCTTCAACCTTCAAGATCGCATTTTCTCATGGCTAAGTACGCGGAATTATTAGTGGAATTCGCAAAGAGCATAATAGGATCGGGGTGACGCAACATTGATCTTCCCTCTTCATGAGAGGTGTTTCTAGTGGCTCGTCTATCGCGAATGGATTTTGCATGTCGGGGCAGATGTCTTTGTATAGATGCTGAGGTTACACACTGAAGCACAGTTCTCTAGCTGTTGAGGTTCAGACGCTTGGTCCAAACAAAGCTCACGTGATTCCCGAATGACACTGACCGGAAATGCTCTCTTCCATGTTCTTTGGAAAGATTCACCGGCCACTGTGCAAGTTATCCCTGGAATCGAAGGGTAGGTATAGGATTGGTATGATGCGACACTGATCTCTTCTTGTGGCGAGAGTTGTTTCTAATGGTTCATCTGTTATGAAAGTAAGCAATATTGACATTATACACAAGTGATTTGAGCAGCGATATTTTCTAATCTATTTATAATGCAGAATTCTCATGATAGTCGCAATGCCAAAGTCTTATAACAGTCGCTGGAATGATCAACAAACCGAATAGAATAGAGACTAAGGAATTCGCGAGATTGCAGCCCATGATCAAATCATCCTCCCTTAATCCAATCACAAATGGTTTGAGCATTACGGGTCGCATTCATGCCCACCCCATCATGCAATCCTTTTAGGCACTATCTTAGAATCTACTAATTCCACTCCCACCAAAAGACATATGTGAATGCATCATTTTGACAGAGAATGAATGATCAGTACTGGCTTCCTTTATTTTCAATCACAGTCTCACTTACCAACCACTCATAAAGTATTATAGTCAGTCGAAGCGACCAAGCCAATGAGTCACTACACAGTCTATGAGGAGCGTTCCCGACATTGGCTTCCCACCTATGTTTGTGCTCGAAAACCGCACCTTTGACAAAGAATAGGAAGCATGGAGATCTAAGAGATGACCGCGTCCTGAAATTATAACAAAAGCCCGGCCAAATGGCCAAGTGCGAAAACTCAGAGACTTCGTTCTAGCCATTGCAACTCCATTTTTTTCGGGAGGAAAGGCGACGAATTATCCAATGGGATATTCTGCAGGATGAATGATCAATTCTAGCAGCACCGTGTACTTGAACTGCGCCAAGCCAATGCAGCCTTCTCATTTTGGCGCTCTTCGAGTAGGAATCAGATACTTGTTTATTATAATTATTAAGGACTTTGCTCCGACCAGTCCATTCTCAACTGCAATCAATCTTGAGCTTCGAGGGCCAAAAAATAATCTTGAGCTTCACTTTTTCATGCTGGATGATCTTCCATTGTTTTTGCAGGGTTCAATACAGGGTCACATGATGTCGCGAATGTGTCAAAGGATGACAACACCAACTGCAACACCGGCTTTCCATTCAACACCCTAACCAATGGACCGGCCATTTTTTCTGTCACCATAGCCGGCGAGTATTACTCACATCCACACCTTTGCCACTGGTGACCATTGCTTCCACGGGCCCAACGTCCAGTCCAATGGGAGCCTTGTCACCACCGGCCCTAACCACCTGCACCACCAAATCTCCACCAACTCGTTTAAAGGATTCCTCTCACAATTCCTACACGATTCATATAGATAAAATTGCTCAAACTTGAAGTGATTCATAATTTTTGAAACATATATAATTCTCCTCTGAAATTTTGGAATTCGGCTTTACTCACAGTTCCAATATCATGAAGACCAAGATTATCAAAGAAAAAAAAACAAAGAAAGTGTTGTTACTGATCAAAACAGTAAACAAGAAAATAGAAAACCAGAAGCTATATTTTCATATAAGGAAGAGAAGCACAGAGAAAACAGAACACAAACTTGCATACGTCTGTTCTAAAAGAAACTGTCAAGTACAGGACAACTTAAACAAAGAAAAAACTGCTCACTACGTGCAACACATAACTGCACACAAACGTGCTATTAACTTCCTAGAAAATAGCAAAAACACTAAATACGTAAACAAATGAACTTGGCTGTTTTTTAATTAAAAAACAGAGTAAAACAGAGCATAAAACAGCAGAAAACAGAGTAAAAAAGAACAAAACAGAAAACAGCAACTGAGACATTTTAATCCAACAAACTCCTCCTTGGATCAGTTGCTGCTGCATACTCCAATTTTCTTTCTTAATACTTCAAATCTTCCAGCTTGAAGTGGTTTTGTGAACATATCTGCAAGCTGATCTTCAGATCTGCAATAGACCAATTTAACTTCGCCACTTTGTTGCACCTCACGCAGAAAGAAAAATTTGACTTTAAAATGCTTGGTTTTGCCATGAAAAACTGGATTCTGAGATATTGCTAACGCAGCCTGATTATCCACATTAACTTCAATGCAATCACTAGAATTCAACCACAGATCCTTCATTATCTTTTTCAGCCACAAAGCTTGATTTGCAGCTGCAGTAGCTGCTATAAACTCGGCCACAAAGAGGCGAGCTACAATCTCTTGCTTTTTAGAACACCAGAGAAACAAGCGAACCAAAATTGAAACAATATCCGAGACGTACTCTTCATGTCATCTACTGAACTAGCCCAGTCACTATCAGAAAATCCTTGCAAATTAAACTTCTGACCTTTTTTAAACTTCACACCAAAGAACAATGTTCCTTTGAGATATCTCAATACCCTTTTTGCTGCAATCAAATGTAACTGACTAGGACTACTCATAAACCTGGATAAAATACTCACAGTAAATAAAATATCTGGTTTGGTTGCTGTAAGATACATGAGACACCCAATCAGACTTCTATACATAGAAGCATCTATTGCATCTGTTCCATCATTCTTCTGCAGCTTTTCTTTAGCAGCCATAGGAGTGCTTACACTTCGACAATCTTCCATCTGAAACTTCTTTAGAATTTCCTTCATGTATTTTTTTTTCCGACGGATGAAGATCTCATATGAAGCCTGTTTGACTTCCAAACCCAAAAAATAAGCCATCTTTCCCAAGTCTGACATCTCAAAACTGCAAATAAATCTTGCTTCACCTTCTCTATCAATTCCATATCATTCCCCGTCACTAAAAGATCATCTACATAAAGTGACAGAATTACAACACTGTGATTCACCTTCTTGACATAAAGAGTGAACTCACTTAAGCTTTTTACGAAGCCAAAATCCTGCAAATATCGATCTATCTTCCCATACCAAGCTCTTGGAGCCTGTTTCAGTCCATATAGAGCTTTCTTCAACCTGTATACACTCTCTTCTTGCCCTTTGATACTGAAACCTTTAGGTTGTTCAACAAAAATCTCCTCCTCAAGCTCTCCATTCAGAAATGCAGACTTGACATCTAATTGAAATATAGGCCACCCTTTCTCTGCTGCAATAGCTAACAGTAATCTTATTGTATCAAGTCGTGCAACAGGAGCAAATGTTTCAGAATAGTCTACTCCCCATATTTGTGCATAGCCTTTCACCACTAGTCTAGCTTTGTGTTTATTGACAAAACCATCAGGATTAAGTTTTGTTCTAAACACCCACTTAACCCCAATCACATTCTTATCATATGGTCTGTCAACAAGCTCCCATGTGTGGTTTTTCTGGATCATTGCAATCTCCTCCTGCATTGCTGCAATCCACCTCTGATCCTCCTTAGCTTCCACAAAGTTAGATGGTTCAAGCATTGCCACATTGCTTCTTTCATAGATTTCAGCAAGTGACCTTGTGCCTCTCACCGGTAAATCATCCACACTGTCTTCCAATCCATCTATAACTTCATCAACCTCTACATCTTTGCGAGGTTGTTTTTGAATATTGCTGTTCTGCACTCTTTCCTTCCATCCAATTCCACTCATCTTCCTTTAGAAAAACAACATCTCTGCTTACAGTCACCTTTCCTGTCATAGGGTGAAAAATCCTGTAAGCCTTTGATTGAAGACTATACCCGATGAAGATTCCAAGCTCAGCTCTTTTATCCAACTTGTCCCTCTTGACCTGAGGAACATGAATATAACACAAACACCCAAAAACCTTCAAATTTTTCACAGAAGGTTTAACACCATACCAGACTTCAAAAGGTGTTGACCTCTCTAAGGCCTTTGTGGGCAATCTGTTCAACAGAAACACTGCAGTATTAGCTGTTTCAGCCCAGAACTTCTTAGGCAACATCTTCTCATGCATCATACATCTGGCTATCTCCATAATACTTCTATTTTTCCTCTCACTGACCCCATTCTGTTGAGGTGAATAGGGAGTAGTGAACTGCTGCATAATTCCTGCTTGCTCACAATTTAACTTTAACTTGTGAGTAGTATACTCAGAACCATTATCAGACCTGAGTATTTTAATTTTCTTCCCACTTTGATTCTCAACTAAGGCTTTAAACTTCACAAACACATCAGCAACTTCAGACTTGGCTCGCAGAAAATAAATCCAACTCATCCTAGTCATATCATCAGTGAAGGTAATGAAATACCTGCTACCATTGAGAGAAGACTCAGACATAGGTCCACATAAATCTGTGTGGACTAATTGCAGCTTCTCACATGCTCTCCAGCCTCCTCCTTTGAAAGCAAATTTGGCTTGCTTGCCAAGAAGACAAGTTTTGCACTGTGAAAATTCCTCCTCCAAACTTGGCAAGTCATCTGCCAAGCTATTTCTCTGCATAAACAACATGCTCTTCCTGTGAACATGCCCAAGTCTTTTATGCCATATCTCTGCATTTTCTTCTTTGCACTTTAAAGCCATTTGTTGCATCTCTTGTGGCTTGAACATGAAACTCTTGTCCTCCATTGGAATTCTTAGCACTTCTTTGCTATCTGCATTATTAATAAGACATTCATTCCCTTCGAATTTCACTTTATAGCCCTTCTCAACTAATTGACCAACACTTAACAAATTATGGTCAATATTTGGCACAAAGAGAACATCATTGATCAGCTTCACCTCCTGATTTCCTTCAATAGCCACTGTACCCTTCCCTTGCACTTCGATATACTGTCCATTGCCAATTCGACTGGACTCGACCGACTGTCTAGAATCCTAAACAGCTTCGAATTGCCAGTCATATGATTGGTACAGCCACTATCCACCAGCCATGCATCATTCCCAACAAAATATTCAGAAAAGGAAGCTACAAACAAGTGCTCTTCCTCAGTTTCATTCACTGCTACTTGGGCTTTTCCTGCTTGCTGGTAATTTTTTTCTTTGCAGATGGCTTCCATGTGACCCAACTTGTGACATCTTCTGCATCTAGCATCGGGCTTTCTCAATATCTAAAAAAATGATGATTAGTTCCACCACGTATTGACAAGGCTTTTGTTCATCTTCCATTTGCTAGACCCACCAGAATTTCTTTCTTTTGCTACAAACTTGGAGTCACCGGCATTTTCTCCGGGATCGAATCCATTTCTTCCTTTGCCTCCATCATTTGATTTCACTCTAGCTTGCAGCGCACCCTCTACAAACTCTTCTTTTCTCATCGCCTTACGTGCTCCTGTGCTCAAAGCATTCAACAATTCCGCAAGCTTTATATCGTAAGTCTCTTGTATTTTCCAGAGACGCTATGGTGGCTTCGAACTTCTGGAAGAGACACCAGAATCTTTCCCGAACAAGCCTTTCATCCTTCAAGTCAATCCCTAAAACTCTGATTTTTCAGCTATCCCAACCAACCTATCGAGTACTCCTTCACCGACTCAATCCTTCATCTCGCTGTCTCTCAAACTCCCTCAAGAGATTCAACACCTTCATGCCTCTTATCTTCTCATCTCCCTCGTATTCATCCTTCAAGAAATTCCATATTGCCTTTGCAGAATCACATCTCATGATCCTTGTGAAGATAGTGGGCGAAACAAGAGTACGAGGCATGACTTTGCCTTGGCCTTCCTTGTGATTCTCTCTTTATGGTACTTTATCGATTCAAGGTTGGATTGTCTGGAAGTGGAGCAACCTCATAATCATCCTCCACAGCCTCCCATAAATCATGACCCTCCAAGAATGCCGTCATCTTGACAGCCCAAGCCTGATAATTTTCCCCAGTAAATACTGGAGAAGCCATCGCAGAGAAACCACTCGACCCTGTCTCCATCACCCTTTAACTTCTTTACACTTCGATACTTGCTTCACTTCACAGGCCCTCAAGATCATACACGCTCTGATACCACTGTTGTTATTGATCAAAACAGTAAACAAGAAAATAGAAAACCAGAAGCTATATTTTCATATGAGGAAGAGAAGCGCAGAGAAAACAGAACACAAACTTGCATACGTCTGTTCTAAAAGAAACTGTCAAGTACAAGACAACTTAAACAAAGAAAAAACTGCTCACGTACGTGCAACACATAACTGCACACAAACGTGCTATTAACTTCCTATAAAATAGCAAAAACACTAAATACGTAAACAAATGAACTTGGCTGTTTTTTAATTAAAAAAACAGAGTAAAACAGAGCATAAAACAGCAGAAAACAGAGTAAAAAAGAACAAAACAGAAAACAGCAACTGAGACATTTTAATCCAACAAAAAGCAACAGGGGACCAAAACTTGCATACTGGAAAGTTAAACCAGAACATCACTCATTGGAACAAAATCTTCATTGCCGTAGGGAAAAAAATCCCAGCATTGGAATGACTAATGAGCTGAAGAGCAAATCGTGTAATTGGAGAAACAAAGTGCATCTTCTTAGGATCGAACTCAATAGGTAAAAAGTTAATCGAGAATTTGAAATGACTTTGAAACTACGAAGTCATATCCTTGGAGCTTGAAAGAACCTGGCGAATTTTGGGTATTGAGAGCACCATAAATCCAGCTGTATTGGTCTCCCTCCTTTGCCTATGTGTTTCTGTACAATTGCTTTGTGAAGAAAGTAAAAGGGTGTTTTTTACTTAGTGGGCATAACTATTTGCATAACCCAAAGATGTCGTGGCCACAGCCTTTCCCAATCTTTTCAGTTTCCATAAAGAAAAGGAAGGAGCTGGAATTTTAGAGAACGTCCTTACCCTATCAGGTATCGACTTGGAGAAAAATAACGTCCCTTGAGGAGACAAAAAGTGCATATATATTATTGAAATGAAGCTCCTTGGAAACATCGCTCATTTCGAATGTGAAATGAAATGGAAGGGTTATCCCCAATGTTAGAAAAAATGCAAGCACCAACAATATTTGTGATGCGAAACACAATTCTGTAACAAGGCGCTTATTTCATCCAAATGAGTGACATCTTGTGCTGACACCCGTTATTTGGTGAACTTCTCAATCGTGTCCATCTTTGGCGCCATTCTGTGCGATTAAAAATCGATTTGAAATCGTAGATGGGCGGATCGATAGAGATGTGTGGCTAATCGTGGGTGGCTGAATTAGAAAATTCTCGTTGGCCGACACTAGGATCGATTTTCTTATTGTTTTGGTACCCTGTGTCCATAATTGAATCGCTCGAGATTTTCACGACAATCAAGAGTTGGCTTGAGTCGAGTGGGTTCATAGTGGGCCAAGAAAATCGACCACGGGTCATTTGCCTTAAAAAGTTACTGAAAACTACCCGATAGTCTGTCGCACGCTAAAAACGCGCCGAATGAAAATTAACCACCACCCGAGTCCGATTTCGAAATCAAGTTTTGGCCATGTCACAATAAATTTTAGGAGCTCGACTCATCTTAGAAGATTTTCGGAGATTTGGGAAATTTTACGGAAATTGGGTTCGGACGTCGCGGAAATTTGGCAGAAGTTCAGATTGGCTAAATTAATGGGAAATTTGACTTTCGGGTTGAGCCTGTGTGTGTCGGAGATTTATAGAAAATTTCTTGGGATTTTTCTACATCAAAATTTAACCTCAATTTGGAGAGATTGGAATTGAAATTTAGTTCGAACTTAGTTAAAATCGAATCTTAAGATGGGGTGTGCAACATTGGTATCAATTTGGATTTTTGGTGGGTTCTTGAGTGAGGAAAAATGCCGGGGTAATTGATGGATAACCAATTGATTTTGTGAGGGCCAATTGAGATGAAATTTGGATGGAAGAATGTCCAATTGAAGCTGAGATTTTAAAATTCGTAGCCCCCTCCCTCCTAGCCATTTTGGACCAATTGAAAAGTCTTGGAGAGTGTGTTGGTGGATCATTGGAAGCCATGAGATTATACTTGGCTTAGGATAGCCTTGAAAGATATTTGTTGTGGAAAATCAAGGCTTTGTGGAGCCCTCACTTCTCACTCTTATCCATCTCTCTCTCACCCCACCAACCGGTCACTCTCGCTCTCTCTCCTCTACCCCTCCATTCGACGACCTCAGCCAGCGGAAGAGAGAAACCGAAGCTGCTCCTCACGTCCGCGTCTTCAACTCGAGCAAACAGCCGCGCCAGCGAAGACTCCATCTTCGTCCACGAGCTGCCCATCTTCGGTCAACAGCTTCCACCGAGTTGAAGCCCTCGAAGACCGAAGCCAGTGAAGCTGCTTCTTCACGCGTCCACGCCAGCTGTTCCCTCTCCTTCGCGTGTCCAGCAGTAGGCGTCCACGAAACCGCAGAGTCAACCTTCGCTCGTGAAGCCTCCACCGTCGACCCATCAACTTCGTTGAAGCTGCCCGCACGTGTCACCAGCTCGGCCAGCAGTCCAGCGACATCGTTCTCCACCGCCAGCAGCGAAGACCGTAGCTCCTTCACGCGTGTCTTCAAGTTCCAGCAACCCCACGTCGATGCTGCAGCCCCACTTCGGTTTGTCTTCAACGGAGTCAACGGAACCAGCAGCTTCTTCTCTTCTGTTGACTGAAGCTGCCAGCGGATGCTCCTTCTCCACTGAGGTTGGTCGGCCACAAAAGCCAGAAGCTGTTCGAGAATTTCCTCCACTGTTGACTTCATTGAATTCCCCGCTTGCTGCCTCATTCACATCGCCTCCATTTCTCCTTCGTGTAACTCAATTGCCGAAGCAATTGACTGGCTGAAGTCGCAGCACCCTCCAGCGAAGACCGAAGCAGCCCACGCAAATCTCTTCGTGGATTGCGGCCCAACTCTACAGCCCAGCGAAGCCCAAAAAAATCTTCGGTCCATCTTCAGCAGCATCAGCCCAGCAAATTTGGCTTATTTCAGCCTAAAGAGAGCAGCCCATTTTCAGTTTAATTTCAAATGGGCCAGCAATTTCAGTCTTCAAGCCCGCAGGATTGAGGCCCAATTTCAGTCCACAATTTGAAGCCCAAGTGAATTCAGTCAAGAATTTCAGCAGGCCCAATTCAACTTGGGTCTGGCCCTAAAGCAAGAACAAATCTCAGTTGGGCTGAGATTTGTTGGGCCTAAGCTTAAGGCCCGGTCCAAGCCCACCGGTGTTGTCGAAAATCCGATTTCAACCGCCCTTGCGTCGCCGTCGCGGTGATTCGATCTTCGCTTTTGTCAAGTGAGTTTTACTCACTAAAAACTTTCTTAGTTTTAATTATATTTAAGGTTGGTTAGATTTAATTAAATGCAATTAGGTTGTTAGATTAGTTTAGATCAATGAAATTAGAGACTTAATGATGCATGTTAGGTGGTTAGAAATAGACATTAGCAAGTAGACATGCCATGTTATTTATGGAGCGAGTCTCGGTAATTTTCCGGGTTTGTCTCAGTATCCAATTCGGCATTATGAGCCTAAATTAGATTTTTATAATTATTTATTTAATTTTCGAAATTAATTATTTAATTATTTATTTTTCCGGAAATTCAACCTGGGATGGCCGGTGACCGGAATTTCATGCGATTGTCGTGGTGCGATCCGTTTATTTATTTGAGCTTTATTTGGTGCTAAAATAATTTATGAGTGAATTTAAGATTTATTCCTAAATTGAATCTGAGAGGGTCGGGTGGGGCCGTAAAGCCCACTGGGCTGCGAGAGGGTCGGGTGGGACCGTAAAGCCACTAAATGTTGAGAGGGTCGGGTGAGACCGTAAAGCCACTAGATCTTGAGAGGGTCAAGTGGGACCGTAAAGCCACTAGATCTTGAGAGGGTCGGGTGGGACCATAAAGCCACTAAATTTAAGGGATTGCTTGATGTAGGATGAATGACCTAGAAATGGTCTATCTGACATGAAATCGACTAGGTCGATTTGATCAATGCTTCGATCGGTGATGTGATTGTTTGAATACCTATTAAACTGTACTAATATGCAGATGGAATCTGAGGCCAAGGTAAGTCCTCCAACTCGTGCCGTGTTTAGGCAGCCTATAGTGTATTGGCTTACTAATCGAGTCTTAGGGGTAGGACTGTTTGACGCGTGGTCTCATTGGTTATTGAATAACCATTTCAGGACCCTGAGGAGAAGCTAAGGAAGAGGAACCTGAAGGGGAGAAAGACTTTTGAAGAAGAAGATGATCCATAGAGGGATCTTGAATATAACCCAGATGTGGACTGAAATCCCATCCCTTTTGTAAACCCTGTCTTAGCATAGATAGGTGTGAGACAAGTATGTTATGAATAGTATTGTAAATATACTATGAGTTGTCTTTGTTAATGAAAGTGTGGTTATGAATTTCAATATGAAAAAAACATGGCCTACTTTCCTATCCCATTGTTTTATTGTCTGGGGATTTATAACTGCTTCCGCATGTGCTTAATAAATAGAAAGGGTCGGCGATACATAGTCCTGGGATATCGCATTCTAAAATCGACCAAGTAGAAGGATGTGCGTGCGTCCGAGGATCGGGGCGTGACACTACACATCCACTCGTGGCCGATCTAGAGCATTTAGGACGTTGCCAATGCAGGAATTTGACTAATACGTGCTAGCCTCAGCTCAAAACAGCAAACCTATGCTCGTGACCTTGGTTAACTCACCAAATCTCGACAGAACCATGGCAGCCAGCGCGACGTCCATCTCCAACCGCCCACTCGATTGCTGCCAAAACTACCGCGCTAGTTACTACCGAGCAAACTAAAATCTCCAATTCGGACAATCGATGAGCTGGCGTGCCGGAGCGACGTTTACCTGGAGCGGATGGAGAGGGTGTTGCCAGCCGTGAAGACGCCTCGTCGCCGTCGCCATCGTCATCTCCGCTATGCCGACCAATCTGCCCACCTGCCTGCAGTGGATGGGCAGTGCGAATGGTGGCTTCGATCTTCGGGCCTCGGAAACTAGCAGGGCGACTGACTAGTAGCGAGAGAGAGAGAGAGAGAGAGAGAGAGAGAGAGAGAGAGATTCCATGGTTCCATGGACGTCCAGCCGTCCTTCTCTTCTACCCCTGTAGCTCTTGACGTTTGCTAACGCTCGAAATATAACCAATAAGGGCGCTGGGTCTCTTTGAAGCCAAGTTCTCTCATCTGCGTACGCCTAAAATTTGACACGTCCGGCGATCCTTCGAGAGATGGGCAGTGAAAAATACTGAATTTTCGCAAGTGTTTCAAGTCTGACAAATTCTTCAAGGCTTTCAATTTTTCGCACCATGCAACAACAAGGTTCGATAGTCCGACGGGAAGCCTTGGGAGACATTCAAGTGGACGGCAATCATAAAGAGAGAGTTCCTTGAGAAGGGTTAGCTTGGAAAGACGGGGCAAAGACCGCCCCTGGCAGGTGATCCTTAAATCTTTTAAGCCAGAGGGCAGTTCTGGTAATTCCATAAGCTTTTCACACCTCTCAAGGAGGAGCTCCTCTAGCGCAATCAATTCGCATATATTACTAGGTAGTTGGTTCAGGTTTTTGCAATACCAAGCTTCCAACTTTTGGAGTTTTGTCAACATTCCAATGGCATCAGGTAATTTTGTTATGCCAGTTCCAAAAATACACAAGATCCTCAGATTTTGCAAATGCCAAATTTCCAATAGAAGGATGAAGCTCTTCTAGATTCGCACAACCTACAAGACTCAAAATCTCCAACTTTTTGAAAGTGGACAAGTCGGGAGTTCTTTTCAGAGATTGACAAAACGTGAGGTTGAGAACTTTGAGCTCGGTTGCCTTCTGAAAGAAAGAAATGATACGTCAGTGTAATTGGACTGTCGCAGCTTGTGATTTTTTGCTACTCCTTATGTTTTCAACCTTTTAGAATTCCTCAAAAATTACCCGTGCTCCTCTATACATTCACAATGGTCCTATTTAATTTTAAATGTCTCTTTTAGTAGTGTTTGGTCATGGCAATAGATAAATGTCTTTTAAACATATTGATTGCAAAGAATGTTAGGGTGTACAAGTGCTTACTGCATTTATTTCCGAATAACATTTCAAAGGAGATATTTGCCTATTAGACATAAGCAACTTATATTATCAAATAAGCACATGACAAATCCAAATGAAAGAGAGATGCAATCATCGGGCACCATGTTTTCCTTCAATACTATGAAATTAAACAGAAACGGCTAGTTTAATTATGAAAATCAATTTTCAAATTTTATATGTATAAGGAAAAAAAATGTTAAGCTAAAAAAATACTTCGATGCCTTCTTTACATCTTACCTCGAGTGGAACCCATCCTCCCCAGTCCTCTAAAATTGCACTATATGACAAATCGAGTACAACTAATTTCTTCGAATGAAAGTTGACTGTAGCGAAATTCGAGGGATAGCCCTCCCACTTAAGCCATCTTAACTTAGGAAGTAAGTTTTGGAAATCTCCGATGAAATTAGCACCATCCACTTGAAGGAACCTCAAGTTGGTCATTTTTTTAAACTGTTGGCTGCGTAGCTTCTTCCCTCACCACATTTGCCAAGAGAAAGGGCCTCAATCTTTCTGGTGCCCTGCAACTTGGAAACATTGTGGACCATAAGTTTTGAATGATGAGATGTGACTAATTGAAATAAAATAAAATGCATTGATTTCGATTTGCTGTCATACTACTATGGCGTAGGCTTCTACCTTTCATTTTTGTGAAATGAAAAGTTGTAGTTGCATATTATTTATCTAATATATGTAAAGATGAGAAGCTCAAGTGATTGTCTCCAAACTTTTTCCTCATCCACCTATACCATTCGCATTTTGCACCTTCTGAATTTCCAAAATTTGAGTCCAATTTGCAAATACAATGGAAGGCCTCTCTTCATGCATATAGTAAGTCAAATATATTTATCAAAATTCATGCCCTTTATATGTGAAATAACACTTCCTTTACTCCTATCATGTATATGCGAACCAATACAACTCTAACCATCCAAATGCATCTATCAAATTAGCCATGATATAAGTATCAAAATTAAAGAATCCCAATTGTAGAATTTCCTCACTTTTTTGGTTTACTTTGTTTGCAATTGTCAATATCAAAATGAAAACAAGAATGTCATTGCAAAAGATACGTGTGTGTTTTACGTTCCTTTCTTATCATGTGTTCCTTCAATGAGGGTTTTTCATTATACGTGGAAGGAAAATTGATAATTACAATCATTCTTTACGTGATTCTTTTTATTGCTACTGATGTTTGATGCTATATTTTCATTTTCGTGTTGATTTTGTTACAAAGAAGTACTAGTCATCTAAATTTTGCTCAGTTTTACCATAGATTTCTAGAATCAGGCAAAAACAATGATTAATCAAAAAAACTCTTTTGCTTAGAGAACCAGCAATTTATGGGGACTCAAGACTGATACTTATTTTTATTCCAAACAAGAAAGGGAAGATGGACCCACATTCACTAACTAAGAAAAGTAGAGAAGACTCATACCTTGCAATTGTCAAGCACATGTAGGGCTTCCTCACAGATCCACATTCTGCTATGCTCTTGAGGTTCCGTTGGATTTTCTAGATAAACAATTTCCCTTCCAAGATCTCTCAATTGATCATGCATCAATAGCTCTCCATCTTTGTCAATTTTAATTAGGGACATATGAGTTAATACTTCAATCCCCATCCCGGGGAAAAAATCACAAGCATCCCACATATAGGTTGGATTTTGTTTATGTGATCCGATGAAAAGGCATGCTATATCCAAAAATATTTGTTGTTCCCTATAATCTAATGCTTCATAACTTATTTTCAACTTCTCTTGCACTTTCTCATGGGGCACTTTCTTTAATTTTTTTAATGTACCTTTCCATACGTCTTCTCTCTTTCTCCATAAGAACGAACCTATAACTTCAAGAGCTAATGGGAGCCCCCCAGTAGTAGATACGACATCACCAGATATAACCTCATAATCACTCGGAGGAGAATCCTTTTGAAAGGCATGTCTACTAAATAAAATCAATGATTGACCTAAAGATAACTGGTTGAGTTGGTACATGTAGCCCACCCTACCTTCATCGAGAATGCTTTTGTTTCTAGTTGTGATGATGACTATACTTCCCGTTTCAAGCCAACTACCGCCCTCGACCAAAGCATTCAATTGAGTGTTATCATCCATATCATCCAGAAGAACTAAGACTTTCTTCCTCATAAATCGAGATTTAATGACACTGACTCCTTCATCGACATTAGACACATCACATGAACTTCTTGTTATGTCATGAATGAGTTGCTTTTGTACGCATTCAATACCCTTACGCTGGGATGTTTCTCGGATATTTGCCAAGAAGCTACGACAGTCAAAATGACTAGAGAGTTTGTTGTATAACACCTTTGCAAGAGTTGTCTTACCAATGCCGTCCATTCCATAAATTCCAATAATCTGTGTACCATTGAATTCAGCATCTATGTTGCTCATAAGTTGCACATGATCCTCGATTCCCACTAACTGTTCGGGAACATTTAGCTGAAAAAGTCTTTTTAACTCGTCCATAACTTTTTTCGCAATAATCTTAACCAATGTTCCTTCATGCCTGTCAAATAACAATGAATATCAGTATAGGATAGCAATATGTGTATTCTTTTTTAAAAAAGATCTATTTATGAATAACTAAACAATGTTTTGTTGGAGGATAAGGTACCCATTATCAATTTTCTCCGATTCCCATCCTTTCAAGGAGCTAACTTCTTTGAGTGCTTCTTCCCATTCCTTCACAACCATTTCTTCCATATTCTTTTTATGTGCATCGATAGCTTCTCTCAATCTCCCTATAGGATGTCGCACTTGTGAGGGTTCCACTTTGTAAAATATGGGCAACACTATTTGCCCTTTACTCCTCTTGCACTTTAACATCTGAACCAATTCATGAAGGCACCATTTGCTGGAAACATAGTTCTTGGAAATAATTGGAATAGAGATCATGGACTGCGTAATGCTGCAGAGAAGCTCCGGACCAATCTCTTCACCAACACGGAGCTCATTGTCGTCTCTGAACACGTGAATTCCTGCATCGGTAAGACTAGTATAGAGATAGTCGGTGAAATTTTTGCGTGTGTCTATCCCTCTAAAGCTCAAGAACACTTCGTAGGCATTCCCTTTCGGCCTTTTGTCTCCCCCTTCATGATCTCCTCCATGCGGAGCATTCAATGAGGAAGACGCCCTGGAATTCAGATCTTCTGAGGGAGTGGGTTCTTCTCTTTTACAATTCAATTGGCAATTTAAGTTGAGAGGGGAATGACGTGAAAAGAAATGAAAGGAATTGGAGAGAAAGGAAGAGAACGGAAAGACCATTTACCCTTTTCTTGATTGGATGGACATCATGGAGTGATTGACCAACGAGATTCTTATTCTGTTATAAAATGAGAGATTGATCAAGCAGAGCATCGAAAGAAAGCCAGCCTTCGCGGTCCAGATCTACGAATCGCGCAAATGTCTTTCATGACTCAGTTAATTCAGACGAAAATAAAAGAACTCTCACACCTCTTGCTTTCTCAGAAGAAAATGGAGCAATCAAAGTAGGAAACAGAAAAGAGCAAGGAGTCGGTTGACTACCTGAGGAGTGCTCAAACAGCAGAACCCTGGGATTTACCAACACATGACATTCTTTAATATGCATGCTTGAACAATGTTCGAGTTCTTGTCATCCAACGGTCCAAAACTCTTCATGCTAATCGAACTGCTGTGAGGCATGTCGCGGAAAGAATAATCATTGCACGCGTAATTTCCGCGGCATCGTTGACTTGGAGACACGCGATACTCAGCGGCATCATGACTTGACTGGCTTTTTATATTAATAAGAAAATATGGAAAAGAGAACTGACGAGCTCCTGCCGTGATCCCCAGAGAAAATATTGGGTGGTCCGGGACTGCCACATCAACGTGATCCCAGACCACTCACGCGGCGCCACGTGTAAGGGGAGGGAACCAATATTTTCTCCTGATCCCCACGATTCGCACTATATTACTGGGAAGATGCTTCCAACCTATCCACGCGCTTTCATTGAAATTTGAGAGATCCAGGACTGGTTGAACTGGACTTGACTTGCTTTCATTCTCTTATACACTGCTAATTTACATGAGTCAGACAAGAGCGTATAAATCGGGGGATTATATCAAGTCCAGTTCAGCCAGTCCTGGATCTCTCAAATTTCAATGAAAGCGCGTGGATAGGTTGGAAGCACCTTCCCAGCAATATGGTGCGAATCGTAGGGATCACAAGAAAATATTGGTTCCCTCCCCTTACACATGGCGCCGCGTGAGTGGTTCGGGACCATGCTGACGTGGCGGTCCCGGACCACCCAATATTTTCTCGAAAACAAAAGCTTAAGCCGCAATAAATGCTCTGACAGGAGAGAGAGAGTGCAGGCTAGGAGGAGAGAGGGCTTGGCAGGCTAGGAAGAGGAGAGAGAGGGGAAGAAGGCAGAAGGCACCAAGTGGACCCACCGCTCCACATGGCACCTCGTGAGTGGCCGGGGACCACGCTGACGTGGAGGTTCTGGACCACCCAATATTTTCTCGCAGGAGGCTTTTTCTTTTTTATACGTCTAGAAATGTAACTCTAAAATAAATCTTTTTCAAAATAATTTCCTTAAACTAGGTTTCTCCATACTACTTTTTACTTAAAAATTATCAAATCGTTATCATCCACCCAAACCACTTGTATCTCTCCCCTTAAATTAATAGCTTTTAACATTTTACATAAATTTTATTCTTTTGGTGTTGTGTTAATAAATTCCAGGCCAACAATGCTCCATATTCAAATGGTAATTTAGTGATACTTTTTTTTTTTTTCCTTTTATGTCATCTTTTGTCAGACTTTTTATTTCATGTTGACATTCTTCACCAACATGTTCTTCACCAAAATATAATTTTTCACAGCACAATAGAGGAGGATTCAATATTAGCTTATTTAGCATTAGAAGATGTGATTTGAAAAACTGAGAGGAACTGCATTAAACACGACAACAAGGAGTGATTACGTTGACACCTAGTGTATTATAGCTATTTAATATTAGCTTACTTTTGCTGCTTTGGCAACCAGCCTAGCTTATAAAACCTCCTAAGAGCATGTACTCACTTCTTTACTCATAGGTACAAACATTCTTGACCGAATTTTCCCAAATGCACGTACGCACATCTACCCCCAAAGATTATTGCCGACTATTTATTATCAAATCTTGGCAATAATATGAAATGACTAACATGGCACACATGATTTCAATCACCTGAAGAATAATTAGGTTGGCCAGACTCGCTAAATTAAAGTTCAGAACTATCAATTCAAATTCATCTATCACCGGTCCAATGCAAATGCAATAAAAAAAATTAAATAATAAATGCTCCTAAAACTATATGCTATGCAATCTATTTCTAATATTTTTGTTTAGATGTTAAAAATCAATCCCTAATTTTTTTAATGCAATAAACAACTAATTGAGCCACCAAAATTTAGATATTAATAGCGACACTTATCTAACAATGTGCTATCTAATCACAAGCAACGTTAAATCAAATAAATATTTGACACCTATTGTTGGCACAAACATTTTAAATTCCTAATTCATTCAAACAACCCCCCGCCCCCCGCCGCTCACAAAAACAATATTTCATTCATTAGTTAAATATGTCCCATGAAAAGTTCGGGTACTATATGATGCTTTCTATAGGAGTCATTCTTGCCCCACTTTGCTCTGAGACCCAATGTTTAAACCCTTAACATCTTCTCTTGTAAAAAAAGGGGATTTGAGACAACAAATGATTGATCAAATTTAATCAAATGCTTAGATTCATAGGCAAAATGTGATGATTTCTATATTTCATCAGCCAGAAGTCCAAATCTTAACAGAGTTGTAAAACAAACACATTATCCTCAATATTCAAGCTTCTTACTGTATTATTACCCACATACATGCCAAGAGTTGAGAGAAATGTCAACTAGTTGACATTGAAACACATTCTGGTGACTAAAAGTTCGGAGCTAAGTCCATTGACAATATATAAGCTCCCTAAAAAGAGGTTTTTAGAACTGCCAATGGTCAAGATTAAGTCCAAAGGAAATAGGCTCTCTGCTGAAAACAAAATTCAAATGTGAAATGAAATACAAAATAACATTCACTCGCCTTTACTTTTTAGAGCTAATATTATCTCTGATGTTAGAAAAACACTAACACCAGCAAAATTTGCACAGAGAAACAAAATTTGGTAACAAGGCACTTACTTTTGTTGTAATGAGCGCACATCTTGTTCTGATACCAACTCAATTGGTACAATTTCTGGACCCTGATAGTCCAAAAAATCTTTAATTACAAGGAGGGGGGAAGAGGAAAGATGAAAAGACCAAAATATATTCCTAAGCAGAAAGTGTATTCTGTATCATTTCAGTCCAAAACAAGGCCCAGATCTGGTCCACCTGCAAAATATGCTATCAAATTTAAGACAGCTACACGAGAGTTCTATGATATCTTTAGTCCCCACTTCAGAGGACAATGTGAAACCGCACTCTTCAGTTTCTCTCTTTTGGTAAGAGGGGGGGGAGGCTCAAGGGAAGAGAGGTCATTCATTCAACTAAGAACATCTCGCAAAGCAGCCATATGAACCATAGTTTGCTTGTGGATTTGGTGGCAGCTTTCCTCAACAGGATCAAGGAGCTTTTCCAAATTTGTAGCCCATGAGTTCGAGATGTCATTGCTCTCCTTTGTTGTCTGGAAACAGACAACTACCATCAGCAGGTCTATCTTTCCCAGTAGGGACTTGGAAACAACCATTTTGGAGAGATGCTTTTCAGCTTCGTAGAATGGTCATAGAACTAACAGGTCATGCTGATAGAATATCATATAGGCTTGTATAATTACTACTATGCTGTCTCTTTAGCAGATGATAGTGATGATTTAATAGATCGAGGCATATGAATAATTAAAGCTCTCTACAACAGTGGTAACAGAACCCCAAAAACAGAGTTCCTTTCGTTGAGTGATTCAGCTACATAGACGTCTGAGCAAATTAAGAAAGCTCTAATCGCTAGATATACTTTTGTAACACTGGAAATGGTGAATCATAGCAGAGCTCCTCCCACACTTCTAAATAGCTATGACAAATTTTTTGAGAAGTTGACTAAACATAGTGTGTATGCATATATATCAGTCCGAAATATTCACAGAAAAAACTACAAGCACAACATTCTCAGACTCAAGACAAGCCTTGGCCTTCAAGGCACCAAAGCCTCTTTTCCAATTTTTTGGAACTTGTATCCAAATCCAGCAACCATAACCCGCAGGTATCAGGGGCAGAGAGGCTGCCCAGGGTTAAATGAGGGGTCTAGGTAATCAGTCATAAAGATTGACATTGATAAGAGAAAGAACTAAATGTTCAACATAATCAACCTGGATGCTGAGGTATAACAACTATGCAAGTTTCCTCAAGGTAATCCTAAAGTAATACTTCAAAACGACAATAACATTCTGCAGAAAATAGAGCAAGTTGCATCAGCATGATGATCCAAAGAAAGCAAGGAAAAAAAAACGACAAAGTTCTGTAATTACATGTTTGCTTATTCTCTGTCTATGATCTTCTGCTGCCTTCTTAACAAGTGCACCTTCGAGCATGGTTTTCTCATTCTCAAATTTATCTCTGAAATTACTCCAAAGAGCAGACCTCCATTGCAACCAATTATTTCAGCTGCAACCCGCATTAAAATAATAAAGGTACGGCCAACCAAATTCCACAGCAGATTATCAACCTATTGCAAGAAAATGTACAACCAAATACTAGAAGCAATTCAAAGATGTACCTGATTTGCAGAATTTCTGAGATATTTATATCTTCTAAAGTATTACAAAGGCTTGACTGCAATCGATCATGTGGCGACTAAACTAAGCACCAGCAGATTTTCCTTAGAACCTGCGACTAATTAAATCACAGAATGAATAGCTGTGCCTTGAAAAAATCAGTGAAGACTTGACAAAGCCTCATATGAAAGAGCTTTACTGGTATCCACTGCTCTGGGTTTCCCCTTTGCTGATGGAATCTCATATATCGCCATATAGCAAACCACTGTAATGAGAGTAATAATTACATCGTTAACCACATGAATGTGAGGTAAGATGTGTGTTCAAATCCATTAAGTACAGTTCTAACATCAGAGTTTGCAGTAAAGACAGAAAGGAAAAAGAGAATGCGATAGATGAATAAAACCATGGCTTGAACCACAACCTGAATACCAGGTAGCGCTTGATCGGCAAAAATTTCTAGTTAAGAATAGTAGATACAACATTAGAATAAATAAAGCACCAATTCATTATATCGTGGGTTCCTATTATATCCGTTTCAGCTCCAGAAGTGACGGCAAATCAGCTGGCGCTTCTCCCATAATACTGTCCCCTTCTTTAGGCTTTTTCTTCTCTTTGGAAGGATATGCATCAAACACCGGGGGGCTGATTTTTTGGATCTGTGCCTGGACATAGTCCTGGCAATCTAAGCTTAAAAGAACCTGCAAAACCATCCATCAGAAAACTGATCATAGTGAGAGAGCATAAATGGCTAAAAGCAATACAAAAATCCAGTACATGTTCAAGGATAAAGGCGATTTTCTCCGTATTTGCCAATGCTCCAAAATTTTCCACAGCAATTCAGACCACTCATAATATTGGACAAGGGAAAATCAATTACAAGATCAAAGACCCCAGAATTCAACTTCTAGCTCCTGCAATTTCTTGTATTAAATCAGCAGCTTCTGCTATAAGACCTTCTTCCTTCGCTTTTTGCCAGTTTCTTTATCAACCGCACTCTCTCAATTTCACATTTTCACCTTCCCTCCAGCAACAGAGTTAAGTGTCACCATCAAATTAATTCATTACTTGATTGTCTCTGGAGCACAATTACAACTTTCAATTGAACTATCTAATTAACAGCAAGAAAAATTATTCATCTAGGAAGAAAATAGAGTAAAGAAAGGAATTAAAGGGGTATTAGCAAGGTGCAATACAAACACAATCATGAGGATCCCAGCCAATTGAAAAAAATTGCAAACAGCATGAGCACCAGGCCTGAGTTCTAGCATCTCTAGAGATTGCCAAGAACCAATACCCATATAGATATGCCAATGAGATTCGTTTTTCAAATAGTCATACATGATGGCATATTACGACTACACAAAACGACAGTATAAGATCTAATCAGTACACATATGGGAGACAATCGCTGCAGTATACATCCATATAAATAAAACCCTTAAGGTAACTGTTGTTAAGATCGATCCCAAATGATAAAAACCGGACCACACTTTGGATCAATAATCATAAGACTGCACTGCTGATGATGGCAAAAGAAAAGAAGAAAACAAAATGAATACAAAGCCAGATGATGGCATTGAAAAGATGAAGAGAGGAGGGTGAAAGAAATAGACAAGGTGAAGAGCTATATGCTATGACCTAAAAGAAAAATTCCGTAGCAAGAAGAGATGGTTGCAGTACAAAGGTGATGGCATTGTGCTGCACTGCTGGTTGTGGAGGCACAGCAGACCTCCCATATCCCCAACCAAAGCTCTCATGAAATTAGAGCTCACTTCCAACTCCAGCAATAAAAGGCTATTCTTAATCTAGGTGAAAGCATATGGACTCTCCCAAGTCTGCATAGAAAGTATTTTCAGCCTTCCCACAACCACCAATTAAATCTTCCATCCAATCTAATTCAGGACAAGGGCAACACCTCAATTTTATTTATAATCCCCTTACAGTTTAATCCCCAAAGTTAGCCCCAATAAGCAGGTTCGGCCTTTAGATATTCTTTCAGACGTACAATTGGTCATGCACGACAAGAAATGGAGCCTAATTTGATTTACTATGAGATTGAGTCCTAATTAAATAGGCAAAGTAGGTGGACTGGGATTAGGAATCCCATCCTACATCTCCAATGATCTTACTCCTAATCCAATCTGGGAATGATTGTCAATGTGACCAACTTACATCTTTTTAATTGCCTCCTATACAGTTAGCAATCCTAATAACAATCGTGAAGGTAAAAATCTGGTACAGGTATAATAATAGCCACCAGTCATAATACTCTGACTAACCCAGAGGAACTTATCAGCATTTAGCACAGCATAACAATGAAATACACTCAATGAAGAGCAAAATTTCCACCAGCTTATCACCCAAAAGCAGAGATAAAAAGGCAAATATCTGGACATTGGCTAATCTCGACGATCCAATTCTCTCATATCAAAGGAGTGTAAGATACTTCCTTTGTTACAAGAAAGTTTGGGAGCAACTATATACAGGAAAAACAACTTAACAGGTATGAATATCCAAGTATGTGTGTCATCAAATAATTTTGACTCAAGCACTTGACGAGGAAGGCAAAGAGTGCTTTGAGCTAGGAAGACAAAAATTCATGCCCCAGGAAATCAGTAGACGACTGAACACAATAATCTTGGCTCCTGCTTGTTTAATATTCCTTTCGCCACCAGCAAACCCAACACATGCTGCGTTCATGCAAGGGAGAAACTCCACAACAAACCCTTATTGCAATGGACAGGTACAACCCATACTTATTGTTCATCTTCAGTTGATTAGTATTTTGAATCACTCGTCTGGCACCCAATCTCAATTTCTTTTCTCCCCCGTTTCTTTGTTGTGTAAAAGGTATAATAAGTAAGGCACCAAGGAAATACCTATCCATCTAAACCGAAAAGAATTCATCCCTATACAAGAGAACTCAAATCCTAAAACAAATCTACTAACCAGAATAAAAACAAAGTGGAGCACCGATAACTGACTTCACTAAACCCTGAAAAGATGACAAAACAAAATAAAACTACTTTAACTTAAATAATATGCCTTAATCTCTATCATCACGGACTAAGGATCAGCTGCGCGATCTTGTCACCCACCTTCACTTCAAAGTCGACGTCCGAGTAATTGAACAGGATCACCCCAACCGGGCCTCTGTAGTCCGCATCGATCACGCCCACGCCGACGTCGATCTAATGCTTCCACGCCAAACCCGGTATCAGGTGCTGAAGCAACAAATGCACAAGCGATTCGACTCAGCCCTCGTCAATCATCCAAAACAAGGTATTGAGACAATGTTTTGAGATGAGAAGTTGCACATTAGCTACTCGAACACATGTTCCTTCGGGTACTGCGATGCTCAGATCGGTAGGGGCGAGCGCTTTCCCTCTCGCCGGTACTTCTCGTCTCAGCCGGGCTGTTTTTATCCGCAGACGGAGAAACCCACGTTCAGAAACCATCGCCATTTCTCGACATGGACCGAACCCGAAGCTCTAAGGAGGAAAGTAAAATTTGGGGTCACGTTTTTCACCACCAGAGATCGTAGCACGCGGAGAGAGGGGGATCGCTCGCGAAGGTAAGACGGCCTCCCGGGATAGCGGCTCCCCGGCGGATCCCATGACGCCATTATTGGTAGGACGGAAAAGCAAAAATAGGTTAAAAAAATTGAAAATGAGATCATTGTATAAAGGAAAGGGAAGATGGGGTTTGAGGTTCTGTAAAGAAACAAAAAAAGGGAAAATGCATTAGGGTTTTCAAATTGGTACCGCCCTAATTTGTGGAAAATTGCCGATTAAAATCGATGGAGTCTTCTTCATCAAGCATACAATCATCACCCTTACCGTAATGAACATCACAGACTTTTTCTTACATTAATTTTTGTCCAATCAGATGTTTTTTCTTTTTTTCTGGTAAAAGTAAGAATAAATTGAGAGCTTTAACCAATTGTACACAAGATCGGCCCCAAAACAAACACTCAAAGAGACAAAGGTCAAAAAAAGATCCGCCGCAATAGTTTTTTTCCCCATAAAAAGTGCATTTATCTTATCAAAATGAAGTTCCCTAGAAACAGGGTGCTCATTTCAAATGTGAAATGAAATGGAAAAGTAGCATTCGTTAAGCCCTTATTATGGACAGCTAATGTTATTCACGACGTTAGAAAAACACAAGCACCAGCAACATTTGTGATGCGAAACAGAATTTAGTAATAAGGCACTTATTTTGGTCCAAATGAGTGCACATCTTGTGCTAATACCTATTCCATTGGTACAAGTTTAGGACCCTAAAAGCCCATAAATCTTCAATTAAAATGAAGGGGGAAAGAGGAAAGATGAAAAGACCAAACTACATTCCTATTTTGAGAGTGTATTTAGTATATCCGAAACAAGGCCTGGATCTGGTCATCTTGCAAAATATGCAATCATATTTAAGACAGTCACGTGGGAGTTCAATGATGAATATCTCCCGTCCACACTTCGGACAAACAGCATTCATCGGAGGGAGGGAGAAAGGAAGGGAGGGAGGGAGGGAGGCTCGAGGGGAGAGATCATCCATTCAACTGAAAACATCTTCAAGCTCTCAAGGCAGCCTTATGAACCATGGTTTCCTTTGGGATTTGGTGGCAACTTTTCTTGACAAGGTCAAGCAGCCTTTTCAGAATTGTCTCCCCTGAGTTCAAAATCTCATTGCTTTCCTTTGTCGTTTGGAAACTGACAATTCCCATTGGCCGGTCTATCTTTGCTGCCAGGGACTTGAAAACAACCATTAAGGAGAGATGCTTCTCAGCTTCCTAAAATGATAATATAGAAGTAAGAGGTGATGCTGATAGAATATCACAAAAGCTTGAATAATTATCATTATATGGTCTCTCTATCAAATGATAGTGTTTATTTGTTAAATTGAGGCATGTGATCAATTAAAGCTCTCAACAACAGCAGTAAGAGAACCCAAAAGCAAAGCTCTTTTCCTAGGGTGATTTAGCTTCAAAGATTTTCTGAACACATTAATCAAGATCTCTAGCGAGATATACTTTTGTAACACAGGAAATGGTGAGTATTAATACTAGCAGAAAAAGCTTGCTCAGCTATTTCTAGCAACATAGCAGACCTCCTCCCACCCTTCCAAAGTGCATTAGAATTTCAGGCTCCACGACACAAGAAATGGCTTCACAATGCCAGAAAATGACACAGCTACAACAAATTTATGAGCAGAAGTTGCCAAAGCCAATTGTACGGAACAAAACTATGAAGACAACACTCTCAGATCTATGACAAGCCTTTGGCTTTCAACGCACCAAAACCTCTTTTACACATATTTGGAACTTGTATCCAAGTCTAGCAACCATGCCCGAATTAGGGATCACGGGGAGAGAGGCTGCTCGGGGTTAAATGAGGGGTCTAGGCGATCATTCATAAAGAGTGACATGGATAATGAACATAAACAATTGTTCCACGTAATCAGACCTGGATACTGAGGGATAACAGCTCTGCAAGTGTCTTTGAGGTAATCTTCCAGCAGTACTTCAAAACAATGAGAATATTCTGTGGAAAATAGAGTGAGTCACATCTGAGTGATGATCCAATTAAAAGAAGAAAAATGACAAGTTCTGTAATTACATGTTCGATGATTCTCTGAAGAGGCTCCTAGCTAAAGGCAGCTTGTCTCACCCGGGAGAAGCCAAAATTCTTCTTTTGACTATGATTGGGCCCTGTCTAAGATTTTCTGCTGCCTTCTCAACAAGTGCACCTCCTAGCACATTTTCTCATTCTCAAATTCATCTTTGAAAGTACTTTAAAGAGGTGTCCATTGGAAAACCTCCACCATGAGTAATTGTTTCAGCAGCAACCTGTGTTAAAATAACAAAGGCATGGTCGACCAAATTCTATGGCGCATTATTGAGATATAACAAGATGTACAACCAATTACCTAGAATAATTCAAAGATGGAATGGGAATTCCTGAGAGATGTTTATTTTCCAAAGTGGCATTAAGAAGGCTCAACTGCACAGGAGTACCAGCAGATTTTCCTTAGAACCTGCGTTTAATTAAATCACAGAATGAACAGCCGTGCCTTGAAAAACTCAGTAAAGACTTAACAAGGAAAGAGCTTCAACGGTATCCATTGCTGTGGATTGTCCTTCACTGATGGAATCTCATATATCGCCTTATAGTATCGACAAGTCTCAAGGTAATTATTTATATCTCCATCGTTAACCACATTAATGCGAGGTATACTGAGATGCGAGTTCAAATCCATCAAGTACATCTAAAAGTCAGAGTTTGCAATAAAGTTAGAAAGGAAGAAGAGTATGTGCCAGATATATAAAGCCATACAAGTTCATGGTCCTGAATGCCAGGTGCCACTTGATTGAGAAAAACAAATTAGTTATAAGATAGTAGATACAACATTAGAAAAGGCGAAACACTAATTTACCACATCATGAGTCATAGTATAATGGTTTCAACTCCAGAAGAGACGGAATATCAACTGGCGCTTGTTCCACAATGTTTTCAACTTCTTTAGGCTTTTTCTTCTCTTTGGAAGGATCTGCATCAAACACTCAGGGCCTGATCTCCCTAGAAAGGATGTGTGCACAGGCATAATCCTGCCAATCTATGCACAGACGAACCTGCAAAATCCATCGATCAGAAAACCAATCATAGTAATAGTGCATAAACGGCTAAAAGCAATACAAAAACTTGTACTTGTTCAAAAATAAAGGAAATCTTCCACGTCTTTGCCGTTGCTCCAAAAGTTTCTACCTGGATTTCAAACCCACCATAGGAATGTTGGACAAGGAAAAACCAATGACAAGATCAGCGACAACTGAAGTCAACTTCTAGTTATTCCAATTTCTTGCATAAAATCAGTAGCTTCTGCTATAAGTAGGGTCTTATAGCATGGAAAATTTGCCACTCTAGAATGAAAATATGGTCAAAAAAAGAAGCAAAGGAACAATAGCAAGGTCCAATACAAATACAAGTATCTCTATGAAGAGGATGCCAGCCAACTGAAACTTGCAACCAGCACAAGCACTATAAGATCCCCATAAAGGATATATCATGAACAAGACATGAAAAAAAAAAAAAAAAAAAAAAAAAGTGATGCAATTACATGAGTAGGAGAACAAAAAGTAAAAACTTGGGGCAATCATGGGAGAGAATCCAGAAACACAAGGTGAGAAACTGAAGGCGATTCCACAACAGTAGATTCTAGAGCATTCCACCATACTAGTTTCTAGAGAACAAGCACCAGACCTGAGATCTTGCATCCCAACAGATTGCCTAGTGCCAATTCCTATGTAGATACACCAAGCACATTCGGTTTTTAGATAGTTATACATAGATGGCATGTCACAGCTACACAAAAACAACACTTCATGATCTAATCAGTACACATATAGGAGCCAATCCCTGCAGTATACAATCTAACCCGCAAGGTAAAGGTCATTAAGATTGATCCTAATTGATTTAAATTGGACTTTGGATCAATGATCATAAGACTCTGTAGAAAACTAAGATCCAAAGTGATGGATTCTTAAATCTTAATTCTGTACTAAAACCTGTATGTTATCTTTGAAAAGAGGGAATGAAGCTCAAAAGCAGAAGAACAAAGCACCAGTACCACCACAGCAAAAGCACATCACTGAAGAAGCTCTCATGCCTCTTAGAGAAAGTTAACTAGAGAAGCATCTGGGGAATAAGTACAGGAGAATAAAAAAAAAGCAAAACTAGATGATGACAGTGAAAAGAAGAGGACGGGAGGATGAAAAATATAGAGAAGGTAAAGAGCTCTATGCTATGATGTAAAAGAGAATTCTGTCCCCAGTCAGAAAAAATGGGTGCCATACAAAGGTGTTGGCATTGTGCTGCACTGCTGTTTGTGGAGGCACAGCAGACCTTCCACCTACGCCAACCCAAGCTCTCATGAAGGTAGAGCCCACTTTTAACTCCAGCAATAAAAGGTCATTCTTACTCTAGAGGAAAGCTTATGGATTCTCCCAAGTCTATATAAAAAGTATATTCAACCACCGATTAAATCTTCCATCCAATCTAATTTAGGATGAGGGCAACACCTCATTCTCATTTATAATCCCCTTATAATCCAATCCCCAAAGTTAGCCCTAATTAGCAGCTTTGACCTTTAGATATTGTTTCAGACATAAAATGGGTCATACAAAATGAGAACTGGAGCCTAATTTGGTTTACTATGAGAGTGAGTGCTAATTAAATAGGCGAAGTAGGATATTTGGGACTGGGATAGAAATCCCATTCTATATCTCCAATGATCCTACTCCCCATCCAATTGAGAATGATTTTGATGTGACCAACTTCCATCGTTTTAATTGCACCCTATACAGATAGCAATCCTAACAACGATTGTCAAGGTAAAAATCTTGTATAGGTATAATTGATAGCCACTAGTCATAATGCTCTGACTAATCCATGAGTAACTGATCAGCATTCAGCATAGCATAACAAATACCATCAATGAAGAGCGAAAATTCCAGCAGCTTATCACCCAAAAGCAGAGACGAAAAGGTCAATATTTGGACATAGGTTAACCTTGACGACCCCATTCATTCCGAACAATGTGTGCAAGATTTCTCTTATATTACAAGAAAGTTTGGGAGCAACTAAATACAAGAATAACAATTTAACATGTATGGATGTCCAAGTATCAGTGTCATCAAGTACCAGCCAACGAAACACATGCTGTGTTCATGCAAGGGAGAAACTCCACAGCACACCCCTAATTGCAATGGAGAGGTACCACTTGTAATCAAGTTCATCTTTAATTGATTTTATATTAGTTTGTCAGTGGGTAGACGAACATCAATCCCCAAATTAGCATTACGAATTGCTCCTCCAGCGCTCAATCTCAATTTCTTTTCTCCCTGGTTTCTTTGTTATGCAATAAGTATAACAAGTAAGGCAACAAGGAAATACCTATAAAAGATAATGCAAACCCCAAAAACAAATCTACTAAAAAGAATAAAAAACAAAGAGGAGCCCCGACTCCTAACTTCACTAAACCCTGAAAAGGCGATAAAACAAAATTAAACCACTTGACTAAGACAAAGCGCCTTTTTCTCTTTGTCATCAATTCCCAGAAAACTGACGAAAGAAAAGCAATCAATGTCATCATGGCACAAAGTAAACGCTAAGGGAGTTACCACAAAAGAGAATATTGTCGTCACGGTGATTTCAGCAGCCCCGCTCCCAAGCAACAGTCCCAGGAAGATGTAGAAGGCCATCCCAACCATCTGCAATTGCAAATTTACGACATGAGATGGATCGACTCTAAACTTCAAAAGCGTTTGATCGATCATCTGCATCACGCCCTACACATTTACTACTGAGAAAACTAAAATCTCCAATCCCAACAATCGATGAGCTCGCGCATCGGAGCGACGTGGTTCTAAAATGCAGATGAAGCTGAGAGACCACAGGAAAGACGCGTTCGTGCGTTTACCTGGAGCGGATGGAGAGGGTGTTGCCAGCCGTGGCGTCGCCTCGTCGCCGTCGCCGTCGCCGTCGTCATCTCTGCCGCGCTGACCTACCTGCCCGCCTGCCTGCGGTGGATGGGCGGTGTGAACGAGGGCTTCGATTTTCGGGCCTGGGAAACCAGCAGGAGACCCGACTAGTAGCGAGATAGAAATCTACGTACTCAGGGTAGAATTCTACGTACCCCCAAGCGTCCCGGGACTCTTTCAAGCCAAGTTCTCTCATCTGCGTACGCCTAAAATTCGACACGTCGGGCGATCCGTCGAGAGATGGGCTTCGAAAACTAAATAATTTCAAGTGTTTCAACTCTGACAAATTCGGAAAGGCTTTCAATTTTCCACAACTATAAATAGAAAGCTGCGATAATCCAATGGGAAGCTCTGGGACACATTCAAGCCGATGGCAATACTCAAGGAAGAGTATCTTGAGACGGGTTAGCTGGAAAAGATGGGGCAAAGACTGCCCCGGGCAGGTGATGGTTAGATTTGTTAAGCTGACGGGCAGTTCCGGTAATTCTCGACTATGATACACGGACACGTCCCACATGCCTCCGTGTCGTGTCCGACACGTGTCGGACAGCTCGACACGCTCGGACACGCTGGGACACGCTCCGACACGCGGTCAACGCGTGTCGGATTTGTCGACACGCGGTCAACTTTTGTCGACACGCTTCGACACGCGTGTCCAAAAGAGAATGGAGGGCGGAGGAGAGGGAAGTAGAGATGAGGCCGCGAGCGAAGGTGAGCCCGTGACGGCGAGAGACGGCCAGAGAAAGAGGGCGAGGGCCGTGAGAAGAAACTTTAGGAGGGAGGCGCGCGTGGGGGAGGGCGGTGTCGTCGAGTGGGGCGGCGGCGGCAGCGGCGGCAGCGGCAGCGGCAAGGGGGAGGAGAGGAGGAGGAGTTCGCGGTGGTGTGCAGCCTCTCGGCGCACAGGGACCGCGTGTTCCGCCTTCTTTTCCGATTCCTTTTCACTGAAACATTTTCTGGTTACTCCCTTTTCCACTCCTTCGGCGAATGCTGGTGCTTTTCTTGATCGAGTCTTCGATGCTTTCGGAGATAGGCGTCGTGCGGCGAGGATGAGGAGGCGAGAAGGAGGAGAAGAAGGGGCCGCGCTGCTAGGGTTTTGAACTTTTGAGAAAGAAAATAATAAAAAAGGATGCGATGAGGAGGCGAAGAAGGCACCGTTCCGCGCTGCTAGGGTGCTGAGAAGAATAAAAAAAGACTTGGCGTGTTGGAGGGAGGGGAAAGTGACAGGAGGGAAGTGATGGGCTGTCAGGTGGTGGGGAGGAAAAAAAAAAAAAAGGTGAAAAAAAAATTTGGGGGAAAGAGATGAGTGAAGTTTGGGCGCACGGGGTAGTTTCAAAAAATAAAAGGAAATTTGGGGGAGGGGGAATTTCGAAAAATGAATGTAAATTTGAGATAATGAAATTAAAAAAAAAGTGTTAGATTTATTAATATTATTAATATAAATTCATTGTAAACTCTTTATTTATTTATTTATAAATTTGAATCAAATTAATTAAAATTAAAAATATTTATTTAATATTTAACGTGTCGGAGCGTGTCGAAATTCTCTATTTTTTGAAAACTGACGTGTCGCGTGTCGTATCGTGTCGTGTCACGTGTCGTGTCGCCGTGTCTGTGCTACATAGATTCTCGAAGCTTTTCACAACCTGAAACGTGGAGCAACTTTAGCGCAATCAATTCACATATATTACTAGGTAGTCGCTCCAGGTTTTTGCAATACTCAACGTCCAACGTTTGGAGTTTTGTCAACATTCCAATGCTTTCAGGTAATTTTGTAATCAATGTCCCTCTTAAGTGTAGCGCGACCAATGATGCCAGATTTCCAATAGAGTCAGGTATCTCTATTAATGAGTGGCAGTAACATAACTTCAACCTTTGCAGAGATGCTAGATTGCCTATGGAGCTGGGGATGTGGACTAATAAACAATGAGTGGCAATAATAACCTTGAGCTCCTTCATGGCACCAGTGGATTCAGGCAATTTTGTTATGCCAATTTTAAAAATATGCAAGACCCTCATATTTTGCAAATTTTCAATACTTGTAGGTAATTTCGTAATCGATGTAAATGTTAAGTCCAGCTCGATCAATGATGCCAGATTTCCAATAGAAGGATGAAGCTCTTTCAGATTCTCACAACATTTAAGATTTAAAATCTCCAACCTTTTGAAAGTGGACAAGTCAGGAGTTCTTTTCAAAAATTTACACCAGCCGAGGTTGAGAACTTTGAGCTCAGTCGCCAGCTGGAAGAAAGAAAGGATATGTCAGTGTAATTGGACTGTCGCAACCTGTGATTTTTTGCTACTCCTTATGTTTTCGATTGTTTAGATTTCCTCAAAAATTACCTGTGCTCCTCTACTCCTTCACGATTGTCTTATTTAATTTTAAATGCCTCTTTTAGTAATGTTTGGCCATGTCAATAGATAAATGTTTTTTAGGCACATCGATTGCAAAAGAATATTAGAGTGTACGAGTGCTAACTACATTTATTTTCGAATAAAATTTCAAAGGAGATATTTTCTGATTAAACATAAGCAACTTTAATTATCAAAAACCAGATGACAAATTCAAATGGAAGAGAGATGCATTCATCGGGCACTATGTTTTCCTTCAGTAGTATCAAATTAAAGAGAAGCGGCTAGTTTAATTGTGAAAATCAATTTTCAAGTGTACAAAGAAAAAAATGGTATGTTAAAAAATACTTCAATGCCTTCTTTACGTCTTACCTTGAGTGGATCCCATCCTCCCCAGTCCTCCGAAATGGCACTTTCTGATAGATCGAGTACAACTAGTTTTTTCGGATGAAAGTTGTCCGCAACAAAATTTGATGGACAGCCCTTCCATTGAAGCCATCTTAATTTAGGAAGTAAGCTTTGGAAATCTCCGGTGAAATTCACACCATCCGCTTGAAGGAACCTCAAGTTGGTCAATTCTTTAAATCGTTCAACTGCGTATCTTTTTCTCTTACTACATTTGCCAAGAGAAAGGGCCTCGATCTTTTTGGTGCCCTGCAGCTTGGAAACATTGTGGACCATAAGTTTTGAATGATGAGATGACACCAATTGATATAAAATAAAATGCATTGATTTCAATTTGCTGTCAAACTACTACGGCGTAGGCTTCTCACTTTGATTTTTGTGAAATGAAAGGTTGCAATTGCATATTATTTGTCTAATCTATGTAAAGATGAGAAGCTAAAGCGATAGTTTCCAAACTTTTTCCTTATCCAACTATACCTTTCGCAATTTGGACCTTATGAATTTCCAAAATTTGGGTTCATTTGCAATTACAATGGAAGGCCTCTCTTCATGCATATACTAAAATATATTTATCAAAATTAATGCCCTTTATATGTGAAATAACACTTCCTTTACTCACATCATTTATATTCGAACCAATACAACTCTAACCGTTCAAATGCATCTACCAACCCTGCCATATATAAAAAGAAGCTATCAACTATTATGAAAAGTCTATACAACACAAATAATGTATGTTTAAAAGGGTTATATTGCATGGTTGCTCATCTATCATAACTAAATACAGACGCCACATCAACAAATTGGTGGTGTCAACAAGTGATTGACCACAAATGACTCGTTTGCACAAAAAAGTGAAAGAGGACTATATTCAACAAAAACAAAAATAGATGGGGGACTAAACTGCACAACCAATAATACCCAAGGGATACACTCAACCCAACTTAAACAAATACAGGAACCAAGATAGCTAAATCGTCACAAATGGATGGTCTCATTTATGATACCAGAACTCATAAGAAGTCAATACTTAGTAAAAGAAAAAAGAAAGAAAAGACCTCCCAAAAGACGAAAAGACTAATCCAAACATAAAACAAATGCATCAAATAAATATCGCGGAAAGCATGGCCAAAACATTCTACAAATGTCAAGTTTTATCTAAGAGTACCCTGTCAAACATTCTGCTTTTGTAGTCTTGTTTTTGCATTGAAGTTACCAAAAGAGAGTATCCTCATCATGATACTACCATGTAAAGATATATATCAATTAATCGAAAGAGCTCCTTTGCTAGTAGATGCAACAAGTTTTGGGGACTCGAGTGACAGTTATTTTTATTTCAAACAAGAGGAAAGATGCACCCACATTCACCAACTAAGACAAGTAAAGAAAACTCTTACCTCATTGTTATCAAGCACATCTAGGGCTTCCTCATAGATCCACAATCTACTACGCTCTTGAGGCTCATTTGGATTTTCTAGATGAACAATTTCCCTTCCAAGATCTCTCGTTGATCATGCATCATTAGCTTACCGCCTCCGTCAATTTTAATTAGGGACATAAGACTCAATACTTCAATCCCCCTCTCCGAAAAAAAACCACAGGCATCCCACATGTAAGTTGGATTCTATTTTAATGATCCAATGAAAATGCAAGCAATATCCAAAAATATCTGTTTTTCCTCATGATCTAATGCTTCATAACTTATCTTCAATGTCTCTTGCACTTTCTTATTGAGTATTTTTTCTAATTTTTTTAATGTATCTTTCCATACGTTTTCTCTCTTTCTACATAAGAATGAACCTATAACTTCTAGAGCTAATGGGAGCCCACCAGTAGTAGATATGACATCACGAGAGATATCTTCATAATCACTTGGAGGAGAATCCTTTTGAAATGCATGTCTACTGAATAAAATCAATGATTGATCAAAAGACAACTCATTGAGTTGGTATGTGTGATTTGCACTAGCTCGGTCAAGAACATCCTTGTTTCTAGTTGTTATGATGATTATACTTCCTACTTTAAACCAATTACGGTCGACCAAATATTTTAAGTGAGCACTATCATCTATATCATCAAGGAAAATGAGTGCTTTCTTATGTGCAAATCGAGATTTGATCAGATGGATCCCCTTGTCCACATTAGACACATCACATGGACTTCCTACGCTAGATATGAGCTGCCTTTGTAGGCATTTAATACCCTCACGCTGGTATGCTTCTCGACAATCTGCCACAAAGCTATGATGCTCAAACTGACCAAAGAACTTGTTGTATAATACCTTTGCAAGAGTCGTTTTACCGATGCCACCCATTCCATAAATTCCGATAATCCATGTACCATTGAATTTAGCATCTATCAAGCTCATAATATGTTCGATACGATCATCAATCCCAACCAACTGTTGGGGAACAATTAGCTGAAATGTTCCTTTTAACTCGCTTAGAACTTTTGTGACAACAATTTTGACCAATGCTCCTTCATGCCTGTCAAATAACAATGAATATCGGTATAGGATAGCAATATGTGTATTCTTTTTGAAAAAAAAGATCTATTTATGAATAATTAAACAATGTTTTGTAGGAGAATAAGGTACCCATTATCAATTTTCTCCGATTCCCATCCTTTCAAGGTGCTAACTTCTTTGAGTGCTTCTTCCCATTCCTTCACAACCGTTTCCTCCATATTATTTTTATGTGCATCGATAGCTTCCCTCAATCTCCCTGTAGGATGTCGCACTTGTGAGGGTTCCACTTTGTAAAATATGGGCAACACTATTTGCTCTTTACTCCTCTTGCACTCTAACATTTGAACCAACTCACGAAGGCACCATTTGCTGGAAACGTAGTTCTCAGAAATAATTGGGATAGAGATCGTGGACTGCGTAATGTTGCAGAGAAGCTCCGGACCAATCTCCTCACCAACACGGAGCTCATTGTTGTCTCTGAACACATGAATTCCTACATCGATAAGACTAGTATAGAGATAGTCAGTGAAATTTTTGCATGTGTCTATCCCTCTAAAGCTCAAGAACACTTCGTAGGTATTCTCTTTTGGCAGTTCATCTCCCCTTTCATGATCTCTTCCATACGGAGCAGTCAATGAGGAAGACACCCCGGAAGTCGGATCTTCTGAGTTAGTGGGTTTTTTTCTTTTACAATTCGATTGGCAATTTAAGTTGAAAGGGAAATGAAGTGACGAGAAAACAAAGGAATTGGAGAGACAAGAAGAGAATGGAAAGAACATTTTCCTTTTTCTTGATTGGATGGACATCATGGAGTGATTGGCCAACGAGATTCTTATTTTGTTTTCGAAAATAAGAGATTGATCAAGCAGAGCCTTAAAAGAAAGCCAGCCTTCACCGTCCAGATCTGCGAATCACACAAATTTCTTTCATGACTCAGTTAATTCAAACGAAAAAAAAAAAAAAAAAAAAACAGAACTCTCAAACCTCTTGCTTACTCAGAAGAAAATGGAGCAATCAAAGTAGGAAACAGAAAAGAGCAAGGAGTCGGTTGACTGCCTGAGGAGTGCTCAAACAACACAACCCTGGTATCTCCACTGATTTTCAGCCTTTGAAGTAGGATTTACTAACACGCGAAATTCTTTAATATGCGTGCTCGAATTGTCACGCCCCGACTCTGGGTAACGTGACCATCCTTCATTCTTGGTCGATTTTAAAATGTGATATCCCAGGACTACATATCGCCGACCCTTTTTCATTTTTAATAGCACATGCGGAAGCAGTTATAAAATCCCCAGACAATAAAGCAATGGGATATACAAGTAGGACTAGGAAATTGAACTTGAAAACCAACACCCTTATGTTCACTCGAGTTGCTTCTCATCCTTCCATGAGAGTGTGCCATTCATCTGATATTTACTGTACTTGGAGATCTGCATAAATACAAGTGTAATAGAAAACTCATGGAGTGGATCATATTTTTTTTTTTCTGGTTCCATCCAAACATGTTCCATGAAACGAATAAAGTTAAAGAACTACTCGATGGTGTCCCCATAGGAGTCACTCTTTTCCCATTTCACTCTATGACACAATATTCAAAACCTTTACATCTTCTTCGATAAAGAAAAGGGATATTAGACAACAATTGACCAATGAAATCAATCAAATGCTGAGATTAATAGGAAATATGCGATGGTGTCAAAAGATAAAAGCAAAAACAAATTAGACAAAGAAATAATCCTATGTTGCCACTTAGAAGCACCTATAGTAAATTGAAAATGGGAAGAGACCATGTAAAGATAACTTCCATCAAATCTGAAATTTTACTATCATCGAAGAAATACATTATCCTCAATATCTCAAAGCTTCTCATTGAGAGAGATGTCAAAACCAGTCGGAATCAAACACATTTCAGTGACAAAAACTATATAGGGAAATGACATCACAACAGAGTGTCTTATGGAAATGACATCAAAACATCAACTTGGAGAGAAACTATGTCTCTCTTGAGGAGATATAAAATGCAGTTACCTAATTGAATGAAGCTCCCCAGAAACAGGTTTTTAGAACCGTCGATGGCCAAGATTGGGTCCAAAAGAAACACGCTCTCTTTGCTGAAGATGAAATTCAAATGTGAAATGATATAAAAAAATAACATCCATTCGCCTTTTCTATGGAGAGCCAATGTTATCCCCAATGTTAAAAAAATATAAGCACCAGCAAAATTATTAATGCCAAACAGATTTTAACATGCTCATTCTGTTGCATTGAGTGCACATCTTGTGCTGATACTAACTCCATTGGCACAAGTTCTGGACCCTGAGAGCTCAAAAATCTTCAATGAAAAGGAGGGATGAAGAGGAAAGATGAAAAGACCAACATAAATTCCTAATTCCTATGCAGAAAGTGTACCCGTTGTATCATTTCAGTCCACACAAGGCCCAGATCTAGCCCCCTTGCAATATAAGCAATCAAATTAAAGCTAGCTGCACGAGAGATATGATAAACATCTTCAGTCCCACTTCAGGCCATAATGTGAAATAGCATTATTCCGCTTCTCTTTTGGTGAGAGATCGAGGGACGCTCAAGGGGAGAGAGATCAGTCGTTCAACTAAGAACATTATCAAGCTCTCAAAGCAGCCTTATGAACCAACGTTTCCTTGTGGATTTGGTGGCAACTTTTCTCAAAAAGATCGAGGAGCTTTTCTAAATTTGTCACCCACAAATTCAAGATGACATTGCTGTCCTTTGTCATCTAGAAACAGACAACTCCCATCGGCCGGTCTATTTGTGCCATTAGGGACTTGGAAACAACCATTTTGGAGAGATGCTTTTAAGATTCCTAAACTGGTAACATAGAACAATCAAAGCTCTCTACAATAGTGGTAACAGAACCCAAAAATAGAGCTCTTTTCCTTGAGTGAGTTAGCTACATAGATTTTCAGAACACAATAAGAAAGTTCTAATCGCAAGATATACTTTGGTAACACAGGAAATGGTGAGTGATAGCAAAACTCCTCCCACCCTTCTAAAGGGCATTGGAATTTTAGGCTCCATGGGACAAGAAATGGTTTCAAAACGCCAGACAATGACTCTTCTAGCTACAAATTTCATGAGCAGAAGTTGACAAAGTGAAGTCCACACATATATATTGGTCAGAAATGTTTACAAAACGAAACTACGAAGACAAAATTCACAACCTCATGACAAGCCTTTGGCTTTCAAGGCACCAAAACTTCTTTTCCACTTTTTTTGGGACTTGTACCCAAGTCCAGCAACCATGCCCCACAGGGATCACAGGCAGAGAGGCTGCTCAGGGTTAAATGAGGGCTCTAGGCAATCATTCATAAAGACCGACATTGATGAAGAATATAAACAAATGTTCAACACAATCAACCCGTATGTTGAGGTATAACAGCTTTGCAAGTCTCTCCGAGGTAATCCTTGAGTAATACTTTGAAAAGACAACTTTTTAACAATTCTTCCACAGAAATAAACTCCAAGCTTCCACAAAAGGGTTCCAAAAGCACATCTTTTTAATCAATTCTTCCAAATCTCGCCAACTCGAATAATTTGTTACCCGTGAGAAGCTAAATTCAATAGATAATGCAAAAAAGAAAAAAAAAAAAAAAAAAGGTGTCAGACCCTGAAGGAAAATCATTTACAATATAGCGCATCCGCTAACTCAACAAGGTTACACACATTCAGTACTCATGGTACTAAACCACCAAGTTGAGGCGAAAACACGCTAAGAACCCCCTTATTGAGTTGGCCCAATGCCAGCCACCTAGGACCATCAGGTGAGCCGGCAATCGACCAGTCAATTACTCGTTGCAAATCTGAAAGTGGGGACGCGAACTCACCATCCCAATCGGCTCCTAGAAATCGGAAGGGCGCGCTCGAGGAACCGGCGAGAGTCTCCGACGACGATCGATTCGGAGCCCTTGGAGAAGGGGAAGAATGAGGTGAGAGAAAGAACGCTCGGTGAACCCCTCACTTGCGAAAACTTCCACTCGTCTGTTTCTCCCTCTCCTCTCTCCTCCTCCTCTTCGAACACACTGATGCGAGAGCAAATTAAATTAATAAATAAATAAAAGAGCAAAAAAAAATAAATAAATAAAAGAGCACGGGGAATAAAAATGAAAATGGATGAAAATAGGGGGAAATCGGGGGATCCGAAAAAGAAGCGAATCGAATCCAGATCGGATTGGTCCGTCCTGGTCCTTGGAAAAGATTTAACAGCCGATAGAGATTCCGGCCAAAAACTTCTCCAGACGGCCCATGGAGCTTGAGAATTACGTGGGCTGGGCTGGCCATCTTTGCAATGAAGATGAGATTTCCTTTCTTTTCTTTTCCTCCAAGGCGACCGGCGAGTCGCAGCCATCGAAAACCATTCAGATTTTATCAAAAGGGTGGTTGGAAATTTGGAGTAAAGGTGAGAAACGAAAGCTCACTTGATCAATATAAAATCGGAAATTAAATAGGATTAGAAATTTAAATCGCTTGAATCAAATATATTAATGAATTTTGAACCAATTGATATATTTTCCTCTTAATATGGTAGTGACTACTATTTGCGTCATTTGGATATTTGAATGAGAAAAAGAAATTTCATGCCAAAAGAGCAAGAAGAAGCGCCGAAGTCTGAATTTGAAAATTTCGAAGAAATTCTCGTTGTTCTTTTTCATTGTTCAAATCATGGAATTGCTTTGTGGGGTTTGGCCTCTTTTTATAGTTTCTCAGAGGACTCACCTGTTGCAATGCATGTTTTGTCAATTCAAAAGGGAAGGTTGGGGAGTACATGGGATGCTACTCAATCAATGACTTTTCCGATCTTTGGCTCGAGAAAATTTTCCTATTACGATGGCTCTACTATATTTGGCACTTTGTCTTGATCAGAAAGTTCTGCTCTCGCTATCTTCGACCTTCAAGATCGCATTTTCTCATGGCTAAGTGCGCGAAATTGTTAGTGGAATTCGCAAAGAGCATAATAGGATCAGTGTGACGCAACACTGATCTTCCCTCTTCATGAGAGGTGTTTCTAGTGGCTCGTCTATCGCGAATGGATTTTGCATGTCGGGGCAGATGTCTTTGTATAGATGCTGAGGTTACACACTGAAGCACAGTTCTCTAGCTGTTGAGGTTCAGACGCTTGGTTCAAACAAAGCTCACGTGATTCCCGAATGACACTGACCGGAAATGCTCTTTTAAATCCTGGTTCTTCCATGTTCTTTGGAAAGATTCACCGGCCACTGTGCAAGTTATCCCTGGAATCGAAGGGTAGGTATAGGATTGGTATGATGCGACACTGATCTCTTCTTGTGGCGAGAGTTGTTTCTAATGGTTCATCTGTTATGAAAGTAAGCAATATTGACATTATACACAAGTGATTTGAGCAGCGATATTTTCTAATCTATTTATAATGCAGAATTCTCATGATAGTCACAATGCCGAAATCTTACAAACAGTCGCTGGAATGATCAACAAACCGAATAGAATAGAGACTAAGGAATTCGCAAGATTGCAGCCCATGATCAAATCATGCTCCCTTAATCCAATCACAAATGGTTTGAGCATTACGGGTTGCATTCATGCCCACCCCATTATGCAATCCTTTCAAGCACAATCCTAGAATCGACTAATTTCACTCCCACCAAAAGACGGAAGTGAATGCATCATTTTGACAGAGAATGAACGATTGGTACTGGCTTCCTTTATTTTCAATCACAGTCTCACTCCACCAACCACTCAAAAAGTATTATAGTCAGTCCATGAGTAGCGTTCCCAACATTGGCTTCCCACCTATGTTTGTGCTCGAAAACCGCACCTTCGACAAAGAAAAGGAAGCATGGAGATCTAAGAGTCGACCTTGTCCTAAAATTATAACAAAAGCCCGGCCAAATGGCCAAGTGCGAAAACTCAGAGACTTCGTTCTTGCCGTTGCAACTCCATTTTTCAAGAGCAAAGGCGACGAATTATCCAATGGGATATTCTGCAGGATGAAGGATCAATTCTAGCAGCATCGTGTACTTTAAATGGGCCAAGCCAATGCACCCTTCTCATTTTGGTGCTCTTCGAGTAGATATCAGATACTTGTTTATCATAATTTTTAAGGACTTTGCTCCGACCAGTCCATCCTTGATTACTCGTAACCGCAATCAATCTTGAGCTTCGGTGGCCAAAAAATCAATCTCAAGCTTCACTCTTTCATGCTAGATGATCTTCCATTGCTTTTGCAGGGTTCAATACAGGGTAACATGATGTCGCGAATGTGTCAAAGGATGACAACAACAACTGCAACACTGGCTTTCCATTCAACACCCTAACCAATGGACCGGCCACCTTTTCTGTCACCACAGCCGGCGAGTATTACTCACATCCACACCTTTGCTAATGGTGACCATTGCTTCCGCCGGCCCAATGTCCAATCAAGCGGGAGCCTTGTCACCACCGGCCCCAACCACCTGCACCACCAAATCTCCACCAACTCGTTTAAAGGCTGCCTCTCACAATTCCTGCACGATTCATATGGATAAAATTGCTCGAACTTGAAGTGGTTCATAATTTTTTTGGAAACATATGTGATTCTTCTCTGAAATTTTGGAATTCGGCTCTATTTGCAGTTCCAATATCATGAAGACCAAGATTATCAAAGAAAAAAAACAAAGAAAGCAACAGAAGACCAAAACTTGCATACTGGAAAGTTAAAACAGAACATCACTCATTGGAACAAAATCTTTATTGCAGTAGTGAAAAAAATCCCAGCATTGGAATGACTCATGAGCTGAAGAGCAAATCTGTGTAATTGGAGAAACGAAGTGTATCTTCTTAGGATCGAACTGAACCCATAAAAAGTTAATCGAGAAATTGAAATGACATTGAAACTACAAAGTCATATCCTTGGAGCTTGAAAGAACCTGGCGAATTTTGGGGATAGAGAGCACCTTAAATCCAGCTGTATTGATCTCCCTCCTTTGTCTATGTGTTTTTGAACAATTGCTTTGTGAAGAAAGAAAAGGGTGCTTTTTACTTAGTGGGCATGCACAACCCAAAGACGTCGTGGCCACAGCCTTTCCCAATCTTTCAGTTTCCATGAAGAAAAGGAAGGAGCTGGAATTTTAGAGAACAAGGTCCATACCCTATCAGGTATCGACTTGGAGAAAAATAACGTCCCTTGAGGAGACAAAAAGTGCATATATATTATTGAGATGAAGCTCCTTGGAAACATGCACTCATTTCGAATGTGAAATGAAATGGTAGGGTTATTCCCAATGTTAGAAAAAATGCAAGCACCAGCAATATTTGTAATGCGAAATATAATTCTGTGACAAGGCGCTTATTTCATCCAAATAAGTGACATCTTGTGCTGACGCCTGTTCCATTGGTACAAGTTCTGGACCCTAAAAGCCCACACATTTTCAATTAAAAGGAGGGGGAAAGAGGAAAGAGGAAAAGACCAAACTCCATTCCTATACAGAAAGTGCATTCAGTATATCATTTCAGTCCAAAACAAGGCTAGGATCCGGTCCACCCCCCCCCCCCGCGCGCAAAATATGCAATCAAATTTAAGACAGCTACGCAAGAGTTCTATGATCAATATCTCCAGTCCCCACCACAATGTGAAACAGCATTCTTCAGTTAGAGAGAGAGGGAGGGAGGCCTTAGGGGAGAGAGATCATTCATTCAACCAAAAACATCTTCAAGCACTCAAAGCAGCTTTATGAAACATGGTTTCCTTGGGGATCTAGTGGCAGCTTTTCTCAACAAGGTCAGGCAGCTTTTCCAAATTTGTCGCCCGAGTTCAAAATCTCATTGCTGTCCATTGCCATTTCCAAACTAACAATTCTCATTGGCCAGTCTATCTTTGCCATTGTCACCAGGTCCTTGGAAACAAACACTAAGAAGAGATGCTTCTCAGCTTCCTAAAATGGTAATAAAGAAGTAAGCGGTCATGATGATAGAATATCATATGAGCTTGTATAATTATCATAATATGGTCTCTCTGTCAGATGATAGTGTTGATTTAATAAAGTTAGGCATGTGATTAATTAAAGCTCTTAAAAACTGCAGTAAGAGAACCCAAAAACAGAGCTCTTCTTCTTGAGTGATTCAGCAACAAAGATTTTCTGAACACATTAATCAAGATCTCTCACAAGATATTTTGTAACACAGGAAATGCTGAGTGTCAACACTAGCAGAAAAAGCTAAGCACGTTAGAATTTTAGGCTCCATGGGACAACAAATGGTTTCACAATGCCGGACAACACTTACAGCTACAACAAATTTATGAGCAGAAGTTGACTAAGCCAAGAAAAAACAAAACAAGTGTACACATATATGTCAGCCATAAATGTTTACAAAACAAAACTATGAAGACAACATTCTCAAATCCATGACAAACCTTTGCTTTGAACGCACCAAAATCTCTTTTACACATATTTTGGAACTTGTATCCAAGTCCAGCAACCATGCCCCAATCAGGGATCATAGGCAGAGAGGCTACTCAGGGTTAAATGAGGGTTCTAGGCAATCATTCATAAAAAGTGACATTGATAAAGAATATCATTAAATGTCCCACGTAATTAGACCTGGATACTGAGGCATAACCACTCTGCAAGTCTCTTTAAGGTAATCCTCAAGGAATACTTCAAAACCACGAGAATATTCTGCAGAAAATAAAGTAAGTCACATCTGAGCAATACTTCAAAACAATGATAATATTCTGCAGAAAATAAAGTAAGTCACATCCAAGTGATGATCCATTGAAAATAAGAAAAACGACAAGTTCTGTAATTACATGTTCGATGATTCTCTAAAGAGGCTTCTAGCTAAAGGTAGTTTGTCTCGCCTAGGAGAAGCCAAAATTCTTCTTTGGACTATGATTGGGCCCCATCTAATTCTCAACAAGTGCACCTCCTAGTATGTTTTCTCATTCTCCAATTCATCTTTGAAAGTACTTTAAAGAGGAGTCCGTTGGAGCCTCCACCGTAACCAATTGTTTCAGCGCAACCTGCGTTAAAAATATCAAAGGCACAATTGACCAAATCCTATGGCACATTATTGAGATATCGCAAGATCTACAAACAATTACCTAGAACAATCCAAAGATGGTACCTGAATTGGGGAATTTATGAGAGATGTTTATTGAAGTTGCATTAAGAAGGCTTGACTGCATAGGATCATGAGGTGATAAAACCAAGTACCAGCAGATTTTCCTTAGAACCTACATTTAATTAAATCATAGAAGGAATAGCTGTGCCCTAAAAAACTCAGTGAAGACTTAACAAGGAAAGAGCTTCACCCATATACATAGCACTGGGTTGCCCTTTACCGATAGAATCTCATATATCGCCTTATAGTATTGACAAATCTCAAGGTAATCATTGTTATGTGAGTAATACCTACATGGTTAACCACATCAATGAGAGGCAAACTAAGATGTGAGTTCAAATCTATCAAGTACATCTGGAACATCAGAGTTTGCGATAAAGCTAGAAAGAAAGAGGAGTATGTGCCAGATATATAAAGCCATATAAGTTCATGGTTTGAGCCACGACCTGAATACTAGGTGGCATTTGATCAGCAACAACAAATTAGTTAAAAGATAGTGGACACAACATTAGAAAAGCAAAACACCAATTTATTATATCATGAGTCATCATATATCCATTTCAACTCCAACAGAGACTGAATATCAGCTGGCGCTTGTTCCATAATGTTTTCACCTTCTTTAGCCTTTTTCTTCTGTATGGAAGGATCTGCATCAAACACTCGTGGGTTGATCTTCCTGGAAATGATATGTGCACAGACATACTCCTTGCACAGATGAACCTGCAAATCCGTCGATCAGAAAACCAATCCTAGTAATAATGGATAAATGGCTAAAAGCAACACAAAATACCCACACTTGTTAAAAAATAAAGGCAATTTTTTCCGTCTTTGCCATTGCTCCAAAAGTTTCTACCCGCATTTCAAACCTCGTCATAGGAATGTTGGACGAGGGAAAACCAATTACAATATCGGTGACAACGAAGTCAACTTCTCGTTATCCCCAATTCTTGCATCAAATCGGTAGCTTATGCTACACGACCCTATTCTTCCTTTATTTTTGCAAGTTTCTTGATCAACCGTGCTCTCTCAATTTCGAAATATACCTGAGTTACGAAACTAGCTACAGAAATCACGAACTAAAGGCAGATTGCTGATAAACATAAGCCGCAACAGGGTATGATTTCTCACATATTCACCTTCCCAAAGAACAACGAGTTAAGTGTCTTGATAAGCTCTATCTTGGTCTCTAGATCGGTGTCTCGTCAACATATTACAAAGCTTGCTACACCATTGCTGTCACAGCACTGTGGATAAGAAAACAAAGGACATGTAGGTCACTATCAAATCAAGTCAATGACTTGATTATGTTTAGATCACAATTAAAACTTTGATTTGAACTATTTGATTAACAGCACAGAAAATTTGTCACTCTAGAATGAAAATATGGTCAAAAAAGGAACCAAAAGGGACAATAGCAACATACAATACAAATACAAGTATCTCTATGAAGAGGTTACAAGCCAATTGAAAACTCGGAAACAACACAAGCACTATAAGATCCCCATAAAGGATATTTCATGAAATGTATTGTGAACTAGACATGAAAAAGAAGTAATGCAACTCATCAATGAATAGGGGAACAAAAAGTAAAAAGTTGGGGCAATCATTGTCGAGAATCCAGAAACAGAAGGTGAGAAACTGAAGAGGATTCCACAATACCAGATTCTAGAGGATTCCACCATAGTAGATACTAAAGCACAAGCACCAGGCCAGAGATCTCGCATCCCGACAGATTGCCTAGAGCCAATTCCCATGTCAATATGCCAGGCACATTCTTTTTTTAGATAGTTATACATAGATGGCATGTCAAAGCTACACAAAACAACAGTTCATGATCTAATCAGTACATATATGGGAGGCAATCCCTGCAGTATAAAATCAACCCCTTAAGGTAACGGTTGTTAAGATTGATCCCAAAATTATAGAAATTGGACCATACATTGGATCAATGATTGAAAGACCCTACAGAAAATTAAGGTCTAAAGTGATAGATTCTTTATCTTTTTCCGTACTATCACCCGTATGTTATCTTTGAAAAGAGGGAATGAAGCACGTCACTGAAGTACATCTTAAAGAAAGTTAACTAGAAAAGCATGTAAGGCAAAAGTAAAGAAGAGAATAAAACAAATAAAAAAACGGATGATGGCAGTGAAAAGAAGGAGAGAGGAGGATGAAAGAAATAGACAAGGTAAAGTGCTATACGCTGTAACATGAAAAAGAATTCTGCCCCCAAACTAGTAGAGGTGGTTGCTTTGTACAAAGGTGTCGGCATTGGGCTGCACTGCTGTTTGTGGAGGCACAGACTCCGTCCATTTACCTCAACCCAAGCTCTCATGAAGGTTATTCTTACTCCGGCAAAAAGCAATCAAATCTTCCATCCAATCTAATTCAAGATGAGGGCAACACCTCATTCTCATTTATAATTCCCTTATAGTTCAATCCCCAAAGTTAGCCCTAATTAACAGGTTTGGCCTTTAGATATTGTTTTAGACGTACATTGGGACATGCACAATGAGAACTGGAGCCTAATTTGGTTTACTATGAGATTGATTGCTAATTAAATAGGCCAAGTAGAATATTTGGGACTAGGATTAGAAATCCCATGCTACATCTCCAATGATCCTACTCCTGATCCGAACTGGGAATAACTTTTGATGTGACCAAGTTCCATCTTTTAATTGCATCCTACACATATAGCAATCCTAAAACAATTTTCAGATCTTGCATAGGTATAATTAATAGCCACTAATTATAATGCTCTGACTAATCCGGGAGTAACTTATCAGCTTTCAGCAAACCATGACAATGAAATACCATCAACAAAGAGTGAAAATTCCACCATATCACCCAAAAGCAGATATGAGAAGGCATATTCTTGGACATAGGTTAACCTCGATGACCCCATTCACTCCGAACAATGTGTATATGATGCTTCTTTTATTACAAGAAAGTTCAGGAGCAATAAAATACAGGGAAAACAATTTAACATGGATGAATATCCCAATCGACGTGTCATCAAATAATCTTGACTCCTTTGTATCACTTGAAGAGGAAGGCAAAGAGTTCTTTGAACTGGGAAGACAAAAGTTCATGCCCCAAGAACTAGGTACACAGCTGAACACAATAATCTTGGCTCTTGCATTTTTAATTTGACTTTCGCCACCAACAAACCTAACACATGCTGTTGTTCATGCAACAGAGAAACTCCACGGCACACCCTAATTGCAATAGAGAGGTACCACTTGTAATCACAGTTCATCTTTAATTGATAGTATATTAGTTTGTCAGTTGGCAGATGAACATCAATCCCCAAATTAGCATTACGAATCACTCCTCCAAAGACCCCGCCTCAATTTCTTTTCTCCCGTTTCTTTGTTATGCAATAAGTATAATAAGTAAGGCAACAAGGAAATACCTATCCATCTCTATAAAAGACAATGCAAATCCCAAAAACAAATCTACTATGCAGAATAAAAAACAAAGAGGAGCCCCAACTCCCGACTTCACTAAACCCTGCGAAGGCGATAAAACAAAATAAAACTACTTGACTTAGACAATGCACCTTTTTCTCTTTGTCATCAAAGACCAAGGATATTATCTAATTTTTCAACCATTTACTCCCACACGTTTAACTTCAATTCCAAAAGGAGGGTGGGCCCATCTTGTAAAAGTACAAGTTCAAAGTTTTTTCCTAGATAGTACCCCAAACAACAATGTCCGATCATCCACAACTTTGTGCGCTACTTTCCTACTCAGCTCATGCACATGTCACCTACTGAATTCTATCTATTGAGTTCGATGTCTCCTCCAAAGCTAAGCGGTCAGATGCTGAAGACTCACTGATATCCCGCCAGAAGGTATATCTCCCCAGGCCAATCTCTTTGCTTTATTACATATCTATTTGTATACACATACAAAGGTGCCACCATTAAACTTCCACAGGGATATCAACCCCAACCTTCCTTCCATCATCATCCAAGACAAAAGAGAAAGAAGAAGTAACTAGGTAGGCGGATCAAGCATCGAAATTGTAAGGGTGAGCTCGAGGAATTGGCATAAAAGTCCCCAAGCACCATCGCTTCGGAGCCTCTTCTTCTTTCTAGTACACTAGACGAACAGAAACATCGCCGAGAACACCTGAAAATCGGGGGAAATATGTGGAAAATCCCATCAATTCCCAGAAAACTACTGAGCTAGATACTACGACCGGGGTTCTAAAATGCAGTTGAAGTTGAGAGGCCGCAGGAAAGCTCGAGAGACGTGTGCGTGCATTTACTTGGAGTGGTTGGAGAGGGCGTTGCCAGCCGTGGCGTCCCCTCGTCGCCGTGGCCGTCGTCATCTCCACCAAGCTGACCGACCTACCCGCCTGCCTGCGGTGGATGCGCGGGCGAACGGTGGCTTCGATCATCGGGTCTACTCGCGAACTCGGAGCTCGATATTAAAGAGGAAGGCCAACGGTCGAATGGTAAGCTTTGACAGTCCAGTGGGGAGCTCTGGGACACATCCAAGCAAGTTCTCTCATCTGTGTGGGCCTAAAATTTGACACGTAGGGCGATCGTTCGAGAGATGGGCATTTAATAATATCTAAAACTTGCAAGTGTTTCAAGTCTGATAAATTCCTCAAGGCTCTAAATCTTTCGCACCTTGAAATTATGAGCTTCGATAGTCCAGTGGGAAGCTCTGGGACACATTCAAGCCAATGGCAATTATAAAGAACGAGTTTCATGAGGCGGGTTAGCTGGGAAAGATGAGGCAAAGACTGCCCCTGGCAGGTGATAATTAGATATGTTAAGCCAAAGGGCAGTTCTGGTAACTCTCGAAGCTTTTCACAACAATTAATGTCAAGCTTCTCTAGCGAAATCAATTTACATATATTACTAGGTAGTCGCTCGAGATTTTTGCAATCCGAAGCTTCCAATTTTTGGAGTTTTGCCAACATCCCAATAGCATCGAGCAATTATTATGCCAATTCCGTAAATATACAAGATCCTTAGATTTTGAAGATTCCCAATGCTTTTAGGTAATTTCATAATCGATGTCCATCCTAAGTTCAATTCAGTCAATGAAGCTAAATTTCCAATCGAATCAGGAATCTCCGTCAATGAGGTGCAGCCATCTAAAAACAAGCTATGCAGAGATGCTTGATTCCCTATGGAGCTAGGTATGTGGGCTAACTTTTTACACTGATTGGCAAGAATGACCTTGAGCTCCTTCATGGCACCAATAGATACAGGTAATTCTTTAATTGCCAAACCAGGTATGTGTAATTGGGTTAATGAAACCAAGGAGCCCATGGATTTAGGAAGTTGAGAGATTTTACAACGACCGAGAGATAGACACTCCAACTTCATCAAACAATCACTCGAAATAGGAATCTCTTGTATACTAGTGCATTCTATGTTAAGGTCCCTCAATTCTACCATTCTAACTATTCTTGCCGGTAGATTCTTGTGTTTTCTACAACCGAAGACATTCAAGGAAACAAGAGTCTTGATGTCCCTAATAGAAGAACAAAGCTCTTCTAGATTCCAACAATTTGTAAGAATCAAAATCTCCAACCTTAAAAAAGTGGAAAAGTCGGGAGTTCTTTTCAAATATGGACAATGCATGAGCTTGAGAACTTTGAGCTTGGTTGCTATCTGAAAGAAAAAAAAGGGTACGTTAGCGCAAGTGGACTGATGCAACCTATGATCTTCAACTACTACTTATGTATTTTACTTTTTAGAATTCCTGAAAAATTACCCATGTTCCTCTACTCCTTTATAGTTGTCCTATTTAATTTTAAATGTCTCTTGTAGTAGTATTTGGCCACGCCAACAAATAAGTGTCTTTTAAGCATATTGATTGCAAAAGAATGTTAGGGTGTACGAGTGTTAATTGCATTTATTTCCGAATAACATTTCAAATGACATATTTGGTTATTAGATATAAGCAACTTATATGGGAAAAGTACATTATCAGTGCAAAAACTTGTGTACGGCGCTCACTTTCGTGCCAAAAGTTTTGGTTGGATCACTTAAGTGCCAACAAATTTGAAAAACGATCATTTCAGTGCCAACGCTGATAAAATTGGCTAGAAATCCGACGTGGCACTTTTTTTTATTAATTTTTGAAGTCGACATGGCTCGTCGGAGAGTACAGTCAGCCATCCAAACAACAAAACGAAGCCGTTTCCCGTCTTCCCCCAACTTAGAAACCCTAAATCCCCAAATTGAGAGAGAGAGAGAGAGAGAGAGAGAGAGAGAGAGAGAGGAACATCGTCTTCTTCTTCCTTGAACACCAACACTAGCAGCGGCACCAGTAATGGCACTGGCACCACCACCACAATCAGCAGCGGCACCAGTAATGGCATCGGCACCACCACCACAATCAGCAGCGCGCCAAAGGGCACTTTCGACCCCTCTTCTTCCTCTTCCTCCTCCATCCTTGCTTTCTATTCTTCTTGCCACTTCTTGCTTGAGCAACAATCTCAATCTCTCTTCACTCATTTGGTCGAGCAACTACAATGGTGGTGAAGCGATGGTGGCCGAGCGATGGCGGGCGAACGACAATGGCCAAGCGGCAAGCGGTGAAAACCCTAATTTCAATCCTCGAAACCCTAATTTCAATCCTTATGAGCTATACGGCGTTGTTTCTATGAGAATGTCCACGTATAATGGCAAAACGACGTCGTTTCTTGAGGAGGATGGAAAACGACGTCGTTTTAAAGCGACCGCAACTTTTTTTTTAAATATAAAAGCCACGTAATTAATCTGGCCAGAATCTCTCGCTAATGACACCAAAATGAGCGCCGTACACAACTTATGGCACTGACAATGTACTTCTCCCAACTTATATTATCAAAAAAGCATATGACAAATCCAAATGAAAAGAGAGATGTGATCATTGGGCACCAAGTTTTCCTTTAGCACTATGAAATTAAAGAAAATGGCTAGTTTAATTACGAAAATCAATTTTCAAATTTTATATGTACAAGGAAAAAATGTTAAGTTAAAAAAAAAAAAAAAAATAGTTCAATGCCTTCTTTACATCTTACCTTGAGTTGAACCCATCCTTCCCAATTCTCCGAAATTACACTATTTGACAGATCAAGTACAATTAATTTCTTCAGATGAAAATTGGCCACAGTGAAATCCAAGGGACACTCCTTCCATTGAAGCCATCTTAATTTAGGAAGTAAGCTTTGCAAATCTCCAGTAAAATTCGCACCATCCACTTGAAGAAATCTCAAGTTAGTCAATTTTTCAAATTGGTTAGCTGCGTATCTTCTTTCATAACTCCATCTGTCAAGACGAAGGGCCTCAATCTTTCTAGTACCCTACAATTTGGAAACATTGTGGATTATAAGTTTTGAATGATGAGATGAGACCAACTAATATAAAATAAAATGCACAGATTTCAATCTGCTGTCTTACAACTATGGTATACACTTCTCCCTTACAATTTTGTGAAATGAAAGGTTGCGCTTGCATATTATCTATCTAATCTATGTAAAGATGAGAAACTCAAGCGATTGTTCCCAAAATTTTTCCTCATCCAACTATACCCTTGGCAATTTGCACCTTTTGAATTTCCAAAATTTGCATCCATCTGTAACTACAATGGAAGGCCTCTCTTCATGCATACACTAATTCAAATATATCTATCGGAATTATGGGTGTGCAACCGGACCGGATATACCTAAGAACCAGATCAACCCACTTGGAAAATAGGGTTGGGAACCCGTTCTCGTTGAAACCGGTTCGCAAAATTCGAAACCGATTTTGGAACCAGTTTGGGAACCAACTTTGTAAGTAGAGAGCCAAAACCTTATTTTTTTCCCTGATTTCTATTCTTACTCTAATAATCACACAACGTTTTTCCTTTGGGCTCTCTCAGACATGCATGACACTCCTCCTTCGTCATTCCTCTTCCTCACTCGCTTCCCTCCCTCACCGGCTCCCTCTCGCCTAATTTCTTGAGTTATTCTTGCATAAATGAACAGTTTCATGTAATAGTTGTGAGAATAAGACTAATAGTAGACCCATGATTGTTACTAATGTTTATGCAATGTTATGATTTTGCTTTGTCTTATGATTTTATTTATTATAATTGGCTCTGTGAATCCTCAATTTTTCGTTTAGTCAAAAAGTTCATGTATTTATTTATTACAAGTGCTTAATGTTTTAATACAAATTAGGAGGATTGCGTTTTTTTCTTGCTTGCGTATTAATTAAAAAATTCGAATCGTATAGGATATGAGAGGTTACAAAACAGGTTCCAGTGGAAATAGGGTTGACCCTGGAACCTGTGACATCACAGATTTTCAGCGTTGTTTTCTATTGAATAAATTGGGCATTCCATTGGCGCGCCTATAGGGCTGTTCTTAGAGTTGATTACTCTCGAGATAAATAGACTATTCAGAGAAGCTATTAAGAAATTTTAAGGTAATAGACTTGAGAATTCAACTAGAAATCGGCTTCTCGATCGTGCTCATCTTTAGAGACAATTACGACACAGTTAAAAATTAAATTGAGATCAGAGATAGGTTTGTTCGATTGAGATGTGTGGCCAATCGTGGGTGACTCCACTAAATTGGAAAATTCTCGTCGACCGGCACTAGTTTGATTTCTCTATCGTTTGGGTACCCTGTGTCCGTAATTGAATCCTTGAGATTTTCACAACAATTGAGAGTCGCCATTGAGTCAAGTGGGTTCATTGTGGCTCAAAGAAAATCGACCACGGGTTGCTCTAAAAAGTTATGAAAACTACCTAGTAGCCTAGGTCACGGTAAAAATGGGCATGAAAATTAACTGCCAATTCAAGTCCAATTTCAGAAATTGAAAATTCTATCATGTCACAATAAATTCTAGGAGTGTCGACTCAGTTTTAGAAGATTATTCTCGACAACCGAGACTTTTTGAGAAAAAGTCATTGTAGGATCGCTTTCGTTCAGAAAATGCCGAAGATGGTTTTGGATTGCTAAATGGGAATGAAAGATGGATGTGTGGGTGAGGAAAATTTTCAATTTGATAATTGAGATATCAATTAAATTTATGGAGGCCAAATGAGAGTGAATCAAGAGAGAATTGATGTGCAATTGAAGCCTTTTTGCTAAGAAATTCGTATGCCCTTCATAATTTGTGACTTATGGACCAACTCAATTCTCTAGAAAGGGTATTTTAGGCTGAAATTGTGCTGGTGGGAGACAGTTATGGTATGGATCAAGATGAGGGGACAAATGAGATATTTGTGTGGAAAATGTAACCAAGTGGCCCCTCCATCTCTCTCTCTCTCCCTCATCCTTCCCCCTTGCTGCTGTTCGAGACTTCCTCTCGATTCTTCTTGGTTGTGCAATGCCACTAGGAACCAGCAGAAGATGAAGACCAGCTGCTGCTCCATCTTGGTTTTGCTTCTCCATCGAGCGAGCTTGCCAGCCCAAATCCCCACGCCCATGATCATTTCTTCTTCACCCTATGCCGAATTGCTAGCAAAGACGCTCGAAGAAGCCCACGCCTCCACCGAGTTCCTCAACCGTTGCCACGTCCGAGCTTTCTCCAAGCTCAGTCAACCAATGAAACGTTTTCCCAACCGTGTTGACTCCCTTGCTAGTGAAGCCCACCATCATCTGTCTCCTTTCTTCGAGCAGACCAGCATCTTCCACTCACTTTCTCTCTTTGCCAGCGCCACTGGTTGAGGCTAGCAGTCGATCGAAGACATCAACCGAAACTACCGAGCTCCTCTCCTTCGTTGCTCCCTTTGTCCACGTGTCTTTGGCTCAGCACTCAGCCCACGATTTGGCTAGCAAATCTCACGAGCCTAATGGCCTAGCAAGCAGCCTACAATTCGGCATCTTCAAGCCCAACTCTCCACAAGCCCAGCCCAAGTTGGTTAGAAGCAGCTCAATCCATAGTAAGCCCACAACTTGAAGCCCAAATCAGCGAGGCCTAAGCAAGTTTAGCACATTTTTAGCCCATGTTGGGCGCGCAAAGTAGGTCCAAGCCCGTGGGTGTTGTCACAAGCCCAAGTTCGACCGCCGTCGCAGTGTTCCGATCTTCACTTTGCACAAGTGAGTTTAGCTTAGTAATCCTTACTTAGTTTGCTAATGATTCTTAAGAGTTGATTAGTGTTAATTAAGTGTGATTAGGTGATTAGATGAGTTTATATTAATTAGATTAGTGATTTAATGATGCATGTTATGCGGTTAGACTTAGCTATTAGCAAGTCGATAACTTATAGTATTTATTAAATGAACCTCGGGATTTTTCCCGATTTGTCTCGGCTTTCAATCAGGCATTACGGGCCTAAATTGGATTTTTAGTATTTATTTATTAATTTTCGAAATTATTTAATTATTTATTTATTTTCCGAAAATTAGGCAAGGATAGCCGATGACTGGAATTTTATGCTGATTGTTGTGGTGCAGTCCGTTTATTTAATTGAGCTTTATTTTTTGCTGAAATGAATTATTTGTGATTATAAGATTATTTTCCTAAATTATTTAATTTGGACAATTAATTGGAAAATAACTGGGTGTCGGTTGACAGCACCAAAAATATTTTAGTGGACTACATATAAGTGTGGGATTTGTGGAAAGAAAATTATAATATTTTGGCTAAGGTCGATTGTGTGCCCACGCACGTATACTTTTGTCAGAAATGAATAAAAAGGAAAATTTGATTGTACTCGAAGTTCCATGATATATACCGGCTCGGTGACCCTATAGGTCATTTTGTAGAATGGACGATATACAATACCGGTTCGGTGACCCTATAGGTCATTTTGTAGAATGGACGGTATTCAATATCGTCTCGGTGACCCTATATGTCATTTTGTAGAATGGACGATATGCCATAACGGCTCAGTGAATCATTATGTCATTTTGAAGAATGGATGTTATGATGAATATACTCGGTGACTTAATATGTCATTTTGAAGAATGAATCGTGTAAAATACTAGCTTGTGGTGACCCCATAGGTAATTTTGGAGAATAGATAGTATTGATTGAAATGACCAACACTAGTTTGTTTGACATGAAATCGACTAGGTCGATTGATCGATGTATCGATCTATGATATTATGATTGGGTGCCTATTTGAACTGTGCTAATATGTAGGTGGAATCTAAGGTCAAGGTAAGTCCTCCAACTCGTGTGTGCATAGACAGCCCATAGTGTATTGGTTTATTAATCGAGTCTTAGAGGGGTAGAACTCGCTGAGACGTTGTCTCAATGGTTATTGTATAACCATTTCAGGTTCCTAGATGGCAGCACCTCCACCTCCTCCTCGTCCTATGCACTTCGATATCCTAAAGAAAGTCACAGAGATAGAGACCCACTTCCCGATTCACCCTAATCTTGAAGGATTAGAGTACATCCTAGTTTAATTGACCGTTTGGGTTGACGTGGGCAAGGACGCGCCGAGGCCCCACCAATATTGATCATGGTCCTGTGAATACCATGATGGGCGAAAGGAGGGTCTCGTGCCAGAAGATGATGTGCCTATGTTTGTTATGGAGGAAGCATTTAGGAAAGGGACGATGATCATAAGGAAGGGTTAGTAATAGATGCCAAGGACCCAAAGCTCAAGAGTGATAACAGCTCTCCAAAGCATCACAACGAGAGTCTAACCGGAGTGTGCCGGAAGAAGGGGAGATAGTCAAGCAAGAGGAAGGACTGGAGGAGAACCAAGAGGGGGAATGGCTAGAGGAGGATTACCTGTTGGAAAACCCTAAGGAGGAAGAACTAGAGGAAGACGAGGAGCTAGAAGAAAGTGAGCTTAGTGAAGAGGAATCTGAGGAGGATCAGGATGATGATCCTGAGTACGACCCGGATGAGAATTGAGATCCCATTCCTTTTGTGAACTTTATGTATATCTCGATAGGTGTGAGACTAGACCCTGTGAATAGTATGGTAAGATATATTATGAGGTGTGCATTTATAAAAGTGTGGTTGTGGATTTCAATATGAAAAATATGGCCCTACTTTTCTATCCCATTATTTTTTTGTCTAGGGATTTATTATATGTTTCCACATGCGTATTAAAAAAAAAAAAGGGTTGGCGATGCGTCCTGCAACATCGCTATTAATTGACCAGGTGAGGGATGGGCACGCTTTCGAGGATTGGGGCATGATAGAATCGGACCGGAAAAACATGGTGGATTGGATGCAGGGTCCAATACAAACAAGGTTGAACACAAAGTCCAAAAAGGGGGAACCCGTTATAACATGGTCGGGTATGAAATCTAGGTCTAGACCCTATCCACCTTGGACTTGATCACCCCTAATCAAATTCATGCCCTTTTTATGTAAAATAACACTACCTTTACTTCTATCATATATATATGAACCAATACAACTCTAACTATCCAAGTACATCAATCAAACTTGCCATCGATATGAGTATCAAAATTAAAGAATCCCAATTGTAGAATTCCTTCCCTTTCTTGGTTTAATTTGTTTGCAATTCTTCGTATTAAAATGAAAACAAGAATGTCATCGCAAAAGGTATGCATGTGTTTTACATTTCTTTGTTATCATGCATTTCTTTGGTGAGGGTTTTTCATTATACGTGGAAGGAAATTTGATAATATCGAACATTCTATATATGATTCTTTTTTTTAGCTATAGATGTTTCATGCGATCTTTTCATTTTCGTGTTGATTTTGTTACAGTGAAGTAATAATCATCTAAATTTTGCTCATTTTTACAATAGATTAATGAGATCATATGTATAAATAGATTGGACAAGATTGATAAATTTGTATTCTTAAGGAACTAAGAGTTTTCTGAATTTTTCTTTTGTTTGTAACCTATTATTTTAGAAACTCAAATTTGATTTTTTTTTTTAGGGCACATAGTAACTGATTCTATTCTTCTATTTCCAAGAATATGTTTGGAACAAAAATTCATTTGATAAATTTTTTGTACCCGAGAATAGATTTGGAACAAAATCAAATAGTATAAAAACGTATTTTTTTTGTTCATGGGAATAATTCCAGAATTAAGGCAACCCAAATTTCTTTTTTTCTATTATTCTTTTCTTCTTGTTCTTCTTCCTTCTTCTTCTTCCATCGTTGTCATTGGTCACCACCATCGCCGTTGACGCCACCACCTCTATCGTCCATTGCCGTTGATTGCCATTGACCTATTGGGCAAGGTCCGGATAGCTCACCAAAGGCTCGCCTAACCATCGGTGAGGCTTGGGCGATTGAGCCTTGCTCAAGCCTCCCCCAATAACTGACGAGCCTTGGCTGGGCGAGGCTGAGCTCGCCCAGCCATCGATAGGGCTCAACCTTGCTGAGCCATTGCGAGGTCTGCCTTGCCTTGGCTAGGCGACATCGACCTTGTAGTGGCTCGACGAGGTCAAGCCTCGCCTAGCTGCCAACAAGGCTTGGCTGATGAGGCATGGCCTCGTCGGGGGTCGGCAATGCTCCGATAAGGTCGTTAGCCTCGTTTGGCCAATTACTAGTCATCCCAAGGTCGGCAACTAGCCAAAGCTTGTGTGACATCCTGATTTTCCAATTCTGGTTTCAATTAAATAAGTCAGGCATTTCATCTTCGCGTCTATAGCTTTCTTCTCTGAGTTGGCCACTCACGAGATAACTAGTCTATCGGGTGAAGCCGTTAAGGAATCTAAACGCAATAGACTTGAGAATTCGACCAGGAAACGACTGCTTGACCGTACTAATCTGCAAGGGTCATTACGGCACAGACCGATTAGAGACAAGAGATAGGTCGATTCAACGAAACCATGTAATTCAAAGGTGGGTGATTCCACCTAATTGCACAATTCTTGTTGATCGGCACTAGACCGATTTCTCTATCGTTTTGGTACCCTGTGTCCGTATTTGAAACCTCGAGATTTCTACGACAATCGAGAGTCGCCAATGTGTCGAAGATGCACTTTGTGGCTTGAAAATAATCAACCACGGAGTCAATTGCACAGAAAATTCCTAAAAGCTACCCGGTAGATTAGGATACGCTAAAGTCATGCCGATTGAATTTAACCGTGAAATTGAACCCGATTACGAAATTGGAAGTTTTGTCAAGTCACAATTCATTTTAGGAATGTCGACTCATCTCCAGAAGATTTTTCTACAAACCGAGATTTTTGGCGGAAAAGCAAAGTAAGGCCGTTTTTGTTTGGGATTGTCAAAGGACTGTTCTGGATCATCCTACCTCTTGCCGGAAAGATTCTCCGGCCGTCCCGAAATCCTGAGAGAAGCTGCCGCTCGCCGGACTGTCTGGACTCGCCCGGTTCCACCTGTTCCGCGTTTTCTTGCTGTTTCGCCCCTTTCCGACCCTTCCTTTGCCCATCCCAACCTCCTACAAGATCCCCAAGACTCCTGGGAGCCGCCGGTTGCCAACCACCCGCTTGCCGGAGCTCCGATCGGCCCGTTTCGCCGTTGAAGTTGCTGATTGCTTCTCTCAGCTTCAGCCCGGATCGAAGCGAAGACAGCAAGTTCCAGACTTCGTGGCCCGTTTTCAGTGTCTTCCCGGCCTCCGTTGGTGTCGTCGCTTTGGGGTTTATCGACCGCCTTGGTGTCGTGGTCGCCGTGAACTCACCGGTGCGCAAAACCGGTGAGTTTATCCTCTAATTCTTGCTTAGTGAGTTAATGATACTTAAGGGATGTTTAGATTAGTCTAATTAGGTTTATGTGATTAAATTAGATTATTTTAATGTAAATTAGATTAGTTGCATGATTAGTTTAATAAATGTTTAATTATGGCTAATTGTATGATTAAATCAAGTGTAATCTTGTTTAAGCCATAATTAATTATTTTTAATTAATTAATTATTTCGAATTTTTAAATATTATTTTATTAAATTATATTGTTATAATATAATATTTAATTATTAATTTTCGGAATTAAATTTAATTATTTAATAATTTCGAAAATTATGCCGGGATGGCCTATTGTTAGAATTTCGCGCCGATCACAAAGGTGCGGTCGGTTTGTGTTAATTGTATGTTTAAATTGAGAAATTGAGTGATTGATGATTATGGTTAATTATTCCAAAAGTGTGGAATTGAGTGATATTGATGAAGTTGTGGTATTTAACTTGAAAATACCCGGTGTTGGCTTTTAGCACCATAATTGGTTTGTATGACCAACTTGAATCGATTGGATTGATTGATTGATTGAATTGAGATATGAGTTGGTTTATTATTGAATGATAAGCTTTGATGAGCATTTGGTTTATATATATGTATCAGCTTGGGCGAGCAATTATGATATATATATATATATATATATATATATATATATATATATATATATATATTGCGGCAGCTTCTGGTGAGCTAAGATCGTTTTATCAGCTTGTGCGAGCACGATCTATCTATCAGCTTGTGTGAGCTACCATCTATGTATATATCAGCTTGTGCGAGCTACCATCTATATCAGCTTGTGACAGCATTACATCCATTTCAGCTTGTGTGAGCCATGAATGATTGATGGATGAATAGATGGTCTGGTTTAATAGATGGTATGGATTGATAGATATGTGGATCGTATGATATCAATTGGATTGATTGAATTGATAGACCGATGGGTGTGTCGGTAGTTTCAGCTTGTGCGAGCATTGTTTGAATATGAATTGTACTGACGTGCAGGAAAGGACTGAGGCGAGGTAAGTCCTCTATCCTATTTGTGTGGTTAGAGCGCCCTGAGGCGTATTTTCTTCCTAATTGAGTTTTAGAGGGTAGGACTCGCTGAAACGTAGTCTCATCCTGGTTGTGGGATAATATTTCAGGTCCCTAGATGACGGTTGTGGAGGATCGGAAGTCCTGGAGTTTGGAAGGTGGAGGCTAAAGAATCGGCGAACGTGTCTGACAAGTTTGTCATAGGACAGTTCCCTAGTTGTTGAGCCTGTCTATTTTGTAGACAATCCAGTGTTGTATATAAACCTATGCGTTTATAAGAAAGCTTGTTTGGTTGTGATTGATTGCCTGCTTTTCTATCCCAAGTTAAATGTTGTCAGGGGATTTGTTTCGCTTCCGCATGTGCAATAAAAATGAATGGGTCGGCGACGTGTCCTGGGAAGTCGCATTTGTATCGACTGTAGTGGGATGTGCGCACGCTCGGAGGATCGGGCGTGACAGCTTGAAAAAGAAGAGAAAGAAAAGAAAAAAAGGAAAAGCAAAAAGGAAAAGAAAAAGAAACAAATAATACAATTATTAAAAAAAATTGAAAGAAAATGGTTTGTATTAGAAATTTTGAGGACAATGCCAAATGTAATTCTATTTCGGAAATATAAATTTTGGCCGCTTCTGTAAACGTCTTCAAATATTTAGAAATTATTTTCAGAAACAGAATAAAAAAGAATTATATTTGATTAGAAATTATTCTTGGGAGCAAAATGGTTACCAAACGCATCCTTAGGTGACCAATTGCAAATAATGAGAGTCAATAGTACAGATTTGTTTGGTGCAAAAATCTGCTTACTGAAAAGCATTGGTAGCATTTTTTTTTCCTATAGTCTTGTTATTTTGTTATGTTTTGTATCCCCATGTTTGTTTAGCTTTTCATAATTAACGATACTAATGACATTTGCGCATGCTTTTATAGATCATCCATATGTTATAATTGCTTTTAGTGGATATCTAACTTTCATGCCAATGATGAACATTGATCATTACACAAAATTCAAAACCATATTTACTCTGGTTAACAATACCAAAAATCCCGAACCGGTAGATTTGTTCTGCACTTACCCCACACTAATTTTATGTTACCAAAAATTTCAAATTGATATGCATGTGCCACATTTACCCTAAACTAGTTTTTGTTTCACAAAAATAAGATGATGATATAAATGTTAACTAAATCTTTGCTAAATAAGATGCTCACTTTGAGTTGAACAATGAACAAATAATTATTATAACATGATGGCCTAAATTAAACAAATAACTATTATCTGGGGATTAATAAAAAAAAAATCATCTATCGTCACAAAGAAAAAGGATCTAGCAGATTCACAGAAAGAAGCTATCTACTATTATGAAAAGTCTATACAACGCAAATAATGTATGTCTAAACGGTTACATTCCATGGTTGCTCATATATCATAACTAAATACAAACACCACATCAGCAAATTGGCAGTGTCAACCAAAGATTGACCATAAATGACTCAATTGCACAAAAAGGTGAAAGTGAGAGGGCCATATTGAGCAAAAACAAAAATAGATGGGGGACTAAATTGCACAGCCAATAATACTTAAGGGATACACTTAACCCAACTTAAACAAATACAGGAACCAAGATAGCTAAATCATCACAAATGAATGGAGGTCTCATTTATCATATTATAACTCATAACAAGTCAATACTTAGTAAAAGAAAAAAAGAAAGAAAAGACCTCCCAAGAAACGAAAAGACTAATCCATACATAAAACGCATGGATCAAATAAATATGTGGGGCAAAGCATGGCCGAAACAATCTATAAATGTCAGATTTTCTCTAAGAGTACCCCGTCAAACATTCGGCTTTTGTAGTTTTGTTGTTGCATTGAAGTTACCAAAAGGAGAGTATCCTCATCACAATACTACTATGTAAAGATATATCAATTGTCCAAGAAATTGCTTCTTAATTATGTTCTTGAATCAGGCAAATACTGCAATTAATTAAAAGAGCTCTTTTGCTAGTAGATGCAACAAGTTTTGGGGACTCAAGAGTGACAATTATTTTTATTTCAAACAAGAAAGGGAAGATGCACCCACATTTACCGACTAAGACAAGTAGAGAAAACTCTTACCTCATTGTTGTCAAGCACATCTAGGGCTTCCTTGTAAAACCACAATCTGCTACGCTCTTGAGGCTCATTTGGATTTTCTAGACGAACAATTTCCCTTCCAAGATCTATCAGTTGATCATGCATCATTAGCTTGCCATCTTCATCAATTTTAATTAGAGACATAAGAGTTAATACTTCAATCCCCTCCCGGAAAAAAACCACAGGCATCCCACATGTAAGTTGGATTTTGTTTGCATGATCCAATGAAAAACATGCAATATCCAGAAATATCTGTTTTTGCTCATGATCTAATGCTTCATAACTTATCTTCAATGTCTCTTGCACTTTTTTTATTGGGTATTTTCTTTAATTTCTTCAATGTATCTATCCACACTTCTCTTGTCTTTCCACATAAGAATGAACCTATAACTTCAAGAGCTAATGGAAGCCCCCCGGTAGTAGAAACAACATCACGAGAGATAACCTCATAATCACTCCGAGGAGAATCCTTTCGAAATGCATGTCTACTAAATAAAATCAATGATTGATCCACAGACAACTCATTGAGGGGGTACATGTAGCTCGCCCTAGCTTCATTGAGAATGCTCCTGTCTCTAGTTGTGATGATGGCTACACTTCCTACTGCATACCAACTCCCGTCACCGACCAAAGCATTCAAGTGAGTATTCTCATCCATATCATCAAGAAGAATTAGGACTTTCTTACTTGTAAATCGAGATTTGATGACACCTATTCCCTCATCGACATTAGACACATGACACGAAGTTCCTATTATATCATAAATGAGTTTGTTTTGTACCCATTCAATACCCTTGCGTTGAGATGTTTCTCGAATATTTGCCACAAAGCTACTATACTCAAAATGATTAGCGAGTTGATTGTACAACACCTTTGCAAGAGTTGTCTTGCCGATGCCGCCCATTCCATAAAGTCCAATAATCTTTGTATTGTTAAATTTACTATCTATCAAGCTCATAATGTCTTCGATACGATCATCAATTCCAACCAAATGTTGGGGAACAATTAGCTGAAGTTTTCTTTTTAACACGCTCATAACTTTTTTGACAACAATTTTAACCAAAGCTCCTTCATGCCTGTCAAATAACAATGAATTTCAGCATAGGAGGGGATACATACACACAAACGTATTCTTTTTCAAGAAAGATTTATTTGTGAGAAATTAAACAATGATTTGGTGGAGAATAATGTACCCGTTGTCAATTTTCTCCGATTCCCATCCTTTCAAGGAACAGATTTCTTTAAGCGCTTCTTCCCATTCCTTTATGGACATTTTGCTCAAATTTTCTTTATGTGCATTGATAGCATCTCCCAAACCCCTTTTAAGATGCGAGGGCTGCACTTTGTAAAATATGGGCAACACTATTTGCCCTCTACTTCTCTTGTACTTCAACATTTGAGCCAGCTCGCAAAGGCACCATTTGCTGGAAGCATAGTTCTCAGAGATAATCAGGATTGAGATTGTTGACTGAGTAATGCTGTGGAGAAGCTCCGTACCAATCTCCTCACCTACACGCAGCTCATTGTCATCTCTGAACACGTGAATTCCTACATCAATGAGGCTAGTATAGAGATAGTCGGTGAAGCCTTTGCAGTATCTTTCCCTCTAAAACTCAAGAACACTTCATAATCATTTTCCTTTGGCCTTTTGGTTCCATCTTCATAATCACTTACATGTGGAGAGGTCAAGGAGGAAGACACCTCATAGATTGGATCTTCTAAATAAGTGGTTTCCTTTCTTTTCATCTTGAAAGGATTGTAAAAGAGATTGATGGAGAAAGAAACAGAGGTGAGAAATATGGAATCCCAGATCTGGGAATAGCCGAAACGTCTTGCGGGACTCAAACTTGGAGCTACATGCAAACAAAAATAGAAACTCTCAGGCAACTCATCAGAAGAACATGGAAGCACCAAAGCAGGAAACAGAGAAGGGCAAGGAGTTGTGGACTAGCTGAGAAGTGTTCAAACAAAATAACCCATTCTGTAATCTCCCCTGATCTCAGCCTTAGATGTTGCCATGTTGGATTACCAACACAAAACACTCTCTACTGTGCGTGCTTGAAGAATACTGATTGCCGAGTGCTTAAAGGATGCTAAGTCATCGCACGCGTAATCTTCGCAACATTATGCGGAAGTTACGGGGAGCCTATGCAAGTGTTTCTTGACTTGCTTTTTCTTTTAAAGGAAAAGTAGAAAAGAAAACCAACTTGCAATAAACATGCTCCTACTCATTGCTTTTTTGACGGTGCGCTCTTGGACAACGCTGAGTGCTTGAAGATTGCTGAGCTACTGCACCAGTGATTTCATCATCATTCTGTGGAAGGTGGCGCTGCATGCCGCCTGCTCAAATGCTTTGATTGAAATTTGAGATCTAGCAAGACTTGACTTGCTTTTCCATTAAATAAATGGAATAGTCGAGGAAATATAATGGGAAGGTGAAGGGAAGCGAGCAAGACACCAGGAATTTGCTCCAACAAGATGCAAGAAACTTCCGGCGGGTTTTTGAGTGAGCTTCCTTGAAACCCTCATCACCTCCATGCTGTGTTCACATTATTCGGTTTTGTGGATGTGGGGACTCGAATGTTATTATGATTCTCTGGCGTTCAATAAAGTACAAGAGTTGTTGGATCAGAACCGCAAAAGAGAATCGATAACTAAATATTTTGGGATGATGAATAAAATCAATGCTGACGCAAGTTCCACAGGAAATGGATGCAAATTTCCGTGGATTGATGACTAAAAATGAGCCTTAATTCTGCCTTCTTCTCGGTAGAAATTATTATTATATATATAAAAGATGATAAAGTGAGAGCATCTTACACTTCTTGTGGACCTTCCATGGATTGTGGTCATTAGGCGGGTTGGAAATTGGAATATGAAAGAAAACCAAAGATATCTGGATATCTCTCTAATAAGAAGAATGTTCATTTTGACTAATTCGATGGAATAATATTTGAAAAATATCTGGTTTGTCAAACTATATAGAAGGTGACGCAAAGGTTAAATATATTTTGGACCCCATGTTAATTACGTCAACATAAACTAAAAGCTCAATCCCTTTTAAGAGTTTGCCTAGTTGATTGAGAAGTCAAATATTTTCATATTTAAAACTACTCTTAATTGAAGTGTGATGTTTAATGGGCCTTCAAGTAATCAAACAGTCGGATTTTGTGCCTGACTATTTTATATAAGCGGTCGGCTTATATTTTCCCTCTCTGGCTCTCTACCCAATTGATTCTCCAGAGCTAGGTTTAGCCCGATCAAATTTCCCTTTTCCTGGTGATGTGAGATTGGATACTTTGGGACACGGACTCATTATTTAATTAAAGCATTTCCGTGTTAACCGAAGTCCTTCCTAACATTTCTGAAGGTTGAAGCTTTTCTTTAGGCTGTAGGCATTGTTCTTTTCAATCGGTAGCTACAACTACAAGAAGCTTCAAAGAGGTTTCTTCCTCAATTTTTTTTTTTAATTGTCCTTCATAATGTCAAATGAGATACTAATTAAATTCTAATGCTATTAAATATCAATCATGGTCTAAGTCATGTGAGTTCCCTTAAATTAGTCCAGAAGCAAAAGATATTGTCATATGATTTTATTAATTTCTCACTTACTAAGATGGTCATCCAGAAAGGATTATTTAAGAGATTCATTTTGGTCAGTGAGATGGATCTTTCATTACTCTTATTAACAAACACAAATACTGTATAAAGAGATTAATGAAATGATTAATGCGGCGATTGAGGGGGGTTGAATTGATTGTTTTAAGAACATTGAAACTTTTTCATGGAAAATATGTGATGTAGTATGCTGCCTTAGGAGGGAGAATTGGTTGTTTTAAGAAAATTATTATTATTATTATTATTATTATTATTTTTCATGAAGAACGTGCATCGGGTATTGCTGTAGGAAGAAAACAATCATGCAGAAGCAGTACCTTTCTATCCAAATGATAATAAAGGAGTTAGAGAGATCGAAGAGATGCAAAACAGATTTGTAGTGGCTTGAACTTCCACTTGACCTACTCCTCTCGCAACAAGGTTGAGTAACCCTCAAGATTTTACAGTTTTGCAGAGGATGCTACTTTTACACACAGCTCAGTAGATGATTCTACAAAACACGAGTACCTCTTACAACACTATTGACTTACCAACTTCCTAGATTATTAAAAGTGCAGACTTCTACGATGAAATACGATCAGAATTACCCAGCTTCTAGACACAAGACCATCTAAGAGAGTTTCAAGCTTGAGTCAACCTAAATTGACCCGAACCATATTAAATACATAAGGTGAGAGCTGGTTTAATCCCAGCCCTATGTCAAAATTTCTTCTTTTTTTTTAATTCAAAAATAAAATTATTAACTTAGTTTCGAAACCCAAACATGCATTTACCAAATAATTAACATAATATTACCTAAGAAATTTATAAAATTTCATTCATAAGAAGTTTGTGCCACCTAACTTTAACTGCTCATAACTTTCATAACTTTCGTCTTGAAATTAAAGATAGTTGACCTTATTTTGGCCACTTTTCGATACCGGCACCCTTGCGTTTGTTGCTTTGAGCAAGTTTCCATTGACTTCACTAGGTCTTTTGAAGATAAATATTTTTAAATTTATTATATATAAATATATAAATAAATAAATAGAGAGAGAGAGAGAGAGAGAGAGAGAGAGAGAGAGAGAGAGAGAGAGAGAGAGAGAGAGAGAGAGAGCTATTCATTCAAAATTATTGAGAAAATAATTTAATCGAATCATAATACTAATGTGAATTGCATGCATATTTGACTTTATCATTATAATCCTAAACTGCATCGTCGACTTAACAAAAATAAGATAATCGGTCAAAACAAATTAAATTATGTGTTTTCCGCGTGATCGCGAGTCATACATATCTCAAGTGTGAGATTGGATTAGATGATTTTCGTGCGATCGCAAATTGTATTTCAGGCATCAAGTGGAAATTAGAAAATTATCCTACTTCACCGATACTCAATTTTTTTTTTTTTTTTTTGGATATGACTAACAGAGATAACGAAAATCAATCAACCTAAGAAGTGTACAAACAAAACAACCCACTCGGTGCTATGATCTCCCCTGATCCTCAGCCTTATACGTTGGATTACCAACACAAAACACTCTCTACTATGAGTGCTTGAAGAATATTGATTGCTGAGTGCTTAAAGAAGGAACTTATGGCGTGTGCTTATCACTAACAAAGACATGAGTTCCGGTGATCGGCCGCCGATTTTATTTAATAAATCTGTTCACGTGAAATGAGTTTGTGCTTAACTTTGCAAATTCTCCTTGTGCTCTGGATTTGGCTTTATTTTTCAGTATTCATGCTTTGTTTAGATTTGTTTTGTCATGAAAATTATGTGTTTTTGCATCCTTTCGAGTAATAAATACAATTTTTTTTTTGAAAAAAAAATAATGCTGACTCATCACACACGTAATGTTCGCAGCATTATGCGGAAGTTTCGGGAAACCTATGCAAGTGCTTCTTCACTTGCTTCTTCTTTTAAAGGAAAAGTGGAAAAGAAAACCAATTTGCAATAAAGATGCTCCTACTCATTGCTTTTTTGATGGTGCGTCTTGAACAATGCTGAGTGCTTGAAGAATGCTGAGCTACTGCACCAGTGATTTCGTCATCATTATGTGGAAGGTGCAACTGCGTGCCACCTACGTAAATGCCTTGATTGAAATTTGAGATCCAGCAAGAATTGTCTTGCTTTTCCATTAAATAAATGGAATCTCTGGGGAAATGTAATGGGAAGGTGAAGGGAAGCGAGCAAGACACCATGAATTTGCTCCAATAAGATGCAAGAAACTTCCAGTGGATTTTCGAGTGAGCTTCCTTGAAACCCTCATCACCTCCATGTTGCGCTCACCTCATTTGGTTTTGTGGATGTGGAGACCCGAATGTTATTATGATTCTCTGACGTTCAAGTGGGTACGAAATCTGTGGACCTTCCTTGGGTTGTGCTCATTGGGTGGGTTTGAAATTGGAATATGAAAGAAAACCAAAGATCTCTGCACATCTTTTAAATAATAATAAAAAAATGTTCATTTTGACTAAAGCAATGGAATAATATTTGAAAAATATCTGGTCTATCAAACTATATAGAAGGTGACACAAAGGTTAAATATATTTTGGGCTATATGTTAATTACGTCAATATAAATTGCAAGCTCAATCCCTTTTAAGGGTTCGCATAGTTGGTTGAGAAGTTGGATATTTTCATATCTAAAACTGCTCTAAATTGGAAAGCGGTGTTTAATGGGCCTTCAGGTAATCAAGCAATCGGCCTTTTATGCGCAACTATCAAGATTAAGTCCAAAGGAAATAGGCTCTCTCTGCTGAAAGCAAAATTCAAACGTGAAATAAAATACAAAATAGCATTCGTTCGCCTTTACTTTTGAAAGCTAATGTTATCCCCGATGTTAGAAAAACACTAACACCAGCAAAATTTGTAAAGAGAAACAGAATTTAGTAACAAGGAGCTTGCTTCTGTTGTAATGAGTGCACATCTTGTCCTGATACAAGTGCGCCTTTGAGCATGGCTTTGAGCATGGTTTTCTCATTCTCAAATTTATCTCTGAAATTACTCCAAAGAGCAGTTTATTGGATAACCTCCATTGTGACCAATCGTTTCAGTTGCAACCTGCGTTAAAATAACAAAGGCACGGCCAACCAAATTCGATGGCAGATTATCGACCTATCGCAAGAAAATGCACAACCAAATACTAGAAACAATTCAAAGATGTACCTGAATTGGGAATTTCTGAGACATTTTTATCTTCTAAAGTATTAAGAAGGCTTGATTGCAACCGATCATGTGGTGACCGAACAAAGCACCAGCAAATTTTCATTAGAACCTACGACTAATTAAATCACATAACGAACAGCTGTGCCTTGAAAAAGTCAGTGAAGACTTGACAAAGCCTCATATGAAAGAGCTTCACTGGCATCCACTGCTTTGGGTTTCCCCTTCGCTGAAGGAATCTCATGCATCGCCATATAGCAACGACAAATCTCAAGGTAACCATTGTAATGTGAGTAATACTTACATCGTTAACCACATGAATGTGAGGTAAGATGTGTGTTCAAATCCATTAAGTGTTGGTAAAATATGCTTCGAATTGGGTTGAACAATGAAGTCGGACTTTGAGGCGTGATATCACTTTCTTTAAGGATTTATTTGCCCCACAACGTTGCTAATGGTCACCGGCAAAAATCCTCCAGGATACAACAAAGTCTCGGATGAGAATACTAGATAGCAATTCTAGTATTTCTCCAGAGTCTCTCATGGGAAACAATTAGAAATGATGGCTGTAGTTTTTCTCTAAAGAAAACGAAAAAATAGAAGAAGATATATGTTTGATCTCAAAACAAACGTACTTATATTTGTCTTTCGAATAGATGCAATTCTTCAAAAGGTTACAAAAACAATAAAGACAACCTTTCGTGAATAAGTACGTCCCAAAGGTTATGTTGAAAAGATATAAAAATTCGGAATTAAATAAATAATAAATAAATAAATAAACGTAACTTTTCGCGAACAGTCACACTTTTTTCAACAACATTTATAATTAATTTTTATAGAAATAAATCCGAATTTTCTCAATAAATAAAATAATGATCGTTGGTTAATGCCAAATCTCGTCCACGTGCGCACTCACATCTTTTCGATGTGGGACAAGGCACCTCTTCATTTGTTTTATAAACAAATTACCAACAATCCCCACTTTTGTTTATAAAACAAAAACAAAAATAAAACGTTAAAAATATACAGCCAAAATTTCCATAAGATTAATATACACACATAAAGGTCTCTTTCGAGTTAAACCTTTACTTAGTGCAGGTATCTCAAAGCTCTATTAAAGTGACAAGTAGCTCGGCTTTAAACTTGTACTTTTATATAATAGAATTTCCACTCATGTTGGCAGTCGTGGCTCTCTCTCTTCTCTCTAAATTGTTGGTAAAATATGCTTCGAATTGGGTTGAACAATGAAGTCGGATCGAGTAATCAAAGACGGACTTTGAGGCGTGATATCACTTTCTTTAAGGATTTATTTGCCCCACAACGTTGCTAATGGTCACCGGCAAAAATCCTCCAAGTATACAACAAAGTCTCGGATGAGAATACTAGATAGCAATTCTAGTATTTCTCCGAGTCTCTCATGGGAAACAATTAGAAATGATGGCTGTAGTTTTTCTCTAAAGAAAACGAAAAATAGAAGAAGATATATGTTTGATCTCAAAACAAACGTACTTATATTTGTCTTTCGAATATATGCAACTCTTCAAAAGGTTGCAAAAACAACAAAGACAACTTTTCGTGAACAAGTACGTCTCAAAAGTTATGTTGAAAAGATATAAAAATTCGGAATTAAATAAATAATAAATAAATAAATAAACGTAACTTTTCGCGAACAGTCACACTGTTTCAACAACATTTATAATTAATTTTTATAGAAATAAATCCGAATTTTCTCAATAAATAAAATAATGATCGTTGGTTAATGCCAAATCTCGTCCACGTGCGCACTCACATCTTTTCGATGTGGGACAAGGCACCTCTTCATTTGTTTTATAAACAAATTACCAACAATCCCCCACTTTTGTTTATAAAACAAAAACAAAAATAAAACGTTAAAAATATACAGCCAAAATTTCCATAAGATTAATATACATACATAAAGGTCTCTTTCGAGTTAAACCTTTACTTAGTGCAAGTATCTCAAAGCTCTATTAAAGTGACAAGTAGCTCGGCTTTAAACTTGTACTTTTATATAATAGGACCGGACATACCACACATACACTAACCTCTTGTTTCAGCGAGAAGTTCTATATTACTCCGCACTATTATGGCCTTGTGCTTGATCCTGTTTCATGAGCTCTCTAGAAAGCAACCGTAACTTTCGTAAGAAGCGGCACCACTTCTAAGCTCATATAGGTGAAGTATCTACAATGTGTTTCTGTTACTATCAACACACTACAAACCTATATTATACTTCATTAAGAATTCAATTCAACCTACAAAACGTAACAGACGATACTGACTTCTCATATCAGGGCTACGTCAGTATCAAACAATCACATCCAATAACTTGTTCTTACCCATTAAACCTTGTAACTAGTGATGTTCTAGAAAAAGGTCGGGTTACCATTATTGGTGATTTCAATTAAAAGGGTTTCAGCCCCGTTTCTTGTGAGGTCATTATTACCATGTTTCTCAATAAAGACTTCGTCAAAGGATCGGCAAGATTATTACTTAACCTCACATAGACAATTGTTATGGTACCATCTTTAATCAATTGTCTCACATATTCATGTCTTAGACTAATATGTCTAGACTTACAGTTATAGGTGCTACTATAGGCTCTTGCTAAAGTAGCTTGACTATCACAACAGATAGAAATAGGAAGCATAGGACTAGGTCATAATTTGATATTTAACAACAAATTCATAGTCCATTTAGCCTCTTTCTCAAGGTCTGCTAAAGCAACGATTCAAGTTTCATAGTTGAGTGAATTATGCACATTTGTTTCTTGCTCGCCCAAGAAACAACACATTCACGTAATGTGAAAATTAATCCATTAGTGAATTGTTTATCTCTCACACTTGCAATCCAACTAGCATCGGTATATCTTTTTAATATAGCCGAATTATTATAGAACAATAAGATAACCCTCCAGTGTTCTATATTGGATTACTCGTATTTACTCAACTTGCATATACAAAAAGTAATATCAGGTCTAGATAATGTATCGCATACATTAAAGACCCATAGCACTCACATTAAAAACTCTCTACCAAGAATCAAATGGAGTACTCATATATTTGAAAACAAGATGTTTAAATCTATGCAACATCTTCTCCGTGTAATCACTTTAGCTCAAAGAATAACCCCCACTATTTTTTAATTTTAATACTTAAGATAGTATCTGCTTCTCCTAAATATTTCATTTTGAAAATGAAAGCTAGATACTTCTTAGTCTCAATGACTTCAAGTCCCCTTCGGATACCCCCACCACAAGAATATTTCATGAGGCATCCAATCAAAACTATGCATTGTCCAATTTCATGCTCAATGAAATACATACATCAAAATAGAAAACCAATGCAATTCTACTCTCTTGGCTCATTTATGCTATTCCTTAGAATCAAATCTATGAGGGGCAAGGACAGCAAATAGAACGCATTAGAACCAAACAAGGGACACCCAAAAAACCCATTCAGTATCTCCAGATTGCCTCCATAAATAGAGCACTACATATCATCCCATGCATGTAAGAACATTCTCTAAAAATTCAGTAAATGCAAGCGAATCGAGTATCGAGGTATAATAAGTGCATAAACTGGAATTGAGAGAGGCGAAAAGAAGATACTAGCAATTCTAGGAATGGAATCAACAACATCGTATAATCCGAAACCTTCTAAAAGGTATAATCAAAGCCATACCTCATTTCTTCATCAAATTTCATGCAAGGGCAAAACCATAAATTTAACATTATTATGCTTGAAACCATTAGATAATATGATTGAAACGAATTTTCATGCCACTGCTTATGTGCTTGCATAAGCCCATAATAACATAAACATTTGTGCACATATTAATCCAGGACATCAAGCAATCAAGCCGATTCCAATTAATCTTGTGCTTGAATGCATGGCTCAAAAATACTAAAGCGTGAAACAAATCAAGGCCAAAAGTCTAGCTCAATCACACGATACCAAAATTCTATAGACATCTTCCGGTTCTAGTTCAAAATTCACACGCTCGTGCCAATCTTGTAATGCATTGCGATTGAACTCACTTTTCTTGGTCAACGCCTACAACGATCAACAGCTCAAGCATACACATGCATACCAATTTCTTGTTACTGAAGTCTTAAATTGGGGCATATCGCGTCTCTTCAATTGTATCATTATCCCACATATGGAATTGAACACACATGCCAAAATGACTAAAGACTAAGAGCAATTATGAAACCCTCAATGACAAATAGTGTAGCAGTTTACGTGCTAAACATGGAGATAAAAATATCGCATACCTTAGCATATAAGCCGATAAGCAAGAAAGCAATACCTCAGTACACTCTCAAGTAATCATCCAAAACATCCATGAATGACCCAACTCAATTTCAAAACCATAAAAAGTCAAGTATTACCAACCACAGCATCCACAGGGTCATGCAAAAGTTCGTTTCATTTTACATCAAGAATCATGTAGAGGAACAACATACCTGTGATAAGCGTCCCGCCAAAAGCAAGGGACATGAGCCCGAGCATATCAAACAATATGGTTATACTGACTTTCCGAGGCCTTAGTGTCCTTTGAAATCAATAGTGTAAAAACATTTTGAAATGGTTAGCAAAATAGAATCAGATGTCCAGATGACCAAAGTTATGCATTCATGTGCTAGAAGCTCAGAGCGGCCTCACGAGGAGACATGGGGCACCCTCCATGCAGACGGCACGCCACGCCATCTATCTCCTTCTCCTTCCAATGCTTGACATCATACCTCATAATCCAAACCTCCTCCATTTCCTTTGCATATCTAAGAGCTTCGTAATTGACTCGACATCTGAGTCATAGGGGTTGCTTCACAGCATATTTGGGCGGTAAGGACTCGACAATCTCGATGTCTTTCAGAACCTCTATGAAATGCTTCCAATCGAATATATCTTTCAAGTCACTGGGATCGGTCCGAAACGATTTGTGATTCAGAAAAGGAAGAACCAGAGTGGCATTCATGATCTTTTCGACCACAACCATATCGCAGATTCCTGTCCTCATCTGATTCAAACCCCCAGTAGCATGAACTAACAGATAACCATTGGTTTTTGCATTCGTTCTTATTCGATTCTTGAGCCGAGTGACACACTTGTAGTAGTTGTCACTGTTTGGCTTCATCCAAATTTCTGGAGTTAACAATTTCTTCAAAATGCGCTTCGGCATATATTCACCGTCACCGCCATTGCCACCGCCACTGTTCTCGGCGACATAGCCGCTGAAGAGCGACACCTTGAGGAAGACCGAGAGCACGATGATCAGGATCAGGCCACCTTGCGCCCGACGTGCTGCCGTGATTGCACCCCATGCATCACCCACGCGGTAGAATCCTCGATCCTGAGCACCCTTTTTCTTGCACTTGATCTCACGAATCAGAGTCTCGGCATCCTTGACGTCGTTTTATGAGATGCGATGCCATCTCGCATGATATGTCCACAATGGATTTCGCATCGTGAGCAAGAGCCTCGTCCATCACCTTTTGCTCCAGGAAATTAGCGCCGTAATTCAAGACTCCGCCATCTTGTCCTTATGACAGAACCAAAAATGGACAGATAATAAAAAAAGGGAGAGAGAAAATTCAAGAGAAAAGAGAGAGAGCCTGTAGATCTCTTTCATGCAAAGGTCACTGGCATTGTGTTTGTAAATCTCATAAATAGCGTTTTCCAGAACCTCCCACGAGTGATCGGCGTACTTCGGATCCACAAACACCTCCTTGAATGCGATTATTTGCGGATTGCTCATCTTACCCACCCGAAAACTTACAATCACGACCCGAAACGGAAGTTTCGGGTGTGCTAATCTCAGCGATGGTAAGGAAAGAACCAGATCCAATTGCGAGACGATTCGACAAAGAGATGTGGTGTTGTCTCAGTGCACAACGTTGGCCATAACTTCAATGTTGATGATTGCTATATCACCGGCTCGGAATGGGTTGCTGTCCAAGCGGGCTGTCCTATTTCTTGGGGTTGACACGTGAGGGCCATTAGAGAGAAGAGAGAGAGCCACGACTGCCAACATGAGTGGAGATAAATGCCATAATAACCAGAGAGAGATTTGTCCATGGAACGAAGAAGAGGGCTCCTTTTGCGTTTCGCACATCCTTTGCTTAACCCACCATCAACCGCATCCTTAACTCCATTGTTGCACAAATAAATCCTTAAAATTGTTGGTAAAATATGCTTCGAATTGGGTTGAACAATGAAGTCGGATCGAGTAATTAAAGTCGGACTTTGAGGCGTGATATCACTTTCTTTAAGGATTTATTTGCCCCACAACGTTGCTAATGGTCACCGGCAAAAATCCTCCAGGGATACAACAAAGTCTCGGATGAGAATACTAGATAGCAATTCTAGTATTTCTCCAGAGTCTCTCATGGGAAACAATTAGAAATGATGGCTGTAGTTTTTCTCTAAAGAAAACGAAAAATAGAAGAAGATATATGTTTGATCTCAAAACAAACGTACTTATATTTGTCTTTCGAATAGATGCAACTCTTCAAAAGGTTGCAAAAACAACAAAGACAACCTTTCGTGAACAAGTACGTCTCAAAAGTTATGTTGAAAAGATATAAAAATTCGGAATTAAATAAATAATAAATAAATAAATAAACGTAACTTTTCGCGAACAAACACACTGTTTCAACAACATTTATAATTAATTTTTATAGAAATAAATCCGAATTTTCTCAATAAATAAAATAATGATCGTTGGTTAATGCCAAATCTCGTCCACGTGCGCACTCACATCTTTTCGATGTGGGACAAGGCACCTCTTCATTTGTTTTATAAACAAATTACCAACATTAAGTACATTTCTAACATCAGAGTTTGCAATAAAGATAGAAAGGAAAACGAGAATGCGACAGAAGAATAAAACCATGGCTTGAACCACAACCTGAATACCAGGTACCGCTTGATCGGCAAAATTTTTTCAGTTCAAAATAGTAGATACAACATTAGAATAAGTAAAGCACCAATTCACCATATCATGAATTCTTATTATATCCGTTTGAGCTCCAGAAGTGACGGAATATCAGCTGGTGCTTCTTCCACAATACTTTCCCCTTCCTTAGGCTTTTTAATTGCCTCCTATACAGTTAGCAATCCTAATAACAATCGTGAAGGTAAAAATCTGGTACAGGTATAATCAATAGCCACCAGTCATAATGCTCTGACTAATCCAGGGGAACTTATCAGCATTTGGCATAGCATAACAATGAAATACACTCAATGAAGAGTAAAAATTTCCACCAGCTTGTCACCCAAAAGCGGAGATAAAAAGGCAAATATCTGGACATCGGTTAATCTCGACAATCTAATTCACTCATATTAAAGGAGTGTAAGATACTTCCTTTGTCACAAGAAAGTTTGGGAGTAACTATATACAAGAAAAAACAACTTAATAGGTATGAATATCCAAGTATCAGTGTCATCAATTAATTTTGACTCAAGCACTTGACGAGGAAGGCAAAGAGTGCTTTGAGCTAGGAAGACAAAAATTCATGCCCCAAGAAATCATTAGACGACCGAACACAATAATCTTGGCTCCCGCTTGTTTAATATTCCTTTCGCCACCAGCAAACCTGATACATGCTGTGTTCACGCAAGGGAGAAAATCCACAACAAACTCTTATTGGAATGGAGAGGTACAACTCCTACTTATTGTTCATCTCCAATTGATTAGTATTTTGACTCACTCCTCTGGCACCCAATCTCAATTTCTTTTCTCCCCGGTTTCATTGTTGTGTAAAAGGTATAATAAGTAAGGCACCAAGGAAATAACTATCCATCTTAAACAAGAAGAATTTATCCCTATACAAGAGAACTCAAATCTTAAAACAAATCTACTAACCAGAATAAAAACAAAGTGGAGCACCGATTACTGACTTCACTAAACCCTGAAAAGATGATAAAAAAAAAAACAATATGCCTTTTCTCTATCATCACAGACTAAGGATCTCTATTTGTCAATTCTCACACACATGTTTACTTCAACTCCAAAGGCAGGGTCCATCTTGTAAGAGTACATCAAAGTATTTTGCTAGTACCTGCCTTGCCAACTAGATAGCACCACAATGTCCAGCTTGTCCACATAGCTTTGTGCATATTTTTCCTACTCAGCTGCAAGAATTATTTCTGTTCTTCATTAATGAGAACTTCCAATTAGTGTTGTTGATAGGATGCAACATCACGTGATCTTACATTGACTTTATGGATCGGGAGATACTTACTGATAATTAATCTTAGTGAAATGCTTCCTTTTAAATTATCCAGTAATCTTTCAACAACTTCTATCTATTGAGTTTGCTATCTCCTTTTTTTAAAAAAAAAAAATCTTTCGAGAGAAAGCCACAACACTAATTGTTTCACTTTGTACTACTTGGGTGCTGAATACTCACTGATGTTAATTAATTTCACTTCCAAAAGTAAAATACAAGCACCCTGCCAGAAAGGATATCTCAAGGTTAACTTTGTGCTTATTACCCACTCTTTGTTTGCACATGAGCACCATTAAATTTCCACAGGAATATAAACCCCAACCTTCATTCATTAAAGAGTTCCAGAGGCACATCTTTTAAGCAATTCTTCCAAATCTGCCAACTTGAATAAATTTTTATTAATGGAAAGTTAACAGCGGATAGGTAATGGTGTCAAACCCTTAAAAAAAAAAATCATCTGCAAGATAGTGGATCCGCTAAATCAACAATGCCACACATTTTCAATAATTGTGGCACTAAACGAAGAAGTTTATGTAAGAACAATGAAAATCCCCTTATTTAGTTGCTCAATACCATCATCTAGGACTAGTACGTAAGCCAGCAATTAACTAGCTAATTACTTGCCGCAAGGCTCAACCCAGCAGACTGGCAACTCAAAAAGCGGGATCCAAATTTCACAGTTAAACAGAGACAGGCTAAGCACAAGGAGATACTTCAAAAGCGTGGCTGAACACGTAGCAATTAGCAAATATTTACCCACCAATCGTTCGACAAAATTTCTCACCAAGAAAATGCTCCTACCAGACCTGCGTGCATCCCAGGCACAACCTCATCCCCAATGAAAACAAACTTACAGAGAACAAAGTTGCAACTGAAACCTAGCACATGGGCCTTACACCTGGTCGACCCAAACCCGCCCTCACGTCTCAGAGTCAGGTCCAGGTCCTCGACCTCCGCAACATCGGGAGTCATGATCTTCTCAATGATCAACTGAGCGATCCTTTCACCCGCACCGACGCCAATCGAATACTTCCATGCCAAACCCGATCTAAGCGCTGGAATAACAAATGTACAAGCGATTCGATTCAACCTCGTCGATTATCCAAAACAAGGTACCGAGAGAATGTTTTGAGGTAAAGAAGTCGCACATTACATATCCGAGCATTATGTTTCCTTTGGGTATTGTGATGCTCAGACTGGTAGGGATGAGCACTTTTCCTCTAGCCGGCACTTACCGTCTCATCTCAGCTGCAACGTTTTTTAATCCACGAATGAGGAATCACTCCACATTCAGAAGTGTCGAGCTGAAGAAGATGGTGATGGGGGTTATGAGTCGATGACAACACTCCAGTCCATGAAATGGCACAAAAACAAGAGTCCTTCTTCACGAGCATAAGAAAGAGGAACGATTGGCTTAAAGACGAGAGAAACAAGAATGATAATTTTTCAATTATTATTATTATTTATTTTTTCAAAATTGATCTCTTCTTCTTTAAAGCTTACCATGTTGCCATTGTCGAAATGCCCACAATTAAAATGATTGCAAGTAGGATGGCAGATAAAGAAAAGGAAAAAAAATCGAAATGAAAGAATTGTACAAAAGAAAAGAAGATGGGATTCAAGGTTTTGTTAAGAAAACAACAAAACGAGGAAAACTGATTAGTGTTTTCAAAATTGGTACAACTCCAATTTGCCGAAAATTGTCAATTATAATCGACGAGGTCTTCTTCATCAAGTATATGATTGGCTAGTTCATTTTCAAAAGAGTTTAATAGATTTTTTTACTAGAATTGATCGGTGTCGACAATTGCTCTTTCTGATCAATGAAAAATTAGATTTTATCATTAGTTGATCCTTGTCGTAATGAATATAATAAACCTTTTCTTACATTAAATTTGGTTAAACAAAATATTTTGAAATTTTTGAATATCTCCTTTTGCCAAACAAAAATGTTATCAATGCTTTATAGCGGCTATTTTTTTTTTCCTTTTTAAAAATTTTAATTAGTTTTCTAGGTACATGACAAAAAGGGATCTTCCAATAACGACCAAATATTTATTGACTACATGAATGACTTTTAAGTGTATCATATGATATTTGATGTAATTTCCAAATCGTTGACTACACGAACAATGGGAAAAAATATTGAAAATTACGAATATTTCTTGATTGACTTATGCTGATTGCTAAGCAAATCTCACCGTGGCATTCTTCAATAAAATGATAAATAAATCCATTTTGTTGGGAAAGTACTCGTTATTTATTAGGCACTATTACTTCTACAACTAAAGCTAAAGATATGCCCACAGCTTTTTCTCCGTGAACAAACAAAACTCCCCAGGTATGTAGATAGCCTATTGCTGAAATAGACCAAGGATCACCCCAATCATTTCCTCTTCCCAATATTTTTCAGCTTCTGTGACGAAGAATGGAGGAGATAGAACTCCAGAGACCAAAGGCCCCTTCCTTATTGAAGTATCGACTTCAAGAAAAACGTTCTCCCTTGAAGGGAAATGACAAATAGCATTCATTAGCCTTGCAAGCGCCAACAAAATTCATAATATAAAACGGAATTTAGTGACGAGGCACTTATTTCAGTATGAATGAGTGTCCACCTTGCTGTGTACTTTCCAAATTCCTACAATACATTTTTCGGTCTACTTTAACTCCAACTTACGATTTTGAGACCTATAAATCGATCTACAATTTCAGTTGAACCCACATGAGCTTCGGCATGGCTATGATGTACAAATCCCGACAACAAAACATAGAAATGTACTTTTTGCTAATTTATAGGTATATGAATGGAATTTCTCGGATTCGACTTGGTTAGAGATTTACTACTCGGAACTATTCTTCTATCAATCAAACGCAAAATTGGAAAATGCATTCAACACAATGTTCATGAGCAACTTATAAATAATCGCTCTATTTCTTCTATATTATTTGTGTTGATGTAAACTTTGGATTGCGTACTTGACACGAGCTTTTTTATACACTTGCAAAAAATGAAAAGAGATGAAGTATCGAAAGCTCTACATAATGATATTAATGAAGTAATCAGCTTTTAGAGGGTAGAGACGAAGGGTTTTCACTCGAGTTGCTTCTCATCCTTCCATGAGAGTGTGCCATTCATTTGATATTTACTAGACTCGGAGATCTGCATACATAGAAGTGCAATAGAAAACTTAAGGAGTGGATCATATTTTTTTCCTGGTTCCATCCAAACATGTTTATGAAACGAATAAAGTTCAAAAACTACTCGATGATCCCCATCGGAGTCACTCTTTTCACATTTCACCTTATGACACGATATTCAATACCTTTACATCTTCTTCGGTAAAGAAAAGGGATTTCAGACAACAATTGACCAATGAAATCAATCAAATGCCGAGATTAATAGGAAATATGCGATGGTGTCAAAAGATAAAAGAAAAAACAAATTAGACAAAGAACTAATCCTATGTTGCCACTTAGAAGCACTTATAGTAAATTGAAAATGGGAAGAGACTATGTAAAGATAACTTCCATCAAATCTGAAATTTTACGATTGCCGAAGAGACACATTATCCTCAATATTTCAAAGCTTCTCACCGTATTACACACACATGCCAAGAGTTGAGAGAGATGTAAAAACAAGCCGGAATCAAACACATTTCAGTGATAGAAACTATATAGAGAAATGACATTACAACAGAGTGTCTTTTCCTTGAGTGATTCAGCTACATAGATTTTCATAACACAATAAGAAAGCTCTAATCGCAAGATATACTTTGGTAACACAAGAAATGGTGAGTGATAGCAAAACTCCTCCCACCCTTCTAAAGGGCATCAGAGTTTTAGGCTCCATGGGACAAGAAATGGTTTCAAAATGCCAGACAATTACACTTACAGCTACAAATTTTATGAGCAGAAGTTGACAAAGTGAAGTCCACACATATTTATTTGTCAGAAATGTTTACAAAATGAAACTACGAAGACAACATTCTCAACCTCATGACAAGCCTTTAACTTTCAAGTCACCAAAACTTCTTTTCCACTTTTAGGACTTGTATCCAAGTCCAACAACCATGCCCCTCGGGGATCACAGGCAGAAAGGCTGCTCAAGGTTAAATGAGGGCTCTAGGCAATCATTCATAAAGATTAACATTGATGAAGAATATAAACAAATGTTCAACATAATCAACCTCTATGCTGAGGTATAACAGCTCTGCAAGTCTCTTCGAGGTAATCCTTGAGTAATACTTTGAAAAGACATCTTTTTATCAATTCTTCCATAGAAATAAACTCCAAGCTTCAACAAAAGGGTTCCAAAAGCACATCTTTTTAATCAATTCTTCCAAATCTTGCCAACTTGAATAATTCGTTACCCGTGAGAAGTTATATTCAATAGATAATGCCAAAAAAAAGAAAAAGAAAAAAAGAAGGTGTCGAGACCACGAAAGAAAATCATTTACAATATAGCGCATCTGCTAACTCAACAATGTCATGCACATTCAGTACTCATGGTACTGAACCACCAAGTTCAGGCGAAAACACGCTAAGAACCCCCTTATTTAGTTGCCCCAATGCCACCCACCTCACCTAGGACTATCAGGTGAGCCGGCAATCGACCAGCCAATTACTTGCTGCAAATCTGAAAGCGGGGACGCGAAGTCACTATCTCAATCGGCTCCCAGAAATCAGAAGGGTGTGCTCGAGGAATCGGCGAGAGTCTCCTACGACGATCAATTCGGAGCCCTAGGAGAAGGGGAAGAAAGAGGAGAGAGAAAGCGCGCTCGGTGAACCCCTTACTCGCGAAAACTTCCACTCGTCTGTTTCTCCCTCTCCTCTCTCCTCCTCCTCTTCGAACACGCTGATGCGAGAGCAAATTAAATTAATAAATAATACATAAAAGAGCAAAAATAAATAAATAAATAAATAAATAAATAAAAGAGCACTGGGGAATAAAAATGAAAATGGAGGGGAAATCGGGGGATCGGAAAAGAAGCGAATCGAATCCGGATCGAATTGGGCCGTCCCTGTCCTTGGAAAAGATCCAACAGCTGATGTAGATTCCGGCCCAAAACTTCGCCAGGCTGCCCATGGAACCTGAGAATTACGTGGGCTGGGCTGGCCATCTTTGCAATGAAGATGAGCTTTGCTTTCTGTTCTTTTCCTCCAAGGCAACTGGTGAGTTGCAGCCAGCGACACTATTCGGATATTACATTTGCTTTGACTTTGCATGTGGACGGAAATAAAAAGGGTGGTTGGAAATTTAGAGTCAAGGTGAGAAACAAAAGCTCACGTTGATCAATATAAAATCGGAGATTGAATAGGATTGAAAATTTAAATCGCTCGAGTCGAATATATAAGTGAATTTTGAACCAATTGATATATTTTCCTCTTAATATGGTGTGAGACAACTATCTGCTCATTTTTTGTATTCAAACGAGAAAGAAATTTCATACCAAAAGAGTAAGAAGAAGCGGTGAAGTCTGAATTTGAAAATTTTCGCGAAATTCTCGTTCTTCATTTTCATTGTTCAAATGATGGAATTGCTTGTGGGGTTTGGCCTCTTTTTATAGTTTCTCAGAGGATTCACTTGTTGCAATGCATTGTTTTGTCAATTCAAAAGGGAAGGTTGGGGAGTACATGGGATGCTACTCAATCAATGACTTTTCCGATCTTTGGCTCTAGAAAATTTTCCTATTACGACGGCTCTACTGTATTTGGCACTTTGTCTTGATCAGAAAGTTCTGTTCTCGCTATCTTTGACCTTCAAGATCGCATTTTCTCATGGCTAAGTGCACGGGATTATCGCAAAGAGCATAATAGGATCGGTGTGACGCAACACCAATCTTCCCTCTTCATGAGAGGTGTTTCTAGTGGCTCGTCTATCGCGAATGGATTTTGCATGTCGAGGCAAATGTCTTTGTATAGATGCTGAGGTTACACACTGAAGCACAGTTCTCTAGCTGTTGAGGTTCAGACGCTTGGTCCAAATAAAGCTCACGTGATTCCCGAATGACACTGACCGGAAATGCTCTTTTAAATCATAGTTCTTCCATGTTCTTTGGAAAGATTCACCGGCCACTATGCAAGTTATCCGTGGAATCGAAGGGTAGGTATAGGATTGGTATGATGCAACACTGATCTCTTCTTGTGGCGAGAGCTGTTTCTAATGGTTTATCTGTTATGAATATAAGCAATATTGACATTATATACAAGTGATTTGAGCAGCGACATTTTGTAATCTATTTTTAATGCAGAATTCTCATGATAGTCGCAATGCCAAAGTCTTATAACAGTCGCTGGAATGATCAACAAACCGAATAGAATAGAGACTAAGGAATTCGCGAGATTGCAGCCCATGATCAAATCATCCTCCCTTAATCCAATCACAAATGGTTTGAGCATTACGGGTCGCATTCATGCCCACCCATCATGCAATCCTTTTAGGCACTATCTTAGAATCTACTAATTCCACTCCCACCAAAAGACAGATGTGAATGCATCATTTTGACAGAGAATGAATGATCAGTACTGGCTTCCTTTATTTTCAATCAGTCTCACTCACCAACCACTCATAAAGTATTATAGTCAGTCGAAGCGACCAAGCCAATGACTCACTGCACAGTCCATGAGGAGCGTTCCCGACATTGGCTTCCCACCTATGTTTGTGCTCGAAAACCGCACCTTTGACAAAGAATAGGAAGCATGGAGATCTAAGAGATGACCTCGTCCTGAAATTATAACAAAAGCCCGGCCAAATGGCCAAGTGCGAAAACTCAGAGACTTCGTTCTAGCCGTTGCAACTCCATTTTTTTCGGGAGGAAAGGCGACGAATTATCCAATGAGATATTCTGCAGGATGAATGATCAATTGTAGCAGCACCGTGTACTTGAACTGCGCCAAGCCAATGCAGCCTTCTCATTTTGGCGCTCTTCGAGTAGGAATCAGATACTTGTTTATTATAATTATTAAGGACTTTGCTCCGACCAGTCCATTCTCAACTGCAATCAATCTTGAGCTTCGAGGGCCAAAAAAATCTTGAGATTCACTTTTTCATGCTGGATGATCTTCCATTGTTTTTGCAGGGTTCAATACAGGGTCACATGATGTCGCGAATGTGTCAAAGGATGACAACAACAACTGCAACACCGGCTTTCCATTCAACACCCTAACCGATGGACCGGCCATTTTTTCTGTCACCATAGCCGGCGAGTATTACTCACATCCACACCTTTACCACTGGTGACCATTGCTTCCACCAGCCCAACATCCAGTCCAATGGGAGCCTTGTCACCACCGGCCCCAACCACCTGCACCACCAAATCTCCACCAACTCGTTTAAAGGATTCCTCTCACAATTCCTACACGATTCATATAGATAAAATTGCTCAAACTTGAAGTGATTCATAATTTTTTTGGAAACATATATAATTCTCCTCTGAAATTTTGGAATTCGGCTTTACTCACAGTTCCAATATCATGAAGACCAAGATAATCAAAGAAAAAGAAAACAAAGAAAGCAACAGGAGACCAAAACTTGCGTACTGGAAAGTCAAAACAGAACATCACTCATTGGAACAAAATCTTCGTTGCAGTAGTGAAAAAAATCCCAGCATTGGAATGACTAATGAGCTGAAGAGCAAATCGTGTAATTGGAGAAACAAAGTGTATCTTCTTAGGATCGAACTCAATAGGTAAAAAGTTAATCGAGAATTTGAAATGACTTTGAAACTACGAAGTCATATCCTTGGAGCTCGAAAGAACCTGGCGAATTTTGGGGATTGAGAGCACCATAAATCCAGCTGTACTGATCTCCCTCCTTCGCCTATGTGTTTTTGTACAATTGCTTTGTGAAGAAAGTAAAAGGGTGCTTTTTACTTAGTGGGCATAACTATTTGCATAACCCAAAGATGTCGTGGCCACAGCCTTTCCCAATCTTTTCAGTTTCCATGACGAAAATGAAGGAGCTGGAATTTTAGAGAACGTCCATACCCTATCAGGTATCGACTTGGAGAAAAATAACGTCCCTTGAGGAGACAAAAAGTGAATATATATTATTGAAATGAAGCTCCTTGGAAACATGCGCTCATTTCGACAAATGAAATGGAAGGGTTATCCACAATGTTAGAAAAATGCAAGCACCAGCAATATTTGTAATGCGAAACACAAGTCTGTAACAAGGCGCTTATTTCATCCAAATGCGGACACCTGTTCCATTGGTAGAAGTTCAGGACCCTAAAAGCCCACATATTTTCAATTAAAAGGTGGGGGAAAGAGGAAAGAGGAAAAGACCAAACTCCATTCCTATACAGAGAGTGCATTCAGTATATCATTTCAGTCCAAAACAAGGCCAGGATCCGGTCCCCCCGCAAAATATGCAGTCAAATTTAAGACAGCTACGCAAGAGTTCTATGATCAATATCTCTAGTCCTCACCATAATGTGAAACAGCATTCTTCAGTTAGAGAGAGAGAGGGAGGGAGGCCTCAGGGGAGAGAGATCATTCATTCAACCAAAAACATCTTCAAGCACTCAAAGCAGCCTTATGAAACATGGTTTCCTTGGGGATCTAGTGGCAGCTTTTCTCAACAAGGTCAGGCAGCTTTTCCAAATTTGTCGCCTGAGTTCAAAATCTCATTGCTGTCCATTGCCGTTTCCAAACTGACAATTCTCATTGGCCAGTCTATCTTTGCCATTGCCACCAGGTCCTTGGAAACAAACACCAAGAAGAGATGCTTCTCAGCTTCCTAAAATTGTAATATAGAAGTAAGCGGTCATGATGATAGAATATCATATGAGCTTGTATAATTATCATTATATGGTCCCTCTGTCAGATGATAGTGTTGATTTAATAAATTTAGGCATGTGATTGATTAAAGCTCTTAAAAACTGCAGTAAGAGAACCCAAAAACAGAGCTCTTCTTCTTGAGTGATTCAACAACAAAGATTTTCTGAACACATTAATCAAGATCTCTCACAAGATATACTTTTGTAACATAGGAAATGGTGAGTGGCAACACTAGCAAAAAAAGCTAAGCATGTTAGAATTTCAGGCTCCATGGGACAAAAAATGGTTTCACAATGCCGGACAACACTTACAGCTATAACAAATTTATGAGCAGAAGTTGACTAAGCCAAGAAAAAAAAAGTGTACACATATATGTTGGCCAGAAATGTTTACAAAACAAAACTATGAAGACAACATTCTCAAATCCATGACAAACCTTTGCTTTCAACGCACCAAAATCTCTTTTACACATATTTTGGAACTTGTATCCAAGTCCAGCAACCATGCCCCAATCAGGGATCACAGGCACAGAGGCTACTCAGGGTTAAATGAGGGGTCTAGGCAATCGTTCATAAAAAGTGGCACTGATAAAGAATATCAACAAATGTTCCACATAATTAGACCTGGATACTGAGGCATAACCACTCTGCAAGTCTTTTTAAGGTAATCCTCGAGGAATACTTCAAAACCACAATAATATTCTGCAGAAAATAAAGTAAGTCACATCTGAGCAATACTTCAAAACAACGATAATAATCTGCAGAAAATAAAGGAAGTCACATCCAAGTGATGATCCAATGAAAAGAAGAAAAACGAAAAGTTCTGTAATTACATGTTCGATGATTCTCCGAAGAGGCTTCTAGCTAAAGGTAGTTTGTCTCGCCAAGGAGAAGCCAAAATTCTTCTTTTGACTATGATTGGGCCCCGTCTAATTCTCAACAAGTGCACCTCCTAGCATGTCTTCTCATTCTCCAATTCATCTTTGAAAGTACTTTAAAGAGGGTCCGTTAGAGCCTCCACCGTAACCAATTGTTTCAATAGCAACCTGCGTTAAAAATATCAAAAGCACGGTCGACCAAATCCTATGGCACATTATTGAGATATTGCAAGATCTACAATCAATTACCTAGAACAATTCAAAGATGGTACATGAATTGGGGAATTTCTGAGAGATGTTTATTGAAGTTGCATTAAGAAGGCTTGACTGCATAGGATCATGTGGTGATAGAACCAAGTACTAGCAGATTTTCCTTAGAACCTACGTTTAATTAAATCACAGAATGCATAGCTGTGCCTTGAAAGACTCAGTGAAGACTTAACAAGGAAAGAGCTTCACCCATATACATAGCACTGGGTTGCCCTTCACTAATAGAATCTCATATATCGCCTCATAGTATCGACAAATCTCAAGGTAATCATTGTTATGTGAGTAATACCTACATGGTTAACCACATCAATGGGAGGCAAACTAAGATGCGAGTTCAAATCTATCAAGTACATCTGGAACATCAGAGTTTGTGATAAAGCTAGAAAGAAGGAAGAGTATGTGCCAGATATATAAAGCCATATAAGTTCATGGTTTGAACCACAACCTGAATACTAGGTGGCATTGGATCAGCAACAGCAAATTAGTTAAAAGATAGTGGACACAACATTAGAAAAGCAAAACACCAATTTGTTATATCATGAGTCATTGTATATTCGTTTCAACTCCAAGAGAGACAGAATATCAGCTGGTGCCTATTCCATGATGTTTTCACCTTCTTTAGCCTTTTTCTTCTATATGTAAGGATTGTGTGACATCCTGAAATTTGACCCCGTTTCGATAAAGTGAAATGTGCATATCGTTGGCGCGCCTATGGTCCTTTTTCTCTGAGCTGATCACTCACGAGTTAGCTAACCTATTTGGTAAAGCCGTTAAGGGATATAACCGCGGTAAAATCCCTAAAAGCTATCTAATTGGTTAGATTGGACTAAAATCGTGTCCTCGATTTTAATCATGAAATTTAATTCGGTTTTGGGAATCAAATATTCGGTCGCGTCACACCATTTTTAAGATCCTCGTCTCATCGTCCGTCAAATTATCGACGAGTCCCAAAATTTCGATAAAGAAATTATCGGAGGAAAAATCGAAGGCCGAAAGAAAATAAAAAGGGAATGAGAAAAGGAAAATAATAGAAATAAGAAAATTGAATTTTCTTATTAAAGTGTTATTTTCTTTCCCTTTTTCTTTTCTCTTTCTCTCTCTCTCTCTCTCTCTCCTTCCCTCTTTTCTCTCGTGCGATTTCCCCCTCCCCCACCGAAAACTCTTGCCAAATTCAAATTGGCTTTCTCTTCTCCCTTTTGACCAGTCAAACTCCCAAAACCCTTATGTTCTCTCTCTCTTCTCTTTCTTATTTCTTTTTCTCTCTCACTCTCGATGCTCTCTCTCTCCCTCACCGTTCGAGTAGAAGCAGAACACCGAAGAACAGAACAGCCCGCTGGACTGCCGTCTGCTCCATCGCCCACCGCTGTCCCGCCGTTCACGCGTGCACCGCCCCACCGATCTGCCGTCTGTCCCTTCCCCCACACCCCTCAGGCGTCGCCGTCCTCCTTTTCTTCCTCTCTGCTCGTGCGAAGCCAGCGGACAGAAGCAGCAACTTGCCGAGGACCGTCACCGCCCGTCCGTCGCACCGCCGCTTGCGCCGCGCTCGCGCGCTCGCCGCCGTCCCGCCGTCCGCGCACACCCAAGCCGCGCGAACCAGCCGCTATTCACCCCTGTTCCGCACCGACCAGCCACCGTCCGGCCACCTCCGGCCACCGCCTAGCCCCACTGGACCTCCCCCGTGACCCCCTCACCCTCCGCCGGCCTCCCCTCGCCGCCCTAGCCACCGGAGCAACCCCGATCGGCTCCGTCCAGCAGACCCACGAAGTGGGTTTCCAGCACTTCGGGCCCGCTTTTGGGCCGTTTCCCGGCCCCGAACCCGAGCCGTGCTTTGGGAACAATCGTTCCTCGCATCGCCGCCGTCGAATTGATCCTATTTGCGTGCGATTTGGTGAGTAATCTCATCCAGGATTAGTGGCTAATTATGCTTAAGGTTGGTTTAGATTTAATTAATTATGTTTAGGTTGTTAGATTAGATTATATTAGCAATTATTAGTCAATTGTGATGCGAATTAGATAAATTGAATGTGTAATTAGCAAGTAGACACGGTCTACTATTTATTGGAAGTGTCTCGGAAATTTTCCCGACCCTTGGTGGGCTCCAATTAGGCATTTCGAGCCTAAGTGGATTTTTTTTTCTAAATATTAATTTTCGGAATTAAATTAAATAATTATTTATTTTCCGAAAATTTAACTGAGATGGCCTGGAACCGGAAAATTATGCTGATGACTGTGGTGAAGTCCATTTATTTAATCGGGTTTTATTTTGAGCTAAATTGAATTTTTAATGTTAATTGTTTAATTTTCGAAATTAATTATTGAATTATTTATTTTTCGGAAATTAAGGTTGAGATGGTCAGTGACCGGAATATTATGGTGATGATCGTGGTGCAGTCCATTTATTTAAATTGGCTTTATTTTGAAATTTAAATGGAATTTTTAATAATTAATAATTAATTTTCGAAATTAATTAATTAATTATTTATTTTTCGAAATTAAGATTTTGTTGGCCGACGACCGAAATCTCGTGCCGATTATCGTGGCGCAGTCCGTTTATTTAATTGAGCTCTACGTTGTATGGAATTAAATAAATTGTGATATTTTAAGGATTTACCCTAAATTGATTGGAATTGATTGAGATTGAATTATTGATTGGTAAGTGGCCAATTATGTTTATTCAGCATTTATAATGCTTTGTTGAGTTGTAAAGTGAGTAGAATTGTGAGAGTGATTTGAATATACTCTTGGCTAAGATTCATCAGGTATGTTAATATCGTGTGAAAATTGAGTGAGTTGATGGGTATGTGGGGATTCATCCCAAGATTGACCAGTGTCGGCATTCAATTAGAATTTGACTGTGAGAGGTTGTGAGTCAAACCTCGGAGGCCGCCGAAGTATGGTATGCCAGTTGGGCCGAGATTTGCCACCGAATTTGGAGTTGGTCGCGCCTGAGAAGGCCGTAATCTGCCACCCGATACGGGTCGCGCCTGAGAAGGCCGTAATCTACCACCCGATACGGGTCGCGCCTGAGAAGGCCAAAATCTGCCACCCAATACGGGTCGCGCCTAAGAAGGCCGTAATTTGCCACCCGATACGGGTCGCACCTGAGAAGGCCGTAGTCCGCCACCTGATAAAGGTCGCGCCCATTGGGCCGTAATTTGCTACTTAAAGCTAGGTCGGTTAACCAATGATTCGATACGTTGTCGTGAATTGACTGATTGAGTGGAAATGATCTTGAATGATCCGACTGACATGTAATCGACTAGGTCGATTGATCTTTGCTTTAATCTAGTATTGTGAAATGATTGATTGAATGGAATTGATCGTGAGTGGTTTTGTTGGCGTATGATCGACTGGGTCGATAGATCGAAATGTCGATCTGTGATATGATTGCTTGAGTACCTATTGTAAATTGTACTGACTTGCGGTGGGATCTGATGCTAAGGTACGTCTTCGACCTATGCGTGTTTAGGCAGCCTTTAGTATAATAGTTTACTAATCGGGCTTAGTGGGGTAGAACTCGGCCGAGACGTAGTCTCATCCCAGGTTTGGGAAAACATTTCGGGACCCCGACGAGGAGCCGAGGAGGAGGAATTTGTGAATGAGAACTCGCAGGTGAAATTGAGGAAGAGAATGATCAGAGTGAAGAGGAATCAGAGGAGGATCGTGATGATTTCGAGTATGACTTAGATGAGGATTGAAATCCCATCTCTTTGTGAACCCTTTTGTATATGTGTAGATAGAGTGAGACTCTGAAGTTGCGAATAGTTGTGAAGTGCTCTGTCTAATGCCATGTATAAAGGTTTGGTTGTAAATTTCAATATGAAAAATATAGCCTGCTTTTCTATCCCATTGTTTTATTATCTGGGGATTTATAATTACTTCCGCATCTGCTTAATGAATGAAAGGGTCAGCGATATATAGTCCTGGGATATCGCATATTAAAATCGACCAAGAGAAGGATGTGTGCGTGCCCAAGGATCGGGGCGTGACATCCAGTTTAAGTGGTAACAGAGCGAAGTTGAAGATTGGAGTGATAAGGAGCGTTGACCATGGGATAGTTAGTAGGATGGCCTTTAAATTCATGCTGGTGCATGTCTGTGTTAGCTGTGTGCTAAAATTATTTGTTGTTTGGATCGCTCCTTTTCTAATTCGGAGTTGAATTGGAAATAGGTGTTAGTTGAGTGAAACTACACCATGAGCGATCGGGAGTCGAGTAACTCCCCGCAAGGAGGACCAGTAGGGCCGTTATTCGGGGTAGAGCTCCGACTCGTGTCGGAACCCGAGGCGGACGTGGTCGAGCGCCAGCATAGGCTAGCGCGAGTGGAGTGAATCCACTTGTCGTAGATGTCGGGGTAGCAATCCCTAATGATCCCAGGGTGGATGGGATCTTGCGTGTTTTGGAAGCGATGAGTAATAGAATGGATTAGCAAGCCGCTACTGTTGAAGCCGCTGCTCAGGCCGTTGCAGCTGCCGCCGCCACCGGAGTTGCCCCTACAGTCACACCTGCTGCCGCGCCTGCAGTCGCACTTGCCGTTGCTCCAGCCGCCGTGAATGTTGAGAATCCACCGGAGATAGTGGTCGCTGCAAGACCAATCCATAAGTTGGTGGAGCATTTCCTAAGGTTAAATCCGCCGTTGTTTACTGGGTTTGGAGACCCCGAAGCTGCTTCTTCATGGATTCAGAAGCTCGAGAAAGCATTTGCACTGTTGATGTGCAACGAGGCTGAGAAAGTAATGTTAGCAACTTACCAGCTGGAGGGAGTTGCTGACACTTGGTGGATGATTACGCGTGAAATGATCTTTCCGGAAGGTGCTGTTCAGGATTGGAACACTTTCCGCGAAGCTTTCAATGATAAGTTTTTCTCTGAGACTGCTAGAGAGGTGAAGATGGTAGAATTTCAACGTCTTCGCCAGGGTTCCCTAACTGTTGATGAATATGAGGCGAAGTTCGCTGAACTTTCGCGATATGCTCCCGAGTTAATCGAGAACCCTGTGAACCGAGCTAGAAGGTTCGGAGATGGATTCAAACCGGACATGAGGAGTGCCTTAGTCCTTCTGGATCTGAAGACTTACAATGATCTGTATCGGAGAGCTCAGAAAATTGAGAAGGATCAAAATGACAGAGCCACCTTGTCTGGAGCAAGGTTCAACTCTCATAGAGATAACATCCGCCAAGGAAAGAGGCCTATGCCTAGAAACAGATTCCGCGTTCCGCCCAACAGCGAGGGTGGAATCAGAAAGACAGGGTCTAGCCAGAATGGTGTGTGTCGCCTATGTGGAAGGCAACATGGATCGGCCCCATGCTTTCCTAGGACAAGAGTTTGCTATGAATGTCGCAAGCAAGGCCACCTAGCCAAAGACTGTCCCCAAAGAAAGATGGGACAACATCAGCTGCCGCCACCGCCACAGATGGGTCAAAACCGAGGACTCCCGCCATTAATTGCACAGCAGGGTAGACCATTCGGACCTCCAGCTCAAGGACGGACATATGCCATCACTAATGGACAGGACAAAGGGAAAGCACCGCAGATAGAGCATCACTAGAATAATGAAGGGGACATGAAGGAACCGACTATGCACCAATTAGAGGAAGAACGTTTTTGGAGTGACCTTATGGAAGTAGCAAAATGAAATTTTGGTTAAGTTTATAGAATTTTAGTTTGTGGAAATAAAGTTGTAAAGAGGAGAATCACTGACTAGAGTGGTACCTGAATATTCTGTTTATGTACGACTTGATGTTCTATATAAAAAGGTTGGGCTTATGGAAAAGCTGACTTTCTGAGTTCTGACAATGAAACGCTAAGGTTCCGTGGACGTTTAGTTGTGCCTATCGAAGTAGAGCCTAGAGAGGATGTTTTGTCTAAATTGCATCATGGTAGTTATAGCATTCGTCCTGGAAGTACCAAGATGTATCATAATTCGCGTCAACACTACTGGTGGTTAGGTATGAAGGCGGGTATCGTCAAGCATGTGGCCAAGTGTTTGACTTGTAAGTAAGTAAAAGCCCAACATTGTAAGCCGGGAAGATTTCTGCAACCTCTCGCGATCCCAGAGTAGAAATGGAAACATATCATGATGGACTTCGTGACTAGACTACCAAAGAGTCAAAGGGGGAATGATTCGATTTGGGTAGTAGTCGACATGCTGACAAAGTCGGCTCACTTCATTGCAGTTCGAAAGGACCTAAGTCTGGATAGACACACAGACCTGTATGTGCGTCAGGTGGTTCGTATGCATGAAGTGCCAGTTACGATAACAACCGATAGAGACCCGAGGTTTACTATTGTTTTTTTGGAAGAGCTTGCAGAGTTCTTTAGGTACAAAGCTTTAGTACAGTACAACATATCATCCTCAGATGAATGGCCAGTCTGAAAGGACAATTCAGACTCTTGAAGACATGCTGAGAGCGTGTGTAATAGACTTTAGAGGAAGTTGGGAAGATCAGCTTCATCTAGTGGAATTCGCCTTCAACAACCGTTATCAGCAGAGCATCAAGATGGCTCCATTTGAAGCGTTGTATGGCAGAGCGTGCAGAACTCCAGTGTGTTGGGATGAAGTCAGAGAAAGGAAGATAGCAAGCCAAGAGTTGGTTCAGCGATCAGTAGATGCAGTGACAGTGATTAGAGGCAGATAAAAGACCGCGTAAAGTAGGCAGAAAAGTTATTCAGATAAGCGTCGAAGGTCTTTGGAATTCCAAGTTGGTGATCACGTTTTTCTGAAAGTGTCACCAATGAGGGGAACTTCGCGCTTTGGTAAGAAAGGCAAACTGAGTCCGAGGTACGTAGGTCCGTTTGAGATTCTTGAAAGAATCGGAAACCTAGCGTATCGTCTTGCGTTGCCGTCAAGATTGGCGCAAGTGCATGACGTCTTTCACGTGTCGATGTTAAGGAAGTACGAGCATGACCCGACCTACGTGCTCAATTTCGAGGAATTGAACGTGGTTGACCGTGTGTCATACGTTGAAAGCTCGGTCCAGATTGTCGATCTAAAGAGCAAGTTCTGCGTACAAAGACCATCTAGTTGGTCAAAGTGGTCTGGCAACACCACGGTACTGAAGGAGCGACTTGGGAGACTGAAGAGCCGATGAGACAATTGTACCCCCGCCTTTTTGAGCAAAGTGTGTGAGGGTTTAAATTTCGAGGACGAAATTTTTATAAGAGGGGAAGAGTTGCGACATCCTGAAATTTGACCCCGTTTCGATAAAGTGAAATGTGCATATCGTCGGTGCGCCTACGGTCCTTTTTCTCTGAGCTGATCACTCACGAGTTAGCTAACCTATTTGGTGAAGCCATTAAGGGATATAACCGCGGTAAAATCCCTAAAAGCTACCTAATTGGTTAGATTGGACTAAAATCATGCCCGGTCGATTTTAATCATGAAATTTAATTCAGTTTTGGGAATCAAATATTCGGGCGTGTCACAATTCATTTTTAAGATCCTGTCTCATCGTCCGTCAAATTATTGACGAGTCCGAAATTTCGATAAAGAAATTATCGGAGGAAAAATCGAAGGCCGAAAGAAAATAAAAAGGGAATGAGAAAAGGAAAATAATAGAAATAAGAAAATTGGGTTTTCTTATTAAAGTGTTATTTTCTTTCCCTTTTTCTTTTCTCTTTCTCTCTCTCTCTCTCTCTCTCTCTCTCTCTCTCTCTCTCTCTCTCCTTCCCTCTTTTCTCTCGTGCGATTTCCCCCACCCCCACCGAAAACTCTTGCCAAATTCAAATTGGCTTTCTCTTCTCCCTTTTGACCAGTCAAAATCCCAAAACCCTTATCTTTTCTCTCTCTTCTCTTTCTTATTTCTTTTTCTCTCTCACTCTCGACGCTCTCTCTCTCCCTCACCGTTCGAGCAGAAGCGGAACACCGAAGAACAACAACCCGCCGAACTGCCGTCTGCTCGACCGCCCGCCGCTGTCCCGCCGTTCACGCGTGCACCGCCCCACCGATCTGCCGTCTGTCCCTTCCCCCACGCCCCTCAGGTGTCGCCGTCCTCCTTTTCTTCCTCTCTGCTCGTGCGAAGCTAGCGGACAGAAGCAGCAACTTGCCAAGGACCGTCACCGCCCATCGCTCGCCGCCCGTTCGTCGCACCGCCGCCCGCGCCGCGCTTGCGCGCTCGCCGCCGTCCCGCCGTCCGCGCACGCTCAAGCCGCGCGAACCAGCCACTGTTCGCCCTTGTTCCGCACCGACCAGCCACCGTTCAGCCACCTCCGGCCACCGCCTAGCCCCGCCGGACCTCCCCCGTGACCCCCTCACCCTCCGCCGGCCTCCCCTCGCTGCCCTAGCCACCGGAGCAACCCCGATCGGCTCCGTCCGCGGACCCACGAAGTGGGTTTCCAGCACTCGGGCCCGCTTTTAGGCCGTTTCCCGTCCCCGAACCCGAGCCGTGCTTTGGGAACAATCGTTACTCGCATCGCCGCCATCGAATTGATCCTATTTGCGCGCGATTTGGTGAGTAATCTCACTAATCCGGGATTAGTGGCTAATTATGCTTAAGGTTGGTTTAGATTTAATTAATTATGTTTAGGTTGTTAGATTAGATTAAATTAGCAATTATTAGCCAATTGTGATGCGAATTAGATAAATTGAATGTGTAATTAGCAAGTAGACACGGTTTACTATTTATTGGAAGTGTCTCGGAAATTTTCCCGACCCTTGGTGGGCTCCAATTAGGCATTTCGAGCCTAAGTGGATTTTTTGTATTTAAATATTAATTTTCGGAATTAAATTAAATAATTATTTATTTTCCGAAAATTTAACTGAGATGGCCCGGAACCGGAAAATTATGCTGATGACTGTGGTGAAGTCCGTTTATTTAATCGGGTTTTATTTTGAGCTAAAATTTATTTTTAATGTTAATTGTTTAATTTTCGAAATTAATTATTTAATTATTTATTTTTCGTAAATTAAGGTTGAGATGGTCAGTGACCGGAATATTATGGTGATGATCGTGGTGCAGTCCGTTTATTTAAATTGGCTTTATTTTGAGCTAAATGGAATTTTTAATAATTAATAATTAATTTTCGAAATTAATTAATTAATTAATTAATTATTTTTGGAAATTAAGATTTTGTTGGCCGACGACCGAAATCTTGTGTCGATTATCGTGGCACATTCCGTTTATTTAATTGAGCTCTACGTCACATGGGATTAAATAAATTGTGGTATTTTAGGGATTTACCCTAAATTAATTGGAATTGATTGAGATTGAATTATTGATTGGTAAGTGGCCAATTATGTTTATTCAGCATTTATAATGCTTTGTTGAGTTGTAAAGTGAGTAGAATTGTGAGAGTGATTTGAATATACTCTTGGCTAAGATTCATCAGGTATGTTAATATCGTGTGAAAATTGAGTGAGTTGATGAGTATGTGGGGATTCATCCCAAGATTGACCAGTGTCGGCATTCAATTAGAATTTGACTGTGAGAGGTTGTGAGTTAAACCTCGGACGCCGCCGAAGTATGGCTATGCCAGTTGGGCCGAGATTTGCCATCGAATTTGGAGTCGGTCGCGCCTGATAAGGCCGTAATTTGCCACCTGGTACGGGTCGCGCCTGAGAAGGCCGTAATCTGCCACCCGATACGGGTCGCACCTGAGAAGGCCGTAATTTGCCACCCGATACGGGTCGCGCCTGATGAGGCCGTAGTCCGCCACCTGATAAAGGTCGCGCCCATTGGGTCGTAATTTGCTACCAAGATAGGTCGGTTAACCAATGATTCGATACGTTGTCGTGAATTGACTGATTGAGTGGAAATGATCTTGAATGATCCGTCTGACATGTAATCGACTAGGTCGATTGATCTTTGTTTTAATCTAGTATTGTGAAATGATTGATTGAATGGAATTGATCGTGAGTGGTTTTGTTGGTGTATGATCGACTGGGTCGATAGATCGAAATGTCGATCTGTGATATGATTGCTTGAGTACCTATTGTAAATTGTACTAACTTGCAGGTGGGATCTGATGCTAAGGTACGTCTTCTGACCTATGCGTGTTTAGGCAGCCTTTAGTATAATAGTTTACTAATCGGGCTTAGTGGGGTAGAACTCGCTGAGACGTAGTCTCATCCCAGTTTGGGGAAAACATTTCAGGACCCCGACGAGGAGCCGAGGAGGAGGAATTTGTGAATGAGAACTCGCGGTGAAATTGAGGAAGAGAATGATCTCGAGTGAAGAGGAATCGAGAGGAGGATCGGGATGATTTCGAGTATGACTTAGACGAGGATTGAAATCCCATCTCTTTGTGAACCCTTTTGTATATGTGTAGATAGAGTGAGACTCTGAAATTGCGAATAGTTTGTGAAGTGCTTTGTCTAATGCCATGTATAAAGGTTTGGTTGTAAATTTCTATATGAAAAATATAGCCTGCTTTTCTATCCCATTGTTTTATTGTCTGGGGATTTATAATTGCTTCCGCATGTGCTTAATGAATGAAAGGGTCGGCGATATATAGTCTTGGGATATCGCATATTAAAATCGACCAAGAGAAGAATGCGTGCGTGCCCAAGGATCGGGGCGTGACAACAATGGCTCAGCAAGGTTGAGCCCTATCGATGGCTGGGCGAGCTCGGCCTCGCCCAGCCAAGGCTCGTTAGTTATTGGGGGAGGCTCGAGCGAGGCTCAATCGCCCAAGCCTCACCGATGGTTAGGCGAGCCTTTGGTGAGCTATCCGGACCTTGCCCAATAGGTCAATGGCAATCAACGGCAATGGACGATAGAGGAGGTGGCGTCAACGGCGATGGCGGTGACCAATGACAACGATGGAAGAAGAAGAGAGAAGGAAGAAGAACAAGATGAAAAGAATAATAGAAAAAAGAAATTTAGGTTGCCTTGATTCTGGAATTATTCCCATGAACAAAAAAAAAAAAAATACGTATTTATACTATTTGATTTTGTTCCAAATCTATTCTCGGGTACAAAAAATTTATCAAATGAATTTTTGTTCCAAACATATTCCTGGAAATAAAAGAATAGAATCAGTTACTATGTGCCCTAAAAAAAAAAAAAAAAAAAAAATCAAATTTGAGTTTCTAAAATAATAGGTTACAAACAAAAGAAAAATTCAGAAAACTCTTAGTTCCTTAAGAATACAAATTTATCAATCTTGTCCAATCTATTTATACATATGATCTCATTAATCTATTGTAAAAATGAGCAAAATTTAGATGATTACTACTTCATTGTAACAAAATCAACACGAAAATGAAAAGATCGCATGAAACATCTATAGCTAAAAAAAGAATCATATATAGAATGTTCGATATTATCAAATTTCCTTCCACGTATAATGAAAAACCCTCACCAAAGAAATGCATGATAACAAAGAAATGTAAAACACATGCATACCTTTTGCGATGACATTCTTGTTTTCATTTTAATACGAAGAATTGCAAACAAATTAAACCAAGAAAGGGAAGGAATTCTACAATTGGGATTCTTTAATTTTGATACTCATATCGATGGCAAGTTTGATTGATGTACTTGGATAGTTAGAGTTGTATTAGTTCATATATATATGATAGAAGTAAAGGTAGTGTTATTTTACATAAAAAGGGCATGAATTTGATTAGGGGTGATCAAGTCCAAGGTGGATAGGGTCTAGATCTAGATTTCATACCCGACCGTGTTATAACGGGTTCCCCCTTTTTGGACTTTGTATTCAACCTTGTTTGTATTGGACCCTGCATCCGATCCACCATGTTTTTCCGGTCCGATTCTATCATGCCCCAATCCTCGAAAGCGTGCCCATCCCTCACCTGGTCAATTAATAGCGATGTTGCAGGACGCATCGCCAACCCTTTTTTTTTTTAATACGCATGTGGAAACATATAATAAATCCCTAGACAAAAAAATAATGGGATAGAAAAGTAGGGCCATATTTTTCATATTGAAATCCACAACCACACTTTTATAAATGCACACCTCATAATATATCTTACCATACTATTCATAGGGTCTAGTCTCACACCTATCGAGATATACATAAAGTTCACAAAAGGAATGGGATCTCAATTCTCATCCGGGTCGTACTCAGGATCATCATCCTGATCCTCCTCAGATTCCTCTTCACTAAGCTCACTTTCTTCTAGCTCCTCGTCTTCCTCTAGTTCTTCCTCCTTAGGGTTTTCCAACAGGTAATCCTCCTCTAGCCATTCCCCCTCCTGGTTCTCCTCCAGTCCTTCCTCTTGCTCGACTATCTCCCCTTCTTCTGGCACACTCCAGTTAGACTCTACTGTTGACGGTACTGGAGAGCTGTTATCACTCTTGAGCTTTGGGTCCTTGGCATCTATTACTAACCCTTCCTTATGATCAGCGTCCCTTTCCTAAATGCTTCCTCCATAACAAACATAGGCACATCATCTTCTGGCACGAGACCCTCCTTTTGTCCATCATGGTATTCACAGTACCATGATCAATATTGGTGGGGCCTCGGGGCGTCCTTGCCCACGTCAACCCAAACGGTCGATTAAACTAGGATGTACTCTAGTCCTTCAGGATGAGGGTGAATCAGGAAGTGGGTCTCTATCTCTATGACTTTCTTTAGGATATCGAAGTGCATAGGACGAGGAGGAGGTGGAGGTGCTGCCATCTAGGAACCTGAAATGGTTATACAATAACCATTGAGACAACGTCTCAGCGAGTTCTACCCCTCTAAGACTCGATTAGTAAACCAATACACTATGGGCTGTCTATGCACACACGAGTTGGAGGACTTACCTTGACCTTAGATTCCACCTAGATATTAGCACAGTTCAAATAGGCACCCAATCATAATATCATAGATCGATACATCGATCAATCGACCTAGTCGATTTCATGTCAAACAAACTAGTGTTGATCATTTCAATCAATACTATCTATTCTCCAAAATTACCTATGGGGTCACCACAAGCTAGTATTTTACACGATTCATTCTTCAAAATGACATATTAAGTCACCGAGTATATTCATCATAACATCCATTCGTCAAAATGACATAATGATTCACTGAGCCGTTATGGCATATCGTCCATTCTACAAAATGACATATAGGGTCACCGAGCCGGTACTGAATACCGTCCATTCTACAAAATGACCTATAAGGTCACCGAACCGGTATTGTATACCGTCCATTCTACAAAATGACCTATAGGGTCACCGAGCTGGTATATAACATGGAACTTCGAGTACAATCAATTTTTCCTTTTTATTCATTTCTGACAAAAGTACACGTGCATGGGCACACAATCGACCTTAGCCAAAATATTATAATTTTCTTTCCAAAAATCCCACACTTATATGTAGTCCACCAAAATATTTTTGGTGTCATCAACCGACACCCGGTTATTTTCCAATTAATTGTCCAAATTAAATAATTCAGGAAAATAATCTTATAATCACAAATAATTCATTTCAGCAAAAAATAAAGCGCAATTAAATAAACGGACTGCACCACAACAATCAATCGCATAAAATTCCAGTCATCACTATCCTTGCCTAATTTCCGGAAAATAAATAAATAATTAAATAATTTCGAAAATTAATAAATAAATACTAAAAATCCAATTTAGGCCCGTAATGCCCGATTGAAAGCGAGACAAATCGGGAAAAATCCCGAGGTTCATTTAATAAATACTATAAGTTATCGACTTGCTAATAGCTAAGTCTAACCGCATAACATGCATCATTAAATCACTAATCTAATTAATATAAACTCATCTAATCACCTAATCACACTTAATTAACATGAATCAACTCTTAAGCATCATTAGCAAACTAAGTAAGGATTACTAAGCTAAACTCACTTGTGCAAAGTGAAGATCGGAACACTGCGACGGCGGTCGAACTTGGGCTTGTGACAACATCCACGGGCTTGGACCTACTTTGCGCGCCCAACATGGGCTAAAAATGTGCTAAACTTGCTTAGGCCTCGCTGATTTGGGCTTCAAGTTGTGGGCTTACTTTGGATTGAGCTGCTTCTAACCAACTTGGGCTGGGCTTGTGGAGAGTTGGGCTTGAAGATGCCGAATTGTGGGCTGCTTGCTAGGCCATTAGGCTCGTGAGATTTGCTAGCCAAATCGTGGGTAGAGTTCTGAGCCAAAGACATGTGGACAAAGGGAGCAACGAAGGAGAGGAGCTCGGTAGTTTCGGTTGATGTCTTCGATCGACTGCTAGCCTCAACCAGTGGCGCTGGCAAAGAGAGAAAGTGAGTGGAAGATGCTGGTCTGCTCGAAGAAAGGAGACAGATGATGGTGGGCTTCACTAGCAAGGGAGTCAACACGGTTGGGGAAACGTTTCATTGGTTGACTGAGCTTGGAGAAAGCTCGGACGTGGCAACGGTTGAGGAACTCGGTGGAGGCGTGGGCTTCTTCGAGCGTGCTGCTAGCAATTCGGCATAGGGTGAAGAAGAAATAATCATGGGCGTGGGGATTTAGGCTGGCAAGCTCGCTCGATGGAGAAGCAAAACCAAGATGGAGCAGGAGCTGGTCTTCGTCTTTTGCTGGTTCCTAGTGGCATTGCACAACCAAGAAGAATCTAGAGGAAGCCTCGAACAGCAGCAAGGGGGAAGGATGAGGGAGAGAGAGAGAGATGGAGGGGCCACTTGGTTACATTTTCCACACAAATATCTCATTTGTCCCCTCATCTTGATCCATCACCATAGCTGTCTTCCACCAGCACAATTTCAGCCCAAATTGCCTCCTTCTAAAGTGTTGAGTTGGTCCAAAAGTCACTACTCATGGGGCATACGAATTTCCTAGCAAAAAGGCCTCAATTGCACATCAATTCTCTCTTGATTCACTCTCATTTGGCCTCCATAAATTTAATTGATATCTCAATTATCAAATTGAAAATTTTCCTCACCCACACATCCATCTTTCATTCCCATTTAGCAATCCAAAACCATCTTCGGCATTTTCTGAACGAAAGCAATCCTACAATGACTTTTTCTCAAAAAGTCTCGGTTGTCAGAATAATCTTCTAAAACTGAGTCGACACTCCTAGAATTTATTGTGACATGATAGAATTTTCAATTTCTGAAATTGGACTTGAATTGGCAATTAATTTTCATGCCCATTTTTAGCGTGACCTAGGCTACTAGGTAGTTTTCATAACTTTTTAGAGCATCCCGTGGTCGATTTTCTTTGAGCCACAATGAACCCACTTGACTCAATGGCAACTCTCAATTGTTGTGAAAATCTCAAGGATTCAATTACGGACACAGGGTACCCAAACGACAAAGAAATCAAACTAGTGCCGGTCGACGAGAATTTTCCAATTTAGTGGAGTCACCCACGATCGGCCACACATCTCAATCGAACAGACCTATCTCTGATCTCAATTTGATTTTTAACTGTGCTGTAATTGTCTCTAAAGATGAGCACGATCGAGAAGCCGATTTCTAGTTGAATTCTCAAGTCTATTACCGTAAAATTTCTTAATAGCTTCTCTGAATAGTCTATTTATCTCGAGAGTAATCAACTCTAAAAACAGCCCTATAGGCGCGCCAATGGAATGTCCAATTTATTCAATAGAAAACAATGCTGAAAATCTGTGATGTCACAGGTTCCAGGGTCAACCCTGTTTCCACTGGAACCTGTTTTGTAACCTCTCATATCCTATACGATTCCGAATTTTTTAATTAATACGCAAGAAAAAACGCAATCCTCCTAATTTGTATTAAAACATTAAGCACTTGTAATAAATAAATACATGAACTTTTTGACTAAACGAAAAATTAAGGATTCACAGAGCCAATTATAATAAATAAAATCATAAGACAAAGCAAAATCATAACATTGCATAAACATTAGTAACAATCATGGGTCTAATATTAGTCTTATTCTCACAACTATTACATGAAACTGTTCATTTATGCAAGAATAACTCAAGAAATTAGGCAAGAGGGAGCCGGTGAGGGAGGGAAGCGAGTGAGGAAGAGGAATGACGAAGGAGGAGTGTCATGCATGTTTGAGAGAGCCCAAAGGAAAAACGTTGTGTGATTATTAGAGTAAGAATAGAAATCAGGGGAAAAAAAAAATAAGGTTTTGGCTCTCTACTTACAAAATCGGTTCCCAAACTGGTTCCAAAATCGGTTTCGAATTTTGCGAACCGGTTTCAACGAGAACGGGTTCCCAACCCTATTTTCCAAGTGGGTTGGTCTGGTTCTTAGGTATATCCGGTCCGGTTGCACACCCATAATTCCGATAGATATATTTGAATTAGTGTATGCATGAAGAGAGGCCTTCCATTGTAGTTACAAATGGATGCAAATTTTGGAAATTCAAAAGGTGCAAATTGCCAAGGGTATAGTTGGATGAGGAAAAATTTTGGGAACAATCGCTTGAGTTTCTCATCTTTACATAGATTAGATAGATAATATGCAACTGCAACCTTTCATTTCACAAAATTGTAAGGGAGAAGTGTATACCATAGTTGTAAGACAGCAGATTGAAATCTGTGCATTTTATTTTATATTAGTTGGTCTCATCTCATCATTCAAAACTTATAATCCACAATGTTTCCAAATTGTAGGGTACTAGAAAGATTGAGGCCCTTCGTCTTGACAGATGGAGTTATGAAAGAAGATACGCAGCTAACCAATTTAAAAAATTGACTAACTTGAGATTTCTTCAAGTGGATGGTGCGAATTTTACTGGACATTTGCAAAGCTTACTTCCTAAATTAAGATGGCTTCAATGGAAGGAGTGGCCCTTGGATTTCATTGTGGCCAACTTTCATCTGAAGAAATTAATTGTACTTGATCTGTCAAATAGTGCAATTTCGGAGAATTGGGAATGATGGGTTCAACTCAAGGTAAGATGTAAAGAAGGCATTGAACTTTTTTTTTTTTTTTTAACTTAACATTTTTCCTTGTACATATAAAATTTGAAAATTGATTTTCGTAATTAAACTAGCCATTTCTCTTTAATTTCATAGTGCTAAAGGAAAACTTGGTGCCCAATGATCGCATCTCTCTTTTCATTTGGATTTGTCATATGCTTTTTGATAATATAAGTTGGGAGAAGTACATTGTCGGTGCCATAAGTTGTGTACGGCGCTCATTTTGGTGCCATTAGCGAGAGATTCCGGCCAGATTAATTACGTGGCTTTTATATTTAAAAAAAAAAGTTGCGGTCGCTTTAAAACGACGTCGTTTTCCATCCTCCTCAAGAAACGACGTCGTTTTGCCATTATACGTGGACATTCTCACAGAAACAACGCCGTATAGCTCATAAGGATTGAAATTAAGGTTTCGGGGATTGAAATTAGGGTTTTCACCGCTTGCCGCTTGGCCACTATCGTTCGCCCGCCATCGCTCGGCCACCATCGCTTCACCACCATTGTAGTTGCTCGACCAAATGAGTGAAGAGAGATTGAGATTGTTGCTCAAGCAAGAAGTGGCAGGAAGAATAGAAAGCAAGGACGGAGGAGGAAGAGGAAGAAGAGGGGTCGAAAGTGCCACTGGTGCGCTGCTGATTGTGGTGGTGGTGCCGGTGCCATTACTGGTGCCACTGCTGATTGTGGTGGTGGTGCCAGTGCCATTACTAGTGCCGCTGCTGGTGTTGGTGTTCAAGGAAGAAGAAGACGATGTTCCCTCTCTCTCTCTCTCTCTCTCTCTCTCTCTCTCTCTCTCTCTCCAATTTGGGGATTTAGGGTTTCTAAGTTGGGGGAAGATGGGAAACGGCATCGTTTTGTTGTTTGGATGGCTGACTGTACTCTCCGACGAGCCATGTCGACTTCAAAAATTAATAAAAAAAGTGCCACCTCGGATTTCTAGCCAATTTTATCGGCGTTGGCACTGAAATGATCGTTTTTCAAATTTGTTGGCTCTTAAGTGATCCAACCAAAACTTTTGGCACCAAAGTGAGCGCCGTACACAAGTTTTTGCATTGATAATGTACTTTTCCCATATAAGTTGCTTATATCTAATAACCAAATATGTCATTTGAAATGTTATTCAGAAATAAATGCAATTAGCACTCGTACACCCTAACATTCTTTTGCAATCAATATGCTTAAAGACACTTATTTGTTGGCGTGGCCAAATACTACTACAAGAGACATTTAAAATTAAATAGGACAACTATAAAGGAGTAGAGGAACATGGGTAATTTTTCAGGAATTCTAAAAAGTAAAATACATAAGTAGTAGTTGAAGATCATAGGTTGCATCAGTCCACTTGCGCTAACGTACCCTTTTTTTTCTTTCAGATGGCAACCAAGCTCAAAGTTCTCAAGCTCATGCATTGTCCATATTTGAAAAGAACTCCCGACTTGTCCACTTTTTTAAGGTTGGAGATTTTGATTCTTACAAATTGTTGGAATCTAGAAGAGCTTTGTTCTTCTATTAGGGACATCAAGACTCTTGTTTCCTTGAATGTCTTCGGTTGTAGAAAACACAAGAATCTACCGGCAAGAATAGTTAGAATGGTAGAATTGAGGGACCTTAACATAGAATGCACTAGTATACAAGAGATTCCTATTTCGAGTGATTGTTTGATGAAGTTGGAGTGTCTATCTCTCGGTCGTTGTAAAATTTCTCAACTTCCTAAATCCATGGGCTCCTTGGTTTCATTAACCCAATTACACATACCTAGTTTGGCAATTGAAGAATTACCTGTATCTATTGGTGCCATGAAGGAGCTCAAGGTCATTCTTGCCAATCAGTGTAAAAAGTTAGCCCACATACCTAGCTCCATAGGCAATCAAGCATCTCTGCATAGCTTGTTCTTAGATGGCTGCACCTCATTGACGGAGATTCCTGATTCGATTGGAAATTTAGCTTCATTGACTGAATTGAACTTAGGATGGACATCGATTATGAAATTACCTAAAAGCATTGGGAATCTTCAAAATCTAAGGATCTTGTATATTTAGGGAATTGGCATAACAGAATTGCCTGATGCTATTGGGATGTTGGCAAAACTCCAAAAATTGGAAGCTTCGGATTGCAAAAATCTCGAGCGACTACCTAGTAATATATGTAAATTGATTTCGCTAGAGAAGCTTGACATTAATTGTTGTGAAAAGCTTCGAGAGTTACGAACCGCCCTTTGGCTTAACATATCTAATTATCACCGCCGGGCAGTCTTTGGCTCATCTTTCCCAGCTAACCCGCCTCATGAAACTCGTTCTTTATAATTGCCATTGGCTTGAATGTGTCCCAGAGCTTCCCACTGGACTATCGAAGCTCATAATTTCAAGGTGCGAAAGATTTAGAGCCTTGAGGAATTTATCAGACTTGAAACACTTGCAAGTTTTAGATATGGCCCATCTCTCGAACGATCGCCCTACGTGTCAAATTTTAGGCCCACACATATGAGAGAACTTGCTTGGATGTGTCCCAGAGCTCCCCACTGGACTGTCAAAGCTTACCATTCGACCGTTGGCCTTCCTCTTTAATATCGAGCTCCGAGTTCGCGAGTAGACCCGATGATCGAAGCCACCGTTCGCCCGCGCATCCACCGCAGGCGGGCGGGCGGGTCGGTCGGCTTGGTGGAGATGACGACGGCCACGGCGACGAGGGGACGCCACGGCCGGCAACGCCCTCTCCAACCACTCCAAGTAAATGCACGCACACGTCTCTCGAGCTTTCCTGCGGCCTCTCCACTTCAACTGCATTTTAGAACCCCGGTCGTAGTAGCTAGCTCCGTAGTTTTCTGGGAATTGATGGGATTTTCCACATATTTCCCCCGATTTTCAGGTGTTCTCGGCGATGTTTCTGTTCGTCTAGTGTACTAGAAAGAAGAAGAGGCTCCGAAGCGATGGTGCTTGGGGACTTTTATGCCAATTCCTCGAGCTCACCCTTACAATTTCGATGCTTGATCCGCCTACCTAGTTACTTCTTCATTCTCTTTTGTCTTGGATGATGATGGAAGGAAGGTTGGGGTTGATATCCTGTGGAAGTTTAATGGTGGCACCTTTGTATGTGTATACAAATAGATATGTAATAAAGCAAAGAGATTGGCCTGGGGAGATATACCTTCTGGCAGGATATTAGTGAGTCTTCAGCATCTGACCGCTTAGCTTTGGAGGAGACATCGAACTCAATGGATAGAATTCAGTAGGTGGCATGTGCATGAGCTGAGTAGGAAAGTAGCGCACAAAGTTCTGTGGATGATCTGGACATTGTTGTTTGGGGTACTATCTAGGAAAAAACTTTGAACTTGTACTTTTACAAGATGGGCCCACCCTCCTTTTGGAATTGAAGTTAAACGTGTGGGAGTAAATGGTTGAAAAATTAGATAATATCCTTGGTCTTTGATGACAAAGAGAAAAAGGTGCATTGTCTAAGTCAAGTAGTTTTATTTTGTTTTATCGCCTTCGCAGGGTTTAGTGAAGTCGGGAGTTGGGGCTCCTCTTTGTTTTTTATTCTGCTTAGTAGATTTGTTTTTGGGATTTGCATTGTCTTTTATAGAGATGGACAGGTATTTCCTTGTTGCCTTACTTATTATACTTATTGCATAACAAAGAAACTGGGGAGAAAAGAAATTGAGACTGGGTGCTGGAGGAGTGATTCGTAATGCTAATTTGGGGATTGATGTTCATCTGCCAACTAACAAACTAATATACTATCAATTAAAGATGAACTATGATTACAAGTGGTACCTCTCTATTGCAATTAGGGTGTGCCGTGGAGTTTCTCTGTTGCATGAGCAACAGCATGTGTTAGGTTTGTTGGTGGCGAAAGTCAAATTAAAAATGCAAGAGCCAAGATTATTGTGTTCAGCTTTGTGTACCTAGTTCTTGGGGCATGAACTTTTGTCTTCCCAGTTCAAAGCACTCTTTGCCTTCCTCTTCAAGTGATACAAAGGAGTCAAGATTATTTGATGACACGTCTTGGGATATTCATCCATGTTAAATTGTTTTCCCTGTATTTTATTGCTCCCGAACTTTCTTTTAATAAAAGAAGCATCATATACACATTGTTCGGAGTGAATGGGGTCATCGAGGTTAACCTATGTCCAAGAATATGCCTTCTCATATCTGCTTTTGGGTGATATGGTGGAATTTTCACTCTTTGTTGATGGTATTTCATTGTCATGGTTTGCTGAAAGCGATAAGTTACTCCCGGATTAGTCGAGCACTATAATTAGTGGCTATTAATTATACCTATGCAAGATCTGAAAATTGTTTTAGGATTGCTATATGTGTAGGATGCAATTAAAAGATGGAACTTGGTCACATCAAAAGTTATTCCTGGTTCGGATCGGGGTAGGATCATTGGAGATGTAGCATGGGATTTCTAATCCTAGTCCCAAATATTCTACTTGGCCTATTTAATTAGCAATCAATCTCATAGTAAACCAAATTAGGCTCCGGTTCTCATTGTGCATGTCCCAATGTACGTCTAAAACAATATCTAAAGGCCAAACCTGTTAATTAGGGCTAACTTTGGGGATTGAACTATAAGGGAAGTATAAATGAGAATGAGGTGTTGCCCTCATCTTGAATTAGATTGGATGGAAGATTTGATTGCTTTTTGCCGGAGTAAGAATAACCTTCATGAGAGCTTGGGTTGAGGTAAATGGACAGTCTACTGTGCCTCCACAAACAGCAGTGCAGCCCAATGCCGACACCTTTGTACAGCAACCACCTCTACTAGCTGGGGGCAGAATTCTTTTTCATGTTACAACGTATAGCACTTTACCTTGTCTATTTCTTTCATCCTCCTCTCTCCTTCTTTTCACTGCCATCATCCGGTTTTGCATTTGTTTTATTCTCTTCTTTACTTTTGCCTTACATGCTTTTCTAGTTAACTTTCTTTAAGATGTACTTCAGTGACGTGCTTCATTCCCTCTTTTCAAAGATAACATACAGGTGATAGTACAGAAAAAAGATAGAGAATCTATCACTTTAGACCTTAATTTTCTGTAGGGTCTTTCAATCATTGATCCAATGTATGGTCCAATTTCTATAATTTTGGGATCAATCTTAACAACCGTTGCCTTAAGGGGTTGATTTTATACTTTACGAGGATTGCCTCCCATATATGTACTGATTAGATCATGAACTGTAGTTTTGTGTAGCTTTGACATGCCATCTATGTATAACTATCTAAAAAAAGAATGTGCCTGGCATATTGACATGGGAATTGGCTCTAGGCAATCTGTCGGGATGCGAGATCTCCGGCCCGGTGCTTGTGCTTTAGTATCTACTATGGTGGAATCCTCTAGAATCTGGTATTGTGGAATCCTCTTCGCCTTCTCACCTTCGTTTCGGATTCTCTACAATGATTGCCCCAAATTTTTACTTTTTGTTCCCCTATTCATTGATGAGTTGCATTACTTCTTTTTCATGTCTAGTTCACAATACATTTCATGAAATATCCTTTATGGGGATCTTATAGTGCTTGTATTTGTATTGTATGTTGCTATTGTCCCTTTTGGTTCCTTTTTTGACCATATTTTCATTCTAGAGTGACAAATTTTCTGTGCTTTGTTAATCAAATAGTTCAAATCAAAGTTTTAATTGTGATCTAAACATAATCAAGTCATTGACTTGATTTGATAGTGACCGACATGTCACTGTTTTCTTATCCACAGGCTGTGACAGCAATGTTGTAGCAAGCTTTGTAATATGTTGACGAGACACCTGATCTAGAGACCAAGATAGAGCTTATCAAGACACTTAACTCTGTTGTTGCTGGGAAGGTGAATATGTGAGAAATCATACCCTGTTGCAGCTTATGTTTATCAGCAATCTGCCTTTAGTTCGTGATTTTTGTAGCTAGTTTCGTAACTCAGGTATAAGTTGAAATTGAGAGAGCACGGTTGATCAAGAAACTTACAAAAATAAAGGAAGAGCAAAGTCGTGTAGCAGAAGCTACTGATTTGATGCAAGAATTGGGGATAACTAGAAGTTCACTTACGTTGTCACCGATCTTGTAATTGGTTTTCCCTCGTCCAACATTCCTATGACAGGTTTGAAATGCGGGTAGAAACTTTTGGAGCAATGGCAAAGACGGAAAAATTGCCTTTATTTTTTAACAAGTGTGGGTATTTTGTGTTGCTTTTAGCCATTTATCCATTATTACTACGATTGGTTTTCGATCGACGGTTTGCGGGTTCATCTCGTGCAAGGAGTATGTCTGTGCACATATCATTTCCGGGAAGATCAACCCACGAGTGTTTGATGCGGATCCTTCCATACGAAGAAAAAAGGCTAAAGAAGGTGAAAACATTGTGGAACAAGCGCCGGTGATATTCGATCTCTCTTGGAGTTGAAATGGATATATGATGACTCATGATATAATAAATTGGTGTTTTGCTTTTCTAATGTTGTGTCCACTATCTTTTAACTAATTTGTTGTTGCTGATCAAATGCCACCTAGTATTCGGTGTCGTGGTTCAAACCATGAACTTATATGGCTTTATATATCCGGCACATACTCCTCTTTCTTTCTAGCTTTATCGCAAACTCGATGTTCCGATGTACTTGATAGATTTGAACTCACATCTTAGTTTGCCTCTCATTGATGTGGTTAACCATGTAGGTATTACTCACATAACAATGATTACCTTGAGATTTGTCAATACTATAAGGCGATATATGAGATTCTATCAGTAAAGGGCAACCCAATGCTATGTATATGGGTGAAGCTCTTTCCTTGTTAAGTCTTCACTGAGTTTTTTAGGGCACAGCTATTCCTTCTATGATTTAATTAAATGTAGGTTCTAAGGAAAATCTGCTGGTACTTGGTTTTATCACCTCATGATCCTAAGCGAGTCAAGCCTTCTTAATGCAACTTCAATAAACATCTCTCATAAATTCCCCAATTCAGGTACCATCTTTGGATTGTTCTAGGTAATTGTTTGTAGATCTTGCGATATCTCAATAATGTGCCATAGGATTTGGTCAACTGTGCCTTTGATATTTTTAACGCAGGTTGCAGCTGAAACAATTGGTTACGGTGGAGGCTCCAACGGACTCCTCTTTTAAAGTGCTTTCAAAGATGAATTGGAGAATGAGAAAACATACTAGGAGGTGCACTTGTTGAGAATTAGATGGGGCCCAATCATAGTCCAAAGAAGAATTTTGGCTTCTCCTAGGCGAGACAAACTACCTTTAGCTAGAAGCCTCTTTAGAGAATCATCGAACATGTAATTACGAGAACTTGTCGTTTTTCTTATTTTCAATGGATCATCACTTGGATGTGACTTACTTTATTTTCTGCAGAATATTATCATTGTTTTGAAGTATTGCTCAGATGTGACTTACTTTATTTTCTGCAGAATATTCTCGTGGTTTTGAAGTATTCCTTGAGGATTACCTTAAAGAGACTTGCAGAGTAGTTATGCCTCAGTATCCAGGTCTAATTACGTGGGACATTTAATGATATTCTTTATCAATGTCACTTTTTATGAATGATTGCCTAGACCCCTCATTTAACCCCGAGTAGCCTCTCGCCTATGATCCCCGATTGGGGCATGGTTCTTTGGACTTGGATACAAGTTCCAAAATATGTGTAAAAGAGATTTTGGTGCGTTCAAAGCAAAGGTTTGTCATGGATTTGAGAATGTTGTCTTCATAGTTTTGTTTTGTAAACATTTATGGCTGACATATATGTGTACACATTTTTTTGTTTTTCTTGGCTTAGTCAACTTCGCTCATAAATTTGTTGTAGCTGTAAGTGTTGTCCGGCATTGTGAAACCATTTGTTGTCCCATGGAGCCTGAAATTCTAACGTGCTTAGCTTTTTCTGCTAGTGTTGACACTCACCATTTCCTGTGTTACAAAATATCTTGTGAGAGATCTTGATTAATGTGTTCAGAAAATCTTTGTTGCTGAATCACTCAAGAAGAAGAGCTGTTTTTGGGTTCTCTTCTGCAGTTTTTAAGAGCTTTAATTAATCACATGCCTAACTTTATTAAATCAACACTATCATCTGACAGAGAGACCATATTATGATAATTATACAAGCTCATATGATATTCTACCATCATGACCGCTTACTTCTTTATTACCATTTTAGGAAGCTGAGAAGCATCTCTTCTTAGTGTTTGTTTCCAAGGACCTGGTGGCAATGGCAAAGATAGACTGGCCAATGAGAATTGTTAGTTTGGAAATGGCAATGGACAGCAATGAGATTTTGAACTCGGGCGACAAATTTGGAAAAGCTGCCTGACCTTGTTGAGAAAAGCTGCCACTAGATCCCCAAGGAAACCATGTTTCATAAGGCTGCTTTGAGTGCTTGAAGATGTTTTTGGTTGAATGAATGATCTCTCTCCCTAAGGCCTCCCTCCCTCTCTCTCTCTAACTGAAGAATGCTGTTTCACATTGTGGTGGGGACTGGAGATATTGATCATAGAACTCTTGCGTAGCTGTCTTAAATTTGATTGCATATTTTGCGCGGGGTGGACCGGATCCTAGCCTTGTTTTGGACTGAAATGATATACTGAATGCACTTTCTGTATAGGAATGGAGTTTGGTCTTTTCCTCTTTCCTCTTTCCCCCTCCTTTTAATTGAAAATGTGTGGGCTTTTAGGGTCCAGAACTTGTACCAATGGAACAGGCATCAGCACAAGATGTCACTTATTTGGATGAAATAAGCGCCTTGTCACAGAATTGTATTTCGCATTACAAATATTGCTGGTGCTTGCATTTTTTCTAACATTGGGGATAACCCTACCATTTCATTTCACATTCGAAATGAGTGCATGTTTCCAAGGAGCTTCATCTCAATAATATATATGCACTTTTTGTCTCCTCAAGGGACGTTATTTTTCTCCAAGTCGATACCTGATAGGGTATGGACCTTGTTCTCTAAAATTCCAGCTCCTTCCTTTTCTTCATGGAAACTGAAAGATTGGGAAAGGCTGTGGCCACGACGTCTTTGGGTTGTGCATGCCCACTAAGTAAAAAGCACCCTTTTCTTTCTTCACAAAGCAATTGTTCAAAAACACATAGACAAAGGAGGGAGATCAATACAGCTGGATTTAAGGTGCTCTCTATCCCCAAAATTCGCCAGATTCTTTCAAGCTCCAAGGATATGACTCTGTAGTTTCAATGTCATTTCAATTTCTCGATTAACTTTTTATGGGTTCAGTTCGATCCTAAGAAGATACACTTCGTTTCTCCAATTACACAGATTTGCTCTTCAGCTCATGAGTCATTCCAATGCTGGGATTTTTTTCACTACTGCAATAAAGATTTTGTTCCAATGAGTGATGTTCTGTTTTAACTTTCCAGTATGCAAGTTTTGGTCTTCTGTTGCTTTCTTTGTTTTTTTTCTTTGATAATCTTGGTCTTCATGATATTGGAACTGCAAATAGAGCCGAATTCCAAAATTTCAGAGAAGAATCACATATGTTTCCAAAAATTATGAACCACTTCAAGTTCGAGCAATTTTATCCATATGAATCGTGCAGGAATTGTGAGAGGCAGCCTTTAAACGAGTTGGTGGAGATTTGGTGGTGCAGGTGGTTGGGGCCGGTGGTGACAAGGCTCCCGCTTGATTGGACATTGGGCCGGCGGAAGCAATGGTCACCATTAGCAAAGGTGTGGATGTGAGTAATACTCGCCGGCTGTGGTGACGGAAAAGGTGGCCGGTCCATTGGTTAGGGTGTTGAATGGAAAGCCAGTGTTGCAGTTGTTGTTGTTATCCTTTGACACATTCGCGACATCATGTCACCCTGTATTGAACCCTGCAAAAGCAATGGAAGATCATCTAGCATGAAAGAGTGAAGCTTGAGATTGATTTTTGGCCACCGAAGCTCAAGATTGATTGCGGTTACGAGTAATCAAGAATGGACTGGTCGGAGCAAAGTCCTTAAAAATTATGATAAACAAGTATCTGATATCTACTCGAAGAGCACCAAAATGAGAAGGGTGCATTGGCTTGGCCCATTTAAAGTACACGATGCTGCTAGAATTGATCCTTCATCCTGCAGAATATCCCATTGGATAATTCGTCGCCTTTGCTCTTGAAAAAAATGGAGTTGCAACGGCAAGAACGAAGTCTCTGAGTTTTCGCACTTGGCCATTTGGCCGGGCTTTTGTTATAATTTTAGGACAAGGTCGACTCTTAGATCTCCATGCTTCCTTTTCTTTGTCGAAGGTGCGGTTTTCGAATACAAACATAGGTGGGAAGCCAATGTTGGGAACGCTACTCATGGACTGACTATAATACTTTTTGAGTGGTTGGTGGAGTGAGACTGTGATTGAAAATAAAGGAAGCCAGTACCAATCGTTCATTCTCTGTCAAAATGATGCATTCACTTCCGTCCTTTGGTGGGAGTGAAATTAGTCGATTCTAGGATTGTGCTTGAAAGGATTGCATGATGGGGTGGGCATGAATGCAACCCGTAATGCTCAAACCATTTGTGATTGGATTAAGGGAGCATGATTTGATCATGGGCTGCAATCTTGCGAATTCCTTAGTCTCTATTCTATTCGGTTTGTTGATCATTCCAGCGACTGTTTGTAAGATTTCGGCATTGTGACTATCATGAGAATTCTGCATTATAAATAGATTAGAAAATATCGCTGCTCAAATCACTTGTGTATGATGTCAATATTGCTTACTTTCATAACAGATGAACCATTAGAAACAACTCTCGCCACAAGAAGAGATCAGTGTCGCATCATACCAATCCTATACCTACCCTTCGATTCCAGGGATAACTTGCACAGTGGCCGGTGAATCTTTCCAAAGAACATGGAAGAACCAGGATTTAAAAGAGCATTTCCGGTCAGTGTCATTCGGGAATCACGTGAGCTTTGTTTGGACCAAGCGTCTGAACCTCAACAGCTAGAGAACTGTGCTTCAGTGTGTAACCTCAGCATCTATACAAAGACATCTGCCCCGACATGCAAAATCCATTCGCGATAGACGAGCCACTAGAAACACCTCTCATGAAGAGGGAAGATCAGTGTTGCGTCACACTGATCCTATTATGCTCTTTGCGAATTCCACTAACAATTTCGCGCACTTAGCCATGAGAAAATGCGATCTTGAAGGTCGAAGATAGCGAGAGCAGAACTTTCCGATCAAGACAAAGTGCCAAATATAGTAGAGCCATCGTAATAGGAAAATTTTCTCGAGCCAAAGATCGGAAAAGTCATTGATTGAGTAGCATCCCATGTACTCCCCAACCTTCCCTTTTGAATTGACAAAACATGCATTGCAACAGGTGAGTCCTCTGAGAAACTATAAAAAGAGGCCAAACCCCACAAAGCAATTCCATGATTTGAACAATGAAAAAGAACAACGAGAATTTCTTCGAAATTTTCAAATTCAGACTTCGGCGCTTCTTCTTGCTCTTTTGGCATGAAATTTCTTTTTCTCATTCAAATATCCAAAATGACGCAAATAGTAGTCACTACCATATTAAGAGGAAAATATATCAATTGGTTCAAAATTCATTAATATATTTGATTCAAGCGATTTAAATTTCTAATCCTATTTAATTTCCGATTTTATATTGATCAAGTGAGCTTTCGTTTCTCACCTTTACTCCAAATTTCCAACCACCCTTTTGATAAAATCTGAATGGTTTTCGATGGCTGCGACTCGCCAGTCGCCTTGGAGGAAAAGAAAAGAAAGGAAATCTCATCTTCATTGCAAAGATGGCCAGCCCAGCCCACGTAATTCTCAGGCTCCATGGGCCGTCTGGAGAAGTTTTTGGCCGGAATCTCTATCGCCTGTTAAATCTTTTCCAAGGACCAGGACGGACCAATCCGATCTGGATTCGATTCGCTTCTTTTTCGGATCCCCCGATTTCCCCCCTATTTTCATCCATTTTCATTTTTATTCCCCGTGCTCTTTTATTTATTTATTTATTTTATTTTTTTGCTCTTTTATTTATTTATTAATTTAATTTGCTCTCGCATCAGTGTGTTCGAAGAGGAGGAGGAGAGAGGAGAGGGAGAAACAGACGAGTGGAAGTTTTCGCAAGTGAGGGGTTCACCGAGCGTTCTTTCTCTCACCTCATTCTTCCCCTTCTCCAAGGGCTCCGAATCGATCATCGTCGGAGACTCTCGCCGGTTCCTCGAGCGCGCCCTTCCAATTTCTAGGAGCCGATTGGGATGGTGAGTTCGCGTCCCCACTTTCAGATCTGCAACGAGTAATTAACTGGTCGATTGCCGGCTCACCTGATGGTCCTAGGTGGCTGGCATTGGGCCAACTCAATAAGGGGGTTCTTAGCGTGTTTTCGCCTCAACTTGGTGGTTTAGTACCATGAGTACTGAATGTGTGTAACCTTGTTGAGTTAGCGGATGCGCTATATTGTAAATGATTTTCCTTTAGGGTCTCGACACCTTTTTTTTTTTTTTTTTTTTTGCATTATCTATTGAATTTAGCTTCTCACGGGTAACAAATTATTCGAGTTGGCGAGATTTGGAAGAATTGATTAAAAAGATGTGCTTTTGGAACCCTTTTGTGGAAGCTTGGAGTTTATTTCTGTGGAAGAATTGTTAAAAAGTTGTCTTTTCAAAGTATTACTCAAGGATTACCTCGGAGAGACTTGCAAAGCTGTTATACCTCAACATACGGGTTGATTGTGTTGAACATTTGTTTATATTCTTCATCAATGTCGGTCTTTATGAATGATTGCCTAGAGCCCTCATTTAACCCCGAGCAGCCTCTCTGCCTGTGATCCCTGTGGGGCATGGTTGCTGGACTTGGGTACAAGTCCCAAAAAAAGTGGAAAAGAAGTTTTGGTGCCTTGAAAGCCAAAGGCTTGTCATGAGGTTGTGAATTTTGTCTTCGTAGTTTCGTTTTGTAAACATTTCTGACCAATATATATGTGTGGACTTCACTTTGTCAACTTCTGCTCATGAAATTTGTAGCTAGAAGAGTCATTGTCTGGCGTTTTGAAACCATTTCTTGTCCCATGGAGCCTAAAATTCCAAGGCCCTTTAGAAGGGTGGGAGGAGTTTTGCTATCACTCACCATTTCCTGTGTTACCAAAGTATATCTTGCGATTAGAACTTTCTTATTGTGTTTTGAAAATCTATGTAGCTAACTCACTCAAGGAAAAGAGCTCTATTTTTGGGTTCTGTTACCACTATTGTAGAGAGCTTTGATTGTTCTATGTTACCAGTTTAGGAATCTTAAAAGCATCTCTCCAAAATGGTTGTTTCAAGTCCCTAATGGCATAAATAGACCGGCCGATGGGAGTTGTCTGTTTCTAGATGACAAAGGACAGCAATGTCATCTTGAATTTGTGGGTGACAAATTTAGAAAAGCTCCTCGATCTTTTTGAGAAAAGTTGCCACCAAATCCACAAGGAAACGTTGGTTCATAAGGCTGCTTTGAGAGCTTGATAATGTTCTTAGTTGAACGAATGATCTCTCTCCCCTTGAGCGTCCCTCGATCTCTCACCAAAAGAGAAGCGGAATAATGCTATTTCACATTATGGCCTGAAGTGGGACTGAAGATGTTTATCATATCTCTCGTGCAACTAGCTTTAATTTGATTGCTTATATTGCAAGGGGGCTAGATCTGGGCCTTGTGTGGACTGAAATGATACAACGGGTACACTTTCTGCATAGGAATTAGGAATTTATGTTGGTCTTTTCATCTTTCCTCTTCATCCCTCCTTTTCATTGAAGATTTTTGAGCTCTCAGGGTCCAGAACTTGTGCCAATGGAGTTAGTATCAGCACAAGATGTGCACTCAATGCAACAGAATGAGCATGTTAAAATCTGTTTGGCATTAATAATTTTGCTGGTGCTTATATTTTTTTAACATTGGGGATAACATTGGCTCTCCATAGAAAAGGGGAATGGATGTTATTTTTTATATCATTTCACATTTGAATTTCATCTTCAGCAGAGAGAGCGTGTTTCTTTTGGACCCAATCTTGGCCATCGACGGTTCTAAAAACCTGTTTCTGGGGAGCTTCATTCAATTAGGTAACTGCATTTTATATCTCCTCAAGAGAGACATAGTTTCTCTCCAAGTTGATGTTTTGATGTCATTTCCATAAGACACTCTGTTGTGATGTCATTTCCCTATATAGTTTCTGTCACTGAAATGTGTTTGATTCCGACTGGTTTTGACATCTCTCTCAATGAGAAGCTTTGAGATATTGAGGATAATGTATTTCTTCGATGATAGTAAAATTTCAGATTTGATGGAAGTTATCTTTACATGGTCTCTTCCCATTTTCAATTTACTATAGGTGCTTCTAAGTGGCAACATAGGATTATTTCTTTGTCTAATTTGTTTTTGCTTTTATCTTTTGACACCATCGCATATTTCCTATTAATCTCAGCATTTGATTGATTTCATTGGTCAATTGTTGTCTAATATCCCTTTTCTTTATCGAAGAAGATGTAAAGGTTTTGAATATCGTGTCATAGAGTGAAATGGGAAAAGCGTGACTCCTATGGGGACACCATCGAGTAGTTCTTTAACTTTATTCGTTTCATGGAACATGTTTGGATGGAACCAGAAAAAAAAATATGATCCACTCCATAAGTTTTCTATTACACTTGTATTTATGCAGATCTCCAAGTACAGTAAATATCAGATGAATGGCACACTCTCATGGAAGGATGAGAAGCAACTCGAGTGAACATAAGGGTGTTGGTTTTCAGGTTCAATTTCCTAGTCCTACTTGTATATCCCATTGCTTTATTGTCTGGGGATTTTATAACTGCTTCTGCATGTGCTATTAAAAATGAAAAAGGGTCGGCGATATGTAGTCCTGGGATATCGCATTTTAAAATCAACCAAGAATGAAGGATGGTCACGTTACCGAGAGTCGGGGCGTGACAGTTCGAGCACGCATATTAAAGAATTTCGCGTGTTAGTAAATCCTACTTCAAAGGCTGAAAATCAGTGGAGATACCAGGGTTGTGTTGTTTGAGCACTCCTCAGGCAGTCAACCGACTCCTTGCTCTTTTCTGTTTCCTACTTTGATTGCCCCATTTTCTTCTGAGTAAGCAAGAGGTTTGAGAGTTCTGTTTTTTTTTTTTTTTTTTTTTCGTTTGAATTAACTGAGTCATGAAAGAAATTTGTGCGATTCGCAGATCTGGACCGTGAAGGCTGGCTTTCTTTTAAGGCTCTGCTTGATCAATCTCTTATTTTCGAAAACAAAATAAGAATCTCGTTGGCCAATCACTCCATGATGTCCATCCAATCAAGAAAAAGGAAAATGTTCTTTCCATTCTCTTCCTGTCTCTCCAATTCCTTTGTTTTCTTGTCACTTCATTTCCCTTTCAACTTAAATTGCCAATCGAATTGTAAAAGAAAAAAACCCACTAACTTAGAAGATCCGACTTCCGGGGTGTCTTCCTCATTGACTGCTCCGTATGGAAGAGATCATGAAAGGGGAGATGAACTGCCAAAAGAGAATACCTACGAAGTGTTCTTGAGCTTTAGAGGGATAGACACATGCAAAAATTTCACCGACTATCTCTATACTAGTCTTATCGATGTAGGAATTCATGTGTTCAGAGACAACAATGAGCTCCGTGTTGGTGAGGAGATTGGTCCGGAGCTTCTCTGCAACATTACGCAGTCCACGATCTCTATCCCAATTATTTCTGAGAACTACGTTTCCAGCAAATGGTGCCTTCGTGAGTTGGTTCAAATGTTAGAGTGCAAGAGGAGTAAAGAGCAAATAGTGTTGCCCATATTTTACAAAGTGGAACCCTCACAAGTGCGACATCCTACAGGGAGATTGAGGGAAGCTATCGATGCACATAAAAAGAATATGGAGGAAACGGTTGTGAAGGAATGGGAAGAAGCACTCAAAGAAGTTAGCACCTTGAAAGGATGGGAATCGGAGAAAATTGATAATGGGTACCTTATTCTCCTACAAAACATTGTTTAATTATTCATAAATAGATCTTTTTTTCAAAAAGAATACACATATTGCTATCCTATACCGATATTCATTGTTATTTGACAAGCATGAAGGAGCATTGGTCAAAATTGTTGTCACAAAAGTTCTAAGCGAGTTAAAAGGAACATTTCAGCTAATTGTTCCCCAACAGTTGGTTGGGATTGATGATCGTATCGAACATATTATGAGCTTGATAGATGCTAAATTCAATGGTACATGGATTATCGGAATTTATGGAATGGGTGGCATCGGTAAAACGACTCTTGCAAAGGTATTATACAACAAGTTCTTTGGTCAGTTTGAGCATCATAGCTTTGTGGCAGATTGTCGAGAAGCATACCAGCGTGAGGGTATTAAATGCCTACAAAGGCAGCTCATATCTAGCGTAGGAAGTCCATGTGATGTGTCTAATGTGGACAAGGGGATCCATCTGATCAAATCTCGATTTGCACATAAGAAAGCACTCATTTTCTTGATGATATAGATGATAGTGCTCACTTAAAATATTTGGTCGACCGTAATTGGTTTAAAGTAGGAAGTATAATCATCATAACAACTAGAAACAAGGATGTTCTTGACCGAGCTAGTGCAAATCACACATACCAACTCAATGAGTTGTCTTTTGATCAATCATTGATTTTATTCAGTAGACATGCATTTCAAAAGGATTCTCCTCCAAATGATTATGAAGATATCTCTCGTGATGTCATATCTACTATTGGTGGGCTCCCATTAGCTCTAGAAGTTATAGGTTCATTCTTATGTAGAAAGAGAGAAAACGTATGGAAAGATACATTAAAAAAATTAGAAAAAATACCCGATAAGAAAGTGCAAGAGACATTGAAGATAAGTTATGAAGCATTAGATCATGAGGAAAAACATATATTTTTGGATATTGCTTGCATTTTCATTGGATCATTAAAATAGAATCCAACTTACATGTGGGATGCCTGTGGTTTTTTTCCGGAGAGGGGGATTGAAGTATTGAGTCTTATGTCCCTAATTAAAATTGACGGAGGCGGTAAGCTAATGATGCATGATCAACTGAGAGATCTTGGAAGGGAAATTGTTCGTCTAGAAAATCCAAATGAGCCTCAAGAGCGTAGTAGATTGTGGATCTATGAGGAAGCCCTAGATGTGCTTGATAACAATGAGGTAAGAGTTTTCTTTACTTGTCTTAGTTGGTGAATGTGGGTGCATCTTTCCTCTTGTTTGAAATAAAAATAACTGTCACTCTGAGTCCCCAAAACTTGTTGCATCTACTAGCAAAGGAGCTCTTTTGATTAATTGCAGTATTTACCTGATTCAAGATCATAATTGAGAAGCAATTTGTTAGTTATGGACAATTGATATATATCTTTACATGGTACTATCATGATGAGGATACTCTCCTTTTGGTAACTTCAATGCAAAAACAAGACTACAAAAGCAGAATGTTTGACAGGGTACTCTTAGATAAAACTTGACATTTGTAGAATGTTTTGGCCATGCTTTCCGCGATATTTATTTGATGCATTTGTTTTATGTTTGGATTAGTCTTTTCGTCTTTTAGGAGGTCTTTTCTTTCTTTTTTCTTTTACTAAGTATTGACTTCTTATGAGTTCTGGTATCATAAATGAGACCATCCATTTGTGACGATTTAGCTATCTTGGTTCCTGTATTTGTTTAAGTTGGGTTGAGTGTATCCCTTAGGTATTATTGGTTGTGCAGTTTAGTCCCCCATCTATTTTTGTTTTTGTTGAATATAGTCCTCTTTCACTTTTTTGTGCAATCGAGTCATTTGTGGTCAATCACTTGTTGACACCACCAATTTGTTGATGTGGCGTCTGTATTTAGTTATGATAGATGAGCAACCATGCAATATAACCCTTTTAAACATACATTATTTGTGTTGTATAGACTTTTCATAATAGTTGATAGCTTCTTTTTATATATGGCAGGGTTGGTAGATGCATTTGAACGGTTAGAGTTGTATTGGTTCGCATATAAATGATGTGAGTAAAGGAAGTGTTATTTCACATATAAAGGGCATTAATTTTGATAAATATATTTTAGTATATGCATGAAGAGAGGCCTTCCATTGTAATTGCAAATGAACCCAAATTTTGGAAATTCATAAGGTCCAAATTGCTAAAGGTATAGTTGGATAAGGAAAAAGTTTGGAAACTATCGCTTTAGCTTCTCATCTTTACATAGATTAGACAAATAATATGCAATTGCAACCTTTCATTTCACAAAAATCAAAGTGAGAAGCCTACGCCGTAGTAGTTTGACAGCAAATTGAAATCAATGCATTTTATTTTATATCAATTGGTGTCATCTCATCATTCAAAACTTATGGTCCACAATGTTTCCAAGCTGCAGGGCACCAAAAGATCGAGGCCCTTTCTCTTGGCAAATGTAGTAAGAGAAAAAGATACGCAGTTGAACGATTTAAAGAATTGACCAACTTGAGGTTCCTTCAAGCGGATGGTGTGAATTTCACCGGAGATTTCCAAAGCTTACTTCCTAAATTAAGATGGCTTCAATGGAAGGGCTGTCCATCAAATTTTGTTGCGGACAACTTTCATTCGAAAAAACTAGTTGTACTCGATCTATCAGAAAGTGCCATTTTCGGAGGACTGGGGAGGATGGGATCCACTCAAGGTAAGACGTAAAGAAGGCATTGAAGTATTTTTTAACATACCATTTTTTTCTTTGTATAGTTGAAAATTGATTTTCACAATTAAACTAGCCGCTTCTCTTTAATTTGATACTACTGAAGGAAAACATAGTGCTCGATGAATGCATCTCTTCCATTTGAATTTGTCATCTGGTTTTTGATAATTAAAGTTGCTTATGTTTAATCAGAAAATATCTCCTTTGAAATTTTATTCGAAAATAAATGTAGTTAGCACTCGTACACTCTAATATTCTTTTGCAATCGATGTGCCTAAAAAACATTTATCTATTGACATGGCCAAACATTACTAAAAGAGGCATTTAAAATTAAATAAGACAACCGTGAAGGAGTAGAGGAGCACAGGTAATTTTTGAGGAATTCTAAAAATCGAAAACATAAGGAGTAGCAAAAATCACAGGTTGCGACAGTCCAATTACACCGACATATCCTTTCTTTCTTCCAGCTGGCGACTGAGCTCAAAGTTCTCAACCTCGGCTGGTGTAAATTTTTGAAAAGAACTCCTAACTTGTCCACTTTCAAAAGGTTGGAGATTTTAAATCTTAAATGTTGTGAGAATCTGAAAGAGCTTCATCCTTCTATTGGAAATTTGGCATCATTGATCGAGCTGGACTTAACATTTACATCGATTACGAAATTACCTACAAGTATTGAAAATTTGCAAAATATGAGGGTCTTGCATATTTTTAAAATTGGCATAACAAAATTGCCTGAATCCATTGGTGCCATGAAGGAGCTCAAGGTTATTATTGCCACTCATTGTTTATTAGTCCACATCCCTAGCTCCATAGGCAATCTAGCATCTCTGCAAAGGTTGAAGTTATATTACTGCCACTCATTAATAGAGATACCTGACTCTATTGGAAATCTGGCATCATTGGTCGCGCTACACTTAAGAGGGACATTGATTACAAAATTACCTGAAAGCATTGGAATGTTGACAAAACTCCAAACGTTGGACGTTGAGTATTGCAAAAACCTGGAGCAACTACCTAGTAATATATGCGAATTGATTGCGCTAGAGTTGCTCCACGTTTCAGGTTGTGAAAAGCTTCGAGAATTACCAGAACTGCCCGTCAGCTTAACAAATCTAACCATCACCTGCCCGGGGCAGTCTTTGCCCCATCTTTTCCAGCTAACCCGTCTCAAGATACTCTTCCTTGAGTATTGCCATCGGCTTGAATGTGTCCTGAGCTTCCCATTGGATTATCGCAGCTTTCTATTTATAGTTGTGGAAAATTGAAAGCCTTTCCGAATTTGTCAGAGTTGAAACACTTGGAATTATTTAGTTTTCGAAGCCCATCTCTCGACGGATCGCCCGACGTGTCGAATTTTAGGCGTACGCAGATGAGAGAACTTGGCTTGAAAGAGTCCCGGACGCTTGGGGGTACGTAGAATTCTACCCTGAGTACGTAGATTTCTATCTCGCTACTAGTCGGGTCTCCTGCTGGTTTCCCAGGCCCGAAAATCAAAGCCCTCGTTCACACTGCCCATCCACCGTAGGCAGGCGGGCAAGTCGGTCGGCGCGGCAGAGATGACGACGGTGACGGCGACGAGGCGACGCCACGGCTGGCAACACCCTCTCCATCCGCTCCAGGTAAACGCACGAACGCGTCTTTCCTGTGGTCTCTCGCCTTCATCTGCATTTTAGAACCACGTCGCTCCGATGCGCGAGCTCATCGATTGTTGGGATTGGAGATTTTAGTTTTCTCGTAGTAAATGTGTAGGGCGTGATGCGGATGATCGATCAATCGCTTTTGAAGTTCGAGTCGATCCATCTCATGTTGTAAATTTGCAATTGCAGATAGTTGGGATGGCCTTCTACATCTTCCCGGGACTTGCTTGGGAGCGGGGCTGCTGAAATCACCGTGACGACAATATTCTCTTTTTGTGGTAACTCCCTTAGCGTTTACTTTGTGCCATGATGACATTGATTGCTTTTCTTTCGTCGGTTTTCTGGGAATTGATGACAAAGAGAAAAAGGCGCTTTGTCTTAGTCAAGTAGTTTTATTTTGTTTTATCGCCTTTTCAGGGTTTAGTGAAGTTAGGAGTCGGGGCTCCTCTTTGTTTTTTATTCTTTTTAGTAGATTTGTTTTTGGGGTTTGCATTATCTTTTATAGGTATTTCCTTGTTGCCTTACTTTTTATACTTATTGCATAACAAAGAAACCAGGGGAGAAAAGAAATTGAGATTGAGCACTTTGGAGGAGCAATTTGTAATGCTAATTTGGGGATTGATGTTCGTCTACCCACTGACAAACTAATATAAAATCAATTAAAGATGAACTTGATTACAAGTGGTACCTCTCCATTGCAATTAGGGTGTGCTGTGGAGTTTCTCCCTTGCATGAACACAGCATGTGTTTCGTTGGCTAGTACTTGATGACACTGATACTTGGACATCCATACATGTTAAATTGTTATTCTTGGATTTAGTTGCTCCCAAGCTTTCTTGTAATATAAGAGATATCTTGCACACATTGTTCGGAATGAATGGAGCATTGTATTTATTGAATTTACCATTTGAATATGGAGCATTGTTGGCCTGGAATTTATTAATCTGTGACATCCCGAAATTTGACCCATTTTCGATAAAGTGAAATGTGCATATCGTCGGCGCGCCTATGGTCCTTTTTCTCTCGAGCTGATCACTCAAGAGTTAGCTAACTTATTGGGTGAAGCCGTTAAGGGATATAACCGCGGTAAAATCCCTAAAAGCTACCTAATTGGTTAGATTGGACTAAAATCGTGTCCGGTCGATTTTAATCATGAAATTTAATTTGGTTTTGGGAATCAAATATTCGGGCGTGTCACAATTCATTTTTAAGATCCTGTCTCATCGTCCGTCAAATTATTGACGAGTTCGAAATTTCGATAAAGAAATTATCGGAGGAAAAATCGAAGGCCGAAAGAAAATAGAAAGGGAAATGGAAATAGAAAAGAAAAATGAGAATAATATTATTCTTTTCTTTCTTTTTCTCTCTCTCTCTTCTCTCCTCTCCCCCTTTCGTGTGCAGCCCTCCCCACCGCTGAATACCCTTTGCCAATTTCAAATTGGCTTCTCTTCTCTTCTCTTCTCTTTTCTCTCTCTCTTCTTTTTACTTTTGACCAGTCAAAGTTTCTTATCCCTTCTCTCTCTCTCTCTCTCTTCTCTCTCTTCTTCCCTCATCTCTCTCACGGAACCGACTCTCTTCTCCCTCTCTTCCCTCTTGTTCGTGCAAATCGAAACGGAGGAAGGACGGCGGCTCGCCGCGACCGCCGCCCGCTCGCCGCTCGTCCCCGCCGCCGCACCGTCGCCCGCACCCGCACCGCGCCCGTGCGCTCGCCGCCGTCCCGCCATCCGTCGCCCGCTGCAGCCCCTTCCCCCGCGCGACCTAGGCTGGCTGCCGCGCACCGACCAGCCACCGTCCGCCACCTCCGCCCACCGCCTAGCCCCGCCGGACCTCCCCGCGACCCCCTCACCCTCCGTCGGCCTCCCCTCGCCGCCCTAGCCTCCGGAGCAGCCCGTTCAACTCCATCTAGCAGACCCACGAGTGGGTTTCAGCAGCTTTAGGCCAGCTTTTGGGCCATTTCCCGGCCCGAACCCGAGCCGTGCTTTGGGAACAATCGTTCCTCGCGTCGCCGCCGTCGATTGATCCGATTTGCGCGCGATTTGGTGAGTAATCTCACTAATCAAGGATTAGTTGGCTAATTATGCTTAAGGTTGGTTTAATTTTAATTAATTATGTTTAGGTTGTTAGATTAGAATAAATTAACAATTATTAGTCAATTGTGATGCGATTTAGATAAATTGATTGTGCAATTAACAAGTAGACGTGGTCTACTAATTATTGGAAGCATCTCGGGAATTTTCCGACCCTTAATCGGGCTTCAATTTGGCGATTCAGGCCTAAGTGGGATTTTTGGCATTTAAATATTAATTTTCGGAATTAAATTAAATAATTATTTATTTCTCGAAAATTCAACTGAGATGGCCTAGAACCGGAAAATTATGCTGATGACCGTGGTGAAGTCCATTTATTTAATCGGGCTTTAATTTGAGCTAAATTGAGTTTTAATATTAATTGTTTAACTTTCGAAATTTATTATTTAATTATTTATTTTTCGGAAATTAAGGTTGAGATGACCAGGACCGGAATATTATGCTGATGATCTTGGTGCAGCCCGTTTATTTAAATTGGCTTTATTTTGAGCTAAATGGAATTTTTAATAATTAATAATTAATTTTCGAAATTAATTAATTATTTATTTATTTTTCGGAAATTAAGATTTTGTTGGCCGACGACCGAAATCTCATGCCGATCGTCGTGACGCAGTCCGTTTATTTATTTGAGCTCCACATTATATGGAATTGAATAAATTGTAATATTTTAGGGATTTACCCTAAATTGATTGGAATTGATTGAAATGGAATTATTGATTGGTAAGTGGCCAATTATGTTTATTCAGCATTTATAATGCTTTGTTGAGTTGTAAAGTGAGTAGAATTGTGAGAGTAATTTGAATATACTCTTGGCTAAGATTCATCAGGTATGTTAACATCGTGTGAAAATTGAGTGAGTTGATGAGTATGTGGGGATTCATCCCAAGATTGACCAGTGTCAGCATTCAATTAGAATTTGACTGTGAGAGGTTGTGAGTTAAACCTCGGAAGCCGCCGAAGTATGGCTATGCCAGTTGGCCCGAGATTTGCCACCGAATTTGGAGTCGGTCGCACCTGAGAAGGCCGTAATCTGCCACCCGATACGGGTCGCGCTTGAGGAGGCCGTAATTTGCCACCCGATACGGGTCGCGCCTGAGAAGGCCGTAATTTGCCACCTGATACGGGTCGCGCCTGATAAGGCCGTAGTCCGCCACCTGATAAAGGTCGCGCCCATTGGGCCGTAATTTGCTACCTAAAGATAGGTCGATTAACCAATGATTCGATACGTTGTCGTGAATTGACTGATTGAGTGGAAATGATCTTGAATGATCCGACTGACATGTAATCGACTAGGTCGATCGATCTTTGCGTTAATCTGGTATTGTGAAATGATTGATTGAATGGAATTGACCGTGAGTGGTTTTGTTGGCGTATGATCGACTGGGTCGATAGATCGAAATGTCGATCTGTGATATAATTGCTTGAGTACCTATTGTAAATTGTACTGACTTGTAGGTGGGATCTGATGCTAAGGTATGTCTTCTGACCTATGCGTGTTTAGGTAGCCTTTAGTATAATAGTTTACTAATCGGGCTTAGTGGGGTAGAACTCGCTGAGACGTAGTCTCATCCCAGTTTGGGGAAAACATTTTAGGATCCCAACGAGGAGCTGAGGAGGAGGAATTTGTGAATGAGAACTCGCTTGTGAAATTGAGGAAGAGAATGATCTGAGTGAAGAGGAATCAGAAGAGGATCAGGATGATCTCGAGTATGACTTAGACGAGGATTGAAATCCCATCTCTTTGTGAACCCTTTTTGTATATGTGTCGATAGAGTGAGACTCTGAAGTTGCGCATAGTTTATGAAGTGTTCTGTCTAATGCCATGTATAAAGGTTTGGTTGTAAATTTCAATATGAAAAATATGGCCCTGCTTTTCTATCTCATCGTTTTATTGTCTGGGGATTTTAACTGCTTCCGCATGTGCTTAAAAATGAAAGGGTCGACGATACATTGTCCTGGGATATCGCATTATAAAATCAACCAAGTGAGACGGATGTGTGCATGCCTGAGGATCGGGGCGTGACATTAACACAACACCAAAAGAATAAAATTTATGTAAAATGGTAAAAGCTATTAATTTAAGGGGAGAGATACAAGTGGTTTGGGTGGATGATAACGATTTGATAATTTTTAAGTAAAAAGTAGTATGGAGAAACCTAGTTTAAGGAAATTATTTTGAAAAAGATTTATTTTAGAGTTACCTTTCTAGACGTATAAAAAAGAAAAAGCCTCCTGCGAGAAAATATTGGGTGGTCTGGAACCTCCACGTGGTCCCCGGCCACTCACGAGGTGCCATGTGGAGCGGTGGGTCCACTTGGTGCCTTTTGCCTTCTTCCCCTCTCTCTCCTCTTCCTAGCCTACCAAGCGCTCTCTCCTCCTAGCTTGCACTCTCTCTCTCTTGTCAGAGCATTTATTGCGGCTTAAGCTTTTGATTTCGAGAAAATATTGGGTGGTCTGGGACCACCATGTCAGCGTGGTCCCAGACCACTCACGCGGCGCCACGTGTAAGGGGAGGGAACTAATATTTTCTCGTGATCCCCACGATTCGCACCATATTGCTGGGAAGGTGCTTCCAACCTATCCACGCGCTTTTATTGAAATTTGAGAGATCCAAGACTGGCTGAACTGGACTTGATATAATCCCCCGATTTATACGCTCTTGTCTGACTCATGTAAATTAGCAGTGTATAAAAGAATGAAAGCAAGTCAAGTCCAATTCAGCTAGTCCTGGATCTCTCAAATTTCAATGAAAGCACGTGGATAGGTTGGAAGCACCTTCCCAGTAATATAGTGCAAATCGTGGGGATCACGAGAAAATATTGGTTCCCTCACCTTACACGTGGCGCAGGAGTGGTCCGGGACCACACTGACATGGCGGTCCCGGACCACTAAATATTTTCTCTGGGGATCACGACAGGAGCTCGTCAGTTCTCTTTTCCACATTTTCTTATTAATATAAAAGCCAGTCAAGTCACGATGCCGCTGAGCATCGCGTGTCTCCAAGTCAACGATGTTGCGGAAATTACACGTGCAATGATTATTCTTTCCGCGGCATGCCTCACAGCAGTTCGATTAGCATGAAGAGTTTTGGACCGTTGGATGACAAGAACTCGAACATTGTTCAAGCACGCATATTAAAGAATGTCATGTGTTGGTAATCTTACTTTGAAGGCTGAAAATCGGTAGGGATCCCAGGGTTCTGCTGTTTGAGCACTCCTCAGGTAGTCAACCGACTCCTTGCTCTTTTCTGTTTCCTACTTTGATTGCTTCATTTTCTTCTGAGTAAGCAAGAGGTGTGAGAGTTCTTTTATTTTTGTCTGAATTAACTGAGTCATGAAAGACATTTGCGCGATTCGCAGATCTAGTTGGTCAATCCCTCATTTTATAACAGAATAAGAATCTCGTTGGTCAATCACTCCATGATGTCCATCCAATCAAGAAAAGGGTAAATGGTCTTTCCGTTCTCTTCCTTTCTCTTCAATTCCTTTCGTTTCTTTTCACGTCATTTCCCTCTCAACTTAAATTGCCAATTGAATTGTAAAAGAGAAGAACCCACTCACTCAGAAGATCCGAATTCCAGGGCGTCTTCCCCATCGAATGCTCCGCATGGAGGAGATCATGAAGGGGGAGACAAACGGCCGAAAGGGAATGCCTACGAAGTGTTCTTGAGCTTTAGAGGGATAGACACACGCAAAAATTTCACCGACTATCTCTATACTAGTCTTATCGATGCAAGAATTCACGTGTTCAGAGACGACAATGAGCTCCGTGTTGGTGAGGAGATTGGTTCAGAGCTTCTCTGCAGCATTACGCAGTCCATGATCTCTATCCCAATTATTTCCGAGAACTACGTTTCCAGCAAATGGTGCCTTCGTGAGTTGGTTCAGATGTTAAAGTGCAAGAGGAGTAAAGGGCAAATAGTGTTGCCCATATTTTACAAAGTGGAACCCTCACAAGTGCGACATCCTACAAGGAGATTGAGAAAAGCTATCAATGCACATAAAAAGAATATGGAGGAAATGGTTGTGAAGGAATGGGAAGAAGCACTCAAAGAAGTCAGCTCCTTGAAAGGATGGGAATCAGAGAAAATTGATAACGGGTACCTAATTCTCCGACAAAACATTGTTTAATTTTTCATAAATAGATCTTTCTTGAAAAAAAATAGACATATTGATATCCTAAATTGATATTCATTGTTATTTGACAGGCATGAAGGAACATTGGTTAAGATTATTGCGAAAAAAGTTATGGGCGAGTTAAAAAGAATTTTTCAGCTAAATGTTCCCGAACAGTTAGTGGGAATCGAGGATCATGTGCAACTTACGAGCAACATAGATGGTGAATTCAATGGTACACAAATTATTGGAATTTATGGAATGGGCGGCATTGGTAAAACAACTCTTGCAAAGGTGTTATACAACAAACTCTCTAGTCATTTTGACTGTCGTAGCTTCTTGGCAAATATCCGAGAAACATCCCAGCGTAAGGGTATTGAATGCGTACAAAAGCAACTCATTCATGACATAACAAGAAGTTCATGTGATGTGTCTAATGTCGATGAAGGAGTCAGTGTCATTAAATCTCGATTTATGAGGAAGAAAGTCCTAGTTCTTCTGGATGATATGGATGATAACACTCAATTGAATGCTTTGGTTGGGGATGGTAGTTGGCTTGAAGTGGGAAGTATAGTCATCATCACAACTAGAAACAAAAGCATTCTCGATGAAGGTAGGGTGGGCTTCATGTACCAACTCAACCGGTTATCTTTAGGTCAATCATTGATTTTATTTAGTAGACATGCCTTTCAAAAGGATTCTCCTCCGAGTGATTATGAGGTTATCTCTGGTGATGTCATATCTACTACTTTGGGGGCTCCCATTAGCTCTTGAAGTTATAGGTTCGTTTTATGGAGAAAGAGAGAAGACGTATGGAAAGGTACATTAAAAAAATTAAAGAAAGTGCCCCATGAGAAAGTGCAAGAGAAGTTGAAAATAAGTTATGAAGCATTAGATTATAGGGAACAACAGATATTTTTGGATATAGCATGCCTTTTCATCGGATCACATAAACAAAATCCAACCTATATGTGGGATGCTTGTGATTTTTCCCCGGGATGGGGATTGAAGTATTAACTCATATGTCCCTAATTAAAATTGACAAAGATGGAGAGCTATTGATGCATGATCAATTGAGAGATCTTGGAAGGGAAATTGTTTATCTAGAAAATCCAACGGAACCTCAAGAGCGTAGCAGATTGTGGATCTGTGAGGAAGCCCTAGATGTGCTTGACAATTGCAAGGTATGAGTCTTCTCTACTTTTCTTAGTCAGTGAATGTGGGTCCATCTTCCCTTTCTTGTTTGGAATAAAAATAAGTATCAGTCTTGAGTCCCCATAAATTGCTGCTTCTCTAAGCAAAAGAGTTTTTTTGATTAATCATTGTTTTTGCCTGATTCTAGAAATCTATGGTAAAAATGAGCAAAATTTAGATGACTAGTACTTCTTCGTACCAAAATCAACACGAAAATGAAAATATAGCATCAAACATCTGTAGCAATAAAAAGAATCACATATAGAATGATTGTAATTATCAAATTTCCTTCCACGTATAATAAAAAACCCTCATTGAAGGAACACATGATAATAAAGGAACATAAAACACACACGTATCTTTTGCAATGACATTCTTTTTTTCATTTTGATATTGACAATTGCAAACAAAGTAAACCAAAAAAGTGAGGAAATTCTACAATTGGGATTCTTTAATTTTGATACTTATATCGATGGCTAATTTGGTAGATGCATTTGGATGGTTGGAGTTGTATTGGTTCGCATATACATGATAGGAGTAAAGGAAGTGTTATTTCACATATAAAGGGCATGAATTTTGATAAATATATTTGAATTACTATATGCATAAAGAGAGGCCTTCCATTGTATTTGCAAATTGGACTCAAATTATGGATTAGTCTTTTCGTTTCTTGGGAGGTCTTTTCTTTCTTTTTTCTTTTACTAAGTATTGACTTGTTATGAGTTATAATATGATAAATGAGACCTCCATTCATTTGTGATGATTTAGCTATCTTGGTTCGTGTATTTGTTTAAGTTGGGTTAAGGGTATCCCTTAAGTATTATTGGCTGTGCAATTTAGTCCCCCATCTATTTTCGTTTTTGCTCAATATGGCCCTCTCACTTTCACCTTTTTGTGCAATTGAGTCATTTATGGTCAATCTTTGGTTGACACTACCAATTTGCTGATGTGGTGTTTGTATTTAGTTATGATATATGAGCAACCACGGAATGTAACCGTTTAGACATACATTATTTGCGTTGTATAGACTTTTCATAATAGTAGATAGCTTCTTTCTGTGAATCTGCTAGATCCTTTTTTTCTTTGTGACGATAGATGATTTTTTTTTTTTATTAATCCCCAGATAATAGTTATTTGTTTAATTTAGGCCATCATGTTATAATAATTATTTTTTCATTGTTCAACTCAAAGTGAGCATCTTATTTAGCAAAGATTTAGTTAACATTTATATCATCATCTTATTTTTGTGAAACAAAAACTAGTTTAGGGTAAATGTGGCACATGCATATGAGTTTGAAATTTTTGGTAACATAAAATTAGTGTGGGGTAAGTGCGGAACAAATCTACCGGTTCGGGATTTTTGGTATTGTTAACCAGAGTAAATATGGTTTTGAATTTTGTGTAATGATCAATGTTCATCATTGGCATGAAAGTTAGATATCCACTAAAAGCAATTATAACATATGGATGATCTATAAAAGCATGCGCAAATGTCATTAGTATCGTTAATTATGAAAAGCTAAACAAACATGGGGATACAAAACATAACAAAATAACAAGACTATAGGAAAAAAAAAAAAATGCTACCAATGCTTTTCAGTGAGCAGATTTTTGCACCAAACAAATCTGTACTATTGACTCTCATTATTTGCAATTGGTCACCTAAGGATGCGTTTGGTAACCATTTTGCTCCCAAGAATAATTTCTAATCAAATATAATTCTTTTATTCTGTTTCCGAAAATATTTTCTAAATATTTGAAGACGTTTTGGTAACCGGCCAAAATTTATATTTCCGAAATAGAATTACATTTGGCATTGTCCTCAAAATTTCTAATACAAACCATTTTCTTTCAATTTTTTTTAATAATTGTATTATTTGTTTCTTTTTTCTTTTCCTTTTTTGCTTTTCCTTTTTTTCTTTTCTTTCTCTTCTTTTTCAAGCTGTCACGCCCCAATCCTCCGAGCGCGCGAACATCCCACTGGGTCGGTCGATACAAATGCGACTTCCCGGGACACGTCATCGACCCATTCATTTTTATTGCACATGCGGAAGCGAAACAAATCCCCTGACAACATTTGACTTGGGATAGAAAATCAGGCAATCAATCACAACCAAACAAGCTTTCTTATAAACGCATAGGTTTATATACAACACTTTGGATTATCTACAAAATAGACCGGCTCAACAACTAGGGAACTATCCTATGACCAACTAGTTAGACACGTTCGCGATTCTTTAGCCTCCACCTTCCTAACTCCGGACTTCCGGTCCTCCACGACCGTCATCTAGGGACCTGAAATATTTTCCCACAAACCGGGATGAGACTACGTCTCGCGAGTCCTACCCTCTAAAACTCAATTAGGAAGAAAATACGCCTCGGGCGCTCTAGCCACACAAATAGGATAGAGGACTTACCTCGCCTCGATCCCTTTCCCCGCACGTCGCACAATTCATATTCAAACATTTGATCATTCACAAGCTGAAACTACCATCACACCCATCGGTCTTTCAATTCAATCAATCTAATTGATATCATACGATCCACATATCTATCAATCCATACCATCTATTAAACCATACCATCTATTCATCCATCAATACATTCACGGCTCACACAAGTTGAAATGGATGTAATGCTCTCTCAAGCTGATATAGATGGTAGCTCACCAAAGCCGATATATACATAGATGGTAGCTCACACAAGCCGATAGATAGATAGCTCACACAAGCTGATAAAACGATCTTAGCTATAATAGCTGCCAAATATTCAATATAGTATACTATAGCTCACCATAAGCTGCCGCATATATTCAATATAGTATACTATAGCTCACTTAAGCCGCCGCGTATAGATATATATATATATATATATATATATATATATATATATATATAAACCAAATGCTCATCAAAGCTTATCATTCAATAATAAACCAACTCATATCTCAACTCAATCAATCAATCAATCCAATCAATTCAAACTGGTCATACAAACCAATTACGGTGCTAAAAGCCAACACCGGGTATTTTCAAGTTAAATACCACAACTTCATCAATATCACTCAATTCCACACTTTTGGAATAATTAACCAAAATCATCAATCACTCAATTTCTCAATTTAAACATACAATTAACACAAACCGACCGCACCGCCTTTGCGATCGGCACGAAATTCTAACAACCTACCATCCCGGCATAATTTTCAAAATTATTAAAAATTAAATTTAATTCCGAAAATTAATAATTAAATATTATATCATAATAATATAATTTTATAAAATAATATTTAAAAATTCGAAATAATAAATTAATTAAAAATAATTAATTAGGGCTTAAACAAGATTACACTATTTAATCATACAATTAGCCCTAATTAAACATTTATTAAACTAATCATGCAACTAATCTAATTTACATTAAAATAATCTAATTTAATCACATAAACCTAATTAGACTAATCTAAACACCCCTTAAGCGTCATTAACTCACTAAGCAAGAATTAGAGGATAAACTCACCGGTTTTGCGCACCGGTGAGTTCATGGCTCAAAACGACACCAAGGCGGTCGATAAACCCCAAAGCGACAACACCAACGGTGGCCGGGAAGACACTGAAAACGGGCCACGAATATGGAACTTCTTGCCCTTTTCCAACTTCGATCCGGCTGAATCCGAAAAGAAACCAAAGCAACTTCAACGGGCGGAGGAGCGAAAACGGGCCTGATCGGGGCTTCACGGTGGCGGGTGGTTGGCAATCGGCGGCTCCCGGGAGTCTTGGGGATGGGCAAAGGAAGGGTCGGAAAGGGCGAAACAGCAAGAAAACGCGGAAGGGGAGGCGGAACTCCCGGCGAGTCCGGCGACGGTCTGGCCGGCGAGCGATGGAGCTTCTCTCGAAGACGGACGATTTCGGGACGGCCGGAGAATCGTTCCGGCGAGAGGTAGGATGATCCGGAACGTGCGACGATGGAGGAACTGGTGAGCTCGGTTTCCTCTGGTTCTCTTGAGCTTTTCCTAAGCCTCAACCATGGAGAAAGCCTTGAATGAAGGAAGAAGATGGTCTGCTGAAGAGGGGGCCTCCTTGGCGGCTCACTAGAGCTCAACGCTTGTCTAAACCTCATTTGCTTTGCCCCTACCATGACATCACATGACATCATCCACTCTCTCTCCTCAATCTTCCTCCACAACCTTGCTAATAGGTGCAAAATAGCTCTCCCCCATGGTATACGAATTTCAAACATTTGTACATCAAATTCAATCAATTCTCACTCAATTCCATCCAATTGAAGCTCAATTAAATCAACCCATGTGTCCTCGGCCTTCTCATGACATTTCCCCATCAAATGATCCAACTTGCATCTCAAAGATTCGATTAAAAACAGCCCTTTGACAATCCCGAACAAAAATGGCCTTACTTTGCTTTTCCGCCAAAAATCTCGGTTTGTAGAAAAATCTTCTGGAGATGAGTCGACATTCCTAAAATGAATTGTGACTTGACAGAACTTCCAATTTCTGTAATCGGGTTCAATTTCACGGTTAAATTCAATCTGGCGTGACTTTAGCGTATCCTAATCTACCGGGTCGCTTTTAGGAATTTTCTGTGCAATTGACCTGTGGTTGATTATTTTCAAGCCACAAAGTGCATCTTCGACACATTGGCGACTCTCGATTGTCGTAGAAATCTCGAGGTTTCAAATACGGACACAGGGTACCAAAACGATAGAGGAATCGGTCTAGTGCCGATCAACAAGAATTGTGCAATTAGGTGGAATCACCCACACCGAATTACATAGTTCGTTGAATCGACCTATCTCCGGTCTCTAATCGGTTCGTGTGTCGTAATGACCCTTGCAGATTAGTATGGTCAAGCGAGTAGCCGATTCATGGTGGAATTCTCAAGTCTATTGCGTTTAGATTCCTTAACGGCTTCACCCGATAGACTAGTTATCTCGTGAGTGGCCAACTCGAGAGAAGAAAGCTATAAACGCGAAGATGAAATGCCCGACTTATTTAATTGAAACCAGAATTGGAAAATCGGGATGTCACAACTCTTCCCCTCTTATAAAAATTTCGTCCTCGAAATTTAAACCATTTAAAATTCTTCTTCAAAATGGTGGGGTATTGTCGTCTCATCAATTCTACTCCTTCATTTTGCTTCGCACTACTATCCAAGATCCTCGGTGCCGACGAAACATTTCCAAATTGGCCAAACCAATTCTTGATTCCCAAAAAGGCTAAGCAGTTGTCCATCTTTACAAAAATGAAAGCTGCAAAAATTTTGGTTCTTTTTTTTTTCTTTTTATTTTTTTCCACAAAGTGGCTAACTGCCACATCGGGGATTCGAACTCCTAACTTCGGACCACTGCTTCACACCCGGATACCACTCGGCTAGAGGCGCCGACGGTGTCCCAAACCGCTTTCTTTTTCCATTTAAAGCCAAAATCCTTCTTTGAATCCAAATATTGATGGATTCCGATTTAAATGCTGCTTCATCTTCATTTCCTTAACCAAACACGATGTCCCTTTCATAGGCGACATTTAAGGAAGGAAAAAAAAATATTTCCCCTACTTGAAATTCCAAGGTCTGCGATACTAATCTGCAAAGCTAAACTAGTGATTCTGAGCGATCTCAAATCTGTCACTGATAACTGCAACTGAATCACTGATTTCTGAACCAACTCTGGACCTGCGATTTTCTGATCTCTGACCTCAACTCAACCAACTGAAATTCTGAATACTCTGCTCTGCACTGACTAAAAATGAACTATCTGACTGATCTGCTAAAACTTGGTACCTCTGGTCAAGATCTGATATAACTCTGACACTGACACTTTATGCAAACGAATTATTTGTTGCACAAACACCTCTGCATGCTTAATCAAATCAAGATCCTTCCGCACAATCACAAAGTGGGCTGATTTCATCAGTCTGTCAATTACTTCCCAAAATGAAATTATTACCACACTGACTCTTTGATAGACCTGTCACAAAAATCTATTGTGACACGATCCCACTTCCACACGGGGATCTCGAGAGATTACAAAGGTCCTCTCGAATTGCAAAACCGTGCTTTCTCTTGCTAGCACATCTGACACTTGCAACCTGTTAGTGATATCTATCTTCACAACGGTCTACTAATCCTGTTGATGCAAATTCTGACTCATATTCGTACTGTCTGGACAATGTTGAAGCTGCTACGACAAGCTTTTGATAAGATCTTTTATTTAATCTCGGTATCATCAGGCACACTCAATCGTCCTCAGAAATCTTAAAATTAGTTCTCCTCTTCTCGGTATCCTCTTGCAGGATCTTTTGCATTTCTGAGTCTGTTCACTGAAGCGTCTGATTCCAACCTGAATATCCGGTTCAATTCTGAGGGTGGCCATAAAATTCGAAGGTGGCCTACCTCAGATTTGAAAATCAAATTTTGAACTTTCTCAAGTAAGGTCCATACTTTAACCAGCATATGCACAAATGAAGACTCTCGACTCAGCGTATCAGTGACTTCTTTCATCCTTCCAGGGTGATACCAGATACCACCATCCTAGTCCTTCAAATGATCTAGTTCACAACGGTATCTCATATTAAATTCCTTCTGAGAGAATAAATACTTTGAGACTTTTAACGGTCAGCGAAGATCTGGAGTCTTTCTTCACACTAACAAAATCTCTAAATCTTCAGAGCGAAAATTATTGCTGCTGTTCCAAGTCATACATCTGTAATTTCGTTCACGAGGTCTCAACTGACGGGACGCGTATGCAACAACCCTACCATGTTGCATCAGCACGCAACCCAATCCACTGAAAGACGCATCACTGTAGATCTCATAACTTCCAGGACCAGACGGTATGGTCAGCACAGGTGCGGTAGCCAGCTTCTTCTTAAGCTCTTGAAAACTACGCTCGCACTTGTCTGTCCACACGAACTTCTTTTCTTTCTTCAGTAGTCGAGTCAACGGCGAAGCTAAGGCTGAAAACCCTTCCACAAACCTTCTGTAATACTCTGCTAAACCCAGAAAACTTATGATCTCTTTCACTGTAGTCAATCTCGGCCAACTGATCACTGCTTTAATCTTGGACGGGGTCCACAGAGATTCCTTCTCTTGAAATCACATGACCTAGGAATGCAACATGAGTCATCCAAAACTCGCACTCGCTAAACTTAACGCACAACTGATGAATCCTTAGGACTTGAAGTACTCTTCTCAAATGTCTCTTGTGTTCCTCAACACTCTTCAAACACACCAGAATAATGACGATGAACACGATCACAAACTGATCCAAGTACCCTTTGAACACTCTGTTCATCAGACCCATACAAACAGCTAGAGGATTCGTCAAGCCAAACGATAATGCAGTGAACTCACAATTGCCATACCAAGTACGAGACACTAAATTCGGTATGTCTTCCTTTCAAATCCTCAATTGATGACACCCTGTCCTCAAGTCGATCTTGGAGAATATCGATACACAAACGCAACAAACCATCCTTCTTTTTCACAAACAAGACTGATGCTCCCCAAGGTTATGCACTGGGACGTAAGAATCCCTTATCTAACAATTCCTACATCAACACTTTCAATTCTTTCAACTTTGATAAAGCCATCCGGTAAGGAGCCTTAGGGACTGGCTCTAATCCGGTTGCTAATTCAATCACAAACTTTATTTCCCTTTATGACAGCAACCTGGCAGTTCTTCAGGAAACACCTCAGAAAACTTCTATACCACGGTGAAGTTCTCCTTACTTGTTCCGTCAACTATCGCATCCACTATAGTTGCCATATAGATTTGGCAACCTACATCCAAAAACCAGGTCGTCTTCAGTGACGAATAACAGGGATCGAAGGTCCTTTTTGACTTCCAGTAATTCAAAACTTTCATACGCTAACTGAACAAACTGAATTATATCACTGCCACAATTCATAACAGCAGAAAGCTCCTCGAGCCAAATCTTTTTATAAATGACTCCCAGGTCATATATAAACGAACCCTTCAATTACAACTATAGTCAGAGATTCATCTTCATTTTACTTTATTACAACAACGGAAACTCCACAACCTTCACTCAAAATCCAGCTGCGCTACTCGATGCATGGTCAATCCATTCCTATTCCTTTCGCCATCCTAGTGGCGTCCTGTCGGCGGTAGCGATGCTCGAGTCCTCTTGGACTTACGTTGACAGTTCCTAGCCCAATGGCCATGTTGGCCACATTCAAAGCATGCTCCCGTTATACTCGGACACTGGGTTGACTCACGCTTCTTGTCTCAAACTTGGCACACAATCAGTGAGTCCCCTACCTACTGTCAGGTAACAGCATGCGCTCTTTCTTCAACTGAAGGTCTATTCCAAAAACCTCACTATGCGTTCTATGGCGCATTCCTTTCAATCTGTCCCATCGGCTTTCTAAAACCTCACAAGCACCTGTCTTACCAGGACACGGGGCTAATCCATGTCGGCTTCCGTCAGCATGACACACTCCAATCTGATTCATTCTAATCCATTGCTGACCTAACCATCCCACATTTCCAGTTGGACGGAAATGAGATACTTTTCTCCGATCATAAGCTCATTCCCAAACTGATTTCCATCTCAACTAAATCTGAACCTCGACTCGGACGCAATGGCTTGCTCCCAGATCACAACTCTAGCTTGGGCCTCAACAGGCACAGCAACAACAACAGTGACAGCACTGGCAACATTAGTAACAACGATAACAGCGGCGGCTCGGTCCTGAGCTTACTAACCCAACAAGCTTCTAAGGAACACTAGCGCCTGAACAATCCCATCAAACCTAGGATCGCTTAGTGCTGCTATACTAGTACCGACCTACAGCGGTACTCTCACACACGCGCTGGTCTAAGCCAGTGCTCCACCACGACCACCTCGGGTACCCATCCCTGTCGGCCTACCACCCCGAGTAACTGGTCTAAAGGTTCTCTCTAGGAGTCCTCTGCTCCTGATCACTCATCTACAGGATTTTTACAGAAACCTGTTTCCCGATTCTAATCCCAGATTAGAATTTGAAAGATCCACGCCAAACAATTTACCAAACAACTACCAGCCAAATGCACCAGCATGAAATAAAAGCCATTCCTACTAACTATCCCATAAACAATCGCACCTTATCACTCCATTCACGGACCCGCTCGATACCACTTAAACGGGGATGTCACGCCCGATCCTCCGAGCGCGCAACATCCCACTGGTCGATACAAATGCGACTTCCCGGACACGTCGTCGACCCATTCATTTTTATTGCACATGCGGAAGCGAAACAAATCCCCTGACAACATTCAACTTGGGATAGAAAATCAGGTAATCAATCACAACCAAACAAGCTTTCTTATAAACGCATAGGTTTATATACAACACTGGATTATCTACAAAATAGACAGGCTCAACAACTAGGGAACTGTCCTATGACCAACTTGTCAGACACGTTCGCCGATTCTTTAGCCTCCACCTTCCTAACTCCAGGACTTCCAGTCCTCCACGACCGTCATCTAGGGACCTGAAATATTATCCCACAACCGGGATGAGACTACGTCTCAGCGAGTCCTACCCTCTAAAACTCAATTAGGAAGAAAATACGCCTCAGGGCGCTCTAGCCACACAAATAGGATAGAGGACTTACCTCGCCTCGCCCTTTCCCCGCACGTCGCACAATTCATATTCAAACATTGCATTCGCACAAGCTGAAACTACCGACACACCCATCGGTTTCAATTCAATCAATCTAATTGATATCATACGATCCACATATCTATCAATCCATACCATCTATTAAACCATACCATCTATTCATCCATCAATACATTCACGGCTCACACAAGCTGAAATGGATGTAATGCTCTCACAAGCTGATATAGATGGTAGCTCGCACAAGCTGATATATACATAGATGGTAGCTCACACAAGCTGATATATAGATCGTGCTCGCACAAGCTGATAAAACGATCTTAGCTCATCAGAAGCTGCCGCAATATTCAATATAGTATACTATAGCTCACCAGAAGCTGCCGCAATATATATATATATATATATATATATATATATATATATATATATATATATATATAAACCAAATGCTCATCAAAGCTTATCATTCAATAATAAACCAACTCATATCTCAACTCAATCAATCAATCAATCCAATCAATTCAAACTGGTCATACAAACCAATTACGGTGCTAAAAGCCAACACTTGGGTATTTTCAAGTTAAATACCACAACTTCATCAATATCACTCAATTCCACACTTTTGGAATAATTAACCATAATCATCAATCACTCAATTTCTCAATTTAAACATACAATTAACACAAACCGACCGCACCGCTTTGCGATCGGCCACGAAATTCTAACAACCTAGGCCATCCCTAAGCATAATTTTCAAAATTATTAAAAAATTAAATTTAATTCCGAAAATTAATAATTAAATATTATATCATAATAATATAATTTTATAAAATAATATTTAAAAATTCGAAATAATAAATTAATTAAAAATAATTAATTAGGGCTTAAACAAGATTACACTGATTTAATCATACAATTAGCCCTAATTAAACATTTATTAAACTAATCATGCAACTAATCTAATTTACATTAAAATAATCTAATTTAATCACATAAACCTAATTAGACTAATCTAAACACCCCTTAAGCGTCATTAACTCACTAAGCAAGAATTAGAGGATAAACTCACCGGTTTTGCGCACCGGTGAGTTCATGGCGACCACGACACCAAGGCGGTCGATAAACCCCAAAGCGACAACACCAACGGCGGCCGGGAAGACACCAAAACGGGCCAAATATGGAACTTTTGCTGTCTTTTTTTCGATCCGAAAATGGCTGAACCGGGCCGGTTGGGGTCGAGAGAAGAAACCAGCAACTTCAACGGCGAAAACGGGCTGATCGGAGCTCCGGCAAGCGGGTGGTTGGCAATCGGCGGCTCCCGGGAGTCATGGGGATGGGCAAAAGAAGGGTCGGAAAGGGGCGAAACAGCAAGAAAACGCGGAACAGGCGGAACCGGGCGAGTCCAGACGGTCCGGCGAGCGGAAGCTTCTCTCAGGATTTTGGGACGGCCGGAGAATCGTTCCGGCGAGAGGTAGGATGATCCGGAACGTGCGACGATGGAGGGACTGGTGAGCTCGGTTTCCTCTGGTTCTCTTGAGCTTTTCCTAAGCCTCAACCATGGAGAAAGCCTTGAATGAAGGAAGAAGATGGTGGAGGAGAGAGAAGAGGGGGCCTCCTTGGCGGCTCACTAGAGCTCAACGCTTGTCTAAACCTCATTTGCTTTGCCCCTACCATGACATCACATGACATCATCCACTCTCTCCCTCAATCTTCCTCCACAACCTTGCCAATAGGTGCAAAATAGCTCTCCCCATGGTATACGAATTTCATACATTTGTACATCAAATTCAATCAATTCTCACTCAATTCCATCCAATTGAAGCTCAATTAAATCAACCCATGTGTCCTCGGCCTTCTCATGACATTTCCCCATCAAATGATCCAACTTGCATCCCAAAGATTCGATCAAAAACAGCCCTCTAACAATCCCAAAGAAAAACGGCCTTACTTTGCTTTTCCGCCGAAAATCTCGGTTTGTAGAAAAATCTTCCTGAGATGAGTCGACATTCCTAAAATGAATTGTGACTTGACAAAACTTCCAATTTTGTAATCGGGTTCAATTTCACGGTTAAATTCAATCGGCGTGACTTTAGCGTATCCTAATCTACCGGGTCGCTTTTAGGAATTTTCTGTGCAATTGACTCCGTGGTTGATTATTTTCAAGCCACAAAGTACATCTTCGACACATTGGCGACTCTTGATTATCGTAGAAATCTTGAGGTTTCAAATACGGACACAGGGTACCAAAACGATAAAGAAATCGGTCTAGTGCCGATCAACAAGAATTGTGCAATTAGGTGGAATCACCCACACTGAATTACATAGTTCTGTTGAATCGACCTATCTCCGGTCTCTAATCGGTCTGTGCCGTAATGACCCTTGCAGATTAGTATGGTCAAGCAGTCGTTTCCTGGTGGAATTCTCAAGTCTATTGCGTTTAGATTCCTTAACGGCTTCACCCGATAGACTAGTTATCTCGTGAGTGGCCAACTCAGAGAAGAAAGCTATAAATGCGAAGATGAAATGCCCGACTTATTTAATTGAAACCAGAATTGGAAAATCGGGATATCACACAAGCTTTGGCTAGTTGCCGACCTTGGGATGACTAGTAATTGGCCAAATGAGGCTAACGACCTCATCGGAGCATTGCCGACCCCCGACGAGGCCATGCCTCATCAGCCAAGCCTTGTTGGTAGCTAGGTGAGGCTTGACCTCGTCGAGCCAATACAAGGTCGATGTCGCCTAGCCAAGGCAAGGCGAACCTCGCAATGGCTCAGCAAGGTTGAGCCCTATCGATGGCTGGGCGAGCTCGGCCTCGCCCGGCCAAGGCTCGTCGCTTATTGGGGAGGCTTGAGCAAGGCTCAATCGCCCAAGCCTCACCGATGGTTAGGCGAGCCTTTGGTGAGCTATCCGGACCTTGCCCAATAGGTCAATGGCAATCAACGGCAATGGACGATAGAGGTGGTGGCGTCAACGGCGATGGTGGTGACCAATGACAACGATGGAAGAAGAAGAGAGAAGGAAGAAGAACAAGAAGAAAAGAATAATAGAAAAAAGAAATTTGGGTTGCCTTGATTCTGGAATTATTCCCATGAACAAAAAAAAATACGTTTTTATACTATTTGATTTTGTTCCAAATCTATTCTCGGGTACAAAAAATTTATCAAATGAATTTTTGTTCCAAACATATTCCTGGAAATATAAGAATAGAACATTTGGAGTCGATCGCGCCTGATAAGGCCGTCATTTGCCACTTGATACGGGTCGCGCCTGAGAAGGCCGTAATCTGCCACCCGATACGGGTCGCGCCTGAGAAGGCCGTAATTTGCCACCCGATACGGGTAGCGCCTGATAAGGCCGTAGTCCGCCACCTGATAAAGGTCGCGCCCATTGGGCCGTAATTTGCTACCTAAAGATAGGTCAGTTAACCAATGATTCGATACGTTGTCGTCAATTGACTGATTGAGTGGAAATGATCTTGAATGATCCAACTGACATGTAATCGACTAGGTCGATTGATCTTTGCTTTAATCTAGTATTGTGAAATGATTGATTGAATGGAATTGATCGTGAGTGGTTTTGTTGGCGTATGATCGACTGGGTCGATAGATCGAAATGTCGATCTGTGATATGATTGCGTGAGTACCTATTGTAAATTGTACTGACTTGCAAGTGGGATTTGATGCTAAGGTACGTCTTCTGACCTATGCGTGTTTAGGCAGCCTTTAGTATAATAGTTTACTAATCGGGCTTAGTGGGGTAGAACTCGCTGAGACGTAGTCTCATCCCAGTTTAGGGAAAACATTTCAGGACCCCAACGAGGAGCTGAGGAGGAGGAATTTGTGAATGAGAACTCGCAGGTGAAATTGAGGAAGAGAATGATCTGAGTGAAGAGGAATCAGAGGAGGATCAGGATGATTTCGAGTATGACTTAGACGAGGATTGAAATCCCATCTCTTTGTGAACCCTTTTGTATATGTGTAGATAGAGTGAGACTCTGAAGTTGCGAATAGTTTGTAAAGTGCTCTGTCTAATGCCATGTATAAAGGTTTGGTTGTAAATTTCAATATGAAAAATATAGCCTCGCTTTTCTATCCCATTGTTTTATTGTCAGGGATTTATAATTGCTTTCGCATGTGCTTAATGAATGAAAGGGTCGGCGATATATAGTCCTGGGATATCGCATATTAAAATCGACCAAGAGAAGGATGTGTGCGTGCCCAAGGATCGGGGCGTGACATCCAGTTTAAGTGGTATCGGGCGAAGTTGAAGATTGGAGTGATAAGGAGCGTTGACCATGGGATAGTTAGTAGGATGGCCTTTAAATTCATGCTGGTGCATGTCTGTGTTAGCTGTGTGCTAAAATTGTTTGTTGTTTGGATCGCTCCGTTTCTAATTCGGAGTTGAATTGGAAATAGGTATTAGTTGAGTGAAACTACACCATGAGCGATCAGGAGCCGAGAACTCCTGCAAAGAGGACCAATAGGGCCGTTATTCGGGGTAGAGCTCCGACTCGTGTCGGAACCCGAGGCGGACATGGTCGAGCGCTAGCACAGGCTAGCGCGAGTGGAGTGAATCCACCTGTCGTAGATGTCGGGGTAGCAGCCTCTAATGATCCCAGGGTGGATGGGATCTTGCGTGTTTTGGAAGTGATGAGTAATAGAATGGATCAGCAAGCCGCTATTGTTGAAGCCGCTGCTCAGGCCGCTGCAGCTGCCGCGCCTGTCGCCGCCACCGGAGTTGCCCCTGCAGTTGCACCTGCTGCCGTGCCTGCAGTCGCACCTACCGTTGCTCCAGCCGCCGTGAATGTTGAGAATCCACCGGAGATAGTGGTCGCTGCAAGACCAATCCATAAGTTGGTGGAGCATTTCTTAAGGTTAAATCCGCTGTTATTCACTGGGTATGGAGATCCCGAAGCTGCTTCTTCATGGGTTCAGAAGCTTGAGAAGGCGTTTGCACTGTTGATGTGCAACGAGACTGAGAAGGTAATGTTAGCAACTTACCAGCTGGAGGGAGTTGCTGACACTTGGTGGATGACTACTCGAGAAATGATCTTTCCGGAAGGTGCTGTTTAGGATTGGAACACTTTCCGCGAAGCCTTCAATGATAAGTTCTTATCTGAGACTGCCAGAGAGGTGAAGATGGTTGAATTTCAACGTCTTCACCAGGGTTCCCTATCTGTTGATGAGTATGAGGCAAAGTTCGCTGAACTTTCGCGATATGCCCCTGAGTTAATCGAGAACCCCGTGAATCGAGCAAGGAGATTCAGAGATGGATTCAGGCAAGATTTGAGAAGTGCCTTAGTCCTTCTAGATCTAAAGACTTATAATGATCTGTATCGGAGAGCTCAGAAGATTGAGAAGGATCAGAATGAACGAGCCGTCGCATCTGGATTGCGGTTTGGTTCGAACCAAGACAGAAATTGGTTTGAGAAAAGACCGATGATTGGAGGTAGATCTCATGTTTCGCCCAGTAAGGAGGGTGCAATTGGAAAGTCGAAACCCAATCGGATTGGTATGTGTCGTTTCTGCGGAAGACAACATGGATCAGCGCCATGCTTTCCTAGGACAAGAGTTTGCTATGAATGTCGCCAGCACGGCCACATAGCAAAAGATTGTCCCCAAAGAAAGATGGGACAACATCAGCTGCCGCCACCGCCACAGATGGGTCAAAACCGAGGACTCCCGCCATTAATTGCACAGCAGGGTAGACCATTCGGACCTCCAGCTCAAGGACGGACATATGCCATCACTAATGGACAGGACAAAGGGAAAGCACCGCAGATAGAGCATCACTAGAATAATGAAGGGGACATGAAGGAACCGACTATGCACCAATTAGAGGAAGAACGTTTTTGGAGTGACTTTATGGAAGTAGCAAAATGAAATTTTGGTTAAGTTTATAGAATTTCAGTTTATGGAAATAAAGTTGTAAAGAGGAGAATCATTGACTAGAGTGGTACCTGAATATTCTGTTTTTGTATAACTTGATGTTCTATATAAAAAGGTTGGGCTTATGGAAAAGCCGACTTTTTGAGTTCTGACGATGAAACGCTAAGGTTCCGTGGACGTTTAGTTGTGTCTATCGATGTAGAGCCTAGAGAGGATGTTTTGTCTGAATTGCATCATGGTAGTTATAGCATTCGCCTTGGAAGTACCAAGATGTATCATAATTTGCGTCAACACTACTAGTGGTCAGGTATGAAGGCGGGTATCGCCAAGCATGTGGCCAAGTATTTGACTTGTAAGTAAGTAAAAGCCCAACATTGTAAGCTGGGAAGATTTCTGCAACCTCTCGCGATCCCAGAGTAGAAATGGAAACATATCACGATGGACTTCGTGACTGGACTACCAAGGAGTCAAAGGGGGAATGATTCGATTTGGGTAGTAGTCGACATGCTGACAAAGTCGGCTCACTTCATTGCAGTTCGAAAAGACCTAAGTCTGGATAGACACGCAGACCTGTATGTGCGTCAGGTGGTTCATATGCATGGAGTGCCAGTTACGATAACATCCAATAGAGACCCGAGGTTTATTGCTGTTTTTTGGAAGAGCTTGCAGAGTGCTTTAGGTACAAAGCTTTAGTATAGTACAGCATATCATCCTCAGATGAATGGCCAGTCTGAAAGGACAATTCAGACTCTTGAAGACATGCTGAGAGCGTGTGTAATAGACTTTAGAGGAAGTTGGGAAGATCAGCTTCATCGAGTGGAATTCGCCTTCAACAACAGTTATCAGTAGAGCATCAAGATGGCTCCATTTGAAGCGTTGTATGGCAGAGCGTGCAGAACTCCAGTGTGTTAGGATGAAGTCAGAGAAAGGAAGATAGCAGGCCAAGAGTTGGTTCAGCGATCAGTAGATGCAAAGGATGTGATTAGAGGCGAGATAAAAGACCGCGCATAGTAGGCAGAAAAGTTATTCAGATAAGCGTCGAAGGTCTTTGGAATTCCAAGTTGGTGATCATGTTTTTATGAAAGTGTCACCAATGAGGGGAACTTCGCGCTTTGGTAAGAAAGGCAAACTGAGTCCGAGGTACGTAGGTCCGTTTGAGATTCTTGAAAGAATCGGAAACCTAGCGTATCGTCTTGCGTTACCGTCAAGATTGGTGCAAGTGCATGACGTCTTTCACGTGTCGATGTTAAGGAAGTATGAGCCTGACTCGACCTACGTGCTCAATTTCGAGGAATTGGACGTGGATGACCGTGTGTCATACGTTGAAAGCCTGGTCCAGATTGTCGATCGTAAAGAGCAAGTTCTGCGTACAAAGACCATCCCGTTGGTCAAAGTGGTCTGGCAACACCACGGTACTGAAGGAGCGACTTGGGAGACTAAAGAGCCGATGAGACAATTGTACCCCCGCCTTTTTGAGCAAAGTGTGTAAGGGTTTAAATTTCGAGGACGAAATTTTTATAAGAGGGGAAAAGTTGTGACATCCTGAAATTGGACCCCGTTTCAATAAAGTGAAATGTGCATATCATCGGTGCGCCTATGGTCCTTTTTCTCTGAGCTGATCACTCACGAGTTAGCTAACCTATTTGGTGAAGCCGTTAACGGATATAACCGCAAAGAAAATCCCTAAAAGCTACCTAATTGGTTAGATTGGACTAAAATCGTGTCCGGTCGATTTTAATCATGAAATTTAATTCGGTTTTGGGAATCAAATATTCGGGCGTGTCCCAATTCATTTTTAAGATCCTGTCTCATCGTCCGTCAAATTATTGACGAGTCCGAAATTTCGATAAAGAAATTATCGGAGGAAAAATCGAAGGTCCAAAGAAAATAAAAGGGAATGAGAAAAGGAAAATAATAGAAATAAGAAAATTGGGTTTTCTTATTAAAATGTTATTTTCTTTCCTTTTCTTCTCTCTCTCTCTCTCTCTCTCTCTCTCTCTCTCTCTCTCTTCCCTCTTTTCTCTTGTGCGATTTCCCCCACCCCCACCGAAAACTCTTGCCAAATTCAAATTGGCTTTCTCTTCTCCCTTTTGACCAGTCAAACTCCCAAAACCCTTATCTTCTCTCTCTCTTCTCTTTCTTATTTCTTTTTCTCTCTCACTCTCGACACTCTCTCTCTCCCTCACCATTCGAGCGAAGCGGAACACCGAAGACCCGGACAGCCCGCCGGACTGCCGTCTGCTCCACCGCCCGCTGCTGTCCCGCCGTTCACGCATGCATCGCCCCACCGATCTGCCGTCTGTCCCTTCCCCCACGCCCCTCAGGCGTCGCCGTCCTCCTTTTCTTCCTCTCTGCTCGTGCGAAGCCAGCGGACAGAAGCAGCAACTTGCCGAGGACCGTCACCGCCCATCGCTCGCCGCCCGTTCGTCGCACCGCCGCCGTGCCGCGCTCGCGCGCTCGCCGCCGTCCCGCCGTCCGCGCACGCCCAAGCCGCGCGAACCAGCCGCTGTTCGCCCCTATTCCGCACCGACCAGCCACCGTCCGGCCACCTTCGGCCACCGCCTAGCCCCGCCGGACCTCCCCCGTGACCCCCTCACCCTCCGCCGTCCTCCCCTCGCCGCCCTAGCCGCCGGAGCAACCCCGATCGGCTCTATCCAGCAGACCCACGAAGTGGGTTTCCAGCACTCGGGCCCGCTTTTGGGCCTTTTTCCGGCCCCGAACCCGAGCCGTGCTTTGGGAACAATCGTTCCTCGCGTCGCCGCCATCGGATTGATCCGATTTGCGCGCGATTTGGTAAGTAATCTCACTAATCCAGGATTAGTGGCTAATTATGCTTAAGGTTGGTTTAGATTTAATTAATTATGTTTAGGTTGTTAGATTAGATTAAATTAGCAATTATTAACCAATTGTGATACGAATTAGATAAATTGAATGTGATTATTAGCAAGTAGACACGGTCTACTATTTATTGGAAGTGTCTCGGAAATTTTCCCGACCCTTGGTGGGCTCCAATTAGGCATTTCGAGCCTAAGTGGATTTTTTTGTATTTAAATATTAATTTTCGGAATTAAATTAAATAATTATTTATTTTCCGAAAATTTAACTGAGATGGCCTGGAACCGGAAAATTATGCTGATGACTGTGGTGAAGTCCGTTTATTTAATCGGGTTTTATTTTGAGCTAAACTGAATTTTTAATGTTAATTGTTTAATTTTCGAAATTAATTATTTAATTATTTATTTTTCGGAAATTAAGGTTGAGATGGTCAGTGACCGGAATATTATGGTGATGATCGTGGTGCAGCCCATTTATTTAAATTGGCTTTATTTTGAGCTAAATGGAATTTTTAATTATTAATAATTAATTTTCGAAATTAATTAGTTAATTAATTATTTTTCGGAAATTAAGATTTTGTTGGCCGACGACGGAAATCTCGTGCCGATTATCATGGCGCAGTCCGTTTATTTAATTGAGCTCTACGTTGCATGGAATTAAATAAATTGTGATATTTTAGGGATTTACCCTAATTTGATTGGAATTGATTGAGATTGAATTATTGATTGGTAAGTGGCCAATTATGTTTATTCAGCATTTATAATGCTTTGTTGAGTTGTAAAGTGAGTAGAATTGTGAGAGTGATTTGAATATACTCTTGGCTAAGATTCATCGGTATGTTAATATCGTGTGAAAATTGAGTGAGTTGATGGGTATGTGGGGATTCATCCCAAGATTGACCAGTGTCGGCATTCAATTAGAATTTGACTGTGAGAGGTTGTGAGTTAAACCTCGGAGGCCGCCGAAGTATGGCTATGCCAGTTGGGCCGAGATTTGCCACCGAATTTGGAGTCGGTCGCGCCTGAGAAGGCCGTAATCTGCCACCCGATACGGGTCGCGCCTGAGAAGGCTGTAATTTGCCACCCGATACGGGTCGCGTCTGATAAGGCCATAGTCCGCCACCTGATAAAGGTCGCGCCCATTGGGCCGTAATTTGCTACCTAAAGATAGGTCGGTTAACCTATGATTCGATACGTTGTCGTGAATTGACTGATTGAGTGGAAATGATCTTGAATGATCCGACTGACATGTAATCGACTAGGTTGATTGATCTTTGCGTTAATTTATTATTGTGAAATGATTGATTGAATGGAATTGATCGTGAGTGGTTTTGTTGGCATATGATCGACTGGGTCGATAGATCGAAATGTCGATATGTGATATGATTGCGTGAGTACCTATTGTAAATTGTACTGACTTGCAGGTGGGATTTGATGCTAAGGTACGTCTTCTGACCTATGCGTGTTTAGGCAGCCTTTAGTATAATAGTTTACTAATCGGGCTTAGTGGGGTGGAACTCGCTGAGACGTAGTCTCATCCCAGTTTGGGGAAAAATTTGTCACTCTAGAATGAAAATATGGTCAAAAAAGGAACCAAAAGGGACAATAGCAAGGTACAATACAAATAAGGTATCTCTATGAAGAGGATACAAGCCAATTGAAAACTCGCAAACAGCACAAGCACTATAGATCCCCACAAAGGATATGTCATGAAATGTATCCTGAACTAGACATGAAAAAGAAGTAATGCAACTCATAAATGAATAGGGAAACAAAAAGTAAAAATTTGGGGCAATCATGGGAGAGAATTCAGAAACAAAAGGTGAGAAACTGAAGAGGATTCCACAATACCATATTCTAGAGGATTCCACCATACTAGATTCTAGAGCACAAGCACCAGGCCAGAGATCTCGCATCCCAACAAATTGCCTAGAGCTAATTCCCATGTCAATATGCTAGGCACATTCTTTTTTTTTAGATAGTTATACATAGATGGCATGTCAAAGCTACACAAAACAACAGTTCATGATCTAATCAGTACATATATAGGAGGCAATCCCTGCAGTATAAAATCAACCCCTTGAGGTATAGGTTGTTAAGATTGATCCCAAAATAATAGAAATTGGACCTTACTTTGGATCAATGATTGTAAGACCCTACAGAAAATTAAGGTCTAAAGTGATAGAACCTATCTTTTTTCTATACTATCACCTGTATGTTATCTTTGAAAAGAGGGAATGAAGCTCAAAAGTAGAAGACAAAAGCACTATTATCACCACAGCAGAAGCACGTCACTGAAGAAGCTCTCGTACCTCTTAAAAGAAAGTTAACTAGAGAAGCATCTGAGGAAAAAGTAAAGAAGAGAATAAAACAAATGCAAAACTGAATGATGGTAGTGAAAAGAAGGAGAGAGGAGGATGAAAGAAATAGACAAGGTAAAGTGCTATATGTTGTAACATGAAAAAGAATTTTGTCCCCAGCCAGTAGAGTTGGTTGCTGTACAAAGGTGTTGGCATTGGGCTACATTGCCGTTTGTGGAGGCACAGCATACGGTCCATTTACCTCAACCCATGCTCTCATGAAGGTTATCCTTACTCCAGCAAAAAGCTTATGGATTCGCCCAAGTCTGTATAGAAAGAATCTTCAGCCTCACCACAACTACCAATCAAATCTTCTATCCAATCTAATTCAAGATGAGGGCAACACCTCATTCTCATTTATAATTCCCTTATAGTTCAATCCCCAAAGTTAGCCCTAATTAACAAGTTTGGCCTTTAGATATTGTTTTAGACGTACAATGGATCATGCACAACGAGAACTAGAGCCTAATTTGGTTTACTATGAGATTGATTGCTAATTAAATAGGCCAAGAAGAATATCTGGGACTGGGATTAGAAATCCCATCCTACATCTCCAATGATCCTACTCTTGATCCCAACTGGGAATGACTTTTGATGTGACCAAGTTCCATCTTTTAATTGCATCCTACGCAGATAGCAATCCTAAAACAGTTTTCAGATCTTGCATAGGTATAATTAATAGCCATTAATTATAATGCTCTGACTAATCCAGGAGTAACTTATCCGCTTTCAGTAAAACATGACAATGAAATACCATCAACAAAGAGTAAAAATTCCACCATATCGCCCAAAAGCGGAGATGAGAAGGCATATACTTGGACATAGGTTAACCTCGATGACCCCATTCACTCCTAACAATGTGTATAAGATGCTTCTTTTATTACAAGAAAGTTCAGGAGCAATAAAATATAGGGAAAACAATTTAACATGGATATATATCCCAGTATCAGTGTCATCAAATAATTTTGACTCCTTTGTATCACTTGAAGAGGAAGGCGAAGAGTGCTTTGAGCTGGGAAGACAAAAGTTCATGCCCCAAGAACTAGGTACACAGCTGAACACAATAATCTTGGCTCCTGCGTTTTTAATATGACTTTTACTACCAACAAACCTAACACATGCTGTTGTTCATGCAACGGAGAAACTCCATGGCACACCCTAATTGCAATGGAGAGGTACCACTCGTAATTACAGTTCATCTTTAATTCATTGTATATTAGTTTGTCAGTAAGCAGACAAACATCAATCCCCAAATTAGCATTATGAATCGCTCCTCCATCACCCAGTCTCAATCTCTTTTCTCCCCAATTTCTTTGTTATGCAATAAGTATAATAAGTAAGGCAACAAGGAAATACCTTTCCATCTCTATAAAAGGTATTGCAAACCCCAAAAACAAATCTACTAAGCAGAATAAGAAAACAAAGAGAAGCCCCAACACCCAACTTCACTAAACTCTGAAAAGGCAATAAAACAAAATAAAACTACTTGACTTAGACAAAGTGCCTTTTTCTCTTTGTCATCATAGACCAGGGATATTATCAAATTTTCAATCCTTCACTCCCACTTCTTTAACTTCAATTCTAAATGGAGGGTGCACCATCTTGTAAAAGCAAAAGTTCGAACTATTTTGCTAGATGGTACCCCAAACAATAATGTCTAGCTTATCCACAAAGCTTTGTGCATTACTTTCCTACTCAGCTCATCCACATGCCACAGCTACTGACTTCTACCTGTTGAGTTTGCTGTCTTCTCCAAAGCTAAGCGGTCAAGTGCTGAAGACTTGCTGATATCCTGCCAGAAAGGATATCTCCCCAGGCTAATCTCTTTGCTTTATTACATATCTCTTTGTACACACATACAGAGGCGCCACCATTAGACTTCCACAGGAATATCAACCCCAACCTTCCTTCCATCATCATTCAAGAAAAAAGAGAAGGAAGAAGTACCTAGGTGCGCAAATCAAGCATCGAAACTAGAAGGGTGAGCTCGAGGAATCGGCACAAAAGTCCGCAAGCGCCATCGCTTCGGAGCCTCTCTTCTTCTTTCTATAACTGGTCTTTTCCGTCGGATCTATCGCAGTACACCAGATGAACAGAAACATCGCCGAGAAAACCTGAAAATCGGGGGAAATATATGGAAAATCCCATCAATTCCCTGTGACCAAAGAAAAGCAATCAATGTCATCATGGCACAAAGTAAACACTAAGGGAGTTACCACAAAAGAAAATATTGTCGTCACGGTGATCTCAGTAGCCCTGCTCCCAAGCAACAGTCCCAAGAAGACGTAGACGGCCACCGCTAGGAAACTGAACACCACCATCCCAACTATCTACAATTGCAAATTTACAACATGAGTTCGATCGACTCTAAACTTCAAATGCGATTGATCGATCATCTGCATCACACCCTACACATCCACTCGTGGCCGATCTAGAGCATTTAGAACGTCGCCAATGCAGGAATTTGACTAATACGTGCTAGCCTCAGCTCAAAACAGCAAACCTATGCTCGTGACCTTGGTCAACTCACCAAATCTCGATAGAACCATGGCAGCCAGCGCGACGTCCATCTCCAACCGCCCACTCGATTGCTGCCAAAACTACCACGCTAGTTACTATCGAGCAAACTAAAATCTCCAATTCGGACAATCGACGAGCTAGTGCGCCGGAGCGACGTTTACCTGGAGCGGATGGAGAGGGTGTTGCCAGCCGTGAAGACGCCTCGTTGCCGTCGCCGTCGTCATCTCTGCTATGCCGACCAACCTGCCCACCTGCCTGCAGTGGATGGGCGGTGCGAACGGTGGCTTCGATCTTCGGGCCTCGGAAACTAGCAGGGCGACTGACTAGTAGCGAGAGAGAGAGAGAGAGAGAGAGAGAGATCCATGGTTCCATGGACGTCCAGCCGTCCTTCTCTTCTACCCCCGTAGCTCTTGACGTTTGCTAACGCTCGAAATATAACCAATAAGGGCGCTGGGTCTCTTTAAAGCCAAGTTCTCTCATCTGCGTACGCCTAAAATTTGACACGTCCGACGATCCTTCGAGAGATGGGCAGTGAAAAATACTGAATTTTCGCAAGTGTTTCAAGTCTGACAAATTCTTCAAGGCTTTCAATTTTTCGCACCATGCAACAACAAGGTTCGATAGTCCAATGGGAAGCTCTGCGACACATTCAAGCCGATGGCAATCGTAAAGAGAGAGTTCCTTGAGATGGGTTAGCTGGGAAGGACGGGGCAAAGACTGCCCCTGGCAGGTGATCCTTAAATCTTTTAAGCCAGAGGGCAGTTCTGGTAATTCCAGAAGCTTTTCACACCTCTCAAGGAGGAGCTCCTCTAGCGCAATCAATTCACATATATTACTAGGTAGTTGGTTCAGGTTTTTGCAATACCAAGCTTCCAACTTTTGGAGTTTTGTCAACATTCCAATGGCATCGGGTAATTTCGTTATGCCGTTCAAAAATACACAAGATCCTCGATTTTGCAAATTCCCAATGCTTTTAGGTAATTTTTCATCGATGAATATGCTAAGTTTAGCTCAATCAATGATGCCAAATTTCCAATAGAAGGATGAAGCTCTTCTAGATTCGCACAACCTACAAGACTCAAAATCTCCAACTTTTTGAAAGTGGACAAGTCGGGAATTCTTTTCAGAGATTGACAAAACGTGAGGTTGAGAACTTTGAGCTCGGTTGCCTTCTGAAAGAAAGAAATGATACGTCACTGTAATTGGACTGTCGCAGCTTGTGATTTTTTGCTGCTCCTTATGTTTTCGACCTTTTAGAATTCCTCAAAAATTACCCGTGCTCCTCTATACCTTCACAATGGTCCTATTTAATTTTAAATGTCTCTTTTAGTAGTGTTTGGTCATGGCAATAGATAAATGTCTTTTAAACATATTGATTGCAAAAGAATGTTAGGGTGTACAAGTGCTTACTGCATTTATTTCCGAATAACATTTCAAAGGAGATATTTGCTTATTAGACATAAGCAACTTATATTATCAAATAAGCACATGACAAATCCAAATGAAAGAGAGATGCAATCATCGGGCACCATGTTTTCCTTCAATACTATGAAATTAAACAGAAACGGCTAGTTTAATTATGAAAATCAATTTTCAAATTTTATATGTATAAGGAAAAAAGTGTTAAGCTAAAAAAATACTTCGATGCCTTCTTTACATCTTACCTCGAGTGGAACCCATCCTCCTCACTTTTTTGGTTTACTTTGTTTGCAATTGTCAATATCAAAATGAAAACAAGAATGTCATTGCAAAAGATACGTGTGTGTTTTATGTTCCTTTATTATCATGTGTTCCTTCAATGAGGGTTTTTCATTATACGTGGAAGGAAAATTGATAATTACAATCATTCTATATGTGATTCTTTTTATTGCTACAGATGTTTGATGCTATATTTTCATTTTCGTGTTGATTTTGGTACAAAGAAGTACTAGTCATCTAAATTTTGCTCATTTTTACCATAGATTTCTAGAATCGGGCAAAAACAATGATTAATCAAAAAAACTCTTTTGCTTAGAGAAGCAGCAATTAATGGGGACTCAAGACTGATACTTATTTTTATTCCAAACAAGAAAGGGAAGATGGACCCACATTCACTGACTAAGAAAAGTAGAGAAGACTCATACCTTGCAATTGTCAAGCACATCTAGGGCTTCCTCACGGATCCACAATTTGCTACGCTCTTGAGGTTCCGTTGGATTTTCTAGATAAACAATTTCCCTTCCAAGATCTCTCAATTGATCATGCATCAATAGCTCTCCATCTTTGTCAATTTTAATTAGGGACATATGAGTTAATACTTCAATCCCCATCCCGGGGAAAAAATCACAAGCATCCCACATATAGGTTGGATTTTGTTTATGTGATCTGATGAAAAGGCATGCTATATCCAAAAATATCTGTTGTTCCCTATAATCTAATGCTTCATAACTTATTTTCAACTTCTCTTGCACTTTCTCATGGGGCACTTTCTTTAATTTTTTTAATGTACCTTTCCATACGTCTTCTCTCTTTCTCCATAAAAACGAACCTATAACTTCAAGAGCTAATGGGAGCCCCCCAGTAGTAGATACGACATCACCAGAGATAACCTCATAATCACTCGGAGGAGAATCCTTTTGAAAGGCATGTCTACTAAATAAAATCAATGATTGACCTAAAGATAACCGGTTGAGTTGGTACATGAAGCCCACCCTACCTTCATCGAGAATGCTTTTGTTTCTAGTTGTGATGATGACTATACTTCCCACTTCAAGCCAACTACCATCCCCAACCAAAGCATTCAATTGAGTGTTATCATCCATATCATCCAGAAGAACTAGGACTTTCTTCCTCATAAATCGAGATTTAATGACACTGACTCCTTCATCGACATTAGACACATCACATGAACTTCTTGTTATGTCATGAATGAGTTGCTTTTGTACGCATTCAATACCCTTATGCTGGGATGTTTCTCAGATATTTGCCAAGAAGCTACGACAGTCAAAATGACTAGAGAGTTTGTTGTATAACACCTTTGCAAGAGTTGTTTTACCAATGCCGCCCATTCCATAAATTCCAATAATCTGTGTACCATTGAATTCACCATCTATGTTGCTCATAAGTTGCACATGATCCTCGATTCCCACTAACTGTTCGGGAACATTTAGCTGAAAAAGTCTTTTTAACTCGCCCATAACTTTTTTCGCAATAATCTTAACCAATGTTCCTTCATGCCTGTCAAATAACAATGAATATCAATTTAGGATATCAATATGTCTATTTTTCTTCAAGAAAGATCTATTTATGAAAAATTAATGTATGTTTAAAAGGGTTATATTGCATGGTTGCTCATCTATCATAACTAAATACAGACGCCACATCAACAAATTGGTGGTGTCAACTAGTGATTGACCACAAATGACTCGATTGCACAAAAAAGTGAAAGAGGACTATATTTAACAAAAACAAAAATAGATGGGGGACTAAACTGCACAACCAATAATACCTAAGGGATACACTCAACCCAACTTAAACAAATACAGGAACCAAGATAGCTAAATCGTCACAAATGGATGGTCTCATTTATGATACCATAACTCATAAGAAGTCAATACTTAGTAAAAGAAAAAAGAAGAAAAGACCTCCCAAAAGACGAAAAGACTAATCCAAACATAAAACAAATGCATCAAATAAATATCGCGGAAAGCATGGCCGAAACATTCTACAAATGTCAAGTTTTATCTAAGAGTACCCTGTCAAACATTCTGCTTTTGTAGTCTTGTTTTTGCATTGAAGTTACCAAAAGGAGAATATCCTCATCATAATACTACCATGTAAAGATATATATCAATTGTCCATAACTAACAAATTGCTTCTCAATTATGATCTTGAATCAGGCAAATACTACAATTAATCAAAAGAGCTCCTTTGCTAGTAGATGCAACAAGTTTTGGGGACTCGAGTGACAGTTATTTTTATTTCAAACAAGAGGGAAGATGCACCCACATTCACCAACTAAGACAAGTAAAGAAAACTCTTACCTCATTGTTATCAAGCACATCTAGGGCTTCCTCGTAGATCCACAATCTACTACGCTCTTGAGGCTCATTTGGATTTTCTAGACGAACAATTTCCCTTCCAAGATCTCTCAGTTGATCATGCATCATTAGCTTACCGCCTCCGTCAATTTTAATTAGGGACATAAGACTCAATACTTCAATCCCCCTCTCCAGAAAAAAACCACAGGCATCCCACATGTAAGTTGGAAATGCAAGCAATATCCAAAAATATCTGTTTTTCCTCATGATCTAATGCTTCATAACTTATCTTCAATGTCTCTTGCACTTTCTTATCGGGTATTTTTTCTAATTTTTTTAATGTATCTTTCCATACGTTTTCTCTCTTTCTACATAAGAATGAACCTATAACTTCTAGAGCTAATGGGAGCCCACGAGTAGTAGATATGACATCACGAGAGATATCTTCATAATCACTTGGAGGAGAATCCTTTTGAAATGCATGTCTACTAAATAAAATCAATGATTGATCAAAAGACAACTCATTGAGTTGGTATGTGTGATTTGCACTAGCTTGGTCAAGAACATCCTTGTTTCTAGTTGTTATGATGATTATATATCCTACTTTAAACCAATTATGGTCGACCAAATATTTTAAGTGAGCACTATCATCTATATCATCAAGAAAAATGAATGCTTTCTTATGTGCAAATCGAGATTTGATAAGATGGATCTCCTTGTCCACATTAGACACATCACATGGACTTCCTACGCTAGATATGAGCTACCTTTGTAGGCATTTAATACCCTCACGCTGGTATGCTTCTCGACAATCTGCCACAAAGCTATGATGCTCAAACTGACCAAAGAACTTGTTGTATAATACCTTTGCAAGAGTCGTTTTACCGATGCCACCCATTCCATAAATTCCGATAATCCATGTACCATTGAATTTAGCATCTATCAAGCTCATAATATGTTCGATACGATCATCAATCCCAACCAACTGTTGGGGACCAATTAGCTGAAATGTTCCTTTTAACTCGCTTAGAACTTTTGTGACAACAATTTTGACCAATGCTCCTTCATGCCTGTCAAATAACAATGAATATCAGTATAGGATAGCAATATGTGTATTCTTTTTGAAAAAAGATCTATTTATGAATAATTAAACAATGTTTTGTTGGAGAATAAGGTACCCATTATCAATTTTCTCCGATTCCCATCCTTTCAAGGTGCTAACTTCTTTGAGTGCTTCTTCCCATTCCTTCACAACCGTTTCCTCCATATTATTTTTATGTGCATCGATAGCTTCCCTCAATCTCCCTATAGGATGTCGCACTTGTGAGGGTTCCACTTTGTAAAATATGGGCAACACTATTTGCTCTTTACTCCTCTTGCACTTTAACATTTGAACCAACTCACGAAAGCACCATTTACTGGAAACGTAGTTCTCAGAAATAATTGGGATAGAGATCGTGGACTGCGTAATGTTGCAGAGAAGCTCCGGACCAATCTCCTCACCAACACGGAGCTCATTGTCGTCTCTGAACACATGAATTCCTACATCGATAAGACTAGTATAGAGATAGTCGGTGAAATTTTTGCATGTGTCTATCCCTCTAAAGCTCAAGAACACTTCGTAGGTATTCTCTTTCAGCAGTTCATCTCCCCTTTCATGATCTCTTCCATGCGAAGCAGTCAATGAGGAAGACACCCCGGAATTCGGATCTTCTGAGTGAGTGGGTTTTTTTCTTTTACAATTCGATTGGCAATTTAAGTTGAAAGGGAAATGAAGTGACGAGAAAACAAAGGAATTGGAGAGACAAGAAGAGAACGGAAAGAACATTTTCCTTTTTCTTGATTGGATGGACATCATGGAGTGATTGGCCAACGAGATTCTTATTCTGTTTTTGAAAATAAGAGATTGATCAAGCAGAGCCTTAAAAGAAAGCCAGCCTTCACGGTCCAGATCTGCGAATCGCACAAATTTCTTTCATGACTCAGTTAATTCAAACGAAAAAAAAAAAAAAAAAAAAAAAAAACAGAACTCTCAAACCTCTTGCTTACTCAGAAGAAAATGGAGCAATCAAAGTAGGAAACAGAAAAGAGCAAGGAGTCGGTTGACTGCCTGAGGAGTGCTCAAACAACACAACCCTGGTATCTCCACCGATTTTCAGCCTTTGAAGTAGGATTTACTAACACGCGAAATTCTTTAATATGCGTGCTCGAACTGTCACGCCCCGACTTTGGGTAACGTGACCATCCTTCGATCTTGGTCGATTTTAAAATGCGATATCCCAGGACTACATATCGCTGACCCTTTTTCATTTTTAATAGCACATGCGGAAGCAGTTATAAAATCCCCAGACAATAAAGCAATGGGATATGCAAGTAGGACTAGGAAATTGAACCTGAAAACCAACACCCTTATGTTCACTCGAGTTGCTTCTCATCCTTCCATGAGAGTGTGCCATTCATATGATATTTACTGTACTTGGAGATCTGCATAAATACAAGTGTAATAGAAAACTTATGGAGTGGATCATATTTTTTTTTTCTGGTTCCATCCAAACATGTTCCATGAAACGAATAAAGTTAAAGAACTACTCGATGGTGTCCCCATAGGAGTCACTCTTTTCCCATTTCACTCTATGACACGATATTCAAAACCTTTACATCTTCTTCAGTAAAGAAAAGGGATTTTAGACAACAATTGACCAATGAAATCAATCAAATGCTGAGATTAATAGGAAATATGCGATGGTGTCAAAAGATAAAAGTAAAAACAAATTAGACAAAGAAATAATCCTATGTTGCCACTTAGAAGCACCTATAGTAAATTGAAAATGGGAAGAGACCATGTAAAGATAACTTCCATCAAATCTGAAATTTTACTATCGTCGAAGAAATACATTATCCTCAATATCTCAAAGCTTCTCATTGAGAGAGATGTCAAAACCAATCGGAATCAAACACATTTCAGTGACAGAAACTATATAGGGAAATGACATCACAACGGAGTGTCTTATGGAAATGACATCAAAACATCAACTTGGAGAGAAACTATGTCTCTCTTGAGGAGATATAAAATGCGGTTACCTAATTGAATGAAGCTCCCCAGAAACAGGTTTTTAGAACCGTCGATGGCCAAGATTGGGTCCAAAAGAAACACGCTCTCTCTGCTGAAGATGAAATTCAAATGTGAAATGATATAAAAAAATAACATCCATTCGCCTTTTCTATGGAGACCCAATGTTATCCCCAATGTTAAAAAAATATAAGCACCAGCAAAATTATTAATGCCAAACAGATTTTAACATGCTCATTCTGTTGCATTGAGTGCACATCTTGTGCTGATACTAACTCCATTGGCACAAGTTCTGGACCCTGAGAGCTCAAAAATCTTCAATGAAAAGGAGGGATGAAGAGGAAAGATGAAAAGACCAACATAAATTCCTAATTCCTATGCAGAAAGTGTACTCGTTGTATCATTTCAATCCACACAAGGCCCAGATCTGGCCCCATTGCAATATAAGCAATCAAATTAAAGCCAGCTGCACGAGAGATATGATAAACATCTTCAGTCCCACTTCAGGCCATAATGTGAAACAGCATTATTCCGCTTCTCTTTTGGTGAGAGATCGAGGGATGCTCAAGGGGAGAGAGATCATTCGTTCAACTAAGAACATTATCAAGCTCTCAAAGCAGCCTTATGAACCAACGTTTCCTTGTGGATTTGGTGGCAACTTTTCTCAAAAAGATCGAGGAGCTTTTCTAAATTTGTCACCCACAAATTCAAGATGACATTGCTGTCCTTTTTCATCTAGAAACAGACAACTCCCATCGGCCGGTCTATTTGTGCCATTAGGGACTTGGAAACAACCATTTTGGAGAGATGCTTTTAAGATTCCTAAAATGGTAACATAGAACAATCAAAGCTCTCTACAACAGTGGTAACAGAACCCAAAAACAGAGCTCTTTTCCTTGAGTGATTCAGCTACATAGATTTTCAGAACACAATAAGAAAGTTCTAATCGCAAGATATACTTTGGTAACACAGGAAATGGTGAGTGATAGCAAAACTCCTCCCACCCTTCTAAAGGGCATCGGAATTTTAGGCTCCATGGGACAAGAAATGGTTTCAAAATGCCAGACAATGACTCTTACAGCTACAAATTTCATGAGCAGAAGTTGACCAAGTGAAGTCCACACATATATATTGGTCAGAAATGTTTACAAAACGAAACTACGAAGACAAAATTCACAACCTCATGACAAGCCTTTGGCTTTCAAGGCACCAAAACTTCTTTTCCACTTTTTTTGGGACTTGTACCCAAGTCAAGCAACCATGCCCCACAGGGATCACAGGCAGAGTGGCTGCTCAGGGTTAAATGAGGGCTCTAGGCAATCATTCATAAAGACCGACATTGATGAAGAATATAAACAAATGTTCAACACAATCAACCTGTATGTTGAGGTATAACAGCTCTGCAAGTCTCTCCGAGGTAATCCTTGAGTAATACTTTGAAAAGACAACTTTTTATCAATTCTTCCACAGAAATAAACTCCAAGCTTCCACAAAAGGGTTCCAAAAGCACATCTTTTTAATCAATTCTTCCAAATCTCGCCAACTCGAATAATTCGTTACCCGTGAGAAGCTAAATTCAATAGATAATGCAAAAAAGAAAAAAAAAAAAAAAAAAAAAAAAAAAAAAGGTGTCAGACCCTGAAGGAAAATCATTTACAATATAGCGCATCCGCTAACTCAACAAGGTTGCGCACATTCAGTACTCATGGTACTAAACCACCAAGTTGAGGCGAAAACACGCTAAGAACCCCTTATTGAGTTGGCCCAATGCCAGCCACCTAGGACCATCAGGTGAGCCGGCAATCGACCGATCAATTACTCGTTGCGATCTCGAAAGCGGGGACGCGAACTCACCATCCCAATCGGCTCCCGAAATCGGAAGGGCGCGCCGAGGAACCGGCGAGAGTCTTCGACGACGATCGATTCGGAGCCCTTGGAGAAGGGGAAGAATGAGGAGAGAGAAAGAACACTCGGTGAACCCCTCACTCGCGAAAACTTCCACTCGTCTGTTTCTCCCTCTCCTCTCTCCTCCTCCTCTTCGAACACACTGATGCGAGAGCAAATTAAATTAATAAATAAATAAAAGAGCAAAAAAATAAAATAAATAAATAAATAAAAGAGCATGGGTGAATAAAAATGAAAATGGATGAAAATAGGGGGAAATCGGAGGATCTGAAAAAGAAGCGAATCGAATTCGGATCGGATTGGTCCGTCCCGGTCCTTGGAAAAGATTCAACAGCCGATAGAGATTCCGGCTAAAAACTTCTCCAGACGGCCCATGGAGCCTGAGAATTACGTGGGCTGGGCTGGCCATCTTTGCAATGAAGATGAGATTTCCTTTCTTTTCTTTTCCTCCAAGGCGACTGGCGAGTCGCAGCCATCGAAAACCATTCAGATATTATGAAAAGGGTGGTTGGAAATTTGGAGTAAAGGTGAGAAACGAAAGCTCACTTGATCAATATAAAATCGGAAATTAAATAGGATTAGAAATTTAAATCACTTGAATCAAATATATTAATGAATTTTGAACCAATTGATATATTTTCCTCTAATATGGTAGAATGACTACTTATTTGCGTCATTTTTTATATTCAAATGACAAAAAGAAATTTCATGCCAAAAGAGCAAGAAGAAGCGCCGAAGTCTGAATTTGAAAATTTCGAAGAAATTCTCGTTGTTCTTTTTCATTGTTCAAATCATGGAATTGCTTTGTGGGGTTTGGCCTCTTTTTATAGTTTCTCAGAGGACTCACCTGTTGCAATGCATGTTTTGTCAATTCAAAAGGGAAGGTTGGGGAATGGGATGCTACTCAATCAATGACTTTTCCGATCTTTGGCTCGAGAAAATTTTCCTATTACGATGGCTCTACTATATTTGGCACTTTGTCTTGATCAGAAAGTTCTGCTCTCGCTATCTTCGACCTTCAAGATCGCATTTTCTCATGGCTAAGTGTGACAATCGAATTTCGACCCCGTCCCAAATATATGAAATGGGCATTTCGCCGACGCACTTATAGTCCTTTTTCTCTGAGCTGATCACTTACGAGTTAACCAATTTATTGGGTGAAGCCGTTAAGGGATATAACCGTGGTAAAATCCCTAAAAGCTACTCAATAGGTCGGATTGGACTAGAATTGCGTTCGGTTGATTTTAACCACGAAGTGGAATTCGGTTTCGGAAATCGGACATTCGAGCATGTCACGGTTCATGAATAGGACATCGTCTTGTCTTTCGGAGAAATTCCATCGAGACCGGAAATTTACGGAAAACTGATTCGGACGTTGCGGAAAAATAATGAAAATTCAGATTGGCCAAATTAAATGAATTTTTGGCTTCCAAACCGAGTCATTCGATGATAGGGGACAGTGGGATTGATGTGGACTTTTTCTTTAGGAAAATTGGACATCAATTGAGGAAGTTTGAGTAAAAGTTGAAATTCAAATTGAAGAAATTCGGACCTAGCCGTGGGGGTGCAACATTTGGCCTCGAATTGGATTTTTGTGGATTAATTTGCAAGTTTTAATATTAGGGGACAAGGAGATAATCTTGTGTACTTGTGGGGGCCATTTCATGATGAAATGGGATAAGCTTGTTTGACTTTTGGTCCCCTATCTTCAAGCTTCTCTCGGACGCCAAGCTCCCCCTTTCACCTTCGTGGCTTCTGTTTTGCTTTCCTCTCTCCTCAGTTGGACGAACTGCTTCTGTTTCTCTTAATTTCCCTCGAAGACTTCATCTTCTCCACCGAAAATCCCCCAGCCGTAGCCACGCACGTCCACCAGCTTTAACTCTTCTTCTCTGCCAGCGAAGTCCACCAAAAGAATTCCTCCGCTGACTCCATCTTACCGACCGAAGCAATTCCAGCTTCTGCCTCGCGTCTTCTTCGCCCACGCACCGCCCACCTTAGCGAGTCAAGCAGCACCGAAGCCTGCTCCACTTTCGTTTGTCCAGCCGAGTCAATGAAAACAGCAAGCTTCCCTTCGTTGACTCCTCTTGCCATCTACCGCACGTCACCCGCAACTCAGACGAAGCTGCTTCTTCTTCCACGCCCACAATTCGGCCAACGTCCATTGGAGCCGCTCCATCTTGCTGCCACATGTTCAGTCAACCTCCAGCAGCATCCACCGAAATCAACTTTGGCCGTGTCTTCCGCTCATGAAGCCAGCGAAGCCAGCGAAGCCCTACCACGAAGCCAGTCCATGTTCCTCTCCACCTTCGCTGCTTCTCTCGGTCAAAACCCCAACGAAGACTTAGCTGCTCGAAGGCCCACCGAATTGGCGCCATCTCAAGGTGCCACTTCATCCGCCAAAGCAGCCCAAGAAACCGGCCCGTCTTCAGCTCAAGTGTAGCCCAGCTCCATCAACGTCTTGGCCCAATTCCCAGCTGTGGCCGTAGGTTCAGCCCACGAAACCAACAGCTCCATTGAAGTCCACAACTCAGCCAAGCTTTGGCCCAACAGATGGTCCAATTCCAGCCCACTTGAAGCCCAAGAAGTTTAGCAGTTCAGCCTGCAAGCAAGTTGGCCCAAGTTTGGCGCAAGTTCAGTCTGAACCCAGATATTTCTGTGGGCTTGCAAAGTAACTTGGCCCAGCCCGAGTGATCTCGACGTCACCGAAAATTCGGATTTCGGCCGTCGTCGCGCCGTCGCGTCACCGTCGCGGTGATTTGGTCTCCGCTTTTAATCAGTGAAAGAATCTCACTAATCCTTACTAAGTAGTAACGATATCTTGGGGTTGATTAGATTTAATTAAGACATTAGGTGGTTAGATTAGTTTAGAACAATTAAATTAGTGACTTAATGATGCATGCTTTGAGTGGTTAGACTTAGTCATTAGCAAGTAGAGACATACTATTATTTATTGAATGCATCTCGGGATTTTTCCTACCCTTATTGCGCTTCCATTTAGGCATTTCGGGCCTAAATTGGATTTATCGTATTTAATTATTAATTTTTGAAATTAATTATTTAATTATTTATTTTTCGGAAATTAGGGAGATAACCGACGACCAAAATTTTATGCTAATCGTCGTGGTGCAGTTCGTTTATTTAAATGAATTCTACGTTGTGTTGAATTGAATAAATTGTGGATTTTTAGGACATATTCCTAAATGAGTTAATTTTGAGTAATTGATCGAAGAACAACCGGGTATTGGTTGTCAGTGTTTAATTGATTGGTGAACTACGGAATATGGTGAAAGTCGAGTAAGATTGGTGAATATGGGAAAATGTCCCAAAATTAAGAAGTGTCGTTATTTGAAAGGAAAATAACCATGTGAGGTTGTGAGTTTAATACATAATTGCCAAGTGAGGCCATGATGCCACTACATGTAAATTGCCGAGTGGGGCCGTGATGCCACTACATACATAATTACCGAGTGGGGCCGTGATGCCACTACATGTAAATTGCCGAGTGGGGCCATGATGTCACTGCATACATAATTGCCGAGTGGGGCCGTGATGCCACTACATGTAAATTGCCAAGTGGGGCCGTGATGCCACTAAATATTGAAAGCTGCCGAGTGGGGCTGTGATACTACTAAATCTAAGAAAATTGCTCGGTGGGGCCGTGATTACCACCTATAAATAAGTTGTGTCCTTTAGGACCGGTATTTATAGCCAAGAAATCGATAAGCTAGGCTCACTGAGCTGTTAGGAAGAATTTGAAATGGAATGACTAAAATGACTGATGAGTAGTCTTGTTGTCATGTAATCGACTAAGTTGATTGATCAATGATTTGATCTAATGTTGTGAATTGATTGATTTAGTGGAAATGACCTTGCGATGGTTCGAATGACATGTAATCGACTAGGTCGATTTGATTGACGCTTCAATCTGCAATGTGACTATTTGAGTGCCTATTGAACTGTGCTAATATGCAGGTGGAGTCTAAGGCCAAGGTAAGTCCTCTGATCTGTGCGTGTATAGGCAGCCCGGATAGCGTATTGGTTTCCTAATCGAGTCTTAGTGGGGTAGAACTTGCTGAGACGTAGTCTCATCCCGGTTGTGGGACAACATTTCAGGCCCGTAGATGAGTCTGTGAAGAAGGAACCAGAAGAGGACGATGACCAATAAAAGATGAAGAGCTTGAAGGATGTGAGCTTAGTGAAGAAGAGTCAAAAGAGGTTCAGGATGATCCTAAGTACGACCTGGATGAGAACTGAGATCTCATCTTCTTTTGTGAACCTTGTGTTGTGTATATAAAGTGTAACTAGAATGTTATGAATAGTCTTGTGAATAGACTTTGAGTTATGCCATGTATAAAAGTTCGATTGTGGATTTCAATATAAAAAATATGGCCTTGCTTTTCTATCCCATTGTGTTATTGTCTGGGGATTTATAACTGCTTCCGCATGTGCCAAATAAATGAAAGGGTCGGCGATACTTAGTCCTGGGATATCGCATTATAAAATCGACCAAGTAGAAGGATGTGTGCGTGCCCAAGGATTGGGGCGTGACACTAAGTGCGCGAAATTGTTAGTGGAATTCGCAAAGAGCATAATAGGATCAGTGTGACGCAACACTGATCTTCCCTCTTCATGAGAGGCGTTTCTAGTGGCTCGTCTATCGCGAATGGATTTTGCATGTCGGGGCAGATGTCTTTGTATAGATGCTGAGGTTACACACTGAAGCACAGTTCTCTAGCTGTTGAGGTTCAGACGCTTGGTCCAAACAAAGCTCACGTGATTCCCGAATGACACTGACCGGAAATGCTCCTTTAAATCCTGGTTCTTCCATGTTCTTTGGAAAGATTCACCGGCCACTGTGCAAGTTATCCCTGGAATCGAAGGGTAGGTATAGGATTGGTATGATGCGACACTGATCTCTTCTTGTGGCGAGAGTTGTTTCTAATGGTTCATCTGTTATGAAAGTAAGCAATATTGACATTATACACAAGTGATTTGAGCAGCGATATTTTCTAATCTATTTGTAATGCAGAATTCTCATGATAGTCACAATGCCGAAATCTTACAAACAGTCGCTGGAATGATCAACAAACCGAATAGAATAGAGACTAAGGAATTCGCAAGATTGCAGCCCATGATCAAATCATGCTCCCTTAATCCAATCACAAATGGTTTGAGCATTACGGGTTGCATTCATGCCCACCCCATCATGCAATCCTTTCAAGCACAATCCTAGAATCGACTAATTTCACTCCCACCAAAAGACGGAAGTGAATGCATCATTTTGACAGAGAATGAACGATTGGTACTGGCTTCCTTTATTTTCAATCACAGTCTCACTCCACCAACCACTCAAAAAGTATTATAGTCAGTCCATGAGTAGCGTTCCCAACATTGGCTTCCCACCTATGTTTGTGCTCGAAAACCGCACCTTCGACAAAGAAAAGGAAGCATGGAGATCTAAGAGTCGACCTTGTCCTAAAATTATAACAAAAGCCCGGCCAAATGGCCAAGTGCGAAAACTCAGAGACTTCGTTCTTGCCGTTGCAACTCCATTTTTTTCAAGAGCAAAGGCGACGAATTATCCAATGGGATATTCTGCAGGATGAAGGATCAATTCTAGCAGCATCGTGTACTTTAAATGGGCCAAGCCAATGCACCCTTCTCATTTTGGTGCTCTTCGAGTAGATATCAGATACTTGTTTATCATAATTTTTAAGGACTTTGCTCCGACCAGTCCATTCTTGATTACTCGTAACCGCAATCAATCTTGAGCTTCGGTGGCCAAAAAATCAATCTCAAGCTTCACTCTTTCATGCTAGATGATCTTCCATTGCTTTTGCAGGGTTCAATACAGGGTGACATGATGTCGCGAATGTGTCAAAGGATGACAACAACAACTGCAACACTGGCTTTCCATTCAACACCCTAACCAATGGACCGGCCACCTTTTCTGTCACCACAGCCGGCGAGTATTACTCACATCCACACCTTTGCTAATGGTGACCATTGCTTCCGCCGGCCCAATGTCCAATCAAGCGGGAGCCTTGTCACCACCGGCCCCAACCACCTGCACCACCAAATCTCCACCAACTCGTTTAAAGGCTGCCTCTCACAATTCCTGCACGATTCATATGGATAAAATTGCTCGAACTTGAAGTGGTTCATAATTTTTTTGGAAACATATATGATTCTTCTCTGAAATTTTGGAATTCGGCTCTATTTGCAGTTCCAATATCATGAAGACCAAGATTATCAAAGAAAAAAACAAAGAAACCAACAGAAGACCAAAACTTGCATACTGGAAAGTTAAAACAGAACATCACTCATTGGAACAAAATCTTTATTGCAGTAGTGAAAAAATCCCAGCATTGGAATGACTCATGAGCTGAAGAGCAAATCTGTGTAATTGGAGAAACGAAGTGTATCTTCTTAGGATCAAACTAAACCCATAAAAAGTTAATCGAGAAATTGAAATGACATTGAAACTACGAAGTCATATCCTTGGAGCTTGAAAGAACCTGGCAAATTTTGGGGATAGAGAGCACCTTAAATCCAGCTGTATTGATCTCCCTCCTTTGTCTATGTGTTTTTGAACAATTGCTTTGTGAAGAAAGAAAAGGGTGCTTTTTACTTAGTGGGCATAACTATTTGCACAACCCAAAGACGTCGTGGCCACAGCCTTTCCCAATCTTTCAGTTTCCATGAAGAAAAGGAAGGAGCTGGAATTTTAGAGAACAAGGTCCATACCCTATCAGGTATCGACTTGGAGAAAATAACGTCCCTTGAGGAGATAAAAAGTGCATATATATTATTGAGATGAAGCTCCTTGGAAACATGCGCTCATTTCGAATGTGAAATGAAATGGTAGGGTTATCCCCAATGTTAGAAAAATGCAAGCACCAGCAATATTTGTAATGCGAAATACAATTCTGTGACAAGGCGCTTATTTCATCCAAATAAGTGACATCTTGTGCTGACGCCTGCTCCATTGGTACAAGTTCTGGACCCTAAAAGCCCACACATTTTCAATTAAAAGGAGGGGGAAAGAGGAAAGAGGAAAAGACCAAACTCCATTCCTATACAGAAAGTGTATTCAGTATATCATTTCAGTCCAAAACAAGGCTAGGATCCGGTCCCCCCCGCGCAAAATATGCAATCAAATTTAAGACAGCTACGCAAGAGTTCTATGATCAATATCTCCAGTCCCCACCACAATGTGAAACAGCATTCTTCAGTTAGAGAGAGAGAGGGAGGGAGGCCTTAGGGGAGAGAGATCATTCATTCAACCAAAAACATCTTCAAGCACTCAAAGCAGCCTTATGAAACATGGTTTCCTTGGGGATCTAGTGGCAGCTTTTCTCAACAAGGTCAGGCAGCTTTTCCAAATTTGTCGCCCGAGTTCAAAATCTCATTGCTGTCCATTGCCATTTCCAAACTAACAATTCTCAATGGCCGGGTCTATCTTTGCCATTGTCACCGAGGTCCTTGGAAACAAACACTAAGAAGAGATGCTTCTCGCTTCCTAAAATGGTAATAAAGAAGTAAGCGGTCATGATGATAGAATATCATATGAGCTTGTATAATTATCATAATATGGTCTCTCCGTCGATGATAGTGTTGATTTAATAAAGTTAGGCATGTGATTAATTAAAGCTCTTAAAAACTACAAGTAAGAGAACCCAAAAACGGAGCTCTTCTTCTTGAGTGATTCAGCAACAAAGATTTTCTGAACACATTAATCAAGATCTCTCACAAGATAGTTTGTAACACAGGAAATGGTGAGTGTCAACACTAGCAGAAAAAGCTAAGCACGTTAGAATTTCAGGCTGCATGGGACAACAAATGGTTTCACAATGTTGGACAACACTTAACAGCTACAACAAATTTATGAGCAGAAGTTGACTAAGCCAAGAAAAAACAAAAAAAGTGTACACATATATGTCAGCCATAAATGTTTACAAAACAAAACTATGAAGACAACATTCTCAAATCCATGACAAACCTTTGCTTTGAACGCACCAAAATCTCTTTTACACATATTTTGGAACTTGTATCCAAGTCCAGCAACCATGCCCCAATCAGGGATCATAGGCAGAGAGGCTACTCAGGGTTAAATGAGGGGTCTAGGCAATCATTCATAAAAAGTGACATTGATAAAGAATATCATTAAATGTCCCACGTAATTAGACCTGGATACTGAGGCATAACCACTCTGCAAGTCTCTTTAAGGTAATCCTCAAGGAATACTTCAAAACCACGAGAATATTCTGCAGAAAATAAAGTAAGTCACATCTGAGCAATACTTCAAAACAATGATAATATTCTGTAGAAAATAAAGTAAGTCACATCCAAGTGATGATCCATTGAAAATAAGAAAAACGATAAGTTCTGTAATTACATGTTCGATGATTCTCTAAAGAGGCTTCTAGCTAAAGGTAGTTTGTCTCACCTAGGAGAAGCCAAAATTCTTCTTTGGACTATGATTTGGCCCCATCTAATTCTCAACAAGTGCACCTCTAGTATGTTTTCTCATTCTCCAATTCATCTTTGAAAGTACTTTAAAGAGGAGTCCGTTGGAGCCTCCACCGTAACCAATTGTTTCAGCTGCAACCTGCGTTAAAAATATCAAAGGCACAGTTGACCAAATCCTATGGCACATTATTGAGATATCGCAAGATCTACAAACAATTACCTAGAACAATCCAAAGATGGTACCTGAATTGGGGAATTTATGAGAGATGTTTATTGAAGTTGCATTAAGAAGGCTTGACTGCATAGGATCATGAGGTGATAAAACCAAGTACCAGCAGATTTTCCTTAGAACCTACAATTAATTAAATCATAGAAGGAATAGTTGTGCCCTGAAAAACTCAGTGAAGACTTAACAAGGAAAGAGCTTCACCCATATACATAGCACTGGGTTGCCCTTTACTGATAGAATCTCATATATCACCTTATAGTATTGACAAATCTCAAGGTAATCATTGTTGTGACACCTAGATTTTCGGATTTTAATTTGACTGGATAAATAGGGCCGTTTTGTTCAGTTGAAACCAGGGATGGTGAAATTGGGATGCAAGTGGGCTATACTGATAAGAAAAAGTATCAATTTTATCGATGAAATATTGAATAAAATTATGGGGGTCAAATTGATTTGATTCAAGTGGGATTAAGGTTCAATTTGGAAAGAAAACCCTAACAAAATTCGTATGCCACACTTACCCCCACATTTTGGCCTATCTAAAGCTTCTAGAAGGGGCATTTTTGGCAAGGAAGAGGGAGTGGAAGACAGCTGGTTCGGCTGACCTAAGAGAGAGAGAGAGAGAGAGTGAGAGAAAAGAAAGGAAAATTGAGTTTTTCTTCCTCCCTTCTCTCCTCCTCCGTCGACGGATCCCCCCCTTCTTCCTCTTCGGTTGCTCGGCACCATGGAAGCCGAAGAAGCCGAAGCAGCTCCGCCCGTCGCCGCCTCTCGCCGTCGTCGTCGCACGCCCGCAAGCACCGGAGCTGCTCGCACACCCAAGCCCGCCGCCGTGCTACCGTCCGCGCATCTCCACCCCTTCTCCCTCCTCTGGTTCAAACGAAACAGAAACAGGGACAGCAGCCAACGCCGCACGCGTGACACCATCGACCTCCGCCTGCTGCCGCCCTTTCCGCTTCGCGCTCGCCCGCGCGCCGCCGTGCGCCGCCAGCTCCGTTCCCTCGCGCCAGGCGACCTCCCCGAACGAACCAGCTTCTGTTCAGCTCGGTTCCGCCCCGACCAGCCGCCGCCCGACCTCCTCCGGCCGCCGTGGGCCACCGCTCGGCCCCGCCAAGCCACCACCCGCTCTCCCGACCTCTTGCCGCCCCCAACCCTCTCTCTTTCTTGCTGTTTTGCGGCCGAACCAGCAAACCCACGGAGTGGGTATCCAGCTGTTCGTGGGCCGTTTTGGGCCGTTTCCGGGCCCCGAACCCGAGCCGTGCTTTGGGAACAATCGTTCCTCGCGCCGCCGCCGTCGGATTGATCCGATTTGCGCGCGATTTGGTGAGTAATCTCACTAATCCCGGATTAGTTGGCTAACTATGCTTTAGGTTGGTTTAGTTTTAATTAATTATGTTTAGGTTGTTAGATTAGAATTAATTAGCAATTATTAGTCAATTGTGATGCGATTTAGATAAATTGATTGTGCAATTAACAAGTAGACGTGGTCTACTATTTATTGGGAGTGTCTCGGGAATTTTCGGACCCCTAATTGAGCTTCAATTTGGCGATTCGGGCCTAAGTGGCACTTTTAGTATTTAAATATTAATTTTCGGAATTAAGTTAAATAATTATTTATTTTCCGAAAATTCAAGGGAGATGGTCCGGAACCGGAATATTATGCTGATGATCGTGGCGAAGTCCGTTTATTTAATCGGACTTTATTTTTAAGCTAAATTGAATTTTTAATATTAATTAATTTTCGAAATTAATTAAATAATTATTTATTTCCTGAAAATTCAACTGGGATGGCCCGTGACCAGAAAATTATGCTGATGACCATGGTGAAGTCCGTTTATTTAATTGGACCTTATTTTGAGCTAAACAGAATTTTTAATATTAAATAATTAATTTTCGAAATTAATTAATTATTTATTTATTTTTCGGAAATTAAGTTTGAGATGGCCAACGACCGAAATCTCGTGCTGATTGTCGTGCTGCACAGTCCGTTTATTCATTTGAGCTTTGAATTGTGCCAAATTGATTTAATTGTGGATATTTAGGATGTGTTCCTAAATTGATTATTTGGGTGAATTGAGTACGAATTAAGGTTGTGGATAATTACTTTTGAAACGGGATGAATCATCATGAAAGGCACGGGGCTTGATGATTAGATATATCACCTCGGAGAATGCACATGGCTCGGTGACGAAGTATATTGCCTTGGAGAATGCATGTGGCTCGGTGATTAAGTGTGGCATCTAAAAGGACACGTGGGCTCGGTAATTTGATGCATTACCTCGGAGAATGCACGTGGTCCCAATGAGTACATTTGGCATCTAAAAGGACACGTGGGCTCGGTAATTTGATGCATTACCTCGGAGAATGCACGTGGTCCCAATGAGTACATTTGGCATCTTGAAGAGACACGTGGGCTCGGTGACTTGATGCATCACCTCGGAGAATGCACGTGGGCTCGCTGATTCAAAATGGCATTTTAAAGGGCACGTGGGCTTGGTAAATTAATGCATTACCTCGGAGAATGCACGTGGCTCGATAATTGGTTTTATCAATTGAGGCTGTATAGCAATAGCTTGAATGACCAGAAAATGGTCAGGCTGATATGTAATCGACTAGGTCGATTGATCATTGATTTGATTTGATGTCGTGGATTGATTGACTGATTAGAAATGACCGTGAGTGGTCTTGTTGGCATGTAATTGACTAGATTGATTTGATCGATGCTTCGATCTGTGAGGTGATTGCTTGGATGCCTATTATGAATTGTACTGACTTGCAGGTGGGATATGAGGCCAAGGTACGTCTTCTGCCCTGTGCGTGAATAGGCAGCCTATAGTATAATGGTTTACTAATTGGGCTTAGTGGGGTAGAACTAGCTGAGACGTAGTCTCATCCCAGTTTGGGGAAAAACATTTCAGGACCCCACTTGAGGAGCTGAGGAGGAATCTGAGAAGGAGAACTCGGAGGTGAAACCTGAGTAGAAGGACTTTTGGAAGAAGAAGATAATACCAAGAGAGATTTTGAGTATGACCTGAAATGATTGAGATTTCATCTTTTTTTGTGAACTCCAATTGATGTGAATAGTTATGAAGTTCTCTGGTTGATGTCATGTACAAAAGTTTGGTTATAAATTTCAATATGAAAAAAATATGGCCCTGCTTTTCTATCCAATCGATTTATTGTCTGGGGATTTTAACTGCTTCCGCATGTGCTTAAAAACGAAAGGGTCGGCGATACTTTGTCCTGGGATATCGCATTATAAAATCGACCAAGTGAGAAGGATGTGTGCGTGCCCAAGGATCGGGGCGTGACAATTGTTATGTGAGTAATACCTACATGGTTAACCACATCAATGAGAGGCAAACTAAGATGTGAGTTCAAATCTATCAAGTACATTTGGAACATCAGAGTTTGCGATGAAGCTAGAAAGAAAGAGGAGTATGTGCCAGATATATAAAGCCATATAAGTTCATGGTTTGAACCACAACCTGAATACTAGGTGGCATTTGATCAGCAACAACAAATTAGTTAAAAGATAGTGGACACAACATTAGAAAAGCAAAACACCAATTTATTATATCATGAGTCATCATATATCCATTTCAACTCCAAGAGAGACTGAATATCAGCTGGCACTTGTTCCACAATGTTTTCACCTTCTTTAGCCTTTTTCTTCTGTATGGAAGGATCTGCATCAAACACTCGTGGGTTGATCTTCCTGGAAATGATATGTGCACAGACATACTCCTTGCACAGACAAACCTGCAAATCCGTCGATCAGAAAACCAATCGTAGTAATAATGGATAAATGGCTAAAAGCAACACAAAATACCCACACTTGTTAAAAAATAAAGGCAATTTTTTCCGTCTTTGCCATTGCTCCAAAAGTTTCTACCCGCATTTCAAACCTGTCATAGGAATGTTGGACGAGGGAAAACCAATTACAAGATCAGTGACAATAGAAGTCAACTTCTCATTATCCCCAATTCTTGCATCAAATCAGTAGCTTATGCTACACGACCCTATTCTTCCTTTATTTTTGCAAGTTTCTTGATCAACCGTGCTCTCTCAATTTCGAAATATACATGAGTTACGAAACTAGCTACAGAAATCACGAACTAAAGGCAGATTGCTGATGAACATAAGCTGCAATAGGGTATGATTTCTCACATATTCACCTTCCCAGCAACAACAGAGTTAAGTGTCTTGATAAGCTCTATCTTGGTCTCTAGATCAGGTGTCTCGTCAACATATTACAAAGCTTGCTACACCATTGATGTCACAGCCTGTGGATAAGAAAACAGTGACATGTAGGTCACTATCAAATCAAGTCAATGACTTGATTATGTTTAGATCACAATTAAAACTTTGATTTGAACTATTTGATTAACAGCACAGAAAATTTGTCACTCTAGAATGAAAATATGGTCAAAAAAGGAACCAAAAGGGACAATAGCAACATACAATACAAATACAAGTATCTCTATGAAGAGGTTACAAGCCAATTGAAAAGTCGGAAGCAACACAAGCACTATAAGATCCCCATAAAGGATATTTCATGAAATGTATTATGAACTAGACATGAAAAAGAAGTAATGCAACTCATCAATGAATAGGGGAACAAAAAGTAAAAATTTGGGGCAATCCTTGTAGAGAATCCAGAAACAGAAGGTGAGAAACTGAAGAGGATTCCACAATACCAGATTCTAGAGGATTCCACCATAGTAGATACTAAAGCACAAGCACCGGAGGCCGAGATCTCGCATCCCAACAGATTGCCTAGAGCCAATTCCCATGTCAATATGCCAGGCACATTCTTTTTTTTAGATAGTTATACATAGATGGCATGTAAAAGCTACACAAAACAACAGTTCATGATCTAATCAGTACATATATGGGAGGCAATCCTGCAAGTATAAAATCAACCCCTTAAGGTAACGGTTGTTAAGATTGATCCCAAAATTATAGAAATTGGACCATACATTGGATCAATGATTGAAAGACCCTACAAAAAATTAAGGTCTAAAGTGATAGATTCTTTATCTTTTTTTCTGTACTATCACCTGTATGTTATCTTTGAAAAGAGGGAATGAAGCACGTCACTGAAGTACATCTTAAAGAAAGTTAACTAGAAAAGCATGTAAGGCAAAAGTAAAGAAGAGAATAAAACAAATGCAAAACCGGATGATGGCGGTGAAAAGAAGGAGAGAGGAGGATGAAAGAAATAGACAAGGTAAAGTGCTATACGCCGTAACATGAAAAAGAATTTTGCCCCGGCCCGTAGAGGTGGTTGCTTTGTACAAAGGTGTCGGCATTGGGCTGCACCGCTGTTTGTGGAGGCACAGCAGACTGTCCATTCACCTCAACCCAAGCTCTCATGAAGGTTATTCTTACTCCGGCAAAAAGCAATCAAATCTTCCATCCAATCTAATTCAAGATGAGGGCAACACCTCATTCTCATTTATACTTCCCCTTATAGTTCAATCCCCAAAGTTAGCCCTAATTAACGAGGTTTGGCCTTTAGATATTGTTTTAGACGTACATTGGGACATGCACAATGAGAACTGGAGTCTAATTTGGTTTACTATGAGATTGATTGCTAATTAAATAGGCCAAGTAGAATATTTGGGACTAGGATTAGAAATCCCATGCTACATCTCCAATGATCCTACTCGATCCGAATCGGGAATAACTTTTGATGTGACCAAGTTCCATCTTTTAATTGCATCCTACACATATAGCAATCCTAAAACAATTTTCAGATCTTGCATAGGTATAATTAATAGCCACTAATTATAATGCTCGACTAATCCGGGAGTAACTTATCGCTTTCAGCAAACCATGACAATGAAATACCATCAACAAAGAGTGAAAATTCCACCATATCACCCAAAAGCGAGATATGAGAAGGCATATTCTTGGACATAGGTTAACCTCGATGACCCCATTCACTCCGAACAATGTGTATATGATGCTTCTTTTATTACAAGAAAGTTCAGGAGCAATAAAATACAGGGAAAACAATTTAACATGGATGAATATCCCAGTATCAGTGTCATCAAATAATCTTGACTCCTTTGTATCACTTGAAGAGGAAGGCAAAGAGTGCTTTGAACTGGGAAGACAAAAGTTCATGCCCCAAGAACTAGGTACACAGCTGAACACAATAATCTTGGCTCTTGCATTTTTAATTTGACTTTCGCCACCAACAAATCTAACACATGCTGTTGTTCATGCAATAGAGAAACTCCACGGCACACCCTAATTGCAATAGAGAGGTACCACTTGTAATCACAGTTCATCTTTAATTGATAGTATATTAGTTTGTCAGTTGGCAGATGAACATCAATCCCCAAATTAGCATTACGAATCACTCCTCCAGCACCCAGCCTCAATTTCTTTTCTCCCAGTTTCTTTGTTATGCAATAAGTATAATAAGTAAGGCAACAAGGAAATACCTATCCATCTCTATAAAAGACAATGCAAATCCCAAAAACAAATCTACTATGCAGAATAAAAAACAAAGAGGAGCCCCAACTCCCGACTTCACTAAACCTAAGGCGATAAAACAAAATAAAACTACTTGACTTAGACAATGCACCTTTTTCTCTTTGTCATCAAAGACCAAGGATATTATCTAATTTTTCAACCATTTACTCCCACACGTTTAACTTCAATTCCAAAAGGAGGGTGGGCCCATCTTGTAAAAGTACAAGTTCAAAGTTTTTTCCTAGATAGTACCCCAAACAACAATGTCCAGATCATCCACAGAACTTTGTGCGCTACTTTCCTACTCAGCTCATGCACATGCCACCTACTGAATTCTATCTATTGAGTTCGATGTCTCCTCCAAAGCTAAGCGGTCAGATGCTGAAGACTCACTGATATCCTGCCAGAAGGTATATCTCCCCAGGCCAATCTCTTTGCTTTATTACATATCTATTTGTATACACATACAAAGGTGCCACCATTAAACTTCCACAGGGATATCAACCCCAACCTTCCTTCCATCATCATCCAAGACAAAAGAGAAAGAAGAAGTAACTAGGAAGGCGGATCAAGCATCGAAATTGTAAGGGTGAGCTCGAGGAATTGGCACAAAAGTCCCCAAGCACCATTGCTTCGGAGCCTCTTCTTCTTTCTAGTACACCAGACGAACAGAAACATTGCCGAGAACACCTGAAAATCGGGGGAAATATGTGGAAAATCCCATCAATTCCCAGAAAACTACTGAGCTAGCTACTACGACCGGGGTTCTAAAATGCAGTTGAAGTTGAGAGACCGCAGGAAAGCTCGAGAGACGTGTGCGTGCATTTACTTGGAGCGGTTGGAGAGGGCGTTGCCCCCGTGGCGTCCCCCTCGTCGCCGTGGCCGTCGTCATCTCCGCCAAGCCGACCGACCGCCGCCCGCCCGGTGGATGCGCGGGCGAACGGTGGCTTCGATCATCGGGTCTACTCGCGAACTCGGAGCTCGATATTAAAGAGGAAGGCCAATGGTCGAATGGTAAGCTTTGACCGACCGGTGGGGAGCTCTGGGACACATCCAAGCAAGTTCTCTCATTTGTGTGGGCCTAAAATTTGACACGTAGGGCGATCGTTCGAGAGATGGGCATTTAATAATATCTAAAACTTGCAAGTGTTTCAAGTCTGATAAATTCCTCAAGGCTCTAAATCTTTCGCACCTTGAAATTATGAGCTTCGATAGTCCAGGTGGGAAGCTGGGACACATTCAAGCCAATGGCAATTATAAAGAACGAGTTTCATGAGGCGGGTTAGCTGGGAAAGATGAGGCAAAGATTGCCCCTAGCAGGTGATAATTAGATCTGTTAAGCCAAAGGGCAGTTATGGTAACTCTCGAAGCTTTTCACAACAATTAACGTCAAGCTTCTCTAGCGAAATCAATTTACATATATTACTAGGTAGTCGCTCGAGATATTTGCAATCCGAAGCTTCCAATTTTTGGAGTTTTGCCAACATCCCAATAGCATCAGGCAATTCTGTTATGCCAATTCCATAAATATACAAGATCCTCAAATTTTGAAGATTCCCAATGCTTTTAGGTAATTTCATAATCGATGTCCATCCTAAGTTCAATTCAGTCAATGAAGCTAAATTTCCAATCGAATCAGGAATCTCCGTCAATGTGGTGCAACCATCTAAGAACAAGCTGTGCAGAGATGCTTGATTGCCTATGGAGCTAGGTATGTGGGCTAACTTTTTACACTGATTGGCAAGAATGACCTTGAGCTCCTTCATGGCACCAATAGATACAGGTAATTCTTCAATTGCCAAACCAGGTATGTGTAATTGGGTTAATGAAGCCAAGGAGCCCATGGATTTAGGAAGTTGAGAAATTTTACAACGACCGAGAGATAGACACTCCAACTTCATCAAACAATCACTCGAAATAGGAATCTCTTGTATACTAGTGCATTCTATGTTAAGGTCCCTCAATTCTACCATTCTAACTATTATTGCCGGTAGATTCTTGTGTTTTCTACAACCGAAGACATTCAAGGAAACAAGAGTCTTGATGTCCCTAATAGAAGGACAAAGCTCTTCTAGATTCCAACAATCTGTAAGAATCAAAATCTCCAACCTTAAAAAAGTGGACAAGTCGGGAGTTCTTTTCAAATATGGACAATGCATGAGCTTGAGAACTTTGAGCTTGGTTGCCCTCTGAAAGAGAAAAAGGGTACGTTAGCGCAAGTGGACTGATGCAACCTATGATCTTCAACTACTACTTATGTATTTTACTTTTTAGAATTCCTGAAAAATTACCCATGTTCCTCTACTCCTTTATAGTTGTCCTATTTAATTTTAAATGTCTCTTGTAGTAGTATTTGGCCACGCCAACAAATAAGTGTCTTTTAAGCATATTGATTGCAAAAGAATGTTAGGGTGTACGAGTGCTAATTGCATTTATTTCCGAATAACATTTCAAATGACATATTTGGTTATTAGATATAAGCAACTTATATGGGAAAAGTACATTATCAGTGCAAAAACTTGTGTACGGCGCTCACTTTGGTGCCAAAAGTTTTGGCTGGATCACTTAAGTGCCAACAAATTTGAAAAACGATCATTTCAGTGCCAACGCCGATAAAAATTGGCTAGAAATCCGACGTGGCACTTTTTTTATTAATTTTTGAAGTCAACATGGCTCGTCGGAGAGTACAGTCAGCCATCCAAACAACAAAACGATGCCGTTTCCCGTCTTCCCCCAACTTAGAAACCCTAAATCCCCAAATTGAGAGAGAGAAAGAGAGAGAGAGAGAAGGAACATCGTCTTCTTCTTCCTTGAACACCAACACCAGCAGCGGCACCAGTAATGGCACCGACACCACCACCACAATCAGCTGCGCACCAGTGGCACTTTCGACCCCTCTTCTTCCTCTTCCTCCTCCGTCCTTGCTTTCTATTCTTCCTACCACTTCTTGCTTGAGCAACAATCTCAATCTCTCTTCACTCATTTGGTCGAGCAACTACAATGGTGGTGAAGCGATGGTGGCCAAGCGATGGCGGGCGAACGACAGTGGCCAAGCGGCAAGTGGTGAAAACCCTAATTTCAATCCTCGAAACCCTAATTTCAATCCTTATGAGCTATACGGCGTTGTTTCTGTGAGAATGTCCATGTATAATGGTAAAACGACGTCGTTTCTTGAGGAGGATGGAAAACAACGTCGTTTTAAAGCGACCGCAACTTTTTTTTTTAAATATAAAAGCCACGTAAGTAATCTGGCCGGAATCTCTCGCTAATGGCACCAAAATGAGCGACGTACACAACTTATGGCACTGACAATGTACTTCTCCCAACTTATATTATCAAAAAAGCATATGACAAATCCAAATGAAAAGAGAGATGCGATCATTGGGCACCAAGTTTTCCTTTAGCACTATGAAATTAAAGAGAAATGGCTAGTTTAATTACGAAAATCAATTTTCAAATTTTATATGTACAAGGAAAAAATGTTAAGTTAAAAAAAAAAAAAAAAAAAATAGTTCAATGCCTTCTTTACATCTTACCTTGAGTTGAACCCATCCTTCCCAATTCTCCGAAATTGCACTATTTGACAAATCAAGTACAATAATTTCTTCAGATGAAAGTTGGCCACAATGAAATCCAAGGGACACTCCTTCCATTGAAGCCATCTTAATTTAGGAAGTAAGCTTTGGAAATCTCCAGTAAAATTCGCACCATCCACTTGAAGAAATCTCAAGTTAGTCAATTTTTTAAATTGGTTAGCTGCGTATCTTCTTTCATAACTCCATCTGTCAAGACGAAGGGCCTCAATCTTTCTAGTACCCTACAATTTGGAAACATTGTGGATTATAAGTTTTGAATGATGAGATGAAACCAACTAATATAAAATAAAATGCACAGATTTCAATCTGCTGTCTTACAACTATGGTATACACTTCTCCCTTACAATTTTGTGAAATGAAAGGTTGTAGTTGCATATTATCTATCTAATCTATGTAAAGATGAGAAACTCAAGCGATTGTTCCCAAAATTTTTCCTCATCCAATTATACCCTTCGCAATTTGCACGTTTTGAATTTCCAAAATTTGCGTCCATTTGTAACTACAATGGAAGGCCTCTCTTCATGCATACACTAATTCAAATATATCTATCGGAATTATGGGTGTGCAACCGGACCGGATATACCTAAGAACCAGACCAACCCACTTGGAAAATAGGGTTGGGAACCCGTTCTCGTTGAAACCGGTTCGCAGAATTCGAAACCGATTTTGTAAGTAGAGAGCCAAAACCTTATTTTTTTCCCTGATTTCTATTCTTACTCTAATAATCACACAATGTTTTTCCTTTGGGCTCTCTCAGACATGCATGACACTCCTCCTTCGTCATTCCTCTTCCTCACTCGCTTCCCTCCCTCACCGACTCCCTCTCGCCTAATTTCTTGAGTTATTCTTGCATAAATGAACAGTTTTATATAATAGTTGTGAGAATAAGACTAATATTAGACCCATGATTGTTACTAATGTTTATGCAATGTTATGATTTTGCTTTGTCTTATGATTTTACTTATTATAATTGGCTCTGTGAATCCTTAATTTTCGTTTAGTCAAAAAGTTCATGTATTTATTTATTACAAGTGCTTAATGTTTCAATACAAATTAGGAGGATTGCGTTTTTCTTGCGTATTAATTAAAAATTCAAAATCGTATAGGATATGAGAGGTTGCAAAACAGGTTCCAGTGGAAATAGGGTTGACCCTAGAACCTGTGACATCACAGATTTTCAACGTTGTTTTCTATTGAATAAATTGGGCATTCCATTGGCACGCCTATAGGGCTGTTCTTAGATTTGATTACTCTCGAGATAAATAGACTATTCAGAGAAGCTATTAAGAAATTTTAAGGCAATAGACTTGAGAATTCAACTAGAACTCGGCTTTTCAATCATGCTCATCTTTTGAGACAATTACGGCACAGTTAAAAATCAAATTGAGATCAGAGATAGGTCTGTTCGATTGAGATGTGTGGGCGATCGTGGGTGACTCCACTAAATTGGAAAATTCTCGTCGACCGGCACTAGTTTGATTTCTCTGTCGTTTGGGTACCCTGTGTCTGTAATTGAATCATTGATATTTTCACAACAATTGAGAATCGCCATTGAGTCAAGTGGGTTCATTGTGGCTCAAAGAAAATCGACCACAGGTTGCCCTAAAAAGTTATGAAAACTACCTAGTAGCCTAGGTCACGCTAAAAATAGACATGAAAATTAACCGCCAATTCAAGTCCAATTTCAGAAATTGAAAATTCTATCATGTCACAATAAATTCTAGGAGTGTCGACTCAGTTTCAGAAGATTATTCTAACAACCGAGACTTTTTGAGAAAAAGCCATTGTAGGATCGCTTTCGTTTAGAAAATGCCGAAGATGGTTTTGGATTGCTAAATGGGAATGAAAGATGGATGTGTGGGTGAGGAAAATTTTCAATTTGATAATTGAGATATCAATTAAATTTATGGAGGCCAAATGAGAGTGAATCAAGAGAGAATTGATGTGCAATTGAAGCATTTTTGCTAAGAAATTCGTATGCCCCTCATAATTTGTGACTTATGGACCAACTCAACTCTCTAGAAGGGGTATTTTAGGCTGAAATTGTGCTGGTGGGAGACAGTTATGGTTATGGATCAAGATGAGGGGACAAAGGAGATATTTGTGTGGAAAATGTAACCAAGTGGCCCGTCCATCTCTCTCTCTCCCTCATCCTTCCCCCTTGCTGCTGTTCGAGATTTCCTCTCGATTCTTCTTGGTTGTGCAATGCCACCAGGAACCAGCGGAAGACGAAGACCAGCTACTGCTCCATCTTGGTTGTGCTTCTCCATCGAGCGAGCTTGCCAGCCCAAATCCCCACGCCCATGATCATTTCTTCTTCACCCTATGCCGAATTGCTAGCAGAACGCTCGAAGAAGCCCACGCCTCCACCGAGTTCCTCAACCCTTGCCACGTCCGAGCTTTCTCCAAGCTCGGTCAACCAATGAAACGTTTCCCCAACCGTGTTGACTCCCTTGCTAGTGAAGCCCACCATCATCTGTCTCCTTTCTCTGAGCAGACCAGCATCTTCCACTCACTTTCTCTCTTTGCCAGCGCCACTGGTTAAGGCTAGCAGTCGATCGAAGACATCAACGAAACTGCCGAGCTCCTCTCCTTCGTTGCTCCCTTTGTCCACGTGTCTTTGGCTCAGCACTCAGCCCACAATTTGGCTAGCAAATCTCACGAGCCTAATGGCCTAGCAAGCAGCCCACAATTCAGCATCTTCAAGCCCAACTCTCCGTAAGCCTAGCCCAAGTTGGTTAGAAGCAGCTCAATCCAAAGTAAGCCCACAACTTAAAGCCCAAATCAGCGAGGCCTAAGCAAGTTTAGCACATTTTTAGCCCATGTTGGGCGCGCAAAATAGGTCCAAGCCCGTGGGTGTTGTCACAAGCCCAAGTTCGACCACCGTTGCAATGTTCCGATCTTCACTTTGCACAAGTGAGTTTAGCTCAGTAATCCTTACTTAGTTTGCTAATGATGCTTAAGAGTTGATTAGTGTTAATTAAGTGTGATTAGGTGATTAGATGAGTTTATATTAATTAGATTAGTGATTTAATGATGCATGTTATGCGGTTAGACTTAGCTATTAGCAAGTCGATAACTTATAGTATTTATTAAATGAACCTCGGGATTTTTCCCGGTTTTTCTCGGCTTTCAATTAGGCATTACGGGCCTAAATTGGATTTTTAGTATTTATTTAATTAATTTTCGAAATTATTTAATTAATTATTTATTTTCCGGAAATTAGGCAAGGATAGTCGATGACTGGAATTTTATGCTGATTGTTGTGGTGCAGTCCGTTTATTTAAATTGAGCTTTATTTTTTGCTTAAATGAATTATTTGTGATTATAAGATTATTTTCCTGAATTATTTAATTTGGACAATTAATTGGAAAATAACCGGGTGTCGGTTAACAGCACCAAAAATATTTTGGTGGACTACATATAAGTGTGGGATTTGTGGAAAGAAAATTATAATATTTTGGCTAAGGTCGATTGTGTGCCGACGCACGTGTACTTTTGTCAGAAATGAATAAAAAGGAAAAATTGATTGTACATTCGAAGTTCCATGTTATATACCGGCTTGGTGACCCTATAGGTCATTTTGTAGAATGGACGGTATTCAATATCGGCTCGGTGACCCTATAGGTCATTTTTTAGAATTGACGATATGCCATAACGGCTCAGTGAATCATTATGTCATTTTGAAGAATGGATGTTATGATGAATATACACGGTGACTTAATATGTCATTTTGAAGAATGAATCGTGTAAAATACTAGCTTGTGGCGACCCTATAGGTAATTTTGGAGAATAGATAGTATTGATTGAAATTACCAACACTAGTTTGTTTGACATGAAATCGACTAGGTCGATTGATCGATGTATCGATCTATGATATTATGATTGGGTGCCTATTTGAACTGTGCTAATATGTAGGTGGAATCTAAGGTCAAGGTAAGTCCTCTAGCTCATGTGTGCATAGACAGCCCATAGTGTATTGGTTTACTAATCGAGTCTTAGAGGGGTAGAACTCGCTGAGACGTTGTCTCAATGGTTATTGTATAACCATTTCAGGTTCCTAGATGGCAGCACCTCCACCTCCTCCTCGTCCTATGCACTTCGATATCCTAAAGAAAGTCACAAAGATAGAGACCCACTTCCCGATTCACCCTCATCTTGAAGGACTAGAGTACATCCTAGTTTAATCGACTGTTTGGGTTGACGTGGGCAAGGACGCCCTGAGGCCCCACCAATATTGATCATGGTACTATGAATACCATGATGGGCGAAAGGAGGGTCCCGTGCCAGAAGATGATGTGCCTATGTTTGTTATGGAGGAAGCATTTAGGAAAGGGACGCTGATCATAAGGATGGGTTAGTAATAGATGCCAAGGACCCAAAGCTCAAGAGTGATAACAGCTCTCCAGTACCGTCAAGAGTAGAGTCTAACTAGAGTGTGCCAGAAGAAGGGGAGATAGTCGAGCAAGAGAAAGGACTGGAGGAGAACCAGGAGGGGGAATGGCTAGAGGAGGATTACCTGTTGGAAAACCCTAAGGAGGAAGAACCAGAGGAAGACGAGGAGCTAGAAGAAAGTGAGCTTAGTGAAGAGGAATCTGAGGAGGATCAGGATGATGATCCTGAGTACGACCCGGATGAGAATTGAGATCCCATTCCTTTTGTGAACTTTGTGTATATCTCGATAGGTGTGAGACTAGACCCTGTGAATAGTATGGTAAGATATACTATGAGGTGTGCATGTATAAAAGTGTGGTTGTGAATTTCAATATGAAAAATATGGCCCTACTTTTCTATCCCATTATTTTTTGTCTAGGGATTTATTATATGTTTCCACATGCGTATTAAAAAAAAAAGGGTTGGCGATGCGTCCAGCAACATCGCTATTAATTGACCAAGTGAGGGATGGGCACGCTTTCGAGGATTGGGGCGTGACAGAATCGGACCGGAAAAACATGGTGGATCGGATGCAGGGTCCAACACAAACAAGGTTGAATACAAAGTCCAAAAAGGGGGAACCCGTTATAACATGGTCGGGTATGAAATCTAGGTCTAGACCCTATCTACCTTGGACTTGATCACCCCTAATCAAATTCATGCCCTTTTTATGTAAAATAACACTACCTTTACGTCTATCATATATATATGAACAAATACAACTCTAACTTGCCATCGATATGAGTATCAAAATTAAAGAATCCCAATTGTAGAATTCCTTCCCTTTCTTGGTTTAATTTGTTTGCAATTCTTCGTATTAAAATGAAAACAAGAATGTCATCGCAAAAAGGTATGCATGTGTTTTACATTTCTTTGTTATCATGCATTTCTTTGGTGAGGGTTTTTCATTATACGTGGAAGGAAATTTGATAATATCGAACATTCTATATATGATTCTTTTTTTTAGCTATAGATGTTTCATGTGATCTTTTCATTTTCGTGTTGATTTTGTTACAGTGAAGTAGTAATCATCTAAATTTTGCTCATTTTTACAATAGATTAATGAGATCATATGTATAAATAGATTGGACAAGATTGATAAATTTGTATTCTTAAGGAACTAAGAGTTTTCTGAATTTTTCTTTTGTTTGTAACCTATTATTTTAGAAACTCAAATTTGATTTTTTTTTTTTTTTGTTTTTGTTTTAGGGCACATAGTTATTGATTCTATTCTTCTATTTCCAGGAATATGTTTGGAACAAAAATTCATTTGATAAATTTTTTGTACCCGAGAATAGATTTGGAACAAAATCAAATAGTATAAAAACGTATTTTTTTTTTTTTCATGGGAATAATTCCAGAATCAAGGCAACCCAAATTTCTTTTTTTCTATTATTCTTTTCTTCTTGTTCTTCTTCCTTCTCTCTTCTTCTTCCATCGTTGTCATTGGTCACCGCCATCGCCGTTGACGCCACCACCGCTATCGTCCATTGCCGTTGATTGCCATTGACCTATTGGGCAAGGTCCGGATAGCTCACCAAAGGCTCGCCTAACCATCGGTGAGGCTTGGGCGATTGAGCCTCGCTCGAGCCTCCCCAATAACGACGAGCCTTGGCTGGGCAAGGCCGAGCTCGCCCAGCCACCGATAGGGCTCAACCTTGCTATGCCATTGCGAGGTCCATCTTGCCTTGGCTATGCGACATCGACCTTGTAGTGGCTCGACGAGGTCAAGCCTCGCCTAGCTGCCAACAAGGCTTGGCTAATGAGGCATGGCCTTGTCGGGGGTCGGCAATGCTCTGATGAGGTCGTTAGCCTCGTTTGGCCAATTACTAGTCATCCCAAGGTCGGCAACTAGCCAAAGCTTGAAAAAGAAGAGAAAGAAAAGAAAAAAAGGAAAAGAAAAAAGAAACAAATAATACAATTATTAAAAAATTGAAAGAAAATGGTTTGTATTAGAAATTTTGAGGACAATGCCAAATGTAATTCTATTTCGGAAATATAAATTTTGGCCAGTTACCAAACGTCTTCAAATATTTAGAAATTATTTTTGGAAACAGAATAAAAAAGAATTATATTTGATTAGAAATTATTCTTGGGAGCAAAATGGTTACCAAACGCATCCTTAGGTGACCAATTGCAAATAATGAGAGTCAATAGTACAGATTTGTTTGGTGCAAAAATCTGCTCACTGAAAAAGCATTGGTAGCATTTTTTTCCTATAGTCTTGTTATTTTGTTATGTTTTGTATCCCCATGTTTGTTTAGCTATTCATAATTAACGATACTAATGACATTTGCGCATGCTTTTACAGATCATCCATGTTATAATTGCTTTTAGTGGATATCTAACTTTCATGCCAATGATGAACATTTATCATTACACAAAATTCAAAACCATATTTACTCTGGTTAACAATACCAAAAATCCCGAACCGGTAGATTTGTTCCGCACTTACCCCACACTAATTTTATGTTACCAAAAATTTCAAACTGATATGCATGTGCCACATTTACCCTAAACTAGTTTTTGTTTCACAAAAATAAGATGATGATATAAATGTTAACTAAATCTTTGCTAAATAAGATGCTCACTTTGAGTTGAACGATGAACAAATAATTATTATAACATGATGGCCTAAATTAAACAAATAACTATTATCTGGGGATTAATAAAAAAAAAATCATCTATCGTCACAAAGAAAAAAGGACCTAGCAGATTCACAGAAAGAAGCTATCTACTAATATGAAAAGCCTATACAACGCAAATAATGTATGTCTAAACGGTTACATTGCATGGTTGCTCATATATCATAACTAAATACAAACGCCACATCAGCAAATTGGCAGTGTCAACCAAAGATTGACCATAAATGACTCAATTGCACAAAAAGGTGAAAGTGAGAGGGCCATATTGAGCAAAAACAAAAATAGATGGGGGACTAAATTGCACAGCCAATAATACTTAAGGGATACACTTAACCCAACTTAAACAAATACAGGAACCAAGATAGCTAAATCATCACAAATGAATGGAGGTCTCATTTATCATATTATAACTCATAACAAGTCAATACTTAGTAAAAGAAAAAAGAAAGAAAAGACCTCCCAAGAAACGAAAAGACTAATCCATACATAAAACGCATGGATCAAATAAATATGCGGGGCAAAGCATGGCCGAAACAATCTATAAATGTCAGATTTTCTCTAAGAGTACCCCGTCAAACATTCTGCTTTTGTAGTTTTGTTGTTGCATTGAAGTTACCAAAAGGAGAGTATCCTCATCACAATACTACTATGTAAAGATATATCAATTGTCCAAGAAATTGCTTCTTAATTATGTTCTTGAATCAGGCAAATACTGCAATTAATTAAAAGAGCTCTTTTGCTAGTAGATGCAACAAGTTTTGGGGACTCAAGAGTGACAATTATTTTTATTTCAAACAAGAAAGGGAAGATGCACCCACATTTACCGACTAAGACAAGTGGAGAAAACTCTTACCTCATTGTTGTCAAGCACATCTAGGGCTTCCTTGTAAAACCACAATCTGCTACGCTCTTGAGGCTCATTTGGATTTTCTAGACGAACAATTTCCCTTCCAAGATCTCTCAGTTGATCATGCATCATTAGCTTGCCATCTTCATCAATTTTAATTAGAGACATAAGAGTTAATACTCCCTCCCCGGAAAAAAAAACCACAGGCATCCCACATGTAAGTTGGATTTTGTTTGCATGATCCAATGAAAAAGCATGCAATATCCAGAAATATCTGTTTTTGCTCATGATCTAATGCTTCATAACTTATCTTCAATGTCTCTTGCACTTTTTTTATTGGGTATTTTCTTTAATTTCTTCAATGTATCTATCCACACTTCTCTTGTCTTTCCACATAAGAATGAACCTATAACTTCAAGAGCTAATGGAAGCCCCCCGGTAGTAGAAACAACATCACGAGAGATAACCTCATAATCACTCCGAGGAGAATCCTTTCGAAATGCATGTCTACTAAATAAAATCAATGATTGATCCACAGACAACTCATTGAGGGGGTACATGTAGCTCGCCCTAGCTTCATTGAGAATGCTTCTGTCTCTAGTTGTGATGATGGCTACACTTCCTACTGCATACCAACTCCCGTCACCGACCAAAGCATTCAAGTGAGTATTCTCATCCATATCATCAAGAAGAATTAGGACTTTCTTACTTGTAAATCGAGATTTGATGACACCTATTCCCTCATCGACATTAGACACATGACACGAAGTTCCTATTATATCATAAATGAGTTTGTTTTGTACCCATTCAATACCCTTGCGTTGAGATGTTTCTCGAATATTTGCCACAAAGCTACTATACTCAAAATGATTAGCGAGTTGATTGTACAACACCTTTGCAAGAGTTGTCTTACCGATGCCACCCATTCCATAAAGTCCAATAATCTTTGTATTGTTAAATTTACTATCTATCAAGCTCATAATGTCTTCGATACAATCATCAATTCCAACCAAATGTTGGGGAACAGTTAGCTGAAGTTTTCTTTTTAGCACGCTCATAACTTTTTTGACAACAATTTTGACCAAAGCTCCTTCATGCCTGTCAAATAACAATGAATTTCAGCATAGGAGGGGATACATACACACAAACGTATTCTTTTTCAAGAAAGATTTATTTGTGAGAAATTAAACAATGATTTGGTGGAGAATAATGTACCCGTTGTCAATTTTCTCCGATTCCCATCCTTTCAAGGAACAGATTTCTTTAAGCGCTTCTTCCCATTCCTTTATGGACATTTTGCTCAAATTTTCTTTATGTGCATTGATAGCATCTCCCAAACCCCTTTTAAGATGTGAGGGCTGCACTTTGTAAAATATGAGCAACACTATTTGCCCTCTACTTCTCTTGCACTTCAACATTTGAGCCAGCTCGCAAAGGCACCATTTGCTGGAAGCATAGTTCTCAGAGATAATCGGGATTGAGATTGTTGACTGAGTAATGCTGTGGAGAAGCTCCGTACCAATCTCCTCACCTACACGCAGCTCATTGTCATCTCTGAAGACGTGAATTCCTACATCAATGAGGCTAGTATAGAGATAGTCGGTGAAGCCTTTGCGAGTATCTTTCCCTCTAAAACTCAAGAACACTTCATAATCATTTTCCTTTGGCCTTTTGGTTCCATCTTCATAATCACTTACATGTGGAGAGGTCAAGGAGGAAGACACCTCATAGATTTGATCTTCTAAATAAGTGGTTTCCTTTCTTTTCATCTTGAAAGGATTGTAAAAGAGATTGATGGAGAAAGAAACAGAGGTGAGAAATATGGAATCCCAGATCTGGGAATAGCCGAAACGTCTTGCGGGACTCAAACTTGGAGCTACATGCAAACAAAAATAGAAACTCTCAGGCAACTCATCAGAAGAACATGGAAGCACCAAAGCAGGAAACAGAGAAGGGCAAGGAGTTGTCGACTAGCTGAGAAGTGTTCAAACAAAATAACCCATTCTGTGATCTCCCCTGATCTCAGCCTTAGATGTTGCCATGTTGGATTACCAACACAAAGCACTCTCTACTGTGCGTGCTTGAAGAACACTGATTGCCGAGTGCTTAAAGGATGCTAAGTCATCGCACGCGTAATCTTCGCAACATTATGCGGAAGTTACGGGGAGCCTATGCAAGTGTTTCTTGACTTGCTTTTTCTTTTAAAGGAAAAGTAGAAAAGAAAACCAACTTGCAATAAACATGCTCCTACTCATTGCTTTTTTGACGGTGCGCTCTTGGACAATGCTGAGTGCTTGAAGATTGCTGAGCTACTGCACCAGTGATTTCATCATCATTCTGTGGAAGGTGGCGCTGCATGCCACCTGCTCAAATGCTTTGATTGAAATTTGAGATCTAGCAAGACTTGACTTGCTTTTCCATTAAATAAATGGAATAGTCGAGGAAATATAATGGGAAGGTGAAGGGAAGCGAGCAAGACACCAGGAATTTGCTCCAACAAGATGCAAGAAACTTCCGGCGGGTTTTTGAGTGAGCTTCCTTGAAACCCTCATCACCTCCATGCTGTGTTCACATTATTCGGTTTTGTGGATGTGGGGACTCGAATGTTATTATGATTCTCTGGCGTTCAATAAAGTACAAGAGTTGTTGGATCAGACCCGCAAAAGAGAATCGATAACTAAATATTTTGGGATGATGAATAAAATCAATGCTGACGCAAGTTCCACAGGAAATGGATGCAAATTTCCGTGGATTGATGACTAAAAATGAGCCTTAATTCTGCCTTCTTCTCGGTAGAAATTATTATTATATATATAAAAGATGATAAAGTGAGAGCATCTTACACTTCTTGTGGACCTTCCATGGATTGTGGTCATTAGGCGGGTTGGAAATTGGAATATGAAAGAAAACCAAAGATATCTGGATATCTCTCTAATAAGAAGAATGTTCATTTTGACCAATTCGATGGAATAATATTTGAAAAATATCTGGTTTGTCAAACTATATAGAAGGTGACGCAAAGGTTAAATATATTTTGGACCCCATGTTAATTACGTCAACATAAACTAAAAGCTCAATCCCTTTTAAGAGTTTGCCTAGTTGATTGAGAAGTCAAATATTTTCATATTTAAAACTACTCTTAATTGAAGTGTGATGTTTAATGGGCCTTCAAGTAATCAAACAGTCGGATTTTGTGCCTGACTATTTTATATAAGCGGTCGGCTTATATTTTCCCCTCTCTGGCTCTCTACCCAATTGATTCTCCAGAGCTAGGTTTAGCCCGATCAAATTTCCCTTTTCCTGGTGATGTGAGATTGGATACTTTGGGACACGGACTCATTATTTAATTAAAGCATTTCCGTGTTAACCGAAGTCCTTCCTAACATTTCTGAAGGTTGAAGCTTTTCTTTAGGCTGCAGGCATTGTTCTTTTCAATCGGTAGCTACAACTACAAGAAGCTTCAAAGAGGTTTCTTCCTCAATTTTTTTTTTTTTTAATTGTCCTTCATAATGTCAAATGAGATACTAATTAAATTCTAATGCTATTAAATATCAATCATGGTCTAAGTCATGTGAGTTCCCTTAAATTAGTCCAGAAGCAAAAGATATTGTCATATGATTTTATTAATTTCTCACTTACTAAGATGGTCATCCAGAAAGGATTATTTAAGAGATTCATTTTGGTCAGTGAGATGGATCTTTCATTACTCTTATTAACAAACACAAATACTGTATAAAGAGATTAATGAAATGATTAATGCGGCGATTGAGGGGGTTGAATTGATTGTTTTAAGAACATTGAAACTTTTTCATGGAAAATATGTGATGTAGTATGCTGCCTTAGGAGGGAGAATTGGTTGTTTTAAGAAAATTATTATTATTATTATTATTATTATTATTATTATTATTATTATTATTATTATTATTATTATTATTATTATTTTCATGAAGAACGTGCATCGGGTATTGCTGTAGGAAGAAAACAATCATGCAGAAGCAGTACCTTTCTATCCAAATGATAATAAAGGAGTTAGAGAGATCGAAGAGATGCAAAACAGATTTGTAGTGGCTTGAACTTCCACTTGACCTACTCCTCTCGCAACAAGGTTGAGTAACCCTCAAGATTTTACAGTTTTGCAGAGGATGCTACTTTTACACACAGCTCAGTAGATGATTCTACAAAACACGAGTACCTCTTACAACACTATTGACTTACCAACTTCCTAGATTATTAAAAGTGCAGACTTCTACGATGAAATACGATCAGAATTACCCAGCTTCTAGACACAAGACCATCTAAGAGAGTTTCAAGCTTGAGTCAACCTAAATTGACCCGAACCATATTAAATACATAAGGTGAGAGCTGGTTTAATCCCAGCCCTATGTCAAAATTTCTTCTTTTTTTTAATTCAAAAATAAAATTATTAACTTAGTTTCGAAACCCAAACATGCATTTACCAAATAATTAACATAATATTACCTAAGAAATTTATAAAATTTCATTCATAAGAAGTTTGTGCCACCTAACTTTAACTGCTCATAACTTTCATAACTTTCGTCTTGAAATTAAAGATAGTTGACCTTATTTTGGCCACTTTTCGATACCGGCACCCTTGCGTTTGTTGCTTTGAGCAAGTTTCCATTGACTTCACTAGGTCTTTTGAAGATAAATATTTTTAAATTTATTATATATAAATATATAAATAAATAGAGAGAGAGAGAGAGAGAGAGAAGAGAGAGAGAGAGAGAGAGCTATTCATTCAAAATTATTGAGAAAATAATTTAATCGAATCATAATACTAATGTGAATTGCATGCATATTTGACTTTATCATTATAATCCTAAACTGCATCGTCGACTTAACAAAAAATAAGATAATCGGTCAAAACAAATTAAATTATGTGTTTTCCGCGTGATCGCGAGTCATACATATCTCAAGTGTGAGATTGGATTAGATGATTTTTCGTGCGATCGCAAATTGTATTTCAGGCATCAAGGTGGAAATTAGAAAATTATCCTACTTCACCGATACTCAATTTTTTTTTTTTTTTTTTTTTTTTTTTTTTTGGATATGACTAACAGAGATAACGAAAATCAATCAACCTAAGAAGTGTACAAACAAAACAACCCACTCGGTGCTGTGATCTCCCCTGATCCTCAGCCTTATACGTTGGATTACCAACACAAAACACTCTCTACTATGAGTGCTTGAAGTATATTGATTGCTGAGTGCTTAAAGAAGGAACTTATGGCGTGTGCTTATCACTAACAAAGACATGAGTTCCGGTGATCGGCCGCCGATTTTATTTAATAAATCTATTCACGTGAAATGAGTTTGTGCTTAACTTTGCAAATTCTCCTTGTGCTCTGGATTTGGCTTTATTTTTCAGTATTCATGCTTTGTTTAGATTTGTTTTGTCATGAAAATTATGTGTTTTTGCATCCTTTCGAGTAATAAATACAATTTTTTTTGAAAAAAAAATAATGCTGACTCATCACACACGTAATGTTCGCAGCATTATGCGGAAGTTTCGGGAAACCTATGCAAGTGCTTCTTCACTTGCTTCTTCTTTTAAAGGAAAAGTGGAAAAGAAAACCAATTTGCAATAAAGATGCTCCTACTCATTGCTTTTTGATGGTGCGTCTTGAACAATGCTGAGTGCTTGAAGAATGCTGAGCTACTGCACCAGTGATTTCGTCATCATTATGTGGAAGGTGCAACTGCGTGCCACCTACGTAAATGCCTTGATTGAAATTTGAGATCCAGCAAGAATTGTCTTGCTTTTCCATTAAATAAATGGAATCTCTGGGGAAATGTAATGGGAAGGTGAAGGGAAGCGAGCAAGACACCATGAATTTGCTCCAATAAGATGCAAGAAACTTCCGGTGGATTTTCGAGTGAGCTTCCTTGAAACCCTCATCACCTCCATGTTGCGCTCACCTCATTTGGTTTTGTGGATGTGGAGACCCGAATGTTATTATGATTCTCTGACGTTCAAGTGGGTACGAAATCTGTGGACCTTCCTTGGGTTGTGCTCATTGGGTGGGTTTGAAATTGGAATATGAAAGAAAACCAAAGATCTCTGCACATCTTTTAAATAATAATAAAAAAATGTTTCATTTTGACTAAAGCAATGGAATAATATTTGAAAAATATCTGGTCTATCAAACTATATAGAAGGTGACACAAAGGTTAAATATATTTTGGGCCATATGTTAATTACGTCAATATAAATTGCAAGCTCAATCCCTTTTAAGGGTTCGCATAGTTGGTTGAGAAGTTGGATATTTTCATATCTAAAACTGCTCTAAATTGGAAAGTGGTGTTTAATGGGCCTTCAGGTAATCAAGCAATCGGCCTTTATGCCCAACTATTTTATATAAGCAATCAGCTTATATTATCCCCTCTCTCGCTCTTTACCCAGTTGATTCTCCAGAGCTAGGTTCTGCTCGATCCAATTTCAAGTTTTCCGGATGATGTGAGATTGGATACTTTAGAACAAAAATTCATTATTTGATTAAGAGCTTTGCTAGCATAACAATATTTAGGCTACGCTAAGAATAGATTATTATTCTTGAAGGAATGAACCCCACAACAATTTATAATTATTTGTTATTTAATTTTTGTGTCCATAATAGATTATTATTCTCACAATAAATTAAAGACAGTAATCCAATCATTTCTCTTTAATTATAGAATTTCCATGTTAATCAAAGTCCTTCCTAAGATTTTTGAAGGTTGAAACTTTAGCTACGGGCATTGTTCTTTTCAATCGGTAGCTCCAATTACAAGAAGCTTCAAAGAGGTTTCCACCTCAATCTTTTTTCATTGTCCTTTATAATGTTGGACGAGATAATTATTAAATTATAATGCCAATAAATGTCAATTTAATGATGGTATGTGAGTTCTCTTTAATTAGGCCAGAAGAAAAGGATATTGTCATGTGATTTAGTAATTTCCCACTTACTATGATGGTCATCCATAAAGGATTATTTAAGACATTCATTTTGGTTAGTGAGATAGGTTTTTCATTGCTCTTATTAACAAACACAAATAGGGTATAAAGAGATTAATGAAATGATTAACGCAACAATTGAGAGGGGGTGAATTGATCGTTTTAAGAAAATTGAAACTTTTTCGTGGAAAGCTTATACAATAGTATAGTGTAGGAGGGTGAATTGGTTGTTTTAAGAAAATTAATCTTTTTTCAAGAAAAATGTGGATCGTGCATTGCTGTAGGAGGAAAACTATCATGCAGATGCAGTACATTGTATCCAAATGATAATAAAGGAGTTAGAGAGATTGAAGAGATGCAAAACAGATTTGTAGTGAATCGAACATCCACTTAAACTACTCCTCTCACAACAAGGCTGAGTAATCCTTGAGATTTTACCGTCTGCAGAGGACGCTACTCTTACGTGAAGCTCAGTAGATGATTCTACAAAACACGAGTACCTTTTATGACACTATGACTCACTTAACTTCCTAGATTGTGAAAGCACACGCTTCTATGAAGAAAAATTATCAGAATTGCCTAGCTTCTAGAGCATATATACTAAGGCTTTGGCAATCAAAATCAAATTTATGATAGGATAAAATTTATCCTATCTTGCATTTGGTCTTTTTGTTCAAGATAGGAAAAAGTCGATATAAATGAGATATAGACCGGATAAAATTATCTCATGGGGAAGGTAGGATAAATGTGGATATGATTTTTAACATTCATAATAGAAAAGTTATTTTCTCGAATAACAAACTTCTTAAATTAACAAAACTAAAATTATATTTCAATATAATTAAATTTGAATTATAATATAAGAAATTCAAAATAACAAAAAGATAATAATTTAGTTATTTTAAATTTAATCGTTTTTATTTATATATTCGAATTTAATTCCATTCTATAATATAAATTCAATATATAAATATAAATATATTTATATGTATTACATCTTTTAGGTATTTTAGTATTTAGGTATATTAGTACAGTTTAACTCTTTAATAGAATTTTATTAGAGAATGATGGAAGGGTAAGAAAGAAATAAAAAAGAAATTAATGACAAAAGAAAAATAAAATAAACAAGCAAATAAAAATAGAATAGGCAAGAGTGTTCTGAGAGTTTTTTAACATTTTTATTTGAAAAATTTTTGGTTCATACATACTAATATACCATTTTTACTCAAAAAATGTACATGATAGGATGTGAATATATTCAATTTTATTCCTGTAATTACTAAACAGTAGAATGATATAGCAAAATCCCTGAATTTCATATCATATTCTATCCAGTCATATTCTAATTAAAAATTCATATGAATGAATGTAGCCTAAGAGTGTTTCTAGTCCGAATCAACCTAAACTGACTTGAACCAAATTAATTACACCTGGGAAGAGCTGGTTTAAGCCCAGCCCTTTGTCGAAATCTCTTTTTTTTTATTCAAAATAAAATTATTAACTTAGTTTCAAACCCAAGCACGCGGTTACCAAATAATTAGCATAATATTACCTAAGAAATTTATAAGATTTCTTTCATAAGAAGTGTGTGGCATCTAACTTTAGCGGTTCATAACTTTCATAACTTTCATCTTAAAATTAAACACAGTTGACCTTATTTTGGCCACTTTTCGATTCCGGCCCCCTCGCGTCTGTTGCTTTCAGCCAGTTTTCTAGTGAATTTGCTAGGTCTTTTGAACATGAATATTTTTAAATATATTATATATAGAGAGAGACCTATTCATTCAAAATTATTGAGAAAAAAAATAATTTAATTGCATCAGAATACTAATGTGAATTCATGCATATTTGACTTTATCATTTTAAGCCTAAACTCCATCATCGACTAAATGAAAAATGAGATAATCGGTCAAAACAAATCAAATCATGTGCTTTCCGCGCGATCCCGAGTCGTATCTTAGGCGTGAGATCCAATTGACCGATTTTCCATGTGATCGCGAGTTGTATTTTGAGTATGAAATTGGACTACGGAAATTAGGAAATTATTCTACTCCACCGATACTTGAAATTTTTTTGGATATGACAATACCGACAAAGATAGCAAAAACCAATCAAATTAGATAGCATAATATTCAAATTGATGTTGCGCAAGATCGTTACCTAATTCAAATAGCAACATTCCAAATTTGAATTCAGAACGACAGATACGGAATCGCGGTGGTGGATCACGGTGGACCGGTCACGGTGCTTCTGCTCAATGATGGCGACCTCGACGTGGGTTGGTGCTCACGTGGCTTGGTGATGTTCATGCAGCGGTTAAGAAAACCAGCAGCAGCAGCAGCAACGTCATTGGTGTTGGGGCTTTGCGGACTTTACATTTGCGATGGCGAGTGGTTCACCTACGATGGACGAAACTGTAACAAGCACGGCCAGCGAAGGAGGACAACAATGGCAAGGAGTCGTCGCGGATGAACTTGAGTGAACACTGCTAAGGGGCTGCAAGGCTTCTCTGAGATTGCTGGGCTGATGTCACCAAAGCTAACCATAAAGTTGGAACTTATGAAAAGCGTTATTTATAAAGCATCATTAAATCCGCTAGTGTCGATGAAGATTCACCGTTACAGGAGCTGTCTTGCACTCGCTTGGATTGATGCAGGGGCGTTGGTTTGTTCTGGACAGCCTGTGAAAGAACAGTCGAGCACAACAGACAAAACAGCAGCTGCCGGTGTCGGGTTTAAAGAAACGGGACAACAGCGGAAGCGTGGTGGCCTGGCCAGTTGTTCGCTCGAAGGGCTCACCAAGGGCTTGTAATTTCGCCAGGAACCTGCAAAGAATTAATCAAGAGACCACGGGGCTGCCCTGGCGTGCAAAGGACTTGCCGAGGGGTGCTTCATCGTTGCCGGAAATTGGCCATATCAGACTGGACTCCAGATAAATCGCCTCCCTCTCTATTGGGCTCCACACCTCCCACAACTTCTCTTCTCACATTCCATAATCTTGACCAAATTTTCGAAAATGCATGTCCGCACATGTACCCCAAAGATTATTGCCAATTATTAATTATCAAATCTTGGCAATAATATGAAATTATTAATCTGGCACACATGATTTTGGTCACCTAAAGAATAATGAGCTTAGCCAAAGTTGCTAAATTAAAGCTTAGAACTTTCAATTCAACCTCATCCATTGACGGTCCAATGCAAATGCAATAAAAAAATAACCCAAGTAATAAATACTCTTACAACTATATGCTATGCAATTTAATTTTAATATTTTTGTTTGGGTGTTAAAAATTAATCATTAATTTTTTTATGCAATAAACAACTAATTGGGCCGTAAAAATTTAGATATTAATAGCAATACTTATCTATCAATGTATTGTTTGATCACAGGCAATGTTAAGTCAGATAAATATTTGACACCTAATTCGATGGCAGATTATATAGTATTAATCCCTGAGACCCAATGTTTAAACCCTCAACATCTTCTCTTATAAAGAAAGGGGATTTGAGGTGACGAATGAATGATGAAATCGATCAAATGTCGAGATTAATAGGCAAAATGTGATGGTTTCTATATTTCGCTAGCCAGAAGATAAAATCATAAATGAATCAGATGAAGAAATAATTGAAAGTTGCCACTCGGTAGCACCAATAGTAAAATGAAAATGCAAGTGACTATGTAAAGAGAACACATTATCCTCAATATTTCAAGCTTCTTACGGTATTATTACCCACATACATGCCAAGATTTGAGAGAAATGTCAACTGGTCAACATTGAAACACATTCCAGTGACTGAAAGTTCAGAGAGAAATGACATCACAATAATGTCTTTTTGAAATGACATCACAACATCATCCTGGAGAAAAGCTTAGTCTATTGACGATATATAAGCTCGCTAAAAAAAGGTTTTTAGAATTGCCAACAATCAAGATTAAGTCCAAAGGAAATAGGCTCTCTCTGCTGAAAGCAAAATTCAAACGTGAAATGAAATACAAAATAGCATTCGTTCGCCTTTACCTTTGAAAGCTAATGTTATCCCCGATGTTAGAAAAACACTAACACCAGCAAAATTTGTAAAGAGAAACAGAATTTAGTAACAAGGAGCTTGCTTCTGTTGTAATGAGTGCACATCTTGTCCTGATACAAGTGCGCCTTTGAGCACGGTTTTGAGCATGGTTTTCTCATTCTCAAATTTATCTCTGAAATTACTCCAAAGAGCAGTTTATTGGATAAGCTCCATTGTGACCAATCGTTTCAGTTGCAACCTGCGTTAAAATAACAAAGGCACAGCCAACCAAATTCGATGGCAGATTATCGACCTATCGCAAGAAAATGCACAACCAAATACTAGAAACAATTCAAAGATGTACCTGAATTGGGGAATTTCTGAGACATTTTTATCTTCTAAAGTATTAAGAAGGCTTGATTGCAACCGATCATGTGGTGACCGAACAAAGCACCAGCAAATTTTCATTAGAACCTACGACTAATTAAATCACATAACGAACAGCTGTGCCTTGAAAAAGTCAGTGAAGACTTGACAAAGCCTCATATGAAAGAGCTTCACTGGCATCCACTGCTCTAGGTTTCCCCTTCGCTGAAGGAATCTCATGCATCGCCATATAGCAACGACAAATCTCAAGGTAACCATTGTAATGTGAGTAATACTTACATCGTTAACCACATGAATGTGAGGTAAGATGTGTGTTCAAATCCATTAAGTACATTTCTAACATCAGAGTTTGCAATAAAGATAGAAAGGAAAACGAGAATGCGACAGAAGAATAAAACCATGGCTTGAACCACAACCTGAATACCAGGTACCGCTTGATCGGCAAAATTTTTTTAGTTCAAAATAGTAGATACAACATTAGAATAAGTAAAGCACCAATTCACCATATCATGAATTCTTATTATATCCGTTTGAGCTCCAGAAGTGACGGAATATCAGCTGGTGCTTCTTCCACAATACTTTCCACTTCTTTAGGCTTTTTAATTGCCTCCTATACAGTTAGCAATCCTAATAACAATCGTGAAGGTAAAAATCTGGTACAGGTATAATCAATAGCCACCAGTCATAATGCTCTGACTAATCCAGGGGAACTTATCAGCATTCGGCATAGCATAACAATGAAATACACTCAATGAAGAGTAAAAATTTCCACCAGCTTGTCACCCAAAAGCGGAGATAAAAAGGCAAATATCTGGACATCAGTTAATCTCGACAATCTAATTCACTCATATTAAAGGAGTGTAAGATACTTCCTTTGTCACAAGAAAGTTTGGGAGTAACTATATACAAGAAAAACAACTTAACAGGTATGAATATCCAAGTATCGGTGTCATCAATTAATTTTGACTCAAGCACTTGACGAGGAAGGCAAAGAGTGCTTTGAGCTAGGAAGACAAAAATTCATGCCCCAAGAAATCAGTAGACGACCGAACACAATAATCTTAGCTCCCGCTTGTTTAATATTCCTTTCGCCACCAGCAAACCTGATACATGCTGTGTTCACGCAAGGGAGAAAATCCACAACAAACTCTTATTGGAATGGAGAGGTACAACTCCTACTTATTGTTCATCTCCAATTGATTAGTATTTTGACTCACTCCTCTGGCACCCAATCTCAATTTCTTTTCTCCCCGGTTTCATTGTTTTGTAAAAGGCATAATAAGTAAGGCACCAAGGAAATAACTATCCATCTAAAACAAGAAGAATTTATCCCTATACAAGAGAACTCAAATCTTAAAACAAATCTACTAACCAGAATAAAAACAAAGTGGAGCACCGATTACTGACTTCACTAAACCCTGAAAAGATGATAAAAAAACAATATGCCTTTTCTCTATCATCACAGACTAAGGATCTCTATTTGTCAATTCTCACACACATGTTTACTTCAACTCCAAAGGCAGGGTCCATCTTGTAAGAGTACATCAAAGTATTTTGCTAGTACCTGCCTTGCCAACTAGATAGCACCACAATGTCCAGCTTGTCCACATAGCTTTGTGCATATTTTTCCTACTCAGCTGCAAGAGTTATTTCTGTTCTTCATTAATGAGAACTTCCAATTAGTGTTGTTGATAGGATGCAACATCACGTGATCTTACATTGACTTTATGGATCGGGGAGATACTTACTGATAATTAATCTTAGTGAAATGCTTCCTTTTAAGTTATCCAGTAATCTTTCAACAACTTCTATCTATTGAGTTTGCTATCTCCTTTTTTTTTTTTTTTTTTAAATCTTTCAAGAGAAAGCCACAACACTAATTGTTTCACTTTGTACTACTTGGGTGCTGAATACTGCTGATGTTAATTAATTTCACTTCCAAAAGTAAAATACAAGCACCCTGCCAGAAAGGATATCTCAAGGTTAACTTTGTGCTTATTACCCACTCTTTGTTTGCACATGAGCACCATTAAATTTCCACAGGAATATAAACCCCAACCTTCATTCATTAAAAAGTTCCAGAGGCACATCTTTTAAGCAATTCTTCCAAATCTGCCAACTTGAATAAATTATTATCCATGGAAAGTTAACAGCGGATAGGTAATGGTGTCAAACCCTTAAAAAAAAAAAAAAATCATCTGCAAGATAGTGGATCCGCTAAATCAACAATGCCACACATTTTCAATAATTGTGGCACTAAACGAAGAAGTTTATGTAAGAACAATGAAAATCCCCTTATTTAGTTGCTCAATACCATCATCTTGGACTAGGACGTAAGCCAGCAATCAACTAGCTAATTACTTGCCGCAAGGCTCAACCCAGCAGACTGGCAACTCGAAAAGCGGGATCCAAATTTCACAGTTAAACAGAGACAGGCTAAGCACAAGGAGATACTTCAAAAGCGTGGCTGAACACATAGCAATTAGCAAATATTTACCCACCAATCGTTCGACAAAATTTCTCACCAAGAAAATGCTCCTACCAGACCTGCGTGCATCCCAGGCACAACCTCATCCCCAATGAAAACAAACTTACAGAGAACAAAGTTGCAACTGAAACCTAGCACATGGGCCTTACACCTGGTCGACCCAAACCCGCCCTCACGTCTCAGAGTCAAGTCCAGGTCCTCGACCTCCGCAACATCGGGAGTCATGATCTTCTCAATGATCAACTGAGCGATCCTTTCACCCGCACCGACGCCAATCGAATACTTCCATGCCAAACCCGATCTAAGCGCTGGAATAACAAATGTACAAGCGATTCGATTCAACCCTCGTCGATTATCCAAAACAAGGTACCGAGAGAATGTTTTGAGGTAAAGAAGTCGCACATTACATATCCGAGCATTATGTTTCCTTTGGGTATTGCAATGCTCAGACTGGTAGGGATGAGCACTTTTCCTCTAGCCGGCACTTACCGTCTCATCTCAGCTGCAACGTTTTTTAATCCACGAACGAGGAATCACTCCACATTCAGAAGTGTCGAGCTGAAGAAGATGGTGATGGGGGTTATGAGTCGATGACAACACTTCAGTCCATGAAATGGCACAAAAACAAGAGTCCTTCTTCACGAGCATAAGAAAGAGGAACGATTGGCTTGAAGACGAGAGAAACAAGAATGATAATTTTTCAATTATTATTATTATTTATTTTTTTCAAAATTGATCTCTTCTTCTTTAAAGCTTACCATGTTGCCATTGTCGAAATGCCCACAATTAAAATGATTGCAAGTAGGATGGCAGATAAAGAAAAGGAAAAAAAAATCGAATTGAAAGAATTGTACAAAAGAAAAAGAAGATGGGATTCAAGGTTTTGTTTAAGAAAACAACAAAACGAGGAAAACTGATTAGTGTTTTCAAAATTGGTACAACTCAATTTGCCGAAAATTGTCAATTATAATCGACGAGGTCTTCTTCATCAAGTATATGATTGGCTAGTTCATTTTCAAAAGAGTTTAATAGATTTTTTTACTAGAATTGATCGGTGTCGACAATTGCTCTTTTCGATCAATGAAAAATTAGATTTTATCATTAGTTGATCCTTGTCGTAATGAATATAATAAACCTTTTCTTACATTAAATTTGGTTAAACAAAATATTTTGAAATTTTTGAATATCTCCTTTTGCCAAACAAAAATGTTATCAATGCTTTATAGCGGCTATTTTTTTCCTTTTTAAAAATTTTAATTAGTTTTGTAGGTACATGACAAAAAGGGATCTTCCAATAATGACCAAAATATTTATTGACTACATGAATGACTTTTAAGTGTATCATATGATATTTGATGTAATTTCCAAATCATTGACTACACGAACAATGGGAAAAAATATTGAAAATTACGAATATTTCTCGATTGACTTATGCTGATTGCTAAGCAAATCTCACCGTGGCATTCTTCAATAAAATGATAAATAAATCCATTTTGTTGGGAAAGTACTCGTTATTTATTAGGCACTATTACTTCTACAACTAAAGCTAAAGATATGCCCACAGCTTTTTCTCCGTGAACAAACAAAACTCCCCAGGTATGTAGATAGCCTATTGCTGAAATAGACCAAGGATCACCCCAATCATTTCCTCTTCCCAATATTTTTCAGCTTCTGTGACGAAGAATGGAGGAGATAGAACTCCAGAGACCAAAGGCCCCTTCCTTATTGAAGTATCGACTTCAAGAAAAACGTTCTCCTTGAAGGGAAATGACAAATAGCATTCATTAGCCTTGCAAGCGCCAACAAAATTCATAATATAAAACGGAATTTAGTGACGAGGCACTTATTTCAGTATGAATGAGTGTCCATCTTGCTGTGTACTTTCCAAATTCCTACAATACATTTTTCGGTCTACTTTAACTCCAACTTACGATTTTGAGACCTATAAATCGATCTACAATTTCAGTTGAACCCACATGATCTTCGGCATGGCTATGATGTACAAATCCCGACAACAAAACATAGAAATGTACTTTTTGCTAATTTATAGGTATATGAATGGAATTTCTCGGATTCGACTTGGTTAGAGATTTACTACTCGAACTATTCTTCTATCAATCAAACGCAAAATTGGAAAATGCATTCAACACAACGTTCATGAGCAACTTATAAATAATCGCTTTATTTCTTCTATATTATTTGTGTTGATGTAAACTTTGGATTGCGTACTTGACACGAGCTTTTTGTACACTTGCAAAAAATGAAAAGAGATGAAGTATCGAAAGCTCTACATAATGATATTAATGAAGTAATCAGCTTTTAGAGGGTAGAGACGAAGGGTTTTCACTCGAGTTGCTTCTCATCCTTCCATGAGAGTGTGCCATTCATTTGATATTTACTAGACTCGGAGATCTGCATACATAGAAGTGCAATAGAAAACTTAAGGAGTGGATCATATTTTTTCCTGGTTCCATCCAAACATGTTTATGAAACGAATAAAGTTCAAAAACTACTCGATGATCCCCATCGGAGTCACTCTTTTCACATTTCACCTTATGACACGATATTCAATACCTTTACATCTTCTTCGGTAAAGAAAAGGGATTTCAGACAACAATTGACCAATGAAATCAATCAAATGCCGAGATTAATAGGAAATATGCGATGGTGTCAAAAGATAAAAGAAAAAACAAATTAGACAAAGAACTAATCCTATGTTGCCACTTAGAAGCACTTATAGTAAATTGAAAATGGGAAGAGACTATGTAAAGATAACTTCCATCAAATCTGAAATTTTACGATTGCCGAAGAGACACATTATCCTCAATATTTCAAAGCTTCTCACCGTATTACACACACATGCCAAGAGTTGAGATGTAAAAACCAGCCGGAATCAAACACATTTCAGTGATAGAAACTATTTAGAGAAATGACATTACAACAGAGTGTCTTTTCCTTGAGTGATTCAGCTACATAGATTTTCATAACACAATAAGAAAGCTCTAATCGCAAGATATGCTTTGGTAACACAAGAAATGGTGAGTGATAGCAAAACTCCTCCCACCCTTCTAAAGGGCATCGGAGTTTTAGGCTCCATGGGACAAGAAATGGTTTCAAAATGCCAGACAGTTACACTTACAGCTACAGATTTTATGAGCAGAAGTTGACAAAGTGAAGTCCACACATATCTATTGGTCAGAAATGTTTACAAAATGAAACTACGAAGACAACATTCTCAACCTCATGACAAGCCTTTAGCTTTCAAGTCACCAAAACTTCTTTTCCACTTTTGGGACTTGTATCCAAGTCCAACAACCATGCCCCTCGGGGATCACAGGCAGAAAGGCTGCTCAAGGTTAAATGAGGGCTCTAGGCAATCATTCATAAAGATTAACATTGATGAAGAATATAAACAAATGTTCAACATAATCAACCTCTATGCTGAGGTATAACAGCTCTGCAAGTCTCTTCGAGGTAATCCTTGAGTAATACTTTGAAAAGACATCTTTTATCAATTCTTCCATAGAAATAAACTCCAAGCTTCCACAAAAGGGTTCCAAAAGCACATCTTTTTAATCAATTCTTCCAAATCTTGCCAACTTGAATAATTCGTTACCCGTGAGAAGTTATATTCAATAGATAATGCCAAAAAAAGAAAAAGAAAAAAAGAAGGTGTCAGACCCTGAAAGAAAATCATTTACAATATAGCGCATCTGCTAACTCAACAATGTCACGCACATTCAGTACTCATGGTACTGAACCACCAAGTTCAGCTGAAAACACGCTAAGAACCCCCTTATTTAGTTGCCCCAATGCCACCCACCTCACCTAGGACTATCAGGTGAGCCGGCAATTGACCAGCCAATTACTTGCTGCAAATCTGAAAGCGGGGACGCGAAGTCACTATCTCAATCGGCTCCCAGAAATCAGAAGGGCGTGCTCAAGGAATCGGCGAGAGTCTCCGACGACGATCAATTCGGAGCCCTAGGAGAAGGGGAAGAAAGAGGAGAGAGAAAGTGCGCTCGGTGAACCCCTTACTCGCGAAAACTTCCACTCGTCTGTTTCTCCCTCTCCTCTCTCCTCCTCCTCTTCGAACACGCTGATGCGAGAGCAAATTAAATTAATAAATAATACATAAAAGAGCAAAAATAAATAAATAAAAGAGCACGGGGGAATAAAAATGAAAATGGAGGGGAAATCGGGGGATCCGAAAAAGAAGCGAATCGAATCCGGATCGAATTGGGCTGTCCCTGTCCTTGGAAAAGATCCAACAGCCGATGTAGGTTCCGGCCCAAAACTTCGCCAGGATGCCCATGGAACCTGAGAATTACGTGGGCTGGCTGGCCATCTTTGCAATGAAGATGAGCTTTGCTTTCTGTTCTTTTCCTCCAAGGCGACTGGTGAGTCGCAGCCAGCGACACTATTCGGATATTACATTTGCTTTGACTTTGCATGTGGACGGAAATAAAAAGGGTGGTTGGAAATTTAGAGTCAAGGTGAGAAACGAAAGGTCACCTTGATCAATATAAAATCGGAGATTGAATAGGATTGAAAATTTAAATCGCTCGAGTCGAATATATAAGTGAATTTTGAACCAATTGATATATTTTCCTCTTAATATGGTGTGAGACAACTATCTGCTCATTTTTTGTATACAAACGAGAAAGAAATTTCATACCAAAAGAGTAAGAAGAAGCGGTGAAGTCTGAATTTGAAAATTTTCGCGAAATTCTCGTTCTTCATTTTCATTGTTCAAATGATGGAATTGCTTGTGGGGTTTGGCCTCTTTTTATAGTTTCTCAGAGGATTCACTTGTTGCAATGCATTGTTTTGTCAATTCAAAAGGGAACGTTGGGGAGTACATGGGATGCTACTCAATCAATGACTTTTCCGATCTTTGGCTCTAGAAAATTTTCCTATTACGACGGCTCTACTGTATTTGGCACTTTGTCTTGATCAGAAAGTTCTGTTCTCGCTATCTTTGACCTTCAAGATCGCATTTTCTCATGGCTAAGTGCACGGGATTATCGCAAAGAGCATAATAGGATCGGTGTGACGCAACACCAATCTTCCCTCTCCATGAGAGGTGTTTCTAGTGGCTCGTCTATCGCGAATGGATTTTGCATGTCGAGGCAAATGTCTTTGTATAGATGCTGAGGTTACACACTGAAGCACAGTTCTCTAGCTGTTGAGGTTCAGACGCTTGGTCCAAATAAAGCTCACGTGATTCCCGAATGACACTGACCGGAAATGCTCTTTTAAATCATAGTTCTTCCATGTTCTTTGGAAAGATTCACCGGCCACTATGCAAGTTATCCGTGGAATCGAAGGGTAGGTATAGGATTGGTGTGATGCAACACTGATCTCTTCTTGTGGCGAGAGCTGTTTCTAATGGTTTATCTGTTATGAATATAAGCAATATTGACATTATATACAAGTGATTTGAGCAGCGACATTTTCTAATCTATTTATAATGCAGAATTCTCATGATAGTCGCAATGCCAAAGTCTTATAACAGTCGCTGGAATGATCAACAAACCGAATAGAATAGAGACTAAGGAATTCGCGAGATTGCAGCCCATGATCAAATCATCCTCCCTTAATCCAATCACAAATGGTTTGAGCATTACGGGTCGCATTCATGCCCACCCCATCATGCAATCCTTTTAGGCACTATCTTAGAATCTACTAATTCCACTCCCACCAAAAGACAGATGTGAATGCATCATTTTGACAGAGAATGAATGATCAGTACTGGCTTCCTTTATTTTCAATCAGAGTCTCACTCACCAACCACTCAAAGTATTATAGTCAGTCGAAGCGATCAAGCCAATGACTCACTACACAGTCCATGAGTAGCATTCCCGACATTGGCTTCCCACCTATGTTTGTGCTCGAAAACCGCACCTTCGACAAAGAATAGGAAGCATGGAGATCTAAGAGACGACCTCGTCCTGAAATTATAACAAAAGCCCGGCCAAATGGCCAAGTGCGAAAACTCAGAGACTTCGTTCTAGCTGTTGCAACTCCATTTTTTTCGGGAGGAAAGGCGACGAATTATCCAATGGGATATTCTGCAGGATGAATGATCAATTATAGCAGCACCGTGTACTTGAACTGCGCCAAGCCAATGCAGCCTTCTCATTTTGGCGCTCTTCGAGTAGGAATCAGATACTTCTTTATTATAATTATTAAGGACTATGCTCCGACCAGTCCGTTCTCGATTACCTGTAACTGCAATCAATCTTGAGCTTCGAGGGCCAAAAAAAAAAAAAAATCGAGCTTCACTTTTTCATGCTGGATTATCTTCCATTGTTTTTGCAGGGTTCAATACAGGGTCACATGATGTCGCGAATGTGTCAAAGGATGACAACAACTGCAACACCGGCTTTCCATTCAACACCCTAACCAATGGACTGGCCACTTTTTCTGTCACCATAGCCGGCGAGTATTACTCACATCCACACCTTTGCCAATGGTGACCATTGCTTCCACCGGCCCAACGTCCAGTCCAATGGGAGCCTTGTCACCACCGGCCCCAACCACCTGCACCACCAAATCTCCACCAACTCGTTTAAAGGATTCCTCTCACAATTCCTACACGATTCATATAGATAAAATTGCTCAAACTTGAAGTGATTCATAATTTTTTTGCAAACATATATAATTCTCCTCTGAAATTTTGGAATTCGGCTCTACTCACAGTTCCAATATCATGAAGACCAAGATTATCAAAAAAAAAAAAAAAAAAAAGAAAGCAACAGGAGACCAAAAGTTGCATACTGGAAAGTTAAAACGGAACATCACTTATTGGAACAAAATCTTCATTGCAGTAGTGAAAAAATCCCAGCAATGACTAATGAGCTGAAGAGTAAATCATGTAATTGGGGAAACGAAATGTATCTTCTTAGGATCAAACAAAACACATAAAAAGTTAATCGAGAATTTGAAATGACTTTGAAACTACAAAGTCATATCCTTGGAGCTTGAAAGAACCTGGCGAATTTTGGGGAGTGAGAGCACCATAAATCCAGCTGTATTGATCTCCCCCCTTTGCCTATGTGTTTTTGTACAATTGCTTTGTGAAGAAAATAAAAGGGTGCTATTTACTTAGTGGGCATGACTATTTGCATAACCCAAAGATGTCGTAGCCACAGCCTTTTCCAATCTTTTCAGTTTCCATGAAGACAAGGAAGAGAACAAGGTCCATACCCTATTAGGTGTCGACTTGGAGAAAAATAAAGTCTCTTGAGGAGACAAAAAGTGCATATATATTATTGAAATGAAGCTCCTTGGAAACATGTGCTCATTTCGAATGTGAAATGAAATGGAAGGGTTGTCCCCAATGTTAGAAAAAATGCAAGTACCAGCAATATTTGTAATGTGAAACACAATTATGTAACAAGGCGCTTATTTCAATCCAAATGAGTGACATCTTGTGCTGACACCTGTTCCATTGGTATGTTCCATTGGTACAAGTTCTGGACCCTAAAAGCCCACACATTTTCAATTAAAAGAGGGGGAAAGAGGAAAGAGGAAAAGACCAAACTCCATTCCTATACAGAAAGTGCATTCAGTATATCATTTCAGTCCGAAACAAGGCCAGGATCTGGTCCCCCCGCAAAAATATGCAATCAAATTTAAGACAGCTATGCGAGAGTTCTATGATCAATATCTCCAGTCCCCACCACAATGTGAAACAGCATTCTTCAGTGAGAGAGAGAGGGAAAGAGGCCTTAGGGGAGAGTGATCATTCATTCAACCAAAAACATCTTCAAGCACTCAAAGCAGCCTTATGAAACATGGTTTCCTTGGGGATCTAGTGGCAGCTTTTCTCAACAAGGTCGACAGCTTTTCCAAATTTGTCGCCCGAGTTCAAAATCTCATTGCTGTCCATTGCCGTTTCCAAACTGACAATTATCATTGGCCAGTCTATCCTTGCCATTGCCACCAGGTCCTTGGAAACAAACACTAAGAAGAGATGCTTCTCAGCTTCCTAAAATGGTAATATAGAAGTAAGCGGTCATAATGATAGAATATCATACGAGCTTGTATAATTATCATTATATGGTCACTCTATCTGATGACAGTGTTGATTTAATAAATTTAGGCATGTGGTTGATTAAAGATCTTAAAAACTGCAGTAAGAGAGCCCAAAAACAGAGCTCTTCCTCTTGAGTGATTCAGCAACAAAGATTTTCTGAACACATTAATCAAGATCTCTCGCAAGTAACACAGGAAATGGTGAGTGTCAATACTAGCAGAAAAAGCTAAGTGCATTAGAATTTCAGGCTCCAGGGGACAACAAATGGTTTCACAATGCCAGACAAAGAGTACACATATATGTCGGCCAAAAAGAGTACACTTAGGGTGCGCATGGATTTATTTCTGTTCTTTTTTTGTTCCTGGGAACAGAAACAAAAAAAAGTGTTTCTGTTCCGGGGAACAATTTTTGAACAAAAAAACACGTTTGGTAACGTTTGGTCCGAAAATAAAAAATGAACGAAACACGTTTGGTAAATTTTATTATTTTTTTGTTTCTTTTAATTTTTTAAACATTTTTTTTTTTTTATTTTTTCCTTTCTTTTTATTATTTCTTTTTTCGGCCGGTCACCGGCCTCCGGCGACTCGGCCGTCGAGGCTCGGCCTCGCCCGGATCCGCCGAGGCCGAGCGTCGCCGGCCCGGCGAGGCTCGGCCTCGCCGGATCCGGGCGAGCCCGAGCTCGCCCGAGCCAAGGCGAGGCTCGGCCTCGCCCGCGCCGGCGACGCCGAGCCTCGACGGCCGGTCGCTAGCCATGGCGAGGCCGGCGACCGGCCAAAGAAAAAGAAGAAAAAAAAAAAGAAGAAAAGAAGAAGAGAAGAAGAAGAGAGAGAAGAGTTTTGTTCTTTTGTTCCTTCCGAGAAGTGTTTCTTTTCGGGAGAAACAACTTTTTTTTGTTTCTTTTTTTTCTATTTCGTTCCGAAAACAAAAAAAAAAAAAAACAAACGCAACCAAACGCGTTTCTGTTCTTTTTTTTGTTCCCGGAACACTTTCCGTACGAAGTGTTCCGGAAACACTTCTTTGGAGTGTTACCATGCACCCCCTTAGAGCTACAACAAATTTATGAGCAGAAGTTGACTAAGCCAAAAAGAAAAAAAAAGAGTACACATATATGTCGGCCAGAAATGTTTACAAAACAAAACTCTGAAGACAACATTCTCAAACCCATGACAAACCTTTGCTTTCAACGCACCCAAATCTCTTTTACACATATTTTGGAACTTGTATCCGAGTCCAGCAACCATGCCCCAATCAGGGATCACAGGCAGAGAGGCTACTGATGGTTAAATGAGGGGTCTAGGCAATTGTTCATAAAAAGTGACACTGATAAAGAATATCAACAAATGTTCCACATAATCAGACCTGGATACTGAGGCATATTTACTCTGCAAGTCTCTTTAAGGTAAGCAATACTTCAAAACGACGATAATATTTTGCAGAAAATAAAGTAAGTCACATCTGAGCATTACTTCAAAACGACAATAATATTCTGCAGAAAATAAAGTAAGTCACATCCGACTGATGATCCAATGAAAAGAAGAAAAACGACAAGTTCTGTAATTACATGTTCGATGATTCTCTGAAGAGGCTTCTAGCTAAAGGTAATTTGTCTCGCCAAGGAGAAGCCAAAATTCTTCTTTTGACTATGATTGGGCCCTGTCTAATTCTCGACAAGTGCACCTCCTAGCATGTTTTCTCATTCTCCAATTCATCTTTGAAAGTACTTTAAAGAGGGGTCCGTCGGAGCCTCCACCGTAACCAATTGTTTCAGCAGCAACCTGCATTAAAAATATCAAAGGCATGGTCGACCAAATCCTATGGTACATTATTGAGATATTGCAAGATCTACAATCAATTACCTAGAACAATTCAAAGATGGTACCTGAATTGGGGAATTTCTGAGAGATGTTTATTGAAGTTGCATTAAGAAGGCTTGACTGCATAGGATCATGTGGTGATAGAACCAAGTACTAGCAGATTTTCCTTAGAACCTACATTTAATTAAATCACAGAATGAGTAGCTGTGCCCTGAAAAACTCAGTGAAGACTTAACAATGAAAGAGCTTCACCCATATACATAGCACTGGGTTGCCCTTTACTGATAGAATCTCATGACAAATCTCAAGGTAATCATTGTTATGTGAGTAATACATACATGGTTAACCACATGAATGGGAGGCAAACTAAGATGCGAGTTCAAATCTATCAAGTACATCTGGAACATCAGAGTTTGCGATAAAGCTAGAAAGAAAGAAGAGTATGTACTAGATATATATAGCCATATAAGTTCATGGTTTGAACCACAACGTGAATACTAGGTGGCATTTGATCAGCAACAGCAAATTAGTTAAAAGATAGTGGACACAACATTAGAAAAGCAAAACACCAATTTATTATATCATGAGCCATCGTATATCCGTTTCAACTCCAAGAGAGACAGAATATCAGCTGGCACTTGTCCCACAATGTTTTTACCTTCTTCAGCCTTTTTCTTCTGTATGGAAGGATCTGCGTCAAACACTCTGGGGTTGATCTTCCTGGAAATAATATGTGCACAGACATACTCCTTGCACGAGACAAACTGCAAAATCCATCGGTCAGAAAACCAATCATAGTAATAATGGATAAACAACTAAAAACAATACAAAATACCCACACTTGTTTAAAAATAAAGCCATTTTTTTTTGTCTTTGACATTGCTCTGAAAGTTTCTACCCACATTTCAAACCCGTCATAGAAATGTTGGACGAGGGAAAACCAATTACAAGATCGGTGACAACGAAGTCAACTTCTAGTTATCCCCAATTCTTGCATCAAATCGGTAGCTTCGCTACAAGACCCTGTTCTTCCTTTATTTTTGCAAGTTTCTTGAACAACCGTGCTCTCTCAATTTCGACATATACCTGAGTTACGAAACTAGCTACAGAAATCACAAAATAAAGCAGATTGCTGATGAACATAAGCTGCAACAGGGTATGATTTCTCACATATTCACCTTCCCAACAACAACAGAGTTAAGTGTCTTAATAAGCTCTATCTTGGTCTCAAGATCAGGTGTCTCATCAACATATTACAAAGCTTGCTGCACCATTGCTGTCACAGCCTGTTGATAAGAAAACAGTGACATGTAGGTCACTATCCAATCAAGTCAATGACTTGATTACGTCTAGATCACAATTAAAACTTTGATTTGAACTATTTGATTAACAACACGAAAAATTTGTCTCTCTAGAATGAAAATATGGTCAAAAAAGGAACCAAAGGGGACAATAGCAAGGTACAATACAAATACAGGTATCTCTATGAAGAGGATACAAGCCAATTGAAAACTCGCAAATAGTACAAGCACTATAAGATCCCCATAAAGGATATGTCATGAAATGTATCGTGAACTAGACATGAAAAAGAAGTAATGCGACTCATAAATGAATAGGGGAACAAAAAGTAAAAATTTGGGGCAATCATGGGAGAGAATCCAGAAACAGAAGGTGAGAAACTGAAGAGGATTCCACAATACTAGATTCTAGAGGATTCCACCATACTAGATTCTAGAGCACAAGCACCAGGCCAGAGATCTTGCATCCCAACAGATTATGTAGAGCCAATTCCCATGTCAATATGCCAAGCACATTCTTTTTTTAGATAGTTCTACATAGATGGCATGTCAAAGCTACACAAAATAATAGTTCATGATCTAATCAATACATATATGGGAGGCAATCCCTGCAGTATAAAATAAACCTCTTAAGATAAAAGTTGTTTAGATTGATCCCAAAATAATAGAAATTGGACCATTGGATCAACGATTGTAAGACCCTACAGAAAATTAAGGTCTAAAGCGATAGATCCTTTATCTTTTTTCTGTACTATCAATTGTATGTCATCTTTGGAAAGAGGGAATGAAGCTCAAAATTAGAAGACAAAAGCACTATCATCACTACAGCAAAAGCATGTCAATTAAGAAGCTCTAGTACCTCTTAAGAAAATTTAACTAGAGAAGCATCTAAGGCCAAAGTAAAGAACAGAATAAAACAAATGCAAAACCGGATGATGGCAGTGAAAAGAAGAAGAGAGGAGGATGAAAGAGATAGACAAGGTAAAGTGCTATATGCTGTGACATAAAAAAGAATTCTGTCCCCAGCCAGTACAAGTGGTTGCTGTATAAAGGTATTGGCATTGGGCTGCACTGCTATTTGTGGAGGCACAGCAGGCGGTCCATTTACCTCAACCCAAGCTCTCATGAAGGTTATTCTTACTCCGGCAAAAAGCTTATGGATTCTCCCAAGTCTGTATAGAAAGTATCTTCAACCTCATCACAACTACCAATCAGATCTTCCATCCAATCTAATTCAAGTGAGGGCAATACCTCATTCTCATTTATAATTCCCTTATAGTTCAATCCCCAAAGTTAGCCCTAATTAGCAGGTTTGGCCTTTAGATATTGTTTTAGACGTACAATGGGTCATGCACAATGAGAACTGGAGCCTAATTTGGTTTACTATGAGATTAATTACTAATTAAATAGGCCAAGTAGAATATTCGGGACTGGGAATAGAAATCTCATCCTACATCTCCAATGATCCTACTCCTGATCCCAACTGGAAATGACTTTTGATGTGACCAAGTTCCATCTTTTAATTGCATCCTACACAGATAGCAATCCTAAAACAATTTTCAGATCTTGCACAGGTATAATTAATAGCCACTAATTATAATGCTCTGACTAATCCAGGAGTAACTTGTCAGCTTTCAGCAAACCATGACAATAAAATACCATCAACAAAGAGCGAAAATTCCACCATATCACCCAAAAGCAGAGATGGAAAGGTAAATAATTGGACATAGGTTAACCTCGACGACCCCATTCACTCCTAACACTCTGTATAAGATGCTTCTTTTATTACAAGAAAGTTCAGGAGCAATAAAATACAGGGAAAACAGTTTAACATGGATGAATATCCCAGTATGAGTGTCAACAATATATTTTGACTCCTTTGCATCACTTGAAGAGGAAGGCAAAGAGTGCTTTGAGCCGGGAAGACAAAATTTCATGCCCCAAGAACTAGGTACACAGCTGAACCCAATAATCTTGGCTCTTGCATTTTTAATATGACTTTCGCCACCAACAAACCTAACACATGCTGTTGTTCATGCAACGGAGAAACTCCACGGCACACCCTAATTGCAAAGGAGAGGTACCATTCGTAATCACAGTTCATCTTTAATTGATTGTCTATTAGTTTGTCAGTGGGCAGACGAACATCAATCCCCAAATTAGCATTACGAATCGCTCTTTCAGCACCTAGTCTCAATTTCTTTTCTCCCCAGTTTATTTGTTATGCAATAAGTCTAATAAGTAAGGCAACGAGGAAATACCCATCCATCTCTATAAAAGATAATGCAAACCCCAAAAACAAATCTAATAAGCAAAATAAGAAAACAAAGAGAAGCCCCAACACCCAACTTCACTAAACTCTGAAAGGGTGATAAAACAAAATAAAACTACTTGACTTAGACAAAGTGCCTTTTCTATTTGTCATCATAAAGCAAGGATATTATCTAATTTTCAACCCTTCGCTCCCACATGTTCAACTTCAATTCCAAAAGGAGGGGGCCCATCTTGTAGAAGTACAAGCTCGAAGTATTTTCCTAGATGGTACCCCAAACAATAACGTCCACCTTATCCACAGAGCTTTGTGCACTACTTTCCTACTCAGCTCATCCACATGCCACAGCTACTGATTTCTACCTGTTGAGTTCGCTATCTCCTCCAAAGCTAGGCGCTGAAGACGATATCTCCCCAGGCTAATCTCTTTGCTTTATTACATATCACTTTGTATACACATACAGAGGCACCACCATTAAACTTCCACAGGAATATAAACCCCAACCTTCCTTCCATCATCATTCAAGAAAAAAAGAGAAAGAAGAAGTACCCAGGTAGGCAAATCAAGCATCGAAATTGGAAGGGCGAGCTCAAGGAATCAGCACAAAAGTCCGTGAGCGCCATTGTTGCAGAGCCTCTTTTCTTCTTTCTATAATTGGTCTTATCCATCGGATCCATTGCAGTACACCAGACGAACAGAAACATCACCGAGAACACTTGAAAATCGGGGGAAATATGTGAAAAATCCCATCAATTCCCAGAAAACTGACGAAAGAAAAGCAATCAATGTCATCATGGCACAAAGTAAACGCTAAGGGAGTTACCACAAAAGAGAGTATTGTCGTCAGGGTGATTTCAGCAGCCCCGCTCCCAAGCAACAGTCCCAGGAAGATGTAGAAGGGCACCACTAGGAAACTGAACACCGCCATCCCAACTATCTGCAATTGCAAATTCACGAGATGAGATGGATCGACTCTAAACTTCAAATGCGATTGATCGATCATCTACATCACGCCCTACACATTTACTACTGAGAAAACTAAAATCTCCAATCCCAACAATCGATGAGCTCGCGCGCCGAAGCGACGTGGTTCTAAAATGCAGATGAAGCTGAAAGACCACAGGAAAGACGCGTGCGTGCATTTACCTGGAGCGGATGGAGAGGGCGTTGCCAGCCGTGGCGTCGCCTCGTCGCCGTCGCCGTCGCCGTCATCATCTCCGCCGCGCCGACCGACTCCGCCCGCCCGCCCGCGGTGGATGGGCGGTGTGAACAAAGTGGCTTCAATCTTCGGGCCCGGGAAACCAGGCGGGCGGCCCGACTAGTAGCGAGAGAGAGAGAGAGAGAGAGAGAGAGAGAGAGAGAGAGAGAGATTCCATGGATGTCGAGCCGTCCTTCTCTTTTGCCCCCCGTAGCTCTTGACGTCTGCTAACGCTCGAATTTGAAGTACCCCGGACTGGTCTCTTTCAAGCCAAGTTCTCTCATCTGCGTACGCCTAAAATTTGACACGTCGGGCGATCCTTCCAGAGATGGGCACTTATATACACTGAAAAGTCGCAAGTGTTTCAAGTCTGACAAATTCGTCAAGGCTTTCAATTTTCCGCACCATGCAATAAAAAGCTTTGATAGTCCAATGGGAAGCTCTGGGACACATTCAAGTCGATCGCAACAGTGAACAGTGAGTGTCTTGAGACAGGTTAGCTGGGAAAGATGGGGCAAAGACTGCGCCTGGCAGACGATCCATAGTTTCGTTAAGCCGGAGGGCAGTTCAGGTAATTCCTGAAGCTTTTTACAGCCTTCAAGCATGAGCTTCTCTAACGCAATAAATTCGCATATATTACTAGGTAGTCGCTCCAAGTTTTTGCAACCCCAAACTTCCAACTCCTGAAGTTTTGTCAACATTCCAATGGCATTGGGCAATTCCATTATGCCAGTTTCATAAATATACAAGATCCTCAGATTTTGCAAATTCCCAATGCTTTCAGGTAATTTTGTAATCGGTGTCTCGCTTAAGTCTAGCTTGACCAATGATGCCAGATTTCCAATAGAGTCGGGGATCTCTGTTAATGAGAGGCAGAAATCTAACTCCAACCTTTGCAAAGATGTTAGATTGCCTATGGAACTGGGGATGTGGACTAAATCTAAACAGGAACCTAACACCAACGTTTGCAAAGATGCTAGATTGCCTATGGAGTTGGGTATGTGGGCTAACTTTTCACACCAACTGGCATTAATAACCTTGAGCTCCTTCATGGCACCAATGGATTCAGGTAATTCTTCAATTGCTAAACCACATATGTCTAATTGAGTTAACGAAACCAAGGAGCCCATTGATTCAGGAAGTTGAGAAAGTTTACAATAAGAAAGAGATAGGCATTCCAACTTCATCAAACAATCACTCAAAATAGGAATATCTTGTATACCGCTGCATTGTATGTCAAGGTCCTTCAATTCCATCATTCTACCTATACCTTTAGGTAGCTCCTCAAGTTTTCCACAACCACTGACATCCAACAAAACGAGAGTCTTGATGTCCCCAATAGAAGGATGAAGCTCTTCCAGATTCTTACAATATGCAAGATGTAAAATCTCCAACCTTTTGAAAGTGGATAAGTCGGGAGTTCTTTTCAAAGATGGACAATTTATGAGGTTGAGAACTTTGAGCTCAATTGCCATCTAGAAGAACGAAAGAAAGGATATGTTAGTATAAGTGGATTGTTATAACTTGTGATTTTTAGCTACTCCTTATATTTTCGATTTTTTAGAATTCCTCAAAAATTACCCGTGCTCCTCTACTCCTTCGCAGTTGTCTTATTTAATTTTAAATCCCTCTTTTAGTAATGTTTGGCCACGTCAATAGATAAATTTTTTTTAAGTACATCGATTGCAAAAGAATATTAGAGTGTACGAGTGCTAACTGCATTTATTTTTGAAATAATTTCAAAGGAGATATTTTCTTATTCGACATAAGCAACTTTAATTATCAAAAACCAGATGACAAATTCAAATGGAAGAGAGATACATTCATCGGGCACCATGTTTTCCTTCAGTGGTAACAAATTAAATATAAACCGCTAGTTTAATTATGAAAATCAATTTTCAAATGTAGAAGGAAAAAATAAGTTATGTTAAAAAATACTTCAATGCCTTCTTTATGTCTTACCTTGAGTGGATCCCATCCTCCCCACTCCTCCGAAATGGCACTTTTTGATAGATCGAGTACAACTAGTTTTTTCGGATGAAAGTTGTTTGCAGTGAAATCTGAGGGACACTCCTTCCACTGAAGCCATCTTAATTTAGGAAGTAAGCTTTGGAAATCTCCGGTGAAATTTGCACCATCCACTTGAAGGAACCTCAAGTTGGTCAATTCTTTAAATTGTTCAGCTGCGTATCTTTTTCCCTTACTACATCCAAGAGAAAGGGCCTCAACATTTTTGGTGCCCTGCAGCTTGGAAACATTGTGGACCATAAGTTTTGAATGATGAGATGACACCAATTGATATAAAATAAAATGCATTGATTTCGATTTGCTGTCATACTACTATGGCGTAGGCTTCTCACTTTGATTGTTGTGAAGTGAAAGGTTGTAGTTGCATATTATTTATCTAATCTATGTAAGGATGAGAAGCTCAAACAGTTGTTTCTAAACATTTTCCTCATCTAACTATACCCTTTCGCAATTTGCACCTTCTAAATTTCCAAAATTTGCATCCATCTGCAACTACAACAGAAGGCCTCTCTTCATGCATATACCAAAATATATTTATCAAAATTAATGCCCTTTATATGTGAAATAACACTTCCTTTACTCTCATCATGTATATGCGAACCAATACAACTCTAATCGTTCAAATGCATCTACCAACCCTGCCATATATAAAAAGAAGCTATCAACTATTATGAAAAGTCTATACAACACAAATAATGTATGTTTAAAAGGGTTATATTGCATGGTTGCTCATGTATCATAACTAAATACAGACGCCACATCAACAAATTGGTGGTGTCAACCAGTGATTGACCACAAATGACTCGATTGCACAAAAAAGTGAAAGAGGACTATATTCAACAAAAACAAAAATAGATGGGGGGACTAAATTGCACAACCAATAATATCTAAGGGATACACTTAACCCAACTTAAACAAATACAGGAACCAAGATAGCTAAATCGTCCCAAATGGATGGTCTCATTTATGATACCAGAACTCATAAGAAGTCAATACTTAGTAAAAGAAAAAGAAAGAAAAGACCTCACAAAAGAGGAAAAAACTAATCCAAACATAAAACAAATGCATCAAGTAAATATCGGGGAAAGCATGGCCGAAACAATCTACAAATGTCAGGTTTTATCTAAGAGTACCCTGTCAAACATTCTGCTTTTGTAGTCTTGTTTTTGCATTGAAGTTACCAAAAGGAGAGTATCCTCATCAAAATACTACCATGTAAAGATATATATATCAATCGTCCATAACCAAGAAATTGCTTCTCAATTATGATCTTGAATCAAGCAAATACTGCAATTAATCAAAAGAGATCCTTCGCTAGTAGATGCAACAAGTTTTGGGGACTCAAAGAGTGACAGTTATTTGTATTTCAAACAAGAAAGGGAAGATGCACCCACATTCACCAACTAAGACAAGTAAAGAAAACTCTTACCTCATTGTTATCAAGCACATCTAGGGTTTCCTCATAGATGCACAATCTGCTACGCTTTTGAAGGTCCTTTGGATTTTCCAAACGAACAATTTCCCTTCCGAGATCTCTCAATTGATCATGCATCAATAGCCTTCCTTTTTCATCAATTTTAATTAGGGACATAAGACTTAATACTTCAATCCCCTTCTCAGGGAAAAAATCACAAGCATCCCACATATAAGTTGGATTTTGTTTACATGATCCAATGAAGAGGCATGCAATATCCAAAAATATTTGTTGGTCTTCATAATCCAATGCTTCATAACTTATTTTCAACTTCTCTTGCACTTTTTCATGGGGCACTTTCTTTAATTTTTTCAACATATCTTTCCATACGTTTTCTCCCTTTCTACATAAGAATGAACCTATGACTTCCAAAGCTAATGGGAGCCCCCCAGTAGTAGATACGACATCACGAGAGATATCTTCATAATCACTTGGAGGAGAATTCTTTTGAAATGCATGTCTACTAAATAAAATCAATGATTGATCTAAAGACAACTCGTTGAGTTGGTACATGTGATTTGCACTAGCCTGGCCAAGAACATCCTTTTTTCTAGTTGTTATGATGACTATACTTCCTACTTTAAACCAATTACGATCGACCAAACATTTCAGGTGAGCACTATCATCTATATCATCAAGAAAAATGAGTGCTTTCTTATTTGCAAATCGAGATTTGATGAGACGGATCCCCTCGTCCGCATTAGACACATCATGTGGACTTCCTAGGCTAGATATGAGCTGCTTTTGTAGGCATTTAATACCCTCACGCTGGTATGCTTCTCGACAATCTGCCACAAAGCTACGACAGTCAAACTGATCGGAGAACTTGTTGTATAATGCCTTCGCAAGAGTCGTTTTACCGATGCCACCCATTCCATAAATCCCAATAATCCATGTACCATTGAATTTAGCATCTATCAAGCTCATAATATGTTCGATATGATCATCAATCCCAACCAACTGTTGGGGAACAATTAGCTGAAATGTTCCTTTTAACTCGCTTAGAACTTTTGTGACAACAATTTTGACCAATGCTCCTTCATGCCTGTCAAATAACAATGAATATCAGTATAGGATAGCAATATGTGTATTCTTTTTTAAAAAAGATCTATTTATGAATAATTAAACAATGTTTTGTTGGAGGATAAGGTACCCATTATCAATTTTCTCCGATTCCCATCCTTTCAAGGAGCTAACTTCTTTGAGTGCTTCTTCCCATTCCTTCACAACCATTTCCTCCATATTCTTTTTATGTGCATTGATAGCTTTTCTCAATCTCCTTGTAGGATGTCGCACTTGTGAGGGTTCTACTTTGTAAAATATGGGCAACACTATTTGCCCTTTACTCCTCTTGCACTTTAACATCTGAACCAACTCACGAAGGCACCATTTGCTGGAAACGTAGTTCTTGGAAATAATTGGGATAGAGATCATGGACTGCGTAATGCTGCAAAGAAGCTCCGGACCAATCTCCTCACCAACACAGAGCTCATTGTCGTCTCTGAACACATGAATTCCTGCATCGATAAGACTAGTATAGAGATAGTCGGTGAAATTTTTGCGTGTGTCTATCCCTCTAAAGCTCAAGAACACTTCATAGGTATTCCCTTTCGGCCGTTTGTCTCCCCCTTCATGATCTCCTCCATGCGGAGCATTCGATGAGGAAGACGCCCTGGAATTCGGATCTTCTGAGTGAGTGGGTTCTTCTCTTTTACAATTCAATTGGCAATTTAAGTTGAGAGGGAAATGACGTGAAAAGAAACGAAAGGAATTGGAGATAAAGGAAGAGAACGGAAAGACCATTACCTTTTTCTTGATTGGATGGACATCATGGAGTGATTAACCAACGAGATTCTTATTCTGTTTTAAAATAAGAGATTGATCAAGCAGAGCCTTAAAAGAAAGCCAGCCTTCACGGTCCAGATCTGCGAATCGCACAAATGTCTTTCATGACTCAGTTAATTCAAACGAAAATAAAAGAACTCCCACACCTCTTGCTTACTTAAAAGAAAATAGAGCAATCAAAGTAGGAAACAGAAAAGAGCAAGGAGTCGGTCGACTACCGGAGGAGTGCTCAAACAACGCAACCCTGGAATCTCCACCGATTTTCAGCCTTCGAAGTAGGATTACCAACGCACGAAATTATTTTATATGCGTGCTCGAACAATGCTCGAGTTCTTGCCATCCAACGGTCCAAAACTCTCCATGCTAATCGAATCGCTGTGAGCCATGCCACGGAAAGAATAATCATTGCACGCGTAATTTCCGCGGCATCATGACTTCTTCTTTCTTTTTTTGGTCGAAGTATCATCGTTGACTTGGAGACACGCGATACTCAGCAGCATCGTGACTTGACTTGCTTTTTATATTGATAAGAAAAAGTGGAAAAGAGAACTGACGAGCAACGCTCACATGCTCCTGCTGTGGACTGGTCTCCACCGATTCACACCATGTTACTGGGAAGGTGCTTCGAACCTGTCTACGCGCTTTCAATGAAATTTGAGAGATCCAGCACTGGCTTGGCTTGACTTGACTTGCTTTCATTCTCTCATATACTGCTAATTTACATGAGTCAGACAAGAGCGTATAAATCGGGGGATTATACAGGATTTTGTTATTAAAAGTCTGCAGGAGGCTTTTCCTTTTTTATTCGTCTAGAAAAGTAACTTTAAAATAAATCTTTTTTAAAATAATTTCGTTAAACTAGAATTCTCCATTCTACTTTTTGCTTGAAAATTATCAAATCATTATCCTCCATCCAAGCCACTTTTATCTCTCCGTCTAAATTAATAGTTTTCAACATATTACATAAATTTTATTCTTTTGGTTTTGCGTTAATAAATTCTAAGCTAACAACTCTCCGTATTTGAATGGTAATTCAGTAGTACTTTTTTTCCCCTTTCGTGATCATCTTTTGTCAGGCTTTTTATTTCATGTTGACAGTCTCCGCCAACATGTTCTTCACCAAAATACAATTTTTTGCAGCACAATAGAGGAGGATTCACTATTAGCTTATTTAGCATTAGAAGATGTGATTTGAAAAACTGAAGGTAGGGTATTAAATGGAGAGGAATTGCATTAAACACGACAACAAGGAATGATTACGTTGACACCTAGTGTATTATAGCTATATAATATTAGCCTACTTTTGCTGCTCTACAACCAGCTTAGCTTATAAAACCTCCTAAGAGCATGAACTCACTTCTTTACTTACAGGTACAAACATTCTTTCAACTCAAGTGTATAATTGAAAACACATCCCACATGACGTTCCTAATCATTTAATTCATATTTGTGCATATTCTCTTTTATATTATTTGAGTTGATGTAAATTTTGGACTTTCGTAATCAACATAGGCCTTTTTGTACACTTAATTTGCAAAACATGATAAGAAATGAAATATCTAAAGCTCTACACACCGATATTAATAAAGTAAATAGCTTTTGAAGTGAAGAAGAGATCATGCCTTTTCACTCAAGTTGCTTCTCATACTTCCACGAGGGTCACGATACGTATGATACTTACTAGACTTGGAGATCTCCATTAAAGTATAACAAAAAATCTAAGAAGTGAACCATATTTTTGTCATTCCATTCAAATATGTTCCATGAAACGAATTATAGTTCAAGAACTATTCAATGGTTTTCATAGGAATCACTCATTTCCCATTTCACTCTATGACACGATAAGGAGAAGGAATTTTAAATGATAAATGATTGATGAAATCAATCAAATGTTGAGATTGATAGGAAATATGATGGTTTCTATGCTTCACCAACTAGAAGATAAAAGCGAAGATAAATTAGACTAAGAAATCATCTTAGGTTGTGACTTGGAACTAATAGTAAATTGAAAATGGGAAGAGACCATGTATTGAGAACTTCCAGCCAATCTGAAATTTGAGAAGAGTCCTTGAAGAAAAACATCCTCCTCCATATTTCAAGCTTCTTGCTGTATTACTCACATACATTTCAAGAGCTGAGAGAAATATCAAAACTAGTCAACTTCGAACACATCCAGTGTCAGCAAGGCAGAGAAATGACATCACAACACTCTCTACTATGCGTGCTTGAACAATGCTGAGTACTTGCCATCCAACGGTCCAAGAATCTCCAACTAATCGAACCGCTGCGATTGCGATGCATGCTGCACGAAAAGCGTAATTATCGCATGCATAATTTCCACGGTATTGCGCGGAAGGGGCATAGAGGATATGCGGGTGCTTTTTTTCTCTAAAATGAGCACAAGTTCAACTTGACTTATTTTTCTACTTATTATAACAATTAGAAAATAAAAAGCAAAGGGCAACCATTGCTGGCATAATTTCCCCAACATTATGCAGAAGGTGCATTGAAGCTACCTATGCAAGTGCACTTTGACTTGCTTTTTCCAAGTAAACGAAGAATTGGAAAGAAAAGCAGCGAGCAATGCTGATGCTCGGAGTGAGGTCGGCCGAAGAAAGACTGGATTTGGGTGAGCCTCTGTTTCCAGATTTGGATGGAGCTACAAGCATATTCGGGCATTTGATATATCAATAATGACAGGAGAATGTAAGTATATGAGAATTATGGAGGCAACTGATAGTCGATTGATAGTAAATACGGGAGGTTTTTTTTGTCCTTATTTAGACAAGTTAGAAAATTATGATGATTTTGTTTGCATAATCAACAACTAATTGAGCTTCAACGTTATGTTAAATCCATCTAATTAAGTACATGAGGTGATTCCGCCGATCTTCTTTTTTCCTTTTCATAGACCTACAAGGCATTATAGTTGGCTCCTCTTGAGTTGGTGGAAATGCGGGTTTATACATTCAGTGTCACATTTAGAAATTCTTGGCCAATGGGCTCTTTGCACCGTCAAATAATTATTTAGTGAATATCAATTACTTTTTTATTTCATTTGGTGTTTAGCTTTTTATTTCATGTTAACATTTTCAGCCAATGGCTTCTCCACCAAAGTGCATTTTTCTTTTGCACGATATTAAGCTTCATGCTTGAAGAATACTGATTGCAGAGTCCTCCAAGAATGCTGAGTCATTGCACGCGTAATATTCACAGCATTATCAGGAAGTTGCGGGGAACCTCTTCTTGACTTTGCTTGCTTTTTATTTTGACAAAAAAGTGGAAAAGAAAACCCACTTGCAAACCCACCGGCCGCGGTGGCTCACTGGATAAGACTCTGCTGATCCTCAACGAAGAGGTGAAGGGTTCAAAACTCAGGGGAGGCGCTAGGTGTATTAAGTGTGACTCGGGGTGGTGGGTCCTCCTGCAAGTGTCACTTGGGGTTTACGCGCGCGCTTGGCCGGCTGCAAGCCGGTTCCCCCAATACCAAAAAAAAAAAAAAAAAAAAAAAAAACCCACTTGCAATAAAGATGCTCCTAGTCCTTGCTTTTTCTACTATGCGTGCTTGAACGCGTAATTTCGTTAGCATCATGCGGAAGGTGCGCGCCACCTACACAGGTGCTTTTATTGAACTTTGAAATCAAGCACAACTTGACTTGACTTGCTTTTCTATTAATAAATGGAGTCTTTAGGGAAATGTAATGGGAAGGTGAAGCGAGCAAGTCACCACGATTACGTTGCCGCATGCGAAAACGGAAGGGTAAAATAGTGAGAAGCACAAGCTATGCGAGGAATTTGGGAAAATTGGTGTGGCTGGGCAGAGAATTTTTGGAATTGAGTAGTGAATTTCGGTAGAGGTTCTGGAGGATTAACAAGAACAGTTTCAAAGCTAACTTAAAGGACTGGACAAATGCAGTTTCAACATCTGCTCTTCACCGGTATTTGTAATGAAACCCCGTGGCACTCCTATGAAAAATCCTTGTCGACATGATTTATGCTAGATTGTCCGTAGCTCTCATTCGTAGCGGCCAACCTTTATCTATTCACTTTGATAAATGTTGTGCTAAACTCTATCCATTTGTTGATCAATTCATTTTAGGAAACTATTGACAACTTGTCCTACGTCAACCAATAAATTTTTGAGATTTTCAAAAAAGGGTTTTTACATAAAGAGATTGAAACTATATCTAATTAACCGTTTACACGAACAAATACAATATCACTTCATATATGGAATGGAACTGCTTGCTAAAAATGAAATCGAAATTGGGCCATTACCTAAACCCCGTTAATGAAACTATTATCTCTTATTGCCTGTTTAAATAATGAAATGAACATTGGATTTTATTTTGGATGATAACAGATCTATTCAAGCGAATCGCGTTTTGCAAACGCTTAAACTCGAGATATAATTTAACAATGAATTAACCATGAATTTGCTCCCATAAAGATGCAAGCAACTTCCCAAGGGCTTTCGATTGAGTTTCCTCCAAACCCTCATCACCTCATCCACCGAAAGGTGCTGTGCTCACCTTATCCTGTCATATGAATGTGGGGACCTAAATGTGAATATGATTCTCCAAAGTTCAAGAGAATACAAAAGCTGTCGGCTCAGAACCGCAAAAGAGAATCCACGACAAAATAAAAAATCTCGGGCCCACAATGCCAAGCACTTCAAATATGTACTTATTGGAAACTTGACGGTCACATGGCCATGGGTACCCCTCTTCCTTATTATTCCTTTCAGTCTCCAAGCAAACTGCGCAGTAGAATTCTTTTCTTTCTTAAACTAGTCCATTAGTTGGTCTACAAACTCCTTCGTGCTGTCAAATCCTCCTCCTCTTAAAACATATAGACAGAACAAGCTGGAGGAGGAGGATCCGAACGACTGAGTTGCTAGGTTGCGCGACACCTCTGCCTTCCAAGGATCAACTTCATATGCGTGTCTCCATAGTACGTTTTGCCACATGAATGGACACATTGATTGTTCATCAGAGCATCTTGTGGATAATGGCCGATGTGCATCAACTGGAAGTCAAGTGGAGTTCCACACACTTGAAAAATGAAATTCACGTTTAGTTTATGTCAATTGGTAAGGACCCCTATGGCAGCGACAATGCATGATTTACCCTATGCTTGTGGTCTATTTAGCAAGCAAGCACCTTCATGATAAAGGAAAAGCTGCTTTTCTTGGATACATCGAGTAAAGGAAGAGAGAAAAATTATGAATTTCCTCCCACTTCTTCTCGTAAAGGTTACAAAATTTACTTCATTTTGCTCCTCTTCCCCTCCTTCCCAGACAAAGCATAAATATACGTTTTGCCCTTGTGTCTTGTTAGATACTAAATAGAAGAATTTCTTATGCTTGGGAACACAAAATAACACTAAAATTATCCAGAATACACCTGAAAAACGGCATGCAGCTTAAGACTATGAGACGTGAATTGAAGGAAGCATAACGATCTTGGTTAAAAGAGTTTTCAAAGGTTTCCTCTCAAAAAGCAAGAGCAAAGTGAGTCAAGTAATTTAGAGTTGCCTTATTATAGACCATAACGATCTCACAACCACTTTTGCATGGTCAAACAAGACATCATTACAAGCCGTGCGATCGTGTTGTGATGCCCAATAGTTGACCAGGTTCTTTCTTTCGGCCGACGAGTGGACAGGTTGGAATTGGGCTGGCAAAGATTGTCACATATGTTCGGTCAGCAAAACTCGTGCATCACGTGAAGGGAGAGTGGGACATTCCCTGAGCAGTACCCCGTGCTTGTATACATGTGAGTGCGACTATTGATAGTTGAATAGCCACTTAATATTAGCATGACAAGCCATTCTCTTGACAGTAGCATTTGTAACATATCCTGCCTTGAAGGACAAAATAATCCAATAGAACAAAACAAACATGTATCATGGCTAATCAGCTGAGAATGGGCTTGATTGAATCTACAAGCAATTGCACTTTTGCCATCCTGAACCACTTTCCACGGTCTTTTTTCATCCTCGACAGGTTAAGTCATCTAGCAGCAGTTGAACCATCATGGTATGCATTCAATGACCCGCAATCTCCCACAAGCTCCTAAGATGAGTAGATGTGTCTCTTCCAAATCCAACCGAATAAGAGGGGATGTAAGAAGTCAGCCTTCAATACATGCTTAAATGTGGAAATCGACGAAGAGAGTGAACGGAAAGTGGGTTAAGTAAGGTCCGCAGGAAAGTATATCATCTGTCTAGGAGAGCAATTAATAACAAGAAATGTTCCTATCAATTATACTGGCAAAACGGAAAACCTCATGACCGTGATTCATGTCAAGAAAACGAGAGGGAGAAAACGGATCCCTCTTTCCATAGGAAGAATGAAGAGAATGTTCCCATTAAATCCACTTGCCAAGAAGTGAAGTGTTTCTCAAAACGCAGACTGCTTGTTCCAACGAAAAAGCAGAAAAAAGATGACATCCTACAATCTAGTTAGCGCCTTCTGAACATAGGGCGGCCTTGCTTTCTTCCCATAAGACTGTCTACCCGAACAACGCCTCGAGTTGATTAAATTCTTAGCATATGCTAACTACCTCGGATTATAATACGTTCCTCGTACCTGCAGGAATATTGCTTAAATTTAGATAGGCGTTATGAACAGGGAAATTGTCTTCATCTAATATTAAATCAGGTTGGTTTGTGCAAAATGGCAAAACTCAAAAGTGTTACATTTGAGTCCTTCTCGAAGGGGCAAATTCGAATAGGGGCAAGCAGGCAACAGCAAACTATTAAAATCTGGCTTTATTTAATTGACCAAGAGAAGAAATCACAACAGCCTTTATCTATTTAATAAAACACAACCAAAATGGAGAACACGGGTTTTTGTCATGGACTTATGACATATTACGCACTTGAAACCATACTTGCCTAAATCATAAAATTCTTAATGTCATGCTCTAAGGTATAGGTATACCAAAATTATTTTTTCATGATAATAATAGACTCCCAGAAAATAATTGTCATGTCATGCTCCAAGCCTTTATTTTATAATTTTTCCTGATCTTTCTACTTAAATTTTCAAATGGCCAATCAGATGCAAAAGTTACTATTTACACGTCCTTTCCTAGACTTCCCAATTTATAGGATGCTCCTATTCAAATTCCCAGAAAAGATGAGCTCTCAACTTTTGCTGGGATGTAGCGATAGAAGTTTCAAGAATGCAAAAGCTATTATAGGAAAAAACATGAAACGCAATTTTCACATCGTATAGTGTATTTGTTTTCTCCAATGACGCTTTTAATAATTGGGCAAAAAAATTGAAATCCAGGATGTAATCAGAGCAAAAAAAAAAAAAAATTATCATTAATATTTTTTTATTAACACCATATATATCTAAAATGGAGTTTCTTGATAGTGACTTGTTAGGCTAGTTTTCTCGAGGTGGGCCCTGCATTTCTTCCGTTTTTCGACTGTTAATTTTATTATAGTCATGCATTAAGTATGATTGATATTTTAAGAGCAATTCTTGCGATAAAGAAATAAATGTATTTAAACAGACTTTCAATATACATTTATTAGCCATTTATTGATTCAAAATTAATGATTCCACATTCATAAACTGTGCTTCAAAATATTGCCATCCAAATTCTGAATTCAAAGTCAATAATATATTAACTTTGTGGAGTAAGAAGTCAATAAATTAAAACTCGGTTTAATGTGTGCAAATCTTACTTGGGAATAATTATTTGTGATAGGTTAATAAAAAAAGAAAGGTTATGCAAAATGTTAAAAATTAATTCTGAGGAGAGATGTGGATGTGATTGGGATAAAGGTGTGATGAGATGACTATGCTATCTTAAAAGTATGGTGTGGCATAGAGAAGTCCAATTTGAGAAATAGCTTCAAGGGAGATCTTTCAGTACTCATCCAGAAGACACAAAAATCCCAGTTGCTTTTGCTTACTCCTAGGAGCTATCATTCTCCATGTCATAATCGTCTTGCAGTCGTTTTGTACAATGGATATTTTTAAAATAGCAAGTAGTTATATAAAAAGAGTTAGAAAATAATGTTCAATTCCATTATTATTCTAGACCCCTTTGATATTTCTTTTCTTTTGTTTAAAATAGAAAAATATGTGAGTTTCAAGGAATAGAGAGTAGGTATAAGAATACCCTGAGCTTCTCATTTTCATATATAAGTACAACTTTTTTTGTTCCTTGATAGTTTATAAGGCTGTTCAACATTTATTTTGCAATTGTAATTACATGCTCTCTTTATCCAATTGTTTACCATCAATCAAAAAATGACTACAATTTAAGGAGAACATACTCAAAAGAAATATAAATAATTTCGTCTCATTTTCAGGAATGCTTCCAAATAAAAGAAATAAAAAAAATTCTGTTGAAATCCACAAGACCGATTCCTAATAGACCGGTCTCACGAAAGTGTCCTGTCGGAGTGGGCCCAAATAAGTATTACTGGATAAAAAAAGAAAATAATTTATTTTCTCTGTGTACGAAATTCCCAAGGAAGAAATCATAAGGCTATTCTGGGGTGATGGAACTGTAACAAGACAAGTTGGAAAGAATTAGCCCTGAATGACGATGATTTTTGTTGTAATCTAAAGGCATGAGCACGTATGAAAATACTAATTATGCCTAATTAGTATATCAAAAATAAAAATAAAAATTATTTTCTTGCATATAAGTAAAAATTGCTCTTCAAGTATTTATTTAGAAGAGCCAATTATGTGAATCTCATATTGATTATATTGATTATAATTTCAATGGTTGAAATTAATAAGATTTTTTTTTTGCCTGAAAATTAACAAGACTATTGTGCACCGAAATTCATGCTGTTGATTGCTTTTCTTTTCATGCCATCAGAATCGTGGGGGCAAAAATTCAGAAAATAGAAAAAAAGAAATATCGATTCTAGGGCCTCTAAAAACTATGAGGAAGATGGGGTCGTTTTTTGAATCCGTGTTTTTGCACATCGATCATGCCATATCCCTTGTCATCCATCCAATGTAAGTGTTTCAATGTCATCTGTCTATTTAATTTGTGTCATCAGCTGTTCAATCAAAATTTTGTTAGTGTCAACTATCAATTGAGCATAATAAAATTGTTAGGTTTAAAGTCACTATTAGATCATCCCAAAAAAAGTGAAAGATATGAGAATATATGGTACGTATATTGCAACGTACTATATTACGACATGTCATAATAATTAAAAATGAGAATATAATGTAAAATAAAAAAAATTATGACGTCACGATGTATTACCGTAACCAAGTGTTGATATGATGCAAAACATGGATGTGCGCCCGAGTAATTTCGGATGATGAATAGAATTAAAAAATAGAAAAAAGATGATGAAGTTAAGAAAGAAATGACATCGCAACACTCTATGCGGGCAATTATTGCACGCATAATTTCCACGGGATTGCGCGGGAGGGGCGTAGAGCCTACGAAGGCGCTCTTTTTCGAAAGCAATGACTTGACTTCAATTTGACTTGCTTTTTCTATTAATAGAACAATTAGAAAATAAAAAAGCAAAGGGCAATCAGTGTAGGTGGGTTATTGCACGCACAATTTCATTAGCATTATGCGGAAGGTGCGTGCCCCCTACACAGGTGCTTTGATTGACTTGACTTGCTTTTCCATTAATAAATGGAATCATCGGGGAAGTGTAATGGGAAGGTGAAGCGAGCAGGATAGCACGATTACGTTATTGCATGCTAAAACAGAAGGGTAAAGTAGTGTCAAGCACAAGCCAAGTGAGGAGTTTGGGAAAATTGGCGTGACTAAACAGGGAAGGGAATGGAGTAGTGAATTTCGGTGAAGGTTGTGTGTGAAGGATTGACAAGAACAGTTCCAAAGCTAACTTAAAGACTTGGACAAATGCATCTTCAGCAGCATCTGCTCTTCACCGGTATCTATAATTAAAACCCGTGGCATTGCTATGAACAATCCCTATCAAATAATTTACGCTAGATTGTCCGTAGCTCTTGCTTGTAGTGGACCGACCTTTATGTATTCACTTTGATGAATGCCATGCTAAACTCTATTCATTTGTTGATTGATTCATTCTAGGAAACTATTCGCAACTTGTCCTACATCAACCAATAAACTTTTAAGATTTTCAAAAGAGGGTTTTTACATAAAGAGATTGCAATTATATCTAGATAATTGTTCACAAGAACTAATAGAATATCACTTCATTTATGGAATGGAAATGTTTGCTAAAAATAAAAATCGAATATAGGTCATTACCTAAACATTGATTGTTAAATTGAATGTATGTGGTTGCACAAATCCTACTAATGAAATTATTATCTTGCATTGCTTATTTATATGACGAAATGAATGTGATTTTTTTTTTTTTTTTTGTGGATGATAACCGATCTATTCAAGTGCTAATTTTTTTCAAATGTTAGACATCCAGCTAATTTCGATTTCAATTTCATGACATTTTTCACGAAAATCACTTGGCAAATTGCACCAGAAAGGGTCATGAATGACCATGAATTTTCTCCCATAAGATGCAATAAACTTCCCGTGGGTTTTCGAGCGAGCTTCCACGAAACCCTCATCACCTCCATGCTGTGCTCACATTATTTGGTTTTATGGATGTGGGGTCCAAAATGTTATTATGATTCTCCAACGTTCAAGAATGTACGAAAGCTATGAGATCAGACCCACAAAAGAAAATCGACAACTAGATATTTCGGGAAGACAAATAAAATCAACACTGACACAAATTCCGCAGGAAATGGATGCACGATTGCCGTGGATTGATGACTACAAATGAGCCTTAATTATACCTTCTTATCGGTAGAAATTATTCAAAAAAAGAAAAAAAGATGATAAAATGAGAGCATCTTACGCTGCTTCTGGACCTTCCATGGGTTGTGCACCTTGAGCGGGTTTGAAATTGGAATACAAAAGAAAACCAAAGATATATGCACATCTCTCTAATAAAAAAAAAAAAATTGTTCATTTTGACCAATGCGATAGAATAATATTTGAAAAATGTCCGGTTTGTCCAACTTTATAGAAGGTGACACAAAGGTTAAATATATTTTGGGCCTCATATTAATTACGTCAACATAAATTGGAAGCTCAATCCTTTTAAGAGTTTGCATAGTTGGTTGAGAACGGATATTTTCATATTTGAAATTGTTCTGAATGGGAATAGGAATGTGGTGTTTAATGGGCCTTCAAGTAATCAAGTAGTTGCACCTTGTGCCCGACTATTTTATATAAGCGGTCAGCTTATATTTTCCGGCTCTCTACCCTATTGATTCTCCAGAACTAGGTTCAGCCCGACCAAATTTCCATTTTTTTGATGATGTGAGATTGGATACTTTGGAACACAAATTCATTATTTAATTAAAGCATTTCCATGTTAACCAAAATCCGTCCTAACATTATGAAGGTTGAAGCTTTTCTTTAAGCTACAGGCATTGTTCTTTTCAATCGGTAGCTACAACTACAAGAAGCTTCAAAGAGGTTTCCTCAATTTTTTTTTCATTGTACTTTATAATGTTAGAGATAATTATTAAATTCTAATGCCATTAAATGTCAATGATGGTATGTGAGTCCCCTTTAATTAGGCAAGAAGAATAGAATATTGTGATTTTAGTAATTTCCCACTAACTAAAATGGTCATCCAAAAAGGATTATTTAAAAGATTCATTTTGGTAAGTGAGATAGGGTTTTCATTGCTCTTATTAACAAACACAAATAGAGTATAAAGAGATTAATGAAATGATTAATGCAACAGTTGAGAGAGGGTGAATTGATTATTTTAAGAAAATTGAAACTTTCTCATGGAAAACTTGTACAATGGTGTCTTGGTAAAAGAGAGTGAATTGGTTGTTTTAAGAAAATTAATTCTTTTTTTTTTTTTTCAAGAAGAACGTGGATGCTTTAGGAGGAAAACTATCACGCAGATGCAGTACCTTGTATCCAAATGACAATAAAGGAGTTAAGAGAGATTGAAGAGATGCAAAACAGATTTGTACTGAATCGAACTTCCACTTAACCTAGTCCTCCCACAACAAGGCTGAGTAATCCTCGAGATGATTACCATCCGTAGAGGATGCTACCCTTACATAAAGCTCAGTAGATGATTCTAAAACGTGTACCTTTTACAACACTATGACTCACTCACTTCCTAGATCACGAAAGCACACTTCTACGGAGAACTTGAGTGAACACGGCTAAGGGGCTGCAAAGCTTCTCAGAGATTTGCTGGGCTGATATGTCACCAAAGCTGGAACCTATGAAAAGCGTTATTCATAAAGCATCATTAAATCCGCTAATGTTGATGAAGATTCATCGTTACAGGAGCCGTCTTGCACTCGCTTGGATTGATGCAGGGGCGTTGGTTTGTTCTGGACAGCCTGTGAAAGAACAGTCGAGCATGACAGACAAAACAGCAGGCGGCGGTGTCAGGTTTAAAGAAACGGGACAACAGCAGAAGCGTGGTGGCCTGGCCAGTAGTTCGCTCAAAGGGCTCGACAAGTGCTTGTAATTTCGCCGGGAGCCTGCAAAGAATTAATCAAGAGACCACGGGGGCTGCTGTGGCATGCAAAGGACTCGCTGAGGGGTGCTTCATCGTTGTCGGAAATTCCCCAGATCAGACTAGGGCAAAATTAGATGATGAACTGCAGCGGCAAGGAGACGGGCAGTGCCGCGTCGGGCACGAGACGTGGCTTGGACGAGTGCCAGAGCTTGCTGTTGACCTCCAGAGAAATCGCCTCCCTCTCTATTGGGCTCCACACCTCCCACAACTTCTCTTCTCACATTCCATAATCTTGACCGAATTTCCAAAATGCACGTACGCACATCTACCCCAGGGATTATTGCTGAGTATCAATGATCAAATCTTGGCAATAATATGAAATTACTAATGTGGCACACATGATTTCGGTCACTCAAAGAGTAATGTACTTGGACAAACTCGCTAAATTAAAGCTCAAAACCATCAATTTGAATCCATCCATCACCGGTCCAATGCAAATACAATAAAAAAATAAACCAAATAATAAATGCTCTTGAAGATATATGTTATGCAATTTAATTCTAATATTTTTGTTTAGGTATTAAAAATTAATCCCTAATTTTTTTCATGCAATAAACAACTAATTGGGCCACCAAAATTTAAGTATTAATAGTGATGCTTATCTATCAATTTACTATCTAATCATGGGCAATGTTAAATCAAATAAATATTTGAAACCCACTACCAGCACAAACAATTTGAATTCCTAATTCCTTCCACCTCCCCCCCAAAAAAAAAAAAAAAAAAACAATCTTTCATTCATCAACTAAATATGTCCCATGAATCAAATAAAAGTTCGGGTACCACATGATGGTTTCTATAGGAGTCATCCTTGCCCCACTTTGCTCTGAGACCCAATGTTTAAACCCTCAGCATCTTCTCTTGTAAATAAAGGGGATTTGAGACAACGACAGATTGATGAAATCAATCAAATGTCGAGATTAATAAGCAAAATGTGATGGTTTCTATATTTTGCCAGCCAAAAGATAAAATAAGAGACAAATTAGACGAAGAAATCGTCGTAAGTTGCCACTTGGAAGCATCAATAGTAAAATGAAAATGGGAAGGAAGCATCAATAGTAAAATGAAAATGGGAATCAACTATGTAAAGAGAACTTCCATTAATTCCAAATCTTAACAGAATTGTAAAACAAACACATTATCCTCAAATATTTCAAGCTTCTTACTGTATTATTACTCACATACATGCCAAGAGTTGAGAGAAATGTCAACTGGTTGACATCGAAACACATTCTGGTGACTGAGGGTTCAGAGAGAAATGATATCACAATAGTGTCTTTTTGAAATGACATCACAACATCATCCTGGAGAAAAGCTAAGTCTATTGACAATATATAAGCTCCCTAAACAGAGGTTTCTAGAACTGCCAACGGTCAAGATTAAGTCCAAAGAAAACAGGCTCTCTGCTGAAAACAAAATTCAAATGTGAAATGACATACAAAATAACATTTATTCACCTTTACTTTTGAGAGCTAATGTTATCCCTGATGTTAGAAAAACAGTAACACCAGCAAAATTTGTAAAGAGAAACAGAATTTAATAACAAAGTGCGTGCTTTTGTTGTAACGAGTGCACATCTTGTTCTGATACCAATTCAATTGGTACAAGTTCTGGACCCTGATAGTCCAAAAATCTTCAATTACGAGGAGGGGGAAGAGGAAAGATGAAAAGACCAAAATATATTCCTATGCAGAAAGTGTATTCTGTATCATTTCAGTCCAAAACAAGGCCCAGATCTGGTCCACCTGCAAAATATGCTATCAAATTTAAGACACCTACACGATAGTTCTATGATATCTTTAGTCCCCACTTCAGAGGACAACGTGAAACCACACTCTTCAGCTTCTCTCTTCTGGTAAGAAAGAGGGAGGCTCAAGGGAAGAGAGGTCATTCATTCGACTAAGAACATCTCCAAGCTCTCAAAGCAGCCATATGAACCATAGTTTGCTTGTGGATTTGGTGGCAGCTTTCCTCAATAAGATCAAGGAGCTTTTCCAAATCTGTGGCCCACGAGTTCAAGGTATCATTGCGCTCCTTTGTTGTCTGGAAACAGACAACTCCCATAGGCAGGTCTATCTTTCCTACTAGGGCTTTGGAAACATCCATTTTGGAGAGATGCCTTTCAGCTTCCTAGAATGGTCATAGAACTAACAGGTCATGCTGATAGAATATCATATAGGCTTGTATAATTACTACTATGCTGTCTCTCTAGCAGATGATAGTGATGATTTAATAGATTGAGGCATATGAATGATTAAAGCTCTCTACAACAGTGGTAACAGAACCCCAAAAACAGAGTTCCTTTCGTTGAGTGATTCAGCTACATAGATGTCTGAGCAAATTAAGAAAGCGCTAATCACGAGATATATTTTTGTAACACTGGAAATGGTGAATCATAGCAGAGCTCCTCCCACACTTCTAAAGCGCATCAGAATTTCAGGCTCCATGGGACAAGAAATGGTTTCACAATGCCAGACATTGACATTGATAGCTACGACAAATTTTTTGAGAAGTTGACTAAGCATAGTGTGTATGCATATATATCGGTCCGAAATATTCACAGAAAAAACTACAAGCACAACATTCTCAGACTCAAGACAAGCCTTGGCCTTCAAGGCACCAAAGCCTCTTTTCCAATTTTTTGAAACTTGTATCCAAATCCAGCAACCATAACCCGCACGTATCAGGGGCAGAGAGGCTGCCCAGGGTTAAATGAGGGGTCTAGGTAATCAGTCATAAAGATTGACATTGATAAGAGAAATAAATAAATGTTCAACATAATCAACTTGGATGCTGAGGCATAATAGCTATGCAAGTTTCCTCAAGGTAATCCTCAAGTAATACTTCAAAACAACAATAACATTTTGTAGAAAATAGAGTAAGTCGCATCAGCATGATGATCCAAAGATAGCAAGGGAAAAAAAAACGACAAAGTTCTGTAATTACATGTTTGCTTATTCTCTGTCTATGATCTTCTGCTGCCTTCTTAACAAGTGCACACCTTCAAGCATGGTTTTCTCATTCTCAAATTTACCTTTGAAATTACTCCAAAGAGCAGACCTCCGTTGCGACCAATTGTTTCAGCTGCAACCCGCATTAAAATAATAAAGGTACGGCCAACCAAATTCCACGGCAGATTATCGACCTATTGCAAGAAAATGTACAACCAAATACTAGAAGCAATTCAAAGATGTACCTGATTTGCAGAATTTCTGCGATATTTATATCTTCTAAGGTATTACAAAGGCTTGACTGCAACCGATCATTTGGTGACTGAACTAAGCACCAGCAAATTTTCCTTAGAACCTGCGACTAATTAAATCACGGAATGAATAGCTGTGCCTTGAAAAAATCAGTGAAGACTTGACAAAGCCTCATATGAAAGAGCTTTACTGGTATCCACTGCTCCGGGTTTCCCCTTCGCTGATGGAATCTCATATATCGCCATATAGCAGACCACTGTAATGAGAGCAATAATTACATCATTAATCACATGAATGTGAGGTAAGATGTGTGTTCAAATCCATTAAGTACAGTTCTAACATCAGAGTTTGCAGTAAAGACAGAAAGGAAAAAGAGAATGCGACAGATGAATAAAACCATGGCTTGAACCACAACCTGAATACCAGGTAGCGCTTGATTGACAAAAAAATTCTAGTTAAGAATAGTAGATACAACATTAGAATAAGTAAAGCACCAATTCACCATATCATTCACCATATCGTGGGTTCTTATTATATCTGTTTCAGCTCCAGAAGTGACGGCATATCAGCTGGCGCTTCTTCCAGAATACTTTCCCCTTCTTTAGGCTTTTTCTTCCCTTTGGAAGGATCTGCATCAAACACCAGGGGCTGATTTTTTGGATCTGTGCCTGGACATAGTCCTGGCGATCTAAGCTTAAAAGAACCTGCAAAACCATCCATCAGAAAACTGATCATAGTAAGAGAGCATAAAGGGCTAAAAGCAATACAAAAATCCAGTAGATGTTCAAGGATAAAGGCGATTTTCTCCGTATTTGCCAATGCTCCAAAATTTTCCACAGCAATTCAGACCACTCATAATATTGGACAAGGGAAAACCAATTACAAGATCAAAGACCCTAGAATTCAACTTCTAGCTCCTGCAATCTCTTGTATTAAATCAGCAGCTTTTGCTATAAGACCTCCTTCCTTTGCTTTTTGCCAGTTTCTTTATCAACCGCACTCTCTCAATTTCGACATATAGCTGCATAATGAAACTAGCTATAGAAACCACGAAACCAAAACAGATTGCTCACGAACACGAGCCACGATAGAGTTTGATTTCACATTTTCACCTTCCCAGCAGCAACAGAGTTAAGTGTCACCATCAAATTAATTCATTACTTGATTATCTCTGGAGCACAATTACAACTTTCAGTTGAACTATCTAATTAACAGCAAGAAAAATTATTCATCTAGGAAGAAAATAGAGTAAAGAAAGGAATTAAAGGGGTAATAGCAAGGTGCAATACAAATACAATCACGAGGATCCCAGCCAATTGAAAAAACTTGCAAACAGCCTGAGCACCAAGCCTGAGTTCTAGCATCTCTAGAGATTGCCGAGAACCAATACCCGTATAGATATGCTAATGAGATTCGTTTTTCAAATAGTCATACATGATGGCATATTACGACTACACAAAACGACAGTATAAGATCTAATCAATACACATAAGGGAGACAATCGCTGCAGTATACATCCATATAAATAAAACCCTTAAGGTAACTGTTGTTAAGATCGATCCCAAATGATAAAAAACCGGACCACACTTTGGATCAATAATCATAAGACTGCACTGCTGATGATGGCAAAAGAAAAGAAGAAAACAGAATGAAAGCAAAGCCAGATGATGGCATTGAAAAGAAGAAGAGAGGAGGGTGAAAGAAATAGACAAGGTGAAGAGCTATATGCTATGACCTAAAAAGAAAATTCCGTAGCAAGAATAGACAGTTGCAATACAAAGGTGATGGCATTGTGCTGCACTGCTGGTTGAGGCACAGTGGACCTCCCATATGCCTCCACTGAAGCTCCCATGAAAGTAGAGCTCACATCCAACTCCAGCAATAGAAGGTTAATTTTAATCCAGGTGGAAGCATATGGACTCTCCCAAGTCTGCATAGAAAGTATTTCAGCCTTGCCACAAACACCAATTAAATCTTCCATCCAATCTAATTCAGGATGAGGGCAACACCTCAATTTTTATTTATAACCCCCTCACAGTTCAATCCCCAAAGTTAGCCCCAATAAGCAGGTTCAGCTTTTAGATATTGTTTCAGACGTACAATTGGTCATGCACGATGAGAAATGGGGCCTAATTTGATTTATTATGAGGTTGAGTCCTAATTAAATAGGCAAAGTAGGTGGACTGGGATAGGAATCCCATCCTACATCTCCCATGATCTTACTCCTAATCCAATCTGGGAATGATTGTCGATGTGACCAACTTGCATCTTTTTAACTGCCTCCTATACAGTTAGCAATCCTAATAACAATCGTGAAGGTAAAACTCTGGTACAGGTATAATAAATAGCAACCAGTCATAATGCTCTGACTAATCCAAAGGAACTTATCAGCATTTAGCACAGCATAACAATGAAAAACACTCAATAAAGAGCAAAATTTCCACCAGCTTATCACCCAAAAGCAGAGATAATATCTGGACACTGGTTAATCTCGACAATCCAATTTGCTCATATTAAAGGAGTGTAAGATACTTCCTAAGGTACAAGAAAGTTTGGGAGCAATTATATACAGGAAAAACAACTTAATAGGTATGAATATCCAAGTATCAGTGCCATCAAATGATTTTGACTCAAGCACTTGATGAGGAAGACAAAAGAGTGCTTTGAGCTAGGAAGACAAAAATTCATGCCCCAAGAAATCAATAGACGACCGAACACAATAATCTTGGCTCCTGCTTGTCTAATATTTTTTTCGCCACCAGCAAACCTAACACATGCTGTGTTCATGCAAGGAAGAAACTCCAAAAACAAACTCTTATTGCAATGGACAGGTACAACCCATACTTATTGTTCATCTTCAGTTGATTAGTATTTTGAATCACTCGTCGGGCACCCAATCTCAATTTCGTTTCTCCCCGGTTTCTTTGTTGTGTAAAAGGCATAATAAGTAAGGCACCAAGGAAATACCTATCCATCCAAACCAAAAAGAATTCATCCCTATACAAGAGAACTCAAATCCTAAAACAAATCTACTAACCAGAATAAAAACAGAGTGGAGCACCGATAACTGACTTCACTAAACCCTGAAAAGATGATAAAACAAAATAAAACTACTTAACTTAAACAATATGCCTTAATCTCCATCATCACGGACTAAGGATCAGCTGCGCGATCTTGCCACCCACCTTCGCTTCAAAGTCGACGTCCGAGTAATTGAACAGGATCACCCCGACCGGGCCTCTGTAGTCCGCATCGATCACGCCCACACCGACGTTGATCTAATGCTCCCACGCCAAGCCCGATATCAGGTGCTGCTGAAGCAACAAATGCACGAGCGATCCGATTCAGCCCTCGTCAATCATCCAAAACAAGGTATTGAGACAATGTATTGAGATGAGAAGTTGCACATTAGCTACGGGAGCACATGTTCCTCGGGTATTGCGATGCTCAGATCGGTAGGGACGAGCGCTTTTCCTCTCGCCGGTACTTCTCGTCTCAGCCGCGCTGGTTTTAATCCGCAAACGGAGAAACCCACATTCAGAAACCATCGCGATTTCTCGACATGGGCCGAACCCGAAGCTCTAAGGAGGAAAGTAAAATTTGGGGTCACGTTTTTCACCTCCAAAGATCGTAGCACGCGAAGAAAGGGGGGTCGCTCGCGAAGGCGAGACGGCCTCCCGGGAAAGCGGCTCCCTGGCAGATGCCATGACGCCATTATTGGTAGGACGGAATAGCAAAAATAGGAAAAAACAAAATTTGAAAATGAGAGAATTGTATAAAAGAAGGGGAAGATGGGGTTTGAGGTTCAAAAAAGAAACAAAAAAAGGGAAAATGCATTAGGGTTTTCAAATTGGTGCCGCTCTAATTTGTGGAAAATTGTCTATTAAAATCGATGGAGTCTTCTTCATCAAGCATGCAATCACCACCCTAACCGTAATGAACATCACAAACTTTTTCTTACAGTAATTTTTGTCCAATCAAATGTTTTGAATGCTTCATAGCAATTTTTTTTCCTCATAATTTTAATTAGTTCCAAGTATGGGACGAAAATAGATCTTCAAAATAATGGCCAAAATATTGATTTTTGCAATATCTCAAATTTTCTCCACACTTGAAATAAGGCGTTGATAATTATGCTACAACACTAATTAAGTTAACTAAAGGTAGTAAAACATGTTCTAGGCTGCTTAAACTAAAAATCAAAATTTGAAGGAAATTTTTACTTCTCATAAATAATTGATCGTGTGATCGTGTTAATGAGAACCTCAAGAATAACTTTTAAGTGTATTTTTTAATGGTTTATGTAATTTCCAACACATTAATGGCATATATAACAAGAAAAGTTACTATAGTGAAAATCACGAATTTTCTTTGACATGCTAAGTAAGTTCTATAATCACATTCTTTAATAAAATGATAAATACATTTATTTTGAGAAGAAAGTAAATTGGTGCTTTTTACTTACGGGGCACAACTATTTTCACAGCCAAAAGGTGTCGTGGCGGGCCACAGCTTTTCCTAGTTTTTTCAATTTCCGTGAAGAAAACAAGGGAGCTGAAAATCTAAAGAACAAGGTCCATCCTGTATAAGGTATTAACTTGAAGGAGAAAAAAAACATCCCTTAAAGAGATAAAAGGTGCAGTTATCTTATTGAAATGAAGTTCTCTAGAAACAGGATGCTCATTTTAAATGTGAAATGAAATGGAAAAGTAGCATTCATTGAGCCTTTACCATGGAGAGCTAATGTTATTCACAATGTTAGAAAAACACCAGCACCGGCAACATTTGTAATGCGAAACAAAATTTAGTAACGATACGCTTATTTCAGTCCAAATGAGTACACATTTTGTGCTAATACCTGTTCCATTGGTACAAGTTTTGGACCTGAAAGCCCATAAATCTTCAATTAAAATGAAGGGGTAAAGAGGAAAGATGAAAAGACCAAACTACATTCCGATTTTGAAAGTGTATTCAGTATAATCCGAAACAAGGCCCAGATTTGGTCATCTTGCAAAATACGCAATCAAATTTAAGACAGCCACTCGAGAGTTCACTGATAAATATCTCCTGTCCACACTTCAGACCACAATGTGAAATAGCACTCATTGGAGGGAGGGAGGGAGGGAGGCTCGAGGGGAGATATCATTCATTCAACTGAAAACACCTTCAAGCTCGCAAGGCAGCCTTATGAATCGTGGTTTCCTTTGGGATTTGGCAGCAACTTTTCTTGACAAGGTCAAGCAGCTTTTCCAGAATTGTCTCCCCCGAGCTCAAAATCTCATTGCTGTCCTTTGTCGTTTGGAAACTGACAATTCTCATTGGCTGGTCTATCTTTGCCATCGAGGACTTGGAAACAACCATTAAGGAGAGATGCTTCTCAGCTTCCTAAAATGGTAATATAGAGGTGAGAGATCATGCTGATAGAATATCATAAAATCTTGAATAATTATCAGTGTATGGTCTCTCTATCAGATGATAGCAATGATTTAATAAATTGAGGCATGTGATCGATTAAAGCACTCAACAACAGTAGTACGAGAACCCAAAAACAAAGCTTTTTTCCTATAGTGAAACAGCTTCAAAGATTTTCTGAACAAATTAATCAAGATCTCCAGCAAGATATACTTTTGTAACACAGGAAATAGTAAGTGTTAATACTAGCAGAAAAAGCTTGCTCAACTATTTCTAGCAATATAGCAGAACTCCTCCCACACTTCTAAAGTGCATTAGAATTTCAGGTTCCATGGCACAAGAAATGGCTTCACAATGCTAGAAAATGACACTCACAGCTACAACAAATTTATTAGCAGAAATTGACTAAGCCACGTGTACGGAACAAAACTCTGAAGAGAACACTGTCAAATCCATGACAAGCCTTTGGCTTTCAACACGCCAAAACCTCTTTTACACATATTCGGAACTTGTACCCAAGTCCAGCAGCCATGCCAATTAGGGATCACAGGGAGAGAGGCAGCTCAGGGTCAAATGAGGGGTCTAAACAATCACTCATAAAGAGTGACATGGACAATGAACGTAAACAATTGTTTCACATAATCAAACTTGGATAATGAGGCATAACAGCCCTGCAAGTCTCTTTAAGGTAATCCTCCAGCAATACTTCAAAACAACAATAATATTCTGCAAAAAATAGAGTGAGTCACATATGAGTGATGATCCAATTAAAAGAAGAAAAATGACGAGTTCTGTCATTGCATGATTGATGACTCTTTGAAAAGGCTCCTAGCTAAAAGTAGCTTGTCTCGCCTAGGAGAAGCCAAAATTCTTCTTTTGACTATGATTGGGCCTTGTCTAAGATTTTCTGCTGCCTTCTCAACAAGTGCACCTCCTAGCACGTTTTCTCATTCTTAAATTCATCTTTGAAAGTACTTTAAAGAAGTGCCCATTGGATAACCTCCACCATGACCAATTGTTTCAGTAGCAACCTGTGTTATAATAACAAAGGCATGTTCGACCAATTTCTATGGTGCATTATTGAGATATTACAAGATGTACAAACAATTACCTAGAACACTTCAAAGATGGAATGGGAATTTCTGAGAGATGCTTATTTTCTAAAGTGGCATTAAGAAGGCTCAACTGCACAGAATTATGTGGTGATAGAACTAAGTAGCAGCAGATTTTCCTTGGAACATGCATTTAATTAAATCACAGAAGAACAGCTGTGCCTTGAAAAACTCATAATAGACCTAACAAGGAAAGAGCTTCATCAGTATCTTTGGGTTGCCCTTCACTGATGGAATCTCATATATCGCCTTACAGTATCGACAAATCTCAAGGTAATCACTTATACCTACATTGTTAACCACATAAATGCAAGGTATAATGATATGCGACCTTCAAATTTATTACGAACATCTAGAACGTCAGAGTTTGCGATAAGGCTAGAAATGAAGAAGAGTATGTGCCAGATATATAAAGCCATACAAGTTCATGGTCCTTAATACAAGGTGGCAATTGATCGACAAAAACAAAATAATTAAAAGATGGTAGACACAACATTAGAAAAAGCGAAACACCAATTTACCGCATCATGAGTCATAGCATAACGGTTTCAACTCCAGAAGAGTTGGAATATCAGATGATGCTTGTTCCACAATGTTTTCAACACCTTTATACTTTTTCTTCTCTTTGGAAGGATCTACATCGAACACTCGGGGCCTGATCTTCCTGGAAAGGATGTGCACAGACATAATCCTGGCAATCTATGAACAGACGAACCTGCAAAATCCATCGATCAAAAAGCCAATCACAGTGATAGTGCATAAATGGCTAAAAGCAATACAAAAAATCGTTCTTGTTCAAAAATAAAGGGACTCTTTTCCATGTCTTTGCCATTGCTCCAAAAGTTTCTACCTGCATTTCAAGCCCATCATAGGAATGTTGGACAAGGAAAAACCAATTACAACATCAGTGACAACTGAAGTCAACTTTTAGTTATTCCAATTTCTTGCATCAAATCGGTAGCTTCTGCTATAAGTAGGGTCTTATAGCATAGAAAATTTGTCACTCTAGAATGAAAATATGGTCGAAAAAGGAAGCAAAAGGGACAATAGCAAGGTACAATACAAATATAGGTATCTCCATGAAGAGGATCCCAACCAATTGAAAACTTGCAAACAACACGAACACTATAAGATCCCCATAATGGATATATCATGAAATGAATCCCAAACTAGACATGAAAAAGAGGTAATGCAATTCATACAAGAGTAGAAGAACAAAAAGTAAAATTTTGGGACAATCATGGGAGAGAATCTAGATACACAAGGTGAGAAACTGAAGATGATTCCACAATATTAGATTCTAAAGGATTCCACCATACTAGATTCTAGAGCACAAGTACCAAACCTGAGATCTTGCATACCAACAGATTGCCTAGAGCCAATTCTCATATAGATATGCCAAGCACATTTGTTTTTTAGATACATAGATGGCATGTCGTAGCTACACATAATGATGGTTCATGATCTAATCTGTACACATATAGGAGACAATCCCTGGAGTATAAAATCTAACCCTCAAGGTAAAAGGTTGTTAAGATTGATCCTAAATGATTAAAATTGGACCACAGTTTGGATCAATGATCATAAGACTCCACAGAAAATTAAGGTCTAAGAGTGATCAATTCTTAATCTATTTTCTGTACAAACACCTGTTTGTTATCTTTGAAAAGAGGGGATGAAGCTAAAAAATAGAAGACAAAAGCACGAGAGTCACCACAGCAGAAGCATATCAGTGAAGAAGCTCTTGTGCCCCTTAAAAAAAGGTTAACTAGAGAAGCATCTAGGGCATAAGTAAAGAAGAGATTAAAACAAACAAAAAACTAGATGATGGCAGTGAAAAGAAGACAGAAGGATGAAAAAATAAAAAAGGTAAAGAGCTATATGCTATGACGTAAAAAAGAATTCCGTCCCCAGCCAGAAGAGATGGTTGCCGTACAAAGATGAGAGCATTGTGCTGCATTGTTGGTTGTGGAGGTACATCAGACCTTCCATTTCCCACAACCCAAGCTCTAATGAAGGGAGGGTCCACTTCCAACTCTAGCAATAAAAATGTTATTCTTACTCCAGCGAAAAGTTTATGGATTCTCCCAAGTCTGTATAGAAAGTATCTTCACTTTTGCACAACCACCAATTAAATCTTCCATCCAATCTAATTTAGGATGGGGGCAACACCTCATTCTCATTTGTAATCCCCTTATAGTTCAATCCCCAAAGGTAGCCCTAATTAGCAACTTCGGCCTTTAGATATTGTTTTAGACATACAATGCATCATGCACAATAAGAACTGGGGCCTAATTTGGTTTACCATGAGGTTGAGAGCTAATTAAATATGCATAGTAGGATATTTGGGACAGGGCTAATAAATCCCATCCTACATCTCCAATGATCCTACTACTGATCCCAATTGGGAATGATTTTTGATGTGACTAACTTCCATCTTTTTAATTGCATCCTATACAGATAGCAATCCTAAAAAAGATTTACAAGGTAAAAACCTTGGATAGTTGTATTAATAGCCACTAGTCATAATGCTTTAACTAATCCAGAAGAACTAATCGGCTTTCAGCATCACATCACAATGAAATAGCATCAATGAAGAATGAAAATCCCACTAGCTTATCACCCATAAGCAGAGATGAAAAGGCAAATACTTAGACATTGGTTAACCTGGACAACCCCGTTTACTCCGACCAAAGGAGTGTAAGATACTTCTTTCATTACAAGAAAGTTCAGGAGCAACTAAATACAGGGAAAACAATTTAACATGTGTGAATGTCCAAGTATCAGTGTCATCAAATAATTTTGACTCCTTTAATATCACTTGAAGTGGAATGCGAAGCATGCTTTTATGTCGGAAGACAGAAGTTCATGCCCCAAGAACAAAGAAATTCAGCGGTCTGATTGGGGTTCTAAAATGCAGCTCGAGCTGAGAGACCGCAGGAAAGCTCAAGAGATGCATGCGTGCGTTTACCTGGAGCGGATGGAGAGGGCGTTGCCAGCCGTGGCGTCGCCTCGTCACCGTCGCCATCGTCAACTCCGCCACGCCGACCGACCTGCCCACTTGCCTGCGGTGGACGCACGGTGTGAACGGTGGCTTTGATCTTCAGGCCTCGAAAACTTCCATGGACGTCGAGCCGTAGTTCTCTCTCGCCCCCCTCGCTCTCGAGGTCCGCTCGCGGACTCGGAGCTCGATATCAAAGAGGAAGGCCAACGGTCGAATAGTAAGCTATGATAGACCAATGGGGAGCTCTGTGACACATTCAAGCAAGTTCCGTCTTCTGCGTACGCCTAAAATTCGACACATCGAGCGATCGTTCGAGAGATGGGCATTCAGAAATTTGGAAATATTGCAAGTGTTTCAAGTCTGACAAATTCGTCAAGGCTTTTAATTTTCCGCAGAATGAAATAAAAAGCCCCGATAGTCCAATGGGAAGCTCTGGGACACATTCAAGCTGGTGGCAATAATGAAGAGCGAGCTTGTTGAGACGGGTTAGCTGGGAAAGACGGGGCAAGGACTGCCCCTGTCAGGTAACATTTAGAACTGTTAAGCCGGAGGGCAGTTCCGGTAATTCCTGAAGCTTTGCACAATGATGAAGGTTGAGCTTCTCTAGCGAAATTAGTTTGCATATATTATTAGGTAGTCGCTCCAGATTTTTGCAAACCAAAGCTTCCAACTCTTGGAGTTTTGCCAACATCCCTATGGCATCAGGCAATTCTGTTATGTCAGTTCCAAAAATATACAAGATCCTCAGATTTTGCAAATTTCCAATACTTTCAGGTAATTTCGTAATTGATGTCCATCCTAAGACCAACTCAATCAATGATGCCAAATTTCCTATCGAGTCAGGGATCTCTATCAATGAGGAGCAGCCATGTAAGAACAAGCTTTGCAGAGATGCTAGATTGCCTATGGAGCTAGGAATATGAACTAACTTTTTACACTGATTGGCAAGAATAACCTTAAGTTCCTTCATGGCACCAATGGATTTAGGTAATTCTTCAATTGCTAAATCACGTATGTGTAATTGAGTTAATGAAACCAAGGAGCCCATGGATTCAGGAAGTTGAGAAATTTTACAATGACTGAGAGATAGACACTCCAACTTCATCAAACTATCACTCGAAATAGGAATATCTTGTATACCCATTTCTTGTATGACAAGCCTTGTCAATTCTGCCATTCTACCTATTCCTTCCGGTAGCTCCTTGAGTTTCCAACATCTAGAGGCATCCAAGGAAACAAGAGTCTTGATGTCCCCAATAGAAGGATGAAGCTCTTCTAGATTCCAACAATTTTCAAGATTTAAAATCTCCAACCTTTTGAAAGTGGACAAGTCGGTAGTTCTTTTCAAAGATAAACAATTCGTGAGGTTGAGAACTTTGAGTTCAGTCGCCATCTAGAAGAAAGAAAGGATATGTTAGTGTAATTGGACTATTGCAACTTGTGATTTGTTACTACTCCTTATGTATTTTACTTTTTAGAATTCCTCAAAAATTACCCATGCTCCTCTACTCCTTCACGGTTGTCCTATTTAATTTTGAATGTCTCTTTTATTAGTGTTTGGCCACACCAACAGATGAATATCTTTTAAGCATATTGATTGCAAAAAAATGTTATGGTGTACAAGTGCTAACTGCATGTAATTTTGAATAACATTACAAAGGAGATATTTGCTTATTAGACATAAGCCACTTATATTATCAAAAAGGCACATGACAAATCCAAATGAAAGAGAGATGCAATCATTGGGCACTGTGTTTTCCTTTAATACAATGAAATTAAAGAGAAACAGCTTGTTTAATTATGAAAATCAATTTTCAAATGTTATACATACAAGAAAAAAATATTATTAAAAAAATACTTAAATGCCTTCTTTACATCTTACCTTGAATGGAACCCATCCTCCCCAATCCTTCGAAATTGCACTGGCTGACAGATCAAGTACAACTAATTTCTTCAAATGAAAGTTGGCCGTAGTGAAATTTGAGGGACAATACTTCCACCAAAGCCATCTTAATTTAGGAAATAAGCTTTGGCAATCTCTAGTGAAATTCGCACCATCCACTCGAAGGAATCTCAAGTTGGTCAATTCTTTAAATTGTTCAGTTGTGTATCTTCTTTCATAACCCCATTTGTCAAGAGCAATGGCCTCAATCTTTCTAGTACCCTACCATTTGGCAACATTGTAGATTATAAGTTTTGAATGATGAGATTAGACCAATTGATATAAAATAAAATTTACCTATTTCAATTTGCTGGCATACTACTATGGTGTACACTTCTCCCTTCTTTGTGAAATGAAAGGTTGTGGATGCATATTATTAATCTAATCTATGTAAAGATGGAGAAGCTCAATTGGTTGGTTTTGCGCTTTTTCCTCATCCGACTATACCCTTCGCAATTTGCACCTTTTGAATTCATAAAATTTGTGTCCATTTGCAACTACAATGGAAAGCCTCTCTTCATGCATCCACTAATTCAAATATATCTATCAAAATTCATGCCCTTTGTATGTGAAATAACACTACCTTTACTCTATCATGTATTTGTGAACCAATACAACTCTAACCATCCAAAAACATCAATTGAACTTGCCATCATATAACTATCAAAATTAAAGAATCCCAATTGTAGAATTCCCTCACTATTTTGGTTTACTTTTTTAGCAATTCTCCATATCAAAATGAAAACAAGAATGTCATTGCAAAAGGTATGCATGTGTTTTACATTCCTTTCTTATCATGTGTTTCTTTTGTGAGTGTTTTTCATTATACATGAAGGAAAATTGGTAATATCAAATATTCTATTTATGAATTGCTACAGATATTTGATGCTATCTTTTCATTTTCGTGTTGATTTTGTCACGGTGAAGTAGTAGTCATCTAAATTTTGCTTACTTTAACCATAGATTTCTAGGATCAGGCAAACAACAATTAATCAAAAGGACTCTTTTGCTTGTGGAAGCAGCAAGTTATGGGGACTCAAGACTAATACTTATTTTTATTTCAAACAAGAAAGGGAAGATGGACCCACATTCACTAACTAAGATAAGTGGAAAAAACTCATACCTTGCAATTGTCAAGCACATCTAGGGCTTCCTCATTGATCCACGATCTGCTACGTTCTTGAGGCTCATTTGGATTTTCTAGATAAACAATTTCCCTTCCAAGATCTCTCAATTGATCATGCATCAATAACTTTCCGTATTCGTCAATTTTAATTAGGGACATAAGACTTAATACTTCAATCCCATTCCCAGGGGAAAAATCACAAGCATCCCACATATAAGTTGGATTTTGTTTACATGATCCAATGAAATAGCATGCAATATCCAAAAATATTTGTTGCTCCCCATAATCTAATGCTTCGTAACTTATTTTCAGCTTCTCTCGCACTTTCTCATGGGGCACTTTCTTTAATTTTTTTTAATGTATCTTTCCATACGTTTTTTCTCTTTCTACATAAGAATGAGCCTACAACTCTGAGAGCTAATGGGAGCCCCCCAGTAGTAGATACAACATCACGAGAGACAACTTCATAATCACTCGGAGGAGAATCCTGTTGAAATGCATGTCTACTAAATAAAATCAATGATTGATCCAAAGACAACTCGTTGAGATGGTACATGTGGTCTGCACTAGCTTGGTCAAGAACATCCTTGTTTCTAGTTGTTATAATGACTATGCTTCCTCTGGAAATTCTTGCACTACTGTGATGTCCTCGATCTTCAACTCTTCAATTGTCGTATCCACGTCAGTCGCTAGGCAACCCTGACAACCCCCATCTGACAAACGGGTTACCTCAAGTGACAAGATTAAGGAAATCAAGGTTCTTCCTCAACTCCCAAAAAACTGGAAACTTTCACCCACTAACGGGTTAAATTGAATCACTTTACGATAGCAGTCCATCTTAGCTTGTTGCTTGGTGAGCTAGTCCATGCCAATTATCACATTGAAGTCATACATGGCTAGGACTAAAAAATCTATCTTCCCCTTTCGCTCACCAATCACTAACTTGCAACTAGGACAACCCAATGTAACTAACACATCATCCTTTAATGGTGTAGATATACTAACCACTGACCCCAACAACTCAAGACTCAATCCTACCGGCTTAACAAATTGCTCAACTATAAACAAATGAGTCACGCCGGGATCCAATAAAGCATACGCAGCATGGTTGTTTAGTGAAATAGTACTTGTAACCTCATCAGGCGAGTCATCTACCCGTCCTCTAGTGATGGCATACACTCGTCCTTGAGGATTGGAGCTCGAATTATCATCCTTTGCCATTAATCACCGAAAGTAAGAATGCTAGCCAAGACCAACTTTATAGGCCTTCTTCAATGCAAAAGTAGATACATTGAACTGTTTACCACTAGAAAGCTCTCAATCGTCCTTTCTTTAAATGTGAGAAAGGACATGAGGAAATAGATATCTTGTGGAAATCTCTCCTCTAATGGACGTAGCTTTCCCTTCTTTCCTTTTCTCAATGTCTACCTTTACAAATCATTACATATTTCTAATATAAATATAGAACAATAACGTCAATCACAATTATGATGTGAGTAACGATGCAAAAGTAAAATCTTATTGGATCATTTATCAAAGAAAAAATTTCAAATAAAAATCTAAAGTATTCTCATTTTTTCAAATAAGGAATCAAAATGGATTTTATTTCAAATAAAGGGTTGAAGTGATCAAATCATCTTAAATAAGTGCCTTTGGCCGACCAGTGACTATTTTGAACATTGGAGAAAGGATATTTTGATAAAAATTATTATTTTTTGTTTATTTCTTTTTCTTTCTTTCTTTCTTTCTTTTCTTCTTCTCCCTTCCCAACGTTAGCCATGGTTAAGGTCATTGGACTTAGGCGAGGGCCACCCTTGTCGGCATCGGGAGAGGGTCACCCTCGCTTGGGCTGATGAGGGCAGCCCTCACCAACGTTGGGCAACCCTTGCCCCACCTAGCCCAAGCGAGGCAACCCTTGCCCTCGCATGGGCTGGCGAGGGTCACCCTCACCAGCATTGGGAGAGGGTTGCCCTTGCTTGCAGCTCTCGCATGACACCGACAAGGGCAACCCTTGCATGACGTCGAAGAGGATGTGGGTGGCCTTCGCCTGAGTCCGGTGACCTATGCCATGGTCGATGGAGGGAAGGGGTATGGAGAAAGAAAGAAAGAAAAAAAATAAACTAAAAAAATTAAAAGACGAAAATGCCCTTTGGTCTAAAAGAGGTTAGGCCCTTTTTGAAACTAATATAGCCACTTTAGGCCCACATTAGAAAAAAGGTTTCAATTGATGCTCTTATTTGAGACGATTTGGCCACTTCAGGTCCTCATTTAAAATAAAGTCCACTTCGGGCCCTTATTTGAAAAAAACAATAACACTTTAGGTCCTTATTTGGAATTTTCGCATTATCAAATAACATTACAAACTTTAAGTAAATACTTATGGAAATGAGCTATTGGAGTTTGTCAAAGTTACTTTATGATTAGTTATGATAATCTTTATACCTTCAAAGGCTATTTTCTCCTCATTATATATTTGATTGGTGGATTGCAGGTTATAAAATATACTCAAATAAGAACTTTAATAAAATTAATTCTATAAAAATTAATTTAATAGTGAACTCCTAATTGGGTTACTACTCATTGGGTGAAAAAAGTCTCTTTGAATTGAGTATCTAATTCACCTTTTCTCTTGTCATTGTTGTTTCTACTTTGGGCAATAAGTACCCTCATGTTTTTTTTTTTTTTTTTTTTTTTTTGTGGGTGAAGCAATAGGCGATGTTCTTTTGGGGAAAAAAAAAACCAAGAGAAAGAAGAAGTAGCTCAATAGGGATAGTTGGACAAAAGCAGGACCCTATTTTTTTTTTTAATATCATTGCATATAATTAATAACCAAATCCCTAACCTTTAAGATTTTTTTTTAAATGAACTTGCAAACTTTTCAACTCAAGGAAATCTCATGAAAGAAGCGGATGTGCGCATCTACTTACATCAATAAGGCTCATCCAACCAAGGCTTTACCATTTGAATAGTAAACGGTCATGCTCAATTATTGTGATAATATTTTTTTCTTTTCTAACAACTCTGAGCAGTCTTTAATTTGTCCTTGATAATGGCAATTGCATCCATTGACTACTGAACCAACTCTGAGCTGTGATCTTTCGTTCTCCGACCTCATTCCAACACACTGGCATCCTGCATGCTCTGCCATACTATGCTTCAAAATGAACCATCTGAATGCCCTGCTAGTAGCTATTGTTGTAGGCAAACTCGACAAGATAAAATTGTTCCTTCCAGCTTCCTTTGAAATCCAACACGCAAGCTCGCAGCATGTCTTCGAGGGTTTGAATTGTTCTCTCAGATTGGCCATCCATTTGAGGATGATAGGCCGTACGGTATTGGAGCTTCATTCCTAAGGTAGTTTGTAAACTCTTCCAGAAGGCAATTGTGAACCTCGGGTCTTAGTCTAATGTAATTGTCATTGACACTCCATGCATACGAACAATTTGATGCACGTATAATTCTGCATGCTTGTCCAAATCAAGGTTCTTCCATATGGTGATGAAGTGAGCTAACTTCGTCAATCAATCGACCACTATCCACATGGAATCATTACCCCTCCGACTCCTTGGTAATCCCGAAATCTCGAGATGTTGCAGAAGTCCTCTTGGCTTACAATCCTATGCCATTATTTGCCGACACGTCAGACACTTGGTAACATGCTTGGCGATATTCGCTTTCATACCGAATCGCCAATTGTGTTGGCGCAAATTCTGATACATCTTTGTACTGCCTGGATGAATGCTATAATTGCTATGATGAGCTTCTGACAAAATCTCCTCCTTAAGCGTTGCATCGTCGAGTACACACAATCGTCTTCGGAACCTTAGTGTTCCGTTTTCATAAATTTGAAAGTCAGCCTTTCTTTTTTCGGTATCCTCTTGCAGGATTTTCTAAATTTTTGGGTTTGTCTGTTGAAGTGTCTTGATTCTGATCTATACTTCTAGCTCAATTTTGAGGTTAGCCATAAGATTTGCAAGGTGGCCTACCTCAAACTTGAAAATTGAATCTCAAGCTCTCTCAAGTAAAATCCATTCCTTGACCATCATATGCACAACTGAATATTTCTAACTTAGCGCATCTACGACTTTATTATCCTTTCTAGGATGATACATAATATCACAATCATAGTCATTCAAGAGTTCCATCAAGCGACACTATCACATATTCAACTCTTTCTGAGAGAATAGATACTTGAGACTTTGATAGTCTATGAAGATCTAGAATCTTTTTCCGCACAAATAGTGTCTCCAAATCTTCAGAGCAAAAAAATCGCTCCGAGTTCTAAGTCATGTGTCGAGTAGTTAAGCCCGTGAGGTCTCAATTGACGGGATGCGTGTGCAACAACCCTACCATGTTGCTTTAACATGCAACCCAATCCTTTAAATGATGCATCACTATAGATCTTGTATCCTCCAGGACTAGATGGAATCTTCAACAAGAGTGTGGTAGTTAGCTTATACTTAAGCTCTTGGAAACTACGCTCACACTTGTCTGTTCTCACAAATTTCTCTTCCTTCTTCAGTAGTTGAGTCAATGGCGAAACTAGTGCTAAAAACCCTTCCATGAACCTTCTGTAATATCCTACTAATCCCAAAAAGCTTATGATCTTTGTCACTATTGTCTATCTTGGCCAATTGATAACTGCTTCGATCTTGGTCAGATCCACGGAGATTCCTTCGCCTGAAATCACATGACCTGGGAACACCACATGAGTTAATCAAAACTCACACTTACTAAACTTGGCGTACAATTCATGGTTCTTTAGTATTTGAAGCACCATCCTCAAATGCCTTTTGTGCTCCTTAGGACTTCTTGAGTACACTAGGATATTGTCGATGCACACGATTACAAATTGATCCCAATACTCTTTAAACACTCGGTTCATCAGATCCATGAAAGCGGTTGGGGCATTTGTCAAACCAAACGGCATTACAGTGAACTCATAATGGCTGTATCGAGTACGAAACACTGTCTTCAATATGTCCTCATTTCTGATCCTCAACTAATGGTACCTTGTTCTCAGGTCTATTTTACAAAATATCGACGCTTCTTGCAATTGGTCAAATAAGTCATTGATCCTCAGGAACGGATACTTATTCTTGATCGTCACCTGATTAAGTTGACGATAGTTGATGCATAAGTGCAATGAGCCATCTTTCTTCTTCAAGGACATAATTGGTGCTCCCCAAGGTGACGCACTGGAACTTATAAATCCCTTATCCAACAACTCCTGCATCTGCACCTTCAATTCTTTCATCTCTAACAACGCCATCTGGTAAGGAGCCTTAGAGATTGGCTTTGTCCTGGGTGCTAACTCAATCACAAACTCGATCTCCCTCTCTAGCGACATGCATGACAATTCCTTTGAAAACAAGTCTAGAAATTCTTGCACTACAGTGATGTCCTCAATCTTCAACTCCTCAACCGTCGTATTCACGTCAATCGCTAGATAACCTTAACAATTCCCATATGACAAACAGGTTACCTCAAGCGACAAGATTAAGGAAATCAAGTTCTTCCTTGACTCTCAAAAAATGGAAACTTTCACCCACTAACGGGTTAGATTGAATCGCTTTACAATAGGAGTTTATCTTAGCTCGTTGTTTGGTGAGCCAATCCATGCCAATTATCACATCGAAGTCCTACATGGCTAGGACTAACAAATTTATCTTCCCCTCTCACTCACCAATCACTAACTTACAACTAGGACAACCCAACGCAGCTAACACATTATCCTTTAATGGTGAAGATATGCTAACCACTAACCCCAACAACTCAGGACTTAATCCTACTAGCTTGACAAATTGCTCAACTATAAATGAATGAGTCACGCCAAGATCAAATAAAGCATATGCAGCATGGTCTGTAACCACATTAGGTGAGTTTTTTGCCTGTCCTCTAGTGATGGCGTACACTCATCCTAGAGGATTGGAGCTCGAATTATCATTCTTTGCCATTAATCACCGAAAGTAAGAATGCTAAGCAAGACCAACTTTATAGGCCTTCTTCAATGCAAAAGTAGATACATTGAACCGTCTACCACTAGAAAGCTCTCAATCGTCCTTTCTTTAAATGCTTGAAAGGACATGTGGAAACGGATATCCCGTGAAAATCTCTCCTCTAATGGATGTAGCTTTCCTTTCTTTCCCTTTCTTAACGTCTACCTTTACAAATCATTACATATTTCTAATATAAATATAGAACAATAACATCAATCATAACTATGATGAGAGTAATGATGTGAAAGTAAAATCTCATTAGATCATTTATCAAAGAAAAAATTTCAAATAAAAATTTAAAGTATTCTCGTTTTTTCAAATAAGGGATCAAATGGATTTTATTTCAAATAAAGAGTTGAAGTGATCATATCATCTCAAATAAGTGCCTTTGGCCGACCGGCGACTACTTTGAACATTAGAGAAAGGATATTTTGGTAAAAATTATTTTTTTTGTTTATTTCTTCTTCTTTTTTTTCTTTCTTCTTCTTCTCCTTTCCCATCGCTGGCCATGGCTGAGGTCGTTGAACTTATCCAAAGGCCACCTTTGTCGGCATCAGGAGCGTGTCACCCTTGCTTGGGCTAATGAGGGCAACCTTTACCAACGTCGGGCAACCCTTGCCGCACCTAGCCTAGGCGAGGTGACCCTTGCCCTCGCATGGGCTGGCAAGGGTCGCCCTCATTGGCATCGGGAGAGGATCGCCCTTGCTTACGGCTCTCGCACGACACCGGCAAGGGTGACCCTTGCATGACGCTGGAAAGGGTGTGGGTGACCTATGCCATGGTCGATGGAGGGAAGGGGAAGAAGAAAATGCCCTTTGGTCTAAAAGTGGTTAGGCCCTCATTTGAAATAAGTTTCACTTGATGCCTTTATCTGAGACAATTTGGCCACTTCAGGTCATTATTTAAAATAAAGTCCACTTCAAGCCTTTATTTGAAAAAAATAAGAGCACTTCAGGCTCTTATTTGGAATTTTCCCTTTATCAAATAACTTTAGAAACTTTAAGTAAATACTTATGGAAATGAGATATTCAAGTTTGTCAAAGTTACTTTATGATTAGTTATGATAATCTTTATACCTTTAAAGGTTGTTTTCTCCTCATTATATATTTGATTGGTGGATTGCAGGTTATAAAATTCACTCAAATGAGAACTTTAATAAAATTAACAGAATTTGTTATCACAAACATATGACCTTTGTTCTTAGATTTTATTTGGTGTTGTCCCGTTTTCTCGCACACAACCTTGACCATTGAAAACAAAAAAAGAAAAAAAAAATCGTTAATTAAGTACTTATTGATTTCTTATATGATCATTTTGAAGAAAATAATTTTTAAATAATTCATTTTTGTGAAATTAGCGGACTCTAAAACACTTTCTTTTTAGTGTATTTAATGTTTTAGGACCCATCACAATTGAGATGAGTGGACACGGAAGAATCCTTCGATGATTCTCAATTTTTCGTTGAATTTATTTAAAATCTATTTATTTTAATTTTTGTTTTTTTGGTCCTCTTCACTCTCTACTTGCTTTTTATATGGATGGCAGATGATAAAATCATCCATAGTTTGGACAGCTGCCGACGACACTAATTCCCTTTTAATTTGTCTAAAACTTCAAACCAAGCACCCTCTCAGTCCTCATTAGCATAAACGCTGAAGGTGATGTTCTTGCATTGTCATACTTTTTCGTGCCTTCGTTAGGTACTTAAACACGGACGGCTACGAGGGCGGATTTGGGACCGCTCAGATTGATCAGATCTTATTGAGCATAGAGTCCGACTACAATGAATGGGCAGCCAACTTTGCTTCTCTGGTGGTGCATCCGCATGATGCCCTCTCGGTCAAGATGTTCACCAAGTGCTTGAGAAGGATGAGGCTTGAAGCCGCGCTTTCCTTAGACAGGGCGGTTTTCCTGTCTGACAATAGAGAGGTCCTCGGGAGAATGACGACCCCATGTACTATAATTCAGATCACGAACGACGTCATTGTGCCGAGCTCGGTTACCCATCACATGCACGACAAAATCCAGGGGAAACCGACAGTCGAGATGATCGAAGCCAATGGCCATTTCTCTCAGCTCACGACACATTTGGCAGCTTCTCGATGTGTTGGGTGAAATCTTGGGGTTTGAGTATCATTAGCAGATGATTAAGCTCTTAGATGTTTAAATATATATTTATGCCCTAGACTGGACTAGAATTACCCTCTTTCTTTTATCTTTTAAACTCTTTTTTTTTTTGGTGGGGGGGGTGGGGATTTTATGTATAAATAGTAGGTGAACAAGGTCGAAGCAAAATGTCCAGGTGGGGTATGTTGTGATGTGGTAATTGTGGATGTGAATGGGAATGCGTGAGATGAGGATTGGGGTTTGTTGATTCCATGTCGTTTGTCTCTTTAGATTAGTTGTTATGGTTGGATTGAGTAGTTTGCATTTAAACCATTTGGGCTTGAGCTGTTTCGACTGGATTTTATTTGATCTCGAGATCTCGAGGAGAGTTTTCGAATAGGTTATTCGCACAAATGTAGGGAAAAACTTTCCACCACAAAGCTGTAGGACCCTATCCTCGTTGTCTTGTCTATCACATGTTCAAAGGGAGCTATCCGAAGAAGTCACCTAGATACATTTGATAGATGAGACGAGACTAACGAAAGAGACAAAGGATGCTGGCTTTAGGAAGATGGGAAAAATACCATATTCAAGTTCTCGTATTTTACACTTAATTCTTTTTTGCATCCTTTATTTCTAAGAATCTACCATTTTGTGTTCTCAAACAAAAATTTCACGCGGAAAAAAGCTCAGATTGCTTCAGTTCTTGTGAACCTCAATAAAATTAAATCCACTATGCTTCCACTATGCCACTATGATATTCCCAAGAATTTCTCATCCCTCCCAATCTAAATAAACCTCCAAACATAATAATATGATTATTAGAGATGATCAATGGATAGGTCCTTGAGTCAAGCTAAAAATATAGCCTAGGCTCATCCATTAACAAAAACGTGTGTGTGCACATGTGTATTAAACAGGTCCAATATTCAGTGGTTGATCTCCTATCATTTGGAGACCTTGTCCAGTCAGCACAAGAGAATCCTTCAACCCTGATATGGCCATGGGTGGTAAACAATTCCATTCCTTGGAGGCTTCTCCAAATACCTCAAAATTTGAATAACTGCATTCTAGTGAAATGTACAAGGGAAGACAAAAACTGACTTATCACACTAATTGGAAAGGCAAAGTGTAGTCAAGTAATTGTGAGATAATTTAGCTTACGTACCAATCTTCTATATCTATAAGGATTATCAAAATCTATCCTCCCTCGCCAACCAGTTTAACCCCTTATTGTCTCAGTGAGCAAATTTTAGACATATTTTCATTGTGACAGAATAATACCTTTCGGTAACTATGCCATCTCAATTCCTAGGAAATACTTCAACTTTCCTAATTCTTTAGTTTGAAACTATTATTGAAAATAGGTCTTGAGTTATCCCTCGCAATGATAATATCATCAACATACACAATCAAGAACAATTTTTCTCCCCTATCAAGGAAAGAATGATCATATCCACATCTAGATAGTCCAAAAGAAAGTACAACCTTAGAAAATCTTAGAAACCATGCCCATGGGGTTGCTTCAAATCATATAAAAACTTTTTAATTTACAAATCAATCCCCAAGACTCCCCATGAGCAACAAACATCGGATGTTGCTCCATATAAAATTCTTCATGAAGAGTACCATGAAAAAAAAAAAAAAAAAACATTTTTGACATCAAGTCGAAACAAGGCCAATTATATGTAGCTTTTGGAGAGATCAAAATATGAGTAAAAATAAGTTTCGCAACAAGAGAAAATGTATCAAGATAGTCAACCCCATATACTTAGCATATCCTTTGACAACAAGTCTTGCCTTTAAACGAGCAAGAGAACCATCGGGATTGACTTTTATAGCATATACCCGTTAACAACAAATAGTAGTTTTGCCTGAAGGAAGAAGTGCCAAGTCCCAAGTTTAATTAACCTTGAGAGCCTTTAAGTCTTCTTCCATCACTATCTTCTAGGCAAAATTTTGTAATGCCTCGGCTATAAACTTGGAGACAGGATATTGTTCAATAGTAGATAAAAAAAAAAAAAAAAAAAGACTAAAAAGCAAGATACATAAAAGAGTGTGAAACAAAGTTTGCAATAGAATGTTGAGTACAAGTACATGTACCTTTGTAATGTGCAATGGGGAGATCAAGATCAAATACAAGAGGAGGGGCAGCTAATGCATAGTTTAAATACATATAGCCCCTTGCCTCACGTGCTCTACCAATCGTCCTCTTCATAACTAAATCCTTGAAAGTACAAAAATCAAGATAGAATGTTACTAAACACCGATTTTTATTTTATTTTATTAATTTACCGATAAACATGATGTTAAATGGAAATTGTGGGAGATAAAACACTAAGGACAATGGTAATGAAGGAGTTGGATGGACTGTGTCAATCCACTTAACATGTGTAGATGATCCATTGGCTATAGTAACTATGGATGAAGATGGAGTAAGAGAGGAAAATATACCCGAAAGACCTGACATGTGATTAGAAATCCTAAATCAATGATCAAAGGATGAGAAGAAGCTGAAAGGCATGTAAGAAGCAAACTATGAAATCTTAAAACTGGTTGTACCAAGAAAATTCCTTATCAAGCATAACTACCACCTTGCATTCAAAAAGACTGTAGAGGAGAGTTAGTACTAAAAGCTGTATTTGCAAATTAGTGTTGCCGCTTTGGTCTCCCATGTAACTTGTAATAAATTTTTTGAATATGACCGGGTTTGCCATAGTAATGACAAGTTCGTGTGGCCCCTAAGCTATTAATTGACATGTGAGATTGTCCATAAAGATGCTATTGACTTTGGCTTCTCTTAGTTCATGTGCCTCAACCTCCCCATCAGCCAACACGTCTATTATATCCTCCATGGTTTCCTTTATCATACCTATACACACTACTAGTTCGAGTTTAGGACATAATAGCTGCACTATTTATCATAGGTGTAGTATCTAAAGAAGATTTATGAAATATCCAAAGAATCCGAGCAAACATCTCTGTGAATGATGCAATAGTATCTCATCCAAAAATCTGAGACCTAACGGTTTCATATTTTGGACCAAGGCTTCTTAGGAATCCTATTACAACTAATCATTCTTTCTGAAGTTGCATTTGTTAAACATTGGCTGAAATAGAGAAACATCATTCAACTCCTTGTACATTCTCTTAAAGTCAGCAAAGTAATGTGTAATAAAACGTCCATTCCTTTTAGATCAATAGAACTCCCGTGATAGGAACAAGTTATTTTGGCTAGAATATAACATATTCAAATACTCCCACAATTCTTTGACTACATCAATACGAATTGCTGGATCGACTATATTATTCTCTATAGAGTTTAACATCTGACCAAGAATACATGCATCAATAACATTCCAAGTTGCATCATCTCTAGGTTTAGGCTCAGTCAATTGTCCATGTTGATTCCTTACCTATCAAAGTAAGTTTCACAATCTTCTTCCATTGATGAAAGGTAGGATTACCCTCAAACTTCTTGTTAGTAATTCAATTAGACAAAGAGGAAATCACCTCCGTCATCAAAGAACTATTCTTCTAAGGATCATCCTCAATTTTACTCATTGTCAAATCATCCATCCCCCCATAATAATAAGTGAATTCTTACAATAGTTTTCTTTAGACGACTCAGCCTCAATAATTCAATAACCCAATATTACCACATAAAGAGTCTCCATGACCTACAAACATCACCAAATATGTTAAAACCAGCCAGTATATCTACAGCAATCAACAAATACCAATACCTGAAGACATCCTCAAGAGGCAGAAGAAAATATATCAACTATACCAAGAGGTGACCAAGTCTAATGACCAAATCAACAACTCATCAGGTCTGGTGACCAAATCTGATGACTCAAGACGTCATTTAGACCTTGCAGTGACCAAATCCTTCAATTGTGTGGTGACCCAGCAAATTAGTGCGCATGATAACTATTTTATTTTTGTTCCAGACTTGTTTCTAGAATATAAATATGTTTAGTAAAACATTTTCATTTTTCTATTTTTAGAACAAAGTTTTATTTTAGAAATAGGTTTGGAACATAAATTAGAAGTAATTTTTTATTTATTTTACTTTTTAACTTTTGGAATAGAAATGAAAAATAAAAACTCTTCTCATTACTCATTCTCACTACTAACCAGTTGTGCACCCTACCGTAGTTGCCAACAATTTGTCATTGTTGCCAGTCGCCCGCCACCCACCACCACTGGCCGGCTGTCGTCGCCAGTCCTAGCTTGCCACTCACTGCCTACCTACCATCGTTTGTCGAGGAGGGAGAAATTTTATGTCATTAATAAACGAACTTCTATTTCAAAAACAAAAAGGTTTGTATTACATATTTTTGCTTAAAAACTCATCCAGGAATAAAAATAGAAAAATTTCTTTCTATTCCTTCTATTATAGAAATCAATTTATAGCCACAATGGTTACCATTCGTGCCCTTAGTGACCAAGACTAGCGAGCCATGTGAGGTAACCAGTAACTCAACGACCTAGCGAGCTGTACAAAGGAGCCGCGTGAAAAAGCCACACGATGGAGGTCATGCAAGGGAGGCGTTGTGCGAGGAAGGAGTCGTGCAAGGAAGCACAAGAGAACGCGTGAGGAAGCGTAAGAGAGGGATGTTGATAAGGACAAGCTGCGACATTTATGACTGACTGTTCCAACGAGTGGTCAACAGCGATGAATGGCTAGTCCATTGACTAAGGTTAAGCTCTAGGCTTTAATACCATGTTAGAGGAATTAATTATTGTATTATTCAATAAAATCATATACACACACATCAAAATAAGTCATAAAGGCCACTTTACCCTTCATACTTCTAACAATACACACATTCTTGGGACGACATGGCTTGAGCATGAGCATCTCATTATGATTACAAAGTGCCACTAACTTGATTAGTATTATAATAGTCTGGGCTTGGCCACTAACTTGATGACCACAAAAACATATACATTATGATTACTACACATTGAAAATAAACAAACTACCTTTAGGACTCACAAACTTTAACTAAATATGTTCATGAGGCTCATGTGTATCCACAAGGTCATTGGCATTTATCACATGTTTCAATCACCTTCTTTGTCTCCCTCTCTCGGAATCGCAACTTACTAGCGCAACTTACTAGCTACTCTCCCCAATACTTTACTACAAGGTTTGCCCACTCAATTAGCCACTTTCCACTCGTTCATCTTGCCACTCTCCTCAATTTCGACTATATATTTTTCCCATGAATGAATTTGATGAGTAAAAAATGAGCCATAAATATTCAACATGTATGTGATAAAATCTTCGCCTCGCCTCTCTCCATTCTCTCAACCCATCTATAAAATAAGTGAGACAATCTCCACCTTGCCTCGATACTTGTTACTAACCAGCAATAATTTGGCAAATACCATCTTGAAAACGTTTCATTAATGCATTTGAAGATCATACTGTTCCTATAACCTCCCTAATCGAGCTCTGTTCAACCAATATATTAATGTAAAGTGGTTAAAGAAATGGTCTAATTTCAATACAACATGGAACAAATCTATGATTTAGTTCTGTCTATAATTTTTTGGATTGTGCCGATGGTATTAATCTAATGTAATTTGCACACGATCAATGAGATTTGAATAGATGACTTATGATTTCTGAACTATAAATCTCCCGACCTCCAGCTTTAGAGCGATTTAGGCACTACGGTCAGTTAAATGTCTGTTAGAATTGTATTAGTCAACATTTTCTTAACAAAGGACTTTTCCATTTTGTTTATAACGATGTGACTTTTAACCTCTCTATTTATGAATGTGACTAGTAGTTAGCAACTTCCCCACATAGATAGCGACATGCACAACATAGTAGGTTAGAACCTAGAAAGTAACTAGTAGTTTCTTTCACGAGTTTAGAAATCTTTTTAGGTTTAGTATTAAAAATTCATTATTTTTATTGAGTTATTCACACGAAATAAGTTCCCACATAGGAAAAAACTACGAATTTATAAAATATTTGTACATGATCAGATTCCTTTTCACTAACGACAAAGATAGATATGTATGTATGCATGTATGTATGTATGTATGTATGTATGTATGAAATTTGCAATTTTAATATACTATATGGACTATATAATATGTAATTATGAGCACAAAATGGGATCCGTTGCCAAGTAAGCGACTAATACATTAATGTAGTGTGGTTAAAGTAATGGTCTAATTTCAATACAACATGGAACAAATCTATGATTCAGTTCTGTCTAGAATATTTTGGATTGTGCCGATGGTATTGATCTAATGTAATCTGCACGTGATCAATGAGATTTGAATGGATGACTTAAGATTTTTGAACTATAAATCTCCCGACCTCCAGTTTAGAGCGATTTAGGCACTACGGTCAGTTAAATGTCTGTGTTAGAATTGTACTAGTCAAGATTTTCTTAACAAAGGACTTTTCCATTTTGTTTATAATGATGTGACTTTTAACCTCTATATTTATGAATGTGACTAGTAGTTAGCAACTTCCCCACATAGATAGCGACATGCACAACATAGTAGGTTAGAACCTAGAAAGTAACTAGTAGTTTCTTTCACGTGTTTAGAGATCTTTTTAGGTTTAGCATTAAAGATTCATTATTTTTATTGAGTTATTCACGCGAAATAAGTTCCCACATAGGAAAAAACTACAAATTTATAAAATATTTGTACATGATCAGATTCCTTTTCACTAACGACAAAAATAAATATGTATGTATGCATGTATGTATGTATGTATGTATGAATGTAATTTGCAATTTTAATATACTATATGGACTATATAATATGTAATTATGAGCACAAAATGGGATCCGTTGCCAAGTAAGCGAAGCATGCGAAAGTATAATAACCTGCCTTCGCTTCCGATCATAGAACAAACTCCAACCAAAATCAACATGGATGACTACATTGAACAAATGGTGACCTAATTGCTGAGGCCAGCATGACATCAAAGTGAGCTTCTCATGGTTTAGTTCCGCTAGTCACGGCACGTTCATTGGATATTTCCTCCGCCTTGCATGCCTAATCATCATCCGATCATCTTCCGTCCCTTTTGGGCAGATTGATTCTCCGTAACAAACTTAGTTCATTGCATCAATCAGAAGGACCGTGCGGGTTCGAGATAATATGTTTCTCTCGACTCGGGATGAAGAGACATCTAACCCCAAGCAAACTTGAGTTTCGGGCATTGCATAATTTAACTAGAATTACAAATGTTTCTCTCTCTCTTTTTGACTTGTACTCTGTCTCTTTATAGAGAGTGGGAATAACTAAGGATGGTGGGCTGATTTTCTTTCCTCATTTTTGTCCAAAGATGAATTTAACCTAATGTCGATCCCAAAAGGAGTAATTAAAATTATTTAAGAATGCCTTCCTTTTTCCTCTTTCCAATTAAGTGGAGCCCGTCGGCTAATATGTCTAAGAACGACTTGATTATCTTTGTGTGTGTTTTCTTTTTTAATTTACAAACGTTACCAATCAAGATAGTGCCGAAAAGCGGCCGGTCTATGGCGTTGTTGCTTTTCGCGAAAAAACAGTCGGATAGTTCCAAATTACAGCTTTTTCTCTGGTCGTTGATGACACGTGACATTGTCGTCGTCAGTTCCCTCTTCTAGACATGGGGCCCTTAAGCTGTGCTATCTGTAAAAACTTTTGAGAATATGTTGGTGAAGATTCATATGCTTCTTGGATGATAAGATTTGTGTTTGACTAAGCTTGGGGCAACGATTACTTCAGTTATTAAAGTTGAAATCAAGATTATAGTGTTTTTAGGATGGGCACATTGAGGATATCATAAAGGGTATAAGAATATATTTGAAATTTTTTAAAAGATGCGAAGTTCCTCGATAACTCATTAATATTATTTCCTTTTTTTCACCCATCATGAAGCATGAGATGGGAAGGTGCAATTCAAGCTTGGTGGATAACTATAGTCCTTGATGAACAGATTTAGGCACAATTCCAAGTTCGCCCCATAACCAATTTCATGGACTGTACGATATCCACATCAACTTATTCTTGTAAAATGATCCTTTTTGGTTTGATATCAGATCATATCGGTACTTGTGAATTACATTGTCTTCACTCTTGAATCAATTTTCATAACCTTAGTTGATAGGATCATTGTGATTGGGAGCACATGAAAACCTTTTGGACAATTTACACAATATGTACCGTGACTTTCAACCTTCATTAACAGGAAAATTAACGGAGAGTGAAGGTGTTTTTTTTTTTTTTTTTTTGTCAAAAGAATTGTCGTTCATTACCAAAATAATACGTGATAAGAAATCTAAAAAATCACAATAATAAAACAAGCCTATAAAGCTCCAAAGCATGTTAGTAGAGATAATCACATGCTCGTCCTTCAATGATTAATTTGTGACTACATCCAAGTGAAAAGATTGGCTGTAGATCATTGAATCATATAGCATCATCAGTGATAAGCACACGTTGAGATCTCCATCTATAGTTATGACTTGGACTTTTGGTGGTGTGCATTTAGGTTCGGCGGCCCAACATTATCATTGTATAGAAATAACATAAACATTTTGAAAAAACTCAAATCTAATACCTATGAGAGCAAGCCTTGTAATAAATGCGAAGCACTAAAGCTTTTAACTAAAACGCATTAAACGAGCACAAAATTGACGCCGAAGCTGCTATGAAGACCATTAAAACTGAAGATGGTGTACTTGTTCAATAAAACTTCAAAATCTAAAATTAGATCAAAGAAAAAATATCCTATATATAAGATTGGGAGAGCAAAGTTCTCAAATCTAAAACTAAATTGGGAAAGTAAGGGGAGGGAAAGATCTAGGTCAGATCTATCCCCTTCAAAAGTGGAAGAAACGAAAAAAGGTTCAGAGAAGGAGAGACAATGAGAGTAAAGGTTAGGAATATCAATTTTATTAGTGAATGGCCTATCTCTCTCTCTTCATAAATGAATGGCTTCTTTAAAGCTTAACAAAATCTCATTTGAGTCATGAAAAGCAGAAAGAGATTCATAATACGCACATGGTAGTGATTTGCTGTCACATTACATTATCATCCCCACGTGATGAAACTGTCGCACAACATGTGCATACTTTCTTTCGGTCAACTGGGAAGTTTTACTTATCACTATACACATATAAAATTATAATAATATTCATGCTTAAAATAATTTAAACAGTATATGTGCTTGATATTCAAGTATTAGCGGCTCAAGTAATCGGACATCATAATAGATGCCATCCATAAATTTAAAATTATTCAAGTCACTTCATTAAGTAATTCGACGTTTTGTAAGGCTACTACGACATTAATTCACAAGGATTAAATAATATAATAAATCTAATATCAAACTCTATTCTCCAATATCATTTGCAGTCTTGCAAGCATTTGGTCATGTCATTTTTAACATGGTTAGGAAATGAATTACATCCTCTATTTAATTCTTTGGATTTTGATTTTGTATGTTGTCATTTTGATTTCATACTTTGTTATATATAACTCTGTGGATTTTGATTTTTATCTCATTTCAATTTGACTCATTTCTTTCTAGGATACTTTTCCAAAAGGTTTTCCTATTGTACAAAAATCAGTCCTAAACTTTTTAATTTAGCCAATTTAGTCCTAAATCTATTGACGATTTGTTAATGTTGTCCGTCAGCTCAATTTGGTAGGAAATCATTGATGTAGATGCTAGTCATCCTCCATGGCACAATTAGTATTGAAATGGATAATTTTTGTAACATTTTAAAATTTTCCAATTTTTCTTTTTTTCTTTATATTTGTTTTTTTTTTTTTTTTTACCTATTTCCCTTTGCTTATCATCAAAGCCTCGGCAATGGTTGACGGAGATCGCTGGCCACAATGAGGACTTGTAGAGAAAGGGTTGTGACACTCTCACTATTGCTGATGAAGGCATTGGGTGGGGGCTGCAATAACCTATAGAAAAAAGGAAAGGAAAGAGTAGGCAAAAAAGAGAAAAATATTAAAAAATTCAAAAATCATTCAAGCTAGCAGCCACATTAGCGCCGGCCGTGCCATGTAGGACGGTTGATGTTGATTGAATTGTCACATTAGCGATTTTTTTATTAAAATTAGTCGAAAGGACTAAATTAGAAAACTATGAAAAATTTAAAATTAAATTGGCCAAATTAAAAAGTTCAAGATTAAATTGGCTATTATATAACAAGTCAATGATGTTACGAACAATTTTCCTTTCTCTTTTCATCTTTTAAAAAAAAAATTATAATATCCTTTAATCTAGCGGACAGAGAAAGACCACATAAATCAACTCTCGAAAACCCGGGGCACCAAAACTAGTGGTTTGAGAAAGCGGACGGTGACATAATAATGTACGTACGTAAAATGAAATCCCGATATCCATGTATAATGAAGTTAGATGGATAAGCTCCAGACGGATGCAACATGTGTTCTAACAAGAGACAACCAAGGCCTGAATATTCCCTTTCAGAAGACAAGGTTCATTGCTGATTTTCCAATTGGGTTCAAGAAATAAATAGCCACGACGACTATAATTCAACACAATTAATCTTTGTGGGGGATGATATGCAGCATACTAATTTGTGGACCTCAATTTGGACACTGACGTCAACCTCGCTAAATTTTCCCAGCCGTTGGCATTGAATTGTGGCTGTCTTAGGAATCTTGGAGCATTATAGTACGTTGTTTTTTCTTTCTTTTTTTCCAATTGGGTTCAAGAAATAAATAGCCACGACGACTATAATTCAACACAATTAATCTTTTGTCGGGGATGATATGCAGCATACTAATTTGTGGACCTCAATTTGGACACTAAAGTCAACCTCGCTAAATTTTCCCAGCCGTTGGCATTGAATTGTGGCTGTCTTAGCATTTTTAGAGCATTATAGTACGTTGTTTTTTCTTTCTTTCATTCCAATTGGGTTCAAGAAATAAATAGCCACGACGACTATAATTCAACACGATTAATCTTTGTGGGGGATGATATGCAGCATACTAATTTGTGGACCTCAATTTGGACACTAAAGTCAACCTCGCTAAATTTTCCCAGCCGTTGGCATTGAATTGTGGCTGTCTTAGCACTCTTAGAGCATTATAGTACGTTGTTTTTTCTTTCTTTTTTTCCAATTGGGTTTCAACGCGATTAATCTTTGTGGGAGATGATATGCAGCGTACTAATTTGTGACCTCAATTTGGACACTGAAGTCAACCTCGCTAAATTTTCCCAGCCGTTGGCATTGAATTGTGGCTGTCTTAGCACTCTTGGAGCATTATAGTACGTTGTTTTTTCTTTCTTTTCTTCCAATTGGGTAATAAATTGCCACGACGACTATAATTCAACACGATTAATCTTTGTGGGGGATGATATGCGGCATACTAATTTGTGGACTCAATTTGGACACTGAAGTCAACCTCGCTAAATTTTCCCAGCCGTTGGCATTGAATTGCGGCTGTCTTAGCACTCTTGGAGCATTATAGTACGTTGTTTTTTCTTTCTTTTTTTCTAATTGGGTTCAAGAAATAAATAGCCACGACGACTATAATTCAACACAATTAATCTTTTGTCGGGGATGATATGCAGCATACTAATTTGTGGACCTCAATTTGGACACTAAAGTCAACCTCGCTAAATTTTCCCAGCCGTTGGCATTGAATTGTGGCTGTCTAAGCATTTTTGGAGCATTATACTACGTTGTTTCTTCTTTCTTTCATTCCAATTGGGTTCAAGAAATAAATAGCCACGACGACTATAATTCAACACGATTAATCTTTGTGGGGGATGATATGCAGCATACTAATTTGTGGACCTCAATTTGGACACTAAAGTCAACCTCGCTAAATTTTCCCAGCTGTTGGCATTGAATTGTGGCTGTCTTAGCACTCTTAGAGCATTATAGTACGTTGTTTTTCTTTCTTTTTTTCCAATTTTTCAACCATTAATCTTTGGGTTTCAGCATACTAATTTGTGGACCTCAATTTGGACACTTAAACCTTTTTTCCCAGCCGTTGGCATTGAATTGATGTCTTATATTATAGTACGTTGTTTTTTCTTTCTTTTTTTTCCAATTGGGTTCAAGAAATAAATAGCCACGACGACTATAATTCAACACGATTAATCTTTGTGGGGGATGATATGCGGCATACTAATTTGTGGACTCAATTTGGACACTGAAGTCAACCTTGCTAAATTTTCCCAGCCGTTGGCATTGAATTGTGGCTGTCTTCCTTTCAGCATCGTTTAGCGCACGCTAGTCACTTGCATGCATGCTTGGCTGCGGGATTTTCTCCTTTCTTGCCATCTTTAATTTAACCCGCGCAATGATTATCTCATTAAGCAATTGAAAAGGCCCATTTCCAATTGGTTATCTTTACCGACCCAAAAACATTGGTTATCTTCACATAATTATCACCATAATTGAAAACTGGGTCAAATAAAATTAATCTGATTTAGTATATCACCAAATGTTATTAGAAAAGAAAAAAAGGAAGGAGAAAAATTCAGAAAAATTGGGGTCCAAAAATTTTAAAGTGCCTTTTAATTCTAGTACATGCATTTAAAAAATTATGATGCTAAATATGAAATGAAAGTATGGTTTCGAACTTCAAAAAGTAAGAATATACTTCCTCGAGTATTGGGGCTGGAATTATCATCATTTATTATTAATTACCAAAAATTAAGAATGCTAAGAAAGACCAACTTTATTGGCCTTCTTAAGCTTCATTCATTTCATGAGAAATGTAATATTTCTGGAAAATGTCTTTTAGGAAGTCATTTTCCCAAAATGACAATATTTTTTGTATTTGACTAAAATTTAAAAATGAAATAGAATATATTTTTCGCCTTTTGTAAGGAAATCTTTTCCTCCATATACATATTTCAATAAATTTTTTTATTTTATATTTATCAAACTATTTTTAAAACTATTTTCTTATTATTTTTTAATATTTTATTTTTAATATTTTTCTTTTTTCCTTTATTTTCTTCTTCCTTAGCCAATCGCTGTTGACGATTGACCATAGGTGAGCTCGAGCTTGCCAAATTCCAACGAGGCCTAGCTCACCCCACCGGCCTCGTAGATTTGGTGAGCTAGGGTGTGGCTCCAGCCTTGTTTAAGGTCACCGGATGTCGGCAAGGCTCAATCTCATCAGCTTGTGGTTGGCACGGGTTGGGAACAGATTCAAGGAAGATGAAAAGAATAAGGAAAGGAAAGAAAAAAAGAAGAAAATTAAAAAATTAAAAACTCGATTTAAAAATAAAAAGAAAAGAATTGTAAAAAAAGGAAAAAGTGTTCGGTGAAAGGAGATATAGAAAATGTTTTCTCTTATTTGAAAAGTGGAAATTTTTTTCCCTATTTTAGAATACTTTTTTTCTTTGATAGAAAATATTTTTCATAATTAGTTCATTTTTTGTGAACTAAATACTAAAAATTTTAAAAATTATTTTTCTGAAAATTATTTTTCGCAAAATGAATGGAAATTACATGCAAAAATTAAGTACATTGAACTGCATTAGAAGGCACTTGATTGTCCATCCTTTGAATGTCGGAAATGACATGTGGAAACAAATATCCCACCGGAAGTCTCTCCTCAAATAGATGTAGCTGTCCCTACTTTCCCTTTCTCGACATCTATCTCTCCAGTTCATTCACACTTATGAGAGTAACAATGCAATTATAAATCTCATTAGCGATCATTAGTAAGAGTTGGACTTTATGACAGGAAAGAGAAATAAGACCCCATATGGAGAAGTAGTCCTTGATAGATTGTAACTCGTGCTTTTCATATTCAAGCTTGTCGAAGTTACTTTTATGATTTTTTTTTTTTTGTCGTCCTTGTTTCCACCTTGAGTCATACTCTCATGTATTCTTTGTTTATAAAGCAATAAGTGATGTTATTCTGGCAAAAGAAAAAAAAGAAGAAAAAAAAGCTCAATAGAGAAAGAAGTCGAAGAAAAACATTACCCCATTAATATCTCAACCTAGGAAGCATCAATACTCTTTGGGATGTGTTGAATATCCGACACATATCTGATACTTTCCGATACTCAGCCAACACATGTCAGGAAAATCAATATTTAGTCAACTTTCTCAATACTCTCTGATATTCAAGTTGGAAATCCGACACATTCTAACATGCAAGGTCAATTTTAAAATTTTCAATAAATGATAAGTCAAAATATATGTACAAAAAAAAAAAAAAACAAAAACAAAAACAATGTGCCTTGAGTTGGAGATTTTACTTGGGACCTTATGCTGAACATCAACCAACGGTCAGTGCACATCACCGTTGCTCCATGGCTAGTCCTCAAATCCTCCACCGGTGGTTTTTCTTTTTCTCACTCGCCGGCGACTCCTCAAGCTCCTTTGGTCGCTTGAGCTGGCCACACCACTGCGGCGTCCATTCAACTTTTGATAGCTTGGCCTGAGATAAACACTCTTAAAAAGGGACGGCAGGATTACTTCCATGCAGTAGTACATCAGGACAAGCGTGGCGACAGTTAACCATGGTGGTGGCGTCAAGTTGCTTTGTGGCCCTTCGTCGGTCACCTATGCCATTAAAGCTTGGTGTTATGTCGACCTCGCTACAGCAGTGGGCAGTGCGACTTTATGCACGGTCAAGCTATTATTTAGGCGTCAGTAATAGTCGAGGGACCCAACTCAACTGTACTGTCCTATTGGCCGTTGCAACTTCATAAATGTGAATGCTAATGTTAAAGGTAGAATTTAATGAATACTAAAGGAGGATAAATTTATCACATATATATTAATTTAAAATTTTTCATGATATTAATCTTTTATATATCGAACCCCAAATCTGTATAAAAAGTTTTACAAAGAAAAGTAATATCTTAATTTGGCAATCCAAAAAGAGAATTGATAACAAAAATGGTTTTAATCGATGGTAAATTTTATTTTATTTTTGGTAAGGAGATCAATGGTAAAATATTCATGCCTATGTAATCCAAAATTTGTCATTCGTGCATAAATATCGTAGCGCCACAAGGGAAGCTTTTTCCTTTGGGGGATTGACTGCACATAATAAAAATTCTAGCTAAAAAAGTATATATATTCCATACGTTGCTTTGTCATTCAATTTTTATACTAAAAACAAGTAATATAGGACAGAATTATAAGATGTTACTGAACGAAAGAAATTAGAAAAAAAAAAAAAAATGTCCACGCACAGTGGCAGAGGATGAAGAGGTTGTCTGGTCCATTCTCTTTGTTCCTTTAGGCAAATAACCTCTACTTCCTCATTCTTGTTATAGCTTGACGGACAAAAATATATTTATATTTACGAAATGAGAAAATGCAAAACAGATTTGATTATCAACAGCCGACATTTAGTACTAAAAATCCAACGACCAAGTGTGAAAAAAGGATGAAGGAAGGGGAGCGTTGAAGAGCAATCAACGAGAGAGATATTAGCAACACCCATATTCTTGTAAAGGCCATCTTTCCATAGAAAGTGAACCCACAAGGGATCCTAGTGTGCATGATTAAGAATCGGAAAGGAGCATACCAATTAGGCCAAGCTACTTGGCTAATTGGGGTCACGATACAATTTTAAGCATTCTTCTTGAGCTTTGCTAGCATAATAGTCATTAGGGTAATGTGAAAATAATAATCTATTGGGAGCCACAAATTCTTAAAAAGTAGATTCCACAATGATTTATAATTATATGTGATTTGGTTTTTTGTAATATATAATAAGTTATAATTCTTACAGTACATTAAAGACTGTCACACAATCATTTTTTTTCTTTAAAGTCATTCAATTTGGAAAGAAAGAAGTTTGTCAAAAAGTGCCTTAAGGGCACATTCTAATATAATGATTATCCTTATGAAGTGCACAATTAATACTTTCACTCATTGAAGTCTCAAATTCCATTGCAATTAATGCCATAATGTTACATGTCCAACCTATTAATTTTGATTCCAAAAGCCTTTAGTGATATCATTCTATAAATAAGAGGAGAACCATCGTCTAGTAAAAGTATAGGCCAAAAACTTATTAGCATTAGACCTATATATATATATATATATATTTGTGAAAGACGAGACTGCCAAACTTCATTAAAAGGCAAAGAAATGGGCACGTGGTTCATTGTTATATACGGGTGTGTTAAGGTCATTGATTGCTGGGATTAGTGAAGATTAGAAAAGGCTTAGAGAGTTTTGGGTTGGCATATTACTTTTTTTTTTTGGTCAGTGGTTGGCATATTACTTTGACAGCCGGAAATTGTTTTGGTTTGGAAGCGCGATAACTAATGAGACTCCCTGAAAAAAGACCTTAGTTAGTATATTTTTACATCATATTGTAGCCATAATGATGCATATTTTATCATAATTTTCACATGAAATTATCATTACCAAACAAACTCAAAAATGTAATTTTCTCATTTCTTCTAACTCTCACTTTCCAAGAAACATAATTCACCCATAAATTTTTTTCTCTCTCTATTCAGATATGTTTGACACACGAGTCCAGAATATGAATTGCTTGTTTTTTCTTCAAATTTTATGGATTATTGGAATGAAGTTGAAATTGTCAAATTGAAAAAAAGAATAATATTAATAAATGATGCATTAATATTTTTAGTGTAAATTCATTCTAGGCTTTTATTAATATTTATTTATTTGTGAATTTGAATCAAATTAATTTGATTGAAATAATCACAAAAATGATAATTTATTATGTATATAAAAATATATATTTAATGTACAACATGTTATAATTCTTTGTTTTTTAATAAACGACATGTTGGTGTATCGTGTTATGTCATATCGCGTATCGCATATCGATGTCGGTGTTACTTAGATCTCAACTAAATATCTTGGGATACTGCGGTGTTGGTGCTATTTGGATTTCAACCAAACCTCTTGAGACACGTGAGGCTCCTCATATATAAATTTTATTGTTTGAACACTAACGAGTCATGCTCAATCATTGTCATAATTATTATCTCTTCTTTCCCATAAATAGTGCCCTAACCACATCATTTCCTCTACACGCCGTCACTCCTCTCTCTCTCTCTCTCTCTCTCTCTCCCTCGTTTCTTGTCCTAGTTCTTCCCACAAAAAAATGGTGATGCCAGAGAAGGGCCTCTCGAACCCCCTGAACGCGAAGCTTACCGGCTCGGGCACCGAGACTGTGGTTCTCGCTCACGGTTTCGGATCAGACCAGACCGTGTGGGACAAGACCTCCCTCACTTGTCTCATCATTTCAGGGTCCTCACCTTCGACTGGTGCTTCTCGGGAGCTGTCAAGGAGCAAGAAGGTCTGTTCGACCCTGTGAAGCACTCGTCCTATGAAGGTTTAGCCCGTGATCTGATCTCTCTCCTCGATGAGCTCGATCTCAAGTCCACAGTCTTTGTCGGCCACTCCATGTCCGGCATGCTCGGTTGCATCGCCTCTGTGAAGAGGCCTAACCTCTTCAAGCACCTCATACTCCTTGCTGCTTCTCCTAGGTAAGTAGAGATGTATTTGGTAATGATTCTATTATGAATAATAATTTTTAATAAGAAATGATTTTTATATTTTATTATCAGGAACAATTTCTGAGTAAAAGAACGCGTTTGGTAATTTTCTAAAATTTTTATTCTTGGTATAGACATATATTTGGTAAAATTCTTAGATTTTTTTATTTCTTTTAATTTTGTTAATTTTTTTATTATTTTTTAATTATTTTTAATTATTTTTTCCTTTTTTTTTTTTTATTTTCTTTTTCTCTATGGTCGGTTGTTGGCCATCATGGTGGTGGCCGGCTAGGTGATGTCCGATGAGGTTCAACCTCGCCTAGGTGATGCAACGTTGGCCTCACCCTAGCTTGGCAAAGCCCAGCTTCATGCTGACTAGGGAGGCCAAGCCTCACCGTAGCTCGAAGTCTTCAAGGGTCAATGATGTTCCAACAAGGTTGCCCGCCCTCGTCTGGCCAATCGTTGGCGCCAATGACCAATCAAAAGGAAGAAGAAGAAGAAGAAAAAAAGAAAGAGAAAATAGAAGAAAAAATAAGAGAGAAAATTTGATTCTAGAAATTATTCCTAGGAACAAGAAACTATTTTTTTTTTCTTGTTTCTGTTCCAAACTATTCCCGGAACAAAAATATAGATTCCTAGGAATAAAGTTTTACTAAACACGTTTCTATTCTTTTACATTCCCCAAAATAGACAAAAGAACATAATTTTTATTCCAGCGAATAGAAATGTATTTTACCAAACAGACCCTAACTCAACATATTCCTCCCACCCAAAAGAGAAAGGAAGAAGAAAGTTTAATTTCTCATGCAGTTTGTCCATTTGAATCAGCACTTTTTTTTTAGGGGGGGGGGGTATTTGGTTTAGTACGTTTTGGTCTCTTCAAGGAAGGTATCAATTTCATTTGTCTCATATGTCTCATCTTTGCTAGCAATTATTCTTGGTCAGTGTGTTTACCCAATGGTCAAAAAATAAAAAATAAAAAGAAATCTTTCATATATTATAATATTAATGATATTTAAAAAAAAAAAAAAAAAAAAAAAGACTTTCCCCTCATGGGTTTGTCCCTTTACTTGTAAATTCCATAGTTGTAGATGTTTAGTTTTCCTTGAGTTTGTTTATGGCGTGTGAATAAGGAAGCTATGTTGTTCAAAAGCACTTTCTTTTCACCATGACAAAGTTCTAGTATGGTTTACCGCAAAAAATATGGATTAAGGTTCCGTTTCTATTACTTAAAAAATGATCATTTATATTACTTTTAAAAATGAATAAACAAAAGATGTTTTCATAATCTATGAGGATGTTCAGAGGTAAATTATTGTCAGTAATGAAAATATTTTTTATTGACTAATTAGTTTAAGCAATACAAGCTATTATTTTAAAGAATATATTTTTAAAACCATTTGTTTTTGGCTAAATAAACGCATTCTAAACAGAACATAATCTTAGTTAGGATCATAGGAGGGGTATTCCATATATTCTCATCTACGAAGCTTAAAGATAGGTTAAAGAGAAGATAATTCCATGGCACCTCCACTATTAAGAATTTTTTGCAATATCGAAATTTTTTGTTGTCCTTCGTGCTAACAAGGAGTGTTGAAGAAACACAATTTGGACATCTGTCATAGATAAACGATTGATTCGGCTCGAATGAATGATGGTTTGGACCGATTAAGTCAAAATTAATGGATAAAATTACAGGAAAGAAATAAATTTTAAGCTTATTGGAGTTTAGTCGTGAGTAAGTATTTGAGACATTTATGTTTACTAGAGGACATTAAAAAGATTTTATATGATGGTGTACCGTTTGCTCACAAATCACCTTGACTGTTGAAAAAAAACTCATGAATTAAGTACTTATTAATTAATTACATAATCATTTTATGAAAATGACTTTCAAATCATTTATTTTTCTTTTCGCGAAACAAGTGAAGCTTGAAATAGAAATCATAAAGGCTTTTTGTACTTGATTTTCCCTATAGCAAGGATTAAATACATAAAGTTATTGTTTGGGGTATTTAAGGTGCATTTAGTAACATTTCTATATCAAAGAACAATTTCTTTTTAAAAATTCTCTTTTTCTATTTATATTTCTTGGAACAGTTTCTAAGTCAAAGAACATATTTGGTAACTATATAGAATTTATATTCTCGAAATAGAAAAAGAATAGTAATACATTTGATATGATCACAAATTTTTTGTAATATAAAATTTCTTTTAATTTTTAATAATCTTTTTAGACTTTTCTTTTTTTCCTTTTTTCTTCGCCAGCGTAAGAAATAAAAAGAAAAGAAAAAAAGAATCATTTCTAAAAATTGTTCTTGTTAAGAAGCTATATTTTTTTTTTTACTTCATGTTTTTGTTTCAAATCTGTTCCTCGACTACTTTTCTATTGTAGGGAATAAAAAAATTAATAGACATTAACGGATTTATGTTTTTTTTGGGGAATAAAAAATAGAAAAATAAAGAAATATGAACATTAACAAATAAGCCCTTAATGTTTTAGGGCGCATCACGAGTGAGATGAGTGGACACAGAAGAATCGTTCGATGATTCTCAATTTTTCATCGTCTTTATTTAAAATCTATTTATTTTGATTTTGTCTTTCTCGTCCTCTTCGCTCTCTCCTCGCTATTTATGGATGGCAGATGATAAAGCGATTCGTAGCTTGGACGCTTGGACAGCTGCCGACGGCACTAATCCTGTCTAAAACTTCAATCCCGTTTGTAGCATAAAGGCCAAAGGTGATGTTCTTGCAGTGTCTTACTTTTTCTTGCCTTTATTAGGTACTTAAACACGGACGGCTACGAGGGCGGATTCGGGACCGCGCAGATCGATCAGCTCCTAGCGAGCATAGAGTCTGACTACTACGGATGGACAGCCAACTTTGCTTCTCTGAGGGTGCAGGGCGACCCCCTTACGATCGAGGTGTACACCAAGTGCTTGAGAACGATGAAGCCTGAAGTTGCGCTTCCCTTAGCCAGGACGATTTTCCTATCTGACCACAGAGAGATCCTTGGGAGAGTGACGACCCCGTGCACTATAATTCAGACCACGAACGACACCGCAGTGCCAAACTCGGTCTCCCATTATATGCGCGACAAAATCCAGGGAAAATCAACAATCGAGATGATCGAAGCCGATGGCCATTTCCCTCAGCTCACCGAACATCTGCAGTTTCTCAATGTGTTGGGCAGAATCTTAGGGTTTGAATATAATTAGCAGATGATTAAGCTCCTAGAATTTTCATCATATGATTATACCCTAGACTAGACTAGAAGTCTAGAATTACCCTCTTATTTTTATATTTTATACTCTTATTTTCTTTTTTCTCTTTTGGATTTTATGTATGGATAGTGGGTGAGTAATGTGACATCCTGATTTTCAACCCTGTTTTTGATTAAATGAATTGGGCATTGATGCGCCTATAGTTTTTTTTTTTTAGTTGGCCACTTATGAGATAACTAATCTATCAGATGAAATCGTTAAGGAATCTAAACGTGACAGACTTGAGAATTCGATCATGAATCGACTGCTCGACCGTGATAATCGACAAAGGTCAATACGACTCTATTTTAAGTGATTAGTGATTGGATATAGGTCGATTCGACAAAAGCACACAATTAAAATGTGGGTAATTCCACATGATTGCAAAATTTGCATTGAACGGCATTAATCTAAATTTATGTCGGTTTGGTAAGCGGTGTCCGTATTTGAAATCTCGAGAATTTTTACGACAGTCGAAAGTCGCTTATGAGTCGAAGATGTACAATGTAGCTCAAAATAATTGACTACGGGTCAAATGCGCTAAAAATTCCTAAAAGTGGGTGAGTAATCTTAGGGTTTGAATATAATTAGCAGATGATTGAACTCCTAGAATTTTCATCATATGATTATACCCTAGACTAGACTAGAAGTCTAGAATTACCCTCTTATTTTTATATTTTATACTCTTTTTTTTTCTTTTTTTCTTTTTTTGATTTTATGTATAGATAGTGGGTGAGTAATGTGACATCCCGATTTTCAACCCTGTTTTCGATGAAATGAATTGGGCATTGACGCCCTATAGCCTTTTTCTTTGAGTTGGCCACTTACGAGATAACTAGTCTATCAAATGAAGTCGTTAAGGAATCTAAACGTGATAGATTTGAAGAATTCAATCATGAATCGATTGCTCGACCGTGATAATCAACAAGGGTCAATACGACACTATTTTAAGCGATTAGTGAGTGGATATATGTCAATTCAATAGAAGCACACAATTGAAGTGTGGGTAATTCCATCTGATTGCAAAATTCACATCGAATGGCACTAACCTAAATTTCTGTCGGTTTGGTAAGCGGTGCCCGTATTTGAAATCTCGAGATTTTCATGATAACCGAAAGTCGCTTATGAGTCAAAGATGTACAATGTGACTTGAAAATTATTGACTATAGGTCAAATGTGCTAAAAAAATCCTAAAAGCTTCTCAATAGGTTACGTCACGCTAAAATCTCATTCGGTTGAAATTAACCACGAAATTAAACCCAATTTCAGAAATTAAAAGTTCTGGCATGTCATAATTTATTTTAGGAACGTCGACTCATCCTCCAAAGAATTTTCAACGAGCCCGAGATTAAAATCAATTTCGGAGAATTCAAAAACAAAAGGAAATTCAGATGGGCCAAATATAGGGGATTTTTGGCCTCCAAAGTGAGCTACTTGGTGAAGGGAAATTGTGGAAATTGTGTGGTTTCCTCCCCAGCAAATTTGACCGCTATTTGGAGTGAATTTGTGAAGAATTGAAGCCCCATTGGATGAAATTCGTAGGCTAAAGGGGCTGTCACATTTTAGTCTTCATTTTGGCTTCAATTGGGGTAAGTTGGTGTTGAAATTGGCTCTGAGTGACCAATTAATATTTTTGGCTAAAGATGGGCTAAAGATAAGGGTGAATAAATACTCAAGTTCTTAGATTTTTATCCTTGACTTTTTTGTCCCCCTCATCTAGCTTCTCTTGCACGTTTGTTGCTTCCCCCTCCCTTCTTCTTCGTGCGCCAGTTTCTTCCCCCCGACCCTTTTGTTTTTGCTTTTTCTTTCAATTGTTTCTTCGAAGCTCTCTCCACCGTCGCCTATTCCCTCCATGTCAACCCCACGATCACTTCTCTCACTACCACTCACCAACACCCCCTTCATTCTCCCTTTCCGCCACCATGTCCGCGACTCACCCCCACCAATCAACCCAGCGAATTACCCTCCTCAACATTGACGCCAGCTTGCTCCCTTCTTTCATGCAGCATTCCATAGAAGCAGCCCCACGATCTCCTCTCATGCTGCCAACCGTCAGCCCATTGCCACCGAGTCAAATATTCCAGCAAATCTTCTAAGGTTGACTCTTGTAGCCTCATCGACGTCCCCTTCTCTCGCGAAGTCAGCCAGCCATTTTCCTCGACTTCCTGCCCGAATCACCGCTGTAGCCCACACATTCCAGCCCAACGTTTACGCGTCTCCACCCCTCTTGAAGCCAGCCCAGTTTCCCAGCTCCGTCGTTGCCACGCCATCAAAGTTCGTTCAACCCGCAAGCGTCAGCCCTATCGAACCGAGCCCAGCAATTTCACTGTGGGCCTGCAAGGCTTTTTCGGCCTCGGTTTGGTCTCCTTTGGCATCGTTGTAGGCCCGAGTTTCAGCCACTGTCACGTTGCCACCATCGTGAATAGGTTTTTGCGCTAAACTAGTGAGTTTACTCCTAAACTTTGCTTAGGGAGTTAATGACATTTAAGGGGTGATTATTTTAGGTTAAGCATGGATTAGGTGGTTAGTTAGAATGGATTAGTGATTTAATTATCATTTTGTGCATGTTAGGTGGTTAGAACGGATAGATTAGAGACTAGATAAGTTGTACTATTTATCTAGATAGGTTCAAAAATTTTCCTGGCCCGTTCGGGCAGTTAATTAAGCGTTTCCAACCTAAGTTTACATTTTTGGTAATTAATTGTATTTATTTAATTATTTCTAGTATTTATTTAATTATTTATTATTTTCCGAAAATTATACCTGAATAGTTGATGACTAGAATTTCGTGTTGATTACAATGGTGTGCTTAGTTTATGCAATTGAATGATATATTGTGCAAATTGAGTTGAAATTGTAATTTTGGGTATTTATTCCAAAATTGTGTAATTTTGGTATTTTGTTCAGAAAATACAATACCAAGCATTAATTTTTAACGCCAAAAATATTTTTAGGCATTGTAATAAATAGTGGGATTTTTAAAATGAAGATATCATATTTTTGGCTTAAACTTACCATATATCCACACACGATTATTTTTATCGGGTATTTTTAACACAACAAAAATAGACCAAGTTCATTATTTTAATTGAGGAATCTATGTGCAAAGCACAATGTCCTTGGCTTGTATTGGATGATTGTGTGATGGTTTATTGTCATGGCAAGGTGACTAGTGAGAGATGAATGTGACAAATGTTGTGTTGAGGGAACCCAATGGGTTATGAGCCGGTAAAGAACTAAGTGCTACACGATAATGAAACCTCGTATGAGCCACCTCTAGTATCTTATATCATTGCTTATTGTAGTCAAGATCTAAGTGCTACATGGTAACTTGAGTCACAAAGGAGCCACCTCTAAAAACCTTGCAGTACTGGCTTGCATAATCAAAAACTAAGTGCTACACGATAGCGAGACTTTGTATGAGTTACTACTAGAACATTATATTAGTGCTTTTTATAGTCAAGAACTAAGTGCTACACAACAGCATGACTTCGTTGGAGTCACCTCTAGTACTTTGAGCTATTGCTTAGTATAGTCGAGAACTAAATACTACACGACTGTATGAATTCATGGGAGCCACCTCCAATACCTCGCACTATGACTAATTATGGTCAGGGACTAAGTGCTACGCGATGTCGGAACTTCGTGGGGAGAGGGCGCCTCTAGAACCTTGAGCTTGGTTTTGAGTATTGAGTTGGAATATTAAGTGAGGATGTTAAGGTTGGATTGAGAATTTGAATTTTGAGAGTGAATATCGGGCGTGGATGGAACCATCGATATGAATTGTCCGCGCCTGATTATGGGACGAAATTGTGTGACACGATATGAGACGTGTCATAACGATTTGACCTTATAATCGAAACCCTTGTGATCGATTGTTTAATTGATTGATTGATTAATTAACTAAGATTGAAATAAGACGTTTTAAATGCTCGAGTGTTGTTATTGCGCTTATGTGATATATGAATTGTGCTAACATGTAGGAAGGAACTAAGCCGAGGTAAGTCTTCTTTATTGTGTGCATAGACTCCTTCTAGGCGTATTTCCTTCCTAGTCGGGGTTTAGAAGGTGAACTTGCTGAAACATTGTCTCACCCCGTCGTGGGCTTAACCTTTCAAATCCCTAGTGTGAAGAACCCGAAGCTTGAGGCGGAAGGGTCAAGAGCATGAATGGCTCAGAAGTTCTTTTGGAGATAGACCTCCTGTACTTAAACCCTAGAGTTGGCCTATGTTTGTAAACTAGATTGTGGTTTTTCATAATGTGTTTGATTTGAAATTGGTTGTCCAGCTTTTCTATCCCATGTCTATTGTTGTTAAGGGATTAGTTTATATGCTTCCGCATGTGCATAATCGATTGGGTTGGCGACGCGTCCTAGGACGTCGCAAATTTGATCAACCACCAAGGGATGAACACACACTCAAGGATCGGGGCATGACAAGTAAGGTTATAGAAAAATGCCCAAGGGGGTATGTTGTGATGCGGTATTTGTGGATGCGAATGTGTGAGTTGAGGATTGGGGGTCTATTGATTACATGTCTTTTTGTCTCTTTAGATTAGGTACTATGTTGGATTGAGTGGTTTGCATTTAAATCATTTGGGCTTGAGTTGTTTGGCCGGATTTCATTTGATTCATGGAGAAAATTTTTGAAAAGGTTATTTAGGAGTAAGTACACTATCGTGCCAAAATTTGTGTACGGCACTCACTTTGGTACCAAAAGTTTCATTCATATCACTTAAGTGCCAAATCGGAGAAAAAATGATCACTTTGGTGCCATTGGTGAGAGAATCCGGCCGAAATGATTATGTGGCATTTATATATAAAAAAAAATGATGTGGCAAAAATTGAAGAAGACTATCCACATGAAATGACATAAAACGACCCCGTTTTCTTTTCTTCATAAGAAACAACCTCATTTTATGCCATTCCACGTGGACTCACTTACAAAATGATGTTGCATTGCTCTATGGCCAAAACAATGTTGTTGAAAAAGGAGTAAAATGGGGTTTGTACAAGCAAGCATACGAACTACGAATCTTGCTCGACGCCGGTCGTAGTTCGCTCACCCACCATCAGTCGGCCACCGCTGTCATTCATTGTCATTCACTGGCTATGTCCCCAACTCTAGCTCATTCAAGTTTGTCATGTTCTCTACGTGAATCAATTTAGTGAAAAATTTAGGGTTCCAACGGGGAAGTTAGGAAGCGGAGGGAAAATTGAGGGCTTGGCTTAGGGGGAAAGTAGTGGGGATCTCACTTTTGTGGGGACCGAATAGAAAAATTTAGGTTTTCTTTTGTGGGACTGAATAGAAAAATAGGGCGCGAAAGGGAAAATGGGGGCTTGACTCAGAGGGAAACAATGGTGGGACTTTACTTTGTTTAATTAGCTGGATTGCTTCTGTGGGGGACAAAATGTGATTGAATTGAAAAATGGATAGTGGGGACCTTACTTTGTTTAATCAATTCGGCTTCCTTTGTTTCTGTAAAGGGATCGAATTGAATAAATTGGTTGCATTTGTTTCTTTCGACAAAATGACAAGGACTTGCATATGAAGTTGTTGATTTTATCATATAGTCCCAAAAACTAATAACTTTTTTTTTCCTTGGGTGCAGCATCGACATGGATGAGAATCAAGTAGGCATCATTGTTTACTATGGTAGAGAGTTTGTTATTGGCCCCGAGGACTAGGAATATACTAGTGAAATGAAGATATTATCTATGTCAATGTTCGAAAGCCATCATATATTGATTTTGTGAGGGATTTGGTGTATGTTTTACGATGCAAAGTGCAAAAACTACATTACTATGTTCCTAGGAAGGAATTGAATGATGGCTGAGATTTTTTAATGACGATAATGGTATTAAGGATATCATTTATCATTATCTTCACGGCAACGGAGCTAGGGTATATATTGATTATTATAGTGATGATGAGAATGGTGATGATGAGGATGAGAATAAGGATGGAGATGAGTAGACCACCACCGAAAGAGGAAAAGTGAGGGATCCTACTCAAACAAGTAATTAGGTTGGGGATATGTTTAAGTTAGATGGAGGGCAAAATGAGAGGGAGAGAAGTCATATTGATAGAGATGAACAAATAGGAAGATGTTCTAAAATCTTAGATAAAGATGTGGGCGATGAAGACTTCATTGGATTAAAATGAGAAGTTGCTTTATTCAATGAATCGGAAGATGAATATTTGGTTTTAATAAGTTTCCCAAGTGATGAAGATGATGATGAACTCACATAGTCAAGACAAAAGCAAAGGGAATTTCTCAGAAATTTTTTTGCAGCTTTAGGAAAGAGGCCCGAGCCAGTAAATATGGATAGAGCTCCAGCTGAATGTAATACAAGTGAAAATGAAGAAAGTTGCGGTGATGAAATTGCTAGTTCAGAGAATGAGCTTGGCAATGATAATGAAGAACCTACTCGTGGATGAAAAAGTAAGTACCCTTGCTATGATCTGACAATTGATAAACTTGTTTTGTCTATAGACATGAGATTTGACGATGCCAAACAGTTAAAGGAAGTTGTTGTCAAGAACTCCATTGCTGAGTAGAGGAGTGTTGAATTCATTAGAAATACGAATGGATTTGTGAGAGCTAAGTGCTCACAACCCAATTGTTTATGAAAGCTCTATGGTGCACTGAGTAGGAATGGGTCATTGTAGATTAAGTCCTTCCAGGAGAAGCATACTTGTCCAATTATATTTAACAATAAAAGGGTAATAAGTGTGTGGTTATCGAAGCATTTTTTCAATACTATCAAAGCAATGCCCGAAATCAAGAGTCCTCAGTTTCAGGTATTAGTGAAATGAGTAATTAGTGATTAATGTGTCGAGGAATCAATGCAAGAGAGCTAAGCTAAGGGTGATGAAAATATTGATGAGTTGGTATAAAGAAGAATATGTATAGGTATGAGATTATGCCGACGAATGCATGCTTCAAAACCTTTCTAGTAGGATATATGTAAAGATTGTGGAGAGGCTAATCCATAATCTTAGGCCTAGATTTGATAGATGTTATGTCTATTTTGATGCATGTAAATAGGGCTTCTTGGCTGGTTGTAGAAGAGTTATAGGATTGGATAGATGTTTTCTAAAAGGTTTATGCAAAGGGGAGTTGTTGGCTACTATGAGGAGAGATGCCAAGAATCAAATATTTCCGATAGTTTAGGCGATGGTGAAGATAGAGAACAAGGATACTTGGTCCTAATTCCTCAAAAATTTAATGACTGACCTTGAGATAACCGATGGGGGAGGATGGATATTCATGAGTGACTAATAGAAGGTAATACCATTGTCAATTAATTTTCCCTTTTAATATTAATCACTTGCATATTTTTCTTGACTTGTATTTATTGTTTTGAATTTTTGTAGGGACTTATTCTTGCATTAGCTGAATTGATACCACATGTTGAGCATAGAATATGTGTAAGGCACATATACTTAAACTGGTAAAAAAACTTCAAAGGAGATAAGTTCCAGAAGTAGTTTCGGCAAATAGCAAAGAGTAGAAGCATGGTTGATTTGAGATTAACTAAATAAGGATTGTCACAACTGACAAAAAAAGGTTTTGATGTACTATTTTAAATAGAAGCTAAGTACTAGTGTCGGACATTCTTCAACAAAGAATTCAAATGCAATATCATTAATAATAACCTTAGTGAAGCTTTCAATGGCAGAATTTTAAAGGCCAGATGCAAACCAATTATCAACATACTTGATGATATACGAGTTATGATCATAATTAGACTGCATAGGCAAAGAGATGAGGTTACAAAGTGGACTAGAGATTGTGAACCTAGGATTGTGAAAAGATTGAATGCAAATGTTGCTACTAGTAAGTTCTACCATCCATTTTGGAATGAACATAATGAATATGAGATCATTCAAAATCATGATAAGTATGTTGTCAACCTAGATAGAAGAAAGTGTTCATGTCGAGCCTGGCAACTGAATGGAATTCCTTATGCCTATGCCATTTGTGCTATTCGGATGAAGCAAGAAAACCCAGATGATTACCTAGATGATTGGTACAAAAAAAGCTCATACTTTGTTTCATATCAATTCATGATGTAGCCTATCAGAAGTAGTAAATTTTAGTAGTCGACAAATTATGAAAGTCCACTATCTTTGCCACTAAAGAAGCAAATAGGAAAGCCAAAAAAGAGATGGAGAATGTAGTAGGAAGAGGCATCAAGTCAAAGGATGAATAGGACCGGGGTAAAGATGATATGCTCCTATTGCATAAGGAAGGGCACAATAAGAAAGGTTATGAGCTAAAAAAGCAATATTAACAACAAGATGTAATGATTGATTTAGTGTTAGGAATAGGACCTACTGAAGAGCTTCTTGTTAGGCCTACTGAATGGAGGATAGAAGGCCCTACTATAATGCCTACTGAAGGGCAAATAGAAAGCCCTGCTGTAATGTAAGTATCTTTTTTACCTCAATAACTTTTCATTTTATATTCGATAGAGTTTGATGGTTGACCATACGTACTGGCTTCTCTTGTGCTTTTCCTCTATCATGCACTTATAATTAATTTAAGAAGTTTTCTCCATTTGTTTTCACCATGAAAATAAGTATGTCTAATTATTTATTCTAGTTGGTCATAATTCTGATATAGTACATTATTGTAAGGCCTATTAAAGGGCCAAAAAAAGGCCATGTTGTAGGCTCAAGTGCAGGAACAGGGACTGAAATAGGCAGGACAACAACAACAATAATTCAGTCTACTGTTAAGCAAATGAGAAAAAAATATTTTGTCAGTTGTAAATCATTGTGTTTGTCTTTTATAGGCTAAAACTTTAAATTTGTTATGTGTTTCTCAGGTGAGAAGACGAGCACTTGCACAAGTTGCACAGGTTGCTCCCCCATTTGTTTTTACTGAAAATGATGCATTACAGCGTGTAAGAGGGGTTCTTGAAAAAGATTAAGGTAATATGGTCATAGGATTTACACAGATGAACATACTAGAATGACTATTTTGAATGTAAGATTTGCAGGCCTCATGCATTTAATTTGTTGTACTTCAATTCATTTGGTTGATAATATGACTATGTTCTTGTAGCATAGGAGAGCTTTCAGAGGTACTTATTTCTCAAGGTGAGCCAACTCAAGAATTAAGAGCACAGTCAAATAAGAGTGCTCCAAATAAGAAGACAACAGATATAACTCCAAAATAGCCAGTCAAAAAGAACCCAGCACCAATTCTATCTCAATCAACTGATCATGGGAGTAATAGTGATCATATGGACCAACACATGACACGTGCTAAAACAAAAATAGCCGCTGTCAAGAACAAGGAAAGGTATGTGATAGAAAGGCAGTTAAAGAACCTGCACATCTAGTTTGAAAGAGTGCTTGATTATGAATCAATTCAAAACTCCGAAAGGAAAAGGAGATAGGAGTGTTATGCATATTAATTGATGGGAAAGTGCTGGACATGGTCTCTTTTTATGCGGTGCTAGACATGGTATCTTTTTATGTTTTCTTTTTCTAGGAAGGTGCTGGATATTGTATCTTTATTGATGGTAGTTGCTACCATTGTTTTTTGAAGAAAACTTTTAGGTTAGCATATTGCCATTGGGCAATAGTTGTTTTTGTTATTTTCCCTTATGTTTGTTTCAGCTAGTAATGCTGACAAGACAATTATGCTGTATAATTTTTTTTTTATTGGTGCAATGTCCTTATGAGGTTGATATTGTTTTTAGAAGTGATGTGTACATATACTGTTACTTGTTATTTATTAAAGTTGTGAATGCTAATGAATTTGTGGGTTCTGGTTGTATGTGCTGGTGCAAGAACAAAATGCACTAGCTTGCCTTGGTATAGTTATAGGTGTTGCATCTCTTTGGATGAGCAATTTTGGGTGCTGGTGCATCTTGTTGCATAAATACTTGTATGGGCTGGTGTAAGAACAAGATGCACTAGCAACCTAACTGGTGCAACAAGATGGACCACGACTGGTGTAAATCAAGTGACGTTTGAAACTAACATGTTTTTTTTTAGAAAAAAAAAACTTGTGCAACACAAGTGATCACTTTGTAATCGCGACTAGCACTTTAATGATCACTTTTATAAAAACTTAACACTCAAGCAATCACCATTTACAACCTATGACATTGAAATAGTCAATCGTGAATTTGCCATAATCCCTTAATTTCACCATGGTTTGCAATAATAGTTACAACAAACCAGCAAACCATTATATCTAAAGCAAAAACTAACAAAAACAAGCATTGACAATACACAACTAAGCAAGAAAACTTTTAAGTACTCACAACTAATGCATTTCAACTCCAACATTTCATTTCTATCATTGATTATAATAAAACCTTCTGCTCCATACAAAAATTATAGTAAATCAAAAACACACTTTGTTTATAAATAATCCAATACAAGTACATATCCCACGTCTTCGACTATGGCAAATATACAAACTTTTTCTCATTACTTACTTCACATTTGAATAGAATACACAAGAGAATAACAACACAATCAACAGTTTCTTTCAATTGTCAGCCTTGAAACCTCTATCTTCAAATTATCGACCAAAGATGTTAAATCCTTCATTTGAGCTTGCATTGAGTCAACATCTTCCAACTCGTCCATTAATGTAGGTGGAGGTTGATGTCGGCCTTCAAGTAACTCCAAGATTACCTTTATCACTCGATTAGAGAATTTTCAATCAACCCATTTGAAATATTTGCACTTCGAGTCTTCTCTATATCTGCCGCACCCATGGAATATTCTCCCGAGATTCAATCGAGTCCAAGATGTTCTTCTCGGACTTGGTGACCCACAATAACAATAACACTCACCATCTAATTTGCTTTTTTCGCATGAGTGTGAGCCATTGCTGAAACTTCTGCCCTCCATCTACAATAGCGAGCTGACAATTTTGGGAGAAAATTAAAGTATGCACTCAAATTAGGGATTTAGGATTCTTACTTGGGGAAAAAGATGATAAACAGCGTCATTTTGTTGCTTGTATATTGATTGTACTCTCCAAAAATCCACGTTGACTTCCAAAATTAATAAAAAAAACTACCACGTCTGATTTCCAGCCTTGGCGTTAGCACTGAAATGATCGTTTTTCAAAATTTTTGGCACTTAAGTGATCCAAAATAAACTTTTGGCACCAAAGCCGTACACAACTTTTGGCACCGATAGTATACTTATCCCGATTATTTGCTAAAAGGTGGGGAAATACTTTGCACCACAGAACTATAGCGAACCTAGGGCGTGAATGACAACGATTTTGACCAGAAATTGATTTCTGGAACATAAATAAATTTTTCTATTTCTATTTTTAGATGAGTTTCTGAGCAAAAAAGGAATTTGGTAACGACACAAAATTTCTATTTCTGATATAGAAATTCGTTTCATAACAGTATAAAATTTCTATTTATTAAAACAAAATTTTCCTTATAGAGCAAGTGAAATGTCCATTCTCACAAATTTCATATGCTTAGGAACCTAAATACACTGTAAGAGTTGTTATATCGAATTTTCTAAATTTTCAGACAAATCCACCCAATAGGCAATTACGGTCAAATAATATACTCATTAATAGTCTCCATACAATAGAAAAAAGAGATCTAGATGCATTACTCTTGAGCATGATAGCCGAAGGTTCCCAAAACTCTAGTAGAATGAAGGCGAGCAACCATATCAAGTGCTTGAATTTTGGCTTTGAATTATGAATAAATAAGCACATTGGTAGACCTAAAATCCCTATGGATTATAGAAAGCTGAACATTTTCATGTAAATATTCCAATCCCCTTTATGCTAGTGTGTCACGTCAATCGCCACCACGGTCTACGTTATGCATCCAATGCACACATGCTCAATGCATGTTCATTCTAGTCTGTGTGTAGTTGTTTTAGAAAGAAACAGAAAGAAGGGTATCGAGCAATTTGTGGCAAATTTTACAAAATCAACGAAATTTGCGAAGTGTGATGGAGCTTGTCATAAAGGATCATTACAGATAAGGGAAATCCTCAAATACAACATCATATTACAAAAGCAAAGATAGGAAATCTCTAAATACAACATAATAGGAATACATTACAAAAGTTGAAAACACGATTTTATGGAATATCCAGCATTTTATGATCCCTTGCCATTTTATTGACAATATTTTTTCTAAGCGTGTTCATCTTAGTTTCCTCTTCGATCAGTGTATCACCTATAACCTCATCTTGTGTAGGTCTAAATGGGTACTCTGGATCTTCATATAAGGAAAATTTTTATTCCTCTTATCTTGATCACATATGTAATTATGGATAGCACAACATGCAATTACAATATGTGTTTGCTTTCGAATTGCAAATACAGGCATATGTCTCAAAATAAAGAAGTGATTCTTTAATGCTGGAAATGATCTCTCAATGACATTCATTAGTGAAGAATGCCTATAATTGAACAACTCTCTTGCTATTTTTGGTCGTCTTGCTTTACCCCTATAATCATTTAGATGATACAGTTCACTTTTAAAATAAGTTAAGAATCTTGGAGTTGATGCATAACCAAAATCTACAATATAATATTTGCCTATAACAAGGTATTCATATATTAGTTGTGATTTGTAAATGCAATGCAATCTTAAAGAAAATTACTTCTTACATAACAAGTAAGTATTTGATAGTGGTCGATGAAATTCCAAGCAAGGAGTCTTGAGTGCTGCTTATAGCACCTGACAATTGTTGGCAGATCATTTCCCAACTAGCATACACAAAAGTAAATTTCATATCAAACAAACATACACACATTCCATTCCAAGTGGTAACTCCTTTTCTGCCTCTAAATGAGATTTGCTTTCGACATAGGTATAGAAGCATGAACATGAGTACTATCAATAGCGCCCATGCAACAGTATTGTTTTAGCAAAGACTAGTATTGTACAATATTAGCAACAAAATGAAACTGATGTTGTAAATGAATGTATGAAAATCCTACCATGAAGTAAAATTTATGATTGGGATCCATAAGAATCTCATTTAGGATAACATCAAATGAATGTGGTACGATAATCTCTTTTACAAATATGAGAACTGCTTTTAACACTATAGTAAAGGACTTGCTGATAAGTGTCCTGAACATTGGAATCTCTCGCATAAATTTCTATTCGAGTTCTTGTGACAAATCATAAATAAAAAGATCCTAATTTGTTCATCTATCTGTATATATCGACTATCTTCCAATCAACCTTTTGTCTTCATCAAGTCACAAAGGTTAAGGAAAACGTGTCTCTCAATTCTAAAAGTTTCATATATTCTACATGTATGTCCATGAAGAACCTCCCTCATCCATTCGGATCCTAACAATATGCTATCCCTAATAAGTTTTCTCATGTGCATAGACATATCCACTGCAATAATGTACAACCATGTTATCGGTATATCAATATCAAAATCATCAAAATCTAGTTCAATCGGTTCACCTGTTACTACTTGATCACTATACATGCTACTTTCATCCCCCTCCATATTACTTATGCTATCACATGAAATAAGAAGATAAACACAATATATAAGTAATGAATCTAATAATAATCAACAATAGCCATAAATTTTTCGTAAATGCATCATAAAAACGGCCAAAGTATTTCAAATACATAAGTCATAGAGTAAAATTAAACCAAATATATAAATCCATAGCATACTGCTTAATATTACTTAAAGAAATTCAAGAAGTTCACGTCTCCTTTCAAGTACCAATATGATGCAAGCCTCTTTCCAAGTGGCATTAAGGCATGATTGGTTCACAGCTTTGTTGTAAAGATTCTGCTCCAAATCAGGCATGCCATTTAGGACAGTAACCATGGCTCCTATGGAGTAGGGGTCTATAGGTAATAGGGCATCTAAGATCACAGAGCCACTTGTGGATTGATCGATCCTGAATTTAATCATTTATTAAATGGTTTTGCAAGTGCCACTAACATTGTATGTGTTACTCTTTTCCCCTTCCTAGAATTTGGAGTCATATCCTACTTGTGCTTTGTATGATCTGAGGTAGTAGTCATATTAGGTGTAAAGACTTCCTCATCAATATGATGTTCATCAAATTCCTCCGAATCAATTATTGCTTGAACACAACCACTCACCACTCACCACTGTTACCACCATTATCATCTCTCTCCATGGACACTATCACTTCTTTTGCATTTCTTGTTGCATACTCTCCAGTAGCATATGTATCACCAAACACAATACACAAATTAGAATATTGAGGAAACCCATCCTTCTTGAATTTAGGCCATTCACTATTATCCTGGAATTTTTACAATAATGACATATGTTAGCAACATAATCGAAGCTTACATTTACAATAACAACAAAATGACCCAAGTAAATTGATACCTTGATGTGAGACTCCCACATACTTTGATCTTCCACAACAATCATATTGTTTATATTATCTCATCCAAATCTAGATTGTGACAATAGCTTATGGAAACTAGTATACTCTCTCTTCATTTTGTTGACCATGCTCTTCAATTGAACTATACTAAAATGAAGTCCCATCTATTTATTGAATTCGGTATACTTGTTTTGTTGCAGGTAGAGGTGGTGCAATTTCCCTTTTTTACCTTTGTTACCAACAAACTTACAAGCTCATTGGTCAAAAACTCAGTCTACTTTGCCATATAAACCTCTTTTTAAGAAGCCATTAACCTTAACTAGTTTAACATCAAATGAGCTGTATCAATGTACCAGTTCAAGCACAAAGACTTTGATGTCAATATCACATCGATATAATATTCTATGACTATTAATCAAACAAAATGCACAAAGAAAATTAAAAAGAATCATCTTCATATAAGATTGTACAAACAACCATATAATGCAAGCAAAAGAAACATTCCTTTACATCAATGCCCCAGCTATTTGCTCATAATAACTAGTAGTGAACCCGCTACAAGGTGCAGTAATGGCAATTTTTTTTTTTTTTTCAAATTTTCTCATTCTGTCAAGCATCAAAAAAGTAGGAAATCATGGATGAGCAATGCATTGCATGGCTAATGTACCATACATCTATGCAGATGCTAGAATACCACTGGTCACAACTTCGTCCCAGCGAATATATACATTTTTGTGTTTTCGTCAAGGATCCAAACATCTATAAGTGAGCTCCATGAAATCAAATTAGAAAAGAAGGCTTATAGGTTAATGTTTCAACAGTTTATTGGCATCGATCCAATTAATACAAATAGGATAGTGCACCACCACGTCTCTTATAAATGTCTTTCCATTGTCTTGCACATAAAACAATTACAATGATAATATACACCAGCCCATAGTAGAAACATTTGATAAAGAAAGACATTTAAAAGCTTAATTTCACACTCGATAAAAGCAAGGCTGAAGGAGCCTTACTTGACCACACTGAAATTATGCTGACCCTATTTGAATCCATTACTAACAACAAATGCTCGCCTAAGAAAAGGAAACATTTACTTAAGAAATAAAGTATTTTCTTCCTCTTGGACCTTTCTCTACAATTTCCGTATTCACCTCTAAGGAAGCATCTTAGAGGTTTTTCTTTTGGGTGAAATATCTCCGCTTAATCTCACACCATTCAAAAAGGAAACTCACATACATGACAAATGCATAAACTTCGCAAGTTTAAGCATTATACAAACACACCACGGAACTCCTAAAACTACCTATCCTAGATTAACAACGGTTAGGTTAAAGAGAAAATAATTTTTTTGCCGACTGTGACCACAAAGAAAGGCAAACTCATCTCCAAAACTGCGCAAACCCATCTCTAAAGCAACACAAATCCCCTGAAAATGCCAATTTTGTGGCGTTGTAGTCCAATTCACTAGCTCAACAAGCAAAGAACCCACTTCAATTATCCACATGTAGAGTAGCCAACATATCCATAAAACATCTACGACCCCAAAACACCAAGGAGCTGGAAATGAACCGAGCCGCGGTGAAAAGGGAGAAAGAGAGGGAGCGCAAGAGACCTATAATCGGAGGCGACGGTGCGGAAGTTATCGGAGGTGAGGAAGGCCTTGGCAGTATCGATGTGGCGTTGATTGTCGTCGAGGGTGCTGTTGTACTTGCTCTTGATCAACTAGGAGTTCGCCACCACCAAGCTGGTGTCGTCAGATGCAAGATCAACCAACGCTGGTCCGGGCTGAGCCAACTGGGGCAGCTTGGAGTCCTCCGGCAGCAATTGTAGATCCAAGGGCGGCATTGAGGGGGACGTCGTCGAAGTCAACGATGGTGTCGAGCTGAGTGAGGCATAGATCCGAGGAGAAGAAGGAGAGGCGTCGAAAGAGGAGAAGAGGGTCATCGAGTTGAGCGAGGCGTAGATCCGAGGAGAAGAGGTAGAGCTGTCGGTGGAGGAGAGGAGAAGAAGAGTGAGAAGCGGAGGAGAAGGAGAGTAAAAATCAGTTTTGATTTCTACTCCAAAAATAGAAAAGTAAAAAAATTTCTGATTTTTATTCTAAACCTATTTCTAGAGTAAAAATATGTTTCTAAAATAGAAAAATGAAATAATTTTACTAAATAGATTTCTATTCTAAAAACAAGTTCGAAACAGAAAAATAGCTCTGGAACAGAAATAGAATGATTATCATGTTTGCCCTTATTCACCATAAACTCCTTGTTGTCTTGCTCATCACATGTTTTGATGAAACTATCTGAAGAAAGTCACCTAGACACGTCTGATAGACAAGACGAGACAAACGAAAGAGACAAATGATGTTGAAGTTAGGAAGATTGGAAAAAAACCAAATTCGAGTCCTCATATTTTACACTCAAACGAAAACTTCGCAAGGAAAAAAACTCGGATTGCTTCGATTCCTGTGTACTTTAATAAAACTAAATCCACTATGTTTCCAACATGCCATTATGATATTCCGAACAAGTTCTTGTCTCTCCCAATCTAAATAAACAAGATTATAAAGTTTCACTAACTTGATGAATATTAGGATAGTGTCATGGTTAGGATGGCATGATTACATTGAAAATGTCCAAAATACCTTTAACACACACAAACTTTAACTAAATATATTCATAAGGCTCATGCATATTTACAAGGTCATTTGATATTTATCAAATGTTTCAATTTCCTTCTTTTTGTCCATCTCTCATAACCGCTTCAATCACCTTCTTTTTGTCCATCTCTCATAACCGCAAATTACTAGCCACTCTTATCGGTACATTACCCCAAGTTTTGCCCACTCAATTTAGCCACTTTCCACTCATTCATCTTGGCACTCTCCTCAATTTTAACTGTACATTTTAACCATGAATCACTTTGACAAGCAAAATTATTAGGGAAGGAAGGGGGGGGAGGAAGGTAAAATAGTAATTTTGTGTAATACAATGGCAAAAACATAAATTCATAGCATATAAATTCTTTTGGATATTAATTGTAATGATTATTTGTTAGTGATTAAGTTAGATTAACTGAAGGAAAACTAGGATAAAAAATCTAAATATTGTACAATAGGGGTTATTTTGTAATTTCAAAAGGTTAGAGGTCTCATCTACTAAAACTGAAAATTTTGAGAGTTGTTTCCATGTTAAGGATGCTTATGATATTCCCTAGCATCTGATAGCTTTTGCTGATAATTTTAACAAGTTTTTTAAAAAAAAAAAAAAATTAACTTATTGGTGTTTGAAGGGACACCACGTTTCCTATCTATTTATTGAAACGTAAAATATTGTCCCAACATTATCAACTTTCTTCTATTCATCATCCAAATCAAGCCATTTGTCTCTCACTTAAACACACACATGCTCTTAATTCGTGCCATTGAATCTAATATCTAAATTGACATCATTCATGACATCGGCCCATTAATACTTAAATGATTGCAAACGAAATCAAGCTTCTCATGCAATCACTTGCCTTGGCCAAATCATGATCTAATACTACTACTATTCATCATCTTCTTCACATAACTATCTCTTATTCATTTTCTTCTCTATCAGAACCAAAAGCCTTATAACTTAACCCTACTCCAAATCCCTTGATTTTATAACTATGCAAGTTAAGATCAATGATGTGAATCGTTGCGGAAGAATCATTCTACGAAGGCCCAAATGGTGCGAATTGCAAACCTCGACCTCCAATCAAACTTGTGATTGTCAACCTTGGTATGAACGTGATCTGTTGACGAACACGTGTCAACCAACCAACGTTATAGACGCCACAAGCGAAAGAATTCGTTATCTCGCTCGATAAGTCGAATTGACCGCCACAAGAGAATCTTGATTAGGTCAAGTCCTCAAAAGAACAGTAAAAAGAGAACCTCTCAATTCTTTCCTCAAAAATAAAATATATGTCTCCAAAGAAATTTGGCAAATCCTTTATATAGGCTGCCACACAAACCCTAAAAACCAACCCTAAAAATCTAATGCGTTATATTCTAAAATTTTCCTATTTTAGAATATTCTTAAACAAGAATATATATAAATTGACTTGGTCAATTATTTAGTGACAAGATAATTAAATTGCACCAAGATTTCCAAGATTCTTCAAGATTTGATCCAAGGTCATCTTCACACCAAAGATCACGAACCATGACGGCAACAGCTTGTCTGAATTGTTTGGCCCGCGCTCGAGTAATTGAACCAGTAGGAATAGACAATGGGTCCCTAGCACCTCCTCCTCGATATGGCTCGATGTCCACATCATTCCCTCCCCCGTGTAATGGATTTGTCCTCAAATCATCACTAGCATCGAAAAGAGTCAAGTCAGAAACATTAAATGTGGCACTAAGTCATACTTACCTGGAAGATCAAGCTTGTAAGCATTATTGTTAACTCTTTCCAAAACCATGAATGGTCCATCCCCTCGCGGTAATAACTTAGAATGTCGCTGCTCAGGAAATCTCTCTTTGCACATATGAACCCAAACCCAATCGCCGGATTTAAACACCACTTCCTTGCGCCCTTTGTTGGCTTGCCTTGCATATTGCTCAGTCTTGCGCTCAATATTTGTGCGCGTCTTCTCATGTAACGCCTTGACAAATTCAGCTTTCTTAGCTCCATCTAAATCCACACGCTTATCAACAGGTAAAGGGGTTAAATCTAACGGAGTTAATGGATTAAAACCATAGACAACCTCAAATGGTGTAAATTTAGTAGCAGAATGCATGCTCCTATTATATGCAAATTCAACATGTGGCAGACAATCTTCCCAATATTTTATGTTCTTTTTAATAATAGCACGCAACAATACCCCTAAAGTTCTATTAACTACCTCAGTTTGACCATCGGTCTGTGGATGACAAGTAGTAGAAAATAACAACCGTGTTCCTAATTTTTCTCACAATTTTTTTCAAAAGTAGCTAAGAAATTTAGAATCTCGATCTAAAATAATCAATCTAGGCATGCCATGCAAATGTACAACCTCCCTAAAGAATAAATCAACAACATGAGATGCATCATTAGTTTTATGACAAGGTAAAAAATGAGCCATCTTTGAAAATTGGTCAACAACCACATAAATAGAATCTCTGTCATACTTAGACCTAGGCAATCCTAATACAAAATCCATAGAAATATCAATCCAAAGATGCGTTGGAATAGGTAATGGTGTACACAAGCCATGAGGTTTAGTTGTAGACTTAGATTGCTTACAAGCAATGCATCTCTCACAGACACGTGTGACATCTCTCTTCATATGTGGCTAATAAAAATGTTCGTGCAGCACTTCATAAGTCTTATTAATACCAAAATGCCCCATTAAACCACCACTATGCACTTCTCGCACTAACAATTCACGCAAAGAACACTTAGGCAAACATAGTTTGTTTTCACGAAAAAGATAACTTTCATGCCTATAAAATTTATCAAATGCAGCGTGTTCACATGCTTCATACACTCTCCCAAAGTCATCATCATCAGTATATAAACCCTTGATATGCTCAAAACCTAGACACTTTGCTTCTAAAATAGTTAGAATCGCATACCTTCGAGAAAGTGCATCGGCTACCACATTCTCCTTACCTTTCTTGTACTTGGTCACATATGGAAAAGTTTCGATGAACTCCATCCATTTGGCATGTCTTTTATTCAACTTTTGCTGCCCTTTCAAGTACTTCAAGGTCTCATGGTCGGTGTGGATCACAAACTCCTTTGGCCATAAATAATGTTGCCAAGTCTCCAAAGCTCGCACTAAAGCATACATCTCCTTATCATAGGTAGGATAATTCAATGTTGCTCCACTCAATTTTTCGCTGAAATAAGCTATGGGACGCCCTCCTTGCATCAACATGGCTCCAATTCATGTACCAGAAGCATCGCACTCTATCTCAAAAGTAGCACTGAAATTCGGCAAAGATAATAAATGAGCATTAGTTAACTTCTCTTTTAGCAGATTAAATGCTTTCTCTTGCTCTTCTCCCCACGTGAAACCCACGTGCTTCTTGATTACCTTAGTTAATGGTGCGGCAATAGTGCTAAAATTTCTCACAAATCGTCGATAAAAGCTCGCCAATCCATGAAAGCTACGCACCTCTCCTATGGTCTTAGGCATTGGCCATTCACGGATTGCTTTAACATTTTCTTCATCAACCTGTATACCATTAGCACTAACAACAAATCCTAGAAATACTAATTTGTTGGTAACAAAAGAGCACTTCTTTAGATTAGCGTATAATTGCTCGGCCCTTAAAACCTGCAAGACAACTCGCACATGCTCAATATGGTCATCAGGACTTCGGCTATAAATTAAGATGTCATCGAAATAGACAACCACAAACCGACCAATAAAAGCACGCAAAACATGATTCATAAGTCGCATAAATGTGCTCGATGCATTAGTTAATCCAAATTGCATTACTAACCACTCATATAATCCATACTGGGTCTTAAATGCAGTTTTCCATTCATCACATTCTTTCATCTTAATTTGATGATAACCATTTTTCAAATCGATCTTAGTGAAAATGCAAGAACCATGCAACTCATCCAACATGTCATCTAACCTAGGAATAGGATATCGATACTTTACCGTAATATTATTGATTGCTTGGCAATCAACACACATTCGCCAAGTTCCATCCTTCTTTGGCACCAACAAAACAGGGAAGGCGCACGGGCTAAGACTCTCTCTCACATACCCCCGTTCCAATAGTTCGCTAACTTGCCGCTGAAGTTCCTTTGTCTCCTCGGGATTGCTTCGATATGCGGGTCGATTAGGTAATGGCGCACCAGGAATCAAGTCAATTTGATGTTCTATGCCTCGAATCGGTGGTATCCCTCCGAAGTTCATCGGAAAGACATCTTCAAATTCCTGCAATAAAGATACAACAAGACTAGGCAAACTTGGGTCAAGATCGTTAGTAGAAAATAAAACCTCCTTGTACACAAGTACAAGCATTGGTCGATCTAGAACTAAAGCTCTCCTCACTTCACTTGATTTTGCATAAAAATTATTTTGCCTCTTTTCTTTCCTCTCTTCTTTTCCCTCGGTTTTTACCACAATCTTTCTCTCGGCCTCTCCTTTTCCTTGCGTCTCAGACACACCACGCAAGCCCTCAAATTTCTCACCTTTTCTCTCTCTCTCGGCTTCTCGTTGTAACTTTAGCTGATCTTGATACACCTCACTAGGTGTCATTGGTACCAAGGTATAAGTCTTTTGATTCATCATCAATGAATAACGATTAGTATACCCATCATGATGTACCTTTCGATCATATTGCCATGGTCTTCCAAGTAAGATATGACCCGCTTGCATAGGTACAACATCACACTTTACCTCGTCTTTATATCTCCCTATCTCAAATGGAATTCGAACTTGCTTCGATACTTTCACCTCACCACTATCATTTAACCATTGAAGCCTATAAGGCCTAGGGTGCTTTGTTGTCTTCAAGCCCAACTTATCCACCATAATACAACTTGCCACATTCGCACAACTACCTCCATCAATTATCATACTACATATCTTACCATTCACCACACACCTTGTATGAAACAAATTATCTCTTTATTGGTGATGCTCCTCCTCCTTTACTTGCACACTCAGAGAACGCCTAACCACCAATAAGTCTCCTTTTATAGCCATTTCTCCATCACTACAATCCTCCAATGGTGGCATCTCATCATCCTCTTCTTTCCTTTCACTTTCGGACTCAATAACACCATGTCCAATCATGATCATCACCCTCCTATTAGGGCATTGATTCGCCATATGACTTTTGCCCAAACACTTAAAACATTTAATTTCACGAGTTCTAGTGTTAGGATTTTCGGTTTTACCTGAAACCGGATTCGTTCCAACTTTACCGTCCCTCTCCTTCTCCTTTGAAGTTCCGGTTTTGGTGTTGTCTCCTCTCTAATTTGGCTTCTCATCTCTCTTCCAATTGGATCTCCAATTCTGATTTGAACCTCCTCCACTCTTGTGATTTTGGTCCAACTTCAATTGCCGCTCAACTTTGATGGCTTTGTCCACCAATTCTTCCAATTCAACATAATGTTGCAGCTCTACCACCCTTGCTATGTCTCGGCTCAAACCACTCAAAAATCTTGACATTGTGGCCTCACGATCCTCCATCACATTAGCACGAATCATGGCAATCTCCATCTCCTTGTGATACTCTTCCACGCTCTTATTGCCTTGTGTGAGGTTTTGTAACTTTTGAAACAAATCTCGATGGTAATGACTTGGCACAAAACGCCTCCTCATCACCGCTTTCATCTCATCCCACGTCTCTATCAGTCGTTCACCATTGCGTCTCCTACTAGTCACAAGTTGATCCCACCAAATTATAGCATAATCAGTAAATTCAACAACTGCAAGTTTTACCTTTTTGAGCTTAGAGTATCGTTGGCAATCAAATACCATCTCCATGCGTTTCTCCCACTCTAAATACGTATCGGGATCATTCTTCCCTTGGAAGGAAGGAATCTTCATCTTGATGTTGCCAAGTTCATCATCTCCTCGGTGTCTAAACCTTCGGCCTCCATTCCACCTTTCAAATCGAGCATCTCGATCATCCTCCATGTCGGCCTCATCATCATCATATTGCCGTTGCCTTCTATGTTGTGTTCCAGAGGCATCTCGCTGATGTTGCGGCCTTCCTCGAGGTATCTCTCGGTCACCATCAACCCTCATGCCATTCCCCATCATTCGGCCACTAAGCTCCTCCACTACAACCCTCAATTGATGGATGCTTTCCACGAGCGCTTCATCCCTTCGTATGGAGTCAACCTCCCATTGATTCATGCTTTCTTCGCGCGACATATTTTAGACCTGCAAGTAAACGTTAGTCTAAAAAAAATTCTCACCAATCGCTCCCTCACGTGTTTCTCTCGAGATGTTTGTCACTCCTCTCGTGTTTAACTCAAGTCTAGGCTTTTTTTTCACCCTCAATTAAGCTTACACACTCTTGCCTTTTTCCTCTCGTTTTTTCTTTTCACAAGCTCTTTATTGGACTCAAAACCTGTCTCTCAACCCCCTCACAACAATCAATCAAACTAATCAAACAAGATTAGGTCACTATTGATTTTGTTTCAACAAGTAACAATTTCAAACCAACAAGTACAACTTTCGAAATTCCAATTGAAACGCAAATCACTAATGATTTCGTTTCAATTTGGTCTACTAACAAACGAGTCGCCTTCTTGATTTTTTTTTTTTTTTGTTCGGCTAATTTATTTTCTTTTTGCCGAATCTGTTTTTTTTTCCTTTTTTTTTCTTTTTTTTTTTTGACGAACTCAGATACAATTTAAGATGCTAGAAAAGAAAAATTTAAAACTAACAGCAAACAACTACTTATGGAAGCACAAAAGCAATCGGATCCCTAAATTAACTAGAACCGAAACCCTAACTCAATAAATCTCAAATTGCTGAATATCAACAGAAAATTAAAGATAAATAGACCTTGTAGAATTTGGCTCTGATACCAAACTGATGTGAATCGTTTCAGAAGAATCATTCTACGAAGGCCCAGATGGTGCGAATTGCAAACCTCGACCTCCAATCAAACTTGTGATTGTCAACCTTGGTATGAACGTGACCTGTTGACGAACACGTGTCAACCAACCAACGTTATAGACCCCACGAGCGAAAGAATTCGCTATCTCGCTCGATAAGTCGAATTGACCGCCACAAGAGAATCTTGATTAGGTCAAGTCCTCAAAAGAACAGTAAAAAGAGAACCTCTCAATTCTTTCCTCAAAAATAAAATATATGTCTCCAAAGAAATTTGGCAAATCCTTTATATAGGCTGCCACACAAACCCTAAAAATCTAATGCGTTATATTAAAATATTCCTATTTTAGAATATTCTTAAACAAGAATATATATAAATTGACTTGGTCAATTATTTAGTGACAAGATAATTAAATTGCACCAAGATTTCCAAGATTCTTCAAGATTTGATCCAAGGTCATCTTCACGCCAAAGATCACGAACCATGATGCCAACAAAATTTTGCCCGAATTGTTTGGCCAGCGCTCGAGTAATCGAACCAGTAGGAATAGACAATGGGTCCCTAGCACCTCCTCCTCAATATGGCTCGATGTCCACATCAATCAAGAAGTTCGAGATAGATGCCCTATTTAAGCAAACAAGGTTCTTTGAGGTTGAAAGGGCTAATAGAACACCTAGAGAGGGTGAATAGGTGTGAAAACAGACTTTAACAACTATTTCAGAACATAGAATTATATCGCAACAAATAAAGTAAAGGAGTTCAAGGAAGAGAAAAATAAACACAAGATTTATAGTGGTTCGGCCAAGATCAAGCCTACGTCCACTCTCCCACGCTGACAACCTTCTGACTGGTTTCCACTATGAATCGAAAGAAAATGTTACAGCACTGTGATCTCGAATTTTCAGTGAGGTGTCTCTATTGTTCTCACAAGATCACTCTCTAGAGTTTCTCACTTTCAAATACAAGTTTAAGCACTAAATGATGAAGGACAAGAGAATTGGAAGCTTCAGATTTTGGAATTCTTCTTTCACGCACTTTTTCGAATGACTTAAAAATCCTCCTTAAATACTCCTCCATGCCTTGTCAACTGTTGGCACTTTCCAAAGGAATTCTTCAAATTTGCCTGTTGGACAGAATCAATCAAGGAAATCTTAAGCCATTTGAAGATTGAGATAAAAGCCCATCAATCCTGTTCGCCCATACAATCAGGATCTTGGTTTTCATAAATAGATTATTTCCAAATAAGCTTGCCTTCCAAAATGATTTGCTTCTTCAAAATTGATTCTAATTAAGATAACCAATATATAAAGTAATATTTCAAACTAGAAAACCTGATGTATCATGTTCGTACTAAAACTTTGAAAGAAAATAATCCTAAGTTTGATTAAGTCTTTATTCTTGCGTTTAGTCTGAAACTTGTTAGAGTGGGCAGACTTTTGATGTAAGATAGACTTTGACACAGAAGTCTGGCAATCTTCATAGGAGTTTTCTCGAGCAATCTCCCCCTTTTTTTATGGTGGCAAAACTTTCCTACAGATTTAAAACTTATATCCTGCAAAATGACACTTTAGCAGTACATGATAACTTATAAAAATAGATTGTTATAGATCTGGATAACATCGGTTCTGCAACCACAGAAAACACATTAATCTTGACAATTTAAATAAAGATTCAATCCAAATCCATAATCACAATCACAAAAGGTTACTGCAAAATATAAATATTCAACACAATCAGTTCAAATAAACAAATTAAATCTGCTTTCATTCTCCCCCATTTTGTCAACATCAAAAAGAAAGAGAAAGTCAACATATAAAGATAGAATTAAAAGATAAATGCAATCAGAGTTGTCTAGGAACTCGAATGAGTCGGAAATCCCCCAGCAACTACACTGCCCCCTCAAGTTTCTCTTGGCACTAATGATAAACATTCTCGACCTTGGCTGCAATCTGTGAAACTTGTTGATTCAAGGTCTCAACTTGAGTGTCTAGAGACTGTACCTTACCAATGAGAAAATATAAAGTAGATCTCAAGGCAGAGTGAAGCTTCTGGATCTCAACCTCCATCGCATATTGCTGAGCTTTAACCTCCAAAATGAGCCCTACTATCCTTGGATAGTTTGCATCAAGTTCTGTTTGAGCACTAGCTTCAACGAAGTGAATTTGTGGAGAATTGAGAGATGAAAGAACATCAACTTGATCGAGGATAGTTTGTTTTACACCCTCACTTGGAGTAGACTCTTCAACCTCAGCTTTAGGAAATTGAGATGCAAAAACATCTTTAGGGTTGGCAAGAGATCTACTTATGCCATCACTTGCATTAGGTGGAGAAGAAGTCCATGCTTTCTCATGAGCCCCCCGTGTTTCTATGCCTATAGGTGGAGAAGAAATTCCTTCTTCTTTTACCTTTTCTTTTTTTCAAAACGAGAGTGATGTTTTGTCTCAATTCGTACTCCTTCAGGGTCATCCCTGGTTTCTTCAAAGTCCTTTGATAATGTTATTGCAACAATCTCTCCATCAAAGTCATTGTTGTCATCATCCTCACATTTCTCTTCAGAATCACCTTCTTCTTCTTCTTCTTCTTCTTCTTCTTCTTCATCTTTAGCTCCTGCTTCTTCTTCTTCTATTTTTTCTTGTGCTACTTCTTCTTCCTCTTCTTCATATTCTCTGTCTCCTCCTTCTCTTTCCTTTGATTTCTCAAAAGCAACAAAGCCTTGAAGATTTCTTAAGGCAATGGTAGAAATGGTCAAATCATCTTCATCCTTTTCATCCTGCAGGATAAGTGATCTCATTTTCTTTGCAATTTCTTGCATAACTTCCTTGCCTTTCCGCTTTCTTGTAGCAGCAAATCCTTCCTTGATTTTGCTCGAGGATTCTTTTTTCAAAAGCTCAATGGCCATAGTTAGATCCTTTAGCCTCATTTTTTATATCATCTTTATTCATATTTCCATAGGAGCAATAGTTCTTGAACAAAGTGAAGAGGGAAACTAGATCGAAAAATGGCAGAATAGCTTTGTAGCCAAGGCATAGTAAGGCAATTGGCCTTTTTCTTTCATTATAGTTCTATACATATGCAGCAGGATAGTATGAGGAAGTCAAAAATGAATCCCATTGCAGATTGCCCACATGATTCTTACCTCAAATTTGGAAACATCAGTTTTGGAGGCTGCCTTAGGTCTAATGCAATTGATGACAATTTTGTGCAATAGAATGTTGGAGGCTGGCAATCGGAATATGTGATACCTCCACTTGGTAGTCAGTCCTTTACTAGAAATCTAGTGGCTTGACCTATGGAGATATTGATTGGTTGAAAACCACTTCTTTCCACTCCTAGAATATCAGCTAGAATGTCAACATCCACAACAAAGGTTCTATCACAAACAGTAAACTAAATGTGATTCTGATCAAGGAAAGACATTTTTGAGTAAAAGTATGCTGTCAATTCCGAAGAAGCCACAGCTGTCTCAGCACAAAACTTTTCAAGTTGAAGAATGGCCAACTTTTCCCTCAAGTTAACCTTTATCAAGTCCAAAAAGTCAAAATCTATTGTTCGAGGGTGTATCACCCCTCTGTTTAGCATTTGGACATAAACCCTTTTATGCTCCTTAGAACAAAACAGTTTCGTTCTTTCACCAGGGACGTCATCAGCCACACCCATCCTGGGTTGAAAATTTGTAAAGATCCGCTCGTCGTCATCCTTATTTTCAGGCTAATTCTCATAACTAAATCTAGGATCAGAAGGAAAATGAAGAAAAGCCTTTTCTTCCTATCCTTTAGGCACCACTCCTATTCTTTCCATGGCTCTTAAAACATAATTTGTTCCCATGCCCATGGCCTTTCAGAAAACTAGTGATAAAGGACATTCCAATCAGATGGAATCACCCACACTTTGATCACATATTTCAATCGAATCGATATATCTCTGATCTTTGATCGATTTTCAACTATGCTACAATAACCTTTGTAGACTAGCATGGTCAAGCAGTCGATTTTTGGTCGAATTCTCAAATCTATTGCATTAAAATCTCTTAACAGTTTCCCCAGATAGACTAGTTATCTCGTGAGTGATCAGCTTAGATAATAGAACAATAGGCGCGTCGTTGAAAAGCTCAAATGAAAACAGAACCTGAAATTTAGGATGTCACAACTCTTCCCCTCTTATAAAAATTTCGTCCTTGAAATTTAAACCATTATAAATCTTTAAACAAAAAGGTAGGGGTACAATTGTCTCATCAAATCTTCACATTCCTAGGTTGGTCCTTTTGTGTCGTGGTGTTGTCAGACCACTTTCATCAACGGATCGTCTTGGTGCGAAGAACTTGTTCACAATCTAAATCGATCTTTCCATGTAAAACACTTTGTCATCCACATCTAATTCTTCAAAATTTAGCACGTGAGTTGGGTCAAGCTCATACTTCCTCGACATCGACATGTGAAAGACGCCATGCACTTGTATGAACCTCGGTGGCAATGCAAGATGATACGCTAGAGTCCTTATCCTTTCCAGAATCTCAAAGGGACCTACGTACCTCGGACTCAACTTCCCTTTCTTACCGAACGCGAAGTACACTTTCAGAAAGACGTGCTCACCAACTTGAAATTCCAATGGTCTCCAGCACTTGTCTACGTAACTTTTCTAGTAGCTCTGAGCGATCTTTTAATCTGTCTCTAATAACAGCAACTGCATCCACAGACTGCTGGACTAACTCTAAACTTGTGATTTTATGCTCTCTCACCTCATCCCAACAAATTGGTGTTCTACACACTGCCATACGGCGCTTCAAAGGGAGCCATCTAAATGTTCTGCTGGTAGTTATTGTTGTAAGCAAACTCAACAAGATGAAGCTATTCCTCCTAGCTTCCCTTGAAGTCTAACACGCAAGTTCACAGCATGTCTTCGAGGATTTGAATCATCCTCTCAAACTAGTTATCCATTTGCAGATGATAGACCATACTATATTGTAGCTTCGTTCCTAAGGCAGTCTGCAAACTCTTCCAAAATGTAGTTGTAAATCTCGGGTCTCGATTAGACGTAATCGTCACCGGCACTCCATACAGACGAACAATCTAACGCACATAAACTCTGCATGCCTATCCAAATCCAAATCCTTTTGTACAGCGATGAAGTGAGCCAACTTCGTCAGTTTATCGACCACTACTCAAATGGAATCATTACCCCTCTAACCCTTTGGTAAGCTTGTCACAAAATCCATTGTATATGTTCCCATTTCCACTTGAGAATCTCAAGAGGTTGCAAAAGTCCTCCCAACTTACAAAGATGTGCCTTCACTTGCCAACACATCAAACACTTGGTGACATGCTTGGCTATGTTTGCCTTCATACCAGACCACTAATAATATTAACGCAGATTTTGATACATCTTCATATTGCCAAGATGAATGCTATAACTGCCACGATAAGCTTCTAATAAGATTTCCTCTTTAGGCTCTACATCATCAGGTACAAATAATCATCCTCGGAACCTTAGTGTTCCATCCTCGGAAATCTGAAAATAAGTTTTTCTCTTATCGGTATCCTCTTGCAGGATCTTCTGAACATCCAGGTCTGTTAACTAAAGTGTCTTGATTTTGATTTGCACATCCGGTTCAATTTTGAGGGTGGCCATAAGATTCGAAAGGTGGCCTAGCTCAAATTTGAAAATCGAATCTCGAGCTCTCTTGAGTAAAACCCATTCCTTAACCATCATTTGTGTGACTGAAGACTTTCGACTTAGCGCGTCTGTGACCTTATTCGCCTTTCCATGGTGATACAAAATATCACAATTATAGTCCTTCAGAAGTTCCATCCAGCGACGTCTCATATTCAACTCCTTTTGAGAGAATAGATACTTGAGACTTTGATGGTCAATGAAGATCTGGAATCTTTCTCCACACAAGTAACGACTCCAAATCTTCAGAGTGAAAATAATTGTTGCAAGTTCTAAGTCATGCGTTGGGTAATTCAGCTCGTGAGGTTTCAACTAACGAGACACGTATGCAACAACCCTACCATGTTGCATCAACAAGCAACCCAGTCCTCTTAACGACACATCACTATATATCTCATATCCTCTAGGATCAGAATGTATGGTCAACACAAGTGCGGTAGTCAGCTTTTGCTTAAGCTCTTGGAAACTATACTCGCACTTGTCTGTCCACATGAACTTCTCTTCCTTCTTCAATAGTCGAGTCAACGGTGATGCTAACGCTGAAAATCCTTCCACGAACTTTCTGTAGTAACTTGCCAAACCCAAGAAGCTTCTTATCTATGTCACTATTGTTGGTCTCGACCAACTAATAACTGCTTCAATCTTGGATGGGTCCATGGAGATTCCTTCGCCTGAAATCACGTGACCTAAGAACACTACACGAGTCAACCAAAACTCGCACTTACGGAACTTAGCACACAATCCATGAATCCCTAGGGTCTGAAGTACCATTCTCAAATGCCTCTCGTGCTCCTTAGAACTCCTCAAATACACCAGAATATCGTCAATGAACATGATCACAAACTAATCCAGATACTCTTTGAACACTTGGTTCATTAGATCCATAAAAGTAGCTAGGGCGTTAGTCAAACCAAACGGCATTATAATGAACTCATAATGGCTATATCAAGTACGAAACCTGACTTTGGTGTGTCCTCCATTCTTATCCTCAATTGATGATACCTTGTCCTCAAGTCGATCTTTGAAAATATCGACACTCCTTGCAACTGGTCAAACAAGTCGTTGATCCTTGGCGGGCGATACTTATTCTTGATCGTCATCTAATTAAGTTGACAATAGTCAATGCACAAGCGCAACGAACTATCTTTCTTCTTCACGAACAGAACTAGTGCTCCCTAGGATGATGTACTGGGATGTATGAATTCTTTATCCAACAATTCCTGCACCTGCACCTTAAGTTCCTTCAACTCACAAAATGACATCCGATAATCAGCCTTAAAGATTGGCTTTATCCCGGGTGCTAACTCAATCACGAACTTTATCTCGGCAGGCCTGGAAATTCTTTCGAAAACACATCTAGAAATTCTTGTACCACTGCAATATCTTCAATCTTTAGCTCCTCAATTATTGTATCCACGATAATTGCTAGGTAACCTTGATAACCCCTGTCTAACAAATGAGTTGCCTCGAGCGATGAAATTAAGGAAATCGAGGGTCCTCATCGACTCCCGATAAACTCAAAACTTTCACTCACTAACGGTTAAACTGAATCGCTTTACGATAGCAGTCCATCTTAGCTCGTTACTTGATGAGCCAGTCCATGCCAATTATTACATCAAAATCATACATAGCTAGGACTAACAAATCTATCTTCCCCTCTCGCTCACCAATCACTAACTTGCAACCAGAACAACCCAATGTAGCTAACATTTTATCTTTTAACAATATAAATATGCTAACCACTAACTCCAACAACTTGGGACTCAATCCTATCAGCTTAACAAACTATTCAACTATAAATGAATGAGTCGCACTAGGATCAAATAAAGCAATGCAGCATGGTCATTCAGTGAAATCATACATGTAACCACATCCGGCGAGTCCTTTGCCTGTCCTCTAGTGATGGCGTACACTTGTCCTTACGCTAGGGGTCTGTTCTGTCCTTCCTGTTGTGCAATCTTTGGCACAAACCTTCTATTCTAATCCATCGACGATGACGGCGGTAACTGCTGTAGTCCCTTTGGCCTTCTAGGACAATCTCTGGCCAGGTGACCCCGTTGGCTACACTCGAAACAAACACCCATCCTCAGATGGCGTGGGGCTGAACCATGTTGCCTTCCACAAAAACGACACGCGCCATTCTGATTCAGCGCTGACTTGCCTATTCCACCTTTCTATTTGGCGAAACATGGAACCTTCCTCCAATCATGGGTTACTTCCCATACCAATTCCCATCTTTATGTGAACTAAACATCGGATTGCTCACTCAAACTTCTCTCTATTAGCTAGGCCCGATTATCCACCTCATTATAGTCCTTCAAATCAAGTGATACTAGTGGGTTCTTCAGTTCTAGTTGGAGGCCGTTCTTGAACCTCCGGGCTTTGTCTTCGGGATCTTCCACCAGTCTTGGAGCATACTAAGATAGCTCCGCGAACTTGGCCTCATACTGATCTACTATCAGCATTCCTTATTGGAGTCGCTGAAATTCCTCCATCTTCTGTTCTTAGGCACTACCCAAAAAGTAGTTGCTATTGAAGGCTCTGAGGAAAACGTTCCACACCGGGACTACGCCTTCCGGGAATACTGTACCTCTGGTGGCTTTCCACCAAGTATCCATGTTACCCTGCAGCCGGTATACTGCCAGGACAACCTTTTCCTCCTCATTGCACATCGACAGTGCAAAGGCTTTCTCTAGGTCTTAGATCCAAAGTGATGTAGTCTCGAGATCTCCTCCTCTAGTGAACCTCGGCAGGTTTAGCTTCAAGAACTATTCTACCAACTTGTGAATTGGTCTCTCTCTCTCTCTCCATAACTATATTCCCAGCTAGAATTTCGACAAGTGCGGCAGCGACTACGGCATCGATGGTGGCGGCAACGATAACAATAGCAGTAGCTGTAACGGTGGCAATAGTGACAGCGGCTTGATTTTGGGCTTGCTACCCCATCAGTGCTCCCATTACTTCAAGCGCCTGCATGATCCCTTCGATCTTGGGATCACCAAGGGTTGCTACCCCCAACACCAACAAGAGACGGTGCTACTCCACTAGCGCTAGCCTAAGCTAGCGCTTGACCACGACTCCCTCGGATACCGACCCTCGTTGGCATCCTACCCCGAGTAATAAGGTCTAATGGTTCTCTTTGTAGGAGTCATCTACTCTTGATCACTCATTATGCAAATTCTTTATAAAAACCTGTTTTCCAATTTCACATAGAATTAGATGCTGAGCAATCCCAAACAATCTACCAAACAGCTATCAATGACATGCATCAGCATGAAATAAAAGTCATTCCTACTAATTATCCCATAAACCATCGTACCTTATCACTTCAACTATCGACCAACTCCGGTACCACTCTGGGCGAGGATGTCACGCCCGGATCCTCAAGCGTGTGCTCATCCCTCGGTGTCGATTAAGATGCGACGTCCCAAGATGCGTCACCGACCCATTCATTTTAATGCACATGTGGAAGCATATAACTAAATCCCTAGATAGCACAAAGATGGGATAGAAAAGCAAGACCACACTTTCACAATCACAACACACCTTTATACACAACCGACTAGTTTATATACAATACTAGTCTAAAGACAGAAGTCTACAAAAGACCGGCTCTCCAAAAGAAGTTGTCCTAAGACCAGCCAGACGGACAATTCGCCGATCCTTCGGTCTCCATCGGCTCTGGGGGCATCGGGTCCTCCACCACACCATCAGGAGGGTCAGCTGCACCCTCAGCTAAAGTGGCATCAACTACCACAACACGGATGTCAAAACCCCGGAGGGGACCCACCCTGAATCCATTGGATCCGTAGTGAAACCATGCTCTGAATCGATAAGGCGCCCAATGAGGTGGGCCTCTTCGACCCAAATAATGGTCACTACCAATTCATAGACCCAGTGACTTCCCTGATCAGGGTAGTTAAAAACCCGCTCGGTAACCCTCATGGGCTGGCCAAAACGTTCTGGAGGAACTGTCATCTAAAGACCTGAAAAGATTGAGCCCACGACGGGATGAGACAATGTCTCAACAAGTCCACCCCCTAAATGACTAAGAAGGAAATACGCCTAAAGGCAGTGTATGCACACACAAGACAGAGGACTTACCTTACCTCAGTTCCTTCTTACACATTAGTATATTTCATATACTCAATCAATTCGGTTCAATTCAAACCATTGATCAATCGATCCACTCAAATCGATATAATCAATACCATCTATCAATCAATACCATCTATTAATTCAATATCATCTATCAATTCAATCGATACGACCACTGCTCACACAAGCTAATATAGATGGTCTTAGCTCTCAAGCTGATATAGATGGCCATAGCTCTCACAAGCTGATATATAGATGGTAACTCGCACAAGATGATATATATATTTAACTCACCTAAGTTGATTTAGTATACTACTCTCACAAGCTGACAATTTAACAATGCTCGCACAAGTTGACATACAATGCTCTCACAAGCTAATGATTCACCGTGTTAAAAATACTCGATCAAAATAATCGTGTGTGGGTACATGGTCAGCCTGAGCCAAAATGCAATATCCTTCTTTTCAAAAATCTCACTATTTATATAGTGCATAAACACATTTTTGGTATTGAAAATCGACGCCCAATATTTTCTAATTAAAATACCGAAATTCCACAATTTTGGAATAAATGCTCAAAATTACAATTACCACTCAATTTGCAAAAATTAGCACTCAATTAAATAAACCAAGTACACCATTGCAATTAGCATGAAATTCTAGTCACCGGATATACCGATATAATTTCTAGAAAATAATAAATAATTCAATAAATACCTAAAATAAAAAATAAATGCAATTAAATGCCAAAAATAGAAACTTATGCCGAAAATGCTTAATTAAACACCGAAACAGACCCGAAACATTTCCGAACCAATCTAGGTAAATAGTACAACTTATCTAGTCTCTAATTAAGCCATTCTAACCACCTAACATGCAAAACCAAATAATTAAATCCCTAATCCATTCTAACTAACCACATAAATCATACTTAGCCTAAACTAATAAACTCTTAAGCATCATTAACTCCCCAAGCAGAGTTTAGCAAGTAAACTCACTTAGTTTTGCAATCCGGTGAGTCCACAACGACGGCAATGCAAAGACGGGCGACAAACCTCCTAGTGGTGACACCCAATAAAGCTCGAAAGAGGCCCAAAATGGTCCACCAAGGCTCACGACTAGCTAGGCTTCTCGGTTCTATCCAAGGACTGACCAACCAACCTGGAAAGGGGCTTGGAAATAGCAAGGGATAGGCGAACTAGGCTGCAACGGGCAAGTAGGGGCGACGGCAAGCAACGTTGCGGCTGCTAGACAGCATCGACGGGGCTCCGGCTGAGCCCTATGGTGACCAGGGTGGCTCGGGGGCACGGCTGGGCACAACTGGAGGTGTAGGACAATGGATAGTGTGCGACAAGCTCGCACGAGGGCGCAACGGCGAGCGGTGGTCCTGGCGGCTCGGCAGGCGTGCGACAACAATGGGGAGCTTGGCTTGTTTCTCTGCAATTTTAAGCTTCTAAAATGTGTCAGTAATGGAGAAAGTAAGCTAGAGAGGAAGAAGGAGACAACTGAATCCTTGGAGGATCCCTCCTTGGCCCAAAAGTCTTCTATCTCATCTCTTTGGTCTCTTGGCAAGGCCCCACCAGCCATGGCTATCATCTATGGCCCCTTGGCGACCCAAGGCTTCTCTTAGAAGCTTCACCAAGTGGTCCAAAATGTTGTGGACCCTTGGCCTACGAATTTGGACACATTTCCCCCAAATTCACTTCAATTCTCCTTCAATTAGATCTAAATCGGAGTCCATAAATACTAGTAAGGTGCCCACACTTTAATTCACATTTTCCTCACCAATTGAACCCACTTGAATCCCAAAAATGTGACCAAAAACGGCCCTATGATTTTTTCGGTCAAAAATGGCCCTACTTTGAATTTTTGCCAAAAATCTCGAGTTGTAGAAAAATCTTCGGAGGATGAGTCGACGTTCCTAAAATGAATCATGACATGACAGAACTTTCAATTTCTAAAATCGTGTTCAAATTCGCAGTTAATTTCAATCTGACGCGATTTTAGCGTGACCTAGCATACCAGATAGCTTTTAGCCATTTTTAGTACAATTCACTCGTGGCCGATTATTTTCAAGCCACAATATACATCTTTAACACATTGGCGGCTCTCGGTTGTCATGAAAATCTTGAGATTTCAAATATGGGCATAGGGTACCAAAATGACAGAAAAATCGATCTAGAGCTGTTCGATGAGAATTTTGCAATCGGGTGAAATTTTCCACACTTTGATCACTTATCTCAGTTGAATTGACCTATCCCTAATCTCCAATCGATTTTTAACTATGTCGTAATGACCCTTGCAGACTAGCACGGTCGAGCAGTCAATTTCTGGTCGAATTCTCAAATCTATTACGTTAAAATTCCTTAACGGCTTCTCCGGATAGACCAGTTATCTTGTGACTGATCAGCTTAGAGAATAGAATTATAGGCACGTCAATAAAAACCTAATTTATTCAATTGAAAACAAAACTTGAAATTCAAGATGTCACAACTTTAATCTCACTTCTTGAAAAAAAAAAAACAGGCATCCGACATGTAAGTTGAATTTTGTTTGTGTGATCTAATGAAAACGCATGCAATGTCCAAAAATATTTGTTTTTTCTCATGATCTAATGCTTTGTAACTTATCGTCAATGTCTATTGCACTTTCTTATTAGGTTTTTCTTCAATTTCTTCAATGTATCTATCCATACTTCTCCTATCTTTCTACATAAGAATGAACCTATAACTTCAAGAGCTAATGGAAGAACCCCAGTAGTAAAACAACATCACGAGAGATAACCTCATAATCACTCCGAGGAGAATCCTTTTGAAATGCATGTCTACTAAATAAACTCAATGATTAATCCACAAACAACTCATTGAGTGGGTACATGTAGCTCGCCCTAGCTTCATCAAGAATGATCTTTTCTCTGGTTGTGATGATGACTACACTTCCTATTGCATACCAACTCCCATCACCAACCAAAGCATTCAAGTGAGTATTCTCATCCATATCATCAAGAAGAACTAGGACTTTCTTACTTGTAAATCAAGATTTGATGACACCTATTCCCTCGTCGACATGAGACACATGACATGAAGCTCCTATAATGTCATAAATGAGTTTGTTTTGTATGTATTCAATACCCTTGCGTTGAGATGTTTCTCGAATATTTGCCACAAAGCTCCTATACTCAAAATGATTAGCGAGTTTGTTGTATAATACCTTTGCAAGAGTCGTCCTACCGATGCCGCCCATTCCATAAAATCCGATAATCTTTATATCATTGAAATATACCATCGGTGAAGCTCATAATGTCTTTGATACGATCATCAATTCCAACCAAATGTTGGGGAACAATTAGCTGAAATTTTCTTTTTAACTCGCTCATAACTTTTATGACAACAATTTTGACCAAAGCTCCTTCATGCTTGTCAAATAACGATGAATTTCAGCATAGGAGGGGATACATACACACACACACACACACACACACACACACACATTCTTTTCAAGAAAGATGTATTTGTGAGAAATTAAATAATGATTTGTTGAGATTAATGTACCCATCATCAATTTTCTCCGATTCCCATCCTTTCAAACAACTGACTTCTTTAAAGGCTTCTTCCCATTCCTTCACAACCATCTCAGCCAAATCTTCTTTATGTGCATTGATAGCATCTCCAAATCTCCCTTTAAGATAGCGCACCTACGAGGATCCACTTTATAAAACATGGGCAACACTATTTGCCCTCCACTTCTCTTGCACTTCAATAACTGAACCAACTCACGAATGCACCATTTGCTAAAAGCGTAATTCTCGGAGATAATCGGGATCAAGATTGTGGACAGCATATTGCTGCAAAGAAGCTCCAAACAAATCTCCTCACCAACACGAAGCTCATTGTCATCTCTAAACATGTGAATTCCTGCATCAACAAGGCTAGTATAGAGATAATCAGTGAAGCCTTTGTGAGTGTCTTTCCCTCTAAAGCTCAAGAATACTTCGTAGGCATTCCCTTTCGCCTGTCCATCTCCCCCTTCATGACCTACTCCATGCATTGGGGTCGATGAAGAAGATCCCCCGAAGTTCAGATCTTTTGAGTGAGTGGTTTCTTTTCTTTTACAATTGGATTGGCAATTTAAGTTGAGAGGGAAATGAAGTGAAAAGAAAAGAAAGGAATTGGGGAGAAAGAAAGAGAAGGGAAAGACCGATTTACATTTTCTTGATTGGATGTACATCACGTACTGATTGACCAAAGAGATCCTTATCCCCTTTGAAAATAGGAGATTGGTCGAGCGGAGCCTTAAAAGAAAGCCAGATTTTTCAGTCTAAATCTGCGAATTGCACAATGTCCTTCAGAACTAGGTTAATTTAAACGAAAATAAAGAACTCTCAACCCCCTTGCTTAACCAGAAGAAAATGAAGCAATCAAAGCAGGGAACAGATGAGCAAGGTGTCGTTGACTAGCTGAGGAGTGCCCAAACAACACAACCTAGGATCTCCACCGATTTTCAGCCTTCGACGCTGGATTACCAGCACACAACGTTATCTTAATATTCGTGCTTTGGACAATGCTCAGTTCTTGCCATCTAACGGTCAAAAACTCTTCATGTCAATCGAACCGCTATGAGGCATGCCACGGAAACAACAATCATTGTTCGCGTTATTTCCGCAGATCATGGCTTTTTCCTTTTCTATTTTTGGTCAAAGCGGCATCTTGGAGACACGCAATATTCAGCATCATCATGACTTGACTTGCTTTTTAAATAAATAAGACAAAGTAGAAAAGAGAACTGACGACCAACACCCCCACGCTCCTGCTGTGATCTCCTCCGATTCAAGCCATCTTACTGGGAAGGCGCCCGGAACCTATCTACGTGCTTCCATTGAGATTTGAGAGATCCAGCATTGTCTTGGATTGACTTGACTTGCTTTCATTCTCTTATATGCTGCTAACGTACATGAGTCAATGACAAGGGCATTAAGAGTGTCAAAACTTGACACAAATGGACATTTAAGTACCAAAAGTTAGAAAAGTGACACTTAAATGTCAAAATCGGAGCAAAATAGATCAATTAAGTGCTAATGGCAAGAAAATTCAGTCAAAATGCTAACGTTGCGATTTTCTGGCGAGCTTAGTGCAAAACGACATCGTTTTGCATGCTAATGTGACTAGACAATACTAAAACAACATCATTTTAGTGCTAACGTGGTAAATAATTAATATTAAAATTAATTAAATTAAACTTAAAACATAATAATAATGACGACAACGATGACGACGATGATGACAACGACGACGACGACGGGAGGAGGAGGAGGAAGGTAGCTGATGGCTAAGGGCTCAACCCTCACCGCTGCTACCACCTCCCCACCGTTGTTGGAAGGTGGGAGAGGGTCGGTCAAGGCTGCCGAGCCTTGGCCAGGGGCTGGCGACCCCCGCCGACCGGCGGCAAGGGCCTGCGTGCCCAGTCAACCAGCAGCAAGGATCGGAAGAGACCATGTACCTCTAGCGAATCTGAAATTTGATAAGAGTTCTCGAAGAAAAACATCATCCTCAATATTTCAAGCTTCTCATTGTATTACTCACATACAAAGAGTTGAGAGAAATATCAAAACCAGTTAACATCGAACACATCCAGTGATAGCAAGTCAGAGAAATTACATCACAACACTCTCTACTGTGCATGCTTGAACAATGCAGAGTTCTTGCCATCCAACGGTCCAAGAATCTTCAATTAATTGAACTGCTGCGATTGCGATGCATGCTGCATGAAAAGCCTAATTATTGCATGCATAATTTCCACGGCATTGAGCAGAAGGGCGTAGAGCCATGCAGGCGCCTTTTTATAATAAAATGAGCACAACTTCAACTTAACTTCATTTTTCTATTATTAAAACGATTAGAAAATAAAAAGCAAAGGGCAACCATTGTAAGCATAATGTCCGCAGCGTTATGCGGTTGGTGCATTGAACCTACTTATGTAGGTGCACCTTGACTTGACTTGCTTTTCCAGTGAATGAAGAATTGAAAAGAAAACCAGCGAGCATTGTTGATGCTCAGAGTGAGGTCAGTCGAAGATTAGTGCACAGTTTCTACGAAAGACTGGATTTGGGTGAAACCCTGTTTCCAGATTTGGATAGAGCTACAAGCACATTCAGACATTTCATATATCAATAATGACTGGAGAATCTCTAGTATATGGGAATTATCGAGGCAATTGGTAGTCGATTGATAGTAAATACAAGAGGTTTTGTTCGTCTTTACTTGGGTAAGTTAGAAAATTATGACGATCTTGTTTGCACAATCAACAACTAATTGAACTTAAACGTTATGTTAAATCCATATAATTACGTACATGAGGTGATTCCACTGGTCTTCTTTTTCCTTTTCATAGACTCACAAGGCATTATAGTTGGCTCCTCTCGAGTTGGTGGCATTGCAGGTTTATACATTTGGTGTCACATTTAGAAATTCTTGGCCAATGAGTTCCCTGCACCGTCGAATAATTATTTAGTGAATACCAATTACCTTTTTATTTCATTTGATGTTTAGCTTTTTATTTCATGTTAACATTTGCAGCCAACGGCTTCTCCACCAAAGTGCATTTTTCTTTTGCGCAGTATTAAGCTTTGTTTGTCCTTACTATGCATGCTTGAAGAATACTGATTGCAAAGTGCTTAAAGAATGCTGAGTCATTGCACACATAATATTCACAGCATCATGTGGAAGTTGCGGGGAACCTCTGCAGTACTTCTTGACTTTACTTGCTTTTTATTTTAACAAAAAAGTGGAAAAGAAAACCCACTTGCAATAGAGATGCTCCCAGTCCTTGCTTTTTCTATTGTGCGCGCTCGAACGCGTAATTTCGTTAGCATTATACGGAAGGTGCGTGCCACCTCCACAGGTGCTTTGGTTGAACTTTGAAATCAAGCACGACTTGAATGGACTTGCTTTTCCATTAATAAATGGAGTCTTTAGGGAAATGTAATGGGAACGTGAAGCGAGCAGGACACCAAAATTACGTTGCTGCATGCTAAAATGGAAGGGTAAAGTAGTGTGAAGCACAAGCTATGCGAGGAATTTGGGAAAATTGGTGTGGCTGAGCAGGGAATTTTTGGAATTGAGTAGTGAATTACGGTAGAGGTTGTGGAGGATTGACAACAACAGTTCCAAAGCTAACTTAAAGGCTTGGACAAATGCATTTTCAGCATTTGCTCTTCACCGGTATCTGTAATGATACCCCGTGGCACCACAATGAAAAATCCTTGTCGACATGATTTATGCTAGATTATCCGTAGCTCTCACTCGTAGTGGGCCGACCTTGATCTATTCACTTTGATGAATGTCGTGCTAAATTCTATTCATTTGTTGATCACTTAATTTTAGGAAACTATTCGCAATTTGTCCTACATCAACCAATAAACTTTTGAGATTTTCAAAGGAGGGATTTTACATAAAGAAATTGCAACTATATCTAGATAACTGTTTACACGAACAAATACAATATCACTTCATATATGGAATGGAATTGCTTGCTAAAAATGAAATTCGAAATTGGGCCATTGCCTAATCCCCATGAATGAAACTATTATCTTGTATTGCCTATTTAAATAATGAAATGAATGTTGGATTTTATTTTTGATGATAACAGATCTATCCAAGTACCTAGTTTCTTTGGAATGATAGACATTCAGCTGATTTCAGTTTCAATTTCATGAAGTGACCATGAAATTGCTCCCATAAGATGCAAGAAACTTCCATCTGGTTTTTGAGTGAGCTTCCTTGAAACCCTCATCACCTCCACGCTATGCTCACATTGCTCTGTTTTATGGATGTGGGGACTTGAATGTTATTATGATTCTCCGACGTTCAAGAAAGTGCAAAAGCCGCGGGATCAGACCCACAAAAGAGGATCCATGACTAAGGCCCAAAATCCCCCTAATTATTCCTTTCGGTCTTGAAGCAAGCTGTGTGTGGCAGAATACCCTTCTTTCTTACACTAGTCCATTAGTCGGTCTACAATCTCATTCATGCTGTCATATCCTCCTTTTAAAACAAATAGACAGCACAAGCTAGTGGAGAGGGGAATAGATGGTATCTGGATGACTAAGTTGCTAGGTCGTGGATACCTTAGCCTTCCAAGGGTCAATTCAACATGTTTCTCTCCATGGCATGTTTTGTTATATAAACAAACACATCAATATCGATTGTCCACCGGAGCATGTTTTGGATAATGGCCGATGCCCATCAATTGGAAGTCAAGCATAGTTCCATCCATTTGTTGAATAAAATTAATGTGTAGTTGATTTCAATTGATAACATTGGCGTGATTTTCTCTCCTATCTTTAGAAAGGAGATTTGTTAATATTGTATTCCTATAATTCTGAGATCTCTTACTTTTTCTGATTTTATTTTGGTTGCTTGTTTCCTTAGTTGTGGCAACCTTTTATGTACATATGGTTGAACAATGGCAAATGCTCAATAACAAAAATAAATAAATAAATAAAAGGAGAACAAAAGCTTTGTCCGAGGACGTAGGCACATTGTCAAACCTCGTAACCTTTGTGTCTTTTGTTTTTCTACATGGTATTAGAGCGGTTATGACCTGATTGTTTGAAGAACTCACCTCATCCTCTTAGTGTCATTTTTTTTTTTTTTTTTTGGGGGTGAGCACCATGACAATTTCAGAATTAGAGTCTGGAAAGCTTCCCGACAAAGGTGTGAGCTCTGAATCGGCGAAGGCTGTGGTGCATGAGGGAAATAATCAACGTCTTACATCTATTTTTCTGAATTGAGGGAATTTTCTCCCATGGTCACGAGCGGTAACTATTGCGCTTGGAGGCCGATCGAGGCTTGGACATATTACTGGGCAAACTAAAGCCCCTGATGAAAGTCATCCAAATTTTGAAGAATGGCAAGCAAGCGATCATAGCATTATGACTTGGATCTTCAACTCAATGGAGCCTAAAATCTATGAGATTTTTGCTTACTCAGATTTGGCCAAAACGTTGTGGGATTCGTTGTCTGAGGTGTATGGTCAAGCCAATAATGCATCTCGAATCTTTGAGCTTCAACAAGGTCTTGCTACCTCTAGGCAAGGTGCAAGTCAATCATTCACTGAACATCTAGGGAATATAAAAAAACAGTGGGATGAACTCCGTCAATACAGACTTGCAACCCAGAATGTGCGTGACTATGTGCAAAGGGAAGAACAAGATAGAATTTTTTATCTCTTGGCAAGCCTAAGGCCGGAGTTTGAAGACACCAAATGTGACATTCTTATGAGGCCGCAATTGCCATCCTTTAATACCGTTTGCTCCATAATACAAAGTGAAGAAACAAGGAGGAGAGTCATGCATTCTGACTCGATTGTGGCACCATCAACAGGCTCATTAAAACACTTTGCAAACACTGTTAGTTCCAATGCTAGGCAAAGTGATGGTGGTACTCATTTGTCAAAGGGAAAGGAAAGAAGCCTCTTCGTTTCCATTGCGATCATTGTGATTGAGATGGGCGCATTCCAAGGAATGATGTTGGATTCTACATCCTCAACTGTGTCCAAATAAGGACAAAGGTTCGGACGCTAAGATAGCAATTCAAGGGAATACCATAGACTTCCAATCCAAGTTGGAGTCTCTAGCACTGCAGGTTCAGAAACTACTTTAGACACATGGTTCGGGTCTCTCTGGCACTGAATCTGTAAATTTGGCCAAGACTTCTGGTAATATTAGTGCACTTTCTGTTGAGTCTAGAAATTGATTTATTGTTGATTCTGGTGCCTCAGATCATATGTGTAATTCCCCACATATTGTATCCAATACTATTACTAGCTCTTTGTATCCACTGATCACAGTAGCTAATGGAGTGCAAGTGCCAACTCAAGGTGTTAGGCAACTGAATGTGCTTTAAAAAAAAAAAAAAACTGAGGCTTTATTGATTCCAGGATTATCTTCTAATTTAATATCTGTGAGCAAATGTACTAAACAATGGAATTCTAATGTAATTCTTACTCCACAAAATGTGTTGTTCCAGGATCGCAATACCAAGAGGATGATTGGTGAAGGACAACTTCAGGATGGCTTGTACACCTTAGATTTGCATGGCAAAGCGTTGGTGGCTAGGAAGGGGAATGTGGATACCTCTCGTCTATGGCATTGGCGCATGGGTCATCCTTCAGATTGGGTGTTGCAGTCCTTAAACATGTCTTTGACTCATGATTCTAGTAGTTATGATCCATGTCACTTTGCTAAGCAACATAGGTTGCCTTTCCCTAAACATTTGCATAAATCAACTGAATTGTTTGCTTTGGTACATTCAGACATTTGGGGATATTCTCCTGTTGATTCTAGAGAGGGTTTTCGGTATTTTGTTACCTTTATTGATGATAAGTCGAGAGCTACCTAGCTTACCTTCTTAAGTACAAAAATGAAGTGCTTACAGTTTTCCAAGATTTTTGCAATATGGTGAGTAATCAATTTAATACTTCTGTGAAGGTTCTTCATACCGACAATGGTACGAATACACCAATCAAACATTTCAGGATTTTTTGCGAAGCAAGGGTATTATTCACGAGACAACATGTGTGGGTACTCCACAACAGAATGGAATAGCTAAAAGAAAAAATCGTCACCTACTAGAGGTCACCCGGGCCTTGTTATTCTTTGTAGATTTGTCTAAATCCTATTGGGTAGATGTAGTTTTGACTAGTTGTTATTTAATTAATAGACTCCCTAGTCGAGTGTTAGGGTATATAACTCCTCTGGAAGTGTTGTATGGGCAAAAAGTTGATATATCTCACTTGAAGATTTTTGGGTGTGTCTACTATGTTCACTCTCAAACTAGTGGAAAGCTAGATCCTCGTGCCAGGAAATGTGTGTTTGTTGGTTATTCATATGTCAAGAAAGGCTACAAGTGTTATGATTCTTACACAAAGCGTATCTATATTTCTCGGGATGTTGTATTCGATGAAACTCAAATGTTTTTTCCTAACAAGAGCCACATTTAGGGGGAGTGCACAGATTATTATAAGAAGCTTTCCTATGAATTTGCTCCTGTTCTTATGTATGTTAATGGGACCGGTGAAGCCAAAGTCAACAATGGGGGTGTTGAAGCCAATAATGGGAGCTATGATTCAAGTCATGAATTTGTAAAACAAAGTGCTTCGGGTCACGAATCTGTAGATCAAGAAAATTTAGAAGTGGATCAAGAGATTTGAGGCAATTGTTATTCCAGAAGCTGAACCTAGAATTTCCACTGACGGGCTGATTGATGAAAGGGCAACGGATGTAATTCCGTTATGAAGATCATCTCATGTCACTAGACCCTCAACTCGACTTCGAGATTTTACTAATTATTATTCGGTGCAACATCCCATTCAAGAATTTGTTGGATATATCTCACAATTTTTGAGTTTCTTATCTGCTATTGAAGAACAACAGGAACCTCACAACTATGAGGAAGCAAGGGAAAAAACCATCTAGGTTGATGCAATGAAGGATGAACTTCAAGCTTTAGATCGAAATCATACTTGGGAACTTGTACAACTTCCAAGAGGGAAGAAGACAGTTGGTTGCCGATGGATCTATAAGATCAAATATAATAGTGATGGATTAGTTGAAAGGTATAAAGCGAGGCTGGTTGCAAAAGGATACACTCAAACATATGGTATAGACTACAAAGAGACATTTGCACATGTGGTTAAAATGAACATTGCACTACGGCACGTTTAAAAATCGATTTGAAATCGAGAGATAGATTGGATCGATAGAGATATGTGACTAATTGTGGGTGACACCACTGAATTAGAAAATTCTCGTCGACCGACACTAGACTGATTTTCTTATTGTTTTGGTACCCTATGTCCGTAATTGAATCCTCGAGATTTTCATGACAATCAAGAGTCGCCATTGAGTCGAGTGGGTTCATAATGGCTCGAAGAAAATCGACCACGAGTCAATTGCCCTGAAAAGTTCTGAAAACTACCCGTAGTCAGTCACGCTAAAACGCGCCGAATGAAAATTAACCACCAATTCAAGTCCGATTTCAGAAATTGAAGATTCTGTCGTGTCACAATAAATTTTAGGAATGTCGACTCAGTCTCAAAAGATTTTTCGGAGATTCAGGAATTTTTACGGAAAACCGTTTCGGACGTCGCGGAAATTTGGCAGAAATTCAGACGGGCTAAATTGATAGAAAATTGGACTTCCAGACTGAGCCTTTGAGTGTCAGAGATTTAGAGAAAATCATTTGAGATTTTTCTTCATCGAAATTGGGCCTCAATTTGGGGGGAGTGAGAAATTGAAAACAAGAAATTGGAAATTCGGAGCTTTGCAAGCAATTTTTGGGGCTTCAAAATTTGTTATTTTAGAGAAATTATAAGTGGGAAAGATTAGGGGGCGTGAAGTTAATGCAGGATAATTTTGAGGACTTTTGAGGCCAAAATTATGATGAAATATTAGATATTTTGGCCTTGATCCAATCCTTTTAATAAAGCAATGCGTGTTCTTCGTCCATGCCAGCACGCCCCCATCTCGGTCAAATTCTTCACCGAGCGAAGCACTTGTTGACCGAGCAACACCACCGAAGAAGCCACACGCCAGCGATCGTGTGGATGGTCCTTGGTCCAAATGGAGATTTGGAGGAGGAGGTTTATATGGATCTTCCTCTTGGTCACCCCTTGCATAATAAAGATGGAACTATTTGTAGGTTGAAGAAGGCCATATATGGTCTCAAGCAATCACCTAGAGCTTGGTATGGTAAACTAAGTGCTGCACTCATTGAGGTTGGATTCAAAAGAGGGACAACAGACTCGTCAATGTTCACCAAGGCGGATGACAAAGGTATAGTTGTTGTACTTGTTTATGTTGATGATATTGTGATTACAGGCAGTAATCAACCTAGAATCGAAGCACTTAAGTGGCATTTGAGCAAGGAATTTGATATCAAAGACCATGGCAAATTGGGGTACTTTTTGGGTATTGAGGTGGCGAGATCTCACAAAGGATTATTTTTATCTCAGAGAAAATATGTCATGGATTTGCTGAAAAAGACTGGGAAGTTGGGAGTTAAACCGGCCAACATTCCTATGGAGTATAATAGTAAGTTTATTTCATATGACACTCCATTACATGATGTTGGGCAGTTTCAGCGACTTGTTGGACGGTGTATTTATCTGACTATCGCTAGACCTGACATAGCACATACTGTTAGTTACATAAGTCAATTTATGCATAAACCAACTCGAGGGCATATGGAGCTAATAAATCATCTACTACGGTATTTGAAGGCCACACTTGGGAAGGGAATTTTAATGAAAACTAATGGTCACACGGATTTTGTTGGCTACACTAATGCAGATTGGGCCGAGAACCCTGTATATAGGAAATCTACTACTGTCACGCTCCGATCCTTGGGCACGCACACATCCTTCCGCTTGGTCGATTTTAGAATGCGATATCCCAGGACTATGTATCGCCAACCCATTCATTATTTAAGCACATGCGGAAGCAGTTATAAATCCCCAAACAATAAAACAATGGGATATAAAAGCAAGGCCACATTTTCATATTAAAAACTCATAACCACACTTTTATACATAGCATAACAGGCTTTCATTAAACTTCATAGTACTATTCACCAAGGTCTGATTTAACAAATCTACAAATATTCACAAGGTTTTCAAAATGAGGGAGGTCTCAATCCTTCTACAGGTCATACTCAAAATCATCCTCTTCACCCTCCTCTGATTCTTTGCCAGGCTTTTCCTAGGATCCTCCTCTTGAAGATCTTCCACCTAAGGGTCTGAAATTGTTTTTTTACAACAACCAATGAGACTATGTCTCTGCGAGTTATACCTCCTAAGACTCGATTAGAAAACCAATACACCACCAAGTTACCTAGCACAACACGAGTCAGATGACTTACTTTAGCATCAATTTCCAACCTGCAATTTAAGGTTATGCATATATGCCTCATATATTGCATTTAAACAATCAATCAAGTCATAACCACTAGATCAACTCATTGATCAATCGACCTAGTCGATTCACAAGTCAGTTAGACCATCTCTGGGTCACTTCACTTCCCTTCATCACACCTCCAATAGTACACTTAGTCACAGAGCTTCATTAATGGTCTCGGGCATTACTTCTGCCAAGGTGACGTGTAATGGATAGTACTTGTGCGTTCTTTAAGGCGTCATTTTCACCAATGATATCCTCCATCACCGAACCACGTATGTCCATACTGCTGCATGTAATAGACAGCACTCGTGCGTTCTTTAAGGTGTCGTTTTAACCAGTAACATCCTCCATCACCGAACCATGTATGTCTCATTACATCGTTCCTAATTGGTTTCAGCCTAGAATTTCCCAATTCACTTTCACAGTTCCCTCTGCTTTACAGCTCATCAATGCTAAATAGTCATACTCGGCCATCAACCAATCCATCACTCAAATTCCTTCAATTTGGGATAAGTCCCTAATTTGCACAATCAATTCAATTTCACGCAATATAGATCTCAAATAAATAAGCAGATTGCACCACGGCAATCAGCACAAAATTCCAGTCACCAGCCATCTCGGGTGAATTTTCAGAAAAATAATTAAATAAATAAATAATTTCGAAAAATAAATAAATAAATAAGATAAATTCTATTTAGCACAATATAAAGCTCAATTAAATAAACGGACTACACCACGATCATCATCATAAAATCCTGGTCACTGGCCATCCCAGTTGAATTTCCAGGAAATAAATAATTAAATAAATTAATTTCGAAAATTAATATTTAATTCCTAAAAATTCCTTTTAGGCCCGAATTGCTTAAATAATGGGATGGGAAAAATCCCAAGATGCATTCAATAATTAATAGGACATGTCTACCTACTAATTACACCATCAATTTAAATAACATGCATCGACGAGTCTCTAATTTAATTATTTTAATCTAATCTATTCACCTAATTGCAATTAATTAAATTTAATTAACCCTTAGGCATATTAGTCTACTAAGAAAGCATTAGTGAGTTTCACTTGCACTAAACGAAGGCCGGGACACCGAGACGACGACGCAACGGCGGCCGAACTTGGGCCGGGCCAAGAACTTCGCAAGTCTGAAGAAACTTTGGACTTCAAGATTGGGCTGACTTCTTTAATCACTCGGGCTTGAAAATACTGAATTGTGGGCTGCTTGCTGGGCCAGAATTAAACTGAAAATGGGCTCTCTTTGGGCTGAAATGAGCCAAAATCTTGCTGGGCTTCAATTCTATGATGGACTGGACTGGACTGATCGAGCACGGATTGACGTGGGCTGCTCAACTAATTCGGTTGAGGAAAAGAATTGAAGAAATTGGGCAGCTTCGGTCTTCATGGACAACAATGGACGAGGAAGCAGCTTGGGGTCTTCAATTCGGTGGAGTGTTGACCGTGGGAGCTGCAGCTTGGACGCGTGGCTGCTGCGGGATTTCGGTGGAGAAGCAAAATCAAGATGGAGCAGCTTCGGCGTCGTTGGCAGCTTGCGAGAAGACACGGAGCAACAATCCGTTGGACGTGTGGCGAGTTGGGAATTTCGGTGTTGCAGCTGGCGGAACACCGAAATTGCAGTGGTCCAAGACGAGGGGAGGGCTTCAATCGAGTGTTGACCGAGTGGGGTTGTAGGCGCGCAAACCGGTGAAGCTGAAATCAAATTGCTGCCGACAAAGCCTAGTGGAGGATGCGGCTTTGATCTTCCGTGCAGCTGTTCTTCGGTCCAATCTTCAATGGACTCCTCTGGGCGTGCAAGGATGTGAAGATGGCCGTGTGGACGAAGGACAACACATCAATGAGTCAACAACTCAGCTTTGCTGGACTCTTTTGTGGACCGAATTTGGCAGAGAAATGAAGCTCCGTGGATGAAGATGGTGTACTCGCTGGGTTGTTTCCAAGGAGCTCCGGGGAATTGAAAAATAAAATGGAGACGTGCGTAGGAGGGGATAGGGACGGCAAGCAATTAGGAGGGCAGCTGGATTTCTAGCTCAAGTAGACTAGAATAGAGCTTAAAGTCCACATCTCTATCCACCCAATTTAATGCAATGTCCCCCTAATTCTTTCCACATCTTAAATTCCACAAAAATATCCAAATTGAAGTCCAATTTCTAGCTCCATTTCAAATTCCGAATTTCACCAATTAAATTCAATCTCCTCACTCAATTTCCCAAATTGAGGCCCAATTTCGATAAAGAAAAATCCCAAATGATTTTCTATAAATCCACAACACACAAAGGGTCGGCCTGAGAGTCTAATTTTCCATTAATTTAGCCAATCTGAATTTTCGTTGATTTTCCGCAACGTTCGAACCTATTTTCCGTAAAAATCTCGATACCTCCGAAAAATCTTTTGAGACTGAGTTGACGTTCCTAAAATAGCTTGTGACACCACCGAACTTTCGATTTATGAAATCTTACTCAAATTGACGGTTAATTTCACTCCGACGAGTTTTTAGCGTGACCTAAACTACCGGGTAGTTTTCAGAACTTTTTAGGGCAATTGACTCGTGGTCAATTTTTTTCGAGCCACAATGAACCCACTCGACACATTAGCGACTCTCGATTATCGTGAAAATCTTGAGGGCTCGATTACAAACACAGGGTACCAAAACGACAAAAAAATCAAATTAGTGCCGGTCGACGAGAATTTTCCAATTTAGTAGAGTCACCCACGATTGACCACACATCTCAGTCGAGCCAACCTATCTCTAATCTCAATTCGATTTTTAACTGTGCCGTAATGACCTCTAAAGATGAACACGGTCGAGAAGCCAATTCCTGGTCGAATTCTCAAGTCTATTGCCTTAAAATTCTTTAATAGCTTACCCAGTTAGCCTAGTTATCTCGAGAGTAATCAGCTCTGAGAACAACCCTATAGATGCGTTAATGAAATGCCTGATTAGTTCAATAGAAAACAATACTAGAAATTCTGGATGTCACAACTACAGGGTTTTGTACTTTTGTGGGAGGAAACATTGTCACTTGGAAAAGCAAAAAACAAATGGTGGTTGCTTGTTCGAGCACAAAGGCATAATATCAAGCCATGGCTACTACTACTACTAGAGAAATTGTGTGGTTGAGAATACTACTTCAGGAATTGGGTTGCGATTGTGTGACCAAGCCTACAAAGTTGTTTTGTGAGAATCAGGCTGCAACTCATATAGCTTCAAATCCAGTGTTTCATGAAAGGACCAAACATATAGAGGTGGATTGCCAATTTGTGAGAGAAAAGGCACAAGACAAGACAATTGAGACCCCGTACATGTAGGAGTGAGGATCAATTGGCCAATGTTTTTACCAAAGCATTACCCAAGGGAGTATTTCAAGAAATGATAAGCAAGTTGACCTCCGACGAGGTCTTTGGCCCAACTTGAGGGGAGTGTTGGCGTGATTTTCTCTCTTATCTTAAGAAAGGAGATTTGTTAATATTGTATTCCTATAATTCTGAGATCTTTTCCTTTTTCTGATTTTATTCTGGTTGCTTGTTTCCTTAGTTGTGGCAACCTTTTATATACATATGGTTGAACAATGGCAGATGCTCAATACAACAACAACAAACAACAACAACAAAAAAAAAAAAAAAAGAGAACAAAAGCTTTGTCCAAGAACGTAGGCACATTGCCGAACCTCGTAACCTTTGTGTCTTTTGTTTTTCCACAGATAATGACTCCTATGGTAGCAACAACGCATGATTTACCCTATGCCTATGGTCTATTTAGCAAGTATGCACCGTCGTGATAAAGGAAAAGCTGCTCTGCTTGGATATATCGAGTGAATCAAGAGAGAAAAATTCTGAATTCCCTCCCACTTCTTCTCGCGAAAGTTACAAAAATTTACTTGATTTTCCTCCCCTTACCCTCCTTCCCAGTACCCTGGAAAATCAAAGCATAAACATGGAAGGATGAAATATAGAGCAGCCTTGCTTTCTTCTCATAAGACTGTTTACCCCAATATGGCCTCGAGTTGATTAAATTCTTAATATATTCTAACTAACTCGGATCATTATATATTCCTCGTACCTGCAGGAACACTGTATAAATGTAGATTGGCGTCATAACAGGAAAACTGGCTTTATCGAATATTAATTCGGGTTGGTTTGTGCAAAATGGCAAAAGTGATCCATACGAGTCCTTGAAGGGGCAAATTCAAATAAGAGAAAGCAGGCAACAACAATTTTTAAAATCCGGCTTTATTTAATTGACCAAAAAGAAATTACAGCAGCCTTTATTCATTTAATAAAAACACAACCAAAAAGGAGAATTTGGGTTTTTGTCATGGACTTATGCCACACCACGTACACGAAACCAAACTTGCCTAAATCATGAATGTAGGACAACCAAAATAATTTTTTCGTGACAATAGTAGACCCCCATAAAACAATTGTCATGTCATCGTCAAAGCCTCGTCTTATATTTTTCCCGATCTTTGTACTTTATTTTCAAATGCCCAATGAGATATAGAAGTTGCTACGTGCCCTTTCCATTGAACTAAATCCCAACTTCCATTTTTCTCATCACTATAATCCCTGTGATAGTATAAAAGTGAGGAAAAGTATCAGAAAAGTTCTAAACATATTACATTAGTGCTAATTTATTCTTAAATCTTTTATTGGTGTCAATTTAATCATTCTTACTAATTTTGATTTAATATTGCTAACGTAGATGTCAATTAGCTGATGTGGCACGATTGTCGCTGACATGGAATATTTTAATAATATTATAATATTTTAAAAATAAATATTTTATTTTTCCTTTTCTTTTTTTCTTCTGTTACTTCTTCCTCTAGTCAGTCACCAAACGTCGGCAACTGGCTACTAGCAGCCCTCGCCAGAGGCCGCAGAGGGGGCCTGTGCTAAGCCGGCAAGGCTCACTCTCATCGGATCTAACAAGGGTCGAGCCTCACCCACCCTCTACCTCGCACTAGGCTAGCTAGGACTTGAGCCCTCACAAGCGCGACCTCATAGCCTTTGGCAAGGGCTTGAGCCTCGCCATATCCGACAAGGGTGAGAGGAATCTATCTAGGCACATGGATGTAGGAAGTCTAATCATTATCAACCAAAATGAACGAAGCATCTTTGGAAATTGGAAAGTTGAGGTCAATAGCTGCCACCCTCGTGGCCTTTGGCAAGGGCCACTAGTGGTTGGCAAGTTCACCTCAACTTTGTTGGCACTTGCCTCTAGCCGGTCACCAAGGTCCAATGACTGGCTAGAGGAAGAATGAGGAGAAGGAAAAAGGATAAGAAAAGAAAAAATAATAATAAATAATAATTTTAAAAAATATTTAGATATTACTAAAAGTTGCCTATGTTAGCGCTAACTATGTCACGTTTGCTAATAGGCATCCATATCAACAATATTCGGCTAATATTAGTTCAAAGAACTAAATTGACACCAAGTCTAAAAGGTTTTGGACTAAATTAACATTAATATAATAAATTTATAACTAAATTGGCATCAATGCAATAAGCTTAGAACTTTTCTAACACTTTCCCCCCGTAAAAGTGCAGTTTGACTTTAAGTTTTGCAACATAAAACCTAAAGTTTAGGAAGTCCCGAGCCTTATTACCACTTAAATCAAGGTTACCCTCTCACCCAAGTCACTTTTGTCTCTCTCTCTTTAAATTTATAATTTGCAACATTTTACATGGCACATGTAGAAATTCTAGCCAAAGGGTTCTCCACGATCGAATAATTGTTCAGTGATACTTTTTATCTCATTTTTTTTATTGAACTCTTTATTTTAAGTTGACGTTCTTATTTTTCTTAGCTTTTAGTAAAGATTATCATTTAGTTAATGGTATTTGTGATCGGTGACTGGATACTATGAACCGACTATATTACGAGAACATTACTTTGACCAATTTTATTGTTACACAATATTCCATCACAACGAATTGCTTTTTCTTTTTCTAAAGTAGAAGTTATTTGGTTATCGTGTTTAATATATTGCCTCAAATTACAAATAGAAGAAAAAAATCATACAAGGATGACTGTTACATGTTTTGTTATGGAAGAAACAAACATATGCTTCTAGCAAAAAAAAGAAAAAGAAAAAGAAAAAGAAACTAACATGTGCATGTAATAAGATTAATTCAAATAGTGAGAAAGTGAACAAAAAGGCAAAATTAAACACGGAGACTCATACCCCCCTCCCCCCCACCCAAAAAAAAAAAAAAAAAAAAAACGGAGATCCTGTGCTTTTGGTAAGTTGGTTGGGATTGGCAACTGGGGATTTAAGTTAATAGAAATGATTAACTAGTACCCCCATGATTTCAATTCACAATATGCTACAGAATAACCCCCACAATCAAACCTCCCATTTATCTATTAGCTAGTGATGAACAGTTTCAAGGTCAATTCAGGTACCACTTGAATCTTGAAACTGATAATCTACCCTATTGGAATCGGTTCCCTGATTTTTTAGACTTAAAACTTACCTTGCATATCCCGAAACCTGGAACTACCTTGTCAATCCATTTCTAAGAGTCAACTCTAAGATTTACTTGAGAATCGGCCAACTTCATTTCTTTTTTTTTTTTTTGTCATTTTTTTATTCTTTTTTTAGTTAAACAAAATGAAAATAAATGCAACAATAAGAATCCCAATCTGTCAATAGCAAAAATCCTTAAAGATGAACATATAATATTAAATAAATAATAAAAGTTCATAACACATAACATAAAACCTAAATTATAGAAATTTATATGTTCCTGATTAAGGATCAGGAGCCGAACTATACAATATTGATCCAATTTTTTTGGAATCGATAACCACAAAAATCTAGAAATGGATTGGTTTCTATGGCCCGTTTTATTTTCTCAGTGATTCTTTCATTCCATGTTTCTTCATTTTTTAAAGTGGGAATAATGCTACCTACCTAACCATAAATAGTTTCACCTTAAATAGAATATTTTTTAATTGCAATGTAATCTTTCCATACAGTGAATTGATATTTTAAGAGCAATCTTTCTGAATGAAACTTATGTTATACTTAAGGGATTACAATTTATTTTTATTGAATGGAATTTTCATTTAACTTCTATATGTTATGCCAGTCTAATTTTCTCAGTGATGCTTTCAATCCATGTCTCCATTTGTTTAAATGGGAATAAGCTAACTTATCCATATATAAGTTTCACATAAAATAGAATATTTTTTAATTGCGACGTAATCTTTCCATAAAGTGAATTGATGCTTTAAGACCAATCTTCCTGAATGAAAATAATGTTAAAGGATAAAAAATTTATTTTTATTGATCAGATATTGTATAGTTATTTATTTTTAAATTCTAGTCAAACTTGTGATAAAACGAATGTATGTAAATTTACTTGCAATGTACATTTGTTTTTAGCCATTTACAAATGGAGAATAAATAATTCCACACTTTGTATTTGGAATTCAAAGTTAATAAATTATTGCATTTGTGGAGTAACAAATCTATAAAATAAACTTGGTTGATTGTGTGCAACTCTTCTTCAGATTTAATATTTGTGATAAATATATTAAAAAGAAAGGTTGTGCAACAAGCTAAAAATTAATTCAAGGCGAGATGTAGAAGTGACTGGGATGAAGGCGTAATGAGAAGCAACCTAAAAGCATGATGTGGCATAGAAACTCTAGTTTGGGAAATAGTTTAAAAAGAGATCTATTTAATGAATTAATTTTATAGAAAGATCCATCTTGGATAAATAAATAAATAAATAAATAAAGTCATAGGAAGATTCTCTTACCAATATTGTTAGCATGTTCTCTTTTATTACTCGTTTAGATGATTCGATTTTAACATCTTTCGGTAGTTGAGATTAACAAGATTCTACCTTTTTTGATAAAAAAAATTAACAAGAAAAATTATCCAAAAAATCCTAAATATATTATACGGTGGCTAACTAAGTTTTCAATTGTACCAAATTAATTATAAACCAATTATATGATAGTTAATTTAATCATAAACCTTTCAATTTAGTTCTCAACATTTTAGTTCTCAACATTTTGGCTATATGTTAATTTAATCTTAAACCTTTTAATAATTTGTTAATTTAGTTATTCCGACCAATTTTGACCAGAAAATGTTGACTAGGACGTGGCAGCCTAGTCAACACTAGTCCTCCTACATGGACACCCAAGACTAGTGAGGGGCAACCTTTGTCAAGCCTCACTTGAAACCAGGAATGTCAATCCTTGTCAGCCTTCAAAGACCTCACCTTTACAAAGGTGAGCCGCTTAGCCAGTGAGGTTAACTCTTGCTAAATCTGGCAAGAGTAAGCTCGCAAACCATCATGAAGGCCTAGCGACTAGTGGAGGAAGAAGGATAATAAGAAAAGAAAAAATGAGAAAACAAAAAATTAAAAAATATTAAAAATTTTGTAAAAATCCATATATCCGTGCCGGTAGTGTTATGTAAAATCGCTAGAATTCACATTAGTGATTTTCAACCAAAATTAGTCCAATGGATTATATTGGCAAATTGTCAAAATGTTATGACTAAATTGATCAAATTGAAATATTTATGACTGAATTAACATAATTGTAATAGGTTTAAGATTTTTATGGTAATTTTCTCATACATTTATATATGATAATTATCAATCTAAATTGGGCAATGTAATAAACACAATTCATGTTGATTTCCATGTATTCCCCATTTTATAGTCTATATACGGTGCAAGCGTTTCCAAATCGTGAGGGCCAACTATAGGACATTCATTTTGTCTATACCTATATTTGCAGCAAAAAACAAAAATAAGATGGAAATATTCAATTCCATATCATGTGTAATTGCATAGAGCAATATCTGTGATCTGGATACTACACAAATAGCGTACATCGTATCATAATCAATGGATGGCATATTTACATCACATGGACCTCTTGATCCCCACATTTTGATTATATGAACTTGAAATGAGTTCGGATGAAAACAAGGATACAATATCAAAGCAACTGTGAAAGCTAACAAAGAGTAATTAATGGACTAACAAATTAGCGCTTACTCAAAATAGTTTGTCACTGCATTGGACTGACCAGTGGCACCTCGAAATCGTCGGCCACAATCTCAATAGGACCCATTGAGGGTTGCGGCTCTTCACGCACCGAGTTGACCAATCTTTTGTCCCTCATTAGGCGTGACCTAAAGTTTCAGGCTAGATTTTTCAAGCTTGAATCATCTCAGGATGGACTCAAAATGAAAATTAGTTATATATCAGGTGGGAGCAGGTTTAAGCCCGACCCGATGTCAAAGTCTCCCCTTCTGTTGTTTCTAAAACCTAATTATTAATTTTGTTTCAAGACCCAAGCATGCAATCACCATATAATTAACACAATATACTTTAAAAATAAGGATAAATACCACCAAAAAAAAAATTCTAAATTATGTCCACTATATTACCAATACTTTGAACTTTTTTTTGGATCACCAAAAACCATAAACTTGTCTATTATGACACAATTCCCTCAATATTTTTTATGTTACAAAAAAACCCAAATGCATATATATGTGAGACATATACCTTCTATTTCAATTATATCATAGTATGTTTATAAGTTTATGATATTTTATGACACCAAAAAAAAAAAATGATATAATTGTATCACAATGGGAAGTTGAGGGTTTTTGATGATATAAAAAAATTGGGATATTTTATGTCACAATTTGCATTTTTTTTTTTTTGTGATATTAATCAAAAAATTAAAGACAGTTGAGCTTATTCACTATACTCTTACTTAGCCACTTTTCCGAATCCTGTCCCTCCGGTGTTTGTTGCCTTCCGCAAGTTTTCTTTTGAATTTGAACATGAATATTTAATTCTATCTAAAATCTTTTTTTACTCTTAACTGTTTCAAAGATATTTTTAATTCCTTGAATATGTTTGGGCCAGTGTGGGCTTTCCATGTCTTTTGGGCCCCAACCTAATTGGGCTCAAGCCACTCATGAAAAATATTGAGTGAGAGAGGATGCCATCCACATTCAAAATCACTGAAAATAATAATAATTTAACTGCCTCAGAACTCTAGTGTGAGTGCGTGCATATTTGACTTTATATTTCAAATCCCAAACTCCATCACCGACTGTGCGGAAAATAAGATAATCAGTCAAAACCAATCAATTCATGTGCCTCACTGCCTGTCCAGCACAATGCAGCCTGTTACCTGTATGAACTCAGGATTCAAATCACCCCCTTGACAAAACAAGAAGCTACAGAGTCTTTCTTGGGGGGCGACCTGGGCTTCAAATTGCAACACGAGCCAAGCTGAAAATGGCTGACGCGAAAATCACAGCATGTCTGCTCGGAGTCATGGTCGCGTTTTTATCGTGCGCCGAGGCGACGAATTACACAGTGGGAGGTTCTGAGGGATGGAAGATCCCTTCTAGCGCCGGCGTGTATTCCGACTGGGCGAGCCAACACACGTTCGAGGTCGGTGACGTTCTAGGTGAGTTGGAAATCGGTTCTCGCCCGACATTAATCTTTCGAATTGATGTATATTTATGAGTGCAAAGTATGCATGATATCTAAATTTACGTTGAAGAAGAAGATCCAGAACTATGGCAATTTCAGTTCGTGAACCTTTTGAGCTTGTTTTGTAAGTAGATCTCTCATCAGAAAGTGATACGACGTTTGAGCACAGATCTGGTCAACATGTCAAGAAGTGAAAGGTTTGAATGCGATCAGACCAATCCATCTCTGCCCCTGATCTGGGGTACTTGCGTTGACCATGATCGATAAGCTTTCACTCTTTGATGCTCATGATCCTTCAATTTTTTATTTTTTTTTGTTTCCTTCTTTTGGGGCAGTGTTCGATTTCGACTCGAGCAACAACGACGTTGCGGACGTGACCAAGGAGGACTATGACGCCTGCAACACCGACTCCCCAATCACAGTCCTGTCCACTTCTCCGGCTAATTACTCCCTGGATACCGCCGGCGACTATTACATCCTCTGCACCACCGCAGGCCACTGTTCCCAGGGTCAAAAGCTGGCCATCACCGTCACAGAGCCTCCAAGTGGCCCGACCTCCAGCCCGCCCGGATCCCCACCGCCGCCATCCCCCACCACTGGCGCAACCACATCTCCGCCAAGTGTTGGCTCGTCTCTCGGTATTGCACGTCTAGTCCTGCTTGTGTCCATGCTCATGGGCTTATTGTGTTAGCTCTTCTCTTAGATAGAGTTGGAAATGTTGGTACATTGTGAGATGCTGTTGCAGAAGACATAGCGGATGAATTCATTGCCTTTCTTTGGAATAAGACAGTGGCATTCGTGAGATAGAAATAATCAATAAGCAGTATGGAGAATCTTGAGTTGGATTGAGTCGGCCTTGGATCTTGATTTATGTCGCCGCTTCGCTTGTTGATGCGAAGAGAACACGATGATAGGAGGTATTACTACAAATTCAAATTTACTAGAACTTCTGAAGATACTATACAATAATACAATAATAAAATTTGCTGACATGAAATTAATAATTTATTTTGACAAGTACCATCAAATAAGAAGACTTTATCATTCACCAATCAAAAGAGGTTGCAGATTTATAAGATATTTGATACATAAAAGCATTGTCGACACCATTCAATCAGCACATCCATCGTTGAATAAATTGATGAGAGCTATAATCTTTAATGAAGATTTCAGCAACAAAGTCAGACAACAAGAGAATACTTAGCATACACATACATACATACATACATACATACATACATACATACATTAGCTTGATAGCTTCGATTTTTTTTAATTTTTGGTGAGATAACTTATGGTTTGAGCCTATCACAGAATTCTTTGAGACTGAGAGGAACAACGATGAATTGGTTAGCAGCTTCCCTTGCGAGGAAACTACTAGTCTTTTGCTAAACGTAGTTGCTCAAGCAAAATTAACAAATGCTTCTTTACGATTACTATCGGTGGCGACCAATGGGCTGGCCCCGCCAAACAAGAGACGACCATGCTTGGACTACAGCCCGGCCCATTTGTCTAACCACGGCTGGGCTGGGCCAACCCAACATGGACCTCGTCCAGTTCCAGCCCGTCAAGTCAAATGGGCCAGCCCAGCCTATCGAAATCTCTAATTAGAACATTACCAAAATATCTTGACCCACACGCCATGTCATTCACCCGGATCATCCGAGTTGGATGGCCCTTATATGGTTGACTAGTTTGACGGACCATTAAAATATTTTCAATTTTTAAACTAGTAGAAATGAACACACACTTGTCTGCCAAATAGAATCTGCTTTCCGATATTTGCATAAATTTGGAGGAAAAAAATGAGAAAGTACTGTAGAGCGAGGGAATGGAAGTAACAGGTAGTAACCAAGTTTGCTCAAATAACTCAGTAACCTCGAATAATAAAAAAAATATAAGAGTTAAAACTTTTATGCAAGAGGCAACCCAGGGAATTATATGGCAAATAGACGATTGATAACCTGAAGTTCCACACGAATCGCCCCATTCAATGCATCAAATAAGGGTCCACTTTCGGTACAAGGCAACTGATCTAACTCGTGGAATTATACAGAATGCGACATGCTGTGATAAGTGGTTTTCAATTTTCAACACAAAAGCCAACGCATCCGAACCAAGCAGCACTAGTATCTTCAAACCAAGCACACTCTAAATTGGTTTCAATTTTTTATTATAATGAACATAGCTCAAAGTATGGAGAATTTGCATGAAGCTGATGTGGAAGTGGATGCCTTGGTGGAGCCTGATTATTTTCTAGAAGTATCTTCGAAATTGGGTGCTCCAAATTTTTACCAAAAACTCCAAATTATACACACTATAATACATTTATCTTGAATTTTATTTTGTGACATCAATAATTCCAAACTATGTCCATTATGACACACTTACCCTAAATTTTTTCTTAGGACATCAAAAACTCCAAACTTATGCTCCTTGACACATTTATTATTTGTTAAGGTTCCATCAAATGATTTTTTAAGCCAAAACAACATCATATTTGTTTCACTTAAGTCATGTGAGCGCCATGTAAACACTATTTGTCTTCCATTATCCATGTAGGCAAATGTTTAATGGTGCTCAGAAGTGAAACTTTGACAAAGGTTACACAGGTACAAGTTTGGGCTTTTAGTGTTACAAAAAAAATTTAGATCAATTATGTCATAGCGAGCATAGTGTGGAGTTTTTAATAGCTTTTTCCCTTGATTAAACTACCTCCAACCTAAGACTTGTCGAAATTAGGGGAAAAAAAAAAAAGATAATGGAATCACATTGTATTGACATCCGATGAATATTGTCAAAATCTCACATATTGCTTTTGGTAGTATAATTTACATGCTCCAACTATCAGGTTAAGCAATTTAAAGGTTCCATCCCGCTTGCATATGAAAGGACACGTTGAAAAAGCCTCTTATTGAGCTTAGACATGAGAATGATGTGAAAAGTGTTTCATATCACTTGACAATGGGATTTAAATACTCTTTATATACATATGATCTCCTTTCACTTTTTAACATTAGTTTTTCGGATGGACGTCCTCACGGCCAAATTGCCTAATCGTAAGAGCGGTCTTCAACTGGAGTTGATGGCACGACAGCTAGCGATGTTTTGTGGCGTTGACCCCAAAAATACATTAGCGTGCTTCCTCGTTCTCATTGCTTCTTTTATCTCTTCCATCGTTACGATTTCTTCTTCTTTTTTCTAAGAGCTTTTTTCCTTTTATTTCAACGGGATTAGGCGTTGGTACTGTTTAAATACAAATTTGACGCTCATGGACTTCACGTAGCAAAATCGATTCCCAAAAGTCTAAAAGATTTGCCCAGCTGGTCGATGCTCCGAGGACAGATTCATTCCATTGCATCACACTAAAAATAATGTGTTACGAAGGCTCCTTGTTAAAAATAATTAATTAACGAGAAATGAGTAATTTAAGCACGATTGTTTGTATTGGATAATATAATTAATTAACGATAAATATTTTCATAATTGACAATAATTTATCTTACTATTTTTTTGAACGATGACAATATTTTTCATTTGTTCATTTTTGTATGACATAAACAATTATGTTTTTAAAAAATATTTTTTGCAAATCATATATTTTCACAAAATATATGAAGTCTAAAAAACTAAAAAAAATTCCCCTCTAAAATACAATCGGCGTGAAAGCCCCACGTCATCAACATCCTACGGGAGCACCAAGCTTCTGCTGACCCGACCCGTTCCACCTGTCGCATCTCCAACGGTGGGGGCTCCACCAAGGGGTCAACGCAATGCACGACTGTGATCATTCCACTAGCTCCTGTAATTTTTCTTTTTTAGTGAGAAACGATTCTATAGAAGTTGGAGCCCTGGATGCTCTAAGAGCGAAGAAGGGTGTTCAAATTCAAAAACAGAGAGGCTAATGGCAAGGCATTCGAATGGTTGTACTTTCGCGGCGGCCGCTACGATGACGGCGATTATGGCTTTGCTATTGGGATCTACCGCGCAGACACCTATGCCACCGCCCGAACATCCGAAAGGGACGGTGACTTACACCGTGGGAGACGTCATGGGGTGGACCATACCCGCAAGCGGGGCTGCTGCGTATCAAGCATGGGCTAGCAGCAATACCTTTGAAGTCGGAGACATTTTAGGTAGGCCGAGAAATGACATTTTAGTATAAAATTGAATAACATTTACTACACCGAATAGCATCATATATGCAAGAGACTAATAAAATGTTCGGCTTTATTGTTGTGGTTGCTAATGGCACGTCAGAAGGCCAATCCCACTTGCTAAGAACTTGAAGATAGAAGAAGCAATTTCCAATGCTCATTAGAAAAAAAAATGAATTTCGAAAGCTTCATCTCTTTATAATGTCATAAACAAAAAACATAACTTGTGAAAAATGTCAATATTACTTATATGGATATTCTTTTAATGTTTTTCTTGTTTTGTCTGTCGCACCCAAATTTTCAATGTATTGATTTTTTTTTGCTGAAGTAAATAATAAAAAACAAAGTTTATTTGTCACTATAACTAAATATTTTACATAAATAATGTTGTCTATAATTGATTTTAGTATTATATCTATTCACTCTCTAAAATTAATAGTGGGAAAAGGTCATTTTGTGTGAGATTTTCTTTGTATTTACGGCATATGCTCTTCTTTTTGTTTAGTTCCACCGCCAAAAACTTGTTCAATCCTAATCAACAGCTTATTCTCTGATCTTCATGCAGTCTTCAACTTCAACAATGGAGCGCAGGACGTGGCCGAAGTCACGGAGACGGCTTTCAGCTCATGCGACGGGGCCAACCCCCTCTCGATCTCAACCGTCCCGCCGGCAAGGATCACCCTCACCTGCCGGCCAGCATTTCTTCCTCTGCACCGTCCCCGGCCACTGCTCGTCTGGCCAAAAGGTTGCCATCAACGTCACCACCGCCAGCTCCTCTGCCACTCCGCCACCACCATCCTCCTCTGCCGCCCCGCCCCTCAAGGCAGCCACTCCTTCTCCCTCCGCCTCTACCTCGACGTCCTCTGCCGCCACTCCGACTCCGTCGCCCTCTGCCTCCACTTCGTCATCCTCAACTGTTTCTCCACCGAGCGGCACTGTGACTCCGTCACCTTCCACAGTGAGTCTTCCGCCTAAAGCAGCGACTCCATCACTCTCCGCCACCCCGCTGCCCTCCAGCACGGCTGCTCCTCCATCTTCAGTGCCGGCTCCCTCAGCGGTAGCGGCATCTCCCGCGGGAGATGCAGTTCCTCCTGCCCCAGGGAACTCGGCAGCATCACTGGCGTTTCTGCAGTAATTTTGACAGTGGCCGTAGTTCTGTTCACTTTTCCGTGATTTTGGCGGAGTCATTTTTTTGGTCATTAATTTGGTCATCATATTTTCATTTTTCGGGTTGCGGAAGATGAAATGATGATTTGAATCGTGATCTTGGAGTTCTCATTCCCCATCACCTTCCTATTGAAGATAACGAAGGTTTCCTCGCGATGCTTGTGAATGTCATATGCCATGCAACGATGAAAAGAAAAGCAGGAAATGAAACAAAACTTCATTGCATGACCAAAGCAGTCCAAATCTCAAGGAGTTTCTTCATCTCCATCAGGAATCAATTAATCAAACAAAGAAGATGTTTGCAATGGGCACTTTTGTTATGATCTGCTACTTTCCCTGGGAAAAACCGACAATCATTCCTTGATTCCCACAAATACAAGCAACGAAAGGCCAAATTTCTTAGGTTATCAGCTGTAGCAACAGCATTGCAGCAGAGTTTCCACAAGAGAATTTCATCTCTCGGGGCAGACAATGTTCCAACACAAGTTTCCAATGAAAACAGACTGAGTCACATCTGAGTGCTGATCCAATGAAAACAGACTGAGTCACATCTGAGTGCTGATCCAATGAAAAGAAGAAAAACAACAAGTTCTGTAATTACATGTTCAATAATTCTCTGAAGAGGCTGCCTAGAAAGGTAGCTTGTCTTGCCAAGGAGAAGCCAAAATTCTTCTTCTGACTATGATTGGGCCTTGTCTAATTCCTAACAAGTGCACCTGCTAGCACGTTTTCTCATTCTCAAATTCACCTTTGAAAGTTCTTTTAAAGAGGAGTCCACTGGAGCCTCCAAGATGACCAATTGTTTCAGCAGCAACCTACGTCAAAATATCAAAGAACCAAATCCTATGGCACATTATTGAGATATTGCAAGATCTACAATTGATTACCGAGCACAATTCAAAGATGGTACCTGAATTGGGAAATTTCTGAGAGATGTTTATCCTCTAAAGTTGCATTAAGAAGGCTTGATTGCATAGGATCATGTGGTGATAGAACTAAGTACCAGTAGATTTTCCTTAGAACCTGCATTTAATTAAATCACAGTATGAATAGCTTTGCCTTAAAAAACTCAGTGAAGACTTAACAAGGAAAGAGCTTCACCCATATCCACTGCTCTGGGTTGCCCTTCACTGATGGAATCTCATATATCCCCTTATGTTATTGACAAATCTCAAGGCAATCATTGTTATGTGAGTAATACCTACATTGTTATCCACATAAATGTGAGGTAAACTGAGATGGGAGTTCAAATCCATCAAGTACATCTGGAATGTCAGAGTTTGCGATACAGCTAAAAAGAAAGAAGAGTATGTGCCAGATATATAAAGCCATACAAGTTCATGGTGAACCACAACCTAAATACCAGGTGGCACATGATCAGCAAAAACAAATTAGTCAAAGATAGTGGACACAACATTCGAAAAGCAAAACACCAATTTACTGTATCATGAGTCATTGCATATCCATTTCAACTCCAAAAGAGATGGAATATCAGCTGACGCTTGTTCCATGATGTTTTCACCTTCTTTAGACTTTTTCTTTTCTATGGAAGGATTTGCATCAAACACTCAGGCGTTGATCTTCCTGGAAATGATACGTGCACAGACATAACCCTTCCACACAAACCTGCAAAATCCATCGATCGAAAAACCAATCATAATAATAATGCATGAATGGTTAAAAGCAATACAAAAACCCGTACTTGTTCAAAAATAAAGGCAATTTTCTCCGTCTTTGCCTTTGCTCCAAAAGTTCCTACCTGCATTTCAAACTGTCATAGGAATGTAGGACAAGGGAAAACCAATTACAAGATCAGTGAGAACAGAAGTTAACTTCTAGTTACCCCCATTTCTTGCATCAAATCAGTACTGCTAGAAGACCCTGTTCTTCCTTTATTTTTGCAAGTTTCTTGAACAATCATGCTCTCTCAATTTCAAAATATAACTGCATTATGAAACTAGCTACAGAAATCACAAAATGAAAGCAGATTGCTGATGAACATAAGCTGCACCAGAGTTTGATTTCACATATTCATCTTCCAGCAGCAAGAGAGTTAAGTGTCTTAATAAGCTCTATCTTGGTCTCAAGATCAAGTGTTTGGTCAACACATCGCACAGCTTGCTGCACCATTGCTGTCGCAGCCTGTCATGAGAAAGATGCAACACATAGGTCACTATTCTATCAAGTCAACGACTTGATTATGTCTAGATCACCACTAAAACTTTGATTTGAGCTATTTGATTAACAGCATGGAAAATTTGTCACTCTAGAATGATAATATTGTCAAAAAAAGGAACCGAAAGGGACAATAGCAAGGTACAATACAAATACAGGTATCTCTATAAAGAGGATCCCCACCAATTGAAAACTTGAAAACAGTATAAGATCCCCATAAAGGATATGTCATGAAATGTATCCTGAACTAGACATGAAAAAGAAGTAATGCGATTCATAAATAAATAGGGGAACAAAAAATAAAAATTTGGGGCAATCATGGGAGAGAATCCAAATGTAAGGTGAGAAACCCAAGAGGATTCCACAATATTAGATTCTAGAGCACAAGCACCAGGCCTGAGATCTTGCATTCCCATGTCGATAAGCCAAGCACATTCCTTTTTTAGATAGTTATACATAGATGGCATGTCACAGCTACACGATTGTACACACATGGGAGGCAATCCCTGCAAGATAAAATCTAACCCTTAAGGTAAAGGTTGTTAAGATCGATCCGAAAATGATTGAAATTGGACTTTGGATCAATGATCATAAGACTACAGAAAATTAAGGTCTAAAGTGATGGATTCTCTATCTTTTCTTCTGCACTAACACCTGTATGTTATCTTTGAAAAAAGGGAATGAAGTTCAAAAGTAGAAGATAAAAGCAAGAGCATCACCACAGCGGAAGCACATCACTGAAGAAAATCTCATGCCTATTAGAGAAAGTCAAGTAGAGAAGCATCTAGGGCATGAGTAAAGAATAGAATGAAACAAACGCAAAACCAGATAATGGCAATGAAAAGAAGAAGACAGGAGGATGAAAAAATTAGAAAAAGGTAAAGAGGTATGTGCTACCATGTAAAAAAGAATTCGGTCCCCAACCAGAAAAGATGGCTGCAGTACAAAGCTGTTGGTATTGTGCTGCATTGTGTCTATGGACACACAGCAGACCTTTCCTTTACCCCAATCCAAGCTCTCATCAAGGTAGATCTCACTTCCAACTCCACCAATAAAAGGTTATTCTTACATCAGAGAAAAGCTTATGGATTCTCCCAAGTCTGTATAGAAAGTATATTCAGCCTTGCCACAACCACCGATTAAATCTTCCATCCAATCTAATTCAGCCGAGGGCAACACCTCATTCTCATTTATAATCAAATGCAATTGATCGATCATCCAATCGTAGCCAATTTAGAGCTTTCACAACGTCGCCAATGCAGGAATTTGACTAAGCAGTACGTGCTAGCCTCAGCTCAAAACAGAGAATCTAAGCTCGTGACCTTGATCAATTCCAGCAACTCGACGGATCTCACCAAATCTCGATAGAACCTTGGCAGCCAGCGCGACTTCCAGCTCCAACCGCCTACCCGATTGCTGTCGAAACTACCGCACTACCTACTACTGAGCAAACTAAAATCTCCAATCCGGACAATTAATGAGCTCGCGCGCCGGAGCGACGCTGAGAGACCGCAGGAAAGCTGGAGAGACACGTGTGTGCGTTTACCTGGAGCGGATGGAGAGGGCATTGCCAGCCGTGGCGTCGCCTTGTCGCCGTCGCTGTCGTCATCTCCGCTGCGCCGACCGACCTGCCCGCCTACCTGCGGTGGATGGGCGGTGCGAACGGCGACTGACTAGTAGCGAGAGAGAGAGAGAGAGAGAGAGAGAGAGAGATTCCATGGACGTCCAGCCCTCCTTCTCTTCTGCCCCCCGTAGCTCTTCACGTCTGCTAACGCTTGAATATTAAGTCCCCCGGAGAGAGCTGGATCTCTTTCAAGCCAAGTTCTCTCATCTGAGTACGCCTAAAATTCGACACGTCGGGCGATCCTTCCAGAGATGGGCTTTCAAAAATACTGAATTCTCGCAAGTGTTTCAAGTCTGACAAATTCGTCAAGGCTTTCAATTTTCCGCAGCGTGAAATAAGAAGCTCCGATAGTCCAATGGGAAGCTCTGGGACACATTCAAGCCGATGGCAATGGGAAAGACAGAGTTCCTTGAGACGGGTTAGATGGGAAAGATGGGGCAAGACTGCGCCCGCCGCCAGCGATCGCCGCATGGGTTAAGCCGGAGGGCGCTCTGGTAATTCTTGAAGCTTCTCACAATAACCAACGTCGAGCTCCTCTAGCGAAGTCGGGCTTGCATATATTACTAGATACTCCCTCCAGCTTGCAAACCCAAGCACGTAACGTTTGGAGTTTTGCCAACATCCCAATGGCATCAGGCAATTCTGTTATGTGAGTGCCACTAATATCCAAGACCCTCAGATTTCGTAGATTCCCAATGCTTTCGGGTAATTCCGTAAGCGATATACAATCTGTTAAGTCCAGCTCGATCAATGATGCCAATTTTCCAATAGAAGGATGAAACTCTTCTAGATTGACACAATTAAAAAGATTCAAAATCTCCAACCTTTTGAAAGTGGACAAGTCGGGAGTTCTTTTCAAAAATTCACACTCGAGTTTGAGAACTTTGAGCTCAGTCGCCATCTGGAAGAAAGAAATGGTACGTCGTTGTAAGTGGACTATCGCAACCTGTGATTTTTTGCTACTCCTTATGTTTTCGACCTTTTAGAATTCCTCAAAAGTTACCCGTGCTCCTCTACTCCTTCGCGGTTGTCTTATTTAATTTTAAATGCCTCTTTAAGTAATGTTTGGCCACGTCAATAGATAAATGTTTTCTAAGCACATCGATTGCAAAAGAATATTAGAGTGTACAAGTGCTAACTACATTTATTTTCGAATAAAAATTCAAAAGAGATATTTTCCGATTAGACATAAGCAACTTATAATATCAAAAAAGCATATGACAAGTCCAAATGGAAGAGAGATGTAATCATTGGGCACCATGTTTTCGTTCAGTAGTATCAAATTAAAGAGAAACGGCTAATTTAATTGTGAAAATCAATTTTCAAATGTACAAAGAAAAAAATGTCATGTTAAAAAATACTTCAATGCCTTCTTTAAGTCTTACCTTGAGTGGATCCCATCCTTCCCAATGCTCCGAAATTGCACTATCTGACAGATCGAGTACCACTAATTTCTTTGGATGAAAGTTGACCGCAACGAAATCCGAGGGACAGCGGTTCCACTGAAGCCATCTTAACTCAGGAAGTAAGCTTTGGAAATCTCCAGTGAAATTAGCACCATCCACTTGAAGGAACCTCAAGTTGGTCAATTCTTTAAATTGTTCAGCTGCGTATTTTTTTCCCTCACTACATTTGCCAAGAGAAAGGGCCTCGATCTTTTTGGTGCCCTGCAACTTGGAAACATTGTGGACCATAAGTTTTGAATGATGAGATGAGACCAACTCATATAAAATAAAATGCACTAATTTCAATTTGCCGACATTCTACTATGGCATATAGGCTTCTCCCTTTCAATTTTGTAAAATGAAAGGTTGCAATTGCATATTATTTATCTAAAATATGTAAAGATGAGAAGCTCAAGTGGTTGTTCCCGAACTTTTTCCTCATCCAACTATACACTTCGCATTTTGCACCTTCTGAATTTCCAAAATTTGTGTCCATTTACAACTATAATAGAAGGCCTCTCTTCATGCATACACTAAATCAAATATATCTATCAAAATTCATGCCCATTGTATGTGAAATAACACTACCTTTACTTCTATCATGTGAATGTAACCAATACAACTCTAAGTGTCCAAATACATCAATCAAACTTGCCATCAATATAAGTATCAAAATTAAAGAATCCCAATTGTAGAATTCCCTCACCTTTTTCGTTTACTTTGTTGACAATTCTCCGTATCGAAATGAAAACAAGAATATCATCGCAAAAAGTACGCATGTGTTTTAGGTTCCTTTTTTATCATGTGTTTCTTCAATGAGGGTTTTTCATTATACGTGGAAGGAAAATTGATAATATCAAACATTCCATATATGATTCTTTTTATTGCTACAGATGTTTGATGTTATCTTTTCATTTTCGTGTTGATTTTGTTATAGTGAAGTAGTAGTCATCTAAATTTTGCTCATTTTTACCATAGATTTCTAGAATCAGGCAAAAACAACGATTAATCAAAAAAGAGCTTTCGCTTGTAGAAGCAGCAAGCAAGTTATGGGGACTCAAGACTAACTTTTTTTTTTCGAACAAGAAAAGGAAGATGGACCCACATTCATTGACTTAGAAAAGTAGAGGAAACTCATACCTTGCAATTGTCAAGCACATCTAAGGCTTCCTCATTTATCCACAATCTGCTACGCTCTTGAGGCTCCCTTGGATTTTCTAGATAAACAATTTCCCTTCCAAGTTTTTTCAATTGATCATGCATCAATAGCTTTCCATCTTCGTCAATTTTAATTAGGGACATAAGACTTAATACTTCAATCCCCATTCCAGGGAAAAAATCACAAGCATCCCACATATAAATTGAATATTGTCTCTCAAATTCGAGGGGAAGGCATGCTATATCCAAAAATATTTGTTGTTCCCTATAATCTAATGCTTCATAATTTATTTTCAACTTCTCTTGCACTTTCTCATGGGGCACATTCTTTAATTTTCTTAATGTACCTTTCCATACGTCTTCTCTCTTTCTCCATAAGAACGAACCTATAACTTCAAGAGCTAATGGGAGCCCCCCAGTAGTAGATACGATATCACCAGAGATAACCTCATAATCACTTGGAGGATAATCCTTTTGAAAGGCATGTCTACTGAATAAAATCAATGATTGATCAAAAGACAACTCGTTGAGTTGGTACGTGTGATTTGCACTAGCTTGGTCAAGAACATCCTTGTTTCTAGTTGTTATGATGATTATACTTCCTACTTTAGACCAATTACGGTCGACCAAATATTTCAAGTGAGCACTATCACCTATATCATCAAGAAAAATGAGTGCTTTCTTATGTGCAAATCGAGATTTGATAAGATGGATCCCCTTGTCCACATTAGACACATCACATGGACTTCCTACGCTAGATATGAGCTGCCTTTGTAGGCATTTAATACCCTCAATACCCTCACGCTGGTATGCTTCTCGACAATCTGCCACAAAGCTATGAATCTCAAACTGACCAAAGAACTTGTTGTATAATACCTTTGCAAGAGTCGTTTTACCGATGCCACCCATTCCATAAATTCCGATAATCCATGTACCATTGAATTTAGCATCTATCAAGCTCATAATATGTTCGATATGATCATCAATCCCAACCAACTGTTGGGGAACAATTAGTTGAAATGTTCCTTTTAACTCGCTTAGAACTTTTGTGACAACAATTTTAACCAATGTTCGTTCATGCCTGTCAGATAACAATGAATATTAGTATAGGATAGCAATATGTGTATTCTTTTTGAAAAAGATCTATTTATGAATAATTAAACAATGTTTTGTTGGAGAATAAGGTACCCATTATCAATTTTCTCCGATTCCCATCCTTTCAAGGTGCTAACTTCTTTGAGTGCTTCTTCCCATTCCTTCACAACCATTTCCTCCATATTCTTTTTATGTGCATCGATAGCTTCTCTCAATCTCCCCGTGGGATGTCGCACTTGGTGGGGTTCCACTTTGTAAAATATGGGCAACACTTTTTGCCCATTACTCCTCTTGCACTTTAACATCTGAACCAACTCAAGAAGGCACCATTTGCTGAAAACGTAATTCTCGGAAATAATTGGGATAGAGATTGTGGACTGCGTAATGCTGCAAAGAAGCTCCGGACCAATCTCCTCACCAACACGGAGCTCATTGTCATCTCTGAACACGTGAATTCCTGCATCGATAAGACTAGTATAGAGATAATCGGTGAAACTTTTGCGTGTGTCTATCCCTCTAAAGCTCAAAAACACTTCATAGGCATTCCCTTTCCGCCGTTTGTCTCCCCCTTCATGATCTCCTCCATGCGGAGCATTCGATGAGGAAGACGCCCTGGAATTCGGATCTTCTGAGTGAGTGGGTTCTTCTCTTTTACAATTCAATTGGCAATTTAAGTCGAGAGGGAAATGACGTGAAAAGAAACGAAAGGAATTGGAGAGAAAGGAAGAGAACGGAAAGACCATTTACCTTTTTCTTGATTGGATGGACATCATGGAGTGATTGGCCAACGAGATTCTTATTCTGTTTTAAAATGAGAGATTGATCAAGCAGAGCCTTAAAAAGAAAGCCAGGCTTCACGGTCCAGATCTGCGAATCGCACAAATGTCTTTCATGACTCAGTTAATTCAAACGAAAATAAAAGAACTCTCACACCTCTTTGCTTACTCAGAAGAAAATGGAGCAATCAAAGTAGGAAACAGAAAAGAGCAAGGAGTCGGTTGACTACCTGAGGAGTGCTCAAACAACACAACCCTGGTATCTCCACCGATTTTCAGCCTTCGAAGGAGGATTACCAACACACGCAATTCTTTTATATGCGTGCTCGAACAATGCTCGAGTTCTTGCCATCCAACGGTCCAAAACTCTCCATGCTAATCGAACCGCTGTGAGGCATGCCACGGAAAGAATAATCATTGCACGCGTAATTTCCGCAGCATCATGACTTTCTCTTTCTTTCTTTTTTGGGTCGAAGTGGCATCATGACTTGGAGACACGCAATACTCAGCAGCATCGTGACTTGACTTGCTTTTTATATTAATAAGAAAAAGTGGAAAAGAGAACTGACGGGCAGCACTCACATGCTCCTGCCGTGGTCTCCACCGATTCACACCATGTCACTGGGAAGGTGCTTCGAACCTGTCTACGCGCTTTCAATGAAATTTGAGAGATCCAGCACTGGCTTGACTTGACTTGACTTGCTTTCATTCTCTTATATACTGCTAATTTTCATGAGTCTGACAAGAGCGTATAAAACGGGGGATTATACAGGATTTTGTTATTAAAAGTCTGCAGGAGGCTTTCCCTTTTTTATTAGTCTAGAAAAGTAACTTTAAAATAAATCTTTTTTAAAATAATTTCGTTAAACTAGATTTCTCCATACTACCTTTTGCTTAAAAATTATCAAATCGTTATCCTCCATCCAAGTCACTTTTATCTCTCCATCTAAATTAATAGTTTTCAACATATTACATAAATTTTATTCTTTTGGTTTTGCGTTAATAAATTCTAAGCTAACAACTCTCCGTATTTGAATGGTAATTCAGTAGTACTTTTTTTTCCCCTTTCATGATCATCTTTTGTCAGGCTTTTTATTTCACGTTGACAGTCTCTGCCAACATGTTCTTCACCAAAATACAATTTTTTGCAGCACAATAGAGGAGGATTCACTGTTAGCTTATTTAGCATTAGAAGATGTGATTTGAAAAACTGAAGGTATTAAATGGAGAGGAATTGCATTAAACACGACAACAATGAATGATTACGATGACACCTAGTGTATTATAGCTATATAATATTAGCCTACTTTTGCTGCTCTGACAACCAGCTTAGCTTATAAAACTTCCTAAGAGCATGAACTCACTTCTTTACTTATAGGTACAAACATTCTTTCAACTCAAGTGTATAATTGAAAACACATCCCACTTGATGTTCCTAATCATTTAACTCATATTTGTGCATATTCTCTTTTATATTATTTGAGTTGATGTAAATTTCAGACTTTCGTATTCAACATAGGCCTTTTTGTATACTTAATTTAAGAAATGAAGTATCTAAAAAGCTCTACACACCAATATCAATGAAGTAAATAGCTTTTGAAGTGAAGAAGAGATGATGACTTTTCACTCAAGTTGCTTCTCATACTTCCACGAGGGTCACGATACATATGATACTTACTAGACTTGGAGATCTCCATTAAAGTATAATCGAAAACTTAAGAAGTGAACCATATTTTTGTCATTCCATTCAAATATGTTCCATGAATTCCATGGTTTTCATAGGAATCACTCATTTCCTATTTCACTCTATGACACTATAAGGAGAAGGGATTTCAAATGATAAATGATTGATGAAATCAATCAAATGTCGAGATTGATAGGAAATATGATGGTTTCTATGCTTCACCAACTAGAAGATAAAAGCTAAGATAAATTAGACAAAGAAATCATCTTAGGTTGCGACTTGGAACTAATAGTAAATTGAAAATGGGAAGAGACCATGTATTGAGAACTTCCAGCCAATCTGAAATTTGATAAGAATCCTCGAAGAAAAACATCCTCCTCCATATTTCAAGCTTCTTGCTGTATTACTCACATACATTTCAAGAGCTGAGAGAAATATCAAAACTAGTCAACTTCGAACACATTCAGTGTCAGCAAGGCAGAGAAATGACATCACAACACTCTCTACTATGCGTGCTTGAACAATGCTGAGTTCTTGCCATCCAACGGTCCAAGAATCTCCATCTAATCGAACCGCTGCGATTGCGATGCAAGTTGCACGAAAAGCGTAATTATCGCATGCATAATTTCCACGGTATTGCGCGGAAGGGGCATAGAGGATATGCGGGTGCTTTTTTTTTCTCTAAAATGAGCACGAGTTCAACTTGACTTATTTTTCTACTTATTAAAACAATTAGAAAATAAAAAGCAAAGGGCAACCATTGCTGGCATAATTTCCGCAACATTATGCAGAAGGTGCATTGAAGCTACCTATGCAAGTGCACCTTGACTTGACTTGACTTGCTTTTTCCAAGTAAACGAAGAATTGGAAAGAAAAGCAGCGAGCAATGCTGATGCTCGGAGTGAGGTCGGCCGAAGATTGGTGCACACTTTCTACGAAAGACTGGATTTGGGTGAGACTCTGTTTCCAGATTTGGATGGAGCTACAAGCATATTTGGGCATTTGATATATCAATAATGATAGGAGAATGTACAGTATATGGGAATTGTTGAGGCAACCGATAGTCGATTGATAGTAAATAAGAGAGGTTTTTTTTGTCCTTATTTGGGCAAGTTAGAAAATTATGATGATTTTGTTTGCATAATCAACAACTAATTGAGCTTCAATGTATGTTAAATCCATCTAATTAAGTACATGAGGTGATTCCGCTGATCTTCTTTATTCTTTTTCATAGACCTACAAGGCATTATAGTTGGCTCCTCTCGAGTTGGTGGAATTGTGGATTTATACCTTCGGTGTCACATTTAAAAATTCTTGGCCAATGGGTTCTCTGCACCATTGAATAATTATTTAGTGAATATCAATTATTTTTTATTTCATTTGGTGTTTAGCTTTTTATTTCATGTTAACATTTTCAGCCAATGGCTTCTCCACCAAAGTGCATTTTTCTTTTGCACAGTATTAAGCTTCATGCTTGAAGAATACTGATTGCAGAGTGCTCCAAGAATGCTGAGTCATTGCACGCGTAATATTCATAGCATTATGAGGAAGTTGCGGGGAACCTCTGCAGGTGCTTCTTGACTTTACTTGATTTTTATTTTAACAAAAAAGTGGAAAAGAAAACCCACTTGCAATAAAGATGCTCCTAGTCCTTGCTTTTTTTACTATGCGCGCTTGAACGCGTAATTTCGTTAGCACCCTGCGGAAGGTGCACGCCACCTGCACAGGTGCTTTGATTGAACTTTGGAATCAAGTACAGCTTGACTTCACTTGCTTTTCCATTAATAAATGGAGTCTTTAGGGAAATATAATGGGAAGGTGAAGTGAGGAGGACACCACGTTGCCGCATGCTAAAACGGAAGGGTAAAGTATGTGAAGCACAAGCTATGCGAGGAATTTGGGAAAATTGGTGTGGCTGGGTAGAGAATTTTTGGAATTGAGTAGTGAATTTCGGTAGAGGTTATGGAGGATTGACAAGAATAGTTTCAAAGCTAACTTAAAGGACTGGATAAATGCAGTTTTAACATATGCTCTTCACCAGTATTTATAATGAAACCCCGTGGCACTCCTATGAAAAATCCTTGTCAACATGATTTATGCTAGATTGTCCGTAGCTCTCATTCATAGCGGCTAACCTTTATCTATTCACTTTGTAAATGTTGTGCTAAACTCTATTCATTTGTTGATCAATTCATTTTAGGAAACTATTGACAACTTGTCCTACGTCAACCAATAAACTTTTGAGATTTTCAAAAAAGGGTTTTTACATAAAGATATTGAAACTATATCTAGATAACCGTTTACACAAACAAATACAATATCACTTCATATATGGAATGGAACTGCTTGCTAAAAATGAAATCGAAATTGGACCATTACCTAAATCCCGCTAATGAAACTATTATCTCGCATTGCCTATTTAAATAATGAAATGAACATTGGGTTTTATTTTGGATGATAACAGATCTATTCAAGCGAATCGCATTTTGCAGACGCTTAAACTCGAGATATAATTTAATAATGAATTGACCATAAATTTGCTCCCATAAAGATGCAAGCAACTTCCCAAGGGCTTTCGATTGAGTTTCCTCCAAATCCTCATCACCTCATCCACCGAAAGGTGCTGTGCTCACCTTATCCTGTCATACGAATGTGGGGACCTAAATGTGAATATGATTCTCCAAAGTTCAAGAGAATACGAAAGCTGTCGGCTCAGAACCGCAAAAGAGAATCCACGACAAAATAAAAAAACTCGGGCCCACAATGCCAAGCACTTCAAATATGTACTTATTGGAAACTTGACGGTCACATGGCCATGGGTACCCCTCTTCCTTATTATTCCTTTCAGTCTCCAAGCAAACTGCGCAGTAGAATTCTTTTCTTTCTTAAACTAGTCCATTAGTTGGTCTACAAACTCCTTCGTGCCGTCAAATCCTCCTCCTCTTAAAACATATAGACAGAACAAGCTGGAGGAGGAGGAGCCGAACGACTGAGTTGCTAGGTTGCGCGACACCTCTGCCTTCCAAGGATCAACTTCATCTGTGTGTCTCCATAGTACGTTTTGCACATGAATGGACACATTGATTGTTCATCGGAGCATCTTGTGGATAATGGCCGATGTGCATCAACTGGAAGTCAAGTGGAGTTCCACGCACTTGAAAAATGAAATTCACGTTTAGTTTATGTCAATTGGTAAGGACCCCTATGGCAGCAACAATGCATGATTTACCCTATGCTTGTGGTCTATTTAGCAAGCAAGCACCTTCATGATAAAGGAAAAGCTGCTTTTCTTGGATACATTGAGTAAAGGAAGAGAGAAAAATTATGAATTTCCTCCCACTTCTTCTCGTAAAGGTTACAAAATTTACTTCATTTTGCTCCTCTTCCCCTCCTTCCCAGACAAAGCATAAATATATGTTTTGCCCTTGTGTCTTGTTAGATACTAAATAGAAGAATTTCTCATGCTTGGGAACACAAAATAACACTAAAATTATCCAGAATACACCTGAAAAACGGCATGCAGCTTAAGACTATGAGACGTGAATTGAAGGAAGCATAACGGTCTTGGTTAAAAGAGTTTTCAAAGGCTTCCTCTCAAAAAGCAAGAGCAAAGTGAGTCAAGTAATTTAGAGTTGCCTTATCATAGACCATAACGATCTCACAACCACTTTTGCATGGTCAAGTAAGACATCATTACAAGCCGTGCGATCATGTTGTGATGCCCAATAGTTGACCAGGTTCTTTCTTTCGGCCGACGAGTGGACAGGTTGGAATTGGGCTGGCAAAGATTGTCACATATGTTCGGTCAGCAAAACTCGTGCATCACGTGAAGGGAGAGTGGGACATTCCCTGAGCAGTACCCCGTGCTTGTATAGATGTGAATGCGATTATTGATAGTTGAATAGCCACTTAATATTAGCATGACAAGCCATTCTCTTGACAGTAGCATTTGTAACATATCCTGCCTTGAGGGACAATATAATCCAATAGAACAAAACAAACATGTATCATGGCTAATCAGCTGAGAATGGGCTTGATTGAATCTAAAAGCAAATGCACTTTTGCCATCCTGAACCACTTTCCACGGTCTTTTTTCATCCTCGACAAGTTAAGTCATCTAGCAGCAGTTGAAGCATCATGGTATGCATTCAATGACCTGCAATCTCTCGCAAGCTCCTAACATAAGTAGATGTGCCTCTTCCAAATCCAAATGTATAAGAGGGGATGTAAGAAGTCAGCCTTCAATACATGCTTAAATGTGGAAATCGACGAAGAGAGTGAACGGAAAGTGGGTTAAGTAAGGTCCGCAGGAAAGTATATCATCTATCTAGGAGAGCAATTAAAACCAAGAAATGTATCTATAAATTATACTGGCAAAACGGAAAACCTCATGACCGTCATTCATGTCCAGAAAACAAGAGGGAGAAAACGGATCCCGCTTTTCGTACGAAGAATGAAGAGGTTGTTCCCATTAAATCTCAAAACGCTGACTGCTTGTTCCAACGAAAAATCAGAAAAAAGTTGACATCCTACAATCTAGTTAGCGCCTTCTGAATGCAGGGCGGCCTTGCCTTCTTCCCATAAGACTGTCTACCCGAATAAGGCCTCAAGTTGATTAAATTCTTAACATATGCTAACTAATTCGGATTATAATACGTTCCTCGTAACTGCAGGAATATTGTATAAATTTAGATTGGCGTAATGAACAGGGAAATTGCCTTCATTGAATATTAATTCAGGTTGGTTTGTGCAAAATGGCAAAACTCAAAAGTGTTACATTTGAGTCCTTCTCGAAGGGGCAAATTCGAATAGGAGCAAGCAGGCAACAGCAAATTATTAAAATCTGGCTTCATTTAATTGACCAAGAGAAGAAATTACAACAGCCTTTATTCATCTAATAAAACACAACCAAAATGGAGAACGCGGGTTTTTGTCATGGACTTATGACACTCTGCGTACTTGAAACCAAACTTGCCTAATTCATGAAATCCTTCATGTCATGCTCTAAGGTATAGGTATACCAAAATTATTTTTTCATGATAATAATAGACTCCTAGAAAATAATTGTCATGTCATGCTCGAAGCCTCGATTTTATATTTTTTCCTATCTTTCTACTTAAATTTTTAAATGGCCAATCAAATGCAAAAGTTACTATATACACATCCTTTCCTATAGTAAATCCCAATTTATAGTATGCTGCTATTCAAATCCCCAGAAAAGATGAGCTCTCTACTTTTGCTGGGATGCAGCGATACAAGTTTCGAGAATGCAAAAGATATTATAGGAAAGAACATGAAATGCAATTTTCTCATTGTGTAGTGTATTTGTTTTCTCCAATAACGCTTTTAATAATTGGGCAAAAAAAATTGAAATCCAGGATGTAATCAGAGCAAAAAAAAAAAAAAAATGTCATTAATATTTTTCTATTAACACCATATATATCTAAAATGGAGTTTCTTGATAGTGACTTGTTAGGCTAGTTTTCTCGAGGTGGGGCCTGCATTTCTTCCGTTTTTCGACTGTTAATTTTATTATAGTCATGCATTAAGTATGATTGATATTTTAAGAGCAATTCTTGCGATAAAGAAATAAATGCATTTAAACAGACTTTCAATATACATTTATTAGCCATTTATTGATTCAAAATTAATGATTCCACATTCATAAACTGTGCTTCAAAATATTGCCATCCAAATTCTGAATTCGAAGTCAATAATATATTAACTTTGTAGAGTAAGAAGTCAATAAATTAAAACTCGGTTTAATGTGTGCAAATCAATAATTATTTGTGATAGGTTCATAAAAAAAGAAAGGTTATATAAAATGTTAAAAATTAATTCTGAGGAGAGATGCGGATGTGATTGGGATAAAGGTGTGATGACTATGCTATCTTAAAAGTATGGTGTGGCATAGAGAAGTCGAATTTGAGAAATAGCTTCAAGAGAGATCTTTTAGTACTCATCCAGAAGACACAAAAATCCCAGTTGCTTTTGCTTACTCCTAGGAGCTATCATCCTCCATGTCATAATCGTCTTGCAGTCGTTTTGTACAATGAATATTTTTAAAATAGCCAGTAGTTACATAAAAAGAGTTAGAAAATAATGTTCAATTCCATTATTATTCCGGACCCCATAGATACTTATTTTCTTTTGTTTAAAATATATGTGAGTTTCAAGGAATAGAGAGTAGGTATAAGAATACCCTAAGCTTCTCATTTTCATATATAAGTATATCTTTTTTTGCCAGTTACCTTATTTCTACCCCTCTCGCGGCCTTAGACAGGTTGACCCCTTATTACCATATCTTTTTATTCTCTTGGCTAATGTTTTATCAACTCTTATTACTCAAGCTGTTAGTATAGGACATATCAAAGGCCTTCGGTTGAACAGATGGTGTCCTACCCTGTCACATTTATTTTTTGCTGACGATGCAATCTTCTTCTTAGATGGTACTATCTCGGAATGCTAGAACTTAGCCAACGTTTTAAATTTGTATTGTGTGGCCATAGGACAGTTGATTAATTGCAACAAATCAGGGCTAACCTTTACCAAAAACTGTCCTATCTCTTTACAGCATAATATGGCTGCGGAACTTCGTATTCTAGTTTTGCAAAGGACTGGAAAATATTTGGGGCTGCCATCAGATTGGGGAAGATCAAAGAAGGAAGTGTTCTCTTGGATAATAGGAAGAGTTACTGCCAAACTTGAGGGCTGGAAAGAGAAATTCATTTCTAAGGGGGGTAAGGAAATCCTTATTAAATATGTTGTTCAGGCTATTCAGTAGTACGCGATATCTATTTTTCAGTTACCTATTTCTGTTTGTTCATCTATTGAAAAATGTATTGCCCGATTTTGGTGGAGAACTAATTAGAATAAGGGAGGTGTGCATTGGAAAAAATGGGATGTTTTGAAAGAAAGTAAGATGCAAGGAGGGTTGGGATTCCGAGACCTTATTACTTTGAATAAAGCACTGCTGGGAAAACAGGCTTGGTGATTGCTAAATCATCCTGACTCTTTATGGGGAGCTCTTTTTAAGGGTTTGTATTTTCACTCGACAAATTTTTTATCGGCCGTCAGAGGAACTCGACCATCTTGGGGATGGCAAAGCCTTCTTAGAGGTAGAGCTGCTCTTTTAACTTTGCTGGTCTATTGGTAATGGCAATCATATTCGAGTTCATGGAGATCGTTGGCTACTGATGGGAATTATCTATGGACCTACGGCTAGAGAAGAACCAGTTATGGTGGTAGATCTTATTGACCAGACTCACCACAACTGGAATACATCAGTGATTCAAAGATTCTTTGAAGCACAAGTCGCCACAGAAATTCTTACCATACCAATTAGACCTCTTTACTCAAAAGACAAATTAGTTTGGTCAATCACAACTACTGGTAAGCACACTGTAAAAAGTAACTACCATGCAATTTTACAATCAAGCAGCAATCAACATAGTCAGAGTGTCTCGACATCTTACCGGAATTCGCACGGTCTCTGGCAATGGATTTGGGCGATGAAGACTGCCCCAAAACTCCACACTTTTCTCCAGTCGGTCTACCACAATGCCCTCGCAACCCGAGATAATCTGTTTCACCGTCATATCATTACTGATCCGTCATGCCATCTCTGTAAGCAACCTCTACCTGAAAACCATTGAACACATTTTTCTAAAATGTTCCTGGACTCGAGCTATTTGGTCCAATCCGCAGATCAATTTATTGTCCTCATCTCTTACAGCTACCAGTATAGACTCTTGGTTAATAGAAAAGGTGATTTTACCTAACCACTCACCTGGATTAGAAGTTGTTGCAAATATACTTTGGCAGATTTGGCGGATGAGGAATGATTTTGTCTTTTGTAACCAGAAACCGAACCTTTCCCTTGTTGTCGACACGGCTATGGCTCTAACCAAATCCTACAAGCTCTATGTTGTTGCATCCAAACCAAGATCTGGACTTGCTTTTCTCAATCCGGATCAGCTTTGGCGACCTCTGGCAATGGGTAGCCTGAAATGTAATATCGATGGCAGTTATAAGCCGGGTAACCCCGATGGTTCCATGGCCTGTATTTGCAGGGATTATCGAGGCCGACTTACTGATGTTTTTTCGCGACGTTTTCCAGCGAAATCCGCCTTTGAAACAGAAATCCAGGCGCTCAGTCTCACCCTTCAACATCTGCACCAGCAAGGGCTTCAAGATGCTAGACTGGAAATCGATTCTGACTACCTTCAGCTTGTCGAAGTCGTGCACGGTACACGATCGCCGCCATGGGAGCTTTGACCTGTGATAGAGGAGACCTTCTTTTGGCTTTCCAGCTTTCCTCATCTCCATCTGCGTCACTGTCGACGAGAGACAAACCTAGTGGCCGACTGGGCTGCGAAAGCCCAATCCTCTAATTCGGTCCTCAACTGGATCATTTCTCCTCTTTTTGTACTGATGGACTTAGTTTATGCGGATGCTTTATCTTCAGGGTGTAAGGTCCCATTATGTTAAATATATATGTTGTTTTCCGTAAAAAAAAAAAAACATTTATTTTGCAATTGTAATTACATGCTCTCTTTATCCAATTGTTTACCATCAATCAAAAAATGACTACAATTTAAGGAGAACATACTCAAAAGAAATATAAATAATTTCGTCTCATTTTCAAGAATGCTTCCAAATAAAAGAAATAAAAAAAATTCTTTCGAAATCCACAAGACCGATTCCTAATAGACCGGTCTCACGAAAGTGTCCTGTCGGAGTGGGCCCAAATAAGTATTACTGGATAAAAAAGAAAATAATCTATTTTCTCGGAGTACGAAATTCCCAAGGAAGAAATCATAAGGCTATTATGTGGTGATGGAACTGTAACAAGACAAGTTGGAAAGAATTAGCCATGAATGACGATGATTTTTGTTGTAATCTAAAGGCATGAGCACGTATGAAAATACTAATTATGTCTAATTAGTATATCAAAAATAAAGATAAAAATTATTTTCTTGCATATAAGTAAAAATTGCTCTTCAAGTATTCATTTAGAAGAGCCAATTATGTGAATCTCATATTGATTATAACTTCAATGGTTGAAATTAATAAGATATTTTTTTGGCTGAAAATTAACAAGACTATTGTGCACCGAAAGTCATGCCATTGGTTGCTTTTTCTTTTCATGCCATCAGAATCTTGGGGGCAAAAATTCAGAAAATAGAAAGAAAGAAATATCGATTCTAGGGCCTCTAAAAACTATGAGGAAGATGGGGCCGTTTTTTGAATCCGTGTTTTCGCACATCGATCATGCCATATCCCCTGTCATCCATCCAATGCAAGTGTTTCAATGTCATCGGTCTATTTAATTTGTGTCATCAACTGTTCAATCAAAATTTTGTTAGTGTCAACTATCAATTGAGCATATAAAATTGTTAGGTTTACAGCCACTACTAGATTGTCCCAAAAAGTGAAAGATATGAGAATATATGGTACGTATATTGCAACATACTGTATTATGATATGTCATAATAATTAAGAATAAAAATATAATGTAAAATGAAATTGTTTTATGACATCATGATGTATTACCGTAACCAAGTGTTGATATGATGCGAAACATGGATGTGCGCCCAAGTATTTTCGGAAGATGAATAGAATATTAAAAAGAAAAAAGAAAAAAAGATGATGAAGTTAAGAGAGAAATGACATCACAACACTATGCGGGCAATTATTGCACGTATAATTTCCACGGGATTGCTTGGGAGGGGCGTAAAGCCTACGAAGGCGCTCTTTTTCGAAAGCAATGACTTGACTTCAATTTGACTTGCTTTTTCTATTAATAGAACAATTAGAAAATAAAAAGCAAAGGGCAATCACTGTAGGTGGGTTATTGCACGCATAATTTCATTAGCATTATGCGGAAGGTGCGTACCCCCTACACAGGTGCTTTGATTGACTTGACTCACTTTTCCATTAATAAATGGAATCATCGGGGAAGTGTAATGGGAAGGTGAAGTGAGCAGGACAGCACGATTACGTTATTGCATGCTAAAACAGAAAGGTAAAGTAGTTTGGGAAAATTGGCGTGACTAAACAGGGAAGGGAATGGAGTAGTGAATTTCAATAAAGGTCGTGAAGGATTGACAAGAACAGTTCCAAAGCTAACTTAAAGACTTGGACAAATGCATTTTCAGCAGCATCTGCTCTTCACCGGTAACTATAATTAAAACCCGTGGCATTGCTATGAAAAATCCCTATCCACATAATTTACGCTAGATTGTCCGTAGCTCTTGCTTGTAGCGGACCGACCTTTATCTATTCGCTTTGATGAATGCTGTGCTAAACTCTATTCATTTGTTGATCGATTCATTCTAAGAAACTATTCGCAACTTGTCCTACATCAATCAATAAACTTTTAAGATTTTCAAAAGAGGGTTTAGATTGCAATTATATCTAGATAATTGTTCACAAGAACTAATAGAATATCACTTCATTTATGGAATGGAAATGTTTGCTAAAAATAAAAATCGAATATATGTCATTACCTAAACATTGATTGTTAAATTGAATGTATGTGGTTGCATAAATCCTACTAATGAAATTATTATCTTGCATTGCTTATTTATATGATGAAATGAATGCGATTTTTTCTTTTTTTTTTGGATGATAACTGATCTATTCAAGTGCTACTTTTTTTCAACTGTGAGACATCCAACTAATTTCAGTTTCAATTTCATGACATTTTTCACGAAAATCACTTGGCAAGTTGCACCAGAAAGGGTCATGAAGTGACCATGAATTTGCTCCCATAAGATGCAAGAAACTTCCCGCGGGTTTTCGAGCGAGCTTCCTCGAAACCCTCATCACCTCTATGCTGTGCTCACATTATTTGGTTTTATGGATGTGAGGTCCAAAATGTTATTATGATTCTCCGACGTTCAAGAATGTACGAAAGCTATGAGATCAAACCCACAAAAGAAAATCGACGACTAAATATTTCGGGAAGAAGAATAAAATCAACACTGACTCAAATTCCGCAGGAAATGGATGCACGATTTCCGTGGATTGATGACTACAAATGAGCCTTAATTCTGCCTTCTTCTCGGTAGAAATTATTCCAAAAAAAAAAAAAAAAAGATGATAAAATGAGAGAATCTTACGCTGCTTCTGGACCTTCCATGGGTTGTGCACCTTGAGCGGGTTTGAAATTGGAATACGAAAGAAAACCAAAGATATATACACATCTCTCTAATAAAAAAAAATTGTTCATTTTGACCAATGCGATGGAATAATATTTGAAAAATGTCTGGTTTGTCCAACTTTATAGAAGGTGACACAAAGGTTAAATATATTTTGGGCCTCATATTAATTACGTCAACATAATTGGAAGCTCAATCCCTTTTAAGAGTTTGCATAGTTGGTTGAGAAAGGATATCTTCATAGTTGAAACTGTTCTGAATGGGAATAGGAATGTGGTGTTTAATGGGCCTTCAAGTAATCAAGCAGTTGCACCTTGTGCCCGACTATTTTATATAAGCGGTCAGCTTATATTTTCCGGCTCTCTACCCTATTGATTCTCCATAGCTAGGTTCAGCTCGATCAAATTTCCATTTTTTTGATCATGTGAGATTGGATACTTTGGAACACAAATTCATTATTTAATTAAAGCATTTCCATGTTAACCAAAATCCGTCCTAACATTATGAAGGTTGAAGCTTTTCTTTAAGCTACAGGCATTATTCTTTTCAATCGGTAGCTACACCTACAAGAAGCTTCAAAGAGGTTTTCTCAATTTTTTTTTCATTGTACTTTATAATGTTAGAGGAGATAATTATTAAATTCTAATGCCATTAAATGTCAATGATGGTATGTGAGTCCCCTTTAATTAGGCAAGAAGAATAGGATATTGTGATTTTAGTAATTTCCCACTAACTAAAATGGTCATCCAGAAAGGATTATTTAAGAGATTCATTTTGGTAAGTGAGATAGGTTTTTCATTGCTCTTATTAACAAACACAAATAGAGTATAAAGAAATGACAAAACTAGTCAACATCAAACACATCCAGTGTCAGCAAGTTAGAGAAATGACATCACAACACTCTCTGCCGTGCATGGTTGAACAATGCTGAGTTCTTGCATCCAACGGTCCAAGAATCTCCAACTAATCGAACCGCTGCGATTGCAAAGCATGCTGCGCGAAAAGTGTAATTATCGCATGCATAATTTCCACGGTATTGCGCGGAAGGGGCATAGAGCATATGCGGGTGCTTTTTTTTCTCTAAAATGAGCACGAGTTCAACTTGACTTAATTTTCTATTATTAAAAAAATTAGAAAATAAAAAGCAAAGGGCAACCATTGCTGGCATAATTTCCGCAACATTATGCAGAAGGTGCATTGAAGCTACCCATGCAAGTGCACTTGCTTTTTCCAAGTAAATGAAGAATTGGAAAGAAAACCAGCCAGCAATGCTGATGTTCGGAGTGAGGTCGGCCGAAGATTAGTGCACACTTTCTACGAAAGACTAGATTTGGGTGAGCCTCTGTTTCCAGATTTGGATGGAGCTACAAGCATATTCGGGCATTTGATATACCAATAATGACAGGAGAATGTAAGTATATGAGAATTATGGAGGAAACTGATATTCGATTGTTAGTAAATATGGGAGGTTTTTTTTGTCCTTATTTAGACAAGTTAGAAAATTATGATGATTTTGTTTGCATAATCAACAACTAATTGAGCTTCAGCATTATATTAAATCCATCTAATTTAGTACATGAGGTGATTTTGCCGATCTTCTTTTTTTCCTTTTCATAGACCTACAAGGCATTATAGTTGGCTCCTCTTGAGTTGGTGGAATTGCGGGTTTATACATTCGGTGTCACATTTAGAAAGTCTTGGCCAATGGGTTCTCTGCACCGTCGAATAATTATTTAGTAAATATCAATTACTTTTTCATTTCATTTGGTGTTTAGCTTTTTATTTCATGTTAACATTTTCAGCCAATGGCTTCTCCACCAAAGTGCATTTTTCTTTTGCACGGTATTAAGCTTCATGCTTGAAGAATACTGATTGCAGAGTCCTCCATGAATGCTGAGTCATTGCACGCGTAATATTCACAGCATTATGAGGAAGTCGCGGGGAACCTCTGCAGGTGCTTCTTCACTTTACTTGCTTTTTATTTTAACAAAAAAATGGAAAAGAAAACCCACTTGCAATAAAGATGCTCCTAGTCCTTGCTTTTTCTACCATGCGTGATTGAACGCGTAATTTCGTTAGCATCATACGGAAGATGCGCGCCACCTACACAGGTGCTTTTATTGAACTTTGAAATCAAGCACAACTTGACTTGACTTGCTTTTCCATTAATAAATGGAGTCTTTAGGGAAATGTAATGGGAAGGTGAAGCGAGCAGGACACCACGATTACGTTGCCGCATGCTAAAACGGAAGGGTAAAGTAGTGTGAAGCACAAGCCATGCGAGGAATTTGGGAAAATTTGTGTGGCTGGGCAGGGAATTTTTGGAATTGAGTAGTGAATTTTGGTAGAGGTGTGGAGAATTGACGAGAACAGTTCCAAAGCTAACTTAAAGGCTTGGACAAATGCATTTTCAGCATCTGCTCTTCACCAGTATTTGTAATGAAACCCCGTGGCACTCCTATGAAAAATCCTTGTCAACATGATTTATGCTAGATTATCCGTAGCTCTCACTCGTAGTGGGCCGACCTTTGTCTATTCACTTAATGTCGTGCTAAACCCTATTCATTTGTAGATCAATTAAATTTAGGAAACTATTGGCAACTTGTCCTACGTCAACCAATAAACTTTTGATATTTTCAAAAAAGGGAGATTGCAACTATATCTAGATAACTGTTTACACACAAATAAATACAATATCACTTCATATATGGAATGGAATTGCTTGCTAAAAATGAAAATCGAAATTGGGCCATTACCTAACCCCCGCTAATGAAACTATTATCTCACATTGCCTATTTAAATAATGAAATGAGCATTGGGTTTTATTTTGAATGATAACAGGTCTATTCAAGTGCTTAGTTTCTTTCGAATGTTAGACATTCAGCTGATTTCAGTTTCAAGTTCATGACATTTTTCACGAAAATCACTTGGCAAATCGCACCAGAAAGTGTCATGAAGTGACCATGAAATTGCTCCCATAAGATGCAAGAAACTTCCATCGGGTTTTTGAGTGAGCTTCCTTGAAACCCTCATCACCTCCATGCTGTGCTCACATTGTTCCATTTTGTGGATGTGGGAACCCGAATGTTATTATGATTCTCCGACATTAAGAAAGCGCAAAAGCCGTAGGATCAGACCCACAAAAGAGGATCCACGACTAAGGCCCAAAATCCCCCTCATTATTCCTTTCGGTCTCAAAGCAAGCTATGTGTGGTAGAATCCCTTTCTTTCTTAAACTAGTCCATTAGTTGGTCTATAATCTCATTCGTGCTATCATATCCTCCTCCTTTTAAAACAAACAGACGGCACAAGCTAGAGGAGAGGGGAATAGATAGTATTTGGATGACTTGGGTCACGTTTAGTAACCATTCTGTTCTTAGGAACAATTTTTTATCATAAATGATTTTTTTTGATATTTTTCTCGGAAACAATTTATGAATAAAAGAACACACTTGATAACTATCTAAAATTTCTATTCCTGGGATAGAAATGCATTTGTAAGATTATTAAATTCTTTTGTTTCTTTTAATTTTTTAATACTTTTATTATATTTTTTCTCATTTTTCTTTTTTCTTTTCTTTTTCTCTTCCGGCGAGCTTGCCGGAGGCTCGCTTGGCCTAGGTGAGCCTCGGCCTCACCGGATCAAGGCGAGGCCGAGCCTCGCAGTGGCCAAGCGAGCGTCGCTTGGTCACCGAGGAGGCTCGACCTTGCCCAAGCAACGCAATCAACCTCACCGTGGCTATGCTAGGCGAGGTCGACCTTGCCCAGATCTAGCAAGGTCGAGCTCGCCCAGCCACCAGTGAGCCTCATTGGGCCATCATTAGGCGACGCCAACCTAGAGGTGGCCTAGTGAGGCTGAGCCTCATCAATGACTGGGTGAGCTCGGCCTCACCATGGCTTGGCGTCGTCAGAGGCCGGCGATGCTCCGGCAAGGTTGCCAACCCTCATTTGGTCAATCGCCGGCTATAGCCGAGGTCGGCAAGTGGCCAAAGAGAAGAAGAGAAAAGAAAAGAAAAAAATAGGAACTAATTCTAGAAATTGTTCTCAAGAATAAGAAGTTACTTTTGTCTACTTTTTGATTCTATTCCAAACCTATTCCTAGGAACAAAAATTTTACCAAACGGATTTCTGTTTTTTTTTTTTTTTTTTTCGGAGAATGAAAGAATAGAATCAGATACTATTTGGAGTAAAAACAAATAGGCCCTAAGTTGCTAGGTCGTGGATATCTCAACCTTCCAAGGGTCAATTCAACATGTTTCTCTTCATGCCATGTTTTGTTACATAAACTAAAACATCGATTGTTCATCGGAACATGTTTTGAATAATGGCTGATGCTCGTCAATTGGAAGTCAAGTGTAGTTCCATGCATTTGTTGAATAATATTAATGTGTAGTTGATTTCAATTGATAATGACTTGACTCCTATGGTAGCAACAACGCATGATTTACCCTGTGCCTATTTAGCAAGCATGCACCATCGTGATAAAGGAAAAGCTGCTTTGCTTGGATACATCAAGTAAAGGAAGAGAGAAGAATTTTGAATTCCCTCCCACTTCTTCTCGCGAAAGTTACAAAAATTTACTTGGTTTTCCTCCTCTTCCCCTCCTTCCCAATTTGAGTATTAAGGCAGTACCCTGGAAAATCAAAGCATAAATATGGAAGGATGAAACATAGAGCAGCCTTGCTTTCTTCTCATAAGACTGTTTACCCCAATATGGCCTCGAGTTGATTAAATTCTTAATATATTATAACTAACTCGGATCGTTATATATTCCTCGGAACAGGAAAACTGACTTTATCGGATAATTCGGGTTGGTTTGTGCAGAATGGCAAAAGTGATACATACGAGTCCTTCTTGAAGAGGCAAATTCAAATAAGAGAAAGCAGGCGACAACAATTTTTAAAATCCGGCTTTATTTAATTGACCAAAAAGAAATCACAGCAGCCTTTATTCATTTAATAAAAACACAACCAAAAGGAGAACTTGGGTTTTTGTCATGGACTTATGCCACACCACGTACACGAAACCAATCTTGCCTAAATCATGAAATCCTTGATGTCATGGTCTAAGATATAGGACAAACAAAATATTTTTTTCGTGACAATTGTAGACACCCATAAAACAATTTTCATGTCATCCTCAAAACCTCGTCTTATATTTTTCCCAATCTTTCTACTTTATTTTCAAATGCCCAATGAGATGTAGAAGTTGCTACGTGCCTTATCCGTTGAACTAAATCCCAACTTCCGTTTTTCTCATCACTGTAATCCCCGTGATAGTATAAAAGTGGAGAAAAATATTAGAAAAGTCCTAAACATATTACATTAGTACAAATTTAGTTCTGAATCTTTTATTAATGTCAATTTAGTCATTTTGACTAATTTTGGTTTGATATTGTTAATTTAGACGTCGGTTGGCTGACATGGCACAATTATCGCTAACATGGACAATTTTTGATAATATTTAATATTTTTTTAAAAAACTATTTTACTTTTTCTTTTCCTTTTTCTTCTCCTCCTTCTTCCTCTAGCTAGTCACTAGACCTTGGGAACTGGCTACTAGTAGCCCTCGCCAAAGGTTGCATGGAGGGCCTTGTGCTAAGCTGGCAAGGCTCGATCTCATTGGATCTAGCGAGGGTCAAGCCTCACCCAGCCTTTGGCAAGGGCGGTCTCACACTAGGCTAGCTAGGACTCAAGCCCTCACAGGCAACCTCACAGCCTCTGGCAAGGGCTTAAGCCTCACCATATTCAACAAGGGCTCAAGCACATAGATGTAGGAAATCTAATCATTATCCACCAAAATGAACAAGGCATCTTCGGATCTAGGAAAGTTTAGGTCAATAGCGGCTGCCCTCATGGCCTTTGGCGAGGGCTACTAGTGGCTGGCAAGTTCGACCTTAACTTTGCTGGCTCTCACCTTTAGCCAATTGCCAAGGTCCAACGACCGGCTGGAGGAAGAAGGAGGAGAAGCAAAAAGGATAAGAAAATAATAAATAATAATAAATAAAAATTAGAAAAAATATTTAGCTATTACTGAAAGTTGCCTACATTAGTGTTGACTATATCACATCAGCTAATAGATATCCATGTCAACAATATTCGGTCAGTATTAGTTGGAAGAATAAATTGGCACTAGGTCAAAAAGGTTTTGGACTAAATTTGCACTATTATACTAGGTTTAGAACTAAATTAACATCAATGCAATAGGTTTAGGACTTTTCTAACACTTTCCCTCCTAAAAGTGTAGTTTGACTTTAAGTTTTGCAACATAAAACGTAAAGTGCGGGAAGTCCTGAGCCTTATTACCACTTCAATCAAGGTTACCCTCTCACCCAAGTCACTTTTATCACTCTCTTTAATTTTATAATTTGCAACATTTTACATAGCACATTTAGAAATTCTAGCCAAAGGGTGATACTTTTTATCTCATTTTTTGTTGAACTTTTTATTTTAAGTTGACGTTCTTATTTTTCTTAGCTTTTAGTAAAGATTATCATTTTGTTAATGGTATTTGTGATCGGTGGCTGGATATTATGAACCGACTAAATTACAAGAACATGACTTTGACCAATTTTATTTTTACATAATATTTCATCACAACGAATTGCTTTTTCTTTTTCTAAACTAGAATATATTTTGTTAACATGTTTAATTTATTGCCTCAAATTAAAAATATAAGAAAAAAATCATACAAGGATGACGGTTACTGTTAGACGCTGAAACGCACAATCTATGATCTCCATAACTAGAATAAGAACACACATATAATCAAGTAGAAACATTAATGCACATATTTTGGAATCCATCATTCTTGATACGGAAGCGGAAAAGCGATGATCCAAGCGCAAGTCATTCTCCTCTATTGCCCTCTGTATCACTGGCTTAATGAAATAGCCTCTCACCCTTTAGTGCTAAGTAAACACTCATTTATGATCGGAAAAAAAAAAAACACTCATTTATGAGGATAATTATGAGAATTAGAATTAGATAATAAGCTTGAGCACTATTTATAGAGTTTCTAACCAAACCCTCTCATTGCAAGCTAGGTTCAACTCGACCCACATTAGCCAACTCTATATTAGATTAATTAAAAAAAAAATTTCTATCTCACCTTAGATCAACTCCATAAAATAGTAAATTATAATATAATTAATGTAGCCTACATTAGAAACACTCTTACAGTTACATGTTTTGTTATGGAAGAAACAAACATATGCTTCTAGCAAAAATAATGAAAAAGAAGCTAACATGTGCATGTAATAAAATAAATTCAAATAGTGAGAAGTGAACAAAAAGGCTCAATTAAACATAGAGAATCATACCCCCCCCACACCCCCAAAATGAGACCCTATGTTTTTGGTAAGCTATTGGGATTGGCGACTGGGGCTTTAAGTTAGTAGAAATGATTAAGAACTACTCCCCATGATTTCAATTCACAATATGCTCCTAAACAAATCTTTTGGGCAAAATAAGAACAACCCCCACAATCAAACCTCCCATTTATCTATTAGCTAGTGATGAGCGGTTTTAGAGTCGATTCAGGTACCACTTGAAACTTGGAATTGGTAACCTACCCTATTGGAATCGGTTCCCTGATTTTTTAGATCTAGAACGTACCTTGCCTATCCCGAAACCCTGAACCTACCTTATCAATCCGTTTCCAAGGGTCAGCTCTAAGATATACTTGGGAATCGGCCAACTTCATTTTCTTATTTTTTTTTGTTTCATTTTTAATTCTTTTTTTAGTTAAACAAAATGAAAATAAATGCAACAATAAGAATCTCCAATTGTCAATAGCAGAAATCCTTAAAGATGAACACGTAATATTAAATAAATAATAAAAAGTTCAAAACACATAACATAAAACCTAAATTATAGAAATTTACCTATTCCTGATCAAGGATCGGGAGCCAAACTGTACAATATTGATCCAATTTTTTTGGAATCGATAACCATGAAAATTTAGAAATGGACCAGTTTCTATGGCCAGTTTAATTTTCTTGGTGATTCTTTCACTCCATGTTTCTTCTTTTTTTTTTTTTCTTTTTTTTTTAAAGTGGGAATAATGCTACCTACCTAACCATAAATAGTTTCACCTTAAATAGAATATTTTTTAATTGCAACGTAATCTTTCCATACAGTGAATTGATATTTTAAGAGCAATCTTTCTGAATGAAATTTATGTTATACTTAAGGGATTACAATTTATTTTTATTGAATGGAATTTTTATTTAACTTCTATATGTTATGCCAGTTTAATTTTCTCAGTGATGCTTTCATTCCATGTCTCCATTTTTTTTAAGTGGGAATAAGCTAACTTAACCATATATAAGTTTCACGTAAAATAGAATATTTTTTAATTGCAAGGTAATCTTTCCATAAAGTGAATTGGTGTTTTAAGACCAATCTTCCTGAGTGAAAATAATGTTAAACTTAAGGGATACAAATTTAGTTTTATTGATCAGATATACTATAGTTATTTATTTTTAAATTCTAGTCAAACTTGTGATAAAACGAATGTATGTAAATTTACTTGCAATGTACATTTGTTTTTAGCCGTTTACAAATGTAGAAAATCACACTTGTAAATTGTATTTGGAATTCAAAGTTAATAAATTATTACATTTGTGGAGTAACAAATCTATAAAATAAACTTGGTTGATTGTGTGCAACTCTTCTTCAGATTTAATATTTGTGATAAATATATTAAAAAGAAAGGTTGTGCAAGATGCTAAAAATTAATTCGAGGCGAGATGTAGAAGTGACTCGGATGAAGGCATGATGACAAGCAACCTAAAAGCATGATGTGGCATGGAAACTCTAGTTTGGGAAATAGTTTGAAGAGAGATCTATTTATAGAACTAGTTTTATAGAAAGATCCATCTTGGATAAAAAAAAGTCGTAGAAAGATTCTCTTACCGATATGGTTAACATGTTCTCGTTTATTACTCGTTTAGAAGATTTGATTTTAACATCTTTCAGTAGTTGAGATTAACAAGATTTTACCTTTTTTGATAAAAAAAAGTTAACCAAAAAAATTATCCAAAAAATCCTAAATATATTGTGCGGTGGCTAACCGAGTTCTCAATCATACCAATTTAATTATAACACATTGTACGTCAGTTAATTTAATTATAAATCTTTCAATTTAGTTCTCAATCTTTTGGCTATAGGCTAATTTAATCTTAAAACTTTGGACAATTTGTTAATTTAGTTCTTTCGGCCAATTTTAGCTGTAAAGTGTTGACTTGGCAACCTAGTCAACACTAGTCCTCCTGCATGGACGATCGAGGCTGGTGAGGGGCAACCTTTGTCAAGCCTCGCCTAAAGCCAGCAACGTCAATCCTCGCCAGCCTTAAACGACCTCATCCCTACAAGAGTGAGCCCTACTTAGCAAGTGAGGCTGACTCTTGCTAAATCTAGCAAGAGCAAGCCTCGCCAACCATCGCGGAGGCTCAGCAACTAGTGGAGGAAGAAGGGTAAAAGGAAAACAAAAAAAAAAAAAAAAAAACAAGAAAACAAAAATTATAAAATATTAAAAATTTTGTAAAAATCCCCATATCAATGCCGGTTGTGTTATATAGAATGGCCAAAGTTCACATTAGTAATTTTTATCCAAAATTAGTTGGATGAATTACATTGGCAAATTGTCGAGAGGGTTAGGACTAAATTGATCAGATTGAAATATTTATGATTGATGTTTAAAATTTTTTTGGTAATTTTCTCACAAATATATATATGATAATTATCAATCTAAATTGGGCAATGTAATAAACACAAGTCATGTTGATTTTCATGCATTCCCCATTTTATAGTCCATATGTGGTGCAAGCGTTTTCCAAATTGTGAGGGCCAACTACGGGGCATCCATTTTGTCTATACCTATATTTGCAGCAAAAAACAAAAATAAGATGGAAGTATTCGATTCCATATCATGTGTGACCGCATAGGGCAATATCTGTGATTTGGATATTACGCAAATAGTAATTAATGGACTAACAAATTAGCGCTTACTCAAAATAGTTTGTCGCTACATTAGACTGACCAGTGCCAACTCGAAATCGTCGGCCACAATCTCAATAGGACCCATTGACGGTTGCGGCGCTTCACGCACCGAGTTGACCAATCTTTTGTCCCTCATTAGGCACGACATAAAGTTTCAGGCTAGAGTTTTTCAAGCCTGAATCATCTCAGGATGGACTCAAAATGAAAATTAGTTATATATCAGGTGAGAGCAGGTTTAAGCTCGGCTCGATGTCAAAGTCTCCCCTTTTGTTGTTGCTAAAACCTAATTATTAATTTTGTTTCAAGACCCAAGCATGCAATCACCATATAATTAACACAATACACTTTGAAAATAAGGATAAATACCACAAAAAATATAAATTATGTCTGCTATGACACTAATACTTTGAACTTTTTTTTTTGTATCATCAAAAATCTTAAACTTGTCCACTGTGACACAATTCCCTCAATTTTTTTTTTTTTATGTTACAAAAAAAAAATCCAAACTCATATATATGTGACACATATACCTTCTATTTCAATTCTATCATATTATGTATAAGTTTATAATTTTTTATGACACCAAAAAAAAAATGATATAATTGTATCGCAATGGGAAGTTGAGGGTTTTTGATGATATAAAAAAATTTAGGATACTTTGTGTCATAATTTGCATAATTTAATTTTTTTTTGTGATATATATCGAAAATTTAAAGACAGTTGAGCTTATCCACTCTATTCTTACTCTTAGCCACTTTTCCGAATCCAGTCCCTCCGGTATTTGTTGCCTTCAGCAAGTTTTCTTTTGACTTGTATGTTCAGCTTCTTAGTGACTTAGGTCTTTTAAATTTGAACATGAATATTTAATTCCATCTAAACTCTTTTTTTATTCTAACTGTTTCAAAGATATTTTTAATTCCTTGAATATGTTTGGGCCATTGTGGGCTTTCCATGTCTTTTTGGCCCCAGCCCAATTGGGCTCAAGCCACTCATGAAAAATATTGAGAGAGAGAGAGAGAGAGGATGCTATCCATTCAAAATCACTGAAAATAATAATAATTTAACTGCGTCAGAATTCTAATGTGAGTGCGTGCATATTTGACTTTATATTTCAAATCCCAAACTCCATCACCGACTGCGCGGAAAATAAGATAATCAGTCAAAACCAATCAATTCATGTGCCTCACTGCCTGTCCAGCACAATGCAGCCTGTTGCCTGTATGATCTCAGGATTCAAATCACCCCCTTGACAAAACAAGGAGCTACAGAGTCTTTTTTGGGGGGCGACCTGGGCTTCAAATCGCAACACGAGCCAAGCTGAAAATGGCCGACGCGAAAATCACAGCCTGTCTGCTCGGGGTCGTGGTCGCATTTTTGTCGTGCGCTGAGGCGACGAATTACACAGTGGGAGGTTCTGAGGGATGGAAGATCCCTTCTAGCGCCGGCACGTATTCCGACTGGGCGAGCCAATACACGTTCGAGGTCGGCGACGTTCTAGGTGAGTTGGAAATCGGTTCTCGCTCGACATTAATCTTTCGAATTGATGTATATTTATGAGTGCAAAGTATGCACGATATCTAAATTTACGTTGAAGAAGAAGATCCATAACTATGGCAATTTCAGTTCGTGCACCTTTTGAGCTTGTTTTGTAAGTAGATCTCTCATCAGAAAGTCATACGACGTTTGAGCACAGATCTGGTCAACATGTCGAGAAATGAAAGGTTCGAATGTGATCAGACCAATCCATCTCTGCCCCTGATCTGGGGTACTTGCGTTGACCATGATCGATAAGCTTTCACTCTTTGATGCTCATGATCCTTCAATTTATTTATTTTTTCCCTTTTTTTGGGGCAGTGTTCGATTTCGACACGAGCAACAACGATGTTGCGGACGTGACCAAGGAGGACTATGACGCCTGCAACACCGACTCCCCAATCACAGTCCTGTCCACTTCTCCGGCTAATTACTCCCTGGATACCGCCGGCGACTATTACATTTTCTGCACCACCGCAGGCCACTGTTCCCAGGGTCAAAAGCTGGCCATCACCGTCACGGAGCCTCCAAGCGGCCCGACCTCCAGCCCGCCCGGATCCCCACCGCCGCCATCCCCCACCACTGGCGCAACCACATCTCCGCCAAGTGTTGGCTCGTCTCTCGGTATTGCACGTCTAGTCCTGCTTGTGTCCATGCTCATGGGCTTATTGTGTTAGCTCATCTCTTAGATAGAGTTGGAAATGTTGGTACATTGTGAGACGCTGCTGCAGAAGACATAGCGGATGAATTCATTGCCTTTCTTTGGAATAAGACAGTGGCATTCGTGAGATAGAAATAATCAATAAGCAGTATGGAGAATCTTGAGTTGGATTGAGTCGACCCTGGATCTTGATTTATGTCGCCGTTTGGCTTGTTGATGCAAAGAGAACACGATGACAGTAGGTATTACTACAAATTCGAATTTAATTTACTAGAACTTTTGAAGATACTATATAATAATAGAATAATGAAATTTGCTGATATGAAATTACTAATTTATTTCAACAAGTACCATCAAATAAGAAAACTTTATCATTCACGAATCAAAAGAGGTCATGGATTTATAGGATTTTCGATACATAAAAGCATTGTCAACACCATTCAATCAGCACATCCATCGTCGAATAAATTGATGAGAGCTCTAATCTTTAATGAAGATTTCAGCAACAAAGTCAGACAACAAGAGAATACTTAGCATATTAATATATATATTAGCTTAATAGCTTCGATTTTTTTTTTTTTTTTTGGTGAGATAACATATGGTTTGAGCTTATCACAGAATTCTTTGAGACTGAGAGGAACAACGATGAATTGGTTAGCAGCTTCACTTGTGAGGAAACTACTAGTCTTATGCTAAACGTAGTCGCCCAAGCAAAATTAACAAATGCTTCTTTCCGATTACTATCGGTGGCGACCAATGGGCCGGCCCTGTCGGACAAGAGACGACCATGCTTGGACCACAGCCCGGCCCATTCGTCTGACCACGGCTGGGCTGGGCCAACCCAACATGGACCTCGTCAAGTCAAATGGGCCAGCCCGGTCTATTGACATCTCCAATTAGAACGTTATCAAAATATCTTGACCCACACGCCATGTCATTCACTCGGATCATCCGAGTTGGATGGCCCTTATATGGCTGACTAGTTTGAGGGACCATTAAAATATTTTCAATTTTTGAAATAGTAGTAATCAACACACACGTGTCTGCAAAATAGAATCTGCTTTCTGATATTTGCATAAATTTGGAGAAAAAAATGAGAAAGTACTGTAGATTGAGGGAATGGAGGTAACGGGCAGTAACCAAGTTTGCTCAAATAACTCAGTAACCTTCGATAAAAAAAAAATAATAATAATAATAAGAGTTAAAACTTTTATGCGAGAAGCACCTAAGGAATTATATGGCAAATTGACAATTGATAACCTAAAGTTCCACACTAGTCGTCCCGTTCAATGCATCAAATAAGGGTCCACTTTTGGTCCGAGGCAACCGGTCCAACTCGTGGAATTATACATAACGTGACATGCTGTGATAAGTGATTTTCAATTTTCAACCCAAGAGCCAACACGTCTGAACCAAGCAACACTAGTATCTTCAAACCAAGCGCACTCTAAATTGGTTTCAATTTTTCATTATAATGAGCATAGCTCAAAGTATGGAGAATTTGCGAGAAGCTTCTTCGAAATTGGATGCTCTAAATTTTTACTAAAACTCCAAATTATGCACACTATAACACATTTATCTTGAATTTTATTTTGTGACATCAATAACTTCAAACTATGTCTATTGTAACACATTTACCCTAAAATTTTTCTCTAGATATCAAAAACTCTAAACTTATAGTTGGTGACACATTTATCATTTGTTAAGATTATGTCGGGTGATTTTTTAAGCCAAAACAACGTCATATTTATTTCACTTAAGTCACGTAAATATCATGTAAACACCAGTTGTCTTCCATTGTCCATGTAGGCAAATGTTTAATGGTGCTCATAAGTGGAACCATGATAGAGGTCACATAGGTACAAGTTTGAGTTTTCGGTCTTACAAAAAAAGTCTAGATCAATTATGTCACATTGAGTATAGTGTGAAGTTTTTGATAGCTTTTTCCCTTGATTAAACTACCTCCAACTTGAAACTTATTGAAATTAATGGAAAAAAAAAAAAAGATAATGGAACAACACTTTGTGTTGACGTTTGATGACCACTGTCGAAATCTCACATATTGCTCTTGGCAATAGAATTTATATGCTCCAACTATGAGGTTAAGCAATTTAAAGGTTCTAATCTTGCTTGCATATGAAAGGACGCATTGAAAAAGCCTCTTATTGGGCTTAGACATGAGAATGATGTGAAAAGTGTCTTATATTACTTGACAATGGGATTTAAATGCTCTTTATATAATATGATCTCCTTTCACTTTTTAGCATTAGTTTTTCGAATGGACATCCTCACAGTCAAATTGCCCAATCCTAAGAGCGGTCTTCAACTGGAGTTGATGGCACGACACAAAATTTCAGGACTCCACGACAGCTAGCGATGTTTTGTGGCGTTGACCCCAAAAATACATTAGCGTGCTTCCTCCCTCTCAATGCTTCTTTTATCTCTTCCATCGTTACGATTTCTTCTATTTTTCTTAGAGCTTTTTCCTTTTATTTCAATGGGATTAGGCTTTTGTACTGTTTAAATACAAATTTGACGCTTATGGACTTCACGTAGCAAAATCGATTCCCAAAAGTCAAAAAGATTTGCCCAGCTGGTCGATGCTCCGAGGACAGATTCATTCCATTGCATCACACTAAAAATAATGTGTTACGAAGGCTCCTTGTTTAAAATAATTAATTAACGAGAAATGAGTAATTTAAGCACGATTGCTTGTATTGTATAATGTAATTAATTAATGAGAAATATTTTCATAATCGACAATAATTCATCTTATTATTTTTTTGAATGATGACAATATTTTTTATTTGTTTATTTTTGTATATGATACAAACAATTATGTTTTTTAAAAAATATTTTTTGAAATCATAGATTTTCACGAAATATATGAAGTACAAAAAACTAAAAAAATTTCCCCTCTAAAATACGATCGGCGTGAAAGCCTTACGTCATCAACATCCTACGGGAGCACCAAGCTTCTGCTGACCCGACTCGTTCCACCTGTCGCGTATCCAACGGTGGGGGCTCCGCCAAGGGGTCAACGCAAGGCACGACTGTGATCATTCCACGAGCTCCTGTAATTTTTCTTTTTTAGTGAGAAACGATTCTATAAAAGTTGGAGCCCTGGATGCTCTAAGAGCAAAGAAGGGTGTTCAAATTCAAAAACAGAGAGGCTAATGGCAAGGCATTCGAATGGTTGTACTTTCGTGGCAGCCGCTACGGTGACGGCGATTATGGCTTTGCTATTGGGGATCTACCGCGCAGACACCTGCGCCGCTGCCTGAACATCCGAAAGGGACGGTGACATACACCGTGGGAGACGTCATGGGGTGGACCATACCCGCAAGCGGGGTGGCTGCGTATCAAGCATGGGCTAGCAGCAATACCTTTGAAGTCGGAGACATTTTAGGTAGGCCGAGAAATGACATTTTAGTATAAAATTGAATAACATTTACTACACTGAATAGCATCCTATATGCAAGAGACTCATAAAATTAAAATGTTCGGCTTTGTTGTTGTGGTTGCAAATGGCACGTCAAAAGGCCAATCCCTCTTGCTAAGAACTTGAAGATAGAAGAAGCAATTTCCAATGCTCATTAGAAAAAAACAAATTGAATCTTTTCATTGTCATAAATGAAATACATAACTATTGAAAAATAGTCACTAGTACTTATATGGATATTCTTTTGACGTTTTTCTTTTAAAATGATCTTCTTCTTTTTTGGCCTGTCGTACGCAAACTCTCAATGTATTGATTTTTTTTTCCTGAAGTAAATAATAAAAAAATAAAGCTTATTTGTCACTATAACTAAATATTTTACATAAATAATGTTGTCTATAATTGATTTTAGTATTATATATATTCACTCTAAAATTAATAGTGGGAAAAGGTCATTTTGTGTGAGATTTTCTTTGTATTTACGGCATATGCTCTTCTTTTTGTTTAGTTCCACCGCCAAAAACTTGTTCAATCTTAATCAACAGCTTGTTCTCTGATCTTCATGCAGTCTTCAACTTCAACAATGGAGCGCAGGACGTGGCCGAAGTCACGGAGACGGCTTTCAGCTCATGCGACGGGGCCAACCCCCTCTCGATCTCCACCGTCCCTCCGGCAAGGATCGCCCTCACCACCGCCGGCCAGCATTTCTTCCTCTGCACCGTCCCCGGCCACTGCTCGTCTGGCCAAAAGGTTGCCATCAACGTCACCACCGCCAGCTCCTCTGCCACCCCGCCACCACCGTCCTCCTCTGCCGCCCCGCCCCCAAGGCAGCCACTCCTTCTCCCTCCGCCTCTACCCCGACGTCCTCCGCCACCCCTCCAACTCTGTCGCCCTCCGCCTCCACTTCATCATCCTCAACTGTTTCTCCACCGAGCGGCACTGTGACGCCGACACCTTCCACAGTGAGTCTTCCGCCTAAAGCACCGACTCCATCACTCTCCGCCACCCCGCTGCCCTCCAGCACGGCTGCTCCACCATCTTCAGTGCCGGCTCCCTCAGTGGTAGCGGCATCTCCCGTGGGAGATGCAGTTCCTCCTGCCCCAGGGAACTCGGCAGCATCACTCCGCATCACCGGCGTTTCTGCAGTAATTTTGACAGCGGCCGTAGCTCTGTTCACTTTTCCTTGATTTTGGCGGAGTTATTTTTTGGTCATCATATTTTCATTTTTCTGGTTGCGGAAGATGAAATGATGATGTGAATCGTGATCTTGGAGTTCTCATTCCCCATCACCTTCCTATTGAAGATAAAGAAGGTTTCCTCGCGATGCTTGTGAATGTCATATGCCATGCAACGATGAAAAAAAACAGCAGGAACTGAAGCAAAACTTCATTGCATGAACAAAGCAGTCCAAATCTCAAGGAGTTTCATCATCTACATCAGAAATCAATTAATCTAACAAAGAATATGTTTCCAATGGGCACTTTTGTTATGATCTGCTACTTTCCCTGGAAAAGAAAACAACAATCATTCCTCGATTCCCACAAATACAAGCAACGAAAGGCCAAATTTCTTAGGTTATCAGCTGTAGCAACGGAATTGCAGCAGAGTTTCCACAAGAGAATCTCATCTCTTGGGGCAGACAATGTTCCAACACAAGTTTCCAATACCTCACTGACCACTCTGGAGCAGCTTGAAGACTTTGGGTTGTTGTCATCCGCTGCATCTTCTGTTACATTGCAAAGTGGTATGCAGATTTAACGAAGAAAGCTATACTTCTATTCCAGGGCCAGATCACTCTACTTCATTTCTCCCCCAGCTAATATAACTTTCGTGCACCGTGGCCTCTTAAACATCTGCAGTTATCCTCATCAGCCTGTAGTAAAAAAGAGTGAATCATCTGCAAAAAGTAGATGGGACAACAGAGGGCATTCCTCCTTCCTTCTTCAGTTTAATGCCTTTGTTCTGACCTTCCTGCACAGCATTGACTAAGGTTACTTCTTATGGTTCGCGGAAATCCACTCCAAGATCGCGAAGCCCTCACGGTTGTTTCAAGACACAAATACTTATATTAAAACCACTGGCATATGCTGTGCTATTTGCCATTTCCTGAAATCTCTTCTGATTCAAAATCATGGTGTAAGAACCAGTTCATGTAGAAATGCCCTAGCGGTTCAAGAGAATCCATATAAAGTAAAAGAACGGGTCGTACGTTGTCATAACCTCAGACCAATCAATTGAATATTGATTAATGTGTAATTGATCGATTTTTATTTTGTTATCTCTTCATTATTTAGGGATAAATTAATGGACAAGAAATCAGCTGCAAACATCAACAAAAATGGCGATAAAGGGTCACCTTGACGTTTTCCTATGGAAGGACAAACCTCAAATGATTTCATACAAGAGGTGGAGATGTTGGTAGATCGTGAGATGCTGTTACATGACATAGAGTGGATGAATTCATTGCTTCTTCTTCGGAATAAGGTTAGTGATTGATTTGGTTTTAGTGATTCTTTGGAGAATTCTGTGTAGGTTTGACTCGGCTGAAGTCCATTTGGCTGGAGACCATTCAAGTGGTACAAGGTAGTTTCTCGATTTTGGATGTTGATTCATGTCGCTGTTTGACTTGTTGCAGAGAGATGACGATGAGAGGATATATTACTTAAAATCGAAATCGAATTTACTGTTGCTTTTAATAATACTATATAACGAAAATATAAAAATTTGATAACATGAAATTATACATATATTTCGAAATTACCATCTAACAATAAGACTCCACCATTCATGGATCAAGACATATGCTATTCTAGCTAGCAGATCTGTAGGATTTTTGCAGTAACATTTTTGTAGTGCATCAAAGTAGAAAATGTTTTCATCATTAATAACAATCTATGCCAATATTTTCATGAACGATGAAAAAAATTTCTATTCATTTATTCTTGTAAACAATACAAGTAATTACTTTTTGAAAAATGTTTTCTAAATAATTTATTTTTCCATGAAATGAACACACCTTTAATGGATAATTGTTTTGCCAGATAAGTTTATTCAACAACAAAGACATACCCAAGATCTTGGGCCGGCCCAATCCCATCCGGGCCTTGTGACTTGCTGGCCCGTCAACTCAAATGGGTTAGCAGGTCAACTGGCATCTCTAATTCAAGGGTATCCAACAGATTTGAGTAGTAAACAAGTGCTAAATGGATTCACGATTTTCTTATACCTAACCTAGCTTCATGATTCTCTCATCATTTTTTCTTGCTCTTACTTAATCTTGCGCTTAGTCACTTTACACATAAGTTTTCCTAAATTGAATTAGACATAGAAGTGCTTTAGTAATATAAGTCATGGTGGGTCAGGTATAGGTCATTAGTTTTGCATTACATAGTAATAGATCAAAACGAGTTAAATAGGTTTATTTAAATCGAACTATTTTCAATCCATCCCAAACTGGACTCGATTTGCCGTTTAACTGATCTACTTGATGCCATGACGCAAATTGTCATGACTTGATGATAATCAACAAAGGTTTGTGATGTTGACCTGAAAGAATCACAAAATTTTGCTATAGTCAATGGCACAAAAAATAGCAAACCAATGCACTTGTGCCATATTTACTCAAATTAACTTTCATGTCACGAGAAATTTTAAACCGGTACACTTGTGCCATATTTACTTAAATTAATTTTCGCATCACAAGAAATTTTAAACTAGTACACTCACACCCCATTTACCTCAAATTCATTTTTGTGTTGTAAAAAATCTCAAACCAATACTCCCGCCATATATATGTATGTATCCCAAAATAATTCACATGCTAGAAAAATCTCAAAGTGCTAATCCTCATTAACTTTTGTCCAAATTTGTGACGCGAAAATTAGTTTGGAATAAATATGACACTAATATACCAACTTGAAATTTACTATAACACAAACATTAATTTGGAGTAAATGATGCCCGGCTATATAATTGGGTTTCTTTGTGACGAAAAAATTAATGCGAAATAAATATAGTGTGGGTGTACTTATTTTTTAAGGATTTTTAGTGGTATTTATTAGTTCTATTCCTTTTTTGTCCTACACCTAATTTTTTTTTTGTCCGGAAAAATCAACCAATTTACTCCATGTGAAAGCCCCCCACGTCCGGCTGATCCTCGGACCCGTCTCATTAAATACGTAACGTGCTTCCACGCTCTCGTTTGCCTTCTTTTTTCCTATATTTCAATGGGGGCTTAGACTTTTTCTTGTGCTGTCTAAATACAGATTGAAAGTTCGAAAAAAGTCTTTGTGCACACCCTCGTATTGCGCTTCACGTAGCAAATCGAACTCCCCCAAAGGTCAAAAAGGTGTTCTTTAACTGGGTTCTCTTGAGGATTAGATTGATTGTTCATTGTCATGAAGCATTAACATTTAAAAAATGATTATGCCCTTCGAAAATTTATAAACCTTTAAACCTCAAAGCACCGTCGACAGATTGATTTGATGAAAAGCCCCAATGTCATTAAAGAATGATCATTAAGGAGTCAACGCAGTGCGCGACGGCAATGATGATTCCAAAAGCTGCTTTGACCTTTCCTTGTTCCTGTCAAAATGGTTCTATAAAAGAGGGAAGTCCCGGGAGCTGCAAAAGAGCAAAAGGGGGATTCGAATTCGAAGATTTTCGTGAGCAGGAGGAGATAGAGAGAAGAGCGGGGGCGACCTGACGTTTCTCGAGAACACAGAGAGGGCGATGGCGAGGCGTTTGGGTAGTGTTATTTTCGCGGCGGCGGCAGTGGTGATGGCGGCTCTTTTGTCGGGATCTGCTGCGCAGGTGCCTGCGCCGCCGCCGGAGCATCCGAAAGGGGTGGTGACTTACACGGTTGGAGATGCCATGGGGTGGACTTTACCTGCGGGGGCCGTGGCCGCCTATGAAGCTTGGGCTAACAGTCAGATCTTCGAGGTTGGAGACATTTTAGGTAAGTTGAAACCAGACATTTTAGTGTAAATTTGGTAGAGAACTACACTAAGCGACATTTCACTTTGAAATGTCATAGCGCCGTATAAGTACGTTACATTGTCATAAATGTCGAATTTTTATAAGTGATTATTTTTAGATAAATATTTTTTCAAATTATTCTTTTTTCACGAAAGAAACCGTCATAATCAAATTTTGATTCGATTGTACAATCACACAAAGATTTGAGAAACAAAAAATGCATTGATGTCTGTTTTCGCGGCAAAAAACTCAGCATAAACATTGAGAGTATAATAAGAAAAATTCATACAAATAATATTATCTATCATTAATTTGAGTATCGTTTCTATTTTCTTTGAAATAAGGTCACTTGTGTGAAATTTACTTCACATGCGGACGTAGTATGCTCTAATTTTCTAATAAAAGTACTATTTCCTTTGTTTAATTTCACGAAAAACATTTTCAATTTTTGAGGAACAACTCTTGGCATACTAATTCTTAGGTCCAAATGACGATTTTGTCATCTCCATGCAGTCTTCAACTTCAACGACGGAGCGCACGACGTGGCTGAAGTGACGGAGACGGCTTTCAGCTCATGCGACGGCACCAACACCCTCTCTATCTCCACTGTCCCGCCGGCGAGGATCACCCTCGCCACCGCCGGCCAGCATTTCTACATCTGTACCGTCCCCGGCCACTGCTCGTTAGGCCAAAAGGTTGCCATCAACGTCACCGCCCCCAGCCCCTCCGGCACTCTCCCGTCATCCTCCTCAGCCGTCCCGCCCCCCAAGGCAGCCACTCCTCCCTCTGCTGCCACCCTGACGTCCTCCACCACGGCTCCAACTCGGCCGCCCTCTGCCTCCGCTCCATCATCCTTGGCGGCTTCTCCACGGACTGGCGCCGTGACCCCAGCACCTTCCACCTCAAGTCCTCCACCTAAAGCAGCGACTCCATCGCCTGCCACCACCCTGCCGCCCCCCAGCACGGCTACTCCACCATCTTCAACCCCGGCTCCCTCGGCAACGGCAGCATCTCCTGCTGGAGATGCGGTTCCTCCCGCCCCAGGGAACTTGGCAGCATCGCTTGGCGTCACTGGAGTTTCTGCAGTAATTTTGACCGCGGCCGTAGCTCTACTTACTTCTGCGTGATCGTTGCAGAGTCAATTTTTTGCTATTAATTTGGTTATTACATCTTCTTTTTACCGGTTGCGGAAGATGAAATGATGATGAGAATCGTGATCTTGGAGTTCTCATTCCCTGTCCTTCTTCTATTGAGAATAAAGAATATTTCGTCATCATGCTTGTCAATATTTCATGCCATGCCATGATGAATAGAAAAGCAGAAGAAGGGAACGTCTCCTTTTATTTTTCCGTCTCTTTGACTTTCATTGCATGACCAAATCAGTACAAATCTCAAGCACGGTTTAATCATACAAAGCCCAATTTAATATCTCTTCTCCTTCAAGTTTACCTAAGACAGCACTGGAGCGAATATGATCTCCACCGGCCATACGTAAGGCTTTAGGTTATACCAGGAAGTGTATAGCGTGATTTTTCTGTCTGTCGATGACTGCACGTATTGCATGACAGATGTGAAGAAGTAGACTGTTATCCTGGCAATAATGGGCCAAGCTAGTATTGGCAGAGAATCCCCCTGCTAAGTAAGTCAGTCCAAGACCAAACACATCTACATCTTTCACAGCTAAGTACCAAATGCTCGGTGGTCTTCACTTCATGACAGAACACAAACTCAGAGCTTACCCTAATCTTCCTTTTTGTTAAAAAAGTGATCCATTTTTAAAGAAAAATGGCGGCAACAATGTGTCCAAGATAAAGTTGAAGACTCTAGTATGTTGGAGAAATTTCTAGTGCATGTGCATGCAAAGGCAAAAAAACTCTCAATTAATGAAGAACTTTCTGGTACATGGGAGCAGACTACGTGGGCAGCAGAATGGACAACAAAATGGCCAAAGTAAAGTCAACAAAAGTGGCTGAGAGTTGGAGAGGATAGAAAAGTGCAGAAAAATGGAGAAGAGACCAGAAGATGCGGAAGAAACCGCACAAGAGAAGATAAAAAGTAAACTTGTAATATTATATTATATTTTTTTTTTTTTGTACCAATGTCGGTGGAGAATGGCGGTGACACGCCTATAAATAGGGGCCGGGTGTGTGTGTTTTGTGTGGTAGAAAAAACCAAAACCACTCATTCCTTTGTAATACTTACTTTCATAATAAAAGTTCTGTTTTTTTAACCCATACACCCTTGCCTTTGTAGCCCACATTTCACACATAAACACTTGCACACACACACACTTCCGCAAAATCACCAACAGTGGTATCAGAGCCACGTCTTTGGTCGGTATTGGGCGTTTGTCCTACCTACCCATTCCTAAAACTACCCTTTCCAAATACCCACTAACTAAACTATGGCCAACCCAACCTCATCCTCATTTCCTATTCCCATTTTTGATGGGAACAACTATGACTTTTGGAGCATAAAAATGACTACATTCTTGATGGCCCAAGACTTATGGGACATCGTGGAAAAGGTTGCGAGGCTCCGCCAGAAGGTGCAAGTGTTTCGAAGGATCAACTACAAAAGGATGCAAGGGCGCTATATTTTATCCAACAAGCGCTCGGAAACCGTATTTCCAAGAATTATTGGAGCGAGGACTGCAAAGAGGCTTGGGATATATTACGAGAGGAATTTCAAGGATCGGAAAAGGTACGCAGTATTCGCCTTCAAACTCTAAGAAGGGAATTTGAAAATTCTAAAATGAAAAATTATGAGACCGTACAAGAATATTGTGGAAAATTAAAGGAACTCGTTAATCAAATGAGAGCCTATGGAGATGGGATAACTGATCAAAGGGTTGTTGAGAAAATATTGGTGTCACTTACCAAAAATACAACTCTATAGTTACAACTATAGAAGGAACTAAAGACTTGACGACCCTATCAATAAGTGAATTAATTGGCTCTCTAGAAGCATATGAGAAAAGACTAATGGCACAAGATGAAGATTCAGTTGAAAGTGCCTTTCAGTCTAAAGTAAATATACGGTCTCATCAAACTAAAAATGATGGAAGGAGCTCATGGAAAAACAAAAGAGGAGGAGAAATTATAAAAAAGGAAAATTATCCACCTTGTGGTATTTGCAAGAAAACAAATCATTTGGAGAAGGATTGTTGGTTTAAAAATAAAAACAATGCCGCTTTTGTAAAAGATATGGCCAAATTGTCGTCGAAAACAAATAATCGAGCAAACTGTAGAAAAAAAAAAAAAAGAAAATGAAGAGAATACATTCTACGTGACAATAAAAATGAAACATGTTCGATAGTGGGTGTAAATCAATGACAGGGGACGAAACTATATTCACTCATATTGATAAGTCCGCAATGGTTTAGTAGATGTCAAAGGAAAAGGCACCATCACCGTGGAAACGAATAAAGGCCCAAAATATATACGTAATGTATATCTAACAAAATCTTTTAAGATTGATACAAAGTGGGTATTCTCTATATTTTAATAGAGATACCTGCATTATCTATGATAAATATAAAAATATTATTGCCTCTGTTAAGATGAAAATAACAATTTTCCTATTCAATGGAAATATGTCAAAGATATAGCCATGAAAGCTCAACTTGATGATTCATGGCTATGGCAAAAGATTTGGCCACTTTAATTTTGCTGGGCTAAAAATTCTCCATCAGAAAAATATGATGAGAGATTTTCCAGCCATTACAGAAATTCTCAGATGTTTGTGAAGGCTGTCTTCTTGGAAAACAATAGAGACAGTCCTTCCCATCTGGAGTTTCGGAAGCCATTAGAACTTGTCCACACGGATCCGAACACTTACGCCCAGCCAAAATAAATATTTTATCCTATTCATTGATGATTACACAAGAATGACGTGGGTATATTTTCTTCGAAAAGATCTAGGTTTTCTATCTTCAGAAAATTCAAGAACCACGTCAAAGTGGCCAAAAATCAAAGTCCTAAGAAGTGATTTTTTAATAAATTTTGTGAAGATGAAGGAGTCCATCACAACTAACTGTTGGTTACGCCTCGAGCAAAACGGAGTAGCCGAAAGAAAAAATAGAACCGTCATGGAGATGGCAAGATCTCTTTGACTTTCATTGCATCTCAAAGTGTGAAAATCAGAAAACTTGGGAGCTTGTCGATCGACCCGAAGACAAGGAGATCATTGAAGGGTCTACAAGACGTAGCTCAACAAATCTCACCGAGCACGGAATGGAAGATTTTAAATGGATATCTTCAAGGGTAACATAGAAACATTCTCAAAGGCCAAGAAGAAAAAGTCTTAAACCAACTTTAAATACTTCTATATCTCTTTCCTTCAAGTTTACCTGAACTATTGCAAAGTAGTTTCAACCCCCACTCATGACAAATGCACTGGAAAGAAGCTCGAAACTCCATAGGATACTTGCAACAACCAGGTATCGCCATACTATTCGTAGCCTTAGCGGCACAAAAGAATGGAAGATTTATCAACTAGATGTAAAATCAGCGTTCCTAAATGATATCTTCAAGGAAATATACATTCAACCACAAGGCTTATTCTCAAAGGCCACCAAGAAGGCCCTATACGGGTTAAAACAAGTGTATAGCGTGATTTTTCTGTCTGTGAGACAATGATGACTGCACGATGAAGGAATTGCATTCAAGATGACAGACAAATGAAAACTATTGAAGGAAGATGGAGCAAAAAAGCCGATGCCTCCTCTTTAGAAGTCTACTATATGTTGAGAAAAACTGTTACTATCTCGATTCATGCAAAGTCCAAGCCAAATTCCACTAGATACTCATGGTATTTGTGTGGATGATTGACTCAAGATGGAATGCATCCAAAAACAAGACTTGTAAAGCTCCCTACATGGCTACGAGAATTCTAGAAGACATTGTGCAGAAACACAAATGGAAGCAACTCCGATACTTTGCCTGTATCACTTCATACGAGAGCACAAAACATGCTATTCACTAAATCATTACAAAATTCAAGACATTGAGAAGTATGCTTTTCCATTTTTTAAAGAAAATGGCGGCAACAATGTGTCCAAGATAAAGTTGAAGACTCTAGTATGTTGGAGAAATTTCTTCATGGAAAGGCAAAAACTCTCAATTAATGAAGATGACTAGAGACAACAAAATCCAACAAAAGTGGCTAAGAGTTGGAGAGAATAGAAAAGAGAAAAATGGAGAAGAGACAGAAGATGCGGAAGAAACCGCACAAGAGAAGATAAAAGTAAACTTGTAATATTATATTATTTTTTTTTTTTTGTACTAATGTCCAAGAATGGCGGTGACACGCCTATCTAGGGGCTGGGGGTGTGTTTTGTCCCCCTTTGTAATACTTACTTTCATAATAAAAGTTCTGTTTTTTAACCCACATCCTTTGTAGCCCACATTTCACACATAAACACTTGCGCACCTCAGCATTGCAGCAAAGTCTTTTTTCTGGGGCAGTCAATATTTCACACAAGTTTCTATATCTACCTGATCACAGTGTGGCAACTTGAAGACTTGGGTTTTTATCATATGCTTTTTTCTTCTGTTACGTTGCAAAGCGGTATGCAGATTTAACTAAGAAAGCTCCACTTCTATTCCTGCCAATTCTTTATCTTCGGGCTAAAGTGAGTTTTGTGCAAGTAGGTTTGGTGTTCCAGGATTCGTTTCATTTTCTGAGAACTTCATAATGCCAGGCTCCACCCACGAGCTCAGTGTTGATTGGATGCACCTTGAATTGCTGAAGGATTGGTTTGTATCCTCCAGGTAAGCTTGGCCAGGAGAGCTCAGTGTTGATTGGATGCACCTTGTAATCCCTACAAGAATTCACCCGCCTGTCTTTACATGCTAACAGATTTTCCATTGGCTATCTTCCATGGAGCTCCTCGTTTGATCAGTTCCTTGCCTTCCAAGATTCTACTCCCCAAGACATCCTCCCTCCTTTTTTCGTCTCCATGAAGCTGCAATTAGGGAAGTAAAGTCCGCTGATCCTCCCAACTTAGAATTCTTGTATCCTCCAGGTAAGCTTGGCCAGGAGAGCTAGGTTGAACTGAGAGAGACTCTGAAACCCATGCCCCTTTCCGATTTAGCTTCGGTCAAGCTTCCTCAACTTCTCCACTGCTCTGTTCCCCCACTTCTCTGTTGCCGCGCCAAAATTTAGACCCAGCAGCATCCACTTGCTGACACCACTTCTTAAGAAAGTCAAAGCAAGACATTGAGAAAGTGGGGACTGCATTTGCCACTGTTTTCAAGAGCATTTCTCTCCCAGCTTGAGATAAAGAGAGAGATTTCCAGCCCGGAAGCTTTTTCCGACACCCTTTCTTTCGCATAACCCAGTGCCTCATATTTAGATCTTCCCACAACACGGCATTCCTCCTTCAGTTTCGTACGTTGTATTTGACCTTCGTGCATTGAATAACAAATGGGACAAGACATCAGCTACACATAAGACCAAATAGGGAGATAAAGGCGTATTCCTATGAAAGGATATATTTTTCCAGATCTTTTGCCATTTAGTAATAGTTCACAAGCCACAGATGTTACACAAGACATAAAACAACTCACCCATCTTCTCTCAAAAACCATTTTAAGCATTGCATATTCAAGGAAAACCCCTTTCCACACAGATTATATGATTTCTTCTTATCAAGTTTCATACCTCACCATCCATCCTTCCTTTTTTCCCTCAACTTCATACGATGGAATGCTTCATGGGCCACGATAATTTTATCTTGTATGAGTCTACCTTCAAGGAATGCATTCTGGAAAGGAGCTATGGATCGAGGAAAAGAACGTTTGAGCCTATTCATAAGGATTTTGGAAATGATTCTACAAATGAAGTTACATGAACTGATGGGTCTATACCCCTTTATTCCCCTACCGCTGCTGTCCCTCCGCCGTGCTCACCGCACGCTCATCTGACCATCACCAACATCAGAGGCGCATCCGCCTCCGGACCATGGGCGGAAGAGGCAGAGTAATTGATACTTCTCACTAATTTACCCACGTTTTGATTTAAGAAAATTTCCTTCGATCAAAATCGGAGAAAAAACATAGCCTTAACGAAAGCGACTCACTGCATTAGGAATCGAGTAGTAGACACCTCTCAAACATAGTCAAAGATTAAAAAGACGTTCGCCGTACAGGTAATTCAAAAACAACTTAATTATGGATAAAAAAACAACATAATTAATCATGCCTCAGGTTAATGTATTAATGGTGCATGGTAGAGTACGGATGATTGAGATATCACCAATACCAACAAGAACAATCAACAAAATTGCTGGAAAATTGATCGAGATTTAGGGGCAAGCATGGTCCGAGTTGGGCCGGTCCACCCCCTAACTCTAGGACTGACCCGGATAGTGTTGGTCCTCAATTTTTGGAACCAAAGAACGATCCTATTAAGTCTGGGACCGAGGACCGAACAAACCCAATAGGTTCGGTCCGGTTTCAGGATCAACTTGAGAACAACCGATAATTTTTTTGTTTCATTTGTTGCACTCCCTGAAAAGGCAAATTTATCATTTCAAATTACATATCTATCGACAATGTAGTGTTGTGCAACCAAACTATAAATACCAATATATATTCAATAAATTTAAGATAAGGCAACAATAGAAATTTCATACCTATTAAAAGCAAGAAACCATAAAAATGATTAAGACCCCTCATGGAAATATGGGACAAGATGGGAAGTTCCTGGAATCCTCTATCAATAATACTTGTAACACCATATGTAAAAGTGTTACAAATATTATATTAGATATATAACATATAAATATATATATGTATGTATGTATGTATGTATGTATGTATGTATGTATGTATGTATAATATTATATATTATATATAATATATAAAGTTAGGATTGGTCTAGGTTGGACCAATCCTAAACTTCCAGGACCGAGAACTAACCTGCACAAAACTGATCCAGGAATCTCACGACCAAGAACCGACCCAATCTCCTTAGGAACCGGATCAAGACTAGTAGGGTTGGGCCGGTCCGGGGTCGGTCCAAGATTGACCCTAGAGCGATGCTCACTCCTATCAAGATTATATAGACTATGAACTGAATTGAATACAACTCCTGCGCCCATAGATCTGAGTGTTTCTTTATTACATTATTGATTTGGTTCGGCAAAAGGATATATAACAATAATATCTCCTTCTCTTTCTCTCCCTCCCTCTCTCCCTCCTATAAAAACTTAATCACTATAAGGATCCGCACGCATTGCGATCGGAAGAAGCAGAAGGCAGGCTCGACTAAAAGCAGAGCTGAGTAGCAGAGGGGCGACCTGAAGGAGCACATGAAGATGGTAACTCGCGTGAATTTGACGGCGTGGTTGATCACGATGATCGCGGCGGGATTCATAGAAGTCGACACGGTGGCGGCGGCAACATACATGGTCGGAGACGGATTGGGGTGGACCGTCCCCTCCAACGTATCCTATTACCAGTCTTGGGCTGCCTCCAAGACTTTCATGGTTGGCGACAAGCTATGTATAAACCCCTCGTTTTACCTTGTTCTTTTTCCTTCGTTTGTTTCCTATTCCTCTTACATATACAAGGTTTTCTATTTCATTGTAAATTTGTCGGGCCGTTACTGAAGCGATTTGCATGTATATGTCAGAATGAATCGAGTTCCAATCATGACTTATTTTGTAATTTCTACAGTGGTATCGATTTTGTGCGTCGCATCATTAATGAAATGAGCATATTGATTTCAGCTTTCAATTGGACGGGGACGCACAATGTGGCCGAAGTATCAAAGGCCGAGTACGACAACTGCACCCAGGTCGTATCCGTTCTGGGCAGTCCGGGGGACATCCAGCTTTTGAAGGGCGGGTCTCACTATTACATCTGCACCGTCGATTCACACTGCAACCTTGGCCAGAAGCTGTCCATCACCGTTGGATCGTCAACAGCCACTCCGACCTCACCAAGCAATTCCGCTTCGTCAACAGCTGTTGACTCCAGTGTGTCGGTCCTTGCATTCATAACCATCGCCTGTATCAACTTACTATGTCATTACACTCGCCATTGAATCGAATGTTGTATATTATGTTGGGTTAACGCAACGATGTCATCTCTATAATATATGGAAAATAAGGTCGATTGTCTCTTTCTTGGCCTATAAGAAAATGGAGTCAATTCATGCGAGTTAGATTGCCGCTGTTTGTTGATTTCGATCAATGGATTCCCCAAAACGTGAACTACCAGCGGTGAAGTGTACATATGTCCTTAGAGAAAACTGAAATTAGTGTCACTTAGTCGGGCCCTTCCTAAGTACCCCTACATTATTAAATAGGAAAGTTTTGAAAAAAAGGTGATAAAAATAAATTAACATATTTTAAAACAATCCGCTTTCTCCACTTCACTCCCTTAACCACCTAAGCTTGCTAAGGTGTAGTGCGTGCAATAACGTATATAACGCTAAGATATGTCTAGTAAGTTGAGAGATGGACCCTCCGCAAGCTCCGTCACATACAATTTAACCGAACGAAGAACCCGATCCGACGGTTGAGAGAAGAAGCGATGAAGTCTAGTTAGGTTCAAATTCTGGCACTCCGCTCATCAAAGTTCACTAAAGAGAGTCTCATCAACCATACTTCAAGCCACTGTGTTCACTTAATCAAGGGGAAAATTGTCCAAAAAGTCCTTTACATATCGTATGCTTGCAATTCAATCATAAATTTTTCAATTGTGTCAATTCGATCCTGACCTTATTATATAGTAGTCAATTCAATTCTAAACATTTCAATAGTGTCAATTTAGTTTTAAACCTTTTAATGATTCCGACCAAAATAACCTAGAAAGTCTACATTACTAAATCATTAAAATGTTTGTGACTATATTAGCAAATTGACAAAAGGTTTAGTACTAAATTGGTTATCATACAATAGGTTTAAATTTAAATTGACACAATTAAAAGGTTTATAACTAAGTTAGCTGTTGTACAATAGATTTAAGACTTTTTGAACAATTATTCTCTTAATCAATTATTTATCAATCTTAAAATTGACACAAAGGAGTCATAAGTAATGTCCAAAAAGATCAAAGCAAAGCAGCACAAGAAAGAAGACTTTTGATAAGGGGTTGGCGGCGAGATACCTGGGGAAGTTTCTTCCTTATAATGCTGATGAAAGCGACGCAAAGATAAGATTGCACCATCTGAACTTAGTGGAGTATATATTCATCTTTAAATCATCCAATGTCATCGGTCCAAGTATCGTTAGAGCATCAAAAGCAACTAAAAAAGTACTTAACTTGATCCTGCTTTACAATTTCTTCTGGCACTAGGTGAAGTGCTGCGATGCATAAGAGAAATTGATGGCCGATCACGACGTGACCCGAGTTGAATTAAAGAGCGAGCAGTAGGTGCGACACTGAAAAGGATGGATTTCTCATCTTTGGGACGTAATGCTTACGCAGTTAATGCATTGTCTGTCATCACTGTTTAGGATACTAGCTATACGGCAATATTATTGACTTGACAAAGTTATAGGATTTCCTTCTTCTTTTTCCGAATATCAATTGCATAGAGCTCTACTCTCTTGAAAGAAATTTCATCCCCAAAATGCAAATAACAAAATGTTTTCAAAGGTGGAACCTATGCCTCAAAAAGTTTAGGCTGCGTTTGTTTTCGTTTTTTTTCTGTTCTTAAACAACTTTTTTTGTTTTTTTGTTCGCTTAACAAAAAGCAAAAAACAAACATGTTTGTGTGCATTTTGTTAAAAATTATTTTTGTTAAAAACACATCTCTGAATGTAAAAAAGAAAAAAAAAAAGTTATTTCTTGTTTCTAGAACAAAATTTAGAAACACTTTCTTTTTTCTTCTTTTTTTTTTTTTTTCTTCTTCTTTTTTTCTTTTTTTTCTTTCTTTTTCTTTGGCCGGTCGCCGGCCTCGGTCGGGTCGGCAACCGGCCATCGAGGGCCGGCGACCTCGCCGGAGCGTCGCCAGCCCCCGGCAAGGCCGAGTGTTGCCGGCCCCTAGCGAAGCTCGACCTCGCCTCGCCCAACTACGGCGAGGCTCAACCTCACCGGGGCCGGCGAGCCTTGCCGTGGGCCGGGCGAGGCCGGCCTCTCATCGGCCGCCGCCGCCATGGCTGAGGCTCGACAACCTACCAAAAGAAAAAAAAAAAAAGAAAAAAGGAAAAAGGAAAAAAAGGAAAAAATTAAAAAATAAGAAAAATAAGAAAGAAAATAGAAAAAATAAAATAAAAATATTTAAAAATAAAAGAAATAAAAAATTATATAAATTTACCAAACGCGTTTTTTTTCAAAATTGTTCCCTTAACAAACACTTTTTTCTATTTCTGTTTCCTAACAATTTTTAAACAAAAATGTTACCAAACGCGCCCGCGCCCTTAATGACTCCCGACAGCAAAAAGAAAATCAATCAAGTGGCCTGTGAAGAGCTTTGAGTAGCTTCTTGATCCATCATGTATTCGATCGAAGGCCTCATCAAGTTAGTCATCCATATGCATGTACACATTAAAAAAGAAAAGTCTTTCTCTACATCACTTGCTTATATCATCCTTAGCTCTCCCAAGTCCTTTCTCTCTCAACAGAAAATTGCATATTGTAAGCAATGACGATACCTACAAGCTTTCTAACACAATTTATATCAACGCAACTAATGGGCATGCCGCACGCATTTTAAGCCATAACTGGAACGAGATTGTCTGCGTGCTAAAAGAACATATAGATATAAAACTGGTAGGGCAAGTTTGAGCTGTTTTGAGCAAGTGTATTGCTTTGCATGTGGATGTGCAAAAGAATACAACAGTCTTATCTTTCAAACGCCAACTCCAATTGAACTTGCAGAAAGAAGCATCACTGCTCTCTCTAATTGCTGCGTTCAAAGTTCTGAATTGGAGAGTTTAGTTGAATGTCCTTATTAATATTCTGCCAGAACTACACTACAGCATGCAAGATTTTGCAATCATTTGGAATTCTTAGTTCATTAACTTCCTGATCTTTGACGATGCTCAACATTGAAGTGAATGTCAATTAGGCCTGTTATGCCAGCAGTGATCTTTTGACCTACTTTAACAGGGCCAACACCTTGGGGAGTGCCTGCACAGTCAAGTCCAAGGGACCATATGCCAAAAAAGAAACAAAACATCATTAGACACAGAAAAAGCCCCTTCTGAATCTAAGGGAAGTCTGGGGAAAGGGAGTTGAGAAACTTTGAAAACTTGGTTTTTTTGTCTGGTTATACTACTGATAACATGCTAATACACAGCAAAATAACATAACAGCAAGAAAACATCTGACCGGTGAAATGCACCCAAAAGTGACAAAAGATTGAAGCAAGTACCTGTCAGTATTACATCTCCCTCAAAAAGGGTCATAATAGAGCTAATGTGGCTAATAAGATACGGAAGCTTAAAAATCATGTCCTTGGTTGAACCCTTCTGCCTTATTTCATCATCCACCTGTAGTTAGAGCGAATGATCAAACTTAAGATCAGTCTGCAGAGAAGATAATCAAGCAATCACTGTTATGTGAATGTAAGACTGAGAATTTGACACCTTGAGCCACAATTCCAAGTTGTCAGGGTTTGGGACCAAAGATTTGTCCAGCTGAGAAGGGTTTTGCAATCAAAACAATAGGCAAAATCAGAAAACTGCCAAAAGAGAAAACACTCAAACTAAAGTCAGATACTTGAAAATCCATGGTAAGCAATCCACAGAACTCGGTTCCTAAAGTAATCTTCTTCCAAGCCCACTGGCTGGCTAATCTCAAGTCAGAGTGTGCCTCCATTGAATTCATCAGACAATCTAAACTGATCCTCTAGCAAAACCTATCATTCATCCCAGCAACCCATCATCCAGAATTTATCCTTCCGCATTACCTCAATGTTTAATCTGATAAAAAGAAATTAAGCAAATAGCATTTCACTCACCACAGAGCTAATTGGTGTGAAAGTATCTTGGCCTTTTGCTACTGTCCATGGAAGACCTGCAGACTACCAACAAGAACAATTGGGAAAAGATGAAATCAATTTTATTTAGAGTTGTATGGATCCTCAATGAGAAAATTTTTCGGATCCACAGAAAAATGAGGAAAATAACATAAAAAAAGGAGCTGAAAAGATAACAAAAGCAGGTTGGTCTCAGTTGGTGTCCACAGTATTGTAGGGCCAATAAGTTCCAAGCAATAATCAAGTTTAATGTGCTGAGCTAATCAGCTTATTAAGAATTTTCCTAGGTTTATTGCAAGGACATGTTACCAAAGGAAAGGACTGACTCAAATTATAACCATTAGGATTTGGCAAATAATAAAAAAAATCTTCAGAAAACTACCAGCCACCCCATCTTTAACAGCAACTTTTCTGAACCAAAAGATACAGCTAGTAGATAATTGAACATGTAATATATTTTGTAAACAAAGAGAAAGGTAGGGCCACCAATTCTATACATAAGAGATTTAACAAATAGGAAGTACACCTTTGCTTTAGATTGGATCTCCCTAGCAGTCATATCCAGTCCAAGAGCATATCCTACAATTCATGAGCGTAGCTTCACTATCTCAAAATATTGAAAAATCTTCAATCAAACTTAAAGCGCATGGATCAGAGAAACAAAATCACGAAAAAGACGGAATAGAAAGCCAATGACTGATTAGTTGCACATTCTAATTTCTCTGCAATCCCTGCACTTAGCATCATGATATCCAAAGCCAACCACATTCAGTATCCCGAACCTCCACAATTTATAGAAGTTGGGTGATAACTAGCTCCATTACAGATCCACACAACCAGCCACAATGTAACGTGTTTCATGCACCGTCCCAGGATCATAATGCGCATCTATTCTTCTATAACCGTGAAAAGGTTTGTGCTGCTTTCCCAAAACACAATCCAAACGACCAGAACTTGAGGAGGTAAAAAGAAAAGCATAGACCAACTCCATCAGCAAGTCAATTATTTATGCTAGGAATGCGTTCGTGAGCACCAATAACAATGGGGAAAAGCACTAATGGGAATTCAAGACGAGACTAACCATACAGTTTCAGTAAGTTGACAAGACGACATTGCATAACTTTCTCTCGACCAGGATTACCAATTCAACAACGATAAAAAGCTAGCGCACCGGTTCAACAGAAGATAAAAATCATCCTACACAGTTCAGAATCATCCTCCAAAACAAGTCGCCAAATTCCCCTGTTAAGCTTCACAATCACCCCCCAATCTCCAATGAAGTCGTATCACGATCCGACACAAACCATCCTACCATAACTATTTCGAGCCCGTCCAATGCCGAACAAACTCATTCCACATAAAAAAGAATCCAAAACGTCCGAAGGCTTCACGAATCGCGACGCGAACGCCACTACAAAAAGACAGCAGCAAAAAATTCATCAAGCGCACAGAGCAATCGCGGAACCGAAGTACCTCCGACGTAGTCCATGGCGGCCGGCTCGGGCACGTTCCGGGCCTTCCGGCCGATCACGACCGCGAGCTCCACCTCGTGGTCGAGCGACAGCAGCGGGGGCGGCACCTCGATCGTCCCTCCGTTTTCCAAGTACGACGACGTCGGCTTCAGGAACAGCACGGGCTCCTAGGTCACGGGAAGGACACCGCGCGCGCGGATCGGCTTCAGGCACGCGGTCGCGGCGATCTCTAGAAATCGACCAAGGAAGAAAGAGAGAGAGAGAGAGAGAGAGAGAGTACCTTGGGAACGGCGTTGCCGAGCTCCTGGGCGTGGGCGGCGTAGTTGCGGCCGACGGCGACGATCTTGGTGCCGGCCTGGAGCAGCTTCTGAAGTCCGATCGACGCCATCGGGCTGTGCGAAGAAGGAAGAAGAAAGTGGATCGAGAGTGACAGAGAGAGCGAGAGAGTGCGCAGAAGGGGACGACAGAGTTGGGTTTTTTTTTCTCAATTGTATTCCGCTTCAAATTCTCTCTCTCTTTTTTTTTTTTTTCAGTTTTTTGGGCATTGATATGAAATGTCAATATATAAATGTGAAAATTTGAGGAGCTTGATTTCTGAGTCAAGATATTTGATCAATCAAATTTTAGCGATCCTATGCATAAAAGAAATTAGAACTTTTGATGTTATTTTATAACATGAGATCTGCAGGACTTATTGTTTGTGCATTAGAATTGAAAAGCCAAGTGATTAATTATGTATTTGGGTGTGTGTATATATATGTGTTTGTGATAGAACAAGAAAAAGAAAAGGTTGTAGTAGTGTGTGGAGAAGATAAGATATGCACTTCTTGGGACAAATTATTTAGAGATGTAAATTAGTTTAAGAAAAGAAATGTAATGATAGTAAGACGATAAAAAGATTATGTATAATTTTTAAAGCAAATTATATTTCTTGAATTAGTTGACGACTACCTTAACTATATTTGATATGATTTCGAGCATTTTGCTATATAGTATTGTTCTTGAATATCTTAACAGAAGGCATTCACATTATATGAAACTTTTAGATTCAAGCTTAAAATCGAAATACTCCTTAAATTTGCAATCTATAAATGGTCATATAATTGAATTCTTATTGCACATATTTCTATGTACATACCAAAAACACATTCTCCAATAACGAAGTGGTTCAAGTTATGCAAGAAAGTTTGATTAATAATCGTTTTCATACCACGCATCAAGAAGAAACAACGAATCTCGTCGACGTAATCAGCTAGGCTTTCGCCTAAATGAGGATCGAGATTCAGGGGCTTGGACGTATCAGGAGGCGTTGCTTTGACCTTGTATTGGCGTGTCGAGCCTCCCGCACGATCTCATCAGACTTGCTCAGCATCGGGGTCGTGTGGTCCTCCTCTCGACGTCACATGAGACGTTCACCTGACTCATAACTGCTATAAATAAGGCCGCCGCAGCCGAAGACGATGCGAATTGGTCACGAATCGATGTCAAATCTTTCTAGATATTCAAAGTTAGGCGTGCTCTCCTCTCTCTCTCTCTCTCAATAAAATATGAAAGGACCTTATCCAGAAGCTTAAGTCATCAGAGTGCCCTCCCTAATGCCGCGCTAGTGAAAGAGTTATGGTCGGATCTGATTGAAGAATTCTGACTTTGCATATTTTGGATAAGATATTCTGATTCAACAGATCCCGTTGACATCGTTAGCATTATAGCATCACATGTGGCGATGGTGCACGCGCTCGTTCGTTTCAATTTCATGTCACTTTTGAATTTCGGTAGTGTTAGTATTTTCAAAGCGTCATTCACGATTTAGTCCCGAGTAGTATGTAAATGGATATTAAAATGATGGTGTAAACTACACAAATGTTCAATTTAGTGCAATATTACAATCATAGACTGTCCAAATGGAGTGGAATGAAAATTAAATCTGCGTGCCCAGCCTTATAGACTGAAAAATGGCCTTACCCTAGTACCATTCATTATCAAGTTTTTGGCAAAAAGATCGTTAGTAAAAAAGGCATGCAGCCTTCCATTTGCTCAATCATAGAAGATATTGAGGGCACAAGCTTCATAAAATCAATTTATTCCATAAATCAATTTTAGTTTTTTTTTTCGAAGAAATTTCTAAGAAAATTTTAGTCCGTTTCTAATATAATGATAACAAAAAAAATTTATTTCAAAAATAAAAATTCGTTTGATAACAATACTAATTTTTTTCTCTCCCGAGTAGCGATGGGAGGCGGCCGGCGGCGGGTGACCAATGGCGGGTGTCTAATGACAAGCAGCCAGCAATCGGCGATTAGGCGATAGGCGAGTGAAGAGAGCAATGATGAGAAGAGTTTTTATTTTTATTTTTATTTTAAAAATAGAAAAAGTAAAAATTTTAACTTTTGATTTATGTTCCAAATTTATTTTGGATAAAAATTTGTTCCACAAATTAAAATGAAATTGTATTTTCAAACGGATTTCCATTTCAAATCTATTCTAAAAAAAAAAAAAAAAAAAAAAAAAAGAAATAGAATTGTTATCATGTATGCGTGTCCTAAACTTCTATAGAAGCACACTGCTTAGCATCTATAGAAGATGATTGCTGAATTCTACATGAGAAGCTTCATCGTGCACAAATTGGACACAAATATTCAAGCTATCAAATAAGGATCTCAAGCGGACCAATAAAATTTAAATTTAAAAGAATGGCATTCCGTTGAGACTTGTACATTGGGTAAAAGATTCAAGACTTCATGTTTGTCCCATAGCGTTTCACACATGGATTTACTTCGACCGACAAAGAGTAAAATTCTTGGTGATAAAAATGCTTGGTAATTGTTGATGATTGCATATGATATATATTACCAATATACTTTTTCATAAATTTAGGGCATTACACGTATAAATTGCAAGACATGGCGTGCGATAAAAGCATCAATATCCCTATAGGCAAAAGATGTTAATGTTAGATGTTATCAATGAAATGCATCTAAGATGTTTTACTTAAGAAAAAAACTCCCTTTGAGCTAAAAATCAACCATTGTATACTATTATGTATTTGGATATACTTGTCAAAATCCTTGAATTTCAATCATATCCCAATCAGTTTGGGGAAATTGTCTAAAGAAATCCCAAATTTATTATACTTTTGTCAATTTAACCATAAAACATTTTTATTGTTCCAATTGAGTCCTAAATATTTTCACATTTTACTAATTGAATGTATCCCGCTAATTTTGGATAGAAAATCGTTAATATGAACATCTCTTATATAGCATGGCCAGCATTGATGTGGACAATTCATAATAATAACTTAATATTTTTTATTTTTCTTTATTTTTCTTTTCTTTTCCTTCTTTACGTTTTTCCTATTCTCTTCTCTTCTCTTCTTTTTTTCTTTTTCTCTTTCTTTTACACGAATTAGTATTTCTATATAGAGTCGGTTTTTTCTAATTTTATTTTATATCTAATTAGTCTATCTTATCAAGCGAAGGTTAAAAGGAATGTCAGATAAAGAAAGTAGTTTTTCTTGATTGAATTGTTGATAAACAGTTAATTAGTCTTGCAAAATTAGTTGATTTTATTTTTTGTCATACATGAAAAATCCTTCTTATCTGAGTATATCATTTGTAATTTGACTTTATTTGTGAGCATTCATCTTTCATTGACTAACACAATGTATATGTAAATCATTGTTATTTGTTATTGTCTCATACAATGAAATTTACTCTAAATGGACATACGTCGATGCTATTATTCAATGTCTTGAAATAGTTTTTTTTTTTTTTTTTGGGGTAATGGACAATGTTAAAATTTCAGTATGAGGTATCGGCTCGCCATCTAACAGGAATGTATGTAAGAAGATATTTGCTCTTTTTCTAACTTCTATCATATATTATAAAATTTCAATGGAAACATTGCTTTTAAATGAAAGTGCGTTTTATGACCAAAAATTAAAAATAGTGATATTGAATTAGTCTATTGGCTAAAGTGTGGGATAATAGAAAATTTAAATTTCACCACGGCATCACGCAGGCCCCAGTGACTATTAAATTTGATTTTCCTTTTTTTGCCTAGTGCAGAATCAGATTTTTCATGTTCGAAGAGAAATTTAAACTTGGATTTGGATTCCTCATGGAAATATTATTCCTTGAAATTAGTAGAAATGGATTTCCTAGTTTCACCTGGTATCGAGATTTCATGACCATCTATTATAATAGATAAAAATTATAAAAGATAAATAAAACTTGCACAGATCCTGACGCTTACTGCTACAACGCCAAAAATTATCCTCCTTTTGTGTTAAAACATAAAACGATTTTTCTTACTTTAATGTAAAAGATGCCATTGTCGTTTTGAGATGATAAATAATGAGAGAGAGTGAGAGAGAGAGAGAGAGAGAGCAGTTAAAAATTCTTTTTCATGGGGAGTTTCCCATGAAAGTGGCATAACATTACTTTAATCAATCAAGAGGTTGAATCTCTAAAGAGACGTCGAAGAATGTCACCGATTAAAAAGGTATTCTAATGACTTTTTGTCTGTGTGTAGAGAGAAGACTACGCAACAAGGCATCCTCAAGTGGCCCCTCTCTTTCCTCCTGTAGGTTACTTAACAAAATCCTACATGATCCGACGATCGATATGTTTTGTCGCTGGCTCACGCTCATTAGCACCAGGAGCAAATGACTATCGGCCGTTAGTTTTCTTGTCTACTTTTTTATTAATAGAGAAGGCAATGATTGTCCATACTGTGCAGCATGCGCAATGCATCGCATGCGTAATGCTGCGGAAGTTCGGGGGCAATGATTTGGCCTTTCTGCGCTGCGAGCATCGCCCTTGGACCGTTGCATGGCGACAACTTTATAAAGCAAAGCCCCTTCATGGGTTCCACGCACCTTGTGTATAAGCTGAGAATCGGTCGAGATCACAGCAGTGGGTGGTTCGTGTCGTTTGACCACTCCTCAGTCAGTCGACTATTCCTTGCTCTTATCTATCTTTCGTCATTTCATTTTTCCAAATAGACATATACTATTCAAACGTTAATAACTTATAAATGAGTAATGAGAAAACTAGACACGAGCATCAAGGTCCCAATCTAACATTGATGGACCTTGACCAAGGCATTGGGGACCTGAGCACAGGCATTTGAGTCTCGAGTCCACAAAGGCTGTGTGCAAGAACCCAATGCCCTAGCCTAAGACCCCAATACCCTGCCTTTGGCACAGGCACCAGGGTGTCCGACCTGACCTTGATGGACCTAGGTGGGGTGAGAGGAACTAGGTCTCCATAGATGTGGGCATGAGTGCCAAGGACCCCCAGCCTGGGAGTGGGGTCCTGATAAATTAAATGTCATTATAAATGTGAATATATAAATGTAAAAAATTGAGGAGCTTGATTTCAAGTGATTAAATCAAATTTTAGTGAAATTAGAACTTTTGATGTTATTTTAGGTGTGTGATCTGCAGGACTTATGATTTGTGCATTAGAATTGAAAAGCCAAGTGATTAATTATGTATTTGGGTGTGTATATATGTTTGTGATAGAAAAAGAAAAAGAAAAGGTTGTAATAGTGTGTGGAGAAGATAAGAGATGCACTTATAGGGACAAATTGTTTAGAGATGTAAATTAGTTTAAGAAAAGAAACATAATGATAGTAAGACGATAAAAAGATTATGTATAATTTTTAAAGTAAATTATATTTCTTGAATACAACTACCTTAACTATATTTGATATGATTTCGAGCATTTTGCTATATAGTATTGTTCTCGTACATCTTAACAGAAGGCATTCACATTATATGAAACTTTTAGATTCAAGCTTAAAATTGAAATACTCCTTAAATTTGCAATTTATAATGGTCATATAATCGAATTCTTATTGCGACATATTTCTATGTACATACCAAAACACATTCTCCAATAATGAAGTGGTTCAAGTTATGCAAGAAAGTTTGATTAATAATCGTTTTCATACCACGCATCAAGAAGAAACAACGAATCTCGTCGACGTAATCAGCTAGGCTTAGCCTAAATGAGGATCGAGATTCAGGGGTTTGGACGTATCAGGAGGCGTTGCTTTGATCTTGTATTGGCGTGTTGAGCCTCCCGCACGATCTCATCAGACTTGCTCAGCATCGTGGTCGTGTGGTCCTCCTCTCGACGTCACATGAGATGTTTACCTGTCATAACTGGTATAAATAAGGACAGCGTACGTCTCTGAGTGTAAGGCCGCCGCACCCGAAGGCGATGCGAATTGGTCATGAGCCAATGTCAAATCTTTCCAGATATTCAAAGTTAGGCGTGCTCTCCTCTCTCTCTCGCTCTCAATAAAATATGAAAAGGACCTTATCCAGAAGCTTAAGTCATCAGAGTGCCCTCCCTCTTGCCGCCCTAGTGAAAGAGTAATGGTCGGATCTGATTGGAAATTCTAACTTTGCATGTTTCGGATAAGATATTTACATTCAACAGTTCCCGTTGACATCGTTAGCATTATAGCATGACACATGGCGATTGTGCATGCGCTCGTTCTTTTCGATTTCAAGTCACTTTTGAATTTCGGTGATGTTAGTATTTTCAAAGTGTCATTCACAATTTAGTCCCGAGTAGTATGTAAATAGATATTAAAATGATGGGGTAAACTACACAAATGTTCGATTTAGTGCAATATTACCATCCTAGACTGTCCAAATGGAATGGAGTGAAAATTAAATCTGCATGCCCAGCCTTATAGATTGGAAAAATGGCCTTACCCTAGTACCATTTGTAAAATTCTCGATTTCAACCCTTATTTTGGTCCCAACTAAGAGATTAAGATAGGCCTTAGGTTAGTCAAACCTTCTTAGAAAATAAGTGAATAAATGTGAATAAGTGTGAACAAATGTGAACTTATTAAGTAAAGTGGGGAAATTTTTTTTTTAATATCTTAGGATCTAAGTGTAAATGGTAGAATTTGGAACCTACAAAGGAGAGGTCACATGTAGAGAGAGAGAGAGAGAGAGAGAGGAGAAGGTCAAGACAAATCCAACTTTGGATCAAGACAAGTCTACCTTATCTCTTTTGGACGTTAGCCAAAAAATAACCGAGACAAGTGTCCAAGCTAGTATAGAGCCTACTTAGGATCTTGGGAGATAAGATTGTATAATCATGGGTGACCCTTGATTCAATGCCAAGTGGGAGCACTCCTATATTGAGCTAGAACTTACTTCATTTAATTTTCAAAATTTCTGGACCTTTGTTATTTGCCAATTTTACAGAGCTTATTATGTTACAAATTTGGAGAAGCTTTCTTCATGAAAGTTTTTCAAAATATCTTGATCTTTAACATTCTTAAATTTCATATTTTTCTGAGGCGAAATGATTAGGACGAATGCCCAATCAATTACCGTAAAGAACCTGCCCAGTATAGTGAAAATGGTAACCAAGTTGCTTTCTCGAATTTTTATAAAATCTTCCCTTTAGAATTTGGACATGCTTCATTCATAAAATTTTTGAATGACATCCACATCTACAACATATTTAAATTTCAAAGAGTTTTGTGAAGATTTAGATTTCGAAATGAGTCTCTCTCTCTCTCTCTCTCTCTCTCTCTCTCTCTCTCTCTCTGACCGTTGAATCTGCTCGATGGATGAATTTTTGCGTTGTATTCAATGAATTATTTCTCTTTCCACAGAACGAATTTGACTTGGATTCCTTCATGAAAAATATTTTCTAAGGTCTTCTTTACAACATATTAAAATTATATAATTTTTTGAGTCAGTTTGATAAGGTAATGATACTGATTTCGAAAGTTGTTCAAAACTATTTTTGCCTTAGAATGGAGAACCACATGCCCAACTTGGAGGGGAAGGGAGCTACACGCCTAACTAGAGGAAGAAGTCAATCTAGAGTCTTCTTGGCTTGAAGATAATAATGTATTAAATGCTTTTGGAAGCTAGCTACTTAATTAGCTTAATGAATCACATGCTGATGTGGTTGACTTGGAGAACAAGTTGTCTAAAGTCCAAGTTTCTTGATGACCAAATCTTAGGTAAATCTTAAGGTATGATGACCCTAAAATGTAGCCCTAATGAACAAAATAAGAACCAACTAATTAGAATAAGATATTAGAAATTAAAGGGGCTTATGTGTCCCTTAGGTGCCATTGGTAATAATGAGCATAGAGTGAGCCTTGAAAGACAAACAAATAGGTAGACCAATTATAAGCCAATACCAAAGTACCTAGGCGCCAACTCTTGAAGATAGGTAGGCCAACTCGTCATTTATATGTAATCATGAGTTTGCATACAAATCAAAGAGGAGGAGGCCTATAGATAAGATAAGCCATCCTCGTATTTTAAGACTTAGCCTTTCTCTCTTTTCCTCTCCCTTCCTCCCTTCTCTTTCACACTCTTCTCTTTCAAGTCACCCTAGACGCCGACCAACCACCAAAGAAGCATCTTGGAGCTAGGCCTAAAAAGTAGTAAGTAAATTTTCCTAATTCTTCGATAAGGCGATGTGTTACGCTTATCGATTTTAGGATCATGTCATTGTTTGCTTGTCTTGGCTTTGTATTGTTATGCTTGTTGTGTTTCTATTGCTTGTTGTTGCATTAAGTAAGTTCATGATTCTGCATAAGTGTCGAGCACACCTGGATGTTGAGGAAATGTCTCAGTGACTATAAAAATGCTAAAGCCTGAGCAAATGGTTCTAAGTCAAGGTCACGAGTCCGAATCGCATTTAGCATGAGTTTGATTTAATAAAACATAAGAGTCGTTCATTAATTCATTTTGCATGGTACGCCTTCGGGCCTTTCATTCGCCTAAAAGTTTAAACATAAAATGAATCGATTGATGCTTGAAATGCATGGACATGCAATGGACTTATATGCCGACGCTAAGGGATGCCGGGTCGTTGCCTAGAGTAAAGCCTCGGATGCCGTCCCAATATTGAGATCGTGGATGATGCCAACTCGGGTCGAGGCCGATGCCCGGGGGTTGCTTGGATGCCTCCTGATAATGAGATCGGGACAATGCCGGTTGCCAAGGGAGGGACCGATGCCGGATTGTTATCGAAAGAGTCGATTAATTTCAACTAATATGATACTAAAAAAGAAAAATGAAAGTCCACGTGTGGTCCATGATTGATACATATGTGATGCTTGCAAAAGCTGGGTTTGCATCAATTTGAGCATATATTTGAATTGGGTCACTTAGTGCTTGAATGTGTTCCATGAGATGCGAGCATTCCTTTTTATGACCGAAATGATAATAAGCCACGGATCTTTGGAAAGCTTGTTCATATGCACTAATTCTTTGTCTTTGATTCTTGAAAGTACATAGACGGTTGAGAACCTCTTATATGCATAAGCAAGGCAAGGCACAAAACCTTGCTATTGATTTGCCATCAACAAGTTGGTGCTGACCTTGTGTCCGACGATCAAGGGCGAGATCTCTTATAGGAGAATTAGGGATTTCTACTTATTGAATCACCGACTTACTCTTATTGTTCTAACCATTTCAAATGTGTGATGGGTGAACCGGGGTCCAAGAAGGGAATGAACCCAGCGTGGGGGCCGCTTTTGGGAGCAACTCTGTAGAGGAGGTAGGCTACCCCGACCTTTTGATTAACTATGTATGGAGACAAAAATAAATAGTCTAGGACTAGGATGTGCATGTAATCAAAACAACTTTTGATGTGGGAATATGTATATGTGTATGTTGCTTTTATTTACTTGACTTGCATATGTCTTGCCCGGTTTCCATGTTTGTTTGTACGGGGATTGTTATTGATCGCTTCCGCATGTGCTTAACTAAAGATAAAAGACTTTCGGGACATTCGACATTGCTTGGGGCGTCAATGTTAACCCACTAGGTCATGCTCTCTTGCTAGAGGTGGGACGGGGTGTGACATCCTATTTTTGGTATCGGAGCGGGGTTAATTACCTAGAGTGATAAGGTGCACTGGGAGTTGGGCTAGTTAGTTAGGAAAAAAAAATACTATACATGTATTCGCTTGAGTGATCTGTTTTTGCTAACCTTAACCCCTCTCCCTTTGGTATTGCTATAGTTGTGCTCATTCTTTTGTATAGGTATTCTTTAGAAATCTAGTAGAACACCATGAGTGCTTGAGATCGGTCGACTTCTAAAGGAAAGTCGAAGCAAGATCCCCGAGTTGATGGAATACTGCAAGCCCTTGCAACCATAGGAGGTTTAATGGAACAACATGCACAATAGCAAGTTAATGATAATGGGAATGGTGATCGACCGATGCAAGGACTAGTTGAACAGTTCCTGAAACTTAAACCATTAAAATTTGCTGAAACTAGAGATTCTGAGGAAGTGGCATCATGGATCAATGAACTAGAAAAGATATTTACAATACTGAAATGCTTTGATGAGGACAGAGTTACATTGGCAGTGTATCAACTACAAGGCAATGCTAGCCATTGGTGGAAGGCAACTCAAGAGAGGATATGGTGCAACTATTTCCTGGAATGCTCTTGTGGAAGCATTTAATGGCAAATATTTCTCGAAGTGTGCCCGTGATCAAAAGATGGAAGAATTTCTGCAATTCCGCTTGAATAATATGACGGTCGACCAATACGAGGCAAAGTTCTTTGAACTGTCCAAGTACGCTTCCTGATTGGTTGAGCATCTTGTAGATAGAGCTATGCAATTTGGAGATGGATTAAAGCCCGAAATACGAAGCCAACTTGTGCCATTAAATCTTAAAGATTATGGTGAGCTATATGAAAGGGCTTAGTTAGTTGAGAAGGACAACATGGAACGAGCGATGAATTGACCTTATTATCCCGCCTTGAGAAGTGGGAACCAGCATTCGGGTAAGCGGCCGAGGATGGGAGACAAATCTTTCTTTGTTCCTAATAAGATTAATCGTAATCAAAAGCCCCATTTTTCTTCAAAAGATGGATGCTGCATTTGTCGAAAATGTCATGGGAATGCTCCCTATTATGTAAGGACAAGAGCTTGCTTCGGATGTGGCTAGTAGAGCCAGCTCCTTAAGGCCACCTCCTTAGAAATTGTCCGTAGCGACAAGGAATACAGCAGTAGCAGCTGCAACAGCCACTAATGAGGGTTGCACCTCCGGACAATTCTAATTGTCCATCAGCTCTAGGAATATTGTACGTGATGAATCAGGAAGAGACGAGAATTCACACACCATTATCACAGGTGCGATTTCTCCACGAACCATGTGGCTTATGCATTGTTTGATACTAGAGCTTCTTGTTCATTTGTTGCGGAATGTTTTATGCAATTAGTTGGATTGAAATCTGAATCGTTAGAAGTCGTACTCAATGTCTCCACTCCAATGAGAAATGAAGTGTTGTCCACTCTAGGATGTCGAGGGTGTAAAAAGGGCATAGGTGGTCAGGAAGAAATTATAGACCTAATTGCATTGGCTATGTATGACTTCGACATTATCATTGAGATAAATTGGCTCATTAAACAACGAGCTCATGTGGATTGTTATGGTAAAACAATCCAATTTAATCCACTCGAGCATCCTAGCTATAAGTTTATAGGAAATGGAGGAGGACCCTCCATGTCCTTAATTTCTGCATTAAAAGCCACTTGACTTCTTGAGGAAGGTTGCTAAGGATACTTGGCAATAGTGATGGATGTGTCCAAAGAAGAACCAAAATTAGAAAATATCCTGGTAGTAGAGGAATTTGCTGATGTCTTTCCAAAGGAGTTATTGGGATTACCTCTAGAAAGAGAGGTGGAGTTTGCTATTGAATTAATTCCGGAACGGAGCCCATCTCTAAGGCTCCCTATCGAATGTCGTTGTTAGAACTTAAGGAGTTAAAAGTACAACTCCAAGAATTATTAGATAAATGGTTCATTTGCCCAAGTGCTTCACCATGGCGTTCATCGGTTTTATTTGTGAAAAAGAAGGATGGAACATTATGTCTTTGTATCAACCATGGGCAACTTAACAGGGTCACTATTAAAAACAAATACCCTTTGTCGAGAATCAATGATTTGTTCGACCAGCTTCAAGGGGCATCCATATTTTCAAAGATAGATTTGCGATCAGGATATCATCAACACAGAATCAAGAAGGAGGATATTCTGAAGATGGCTTTTCGGACACGATACAAACACTATGAGTTCACCGTGATGCCGTTTGGTTTGACAAATGCACTAGTGGCATTCATGGACTTGATGAATCGAGTTTTCAAGTAATATTTGGACCACTTTGTTATAGTATTTATTGATGATATTCTCGTATATTCTCGAAACCTTGAAGAACATGAACAACATTTAAAAATGGCGCTACAGACCCTCTGAGAGCATGCACTTTATGCAAAATTCAGCAAGTGCGAATTCTGGCTCGACCGTGTGGTATTTCTTGGTCACATGATATCTGGTGATGGGATTTCGGTGGACCTAGCCAAGGTGGAAGTAGTACTGAATTGGCCAAGGCCAACCACAGTCACAGAGGTTTGGAGTTTTCTTAGCCTGGCAAGCTATATAGAAGATTCGTGGAAAGATTTTCTCGTATAGCTACCCCTCTAACACAACTATTGCGAAATGATGTAAAATTTGAGTAGACAGACAAATGTGAATGGAGTTTTTAAGAGTTTAAGTGCAAACTTACTATTGCTCTTGCCTTGACGATACCTTCTAGACTAGGAGGTTTTGAAATATATAGTGATGCCTCTCATAAGGGGCTAGGATGTGTACTAATGCAGCATGAGAAAGTAGTGGCTTATGCATCGAGACAATTGAAGCCCTACGAAGTTAATTATCCAACCCATGATTTGGAATTTGTTACAATTATATCCGCCATGAAGATATTGAGACACTATCTTTATGGTGAGAAGTCTGTGATTTACATGGATCATCCGAGTTTGAAGTACTTATTTTCTCGAAAGGAGTTAAATATGCGACAAAGGCGCTGGATGGAACTCCCGAAGGATTATGACTATGAAATATTGTACCATCCCGGCAAGGCAAACCAAGTTGCTGACACTCTTAGTCGAAAATCCACTATTACACAATTGATGGTCCAAGAATGGAAATTGCTTGAAGGAATTCGTGATTTGGAGTATAAGCTTGAGATTGGCTATCTATTGAGCTTATGGGCTACTCTTTGGATTGAGTCAGAGGTATTATCAAAGATTTAAACCTTACAGCAGGTGGATACGAAAATCCAGATGATTGTAAAAGAAGTTGCAGAAAAGAAGAGATCGGATTTCCATGTCACAGATGATGGGATATTGAAATTCCGTGGGCGATTATGTGTGCCTAATGATTTAGAATTAAAACAAAAATTCTTTCTGAAGCTCACCGCAATCAATACAGCATACATCTTGATAACACAAAGATGTATTAGAATCTTCGGCAACATTATTGGTGGAATGGCATGAAGTCGGATATCGCTAAGCACGTGACAAAATGTTTGACTTGTCAATAAATAAAAGTGCAACATTGTAAGCCGGGAGGACTATTACAACCATTGGAAATTCCGGAATGGAAATGGAAACATATCACCATGGATTTCATTCTGGGTCTACTGAGAAGTTAGAGAGGGAACGATTTCATTTGGGTGATAATTGATAGACTTACAAAATCCGCTCATTTTCTAGCAATGGGAAGAATTTCTCACTAGAAGAATATGCCGAGTTATATGTATGGCAAATAGTTCACTTGCATGGGGTGCCGGTGACTATTATTTCATATCGGGATTCTCCTAAAGATTTCATTTCAATTGGAATTTAATTTACTGTCATATTTTGGAGAAGTTTGGAATGAAATTACAGTATAGCACCGGTTATCATCCACAAATGGATGGCCAAACTGAAAGAACCATCTAGACTTTAGAAGACATGCTTCGAGCATGTGTTATAGATTTCAAAGGAAGCTAGGATAAGCATTTACATCTCATTGAGTTTGCATATAATAACAGTTACCAACAAAGTATTGGTATGGCACCATTCGAAGCACTTTATGGTCGGACTTGCAGGACTCTAGTGTACTAGGGATGAAGTTGGGGAAAAGAAGATCACTGGTCTAGAGCTAGTTCAACTTACTATAGATGTTGTTCAGACAATTCGAGATAGAATGAGAGCCACCCAAAGTTGTCAAAAGAATTATGCTGATAATAGGCAGAAACCCTTAGAATTTCAAGTTGGTGACCATGTTTTTCTTAAAATATCACCCATGAAAGGTATGTCCCGTTTTGGTAGGAAAGGAAAATTGAGTCCTAGATTTATAGGACCTTTTGAGATACTAGAACGGGTTGGGAAGTTGGCCTACCGGTTGGGTTTGCCACCAACGCTTGCTCAGGTCGATAATATTTTCCATGTTTCAATATTAAGAAAGTATGCACCCGATCCAGCACATGTGCTAAACTTTGAGGAAATTGAAGTAGATGACAAAGTGCTGATGCGGATCATGGATTGAAATGAACAAGTTTGAGAAATAAGGTCATTCCCTTAGTTAAAATAATATGATAACACCATAGAGTAGAAGAAGCGACTTGGGAGAGTGAAGAATGTATGAGATAGTCATTTCCATACCTATTTGAGCCAGGTACGTATTTAAATTTTGAAGATGAAATTTTTTCTGAGGGGAATAATTGTAACATCCTCAATTTCAACCTTTATTTTGGTCCCGATTAGGAGGCTAATATAGACCTTAGGTTAGTCAAACCTTCCTAGAAAATAAGTGTGAACAAATGTGAACAAGTATGAATAAGTGTGAACAAATGTGAACGTATTAAATAAAGTGAGGAAAAAGATATCTTTAATATCCTAGGATCTAAGTGTGAAAGGTAGACTTTGGAACCTACAAAGGAGAGGTCACATGTAGAGAAAGAGGAGAAGGTCAAGACAAATTCAACTTTGGACCAAAATAAGTCTACTTTATCTTTTTTGGACGTTAGCCAATAAATAACCAATATAAGTGTCCAAGCTAGTATAGAGCCTACTTAGGATCATGGGAGATAAGATTGTACAGTCATGGATGACCATTGATTCAAGGCCAAGTGAGAACACTCCTATATTGAGCTAAAACTTACTTAATTTAATTTTAGGATAAGTGTTGCGAAGTCCTAAAACTTGTCGCGAAAATGCATTTGAGTCCTAAAACTTGCAAAAAGTGCAAATAAGTCCTAAAACTTGTCAAAATGTTTCATTTGAGTCCTAAAATTGACGCCGTTAGTTTTATTGATGGAAAATGCTGACGTGGCACTGACGTAGTATTTTAAATGATTTTTTATTTTCTAGCTGGTTTTTTAAAATAATTTTTTATTCAATTTTTTTTTAAAAAATATATTTAAAAACTAGAAAATTCAATTTTAAAAAACTGTTAAAAAAAGAAAAAAAAAAAGAAAAGGGAAGAAGAGGCGGTCGCCCATCGTCGGAGGGGCCGTGACGGTTGCCGATGCCGCGACTAGGGCGAGGCCTCGCCGGCCCCGGGCGAGGGCCGGCGACCCTCACCTGGGGGCCGGCGACCGTCGCCGGCCCAGGCGAGGCCTCGGCAACCCTCGGCTAGGACTGGAGGGGCTCGCCCAGATTTGGGCGTTGCCACGGAGCGTGAGGGCCGCGTGAGTGTCCCGCTCCCGTGCTTCCCTATGCTCGACGCTAGCGGTCGAGCTAGTTGCCGGGCCGCCGATCACCGCCGTTTCGAGTCCCCTCATCGACGACCTCCGCCCACGACCAAGCGACTTCCGCGTCTCTCGTGCTCGACTAGATCCAGGCGAGCCTCACTAGCCCCAGGCGACGGCCACCGAGGCCTTGCCCGGGGCTAGCGACGATTCTTCCGACCCCCAAGCGAGGGTCGGCGTGCCCGAGATCTGGGCGCCCTCGCCCGCACCAAGCGAGGGTCGTGAGGGCTCGCCTGCGCCAGGCAAGGGTTGCGAGGGCTCGCCCGCACCAGGCGAGGGTCGCCGTCCTCTCCTGGGGTCGGCGAGGCCTCGCCTTGGTCGGGTGGTGGCCGGCGACAGCTGCCTCCTCCGCCTTTTTCTTTTTTTTTTTTTTTTAATAGTGTTTTAAAAAAATGAATTTTAGTTTATATATATGTTTTTTTAAAAATTTGAATAAAAAAATAATTTAAAAAGTCAAATGGAAAATAAAAATAATTTAAAAAAACGTCATAGCATTTTTAACTAAAATGCTGATGGTGTTAGCTTTAGGACTCATTGAACTATTTTGACAAGTTTTAGGACTTATTTGCACTTTTGTAAGTTTTAGGACTTTTGACATCCAAAACTCCGAAATTTTTATGACAAGCAAAATGCATTTTCATGACCCTTGGCCAGTTTAGTGTTTATCCCTTTAATTTTCGAAATTTCTAGACCTTTGTTATTTGCCAATTTTATAGAGCTTATTATGTTACGAATTTGGAGAAGCTTTCTTCATGAAACTTGTTCAAAATATCTTGATCTATAACATTCTTAAATGTCATATTTTTCTGAGATGAAATGGTTAGGACGAATGCCCAATCAATTACCGTATACCTAGTATAGTGAAAACGGTAACCAAGTTGCTTTCTCAATTTTTATAAAATATTCCCTTTAGAATTTAGATATGCTTCATTCATAAAAGTTTTAAATAACATCTATATCTACAACATATTAAAATTTCAAAGAGTTTTGTGAAAATTTGGATTTCGAAATGAGCTCTCTCTCGATCTTTGAATCTGCTCGATGGATGAATCTTTGGGTTATATTCAATGAATTGTTGCTCTTTCACAAAACGAATTTGGCTTGGATTCCTTCATAAAATTTTTTTTCTAAGGTCTTCTTTACAACATATTAAAATTATATAACTTTTTGAGTCCGTTTGATAAGGTAATGGTACTGATTTCAAAAGTTACTCAAAATTGTTTTTGCCTTAGAATGGAGAACCACACGCTCAACTTAGAGGGGAAGGGAGCTACACGCCAAACTAGAGGAAGAAGCCAATCTAGAGTCTTCTTGACTTGAAGATAAGAATGTATTAAATACTTTTGGAAGCTAACTAATTAATGAGTTTAATGAATCACACTCTCCTGTGGTTGACTTGGAGAACAAGTTGTCTAAAGTCCAAGTTTCTTAATGACCAAATCTTAGGTAAATTTTAGGGTAGGATGACCCTAAAGTATATCATTAATGAACAACATAAGGACCAACCAATTAGAATAAGACATTAGGCATTAAAGGGGTTTCTGTGTCCCTTAGGTGCCATTGGCAATAATGAGCCTAGAGTGAGCCTAGGAGGACAAGCAAATAGGTAGACCAATCATAAGTCAATACCAAAGGACCTAGGCACCAACTCGAGAAGATAGGTAGGCCAACTCGTCATTTATGTGTAATCATAAGTTTGTATAAAAATCTAAGAGGATGATCCTATAAATAGGATAAGCCATCCTTGCATTTTAAGGCTTAGCCTTTCTCTCTTTTCCTCTCCCTTCCTCCCTTCTCTTTCACACTCTTCTCTTTCAAGTTGCCCTAGATGCCGACCAACCACCAAAGAAGCATCTTGAAGCTAGGCCTAAAAAATAGTAAGTAGACTTTCCTAACTCTTCAATAGGACAATGTGTTACGCTTATCGATTTTGGGATCATGTCATCGTTTGCTTGTCTTGGCTTTGTATTGTTATGTTGAAAAATTGTGTTTCTATTGCTTGTTGTCGTTGCATTAAGTAAGTTCATGATCACACCTGAGTATTGAGCACACCCGGAAGTCGAGAAAATGTCTTAGTGACTATGGACAATGCTAAAGCCTGATCAAATGGTTCCAAGTCAAGGTCACAAGCCCGAATCGCATCCAGCGTGAGTTTGATTTAATAAAACACAAGAGTCATTCTTTAATTCATTTTGCATGATACGACTTTGGGTCTTTCATTCAGCTAAAAGTTTAAATATAAAATGAATCGATTGATACTTGAAATGCATGGACACACAATGGATTTATATGCCGACACTGCTAGGAGATGCTTGGACGTTGTCTAGGGTAAAGCACCGGATGCTGTCTAGATATTGAGATCATGGATGATGCCAACTCGAGTGAGGCCGATGCCTTGGAGTTGCCCTAGATGCTGTCCTGATATTGAGATCGGGACGATGCCAGTTGCCAAGCGGAAGACCGATGCCCGGTTGTTACTGGAAGAGTCGATTAATTTTGACTAATATGATATTGAAAAAGAAAAATAAAAGTCCACGTGTGGTCCATGATTGATATATGTATGATGCTTGCAAAAGTTGGGTTTGTTTGATATGTATTATTAAGTCATTGCATCAATTTGAGCATATATTTGAATTGGGTCACTTAGTGCTTGAATGAGTTTCATGAGATGCAAGCATCCATTTTTATGACCGAAATGATAATAAGCCACGGATCTTTGGAAAGCTTGTTCATATGCACTAACTCTGTGTCTTTGATTCTTGAAAATACATAGATGGTTGAGAGCCTCTTATATGCATAAGCAAGACAAGGCACGAACCTGGCTATTGATTTGCCCTCAACAAGTGGGTGTTGACCTTGTATCCGATGATCGACAGCGAGATGTCCTCCTATAGGAGAATTAAGGATTTCTACTTATTGAATCATTGACTCACTCTTGTTGTTCTAACCATTTCAAATGTGTGATGGGTGAACCAGGGTCCAAGAAGGGAATGAACCTAGCATGAGGGCCGCTTTTGGGAGCAACTCGGTAGAGGAGGTAGGCTACCCCAGCCTTTTGATTAACTATGTATGGAAACAAAAATAAGTAGTCCGAGAACTAGGATGGACATGTAATCAAAACAACTTTTGATGTGGGAATATGTATATGTATATGTTGTTTTTATTTGCTTGACTTGCATATGTCTTGCCCGGCTTCCATGTTTGTTTGTACGGGGATTGTTATTGATCGCTTCCACATGTGCTTAACTAAAGATAAAAGACTTTTGGGACATTCGACGTTGCCTGGGGCGTCGATATTAACCCCTTGGGTCATGCTTTTGCGCCAGAGGTGGGATAGGGGCGTGACACCATTCATTATCAAGTTTTTGGCGAAAAGATCATCAATAAAAAAGGCATGTAGCCTTCCATTTGCTTAATGTTAGAAAATATTGAGAGCATGAATGATAACCATTTTATTCCATAAATCAATTTCTGACTATAAATTGATTTTTCTGTTTCTATTTCTTGGATGAATTTTTGAACAAAAATAGTCATTTGATAATGATACAAAATTTATATTCCTACAATATAAATTCATTTGATAATAACACCAAAATTTTTCCTCCTGAGTGACGGTGGGAGGCGGCAGGCGGTGGGCGACCAACGGTGGGCATTTAATAACAAGTGGCTAGGTAACGGGCGGTGATGAGAGTGAATGATGAGAAGAGTTTTTGTTTCTCATTTTTATTTTAGAAATAAAAAAACTAAAAATTTTAACTTTTGATTTTTGTTCCAAATTTATTTATGGATAAAAGTTTGTTTTAGAAATTGAAAAATAAAATTATTTTATTAAATGGATTTATGTTCCAAACTAATCCCAAGAACACATTTTTTAAAAAATAAAATAAAATAAAGAAATGGAATTGTTATCATGTGTGTCCTGTACTTCTACGGAAGCACACTACTTAGCATCTATAGAAGATGATTGCTGAATTCGGCACGAGAAGCTTGATCGTGCACAAGTTGGACACAAATATTCGAGCTATAAGATAAGGATCTCAAGCGAGGACCGACAAAGATTTGATTTAAAAGAACGGCATCCGTTAGACATGTACCTTGGGTAAGAGATTCAAGACTTCATGTTTGTCCCATAACGTTCCACAAATGGATTTACTTGGACCGACAAAGATTATAATTCTTGGTGATAAAATTGATTGTTAATGGTTGGTGATTGCATATGATATATATTACCAATATACTTTTTCATAAGTGTATGGCATTACACATATAAATTGCAAGACATGGCGTGCGATAAAAGCATCTATATCCCTATAGGCAAAAGATGTTAGTGTTAGATGGTATCAATGGAATGCATCTAAGATGTTTTACTAAAGAAAAAACTCCCTCTGAGCTAAAAATCAACCATTGTATACTATCATGTATTTGGATGCACTTGCAAAAATCCCTGGATTTCAATCATATTCCAATCATTTTGGAGAGATTGTCTAAAAAAATCCAAAATCTATTATACTTTTGCCAATTTAATTATAAACCTTTTAATTATTTTAATTGAGTCTTTAATATTTTCACGTTTTACTAATTGAATCCATTAGGCTAATTTTGGTTGGAAAATTATTGATGTGAACACTGACCTCCTATATAATATAGTCAGCATTAATGTGGACAATTCATAATAATAATTAAATATTTTTCATATTTTGAATAATTTTTTATTTTTTCTTTTTTTCCTTCTTTACTTTTTTTCCTTTTCTCTTCTTTCTTTTCTTTTTTCTTTTTCTCTTTCTTTTACACGAATTACTATTTCTATATAGAGTTGATTTTTTATATTTATAAAATTAGTTCGCCTTATCAAACGAAGGCTAAAAGGAATGTTAGATAAAGAAAGTAGTTTTTCTTGATTGAATTGTTGATAAACAGTTAATTAGTCTTACAAAATTAGTTGATTTTTTTTTTTTTTTTGTGGTCATACATGACAAATCCTTCTTATCTGAGTATATCATTTGTAATTTGACTTTATATGTGAGCTTTCGTCTTTCATTGACTAACACAATGCATATGTAAATCATTGTTATTTGTTATTGTCTCATACAATGAAATTTACTCTAAATGGACACACGTCGATGCTATTATTCAATGTCTTGAAATACTACTCTTTTTTTTTGGTTGGGGGGGGTAATAGAAAATGTTAAATTTTCAGTATGAGGCATCGGCTCGCCGTCTAATAGGAATGTATGTAAGAAGATATTTGCTATTTTTCTAACTTCTATCATATATTATAAAATTTCAACATAAATATTGCTTTTAAATGAAAGTGCATTTTATGACCAAAAAAAAAAAAATAGTGATATTGAATTAGTCTGTTGGCTAAAGTGTGGGGTACATAGAAAATTTAAATTTCACCACAGCATCACGTAGGCCCCAGTGGCTATTAAATTTGATTTGCCTGGTTTTAGCCTAGTGTAGAATCGGATTATTCAACAAATAAGATTCTGATTCCTTGATTTTTCATGTTAAAAAAATTAAAACTTGGATTTTGATTCCTCATGGAAATATTATTCCTTGAAATTAGTAGAAATGGATTTCCAAGTTTCACCTAGTATCCAGATTTCATAACCATCCATTATAATAGATAAAAATTATAAAAGATTAACAAAACTTGCACAGGATCCTGGCGCTTACTGCTACAACGCCAAAAATTATCCTCCTTCTGTGTTAAAACATAAAACGATTTTTCTTACTTTAATGTAAAAGATGTCATTGTCGTTTTGAGATTGTCAAAAATGAGAGAGAGAGAGAGAGAGAGAGAGTCAAAAAGTCTCTTTCATGTGGAGTTTCTTGTGAAAGTGGCATAATATTACTTTAATCAATCGAAAGGATGAGAGAGAGAGAGAGAGATAAAAAGTCTCTTTCATGTGGAGTTTCGTGTGAAAGTGGCATAATATTACTTTAATCAATCGAAAGGATGAAATCTCTAAGAACGACATCGAAGAATGTCACCAATGGAAACGTTTTTCTAATGACTTTTTGTCTGTATGTAGAGAGTACACTACGCAACAAGGCATCTTCGAGTGGCACCTCTCTTTCCTCCTGTAGATTACTAACAAAATACTATATGATCCGACGATCGATATGTTTTTGTCGTTGGCTCGCGCGCGTTAGCACCAGGAGCAAATGACTATCGGTCGTTAGTTTTCTTGTATACTTTTTTATTAATAGAGAAGGTAATGATTGTCCATACTGTGCAGCATGCATCATGCATCGCCCTTGGACCGTTGGATGGCGACAACTTTATAAATCAAAGCCCCAGCATGGGTTCCACGCACCTTGTGCATAAGCTGAGAAACGGTCGAGATCACAGCAGTGGGTAGTTCATGTCGTTTGACCACTCCTCAGTCAGTCGACTATTCCTTGCTCTTATCTATTTTTTGTCGTTTCATTTTTCTAAATAGACATATATTAATGGAATGCTAGTTTCTTACATATAAATAGTTATTTTTTATTTTTTTCTTCTTTTGGCCGGTCGTCGGCCAACTAGACACGAGCATTGAGGTCCTAGTCTATCTTCGATGGACCTCAACCAAGGCATTGGAACCCAAGCACGGGCATTTCTAAAATTTGTTCTTCAGGTCCACAAAAAAACAGATTTGAAACAAGCAAACAAACGAGAACCCAATGCCTCATGAACAACAGACTCTAGTACCCCACCTCGATGGACCTAGGTCCTAGGGGACCTCGCCAAGGCACCAAGCACGGATCTCCACAAAGATGTCTTGACGAGACACAAGGACTTAAGGACCCCCAGCCTAGGAGTGGCTTGAGCATGGGCACCAAAGTCCCAACCCGGTCTCGATGGACCCAAGTGCGGGCATCAGAGGCCCAAGCATGGGCACTAGGATCTAGGGCTCGACCTCAATGGACCTAGACTTGGGTGCTAGGGCCCCAATCTCGGGCACTGGGGACTCAATCTCAAGCATCAAGTTCCAGGCTCAACCTTGATGGACTTAGGTGCAGGTGCTAGCAATTTGAGCATAGGCATTAGGGTCCCAAGATCAACCTTGATGGACCCAAGCGCGGGCATTAGAGGCCTAAGCATGGGCACTAGGATCTAGGGCTCGACCTTGATGGACCTAGACTCAGGTGCTAGGGACCCAGTCTCGAGCACCAAGGACCCAATCTCAAGCATCGAGTTCGAGGACTCAAGCTTGATGGACTCGGGTGCGGGTGCTAGCATTTTGAGCATAGGCATTGGGGTCCCAAGATCAACCTCGATAGACCCAGGCACATGCATCAAAGTCTTGGGCTTGATCTTGATGGACCTGGGCGTAAGCATCAAGGAACCAAACAAGGGCACTTAGGTCTTGGGCACGCCATTGATGAACTTGGGCATGAACACTAGGATCTTAGGCCTGTACCCAAGGGGGAACTCGAGCATGGGTATTAGGTTCCCAAGTCATACCTCAATTAGACCCATGGGGCACCAAGGCCTTGGCCTCAATGGACATTAGCCCATGGCCCTTGGAACTTGTACACGTGCATTGAGGTCCCAAGCCTTGCCTCAATGGGCCTAGGAGGACCTAAGGCACAAGCATTGAGTTCTTGGGCCCAACCTTGATGGACCCAAGCTCAATCTCGTTGAACTTGGGCTTGAGGGTTAGGGACTTAAGCCAAGCCTCAATGGACAAGACATGGGCATCGGGGCATGTGGCTTGGCCTTGATGGACCTAGGGACAGGCAACGAGTTCCTACGACCGGCCTTTGTGGACCTAGGATTGGCCTTGATGAACCCTTATGGACCTAATCGAGCTTTAGACTCGAGTCAATTGCCAAGGTCCTGTAATTATGCTTTGGGGATTCCATGCTCAAGCTCTGAGTTTGTGATCCAAGCATTGATATCCAATCTTATTTTGGAAAATGATTTTTGATTTTTTTAAGAGCAAATAATTTTTCTAAATTAAAATATAAATTTTATGTTGACTCATTTTCCTAAATAATTTTAATGTTGCAAAATGAAGAAAATATTTTACTGGAACATATTTTACGAGAACCAAACGAGGTCTTCATGCATGATTTTTCATGTTTTGTCATTAACCCAGCACATAGAATATTTATATTGTATTTTCCTTTTCTCGCTCGTTCATTTCTAGCAATAATAATGTAGTTGGAAAAAACATAGACTTACTGTAATTTAATAGAAACAATTTACCTTAATTAATTATAAAGAGCTATTGACTATTTCAATTTTAGTGAAAGAATATTTGATTGATCAAAAAGGGTATCTCCGATTTTGATTGATCAAAAGGGTTTCTCCGATTTACACTAAAATTGAAATAATCAATAGCTCTTAAAAATCAATTAAGGTAAATTGTTTCTATTAAATTACATTAAGTTTATGTTTTTTCCAACTACATTATTATTGCTAGAAATGATTGTGTGTGTGTATATAGTCATGAGATAAACAATAAATTAAAAATGACAAAAAATGATTAGCAAATTGCTTGGTCTCTCACACGTTTGTGATTTACCAGTAGGTTTTGACAAGTGTTAACATTTATCCAAAATTACCTTTGTGTTAATAATCTATCCGTATTTGTTTATTATTTTGCTCACCAATCGTTAAAGCTACTAACTTATACACCAAATTACCCACTCTAATCTGACAAATTAACCAATATTTATCATATTAATATTTCAAATAATTTTATTTACTTATCAACTTTTTATATTGCTTGGTTTTAAATAATAACAAGATCTACTTATACTTCCAAAATATCCAACTATATTAATAGCTTACCAACATTTATATTGGTGGGTTGCCAATTTGTTAAATTTCTAAATAATACGAAATTGTCAACCTTAATTTAACCATGTATGCAAGTTGGCATATCATACGACTCATATTGGTAAGTAAAAAAAATGGGGAAAATTCTGTATTCAAAAAGTTCTAAACTTATTATAAATATGTCAAATCGGTTCTAATCTTTTTAACTTAGTCAATTTAATCCTTAATCTTTTGATATTTGTCAATGTTGAATTTATGTTGAATGTTTTAAAATAATTAATTTAAGAGAGAAATAACACTGACTTGGATGGAAGGGTGATGATTAGATAATCTTTAGGCACATAAGAAACCTAGCCGTGAGAGAATTATTTTGGGCGTTACATTTTCTAGTTTTTAGAAAACGATTTTGCTGTTCAACATCAGCACATATTGCCGTCCCCTGTTCTGTGCCAACTCTTCAGTCTGCTTTGCTTTAACCCCAGACAACAAGTATAACCAAATCGTTAGCTCGTAAAAAGCCTGGAGCAATTGTCTTGTAGATACCAGATGATTATACAAGACCGCGGGAAAAGTTTCCATACGCGCATCAATTCTCACGAGCAAGTAAATAAGAAACTGCCCCACTTCGAAATCAAACCGAACAGCCCTATACTGATTTGATATAAGTACGTTTGAAAAAGAAAAGAAAGAACAGAAAGATCATGCTTTTCGAATACAAGGATGTAACATTCGACGGCTTGGGCTGTCGATGAAGTCGTTTTCATCAGCAAGCTCGGCGCCAAAACCCTCGAGCTCATCTAAGGTGCTCGAGACCCAAGCATGGCAATTAATATATTCGAGCATACTGCGGGCACTGTCTCTTTGAGAACAAATACCATCGAAATTCAATCCCGGGAGTGGTTGTACTGAGAAAGGGCTTCAACTCGTGCAGGTTGAATCTGGAGTTTTTCACCAATTCGCGCGACGCCTCGTTTCTCGGACCATTGACTCCTGTCTAACACCACTCCACAGTTCCCTGCAAATCCGGAAATGTCGTATTATACATTTGTCGTTGTCTTTTTCAGCTCTCTGCATCCGGAGCAGGTGAGATTGGTCGTTGGTTTTCTCTTTCTAAGCAAGTCAAGGCACCTTCCGCATAATGCTGCGGCAATTACGCGCGCAATAATTGTCCTTACCATGCAGCATGCATCACAGCGGTTCGATTAGCGTGAAGGTTATTGGACCCGTTGGATGGCAAGAACTTGAATAAAGCTACAGCCCTGCATAAGTTCCACGCACCTTCTGTATTGGCTGAGATGGGTGGAGATCATCGCATTGGGTGGGTTGTGTTGTTTGACTACTCCTCAGGTAGTGGACGACTCAGATCAAAATGACATTTTCATCACTCTCAGCTGGTCCGGGCATAAGGAGCTCAGTGCGCGGAAGGAAGGAGCAAAAGAGATAAAGGAGCAGAGAAAGAGAAAGGAGAAGGAAAAAACTAAAGAAAAGGTCGTAGACCAAGATGCCCTTGGTCATGGCGAGAAAGATGGCATGTGATCAGTAGGGGTGAGTAGTTTTTAGGTTCCATCTGGAACCTAGAATCCACCTGTCGGAACAAATTTCTAATCTTTAAAACTTGAAATCTATCCTATCACATGTTCCAAAGTCAATTTCAGGGTGTATCCAAATTTTACATGATTGTAGTGAATTATCATATCTAATAAACATTATCTATTACAATCCATTTATCACAACTCATATTTAGATACATGAAAATTATGATTTTAATATAGTAAAGATTTCAATCATGGATATCGCTGGAGATAAAAGTTCAGACTAGTGGTTTCACATTACACATTTATCATTAGACATCATGAAATATCAAAGGATCAAGTGAATACATAGAACAAGAAAATATACAAAGACTTATTTTGGGTTTCAACTTAAACTTACCCGTCGAAATAGATTCCCCATATTTTAGAACCTAGAATCTATCCTGCATATCCTGAAACCTAGAACCGGACTTGTTCCCATCGATCTAGTTTTCAAGTTATCAGTTCTACCCTTAATCCATGTTCACCCCTGATGAGCTGAGTTGGTGAATTAAGACTAAGTCAACAATTTCGGAGGCTTCTTTGAGATGAGCACCAGTTTGGGGACTCTCTTGAGAAAACAACTCTTTTCTGAAATTTTTCCTTTCCCTTTTTGTAGTAGACAATGTTAAAATTTGAGTATAGGGTGTTGGCTCAAATAAAAATGTATATAAGAAGATATTTGCCATTGTATTGATTTTGATGATATGTTAAAAACTTTCAACAGAAGCATTCCTTTTTGTAAAGAAAAATTGTGATGTTGAATTTATCTGTTAGCTACAGCGTATGGTACCTTGAAAATTTAATTTTAATGGCAGGATCGTGTGGGCTGTTCTAGTAACTATTAAGTTTGGGAAAAATTACCCAAATTTTTTTAAAATCTATTAAAAGTTTCCTAATTTAGTTCTAAACTTTTGAATTGCGCTAATTAAATTATTAACCTTTTCACCTTTTGTCACTAGGGGTGGATCAATAAAGGACGCACCCCGCATTCTTCAACCTCTGTGGTGCCCCCCATGGACCAGCAACCTCCATTCATCCCGGTCACAAACAAGATTTGCTCTGGATCTATCTTTGGATCGCAGATTGCATCAACTCCTTTTGTATTTGAACATGTTTAACAAAAAAATGAAATCTTCATAAAAATGAAAATCTTGTTTTTACGGCAGCAGCAGCCGAGAGATCAGACAGGTACTTCTCTTACGCATCCCTGTCGAATGAGCTGTAACAAAGGCTCCCTGTTTTCACAACATTCTACGTCAATTCTTTTTAACGTATGTAATAAAGTTTCGTAATTACTTTTATCTGTATGTACCCTTCGCCCACGACATCTTCAAGCGGCGTCTTTCCTTCTGTAGATTACTTAACTCCACATCAACAAAACTGTCCTGCAGACATGTTTTGTCTTTGACTCCTGTACAATAGCACCAGGAATATGTGAGTATTGGTCGTTTAATTTTCTTTTCTATTTTTTACTAATAGAAAAGGCACTACCAGGTGTCCATACTGTGCAGCATGCATAATGCCATGCATAATGTCCTTTCCGTGCAGCGTGCATCGCAGCGGTCTGCTTAGAATGAAGGGTCTTGGACTGTTGGGTGGCAAGAACGATATACCAAAGCACTTGCATAGGTACCTTCTGCATAGGCTGAGATTCACTGGAGATCACCGCAGTGGGGTGGGTTTTGTTGTTTAAATACTCCTTGGGTAGTTGACGACTCCTTGCTCTTCTCTGTTTCCTGCTGTGGTTGCTCCATCTTGTTCTGATTAAGGTGTGTTTGAGTTCTAACAGACATTTCTGCAATTCCTGGATCTGAACTGTGAAATCTCTTTCGCAGCTCTGCTCCATTGATCTCTTTTGCTGCCTTTGTATTAGTACAATCCACTCGAGATGGAAATAGAAGAAGCTACTCAGTCAGAAGATCAGCATGGAGAAGATCATGAAGGCGGAGAGGAACAGTGCAAAGGGCATGACCACCAAGTACGATAGTTTTTGTCTTTGTTTGTATGCAGCTCCAAGTTGAGTTTTGAGAGACATTTTCGCAATTTTCGGATCTGGGGATTCCATACTTCTTTCTTTCTTTCTTTCTTTTGGGGCTTTGCTAATCAATCTCTTTTCCTGCCCTTGTAGGTGATTTTGAAGGCAGAGCCAAAAGGATCCAATATATGGGGCATCTTCCTCAATCTCTTTTACTGCCTTAGTAGGCTCTGCTGCATCAAAATTCCCAAATGGGACATTAAAGAAACCACCCATTCAGAAGATCTGATATCTGGGGCATATTCCTCATCGACCTCTCCACAGGTAGGTGATTGTGAAGGCAGAACCCGAAAGACGAAAGCAAATGATTACGACGTGTTCTTGAGTTTTAGAGGGGAAGACACTCGCAAAGATTTTACCGATCATCTCTATCATAGCCTTCTCAGCGCAGGTTTCACACATTTAGAGACAACAAGGCGCTCCACGTTGGTGAGGAGATTGGTGAGGAGCTTCTCTGCTGTATTAAGCAATCTAAGATCTCAATCCCAATTATTTCAAAGCACTATGCTTCCAGCAAATGGTGCCTTCGTGAGCTAACTCAAATGTTGAAGTGCAAGAAAAGCGGAGGGCATATAGTGTTGCCCATATATTACAAAGTGGAGCCCTCACAATTGCGACATCGTACAAGGAATATAGGAGACGCTATCAAAGCACATAAAAAGAAAGTGGACAAAATGGAAGTGAAGGATTGGGAAGAAGCTCTCGAAGAAGTCAGGTTCCTTGAAAGGATGGGAATCAGAGAAAGTTCATGCCGGGTACACTATTCTCCATCAAAACATTTAAATTCTCATATATAGATCTTTCTTGAAAAAGCATATAAATGTTGCCATCCGATCACTGATGTTTATAAATATTTGACAGGCATGAAGGAGCATTGATTAAAATTGTTGTGAATAAAGTTATGAGCGAGTTAAAAAGACTTTTTAAGCTAATTGTTCCCAAACAATTGGTGGGAGTTGATTATCATGTGGAACAAATTATGAAATTGGTAAATCCTAATTCCGATGGTACCAACATTATCGGAATTCATGGAATGAGTGGCATCGGCAAGACCACTCTTGTAAAGATGTTATATAACGAAAGCTTTAGTCATTTTAATTATCATAGCTTCGTGGCAAATATTCGAGATACATCTCAGCTCAATGGGTATTGAAAGCGCACAAAAGCAGCTCATTTCTGACATAACAGGAAGTTCTTGTGATGTGTCTAATGTTGATGAGGGAATCAATATCATCAAGTCTCGATTCATGCATGAAGAAAATTCTCATTCTTCTTGATGATATAGATGAAAATAATCACTTGGATGCTTTGGCTGGAGATGGTAGTTGGTTTAAAGAAGGAAGTATGGTCATCATAAAACTCGAAACAAGAGCATACTTGACAGAGCTAGGGCAAGCCACATGTACCAACTCAATGAGTTGCCTTTGGATCAATCACTAATTTTATTTAGTAAACATGCATTTCGAAATGATTATCCTCCAAGTAATTATGAGATTATCTCTCATGAGATCGTATCTACTACCGCAGGGCTTCCTTTAGCCCTTGAAATTATAGGTTCATTCTTATGTGGAAAGAGAGAAGTGGTATGGAAGGATACATTAAAGAAATTGAAGAAAGTGCCTCATAAGGAAGTGCAAAAGAAATTGAGAATAAGTTATGATGCATTAGATGAGGAGGAGCAATGTATATTTTTGGACATTGCATGTTTTTTCTCTGGAATGTCTAAACAAAGTCCAATCTATATGTGGGATGCTTGTAACTTTTCGCCTGAAATGAGGATTGAAGATTTAAGTCTTTTGTCTCTAATTAAAATTGAGGACAGCAGAATAGTGATGCATGATCAATTAAGAGATCTTGGAAGGGCAATTGTTTGTCAAAAAAGTCCAATGAAGCCTCAAAAGCATAGCAGATTATGGATTTATGAGGAAGCTGTAGACGTGCTTGTCAAAAACAAGGTAAGAGCTTTCTCTACGTGTCTTAGTCAATGAATGTGGGTGCATGTTCTATTTCTTGTTTGTAATAATAATTATTCAGTCTTGAGTTCCCAAAAGTTGCCGCTTCTACCGACAAAAGAGCTCTTTTGATTGCTTGTTGTTCTTGTCTAATTTTAGGACATAATTCAAAAGCTTTTTTTTTTCCTTTTATATATCGATGATTGATGTATATCTTTACCTCTTAGTATTCTAATTAAATGACACTCTCCTTTGGTCACTTCAATCCTACAACAAAACTACAAAAACATAATGTTTAGCAAAGCACTTTAAGATAAAACCTGTTTGATGCGCATGTTTGATATTTGGACTCTTCTTTTGGTTTCTTGCGAGGTCTTTTCTTTCTTTTTTCCTTTTTGGGAGTGTTGATGTCTTATAATTTGTTTTCTCTAATAAATGAGACCTCCATTATTTTGTGGAAAATACCTATCATTATTCCGTATATTTCAAGTTAGGTTAGGTATAGATTTAGTCCTCTAAGTACTAATGTTTGCGTATTCCGTATATTATCTTTATTTTATTTTGTGCAATTGAGTCCTTTGTCATCAACCGTTAGTTAATGCCATCAATTCGCTAGTGTTGCTCTCTTATTTATTTATTTATGATTTATGTGATATTGTGCAATAAAACTCTCTAAACATATATTATTTTCTTGTTCTATACACTTTTCATTATACTGGATATCTTTCTCTATGAATTTGCTAATACTTTTTTATCTTATTTTTTATTATCCCTCAACAACATTTATCTGTCAAACATAGGCTATCATGTTATAATAATTACTTCTACATTTTTCAACTCCTAGTGAGTATCTTAGTTTAAAAAAAAAAAAATAGTTAATAGTCTTAGCATTGTTTGTTGTTGTGAGCTATCATGTTTTATAATTTATCCATTTTTAATATCATTTACTTATAAAATAAGAAAAAAAATACTTTCTCATAATGTTTATCCATGGAACTTTTCAATCATAAGACCATCACTTATAATTATTATAATTGTTTCTAAAATATATATAGTCATGTATTTATTCCTCTCTAAACATATTCTTTTATATCTTCTCGGAGGGTACTTAATTATATTATTTTTATGGGTTAATACCTTGAAAAACCCCAAACTGGTACACTTGTGACAAATTTACCACAAACTATTTTTTTGACCATAAAAAACCCCAAATTGGTACACTTGTGACAAATTTACCCCGATTGATTATAAAAACTCTAAACTGGTACATTTATGACAAATTTACCCAAAACTAATTTATTCGATCGCAAAAAACCCAAAACTGGTAAATTTGTGACAAATATACCATTTGCTAAATTAGATTAATACCACAAAAAAATCACAAAAATTGTAAACTGTGACAAACGGAACGTAAAATCATAAATTGGTATCTTGGTTAAGCGTCACGTGTCATTTAATTTAATAATTTGAGAATAAAATTTAACGAAAACTAATATAGGGTAAATTTGTCACAAGTGTACCAGTTTGGGATAAATTTGTTAAAAGTATACTAGTTTGGGGTTTTTAGTGGTCAAAAAAATAGTTTGGGGTAAATTTGTCACAAGTGTACCAGTTTAGGGTTTTTAAAGTATTATCCCTATTTTTATTTCTAAACCATGTCCAATAATTATTTTCTGATGCCGGATATCTTTTCTATTGATATTTTAATATTATCTATTTGTCAAATAAATGTCCAATAGGATATTGTTCTTTTAATATTTTTATTTGACAAATATGATATTGTTGTCAAACATGAGCCTATTACACATGATAAATGATAAATCCAAAATGGTTTCCATTGCTATAAAATCTATATGTAAGTAAAACATAATTTATATCTACAACTAAATGGCATATTTCAGCGGTAATATTTTTGATTAAAATAGGACATTGAAAGAAGATGATGAAATTTTACAATAAACAGTCATAATCATTACTATTTTACTTAGATTATTAACACTCAAAGACTTTCAGCTTTTGCTATGCACTCTAGTATCAAGATCTTGGTCTTCCCTATTATTCTCAAATTCGATGAATCTGCAAATACTATAAGGGTTGTTAAAGACTTGCACTAACAACCTACATGGTTACAATGATAGAATAAGGTTGTAGTACTACAAATATTACGCCGTGATTAAATAAAGCAACAATAGCCATAATTATTTAATTTAAGTAATGTAATAGTTATTACAATGTTTGGTTTGTGAATGACATATGTATAAGGGGAAATAGCATCATAATTTCCAAAGTAACCCTAAAACCTGAATTATAGAATATCTTAAAATTATCACTTTAATAATTAACCATGATTCATGGTTATTATTCCCTGGCAGTAATAATCAAATATTGAAGAAAGTGAGTGAGAAAAATTTGGTGTTTTGGGAATAGTTATTACAGCCTTACAGTAATAGCTATTACTTAGAGGGTAATAGCAGTCTGTAAGAGCCATTTTTACAGGTAAATATTGTAATATGCTATTATAAACATTTTACAACCAAACTTGCTGTAATAATGTAAGTGTGTTGTGATATTCCTTGCCTATGAAATTTATACAACTAAAGCCTAATGTGTTCACCTATATGACATATGCTATGTGGTAAGATCATTGGATTAAAATATGACATTGCTAGAAAGAAGTACTTAGATTTTTACCTCTAGAATTATTTTGAGTTCTGCAGTGCAAACTAGTCTCAATATCACGATCTTCTCTACTCTTCTCAGATTGATTAATTTGCAAAAACTAAAAGATAGTCCGCGACTTAAACTGATAATCTAATTTCCACACTTACGATACCAAAACTCAACTTCTTGGGAACTCAATCAAATTCCAAGGTATTGCTCTATTACTTGGATCCATATCTCTCTAACTCTTCCCCATTTTATGTCTCCTGAATGGTTTGAGGAATGAACTGGACACTTGTCAAATTGTTGATGAAATATATGGTGAGTGAGCAAATGAAGATGTACTCAACTGAACAGTGAAAAGAGTGCATCCAAGAAGTTGTTGACAAAAAAATATACATATACAAGAAAATTTAAGGAAAATAAGTATTGTCTCATTTGAAAGAATAAAAGTTGAAGGTAAGATCCATATAACCAAATAAATCAGTATTATGACTCATGCTTTGTGCTCAAAAAGCAATTTATCACCTAAAACCAAAAACAAACGAATTTGAATTCCTAAAAAACTTGGTTACAATGAGAGTATGGACAGAGACTCGAGTTCCTCGCGTAATTAAATTTAATCAATCTTCATGTCCAATCAGTCCGCAGGCATGATCTCATTAATCGATGGGCAAAATGACAAAAAATTTAGATGACTACTACTTCACTGTAACAAAATCAACAAATAATTTGAAAAGATAGCATCAAAAATCTGTAGAAATTAAAGAGGAGAAAATCATTCAGTTAGCATTTGATATATGATCGATCAATCTTCCATTTACAATGAATGACTCTCAATGAAGAATCATGTGATAAGAAAGGAATGTAAAAGATGTGTGTTCTTTTGGGATGAGATTCTCATTTTCATTTTGTCAGTAAGAATAGGTAACGAGGTATTTAGATCGTAAGAGTCATGTAGTTTTACATGTAAATGATATAAGTTTGTGGTTGTGTGGTTTCACATATAAAGGGCATGAATATGGATAGATATTTGAAGTAGTGTGTCCATAAAAAAGGTTCTATTGCAATTTTGAAATAATGCAAAGTTTGGGAATTCAAACAGTGAAAATTGTGAAGGACATAATTATAAGAGTAGAAGTTCAAAAACACCCTCCTAGAGCTTCAGTTTGTTTTTACATAAATTAGATAAATACTATGCAATTATCAGAACTTGTCACTTCACGAAGTTGAAAGTGAGAAGCCTGCACCATAATTGCATGATAACAAATTGAAATTAGTTCATCTTTTCTTATATTCAGTTAGTCTCATTTCATCTCATCATTCAAAACTTACTGTCCACATTATATCCTAATTGCAGGGCACTAGTGAGATTCAGGCCCTTCGTCTTAACAAATACGACCAGCGAACCTACTCAAATGAACAATTTAAAGAACTGACCAATTTAAGGTTCCTCCAAGTAAATGGTGTGAATCTAGATGGAAATTTCTGGAACTTACTTCCTCAATTAAGATGGCTTTGGTGGGAGCGTTGTCCCTCAGATTTCGCAGCAATGAACTTTCATCCAGAGAAATTAGTCGTGCTCGATCTCTCGTGGAGTATGATTTCTGAGGACTGGGGAGGATGGGCTCTACTCAAGGTAAGATGTAGAGAAGGCATACATCTTGAGATTAATTGCATGTTGTTGAAGGTCCAAGAGCACCAAGTTCTCATTTCTTTCATTTGGAAAGTTATAATACCCTTCCAAAGATTAAGGATTTCCTATGAATAGAATAGGAATTTGTAGGTACCTAAAACCATAAGCTCATGCGGTTGATATATTGAATTGATAATATCTCACAACCGGTCATGTTTAACGTTAGAGATTCTGGAAAAACTTAACTATATTAATCAAATATATTAAACGTATAACTACAATATTTGTGCTTATCTCGATTTTTTTTTATTTAAATTGTTTTCGTCATTTAAGTGATCTTCTGCCCACTTAAAATTATGTCTTTTAGCAATTCTTCTTATATTTCTATGTCAATCTCCTTTCATGAGAAATGAAAAGTTACAACTATATAGGTATCGTTTGGTTACGTTCTTACAAAGATTTTAACTGCTTTTTACATAAAAATACTACTTGAATGGTCATTGATAGAATCAATTATTTAATAAAAAAGTCAACATTACTACTTCAAGATAAGTGCATTGCTTTGTAATAAGTTTTGTGACGGTGAATTATATGTTATTTTTCTGAGTGCTTACCAGATGATTTTTATTTTAGCCAAATTGGAAGATATGCCTAATGCAATAAGAAAATATAGTTGGCACTTGTATATCCCTAGCATTTTTTTTTTTTTTGCAACATATATACTCAAAATACTACCAAGAAACATTTATATAAAACAAAGGTGAAATAGTGGAGAAAAAGAAATGACACATGGAAACCGAAAATTGTAACATGCACATGTTTTTCTATATTTTAAAAAAACTCTATATAAAAGGAGTAGTGGAGCATGACCATTTTTAAAAAAATCTTAAGAAGTCTATAAAAAAAAAAAAAAAAAAAGCTAGCGGAAAATCACATGTTGCAACAGTCCAATCTCATTTATATATCCTCTCTTTCTTTCAGATGGCAACCAAGCTCAAAGTTCTCAACCTCTCGTATTGTCGTTCTTTAACAAGAACTCCAGACTTTTCCGTATTTGAAAGCTTGGAAATTTTGAATCTTGAAAGATCTTCGGATCTAAATGAGATTCATCCTTCTCTCGGGGACGTCAAGACCCTCATCTCCTTGAATGTCAAACATTGTATAAGATTGAAGGAGCTACCAGGCAGGAGTAGGTAGAATGGAAGAATTGAAGGAGCTTATCTTGTATGATAGTGCCATAAAAGAGATTCCTATTTCAAGAGGTTGCTTGACGAAGCTGGAGATTCTAGATGCCACGTTATGTGAAAAGCTTGCTCAACTTCCAGAGTTCATGGACTCCCTTGTGTCATTAACTAAGTTGAACCTAGATTTTTATCCAATAGCAAGCATACCCAGCTCCATAGGCCATCTACCATCCTTGGAGCAATTGTCATTACATGGATGTTCGTCATTGAGAGAGATTCCAGACTCGATTGGCCAATCAGAATCATTGACTGAGCTGGATTTAAAATGGACGGCAATTCCGGAATTTCCTGAAAGGATTGGGAATCTGCATAAAAGAGGATCTTGGACATACGTGAACTCAAATAACAAAATCGCCTAGTAATATTCAGAACATCTGGCTTTTCTTTTTTATTTTTTATTGAAACGTCCTTTAGCAATTGTCCAATATTGATGCTGATTCGGGTGGCGTGACAGGAGGGCGGAGGCAATTCAGAAGCCACCATAGGGCAGCTGCTGAACATGGAGAAGCAAATGAGGTTGGCCGGCCACGGCACTGGGACGAAGTAGGCGGTGATGGAGATTTCGAAGCTGTGCTTCGAGGGAAAGCCCTGGAGAAACCCCGAATGACCAGATTGTTTTGTTGCCCAAATGATTAGCTAGTCAACTGCTGAGTGCTGGCTTTCGCATTAGTGCCAGGCGATGGTATTGGGCAACTGAATAAGGGGATTCAAAGTGTTTTTACCCAAACTTGTTGGTTTAATACCGTGAGTAATGTTTGTGTGCGGCACTGTTGAGATAGCGGATGCACCATCTCTTAAATGATTTGTTATTAGGGTCCCTCAGCTCATTTTTTGCAATTTTTATTTTATTTTATTTTTATTGAAGTAAACTTAACACAGGAAATAGTTTATTCAAGTTGGCGAGATTGGACGAATTGCTTAAAAGGCGTGCTTTTTTTTTTTTTCTTTTTTTAATTGAAGTAAACTTTTCCCCGGAGTAAACTTTTTATTGAAGGTTGCGGTTTATATTCCTGGGGACGTTTAGTGGCGCACCTGTGTAAACAAAGAATGGGTAAAAAGCAAAGGGTTAGCCATGTGACCTTTTTTCGGCAGGGTATACATACTTATGTAAATATTCCAGGATCTTCAAGAAAGAGAGAACCAATAAAAACTAAATTTTTACCCAATTGTTTTTTTTTTTTTTTATCATCAATGTATTAGAGTCAAGAGTTTATACTTGAGTAACATGCACAGGGATACAAATAAGCTAATCTAACATGTAAATTAGCTATCTTAGGAAATAATGATATATCAACTAACATCCCTAATATCCAATAATGTCTCTAAGGATATTATCTAATAGGAGAATCTCTAATTTCCATAAATATACTTCTTCAACTTATGAAGTGATTGATTAACAACTGCGAGTCTTCATCACCTAAGTAGTAAAAGTGAGTTTCCACCGTTGCCACTTAGTGTCACTTGCTCCCAGAAGAAATCAAGAAAGAGACTACAGACTCAATAGGGAGAAGTCGCTGAAAGTTTGCTTGGTAACTTAATGGAAACATTTAACCAAGACTGGCCATCGTTAAACATCTCCCCGATCCATCGAGTCAATGTAAGATCGTGTGATGTTGCATCCTATGAAGTACGCCATTGGGAAGTCATCATCGACAAAGAAGAGAAGTAACTCTTTCAGCTGAGTAGGAAATCAGTGCACAAAGCTATGTGGACAAGCTGGACACCATGTTACTGGGCTGGCCATTGGATCTTCATTATACAGGGCGAAGGTAAATCTGTATGATGTATTAAGGTCCTTTGTATGCAGTGACCTTTCAATACGTTAGTGTTGGAGACCAAGAGGGATCCCTTCCCCCCACCTTAGAAAGCCACTCGTCAATCGCTCTTTCTGTCGCCCAGCCCACTAACTCGGATTATTTTTCATTTATGTATCTAAAACTGCATGAAGGCTTTATTTATTTCGCTATAAATAAACATTTTCCTAAAAGTCTTCACATGTATCACTTGAAATAATTAGTTAATGAAAAAATTTACATTATTGATCCACGATAAAAATATCAATCAAAATATTTTCATTATCCCTTGTATCCCTTGAAAATGTTTTGATACATTTTCAACAACAAAAAACGATATTCTCCATTCATTCATTTTTTCATTTTTGTGAATGATATAAACAACTATTTTTAGGAAAATATATTTCAAATCATTTATTCTCTGTAAAACAAACATGCTTGAAGGAAAAAAAAAAATTTGGAAAATTGTTTTCCAACTTTTCTGGTATTAGGATGACAAAAAAACTAATTGATCGATAGAAAAAGTTTTCAATGGATTGAAAACTAACAAACTTAGGAGGGAAAAACGACTTCGCCATCTAGTGAGAAGAAAATTACTTTATCTAAACCATCAAGCAAACAAAAACTAATGATTTTCCTGAAAATGATTGTCATGAAAATATATTTTTTTTATCATGAAATTTTTAGTGAAATAAACCACCATTTTATGAAAAAAGAGTTAGTAGTGGGCCAGCATGGGGTTGAGTGCCTCAAATCACTACATTGATGGTTCAATTCTTAACGCTAGCATCCTTTAATTCATTAGAGCTAGTCTTTTCAATAGGGAAATTACCAAAAAAAAATGTCCTAAAGTTATTACATTTATACTAATTTAAACCTTATAATTTGGCCCTTTTAATGATTTGTAAATTTAGTTCTAAAATTTTCAATTGTATCAATTTAATCATAAACTTTTTGATGATTTATCAATTTAGTTCTAAACCTTTTATAATTTCCAATTTAGTTCTTTCCAATTCTGGCATAGTGGTTTAGTTAACACCATCATCCTATGTGACACAATTAGTGCTAACTTCGATAATTTTTTAGGTTTTTTATTTTTTTCCAACCTTCACTTGGCAAGGGTCATAGCCCTTGTCCAAGCTCTCACTTGAAGTCAGCGAGGGTCGTGATGCCCTTGTTAAGACTAGGTGAGGGTCGCCAGCCCTCTCTTATGGCTAGTAAGGGTTGCCTAGTGACTTCATTAGCCTAGAGTTGGAAAAAAAAAAGGAAAAGAAAATATAATAATGGCTAGTAAGGGTTGCCCTTGCTAAGACTGACTTCATTAGCCTAGAGTTGGAAAAAAGGAAAAGAAATAATAATAATAATAAATTTGGAAAAATTGGAAAAATTTTAAAAATTTGCAGGAATTATTCACCTTGGCACCAATTGTGCCACTTAAGCCTATCGGTGTTGACTAGACAATCAAGTTAGTGAATTCCTATCAAAATTGATTGAAATGACTAAATTGGCAAATCGACAAAAGATTTAGGACTAAGTTAGTACAATTAAAATATTTATAATTAAATTGGTAAATTGTCAAAAGATTTAAAACTATATTAACCAAGTTGAAAAGATTTAGGATTGAGTTTATATTTAAGACTTTTTTGATAATTTTATCCTTTTCATAAAGCATGTAAAAAGCGGTTGATGTCCATATTTTTTTTATTTGTCTTATTGTACTAATGATAATGTTCATCTATATATATTCTAAATATGAAGATAAGGCTCTCACTTTTTTTGGGAATCGATTTTCTTTATGGAATTGATTTATTTCACATAATTAGTTTTTTTTATCATGCGAAGGTTAAAAGGAACTACTCAGAAAAAAAATTATTTTTCTTGATTAAATTATTGATAAACAATTAATTTCTCCTACAAAGTTAGTTGATTTTATTCTCTTATCGTTCATAAAAGATTCCTTTTATCTTAGCATATCTTTGTAATTTAACTTTCTTTGCAAGCGTTCATCTTTCGTCATAACTAATACAATGTATTGGTAAATCATTGCACTTTGTTATTGACTAACTAAAATACCAACACTTTCCGAGAGATTTTGTGTTGTGTCGGACATTTTAACACGTGTCCAACACTCTTCAATAATTGGTCAACATGTGTTGGCCATCTTATGAGGCATGGGCTATGTAGACATAGACAATTTTTGATGATATTTTTTAAAAAATTGATTTTTATTTTCTTTCTTTTTTTCTTCCCTTCTTCCTCTAGCTAGTCGTGAGGCATCAACGATGGCCAACAACTGACCCTCACCTTTGGCCAGTCGCCAAGGCCTAGCGATCACCTAGAGGAAGAAGGGAAGAAAAGAAAGAGAGAAAGAAAAGAAAGAAAAATAAATAATAAAAATCGAGAAAATATTAAAATATTATTAAAATTTATCCATGTTAGTGTCAGCTGTGTTATATTAGTGTCAGCCGTGTTATATAGGACAACAATGATCCAAGTTAGCAATTTTCAGTCAAAATTGGCCGGATGAACTTAATTGGCAAAAAGTAATAAATATTTATGACTGAATTGTCAGAATTAAAAGGTTTAAAATTGAATTGCCAAAAATGTAATAGATTTAGGATTTTTGGATAATTTTCTCTTAAAATTTCATATGAGGTGTTGGCTCTCAATCTAATAAGAATGTATACAAGAAGATATATGGTATTGTTCCGACGGATGATATATCATTGAATTTCAACAGAAAAAATCCTTTCTTTCAAAGAAATAAAATGATATGAAATAATTTGTCAGCTAAACAATGTGGTATATGAAATATTTATTTTCACCGCGGCATCGCATGAGCCGCTTTAGTGACTAGACTTGTATCGCCTTGTTTTGGCCTACGATAGAATTAGATTATTCAACAAATAAGATTCTGATTCCTTGATTTTTCTTGTTCGGAGAAAAGTTTAAACTTGGATTTAGATTCCTTACGAAATGTAATTCCTTGAAGCCTGTGAATATGTATTACCTTGTTTCACCGAGTATTGAGATATCATAACCATGTATTACAAAAATAAATCTGAAAAAGTTTTACCAGATCTCTTTAAAAAAAATTGGAAGTTGAAGTTACTATGCTTGCACAGGATTAGACACCGGTGGTGGACGAATAGCGGACCGCCACCCGCGATCTTTAAGCCCATGATGGACCATCAACCTTCTTTCATCCCTATAGATGGCTAGATTCGTCCCGGATCTATCTTTGGATCTGGGATTGCGTCTTCAAGCCCCCAGTAACACCAAAGAACTGGCGTTGTGGCACTTCTCTGTGAATCGAGCCGGAGCCGATGGAGCCAATCTGGGATTCGTTGCACTCCTCTGTGAATCGAGCCAGAGCCGATGGAGCTGGATATTTACTGACGTCAATGATTGACGCAAACAAAGGAACCGATTCAAGACGCACAGTGAAAGAGTTTGGCGATCGCGATAATTTCTAGATATTTTATGAAGGCCGAGAGAGTGTACCTTGGAAACGGTGTTGCCAAGTTCCTTGGCGTGAGCGGCGCAGTTGCGGCGGATGGCGACGATTTTGGTGCCAGTCTGAAGCAGCTTTTGAAGTCCGATCTATGCCATCGGCTGGGCGAAGAAGAAAGTCAATAGAGAGTTGGGCAAAGAGAGAGTCTGCAGAAGAAGACGACGAAGTTGGGTTTTTCAATTGGAGTCTACTTTGATCTTTTTCTTTTTTCCTTTTTTTTTTTTTGGGCCATTAGTATGAAATATCAAGGGATTGCCAAAGAAGGGACTAAAATATTTTTATGTTTTCAAATAAGAATATGAAGCCTGGTATACGAGTTTAAAAATAATTTTTGTTTTAAAAGAAACAACAAATTGTTGTTTCTTTTTTTGTTCTTATTTTGTTTCCAAAATAAAAACAAACAAAAAAGAACAAAACGCAACAATGACATTTTCGTCATTTATCTTTTTTAAAAAATATTTTCCTTTTTCTTTCTTTTTTGTCCTTTTTCTAGTTTTTCTTTCTTCTTCGCTAGTGGCAGGCCATAAATGATGACTGGGCCCACAATTGGTCACCAATGACACCCAAAAAGGCTGGGCGAGGGTTGCCCTCGCCAGCCAAAGATGAGGGATGGCCTTGCCTAGGTGAGGTGATGCTCACCCAAGGTGAGGTCACCATTGCCAACTATAGTGAGGTTGACAAGGGCTTGAAAGGCCTCCATACTGGCTAGCGAGGGCTTGTAGGCCTTCACCGAAAAAAGAAAGAAAAAGTAAAAAAAGAAAAAGAAAAAAGAAAAAAAAATTAAAATTATCTTTGGACGAAAATTCCCTTGATTGATCGGAATATTTAGTTGGCCGGCAACAAGTAAGGTTAGGCCTTTATTTGAAATTTTCATGGCTACTTTAGGCCTTTATTTAAGATTAAGATGGTTACTTTAGACTTTTATTTAATACAATGTCCACTTTCTACCTTATTTGAGAAAATGAAGGCACTTCAAGTATTTTTTGAAATTTTCCCAAATATCAATATAAATATAAATTTGAGGAGCTTGATTTCTTAGTCAAGAAATCTGATCAATCAAAATTTAGTGATCCTAAAAAAAAAAAAAAAGTAGAATCTTCAATGTAATTTATAACATGATATAGATAAGATGTTTTATTTACGCATTAGAACTCAAAAGCCAAGTGATTAATTATTTATTTGTGTATACATAGTAAAGAATTAGCGAAAAACAAATGCGTATGCGGGTGATAGAAAAAGAGAAAGAAAAGATTTATGATGGAGCGTAGAGATGCACTTATCGAAAAAACAAATCATGTTTTGTTGCCAAGAAAAAGGAAAGAAACATGTTTAGATATGCAAATTGTTTTAGAAAAGAAGCAGAGTGATTGTAACATGATGAAAATTTAAGTTTAGTTGGTAAAGTAAATATATTTCCTGAATTAGTTGGGGATTATGTTGACCATATTTGATATGATTTCAAGCATTTTCCTATATAGTATTGTTATCATACATCTTAAGAAAAGACATCACATTATATGAAACTTTTAGATTCAAGATTAAATTGAAATACTCCTTGAATTTGCAATCTATAAATGTTCATCTAATTAGATTCTTATCATGACATGCTTCTATATACATACTAAAAACATATTATCCAATAACAAAGAGATTCAAGTTATACAAGAGAGTTTAATTATCAGAGTTGTCATACTATGTATAAAGAAGAAATAACAAGTCTCGTTGACATAATCAACTAGGCTCAGCCTCAATGAGGGTGAGATTCGAGTGTTTCCTCACCTTCTCAATACGTCCCACGGATTGGAGCGGATCAGGAGGTGTTGCTTTGATCTCACATTGGCTTGTCGAGTTCATATCCTCCCGCACATTCTCAATTTGGACTTTCCCAATACCAGAGCCGGGAGTCCCAACGTCGCATGAGAGGTTCACTTGTCGCAACGGGCATAAGCAAGCACCGTGTATGTCCGCACGCCTAAGGCTGCCGTACCCGAAGACTATGGGGATTTATCACAGGTCGACGTCACTCTTTCTAGATATTCAGAGTAGTCTCTCTCTCTCTCTCTCTCTCTCACGCACGCACGCACGCACGCACGCGCACACAAAACAAAACAAAAAAAGAACCTTAGCACTTCTTGTGAAACTGAGAATCGATCGAAAAAGCTAGAAAAGCTTAGGTTTCAAATGCGAGAAACCAACATATCTAAGTAAAATTCATCAGTAGAAGGGGTTAGTAATTTAATAGTTACGATTGGATCTAAATGCAGAATATGGAATTCGAATGTTTTGATAACTATTTGATCGAATAGGTCCCATTGACATCATAAGTATTATAGCATGATGCATGGTGATTGAGCATACACTTCTTCGTTTCAATTTCATGTTACCTTCGAATTTCAGTAGCGTTAGAATTTTCTAGGTGTCATTCGTGATTTAGTCCCAAATAGTATGTTGTAGAATTAGATAGATACAAAACCAAAAATTTTTAACTTACAAGATCATGAGAAGGGGTTTTGCTTAAGAGGTAGATAAGACTCAATTAACTCATTAAGTGCATCACGAACTTAAGATTGAAGTAACTATTACAACACAAGGCTTTGTGTATAGCAATTTTTTTTTTTTGTGACCCGGGAAGCGCCGTACAGCCGGCAGCCGACGGCGTAAACCCGAGGCGACCCGCAGGGATCCACCTCTCACGAGCCGCTGGTAAGTCGCACAAATGACAGGGTGGGGAGTTGAACTCTGGCATTTCGAATGGCTAGCGTGCAACTCCACCCTCTTTGCCACCAACGGTGGGTGTGTATAGCAAAAGTTCATCTTGCTAAAAAGTTCGAACATTCAAATTTTGGATAATGCAGACCGACTTCACGAAAAAGAGATATTCTTGGATTTCTTTTTCTGGCTTTGTGTGCAAAACTTGTAAGATAATAACTACAAAAGTCTTAAACCTATTGTATTTGTGTCAATTCAGGCATAAACATTTTAATTTAATTAATTTAGTTTTCACCTTCAACAATTCGCTAATATAGTTCATTTGGCCAATTTTGACCATAAATTACACCTTGAAACCTGGCATCTTTATTAATTATTTTCCTTGTTTCTTTTTTTTTTTTTTTTTTTTTTTTTTGTGGCTGGTGAGGGTCGTCAAAGCTCATTTTACAATCGTCAAAGAGTCCTCTATTTCGTCTGTTTTGATTTTTCTTTGATTTCAAGGTAGGTTTGCTTGATTGTTGATGTTACTCATAAGATCATTCGAGGATTCCTCTTCCAATTATATTGCAAAATTGAAGAGTAATCTTCTATGTATGATTGATGTTAAGGATGGGATGTGATGAGATTTATGGAGCAATGCTTTAATTGATGATGAATTTCCTCTTGAATGAAACTTAGGATGAGAAATCACTTGATAAATCATGTTTAGCACACCTAGGCTTAAACTCTTCATGTGTGTTCCTATGTTGGTTTTGCTGCCATTTTGAGGATGAAAGCTCACACATGGAAGTGAGGTATTCTCTCCTCATTTAGTTTCTAGACAATCCCAATAGGATCGAGGTGACTCCTTCACATAGAATGCTCATAGAATTAATCAAAATAAAATAAAAATCTAAACATTGCGGGAGGTAAGGGTTTGGGAGAACCTACACCCATTGAGATCCTTTGGTCCCCAACTTGACATGACCTCTAAACTCGCTTCCCATTTCCCTTTGAGATGGTTGTGACACTATGCCCAAGTCCATGGAGGCTAGCCTACGATCTTTAATAGTGATGCTTGAGTACTTGTCTTTCTTATGCCCAAGTCACTAGTGACCAACTTCAATCCATCAGGCGGGCTCCGGATGCATCAAATCTAGGCTTAGTTCCTTGATGACCGGGTCCACGGCCCATGTCTAGGTCCCCAATGGCCATGCCGAGGTACCTGGGTCTAGGCCAAAGTCACTAGCACCTAGCCTAGGTCTTCTATGGTTAGCCCGGTTCCTCATCGGCCGAGCTTAGGTCCATAGAGGCATGGCCCAACTCCATTAAGGCCTGACCTGAGACCCTAGTGCTCATGTTCAAGTCCATGGAGGCTAGGCTTGAATCTATTGAGGCTAGGCCTAGACCTTAGTGCCCGTGTCTAGGTTCCTCTAGGCTTGGCCTAGGTGCCTAGTGATATTGCTAGAATAAGTACCTAGAGGGGGATGAATAGGTGTATAAAATAAACCTTGGCAAATATATGCGAAATAAAACAAACTTCAAGTAAAACAAAGGAGTTAGGGAAGAGAATAAGAACACAGAAATTATAGTGGTTCGGCTTAATCCAAGCCTACGTCCACTCTCCCACGCTAACAGCCTTCTTGGCTGGATTCCACTATGCAATCAACAAGAGATTACAACTTCGAGTGCAAACACTTAGTAGTAGATCACACTATCTCACTAAGTCACTCTTTTGGTATTTCTCTCACGATTACAAACGTTTAAGCTCTTAAGAGACAAGTATATGATCGAAAGTCGCTCGAGACTTTGGAATTATAAATTCTACGCTCCGTCTCTTACTTGCTCATCGGTCCTTCATCTCCTTAAATACTCCTCCACTTCCAAACTAACCGTTGGACAGTATCCCGGAGAATCGTCTTCCAATATACCCATTGGACAGCTCTGTATCTAGAAGATTTGGTAGCCGTTGAGTGACAAAGGTAGGATCCCAACATGATTCCGATCGCCCATACAAACGGAATCTTGGTTTCCATAAGTAAAGCTTCTTCATATAGAAAGTTCTTGTCTTCAAGATCCAATCATCAATCAATTAGATTGAATCAATCAAATCAATCTTGATGTGGAATCCAAACCAGATCAGTAGCCGTTATATGATTGGGCTTGAGTTACGTTCTGTCGAATTCTGGATGTAAAGTCTGAGAGCAATAGACTTTACAATCTGAGTCTGAGCGTGCTAGACTTTGCAATCTGAGTCTGAACATATTCTGCTTCTGAGCAGATTTAGCTTTAAGGTCTGTACCCGGTTCAGCTTCAGCATAGAGTCTGTATTCTGGATCAGCTTCAGCATAGAGTCTGTCTTTTGATTCATCATTCACGTTCAGTCTAGAATTTATTAGAGTGAGCAGACTTCTGATGTATAACAGACTTTGACACTAAAGTTTGGCAGTCTTCAGACTTTGAGTCTTGAGTCTGACAATCTTCAGACTTTGAGTTTTGAGTCTGGCAATCTTCAGACTTTGAGTCTTGAGTCTAGCAGTCTTTAGACTTTGACACAGAAGTCTGGAAATCTTCAAAATATACTATGGACATGAGTTACATTCAGTCTTCTGGTCGTCTTCGCACTTTGACAATATCATTTACATGTTCTATCATCTGCATGGTCTATTACTCAACCATCAAACATGTCAGTAGCCTTTGATTTATTTTGTCATCTTCAAAACATCATAAGGGATTTCCTTAACAATCTCCCCCTTTTTGATGATGACAAAACAATCTCTGAATATGCAGATTTGTAAACATACTTTTAAATCAAAGGATATCAGAAGATAACAAATAGATTGAGCATAAGAATATATAGAAAAATAATCGCAGCTCAATATTATGCAATAATATCAAATCAATCAGCACATATGCATATTCATATCTTCTCCCCATTTTTGTCACAATCAAAAAGCGATAACAATAGATTCACGTAGAGAATGATAATCAATATCTTGCATGAATCACAATCTCCAAAAATCAGCTTTTTTATAAAACAAGTCGAATATTAAAGATATGCAATATAGCTCACTTTAATCATATATATCAGCAAATATTCAATAAAAATTAGGGATGCATCATAAAATTTACGTACCCTTTTTGTCATAATAAAATGATAATATCAATAAGACATTTGTTAATAACAAAAGGTAATAAAAGATGCACTAACCAGATTTTTTAGATAAATTCTGACACATTTACCTTTCCTTTCATTCATAATAAGATCACGATCAATCCAAAAAGATTTTTCCATAATTGATCAAAACTCCCCCTCAATTTGTTGCCTTTTTGAGATGATCACGATTCTTTTCCTTTTCTTTTGGATTTGATTTCTCCCCCAATTGTCGCAGGAGATATTTTCTGATTGCACCAAAATTTGCGTAGATTCGCAATCATCCTTCCCCTTAAAGAATTTCCTGCAATTAACTCATTTCCCTTTTTAGTATCCATCAATTTGGATCCTTCCTTGACGTTAGAGCAAAATAGAAAATCTCCATAATCAAATATTCTTTCTTAATTCATCATAACAGAGTATTCAAAGAAAGAATATTATGCACAATGATATTTTGAAAAATAAATTCTCACTTAGTCAAAGCACAATAAAATCAGGGATAATGAAATATTTAAATATCTAAGAATATCTTGCATCATCACGTAAAACATATTTTCACTTTGCAAAATATGATTATATCTGAGAGTATAAAATTAGACAAAATAATATGAATTATCTCAAATAATCACACATACTAAATCAAATCTTAACTCACAAATCACAAAGACAAATCATACGATTCTTTCTTCCATAAAGCAAAATATGATCATTATAAAATCTCAATCAATCAATGATATATCGAATTTCAAGCATAATGAGAATTATGTGCCCAAAAACATTCCTTACCAACTTCTTCTTTTCCTTTATTTCCTCGATTTCCTCATCAGATTTTGAGTCTGTGTCCGAGTCAGACTTTGATTCTGAGTCTGTGTCTGAATCAGACTCAGATTCTGAATATGCCATCAAGCATAGATTTCCTTACTTTGCCCTTCCATAAGTCCTGGTGTCAAGATACTAGCCATAAAGAATCTTTAGCTCAAAAGTAAAAATACTTTATAAACCGAGCACTTGGCTCTGATACCAATTGATATTGCTAGAATAAGTACCTAGAGGGGGGTGAATAGGTGTATAAAATAAACCTTGGCAAATATATGCGGAATAAAATAAACTTCGAGTAAAACAAAGGAGTTAGGGAAGAGAATAAGAACACAGAAATTATAGTGGTTCGGCTTAATCCAAGCCTACGTCCACTCTCCCACGCTAACAGCCTTCTTGGCTGGATTCCACTATGCAATCAACAAGAGATTACAACTTCGAGTGCAAACACTTAGTAGTAGATCACACTATCTCACTAAGTCACTCTTTTGGTATTTCTCTCACGATTACAAACGTTTAAGCTCTTAAGAGACAAGTATATGATCGAAAGTCGCTCGAGACTTTGGAATTATAAATTCTACGCTCCGTCTCTTACTTGCTCATCGGTCCTTCATCTCCTTAAATACTCCTCCACTTCCAAACTAACCGTTGGACAGTATCCCGGAGAATCGTCTTCCAATATACCCATTGGACAGCTCTGTATCTAGAAGATTTGGTAGCCGTTGAGTGACAAAGGTAGGATCCCAACATGATTCCGATCGCCCATACAAACGGAATCTTGGTTTCCATAAGTAAAGCTTCTTCATATAGAAAGTTCTTGTCTTCAAGATCCAATCATCAATCAATTAGATTGAATCAATCAAATCAATCTTGATGTGGAATCCAAACCAGATTAGTAGCCGTTATATGATTGGGCTTGAGTTACGTTCTGTCAAATTCTGGATGTAAAGTCTGAGAGCAATAGACTTTACAATCTGAGTCCGAGTGTGCTAGACTTTGCAATCCGAGTCCGAACATATTCTCGCTTCGAGTAGATTTAGCTTTAAGGTCTGCCAGTACTGACTTCAGCATAGAGTCTGTCTTCCGATTCATCATTCACGTTCGATCTAGAATTTGTCGAGTGAGCGGACTTCGATGTATAACGACTTTGACACTAAAGTCGCGGCCTTGACTTTGAGTCTTGAGTCTGGCAATCTTCAGACTTTGAGTCTTGAGTCTGACAGTCTTCAGACTTTGAGTCTTGAGTCTGGCAATCTTTAGACTTTGAGTCTTGAGTCTGGCAGTCTTCAGACTTTGACACAGAAATCTGGAAATCTTCAAAATATACTGGACATGAGTTACATTCGGTCTTACCGTCGTCTTCGCACTTTGACAATATCCTTTACATGTTCTATCATCTGCATGGTCTATTACTCAACCATCAAACATGTTAGTAGCCTTTGATTTATTTTGTCATCTTCAAAACATCATAAGGGATTTCCCTAACACCTAGTGCCCATGCCCAATATCCGACTTCCTCACCCATGTCACTAGTGCCTTACTTGGGTCGGGCCCAATTCCTTGGCATTCTAGCCGAGGTCCATAGAGGTTGGTTCAAGGCCAACTGAGACTCCTTGCCCATGTGGCATTAGGTCATTTGTGGCTAGTCTCAAGACCCTAGTGCTTGTGCTTGGGTCCACAGAGATTTGCCTTGGGCCCTTTGTGGCCTATTATGAAGAATTTTTTTTTTCAAAAATAATACTTGTGCATGCATTAAGAATGAAATTGTGATTTCAACATGACCACTGGAGCGATATATATTTTTATAGCAAAATTGTGTAATTTTTATATTTTGTTATGGAATTCAAACCAAACACATAAAATGGGCTAATTTCAAAGAATCGGGAATAGAAATAGAATTAATCGATTTCTAGTTCTAAAGTCTCTTTGCTTGTGTTTGTCAGCACGCTAATCACTCACATCTCCACTTTGCTTATGCGCCACATGAAGTCCTAGGCCATGACCTAATCCAAGCACCTATGTTGCCAGCTGGTTTATGGAGTCGCCCATTTTTTAGAGGTAACAATTTAAGAAGAGAAATTGCTATGAATTGTATCTTAGGTTGGGTCAACTATGTCAGATCTAGATCACTAAAATTGTATAGCGCCAAAATGGGTTAAATTGATCAATATGGGTCTTACCATTTTCACTCAAACCCAAACCTACCCAACCCATCCATTTAACGGGCTTATACTTCACTAAATAATCCTTGGGATATGAGCTAAATAAGTCCATTTGAATCGAATCATTTTGACCCAATCCAAGCTTGACTCGATCCACCTATTTAATGGGACTACACTTTACCGTATAACTCTTAGAATTTGATTAAGTGCTTTCCATCGAATTTGCCTTCGATTACTTTAAACTTACAATTGTTTTTTCTTTCCCTTTCAAAGCCACCAATTTCCCCTTTGTGACAAAATTTTTATTTATTTGCACTCACTACTTTCCTAGTCTAAAAGGATTAATATTACGAAAAATCTCAAACCGATATACATATAACAAATTTACTTCAGATTAATATTTTTTACCATAAAAAACCCTAAACATTACACTTGTGATAAATTTATCCTTCGTTAGTTTCCGTTTTTACCATCAAATTGTTCAGTTTGATAATATGTGGCAATTGATGAGTGTACCGGTTTATGGTTTTACCCTTCATTTGTCACAGATGTACTAGCTTGTATTTTTTTGTTATATTAATTCAAATTAATGGATATTAACGGAGGGTGAATTGTCACAAATATACTAGCTTAAGATGTTTGATGGTTAACAAATTAGTATGGGGTAAATATATTTTGAGTGTAATGATTTGAAATTTTTGGTGATCAAAAAATTAATTTGAAGTAAATTTATCATGTGTATATAATTTTGAGTTTTTCATAATATTAACCATTTCTAAAACTCGCAATTCCACCGAGACTCCCAACGGAAATCCCTTGGTTTCTTTCTTGATTCTTCTACCAATTTCTCCCAAGCTATTTGACTCTATCTCCACCGATTGTGATCTCCACCCAAGCTCAAGTTCGGATTTTTCTCAAATCCCCCTACACTTTGTCTTTTAGTCGCAATTCACTCGACTCTTGTTTGCCGTGGAAATGTGCTTTGTCTGCCACGAAAACCCGAGTTTCCCATCCTAAAGTCCTTCAAACATCGGCTAAACCTTCATTTCAAAGTCCAACCCAAGATAGGCTTTACTCATGGATTGTGATCCTCATCCTTAAGCTTGAATCTTATCCTTGGCTCATCTTTAAGATTCAAATTTCCACGATTCTTGGAATTGCAATCCATTTTGCTCGAGATTAGCACAGTCTCCAAGCAACCTTTGAGTTAGGTTCACTTCTCACAGTCTTGGAGTTAAGAATTCTAGCTCGTCTCATATGCCTAGCTGTCTATCGTGCTAGTTTCGAAGCTGAGCCCCCATTCTATTTGATATGAACATGCTTATTCCTAAATCTAAATGTCTCCAACATCTAAAGAGAAACGCAACAAAAATTGTGAACGCGGAACTATTTACAACTGAAGTTTTTGACTAGGGGGCCAATTACATCGAAGTCCGAGTTCAATTCTTAGTTTTTTTTTTTTTTAATGAAATGAATAATATATCTGATAGATAGACACGTTCTGTGATCAATAATGTGGTAGGCAATTAATCGCAAGCCAAAAATTGTAAGAAAATTTATATTTCCAAGTGGGATCCCCAATCTTTTGCAATGTCAACTATTAATTATTTACATATGAGATTGATGTAGTCTAGGAATTATTTGATGTAGGCAAATTACATATAGACCATGTGAGATAATTCATACAATTCTTAATGCGGAAATTCATAACAAATCAAGGATCTTTGATCTCATGATTCTCACAAATAGATGAAGACATACCTTTATCCATAGCGCTACGCTTGAACTTGATCCAAAAGGAAGAAATCTGATTTCTCTCCCTTAACCCACTAAACCTTAATGTATTTAATTGATGGAGGAGAGAATACGTTCTTTTTTATTACTGTTGTTCGTATGTGGGTGGAGAGAGGACCGGACTCTATTTATACGTTCGTTGAAAAGGTGCCTTCCATCAAAGCGATATACCCTTTCGTTTTATTAGAGTCGTACCTTCTCGTAACCAATAATTATTTATAGCATTTCAATAATTATTAAACCATATAATAAATCACATAATATGGGCCACAATAATTCTTACATTCTCCCACTTGGCTCATATGATGTTCCTTTCATGGTTTAATAAAGACTGTAATGTGCACAATAAGATTATGCTATAAAATTTCATTAAATTGGCAATCACATAATAATCACAATTAAGTAAAGAAAACTAATGCGAGTCATAGCGGTTATATGTCATTAATCGACATAGTCCCTTCTATGTACTACACCTATAGCACTTTACTTAACATGATCCATAAATGAGAAGTACAGTAATAGTCCAACCAAAATGTTTCTTCAGAAACTATCCTGTTTAACATTCATCTATTTCCATAATGTATACTAAATAGAAAACAGGAAATATCAGAAACATGTAAGTGAGCTCAAAGTGTCAAATACATAAACTCAATACAATCATAATACAAACATTAATGACGTCCAATAACGCCCATCCTTTCAACATGCTCATTAAATGTTTTGGGCGGCAGTCCTTTTGTTAAGGGATCTGCTATCATAAGATTGGTGCTAATGTGTTCAATTGGCACTCTTTGTTTCTGAACTTCTTCTTTGACAGATAAGTATTTGATCTCCATATGCTTAGCACCCTTAGAATACTTGTCGTTCTTAGAGAAGAAAACTGCTGCAGAGTTATCGCAATAAATTTTCAGCGGCTTGGCAATACGCCGACAATCACAAGCCCTGAAATAAAATTCCGCAGCCATAATCCATGAATTGTGGCCTCAAAGCATGCCACAAATTCAGCTTCCATAGTGGATGCAGCAATAATTGACTGCTTTGCACTCTTCCATGAAATTGCCCCTCCAAATTTAAGAAACAAGTAACCAAACGTTGATTTTCTTGTATCGGCACATCCGGCTAAGTTCGAATCTGAATATCCAATCACCTCGAGATGATCGGATCTTTTATAAGTGAGCATATGATTCTTCGTTCCTTGCAAGTATCTAAGAACTTTCTTTGCAGCTTTCCAATGATCCATTCCGGGATTACTTTGATACTGCCCCGACATTCCGACAAAAGAAACCGATGTCCGGTGCGGTGCAAGTTTGTGCATACATTAAGCTCCCCACAACAGATGCATAAGGAATATTATTCATTTGTTCTCGTTCCAATTCACTTTTCGGACATTGCATAAGGTTAAATTTATCACCTTTCTGAATTGGAACTATTCCTGCTGAACATTTACTCATATTAAATCTCTCTAAAATTTTCTCAATGTAGGTTTTCTGAGACAATCCTAATAAGCCTTGTGATCTATCATGGAATATTTCTATTCCTATCACATATGTTGCCTCTCCCATATCCTTCATTTCAAAATTCTTAGAGAGAAACTTCTTGGTTTCATGTAACAAACCAAGATCATTAGCAGCAAGCAAAATATCATCAACATACAGCACTAGAAAAATAAACTTGCTACCACTAATCTTCATATATATACACTAATCAACGGTGTTTTCCTTAAATTCAAATGAAGTTATGGTATCATTAAACTTAAGATACCATTGTCGGGAAGCTTGTTTAAGTCCATATATTGACTTCTTTAATTTACATACCATGTGTTCCTTTCCTTTAATGGAAAAGCCTTCGGGTTGGTCCATATAAACCTCTTCCTCTAAATTCCCATTAAGAAATGCGGTTTTTACATCCATTTGATGTAACTCTAAATCATAATGAGCCACCAAAGCCATAATGATTCTAAGTGAGTCCTTCTTAGAGACCGGTGAAAATGTCTCTTTATAGTCAATGCCTTCTTTCTGAGTAAAACCCTTTGCAACAAGTCTGGCTTTATGTCGTTCAATATTGCTTTTTGAGTCGCGCTTGGTCTTAAAGACCCATTTACACCCGACCTTTTTACATCCTTTAGGCAATTCAACAATATCCCAAACTTGATTTTGATGCATGGATTTTAACTCTTCTTCCATGGCATTAAACCATTCATTAGAATCTTCACATTCCATGGCTTGGGAAAATGAATCGGATCATTTCCAATTCCTAAGTCAATTTCGACTCTTGTAGATAAACCATATAGTCATCAGAAATAGCCGATCTCTTTTCTCTTTGAGATCTCCTTAATGCTATTTCTTGTGACTCGGCTATTGGAGGTTCATTATTGACATCTCCATTATTGAGTGTTTGTTCATTAATTTGTTGTTCTCAATTATTATTAGATTGTACTATAATATCAGGAACAACAACTTTAGAAGCTTTGGATATAGGAACTCCTACCCTTACTTCTTGAATGCAAGCATCACGCATTCTTTCACTCCCACTGATGTCACCATTCTCAATGAACCTAGCATTTCCAGATTCAACAATTCTTGTACTATGATTAGGACAATAAAATTTATACCCTTTGGATTTCTCTGCATAACCAATGAAATAACCACTGGTCGTTCTTGAATCCAATTTCCTTTCATGTGGATTGTAAATTCTTACTTCTGCTTGACAACCCCAAATATGCAGGTGTCGTAAACTAGGTTTCCTTCCCGTCCACAATTCAAAGGGAGCCTTTGGAACTGCCTTACTAGGAACTCTATTTAATAAGTACATAGAATTTTTTAAAGCATACATCCACAAAAATAAGGGTAAAGATGAATGACTCATCATACTCCTAACCATTTCCATTAAAGTACGGTTACGCCTTTCTGCTACACCATTTTGTTGTGGTGTACCTGGCATTGTGTATTGAGCACAAATGCCATGTCTTTCAAGGAATTTAGCAAATGGACCTGGACATTGTCCCGATTCAGTATACTTTCCATAATATTCACCGCCTCTATCCGATCTTACTATTTTCACATTTCTATCTAATTGCCTCTCAACCTCTTTAATATACACTTCAAGTGCATTCACTGATTGAGACTTATCATGCAGTAGATAAATGTAACCATAACGTGAAAAATCATCAATAAAGGTTATGAAATAGCTTTCCTTACCAAAAGATGGAACATCAAAAGAACCACATATGTCAGTATGTATAATTTCAAGAAGCTCTATGCTTCTTGTGGCACATTTCTTAGTTTGTTTTGTTTGTTTACCTTTAATACAATCAATACACACTCCAAGGTCAGTAAAATCCAAATTTGGAAGAATTTCATTCTTCACTAATCTTTGCATTCTTTCTTTGGATATATGACCCAACCGTTTATGCCACAAGTAAGCAGAATTTTCATTCACCAAACTTCGTTTAGTGCCAACATTATGATGCAAGGTCAACAATGTCTCAACAAAAGTATTATCAAGTCTAAATTTGTAGAGACCATCACATAAAGTTCTAGTTCCAATAAGAGTATCACTCTTAAAAAGACTGAAAGATTCAAATCCAAACTTACAATAAAATCCCGCCACATCAAGTCTTGGCAAAGAAACTAAATTGCGAGAAAATGTAGGTACATAAAGGGTTCCAAACAAATCCAAATAATGCCCAGTATCTAAGATCAAACGATAAGTGCCAATGCCTTCAACTGGAGCTTTGTCTCTGTTCCCGTAATCACATAACTTTCATTTGGCTTTATAGTTTGGATCGTAAGAAATCCCTGCATCGTATTTGACACATGAGTGGTGGCACCAGAATCAATCCACCAAGTATTATAAGGAACTTCAGTAAAGTTTGATTCAAAACATACTAAAGCACAAGGCTTACCTTTCTTTTCGAACCAAGCCTTACATTTCAGACAATCTTTCTTCAAGTGTCCAATTTTGTTGCAAAAATGACACTTAATAAGATTGTGTTCCTTCTTGTGGATTTGAGAAGCCTTTGAAGAGTCATTCAGGATGTGTAGTCCTTTCTTCTTGCTCCTTCCACCTTTCCTCTTAAAATTCTTTCGAACTCCTTGATGACTTGAGAGATGAACAGAATGAGCTTTTTGATTCTTTATCCTTGTTTCCTCTTGAACTAACACACTGGCCAATTCATTTACATTCCACTTATCCTTTATAGTGTTGTAATTCATTTGAAATGGCCCATATTGCTCATGAGGTAAGGAATTAAGTATAAATTGTACTAAAAAGTACTCATCCACATTCATTCCTAAAGTCCTTAACTTTGCTGCTAAATTGGTCATCTCAAGTATATGCTCATGCATAGTACGCAAACCATCATATTTCATGGTGGTTAGTGTGCTCATCAGTATACCGGCAAGTGACTTATCAGCAGTTTGAGAACGCTCTTCCACAAATTTCATAAATTCCTTAGCATTGTTAGTCTTGGGAAGAGAAGTCTTTAAGTTGTTTGCAACTGTCATTCGCATGAACATTAAGCTCAGTCTGTTCGATCTTTCCCAAGCTTTATGGAAAGACTTTTCATCATTGCTACTTTCATCAGTAATAGCAGCTAGTTTCTCAGCTTGAAGCGATAAATCAAGATCCAGGACACCTAAGTGAAACTGGACTTGCTCATTCCAATCAAGAAAATTTATCCCATTGAATAAGGGAACAGATGAGGCGTGCGAATGGAGTGAAACAGGTACAGATACTACAAATGTGCAAGAAAATACTCATACATTAATGCTTTCAGAATATCAACTAATCAGATTCAAACTAAACTACACATGCACATCATAGTTCTCCTTTGGGCGATCCTATGATATACAAAAATATATAAACCATAATGATGCTAATAACTTTTATTTGATAATTGTAAATATATCTTATTAAAATTTATTTGTTATCTTTGGATATACAAACAAATTTAACAAGTCATATTAATTATCAACCATCATGTTCATGAATTATAAGAAAATAATTAACCTTTGGGTTAATCCCTAAGTTCTTATAATAAATGAACTTCAATATACCCATAACTCCAATAATGATATAAAACATATCAATTTCATGTATAGCATCAATTAATCATGGGTAATTGAATAAAATAATTTACAATATCAAAATTCATAAGACTTTAAGGTTCAGCCACTTTGGTGACTAACAAACCTTTCATAATATGAATTTTTTTTTTAAATACAAATATTTACCAAATTGCACACAAGGACATAAAATGCAATCAAGGCATAAGGGCAAAATCGTAAAATCATAATTCCATAAGGGCAGAACTATAAAATTATAATCCATGGGCAAAATGATAAATAATCAATAATGGCAGAATGGTAATTATAAATTAAATAGGGGCAAAACAATAAATAAATTGCGAGAATGACAAACTAGGAATTTTTAAAAATGGCATAGGGGCAAAAGCGTAAAAAGAGCGCTTGAGGACGTCAGGCGCGTGCCGAGCACGCGCCTTCATCTGCCGCGGGCGCGTGCCCCGCACGCGCGCGTCCAACGCGCAGGCGCGTGCATTGCACGCGCCCGCAACCGCGCGGGAAGCCCCGCGCGCGTGACGGCGCGTGGCGCGTGGGTTCCACGTGCCTGCAACTGCAGCGCGCGCGTGGCGCCCACGCGCCTTCTTCCTTGTGCACAGACGCGATTCTTCGCCTGTTTTTCGCCGTTCCACCGCCGTTTCGCCGCCCGTTTCTTCTCCGGCAGCCCATCCCAGACACAAAAAAAAAATAATGGGTTTTGAAGAGCATGCCAGCACGACCACATGGGTCCAAGTTTCGGAGAAAATGACCAAAAATTGGCCCCAAATCAAACCAAAGTTTCCCCAAAACGCAAACCATCCACCACCGCAGCTTCCGCCGCTCGATTAGCCTCCGGTGAACACCGATATGCCGGAAAACTCATGGCTAATGTTCCTCATGGCAGTGCGACGGTGTGGGTCCGAAATCAAGCGGTGGGTCGCCGGATTTTGCCCGGAATCGAAGAGTTTCTACCTTGCCCTCAAAATTCCGAATTCCTCCATTTTTGTCCTTAAAATTCCGAATTACTCCATTTTTGTCCTTTTCCACTCGCACACACACAGTAACTTTTCTTCACCATTTTAGTCCATGAAAAACGTTCCTTCATTCGGATTTTCTTTAACAGAACCTTCCAAAACATTTTAACAACAACAAATGCTACGAACATGATCATTCAACAAATCATCATGCATAAATCATAATATTTCTTTAAACGAAAAATCATGAGATCATAAATCAAATGCTCTGATACCAACTGTGAGATAATTCATACAATTCTTAATGCGGAAATTCATAACAAATCAAGGATCTTTGATCTTCATGATTCTCACAAATAGATGAAGACATACCTTTATCCATAGCGCTACGCTTGAACTTGATCCAAAAGGAAGAAATCCGATTTCTCTCCCTTAACCCACTAAACCTTAATGTATTCAATTGATGGAGGAGAGAATACGTTCTTTTTGATTACTGTTGTTCGTATGTGGGTGGAGAGAGGACCGGACTCTATTTATACGTTCGTTGAAAAGGTGCCTTCCATCAAAGCGATATACCCTTTCGTTTTATTAGAGTCGTACCTTCTCGTAACCAATAATTATTTATAGCATTTCAATAATTATTAAACCATATAATAAATCACATAATATGGGCCACAATAATTCTTACAGACCAATGCAGTATAGAAATCCAGTTGAGGTTGCCTACTGCATCTTCTAATCTTTGAAAGGGTCACCGCAAAATTATATCTGACCGGAAGCCAAGTCAAATAAGTCTCAATCTGCTTGTCACGATACAATTGCAATTGTAGGTGGAATGTGGTCCCTCCTCTAGATTTGGAGGTCATTATGGGCTTTACACAGATAGCCCCGATGAATCGTGCTACTTAGGAAACAAAGAAAGCAATTGGTTGTGATGTATAATAGTTTAATTGGTCGAAATCTTGATATAATAGTTTAGTTGGTTCATAATATCCGATTGCTAATGACCAACAACTTCAATGAGTATTGGTCGTTGATTTTCTTAATAGAAATAGCAAGTCAAGTCAAGTCATGCCTTCCCCATAGGTGGGGAAGATTGTGGATCGATAATTGTAAACTTTCCTTAATATATTAACAAATCCTATATATAATTGAAATAAATGTCATTGTCATTGACTTTAGCACCAGGAGCATCTGAATGATGCTCGTTAGGTTAACAAAATCCTAAATATTCCAGCGATTGAGATGTTGTGTCACTGACATGTACATTAGCACCAATAGCCTCTTCAGTGCTGTTCATTAGTTTTATTGTCTGCGAAATGGTGCGGCATGCGTGCAATACTCGGCCTTTCCATATGGCACGCATCACAGCCGTTCGATTAGCACGAAGGGTCTTTGACCTTGGATGGCAAGAACTCAGCATTGTTAAAGCACATACAGTGGAGTGTTTTGTGTTGGTACTCCAACGTCGAAGGCTGAAAATCGGTGAAGACCCCGGCAGTGGGTAAATTGTGTTGTTTGAGCACTCCTCAACTAGTCACAACTCCTTGCTTTTGTCTTCTCTTCTCTCTTTCCTGTTTTGATTGCTCTATTTTCTTCGAATTGAGTTCTGAATTACATTCTGCAATTCCCAGATTTGGGATTCCTTATTTCCCTTCTCTTGAACTTTAATATGGCTTTCTTTTGAGGCTCTGCTCCATCAATCTCTTTTGTTGCCTTTCTATTGGTACAATCTTCTCAAGATGAAAAGAAAAGAACCCACTCATTTAGAAGATCCGATACACGAGGCGTCTGCCTCATCAACCTCTCCACAAGTAGGTGATTATGAAGATGGAACCAAAAGGCTGAAAGGAAATGAGTATGAAGTGTTTTTGAGCTTTAGAGGGAAAGACACTCGTAAAGGCTTCACAGACTATCTCTACACTAGCCTTATCGATGCAGGAATTCACGTGTTCAGAGACGATAATGAACTCCGTGTCGGTGAGGAGCTTGGTCCGGAGCTTCTTTACAGTATTACCAAGTCTAAGATCTCAATCCCAATTATCTCAGAGGACTACGCTTCTAGCAAATGGTGCCTTCGTGAGTTGGTCCAGATGTTGAAGTGCAAGAGAAGCATAGGGCAGATAGTCTTACCCATATTTTACAAAGTGAGACCGTCGCAGGTGCGACATCTTATAGGGAGATTGCGAGATTCTATCAATGCACATAGAGAGAATTTGGATGATATGGTTTTGAAGGAATGGGAAGAAGCGCTTAAAGAAGTCAGCTCATTGAAAGGATGGGAATCGGAGAAAACTGATAACGGGTACATTATTCTTCACCTAAACATTGTTTAATTTATCATGAATAGATCTTGCTTGAAAAAGAATATAATTATTGCCATTCTATACTAGAATTTATTGCTATTTGACAGGCATGAAGGAGCGTTGGTTAAAATTGTCGTCAAAAAAGTTATGTGTGAGTTAAAGAGAACTTTTAAGCTAATTGTTCCCAAAGAATTGGTTGGAATTGATGATCGTGTGGAAGAGATCATGAGCTTGATAGATGCTCAATTCAATGATACAAGGATTATCGGAATTTATGGAATGGGAGGTATTGGTAAGACAACTCTTGCAAGGGTCCTATACAACAATCTCTCTAGTCACTTCGAGCATCTTAGCTTCATGGCAAGTATTCGAGAAACATCTCGACGCAAGGGCATTGAATGCCTACAAAAGCAGCTTATTTATGATATACTAAGAATTCCATATGATGTGTCTAATGTCGACGAGGGAATTGGTATCATCAAATCTCAATTCAAAAGTAAGCAAGTCCTCATTCTTCTAGATGATATGGATGATAATATTCATTTGAATGCTTTGGCCGGAGATAATAGTTGGTTTAGAGCTGGAAGTATAGTCATCATTACAACTAGAAACAAGAGTATTCTCAACAAGGCTAGGGTAGGCTACATGTACCAACTCAACGAGTTGTCTTTGGATCAATCATTGATATTATTTAGCAGACATGCCTTTCAAAATGATTCTCCTCAAAGTCATTATGAATTTATCTCCCGTGACATTGTATCAACTACTGGGGGGCTTCCATTAGCTCTTGAAGTTATAGGCTCATTCTTACATGAAAAGACAGAAAAAGTATGGGAAGATACTTTAAAGAAATTAAAGAAAGTGCCTGATAAGAAAGTTCAAGAGACATTGAGGATAAGTTACGAAGCATTAGATTATGAGGAACAACAAATATTTTTGGATATTGCATGTTTTTTCATTGGATCATATGAACAAAGTCCAACTTATATGTGGGGTGCTTGTAGTTTTTTCCCGGGAAATGGGATTGAAGTACTGAGTCTCATGTCCCTAGTAAAAATTGACAAAGACAGCAAGCTAATGATGCATGATCAATTGAGAGAATTTGGAAGGGAAATCGTTCGTCTCGAAAATCCAAAGGAACCTCAAGAGCGTAGTAGATTATGGATTTATAAGGAAGCTGTAGATGTGCTTGACAATAACAAGGTATCTTCTCTACTTGTCATTGCCAATGAATGTAAGTCCACCTTCTCTTTGTCGTTTGAGATTAAAAAAATTTGCCAGTCAAATTCCCAAAACTGCATGCTTCTACCAGCAAAAGTGCTCTTTTGATTAATTGTTGCTGTTGTCTAATTCTAGGACATAATTGAGGAGCAATTTCTTGGTTATTGATGATTGATATGTCTTTACCTCATAGCATCGTGAGATGACTCTCCTTTGGTTACTTCAACACAACAATAAAACTACAAACGTAATGTGTGACATAGCACTTTTGGAGAAAACTTGACATCTATAAATTGTTAGGATACATACTTTTCCCATATAATTGTTTGATGCACATGTTTAGGGCACACATAATAACCATTTTATTTCTAGCTAGAATTATTTTTCTGTTCTCGGGAATAGGTTTACCAATTTGAGATTTTTTATGACACAAAAAATATCAAATAAATTTTGACAATTTTTCACATGAAAACTAGTTTAGAGTAAATGTGGCAATCAATTTGCGATTTTTGGTGATATTAATTCTTTTGCTATTTAGAATTGTAACAAGGTACACTAGAAAATTAGGGAATTCTACATTTAAGATACTTTAAATTTGATACATATTTTGATGGCTAGTTTGATAGATGTATTGGACTGTAGGAGTCATTTGTTTCACATATGAAGGATATTCACACACAAAAGGGCATAAATTTTGGTAGATATATCTATAGTAATGTATATGAAGAGAGGCCTTCTATTGTAAATATTTTTTACTATTGTAATTTCAAAGTATGCAATTTTTGGGAATTCAAAAGCTGCAAAATGCAAAGGTTATAATTGGAAGAGGAAAAGTTTGAAAGCAACCTTTTGAGCTTATACTTTTGCATAGACTAGACAAATAATGTGCAAAACTTGTCATTTCTAAGAGTTGAAAATAAGAAGTCTACATCATCATTGTATGACGACAAATTAAAATCAATGCATTTTATATTGTATCAGTTTTGGTCTCATCTTGTCATTAAAAAATTACCGTCCATAGTTTTTGCTATTTGCAGGGTACTAGAAAGATTGAGGCCCTCCGTCTTGGCAAATATGGTAGGGAAAAAAGATACACAGCTGAACAATTTAAAGAACTAACTAACTTGAGGTTCCTTCAAGTGGACGGTGCAAATTTCACTGGAAATTTCCAAAACTTACTTCCTCAATTAAGATGGCTTCAATGGCAGGGCTGTCCACCAAATTTTGCAGCGGTCAACTTTCATCCAAAGAAATTAGTTGTGCTTGATCTATCGTGGAGCGGAATTTCAGAGGACTGGGGAGGATGGGGTCCATTCAAGGTAAGATATAGAGAAGGTATACATTTTTGAATAATCACATATTATTAAGGTCCAATTGCACCAAGGCTTAATACCCTTCCTCTTATTAAGGATATTTCCTCTAATATTTAGAGAAATTTATAGGCGCCTATATACACTAGAAGATTCAGCCCCTTAATACCTTAAATTAATAATACCTTAGCAACTAGTCATGCTTATTATTAGACATACTCAAAAAAATTAACTAAAATAATCAGCAAGTAATAAAGATATGACTAAGGTATTGTTGAGCCAGTCCAATCTTACTAAGGTATCATCACTTCCTTTCAGATGGCAACCAAGCTCAAAGTTCTCAACCTTTCGCATTGTCATTATTTAAGAAGAACTCCCACTTGTCTACTTTCAAAAGTTTGGAGATTCTAGTCCTTGAAGAATGTTGGAAACTAGAAGAGATTCATCCTTCTATTGGGGACATCAAGACCCTCGTCTCCTTGAATGTCAGAAGATGTTGGAGATTGGAGAAGCTACCACTAGAATTAGGAAGAATGAAAGAATTGAGGGAGCTTCTCATAAATGACACTGCTATACGAGAGACTCCGATATCGAGAGGTGGTTTGATGAAGCTAGAGACTCTTGATGCCTCATTTTGTCGTAGACGACTTGTTCAACTTCCAAAATTCATGGGCTTCCTTGTGTCTTTAACTCAGCTAGACCTATCTAATTCATGGATTGAAGAATTACCAGAATCCATAGGCTCCCTCTTATCACTAACTCAGCTGCACCTACGTATGACACGGATCAAAGAATTACCCGAATCCATTGGTTTTCTTAAGGAGCTTGAGATTCTTGATGCCTCTGATGCAAAGTTAGCCCACATACCCAGCTCCATTGGTCATCTAACATCATTGACTGAGTTGGACTTAAAATGGACAGCAATTGCAGTGTTACCTGAAAGCATTGGGAATCTACAAAATTTAAGAATGTTGGATGTTAGTGCAACTTGCATAAGAGAATTACCTTGTGCCATTGGAATGTTGGCAGAACTCCAAGAATTGAGTGCTTCACATTGCAAAAATCTAGAAGGACTACCCAGTAACATAGGCAAACTGGTTTCGCTAAACAAGCTTGAGTTAGATAGGTCAGGCATTTCGGGCTTGCCAGAAAGCATTTCTATGCTCTCTTCTCTCCAAAACCTCAGCGTTCAATTTTGTGAAAAGCTTGGGGAACTACCAAAATTGCCCTCTGGCTTAACGGCTTTAGGTATCACTTGTCAGAGTCCATCATTGCCACATCTTTTCCAACTGACCCTTCTCAAGAAACTCACTATTTCTGATTGCTACTCTCTTGAATGCCTCCCAGCGCTTCCCGTTGGACTATCGAGGCTTTCTATTACACATTGCATAAAATTGAAAGTGTTGACGAATTTGTCAAACTTGAAGCACTTATATGAATTGATTCTTGACAAGTGCCTTCAGCTAACAGAAGTCACTGGCCTGGAAGGTTTACAATCCCTGTCCGACTTACGTTTACGCCATTGCCCGAAGATATCTATGCTTGATGGGGTTGAATCCCTGGAGTCTTTGCGAGACCTACAGATCAACGAGGCATTCCAGGATTCTTTGAAGTTAGCGAGCCCAGAGGTATCTCAGTTTGAAGGATTGCTAGATCTTTCAAATTTAAAGATTCTGCCGAAAACAAAGGTTGCAAGTTGCATGAAACTAGTTGAAATACAAGGCCTTGGTGGATCAAAATCCTCACAGATGTTGGATATCTCTGAGTGCACATCCGCTAAACAATCCCTAGACCTTTCGAGTTCAAAACATCTGAGGGAACTACTTGTTAAGAATTGCAAGAATTTAACTGAAATTCAAGGCCTTGATGGACTAGAATCCTTGGAAGTTTTGGTTATCTCCGGGTGCACATCCCTTAAACAATCATTGGACCTGTCAAATTTAAAGAATCTGAAGAGTTTCTATGCTGCAAACTGCGAGAACCTAGTTGAAATTCGAGGTCTTGATGGATTAGAATCCTTGAGAGATTTGGACATCTCTGGGTGCACATCCCTTAGACAATCACTTGACCTATCAAACTTAAAGCATCTGTGGAAATTCTGTGCTGCAAATTGCGAAAACCTAGTTGAAATTCATGGCCTTGATAGATTAGAAACCTTAAAAATTTGATATTTCTAGGTGCCCGTCGCTTAGACAATCGCTGGCCCTATCAAATTTATAGAAGATGAAGAATTTCTATGCTGGAAGTTGCGAGAATCTAGTTGAAATTTGAGGTTTGATGGATTGGAATCCTGGGAAGATTTGGTTATTTTTTGGTGTACATGCCTCCGACAATGACTCAACCTGTCAAACTTAAGGCATCTAAGGAAGTTTGGTGCTGCAAACTGCGAGAATCAATTCAAAATTTGAGGCCTTGATGTTTTAGAATCCTTGGAAGGGATAGGATATCTCTGGGTGCACATTTTGCACAATCACTGGACCTCTCGGTTTTCAAACATCTTTTGGGCTGCAAACTCAAGAATCTAATTGAAAGTCATGGCCTTGACGGATTGGAATTGTTGGTAAGTTTGGTGATCTCGGGGTGCACACCCATTCAACAACTACTCGAGCTTTCAACTTTGAAGAGTCCGAGGGAGTTCTACAGTGCTGACTATGGGAATCTAGATGAAATTCGAGACATTGACAGGTTAGAATCCTGAAAAAACTGGGACATCTCCAAATGCACGTCTATTCCAATAATTATTGGATCTTTCACATTCATAATATTTAGTTGCCAAGTAAATTTTGCATGTAGATCCATCACGTATTTTCCATCATAATAAATTTTGCAAACCGAATCGTTGTCGATGTCAATGAAATTTGACCACTGACAAAAAATTATTAGTTTGCATATCCTTGAATCCAATTTTATTGCTACACTCCTTCTACACTTCGTTAGAGGCATTGTAGCTTATAGATACATAGGTTCCAATTCATATAGGTCACTTATTCATCCCGTATAGATTAGGGATTGAATTCGTTGACAATGACGCGATTTGACCCCTAATTGAAAACAGGGTACCACATCATGGCACACCTTCAATGTTGTCTCCGTATCACAGCGTTTAGATACTACACATCCCTAGTTTTAATATCTCAGGCCCCATGCCAAGGAATTAGGAGTCATGCATGCACTTTTTAAGGTTAAGCATCGAATTTCCCCGTTCGTTGATAACTACGAAATTAGACCGCTAATTGAAAAACGTCTGCATTACATCGTCCTGCATCCATTTTTTCATTAGGTTTCTTCTGCACTTAGAAATTAGGGACATCACAGCACTAAGACCTCGGGACTGATAAAGCGAATTTTGATCAACGAAGGCACCAAAGCTCACAAACCAATTGAACCCTCACACCAGAACTCAACCAGTTTTCTAGGTAATTATTGGCCCAATTCTCCTGCTTGGTCGAAGATCCAAACGAACTCAAATAATTGCAAACTAGGTACCACGGCTAGCGTCTTTGATTTTATTTTCCAACGGGATATGGCTCTTGTGCTAATCCCAAGGCATAGCTTCCCAGTTTGTGTTTTTCCAGGAGGTATCAGTTGATCCCCTGTACCAAGAACGGTAGTTTTGGGCCTTCAAATGCGGGACTTCCCCGTATCCGTTTGGCCTGAAATTTTTACACAACCTGTATCAACACGTCAACTTTCTCCCTTCAAGATTTCAGCCAAAATGGCTGAATGACCAGCGCGAATGTGTTGTTTCCGTGTGACTGCGCAATCTGCCCCTGTTTGACCCGAGATAACAGATCTCGCATTTTTCACTGGACTCAACCCTCTAACACCCATCCATTCTCTACGTTTCTTCACACCATTCAAACCCCACCTGGCGGGAGAGCCACACCGCCCCACCTAGCTGCAGAAAGGTGGCGTACAAACGGGCGATCAGGGACATGGCAGGCCTGCAATTTTCAGAGGGAAAGAGTGAGCTTGAAAGCTTGAGTGTGGCAGCATTGATCTGTGACTCTTCAAGGTTCATTGAGTCGACAAAGAGCAAGAGGAAAGGTTGCTAGAAATGGCCGTCTCTGCTGCAAAGGGGGCTGGAAACTTGTAATGGAGGGGAGGGAGCAAAATCATGATGGGATCTAAGAGGCACGAAGAAAGAGAATGTGGGGCTTTTGCTTGGCCATTCCTTCTTTTGGTTTTTGAGAGCTTCAAAATATGGGAACTTGAGAAGAAAAAGCTAGTAAGAACCGTGAGCCAAAGAGGTGAAACCGAGCCCGAGTCGAGTGAGAAACGCGAGGGACAGAGTGAGAACCGAAAGTAGAAGCGAGTTTGGCGTGGCCGTGAGTTACTAGCCTCGTTCATCCCTTTCTCTTTCATCATTTCTAGGTTCATCCCTTAGCCTCATATTCGTTTGGGTTCCAATTCCGTCGCCGGTGTCCCAATGCTCGGAACCAGAGTTTAAAACCAATGTAACGGAGCTTGCCTTGCCCTTGCGTGCGTTGCTTTGATATTGTCATACCTTGATATTGGCGGTCTACTTACCGATTTCAGTTACTTTGATATTGTCATACCTTGCTTTCGTGGAATTATCTTGATTGTTTGATCGTGATGTGTGCAGAGCTTATTGCATGAGCTTGAATATGCAAGGCCACGTATATTTGTATATCTAAGAGATAAAAGTGGAAAGATCATAGGAATAGACATTTTCAAATAAAAGAGAAAAAGGCACCAAAACGGGTGTTAGAGAGACATTTAGCGTATGGTACAATGGCCTCCTGCATTTTACTTGGCCTCTAACTGGCCCATATAGGTTAAAGGTGGCTCCAAAAATGAAAGCAAATTTTCATAATAAATTGAGTCAAACCACGTTGCAATCCGTATAGTTTGGAAGAACACAAGCTTTGTATTCGTGCCACCTCATAAAAGAAATTGTCCGTGCTCAGTGAGCACTGGTCACTTGGCAATCTGTTAACCACCATGCGGGTTTTGCACCTTGGGAGGGTCACTACACATCTGAGGCTATTATGTGTTGCAAATTGCAAGAATCTGGTCAGTTTGAATATCTCTGATTTATTCAATCGCTTGACTTTTCAAGTGTAAAAAGTCTGAAAGAATTAATGCTGCAAACTGCGAGAATCTAGTTGAAGTTCAAGGGCTTCACCAATTAGACTCTCTGGAAAAGTGCCATATCTCTGGATGCACATCCATTAAGAGATTCCATGCTGCGACTTGCTGAAATCTAGTTGAATTTCATGGTCTTTACAGGTCGGATTTATTGGCAAGATTGAATATCTCTGGGTGCACATATATTGAAAGTTTAGAGCTTTCCGGTATACAGAGTTCGAGGGAATTGCATGCTGCAAACTGCAAGAATCTAGTTAAAGGTAGATGCCTTGACTGTTGGAATCTTTGGAAAGGTTTAGTATCTCTGGATGCACGTCCATTGAAAAATCGCTATACCTTTCAAGTGCAAAACGCCTTAGGGAATTCTATTATGTAATTGCCGAACCTGGTTGAAATTTAAGGTCTTGACACACAGGTTGGATGTGTTGGCAAAATTGGATAACTCTGGTTGCACATCAATGAAAGATTACCAGACCATTCCAGTTTAAAGACTTCAAGGGAAATTCAAGCTGCAAACTGCAAGAATCTAGCGTAAGTTCGATGCCTTGACCAGTTAGAATCTTTAGAATGGCTTAATATCTCTGGATGCAGGTCCATTGAAAGATTACCACACATTTCAAGTTCAAAGCATCTGAGGGAATTCAATGCTGCAAATTGCCGGAACCTGGGGGATATTCACGGCCTTGACAGCTTCACGATTGGTAAGATTGGATATCTTTGGTTGCACAATCTATCAAAAGATTATCAGGCCTTTCTAATTTAAAGAAGTTGTGGGCAATTCATGCTGCAAACTGCAAGAGTGTAATCGAAATTTGTGGCCATGACGGACTGGAATTATTGGTAATACTGAATATTTGTGGTTGCACTTCCCCAGGAACATTACCAGATCTATCGTGCTTGAAAACCCAGATGCGGTTGATGCTCAACCCTGTGAGAAGCTGCATGACGTTCAAAACCTAGAGAAATTTTCATCCTGCAAAAGCTTGTGTACTCAAGGATGCAAGTCGTTAGCAAAATTCCCAGATCTGTCCAATTTAAAGATTTTAAGGAACTTGATAGTGACAAATTGTTGGGAACTTTAAGATGTCCCAAAGATCAAATGATCAAGTTACCTAGAAAGTATAGAAATTTCACAATGCTTGTCAATTGAGATTACCAGATTTGTCAGGGCATAAGAACTTGCGGTATTTGATTGCACTAGACTGTGACAAAATAATTGAGCCTCGAGGTCTTGGAGACATGGAGCTTGTACAAGCTCAAGACATTTCGAGATGCACGTCACTAAAAGCAGTGCCTGAATTGTTTGGAGCTTTCATCAGGATGTCCATGAGATCATATTGTGGTGATAGTTCGATTCTGAAACGATTTATGTCCCTTAACATTTATGTCCCTTAACAAGGCAAAACCCCAGTGTTGATTAAGGCAGGAATGAAGCTGGCAGTCCTGGTGAATCATCTGTGAGTGATTCATCTTCGCACACTATGGAGTGATTCGTTTTTCTTAGTTGGAAATCTTTCTCTTGTCATTTTTCACCCATTATGATTCTTCATCCTCAACGTGATATGGAGAACCGGACTTTTGGATTAATAATCTTTTTGCAAGTTGGGTATTTGAAGATTGTCGTGCTTGCTCACTGGTCATCTATAACGTGTATGTTTTGCTTACAAGTTCTGTTTGATTCTCATAATGCCAGGCATACTGGTTTATACACGACGATGATACTGTGGAGACTATAAGATATTGAAACAGCAAGTGGCTCTTTAAGAATATCTCTATAACGTGACGTCACATAAAGTAAGTTTGCCCTAGTTGAAGTACACAGGGAAAATGACTGCAAGCCAAGGGGAAGACCTACATTTCTTTGACAGTTATCATAGTCGTCTCAGTTTCTTAAGGTTCTACTTGGTTGCCTACCCTGATTGGTTGAATTGGTTGTCATTGTTCTGCTATATTTTGACTGCTGCTCTCTCTTTCGTCTGTCCTTATATGACTGCTCAAAGTAATTCAATGATTAATATGTGGATTACTAAGGAAGCTTCTGGAGGCAAAGTACAAAACCACATAGGCAAAGGAGAGAGATCGTCCTGCTGGATTTATGGCATTCTCGCTCCGTCGGGTCCTCTCAAACTAATTTCACAGGATGTCTATTTGATATGCCACAAGTGTGCAAGAGTGAGTTCTTGGGTACATTGTCTTTTTAAATTCCCGTGGAACTGTTTAGGCCATTGAATTTGATTCTAACAAGATTCACACCATTTATCCCATCACCACACGATTTACTCTTCTACTCACTAGCCATTTCAATGCTGGGATTTTTTAACTAAGCCAATGAGGATTTTGTTCTGATGATGCTCTGTTTCGACTTTCCAGTATGCAACTTTTTGTCTCCTGCTGCTTTCTAATTTTTTAATATCCTGGTCTTCATGATAGACGAACTGCAAATGGAGCCCGAATTTCACAATTTAGGGGGAGAACCATATACGCATTCCTGAGAAACTTCACAACCATTGCAAATGTGAGCATTGTGATCTGTATGAATCATGCTGGAGTTGTGAGAAGAAGCCTTAAGTTTTTCACTTCATGACGAGTAGCAACATCTCACAATTTTCCAATGGTCCACCAGTATTTAGTAGAAATAAAAATCCTCGTGTGTTGTAAACTAACATAATAAGCTTATGTCAATGGACATGAACAGGACTAGCAGTGTACCACCGAGAGATGAAGCATCACCTCCAGGTGGTGGCAAAGATGTGGTGACACCGGTGGTCGGTGCTGGTTGTTGCAGAAATCCTGCTGGACTGATGGCAGGGCAGTGGCTGCTAATCTTTGGCCCTGAGAGCAATGGTCACTATTAGCAAAGGTGTAGACTAAATAGAACTTGCCGGCGCTGTCAAGGGAAAAGGTGGCCGATCCATTGGTTAAGCGATGAATAGAGAAGCGGCAATGCAGTTGTCATTGTCACCCTTTGAAATGTTCCCAGCGTCATGTGACCCTGTGTTGAAGTTGAACACTGCAAAAATAATGGAAGATCGTCGGCATTGAAGAGGGAAAGCTGAATATTGATCTTTTGGCCACGGAAGCTCAAGATTGATTGCACAAATACACAACAGAGAATGGACTGGTCCGGAGCAAGGTGCTTAAAAAAATATGATAAGCAAGAGTTTGGTTCTTATTTCATGAGGGCCAAACTCGAGGAGTGTTTCCAGTTGATTTCAGTTCGACTAACGGTCATGATTTCTAAGCCACTACCTTCCTCAAAAGAATCAGGGCAAAAATTATCAGACAATTTAAACACGTACAACCTTTCATTTCTTTATCTCACGTTGATTTGTCCTAAAGAAAATCCAAAAAGTTTCTTACTTGACATTATGTAGAAGACAGTATCTTCTTGGTTCTTCATATGACGTTTTTCCTTATTTGGGCCATGGTACCTCATATGATGGAGCACTGTAAATCATCTTGTAATTGATATTTGAACTTCTTACAAGACAAATGGGGTTGCGATTGAAAAAAAAAAACTGTCATCACCCAATCCTGTGAAGGATGGGAGTGCAGTTTCACCTTGAGGATGGTGAAGGGGTAGGAATAAATTGAATCCTACATTGCCTGAAGACGATGAGGTAATGTGCTGTGTGTAAGTCTTAACTACCAATGAGGCCTTTTCTAGATGAAGCCCCAATGAACAAAACCTTTGACAGCATGGGGCAAGTGGCAAGTGAGTTCTGCAGTCCAAAGTGAACAATATCGTTGGCAAGTGAGGTAAGAGGTCGGCCCTTACACTAACACTGTACTTTTTTGTGTTAGCCATTTTGGCTTGGCCTATGTTATAATTTTAGGTCGAGGTCACCCCTAAGATCTCCATGCTTTCTTTTATTTATCTAAGGATTGCATCCTATCAAGAGCACTGACCGGAAGTTAGCATTAACAAAGAAGAGAAATAATTATTTCCTCTTTAATACCAAAATACATAAGTTTTTGTCTTTTCCTTCTTCTTTTTCATCTTTGTTTTATTCTTTTGTAAATCTACTTAAAGAAAGATTTATCTTTTATAATCTCCCAAGCCTCGAATTCTACTTCTGTTCTTCTAAATTCTAGGTTAATCCATTAATATATATATATTTGAGTTCACATTCTTTTCTTTCATTGATTTTATTTGGTTGATGATCTTCTGAAAACACTTTCCAATGAAATCCATATTTGAATAAAACATTCTATTTTTCTAAAGATGTATTTATAGTATGAAAATCGAATTTAGGATGAGAAAATGGAACGCTATGATATTATTGTCAAATGAGAATATTAATAACCATAATCTCTAACTGATTTATTAGGCATTTTAACTTAGTGCAGTGTATCTAAAAGCTGCCAATGTTTGTATTTTTCATTTGTCATAGTTCCACTAATAATAATATAGGAAAATTTCAAATAATGGCCCAAAATAAAGATTAAATTTCTCAAAAGATTGCTTAAAAGGGATTTTGTCTCAATAAGAGTCTAGAATGGCTAACGTAATCTCAAATAAAAGTTTAAATTCATTGGTCGGCCAATTCTTAACTGGTCGGCGACCATGTGCATCTCACATGCCAATTTTCAACTATGATTTAGGGCATTTTCATTTAAGGATTTTTTTTTCTTTTATTCTTTTTTTGGTTTCTCTCCCCACTATGAGAGGTTCTCTCTCTTCCGCGAGAGATTATCTTCCGTTCATCTTCAGTTCATCTTTCCTCTTCTCATCTTCAGTTCATCTTTCCTCCACCCCCTTGGTTCCATCCATTCCTCTTCCAACTGACAAGCCCTTATTTGAGTCTTACTTAAACATTTCAGTCCATTATTTGAGATAAAATGAACCTTAGATCATCTTATGAAAAAATGGCTTCAATTCAAACTCTTATTTGAAATCTTTTATAATGATCTTTGTATAGCTCCATTTTTTATTATTTTGTCTAAATAATATAACTCGGACATCCGCCCGATCCCCAATTGACAAACATGCCCTACTCATTTCTCTCTCTACACACATAAATCGCACACTACTACACAATGATCCTCTCTCTGTTTTGGGTCAACATAATTAAACTAGTAGTTAATCAAAGGATACATGATTTTCTAGAAGTCACTTTAGTAAGTATTGAGATTACTACCTTGCATATTTCTAGCATTCCGTGCAGGTAAACACGGAACTAAGTTTTATCTGGTGCATTCTTGACCTTATTGGTAACTAAATTTAATAACAAATAATAAAAAGTGGTTGGCAACGTCTTTGGCCTGTCACATACTAATAACTATAACTTACGGATAGGTTTTGACAAGGACCAACAATTTCCCCAACGTTACGTATTATTAGTAAACGTTCATTTTTTATGCTCTACCAACGTGTTGAAAGTTGTTACTTATGTATCAAATTACCAACTTTAATTTGACTGCTTTATAAACATTCGCCATATAATGCCAACTAATTTTATTCACTCACCGATTTATTATCTTACTTGATTTTGGAAAGTATTCCCATCTGTTTATATTACGAAAACTAACTACTGCTTTAGTAATCTGTCAACATTTATTATTTTGATTTACCAATGTGTTAAAATTAATAACTTTCCCTACAAAATTACTAACCTAAATTTGACAGATATACCAACATCCTTCATAATATGTAGACTTCATCAATTTTTTGTTACTTACCAACTTTTATCTTACTTGATTTTTAAAAAAGTACCAACATCTATATGTACTTCCAAAATTACCAGTTACGATAATAATATAACATCATTAATTTTGGTAAACTACCAATGTGTTAAATTACTAACTTCTATTCAAAATGACAACATTAATTTGACTCGTGTACTCATATTGGTATATTGTGCGAAGGATGTTGCTAAATCCAACATTTGGAGAAAATCGTGGACTAATGATATGGTTCCAAAGCAAGTTGATTCATTTTGGATATGTCTCCGTGTAAGATTACGCAGTATAAACTAATTTAAGATTTTTCATATTTTTAAGAAGAATACACCGGTGCAAAGGAAACAAAACCTTTTGCATCCTAAACTTGACGTGATCGTGCCCTTTGGACCACATTCCTGACAGCTATCTAGAACGATTTGATCCCAAAAGACAAAAAAAATTCCATCTAAATAAGAAGAGCTTAGAGTACCCTCATTTTCTCAAATAAAAATTTGAAGTGGATATTGTTTCAAATAAGGGCCCAAAGTGCATTCGTTTTATCAAAAAATGAATCGAAGTGAAAATTATTTCAAATAAGAATCTAAAATGACCATATTAATCTCAAAGAATAATCTCAACTCACTATTTGATAAAGGCAATCTCGTCTTTTAGTTTTTTTCTTTTTTTTTTCCCGTAAAACAAACTGACAAAATTTTTATTAAAAAAAAAAAAAGAACGAAATAGAGACAGGAGGGAGGGCTCCCTCCATGGCCACCACCCTATCACCGATGGGGCAATAGTAATGGCCAATGGAATCACCGACACATGGGCAAGGGCCTGTGATCCTCGCCCACCAAAGGCAAGACCCTCGCCAAAGGTGGGAGAGGGCAGCAACCCTCTCCCAAATCTGGGCAAGGGTTCTTGCCTCACCTCGGCCTAGGTGAGGGTGGGCAAGGGTTGCCCTCATGCCCTCATGGCCCTCGCCTAGTGCATTGGTGGCCCTCGGGCCCCAGCCCTCATGCTAGCATTAGTGGCCCTCGCCTAGTGCCCCAGACCTCACCTCAAGTCTAGGGGTGGTAGGTGAGGGCCGCCAACGCCCTGGGCGAGGGTGGGCAAGGGTCGCCAGCCCTCATGCTAGCATTAGTGGCCCTCGCCTAGTGCCCCATACCTCACCTCAAGTCCAGGGGTGGTAGGTGAGGGCTGCCGACATGACAGCACCCTTGCCCGAGCAAAGGTTTTGCCCAAATGCGGAGACGGTTGCCAGCCCCTTCCACCTTAAGCCCTCACCTTCAATCAATGATGGCCACTAACCCTCACCCAGGTGCTTGGTGACCTTGCCATGGGCATCATCGCCCCACCAATGATGGAGCAACGGCCAGCCCACAACCTTTGGTTGACCGGAATTTTTTGCTAGTCGATGAGCCTAGGCTCTTATTTGAAATAAAATAACCACTACCTGTTTTTCTTTGAGAACAATATGGCCACTTCAAACCCTTATTTAAAATAAGGGTTAGGAGCCCCAAACTCCCACCTTTTTTTTTTTTTTTTACCTCAAATTGATACACTTAACTTTAATTCTTTTTTTCAAATTTAATTTAATTTTAATTTAATTTAAATTGTTTTTTGACAAAAATAATTTTCCTTTTTTTGTGGTTGATTTTGGATGGTATTTTGTCACAAATTTACGATGAGCCTTTTAGGCCCTTTTTTGAAATAAAATAACCACTTTAGATTTTTCTATGATCGACCGATAAATTTGTCCACCACTTACATACCTTTATTTAAAATAATGTCCACTTTATACTCTTATTTTAGAACATAAGTGCACTTTGGGACTTTATCTGAATTTTTTTCCCAAAAAAAAAAGTAAAATTTGAAATAATAAATCATGGATCAATTTTCTTTTCCTGGACTATAGGAGGCAACTAAAAATTATAAGATTCATTAGATTCAAATGAGCTCGGACCTCAATTTTGATTTTGGTACATCTTATATAATACTCGCATAATTTAACAATTGTGATACACAAAGAACTCACATGAAGCCAATGCGTTAAGTAGTTTTTTTTTCCCCACCCATTCTGAGTAGATATAAATTAAATAAGTAATGGTCTCCATTTCGTAACAAAAAATGAAGAACTACGATTTTCCATGAGACAACCATTTCACCGAGAAAGTGAATAATAGCTCCCCATACGACCACCCAAATACTTACAAAATGTAACTATTTTTGCAATGCAACATAATTTCGGTAACCAATAAACATTTAGTCTCAGGTTGGAATCGGTAGAAAATAGTCTCATTCTAGTTGAAAGAAAAACGCACATGCAGTATAGCAATCCACGTTTGACCGTGGCCTATTCCATCTCCTAATCTTTGACAAGGAGACTGCAAAATTGTATTTGGAAGGCAAGCCAAGTCAACGAAAATTTAAACCCAAAAAAGAAAAAAAAAACAAAAATCAACGAAGTCTCCATCTGCTTACCACAGCACAATTGCCATTGTAGACGAGTGGGCTCCCCCTCCTTCTAGATATGGAGGCCATTATGGTCTTTTCACAAATGGCCCCGATAGATCTTCCTATAACTCCTAACATATTTAATCGAAATAAATAACTAACTCATTCAACATTTTACAACATCAAAACTCAAGATTGCCCCAAATGTTGCATATAATGACACTCCATATCCTTATAATGCGACGACATTTAAAAAGACGTTTGTAGAACCATTTTTACGAAAATAATTTTTATTAAAAAAATGATTCTTTTTTTTTTTTTTTTTTACCATCGGTTCAAAATGATTATTTTTTAAAGGTGAGGGATTTGAAACGCAATGAGGCATTTGGTGTCTTTTGTGGGATGTTGGGCATTTACTTTAATTGTCCAAAAAAAATAATTATTTTTATTTTGTTCCTTGAATGTGTTTTTGAGCTTTTGAAAGCTCTTAAATTTTTTATAAAATTTTTTAACACTTTTGTTATATTTTTTTAACACTTTTTATATTTTTTCTCTTATTTCTTTTTCTTTTTCTTTTTCCTTCCCTCTTCTTCTTCTATGGCCGATCGCACGGATTTATGTTCTTTTTGTGTTTCGGGGAATAAAGTAATAAAATTAGGCAATGTTTAGCACATTATCGAACAAGTTCTTAATTTTACAAATAAAAGATTTCCCAAATTAAAAGATTAAAAAAATACATCCTCCACAAGTGCAAACAAAGAAGCAAAAAATGTCCCAAAAAATGACGAAACACAAATTAGGCCGCGTGATAGAATCCTCCTCCACGTGGCATCCCGTAAGGCATCGCCATATTCCCAGGAACAGGACCATAATAACCAGGAGGCGGCGGCGGGAGGAGCGACGCCGAGAAAGGGTCCTGCAGGCCGGCCGGTCGGACCGTCCTGTCAGGAGCCGGCAAGGCCAGGACCCGGCTCTCGGCCTTGCCTGGGCCTACCTGCGAGGCCGCGCTGCTGCTTGCGCTGCCTCCAGTTAATTGGTCGGCACTCATGTGCTGCCTCACGGCCCCTCGGTCGTACATACTGTTCAAGGGCAAGGGATCGAATCCGCCCGCCATGTCGGCTTTTAGTTTTGCTAGGTTGCTAGCCGTTTCGACTAGGAGGAGTTCCCAATCAGCTTTGGTATCGTCTGCTGCCGGCGTGTCCCATACCGAACTAGCCTTGGGCTGTCCGGTCCATGCGAATGGTTCCCATGACCCGTTAGCGGTTGCATTTGGTGCGCCCGAGAACAAGACCTCAGCCAACTTGTCACCCTGTTCGTCGGCTGAAACGCCAAAGTCTCTTAGATCAATCAGTTCTGCGGCGTGCTGAGGTTGTGGCTTGGGTTGTGGCTCGATCAGAGGCGCCGGGCCCGTGTGATTCTCTGGAGCAGGAAGCGCTCTTATCTCATTCATATTGGGTTCGGACCGCTCCTGAACTGGCGGATTAAGATTCGTTCGCCCGATTTGCTCGGGGCTATTCTTGCTCGGCCAATTCCGGTTCATCTCCTTCATCTGCCCTTCAAGAGTTCTCAGGACTTCATCAGTAACTCTCTGCACTTTAGGAAACTCGGACGTTCGGGCGATCCTTGCGTCCCTGCACCAATTGTAGTGCCCTATGAGCTCATCGATCAGCTTCGCCGCGCTGACATAGGTATCGAAAGCCTTGAGGCATTCTCCATATTCCATCTGGGCAAATCGCTCTTGCAACACCTCCAAGGCCTCGCTGATCTCACCGTACAGCCCGAAGCTCTCCTTCAATACCAGGTAGAGCGCGACAAGCACCAATCGACTAGTTTTGGCTGCTCCAGCTGGCCTGCAAGCCAAAACCCGGTCGAGAATTCTCAGTTGGTGATTCAACCTGACCGAAACTCTCTCGGGCCTCATTTCTTTGATCGTTTTGATCTCTTTCTTTGCAGCACTTGACCTCCCGTCACGATCAAATTCATGTCTCTCAGCACCAAAACCGCCACCATCCTGTCTCTTCTCAAACACCGAAAACTCAACCTTCTCCTCGAGATACATAGCGTAGAACCTCACGAAACCCGAATGGTCCCCCGAATTCAAGTGTGCCTCGTCACGGAAGTGTGACATGTTGAGCAGCCGCATCCCGTGGCGAGAAGCAAGGACAATCTCATCTTTGAAACTGGGATGGCCATCGACCACTATCCGGTGCACGAGCAGGAGGGCCTTGAGGGCCACCATCCAATCGCGCGTCTTGCTCAGCCGCCTTGAGATCAAGGTGATACAGGTGTCGAGGTATGCTTTTGAGTGCGCGGTGAAGGCAAGGATCTCCCTGATGTGCCTCTCATCGGCAGGGTTCCTCATCGTGGCTGGTGGCCTTCACCACCAGGATCTCGAGCTCCACCGCCAAGTTGTTCGAGACCTTGGCTATGCCGATGCTTGTCTGGTCCTTGATGGCCCCAATCGCCTTTCGGATGGCACTCGGCACCATCGAAACATGAAGACGACCTTCTCCAATCGAAGCGTGTCTTCGCTTGAATTTGTCGAGAACAAACTATTAAAAAGCTTAAAGAAAACAGAGAAATTAGAGATGTGCAATGATGGGGACGGAGATGTGAGTATTAAGGTGAGGTTGAAGACATGGGATTTCAATGCTTGACAACAAAGCCATGTATATTCGTTGCTTGATATAAACCGAGGTTTATTTACCGATCTCAGTTACTTCGATGTTGTCATACCTTGCTTTTGTGGAATTATCTTGATTGTTTGATCGTTGATGTGTTTAGAGCATATTGCATGAGCTTGAATATGCAAGGCCACGTGTATTTGTATATCTAGAGATAAAATTGGAAAGATCATGGAATAGACATTTTAAAATAAAAGAGAAAAAGGCACCAAAACGGGTGCTAGATAGATATTTATTGTATGGTAGAACAGCCTCTCGAGTTTTACTTGGCCTCTAACTGGCACATATAGGTTAAAGGCGGCTCCAAAAGTAAAAACAAGGTTTCATAATAAATCAAGTCAAACCACGTTGCAATCCATAGGGTTTGGAAGAACCCAAGCTAAGTATTGGCGCCGCCTCATAAAAGAAATTGTTTGCACTCGCTTGGCAATCTGTTAACCACCACCTTGCGAGTTTTGCACCTTGGGAGGGCCACTACACATCTGAGGCTATCATGTGTTGCAAATTGCAAGAATCTGGTCAGTTTGAATGTCGCTGGCTTATTCAATTGCTTGACTTTTCGAGTTTAAAAATTCTGAAAGAATTAATGCTGCAAACTGCGAGAATCTAGTGGAAGTTCAAGGGCTTGACCGGTTAGAATCTCTGGAAAGGTTCCATATCCCTGGATGCACATCCATTGAGAGATTCACGCTGCGACTTGCTGAAATCTAGTTGAATTTTATGGTCTTTACAAGTTGGATTTATTGGCAAGATTGAAAATCTCTGGGTGCACATCTATTGAAAGTTAAGGGCTTTCCGGTATATAGAGTTCGAGGGAATTGCACGCTGCAAACCGCAAGAATCTAGTTAAAGGTAGATGCCTTGACCGATTGGAATCTTTGCAAAGGTTTAGTATCTCCGGGTGCATGTCCATTGAAAAATCGCTATACCTTTTAAGTGCAAAACGTCTTAGGGAATTATATTATGTGATTTGACGAACCTGGTTGAAATTTAAGGTCTTGACACACAGGTTGGATGTATTGGCAAAATTTATAACTCTGGTTGCACATCAATCGAAAGATTACCAGACCTTTCCAGTTTAAGGACTTCAATGGAATTTCAAGCTGCAAACTGCAAGAATCTAGCTTAAGTTCGATGCCTTGACCAGTTAGAATCTTTGGAATGGCTTAATATCTCTAGATGCAGGTCCATTGAAAGATTACCAGACATTTCAAGTTCAAAGCATCAGAGGGAATTCAATGCTGCAAATTGCCGGAACCTAGGGGATATTCACGGCCTTGATGGCTTGGCGATTGGTAAGATTGGATTTTTTTGGTTGCACATCTATCAAAAGATTACCAGGCCTTTCTAGTTTAAAGAATTTGTGGGCAATTCATGCCGCAAACTGCAAGAGTCTAATTGAAATTTCTGGCAAATGATGGGCTGGATTTATTGGTAATACTGAATATTTGTGGTTGCACTTCCCCAGGAACATTACCAGATCTATCGTGCTTGAAAACCCTCATGCGGTTGAACATCGACCCCCGTGAGAAGCTGCATGACGTTCAAAGCCGAGAGAAATTTTCACCCTGCAAAAACTTGTGTAATCAAGGATGCAAGTCCTTAGCAAAATTCCCAGATCTGTCAAATTTAAAGATTTTAAGGAATTTGATAATGACAAATTGTTGGGAACCTTAAGATGTCCCAAAGATTAATGATCGAGTTACCTAGAAAGTATAGAAATTTCACAATGCTTGTCAATTGAGACTACCAGATTTGTCAGGGATAGGAGCTTGCAGTATTTGATTGCACTAGACTGCAACAAACTAATTGAGCCTCGAGGGCTTGGAGACTTGGAGCTTGTACTAAGACATTTCGAGATGCAAATCACTAAAAGCACTGCCTGAATTGTTTGGAGCTTTCGTCAGGATGTTCATGAGATCATACTCTGGTGACAGTTCGATTTTGAGACGATTTATGTCCCTTAACTAGGCAAAATCTCAGTGTTGATTAAGGCAGGAACGAAGCTGGCAGTCCTGGTGACTCATCTGTGAGAGATTCTTCTTTGCACATTATGGAGTGCTTCGTTTTTCTTCGTTGGAAATCTTTCTCTTGTCATTTTTCATCCATTATGATTCTTCATCCTCGACTTGATATGGAGATCGGGACTTTTGGATTAATAATCTTTTTTGCAAGTTGGGTATTTGAAAGTTGTCGTGCTTGCTGACTGGTCATCTATAACGTGAATGTTTTGCTTACAGGGTCTGTTTGATTCTCATAATGCTAGGCACACTGGTTTATACGCGACGATGATACTGTGGAGTCTATAAGATGTTGAAAGAGCAAGTGGCTCTTTAAGAATATCCCTACAACGTGACATCACATAAAATAAGTTTGCCCTAGTTGAAGTACACAGGAAAAATGACGGTAAGCCAAGGGGAAGACATCCATTTCTTCGACAGTGATCATAGTCGTCTCAGTTTCTTAAGGTTTTACTTGGTTTCCTGCCCTGATTGGTTGAATTGGTTGTCATTGTTCTGCTCTATTTTCACCGCAACTCTCTCTTTTGTCTGTCCTTATATGACTAGTCAAAGTAATTCAATGATTAACATGTGGATTACTAAGGAAGCTTCTGGAGGCGAAGTACAAAACCACATAGGCAAAGGAGGATCATCCTGCTGGATTTATGGCATTTTCGATCCACCGGGTTCTTTCAAGCTAATTTCAAAGGATGTCTATTTGATATGCCTCAAGTGCGCCAGAGTGACTTCATGGTTTCGTTGTCTTTTTAAATTTTCGTTGAACTGTTTATGCTGTTGAGTTTGATCCTAGCAAGATTTACAACATTTATCCCATCGCCATGCGATTTACTCTTCTGCTCACTAGTCATTTAAATGCTGGGATTCTTTCACTAACCCAATGAGGATTTTGCTCTGATGATGCTCTGTTTTGACTTTCCAGTATGGAACTTTTTGTCTCCTGCTGCTTTCTAATTTTTTAATATCCTGGTGTTCATGACAGAAGAACTGCAAATGGAGCCGAATTTCACAATTTGGGAGGAGAACCATATATGCATTCCAAAGAAACTTCAGAACCATCACAAATGTGAGCATTGTTATCTGTATGAATGATGCTGGAGTTGTGAGAAGAATCCTTTTAACCAAGTTTTTCACTTCATGACGAGTAGCAATGTCTCACAGTTTATCAGTGGTCCACCTGTATCTAGTAGAAAGAATGATCCTCGTGTGTTGTAAATTAACATAATAAGCTAATGTCAATGGACATGAACAGGACTAGCAGTGTACCACGAGAGGTGAAGTATCACTTCCAGGTGGTAGCAGAAATGCGGTGGCGCTGATGATTGGGGCTGGTAGTGACAGGGATCCTGCTGGACCAACGGCCGGGCAGTGACTGCTAATTTTTGGCCCTGAGAGCAATCGTCACTGTTAGCAAAGGTGTAGACTAAATAGAACTGGCCAGCGCCATCGAGGGAAAAGGTGGCTTGTCTGTCGGTCAGGTGATGAATGGAGAAGCGGCAATGCAGCTGTCATTGTCACCCTTTGAAATGTTCCTGGCGTCGTGTGACCCTGTGTTGAAGTTGAACACTGCAAAAATAATGTAAGATCGTCGGCATTAAAGATGGAAAGCTGAAGATTGATCTTTTGGCCACGGAAGCTCAAGTTTGATTGCACAAATACGCAACAGAGAATGGACTGGTCTGGAGCATGGTGCTTATAAAAATATGATGAAAGCAAGTATTTGATTCTTACTTCAAGAGGGCCAAACTGTAGAAGAGCGTTTCAAGTCTATTTCAATTCAATCAATGGTCATGACTCGTGTACATGATGTCAATTGTCTGGCCCAAAAAAGTGTTTGACTCCACTTCCTGAAAAATCAGGGCAAAAAGTAAAATCAAATTAACAGACAATTTAAACACACCGTAAAACCTTTCATCTTGGCTTGTGTTATAATTTCCGGTCAAGGTTACCCCTAAGACCTCCATGCTTTCTTTTATTTGTCTGAGGTGCAGCATCCTATCAAGAACATTGACCGGAAGTTAGCATTAACAAAGAAGAGAAATAATTCTTTCCTTTTTAATCCCAAAGTACATAAGTTTTTGCCTTTTCCTTCTTCTTTTTCTTATCTTCGTTTCATTCTTTTGTAATTCTACTTAAAGAAAGATTTATCTTTCATAATCTCATAAGCATAGAATTCTACTTCTGTTCTTCTAAATTCTAGGCTAATCCATTAATATATCTACATGAGTTCCTATTCTTTTCTTTATTCAATTTATTTGGTTGCTGATCTTCTGAAAACACTTTCCAATGAAATCCATATTTGAATAATACATTATATTTTTCTATAGATATATTTACTGTATGAAAACCAAATTTAGGACGAATAAAACGGAACACTACGTTATTATTGTCAAGTGAGAAGATTAATACCAATAATCTCTAAGTGATTTATTAGGCATTTAAACTTAGTGTGCCATATCTAAAAGCTGCCAATGTTCATTTTTTTTATTTGTCATTATTCCTCTAAAAATAATATTAAAAAATTCAAATAATAACCCAAAGTAAAGACTTTTTCTTAAAAGAATGCTTAAAAAAGGACTCTATCTCAAAAAGGGCTTGGAATAGCTAACATAATCTCAAATAAGGGTTCAAACTCGTGGATCGGCCAATTCTTAATCAGTTGGCAAGCATATATATCTCACATGCCACTTTCTAACTATAATTGAGGGCATTTTCATGTAAGAGCCCATTTTTTTTTTTTTTTTTTTGGGTTCTTTTTTCTTTCTTTGATTTCTGTCCCCACCGTGAGAGGTTCCCTCTCTTATGTGAGAGATTATCTTCAGTTCATCTTTCCTCCAGCCCCCTTAGTTCCATCCATTCCTCTTCCACCTAAAAGCCCTTATTTGAGACTTACTTAAACACTTTAGTCTCATATTTGAGGTAAGGTGAATCTTGGATCATATTTTGAAGTTGCTTCAATTAGGACCCTAATTTAATTTATAATTTTTTTATATAATGATCTTTTATATATATTTTATTTTTTGTATTTTTATTTTTATCATTTTGTCAAAATATGGACATCTGCGCAATCCCCAACTGATAGACAAATCGGTCTCATTTATCTATCTACACACATAAATCACACACTTGTCCGCAATGATACTATCTCTATTTTGGGACAGCAAAATTAAATTAGTAGTTGATCAAAGGATACATGATTTTCTAAAAGTCACCTTAGAATTATTGAGATTACGACCTTGCATATTGCTAGCAATATACGGAACCAAGTTTTATCAGGTACATTCTTGACGTCATTGGTTACAATCAAATTCCCATTAATTTAATAAACTTTTAAATTAATAAATTAATAAATAAAAAGTGGCTGGCAAGTTGTTTGGCCTGTCAACCCTCTCCGAAAGGAAGGGTAGGGACCCCCCTTGGATCCTCACTATGCCGGGCTCAGGAACCAACCCGGGGAGGTACAAGGAAATGAAAGGACCCCGAAGAGGGGAGTGGCGGCGGAGGTTTTGACAAGGAGCGACGTTTTCCCAACATTACGTATTCTTAGTAAACATTCATTTTTATGCCTTATCGACTGTTAAAAGTTGTTACTTATGTATCACAATACCAACTTTAATTTGATTGTCTTATAAACATTCGCCACATTAATATACCAACTAATTTTATTCACTCACCGATTTATTATCTTAACTTGATTTTGGAAAGTACTCCCATTTGTTTATACTACAAAAATTACCTGCTGCTTTAAAATCTACCAACATTTATTACAATGACTTACAACATGTTTTTTTTTTTTTTTTTTAACTTACGACGTTTAAATTAATAACTTTCATACAAAATCATTAACCTAAATTTCATTGATATACCAACATCTTTCACAATATAAAGACTTCATCAATTTTTGTTGCTTATGAACTTTTGTCTTACTTGATTTTAAAAAAGTACCAACATCTATATATATTACCAAAATTACCATTTATGATAATAATCTAACATCATTAATTTTGATAAACTATCAATGTGTTAAATTACTAACTTCTATTCATATCGACAACATTAATTTGACTCATGTACTCATATTGGTACATCATGCGAAGGATGGTACTAAATCCAACAATTGGAGAAAATCGTTTACTAATCATGTGTTTATAAAGTAATTTGATTCGTTCGGATATGTCTCCGTGTAAGATTAGGCATTATAGGACTGATTTAAGATTTTATATCTTTTAGAAGAATGCACGGGTGCAAAGGAAACAATGCCTTTTGCGTCCTAAACTTGAAGCGATCGTGCTCCTTGGACCACATTCCTAATGGCTATATAGAACGATCTGATCCTCAAAAAAAAAAAAGAAGAGATTTTAAAATATTAAATCATGGATCAATTTTCTTTTTCTCGGACTACAGGAAGCAACTAAAAATTATAAGATTCATTAGATTCAAATGAGCGCAAACCTATTTTTCAAATCCATTCCAATTAGATATAAAATAAATAAATAATGGTCTCCATTTCGTATAAAAAAAATAAAGAATTACAATTTTCCATGAGACAACTATTTCATCAAGGAAGTGAATAATAGCTCCCATCCGACCACCCAAATGTTTACAAGAACGTATATGCCAACATATACTGTATAAATTATTTGAATTATTTGTTTAGTTTTTGGAACAATACATCGTGATTTAGCCGGCTAAAGTGACGTGTCATTATTTCGGAAACCAATAACATTTAGTCCTAGGCTCGAATGAGAAGAAAATAGTATAGTCCATGCTAGCCGAAAGAAAACGCAAATGCAGTGTAGCAATCCACCTTTGACCGTTGCCTATTCCGTCTCCTAATCTTTGATAGGGAGACTAGAAAATTATAATTTTCCGGCAAGCCAAGTCAACGAAGTCTTGGACCACCCAAAAAAAAAAGTCAACGAAGTCTCCATCTGCTCACCACAGCACAATTGCCATCATAGGCGAGTGGGATCCCCCCTTCTAGAATCGGAGGTCATTACGGTCTTTTCACAAATAGCCCCCGATCGATCTTTCTATAACTCCAACATATTTAATCTAAATAACTAATTAACTCATCCAATATATTACAACACGAAAACTCAAGATTACACGAATGCTGCATACATTACATTACAGTCCCTTCATTCCGATGCAATGACACTTAATTTCACAAAAGAAAACTTTCCCTTTAAAAAGATACAAAAGAAGATCCTCCACAAGTGTAAACGAAGAAACGAAAATTGTCCAAAAAAAATTGACAAAACGCAAATCAGGCCGTGTAATAGGGTCCTCCTCCTTGTGGCATCCCGTAAGGCATCGCCATATTACCAGGAACAGGACCATAGTAACCAGAAGGTCCAGAACCCATCTGATGCCCTTGCCACACCTGCTGCTCCTGCACCAGCAGGTGCTGCTTCCTCTCCACGTCCGCCATCTGCACATACGGGGGCGGCGGCGGCGGGAGTGACACCGAGAACGGGTCCTGTGGGCCCATGGGTTGGACTGTCCCGTCGGGGGCCGGCAAGGCCAGGAACCGGCTCTCGGCCTTGCCAGGGGCTACCTGTGTGGCCACGCTGCTCGTGCTGCCTCCACTTGATTGGTCTCCGCTCATGTGCTGCCTCACGGCCCCTTGGTCGTACATGCCGTTCCAGAGCAAGGGGTCGAATCCGCCTGCCATGTCGACTTTTTGCTTCGCTAGGTTGCTAGCTGTTTCGACGAGGAGAAGTTCCCAGTCGGCTTTGGTATCGTCTGCTGCCGGCGTGTCCCATGGCGAATTAGCCTCGGGCTGTCCGTTCCATGCGAACGCTTCCCATGACCCGTTAGCGGTTGCATTTGGTGCGCCCAAGAACAAGGCCACAGCCAACTTGTCGCCCTGTTCATCGGCCTTGTCGCCCTGTTCATCGGCTGAAACGCCATCATCTCTTAGATCAATCAGTTCTGCGGCATGCTGAGGCTGTGGCTCGGGTTGTGGCTCGACCAGAGGCGCCAGGCCCATGTGATTCTCCGGAGCAGGAAGCGCTCTTATCTCGTTCATGTTAGGTCCGGACCGCTCCTCGACCAGCGGATCAATATTCGTTCCCCCAATTCTCTCGGGGCTATTCTCGTTCGGCCTATTCTGTTTCGTCTCCTTCAGCTGCCCTTCAAGAGTTCCCAGGATTTCATCAGTAACTCTCTGCACTTCAGGAAACTCGGACATCCGGGCGATCCCCGCGTCCCTGCACCAATTGTAGTGCCCCACGAGCTCATTGATCAGCTTCGCCGCGCCGACATAAGTATTGAAAGCCTTGAGGCATTCTCCATATTCCATCTGGGCAAACCGCTCTTGCAACACCTCCAAGGCCTCACTGATCTCGCCGTACAGCCCGAAGCTCTCCTTCAACACCAGGTAGAGCGCCATGAGCACCAACCGACTAGTCTTGGCCGCTCCAGCCGGCCTGCAAGCCAAAACCCGGTCGAGAATTCTCAGTTGGTGATACAACCTGGCCGACACTATCTCGGGCCTCATTTCTTTGATCGATTTGATCTCTTGCTTTGCAGAACTTAACCTCCTGTCTGTATCAAATTCATGTCCCTCTTCATATTTACCCTCAGCGCCAACACCGCCACCGTCCTGTCTCTTCTCAAACACCGAAAACTCGACCTTCTCCTCGAGATACATCGCGTAGAACCTCACGAAGCCCGAATGGTCTCCTGAATTCGAGTGTGCCTCATCCCGGAAGTGCGACATGTTGAGCAGCCGCATCCCCCGGCGAGAAGCGAAGACAATCTCGTCTTCAAAACTGGGATGGCCGTCGACCACTATCCGGTGGATGAGCAGGAGAGCCTTGAGGGCCACCATCCAATCGCGAGTCTTGCTCAGCCGCCTCGAGATCAAGACGAGGCAGGTGTCGAGGTATGCTTTGGAGTGCGCAGTGAAGGCGAGGATCTCCCTGATGTGCCTCTCGTCGGCGGGGTCCTCGTCATGGCTGGTGGCCTTCACCACCAGGATCTCGAGCTGCACCGCCAAGTTGTTCGAGACCTTGGCTAAGCCGATGCTCGTCTGGTCCTTGACGGCCCCGATCGCCTTTCGGATGGTACTTGGCGCCATCAAAACACGAAGACCAACTACTCCGACCGAAGCGCCTCTTCGCTCGAATTTCTCAAGAACAAAACTATCAAAAAGCTTGAAGAAAATGGAGAAATTAGAGATGTGGAACGATGAGGGAGGAGATGTGAGGATTGAGATGGGGTTGAAGACATCGTAGGTTTTCAAGGTCTACATGTCAAAGGTCGAAGTTGAGATAACGTGTTTGGTGTGGAAGTTCAAAAGGAGGGAACCGCGTCATTAATGGGCTTGTATCTGGCTTCTAGAAGAGGAATGCGCTGTTTTCTTCCCAATTTGTTTTTTGGCAAGCATGTTAATTGGACAGCATATATTAAATTAAATAGTTTTATAATGTATCAACAGCACCTGTTAGTTGACCAAGAAAGTTCTTTTCTTTTCTGTGATGTGATTTGTTCATGAGGACCTAGACTTTTAGTGGTATTACGTTCACAAATTTCAAAACTAGCACCAAAGGGATGGGGAAAGGAGAAAGCCATGCTATATACCCCTCTACCATGATCCTAAACCTTCAGCCACCCTAAAAGCTATGGCCCTCCGGCCACCACCTCGCCTATATCGGTGTCGTGCATAGCCTATGATTTATAGATCATGTAGATCAGATCATTTGGATTGTTAATCACGTGGGTGTCGTCATCGACTTACCCGATCTTTCTCTAAAGCAAAATCAAGGTCATCGGCCTTTGGAGGGAGGGAGGGAGAGAAAAGGAGTAACGATAAGCAAATGGAAGGGTTTTATGGTCTTCTTGAATTGAGAAGCTCTCAATTTGCCGAGAGCAATCTTTTTTAATTGTATAATCGTTCCTTTTTTTCCTCTTTTCCTCAATGGATTTTGTCCTCCTGGAAAAAAAGAAAAAAAGAAAGAAAGAAAGGAGAAAAAAATTTGTGATTGGCGATGTGACACGGCTTTATGGTGCAAGAATGTTTTGTGAAGCTGTAACTTTGGGGAAAAAAGGTCATCCCTTATGCATAAAGAGAAAGTCAAACTTAGACTGCCCGCTTAAAAACTAGCCTTGAAGACTAACTTGTCCTAATTTGACGTGCTGCTTGGAAACTAAACCAGAATTTCCAAGAAAAGTTTCAGCATTCTTTTTTTTTTTTTTTTCTCTCTCTCAATAGTGCATGTTTCCATTGAGGAGTTCATTTTTTCTCAGAATTTTCATTAGCTCTTCACATAATCCGATCTTTACAAAGAAAGAAAGAGATTGAAAAAAACAGTGAATTTTTTATTCTTCACATAATCGGAATTTTTCTCGACTTGAAAATGCTCAACATTCTAGCAGTAATAACTTCGCGTGAGTCCAAACCTTTTCTCACAGCGCAATCTAGTATTCCTATATTCAAATAAATGTCTCAACTTTGTTATATTGTTTGATATTAAGATTTTTCTATCAGATAACTTGATTTTTGCTGAAGTCGGTGTTTTGATTAGGTGAATGTAATGACATAGATAGTCTCCTTATTCTTCCAATGAAAAACATAAGAAGAAAAACTCCTCCTCTTGCTCCTCGCCCCTTCCTCTCAGCATCGTTCTCGCCAAAGATGTCGACCCTCGTGCCTTGCCACCAACCTCGAAACCGGCGATAGCAGCGTGGCTACAGATGGTGGCCGCTGAGTGTGGTTGCCGTTGGCAGTTTTGGTGGTGTCCATGGTGGCAATGGCAGCAGGCGAAGGAAGGAGGAAGAAGAAAAACAAGAAGGAAAGGAAAAAGAGAAAAAGGCAAGGAAAGGGACATTTTCTTTTGTGTCGGGTTGGAAAATAGATAATGACTTAACTTTCCACGTCGTTGTTCACACCTAAATTAGATGATTGGCATCAGCAAAATTACATGACATCACCTAAATCAGATGGTCGACATCAACAAAATCATACGACATCACGCAGAAGTCTAACACCAAGACACATTTTGATAGTGGAGATGCTTACATGATCAAAAACAAAATTTAGTTATTTTGGCGCAAATGATAACCATTCTATTCTAGAAATCAATTTTTATTCTCCATATAAGTTTTCGAGGCAAAATAGGATACAAAAATTCTATTTGCATTTAATTGATAACAACATAAAATTTTCCCTTCTAAGAGGCAAAGGGCGATGGTTGGTGGGCTAGAGGTGACTGGTTAGCGGCAATGAGTAGCAATGGGTAGCCAACAACACTTGACTGTCGGCGAGCGAGTAGTGACGAGCGGCGGGCAATGTTAAAATTAAATGATAACAAGAGTTTTTTATTTCTCAATTTTGTTTTAGAAAAAAATAAAAAAAAGAAAAAAAATACTTCTAATTTCTACTCCAAATATATTTCTAGAATAAAAATTTGTTTCATAAATAAATAAAAAATGAAATTATATAACCAAATGGATTTCTATTCCAAGCTCATTCCCGAAAATAGAAAAATAAAAAAAAAAAAAAATATATAAACAGAAAATATAGTGATTAATCGTACGCGCTCTAAATCGCATTAGCAGGAAAAGTTTGGGTTCTCATGATGTCAATGTTCTTAACTTTGACCTTTTGAGTATGTTTAATACAACTTTTCTATAGTTACTACTATTATGTAAAGCTATATTGTACGTTTGGTAAAAATTGCTCAAAATTGCAGCATCCTCAAAACTTAATCAATTTATAGTAGTTTTTAGAAGTTGTCTCACCCACTTGACTTATGCAGACTCTAGAGAACGGGCGGGCTTAGATAATAACCTTACGTCAAAAAATCCCGGCCTGCCCAACCTTCGCCTAAGCCGTGCCCCAACATTTCTATATATAATTCATTTTATTGGCGAGCTTGAGCAACACGTTAGTCCTGATGTTTGGGCTTGCCCAAAACAGGCCCGCATATTAATCACCTGTAATAGCAATTTTTATGCCAAACGAATTAGGGGTGATCGGTTGCCGGTTCGGTCCGGTTCCAAGGTGGAATCGGGAACCGGACCGGGAAAACTGGTTCCCAATTTTGGGAACCGTGGACCGGACCATCGGTTCCGGTCCGGTCCGGTTTGGTCCAATAGGATCGGCACTTTCTTTTTTCACTAAATAACAACCATTCATTAAAGAACGACCATGCTCCGCACCGATCAATCCACCTCGGTTCCTACGATCTAATAAAACTACTCACACATGTTTTCACATGCAAAATATTCAAACTTCACTTGCGTGAATATTAATCGTAATTTATGTGTTTCACTCTTAATTTTAAGCATAAAAGCCATGAACAATTTGAGTAAAATTTGTGCTTGGCTTAGGTTTTATAGACAATTTCCCTTCTATGCTTTGAATGTTTAGTCGATATCGGACTCTTTGAGGTTTGAAGTGCCTTGTCGTTTGTAAGTGAGGGTAGCAAGAGAGAGAGTGAGCATGAGGAACTCCTAGAGCCTTATCCCACATCAAGTAGAAGATAAAACTAACAAATAAGTTTTCTAAGAGCTTTGGTGGTCTTTTGGCCACATAAGAGGTTGTTATCTCAATTGCAATTCCGATTGCAACAAGTTTCATATATAATATTCATATATTATATGTGTTTATATATTATATGTATATAAATTATATATAAAAAAATTTAGTTCGGTCCGGTCGGTCCGGTTCCCACCTTGGAACTAGGAACCGGACCACCAACCGTGGAACCGCCCAAAATCGGCCGGTCCGGTCCGGTCCGATCCGGTTCCGGTTCGGGCGGTTTCGTTGCACACCCCTAAAACGAATGCCCGACTGCCTTTGCATTTTAGTTTTAGAATATCTAGGAGTATTTTAGCTTTTTTAGTCATGTTTTGTTTGTTAGACGAAACAAAAGAAGTAAGAATCCACGACTAGGTCAGTTTACACCTTTATCACTTTTCGCTCCTTCAACGTCGGTAGAATTCATTACCGATATTAATCCAGATGCATCTCATTTTAATAATAAATGAGAATGAGCTGATTACAAAATTATTTCATTCATAAACAATCACATAACATGCTTCCCACTATAATTCATATAACTTTGGATCTACTCAATCAAAAAGTAATTTGGTACCAATGAAAACGGATAACAATCCGCATATTATCAATTTTAAATTTAATTTTTCAACTATTTTGAACACCCAAAATGAATAAAAAAAAATGTGTATTGTGTAAATCTCAACTCAACAAGCAATACCCATCTTCGATTAAATTTCTCCTAAATAATTATTGAAATTAAGTTAGTTGCATTAGACAATAAATTATTCATTTTGCCCCAATTATTATTATTATTTTTTTTTTTGGGTGGAAAGTAGCAACCTTTATAATTCCTGGAAGAAGGCGTGCCCAATCCCTCCTCTCAGTTCCCGCGAGTTTCTTCTCTCTGCTCCGCAATCCTGCAATCTTCTCCAACTCGGGCGATTCGACTCAGCCTGGCGATCGCGACAAGTCCGGAGGGGAAAATATGTTCTTCCTCCGGGTCCACTCGGTGGACACCGACCACCCCCTCGCCACCGACTACGGCGGCTTCTCCTCCTCCTCGCCGCCGCCGCCGGGGAGCCCTAGGTTCACCGAGAGGAGGGGCATGGTCCACCTGTTCCGGACGCTTTCGCACGCGCCCCTCTCGAGCCCCGGCGCCCGCTCCACCACCCTCTTCGTCGTCGCCGTCCCCAATTACTTCTCCCCCGACGACTTCATCCGGTTCTCCGGCCCCCGGATCGACGACGTCTCCGAGCTCCGGTTCATCAGGTAAGGCTCGATTGTTTCTGTTTTCTCTCCTCCTCTTCTTCGGGACTTCGGACCGGTTTTTTTTGTTGGTGAAATGAATTGGGTAAGCGAAAGAGAGAATTCGAGGAATTCGAATTCGCTGACGAAAATCTAAGAGATGGACTCGATTACTGAAAATTTGCTCGTGATCATGCCTTAGGGGGTGTCCGATGATGAAAGTTCAATTTTTTGGTAGCATTCCGACGGTGGAACTGGGTTTTCCGATCTGGGTTCTTTTTTAAAATGCTTTTTAATGGTTTTAGTGATCGTTGTGTTGCGAATTGTGCGTTTGATGTAGGAATGATGGGATGGAAGATAGGTACAGCGTGCTGATCGAGCTTACCGATCAAAAGGCTGCTGATGGTTTCTATTGCACCTTCAATGGCAAGAATTTCTCGCCTGCTGAGGTATTTGCAATATTTGCACCTGTTGTTTGCTGTGAGATCACATAGTCAATTTCTGTTTCACTTTCATACTCTTCTTCTGGACATTCAGGCTGAGGTATGCCATATTCTATTTCTGCACGAAGTGGACTATACGGAATCAGCTGATGTAGCTAGCACGCCCCCATTGGGCTTCACAGAGCTACCCTCTTGTCCAGTTTGTCTTGGTAGGCCATGCCAGTACTCCCTTGCTGATTATATTTCCCATGCAGTGAGACGAGTTTATAGAAAGTTGTTTACAATTGCTACTTTTTTCTTTTGATGTCAGAGAGATTGGACCCAGATACCAGTGGAATTTTGAGTACGCAGTGTGACCATTCCTTTCATTGCTCGTGTGGTACAAAATGGACTTACTTGTCTTGTCAGGTTAGGCATTCTTCTGCTGATACAGATTAGATGAATTTAGACTGTAATTTCGCCGCTACTGCCACTATCTTACTGTTGATCTGCTGACTGTAGATTATTTGTTGCTTTTTGATAATTAATATTAGCTATAGCAATTGCGGCAGTATTGTTTTTATCCCGAACTTTCACGTTTTTTCTAATCAAGTCCCTTGTACTTTTAATTTGTTAAATAAAGTCCTTCTACTTCTATAAATTTTCTAATCAAATGTCTCTGACACCAAATCAGGCCAAATTCAGCTGGTGTGACCGTCAGATGTCTCTGTTGTGTGATGTGGATGTCCATTATTTATCCATGTTGCAGTTCGAGGTCGTCTACATTGGCTAAATTTTTCCAGACATGTCCATGTGGGCATCCGCATATTTTATCGGCATCATACGTCATCATTGTCGAACAGCCACTTCAGTTGAATTTGGTTGTATTTAGTGTCGGAAAGACTTGAATGGAAAGTTTGTTAAAGTAGAAGGACTTGATTAGGCAAATTAAAAGTATAGAGACATCATTAGAAATAGCGTGAAATGTATATGAATGAACAGTAGAATTTTCCTTTACTTTATTGTGCTTCCTAAGTTCAGGATTTCTTTTAAATTATCATGACATTTATTTGGAGATTTGGAATAGGTGAATGGTGTGGCTTCTTGGAGTTATTTTTTGTTGATTATCATATTCTGACACAAGAATCTTTTCAATGTCTCGTCATGTGTATTTGATCCGATGGTCCTGTCACTCCTGTATCAAATTTCTTGTGAGTCAAAGAGTGACAGAAGTAATAGCAGTGGCCAAGCATGCACAGTAAGTTATGTGTAGTTATGTGTGTGCTCACAAGTACAGGGTGATCATACTGATGTCAAAGTTCTGATCTTTGACCTCAAACATATCCTGTCTTGAAACTAAGATGTTACATGGTCATATTTTACATTTCAAGTGATGTCCTAGTATGCTCTGTCCATGTGAATTTGTAGCAAAAAAGTACCTTTGAACTCATGTAATTTCAAAAGGTGAAAAAGTGCCATGTAGGAGATATATCGATGGACATGTGCATACTGACTTTTGCTTGATTCTTCAATCTTTATGGTTAAAATAAGTCAACATGATGTTCCCCCATGCTGGTGATGTCCCAAGGGTCTTACTTTGATTTTATTGCAAGGTCCAATTACATTGCTAAAGATGTCAATTAGGGCACATATCTTGTTTTGATTGCAAGAAATTACCTTTATCGGAAATGTAGTTTCATTTTGCAACATCATCAGGGATTCCCTCTGTTAACTGATTGTGAAGAAGATCTGTTTCTGTCCTTTATCAGGTTTGCCGACTATGCCAACAGCAAGATGAGGTGCCATCCTGCTTTATTTGTGGAACAATGGAAAATCTTTGGGTTTGTCTGATATGTGGTTTTGTTGGATGTGGAAGGTGATAGATCCAGTCATGATGTGCTGGAATTTTCGCTCGCTCTATATTTTTAGTGATTGGATAGGCTGTCTTTATTATAGCTTTTCCTTTCTGGCTTTGTAGATACAAAGATAAGCATGCAATCAGCCATTGGAAAAATACACAACATTGCTATTCTTTAGATTTAAGAACGCAGCAAATTTGGGATTATGTTGGGGACACTTACGTTCACCGGCTTAATCAATCAAAAGCTGACGGCAAGCTTTTGGAGATGAATTCATACTGTGAATCACTTGAAGGGGATTGTGGTAGCTGTGGTTGTAGTGAGGATTCTGAAATTAGTGGGGCGCTCTTCAGCAGCAAAATTGAAGCAGTAAGTTCATGTGTCGTCTTATTTGTGTGCTGTAATATCTTTGTTTTCTGGTTCGCTTTTCCCTGCAAAGATTTGGAGCTTGGACTCAGTTAAGTGAGATGTTTGAAGTTTTGAGTGCATGGTGCTTTTACTGTTTTAGGTGCTGACAGATGATAATGAAAGATTCCGTTTCCGGCTTTGTGTTTCACATGTTCATTTTGTTGGCCAAATGTCACATGTTCATTATTGGGCCTGCAAAATGTATATTACCTCCATTGTAATTACCAGACTTTCTTTGTTTACTCTGACACTGTAGCTTTACTTTTTTGTAGATTCACGCTGACTATATTCATCTAGCTTCAACTCAGCTGGAAGTGCAAAGAAAAGTAAGCATGCATATAATGAGACCATTTCAATTCCCCCTGTTTAACATAGTCTTTAACATTTTATTTTCTCGACTGATCAGCCATGGTTATAAGCATTACTTGTGAAAGCTTCCCTCAATTATGTTTTTGCTTTAGGTAATGGTTTTTAAGTACACATATTTTAGGAGAAAACCATAATAAGACATTTGTCTTGTTATTTCAGATTAAAAAATGTTTCTCCATTTTGTTTTTCTGCTTTTTTTTTAAGTGAATTCCTTTAACTCTTGGAACTTTATGGGATTGTCAGAATTGTCGTGAAGAGAAGGAAAGTAATTGCGCTCATGTTGTATAATCTCAGCTTCATTTGCTTTTATATAGTATACAACATTTTATACTTGTCGATTTGCATACTGCATGTGTCTAATGAGCTTATATAGGAAGTATAAAAGAATTAGTGGGCTTGCATCAGCTTCAGAGAATTGCAAAACTTCTACTATTCTTCTTTTCTTTTCTTTTTTCTCATTAATATGTCTCTGGCAGAAAATGAATTGAGTTTCCCTAAGGTGCCAGGACTCTTTTTTTATTGACTTGTTGTGATGGAGAGCCTTAGAAGGAAGAGTATCAGAATTGAAAACTTGTTAATGTATCGGAAGTAGAATTACAAAAGCCATTAGTTTTTATATCAACTGCCTATGCTACAGTTGGTGATAGTGTCTCATTTCTAACCCATGTTTGTCATTTTTTGTTACATAGACTGCCATCATCCTTAGACTTACTTTAAAGAATACAATTTAAGTCCTTGAACGTGTCATCCCCTATTAATTCTTTTGTCTTTCTCTGTTAGCATTATGAGTCTCTCATGTTAGAAGCCAAAAGTAGAAAAGAAAATTTCAAACTAGAAGCAATTGAGAAAGCTGTGACTTCAAAGATTGAAGACATCCATAGTAAGCTGGGGAAACTTGGTGACGAAAAGAAGGCTGTGGCAGAGGTAAGGGTTTAGTCTTCTCTGTTTTGCCTTGTGCGATTTTGGATGTTTAAAGCTTGAGAGGAGGGCTGCCTGAAGCCATGGCTGATTGTTGTTTTGCTCGTTTTCACATGCCTCATTTTAAATATTACAATCTTGGACATAACAGTAACAGATGTCGCTTCTTGTGGTTGCAGCTTAATCAAACTCTCATCAAGAACCAAGATATAATGCGGAGAAAGGTTAAGGAAATTGAAGAGAGGTATTTTTCCTTGCTGATTTCTCTAGACAAATAATCCCATAGCATCCATAGTCTCATAAAACCTAATCAGTAAAATGAAGCAGCATTCTAGTCATAGTTCATGTAAGGGAGGCTGGTCATGAGAGAGAAAGTGGAAACGGACATTCAACAAGATGAGAAAAAGGTGAGAATGGTATTGTTAAGAGGAAGTGTTCACATTGCATGGACTTTTAGATGTGAGGTGAAAAAGGTGAAAGTTGGAAGAAGGAAGAGGAAATACAGCTTCTAATTCAACTATGTGAATAGTGTCTATAAGTGACTTGTAACACATATTTAATGGCAAAAGAACAAAAGTCATTTTATGCTGAGTAAGAATTTATCAAATAGTTAATATACTTTCCTTTCACCATACTTAGGAAGGATAATTAAGTTTAAGTTAATCATTAATTGGAGGATGTGGCTAGAAGATGAAGTAGCTTTTGGTATTTTTTATTGAAGTTCTTCTAAAAAAGTGGCAAGATCGAACAAACTCTAATAAGAGAAAGGGACAAAAAAGGGGAAAAGGGGAAAGGAGAATATGCACCACGTATGGAGAAAGTTCCATTAGTCAGTGCTCTCCATAATTTTGTTACGTTTTTTTTTTTTTTTTTTTTTTTTTTGGTAAAAGGTAATAATAATATTGAGGAGAGGCCAAATGTACAAAAGATCACGGCACCAAAAACTTGCACTCAAGATGAATAATCATAATGAGTGGAAGGATGCCATGATGTAAAACACAAAAAGGTCACTGTTGATTCCTTTGTTTATATATGCTCCATCTCTAATTTTGTTTTCCTTTGAAGTTCTAGCGGTACTGCTTTAGAGGTTGAACTTTATTGACAGAAATCAATGTTAAAATCTTCATGGTGGTGGTTCAATTTCATTTTTACACACTAAAGAAATTTGAACATTATTCTGTTATGGTTCAGGACTCAAATTTGAATTGATACAGCTCAACTTTGAAATTTTACTAATTCCAATTGAAAATTCAAATGGTTGTTTAGACTGCGTTATGTTGACATTTCCAACTTCCACAAAATAGAAAATAAAAGGAAAAGAAGATATACTGGGCAGGCTTAAAGCTTATTTGAGCTTCACATGTCAAGCAATGTAGGTGTAGATGCTTTTTAAGTACCGTAATATGCCTACAACATTTTCTTTGTAGAGAGATTCATACAGCCTTATGAAGTATACTTGTCTTGTCCATCCTCATTGAAGTTATGTGGCTAGTTTCCTCAATAAGCATTATTATCGATTGTACGGAAACTTTTTCAGTAGATGAGTCCAGTCAGTTAAAGCTGTCAGGAATTTATTCTTCCCTTTCTAATTTGACATGAATGAAGGACACATACGCTTCTGTGCATCTGCAGGAAAACTCTGTCACTGAAGTCGAAGGATGAACAAATACTTGACTTAGAAGAACAGGTATATTCTTTTAGCCTTAAAACTGTAATAATTTGTAGGATTTTGATATGATATAGTGAAAACTCTGTGCGCGCATGGTGCGTTGACAGTAGTATGTCCCTTGTCATCCTTCACAGATTAGAGACCTTAAGGTGTATATCGGAGCCCAGAAAACTCTCGATAAGATGAATGATGAAGATGGCGTCAAGGGAGGAACCCTATTACCAGTGCCTTTGGAGCAGTCAACCCCAGCCAGAAAGAGTAAGAAGCCCAGTCGAAGACGGAAATAAGCAGGTTTCACTTTGTGTGCAGATGCTTGACAACTGACAAGTAGATGAGAATGGCTTGAATGTGTTTAATTATTTTCACTGTATCGACATTCATTGTAAGGACGAGGGAAAACTACTGTCAACATCACTTCTCAACATCAGGTACTTATTAACATTGTAAATATACACACGGCCAAACGATGAAAATTAAAGAATGACCTTTCCCAGTTTAGTTGTTATGGTTCCACCTATCAAATCAAAGCATTCTTGAAAGTAGTACTTAAACTATGTGACAAAATATACATACATTTATATTTATTCTTTTCGGAACTAAATAACAAGTTTATACACCAACAGGAGAAGAAAAGGAAATTTTGATTCTGCTAACAGCTCTTTGGTTTTTGATATTGGTATTGCTTTTTTTTGTTTTTTTTCATGATTAAGCACTTCGATTGGCATTTTGTTGAATTCCGACTTGTTATAACTCTTATAAATACTTCTTTTACCAAATAGCCTCCCAATGCCATTGGCAATCTCCCTTTGTAATTATTTGCTTGAATGTTTTGAATTAACAATTCTACTCTTATAGAAATTGCTAAATAATTCATTCATATTAGAACTATCTAAAAATATGTGAATTATTTTGAAAAGAGTATAAATAATTAATGTTAGGAGTTACTTGGACTAAGAAGAATGGGCATTGCAGGTTTTGTAGAGGGTTTGTCGAACATTCCTCAATTGTAGTGCCTTCAAGATTACAACTTTTAGGAGATTGCTTCAGCCAATTTTGAGGTCTTGGACCTGCTGTGGATACTTGATTTTTAATCAACAATTTAAGGAGAATCGGCAATCTAGGCGGTTAAGATATGAATAAATAAAACCAAAATGAAGAATACAAAAAATAATAACTGAAGGGATTTATTCGATTCATCAACTAATTAGAAAGGATATCCATTCAATGTGATGGGCTCGATCCAATTCGTTTAAGCCAAGCCCATGGGCCATGGCCCATCCACCTCTATTAAGCCCAACTTGTATTAGTCGGGCGCATAAATGTCCAGAAGCCAGACAATTTCTAGCTCGTAGTTCTCAACCGAGAACTCCTGGATTTCATTCCCCTCTTTCCTGCCCTGTTTTGGAAAGATGCATGACTGGACCACGTTCAAGTTACTCATGTGAAAATCACCGATGATTTAGGCTATAATTTGATGATTTGTAATGGCTTCGTTGTTCTGGCACTGATTTAAGACAAAAACAAAACTTCAATTTATGACCAGATTCAATTCCTTTGGCGCACATAGACTGTTTGATGACATGTCTCTAAGATATGCCAGTGAAATAATTCCTGATCTAAGTTAATTTGAAGAAATTTTAGCATACATTACTTGCTACAACTCAGTCCATTAACATTCAGATTCAATTCTTATTAAAATTCGTTGTTATAACATAAATTTTTCTTGTATTTTTGTTATATAATTTCACACACATTTCTGTGACGTCTTTATGGTCTTCATTGGTGAGGAAATGGCTGGTTAGACTCTCGATTTGCTTTGAAGAGGACGAATGGCCCGTTTGGTTTAGCTTTGGGGAAATGCCATAGGAGAATGCAAATACCTTTGAGGTAAAGGGGTTTGCAAAAATGTTACACCGTTTGATAAATTGTAGCATTGAAAAGCAACTTAGCATAAACACCATTTGCTAAAATTCACATTTGTAATTGACTTTTGCTATTTTTTATTTTTTATTTAAGTCGAAAATCAAATTTCGACGACCGGCCAACCAGATTTGGCCGCCGGACCACTGATTTGGCGGCCGAGGTCGCGGAGGCCAAATCTGGCCGCCGCCTCGGTCTCAACCTCAAGCGGCGTCGCCCGGTCGCGCGGACCTCAGCGACGTCGCCTAGCTCACGCGCGCCAAGCGACGCCGCCTGAGGTCACACAGACCCAAGCGGCGTCGCCTGGCTCGCGCCCACTAGGCAACGCCGCTTGGGTTGCGAGTCTCGCCACTCTAGGCGGTGGTCACCGGGGATGCAGGACCCCCACGCGGTGGTGGTGGCTGCCGGAGAAGCCGAACTCTCAGGCAACGGGGAAGACGAAGAAGACGAACGGACAAGAAGGGGGAAGAAGATGAATAGTGAACAAGCATTTCCGAAATGCCAAATGCTCAAAGCTAGTCTTCCCCAAAGATTGGGCTTTCAGCATTGGGAATGTTGACATTTGGCTAAGTAGCTTTCGAAAATGATTGTCAAACACCAAATATTTTTCCCAAACGAGGCCGAAGGGTTGGAAGAAGGAAGAAGAAAATAACAATAAAAAAAATGACGAAAAGATGTAAGAAAAGAGGAAAGTTGATTTAAAAATTAAATAATAATAATAATAATAATAATAATAATAATAATAATAATAATAATAATAATAATAATAATATGAATAATAATATGAATATGAATATGAATATGAATATGAATATGAATATGAATATGAATATGAATATGGGGTTAGAGTGGGCTTTAATCTATCTATAATAGAAATCGGGCTTAAAGATGGACTTGCTGAAGTTGGAAGAGAAGATGGGCTGGAGCAGTTATCATGGCAATACGTTGGGGTCAATAGAGTTAGAATTGGAGGGGGCTGAATAGAAAAGCCCGAATTGTGCTTATCACCCCAAATTCGTGAGACCAGCGTGCAGCTCATATCCGGACCCGGCTCAAGTCCCTATTTTCAGAAAATGATAAGAATTAAGTTTTTTTAAATTCGAAAAAATTAAAAATTCGAAAATGGTTAGAAACAGAGACCTTGATTAGGTCGCTAAGTTTTAATGCTACATTTAGCTTAGTTTCTTCTAGTTAGTATACATATAGGTTGAAGGGGATTTTAATAAGAACTTTAATTTAGTTTAGATTTAGGTAGAGTAGTATGTGAGAAAATGAATCAGACACAATTTGAATTTAGCTTGGGTTGTTGCCCCGAGGCTTAATAACAAAGCCATGTGTATTCTTCGCTCGACACTCCAATGGGTCTACTTTCTTATTACTTCTATCTATTGATTATGATTGTTTACTTTTCATTGATCATGAGTTAGTGGCACAAGTTAATTAAATAGTCAAAAACTATGTGGAGACTTAGTTAACAAATTAATTACGTTTAGATATCGAAAGGGTATTAATTGGTTAACTAGTATAATCAAGTCCTTATAGTTGCGTTGAAAATGAGGTATGCTCTCTACCTCTACTTCGAATATACAACACCTTGAAAGCAACACTCTAATCTTATGTTTTTCTTTTTCCACTTTCATTCAGCCTATATGAATATAACAAAACAAATTATCACCACAAGACTTGAGCAGAAGTTGATTAGGACAAATTGTATTGAACTATGTCCCGTGGAAGTACCCTGAGGCAGTATAATCTACCCTCTGCATCATCTCCCTCAAAACTTGAATCAAGTGCGGTGGAGGAAAGCCGGCTCGGCATTTTAATGTTCAAAAGTTTCATGGGGAGAGACATGGCCTGCATTACCTTTGGGGTTGATCTGCACCGATTGCACCAGAGGTCATGCTAGGCCCAGCGCCATTTTCAACAGGAGGAAAAATACCCCACTCTCCTTCATATTCCAATGGCTCAAGTACATAGACGTTGCCATTAGTAAGCCCTAGTGCAAACTGGTTAGGTTTGTATGGATGTGCTGCAATGAGTAGTGGGTAGACTCTAAAGCTGCCAAGTGCATTATGAGGAATGAATTACTTGCGAGACTATTGAAACTTTGCGAATGAGACTTGCCATTCTCATAAAGGAATGAGGTTAGCTGAGCTGCAAATAACCAACTTACCTGGGGTTTGGAGGGATATAAGTGGCAGGATTTATACGACATCTCAATCTGAGTGTAGAAGCAATAAGAACACCAATGCTTCCGTCTTCAAAGCTCACGTATATTGATTGGCCATTGCATGAATATGTAGCATCTGTGATTGGAGCGCTAGCTTCTCGAGTATCCCACTAGTTGAGATGAGCAACAAATCAAAAAAAGTACATTTGGCACAAAGCAACTCATACTACCTAACAATTCACTAATTTTTATGCAATCATGATGAGATGACAGATTGGTTCGTGCACAACAAAAAAAAAATCTTCAATACCTGCTTGAGGCGTTCTAGTTTAGGAGCTTCACATGTGGCAATCTGTGTTTGATGAACCACCAGCAGATGTATTTGATCCACTTGAAATTGAACACGAGTATCAACAAAAGGAGCCGCTCCTCGCCCATTCGGCATCTGTAGAAACTTACTAGCCTGCTTCTCCCATCCATCAGTGCTCCAAACACACAACTGCAGTGATGATAGTCAATCATAAAAAGGGATATCAACATTGATGTAGAAATGAATGAATAAAATTGTACAATGTGTTTCTATATCATAATCACATCGATCGTCTGTGCAAGCAACAACAGGACATCATAGCTTTTTTTTTCGTACTTAATGGGATGGGATTAATTTGTCAACACAAAAGATGAAGTTTTCTGGAAGGATTTATTCTGCTAGTAAAGGATGCCTTCATTTCATGACCTATGCTGAGGACATAAGCATCAATAAATCCTGAGAGTGAACATCAACCCTTTTTTGGGGGCACTATAAACTACATTGCTCTCCACCCAAAACTTTGGCATGTTTTCTTGGAAAGTAAGATGCAGTAGTAGTGTGGTACCAGAGAGTCAGCACCAGAAGACGCGAGAACATTCAAGACATTAGAGAAGGCAAGGCTCGTAATTCTTTTCTGATGCCCTCTTAGTGTTGCCATGAGCTGAGAAAGTGAAACAGTCAATATCCATAACTTTCTTGCAGATAACAAGGTAACTTTCAACAACAATGAAAACAGGTCTCACCTCATCGACTCGCACATTGTAGATTTGAATAGAGGAGTCCTCCATTCCTATTGCAACGATGTTATTATCTTGAGGATGGAACGCCAGAAATGTTGCTGCTGGTGGAGGCCCAAGTGTTGTGATTGTCTGGATATCGGCAGGCAGCATTGTATTAACAACTTTATAAGTAACAATGGGACCTATGTGCCAAGAGGCACTTGCCTCAATGGCATCTCCCTTCTTCGGAAAGGGGGAGAGAGAGCAAGTTCGACCATTAGATCTCTGGATGGATGAGAAAAGCTCGTGCTTTCTTTAATTTTATCATTACAAGCAAAATGATTCCACTGGAGATAGAGAAAAGCCCTTTTCTCACTTAGCAAGTAAAAAGTAGTAGTCCGATACCTGAGAGTCAGCGCCAGAAGACACGAGAACAGTTAAGGAAGTTGGGAAGGAAAAGCCTTTGATTATTCTCCGATGTCCTTTTAATTTTGTCTTGACCTGAGAAAGCGAAACAGTCAATATCCATTACTCTGTTGCAAATACTAGTAAGGTTAACTTTCAATGATGATGAAATCAGGTCTCACCTCATCCACTTGACCACTGTAAATTTGAATAGAGGAGTCGTCCATTCCTATTGCAATAATGTCACTGTTTGGTGATGGGGGCATAATCGTTGTCATCACCTGGATATCAGCAGGTTGGATGGAAGTGAGCAATTTTATAAGTAACAGTGGGACATATGTGCCAAGAGGCACTTGTCTCAATGGCATCTCCCCTTCCCAAGAAAGGGAGATAGCAAGTTCGATCATTAGATCTTTGGATGGGTGAAAAAAGCTCATCTTTTTTTCTTTAATTAGTGAGAGCAAAAAGATTCCATTGAAGATAGAGTAAAGCCCTTGTCTCACTCGGCAAGTGAAAAAGGACATATGCTGCACTTCTGACCCAATAATCCACATGAAAATCGGAGCAGTTGCTTTCATGGACCTCCTAACTATAGAGATCAGTACTTTTGTACATAATAGAATCAGTTACTTTTAGGACCCATAAAAATGCGAAAGGAAATAGCGAATGCATATCCAGCACAAAGGAGTAGTTCATCATCTCGTGCCTTGTGGATAGTGCTCCAAATATTCACCTTAAAAGTAATCAGATTGAACAAAGAGATGTCCCCCCCTGATGCTGAAAATAGATAATCATCGTTCTTTGACAGTGCAAAGCACGAAACTGTATCTTCAGGATTTATACCACTCGTGTCATTGGTCATCAAATTCCCACTAGGAGGTTGCCATAACTGTGGTACTAACCTAGTTGTGGCCTGCGAAAAGAAGAATCAATGTAGTCAATAATGCGCTAAACAATAAAACAACCTGCCAATTTCAAAGGGAAAAAAAAAGACTCCTTACCCTGGCTGTTGAGTTCCAACCACTTATTACCATTACCCATTTCCAGAGCTTGTGTACAGCATTAGATGATAATGCCAGAATAGCATCACCTGAGTTTGTATAGATTAATCTCGAGACCTGCTTCGTTTTATCAGTTTCAGTGGTGACAGTATAATGTCATACCCAAAGTTAAAAGAAAATGCAAAAAAAAAAAAAAAAAAAAAAAGAGGCCAAAGAACTGGACACTGAATGATATATGCAGAAATTCATGTAAAGAGACACTCAATGACCTTTTAACTCATACATGTATGTATATATGGACAGAGCATATGATGCACATGACATCAAAACTTAGTTGAAGCAGTTACCAAAACAAAAGTAAAATCTTGACTTAAGCACAATTGCCACACCATAATCACAGATTTATTAATGTTGATCTGATCCTTTCCCATTTGTGTAGTTGAAACAATCAATTAACAAAAAAAGGCCAAATGAAGAGATGACAAAGTCCTCCAAGTGCTGAGGTTTAAGAGATGATTAATTGGACCACATGTGAATATAACTAATAAAGCAAGTGCATTAAATGCAACCCCTATTGAAATTTGTGCTTATCTAGTAGAAACATGAAATGCGGAAAAGAAATGCTACATAAGAAAATCCTATTTTGGCAGTCATTTGTACCCTCGTAGTCGTAGAGTTATCAGGCAGCCTTATGGACCGGCATTGCGATGGTTCGTTGATTTCTGTCAGTTTCCAATTTCGTGATTTGTCTGCCGAGTCATCAGCAATTCTGGGCTTCTCATCTGCCATGCTCTCGCTGTCCTGTAGAGCTCAAAAGAGAGGATGTCATTGAAAGACGTCCAATAAACATGCACATACAAATGCAATTATTGCATCGTTTAAGTAATAAAATAAGCAACAAATAAAGCTCCTTAAAAAAATTTAACGACCTAATGCAGTAATGATACCACTTGCCATCCCTACCATTACCACTTGCCATCCCTACCATTGCTGCTAGTTTGTGTAGATGTGTGCGGAAAGGGGAAGATATTAGGTGGTTTCAAAGCGCCGCATCAGCTGATGGGGCGACCATTTTTTTCCTTGATAGCCACTTAAAAAAATTTACATGTCTTGAATTAAATTGAAAAATATTGACGTGGAGTTTTTTTGTGTGGTGGAACTGTTTCCTCTAGCTTCATCTTCCTCGTTCGTCCAAAGCCAGCCACATGACCTCGGACGAGCTGGCATGGCCAATGATGCGTCGGAGACACTGCTGGCTCTTCAGCTCTGGCCGACCATGGCCGTGGGCGTCACCTAGACGAGTGACGCCACTGGCTCTCCAAATTTGGCCGTCCATGGCCATCGGCGTCACTCGCGAACCTTGCTCCGCCATGGTCGGTGACGCTGTTGGCTCTCCAGATCTGGCCGTCCATGGTCGTCGGCGTGGCTCATCCCGGTGATGCTTTCTTTTTTGTCACCTGCCATTCTTTGCTTCTTATCTTTTCCATTTTTTTTTCCTTTCTTGTTACACGCTCTGTCCATGGCCGTCTGCAACTTTCAACGCCCTCTCTTAAGGGGACCTCTACCGGCAGTCATCGTTGCAACTCGAGGTCATATCACGACCTTCGCCACGGCGGCCTCCATTGCCATTGAGCCTCTAGATCTGGAGGTGATGGCCTTCTATGGCTGCCAAGCTTGACGTTGTGACCGAGATCTCGGCGGCTTCTCGTAGGTCATGGAGGAGCCGCGGAGCTCGAACCGTTTTTAAGGCGGACGATATCTGGCATGCTCGACCAGATTTGGAGACGGCCATGGACGAGCGTGAAGCAAGTGAAGGTGGACTAGATCTGGTGCGGCGTCAAGGCCACGACTAGGCTAGATTTAGAGCTCGGCCTCCGGCGCGGTGGAGTACAAGGGTGGCAGCCGGCTAGTCCGAGGTCCATGGCCGATGGAACATCAAGGAAATTCTTTTTTTTTTTTTTTAATTCAAAATCCACAGAAATGTGTTAAATTATGACTCGATGTGAGGGAAAAATTCTCCCCCCGCAGCTGCTGCTGATGTAAAAGAATTGGACAAAGATTTCTGAATGTGGTAGAAGGGGAGCACAAGGACAAAACAAAGAGGCTTTTATTATTCAGTGGATGATACAAACACAGGAGGAGAGGTTTATTTTAGTTGGTAAACTAAGAATGACTCGTAATTAATCTGTTCCCAAAAATTCAAATCATTTTTCTATTTCTAATTTTTGGATGAATTTTTGAGAAAAACACTCATTTGATAACAATATAAAATTTCTATTTTAGAAATAGAAATTCATTGGATAGACCTTAAAATTTTTGGGTGACAACCAGCAATCGGCGAATAGAGGGTGGCGGCGACTAGTGGAGGGTAGTGGGTGGGCAGTGACCAAAAGCGAGTGATAAGAAAAACATATTATATTTATTTTATTCCAAAAATAGAAAAGTAGAAAATTTTTATTCTCATTTTTATTCCAAACTTATTTTTAGGTCAAAAATTATTTGTTTTGAAAATTGAAAAATATATATAATTATGTTATCAAATGAATTTATGTTCTAAACCTATTTTAAGAATAGAAAAATATAAAAATAAAATCCTAAATGTGTTTGCTTTTGGACCACCCTAAGCCTTTTATGGGTTTACCGCACAAACTTAGACATGCAAAAATCTTTGCTCGAGTCAGAGATAATTTTTACTGATTTTTCTACACAAAACTTTAGTGTACTCCACATATTCCTGCCGTATATATATATGATTTTTCTAGACTTCTCTACCGAATGGCCATGATCAAAGATTTTAATACCACTACTGGCACCCCTCTATTACCCAGGCTTGCCCCAACAGTAGCATTACTAGAACCAAATATCGCGATTGCTGGTCGCGGTACAAGATTCAAGACATTTAGCAAGTTCCTCCCTATGAAGTCAGTGTGCTCTTGAAAAGGCTTACCTTCATAAGAGGTCCAGGTGTGATTCTAGAAGCATCAAAAGGCCCATTGTCCACTGTTCTTAGCAGCCTAATCCCATCAGCATTTGCTAAAATTTTGACGCTATTGTCACTTGTTGATACGGCTAATAGAATTCCTTCCTTGTTAAATCTAATACAAGGTGAAGCCTGCAAATTTAAGGAGTCAATTTAATAGAAAGGTTCGCTTAATTTAGTCAGAATAAATTGACAACAATGAATTACCGACAATCCACCATCAGCATTAGCACTCGTCAGTAGATTATTATCGTCCATATCCCAAAATTTGACCATGAACTTGTCTCCAACAGCCAAAAATCTATTTTTGGCAATATCAAACTGCACAAACCCACCAAATCTCTTTGCAGGTTGATCTTCGGACCATGTCACCATTTTTAACAAGCACATTCCAATCAAGACAGACAAAAAGTCGAAAGACTCGCAAAATCCTTGAAATGAACAAGGTCCATTAAAACACAGATTCACACTTCTCATACAAATTGGACCAAATTTTTTGACCTAACTGAATTTAAGCAAACAAAAGTCCAGCTATAGTTAAAGGTACAGCCGATTGGCCATGCTTGTTGTGTGTCCTTGTTAGTACACAAACTAACTAGGTACCTGAATATTTTCTTTTTTGTGTGGACAAATGGAATATACAGGTGATTCATGACCCTCGAAAGTTTGTTGCTTAGCCCCAGTCACTGCATCCCATACCTGCATAACTACTAGCTTGGTTAAAAAGGATCAAACAGCAAAACAATGTAACACCGGGGAAAACAATTAGAATATACCTTGATCGTCTTGTCCTCCCCACAAGTAACAACGCATAACTGTTTGTTTAGATTTGAAAAGGCAAGATCATTAACACTTCCAACATGAGCCTCAATCTGCATCAGACATTAGTTTAGAGTCACAATCAAGTTGTACTCACATTTAGGTGTTAATTGTCAGCAGAACAAACAAGCTTAATTTTTTTTCTCCTTGTTTAGCGGCAAACCTCAAGGTGGTTCCTCATGTCATCACCACCATGATATGAGTATATGTGCACCATGTGTTTGGAATAAGCAACACCTAAAGTGAAAACCACAAATCATCAGTAATGGCAGCATGCGGACACTTCTTCCTAAAAATATTGCAATGAAGTCTAGTTCTCAGCGCTCTAATTTTTCATCGATTTGCAAGTATGTATTACCTAATTTCTTAAGTTGATATACAAGAAGAAGTTACATCTATACATACCAAAAAGGATTCCATTAGGACTCCACATTACACGGTTAACGGATGCTGTATAGTCATTAGCCAGAGAAGCCTACAAAGAAAACAAACCCATAATCACATGTCCAACAACAAGATGCCATGATTTTATTTAGAATTGAACTTCTATACCTGTAGCACCATTGAACATGTTCCCAGATCCCAAATCTTGAATTTTCTCAAAGCAATCCTCGTACTGCTGCCTACTTCCCATACCATGACATCACCCGTATTTGTTCCCACTAAAAATTATTGATGCGGAAAATTTGAAGAATCATATCCCATGGTTTAAAATAGCCGAAGCTAGTGTCAAAAGAACATAAAAAAGCAATCTTCCAAGCACCAAAGCACAAACTTATGGCCTCTAATGGGAACAAGTATATCCAACTGAAGAAAAGCACGGAACATGTTCTTCATAAAGTAAGAAAGAAGTGCTAACCGAGCAGCAGAATTTGTTGCACTGGATGGAAATCCATACTCTTAACAAGTGAACCTTGACTTAGGGTAATGACTACATTTCTAGGCAAGTCATTTGAAGAATAAGAACTCTGACTGAGGCTCGGGTAGTTGTATGAGATAGGCATAATGTTTACTGGCAAATCATTTACCTAATAGAAGGTCATAAAGATTACAAAGCCAGTTAGTCCTTTAGAAAATTGATCAAAACCATGGCAATCGAAAGATGCAAAACTCATATGAGAGCCCCTCTAGCATACATGAGCACAATGCATGCATGATGGGAGAAGATGCAATCAACACCTTCCCAATCCATGCTCCTCATTAATGCTGTCAATATTAACACCGACTGTTCACATGACAATACCAAACACAAAAAACACAGACACAACCCAAATATGACACATCACCATATGTTTAACCAGTTGGTTGAGAGATCTTTACATGCTTTCATCTAATTCAATGGTTTGACATGTCTAATAGAAGTCATGATGAATTGACAAAGTAACAAATACAATTAAGATAAGTAGACACAAATTGACAACCTTAGCCCTTTTGATCATTTTTCTCTTCATCAGACTTTCTTGTAATCCTTCCAATCCTCAATATTTCTTTAAGTTAACATCATGAAAGTTAAGGGTATCTAGAAACCTCAAAACTAAAAGTTTATCATTGTTGGGTGGTCTTGGGCTTATCTCACCCCAAAAGCTAACTTAAAAGGTGAGACTTTCATTTACACTTATAAACTAACCACCTTCTCCTTCTACAACCGATGTGAGAATTCCCAATGCATGACCATATGCCGCAATAGCAACAAAGTGAGAGTGCTTTCAAAAGGTTTTCGTTCAATGGCATGCAAAGAAAGATAACTAAGAAAGAGAATCGCAAAAGAACTGGCCATATATTCCAACTTAACTTTATAATTCAGGAAAATTGAAAATCCCTACTTCCATGAACTTAAAATAGCGAGAAGTAAATGTAACAAGTCCGACAGATCTAGTTACGAATGTTGAGAAAAGTGTTCCATACATAACAGATTATCGATCACCAAGTAAAATACTTCTCTTTGTAGATGGAACCATCATATAATAACTAAAGAACGATAAAGAAAAAGCAAGATCAAATAAGTACTTCATCCAAGATTCCAAAAGGTCTTGATCTCTTCAAAACGTGTTCAGAATTTGTTGTTTGGTAGTCCATGGCTAAGTTGTTGGTTGCAGGAGTTTTGGGATGCTTTAAGAGAACTGTATGGCAAGACAAAAAGTAAATAGAATAACCAACTAACAAATTGAACTTTCGAAAATACCAAATCAAGATTCACAGCTTTTCTACAACATTTTTATAGAAAGGTTTGGGAGAATTCAAGCCAATAAGAAAGAGTGAGTTTCTTGAGAAAGTTTAGTTGGGACAGATTCGGTGATTGCGTGATCTGGAAGATGATACCTAGAGCTAGTATGCGAGAGCGCAATTCTGAAAGTTTTTGAAACTTGTCTAAACCAAGATTGTTTGGTGAAACCAATTGGCCATTATTACTAAGTGACACTTCCGGATTTTTCCATCCTGAAGCTTTCAACTCTTGGAGTTCTACCAATATTCCCCGGTCATCAAGCAATTCCATTATGGGAGTTCCACTAATGTCCAACATTCTTAAGTTCTGCATATTCCCAATGCTTTTAGGTAATTCTTCAATGGCCATAGATTTTAAATGCAGCTCAGTCAATGATGTCAACTTTCCGATCCAGTCTGGGATTCGTCTCAATAAGTGGCATCCCGACAATGACAACCGCTGTAGAGACATGATGGAACCTATAGAGTCTGGAAGTTGAGCAAGTTCTTCGCATCCTGTTAGGTCAAAGTGAGACAAAGATGTTAAATTGCCTATCGAGTTGGGTATGCAGGCTAATGATGCGCAATAAGAGGCATCTAGAGTCTTGAGCCCCTTCAAAGAACCAATAGATTCAGGTAATTCTTCAATGGCCGTAAATTTCAAATGCAGCTCATTTAATGATGTCAACTTTCCGACCGAGTCTGGAATCTGTCTCAACGAGTAGCATCCCGACAATAATAATCGGGATAGAGACACGAGGGAGCCTATTGAGTCTGGAAGTTGAGCAAGTTTTATGCATCCTCTTAGGTCAAGGTGAGACAGAGATGCTAAATCGCCTATGGAGTTAGGTATGTGAGTTAACGATGCACAATTAGCAGCAACTAGAGTGTTGAGCTTCTCTAAAGATCCAATAGATTCAGGCAATTCTTCAACCGTCGTAAAATTCAAACACAGCGTTGTCAATGATGTCAACTTTCCGATGTAGTCTGAAATTTCTGTTAACGAGTGACATCTCCCCAAGAACAACCGTGATAGAGACACAAGGGAGCCTATAGAGTCTAGAAGTTGAGCAAGTTCTTCGCATCCTATTAGGTCAAAGTGAGACAGAGATGCTAAATCGCCTATCGAGTTGGGTATGCAAGTTAACGATGCGCAATAAGAGGCATCTAGAGTCTTGAGCTCTTTCAAAGAACCAATAGATTCAGGTAATTCTTCAATGGCCGTAGATTTCAAATGCAGCTCAATCAATGATGTCAACTTTCCGATCGAGTCTGGAATTTGTCTCAACGAGTGGCATCCTGATAGTAATAACTGGGATAGAGACACGAGGGAGCCTATGGAGTCTGGAAGTTGAGCAAGTTTTACGCATCCTTTTAGGTCAAGGTGAGACAAAGATGCTAAATTGCCTATGGAGTTGGGTATGCAAGTTAATGATGCACAATCAGCGGCAACTAGAGTGTTGAGCTTCTCTAAAGATCCAATGGATTCAGGTAATTCTTCAATGGCCGTAGATTTCAAATGCAGCTCAGTCAATGATGTCAACTTTCCGATCCAGTCTGGAATTTGTCTCAATGAGTGACATCCCGAAAATAATAACCGAGATAGAGACACGAGGGAGCCTATGGAGTCTGGAAGTTGAGCAAGCTCTTCGCATCCTGTTAGGTCAAAGTGAGACAGAGATGCTACATCGCCTATCGAGTTGGGTATGCAGGCTAACGATGTGCAATAAGAGGCATCTAGAGTCTTGAGCTCCTTCAAAGAACCAATAGATTCAGGTAATTCTTCAATGGCCGTAGATTTCAAATGCAACTTAGTCAATGATGTCAACTTTCCGATCCAGTCTGGAATTTGTCTTAATGAGTAGCATCCCGACAATAATAACCGAGATAAAGACACAAGGGAGCCTATGGAGTCTGGAAGTTGAGCAAGTTTTATGCATTTTCCTAGGTCAAGGTGAGACAGAGATGCTAAATCGCCTATGGAGTTGGGTATCTGATTTAGCGATGCACAATCAACGACAAATAGAGTCTTGAGCTTCTTTAACGATCCAATGGATTCAGGCAATTCTTCAATGGTCATAGAATTCAAACACAGCACGGTCAATGATGTCAATTTTCTGATCCAGTCTGAAATTTGTGTCAACGAGTTACATCTCGACAAGGACAACCGTGATAAAGACACGAGCGAGCCTATAGAGTCTGGAAGTTGAGCAAGTTCTTCGCATCCTATTAGGTTAAAATGAGACAGAGATGCTAAATCGCCTATCGAGTTGGGTATGCAGGCTAACGATGCACAACAAGAGGCATTCAGAGTCTTGAGCTCCTTCAAAGAACCAATAGATTCAGGTAATTCTTCAATGGCTGTAGAATTCAAATGTAGCTCATTCAATGATGTCAACTTTCCGATCGAGTGTAGAATTTGTCTCAACGAGTGGCATCCCGACAGTAATAACCGGGATAAAGACACGAGGGAGCCTATGGAGTCTGGAAGTTGAGCAAGTTTTACGCAACCTGTTAGGTCAAGGTGAGACAGAGTTGCTAAATCGCCTATGGAGTTGGGTATGCGAGTTAACGATACACAATCAGCGGCAACTAGAGTGTTGAGCTTCTCTAAAGATCCAATGGATTCAGGCAATTCTTCAATGGTCATAGAATTCAAATTCAGCTCGGTCAATGATGCCAAATTTTCAATCTGGTCTAAAATTTGTGTCAAAGAGTGACATCTCGACAAGAATAACCGCGATAGAGACACGAGGGAGCCTATGGAGTTTGGAAGTTGAGCAAGTTCTTCGCATCCCGTTAGATCAAAGTGAGATAGAGATGCTAAATCGCCTATCGAGTTGGGTATGCAGGTTAACGATGCGCAATAAGAGGCATCCAGAGTCTTGAGCTCCTTCAAAGAACCAATAGATTCAGGTAATTCTTCAATGGCCGTAGATTCCAAATGCAGCTCATTCAATGATGTCAACTTTCCGATTGAGTCTGGAAGTTGAGCAAATCTTTTGCATTCTGTCAAGTCAAAGTGAGACAGAGATGCTAAATCGCCTATCGAGTTGGGTATGCGAGTTAGCGATGCACAATAAGAGGCATCTAGAGTCTTCAACTTCCTTAAAGATCCAATGAATTCAGGCAATTCTTCAATAGCCGTAGACTTCAAATGTAACTCAGTCAACAAGGTCAAGCTTTCAATCGAGTCTGGGATTTGTCTCAATGAATGGCATCCCGACAATAATAACTTCGATAGAGACACGAGAGAGCCTATGGAGTTTGGAAGTTGATTAAGTTTTTGGCATTCTGTTAGGTTAAGGTAAGATAGTAATGCTAAATCACCTATTGAGTTGGGTATGTGGACTAACGATGCACAAGAAGAGGCATTTAAAGTGTCAAGCTTCTTCAAAGATCCAATAGATTCGGGTAATTCTTCAATTCCTGTGTTTGATAGGTCTAGCCAAGTTAACGATATAAGAGAGCCTAAGGATTTTGGAAGTCGAGCAAGTAGTCCACAATGTGAGGCATTTAGCATCTCCAACTTTGTCAAACAACCTCTAGAAATAGGAATCTCTCGTATATCAATGTTATCTATGTAAAGCTCCCTCAATTCTTCCATTCTACCTACTCCTAGCGGTAACTCCTTCAATTTATGACAATTTATGACATTCAAGGTGACGAGGGTCTTAATGTCCTCAATAGAAGGATGAATCTCTTCTAGATCCTGACAATCTTTAAGTAACAAAGTCTTCAAGCTCTTGAAAGCAACAAGTCGGGAGTTATTCTCAAAACACAATTGCAAAGCGCGAGACATTTGAGCTCCGTTGCCATCTGAGAGAAAGAGAGGTCACCATTTTGAGATTGGACAAAAAAAGAAATACTTGTGCTCCCTACTCCTTCACAGCTATCTTATTTAATTTTAAATGTTTCTTTTCAATTGTGTATTCTCTAAGCTAGTATATAAATGTTTTTAAGCAAATCATTGCAAAGAGAAAGCTAGGGATGTATACATGATAACTACAATTATTTGCAAATAAAATTTCATAGAAAATATCATATTTATTTTTTCAAAGTTATGATTATGCTGTTATTTATTAATTAGATACATGCAAATTGTATTATCAAATTACAAATGACAAAGTCAAATGGAAGAAAAGAGATGCATTCATTTGGTGCCTTGTTTTCCTTCAATATTATGACAAAGAGAAATGGTTGCTTTAATTACAACAAGCAATTTTTAAATGCTATATGTATAAGATATAAAAAAGGTGCTGTACTAAAAATATTTAAATGCCATTTCAAGGATGATTTTATTACTCATTTAACATTACTACTTTATTAATGTGTTGTACGGTGACTTCAACAATCAACAATAATAATGAATAGATATTGTGCGCAACAAGTCAAAGCTGTTCACAAATTATTTTCATTACTCTAAAAGTAACAATGAATTTAGAATTTTAGTATGTATGTAAAACATAAGTCACTATGAGGGTTTTTGTTTCTCCACGAAAGAACATCCATATATACATATAACAAGAATTGCTAAAAAGACATAATTTTGCATGGGGAAAATTAACTAGAAACCATATATAACTTAGATTAAAGTTAAGATAGGCACAACATTGTAATTATATTTATGATAGATATTAATTAATACAATTAAAAGAGTTTTTACTATTAGTAGGTCTGATGTTAAGCATGACTAGTCGTTAAAATATTAAAGGGCAGAAGCTTCTGACATGTTGAAGTGCCTATAAATTCCTCTTATGCTTAGAGGAAAATCCATTATATGAGAAAGGATTTTCAGAAGAAACAAAGGACAACTTGGTGCAATTGGGGCCACTGATAACACGTGGTTATTTATAAAAGATATGCATTCTCTACATCTTACCTTTAGTGGGCCCCATCCTCCCTAGTCCTCCGAAATCTTGACTATCCTCCAAGTAGAGCAAGATTAATTTCTTTGGATGAAAGTTAGCCTCTTCAAAATCCAAGCAACAATTTGTCCATTCAAGCCATCTTAATTGAGGAAGTAAGTTGTGAAAATCTCCAGTAAGATTCACTCCGTCCAGTATAAGGAACCTCAAGTTGGTCAATTCTTTAAAGTTCTCAACCATGTAGCTTTCTTGCCCATCATCTTTGTCGAGATAGAGAACCTCAATTTTACTAGTGCCCTACAATTGAAAAACATTGTGAATCATAGTATTGGATGATGGGATGAGACTAACTATATATAAGAAAAGATGTATTATTTCAAATTTGTTGTCATACTATTATGATGTAGGGTTCTCACCTTCGACTTCATGACATGATAGATTGTGGTTACATATTACTTATCTAATCTATATAAAAATGTGAAGCTCAAGAGGGGGTCCCCAAATTTTCCGCTACCAATTATGCCCTTCACAATTTGCACGTTTTAAATTTGCAAAAGTTGCATCCTTTCAAAATTACAATAGTAGGCCTCTCTTCATGCACATGCTACTTCAAATATATCTATCAAATCTCACGCCCTTTATTTGGCAAACAACAAAACCCTAACTCATATCCTTTATATGCAGAACAACATGGCTCTTACGGTTCAAATACATTTATCAAACTTGCCATCAAAACATGTATCAATACTCAAGAACCCCAATTGTAGAATCCCCCTCTTTTTCTTATGTATCTTGTTTGCAATTCTCAATAGCAAAATGAAAACAAGAATTCCATCCCAAGAAGTACGCATGTGTTTTACATTCCTTTCTTATCATTTGTTTTTTCAATGAGTGTTTTTCATTACATGTTGAAGAAAACATATATCAAGTGTTATATAAATGATTTTTACTTCTCTTTTTATTACTATGATGTTTGATGCTATCCATTCATTTCGTGTTGATTTTGTTACAAAGAAATAGCAGTCATCTAATTTTTGACCAATTTGCCCATAGATTAATAAGACCTTGCTAATAGACAAATTGGACTTGAAGATTAATCATATTATGTTAATATTACTTTCGTGCAAGCATATGGTTTTGAAGTTGTTTAGTTTTATTACTAATTATCATTCTTTTTATAAATTTCTAAAAAAGTTGCAAGTGTAAAGCTATGTTATCATTCAAATGGAATATTTGATGATTCTCTCTATGAAAATAAGATCATGTATGTATCGTTAAAATACTTAACTTCCAAGTTTAATAGGGAAAATTTTTAGTTTTGATAATACTTCAACATTGAATTTTTATAATTATGGGGTTGAAGATGTATGTTTACTAATATATGTTTTGTTGAAAATACATGGTTCTCAAATCATATTATAAAAGTGTTGATAAAAACATATCATTGCAAATATATATTCTCATAGAAGTACAATGTAACATTGTAAACAAATATATAATTTCACCTCTAAAAATTCTTGTTTACACTTCTCATGAAACCGTGACTCGGGAATTAATTTTCAGATATGTTTTTGTATACATAGATATCGGGATCATGAATATTTGTTGGGAAGTGCTCATTACTCTTCTAAACGAAGTCATTTAGTTCTATGGTCTTTATTCTTGACCATACACAATTTGTTGAATGATAAAATAGGATCTCCAAATAATATATTACTAATATTATTTGCTTTATGAAAATAGTATGTTTATTTTAAATAACATATATAAGTAGAGCTCCCATCCATACTCTCATTAACGAACATGCCTATTCAAAGTATTACATTTAAAGATGCGACACTTTTCAAATTTTTTAATGATTAGTTAGGCTCCGGTGATTATTTATACAGTTCATTTGTTATTCTACTAGCGTTTCTCTGATTTCTCGAATATAAAATAGAAGTACCAATCAATTAATGTCATTGACTTTACTATTGCATGAAAAGACATTTCTCTTCCAAAAATGACATATAACAAATAGTACATTATTCATATTTTGATGAATAGACGCTTTCCTTGGAAGTTACATGTTTAGACCAGATACTCCTCTTCGCATTTTCAGTGGCATATTTGTAGATGACTTTATCTAACGGTTCATGTATTATATTTAGTTCTTTTCTTTCTTTGCACTTAGTGGTATCGGTTAATATTATTTACTTCTTTTATGTTTACATTAACAGACAGCGTTTTTTTTTTTTTTTTTTAAAAAGGGTAAGTTTGAATAGACAAGTTTCTTCGTATTTTTAATAGTAATTTGAAGGTATTTGTTTTGAAATAGTATGTTTGTTATGTGATTTGCAATTCATCTTCTTTTTGCATTTAAATACATTGCATGACCACATGAAATTTTAAACAGACTCAACTTCACTTATACAATAAATTGTCTTACACAGAAATTCTTTCTTTTTAGAAGATCAAAATACATATGATATGCCCTTGGAGCTATGCCATTACTCATAACTCAACAATTTTTTGGCTTACTAGAAAAATGGAGAAATGTCTCTTCTCACATGCAACACCCATTTACTTAAAATTGAATGACCTTCCACATCGTGCCCCCGTCTGACACATTATGCAACTATATGTTAATATTCTTTAGTTACTTACATTTGCATTTCCACTTCTTCTTTTTTATTATTAATAACACATACTTCTTATGCCCCCGTCTTCTTCTCATATTGCATGCAAAGAATGCTTAGATTCTCTATTTTTCTAGTGTTGTAGATCCTAATAGTAGTAGGAGTCTTGTGCTATGCACGAGATTTAAGACTTTGCATTTTCTACAGTAATCCATTATCTTGTAATTTTTTAGGATTAATTGGAATGTAAGTATGTGATTACAAAATAACCTGTGCCATTGAGTTTTACATATTTATACGCTTTATTTACATATATATTTTATAGCAATGGATTTTCAGAGTACGTTTAGACTATTACAACATGTATGGTTGCAGTAATGACTTTTATAGTATCCAATGTCTACTCGCAATGAAAGTTATTGTAGCCAGATTATAATAACTATCACCCCGTTGTGTAATAGCTATTACTACCGAGGCCATAGTAGCTATTTCCAAAATACACGCCTTTTTTTTTTGCTCTCACGCTATCAATGTTATATTATTGACTATAATCAACGTACATTTTAATTATAAGTAAAATCATTTATGGTAATTATGTAATGATAGCATCAATTATACTTATCTTGACTTTAATCACATATCATATCATTAATAAATAGAATATTAAATAATAGGCAAATAGTTGATGAAATAGTGATTATGTTATCTTGATAATTCATTATCAGTTATTAGGTTAAAAATTATTTAAAATATACTAACTAGCACAATGTTAGTGGCTCCTTATTAGATATGGTTATCTAAATTTTTCTTAAGTTAATATTATTTGTTCATAATAAAATGATCATCTTAATTACTAATTATATTAATTATTGCTTAATTGTGCTATAATTATTATGTCAATCTTACTATTAATTATGTAACCAAAAATAGTTATGTTCATATGATCACATACCATATGATTAAGTTTAAATCGTGATCACAAATTAATTATTAAATGATTAAAATTCATATATTAAATTGTAATTATCCATAATCACAATTTATATATGTCATGCTTTAGAAATAGTATAAATAAAAAAGTATAAATAAAATAAACCATCATAGAAGAAAACAAATATATGTTTAGAGGCATCTATTATATTACTGCCTATAAGTCTATAATAAGTATAGGGAAATGTATAATAAGTTACAACTATTATGATTGAAAAGGTGCGTGGATAGCCATTATGACTAGAAATATCTAATCATCATAAAATAATGATGATGATGATGATGATGATGATAAAGTTAACATACTTTACAAGAGGTGAATATAATAAAATTGTCCATGAAAGAAGGAAAAAGAATATATTGTTAAGAGTGTTCTATTATATGACTACATACATACAAGTGATGGTTGTCAAGATTAAAAAGTTCTATAGATACTTAACATGAGAAACATTCTGTTTATTTCATAAGTGAATCACATTAACAAATCAATAAAAAATATAACATGATAGCTCATTTTAAATAAGTTAATGTTATGAACGTACCAAATATGTGCTAAATAAAGAGCTTACTAAGAGTTGAAGGATGTTGAAATATGCATTGTAAGGTGCTATCAATTTATGACAAATAAAAAAATGGAGGGAAAATTGTCCAAAAAGTCACCTATTATACTTTTGTTAATTCAGTTCTAAACCTTTTAATTTTGCCAATTTACTCCTAAATATTTTGACTTCTTCTCAAATGAGTCCATCTGACCAATTTTGGCCAAAAATTACTAATGTGACATTTTTTAATAGTTTTTTTGAATTTTGAATTTTTATTTTTTTTTAACTTTTCTCTTCTTTATTTTTGGGTTTGGAGTTAGGGTCGGTGAGGGTTAGTGGCTGACCCTCGCCGGCATTGGGCAAGGGCCGTGACACCCTCGCTAGATTTGGCTAGGCGAGGGCCCCAAGCAAGGTCGCCGCCCTCGCTTAGCCAAATTCAACAAGGGCTTCGTGGCCCTCACCAATTCTGGGCGAGGGCTGGAGCTCTCACTTTCACCGGTGAGGGTGTCATGACCCTCGCCAATTCTAGGCAAGGGCTCAAGCCTTCAATTTTGCCAATGAGGACGTCACGGCCCTTGCCCAAGCTAGCGAGGATTAGTCGACCCTAACTCCAAACCCACCCCCCCCAAAAAAAAAAAAAGAGAAGTAAAAAAATTTAAAAATCAAGAAATTATTAAAAAGCACCATGTCAGCACCAGCCGGTCACGTTAGCAACTTTCAGCCAAAATTAACTAGATGGATTCAATTGGTAAAGAAGTAAAAATGTTTATGACTAAATTGATAAAATTGAAAGGTTTATGACTGAATTAACAAAAATACGATAGATTTAGGACTTTTTGGACAATTTTCCCAAAAGTGGATCAAAAAAATTATTTACCATGATAGTACTTATTTAACAAATAACAATATAATCATCAACTAAATCTTTGAGAACTAAGATGCTCACTAGGAGATCAATGGCGTGGAAATAACTGTTAAAACGTTACAGCATATATTTGCCAAAGAAATGGGATTAATAGAAAAATTATCCATTATCACAAACGAAGTACTACCACGAAAAGTCTACAGGACGAAAATAATGTGACGAAGTACTACAACAGAAAGTCTACAGGATGAAAATAATATTTGCACATACATCATAAATAATTTTAAAAGCCACATTGGCAAATTGACGGTGTTAACTAATGCTTGACAACAAAGGGCTCAATTGCCCAAATTGTGCAAGATAAAGGATTGCGTTGAGGAAAAAATAGTTAGAGGCCTTAATCATATTGAAAAGTTTGAAATTGATTTGGTCGTTATATGATAGGTTTAGAACTTATTGAACAAGTGTCCCCATTGCACAACAAGATTGAAACTCAACTTTACGTGTACACTAAAATTCTGCTACACAATTTCCTTCTTTTGCTAAAGATGAAATTCATATCAGAAATCCTTGGAGCTATGTCATTAGTCATAACTCAACAATCCTCTAGCGACCCAAAACAAAGGAGAAATGCCTTTATTCACATGCAACGCATGTGTAATCTTTATTGGTAAAATATCGAATGTTTTCCATTTCGCATCCGTGACCTTCTCATATTTATTCCTAAAATTGAAAGAACTTCCAGAGTGTGTCCCTTTCAACAAACAATTTAACCACTTATTAACAGTTCTTCGTTACTTCCATTTGTCTTTCCACTTCTTTATTTTTATTTCTTAATAGCACGTACTTCTTTATGCAACATCTTTTGCTTCTTCTTTCTTTTTTTCTTTTTTTGGTGATAACTTCTTTGTATAGTGTCCTCATTATAATGCAAGAAAAGAATATTTAGATTCTCTATTTATCAAGTGTTGAAGATCGTAATAGTAGTAAAAGTCTACTGTAATGTAATATCACGTATTTTGGAGGATTAAGTAGAATGTAAATACGTAATTAACTCAATATGAGTAGACTCCCTTTGTGGACGAGCTTTAAAAAAAAAAAAAAATATGCATGGATCAAAAGAAGAGTGTGAGATGGTGAGTTGCATGAGCATGTTGCAGGGTACTTTTGCTTAGTTACCAATTATTTCATCAATAGTTTGACATGTATCCAACTCATTCCATAAACCAATCAGGACACATGAAATGGGAAGAGCTAGAGGAAATGGATCAGAGTAATATAGCATTCCATTCGTATTTGATGGATGAGTGTAAGTCGTTGACCACCTTTAATTTTTGCAAATTGGTCAAATTTAAGACTAATAGAGAAAATCGAGATACTAAGACTAGAGTGTGCAGCAAAAACTTATGGCTCTATTACTTCCATCTAAAAATATTTTGAGTGTTACTAGTGACAATATTGCGATTGCAAAGGTGTCTCATTGTGACTAAAAGTAACCATCATCACCAAAAAAATTATTTAAACATGCTTTACAAGTAGATGAATTAATAAAATTGTCCATCATAGAAGAAAAAAGAATATATGTTACAGGGCTTTATGACATGACAACATAAACTTCAATAATAAGTATAACGAGATGTATAATAAATGATGGCCGTTATGATTAAAAGTTTTAGGAATACTCATTATGAGAAAATACTTTGTCATATTTTATAAGTAAATTATAATAACATCCAAAAAAATTATAACATGATAGCTCACATTCAACAATTAAATGATAGAAATGTACTAAATATGCACTAAATAAACTGCTTGCTAACGGTTGAACGATGTAGAAATATTTAATATACCGTGGCAGTCAATATTTGGTAAATAAAAAATCGATACAATAATTAAGTCACATGCTAGCCCATATTTAACAAATAAAATTAAGTAAATATTTTTGTTAAATAAGATGTTCACTAAGAGTTGACCTATGTAGAAGTGATTATTATGCGATGATAGTGAATATTTGACAAATAAATGTTATTAGGGGATCAATAGAAATATTATCTGTTGTCAGAAAATTAAAAAATCATAGTAGCAAATTCATAGAAAAAAGTATGCACTGTTATAGAAAGTCTATAGAACAAAAATAATATTTGTTTAGAGGGTTACATTGCAAGGTTGCGTATATATCTTAAATAAATATGAAAGTCATATCATCAAATTGACGGTGGTGACTAATGGTTGACAACAAAGAACATGATTACATAAATTGTGAAAGACAAAGGACTATAATATTTAAAAAAAAAAATAGATGGGGGACTAAATCACATAAATAGTAATACCTAGGAGACGAAAACTATACTTAACCCAATTCTAAAAAATACGGGACCAAGATAGCTAGTCACCATAAATGAATGGAGGTCTCATTTATCATAGCAAGAAAACTATACTCATAAGAAAGTCAATACTTAGTAAAAGAAAAAAGAATGAAAAGACCTCACAAGAAATCAAAGAAAAAATCCAAACATCATGGATGTGCATCAAACATGTACGTGGGAAAAGCATGGCCGCCAACAATTTATAGAAAATCAGCTTTTCTTTGAAAGTGCTCTGTCAAATATTATGCTTTTGCAATTTTTTAGTTGCATTGAAGTTACAAAGGAGAGTGTCCTCATCACAATACTATGAGATAGAGGTACATAGAATTCATCAACAACCAAGAAATTAGTCCTCAATTATGTTCAAGAGTCAGGCAAAAACAACAATTAAGCAATTAACCGGAAGAGCTCTTTTGCTAGTAGAAGTGGCAAGTTTTAGAGACTCCGGATTGACGATAATTTTTATCTCAAAACATAAAAAAGAAAATGGGCTCACATTCACTAACTGAGAGAAGTGGATAAAATCTTACCTTGTTATTGTAAATCACATCTGCAGCTTCCTCAGTATTCCATAATCTACTACGCTTTTGAGGTTCCCTTTGATTTTCTAGGCGGACAATTTCCCTTCCAAGATCTCTTAGCTGATCATGCATCATTAGACTATGGTCTTCATCAATTTTAATCAGGGACATAAGACTCAATACTTCAATCCCCTTCTCCGGAAAAAAACCACATGCATCCCACATATAAGTCGGAAAGTCTCTAGGTAATCCAATAAAAAGACATGCTATATCCAAAAAAATCTGTTGCTCCTCATACTCTAATACATCATAACTTATCCTCAATGTCTCTTGCACTTTCTTATGAGGCACTTGCTTTAATTTCTTTAATGTATCTTCCCATACTTTTTTTGTCTTTCCACATAAAAATGAACCTAAAATTTCAAGAGCTAAGGGTAGCCCTCCAGTAGTGGATACAACATCACCAGACATAACCTCATAATCACTCTGAGGAGAATCCTTTCGAAATGCATGTCTACTAAATAAAGTCAATGATTTATCCAACGGCAACTCTTCGAGTGGGTACATGTGGTCTGCCCTAGCCTTGTCAAGAATACTCTTGTTTCTAGTTGTTATGATGACTATACTTCCTGCTTTAAACCAACTATGGTCTTCAAACAAAGCATTCAAGTGAGCAATATCATCCATGTCATCAAGAAGAACAAGAATTTTCTTAGATGTAAATCGAGATTTGATGACACTAACTCCCTCGTTGACATTAGACACATCAAATAATTTTCTTATTATGTCAGAAATGAGCTGCTTTTGTAGGCATTCAATGCCCTTATGTTTTGATGTCTCTCGAATATTTGCCACAAAGCTATGATCCTCAAAATGATTAGAGAGTTTGTTGTATAATACCTTTGCAAAAGTTGTCTTACCGATGCCACCCATTCCATAAATTCCAATAATCCATGTACGAATGAAATTAGCATCTCTTTTGCTCATAATCTGCTCCACTCGATCATTGATTCCCACTAACTGTTCAGGAACATTTAATTGAAAAAGTCTTTTTAACTCTCTCATGACTTCTCTGACAACAATATTAACCAACGCCCCTTCATGCCTGTCAAATGACAATGAATTTCAATATAGGATGGCAATGATTATATGCTTTTTCAAGAAAGATCTAAAAGAATTTTTATTTTTATTTTTTTGGTTAGAGAATAATGTACCCATTTTCATCTTTCTCCGATTCCCATCCTTTTAGGAAACTCACTTCTTCAAGTGCTTCTTCCCATTCCTGCGTAACTATTCTGTCCAAATTCCTTTTATGTGTATTAATAGCAGTTCTCAATCTCCCCGTAGGATTTCGTAACTGTGAGGGTCCCACTTTGTAAAATATGGGCAACACTATTTGCCCTCTGTTTCTTTTGCACTTCAATATATGAGTCAGCTCACGAAGGCACCATTTGCTAGAAGCATAGTTCTCTGAGATAATTGGGATGGAGATTTTAGACTGCGTGATACTGCGGAGAAGCTCTGGACCTATCTCCTCACCAACACGAAGCTCCTCATCGTCTCTAAACACATGAATTCTTGCACTCACAAGGCTAGTATAGAGATAATCAGTAAAACCTTTGCGAGTGTCTTTCCCTCTAAAGCTCAAGAACACTTCATAGTCATTTCCTTCCGTCTTTTTGGTTCCGCCTTCATAATCACCTGCAGGTGGAGAGGTCGATGAGGAAGAAGCCCCAGAATTTGGACCTTCTGAATGAGTGGGTTCATTTCTTTCTATCTCGAGAGAATTGGAGGAGCACAGCCTACAAAGGCAATAAAAGAGGTTGATGAAGACACCCCGCATATTGGAGGCTCCGCCTTCGTAATGACCTACAAAGGCAGTAAAAGAGATTGATGAAGCAGAGCCTCGAAGGAAAGCGGGAAATAGAGGAGAAATATGGAATCCCAAATTCGGGAATTGCATAAATGTCTGTCAGAACTCATTTCGTAGCTATACTCAAACGGAAATGGAGTCTGATTGACCAAATAGGAGATTGATCGAGCAAAGCCTTAAAAAAGGGCTAGATTTTGCAGTCCAGATCTTGGAACGCAAAAATGTCTCTAAGAACTCAAATCGAAACTCATCAAAAGAAAATGGGGCGATCGATTACCTAAGAGGTGCTCAAACAACACGATCCACCCACTGCTGTGATATCCTCCGGTTCTCAGCCTTCGACGTCAGATTAACTACACTCAACACTCTCCCGTGCTTGCTTGAACGATGCTGAGTTATTGCCGTCCAACCGTCCCAGACCCTTTTATCCACGAAAACAGAGCAGGACATTTGCTTCGTGGATTCTGCCTAAGCTGTCTCTTCAAGCGGACCCACGGCGCTCCTCCTCTCCACTTTGCTTGACAGCTACGAGGGCCAGCTGCTCAGAAACCGAAGCCCACCTGTGGCCCCCGCCTCGCATCTCGAGGATATCTTCGGCCACTCCGAATGTACCGAATTGCCCCCTCCAGCTCACGTGGCGCACTGTCCGAGCAAGTTCCCGTGTTCTCCCCGACCGAGGCGACTTGGGGGTTGGACTTTCGGAGCGATTTCGTTTGGCTTTTGAAAAAGGAGACGGGGACCGTGCAACGCTCCTCGACAGCGCCAACTGAGGCGGCTCCATATTTTGGCCTTTTTCTCTAATTACTAAGAGGTGTATTACCTTTTTCAAAATGAAAGAAAATTTTGGTGTGCGGCCCTTTGATAAAAATTTAGGTTGCACTTAAAAATATAATTGATGTTTTACATTTAAAAAATTTAAAATATGTATATTCTGTAAGTTAAATTACAAACATAATTGTATAATTATCTATATTTTGCATATTTTGGATCTTTTAAATAATTTTTGTTAAGCAAAAGTTCAATTATGAGAGTTGCAAGGGAAGAAAGTAAAAATTATGGCGCATTTGGTAGTTATTTTGTTCTAAAAAATAATTTTTTATCAAAAATGGTTTTTTTCTGATTCTTTTCTCAAAAATAATTTATGTGTAAAAAAACTTGTTTAGTAACTCCACAAAATTTGTTTTAATTTTTTAATAATTTTATTATATTTTCTTATATTTTCTCTTTTTCTTTTCCTTCCTCTTTCCTTGTGGTCAATCGCCAGCCATCGCCATACCGACAACCTACTAGGCGAGGTTGAGGCTCGTCGATGGCCTAGTAAGGCTGCGACTCGTCGAACCTCACCCAATCAGTCGCCGGCTTGCCAGGCCAACAACCGACCACAAAGAAGGAGGAAGGAGAAGAGAAAAATAAAAAATAAAAAGAGAAAATAATAAAATATAATAAAAGTACTAAAAATTAAAAGAAACAAAACAATTTTTATCCCAAGAATAGAACTTTTGTGGAGTTACCGAACATATTCTTTTCGCTTAAATTATTCCTATAACAAAATCAGAAAAAACTATTTCTGATAAAAAAATTGTTCGCCTGTACAAAATCATTATCAAATGTGTCCTAAGCACGCTATGTGTTGGTTCCTCATTTTTGTAACCATAAACTCTTTTGTATTTCAAGACTTGTGTCTTACCCGATACTTTGCATTAGTGGAGAATTTATTGATATGCGGATTTATGTACTTGATTTGTGCATCGTCGTCAAGAAAAAGCTAGAAGTCAAGCCAAGTAAATTGTTAAGATCTCAATTATATTCTGTTGGAAATTTCCTATAATATGGGCTTACATTAATTAATTGATTTTCTTTTTAAATAATCGGGTTAATGGATATTCCAATATTTGTTATACCCAAAAAATAATCGATTGAATTGGGTATTGGCATCTATTGTTAACTGCCACAGTTGAAGCGTGAAGTGTAGCAATTGTGTTTGACTGGGCCCGTAATGGGAAGAGCCCAACACACGCCGGTGATTAGGGTTTCTTGGGTCCTCCTCAGCGCATAAAAGGGTAGGTTATACCTATCGATTCTTTAATCCCATTGAAAGTTTATATCGAAATATGTCATAGAGAGGAAGATTGGTATTCCGATGATCCCCGATTATCGAGTGATCTATTTTTCTGCAAAGTGAAGAATGGCCAAACAGTGCGCTTTAATTCCGCTATATTTATTGATCTCGGTGTTTTACAATCATGTATGGATCCGTTTGTTCTTAATTGATTAATTGTTTATGAGAATAATATTCTACATGTGGTATCAGAGCAGATCGTATATGATTGTAGAACCCAAATTTTCTTTTTATGGACAAATTCGAAACCCTCCTCTTTGAGCCGAATATGGGCATTATTTTTTCGTGTAGATTTTTTGTTTGATTAATCCTGTAACCATAGGGCTTTTGTTCTACATGTTGAGATCTTTCCAACCATATATAATTTGCATAATTTCGTTGAGAATTGAGAGAGAATTTTAGATTTGAAATTCTAGGGTTTGTATGTGAAAAAGTTCTAGAATTTGCAAATTACTTGCAATCGATTGATGTATGATGTAAACCGTTGCATGGTATTGTTATATATTTGTTTTAGTATCCTTTTGTTGTATTAAATTGAATTTTTAGGGCTTAAATTCAAGAAAACCGAATTTTCGGCCATGGGAGGCTTGGTTCCGAAACTTTGAAGCTTACTTGTGATAGATTAACTTGGTTTTTCTTCGTTTGATTGATTATAGTTAATCATATTGATGTTAGAAGCAAAACCCATGATGAAATTTCATCGAAAACCATGTTAATTTGTGCCTTTGGAGCTTCGGGTCGAAACCGGGTCGTGCGACCCGGTTTGCTGCAAATTCGTGACCCGGCTGGAGGTTGAAGAAGACCTCCAGCCGGGCTGGGCCATCAAATTGGGCTCACGCCCATTAAAATTATAATAAAAAAAAAGGTTCTGGGCGTAAGCCCAGAACCATAAACAAAATTAAAAGGTTCTGGGCTCATGCCCATGAACCAAAGTAAAGAGGTTCTGGGCGTGAACCCAGAACCAAAAATAAATGGGTTTAGCCCATTTTTTGTTTGTGGCCCACTTGCATGGCTTGCGTGCGGGCCGGGCGCAGGTATGACACGCGGGTCTGGCCCGCGGTCTGATAAGGGCTGCTCGCGGGTCCTGGGCCCACGGGAGTCCGAAATATTTAAATAATATTAAAATAATAATATTAAAAAAAAAAAAAAAAAAACTTGTGGCAAAAATTGTTGTTTTGGAAAATGCAATATGATCATTGGAAACACATGTTGTAGGGGTGTCAACGGTTCGGTTCGGTTCGGTTTTTGAAAACCGAACCGAACCGAACCGATAGAAAATCCTCCGAACCGAACCGAAACCGAACCGAACCGAATACGAACCGAACCGAACTTTCGGTTCGGTTCGTATTCGGTTCGGTTCGGTTTTTCGGTTTTCAACTTTCGGTTTTCGGTTTTTTTTTTTTTTTTTTTTTTTTTTTTTTTTTCTGTAAACTCAAAATATTGAGAACTTGCCTCAACATTTCACAGCACCAACTTTTTCTTAGATTCAACCAGAGTCCAGCTCAATATAGAAACCTCGATTTTTAATTTGAAGAGAAAAGACCTTCATGCTTTTCTTCTCCATCATAATCATAGAAGATGAAAAAGGCATGTCGATCGACATCTTTCCGGAGCATGATATCAGCGCATAAGAAAGGAAAAGGTGTTCAATAGGGGAACACCCAAAAAAGTTCAACGAGGGAAAAGTGAAAAGAGCATGTGGGATAAATAGCTTCACTTGGGTTATCATTTCAACCAACTACGAAGATAAAAAGAATTATCTCGATGCAGAAACCACAAGACCCATCGTTGAATTCCTGCTAAGAAGACAGGGTACCAAACCAAACGAGTAAGGAAGCTCTCCACCACAAAGAATAGCAAGACCCTTCTCGGGAATTTCATCAAGCACCCGGTGTGCAGCATGCGGTGATCAATTTCCAGTTGATTTGGCGCTCCACTATCGCCAAAGTGTAGCTGCACAAACATCATGGATATATTCAGAGAAAACTCAATGTCTCTGGTTCTTTGTTTAACAGAGTAAACTAATATGAATGTCCTTGAAATCAATAAAGACTAGCATGACCAGAAAAACATATTCTTGAATCACAACCTACTCCGCAATATCTAGAACTTAAAGCTCAATTATGGCTCTTTCCACTAGGGGAAAAACAATCACAACATTAAAAGCTGCTATATAGATAATCTAGCATCTCAATCAGCCATTTTAGCTGAGATGAAAGAATCAAGGCAACATTTCGACGGCCGTAATAAATAAAACACGCAAAACCCAACTGAAGTTTCGCTCAGCAACTCAATTTACTGACACCATACACTACCCTGAAATCAATAACGGGAAAAACCAACCCTTTTCGCTTCCCACACTGGAATCGACCAAGCAAGAGATCATCGACACCGGATGAAACCACAAGCATAGCCAGCATACTCAAATCCCATAATTCCAAAATCAACTCCACGCCCAGGGGACCAAAAAGCAATTTTTACAAAACGAAAGTAGAGCCCAGTTCGTCCGATTAGTCCAGCTGAATGTCAAGCCGAACTCCACCCACAAAATTCATCAATCTGACGACCCTCTGACACACCCGATGTGCACGGATTGCACGCGAGAATCACCATCAACCAAGATTCGAGAGAAAAGCAGTCACCTTTACGAGAGAAAGAGAGAGAGGGGGGTCGCGCTGCGGTTTCCCGAGGTAGCAGAAGACGAGGAGGAGGAGGTTTTTGTCTTCTGGGGTGTATAAGGCTAAAACGACGAGAAATTTGCTTCGGATCGTGGTTCTTTGTCTGGTCTTAGCCAAACAGCGTGTAAAGTGACAAAGGAGAGACTTTGGCCGCCCCCAGTCCAGAGCAGAGCGCGCGCCATCGCAGAAGGAAGAGGGGCTCTGTCCCTCAATCGGTTGCCGTCGCCGTCACAGTCGCCGTCCCTGCCGCCGTCGCCGTCGCAGTCGCCGTCCCTGCCGCCGTTGCCGTTGCACCTCCAAGCCGACCAAGAGGAGACACGAGACGAGAGGAGAGGGCCAGAGTCGGGAGAGAATAAAACCTAGAGTCGGGACGGGAGAGAATAAACCGAACCGATAAAAGAGATTTTATCGGTTCATGGTTCGGTTCGGTTCGGTTAACCGATAAAAACCGAACCGATAAAAGAGATTTCGGTTTTTAATGAGAACCGAACCGAAAACCGAACCGAACCGAAAAAACCGATTTTTTCGGTTCGGTTCGGTTCGGTTTTCGGTTCGGTTCGGGTTTCAGTTCGGTTCCGACACCCCTAACATGTTGTGAAGTGTTTCATATTATTTGATGAATTTTGGGCATAAATTTTTTGAAGATCCCTATTGATAAAAGATTAATATATACAATCACTCGCCCAAAGGGAGTTGTTGTGTATATTAATTTGGAAAATAGCATGAAATTTATTCCCATATTTAAAATATGGGGATGTATAATTGAAAAATATTTATCTACCCAAAGGGGATAAATGTTTTGAAAATTATATGTAATTCCCCTCTATGTTGATATTATGGAGATGTATAATTTAAAGGATTTGTCTGCCCAAAGGGGATAGATTCTTGACAATTATATGTAATTTTCCTTATTGTTGCTTTATAAATTTCATGCTGGGATAAGAAAAATAATGGTGTATTATACACTCTGCCCAAAGGGGAGTTTATAATGTACTAATTATTTTTGTTGAGTTGCTTATTGCCCATTATTGATCTTATTGCATTATGTACGTCAAACAGTTACATTTGCTGTAAATAACAACAATGCCACGGTTGAAATGTTAACTGGATCAAACTTTAAGAGATGGAAGCAAGATATAGAGTTTGCTTTGGGCATCGTTGATATGGACTTGGCTCTACGTGAGGATGAACCTGCCAGGCCCAATGATCAAAGTACTGTAGATCAAAAGGCCCATTATGCTAGATGGGAAAAATCTAATCGACTAAGCCTCATTGCTATGAAGAGGTCCATTGCTGAGCATCTGATTAGTGGTTTGCCGGAAGATACGAATGCCAGACAATTCCTTGAAGCAGTGGGAGAAAGATATAGAGTCTCAGATAAGGCTGAAGCTGGGAACTTGTTGAGTGAGTTAACGAACATGAGGTATGATGCTGCTATGGGTGTTAGAGAATTTATACTGAAGATGGTCCATATTTAGTCCAAACTTAAGGCCCATGAAATTGTTCTTTCTGAAAATTATATTGTGCATCAAGCCTTAAATGTTTTGCCAGCTGAATTTAGCCAGATTAAGACTGCTTATAATGCTCAGAATGAGACATGGAGTGTTAATGCCTTCATTACTAAGTGTGTGACTGAGGAAGAGAAATTAAAGAAGGAAAAGTATGAGTCTGCCCACTTAACTACCAATGCCAAGTTGAGTTCATATAAAGGCAAATGGAAGCCTAAGGGGTCAAATGTTCATGGCCCAAAGAAATGGCAAGACTTTAGGAAAAATGAGAACTATGGGAGGAATGGAGATACGGATTTTAAATGTTTTCACTGCAAGAAGCAAGGTCACAAGAGAGCCGATTGCTACAAATTTCGAGCTTGGCTAAAAACAAGAAAAGAAAGTCACCAAGGGTCTCACAAATCTAAGGAGTCCAAGTCTGAGGGAGTCAAAGCTTAAAGTTGGAAACAATACTGGAGTTGATGTGGAGCGCATAGGGACAGTTGTTTTGAATTTAGATTATGGTTTTTTTATCTAATTAAGGACAAGACTGATGCTCTTGACATGTTTAAAGTGTTTCGTACTGAAGTTGAGAAACAATTGGGAAAAATTATCAAGATTGTCAGATCTGATCGCGGTGGTGAGTATTATGGACGATATACTGAAGCTGGACAGCAAAAGGGACCGTTTGCAAAATATTTGCAAGTCTGTGGTATTGTTGCTCAATATACAATGCCTAGGAGTCCTAAGCAGAATGGTGTAGCTGAACGACGAAATCGTACACTCATGGAGATGAAACGAAGTATGATGGGTAGTTCTAATTTGCCTGAATACTTATAAGGTGATGCGATTAAAACGGCAACTTATATATTGAATCGTGTACCTAGTAAATCGGTGCCGAAAACACCTTTTGAATTATGGACAAGGAGGAAACCAAGCTTGAATCATCTACGAGTTTGGGGTTGTCCTGCAGAGGTGAAAATTTATGATCCTTCTCAAAAGAAGACCGAATCCAGGACTACTAGATGTTATTTTATTGGATATCCTAATCATTCTAAAGGGTATAGGTTCTATTGTCCTTCTCGCGGCACTAGAATCGTTGCATCTCAAACTGCCAAATTCCTGGAATTAGATGTTGCTGAAAAGAATTCTTCTCAATCTTTCGAAATGGAAGAACCAAATAAAACGGTCTCTATTCCATTACCCATCTTACATGATGATTCTATGCGAGATCCGAACAGTGTGGAAATTCCGCAAGAAGTAAATACTGAAAATATGGCGATAGATCATCCCATTACAAATGAAATTCCCCAGATGAATGATGCGGCTCCAGAAATGCCTGTGCGAAAATCACAGCGACAAAGAAGACCGACACTTTTAAATGATTATCATGTCTATCTTGGAGAAGATGATTTTGACATTGGAAGAGTAGTTGATCCAACGACCTTCAAAGAAGCTCTTAATAGTGATCAGGCAGATAAATGGTTAGGAGCGATGAATGACGAGATGATGTCCATGTCAACTAATCAAGTGTGGAAACTAGTTGATTTACACGATGGGCATAAACCAATCGGCTGCAAATGGGTATTCAAAACTAAGAAAGACAATAAAGGCAACATAGAGAGATTCAAGGCAAGGTTAGTCGCAAAAGGGTACACACAAAGAGAATGTATTGATTATAATGAAGTCTTTTCCCCAGTATCTACTAAAGACTCTTTTCGGATAATCATGGCTTTGGTGGCTCATTTTGATTTAGAGCTTCACCAAATGGATGTCAAGACAGCTTTTCTAAATGGAGATCTGGATGAAGAAGTATATATGCAGCAACCTGAAGGGTTTAAAGAAGCCGGAAAGGAGCATATGGTGTGCAAACTTCAAAGGTCCATATATGGTCTCAAACAAGCATCACGTCAGTGGTACTTGAAATTTCACAAAGTTGTGAGATCATTTGGCTTTGAAGAAAATAAGTTTGATCAATGCATCTACATGAAAGTAAGTGGGAGTAAATATATTTTCTTAGTACTTTATGTAGATGACATTTTACTTGCTAGCAAAGTGGATGTTGATCTATTGAATGACACCAAAAATTTTCTATCTACAAAGTTTGATATGAAAGATCTTGGGAAGCCTCTTTTGTTCTAGGCATTGAGATTCATCGTGACGAGATCTAAGAAGGTTAAGGGGTTAACTCAGAAAAGTTATATAGATCGTGTTTTGAAAAGATTCAATATGCAAACCTGTAAGTCAGGTGAAGCTCCTGTTGTGAAAGGAGATAAATTGAGCATAGATCAATGCCCCAAGAATGATGTTGAAAAGGAAGTCATGAAAAATGTTCCATATGCTAGTGCAGTTGGCAGTCTTATGTATGCACAAGTATGTACCGACTTGATATTGCTTTTGCTTGTGAATACTCTTGGAAGATATCTCGTCGAATCCAGGTCAAGAACATTGGGTTGCAGTTAAGAAGGTGATGAGATATCTACAACGAACAAAGGATTTCATGCTCGTTTATAGTAGAGTTGAGGACCTAAAAGTTATTGGATATTCAGATACTGATTTTGCTAGTTGTTCAGATGATAGAAAATCAACTTCTGAATATAATTTTGTGATGGCTGGATGTGCTATTTCTTGGAAGAGCACAAAGCAAACCTTGATTACGAACTCTACAATGTATGCTGAGTTTATAGCGTGCTACGGCGCGTCGCTCAAGCGAGATTGGCTCGAAATTTGATCTCGAATTGCGTGTTGTGGACTCTATTGCTAGACCTATGGTGATTTCTTGTGACAACACTGCAGCTGTGTTTTATTCCAAGCATGACAAGATTAGTAATGCGTCCAAACACATGGAGATCAAATATTATACTGTTAAGGACTTGGTCAAAAATGGAGACGTTGTAATCGAAAATATCGTAACCGAGTCCATGTTGGTGATCCTCTAACAAAAGGCTTACGACCCATTTTGTTTAAAGAACATGTAAAGAATATGGGTGTTTTAGAATCTTTTGATTTCTTTTGTTAGTGGGAGTTATATAGTTTGTATTTCTGGATATTATAGTTATATGCGGTGATAATGCTTTTATGATGTTTATTAAAGCATTTATTTTCAATGATTGTTGTTATTGATTCTATTGTTATTTTTTCTCCTGTTGACTGAGAAATGGAAGTATAAAACAGTATCTTTAAACAAATTTTTGTTTAAAGATAACTGGATGTCACTGATTATGAGATCTCATGTTGGATTGTGACATAATTGTGCAATTTCATGTTGTTTGGAAATCGCACTGAGGCAATTTCATGTTGTTTAGAAATTGCGCTAATGCAGTTTCATGTCGTTAAGAAATTGCATTAAGGACCGATAAGAAATAGTGTATATCTTGATCACATGTTGGCACTATTTCTTACTACACTACTAGGCCCATGATCCATGAAAATATAATACTTATTATATGTGATTATGGAAGGTCTTGTGTTGTGGTATTTTCTTAACACATTGATCTCCATAGTCCTATATTGAGGTTATATAGGATTGGATTGGTATTGAGATGCCATTATTGGAATATTATTTTTTAAAAGTTGTGGCCACATAAAACAAAATTTTAGTTATTAACCCGATAGTGTCGTTTTCAATATAAAATCTTTTCAAAATAAAATAAGTTAATTAATGTAGCCCAAGTGGGAGAATGTTGGAAATTTCCTATAATATGGGCTTACATTAATTAATTAATTTTCTATTTTAAATAATCGGGTTAATGGATATTCCAATATTTGTTATACCCTAAAGTGATCGATTGAATTGGGTAATGGCATCTATTGTTAACGGGCCTAGTTGAGCAAAGAAAGTGTAAAAGCAATTGTGTTTGACTCGGCTCGTAATGGGAAGGGCCCAACTTGACACGGCTGATTAGGGTTTGCTGGTCCCCTCTCCTATAAAAGGGTAGGTTATACCTATCGGTTGCTTAATCCCATTGAAAGCTGCTATATCGAAATAGGTCATAGAGAGGAAGATTAGTATTCCGATAGATCCCTGATTATCAGAGTGATCTATTTTTCTGCAAGTGAAGCAATGGCTCAAACAGGTACGCTTTAATTCCGCTATATTTATTGATCTCGGTGTTTTACAATCATGTATGGATCCGTTTGTTCTTAATTGATTAATTGTTTATGAGAATAATATTCTACATATTCAACATTTACTATAATGGCAAAAGTGAACGACTACACCAGTGATTTCAAATCGAACCTTACGTGCTATAACTCGATTTCCAACTTGACTCAACTCTTTTTTTTTTTAATTCATTTGCAAAAAATAAGCTACAAGTATGTGCCCGTTTAGATAAAACTGAAAAATAATTACTGAAATTTTTGAGTACTGAATTTCACAAATGGACCATTTTAAGTACTCAAAATGAAAAAAAAATATATATATATATATATTATCTCCGCGGCATAACCCGGGAGGCGCGGGGAACCTATGCACGTGCATGGAAACTATTTCTTACCGATAGTGGAGCACACATGGGGCTTTCGTTCCTTTCATCTCTTTTTGCGATGGCTTCATGGATTGATATATTTCCAATAATATTCTGTCAACACTCGAGCGCTCGTCGGCTTTTGTCGTTTTTTATAGGTCATTTATTTATTGGATAGGGTATTTGTCACTGTCTTCGTTATCATAATCACTTAAACAAGATTATATTTGAGTATTACACTTAAAATCTTAGCCATTAGTATGTATATATATATTAATAAAGAACGTACTGCAAATGAAGCAATCTTAAGGTATTGTACGACTTTCTAGCCATTTTGCTTTGTTGGAATATAAGAGCTGTTCTCTCTCTTAATATTCATGATCCAATAAATATAAATTGTCCTCATATTAATGAAAAAAATGGAGAAGAACGGCTCATACTCATTATAGCTGTTTGTCATTAGTGATTAGATATTATGAACCAACTATACTACAATATCATGGCTTAGACCAATTATATTGCTATATAATATTGCATCATAACCATTGCTTTATTATTATTTTTTTCGGTCCCTATGTAGAAACTACTTTGTTAGCATGTTTAATGTACTACCTTATATTAAAAATGTAAAAAAAAAAAAAAAGAGACCTGACAAAATAGTGGATATTGTAGTTCACAATTATGGCAGTTTACTGATTACGTGTCTCGTTGTGGAAGAAATAAGCAAGTATCTACATATAACAAAGATTAAATAGCGAGGAGAAAGAAAATTAAAGTTTAGGGAATAATATGAAATGCAATTTTTTTTTCACATCATAAAGTTCACTTTTTGTCTCCTAATGGTTATTTTACTAATTAGTGCGTGTGCTCAATGGATGAAACCATCCCTGAAAAAAAATTGGAATCTAGGATGTAACCGAGGCTAAAGAAAATTTATAAGTCATTTATATTGTCAAGAGTAAAGATACATGCACGCTCAAAGTTTCTCAAGGATCAAAAAGTGTAGAGCAAAGGATGAAATCGGTGAGGTCCTAAACTTTTACTGTGGAGGAAAAATATGTAGAGTGAATGAACCGACCTTTCATTATTAAAAAGAAATAATGGAAATTTGTCTACCTAGCTAGGGTTTCCTCATCATAATATGATCATCAGTGACTATTTGTGCAAAGTCCATGATGACCTCATACTCTATGAAAATGTGTATTGCAACTTTTATAATATGTTTTAGCGAATACTTTACAATTGCAGCATTTCCAAACTTACAATAGTTTTAGTGTTACAATCGTAAAATATGTTTTATCACACAAAGATTAAAACACTTCACAATACGATATGATTATGTTTCAATTACACATATATGGATGTAATCGGGATGGGAAAAAAAATTATTGCCATTTATGATGTCTAGAGGAATATATTTTTTTTCTTTTTAGAGGAAATATATGTTCGCTACTATTGTTGTGATCTCCACTTATTCTCAGCTTTTGATGTAGGATACGCAACACTTTTTACTGTGCGAGCTCGAACAGTGTTGAGCAACGTATGTGCGGAAGGTGTTTTGATTCGAAGCATGACTTGACTTGACTTGACTTGCCTTTCCTTTTTTATTAATAAAGAAATAGAAAAGAAAACCAAAGGGTAACCATTGCATGCGTAATTTTCACGGCATTCTGCGGAAGGTGCGTGGAACCATCCCACGCAAGTGTTTCTTGACTTAACTTGCTTTTTTGTCTATTAATAAAAGAAAAGGAAAAGAAAACTAACCAGCAGGACTCCCATGCTCCCAGTGCTAATAGACATGAGTCAATCACTAAAACATATCATGACATAAATGTGAGTAGGAGGACACTTTATTAAAATATTTGAATCAGGAAAGTCATTAATTTCAATCCAAAATCTACTCTTTTTTCTCTTTCAAAAGAGATTCCTCCAAAAAAAAGGACATAATGCTGAGTTGCCATCCAACAATCCAAGACACATGCTGCAGGGAAAGGACAATTATTGCACGTCGGCATTATGAAGTTGCATGTGCTTTTTGACTTTACTTACTTTTTTTTTTTTTTTTGGTAAAGGTACTAATATTAATGAGAATGGACAAAAGTACAAAAGATCGGATCCAAACAAGCACTCTTAACAAAGGAGCAAGAGTGATGGGGATCCGATAAAAAGCCCGAGGGCGCCAGCAAGAACACAAAAGCTAGGAAGCCAACAAACAAGACGTAACAACAGGAACCCCTAGCCTCCCCAGCCCTCAAGCCCTCAAAGCTGAAGGCGGAGAACGGAGGAGCAAGGAACCTGCAACTACAAGAACAAGAGCAAACTAAAACAACAGCAAACTAAGGAGGAACAGCTACAGAGGAAAAGATCATGGGGTGGAATCCCCACCCCCTTTGCAGTCTTCTGTTCCTCGGAGAAGGAAGAACTTCCGTGAATGTGAGTGCTTTGTCCTTAACCACCTTGATTAGGTGATTTTAAGGGCAAGGACCACCAAGGATTCACCCCCGAAGATAATCGCATTCCTCTTCTTCCAAATGAGATGGCACAAAGGACCGAAAGAGAATCGAACTATCCTGTGGTAAAAATCCTTCCCCATAAGGAATTTCCTGGCCCAAGTGAGCACCTCTCTCCAACATCTATTCCTCCATGGCAAATTACATCTGGCCGCCCAAAAGAAGGCCAACGAGGCCGAGATGCGACACCGGAAGAATAGGTGATCGATTGAGTCCGGTACTTCACTACAAAAGGCACATAGATTAAAATCAATTCGACCCTGATTTAACAACATCACCTGAGTGGGAAGACGGTTTCTAGATATAAGCCACAGAATAAACTGATGGCGAGGGACTATATCGATATCCCAAATCAAAGAAGCCCAGTCCACCCGATCTCTCTTGGTTCTAATGGCATTCCATGCGGATGCGACCGAGGAGGAGGCTGATGGATCGCCACACCAAATAAACTTGTCATTATAAGACTCCAGAGTCGATAAAGCTACGCCCCATCTAATTAATATCCGAGAGAATGAGTCGCCTAACAGGGTGTATAAGTCTGCAACTACTGCATTATCAGGGAGCCGCATATTGTCCCTAAACGAGGGCGGAACGAATCCATCAAGAGGGCCACATGGAAGCCAGTAATCATGCCATAAAGATACCGATAGCCCATTTCCAATTTTCCACCTAAGCAAAGTTCTGAAGTGCTTTCTAAGCTGGAGGATTTTCTTCCACGCCCAGGAGCAAGTCCCAGGTTGAGATGAAAACCAAAAATTCTTCTTTGTCAAGAAAATGGAATGAATCCACCGGCACCGCATCGATTCCTTATCCGAGAAGAGGATCCATATGAATTTGAGCATAGAGGCTTTGTTGCAATCTCTGACATTCCTAATGCCAAGACCCCCTTCAAGTTTCGGAAGACATACATCCTCCCACGCTACTTTTGCTCCTCCACGGCCAAGAGCCGTTCCCTTCCATAAAAATTGCCTCATAATTCGCTCGATGTCCAACAAAACCGAAGCGGGAAGCATAAAGACACTTGTCCAGAATGATTGAATCGAATAAAGAACCGACCGAATCAGCTGGAATCTCCCTACAAAGGACAGGAAACGATGCGCCCAGGATTGAATCCTAGCCGTAATACGCTCCGTCAATGCAATACAATCCCCCTTATTCAATCTGGAAGATATGATAGGTACCCCAAGATAACGAACAGGGAGTTTCCCTTCCTTAAAACCAAATGCCCACCGGATTCTGTTTCGAATAGAAGGGTCACCACCTGCAATAAAAATCTCGCTCTTGTTTTTGTTAGGAATCAATCCACTCCAGGATGAGAATATATCTAAGCCTCTTTTCAGCATGGACACTGACGGCCAGTTAGCTTGACAGAAAAGGAAAACATCATCAGCAAAGAATAGATGCGTTAGTTGGACTGGCTTACACCTCCAATAATACCTGAATTCATGATTTGAAGTTCGAGACACCAATAAACCGGAAAACACTTCCATAACTAGGGTGAAGAGATAAGGTGACATAGGGTCCCCCTGTCTCAAACCACGTCCTCCCGAAAAAAAGCCATGGAGATCGCCATTTATAGAAATGGAGTATTTAGGAGTCCGAACACAAGCCATCACTAACTTAATGAAATTCTCCGGGAAGTGGAAGGCTACAAGAACAAGTTCAAGGAACTCCCAATCTATCGTGTCATATGCCTTATGGAAATCAACCTTAACCGCACATTTAGGCAGGTATGGATGGAGATGAAACCCCGCAAACAATTCCTGAGCCAAGAGGATGTTATCCCTAATTCTCCTTCCTTTAACAAACGCATTCTGAGACGGACTTATCAAAACATTTAAAATCGCCGCTATACGATTGGCCAAGATCTTGGTAATCACCTTATATATAGTATTACAACAAGCAATCGGCCTAAAATCCGAAACAGCACTGGCATTAGGAACTTTAGGGACGAGAGCAAGGATGGTTGCATTTACCTCTCTCAACAGCCGGCCGGTGTGGAAGAAGTCGTGAACCGCCTCCAAAACCAATGGACCAACGATCTCCCAGTTGGACTTGAAGAATTCAGCCGAGAATCCGTCAGGTCCAGGGGCCTTACCTTTGGCTAATGAGAACAGCGTAGACTTGATCTCCGCATCAGAAACCGGATTAGAGAGAAGGCACATCTGATCAGCAGCTAGAGGTTGTCGAATAACCCGCTCCACCTCTTGGACGAACGGCCTATTTAACGCATCATGGGGGGAGTACAACGAAGAGAAGTAGCTAATGAACACCTGCGGAACCAACCCCGGGTCAGTAATCAGCGAACCGGTGGGATCCTTCACCGAAAGGATTCTGTTGATTAGCTGTCTCCTCTTGACAGACTGGTGGAAGAAATTCGTATTCCGGTCACCCTGCTTTAGCCATCTAATTCTGGACTTTTGCCTATAATAAGATTCCTCTTGATTCCTCAATTCAACAAACAGCTGGCGTTGGCACCTTTCTTGATCAGCAAGAGCAAGGCTGGACGGGTTTGATTGAAGTTGAACTTGAGTGGCGTTGAGAGCTTCTCTTGCCTCAGCAGCTCTAGCCGAAATGTTAGAGAAAGCATCCTGGTTGAGGGTCTTGAGTTGAGCTTTCAAAATCTTCAATCTAAAAACCAGCTTAAACATAGGGACGCCTCTAACCGGAGTATTCCATACACGCTGCACGATCGCCTTAAATTGTGGATGATCTGTCCAGAAATCAAAGTATTTGAAGGGTTTCCTCCTCGGGGCCGGATGGACAACTCTTACAACCATCGGCGTGTGGTCAGATATGCCAGGGTTCAAAAAAGACGCCTCCGAATACGAGAAATCAAGGTTCCACTTGCTATTAACCAATACACGATCTATCTTTCTCATATTCCTCCCGGTCCTAGATGAAGTGGACCAAGTGTAACGGAGCCCGACAAATCTGAGGTTAGTAAGATCCGTTTGCTCCAAGCACTGGCGGAATTCATCAAAATACGGAATCCAATTGGTGGCGCCCCCAACTCGGTCCGAAGGATCCCTGATAGCATTGAAATCACCAGCAACTAGCCATGGTGAATCGAGGAAGAGTTCACTGCAGAGCTAGAGATTTTCCCATAACGGTCTACGACGGGCAAACGTATGTTCTCCGTAGACGGCCGATATACAGAAACTCCTTCCAGAAAGATTACATTTTAAAATGCCATGCAACACTTGGTCCTTAATAGAGATAGTAGAAAAGGCAACGAGATCCGGGTTCCATCCAACCCAAATCCTCCCACGCGGAGCATAATCATAATTAGCACACCAATTCCACCCCTTAATGAGGGTGGCCGAAATAGAATCAAAAAGCTCTAAAGGAACTTTAGTTTCAAGCAAGCCAATAAGACAAAGCTTATTTACCGCTGCAAAACGTCTAATTTCGGCACACCTAAGAGGATTTAAGATACCTCTAATATTCCAAAAACCAACAATCATCAAAAAACAAGGAGCAAAATTACCTCTTTTTAGAGGTCCTCGAAGCTGTAACTTCCTTCTTCAGATCTTCTGGACCATCAGATAGGAGCATACGAAGCTTTTCCTGGAAGTTTGCCATTAACGGCGAGGTGAGCCTTTTGGATTCAGGAATATCCCCAACTTGAGAATCTTCTCCAATCGGGTCCTCTTGGATACTAGAATTACTGATTTCGTCAGAGCTATCGATTAAAGCCAGGGGATCATCCTGAGCAGGAGGGTCCGCTACAGAAGGAGGAAACAATCTTGCCGGGGTATGAATCACTGGATCAAGAGAATTTGAAGGGTCGTTTGGTTTCATCATAGACATATCTGCAACCTCCGCTTGAACAATATCAGTAGGTGCTACAGCATTTGCAGCAGCAGCATCAGCAGCATCAGCAGCAACAGCAGCCGCCTTCCTTGCTGCCTGCTTCATCTTCTTTTTCTTATTTTTCCGATTAACTTGCTTCCATCCTACCTCCTCAGCAACTGATTGCGGGTCAGGTAGAGCATCCGGTCCCTGAGGAGCCGCCTTTCCCGAGCTTGATTCCCCAACATAGGAAGGCCTGTTACTAGCCACACCAGATACGGGTTTTGCTGCACCCACTTTAGAACGATGGGTGACTTGAATATCTACATCTTCCGCAGAAGGTTGCTGCATGGCCACCTCCTTTCCTTTAGAGGAGCAGGCCTCAACTACCGGATTAGCCTTCTGGATACTTTCTGAAGCTCCCTCAGATCGTCCAGCAGAAGGACCAGGAGTAACATTTTTACAGGTGTGACCAAACATTTCACATTTGGAACAAATCATCGGTTTCCATTCGTACTCGACTTCCACCACGACCTTTGATCCATTGGTAGTTAAATCAAGGGTTTCGTACCGAGGTTGCTGAGTTGTCATTTCTACACATACTCGGGCAAAAGTCAACATGGACATCTGCTCAGTTTTCTGATCAACATAAAGCGGCTTACCCAAGGCACTAGCCACCTTTCCGATAGCTTGAGCAGACCAGAAGGCAAATGGAAGGTTCCTTAGTCTTACCCAAACTGGAACAGATCTATGAGTATCTTTGTTTAGCTCGACCCCCGGTTTCCATTGTTGAAGGATCAGAGGAATTCTTGCAACGGTAATGGGACTGCCCTCCAGGATACTCCTTCTGAATTCGCGATCTACAATGCGCAGAAGAAACACGCCACGCCCATTGGACATTACTTCTACCAAATTCGGTCCCCAAGCTCTCCTCAGGGACTCCTCAACCAGCTTAAACGGAAGATTCTTCCCAATGAAGTGTCCCACAAGGCAGTCATACAACTTAGGGTCCGCAGCATCGATATCAGAATCGTCCATTTGAATAACTGGCTTGTTATTCACAATTATCGGGGGGGTAAACTCAAGGTCATATCCCTTATTCGCGCCACTTGCGACAGCAGCCCAGGAACGGGTTTCAGGCTTCTTCGATCGACTCCTAGACTGAGGTCTTTTCGATTTAGAACGCTCTCTATTAATAGGACGACTTCTTACAGATGTCGTTGGGGGGTTCAAAGTCCCGACTCCAGTAGAAGGGGGTTTCATTCGATTACCCACATTCAACACAGAAGCATTTGTCAAGGACGATCATTCCTAGGGGAGAAGGGGCCAGACGAGCGCAATCCCTCATCATTCAGGCGAGATCGAATAGAATCGGCCTCCATCTCAGAATAAGATCCCAGATCTCAAAACCCTAGTCCATCGGCAGCAAGAACAGCCCGAAGGAGAGGTACGAACAAGCTAACCTTTAGGGAGACCTCTTAACGCTCAAACCGGCTCACCAGAGAGAACCCACGCGCCGCCGCTCAGCCTTGCCTCTGCGTCCGTCCGCAACCTGGTCCCGAGCAGCCGACGATGGTCCGGCCACACGCGGACCCGAATGCGGCTCCACCCTCTTCGATCCAGCCGAAAACAGGCGCCGTCGTCGTCGGCTCAAACCGTGACGGGATCTCCGACGAGAGAGAGAGGAAAACTCACGGAGGGTTATGAGAGAGGAACCCACGCTCTGCGCGAACCCACGCGCCGCCACTCAGCTTTGTCTCTGCGTCCGTCCGCAACCTGGTCCCCGAGCCGTCGACGATGGTCCGGGCGCCCACCCTCTTCGATCCCGCCGAAGCAGGCGCCGTCGTCGCCGGCTCAACCGAGATGGGTTCTCCGACGAGAGAGAGAGAGAACCACTGTCTGTCCAATAGTCAATTCAATGTTTATCTGCGAATGACTTTACTTACTTTTACTATTAAGAAAGAAACAGAAACGAAAAGCAACGATCATTTCGGATGGTGTGAGCTATGTAGCACGGACACTCTCCGGAAGCCTTCGTGTCGTGTCCGACACTCCGACACGTGTCCGACATGCTCCGACACGTCCCGACACACTCCGACATGCGGTCAACGAGTGTCGAAAAATCCGACACGTGGTCAACTCTCTCCGACACGCAATTCCGACACGCACGGGGTCAATTTTAAAAATTTCTAATATTTGAGGGGTCAAAATATAAATACACACAAAAGAAGTAATAAAATAAATAATAAAATTGCTATAAATATACATGCACGGTGTCAATTTTTTTTTTTTTCAGTTTTGTTTTTTTAGAATTGTTTTATTTTTTTAAAAAGTCTTTTACTATGAAAGAAGTAATAAAAATGCTATATATGATAAATAAATAAATTTAAAAATATCATTTCAGCATTTTTCTTTAAACAGTGTTTTTTTACTCTAAGTTTTGTGTATTATTGTAACAAATTAAAATAATGAATGATATTATTTAATATTTTTTGTGTAAATTAATTCTAGGCTTTATTATTATTATTATTATTATTATTATTATTATTATTATTATTATTATTATTATTATTATTATTATTATTATGTATTTATATATAAAAATATATTTAATATATAACGTGTCGGAACGTGTCGAAATTCTCTATTTTTAAGAAATGACGTGTCGTGTCGCGTGTCCCGTGTCCGTGTCGGTGCTACATAGGGTGTGAGTCGGTAAGCATATTCTCCACCAACTAATTTAATCAAAGTAGAGTACGATAACCCCTCCTCTCTCTCTCTCTCTATATATATATATATATGCAGGATGGTGATAAGCATGGTCAATATCATAGATCTAACTTATAATATCACGAAGGTCCTTACTCACGCACGTTAGCACCTCATGATCATGGCATGCAAATTGACATATAGTTTTGAAGAGGAAACCTATTTTATTAGAAAATTAGAGGATGACCACCAAATTCATGCATGGAGTCACTTCGTTACATGTCGTTTAAGGTCAATGGAAGATTTGATGCAGACATCTTATCAAAGATTGGAATTGAGTGAGACCTATATACCAAATTTGAATGGAGATATGAGTATATTAGCACATTGATCTATTAACAAATCTGGAGAATCTATAATATATGGATATTGCATTATTGAGACAATTAGAAATCGATCAATAGTATACATGGGAAGATTTGTTTGTCCTTACTTTGACAAGTTGAATGATTATGATGATTGCACAATTACCAACTAATTGAGTTGCCACCTTATGTTAATAATCCAAACCTTATGATTGGCATCCTACGATAACTTGCGAACAATGAAATCCATAAATTTTAAAATTTCTAGCAAGTGCATGTGAAGCTTTGATTGAAATTTGAGATTTGGAAGGCTTGATTGGACTTGCTTTTCTATTAATAAAAAGAAAGAAAGAAAGAAAGAAAGAAATGACCGAAATTGTTTGTGATTGATGATTGGAACTAAACAAGGATATGATGACTTAGAACAATTATATTATAATATGAGATTGCATCGTAACCACTATCTTTTTATTTTGTTTCTTGAGTAGAATTTATTTTTGTTAACATGTTTAATGTACTATCTAAAAGTACAAATGAAAAAAAAAATGAGACATGGTAATATAGTGGACATTGTAATTCCCGAGGACAACAGTTTGTTGGTCACATGTATCCTTATGTAAGAAATAAATAAGTATATGCATGTAACAAAGGTTAAATAGCAACGATAAAACAAATTAAATTTTTGGGAAAGAATATGAAATGTAATTTTTTTTTTCACATCTTAAATTGTATTTCTTCTATTCTGACAGTGCTTTTAGTAATTAGTGGGCGTGCTCGATCCATAAATCCCTCCACACGCTGTCCAGAGGAAAGATGAATGTTCGCCGCTGTGCCGCTGTGATCTCCACTAATCAGCAGCATTTTACTTGACTTGCCTTGCTTTTTTCTATCAATATGAGAAACCGGAAAGAAAACCAAAGGGAAATCATTACCTGCGTAATTTCCACTGCATTTTGCAGAAGGTACCGCTCGACTTGCTTTTTCTACTAACGAAGGAAATAGAAATGAAAACCAACGATCAATTATCCACCATCCAATTTCCACAGGGCAATCAATGCACGCATAATTTCCACAGCAATTTGCAAAAGGTGCGTGGAGCCATCCAATACTAGTGCTTTTTCACTTGACTTTGCTTTTTTCCAATTAATAAGAGAAATAGAAAAGAAAACTAACCAGCATAGCAATGCTCCCATGCTCCCGATGCTAATATACACGAGTCAATCATAAAAACATCACTCGTTGCATTATTATTTCCACGGCATTATGTGGAAGGTGCGTATTCTCCGCCAACTAATTTTAATAAATAAAAAAAAAAGTAGATTGCAATAGCGTTTAATGATGATGGCATGCATATTGACATATAATTTTGAAAAAGAGACCTATTTTATCATAAAATTATAATACAACCATCAAATTCGTGCATAGAGCTACCTTGTTACTACTGTTTAATGCCCATCAAAGATTAGATGTGGAAATTTTACTAAAGACAGGAATCGGGTGAAACTCTATGTCCTAGTTCGAATGGAGCTATGAGCATATTAGCACATTTAATCTAGTAACAATTGTGAAGAATCCACAATTATCGAGACAATTAAAAATGAATTGATAGTAAATATGGGAAAATTTGTTTGTCCTTGCTTGGGCAAGTTGGACAATTATGACGATCTTGTTTGCATAATCAATAACTAATTGAGTTACCACATTTTATTAAATCCATCTTACGACGTAAACAATATGATTTTGATCATCCGTTCTTTTTCCTTTTCACGGACTCACGAGGCTTTATAGTTGGCCCACCCGAGTTGGTGGAATCTTGGGTTCATATTTGGGAATACATGTTAATGCCGAACCATCTCTTTACAAACCTTAATTAATCCAAACTTTGCGATTGACATCTTACGACAACATGCAAATAATGAAATCCATAGACCTAAAGCTTCGAGCAAATGCAAGTGATGCTTTGATGGAAATTTGAGATCTAGCTCACTTGACTGGACTTGCATTTTCTATCAATAACAAAATACAAAAAGAAAATTAACGAGCAATACTCGTTACAGGTCTCTATCATTAGTGATTAGATAATATGAACTAACTATACTACAATATCACGACCTTGACCAATCACAGTATTAAAATATATTATCATAACCAAATGATGATCAATACACTGCCTCAATTTACAAATGAAAAAAAAAAAAAAGACATTATGATACGATGTACATTGTAATTTATGATGATGACATTGTACTGATTACATGTTTCGTTATGAAAAAAAAAAAATAAACAAGATGATGCATGTAATGATAATAATAATAATAATAATAATAATAATATTAATAATAATAATAATAATAATAATAATAATAATAATAATAATAATAATAATAATAATAATAATAATAATAATAATAATAATAATATGAAATGCAACTTTCTCGCATGGTGGAGCACATTTATTTTTCCTAATGATGCTTCTAATAATTTGTGGGCGTGGTTGATGGGTGAATCCCTCCCTGAGGAAAGAAAGAATTTGAAATCCTAGATATCTAGGAGGAGAAAAGTTTGTCACTTATTTAAGTTGTCTACACAAATGATAAATATTGGTTCAGACTCTTTTGAGGATCAAGAAGTGTAGCAAGAAAGGATGAAATTAGTGAGGTCCTGGATTTTTACTTGCTTGGGAGGCAAAATATCTAGAGAAAATGAACAAAACTTCCATTATTTGAATGAATAATGGAAATAGATATTTTCCTCATCATCTAAAAATATATGTGAATGAGTTAGTAATTTATTTTTGTAAAAGAAAGATTGATGAAACAAAAAAGGAAAAAAAATTTATTCTCCCTTTCGGTGCAACCCATCGTCAAAGCTGTAAGCCAATCAGCAAACCATCGTCATGAAATGCTATCGCAATCTATTTTCTTTTTATTTATTTAATAAATTTAGTTGGCGGAGAATATGCACATTCCGCATAATACGGCGGAAATAATAATCCAACGAGCGGATGTTTTTTGATTGACTCGTGTACAATAGTGCTATGCTGGTTAGTTTTCTTTTCTATTTTTCAAGCAAAGTCAAGTCAAGAACCACCAGCACAGGATGGCTCCATCCACCTTCTACAAACTGCTGTGGAAATTAGGCGGGCAGTGATTGCCCTGGGGAAATTAGACGGTGGAGATTTGATCGTTGGTTTTCATTTCTATTTCCTTTATTAGCAGAAAAAGCAAGTCAAGTCAAGAAGTGGTCCCTAGTACCTTCTACAAAATGCAGTGGAAATTAATTGTTGCCCTTTGGTTTTCTTTTCTATTTCTCTTATTGACAGAAAAGGCAAGACACGTCAAGTCAAGTGAAAGTTTTGCCAAGTTCCCATATAACTCGGGGTGGTACCTCCGGCGTTCAGTTATGGGAACTTGGCATTCAAGCCAGCCGGTTTCCCAGGCAGGTTGTTAAGCTGCCAACACAGGGTCTGGAGGGAGGCCGATGATTCGTAACCATCTCCGCTACCGCCCACTTGGTTGAGTGAGCCCACAGGGTTTGTCCTGTGGCTGTGTCCCCCTCGTTGGTTGAGTTTTTTTCTTCCCCAACCAGAGGAATACGGGGCCCAACATGGGACTCTCACCCCTGGGAGGTTCTCCCTCCAGTTGGGGGTTCCCCTTGAGCCTTTTAAGGACCTGCTCAGTTCCTAAAAAGTGGTCCCTAGTACCTTCTACAAAATGCAGTGGAAATTAATTGTTACCCTTTGGTTTTCTTTTCTATTTCTCTTATTGACAAAAAGGCAAGACACGTCAAGTCAAGTGAAAGTTTTGCTCGCTTTGAAAAAAAAAAAAAAATCTATAAATATAAATTATCAATTGCTCGCATTTTGCACAAGATGCGGACCATCCTATGCTTTTTGACTTGACTTGCTTTTTCTACTAATAAAGAAATAGAAATGAAAACCGACTATCAATTGCTCGCTTTGAAAAAAAGAATCTATAAATATAAATTATCATTGATAAGTAAAATATTTTTTATTAATTATTTATTTTAAATGATACAAATAATCATTTTTAAGAAAATAATTCAAATGATAGTTCAATTGGGTCCCTAATGTGAGTGTAAAATTTTAATTGCATGCGATTAAGGAATGTCAAATTGAGAGTGCGGCAAAAATTTAAGAACATGAATGAAAAAACAAAAGATAAATTCCCTCTAAACAGATGCGTGGTATCTTAGTGTTTTTTGTAGTATTTCCCCATTCTTTAATCATGATCGATGTTGGGCAAGGATTTCTAGGCTCAATTTTCCTATTGATCGTCTCCTATTTGAAATTAGATCATGCAAAGTGTTTGGTGAGATCAGTGATGAATTTTCACTCACGTTAAGGTAAAGACAAATTACCTTATTAGAAAAAAAAATGTTTGCATATTTGAAGACCACAACATTTGAAACGCACCTACATAATATATTAGGATATTAGATTCCTACGCATCCTATGAGAATGAAAGACGTGATCAGTCAACAGCCTAAACACACACAAAACATATTATAAATGAATATTGAGCCTTATCTTGTGATATTTGTGTCTCTCGTTTCATTGGGTGTTCAAGATTCCATCTTTTATCTTTGGTCCATCTTACATGTTTCGCACTAGTCCACTAGTTTGTGCAGTTCATATTAGTGTGGGTAGATTTTTTCAAGTTTCTTTGATAAGTACTCGATGTGCCAACTTTGAGGATTTATCGTTAGGGCCCTTGATAGACAAACTTAATAATTCATCAAATCAATCTAATGTTCATTTGGAGTTTTTAGTGTGTTTGTTCCACAAAAAATAAATAATTCGAAAAATATTCTTTTAAAAATAATTATTTATGTTGCTTACTAAAATTAATAAAAGAAGAAAATATTCATCATCTACGAAAATATTTAAATATAAATTATAATTGACTTAATAAAAAATATTTTCATGAAAATAATTTTTTAAATAATTAATTAATAAAAAATATTTTCATTGTTAATGATATTTTATTTCTAAATATTTTATTCATCCAAAGTGAGCAAGACTCGACTCGATTCGACTTGGCTTAACTTGGCTTGGCTTTTCTATCAATAAGAGAAGTAGAAAAGAAAATCGAAGGGCAATTATTGCCTGCGTGATTTCCACTGCATTTTGCAGAAGATGCGGGGACCATCCTATGCTTTTTGACTTGACTTGCTTTTTCTACTAATAAAGAAATAGAAATGAAAACCGACTATCAATTCTCACCAAAACTAATTTCCACGCGGGCAATCGATGCTCGCACAAGAAATTTGCAAGAGGTGCGTGGAACAATCTCATGCCAATGCTTCTTGACTCGAGTTTGCTTTTTCCTATTAATAATAGAAATAGAAAAGAAAACTAACTAGCATAGCAATACTCCCATGCTTCCGGTGCCAATATACACAAGTCAATCAAGAAAACATCACTCCTTGGATTATTATTTCCGCGGCATAATGTGGAAGGTGCGTATTCTCTACCAACTAATTTTAATAAATAAATGTCATATTACGACAATTTAATGATAATGATATACTTATTGGCATGTATTTTTGAAGAAGATACCTATTTTATCAGAAAATCAGAATACAAACCCTCAAATTTGTACGTAGAGCCACCTCTTTTCTGCTATTTAATGGTCTTTGAAAATTAGACGTGAAAATTTTACTAAAGATGGGAATCGGATGAGACTCCACATCCTAGTTTGAATGGAGTTACGAGCATATTAACACATTTATTATAGTAACAATTTTGAAGAATCTACTATATGGATATTAGATTATTGAGATAATTAAAATAAATTGATAATAAAAATGGGAAGACTTGTTTGTCCTTGCTTGGGTAAGTTGGATGATTATGACGATCTTATTTGCACAATCAACAACTAATTGAGTTGTCACATTACGTTAAATCCAACTCATGACCTAAACAAAATAATTTTAATTAACCTTCTTTTTCCTTTTCACAATGCCCAAGGCCTTGTAGTTGGCCCCTCCCGAGTTGTTGGAATCTTGGGTTCATATTTGGGAATACATGTTAATGCCATACCATCTCGGCACAAACCTTGTGCAACAACACGTGATCAATGAAATCCATAGATCTGAAGCTTCGAGCAAGTTCATGTGAAACTTTTATTGCAATTCGAGATCCAACACACTTAACTGGACTTGCATTTTTAATTAATAATAAAACATAGAAAAGAAAATTAACGAGCAATACTTGTTATAGGTCACTATCATTAGTGATTGGATAGTATAAACTAACTATACTACAATGTCATGACCTTGACCAATTACACTGTCATAGTATGAACTAACTATACCAAATGGTTACTGTTTGTTTCCTAAGTAGAATAACATTTGTTAAGATGTTTAATACACTACCTCAATTTACAAAAAACAAAATAAGACATGTTAATGTGGTGGACAATGTAGTTCTCCGTTAAAATGAAAGAAAATGTTGTTTGATAATAACTAATTTCCGCGGCATTACTCGGAAGGTGCGGAGAACCTACACACATGCCAACACGACTTGATTATCAAATTAGGGCGTGGAAACTAAGGGTGCGCATGACAAAATTTCTGAAGAAATTGATTTCATGACTTGATTATTTCAAAATCGAGGCGTGGAAAAAAATCTATTTTTTACTGATACTGGAGCACCCATCGGGCTTTCGTTTTGCTTCGTCTCTTCTGGCAATAGTTTCATGGATTGATATATTTGCAATAATATCTTGAAACACTCGAACGCTTGTTGGGTTTTGTCGTTTTTTATCGCTCATTTATTTATTGGATAGGGTATTTGTCACTGTCATTGTTATTATAATCACTTAAACAATGTTATATTTGAGTATTACACTAAATATCTTAGCCATATATCTTTAATAAAGAAGGTACTGCAAATGAAGCAATCTTAAGGTATTGTGCAACATTTTAGCCATTTTGCTTTGTTGGAATGTAAGAGCTGTTCTCTCTCTTAATATTCACGATCCAATAAATATAAATCCTCCTCATATTAATGAAAAAAATGAAGAACAACTCATACTCTGTTATAGTTGTTTATCATCAGTGATTGGATATTATGAACCAACTATACTACAAAATCATGACCTAGACCAATTATTTTGCTATATAATATTGCATCATAACCAATTGTTTTAATTTTTTTTTTTTTTTCCTATGTAGAATCTATTTTGTTAGCATAATGTACTACCTCAAATTACAAATGGAAAAAAAAAAAGTGATAAAATAGTTGATATTATAGTTCATAAGTATGACAGTTTACCGTCTATGTGTTTTATTATGGAAAAAATAAGCAAGTATATGCATATAATAAAGATCAAGTAGCAAAGAGAAAGCAAAATAAAGTTTAGGGAAGAATATGAAATGCAATTTCTTTCATGTTATAAAGTTCATTTTTTTCTCCTAATGGTGCTTTTTACTAATTAGTGCATGTGATCAATGGATAAAACCCTCCCTGAAAAAAAAAAAAATGGAACCAAGGATGTAATCGGGGCAAAAGAAATTTTATAAATTGTTTATGTTATCGAGAGAAAAGATATATGCATGCTCAAAGTTTCTTGAGGATCAAGAAGTGTAGCAGCAAATGATGAAATTAGTGAGGTGCTAGACTTTTACTAGCTTGGAAGGCAAAATATTTAAAGTGAATGGACCAACCTTCCATTATTAGAAAGAAATAAAGGAAATTTGTCTACCTAGCTAGGGTTCCCTCTTCATACCAAGATATAATATGATTATTAGTGACTATTTGTGCAAAGTCCATAATTACCTACTACTCTATCAAAATGTGTATTGCAGCTTTTATATTGTATTTTAGTGAATACTTCACAGTTAGAATACATCTAAGGGTGCGAATGGTAACGTTTTTTTTTTTTTTTTTCTAGGAATGAAATAAAAAAAAAGTGTTTCTACATTAAGGGAACAATTTTTGAACAAAAGAACGCATTTGGTAACGTTTGTTCCGGAAATAAAAATAAATAGAAACACGTTTGGTAAATTTTATTCTTTTTTGTTTCTTTTAATTTTTTAAACATTTTTATATTATTTTTCATTTTTCCTTTCTTTTTATTTTTCTTTTTTTTTGGCCGGTCACCAGCCTCGGCAACCTGGCCGACGGGGCCGATAGCCTCGCCCGGCCACGGCGAGGCTCGCCCCCGGCGAGGCTCGGCGTCGCCCGGCGTGGGCGAGGCCGAGCCTCGCCTTGGTCAGGCGAGCTCGGGCTCGCCCGCGCCGGTGAGGCTCGGCCGCCGAGGGCCGGCGACGCTCCGGCGAGGTCGCCGACCCTCGACGGCGTCGTCGGCCCTCGACGGCCGGCCGCCGGCCATGGCGGAGGCCTGGCGACCGGCCAAAGTAAAAAGAAGAAAAGAAGAAGAAAAGAGAAGAAAGAGAAGAAGCGTTTCTTCAAAATTGTTTATGGAAAAAGAAGAACTTTTTGTGTTTCTTTTTTGCTCCAATTTTGTTCCGGAACAAAAAAAAAAAAAATGTAAACGCAACCAAACACGTTTTACGTTCTTTTTTTGTTAGGGAACAGAAAAACAAAAAATCTGTTCCAGAACAGAAATGAGAAGTGTTACCATGCAGGGCCTAAAGTTACCACAGTTTAAAGTGTTATGATTGTAAACTATGTTTTATCACACAAAGATTGTAACACTTCACAATATAGTATAATTACGTTTTAATTACAGCTATACCTTTGCAATCAGGACGGAAAAAAATTGATTAGTCATTTATGTTGTCTAGAGGAAATATATATGTTCACCGACATCTCCACCAATTCTCAGCCTCCAACGTTGGATTTGCAACGCTGACTACCGTGCGTGCTTGAGCAACGCTGAGCAACGTAGAACCGTCTGGAAGGTGTTTCGATTTAAGGTGAGCACGACCTTACCTTGACTTCGCTTGAATTGCCTTTTTTATTAATAAAGAAATAGGGAAGAAAACCAAAGGGCAATCATTACACGCGCAATTTCCGTGGCATTTTGCGGAAGACGCGTGGAACCATACCATCCTCTGCAAGGGCATCATGACTTGACTTGCTTTTTTAATATTAATAAAAGAGAACGTGTTTTGATTTAAAGTGTGCAAGACCTTACTTGACTTGACTTGACTTGAATTGCATTTTTTATTAATAAAGAAATAGATAAGAAAACCAAAAGGCAGTCAATGCATGCGTAATTTCCGCAGCATTTTGCGGAAGACGCGTGGAACCATCCTCGCAACTGCTTCTTGACTTGACTTGCTTTTTCTTTTTTTTATTAATAAAAGAGAAGGAAAAAAGAAACTGACCAGCTGGACTCCCATGCTCCGGGCGCTAATAGACATGAGTCGATCACAAAAACATATGACATAAATATCGGTAGGACACTTAATCAAGATATTCCAATCAGGAAAGTTCGTTATTTACGATCCAAAATCTACTTTTTTCCCTTTAAAAAGAGATTCCTCCAAAAAGGCGCATAATACTGAGTTGCCATCCAACGGTCCAAGATGAATGCTACTTGGAAAGGATAATTATTACACACATAATTTCCATGGCATTATGTGGAAGTTTGTATGCCTTTCAACTTGATTGCTTTTTCCATTAATAAAGAATTAGAAACGAAAATCAATGATCAATTTCGATGCTTTGAATCGGTATCGCTTATAATGAACACGGGCCATCGGATACGAATCTAGACAAGTATTCCCTCCCCCTCCTCATGGCATTGTAGGAGGGAATGGATGAAGTTCGAAATAAGTGAGTTCTAGTAGTTTCGAACTTAAGTGTAGACAACTTTTGGAGGGCACAATGGTGTTGGTGTTTAGGAATAATAATTCAAGTCCCCAGTTCAAGAGGCTATCTGGTGGTACTAGGGTAGCGCGTGGTAACGCTCCCCTGTTTCTCCCACTTTACGTTCTTTTGTTAAAACAAAAAAAGAACATAAACCCGTTTGGTAAAACATTTGTTCCCGGAACAATTTCTCAATTTTTTGTTCCCGTTTTGTTCCCGGGAATGTTTTGAGAAGCAAAAAAAGTTGCTTCTTGTTCCCGAGAACAATTTCTAGAAGTAAGCTAATTTTCTTTTTTAATTTTATTTTCTTGCCGTGACCACCGTCAACCGCCCGAGCCACCGCCCACCGCCACCGCCGCCGCCTTCGCCGGTTCTGCCGGCCGCCGCCGCCAGCCGCTCGCCGGCCGCCGCCGCAGTCGCCGGCCGCCGCGCCGCCGCCGGACGCCGCCGTCGCCAGCCCGGCGCGGCAGCAGCGCGATCCGTCGGCAAAAATAAAAAATGAATAAATACAAAAAAGAAATTGTTGCGTTACCAAACGCATTTCTATTCTTTTTTCTATTCCAGGGAGTAGAAATTTTGTGTCGTTATCAAACAAGTGCTTCTTTACTCGTAAATTGTTCCCCGGAGCGAAATATAAAATAACTATTTCTGAAAAAAAACTCTTCCCGGGAACAGAAGCGTTGTCATGCGCAGCCTAGATAGCCGAATAATTCATAGTTATAGTACCTTCAAAGTTACAATCGTTTTAAAAAAAGGCATTTCATTCAACTTTCAAATGTTATTACTATAAAATATGTTGTATCACAAAGGAAAAAAAATTGCAACACTTCATAATACAACACAGTTATGTTTCAATTATAGCTACACCAATATCCTCGGGACGAAAAGAAATTTATCAGTCATTTATGTTATCTAGAGGAAATATAAATGTTCATCCACTATTGTGACCTTCACCGACTCTCAGCCATCAACGTTGCATGCACAACACTCTAAAGTACACGTGCTTGAACAATGCTCAGCCCCGTGGCACCGTGCGGAAGGCGCGTAGTGCCGGCATAGGTGTTTTGATTGGAGAGCGAGCACGACCTTAACTTGACTGGCCTTTTCTGTCAATAAAAGAAATAGAATAGAAAATCAAGGGGCAATCATTGCACGCATAATTTCCGCAGCATTTTACTGAAGGTGCGTGAAACCATCCTATGCATGTACGTCTTGACTTGAGTTGCTTTTTTCTATTAATAAAAAAAAAAAAAATTAACCAACAAGACTCCCGTGCTTCCGGTTCACATAGACATGAGACAGTCACGAAAACGTGATATGACACAAATGTCAGTACGACACTTTGTTTAGACATTCGAATCAAGAAAGTTAATTATTTTCAATCCAAAATCTTACATTTTTTTTTCAAAGGAGATTCCTCCGAAAAAGCACATGATGTTGAGTTGCCATCCAATAGTCCAAGATACATACTGTATGAAAACGATAGTCCTTACATGCGTAATTTTCCGGGCATTATGCAAAAGGTCCGCATGCTTTTTGACTTGACTTGCTTTTTCTATTAATAAAGAAATAAAAATGAAAAAACAACTATCAATTCTAATGCTCCGAGTCGGTAAGCATATTTTCCACCAACTAATTTAATTAAAAAGCAGATTGGGGTAACCCCTACTCACTCTTTGCAAGATGGATGTATAGGGTCAATGTCCAATCAGACTAAATATCACGAAGGTCCCCTAATTGGGCATGTTAGCGCCTATAGTTGTGAAGAGGAGGCCTATTTAATCAGAAAATCATAAGATAGACCACTAACTTCATGCGTGGAGTCACCTTGTTACATGTTGTTTAAGGTCGATTGAAGATACGATGCAAACAATTTACCAGAGACTGGAATTGAGTGAGATCCTATATCCCAAATTTGAATGGAGCTACGAGCATATTAGCACACATAATATATTAATAAGTCCGGAAGAATCTACAGTATATGAATATTGAATTATCATGACAATAAAAAATCGATTGATAGTATATATGGGAAGGTTTGTTTGTCCTTGCTTGGGCAAGTTGGACGATTATGACGATTGTATTTGCACAATCCACAACTAATTGAGTTGAGGCATTATGCTAATCTCATTACATAAACGAGATGATTCTGTCCAATCATTTTTTTTCCTTCTTTTCACATACTCCCTCCACTCTATAGTGGGTGGAACCGCAAGTGTTAAGCCCATACCATTTTTGCACAGACTTTAAATAATCCAAAGTTCATAATTGGTAGCTTGCAGTAACATGTGAACAATGAAAACCATAGATGTGGAAATTCTAGCAAGTGCAGCTGAAGCTTTGTTGAAATTTGAGATCCAGCATGCTTGACTTGATTTGCTTTTCTATTAATAAAAGAAAATAGAAAAGAAAACTAACGACCGTACTCGTGAAATTTTTTTGTAATTTACTGATTGGATATTATGAACCAACTAAATGACAATACGGTGACTTAGACTAGCCTTTTCTATTAATAAGAGATGCAGAGAAGAAAACTAAAGGGCAATCACTGCAAGCGTAATTTTCACAGCATTTCGCGGAAGGTGAGTAGAGCCATCCAATGCAGGCGCTTCTTGACTTGACTTGCTTTTCCATTAATAAGAGAAATAGAAAAGAAAAGTAACTAGCAATACTCCCATGGTCCTGGACTCCTGGTGGGAATATCCACGAATCAATCACAAAAACATCACTAGTTGGATTATTTTTTCAAAGCACTATCTGACTTTTTTCTTGCAAAAGAGATTCCTCCAGGAAAAGAAAATCGTGAAATAAATCTCCCTCGATTCTCAAAATTTCTCCATACCATATCACGTTTAAAAATGATCTAGTCCTTATCTCCTCACCTAATGCATTTTTATATCACTCCTTCAATTATTTATATTTTTGACATTTTACATTACTTTTATACTTCAATGCCACATTTATAATTTCTCAGCTAATGGGTTATTCGTGATTGGACAACTATTTAGGGATACATTTTTCCTTTTTATTTCATTTTTGTCAAACCTTTTGTCTCATGTTGACACACTTTTTTTCTTAACTTTTAAGTAAAGATTATCACTTCTTCATCTAAAGGTGTTTGTCATTAGTGATTGGATATTATGAACCAGCTATAGTACAATAACATGACTTTGACCAATTATATTGTTTTATAGTATTGCATCATCGGCAACTGCTATTATTATTATTTTTACCTAAGTAGAGTCTTAAAAAAAGAAAAAAAGAAAAAGAGACTTGTGATAATATGGTGGACATTGTAGCCCACAAGGATGACTGCTTACTGGTTACGTGTTGCCTTGTGGAGGAAATAAACAAGCATATGCATATAGTAAAGATTCGATAGCATAGATAAATTTATATATATATATATATATATTTCAGGGAAAAATATGAATGTAATTTTTTTACATTGTAAAGTGTTTTTTTTTTTGCCTAATGGTGCATTGAATAATCAGTGGGCTTGCTTGATGGAAAAATACCTCCCTGAAAAAAATTTGAAATCCAGTATATAATTGGGGCAAAAAATTTAGTCAATCATTTTGTTGTTTAGAGAAAACAAATGTTCGTCCAAAATTTTTTATGGATCGAGAACTCTAGCAGCAAAGGATGGAATTAGTGAGGTCCTAGACTTTTTACTTGAATGGAAGGCAAAATATTTAGAGTGAATGAACTAAACTTCCATTATTAGAATGGATAATGAAAATTTGTCAACATAGGTAGGGTTTCCTCTTCATCCGTAAATATATGAATGGGGTAGTCATTTGTTTAGATTGAAAATGTTTAAGCATTGAAAGATCGATTGGGCCTATATGTTCAATGCCCATAATGCGCCATCCAACTGTCCAAGATACATGCAGCACGGAGAGGACGATTATTGCATGCCGAATTTCCGCGGCATTATGCGGAAGGTCCGTATTCTCCACTAACTAATTTAATGATAGCAGATTGTGATAGCACCTACTGATAATGATATCCGTATGAGCATGTAGTTGTGAAGAAAAAGACCCATTTTATCAGAAAGTCTGAAGCCGGCCGTCAAATTCATGCGTAGAGCCACCTCGTTACCGTTGTTTGATGTCGACTAAAGATTAGATGCGGCGACTTTGTTAGAGACAGGAATTGGGTGAGACTATATCCGAATTTGAATGGAGCTACAAGCATATTAGCACATTTAATATATTAAGAATTCTGTAGAATTTATAGCAAATGAATATTGGATTATCGAGGTAATTAAAAATTGATTGTTAGTAAATATATAAAGATTTTTTTGTCCTTGCTTGGGCAAGTTGGACAATTATGACAACCTTCTTTGCAGAATGAACAATTATTGAGTTACTACGTTATGTTAAATTCATTTCATGATGTAAACAAGATGATTCTGATATGATTTTTATTTATTCTTTTCACAAATTCGCAAGGCATGTTTAGTTGGCAATTCCAGAGTGGATGGATTTGGATTCATATTTGGGAATACATATAAATGTCATATCATCTTTGTACAAACCTTAAATAATGTGAACTTTGCGACTGACATCCTGCAACAACATGTGATCAATGAAATCCATAGATCTGAAGCTTCAAGCAAGTGCATGTGAAGTTTCGATTGAAATTTGAGATTCAGCACACTTGACTAGGCTTGCATTTTCTATCAATAACAAAATATAGAAAAGAAAATTAACAAGGAATACTCGTTACAGATCTCCATCATTAGTGATTGGATAGTATCATAATATGAACTAACTATACTACAATATCACAACCTTGGCCAATAACACAGTTATAAATATATTATCATAACTAAATGGTTTTCATTTGTTTCCTAAGCAAAATAAATTTTGATAAGATGTTTAATGCACTACCTCAATTTACAAACGACCAAAAAAAAAAAAAAACACAATAAGACATGATAACGTAGTGGACATTGTAGTTCATGAGGACGATGATGCATTGATTATGTGTTTCGTTACTAAAGAAATAAATAAGAAGACGTATATAATAATAATGGTTACATACTGAAAGACAAAATGAAATATATTTTAGGGAAGAATATGAAATGCGACTTTCTCGCATGGTAGAGTGTATTTATTTTTTCCTAACGGTCCTTTTAGTAGTTGGTGGGCGTGCTTGATGGATCGATCTCTCCCACAGAAATAGAAAAAATAAAAAAGTTGAAATCCCAGATGTAATCTAGGCGAAGAAAAGTTCGATAGTCATCTATATTGTCTAAACAAACGATAATTATTGGTTTAGAGTCTTTTGAGAATCAAAAAGTGTAGCAAGAACAGATAAAATTAGTGAGGCCCTAGATTTTTACTTATTTGCAAGGCAAAATATTTGGAGTGAATGAGCCAAACTTTCATTATTTGAATGGAAAAATGGAATTGGTAGGGCTTCCTCATCTTCTGGAAATATAAACGAATGAGTTAGTAATTTATTAAGATTAAAGAAAGATGGATGAGGATCTATTTATGCAAAGCCTATCATATTGAGACTTCTTTGACTTGGCTTCCGGTCCAAGATATACTGCATTTGCGTTTTTTTTTTTCAACTAGAATGGACTTTTTTCTTCTCATTCTCACCTAGGGGTTTTTGAAATAATGATACCTCACTTTAGCTGCTAAAATCACAATGCACTGCTCCAAAAATTAAATAAATGATCCAAATTCTTTGCACTTGTAAACACTCTTGTAGTCGAGTAGAGAACTATTATTCACTTTTCCGGTAAAGTGGCTATCTCATGAAAAATTGCTTTTGTTTTGTCTTTTAGCTTCTTCTTCTTCTTCTTCTTCTTCTTCTTCTTCTTCTTCTTCTTCTTCTTCTTGGTCGGAAAAGCACATTCATTTGTTCAATCATAAAGTCTCTATTAGAGCAAGACAAGTAAGTTTCTATACACAAAATACTCCAAAGGAACTGAGAGGGTAAGGACAATTAGTTGGTAGGGAAATTTCTGTTTCAGTGGGCATTAGCAACGCAGTCTGTAACTTGATTAGCCTAGCGGGGGCAATAGACAACTTCTACCTTATCCAATTGAGTTAGCAAGGCCCGCCAGTCATGTCCCTAATATCTCATGGGCTTTCTTCTCGGCCCATGACGCACTCCACGATTGAAAGCCAGTCACTAGGGATATCACAAAGGACAGATCTTTCTTGACGTTCAGGATGGATTCTACGAGCAATAGACACGCACTCCTCATTCTCACATGCCGAATTCTCTTCCGCTGCAAGAGCAGAAGGCATTCTATTATGGCTAGGGCTTTCGTGTTTATTTAGTAAGAAGTAGAAATCATTTAATTTATTTAATCACAACGAGTTCAATAAATCATTAGATGCATTGATTTCAAGTAAGCTCAATGCATTACAACTGTTAAATCATGTGGGTCTGATATAGGATCTGCCAAAATTAATTAAGGTCTTGACTTATTGATCAATGATTTCATATTTCAAAATCTGCTTCTTTTGTATATTGGATGACATTGGTCAAGATGTGTGTTAAGAATGTGATCCAATATCACTGAATATTTGGATCGTGGAAAATCACTTCAGGGAATAGAGGAGCCCAATCACGTCTAGGATGCAAAAAGTGATGTTTCCTTCACTCAAGTGCACGCTGCTTCTAACTATTGTGAAATAACTCATAAGTAGACATGTCCGAATAAGTCAACTTGCTCTATGACCATACGATCATTGATGTACTAATTGGGGTACATCAATCAAAATTAGTTTGCAATTTTGAAAATAATTGAGTAATTTAACGCGTCGCTAATTCATAAAAGTAATTGTTGATTAATTATTAATGTTGTTGATAATTTTTATAGTATAAATAGATGTTGGTACATTTTTAAAATCCGTTTATAAGTTACTGACATAAGACGGGTCAAGCAACTTGCCAATCATTGTTTTGACATTAACGGGATGTGACGGTCGCCAAAAATGTAAAGAATGCACCGGCATTAAAAAGAGAGAGAGAGAGAGAGAGAGAGAGAGAGAGAGAGAAAAAAGAGCATTGCCATGGTGGTGACCAGCGGCAGGTGTCGAAAATCGATGGTGGAGAAGGCAACGAGGGCCAGATGCAAACCGGGAAAGGAATAGGGAGAAAAAGAATGAAATCGGAGTGGAAAAAAGAAAAGGAACATTTTCCTTTGTTTTAAATTGAGTTTGCATAATTTTCGTTGAGTATGCTACCACGTCAGCAATTGTGTTAAATAAGCAAGCCATGTCAGCCTTCTCCACCATTGTCAGGGAAACAAACACATGATCTGGCAATAATAATGGAGACACCACGTTGAACCAAATTCAAGAAATTAATGCTTGATTATGTAAAAAGAATGTGCAGTCATTCAATTACTTATCAATCAAGAATGGAAACCCTTATCATGTCATTTTCCTACAACAACAAAAAAAAAAAAAAAAAAAAAGAATTTTTTATTTTACTAATGTAGCCCAATCCTTTACTTGTGATCCAGAGCAACGGTTACTAGAAACTTAGAATTATAGTGAGGGGATATAATTTACAACAAACTAACATAATTGAGTGGATCTTACACAGGGTCCATAGGGTCCACTTGAGATCCACGTGATCAAAGGCTGTAATAAATGTGGTTAATTGGATATAGATCCACGCAAGAATTCCCTCCCCCACTCCCCGTGGCATTGCAAGAGAAAAGAAATGAAGTTTGGAATAAGTGAGTTCGGGTGTTGGTGTGCAGGGAACGAAAAATTTAAGTCCACAATTCAAGAGGCTATTTGGTATTGTTTCTCTGCAGCAACTTCGGCTATGAAAACGTGTATTGCAGTTTTAATAATGTATTTGGCAAACACTTCACAGCTGTAAGACCTCCAAAGTTGCAGCATTTTTTAGAAAGCCATCTCATCTAACCTTCAAATATTACAACCGTAAAAATATGTCTTATTAAACAAAAAAGTTATGACACTTTACAATACCCTAAACTTATGTTTCAACTACAGCTAACCAAATAAGCTCTAATTCGCTCTAATTCCCTTCTAAACTCTCTAGTCAAGAACCTCTTCTCATTACAGGGGATAACCCGCTATATTTTTTATTTGTAAGTGGAACTAATTCCAATTTATGTCGAAATGCCCGAAGAAAATGTGAAAAGCTAGTTTCACTTTGATATTGATTGTGCAAATTCGTTCCTTTAGAAGAATTTGCCTTTCAAATGCAACATCCAAATTCGTTGAGGGTTGAACCCGCTATATACGAATCAAATCAAGACACTCTCGGATTGCACTTCCGGCTTCTCCATTCATTTCACACTTTTAGCTTTTTCGCTATATAGGCTCATGTGATGAGAAATAATAATCTTTGGTGCCGGATACCATACTATATGAGGGAAGGGTGATTGGAATGCAGACCAGATCAAAAAGGCTCATTCTCATACTCCTACCTGCTCGTGTTCATGCGATTAAACACACTATAGAAGTTTGAGGGATAACCCATTCTCGGTCCCCGGTGGAACTGTCCAAGAATAATCCCAACAAGACCAATCATTCTGTCCCTAACCACAGTTTAACACTGCATCATCCTCAAAAAGACGGAATTTAATTCTGAAAAGTCGCAGTTTAATAAGCAAAACGTCGAGATTGACCGAGGTGAAGTTTATACTGTCATCCAAGGTCTTTTAAGTGCTGTTGCACTGAAATCGCCATCGTAGTAGGAGTGCAAGAGGAAGATGAAGTTACGCTTTTGCCGGGAAAGAGCAAGAAAGGGGAACCTGCTAACAAGTGCTCTTTACGCAACTTGAAAAGAATAAATAACATATATAAAAGAAGTACTTTCAGAATGACACAGAAGAAACAAGAAAAGAAGCCACCTAAGAAAACTAAACCCTGTTCCACTGGTCCTTTAGCTTGCTAACTAAAATTAGATACCTCCCTCCATCTTGAATATACAACGCCTTTCGCCCTAATTTCATGTTCTTCTTTTTTCACTTTCAGTTAGCCTAAATGAATATAACAAAAACAAATTATCGCCACAAGACTTGAGCAGAAGTCAATTAGGATGCTAATTGTATCAATTTAATACAGACTGTACCCCAAGGCTGTAAAATCTACCCTCCGCAGCATCCCTCAAAACTTGAATCAAGTGCGGAGAAGGAAAGCCAGCTCATCCTTTTAATGCTAAAAGTTCCACTGGGGGAGACATGGCCTGCACTATCTTTGGGACTTCGACTGGTTTTGATTAGGTGGTGAGATGAATTTGACTAAACGAAAGAGAGAATTTGAGGAACTTGGTAACTTCGCCATCAATTATAAATTTGCGGATGAAAACCTAAAAGCTTAACTCGATTATTGAAGAAACTGCTCATGACCATGTCTTCGGAGAACTGAGTTTTTCAATCTGGATTGTTTTAATGTTTATTAATAGTTCACAGTTGTGACCTTTTATTGGCCTTTGATGTCGGAGAGATTGGACCCAGATACCAGTAGGATTTTGATCACGCAATGTGACCATCCCTTTCATTGCTCATGGGGTGCAAAATGGACTTACTTGTCTTGTCAGGTTAGGCATTCTTCTGCTGATGCAGATTAGATGAATTTAGACCATAATCTCTCAGCTGCTGCCGCTATCCATCTTTCCGATATTTGCTGACTGGGGGTTAGCTGTTGGTTTTTGGTAATTAGTCTCGTTCTTATCCAGTACTTCCACGTTTTTTCTGTCATACATTTGTACAATCCAATTCTTCTACTTTCACAAATTTTCTAATCAAGCCACATAAAATTTTACCAAATCTAGCTGACATGATGATGTTGTTGTGTGACATGAATAAATTTTTTCCAATATAGACGTCCATTGTGGCATTCACATTAGCTAAATTCATCCATGTCACATATTAACGCTGTTGGCTAAATTTTTCCTTACATGTCCATGTGGGCATCCAATATGTTATCGGTATCATACCGGGGCGTCATTCGATGATCACGTCAGCTGAATTTGGTTGGATCTTGATTAAAAAATATGTGAAAGTAGAAGGACTTGATTATATAAATCAAAAGTATAAGGATGTGGTTAGAAAAAAGGTGGAAGTATGGGTATGAAAAGTATAATGTTTTCTTTTTTTCATTCAGGCCTATGCTGGACCTTTACACTATTGTGCTTACAAAGTCCTGGATTTGTTTTAATTATGACGTCTCTTTGGTGATTTTAAATAGGTCAATGGTGTGTCTTCCTGGACTTATTTTTTTGTCGTTTCTCATACACTGACACAGTAATATTAGTGGTTATTTGATCTGGTGATCCTGTCACACATGTGTCAAATTTCTTGTGAGTCCAAGGGTGACCAAAGTAATAGCACTGGCCAAGCATAGAATATCGAGTTTATGTGTTAAACTTATAGACTCACTGCTTACAAGTATAAGGTGATCATAATGATGTCAAAATGCTAATCTTTGACCTCAAGCTTCTCCTGGCTCTTAGATAAGATGATGCGTGGTCGTACTTTACATTTCAAGTGATATTCTACTGATTGTGATTATGCTTTGTCCATGTGAATTTGTAGCAAAGAAGCACCTTTGAACTCGAGTAAAAATCAAATGATGAAAAAGTGCCCGGTTAAGAGATACATCGATGGACATGTGCATACTAACTTTTGCTTGATTCGTTGATCTTTATGTTTAATATAAGTCAATATGATATTCATCCATGCTGGTGATGTGCCAAGGTGGTCTTCCTTTATTTTATTTTATTTTTTAATTCAAGGTTCAGTTACATTACTAAAAATATCAAGTACGGCACAAGCTTGATTTGGTTGCAAGAATTAACCTTAATGAGAAATGTGGTTTCATATTGCAACATCATCAGGGATGCCCATCTGTGAACTGACTGTGAAGAAGATTTTGGTTCTGTTCTTTTTCAGGTTTGCCCAGCTGGATGAGGTGCTACCCTGCTTTATTTGTGGAACAATAGAGAATCTCTGGGTTTGTTTGATATGTGGTTTTGTAGGACGTGGAAGGTGATAAATCCTGTCAGGATGTGCTGGAATCTACGCTCTCTCTATATTTTAGCGATTTGATAGGCTGTCTTCTCACTGCTTTTCTTTTCTGGATTTGTAGATACAAAGATAAGCACGCAATAGGCCAATGGAAGTATACACTACATTGCTGCTACTCTCTTGATTTAATAACACAGCAAATTTTGGATTATGTAGGGTACACTTACGTTCATCATCAACGTAATCAATCAAAAGCTAAAGGCAAGCTTTTGGAGATGAATTCATACTGTGAATCACTTAGAAGGAAATTGCGGTTGTTGTGGTCGTAGTAAAGATTCCACAATTAGTCGGGCGCTCTTCAGCAGCAAAATTGAAGCAGTAGCTTCACATGCCCTCTTACTTGAATGCTGGGGACACTTTTGTTTCCCAATTATACTTTCCATGCAGAGATTCAGAGTTTGGACTCGGTTAAGTAACATGTTTGAAGTTTGTAGGTGCATGATGCTTTCACTGTTTTAGGTGCTGACAGATGACAATGAAAGATTCCGTTTCTGATTTTGTGTGTCACAAGTTCATTTTGCTGGCCAAACTCTCATGTTCAAATTGGGCCTGCAAAATTTATATTATCTCCTTTGTAATTATCGGCTTCCCTCGCTTACTCGGACACTATAGATATATTTTTTTGTAGATGCATGCCAACTGTTTACATCTAGATTCAACTCAGCCGGAAGCGCAAAGAAAAGTAAGCACGTCTAACCTATCTCATTTCTCCCTACTCAACATAGTCTTGTACGTTTTATTCTTTGACGGATCAGCCGCGGTTATAAGCATTACTCGTGAAAGCTCCCTCACTTGTGTTTTGCTTTAGGTACTCAATGGTTCTAAGCACCACATAATTTAGGAGAAAACCATAATAGAACAATTAGGCTAGTTACTACAAATTCAAAATGTTTCTCCCTGCTTTCTTATTTTTTAAGTGACCTCATTGTACTCTTGGAACTTCTATGGGAATGGCAGAATTGTTGCAAAGAGAAGGTAAGTAATTACGTTGATACCTCTCCATTTCTTCAATGAGTGTGTCCAGGATCACAAGGGATTTTATTCTTTACGAATCCAAGGCACCTTCAACGCATATTCACTTCTGCAAATTCACAAATGATGTTTCCTAAAACAATTACAAACAGTTGACACGAAGGAGCACTATCATCACCAAAGCGCCAATTTCAAGACAATCTCTCGCAATTGTCATGTGTCTTTATCAGAATTTTGTCAATTGAAATTGATAAAACAAACGGTCCAGCAGACATAGATGAACAATAACTGCTAAACTCCAGCATATGGAGCAACAGGACACACCAATTCATGTAACTTGTAAATTTTGGGTACTCGCTGCTCCATGAACATTCCATCGATTCTTATGTAAGTTCGAAAACAACAATAAACTCTTCCACTATCGGAGACAAAGTGATGACATCGACACTTCCAAGAAAGAAGTAAATCCTCATTTACTAATTTTGAGCAAGCTCTTAACTGGTTCATTTGTTGATTGTCATACACAAAAAATATTAACTAAAGACAGGAAATAAGTATAACTTGCTCAGTTCATATTGATTGTCAACCATGATTTTCATCGACAGCACGCGTGAAATAGAATATGTCATGCAGAGAGAATAGAGCAGGAAGTAGACGATACAAATAAAATATCATTTTAGTGGGTGTCCTCAGATTTACTACCTGCTTCTGGACAATGAAATTGACGAAGGTGGAGTAATCAATAACCGAAGGACAAGACAGGAATGGCAAGCAAGTAACATGCGATAATTTCGTGACAAAGTATTTACCCCATGACAACTGGACTTCGAACCACTTAGCATTCCCATGATTCGATTTACGAAGATGCACAAAATCCTGAACATAAAAAACAACGGAGTGAAGGAAATCTGAACGTACAGTCAACTCTAAAAATCAGTTGGAAGAGAAACAAGCTGGTGGTATAAGGCGATCCGATTTTTAACAGCACGCAGTGGATATAGCTCTATTGGTACGTCAATCCATATCGGTAACGTAAGGCAGTAGCTTCTGCTGACAGTGCTGTTGCAAGTGGAGATCATTTGGATAGCCATCATGGCAAGGTGGGTTTACCACAGCAATTACAATGGCAACGATGGACTGCAAGGCATGGACAGGAGCAAAGCTTGGCCATTGAGGACATTGTGGGGCAACTCAGCACCAACGATACAGCTAGCAAGCAGCCATACCATCGCTCCAGTTAGTGACCGAAACATGTGTCGGCCGAAGTTAGTGATCTGAATTGGCGTGATCGTGATTCATGCTCAGCGACGTCGTCTCAATTCTGTTCAACAGGGCGTACTATGATCATCACCAAAGATCATGCGTGTGCCAGTGACTCCAAGCCTTCTTGTCTCGCCGAACACCACCAATCTCCAAAGGATCACACGGAGAGTCAGTTTCATTCTTGCCAAGTATGGCATATACTCGTAATCACGTCTAAAGATTGAAAAATCAAACAATATCAAGTGAACATCACTAATGTGCTTTCAAATCGGACGATTACTGGAATCAATTCACAACAAGGTCTCAGACACATGATCATAGCCATTTCGAGCTCAAATTTATAACTAGACTCAACCTAAATCAGTACATGATGTTCGAAGTCAAAGAAAAAAAAAATAAACAATGATCAATTTCATCATAATAAGAGAATCGGACTCTCGGCCGCGGAAGGGAAACGAAGGAGATGAGTCGCGGCATTGAAGAGGCTGTTGATGCCGGCAACCGCCACTTGAATCAATTCAGAACGCTTGAAATCGCCAACTGAATCGAACGGAATCGCTTTTTTGAGATGAATTTTCCTTGCTCTTTCTTTTTTTTTTTTGGTTCTGGAATGGTGCTCTCGATGAAATGAACAAACGTGATCCTCCTGAGATTGATGGTCGACGGCGCGACCAGCGACGGAGTTGGAACTTGTAATGAGTGGGCGGTGGTAGCTAAGTGGCTATATCGGAAGTTGAGATGTTATGGTGACTGGAGATGATGGAAGATGGAGCCATTTTCCCCTGCTTCCTCCCTTCTGCGTGCGCGAGTTATCCCTTAGTGAATGGTGTTTTGCTTCTTCTTCTCCATGATCGAACACTTCCATTGACGTTTCTGTTGAGTTCTGACTTATTATACCTCTTAGAAATACTTCTTTTGACAAATTGCCTCCCAACGCCATATGGCCTTTCATAATTCTTCGCTTGAAGGTTTCGCATTAGTAATTTGACTCTCATAGAAATTGCTATTTAACTTATTCATATTATGATTATCTAAAAATATGTGAATGATTTTGGAAAGAGTAAAAATAATTAATGTTAGATGTATAAAGAGTTTTTTTTTTTTTTTGAGAGACTGTTTGGTAAGCTTTCCTGTGGTAATTCGTAGCCTTTTTAAGATTACAACAGCTTTTAATGAAATTTCTTCACTCAATTTCGAGATGTTGGAGATGTTGTCAACACATAATTTTTTATCGACAATTTTAGCAAAATTGGCTATTTAGGCCAAAACCAGACCATGTCGTTGGTGTTTGAAGCTTCGTTGCCAGCATGTACTCTCATGGGGTGACACTTTCCAAATCTTCTTCGTGCAAGCTTGACCCAGTAACCAAAATCGAGAACTCCTCCTTGACAAGGTGATTTCATTCCCCTTTCCTGCCTTGTTTTGGAAAGACACGTGACTGAACCACGTTCATGTAAACTCATGTGAAAATCACTTGATGATCCGGGCTGTAATTCGATTATTCATGATGGCTTTTTGGTTCTAACACTGATTTTAGACGAAAACACAGCTTCAATTTCTTGACCAGATTCAATCTCTTCAGTGCCCGTAGAATATTTGATGAAATGTCTACAAGATATGTAAGTGATATAATTCCTGATCCATTTCTATCTAAAGAAATTTTAGCATATATTACTTGCTACCGATCAGTCCGTTAGCATGTAGATTCACATATTATGTGGATTTAATGTATTTAACTACGAATGAGCTGGCAGATTATCGGTTTGCTTTGAAGAGGATGACGGGCTGAAAGAATAAAGAAGAAGAATAATAAAAAAAATGACGAAAGATGTAAGAAAAGAGGAAAAATGGGCAACGAATAATAATAAGATGGGGTTAGCGTGGGATAAGGGTTTAATCTATCTATAACAGAAATTGGGCTTAAAGATGGACTTGGTGCAGTTAGGAGAGATTGTGGGCTACAGGTTATTACTATGGGTAATGGGCTTAAGATGGGTGAAATCTGACTTGGGCTCAGTAGAGTTAGAATTGGAGGCGGCTCGATATAAAAGCCCCAATTGTGCCCATTAGCCCAGATTCGTGAGACCAGCGTGCGGCTCATGTCCAGAATAGGCCCAAGGGCCCGGCCCAGGTCCCTACTTTCAGATAATAATAAAAATAAAAATTTTAAAATAAAAACCTCAATGCCACGAGAGGTAAGAATTTGAGAGAATCTATGAGAACCATTGGTCCACCTTTGACATTACCTTAAAACCCATTCTTTCTTGCTTAGTCGAGAGGGTTGTGACAACCATAAAACATGTGCTACCAATACAATACAACTATAATTCAGTTACAACTATGCCAAATAGGCTCCAATTCCCTTTAGAACTCCCACATCAAGAAGCTCTTCTCAAAATGGGGGAAACCTAGTATCCTTCCGATTTATAAGTAAAATTGATTTCAAATTACGTGGAAATGTCCGGAGAAAATATGTGAGCTAGTTTCCCTTTACTATTGGTTGTGCAAATTCAATGTTTAGAAGAATGTGCCTTCAAGGTGCGACATCCAAATTTGTCAGGGTTAAACCCGCTATATAAGAATCAAATCAGATGCTCTCAGATTGCACTTCAGGCTTTTCCAATTGTTTGAAGTGCAAGCACTTTGCTATGACTATATAGGCACACTTGATGAGAAATCACACTCTTTTGAGGTTGATAGCATAGTACCATAAGGAAAGGATGATTGAGACATGGATAAGATAAACAAGGGCTCATTCTCGTACTCTCATCTGCCTGTGTTCATTTGCAACGAAATCGATCGATTTAATTCTAAACCTTTTGATAATTTGTCAATATAATCCATCTAGCTAAATTTTGACCAAAAATGACAAATATAAACACCGGTGTGGACAATTTTTGTTTCTTTTTCCTTTTCTTTTTTCTTTTGATGGAAATTGCGATTCATCTTCCAAATTCTTTAGCATTCTCAACAGGTGATCAATTAACGTAATCTTGAAGAAAGTCTTAGGTGGTGGACAGTACGTGGAAACCTTGAAAATAAGTCGAGAGTGGCTGCTGAAGAAGGGAAGATCGTGCGCTGTCAGAAGAAGCAAAGTAGAAAATGCAACTTGAAGTCAACTAGTGAACAAGGAATGTGCAAGCAAGCGTGCAGCTTGCACACCAGACGATCCACTATAAATAGGCTTGTAATTTAACCACGTGCGTGGGGTTTTAGGCCTCCACCAAAAGCGTGTGGGCAGATTAGCTTAAAACTCCGTATGACGACGCTCCTCCGCCATATCTACTTCACACTATTTTGTGATATGAAATAAATTATCCACGTCTTATAAATCTTTCCTGTGTCCCTCAATGTATCATATGCCTACTTCATTACTCTGCATCAATTAGACCATACACACATCAAAACACAAACTATTATTAATATCAAAACCATAGTTCTGCGCAATTAAATTTTCAGCACCTTCTTTTCTTTCTTTCTTTCTTTCTTTACTGTGGCCGTGCCTAGATCACATGATGGTGGCTGTAGTTGCCGTGGGCGAAGCCGCTTTGCCCAGATCTGAGGAAGGCTAGCCTCATCAGCCGTGAGCAAAGGCAGTTGATTTGAGCTGGTTGTGCTAGAGGTTGTGCTAGGCCCAACACTATCTTCAACAGGAGGAGAAGCACCCCACTCTCCTTCGCATTCCAGTGGCTCAAGAATACAGACATTGCCATCAGTAAGCCCTAGTGCAAACTGGTTAGGTTCAAATGGATGCGCTGCAATAACTAGCGGGTAGATTCTCAAGCTGCCAAATACATCAGTGAGGAATGAATAACATTTGAGACTATTGGAACTCCGTGAATGAGATTTGCCATTTTCATAAAGGAATGAGAATAACTGAGCAACAATAACCAACTCACTTGGGGTTTGGAGGGATATAAGCCGTAGGATTTATATGACATGTAAATCTGAGTGTAGGAGCAGTAAAAACACCGATACTTCCATCTTCAAAGCTCACATATATTGATTGGCCATTGCATGAATATGTAGCGTCTGTGATTGGACCGCTAGCTTCTTGAGTAGCCCACTAGTTGCAATGAACAACAAATAAAAGTAAAAGTACATTTGGCATGAAACAACTTGTACTACCAATCGCTAATTTTTATGCAATCAGGATGAAATAAGAGATTGGTTTGTGCACCCAAAAAAAAAAAAATTCAATACCTGCTGGAGGCATTCTAGTTTAGTAGCTTCATATGTGGCAATATGTGTTTCATGAACCACCAGCAGATGTATCTGATCCACATTAAATTGGATGCGAGTATCAGCAAGAGGAGATGCACCTAGCCTAGTTGGCATCTGCAGAAACCTACTAGCCTGCTTCTCCCATCCATCAATGCTCCAAACACAAACCTGCAGTGATCATAGACAACCATCAAAGGTGACATCAACATTGATGCACAAATGAAAGAATAAAATTCTACTTTGTGCTTCTATATTAAAATCACACCGATTTGTCTGTTGTAAGCAACAATAAGATATCATAGCTTCTTTTTTCTGTACTTAATGGGATGGGATTAATTTGTCAACACAAAAGACATAGTTTTTTGGAAGGATTTATTCCACCAGTAAAGGATGCCTTCAAGACCTGACATATGTTGAGGACATAAGCATAAATATATCCAGAGTGAACATCAACCCTTTTTCTGGAGCAATTTAAACTACATTGCTCTCTCTGCCCAAAACTTAGGCATTTTTACTTGGAAAGTAAGATACAGTAGTGGTCTGGTACCTGAGAGTCAGCACCAGAAGACGCCAGAACTTTTAGGACACTAGAGAAGGCAAGGCCTGTAATTCTTTTATGATGTCCTCTTAGTATTGCCTTGACCTGAGAAAGTGAAACAGTCAATAACCATTGACTTTGTTGCAGATGACAAGGTTAACTTCCAATGACAATGAAAATAGGTCTCACCTCAAAATGTTGAACATTGTAGATTCGAATAGAGGAGTCCTCCATTCCTATCACAATAATGTTATTGTCTTGAGGATGTAACTCCAGAAATGTTGCTGCGGGTGGTGGAGGCACAAATGTTGTCATCACCTGGATATCAGCAGGCAGGATAGTATTAAAAACTTGACAAGTAACAGTGGTACATATGTGCCAAGAGGCACTTGCCTCATTGGCATCTCCCTTCTTGGGAAGAGGAGAGACCAAGTTCGACTATTAGATCTCTGGATGGTTGAAACAAGCTCTCGCCTTCTTTACATTAATCAGTAAGAGCAAAAAGATTCCATTAAAGACAGAGAAAAGCCCTTGTCTTACTTAGCAAGTAAAAACACAGTGGTCTGGTACCTGAGAATCAGCACCAGAAGACAAGAGAACATTTAAGAAAGTTGAGAAGGCAAAGCCTTTAATTATTCGCCGATGTCCTTGTAGTTTTGTCTGGACCTAAGGAAGTGAAACAGTTGATATTCATAACTTTGTAACAGATAATAACAAGGTTAACTTTCAACAACAATGAAAACAGGTCTCACCTCATCATCTTGACCACTGTAAATTTGGATAGAGGAGTCCTCCATTCCTATTGCGATAATGTCATTGTCTTGGGGATGGAAATCCAGAATCGCCGATGCTGGTTCTTCAGGCATAAATGTGTAGATTGTCTGGATATTAGCAGGCAGGATAGTATTAACAACTTTCTAATGACAGTGGAACATATGTGCCAAGAGGCAGTTGCTTCAATGGTATCTCCCTTATTGGGAAAGGGGGAGAGCAAGTTTGATCATTAGATCTCTGGATTGTTTAAAAAAGCTCTTGCCCTGTTTTCTTTAATCAGTAAGAGTAAAAAGATTCCATTGAAGACAGACAAAAGCTCGTCCTAATTAGCAAGTACAGAAGGACATATGCTGAACTTCTTACTCTACTAAATAATGCACATGAAAATCAGAGCAATTGCTTTCATGGACCTTCCAACAACAGAGTTCGATACTTCCTGTACATGATAGAATCAATTCATTTAATCTCCGTAAAAACAAAGTGAGGAAATTGTGCATGCATATTCAGCACAATGGGGTAGTTCATCATCTCGTGCCTTGTAAATAGTGCAACAAAAAACTGACAAGAGGATGTAACCATGCTTTTGGGAAAATATTCACCTGAAAAGTCATTATATTGAATAAAGAGACCTTCCCCCCTGACGCTGATATTGCATAACAATCATTCTTTGACAGTGCAAAGCACGAAACTGCACCTTCAGGATTTGTATCACTTATGTCATTGATCATCAAATTCCCACCAGGAGGCTGCCATAACCGTGGTACTACACTAGTTGTAGCCTGCGAAAGAAGAATTAATGTAGTTGAAAATGTGCTAAAGCATAAAATAGCTTGCCAATTTCAAGGAAAAAAAGATTCCTTACCTTGCCTGTGAAGTTTGGATCACTTTCTTCCCATTTCCAGAGCTTGTGTACAGCATTCGATGATAAAGCCAGAACGGCAAGACCTGACTTTGTATAAATTAATCTCGAAAGCTGCTTCATTTATCAGCTTCAGTGGTGACAGTTAAATGTAATACCCAAAGTTAAAAGAAATTAAAAAGAAAGAGCCCAACAAACTGCGCACTGAACGATGGATGCGGAAATCAATACAAAGAGAGACTCGGTGATGCCCAACCATACCTGCATATTTATCCAAGAGTATCTGTGTGCATAAGCATATATACATACGCTATGTTTAGGTATGAACAGAACATATGATACACATGACATCAAAACCCAGTCGAAATTCTGGCAAAAGGTAGAACCTCGACTTAAACGGTCTAGGTGTATCGCTATAGAACTTAGAAAACCTTGAGTGGTCCATGTGCAAAAACACAGTGCCTTCACCCATGCTACTCTTTTCTGGGAATACTTACGCTTTTGCCTCCAGTGTTTGTGTATTTAGATTCAGCAGTTAAGTTTCCACTCTAAGTTTCTGGAAATTAGCAAGTTCAAAATAGCTAAATTCACAAGCTTAGCATTAACGACAAACATCAAAATGGTGCACAATGATATATTTTCCCGCCATGTACAAAGCAAAATTCACCTCGTGAAGAATCTGTGCCTTTTACCATATGTAACTGCACGAAAGTCCACAGAACAATCCATCTCATTGGATTTCAAGCGAAAACCAAAAAAGTCTCGTCATGCGAATATACCACTACATTCTGAATCTGGCAGCATCCATCTAACTACACATCAGTATCATAAATTTCATAATGTCCACAGCCAACAAAACTCAAAGCACAATTGCCACTCCGTAATCCCAGATGAATTAATGGTTACCTTATTCTTTCCTATTTTGTATTGTTGAGACAATGGGTTGGCAGTAAAAGGCCAAATGAAGGGATGACAAATTCCCCCAAATGTTGAGATTTAAGAGATTACTCACTGGAACACATGCAAATGAAACTTATAAAGCAAGTGCATTAAATGCGACTTATTCAAATTTGTGCTTATCTAGTAGAAACGTGACAGATAAATATGGAAAGAAATGCTGCATAAGAACATCCTAATTTGGCAATCATTTGTACCCTCATAGCTGTTAAGTTATTAGGTAGTCTTATGGACCGGCATTGTGATGGTTCATTGATTTCTGTCAGTTTCCAAATCCGTGATGTGTCTCCCGTCTCGTCAGCAATTCTGGGATTCACATGAGCCATGCTCTCACTGTTCTGTAGTGCTCGAAAGAGAGGATATCATTAGAAGATGTCCAATGAACATGCACATACAAATGCCATTACTGCATCATTCAAGTAAACCAGTAAGCAACAAATAAAGCTCCTTAAAAACATCTAACTACCTAATGCAGTAATGATACCACTTACCATATCGACCATTGTTGCTACTGGAGCACCTCTAGCATCCAGGCTTGGCCCAACAGTAGCATTACCAGAGCCAAATGCTGCGATTGCCAGTGGCTGCATAAAATTAAAGATATTTAGAAGCTTTGTACTAAACGGCATATGATAGGCATATGATCAATGCATTATCATATGCCGCAGTAGCACCAAAGTGAGAGCTCTTTCAGAAGGTTTTCATTCAATGACATGCATTGAAAGATAATAAAGAAAGAAAAATGCAAATGAAGGGGCAATATATTCCCGCTCCTCTTTAAAATCCAGGAAAACTGGACCTGACTTCCATGAACAAAAGACTTAAAATAGTGAGAAGTACATATGAGGAGTCTGATGAGATCTAATCATGAATGTTGAGAAAAGCATTCCATCTATGACAGATAATTGATCACCCTCTAAAATACTTCTTTTTATAGATTGAACCATCCATTAATAACTGAAGAACGATAAGGAAAAAGTAAGATGAAATAAGTACTTCATCTGAGGTTCCAAAGGGTCTTGATCTCTTCAAGACACGTTTAGAATCTACTGTTTGGTAGTCCATGGGTGAGTTGTTGGCAGGAGGAGTCATGGGAGGCTTTAAGAGAACTGTATCGCAAGACAAAAAGTAAATAAGATGACAAACTAACAGCTTGAACTTGTGGAAACTACAAAGTCAAGTTTCACAGCTTTTCCACATGTTATAGAAAGCCCTGGAAGACATCTAAGCCAATAAGAAAGAGTGAGTTTCTTGAGAAAAGTTAGTTGGGAAAGATGTAACAATTATGGGATCTAGCAGGCGATACCTAGAGCTAATACGCGAGACCGTAGTTTTGATAGTTTTTGAAACTTGTCTAAATCAGGCTTGTTTGGCGAAACCAGTTCGCCTGTATTGCTATGTAGCCCTTCCAGATTTTTCCATCCTGCAGCTCTCAACTCTTGGAGTTCCACCACTATTTCCTCGTCACCAAGCAATTTTACCAAACAAGTTCCAGTAATGTCCAATGTGCTCAAGTTCTGCATAGTCCCAATGCTTTCAGGTAATTCTACAATAGCTGTAGATTTTAAATCTAGCTCAATCAATGATGCCAAATTTCCAATCGAAGCAGGAATTTCTCTCAATGAGTGACATTCCGATAATAACATGTATTTCAAAGACAAAAGAGAGCCTATGGAGTCTGGAAGTTGAGCAAGTTTAACGCATCCATTTAGGTCAAGGAAAGTCAGAGATGTTAGATGGCCTATAGAGCTAGGTATGTGTGCTAATGATGCACAATAACTGGCTTGAAGGCCCTTCAGCTCCTTTAGAGAACCGATTGATTCAGGTAATCTTTTAATCCTTGTAAAATGTAGATTCATGTAACCTAACGAGACAAGGGAGCCTACAGATTCCGAAAGTTGAGCAAGTAGACAATCTGAGGCATATAATTTCTCCAGCTTTGTTAAACAACCTCTTGAAATAGGAATCTCTTTTATAGGAGTCGAATATAAATAAAGCTTTCTCAGTTCTTCCATTCTACCAACTCCTTCAGGAAGTCTCTTCAGTGCATGACATCTGTGGACATCCAAGAGGATGAGGGTCTTGATATCCCCAATAGAAGGATGAATCTCTTCCAAATTCGAACACCCACTGAGAATCAAAATCTCCAAGCTTTTGAAAGTGGACAAGTTGGGGGTTCTTCTCAAAGATTCACAGTTTGAGAGGTTGAGAACTTTGAGTTCTGTTGCCATCTGAAAGAAAGAGCGTACACCTTAGTGAGATTGGACCGCTGCAACTTATGATTTTCCACTTAATTCTTTTTAAAATTCCTCTAAAATAGCCATGCTCCACTACTCCTTCACCATTATCTTTTAGTATTGTTTGGCTAGACGTGGTATAAACATTTCTCAAGCATATCCCATTGCAAAAAGAATGTTAATGGTGTACAAATGTTAATGACTTTTATTTTTCGTTTAACATTTCAACGAAATTGCATATTAGATTTTAAAGGTTATGGCGATGCTGTTCTTTATTAATTAGACATGAGCAAATTCTATCATCAAAAAGCAGATGACAATTTCAAATGGAAGAGGGATGTATTCATTGGGCGCCATTTTTTTCTTCAATAGTATGAAATTAAAAGGCAATGGCTAATTCAATTATGAAAAACAATTTTTGAATGCTATATGTACAGGATATAAAAATTGTTATATTAGAATATATTTATATGCCATTTGAAGGATAATTACACTCTTATAACATTATTAGTTATAATTAGGGAAAATCACCAAAAAAGTTAAATTTATTGCGATTGTACCAATTTAGTCATAACTTTTTTTGTCAATTTGGTATTAAACCTTTTATAATTATATTAATTCAGTTTATCTAGCCAAATTGACCAATCGGTGCCGACGTAGACATTGGCCAACGATATGGACAATTTTTAAAAATATTTTTTTCGATTCTTTATTATTATTATTATTATTATTTTTATCTTTTCTTCCTTCTTTGCTTCTTTTCCCCATAGTGACTAGCGAACCTTCGGCGAGGGTCCAGCCCTCATCCAACCTCCCCTAAATCTAGGCGAAGCCACCTCACCATGACCCCTTGGCCTCACCCAATGTCCAACAAGCTCACTGTGGGGAAAAAAGCCAATAAGGAAGAAAAGAAAATAAAAGAAAATAAAAAAATATCAAAAATTATCAAAAATTGTCCACGTCATAATTGGTCAGTATCCACATTAGCGCCGGCCAGCCAAAGTTGGTGGGATGAACTAAATTAGCTTAATTGTAAAATGTTTAAAACTGAATTGGTAAAAAAAAAAGAAGTTTAGGATTGAATTGATACGATTACAATAAGTTTAAGATTTTTTTTTAGTTATTCTCCCATTATAATTGTGTTATACATTGACTTCAACAATCAACAATTACAATATGAATAAATATTGCGTGACCAGACTAAAAAAAAAAACATATATTGCATGCAGCAAGTCAGAGCCGTTCGTAAATTATTCTCATTATTCTAAGAACAACATAAATTTAGAATTTTAGTATGGACGTCCAACACAAGTCTCGGAGAAGGAGTTTCTGTTTTTACATGAAAGTATACTCATATAAACATATAACAAGAGTCGCTGAAAAGATATACTTTTGCATGGGGAGTAATTAACTTAAAAGCCATAAACAATTTAGATTGAAAAAAAGCTCAACATAGGCACGATATTGTAATCATTTTTTTAATAGATTTTAATTAACCTAGTAAAAAGAAGTTTTTTGAGTATATCTAATGTTAAACATGACTGGTTGTTAATATATTACCAATTTACAATATTAAGAGGCAGAAGCTTCTGGCTTATTTAGGTGCCTATGAATTCCTCTTGTATTTAGAGGAAAATCCTTAATACAAGGAAGGATATTAAACCTTTCAAAAAGAAAGGAAAGAGAACTTGGTGTGATTGGACCCATCAATAATACGTGATTATGCACAAGTGATATGCTTTCTCTACATTTTACCTTGAGTGGACCCCATCCTCCCCAATCTTCTGAAATCTTACTACATGACAGATTGAGCACAACTAATTTCTTCGGACGAAAGTTGACTGCTGCAAAATCTGAAGGACAAGTCTTCCACTCAAGCCATCTTAATTGAGGAAGCAATTTCTGGAAATCCCCGGTGAAATTCACACCATTCACTTTAATGAACCTCAAGTTGGTCAATTCTTTAAATTCTTCGGTTGCGTACCTTCTCTTGAAATCATAATTGTCAAGAAGAAGGGCTTCAATCTTGCTAGTGCCCTGTATTTAGGAATCTTTGTGGGTGAGCCTTCAAATGATGAGATGAGACCAAATGATATGAAATAAAATGTACTGATTTAATTTGCAGTACTGATTTCAATTTGCAGTCATACTATTTTAGTGTAGGCTTCTCCCTTTCAACTTTGTGAAATGACATGTAGTTACGTATTCTTTGTCTAATCTATGTAAAAGGGGAAACTCAAGAGGCTGTTCCCGACCTTTTCCCTTCCAATCATTGCTCCTTTCGAATTCCCAAAGACTACATCGTTCCAAATTACACTAAAAGGCCTCTCTTCATGCACACACTTCTTCGAGAATATTATCAAAATTCATTCCCTTTATAAGTGAAGTAACACTACCTTTACTCATATCCTTTGTATAACAATAGGACTCTTACAATCCAAACACATCTATCAAACTTGCCATCAAAACATGTATCAAGATTAAAGAATCTCAATTGCAGAATCCCCCTTTTTTTTTTTTCTTTTTTTCTTTTTGCTGCATCTTGTTCACAATCCTCTATAACAAAATGAAAATGAGACTGTCATCTCAATAATCTTGTTACGTCATTATATTTTGCATCTCAATTTTTATATTTAGTGTTTTTTTAATAAAAGATACTCATAACATTTGCACACGCTTTTTCAATGCTTTTCCAAATCACCATCTGTTACGATTACTTTTAGCTTGCATAACTTTTATCTTTCATGTCAATAATGAAAATTAATCATCACACAAAATTCAAAACCATATTTATCAACATGATACTAAATATGTAACTTAAAAGTTTTGGAATGAGTCATTGCTTTGAATTTACCCTTTTTTTGCCAATATTACGTATACTAATCTCATTAATAAAAATTGATCTGCCACTTTTTTGACAATATAATTTCTGTCGTAAAATTTATGCAGTGATGGATAACCTTCACATTTAGATCTTATAATAAAAAAGTTATTTTGACTTAAATTAACCATTACAAGATGGTAAGAATTATCTCTAATTGTGAATATAAGGATGTTATTAACTATTACAATGTGAATACATGCTTCTAGAACTTATGTGATGATCATTTTTTTTCAGAAAAATTTAGAGTCGACTTTATTTCTTGTCCTACATTTGATGATTGAATTAAAGGAGTGTACATATATAATTGAGATATATTGTGCTAATATTACTTCTATCAAAGCATACGGTTGTAAATTTGTTCTGAGTTTTATTATTTGTTTATAAATTTCTAAAATAAGTTGTCAATTTAAGGTTAATTTATCACTAAAATATAAACTTTGATGATTCTCCACAAGGAAAAAGTCATGCGGTGTTAAAATATTTAGATTACAGGTTTGATAATGTCATGTTAAAACTTTAGTTTTACTAATTCTTTGACATTAATAAGTCCGTAATTATGTGATTGAAGATGCCTGTTTGTTAATATATGCTTTGTTGAAAATACATGGTCCTCAAATAATATTATAAAAATATTTTCGAAAGCATATCATTGCAAGTATATTCTCATAAAAGCATACTATATCGTATCAAATACATCTATAATTTCACCACTAAAAGGACTTATTTACACTTTTTACGGATATCATGACTTGGGAATTAATTTTCAAATATATATATATTTGTTCGTTCATAAAATTTTGTGATTATGAATATTTGTTGGTTAACTTTCATTATTCTTTCAAAACGAAGTCAATTAGTTTTGTGGTCTTTATTCTTGACCATAAACTATTTTTTTTTTTTTTAATTTTAAAAGGATCTTCAAAATATTATATTGTTAATGTTTTTACTTCATCAAAATAGTATGCTCGTTTTAAATAACGTACATAAATAAAGCTTTTATCCATATTATCATTAACGAACGCCTCTATTCAAAATGGTGCAGTTAAATATGCATCATTTTCCACATTTTTAATGATAAGTTAGACTCCATTGATTTTTGAAACGGTTGTCAAGATAGAAGTATCCCCACGATTAGTGTCATTTGCCTTTTTATTGCAAGAAAAGACATTCTCTTTGAAGAATGACAATTACCAAATGACTTTGGACCAGACACTTCTCTTCGCATTTTGACTGGCTTAATTTTTGGTTGACTTTTTCTCCAATACATACATTACGTCTAGTTCCCTTCTTTCTTTACTCTTAGTGATATCAGTTAAAATTATTTATCTTTAATGTTTACATTAACAAGCACTTCTTTTTTAAGAAGTAATTTTAATAGAGATGTTTCTTCATATTTTTCATAGTAATTCATAAAGTGTTTGTTTTTTGAAAAAGTATGTTTATTATGCAGTTAACTTTTTACTTCTTACTAATTGAGTCCATTCGCCCAATTTTGGCTCGAAATTGTTGACATGGCTGGTTGGCATTAATGAGGTACTTTTTAATAATATTTTCATAATTTTTAATTTTTTTTCTACTTTTGTCTCTTTTTTTTTTTTTTTTTTAGGGGGTGGGGTTTTAGGGTTAGGGCTAGTGAGGGTTATCGGCCGACCCTTGCCGGCCATAATCGAGGGCTGACCGACCCTCGCCGTCCCCGGTGAGGGTGTCACCGCCCTCACTAGCCCTAAGCGAGGGCCACAATGCCCTCATTGGATCTAGCCAGGTGAGGGCTCACCGACCTCCTCACTTTCACCGACGAGGGTCGGTCGACTCTCGCCTGCGGCCCGCCAGCCCTCAACTATGGCTGATGAGGGCCAACTAGCAACCCTCGCTAGCCCTAAAAAAAATAGAGAAGTAAAAAAATAAAAAGTAAAAATTCAAAAAAAAATATTAAACAAAGCCACATCAACACCAGTCATCGATGTCAGTAATTTCTTTGTCGAATGGACTCAAATGACAAGAAGTAAAAATATTTATAACTGAATTGATAAAATTGAAAGGTTTAGGATGAACTGGCAAAAGTGTAATAGATTTAAGACTTTTTGGATAATTTTCCCAAAATTGGATTAAAAAAAATTATTTACCATGATAGTACATGTTTGAGAAATAATGATATATCATCAACTAAATCTTTGAGAAATAAGATGCTCACTAGGAGATAAATGACGTGGAAATAACTGTATAACGTGACAGCATATATTTGCCAAAGAAATGGGATTAATAGAAAAATTATCCATCGTCACAAAAGAAGTACTCCACGAAAGTCTACAGGACGAAAATAATATTTGCACATACATCATAAATAATTTGAAAGCCACATTGGCAAATTGAGGGTGTTAACTAACGCTTGACAACAAAGGGCTCAAATGCACAAATTGTAAAAGACAAAGGATAGCATTGAGAGGCTTTAATTGTATTAAAAAATTTAAAACTGAATTGATCGTTGTGCACTATATTTAAAACTTTTGAACAAATATTTCCATTAAATGATCATATTGAAACTCAACTTCACGTGTACACTAAAATTCTGCTACACAATTTCCTTCTTTTGCTAAAGATGAAATTCATATGAAAAATCCTTGGAGCTATGCCATTAGTCATAACTCGACAATCCTCTGGCAACCTAAAACAAAGGAGAAATGCCTCTATTCAGATGCACGCACGTGTAATCTTTATTGGTAAAATATATAATGTTTTCCATTTCGCTTTCGCTGGGAATAACCTCCTCATATTTATTCCTAAAATTGAATGAACATCCAGAGTGTGTCCCCTTCAACAAATAATTTAACTATTTATTAGCATTCCTTAGTTACTTCATTTGTCTTTCCACTTCTTTATTTTTAACTCTTAATAACACATACTTCTTTATGCAACATCTTTTGCTTCTTTTTTCTTGGTGATAACTTCTTTGTATAGTATTTTCTTTATAATGCAAGAAAAGAAAGTTTAGATTCTCTACTTATCAAGTGTTGTGGATTGTAATGGTAGTAGAAGTCTACTAATATAATATCTCATATTTTGGAGGATTAAGTAGAATGTGAATATGTAATTAACTCAATATGAATAGATTACCTTTTGTGGACGAGCTTTAAAAAAAGAGAAAAAAGAAAAAATACACATGGATCAAAAGAAGAATCTGAGATGGTGAGTTGCATGAGTATGTTGCAGGGTACTTTTGCTTCATTCCCAATTATTTCATCAATCGTTTGATATGTGTCCAATTCATTCCTTAAACCAATCAAGACACATGAAATGGGAAGAGCTAGAGAGAAATGGATTGGAGCGATATAGCCATTCCATTCATAGTTGATGGATAAGTATAAGTCATTGACCATCTCCAATTTTTGCAAATTGGTCAAATTTAAGACTAAAAGAGAAAATTGAGATACTGAGACAAGAGTGCACAGCAGAAACTTATGGCTCTATTACTCCCATCTAAAACTATTTTGAGTGTTATTACTGACGACTCTTGTGATCGCAAAGGTTTCCCATTATGACTAAAAGGTAACCTTCATCACCAGAAAAAATTATTTAAACATGTTTTACAAGTAGATGAATTAACAAAATTGCCCATCATAAAAGAAAAAAGAATTTATGTTAGAGGGCTCTATCACATGACGACATAAACTTCAATAATAAGTATAAGGAAATGTATAACAAGTGGTGGCCGTTATGATTAAAAATTCTAGGAATACTCATTATGAGAAAATATTTTGTCATATCTCATATGTAAATTATAATAACATCCGATTAAAAAATTTTATGACATGTTAGCTCACATTTAACAATTAAATGAGAGAAATGTACTAAATATGTGCTAAATAAATTGCTTGCTAAAATTTGAACGATGTAGAAATATTTATTATACCATGGCAGTCAATATTTGGTAAATAAAAAATCAATACAAGAATTAAGTCACATGATAGTCCATATTTAACAAATGTTGATATAAAATTAAGTAAATCTTTTTGTTAACTAAGATGCTCACTAAGAGTTGAGCTATGTAGAAGTGATTATTATGGGATGATAGTGAATATTTGACAAATAAATGTTATAAGGGGATTAATAGAATAATTATCCATTGTCACAAAAATAAAAAATAATAGTAGCAAATTCATAGAAAAAATTATGCACTGTTATAGAAAGTCTATAGAATGAAAATAATATTGGTTTAGAGGGTTACATTGCAAGGTTGCGTATATATCTTAAATAAATATGAAAGTCATATTATCAAATTGACGGTGTTGACTAATGATTGATGACAAAGAACGTGATTACATAAATTGTGAAAGACAAAGGACTATAACGTTAAAAAAAGAAAAAGAAAAAGATAGGGGACTAAATCACATAAATTGTAATACTTAGGAGACGAAAACTATACTTAACCCAATCCTAAAAAATATGGGACCAAGATAGCTATTCACCATAAATGAATGGAGGTCTCATTTATCATGGCAAACAACTCATAAGAAAGTCAATACTCAGTAAAAGAAAAAAATTATGAAAAGACCTCACAAGAAATCAAGGCAAAGATCCAAACATTAAACATGTGCATCAAACAAATATGTGGGAAAAGCACGGCCCTAACAATTTATAGATATCAAATTTTCTTTAAAAAGTGATCTGTCAAATATTGTGTTTCGTAGTTTTGTTGTTCCATTGAAGTTACCCAAAGGAGAGTATCCTCATCACAATGCTACTAGGCAAAGATATATCAATCATCAATAACCAAGAAATTACTTCTCAATTATGTCCTAGAATTAGGCAAGAACAACTGTTGATCGGAACAGCACCTTTCTTGGTGGAAGCAGCGAGTTTTGGGGATTGAAGACTGGCAATAATTTTTATTTCAAAAAAGAAAGAGATGGACTCATATTCACTGATTAAGACAAGTAGAGAAAATGCTTACTAGATTGCCATCAAGGACATATTTGGCTTCTTCGCTCCATAATCTGCTACGGTTTTGAGGAGCCGTTAGTCCTTCTTGACGAACAATTTCCCTCCCAAGATCTCTCAGTTGATCATGCATCATGAATGTGCCATCCTTATCAATTTTAATTAGGGACCTATGACATAATTCTTCAATTCCGCTCCATGGGAAAAAGCCACATGCATCCCACATATAAGTTGGGTTTTGTTGAGATTCTCCAATGAAAAAACATGCAATATCCAAAAATATAGATTTCTCTCTAACATGTAATGCTTCGTAACTTATCCTCAACCTCTTTTGCACTTCCTTTGCAGGCACTTCCTTTAGTTCCTTTAATGTATTTTTCCATTTTTCCATTCTCTTGCCACTTAATAGTGAAGCTATAACTTCAATAGCTAAGGGAAGCCCCATGGTAGTAGATACAAGAGCACGAGAGATCTTCTCATAATCACTAGGGGGTGAATCCTTTCGAAATGCATGTCTACTAAATAAAATCAATGATAAATCCAAAGGCAACCCCTCGAGTGGATGTTTGTAGTATGCCCTAGCCGTATCAAGAATACTCTTGTTTCTAGTTGTTATAATGATTGTACTTCCAGCTTTAAACCAACTCTTCTCCCCAATCAAAGCATTCAAGTGAGTATCATCGTCCACGTCATCAAGAAGAATAAGGACTTTTTTCATTGTCAATCGAGATTTAAGGATATGGATTCCTTCGTTGACATCATACACATCCCACGACTTCTTCATTATGTCAGAAATGAGCTTCTTTTGTACGTGTTTTATCCCATTGTCTTTAGATGTTTCTCGAATATTTAGCAAGAAGCTACGATACTCATAATGACAAGACAAGTCATTGCATAACGCCCTTGCGAGAGTTGTCTTACCGATACCGCCCATTCCATAGATTCCAATAATCCTTGTATCACTTAATTTAGGATCTATGGAGCTTTTAATGTGTCTCACCTGATCATCAATTCCCACCGAATATTCTGGAAGATCTAGCAAAAACAGTCTTTTTAACTCCCAGAAAACTCCTTTGACAACTGTTTCAACTAATTTTGCTTCATTCCTATCAAATGACAATACAAATTTCAATATATCATAGAAATATTTATATTCTTTTTCAAGTGAGATCTAGTAATGAGAAAGTAAACAATAGTGGTGGAGAATAATGTACCCGTTCTCAATTTTCTCCGATTCCAATCCTTTCAAGGAAGTGACTTCTTTGAGCGCTTCTTCCCATTCCTTCACAATCTTTTCTTCCAAATTCTTTTTATGTGTATCGATAGCATCTCCAAATCTCCCTGTGAGATGCTTCACTTGCCAAGCTTCCACTTTATGGGCAACACCATATGCCCTTTATTTCTCTTGTGATTCAACATAAGAGCCAACTCGCGAAGGCACCATTTGCTAGAAGCATAGTCCTCTGAGATAATCGGGATGAAGATCTTAGATTGTGTAATACTGCGGATAAGTTCCGGTCCAATCTTCTCACCAACATGAAGCTCATCATCGTCTCTGAACACATGAATTCCTGCATCGACAAGACTAGTATAGAGATGAGCGGTGAAGCCATTGCGAGTATCCTTCCCTCTAAAGCTCAAGAACACTTCATAAACATTTCCTTCCATCTCTTTGGTTCCGTCTTCATAATCACTTACAGGTGGAGAAGTCAATGAGGAAGAAGCCTCGCAACTCGGATCTTCTGAATGAGTGGGCTCAGTTCTTTCCATCTCGACAGAATTGGAGGAGCATAGCCTACAAAAGAAGTAAAAGAGGTCGAGGGGGACGCCCCACTTATCGAATCTTTTAGGCTCCGTCTATGTAATCACCTACAAAGGTAATGGAAGAGATTGATGGAGCTCAGCCTGAAAGGAAAATAGGAAACAAAGAAGATAAATATGGAATCCCAGATCCAGGAATTGCAGAGCTCATCTCATAGCTACATTCAAACAAAAATGAAGTCTGATTGACGAATAGGAGATTGATCGAGAAGAGCCTTGAAAGAAAGGCTAGATTCACAGTCCTGATCTCGGAATGCAGAAATGTCTCTAAGAACTCAAATCGAAACTCATCAAAAGAAAATGGAGCGATCGATTATCTAAGAAGTGCTCAAACAACACAATTCACCCAATGGTGTGATCTCTGCCGGTTCTCAGCCTTCGACCTCGGATTAACTACGCTCAACACTCTCTCCCGCGCTTGCTCGAACGATGCTGAGTTATTGCCGTCCAACCTTCCCAGACCCTTTTATCCACGAAAACAGAGTAGAAATTTGCCTCGTGGATTCTGCTTGAGTTGTCGCTTCACGCGGACCCACGCCGCTCCTCCTCTCTGCGTTGCTCGACCGCTACGACGGTCATCTGCTCAGAAACCGAAGCCAATGTGTGGTCCCAACTCACCTCGAGGATATCTTCGGGCACTCCGAATGCACCGAATTGCCCCCTCGAGCTCACGTGGCGCGCGGTCCGAGCGAGTTCCCGTGCTCTCCCTGACCGGGGCGACTGGGCGGGTTGGACGTTCGGGGCAATTTCTTTTGGCTTTTGAAAAAGGAGACGGCGAGGAGAAGTTGGCTGCAGCTACGAAGCATCGCCAAGCTCCGATCTAACCAGGATAGTGCCTGGCCCAGATCTGAACAAAGGTGCGGCGCCAGCCCCCGAGCTGAACAGAGGAGCGGACGGCAGCATTTACGACCTGAACAGAGGTGCGGCGGACGCCAGGCCCCGATCTGAACAGAGGTGCGGCGTCAGGGCCCGACCCGAGCAGAGATGTGGTCGAGGACGGCTCCGATTCACCAACAGACCCGGATCTAAACCAGTCGGCTACACGTCGGAAGCTCCACCACGCCTCGGTCCGACCAGAGGGACTGTCGCCTGCAGCTCCGGAACTCAGCTGCGAACTTCCCCGACACGCGGAGCTGTAGCTTGCATCTGCCGTGACTCCCTCGGCAGGATTGTAGACGGATTCGCCAAATCAATAGAGGCTAACTCAGCAGAACAAGCAGAGGCAGCAGCCTTGGTTAAAACTTGCCCCGAACAAAATAATTGGCTTAAGTTAGGACGTACAGCCTTTGATGGACCGGGCCAAGATCAAAGTGAAAAAAATTCCGAGCCTTACATTAGCTCATTGCAGTCGAGACACAAACAAAACAGCAGATTGCATATCCAAAGCCCAACACATGAATTGTCTCCCTAGAAATTAGGTTACTAACCCCGTTTGCACTTTTAGAATTATTATGTGCTAATGCTCTTGATATATTTGCTAATAACTTAATTTGGTAATGAATATCATCCGTATTTCAGATAATATATATTTATGCAACGCTCTTCTATAGCGCTAACTGAGGTGGCTCCATGTTTAGGCCTTTTGCTCTACCGACTAACGAGAAGCATTGCCTTTTTCAAAATAAAAGAAAACTTTGGTAGGCGGCCCTTTGATAAAAATTTAGGTTGCACTTAAAAACATAATTGAAGTTTTACATTTGAAAATTTTTACATATGTACATTCTTTAAGTTAAATTACAAACATAATTGTATAATTATTTATGTGACAATATCTACATATTTTGAATCTTTTAAGTAGTATTTGTTAAGTAAAAGTTTAACTATGAGAGGTACGAGAGAATAGAAAGTAAATATTTGTATAAGGAGACTAAGTACGCGGTGTGTGTAAACATAAACTCTTTCATATTTGGAGGCTTGTGTCTTGCCCGATATTTTGCATTAGTGGAGAATTTGTTGATATGCGGATTAATGTCCTTGATCTATGCTTCGTTGTTAAGAAAAAGATAGAAATCAAACCAAATAAGTTGTTAAGATCTAAACTATATTTAGCATTGTACTATGACAGCTTAAAATAAATGATGGCATTGGTAATTTCAAGTCGAACCTTATGCGTTATAACTCAATTTTCAACTTGACTCAACCTATCTTTTTTTTCTTTTGGCCAATGCTGAACTTAATTCATATGTGAGAAATAAGCTGCGAGTACATGCCCGTTTAATTAATAACAAAATATAGAAAAGAATTAATGAGCAATACTCATTATAGGTCGCGTCATTAGTGATCGGATAGTATGAACTGACTATACAACAATGTCACCACATTGACCGATTATGCTATCATAAATATATTATCTTAATCAAATGGTTACTTTTTGTTTCCTAAATAGAATAAAATTTGTTAAGATGTTTAATGCAATACCTCAATTTACAAAAAATAATAATAATAATAATAATAATAATAATAATAATAATAATAATAATAATAATAATAATAAGATAAGGCATATTAATGTGGTAGACAATGTAGTTCACGAGGACGATAGTGTATTGGTTATGCGTTTCGTTATGAGAAATAAACAAGAAGATGCATATAGTAATGATGATTATTTTATGAAAGATAAAACAAAATATATTTTAGGGAAGAATATGAAATGTGACTTTTTCATTTGGTCACCCATACAATTAAACCTCGGTGATAAAAAAATAGAATGCTTCTGCTATGGAAAGAAACTTGCCTTTGAAGATGATTACCAATCAATCAAAATATCTTACAAGATTGAGTCTTTTGCTGAGACAATCTTTGAGATAGACAATCAATATTTCCTTAAGAGGCAATCCATACCAAATCACAAGTTGTTAAAAATGAGATAAAATGTCTCAAAGAATAATCTTGTAGATCAATTCCATGCTTATTCTTAGCTTTTGTGGGACTCTGCTGATATCTAGCCTGTTGTCTTGTCGATATCCAGCCTTTGACTGGCTAACATCAATGCAAGTCACTTGCTAATATCACACATATATAAACTCTCCATTCTTTGTTTAATAAAGAATTATTAGACAAGAAGAATCCTTTCGACATGGATAGTACCTAAAACACAAATGCCTTTTTGCGATTACCAAGATCAATACAAACATGGATAGTTTTGTTAATTTTAATATATATATATATAGGGAGGTTTTATCAACACTTTAAATGATTATGACATTTTCTGATGATTTGGAATAGGTCCATTGTGTGGCTTTTTGGACTTATTTTTTGATGTTTCTTATACTCTGACAGTGTCTCATTATGGTTGTTTGATCTAATGGTCCTGTCACCGTTGTGTCCAGTTTATTGTGAGTCCAAGGGTGATCGCAATAGCATTGGCCAATCATAAATTATTGAGTTCATGCGTTGAATATAAGTACTCACTGTTGACACAAGTGATCGTAATGATGTCAAAGCGCTAATCTTTGATCTCAAACTTCTGGCTGTTAGATAAGATGGTGCTTAGTCATTTTTCACATTTCAAGCTATATTCCACTGATTGTGCTAATGCTCCATCCATGTAAATTTGTAGCAAAGAAGTAACTTTGAACTCGAGTATACATCAAAAGATGAAAAAGTGTCACATAGGATATCCATTGATGGACATATGCTTACTAACCTTTCCTTGATTCGTCAATCTTTATGTTTAAAATAAGTCAATATGAAATTCTACAATGCTGGTGATGTGCCAAGGGTCTTCCTTTGATTTTGTTGCAAGGTTCCATTACATTGCTAAAGATTTTAAGTATGGCACATACTTGATCAGATTGCGAGAATTAAACATTATCACATATGTGGCTTCATATTGCAATATCATCTGGGATGCCCATCTGTGAACTGACTCTGAAGAATATTTCGTTCTGCTCTATCCCAATTTGCTCTATCTTTGGGTTTGTCTGATGTGGTTTTGGAAGATGTGGAAGGTGTATGATGATCTTCGGTCTATATTTTAGTGTTTTGGTAGGCTGTCTTGTTACAGCTTTTCCTTTTTGGATTTGTAGATGCAAAGATAAGCACGCGATCAGCCATTAGAAAAATACACAATATTGCTATTCTCTAGATTTAAGAACGCAGCAAATTTGGGACTACGTTGGGGACACTTACATTCATCGACTTCATGAATCAAATTTTGAAGGAAAACTTTGGGAGATGAATTCATACTGTGAATCACTTGAAGAAGTGGGTCCAAGTTCACGAGGGGTTGGCACCTTCAGCACATATTCACTTCTCCAACATCATAAATGATTTTTCCTAAAAACAAGTACATAGTGTGACACGAAGGAGCACTGTCATCACCAAAGTGCCAGTTTCAATGCATCTCTCACAATTGTCACGTGTCTTTATCAAAATCTTGTTAATTAAAAGTGATAAATCAAACGGTTCAGCAAACATAGATGAACAATAACCGCTAAACTACAGCATATGCAACAACAGGACACACCAATCCATTTAACTTGTAAATTTCAGGTACTCACTGCTTCATAAGCATTCCATCAATTTTTATGCAAGTTCAAAAAGAACAATAAACTCTTTCCACGATCGAGACAAAGCAATGACATTGACACTTCCAAGAAAGAAGTAAATCCTCATTTACTAATTCTGAGCAAGCTATTAACCAGTTTCATTCCATGATTGTCATACCCAAAAGCTTATTGACTAAAGACGGAGAATAAATATAATTTGCTCACTTCATATTGATTGTCGACCATGATTTCCCTCGACAGCACGCGTGAAGTAGAATATGTCATGCACAGAAATAAAGCAGGAAGTAGACAATACAAACAAAATATCATTTTAGTGGGTGTTCTCAGATTTATTACCTGCTTCTGGACAATGAAATTGACGAAGGTGGAGTAATCAATAACCGAAGGACAAGACAGGAATGGCAAAGCAGGTAACATGCGATGATTTTGTGACAAAGTATCGACCATGATGACTAGAATTTGAACCACTTAGCTTTCCCATGATTCGGTTTAAGAAGATGCGCAAAATCCTGAACATAAAAGACAAAGGAGTGAAGGAAATCTGAACATACAGTCAACTCTAAAAATCAGTTGGAACAGAAACAAGCCGATGGTATGAGGCCATCCGATTTTTAACAGCACGCGGTGGTTATAGCTCTATTGGTACGTCAATCCATATCGGTAACGTATGGCAGTATCTTCTGATGACAGTGCTGCTGCAAGTGGAGATCAATTGGATAGCTATTATGGCAAGGTAGGTTTACCACAGCAATTACAATGGGAACGATGGACATCATGGACTGCAAGGCTTGGACAGAAGCAAAGCTTCGCGGTCGAGGACATTGTGGGCCGACTCAGCAGCAAGGATACGGCTAGCAATCAGCCATAACATTGCTCCAGTTAGTGACCGAAACATGTGTCGGCCGAAGTTAGTGATCTGAATTGGCGTGATCGTGATTCATGCTCAGCGACGTCATCTCAATTCTGTTCAACAGGGCGTACTATGATCATCACCAAAGATCATGCGTGTGCCAGCGACTCCAAGCCTCCAGCGACTCCAAGCCTCCTTATCTCGCCAACCACCACCAATCACCAAAGGATCACATGAACCACTGAGAAAACAAATGGAGAGTCAGTTTAATTCTTGCCAATTATGGCATATACTCGTAATCATGTCTAAAGATTGAAAAATAAAAAATATCAATTGAACATCACTAATATGCTTTCAAATAGGACGATTACTGGAATCAATTCACAACAAGGTCTCAGACACATTTCATCGAACAGATTATGGTCAATCGGTTGTGGAACAGATCAAAGCCATTTCAAACTCGAATTTACAACTAGACTCAACCTAAATCAGTACATGATGTTCGAAGTCAAAGACAAAAAAATTCAACTATGATCAATTTCATCATAATAAGAGAATCGGACTCTTGGCCTCTTACTTGTGACAACAGAAGAGGAGATGCTACCTGGTGAATCAAGTGGACTGAGGCCGAGGTTGGGCGCATGAATCACTGAAAGAAGCTCTAGAATGTGTTGATGATCGAAACCTGAACAGGTGGAGAAGATTCGAGCGGAATGACAAGGACGAGGCTAGCAACCGGCCATAACATTGCTCCAGTTAGTGACCATAACATGTGTTGGCTGAATTTTGCCATCGGAATCGGCATGATTGCAATTAACACTTAGCAATGTCGTCTCAATTCTGTTCGACAGGGGGCACTACTATCATCACCAAAGGTCGATGCATGTGCCGGTGACTCTAAGCCTTCTACTTGCCTGCGACCACCACCAATCACCAAGGGATTACAAGAAGCACAGAGAAAACCAAGGAAGAGTCAATTTCATTCTTGGCAACCATGGCATATACTCATAATCATGTCTAAAGAATAACAAATCAAACAATATCATGTGAACATTAGTAATCTGCTGTCAAATCGGACGATCATCGGAATCAATTCAGAACGAGGTCTCAAACACATTTCATCGAACAGATTATGGTCAATCGGTTGAGGAACATATCAAAGCCATTTTGAACTCAAATTTACAACTACACTCAAGCTAAATCAGTTCAAGACGTTCGAAATCAAATAAGCAGATTCAAACACGATCAATTTCATCATAACCAGAGACTCGGACTCTCGGCCTCTTAGTTGTGACAACGGAGAAGGAAATGCTACCTGGTTAATGAAGTGGATCGAGGCCGGGGTTGGTGCACAAATCACTGATGGAAGCTCTAGAACATGTCGATGGTCGAAACCTGAATAGGTGGAGAAGCTTCGAGCGGAACTGGAACATTTCGAAGCTCTCGGCCGCGGAACATAGGGAAACAAAGGAGGTGAGTTGCAATGGTGAAGAGGCTGTCGATGCTGGCAACGACCATTGGATCAATTCGAAACGTTTGAACTTGCGAATCTAGTCAAAGGGAATCGCGCATTGACAAGAGAGAGACGCGGTTTAGGACTAGACTGGGCCGAATTCTATCAGGCCCTCGAGCCGAGCCCAACCGTCTCAGTCAAAGTAATTTGACCCAATCCTTGCAATCTTTCATTATTAACAAAAGTTTCTCGAGCGGCAGTTGGGAAAATTTAGCTGTCAATGATCCTTAAGGTGGCTTTAGAGTATACATTTCAGTCGGCTAAAGTACATCACAAGTACCATAATTTGGCACAAGTAGACACATAAATGTCAAAAATGCCAAAAGGTACACTTAAGTGCACTTTTTTGGAAAATTGAGACACTTTAAGTGTTAATTTTGGTGAGAGCAACTAGAAATCAAACATGGCTTATTTCAAGAATAAATGTGGTCTAAGTGGCTCGCCAAAGTTGTATACTCAACAATTAATGTACAAAACGGCGTCGTTTTGGGATAAGCTAGTAAGGTCAGCATCACATGAATATATATATTTTAAATAATTGCCACCTTAGCAAAAAAATTTACAAAGAAATTTCTCACCGTTAGCACTTAAATGTCCATTTCTTCACTTGTGTACCCTTTGAAAGTTTTGGTTTTTAAGTATCCACCTAAGTCAAGTTTTGGTACTTGGGTGTCCGGGACTCCAAAGTCTTTGGAATGTATCATCTCATTATGAGTCTCTCATGTTAGAAGCCAATATAAAAGAGAAAATTCCAGACTAGAAGAAGTCGAGAAAGCTGCGACTCCAAAGATTCAAGACATCCATCGTAATTTGGAGAAACTTGGTGAAGAAAACAAGGCCATGGCAGAGGTCGGGGCTTAGTCTTCTCTGTTTTATGTTTTGCAGTTTTGAATGTTTCCAACTTGAGGAGAGGGCTGCCTAAAGCCATGGCTAATTGTTTTTTTGCTTGTCTTCACATGCTTTCTTGTTTTCCACATCACAATAAGATGCAATACTTTTCACTAGGCTAGGATAGAACAGTAATAGATGTTGCTCCTTGTCATCCCCAGCTTAATCAAACTCTCATAAAAAACCAAGATATGATACGAGAAAAAGGTTCAGGAAATCAAAGAGAGGTATGCTTCCTTGCCGATTTCTGTAGATAAAACTAAATGACGATATTGTCAACTCCAAAACACACCAAAAATCCTGTGTCTACACCTTCATGTGCATTCTACATAACTATGTACAGATAGTAGTTAATAAACAAAAAAATCCCATGCCATCCATAGTCTCGGACAACAACGCAGCATAAGGCCAGAGGTGAAGAGCACCCAACCTTGAGTAGTACAGAATAGAGACCTCAAAGAACTTTTTTACATGATAATAAAATTTGCATGTTATTCTATGATGGTTCGGGACTAAAATTTAATTTATATTGTTCAACATTAAAATTTTATTAATTCCAATAGTAGTTCATACTGCCTTGTGCTGAAATCTGTATTGTTCAACATAAAATCTGCACGTTATTCTATGATGGTTCCGGACTTATTATTCCTCCCAAAAGTGCTCGCTTTGCCAAGTTGCCTCCCAATGGCATTGGCAATCTCCTTTTATTGTTCTTTTCTTGGAGGGTTTGAATTAACAAATTGGTTTTTGTAGAAATTGCTATATAGCCGATTTATTCAATGACTGTCTAAAAATATATGAACGATTTTGTAAAAGGTCAAAAGAATTAATGTTTGGCATACCGATAGTACTTTTTTGAGAGGTAGTTTGATACCATCTCCAAAACTACAACAGCTTTTAAGTGGCTCTTACTCCCTTCTAAACTCCCATGTCAAGAACATCTTCTCATAAGGGGGAAAACCCAGTATCGTTCCTATTTGTGAGGGGAGCTAAATTCCAAATTTTGTGGAATGTCCAGAGAAAACGTGCCCACTAGGTTCACTTTGCTATTGATTCTGCAAATTCAGCCGTTTAGAAGAAGGTGCCTTTTAAGACGCAACATCCAAACTTGCCGAGGGTTGAACCCGCTTTATACGAATCAAATCAGACACTCTTAGATTGCACATCCTAGTTCTGCATTTGTTTGAAGTGGCAGCGCTTTGCAATGACAATATAAGCTCATGTGCTGAGAGAAACTACTCTTTGGTGGCTAATAGCGTAGTAAGGGAAGGGTGATAGGAATATAGATAATAGATGAGATCAAAAGAGGCTCGTTGTCATGCTCCCACTTGCTCTGTGTCCATTTGCAAATGAAAAAATCAAGTCTGTTAACTGTAAAAGTAGGAGAAATAATCGATTTGTGTCCCGACGATACAGTGTTTAACCGACTGCAGTTGAAGACTATCATCCTCAAAAAGATGGAACTTGATTCCCAAAGATTGCAGTCCAATAAGCAAAATGACGAAGTAGACGATGGCGAAGTATTTACTTTCATCCAAGGTCTGAGCATTGTTGCACTCAAATCGCGTTCATAATAGGAACACAAGAAGAAGGTGATTTTTAATTAATTAATTAATTATTGTTGTTATTATTATTATTATTATTATTATTATTATTATTATTATTTGTGGCGAAAGAACAAGAAAGGAGAACCTGCTAAGTGCTAACAAGTGCTACTTCAGCAAATTAAAAGAATAAATAAAATACATAAGAGAAGTCCTTTCAGCATGACGCAGAAGGAACAAGAGAAGAAGCCACCTGCGAAAACTAAACCCTGTTCCTATGATCCTTTAGCTTGCTAACTAAAATCAGACAAACCTGTCTCCAACTCGCATAGACAACGCTTTCCACACATCACCCTAATTTCATGTTCTTCTTTTTCACTTTCAGTCAGCCTAAATAATTATAATGAAACAAATTATCGCCGCTAGACTTGAGCATGAGTCCATTAGGATGCTAGTTGTACCACTTAAAATAGATTGTGTCAAACTATGTCTAGAAGAAGGCCCTGAGGTTGTAAGATTGACAAGTTGATAAGGATGCTAATTGTACCACTTAAAGGAAAAATTGTGCCAAACTATGTCAGGAGGAAGACCCCGAGACTATAAAATATTCTTACGTTAAAAAATCCTACCTTGCCCAACCTTCGCTTGAGTCGTGCCCCAACATTTCTATATATGATTCATTTTATGAACGAGCTTGAGCAACACTTTAGTCTTGATGTTGGTCCAAACTAGGCCCGCAGAATAATCACCTGTGATAGCAATTTTTATGCCAAATGGACACTTGACTGCCCTTGCATTTCAATTTTAGAATATCTAGGAGTATTCTAGCTTTTGTCGTCATGTTTTGTTTATCATTTCTTTGCTTTTCCAATGTCGGTAGAATTTATTACCAATGTTAATTCGGATGCATCATCATTTTGATAATAAATGAGAACGAGATGATTATAAAATTATTTCGTTCATAAGTAATCACATAACATACTTCTTACCATAATTCACATAATTCTGAATTTGCTCAATCAAAAAGTAATTTGTTATCAATGAAAACGGATAACAATCTACATATGATCAATTTCAAATTTAATTTTTTTAATTATTTCGAACACCCGAAATGAATAAAAAATGTCTATTGTGTAAATCTCAACTCAACAAGCAATACCCAATTCTTTTTAAATTTCTCCTAAATAATGATTGAAATTAAGTTAGTTGCATTGACAATAAATTATTCATTTGGCCACAATTAGTTCTTTTTTTTGGTAGAAAGTAGCAACCTTTATAATTCCAGGAATACTGCAATCTTCTCCAACTCGGGCGATTCGACTCAGCCCGGCGATCGCAGCAAGCCGGATGGGGAAAAGATGTTCTTCCTCCGGGTCCACTCGGTGGACACCGACCACCCCCTCGCCACCGACTACGGCGGCTTCTCCTCCTCCTCGCTGCCGCCGCCGCCGCCGCCGCGGCGGAGGAGCCCTAGGTTCACCGAGAGGAGGGGCATGGTGCACCTGTTCCGGACGCTGTCGCACGCGCCCCTCTCGAGCCCCGGCGCCCGCTCCACCACCCTCTTCGTCGTCGCCGTCCCAAATTACTTCTCCCCCGAGGACTTCATCCGGTTCTGCGGCCCCCGGATCGACGACGTCTCCGAGCTCCGGTTCATCAGGTTAGGTTTCCATCGTTTCTGTTTTCTCTCCTCCTCTTCTTCGGGACTTCGGACCGGATTTTTCAGTTGGTGAGATGAATTGGGTAAGGGAAAGAGAGAATTCGAGGAGTTAGAATTCTCTGACGAAAATCTAAGAGATGGACTCGATTACTGAAAATTTGCTCATGATCGTGCCTTAGGGAGTGTCCGATGATGAAAGTTCAATATTTTGGGAGCATTCCGACGGTGGAACTGGGTTTTCCGATCTGGGTTCATTTTTAAATGCTTTTTAGTAGTTTTAGTGATCGTTGTGTTGCGAATTGTGCGTTTGATGTAGGAATGATGGGATGGAAGATAGGTACAGCGTGCTGATCGAGCTTACCGATCAAAAGGCAGCCGATGGTTTCTATTGCACCTTAAATGGCAAGAATTTCTCGCCTGCTGAGGTATTTGCAATTTTTGCACCTGTTGTTTGCTGTGAGATTTCATATAGTCGATTTCTGTGTCACTTTTAATACTCATCTTCTGGACATTCAGGCTGAGGTATGCCATATTCTATTTCTGCACGAAGTGGACTCTACCGAATCAGCTGATGTAGCCAGCACACCCCCGTCGCGCTTTACGGAGCTACCCTCTTGTCCAGTTTGTCTTGGTAGGCCATGCCAGTACTCCCTTGCTGATTATATTTCCCTTGCAGTGAGACGAGTTTATAGAAAGTTGTTTACAATTGCAACTCCTTTTCTTTTGATGTCAGAGAGATTGGACCCAGATACCAGCGGAATTTTAAGTACACAGTGTGACCATTCCTTTCATTGCTCATGTGGTACAAAATGGACTTACTTGTCTTGTCAGGTTAGACATTCTTCTGCTGATACAGATTAGATGAATTTATAATGTAATTTCTCAGCTACTGCCACTATCTCTCTGTTAATCTGCTGACTGTGGATTAATTGTTGGTTTTTGATAATTAATATTGGCTATAGCAGTTGTGGCAGTATTTTTTTAATCATGTACTTTCACATTTTTTCTAATCAAGTCCCTTGCGCTTTTAATTTGTTAAATAAAGTTCTTCTACTTTTACCAATTTTCTAATCAAGTCTCTTTGACACCAAGTCAGGCCAAATCCAGCTGATGTGACTGTTAGATGTCTTCGTTGTGTGACATGGATAAAATTTTTCTAATGTGGACATCCATTATTTTGTCCATGTCACACTTCGAGGTCATCTACATTGGCTAAATTTTTCCATACATGTCCACGTGAGCATCTGCATATTTTATCAGCATCATACATTGTTGTCGTCGATGGGCCACTTCAGTTGAATTTGGTCGTATTTAGTGTTGGAAAGACTTGATTCGAAAGTTTGTTAAAGTAGATGGACTTGGTTAGGCAAATTAAAAGTATAGACATGATTAGAAATAGCATGAAAGTACATGAATGAAAAGTAGAATTTTCCTTTACTTTATTGTGCTTACTAAGTTCAGGATTTCTTTTAAATTATCATGACATTTATTTGGAGATTTGGAATAGGTCAATGGTATGGCTTCTTGGAGTTACTTTTTGTTGATTATCATATTCTGACACAAGAATTTTTGCAATGTCTCATCACGTGTGTTTGATCCAATGGTCCTGTCACTCCTATCTCAAATTTCTTGTGAGTCAAAGAGTGACATAAGTAATAGCAGTGCCCAAGCATGCACGATAAGTTATGCGTATGTTCACAAGTGCGGGTGATCATACTGATGTCAAAAGTCTGATCTTTGACCTCAAACATTTCCTGTCTTGAAGCTAAGATGTTTCATGGTCATATTTTACATTTCAAGTGATGTCCTAATATGCTCTGTCCATGCCAATTTGTAGCAAAAAAGTACCTTTGAACTCATGTAATATCAAAAGTAGAAAAAGTGCCATGTAGGAGATATATCGACAGACATGTGCATACTGACTTTTGCTTGATTGGCCAATCTTTATGGCTAAAATAAGTCAACATGATGTTCTGCCATGCAGGTGATGTCCCAAGGGTCTTCCTTTGATTTTTATTGCAAGTTCCAATTGCATTGCTAAAGATGTCAATTACGGCACATATCTTGATTTGGTTGCAAGAAATTACCTTGATCAGAAATGTAGTTTCATTATGCAACATCATCAGGGATGCCCGTCTGTTAACAGATTGTGAAGAAGATTCTGTTTCTATTCTTTATCAGCTTTGCCGTCCATGCCAACAGCAAGATGAGGTGCCATCGTCTTTATTTGTGGAACGATGGAAAATCTTTGGGTTTGTCTGATATGTGGTTTTGTCGGATGTGGAAGGTGATAGATCTAGTCATGATGTGCAGGAATTTTCGCTCACTCTAAGTTTTAGTGATTGGATGGGCTGTCTTCATTATAGCTTTTCTTTTCTGGCTTTGTAGATACAAAGATAAGCACGCAATCAGCCATTGGAAAAATACGCAACATTGCTATTCTCTGGATTTAAGAACACAGCTGACGGCAAGCTTTTGGAGATGAATTCATACTGTGAATCACTTGAAGGAGATTGTGGTAGCTGCGGTTGTAGTGAGGATTCTGAAATTAGTGGGGCGCTCTTCAGCAGCAAAATTGAAGCAGTAGGTTCATGCGTCCTCTTATTTGTATGCTTTGAATATTTTTGTTTTCTGGTTCTCCTTTCCCTGCAAAGATTTGGAGCTTGGACTCAGTTAAGTGAGATGTTTGAAGTTTTGAGGCGCATGATGCTTTTATTGTTTTAGGTGCTGACAAATGACAATGAAAGATTCTGTTTCTGTTATTGTACTTCACGTGTTCATTTTGTTGGCCAAATGTCACAAGTTCATTATTGGGCCTGCAAAGTGGATATTACCTCCATTATAATTGTCAGACTTTATTCATTTACTCTGGACACTGTGGCTTTACTTTTTTTTGTAGATTCACGCCGACTATATTCATCTAGCTTCAACTCAGCTGGAAGCGCAAAGAAAAGTAAGCATGTGTATACCAAGACCATTTCAATTCTCCCTGTCTAGGGCCCGTTTGGTTCAGCTTTGGGGAAATGCCTTTGAGAGAATCGCAAATACCTTTGAGATAAAGGGATTTTCCAAAACGCTTTATCGTTTGGTAAACTAAAACTAAAAAGTCTTTAGAGAAATCTGCAAAACCTGTTTGGTAAACTTGTATTTGAAAAGCCATTTGGTGTGACCAAATTAAGTGTTTTAGTTTTAGTATTTTTAAAATTGCAAAAAGAAACAATGAGTATATAACATTTTACATGTTCATATTGAGAGTAATATAAAATATACATATTAGTAAATTTATTTAAAAATTATATTAAAAGAATTTGATTATAGATTAAATGCAAAGCTTAACTTTTAGTCTAAGGTTCTTTTAGGTTTGTTTTTAATTTTAAATAAAACCAAGTTCCTCTCATACAAATTTGACTAGAAAAAGTCATTTCATGATAGTAAATATGGGCATATATGTCCGGAAAAAAGAAATACGTTATACTTAGTATTACAAAAATAGCAGTTACAGAGTATAATTGGCGCTTAGCAAAACCTAACACGCGAGGGCAAAAGTATAGGAAATGGGCCCCCTTGAACTTTTCGGGACATCTCAACACAACAAGATGCTTATACATACCACAGCCCACGGTGGCTCGATTGGCCTAGGAGTTAGTACCCCATCGCTGGGGGAAGAGTTCGAACTCCGGGGCATGCCGCTTCAATGCGAACATGCGATTTACCTGTGCTGGGGCTTGCGGTGGTAGAACGCCCACCTGGGTTTACTCTCCACCGCGGCCGGCGCGCGGAGCCTCGCTAAAAAAAAAAAAAAAAAAAAGATGCTTATACATTCGGGTCACACAGGGGAGGGTCTATGTTAACTTGAAAGGGATTGCATTTTAGTCATAGATATTTGCTCTTGCAATACTCATCTTCCTTACCGGGCTCTGATAAGAAATCATCCAACTATCTTCCGTCCGGGGGTTGATCTTAGTTCGGATGCTTTCATGTGTCGATCTTACAGTTCGGAAATTTTCATGCGTTACGACATTTTGTGCAGGATCTTAAAGTTCGGTTACTTTCATGTGTCGATCTTAAAGTTCAGAAATTTTCATGCGTCATGACATTTTGTGCAGGAGTTACGAAGAATTTTAATGTATTGCGACCCGTTAAGACTTAGAGAATCCATCATCGGTGAACCATATAACCTCCCCCTCGCCTCTTGTCACACACATTCATTAAATAATGGAACATCGGCTGACATACGGACGAACAAGCTTAGAAAGTGGTACCATTTCTCTATTGATTCTCTTTTGCCGTTTTCATAATTAGTGTACAGCATATATGAGAAAACCGAAACGCTACAAAGAAATTTCATTGTCGATTAATAAAAATAAAAATAAAAAAGAAGAAGGGGACAATAGAAAACAGTTTTCTTTTCTCTATAGGCACTTCGCGGCTCTATATCATTACCAATTACCGTATTACAAAGCAGCGTCGAACGTCACGCTCGTTTGAGGCAACCACTCGCTCCCTTGGATGAACGACCCCACCGTGAACTTCCCGGCCTCAGTCGCCGTGAGAGCCGGCTTATACCTGGCCCACGCAACCTGTTGGGCCGTGCTCGCCCCCGCCCCACGGTTTTGGTACTCCCCGTAGAAGATCGTCCTTGGGGTATCCACATCCTGTCTGTATTCACAACGGCAGGCAAACAGGATGGAAGAAAAATGATGTCAAATTATTACAACAACAGGACAATCAACTTCAAAAGCCATAAGTGCTGGTCATGCATGAAAAAAGAAAGGCAGAAACTTGAAAGGTTCCCATTCTTGATCTAAGAATGTGCAAAGTACAGTCCCTGCAATGTCAGGAGGCCATATAGCTCATGGTTTATCGAGATAACAGGTAACCCAGAAAAGCATTCTAGATTCAGAGATGTTTAATGTTTAAATGAAAATGGAGACAGGGCAAACCGTATCTTCTGATCTAAATGTGAATCTTCCATGAGTCCCATCACAAATAGGCTAAGCATGCATCCACTTTAAGGAGTTTGGCTGCTTTAAGAGAATTTATCAACCTAGTTCTATGACATAATCATCATGACATAATCAGAGTTCGTAAGCTGTTACCAAATTCCCTATTATTTCTTCCTTGGATCTTATTTATCAATTCAACTGAAGAACGTCCAAGATGAACCTAACTTGCTTCACCACCTGAGAGTTCTGTTTACGTCCTGATGAAGACAACGGGAGACCTAATCAATGGCTTAAATGGAGACAACCCATTCGTTGGTTTGTACTCCACAACTAATTAGTCTAAACATAACTTGCCATCCCCAACATCCGCCATACTTCTCTGCTATAAGAATGTGCTAGTTCTACTTTGACAGCTCTAGACCGAGAGGTAGCAAATAAAGGCAAAAAAAAACAAATGCGAATATTACAACCATGATAATCTGTTCCCAACATGTCCAAAGCAATGGTTAAAGTGGCTGTCTGCAATTGGAAGCATTTACATGAAATGGTCAATCACAGCACTCATTATTTTGGAATTGTGTTAACGGATTCATGAGCTTCACCTTGCTGAGTGAAGAAACTAAATTCCTAGTTTCCACTGCTTCATCCACCATGTTAAGTAAAATAAAGAACGTATAACAGCGCCACAACACGTGGAAAATACAATCTTTGCAGGTAAATGGCTAATTTTGTATTGAGGTGGACAAAGGCATGATAGAGAATGTTTTAACAAAGAAGTCAATCTGAATGTACAACATTTATTGAGGAAACAAGCCGTATCCTCTTGGATGACTTAAAAGCAAACAGGCAGAACTGCACAGATTACCCTTATCTCTGCTTGAAAGATTCAAGCAATATCAGCTAAAGCACGAAATCACCAACAGCTGGTGAGTTAGGATACTATTCACTTATTGCTATTATTCGTGAGTAAGATCTACAAAACAATTTCTCAACGTGAAGCAAATGATGGCACACTCCAAACTCCAACCTCTGACCCATCTTCAAGACAACAAAAATTAATTAACTAATTTTTTTTTTGGGTGAAAGACAACAAAAATTAATTGATCCCTGAGATTTTCAAGACACCTGTGAACAAGATGAAAACATGGGCATCCTCCAGCTTGTGTGGAATTCCAGCAGAAACAATTGCCTAATGAAAAGTACATAACCAAACATGGGCATCCTACTTTTCGTTCTTTTCCAACTCCCCCACATTGTTTCATGCCAAAAGCAGCATAACTCGGCGATTGTATAAGCATTTTGCAATCATGGTCAATGCCTACAAGGGAATTTTCGAAGTCCCTCTCATCACAGCACAGACAATCCAGTTTTCCAAGCTAATCATACTTTTCCCTCCATGAGTACACCAAATAGAGAATCCAGGAAACTGCTAACGCAATATCGCCGATGACCTTCCTCGGCCACTCGTCAACAAGTTCATCCACCTTCCTCTCAAAGTAAAACCTCCAAACAGCGGTCACAACATGGAGGAGCACACAATTTTCCTTAAGTGAGAAAGGTACCTAGAAAGTGACATTAAAAGCCTCTAACAACGTATGCATTCATCTATGCAACAGGAAGGGATCAAAACCCCTCCTGCTCTACAACATAGGACATCGAACTATCACTCATTCAATTCTACTCTGCTGTCTTCCAGCTATAACAATTTACAGCTACCATGATGAAAGGTGGTGAAATCGAACCCACCATTCGACGGGGCACGAAAATCCATAACAATGCATCAATCAAAGCAAGCAAGATCGTAGACCAACTTGTTGCAGGGTGTGTCGGGGGTCGGAATGTGAATGAGATCGGAGCACAGGGAGGCCAAGTGATCGCACCACGTTCGAGCTTCGACCTACCCGGACTCGGCGCCACACAGCAACTCGTCCTCGCCTTCTTCGGTCGGGCGTTCCTAAGAGAAACGAGTTAGCACATAACAGAACGAAAGAGCCTAAAATTCAGCGAGCAAACTCCACCAAGCACACACCCGTCGCACACCAAACCCTGTGCGAAATTCAAGAACCGAAAAACCGCAGCGCTCCTAGATCAATCGAATTCCAAGCGCACCGACAACGCCGGTCCGACCCCAATCACGCGGTTCCGGCGCAGACCCAAGAAAAACAGAATCATACCCACGAATCGAAATTGAACAAACACCCGAACGGACGAACAAGAATAGGGGGAGAAAAGAGAGAGGGATCGGGTGTGCACAAGAGAGAGAGAGAGAGAGGGAACAAACCGAGAAGACCGATAATAGGCGGATTCGTTTACCATCCAGCGACGAAAAGGAAGTAAAGAGGGAGGAAGAGAGAGAGAGAGAGAGAGAGGCATACCAGGTAGAAGAGAGAGGAGAGAAAAGGAGGCGGCGAGAGTGGAGGCGATGCTGCAAGAATTGGTGAGAGCGGATGCTGCGAGAATCGACGAAAAGAAAAGAGCCTTCGCGTGATGGACTGTAGAATAGAGGAGACGAAAGAGCATCGACAAAGGTGGGTTTTGCTTTGGGGTAGGGTAAAATTGGACTTTTAATAAAATTTTGTGGGTAAAATGGACAATTATCAAAAATTCATTAATCTTGCCATCAGCATGCCGAAAATGCTGAAATGCCCAAAGCAGGTCCCCATCTGCTTTTCGGCCAACATTCCAGCGCAAAGTTTTCACAAGAACTTTAAAAGTTGAACCAAACACCTTTAAATTTTTCCCAAGCCCCTTGGGAAAGCTAAACCAAACACCCCCTAGTCTTTCACATTTTTTTTATTGACTAATCAGCCATGGTTATAAGCATTACTTGTGAAAGCTTCCATCATTGTGCTTTTTGCTTTAGGTAATGGTTTTAAAGTACCCATATTTTAGGAGAAAACCATAATAGAACATTAGTTTAGTTATTTCAGATCAAAAAATGTTTCTCCATTTTCTTGTTTCTTTCTTTCTTCTCTCTCTCTCTTTTTTTTAAGTGAACTCATTTTACTCTTGGAAATCTATGGGATTGTCAGAATTCTTGTGAAGAGAAGGAAAGTAATTACACTCGTGTTGTATAATCTCAGCTTCATTTGCTTTTATATAGTGTACAACATTTTATACCTGTCAATTTGCATACTGCATTTGTCTAATGAGCTTATATAGGAAGTATAAAAGAACTAGTGGGCTTGCATCAGCTTGAGAGAATTGCAAAACTCTGCTATTCTTTTTTCTTTCTGTTTTCTTACTAATATATCTGTGGTGGAAAATGAATTGAGTTTCCCTAAGGTGCCAGGACTCTTTCATTATTGACTTTTTGTGATGGATAGTCTTAGAAGGAACAGTATCTGAATTGAAAACCTGTTGTATTGGAAGTAGAATTACAAAAGCCAGTAGATTATATATAAACTGGCCATGCTACTGTTGGTGATAGTGTTTTGTTTCTAACCCATGTTTGTCATTTTTGTTACATAGACTGCCATCATCCTTAGACTGACTTTAAAGAATACATTTTAAGTCCTTGAACATATCATCCCCTATTAATTCTTTTGTTTTTCTCCGTTAGCATTATGAGTCTCTCATGTTAGAAGCCAAAAGTAGAAAAGAAAATTCCAAACTAGAAGCAATCGAGAAAGCTGTGACTTCAAAGATTGAAGACATCCATGGTAAGTTGGGGAAACTTGGTGACGAAAAGAAGGCCGTGGCAGAGGTAAGGGTTTAGTCTTCTCTGTTTTGCCTTTCGTGATTTTGGATGTTTAAAGTTTGAGAGGAGGGCTGCCTGAAGCCAAGGCTGATTGTTGTTTTGCTTGTTTTTCACATGCCTCATTTTCATATTACAATCAGATGCAATAGTTTTCACTCGGTCATAACAGTAATGGATGTCGTTCCTTGTGGTTGCAGCTTAATCAAACTCTTATCAAGAACCAAGATATGATGCAGAGAAAGGTTAAGGAAATTGAAGAGAGGTATTTTTCATTGCTGATTTCTCTAGACAAGTAATACCATAGCATGCATAGTCTCATAAAACCTAATCAGTAAAATGAAGCAGCATTGTAGTAATAGTTCATGTAAGTGAGGTCTGTCATGAGACAGGAAGTGGAAACAGACATTTGAGAAGACAAGAAAAAAGTGAGAAGGGTATCATGAAGAGGAAGTGTTCACATGGCATGGACTTTTAGATGTGAGGTAAAAAAGGTTAAAGTTTGAAAAAGAAAGAGGAAATACAGTTTCTAATTCAAATATGTGAATAGCAACTATACGTGACTTGTAACACATAACAAATGGCAAAAGAACGAAAGTCATTTTATGATGAGTAAGATTTTATTACATGGTTGATATGCCTTCCTTTCACCATACTTGGGAAGGATAATTAAGTTTAAGTTAATTGACAGTTGGAGGATGTGGCAAGAAGATGAAAAAGCTTTTTTGGTGTTCTTTTATTGAATTATTTATAAAAAGTGGCAAGATTGGACAAACTCTAATGAGGGAAAGAAAGAGACAAAAAAGGGGAAAGGGAGAAAGGAGAGAACGCAGCACGTATGGAGAAAGTTCCATGTGTCAGTGCTCTCCATAATTTTGTTCTTTTGTTTATATATGCTCCATCTGTAATTTTGTTTTCCTTTGAAGAAATAGTGCTACTGCTTTAGAGGTTGAACTTTATCAACAGAAATCGACGTTAAAATCTTTATCTTTGGGTCCAATTTCAAAGTACTTTTTTACACACCGGAGATATTTGAACATTATTCTGTGATGGTTCAGGACTCAAATTTTAATTGATACGGTTCAATATTGAAATTCTACTAATTCCAATTTAAATTCAATCGGTTGTTCATGCTGCGTTATGTTGACATTTACAACTTTCACAAATTAGAAAATAAAAGGAAAAGAAGATACACTGGGTAGACTTAAAACTTATTTGAGCTTCACATGTCAAGCAATGTAGGTGTAGATGCCTTTTAAGTACCTTAATATGCCTACAACATTTTCTTTATAGAGAAATTCATGCAGCCTTTTGAAGTATACTCGTCTTGCCCATCTTCATTGAAGTTATGTGGACTAGTTTCCTCAATAAGCATTATTATCAATTGTACGGACACTTTTTCAGTATATGAGTCCAGTCAATTAAAGCTGTCGGATTTAGGCTTCCCTTCTAATTTGACATGAATGGAGGACACATACGCTTCTGTGCATCTGCAGGGGAACTCTGTCACTGAAGTTGAAGGATGAACAAATACTTGACTTAGAAGAACAGGTATTTTCTTTTAGCCTTAAAACTGTAATAATTTGTATATAATATTGTGAAAACTCTGCGCGCTTGCGTGCATAGTGTGCGTTGACAGTGGCATGTCCCTTGTCATCCTTCACAGATCAGAGACCTTAAGGTGTATATTGGAGCCCAGAAAACTCTCGATAAGATGAATGATAAAGATGGCGTTAAAGGGGGAACCCTATTACCAGTGCCTTTGGAGCAGTCGACCCCAGCCAGAAAGAGTAAGAAGCCCAGTCGAAGACGGAAATAAGCAGGTTTCACTTCGTGTGCAGATGCTTGCAGGTAATTGAGAATGGCTTGAATGTGGTTAATTATTTTCGTTGTATTGACATTCATCGTAAGAATGAAGGAGAGCTACTGTCCACAGCATTTCTCAATGCCAGGTACCTATTAACATTGTAAATATATACACGGCCAAATGGCTAAAATTAAAGAAAGACCTTACCCAGTTTAGTTGTTATGGTTCCACCTATCAAATCAAATCACTCTTGAAAGTAATACTTAAACTATGTGACAAAATAAACATACATTTATATTTATTCTTTTCAGAACTAAATAAAAAGTTTATACACCAACAGGAGATGAGAAGGAAATTTTGATTCTGCCAACAGCTCTTTGGTTTTTTATATTGGTACCGCTTCTTCTTTTTCATTATTAAGCACTTCGATTGACATTTTGTTGAATTCTGACTTGTTATGACTCTTATGAATACTTCGTTTACCAAATTGCCTCCCAATGCCATTGGTAGTCTCCTTTTATAATTCTTTGCTTGAAAGTTTCGAATTAACAATTCGACTCTTATAGAAATTGCTACATAAATCATTCATATTAAGACTATCTAAAAATATGAGTTATTTTGAAAAGAGTATAAATAATTAATGTTAGGAGTTACTTGGAATATGAAAAATGCGCATTGCGGCTTTTGTGAAGGGTTTGTCAAACATTTCTCCATTGTAGCACCTTCAAGATTACAACAACTTTCAGGAAATTGCTTCAGCCAATTTTGAGGTCTTGGACCTGCCGTGGATATTTGATTTTAAGTCAACAATCTAAGGAAAATCGGCAATTTAGGCGGTTTATATCAAAGATATGAATAAATAAAACCAAAATGAAGATTACAAAAAGTAATAACTGAAGGGACTTCAATTCATCAACTAATTTAAAAGGATATCCATTCAATGCGATGGGCTCGATCCAATTCCTTCCAAGCCAAGCCCTTGGCCATCCACATCTGTTAAGTCCAACTTGCATTATCGGACGCATAAATGCCCAGAAACCAGACCATGTCTGGCCCTTAGTTTGTTCATTAGCCCTTAGTTCTCAACTGATAACTCCTTGATAAGATAATTTCATTCATCTCTTTCCTGCCTTGTTTAGGAAAGATGCATGACTGGACCACATTCAGGTTACTAATGTGAAAATCACTGATGATCTAGGCTGTAATTTGATGATTTGTAATGGCTTCATGGTTCTAACACTGATTTTAGACGAAAACAAAACTTCGATTTATGACCAGATTCAATCCCTTTGATGCACATAGACTGTTTGATGAAATGTCTCTAAGATATGTTGGTGAAATAATTCATAATCTAGTTCAATCTGAAGAAATTTTAGCATACATTACTTGCTACAAGTCAGTCCATTACCATTCGGATTTAATTCTTATTAAAATTCATTGTTATCGAGATCAAATCAGAACATAAACTTTTCGTGTTTTCGTTCTATAATTTCACATGTTTTTGCGAAGTCTCTATGGAGTTGATCCGTGAGAAAAAGGCTTATTAGATTCTTGACTTGCCCAAGAGGACAAAGGGCTGGAAGAAGGAAGAAGAAAATAATAATAAAAAAAATGACGAAAAGATGTAAGAAAAGAGGAAAATTGATTTAAATATAATAATGAGATGGGTTTAGAGTGGGCTTAGGGTTTAATCTACCTATAATAGAAATCGGGCTTAAAGATGGACTAGGTGAAGTTGGAAGAGAAAATGGGCTAGAGTAGTTACGATGGGTAGTGGGCTTAGAATAGGCATAATCGGAATTGGGCTCAGTAAAGTTAGAATTGGAGGGGACTGAACATAAGAGCCCGAATTGTGCTTATTAGTTATTAACCCAGATTCGTGAGACCAGCGTGTGGCTCATAGCCGGAGCTCGGGTCCCTATTTTCAGAAAATGATAAGAATTAATTTTAAAAAATTCAAAAAAAAATGAAAAATTGAAAATTGCTAGAAACAGAGACCTTGATTAGGTCGTTAAGTTGTGATGCTAGATTTAGCTTAGTTTCTTTAGTTAGTATACATATAGTTTAGGGGGGTTTTGATAAGTAACTTTAATTTAATTTAGGTTTAGGTAGAGCGCTCTTTTGATGAATTAGACTCAATTTGAATTCAGCACAGGTTGCTGCCCAGAGGCTTAATAACAAAGCCATGTGATTCTTCACTTGACATTCCATTGGGTCTACTTTCTTCTAATTTACTTCTATCATATTGATTGTGATTGTTTACTTTTTAATTGATTGTGCAATCATACATGGACATCATTTAGTAACATAGGTTAATAAAATGGTCAAAGATTGCATGGACATTTAGTTTACAAATTAATTAAGTTTAGATACTGAAAAGGCATTAGTTGACTAACTACTATAATCAAGTCCTTAGGTTTCTGGTTGTGTGGGAAGTGAGACATCCTCTCTACCTCCAATTTGTTGCATTCAAAACAACAACACATCTAAAACCACTCATGTTTTTCTTTTTTCACTTCCAGTCAGCCTAAATAAATATAACAAAACAAGTTATCACCACAAGACTTGAGCAGAAATCGATTAGGACAAACTGTACTGAACTATGTCCCAAGGAAGTACCCGAGGCAGTAAAATCTACCTCAGTAGCATCCCCTCAAAACTTGAATCAAGTAAGGTGGAGGAAAGCCGGCTTAGCATTGTAATGCTCAAAGTTTCACAGGGAGAGACATGGCCTGCACTACCTTTGGGGTTGATCTGAATGGGTTGCGCCAGAGGTCGTGCTAGGCCCAGCACCATTTTCAACAGGAGAACCACCCCACTCTCCTTCAGATTCCAATGGCTCAAGCACATAGACGCTGCCATCAGTAAGCCCTAGCGCAAACTGGTTAGGTTCCGACGGATGTGCTGCGATGACTAGTGGGTAGACTCTCAAGCTGCCAAATACATCAGTGAGGAATGAATAATTCGCAAGACTATGGAACTTTGCGAATGAGACTTGCCATTTTCCATAAAGGAATGAGGTTAAGTGAGCAACAATAACCAACTTACCTAGGTTTTGGAAGGATATAAGCAGCAGGATTAATACAACATATCAATCTGAGTGTAGAAGCAGAAAGAACACTGATGCTCCATCTTCAAAGCTCACATATATTGATTGGCCATTGCATGAATATGTAGCATCTGTGATTGGAGCGCTAGCTTCTCGAGTGTCCCACTAGTTGCGATCAACAACGAATCAAAAAAAGCACATTTGGCATGAAGCAACTCATACTACCTAATATTTCGATAATTTTTATGCAATCAAGATGAGATGAGAGATTGGATTGTGCATAATAAAAAAAAATCTTCAATACCTGCTTGAGGCATTCTAGTTTAGGAGCTTCACATGTGGCGATCTGTGTTTGATGAACAACCAGCAGATGTATTTGATCCACATGAAATTGAACACGAGTATCAGCAAGAGGCGCTGCTCCTCGCCCATTCGGCATCTGCAGAAACTTACTAGTCTGCTTCGTCCATCCACCAGTGTTCCAAACACACAACTGCAGTGACAATTGACAATTATCAAAGGGAACATCAACATTGATTGACAAATGAAACAATAAAATTTTACATTGTATTTTTATATCAGAATAACACCAAGCATCAGTTGTGAGCAACAACAGGACAGCATAGCTTTTTTTTTTCCCACTTAATGGGATGGGATTAATCTGTCACCACAAAAGAAGAAGTTTTCTGGAAGGATTTATTTTGCCTATTTAAGGATGCCTCATGTACTGACGTATGATGAGGGCGTAAGCATCAATATATCCAGAGTGAACATCAACCCATTTTTTTGGAGCAGGTTAAACTACATTGCTCTCTTTGCCCAAAACATAGGCATGTCTACATGGAAAGGAAGATGCAGTAGTGGTCTTGTACCTGAGAGTCAGCACCAGAAGACACGAGAACATTTAAGACATTAGAGAAGGCAAGGCCTGTAATTCTTTTCTGATGTCCTTTTAGATTTGCCATCCACTGAGAAAGTGAAATAGTCAATATCCATAAATTCGTTGCGGATAATAACAAGGTTAACTTTGAACAACAATAAAATTAGGTCTCACCTTGAAATGGAATATCGAAAATTTGAATAGAGGAGTCCTCCATTCCTATTGCAATAATAGAATTATCTTGAGGGTTTAACGCCAGAAAAGTTACATGTGGTGTTGGAGGCTGTAAATGTTATCATCGTCTGAATATTGGCAGGCAGAATAGTATTAATAACTTTATAAGTAACAGTGGGACATATGTGCCAAGAGGCACTTGCCTCAATGGCATCTCCCTTCTTGGGAAAGGGAGAGAGCAACTTTGAATATTAGATTTCTGGAATGTTGAATAAAGCTCTTGCCTTGTTTTATTTAATCAGTAAGAGCAAAAAGATTACTATTGAAGACAGAGAAAAGCCCTTGTCTCACTTAGCAAGTAAAAAAGCAATGGTCTAGTACCTGAGAATCAGCACTAGAAGACACGAGAACATTTAAGGAAGTTGAGAAGGCAAAGCCTTTAATTATTCTCCGATGTCCTTTTAGTTTTCTCTGGATCTGAGAAAGTGAAAATAGTCAATATCCATAACTTTGTTGTGGATAATCACAAGGTTAACTTTCAACGACAATGAAAATAGGTCTCACCTCATCAACTCGAGCACTGTAAATTTGAATAGCGGAGTCCTCCATTCCTATCTCAATAATGTCATTGTTTGGTGGTGGCGGGGTGGCGTAAATTTTTCCATTGTCTGCATATCAGCAGGCAGGATAATATTAACAACTTTATAAATAACAGTGGGACACGTGCCAAGAGGCACTTGCCTCAATGGCATCTCCTTCTTTAAGAAAGGGAGAGAGCAAGTTGGACCAATAGATCTCTGGATGGGTTTAAAAAGCACTGCTTGTTTTCTTTAATCAATAAGAGCAAAAAGATTCCATCGAAGACACAGAAAAGCCCTTATCTCGCTTAGCAAGTAAAAAGGAGCATGCTGCACTTTGGACCAGATAATCCCCATGAAAATAGGCGCAATTGCTTTTGTGGACCTTCTAACAATTAGAGTTCAATACGTTTTATACATGATAGAACCAATTAATTTAAGGTCCCATAAAAAATGTGAAAAGGAAATAGTGCACGCATATTCAACACAAAGGGGTAGTTCATCATCTCGTGCCTTGTGGATAGTGCTACAAAAAACTGACACGAGGATGTATACATTACTTTGGGAAAATATTCACCTCAAAAGTCCTCATATCGAACAAAGAGATCTCCCCCCCTGATGCTGATATTAGAAAAGAATCGTCCTCTGACAGTGCAAAGCACGGAACTGCATCTTCAGGATTTGCACATGTATCATTGGTCATCAAATTCCCACCAGGCGGTTGCCATAACTGTGGTACTACACTAGCTGTAGCCTGCGAAAAGAAGAATCAATGTAGTTGACAATACGCTAAACAACATAAGAATTTGCCTCTTTTTTCCTTACCCTGCCCGTTAAGTTTTGATCACTTTCTTCCCATTTCCAGAGCTTGTGTACAGCATTCGATGACAATGCCAGAATGGCACGACCCGAGTTTATATAGCTTAATCTTGGGACCTGTTTCGTTTTACCAGCTTCAGTGGCGACAATCAAATGTAATACCGAAAAGTTAAAATAAAATGCAGAAGAAAGATGCCTGAGATTTGGGCACTAATTGATAGATGCAGAAATCCATGCAAAAAGACACTTGGTGACGCTGCCTGCATATTTATCAATATAGGCGCATGCAAGCGCGCACACGCATATTTAGATATACATACTGTATGCTTACATATGAATAGAGCATATGATACACATGACATCTAAACCCAGTTGAAACAGTTACCAAAAGAAAAGTGGAACCTTGACTTAAACCATGTAGCTGTCTATCTATTCTTTTGCCTCTAGTGTTTTGTATATTTAGATTCAGCAGGTAAATTTCCACTCAAAGTTTCTGGGAACTGACAAGCTCAAAATAGCTTTCACGAGCTTAGCATTCCCCACAAGCATCAAAGTGATGCAAAATGATATACTTTGCATGCCATGTATAAAGCCAAATTCATCCCGTAAAGAATCTGTCTTTTACCACATGTAACTGCATGGAAGTCCACAGATCAATCCATATTCCAAGCAAAGGATAAAAAAAGTCTCGTTATGCAAATATACCATTACATTCTAAATCAGGAATCATCCATCTTGCTATTCAACGTTATCGTAAAATTCATGACCTCCACAGCCAACATAACTCAAGCACAATTGCCACGCCATAATCACAGATTTATTAATGTTGATCTTATCCTTTCCTATTTGTATAGTTGAAACAATCAGTCAACTATAAAATGCCAAATGAAGATATGACAAAGTCCTTGAGTGCCAAGGTTTAAGAGAGAAATCATTGGACCACATGTGAATAAAACTAATAAAGCAAGTGCATTAAATGCGACCCCTATTCAAATTTGTGCTTATCTAGTAGAAACATGACAGATTAATGTGGAAAAGAAATGCTGCATAAGAACGTCCTAATTTGGCAATCATTTGTACCCTCGTAGCCGTAGAGTTATCAGGCAGCCTTATGGACCGGCATTGTGATGGTTCATTGATTTCTGTCGGTTTCCAATTTCGTGATTTGTCTCCTGAGTCATCAGCAATTCCAAGGGCTTCACATCAGCCATGCTCTCACTGTCCTGTAGAGCTCAAAAGAGAGGATGTCATTGAAAGACGCCCAATAAACATGCACATACAAATGCAATTATTGCATCATTTAAGTAATAAAATAAGCAACAAATAAAGCTCCTTAAAAAAAAATTAACGACCTAATGCAGTAATGATACCACTTACCATACCTACCATTGCTGCCTGATGGTTTTCTAGTTTATGTGCCAGTGTGTGTAGATGTGTGAGGAAAGGGGAAAATATTAAGTGATTTCACAGCCCCGCGTCAGCTGATGGGGCGAGCATTTTTTCCTTGATATCCACTTAAAAAAGTTTACGTGTCTTGAATTAAATTAAAAAATATTGATGTGGAGTTTCTTTGTGTGGTGGAATTGTTTCCTCAAGCTTCATCTTCCTCGTTCGTCTAAAGCCAGCCACTTGACCTCGGACGAGCTGGCATAGCCGGTGATGCGTCAGTGATGCTGCTGGCTCTTCAGATCTGGCCGACCATGGCCGTCGACATCACTCGTCTAGGTGATGCCGCTGGCTCTCCCAATTTGGCCGTCCATGGTCGTTGGCGTCATTCGCGAACCTGGCTCTGCCATGGCCGGCGACGCTGTTGGCTCTCCAGATCTGGCCGTCCATGGTCGTCGGCGTGGCTCATCCCGGTGATGCTGTTGAGAAGTTTGTAAAAGATGTTTCTTTTTCTCTTTTGTTACCCGCCATTCTTTGCTTCTTCTCTTTTCTTTTTTTTTTTTTTTTTTGTCTCCTTTCTTGTTACACGCTCTGTCCATGGCCGTCTGCAACTTTTAACGCCCCCTATTAAAGCGACCTCTAACGGCGGTCATTGCTGCAACTCGAGGTCATATCATGACCTTCGCCAAGGCCAGATCTGGACGCTCGGCCTCCATTGCCACTGAGCCTCTAGATCTGGAGGTGATGGCCTTCTATGGCTGCCAAGCTCGACGTTGTGACCGAGAACTCAGCGGCTTCTCGGCGGTCATGGAGGAGTTGCCGAGCTCGAACCGTTTTAAGGCGGACGATATCTGGCGCGAAGTCGAGCTCGACCAGATTCGGAGGCGGCCATGGACGAGCTTGAAGCAAGTGAAGGTGGACTAGATCTGGTGCGGCGTCGAGGCCACGACTCGGCTAGATTTGGAGCTCGGCCTCCGGAGCGGTGGTGTTCAAGGGTGGCAGCCGGCTAGTCCGAGGTCCATGGCCGATGGAACATCAAGGAATTTTTTTTTTAATTCAAAATCCACAGAAATGTGTTAAAATATGACTGGATGGATGTGAGGAAAAAATGCTCCGACGTCAGCTGCTGCTGATGTAAAAGAATTGGACAAAGATTTATGAAAGTGGCAGCAAGGGAGCACATGGATTGAAAAAAAAAAGCTTTTATTATTCAGTGGATAAAACAAACGAAGGAGTAGAGGTTTATTTTAGTTGGTAAACTAAGATGACTAAATGAATCATTCTATTTTGTTTCTGAAATAATTTCTAAATCACAAATTTTATTTTTATTTTTATGGATAAAAACTAAATTTAAAGATAGGCCTTATTGGCAACTTAAAAATTTTGGGTGAAGAGCATAGAGGGTGGCGGGATTAGCAGGTGACGGTCGGTGAGCAAGAGCAAGTAGGTAAAAAAATTTTATTTTTATTTTTATTTCAAAATAGAAATGTAAAAAATTTTTATTTCTTATTTATATTCTAAATTTATTTATTAGGTAAAAATTTTTTTTTTTCGAAAATAGAAAAATAAAATTACATTACCAAATGAAATTTTATTTCAAATCTATTTTTTTTTTTTTTTTTAAAAAAAAGAAAAAAAAGTGTTTGCTTTTGGACGACCCTAAGCCTTTTGATGGGCTTACATCATTGACTAAGATATGCAAAAATCTTAGACATGAGTCAAAAATATTTTTGGTAAGTATCTCGCCAGTTGAAAGATAATTTTTACGATTTTTCTACACAAAACTTTAGTGGATCTACTAGATATTTTTTTTTTTTTTTTTTTTTTAGGATTTTTTTAGACTTCTCTACCAAATGCACATCTATAAATTGGATCAAACATTTTAATATTGCCATTAGAACCCCCCCTATTACCCAGGCTTGCCCCCACAGCAGCATTATTGTAACCAAATATTGCGATTGCTGGTGGCAGTACAAGATTCAAGACATTTAGCAAGCTCATCTCTATGAAGTCAGTGTGCTCTTGAAAAAGCTTACCTTCATAAGAGGTCCAGGAGTGATTCTAGAAGCATCAAAAGGCCGATTGTCCATTGTCCTTAGCAGCCTAATCCCATCAGCATTTGCTAAAATTTTGATACTATTGTCACTTGTTGAGACTGCTAATAGAATTCCTTCCTTGTTAAATCTAATACAAGGTGAAGCCTGCAAATTTAAAGAGTCAGTTTAATAGAAAGGTTCGCCTAATTTAGTCAGAATAAATTAACAACAATGAATTACCGGCAATCCACCATCAGCATCGGTACTCGTCAATAGATTATTATTGTCCATATCCCAAAATTTGACCATGAACTCATCTCCAGCAGCCAAAAATCTATTTTTGGCACTATCAAACTGCACAAACCCACCAGATCTCTTTCCAAGTCCATGATAGGTACGCTTGACAGCCCCCTCACTTTCATTCCATTCAACCAAGTATGACTCTCCTTCTGTATTGGTCCCACATGAGAACAACCTATAGCCAAATAAAAATCGCTAAAATAGGTTATTTAAGTCAAAAAGAAAGACACGAGATGAAATCAAGCTTGAAATGCAATGCTAATGGTCTGAACCTTGATCCATCAGCACTATATGCCATCATGGTAGAAGAGTGACCTGGTGCATCATAGTCAACTCTTGACCTCATGTTGTCATAAAACCAAGTCTTAATTTTCCCATCCGTTGCTGTTGAGAAGATGAACTACACCAGAAAAATATTGTATAATCAATTTCAATACCATGCAGATAGAGCACATCCACTTAAAAATCTAATTAGTAAAACGTAGCATCCTAGAATGATGAGATATCATAAAATATCTTTGTAATAAAGCGTACACAACCATAAAAAGAAGAAAATAACATTGCCAATTTTTGTTCCACTTAGACACAATAAGCAGCCTTCTGTTATAAATTTAACCGATCATTACTGAAGGAGAAAACTAAGGGAGAACAAATCATGGAAGCAAAGAGGAATTTTCCTTCTAAACGTATAATTAAGCAGGAAGTCATTATTGCTAAGACCTTTACCCAGTTGCCAATATTTAGTAGCATCGCCTAAAAGAATCAAATTTGCAGTTTGATCTTTGGACCATGTCACCATTTTAACAAGCACATTCTAATCAAGACAGGTCAAAAGTCGGAAGACTTGCAAAATCCTTGAAATGAACAAGGTCCATTAAAACACAGATTCACACTTCTCATACAAATTGAACCAAATTTTTTGACCTAACTAAGTTTTAGCAAATAGAAGTCCAGTGTATAGTCAAGGGTACAGCCGATTGGCCATGCTTGCAGTGTGTCCTTGTTAGTACACAAAATAACCAGGTACCTGAATATTTTCTTTTTGTGTGGACAAATGGAATATACAGGTGCTTCATGACCCTCGAAAGTTTGTTGCTTAGCCCCAGTCACTGCATCCCATACCTGCATAACTACTAGCTTGGTTAAAAGGGATCAAATAGCAGAACACTGTAACATTGAGGAAAACAATTAGAATATACCTTGATCAACCTGTCCTCTCCACAGGTCACAACACATAACTGTTTGTTTGGATTTGAAAAGGCAAGATCATTAACACTTCCAACATGAGCCTCAATCTGTATCAGACATTAGTTTAGAGTCAAAATCAAGTTGTACTCACATTTAGGTGGCAATTGTCAGCAGAACAAAGAAGCTTAATTTTTTTTCTCCTTGTTTAGCGACAAACCTCAAGGTGGTTCGTTAGGTCATCACCGCCATGATGTGAGTGGATGTGCACCATGTGTTTGGAATAAGCAACACCTAAAGTGAATACCACAAATCATCAGTAATAGCAACATATGGACACTTCTTCCTAAATATATTGCAATGAAGTCTGGTTCTTGGCACTTTAGTTTTTTCATCAATTTGCAAGTATGTATTGCCTAATTTCTTAAGTTGATATACAAGTAGAAGTGACATTTGTACATACCAAAAAGGATTCCATCAGGACTCCACATTACACGGTTAACGGATGCTGTATAGTCATTGGCCAGAGAAGCCTACAAAGAATCAAAACCCATAATCACATGTCCAAAAACAAGATGCCATGATTTTATTTAGAATTGAACTTCTATACCTGCAGCACCATTGAACATGTTCCCAGATCCCAAATCTTGAATTTTCTCAAAGCAATCCTCGCACCGCTGTCTACTTCCCATACCATGACATCGCCCGTATTTGTTCCCACTAAAAATTATTGATGCAAAAAATTTGAAGAATCATATCCCATGGTTTAAAATAGCTGAAGCTAGCGTCAAAAGAACAACAAAAAGCAATCTTCCAAGCACCAAAGCACAAACTTATGGCCTCTAACGGGAACAAGTATATCCAATTGAAGAAAAGCACGGAACATGTTCTTCATAGAGTAAGAAAGAAGTGCTAACCAAGCAGCAGAATTTGTTGCACTGGATGGAAATCCATACTCTTAACAAGTGAACCTTGACTTAGGGTAATGACTACATTTCTGGGCAAGTCATTTGAAGAATAAGAACTCTGACTGAGGCTCTGGCAGTTGTATGAGACAGGCAGAATGTTTACTGGCAAATTATTCACCTAATAGAAGGTCATAAAGATTACAAAACCAGTTAGTCCTTTAGAAAATTGATCAAAACCATGGCACTCAAAAGATGCAAAACTCATATGAGAGCCCTCTTTTACTAGCATACAAGCACAATGCATGCATGATGGGAGAAGATGTAATCAACACCTACCCAGTCCACACTCCTCATTAATGCTACCAATATTGACACAGACTATTTACATGACAATACCAAACACGAAAAACACAGACACAACCCAAATATGACACATCACCATACGTTTAGATATTTACATGTTTTTGTCTAATTCAATGGTTTGACATGTCTAATAGAAGTCATGATGAATTGACACGGTAACAAACACAATTAAGACAAGTAGACACAAATTGACAACCTTAGCCCTTTTGCTCCTTTTTTTCTCCATCAAACTTTCTTGTAATCCTTCCAATCCTCAATTATTTCTTTAAGTTAACATCATGAAAGTTAAGGGTATCTAGAAACCTCAAAACTAAAAGTTTATCATTGTTGGGTGGTCTTGGGCTTATCTCACCCCAAAAGCTAGCTTAAAGGGTGAGGCTTTCCTTTACATTTATAAACTAACCACCTTCTCCTTCCACAACCAATGTGAGATAACCCCCACACTCCTGAAGATTCTCAATGCATGATCATATGCCGCAATAGCACAAAAGTGAGTGCACTTTCAGAAGGTTTTCATTTAATGGCAAGCAAAGAAAGATAATTAAGAAAGAGAATCGCAAAAGAACGAGCAATATATTCCAACTTCACTTTATAATTCAGGAAAACTGAAAATCCCTACTTCCATGAACAGAAGACTTAAAATAGCAAGAAGTACATGTAACAAGTCTGAGAGATCTAGTTACGAATGTTGAGAAAAGCATTCCATACATAATAGATAATCGATCACTCTAGTAAAATACTTCTCTTTATAGATGGAACCATCCTATAATAACTAAAGAACAATAAAGAAAAAGCAAGATGAAATAAGTACTTCATTTGAGATTCCAAAAGGTCTTGATCTCTTCAAACCATGTTTAGAATCTGCTATTTGGTAGTCCATGGCTGAGTTGTTGGCAGGAGGAGTCTTGGGACACTTTAAGAGAACTGTATCGCAAGACAAAAAGTAAATAGAATGCCCAACTAACAACTTGAACTTTTGGAAAATACAAAATCAAGATTCACAGCTTTTCTACAACGTTTTAAAGAAAGGTTTGGGAGACATTCAAGCCAATCGGAAAGAGTGAGTTTCTTGAGAAAGTTTAGTTGAGAAAGATTCAGTCATTATCTTGGTAGGTGATACCTAGAGCTAGTACACGAGAGTGCAATTCTGATAGTTTTTGATGCTTGTCTAAATCAAGATTGTTTGGTGAAACCAATTGGCCATTATTACTAGGTGGCCCTTCTAAATTTTCCATCCCAAAGCTTTCAACTCTTGGAGTTCTGCCAATATTCCCGGTCATCAAGCAATTCTATTATAGGAGTTCCACTAATGTCCAACATCCTTAAGTTCTGCATATTTCCAATGCTTTTAGGTAATTCTTCAATGGCCATAGATTCAAATGCAGCTTAGTCAATGATGTCAACTTTCCAATCGAGTTTGGGATTTGTCTCAACGAGTGGCATCTCGACAATAACAACTTCCTTAGAGACATAAGGGAGCCTATGGAGTCAGGAAGTATAGCAAGTTTTTGGCATCCTGTTAGGTCAAGCTCAGATAGAGATGCTAAATCACCTATTGAGTTGGGTATGCGGGCTAACGATGCACAATAAGAGGCATCTAGAATCTCGAGCTTCTTTAAAGATCCAATGGATTCAGGTAATTCTTCAATTACCGCATATTTCAAATGCAACTCAATCAATGAAGTCAACTTTCGGATCAAGTCTGGGATTTGTATCAATGAGTAGCATTCTGACAATAACAACCATGATAGAGACACGAGAGAGCCTATGGAGTCTGGAAGTTGAGCAAGTTTTTCGCATCCGGTTAGGTCAAGGTGAGACAGAGATGCTAAATCACCTATCGAGTTGGGTATGCGAGTTAACGATGCACAATAAGAGGCATCTAGAGTCTTGAGCTTCTTTAAAGATCCAATGGATTCAGGTAATTCTTCAATGGTCATAGATTTCAAATGCAGCTCAGTCAATGATGTCAACTTTCCAATCCAGTCTGGAATTTGTGTCAATGAGTGGCATCCCGACAATAACAACTGCGATAGAGACACGAGGGAGCCTATGGAGTCTGGAAGTTGAGCAAGTTTTTCGCATCCACTTAGGTCAAGGTGAGACAGAGATGCTAAATCACCTATTGAGTTAGGTATACGAGATAATGATGCACAATAAGAGGCATTTAGAGTCTTGAGCTTCTTTAGAGATCCTATGAATTCAGGTAATTCTTCAATGGCCATAGTATTCAAATGCAGCTCAGTCAATGATGTCAACTTTTCAATCAAGCTTGGGATTTGTCTCAACGAGCAGCATCCCGACAATGACAACCATGATAGAAACACGAGAGAGCCTATTGAGTCTGGAAGTTGAGTAAGTTTTTGGCAATTTCCCAGGTCAAGGTGAGACAAAGACTCTAAATCGCCTATTGAGTTGGGTATGCGGGCTAACGATGCACAATAAGAGACATCTAGAGTCTTGAGCTTCTTTAGAGATCCTATGAATTCAGGTAATTCTTCAATGGCCATATTATTTAAATGCAGCTCGGTCAATGATGTCAACTTTTCAATCAAGTCTGGGATTTGTCTTAACGAGCGGCATCCAGACAATGACAACCATGATAGAGACACGAGAGAGCCTATGGAGTCGGAAGTTGAGTAAGTTTTTTTTAAAGGCAATTTTCAATAGTCAAAGATTTCAAACACAACTTAAATCAAGGCGAGACAGGATTGGCAGACTCTAAATCGCCTATTGAGTTAGGTATGCGGGCTAACAATGCACAATAAGAGACATCTAGAGTCTTGAGCTTCTTTAGAGATCCTATGAATTCAAGTAATTCTTCAATGGCCATAGTATTTAAATGCAGCTCGGTCAATGATGTCAACTTTTCAATCAAGTCTGGCATTTGTCTTAACGAGTGGCATCCCGACAATGACAACCATGATAGAGACATGAGAGAGCCTATGGAGTCTGGAAGTTGAGTAAGTTTTTGGCAATTTCCTAGGTCAAGGCTGAGACAAAGATGCTAAATCGCCTATTGAGTTGGGCATGCGGGCTAACGATGCACAATAAGAGGCATCTAGAGTCTTGAGCTTCTTTAAAGATCCAATGGATTCAGGCAATTCTTCAATGGCCATAGATTTCAAACACAACTCAGTCAATGATGTCAACTTTCCAATCGAGTCTGGGATTTGTCTCAAGGATTGGCATCCCGACAATAACAGCTGCGATAGACACACGAGGGAGCCTATGGAGTCTGGAAGTTGAGCAAGTTTTTTGCATCCACTTAGATCAAGTCGAGACAAAGATGCTAAATCGCCTATTGAGTTGGGCATGCGGGCTAACGATGCACAATAAGAGGCATCTAGAGTCTTGAGCTTCTTTAGAGATCCTATGAATTCAGGTAATTCTTCAATGGCCATAGTATTCAAATGCAGCACGGTCAATGATGTCAACTTTTCAATCAAGTTTGGCATTTGTCTCAACGAGCAGCATCCGGACAATGACAACCATGATAGAGACACAAGAGAGCCTATGGAGTCTGGAAGTTGAGTAAGTTTTTGGCAATTTCCCAGGTCAAGGTGAGACAGAGACTCTAAATCGCCTATTGAGTTGTGTATGCGGGTTAACGATGCACAATAAGAGACATCTAGAATCATGAGCTTCTTTAAGATCCTATGAATTCGGGTAATTCTTCAATGGCCATAGATTCAAATGCACAACTCGGTCAATGATGTCAACTTTTCAATCAAGTCTGGGATTTGTCTTAAACGAGCGGCATCCGACAATGACAACCATGATAGAGACACGAGAGAGCCTATGGAGTCTGGAAGTTGAGTAAGTTTTTGGCAATTTCCCAGGTCAAGGTGAGACAGAGACTCTAAATCGCCTATTGAGTTGGGTATGCGGGTTAACGATGCACAATAAGAGACATCTAGAATCATGAGCTTCTTTAGAGATCCCATGAATTCAGGTAATTCTTCAATGGTCATAGATTTCAAATGCAGCTCGGTCAATGATGTCAACTTTTCAATCAAGTCTGGGATTTGTCTTAACGAGCGGCATCCCGACAATGACAACCATGATAGAGACACGAGAGAGCCTATGGAGTCTGGAAGTTGAGTAAGTTTTTGGCAATTTTCCAGGTCAAGGCGAGACAGAGACTCTAAATCGCCTATTGAGTTGGGTATGCGGGCTAACGATGCACAATAAGAGGCATCTAGAGTCTTGAGCTTCTTAAGAGATCCTATGAATTCAGGTAATTCTTCAATGGCCATAGTATTCAAATGCAGCTCAGTCAATGATGTCAACTTTTCAATCAATTCTGGGATTTGTCTCAACGAGCGGCATCCGGACAATGACAACCATGATAGAGACACGAGAGAGCCTATGGAGTCTTGAAGTTGAGTAAGTTTTTGGCAATTTCCCAAGTCAAGGTGAGACAGAGACTCTAAATTGCCCATTGAGTTGGGTATGTGGGTTAACGATGCACAATAAGAGGCATCTAGAGTCTTGAGCTTCTTTAGAGATCCTATGAATTCAGGTAATTCTTCAATGGCCATAGATTTCAAATGCAGCTCGGTCAATGATGTCAACTTTTCGATCAAGTCTGGGATTTGTCTCAACGAGCAGCATTCCGACAATGACAACTTCGAAAGAGACACGAGAGAGCTTATTGAGTCTGGAAGTTGAGTAAGTTTTTGGCAATTTCCTAGGTCAAGGCAAGACAGAGACTCTAAATTGCCTATTGAGTTGGGTATGCGAGCTAACGATGCACAATAAAAGGCATCTAGAGTCTTGAGCTTCTTTAGAGACCCTATGGATTCAGGTAATTCTTCGATGGCCATATATGGCAAATGCAACTCGGTCAATGATGTCAACTTTCTGATCAAGTCTGGGATTTGTCTCAACGAGTGGCATTCCGATAATGACAACCATGATAGAGACACAAGAGAGCCTATGGAGTTTGGAAGTTGAGTAAGTTTTTGGCAATTTCCCAAGTCAAGGCGAGACAGAGACTCTAAATCGCCTATTGAGTTGGGTATGCGGGCCAATGATGCACAATAAGAGGCATTTAGAGTCTTGAGCTTCTTTAGAGACCCTATGGATTCAGGTAATTCTTCAATGGCCATATGTGTCAAATGCAACTCAGTCAATGATGTCAACTTTCCAATCAAGTCTGGGATTTGTCTCAATGAGCGGCATTCCGACAATGACAACCACGATAGAGACACGAGAGAGCCTATGGAGTCTGGAAGTTGAGTAAGTTTTTGGCAATTTCCTAGGTTAAGGCGAGATAGAGACTCTAGATCGCCTATCGAGTTGGGTATACGGGCTAACGATGCACAATAAGAGGCATTTAGAGTCTGTAGCTTCTTTAGAGATCCAATGGATTCAGGTAATTCTTCAATTTTTGTGGTTGATAGGTTTAACTGAGTTAATGACATAAGGGAACCCAAGGATTTTGGAAGTCGAGCAAGTAGTCTGCAAAATGAGGCATTTAGAGTCTCCAGCTTTGTCAAACAACCTCTTGAAATAGGAATCTCTCGTATATTAGTTTTAGTTATGAGAAGCTTCCTCAATTCTTTCATTTTACCCACTCCTAGCGGTAACTCCTTCAAATTCTGACAATTATTGACATTCAAGGAGATAAGGGTCTTGATGTCCTCGATAGAAGGATGAATCTCTTCTAAACCATGACAATGTTCAAGTATCAAAATCTCCAAGCTCTTGAAAGCAGACAAGTCAGGAGTTGTTCTCAAAGCACAACCTGAAAGGTCGAGAACTTTGAGCTCGATTGCCATCTGAAAGAAAGAAAGGATACCACTTTGAGATTGGACGAAAAAGAATACTCATGCTCCCTACTCCTCCATAGCTATCTTATTTAATTTTAAATGTTTCTTTTCGGTAGTGTATTCACTAAGCCAACATATAAATGTTTTTTAGCATATCATTGCGAAGAGAACATTATGGATATATAAGTGCTAACTACAATTATTTGCAAATAAAATTTCATAGAAAAATATTATATTTAGTTTTTTGAAGTTATGATGATGTTGTTATCTATTAATTAGAGATACGCAAATTTTATTATCAAATTAAAGATGACAAAGTCAAGAAAAGAGATGCATTCATTTGGTGCCATGTTTTCTTTCAATAGTATGAAATTAAAGAGAAATGGTCACTTTAATTATGAAAAACAATTATTAAATGCTATATGCAGAAGATATAAAAAGGTGTTGTATTAAAAATATTTAAATTCCATCTCAAGGATAATTTTATTACTCATAGAACACTACTACTTTATATATGTGTTGTATGGTGACTTCAACAATCAACAATAATAATAAATAAATATTGTGTGCAACAAGTCAGAGCAGTTCACAAATTATTTCCATTACTTTAAAAGTAACAATGAATTTAGAATTTTAGTATGAATGTAAAACACAAGTCACTATGAGGGTTTTTGTTTCTCCATGAAAGAAGATCCATATATACATACAACAACAATTGTTAAAAAGACATACTTTTGCATGGGGAGAAATTAACTAGAAACCATATACCATTTAGATTAAAAGTAACATGGGCACAATATTGTAATTATATTTTTGATAGATATTAATTAATACTATTAAAAAAAATTTTTATTAGTAGGTCTGATGTTAAGCATGACTAGTTGTTAAAATATTTATAGGCAAAAGCTTCTGACATATTTAAGTGCCTATAATTCCTATTATGCTTAGAGGAAAATCCATAATATGAGAAAGAATTTTCATAAGAAATAAAGGAGAACTTGGTGCAATTGGGCCCATTGACAACATGTGATTATTTATAAGAGATATGTCTTCTCTATATGTTACCTTTAGTGAATTCCATCCTCTCCAATCCTCCAAAGTCTGACTCCACGACAGATTGAGCACGACTAATTTCTCCAGGCAAAAGTTGGTCAATTCAAAATCTGAGTGATGACCCGTCCACTCAAGCCATCTTAATTGATGAAGCAAATTCTGAAAATTTCCATTGAGATTTGCACCATGTAGTTGAAGGAACCTCAAATTGGTCAACTCTTTAAATACTTCAGCTATGCAGTTTCTCGTCCCATATATTAAGTCAAGACAAAGGGCCTCAATCTTACTAGTGCCCTACAATTAGGCAACAATGTAAATCGTAGTTTTGAATAATGGATCGGAACCAACTGTAAATGAGAAAAGATATATTCATTTCAAACATGTTGTCATACTATTATGATTTAAGCTTCTCATTTTTTACTTCATGACATTACAGGTTATGGTAATCTATGTAAAAATGTGAAGCTCTAGAGAGTCTTCCCAAACTTTTCCTCCTCCATGCCCTCGGCAATTTGCACCTTTTAAATTCCCAAAAGTCACATCCTTTCAAAATTAATAGAGAAGGCCTCTCTTCATGCACACACTACTTCAAAATCTCATGCCCTTTATATGGGAAATAACAAAACCATAACTCATATCCTTTCTATGTGAAACAACATGTCTTTTATGGTTCAAAACTTCAAATGCATCTATCAAACTTACCATCAAAACATGCATCAATACTAAAGAATCCCAATTGTAGAATCACCATCTTTTTCTCTTGTACCTTTTTTTCTCAATAGCAAAATGAAAACGAGAATTCCATCCCAAGAAGTATGCACGTGTTTTACATTCCTTTCTTATCATGTAGTTCTTCAATGAGTGTTTTTCATTGTATGTGGAAGAAAACATATCAAATGTTAAATATATGATTTTCACTTCTCTTTTTATTGCTACATATGTTTGATGCTAACTTTTCATTTCATGTTGGTTTTGTTACAAAGAAATAATAGTCATCTAATTTTATGATCAATTTTCCCATAGATTATTAAGATCATGCTAACAGACATATTGGACATGAAGAATAATTATATTATGTTAATATTACTTCTGTGCAAGCATATGGTTGTGAAATTGTTTAGTTTCATTACTATTTATCATTCTTTTATAAATTTCTAAAAATGTTGTAACTGAAATGTTATTTTGTCATTCAAATGTAAACTTCGATGATTCTCTCTATGAAAAAAAGGTCATGTATGTATCGTTGAAATATTTAATTTCCAAGTTAATAAGCATCATGTTAAAAATTTCAGTTTTGATAATATTTCAACATTAAATTTTTTATAATTAGGGTATTAAGGATATATGTTTTGTTGAAAATGCATAGCTCCCAAATAAAATTATAAAAGTATTGTTAAAAACGTATCATTGCCAATATATATATATATATATATTCTTATAGAAGCATAATATAATGGTGTAAGCAAATCTGCAATTTCACCTCTAAAATTATCGTGTACACTTTTCATGGAAATTGTGACTTGGGAATTAATTTTCAGATTTGTCTATGTATACAAAGATATCATAATAACTATTCTTCCATGAAATTGTTGGGATAATGAATATTTGTTATCTTGATCAGTTATTATATCATTGATATATATTATATGAAAAATAGGTATATAGGCAATGGAATAGTGATTATGTTATCTTGATAACTCATTATCACTTATTATGTTGAAAGTTACTTATAATATATTAATTAGCACAATATACTAATCGAATGAACTTCCATAGTGCGTCCCCTTTGATACATTATTTTACTATCTACTTGTATTCCTTAATTACTTCCATTTGTCTTTCTACTCCTTTATTTTTATTTCTTAGTGACACATACTTTTTTATCCAGCATCTTTTGCTTTTTTTCTTTGGCGACAACTTCTTTATAATGCAAGGAAAGAATGTTTAGATTCTCTATTTTTCAAGCATTGTAGAATGTAGTAGTAGCCAAAGTCTGCTGTAAGGTAATAACTCGTATTTTCGAGGATTAAGTAAAATGTAAATATTGTGATTTTTTTTTGGTCGGTTTAAATATTGTGATTAACTCAATATGATTAGACTAACTTTTATGGAGGAGCTTTTAAAAAAAAGAAAAAAGAGAAAAAAAGAAAAAGAAGAACACATGGATCAAAAGAAGAATGTGAGTTGGTGAGTTGCATGAGTGTGCTACACAAATTATTAGTTGCCAATTACTTCATCAACCATTTGACACCTGTCCAGCTCATTCCTCAAGCCAATCAAAAGACATAAATGGGAAGAGCTAGAGAGATATGAATCAGAGAGATATGGCATTCCATTCGTATTTTATGGAGTTTCCTATAAGTCGAGTGTGGTAGTTTAGATCATTAATGTAAGTCATTGACCACCTCTAATTTTTGCAAATTTGTCAAATTTGAGACCTAATAGAGAAGATCGAGACATTGAAATTAGAGTGCGAAGCAGAAGCTTAAAGTATTTTGAGTGTGAAAAATCTAAGTAAAATATTTATGGCTCTATTAATCTTGTTTATTGGAAAATTTCTACTTTTTTTTTTCTAACGTCTTATTTTAAACCAAAGATCTTACCACATAACATATACCATCCAGTTGTACACATATGCTGAGCCTTAGTTACATATACATTATGTAGCAATGTATTATTACAACACATTAAGACTATTAAAGCTCGTTTCATCACAGTAATGGCTATTATAGTCTATTACAATATTTATTTGCAGTAATAGCTATTCCCTAAATTCATGTCCTTTTTACCCAATCACTCTATCAATGTTAGATTTCTGATTATAACTTAGATTTATATTAATTATAACCATATTTATTTATAGTATATGAAAGCTACATAAGCAAATTGACGATTTTCACTAACAGTTGACTACAAATGACTCGATTGCACAAACTGTGAAAGATAGAGGATGATATTGAGCCCAAAAAAAAGGGGATTAAATCTTGCAAATAGTATTATTAGAGGGACTAAATCTATACTTAACCCAACTTGCATAATCCAAGAATCAGGATAGCTAACCATCACTAATGAATGGTCTCATTCATCATAACAAACAACTCACAGGAAGTCTCGGTACTTGTTAAAGGAAAAAAAAAAGACGTTAAAAGAAATCAAAATAAGAATACAAACATCAAACTCGTGCATCGAACAAATATGTGGGAAAAGCATGGCCCCAACAATTTATAGATATTTGATTTTATTCAAAAGTGCTCTATTAAACATTAATTTGTAGCTTTGTTTTTGCTTTGAAGTTAGCAAAGGGAGAGTATCATCATCACAATTTTACCAGGTAAAAATGTCGATCATTAATAATCAAGAAATTACTCATCAATTATGTCCTAAAGTCTGGCACGAAGAGCACTTCATTGAAAGAGCTCTTTTGCCGGTACATGTAGCAAGTTTTGGGGACTCATGATTGACTATAATTATTATTTCAGACAAGAAAGAGAAGATGGACTCACATTCAGTGATTAAGACGAGCAGAGAAAAACTCTTACCTTGTTGCTAAGGAGCACATCTTTGGCATCCTCATATTTCCATAATCTGCTGCGCTTTTGAGGCTCCCTTAGATTTTCTAGACGAACAATTTCCCTTCCAAGATCTCTTAACTGATCATGCATCATTAGCTTGCCATCATTGGTAATTTTAATTAGGGACATAAGACTCAATACTTCAATCCCCTTCCCCGGAAAAAAACCACAGGCTTCCCACATGTAAGTTGGATTTTGTTTAGATGATCCAATAAAAAAACATGCAATATCCAAAAAAATCTGTTGGTCCTCAAAATCTAATGCGTCGTAACTTATTCTCAACTTGTCTTGCACTTTCTTATCAGGCACTTTCTCTAATTTTTTTGATGTAGCTTTCCATGCTTCTTTTGTCTTTCCGCATAAGAACGAACCAATAACTTCAAGAGCTAAAGGAAGCCCTCCAGTAGTAGATACAATGTTATGAGAGATAACCGCATAATCACTTGGAGGAGAATCCTTTCTAAATGCATGTCTACTAAATAAAACCAATGATTGATCCGAAAGCAACTCATTGAGTTGATACTTGTGTCGTACCCTAGCCTTGTCAAGAATACTCTTGTCTCTAGTGGTGATTATGACTATACTTCCAGCTTTGAACCAACTACCATCTTCGGCCAAAGCATTCAAGTGAGTATTATCATCCACATCGTCAAGAAGAATGAGTACTTTCTTACTTGTACTTCGAGATTTAAGGATATTGATTCCACGATCGACATTAGACACATCACACAAGTCTCCACTTATGTCAAAAATGAGCTGCTTTTGTATGCATTCAAGACCCTTGATCTTAGATGTTTCTCGAATATCTGCCACAAAGCTACAAGACTCATAATGATTACAAAGCTTGTTGTATAACACCTTAGCAAGTGTTGTCTTACCGATGCCGCCCATTCCGTAAATTCCAATCATATTTGTATCACTAAAATTGGCATCTATGTAGCTCATAATATGTTCCACATGATCATCAATTCCCACCAATTGTTTGGGAACATTTAGCAAAAACAGCCCTTTTAACTCACTCATAACTTTTCTGACAACCATTTTGACTAATGTTCCTTCGTACCTATCAAATAACAATAAAAATTTCAATATATGATGGAAATATTTATATTCTTTTTCAAGTGAGATCTAGTTATGAGAAAGTAAACAATATTGTGGTGGAGAATAATGTACCCGTTATCAATTTTCTCTGACTCCAATCCTTTCAAGGAAGTGACTTCTTTAAGCGCTTCTTCCCATTCCATCATTTCGTCCATATTCTTTTGTTGCGCATTGACAGCATCTCTCAATCTCCCTGTAAGATGCCGCATTTTTGAGGGTTCCACTTTGTAAAATATGGGCAATACTATTTGCCCTTTGTGTCTTTTGCACTTCAATATATGAGTAAGCTCACGAAGGCACCATTTGCTAGAAGCGTAATCCTTTGAGATAATCGGGATGGAGATCTTAGACTGTGTAATACTGCGGAGAAGTTCTGGTCCAATCTCCTCACCAACACGGAGCTCATTGTCATCTCTAAACACATGAATTCTTGAATCGACAAGGCTGGTGTAGAGATAATCAGTGAAACCTTTGCGAGTGTCCCTCCCTCTAAAGCTCAAGAACACTTCATAATCATTTCCTTCTGTCTTTTTGGTTCTGCCTTCGTAATCACCTACAAGTGGAAAGGACGATGAGGAAGAAGCCCCGGAATTCGGATCTTCTGAATGAGTGGGTTCATTTCTTTCCATCTCGAGAGAATTGGAGGAGCATAGCCTACAAAGGCAGTAAAAGAGGTCGAGAAAGACGCCCTACATTTCAAATCTTTTAGGCTCCGCCTTCATAATCACCTACAAAGGCAGTAAAAGAGATTGATGGAGGAGAGCCTCAAAGGAAAGCAAGAAACAGAGATGAGAACATATGAAATCCCACATCTGGGAATTGTTGAAATGTCTGTCAGAGCTCATTTCGCTACTACATTCAAACAAAAATGAAGTCTAATTGACCAAAAAGGACATTGATCGAGCAGAATCTTTAAAAAAAGGTAGATTTCACAGTCCAGATCTCGAAATGCAGAAATGTCTCTGAGAACTCAAATCAAAACTCGTCAAAGGAAAATGGAGCAATCGATTACCTGAGAAGTGTTCAAACAACACAATCCACCCACTGCCGTGGTCTCTGCCGGTTCTCAGCCTTCGACCTCGGATTAACTACAGTCAACACTCTCTCCCGCGCTTGCTCAAACGATGCTGAGTTATTTCCTGCCAACCGTCCCAGACCCTTTTATTTACGAAAACAGAGAAGGACATTTGCTTCGTGGATTCTGCCTAAGCTGTCTCTTCAAGCGGACCCACGGCGCTCCTCCCCTCCACTTTGCTTGACAGCTACGAGGGTCAGCTGCTCAGAAACCGAAGCCCACCTGTGGCCCCCGCCTCGCATCTCGGGGATATCTTCGGCCACTCCGAATGTACCGAAATGCCCCCTCGAGCTCACGTGGCGCCCGGTCCGAGCAAGTTCCCGTGTTCTCCCCGACCGAGGCGACTTGGGGGTTGGACTTTCGGAGCGATTTCTCTTGGCTTTTGAAGAAGGAGACGGGGAACATGCAACGCTCCTCGACACCGCTAACCGAGGTGGCTCCATATTTTGGCCTTTTTCTCTGATGACTCAGGAGTTGCATTACCTCTATCAAAATAAAAGAAAGTTTTGGTATGCAACCCTTTGATAAAATTTAGGGTGCACTTAAAAATATAATAGATGTTTAACATATAAAAAAATAAAATAAGTATATTCTTCAAGTTTATTTACAAAAAGAATTATATAATTATCCATGTGACAGTATTTACATATTTTAAATCTTTTAAGTGATTTATGTTAAACAAAAGTTCGACTATGAGAATTGTGAGGGAATAGAAAGTAAAAATTAGTATATGAAGACTAGGTACACGGTGTGTGCTTGGTTCCTTGCATTTGTAAGCATAAACTGTCTCATATTTTGGGACTTGTTTCTTACCTGTTACTTTGCATTAGTGAAGAATTTGTTGATGTATTGATTTACGTACTTGATTTGTGCTTTGTCATTAATAAAAGGCTAGAACTTAAGCCAAATGAATTGTTAAGATCTAAAATATATTCAACACTGTACTCTAATGGCTTAAACTAAACGATTGCACCAGTAATTTCAAGTTGAACCTTTTGTGCTAACTCGACTTTCAAATAAATTGTTGATTCACGGATTTATGTACCTAATTTATGCTTTTGTCGTGGAGAAGAAGTTAGAAATTGAACTAGATGAACTGTTGAGATCTAAAATATATTCAGCATTGTACTCCAATGACTTAAAAGTAAGACGATTGCACAGGTAATTTCAAGTCAAACCTCATGTACTAAGCTGGATTTTCAATTTGACTCAACTTGTTTTTTTCAAGGCTAAACTTAATTCATTTGTGAAAAGTAAGCTGCGAGTACATGCCCATTTAGATAAAACTGTAAAATAATTATTGAAAATTTCGAGTACTGAATTTCAAATATGGATTATTTGAATTACTTAAAATGTTTTGACCAGAAAAAAAAAGTACTTAAAATAATAGAAAATGTTGTTTGATAACAACTAATCACCACGGCATTACGCGGAAGGTGTGGGGAACCTACGCAAGCGCTTTCATCGAAATGTGAGATCCAGCACGACTATATTATAAAATCGGGGCGTGAAAAGTATTTTTTAACTGATGGTGGAGCACACATGGGGCTTTCGCTTTCCTTCGTCTCTTATGGCGAAGGCTTCATCGATAATATTTTCGCAAGAATATTCCGACGGCGCTAGAGGGCAAGCTGGGTTTTGTCATTTTTTATCGGTCATCTATTTATTGGATAGAGTATATGTATATGTATATTTCTTTAATAAAGAAGGTACTGCAAATGAAGCAATCTTAAGGTATTGTACAACTTTTTAGCCATTTTGCTTTGTCGGCCATGTTAGAGCTGTTTACTCTCTTAATATTTTATGATCCTATATATATATATTTGGTAAAGATGGTCCTATATATATTTTCCTCCTCATATTAATGAAAAAAATGGACAACAAAGACTCATGGTCGTTATAGTTGTTTATCATTAGTGACTGGATATTAGGAACCAACTATACTACAATATCATGACCTAGACCAATTATATTGCTATATAATTTTGCATCATAACCAATGTTTTACATTTTTTTCTATGTAGAATCAATTTTGTTAACATTTTTAATTTACAAACTTAAATTACATATGAAAAAAAAATGAGACGTGATAAAATAGTGGATATTGTAGTTCACAAGGATAGCAATTTACAGGTTACGCGTTTCGTTATGGAAGGAATAAACAAGTATATGCATAGAATAAAGATTAAAATCAAAGACAAAAAAAGAAATTAAAGTTTAGAAAAGACTATGAAATGCAATTTTTTCACATCATAAAATTTATTTTTCTCTCCTAATGGTGCTTTTACAAATTAGTGTGCGTACTTCATGGATAATTCCCTCCTTGAAAAAAAAAGAAGTAGGAATCCATGGTGTAGTTGGGGCAAAAGAAATTTTATAAGTCATTTATATTACCTAGAGAAAAGATAAACTTTCATTCAAAATTTCTTGAGGATCAAGAACTATAGCAGCAAAGGATGAAATTAGTGAGGTCTTAAACTTTACTTGCATAGAAGGTAAAATAATTAGAGTGAATGAACCAAACTTCCATTATTAGGATAATACGGTGGAAATTTTTCTATGTAGGTGGGGTTTCCTCTCCATCCGGGAATATATGTATGAATTGGTTAGTCAAATTATTTAGATAAAAATTGTTGAAGCATAGAAAGATCGACCGGGGCTATTTGTGCAAAGCACATAATGCTGAGTTCTTGCCTTCCAACGGTCCAAAACTCTTCATGGTAATCGAACCACTGTGAGGCATGCCGCCGAAAGAACAATCTTTGCACACGAAGTTTCCACGGCATTTAGCGGAAGACATGCGGAACCGAAAGAGCAAAAATACTCACGTGCGCACATGCAAGCACGTGCAACACTCACTTGCTCCTGCTGCTTTGATCAGAACTTGCGATCCAGCACGACTTCCCTTTTATTTTAATGAAAGTAAATTGACTTTTATATTTATGAAAAAAATAGAAAAGAAAACTGAGCAATACTCACGGGCTCCAGCTTGTGATTTCCACCGATTCTCAGCATTATTCGAGGAAGATGCATGCGGGTGCTTTCATTGAGATTTGAGATCCTCCAGCTTTGTCTTGACTTGGCTTGCCCTTTGTATTATAAACAGAATAGAGAAAGAAAACTAACGACCGACACTCACGTTGCTCCTGCTGCTAATGGACACGAGTCAATGACCAAAGCATACCAATCGCGGGATTATATAGGATTTTGTTATCAAAGCCTAGGACGCATTACTTTATCGTCTGGGAAAGTAACTCTGAAATTAATCTCTTCCGAAATAATTTTCTTAAACAAGATTTCCTCACGCTACATCATTTTTAAAGATTATCCAGTCTTTACCCTCCGCTCAAGTCACTTTTATCTCTCTCCTTAAATTAATGCTTCATGTTGAATTGCTAACTTCCTTCCATTTTTCATTCATTTTCTGAAACACTTTTAAAGGTGTGGAAGTTTGAAAAAATGTGGAATATGCAACCCTAAAAAATGCGTCAGTGATCATTTACATCATATATAGTTCTTGAACTATAAGTGAACACAATTGAAGCTTCTCCTCAAGATCCAAATAATTAATTAACGAAATGCATCAATATGAAGAAACTTATGCTATAAATATCTAAAATATTTTGGTCCGTTCAATCCAATTTTTTCATGAATGCCCTAGATATCGTCTCTATCTTGTTCATTCTTACAAGTGTACTTTTCGAATATCTTCACATGCATTTTACAGTCCACTTTTAATTCCAACTAATGACTTTGAGACACGTAAATCAATCTCCAATGTCGTTGAACCCACATGTCTTCTCCCAATCCTAACATCAAAACATAGACACACTTACTGCGTAGGGGCTTGCTTTTCGAGGCACAGAAAGAACTTGAGTTCTCTTTTATGTATTGCCCACACTTCTCGTTAATTGCGAACGTGAATTTATCGAACATTTTGTCTCCCTCCTTTGCCTTCTCTTCTACGTGTTGCAGTGTCATCTCTTTATGCCTAGCGAGAACTCCTTTGGGGCTGACCGAATTCCACTTTCCTCTTGTGAATGTGTGTATTATTCTTTGTTCTATCATGCTCAGGCCGTGAATTTCTTTCTTTCTTCATCGTTTTCTTCCTTTTTTTTTTTTCTATTTTTGTTTCTTTCCTTTCATATAGTGTTCAATTATTTCCAGTTTTGACTAAGAAAAATTAACTTGCCTACTTTCAGCATGATGTGCATCTTTAATAATGAAAAGAATTGGCCAGTTAATTCTCCCAAAAAAATATTCAGAATATATTTCTCAATAACGAATATTTGCTCCTTCATTCTTAGTGAAGCCATTGTGCTACACATTTGATGTCTGGTCAAGCAAAGGAAATAAATGGAATAGGCTGAATTTCTAATTCCTGCGGGCTTAGTCTAATTAACTTGATTAAGCTCAAATCTCCTTGCACACACCCAATCAAAATTTAATTATATGTGGACTTACTATTAATGAATGAAGAATGCTCCTAACATCTATATGAAATTTAACTAATTTTTTTAGGGGCTAGGGTTGACTTTTAATTTTTCTATGCAATAAATAACTAATTGGGTGGTCAAAATTTAGGTGTGAATATCCATTGCTGATTATATTTCCTCACAACTATTGGTTTGACTTCAAGATTTTGTTCCCTCTTGATGCATATGATGAGACAAGTTCATAGAGAGATGTTCACAGTTGTGACCTTTTCTCGGCTTTTGATGTCGTTGAGATTGGACCCAGACACCAGTGAATTGTGAGTACGCAGTGTGACCATTCCATTCATTGCTCACGTGGTACAAAGTAGACTTACTTGTCTTGTCAGGTTAGGCATTCTTCTCCTGATGCAAATTATATTAATTTAGACCATAATTTCTCAATTGTTGCCACCGTTGTGCTGATATTTGCAAACTGTGGATTAGCTGTTGGTTTTTTGAAATCAGTCTCCTTCTTATCCTCCACTTTCACATTTTATCTACCGCACTTTTACTTTGTTTAATCAAGTTCTTCGAATTACATAAATTTTCTAATCAAATCCCTCTAATACAAAACCTGACCAATTCCAACTGGCAAAACACATTAGATGATGTCGTTGTGTGACATGAACAAAAATTTTCCAATATAGATATCTATTTTGGCATACACCTTAGTTAATTTTTATCCATGTCACATTCTAACATTGTCTATATTGGATAATTTTTTCCATACATGTCTACGTGGGCATTCACATATCTTATCCGCATCATACTAGGGTGTTGTTCAATGTTTACATCAGCTGAATTTGGTTGGATCTTGATTAGGAAATTTGTGAAAGTAAAAAAAAAATTGACTAGACAAGTTTAAGGTATGGGCACGTAATTAGAAAAAAAAAAGGTGAAAGTATAGGGATAAAAACTACCCAAAAAAAAAAATATCTTCTTTTTGTCTTTTAAGCTCATGCTGGATCTTTACTCCATTGTGCTTACAAAGTTCCGGATTTCTTTTAATTGATTATGGCATTTCTTTGGTGATTTGCAATAGGTCGACAGTGTGGCTTCTTGGACTTATTTTTATGTTGTTTCTCATACTCTGACACAAAGAATATTTGCAGTATCTCATCACGGTTTTTAGGTCTAATGGTCTATCACGCCCACGTCAAATTTCTTGTGAGTCAAATGGTGACAAATGTGATAGCACCGTCCAAGCATAAAATATCAGGTTTATGTATTAAGCCCGAATGCTTACTACTTACGAGTATAAGGTGATCATAATAATATCGAAATGCTAATCTTTGACCTCAAACTTATCCTAGCTCTTAAATAAGATAGTGCATGGTCATATTTGACATTTCAAGTGATATTATGTCAGTTGTGATTATGCTCTATCAATATAAATTTATAGCAAAAAATTACCTTTAAACTAGAGTATGTATCAGAAGATGAAAAAGTGCCCTGTAAGAGATGCATGTGCAGAATAACTTTTTTGCTTGATTCGTCGATCTTTTTTCTTTATGATGTTCTCCTATGCCGGTGATGTGCCAAGGGTCTTCCTTTGATTTTATTGCACGGTTCAATGACGTTGCAAAAGATTTCAAGTACGGCACGTACTTGCTTCACCGCTACGACGGTCAGCTGCTCTGAAACCGAAGCCTAAGCGGGGGTTCCCGCCTCGGATCTCGAGAATATCTTCTGCCACTCCGAATTGCCCCTGGACCCCACGTGACGCGCGGACCGAGCGAGTTCCCGTGTTCTACTTCTCCCCAACCGAGGCGACATGGGGGTTAGACTTTCGGAGTGATTACTTATGGCTTTCGAAAAAGGAGATAGGAATATCCAACGCTCCTCGGACCTCGACGACAGCGCTGCATGGCCACACAGACGTGGACTCGACGGTAACTGAGGTGGCTCCATATTTTGGCCTGGTGTATTACCTCTTCTAAGATATAAGATAATTTTGGTATAGCATAATAGATGTTTAACATTTAAAAAATTAATATACATACTTTAAGTTAAATTACAAAAAGAATTGTATAATTATCTATGTGACGGTTTAAGTGATTTATGTTAAACAAAAGTTCGACTATGTGAATTGCGAGAAAAAGGAAAGTAAAAATTAGTATATGAAGATTAGGTACATGACATGTGTTTGGTTCCTCACATTTGTAAGCATAAATTTGTTTCGTATTTGAGGACTTGTGTTGCTAATCCTTTGCATTAGTGGAGGATTTGTTGACTCACGGATTTACGTACCTAATTTGTGCTTCGTCGTTAAGAAAAAGTTAGAAGCTAAATTAAATGAATTGTTGAGATCTAAAATATATTAAGCACTGTACTCCAATGACTTAAAAAGTAAATGATTGCACAGGTAATTTCAAGTCGAACCTCATGTACTATAGCTAGACTTTCAACTTGACTCAACTTGTTTTTTTCCAAGGTTAAACTTAATTTATTTATGAAATATAAGCTGGAAGTATGTGCCCGTTTAGATAAATCTGTAAAATAATTACTGAAAATTTCGAGTATTGAATTTCAAATTAGGACCATTTTAAGTACTTAAAATGTTTTGACCAAAAAAAGAAAGTACTTAAAATTAAAGAGGATTATACTTGTTTAATTTATTATGAGAATAATAATTTATTTTGGACTACAAAAATTCAAATCACGAATAATTATAAATTGTTATGAGACCTACTTCCTCAAGAATTTGTGGCTCACAATAAATATTATTCTTACGGTACTAAATGAATTTTATGTTAGCAAAGTGCATTGATAATAACTAAATTTCCAAGGCATTACGCGGAAGGTGCGGGGAACCTATGCATGTGCTTTCATTGAAATGTGAGATCCAGCACGACTTGATTATAAAATTGGGGCGTGGAAACTATTTTTTAACTGGTGGTGGAGCAAACATGGGGCTTTCGTTTTCCTTCGTCTCTTGTGGCGAAGGCTTCATCGACATTACATGCAAAAATATTCCGACAACACTTGAGGGCAAGCTGGGTTTTGCCTTTTTTGATCGATCATTTGTTTATTGGATAGAGTATATCTGTCACTGTCTTTGTCATCATAATCACTTAAACAAGGTCACATTTGAGTTTTATACTTAATATCTTAGCCATTAGTACGTGCACATTTCTTTAATAGAGAAGATCCGGCAAACGAAGCAATCTTAAGGTATTGTGCAACTTTCTAGCCATGTTGCTTTGTTGGCAATGTAAGAGCTGTTCTCTCTCTTAATATTCTTGATCCAATAAATATATTTTCCTCCTCATATTAATGAAATAAGTGGAAAAAAAAAGACTCATGCTCGTTATAGTTATTTATCATTAGTGATTGGATATTATAAAACAACTATACTGCAATATCATGACCTAGACCAATTATTTTGCTATATAATATGGCATCATAATTTTTTTTGTTTCCTATTTACAATCTATTTTGTTAGCACCTTTAATGTACTACCTCAAATTACAAATGGAAATAAAAAAGTGATAAAATAGTGGATATTGTAGTTCACAAGTATGATAGTTTACCCGTTACATGTTTCGTTATGGAAGAAATAAGTAAGTATATGCATATAATAAATATCAAATAGCAAAAAGAAAAAAAATTAAAGTTTAGGGAAGAATATGAAATGCAATTTCTTTCACATTATAAAGTTTATTTTTTTTCTCCTAATGGTGCTTTTACTAATTAGTGCGTGTGATCAATGGATAAAACCGTCCTTGAAAAAAAAAATTGGAACCTAGGATGTAAGCGGGAAAAAGAAACTTTCTAAATTGTTTATGTCATTGAGAGAAAAGATATATGCATGCTCAAAGTTTATCGAGGATCAAGAAGTGTAGCTGCAAATGATGAAATTAGTGAGATCCTAAACTTTTACTGGCTTGAAAGGCAAAATATTTAGAGTGGATGAACCAACATTCCAAATAATCGAAATTTGTCTACCTTGCTAGGGTTTCCTCTTCATCCTAAGATATAATATGATTATCAGTGACTATTTGTGCAAAGTCCATAATGATGAAAACGTGTATTGCAACTTTTATAATGTGTTTTAGTGAATTTCACAATCACAATACCTCTAAAGTACAATAGTTTCAAGTGTTACAATTGTAAAATATATTTTATCGCACACAAAAATCACAATACTTCAGAATACTGATGTAATCAGGAAGGGAAAAAGAAATTCATTAGTCATTTATGTTGTGTAGAGGAAAATATATATATGTTTACCCACCTATGTGATCTCCACCAATTCTCAGCCTTCGACGTTCGATACGCTTTTTCACTATGCGTGCTTGAACAATGCCGGGCAACATAGAACTGTGCATAAGGTTTTTTTATTTAAAGCAAGCATGATCTTGACTTGACTCACCTTTTTTTTTTCTCAGTAAAGATATAGAAAAAAAAATCCAAAGGGCAATCATTGTACACGTAATTTCCGCAGCATTTTATGGAAGGTCCATAGAACCATCCTATGTAAGCGCTTCTTGACTTGACTTGCTTTTTTGTCTTTTAATAAAAGAAAAGGAAAAGAAAACTAACCAGCAAGACTCCCATGCTCCTGGTGCTAATAGACATGAGTCAATCTCAAAAACATGTTATGACACAAATGTCGGTAGGACATTTTTTAAGATATTCGGATAAGGAAAGTAAAGCCTACTCTTTTTCTTTCTTTTCAATAGAGATTCCTCAAAAGAAGCACACAATGCTGAGTTGCCATCCAACAGTCCAAACGCATGCTACGCAGGAAGGGTAATAATTGCACACGTAATTTCCGCACCATTATGCGAATTGTGCGCGTGCTTTTTGACTGGACTTGCTTTTCTTATAAATAAAGAAATAAAAAAAAATCAACATCAATTCCGATGCTCTGAGTTGGTAAGCATAATCTCTAGAAACTAATTTAATCAAAAAAGCAAATTGCGATAACCCTTTTTCTCTCTCTTTGCAGGATAAATGCATAGAACAACATCCAATCCAACTTAATATCACGAAGGTCTCTTATCGCCCATGTTAGCGCCTAAAGATCATGGCATGCATATTGGCATATAGGGTGCGTTTAGTTTAGCATTCCCAATGAACTTTTAACCTCTAAAACCCCTTAAGGAAAAAATGCTGGACCGTTTGGTAGCCATTTTGAAATAGATTTCAAGTGAAAATCAATATTGGAAACGCGAAAAGTCCAATATTAGTAGGGACTAGCATTGAGCTTTTACTATTTTGCCAAATGCTGAAATTTATGTTTTTCTTCCAAAACCATCCTCACTCATTTTTCAAATTACTAATTTTGCCATTGTTATTATTTTTATCAGAAAATCAGAGGCTAATCACCAAATTCATACCTAGAGTCGCATCATTACATGTTGTTTAAAGTCAATTGAAGATTTGATGCAGACAATTTACTAGATACTAGAATTGCGTGAGACTCTATATCCCAAATTTGAATGGAGATACAAGTATATTAGCAAATGTACTATATCAACAAGTCTGGAGAATCTAAGTATATGGATATTGAATAATCATATGGGAAGATTTGCGAGTTGGACAATTATGATGACTGTATTTGCACAATTAATAATTAATTTAGTTGAGGTGTTATGCTAAATCCATCTCATTACATAAATGAGATGACTATATTCGATCATTCTTTTTCTCTTCACATACTCTCCCTCCCTAATGGGTGGAATCGCAAGTTCATATTTGGGAATACATGTCAAGGCCATACTATTTCTACACAAACCTTAAATAATCTAAACTTTGTAATTGGCATTCTGCAATGATACATAAACATTGAAATTCATATATGCAAAACCTTTAGCAAGTGTAGGTGAAAGCTTTGATTGAAATTTGAGATTCAACCTGCTTGACTTGACTTGCTTTTCTATTAATAAAAGAGAATAGAAAAAATAAAAAGTTGACGACCTGTACTTCTTAAAATGTTTGTGATTAGTGATTGGATATTAGAACCAACTAAACCACAATATGATGACTTAGACTTGCCTTTTTCATTAAAGAAAAGGAAAATCAAAGGGCAATCATTGCAAGCGTAATTTCCGCAGAATTTTGCGGAAGGTGCATGGAACCATCAAATGCAGGCGCTTTTTGACTTGACTTGCTTTTCCATTAATAAGAGAAACAGAAAAGAAAAGAAGCTAGTGACACTCCCAGGGTCCTAAATTCCTGGTGGGATTATCCATGAGTCAATTACAAAAACATCACCAGTTGGATTATTATTTTCAAAGCACAATCTGACTTTTTTCTTTCAAAAGAGATTTCTCTTGAAAAAAAAAAAAATCTCGAAATATATCTCCCTCGATTCTCAAAATCTCTATACCACGTCTAAAAATTATCTAGTCACTATCCCCTCACCTAATGCATTTTTATATCACTCCTTATATTATTTTTATTTTTGACATTTTACATTACTTTTATACTTCAATGCCACATTTACAATTTCTTAGCTACTGGGTTATTTGCAATTGGCCAACTATTTAGGGATACATTTTTCCTTTTTATTTCATTTTTGTTGAACATTTTATCTCATGTTGTTGACGCACTATTTTTTTTTTAGTAAATATTATCACTTATTCATCTAAAGGTTTTTGTCATTAGTGATTGGAGAACCAGCTATATTACAATAACATGACTTTGACCAATTATATTGTTCTATAGTATTGCATCATCGGCATGTGTTATTATTATTAATATTATTATTATTATTATTATTATTATTTTATTATTATTATTATTATTATTATTATTTTCATTTTCGTTTTCATTTCCTTTCCCTTTTTTCCCTTTCATTTTCATTTTCATTTTCCTCATTTTCTTTTTTTCCTTTTCCTTTTCTTTTTCTTTTCTTTTTCCTTTTCCTTAGTAGAGTCTTTAAAAAGAAAAGAAAAGAGACTTGTGATAATATGGTGGACATTGTAACCCACAAGGATGACTTTTTACTGGTTACGTGTTGCCCCTTTCCTTTCCCTTTCCCTTTCCTTTTCCTTTTCATTTTCCTTTTCCTTTTTTTTTCCTTTTCCTTTTTCTTTTCCTTAGTAGTCTTAAAAAAAGAAAAGAAAAGAGACGTGATAATATGGTGGACATTGTAACCCACAAGGATGACTTTTTACCAGTTACGTGTTGCCCCCTTTCCCTTTCCCTTTCATTTTCATTTTCCTTTTCCTTTTCCTTAGTAGAGTCTTAAAAAAAGAAAAGAAAAGAGACCTGTGATAATATGGTGGACATTGTAACCCACAAGGATGACTTTTTACTGGTTACGTGTTGCCCCCTTTCCCTTTCCCTTTCATTTTCCTTTTCCTTTTCCTTTTCCTTAGTAGAGTCTTAAAAAAAGAAAAGAAAAGAGACATGTGATAATATGGTGGACATTGTAACCCAAAAGGATGGCTTTTTACTGGTTACGTGTTGCCTTGTGGAAGAAATAACAAGCATATGCATATAGTAAAGATTCAATAGAAAAGATTATATATATTTCAGGGAAAAATATGAATGCAATTTTTTCACATTGTAAAGTGTTCTTTTTTCCCTAATGATGCATTGAATAGTTGGTGGGCTTGCTTGATGGATAAATACCTCCCCGAAAAAAATTGAAATCTTGTATATAATTGGGGCAAAAAAGTTTGCCAATCATTTTGTTGTTTAGAGAAAAGATAAACATTCATCCAAAGTTTTTTATGGATCGAGAACTCTAGCAACAAAGGATGGAATTAGCGAGGTTCCAAACTTTTTACTTGAATGGAAGCCAAAATATTTAGAGTGAATGAACCAAACTTTCATTATTAGAATGAATAATGAAAATTTGTCATCATAGGTAGGGTTTCCTCTTCATCGGTAATATATGAATGGGGAAGTCATTTGTTTAGATTAAAATGTTCAAGCATTGAAAAATCAATCGGGCCTATATGTTCAAAGCCCATAATGCGCCATCCAATGGTCCAAGACACATGCTGCACGGAGAGGACGATTATTGCATGCCTAACTTTCCCAGCATTATGCGGAAGGTCCGTATTCTTCACTGACTAATTTAATAATAGCAGATTGCGATAGCACCTACAGATAATGATATGCGTATTAGCATATAGTTGAGAAGAAAAGACCTATTTTATAAGAAAATTAGAAGCCAGCCATCAAATTCATGCGTAGAGCCATCTCGTTGCTGTTCTTTGATGTCGATTGAAGATTGGATGTGGACATTTTCCTTGAGACGGGAATTGGGTGAGACTATATCCCAATTTGAATGGAGCTCCAGGCACATTAGCACATTTGATATATTAACAATTCCAGAGAATTTATAGTAAATAATTATTGGATTATCAAGGCAATTAAGAATCAATTGTTAGTAAACATATAAAGATATTTTTCGTCCTTACTTGGGCAAGTTGGACGATTATGACGATCTTGTTTGCACAATCAACAACTAATTGAGTTACTACTTATGCTAAATCCATCTCATGATGTAAATAGATTATTTTGATCTGACTTTTCTATATCCTTTAACAGACTCATAAGACATTGTAGTTGGTCCTCCAGAGCGTATGGATTTGGGTTCATATTTGGGATTACATGTTAATGGCATACCATCTCTGCACAAGCCTTAAATAATTTAAACTTTAAGATTGACATCTTACGGCAACATGTGATCAAAAAATCCATGGATCTGAAGCTTCAAGCAGCTGCATGTGAAGTTTCGATTAAAATTTAAGATACAACACATTTGACTGGACTTGCATTTTCTAAAAATAACAAAATATAGAAAAAAATTTAACAAGCAATACTTGTTACAGATCTTTGTCATTAGTGATTGGATAGTATCATACTAAGAACTAACTACACTACAATATCACAACCTTGACCAATAACGCTGTTGTAAATATATTATCATAATCGAATGATTTTTGTTTATTTCCTGGGTAAAATAAATTTTATTGAGATTTAATACACTACCTCAATTTACAAATAAAAAAAAAAAAACATAATAAGACATGATAACATAGTGGACATTGTAGGTTATGAGGACAACGATGTACTGTTTACACGTTTCGTTATGAAAGAAATAAATAAGAAGATGTACATGATAATAATGATTACATGGTGAAAGATAAAACGAAATATATTTTAGGAAAGAATATAGAATGTGACTTTCTTGCATGGTAGAGTGTATTTATTTTTTAAGTAATCGGTGGGCGTGCTTGATGGATCAATCTATCCCAGAGGCAAAAAAAAAAAAAAAAAAAAAAGTTGAAATCCTAGATGTAATCTACGCAATGAAAAGTTTGTCAGTCATCTATATTGTCTTGATAAACGATAAATATTGATTCAGAGTCATTTGAGAATAAAAAAAATGCAGTAAGAAAGGATGAAATTAGTGAGGCCCTGGATTTTTACTTGCTTGGAAGGCAAAATATTTAGAGTGAATGAACCAAACTTCCATTATTTGAATGGAAAAATGGAATTGGAAGGGTTTCCTCATCTTCTGAAAATATAGACGAATGAGTTAGTAATTTATTTAGATTAAAGAAAGATCGATGACGGTCTATATGTACAAAGCCCATCATATTGAGACTTCTTTGACTTACTTTCCGGTCTGAGATATACTACATTTGCATTTTCTTCCAAGTAGAACGGACTATTTTCTTCCAATTCCCACAAAAGACTAATCATTTATTGGTTTCTAAAATAATGATACATCACTTTAGTCGTCGAAATCACGATGCACCACTCCAAAAATTAAATAAGTGATTAAAATTATTTGCACTTGTAAAAACTATTGTAGTCAAGTAGGGAACTATTATTTACTTTTCCAATAAAGTGGTTGTCTCATGAACAATCGCTTTTGTTTTGTCTTTTGATTTTATTTTTATTTTTATTTTATTTTATTTTTGGTCAAAAAAGTACATTCATTCCTTCAATCATAAAGGCTCTACTAGAGCAAGTCAAGGAAATTCTTATGCGATACTCCAAAGTGGTCGATGGAGGCAAAGACAACTAGTTGGTGGGGAGAGCCCTGTTTCAGTGGGCCCTGACGATCAAATCCATAACTTGATTAGCCTTGCAAGGCAATAGACAATTTTCCATGAGCTTTCTTCTCGGCCCATGATGCACTCACAATTTTAAGACAGTCACTAAAGGCGCGTTTGGTAACGATTCTGTTCCCGGGAGTAGATTCTGATCAAAACTGATTCTTTTTTATTCTGTTCCCGGGAACTGATTCTAAGCATTTTAAGCCGTTTGGTAACTGTCCAAAATTTCTGATTTTGGAATAGAATTGCATTTGGTATCGTGTTCATTAATTCTCGTTCCAAATCAATTTCTTTTAATTTTTAAATAATTTTTTTTACTTTTTACTTTTTTTCTTTTCTTTTCATTTTCCTTTTTTTTCATTTTTTTTCATTTTTTCCTTTTTCTTTTCTTTTTCTCACCTTCTTCTTCTTCTTCGGCCTGGCGACCTCACCGGAGAGTCGTCGGCCCTCGGCGAGGTCGGCCCTCGTCGGCCGAGCCTCGCCGGCAGCCGGGCGAGGCTCGGCCTCGCCAAATCTAGCGGGCCGAGCCCCGTCGGTGGCCAAGCCGACCTCATCGGGGTTGGGTGAGGCCCGCCAGCCACCGGTGGGGTTGGGTGAGGCTTGCTAGGCCACCCGGGGGTCGGGCGTCGCGAGGCTCGCCCGCCCTCGCCACCCCGGCGAGGCTCGGCCTCGCCGGATTTGGGAGGCCGAGCCTCGCCGGTGGCTGGGCAAGCCTCCCGCGAGCTCGCCAGACCGGCGGATGGCGGCAGCAGTGGACGGCGGCGGCAGACGGCGGGCGGTGGTGGACGGTGGTCTCGAGATGGCCGAAGGGAAGAAGAAAATTTCTTGATTTTGATTCTCAAATTCGTTCCCGGAACAAGAATCAACTTTTTTAGTTCTTGATTCTATTCCCAACTGCTCCCTAACAAAAATTTTACCAAACACGATTCTAGGCCGAAACCGATTCCGGAACAAAGAATCGGGAATTTGGCCCCTGTTTGGACGGTTACCAAACAGGGCCTAAATATCACAAAGAATAGATCCCTCTCCACGTGCAGGGCAGATGACACACAATCCTTGCTCTCACGTGCTAGATTCTCTTCCTCTGCAAGAAGAGAAGGCATTCTTTTATGGCTAGGGCTTCCGTGTTTATTTGGTAATGGAGTAGAAACCTATGGTTATTCAATTTATTTAATCAGAGCGAGTTCAATAAATTATTGAAGGCATTGGCTTTAGGTAAGCTCAGTGCATCACAACCGTTAGATCATGTGTATCTCATGTAGGATATACTAAAATTAATTGAGATCTCAGCTCATTAATTCATGATTTCATATTTCATAATCTGCTTTTTTTCTTTTTCTTTTTGTGTATATGGGATGAGATCTGTCAAGGTATGCGTTAAGAATGTGATACAATTTTGTTGAAAATTTGAAAGCACGGAATATATCACTTCAAGGCCCAAACGAGCACAATCACATCTACGTGCAAAGTGTTACTCTTCACGCAAGTGCATGCTTCTAAATAATGTGAAAATCTTATACTTAGACATGCCCAAACGGATCAACTTATTTTGGGACCATACGGTTATTGATGTACTAATTTAGGTAATTCGGTCAAATTAAGGTTCATAACTTCAAATAAAAGTAAGTAACATAATGCATTAATAATCCATCAAAATAATGTCGGTTGATTATTCATGTGGTCAGTAATTTTTGAAGTATAAATAGATGTCAGTAATTTTTAAAACCTATTGATAAGAAACTGACAAATGACGAGTTGAGCAACTTATCAATCATTTCTTTTTTCCATTAACAGGATGTGATGTGTTAAATTATTTCTCCAGTTACGAAGCTCGCTTGTTCAAATGATCTTAATAATTCAAATTTTGTGTGTCCTTTAATCAAAATTAAATTTGGATTTCTTGTGCAGTGGTTTCTTTGGATAATTGAAGGTTTGTTATTCCGTCGGAAATATATCTCAAGATCCGGCCACCATGATTGGTGTCTTCCTTCATCTAAGTTTGACCGGTTGATCAAGAAGTGGATGCCTTCTTCATTACAAAAATCGGACAAGTGAGGGGACAGCGTATGGGGGCCAAATGAAGAGAGAGAAAAGAAAAATGAAGTAGGAAAAAAATGACAACATGACAGTCACCAACGATTTGGAAATATGTACCTGCATAAGACTTTGTTTTTGCACGGGACGCTAGCAATCTGCAAAGGTACTAAGCATCGCCATCGTGGTGGCGACCGGCAGGTGTGCAAATCGATGGCGGAGAAAAGAGAGAGGATCGGAAATGAAAAAAGAAAAGGAATATTTTCCTTTGCTTTAAATTGAGTTTGCATAATTTTCGTTTAGTGTGCTACCATGTCAGCAATTGTGTTAAATAACGAAGCCATGTCGGTTAAAAAAAGACATGACCTGGCAATAATAGTAGGGACACCACGTTGAACATCAAGAAAGTAATACTTCATTATATGAAAAGAAAGTTCAGTCAATTACTTGTTGAGCAAAAGTACAAACCCTTATTAGGTCATTTTCCTAAAAAGAGAATTTTTATTTCACTAAAATGTGGCATGAGCCTTAACTTTTGATCCAAAGTGAAAGTTTCTAAAAACCTAGCATTGTAAGGAAGAGATAGAGTTTAAAACAAATTAATCGAATTATGAAGTCTCATATACAAGGCTCATGTGAGATCTATATGATCAATGGCTATAATGAGTGTGATTCACTGAATATGGATCTAAGCAAATATTCCCTCACACTCCTTGCGACACTGCAAAAGAGGAGAAATGAGGTTTAAAATAAGTAAGTTCTAGCAATTTTAGACTTAATAATAGATAAGTTTAAGAAGGCACGATGGCGCTGTATCTAGGAACAATAATTTAGGTCCCCAATTCAAGAGGCTATTTGGTATTGCTTCCCTGCAACAGATTTTGCTATGAAGATGTGTATTGCAGCTTTTATAATGTATTTGGTGAATACTTTACAGCCGCACCACAACTAAAGTTACGACAGTTTTCTCACAGTTATCTTATTCAACTTTCAGAAGTTATTGGTATAAAGTACATTTTATTAAACAACAAAATTGTAACACTTCACAATACAGTAAAGTTACATTTCAACTACAACTGTACCAAATGAGATCTGATTCCCTTCAAACTCTCTAATCAAGAACCTCTCCTAAAAAAGGGGGGAAACCCCATCTCTTTCCGATTTTTAAGTGGAACTAATTCTAATTTATGTTGAAATGCCAGAAAAAAAAAATGTCTGAGCTAGTTTCACTTCGCTATTGATTATGCAAAATCGTTGAGGTTGAACTCGCTAAACACGAATCAAATCAAGGCACTCTCAGATTACACTTCCAGCTTCTCCATTCGTCTTGCAGTTTTAGCTTTTCCATTCGTTTAAAGTGCGATGACAATATAGGCTCGTGATGAGAAATAATAATCTTCTGTGCGTAGTACATGAGGAAGGGTAATTGGAATGCAGATCAGCTCACAAAAGGCTCATTCTCATGCTCCTACCTGCTCGTGTTCATGCGGCTCAACACACTATAAAGCTCGAGGCGTAAGCGGCTTCGGTCTCCGGCGGAACTGTCTGAGAATATTCCCCACAGGACCAGTCATTCTGTCCCTAACCGCTCTAAAAAAAGACGGAACTTAATTCTGAAAGGTTGCAGTTTAATAAGCACTGAGAAAACAAACGGAGAGTCAGTTTCATTCGTGGCAACTATGGCATATACTCGTAATCATGTCTAAAGATTGAGAAACCAAACAATATCAAGTGAACATCACTAATGTGCTTTCAAATCGGACGATTACTGGAATCAATTCACACTAAGGTCTCATACACATTTCATCGAACGGATTATGGTCAATCGGTTGTGGAACAGATCAAAGCCATTTCGAGCTCAAATTTACAACTAGACTCAACCTAAATCAGTACATGATGTTCGAAGTCCAAGAAAAAAATTCAACTATGATCAATTTCATCATAATAAGAGAATCGGACTCTCGGCCTCTTACTTGTGACAACGGAACAGGAGATGCTACCTGGTCAATCAAGTGGACTGAGGCCGCGGGTTGGCGCACGAATCACTGAAAGAAGCTCTAGAACGCGTCGATGATCGAAACCTGAACAGGTGGAGAAGCTTCGAGCGGAACGACAACATTTCGAAGCTCTCGGCCGCGGAAGGGAAACGAAGGAGATGAGTCGTGGCATTGAAGAGGCTGTTGATGCCGGCGACGGCCACTGGGATCGATTCAGAACGCTTGAAATCGCCAACTGAATCGAACGGAATCGCTTTTTTGAGATGAATTTTTCCTTGCTTAATGTTTTTTTGTTTTGGTCTGGAATGGTGCTCTCGATGAAATGAACAACCGTGTTCCTCCTGAGACTGATGGTCGACGGCGCAACCAACGAAGGAGTTGGAACTCGTAATGATCGGCGATGGTAGCTAGCGGCTGTATCGGAACTTGAGACATCGCGACGAAAGGTTATCCAATGGTGACTGGAGACGATGGAAGATGGAGCCATTTTCCCCTGCTTCCTCCCTTCTGCGTGCGCGAGTTATCCCTTAGTGAATGGCGTTTTGCTTCTTCTTCTTCTTCTTCATGATCGAACTCTTCCATTGACGTTTCTGCTGAGTTCTGACTTATTATACCTCTTAGAAATACTTCTTTTACCAAATTGCCTCCCAATGCCATTTTGCCCATCTCCTTTTTATAATTCTTTGCTTGAAGGTTAATTCAACTCTCATAGCAATTGCTATACAAATGATTCATATTATGACTATCTAAAAAGGTATGAATGATTTGGGAAAGAGTAAAAATAAATAATATTAGGTGCACAAAGAGCCTTTTTTTTTTTTTTTGAAGAGACCATCTGGTAAGCTTTCTTGCAGTAACTTCAGCTATAAAGGATGAGTGATGTAGCTTTTGTAAGGTGTTTGACAAATATTTCACACTTATAGCCCCTTCAAGATTATCACAGCTTTTTAGGAAATTGCTTTGCCCAATTTTGAGACGTTGCAGCTATTGTTGACACATGATTTTTAATTGATAACTTAAGCAAAATCGGCAATTTAGGCTGCTTTTATTTAAAAAATGAATAAATAAAACACAAAATGAAAAATACAAAAAAATAATAATAATGACATTAGAGGGACTTCAATTCATCAACTAATTGGAAAGGCGCTAGGCTCGATCCAATTCGTCCAAGCGAAGCCCATGGCCCATCCACATTTGTTAAGTTCATCCAACTTTCATTACTCGACCCATAAAAGCCCAGAAACCGGACCATGTCGTTGGTGTTTGAAACTTCATTGCCGGCGCACTTTCAGATATTCACCGGGAACTCCCCCTTGACAAGGTGATTTCCTTTCCTACCCTGTTTTGGAAAGATGAGTGACTGAACCACCTTCATGTAACTCATGTGAACGTCACTGATGATCTAGGCTGTAATTTGATGATTTTAGACGAAAACACAGCCTCAATTTAATGACCAGATTTAACCCATTCAGTGCACAGACTATCTGATGTAGTGTCTCTACGGTACATCAGTGAAATAATTCCAAATCTAATTCAGTCTAATGAAATTTCAGCACAGATTACTATTACCAACCAGTCCATTAGCATTCAGATTCAATTCTTCTTATACAAATAAATGAAGAGATATAATGCTCATGCCATGTGGATAACGTATTGAACTTCGAATGAGCTGGTAGATTCTTGTCTGCTCTGAAGAGCACGATGGGCTGAAAGAAGAATAAATAATAATAATAAATGACGAAAGATGTAAGAAAAGATGAAAAAATGGATAAAAAATAATAATAAGATAGTAATAATAAGATAGGGTTGGCGTGGGCTTAGGGTTTAATTTATATGTAATAGAAATTGGGCTTAAAGATGGACTTGGCTAGAGTAGTTTCCATTGCTAAATGGGCTTAAAATAGGTATAATCTGAATTGTGCTCAGTAGAGTTAGAATTGGATGGATCTGGATATAATATCCCGAATTTTGCCCATTAGCCCAGATTTGTGAGACCAGTATGCGGCTCATATCCAGACCAGGCCCAAGGGCCCGGCTTGAGTCCCTATTTTCAGAAAATAATTAAAATTAAATTTAAAAAAAATTTCGAAAATATGAAAATTTGGAAAATGGTTAGTAACAGAGACCTTGATTAGGTCGTTAAGTTTTAGTGCTAGATTTAGCTTAGTTTCTTCTAGTTTTAGTTACTCTACATACAGTTTAGTGATTTTAATGAGTACCTTTGATTTAGGTGAGGTTATGTAGAATACTGTTTGAGAAAAGGAATTGGACTTAATTTGAATTTCGCTTACGGGATTGTTGTATTGAGGCTTAAAAACAAAGCCATGTGTACTTGGCACTTCATTAGGTGCACGTCCTTATACTTTACTTTTGTCGAATTAATCATGATTGTTTGCTTTTCCTTTATTGCGCACTCATGCATGGACACCAATTGGTGGCATAGGTTAACAAAAGGGTCCAAGACTGCATGGACACTTAGTTAACAAATTAATCAAGTCTAGGCACTGAAAGAGCATTAATTAAATAACTACTGTAATCAAGTCATTGGGTTTTAGCCGACCACAATGGAGTAGTGGCGACTTCTTTACATAAAGTTAGTGTATTCTTAAAAAAGCTTACCTTCAAAAGACTCCCAACAGTGACTCTAGAAGCATATGTTTTTCTGCGGTTCTTAGCAACTCAATCCCAAATGAATTTGCTAGAATTTTGATACTATTGTCACTTGTTGAGACGGCTAACAGAACTCCTTCCTTGTTAAATCTAATACAGGGTGAAGCCTGCAAATTTAAAGAGTGAGGTAATTAACAGAAAGTTTCGGTTAATTCAGTCAAAATCAATTAACAACAATGAACTACCAGCAATCCACCATTAGCATCGGTACTTGTAAGTAGACTATCATTGTTCATATCCCAAAATTTGACCATGAACTCGTCACCAGCAGCCAAAAATCTGTTTTTGATGGTATCAAACTGCACAACCCCACTAGAACTCTTTCCAAGTCCATGATATGTACGCTTGATAGTCCCCTCACTTTCATTCCATTCAACCAAGTATGACTCTCCTTCTTTATTGGTCCCACACGAGAACAACCTATAGCAAATTAAAATCGCTAAAATAGGTTATTTCAGTAAAAAAGAAAGACTCAGGATGAAATCAAGCTTGAAATGCGATGCTGATGGTCTGAACCTTTTTCCATCAGCATTGTATGCCATCGTGGTAGAAGAGTGACCCGGTGCATCATAGTCAACTCTTGACCCTAGGTTGTCATAAAGCCAACCCTTAATTTTCCCATCTGTTGCTGTTGAGAAGATGTACTACACAATAAAACAATTGTATAACCAATTTCAGTAACATGTCCAAATAGAGTACATCCACTTAAATTCGAATTATTAAAACATAGCATCCTAGAATAATGAGATTTCATAAGATATCTTTGTAATAAAGTGTCCGCTGTGCACAACCTTAAATGTTTAAAAAAAATAAAAAGAAGAAAATAACATTGCCAATTGTTGCTCCACTCAGCCATAATAAACGGCCTTCTATTATAAATTTAACCAATCATAACCGAAGGAGGAAATTGAGCGAAAACAAATAATGGAAGTAGAGGAATTTTCTTTTTGAATGTATAATTAAGTAGGAAGTCATTATTGCAAAGACCTTTACCCAGCTGTTGATGCTTAGTAGCATCGCCTAAAAGAATCAAATTTGCATGTTGATCTTTGGACCATGTCACCGTGTTTAACAAGCACATTCTAATCAAGACAGGTTAAAAATCGGAAGACTTGCAAAACCCTTGAAATGAACAAAGTCCTTTAAAACACATATTCATACTCCTCATACAAATTGAACCAATTTTTTTCACCTAACTAAGTTTTAGAAAACAAAAGTGTAGTGTATAGTCAAGGGTACGGTTGGTTGGCCATGCTCGCAATGTGTCTTCGTTAGTATGTGAAATAATCAAGTACCTGAACATTTTCTATATGGTGTGGACAAATAGAATATACAGGTGCTTCATGACCCTCGAAACAATATTGCTTAGCCCCAGTCACTACATCCCATACCTACAAAACCACTAGCTTAGTTAAAAGGGATCAAACAGTGGAACACTGCAACACTGAGGAAAATAATCAAGATATACCTTGATTGACCTGTCCTCTCCACAAGTCACAACGCATAACCATTTTTTTGGATATGAAAAGGCAAGATCATTAACACTTCCAACATGAGCCTCGAGCTATATCAAACATTAGTTTAGAGTCAAAATCAAGTTTTACTCACATTTAGGTGGTAATTGTCCGCAAAACAAAGAGGCTGAATTTTTTCACTCCTTGTTTAGCAACAAACCTCGAGGTGGTTCCTTATGTCATCACCACCGTAATATGAGTATATCTGCACTATGTGTTTGGAATAAGCAACACCTAAAGTGAAAATCACAAATCATCAGTTATAGTAGCATATGAACATTCTTCTTGAAAATATTGCAATGAAGTCTCATTCTCGGGGCTTTAGTTGTTTCATCAATTTGCAATAAGACAAGAAGAAGTGACATCTGTACGTACCAAAAACAAATCCATCAGGACTCCACGTTACACGGTTAATGGATGCTGTATAGTCATTGGCTAGAGAAGCCTACAAAGAATCAAAACCCACAATCACATGTCCAAAAACAAGATACCATGACTTTTATTTAGAATGGAACTTCTATACCTGCAGCGCCATTGAACATGTTCCCAGATCCCAAACCTTGAATTTTCTTAAAGCAATCCTTGTACAGTTGCTTACTTCCCATACCATGACATCACCCGTATTTGTTCCCACTAAAAATTATGGATGTAGAAAATTTGAAGAATCATATCCCTTGGTTTCAAATAGCTGAAGCTAGCATAAAAAACAACAAAAAGGAATCTTCCAAGCACCAAAACACAAACTTATGGCCAACAAGTATTTCCAACTGAAGAAAATCAAGAAAGATGTTCTTCATAGAGTAAGAAAGAAGTGCTTACCAAGCAGTAGAATATGTTGCACTGGATGGAAATCTATACTTTTAACAAGTGAATCATGACTTAGGGTACTGACTACATTTCTAGGCAAGTCATCTGAAGAATAAGAACTCTGACCAAAGCTCTGGCAGCTGTATGTAATGGGAAAAATGTTTCTCGGCAAATTATTCACCTATTAGAAAGTCATGAAGATTACAAAACCAATGAGTCCTTTACAAAATTGATCAAAACCATGGCCCTCAAAAGATGCAAAAGACTCATGAGAGCCCCTCCTGTACTAGCATACGTGAGCACAACGCATGCATGATGGGAGGAGACGTAATCAACACCTATCCAATCCACACTTCTCATTAATGCTGCCAATATTGACACATACTGTTTACATAACAATACCAAAGACAAAAAACACAGACACAACCCAATATGACACATCACGATACATTTAACTTGATGAGATAGTTACATGTTTTCATCTAATTCAATGGGCTGACATGTCTAATAGAAGTCATGATGAATTGACATAGCCACAAACACAATTATGACAAGCGGACACAAATTGACAACCCTAGCCCTTTTGCTCCTTTCTCTCTCCATCAGACTTTCTTGTAATCCTTCCAATCTTCAATTATTTCATTCGGTTAACGTCATGAAAATTAAGGGTATCTAGAAACCTCAAAACTAAAAGTTTCTTCTTGTTGGGTGATCTTGGGCTTATCTCACCCTAAAAGCTAACTTAAAGGATGAGACTTTCCCTCACAATTATAAACTAACTAATTTTTCCTTCCACAACTGATTTAAGATAACCCCTACACTCGTGAAGATTCTCAATGCATGATCATATGCCGCAATAGCACCAAAATGAGTGCGCTTTCATAAAGTTTTCGTTCAATGGCATGCAAAGAAAGATAATTAAGAAAGAGAAACACAAAAGAACGGGCAATATATTCCACCTTAACTTCATAATTCAAGAAAACTGAAAATCCTTACTTCTAGGAACAGAAGACTTAAAATAGCGAGAATGTAACAGGTTTGATGGATCTAGTTACGAACGTTGATAAAAGCATTCCACACATAACAAATAATTGATCATTCAGTAAAATACTTCTCTTTATAGATGGAACCATCCTTTAATAATTGAAGAATGATAAAGAAAAAGCAAAATGAAATAAGTACTTCATCTGAGATTCCAAAAGGTCTTGATCTCTTCAAAGGATGTTCAACTGTTGTTTGGTAGTCCATGGCTAAGTTGTTGGTAGGAGGAGTCTTGGGACGCTTTAAGAGAACTGTATCATAAGACAAAAGGTAAATAAAATGCCCAACTAAAAGCTTGAACTTTTGTAAGATACAAAATCAAGTTTCATAACTTTTCTACAACATGTTATGGAAAGGTTTGAGAGACATTTAAGTTAGTTAGAAAGAGTGAGTTTCTTGAGAAAGTTTAGTTAAGAAAAATTCAGCAAATGCAGGATTGGCAAGTGATACCTAGAGCTAGTACGCGAGAGCGCAATTTTGATAGTTTTTGAAACTCATCTAAACCAAGATCATTTGGCGAAACCAATTGGCCATTATTACTAGGTGACCCATTGCGAGGTGACCCTTCCATATTTTTCTGTGTTGAAGCTCTTAACCCTTTGAGTTCTGCCAATATTCCCGGGTCATCAAGCAATTCTATCATGGGAGTTCCACTAATTTCCAGCACCCTCAAGTTTTGCATATTCGCAATGCTTTTAGGTAATTCTTCAATGGCTGTAGATTTCAAATGTAGCTTAGTTAATGATGTCAACTTTCCGATCGAATCTGGAATTTGTTTCAATGATTGGCATCCCGACAATAACAACCGCAACAAGGACATGAGGGAGCCTATAGAGTCTGGAAGTTGAGCAAGTTTTTCGCATTCATTCAGGTCAAGGGAAGACAGAGATGTTAAATTGCCTATTGACTTGGGTATGTGGGCTAACGATGCGCAATAAGAGGCATCTAGAATCTTGAGCTCCTTCAAAGAACCAATGGATTCGGGTAATTCTTCAATGGCTGTAGATTTCAAATGTAGCTCAGTCAATGATGTCAACTTTTCGATCGAGTCTGGAATTTGTTTCAACGAGTGGCATCCCGACTATAACAACCGCGGCAAGGACACGAGGGAGCCTATAGAGTCTGGAAGTTGAGCAAGTTTTTGGCATTCATTCAGGTCAAGGAAAGACAGAGATGTTAAATTGCCTATTGACTTGGATATGTGGACTAACAATGCGCAATAAGAGGCATCTAGAGTCTTGAGCTCCTTCAAAGAACCTATGGATTCGGGTAATTCTTCAATAGCTGTAGATTTCAGATGTAGATCAGTCAATGATGTCAACTTTCCGATCGAGTCTGGAATTTGTTTCAATGAGTGGCATCCTGACAATAACAACCGCGGCAAGGATATGAGGGAGCCTATAGAGTCTGGAAGTTGAGCAAGTTTTTGGCATTCATTCAGGTCAAGGAAAGACAGAGATGTTAAATTGCCTATTGACTTGGGTATGTGGACTAACAATGCGCAATAAGAGGCATCTAGAGTCTTGAGCTCCTTTAAAGAACCAATAGATTCGGGTAATTCTTCAATGGCTGTAGATTTCAGATGTAGATCAGTCAATGATGTCAACTTTCCGATTGAGTCTGGAATTTGTTTCAATGAGTGGCATCCCGACAATAACAACTGCAGCAAGGACATGAGAGAGCCTATGGAGTCTGGAAGTTGAGCAAGTTTCTAGCATTCATTCAGGTTAAGGAAAGACAGAGATGTTAAATTGCTTATTGAGTTGGGTATGTGGGCCAACGATGCGCAATAAGAGGCATTTAGAGTCTTGAGCTCCTTCAAAGAACCAATGGATTCAAGTAATTCTTCAATGGCCGTAAATTGCAAATCTAGCTCAATCAATGATGTCAACTTTCCGATCGAGTCTGGAATTTGTTTCAATGAGTGGCATCCCGACAATAACAACTGCAGCAAGGACATGAGAGAGCCTATGGAGTCTGGAAGTTGAGCAAGTTTCTGGCATTCATTTAGGTTAAGGAAAGACAGAGATGTTAAATTGCCTATTGAGTTGGGTATGTGGGCCAACGATGCGCAATAAGAGGCATTTAGAGTCTTGAGCTCCTTTAAAGAACCAATGGATTCAGGTAATTCTTCAATGGCCGTAAATTGCAAATCTAGCTCAATCAATGATGTCAACTTTCCGATCGAGTCTGGAATTTGTTTCAACGAGTGGCATCCCGACAATAACAACCGCAGCAAGGACACAAGGGAGCCTATGGAGTCTGGAAGTTGAGAAAGTTTTTGGCATCCTTTTAGGTCAAGGTGAGACAAAGATGCTAAATCGCCCATTGAGTTAGGTATGCAAGCTAACGATGCACAATGAGAGGCATCTAGAGTCTTGAGCTGCTTCAAAGAACCAATGAATTTAGGTAATTCTTCAATTCCTGTGCTTGATAGGTTCAGTTGAGTTAACGACATAGATTCTTGAAGTTGAGCCGGTAGTCTACAATTTGAGGCATCTAGAGTCTCCAGCTTCGTCAAACAACCTCTTGAAATAGGAACCTCTCGTATAGCAGTGTGATTTATGAAAAGCTCCTTCAATTCTTCCATTCTACCTACTCCTTGTGGTAGCTTCTTCAATTTCCGACATTGACTAACATTCAAGGAGACAAGGGTCTTGATGTCCGAGATAGAAGGATGAATCTCTTCTAGATACATACAATCTTCAAGTATCAAAATCTCCAAGCTCTTGAAAGCGGACAAGTCGGGAGTTGTTCTCAAAGCACATTTCGAAAGGTTGAGAACTTTGAGCTTAGTTGCCATCTGAATGAAAGAGAGGTTACCACTTTGATATTGGACAAAAAAAAAAAAAAAAAATACTCATGCTCCCTACTCCTACACAGTTATCTTATTTAATTTGAAGTGTTTCTTTTCGGTAGCGTATTTGCTCGTTGGCACATAAATGTTTTTAAGCATATCATTGCAAAGAAAATGTTAGGGATGTATGAGTGCTAACTACAATTATTTACAAATAAAATTTCATCTATAATATCATATTTTGTTTTTCGAAGTCATGGCTATGTTGTAAATTATTGATTAGAGATACACAGATTTTATTATCAAATGACAGATGACTAAGACGAATGGAAGAAAAGAGATGCATTCATTTGGTGCTATGTTTTCCTTTAATAGTATAAAATTAAAGAGAAATGGCTCCTTTAATTATGAAAAACAATTTTTAAATGCTATATGTACAAGATGTAAAAAAGTGTCATATTAAAAATATTTAAATGACATTTCTAAGATAAATTTATTACTCATGTAACATTGCTACTTTATGAACGTGTTGTACAGTGAATTCAACAATCAACAATTATAACAAATAAATATTGTGTGCAATAAGTTAGAGCAGTTCACATACTATTTCCATTACTCTAAAAGTAATAATTAATTTAGAATTTTAGTATGTAAGTTGAACACAAGTCAATGTGAGGGAGTTTTTGTTTGTCCATGGAAGAAAATTGATAAATACATATAACAAGAATCGCTAAAAAGGCATTTATGGATGGGGAGAAATTAACTAGAAACCGTATACCATTTAGATTGAATAAGATGCATGCAATATTGTGACTATAATTTTTTTATAGATGCTAATAAATACAATTAAAAAGTTTTTATTAGTAGGTCTAATGTTAAGCATGACTATTTGTTAAAATATTAAGGGGAAGAAGCTTTTGGCATATTTAAGTGCCTATAAATTCCTCTTATGCTTAGAGGAAAATCCATGATATGAGAAAGGATTTTCAAAAGAAATAAAGGAGAACTTGGTGTAATTGGACCCGCCAACAACACATGATTATTTATAAGTGATATGCCTTCTTTACATCTTACCTTTAGTGGACCAAATCCTCCCCAATCCCCCGAAATGTCACTGCACAACAGCTCAAGCACGACTAATTTCTTCAGGTGAAAGTTCGACAATTCAAAATCCGAGTGATGACCATCCCACACAAGCCATCTTAATTGAGGAAGCAAGTTTTGAAAACCTCCGATGAGATTCACGTTGTCCAGTTGAAGAAACCTCAAGCTGGTCAATGCTTTAAATATTTCAGCTGTGAATGTTTTAGCTGTGTAACTTCCTCCATAATCATATAAATCATTTGAGTCATATAAGTCAAGATGAAGGGCTTCAATCTTACTAGTGCCCTGCAATTAGGCAACACTGTAAATCAAAGTTTTGAATAATAGGTTGAAACCAACTATATATGAGAAAAGATACATTGATTTAAAATTTGTTATCATGCTACTACGATTAGGCTTCTCATTTTCGACTTCATGGCAAACAAGTTGTGGAAATCTATGTAAAAATGTGAAGCTCTAGAGGGCATTCCCGAACTTTTTCTCTTCCAATTATGCCCTTTACAATTTGGACCTTTTAAATTCCCAAAAGTCACATCCTTTCAAAAAATTTATAGAAGGCCTCTTCATTCACACACTACTTCAAATGTATCTATCTAATTGTGTGCCATTTGTATGGGATAACAAAACCCTAACTCATATCCATTATATGTGAAACAACGTGTCTCTAATGTATCAATACTAAAGAATCACAATTGTAGAATCCACCTCTTTTTCTTTTGTACCTTGTTTACAATTCTCAACAGCAAAATGAAAACGAGAACTCCATCTCAAGAAGTACACAAGTGTTTTACATTCCTTTCTTATCATGTGTTTTTTCAATGAGTGTTTTTCAGTGTATGTATCAAATGCTATATAAATTATTTTAACTTCTCTTTTTATTATAAATATGTTTGATTTTGTTACAAAGAAATAACTATCATCTAATTTTGTGATCAATTTTCCCATATATTATAAGATCTTGGTAATAGATAGATTGGACACGAAGAATAATTAATATTACTTCTATGCAAGCATATAATTGTGAATTGTTTAGTTTTATTACTAATTATCATTCTTTCATAGATTTTTAAAAATGTTGTAACCGTAAAGTTATTTTATCACTCAAATGTAAACTTCGATGATTCTCTATATAAAAAAACAAGGTCATGCATGTATCATTGAAATATTTAACTTCCAAGTTTAAGTATCATGTTAAAAATTTTAGTTTTGATAATATTTCAACATTAAAATTCTTATAATTATGGTATTGAGGATATATGTTTGTTAATATATGTTTTGTTGAAAATACATAGCTCTCAATTAAAATTAGAAAAGTATTTTTAAAAACATATCATTGCAAATATGTATACTTACAAAAGTATCACGTGATGTTGTAAAACCTCTGAAAATTCTTGTATGCACTTTTCAAGAAAATTGTGACTTGGGAATTAATTTTCAGATATGTTTATGTATACAGAGATGTTGTAATAACTATTCTTCCATAAAATTGTCGGGATTATGAATATTTGTTATCTTGATCACTTATTATATTATTGATATGTAAAATATGAAATAATAGGTAAATAGTCAATGAAATCGTGATTGTGTTATCTCGATAACTCATTATCACTAATTATGTTGAAAATTACTTACAATATACTAATTATTTATAATATACTAATTGAATGAACTTCCAGAGTGTGTCCCCTTCGATACATTATTTAATTATCTATTAATGTTCCTTTGTTACTTCCAGTTGTCTTCCCACTTCTTTATCACATTCTTCGTTATGCAACATGTTTTGCTTTTTTTCTTTGGCGATAACTTCTTTATATATTTTCTTCTTAATAATGCAAGAAAAGAATGTTTAGATTCTCTATTTTTCTAGTGTTGTAGATTGTAATAGTAGCAGAAGTCTACTGTAAGGTAATAGCTCGTATTTTCGAGGATTAAGTAGAATGTAAATATTGTGATTAATTCAATATGAATAGACTACCTTTCGTGGAGGAGCTTTAACAAAAGGAGAAAAAAGAAAATATACGCATGGATCAGAAGAAAAATGTGAGATGGTGAGTTCCATGAGCATGTTGGTTGGCATTTTTGCTGGGTCACAAATTATTTCATCAACCATTTAACACGTGTCCAGTCCATTCCTCAAACCAATTAAGAGATATAATATGGTAAGAGCTAGAGAGATATGGATAAGAGTGATAGAGCATTCCATTCGTATTGGATGCAGTTCCCAAGAAGTTGAGCTTGCATATTTTTAGTGTTGTTGTTTCGATCATGAGCGTAAGTCGTTGACCACCTCTAATTTTTGCAATTTGGTCAAATCTGAGACTAATAGAGAAGATCGAGCTATTAAGATATTAAGATTAGAGTGCGCAGCAGAAGGTTCAAGTATTTTGAGTGTTAAAAATTTAAGTTAAATATTTATGGTTCTATTAGTCCTGTTTATTGGAAAATTTCTACTTTTTTCTTCTATCTTCTTCTTTTGAACCAAAGATCTTACCACATAATAAGCTTTAGTCACATATACATTATGCAGCAATTATTATCAAACACATCTAGATTATTAGAGTATGTCTCATGACAGTAATGTCTACTATACAATATTTACTTGCAGTAATAGCTATTCCTAAAATTCATGTCTTTTTTTTTCCCAATCACTCTATCAATGTTAGATTTGTAATTATAACTAAGATTTACATTAATTATAACCATATTTATTTATAGTATATGAAAGCCACATCAGCAAATTGATGATGTTCACTAATGGTTGTACTACAAAGGACTCAATTGCACGAACTATGAAAGATAGAAGATGATATTGAGCAAAAGACAAAAAAAAATAAAATAGAAAGGGGATAAAATCTTACAAATAGTATTACTCGAGGGACTAAATCTATACGTATCCCAACTTAAAAAATCCAAGAATCGGGATAGCTAAGCATGTCTCATTCATCATAGTAAACAACTCATAAGAAGTCAGTACTCGTTAAAAGAAAAAGGAAAGAAAAGACCTCAAAATAAGAATCCAAACATCAAATATGTGCATCACAAATATGTGGGAAGAGCATGGCCCCAACAATTTATAAATATTGTATTTCCTCTAAAAGTGCTATGTCAAACATTAATTTGTAGTTTTGTTTTTGCTTTGAAGTTAGCAAAACGAGAGTATCCTCATATTAATATAAATATAAATATATATTATTACCAAGAAATTGCTCCTCAATTATGTCCTAAAGTAAGGCAAGAAGAGCAATTAATTGAAAGAGCTCTTTACCCGGTAGACCTAGCGAGTTTTGGGAACTCATGATTGACTATAATTTTTATTTCAAACAAGAAAGAGAAGATGGGCTCACATTCAGTGATTAAGACAAGTAGAGAAAAACTCTTACCTTGTTGTTGAGAAACACATCTTCGACATCCTCATAATCCCACAATCTGCTACGCTTTTGAGGCTTCTTTAGATTTTCTAGACGGACAATTTCCCTTCCAAGATCTCTCAGTTGATCATGCATCATTAGCATGCCATCCTTAGTGATTTTAATTAGGGACATAAGACTCAATACTTCAATCCCCTTCCCCGGAAAAAAACCACAGGCATCCCACATGTAAGTTGGATTTTGTTTAGATGATCTAATAAAAAAACATGCAATATCCAAAAAAATCTGTTTGTCCTCAATATCTAATGCATCGTAACTTATTCTCAACTTCTCTTGCACTTTCTTATCAGGAACTTTCTCTAATTTCTTTAGTGTAGCTTTCCATGCTTCTTTTGTCTTTCCACATAAGAACGAACCAATAACTTCAAGAGCTAAAGGAAGCCCCCCAGTAGTAGAGATGATATTAAGAGAAATAACCTTATAATCACTCGGAGGAGAATCCTTTCGAAATGCATGTCTACTAAATAAAACCAATGACTGATCCAAAAGCAACCCGTTGAGTTGATACTTGTGGCTTACCCTAGCCTTGTCAAGAATACTCTTGTCTCTAGTGGTGATGATGACTATACTTCCAATTTTAAACCAACAACCATCTTCAACCAAAGCATTCAAGTGAGCATTGTCATCCACATCATCAAGAAGAATAAGTACTCTCTTACTTGTAAATCGAGATTTAAGGATACTGATTCCATGATCGACATTGGACACAATACACGACTCTCCACTTAAGTTAAAAATGAGCTGCTTTTGTATGCATTCAAGACCCTTGACCTTAGATGTTTCTCGAATATTTGCCACAAAGCTACAAGACTCATACCGATTACAAAGATTGTTGTATAACACCTTTGCAAGAGTTGTCTTACCGATGCCGCCCATTCCATAAATTCCAATCATACTTGTATCACTAAAATTAACATCTATGAAGCTCATAATATGTTCCACATGATCATCAATTCCCACCAATTGTTTAGGAACATTTAGCAAAAATAGTTCTTTTAACTCACTCATAACTTTTTTGACAACTATTTCAACTAATGTTCCTTCATGCCTGTAAAATAACAATAAAATTTCAGTATATGATGGAAATAGTTATATTCTTTTTCAAGTAAGATCTAGGTATGAGAAAGTGAACAATATCACGATGGAGAATAATGTACCCGTTATCAATTTTCTCCAATTCCAATCCTTTCAAGGAAGTGACTTCTTTGAGCACTTCTTCCCATTCCATCATTTCGTCCATATGCGCATTGATAGCATCTTTCAATCTCCCTGTAAGATGCCGCATTTTTGAGGGTTCCACTTTGTAAAATATGGGCAACACTATTTGCCCTCTATTTCTTTTGCACTTCAATATATGAGCTAGCTCGCGAAGGCACCATTTACTGGAAGCGTAATCCTCTGAGATAATTGGGATGGAGATCTTAGACTGCTCAATACTGCGGAGAAGTTCCCGTCCAATCTCATCACCAACAGGAAGCTCATTGTCATCTCTGAACACGTGAATTCCTGCTTTGACAAGGCCTTTATAGAGATGATCAGTGAAGCCCTTGCGAGTGTCTTCCCCTCTAAAGCTCAAGAACACTTCATAATCATTTCCTTCCATCTTTTTGGTTCCGCCTTCGTAATCACCTACAGGTGGAGAAGTCAATGAGGAAGAAGTCCCGGAATTCGGATCTTCTGAATGAGTGGGTTCATTTCTTTCTATCTCGAGAGAATTGGAGGAGCATAGCCTACAAAGGCAGTAAAAGAGGTTGAGGAAGATGCCCCACATATCGAATCGTTTAGGCTCCGCCTCCGTAATCACCTACAAAGGCAGTGAAAGAGATCGATGGAGCAGAGCATCAAAGGAGAGCAACGAACAGAGGAGAAATATGGAATCCCAGATCCGGGAATTGCGGAAATGTTCGTCAGAGCTCATTAACTAGCTACATTCAAACAGAAATGAAGACTGATTGACCAAATAGGAGATCGATCGACCAGGGCCTTGAAAAAAAAAAGGCTGGATTTCACGGTCCATATCTCGGAATGCAGAAATGTCTCTAAGAACTGAAATCGAAACTCATCAAAAGAAAATGGACCGGTGGATTACCTGAGAAGTGCTCAAACAACACAATCCACCTACTGCTGCGATCTCTGCCGGTTCTCTCCCTTCGACCTCGGATTAACTACACTCTCTCCCGTGCTTACTTAAACGATGCTGAGTTATCGCCGTCCAATTGTCCCAGAACCTTCAATCCTCGAAAACAGAGTTGAAATTTGCCTCGTGGATTCTGCTTAAGTTGTCTCTTCAAGCGGACCCACGTCTCTGAAACCGGAGCCCACGTTGGCCCCCACCTCTCATCTCGAGAACGTCTCGGCCACTTGGAATGTACCGAATTGCCCCCTTCGAGCTCACGTGGCGCGTGGTCCGAGCGAGTTCCCGGGTCGGAGCGATTTCTTTTGGCTTTTGAAAAAGGAGACGGGAAATACGCACCGCTCCTCGACAGCGCTGACTGAGGTGGCTCCATTTTTTGGCCTTTTTCTCTAATGACTAATGAGGCGCATTACCCTTTCAAAATAAAAGAAAATTTTGGTGTGCAGCCCTTTGATAAAAATTTAGCCTGCACTTCAAAAAATAATTGATGTTTTACATTTAAAAGATCTAAAATATGTACAGTAATAAAGTTAATTACAAAAATAATTATATAATCACCTACGTGATAGTATCCACATATTTTGAATCTTTTAAGTGATTTTTGTTAAACAAAAATTCGACTGTAAGAGTTGTTAGGGAGTAGAAAGTAAAAATTAGGATACGAAGACTAAGCATGCAATGTGTGTTTGGTTCATCATATTTGTAAGCATAAACTCTTTCATATTGGGGGACTTGTGTCTTGCCCCATACTTTGCATTAGTGAAGAATTTGTTGACATGTGGATTTATGTATACTTGATTTGTGCTTCATTGTTAAGAAAAAGCTAGAAATCAAACCAAAAAAATTGTAAAGATCTAAATATATATTCAACATTGTACTCTAAAGGCATAATATAAACGGCTGCACCAGTAATTTCAAGTCAAACCTTATGGGCTATAACTCGATTTTCAATTTGACTCAACTTGTTTTTTTGTTTTTTTTTTTTTTTTTGCCAATAATGAACTTAAAAAAATAAGTTGCGAGTACATGCTCGTTTAAATAAAACTGAAAAATAATTACTGAAATTTTCAGTATTGAATTTCAAATATGGACAATTTTTTTTTTTTTTGATGCTCAGGGAACCCCATACAATCGGCAGCTGGTAGGGTTTCCTGGAGCGACGCTAGCGGAGGACCCACCACTCCGACGTCACGCTTAAGATCTTGTGTGTCCTGGGATTTGAACCCCTCCATCTTGGGTAGATGTCATGGGGGCTCTTATCCAGCTAGGCCACCGCAGGCGGTGGTAAATATGGACAATTTTAACTACTCAAAATGAAAGAAAATATTATTTGATGATATCCACGGCATTATGCGAAGGTGCGGGAACCTATGCAGTTGCCAGCACAACTTGATTATAAAATCGGGGCGTGGAAACTATTTTTTACTGATAGTGAGGCACACACGAGGCTTTTGTTTTCCTACGTCTCTTCTGGCGATTGCTTCATGGATTAATATTTTTGCAATGATATTCTGACAACACTCGAACGCTCGTTGGCTTTTGTCAGTTTTTATCGGTCGTTTATTTATTGGATAGGGTAATTGTCACTGTCATTGTTATCACAATCACTTAAACAAGGTTATATTTGAGTGTTACACTTAATATCTTAGCCATTAGTATGTGTTTATATCTTTAATAAAGAAGGTACTGCAACTAATGTAAGAGCTGTTCTCTCTCTTGATATTCATGATCCAATAAATATAAGTCCTTCTCATATTAATGAAAAAAATGGAGAAGAACAACTCATACTCGTTATAGTTGTTTATCATTAGTGATTGGATATCATGAACCAACTATACTACAATACCATGACCTAGACCGATTATATTGCTATATAATATTGCATCATAACCAATTGTTTTAATTTCTTTCTATGTAAAATCAATTTTGTTAACATTTTTAACATACAAACTTAAATTACAAGTGGAAAAAAATGAGACGTGATATATAGCAATTTACGGGTTACATGTTTCATTATGGAAGGAATAAACAAGTATATGCATATAATAAAGATTAAATATCAAAGAGAAAACAAAATAAAGTTTAGAAAATATTATGAAATGCAATTTTTTCACATCATAAAGTTTATTTTTCTATCCCAATGGTGCTTTTACAAATTAGTGCACATGCTTCATGGATAATTCCCTCCTTGAAAAAAAAAAAGTTGAAATCCAAGATGTAGTCGGGGCAAAGGAAATTTTATAAGTCATTTATATTGCCCAGAGAAAAGATAAACTTTCTTTCAAAATTTCTTGAGCATCAAGAACTATAGCATCAAAGGATGAAATTAGTGAGGTCCTAGACTTTTATTTGCATGGTAGGCAAAATAATCAAAGTGAATAAATCAAACTTTCATTATTAGAATGATACAATGGAAATTTGTCTATGTAGGTAGGGTTATCTATATGAATTGGTTAGTCAAATTATTTAGATAAATATTGTTAAAGCATAGAAAGATCGACCGGGGCTATTGGTGCAAAGCACATAATACCGAGTTATATGGTCCTGAGCACGACCTTAAAAGGCTAAGAGTTGCACCCCAGGGAAAACCTGGCAGGGGTGGGAGTCCCCACGTGCAGCGGCTTTTCTGATCCCTAGAGCATAACTAGGGTGTCAAATCAGAGGGTACCTGGGGAGTGGATTTACACTCCAGTTCCTGCAAAGGAACTCAGAAAACCAGAAGCTAACCGCATTAAGTTGTGAGGCCCTGGAGATGTGGGTAGGGGATCCCTGTAATGGCCCCCCGTGCCTGGACTGTCTTTAATGACAACTGTTCCAACCGAGACTCTTCATGCTAATCAAATCCCTGTGAGGCATTCCGCCGAAAGAACAATCTTTGCACGCGTAGTTTCCGCAGCATTTAGCGGAACGCGTGCGGAACCGAAAGAGCAAAAATACTCACGTGCGCACGTGCAAGCACGTGCAATGCTCACTTGCTCCTACTGCTTTGATCAGAACCTGCGATCCAGCACGACTTCCCTTTTATATTAATGAAAGTAAATTGACTTTTATATTTACGAAAAACAAATAGAAAAGAAAACTAAGGAGCAATACTCACGGGCTCCAGCAGTGATTTCCACCGATTCTCAGCATTATACGAGGAAGTTGCATGCGGGTGCTTTCATTGAGATTTGAGATCCTCCAGCTTTGTCTTGACTTGGCTTGCCTTTTCTATTATAAACTGAATAGAAAAAGAAAACTGACGACCGACACTCACGTTGCTCCTGCTGCTAATGGACATGAGTCAATGACAAAAGCATACCAATCGCGGGATTATATAGGATTTTGTTATCAAAGCCTAGGACGCATTACTTTATCGTCAGGGAAAGTAACTCTGATTCCGAAATAATTTTCTTAAACAAGATTTCCTCACGCTACATCATTTTTAAATATTATCCGGTCTTTACCCTCGCTCAAGTCACTTTTATCTTTCTCCTTAAATTAATGCTTCATGTTGAATTGCTAACTTCCTTCCATTTTTCATTCATTTTCTGAAACACTTTTAAAGCTGTGGAAGTTTGAAAAAATGTGGAATATGCAACCCTAAAAAATGTGTCAGTGATCATTTACTTCCATCTATAGTTCTTGAACTATAAGTGAACGCAATTGAAGCTTCTCTTCAAGATCCAAATAATTAATTAACGAAATGCATCAATATGACGAAACTTATGCTATAAATATCTAAAGTATTTTTGTCCGTTCAATCCAATTTTTTTCTTGAGTGCCCTAGATATCGTCTCTACCTTGTTCATTCTTACAACTGTACTTTTCGAATATCTTCACATGCATTTTACAGTCCACTTTTAATTCCAAGTAATCACTTTGAGACATGTAAATCAATCTCTAATGTTGTTGAACCCACATGTCTTCTCCCAATCCTAACATCAAAACATAGACACACTTACTGCGTAGGGGCTAGCTTTTCAAGGCACCGAAAGAACTTGAGTTCTCTTTTATGTATTGCCCACACTTCTCGTTAATTGCGAACGTGAATTTATCGAACATTTTGTCTCCTCCTTTGCCTTCTCTTCTACGTGTTGCAGTGTCATCTCTTTATACCTAGCGAGAACTCCTTCTGGGCTGACCGAATTCCACTTGCCTCTTGTGAATGTGTGTATTATTCTTTGTTCTATCATGCTCGGGCCGCGAATTTCTTTCTTTCTTCATCGTTTTCTTCCTTTTTTTTCTTTTTTTCTATTTTTGTTTCTTTCCTTTCATATAGTGTTCAATTACTTCCAGTTTTGACTAAAAAAAATTAACTTGCCTACTTTCAGCATGATGTGCATCTTTAATAATGAAAAGAATTGGCCAGTTAATTCTCCCAAAAAAAATTCAGAATATATTTCTCAATAACGAAGAGGGAAAATTATAAAAATGGACTTGAAGTACCATATTTCTCTCAAATAAGGACCTAAAATGGACCTTGTTTCAAATAAGGATCTAAAGTACCATTACTTTCTCAAATAAGAGCCTAAAGTGAATGTTGTTTCAAATGAGGACCTGCAGTAATTATGTTTATTTCAAATAAAAGCCTGAAGTGGTTATGTCTGTTGCAAATAAGGACATAACTTTTCGACGGTCAAGGGTATTTTCATGATTTGTCATTTTTTCCCCTTTTTTCCTTCCTTTTTTTTTTTTTTTTGTTTCTTCTTCCTCTTCGCCAGTGGCTGGCTAGCCACCGGCAATGCCCACAGAGGGCTAGGTGATGGTTGCCCTCGCTAGCAAGGGCCACCCATGCTAGCCACAGGTGAGGGACAGCCTCGCCTAGGCAAGGCGACTCACCCAAGGGCCATCCGTGAGGTCAGCCCTTGTGACCCAAGGTGAGACCGATCTGGCGAGGGTGGCCTCGCCCACGGTCGGAGGGTGGGCGACCAAATAAGAGAAAGAAGAAGAATCAGAAGAAAAGAAAAAAAAAAAAAAGGTAAGAAAAAAAGGAAGAAAAAAAAGGGGGAGGGAATGACGAATGACGAAAATACCCTTAATTGGTCGGAAAATTTAGCCAGTGAGCGACTGGCGAGGTTGGGTCCTTATCTGAAACGACCAAAACCACTTCAGGCTTTTATTTGAAACAACTAAAATCACTTAAGGTCATTATTTGAAATAAAGTCTATTCCGGATCCTTATTTGAGAAAAAGATGACACTTCGGGTTCCTTATTGGAATTTTCCCTAACGAATATTTGCTCCATCATTTTTACTGAAGCCATTGTGCTGAACATTTGATGTCTGGTCGAGCAAAGGAAATAAATGGATTAGGTTGAATTTCTAATTCTTGCGGGCTTAGTATAATTAACTTGATTAAGCTCAAATCTCCTTGCACCCATCCAATCAAATGTAATTATATGTGGACTTACTATTAATGAATGAAGAATGCTCTTAACATCTATATGATATTTAACTAATTTTTTTAGGGGCTGGGGTTGATTTTTAATTTTTCTATGCAATAAATAATTAATTGAGTAGTCAAAATTTGGGTGTCAACATCCATTACTGATTATATTTCCTCACACCTATTGGTTTGGCTTGAAGATTTTGTTCCTTTTTTAACGCATATGATGAGACAAGTTCATGGAGAGATGTTCACAGTTGACCTTTTCTCGGCTTTTGATGTCGTTGAGATTGGACCCAGACACCAGTGGAATTGTGAGTACGCAGTGTGACCATTCCATTCATTGCTCACGTGGTTCAAAGTAGACTTACTTGTCTTGTCAGGTTGGGCATTCTTCTGCTGATGCACATTATATTAATTTAGACATAATTTCTCAGCTGCTGCCACCATTGTGCTGATATTTGCAAACTGTGGATTAGCTGTTGGTTTTTTGAAATCAGTCTCCTTCTTATCCTCCACTTTCACATTTTATCTACCGCACTTTTACTTTGTTGAATCAAGTTCTTCGAATTTCATAAATTTTCTAATCAAATCCCTCTAACACAAAACCTGACCAATTCCAACTGGCATAACACATTAGATGATGTCGTTGTGTGACATGAACAAAAATTTTCCAATGTAGATATCTACTTTGGCATACACCTTAGTTAATTTTTATCCATGTCACATTCTAACATTGTCTATATTGGATAAATTTTTCCATACATGTCTACGTGGGCATTCACATATCTTATCCGCATCATTGTAGGGTGTTGTTCAACGTTTACATCAGCTGAATTTGGTTGGATCTTGAATAGGAAATTTGTGAAAGTTAAAAAAAAATAAAAATGACTAGACAAGTTTTAAGCTATGGGCACGTAATAAGAAAAAAAAGGTGAAAGTATAAGGATAAAAACTACCCAAAAAAAAAAAAAAATCTTCTTTTTGTCTTTTAAGCTCATGCTGGATCTTTACTCCATTGTGCTTACAAAGTTCTGGATTTCTTTTAATTGATTATGACATTTCTTTGGTGATTTGCAATAGGTCGACAGTGTGGCTTCTTGGACTTATTTTTATGTTGTTTCTCATACTCTGACACAAGAATATTTGTAGTATCTCATCACTGTTTTTAGGTCTAATGGTCTATCACGCCCATGTCAAATTTCTCGTGAGTCAAATGGTGACAAATGTGATAGCACTGTCCAAGCATAAAATATCGGGTTTATGTATTAAGCCCGAATGCTTACTACTCACGAGTATAAGGTGATCATAATAATATCAACATGCTAATCTTTGACCTCAAACTTATCCTAGCTCTTGAATAAGATAGTGCATGGTCATATTTGACATTTCAAGTGATATTATGTCGGTTGTGATTATGCTTTGTCAATATAAATTTGTAGCAAAAAATTACCTTTAAACTAGAGTATGTATCAGAAGATGAAAAAGTGCCCGGTAAGAGATGCATGTGCATAGTAACTTTTGCTTGATTCGTCAATCTTCTTTTTTATGATGTTCTCCTATGCTGGTGATGTGCCAAGGGTCTTCCTTTGATTTTATAGCATGGTTCAATGCGGTTGCTAAAGATTTCAAGTACGGCACGTACTTGCTTCACCGCTACGACGGTCAGCTGCTCTGAAACCGAAGCCTAAGCGGGGTTCCCGCCTCGGATCTCGAGGATATCTTCTGCCACTCCGGATTGCCCGTCGACCTCACGTGGCGCGCGGACCGTGCGGATTCCCGTGTTCTACTTCTCCCCAACCGAGGCGACATGGGGGTTAGACTTTCGGAGTGATTACTTTTGGCTTTCGAAAAAGTAGATTGGAATATCCAACGCCCCTCGGACCTCGGCTACAGCGCTACATGGCCACCCAGATGTGGACTCGACGGTAACTGAGGTGGCTCCATATTTTGGCCTGGTGTATTACCTCTTCCAAGATATAAGATCATTTTGGTACAGCATAATAGACGTTTAACATTTAAAAAATTAATATTACTCTAAATTAAATTACAAAAAAAAATTATATAATTATCTACGTGACCATATTTACATATTTTGAATCTTTTAAGCAATTTATATTAAACAAAAGTTTGGCTATGTGGGTTGCCAAAGAAGGGAAAGTAAAAATTAGTATATGGGGACTAGGTACATGACATGTGTTTGGTTCCTCATGTTTATAAGCATAAAACCATTTCGTATTTTTACCACCGACCGTGGTAACTCCGTTGGGTAAAGCTTCAATGACCCTTTGCGTAGAAGGGGAGAGGTTTGAAGCCTTTACAATGCAAGGAGGCTGGCAGGAGACGCTAGGTGTATTAAGAGTGACGCTGTGGTGGTGGGTCTTGCGCTAGCGTCACCAGGAGGTTTACGGTGAGGCTGTTGGCTGCAAATTGGCTCCTCCCGTCTCTAAAAAAAAAAAAAAAAAAAACTATTTCGTATTTGGGGAATTGAGTCTTGCCTAATCCTTTGCATTAGCGGATAAATTGTTGATTTATGGATTTACATACCTAATTTGTGCTTGGTCATTGAGAAAAATGTTAGAAATCGAACTAGATGAATTGTTGAGATCTAAAATATATTCAGCATTTGTACTCCAACGACTTAAAAGTAAAATGATTGCACAAGTAATTTCAAGTCGATGTACTATAGCTGGACTTTCAACTTGACTCAACTTGTTTTTTTAAAGGCTAAACTTAATTCATTTATGAAAATATAAGCTGCAAGTACGTGCTCATTTAGATAAATCTGTAAAACAATTACTAAAAATTTCGAGTATTGACTTTCAAACTTAAAATGTTTTGACCAAAAAAAGAAAGTACTTAAAAATAAAGAAAATATTGTTTGATAATGAGAAATGATTGGATTATAGTGTTTAATTTATTATGAAAATAACAATTTATTTTGGACTACAAAAAATCAAATCACAAATAACTATAAATTATTGTGAGCCCTACTTTTTTGAGAATTTGTGACTCACAACATATGTTATTCTCACAGTACTCAATAACTTTTATGCTAGCAAAGTCCATTGATAATAACTAATTTCCAGGGCATTACGCGGAAGGTGCAGGGAACCTATGCATGTGCTTTCATTGAAATGTGAGTACCAGCACGACTTGATTATAAAATCGGGGCGTGGAAACTATTTTTTAACTGGTAGTGGAGCACACATGGGGCTTTCGTTTTCCTTCGTCTCTTGTGGCGAAGGCTTCATGGACATTACATGCAAGAATATTCCGACAACACTCGAGGGCAAGCTGGGTTTTGCCTTTATTTATCGGTCATTTATTTATTGGATAGAGTATATTTGTCACCGTCTTTGTCGTCATAATCACTTAAACAAGGTTATATTTGAGTATTATACTTAAAATCTTAGCCATTAGTACGTGTACATTTCTTTAATAAAGAAGGTCCTGCAAATGAAGCAATCTTAAGGTATTGTACAACTTTTTAGCCATGTTGCTTTGTTGGCAATGTAAGAGCTGTTCTCTTTCTTAATATTCTTGATCCAATAAATATATTTTCCTCCTCATATTAATGAGATAAATGGAGAAGAAAGACTAGTGCTCATTATAGTTGTTTATCATTAGTGATTGGATATTATGAACCAACTATACTACAATATCATGACCTTGACCAATTATTTTGCTATATAATATTGCATAATAACCACTTATTTTAATTTTTTTTTTTTTTTGGTTTCCTATGTAGAATCTATTTTGTTAGCATCTTTAATGTACTACCTCAAATTACAAATGGAAATTAAAAAAAAAATTGATAAATAGTGGATGTGTAATTCACAAGTATGATAGTTTACCGGTTATGTGTTCCGTTATGGAAGAAATAAGCGAGTATATGCATATAATAAACATTAAATAGCAAGAGAAAGCAAAAATAAAGTTTAGAGAAGAATATGAAATACAATTTCTTTCACATTATAAAGTTCATTTTTTTCTCCTAATGGTGCTTTTACTAATTAGTGCGTGGGATCAATGGATAAAACCCTCCCTGAAGAAAAAAAAAAAACTAGGATGTAATTGGAGCAAAAGAAATTTTATAAATTGTTTATGTCATCGAAGAAAAGATATATGCACGCTCAAAGTTTCTCGAGGATCAAGAAGTGTAGTTGCAATGGATGAAATTTATGAGGTCCTAAACTTTTTCTGACTTGGAAGGTAAAATGTTTAGAGTGAATGAACTAGCCTTCCAAATAATTGAAATTTGTCTACCTTGCTAAGGTTTCCTTTTTATCGTAAGATAGGGAAAATTGTCCAAAAAGTCCTAAACCTATTGCATTTTTACTAATTCAATCATAAACCTTTTAACTTTGTCAATTCAATCCTAAATATTTTTACTTCTTGCCAATTGAGTCCATCCGGCCAATTTTTACCAGAAAATGCTGACGTGGATACCGACGGTGCCACGTAGGACCGTTGGCACTAACATGAACAATTTTAATAATAATTTAATATTTTTTTGAATTTTTATTTTTATTTGTTTTTCTGTTTTTCCCTTTTTTTATTTTTTCTTTTCTCTATTTTCTTTCTTTTCTTTTTGGCTTTCTTCTTGGCCTTTTCGGTGGCCAGCCACAAGCGATAGCCAACCATCGACCACAGGCGATAGCCAGCCACTGGCCATCGGCCACAGCCAGCCAGTTAGCCTTGCCCGCCACAGGGCGAGGCCCGGCCGGGCGAGGAGCAACTCCAACGAGGGGAGCCTTTGCCTAGCCGTGGCCCAACAAGGGTCACCCAAAAGTCGACCTACGCCCAAGCCGGGCGGCCTTGCCCCGTCGGCGAGCGAGGCCGCCCGCCAAGGCGAGGGCCAGCCTCACCAAAGGGGAGCCCTCGCCGGGTCTTGCACTCACCCAGGTCAAGGTGACCTCGCCCGGTGTCAACCGGCCAGGGGCGAGGGCCAGCCTTACCACATTTGGTTTGGGCGAGGCCGACACTTGCTTGGGAGAGGGCGAGCCCCAGCGAGGGCTCCCCTTGCCGATCTAGCGAGGCCAACCCTCGCCCAAGCCAAGGTGGCCTTGCTCGGCATGGCCATCCCTCGGCCGACGCTTAGCGAGGGCTCCCGCCGGGGCTCACCCTCACCTAGCTGGGCCTCGCTTGTGGCGGGCAAGGCCAACCGACCACTACGATTGGTGGCTAGCCGTCGCCTATGCGTCGCCTGTGGTTGGTGGCCGCCACCGGAAAACACCAAGAAGAAAGCCAAAAGGAAAAGAAAGAAAAGAACAAAAAAATAAAATAAAAGGGAAAAAAACAAAATTCAAAATTCAAAAAAAAATATTAAAATATTATTAAAAGTTGTCCAAGTCAGTATCAACAATCCTATGTGACACCACCGGCGTCCACGTCAGCATTTTCCAACCAAAACTGGACAGATGGACTCAATTGGTAAGAAGTAAAAAGGTTTAGAACTAAATTGACAAAGTTAAAAGGTTTATGACAAAATTGATAAAAATGCAATAGGTTTAGGACATTTTTTCGACAATTTTCCCTCCTAAGATATAATATGATTATCAGTGATTATTTGTGCGAAATCCATAATGATGAAAACGTGTATTGCAACTTTTATAATATGTTTTAGCAAATACTTCACAGTACCTCCAAATTTACAACAGTTTTGGGTGTTACAACTATAAAATATATTTTATCACACATAAAGATTGCAATACTTCACAATATCGATGTAATCGGGATGGGAAAATGAAATTTATTAGTCATTTATGTTGTGCAAACGAAATATATATAGCCCACCTCTGGGATCTCCACCGATTCTCAGCCTTCGACATTCGATATGCAACACCCTTTGCAGTGCATGCTTGAACAATGCCGAGCTACGTAGAACCATGCGGAAGGTGTTTTGATTCAAATTAAACACCACCTTGACTTGACTTGCCTTTACTATCAATAGAAATATAGAAAAGAAAACCCAAGGGCAATCATTGCACGCATAATTTCCGCAGCATTTTGCAGAAGGTGCGTGGAACCATTCTATGCAAGTGCTTCTTGACTTGACTCGTTTTTTTGTCTATTAATAAAAGAAAAGGAAAATAAAACTAACCAGCAAGATTCCCATGCTCCCGGTACTAATAGACATGAATCAGTCTCAAAAACATATTATGACACAAATGTCGGTAGGACACTTTTTTAAAATATTCGTATAAGGAAAGTTTATTATTTTCAATCAAAAATCTACTTTTTTTTCTCTCTTTCAAAACGGATTCCTCCAAAAAGGCACATAATGCTAAGTTGCCATCCAATGATGCAAGACGCATGCTATGCAAACAGAGTAATTATTGTATGCGTAATTTCCGCACCATTATGCAAAAGGTGAGTGTGCTTTTTGAGTTGACTTGCTTTTTTTATTAATAAAAAAAATAGAAGAAAAAATGAACATCAGTTCCGATGCTCCGAGTTGGTAAGCATCTTCCCCACCAACTAATTTAATCAAAAGCAAATTACGAGAACTGCTTTTCCTATCATTTTGCAAGATTGATGTGCAGGGTCAATGTCAAATCCAACTTTATATCACAAAGGTCCCTTACTTGCCCATGTTAGCGCCTAAGAATCATTGCATGCATGTTGGCATATAGTTTTGAAGAAGTGCCCTATTTTTATAAGAAAATCATAGGCGTACCACCAAATTCATGCCTAGAGTCACATCGTTACACGTCATTTAAGGTTGATTCAACACGTAATTTCCGCACCATTATGCGAAAGGTGAGTGTGCTTTTTGAGTTGACTTGCTTTTTTTATTAATAAAAAAATAGAAGGAAAAACGGACATCAGTTCCGATACTCCAAGTTGGTAAGCATATTCCCCACCAACTATTTAATCAAAAGCAAATTGCGAGAACCGCTTTTCTCTATCTTTGCAAGATTGATGTGCAGGGTCGATGTCAAATTCGACTTTATGTCACAAAGGTCCCTTACTTGCCCGTGTTAGCGCCTAAGAATCATTGCATGCATGTTGGCATATAGTTTTGAAGAGGCGCCCTATTTTTATAAGAAAATCATAGGCAGACCACCAAATTCATGCCTAGAGTCACATCGTTACACGTCATTTAAAGTTGATTCAACGCGTAATTTCCACACCATTATGCGAAAGGTGAGTGTACTTTTTGAGTTGACTTGTTTTTTTTATTAATAAAAAAATAGAAGCAAAAACGAACATCAGTTCCGATGCTCCGAGTTGGTAAGCATATTCCCCACCAACTAATTTAATCAAAAGCAAATTGCGAGAACTGCTTTTCTCTATCTTTGCAAGATTGATGTGTAGGGTCGATGTCAAATCCGACTTTATATCACAAAGGTCCCTTACTTGCCCATGTTAGCGCCTAAGAATCATCACATGCATGTTGGCATATAGTTTTGAAGAGGCGCCCTATTTTTATAAGAAAATCATAGGCGGACCACCAAATTCATGCCTGGAGTCGCATCGTTACACGTCATTTAAGGTTGATTCAACGTGTAATTTCCGCACCATTATTGCGAAAGGTGAGTGTGCTTTTGAGTTGACTTGCTTTTTTTATTAATAAAAAATAGAAGCAAAAACGAACATCAGTTCTGATGCTCAGAGTTGGTAAGCATATTCCCCACCAAATAATTTAATCAAAAGCAAATTGCGAGAACTGCTTTTCCTATCTTTGCAAGATTGATGTGCAGGGTCGATGTCAAATTCGACTTTATATCACAAAGGTCCCTTACTTGCCCGTGTTAGCGCCTAAGAATCATCGCATGCATGTTGGCATATAGTTTTGAAGAGGCGCCCTATTTTTATAAGAAAATCATAGGCGGACCACCAAATTCATGCCTAGAGTCACATCGTTACACGTCATTTAAGGTTGATTCAACGCGTAATTTCCGCACCATTATGCGAAAGGTGAGTGTGCTTTTGAGTTGACTTGCTTTTTTTATTAATAAAAATAGAAGCAAAAACGAACATCAGTTCCGATGCTCCGAGTTGGTAAGCATATTCCCCACCAACTAATTTAATCAAAAGCAAATTGCGAGAACCGCTTTTCTCTATCTTTGCAAGATTGATGTGGAGGGTCGATGTCAAATCCGACTTTATATCACAAAGGTCCCTTACTTGCCCATGTTAGCGCCTAAGAATCATCGCATGCATGTTGGCATATAGTTTTGAAGAGGCGCCCTATTTTTATAAGAAAATCATAGGCGGAACACCAAATTCATACCTGGAGTCACATCGTTATACGTCATTTAAGGTTTGATTCAACGAGTAATTTCCGCACCATTATTGCGAAAGGTGAGTGTGCTTTTTGAGTTGACTTGCTTTTTTATTAATAAAAAAATAGAAGCAAAAACGAACATCGTTCGATGCTCGAGTTGGTAAGCATATTCCCCACCAACTAATTTAATCAAAAGCAAATTGCGAGAACTGCTTTTCCTATCTTTGCAAGATTGATGTGCGGGTCGATGTCAAATTCGACTTTATATCACAAAGGTCCCTTACTTGCCCGTGTTAGCGCCTAAGAATCATCGCATGCATGTTGGCATATAGTTTTGAAGAGGCACCCTATTTTTATAAGAAAATCATAGGCAGACCACCAAATTCATGCCTAGAGTCACATCGTTACACGTCATTTAAGGTTGATTCAACGCGTAATTTCCGCACCATTATTGCGAAAGGTGAGTGTGCTTTTTGAGTTGACTTGCTTTTTTTATTAATAAAAAAATAGAAGCAAAAACGAACATCAGTTCTGATGCTCAGAATTGGTAAGCATATTCCCCACCAACTAATTTAATCAAAAGCAAATTGCGAGAACTGCTTTTCCTATCTTTGCAAGATTGATGTGCAGGGTCGATGTCAAATTCGACTTTATATCACAAAGGTCCCTTACTTGCCCATGTTAGCGCCTAAGAATCATCGCATGCATGTTGGCATATAGTTTTGAAGAGGCGCCTATTTTTATAAGAAAATCATAGGCAGACCACCAAATTCATGCCTAGAGTCACATCGTTACACGTCATTTAAGGTTGATTCAACGCGTAATTTCCGCACCATTATGCGAAAGGTGAGTGTGCGTTTTGAGTTGACTTGCTTTTTTTATTAATAAAAATATAGAAGCAAAAACGAACATCAATTCCGATGCTCCGAGTTGGTAAGCATATTCCCCACCAACTAATTTAATCAAAAGCAAATTGCGAGAACCGCTTTTCTCTATCTTTGCAAGATTGATGTGCAGGGTTGATGTCAAATCCGACTTTATATCACAAAGGTCCCTTACTTGCCCATGTTAGCGCCTAAGAATCATCGCATGCATGTTGTCATATAGTTTTGAAGAGGCGCCCTATTTTTATAAGAAAATCATAGGCGGACCACCAAATTCATGCCTGGAGTCACATCGTTACACGTCATTTAAGGTTGATGCAACGCATAATTTCCGCACCATTATTCGAAAGGTTGTCACGACCCGATCTCGCCGCCCCTCGAAAAGTCCAAGGTGGGAAAGGTCGGGTTTAGGGGTACTTGATCACGAGAGTTTACTCACGAGATCGCGAGTTCTCCCAAGCTCATACCCCGCACAACAGCGGATTTATTTATACGATCTAGGTATTTAACAACCTAAAAAATATACAGGAGTCGCCACTAATCTCATTTTTGGGGGTCGGCTAGAAACCCAATCGAGGGTCGGAGTGTTCCCTCGATTCCTACGCAACCATATATCTAGGTTCGGGGACTTGGGTTACGCTAATATTGCTATTAGCGCCCTTTCAGTACCTAAACAGTATATTGTGTTTTTCCTAACATGTTCATGCATTTCTTTTTTATATTTTCAGGATCATCAATTCTATACTAAGTGATCATACGTGGTGGATTACTTTCATTCTATTCTATTCTATTCCTAAGAAATTAAAGGAAAGTAATCAATGAAAATGAAATTGCAGGACATGAAGTAAACAATCAAGAAAAGCAGTTAAACCTAATCATGCAATTCTAAAAAAAAAACAATTGGGAAAGAAAGGAAACCCGCAACTCGTTTGGTTTTATACAATATATGGAACCCGAGACATATGTCGGGAAAACAAATATTACATGACAACGGTCGGGGTGGACATCGACCTCCACCATCTTCACGTCTTCTCCATCTTCGAGGTCCTAATCTAAACTTAATCTAAGAAACCTATAACTAAGTATATACAGTGGAAGGAAACAAACATCACAAATAAGATCAAAGCAAATGGGGTAAAACCCATGCATGTATGATTGGTTCTAAGAAAAGCACAGAACATCAAGCATTTCATGAAGAACAACTTTCATGAATGAAATTTCCTAATATGTATCAAGTTCAAATAAGATCAAATTCATGGTCAAAAAGCAACAATCGCTAAAGCATGCAAATCAATCACAAGCAAACCGGAAAATGACGCATGATAACAGACTTACCAAATCATCTAATCAATGCATGAAAATCATGAAATTTGAACATGACCTAAGGTTAAATGTGAAGAAAAAGTTTGATTTAGACATTCAACCCTAAATCTATGTACAAAATATCACAACTCTATTAACATTGATATGTGACTTGTCATTAGAAGCAAAATGCATGACAATTTCAGTTGTGATATATCAATTTGATGCATGGTTTTTACATGGTCAATGATCTTCAAATGAGGCATGCCATATATCATTGCGAAGCTTATGATATGCTCTAAGTATGTCTAGAAAGCATCAAGCATGAAGTATGCTCTTAAGGAACTTGATTGAAGACATTTTCATAGAAACGCAATCAATTAGAATCACAGCGGGGATCGCACAAAACATGGATGATTTTCATTGAAATGAAGACATAAAGAAAATCCATGAAAGTCCAAAGGAAATGTCCCAATCATCTATCATGAGACATCGAAGTCTTACTTTGTTCACAAAAATCTATATGAAAAAACAGAAAAGAAACAGGGCAAAAATCCAACATTACAGATTGCAGCAACTCAAACGTGACTTTATGGAAGCCATTGACCTTGCTAACGATGATCACTTGATTCAAGCTATACCTTGTTAGAAAGTTTATGAAATTTCCAATGACTCTCATGAAAGATTCAACTCCAGAAAAACATGTTTACTAACTCAAATTTGAGCACACGCATCAGGTCTCAAACATGACAGATTCTGGACTGAACTTTGGACATGTGAAAACCATATCAAATGAGATTCAATCAGGGCATTTTATAGCTCATTGGAAAGATATTCGAACCATCTTTGACTTTCATGAAGACTTCGAATGCAGAAAACCACAGCAACCAGCTCATATCAAGTCATTTGCACAGAAGGTCAGATCAGCGAAAGAAACAGAATATCAGAGCAGAACAACTTTTCAACCAAAAAAAAAATTACTGCAGAATCAACATGTTTTTCGATGACCAAATGACGTCCTCTCAAGGCATGTGAACTATCAAATCGAAGCTTGAGAAGTCTATTTTCTATGTCTAAAAGGGCTCAAGACCAGAAAGCCTCATCTATCACCTCATTTAAGCAAAACAGGAAGTCTATCACAAAGACACGAAATTGCAGATTAATAGAAATCAAACTCAATCAACCTCAAGTTCGTGATTATTGATCATCAAATCAAGGCGCTTATCAATGTGTACACACATACATCATTTGCGCTATTCCTCTCATAACAGAACATGTAATTCATATTCACTCTCGGTGGACAAAATTAGAACATGCTGAGCATCCGAGATCAATTCAATTTACTCAAACTTGGAGAAAAATGTCGCAATCAATTTCAGTTTTCGTACATGCGATTCTTGATCACCACTTAAGATCAATTATCAAATAATTGTTGTGGAATGAGGCCAATGAAATGGACTAAAGCTGAGAATGAAAATTGAGCAGGGACCAAACAAGCAGCGCACAAACAGAGACTCGACAGAGCAAAACAATAGATCAATTCAAAGGCACAATGAGGAGATCGAACGAATACATCTTAGTTTGAACATTAAATCATCAACCAGATGCTAACATGCAGGAACTTTACTGAAATTCGTACCCTAGCTTCATTTAGAAAAATCATCGAACATACGGCGGACACTTTCATCTAATGATCTAGATGCAGGAATACGTCAACAATTCGTCTCCATATCACCACCGAAGGTCAAAGAAAAACATAGCGCACATACTTGGTTGGATATATCATAGTCATGATAAACAAAAGCAGCTAAAGAAAGATCCACAAACAAAATCGCCCGTCGAGCATCGTCATTTCAGAATCTAGAGCTCGTCCGGTTCAAATATCAAACCTAGACAAGCTTTTCCATTAACGAAACTTCAAGAGAGGACAGAGATCACCGGAAAGAAGAAACAACGTACCAACGCCACCGGAGTCTCTGGCGACAAGGATCAGCTTAGAAGATGCCGAGGACGGGGCTTTGGAATCGGCGGTCAGCTTGACGACGGGGGACTCGATCACCTCCTCCTTCACAGCGTTGACGACAGGTGCCGCGGCGGCTCTTTTGCCCGGGCTCGAAGTAGTAACCTCGGAGGAGCTACACCGGCGAGGGATACTCAGCAAAGAACGGACGAAGACGGCAGATCTCCGAGGCGCTATGGAAAATCTCCGATCTCGGTGCGAGTCCGAGTCTCACACCTCGAGCTCTTCGACCGGCGGATGTTCAATCTTCATCGAACGAGTGAGTGTCGGATCTTCGGGAAAAGCTGGGAGCATCCGATCGAGAACTTCGGCCTAGGGTTTTCGGTGAGGAGGAGGAGAAGGGAGAGAGATTGGAGGAGTTCGATCGAGGAAGCTCGGAGAGAGTAGGTTGTTACGGCCAAAAAGAGAGGGAGTGTGCGAGCCCGTTCGGTCGTTTTACCGAGAGAGCGGGAACCAGGGAGAGAGAGAGGGAGAGAAAAAAGAGAAAAAAAAAAAATGAATGTCCAGCGTGAGAAAAATCTTTCATCGAATGGCCCCCCTTCGCACGAGCGTTTCCCCTTTTTCATTTTGTTTTTTTCTTCTTTTTTTCTTTTCTTTTTCTTCTTTTTTTCCTCTTTTTTTATTTTCTTTTTCTTTTTCTTTTTTTATGTTTTCATTTCATTTTTTTTATTTTTTTAATATTTTTGCAAAAATTTTATTTAAAACGTCGACGAAAATTTTGGGTGTCAACAAAGGTGAGTGTGCTTTTGAGTTGACTTGCTTTTTTTATTAATTAAAAATAGAAGCAAAAACGAACATCAGTTCCGATGCTCCGAGTTGGTAAGCATATTCCCCACCAACTAATTTAATCAAAAGCAAATTGCGAGAACTGCTTTTCCTATCTTTGCAAGATTGATGTGCAGGGTCGATGTCAAATTCGACTTTATATCACAAAGGTCCCTTACTTGCATGTGTTAGCGCCTAAGAATCATCGCATGCATGTTGGAGAGGCGCCCTATTTTTATAAGAAAATCATAGGCGGACCACCAAATTCATGCCTAGAGTCACATCGTTACATGTCATTTAAGGTCGATTGAAGATTCGATGTAGATAATTTACCGGACACTAGAATTGCGTGAGACTATATCCCGAGTATATTAGCAAATGTACTATATTAACAAGTTTGGAGAATTCATAATATATGGATATTGGATTATCATATGGGAAGGTTTGTTAGTCCTTGCTTGGCCAAGTTGGACAATTATGACGATTGTATTTGCACAATCAATAATTGATTTAGTTGAAGCATTATACTAAATTCATCTCATTACGTAAACGAGATGAGCATATTCGATCATCCTTTTCCTATTCACACACTCCCCCTCCTTTGTAGGTGGAACTGCGAGTTCATATCTGGGAATACATGTTGAGGCCATCCTATTTTTGCACAAACCTTAAATAAACCAAACTTCCTAATTGGTATCTTGCAATAACATGTGAATGGTGAAATCCATAGATGTGAAATTTCTAGCAGTGAAGCATTGATTGAAATTTGAGATTCAATCTGCCTAACTTGACTTGCTTTCCTATGATAACATGTGAATAGTGAAATCCATTGATGTGAAACTTCTAGCAGTGAAGCATTGATTGAAATTTGAGATTCAACCTGCCTAACTTGACTTGCATTTCTATTAATAAAAGAAAATAGAAACGAGAACAACTCGTACTCGTTAAAGTTGTCTGTAATTTAGTGATTGGATATTATGAACCAACTAAACAATAATATGATGACTAAGAGTTGCCTTTTCTATTAACAAGAGATATGAAAAAGAAAATGCCGAAATAAATCTCTCTCGATTCTTAAAATTTCTCCATACCATATCACATCTAAAAATTATCTAGTCACCCTCTCCTCCCCTGAGTCATTTTTATCTCACTCCTTAAATAATTTTTATCTAAAAAAAAAAGAGATGTGATAATATGATGGACATTGAGGCCCCACAGTTTACTGGTTACGTGTTTCCCTGTGGAAGAAATAAACAAGTATATGCATAAAGTAAAGATTAGACAGAAAAGATAATATATATATATAATTCAGTGAAGAATATGAATGCAACTTTTTCACATTGTAAAGTATATCCTTTTTTTCTTTTTCTTTTTTTGCATAATGGTGCATTCAATAATTGGTGGGCTTTCTTGATGGATAAATTCCTTTGGGCAAAAAATTCAGTATCATTTATGTTGTCCTGAGAAAAGACAAACATTCGTCCAAAGTTTTTTGGAGGATTGAGACCTCTGACAACAAAGGATGGAATTAGTGAGGTCCTAGATTTTTACTTGCATGGAAGGTAAAATATTTAGAGTGAATGAACCAAGCTTCCATTATTAGAATGAATATTGAAAATTTGTTCAACATAGGTAGGGTTTCCTCTTCATCCGGAATTATATGTGAATGGGGTTGTCATTTGGTAAGATTGAAAATGTTCAAGTATTGAAAAAATCGATCCGCCTATATGTTCAAAGCCCATGATGCGCCATCCAACGGCCCAAGACACATGCTGCATGGAGAGGATGATTATTGCACGACCAATTTCCACGGCATTATGCGGAAAGTGCGTATTCTCCACCAACTAATTTAACAACAAGCAGATTGCGATAGCGCCTAATGATGATGATATGAGCATTAGCATATAGTTGGGAAGAAGAGACCCATTTTATCATAAAATCATAAGACAGCCATCAAATTCATGCTTAGAGCCACCTCGCTACTACTGTTGTTTAATTTCGATTGAAAATTAGATGCGAACAATTTATCAGAGATTAGAATTGGAGGAAACTCTATATACCAATTTGAATGGAGCTACGAGCATATTAGCTTATTCAATATATTAAAAATTCTAGAGAACTTATAGTATATTGATATTGAATTATCAAGGCAATTAAAAATCAATTCATAGTGAATATACGAAATTTTGTTTCCTTGCTTGAGCAAGTTGGATTTGCACGATAGAATAGCTAATTGAGTTACAGCCTTGTGTTAAATCGATCTCATTACGTAAATGAGATGATTCCGATTAACCCTTCTTTTTCATTTTCACAAATTTACAAGGCATTATTGTTGGCCCCATTTGAGTAGGTGGAATCGTGAGTTCATATTTGGGAATACATGTTAATGCCATACCATCTTTGTTCAAACCTCTTGTGCTAACACGTGAACAATGAAATCCATAGATGTGAAACTTTTAACAAGTGCATGTGAAGTTTTAATTGAAATTTGAGATCCAGCATGCTTGATTTGACTTGCTTTTTTATTAATAAAATAAACAAAAAAGAAAACAGATGACAAAACTCGTTAAAGTTGTTTAATTATTGATTGGATATTACGAACCAACTAAACGGCAATATGATCACTTAGACTTGCCTTTTCTATTAATAAGAGAAATAGAAAAGAATACCAATGGATAATCGTTGCCCCTATAATTTCCACAGCATTGTGCAGAAGGTGCGTGAAACCATGTAGGTGCTTCTTGACTTGACTTGCTTTTTCCCCTAATAAGAGAAATTAAAAAGAAAGCTGTCTAGCAAATGCTCCTGGTGCTAATATACATGAGCCAGTCACAAAAAAATCACTCGTTGGATTATTAGTTTCCTTGATTCTCAAACTAGATCTTTTCCTGCCATATCATGCCTAAAGATTATCTAGTTATCACCTCCTCACCCCAATCACTTTTATCGCACTCCTTAAATTTTTTTTGTTTTTGACATTTTACATTAATGTTATACTTTCGATGTCACGTTTAGAATTTCTTAGCTAACGGGTTATCCGCAATTGAATAACTATCCAGCAATACTTTTTTCCTCTTTGTTCCATTTTGTCGAACCTCTTATTTGATGTTGACACTCTTTTTTTCTCTAACTTCTTGGTAAAGATTATTACTTGTTCATCTATAGGTGTTTGGCATTAGTGATAGAATATTATGAACCAACGACATTACAATAGGGTTACTACCCTGAAAAACCCCAAACTGGTACATTTGTGACAAATTTACCCCAAACTATTTTTTGACCACCAAAAACCCTAAACTGGTATACCTTTGACAAATTTACCCTAAACTGATACATTTGTGACAAATTTACCCTATGCTCGTTTTCGTTAAATTTTATTATCAAATTATTAAGTTAAATGACACATAACAATTGACTAGTATACCAATTTGGGATTTTACGATCCGTTTGTTAGATTTTACAATTTTTATGATTTTTTTGTGATATTAATCCAATTTAGCAAAGGATACATTTGTCACAAATTTATTAGTTTGGGGTTTTTTGCAGTCAAATAAATTAGTTTGGGGTAAATTTGTCATAAATGTACCAATTTAGGGTTTTTTATGGTTAGTCAGGGTAAATTTGTCACAGGTGTACCAGTTTGGGGTTTTTCATGGTCAAAAAAATAGTTTGGGGTAAATTTGTCACAAGTATATCAGTTTGGGGTTTTTCAGGGTATTAACCCCATTACAATATCATGACTTTGACCAATTATTTTGGTTTTTTACTATTGTATCATCAGCCACCATTAGCAACTGTTTTTTTTTTCCTTAGTAGAATCTAAAAAAAGAAAAAGAAAAAGAGAGACTTGATAATATGGGGCAAAAATTATCAAAAACATCTTAAACATATTACACCTGTGTCAATATCAGTCATAAATTTCTCAATTATGCTAATTTAGTCCTAAACATTTTTACATTTTGCAAATTGAGTTCATCCGACCAATTTATACTTGAAATTAAATGACTAATGTAGGCATTGGTCATCCTACATGGCATGACCGGTGCTTATATGAACTTTTTAAATAATTTTTAATATTTTTTTTGAATTTTTAAATAATTTTTTTATATTTTTATTTTATTTTATTTTCTTTCTTGTTTTTGGACAGAGGGCTAGCAAGCATCACGCAGCTAAAAAAAAAAATTAAAGAAAAGAAAAAACCATAGACTAACTATTCTCCTCCAGACTTGCACCAAGAGTGGTTAATGGTAGGAAGGCCCCTGGTTTGGGGACGACACCCATTAAAGGATTAGCAAGAGGGGATGGCACCCGAGCACCATTTGGTTGTCCACAAGTGTGGTCTACAAATACAGTCTTCATGTCAAGGTTAGGCCTAGGTTTCTTGCATAGCTGATGCTGTTAGACGCAAATCGCGTAAACCCCAAGATCTCCATATCTAGAACAGGAACATGTATGATTGAGTAGAAAGAAGTGACGCACCTGTTTTGGGATCCATCGAACATAAAGCGGAAGCAGAATAAGGATTACCCACATATATCAAGGAGATCCACGCATCAAGTCATTTTCCTCTATTGCCCTCCGTATCACTGGCTCAATGAGGCGGCCCCCTCACGTGCAGCGTTAGGTAAACGCCCCTTAGGTGAGGATACATGTGAGAATTAGGGTTAGAGGAGAGACTTGAGCACTATTTATAGAGTTTCCAGCCAGTCCCCCTCATTACGGGCCGGCTCAACTCGGCCCACACTAGCCAGCCCATATTAGACTAATTAAGAAACCTTCTATCTCACCTTAGACCAATCCCCGTTTTTTACGGTAACCGTAAAAAACAGTAAATTACAATATCAATTAATTTAGTCCACATTAGGAAAAACTCTTACATTCTCCCACTTGGACTATATTAATTGAAATCGTACTTGTATGTGCGCACATTTGGTCCCGAGAGATAATTCTTAATAGTCAATCCTATCCCATAAAGTCTTAAACACCGAATCATGGCGGTAACGCATGTATACACACAGAGCCTTCCATGGTCACGAATGTTCTCAACCTTATTGATATGGATTCAATATGGTAGTGTGGCAAATGGATAACATCTCTCATAGAGAGATCCTATTTGTCAGTCACTATTCTCTTAACTTTAGGCGTCACAAAAACTTGTGCCACTAGAGATTGCTTTATGGTTCCAATGAACCCACATATGTCTTGTCCTTATGGTTAACCTTTCTTTATATATCACAAGACATATGCACAAGGCTAATAAGCGGATGCCCGGATGCCCCTAGCCTTCACTCAAGGTTTATACAAACCCTTGAGACTTTATCAATATGTATTCAACATAATAACAATACATTCAAAAATATTTTATTGAATGCAAAAGTTGATACATATTAAACCGTTACTAAATGTAACGAACCACAGATGTGAACTTTATCAGAGTAAAGCCAAAATAGCTCCCACTAAATAACAGTATCCGAAGATACTCCTAGTCCCATGCTAATGACATGTCACTTAAATACACATGGGCGTAGGCCTTTAGTTAGTGGATTTGCAACCACATCATCTGTAAGAATATGTTATATTATAAGTCACCTTTTTGTACCGTTTCTTTATGGTCAAAAATATTTGACCACCATATATTTAGACCCCTTGAGACCTCTGTAGTAAATAAATAATACTACAAATTTGTTATCTCAATACAATTGTATGGGTCTATCCATCAAGTTAAAACGATCAACTCCGTCATGAGGTTCTGGAGCATAATAGCCCAAGTAACAGTCTAAAAGAATGTTACTAACAATGCTTACATAGTAGAAGATAACATAGAACTTTATTTACTGCACTTCTTGCTAACATAAATTTGGTTCTTGTTATTGATGTTATATCATCCTAACAGCCAACAAAGTTAACGTATGAATACCTTATTCATTGCAAGAATTAAACTTGTCTGTAAATTAACATATATTCTTTTGTCCTTTTAAGTACCTTAAAACCTTTTGGCAGCAACTCAAATCGCGTCTTGGATTCAACTTATATCTGCCTAAAAGTCCCATCGCAAAGGCGATATTTAATCTAGTGCAAAATCAAAGCATACATTATACTTTTAAGTGCACTGACACAAGGTACTCCATTTAATTAGATTTTCTCAATATCTAAATAAGGACAATGTGATAGATTTAGTCCATCACCCTTAACAACAGGAGCAATTCCTGGCTTGCAATGATGTATATTGAATATTTCCAATATACAATCAGCAAATGTCCTCCGAGAAAATCTAATATAATATCGCAAAACAATCCTTACAGACCTCAGTACAAAAGGTATAAGATATCTCAAGGTCACAACTTGTAAGCAAAAATCATGTACATAGAGTATGAGAAAAAATAAATTTCCTCCCACTGACCTTGTAGTATACTGAATTACTTTGTTCCAAATTGAACAAGATAATAACACTATGAAACTTTAACAATATTGTCTAGAAACAAGACTATAAGTAAGACTTTTCAGTCTACACACAATTTTACTTGAAACATTTGTTGCAAAATTCTCCAATTGCACAATATAGATTTTGTATCTATTTGGCGTAACTTTATATCAAAATAAATTATTAATACCACGTTCACTCTGAAAGAATATTTAAAGAAATAATTATTTCTTTACTATAAACAATCCACCCATCTTTCAGAGTAAGTTAGTTTCCAAACACTATGATGTTTTATAGATTCTATACCGCCTTTTATGGCATCTAATCACATACTTAATTGAGAACAAGAAACGACATTTATATAAGTTGCTAAAACAACCATGTAGTGGATATTGTAATCATGCTCTCACAAATAGACTATATAGTATGATGATATAACTGATCGTCTTTCCCTAACAAATCTCCTTAATAAAGCTGCAACCACTTCATTCTGCACTTGAGAGGTTTAAGAAATTTCATTATAAACTATATCAAGAATAGTACCTTAAACCTCAACAAGTTTAGTTTATGGTACAGGAGATTCCATAATTATCTGTATAGGTAAAGACAAAAACATAATAACTTCCATCATACTATTATCTTTAATAGTCTGAGAGCAGTTATCCTCTACAATTACGTCAATCTTTAGAAACTTTAGAGTATGTGATTTCATAATTCTTGTATCTTATTTAGGGTTATAAAATCAATAACCTTTAACAATCTAGATAAGATACAAAATATTTCCAAGTGGATCTAAATTCCAAAGCATCTAATATTGGATTAGATAATCTCACTTCTGCATAACACCTCTAAATTTAATATGATTCAAGTAATCTATGTCCAGTGTATAACTCAAAAGAAGTTTATGAAACAACTTTGATAAGAAACACATTTTGTATGTGAAAAAGTTGCTTTCATAATATTAGCCCACAAAAATCCAGATAAATTAGTCTTACTAATTATACTCATCACCATGTTCAATATGGTGCATTTATGCCTTTCGGCCTAATCTTTTTGTCAGAATTTTCAGGTATAGTAATTAAATTACCACCCCAGAATCTACCAAGTATTTGACAAATGATCCTTTAAGCTATTTCGCATTATCATATTTGTCAAAATACTCACAGTCATTGTTAAGCCTGACAACCTTTTAATCATATACAAGATGTATATGTCATTAGGATTTAAACATAATCTTTGCAGATATGTCCTAATTTCAATATCAGACAAGACATAATTACAAGCAACTAAGGCTTCTATCATCTTATAGCAGTGCAGTCCGCAGGCAAACCTCTTTTCAAATGTTCCAGAATAGAATGCTTCATGGACAGTAAGCAAATTCAATTGCTCTTTTCTCAAGCAACAAATCATATGTCCACAACTTAAAATTTGAAGCAGTAAAAACCTCAATAATAGTGAAGTTATTAATTACAGAAAATGTGACTAAAAACCAAGCAATGTATATAATTAGCATCATGTGAGTACCGTGTAACTTGACGTACAAGTACACATCCAGAGAGTTACATGCAAAATCACATAATCACCTTTGGGCAGAATACATGACTTGCAATTGTACACTCCTCACATGATAAGGGTTATGAGAATATATTCCAATCTTCGTGAATTCATCACCTTTGGGCATATGAACCATTAGGATCGGTCACTCCTCCACCACACTATAATGTATCCCTCCATGAACTAATACACAATCACCTCCTTTGGGAGTATGACCACGCATTAAATCAGGAGACATCCCAATCATCATACGAGACCGAAATTTCTCAAACCCAATCAAGCGTGCCACTTTGGCGGTCACTACTCAATTGAATCATTGAAATTCTCTCATACCAGGGATATAAACTTTACTTCTCACATACACCATATACATGTGATTTTGACTTTAGTGATAGGGGCATCATATCACCAAAATCACATATCATGCTAATTACATTGTTTTATTCATTAATAAAATCTTTATTTATATATAACGAACTTGAAAGACAGATTCCAATAAGATCAACGATCACAGTAACACAAGAAAATTCTCATAGAAGCAAGCATCTTGTGCACTCCGATTACTTATTACTAAAAAAACATTAAAAGAATGCCGATCCAAATGATCCCTCACAAGTTAACATCAATAGCAATACAGAGCACTCCAGATTGACAAGCTTGATAACTAATCAACTATTGCTCATAAGTTTCTTACAGCAAAATATGACTCCAAGACCAATAGTTGATTTATTAGCCAATTTTTAAGTGACAAATTATCATTGTAATCAACCAGTGGCCTATTAATTGAGTCAAATCAGAGAACCAAATATCTAAAAAAACAACAGTAGATACTATTGCTCTGCATAAATATTGCCATACTCCCTTACCATAAAAAACTATTTAACTCGATAGACATTAACAAGTGACCAGATGAGTTCATGTACAATATGCAGTAACTTAATTGACATGCATTACGCACATTCAACAGATGTGTTAATCAGTACAATCAGTTTGGTCACGAGTCCTTAAGACGTCTATCATTCAAAGATTACCAGCGTGTAAAAGAGTATGCATGAGCAATAAAAATTTCATGACTTTTACTGTTTTTCATTATCTCAAGATATATTCAATTACTATCTCATAATGATTGAATCTCATTAAGCCAGCTTCAGTTCACAATAAAGTTTGATTTTTATTGATGAATCACACCTTTATAATGATTATGTGATAATATACCTATAACCCAACACTTATATTTCCAAAATCACAGAAAATATAAGAAAAATACGCAAAAATACACTAAAAATACACGTATTTAGGGTTTCATATGTAATTTCACATCAATAAAATCATCAAACATATAAAATAAATATACCACAAGATAGAGGACAGCCATACTGATCCAACGCCGCCGGCCACGCGGCAATCCGATGCTCCACGCGCCCACACGCGCCGCCTGAGTGCGAGGCGCGTGGAGATCACGCGCGGGGCGCGTTCGACGCCCAGGAGGCGCGTGGCCGCGCGTGGAGGCGCGTGCGGCCTCCCCCGGCGACGCGCCGCCGACCCTATTGCTCACCTCGTCGAGCCCAGTCCGAATTTGTGATTTAATTTAATTTTTATTGAACGAAAAGTCTCGAAAATCACAAATTATGGCAAGATACGTACTAATTAGGGCAAAATCCGTACAAATTAGGGTAAAATCAATTGTGTTCATGTTCTAGGATTATGGAGGCTCTGATACCACATGTTAGACGCAAATCGCGTAAACCCCAAGATCTCCATATTTAGAACAGGAACATGTATGATTGAGTAGAAAGAATTGACGCATCTGTTTTGGGATCCATCGAACATAAAGCGGAAGCAGAATAAGGATTACCCACATATATCAAGGGGATCCACGCATCAAGTCATTCTCCTCTATTGCCCTCCGTATCACCGGCTCAATGAGGCGGCCCCCTCACGTGCGGCGTTAGGTAAACGCCCCTTAGGTGAGGATACATGTGAGAATTAGGGTTAGAGGAGAGACTTGAGCACTATTTATAGAGTTTCCAGCCAGTCCTCCTCATTACGGGCCAGGCTCAACTCGGCCCACACTAGCCAGCCCATATTAGACTAATTAAGAAACCTTCTATCTCACCTTAGACCAATCCCTGTTTTACGGTAACCGTAAAAACAGTAAATTACAATATCAATTAATTTAGTCCACATTAGGAAAAACTCTTACAGATGCTGCCAATTCAAACTTCCAGAAGCCATGAAACAGTCAGTATGACGATACTTTAGTCCGGAAAATACACACGGCAATAGGACAGCAAGGACCTTTGATTTATTAATGCGCGTAATCTTGAGTTCTTCAATGTGGGAAACTGAAGCTTACCACGAAACGGGGGGTTAGCCTCTATCAACTTCTTCAGTTCAGCCAACATTATACTCCGAGCTGACTTGGTATCACCATACTTTGATAGTTGCTCATTCTCTCTGCAAGCAGGATACACGTTTAATGCCAATGTGATGATAGCAAAAGACAAAAGGTCAACTAGAGAAAAACTGTCAGTTACAAATTAAAAGATTCTTCAACGCAAGACCTCGTACCTAAAGTTCTCCAGCGTCAGTAACTGCGTAATTTCCTTGAACAAATCGTCATTGAATGCAGCAAATACTTTCAAGTCCTTGACTAAAATTTCCACAGCTTTAGCACGATCCCTCCTGTAATCATCAATAATGCAAGACCAACAACCAAGAAAATTAAAATGCTTGTTGCCCAGTGAGTTAACACAGCCCTAAACAAGTCGAACCCATCAATTGTCCAAGAACTTTCGATCTACTTGTCCAGAGCTTCGAGATACTTCTGCTCTGAATCTTGAAGAAAATCTTCATGGAGTATCTACTATTGTCTACTTTCGTGAACCCAGATAGATACTTTTCCACATCGTCCCACTCTCTGTTCGTGGCCAAATCCTCGAAGTACCTCATGTTGAAGTAGAACCCCGACTCCCGCTCCAATCTTTCAACAGCCCAAGGGGAAAACAAACATCAATTCAACAGATATCCTTACTATGCAATGCGACTTTTTGGCATAGTAGAGTGTATTTTTTTTTCCCTAACGATGCTTTTAATAATCGGAGGGCTCGCTTGATGGATCATTCCCTCCCTGAGAGAAAAATAAAAAAATGAAATCCTGGATGTAATCTAGGCAAAGAAAAGTTATGTTAGTCATTTAAAATATCTAGACAAACTACAATTATGGTTCAAAGTCTTTCGAAGATTAAGAAGTGTAGCAAGAAAGGATGAAATTAGTGAGGTCCTAAACTTTTACCGGCCTGGAAGGCAAAATATTTAGAGTGAATGAACCAAATTTCCATTATTTCAATGGAAAAATGGAAATCGGTAGGTTCCCTTATCATCCTGAAATATATACGAATGAGTTAGTAACTTATCTAGATTAAAGAAAGATCAATGGGGGCCTGCATGTGCAAAGCCGATAATGAGCTCTAAATCTTGGGGGGTCACACTCACCTATAATTGCAAATTTGCAATTTGTACCGTGGTAAGCATTTTGAGACTTCTTTGACTTGGCTTCTCGTCAAAGATATATTGCATTCGTGTTTTCTTTCAACTAGAATGGACTATTTTCTTCCCATTCCTGCTCAAGAGACTAATTGTTTATTGGTTTTCAAAATAATAATACATCACTTTAGCCATTGAAATTATAATGCGACACTCCAAAAACAAAATAAGTGATTAAAATTATTTACACTTGTAAACACGGGTTAGTTAGGTAGGGAACTATTATTCAATTTTCTAGTAAAGTTGTTATCTCATGAAAATCGATTTTGTTATGTCTTTTTTTTTTTCTTTTTACTTTTTTGTCGAAAAGCACATTCATTCTTTCAATCATAAAGGCTCTACTAGAGGAAAACTAATGAGTTTCTATATACAAAATATTTCAAATGAGTTGAGAGGGAAAGGATCATCAATTGGTAGGGAGATTTCTATTTCAATGGGCACTAGTGAACTAGATTAGCCTCACAGGGACAATAGACAACTTCCACCTTATCCAATTGAGCTGGCAAGCCTAGCAGTCATGTCCCTAATATCTCATGGGCTTTCTTCTCAGCCCATAATGCACTTCACAATTAAAAGGCAGTTACTGGATATCATAAATGATAGATCTTTCTTCATGTGCAAGATGGAGTCTACTAGTAGACACACACTACTCACTTTCACATGCTGGATTCTCTTCCTCTGCAAGAGCAGGAGTCATTCTTTTATGGCTTAGGGCTCCCGTGTTTATTTGGTATGGAGTAGAAACCTGTGGTTATTTAATTTATTTAATCAAAACGAGTTCAATAAATCATTAGAGGCATTGGGTTCAAATTAACTTAGTGCATCATGACCGTAAGATCATGTGGGTCTTACTCAAGATGTACCAAAATTAACTGAGGCCTCAGTTTATTGATCCATGATTTCATATTTCAAAATTTATTTCTTTTGGATATGAGATGAGATCGGTCAAGACATGCATTACAAATGTGTCCCAATTTTGCTAAAGATTTGGATAGTGGGAAATATCACTTCAGGGACCAAAGGAGAACAATCATGTCTAGAATGCAAAAAGTATTATTCCCTTTGCCTAATTGTATGCTTCTAAATAATGTGAAACACATAGACATGCCTAGTCATTAATGTACTAATTTGGATACATCGGTCAAATTAAGGTTCACAATTTTAAATAAAAGTAAGCAATTTAACACATTGATAATCCATCAAAATAAATGTTGGATGATTATTAATGTAGTTGGTAATTTTATATTATACTTTTCAAAACCTGTTGGTAAGTTTCTAACATATAACAGGCCAGGCAACTTGTCAATCTTTTTTCCTTTTTTTTTCATGGACGGGACGTGACGGTCCCCAACAATGTCAAGATTCAAGAACGTTGGAAATTGATGGTGGTGGCAAGCGGCAGGTGTGGAAATTGATGGTGGAGAAGGCGACGAGGGCCAGATGCATACCGAGGAAGGAAGAGGGTGTAAAAAGAAAGAAATGGAAAAGGAAAAAAGAAAAGGAATATTTTTCCTTTGTTTTAAATTGAGTTTGCATGATTTTCGTTGTGTATGCTGCCATGTCAGCAATTATGTTAAATAAGCATGTCAGGGAAAAAACGCATGACCCGGCAATAATAGTGGAGACGCCACATTAAACGAAATTCAAGAATTTAATATTTGATTACATAAAAAGAAAGTTCAGGCACTCAACTACTTATCCAACATCAAAACCCTTATCATGTCTTTTTCGTAAAAAAATAGATTTTTTTTTTTCACTAATGATGGAGCACAATCCTTTAATTATGATCCCATCATTTCTTGGAAACCTAGCATTGTAGAGATGGGATGAAGTTTAAAAAAAAAAATTAATTGGATCATGTAAGTCTCACATATAAGGCTCGTATAAGATTTCATATGATAAATGCGATTTAATGGATATGGATGCAGGCAAATACTCACTCCCCCTTCCCCATGGCATTGCAAGAGGGGAGAAATGAAGTTTCTAAAACGTGAGTTCTAGCAATTTTGAACTTAGGGTCCATTCATTTCGCGAAAAAATGGGTTATTTCCGGAAAATATTTTCCTAGAAGTCATTTTCCAGGAAAATGACAATATTTTCTGATATTCAGCTAAAACTTAAAAATGTTTTGGAAAATATTTTCCTATATTCGGTAAGGAAAATATTTTATGCTCCCCAGATTGGCGAGCGCAAGCATCAAGCTCGAGGCTCGCCAAATCGACAAGCATGAGTTTGAGATCAACGAGCTTGAGGTTCACCCGGTCCGACAACTAGCCAAGAAAGAAGAAGATGAGAAACAAAGAAAAGAAAAAGAAAAAGAAAAAGAAAAAGAAAATAAAAATAATTCGAATTAAAAAAGAAAAAGAAAATTAAAAAATAATTTGAATAAAAAGGGAAAAGAAGAGAAGAAAGGGAGGAGGAAGTAAGGATCGTAAATGCGTGAGATAAGAGAGATCAAATGAAGAAAATGTTTTTCACTTTTCAAAAGTAGAAAACATTTTCCCCTATTTTAAAAGACTTTTTTCCTTTGATGGAAAACATTTTCTCTAAGAAATTTATATTTCATAAAACGAACGCCAAAAAATCCAGAAAACGTTTTTCCGAAATTATTTTCCGAAAAGAATAGAGCCTTAATTGTAGATAAGTTTTGGAGGGTCAATGATATTGGTTTTTGGGAATAATAATTAAAGTCCCCAATTCAAAAGGCTTTCCTGTGGCTGCTTCAACTATGAAAATGTGTAATGCATACAATACAATGTATTTAACAAATACATCACAGTTGTAGCACCTTCTCAAAGTCGCAATAGTTTTTAAAAAGCCGTCTCATCCAACTTTTAGATGCTACAACTATAAAGTATGTTTAGAAGAATGTCTCTTCTAGATGCTACATCCATAATCGTCGAGGGTTGAACCTGCTATATATGAATCAAATCACGACACTCTCGGATTGCACTTCTGGCTTCTCTACTCATTTCGCCATTTCAGCTTTTCCATTCCTTTAAAGAGCGATAACAATATACTAGGCTCATGTGACAGAGAGATAATAACCTTCGGTGGAGGATACCGTAGTACATAGGCAAGGATGATCGGAATACAGATGACATTAAAAAAAAAAAAGGCTTATTCTCATGCTCCTATCCGCTAGTGTTCATGCTATTAAACGCACCATAGAAGCTCGAGGCATAACCGACTTCGGTCCCAAGTGGAACTGTCCGAGAATAATCCCAACAGGACCGGTCATTCTGTCCGTAAGCATAGTTTTACGCTGCGTCATCCTTAATAAGATGGAACTTAATTCTGAAAGGGCGTAGTTTAATAAGCAAAACATCGAGATTGACCGTGGGGAAGTTTATATTGTCATCCAAGGTCTTGAGTGCCGTTGCACTGAAATCGCCATCGTAGTGGGAGTGCAAAAGGAAGATGAAGTCAATGTTTTTGCGGGGAAAGAACAAGAAAGGGGAACCTGCTAACAAGTGCTCTTTACGCAAATTGAAAAGAATAAATAAAATAAATAAAAGAAGTACTTTCAGCATAACGCAGAAGGAACAAGAAAAGAAGCCACCTAAGAAAACTAAACCCTGTTCCTCTGGTCCTTTAGCCTGCTAACTAAAATCAGATACCTGCCTCGATCTCGAATGTACAACGCCTTCTAAGCGAGACAACCTAATCTCATGTTCTCCTTTTTTCACTTTCAGTCAGCCTAAATGAATATAATAAAACAAATTATTGCCGCAAGACTTGAGCAGAAGTCGATTAGGATGCTAATTTTACCGCTTTAAGACAAGACTGTACTGAACTACGTCCAGAGGAAGTACCCCCAGGCTGTAAAATCTACCCTCTGCAGCATCCCTCAATACTTGAATCAAGTGCGGAGGAGGAAAGCCAGCTATGCATTTTAATGCTCAAAGTTCCACAGGGGGAGACATGGCCTGCACTACCTTTGGGGTTGCTTTGAAGCAGTTACACCAGAGGTCATGCTTGGCCCCAGCACCATTTTCAACAGGAGGAGAAGTTCCCCACTTGCCTTCAGATTCCGATGGCTCGAGCACATAGACGCTGCCATCAGTAAGCCCTAGTGCAAACTGGTTAGGTTTGGATGGATGTGCTGCAATGACTAGCGGGTAGACTCTCAAGCTGCCAAATCCATCAGTAAAGAATGAATAACTTGCTAGACTATTGGAACTTCGCAAATGAGGCTTGCCATTTTCATAAAAGAACAAGGTTGAATGAGCAACAGTAACTAACTTACCTAGGGTTTGAAGGGATATAAGCAGCAGGATTTATACGACATCTAAATCTGAGGGTAGAAACAGTAAGGACGCCGATGCTTCCATCTTCAAAGCTCACGTATATTGATTGGCTATCGCATGAATATGTAGCATGCATGATTGGACTGCTAGCTTCTCGAGTAACCCCACTAGTTGAGATGAACAATGAATCAAAACAAGTACATTTGGCAAGAAAACAACTCATAATACCTAATATTTAGCAAACTTTATGCAATCTGGATGGGATATTACTTCGGGTTGTGCACGATAAAAGAACCTTCAATACCTGCTTAAGGCATTCTAGTTTAGGAGCTTCATATATGGCAATCTGTGTTTTGTTAAACCACCAGCAGATGTATCTGATCCAGGTGAAACTGAACACGAGTATCAGCAAGGGGAGCTGCACCTCGCCCAGTTGGCATCTGCAGAACCTTACTAGCCTGCTTCTCCCACCATCAGTCCTCCAAACACACAACTGCAATGATGATAGACAATTATCAAAGGAAATATCAACATTGATGCATATTTGAAAGAATAAAAATTCCACATTGTGCTTTATATCAGAATCACCCCAATCATCAGTCGTAAACAACAACAGACATCATAGCTTTTTTCTTCCCACTTAATGGATGGAATTAATTTGTCACCACAAAAGATGAAATTTACTGGAAGGATCTATTCTGCTGGTTAATGATGCCTTCATGATCAAACGTATGATGAGCGCATAAGCATCAATACATCCAGAGTGAACGTCAACCCTTTTTGGGCACTTTAAACTACATTGCTCTCTCTTAGGCATGTCTACATGGAAAGTGAGATGCAGCAGTGGTCTAGTACCTGAGAGTCAGCACCAGAAGACACGACAACATTCAAGACATTAGAGAAGGCAAGGCCCGTAATTCTTTTCTGATGTGCTTTTAGTTTTGTCTTGACCTGAGAAAGTGAAACAGTCCATATCCATAACTTTGTCACAAATAATAACAAGGTTAACTTTCAACGAGTACGAACAGGTCTCACCTCATCAACTCGAACATTGTAAATTTGAATAGAGGAGTCCTCCATTCCTATTGCAATAATGTTATTGTCTTGAGGATGGAACGCTAGAAATGTTGCTGCTGGTGGTGGGGGCATAAATGTCGTCATCGTCTGGATATCAACAGGCAGGACAGTATTAACAATTTATAAGTAAAGTTGGGACCTATGTACCAAGAGGCCAATGCCTCAAATTGCATCTCCCTTCTTCAGAATGGGAGGGAGCTACTCAACCATCACATCTCTGGATGGGTGAAAAAAGCTCTTGCCTTTTTTTATTTAATCGGTAAGAGCAAAATGACTCCATTGGAGACAGAGAAAATCCCTCGTCTCACTTACATGTAAAAAAGCACATCTGTTGTGACTCTACAACACAATCCACAAGAAAATCAGAGTAATTGCTCTCGTGGACCTCCTAACAGTAGAGTTCAATACTTTCTATTACATGAATGACTCAATTAATCTTAGCTCCCACATTAATGTGAAAAGGAAATAGTGCATGCATATTCAGCACATAATCACTTTTGGCATCATTTTTACTTCACTCATCCACAAAGGGGTAGTTCATTATCCCAAGCCTTGTGGATGGTGCTACAAATAATCGACAAGAGGATGCAAACATGCTTTGGGAAAATATTCACCTTAAAAGCCATCATATTGAACAAAGAGATCTTCCCCCCAGATGCTGACATTACATAAGAATCGTTCTTTGACAGTGCAAAGCATGGAACTGCATCTTCAGGATTTGTATCACTTATGTCATTGGTCATCAAAATCCCACTAGGAGGTTGCCATAACTGTGGTAGTACACTAGTTGTAGCCTGCAAAAAGAATCAATGTATTTAAAAATGCGCTAAACAATACAATAGCATGCCCATTCAAGAAAAAGATTCCTTACCTTGCCTGTTAAGTTCCAGTCACTCTTTCGCCATTTCCAGAGCTTGTGTACAGCATTCGATGATAAGGCCAGAATGGCAAGACCCGAGTTTATATAGATTAATCTCGAGACCTGCTTCATTTTATCAGCTTCAGTGGTGACAGTAAAATAAAATACCCAAAGTAGAAAGGACAAAAAGAAAAACGTAAAGAACTTGGCAGTAAATGATAGATGCAGAAATTTATGCAAATAGACACTTGGTGACGCACAGCTTTGCCTGCACGTTAATCCGAGGGTGACTTTGTGTATAGGCATATATCCACATAGTATATTTACATGTCAATACAGCATATGATGAACATGACATCGAAACCCAGTAGAAAAAGTAAGCGGGAAAAGAAAAAGTTCTGGCAAAACAGGGAACCTTCACTTAAACCATCTAGCTATATCACTACAGCATTAAGATCACTATGTGTGGTAAACATGCAAAAATAGAGTGGTTCACCCATATGCTACTTCTTTCTAGGAATACCTATCCTTTCACCTCTAATGTTTGTGTATTTAGTTTCAGTAGGTAAATCTCCACTCAAAGTTTCCGGAAATTGGCAAGCTCAAAATAGCTCGATTCACAAGCTTAGCAATCCCGACAAGCATCAAAGTGGTGCACAATGATATACTATGCCTGCCATGTACAAAGAAAAATTCATCTGGTGAAGATTCTGTGCCTTTTAGCACATGTAACTGCACAAGAGTCCAGAGAACAATCCTAATCAGATTCCAAGCAGCAGCTTAAAAAGTCTCCTCGTGTGAATATATCACTACCTTCCAAATCAGGCAACACCCATCTAACTATTCATCTTTATCATAAAATTCATAGCATCCACAGCCAACAAAACAAAAGAACAATTGACATTCCATAAGCACAAATTATTTAATGTCCATCTTATCCTTTCCTAATTCTATAGCTGAAACAAGCACTTAACAGTAGAAGGCCAAACAAAGAGATGACAAAGTCCTCCACGTGTCGAGGTATTACCAAAAAATTATTCATCGGACCACACGCTAATGAAACTAATAAAGCAAGTGCACCAAATTTGACCTATTTAAATATGTGCTTAAACAGTAGAAACATGACAGATAAATGTGGAAAAGAAATGCTGCATAAAAACATCTTGAGGTGGCAATAATTTGTACCCTCATAGCTGTTAAGTTATCAGGTAGCTTTATGGACCGGCATTGTAATGATTCATTGATTTCTGTCAGTTTCCAAATCCGTGATTTGTCTCCTGACTCATCAGCAAATTTGGGCTTCACATCGGCCATGCTCTCACTGTTCTGTAGAGCTCAAAAGAGAGGATATCATTTAAAGACGTCCAATGAACATGCACGGAAAAAATGCAATTACTGCACCATTTAAGTAACACAGTAAGAAACAAATAAAGATCCATAAAAACATTTAACTAGCTAAGGCAATAATGTCACCAGTTACCATACTAACCATTGTTGCCACCGGAGCACCTCTATCACCCAGGCTTGCCCCAACAGTAGCATTACCAGAACCAAAGGCTGCAATTGGTGGCTGCATAAGATTCAAGACATTTAGCAAGTTCCTCCCTGTGAAATCAGTGTACTCTTGAAAAAAGCTTACCTTCACAAGAGGTCCAGGAGTGACTCTCGAAGCGTCATAAGAGCGATTTTCCACTGTCCTTAGCAACCTGATCCCATTGGCATTTGCTAAAATTTTGATGCTGTTGTCACTCGTTGAGATGGCTAATAGAATTCCTTCCTTGTTAAATCTAATACAAGGTGAAGCCTGCAAAGTTAAAGAGTTAGGTAATTAACAGAAAGGTTCCGATAATTCAGTTAGAATATATTAACAACAATGAATTACCGGCGGTCCACCCTCAGCTTCAGTACTTGTCAACATATTGTCATTGTCCATATCCCAAAATTTGACCATGAACTCGTCACTAGCAGCCAAAAATCTATTGTTGGTGGTATCAAACTGCACAACTCCACCAGATCTCTTTCCAAGTCCATGATATGTACGCTTGACAGCCCCCTTACTTTCATTCCATTCAACCAGGTATGACTCTCCTTCTTTATTGGTCCCACATGAGAACAACCTATAGCGAATTAAAATTGCTAAAACAGGTTATTTCAGTCGAAAAAAATGACATGGTATGAAATCAAGCTTGAATGCTGTTGATCTGAACCTTGTTCCATCAGCACTGTATGCCATCATGGTAGAAGAGTGACCTGGTGCATCGTAGTCAACTCTTGACCCCATGTTATCATAAAGCCAAGCCTTAATTTTTCCATCCGTTGCTGTTGAGAAGATAAACTACACGAGAAAAAAAAAATGTACAATTTATTTTAATGGCATGCCCAGATAGATGGCTTCTTCAGACAAGAGCACCAGGGATCAGAATAAAAATTCCTAAGAGAACATCCACTTAAAACTCTACTTATGATATCATAGCATTCTAGGATGATGGGTTATCAGAAAATCTCTTTATGATAGAGTGGCACAAACATGAAAGTTCAAAAGAATTAAAATGAAGAAAGTAAAATGGCCAATTGCTGCTCCACCCAGACATGGTAAACAGCCTTCTATTATAAATTTAACCAATCATCACTGAAGGAGAAAAATGAGGGAGAAAAATGTTGGAAACGAGGAGGGGGGTGGGGGAATTCCTTCCAAACACATAATTAAGCAGAAAGGTTGTCACAAAACTGATTGGAGAACCCGCAGTGAATAGTAAGAGAGAAATAAGAAGAGAGAAGGAATAGAGAAGAGAAGGAGAACATAAAAGAAAGAAAGAAAGGGGCTGTAGATTTCTATAGTAACAGAAACCCTACACCCATTGTAACTATAAGGAATAGAGAAGAAGAGAAGGAGAACGTAAAAGAAAGAAAGAAAGGGGCTGTAGATTTCTATAGTAACAGAAACCCTACACCCATTGTAACTATATTGAATATAAACTGTATATGACAATAATACCCTTATGTAAGTAAAAAAGGAAATAAAACTTTGATAATAAAGGAAACTCAATTAAAGTAACTTAACACTCCCCCTCAAGCTGGAGCATATAGGTCACTCATGCCCAACTTGGAACAACCAGCAACAAAAGCAGGACGAAATAGTGCTTTGGTAAATATATCGGCAAACTGATCTCTAGAGGCAACGTAAGGAGTAGCAACCAACTTCTACTTCACAGCATCATGAACAAAGTGACAGTCAACTTCTATATGCTTAGTTCGCTCTTAAAAAATAGGATTCCCAACAATATAAATAGCTGCTTGATTATCACACATCATGTCAATAGGTTGATTAATAGAAAATCCAAGCTCCTAGAGAAGAGATTTCAACCACAACAATTCAGCCACGGTATGTGCCATAGCACGATATTCAGCCTCTGCACTAGACCTGGCAATGGTAGTCTGTTTCTTGCTTCTTCAAGTAACCAAATTACCACCAATAAAAGTGCAATACCCAGTTGTAGACCATCGATCATATGTTGACCCAGCCCAATCAACATCAAAATAGCCAACCAAAGTGGAAGAACCATTAGATTTATAAATTAGTCCCTTACCAGGAGAGCTTTTAAGATATCGAAGAATGCGACATACAGCATCCCAATGAGCTCTTTTAGGTGACTCCATAAACTGACTCACCACGCCAACAGCAAAAGAAATATCGGGACGTGTAACAGTAAGATAAATTAGTTTCCCAACTAGACGCCGATATTGATGCTTGTCTTCAATTTCTTTGCCATCATCAACTCCAAAATTTTGATTTGGATCCATAGGAGTATCAACTGGCTTGGAAGCTAGTGTACCTGTCTCAGACAAAAGATCAAGAATATACTTTCGCTGAGACAAATTAATACCTCTTTTACTTCGTAAAACTTTAATGCCCAGAAAATACCTAAGAGTTCCCAAGTCTTTAATCTGAAATTGCTGCTGAAGAAAGGACTTAGGCTCCGTTCGTTTCACGGAAAATGGGCCATCTCCGAAAAATATTTTCCCAGAAGTCATTTTCCAAGAAAATGGCTATATTTTCCGGTGTTCGGCTAAAACTTAAATTTTGAGTGGAAAACATTTTCCACCGTTCGTTAAGTAATTTCTTTTTTTTTCTTTTTATTTTTTATTTTTTATTTTTATTTTTATTTTTTCCTTTTCTCTTTTCCTTTTCTCTTCCTTCTCCTTCCTCCTTCCTCCTCCTTCCTCCTCCTTCCTCCTTCCTCCGCCGCCGCACCTGACGATGGCGAGCCGACCAAGATCCGGTCGCCGGATCCGGCGAGTCAGGCGGGGCTCGGACCTCGCCCGAGCTCGCCAGAGAGCCCAAGCTCCGCCACCGGATCCGGCGAGCTCGGGCGAGGCCCGAGCCCCGCCCGGCTCACCGGATCCGGCGAGGCCGAGCTCCGCCCCAAGCCGGTGAGGCCCGAGCTCGCTGAGCTCGGGCGAGCTGGGCTTCCACAGATCGGGCTAGGCGAAGCCTCGCCGGCCCGGGGCGGAGCTCGAGCTGGCTCGCGCCCGTCGCCGGCCGCTGTCGGGGCCGGCCACCAGCTAAGGAAGAAAAATGAAATGAAAAGAAAAGAAAAGAAAAAAAAAGCGAGAAGAAGTTGTGGAAAATGTTTTCCACTTTTCGAAGTGGAAAACATTTTCCTTAGCTTTGAATGTAATTTTACTGTTGATGGAAAATATTTTCCTTGAGAAGTTGATTTTCCGTGAAACGAACACCGGAAAATCCGGAAAACATTTTCCTGGAAGTTATTTTCCGTGAAACGAACGCAGCCTTAATCTCAGAAATGCCGGTCATATCACTACCAGAGACAATTATATCATCTATATATACCACAAGAATGACCACCCCCAATTCCTTCTTGTGAACAAAAACAGAATGATCAGAATAACATTGGTGGAAACCACATCTAGAAATCACCGAACTGAATTTTTCAAACCATGCTCTTGGAAACTGTTTCAACCCATAAATAGTCTTATGTAGCCGATATACTTTACTACGATTCTCACCCTAAGCAATATACCCAAAAGGTTGCTCCATATATACTTCTTCAGAAAAATCACCATAAAGAAAAGCATTCTTGACATCCAATTGATATAATGGCCAATCGAAATTCACAGCAAGAGAAATAATAACACGAACAGAATTGAGACGTGCCACAGGGAAAAAAGTCTCAAAATAATCCACTCCATAAGTTTGAGTAAAACCTTTAGCAACGAGTCGAGCTTTAAGACGCTCGATTGAGTTATCTGGATTGTACTTGATAGTGTACACCCAACGACACTTCACCACATCTTTCCCAAGGGGAAGATCAACCAATAACCACGTTTGGCAAGACACTAGAGCTTCCATTTCCACATCCATAGCTTTCTTCCACTCAAGGCGAGACAAAGCCTCAGTGGTAGAAGTAGGAATTGTGTGAGTTTGTAATGATAGAGCAAAGTCATGTAATGGAGAAAGAAGATGTGAGAGAGACACATAATGCTCAATAGGGTAAGCCAAAGAGGATTTTTGTGTGCAAGACCGAGTACCTTTGCGAAGGGCAATCGGAAGATCGTCTAGACCAGGAGACAAGGAGGAAGATTGATTGGAGGGCATTGAAGAGCTGGAGACTAGTGGTGCCGTAGACTGCTTTCGCCGCTGATACACCTGCAATGGAGGAGATACTAGAGACGGACTAATAGAATCTAGAGGGATTTGTTGTGGGATAGGAGAATCAGCTACAATGTCAATTGAAAACTCTTTACCCTCAGTAGAATAGTATGGTGTGCCCTCGAAAAAAGTAACATCAGCACTCATATATTGGGTATAAGTTATAGGATCATAACACCGATATCCGTTCTGTGTACGTGAATACCCAAGAAAAATACATTTAGTAGCATGAGGAGATAGTTTATCAGAACTGGAACGTAGGTTATGAACAAAACAGACACACCCAAAGACGTGCGGGGTAAGAGAGAATAACGGCTTGTTAGGAAATACAACATTGATTGGTGACTGATGATTGAGAACAGTAGAAGGCATACGATTTATGAGGTAACATGCAATAAGGACAGCATTACTCCAAAATGATTTTGGCACATTCATATGAAATCAGAGTGAACGAGCAACTTCTAGAAGATGACGGTATTTTCTTTCGGCCACACCATTCTGCTGAGGGGTATAAGTACAACTTGTTTGATGTATAATGCCAAGATTAGAACAAAACAAAGAAATTGATTTCTGTGTATATTCTAGAGCATTATTTGTTTGCAAAATTTTAAGGGATGTATTAAACTGATTAGTAACCTCACGATGAAATAATTGAAAAACATGTAAAAAATTCAGAGCGGTCATGAAGCATATAGAGCCATGTTAAACGAGAATAATCATCCACAAAAGTAACAAAGTACTCAAAACCATTTCTACTAGCAATACGGGAAGGTCCCCAGATGTCCGAATGAACAAGTTCAAGTAGATGCACGAGAATCATTACGACTAGGAAAGGAACTACGATGATGTTTCCCAAGTTCACCAGCCTCGCACTCAAGAGTAGAAATTGATTTATACTCGGGAATTATTTGTTGTAACTTAAATAAAGATAAATGCCCTAAACGAGAATGCCATAATAGGGGGTAATAGAACTAGCAGCTAGACCATTGGCGTCAGTAGTAGAGACACCATTGAGATAGTAGAGTCTATCACATTCATGCCCTCCACCAATTATCTTCTTTGTCTAAAGGTCCTGAAAAACGCAATGAGATGGATAAAATGTAACTGAACTAAGAGCTTTAGTTAACTGACTAACAAATAACAAATTTAAAGGAAGTTGGGGAACATGTAGAACAGAGGACAAAGATAAGGAAGATGTAAGTGAAACAGTCCCTGATCCAACAACTTGAGTTGATGAACCATTAGCTAAAATAACGTCGGATGAAGGACTAGAGTTAGTGTGGGAAGAAAATAGTTATTGCTTACCCATCATATGACTAGAAGCTCACGAGTCAATGACTCAAGAGGTGTTAGGAGACAAAGTAGAGAAAGAGGCCATGTTACCTGTACGTGCAAGAGTGGCAGTAGATGAGAAATTGGAAGCCTCTAGTTGTTGGACACGTTTGATGAGTTGTGCAACCATATCATCTCAAGCCATAGAATCAGAAGAACTACCCCCAGGTGGGATAGATGGGTTCATGTCACTGTAAGACACATTTCGAGCACTCCCTCCAGACACATCAGTATTTGCAGTAACTAATTGTCGAGCTCACTCAGGCTTGCCATGCTTGGCCCAACAAGTGTCAACAATATGACCGAATTTGCCGCAGTGTACACTGACGACTATCTCAATCAGAACTTTGTCCACTACGTCCACCACCACGACTACGACCTCCCCCGAAACCACGACCTCTATTGGAAAATCCACCACGACCACAACCACCACTACCAGCCACAAATGCTGAATTGTCTTTAGATGATGTTGAAGACGGAGGAACAATGCACTAAATTCGACAAAATGCTTTATTCATAGAAGGAACTCTCTCTCTCCAATAAGAAGTTGACTCTTCATAGGCTGTAAGTTAACATTCAAGCCAAATAAAAATTTGGCCACTTGAAATTCAGCTCGTTGTGTCTAGATCAGTAGTGATGGGCTGATAAAGATTGAGTTCTTTCCACATACCTTTCAAAGCACTATAATATTCTCCAAGAGACTTGTCTCCCTGTTTAAAATTAAAGATCTTCTCATATAGTTCATAAACTCTAAACATATTTTTGTCTTGTGAGTAACTCTCCATAAAATCATCCCACACTCCCTTAGCAGTTGTGTGGAACATGACATTAGCAGCATGGATGGTTCCATGCTATTCCATAACCATACCAGAAGTGTATCATTCTCTCTCATCCAATCACTATAGTTTCTAGAATTTTCAGCAGGGGTCTGTGGTAAGATAATGAAGGTTCCCTTGACCTTCATAGCTTGGGCCCATAACAAGTAATTTGAGGATCCATTTAATTTAATAGTGGTAATTTGAATGTTGACACTATCTGTAGGAGCCTTAGTATCACTCATGATGATAATCTCAATATAAGTATATCTACCACTAATCAAGAAGGCCGAAAGGCCGAAACTTTTGTGCAATTAACAAAATAGCAACACTAATGTATAATCAGATGTAATTGGCTCCATCAATTAACCAAAGGGATGCTGAAAACTCATAAATAGAGATTATTGTATAGAATAAAATATCTAACCAGAAATCTCGATTCAAATAATTATATGTTTGATAGAAAACCAGCAAAACCAATCAACCATAATCAATAGAGTACTCTGATTCTTGAATCCGCTGATCAGCAAGTGTTGTAATCCATGTTCATAAACCGAACCTGATGAATCTGATATCTTCTGATCTCATATGTATCGAGACTTGAAGAGAAAATAGACAAAAATTGCAGCTTTAGGTGGCTACGCACTAGAGAAGAAGTAGGGTTACTGGGGGACTCTCAAACCAGCAATATGATCAAGTAATCGGATAGTTAGATCCGCTCTGATATCATGTCACAAAACTGATTAGAGAACCCGCAGCGAATAGTAAGAGAGAAATAAGAAGAGAGAATGAATAGAGAAGAAGAGAAGGAGAACGTAAAAGAAAGAAAGAAAGGGGCTGTAGATTTCTGTAGTAACAGAAACCCATTGAATATAAACTGTATATGACAATAATACCCTTATGTAAGTAAAAAAGGAAATAAAATTCTGATAATAAAGGAAACTCAATTAAAGTAACTTAACAAAGGTCATTACTGTGAAGACGTTTACCCAGTTGTTAATGCTCAAAAGCATCACCCGAAAGAATTTAATTTGCCATTTGAACCGTGTCACCATTTTTTTACACAAGTGCATTCTAATCAAGACAGGTTTAAAAGTTCGAAGACCTGCAAAACCCTTGAAAAATGAAAAAGGTCCACAATAACTAGAGATTCACACTTCTCATACAAATGGAAGCAAATTTTTTCACCTAAACCGACTTTTGGCAAACAGAAGTCCAGGGAATAGTGAAGGGTACATGCCAATTGGTCGTGATTTCATTGTGTCACCGGGTACCTGAATATTTTCTTTGTGATGTGGACATATGGACTATACAGGTGCTTCGTGACCCTCAAAATTGTGTTGCTTGGTCCCGGTCACTGCATCCCACACCTACATAACTACTAGCTTGGGTAAAAGGAATCACACAGCACATCACCCTGAGCAACCTATCCTCTCCACAGGTAACAACACATAATTGTTTGTTTGGATATGAAAAGGCGAGATCATTAACACTTCCAACATGAGCCTCGATTTGCATCACACATTAGTATAGAGTCAAAATCAAGTTAAACTCACACTTAGCTGGCAATTGTCTGCAGAACGAAGAAGCTTAATTTTTTTCTCCATGTTTAGCAACAAACCTCAAAGTGGTTCCTTATGTCATCACCACCGTAATATGAGTATATGTGCACCATGTGTTTGGAATAAGCAACACCTAAAGAAAACACCAGAAATCATCAGTAATAGCAGCATATGAACACTTCTTCCTAAAAATATTGCAAAGAAGTCTGGTTCTTAGCAATTTAGGTTTTTCATCAATCAGCATGTACATACCAAAAAGGGTTCCATCAGGACTCCACATTACACGGTTGACTGATGCTGTATAATCATTGGCCAGAGATGCCTACAACGAATCAAAACCCATAATCACATGGCCAAAAACAAAGTAGCTTGATTTTATTTAGAATTGAACTTCTATACCTACAGCGTCACTGAACATGTTCCTAGATCCCAAACCTTGAAGTTTCTTTGAGTGATCCTTGTACGGCTGCCTACTTCCCATACAATAACATCGCCCATATTTGTTCCCACTAAAATTATTTATGCAGAAAAGATGAGGAATCAGATCCCATTATTTCAATTAGCTTAAACTAGTGTCAAAAGGACAACATAAAGCAATCTTCCACGCATCAAAAAACAAACTAATGTCCTACAAGGGGAAACAAATATATCAACTGAAGAAAAGCAAGAACATGTTTTTCATAGAGTAAGAAAGATGTGCTAACCGAGCAGCAGAATTTGTTGCACCGGATGGAAATCCATACTCTTAACAGGTGAACTTTTATTTAGGGTCGCGACTACATTTTTGGGCAAGTCATCTGAAGAATATGAACTCTGACCGTGGCTCTGGTTGTTGTATGTGACAGGCAGAATGTTTACAAGCAAATTATTCACCTAATAGAAATTCATCAAGATTGCAAAACCAGTGAGTCTAATAGAAAATTAATGAAAGCCATGACACTCAAAAGATGCAAAGTCATATGAGAGCCCGTCTTACCAGCATACATGACCACAATCCATGCATGCTGGAAGAATATGTAATTCACACCTACCTAGTTCCTGCTCCTTATTAAGGTTGCCGATATATCGACACAGGCATTTACCCGCCAATACCAAAACAAAATACATAAGAGACAACCCAATATGACATCACAATAGTATGAACCAGTATATCGACGAGATGCTCACGTATCTTAGTCTAATTCTTTGACATGTTGAAAAAGGTTATGATGTTAACATGAATTGACACAATCACAAAAACAATTAAGACACGCAGACACAAATTGCCAATCTTAGCCCTTTTGCACCTTTTTCTCTCCCAGAATCTCTAGTATTCCTTCCAATCCTTAATTAGCTCCATATGGATTTTTATAATTTATATATTTGTTTTCCAGTGATTAACATTTATTAGGTTATTGTCATAAAAATTCAGGGTCTTTAGGAACCTCAAAGCTAAAATGTTTCTCCTGAAGATTCTCAATGCATGATTTTATGCTGCAATAGCACCAAAGTGAAAGAGCTCTCAGAAGGTTTTCATTCAATGACTTGCATTAAATGATCATTAAGAAATAGAAATGCAAAAGGAGGAGCGATATACTCCAGCTCCACTTTATAATTCAGGTAAACTGGAAATCCCAACTTCCATGAAAAGAAAAGAAGTACATACAACAAGTCTGATGAATGATGAGAAAAGCATCCCAGACATATCAGATTGTCAATCACCCAGCAAAAACTTCTTTTTGTGGATTGACCCATCCCAGTAATAACTGAATAACGATAAAGAAAACCAAGATCAAATAAGTACTTCATCAGAGATTGCAAAAGGCCGCAATTTCTTCAAAACATGTTCAGAATCTGCTGTTTGGTAGTCCATGGCTGAGTTGTTAGTAGGAGGAGTCCTGGGACACTTTAAGATAGCTGTATCACAAGGCAAAAAGTAAACAGAATGCCAAATTACCAGCTTGAACTTGTGGAAACTACAAGATCGAATTTCACTAGTCTTCATAATAAAGCCTCACACTATCTTAAATAATATTCTACATGTTCCGACAAAATACCATTCATATCGCAACTTCTCATTAACCTAGATAGATGGCCATAGTAGCCATGAACTTGAAATTGACATTGCAGAGCAGCTTCATGTACCTGAATTATTTTGCGTAGTCAAACCTATTGGTCCAGCAGATGCAGAGGGGTGAGCTACCGAGGTTGGATTTGCCATCCATCCAGCAAGAGATGTTGTAAGAGCAACCTGAGGAGGCTGGAAGGGCTGTGATAAAGGATGTGGAAGGCACCAAAAAAAAACTAACGTGAGTTGCCAACATCTAAATTGAAAAACTACCAAGCAAACACGCCAACTTTTCTCCTCCAGACTTACAGCATGAGCAGTCAAAGGTGGGAAGGGCCCCAGCTTGGGGACGGCACCCATTAAAGGATTAGTAACAGGGGATGGCGCACGAGCACCATTTGGTTGTCCACAAGTGTGGTCTACAAATAGAGTCTTTATGTCAGGGTTAGGCCTAGGATTCTTGCATAGTTGATGCTGCCAATTCAAACTACCAGAAGCCATGAAAAAGTCAGTATGACGATACTTCAGTCAAGAAAATACATAAGGCAATATGACAGCAAGGACCTTTGATTTATTAATGTGCGTAATCTTGAGTTCTTCAATGTGGGAAACTGAAGCTTATCACGAAACGGGGTTAGCCTCTATCAACATTTTAAGTTCAGCAAACATTATACTCCGAGCTGACTTGGTATCACCATACTTTGATAGTTGCTCATTCTCTCTGCAAGCAGGATATAAGTTTAATGCCAACGTGATGATAGCAACAGACGAGAGGTCAACTAGAGAAAACTGTTAATTACAAATTAAAAGATTCTTCAATGCAAGACCTCGTACCTAAAGTTTTCCAGCATAAGTAACTGCATAATTTCCTTGAACAAATTCTCATTGAATGTAGCAAATACTTTCAAGTCCTTGACTAAAATTTCCACAGCTTTAGCACGATTCCTCCAGTAATCATCAATAATGCAAGACCAACAACCACGAAAATCAAAATGCTTGTCGCCCAGTAAGGTAAACAGATACTCGAGCAATAAGAGGAAATGAGTCCTAAACAAGTCGAACCCATCAATTGTCCGAAACTTTCGACCTTCTTGTCCAGAGCTTCAAGATACTTCTGCTTCCGAATCTCGAAGAAAATCTTCATGGAGTATCTGTTATCGTCTACTTTTGTGAACCCGGATAAATACTTTTCCACATCGTCCCATTCTCCGTTCGTGGCCAAATCCTTTTAAGTACCTCATGTTGAAGTTGAACCCCGACTCCCGCTCCGATCTTTCGACAGCACAAGGAGGAAAACAACAAACATCAATATCCTCACTATGCAATGCGACTTTTTTGCAGAGTAGAGTGCATTTTTTTTTAACTAACGGTGCTTTTAATAATTGGTGGGCGTGCTTGATGGATCCTTCCCTCCTAGAGAGAAAAATAGAAAATCGAAATCCTCGATGTAATCTATGCATACAAAAGTTTTATTAGTTATTTATATTATTGAGACAAATGATAAATATTAGTTTAGAGTCTTTTAAGGATTAAGAAGGGGAAAAGTGCCAAAAAAGCCCTAAACCTTTTGTCTCGTGCCGATTTAGTCCTAAACCTTTTTTTGGTGCCGATTTAGTCCTAAACCTTTTTACGTTGTGCCAATTCTGTCATTTCCGGCCAAAATTGGCTGAATTTGCTGACTAGACGCCGGCCGGCTAACGTGGCCCGATCGTACGACGTGGACTACTTTTAATAATATTTTAATATTTTTGAATTTTTTTATTTTTGAATTTTTAAAATTTTTAAAATTTTTTTCTTTTGTCTTCTCATCTTCTTCCTCCAGCCGGCCGCCGGACCTCGGCGGGGTCGGGCCTCGCCCGTGGCCGGCGAGGGCGAGCCCCGCCAGCTCGGCGCGTGGAGTATGGGGAGGAGAGCGAAGCCGACGGTGGCGATTCGGCGAAGGAGACGACGCAGCACGAGCCGAAGTCCGCGGTGCCGCTCGGTGGCAGCGACGACGATGAGGAAGCGAACGAAGACCCGAGCCTGAAAATCGTCGAGAAGGCGCTCTCGGTGCGCGCCGCAAAGCTCGCCTCCACGCCACCGGACGTCGACGTGTCGGAGGAGGACGACGATAGGCCTCGGTTCCGTAAGACCTCGAGGACCGAATCCGGCCGCCTCCTCGCGCCGAGCCGGCGAGGGAGAGCCTCGCCCCATGGGCGAGGCTCGCCCTCGCCCATCCCCATGGGCGAGGCTCAACCCTCGCCGATCCGACGAGGGCGAGCCTCGCCGCCCAGCGAGGCCGCCCTCGCGGCCACGGCGAGGTGGCCGGTCGCCAAGGTCCGGCGACCTACTGGAAGAAGAAGATGAGAAGACAAAAAGAAAAAGAAATTCAAAAATTCAAAAAAATTTAAAAAAATTCAAAAATAAAAATTCAAAAATATTAAAATATTATTACAAGTAGTCCACATCAGCGCCGATTGGGCCACGTCACCGGCCGGCGTCTAGTCAAGAAAGTCCGGCCAATTTTGACCGAAAAGGACCGAATTGGCACAATGTAAAAAGGTTTAGGACTAAATCGGCACTAAAAAAATATTTATGACTAAATCGGCACAAAGACAAAAGGTTTAGGACTTTTTGGCACTTTTCCCGATTAAGAAGTGTAACAAAAAAAGATGAAATTAATGAGGACGTGAACTTTCACCGCTCGCAAGGCGTAATAAGGGCGCGCATGGTTTCATTTCATTTTTTTCGTTCCCTGCAGAAACAAACAAAAAAGTGTTTCTGTTCCCGGGGAACAGTTTAAACAAAAGAACGTGTTTGGTAAGTGTAAAAAAAAAAACTGTTCTTGGAATAAAAAAAGAAAAAACATGTTTGGTAACTGCAGTCAATTTCTGTTCCTAGAATAGAAAAAGAACAGAAACACGTTTGGTAAACGACAAAAAAATTTCTGTTTTTTTTTTTAAGTTTAAAATTTATATTAAATTGTCATTCTTATGAAATGCTCATTAATTTTATTTTCTTCATGGTTAGTGAAGACAAACATTTTTAGCATGATCATATGGCATATTTCGTATAAAATTTTGTAATTAAAGACCGATTTGGTAATTATAAAAATAAAAAAGGAAGATTGGCCATTGGCATAGTGCATCATACGGGCGTCTTGAACATTGTACTTACAATTCAAAGTGACTAAGAGGATAAAACATAAATTTTGTGAGGAAAAATGGCACAAATAATTCTTAAACGCAGTCTCTAAAAATTTGATTTGTTTAATATGACCATTAAACTTTAGCTCAATGTATAATATTATTTTTGAATTTTTGATTTGTTTAATGTGATTTTCGAATTTTTGATATAGAAATCATTCGTATAATTATCCCATCTAAAAACATTAAAATGACGTCACATCGAGCAAAAGTTCGCTAGTAAGCAGTGCGTTACCAGGTCACGCACTGATCCCGGCTTAGGAAGCGCTGTATGGTTTTGTCACGACTCGTGGGAAAGCGACCCCTCCCAAAGGCGAATCCCATTGACATCTTTGCACCACATGTGCTTTGGGTTGTTATACGCAGCATCCTATGCTTCTTAAGGGAATTTGTCCAGCTTGTTCGAACATGTCGGGCGAATAGATCTCGTTATACACGTGCCTCGTGGTTCAGACTAACAAAATGGATGAGCATTGAACTTCATGAGAAGGATGTAGTCTTATGTTATTTACTTTTTTAAGTATCAGACTTATGATTACCAATTTGCATATATTGGCAGGAACATTTCTACACGGCCCGCTAAAGCATTACATCGAAGAAGTCGATCTCTTCTTCATAGATCTCACTGGCACAACTCATGGGCGACAGGGAATCTTCGTAAGCTCGATGGAGGCGGAGGAGGCTAAACGATGATTCTTCAGAAAGGGGTGACAAAGCTTAAGGCGAACATAAATTCTGACTCCAGGACAGGCTTGAATAGTTCGATCTAGGAATGGAAATGCAGACGCCGTAGCAGAGATGCTTAACGTTCTCAGTTTAATCCATTCATCACAAGTAAATTTGATAAAAGCAGTAGCTTCACATCAGAACAAAAACCATTCTGATTTGGTTATTCCAAATCTCAGATGCTGTCTCATCAACACACCCTACTTTTTGCACATCAGCTTACCCCTCTCGGCTATCACCATCGTATATGCACTTGGTGTCGATACTGAAAACGATAAAGAAAATAAAAACCTTGCCTTGCGCGATCCACCAGGAATTAGGAGAAGGAATGCGACGAACTAATTCTCATAGACCTTGCACTCCTCGTCAGCGGGGTTCTTCTTGCAGAAATCTTCCAATGGGTCTCCGGTCGATCCAGGTATCTCAATGCCTGGCCACTTGACTGCTACTAAATGTGCCAAGTCGACGACCCTTTGGCTGAAAGATTGAGGAGGTAAAATCACATCAAACATCCGAGAAAAGAAATGGAAGATGTAACTTCAAATTTGGAGCCATTATCCCTTAGTACTTTATAAATGAGTGTTCTCACCTATAGCCCCATTCATTGTCATACCAAGCGACCACCTTCACCATATCGTCTCCCATGACCATCGACAGTGAAGAATCGATGGTTGAAGAGACATCGGAGCATCGGAAATCCACTAACACGAGAGGGTCATCGCACACAGCCAATATGCCCTTGAGCGGCCCTTCGGCTGCATCTCTGAAGGCTGCATTGACATCCTTGGCGGTAAGGCCCTTCTTCTCGACATTCACAACAAGGTCGACGACAGAGACGTTCGGTGTTGGCACACGGAGGGCAATCCCATTGAGCTTGCCCTTGAGCTGGGGAAGCACGAGAGACACAGCCTTTGCAGCCCCAGTGCTTGTTGGGACGATGTTGAGTGCTGCGGCTCTGGCTCTCCGCAAGTCACGGTGGGAAGCATCCAAGAGCCTCTGAACCATACGGGGTAAAAGAAACGATTATACTTAGACGTGAGCAAAACCTAAAGTGCCCCAGTAAGTAGGGGTGTCAAGAACCGAACCGAAAACCGAACCGAACCGAAAAAATCGGTTTTTTCGGTTCGGTTCGGTTTTCGGTTCGGTTCCCGTTAAAAACCGAAATATCTTTTATCGGTTCGGTTTTTATCGGTTAACCGAACCGAACCGAACCATGAACCGATAAAATCTCTTTTATCGGTTCGGTTTATTCTCTCCCGTCCCGTTGGTCCCGACTCTAGGTTTTATTCTATCTCAACTCTGGCCCTCTCCTCTCGTCTCGTGTCTCCTCTTGGTCGGCTTGGAGGTGCAACGGCGACGGCGGCAGGGACGGCGACGGCGGCAGGGATGACGACTGCAACGGCGACGGCGGTAGGGACGGCGATAGCCATATAAAAGCCCCTCGCCACCTCCCTGTCCGAGTCGTCCACCTCCAATTCCTACTCCAGTCGCCGCCGCTTCCTCGCCCTCTTCCTCTCCTTCTCTCTCTCGAGCCATCGAAGGTACCTCCTCTCTTTGAGTTCACCTCTTCTCATCCATCGCTTCCTGCGATCGTGGGTCGTCGTCCTCGAGGTTCCGGTTTTTGCTCTCGCATCTCTAGCTCGATGTGCCCGGCTTTGTTTGGTAGTTTTCGGTTCGCCTGTTTCGGTTTTGCTGATGCTTGGACTTCGAAAGATGCGATTTTTTTGTTGTTGTGCGGATTGACGTCCTTGTGGTTTGCGAATGGTGTCGGATCTCCGGTCGGTGGTGTTGGTGTCTCTGATCTTGTAGTTGAAGGGACAAAATTACACTGGGTCGGATCTTATTTTCGTAGGGAAGGCTGGAATTGAGCTTGTTGATGGACTAAAGGGTCCTTTCTTTTTCACGCTTTGAAGGAGATTAGATGGTCGGAGAGGAAAGATGTGAAGTGTCTGCCCGTTTGTCTCCGAAGTTGGGAGGAAGCGATTTGTGGGCTCGGGGGAATTATTTAGTTGTTTTGTAGTAGCATCAGTTTGCTTCCTCTTTTTTGCCCAAATGGAAGGAAGTATTTCTCATAGATCAGTTCTGTTCACTTTAATCCAAGTCTTTCGAAGCGATGATTGGTTGGGTGGAGTCTGGCGAACGGAAGGGAAGTGAAGCTGTTTAATTTTATGTTATTGCCTCGATGTAATGTGACTTCATTTTGATTTGCAGGGTTAAGTTACCAAGAGGAGTGAAGATGGCTTATGCTATGAAGCCGACGAAGCCGGGATTGGAGGAACCTCAGGAGCAATTTTATTTCAATTGTTTTGGTCAGGGTATACAAAAGAAAGGAGCAGCATTGTGGTTATTGGGCTTAGTGTGCACACAACTCCTGTGGAGATGCGTGAGAAACTTGCCATTCCCAAGGCAAAATGGCCTTGAGCCATTGGAGAACTCTGTAGTTTGAATCATATAGAAGAAGCGGTTGTAATATAATGGAGATATATGTTGTCGCTTTGTCTCAGCATCGTGGGGTTAAAGTTTAATGTGATTTACTTTTGCTCCTTGCCATGACTATAATTTGGATTCTTGCAATAATTAATTGCCCTATGATACTTATTTTATGGATGAAAAGCACTAGTTTCCTTTGAGTTCTTGTTAATCCGAGATTCTTTCTTCTTTTTCTCTTCTTCTTTGGTGAACAGAATTCCTGTTTCAGAGCTTTGTCAACATCAATTTTTGTTGTACAATGGGGATGCTACACAGCATCTTTTTGAAGTCTCCGCGGGTCTTGATTCTCTTGTCCTTGGAGAAGGACAATTTCCTAGACTAAATGGGTATACTTGCTGAGTGAAATGTGATGTGAGGCATAAAGACTATAGTAGAACATTCAGATGAAAAGATAAGTTGTTAGCATACTTTATCACGATTTCATATGCTTATGGCTGTATTTACGAATCACTAGTGTAAAAAAAAATACTTCAAATCGCTACACTACATGTAGGACCAAATATTCCTTCTGGGAACAAATTAAGATTGGAAAAGCTAAAAGCAGGGCAATTTTCTATCCAGACCAGTTGCCCATGAAACCCAAAAAGTCAAAAGTGAAGCTTTCGCTTCCTTTTGAAATCCAACTAGATTGGAAGCAATGCAAAACATAGATGTTCGTTTCTTGAATATAGCGCAAAAATTAGAGAGAACATCAATCAATGCTTCAGGAGCTTATATAGAAGGTAAGCCGTCCCGAAAAAAAAAAAAAAAAAAAAAAACCGAAACCCAAAATTTGAAAACCGAAAAACCGAACCGAACCGAACCAAACCGAACTTTCGGTTCGGTTCGGTTCGGTTCGAAATTTTCTCTAACGGTTCGGTTCGGTTCGGTTTTTCAAAAACCGAACCGAACCGAACCGTTTACACCCCTACCAGTAAGTTCCAGACAGCATGCACATAAAGACACGATTTCTTGACACTTTGTTCAATTACCTGGTCACCTGTGTAGGAGTGTGTGGTTGTCATTGTACCCTTCACAATGCCTACGAAAGTGATCGTGAGAGTTCAGAAACTAGTCACAACCCAAACAGGTAAGTCACATTAGGGATAAAAAGGGTGGTCAAATATCGGAAACGAAGCCTTACCGAACTTTTCATCCAGGACTTTCACGAAAGGAGCGAGGCAGTTAGTGGTGCAAGAAGCATTGCTGAAATCGGCCAGAAGCTCATTGGTTCAGTTCATACTGATCAACACAATCTTAGTTCTTTCAAGAAAGATTCTGACCTGATTATGTTAGCAACTTCATGCGAATAATCTTTCTCATTCACACCATAGACGTAGGTGGGTATATCAGCACCTTTTGCTGGTGCAGTGATGATAACTTTCTTGGCACCAGCTTGAATATGTTTTCCAGCACCAGGGCCATCCACGAAGACTCCAGTTCCCTGTAATTCATATTAGCAAGCCACGTCGAGAACAAGTTCTACAATAATTTGATCAATTCATACGGTTAGCTCATAATTTTTGGGCTTACCTCAATGACAATCGAGCTGCAGCTCGAGCTCGAGCAGCTACAGATCGAGCTGCAGCTCGAGCTCGCAGCAGCTCTCGCTCGAGCTCGAGCGAGCTCGCAGCAGCTCGAGGCAGCAGCTAGAGCGAGCAAAGGGGGAGGCAATGACGAGCTGCAGATCGAGCTCGCAGCAGCTCTCGCTCGAGCTCGAGCGAGCGAAGGGGAGGCAATGACGAGCTGCAGATCGAGCTGCAGCTCGAGCGAGCGTTGCTCCCCTTCGGCGCGGCAGATCTGGGCGAGCAACGCTCGCTCGAGGGACGGCTCGCCGCGCCGAAGGGGGAGCAGTGCCGACCGGAGAAGGAGCGCCGAAGGGGGAGCGATGCTGACCGGAGGAGGAGGGCCGAACGGGAAGCGACACTGACCGGAGGAGGAGGGCCGAACGGGGAGCAACGCCGACCGGAAACGTACCTGGAGTCGCCGGAGTGAGGAGTCGCCGGAGAGTCAGCCGAGTGGGAGCCGCCGGAGAGATGGAAGAGACGCCGGAAACGGAAGAACGAAGCTTCAGCCGAGAGGAGCGACGAGCACGCACGAAGAGTTCTTCGCTTTGTTCCGATTTTGTTCTTTTGTTTCTTTGGTTTTTGTTCTTTTGTTCCGTCGAAGAAGTGTTTCTTTTCAAAAGAAACAACCTTTTTATGTTTTTTTTTTCTTATTTCGTTCCGAAACAAAAAAAAAAAAAACAGAAACGCAACCAAACGCGTTTACTTATTCTTTTTTTTCCCGACACTTTCCGTACAGAAGTGTGCTGAAACGCGTTCTTAGAAACGTTTCCATGCACGCCCTAAATGAACCAAACTCTCATTTATTGAATGGAAAAATGGAAATCGGTAAGTTTCCTCGCTATCCGAAAATATATAAAAATGAGTTAGTAATTTATTTTGATTAAAGAAAGATGGACAGGAGCCTATATGTGCAAAGCCCATAATGACCTCCGAATCTTGGGGAGGAAGGCCGGTCACTCTCACCTATAATTGCAATTTGCATCGTGGCAAGCAATTTGAGGCTTCTTTGACTTGCCTTCCGGTCAAAGATATACATTTCCGTTTTCTTTCAACTAGAATGGACTATTTTCTTCCCATTCCCCCAAGAATAATGGTTTATTGGTTTCCGAAATAATAATGCATCAATTTAACCGTAGAAATCGCATGCGTCATTCTTGAAAACAAAATAAATGATTAAAATTATTTACACTTGTAAGCACTCTTATAATCGAATGGAGAACTATTATTCACTTTTCCAATAATGTGATCGCCTCATGAAAAATTGCTTTTGTCATGTCTTTTGATTTTCTTTTTGCGTTTTTTTTGGTCGGAAAAGCACATTCATTTGTTGAATCATAAAGGCTCTACTAGAGAAAGACAAGTAAATTTCTATACACAAAATATTCCAAATGGGCTAAGACGGTAAGGATGATCAGTTGATAGAGAGATTCCTATTCCAATGAGCACTAGTGACCCAATTTGTAACTTGATTAGCCTCGCGGGGGCTATAGACAACTTCTACCATATCCACTAGAGCTGGCAATGCTTGGCAGTCATGTCCCTAGTATCTCATGGAGGATACGTAGTACATAAGGTAAGGGTGATCAAAATACAGACGAGAGCGAAAAAAGGCTCGTTCTCACACTCCTACCTGCTAGTGTTCATTCGGTTAAACACACCATAGAAGCTCAAAGGGATAACCGACTTCGGTACCTGGAACTGTCCAAGAATAATCCGAACAGGACCAGTCATTCTGTCCGGAACCACAGTTTTACACATTCTCATCCTTAATAAGATGGAACTTAATTTTGAAAGGTCGTAGTTTAATAAGCAAAACACCGAGATTGACCGTGGGGAATTTTATACCGTCATCCAAGGTCTTTAATTGCTGTTGCACTGAAATCCCCTTCGTAGTAGGAGCGCAAGAGGAAGATGAAGTTATGCTTTTGCGGCGAAATAACAAGAAAGGGGAACCTGCTAACAAGTGCTCTTTACGCAAAATGAAAAGAATAAATAAAATCAATAAAAGAAGTACTTTCAGCATAACAAATGAGGAACGAGAAAAGAAGCCACCTAAGAAAACCAAACCCTGTTCCTCTGGTCCTTTAGCTTGCTAACTAAAATCAGATACCTGCCTCCAACTCAAATATACGAGCCTTCTACGCGACACTTTAATCTCATGTTCTTCTTTTTTCACTTTCAGTCAGCCTAAATAAATATAATGAAAACAAACTATTGCCACAAGACTTGTGCAGAAGTCGCTTAGGATGCTAATTGTACCACTTTAAGACAAACTGTACTAAACTACGTCCAGAGGAAGTACCCTGAGGCTGTAAAATCTACCCTCTGCAGCATTCTCAAAACTTGAATCAAGTGCGGAGAAGCAAAGCCGATAGTCAGTTTAAATAGCCAAGAGTCAATACTTTAAACGGAAAAGCCTGTAATTCCATTGGCTTCCAAAGGGGGACCATTCGAGAAGCAGGTATAGTCTGCGAATTCATCATACATGTCAGCTTGATTCTCATTATATCGCGTGGGACTCACCTCTTTGAAACCTTATGCATGAATTTCTAACTAAATGGTGCATTTACTCTACAAAGGACTAAGTGATGCACTACTAGGGGACAACTTTAATATGCTTAGATGACAAAACTTGATTAGCTCAAACATGCTGCTAATTGTCGGCATTGACTTAGATAATCTAACATCAAATTCTTCAATTTCTCTCAGTTTTGAAATTCCAGCACTACTCAAATGCTAGCCTCAACCCATTATGCAAATCAAATTCAATAAACATGCAAGAAGCTCAGCAGTGGCCTATTCACATCGTCCATGTAGAAATTATATCTCTCCATTTCTTCAATGAATGGATCCAAGATCACTAGGGTTTTATTATTGCAAATCCAAGGCACCTTCAACACATATTCACTTCTCCAATATCATAAATGTTTTTTTTCCTAAAACAAGTACATACAGTTGACAGGAAGTAGCACTATCATCACCAAAGTGCCAATTTCAAGATATCTCTCGCAATTGTCATGTGTCTTTATCAGAATTCTGTTGATTGAAGCGATAAATCAAATGGTTCAGCAGACATAGATGAACAATAAGCGCTAAACTCCAACGTATGCAGCAACAGGACACACCAATTCATATAACTTGTAAATTTCGGATACTCACTGCTCCATGAGCATTCCATCGATTCTTATGCAAGTTCAAAAAGAACAATAAACTCTTCCCACTATTGGAGACAAAGTGACGACATCGACGCTTCCAAGAAAAGAAGTAGATCCTCATTTACTAATTCTGAGCAAGCTATTAACTAGTTCATTCATTGATTGCCATACGCAAAAGCTTATCAACTAAAGACAGAGAGTAAGTACAACTTGCTCACTTCATATTGATTGTCGACCATGATTTCCCTCAACAGCACGCGGTGAAGTAGAATATATCATGCACAGAGAATGAAGCAGGAAGTAGATGACGCAAATAGAATGTGATTTTAGTGGGTGCTCTTAGATTGATTACCTGCTTCTGGACAATGAAATTGACGAAGGTGTAGCAATCAATAACCGAAGGACAAGACAGGAATTGTGAGGCAGGTAACGCACATTGTTTTTGCAACAAAGTATCGAGACATTGTGCAGTTGAGGACATTGCGGGGTGACTCAGTGGCAAGGAGGCGGCTAGCAACCAGCCATAACATTGCTCCAGTTAGTGAGCGTAACATGTGTCGGCCGACGTTCGTGATCTGAATTGGTGTGATCACGATTCACGCTCAGCGATGTCGTCTCAATTCTGTTCGACAGGGCGTACTATGATCATCACCAAAGATCATGTGTGTGCCAGCGACTCCAAGCCTTCTCGTGTCACCGACCACCACCAATCACCAGAGGATCACAGGAACCACTGAGAAAACAAACGGAGAGTCAGTTTCATTATTGGCAACTATGGCGTATACTCATAATCACGTCTAAAGATTGCAAAATCAAACAATATCAAGTGAACATCGCTAATGTGCTTTCAAATCGGACGATTACTGGAATCAATTCACAACAAGATCTCAGACTCATTTCATCGAACAGATTATGGCGAATTGGTTGTGGAATAGATCAAAGCCATTTCGAACTCAAATTTATAACTAGACTCGACCTAAATCAGTACATAATGTTCGAAGTCAAAAAAAAAAAAAAAAAATCAAACTATGATATTAATCATAATAAGAGAATCGGACACTCGGCCTCTTACTTGTGACAACAGAACGTGCTCCTCCCGAGACTGATGGTCTACGGCGGCGACCGGCGAAGGAGTTGGAACTTGTAATGATTGGGCGGTGGTAGGCAAGTGGCTAAATCGGAACTTGAGATATTATGGTGGCTGGAGATGATGGAAGATGGAGCCATTTTCCCCTGCTTCCTTCCTTCTGGGCGCATGAGTTTTCCCTTAGTGAACGTAAAAAACCCTGAGAAAAACAGAGGGACCTTTCCTTCTTGTGCCGCCCCTTTTCTCAAGAAGGGAAAGAATAGATTGTTTTTTTCTATTTACTAGAGTTTTGTGCTTCCGCGCCAGTTACGAGTTACCACGAAAATTAATTAAACCACTGGGCGCCATATGTCCTATTGTGGATAGCCAGGATTTTAACTAATGAGAGCGTGCCATGTGGCATGGGAATTTCGGCCAAAGACAGAGACACAATTTAGGGATGGGCCCGCCTGAGTTCTATCATGCCAGGCCTAGTGGCCTCGGTTGGTGCCGGTCATAATTCATTTAAGTTAGGCTCGTCACGGAGAGAAGGTTGAAAAAATATTTGAGAATATGAGAAAAAAGTGAGGATGGTAACGTAAAGAGGAAGAGTTTACATAGCATGGACTTTTAAACCACGTCATAATTTGAGGTAAAAAGGTGAAAGTTGGAAGAGGGTATAGGAAATACAGCACTTGATGTGTGAACAGTAACTTGCACATCATTAAAGGCAAAAGGAAAAGTCATTCATGCTGAGTGAAAACTTATCAATAGTTAATATGCCTGCCTTTTGTCATATTTTAGAGGGGAAAAACCCAGTTTAAGTTAATATTGGTTAGAGGACATGGCAAGAAGATGATGTTGCTATTGGTAATTCTTTTTTTGGAAAAAAAAAAGTGACGAGACGGGACAACCTCTAATATGGAAAAGAAAGAGACAAGATAAGGGAAAAAGGATCTAATATGGAAAAGAAAGAGACAAGATAAGGGAAAAAGGATAAAGGATAGAATGCACCAAGCGTGGAAAAAGTTCCATGGGTCAACTCTCTCTTATTTGGTTCCTCCATTAATATTTGTTTCCTCTGTAATTTTCTTCCCCTTTAACCTTTCAGTGCTCCTGCTTAGAGATTGTTCGAATTTAAAGTACTTTTTTATACATTAGTAAAATTTGCATGTTATTCTATGGTGTTTCGAGACTAAAATTTAATCGATACTGTTGCAACATTGAAATTTTATTAATTTCACTAATAGTTCAATTGGTTGTTCATAATGTGTTTTGTTGAAATTTCCAACTTCCATAAAATAGAAAATAAAAAGAAAAGAATACGCCTTTGGCAGACATAATGCTTATTTGAGGTTCACATGTCAAGCAATGTATACCTCAATATCCATAGATCATTTGCTTTGTAGAGAATAATTATACAGCATTTTGAAGTAAACTCGTCTTGTTCATTTTCATTCAAGTTATGGGGGCTAATCTCCCTATATAAGCATCATTGCGACTTATAGACGAGTTCAGTCAATTAAAAGCCATTTGAAAACTTAGTCCTCCCTTCTGATTTGACATGAATGAAGCACGCATATGCTTTCTTCGCATATGCAGGATAACACTACGCTAAAGTCGAAGGATGACTTAACTAAAAAACAAAAGTTGAAAGATGAAAAGATACTTGACGTGGAAGAACAGATATATAATGTTACCCATGACTTTGGAGCAGTCAACCCTAGCCAAGAAGAGTAACAAGCCCAGTCAAAGATGGAAATAAGTATGTGTGCATATGCTTGACCGGTAAATGAGAATTATGTGGCAAGTTAAACACACATTTAAATTGACTCTTTTCGGAACAAAATAACAAGTTTATATGGCAACATGAGATGAAAATGAAATTTTGATTCTATCAATAAGTCTTGGTTTATTTATATTAGTATCGCTTTTTCATTTACATGATTAAGCACCACCAGTCGATTTGCATTTTGTTGAATTTTAACTTATTATACCTCTTAGAAATACTTCTTTTAGCAAATTGCCTCCCAATGGCATTGGCAATCTCCTTCCATAATTATTTGCTTGAAGATTTCGAATTAATGGTTTAGCTGCGATAGCATTTTTTATATAACTTATTCATATTACGACTATCTGAAAATATATGAATGATTTTGGAAAGAGTAGAAATACTTTATGTTAGATGTACGAAGCATTTTCTTTATAAGACTATTTGGTACACCTTTCATGCAGCAATTTCGGCCATGAAAAATGAGTGGCGTTTGATAAACATTTCACAATTATAGCACATTCAAGATTATAGTAGCTTACAGTCGACACCCTCATTTTTGGCCGGAAATTTAAGCAAAATTGACAATTTAGGCAGTTTTTGTTATGACTGAATAAAACCAAAATGAAAAACGCAAAAAAAAAACAAAAACATAAAAGGGACTTCAATTCATCAAGTAAGTGGAGAGGATATTCAGTAAATGCGCTGGGCTCGATCCAATTCGACCAAGCCAAGCCCGTGGGCCGTGCACATTTATTAAGCCCAACTTGCATAACTCAGACCCATTAAAGCCCAGAAACAATACCACGTCGAGCCCTCAGCTTGTTCAATATCCTTGTACCAAGCCTCCATTATTTCATTTTTTCACTAGAGCCCATTAGATTGGCTTGAAAAAACTCAACAAACCTAGCCCTAATTTGTCTCCTTCTCGACACTGCGACTTGACGGAACAAGGCGGGGAGCGCGTGAGGATGAGACCAAGAGAGAGGGAGCGAAGCAGCAGCCGTGAGGATATCTAGAATCCTGAGTCGGATGGGTTTTCTGAATAAAAAGAAAAAAAGGCAGATAGGGGAGAGAGCATGAACTGTGTCCCGAGGAAGTACTCCAAGGCGGTAAAATCTACCCTCTTCAGCATCCTCTCAAAACTTGAATCAAGTGCAGCGGACGAAACCGACTCAGCATTTTAATACTCAAAAAGTTTCATAGGAAGAGACATGGCCTACACTACCTTTGCGATCGATCTAGATCGGTTGCGCCAAAGGTCGTGCTAGGCCCAGCACCATTTTCAACAGGAGGAAAAGTACCCGACTCTCCTTTAGATTCCAATAGCTCAAGCACATGGACGCTGCCATTAGTAAGCCCTAATGCAAACTGGTTAGGTTTGAAGGGTTGTGATGCAATGACTAGCTGGTTGATTCTCAAGCTGCCAAATGCATTGGTAAGGAATGAAATTACTTGCGAGACTATTGAAACTTCACGAAGGAGAAGCTTTGAAATTCTAGCACTACTCACTGCTCCATGAGCATTTCATCGATTCTTATGCAAGTTCAACACAAACAATGAACTCTTTCCACTATCGGAGACAAAGCAACAACATCAACATTTCCAAGAAAGAAAGAAATTCTCTATTTACTAAATCTGAGCAGGGTATTAACTGGTTTAATTCGTTGATTGTCATATGCAGAAACTATCAGCGAAAGACAGGGAATAAGTATAACTTGCTCACTTCATATTGATCATCGACCATCGATTTCCCTTGACAGCAAGCGTGAGGTAGAATATGTCATGCACCAAGAATGGAGCAGGATGTATATGATACAAATAGAATGTGATTTTAGTGGGTGCTCTTAGATTGATTACCTGCTTCCGGACAATGAAATTGACGAAGGTGCAGTAATCAATAAACCGAAGGACAAGACAGGAATTGTGAGGCAGGTAACGCACATTGTTTTTGCAACAAAGTATCGAGACATTGAGCAGTTGAGGACATTGCGGGGTGACTCAGCAGCAAGGACGTGGCCGGCAACCAGCCATAACATTGCTCCAGTTAGTGACTATAACATGTGTTGGCCGAATTTCATGATCTGAACTGGCGTGATTGCGATTCACGCTCAGCGACGTTGTCTCGTTTCTGTTCGACAAGGCATACTATGCTCATCACCAAAGGTCAATGCATGTGCCAGCGACTCTTAAGCCTTCTCCTCTCGCCCGCGACCCCCATTAATCACCAAGGGATCTCAAGAAGCACAGAGAAAACCAAGGAAGAGTCGGTTTCATTCTTGGCAACCATGGAATATACTCGTAATCATGTCTGAAGATTGAAAAATCAAACGATATCATGTGAACACCACTAATGTGCTTTCAAATCGGACGACTACTGGAATCAATTCAGAACGAGGTCTCAGACACATTTCATCGAACAGAGTATGGTCAATCGGTTGAGGAACAGATCATAGCCATTTCGAACTAAAATTTACGACTAGACTCAAGCTAAATCAGTACACGATGTTTAAAATCAAAGAAAGAGATTCAAATATGATCAATTTCATCATAATCAGAGAATCAGACTCTCGGCCTCTTACTTGTGAGAAAAGAGCAGGAGATGCTACCTGGTTAACGAAGCGGATTGAGGCCACCATTGGCCGCACGAATCACTGAAAGAAGCTCTAGAACGTGTCGATGATGGAAACCTGAACAGGTGGAGAAGCTCCGAGCGAACTGGAACATTTCGAGGCTCTCAGCCGCGGAACAGAGGGGAACAAAGGAGATGAGTCGCGGCATCGAAGAGGCTGTTGATGCTGGCGACTGCCACTGGAATCAATTCAGAACGCTTGAAATCGCCAACTGAATCGAACGGAATCGCTTTTTTGAGATGAATTTTCCTTGCTCGATGTTCTTTTTTTTTTTTTTTTTTTTTTGGTGGTGGAATGGTGCTCTCGATGAAATGAGGAAATGCGTTCCTCATGAGACTGATGGTTGACCGCGCGACCAGCGAAGGAGTTGGAACTTGTAATAATCGGGCCATGGTAGCTAGTGGCTATATCGGAACTTGAGATCCCGCGACGAAAAGGTTATGTAATGGTGACCGGAGATGATCGAAGATGGGAGCCATTTTCCCCTGCTTCCTCCCCCTTCTGCGTGCGTGAGTTCTCCCTTAGCGAATGGTATTGCTTCTTCTTCTTCTTCTTCTTCATCTTCATGATCAAACACTTCCATTGACGTTTTTGTTGAGTTCTGACTTACTATACCTATTAGAAATACTTCTTTTGCCAAATTGCCTCCCAATGCCATTGGCAATCTTCTTTTATAATTCTTTGCTTGAACGTTTCGAATTAATAATTTGACTGTCATAGAAATTGCTATTTAACTTATTCATATTATGACTATCTAAAAATATGCGAATGATATTGGAAAGAGTAAAAATAATTAATGTTAGATGTACGAAGAGTTTTTTTTTTTTTTTTTTACTGTTTGGTAAGCTTTCGTGCGGTAACTTAGATTGTAAAAGATGGGTGATGCAGGTTTTGTAAGGTGTTCAGCAAATATTTCGCAATTGTAGCCCCTTCAAGATTACAACAGCTTTTAATGAAATGGCTTCATTGGATGTGGTTTGATAGTGGAGGTGCTTAATTGATCAAAAACAAAATTTAGTTATTTGGACATAAATAATAACCATTTTATTCTAGAAATTAATTTATATTTTCCAGATAAGTTTCTAAAGTAAAATAGGATATACAAAATCTATTCGTATTTTTTGATAACGACATAAATTTCTTTCTCATAAGTAACGACGAGTGGCGACTAGTGGGCTGGAGGTGATCGACTAACAGTGGCGAGCAACAATAGGTAGTTGACGATGGGCAACCAGTGGTGGGCAATGGGCGGGTGGACGGCAGGCAATGTCAAAAGAAATCGATAACAAAAGTTTTTATTTTTCACTTTTATTCCAAAAATTGAAAAGTAAAAATTTACTTCTAATTTATGTTCCAAATATGTTTTTGGAGTAAAAATTTATTCTATAAATAGAAAAATAAAATTACATTATCAAACGGATTTATATTCCAAACTTGTTCCCGAGAGTAAAAAATAAATAAATAACAGAAAAATAGAGTGGTTATCATGCGCGCTGTAGATTGCATAACTAGGAAGAATTTGGGTACTTATGGCCTCAATGTTCTTAACATTGACCTTTTGAGTATGTTTAATACAACTTTTCTATAGTTGCTACTATTTATGTAAAGGTGTATTGTACATTCGGTAAAAATTGCTCAAAATTGCACCATCCTCATAACTTCATCAAGTTATAGTAGATTTTAGAAGTTGTTTCACTTAGTTTCGAGATGCTATTTCAGTCACATGACTTACGATAGAACCACAATGTAGTACAATTGTGGCCATCAGAAGTGGTTAACCCACTCGACCTATGTAGACTTGACAGAATGGGCGGGCTTAGATAATATCCTTACGTTAAAAAATCTTGGCTTGCCCGACCTTTGCTTGAGCGGTACCCCAACATTTCTATATATGATTCATTTTATGAGCGAGCTTGAGCACACGTTAATCCTGATGTTGGTCCAAACTAGGCCAGCATAATAATCACTTGTAATAGCAATTTTTACTTTGAATAAACACTCGACTGCCTTTGCATTTCAGTTTTAGAATATGTAGGAGTATCATAGCTTTTTTAGTCATGTTTTGTTTGTTAGACAAAGCAAAAGAAATAGAATCCACGACTAGGTCAATTTAAGTTTTTGTCATTTTTTGCTTTTTCAATGTCCATAGGATTCATTACCAATGTTAATCTGGATGCATCATCATTTTAATAATAAATGAGAATGAGATGATTACAAAATTATTTCGTTCATAAGCAATCACATAACATACTTCTTACCATAATTCACATAATTTTGGATCTGCTCAATCAAAAAGTAATTTGATATCAATGAAAACAGATAACAATCTACGTATGATCAATTTCAATTTTTTTTAATTATTCTGAACACTTGAAATGAATAAAAAATGTCTATTGTGTAAATCTCAACTCAACGAGCAATACCCAATTCTTTTTAAATTTCTCCTAAATAATTATTGAAATTAAGTTAGTCGTATTAGACAATAAATTATTCATTTTGCACCAATTAGTTTTTTTTTTTTTTTGGGTAGAAAGTAGCAACCTTTATAATTCCAGGAAGAACGCGTGACCAATTCTCCTCTCAGTTCCTGCGAGTTTCTTCTCTCTGCTCCGCAGTACTGCAATATTCTCCAGCAAGCTGGTAGGGGAAAAGATGTTGTTCCTCCGGGTCCGCTCGGTGGACACCGACCACCCCCTCGCCACCGACTACGGCGGCTTCTCCTCCTCCTCGCCGCCGCCGCCGCCGCCGCCGCTGCCGACGAGGAGCCCTAGGTTCAACGAGCGGAGGGGCATGGTCCACCTGTTCCGGACGCTGTCGCACGCGCCCCTCTCGAGCCCCGGCGCCCCCTCCACCGCCCTCTTCGTCGTCGCCGTCCCCAATTACTTCTCCCTCGACGACTTCATCCGGTTCTGCGGCCCCCGGATCGACGACGTCTCCGAGCTCCGGTTCATCAGGTAAGGCTTCCATCGATTCTGTTTTCTCTCCTCCTCTTCTTCGGGACTTCGGACCGGTTTTTTCAGTTGGTGAGATGAAGTGGGCAAGCGAAAGAGAGAATTCGAGGAATTAGAATTCGCTGACGAAAAATCTAAGAGATGGACTCGATTACTGAAAATTTGCTCATGATCATGCCTTAGGGGTATCCGATGATGAAAGTTCAATTTTTTGGAAGCATTCCGACGGTGGAACTGGGTTTTTCGATCTGGGTTCTTTTTTAAATGCTTTTTCATAGTTTAGTGATCGTTGTGCTGCGAATTGTGCGTTTGATGTAGGAATGATGGGATGGAAGATAGGTACAGCGTGCTGATCGAGCTTACCGATCAAAAGGCTGCTGATGGTTTCTATTGCACCTTCAATGGCAAGAATTTCTCGCCTGCTGACCTGTTGTTTGCTGCGAGATTTCATATAGTTGATTTCTTTGTCACTTTTAATACTCATCTTCTGGACATTCAGGCTGAAGTATGCCATATTCTATTTCTGCACGAAGTGGACCATACGGAATCAGCTGATGTAGCCAGCACACCCCCGTCGGGCTTTAGGGAGCTACCCCCTTGTCCTGTTTGTCTTGGTAGGCCATGCCAGTACTCCCTTGCTGATTATATTTCCCTTGCAGTGAGACGAGTTTTATAGAAAGTTGTTTACAATTGCAACTTTTTTCTTTCGATGTCAGAGAGATTGGACCCAGATACCAGCGGAATTTTGAGTACGCAGTGTGACCATTCCTTTCATTGCTCATGTGGTACAAAATGGACTTACTTGTCTTGTCAGGTTAGACATTCTCTGCTGATGCAGATTAGATGAATTTATAATGTAATTTCTCAGCTACTGCCACTATCTCTCTGTTAATCTGCTGACTGTGGATTAATTGTTGGTTTTCATTGCTCATGCAGTATTTTTTTTATCATGTACTTTCACATTTTCTCTAATCAAGTCCCTTGTGCTTTTAATTTGTTAAATAAAGTTCTTCTACTTTTACCAATTTTCTAATCAAGTCTCTTTGACACCAAATGAGGCCAAATCCAACTGATGTGACCATCAGATGTCTTTGTTGTGTGACATGGATAAAATTTTTCTAATGTGGACATCCATTATTTTGTCCATGTCACACTTCGAGGTCATCTACATTGGCTAAATTTTTCCATACATGTCCACGTGGGCATCCGCATATTTTATCGGCATCATACATTGTCGTTGTCAAAGGGCCACTTCAGTTGAATTTGGTCGTATTTAGTGTTGGAAAGACTTGATTCGAAAGTTTGTTAAAGTAGATGGACTTGGTTAGGCAAATTAAAAGTATAGACATGATTAGAAATAGCGTGAAAGTACATAAATGAAAAGTAGAATTTTCCTTTACTCTATTGTTCTTACTAAGTTCAGGATTTCTTTTAAATTGTCATGACATTTATTTGGAGATTTGGAATAGGTCAATGGTTTCTTGGAGTTACTTTTTGTTGATTATCATATTCTGACACAAGAATTTTTGCAATGTCTCATCACGTGTGTTTGATCTGATGGTCCTGTCACTCCTATCTCAAATTTCTCGTGAGTCAAAGAGTGACAGAAGTAATAGCAGCGGCCAAGCATGCACGATAAGTTATGCATATGTTCACAAGTGCAGGGTGATCATACTGATGTCAAAATTCTGATCTTTGACCTCAAACATTTCCTGTCTTGAAGCTAAGATGTTTCACGGTCGTATTTTACATTTCAAGTGATGTTCTAATATGCTCTGTCCATGCCAATTTGTAGCAAAAAAGTACCTTTGAACTCATGTAACGTCAAAAGTTGAAAAAGTGCCATGTAGGAGATATATCGACAGACATGTGCATGCTAACTTTTGCTTGATTCGCCAATCTTTATGGTTAAAATAAGTCAACATGATGTTATGCCATGCGGGTGATGTCCCAAGGGTCTTCCTTTGATTTCATTGCAAGTTCCAATTACATTGCTAAAGATGTCAATTACGGCACATATGTTGATTTGGTTGCAAGAAATTGCCTTGATCGGAAATGTAGTTTCATTTTGCAACATCATCAGGGATGCCCGTCTGTTAACAGATTGTGAAGAAGATTCTGTTTCTGTTCTTTATCAGGTTTGCTGTCTATGCCAACAGCAAGATGAGGTGCCATCGTGCTTTATTTGTGGAACAATGGAAAATCTTTGGGTTTGTCTGATATGTGGTTTTGTCGGATGTGGAAGGTGATAGATCCAGTCATGATGTGCTGGAATTTTTGCTCACTCTATAGTTTTAGTGATTGAATAGGCTGTCTTCATTATAGATTTTCTTTTCTGGCTTTGTAGATACAAAGATAAGCACGCAATCAGCCATTGGAAAAATACGCAACATTGCTATTCTCTAGATTTAAGAACACAGCAAATTTGGGATTACGTCAGGGACACTTACGTTCACCGGCTTAATCAATCAAAAGCTGACAGCAAGCTTTTGGAGATGAATTCATACTGTGAATCACTTGAAGGAGATTGTGGTAGCTGCGGTTGTAGCGAGGATTCTGAAATTAGTGGGGCGCTCTTCAGCAGCAAAATCGAAGCAGTAGGTTCATGTGTCCTCTTATTTGTATGCTTTGAATTTTTTTGTTTTCTGGTTCTCCTTTCCCTGCAAAGATTTGGAGCTTGGACTCAGTTAAGTGAAATGTTTGAAGTTTTGAGGTGCATGATGCTTTTACTGTTTTAGGTGCTGACAAATGACAATGAAAGATTCTGTTTCTGTTTTTGTACTTCACATGTTCATTTTGTTGTCCAAATGTCACAAGTTCATTATTGGGCCTGCAAAGTGGATATTACCTCCATCATAATTGTCGGACTTTCTTCATTTACTCTGACACTGTAGCTTTACTTTTTTGTAGATTCACGCCGACTATATTCATCTAGCTTCAACTCAGCTGGAAGTGCAAAGAAAAGTAAGCATGCGTATACCAAGATCATTTCAATTCTCCCTGTTTAGTCTTTCACATTTTATTTTATTGACTGATCAGCCATGGTTATAAGCATTACTTGCGAAAGCTTCCATCGATTATGCTTTTGCTTTAGGCAATGGTTTTTAAGTACACGTATTTTAGGAGAAAAGCATAATAGAACATTAGTTTAGTTATTTCAGATAAAAAAATGTTTATTTTTTTGTTTCTTTCTTCTTCTTTTTTTAAAGTGAACTCATTTTACTCTTGGAAATCTATGGGATTGTCAGAATTGTTGTGAAGAGAAGGAAAGTAATTACACTCGTGTTGTATAATCTCAGCTTCATTTGCTTTTATATAGTGTACAACATTTTATACCTGTCAATTTGCATACTGCATTTGTTTAATGAGCTTATATAGGAAGTATAAAAGAACTAGTGGGCTTGCATCAGCTTGAGAGAATTGCAAAACTTTTGGTATTCTTCTTTTCTTTTCTGTTTTCTTACTAATATATCTGTGGTGGAAAATGAATTGATTTTCCTTAAGGTGCCAGGACTTTCATTATTGACTTTTTGTGATGGATGGTCTTAGAAGGAACAATACCTGAATTGAAAACCTGTTGTGTCAGAAGTAGTTACAAAAGCCAGTAGATTATATATAAACTGCCCATGCTACTGTTGGTGATAGTGTTTCATTTCTAACATACGTTTGTCATTTTTGTTACATAGACTGCCATCATCCTTACACTGACTTTAAAGAATACATTTTAAGTCCTTGAACATATCATCCCCTATTAATTCTTTTGTTTTTCTCCGTTAGTGTCGCGACCTAAATTTTTTAGTGCATCACCTAAAACTAGGTTAATAGACTATTAAGTCTTAAACTTAGCTTGGGCTCTCCTAAGCCCATACCAATTCGCGACTTAAGGTTCAAATTTTTAATGCAAAGGATTATTAGCCAAAAGTCGCCACTAATCGGTTTACGGTAGGTCGATTAGACACCTAAGTAAAATAATGTGAGATTATTTTACTCATACGAATCAGAGACTAAGAGTATGGGGACTTAATTACACTATACTCTCTAATGCCCTTTTGGTACCATTATTTTTATTTTCAAAAATGTTTTTTTTTTATTTGCGACAGCTTAGATTTATTTTAACCTAAATTACTATCATGTTAAAAGGTGATCACACGGTCTTTCAACCATTATTAAACATTCATTGAATAAAATAAATTGCATGACACAAAACAAACAATTTTTTTTGGGTTTTCTTAGATTTTTTTTTATTTATAAAAAATGCATTTTTTTAACTACATGACCTAATTTTACTAAAAAGAAATCTAATTAAATGAACCTATTATGCAAACTAATTAACATGCACCTAATATTTTTTGTATTTTTTTATTGAAATTTGGAATTAATAAAAACCATAATTAAACTATTTAAAAAAATTCTAATTTATTTTAGGGATTAATTTGACTTAAACCCTATCCTATCTTAGAAAATTTTTTTTTTTTTAAAATGAGATAATTAAAATGTGCAAACATTATCTAAAAGCCTATTTTAAAAAAAAATTATCTAAGTCCAACCCTAGCTTATTTCTAAAAATGCAATCCTAAAAATGTAATCCTAAAAAATTCTAATTTACTAAACCTACATGCTCATGCAGAATTTTGATTTTTTGATTTTTATAGTTTAGTTTTTTTAAAAGATAAGTAATTATTAAATAAATATTAAATCTAAACTATCAACAAAATAAATGATTAAAATAATTGAAAAAATAACATGTTGTCTCACAAAAGTTATATTAACGATTATCCTAACCCTAATTATCACGATAAAGAGTTCAAAATAATTAAAAATCATGATTTTACCGACCAAGTTAATAATTATAATGATTTAACAATTAAAATTCTACCAAAAAGCCTAAAAATTAATATAATTAAAAAAATGATCGATGTCTCGATCAAATTAGTAATTACAATAATTAGGGCAAAATCCCTGCGAATAATGCCTACAATATTTATTGACATAAAATATTACAACTTAAGTAAATAAACTAAAAAAGAACAAAACAATGAGATAAAATGAAATAAAAAAAAAAAAAAATTAAACTACCTAAGGGGGAAAGTGACGGAGGACAGCGTCGAACGGTCGTCGGAGTTCCAGCGGGCTGGGTGGCATCAAGGCTACTGGCGTCACGGGTAGGCACGAAAGGGGGCAATGATGGCGTCGGGCTCGAGTTGCGGCACGGTGGCGTCGAGCTCGGCGTCGCGTCGGGTGGTGCTTTGTGAGGGTTCGGTCGCGGCGGGGACTAGCGGATCTCGAAGCGAGAGGCGTTGTGATGGCGGATCGTCGGGGCCGAGGCGACCGACGGGCGTCGGGCCTTGGGTTGTTGGAAAGAGGATGGTGGCGAGTCGGGGGTGCCGATGCGAGCGACGCTGGTGCTTTGGGATCTGCAGATGGGTTGCTTGGGCGAGAAGTAGCGGCAAAGCTGGGTCGCGGTCACGGAGCTGGATCGCAAGTCGCTTGACTGGATCGTGGATCGTTGGGTGGCAGCGTCGGGCTGCGGTGTGGGGCTCAGCTTGTGGGACCTCGAGCGGTGAGCGAATCGTGGGTCATTGAGCTGGGTCACGACGACGTTGGACGGCGGCGTCGGTTGCGATATAGGGCTCGACGGTGAGATCTCGAGCGACGGGTGAGTCATGGGCCGGCACGGGGTCCACAACCGAGCGGATCTCGGGCGGAGGCACAAAGGAGCGGAGCGGCGAGGTCGGCTGTGACGCCCCGATCCTCAGGCACATGCACATCCCTTACCTTGGTCGATTTTAAAATGTGATATTCCAGGACTACATATCGCCGACCCTTTCCTTTTTAATAGCACATGCGGAAGCAGTTATAAAAATCTCAAAACAATAAAGCAATGGGATATATAAGTAAGACTAGAAACGTGAACTTGAAAACCAACATCCTTATGTACATATATAATAACTCAGTCATACATATACGTGTACAAGCTATGTTAAAAAGGTTGGTTTCGACTCAAACATGTTCTACAGAAAAAGTCATCATATAGGAGTGGAGGCTCAATTATCATTAGGATCCTACTTTGAATTATCCTCGAGGTTCCCCTTTAGGTACTCATCTTCGAATTCTTTCTTCTCAAGTTCCTCATCAGGGTCCTGAAATGTTGTCACACAATCGGGATGAGACTACGTCTCAGCAAGTTCTATCCCCTAAGACCCGATTAGTAAACTAATACACCGTAGGGTTGCCTATGCACAACATGAGTCAGAAGACTTACCTTGACCTCAGATTCCACCTGCATATTAGCACAGATCAAATAGGCATCCAAGAAATCACATCACTGATCGAAGCATCGATCAAATCAATCTAATCGATTACACACCAACAAGACCACTCACGGTCATTTCCATTCAATCAATCAATTCACAACATCATATCAAAACAATGATCAATTGACCTAGTCGATTACATGTCAACAAAACTACTTCCGGTCATTTCAATTATTCCATCTCAATTCCCAATTACGAATCACAGTCCTTAGGACACAACTTAAGTATAGGTGGAAAACACAGTCCCACTCGGCAACTTTCAATATTTAGTGACTTTACGGTCCCACTCGACACTTTCAGTATTCAATGGCTTTACGGTTCCACTCGACCATTCTCAAATATTCAATGGCTTTACGGTCCCACTCGACCCTTTCAAGATTCAATGGCTTTACGGTCCCACTCGACCCTTTCAACTGCGGCCAACGATATTGCACTTTGTAATTAAATTCCTCAATTTCATAATATCTTGGCCTAATTTCTTGGTAATAAAGATACCGATAAAATATCGTGTGTGGGTACACGATCTACACGATCGGCCTTAGCTAAAATAGAATAACTTCCTTTCTATAAATCCTACCATTTTCTGTAGTCTACCAAAATATTTTTGGCATTGTCAACCAATGCCCGACTATTTTTCAATTAATAATCAAAGATTATTCAATTTAGGAATAAGTCCTAAAATCACTCATTAATCAATTTAGCACCAAATAAAGCTTAAATAAATAAACGAACCACGATCATCAACATAAAATTCCGTTCACCGGCCATCCCTTTTGAATTTTCGGAAAATAAATAATTAAATAAATAATTTTGAAATTTAAATAAATAAATATTAAAAATCCAATTTAGGCTCGCATTGCCTAATTGAAGCCCGCTAAGGGACGGGAAAAATTCCGAGATGCATTCAATAAATATTAGCACATGTCTATTTGCTAATTACACAATTCAATTGTCTAACATGCATCACAATTATCTAATAATCACTAGTCTACTCTAATCTAACTACCTAATTGCACTTAATTAAATTTAATCAACTTTTAAGTATAATTAGCAAACTAAGAAGGCATTAGTGAGCAAAACTCACACAAAACGACGGGATCGACCCGGGGATCGACTTTCCTCAAGGCAGACCAAGCATCCGGGCTCAGGAAGCAGGCCAAAACGGGCCACGAAGCTGCTGCCATACCCATTTTTGCACTCTCTGTTCGCTGTTGGTTGGGGGCGGATTTGGCGTCGGTTGAGGCGGCCAAGGGCGGCTAGGGCTAGGCGGAGCTCCGATGAGGCCGAACGGTGGCCAGGGTGGTCGGGCAACGGCCTGAGGTGGTCGAACGGGGCTAAACAGAGGCAGCAAGAGCTGGACGACAACTCTAGAACAGTGAGTTGGGCGAGAGGGCGGTCAAGGCGCGCGGTTAGCAGCGGCATGCGAGGACGACATCACGGTGGCGAACGGCGGAGGGCAGTGGCGTCGTGTGTGGTCGCTGGCTGCTCTGGCGTTCTCAGATCTACTGGGATTTGAAGCCTTCAAGGCACACCAAGGAAGGAGGAGAGACAGTCGAACAGCAGGGGGAGAGAGAGGGGCGGAGCTACGCGCGGTGAGGCAAGGGGCTGTGACGGCGACGACAGCTTTGGCGTGGCTGCAGCTCCCTTCAAGCGACGCTGGTCGCTGCTTCTGCTGTCTTCGAACGGGCCGAGACGGAGAGGAAGAGAGTGTCGAGAGAGAGAGAGAGAGAGAGAGAGAGAGAGAGAGAGAGATAAGTTTGAAAAGTCAAAAAGCATAAAGGGAAAGGAGAAGCAAAGTTGGAACCGACAGAGGGCAGTCGGTGGGGTTTCTTGCACGTGGGAAAGGAGAGAGAGAGAGAGAGAGAGAGAGAGAGAGAGAGGTGTCGGCCAAGTGGGTAAGGGGGAAAAGAAAAAGGAAATAAAAGGAAAAAGGGTGTTTGGCCCAAAAATAGAAAAAGAATGGGAATAAAATCAAAAGAAAAGAATTTCTTCAAATAGAAATTTCTTATTCCAATTTCTTTTGAATAAGCTCATAAATTCCCAAAAGAAATTTCAGATTAGAGTACGCGGTCCCCACTTGCATTTCTACATCCAATTTCCCTCTTGAATCTCTCAAATGACTTAAAAATAAATTGATGTCTCACTCATCAAACTGATTATTTTCCTCATCCAAAAATCCCTCATATTTCTTAATTTCACAACAAAAATTAATCATCGGTTCAACTGAATGAAAATGGCCATAAACCGACTTTTTCCCAAAAGTCTTGGTTGTTAGAAAAAGCTTCTCGAGACGAGTCGACGTTCCTAAAATTTATTGTGACAAGACAGAATCTTCAATTTCGAAATCGGATTGATTGACAGTTAATTTCACTCGGGCGCGTTTTTAGTGTGACTTAGGCTACGAAGTAGTTTTCAGAACTTTTAGGACAAATGACTCGTGGTCGATTTTCTTCGAACTACGATGAATCCACTCGACCCATTGGCGATTCTCGGTTGTGAAAATCTCGAGAATTCAAATACGGACACAAGGTACCAAAACGACGGTAAAATCAAATTAATGCCAGTTGACGAGAGTTTTCCAATTTAGTGGAGTCACCCATGTTACACATTTCAGTCGAACCAACCTATCTCTAATCTTAATTCAATTTTTAATTGTGTCGTAATGATCTCTAAAGATGAGTGCGGTCGAGAAGTCAATTCCTGGTCGAATTCTCAAGTCTATCTGTCTTGAAGTCCTTAATAGCTTACCCAGTTAATCTAGTTATCTCGTGAGTGGCCAACTCAAAGAAAAATACTGTAATCGCGTCGATGAAATGCCTAATTTATCACATCGAAGTCAAGAGCTTGAAAATCTGGATGTCACATCGGCGGTGGCGGAGATGCGGCGAGATCGGGACGGCATCGGCAAGGGCGGCTTCGCGGCTCGAGCGGGCAAGTGAACGCGCGGGTTGCTGGCGAGGTAGGCGCGGGTCACCGGCGGGACAGGCGCTGGTCGCCGGACATGCGGGCTGTCGGGCAAGGAAGACGAACCAACTTTCTTTTCTTTTTTTTCTTTTTTTGCCTGCGCACGACTTTTCACAAACTGGTCGCTTCACACCTTTTTGACTTTTCCACCCCTTTTTGAATTTTCTCACACAAATCTCTTTTTTCTCTGAATTTTTTTGCTCTTAATTTTTTTTTTTTGGAAAAACCTCCCTTGGTCACGAAAATTGTGACTCTTTTTATAGTGATTTCCAGACGATCGCTTTGTATGGCATTTTCTGAGTTTCCATTTCTAGTCACATTAAATCAGAGCTATATATTAGAGCATGATTTCGCAATCAACTCGATTTTGCTCAGATTTCTTTCATTTTACAAAAATTCTTGCCATTTATTCACTTGACTTTTAAATTGCTTTTGCATTTAACAAAATCCGAATATTCATAAGAATTTCAAATTTCCATGCATAATCAATTAAATCAATTTCCCCATTTTTTTCATTTTTTTCTTTTATTTATTCAAATGAAATTTTTATTTTCCTTATTTCCCTAGATTTATAAAATTATGTGTCAACAGCTGCCCCTCTTTGAAGGTGAGCTCGTTGAGGTTGCCTTCAAAGACAAGTTGAGACCTAAATTGACCATGCACATGCACTGAATGACTTTTTTGTTGGAAAATGAATTTATTTTTGAAATGCAATTTATGTGATGTATGAAAATACTAATGCAAATGATAAAGGAACATACCTAGAATAACTTACCTTGGAGGAGGCTAGATTGACTCAAGATAGTCGGTGTTACATGTCTAGGACCCGTACCATTCTACGATCGCCTAGAATAGTAAAATGACTTTACAAAAAGATTGCTTTCCCAAGACCCGTACCATTCTACAGTCGCCTAGTATGACAGTGTTTGATTGTGTTTAGGACCAGTACCATTCTATGGTTGCTTTAACGGGGATTCACTTTCCAGGACCCGTACCATTCTACGATCGCATGAATAGGGAAATAGATGTTTAGGACCCGTACCATTCTACGATCGCCTAAACTAGGATTAATTTTCCAGGACCCGTATAATTTTACGGTCGCCTGAATGGGGAAATAGATGTTATTTAGGACCCGTACCATTTTACGGTCGCCTGAATGAGGAAATATGTGTTGTTTAGGACCTGCACCATTCTACGATCGCCTAAACTGGGGTTCATTTTTCAAGACCCGTACCATTTTACAGTCGCCTGAATGAGGAAATAGGTGTTATCTAGGACCCGTACCATTCTACAGTTGCCTGAATGAGGAAATAGGTATCGTCTAGGACCCGTACCATTCTACGGTCGCCTAGACTAGGATTTATTTTCCAGGACTCGTATTATTCAACGGTCGCCTAGACTAAAATTCATTTTTTAGGACCCGTACCATTCTACGGTCGCCTAGACTAGGATTCATTTTTAGGACCCGTACCATTCTACGGTCGCTTGATCAGAATGAATCTAGAAAATTCTTTGGGGGGAAATTCCATTGAGTGCCGGTGTTTGAAAAGGAATACCTGTACGATGATAAGTATTTAAGGTATGGATAGATATATACTTACCTGATGACATCTTTGTTCCCTGGGAATATGTTTCCTAAATTAATGTGGTGACTTTAGGCTACGGAAGCACACTATGTCAATGAAGGGAAACTTCAGGCTACGGAGGCACACTGATTTGATAAGGGGACTCTAGGCTACAAAAGCACGCCAGGTCAATATAAATGGACACTAGGTTACGAAAGCACGCTGAGTCGATAAATAGGGACTCTGGGCTATGAAAGCACGCTAGGTCAATATAAAAGATGCCGGGCTACAAAAGCACGTCGGGTCGATGAAAAGGACTCTGGGCTACAAAAGCACGCCGAGTCAATATAAAGGACACCGGGCTACGGAAGCACGCCGAGTCGAAGAAATGGACGCTGGGCTACAAAAGTATGCCAGGTCAATATAATGGACACTGGACGATGAAAGCACGCTGGGTCGATGTAAGGGACGCTAGGTTACAAAAGCACGCTAAGTCAATATAAAGGGACAGCTTGACCAAGTCAAGTGTCGAGATTACCTGCGCAATGACAAGTATTTAGAGTATGAGTAGAGATATACTTACTTGCTGATATCTCTGATTCTTAGGAATATATCTTTTGGAACTTAGATATCCTGTGGAGGCCTCTCACCTCCTGAATGTCAAGAGCTCTTGGGTTTTTGAGAAAACATTATTTGTCAAACATGATTTGAGTAAAAGTGCATTCACCAAAGAGATAAGTAATTAAGACTATTCTGGAACGCACACTTCGAAATCTAGTGAAGTTTTTATCAATCCAATCGGAGTTCATGCATAATGATCTTTGCATCACCCAAATTTCCACCGGAGAGAATTATCTTTCAAGACAATTTTCACTCATGACATGGATTTCCTAAGAATACTAAATGAGAGACTTTCAGTTAGAAAAGACTTTCACTCACTCTCATTCAGAAAGACTATTTTAGGAGAATCATTTCATCTCATCATATTGATATGGGTCCGAGTATTCTCGCGAGCGATACCAATTTGAGGGGTCTTTAATAGGGACCGTATTGTGGGCTTGATCAATAGCTTAACAATTGGACTCTTTAAGTTAAGGTTATTGAAAAAACAGCTTCGCAATCATCTCCAGGTTTACAAGTCAAGAACCTTGCAAAATGAGAAAGAAATAATTCTGCTCGCACTTCTTTGAGTGATACTTATAAATGTATGGACTCCCATGTTAATTCAAGTGCCCTAACCTGAAGAGATTTTGTAAGGAGCGTAACATAGGCTGGGTTCATGGGTTGAAAAATGAAATGATCATTAGGCTCAAAATGTGTAAAGGGTGAGAATTGGTGATCATATTGGCATTGCCACCAGTTTTCTTTTTCATCATCGGGGATTGTCTTCATGAAGCGCCCCCATTGATTGTAAAAACTAACTATTTGAGTTCTATGAGTACTGCTCCATTGGAATATAACCTTTTGCAATTGATAGTCACCTTTTTTTTAATTTACTTATTATTATCTATGGGCATTGGCTTTGCTTTTACTAGGCATAACGCTTTTTCATGTCCCTAGTTTTCATGCACTTTTTTCTTCATTTCATTTTCATGGGCATTGGCCTTGTTTTTACCAGGCACACTGCTTTTTCATGACCATTAATTCTATTTTGATTTCAATTCTTGCGCATAGTGCATGTATCAAGGAATTACATTTTTAATGACACTCGAACTTTCAAGGGTCTTCATCTGCCTTTTGCCTTGCCCCAGTATGGGAGATGATCATCAATTGGGTTTAAATAAATGAAATTGCAGGCTCAAGTGGGCTATGCAAAGGGTATAAGTACGTAGGATAGAGAAAGAAATACTCTTCGTCATCTTAAAGCACTTAAATTAACACATGAATTCAATGTAATAGCATGACTCGAAGATTGATGCAAGTGAGAGCAAGAAAATTTTAATTTATTTTCCTCACCTCATGATGCCATTTTATCTCCCAATTGCCCCGATGTGGGGTAATTCTTTACAGGGGTAAAAAAATACCATAAGTGTATGAGCTCAAAAGGATTAAGCAATGGATCACCCGTAGTGTTTGGGATAGAGAAATGAATTGCCTCTCATCATTTTGGTTGCCGTACCTTTTACGAGAAAACTCTTTACCTTGTGTATATGAACCTTACTACACTCATCTCACAAGTGTATGAGTAGGGTACTGTGTATAGGATATAGTTTGCCTTTCATCATCCCGACTTGTCTCATTTAGTATGCTCAATTCATTCCATATCATTCATTAAATTAGTCCATTTTCATGTTCTTTAGTGGAATTGGTGGATAAAACATGTAAGAGTCACTATGCAGAATCCTTTTTTTTTTAAAAGAGCTCAACAGTTTTAAGCATGAAAAATGGTCAATTTCAAAATAAACAATTTACCATACTAAAAAAAAATAAAAATAATAGTTTTAAGCATTCATTCAAGGGACTGCCCCCACAAAGGGATTATCTTAGTAATGGGTGTTCTTGGATTGCCCCTATGATCAATCAAGACTGAAAATACGATCTTCAGTTTGATAGACGCTCCGTTCTTGCTTTTGCCCTTGATGTGCCTTTTTCAGATTCTTTCTCGTCAGGCCAAGAAGATAATTCTCTGAAACATAAAGTAAATGAGTCGGAATATTAAACAAGGCTAACCTAATGCATGCTTTTGGAAATGGCTTTAAAAATGATTTTTTTTTTTTTTTATCTTTTGGATGAGGAAACATGAAGAAGCCCGGTCCTCAAAATTCTCATTGGAGGATATTTTCTTTTCATTGTTGGATATCGTCATCGGGTTGGTTTGGTGTGCCTTATCATGTTCTCAAAATTGGAAATAAAATTGTAATTTCATTGAATAGAATCAAATGAATTACATTATTGAAATTGAAAATGCAAACAAGCAAATCTTAGAAACAAAAGTAATAATGGAAATCTCATAAAGTAGGAAATCCTAAAAAACTTGAAATCCTAAAAAAAAAGACTCATTTGTAGAGGAGTGTGAATATAAGAACTTTTTCACTCAGTAATAGCATTTGTGCCTTCGTCATGGTTGGGCAGAGAGGGTCTTTCTGATTACTGCTGAAAGATAATGCCTTTTATAGCCAAGAGGTCTTTGGACCCTAAGCTTCAAAACATAGCAATCATTAGTGGAGTGACTAATCTCTCCCATGTGATAGTCACACTTCTCGGAGGGATTATATGTAGGATAATGCTTAGGATTTGATCGCTTCGATCAGAGAGTAATCCATTATTTTGAAGGATAGAGAAAACTTTGGATAGGGGTCCAAGAAGAGGTGTGAACTGTCTTCCAATGTTACGTCGTCAACCAGGGGGCTGGTGTTCTCTGCCTTGTTGCTCAGTAGAAATCTTAATTGCTAGAGTGTGACTACGATTCAGTTGAGAATAGGTCACGTTAATCTCATCTTCAAGGTCCTTCTCCTTCTTGGTAGAAAACCTTTTGTTAGATGACTCAGTAAACCACCATTCTCTTATCCCCATCTCAATTTGTTCTCCTACAAGAACAAGTTGGTTGAAGTCTTCGACGTATGTGCTAGCCATTCCGTTACGAAATTCAAACGGAAGAGTTTTGACGAATTTCATCAATTCTTTATCAGTAGGCTCAGGAGTAACTTGAGCTGCCAGATTTCGCCATCTCATGGCGTACTCCTTAAATGATTCGCTCCTCTTCTTCTTCATTCTCTCAAGATCTTCTCGGGAAGGTGCAATGTCTATATTGAACTTATATTGCTTGAGGAACGCGTCAACCACTTTGTTCCAGGTGTCGAGGAGGTTCACATTCTTCATTACGTACCAACTCAGTGCTGGCTCGGTCAACCTTGCATGAAATAACTAGATCATGAGGGGCTCATTTTTTACATGTCGGGCCTTGCGTATGTGGTACATTTGCAAATGAGATTTCGGGGAAGAAGTACCATCGTACTTTTCGAACTCTGGCATCTTGAATTTGCTCGGCATCTTGACATTCTCATAAATCGAGAGGTCGAATGGAAGTAAGCTTTGTGACTCTTGCAATTGTTTCACTCTCTTTTCCAATTTCACAAAGCGCTCATCTTGCTCTATCTTGGGAACACTGCCAGACTTGGCCTTTCCAACAAGGATCGGGTCATCTTCTAACTCGGGCATGTCATCATCACTCATTTGGGCCTTATTTGCCTGCTTCGAGACTACTATCTCGGGGAGAGCAGGTGCAAAATTCGGATTCACCCGGAGGGATTGAAGTTGAGCTGTTATAAGCTGCATAGAGATAGCTAGCTGTTGGAGTTGCTCTTCTATGGAGGACATGCGATCACGCATCTCGTTTTGGTCAACCATTTTAGCCCTTGACCGTGTAATAATAGGCGTGCGCAGTAGATCCGTTGTCACCTAAGGAAAAGAAGTAATGTAAGAACCAATGACAAGATAGGAAAATGGCCCATGACAATGATCTAATCGCCTGATTTTATTCAAAATTCACTCGAAATATTGAACCAAACAATGAACTAAGAATTGAAATTCAAGTCCCTAAACATTGAACTAAAAATTAAAAATATTGAAAACATCTCATTTTATATGCTTTCGGGATTCCAACATTTTGCGAAGCTTCTTATTTTCAGCTTCAATTATTTCCACTTTCCGTTTAAGATGCTCAATTTGTGCTCTTTGAGTTTGTTTCTCAGTCATATCAGGGATCACTAGACGTAAGACGGCAGGAATCCGGTGTTGCTGGGTGTAGAATGTCGACACATAATGGATCTCCTCATCACCTTTCAGTCTTTTGGGCACCAAAATCTTCTCTATATGGCGTTTATTCCATGTAGCAATGATCATCTGGATCTCGTTGAAGTAGTCATAGTCCGTACGAACAAAATGAACTTAGAACAATTCCGTTTTGAGAGACGGAGGAACTTCTTGAAGAGCTCTGTACTGACGAGCCACCCTATATGGGTAGTAGGAGGTAGCACCAGAAAGACCCAGCAACGGGATCGGCCCATCATACTTGTGAGAGAGACGAGCCTCCTCAACATGTAGCCATTTAGTATGCCATAAGAATGCCTTAGGATTAGGATTTTTCAAAAAATTAATCCAATAGGCATACTGTTTATTGGAGAAAAACGTTCCAAAACTGCAAATTTTTGTATGAGGTGCCTCAGATCATCAATTTTGAATTGTTTCATAAGGTACCCAAAACCTCTTATGTGTGAGAAAAATCATATTTGCAAAAGTTCAGGGAGGGCACGCATGGTCCTTTCATCATTTTGTTTGAAACGGTTTAATAACAAAAATGTTTAAGCTAAAATCATATTGACATAATTTAACTCGTCACAAACATGATTAATCATCCATGAAATTGAATGATTAATGGCATTTCTTCAATAAGGAAAAATGATTAGCCCAAAAAATGCTAATATGAAAATCCTAGCTTTTGAAATTATTAATTGATTTGCAAAACATTCTTCCAATAATGAAAATGGACATGCAAACCAATTGACTTTGACAACTTTTATTATTCTTTCAGCTTCGATTTCTAAAAACCGAGATAATTCAGAAATATAATTTATACCAATAGGCGGCCTAACGAGTTCCTTTTCTAGGGGCATTCCAATGGCAAGACTATACTCTTCTAGGGTTGGAGTTAGCTCGTACTCACCAAATATGAAAGTGGAAGTTTGTGGACACTAGAAGTGAGAGAGCGTCTATATCACACTAGAGTGGATGTTGATCTCCAATAGTGGGAGAAGTCGGACGATCCTGGCCTTCACATACCTCTGGCCCTCTTGATCTAACTGATGCAGCCACATTTTGAGCTCTTTATTGGGAGTGGAAATAAATTATACGTCGATTCTCCTCATTGCATATAAAACAAGACTGGCGACAAAACCTATTGTCATGGATTGATAAAATTGCAATAAAGTAAGCAAATTGTAAAATAAGAATTTAGACAACTTACTTTCGCCGAAAGGGATGACAATCACATAGACACACTCATGAAATGTGAGGCTCAATTTCTATCTAGATGGCTTAACAAGTGGAGCTAAGAGGATGATCTGACCGTTGCAATCTCGCATTAATGTGTCAGGTCTTGCTAACTCCGGCTCAGTCGAATGGAATGTCCAATAGTCACGCAATCTCGCGGATATGGACAAACACATTCGACACCATGAAAAGACTATCGGGGAAGAGAATGTCAATCTCTACATAACGGTCTCGCTTTGGAGGAAGTGTCATTTTCAACACCATCCTAAAAATCTTATCGCAACCCAAGTCCGGGCACAGGTTGTGTGTGTAATAGTGTAGTGCTAAAAGTAATAAAACATGCACAACAGTTTAAATGCAAACAACACTTTTAATTAGGAAAAAATAAATCATTTATCCCACACTCCAACCTGCAAGACAAAGGTTAGCAAAGACTACTCCCATTATACCTCTCATCTACAAAAACATTTAACACCTTAGATATGTTAGGGACGTACCTGGTGTCCTTGCTGCCAAACAAAAATATTTTAAAAGAAAAAGAAAATTGGCCTAAGTCCACTAAGTATTTTAACACAAGTCCCCAATGGAGTTGCTAAGTTGTCGCGATCTAAATCTTTCAGTGCTCCACTTAAAACTAGGTTAATGGACTATTAAGTCTTAAACTTAGCTCGGGCTCTTCCAAGCCCATACCAATTCGCAACTTAAGGTTCAAATTCTTAATGCAAAGGATTATTAGCCAAGAGTTGCCACTAATCGATTTACGGTAGGTCGATTAGACACCTAAGTAAAATAATGAGAGATTATTTTACTTCTACGAACCAGAGACTAAGGGTATGGAGACTTGGTTACACTTGACTCTCTAATGCTCTTTTGCTACCATTCTTTTTATTTTTGAAAATGTTTTTTGTTTTTGCAGGCAGCTTGGATTTATTTTAACCTAAATAACTATTATGTCAAAAGGTGATCACACGGGTGCTCAACCATTATTAAACATTCAACAAATAAAATAAAATGCATCACACAAAACAAACAATTTTTTTTTATTGGGTTTTCTAAGATTTTTTGAAAATGCATTTTTAACTACATGATCTAATTTTACTAAAAAAAAATCTAATTAAATGAACTTATTATGCAAACTAATTGACATACACCTAATAATTTTTGTATTTTTTTAATTGAAATTTGGAATTAATAAAAACCCTAATTAAATTATCTAAAAAATTCTAATTTATTTTAGGGATTAATTTGACTTAAACCATATCCTATCTTAGAAATATATATATATATATATTTAAAATGAGATAATTAAAATGTGCAAACATTATCTAAAACCCTATGTAAAAAATAAAAAAATAAAACATTATCTAAGTCCAACTCTAACTTATTTCTAAAAATGCAATCCTAAAAATGTAATCCTAAAAAATTCTAATTTACTAAACCGACATGCTCATGCAGAATTTTGATTTTTGATTATTTTAGTTTAGTTTTTTTTTTTTAAAGATAAGTAATTATTAAATAAATGTTAAATCTAAACTATCAACAAAATAAAGGATTAAAATAATTAAAAAAAATAACCTGTTATCTCACGAGGTCAAATTAACGATTATCCTAACCTTAATTATCACAATAAAGAGTTCAAAGTAATTAAAATCTGATTCGAAGTCCTACAAACCAAATTAATAATTAAATGATTTAATGATTGAAATTCTACCAAAAAGCCCAAAAATTAATATAATTAAAAAATGATCCGATGTCTCTCGGATCAAATTAGTAATTACAATAATTCCGAGGCAAATCCACATGGATAATGCCTACAATATTTATTGACATAAAATATTACAACTTAAATAAATAAACTAAAAAAGAACAAAACATTGAGATAAATGGAAAAAAAAAAATTAAACTACCTAAGGGGGAAAATGACGGAGGACGGCGCCGAACGGTCGTTGACCGGTTGTCGAGTTCCGATGGGCTAGGCGGCACCGAGGCTGTTGGCGTCGCGGGCGGAGGTGCGAACGGGGGCGGTGACGACGTCGGGCTCGGGTTGTGGTGTGGTGGCATCAAGCTTCGGCGTCACGTCGGGTGGTGCGGTGAGGGCTGCTGGTCGCGGCAGGGATCGACGGATCTTGGGCAGAGGCGTTGTGACGGGATCGTCGGGGCCGAGGCGAACCGGCGGGCATTGGGTCTTGGGTCGCCGGAAAGAGGATGGTGGCGATCGGGGTGCCGGTGCGGGCGACGCCGGTGCTTCGAGATCTGCGGATGGGTCGCTCGGGCGAAGCAACGGCGGAGGCGGGTCGCGGGTCACGGAGTTGGATTGCAGGTCGCTTAGCTGGATCGTGGGTCGTTGGGCGGCGGCGTTGGCTGCGATGTGGGGCTCAACTGTGGGACCTTGAGCGGTGAGCGAATTGTGGGTCGTTGAGCTGGGTAGTGGTGATGCTAGACGGCGACGTCAGCTGCGATACGGGGCTTGGTGGTGAGATCTCGGCGACGGGGCGAGTCATGGGCCGACGCGGGTCGACGACCGGCGGATCTTGGGCGGAGGCGCCGAGGAGCGGAGCGGCGAGGTCGGCGGTGGCAGAGATGCAGCGAGATCGGGATGGCACCGGCAGGGTGGCGGCTTCGCGGCTCGAGCGCGGAAAGTGAACGCGCGGGTCACCGGCGGGACAGGCGCGGGTCACCGGCGGGACAAGCGGCGGTCGCCGGACGTGCGGGTTGCCGGGCGAGGAAGACGAACCAATTTTTATTTTTTTTTTTTCGCCCGTGCACAACTTTTCATGGATCGGTCACTTCACACCTTTTTGACTTTTCCACCCCTTTTTCGAATTTTCTCACACAAATCTCTTTTTCTCTCTGAATTTTTCACTCTCAATTTTTTTTTTTTTTTTTTTTTGGAAAAAACCTCCTTTGGTCACGAAAATTGTGACTCTTTTTATAGTGATTTCCAGACGGCCACTTTGTATGGCATTTTCTGAGTTTCCATCTACAATCACATTAAATTAGAGTTATAAATCAGAGCATGATTTCGCAATTAACTTGATTTTGCTCAGATTTCTTCCATTTTACAAAAATTCTTGCCCTTTATGCACTGATTTATAAATTTCTTCTGCATTCAATAAAATCTGAATATTCATCAGAATTTCAAATTTTCATGCATAATCAATCAAATCAATTTCTCCTTTTTTTTTTTTCATTTTTTCCTTTTATTTATTCAAATGAAATTTTTATTTTTCTTATTTTCCTAGATTTGCTAAAATTAGGTGTCAACAGTTAGCATTATGAGTCTCGCATGTTAGAAGCCAAAAGCAGAAAAGAAAATTCCAAACTAGAAGCAATTGAGAAAGCTGTGACTTCAAAGATTGAAGCATCCATACTAAGGGTTTAGTCTTTCTCTGTTTTACCTTTCATGATTTTGGATGTTTAAAGTTTGAGAGGAGGGCTGTCTGAAGCCAAGGCTAATTGTTGTTTTGCTTGTTTTTCACATGCCTCATTTTCATATTACAATTAGATGCAATAGTTTTCACTCGGTCATAACAGTAACGGATGTCGTTCCTTGTGGTTGCAGCTTAATCAAACTTTTATCAAGAACCAAGATATGATGCGGAGAAAGGTTAAGGAAATTGAAGAGAGGTATTTTTCGTTGCTGATTTCTCTGGACAAGTAATACCATAGCATGCATAGTCTCATAAAACCTACTCAGTAAAATGAAGCAGCATTGTAGTAATAGTTCATGTAAGTGAGGTCTGTTGTGAGAAAGGAAGTGGAAACAGACATTTGAGAAGATGAGAAAAAAGTGAGAAGGGTATCATGAAGAGGAAGTGTTCACATGGCATGGACTTTTAGATGTGAGGTAAAAAAGGTTAAAGTTCGAAGAAGAAAGAGGAAATACAGTTTCTAATTCAAATATGTCAATAGCAACTATACGTGACTTGTAACACATAATAAATGGCAAAAGGACGAAAGTCATTTTATGATGAGTAAGAGTTTTATTACATGGTTAATATGCCTTCCTTTCACCATACTTGGGGAGGATAATTAAGTTTAAGTTACTTGTTAGTTGGAGGATGTGGCAAGAAGATGAAAAAGCTTTTGGTGTTTTTTTATTGAGTTCTTTTTAAAAAGTGGCAAGATTGGACAAACTCTAATAAGGGAAAGAAAGAGACAAAAAAGGGGAAAGGGAGAAAGGAGAGAACGCAGCACGTATGGAGAAAGTTCCATGTGTCAGTGCTCTCTACAATTTTGTTCTTTTGTTTATATATGTTCCATCTGTAATTTTGTTTTCCTTTGAAGAATTAGTGTTATTGCTTTAGAGGTTGGAACTTTATCGACAGAAATCAATGTAATCTTCATGGTGGTGGTCCAATTTCAAAGTACTTTTTTACACACTGGAGATATTTGAACATTATTCTGTGATGATTTAGGACTCAAATTTTAATTGATACGGTTCAATATTGAAATTCTACTAATTCCAATTAAAATTCAATTGGTTGTACATACCGCGTTATGTTGACATTTCCAACTTTCACAAATTAGAAAATAAAAGGAAAAGAAGATACATTGGGTAGACTTAAAGCTTATTTGAGCTTCACATGTCAAGCAATGTAGGTGACAAGGTGTAGATGCCTTTTAAGTACCTTAATATGCCTACAACATTTTCTTTATAGAGAAATTCATGCAGCCTTTTGAAGTATACTCATCTTGTCCATCTTCATTGAAGTTATGTGGACTAGTTTCCTCAATAAGCATTATTATCAATTGTACCGACACTTTTTCAATATATGAGTCCAGTCAATTAAAGCTGTCAGGAATTTAGCCTTCCTTTCTAATTTGACATGAATGGAGGACACATATGCTTCTGTGCATCTGCAGGAAAACTCTGTCACTGAAGTTGAAGGATGAAAAAATACTTGACTTAGAAGAACATGTATATTTTTTTGGGTTAATACCCTGAAAAACCTCAAACTGGTACACATGTGACAAATTTACCATAAATTATTTTTTTTACTACCAAAAACCCCAAACTGGTATACCTTTAATAAATTTACTCTAAACTAGTATATTTGTGACAAATTTACTCTCTATTAGCTTTCGTTAAATTTTATTGTCAAATTATTAAGTTAAATGACACGTGACAGTTGATTGGTATACCAATTTGGGATTTTACGCTCCGTTTGTCATAATTTACAATTTTTGTGATTTTTTGTGATATTAATCCAATTTAGTGGAAAGTATATTTGTCATAAATTTACTAGTTTGGGGTTTTTTGCAGTTGAATAAATTAGTTTGGGGTAAATTTATCATAAATGTATAAGTTTATGGTTTTTTTATGGTCAGTCGAGATAAATTTGTCACAGATATACCAGTTTGGAGTTTTTTATGGTCAAAAAATAGTTTTAAGTAAATTTGTCACAGATATACCAGTTTGAGAATTTTCAGGGTATTAACCTTTTATTTTTATTTTTATTTTTATTTTTTATTTTTATTTTTTTATGACCCAAGGAAGCCCCGTACGCCGACAGCGCGGCGGAGTAAACCTTGGGGAGGCACGTGAGTCACCACCACCCCTCGTGCTCCGGGTAAGACACCCTTGTAACACTCGGGAATCGAACTCCTCCCCTTGCGTTAGGGGGAGAAGCTCGCCGCCCGCAGCGCCACCCAGTCGGGTGGTTTCTTTTAGCCTTAAAACTGTAATAATTTGTATATAATATTGTGAAAACTCTGCACACGTGCGTGCATAGTGTGCGTTGACAGTGGCATGTCCCTTGTCATCCTTCACAGATCAGAGACCTTAAGGTGTATATCGAAGCCCAGAAAACTCTCGATAAGATGAACGATAAAGATGGCGTTAAAGGAGGAACCCTATTACCAATGCCTTTGGAGCAGTCGACCCCAGCCAGAAAGAGTAAGAAGCCCAGTCGAAGACGGAAATAAGCAGGTTTCACTTTGTGTGCAGATGCTTGCAAGTAATTGAGAATGGCTTGAATGTGGTTAATTATTTTTGTTGTATTGACATTCATCGTAAGAATGAAGGAGAGCTACTGTCCACATCATTTCTCAATGCCAAGTACTTATTAACATTGTAAATATATACACGGCCAAATGGCTAAAATTAAATAGACCTTACCCAGTTTAGTTGTTATGGTTCCACCTATCAAATCAAATCACTCTTGAAAGTAATACTTAAACTATGTGACAAAATAAACATACATTTATATTTATTCTTTTCGGAACCAAATAAAAAGTTTATACGCCAACAGGAGATGAGAAGGAAATTTTGATTCTGCCAACAGCTCTTTGGTTTTTGATATTGGTATCGCTTCTTCTTTTTCATGTTAAGCACTTCGATTGACATTTTGTTGAGTTCTGACTTATTATAACTCTTACAAATACTTCTTTTACCAAATTGCCTCCCAATGCCATTGGCAATCTCCTTTTATAATTCTTTGCTTGAAAGTTTTGAATTAACAATTCGACTCTTATAGAAAATGCTAAATAAATCATTCATATTATGACTATCTAAAAATATATGAATTATTTTGAAAAGAGTATAAATAACTAATGTTAGGAGTTACTTGGACCATGAAAAATGGGCATTGCGGCTTTTGTGAAGGGTTTGTCAAACATTTCTCATTTGTAGCACATTCAAGATTACAACAACTTTCAGGAAATTGCTTCAGCCAATTTTGAGGTCTTGGACCTGCTGTGGATATTTAATTGTTTGTCAACAATCTAAGGAAAATCGGCAATTTAGGCGGTTTATATCAAAGATATGAATAAATAAAACCAAAATGAAGATTACAAAAAATAATAACCGGAGGGACTTCAATTCATCAACTAATTTAAAAGGATATCCATTCAATGCGATGAGCTCGGTCCAATTTGTCCAATCCAAGCCCTTCGCACATCCACATCTATTAAGTCCAACTTGCATTATCAAACTGCTTTGCCCGTGTACATCTCCAGCGATTGTCTTCCAGTGGTGGACTCTATTTTGGGCCGAAAAGAAACTCCCTGGGCTTCTCTTCCTCATGTACTCGGCTGTAGACAGCTGATGGCCCAAATGGAAAACGTCTATTTGCTGTTTGAACCACGCCAAACAAACCGGGCAGCTGATTGGATCGCAAAATCCCTTCAAGCCGGGTCTCTTCCTAGTAATTGGGTCTCCAAGCCTACGCACGATCTTTATCTTATTTTATGTTTAGATTTTCGTACTACTTGTAATCCACCATCTTAGTATGAATCAATGAAGTATTTCCGACCAAAAAAAAATAAAAGCCCAGAAACCAGACCACGCCTGGCCCTTAGTTTGTTCATGAGCCCTTAGTTCTCAACTGATAACTCCTTGATAAGATAATTTCATTCACCTTTTTCTTGCCCCGTTTAGGAAAGATGCATGACTGGACCACATTCAAGTTACTAATGTTAAAATCACTGATGATCTAGGCTGTAATTTGATGATTTGTAAAAGCTTCATAGTTCTAATACTGATTTTAGACGAAAACAAAACTTCGATTTATGACCAAATTCGATCCCTTGGTGCACATAGATTGTTTGATGAAATGTCTCTAAGATACATCGGTGAAATAATTCCTAATCTAGTTCAATCTCAAGAAATTTTAACATACATTACTTGCTACAAGTCAGTCCATTAGCATTCAGATTTAATTCCTGTTACCAAATCAAAACATAAATTTTTCTTGTGTTTTCATATTATAATTTCACATATGTTTTTGTGAAGTCTCTATGGAGTTCATCGGTGAGAAAATGGCTTATTAGATTCTTGACTTGCCCAAGAGGATGAAGGGCTGGAAGAAGGAAGAAGAAAATAATAATAATAATAATAAATGACGAAAAGATGTAAGAAAAGAGGAGAATTGATTTAGGTATAATAATGAGATGGGTTTAGAGTGGGCTTAGGGTTTTATCTACCTATAAGAGAAATCGGGCTTAAAGATGGACTGGGTGAAGGTGGAAGAGAAAATGTGCTAGAGTAGTTACGATGGGTAGTGGGCCTAGAATAGGTATAATCGGAATTGGGATCAGTAAAGTTAAAATTGGAGGGGCCTGAACATAAGAGCCCGAATTGTGCTTATTAGTTATTATCTCAGATTTGTGAGACCAGCGTACGGATCGTAGCTGGAGCTCAGGTCCCTATTTTCAGAAAATGATAAGAATTAATTTCAAAAAATTCAAAAAAAAAATTGAAAATTTGAAAATTGCTAGAAACAGAACCTTGATTAGGTCGTTAAGTTGTGATGCTAGATCTAGCTTAGTTTCTTTAATAGTATACATATAGTTTAGGGGGGTTTTTGATAAGTAACTTTAATTTAATTTAGGTTTAGGTAGAGCACTCTTTTGATGAATTGTACTCAATATGAATTCAGCACAGGTTGCTGCCCAGAGACTTAATAACAAAGTCATGTGATTCTTCGCTTGACACTCCATTGGGTCTACTTTCTTCTAATTTACTTCTATCCATTGGGTCTAATTTCTTCTAATTTACTTCTATCATATTGATTGTGATTGTTTACTTTTTAAGTGATCATGCACTCATACATGGACATCGTTTAGTAACATAGGTTAATAAAATGGTCAAAGATTGCATGGACACTTAGTTTACAAATTAATTAAGTTTAGATACTAAAAAGCATTAGTTGACTAACTGTAATCAAGTCCTTAGGTTTCTGGTTGTGTAGGAAGTTAGGTATCCTCTCTACCTCCAATTTGTTGTATTCAAAACAACACTCCAACCTCATGTTTTTCTTTTTTCACTTCCAGTCAACCTAAGTGAATATAACAAAACAAGTTATCACCACAAGACTTGAGTAGAATTCAATTAGGACAAGCTGTACTGAACTACGTCCCAAGGAAGTACCTTGAGGAAGTACAATCTACCCTCAGCAGCATCCCCTCAAAACTTGAATCAAGTCCGGTAGAGGAAAGCCGGCTTAGCATTGTAATGCTCAAAAGTTTCACAAGGAGAGACAAGGCCTGCATTATCTTTGGGGTTGATCTGAATCGGTTGCGCCAGAGGTCGTGCTAGACCCAACACCATTTTCAACAGGAGGAGAACCACCCCACCCTCCTTTAGATTCCAATGGCTCAAGCACATAGACGCTGCCATCAGTAAGCCCTAACGCAAACTGGTTAGGTTCTGATGGATGTGCTACGATGACTAGTGGGTAGACTCTCAAGCTGCCAAATACATCAGTGAGGAATGAATAACTCGCGAGACGATTAGAACTTAGCGAATGAGACTTGCCATTTTCCATAAAGGAATGAGGTTAAGTGAGCAGCAATAACCGACTTACCTAGGTTTAGGAAGGATATAAGCGGTCAGATTAATACAACACATCAATCTGAGTGTAGAAGCAGAAAGAACACTGATGCTCCCGTCTTCAAAGCTCACATATATTGATTGGTCATTGCATGAATATGTAGCATCTGTGATTGGAGCGCTAGCTTCTCGAGTGTCCCACTAGTTGCGATCAACAACGTATAAAAAAAAGTACATGTGGCATGAAGCGACTCATACTACCTAATATTTCTATAATTTTTATGCAATCAAGATGAGATGAGAAATTGGTTTGTGCACAAAAAAAAAAAAAAAAATCTTCAATACCTGCTTGAGGCGTCCTAGTTCAGGAGCTTCACATGTGGCGATCTGTGTTTGATGAACAACCAGCAGATGTATTTGATCCACATGAAATTGAACACAAGTATTAGCAAGAGGCGCTGCTCCTCGCCCATTCGGCATCTGCAGAAACTTACTAGCCTGCTTCGTCCATGCACCAGTGTTCCAAACACACAACTGCAGTGACAATCGACAATTATCATAGGGAACATCAACATCGATTGACAAATGAAACAATTAAAATTTTACATTGTAGTTTTATATCAAAATAATACTGAGCATTAGTTGTATGCAACAACAAGACAGCATAGCTTTTTTATTTCCCACCTTATGGGATGTGATTAATTTGTCACCCCAAAAGAAGTTCTTTGGAAGGAATTATTTTTTCTATTTAAGGATGGCTTCATGAACTAATGTATGATGAGGGCGCAAGTATCAATATATCCAGACTGAACATCAACCTTTTTTTTTTTGGAGCAGGTTAAACTACAATTAGAGCTGTTCAACGGGTGAGTCGAATCGGGTTTGTGTTGGGTCATTAATAGTCCGATCCAAATTGACCCATTAACGCATTTATACCTAATGTAAATTTTTCGAGCCATACCCGATCCCACCCAACCCATATTAATAAAATATTTTCATATTTAATCAAATTTAGAAAAACTTATTACTATGTTTTTTTAAAGATTATATTACTAAAATACTTCCAAGCTTATTTCTTATATATTATTATTATTATTATTATTATTATTATTATTATTATTATTATTATTATTATTATTATTATTATTTTAAAATGGTATTGCTAAAATAGTTATATACAACACAAATTTAATGGACAATTTTTATAATTTTTGAAATAATTATTTTAAAAATCGAATTTTAATTATTTTTATTTTTTAAAAATTATTTTTAATTATTTTTAATTATTTTTATTTTATTTTTTAAATATATTTTCTTTTCTTTTCTCTTTTCTCTTTTCTTTTTTCTTCTCCTTCTTCTTCTTCTTTGGCCGGCTTGGCCGATCGCTGCCCATCGCCGTGCCGGCAACTGGAAGGGGAAGGAGAAAGAAAAAAAAAAGGAAAGAAAAAGAAAAGAGAAAATTATAATAAAAATTATAATTTCGATTTTTATAAAAAAAATTTTTATAAAGTTAAAGAGGGGAGATTATAAGGTTTTGGTTGAAATTTGAAAATGGTTTCTTAACCCAACTCATTTAAAACCCACTTAAGACCCACTTATCTTAAGTTTTTAATTGTGAAACCCATTTAACTACTTTTTGTCAAAAATAAGTAACCCATATATGACCTATTTATGATTTAAATGGGTCATATATGGGTCTATGACCCATTTTAACACCTCTAACTACAATGCTCTCTTTGCCCAAAACATAGGCATGTCTACATGGAAAGGAAGATGCAGCAGTGGCCTTGTACCTGAGAGTCAGCACCAGAAGAGACAAGAACATTTAAGACATTAGAGAATGCAAGGCCTGTAATTCTTTTCTGATGTCCTTTTAGATTTGCCTTCCACTGAGAAAGTTAAACAATCAATATCCATAAATTTGTTGCAGATAATAACAAGGTTAACTTTCAACAACAATAAAATTAGGTCTCACCTTATTTGATGCAATATTATAAATTTGAATAGAGGAGTCCTCCATTCCTATTGCAATAGTTAAAGTATTTCGAGGATCGAACGCCAGAAACGTTGCGGATGGTGGATGGGGTAAAAATGTCATCATCATCTGGATATTGGCAGGTAGAATAGTATTAGTAACTTTATAAGTAACAGTGGGACATATGTGCCAAGAGGCACTTGGCTTAATGGCATCTCCCTTCTAGAGAAAGGGAGAGAGCAACTTCAAATATTAGATTTCTGGAATAATAAAGCTCTTGTCTTGTTTTATTTAATCAGTGAGAGCAAAAAGATTACATTGAAGACAAAGAAAAGCCCTTGTCTCACTTAGTAAGTAAAAAGGCAGCGATCTGGTACCTGAGAATCAGCACTAGAAGACACGAGAACATTTAAGGAAGTTGAGAAGGTAAAGCCTTTAATTATTCTCCGATGTCCTTTTAGTTTTTTCTCGATCTGAGAAAGTGAGATAATCAATATCCATAACTTTGTTGTGGATAATCATAGGGTTAACTTTCAACGACAATGAAAACAGGTCTCACCTCATCAACTTGACCATTGTAAAGTTGAATAGTGGAGTCCTCCATTCCTATCTCAATAATGTCATTGTTTGGTGGTGGCGAGGGCGTAAATTTTTTCCACGTCTGCATATCAACAGGCAGGATAATATTAACAACTTTATAAATAACAGTGGAACACATGTGCCAAGAGGCACTTGCCTCAATGGCATCTCCCTTCTTTAGGGAAGGGAGAGAGCAAGTTGGACCAATAGATCTCCAGACGGGTTAAAAAAGCACTGCTTGTTTTCTTTAATCAATAAGAGCAAAAAGATTCCATCGAAGACACAGAAAAGCCCTTATCTCGCTTAGCAAGTAAAAAGGGACATGCTGCACTTTTGAAAAGATAATCTCCATGAAAATCGGAGCAATTGCTTTCATGGACCTCCTAACAATTAGAGCTCGATACGTTTTTATACATGATCGAACCAATTAATTTTAGCTCCCATAAAAATGTGAAGAGGAAATATTGCACGCATATTCAGCACAAAGGGGTAGTTCATCATCTTGTGCCTTGTGGATAGTGCTACAAAACTGACAAGAGGATGCAGAAATTACTTTGGGAATATATTCACCTTTAAAGTCATCATATTGATCAGAGAGATCTCCCCCCCTGATGCCGATATTAGCAAGGAATCGTCCTTTGACAGTGCAAAGCACGGAACTGCATCTTCAGGATTTGCACATGTATCATTGGTCATCAAATTCCCACCAGGCGATTGCCATAACTGTGGTACTACACTAGTTGTAGCCTGCGAAAAGAAGAAGTTAACAATACGCTAAACAACAAAAGAATTTGCCTCTTTTTTGGGGCCGGCCCCCGGTGGGGTGGGGAGGGCGCGGGGAGATTCCTTACCTTGCCCGTTAAGTTTTGATCACTTTCTTCCCATTTCCAGAGCTTGAGTACAGCGTTCGATGATAATGCCAGAATGGCACGACCTGAGTTTGTATAGCTTAATCTCGGGACCTGTTTCGTTTTACCAGCTTCAGTGGCGGCAATCAAATGTAATACCGAAAGTTAAAACAAAATGCAGAAGAAAGATGCCAGAGAATTGGGCACTAATTGATAGATGCAGAAATCCATGCAAAGAGACACTTGGTGGCGCTGCCTGCATATTTATCAGCATAGGCGCAAGCGCACACACACATATTACACACATATTTATATATACATACTGTATGCTTACATATGAATAGAGCATATAATGCACATGACATCTAAACACAGTTGAAACAGTTACCTAAAGAAAAGTGGAACCTTGACTTAAACCGTCTAGCTGTCTATCTATTCTTTTGCCTCTAGTGTTTTGTATATTTTGATTCAGCAGGTAAATTTCCACTCAAAGTTTCTGTGAACTGACAAGCTCAAAATAGCTTTCACAAGCTTAGCATTCCCCACAAGCATCAAAGTGGTGCAAAATGATATACTTTGCATGCCATGTATAAAGCCAAATTCATCCTATGAAGAATCTGTGTCTTTTACCACATGTTGTTGGACGCAAATTGCGCAACCCTAAGATCTCCATAACTAGAATAAGAACATGCATAATTGAGTATAAAGATTAATGCACATGTTTTAGGATCCATCGTACTTAAAGCGGAAGCAGAAGAGGGATTACCCACACATCAAGGGGATTACCTACGCGTCAAGTCCTTCTCCTCTATTACCCTCCGTATCACTGGCTCAATAAGGTGGCCCCCTCACCTTTAGCGTTAGGTAAACGCTTTTTATGTGAGGATACACGTGAGAATTAGGGTTAGAAGAGAAACTTGAGCACTATTTATAGAGTTTTCAACCAGGCCCCCTCATTACGGGTCAGGCTAAACTCAGTCCACACTAGTCGGCTCCATATTAGACTAATTCAGAAACCTTCTATCTCATCTTAGATCAACATCATTTTACAATAACCGTAAAAAGGTAAAATTACAATATCTATTAATGTAGTCCACATTAGGAAAACTCTTACATTCTCTCACTTGAACTGTATATGTGCACATTAATCTAGAGATAATTCTTAATAGTCAATCATATCCCATAAAATCTTAAACACCGATCATGGCGGTAATGCATGTATACACACAGAGCCTGGTCACGAATATTCTCAACTTTATTGATATGGATTCAATATGGTAATGTGTCAAATGGATAACAACTCTTATAGAGAGATCCCATTTGTTAATCACCATTCTCTTACCTCAAGCGTCACAAAAAACTTGTATCACTAGAAAATGTTTTTATGGTTCCAATGAACACACATATGTCTTGTCCTTACGGTTAACCTTTCTTTATGTATAACTCTTGTCCTTACAAGTAACTTTTGTTTATGTATAACAAGGCATATGTACAAGGCTAATAACCGGATGCTCTTAGCCTTCACTCAAGGTTTATACAATACCTTGAGACTTTATCAATATGTATTCAACATAATAATAACACATTCAAAAATATTTTATTGAATGCAAAAGTTGATACATATCAAACCGTTACTAAATGTAACGAATACAGATGTGAACTTTATCAGAGCAAAGCCACAATAGCTCCCACTAAACAACAGTATCCCAAGATACTAGGTCCATGCTAATGACATGTTGCTCAAATATACATGGGCGTAGGGCTTTAGTTAGCAGATCTGCAATCATATCATCTATAAAAATATGTTATATTATAACGTCACATTTCTATATCGTTTCTTTATGGTAAAAAATATTTGACCGCCATATATTTAAACCTATTGAGACCTCTGTTATTAATAATACTACAAATTTATTGTCTCAATACAACCGTATGGGTCTATCCATAAAGTCAAAACGGTCAACTCTTTCATGAGGTTCCGGAGCCTAATAACTCAAGTAACAACCTAAAAGATTGTTACAAACTTAGTAGACATAAAACTTTATTTACTGCACTTCCTGCTAACATAAATATGTATTCCGTTATTGATCACATGTCATCTTAACAGACGGCAAAGTTTACATCTAAATATCCTACTAGCTGCAAGAATTGAACATGTCTGTAAATTAGCATATAATATTTTGTCCTATTTAGATACCTTAAAACCTTCTTGGAAGCAATTTAGTATGATTGATTTCTGCCTAGAAGTTCCGTCGCAAAGACAATATTTAGTCTAGTGTAAATTTGAGCATACATTATACTTTTAAATGCATTGATACAAGGTACACCATTTAATTAGATTTTCTCAATATCTAAATAAGGACAATGTGATAGATTCAGTCAATCACCCTTAACAACATGAGTAATTCTTGGCTTGCAATGATGTATATTGTATATTTCCAAAATACGATAAGCAAATGTCCTCTGAGAAAATCTAATATAATATGACAAGAACACTCCTTACGGACCTTAGTGCAAAGGACAAAAGATGTCTCAAGGTCACTACCTGTAAACAAAATATCATATACATAGAGTATGAGAAAAATAAATTTTCTCTCATTGACCTTGCAGTATATTGAATTACTTTGTTCCCAATTGAACAAAATAACAACACTATAAAACTTTAATAATATTTTCTAGAAACTTGCATTAAACTATGAATAAGACTTTTCAGTTTACACACAAGTTTACTTAAATCATTTGCTGCAAAATGCTCCAGTTGTACTATATAAATTTTGTATTTATTTGACGTAACTCCATATAAAAAATGAACTATTAATGCTACGTTCACTCTGAAAGAATCTTTAAAAAACACTAGAAAGAAATAATTATTTATTCACTATTAACTATTTACCCCTCTTTTAGAGTGAAAACTTTAGTTACAAGTTTAGCTTTAAACTCCACAATCTTTTTTTGAAATCCTTTTAGTTTTGTATGTCAATTTGCAACTCATGAACTTGTGATCTTTAGGCAAGCCAGTAAGTTTTCAAACACTATGATGTTTCATAGATTGTATATCACCTTTTATGGCATCTAATCACATACTTGATTGAAGATAAGAAACAACATTTATTTATGTCACTAAATCAACCATGTAATGGATATTGTAGTCATGCTCTCACAAATAAACTATATAGTCTAATGAAATAACTAATCGTCTTTCCCTAACAAATCTTCTGAGTAAAGCTATAACCACTTCATTCTATACTTGAAAAGTTTGAAAAAAATTTCATCATAAAATATATTAAGGATAGTACCTTAAACCTCAACAAGTTTTGTCTATGGTACATGAGATTCCATAATTGTCTGTACAACAATTATCTGTATAAGCAAAGACAGACACAATGATTTTCTATCGTACTATTATCCTTAATAGTCTGAGAACAGCTATCATCTACAATTACATTGAACTATAGAAACTTTACAGTATGTGATTCCATAATTCTTGTACTTTCTTTAGGGTCATAAAATCAATACCCTTTTGAATAATCTGGGTAAGTTATAAAATAATTTTAAGTGAATTTAAATTCCATTGCACTTAATATTGGATTAGATAACTTCACTTCTACATGATACCTCTAAATTTACTTTCATAATATCAATCAACAGAATACCGGATAAATTAGTTTTACTAATCATACTTATCACCATATTCATTATGGTGCAATTATGCCTTTTGGCCAAGTCTTTTTGTCAAAATTTTCAAGTATAGTAATTAAATTACCACCCTAAAATTTATCAAGTATTTGACAAATGACCCTTTAAACTATTTCGCATTGTCATACTTGCCAAAATACTTTGCCACTATTAAACCTGACAACATTTAAGACTAATTCTAACCAATTTATTCTTTATCTCGGTCATTTTCCTTAAATAGAAAACTTTTGAAATCAATCTTTTCAACCGTATACGAGATGTATATATCATTATGTCCTAAACACAATCTTTGCAGATGTGTTTTAATTTCAATATTAGATAAAACATAATTTCAAGCCACTAAGGCTTCCATTATCTTTTAGCAGTGTAGTCAGTTAGTAAATCACTTTTTAAGTGCTCATGAATGGAACACTTCATGGACAATAAACAAATTCTATTACTTTTTTCCCAAGCAACAAATCATATATCCATAACTTAAAATTTGAAGCAGTAAAAACCTCAATAATAGTGAAGTTATTAATTACAGAAAAAAAAAAAAAAAAAAGGTAACTGAAAAACTAGCAATGTATATAATTAGCATCATGTGAGCACTGTGTAACATGATGTACAAGTACACACCTAGATAGTTATACACGTAATCATATAATCACATTTGGGTAAAATACATGACATGTAGTTGTACACTCTTCACATGATAGCGGTTATAAGAATATATTCTAATCTTCGTGAATTCATCACCTTTGGGCATATGAACCACTAGGATCAATCACTCCTCCACCTCACCATTATGTATCCCTCCATGAATTAATACATAATCAGCTCATTTGGGAGTATGACCACACATTAGAACAGAAGACATCCCAATCAGCACACGAGACCGAAATTTCTCAAACCCAATTAAGCGTGCCACTTTAGCGGTCACTACTTAATTGAATCTTTGAAACTCTCTCATATCAGGGATATAAACTTTACTACTCACATACACTAAATACATATGATTTTAACTTTAATGATAGGGGCAATAAATCACTAAAATCACATATCATGCTAATTACGTTACTTTATTCATTAATAAAAATCAATCATACATACATATATATTTATATTTATAAATGACCTGAAAGACAGACTCCAATGAGATCACTGATCACAGCAATAGAAAAAACTTCTCATAATAAAACAACATAAAAAAAAAAATGCTGATCTAGATGATTTATCACAAGTTAATATCAATAGTAATATAGGATACTCCAAATTGACAAGCCTGGCAGCTGATTAACTATTGCTTATGAGTTTCATAAGATAAACAATGTCTCCAAGGTTAATAGCTGATTTATTAGCCAATCTTAAGTAACAAATATCATTGCATCAACCAGTGGCCTATTAATTGAGTCAAACCACATAACCAAATATCTAAACTATAACAGTAGATACTATTGTTCCGCGTAAATGTTGTCATACTTCTTAACCATAAAAAATATTCAACTTGATGGACATTCACAAGTGACCATATGATTTTAAGTACAAATGCAATAACTTAACTAATATGCATTACCCATATTCAGCAGATATGTTAATTAGTACAATTAGTTTGGTCACAAGTTCTTAATACGTCCATTATTCAAAGGTTACCAGTGTGTAAAGAAGTATGCTTAAGCAACAAAAATTTCATAACATTTATTGTTTCTCATCACCTCAATACATAGCTCAATTACTATCCCATAATGGTTGTATCTCATTAAGTCAGCTTTAGTTCACAATAAAGTTTATGTTTTATTAATGAAACACACAATTATAATGTTTATGTGATATCATACCTGTAACCCAATACTTATATTTCCAAAATCATATAAAATACAAGAAAAATACGCAAAAATACACTAAAAATACATGTATGTAGGGCTTTGTATGTATTTTCACATCTATAAAATCATCAAACATGTAAACTAAATATATCACAAGATAGCGGATGGGCATACGAATCCAACGCCGCCAGCCAAGCGCCAATTGGACACTCCATGCGCCCGCATGCTCCACCTGAGTGCGCGGCGCGTGGAGCCCACGCGCGGGCGTATTGACTAATCAAAACCGGTCCGACCAGTTCCCAGCTCGACCTTCCAGTCCAGCCGTTCGGTTGACCGGGTCGGGTCGATCAACGGGTCAACATTCCCTGGTCGAGTCGAGTCAACGGTCAATGGGTCGGATCAGGCCCGATCGCTAACGTCATCGTGACGTTATCACGGCACGTGCGTCACACGGGCGAGCCGCACCCCGCGCGTGGAGGCGTGTGACCGCACGTGGGGCACATCTCCGACACCCCAGCAACACGTGGCCGCATGTGGGGGCGAATGCGGCCTCCCCCGACGACGCGCCGCCGATGAATCTGCTCGTCTTGTTGAGCCCAGTCCGAATTTATGATTTAATTTTATTTTTATTGAACGAAAAATCTTGAAAATCTCAAATTATGGCAAAATCCTATGCGTTCGAGTTCTAGGGTTATGGAGACTCTGATACCACATATTGGACGCAAATTGCGCAACCCCAATATCTTCATAACTAGAATAAAAACATGCATAATTTAGTAGAAAAATTAACGCACCTGTTTTGAGATTCACCGTACTTAAAGCGGAAGCAAAAGAGGGATTACCTACGCGTTAAGTCTTTTTCCTCTATTGCTCTCCGTATCACTGGCTCAATAAGGCGGCCTCCTCACCTTTAGCGTTAGGTAAACACTTCTTATGTGAGGATACACGTGAAAATTAGGGTTAAAGGAGAGACTTGAGTACTACTTATAGAGTTTCCAACCAGGCCCCCTCATTATTGGCCAAGCTCAACTCGGCGCATACTAGCTAGCCCTATATTAAACTAATTAAGAAACCTTCTATCTCACCTTAGACCAACACCATTTTACAATAACTGTAAAACGGTAAATTACAATATCAATTAATGTAGTCCACATTAGGAAAACTCTTACACATGTAACTGCATGAAAGTCCACAGAAAAATCCATATTCCAAGCAAATGATAAAAAAGTCGCGTTATGCAAATATACCATTACATTCTAAATCAGGAATCATCCATCTTGCTATTCAACGTTATTGTAAAATTCATGACCTCCACAGCCAACATAACTCAAGCACAATTGCCACACCATAATCACAAATTTATTAATGTTGATCTTATCCTTTCCTATTTGTATAGTTGAAACAATCAGTCAACTATAAAATGCCAAATGAAGATATGACAAAGTCCTTGAGTGCCAAGGTTTAAGAGATAAATCATTGGACCACATGTGAATAAAACTAGTAAAGCAAGTGCATTAAATGCAACCCCTATTCAAATTTGTGCTTATCTAGTAGAAACATGACAGATTAATGTGGAAAAGAAATGCTGCATAAGAACATCCTAATCTGGCAATCATTTACCTTCATAGCCGTAGAGTTATCAGGCAGCCTTATTGACTGGCATTGTGATGGTTCATTGATTTTTGTCGGTTTCCAATTTCGTGATTTGTCTCCTGAGTCATCAGCAATTCCAGGCTTCACATCAGCCATGCTCTCACTGTCCTGTAGAGCTCAAAAGAGAGGATGTCGTTGAAAGACGCCCAATAAACATGCACATACAAATGCAATCATTGCATCATTTAACTAACAGCGTTAGCAACAAATAAAGCTCGTTAAAAACATTTAACTACCTAATGCAGTAATGATACCACTTCCCATACCTACCATTGCTGCTTGATGGTTTTCTAGTTTATATGCTAGTGCGTGTAGATGGGCGAGAAGCGAAGGAGAAAATATTTGGTAGTTTCAAAGTGCCGTGTTAACTGCTAATGTGGCGAGATTTTTCCCTTGATATCCACTTAAAAAAATTTACATGTCTTGAATTAAATTAAAAAAGATTGATATGGAGTTTCTTTGAGTGGTGGAATTGTTTCCTCTAGCTTCGTCTTCCTCGTTCGTCCAAAGCCAGCCACATGACCTCGGACGAGCTGGCACGGCCGATGATCCGTCGGTAACGCTGCTGGCTCTTCAGATCTGGCCGACCATGGCCGTGGGCGTCACCTAGACGAGTGACGCCACTAGCTCTCCAAGTTTGGCCATCCATGGCCATCGGCATCACTCGCGAACCTTGCTCCACCATGGCCAGCGACACTGTTGGCTCTCGAGATCTGGCCGTCTATGGTCATCGGCGTGGCTCATCCCGGTGATGCTGTTGAGAAGTTGGAAAAGATGTTTCTTTTTCTTATTGTTACCCGCCATTCTTTGCCTCTTTTCTATTTTTTTTTTGTCTCCTTTCTTGTTACACGCTCTGTCCATGGCCGTCCGCAACTTTTAACGCCGTCTATTAAGGCGACCTCTAACGGCGGTCATCGCTGCAGCTCGAGGTCATGTCACGACCTTCGCCACGGCCAGATCTGGACGCTCGGCCTCCATTGCCATTGAGCCTCTAGATCTGGAGGTGATGGCCTTCCACGGCTGCCAAGCTCGACGTTGTGACCGAAATCTCGGCGGCTTCTCGTTCGTCATAGAGGAGCCGCCGAGCTCGAACCGTTTTTAAGGCAGACGATATCTGGCGTAGAGTCGAGCTCGACCAGATTCGGAGGAGGCCATGGACGAGCTTGAAGCAAGTGAAGGTGGACTAGATCTGGTGCGGTGCCGAGGCCACGACTCAGCTAGATTTGGAGCTCGGCCTCCGGAGTGGTGGTGTTCAAGGGTGGCAACCGGCTAGTCTGAGGTCCATGGCGGGCGATGGAACACCAAGGAATTTTCTTTTTTCTTTTTAATTCGAAATCCACAGAGATGTGTTAAAATATGACTGGATGGATGTGAGGGAAAAAATGCTTCGCAAGTCGGCTGCTGCTGATGTAATAGAATAGGACAAGAATTTCTGAAAGCAGCAGCAAGGGAGCACAAGAATATATATATAAGGAAGGCTTTTATTATACCATGCATAATACAAAAGAAGGTAGAGAGGTTTATTTTAGTTGGTGTATTATGGGCGTGAACGATAACTATTTTATTTCTGTGAATAATTTCTAATCACAAATAATTTTTCTATTTTTAATCCATGAACGAGAAACTGAGCAAAGATCATTTCTAGGTGGCAACTATCAATCGGTGGAGAGTGATGGGCAAGCGAGTGACGGTGGTCGCGTATGACAAAAGCAAGTAATGAGAAAAATTTTATTTTTGTTTTTGTTCTAAAAATGTAAAAATAAAATAAAATGATTTCTTATATATTTTCTAAGCCTATTTATTAACTAAAAATTTGTTCAAAAATAATAAAATTACATTATCAAATGAATTTTACTTTTAAATCTGTTTCTGAGAATAAAAAATTAAAAAAATAGAGACCCAAATGTGTTTGCTTTTGGAGAACCCTAAGCCTTTTCATAAGATCGTATCAACGGCTAAGACATGCAAAAAAAAATTGCTTGAGATAGAGATATTTTTAAGGCAAGCGTCTCTGCCACATTGAACAGATAATTTTTACGGATTTTTCTACACAAAACTTTAGATAGTCCGGCCAATTTTATTTTATTTTTTGGATTTTTCTAGACTTCTCTATCAAATGCACTGGAAATTGGATCAAACATTTTAATTCTGCCACCGGAACCCCTCTATTACCTAGTTTTGCCCCAACAGTAGCATTACCAGAACTAAATATCGCAATTGTTGGTGGCAGTACAAGATTGATGACATTTAGCGAGCTCCTCTCTATGAAGTTAGTGTGAGCTCGAAAAAGCTTACCTTCATAAGGGGTCCCAGAGTGATTCTAGAAGCATCAAAAGGCCAATTGTCCATTATCCTTAGCAGCCTAATCCCATCAGCATTTGCTAAAATTTTGATACTATTGTCATTTGTTGAGACTACTAATAGAATTCCCTCCTTGTTAAATCTAATGCAAGGTGAAGCCTGCAAATTTAAAGAGCGAGTTTAATGGAAAGGTTCAGCTAATTCAATTAGATTAAATTAACAATAATGAATTACCGGCAATCCACTGTCAGCATCGATACTTGTCAAAATATTGTTATTGTCCATATCCCAAAATTTGACCATGGACTGGTCTCCAGTAGCCAAAAATCTGTTTTTAGCGGTATCAAATTGCACAGACCCATCAGATCTCTTTCCAAGTCCATGATAGGTACGCTTGATAGCCCCCTCACTTTCATTCCATTCAACCAAGTATGACTCTCCTTCTTTATTGGTTCCACATGAGAACAACCTATAGCCAAATAAAATTGCTAAAATAGGTTATTTCAGTCGGAAAGAATGACACGGGAAAAAATCAAGCTTGAAATGCAATGCTGATGGTCTGAACCTTGTTCCATCAGTGCTGCATGCCATCTTGGTAAAAGAGTGACCCGATGCATCCCAGTCAACTCTTGACCCCATGTAGTCATAAAACCAAGCCTTAATTTTCCCATCTGTTGCTGTTGAGAAGATGAACTACACAATAAAACAATCCTATAATCAATTTCAATAACATGTCCAGATAAAGCACATTCACCTAAAACCCTAATAGATATCATAAAATATCTTTATAATAGAGTGTACACAACTATAAATTTAAAAAAAAAAATTAAAAAGTCATCGCCAATTGCTACTCTACCCAGGCACAATGAACATCAATCTATTATTAATTTAACCAATCAAAACTGGAGGAGAAACTAAGGGAGAACAAATAATGGAAGCAGAGCAATTTTCCATCTGAACTTATATTAAGAAGGAAGTCATTATTGCGAAAACCTTTACCCAATTGTCCATGCTTAGTAGCATCGCCTGAAATAATCAAATTCACAGTTTAATCTTTGGACCGTATCACCATGTTTAACAAGCACATTCTAATCAAGACAGGTCAAAAGTCAAAAGACTTGCAAAATCATTGAAATGAACAAGGTCCATTAGAAGACGGATTCACACTTCTCATACAAATTGAATCAAATTATTTGACCTAATTGAGTTTTAGCAAAGAAAGTCCATTGAATGGTTAAGCGTACAGCCGATTGGCCATGCTTGCAGCGTGTCCTTGTTAGTACGCGAAATAACCAGGTGCTTGAACATTTTCTTTGTTTTGTGAACAAATGGAATATACGGGTGCTTCGTGACCCTCGGAAGTCTGTTGTTTAGCCCCAGTCACTACATCCCATACCTACGTAACTACTAGCTTGGTTAAAATGGATCAAACAACAGAACATCGTAATGCTGAGGAAAACAATCAAAAAATACCTTGATCAACCTGTTCTCTCCACAGGTCACAACAAATAACTGTTCATTTGGATATGAAAAGGCAAGATCATTAACACTTCCAACATGAGCCTCGAGCTGTATCAGACATTAGCTTAGAGTCAAAATCAAGTTGAACTCACATTTAGGTGGCAATTGTCAGCAGAACAGAGAAGCTTAATTTTTTTCTCCTTGTTTAGCAACAAACCTCTAAGTGGTTCCTTATGTCATCACCACCATGATATGAGTATATATGCACCATGTGCTTGGAATAAGCAACACCTAAAGTGAAAACCACAAATCATCAATAAAAGCATCATATGGACACTTCTTCTGGAAAAATATTGCAATGAAGTCTGGTTCTTGGCGCTTTAGTTTTTTCATCAATTTGCAAGTATGTATTGCCCAATTTCTTAAGTTGCTATACAAGTAGAAGTGACATATGTACATACCAAAAAAGATTCCATCAGGACTCCACATTACACGGTTAATGGATGTTGTATAGTCATTGGCCAGAGAAGCCTACAAAGAATTAAAATCCATAATCACATGTCCAAAAACAAGATGCCATGATTTTATTTAGAATTGAACTTCCATACTTGCAATGCCATTGAACATGCTCTCAAATCCCAAACTTTGAATTTCTTCAAAGCAATCCTCGCACCGTTGCCTATTTCCCATACCATAACATTGCCCGTATTTGTTCCCACTGAAAATTATTGAAGCAAAAAATTTGAAGAATCATAGCCCGTGGTTGAAAATAGCTGAAGCTAGTGTCAAAAGAACATCAAAAAGCAATCTTCCAAGTACCAAAGCACAAACTTATGGCCTCCAACAGGAACAAGTATATCCAACTGAAAAAAAAAAAAAAGCATGGAACATGTTCTTCATAGAGTATGAAAGAAGTGCTAACCAAGCAGCAGAATTTGCTGCACTGGATGGAAATCCATACTCTTAACCAGTGAACCTTGACTTAGGGTAATAACTACATTTCTGGGCAAGTCATTTGAAGAATAAGAACTCTGACTGAGGCTTGGGCTGTTGTATGAGACAGGCAGAATGTTTGCCGGCAAATTATTCACCTAATAGGACGTCATAAAGATTACAAAACTAGTTAGTCCTTTAGAAAATTGATAAAAACCATGGCCAAAAGATGCAAAACTCATATGAGAGCCCCTATTTTACTAGCATACATAAGCACAATGCCTGCATGATGGGAGAAGGTGCAATCAACACCTTCCCAATCCACACTCCTCCTTAATGCTGCCAATATAGACACCGACTGTTTGCATGATAATACCAAACACGAAAAACACAAACACCACCAAAATATGACACATCACCATAAGTTTAACTAGTTGGTTGAGAGATATTTACATGCTCTCATCTAATTCAATGGTTTGACATGTCTAATAGAAGTCATGATGAATTGATATAGTAACAAACACAATTAAGACAAGCAAACATAAATTGACAACCTTAGCCCTTTTGCTCCTTTTTCTCTCCATCAGACTTTCTTGTAATCCTTCAAATCCTCAATTATTTCTTTAAGTTAACATCATGAAAGTTAAGGGTATCTAGAAACCTCAAAACTAAAAGTTTATCATTGTTGGGTGGTCTTGGATTTATCTCACCCCAAAAGCTAGCTTAAAGGGTGAGGCTTTCCTTTACACTTATAAACTAACTACCTTCTGCTTCCACAACCAATGTAAAATAACCCATACACTCCTGAAGATTCCCAATTCATGATCATATGCCGCAATAGCACCAAAGTGAGAGCGCTTTCAAAAGGTTTCATTCAATGGCATGCAGAGAAAGATAATTAAGAAAGAAAATCGCATAAGAATGGGCAATAAATTCCTACTTAAGTTTATAATTCAAGAAAATTGAAAATCCCTACTTCCATGAACAGAAGACTTAAAATAGCGAGAAGTAAATGTAACAAGTTTGACAGATCTAGGTACGAATGTTGAGAAAAGCGTTTTATACGTAACAGATAATCGATCACCCAATAAGATACTTCTCTTTATAGATAGAACTATTCTATAATTAATAAAGAACGATAAAGAAAAAGCAAGATGAAATAAGTACTTCATCCAAGATTCCAAAAGGTCTTGATCTCTTCAAAACATGTTCAGAATCTACTATTTGGTAGTCCATGGCTGAGTTGTTGGCTACAGGAGTCTTGGGACGCTTTAAGAGAACTGTATTGCAAGACAAAAAGTAAACAGAATGCCCAACTAATAGGTTGAACTTATGAAAATACAAAATCAAGATTCACAGCTTTTCTACAATGTTTTATGAAAAAGGTTTGGGAGACATTCAAGCCAATTAGAAAGAGTGAGTTTCTTGAGAAAGTTTAGTTGGGATAGATTAAGTGATTGCGCGATCCGGTAGGTGATACCTAGCGCTAGTATGCGAGAGCGCAATTCTGATAGTTTTTGAAGCTTGTCTAAACCAAGATTGTTTGGTGAAACCAATTGGCCGTTATTACTAGGTGACCCTTCCGGATTTTTCCATCCCAAAGCTCTGAACTCTTGGAGTTCTGCCAATATTCCCGAGTCATCAAGCAATTCTATTATGGGAGTTCCACTAATATCCAATATCCTTAAGTTTTGCATATTCCCAATGCTTTTTGGTAATTCTTCAATGGCCGTAGATTTCAAATGCAACTCGGTTAATGATGTCAACTTTCCGATCGAGTCTGAGATTTGTCTCAACGAGTGGCATCCCGACAATAATAATTGTTGTAGAGACACGAGAGAGCCTATAGAGTCTGGAAGTTGAGTAAGTTTATGACATTCTGTTAGGTCAAGGTGAGACAGAGATGTTGCATTGCCTATTGAGTTGGGTATGTGGGCTAACGATGCACAATAAGAGGCATCTAGAGTCTTGAGCTCCTTCAAAGAACCAATGGATTCAGGTAATTCTTCAATGGACGTAGATTTCAAATGCAGCTCAGTCAATAATGTCAACTTTCCGATCGAGTCTGGGATTTGTCTCAACGAGTGGCATCCCGACAATGATAACTGCTGTAGAGACACGAATGAGCATATAGGGTTTGGAAGTTGAGCAAATTTATGCAATTCTGTTAGGTCAAGGCGAGACAGAGATGTTGAATTGTTTATTGAGTTGGGTATGCGGGTTAACGATTTGCAATAAGAGGCATCTAAAGTCTTGAGCCCCTTCAAAGAACCAATAGATTCAGGTAATTCTTCAATGGCCGTAGATATCAAATATAGCTCAGTCAATGATGTCAACTTTCCGATCGAGTTTGGGATTTGTCTCAACGAGTGGCATCCCGGCAACAACAATTGTGATAGAGACACGAGGGAGCCTATGGAGTCTGGAAGTTGAACAAGCTTTTGACAATGGCTTAGGGCAAGGCAACATAGAGATGCTAAATCACCTATTGAGTTGGGTATGTGGGCTAACGATTTACAATAAGAGGCATCTAGAGTCTTTAGCTTCTTCAAAGAACCAATGGATCCAGGTAATTCTTCAATGGCTGTAAATTTCAAATCCAGCTCAATCAATGATGTCAATTTTCCGATCGAGTCTGGGATTTGTCTCAACGAGTGGCATCCCGACAACAACAATTGCGATAGAGACACGAGAGAGCCTATAGAGTCTGGAAGTTGAGCAAGTTTATGGCATTTTGTTAGGTCAAGGCAAGATAGAGATGTTGAATTGCCTATTGAGTTGGGTATGCGGGCTAACGATTTGCAATAAGAGGCATCTAGAGTCTTGAGCTTCTTCAGAGAACCAATGAATTTAGGTAATTCTTCAATGGTCGTAGATTTTAAATGCAGCTTAGTCAATGATGTCAACTTTTCGATCGAGTCTGGGATTTGTCTTAACGAGTGGCATCCCGACAATAACAATTGTTGTAGAGACACGAGGGAGCCTATAGAGTTTGGAAGTTGAGCAAGTTTATGGCATTCTGTTAGGACAAGGCGAGACAGAGATATTGAATTGCCTATTGAGTTGGGTATGCGGGCTAATGATTCGCAATAAGAGGCATCTAGAGTCTTGAGCTCCTTCAAATAACCAATGGATTCAGGTAATTCTTCAATGGCCGTAGATATCAAATGCAGCTCAGTCAATGATGTCAACTTTCCGATCCAGTCTGGGATTTGTCTCAACAAGTGGCATCCCGACAATAACAACCGCTGTAGAGATACAAAGGAGCCTATAAATTCTGGAAGTTGAGCAAGCTTATGGCAATCTGTTAGGACAAGGCAAGACAAAGACGTTGAATTGTCTGTTGAGCGGGGTCTTAAATTGCCTATTAAATTGGGTTTATAGGCTAACAATGCATGATAAGAGTCATCTAGAGTCTTGAGCTCCTTTAGAAAACTAATGGATTTAGGTAATCTTTCAATGTCCTTAGATTTCAAATGCAGCTCAGTCAATGATGTCAACTTTCCGATTGAGTCTGGGATTTGTCTCAACGAGTGGCATCCAGACAATAACAGCCGCTCTAGAGACACAAGGGAGCCTATAGAGTCTGGAAGTTGAGCAAGTTTGTGGCATTCCGTTAGGTCAAGGTGAGACAGAGATGTTGAATTGCCTATTGAGTTGGGTATGCAGGTTAACGATTTGCAATAAGAGACATCTAGAGTATTGAGCTCCTTCAAAGAACCAATGGATTCAGGTAATTCTTCAATGGCCGTAGATTTCAAATGCAACTCAGTCAATAATGTCAACTTTCCAATCGAGTCTGGGATTTGTCTCAACGAGTGGCATCTCGATAATAACAACTGCGGTAGAGACACGAAGGAGCCTATAGAGTTTGGAAGTTGAGCAAGTTTATGGCATTCTGTTAGGACAAGGCGAGATAGAAATATTGAATTGCTTATTGAGTTGGGTATGCGGGCTAACGATTTGCAATAAGAGGCATCTAGAGTCTTGAGCTTCTTCAAAGAACCAATAGATTCAGGTAATTCTTCAATGGTTGTAGATTTCAAATGCAGCTCAGTCAATAATGTCAATTTTCCGATCGAGTTTGGGATTTGTCTCAACGAGTGGCATCCCGACAATAACAACCGTTGTAGAGACACGCAGGAGCCTATAGAGTTTGGAAGTTGAGCAAGTTTATGGCATTTTGTTAGGTCAAGGCAAGACAGAGATGTTAAATTGCCTATTGAGTTAGGTATGCGGGCTAACGATTTGCAATAAGAGACATCTAGAGTATTGAGCTCCTTCAAAGAACCAATGGATTCAGGTAATTCTTCAATGGCCGTAGATTTTAAATGCAGCTCAATCAATAATGTCAACTTTCCGATCGAGTCTGGGATTTGTCTCAACGAGTGGCATCCCGACAATAACAACCGCTCTAGAGACACGAGGGAGCCTATAGAGTTTGGAAGTTGAGCAAGTTTGTGGCATTTTGTTAGGTCAAGGTGAGATAGAGATGTTGAATTGCCTATCGAGTTGGGTATGCGGGCTAACGATTCACAATAAAAGGCATCTAGATTCTTGAGCTCCTTCAAATAACCAATGGATTCAGGTAATTCTTCAATGGCCGTAGATTTCAAATGCAGCTCAGTCAATGATGTCAACTTTCCGATCGAATCTGGGATTTGTCTCAACGAGTGACATCCCGACAATAACAATTGCTGTAGAAACACCAAGGAGCCTATAGAGTCTGGAAGTTGAGCAAGTTTGTGACATTCTGTTAGGTCAAGGTAAGACATAGATGTTGAATTGCCTATTGAGTTGGGTATGCGGGCTAACGATTTGCAATAAGAGACATCTAGAGTCTTGAGCTCCTTCAAAGAACCGATGGATTTAGGTAATTCTTCAATGGCCGTAGATTTCAAATGTAGCTCAGTCAATAATGTCAACTTTCCAATCGAGTTTGGGATTTGTCTCAACGAGTGGCATCCTGACAATAACAACCGTTGTAGAGACACGAAGGAGCCTATAGAGTTTGGAAGTTGAGCAAGTTTATGGCATTCTGTTAGGTCTAGGTGAGACAGAGATGTTGAATTGCCTATTGAGTTGGGTATGCGGGCTAACGATTTGCAATAAGAGACGTCTAGAGTATTGAGCTCCTTCAAAGAACTAATGGATTCGGGTAATTCTTCAATGGCCGTAGATTTCAAATGCAGCTCAGTCAATAATGTCAACTTTCCGATTGAGTCTGGGATTTGTCTCAACGAGTGGCATCCTGACAATAACAACCGCTGTAAAGACACAAGGGAGCCTATAGAGTCTGGAAGTTGAGCAAGTTTGTGACACTCTGTTAGGTCAAGGTGAGACATAGATGTTGAATTGCCTATTGAGTTGGGTATGCGGGCTAATGATTTGCAATAAGAGACATCTAAAGTCTTAAGCTCCTTCAAAGAACCAATAGATTCAGGTAATTCTTCAATGGCCGTAGATTGTAAATGCAGCCCAGTCAATGATGTCAACTTTCCGATCGAGCTTGGGATTTGTCTCAACGAGTGGCATCCCGACAACAACAATTGCGATAGAGACACGAGGGAGCCTATGGAGTCTGGAAGTTGAACAAGTTTTTGGCAATCACTTAGGGCAAGGCAACATAAAGATGCTAAATCACCTATTGATTTGGGTAGGTAGGTTAATGATGCACAAAAAGAGGTATTTAGAGTCTTGAGCTTCTTTAATGATCCAATGGATTCAGGTAATTCTTTAATTTCTGTTCTTTTTAGGTCTAGTTGAGTTAACGATAGAAGGGAGCCCCAAGATTCTGGAAGTCGAGCAAGCCGTCTACAATCTGAGGCACATAGAGTCTCCAGCTTTGTCAAACAACCTCTTGAAATAGGAATATCTCGTATATTAGTGCCATCTATGAGAAGCTTGCTCAAATTTTCCATTCTACCTACTCCTAGCGGTAGCTCCTTCAATTCCCAACAATTACTGACATTCAAGGAGACGAGGGTCTCGATGTCCTCAATAGAAGGATGAATCTCTTCTAGATCCCCACAAGCTTTAAGTATCAAAATCTCCAAGCTCTTGAAAGCGGACAAGTCGGGAGTTGTTCTCAAAGCACAATTTGAAAGGTTGAGAACTTTGAGCTCGGTTGCTATCTGAAAGAAAAAGGTTACCACTTTGAGATTGGACAAAAGAAAAAAAAAAAAAAAATCCCATGCTCCCTCTTACACAGCTATCTTATTTAATTTTAAATGTTTCTTTTCAATAGTGTATTCGCTAAGCTGACATATAAATGTTTTTAAGCATATCATTGCGAAGAGAATGTTAGGGATGTATGAGTGCTATCTACAATTTTTCGCAAATAAAATTTCTTAGAAAATATCATATTTAGTTTTTCGAAGTTATGGCTATGTTGTTATTTATTGAATAGAGATACACAAATTTTATTATCAAATTACAGATGACAAAGTCAAATGGAATAAATGAGATGCATTCATTTGGTGCCATGTTTTCCTTCAATTAGTATGAAATTAAAGAGAAATGGCTACTTTAATTATGAAAAACAATTTTTAAATGCTATATGTACAAGACATAAAAAAGTGTTGTATTACTCATATGACATTACTACTTTATAAATGTGTTGTACGGTGACTTCAACAATCAACAATAATAATAAATAATTATTGTGCACAACAAGTCAAAGTAGTTCACAAATTATTTCCATTACTCTAAAAGTAACAATGAATTTAGAATTTTAGTATGTATGTAAAACACAAGTCACTATGAGGGTCTTTGCATCTCCATGAAAGAAGATACATACATACATATAACAAGAATTGCTAAAAAGACATACTTTTGCATGGGGAGAAATTAACTAGAAGCCATAAACCATTTAGATTAAAAATAACACGGGCACATTATTGTAATTATATTTTTTATAGATGTTAATTAATACGATTAAAAAAAATTATTAGTAGGTCTAACGTTAAGCATGACTAGTTTGTTAAAATATTAAGGGGTAGAAGTTTTTGACATATTTCGGTGCCGATAAATTCCTCTTATGCTTAGAAGAAAATCCATAATATATATTTTCAGAAGAAATGAAGGATAACTTGGCGCAATTGGGCCCATCGACAACACGTGATTATTTATAAGAGATATGCCTTCTCTACATTTTACCTTTAGTCGACTCCATCCTCCCCAGTTCTCTGAAGTCTTGCTCCACGACAAATCGAGCACAACTAATTTCTTCAGGTGAAAGTTGGTCAATTCAAAATCTGGTTGATGATCCATCCACTCAAGCAATCTTAGTTGAGGAAACAAGTTTTGAAAATGTCCAGTGAGATTCACACCTTCTAGTTGAAGTAACCTCAATTTGGTCAATTCTTTAAATGTTTCAGCCGTGTAACTTTCTCTCCCATTATCTAAGTCAAGACGAAGGGCCTCAATTTTACTAGTGCCCTGCAATTAGGCAACATTGTAAATCGTTGTTTTGAATAATGGGTTGAAAGCAACTGTATATGAGAAAAAAAGTTATTGATTTCAAATTTGTTGTCGTACTATCATGATTTAAGCTTCTCACTTTCGACTTCATGACATGACAGGTTGTGGTAATCTATGTAAAAATGTGAAGCTCTAGAGGGTCTTCCCAAACTTTTCCTCTTCCAATTATGCCCTTCACAATTTGCAGCTTTTAAATTCCCAAAAATCCCATCCTTTCAAAATTAATATAGAAGGCCTCTTTTCATGCAAACATCACTTTAAAATCTCGTGCCCTTTATATGGGAAATAACAAACTAACTCATATCCTTTATATGTGAAACAACATGTCTCTTACGGTTCAAAACTTCAAATGCATATATCAAATTTACCATCAAAGCATGTATCAATACTAAAGAATCCCAATTGTAGAATTCCCCTCTTTTTCTTTTGTACCTTGTTTACAATTCTCGATAGCAAAATGAAAATGAGAATTCCATCCCAAGAAGTACGCACATGTTTTACATTCCTTTCTTATCATGTGTTTCTTTAACAAGTGTTTCTCATTATATGTGGAAGAAAAAAATATCAAAAGTTATGTACATGATTTTCACTTCTCTTTTTATTACTATATATGTTTGATGCTAACTTTTCATTTCATGTTGATTTTGTTACAAAGAAATAATAGCCATCTAATTTTATGATCAATTTTGCCCATAAATTAATAAGATCTTGCTAAGAGATAGATTGGACATGAAGAATAATTATATTATGTTAATATCACTTCTATGTCAGCATACGGTTGGGAAATTGTTTAGTTTTATTACTAATTATCATTCTTCTATAAATATTTAAAATTGCCATAACTGAAAAATCATTTCATCACTCATCCTCTATATAAAGAAAAAGGTCATGTATGTATGGTTGAAATATTTAACTTCCAAGTTTAACAAGTATCATGTTAAAATTTTTAGTTTAGATAATACTTCAACATTAAAAATTTTATAATTATGGTATTGAGAACATATCTTTGTTAATATATATTTTGTTGAGAATACATAGCTCTCAAATAAAATTATAAAATTATTGTCAAAATATATCATTGCCAATATATATTATAATGTTGTAAACAAATCCATGATTTCACCTCTAAAAATTCTTTTATACACTTTTCACATAAATTGTGACTTGGGAATTAATATTTAGATATGTCTATGTATACAGATATATCGTAATAACTATTCTTCCATGAAATTGTCAAGATCATGAATATTTGTTATCTTGATCACTTATTATATCATTAACATAGAAAATATGAAAAAAAAAAAAAAAGGGTAAATAGTTGATGAAATAGTGATTATGTTATCTTGATAACTCATTATCACTTATTACGTTGAAAATTATTTATAATATATAATTAGCACAATATACTAATTATTTATAATATACTAATTGAATGAACATCCATAGTGCGTCCTCTTCGATACATTATTTTACTATCTATTAGTATTCCTTAATTACTTCCCTTTGTCTTTCCACTTCTTTATTTTTATTTCTTAATAACACATACTTCTTTATGCAACCTCTTTTACTCTTCTTCTTTTTTTTTTTTTTTTTTTTTTTTTTGCTGATAACTTTTTTTATATAATATCTCCTTTATAATGCAAGAAAAAAATATTTAGATTCTCTATTTTTCAAGTGTTGTAGATTGTAATAGTAGCAGAAGCCTACTGTAAGGTAATAACTCGTATTTTCGAGATTAAGTATAATGTAAATATTGCGATAAACTCAATATGATTAGACTACCTTTTGTGAAGGAGCTTTGAAAAGAGAGAAAAAAGAAAAAAAAAATGCATGGATCAGAAGAAGAATATGAGATGGTGAGTTGCATAAGTGTGTTGCGAGAATTTTTGCTTAGTCACCAATTATTTCACCAACCATTTGACACGTGTCTAGTTCATTCCTCAAACCGACCGGGAGACATAAATGGGAAGAGCTAGAGAGAGATAGATCAAAGTGATAGAGCATTCCACTTGTGTTTGATGGACTTTCCTATAAGTTGATTCTAGATGTCTTTAGTGTTGCAGTTTAGATCATCAATGTAAGTCCTTGACCACTTCTAATTATTGCAAATTGGTCAAATTTGAGACTAATAGATAAGATCGAGATATTAAGATTAGAGTGCAAAGCAGAAGCTTAAAGTATTTTAAGTGTTAAAAATCTAAGTAAAGTATTTATGGCTTTATTAATTCTGTTTATTGTAAAATTTCTACTTTTTTTTTCCTAACGTCTTATTTTGAACCAAAGATCTTACCACATAATATATACCGTTTGGTTGTACACATATACTAAGCCTTAGTTACATATACATTATGTAGCAATGTACTATTACATTCATTTAGATTATTAGAGCATGTTTCATTACAGTAATGGCTATTATAGTCTATAACAATATTTACTCGCAGTAATAGTTATTCCCAAAATTCATGTCTTTTTTTCCAAGTCACTCTATCAATGTTAGATTTCCAATTATAACTAAGATTTATATTAATTATAACCATATTTATTTATAGTATATGAAGGCCACATCAGCAAATTGACCATGTTCATTGACGGTTGACTACAAAGGACTCGATCGCACAAACTGTGAAAGATAGAGAATGATATTGAGCAAAAAATAGAATGGGTTTTAAATCTTACAAGTAGTATTACTTGAGGGACTAAATCTATACTTTACCCAACTTGAAAAATCCAAGAATCGGGATAGCTAATCATCACTAATGAATGGTCTCATTCATGATAGCAAACCCATAAGAAGTCGTTACTCGTTAAAAGAAAAAAAGAAAGAAAAGACCTTAAAAGAAATCAATATAAGAATTCAAACATCAAACCTGCGCATCAAACAAAAATGTGGGAAAGCATGGGCCCAACAATTTATAGATATTCGATTTTCTTTAAAAGTGCTCTATCGAACATTAATTTGTATCTTTGTTTTTGCTTGAAGTTAGCAAAACTAGTTAAAAATATTATTCATAAATAACCAAGAAATTGGTCTTCAATTTTGTCCTAAAGGCCGACAAGAAGAGCAATTAATTAAAAGAGCCCTCTTGCCAGTAGACGCAGCAAGTTTTGGGGACTCATGATTGACTATAATTATTATTTTAAACAAGAAAGAGAAGATGGGCTCACATTCGGTGATTAAGACAAGCAGAGAAAACTCTTACCTTGTCGCTGAGAAGTGCATCTACACCATCCTCATATTCCCACAGTCTGCTACGCTTTTGAGGCTTCTTTAGATTTTCTTGACGAATAATTTCCCTTGCAAGATCTCTCAGTTGATCATGCATCATTAACTTTCCATCATCGGAAATTTTAATTAGGGACATAAGATTCAATACTTCAATCCCCTTTCCCGGGAAAAAACCACAGGCTTCCCACATGTAAGTCAGATTTTGTTTAGATGATCCAATAAAAAAACATGCAATATCCAAAAAAATCTGTTGGTCCTCAAAATCTAATGCATCGTAACTTATTCTCAACTTCTCTTGCACTTTCTTATTAGGCACTTTCTTTAATTTTTGTGATGTAGCTTTCCATGCGTCTTTTGTCTTTCCACATAAGAATGAACCAATAACTTCAAGAGCTAAAGGAAGCCCCCCAGTAGTAGATACGATATCACGAGAGATAACCCCATAATCACTCGGAGGAGAATCTGTTCGAAATGCATGTCTGCTAAATAAAACCAATGATTGCTTTGAAAGCAACCCGTTGAGTTGATACTTGTGTCTTACCCCAACCTTGTCAAGAATACTCTTGTCTCTAGTGGTGATGATGACCATACTTCCAGCTTTAAACCAACTACCATCTTCAACCAAAGCATTCAGGTGAGTATCATCATCCACGTCATCAAGAAGAATGAGTACTTTCTTACTTATACATCGAGATTTAAGGATACTGATTCCGTGATCGACATTAGACACATCACATAAGCCTCCACTTATGTCAGAAATGAGCTGCTTTTGTATGCATTCAAGACCCTTGAGCTTAAATTTTTCTCGAATATCTGCCACAAAGCTATGAGACTCATAATGACTCCAAACCTTGTTGTACAACACCTTTGCAAGAGTTGTCTTACCAATGCCGCCCATTCCATAGATTCCGATAATACTTGTATCGCTAATTTTAGCATCTATGAAGTGCATAATATGCTCCACATGATCATCAATTCCCACCAACTGTTTGGGAACATATAGCAAAAACAATTCCTTTAACTTACTCATAACTTTTCTGACAACTATTTTAACCAATGTTCCTTCATGCCTGTTGAGCAACAATAAAAATTTCAATATATGATGGAAATATTCGTATTACTTTTCAAGTAAAATCTAGTTATGAGAAAGTAAATAATGTTGTGGTAGAGAATAATATACCCATTATCAATTTTCTCCGATTCCAATCCTTTCAAGAAAGTGACTTCTTTGAGTGCTTCTTCCCATTCCTTCACAATCTTTTCTTCCAAATTCTTTTTATGTGTATTGATAGCATCTCCAAATCTCCCGATGAGATGCTTCACTTGCCAAGGTTCCACTTTGTAAAATATGGGCAACACCATTTGCCCTTTGTTTCTCTTGCAATTCAACATAAGAGCCAACTCGCGAAGGCACCATTTGCTGGAAGCGTAGTCCTCTGAGATAATCGGGATGGAGATCTTAGATTGTGTAATACTGCGGAGAAGTTCTGGTCCGATCTCCTCACCAACACAAAGCTCATTGTCGTCTCTGAACACATGAATTCCTGCATCAACAAGACTAGTATAGAGATAATCAGTGAAGCCTTTGCGAGTATCCTTCCCTCTAAAGCTCAAAAACACTTCATAATCGTTTCTTTCCGTCTTTTTGGTTCCACCTTCACCATCACCTACAGGTGGAGAAGTTAATAAGGAAGAAGCCCCAGAATTCGGATCTTCTGAACAAGTGGGTTCATTTCTTTCCATCTCAAGAGAAGTGGAGGATCATAGCCTACAAAGGAAGTGAAAGACGTTGAGGAAGACGCCCCACATATCGAATCTTTTAGGCTCCGCCACCGTCATCACCTACAAAGACGGTGAAAGAGATTGATGGAGCAGAGCCTCAGAGGAAACCAGGAAACAGTGAAGAGAAATATGGAATCCCACACATAGGAATTGCTGAAATGTTTGTCAAAGCTCAATTCGTAGCTGCATTCAAACAAAAATAAAGTGTGATTTGACCAAATAAGAGACTGATCGAGCAAGGCCTTAAAAAAAAGGGCTAGATTTCACAATCCAGATCTCGGAATGCAGAAATGTCTCCAAGAACTCAAATCGAAACTCGTCAAAAGAAAATGGAGGAATCGATTACGTAGGAGTGCTCAAACAACACAATCCACCCACTGCTGTGATCTCTGTCGGTTCTCACCCTTCGACCTCGGATTAACTACACTCAACACTCTCCCGTGCTTGCTTAAACGATGCTGAGTTATTTCCATCCGACTGTCCCAGAACCTTTTATCCACGAAACAGAGTAGACATTTGCTTCGTAGATTCTGCCTAAGTTGTCTCTTAAAGCGGACCCACGTCGTTCCTCCTCTCCACTTTGCCTGACCGCTACGACGGTCAGCTGCTCAGAAACCGAAGCCCACGCGTGGTCCCCACCTCGCACCTCGAGGATATCTTCGGCCACTCCGAATGTACCGAATTGCCCCCTCGAGCTCACGTGGCGCGCGGTTCGAGCGAGTTCCCGCGTTCTCCCCAACCGAGGCGACTGGGGGCTTGGACTTTCGGAGCGATTTCTTTTGGCTTTTGAAAAAGGAGACGGGGAATACGCTCCTCGACAGCGCCAACTGAGGTGGCTCCCTATTTTGGCCTTTTTCTCTAATGACTATAAGAGGTGTATTACCTTTTTCAAAATAAAAGAAAATTTTGGTATGCAGGCGTTCGATGAAAAATTAGGCTGCACTTAAAAATATAATAGATGTTTAACATTTAAAAAATTTTAAAAAATGTGAGTTCTTTAAGTTAAATCACAAGAAGAATTGTATAATTATCTACGTGACGGTATTTACATATTTTGAATCTTTCAAGTGATTTATGTTAAACAAAACTTCAATACAAGAGTTGCAAGGGAATAGAAAGGAAAAATTAGTAAATGGAGACTAAGAACACGATTTGATTCTTCATATTTGTAAGCATTAATTGTTTCGTATTTGGAGACTTGTGTCTTGCTCGATGCTTTGCATTGGTGGAGAAGTTTTTGGATTTGCGGATTTGTGTACCTAAATTGTGCTTTGTTGTTAAGAAAAAGCTAAAAGTCAAATAAAATAAATTTCTAAGATGTACAATATATTCAACACTATACTCTAATGGCTTAAAGTAAGTGATTACACGGGTAATTTCAAGTTGAACCTTATGTAATATAACTCGACTTTCAACTTGACTCAACTTGTTTTTGCCAATGCTGAACTTAAATTCATTTGTGAAAAATAAGCTCCAAGTACGTGCCCGTTTAGATAAAACAGAAAATAATTACTGAAATTTCAGTACTGAATTTCAAATATGGACCATTTTATGGACCTAAAATGAAAGAAAATGTTGTTTGATAATAATTAATTTCCACAGCATTACGCGGAAGGTGCGTGGAACCTACCTATGCCAGGTGCTTTGATTGAAAATTGGGATACAGCACGTCTTGATTGTCAAACCGGGGCGTGGAAACTATATTCCACTGATAGTGGAGTACACGTGGGATTTCATTTTCCTTCATCTCTTATGGCGAAGGCTTCATGGATACTATAAACCAACTATACTACAATATGATGACTTAGATCAATGATATTGCTCTATAATATCGCATCATAACTAATTGTTTTGATTTATTTTTTTTTTGGTTCTATTTTCTTAACAATGTACTACCTCAAATTACAAATGAAAAAGTTAAAAATGAGATGTGATAAAACAGTGGGCATTGTATCTCACAAGGATGATAAGTTCCCGGTTACGTGTTTTGTTATGGAAGAAATATGCATATATAATTTATTTTTTTCTCCTAATGGTGCTTTGACAAATTAGTGCGCGTCCTCCATGGATAAATCCCTCCTTGAAAAAAAAAAAAGTTGGAATTTAGGATGTAATTGGGCAAAAGAAATTTTATAAGTCATTTATATTGTCTAGAGAAAAAATAATCATTCGTTCAAAGTTTCTTAAGGATCGAGAACTCTAGCAGCAAATGATGGAATCAATGAGGTCCTAGACTTTTACTTGCATGGAAGGCAAAAAACATTTAGAGTGAATGAACCAAACTTCCATTATTGGAATGATACAATGGAAATTTGTCTACCTAGGTGGGGTTTCCTCTCTATCCAGAAACATACATACATACATACATACATACATACATACATATAATGGGTTAGTCAAATTATTTAGATAAAAATTGTTGGAGCATAGAACGATCGATTGGGGCTATTTCTGCAAAGTACATCATCCTGAGTTCTTGCCATCCAACGGTCCAAACTCTTCATGCTAATTGAACCGCCATGAGGCATGCCGCCGTAAGAACAATCATTGTACGCATAGTTTCCTTTCCGCAGCATCTAGCGGAAGGTGTGCGGAACCGAACGAGCAAAAATACTCACATGCGGACATGCAACCACGTGCAACGTTCACTTGCTCCTAGTGCTTTGATCAGACCTCGAGATCCGGCACGACTTGCCTTTCAAATTTAAGAAAATAAATAGAATTTTATATTTATGAAAGAAAATAGAAAAGAAAACTAAGAAGCAATACTCACGTGTTCCAGCTGTGATTTCCACCGATTCTCAGCATTATACGAGGAAGGTGCATGCAGGTGCTTTCATTGAGATTTGAGATCCTCCAGCATTGTCTTGATTTGGCTTGCCTTTTCTATTAGTAAACAAAACAGAAAAAGAACACTAACGACCGACACTCACATTCTCCTGCTGCTAATGTTCATGAGTCAATGACTAAAGCACATCAATCGTGGGATTATATAGGATTTTGTTATTAAAAGCCGGCAGGACGCACTACTTTTTTTTCAGTTGAGATCCATCCGGGTAAGTAATTTTGAAAATAAATCTATTCCGAAATAATTTTCTCAAATTAGATTTCTCCGTGCCACATCGTGTTTAGAGATTATCCAATATTTACCCTCCACTCAAGTTGCTTTTATCTCTCTCCTCCAAATTAATAGTTTTTAACGCTTCATGTTGAATTCCTAACTTCCCTCCTATTTTTCATTCATTTTACAATATATTTTTAAAGGCGTGGAAATTTGAAAAAGAAAATGTGGAAAAAGGCAACCCTAAAAATGTGTCAGGTGATCACTTATGTCTATCTATAGTTCTCGAGCTGTAAGCGAATGCAATTGAAGCTTCAACTCAAGGTCCAACGAATAGATTTAACAATTGGCATCAATATGAGGAAACTTATGCTACAAATATCTAAAATATTTTGGTCCATTCAACCCAAATTTTTCCACGAGTGCCCCCTAACATCGTCTCCACCTAGTTCATTCTTACAAGTGCACTTTTCGAATATCTTCACATGCAATTTACAGTCCACTTTTAATTCCAACTAATGACTTTGAGACATGTAAATCAATCTCCAATGTCGTTGAACCCATGTATTTTCTTCCAATCCTGACATCAAAACATAGACAGACTTAATGCGTAGGCGCGAGCTTTTCAAGGGACATAAAGAACTTGAGTTCTCTTTCATGTGTCGCCCACACTTCTCGTTAATTGCGAACGTGAATTTATCGAGCTTTTTGTCTCCTTCCTTTGCCTTCTCTTCTACGTGTTGCAGTGTCATCTCTTTGTACCTGGCGAGAACTCCTTTCGGGCTGACCGAATTCCACTTTCCTCTTGTGAGTGCGTATATTATTCTTTGGTCTATCATGCTCGGACCGTGAATTTCTTCCTTTCTTCACCGTTTTCTTCCTTTTTCTTTTTTCTATTTTTGTTTCTTTCCTTTCAAATGGTGTTCAATTACTTCCAGTTTTGACTAAGAAAAATAACTTGCCTGCTTTCAGCATGATGTGCATCTTTAATAATGAAAAGAATTGGCCAGTTAATTCTCCCAAAAAATTGTTCAGAATATATTTCTCAATAACGAATATTTGCTCCTTCATTCTTGCTGAAGTCATTGTGCTGCATATTTGATGTCTGGTCGAGCAAAGGAAATAAATGGATTAGGCTGAATTTCTCATTCCCGCAGGCTTAGTCTAATTAACTCGATTAAGCTCAAATCTCCTTGCACCAGTCCAATCAAAATGTAATTATATGTGGACTTACTATTAATGAATGAAGAATGCTCCTAACATCTATATGCAATTTGACTAATTTTTTTAGGGACTCTGGTTGATTTTTAATTTTTCTATGTAATAAATAACTAATTGGGTGGTCTTCACCAAAAAAAAAAAAACTAAGTAGGTGGTCAAAATTTGGGTGTCGACATCCATTGCTGATTATATATCCCTCACAGTTATTGGTTTGGCTCGAAGATTTTGTTCCCTCTTGACGCATATGATGAGACAAGTTCATAGAGAGATGTTCACAGTTGTGACCTTTTCTCGGCTTTTGACGTCGTTGAAATTGGTCCCAGACACCAGGGGAATCGTGAGTATGCAGTGTGACCATTCCATTCATTGCTCATGTGGTGCAAAAGAGAGTTACTTGTCTTGTCAGGTTAGGCATTCTTCTGCTGCTGCAAATTATACTAATTTAGACCATAATTTCTCAGCTGCTGCCATCATTGTGCCGATATTTGCTGACTGTGGATTAGCTGTTGGTTTTTTGAAATCACTCTCCTTCTTATCCTCTACTTTAGCATTTTCTCTACCGTACTTTTACTTTGTTGAATCAAGTTCTTTGAATTTCATAAATTTTCTAATCAAATCCCTCTAACACAAAACCAAATCCAACTAACATAACACATCAGATGATGTTGTTGTGTGACATGAACACAAATTTTCCTATGTAGACATCTACTTTGGCATACATCTTAGTTAATTTTTGTCCATTTCACATTCTAACATTGTCTATATTGGATAAATTTTTCCAAAGATGTCCACGTGGGCATTCACATATCTTATCCGCATCATACTAGGGTGTTGTTCAACGGTTACATCAGCTACATTTGGTTGGATCTTGATTAGGAAATTTGTGAAAGTAAAAAAAAAAAAAAATTGACTAGACAAGTTTAAGGTATGGGGACGTAATAAGAAAAAAAAGGTGAGAAGTATAGGGATGAAAACTACCCCAAAAAAATCTTCTTTTTGTCTTCTAGGCTTATGCTGGATCTTTACTCCATTGTGCTTACAAAGTTCCGGATTCCTTTCAATTGATTATGACATTTCTTTGGTAATTTGAAATAGGTCGACAGTATGGCCTCTTGGTCTTATTTTTATGTTGTTTCTCATATTCTGACATGAGAATATTTGCAGTGTCTCATCATGGTTATTAGGTCTAATGGTCCTATCACTCCTATGTCAAATTTCTCGTGAGTCAAATGGTGACAAATGTAATAGCACTGTCCAAGCATAAAATATCGAGTTTATGTATTAAACTCGAATGCTTATTGCTTACAAGTATAAGATGATCATAATAATATCAAAATGCATATCTTTGACCTCAAACTTCTCCTAGCTCTTGGATAAGATGGTGCATGGTCATATTTTACATTTCAAGTGATATTCTATCGATTGTGATTATGCTTTGTCAATGTAAATTTATAACAAAAAATTACCTTTGAACTAGAGTATGTATCAGAAGATGAAAAAGTGCCTTGTAAGAGATGCATGTGCATGGTAACTTTTGCTTGATTCATCAATCTTTCTTTTTTAAATTAAGTCAATATGATGTTCTCCTATGCTGGTGAGGTGCCAAGGGTGTTCCTTTGATTTTATTGCAAGGTTCAATTACGTTGCTAAAGATATCAAGTATGGCACGTACTTGCTTGACCGCTGCGACGGTCAGCTGCTCTGAAACCGAAGCCTAAGCGGGGTCCCCGCCTCGGATCTGAGGATATCTTCTGCCACTCTGAATTGCCCCTCGACCTCACGTGGCGCGCGGGCCGAGCGAGGTCCCGTGTTCTCCCCAACCGAGGCGACATGTGGCTTCGACTTTCAGAGTGATTACTTTTGGCTTTTGAAAAAGGAGATGGGAATATGCAACGCTACTCGGACCTGTACGGCCACACAGACGTGGACTCGACGGTAACTGAGGTGGCTCCATATATTTGGCCTGGTGTATGACCTCTTTCAAAATATAAGATATTTTTGGTACAGCATAATAGATTTTAACATTTAAAAAATTTATATATATACTTTAAGTTAAATTACAAAAAGAATTGTATAATTATCTGTGTGACGGTATTTACATATTTTGAATCTTTTAAGTGATTTATGTTAAACAAAAGTTCGATTATGTGAATTGCGAGAAAAAGGAAAGTAAAAATTAGTATATGAAGACTAGGTACACGACGTGTGTTTGGTTCCTCACATTTGTAAGCATAAAATTGTTTCGTATTTGAGGACTTGTGTCTTGCTAATCCTTTGTGTTAGTGGAGGATTTGTTGACTTGCGGATTTATGTACCTAATTTGTGCTTCGTCATTAAGAAAAAGTTAGAAACTAAATTAAATGAATTGTTGAGATCTAAAATATATTCAGCACTGTACTCCAATGACTTAAAAGTAAACGATTGCACAGGTAATTTCAAGTCGAACCTTATGTACTATAGCTGGACTTTCAACTTGACTCAAATTGTTTTTTATCAAGGCTAAACTTAATTCATTTATGAAAATATAAGCTGCGAGTACGTGCCCGTTTAGATAAATCTGTAAAACAATTACTAGAAATTTTGAGTACTGAATTTCAAATTTGGACCATTTTAAGTACTTAAAATGTTTTGACCCAAAAAAGAAAGTACTTAAAATTAAAGAAAATATTGTTTGATAATGAGAAATAACTGGATTATAGTGTTTAATTTATTATGGGAATAAAAATTTATTCTGAACTATAAAAAATTAAATCACAAATAATTATAAATTGTTATGGAATCTACTTTTCAAAAATTTGTGGCTCACCCGATGTTATTCTCACAGTACTCAATGGCTTTTATACTAACAAAGTCCATTGATAATAACTAATTTCCGGGGCATTACAATGGTGCTGGGAACCTATGCATGTGCTTTCATTGAAATGTGAGATCCAGCACGACTTGATTATAAAATCAAGGCGTGCACATTGAATTGTGAGATCCAGCACGACTTGATTATAAAATCAAGGCGTGAAAACTATTTTTCAACTGGTAGTGGAGCACACATGGGGCTTTCGTTTTCCTTCGTCTCTTGTGGCGATGGCTTCATGGACATTACATGCAAGAATATTCCGACAACACTCGAGGGTAAGCTGGGTTTTGCCTTTTTTATCGGTCATTCATTTATTGGATAGAGTACATTTGTCACTGTCTTTGTCATCATAATCACTTAAACAAGGTTATATTTGAGTATTATACTTAATATCTTAGCCATTAGTACGTGTACATTTCTTTAATAAAGAAGGTCCTGCAAATGAAGCAATCCCTGCAAATGAAGCAATCTTAAGGTATTGTACAACTTTTTAGCCATGTTGCTTCGTTGGCAATGTAAGAGCTGTTCTCTTTCTTAATATTCTTGATCCAATAAATATATTTCCATTCACATATTAATGAAATAAATGGAGAAGAAAGACTAGTGATTGGATATTATGAACCAACTATACTACGATATCATGACCTAGACCAATTATTTTGCTATATAATATTGCATAATAACCAATTGTATTAATTTCTTTTTTTGTTTCCTATGTAGAATCTATTTTGTTAGCATCTTTAATGTACTACCTCAAATTACAAATGGAAATTAAAAAAAAAAAAATGTGATAAAATAGTGGATATGCAATTCATGAGTATGATAGTTTACCGGTTATGTGTTCTGTTATGGAAGAAATAAGCAAGTATATGCATATAATAAAGATTAAATAGCAAAGAGAAAGCAAAAATATAGTTTAGAGAAGAATATGAAATACAATTTCTTTCACATTATAAAGTTCATTTTTTTCTCCTAATGGTGCTTTTACTAATTAGTGCGTGGGATCAATGGATAAAACCCTCCTTGAAAAAAAAAAATGGAACCTAGGATGTAACCAGAGCAAAAGAAATTTTATAAATTGTTTATGTCATTGAAGAAAAGATATATGCACACTCAAAGTTTCTCAAGGATCAAGAAGTGTAGTTGCAAAGGATGAAATTAATGAGGTCCTAAACTTTTATTGACTTGGAAGGTAAAATATCTAGAGTGAATGAACCAGCCTTGCAAATAATTGAAATTTGTCTACCTTGCTAAGGTTTCCTCTTCATCCTAAGATATAATATGATTATCAGTGATTATATGTGTGAAATCCATAATGTTGAAAACGTGTATTGTAACTTTTATAATATGTTTTAGCAAATACTTCACAGTACCTTCAAATTTACAAAGTTTCAGGTGTTACAACTGTAAAATATATCTTATCACACACAAAGATTGCAATACTTCACAATACCGATGTAATCGGGATGGGAAAAAGAAATTTATTAGTCATTTATGTTGTGTAAAGGATATATATATATACCTCTGGGATCTCCACTGATTCTCAGCCTTCGACGGATACGCAACACCCTTTACAGTGCGTGCTTGAACAATGCCGAGCAACGTAGAACTGTGCGGAGGGTGTTTTGATTCAAAGCAAACACGACGTTGACTTGACTTGCCTTTTCTGTCAATAAAGATATAGAAAAGAAAACCAAAGGGCAATCATTGCACGCGTAACTTCTGCAGCATTTTGCGGAAGGTGCATGGAACCATCCTATGCAAGTGCTTCTTGACTTGACTTGCTTTTTTGTCTATTAATAAATAAATAAAAAAGGAAAAAAAAAAACTAAGCAGCAAGATTCCCATGCTCCCGGTGCTAATAGACATGAATCAATCTCAAAAACATATCATGACACAAATGTCGGTAGGACACTTTTTAAAAATATTCGGATAAGGAAAGTTTATTATTTTCAATCAAAAATCTACTCTTTTTTCTCTCTTTAAAAACGGATTCCTCCAAAAAGGCACGTAATGCTGAGTTGCCATCCAACGATGCAAGACGCATGCTAATGCAGAAAGAGTAATTATTGTACACGTCATTTCCGCACCAAAAGGTGCTTGTGCTTTTTAACTTGACTTGCTTTTTTTATTAATAAAAAAATAGAAGCAAAAACGAACATTAGTTCCGATGCTCCGACATGGTAAGCATATTCCCCACCAACTAATTTAATCAAAAACAAATTGCGAGAACCGCTTTTCTCTATCTTTGCAGGATTGATGTGTAGGGTCGATGTCAAATCTGACTTTTTTATATCACAAAGGTCCCTTACTTGCCCATATTAGCGCCTAACAATCATCGCATGCATGTTGGCATATAGTTTTGAAGAGGCGCCCTATTTGTATAAGAAAATCAAAGGCGGACCACCAAATTAATGCCTAGAGTCACATCGTTACACATCATTTAAGGTCGATTGAACGCGTAATTTTCTGCACCATTATATGAAAGTCGTGTGTGCTTTTTGACTTAACTTGCTTTTTTAATTAATAAAAAAAATAGAAGCAAAAACGAACATCAGTTCCGATGCTTCGACTTGATAAGCATATTCTCCACTAACTAATTTAATCAAAAGCAAATTGCGAGAATCGCTTTTCTCTATCTTTGCAGGATTGATGTTTTGGGTCGATGCCAAATCCAATTTTATATCACAAAAGTCCCTTACTTGCCCATATTAGCGCCTAACAATCATCGCATGCATGTTGGCATGTAGTTTTGAAGAGGCGCCCTATTTTTATAAGAAAATCAGAGGCGGACCACCAAATTCATGCCTAGAGTCACATCGTTACACATCATTTAAGGTCGATTGAAGATTCGATGTGGATAATTTACCAAACACTAGAATTGGGTGAGACTATCCCGAGTATATTAGCAAATGTACTACATTAACAAGTCTGGAGAATTTACAATATATAGATATTGGATTATCATATGGGAAGGTTTGTTAGTCCTTACTTGGCCAAGTTGGACAATTGTGATGATTGTATTAGCACAATCAATAACTGATTTAGTTGAAGCATTATACTAAATCCATCTCATTACATAAACAAGATGATTATATTCGATCATTCTTTTTCCTCTTCATGTACTCCCCCTCCTTTGTAGGTGGAACTGCAAGTTCATATTTGGGAATACATGTTAAGGCCATACTATTTCTGTACAAATCTTAAATAAACCAAACTTCCTAATTGGTATCCTACAATAACATGTGAACAGTGAAATCCATAGATGTGAAATTTCTAGCGGTGAAGCATTGATTGAAATTTGAGATTCAAACTACCTAACTTGACTTGCTTTCCTGCGATAACATGTGAACAATGAAATCCATAGATGTGAAACTTCTAGCGGTGAAGCGTTGATTGAAATTTGAGATTCAACCTGCCTAACTTGACTTGCTTTTCTATTAATAAAAGAAAATAGAAACGAGAACAACTCGTACTCATTAAAGTTGTCTGTAATTTAGTGATTGGATATTATGAACCAACTAAACAATAATATGATGACTAAGACTTGCCTTTTCTATTAATAAGAGATATGGAAAAGAAAATACCAAAATAAATCTCTCTCGATTCTTAAAATTTCTCCATACCATATCCCATTTAAAAATTATCTAGTCACCTTCTCCTCCCCTAAGTCATTTTTGTCTCACTCCTTAAATAATTTTTATCAAAAGAAGAATTTAAAAAGAGAGAGAGAGAGAGAGAGAGAGAGAGAGAGAGAGAGAGAGAGAGAGAGAGAGAGAGAGATGTTATAATATGATGGACATTGAGGCCCCACATTTTGCTGGTTACGTGTTTCCCCGTGGAAGAAATAAACAAGTATACGCATATAGAAAAGATTAGACAGAAAAGATAAATTACATATATATATATATATATAATTCAGTGAAGAATTTTTTTTTTTTTTTACAAGAATTCAGTGAAGAATATGAATGCAACTTTTCCACATTGTAAAGTATATCTTTTTTTCTTTTTTCTTTCTTGCATAATGGTGCATTCAATAATTGGTGGGCTTTCTTGATCAATAAATTCCTTTGGGCAAAAAATTCAGTATCATTTATGTTGTCCTGAGAAAAGCCAAACATTCGTCCAAAGTTTTTTGGAGGATCGAGACCTCTGACAACAAAGGATGGAATTAGCGAGGTCCTAGATTTTTACTTGTATGGAAGACAAAATATTTAGAGTGAATGAACCAAACTTCCATTATTAGAATGAATATTGAAAATTTGTTCAACATAGGTAGGTTTCCTCTTCATCCGGAATTATATGTGAATGGGGTTGTCATTTGTTTAAATTGAAAATGTTCAAGTATTGAAAAAATCAATCCGCCCATATGTTCAAAGCCCATGATGCGCCATCCAACAGCCCAAGACACATGCTGCACGGAGAGGATGATTATTGCACGCCCAATTTCCGCGGCATTATGCGGAAAGTGCGTATTCTCCACCAACTAATTTAATAACAAGCAGATTGCGATAGCGCCTAATGATGATGATATGAGCATTAGCATATAGTTGGGAAGAAGAGACCCATTCTATCATAAAATCAGAAGACGGCCATCAAATTCATGCTTAGAGCCATCTCGTTATTGTTGTTTAATGTCAGGAAAATTGTCCAAAAAGTCCTAAACTTATTGCAGTTTTGCCAATTCAATCCTAAACATTTTCACTTCTTGTCAATTAAGTCCATCTGGCCAATTTTGGCTGGAAAATGCTGACGTGGATGCCGGCGGTACCATGTAGGATCGACGACGTGGACAATTTTTAATAATATTTAAATTTTTAAAAAAAAATTTTGAACTTTTTTGAATTTTTTTATTTTCTATTTTTTTTCATTTTCTTATTTTTTTTTTTTTTTTTTTGGCCTTTTCGGTGACCGGCCACCGGCCACGAGGTGACGGCCGCCACCGGCCACACTGGCCGACTAGCCTCGCCCGCCACGGGCGAGGCCCGGTGGGCGACGGCGACGCCGGCGAGGCCGCCCGGCCCCGCCGAGGACCGGCCTCGCCCGATCCGGCGAGGAGCCCTCGCCGGGCTCACCCTCGCCCGGGCGGCGTCGGCCTCACCCGGCGTCGCCCGCCACGAGCTAGGACCGGCCGGGCAACGGCAACGCCAAGCGAGGCCACCCTAGCCCCGGCAAGGGCCGGCCTCGCCCGGGGCGAGGGGAGCCCTCGCCGGGTGAGCATCGGCCTCGCCCGGACCGGATCGCGAGGCCGGCCCTCACCCCTGGCCGGGCGGGCGTCGACCTGCGGCCGGTGGCCAGCCGTCGCCCGCCCGACCGGGGGCAAGGGCCGGCCTCGCCAAATCTGGTCTAGGTGAGGCCGACGCTCGCCCGGCGAGGTCGAGCCCCGGCGAGGGCTCCCCTCGCCCGATCCGGTGAGGCCAACCCTCGCCGAGGCCAAGGCGCCCTCGCCGGCGTCGCCATCGCCCGCCGGGCCTCACCTGTGGCCGACCGTCGCTGTGGCCGGTGGCCGGCCACCGAAAAAGGCCAAAAAGAAAAAAAAATTCAAAAAATTCAAAAAATTCAAAAAAAAAAAATTAAAAAATTAAAATATTATTAAAAATTGTCCACGTCGGCCGACAGCTTAGCATTTTTCAGCCAAAATTGGCCGAATGGACTTAATTGGCAAGAAATGAAAAGGTTTAGAACTCAATTGGCAAAATTAAAAGATTTAGGACTGAATTGGCAAAACCGCAATAGGTTTAGGACTTTTTTGACAATTCTCCCGTTTAATGTCGATTGAAGATTAGATGCGGACAATTTATCAGAATATGAGAATTGGAGGAAACTCTATATCCCTATTTGAATGGAGCTATGAGCATATTAGCTTATTCAGTATATTAAAAATCTAGAGAACTTATAGTACATTGATATTGAATTATCGAGGCAATTAAAAATCGATTCATAGTGAATATATGAAAGTTTTTTTTCCTTGCCTGAGCAAGTTGGATTTGCACAATAGAACAACTAATTGAGTTATGGCCTTGTGTTAAATTGATCTCATTACGTAAATGAGATTATTCTAATTGACCCTTCTTTTTCCTGTTCACAAATTAACAAGGCATTATTGTTGGCCCCATTTAGGTAGATGGAATCGTGAGTTCATATTTGGGAATACATGTTAATACCATACCATCTTTGTTCAAACCTCTTGTGCTAACATGTTAATAATGAAATCCATAGATGTGAAACTTTTAGCAAGTACATGTGAAGTTTTAATTGAAATTTGAGATCCAGCATGCTTGATTTGACTTTCTTTTTTATTAATAAAAGAAATAAAAAAAAAAACTGAGGACAAAACTTGTTAAAGTTGTTTAATTATTGATTGGATATTATGAACCAACTAAACGACAATATGATGACTTAGACTTGCCTTTTCTATTATTAAGAGAAATAAAAAAGAATACAAAGGATAATCCTTTGCCCCTGTAATATCCACAGCATTGTGCAGGAGGTGCGTGAAACCATCCTACATACTACATAGGTGCTTCTTGACTTGCTTTTTCCACTAATAAGAGAAATTAAAAAGAAAGCTGTCTGGCAAATGCTCCTGGTGCTAATATACATGAGCGAATCACAAAAAAATCACTCGTTGGATTATTATTTTCAATGCACAATCTGACCTTTTTCTTTCAAAAAGACTCCTTCCCATAATAGATCTTCCTTGATTCTCAAACTTGATATTTTCCTATCATCGAATATGTCCTTGAATTCATTCGAGACGTTAGCAAAACTCAGATTGGAGAAGAATATGGTCCATGGGTTCCGTTTATTGGAACTATGTTCCTATTTATTTTTGTTTCAAATTGGTCGGGGGCTCTTTTACCATGGAAAATCATAAAATTACCTCATGGGGAGTTAGCCGCACCCACAAATGATATAAATACTACCATTGCTTTAGCTTTACTCACGTCAGTAGCATATTTCTATGCAACTCTTACCAAAAAAGGATTAAGTTATTTCAATAAATACATTCAACCAACTCCAATCCTTTTACCCATTAACATCTTAGAAGATTTCACAAAACCTTTATCACTTAGTTTTCGACTTTTCGGAAATATATTAGCCGATGAATTAGTAGTTGTTGTTCTTGTTTCTTTAGTACCTTTAGTGGTTCCTATACCTATCATGTTCCTTGGATTATTTACAAGTGGTATTCAAGCTCTTATTTTTGCAACTTTAGCCGTGGCTTATATAGGTGAATCCATGGAGGGTCATCATTGACTCATTTTCAAAATAGTCGTTTTTTAGTTTAGCCCAAGGTAATGCATGTCTAACTCAAGATAATCTACTTAGGCATGATAAAAATAGACAAATAAGGTATATACGATCTACGGAATAGGAAAAAAGATTATGATATTTCGATTTTAGGGAATTGTGAAAAAAAAAAAAAAAAAAAGGAAAGAGATCTAAAAGATCTTTTCCTAAAATTCCTGCTTGGCCCATTTAATTTATATAATACCTACCCCCAATAAATATTTTTTATTACTATTTTATTTAATAAAAAATAATTAAATAATAAAAATATATATATATAAATTATATTATATAAAATATATATATATAAATATATATAAATAAAAAATGGTATGAACTTTTCCTTTTAAATCAATGAAATGCTGATATTTCTACCTATGCTATTCAATTATTCGACCTAATGAATTCGTCCATGTAGGTTGTATACATGCAGAATAATGATAAATAAAAGGAAGAGTAGAATTGATGCGATTCATAAAAATGAATTGGTTAATATGGGTGTGTACAAATTGGGTATACGTAATGTAATGGCTAGAATCCAACTATTGGATGTCTCAGTTTCAAAAATAAAAAAGAATTCTAGAATCTGATTTAATCTAAGATACGAATAATTGGTTTACATTATGGAAGAAACCCATGTATATGTGATATTAGATATTGCTACTTATATATGAACTAAAAATAGATCTGATCTAATCTGCTCTATATTACTATGAATTATGAATTTAGATAGGGATTCCAATAGAAGTCTTTCCCTTTCTTTCGTCCGTGACTGTGAATTGAATGAATAAAAAGATGAAATAAAGAAAAGAATGAAGAATTCAACTAATGGTTCGGAACAAAGAAATGGAAGAACAAAAGTCATATGGATTCACAAAAATGCCTAAAGATTATCTAGTTATCACCTCCTCAACCCAATCACTTTTATCGCACTCCTTAAATTGTTTTTGTTTTTGACATTTTACATTAATGTTATACTTTCGATGTCACATTTATAATTTCTCAGCTAACGGGTTATTCACGATCAAATAACTATCCAGCAATACTTTTTTCCTTTTTATTTCATTTTGTCGAACCTCTTATTTCATGTTGACACTCTTTTTTTCTCTTAACTTCTTGGTAAAGATTATCACTTGTTCATCTGTAGGTGTTTGTCATTAGTGATTGAATATTATGAACCAACGACATTACAATATCATGACTTTGACCAATTATTTTGGTTTTTTTTATTATTGTATCATCAGCCATCATTAGCAACTGCTTTTTTTTCCTCAGTAGAACCTAAAAAAAAAAGAATGACACTTGATAATATGGGGAAAATTATCAAAAAAATCTTAAACATATTACACTTATGTCAATATCAGCCATAAACTTTTCAATTATGCTAATTTAATCCTAAACATTTTCATATTTTGCAAATTGAGTTCATCCGACAATTTAGGCTAGAAATTACTAATGTAGACATTGGTCATCCTACATGGCATGACCGGCGCTTATGTGAACTTTTTAAATAGTTTTTTGAATTTTTTTAAATTTTTTTTTTTTTTTTTATTTTATTTTTATTTTATTTCTCTTTTTCTTTTTCTTTTTTTGACAGAGGGCTAGCAAGCATCACGCAGCTGAAAAAAAATTTAAAGAAAAGAAAAAACCAAAAACATTTTACATTCTCTTCGGTAATCCATGGCTGAGTTGTTAGTAAGAGAAGTCTTGGGATGCTTTAAGATAGCTGTATCACAAGTAAATAGAATGTCAAATTAACAGCTTGAACTTGTGGAAACTGCAAGATGAAATTTCACCAGTCTGTATATAATAAAGCCTCACATTATCCTAAATAATATTTTACATGTTCCGACAAAATACCATCCGTATTGCAACTTCTCATAAACCTAGATATGTGGCCATGGTAGCCATGAACTTGAAATTGACATTGTAGAGCAGCTTCATGTACCTGAATTTTTTTGCGCAGTCAAACCTATTGGTCCAGCAGATGCTGAGGGGCGAGCTACCGAGGATGGATTTGCCATCCATCCAGCAAGAGATGTTGGAAGAGCGGCCGGAGGAGGCTGGGAGGGCTGTAATAAAGGATCTGGAAGGCACCCAAAAAAAAAAAAAAACACACTAACGTGAGTTGCCAACATCTAAATGGAAAAATTACCGAGGAAATAGACTAAGTATTCTCCTCCAGACTTACACCAAGAGCGGTCAATGGTAGGAAGGCCCCTGGTTTGGGGACGGCACCCATTAAAGGATTAGCAACAGGGGATGGCACCCGAGCACCATTTGGTTGTCCACAAGTGCGGTCTACAAATAGAGTCTTCGTGTCAGGGTTAGGCCTAGGTTTCTTGCCTAGCTGATGCTGCCAATTCAAACTTCCAGAAGCCATGAAACAGTCAGTATGACGATACTTTAGTCAAGAAAATACATAAGGCAATAGGACAGCAAGGACCTTTGATTTATTAATGCGCGTAATCTTGAGTTCTTCAATGTGGGAAACTGAAGCTTACCACGAAACGGGGGGTTAGCCTCTATCAACTTCTTCAGTTCAGCCAACATTATAATCCGAGCTGACTTGGTATCACCACACGTCGATAGTTGCTCATTCTCTCTGCAAGCAGGATATACGTTTATTGCCAATGTGATGATAGCAAAAGACAAAAGGTCAACTAGAGAAAAACTGTCAGTAACAAATTAAAAGATTCTTCAACGCAAGACCTCGTACCTAAAGTTCTCCAGCGTCAGTAACTGCGTAATTTCCTTGAACAAATCCTCATTGAATGCAGCAAATACTTTCAAATCCTTGACTAAAATTTCCACAGCTTTAGCACGATCCCTCCTGCAATCATCAATAATGCAAGACCAACGACCGAGAAAATTAAAATGCTTGTTGCTGAGTAAGCTAACACAGCCCTAAACAAGTCGAACCCATCAATTGTCCAAAAACTTTCGATCTACTTGTCCAGAGCTTCGAGATACTTCTGCTCTGAATCTTGAAGAAAATCTTCATGGAATATTTATTATTGTCTACTTTCGTGAACCCAGATAGATACTTTTCCACATCGTCCCACTCTCTGTTTGTGGCCAAATCCTCGAAGTACCTCATGTTGAAGTAGAACCCCGACTCCCGCTCCAATCTTTCAACAGCCCAAGGGGAAAACAAACATCAATTCAACAGATATCCTCACTATGCAATGCGACTTTTGGCATAGTAGAGTGTATTTTTTTTTTTTTTTTAACGGTGCTTTTAATAATCGGAGGGCTTGCTTGATGGATCATTCCCTCCCAGAGAGAAAAATAAAAAATTGAAATCCCGGATGTAATCTAGGCAAAGAAAAGTTCTGTTCGTCATTTAAAATATCTAGACAAACTACAAATATTGGTTTAGAGTCTTTTGAGGATTAAGAAGTGTAGCAAGAAGGGATGAAATTAGTGAGGTCCTGAACTTTTACCAGCTTGGAAGGCAAAATATGTAGAGTGAATGAACCAAATTTCCATTATTTCAAAGGAAAAATGGAAATCGATAGGTTTCCTTACCATCCTGAAATATATGCGAATGAGTTAGTAATTTATCTAGATTAAAGAAAGATCGATGGCGGCCTGTATGTGGGAAGCCCATAATGAGCTCGGAATCTAGGGGGTCACACTCACCTATAATTGCAATTTGTACCGTGGTAAGCATTTTGAGACTTCTTTGACTTGGCTTCCAGTCAAAGATATATTGCATTCGCGTTTCCTTTCAACTAGAATGGACTATTTTCTTCCCATTCCCACCAAGAGACTAATCGTTTATTGGTTTTCAAAATAATGATACATCACTTCAGCTGTCGAAATCACAATGCGCCACTCAAAAAACAAAATAAGTTGTTTAAATCATATACACTTGCAAACACTAGTGTAGTTGGGTAGGGAACTATTATTCAATTTTCTGATATAGTTGTTGTCTCATGAAAAATCGCTTTTGTTATGTCTTTTGGTTTTCTTTTTTTTGTCGGAAAGCACATTCATTCCTTCAATCATAAAGGCTCTACTAGAGGAAGACAAATAAGTTTCTATACACAAAATATTTCAAATGGGCTGAAAGGGTAAGGATCATCAATCGGTAGGGAGATTTCCATTTCAATGGGCACTAGTGAACCAATCCGTAACTTGATTAGCCTCGCTAGGGACAATAGACAACTTCCACCTTATCATGTCCCTAATATCTCATGGGCTTTCTTCTCAGCCCATAATGCACTTCACAATTGATAGGCAGTCACTAGATATCATAAGGATAGATCTTTCTTCATGTGCAGGATAGATTCTACTAGTAGACACACACTACTCACTTTCACATGCTGGATTCTCTTCCTCTGCAAGAGCAGGAGGCATTCTTTTATGGCTAGGGCTCCCGTATTTATTTGGTATGGAGCAGAAACTTGTGGTTATTTAATTTATTTAATTGAAACGAGTTCAATAAATCATTAGAGGCATTGGCTTCAAGTTAGCTCAGTGCATCACAACTATTAAATCACGTGGGTCTCATGTAAGATGTACCAAAATTAACTTAGGTCTCATTTTATTGATCCATGATTTCATATTTCAAAATTTATTTCTTTTGGATATGAGATGAGATCGGTCAAGACGTGCATTATAAATTTGATCCAATTTTGCTGAAGATTTGGATCGTGGGAAATATCACGTTAGGGACCAAAGGAGAACAATCATGTCTAGGATGCAAAAAGTATTATTCCCTTCGCCCAAGTGCACACTTCTAAATAATGAATAGACATGCCCAGTCATTAATGTACAAATTTGGATACACCAGTCAAATTAAGGGTCACAATTTTGAATAAAAGTAAGCAATTTAACACATTGATAATTCATCAAAATAAATGTTGGTTGATTATTAATGTAGTTGGTAATTTTTATAGTATATTTTTCAAAACCTGTTGGTAAGTTTCTAACATATAACAGGCCAAGCAACTTGTCAATCTTTTTTCCTTTTTTTCATCGACGGCACGTGACGGTCCCCAACAATGTCAAGATTCAAGAACGTTGGAAATTGATGGTGGTGGCCAGCGGCAGGTGTGGAACTTGATGGTGGAGAAGGCGACGAGGGCCAGATGCATACCGGGGAAGGAAGAGGGAGTAAAAAGAAAGAAATGGAAAAGGAAAAAGGAAAAGGAATATTTTTCCTTTGTTTTAAATTGAGTTTGCATGATTTTCGTTGTGTATGCTGCCATGTCAGCAATTATGTTAAATAAGCATGTCAGGGAAAAACGCATGACCCGGCAATAATAGAGGAGACGCCACATTAAACGAAATTCAAAAATTTAATACTTGATTACATAAAAAGAAAGTTCAGGCACTCAATTACTTATCGAACATCAAAACCCTTATCATGTCTTTTTCGTAAAAAAATAGATTTTTTTTTTTTTGTTTCACTAATGATGGAGCACGATCCTTTAATTATGATCCCATCATTTCTTGGAAACCTAGCATTGTAAAGATGGGACAAAGTTTTAAAAAAGTTAATTGGATCTTATAAGTCTCACATATAAGGCTCATGTAAGATCCATATAATCAATGATTATGATAAATGCGATTTATTGGATATGGATGCAAGCAAATACACCCTCCCCCTTCCCCATGGCATTGCAAGAGGGGAGAAATAGTGAGTTCGAATAGTTTCAAACTTAATTGTAGATAAGTTTTTGAGGGTCAGATAATGCTGGTGTTTGGGAATAATAATTTAAGTCCCCAATTCAAAAGGCTTTCCTGTGGCAGCTTCAACTATGAAAATGTGTATTGCATATAATGTATTCGACAAATACATCACAGTTGTAGCACCTTCAAAGTCGCAACAGGTTTTAAAAAGCCATCTCATCCAACTTTTAGATGCTACAACTATAAAATATGCTTAGAAGAATGTGTCTTTTAAATGCTACATCCATAATTGTCGAGGGTTGAACCTGCTATATATGAATCAAATCAAGACACTCGGATTGCACTTCTGGCTTCTCCACTCATTTCGCCGTTTCAGCTTTTCCATTCGTTTAAAGCGCGATAACAATATACTAGGCTCATGTGACACGGAGATAATAACCTTCGGTGGAGGATACCGTAGTATTGGAATACAGATGACATTAAAAAAAAAAAGGCTTATTCTCATGCTCCTATCTGCTAGTGTTCATGCTATTAAACACACCATAGAAGCTTGAGGCATAACCGACTTCGGTCCCAAGTGGAACTGTCCGAGAATAATCCCAACAGGACCAGTCATTCTGTCCGTAAGCGTAGTTTTACGCTGCGTCATCCTTAATAAGATGGAACTTAATTCTGAAAGGGCGTAGTTTGATAAGCAAAACATCGAGATTGACCGTGGGGAAGTTTATATTGTCATCCAAGGTCTTGAGTGCTGTTGCACTGAAATCGCCATCGTAGTGGGAGTGCAAAAGGAAGATGAAGTCATTGTTTTTGCGGGGAAAGAACAAGAAAGGAGAAACCTGCTAACAAGTGCTCTTTACGCAAATTGAAAAGAATAAATAAAATAAATAAAAGAAGTACTTTCAGCATAACGCAGAAGGAACAAGAAAAGAAGCCACCTAAGAAAACTAAACCCTGTTCCTCTGGTCCTTTAGCCTGCTAACTAAAATCAGATACCTGCCTCCATCTCGAATATACAACGCCTTCTAAGCGACAACCTAATCTCATGTTCTCCTTTTTTCACTTTCAGTCAGCCTAAATGAATATAATAAAACAAATTATCGCCGCAAGACTTGAGCAGAAGTCGATTAGGATGCTAATTGTACCACTTTAAGACAAGACTGTACTGAACTACGTCCAGAGGAAGTACCCCCAGGCTGTAAAATCTACCCTCTGCAGCATCCCTCAAAACTTGAATCAAGTGCGGAGGAGGAAAGCCAGCTATGCATTTTAATGCTCAAAGTTCCACAGGGGGAGACATGGCCTGCACTACCTTTGGAGTTGCTCTGAAGCAGTTACACCAGAAGCAGTTACAACAGAGGTCATGCTTGGCCCAGCACCATTTTCAACAGGAGGAGAAGTTCCCCACTTGCCTTCAGATTCCGATGGCTCGAGCACATAGACGCTACCATCAGTAAGCCCTAGTGCAAACTGGTTAGGTTCGGATGGATGTGCTGCAATGACTAGCGGGTAGACTCTCAAGCTGCCAAATCCATCAGTGAAGAATGAACAACTTGCTAGAATATTGGAACTTTGCAAATGAGACTTGCCATTTTCATAAAAGAACAAGGTTGAATGAGCAGCAGTAACTAACTTACCTGGGGTTTGAAGGGATATAAGCAGCAGGATTTATACGACATCTAAATCTGAGAGTAGAAGCAGTAAGGACGCCGATGCTTCCGTCTTCAAAGCTCACGTATATTGATTGGCCATCGCATGAATATGTAGCATGCGTGATTGGACCACTAGCTTCTCGAGTAACCCACTAGTTGAGATGAACAATGAATCAAAACAAGTACATTTGGCAAGAAAACAACTCATAATACCTAATATTTAGCAAACTTTATGCAATCTGGATGAGATATTACTTCGGGTCGTGCACGATAAAAGAACCTTCAGTACCTGCTTAAGGCATTCTAGTTTAGGAGCTTCATATATGGCAATCTGTGTTTCGTGAACCACCAGCAGATGTATCTGATCCAGGTGAAACTGAACACGAGTATCAGCAAGGGGAGCTGCGCCTCGCCCAGTTGGCATCTGCAGAACCTTACTAGCCTGCTTCTCCCATCCATCAGTGTTCCAAACACACAACTGCAGTGATGATAGACAATTATCAAAGGAAATATCAACATTGATGCATATTTGAAAGAATAAAAATTCCACATTGTGCTTTATATCAGAATCACCCCAATCATCAGTCGTAAACAACAACAGGACATCATAGCTTTTTCCTTCCCACTTAATGGATGGAATTAATTTGTCACCACAAAAGATGAAATTTACTGGAAGGATCTATTCTGCTGGTTAATGATGCCTTCATGATCAAACGTATGATGAGCGCATAAGCATCAATACATCCAGAGTGAACATCAACCCTTTTATGGGCACTTTAAACTACATTGCTCTCTCTTAGGCATGTCTACATGGAAAGTGAGATGCAGCAGTGGTCTAGTACCTGAGAGTCAGCACCAGAAGACACGAGAACATTCAAGACATTAGAGAAGGCAAGGCCCGTTATTCTTTTTTGATGTCCTTTTAGTTTTGTCTTGACCTGAGAAAGTGAAAGAGTCAATATCCATAACTTTGTCACAAATAATAACAAGGTTAACTTTCAACGACTACGAAAACAGGTCTCACCTCATCAACTCGAACATTGTAAATTTGAATAGTGGAGTCCTCCATTCCTATTGCAATAATGTTATTGTCTTGAGGATGGAACGCTAGAAATGTTGCTGCTGGTGGTGGGGGCATAAATGTCGTCATCGTCTGGATATCAAAGGCGGGACAGTATTAACAATTTATAAGTAAAGTTGGGACATATGTACCAAGAGGCCAATGCCTCAAGAGGCCAATGCCTCAAATTGCATCTCCCTTCTTCAGAATGGGAGGGAGCTACACAACCATCACATCTCTGGATGGGTGAAAAAAGCTCTTGCCTTTTTTTATTTAATCGGTAAGAGCAAAATAACTCCATTGGAGACGGAGAAAAGCCCTTGTCTCACTTACATGTAAAAAAGCACATATGTTGTGACTCTACAACACAATCCACAAGAAAATCAGAGTAATTGCTCTTGTGGACCTCCTAACAATAGAGTTCAATACTTTCTATTACATGAATGACTCAATTAATCTTAGCTCCCACATTAATGTGAAAAGGAAATAGTGCATGCATATTCAGCACATAATCACTATTGGCATCAATTTTACTTCACTCATCCACAAAGGGGTAGTGCATTATCCCAAGCCTTGTGGATGGTGCTACAAATAATCGACAAGAGGATGTAAACATGCTTTGGGAAAATATTCACCTTAAAAGTCATCATATTGAACAAAGAGATCTTCCCCCCAGATGCTGACATTACATAAGAATCGTTCTTTGACAGTGCAAAGCATGGAACTGCATCTTCAGGATTTGTATCACTTATGTCATTGGTCATCAAAATCCCACTAGGAGGTTGCCATAACTGTGGTAGTACACTAGTTGTAGCCTGCGAAAAGAATCAATGTAGTTAAAAATGCGCTAAACAATACAATAGCATGCCCATTCAAGAAAAAGATTCCTTACCTTGCCTGTTAAGTTCCGGTCACTCTTTTGCCATTTCCAGAGCTTGTGTACAGCATTCGATGATAAAGCCAGAATGGCAAGACCCGAGTTTGTATAGATTAATCTTGAGACCTGCTTCATTTTATCAGCTTCAGTGGTGACAGTAAAATAAAATACCCAAAGTAGAAAGGACAAAAACAAAAACGTAAAGAACTTGGCAGTAAATGATAGATGCAGAAATTTATGCAAATAGACACTTGGTGACGCACAGCTTTGCCTGCACGTTTATCCAAGAGTGACTTTGTGTATAGGCATATATCCACATAGTATGTTTACATGTCAATAAAGCATATGATGAACATGACACCGAAACCCAGTCGAAAAAGTAAGCCGGAAAAAAAAAAAGTTCTGGTAAAACATGGAACCTTCACTTAAACCATCTAGCTATATCACTACAACATTAAGATCACTATGTGTGGTAAACATGCAAAAATAGAGTGGTTCACTCATATAGTACTTCTTTCTAGGAATACCTATCCTTTCACCTCTAATGTTTGTGTATTTAGTTTCACTAGGTAAATCACCACTCAAAGTTTCCGGAAATTGGCAAGCTCAAAATAGCTTGATTCACAAGCTTAGCAATCCCGACAAGCATCAAAGTGGTGCACAATGATATACTATGCCTGCCATGTACAAAGAAAATTTCATCTGGTGAAGATTCTGTGCCTCTTAGCACATGTAACTGCACAAGAGTCCAGAGAACAATCCTCATCAGATTCCAAGCAGCAGCTTAAAATGTCTCCTCATGTGAATATACCACTACCTTCCAAATCAGGCAGCACCCATCTAACTATTCATCCTTGTCATAAAATTCATAGCATCCACAGCCAACAAAACAAAAGCACAATTGACATTCCATAATCACAAATTATTTAATGTCCATCTTATCTTTCCTAATTCTATAGCTGAAACAAGCACTTAACAGTAGAAGGCCAAACAAAGAGATGACAAATTCCTCCACATGTTGAGGTATTACCAAAAAATTATTCATCGGACCACACGCCAATGAAACTAATAAAGCAAATGCACCAAATTTGACCTATTTAAATATGTGCTTAAACAATAGAAACATGACAGATAAATGTGGAAAAGAAATGCTGCATAAAAACATCCTGAGGTGGCAATAATTCGTACCCTCATAGCTGTTAAGTTATCAGGTAGCTTTATGGACCGGCATTGTAATGATTCATTGATTTCTGTCAGTTTCCAAATCCGTGATTTGTCTCCTGACTCATCAGCAAATTTGGGCTTCACATCGGCCATGCTCTCACTGTTCTGTAGAGCTCAAAAGAGAGGATATCATTTAAAGACGTCCAATGAACATGCACGGAAAAAATGCAATTACTGCACCATTTAAGTAACACAGTAAGAAACAAATAAAGATCCATAAAAACATTTAACTAGCTAAGGCAATGATGTCACCACTTACCATACTAACCATTGCTGCCACTGGAGCACCTCTATCAACCAGGCTTGCCCCAACAGTAGCATTACCAGAACCAAAGGCGGCAATTGGTGGCTGCATAAGATTCAAGACATTTAGCAAGTTCCTCCCTGTGAAATCAGTGTACTCTTGAAAAAAGCTTACCTTCACAAGAGGTACAGGAGTGACTCTCGAAGCATCATAAGAGCGATTTTCCACTGTTCTTAGCAACCTAAGCCCATCGGCATTTGCTAAAATTTTGACGCTGTTGTCACTTGTCGAGACAGCTAATAGAATTCCTTCCTTGTTAAATCTAATAGAAGGTGAAGCCTGCAAAGTTAAAGAGTTAGGTAATTAACAGAAAGGTTCCGATAATTCAGTTAGAATATATTAACAACAATGAATTACCGGCAGTCCACCATCAGCTTCAGTACTTGTCAGCATATTGTTATTGTCCATATCCCAAAATTTGACCATGAACTCGTCACCAGCAGCCAAAAATCTATTTTTGGTGGTATCAAACTGCACAACCCCACCAGATCTCTTTCCAAGTCCATGATATGTACGCTTGACAGCCCCCTCACTTTCATTCCATTCAACCAAGTATGACTCTCCTTCTTTATTGGTCCCACATGAGAACAACCTATAGCAAATTAAAATCGCTAAAACAGGTTATTTCAGTCGAAAAAAAATGACAAGGTATGAAATCAAGCTTGAGTGCTGTTGATCTGAACCTTGTTCCATCAGCACTATATGCCATCATGGTAGAAGAGTGACCTGGTGCATCGTAGTCAACTCTTGACCCCATGTTGTCATAAAGCCAAGCCTTAATTTTTCCATCCGTTGCTGTTGAGAAGATAAACTACACAAGATAAAAAACATTTACAATTTATTTTAATGGCATGCCCAGATAGATGGCTTCTTCAGACAAGAGCACCAGGGATCAGAATAAAAATTCCTAAGAGCACATCCACTTAAAACTCTACTTATGATATCATAGCATTCTAGGATGATGGGTTATCAGAAAATCTCTTTGCAATAGAGTGCACACAAAAATGAAAGTTCAAAAGAATTAAAATGAAGAAAGTAAAATGGCCAATTGCTGCTCTACCCAGACATGGTAAACAGCCTTCTATTATAAATTTAACCAATCATAACTGAAGGAGAAAAATGAGGGAGAACAAATGTTGGAAAGGGGGGGAGGGGTGATTCCTTCCAAACACATAATTAAGCAGACAGGTCATTACTGTGAAGACGTTTACCCAGTTGTTAACGCTCAAAAGCATCACCTGAAAGAATTTAATTTGCAGTTTGATTTGGACCATGTCACCATTTTTTACAAGTACATTCTAATCAAGACAGGTTAAAAGTTCGAAGACTTGCAAAACCCTCTGAAATGAAAAAGGTCCACAATAACTAGAGACTCACACTTCTCATACAAATGGAAGCAAATTTTTTCACCTAACCGACTTTTGGCAAACAGAAGTCCAGTGAATAGTGAAGGGTACATGCCAATTGGTCATGATTTCATTGTGTCACAGCGTACCTGAATATTTTCTTTGTGATGTGGACATATGGAATATACAGGTGCTTCATGACCCTCAAAACTGTGTTGCTTGGTCCCGGTCACTGCATCCCACACCTGCATAACTACTAGCTTGGGTAAAAGGAATCACACAGCACAACCCTATTAACACTGCAGAAAACAATCAGAATATACCTTGATCAACCTGTCATCTCCACAGGTAACAACACATAACTGTTTGTTTGGATATGAAAAGGCGAGATCATTAACACTTCCGACATGAGCCTCGATCTGTATCACACATTAGTTTAGAGTCAAAATCAAGTTAAACTCACACTTAGCTGGCAATTGTCTGCAGAACAAAGAAGCTTAATTTTTTTCTCCATGTTTAGCAACAAACCTCGAGGTGGTTCCTTATGTCATCACCACCATGATATGAGTATATGTGCACCATGTGTTTGGAATAAGCAACACCTAAAGAAAACACCACAAATCATCAGTAGTAGCAGCATATGAACACTTCTTCCTAAAAATATTGCAAAGAAGTCTGGTTCTCAGCGATTTAGGTTTTTCATCAATCAGCATGTACATACCAAAAAGGGTTCCATCGGGACTCCACATTACACGGTTGACTGATGCTGTATAATCACTGGCCAGTGATGCCTACAAAGAATCAAAACCCATAATCACATGGCCAAAAACAAAGTAGCTTGATTTTATTTAGAATTGAACTTCTATACCTGCACTGCCATTGAACATGTTCCTAGATCCCAAACCTTGAAGTTCCTTTGAGTGATCCTTGTACGGCTGCCTACTTCCCATACAATAACATCGCCCATATTTGTTCCCACTAAAATTATTTATGCAGAAAAGATGAGGAATCAGATCCCATTATTTCAATTAGCTTAAACTAGTGTCAAAAGGACAACATAAAGCAATCTTCCACGCATCAAAAAACAAACTTATGCCCTACAAGGGGAAACAAATATATCAACTGAAGAAAAGCAAGAACATGCTTTTCATAGAGTAAGAAAGATGTGCTAACCGAGCAGCAGAATTTGTTGCACCGGATGGAAATCCATACTCTTAACAGGTGAACTTTGACTTAGGGTCGCGACTACATTTTTGGGCAAGTCATCTGAAGAATATGAACTCTGACCGTGGCTCTGGTTGTTGTATGTGACAGGCAGAATGTTTACAGGCAAATTATTCACCTAATAGAAATTCATCAAGATTACAAAACCAGTGAGTCTAATAGAAAATTAATGAAAGCCATGACACTCAAAAGATGCAAAGTCATATGAGAGCCTGTCTTACCAGCATACATGACCACAATCCATGCATGCTGGAAGAAGATGTAATTCACACCTACCTAGTTCCTGCTCCTTATTAAGGTTGCCGATATATCGACACAGGCATTTACCCGCCAATACCAAAAAAAAAAAAAAGGAGACAACCCAATATGACATCACAATAGTATGAACCAGTATATCGACGAAATGCTCACGTATCTTAGTCTAATTCTTTGACATGTTGAAAAAGGTTATGATGTTAACATGAGTTGACACAATCACAAAAACAATTAAGACACGCAGACACAAATTGCCAATCTTAGCCCTTTTGCACCTTTTTCTCTCCCAGAATCTCTAGTATTCCTTCCAATCCTCAATTAGCTCCAGATGGATTTTTATAATTTAGATATTTGTTTTCCAGTGATTAACAATTATTAGGTTATCGTCATAAAAGTTCAGGGTATTTAGGAACCTCAAAGCTAAAACATTTCTCCTGAAGATTCTCAATGCATGATCTTATGCTGCAATAGTGCCAAAGTGAAAGAGCTTTCAGAAGATTTTCATTCAATGACTTGCATTAAAAGATCATTAAGAAATAGAAATGCAAAAGGAGGAGCAATATACTCCAGCTCCACTTTATAATTCAGGTAAACTGGAAATCCCAACTTCCATGAAAAGAAAAGAAGTACATACAACAAGTCTGATGAATGATGAGAAAAACATCCCAGACATATCAGATTGTCAATCACCCAGCAAAAAACTTCTTTTTGTGGATTGACCAATCCAGTAATAACTGAATAACGATAAAGAAAAAGCAAGATCAAATAAGTACTTCATCAGAGATTGCAAAAGGCCGCGATCTCTTCAAAACATGTTCAGAATCTGCTGTTTGGTAGTCCATGGCTGAGTTGTTAGTAGGAGGAGTCCTGGGACGCTTTAAGATAGCTGTATCACAAGGCAAAAAGTAAACAGAATGCCAAACTACCAACTTGAACTTGTGGAAACTAAAAGACCAAATTTCACTAGTCTTCATAATAAAGCCTCACACTATCCTAAATAATATTCTACATGTTCCGACAAAATACCATTCATATCGCAACTTCTCATTAACCTAGATATATGGCCATAGTAGCCATGAACTTGAAATTGACATTGTAGAGCAGCTTCATGTACCTGAATTATTTTGCGTAGTCAAACCTATTGGTCCAGCAGATGCTGAGGGGTGAGCTACCGAGGATGGATTTGCCATCCATCCAGCAAGAGATGTTGTAAGAGCAACCTGAGGAGGCTGGAAGGGCTGTGATAAAAGATGTGGAAGGCACCAAAAAAAAAAAAAAAAAAAAAAAACCTAACGTGAGTTGCCAACATCTAAATGGAAAAACTACCAAGCAAACACGCCAACTTTTCTCCTCCAGACTTACAGCATGAGCAGTCAAAGGTGGGAAGGGCCCCGGCTTGGGGACGGCGCCCATTAAAGGATTAGTAACAGGGGATGGCGCACGAGCACCATTTGGTTGTCCACAGGTGTGGTCCACAAATAGAGTCTTTATGTCAGGGTTAGGCCTAGGATTCTTGCATAGTTGATGCTGCCAATTCAAACTGCCAGAAGCCATGAAAAAGTCAGTATGACAATACTTCAGTCAAGAAAATACATAAGGCAATATGACAGCGAGGACCTTTGATTTATTAATGTGCGTAATCTTGAGTTCTTCAATGTGGGAAACTGAAGCTTATCACGAAACAGGGGGTTAGCCTCTATCAACTTTTTAAGTTCTGCCAACATTATACTCCGAGCTGACTTGGTATCGCCATACTTTGATAGTTGCTCATTCTCTCTGCAAGCAGGATATAAGTTTAATGCCAACGCGATGATAGCAACAGACGAGAGGTCAACTAGAGAAAAACTGTCAGTTACAAATTAAAAGATTCTTCGACGCAAGACCTCATACCTAAAGTTTTCCAGCGTAAGTAACTGTGTAATTTCCTTGAACAAATCCTCATTGAATGCAGCAAATACTTTCAAGTCCTTAACTAAAATTTCCACGGCTTTAGCACGGTCCCTCCTGCAATCATCAATAAAGCAAGATCAACAACCAAGAAAATCAAAATGCTTGTCGCCCAGTAAGCCAACAGATACTCAAGCAGCAAGAGAAAATGAACCCCAGACGAGTCAAACTCATCAACCATCCGAAAACTTTCGACCTACTTGTCCAGAGCTTCGAGATACTTCTGCTTCCGAATCTCAAAGAAAATCTTCATGGAGTATCTGTTATCGTCTACTTTCGTGAAGCCAGATAGATACTTTTCCACATCGTCCCACTCTCCGTTGGTGACCAAATCCTCGAAGTACCTCATGTTGAAGTAGAACCCCGACTCCTGCTCCAACCTTTGAACAGCACAAGGGGGAGAAAATACAACAAACATCAATTCAACAGACATCCTCACTAAGACAAGCGAAATCCCGAAGCTCGAACGACACGAAACCAAGGGAGGGAATTGAGCGTACTTGTGAACAGTCTCCCTGAATTTTCTTCATCCAGGAACTGGAGGATCAGGAAAACGAGCTCCCTGCTGAGTGAAGACATGCCTCCAGCACGACCGCCTCCTCCGAGATCTAGAAGCTCTCGCAGATCAACGCCTCGGACAGCAAATCCCTAAATCACACGCCTAAGAAAATTAAAAAAAAAAAAAAAACCGCATCTCGTCCCCGACCACCAGGTGAACAGAGACAAAACCAAAACCAAAACCAAACCAACCCGCACAAAAAAAAAGCAAAAAAAACACGAACAACACGAGCAGAGCAGGTCTCCTCCTTACAGGAACAGGAAATCGGAGCAACAATTGAACGAAAACCGAGGAATCAACGGCCGGAGAGCTCGAACCTGCGAGCAGATTTCGCTCGGGAGACGGTAGATCGGGAGGCTCTCCACGAGCTTGCAAATCCTTTACGACGGCCAAATATATATATCGGTATCGCGTACGCCCCCCAGCGCTCTCTCTCTCTCTCTTCTCTCTCTCCTTTCTCTCTCTAGTTTTAGCTTCGCACTAGTTTCTCGCACTACTTTCTCTCTCTACTGGTGCGGTCCTTTTATAGACGCGGAATGGGGAGCAGAGAGAAACGGGTTAGGGATTCGGGGTGAGAAGGCAGATGTGAAGGGTGGGAAAGAGGAACAAGGTATCCAGTCACCTTAAATAGCGGCGAGCGAGATCGCGAGATATGCCGAGATTTTGATAGCGTATCGAGGAGGTGATAAGGAGCCCCCGCCCGCCTGCCTATCGCGGACTGATAAGCGCGCGCGCTTATCAGGTATAGGCGCGCGTGGCTATAAGTGCGTTGTCAATACGCCTAGATTTGGAGTTGTATCCGGCTGGGATAGCGGGCTTTCCGAAGCTGCATGTATGCGTGTGTTGTGTTTTCTTCCGTGAAAGTCACTCTCGTGTGAACAAAAAATTATTATGGCTAAAAAAATACCCCTCCTCCCCAGAAAAAAGAAATGAAAAAATGAGAAATAATAATTTGGAGAATCGATCTAGCGCGATGAGAAATTGGACTCACCCGAGAACCAAACTTGTGTATCGTGGAGAGATCCCGCACGAGCTAATTAGTCATTAGATCTTATCCGGATCCATCCTATAAGGATATAAATCTGTAGTTTTGAAATATCGAAGGCATTATATTTATCATTGGATACAAGTTACTATGTAGGGGGCTTATGTGCTCAAAAGGGAATGAAGCTATTTTTGGGGTGCACGAACATTTTCCCCTTTTTTGAGGAACTATACCTTTTCCGGCTTTTTGGGTAAGATGGAAAAAAATTTTAAGAAACTTTTTAATGCAGCCAGATTTAGTTTGCGAGTCAGCACTAGTTGATATTTTCATCGGTATATGAAAGCGCATGTTTTTAGCCTACTTCCATTTGTTGTCATTATTATTAGGTTGATAACATATAAAACCACAAATCATACCTATTGTGACCCAAATACTTAAGATTTTTTCTTGTGTCATTAAAAATTATAAACTTACCTATTATGAACAAATACTTCAAACTTGCCACTAAAAATCATTACATTTTACCCAATAGCCACTCAACCCAAGATGGAAAGGAGAATGTGAGAAGTTCAATTCCCCACCTTCTTAAAACTAAGGGTAGAGACATTTAATTTCAGTTATGGGGTTCGACTCTCACGTTCTGTAAAGAGGAAAAGCAAAAATTTTATAAATTAAAATTAGAATAGAACTGACAATAATAAAAGAATAAATACCCCAAACTTTTCCTTTTGTCATAAAAAATCTCAATGTTGTGCAAACATAACTTTGAGTTTTTTGTTTTTTTTTTGTAACACAAAAAAAGTCGGGAATATTTGTTTCAATTGGGAGTAATTGAGTTCTAAGGATAAATTAAGGGTTATTTGTGACAAAAAAAAATTGGGATATTTGTGTTACAACAAAATAATTTAGCTTTTTAGTGACATTATTATTATTATTATTATTATTATTATTATTATTATTATATCCTCTGGCGTGAAAGCAAACTCCATCTAACGACAAAAAAAGTGGAAACAAAAGGCGACAAGGGACAGGGTCGGTAGGACTTGTTTCGGGGGTTGGTTGCGGGCAAGAGGGAACGAAGAAACGGATGGGGGTGGACGGAGGAGGGTGGTTGGGGTCAATTTCGTAGAAGGCGATGTTGCATTATGGGACACGTGTCCAATGCCTTTTGCGCGGATTCTCGGGGGCAAAGAAAAGGAAATAAGTATTTCTGTCGCTAAAATCACTTTAGCCTAAGTTAGAAAGACGTAAGAAAATTGAACAGGGGAAGGCGTTACTTTTGGAAACGGGGAGTGGGGACCGTAGACGAAAAATGACCTCGTTTCATCCTTTCTCACGTTAGTGATTAAAAAAATTAAATAAAACTAAAAATGAAAAAAAAAAAACTATGCAAAGTTTACTATTTTTATAGGCCATCGCACTCATGTTATGAAGAAGATTAATAAATCCTTTTTATTAATTAAATTCTCGATTTGTCGCATCTGACAAGTTACCCAAACATCACCGGGGTGTAGTGTTAGGTTAATTTTAGGGGCACCGAATAATTTCCTGATCGAGTCTTATCGCGTTGTGTTCACGTGCATTAATTGTTTTGGTCCAAAAAATAAAAATTTATTTATATTTATGTATGTTTGTATTTGAGTATATCTACTGTAGAAAGTTGCAGCTACATGCATGCGCTTCAGTCAAAAGAAGCGGATGATGCCGGCTTCGGCGCGCGTGGTGCACATTTATTGAGAAACGGACTTGGATCTGTCATTCTTTTTCTTATATTTTTTATTTTTATTTTTGGGGTTTGATAATATCGTTTCGGCTGGTCATCGCAACAAATCATCTTCGTCAAATGCCGTGGGCACGAGGTTCTCCTTCAGTAACTACGTGCCAAATATGAAGGGTTTTTGTCCATCAAATCGGCCGACAATGCAACGGAACAATAAATATGTTGGAAAAATCATGAGTTTTTATTTTTCTCCTGGCGGTCCGTGCCGACTGGTGACAAAAGAGAACTTCCGATTTGATTCACAAGTCCGGCCTCATCCGCCAAATTATTCACAACCTCGAACGATTGAGTTTGGCTCATGGAAACGAATTTGCTCGCTTTAGTTAGTATCGAAGTAGTGATTAGGCGGTGGTATGAGAATTAAGAAGTGCGACCACCTATGAACTTGCATGCAATGAAGGGCTACATGTTGAGTGTCATGAACACCTCGTCAAGAAGTATTGATAAGAACTTTTCAACAAGGCTAATCATCTTGGTAGTGCTCCCACTCAACAGTGCACTTAATTTGGAGTTCTAATTGTAAAGTTTTCGCCATACTAAAAAGTGTCTTGTGAAATAACCCAAATGTCACATCAAAGGCACAATCCCCCTATTGCCCTTGTAGGACCAGGTGTTTTTATAGGCCCACCACCCTCCAAAATAGTTATACTTTGACACGGCATTGTGACACAACTGCCTCGTTTACTAGAATTTTAATCCACTATGACCCATCTGATGCTTTTCTCCTTTGATGCATGTGTAAACACTTTTCCAATAGATTATCCATTTTGGTAGTGCTCTCACTTGAGCATAACTAAACTGTAGACATCTAATACTAAATATTATCACTCTATCGAAAGTATTTCTTGTCGGTTAATCATGGTTTTACTTTCCTTACTCATATAACCAAGAAAACAATCCCCCATATTTGGTGGGTAATTTGATTTAATCTTGCCCCTTTTTTTATCTTAGAAACTTTTTAGGAGCAGTACCTTATCGGAGCCCTCTTGACAATAATGATCACTCCCTTCTCATATAAAACTAGGTCTTTACAAAGGGGCTACTTCTAGAATCATGCTTGATGTGGTCTTTGGCTTCGAGTCAATAGTTAGGAAAATTAACCAATCAATTCTAAACTTATTGTACGAAGCTAACTCGGTCCTAAATTTTTCAATTTTATCGATTTAAGGTGTGTTTGTTTAACTAAAAATGTCATGATAATGAAAAATATTTTCCAAGAAAATCAAAAAAAGAGAGTTTTTTATTTTGATGGTTTAAGGAAAGTGTTTTCCTTCTTGTTAGAGGATAAGTTGTTTTCCTTTAATGTAAGTTTGTTATTTTCAGTCCATAGAAAACACTTTCTATACATCAATTAGTTATCCATCATCCAAATAAAAAAAAAAAAATAAACGTTTTTCTTCAAACAAATGAACCTTGCTCAAAATTCTAATGTAGTCCTTTTACAAGAAATTGCTAATCCGGCGGTCCAGTCATTGTTAACCTTCCTTAGTGACACACCACCACATCAATGATTTCGAATAAAAATTGGCCAAAATGACTATATTGAAATTTTGCGCAAAGATTGAGAACTAAATTGGTAAAATTGAAAACTTTAAGTCTAAATTAGTATCATACTATAGATTTAGAAATAATTGGACAATTTCCTTGTCAACAATAATGAGGATGTTGATGCATTAATTCCAAAGTTTGTGATACTTCAATTAATTTGAAATGTAAGGACTTGTAGCTCTATTCATGAGTAAAACTTCCTTTTATGATGATTATAGTTGCGTTTGGCAACACTTTAGGAGAAGCCCTTTAGAAAATGTAAAGAATTTTAGGTGAAGGGATTTTTTCAAAATGCAATAGTGTTTGGTAAAGTGTGATTTAAAAATACATTGGGAAGCAACTTTGACTTAAATACCGTTTAAAAAAGTTACACCATTATATAAAGGATTTTTACTCTCTTTTTTTTTTCCCATAATTAGTTGTAAAACCTTTGTCGATAGAACTTACACCTTTGGCAACCAAGTCTAGTCACCAGCCAATCTCACCTATGGTCCCAACCTCTAGTGAGGCTGGTTGGCCCAAACTAGATTGATGGTAGCTAGATCTAGCCTCACCGACAACTTGAACCCTTATTGGGGACATCACGTGAGGTGAGAGCATTTTCCAATCATGAAAGTTTAGCGAGAATAAAATGGATTAAAAGAAAATTGTATTTGCATTCTCAAAATGTTAAAGTTTAAAGTACCTTTAGACTTGTTTTGTGCTAAAGGCTTTTAAAGGCCTTTAGTAATGTAATTGCATCTTCCAAAGCTTTCCAAAAACTTTGCCAAACACACTTGCATTTATCTAAAGGCTTTTAAAGCACAAGAAACTTTGGAAAATCGGTTCCCAAACACTCCCTACTTCCAAAAGCGATCATCAAGGGGCTCAATTTATGTAAATTAGGCTTTACCACCACCATGAGTGGCCATTGCGTAAAGTTCATTAAGTGATGTCTAACTTTGTCTAGATGCATCAAGTGAGAGGCGGGTCTTGCTGTCTCATTTACCATGACACAGAAAATTTTGGTTTATTAATGATGATCACAGCAAAACTACTTATTGTAGTTTGTCATGATGTACTCAAAATCACTTCATATCGTGTGAAAGAGAGAGGGTTGATTGGGGCATCGAGATTTTTCGGTTTGAGTACCGGAGGTTACTCTTTCAAAACTCACAATTACGTAAACCGATCTAGGTCAAGGCGGTGATGTCACAAACTCTACTTAACTCAGATTTGTTACTTACTAGTTGCTTCACGGGTCTTTAGATAGCCGAGCTTTGCGTTATTCTCTTAATTATCACGCGCAAATGAGAAAGGGAGAATCTGGGAAACTTTTGATAGACAATTTTTGCTTTCTAATTATTTTTTTAGTGAAATTATAAGGGTAATTGCTTCAAATAGGCAAAATTTTAGGTTCAAAGAGTTTCGAAATAATTCTATCGAATAATACTTTGGTCAAACTTTGGGAGTGCAAAGATGTTTTTTGAAATTGATCTAAGCTCACCACGTGTACTACAAAAGAACGGACAAATTGATAGGTTTCAGGAAGGAACTGATGGAGAGAGTGAAGGAGCAATGAAAATGAAAATTGCCCTTCAAACCTTTAAAAAATTAGAATCAAGCTTTTCTTTACGAATAATAACGAAAATCTACAGTTAAATTCCATAGAGTACAGATCTTCTTCCTTTTCCCCCTTAAATTAGCGGCGTTACTTAAACATCACCACTTGAATAAATTAAGCACATTATGGTTAATTTGTCGAAATTCCATATCATCACATTTTGGAATTTAATCCATATATTTAAATTCTCAATTACAAGCCCAACACTTTTCTTAATATACCGCTCTTACAATGATCTCATTAATAAATGCCTCGAAGCGCTTAAATATTCAAATCTCCGAATAATTCATTGTGCACATTTAAGAACAATCATGACACTGGAAATTTAGTATCCCCAACTTGGACAATACAAGCAACAGGAATGCTCATTAGACATCCAAATAGGAAGAGTCTCGAAAAAACAAGAAAAAGATTTGTTGTTTTCAATGCGTCGCTCGTCTTATGGCAACTATCCTCAACCGGGGGAATTGGGTCAACCTGTGGTTGAGGACAGTTGCCGTAAGATGTGTTAACCCAATTATGAGTATTTAATTTATCCTTACTCACTCCAAACGTGAAAAGTTATTATATTTGCTTATCCGGTAATAACTAAAAATCAAAGTTCATGACGTGGTGTATCTTTACCACTGTGAAGCCTCCTAATTCCCTCTTTATATTTGTCTTCCCGACAAAAAAGGAATAGAAAGACAACGCAGGGTCTCTCACCCCATAACGGTTCTCCCGCTTGTTTCCTCCGAATATCACTTGTATCTATCTAAAATCAAAATTCGACGAAGTAAAAAAAAAAAAAAATCGTGTTTTCCAATTTTTTTAATAAAATAAAGGTTGATGCATTATGATTTACCACTTTTAGGTGACGGGACGTCGACCGAATTTTACAATATTAGGAAAGTCAGGGCCGTCCGGTCTGACCAGCAGGCACAGGCTACCAGGCGCGTCGCCAGAAAAGCCAAAGACAAAGAGAGAGAAGCCCAGTGGAAAAGGCGACCCGCGCGTGTCGGCCACGCGCCCCCCAGCCCCCCACCTCCCTCCCTTAAATTCGATTTATTAAATAGATAAAATAAAAATAAAAGCAAAAATAAATAGACGTGTGACGGACGTTTTATTAAATGGATAAAGTTGAAGGTGCGATGGGGGAGGGAGTCATGCAAAACATTACAAAGTCTTCATCGCGAGCGGCCCCCTCCCCCTCTCGCGATTTTCTCGCGACTTTATCGCGTCGCGAGAAGACATCTCCTTTTATCGCGAGAGGAGAGAAGAGAGAAGAGAGATGTCGGGGCGGGGAGACAGCCTCACGTCAATTCACCGTGACGCAAGACATTTTAAACGGTTCTAATCAGGAGGGGGTTTTTGCTCTTTAGGGGAGGAGTGATCGGGTGCGGCTGGGCGCAGGTGAGCGCGGCGCTCGCCGGCTGCCACGTGGACCGGGCGGAGTCGCGCGTTGACTTGGGAGATCCCCGGAGGGGGAGATGCGTGGGCTGTTCTACGGCGGTCGTCATGGGGCGCCACGTAGGCAGCAACGTCCCTGTCGGTTTCCCGTCCGTTTCATGATTGGAGCCGACCGCACGCATTTCATTTATTATTATTATTTTTTTTTGTGTGTGTGTGGAAGAAAAGTTTTAAGTTTTATTATTAACCAAAAATAATGTGAGAAGGACAAGAAATCCCCAGTAAATGAATGCACCAGATAAAAATTTGAATTTACCATATTGAATTTCTTTTTTGAAATTTGAAATCAATCTTTCCGACGTTATTCTGATTTGTCTTCGCAAGAAATTTGTATAATAAGGTAATGTTTGCATGCGCTCGATCGAGATTTCGCAATACTTATTAAGTATAGGGCTTGTTTGTTTCGGCTAGAGTACTTTTTCACTTTCTCGTTAAAATATAAAAAAGATTTTGTCACCCGATATCTCGGGATAACTTGTTAAACATCAAAATAAGAAAAATTTCACTATTTTCAATGTATCGTATCTTTGTTAGTGTGATGTGTAACCAATTTAGTGAAAATTGAAAACTTCTCTTTTATTAAGTGAGTGGTAGCACACGTTGACAAGTCTCACATGCCAATATTTGTATATTATAAACATTTCAGGCGCTCTCTACGTTGCCGACATTTGTATTTAATAAACATTTCAAGTGATTTCTATGTTAAAAAAGGTGACAGTGTGTGAGCCAAAAGATTTTATTTAAGCAAAAAAAAAAATTGAAAGATAGTTCCGATAGACCGTTGTTGTATTTGCCAAAATAAGTTTAATAACCTTAGTAGAAATGTCATCATGGGTAAGTTGTCATCCGACACTATCGTCATATCCCATGAGCTCATATTGATTAGTGTATTCAAATGTCCTTATCCTATTCAAAGTTCTATATGCATCAAAGATCATGTAGATATATGATGGACTTAATTACACAAAAGATATCCGAAAAATCTTAAAAGCAAACATTTCGATCCTATATATTGCGAAAATTCCTTTATTTAAGGGTATTATGAGACTTCTTTCCTCGTTCCTAGATCTTCGATTGAATCCACAATTAAAAGATCCGCATTTGTCCTAAGATTTATGTTATGTTATTTTGGGGGATGCAGCAAAAAAAAGTTGACTTTAGATGTCTATAATTAGGCTTTGACCATCTCTCCTTGCCAAACAGAAAAGGCCTCGATGTATGATGATGTCAGCATGACGTGTGCGTATAATATCCAAAGTTTGAAAATTCAAGAGAAGTATCTGAAAGATCCGTTTCTTCAATTGCGTCATTATTGGTAGGAAAAAAAGAGGAAATTTATTTATAAATAAATAATACAACAAGAGTTTCGGTAATAAATGTGTGAAATTGAAAGTGAAGAAAGTAATCCTGCATTAGGGCATTAATATGTTATCTACATAACGTTGTCTCATTTTCTAACCGTTTATTTAAAAAAAAAAAATTAAGAAAATGGCTAAGGGAGAGCACCATTTATATCGTTAAATTATTTTTTAAGTTTTAATTTTTGAAAAAGGGTTAATCTAATAGTCACAAAATCTTAGAATTGCACGCGCAATTTTCCACCAATTGAGTCTTATTTTTCCGACCTTAAAAAAGGCAACGACGCATTCTCCTCCCCAATGAAGGCTAGCTAATTGGCACATGCTAATTCACGTGTACTTGAAACATAGCTTGACCCTTGATTTATGTGAATCTCACTCGAGGTATGCCCCTTAGGTCCACGAGAGCTATGCTTCAATTTTTTGTACTTACATGTAATAATATCTTTACTATAGGTAAATTCTCGGGACTTGATTCCACTAGATTAAGTCCATCATGGCCATCCACTTCTGGGGCCTAAGCAAGTCACACGACACGAACGGTTGCGATGGACTCGGTCCAATGAGCTCGGATCCCATGAGGAAGTCCCCTTTGCGCTGACACTGTACATGCACGCAGGGGACACTTGCATGTGGTAAAAGATGTCGCCTTTTTTTTTCACTTTTCCTTCTCCTCTCTTTTTCCTTCTTTCAGCGGCAGCGCAATTTCTCTTTCGCTCTTTTTTTAGCAGGTGATATCAAAAGTACCACACGAAATTTCATGTAGCGACCCTTTATTCTTTTCTTTCCCATGCCCAATAAGAAAGCCGAACTTTTTCATCAGCAAGATACTATACAATATGATTTTCACTTATTGCAATTTCTAGAACTTTATCGTTCTTTCTATTGCAGCACTAGAGATAAGTGTTTGATCTCTTCTCTTTACTAAATATAATTAGGGTTAACGTTATTGAAAATCTCAAACCAGTATCGTATGTCAAATTTATTCCTTTCGTCTCACAAGAAATTTTAAAGTGATACCCATGATACATTTACCTCAAATTAATTCTCCTTTCTACAAAAACAAAATTTAAATTGGTATGTTAGACCCTAATCTACCTTTTGTAAGACGAATATATTATAAAGTATGATAGATTTGGCATGAAAATCCATGTATGTTGACAAGCATGCAATTTAATGGAAAATGATTTGGATTGTGGGTATTAGTTTGGACTTTATGTGTGGAATGAAAATTAGTTTGTGATAAATGTGTCAAGAATATCGGCTTAAGATTTTAACAAACCTTATAATTGCGACTATGTAGTAAATCTATAATTACAATAATTTTCAATAGACTAGAGATATTCTCGCCATTGTTAGGTACTTAAATTGTCCATCTATATTCTACCCTAATTCACTGTGAAACACATAAAAATTGTTTCTCACCAAATGCGTTAGCTCCGATCAAGGATCAAAAAGTCAAAAGTTGCAAAAAGGTTGTCGACATCCTGTTGGTATAACGTTAATTCGGAGAGAATAGCTTAGTCTGAGTTACAATGATATGCAGCACGTTTGTGAAGGGAAAACACATTTTTCAACCTGTTTCTTGATGATGTGTTGTTGTTGTTATTGTTCATTTTCTTAATAATTTTTTTGTTAGTTAATCAGATTTGCATTATATTGGACATTTACAGATGAATTTAAATTTATTTTACGCAAAAAGCAGTCTTAAAATCATGGCACGTATATAAATATAGGTGATTATATGCCAAAAAAAGATACCCACCAACTGTTTGTTAGATAAGTCTTAGCCAAAATTAATTAAGATTGAATTCTTTAAAAAATTCCCATAAGAGAATATGGTGATTTTATAAACTTATGCATATAAAATTATAAAAGATTTATTTCACAATTCGCATTAAAATAATAATATTTTATCTTCTATCTTCTACGTTTGAAGACACAAGTTTCAACATATGCATCCACATTCACGTTAGTCATTGCTTACTAAAATTTAGGCTCTAAATAGGTTCAAAACCGATATCTAACGAGTCGGACAGAATCCACGGCGGCATCCATACGAATCCTATTAAAAAGATCAAACACATTTTTCTCTCGATACTCAAGTTGATATAATATTTCGCCGTTTTAAAACACGACAAATGTATCCTCCTCACTTGGGAAATTTTCCAAGTCATACATGTGTATCATATCAAATTTTCTAAACGATTCATCTAGATTCGATCATAATGTATATACATGACGTCATAAAATAATTTTAGAACGGGTGAGGATTTCCCATACTCAATTATAACGACACGTCATGACATCATCTGCCATGCTCCGGGGTACGGCGGCCCGGAACACCCCTCGTTTTCGGACCCGATGCATTCGTCGACGACTGAGTCTCTCTACAAGAAAAAAAACAATGTGAGAAAACGAAAGGAGAAAAAAAGAAAAAAAAAAAAAAAAGAAATTTCGGGAGGAGAAAATGACGTGTGGGGTGGTGGGCGCGTGCAGAATCCGAGGTAAGTTGAGTGAGGAAGATGAGATTGAATCATTTTCCAAACGGGGACATCTGCACTACGACAAAAAGGTATAATTTTCCTTTTCCTTTTTTTTTAATAATTAAAATAAAGGAAATAGAAGCCAAATTAAAGTAATTAAAAAAAAAAATGTGGGGGAAATCCATTGGGGCAACACAACAGACGTCGCGATCGAAGGGGGCGTTTTCTTGGATGCTTCGCTGGCGAACGCATGCCAATTGCCGATATAGCATCATCGCTCTCCCCTCCCCCCTTTCCATTTCCTTTTCCTACGCCCAATCTTTGTCATCATCTACCTTTAGGATACGTCCACACAGCTTAACGTCCACCCACAAGCCACAACCCAACACATGCACATCTCCCCCCATCCTCTCGTGTCCTTCGTCGTTTCTTTTGATAGCGACGCACACTAATGGGAAAAGTGAAATGGGTGGAAAGGTTAGAACACGTTTGCCTCCCAATTTTGAAGGTTGTGACTAATAAAGGTGAACGGTTCTAGTCCCAGTTTTAAGTTACCAGTTTCGTATAAGTCTATCCGTTTAAACACATTTGTTATTTTTTGGAATTTGAAATCTATCTTACGTACCCTGAAACTTAAAATTTATTATGTCATAAGTTTTAGAGTCCACAAAAGCTTCATCTTTGTATAATTTATTGAATGGTTGTAGTGAATTATAACATTTAATGATCCAACACTTGTTTCTATAATTCACTGATGATAACTTAAATTTAGATACACAAAGAATGTGCAATATTAACAAAGAAAAAATCTTAATCATAAGATAGAAGCTTAGGACAATGGTTCTAGATTGTACACTCGTTATTGGATGTCACGGTATATTGCAGGATCACGTGAAGACATAAATAAAGAAAAACACAAAAACTTATTTTAAGTTCTGAACTCTCTAATTTTTGGAATTCGGAACCAAAGAGGTTCCTATATGTTTGATTCTTTGGTTTTCAAGTTTTACTTTGGAACCATGTTCACCTCCAGTGGCTAAGGATGAGCGATTCTAGGTCAATCTTGGAAGTTACTTGTTAGAATTGATTCCTAAATTGTTGGGACTTGGAACTTTTTAAGGTTTACTTGGATTCCACGTGAATTCTTGATTGAACAATTGTAGTGAATATTGTCGAAATGGTGATGAGGGGTATCTGGCCTTGACCAGTGGTCGGCGACCTCTATTGGCCCTTAACAATAAAAATAAAAGAAAAGCAAAAAAGGAACAATATTATAAAAAATCACCAAAATTAAAAATTTCAATTTTTTTTTCACACCATCGTTAGTCTGTCACGTAGGATGGCCAGTATCCACATTGCTGGATGAACTATATTGCAAATTGCAAAAGATCTAAAATTGATATAAGCGCAATAAATTGGAGACTTTTTTGGATAATTCTTCCCATACTTATCAGTTGGTCATAATCCTAATCAGCTACTCCAAGTAAGTATCAAGAAATCCAACTTGGCCTTTTACTCATGCGCTATGGGGAACTCAAATCAACTCGTGTGCTCGAACTAACCTTCTTATGAGCCGGTCGCTTCGATATCATCACATCATCGAGCATGGGAGAGGCCGCCCCCGGTCAAACCTTCCAAACTTTTTGACACGAGTGGCTATTTTTCCGACCTTTCAGACGTGGTACCACATGACCCAAAAAAAAAAAAAAAAAAATGTGGCCCCCAATTACTTAGAGTTTAAGAAAAGACAAAAGATAAGAAAACAATTTTTTCTAGTCGAGTTATGTGGGTCCATCATAGTCGAATTGAACCGTCAAAAATACAAAGTTCTGCGAATAAATTTCATCGATTAGTTCTAAATCAGGAAAGATTTGGCCAGAAAAGACCGTACTAGAATTTTATATAAATATTTTAGAATAAATTGGTAAAATTAAAATTTTAAAGGTTAAATTGGTATTCGTGCAATATGTGCATGACTAATTGGATAATTCTTCCGAGATTTAATGCTTTATTTTTCCGTTGACAAACAGTTTGAACGCACATGAATTTCTCAGTGAAAAATTCGGACCCTTCCAAGTCAAAATAGGAAAGATGCCCGAAAGCGACAGCATCGACACCTTGAACGAGGGCCATAACTTGGACCCAAGCAACTTTACGGGTAAACAACTCAAATCATGAGATGGGTCACAATCGACTTTAAAAATTCACAAAAAAAAAAAAAGGGAAATGAAGAAAAAGAAAAAGAAAAAATGGGGGAATCCGTATTTGACTTCTTCAGTGCATGGAAGTGGGTAAAGCCTAGCTAAGCGCCCCCATCGTTCTCGGGGTCGTCCTTTCGTGTTGAATAATTTAGAACGGGGGGCGCGGGCGAAATGACGGTTTAGCCCTTGAGGTTGACTGGGAACGCCACAACGCGACGCGATCCCTTCCTCGGGGTGCGACTGGTGTCGTGACGAATCGTCTCTTATTCTACGTCAACCTCTCTCTCTTTTCTTTTTCCACATCTCTTTTCGAATGAATTTTTTTTTTTCTTTTATCGCGAGTAATCCTGTCGATTCTCAATCGCATTTTTTTTCCTTCTCTTCAGCCCCATCAAACGTTCAAAGGATGCCGAGACCCGATTTGGTCCTTCTAGAAGACTCGTCCGTGGCTTTCTTTTCCTTCTTTTTACGATTGATTGATTCCTAATGAAATTACGACAATCGTGTGTTCATGCGTGGACAATTTATAATCATTTAGACCCGAGTAGGGTTAGAAAATTAGGGATCGGCATGATTCCACAGTTGAACTGAGAACTTAGAATGGGACTTTTATTGGTCCGGTTCTAAGTTTTAAAGTATGTAGGTTGGGTTTTAAATTCCAAAAAAATTAGATAATTTTATTTCAACGTGTAGGTTCCAAGATGGAATCTAGAAATTTTTTTTATGCTTTTCTTGTTTTATATCTTTGCACGATCCTATGGCATTTCCATGGTGTCTAATAATGAGCGTGTAATTTGTAATCATTAATAATCCGAGTTTTCATTTCTAACGATATCCATGACTTAAACTTTTATTTTGTTAATATTTAATAATTTTCATGTGTTGAAATATAATCTATGAAGAATGGATTGTAGCAATGGTGATCATTAGATGTCATGATTTACTACAATCATTTAATTAAAAGTATATGTGAAATCTGAGTAAACTTTAAAATCAAGTCTAAAAGCTGTGACAGAGAGTTTGATTTCCAAGTTGAATATGTAAAGTAGGTTTCAAGTCTAATTTGGATGGGAGTTGGACCTGGAACCGGTCACTTCTATGAAAAATTAATTATTGGCAAACAAATGTTACATTGGAACATGGTTTATTGCGTCTTGGATCGACTTGCTCTGATACCACTTTTCAACCCACATGGGTACAAGGAAATCGAACTCAACGTTCTACCGTAGAAAAGAAAAAGCAGGACTAAGTGAGAAAAGGGAGATTAATCTTTTCGCCCTAAGAATTCATTGTCTTAACATGATTCGCTCATACCATCATATGTAAAGTCACATGAAAACTATTGAGGCAAAGAATTCAATTCTTAATTTTCTTTCCCCTAATTGCAAGCCGTGATTACTCCTTTTGTCTTCAGTGCAATTCCCTTCTCACCCCCAGTCGCACCACTTACATTTACACCCAGCCATTATAATAATAATAATTGTATCTTGACCAATGCATTTTTTCCTATTTCCATTGTTGGTATTTTTTCATGGAAGAAAGTCTGTCCGTACCTTTTTTTCTCCCCCTATTTTTGGGTTTTTTTTTTTTTTTTAAATTTATTAAAGATCTCGTGGAATTTTTTTCAGGGTCCAGGATATGGTCAAGTTCGGCCATTCAGCATCTGTGTCGTTTCAATACCTTGAGCGTTTCTAAAGGAGTTTAGACTGAACGATTTGGTTAGGCAACTCTAATAAAGTATAGGGTTTTTGACAATTCCTTGATAATTATAACGCTTCTAAAAGTTGAAATGACTTTTGAAAGTGGCTCACCCATTTTTAGGCACCGTAAATTAGAGACATGTATTATTGAACAAATAATAGAGTTACACTTCACATCACATTACAACATGATTGCAATTACGATTTGGTTAAACTATAGTACCGAAAAAGCTTCAGGCCTTAGATGCAACTTGATTTTGAGTTTGAATCACCACAACTCTCACTCTTAGCAATCCACAACCATCAGCAAAAAATGAGGATGGACGATTTGCATGCATTTAGAGTTATCAATTAATGGAACATTAAAAAATGATTCAAATGATCAATGAATTTTGGTATGCTATCAATATCGACACATAAATTCTAACTACCTTATTTCATCATACGTAATGCAGAAAATTATGAGTTATCACAATTTCTAAATAAAAATATCATTAAAATGATTCACATGCGCATTTTCATTTAATAATGGTAGGTCATCACAAATTGGATTTAAGTCAGTCCAGTCATAAATCGACTCGGGATCAACCCAAAGTGCTGCATGGGTTTAAGGAAGGATGCCCTACTCTCATTTGAATTTTCAAGACCGAGCTCCGGCGAGCTCGCCACAAGGGGACATGACCTGAGACGGAATGCAGATGGAGGCCACAAACGTTCAGCAAAATTCGATCAGGAATGAATGCAAGAAAGCCCCACGTCCGACAAGAGAAAAGCTGCGGCGAGACTCGAAGATGGGAAGGTAGAGAGATACTCTCCGTTTCCTTGTACTGTAACGGACGAAACCGCTAAGGCAAGAGAGAAGATTGGCAAGGAAAATGTTGAGAAAGATTTCACTGGCCAGCATGGAGGATGGTGAGACGTAAACATGGACCGAAGACCTGGCGAAACAAAATCAAGGGATGAATTCATGGGATTGTCGTTCTCGCGGCAGTCCAAGGCGTCCCCGGGGCATCACCATCGTCCGTCCACGACGACGATTTGTACCGTGAACACCATGGTTCAGCGAGCTTCCAGCGTCTTTGGCTCTGCTACCACTCGGCTTTCATTCTTGGCGAAGAAGGCGGACCAAAGCATCGACCAGCGCGCATATTTCACGTACCCACGTTCTCCATTCAAGGGGAAATTGTGCATGGACGGGACAGAAAAGGAACCCTTCAAGCACGCCTTGGCCGTTTCAAGCGGCTGTTTTTCCTGGGTTATTTGCTCATTGATGTCCGTTAATCATGCAAACACTGCACGTCTCCCTAGGTCCGAATAGCAAGAGTTTAGCACGGACATGGCAATCAAATCGATAATCCCTCAGAGGGTCAATGCAGAATGTCGCCATTGAGCTTTAGAGAATTTGATTGTACATGTGTGATGGGTTCTCTTTAATTATATATTATGTTGCACATGTTTGTTAAGGTCCCAACGCAAAGTATATGGGTCCGCACCTAGTTAGGAGATAGTACAGCTTGAAATATACTCACCCATCTCAATCATCTTATCAATCTTGAAGGAGCACGTCACAGTGAAAATTGGAATTTGGCTTATTTTCTCACCCTCTCATGTCTTTATCATCCATCCAACACGATAGAAAAGGGAAAGAAGGAAAAAAAGAAGAGAAACACGATAGAAAGGAGGAAAAGAAAAGACCCCACCTTTCTAGGGATGTGACTAGAGATTACAAAGGAAGGAAGGATGAGCTTAAGCATATCTCATCTTCATATGTGGAATCCATGCGTGTAAAAGCAAAAGTGAAGATAATCTAAGAAGAAGAGTAGACATTAAGCCTCCTGCTGCTAACATCACCGGAATGCACTCACAAACTTTGACATGGTTTTGGTGGACGTAACACATTCATCAGATGTTAACACGGTTTGAATCCAAAACTAATTCAGACTGACAAGAACCAGAGACTCTAAGCTTGCATACTGAAATGCCTAATGTGGAATATAGGCAAATCAATTGAACTGGAAGTGTTTGAACATGACAGTTGAAAAAATTTATCCAAACAAGAGCACCAGCATCAGATGCCGCCATGAATAAAATCCTTAGCAAGATGGCATCTAACTTGAAACTTTCTGAGGGCCCTTTTCTTGAATGACAATTTCTTTTGAAGATATGCCATATCGAATGCTTTTACCTGTTTCACTTCTTAACGAATTGTGGGTATAGCTCGATCTAAATTGGCCATCAACATCCCTGTCTATTGAGAAACAAGTCTTAAACACAAGCTGAACTTGCTACAAAAGGGAAATGCTAGGGACGCTCGCATTGCTCCGTATTCACCGGACCAACAGAGGCTTCTCTGGCAATTGTTGGAGCAGATCAACAGTCATATCACAGTGCGACTGTCCATAGCACTCCTCTTGCTATCAGCACTAAAGATCTACACTGTCTACGTCCTGGTATGATAATCTCAAGCTAGTCAAAACGAAAGATGAAACCAACATGGGTCAGGCATCAGTGGCATTGTTAAATCAGCTCCAAAGATTTCAGTCCTGACTTCTAACACAGCCCCCAGGAAGGAGAAACTTGAATTTTTCTGCATTTGCTATGACATATGCAGGAAGGTGGACTGCAGAAGCTGAACGGGAGATTGGACCCAACTTCTTGATCAACTCCTTGAACGTGTATTCTTCAGGAAGCATGTCGAAAAGATCATCTCCCTGACAAATGAGCTTTTGAATCCTCGGATAGCTCATATAATCCTTCCTTCTGACTCGGTCTGCATGGCTGTAAGCAGTCATCTTAAATATAAACTCTCGGATACTCCGGAAGCAAAAGCTACAATGCCATCCTGCATCAGACAATAAAAGGTTGGTTTGGCGTGAGTGCCGATAAAGGGTCTTCGGACCATAAATGTGAGCAGTGGCTCGCCAACTGCTGTAGTCCACCGGGAACTCAAAAGAATACATGTAATGCCTTAATTCCAGATGCATTACAGGTGGGATCCCATCACACCACTTCAACAGTTTCAAAGTATGTGGGCTCGGAATCTCATCAGTGTCGGACATTATCAATAAGTCCCCATATGAAATTCCAGACCGGCGAAGCAACCCATTCATAGCCACCCGTTGCTCGGACTCGAGCTTAAATGGGTCTTCATGTGATCCACGATTAGCAACTCGACCAGGAAATGTATCATGGGCAATCTTCCCTTCAGCAAAAGCATATCGAGCACGGTTCGAAGTGAAAAAAAGAGGTTTCGGAATGCCTGTGAATGTGGTATTAGACTCAAGAATCACAAATTTAGTGACATATGGGTAGAGCTCACGCCACCTTATTTCCAGTGTATCTAGCTCATTGCTGAAAATTACAGCATCATACACCTGCCGAGGCTGGGGGAGAATGGACCAGCCATGAAGGCGACACAGATGCTCCATTGACACATTCTCTGCATAATAGTGAGGTATGTGTTGGAAGGAGGCTGGTGGTTTGTCCCAAAGTGGACGGAGAAAGTATGATATTTTCTGGCCATAAGTGAATACCCCGAGTAGACAGATAGGAACAATGATCAGAAGTAGGAGAAAGAGTATCTTTGGCGGTGTTCGTCTAGACGGGAGGCGGTGGGGTCGTGCGGCCATTCTTTGTAGGATCATGGAAAGAATCTAACAGTAACATCTTCAGTATGATCAATTAAAATACTTGAGCAGTGCAGGAGCCTGGGGAATGGGATGAGTAAACTCCCCTGGGCCAGAAAAATAACAGATGAAGCTCCATGGGATGTTACTAGATAACCTGAAAAAATTTGTATGGTCATTAGTTAAAATGGCCAGAACATACATTTTGCTCTAAATATGACAAACGAAAAAAGAATTGGAGCTTGGAAATCAGGTCTCCAAACGTCTAGCACAAGCCAAGCAATATCAACAACAGCAATTCCAAATATATGCTTTGCATTGAGGAATTATAAATGGACGATTTACACATTGAAAATCAAGTTGTTTCAGACCCATTATAGTATGAGCTATTGCTTCACAAGCTCACTGGATCATAAAATTAGTAGAAACCAATGGCCGAAAATTCTTTGCAAATCAGTCAAGAAGACAAACGCAATATTAGGCTAGTCCAACTTGATCCATGTAATATAGAAAGGTAACAAGAATTACCCCTCTTTGGTGCATGGCCTTATTTAAGTATGAGCTTTAGTCGGTCTTCCTATACCCTATATGAACTTCATTCTTTGATGTGTAACATTTCTTAAGCAGCTATTTCATCCAGCTTTAATGCAGGGAAATAATACCACAATAGAGAATCTGGCAAGAGTCACAATGATGTTTGAGGATAATAGTAGAAAGCTCTCTAATAAGACTTGGCAGCCATTAGGAATTCGATTACATTTGTAAACTAAGTCTTTGGAGTGTAAGTGCCAGCCCTTTTCTGAAAATGATGTTAATGATCCGTGCTCCTGCAACCTGAGATTATCCTTGTGTCGGTGTCAAGTCATAATGCACTGTCAATGTTTTTGGTTTCTTTCTTTCTTTTTTCTCATCTCAGTCAATTGCAAGTAATGCCTTTTTTAACACATCCACCAAAGTACAATAAAACTTTTTCAGCAGACCTGAAACTCTACTGAATTTGCCTTCACTTTAGCACTTGATCCTGAGGCTTACCTCACCAGTTTGTGATCTTGCATAAAGTATTACAATTCAAGAGCAAGATAAGCTCATCAGAGACCACAACTGGTGCAGAAGAGAGGCATCCACCAATTAAAGTGAAAATTCAAAAAATCGTCAGTCTCAACCAACACTGTTCCATGGTCAGTCAACTAATGATGAAAAATCCCAACAAAGCCTTTACACAATATAGGAGTCTTATCTGTTTATAATCGGTTTCAATGGCCAGGTGAACAAATTGGAATGTTGGACTTTTAGAGCATGTTGAAGAAGAGATATGATAGAGTACCAAAGGAAAATTCCCAAGTTACGGAATTTTCTTTTCCAGCTAATTGTCAAAACCAATACACTATGTTTGGGAAATGAACTTTCCTCTCCATTCGAAAATCGCACATCCTTGACATCATCATTACTTACGTTTAGATAACTCTTCAAAGGATACAAAATGCAACTAGTCTAAAAAATAGCAAGGAGCATATGGCTTCGCTTGGTTGCTCATCCACTCAATCAAGAAAGATCCATCAGACCTCTCATTGACAAAGAGCTCAAACTTCTAGTCCCCAGAATGCTGCTCAGGCCAGCCTATTTAGGACAGACCTTGGGCAGTTTTGGATGAGGAGTTCAAGGAGAACAGGACGTTCCTCACATAATTACCAAGGTTTGGGATAGACCACACTGTTGGTTTTAGGCCACCCAGTTTCTCTCCAAACAAATCACACGTCAAAAGCTCTTGCAGACTGTAGTCTTGATATGCTTCTTCTTTTAATAACCATGACAAGAAGCATATAATCTGAGTTATATCGTAGCCAGTATGCACCTCAGACAGGGTAATCCCATTAGGAATGATCACATGACACCGAAATGGGTACTGTCTAGGAGGTTTTCAGAAATCCCCCGACTGCCACACGAGCCAATTGCAGCATAAATGGCGACATTGTCAACATTACCGGGCAAAAGCTTAATCCTCAAGGAACAACACCATCTAACCGAGAGCTTCATCTCAGGATTGTCAAAACATTAACCAGGACAATCCAAGGACGTCGAGAACGGGTCCAAGTTCATCTTTTTACACAGGAAATCAAGACAAAAAAAACACACCCAAAAAAGGGGAAAGCCCAACAACGAGAATCAATCGCAATCGGCAAAAAATGCGCCGCCCCGGAGCTTCCTTCCGTAAAAGCCGAATAACCCAACCACGAACCCACGAAACGATTACAAACCCATGCATGCACGCAACGAAATCATTCGTCCCGGAGCAAAAGAACAAACATTCGATGCCCGAAAAGAAAAAAAAAAAGAGCCAAGAAATTACCAGAAATAACGAAAGAGAAGAAGAAGGAGGAGGAGAGAACTCACTAATTCGCCGCCGCGAGCTCCGACGAAGGCCTGCGCAGACGAGAGCCGCGCACCAATCACTCCGTCGCGGACAAGGTCATCGGCGACATCAACAACAAGCAACCCGGAAGGCCAGGCGGGGGGCGTACGTATATATGCACGTAGACGTGGGCATACGTCAGAGAGAGAAAGGGAGATGGGAGTGGGAGATACAGAGAGACAGAGAGAGACAGATGGGTGGCGAAGGAGGTGGTGGAGAAGATGCATCCCCCCGGGGGTGTGTCACGTGCGGCCCACGTGCGGGAAGGGACACAGGGAAGCACGTGCGGGGCCCCGGTCCGCGTGCCCGTCGCGGAACGAGGGCCGTCCCTTTCGGAGACTCCGAGGCGGGGACCCGCGGACTTACCGAGGGGCCCGGTTGGGTCGGCCGACGTGTCGGCGTGCCATTGGCGGGGCCCGACGAGGCGGGATGCGTCGAGATGCAGAGGAACAATCGATGCTCATCGCTTGTCTTCAAACTCGTCGACGTGCGTTGGAGCTGGCCACCTGCTCTTGTCGCGGGGCGTTGACTTTTCTTTGCGTTTTTTGGATGAGGGCGGGCACTCTTCCGACATCTGTAAAATGGGATTTTTTGTTTTCATTTTTAATAAAACCTCAAATTGCATCCATTGTGACACAAAGAGCCAGGTATATAATTTTAAATTTGCACGTCATAACATAAATATCTCAAATTTTCTTTTGCGTAAAAAAAGCCCACAAAATATATTTTGAAGGAAAGAAGGAGGAGATCTGGAAATAAATGATTTTACATATCAATCTATGTACACAAAGTTAATCTTCTAATTAAATCAATAATCAAATCATATCTTTGATTGAATAATCCAGGAGATTCCGCATATCTTCCAACATTGAATAAATGATATATTAGTGTAGTAGAGGGTATATATATATGATACATATATAAGTTTGGATTTTTTTTTCTTGACATAAAAAAATTGGGGGTATTTGTATTACGTGAACAAGTTTAATGTGTTTAGTGACATAAAAAAAGTTTAGAATATTTATATCATAATAGATATAATTTGAGATTTTTGGTAATATTTGGTCAAAAGAAAATTAGGCATTGAGTCACTTTCAAGTTCTCTTTAAATTTGTCTTTACGTGAATTTCCTGATGTCTTGGTCTCTTTAATTTCGTCTCTACTTGAATTTCCTAATGTCTTGGTCAATTGAAATTTGAGTCTCTATGGGAGTTTTTCTCGGTTTCGTGGAAAAGATGACTTACATCGTGAGGAAATATGAAAGGCCTGTTGGTCCGAGGGAAAGCAAAAGGAGTTTGTGATAAAGACAGTCCGAGTGTGATCCAGATAGGAAAAATTATAAAGACACTTAGGAGTTTGTTACTTCAGAATAAAATATATATATAAAAAAGTAAAAGGGCCATGATGCTCCCCGAATCCTTAATTAAGCAAAAAGCAAAAGGTCAAGTAGGACCAATAGAATCTAACAATTAAAAAAAAAAAAAAAAAAAAAAAAACGAAGTAGGACCAACAGGGACGAAATGATGTGATTTCCTCAATCGCATCAGTTTGCAAATTTTGCACCTATTGATACGTTTTTATTATATCTATACAGATATTTTGTTAAGAGTGAGAGCAGTTCATTTTCGGTTATTCTCAAAACAAAATTTTAATTTTAGGTCAAATCCTAATTTTGATTTAATTTTATTTTTGTCCAAAAACATAATCTCAACATGAGGTTCAGTCCCATTTGTTATGAATTTTTTTTTCTTGAAAAAATTAAATTTTAGGTTTAATCTCAAATCTGTCCCAAACTTTTTTTTTTTTTTTATCTAGAAAAAATTAACAACTTTAATTGTAGCCCAAATTCTGCCTTGAACCCCTCCCCCCTATTTTTTTTCCTAAAACAAATTACCAATGTTCAATTTAGTTTCAAGACTGTAGCCATTAACTCTTCATCCAAAAATTGCCGTTTGTTATGTGACGTAACGTTTTCATGTCAGTAATAAATTCACATCAATAAAGTGACACGGAAAATTATCTTTAAAATGAAACTGTTTTTTGATATGAAAATCAAGGATGACAGATGATATTTTTTTGAACGGATGGCTAAGGGGGGTAGATTTAGGATTAGAGTTAAAGTTTATATTTTTTTTAAACAAAAAAAATTCAGGATAGATTTGAGACTTGATCTAAAGTTGGTTTTTTTAGGAAAACAAGTCGTTGTGAAATTGGGACTAGAGCTAAAGTTAAGCGTACTGGAAAAAACACGAAGAGTAAATATTGTCTCAAATAAAGATTTGAAATGGTCAAGGTAGTGTTAGATAAGAACTAAACTCGTTGGTTGGACAAATCTTTGTTGGCTGTCTGTTTCCAGGGAGTAGAATAGGCATAATCTCGTCCAAAAAGACAATAGATTGAAAAATGGATAATATACTTAAATTGAATTGGGATTAGGTTTTTCTTTCAAAATTTCATGTTTCTTCTTCCTCTCTCATTGCTCAATCAAATCGCCCTCACTCACTACTCGATGCTCCTCACTCGGTCCTCAGTGCTCCTCACTAATATATTACTGGAGAACATAATGCTGTCGGATATTCCCATTAACTTGGAGAGGCATTTCCAAAAAGGGATCCATGTAGCCTTGCAAGTGTTGGCTGAGTTTGCCTCATTTGTGGGCCCAGCCAATTGATAAAACAAAAGAAAAAAAGAGTCAAAGACAAAAAGAACAAAAGAAAGTTGGGTGCTTCATTCGTGTGGGTGGAGCTCGAAAGTGGAGAAGAAAAGGAGAAAATAGAGTTCTCGAGAGTGAGTGAATGAGACGAATAAAAAAGGGATGAAAATTTGTGGTCTCAATTCAAGGGCCAAACATTGACAAAATTGACTTAAATTTGAGTATGTTGTTCGTTACAAGTTGATTGGTTTCATTTGTTGAGAATCTCCTCTCAATTCTCTCATCGAAGTTGGGGTTTTATTACTCCAAATTTATTGATTCAATTTTGTGGTGAGAATATATTATTGTATTATTGATGTTAAACCGTTAGTGTATAACTAAAAAAACTACTTTGTGTATCCTATTTTTCTTAGTGATTAGTTAAAATTTTTGGACGATCTATGATTTTTCCTGCATTGAGTTTTCACTTTAAATCCTTGATATTTCTATTGGCTTTATTTTCTTATCAATTTGGCGTGATATTTGCTTATACCGAGATTGCATTGGCTAGTTGTCAATGGAGTTAAGTTCATTCCAGTTGGTTTAGTTTTAGGAGAGAAATTGATTCTAGATTGGGTTTTGGCGAATTGTTGCTGGGGTTCTTCCCAACAAAGTCATATCAGAGCTAAGGTTGAAATTCTAGTATCAAATGAAAGAAACTAGCGGCACAATGTTTATGTTAAATTTCTTGAATTACTCTAATTGGAAGTCTCGGACGGAAGACATGCTATATTTTCAAAGATTTGTTTGATTCCATTGAGGGTGATGAGGCTAAAGGAGATAATAAAGACAAAAAAATGGGAGTGAATGAATCAGACAACGATTGAGTTTATTCAACAATAAATTGATGATAGTGTATTTTTATCATGTTGCTTAAGAAATGAAAGTGGATATTTTGTGGAAGAAATTACAAGATTTCTATGAGAGGAGAACTCCATGAAATAAAGCTTCACTAGTAAAAAGAGTTATGAATTTGAGATACAAGTAAGGGAGTAGCATGTTGGAACACTTGAGTAAATTTTAAGATGTTGTAAATCAATTGATAAATAATAAATTGACCTTGGTGATGAATTGCAATTATGTTTATTGCTTGATATTCTTCTCAATAGTTGGTACACTTTGATTGTGGCGTTAAATAATTTGGCTCTTTTCGATGTGCTTTATACAAACATGGTTAAATAAAGCTTGTTCAATGAAGAAACAAGAAAAAAAAATGCTAGAATTATGCTTCCAAATTGAAGGCTCTTGTGATAGAAAATAGGGCAAAAAGTCAATCAAGAGAAAATTTCAAAGTGATGATAATAGAGGCAAGTCAAGAGGAATGTTGAAATCAAGGCCGATGAGGAGAAGTGTGAAGTGTTATAATTATGGTAAGATGGGACATTATGTCAAAGACTGTTAAAATGGAAAATAATGGTGTTTCTAAGGTTACTAGCATGGGGAAAGTAAAAGTAGGAAAGCCAAGTTCTATGCTCCTTTCAATAGGTTCAATTCAATTATGTAGACTTCAAATATTCAGTTGGCAATCTCCGAAAAGGATGGAAAATAATGGTGTTTCAAACTAGCATGGGGAAAGTAAAAGTAGGAAAGCCAAGTTCTATGCCCCTTTCAATAGGTTCAATTCAATCATGTAGATACCAAAAAAAGATTCAAATATTCAGTTGGCAATCTCAGAAGCAAGTAATCAATCTCGAATGCAATCAACCACTGGGATTCGGACCCTTCCAGGAAGGGGGAGGTGAGGTTCAAATCCCCACCTTCTTAATGGGATGGGGACAAGTAAGTGAAAGGAATTGACAAAAAAAAAAAAAATCTCGAATGCAATCATTGATAAGGTAACCATCAAGTAATGTAGTCAATGAAACCGTCGAAGAATTGTTATTTATGATCAGGAGAGGGATCGATAGGTGAGCCCATCGCGGTCTTTGAGGAGCTTGGTCATCTCAACCGTCGATAAGAGATGGCCGGAGCTCGGTCATGGAATAAATAGAGCTCTGCTTTGACCATGTTGATGAATGTTTGATGTTGAAATGTCTTTAGTTTTCGGTTGTTTGTTGCATATAAAACATACCAACATGGGATTATAGTCACAACAAAACACACTCCAAGTAATCAAAGATTCAAAATTAAAGTCAACCATTCTGCTAGCAAAATGAAGGCTTAGTGTCGGCAAAGATCTTCAATGAAGTGAGGCAAAGACAAGTAAGAAGAGCCTCCCTCCATCAAAGCCTTTCTACTCTTGTCACTCACCTCTTTCATCTTCTTCCTCCTCTCGCCGGCGTCCTTGCCCTGCATGAACTTCCTTATCCCTCCCGCTATTTCATCTGCCATCACGATGACGCCGCTCCCTTTGACTAGATCTCTCCAATAATCCATCTTGATATCCACCGCGAGGCCGAGCTCCACCACTAGCTCGAATGCATTGAGCTGTTGCTCCGCATATTGGGGCCACACTGTGATTGGCACGCCGAACCAAATGCTCTTTAGTGTCGAGTTCCACCCACAGTGCGACACAAACCCTCCGATGGCCGGGTGGGCTAGGACCCTGACCTATGGGGCCCACCCGATCACTCTCCCAACCCCAGCCGTCCTGTCCAAGAACCCGTCGAGTAGGACCTCTGTGGGATTTGTGTATCCGGGCTCCTGGTTTGTTCTTCGCCGGAGGCCGCCGTGGGGACCATAGGAAGCGGCACCCGCTCCGCTCCAACGCGCAAGCAATCTCTTTCACCTGGTCCTCGTCAAAGCTCCCTAAGCTCCCGAAGCATAGGGACACCACCGATGCATTTGGCTGCTGGTGGAACCACTCCAGGATCTCGAAACCCTTATCACTCTCAACCTTGATGTTCACTATTAGGGCCCCGGGGTACAACGTGGGTGCTCTGAGGCACGCCAGGGCCATCACCGCACGCGGTTCCAGCTCGGTGAATGTCTTTATTAAAATGCCTTCGGTTTCCCTAATCCTCAAGGCGAGGCTAAAGAACAGCCGGCCGTTTTCTTTCACAAACACTTCGGAGGGTAGAACTTTGGCGGCAGGCGGCGGGTTTGCGAAGCACGGGAAGTCCAGCTCAGCATTGGAGCCCCTGAACCTGGTCAGGTCCATGGGGGGGCTCGTCTTGGAGGGACAGGAGATGCAGCATCAAGCCAAGATATGCGGCACTCGACGTGAAGAACACGTAAGAAGGGATACCGAGCTCGCCCGCCACGTTGACCATTGTGGTGCAGAACATTTCAACGACAAGCCCCACGACCCGTGCTGAGCTGCCTGTGGAGAAATTGGCGATAACTTCTCGAGCATCGGCTTTGTGGCTCTCGATGAAGTGGTTGAGGAAGGCGATTGGGGACATAGCCGGGGAGGCGTTTTACTGAGGGAGGAGGACGAAGTGGATGCCGGCGGTGATGGAGGTGGTGAGCGACTTCACATGGAAGTCGATCTCAGAGTCAAGGGCAACTTTATGATGAGGACGGTGATGGAGAGGGGTTCGTCGCGGTCGACGAGGAGCTTGGCCATCTCCACAGCCAAGAGCAGGTGGCCAAGGTCTAGCGATGGGACGAACACGAGCTCGTATTTAGTACTCATCATGACGACGCTGATGCCCGTGGAAATTTTTCCTTCTTCCTTACGGAGCCGGCTCGGTTGCGAAGATGATAACCCCGTGGAGGCTTTTATGGAACTCAATTTGCAAGTCTTTAATGAGTGCAATGAACTAGAAGGAATCAGACAAAACGATGGGGATTGATCAAGTGGACAAAGGCGACGAGGTCATGCTAACTGCGGTCCGAGCCGCCGTCTACGAGGTTCTAGACTGGTTGGTGAAGCGTGCGACCTTCAACGAAAACAAAAAGAAGGATCTCCGACGAGAGCGAGAATTTTGCACGGGAGTCGGTGGAACGGGAGGCGGATGTTCCGTGTCCTTTTCATTTGGTGCGTGAGCATCTAACGATGCATTGCCGCATATGTTAATGTTCAAATTGTCAATGGAATTCCTTCTTTCCCACTTTGCTTATTGCCGTTTGGTTGGAAGTACATATATTAGATATTTGTAACAACAGTAAATGTCAGACATTGTGCTCATGAAAATTAAGGATTCTGGCAAAGAAAAGAACTGAATCTTGAGCAGCAGAGGAGCCCGTATCAATTAAGTGTCTCGGCCTTAAGCTCCGGAGAGTTCCACATCGGATTCTCCGGCTCGTCCAACTTGGTGGTTCTGTAGTATTTTGCATAGAGAATCAGCTGCACCAGACCCAACAAGGCTCCCAAACCATTCGGCACCTACAAAAATGCATGGACACATTAACAGAAGCAAATGACCAAAAGATGTCTTCAAAAAGAAGGCTTCATCCTCCTGAAAATCTCAGTCATTGAACTCAAAAAAGGGTATGCTTTCACTCTCTCTATTTCCTCTGAACTGTCAACTAGTAGAGCAGAACACGTTTAACTCTAAAAGATTTGGATGAAACAAATTACACGTGAATGAGAAAGAAGTTTCAAGATTATACCAGGACAAAGGGTTTGAATTTGAGGAGTGCATAAACAGCCCAAGTGATGCCGTTTAAGAACATGGCGAGGGATAGATACAAAGGCATGTACTTGACGCTCTTTGTCTGGATGACTCGGCGCTGCCAATACCAAAAAGAAGGAAATTGATTCCCATTTTTTTTTATTGTTGATCAGTGACTTATTAGTTTTTGGGAAAAGCCAAACAATCCACGTACCATAATTGTCAATGGTGAAGTATACATCACTATGTTGAGGATGATACACAATGTTTCAACAAGTGCAAAACTCCTACATAAGGCAACTAATGCAGCCATGAAGATCAGTTCAACGAGGAGTGCAAGCAAGATATTCCGCTGCGAAATGGCACCAAAAGCACAAAAAACAAATCAGAATGCCGAAGCTGAGAAATGAAGATGGGAGGAGCACTGTTAAACAACTTAGGTGTTTCAAAAGCTTACACGTCTGTTCCATGGAGAGTAGAAGAAGAATATCCCAACATACATGAGCTCGATACCAAGACCGAAAGCGTTGATTATGACGATAAGCAGGCTTCCTTTACGGCACAAACCATAGTACACCCACATTGCGCAATTGAGTACTGTCGCGACATATGGATCTGGCTTGAATCCCGCTGCCTTTTTCTTCTTCGATATCGTGATAAATGTCGGGCTGATGAGATCCACCGTGATGCAAAGTACATCGAATTCGAATGTCAATCCATTGATCAAAATAAACAAGACAGCAAAATTTCATTAGTCGAACTTATGAGAGGAGTAGAAGTTGCCGAGCTAAGCTTACATGGGAGACAGGAATAAAGCTATTGTGATGATGATTCCTGCAAAATGGTCGAATAAAAAAATTGAGTTCTACGGTCATAACGTTGACATTTCGCTTTTTATTATATTACATGAACGTACGCAATAAAATGGATAGTTCATGCATTCTCGGATATTCAAGAACTCACCAACAATGCCTACGATGGCCCCAACGCCCACCATTGTTGCGGGTTCTCAAGGACGAAGGAGAAGAGATCCAAAGCAGGCAGAGAGAGCGAAAGGATGCTGCTTAATCTTCGTCGGTTAGAGGATTTGAAATTTATATGTACACTTTTGGTTAAGAAGGGTTGCCAACATTCTAAATTTGGAAAAGATCGGGAAATATGAAAAAGGATCAACTTCCCACGAATCCTTCGAGATGGATGAAGAGTTTTGGCTCGAGGGGATCCATGACCTTTCGTTTAGAACGGCATGGAAGTTTCTCCTGTTGTCTTGTTGTGCATTGTGTCTATGCAAACTGGCAGGAAAATCTAGATTTGGAAAGAAAAAAACAAAAAATCGCTTGAAATGTTGATTTGCGGTTGGCCACGTCATTGGAAAGTTCCATCCCTTCACCTTCCTTTACATTAATTTGAATCGACCATTCAAATATATCAAATAAAAAGCTTAATTCTTCACTTAATATTGAACAATAGCGTTCCTATGAAAAAATAATTTAAAAATGAGCTTGAATAGATTATTATTTTGATGAAATTTGATATAATGGTCACCCCACCAATTAAGATTATTTCTATATAGGGTTTCTATTTAATATTGGACAAGCGACACAAAGTAACAAAAAATTGTAATTGAATGAAGTTTAATTCTGTTTTTAATTTTAAAAAGAAAACATTTTGCATTTACTTTGCAATTTAGAATTCATGTATTACAAAAGCTTAAGTAATCATATCCTCAGTGTTTGTATATGAGAAAGTACTTTTAACGATTCAACTATTGCTTACAGTATTACCCTCATTTCTTCAAATAATCGCTCTCCACAAAAATCTTATCAGATCAAAGAGTTTCGTCGATTTAGGAAAAAAATCAAGAGTATTTCAAATTTGAATATAAACTAGAGAAACTTCAAAATAGATAACATATAATTCAAGATGAGCTCCTCCCAAAAAAAAAAAAAAAAAAAAAAATTGTTAGTCCTACTATGTTTTGTTGGTTGATTGATTGATTTAAATTATTTGTAATGCAAAAATTCTATATATTTCATGTTTTGGGGAAAATCAATTTAGTCATAAATCTCTTAATTATACTAATTGAATTTATCCCTAGAATTCAACAATATGGATGTCAATCTTTTTATGTGAACGACTGGCATTGACGTGAACATTTTTAATGATATTTTAATTTTTTTATTTTTGGTATAATGATACAAACAGTCCCTGAACTTTGGCCTAATGAATAATTTGGCTATAAAATTTGCTATAAAATTTTAATTTGTTCAATATGGTCCTTAAACTTTAGCTCAATATTCAATTTGGTCATTGAAATTTAGTCTATTGTGCAATGTAATCTCTAAACTTTTAATACATTTAATATAGTCCCTAAAGTTTTAATATATATTCAACATAGTCCCTGAACTGTATGATAATATTCAATGTAGTCCTTCCATTAATTCAAGATCAGAGACTAGATTGAATATTTTCATGCAGTTTAGAGACAATATTGAACATATACAAAAAAATTAGGGACTTCATTAAATAAATTAAAAATTCAGAGACTGTATTGTACATTGGGCTAAAGTTTAGAGACCGCATTAAACAAATTAAAAGTTCATGAACCAAATTACACATTAAGAGGACGAAGTGGATGCCGGCGGTGATGGAGGTGGTGAGCGACTCCACATGGAAGTGAATCTCAGAGTCAAAGGGCAACTTCATGATGAGGACGGTGATGGAGAGCCGCTCGTCGCAGTGGACGAGGAGCTTGGCCATCTCCACAGCAAAGAGCAGGTGGCCAAGGTCTGGCGATGGGATGAACACGAGCTCGTATTTAGTACTCATCATGACGACGGTGAGGCCCGTGGAAATTTTTCCTTCTTCCTTACGGAGCCGGCTCGGTTGCGAAGATGATAACCCCGTGGAGGCTTTTATGGAACTCAATTTGCGAGTCTTTAACGAGTGCAATGAACTAGAAGGAATCAGGCAAGAAGATGGGGATTGATCAAGAGGACAAAGGTGACGAGGTCATGCTAACTGCGGTCCGAGCCGCCGCCGTCTACAAGGTTCTAGACTGGCCGGTGAAGCGTGCGACCTGCAACGAAAGCAAAAAGAAGGATCTCCGACAGAAGCAGAGAATTTTGCACGGGGAGTCGGTGAAGAATGCCTATGGATAGGGCGTGCTGATGCCTTGTACTCCAAAACAATTACATCCCTTCGTAGAGACCAACCCAAAATAGAAAGCTCCTCCACCATTGCTTGTCCTCCTGCAGCGTTTGGTCGAGCTTTCGGAAATTGCCAAAGTCATTTTCCAGAAGATCTTTGGCTCAACCATATTTTGCTCAAAGTAAATACAATCTGGTTGGTGTGTTTTTTTCTTGCAAAGTAGAGGAAAAAGAGAAGTGAAAGGCGCTGTTCTTCGTCTTCATCGTCCAAGCAGAGGGGCTAGAGTTTCCAACCTTTCTCTCCTGTCCACCGTTTCTCTGCAGATCCTCAATCCAAAGGCCATTCCCTCGAGTCCGGAAAGTAATAAAGGGAACTTTCTTCTTCTTTTGCTGCTGATCTGGCTTTCGTCCACAATTTCTCTGCAGATCATTAATCCGAAAGCCCTAATCCATTCACCCATTTATGGATCGGTTTCGCGATTCTTGATCTTATGTCAATTCGTACGGACCCGCAAGAGTCCAAGTCGAGGTCACTATTTCTGCACATGAAGTGTCACATGCAAAATGATGCAGCAATAAATTCTTCGGTCTCGACGGTTTGTAATTTTGTCACATACGATTAACATCATATTATTGATTACGGAGCTGATATTTTGTAGATTGAGAATACTTGAAGACTGCTAATCGTACAAAAATTTCAAGAAATCTTTGTACCTTGATGCATCGAGGCACCACAAAATATGCAAACCATGCTATGTGATGCTGTATGATATTTACCTAAAAAAAATAAAATGAAGTTGTTGTACTCATTTACCGAGACAAACAACAAATTTAGCCACGTTTCACCGATCTTTAATCTTCGCCTCTTCATAACAAATCCTATATCTTCTGTAGTGTTCCCCTGTATAAGCAAAATTTTAATTGTTGAAAGATATCAATTCACAAAAATCAATGATTAAGATTTATAGGAGAATCAAAGAACCGAAGAACATCATCTATTAAATTATGAGAAAAAAAATTAAAAAACTAACAGAAGACCGAGAGATAGAGGGCAGGCGCATTCGTCTTTCCCGGGCTCCTTTACTTTTTCCTAATTTTGTGCGCTTCTTTCTTTGTCTTGTCTTATTGTCTGTCTCCTGTCGTATAACATAATCTAAAAACATAGCCGAAAAGAGTCCGCATCAGAAGTACCAAGAGCCTAACGTATGTATGAAGTAGCTATACCGACTTCTCCTACCATATTCGTCCTCATTTTTTGGGTTTTTCTTCCTTTGACTTTTTCGGCATTGTCGTGCCGGCTTTTTTTTTTTTTTTTTTTTTGTCGGTTCAAAACCATTTTTATTTGTTTCTCAAAGACAAACATTAGAGCTTGCCGCCTACCAGCACGGCGGGGTTCCCAGGTCATCAAAAAAAAAAAAAAAAAAAAAAAACATTAGAGCTTGCCTACCCACCCCGCAATGGAAACATTGGTTCGCGCTCTCAACCCTCATCTGGGAGGGGTGGGATTCGAAACTCCGCATTCCCATTGCGCGACTTAAGTGGGGTGCCGTGGGAGGTGGGTCCTTGCACTAATGCTCCCCGGGTTTGCATTGCCGGCTGTCGGTTGTACGGCGGTTCACGGGTCATAAAAAAAAAAAAAAAAAAAAAAAAAAAAAAAACATTTGAGCTTGCCAAGGGGGGCTCTTAGCAAAACAAATCTCATACAGCTTAAGGTGGGTAGGCTAACCAATTTCACGGAAATGGCCTTTTTTCTTTTCCCCTTTGGATTTTAACAATCCAATCCGCTACTTTGTTAGTATCTCTATCATAATAGGCACAGCTTAAGTTTAAAAACTGGAGTAACATATCACATCTTTTGGAGATAGATATATGTATTTTCCAAAAGAGCTGATTTGCACATTTCAAAGTCCTTTTCAAACTCATGGTATCATGGCAGAATAGCCACATTTGAATTCGAGCGCAATTTTGCAAAGAAATAGCCCACTTATTTCTTGAGAGGAGATGGGGAATACTCTTGATGCCATTTGATTGAATATTCAATCTGGCTCTTTGTGGTTTGGAAAAAATCCTCCGCTTCAATTGATGCTATTACACGAAAAACAAATATGAGATAACACATTCAGTGTTTAAGATAGGTTTTGAATAGCGGTCGTGAATTCAAGTTAACTGTGTTTGGGTTTCAGGTTGAAAGAGACTAAGGGCGATGAAAGTTTGCCATTAAAGCTTTGAATCGAGGCAAGAGACCCTGAAAGAGTATTTACTGAAAGCATATAATATTTGCTGATTTGTGATGTACTCAGTAGTCACTACAAGATAACTTCTGAAAAAAGCGAATTACTTTAAGAAAAAGAGCAAAGAAGTGGCGATGCATTCGCCGACGAGATTCGCCACCACCAGATGAGGGTCTACAAAATGGTCCAGTCCTGCCCCTTCCCAGTATTCCATTCCGCTTTTGCAGCATATCAAGTCCAAATTCTAGGATTTTTGGTTAAGTTTTTTTATTTATTTATCGATTTTCAAGTGCTTTTGCATGATCGGGCGTATGCTTTGAAGCATTTCCCCTACGGTGCAAATTTCCTTTTTGCTATAAGCAGGGGCTCAAACCCTGTCATTTTCTCCCAAATTAAGCTAATCTCTCTCATTTGATCAAACGGTAGGTATAGTCCACGAACAGTTAACCATCGCAATTAAGCTAATCTCTCGCATTTAATACAAACGGTTGGGTACAAATAGTCGCAATTAAACTAATCTCTCTCATTTAATACAAACAGTAGGTACAAATGGTCCATGAACAGTTAACCATCACACAGCAAAAATTAGATGCTGGGACATATATATGCGAAAGGATAGTACCGATTCTGATCTCATGTGAAAAAATCCAGCCCAAAGCTTAAGCTATTAGGTTGAGAGAGATTACATTAACATAATGAGCAGATTAGACCTGTTGTCAAGTAATGTGAGACAACATTTCAGCACATACTAGCTCGTGGATAATTTCTTTAGGTTGTCTTGGAGTTTTCAAGGCTGCACTAGTGTGAACGAGGAGGCACGGAGGCCAAGTTTGTATTCAAAATCCTCTTTTCAGATAGAATTAGAGATCATAATAAATATAGGCTTTTACTCTGCCGATCTAAAAACATAGCTTTCTTTAATAAATCGGTTGCTATTCTTCTCTAATAAATTTTTTCAAAAAAAGAAAAGTATATATTTATGTAATTGTTCTTCTGTTGAGCATAATCTAAAAAATCTATCTATTTTTCAGGTCCGTTATTTAGCTTATTTCAATATCTATATTAGAAAAATCTCGCATCTAAGCCAACTCCTTGGTCCTCATACCGAGGGAATTGATCCTGGCAGACCTAATGTCTTTCAGAAACCTAAAATTATTATATGGCTAAAAGGATGAAATGCTCAATTGGAATAGACCAGATAATAACACGATAGCATCATTTTCAAAATTAGATTCGAGCGTTATCGGATATCACGGCCCATGGTTGGCTACTCATGCATACACGTCAAACCTTTGACTGATGCATATTTGCCATGTCGTCATGCATATTATGGAATAAAATAGTATTACATATGACACGCAGAGTAACGTCAAGCGTAAAAGAAGCTAACCTTTTCATCTTATTACATTTTGGAAAAAAACAAATATTGTATTGGAGAATTTACAAAATTAATTCGATAGTTGCATTCAAAGATTTAATTGAAAAATAAGGAACACAAAGGGTGTTTAGGGGTTGCTAAACCTTCCTCATACTAACGGATTCCTCAAGACCGCCATCTTTGCTTTTCTCACAAACCGACTAGTCTCTTATAGGTGTACTACATCTCCGATCGTCCTTTTGTAATAAATATGATTAATGGGGACTCTGTCGCATCGAAATTCTAGGTAAAGGCTGTGCAATTTGAACATCGCGAAATTCTAATATAATCTTTTTTTTTGCATCTAATTTGAGGCAAGCAGACCACAAGATCTGTATTTATACAGGCTCAACAAGCTCTCTCCTCCCTCATGGACAAACTATACACTTTTCAAAACTTTGCTCCTCTTCCGACCGCTACAATCTCAGTCAACCGCTCATCCTCAGCAGTTTCAATCGCTGTGCAGACCGCACGAAAGACCTGCAAAATCATGAAGGAAACCATCCCCAAATCAGTACATTCATCGTGAGAAGTCTGCCCAAATCGTGCATTAGCTTCCGATTCCGATGCTGATCAGTGCCTAAACAACGTGGGTCCAAGTTCGAAGACCGTGGTGCTTTCTTTAGCAGGTCCCCGATAATGATGATGATGAATCTAGTTCACTACATCAATTTCGTTACCGTCTCTTTCTTCGTGGGCCATGTACACAGGAGGCTTCTTTAACTTAGGATTCTACGAAATTTCCCAATTGGCTGTTATATCCACCTTTAATGTGGTCAAATTCAATGTGAACTTTGTGGCCCCGACAGTTGAATCGGGCCTAAGTAAGCAGATGCTAGAAGCCCACAAAGAAAAAAGTGAAATGCTTTTGGTCAGCTTGCGCCAACCTGTGTAGAGAGATTGCTTGTTGGGCATCTTGATGAGTTTTCCCTAATTTGTTAGGTCGGTCGCCTTTACATGCGCAGTGCGGGAGCCTGGGGAATGGGACGAGTAAACTCCCCTGGGCCAGAAAAATAACAGATGAAGCTCCATGGGATGGTACTAGATAACCTGAAAAAATTTGTATGGTCATTAGTTAAAATGGCCAGAACATACATTTTGCTCTAAATATGACAAACGAAAAAAGAATTGGAGCTCGGAAATCAGGTCTCCAAACGTCTAGCACAAGCCAAGCAATATCGACAACAGCAATTCCAAATATATGCTTTGCATTTAGGAATTATAAATGGACTATTTACACATTGAAAATCAAGTTGTTTCAGACCCATTATAGTTTGAGCTATTGCTTCACGAGCTCACTGGATCATAAAATTAGTAGAAACCAATGGCTGAAAATTCTTTGCAAATCAGTCAAGAAGACAAACGCAATATTAGGCTAGTCCAACTTGATCCATGTAATATAGAAAGGTAACAAGAATTACCCCTCTTTGGTGCATGGCCTTATTTAAGTATGAGCTTTAGTGGGTCTTCCTATACCCTATATGAACTTCATTCTTTGATGTGTAACATTTCTTAAGCAGCTACTTCATCCAGCTTTAATGCAGGGAAATAATACCACAATAGAGAATCTGGCAAGAAGTCACAATGATGTTTGAGGATAATAGTAGAAAGCTCTCTAATAAGACTTGGCAGCCATTAGGAATTCGATTACATTTGTAAACTAAGTCTTTGGAGTGTAAGTGCTAGCCCTTTTCTGAAAATGATGTTAATGATCCGTGCTCCTGCAACCTGAGATTATCCTTGTGTCGGTGTCAAGTCATAATGCCCTGTCAATGTTTTTGGTTTCTTTCTTTCTTTTTCTCATCTCAGTCAATTGCAAGTAATGCCTTTTTTAACACATCCACCAAAGTACAATAAAACTTTTTCAGCAGACCTGAAACTCTACTGAATTTGCCTTCACTTTAGCACTTGATCCTGAGGCTTACCTCACCAGTTTGTGATCTTGCATAAAGTATTACAATTCAAGAGCAAGATAAGCTCATCAGAGACCGCAACTGGTGCAGAAGAGAGGCATCCACCAAATAAAGTGAAAATTCAAAAAATCGTCAGTCTCAACCAACACTGTTCCATGGTCAGTCAACTAATGATGAAAAATCCCAACAAAGCCTTTACACAATATAGGAGTCTTATCTGTTTATAATCGGTTTCAATGGCCAGGTGAACAAATTGGAATGTTGGACTTTCAGAGCATGTTGAAGAAGAGATATGATAGAGTACCAAAGGAACATCCCCAAGTTACGGAATTTTCTTTTCCAGCTAATTGTCAAAACCAATACACTATGTTTGGGAAATGAACTTTCCTCTCCATTAGAAAATCGCACATCCTTGACATCATCATTACTAACGTTTAGATAACTGTTCAAAGGATACAAAATGCAACTAGTCTAAAAAATAGCAAGGAGCATATGGCTTCGCTTGGTTGCTCATCCACTCAATCAAGAAAGATCCATCAGACCTCTCATTGACAAAGAGCTCAAACTTCTAGTCCCCAGAATGCTGCTCAGGCCAGCCTATTTAGGACAGACCTTAGGCAGTTTTGGATGAGGAGTTCAAGGAGAACAGGACGTTCCTCGAATAATTACCAAGGTTTGGGATAGACCACACTGTTGGTTTTAGGCTACCCAGTTTCTCTCCAAACAAATCACACGTCAAAAACTCTTGCAGACTGTAGTCTTGATATGCTTCTTCTTTTAATAACCATGACAAGAAGCATATAATCTGAGTTATATCGTAGCCAGTATGCACCTCAGACAGGGTAATCCCATTAGGAATGATCACATGACACCGAAATGGGTACCGTCTAGGAGGTTTTCAGAAATGCCCCGACTGCCACACGAGCCAATTGCAGCATAAATGGCGACATTGTCAACATTACCGCGCAAAAGCTTAATCCTCAAGGAACAACACCATCTAACCGAGAGCTTCATCTCAGGATTGTCAAAACATTAACCAGGACAATCCAAGGACGTCGAGAACGGGTCCAAGTTCATCTTTTTACACAGGAAATCAAGACAAAAAAAACACACCCAAAAAAGGGAAAGCCCAACAACGAGAATCAATCGCAATCGGCAAAAATGCGCCGCCCCGGAGCTTCCTTCCGTAAAAGCCGAATAACCCAACCACGAACCCACGAAACGATTACAAACCCATGCATGCACGCAACGAAATCATTCGTCCCGGAGCAAAAGAACAAACATTCGATGCCCAAAAAGAAAAAAAGGAGCCAAGAAATCACCAGAAATAACGAAAGAGAAGAAGAAGAAGGAGGAGAGAACTCACTAATTCGCCGCCGCGAGCTCCGACGAAGGCCTGCGCAGACGAGAGCCGCGCACCAATCACTCCGTCGCGGACAAGGTCATCGGCGACATCAACAACAAGCAATGCGGAAGGCCAGGCGGGGGGCGTACGTATATATATGTACGTAGACGTAAGCAATAAGCATACGTCAGAGAGAGAAAGGGAGATGGAGATACAGAGAGACAGAGAGAGACAGATGGGTGGCGAAGGAGGTGGTGGAGAAGATGCACCCCCCCCCGGGTGTCACGTGCGGCGCACGTGCGGGAAGGGACACAGGGAAGCACGTGCGGGGCCCCGGCCCGCGTGCCCGTCGCGGAGCGAGGGCCGTCCCTTTCGGAGACTCCGAGGCGGGGACCGCGGACTTACCGAGGGGCCCGGTTGGGTCGGCCGACGTGTCGGCGCGCCATTGGTGGGGCCCGCCGAGGCGGGATGCGTCGAGATGTAGAGGAACAATCGATGCTCATCGCTTGTCTTCTAACTTGTCGACGTGCGTTGGATCTGGCCACCTGCTCATGTCGCGGGGCGTTGACTTTTCTTTGCGTTTTTTGGATGAGGGCGGGCACTCTTCTGACATCTGTAAAATGGGATTTTCGTTTTCATTTTTAATAAAACCTCAAATTGCATCCATTGTGACACAAATAGCCACGTATATAATTTTAAATTTGCACGTCATAACATAAATATCTCAATTTTTTTTTTTTGCGTAAAAAAAGCCCACAAAATATATTTTGAATGAAAGAAGGAGGAGATTTGGAGAGAACGAAGATTGAAGGAAAGATGTTTTTCTTTCTATTCACTTCAATGATGTAAATGTACAATTCCTCTTGTAGATATAATACAAAGAGTGCACAAATAATGGAAATAAATGATTTTACGTATCGATCTATGTACACCAAGTTAATCTTCTAATTAAATCAATAATCAAATTAGATCTTCGATCGAATAATCCGGGCGATTCTACGTATCTTCCAACATTGAATAAATGATATATAAATGTAGTAGAGGGTATATATATGATACATATAAAAGTTTGGATTTTTTTTTCTCGACATAAAAAAATCGGGGACATTTATATTACAGTGAACAGGTTTAAGGTTTTTAGTAACACAAAAAAAGTTTAGGATATTTATATCATAATAGACATAAGTTGAGATTTTTGGCAGTATTTGGTCAAAGAAAATTAGGCGTTGAGCCACTTTCAAGTTCTCTTTTATTTTGTCTTTACGTGAATTTCCTGATGTCTTGGTCTCTTCAATTTCGTCTCTACGTGAGTTTTCTATTGTCTTGGTCAATTGAAATTTGAACCTCTATGGGAGTTTTTCTCGGTTTCGTGGAAAAGATGACTTACATTGTGAGGAAATATGAAAAGCCTGTTGGTCCGAGGGAAAGCAAAAGGAGTTTGTGATAAAGACAGTACGAGTGCGATCCAGATAGGAAAAATTATAAAGACACTTAGGAGTTTGTTACTTCAGAATAAAATATATATATACAAAAAGTAAAAGTACCATGATGCTCCCCGAATCCTTAATTGAGTAAAAAGCAAAAGGCCAAGTAGGACCAATAGAATCTAACAATTTAAAAAAAAAAAAAAATGAAGTAGGACCAACAGGGACGAAATGATGTGATTTCCTCAATCGCATCAGTTTGCAAATTTTGCACCTATCGATACGTTTTTATTATATATGTTTTATTATATATGTACAGATATTTTGTTAAGAGTGAGAGCAGTTCATGTTTGGTCATTCTCTAAACAAAATTTTAATTTTAGGTCAAATCCTAATTTTGCTTTGATTTTATTTTTGTCCAAAAAAATAATCTCAACACGAGGTTCAGTCCCATTTGTTATGAATTTTTTTTTTTGTCTTGAAAAATTTAAATTTTAGGTTTAATCTCAAATCTATCCCGAACTTTTTTTTTTTATCTAGAAAAAAGTTAACAACTTTAATTGTAGCCCAAATTCTGCCTTGAACCCCTCCCCCTATTTTTTTTTTTTTTTTCCTAAAACAAATTACCAATGTTCAATTTAGTTTCAAGACTGTAGCCATTAACTCTTCATCCAAAAATTGCCATTTGTTATGTGACGTAACGTTTTCATGTCGTAATAAATTCACATCAATAAAGTGACATGGAAAATTATCTTTAAAACGAAACCGTTTTTTGATATGAAAATCAAGGATGATGGATGATTTTTTTGAATGGATGGCTAAGGGGGCAGATTTAGGATTAGAGTTAAAGTTCATTTTTTTTTTAAACAAAAAAATTCAGGACAGATTTGAGACTTGATCTAAAGTTGGTTTTTTTAGGAAAACAAGTCATTGTGAAATTGGGACTAGAGCTAAAGTCGAGCGTGCTGGAAAAAACACGAAGAGTAAATATTGTCTTAAATAAATATTTGAAATGATCAAGGTAGTGTTAGATAAGAACTAAACTCGTTGGTTGGACAAATCTTCGTTGGCTGACTGTTTCCGGGGAGTAGAATAGGCATAATCTCGTCCAAAAAGAAAATAGAATGAAAAATGGATAATATACTCAAATTGAATTGGGATTAGGTTTTCCTTTTAAATTTTCATGTTTCTTCTTCCTCTCTCATTGCTCAATCAAATGGCCCTCACTCACTACTCGATGCTCCTCCCTCGATCGTCGGTGCTCCTCACTCGGTCCTCAGTGCTCCTCACTAATATATTACTGGAGAACATAATGCTGGGTCTGATCCGGATATTCCCATTAATTTGGAGAGGCATTTCCAAAAGGGGATCCATGTAGCCTTGCAAGTGTTGGCTGGGTTTGCCTCATTTGTGGGCCTAGCTAATTGATAAAACAAAAGAAAAAAAGAGTCAAAGACAAAAAGAACAAAAGAAAGTTGGGTGCTTCATTCGTGTGGGTGGAGCTCGAAAGTGGAGAAGAAAAGGAGAATATAGAGTGCTCGAGAGTGAGCGAATGAGAAGAAGGAAAAGGGATGAAAATTTGTGGTCTCAAATCAAGAGCCAAACGTTCACAAAATTGGCTTAAATTTGAGTATGTTGTTTGTAAGACTGAGGGCAACGAGTTGATTGGTTTCATTTGTTGAGAATCTCCTCTGAATTCTCTCATCGAAGTTGGGGTTTTATTACTCCAAATTTATTGATTCAATTTTGTGATGAGAAAATATTATTGTATTATTGATGTTGAACTGTTAGTGTATAACTAAAAAAACTACTTTGTGTATCCTATTATTTTTAGTGATTAGTTAAAATTTTTGGACGATCTATGATTTTTCCTGCATTGAGTTTTCACGTTAAATCATTGCTGTTTTTGTTGGCGTTATTTTCTTATCAATTTGGCGTGATATTTGCTTATACTGAGATTGCATTGGCTAGTTGTCGATGGAGTTAAGTTCATCCCGGTCGGTTTAGTTTTAGGGGAGAAATTAATCATAGATTGGGTTTTGGTGAATTGTTGATAGGGTTCTCCCCAACAAAGTGATATCAGAGCTAAGGTTGAAATTCTAGTGTCAAATGAAAGAAACTAGCTGCACAATATTTATGTTAAATGTCTTGAATTACTCTAATTGGAAGTCTCGGTTGGAAGACATGCTATATTTCAAAGATTTGTTTGATTCCGTTGAGGGTGATGAGGTTAAATGACATAATAAAGACAAAAAACATGAGTGAATGAATTGGACAACAATTGAGTTTATTCAACAATAAATTGATGATAGTGTATTTTTATCATGTTGCTTAAGAAATGAAAGTGGATATTTGGTGGAAGAAATTACGAGATTTCTATGAGAGGAGAACTCCACGAAATAAAGCTTCACTAGTAAAAAGAGCTATGAATTTGAGATACAAGTAAGGGAGTAGCATGTCGGAACACTTGAATAAAATTTCAGATTTTGTAAATCAATTGATAAATAAGAAATTGACCTTGGTGATGAATTGCATTTATGTTTATTACTTGATATTCTTCCCGATAGTTGGTACGCTTTGGTTGTGGCATTAAATAATTTGGCTCCTTTCGATGTGCTTTATACGAACATGGTTAAAGAAAGCTCGTTCAATGAAGAAACAAGAAAAAAATGCTAGAATTATGCTTCCAAATCTAAGGCTCTTGTGATAGAAAATAGGGCAAAAAGTCAATCAAGAGAGAATTTCAAAGTGATGATAATAGAGGCAAGTCAAGAGGAATGTTGAAATCAAGGCCGAGGAGGAGTGTGAAGTGTTATAATTATGGTAAGATGGGACATTATGCCAAAGAGTGTTAACATGGAAAATAATGGTGTTTCTAAGGTTACTAGCATGGGGAAAGTAAAAGTAGGAAAGCCAAGTTCTATGCCCCTTTCAATTGGTTCAATTCAATTATGTGGATACCAAAAAAATGTTCAAATATTCAGTTGGCAATCTCAGAAGCAACATCAAGGAAGTAAGGCCAGTAGTGAAATTGACAATCTCGAATGCAATCATTGAAAAGGTAACCGTCAAGTAATGTAGTCAATGAAACCGTCAAATAATTGTTATTTATGATCAGGAGAGGGATTGATAGGCGAGCCCCATCACGGTCTTCGAGGAGCTTGGCCATCTCGATTTTCAATAAGAGATGGCCGGAGCTCGGTCATGGAATAAACAGAGCTCTGCTTTGACCATGTTGATGAATGTTTGATGTTTTTTTTTTTTTTTTTTGGTCGAATGTTTGATGTTGAAATGTCTTTAGTTTTCGGTCGTTTGTTGCATATAAAACACACCAACATGGAATTATAGTCACAACAAAACACACTCCAAGTAATCAAAGATTCAAAATTATAGTCAACCATTATGCTAGCAAAATGAAGGCTCAGTGTCGGCAAAGATCTTCAATGAAGTGAGGCAAAGACAAGTAAGAAGAGCCTCCCTTCATCAAAGCCTTCCTACTCTTGTCAGTCACCTCTTTCATCTTCTTCCTCCTCTTGTCGGCGTCCTTGCCCTGCATGAACTTCCTTATCCCTCCCGCTATTTCATTTGCCATCACGACGACGTCGCTCCCTTTGACTGAATCTCCACCGCGAGGCCGAGCTACACCACTAGCTCGAATGCATCGAGCTGCTGCTCCGCATATTGGGGCCACACTGTGATTGGCGCGCCGAACCAAATGCTCTTTAGTGTGGAGTTCCACCCACAGTGCGACACAAACCCTCCGATGGCCGGGTGGGCTAGGACCATGACCTATGGGGCCCACCCGATCACTCTCCCGACCCCAGCCGTCCTGTCCAAGAACCCGTCGAGTAGGACCTCTGTGGGATTTGTGTATTCACAAGGCGCTCCTGGCTTGTTCTTCGCCGGAGGCCGCCGTGGGGCCCGTAGGAAGCGGCACCCGCTCCGCTCCAACGCGCAAGCGATCTCTTTCACCCGGTCCTCGTCAAAGCTCCCTAAGCTCCCGAAGCATAGGGACACCACCGATGCATTTGGCTGCTGGTGGAACCACTCCAGGATCTCGAAACCCGTATCGCTCTCAACCTTGATGTTCACTATAGGGCCCCGGGGTACACCGTGGGTGCTCTGAGGCACGCCAGGGCCATCACCGCACGCGGTTCCAGCTCGGTGAATGTCTTTATAAAAATGCCTTTGGTTTCCCTAATCCTCAAGGCGAGGCTAAAGAATAGCCGGCCGTTTTCTTTCACGAGCACTACGGAGGGTAGAACTTTGGCGGCAGGCGGCGGGTTTGCGAAGCACGGGAAGTCCAGCTAAGCATCAGAGCCCTTGAACCTGGTCAGGTCCATGGGGGGGCTCGTCTTGGAGCGACAGGAGATGCAGCATCAAGCCAAGATATGCGGCACTCGACGTGAAGAACACGTAAGAGGGGATACCGAGCTCGCCGGCCACGTTGACCATTGTGGTGCAGAACATGTCAACGACAAGCCCCGCGACCCGTGCTGAGCTGCCTGTGGAGAAATTGGCGATAACTTCTCGAACATTGGCTCTGTGGCTCTCGATGAAGTGATTGAGGAAGGTGATTGGGGACATATCCGGGGAGGCGTTTTACCGAGGGAGGAGGACGAAGTGGATGCCGGCGGTGATGGAGGTGGTGAGCGACTTCACATGGAAGTCGATCTCAGAGTCAAAGGGCAACTTCATGATGAGGACGGTGATGGAGAGCCGTTCGTCGCGGTCGACGAGGAGCTTGGCCATCTCCACAGCCAAGAGCAGGTGGCCAAGGTCTAGCGATGGGATGAACACGAGCTCGTATTTAGTACTCATCATGACGACGGTGATGCCCGTGGAAATTTTTCCTTCTTCCTTACGGAGCCGGCTCGGTTGCGAAGATGATAACCCCGTGGAGGCTTTTATGGAATTCAATTTGCGAGTCTTTAATGCGTGCAATGAACTAGAAGGAATCGCAAAACGATGGGGATTTGATCAAGTGGACAAAGGCGACGAGGTCATGCTAACTGCGGTCCGAGCCGCCGTCTACGAGGTTCTAGACTGGTTGGTGAAGCGTGCGACCTTCAACGAAAGCAAAAAGAAGGATCTCCGACAGAAGCAGAGAATTTTGCACGGGGAGTCGGTGGAACGGGAGGCAGATGTTCCGTGTCCTTTTCATTTGGTGCGTGAGCATCTAACTGATGCATTGCCGCATATGTTAATGTTCAAATTGTCAATGGAATTCCTTCTTTCCCACTTTGCTTATTGCCGTTTGGTTGGAAGTACATATATTAGATATTTGTAACAACAGTAAATGTCAAACATTGTACTCATGAAAATTAAGGATTCTGGTAAAGAAAAGAACTGAATCTTGAGGAGCAGAGGAGCCTGTGTCAATTAAGTGTCTCGGCCTTAAGCTCCGGAGAGTTCCACATCGGATTCTCCGGCTCGTCCAACTTGGTGGTTCTGTAGTATTTTGCATAGAGAATCAGCTGCACCAGACCCAACAAGGCTCCCAAACCATTTGGCACCTACAAAAATGTATGAACACATTAACAGAAGCAAATGACCAAAAGATGTCTTCAAAAAGAAGGCTTCATCCTCCTGAAAATCTCGGTCATTGAACTCAAAAAAGGGTATCCTTTCACTCTCTCTATTTCCTCTGAACTGTCAACTAGTACAGCAGAACACGTTTAACTCTGAAAGATTTGGATGAAGCAAATTACATGCGACTGAGAAAGAAGTTTCAAGATTATACCAGGAGAAAGGGTTTGAATTTGAGGAGCGCATAGATAGTCCAGGTGATGCCGTTTAAGAACATGGCGAGCGACAGATAGAAAGGCATGTACTTGACGCTCTTTGTCTGAATGACTCGGCGCTGCCAGTACCAAAAAGAAGGAAATTGATTCCCATTTTCTTGATTGTTGATCAGTGACTCATTAGTTTCTGGGAAAAGCCAAACAGTCAACGTACCGTGATTGTCAATGGCGAAGTATACATCACTATGTTGGAGATGATACACAACATTTCAAGAAGTTCTGAACTCCTGCATAAGGCAACTAATGCAGCCATGAAGATCAGTTCAACGAGGAGTGCAAGCAAGATATTCCGCTGCGAAATGGCACAAAAGCAAAGAAACAAATCAGAATGCCGAAGTTGAGAAATGAAGATGGGAGGAGCACTCTTACTTTGTTAAACAACTTAGGTGTTTCAAAAGCTTACACGTCTGTTCCATGGAGAGTAGAAGAGGAATATCCCAACGTACATGAGCTCGATACCAAGACCGAAAGCATTGATTATGACAACAAGCAGGCTTCCGCCAGGGCACAAACCATAGTACACCCATATTGCGCAGTTGAGTACTGTCGCGACATATGGATCCGGCTTGAATCCCGCTGCCTTTTTCTTCTTCGATATTGTGATAAATGTCGGGCTGATGAGATCCACCGTGATGCAAAGTACATTGAATTCGAATGTCAATCCATTGATCAAAATAAACAAGACAGCAAAAATTTCATTAGTCAACTTATAAGAGGAGTAAAAGTTGCCGAGCTAAGCTTACATGGGAGACAGGAATAAAGCTATGTTGGTGACGATTCCTGCAAAATGGTTGAATCAAAAAATTGAGTTCCACGATCATAACGTTGACATTTCACTTTTTATTATATTACATGAACATACGCAAGAAAATGAAGAGTTCATGCATTCTCGGATATTCAAGAACTCACCAACAATGCCTACGATGGCCCCAACGCCCACCATTGTTGCGGGTTCTCAAGGACGAAGGAGAAGAGATCCAAAGGAGGAGGAAGAGAGAGCGAAAGGATGCTGCTTAATCTTCGTCGGTTAGCGGATTTGAAATTTATATGTGCACTTTTGGTTAAGAAGGGTTGCCAACATTCTAAATTTGGAAAAGATCGGGAAAAATGAAAAAGGATCAACTTCCCACGAATCCTTCGAGATGGATGAAGAGTTTTGGCTCGAGGGGATCGATAACCTTTCGTTCAGAACGGCATGGAAGTTTCTCCTGTTGTCCTGTTGTGCATTGTGTCTATGCAAACAGAAAAAACAAAAAATCGCTTGAAATGTTGATTTGCGGTTGGCCACGTCATTGGAAAGTTCCATCCCTTCACCTTCCTTTACATTAATTTGAATCGACCATTCAAATATATCAAATAAAAAGCTTAATTCTTCACTTAATATTGAACAATAGCGTTCCTATGAAAAAATAATTTAAAAATGAGCTTGAATAGATTATTATTTTGATGAAATTTGATATAATGGTCACCCCACCAATTAAGATTATTTCTATATAGGGTTTCTATTTAATATTGGACAAGCGACACAAAGTAACAAAAAATTGTAATTGAATGAAGTTTAATTCTGTTTTTAATTTTAAAAAAGAAAACATTTTGCATTTACTTTGCAATTTAGAATTCATGTATTACAAAAGCTTAAGAAATCATATCCTCAGTGTTTGTATATGAGAAAGTACTTTTAACGATTCAACTATTGCTTACAGTATTACCCTCATTTCTTCAAATAATAGCTCTCCACAAAAATCTTATTAGATCAAAGAGTTTCGTCGATTTAGGAAAACAATCGAGAGTATTTCAAATTTGAATAGAAACTAGAGAAACTTCAAAATAGATAACATATAATTCAAGATGAGCTCCTCCCAAAAAAAAAAAAAAAAAAAAAAAAAAAAATTGTTAGTCCTACTACATTTTTGTTGGTTGATTGATTGATTTAAATTATTTGTAATGCAAAACTTCTATATATTTCATGTTTTGGGGAAAATCAATTCAGTCATAAATCTCTTAATTATACTAATTGAATTTATCCCTAGAATTCAACAATATGGATGTCAATCTTTTTATGTGAACGACTGGCATTGACGTGAACATTTTTAATGATATTTTAATTTCTTTATTTTTGGTATAATGATACAAACAGTCCCTGAACTTAGGCCTAATGGATAATTTGGCCATAAAATTTTAATTTGTTCAATATGGTCCTTAAACTTTAGTTCAATATGCAATTTGGTCATTGAAATTTAGCCTACTGTGTAATGTAATCTCTAAACTTTTAATACATTTAATATAGTCCCTAAAGTTTTAATACATATTCAACATAGTCCCTGAACTGTATGATAATATTTAATGTAGTCATTCCATTAATTCAAGATCAGAGACTACATTGAATATTTTCATGCGGTTTAGAGACAATATTGAACATATACCAAAAATTTAGGGACTTCATTAAACAAATTAAAAATTCAGCGACCGTGTTGCACATTGGGCTAACGTTTAAGGACCGCATTAAACAAATTAAAAGTTCACGAATCGAATTACACATTAAGAGGACGAAGTGGATGCCGGCGGTGATGGAGGTGGTGAGCGACTCCACATGGAAGTCAATCTCAGAGTCAAAGGGCAACTTCATGATGAGGACGGTGATGGAGAGCCGTTCGTCGCGGTCGACGAGGAGCTTGGCCATCTCCACAACCAAGAGCAGGTGGCCAAGGTCTGGCGATGGGATGAACACGAGCTCGTATTTAGTACTCATCATGACGACGGTGATGCCCGTGGAAATTTTTCCTTCTTCCTTACGGAGCCGGTTCGGTTGCGAAGATGGTAACCCCGTGGAGGCTTTTATGGAACTCAATTTGCGAGTCTTTAACGAGTGCAATGAACTAGAAGGAATCAGGCAAGAAGATGGGGATTGATCAAGAGGACAAAGGTGACGAGGTCATGCTAATTGCGGTCCGAGCCGCCGCCATCTGCAAGGTTCTAGACTGGCCGGTGAAGCGTGCGACCTGCAACGAAAGCAAAAAGAAGGATCTCCGACAGAAGCAGAGAATTTTGCACGGGGAGTCGGTGAAAAATGCCTGTAGATAGGGCGTGCTGATGCCTTGTACTGCAAAACAATTACATCCCTTCGTAGAGACCAACCCAAAATAGAAAGCTCCTCCACCATTGCCTTGTCCTCCTGCAGCGTTTGGTCGAGCTTTCGGAAAATGCCAAAGTCATTTTCCAAAAGATCTTTGGCTCAACCATATTTTGCTCAATGAAAGGCGCTGTTCTTCGTCTTCATCGTCCAAGCAGAGGGGCTAGAGTTTCCAACATTTCTCTCCTGTCCACCGTTTCTCTGCAGATCCTCAATCCAAAAGCCATTCCCTCGAGTCCGGAAAGTAATAAAGGGAGCTTTCTTCTTCTTTTGCAACTGGTCTGGCTTTCGTCCACAATTTCTCTGCAGATCATTACTACGAAAGCCCTAATCCATTCACCCATTTATGGATCGGTTTCGCGATTCTTGATCTTATGTCAATTCGTACGGACCCGCAAGAGTCCAGGCCGAGGTCACTATTTCTGCACATGAAGTGTCACATGCAAAATGATGCAATAAATTCTTCGGTCTCGACGGTTTGTAATTTTTGGCACATACGATTAACATCATATTACTGATTACGGAGCTAATATTTTGTAGATTGAGAATACTCGAAGACTGCTAAACGTGCAAAAATTTCAAGAAATCTTTGCACCATGATGCATCGAGGCACCACAAAATATGCAAACCATGCTACGTGATGCTGTACGATATTTACCTAAAAAAAATAAAATGAAGTTGTTGTACTCATTTACCGAGACAAACAACAAATTTAGCCACGTTTCACCGATCTTTAATCTTCGCCTCTTCATAACAAATCCTATATCTTCTGTAGTGTTCAAATCAATTCACAAAAATCAATGATTAAGATTTATAGGAGAATCAAAGAACCAAAGAACATCATCTATACCACCCGCCGCGGTGGTTTAACTGGGTAGGCACTAGACTTCCATCGATGAGGTCTAGTGTTCGAAGCTTCTGCAACACAAGTTGCAGGAAGGTTAGCTTTGAGTTTCTTGGCAACTTATCCGGTGGCACGTGTGTGGTGGCTAGCACATGTCGCCCCCAGTGATTTACCTCCGGTTGCCGGCCGTGTGGGGTTCCCTGGGTCACCAAAAAAAAAAAAATCATCTATTAAATTATGAGAAAAAAATTAATAAACTAACAGAAGACCGGGAGATAGAGGGCAGGCGCATTTCGTCTTCCCCGGGCTCCTTTACTTTTTCCTAATTTTGTGCGCTTCTTTCTTTGTCTTGTCTTATTGTCTGTCTCCTGTCGTATAACATAATTTAAAAACATAGCCGAAAAGAGTCCGCATCAGAAGTACCAAGAGCCTAACGTATGTATGAAGTAGCTATACCGACTTCTCCTACCATATTCGTCCTCATTTTTTTGGGTTTTTCTTCCTTTGACTTTTTCGGCATTGTCCTGCCGGCTTTTTTTTTTTTTTTTTCATCGGTTCAAAACCATTTTTATTTGTTTTCAAAGACAAACATTAGAGCTTGCCGGCTGCCCGCTGCCGGCTGTACGGGGTTCCTTGGGTCACAAAAAAAAAAGAAAAACATTAGAGCTTGCCTATCCACCCCGCAGTGGAAACGTTGGTTCGCGATCTCAACCCTCATCCGGGAGGGGTGGGATTCGAAACTTCGCGTTCCCATTGCGTGACTTAAGTGGGGTGCCGTGGGAGGTGGGTCCCCGCGCTAATGCTTCTCGGGTTTGCATTGCCGGCTGTCGGTTATACGGCGGTTCCTAGGTCATTAAAAAAAAAAAAAACATTAGAGCTTGCCAAGGGGGCCTCTTAGCAAAACAAATCTCATACAGCTTAAGGTGGGTAGGCTAACCAATTTCACGGAAAATGGCCTTTTTCTTTTCCCCTTTGGATTTTAACTATCCAATCCGCTACTTTGTTAGTATCTCTATCATAATGGGCACAGCTTAAGTTTAAAAACTGGAGTAACATATCACATCTTTTGGAGATAGATATATGTATTTTCGAAAAGAGCTGATTTGCACATTTCAAAGTCCTTTTCAAACTCATGGTATCACGGCGGAATAGCCACATTTGAATTTGAGCTCAATTTTGCAAAGAAATAGCCCACTTATTTCTCGAGAGGAGATGGGGGATACTCTCGATGCCATTGATTGAATATTCAATTTGGCTCTTTGTGGTTTGGAAAAAATCCTCCTCTTCAATTGATGGTATTATATGAAAAACAAATATGAGATAACACATTCAGTGTTTAAGATAGGTTTTGAATAGCGGTCGTGAATTCAAGTTAACTGTGTTTGGGTTTCAGGTTGAAAGAGACTAAGGGCGATGAAAGTTTGCCATTAAAGCTTCGAATCGAGGCAAGAGACCCTGAAAGAGTATTTACTGAAAGCATATAATATTTGCTGATTTGTGATGTACTCAGTAGTCGCTACAAGATAACTTCTAAAAAAAGCGAATTACTTTAAGAAAAAGAGCAAAGAAGTGCCGATGCATTCGCCGACGAGATTCGCCACCACCAGATGAGGGTCTACAAAATGGTCCAGTCCTGCCCCTTCCCAGTATTCCATTCCGCTTTTGCAGCATATCAAGTCCAAATTCTAGGATTTTTGGTTATATTTTTTTATTGATTTTCAAGTGCTTTTGCATCATCAGGCGTATGCTTTGAAGCATTTCCCCTTCGGTGCAAATTTCCTTTTTGCTATAAGCAGGGGCTCAAACCCTGTCATTTTCTCCCAAATTAAGCTAATCTCTCTCGTTTGATCAAACGGTAGGTATAGTCCACGAACAGTTAACCATCGCAATTAAGCTAATCTCTCTCATTCAATACAAACGGTTGGGTACAAATAGTCGCAATTAAACAGTAGGTACAAATAATCCATGAACAGTTAACCATCACACAGCAAAAATTAGATGCTGGGACATATATATGCGAAAGGATAGTACCGATTCTGATCTCATGTGAAAAAATCCACCCAAAGCTTAAGCTATTAGGTTGAGGGAGATTACATTAACATAATGAGCACGTTAGACCTATTGTCAAGTAATGTGAGACAACATTTCGGCACATACTAGCCCGTGGATAATTTCTTTAGGTTGTCTTGGAGTTTTCAAGGCTGCACTAGTGTGAACGAGGAGGCACGGAGGCCAAGTTTGTATTCAAAATCCTCTTTTCAGATAGAATTAGAGATCATAATAAATATAGGCTTTTACTCTGCCGATCTAAAAACATAGCTTTCTTTAATAAATCGGTTGCTATTCTGCTCTAATAAATTTAAAAAGAAAAGAAAAGTATATATTTATATAATTGTTCTTCTGTTGAGCATAATCTAAAAAAATCTATCTATTTTTCAGGTCCGTTATTTAGCCTATTTCAATATCTATATTAGAAAAATCTCGCATCTAAGCCAACTCCTTGGTCCTCATACCGAGGGAATTGATCCTGGCAGACCTAATGTCTTTCAAAAACCTAAAATTATTATATGGCTAAAAGGATAAAATACTCAATTGGAATAGACCAGACAATAACACTTTAGCATCATTTTCAAAATTAGATTCGAGCGTTATCGGATATCACGGCCCATGGTTGGCTACTCATGCATACACGTCAAACCTTTGACTGATGCATATTTGCCATGTCATCATGCATATTATGGAATAAAATAGTATTACATATGACACGCAGAGTAACGTCAAGCGTGAAAGAAGCTAGCTTTTTCATCTTATTACATTTTGGAAAAAAACAAATATTGTATTGGAGAATTTACAAAATTAGTTCGATAGTTGCATTCAAAGATTTAATTGAAAAATAAGGAACAAAAAGGGTGTACTAACGGATCCCTCAAGACCGCCATATTTGCTTTTCTCACAAATCGACTAGTCTCTTATACGTGTACTACATCTCCGATCGTCCTTTTGTAATAAATATGATTAATGGGGACTCTGTCGCATCGAAATTCTAGGTAAAGGCTGTGCAATTTGAACATCGCGAAATTCTAATATAATGTTTTTTTCTTTTTTTTTTGCATCTAATTTGAGGCAAGCAGACCACAAGATCTGTATTTATACAGGCTCAACAAGCTTCTCTCCTCCCTCATGGACAAGCTATACACTTTTCAAAACTTTGCTCCTCTTCCAACCGCTACAATCTCAGTCAACCGCTCATCCTCAGCAGTTTCAATCGCTGTGCAGACCGCACGAAAGACCTGCAAAATCATGAAGGAAAACCATCCCCAAATCAGTACATTCATCGTGAGAAGTCTGCCCTAATCGTGCATGAGCTTCCGATTCCGATGCTGATCAGTGCCCAAACAACGTGGGTCCAAGTTCGAAGACCGTGGTGCTTTTTTTAGCAGGTCCCCGATAATGATGATGATGAATCTAGTTCACTACATCAATTTCGTTACCGACTCTTTCTTCGTGGGCCATGTACACAGGAGGCTTCTTTAACTTAGGATTCTACGAAATTTCCCAATTGGCTGTTATATCCACCTTTAATGTGGTCAAATTCAATGTGAACTTTGTGGCCCCGACAGTTGAATCAGGCCTAAATAAGAAGATGCTAGAAGCCCACAAAAACAAAAGTGAAATGCTTTTGGTCAGCTTGCGCCAACCTGCGTAGAGAGATTGCTTGTCTACATGGGCATCTTGATGAGTTTTCCCTAATTTGTTAGGTTGGTCGCCTTTACATGCGCCGAAGAAACCGTGACCTAGATTTTGGTCGGAACTTTGAATCAGCCGCTCGGGCATACACGAGACTAGATCTAATCAAAAGGAAGAGCGAGACCCCAACGTCGAGCCGACCTTCTCGTTCGAGCCGAGCCCATTTTCAATTTCCCGAACCCGTCGTTTGCGGGTCGGAGACTAGGGCAGCAGGTGAGTCGTCGGGTCGGTGATCAGGTCTAGTGGTCATAGCTATGTAATTACTAAGTGCAAGGTAACACGAGACAGGACGCACCTCCAGGTCACGTTTTCGGCCAGCACCCAATCTCCGTCCCGGTCCTGGTAAGCGAGCTTCAGGTTTTCGGATTCTTCGTAGCCTGTTCCACGAGAGCACCAGCAAAATTGAGAATTTTTTCCATCGAATTTTTTAGGTCAAACTCGTGCAGAGAAACTGAAATGTTTGCAGAAGGCAATGATGAAATGTCGCGAGCTTACACAAGCCGAACATGTTGATGAGGGTGTACATGAGGGAGTGGAGGGAGCGATGGAGGCTGAGATCGATCTTCCTCCCGATCCCTACGCCTTCCATTGTCACCTTCAAGTACGTGGACTCCCTGCAAACATCAACCGCCTCCCGTTCATCAGCATCAATTTGCACTCTTCAATCTTCACTTGCTTTTAGAACAAAAAGAGTGATAGAGAGAGAACGTACTTATTGCCGGAAAAGCGGTGATGGCCCTCGCCGTCGTCGTCTCCTTCGACCTCGTCGTCTGGAGCCCCCCGAACAGGAGCGGGAGCGTCCGGGGCACGCTCCTCTCGCAATTCCCGTTCTCCTCGTACTCGTACCCGCACTCCTCCTCGCTCCTGTCGTAGTAGCAGCCCGGCTCGAGGCTCGGCCCGGGGTCGAACCGGTTCGACCCCACGGCCTCCACCATGTCCTCGTCGCAGCCCTGACCGTGACCGCCACCGAACCCGTTCACGTTGAGGTCCAAGTCGAGCCCGTGACGCCGTCGCTGCTGCTGCTGGTGGTGCTGCTGGTGCTGCGCTCGCACGTAGCCGTCGCTGCAGGGGAGGGCGAGACCCAGCTGGAGCTCCATAAGACCATCCAGCATCAACAACAACAACAGCAACAACAACAGCCCAACAGAAGGAACTCCAAATAAAATAAGCAGATCTCTCTGGGCGTCTTGTGAGACGAAACAGTGCTGAGCCCTTATCTCTCTGTTTCTCGGGGGAAGGGGTCCTGTTTTTGGGCACGATGTTGTTGGCGTGTTTGGCGTTTATATAGAGAGGAAAAAGAGAGAGAGAGAGGGAGATGAAGAGGAAGAGGAAGAGAACTGAGTCAAGGCAGTGTTTGGTAGCGAAGGGAAGAGACAGGAAATTTGAGAATAGAGCCCGGTTTGGGCGGGTTGCCCGACAAGGTGTTGAAACGAGGGCCGATATGTCCGTTTCCCTGCCCCACTTTTGGCCGACCCACTTTCCTCTCTCTCTCTCTCTCTCTCTACTTTCTCTCTCTATGTGTAACTCATGAAACCCATGTCCGAACAATTTCGTACGCATTTCGGCTCAGATTCTGTTCACAATGCGCAGCGGCAGGGATTGATTCTTGCTTGCTTTGCCTTCCCTGTGTCGATCCCGGCGAGGGGGGGATGACGACGTCCTGAGGATGCTTCCGAAGGCGTTCGGACTTCGGTTCGGGGGCGATTTCGAGCGATGCTTTGCCGGCCGCATTCGTTACAGCTGATGACTCGTTTGTGAATATAGGGAGATAGGACGCGGATTCGAATCCACCTCAGCTGCTCGATTCAATTCACCATACTAAAATAAGAGAAATTAAGGGGACATTAGCGTAAAATAAATGTCCGTCAAAAGGTAAACCGTTTCGGTTTACCTCTTTTGCAATCGAGATCTCTTGAAAGCTTTGTCGGTGTTGTTCTTTCTCTTTCATGTGAGCATATTTTATCATATCGTGCGAAATTTATGTGTGATTTCTAATTCATTTGTCAATTGTCAAAGTTATCTTAAATTGCCTATTGACGGTTTTTCCTTTTTAAAAATTTATATAAGCCCTCTGCCACTTAACAGCTTTTTTTTTTTTTTTTTTTCCATGAAATAGTATGGAAGCCAAGGATGGGTGTGTTTAAGTTAATGACTTTTTTGCGAATTAGTTTTCTGGACTTTCATATATTTGGTTTCGTTGAAAATGATCAATTGACTGAAAGCTATTTATAGTTAAAAAAAATATACATGCTTAAAGTTTGGAAAATGAATACTCTAACATAAAATGGAGAAAATTTCTGAAAATAAATTCCCAAAAATCATTTTCTTTTCATCACGAAATTCCCCCCCAAAAAAAAAAAAAAAAAAAAACGTCCTAAATTTCAATTCTTCATTTTCCATTGCGTAAATTTCAATTTTTCATGTACGTTCTTCTTCATTTCATATGCGCGTACGTTGGGTGCCTTCACTTAATGGGTTTTCCCCTCTCGTTTGACAAAAGAAACTCACCAGAGTCATTTTCCTTTCATTTTTCGACTCCAGGAATGGCCCTAAAGTCAAGTGGCTTAGCATAAGTCACTCGTCCCTTTCGACCGACGATGCAAGAATCAAAATCTTCTTCCCACTTCGAGAGATAAAAAACCACAAAAGCTACAAGCCAACGTCTAAAATGGACCATCCCTCCAATGCAAATCCACGACATTCGTTCTTGTGTACAAGGCACGTTCGTTCTTTCAATTTTTTGTCCCAAAAGTAAACTACATATGTCTAAAGTGAAACGATACTTCCTATTTGGGTGCACAATCTTCTCTAGTCTCTTTCCTCTTTTCCTCTCTTTTCCTCTCATTAAATTTAATCTGTTTCTTATAGTCCTACCTAGTATTGAGGTGGGTCCATCCCACTTATGGCAAAAGATTATTAAAAAGGAGAGGGGCTTCTTTCTCTTTGTTCTAGAAGGTGTCATTAGCAATTAGCATTAAATTATGACGTAGTTTAACCCTTCCACGGGGAATACTAAGCTCGAAATGATTAGTGAATAATCACCCCACAAGGAAATATACATATTATGTAAATTATTTTAACGGGTGCCTTAAGCACACTCGTTAAATGAATGACCAGAAAATTAATACGCTTTTTAATGCATTAACTATTTTAATAATAAAGTGTAGATATTTTTAAAATTAGAATCTTCTTTACACAATATGCAAATAAGTATGTGGAAAAAATATTTGTTGACAAAATTCCCCATGGACAAAGCATAAGTTCTTTAATTCCTAGATGCCATGTTGTCGTTAAGACTAGGAGGACGGAACATATGACTGGATAATTATTTGGTGGGTTATCCTATTAAAAAACAAAGGATACTGGCGAGTTCCAAAATTCGATACTATTTTAAGCCAAGGACAAAACGAAAAATATTGTTTTATTTGTTTCTATCCTACGTGGAGTCTACGTAGAACGGAAACTCAAGAAAACAACATTAGTAATTTCTTATTTTTTAAATTGAGCAGACAGAATCTGGAGGAACATTAAAGAGCTGTCCCACTTCAGTTAGGGGAAGGAGGAGAAAAATTTGGACACTTGACCGACAACGAATATTTACTGCCCACAACCTTCGAAATTGCCAATACAGCAAAAGAAAGAATCAAATGGAGGGTTCATTCTCCCGAGTTCTGTTCCTTGTTTTGCTCATGTTTTTCATCCATTGTTGATAGAATAAAACAACAAAAAAAGCTGCAGGCTCTCTCATCTATTTAATTTCCTGGCTCACATACATTGAATGACAGCTAACATTACTGAGGCTCAAAGAGAAAACATTGCTCACTAGTCACTCCAGCTAAGCTAAACACGGCCTCATCAATATACATTGTACATGAGAATCACAAATCTAGAAGATAACAATTCAATGACATCGCTGGAAGTAGGGAAATTCAATTATTAGATTCTTTTTCGAGAGATGAGTTGTTATCATCTGAAGACGATATTTGTGCGTAGTCAGTTTCATCGTTCAAGTGGAGAGAATCTCGACTCAACAATCAAATAGTGGTGGTACTCAACAAACCCACGAGGAGTATGGACCAGCAATCACGCAGAGCCACCCGGGGTTGCCGTCGATATCCGAACAAGCCTTATAATGCCGTCACGATAAGTCCCAATCCTAGCCCATTTCAGCGGCTTGCTAGGGTGGAAGCGCGTGCATGCACAGGGGTCAGGCTTCAGGACCACGGGGACCCTGAGAATTAAATTGGAGTTGGCCTAACTTTGGTGCTACATAGTCAATGGGTTTGGCGATATGTTTAACACCCTGTGTGCTGCATAGGAGCCACAGATTGGTTGGGGCTTTGATGAGTATGAGCGAGAGAGTACATAGGAATGCAGATAGCTCAGAAGATGGTGAACTTGGAAAAGTCTTCTATTGAGAGAAGCTCAACCACTCACGTGGTGAGTGAGATTCAGTGGGGGTGTTTGGTTGGGGCTATTCTCAAAGCGTGACGCTGAATCCTAGGGAGGGGAGGAGGGGGCTTTGTCTTGGTGAATTTTGGCTGGTTGTAAATCGAGACAGCATTGTCTCTCACTTTGAGGTCCCCCTCAAGTTAGGGTTTCTCGTCTTGGACAACCGAAATTTGGAGAGAGAGAGAGAGAGAGATGCTGATCTCAACGCTTGTCTAGGCGGTCCTGTCTATATATGAGGAGGAAACAAAACTCAACTGGACCGATCTCCGTGGACGTGCCCGAAATGCTCAATATCCATTTCGAGTGAGGCTTCGCACGTAAGATGATAAACATGGCTCTGAAGATTACTCCGAGCAAAGGATGCTATGATTAAAGTTCGTATATGATTTGCGACCTGTCCAAACCAAATGCTTCACTACTTAGTTAACCCTAAATTTATGTCCAGTTAATAATATATATAAAAGAAATATGTTCTATTGAGGATTGTCGGAGTGCTTATTAAGCAATAGAACCAGTAATATTTACAATTTTCAGTGCATTTTCTTTATTTGGTGTCAAGTGTAATCGCTATATTTAAAACAACTCAATCTTGACATGTAGAGTCTATGCATGCTTGTACTTTTACATTCAAGTGAAAATTTCTCTACCTAGGTACCCTTTTTTCCCTAAAAATGTATGCATGCGCAGACCTAGGTGCTTTTCACATAGCATCGAATCCGGATCTCTTCCCCCATCCCTCCCCCTTCGAAAGCAGCTAGCCATCTATCATTCAATTCCTCAACATTCTCAAGATGAATTATTTGAAATTACATCCTTCCTCTTTTTCACTGATTTACAGCTGCATAATTGAAGGAAAACCTGCTGTGGGGGAGTTGCAGCTGCGATGTCTGGGCAGTGTCTCTGTCGGGCTCTTGGGGGTCTCCTCGAAGTTGCCCTTGAAGACATGCAACTGCGGGAGATGGGGACAATGCCCACACTCTGTCTCTCTCATTCTCTCGATGTCTTTTGGGTGTCGCTCTCTCGCTCTCGATGGATATCTAGGACCTGCACACGTGGGTCTAGCTGGTGGGATTTGGGTGGCACCTCTTGACATTTGGGCTCGATGGTTTTTGGGAGTATTTACTAAGTGTCAGTGCAGCGGGTTTCGCCATCACGTCGTAGTTCTTGAAAATAAGTGATTTGGAGGTGGGGATCGAGTTCATTACCACCGTTAATCTTGTGAATTCTGCATTGTTCTGATGAGTGCACATATGGCTAACAGATGAGATCGTGTCCGATTCATGAATCCCGATCCAAATGAGTCCCCCCTCAAAAAAAAAAAAAAAAAAAAAAAAAAAAATCTCGATCCACTGAAGAAGTAGTCGAATGACTTTTACAGTATGTTTCATTGACATCCCTCTATTTCAGGTGAAATGCCATGAAGTTCGCGTTAGAATGCCATGTTAATCATCATTTCATGATGCTTGTTGACTTTTCCTCCGATCATTAGGCAGCTAAGTGGGCCCAACTTGTTGCCTTGCCTCAATTTGTTGTCCAGGCCCGGTTGAACTAGATTTCGTTACTAAATGTCATTTTCCAAGACGGTGCAAATTGGCCCATTCGGCTGGGGAAGTTCGTGAGTATCAAGTCCGTGATCAGGTCTACTAGACAAACCGGCTTGCAAATGTTCAAAAAGAGAGTTAAGATCAAAGCCAGTGCAGAAAGTATTTGCAAGAGAGAGTTATACATTGGTATGAATTCAAAACTATTAAAGAAACCAAGAGTTAAACCTATTTTAAATATAAAAAACTTATCAAGTAGAATAACTTTAATTTAAGATGTACGACAAGTTTTAATTAGAAGAGAAGATGCTCTAAAAGTCATCTCAACAACATATTAATGGGGATGTTTTTAAGATGGGCCTTGGGCTGTTTTGTTTGGAAAATGAATTTGTGGCCCTCCAACTGCCAAGTCACAGCCCAAGCTTCTTAATACTTTTATTGTCCACACGATATTATTGATGCATGATAGTTTTGGATTAAATAGGGCTAATTTCCCAAAACACCTCCAACTTTAGATCCAATCCCAATTTATGGCCCGAACCTTTTTGTGTCTAAAAAAATCTCAGACTTTCACTCTAATCTCAAAAATGGCCACACATTAAAAATCACCGCTACTTTCTCCAAGATCATTAACATTGGGAGGCTGCTGCTATTCTAATGAATGTGTGGGTGTTGATGAAGATGCATTTACTAATAATGAACCTCTGACTAGCTTTGATACTGATAACTTTGAAGAAACTAGTGGCTATTTTTGGATGCATTGGCAAATTTGAGACTAGTGTCACGGGTCGGTTGTTTCTGATCGATCAATCACTCGTGCGGCCTTAGGATTTTCGATCCCAAGTCAACCTCACACACACACACACACACACACACGAACACAAGGATTGTATAAGCAAAGAGCGAGTGTATTCTCTTGTGAACGAGCTAAACACAACGAGGGGGAAGGACCCCTATTTATAGAAGTTCCGGTCTTATCTCAACCGTTGATCTTCCCTCCGACCCAACGGTGGTATTTGAATGCGTAGCATCATTACAAGTCTGCACATTAGGCCACTCAATGGCTCTAGGCCTTGGGAAAGCCCATGGACGTGTGTTAGAAGCAAGATCAAAGTCAACAGGGCCGCCTGACATGGAGTAGGTGAACGGTTGCAGGTTGCACATGGGCCAGGCCGAACATTGCTCATGGGTTGATCATGGGTCGTGCACGGGCCTTTATCCGTATTGTGCATGAATTGATTGTGTGAGGATCATGGATCATTTATGGGTTGGTCGTGGGCTGCTTGTGGACAAACCCTTGTGCGTGACACTGGCCACATCACGGATGGTCTTGGATCATGCTTCATCTGTGGGCCGTGTCACTAGAGTGAAAGTTGGGGTTTTTTTTTTTTTAAGGATAAGAAAAAAAGTTTGAAGCAAAATTGGGATTGAACACAAAGTTGACCGATTTTTTTTTTTGGGAATTAGGTCAGTTAAATTGTGGGATGGTAGGTTGATGGGGATATTTTTGACATTGTTCTGGACTAGAAACCCCAAAAAAAAATTGAGAGGGAATCAATAGATTCATGTAAAATTTGTGGAAATACTAACAATTGCTCTAAAAGCTAGAAATTTGGCATAAGACTAACCATTGAAATTTATAATTAATGAGACAAAAATGGGCCTAGAAAAATTTGAACTTCAACTATTATAAAGGCTTAAGTTGTTAGATGAGAAGTAATTCAATATTTAGACATTTCGATAAGTTCCTCCTAAAACTATTAAACTATGTACAAAAACCGATTTTACTCAAGAATTTCAATCTATATGTATATTTCCGTAGCTTCATTACAGCATCAACTCTTCACGTCTTGTTAAGGCATTTTTTCCTGTATTTTGTTAGTATATATGGACCGGTTAATTTAGAATTTAATTTCTAAATTTATCTTCGCGTTGGACATTGTGTCTACTTGATAAGTCTATTTATGAAAGTTTAGCAATCTTATTAGATTATTGGGTACAACACAGTTTGAAGGATGAACTACAGTCAAGGGTTTTAAAAAGTACATGAACGAATGTAGGGTGACTCATTCGCACATTTTTAAAAGCATTTGTTCTTCACTTTCGGCATGGCAATAAATGCATCCATAACGCCGCTCTAGTTCTAGCCGATCTTGATATGTCTTATATGAGAAAAGATAATGCATTGTGGCTGCTGTATGTCCATGTGTCCAAGGTAGGGATCAGGCATCCCATGAGAGAATTTCCCTGTTTTAAGAGACAAGATGTTGCTTTCACCTTTTTATGAGAGCGAATATTCATGTGATTTTGTGCGAATGGTATGGGAAATCATTGTGGAAATAATTGAAAAAGTGAAGGGGGAATCACAATCTGAAAGCTCATACATTGCCAGCTTAAAAGGGTGCTGTGTAGCATACGATAAATGGAGTAAAGCACAGGAACTTCGAGAGGTGTGCCCAGTGGGAACATGGCCATTTCACTATCTTTGCTTTACCGTTGCAGAAATCAGTAACATCAGTTTCAACAAAGGCTCCAGTTAGCAACTTCTGTTTGTGCCTGTGTACTCGTGATTCCGTGAGGAACAGGGCATGTTATTTTACACTCTGGTATCTACCGTAGTTTGCCACCGTTGGACACCCATTTGAGGAACAAAAGAACGAGGTAGTTTTTATTGATGACGATTTCAACCAACCAGTCAAACCTTTCATTTCCTGGGTAGGCACTGAATTACCATCGTTTATATATATATATATATTCAATTGATGCACTTTGTTTGAAATTTGAGTAACTTTTCAAATCGGCGATGGCCATGTGGAGTGGACATGTTAACCAAGTGAATGTTATGTTAGCTTTAAGGGCACATAGCTTGCATCCACGTCAATGACATGTGGCTGCCGTGTTAGAATTTCTTCGACAGTCATATTTTGATTAAAGTGCATCACTTATGAAGAAATTATAATCTAGCATATCGAGTGGTTTAAATCAAAGCTCAGTGATATGATTATAAAAAGCATGAAGTTTAGTGATCCATCGATGAAATTTACATTTAATATGCATAAATCATTAGGCTTTCCAGTTTGTTAGATTATGTGCAATTGTTGTAATCTAATATGCGACAAATAGGCAAAAAGATTTGATGGATTGGAGCAAGTGATGATACTTATACATGCCTACCAAGTATATTTCCATCTCGAGGGTGCGCATATATGTCGAGCAGAGGAGAGGTTGCAGGTGCTCCTCCAAAAGTACAACAGTTTTATCCATTCAAATCAATTGTCACTTTCAACTATGTTATTATTTTACAATAAAAAAAATTCATAACAACCGACGCTCGGTGATTTACTTAGATAGCCGATGAACTCGTGGTCTGAAATCACCTGACAATTTCTCGATAGAGAGAACTATAACTTTTGCCATCTGTAAAGAAAAAGACAATCCAGCAGATGCTATGGGGAGGTAACCCAAGAAAATATCGCAGCTTTGGTCATGGCATAAAATAAAGGGAGCCCACCTTGCATATTCAAGAGCACAGTTGAAAAAAAAAGTAAGGATGGATTGTAGTCGATCCACAGGGAACACTTTGTCATCTTGTTATCCCATTCATCTAAAATGTATACTTTTCAAGTACCGGGAGACATGAAGTATTGGGTGACTTTACAAGGTGATAATGACTGATAAAGCAACGGGAGGACAGGAGAATAATGCATTTGAATCCTGCCAAAGTTGAAGGGCATCAACGTGCTACGCCTGATTGGAAGTCACTTTGCAAGTTCTGTAGAAGTAGGTGAGTTTGTTTCTTTTAGCAAATAGGAAGTTCCAACTCGAATTGATCAATTAATTTATCATGCACAATCCCAATTACCGTTTGGCTTACCTCAATTAAGGATGATCGGCCCCTAGAAAATCCGGTTCTCATCCAGGAACTGAGAGTTGGATTAGTTAGACTGAATCCCCATTTCTCAGAACTGGGAACTGGAACATCTTGTCCTAGAACTGGACTGGTAAATAGAAGTAGTGGTTCCCCTCACACATTTCTTTTTTACCCCATTCAAGACATTTTCAATACTCACATTGGCATTGATCACGATCACCCCATGGCGACGAAGTGGAGGGTGTCGCGATTAGGGTTTCTGACGGCACGCCTTCCCCTGCTCCTGCTCGGCCACCTCCTCCGCCCCCAGAGCTCCCAAGACAGCCGCCCTCCACCTCGGGAGCTTGGTCAAACGATAAGTTGGCTGATGAATGGCGATTGGATTCCGCAAAATTTGGAAAGAGAACAACAAACACGTCAAAGATTGAGTGGATGAAGGCCAAATGTTTGGTAGGAGAATGGAAAGAAGCGAAAATGACTAAAATGAGGGGAAAGCGGCATTTCCATAGGCGCAATTAACCCTCAGTCAACTGAATTTGGCTAGTCCGAGAGGAAGGTGCAGCTGAGAGTAAAGAAAAGGGAGATTTAGGATGCGTTTGGTAGTTATTATGTTCCCAAAAATAGTTTTTGCTTAGAAATAATTAATTATTATTTTGTTCCTAAGAACAATTTTTGAGTTTTTAAAGACGCTTGGTAATTGTTCCAAATTTTTATTCCTAAAATAGAAATGTGCTTGGAAGGAATTTATTTTTTTTGTTTATTTTAATTTTTAAAATTTTATTATATTTTTCTTATTTTTCTTTTTTTTCCTTTTCTCTTCTTCTTCCTCCTTTTTTGTGGCTGATTGCCTTCCATAGTGATGGTTGGCGATTAGCTTAGCGAGATTTGATGAGCTCGCTAGAGCCTCACCACGCTAGGGCAAGGTCCAACAAGCTTGCTAGAGGCTCGCCTAGGCCACCTGAGCCTCAATCTTGTAGATTTGGGCAAGGTTGAGTCTTGCCGATGTCCAAGTGAGACTAGGAGGTGTGAGGTCGATCTCGCCTTGGCTAGGTGAGGTCGACCTTGCCCAAATTTGGAGAGGCTGAACTCGCCCAACCATCGACAAGGCTCGCCCTCACCGGGCCATTGTTAACGAACACCGACCTAAAGGTGGCTCGGCAAGGTTGAGTCTCACTGGTGGTTGATCGAGCTCGGTCTTGCCAGATTTGGGCGAGGTCGAACTTGCCTAGCCAACCTTGCTGAGGGCTAGTGATACTCCAATGAGGCCGTTGGCCCTCGTTTGGCTAGCAACAAGTTGAAAGGAAAAAGAAGAAAAGGAAAGAGAATAAGAGGAAAGAGAATAGAAGAGAAGAGAAAAAAAAATTAGACTTAATTCTAAGAATTGTTCTTGAAAACAAAAAAATAATTTATTTATTTATTTATTTATTCTATTTCAAATCTATTATTAGGAATAAAAAATTGTTTTTTGTTCTTAAGAACAAAAACTTTATCAAATGGATTTCTTTTTTTTTTTTTTTTTTTCAAGGAACAAAAGAATAGAATTAGTTGATATCGGAAGTTTATCAAACAGGGGTCTTAGTGACTGCAAATCACGCCAAAAATGAGGGAGCTAAAATCCTGGAATTTGAGTGCACAAAGGGAGATTTTTGCACAATAATAATAATAATAATAATAATAATAATAATAATAATAATAATAATAATAATAATAATAATAATAATAATAATAATAATAATAATAATAATAATAATAATAATAATAATAATAATAAATCCTTTTAATCAAAGGAGACTTCAGGGTTCAAACTTTCCATGAGAGAGAAGTCAACATGATAACGATGTCTTCTATGAGTAACATGATGATCACTCCTTACATCCTCATCACCACCTTCATTAAGAAATGAAAAATAAAATAAAAAAATAATTATTAATAATAATAATAATAATTATAATAATTATTATTATTATTGGTTTGATTTGGATGGGTGGTTCCATCCCAAGAATTGGGAACTTGATTGAAATTCACTCGTTTTGATTTTATAAAGCTAAGAACCAGACCAAACCTAGAACTGTCCGATTTGGGTGGTTCCTTTTGCTTACCCCTAGCCTCAATTGATATTGGCAATTTTGGAATTCAAACCTATTGCACAAATACATATTTAGTCATAAATCGTTGAAGTAGCAGTGAGCCACGTAAAACATTCATAATGATTGCATCGCCACATTAGTGATTTCTGGCGAAAATTAGTTAGAATGACTACATTAGAATTTTGAGCAAAGTTTTAGAATTAAATTAATAAAATTGAAAATTTTATAGTTGAAACGAGATTCGCACAATAAATTCAAGACTCATTGGTTAATTCTCTCAAGATTTTACAATCTTCGAAAAGCAACTTCAACATATCTTCCTAGACACATGGTTGTCATCGGTATTTCCCTAATTTCCGCACCTGCAACTTCATATTACATAAGAAAACCCTACGAGCAACAGAAAAAACATCTTTAGGAAGCAAACCTTAACATTTCACTTCTCTCTCTCTACCCCTAAACTATCGAGCCCCATCACCACAGCTGCCATTGCATCCTCCTTGGATGTTGCTACCACCAAACCAGCGTCGTGCCTCCAAATTTGAGCTATCACCATCAGTGTCATTGTTTGCAAGTCTTCGGCCAAAGTTTGTCCAGCTTCCGTGCTTGTGTGCATGTGTGATTGTCCATGACAATACTATTCTCATGTTGGTTCTGCTGTCATTAGCAAAGTGGGAAAATTACCAAAACAGTCCTAAACATATTGTAACTTTTTCAATTCAGTTATAAACTTTTGTTTTTGATTAATTCAGTCCTAAAATTTTTGCAATTGTACTAATTCAATCCATCCGGTGATCGGCCAACGCTAATATGGACAATATTTTTAATAATATTTTATATTATTCGATTTTTTTTTTTTAAATTTAATTTTCTTCTTCTTCCTCCTCCCTCCTCCTCTAGTTGGCCGACTAGAGGCGAGCGCTAGTGAGGTTAGCCTCGCCCAACGATGATGTGGCCACCCTTACCATGGCTAGGCAAGGCCTTACTTACCTCTAGCTTGGGCAAGCCTCGCCAACCATGGTCAAGTTGCGGCCTCGCTAGATTTGGCAAGTCAAGCATTGCCATGGCCACATGAGGTTATAGTTATGCCGGATTGGGCGAGGGCTACTAGTGGCTGGGCGAGGCTCACCCTCGCTAGCCATGGCTTGTCGCGACAATCTAGCAAGGGCTGCTAGTAGCAGGTCGCGATAATCCGGCTAGGGTGAGCCTCATTCAGCCACTAGCAGCCCTCGCCATATTTGGCAAGGCTAACCATGTGCGGCCATGGCAATGCCTGACTGGCTAGATCCGGCAAGGCTCGGCCTCACCCAACCATGGCGAGGTCACGACTTGCCCATGGTCGACGAGGCTTACCTAGGCTAAAGGCAGGCAAGGCCTTGCCCAACCATGGCAAGGGTGGCTTCACTGTCGCTAGGTGAGGCTTGCCCCTGTTGCTCGCCCTCACTAGTAGTTGACGGGGGCGAACTTTGCCATTGGTTGGTGAGGCTGGCCTCATCAGTGCTTGCCTTTGGCCAACCAACCAAAGGAAGGAAGGAAGGAGGAAAAAGAAAAAGAAAAAGAAAAGGAATAAAGAATGAGGAATTGAGAAATTCAAAAAAATTGAAATATTATTAAAAAATTATCTATGTCAACATTGGCCGGCATCCACGTCAACACCGCTAGCCAAAATTGGCCAAATGGATTGAATTAACACAATTGCAAAAGGTTTAAGACCAAATTGGATAGAAAAAATGTTTAGGACTAAATTGGAAAAATTGCGATGAATTGAGGACTATTTTCCTTCAGCAAAGCTAGGCCTACAACAGCCCCCATACCTTTTATAAACTAGTAGTGAAGCCAAGACCAAATGACTGATTACAAATTATGTTAAATTACTCTTCATAAACAAGACTCTTTGGACACATATGTTATATATATATTATGCACACATCCTAGATGACTTGAAAATTGGAAAATATAATGCATTGAATATGCTATAAAGTATGGACTATCTTCATGTCATACACTTCAAAGTGAAAATTACCAAAAAAAAACTTTTAAATCTATTACATTTGTTCTAGTTTAGTCCTCAACATTTTAATTTGGTTAATTTAGTCATTTTGATCATTTTCCAAAATTGGCTGAAAGGATGACCAGCACTAACTAGACCGCCACATTAATGATTTCCGGTTAAAATTGACCAAAATGACTAAATTGGCAAATTATTAAAAGTTTCAGGACTAAATCGGCACAAGTAAAAGGTTCACGATTATATTATCAAATTGTCAAAAGGTTTAGAAATAAATTGATCGAATTGAAAGGTTTAGGATGAATTGACATAAATGCAATATATTTAGGATTTTTTTGGTAATTTTTCCTTCTTCATATGTGTTTCAAATAGCACAGTAATACTAGTAACTAGGATATCGAATGGTATTAAGTGTTTTCTTGAAGTCATGCGGATCATTCTCTCCTAAAAGCAATGTTTCCTAATCATGATTTCTAACATTTAGCTACCCGAAGGACTTTTAGCTCAAATATGACTTTATGACACAGCTAGAGCTTTTGAAACAAAAGAGTCTTTTTTTCTAAAGCAAGATTGAATAATTGCAACGCGAAACACGCGACGGTTTGCAACATTTATCGTCGCCTTAAATCTGCATTTAGGCGATTGTGTTTTTCCCTCTTTTCCCACAAGGAATAGGCCTTCCATCAAATGGAAGGGGAAGGATAGATTTTGCTTTTCGTTTAAAGGGAAATGTCTTACACACACACAAAGAGAAAGGAAAAGAAAAGGAGTAACCCGAGAGTGATTAAAGAGAGAAGAAGAGAAGTGGGTCCCTCTCTTCACTTCCACATTCTCAAGAAAGAAATTGGAGATTTTGGCAAATAGCGTGATCCATGCATGCACGAGTGTCTCTTCTCACTTTTCCTGGTGTCCCTTTCAGTTCCCACCCACACACACCCTCTCTTTCTATAAAATCCTTACACATTTTACCTCTTTTCTATCAGCACACTTCTTCCCCCGAGAGAGAGACAGAGAGAGAGACAGAGAGAATGAAGGCAAGAAAGATCAAGAAAGGCTTGTGGAAACCAGAAGAGGATATGATACTGAAACAGTACGTCGAGACTCATGGCGAAGGCAGCTGGGCAGTCGTCTCTCAAAGATCCGGTAATGTTATAATCCGGTTATAGTTATTCGTTAGCTCTCATTACTTGAAAAGTTTGTATATAACTTAGACTTCGGACGACTTAGGGAATCGGCCTTGAGACTCACTGCATCTCTCTCTAGTCAGGTTTAAAGAGGGGAGGCAAGAGTTGCAGATTGAGATGGAAGAATTACTTGAGACCCAACATCAAACGAGGCGGAATGTCCCCGGAAGAAGAAGATCTCATCATCCGGATGCATAAGCTTCTCGGCAATCGGTAAGTAACGACCATTGTTTTGTTTAACCTTCCTGTGTGTCTTGAATCCAAAAGAAAAAGGAAGGAAGAGGGAATTTTTCTAGACTTGTTTAGAGCCTGAGAAGTTCGTTGCTACTTCTGTTGTGATGAAGATGGTCATTAATTGCTGGGCGGCTTCCCGGTCGGACGGACAACGAAGTGAAGAACTATTGGAACACCCATTTGAACAAGAGACATTTGTCGCGCAAAAGGAATAGCATTGCCTCAAATGGACGCCGCAAGGACGAGAACATCTGCGCCACCTTGGCCACCGAGACAGCCCCGGAAGTACCAGCTCCACCGTCCATGACTCCTCCACCAGTAATTCACAATGGAAGCAATGACCTCGACGCAAAAGAAGCGATGATGACGGGAAGGAAAGAAGACAGGCTAGAAGACGGAGAAAGATTTGTATACGGCTGTGACATGGGATCGCCGCTGTCCATGCCCACCAGCAATTATTCTGCGTCGGTTGTCTTTGACGACGAGCTGCTTGTGCCCTGGCTGGATTCCTTTGTTTTTGTCTGAAGGCATTTGGATCGCAAAAGATATGAAGGGATCCAGGCGTGATGTGCTCCTCGTGCTCTTGTTCAACGGCGCATCATGAACCACTGGACGAGACTTATTAGAGCTGTGGCCCCCAATGACTGAAGCGTGAGCTTCATTTTAGCAAACAGAGCAGCGCTTTTTCCGCAGGCACTATTGCAAGGACGTTCTTTCTCTGTTATGATTGGACTTATTAATGCAGCTTTTGCATATTGAATATTCCAGCACCGTCTGCAGAAAGCGCTCTCTCTCTCTCTCTCTCTCGTACATGTGAACGACAAACTTAACAAAAGAGGGAAAAAATATGGACTTAGATCAAATCATAGTTTTGGAAGTCTAATTCTTTGATTCAAACATGGGCAGTTTTATGGCACACCGAGTGTAGCTTAGAACATCACGATGCGTTGTGGCAATTTAGTAACGATTTGTCGAATGCGAAAGTCATAGAAAAGAAAATTTTGGGATCCGTATGCTATCGTGCCTTAGAAATTCCCGACAAACGCGGGATGCGGTCATACTTAGGCCTACACTAGCCACACTCGGTTATCCACAAACGAGAGGAACAAAGCCTAGGCAACGTCTCCATTTTCAGCCCGTTTGAAGACAAAACGATAGCAAGCGTATCTTTTCAGACCGTTGCCACCATAAGATGGCACCCATTTATTACTAATATGGTTAAACGAAGGACTCTAAAACCTACACCGATATGGCTGTAGACCGTCTTAGCGCCACTTCTTATGCCTAGTTCTTGCTCCCACCGGATCCAAACCTCCTTACTGGGGTGTATATAAACTAGGAACATGCACCTATGGAGATTCTCTTCAAAATCATTGCAAGACAAGCCACGCATATGCGGGTCCATACATTTGAAATATCGGTCTGACAGAAGCCAGAGAACTTCTCACTCACCACGACGGAGTGCAATTTCTTTTCTTCCTTTTTTTTTTTGGTAAAAAGAGTGCAAATTCTTTTAAGTACCACAATGTGCAGGCTGAAGGTCCCAACGAGAGGCTTTACCGAGTCGACATTTCATCAAGTAACATTCCCACCAAATCGAGAAGGAAGGTTTTACCGGCACGGAAGAAAGTGCTCTCCCACCCGACTTGAAAACAAGTCCCTTCTAGAGCAAGGACTGCTCTGAGATGATTATGCGCAGACGGAATTGCTCATGATAAAGCAGGTTGAGTTCGTGCTCGTATCATCTCAAACTCGTAGTCAGGCTCAGAGATGATTATGCATTTACACTTTTAGCTCGCTACTGATAAGGAAAGCTGAAACAGTGAATTGTCGTTCCACTTTATACAATCTGCTATTTTTGTACACGCTTCAACAATTAAATCGCTTAGCTAAAGGAAATACGTCCCCTTCAAAATACGAGAATACAAATCTAATTGGCATTCGACTAAGGCAGCATAGCATCTACAAGACGTCATCTTGCTGAGGGTATAGTAAGCTACTTTCAATAGGCAACGAAGGTGGAGTTCCAGGTGGGATGCAAGCAGCACCGTTCTCACCTGCACATATGCACAATGCCTCTGCATCCCTAAGGATTGTATTGAGATCAATGAGGCCACTCAACTCGTTGATGAACTTCAAGAGCGTATCAAAGTCCATCTGCTCGCCCATTATCTTTTTGCGGTACCGCTTCAAGATTGAGACGCAAACATACAGGTGTAAATGCTCTGACAGGTGGTGCGTCCAAAAAACCTCCCATAGGCTCATTACCTTTTCATACTCGAATTCCCTGAAAGTGCAAAAAGTAATCAGGAGGAAAGAGAGGAAAGCAGGTACAAAAGAAATAAATAGATTAGCATATTTGGTTCCCCAACTAGTGGAATAACAAACATTTTCAGCTGTGCAATATGATTACCAAGACAGCAATAAAAAGTTATAAAACTGGCACGAATGATTCTATCGATAAGCATATAGAAACAGAACTGGACTAGCAAAAAGTAGGTCCCAGAATTTTGTAAGTCCAGTCTTCATTGATCAAAGATTAAGAAAGGGACAACACAAACCACCATTTCTCAGTCAAGAGAAAAATAGTGACATTTGAAAGTATCTAAGGTAAGGGAAAAAAACTGAAATGCACACTTGCAGAGACATTGCTTGAAGGATGAAGAGAGAGGATCATAATTTAGCCAACACTCAAGCTGTCAATAGAATCAACAGGTTTCTTGGTTTAGATATTTACCTCTTGAACTGTATCAGAAGCCAGCGGAAGCAAAAGAAATAATTCAAGCAATCATTCTGCTTAAAATAGTTGTGCAGTGGAAGGTCCAACAACTCCACCAGCTGCAATAATTACAGCATGATTATCAGTCTCCAAGTTTCACATGTCATCCAGAAGCAAAATTTATGAGAGTAATACTTTTGACACCACACTTGTCCATTCTTTATGTTTTACAAAAACTAAGCATCACCGATATATACAAACAGCAAGCAGAATAAAATTTCAATGTTGTAGTCCCTATTTTACAAGAAGCAGTGCTCAGTATCAGACTTCTTCTTGAAAGGGAAATGATTAGTGATGTATTGATGGGCACCAGTCCTAGAGTATGGTTAAATTCAGTAACCAAACTAATTTACATATAAAATACAACTATTCTGTATATATTATCAGATAAAAACTTAAATCATCATCGATAACTGTTAATTCTCAGAGAGAGAGAGAGAGAGAGAGAGAGACCTTGCTTAATGCAAAAAGTTGAGAGTGCATGCCATTTTGATCTCGATTAAAATTGGGTCCAAGTCGTTCCATCAGAGCAACAAAACACCAAAAAGATTCCGATTCGTCCTCCATAACGTACAATATGGGAGAAAGAAGATCGCTCATCCCCTGCATTTTCAGAGGACAAACAATTTGTATTGAAACAGGCAAATGTCATAAACAATCGATGTGGTGAACTGGGGATTTAAAAGCTTCATTAAATCTCAACTCTAGCCTGGATTGTTTAGTGAAAAAAAAAAAAAAAAAAAAAAAAAAAAAAAAACAAAAAAAAAAAAAAAAAAAAAAAAAAAAAAAAAAAAAAAAAAACAAAAAAGAAAATTTACCCAGGATTTTTAGGTACTTTCATTTTAATCTTACCCCTGCATAATTTTGTTTCAATTCTAAATGTTACTTCACGTACAAAACCACATAACATCAGGGTTGATTGAATCTAGCTCCTATGAATAGACTGGGCCAGATTTTGGATATTGGTAACCGTATCCGTGACCACTCCTCTCCCTCCCCTCCCTCCCTCTCTATGATTCAAATGTTTTCAATGCATCATATGGTTAATTTCCATCTATTCAAAGAAGACTGCTCCACCTCATTGCCACCACTGCTTGTTAGCCACAGTTAAAGGTCACACTGACTAAGCGATTAGAATAGGCTAGAAGGACATTGAACTTCTTTGTAAATTTCAAACTTTCTGAGTTTGGGTTGTAAAGGAAAACCCCCTGGAGGACAGGGTTTTTATTGGTAATGATGCAAAAAAGCACCCCACTTGTCAGGCAAGCATTATAAGGGAGGTTGAACGAAAAGACTATCCTTTTTGCACCCAAACTTACAACAGGACATTTTGATGACAGCTGCAAATTCAGCAGAGCAATTGGCAATCATGAAGGAAAAATGACTGAAGCCCAGATGGTGGAATAGTAAAGTGTTCCAATCAAAATGAATGTTCAAACACCAGAGGCTTTAGCCTTCTGGAGCGAGGACACACAAAAGACTGCCATCACAAAATAACTGCCAAATAAAGCTTTAAGACATACAAGCACAGGCTGTTTCACCAGCCAGCAGTAAGTGAGAACTATTACCTGACAATAACCAAGATCGAAATTGTAAAATGAATAGGTCAATAAAATATCTCGAAGAAGATTCACATTTGGGTTGTCATCTCCTTCGTAGAATGAGAGTGACCTATCAGTCCTAACCTTCAATATGGAAGATGGATAAAAAGTCAAAAACACATCAAATTTCACAAGAAGCAGCAACTATACTGGAAAAATCACACCAAACTTCACTTACTACGTCCTTATCAATAAGACCTTTCCTCTCCCTGAACTTAGTGAACCTCTTTGCTTGTTCTGCAGATATACTCTGTCAAACAAAAGAGAAATCATTTTGCGTTTGCTTTCACATGATCTTACTTAGCATGCAACACTTGAGAAATGCACCTTTATAATGCCCATGCAAAGGAAACAATTACCTACCAATTATTAAACATCACTATTTAAAGGTTTCATCATTTTCAATTCTCATTCAGTGAATACACCCTCCACTCTTGAAAAAGTACAGATGACGACTGAGTGTGTGGTCCTGATTCTCATCAAGGATAAAATTAACAGTGCTTTGATTCTTTGCTAAGTGAACAAATATGCATTAATCTCATTCCCCTAGACAACAGGAGATATGCCAGCCCTGGCCTACAAACTAGAAAAAAGGTTTGCAATTCCTAAATTTATTGGTTGATAGCAGCTCTTAACACACATGCTCATTGTTATTTGTTAAGCCATTATGCAATATAATTATTAAAAGAAGACAGTATAATAACTGCCTTTTTTCTACTTCTCACTGAATCCTTTAAAAAAGAAGAACATCAGAAACCAGTGTAGTCCAAATTAGATGATTTTCTGTTCAGCTCACCAACAAGATGAATCAATTCAATAGGTATGAAGAGCAACAACTGTGTGATTCAAAATGAGAAGGGTGTGTCTGGTTTTCCTTTCTCTTTAATTTTTGCTTAATCAAAATCTTGTTGCTCACATATTTTGATTTTTTGTCATCCAAAACATCTAAAACTTTCATACTAAATACATGTTGCATAAATTGACATGTAACTTTTTCATAATCTTTTTGAAATTTAGACTACATTAAATATTGGCGAGAAAGTCTTTTTGCAAACAAATAAGCCCTAAATGAATTTGATTTAATTCACGATTAGATCATAAATCACTAAACTCAATGCAATTGACTATAAGGTTATGCTCAAATGTGCTTTCTATGATTCATATAGAATCTGTCTAAAGAGACTAACCGAAATATAGATATGTTCCTACGCTAATAAGGATATTCAAATGGTCGAGCAACTACATCAAAAAGGCTAACTAATGTTTGATGTAGTAACCCATTTAGACACATGGGATGTTTCTATAGCAATTATGGAGCCCAAACGAAGGTTTGATATCCTTTCTCTTTCATTTTCTTCTCTATGTAATAGTTCAACAAATGAAGGCAACCCTGACTAGCAATTCTTGGTAACTTCCATCTTGTTATACCTAGATCATTTTTTATTCATTTGTGAAGAAAGAAGAATCTGTAATTTATCAAAGAACTAGGTGACAGTGTATTGTTGTCAAATGTCGTCCATAAAATGTTCTTACCATTAAGTAATTTCAAATGGGATTATTGAAGTAAATATCATTAGATTACTTGTATTATCCTCTTTTCTGTCACCCCACCCCATATCCTGAAGGCAGTGACGAAAGAGAACCAGCTCCTGCTGGAAAGAAATTACCACAGATAAAAACCTATTGTAAAGCCATGATATTAGTAGGATGGGGAGCAATAGTAACAGTAGGATGACACTCCAAGAAAACACAAACGAAACCCCAAAAAATATTGGAACTTTTTAAAAGTTTACCACGGTATCAAAGACACAAGCATAGCCAAGCAGAAACATGCATGGTGGGCACCAAAGAGCATTCAGCGCCAGGAGGCATTTCATGTGAAGGGCATCAAAAGCATGAAGATGCATACCTGCCATTGGTGTTTGATGGTTTCATACTCCGACTTTTTCATTGACCTAAGATATTCTCTCTCAGCATACGTTGAATCAAAGGCATGGTATCCCAACAAGAGTGCCCAAACCTGTAAACATCAATGTTACTATAACAACATCACCACATGAACAAGAAAAATGCTAGAAAGGACAAAACCAAAAAGCAATCCGTATGGACAACTAGGATACTAATAATCCATCCAAACCAACAAAATACACACCTCTCTCCTCAATCTGTGCTCTACTCCTCCGTAAAATATTCTCTTTTTCAGTGCTTTTGAATCAATCACCCGTCCTTCAGAATCCAAGAAAGTAGCCCACTGAAAACACAATAGAAGATAACAAGGCTAAGAGGGATGGCATTCATCTATCTCTAATACTAGAAAAGACAGGACAACAAGCACCATTTACATCATAGAATGAAACAAAATCATCATCGATGGATTTAAATGATTGACAAAGAATTATACTAGAAAAGCAATGTTCATACCTCTTCTAAGCCTAACGGCGACTGACGTGGTTTCCCCCATACCATTGATAATTTATCAAACTGCCAAAATGCAACACGAGAAGTTGTGCAGAAAATAATAAGTGAAGAGTAACTTAAGTCTTCAAGGTAGACAGGAAGTACGACAAGACAAGTATGTATAAATAGATAAATAAATAAATAAATAACAACAACAACAACTGCAAATGAGACAACTACATAAGTACATGTACTGATAAATAAGAAACGCATTACAGAAGTAAGGAAAGCAATTGAAGAGGTACAACCAATAGTTCAGCGGTAAACAATGTAAATGAGGTAGTTACACGACATTTTTCAACAGGACTGAATGAAAAAAAAAAAAGGCAAGAGTTCTCTAATGGTGAAGATGATCAGGACCGTCTTTTTTTTTTTTTTTTTTTTTTTTTTTTGTCCCCTCTACAGTCAGACACACCAGTTAGGTAATTAAAAAGCTTTGTCAAATTATCAATAAAGTAGGAATCAACTTAAGATGATGCCAATTAGTCACCTGAGACTCATTTAAGGATGGCGCTAACTTGCAATCTGCTGCTCTTGGGGACCATATACTTCATTAGTGAAAGGACAGACTATAATGAAGCACTCAGATTTCACTAAATCTCTAAAGAAATATAAAAAACACAGCAGTTCCACCCCAATTTGAAGTTTTATAGCATGCGATATTCATAAGTTGCAGAAAATTACCTCCAGAGGATCTGGCACAACAGGAACCTCCTCAGGAGCTTTCTCTGGATCAGTGGATGGCTTGTAAGAGTAATCATGATAGTGTGAGCTATGGTCTCTCCTCTCATTTGCACCATACCCATTGTTTAGACTTTCGCGAAGGAGTTGTGAAGTTGTTTCTCGAGCAAACCTCGTCACTAAAGAGAACTTCTCCAGCACTTGAATTGAAAGATCCCGAGCAGGATCATGAACCTTTGGTCTTGGCCTCCCATTGTACAAAGACAAACTTGCAACTTCACCACTAACACTGCCATCATCAATTGGCTGATTTTCAGCAGGATGTGGATCTGAAATAGACGTGGATGCAGACAGTCCATTTGCCACAACAGCCCTGGGCAGCTCCAAGGAAGATAAAGTTCTCTGGACAAGCCAATAAAGCCTCTTTCAAAAATTGAGCGACAAAGAAGAATGACAGTTACTTAAGTTGCTGCTATTGCTCTAGCCATTGAAAAGATTCCATTAGTGAAAGTACTATTCCCTGGTTGAAATTTATTGCATTATCCCTTCAATCATTGGAAGAGAGAGACCAAGAACAAAAAAACACTAACAAGGATCCTCGCATCTCCAAACTCTCTGATCCAATTAGTAGGTTATCTTTTATTTATTATCTGTCATGAATAGCATCATCCTTGACCAGTCTCATGAACAGGTAACTTGTAAGGCACACATGGATGGCTAAATGCCTAAAAGTACTTTACAAAACAAAACCAAATACAAGCAGGAGAATGCGATGTGACACACACCTGAAGAGGATTCTGAAAATCGTTCACGAGAAATATGTTGGCATCGTCAGCTGACCTGAAATAGGATCACTTACTTAGAGAAACTAACAAGCAACAGGGAACAGCAGGGCTATATTTTGTGATGCAGGAGATATTCATCAGCAACTCCAAGTCTATCTTATTAGTATTAAAAGGTCAAATCACTAATTTCTCTCTATGTTGCCCACTAGGTTCCTAGATCTATAAAACAAAGGTGACATATTTCCAAGATCTGAAAAATAAAAATAAAAAAGATCTTAAATGCCAGCGAGCATCAAATGGGCCATCAAAGATTTTTATCTTTGTCCTTTCTTACACTTCTTTTGATTTTACTCCCATGTTCACTCCAAGTCTTAGGCTCCTAGGAGCGCAGCCATAATACCATAGGGAGAAAATACATGTCACTGAAAATTCATGAAATATAACAGCCTACTTTCTCTAATCCTAGACTTCCTTCTTAAAAGTGGCCACCTTCAAAAGGTTCTTACCATATGGGATTAGAATATTTCAATCAACATAAGAAAAGAACCTAACAGAGATAGAGAGAAACTCAGATTGCATGAACAGGTATTTGTTCAACATCCCAACTGGCTTCTTTCTCAAGAAAGAAAATGATATAACCAACGATTATCAATTGAGAAGTAAAATCTATGGATTAAGTCAAGATAATCTCCAAAACAATCAGAAATAAATGGAAAAGGATGATATTTATCTGCCAGATTCAGTCTGAAACATCATTTGATGTTACAATCATCAAAACGATGTCAATCTTGTAGCACTAAGCACATTCTTTTACAGAATATGCAGAAAAACTTCATTAAACCTTCAAAATTTTCCTCTTGTAGTGTGTTTATAGTATTTTCATAATGACTGCAACATTTAAATTGAATTATACAACTGAATGTAGCAAATATGGCTCTAATCCACCTTCATGAATCTCTCTCTCTCTCTCTCTCTCTCTCTCTATTTTCCTTTCAAATTTGTTCTCCCAAACATAGATCTTTTTCCTTGGGAAATCTATTCTCTTGTTCTTTTTTTACTATTAAAAAAAAGGCATAAATCAGAATTTGGGTCCTAACACTTAACAGCACACATAGACTCCAAGCCCCTAACAGCATATCATATTTAATATCTACATCAACAGCAGACCTCTCCAACAAATAGAAGTTATTAACACCATTAATATCTTCCCCTAAATAATCAGACTCAAGAAGATGCACATACTCTATCAACTATTACATCAATTTTTCTTTTTCAAGTATAACACATTGCCTCTCCTATATGTAACTTATACAGAGATTAAACAAGTATTATTTGAGCACTCAAGTTACCAACAAAAAGAAATCAAGAACTAATGTACCTCACAATAAAAACGTGTTGCTTTATTGTCGCAAGAAACTCCTTGACTCCTCCACTATAGAAGTAGAGAGGAGGATATGCAAGTCCTGCAGATTACTATCAATCACACAATGCATACCAAGTAGAGTCCGATTTTGCTGGACAAGTTCATTTGTTGGAAAGAAATAAAACATCATGAGGTGACCAACACATTGTTGCGACCAATTTTTCCAAAACTGAATATTGCTTTACAGAGTTAACATTAAGATATTCATGTCAAAATTGAAGATCATCTTGAAGAAGCAGAAGTCTCTCCTCTCAAATCACACAACGGTATGCTTTCCTTTCAAGCTTAGTACAAGCATACATAATTTTAAGACAGCCAAAACCCTCAAAAGCTGTCTTATCGCTTTGACATCCTCTCTGCATCATTCTCGGCTTAAAAGGAATGCTCAACAAGGACATACTATTTGGGACCAACAACGACCTAAAAAGGATGAGTGAATCATTGAACAGCTTTCAACTTCAGATTTCTCACGATATATGTGACACCTATGGACAAGCGGAAAAAATGGTTGACAAATTGTGCTACTAACTAAGCCACAAATATACAATATCCACATTCTTTGCCAAAGACAATTTTAGTAGATTGGAGGATCATGGTTTCCTTGATATTTTCATCTTCACAATGAAATTTCACCAATTAAACAGACAGGAAAACCAGTTATTCAATTGCTTCCCCCCGAGACAGAAATTACAACGCACGAGGTCAATCAGATACCAAAGCTCCCTAATGTCTTGAACAGGTGTTTCCTGGCTTGGCTATTACACTAGCCAATCCACGGAAAAGAAATTTAAGCAGAAACTGTATATTAGCACGGTTCTTTACCTGTGGACATAACGACTATGATGTATTGCCACCCAAGCGTCGGGGTGTGGCGACGGATGGACCTCACGTCGGAGAAAGAAACCCCCTTGATCGTGTAAAGATTCCTATCTGCACGCACAAACAATCGACAAGAAAACGGCCTCAGAAACTACATCCTCGCGCACAACAAGATGAACGAAGACCAAAAAAAGAAAGCTGCACAATACCTTTCTCGGAGAGTTTCGAGTGCTGACCTTTGTAGGGTATCCAGGTCTACAGCGCAGCACAACAAGACAACACGAGCGATTAACCGCCGCGAGGCGCGACCATTTCCCGACGATGGACACACAATCAAACAATCAAAACAAACAAACAACCGAGACCGATCGAACGAAGCTCACCAGCAGAAGGCACGCCCCTTGCTTGATCAGCATCAGCCTGCCGCCGATCCTCTCGGCGGCGAACTGCGAGGGGTGGATCGTCACGTTGTCCTTCACGTAGACCAGCTCCGCGCCCTCCGGCTCGGAGGAGGAGCTCGTCTTGGCGCTGTCGCTCCGCTGCATGCTCACGGATCCCTGCTTGGACCGAGGAACCGTCAGGACGCCGGCAATCGGCGATCGCGGCACCGAATGCGGGCGATCGAGCAACGCCCGACGAAAACGGTCAAAAAAAAAAAAAAAACAAGAGAGAAGGAAAGGATCGATCCGGCGAGGAGGAGGAGGAGGGGATTGCCTGGAGCTGCGAGGCGGCGTAATCGGCGTCGTCGGAGAGATCGTGGAGCTCCGTCTCGTGCATCGCTTTAGGGTTTTTCCGGCGAGGGACTCTTGTAGAAGAGATCGATGATGATGGGGGCAGATGAGGGGAGCGCGGTTGCTTAGCGAGGGAGAGAATAATGCTGACGCGGACCGTCGAGGATGGTGCTAACTTTGAAGGAAGAGCAGTTTTAGTTTTTTTTTAAAGATTTTTTTATATATATTTTTTCGATTTTTTCCTTTTTTTTTTTTTTTTTTTTTTTTTTTTTTGGGTCGTTGTTGCGGCTCTTCGATTTCTAAAAGCCGCTGCCCTGGGGGCCACGCGCTATGCAGGAATTAAAAAGGGCGAGTTCGAGAAGGAATTTTTTGTGAAGGTTCTCTTCAATGATTCCTTTGGTGCCCGCCTTTTGGTGGGTTACCATTTCTCCTCCCCATTTGATTAGTATTCTCATCATTGCTGTCCTCGTCATCTTTGTGAGGGAAGCTATCTTCCTACACAAGATGGACCACGCATGAAATAGTATCACAACTTTTGTAAAGCGTCCCCTATTTTGGTGTTAAAACTTTTGAAAAGTAATTATTTAAGTGGCTTCTACAACAGCTCGATAAGATTACCTAAATGGGTGTTTTTAAAAAATTTCGACATTAAATTGATCGTTCATAAAATTTTGGCTAGAGGTGGTAAAATGAGTCCAGAACCTGTACTTTGACCCACACTTATATATGTTGCCTAAAGTTTTAAAAATAAGTTTATGATGGTCATAAATGAGTTACTTATCGAGTCTTGGATAGAATAGTTTTTTTTTTTAATTCTTTTAATTTTCCCATTTTTTACTTTTCCACTTTTTCTAGGAAATTCTTGCCAACTGGTCGCCGTCAATGGTCACTATCAATTGCCACGTGTCATGGGGGTGACACCTGGGGAATGCCAAAAGGTTAAGGAAATTGGGGACCTGATGACAAGGACATTGACGACTAAAACCCCTAGTGAACGACGGCCCATTAGTTGTCAATCTTCAACGTTTGCCACCAATAGTTGATCACCTTCGGATGCCATCGATCACCACCGGTTGTCGATCATTGCCGGTCACTACTAGTCATCTATCGTCACCATGGCTAGTCCTCATTGATCATCGCTTGCTAGTCGTTTGACAAAGAAAAAAAGAGAAAAAATAAAAAAAAATTAGAAATTATAAAAATTGTCCATGTTGTTTTAGCGATATATATTTTTAAAAATTTATAAGAAACAAGATTTGTTAAATTAGATTACATATGGGTTAATGCCCTTCAAAACCTCAAACCCAGACCAGATGATTTTCTCATAAATTTTTGACCTCCAAAAATCTCAAATTGATACATTTTTGATAAATTTACCCCAAATTAGTATACTTATAACACATTTACCTCTGTTATTTTTTGTTAAATTTTAGTAATGAATAATACACATGTGACAAATTTATTCCAAACTTATTTTTTAACCTCCAAAAACTTCAAATTAGTATATTTATAACAAACATTTATTTTATCCTTTGTTAGTTTTTGTTAAATTTTAATATTAAATCACTAAGTTAAATGACACGTGACCATTGATTGATGTACTGATTTTGGATTTTATTCTCTATTTGTCACAGTTATACAATTTTTGTAATCTTTTGTGGCATTAATTCAATTTAATGAATGGTATATTTATCACAAATGTACCAATTTATGATTTTTGTGGTCAAATAAATTAGTTTGAGGTAAATTTATCACAAGCAATCACAAGTATACCATTTGGGGTTTTTCATGGTAAAAAAATTAGTTTATGGTAAATTTATCTCACATGTAACAATTTAAGGTTTTTTGGGGGTATTAATCCATTATATATTGAATTTTTTTAGCAATATGAGTTGGGTCGATATAAGTCGCTAGAATTATATTGTATAAAAATCGGTTAAAATGGGTTAGATGAGTTAATATGAATTTGATCATTTCGACCCAATTCACCAATTTGGCAGGTCAGTTTTGGCATTAAATTGATCGTTCATAAAATTTTAAGTTTTAGAATCTTAATATTAGAAACTTGACAAAACGAAGACACAAGCCAAAAGCAAAAATCACAAAAGCATATATTCGAACTGTGCCACTATTTTCCTTTTTTGTTAGACTCAAAAGCAAAATTAGGAAACAAATGTTCTCTCCAAATAATTTCATTTAAAATCACAAATATCTATATTTTTTTCAAAAAAAAAAAAAGGAAGTAAAATTTTCTCGCATCTCCGAACTTCGTCTTTGTTTCTTCATTGACTTATGCTCTGTCTTGAGACTGAACAACGGAGCTTGGAGCCTTCGGAAATCCATTGCTTCTCTTTGTTTAACTGCGAGAATCATCGCTAGGGAATGTTTAGGTTGGGAAATCGGCCTTTATTCCAAAAAAAAAAAAAGAAACAAAAGAAACGACCTACGTAGATGGACGCACCATACAATATTAAAATGTTATGTGACAAAACTTGAAGAATGATTAATTTAGTATCAAACGTTTAAAAGCACTCAAATAAGTCACATCCGATTTTTCATCGTCGGAGTCGACTTAGGTAATCACTATTCAAAAGTTATGCTGCCTTTTTCTGTCTCATCCATGCCGATCAAGGTCGCCCAAATCTAATCCTCCTCTCCTTTTTTTTTCTCTCTCCCAGCCTTTGCACAAAAGCAAAACATGAAGCCCAGACATTTGCTGTGCCCGAGCCGCCGCAGCAGCCATCCTCGCCACTTTCTTGTTTCTTCAACGTTTGCTGCTACACTCGCCATCCCTGCTATCACCGCCGCAGCCATGGCCAAGTTTGCTGTCTTAGTCTTAGTCCTCGCAGTCCCCTGTCCCTCTTTCTAAATCATCTCTTTGGTTGAGCTCAACACCGCTGTCAAGTTAAGGCTCGGCTGGCTATTCCAAGCCATGGACGCTGGTATCGAGCTAACTCCTTTGAGTTTCCGGATCTAGCAATGGCGGCTTGTTGTTGACGCCCAATTTTAATTAGTTTTATTTTATTAATTAAGTTTTTATTTATTTTGTCTTTTCGGATAAATAGATAATAAAAGAGAAAACAACAAAAAAACAAATAAAAACAAGAAAAACAACCAAAAAATAGGAAAAAAACAAAAAAAAGCCAGCCCAGCCCCCTCTTTTTCTCTTCCACGCAGGCCCAGGGCCCAGCCATTTTTTCCCCTAAAGCCCGGCCCCCTTCTCTTCTTCTTCTTCTTCCTTCTTCCCTCTTCCTCCCCTACGCCTCTGCAATTCACGCGCACAGAAGACGACGACGCGCGCGAAGGACGGCCTACGGCCGAGGGGAGTAGGCCGACGTCGGCCGAAGAGGATAAGGTCTCAAGCGCCATCAATGCCGAGCACGCTTCGCTGGATAAGCTCGGATGGGACGCCGGTTCGGCCGGCGGAGGCCGCTCGGCGCACGGGGACCGGCGGTCGAAGCTCCGTCGACCGGCTGCCCCCGCGCCTATAAAAGGGCACCACCTTCGACGGCTGAGCGAGCTCTGAGATCTTCGGGGGAGGAATCGAAGAGCGAGCGAGAGAGAAATCGGATCGTCGCGAGCTCGGCCGACCTCCCACTGAGAGACTTCGGGGGAGGCCGCCGGCGAGCGAGTCCGAGGAGGTCAGATCTGGCCGGTGGAGGTTCGGATCTGACCGGAGTGAGAGAGAAGCGAGGTCGGAGGAGGCGAAGGAGTTCTGGATTCGCGAAGAGGGGAGAGCGCAGCGACAAGGAGGGCCGGCGAAGGTCCAGATCTGACCAGATCTGGGATTCGTCGTCAGCGCAATCGCGGCTCTACCACCGTTCCGACGCCGTTGCCACGAACAGGTAACGTACCGCCACCGCCACCGCCACCGCCACCGTCGCCGTCGTCAATCGATCCCTGCCATCACCGTTCGTCGTCCCTGTTTGAGGAAAGGTAAAAGGGCCGTCGCCGTCGCCTTCGCCGTTCATCGCATTCGCCGTATTCCGCTGTCGCCGTTGTCTTCGCCGTAGCCTTCGCCGTTCATCGCATTCGCCGTATTCCGCTGTCGCCGTTGTCTTTGCCGTCGCCGTCGCCGTCATCGCCGCCGTAAAGCTTCGGTTTCTTCCCCCTTCGGCGCCGCGATTCAAAAACCCTAGGGTTCCCGATTTTCCGGGTCGCGGCCCCGGGTCGTTGGGTCGGATCCGGGTCAGGAACCGGGTAGAGATTCCGCGATTTCGGGGGCGGCGCGAACCGGGTCGTGAGGTCGGGTCGGATCCGGGTAGGGTTCCTCTAGGAACCCGGGTCGTCAGGCCGGGCCGGGCGTTTGGGCGTCCCCAAACGCCCGGCCACGGCGTCGTTTTTAAAAAAAAAAAATCAAGAAAATCCGAGTCGTTCGTTCGGGTCGCTGGCCCGGGTCGGACACAACCCGTGGATCCGACCTGGGTCGGCCTTTTTTAAATTTTATTTTGAATAATATTTTAAATAAATAAATAATTATTTTTAAAAAAATCAAAAAATAATTTATTTTCGAAAAAATATTAAAAATATTTTAATTTCCAAAAAACTAAAAATATTGAAAAATATTGAAAAAATATTTTAATTTCCAGAAAAACGAAAAAATAATAAAAAATGATAAAAATATTTTATTTTCCGAAAAATCAAAAAAATAAAAAATATTTCATATTTTCCAAAAAAATGCTAAAAATCCAAAAAAGCCAAAAATTCATGAAAAAGCCAAAAAAAAATTCAGAAAAAACCAAAAAGACTTGTATTTTTCCAAAAATACCAAAAAATCCCAAAAAAAAATCTCTTTTGTGTTCAAAAATTAGAAAGAGACTCAAAAATGTTTTTCCTCCCAAAATGCATGGAAAATCCCTCGAACATCCAAAAAAAAGCTTAGGGTTTAAACAGATTAGACCGAAAGGCGTTTAGTGATTAACTAGTGTAATCAGTTTCCGATCCTAATTTCTCAGTTGCGCGGGAGCAAGTATTTCTCCCGATCTTGACTTGGGTTTTAATCGACCCATCCCAAACCGATTAGTGGCGACTCGTTTTAAAATTAATTTACGGGTTAAAAATTTAGACTATTAAAGTCGTGAATTGGTGGACTTGGGAGAGTCAGGGCATAACTAATTTCAGCCGAGCCATTAGCCTCATTAGGCGCCGTACCCAATTTCGGGCGCCGAGAAAAAAAAAAAAAAGTCGCGACACTTGTCCATGGCCGTGAGATCCGCTGGCGAGGCCAACATTCTGACGACCATGGACAAGTCACCGAGAAGGGACGGACGGCTGCATCCGCAATACAAGGGAGAAGAAAAAAACAAAAGAAAAAAACAGCATAAGGGCAAGAACAGAGAAGTTAGATGTTGATTAGGTTTCAGGGATGTGGATTGGGTATGATAAGAACTGAAACCTTGTTTTTATAACCAAATATCCTCCATGAATTACCTGGCCATCAAGTTCCTTCTTTAAACAATAGAATTTCCTTTTGTAGATGTATTTTTTTTTTATCCCATTACTCTTTTCTCATTGAGTTCCTCGCTCATACATTGATCTCGATGAAATTTCCCAATATAACAATTTCACATCGTCCCGATGCGTTAATCTTTAGAGCAAGCAATTCCGACCATTATTGAGTTTGGTATGCCTAAATTTCTCTTTTCTTGATAAAAGAATAGAGTTCACAAAAAAAAGTATCACTGCAGATGAGCATGCTATTTTGGGCGCAAATTATACTTCTTCTAAATAAATCAGAAGATGTGATTCTAACTTATCCTCGGCAATGACTTCACTTCCTCCACCACCGCCCGAGTGCCGCCACCACGATCACTTCCTCTTGCTTTATCATCACCTCGACCCACCGTCCATACCTTCATCCGTCTACCACCATCACCATTCCAAGTGCGGTGGCTGTTGACATAACCACCCCAGCTTGTCCACCTTTGCCTTCCCCCACCCAGCACTCCCAACTTCTCCATCACCAAACGCTCTCCACAGCTACCTCCATCAGCCACAATTAGCAGCACCACCCACAAGTGATGTAACAACACTAGGGCCACTGCCACTGCCGCCACGACGACCTTTTCTACCTCGATTACTGTGTATACTCGAGTTGTGATACATTTAATTTTCCTAGATTTAATTTTGTGATTAATCTCGAAAAAGAAAGGTACATGAGATATTGCCAAATGTTCAATTAGGTGTCTAGTTCTTTTTTTCAATTGAATCCAAAAATTATTTTCTTTTTTGGTCCTTCTGTTGAAAAAAAGATAATGGAAGTGCCAACGTGGCCATTATGTTAAATTCTCCATTGACTCCTTGGGTGGCGGCTAAACATCTCTATAAGAATTTATAAAGACAGATAAATGTTTTAAAATCATCGAGTAAACAAGGAAATCTGAAAAAAGAAGCAAAGAAAATACTTTGAAAAAAGAGTCTGAGAGGCTGAGGGGAGGCAAGAGGCTATAGTCGCTGCCTAACCGCCGGCAAGGGCCTGACATCCCCTCGCTGTCGAGCATTGCAGCCGCTGCCTCCAATATCGCATCCCCCCATGAAACAAATGCAGAGATGAGAGCGAAAGAGGATTGGCGAGCCTGGCGACGGTCATGGCTCGACCGTCAGGCGTCAAGGGGGGAAGGCAGTTGCAAAGAGTCCAGCTGCCGGCAGGGGTCTACCTCGGGGTGGCTTGCATTGCCATCGCCTAGCCTTGGTCTCTTTCCCCCAGCCCAGCCCAGCCCAGCCCACCCTCTCTCTCTCTCTCTTCAAGAAATATCTGATAAGCCTGTCTCGTCACGTAGGCCAGGCGATCATGCGTCACTCCATTCAATGATTGCTATGTGTCCAACTAGAGCTTTTGAGATTTTGTCTCTTCATCTCTCTCCTCATTACTCTCTCTTCTCACTGTATTCTTCGATTTTCCCTTTTCCTTTTGAGACCGAAAATGGCTCGTGATGCATTTTATTGCATTTCAAATGATTCGATTCCGAAGTAGATTCCGATCATAATTTTTTTTTTTTTTTAATTACGTTTCTCAAAAAAGAGATTCTAGCGTTTTAAGCGTTTGGTAAATGTTTAAAATTTCGATTACGGAATAAAATTGCGTTTGATGCCGTCTTCATTAATTAACTTTTCAAAATTAATTTCTTTTAATTTTTAAATAATTTTTAAAATTGCCCTTATCTAGCGACCAGCCCGGATGAGGGGCGGCGATCTCACCGGAGCGTCGCCGGCTCTCGGCGAGGCCGGCGGTTGGGAGAGGCTCGCCCGCCACTGCCCGGCCTCGGCCGGCCTCGCCCGGGGCGGGTGAGGCCTACCTAGCCACCGGCGGGGCTAGGCGAGCCTCGCCAGACCTCGCCTTGGCCTGGCGAGCTCACCAGACCGGTTGTCGGCGATCGGCGGTGGCAGATGGTAGACGGCAGCTACTGGCGGCGACGGCAGCAGACGGCAACCATGCTTGAAGAAGAAGAAGAGAGAAGAAAATAATTGGTTTTGATTCTTTTTTCTGATTCTCGAACAAGGATCACATTTTTTTTATTCTTGATTCCACTCTCAATCTATTTTCGGGAACAAAAATTTTACTGGCCATTCGTTCCCAAACTAAGTGCAGGAACAAAAAATCAAAATTTGGCCATGTTTGGATGGTTACCAAACAGGGCCTGAGATTCTCATTGAAGTTCATCTTCTCAAGAAGATTGACAGCATAAACACGAAGCAAAGACAAGACGCAGGATTGTCTCCCGAGATTGAAGAGAACACGCCGTGTTTGCACGCATTCGTAGATTTTCTTTTTTGGCTTTCTGTTCTTGACCTTTTTGGGTCGGAGGACAGTGACATCGCGTTGCTAGATGCACATAAACAATCGGGGAGAACAACAGGGGTTCGTTCATCTGACTATAGATGTAAACTCAACTACAATACAGACAACTCCAGGGGAAATTCGAAGGTTAGTCTCTCAGCATGAGAGATCGTGGAAGACGACTCAAAAGCACCTTTCCGTCTTCCTTGTTCTTTCTCAATCCAGCACTGATTAGAACCAAACATTCTAGTACAAGAACCAAACTTACAATAGTACTTAAATCAATCAGAAGAGAGGCAACAGCTGACTCGTCACTTTGAGTTCTGCTTGCCGGTGTTCAGGGGAGAATCTCTAATGTGTTTGGTCTGGACATAACTCTGCTGCTGAATCGGGTCCGGCTATTTTTTAAGCCTTCCTTCTAGATACGACTGTCGGTGGCAAGACAAGATCGCAAGGTCGTTGAGGTCTTGCAATGGAGTGAGCACCTCGACGACTTCATCCATCGTGGGGCAGGACTTGGGATCCCTGCTGAGGCAGTGGAAGGCTAATTGAGACAACTCCTGGACTCCTTTGATTGAGTAGTTCAGTTCGAGGTACGGATCAACCAGCTGCTCAAGCTTCCTCTCGTCTGCCAAATGGGATCGGGCCCACGCAACGAGGTTCTGCTCTATGCTGGGACGTTTCTTGTCCATTGATCTTCTATCTGTTAGGATCTCGAGAAGCACAATGCCAAAGCTATAGACGTTACTTTTCGACGTCAAATGACCTGTGGGAATGAGAACAGGACAAGGATCAGCTTAGGGCTTTGATAATGCAGGAAAACTCCGAATCTTCTCATTGCCGCCAATGTTTTTCTCATGAGAAAGTCAGTGTGACAGCTTAGTTCAAACAAAAGATAATTTCTCTTGTGCAACTCTGATAGTGCAGGAAAACTCCGAATCTTTCCATTGCCACCAATGTTTGTCTCATGAGAAAATCACTGTGACAACTTAGTTCAGACAAAAGATAATTTCTCTTGTGCAACTTTGGTGAATTGGCTCATGACTAAAACTCAGTAATTCAAATGTTGAATAGACTAATATCTAAAATGGAACTCCCTTTCTCTGGTGAATCAGAATGCTATCTGACACAAGCAAAGACAGTTCTTGTTCTTTTTTGAGCTACAAGCAACGACAGTTAAAGACAATTTTAGTCAAGACACTAAATGAGTTGTATATCTCTTGAAAATGATCATAAATGAAGCTTTTAGAACCAATTTAACAAACAAGATATCACAGGAGTACCTGTCATTACAGATTCCAGAGCAGCATAGCCATATGTCCCCAAACCTCCAGTAGAAACATGAGTTTTATCTCCTTGTGGCCTGGCTTTCGCCAAACTGAAATCCGAAAGCTTTGCATTGTACTCCTGCAGAGCGAAGGTTGCAATTGTTATTAGAGGGAATAGATATTGGCAATCCAGTATAGCGCTGGAGTATGTACCGAATCAAGCAAAATATTTGAAGTCTTAAAAAATGACCAGTTTCTGGTTCCCATACAGGAAGGTCAATCCTTTTGCCGTGCCAAGGGCAATCTTTATCCTTTTGGACCATGAAAGAGGCACAGCTCCTTCAAGAACTACGACATAACCAGTATATTTTAGTGACAATGACAGACATGGAGCCACTATGACAAAAAAACAAACGATTTCGCAATCAATTGGAAGAACTGCAACTTGGCTCATGACAATGCTTTATACCATTTTGGCATACAATGCATAACCTAGCATTGCAACTGCTCAGAACATAATAGGATTACGATATGATGCCACAGCCATGCAAAGGAGGTAGTGAGCTGATCAGAAACATTACGGGTGAATGGGAAAACCCGATGTGGCAAATTAATGTCGGGTTTCTAAAGAGTAGGCAAACTTTTCATCTGTCAGAAGCATTCTGAATCAAGATTGCAATTTGATTGCCCATTCTGATGGGGCCACTACATTGAACTGTTGAAAAAGACAGAAATCAACACTTACTTCTGAAGAGATGATTTTCAAGGCTTCCCCCGGGCATAAACTCATAGACAAGCAACCTCTGATCATCTTCGATGCAGCAACCAATGAGCTTAACAAGATTGGGATGGCCAAGCTGTCCAAAATTCGACTTCCGCCTACATTAACAAATCTGTTGATTATGACTCTATTCTCAGCATTCTGGCGAGAAGCACACTTGAGACATCAATTTTGGTAGCCAGAGTTCTAGAATGCGCTCACCATCCATTCTCTGTGGCCCTGGAGACCATCTGGCTTCAAGCGTTTGACTGCAACTGTGATTCCCAAACCAGGTTTTGCAGGCGCTGTACCGTTCTCCTCAATCCAACCTTTGAAGACATTACCAAATCCTCCCTCCGCGAATATACTAGCTGGGCTGAAGTTCGCAGTCACAGATTTTAGCTCATGAAAAGTGAACCGGAGAAGCTGGCGCTTGGGTTTATTATCCATCGATGGTGGCTCGAGCATATCAGAGAATAAGCGAACTCGTTAGAGGATGCATCTTGCGGTTGCTCACATTCAGGGGTCGTGTCTCGGCTGCTGCACTAAAATCAAAAATTGCCTCCTGTCGATTTGCAATGTCAATTTTCCCAAACATAAAAGTTGAAGTTTGTGCAAGATCAGCTGGGAAATCAAATGAACTTTGGAGCTTGAACTTGACTCGGACTAGCCCTCTGGTAGATGCTCATTATAATTGCGAGATGCTTATTATAATTGCTACTCCAAACTCAGTCAAGTGCGATGGAAGTTAAATTTCAAATGCCAGGCAAAAATACTAGGCTTTAGGGCATCGAATGTTCAATTTCCACGTTTGACTTAAACCCTGTATGTCTACTTTCCTGATGGAAAACCTTGAGCCATGCAAATAATCACAGACAGTCTGCTAGATGAAAATAAAATAATCAGCAACCGGGAAAAAACATAATTTTAGCAAAAATTCAAGATTGGCTTTAGCCAATACCAAACAAATGGCTCAGATTCAATTTAAATCTGTCGAATTGATCTCTGTAAGGGATAACTACATCCCAAAATCAGCACATAATACGCTCCTACCTAACTTCAGTACCCAATAAAAACATGATGCTGTGTTCATAAGCCAGGTCCGAAGCTTGAAGCATCAAAACTGCTTCCTACTAACTAGCAATTAATTATACCCTCAAGGAATACATATTCAAAAGAAGAAAGAAGAGACTAGGAGGAATATGAGCATAAGAGAGAGATTACCAAAAATAAAAGATCGTGCTCGAGGAAGACGCGTATGCTGGAACGTAACAGGAGCAGAGTGCTCTGAGGGAGAGAGAATGAGCCCCAATTGTACTCAAATGAGGGCTAATTGAACTCCAAAGAAGAAGAAAAGGAAGCTGAGACCATTCTTATTAAAATATAAAAATATTTAAAAAATAAGAAGAATAAAAAAAAAGGGAAAAAGCCACCAAAACCCCAAACTTTGCCTCGAGTGACAGATTTACCCCGAACTTTGTTTTGTGACGTGAAAAACCCGAAGTTTGCTAAGCGTGACACATTTACCCCATTAAGGGTATTTTCGTCTTATTTTTCTGTTTTTTATTTTTATTTTTTTTTTTCTTTTTTCTTCCTCTCTCTTCCCTCCGCCGGCCATGGTGGAGCCGGCGGAGGAAGCCGGCGTCCGGCGAGGGCAGCCCTCGCCGGCGTCGGGCGAGGGTCGCCCTCGCCTGGGCCAGCTAGGGCCTCCCTCGCCGGCGTCGGACGAGGGAGGCCCTCGGCCCCAGGGTCGGACGAGGGCCTCCCTCGCCCGACGCCGGCGAGGTGCCCTCGCCGGATGCGCGAGGGGTGCTCTCGCCGGTGTCGGGCGAGGTGCCCTCGCCGGATCTGGCGAGGAGGCCCTCGTCCGACGTCGACGAGGGCCGCCCTCGCCTGCGTCGGGCGAGGATGCCCTCGCCCGGATCTGCGAGGAGGCCCTCGCCTGCGTCGGGCGAGGGTGCCCTCGCCGGCGTCGGGCGAGGGTGCGCGAGGGCATCCTCGCCCGACGCGGCGAGGGCCGCCCTCTCTGCGTCGGGCGAGGGGTGCCCTCGCCGGGTCGGGCGAGGAGGCCCTCGGCCGACCCGGTCGAGGGCCTCCCTCGCTGCGTCGGGCGAGGTGCCCTCGCCGGCGTCGGGCAAGGGTGCTCTCGCCCGATCTGGCGAGGAGGCCCTCGCCCGACGCCGACGAGGGCCGCCCTCGCTGCGTCGGGCGAGGTGCCCTCGCCGGCGTCGGGCGAGGGTGCCCTCGCCGGACGCCCGGCTTCCCTCGCCGGCTCCGCCATGGCCGGCGGAGGGAAGGAAGAAGAAGAAAAAAAGAAAAAAAAAAAAAAAAAGTTTTTAAAAGTAAAAAGACCAAAACGCCCTTATGATTTGGGGTAAATATGTCACACAAATGAAAGTTCGGGATTTTTTGTGTCACAAATAAAAGTTTGGGGTAAATGTGTCACAGTTAGCAAACTTCAGGGTTTTTCACGTCACAAAACAAAGTTCGGGGTAAATCTGTCACTCGAGGTAAAGTTTGGGGTTTTTGGTGGCTTTTTCCCTAAAAAAAAAATAGAAATGTGAATTTTCACGTGAACTTGTCATGTGATCCAAATTATTATCACGTGTCATTCCATCTCAGCAATTTAATGATAAAATTTGACAGAGGGTATATGGGCGCCAATGTATTAGTTTGGAATTTTTTGATACAAATGAATCTAGAATAGGTGGATCGGTTTAGTGTTTCTAACCCTTTAGAATAAAGTGTTAAATTCAGCGTTCACGTAGACTATTTATGGTAATCTAAAGGTTTGATATGTATAGCTAATCCAGAGATACCTTCACTATTATGCATGATAATACATAGCCATTCTTAATTTAAGGAGTGTTTCTAGTATCATTATTTGCCAGAACGATGTTCTCACGTGAAGAACATAAAAATGGTTATCATAACCAAACAACATCCTACTTTTTTTCATAACATTTTGCACTTGATTAGATAATACGGCGTAACGTCATAGAATAATTTTATTTTGTATTATGGCGTTTTTGTTTTTAATTAGAACAATGCAAGATGTGTCCCACGGAAGTTTTCCTCTTTTTCTTGCCTTTCTTACGACCCAGTGGTCTTAAGCACGATAATTTTATCATGCTCAATCCAATTTGACATCGAAAAAGTTTTGATGGAACATCCAACAACATACATTAATAGGACGACTGGCATTAAAAAACTTGCATCGGATGGCTAACAAGGGACAAGACAAAATTGCTGTGCACAAGAGCGTAAGATAAAAAACGATCCCGTTCCTCATGTTTTTCAGAGGCCCTTGAATTGATCTTTCTTTATTTTTGAGTTTCTTGGCATGTGCACGTAAATCTTGTTAATCTTTTGGCAAAAAAGAGAAACTTTCAATCTCAACTGCTGAATAATGCTAGGTAACTATGATATTTACATGATTGAATCTTCTAGAGTACTGGAAGAGTATTTATTAACCATATCAAATAAGAGAGTTTTTTTAATATCCTAATTTGACATAATATGAAAGAGATTGTGGAGATCTTTTTTACCCAGAATAAATTTCTCTACAAAAATAATTCCAAAATACATCTCTCCCAAAACAGTGTCTTAGACTAACCTCATATCTTTTTGTTATTAACGGAAAATTACCAAAAAGTCCTAAACCTATTGCAATTGTGCCAATTCAGTCATAAATTTACTTTTTTTACCAATTGAGTCCTAAATCTTTTACAATTATTCTCGATCAATCCATCTGGTCAAAAATGGCCAACCGGGCGCTAACGTGGCAGCCGGCCGGCGCTAGTGACATTTTTTTTAATAATATTTTATTTTTGAAATATTTTATTAATTATTTTTATCTTTTTTTTTTTTTCCCTCTCCCTCCTTCCTCCTTCCTCTCCTCCTTCTTCCACAGGCTCCGGCGATCGGCCGAGGGGAGGGCTGGCCGATCGCCGGACTCCGAGGCGGCGGTGGGCGAGCCCTCGCCGGATCCGGTTAGGGGGCCTCGCCGTAGCCGGGTTTGGCAAGGCGAGCCCCGCCCGATCTGTGAGGGCTCGCCTTGCCGGTCGGCACGCGCCTAGCGGCGGCGGGCGAGCCCCGTCGGATCTGCGCGAGGCTCGCCTCGCCCGGCGACGGCGGCGACCCCTCGCCCGATCCGGTGAGGGGGCTCGCCAACGGTCCAGAACTGATCTAGAGGAAGAAGACCTTGGAGTCGCCGACGGAGGCGGCGGGGATGAGGCGGGAGTCGGGGAGGCCGAGGATGCCGTCGCGGATCTTGGAGAGCTCGGCCTCGATCTTGGCGCGGTAGTCGCGGATCGCGTCGGCAAGGCCCTCCTCGCCGGATCGGCGAGGGCTCGCCTCTCGGTCGCCGGGCGAAGCGAGCCCTCGCCGGATCGACAAGGAGGGCCTTGCCCGGCGCGACGGTGAGCCCCCTCGCCGGACGAGGCGAGCCCTCGCCGGACCCGGCGATGGCGAGGGCTCGCCCGCCGGCCGCCTCAATCCGGCGGCGCCAGCCCTCCCCTCCGGGCTGGTCGCCGGGCCAAGGGAAGAAGGAGGAGGAGGAGGAGGAAGGAGGGAGAGGGAAAAAAAAAAAAAACAGGAAAAAAGATTAAAAAATTAATAAAATATTTTTAAAAATAAAATGTCGCTTTGCCGGCCGGCTGCCACATCGGCGCCCGACCATTTTTAGCCGGATGGACTGATCGGGAATAATTATAAAAGGTTTAGGACTCAATTGGTCAAAAAATAAGTTTATGATTGAATTGACACGGTTGTAATAAGTTTATGACTTTTTAAATAATTTTCCGTTATTAACCTATCATAAATAATTAAACCGAAGAAAGAGTTGCACACATTCAGCAAAGTTTCAAGTTGTTAATTTGTTACTTCACAAATTTGATCTGTTATCGAATTTGAATTCAAATATGGATAACGAGTATTTTAAAATACAGTTTAGAAATGTGGAGTTATTTTTTATATCAATTTTAAATTTACAAATGGCTAAAAATAAATGTATATTGAAATTAAGTTTGAATAAATTTATTTTATTGCAACTTAGACTAGAATTTGAAAATCAATAGCTAATACTACATGTTATCGTCGAAATAAAAATTAATATACATTTAGGTATAACATTATTTTCATTAGGTAAAATTTCTCCAAAAATATCAATTCACTTAATTGAAAGATTACATTAAAATTAAAATTAAAAAAATTAAAATACATAACTTATTTTGTGTGAAAATTATCAATGGTTTATGTAGCTTTATTATCAGTCCAATAAAAAATAGAGGCATGTAAAAATATTTAAACTAATTAGGGCCCGCATGGAAACGTTTCTCGTTTACGTTTTTACGAACACTTTTTTTGTTTTTTTTCGCGGGAACAAAAAAAAGCAAACAGCGTTTGGTTGCGTTTATTCTTTTTTTTTTTTTTGTTCCGAACAAAATTGGAGCAAAAAAGAAACACAAAAAGTTACTTCTTGTTAAAACAATTTTGAAGAAACACTTCCATCTTCTCTCTCCTCTTTTCTTCTTCTTTTCTTCTTCTTTTTTTCTTCTTTTTCCTTTGGCCAGTCGCCGGCCTTGGCCATGGCCGGCAACCGGCCGTCGAGGGCCGGCGACGCCGTCGAGGTCGGCGACCTCGCCGGAGCGTCGGCGGCCCCGGCGAGGCCGAGCCTCACCGGGGCCCGCGCTCGGCCTCGCCCAACCACGATGAGGCTCGGCCTCGTCGGGGCCGCGAGCCTCGCCATGGCTGGGCGAGGCTGCCGGCCCCGTCGGTCGGTCGCCGGAGGCCGGTGACCGGCCAAAAGAAGAAAAATAAAAGAAAGGAAAAAATGAAAAATAAAATAAAAATATTAAAAAATTAAAAGAAACAAAAAAATAATAAAATTTACCAAACGTGTTTCTATTCATTTTTTATTCCCGGAACAAACGTTACCAAACGCGTTCTTTTGTTCAAAAACCGTTCCCCGGAACAGAAACACTTTTTTTTATTTATGTTCCCTGGAACAAAAAAAGAACAAGAACATTACCATGCAGCCCCTTAGCTTATAGAAGTTAAATGAAAAAATTCATCTAAATTGATAAAGTAAACTAAAAAAATCAATCAATCTATCAACAAAAAACAGTTACACTTATCCACTTAATACCAAAATAAATTTATATAAAATAAAGCTTTCTCTAATATAAGATATGATGGTGTTAATAAAGAAAAAATGGCTAACATTGTTTTTTCTTGTCCCCTACGTCTTGGACTTGCAATTTTTTTTAGGGAGGGATTTATACATCAAAGACGTCCACCAGTTATTAAGAGAACCATTAGGGAAAAAAATCACTCTTCTATGTGAAAAAAAATTGCATTTCATATTCTTCCCTAAAAATTTGTTTTCATTTTATCTTGGATATTTAATCTTAACTGTGTACATATGCTTGTTTATTTCTTCCACAATGAAACACATAGCCAATAATCCGCCGTCCTCTTGAACTGCAATGTCGACCATATTAACACGTCTTTTTTTTTCCCATATGTAATTTGAGGTAGGTAAAACGTTAAACATGTTAACAAAATAGATTCTACTCACGGAAACAAAGATAAACAATTGGTTATGATGCAATATTATATACAATATAATTGGTCAAAGTCATAATATTGTAATAGAGTTGGTTCATAATATCCAACAACTGATGACAAAAACCTACAATGGAATAAGTGATAATCTTGACTAAAAAGCTAAGGAAAAAAAAGAAGGAGAATGTCAACATGAGAAAGGGAATTCGATAAAAACTGAAATAAAAAGGAAAAAAGTATCACTGTAATTATTCGACTGGGAGAACCCCTTGGCCGAGAATTTCTTAATTTGAACACTGTAAGAATAAAATTATGTTAAATAATGAAAAATTAATTTCCTAGATATACATATATATATATATATATATATATTTTTTTGCCATACGGTGATAGAACACCTCATAGCTTTTCTTGTGTTTTTTTCCTACCAGATGATCAACAGCTTATGAGTGCCGAGAATTGGGAGAAATTGTAATCTCTAGTAGCCTCATGTTCCGGGGAATGAGGAAAGTTGGAAGGCAGTTCAAGTAATGTAACCTTTCCAGAATCACTTGGATTTTCAGCACAAATGAGATATTGAGGGAGTAGAGATATATCCATTGGAATGTTAGCCGCCATGCCTAAATTTCTCCATATCTTCCTTGCTGAAATCCTGCCAGGAGAAAAGAAACAAGCTGCAATCTTTTAGTGGTTCATACAATATATGCATGACTTTGCAAGAACATGGTAAACACACACCACGTAAAAAGAGGACCCCATATGTTAGGAATTCGCACGTCGATTCCAGAAAAATAATGCTCACAAATAATTTACCCAAACATTATATAATAATAATAAAAAGAACCGAAAGAATACACCAGAAAATTTATTATCGAAGTTTGCCCAAACCTAGATTACATTTCCGCACAAAGGCATTATGCGAATCCACTAGATTTCAAAGAAAATTGGAATACCACGACAATCTTCTCTCAAGATCAAAGCATGAAGAGATTGAAAACACTCATAAAGAAAAACTCTTTTTTTTTCTCTCTATTTTCTATCTCGGCCCCTTGACGGCTCACGTCTAACATTGCTAGTATTAAGCGTAGATTTTAAAATGAAAGCAACATTCATAGAAAAGACAAAAGAAGCCCCTAAAAAGATTTGGCTTCATTTGCCAATAATCTCCCACTTGAAGACAAATACACCTAATGCACTAAGCAACTTTGCATCCATCTACTTCAAAAACTAATAATTAAAATGTGCGCCTCTACGATTCTTCTTATCAATCAACATGGAGTAATACTAATAATAGTAATATAAAAAATATGTTTTTGTCTCTCCACTAGCTTGGTAAACATGTTGGATTCTTCAAGCCGTCAATCTTTTGTAATTTTAACTCATTATCTTTTAATGTTGACCTGATGAAATGATAACGCCTCCTAATATGTCTAGTTTTTGAGTGAAAAGTTGCATTTTTTGCTAAGTGTACTACGCTTTGACTATCACTCCACAGTTTACTGATTGACTGCTTTCAATGTAGCTCCTCTATGTAATCTTATAATCACATAATTTCCTTAGAGGCTTTTGTCATCGCCATATACTCCGTTTTTGTTGTCGATAGAACCATTATTTTTTTATCGTTGAGACACCCAACTTACTGTTGTACCTAGAGTTGAAAAGACATATTCAATGATACTCTTACCACTATCTCGATCACCGAGTAATCTGCATCCACATAACCCTATAACTCTAAAGATGTACCGGCATAACAAAGAGAGTAATTCACTACATTCCAATTCTCTCTACTTATATTATGCAAATATCAACTCACAACTCTCATTGCTTATGCAATGTTTGGTCCCGTGCTTACCATGGTATACATCAAACTTTTTACTGTTGATGCACATGGGACTACTATCATATCATATTGTGAAGCCTAAGTACTTGGACACATATCCTTAGAAAGCTTGAAGTGACTCGCTAGAGGAATCACAACTAGTTTTACCCCATCCATATTAAATCTAACCTTGTTCACATAGTCCTTCTATGACAACCGTAATTTTTAATATTTCATATCCCTGATAATTTTCATGCCTAAGATATCTTTGGCTCTCCCAAGTTTTTCATAGCAAGCTACGATGCTATTATCTCCTTCACTTCTGCGATTCTCTTCATATTGGAGCTAGCCACTAGCATGTCATCCACATATAAAGAGAGATACACAATATCACTATCATCATACTTAGGAAAATAAACACAATGATCAACCTTGTGATGTGCAAATCCGCTTTCTTCCATGAAACCATCAAACTTTAAATCATTGTCACAGAGCTCGTTTTGAGCCATACAAGCTTTTCTTCAAGTGACATACCATGTGTTCTTTATCTTTGACTTAAAAAATTTTACATTGCGCCGTGTACAATTCTTTGTTTAGATCATTGTACAAAACATTATTTTCATGTCTAACTACTCGAGATGAAGAGCCTCCACTGTAATTATACTCAGTAGAACTCTGATTGATGTTATTTTCACTATTGGTGAAAATATTTCGGAGTAGTTGATCCATTCTTTTTTAGAAAAGCCCTTGACCACAAGTCTCACCTTATATCTAATACTACCATCTATTTCGTTCTTAATCATGTACTCCCACTTGTTTAACAAAGCTTTTTTACTTATGAGCAACTTGGTCAACTATCAAGTTTTATTCTAAAGTAACGAGCCTATCTCGTCTTTCATAGCACACTCTCACTGCATGTGAAATGTATCTTTCTTTGCCTCATAATAGTTCTCCCGAATCATTATATAAGACGTGGCTCAGAACAATACTTGCTGATGGATCAAAGATTCCCTTTGCCTTTCTCACACGTGTAAACCTCCTTAAGACATGTATATCAAGGTTGTTATTCTGCTTCATATCATTGCGTTTCTCTTGAACTGCCTCTTCAATGATAATAGGCTCATCTTGAACATATCCTTGAAGTGCACCTTGATTTGTTAGAATCATCTTCACTGGCATTGTGTCCAACTCAACATATTTTAGTTCTACTACCTTCTCATACTCTGTCTGATGATCCTTGTACATCTTTTTTTCATAAAGACACACTTTTGGGACTTATCATCAAGCTTCTTCCTATCCTCCCTATTAATCAGAGCATATGCAATACAACAAAAAAAATTTGGATATGAATAATTAACCTTTTACATGACCATTACTCTCATAATATTTCTCTATTCAACACATTAAATGGACTCATGCTAATTAGAAAACAAATGCATCAATTGTAATAACCCATAAGTGTAGCCAAAGACGGACGTGTAGCCTCATACATCTTGCACGTTCTAGAATAGCCTTATTGATAAACAGCTACATTGTTTTCTTGAGGAGATCTAGGAACAACCTTCAACCCATACATGCCTTCCCGGCTCAAGTATTCTACAAATTCCTTACTAGTTTATTCATCATCATTGTCAGACTTCAAAGCTTTAATATGATAATCTGTCTCTTTTTCTACCATTGTCTTCCACATTTTGAACATCCCGAATGCTTTCGATTTTTCTTTGAGAGCATAGACCCAAGTCCTCTTTATACCATAAGAGAGTTCCTAAGTCGGTCCGCACACAACATAATGAACTAACTCTAGCTTTCGGCCTTTATTTTGTTGCTAGTTCAATTAAAAATTGATTGTCTTCTATTTTCCATAAATGCAACTTTCAAAAAAATCCAACTCAACTTTCTATAAACTTAGAAGTAGCTTCTTTAAATGTAATTGCTTTACACCATTTTCACCAAGATGTCACAAATGATAATGCCATGAATAGACAAACTACCCATAACCATTATAGTTGCAACCATGTCACTGATGTTGTCTCCTTGGAGAAGGTGAAGTGTGCCCATATGCTTTCCCTATGAGGTTATCTTCCAATCTCTACATACAAAGAATGTTACCAAACCTTCTTGATCAAGTTTACTGGTTAAGATAAGATTTTTCTTTAATTAAGGAATATTGGTGGTTTCACGCAAAACTAGATGTCCTCCACCTGAGATGTTCACACTCACAGTTCATTTTTCAACAATTGGACACATGTGGCCGTTTTCCATAATCACTTGCTTGAAATCTCCATTAGCATATTCAGCAAATATGTCTCTTCGCAAGGTGCAATGAAAAGAAGCACCAGAATCAATAAATCACTTGTCTATCGTCAAGTCAAACCCTATAGACAAACACAAGTTCTCTAGTAAAGGTTCATCGCTAACAAAATTAGCTCATTGATTCTTATCTTGCAACTTTTTTTTTTTTTAGGCTTTACATTGAAACTCTAGTGTCTAGTCCGGTGACAAAATCAACACTTATCTTTTGCAATCCGTCTCCTTCCCCTTTCTCGTGATCTACCATGCCTATAAATTTTCCTCTGCTTTTACTTCTCCCATGATTCTCTACTACTGGTGTTGTAAAAAATGTAAATGCTAAAAAATTATCTCCACCTGAAACTTTCCTACACATTTCTTCATCCATAATGTTGCTAATAGCATCATTTAGAGTAAAATCATCTTTCATGGTGCTTGAAATTTCTTGCACTATGGTGTTGTAGCTTTCCGAAATGGAGCATAAAAATAATAAAGTTTGGAGCTTCATATCTAGATTTATGCCTATGGATTCCAACTAATCAGTGACCTCTTTGAAACTATTAACATGCTATGTCATAGAACCTCTCTTAGATAAATTCATGTTAACCAATTCTTCAACAAAAATACCTGATTTGATGTGGATGGCTTTTCATAAATATTCATAAAAATATCCATGGCTTATTTTGCAGTTTTTGTTTTCATTATATAGTACCCTATCTTTTTCGTCAACTCTAAACAAATCGCACTTAATGCCTTTCGAACAAGAATTTACCATCCTAATTTTGCTATCGGATCTACTTTCACAATCTCGGTTTCCAACCCTCAAGCGGTCATAGAGATCTTTTGATAAAGATAGTCCTTCATTTGGATTTTCCATCATCCAAATCATGTCCAGTGAACTTATCGATTTTGATTTTATCTTCTACCGCACTATTTGTTTTCAATCGAATGTCACCTAAAAATCCTCGATGTCCTCAATTAGCCAACCCAAGCTCTAATACCAATTGTTAGGAATTTGCACATTAATTTCAGAAAAATAACGCTCGCAAATAATTCACCCAAGTAGAATATAATAATAAAGAACATAATCAAAAGAACACACCAAAAATTTGTTATCGAAGTTTACCCAAACCCGAGCTACGTCCCCATGTAGAGGCACACTACGAATCTACTAGACTTCAAATAAAGTTGAAATACAGCGATGATCTTCTCTCAAAATCAGAGCACAAAGAAATTTAAAACACTCACAAAGAAAAACTCACATTTTCTTCTCTCTTTTTCTTTTCTCTTTATTTTCTGTCTCAGCCTCTCGGTGGCTCGCGTATAACCATTGCTGATATAAAGTGTAGCTTTTAACGTAAAAGCAAAATTAATAGAAAGGATAAAAAAAAGCCCCTAAAAAGATATGGGTTCACTTGCTGACACCATATACATGGGCAAACCCGATCCTGGAAGCCAGAACAATTCCCAATTCCTTTTCAGCATTAAGCACAAGATTTGGTCTAACTTCCACTTTCACCAAATGCCTGACATTACAGAAGTCAAGAAGGCAACTTAGAACAGCACGCATTATAGCACTCGAACCCGAAAGCCCTCTCTGAGAAAACAAAGTTACAATTCAGCAATATAATTAAGAGAGGAGTGAAAAGATGAACTTAGTTTTATTCTAAAAAAGAGAGAATCTAGTTAAATCAAATGTGAATTAAACAATCTAGAACAACCAGAACATTTTAGATAACAAGAGATGCAAAGACGCGATGACAAGCTTGCAAACGATTGGTACCGATGCAGAAGTAATACTACTCCTATAGGAAAATGTAAGAATCTGAGATGATGAAGAGTAGTTGACAACAATTCTCGCTCAAGCTTCTCTCTTTACAGCTCTTCCTTTTTCACTTGAAATCTATAATCAGTGTGGTGGGGCGAGGGTGATGATATGAACTTATACACATACGAAATCTAAATAGCATCTTTTGGTCAGCCTTCTAAAACTTGGGCAATATACAATATCTGCCGACTCCAATAGGAATTATCTTTCGTATGCCACTCCTATACATCGACAAAGCAACTCTCACTTTCCTTAATAAATAACTAACAGAGAGGGGGCGAGGGTGAGGATATAAACTTGCTAAATGAAAACAGCAAGAAGCCACAACACTAATTAGTCAGTAACTTGAGCTAGCGTAAGCATAGTCACCCTAACAAAGAGCCAAGGATAGTGACTTGTGGTTACAAGCAATCGACCTTTCCCATGAAAACTCGCCTATCTATTTCAAATAGACAGGAACCATTCTAAAAATAGTATCATATTTTAGCAATTCACATTGTATAAAATGATTATTGCAACAAACCAAATAAACACCTTCTGCAGATAAAAACATAAAGACCCTAAACACTTTACATGGCGAGGGACATTTGTCTCATAAGAGAGCGCGAAATTATCTCCATGAAGATCGATGTTGTTATTCTTGCACTAACTCTGAAAAACTTTAAAGAAGGCCCTGAGAAAACGAAGTTTTCCATAGTACCCTTTACTTTGCAACTGATTCACTTGCATTCGCACCCATTTCGAATCAATCCTCTCAGACAGCAAGAACACATAAGCGACTCGCAAGATTTCTCAAAATGCAGTTGGAGGGACTGGACACGATGTTGCTCTCACATTAATACACGATCACAGTAAAAAAGACACAACTTCTCGGCATTTCTAGAAGAATCAAACTAAACCCAGATCACCCACACATCGAAATGAACCTTACTAGATGATTGAGAGAATTAAAGGGAACGAGATAGTGGACGAGGTAAGGCCTGATGATGAGCTCGTCAGAGGGACACAATTGGATGAAGACCCAAAAGTTGCTGAGGCTGAGAGAGATGGTGCGACCTTACGATACATCTCATCCATTTTATTTACGTGGAGTCCAATTATATTTAAAATTGCAGGCTCTCATGGCGCTTTCCGGCATCATGGCTCTCCTCATTAATTACTATGTATATTGGAATACAATGCTAAATTCATCACTTATGCAGACAATATGGGGTAAGCTAAAAGTTTGATATGCACACCTAATCACAGTAATGCCTCTCCCATTATGCACAGTTGTACATTGCTATTCTGATGTTAAAGAGGTATATCTAGTCTCTCCTTGATGAGCATGCTTTTGAGTCATTTTCTTGGTTGCCATTATCTCAATTTTCTTGTTGACGCTAACCGGAAGATGTTGTCTAATAAGTGGGTCCACAACCATTCGATATATTCTGCAATTCGGAGAGCTATTTTTCAAACAAAACAGCATGGTTTCCAATACGTTTGTCCACATCAGATTGTTGATTGCGACACGTAAAACAGCTGTTGACAAATAGATTGCTATGTTGGCAATTTCAGGCAAACTTGGACAGCACTTGATTGCATATTCACTCACACTTATGCAATCAAGTCATGATGATATATAACATGTTAACATATTATGATGTGATATTATAAAGCAATATATTTATCAAAGTTGTTAAAATACAAGTGTGAGTTATGTTAGAGAAGTTCTACATCGGAAAATTAGTATAGTATTTGTGACATCATGAATTTTGACCCTTTCGATTAAATGAAATGGGCATTTCATCGACGCGCCCATGGTCGTTTTACTCTGAGATGGGCCCCTCACGAGTTAATTGATCTATCAGGTGAAACCATTAAGGGATATAAATGCGACAGACTTGAGAATTCGATCAGAAATCGACTGCTCGACCATGATAATCGGTAATGGTCAATACGGCACCGTTATAAGCGATTAGTGAGTGGATATAAGTTGATTTGACGGAAGTACGCAATTGAATTGTTGGTGATTCCACCTGATTGCAAAATTCGCGTCAAGCGGCACTAACCCAATTTTCTTTCAATTCGGTACTCGATACCCGTAATTGAAACCTTGAGATTTTTACGACAACCAAGAGTCGCCTATGAGTCGAAGATACACAACTTGGATCGAAAATTATCAACCACGAGTCAAATGCATTAAAATTCCTAAAAGCTACCCAGTAGGTTAAGTCACGCTAAAATTGCGTCCGATCGAAATTAACCATGAAATTGAATTCAATTTTGAGAATTGAAAGTTTAAGCATGTCACAATTTATTTTTAGGACCGCATTTCATCTTTCAGGAAAATTCTGTCGAGCCCAGAATTTTGGCGAAAAATTGGAATTTGGTAAAATTAAATCAAGGAAATTCATATGGGCAAATTCGAGGAACCTTTTGGCTACCAAAGTGGATTAGTTGGTGAGGGAAATTATGAAAATTCGTATGGGCTAAGTGGGTGTGATTTTTGGTTATCAAATTGAAGTATTTTGTGGAGATTTGAGATAAAATTCAAAGGAATTCCTAGGGCTGCTGCCATGGGCTATTTTGGCTTTCAATTTAGCTTTGTTTGGTTGGGGAAATGCTGGAAAATAGCCATCGGAGGCTGTCTTGACCTTTGGGGTGGCTGAAGACTTTGTGTCTTGCACTTGAGTGTAAGATATTTGCTTTGCAAGCCCATTGGCTCCAGCCAAGACTCTCTTGGCCCTTGTCCCCTCCTTGTTCCCCCTCTCTCCCCCTTGTTTCTCCCTCCCATGCGCAGACCCAGTAGACCAGCAACTTTAGTTTTCTTCCTCAGCTCTTCTTCTTCTTCATTCCTCCCTTTCTTCCATGGTTGTTGCTGCCACTCACCTCATCGAAGCCCCCACCTCACCGTCCACCAAGTCAAGACACCAATAGGTCGCCAGCCCTTGCTCGATCAGCTGCTGTCCTCGTCGAGCAGCCACCACCTCACGCTGTCCCCAAGTCAACAGCCGCTTTATGGCACCCCTCAACGGCCCCCAAACCGTTCGGGTCGCCACAGTTCGATTACCATTCGCTTGACCTGATAACATGTCACTCTGATACTATTAAATTTTTGCAGCGGGTCCATACAACCAGGGGGTTTACACTTTTTTTTTTATTGGTCCCTTGCGCAATTCATATAGCGGAAGCACATCCATCAACTCCCTTCCCTATATTCAGAAAACGATGCACACCAACTAAACATTTATAGGTAAAAACCGTACACTTTTATTTACTTAAACCAGATGGACATCATTCATCAGTACATCAAAATGCCGTAGTCTTCTATATTCGGCTATACTTCAAAAGATGACCGACATCTCCTCCAACAGTCATATACTTAAAGTCCATCGATCAGTGTCGGCGTCCAAAAGTTCCTTCCTTTGCTATCCTCCTCCTCGCGGTCATATCCAACCACTTGATCCATCTACGGTAGCGTGGCGGCGGTATCTTATCTAGTCTGAAATGTTATTCCCCAAAAGGGGTGAGTACAACCACTCAGCAGTAAAGGTCCACCACACTACTCATTGCGTCAAACAGAACAATCAATGTGTCATAACAAAACACATATCATTCATGCATATCAAGCATACCTCACCTCGCAACCATATATATATCATCATGCCATCATCATCAAGCATTCATACATACCCATACCATATGTGCATATACCACCATGCACTCATTATCAAGCATTCATGCATACTCATGCCATATGTGCATATACCACCATGCACTCATTATCAAGCATTCATGCATATATCACCATGCAACGTGCATATACCACCATGCACTCATATCATCCATGCTATCAAGCACACATCACCATGCAGTCGTGCATATATTGCCATGTAGTCATGCATATCTTGCCATGCCATCGTGCATATATCACCATGATTCGTATCATCCATGCTATCAAGCATGCATCACCATGAGATCCATTCAAGCCTTCATGATCGCATTCTCAATGTTAAATAGCATCAATTTATTTTCATAAGCATATCATGCATTATGCCATATGCATACACCCATGCACATGATTCACTTTCAATTCTTATCTTTCACAAGGATCTCATCAGTTTTTCTTTCCAGGGACCAATGTTTGTATCCCACAATTTATCGCTCGCACCCAACCTGGCATCGTGAGGAACCTCCGGCACACACCTCCGGGCATCTGGCACACACACTCCGGGCATCTCATACCCCAACTGACATCACGAGGTATCCCCTCGGCACACACCTCCGAGGCTTCCGGGATTACGTATCGACATACCACTAGGCCTCCCCTGGAATTACGTACCGTATACCATCGGGCATCCCGACACTCCCAGGGAAATCTCTGGGGCTCGCCATGAAAATGGTTACCCCTACCCTCCGGAATTACGTACCGACATACCACCAGGCCTCCCTTGGAATTACATACCGTATACCATCGGGCATCCCAACACTTCTGGGGCATCGTCGGCTCATACCTCCGACGGTCTTGTTACTATCCCAATTTACATTTATACATGTATCTCAATTTCAACATTGCATTTGATGCAATAATGCCATTGATTGGAATCAGCCCTTTTTAAAATCATATAATATGCATTGAGAAAAATATTATTTGATGCAATGGTTTTGAGAAACTTCATTGAATTCATGAAAATCCATAAATCTTTTGATGTCATATGATATGCATGAATATCACCATGAGATCCATTCAAGCCTTCATGATCGCATTCTCAATGTTAAATAGCATCAATTTATTTTCATAAGCATATCATGCATTATGCCATATGCATACACCCATGCACATGATTCACTTTTAATTCTTATCTTTCACAAGGATCTCATCAGTTTTTCTTTCCAGGGACCAATGTTTGTATCCCACAATTTATCGCTCGCACCCAACCTGGCATCGCGAGGAACCTCCGGCACACACCTCCGGGCATCTAGCACACACACTTCGGGCATCTCATACCCCAACTGACATCACGAGGTATCCCCTCGGCACACACCTCCAAGGCTTCCGGGATTACGTATCGACATACCACTAGGCCTCCCTTGGAATTACGTACCGTATACCATCGGGCATCCCGACACTCCCAGGGAAATCTCCGGGGCTCGCCATGAAAATGGTTACCCCTACCCTCCGGAATTACGTACCGACATACCACCAGGCCTCCCTTGGAATTACGTACCGTATACCATCGGGCATCCCAACACTTCTGGGGCATCGTCGGCTCATACCTCCGACGGTCTTGTTACTATCCCAATTTACATTTATACATGTATCTCAATTTCAACATTGCATTTGATGCAATAATGCCAATGATTGGAATCAGCCCTTTTTAAAATCATATAATATGCATTGGGAAAAATATTATTTGATGCAATGGTTTTGAGAAACTTCATTGAATTCATGAAAATCCATAAATCTTTTGATGTCATATGATATGCATGAATGTCACCACATCATTGCACGAATGATAATACAAGAAATCACAATTTATCTAGCAAATCAATAACCTGTAAATAGAACAGTTTTTCAACTTAAACAGAATGCGTGCTGTTTATGAAAAATTCTGGAAAATTAATAAACGATGGAAATTAATTCAGAAAATTTAACACATTGTAGATAAGATCTAAGAAAACACATTTCATAGAGAACACTATATCAAACAAGGCTTCACAGAATACGTACAGGTCCATGCATCACCGAAAAGGGGTTTTAACATCATCCATGCACAGTTTTGAAAACAATTTCGATTAAACCCTTAAATAAACTCAGAAAATTCTGAAATTTGGACACGCTGTATTTAAGACCTAGAGGTACAAGTTTTATGAAGAAATCATAGTCCAATCCGTTCTGGATTAAAAGATAAAATCGATTTACTTTTCCTATTCTCGGTATCGTTTTCCAGATCTACCCGTGTTGAAGAAAAAAATCGTTTCCTTGGTCACTACTGGTCCATTTACTCTGAAATTTCATTATTTTATTCCTCAGAATATTACCTACAACTTTCATTAAGGACACACTATCAAATTTTAACTGTATGATTTTATAAAAATCCCGAAATCATACTAGGTCGAAGCAGCGTTTTTCCCAGATCCAGTTTCTTCAAAAGACAACGGTTTCACCAACCTATTTTTGTTCATTTCCTCTAAATTCTTGATATATTCTACCTCAAGAAGTATACTACAACTTTCAATAAGAGACCAAAGTGAGATTTTCACAAGAAGGTTACTTTACAGTCCCCGAAACTACTAAAGGTCAGCACAATGAATTCCAGATCTAGTCTCTCCAAAGAAATATCATTTCACTGATCAATTATTGTTCATTTTGTCTCAAATTTCAGTATGTTGTTCTTCAATGTGTTCTCTACAACTTTCATGAAGAAATCGAAGCAAGATTCTGACTAAAAAGTCACATGCAACACACAATCTCATGGACGGTCGGACTGGTCTTTCCAGAAACAGCATGCATGGCCAACGAATCTCTCTCCATAGCTCCGAAATTTCATCCCATCTACCACAACCAAGACTTACCAACTACTACACATACACACAGCAATGCAAAGGATAGGTTTAGGACTTCACTTGCCTTAGATTCAAGCACAAAACAGCAGCAAACAGAGGCAAAGCAACGACAAATGGCGGACGAACTCTCTTCCTTCTTCTTCGCTCTCTTCCTCTCTTCCTCTCTTTCTCTCTTTCTCTCCTCTCTCTCGGCACCTAGACCGACCACCCTTGCCCCCCTTTTCCTTTTGGTTTCAATAAAACTCTTTGCATGCTTCCATTTTTGCATGGAGGGACACTTGTTCCTAAGAAGGAGACAAGTGTCTCCCTTGTTGAAGACACTTGGAAGAGGCCCATCTGGCTCCTCTCCCCATCCATGCAGTCGACAGCCCAATGGGCTTCATGGGCCTGGCTTTGGGCCGAAGTGGTGGGGGTCTTGGGCTGGGTTTTTGGGCTAGCTTGGCCTAAGAATTTCGGCCCACTAACCTTTTGATAATCTATTAACATTTTCCACTTAAATAAATACCTAACTTGCAAAAATAATAAGGCCATAAAACTTGTAGTCACAAATTCATAAATTCCAATTTATAATACACATGGCCAATGATAGAATTTTCTTTCCTATCACATAATTATCCATTAAAAGTTTGGCCATAAATCTTATTGCAAATTATGGATTAAATGGCTATAAAATAACTTAATGGTACTTCCATCACCTATTCATAAACTTTAATGTAACTAGAGGTCGTCATGAATTTTGGGATGCCACACGCTTCACCCAACCAGCCGTTCGTCTAGCCACCTGCCTCATCACCTCAACCCGTGGGCAGCTCAGTCCAGCCCTCTAAGTCGAACCAACTAGCCACCTCACCCCCTCAGTTCATAACATAAGTAGAATTGGTTTTTCCTCTTCAGCAGTGAGTTTGTTGGCTATTTTCAGCTACATCAGGGCCTCTATTGGAGCCACCGTAGATACGGGATCTTACTATTGTCGCGCTGCCGTCGCCGTGAACCCGTTTTCCCGCTAATCCGGTAAGTTAACTCCCTAATCCTTGATTAGGTTGTTAATTGCACTTAGTTAGGTTGATTAATGTTAATTAGCTTAGTTAAATTAATATTAAGTGATATTAGCCTTAAGAAGAATTAGCATTAATCTAATTGGTTGGATTAGTACTAATGAGAGTGGTTTACTCTAATTTAGTGGATTTTCCCCATATCAGTTTACTAGACCCTCGTTGTTTGCCATTTTCGTGGATCAAAATGGGTTATGATTTTGAGATTGATTTCTTCTTGAGAAATGTTTTAGACATCTTCAACTATGACATATATTTTATTCAAGATTTTAAGGATTTAAAAGAGTGAGATTTCGACTTCGTTAAAAACAAAACAAAACCTTTGTTTGTGCTGGAACTTGTGACCTTTTGGTGTTGCAAGGATTTTTAGCAACTCTTGGGATTCTATTTTCAAAATAGTTTATTCACAAAAGTTTTTTTTAACATTTTGTAGTTTAACATACTCAAATTTTAAATCAAACAGACAAATTTTGGATCTCGAACCAAACTGATTCTAGAGAACGTGATTTCTGGACACGGACACAGTTTTTGTAACGATTTGAGCGAATTACTGCTCTTAATATAAAATGATCTGGGTTTTGGTGTCTCCACAAAAATGCTCGTTTAAGTGTCCTTTATAACATATTAAAAATTGAAAATTTTATGAACTTGTTTGGTTATGGTTTTGGAATTAAACCTGGAGACATGCAAGTGGCCCGGTTTCTGCCGATTAGGACCGGTAGTGGTTTGTGATTATTCTTGATATTGTGCTTGCTGAACAATGCATATTTGGTGACATGATTTACTTGTGACATGCTTAGAACTTATGCGTGATGATGTGCGAATGGTTGTGCTGTAGTGATGGTTTATTAGTATTGCAAAAGATGACTATTGAAGGATGAGGTGTTGTGTTGAGAAATTCAAATTTGTTGTGAGCGGGTAAAGGATTAAGTGCTACACGATAACGAAATTTCGTGTGAGTCACCTCTAGAGCCTTGTAGTCAAGGGCTAAGTGCTACATGGCGACTTAAGTCACATGGGAGCCACCGCTAGAGTCTTATACTATTGTTATACATAGTAAAGGATTAAGTGTTACACGATAACGAAATTTCATGGGAGCGATCTCTAGAGCCTGGTACTATTGCTATATGTGGTCAAGGGCTAAGTGCTACACGATAACGTAACTTCGTGGGAGCCACTTCTAGAGCCTTGAGTTTGGATATTGAGCGTGGATTGAACCATCAATTGAGATATCTGCGTCGATTATGGGACAAAATTATGTGGCACGGTATGGGATGTGTCATAATGATTTGGCTTTATAATCGGGACCCCTATGAATATTTGACTAGTGATATGAAAGGTTCTAATTATTGTTTACACATGCTATGTTTATAAGTGCATATGTGATGCACTAATGTGCAGGAAGGTGCTAAGGCAAGGTAAGTACTATATGGTGCACGTTTAGGTTGCCTCTAGGTGAATTCTCGCCCTAATCGGGACTTAAAGTTTAACTTGATGAGATTTTTATCTCACGCCATCGTGGGTTACCATTTTCAAGGCCGTAGCGTGGAGGATCCAGAGCCCAAGGCTGAAGGGTCCAGAGTGTAGATGGCCTAGTGGTTTCTTTTTGAGTCAGACCTTCTGTATATGAACCTGTAAGCTATGTAGCACCGACACGCGACACAACACGAGTGTCCGACACGACACGACATTTCGACACGTCATTTCTAAAAAATAAAGAATTCCAACACGTTGCGACACGTTGTATATTAAATGAATATTTTTATTTTTAATTAATTTGATTCAAATTCATAAATAATTAATTAATTAAAAAAGAGAGCATATAATAAATTTACACTGATGATATTAACAAATCAATTCACTTGAAATTTGAAAGATATACTCATAGTTAATGCGAAACATTTTTTTAATTTTAACAAAAGTTATCGATGAAACTAATAATTAATAAGAAATTAGAATCCATTTATTTAAATAAATCCATAATTTTCTACAATGACCAAAATTTATCATTATTCAAAATTCAATACTTTCATTTTTCGAAATTATTTTTTTAATTTCATTTATTTAATTTTCCAGTTAAAAAAACAATCCCTAAAATCCACCCCTTCTTTCGTTCGTCCTTTTCCCTCCACCCCAAGTTTATTTTACTTTTTTCCCTCCCCCACCACTTGACAGTGACAGGTAAGCTATCACTTCCCCTCCCCCTCACGCCATCAAATCTCCTTTCTTATTTTTTTTGGGTTTCTTTATGAAAAACCCTAGCGAGCCGCCGAACCCTCCTTTTCCTATTCCTCCTTGCCGCTTGCCGCACAACCCCCTTCCCTCCTCTCCTCTTCCTCTCATCGCCGATCCATCGCAACAATGGCGGCCCTTGCCGCTCTCTGGCCGTCTCTCGCCGTTTCGGTGGTCCATTCGTGGCTTCGTCTCGCCGGTGGGAGTTTGCCTTCTCTCTTCTTTCTCTCTGTTCGACTCTTTCTCTAGTTGTCTCTCGCTATTGCGGTGGTCCATTCGTGGCTTTGTCTCGCCGGTGCTTGTGGCCTCTGCTCCCTTGCCCTCCCTCGCCTCCACCCTCCATTAGTCTTCCGGACACGCGTCGACACGCGTGTCGAGAAAAGTTGACCGCGTGTCCGACCGTGTCCGAGCATGTCTGTGGCACCCCTCGAACGGCCCCCAATCCGCTTGGGTCGCCACAGTTCGCTTACCTTTTACTTTCCCTAATAACATGTCACTCTGATACCATTTCAATTGCAACGGGTCCATACAACCATGGGGGTTTACATATTTTATTATCGGTCCCTTGCGCAGTTCATATGGCGGAAGCACATCCATCAACTCCATTCCCTATATTCAGAAAACGATGCACACCAACTAAACATTTATAGGTAAAAGCCGTACACTTTTATTTACTTAAACTAGATGGACATTAATCATCGGTACATCAAAATGCCGTAGTCTTTTATACTCGGCTATACTTCAAAAGATGACTGACATCTCCTCCAGCAGTCGTATACTTAAAGTCCATCGATCAATGTCGGCATTCAAAAGTTCCTTCCTTTGCTATCCTCCTCCTCACGGTCATATCCAACCACTCGATCCATCTACTGGTAGCAGTGGCAGCAGAGGTATCTTATCTAGTCTGAAATGTTGGTCCCCAAAAGGAATGAGTACAGCCACTCAGCAGGTAAAGGACCCAATAAACCACTCAATGCATCACACAATACAATCATAACAATCATAGCATAAGACATATCATTCAAGCATCCATGCATAATTTACCTTGGAGCCATGCATATGTCATCATACCACATGTACACACATCCTCATGTAATCATCACCATCATATCATACATGTACCATCATGCCATAGGTGCACATACGTCCATGCACTTACCATCATCATGTCACACCTACCATCATGCCATAGGTGCACATACATCCATGCACTCACCATCATCATGTCATACATGTATCATCATGCCATAGGTGCACATACATCCATGCACTCACCATCATTATGTCACACATGTACCATCATGCCATAGGTGCACATATATCCATGCACTCACCATCATCATGTCACACATGTACCATCATACCATAGTTGCACATACATCCATGCACTCATCATCATGCACTCATGCATACATGTTGCCATACCATGCATAATTCAATTTCAATTTCTCAATTTTATTCTTTTATTTTGGGCCACCACATTTCTCTTTCCCGGGACCAATATTTGCATCCCACATTTATCGCTCGCACCCAACCTGGCGTCGCGAGGAACCTCCGGGCATGTATTCAAAATACAACCGGGCATTCGGCCCCCCACATTACGGGCATCTCGCATCCCAACTAGCATCACGAGGCATCCCCCCGGGCACAAACCTCCGGGGCTTCCGGAATTACGTACCGACATACCACCAGGATCCCCCCTCTGGAATTACGTACCGTATACCACCAGGCATCTCGAAACTCCCGAGGACCCTCTGGAATTACGCCACTAGGCCACCGGGCATCCGGCACCCCGACTTTCCGGGCATCCTGACACTCCCTGGGCATCGTCGGCTCACACCTCCGACGGTCTTCTCATCACCACAATGCATATTCCCATACATCTCATTTTCAATTATAGCTCAATTTCAACATGGCATATGATGTGATGGCAAACAAGATCATTTTCATCATTTGATTCTTATATGCATTTCCAATCATCATCATACATGCAGCAAGATACAACCACTTATGACAATACAATCCATGGGGTCCATACAACTTAGAATAATACATATATCATGTCTTTTTGAAATTTACTAAATTCCAGCTCGCACAATTTTGGAAAACATATAAATTAAATATCCATATGATCTTCAAAAATCACACAATCAGAGCACGTAATAGACAAGACATAAAGGTAACAATTTCATGAAGAACACATGCCCAAAAGAGCTTCACACAAGAAGATATAGCTCACACATTACAGCATGCAAAATTCGGATAAAATCAGATTGCGCAGTTCTTGAAATATTTCGATTAAAATACCCGAATGACCTCCAAAAATTATGAAATTTTACCAGGTGATATTCAAGACCCTAAGGTATATTTTTCGTGAAGACATATAGGCCAGATTCGTCCTAGATAATTTATTATGGACGGACGAAGCTACTGTTCCTAGTACCGAACAGTCCAGTTTAGCTGTCTCCGGAAAATCGAGGCTTCGCCTACTTATCCCCCTTCGTTTCCTCTGAAATTTTGATATCTTTTGCCTCAAGAGGTTCCCTACAACTTTCATTAAGGGATCTAAGTAAGATTCTCAAAGAATAGTCACCATATAGGTCTAAGAAGTCTCGGGTGTCCAGTACCGTATTTCCTGATTTACCATCTTCAAAAGAAAAATCGATTCACTCGGCTACACTTGCTCATTTTACCTCAAATTTTAGTATGTTAGTCTTTAGGATGTTATCTACAACTTTCATGAAGAAATCAAAGTAAGATTCTCGGTAAAAAGCAACATGCAACCCACAAAACCACCAAGAGGTCGACAAAGCAGTTCCAGATCTAGTGTCTTCGTAAGAGAAGGGTTTTGCCCCTTAAAACTCAACCATTTTGTCTCAAATTTTAGTACGTTATACTTTGAGATGTTTTCTACAACTTTCATGAAGAAGTCGAAGCCAAAATCCTACTCGAAACCCACATGCAAGCCTCTACAACGTTCGGGGTCAGGCGGCACACACGAAAACAGAATACATTTTCAAGAACAACACACTCTAGCTTCGGTTTTGCATATCCTAAACATCCGAGATCTACCACCAAACAATCACACATGCAAGACACACATGCAAGAGCAGAATATGGATCCCAACTTGCCTCCAAAATCAAGCAAACACGGCACACGGACGGCGACGGGCGGGCGACGGGCTCCTTCCTCCTCTCTCTCGGTTCCTCTCTTTCTCTCGCAACCCTCTCTCTCTCTCTCTCTCTCTCTCTCTCTCTCTCTCTCACTTGGACGACAGCCCCCTCCCCTTTTGTTCTTTGATTAATAGTTAATCACCCTTTTTGTTGCATGCAGGTGACAAATGGAAGATGCATGGACAAGTGGTGAATAGCCTTTTGCATGCTAGAGACACATGGAGAATCCCTCACGCCACTTGTCAATCTCCATGCAAAGGTGATGGCCCTCAATGGGCCGGGCTTGGGCCTTCATGGGCCGGTCGAATGGGGGCTGCGTGGGCTGGTTTTGGACGGGCTTTTGGGCCTAAAAAAAATCAGCCCACCCTCTCCTATTCCTATTCCATTTAACCCTTATTTAAATAAACTTCTAATTTCAACTTATAAGCCCACAAATCTTTATAATTTAAATCAATAAAATTCTCCTTATAAAGTGCACCACCAAGAATAAGATTTCTATATCAATTTGCACTTTAATAAATCCTTGGGTCACTTGAAGATACATCTCCATCCAAGCAATCATCCTTTACAATGCTCGGCCTTAAATTAATTGAAATTCTTCAACTTAATGGCTAATACAAAATCAAACGGCACTTCCATTACCTAATCATGGTTCATGGTATATCTAGGGGTTGTCATGAAATTTTGGGATGCCACAATGTTGACGTGTCCGACACGCTCCGACACGTGTCGGACACGACACGAAAGCACGTGTCCGTGCTTCATAGCCTGTAGGTTGAACCTGATATATTTATAAAGCATGTTTGGAGAAAATTGGTTGTCATGCTTTTCTATCCCACGTTTGTTGTTGTCCGAGTATATGTTTTAAATTTCACTTCCACATGTGCATAAAAAAAAAAGGGTCGGCGATGAGTCCTGGGAATATTACAATTTAGTCGACCACCGAGGGATGTACGCGTGCTCGGGGTTTGGGGCGTGATAGTATTGAATAGTTAATATATCCTAATTAACTCATAACTCATTGGTTTAAGTTTTTTGAGTGAATGTTGGTTCAACTAGACATCTCAATGGTCTCAGACTTGGGCTTTCCCTTGGTGATCTCTCCAAATGAAGATATTGGGTTTTTGCTATGCGCTCCTAACAGATGGCATCGAACGCCAAGTTGATTGGCGGGCTCCCAATTTGGTGAATATCTCAAGAAAAAAAATCTCAAAATTGACACTTGTTTTGAGTAGAAGTTACCATTTGGTCTAGCAAGACCAGACCATGGATAGTTGAAATAGCCTAGTGATGTGAGATAGAGACCATGGACGTTTGATCTAGCGAGAAACGACAATAGATAGTTGGTTTGGCCTGGCGACTCGAGAAAGAGCCCATGGACAGTTGGTCTAGCAATCCAATATAGAGACCATGAGTGTAGTTTCAGGTAGAAATTGCCATAGACCGTGGACAATTGGTTTGGTGACCCAATATAGAGACCATGCAGTTTCAAGTAGAAATTGCCATGGTTGGTCTAGCGAGACCAAACCATGGACAGTTGGTCTCATGACCCAATATAGAGACCATGGGTGATGCAATCCCATGTTAGCAGTTCCTAGTAAAATTGCCATAGACCATGGACCATTGGTTTGGCGACCTAACATAATGACCAGGGGTGATTCAAGTTGAGATAAGTTAGTGGGTGCAGAAGAATGCCTAAATTAAGGGAGAGCAATCACATGTGAGGGGGAGATTGTTAAAATACATATGTGAGTTGCGTTAGAGAATCCCCATATTAAAGAATTGGTGTAATGTTAAGCAATTAATATATATTGTTCATAACTCATTAGCTTAAGCTTATTTAGTAAAAGTGGATCCAAATAAATATGTTTACGAGCTTGAGCTCTCTTTTGGTGATTTCCCTAGGTGAATATATATGGTTTCTGCTGCGTGCTCCCAACAAAAGTTATGATATTGTAATATAGTTGGTTCATGACATGCAATCACTATTGACACACCCTTAACAAAATAAGTGATAATCTTGACTAAATTGCTAATAAAAAAACGAATGTCCACTCAAAATAAAAAGTTCAACAAAGAAAAAAATATGGAAGGTAAAAAAATATCATGGTATAATTATTCGATTGTGGAGAAGCCGGTGACAGAAATATCTAAATGTGATACTGAAAGAGTAAGAATTTTGTAACATGTGAAAAATAATTAATCTAAGGAGAGAATAAAAGTGATTCAAGCGATGGCGTGATGATCAGATAATCTTTAGGCATGATGCGGCATAGAGATTTATTTTATTTTTTTTAGAGAAATTTCTTGGGAAAAAAATTAGATCGTGGATTAAAAAGATTTGAATATCAACTGTCTTACCAGCGAATCGTATATATTCTGGCCATTGATATGTATCTATTATCGACTCATCTAGATCAGCATGCGGAACATGCTTGTATTGCGTCGTCAGTTTTACTTTACATTATTCTTATTAATTGAAGAAGCAAGTGTAAGTCAAAGTCAAGTGGTGCTGGATATCAAGTCTCTACCAAAGCACCGCAAAATTCCATGCACCTTCCGCATAATGCGTTGGATCACGCGTAATACAAATTAAATTGATTTTGCATGTAGAAGTTAAGCAAATAAAAATTCATTTAATTGATGAGGTAAACTATTACACTCAATCCATTTAATATTAAAAAAAAAAGGATTTATTTACAAGAAAGCCTATCCTCGTGTACGCCAGAATTTCTCATTGGTTTTCTTTTTTCATTTTTTTATTAATGGAAACGACAAGTCAAAGCCGAGAAGCGACTGCACGGGTTCCACGCACCTTCCACGTTTTTTTTTGGTAAAGCACGCACCTTCCACGTTTACGTGCGATGATTCCCCTTTCCTTGCAGCATACATCTCTGCACGAAGGTCGTGGACCGTCGGATGGCAATAGCCAAGCATTACTCAAGACCGCATAGCAGAAAGAAAATTTTGTGTGGTGGGAAACAGACGTCGATGATTCCACGCACCATCCACGTTTACGTGCGATGATTCCCCTTCCCTTGCAGCATATATCTCTGGACGAAGGCCGTGGACCGTCGGATGGCAATAGCCAAGCATTACTCAAGACCGCATAGCAGAAAGAAAATTTTGTGTGGTGGGAAACAGACGTCGAAAGGCTGAGAAATCGGTGGAGATCTCAGCAGTGGAGCAGCAGGTGGGTTGTGTAGTTTGGGCACTTCCCAGGTAATCGATGGCTCCTTCCTCCTTTTCTTTTCTCTGGTTCTGCTTCGAGTGCTCCATTTTCTTCTGATTAAGGTTCTTGTTTTTCTTTTTTTTCTTTTTTTTTTTTTTTGGGAGTTGATGTCGCTCTGAATTGGGTTCTGAGAGAAATTTCTGCAATTCGCAGATCTGGACAGTGAAATCTTGCTTTCTTTTAAGGCTCTACTCAATCAAATTTCCTATAAGGATCTTCTGGGTCAATCTTTGCATGATGCTTTCAGAAGATCCGAATTGCGAGGCGTCTTCCTCATCGACCCCTCCACATGAAGGAGCTAATGAAGGTGGAGACGAACAGCAGATAGGGGTTGAGTACGAAGTATTCTTGAGCTTTAGAGGGACGGATACTCGTAAAGGTTTCACTGATCATCTCTATACAAATCTTATTGAAGAAGGAATTCACGTATTCAGAGATGACAATGAGCTCCGTGTTGGTGACGAGATTGGTCCAGAACTTATCTCCAGTATTACACAATCTAAGATCTCGATCCCAATTATCTCGGAGAACTATGCTTCAAGCAAATGGTGCCTCCGCGAGCTGGCTCAGATATTAAAGTGCAAGAGAAGTGGAGGGCAAATAGTGTTGCCCATATTTTACAAAGTGGAACCCTCACAGGTGCGACACTTTATAGGGGGAATGGGAGATGCTATCGATGCATTCAAAAAGAAATTGGACAAAATGGTTGTGAAGGAATGGGAAGATGCACTCAAAGAAGTTAGTTCCTTGAAAGGATGGGAATCGGAGAAAATTGAAAACGGGTACATTATTTTCCATCAATACATTGTTTAGTTTCTCCTACATAGATCTTACTAGAAATGATATATATATATATATTGCCATAATATATCAAAATTCATATTTTTCATGTCACAGGCATGAAGCAGTGTTAGTTAAAATGGTTGTCGGAAGAGTTATGAGCGAGTTAACAAGATTATTTCAACTAAATGTTCCCGAACAATTGGTGGGAATTGACAATCGCGCAGAACAGATTATGAGCAAGATAGATTCTAAATTCAATGGTACATGGATTATCGGGATTTATGGAATGGGCGGCATCGGTAAGACAATTCTTGCAAAGGTATTATACAACAAACTCTCTAGTCAATTTGAGGGTCGTAGCTTTGTGGCAAATATTCGAGAGACATCTCAACATGAGGGCATTAAATTCCTACAAAAGCAACTCATTTCTTCTATAACGAAAAAACCATGTGACGTGTCTAATGTTGACGAGGGAACCGGTATCATCAAATCCCATTTTACAAGTAAGAAATGTCTCATTCTTCTTGATGATATGGATGATAATACTCAGTTGAAAGCTTTGGCTAAAGATGGTAGTTGGTTTAAAGCTGGAAGTATAGTCATCATAACAACTAGAAACAAGAGTATTCTTGATGAGGCTAGAGCAAGCTACATGTACCAACTAGATGAGTTACCTTTTGATCAATCATTGATCTTATTTAGTCGACATGCGTTTGGGAAGGATTCTCCTCCAAGTGAAAATGAAAGTATATCTCGTGATGTCGTATCTACTACGGGGGGTCTTCCCTTAGCTCTTGAAGCGATAGGTTCATCCTTATTTGGAAAGGCAAAAGAAGCATGGAAAGATGCATCGAAGAAATTGAAGAACGTGCCTGATAAGAAAGTGCAAGAGTCGTTGAGGATTAGCTATGATGCATTAGACGAAGAGGTCCAACAAATATTTTTGGATATTGCGTGTTTTTTTAACAAATCATCTAAACAAATTCCGACTTATATGTGGGATGCTTGTAGCTTTTTCCCGGGGAAGGGGATTGAAATATTAAGTCTTATGTCCCTAATCAAAATTGACAAGGATGGAAAAATAATGATGCATGATCAACTGAGAGATCTTGGAAGGGAAATTGTTCGTCAGGAAAATCAAGAGAAGCCTCAAAAGCGTAGCAGATTATGGAATAAGGAAGCCAAAGATGTGCTTGACAACAACAAGGTAAGTTTGCTCTACTTGTCTTAGTCGGTGAATGTGAGTCCACGTTCTCTTTCTTGTTTGAAATGAAATTATTGTCAGTCTTGAGTCCCTAAAACTTACCGTTTCTACTAGCAAAAGAGCTCTTTTGATTAATTATTGTCGTTGCCTGATCTTAGGACATAATTGAGGAACAATTTCTTGGTTATTGATGATAAGTGTTGTGATGAGGGCACTCTCTTTTGGTAACTTCAATGGAACAACAAAACTACAATAACATAATGTTTGAAAAACACTTTTAGTGAAAACTTGACATTTATAAAGTGTCGGAGGTCTTGCTTTTCTCACTTATCCATTTGATGCACGTATTTGATGTCTTCTTTTGATTTCTTGTAAGGTGTTTTCTTTCTATTCTTTTACCGAGCATTGACTTGTGTTTTGACGATTAGCTGTTATTGTTGCTGTATTTTTCAAGTTCAATTTAATACCGATTTAGTCCCTTAAGTATCACCATTTGTGTGATTTAGGCCCCATCTTTTTTTTTTTTTGTCTCAAGGTAGTGTGATCGGATTAAGTTAATCGCATATTTACATTATAATTAACCCTGTAAGATTATGAGATATTACATTACAATAGAAAATGTGAAGTAAATACTAAATATTGTGCATAGAATAAGACTTCCACTGCCATAACATTCTACAACATTTGAAAAGTAGATATATATTTGAACTAGTGTGTAAAAAGAGAAGCCTTTTATGAAAGAGGATTTAGTTAGAGGAATTCAAAACGAGAAAATGGTGGAAGGCATTAGAAGAGGAAAGTACGGAAACACTCTCTTGAGCATCACATTTTTACATAAATAAGACATGCAACCACAGCCTGTCATGAGAGAAGCCTGCACCATAACAGTGTGACAACAAATCGAAATTAGTCCATCTTCTTTTTAAATACAATTAGCCTCAACTCATCAGGAAAAATTTACTATCCTTAATGTTTACGAATTGCAGGGCACTTGTAAGATTGAGGCCCTTCAAATAGGCTATAGCTGGGGAAAAAGTTACACATCTGAACAATTGAAAGAACTGACTAACTTGAGATTCCTTCAAATGGAGTTTGCAAGTCTCGCTGGAGATTTTCAAAGTTTGCTTCCTAATTTAAGATGGCTTCAGTGGCAAACTACTTCCTGGAATTTTGCAGCAGCTAACTTTCAGCCGAAGAAATTAGCAGTGCTTGATTTATCGGGGAGTGGGATTTCGGATGACTGGAGAGGATGGGATCCATTCAAGGTAAGTTGGAGAGAAAGCATACCTTTTGTGAATAATAATGTGTTGTCAAAGGTCTAATAGTACCAAGTTTTGCTTTCTTCTTTTGGAAAGAAACATTTAAACATTGGTGACACAGCCAAACACTACTGCTTAAGAAACATTTAAGTAAAATGCACATGAAGTAATGGGGCATTAGAGTAATGATAGCATGGAACCGAGCTATGAGACATTTATATAGTTTTGAGGAAGTCTAAATAAAAGGAATACTAGAGCATGCGTATTTTTTTTAGGAATTTTAAAAAGTCTTGAAAAGAGCAAGGAGAAGTGGAAAATCACATGTTGCAAGGTCTAATGTCATTGAGGTATCCTTCCTTTCTTTCAGATGGCAATCGAGCTCAAAGTTCTCAACCTCTCGAAGTGTCATTACTTAAGAAGAACTCCTGACTTGTTCGCTTTCAAAAGCTTGGAGATTTTGAATCTGGAAGATTGTGGGAATTTAGAAGAGATTCATCCTTCTATCGAAGATATCAAGACCCTCCTCTCCTTGAATGTCAAGAGATGCCATAGACTGAAAGAGCTACCAGCAGGAGTAGGTAGAATGGAAGAATTGAGGGAGCTTCTTTTAGATGGTACTGCTATACAAGATATCCCTATTTCAAGAGGTTGTTTGATGAAGCTAGAGACTCTAAGTGCCTCATGGTGTAAACAACTTGCTCAACTTCCAGAATCGATGGGCTCCATTGTGTCGTTAACGCAACTAAACTTATCTTTTTCGGGGATTAAAAGATTACCAAAATCCACAGGTTCCCTTACATCATTGACTCAGTTGAACCTATCTCAGACAAGGATTAAAAGGTTACCTAAATCCATTAGTTCTTTGAAGGAGCTCATGACTCTTGATGTCTCTAGTTGTGCGTCATTAGTCCACATAACTAGCTCCATAGGCCATCTAACATCTTTGCGATGCTTGTTGCTACGAGGTTGCCCCTCATTGACAAAAATTCCTGATTCAATCGGAAAGTTGGCATCATTAACTAAGTTGGATTTAAGATGGACATCAATTGCAGAATTACCTGAAAGTGTTGAGAATTTGCAGAATTTGAGGATCTTGGACATTCGTGAAACTCACATAACGAAAGTGCCAGGTTCCATCAGAATGAGAGAAGGCTTGTTGGCTTGAGCATGTGTTGCTCCTACAGTTGAACAATCTTTTTAGAGGAAGAAAAGATTTATGTGTGAAAATGTTCAAGCGCACAACGACAAACTGATGAAGACAACTCCTCCAGCATCTTAATGGAATTGCCTGGTGCGGTCAGAATGTTGACTCGTTTTGTGAAATAATTTCAGGCCTAGGTTGCCTTAAGATCTCCATGCTCTCTCTTCTTTGTCAAAGGTGTGGTTTTTCATTGCAAACTTAGATGGGAAACAGATGTTGATAACGTTAGAAATGTACTGTGTAGTAAGGCACTAACTCTGTTACTTTGACTGAGTTTAATATTTTCCAAGTGGTTCATGAGTGTGAGTGAGAGTGAGATTGAAAATAAAGGAAGCTGATACTAATGATTCACCAACTATAAAAAGTCAGAATGACACATTTGCATATCGTATTTGATGGAGTGAAATTAGTCAATTCTTGATATTGCTCAAATGGATCACAAGATGGCAGTGAAATAATGTGATGTATGCTTGTATATGTCTCATTTAATTATTCATCAGTTGGAATCTTCTTTACATTAATCTTACTTTGTTTATTTTTTCCGATATAGATAGAACAATTATCCATAGATAGTGCCCTAAACCATCTGTAATTGCATTGAGAAGGATGATTTGATCATGGACTACGATATCGCAAATTCTTCATTCTCTATTATATTCAATTTGTAGATTATTCTAGCAACTGACCAAAACATTTGACTATTCGGTATTCACTTAGTTGAAGCAATTGTATATAATAAAATGTCTAAAATTTCATATCATGTTATGTTAGTGTTATGGAAATTAAGCAATTGAACATAAAATAGACTAAAGAATGAAATAAATCAAATATCAAATTTATGTAGTTCAGTTGGTGTAACCTACGTCAACAAAAAGAGCAGCAAAAGATTCAACTGTAGAGCAAATGATACAATGGAGATTACAACCACATTTAAATCACTCAAACAACTTCAGTATTTCTCGACCCCCAATTACACATAATAACTAACACAATATTTAACACCACACTTTCTCACAAAAAAATTCTCAATCTCACAAAGAAATTCACAAATTTTCCATTGGATTCAACACTCTTGGTTTTCTTCAAGGTGTAAATCATGAAGAAGTTGCCTCCTAGATGATTTTCACAATGAAGATACTTCTTATATATAGACAATAGTTTGATCCAAAATAAGAAATTCTTTTTAAAATATCCTACTAAAACTAAGAAACCTACATGGATTAGAAAAGTTTCCTTTTTATGCTCAAACTCAAAATATATTTTCAACAATCTCCACATTAACTTGACGTTCGAGTCAAATCACAATTACTTTTTGAAAATCTGAACTTCATTACTACTCTCCACTAGCTCCTCGAGGGCTTAACTACCACAATTATCTTCAAAATCAAAGCCACGGTTGAACTTCACCATGATTATAAACCTCATCAGTTCCACAATGATTTTTAGACAAAACATGCTCAACTGCAAATAAAACCAAACCTATGTTACATCCATATTTATAAAGAGATCGAAAACTCACCTTGTCAAGTTCATTAACTATAACTGTCACTCTCCAATCCTCGAGCACATGCCAATCCCTCAATGGTCAATAAATTTGCAACGTCCCAAGATGCATGGTCACCGACTCATTCAATTTTTAATGCATAGGCGGAAGCGAAATGATACCCCTGACAACAACCAACACGAGATAGAAAAGTAGGAAACATATTCACAACCAAAACACTTTTATAAACACCCCGGTTTATATACAAACTAGTCTATATATAGGAGTCTACAAAAGATCGGTCCTCAAAACAAAGCTGTCCTATGACCAGCTAGCCGGACACGTTCACTGACCCTTCGGTCTCCATAGGCTCTAGGGGCGCCGGGTCCTCCACAGCTCCATCGGGAGGGTCAGTTGCACTCTCACCTAAAGTGGCATCCACTACCATAGCGAGAATTTTGAAACCCTAGAGGGGACCCACATGGAATTCATTGAAACCATAGCAAAATCACGCTCTAAACTGATGAGGTACCCTCTGAGTTAGGCCTTCATTGACCCAGATGGTGGTCACCACGAGTTCATAGACCCATAGACCCCCTAGGGCATGGTAATCAAAACTCCGCTCAGTAACCCTCATCGGTCGATCAAAACGTTCCAAGGAACTACCATTTAAAGACCCGAAAAGGTTGAGCCCACGACGAGGTGAGACAATGTCTTAGCAAGTTCACCCACTAAACTTTGACTATGAAGGAAATATACCTAGATGCAACTATACACACAAGTCAAAATACTTACCTTTCCTCAGTTCCCCTTGCATATCAGTACAGTTCATAACTCAACCAATCAATTCCAATCGATTCAAAACCATCACTACCATCTATCCATTCAATACCATCTATCAGTCAATCGATATCATCACTGCTCACACAAGCTGAAATAGATGGTAATAGCTCTCACAAGCTTATATAGATAGATAGATAGATAGATAGATAGATAGTAGCTCGCACAAACTGATATACGAATCGTTGCTCTCACAAGCTGATAAACGATCAATGCTCACACAAGCTGATATACGAATCGTTGCTTTCACAAGCTGATAAATGATCATTGCTCACACAAGCTGATATAGTATACTGCTCTCACAAGCTGACGATTTTGATAATGCTCACACAAGCTAATACATGATAAATCAATCCTGAGCAAGGATCATGTGCTTTGCACACCAATTCCCTAATTAAAATAATGAACTTGGCATAATATTATCATGTTAAAATATACCCCATAAAAAAAATCGTGTGTGGGTACACAATCAGTTTGAGCCAAAATGCTATATTTTTCTTTTCAAAAATCCCACTATTTAATACCTAAAAACATTTTTGGCATTAAAAACCGACGCCCCGGTATTTTCTGATTAAATAACGAAATTACACAATTTTTGGATATATACCCAAAATTACAATCATCACTTAATTTGCATAAAATAGCATTCAATTAAATAAACTAAAAACACCATTGCAATCAGCACTCCGGTCACCAGTATCCGGGTATAATTCCTGAAAATGATAAATAATTAAATAAACACAATTAATAACCAAAAATGCAAACTTAGGCCGGAAATGCTTAATTAACCGCCCGAACAGGCCGGGCAAATTTTCGAACCTATTTAGATAAATAGTACAATTTATATAGTCTCTAATTAGGCTATTCTAACCACCTAACATGCACAAATGAATAATTAAATTGCTAATCCATTATAACTAACAACCTAAATCATTCTTAGCATAAACTAATCACCCCTTAAACTTCATTAACTCCCTAAGCAAAGTTTAGTGAGTAAACTCACTGATTTTGCGATCCAATGAGTTCACGGCAACGACAACGTGGAGACAGGCGAAAAAGCTCCTGGCGGCGAAGCCAAGCAAAGCTTGAAAGAGGCCTAAAACGGGCCACAAGCTCACAACCCTTGTTGGAACCTTGGCTACTGATGGTGTGAAAACAGCAAGACAGAAGGCTAGGCAGGTAGGCAAAGCTATGGTAGACCAAGCAAAGTTGGATGACGGCGGAGGCGAGCTCGAGCAGTGACTGGGGCTTCGACGATGACCAGGGATAGCTCAGGGGATGCGGCGCACAAGCGCTGGATGGCGGACGGCGTGCGGGCGACCAACGGGCTCGCGGGCACGCAAGCACAACTTCGACTGCTTCGGCGGACATGCGACGGCTAGGGGAGGGCTACCAGTCACTCTCTGGTTTCTCTATATGATTTTGAGCTTCTAAACTACCTCAATAATGGATAAAGCAGGCCCAAGGTTGAAGAAGAAGCTAGCTGCAGCTAGGGGGACCAAAAGGCCTAATTATCTCTTAGATTGATCATGGCTTACCCCCCACTTGTTCAGCCCTATCCTCAGCCAATTTGGTGCACAAAATTCCCCTAGAAGCAATCCCAAGTGGTCTAAAATGTTGAGGGACCTTTAGCCTACGAATTTTGGCCAACTTCCCCAAATATAACCAAATTCCTCTCCAATTGACTCTAAATCAATCCCCATAAATTCAACCAAGATGACTTTGACTAAATTAACATTTTTCCTTACCAATTGAACCAACTTGAATCCCAAAAACGCCACAAAAAACGGTTCTTTGATTTTTCTGGTAAAAAACGGCCATATCTTTAATTTTTGTCAAAAATTTTGGTTTGCAGAAAAATCTTTAAAGGATGAGTCGACAGTCCTAAAATAAATCATGACATAACAGAACTTTCAATTTCTAAAATCGGGTTCAAATTCGCTATTCATTTCAATCTTGCGTGATTTTAACGTGACATAGCCTACCGAGTAGCTTTTAGGAATTTTTAGTGCAATTAACCCGTAGTCAATTATTTCCGAGCCCCATTGTACATATTCGACACATTGACAACCCTTGGTTGTTGTAAAAATATCAATATTTCAAATACAAACATAGGTTACTAAAACAACAGAAAAATCGATTTAATGCTGATTGACGAGAATTTTGCAGTTAAGTGGAATCACCCACACTAAATCACATGGCTCATTCGAGTCGACCTATCTCCGATGTCTAATCGATTTTTAATTGTGCCGTAATGATCCTTGCAGACTAGCACGGTCGAGCAGTCGATTTTTGGTCGAATTCTTAAATCTATTGCGTTAAAATCCCTTAATGACTTCACCATATAGACTAGTTATCTCGTGAGTGATCAGTTCAGATAATAGAATTTTAGGCGTGTCAATGAAAAGCCCGATTCATTCAATTGAAAACAGAACTGGAAATTCAGGATGTCACAATAACAACCACTAGCAATACAATATCCATCTAGCTATAAGCATCATTTATATTGATTATCACGCTAGTATCCGTTATCACAAGAGTTTCTAGTTGTAACTCCACCTCAAGCTAAATAATGTGCAATTCCATATAAACACTACTTTAGTAATTCTTATACAAAAGAATTGGAAACTTGTTAAATGTATATTCTCTACTGTTAATATGTGAATTTAATTCCAAATACCACAAATAATAGCCCTACTCACCTATCAATCCGTACATCCTAGATCATTTTGCCAATCTCCATTATTTATACATCAAAGCTCTCTCAAACCTATGCCTCCCCATAAATATTTAGGTTGTTCTCAATTAGTTGTCCACAATTATTAGCATATGTCTAGCACTCTTCCTTGAAGGACACCGTAACAACCTACAAACATTTAAGTAAATCAACTTTGCAATATTCATGGTTTGTCTTATAATTGTGTTGCATTGAACTCTTCGTCATTTGTCAAGTCACAATACCTATATACAATCGGTTTTTCAACCACATAACCATTTGATAGATTCTTTTGACTCATAACCATTAGGTTTCTTTTGCCAAAGTGCCCCAAATGCATATGCCACAATTCATACTCTCAGACAAGTACATTCGACATCTTTCCATTAAGATTGGTCATTGTTTCACCTTCAAGCTCACATAAGCTAGTGTGTATGATTGATTTCATTATTACCAAGATCACCTTCAAAACTCTACCTTGTAAAGAAGTATATCGACATCCACCTAAATCTAGAGGACTTAAAGAAATTGGATTGTTTTTTGATTTTGGAATATACCTCACTCCAGTCAAAGTCCTTGTGATATTATCATGCATTCTGATTCACACATGACAACACCTACAAAATTGTGCTTAGTGTTGTTCACAAATTGTACTTTACCATTATCCAAGCATTAATAAATAGTGAACCAGTTCCTATATGGTATAACGTGAAACGAATAATCATATTCCATAAATCTTTCATTAAATGATGAAATTATAATGACAAAAAAGTATAATCAGCACTATCCAAATCACAATATGTTATTACAGCAATATTGTCAATAGATTTAACTATAATTCTCTTACCCTTTTTATTTTTCAACTAAAAGCAGTTCCTTATGAGATAAACCTCTTACCACAACTCAAACATATAACACCATTAATCCCATACTAACTCATCTATTCAAATTCAAATACTCATTCTAACACAAGTAATAGGTTTTCCTTTTCCTTCACCTACTAAAGTAGCAAAGACGAGTTCACCTAGTTCTTTTTATGGCTATCTATACTCAAAATCAAATCATGAACTCTTAGCTAAAAGACATTACTAATAGTAATAAGAGGGTATTCTAATTATCAAGTAATGAGGATAATAAGCAAGTACCTTATATTTAAAGTTGATCTCAACCAAACTCAACTAACCAATGATATTGAATTCTTTGATAAGCTCATCAACAAACGTAACTTCGTGCATCTTTAAGTGAAATAAATGTCACATGAAGTAGGCATTGTTGATTGCAATGGCTTCTCGTACATGTTTAATAGGGCATTCATCAATTCCGCAATGGTGTTCTCTTTAACAATGTTAAATGTGATAATATGAGCCTATGTCAACCGAGTATCACTCAGTACCTACTTATCAATATGCTTCCTTCTTGACTTTAGCTTCTTCTCAGATTGGGGTACTTGCAAATTCCTCTAATATAAATGATCCTTAATATGCATCTTTTAGAAACCAAAATCATTCCCATCAAATTTGTCAATTTACTTTTACTTCTTCTATCGTCATTAATTTGCTTTAACGCAACCAAGCCTAGTTTTGATACCAATTGTTGTTGAAAACAAGGGATTCAAATAATGAAATAGACTAAACAAGAAAATAAATCGGTATTATATTTCCTTGGTTTGATCGGTGTGACTTATGTCCACAAGAAGCAAAAGATTTCACTATAAATCAAGTGTTACTATGGTGATTACAACCACACTCAAGTCACTCAATAATTCCCAACCTCCAATTACAGCATTCACAATTTCTCGTGAAATAATCTCCCAATCCCATAAATGAATACACGAATCTACCATAAGTTTCATTAGCTTCAACACTCTCGGACTACTTCAATGCATATTGCATGATATCGCCTCTTAGACACTCTTTACAATAAAGACACTTCTTACATATAAACAAGAGTTGGATGCAAAATAGGAAATCACTTTCAAAAAGCCTACTCAAAGTAAAATACCACTTGAATAGGAAACTTACTTGAATTAGTTTAGTTTCCTTTTTGGGTTCATCTTTTCAACTGTTATTGTTTGTCTAAATTGGCAAGCTTCTATACCCCCATGAGAAATGTCTCATGGGCAAGAACAGCCTTGCACTTGCCCTCACTGGGAAGTGTCGAAAAATCACTATGCTCAAAAAAAATTAAGGGGTCATGTACATGGAACAAAACCCTTACAACAACCAATCTGACAATCTAGAAATCACAACAAAAATCACACCCATCAAACAAATTCCACATGCCCAGGAGGAGGAGGAAACTATGCCGAACTTCTTCTTCCTCTCCCATGTTGGCGACTCCCTTAGAAGACCTCATCTCCCAAGCTAAGGACCTCTATTCTCAAGCAAATCTCGACCATCAACTTCGGCTTCGTTGCCGCCGACTCTACCTTACTCTTTGACCTCGAGTCTTTCGGCTGGGCAACTCCCCCTCCTATTCTTCCTTGTTTTGCTTTTTCTTTTTTTGAACAAAGTTTTAGAAAAAAAAAAAAAAAAAAGAAAGAAAACTTTGAACAACATATTTTTAGGTTCTTTATTATATCATCTAGGATGCCACTTGTGATGCACATTAGCATTTAACTACCAAGATAATATTTGTCTTTTTTTTTTTTTTTTAAAGGATCAAATTGGAAAACAAAAAATTGTATATAGTTTAGAGACCTAATTGCAAGAGAGAGAGAGAGAGAGAGAGAGAGAGAATCAAGCACTAGATTGAACACTTCGTAATTGTTCAAGGACCTCTATAGTGCCTTTATCCTTCATTCATTCCTATGATACACATTTTTGTTTCTTGAAATTCTTCATGAGAAAATACAAAAAACACATACCTCACTTTGGACTTGATGATTACTTTTGTGCCTCTATTTTTGTTGATATCATTCACATATTTCTAAATAAAATCTCACGGTGAAAGAACCATATCTCCTCTCCTTGTAAACTCATTTTAGTATCTTACATAGACTTTGGGTGATTTGCTTTTTAGTTGGGTTTAGAATGTTTTGGGTAAGTATAAAAGTTTTAGGACTTGAAAATTGTCATTCTCAAAAGAAAATGTCATTTTCGCAAATAGGGACACAAACATAATAAATGTGACAATACAAAGTGATCTCCAAAGATAATACCTCTATATGTATTTAGTATTTTTAAAAATAGAAATATATAGTTGATTGATATAATTTTTTTTTTTTTAAGGGTAATAATATATAAAGCTAACCAAAGAATACACAAGATTTGGCGCCACAAAACTTACATTCCAAAGACAACAAGTTAAAAAGAGTGGAAGAGCACCGAATGCAAAAAGCCTCTAAAAAGCAGCGAGAAAAGCAAGCAACAGCAGCACTGCAAGCAACAAAACAAGAAAGAAACCAAAAAAAGCCAAAGCTCACAACGACCCGCATCCAATCCAAGCTTCAAGAATGGCAGCAAAGATAACCGGGCGAGCAGACTAAGAAGAAGTAGACAACCATGTCAAAAACCTCCACCCGCAGGACATCTAAGGGCTCGTAGGAGTAGAAGAGAGAATACAAGGATCAATCTCTCATTTACGTTAAAAACCTCCACCTAAAGGATATAAGTTTGTTGTTGATACCTAAATTTTGGCGATCCGATCATTTACTTATTACATAGAAAATTAGGGGTCAATTTTATCCCTAAAAAAATATTAATTGCATATAGATTCAGGTGCATTTACATTTTTTTGCATTTTATTGGATCGGTGGTGAATGGATTCGGATTAGTAGTTCTAAGCTTTAATTTGGCAGGCTGGACTAAGCCCATGAAGCAAGTAAGTTGACCCGAGCCCGTTTTCTTTTAATGACAAAAATTACCTAAATGGAGATTTGAAACGATATTACGGTAGATTTTTGGAATTTAAGAAAATCAGGTTGCAATCTTATCTTTAGGTGATAAAATCAGGAGACGTGGAAAAAAAAAAAAAGATATTGTGTGCGAAAAAAGAAATCTCCGCGGATGTTGATTTGGAAAGGAAATTAAAACCCTAATCTTCGGCCTATAAAAAGGTTTTTCGTGTAGAGTTTCAGGAAGGGGGCCACACGTATTGAATACATGGCTATCGAGAGAAAAAAAAAAAACTCTTTCGTTGGGGGATGGCCACAATTCTGAGAGCATAGAGCGCCACACGTTGAATAGGCCGCACAATTTGATGGAGGGCAAATTGAGAGGAGAGAGCTAGGGGATCCAATAGAGAGTAGAAACCGGAGTTCTTTCTGCTCTTCCGGTCCCAATTCTGAGATCGTTCTATCATCGCCTCCCGAGATCCACTGGTCATCACTATTGCTAATAGCCATCCAGTTTTGCAGGGTCTCGAATGAGCACCATGGAGTTTTTACCGTGTCGTGAGCCGTGACATCTCTACCATGTCGAGCTGAAGATCAATTTGGTGCCTCCCCGCAACGAAATCATTCTCTGTTTTGCAGGTTCGCTGTGAGACTATCTCGGCGAACGTCTGAGCATCCACCTCACCATCGGTCCGTGCTCACGTGTGGTCACCACCTCCATCGAGAAGTCCCAGCAGTGAGTTGTTCCTTCCATGGCCGAGAATTACTAGACCAGCAGGCTTCGCCGAGCAGCCCGTAACGAGAATCCCATCGCCGGCCCGCATGTGACACCATCACCGCGGATTCCTCATCGACAAAGCTGCTGCTGCACTGAGACCAACTTCAGGCGTAAAACGAGGGGATCATCAAGCTATCAAGGGAGTTATCAATTCTCAATAAAAATTCCACTTTTCTTTCTCTATAGTCACGTACAAGGGACACATATCATGCCCATGTGAACACCTGAAAATAAGAGAAGAAGAGTTTTCTGGTTTTCTCATGGTTTCACTTTCTTGACGTGGTTATTATATGTTTAATGCACTGCCACACACAGTCACGATCTCCATTAATTGCAGACACCACCTGACGCAAGTCCAGCCCGTTCCATTGATTTTCCCAGATTTGTTGAGTAGTTCGTCGCGACGATTTCAGTCCAATTTAGCGAGCTGCCGCAACCACCGCGAAGTAGTCCCTCCTCAGCCGGATATCGCCGGATATCACCGTGAATCATCCACCATTGCGCTCGACTTTTCTTTTGTAGAATTCACTGCGAGCTCCATCATCCAACGAGTCCAAATTCGGGAATTATATTACGAAATAGGTAAAGATATTACCCAAATTTGATTTGGTAATTCCCTTACTTAATTCAATGATATTGCGATTAAATTCAAATCTTCGAATGATACACATGATTTAAATTCCTGATAATCGCAACTCGAGTAGCCTTCTAAGTTGGGAAATTTTCCCAATTTCATAATGTGCATATGGTTGACGATCCGATTTCACGCTCGAAATACGACTCGCAATCGCACGGAAAAATCGCCAATCATATCTCATGCTTGAGATTCGATTCACGATTTATTTAAAAATTGATAAACCCGATCTCATGTGCGAGATATGGTTTATCAAGTTGTGGATATTGATCCTATCTTATCCGATTTGCTGTCATGTTGGTTGAATCAATTTTATTTTTGTAAAAGGAAAAATCCAAAAAAATATTTGAGTTGGGATTAGGTTTGTTTTAGAATATTTCTTGTTTTAGGGTTATCTAGAATAGGGATTTTATTTCGAATTTTTAAAAAATAAAAAATCCAAAAAATGCATTCAGTTAATTTTGTCCACGACTACTTGTTCCTAATTTATTCATAGTGCAACATGGGAAATTGACTAAAATTACATTTTATATGTTATTTTATTCGAAGGTCGCTCAAAACAAAATGGGCGTTTATTCCATTTTTATCAAATTACCCCATTTTGTTAAACATTGTAATAGGTATGATAAGCGTAACTTTGCCTTGTTATAGGGAATAATGATTCCATCCATGCCTTACACTATTGATCAATTAAAATGTGCCATTACTCCTTTTTTTGTCACGGAACATATATAAAATGAGTTCATTTTTTTTTTTTTAAATATCTTCTAACTTTTTCAGGCCAAACCCACTTTCTAATCCAATCCGACCGATACACCAATCCCAAAAATAAAATAATATAAAAACCCATCCCTCATAGAAAGCAAGTCTCCACCAAAGGAAGATTAATTTTTTTTTAAGCAGCCTCTGCCATGCAAAAAGCAAAGATCAAGAAAAGAATCGTAGACTCATCCCTGATCCAACGGGGACCAACCTACTCTGCGTGGACCCCCACATCCACTGTCCACCGCCACGTGTCGGTCTCCCTCTCACTCTCTCTCAAATACTCCCTTCCCCCTCTCACTCTCCTCGTCTCTCTTTCACCCCCTCTCGCTCTAACCTTCCGCTTCTTCTGCTTCTTCTTCTCCTTCTTCCCGAAGACCGTCTCTCTCTCCTTCTCCTCTCTCCTCTCTCTCTCTCTCTCTCTCTCTCTCACAGCGTCATCATGGCGAAGGATCACGAGATGATACCAGTGACCGATCCTTCGGGGAAGACCTCCTCGTCGTCCGCCATGAGCAGGAAGGGGGCTTACGCTGCTGCCTCCTACATGGCCTGCGCAGGTTCTCTTCGGTTCACCATCTTTAACTTTACTTTCCATTACGTTCTCCTTTTTTTTTTTCTCTCTGCAAAATGCTTATGTGGTCACTCACTACTCACTAGTGGAGCTTTGCTTTCCTTTTCTTTTCCGCTTCACGTGCGCACAAGTGCTCCATATGGATAAGCACGTCATGTTTTAACCACTTTTCCTGCACCGACGCACGTCCGTTCACGAGGAAATGGAAAAAAGGAGAGAGAATCAGGCTCTCGAGATGGGTTCTCTTCCTTATATTCGGTGTTTTCATTCGGAGCCTGAAGTGCTTTGAGCTTCGCTTAATGAATTTTTCTCAGGGTCTGCTCTTCTTCTTGTGTTTTGAATCCGTGTGACGATTTTGAGTTTCCGGGACAAGTTAAACTCGATTATGGAATGTGTAGTTTTCCTGCCGCAGATAGATCCGTGTGACGATTTTGAGTTTCCGGGACAAGTTAAACTCGATTATGGAATGTGTAGTTTTCCTGCCGCAGATAGAGGTGGCCAATTTACACGTTTGTACTGAGTTCTGGGTGATTGTGCTCGTGAAAGCGAGTCATGCTCAAACCCAAGCAAAAATATCAGGAGGCATGATAGGCGCCTGGAAGATGAAAGCGAGTGTTAACAGTCATTTTACATACCAGTGTCCTTTTTCTTTGTCCTAAAAATCGTTTATTAGAAGTGGTATATGAATTTGAGCAAAAGTTTTCTCTTTGTTGATGCTGGCTTTTTTTTTCCTATCACGACTGCTCAATGAATCATAGCTGCGCCTCTTGTTTTCTGGATAATGTGATAAGGTTGTGATTTTACACTTGGTGGTTGTTCTTCCAAAATTTTGTAATCGTACCTAGCATGCGTAGTCTTGCACAGTCAGTGGGAACCTTGAGCAATATGATCCTGATGTTCCCAGAAGTTACCTTACCGGGAAGGCCCAGAATGTGGTTTTCTACTTGTAAGGTGGATTGATGCCATGTCTTGGTAAATACATGACAGCTATATTTTTACCCATTCATGCAGTTCTCTTGGTAATGTTCAACAAAGCGGCCCTTTCTTCATACCATTTCCCTTGTGCAAATGTGATCACACTTTTTCAGGTACCCTGTATACCTTGACTAGGCTCACATGTCAATTATGCAATCCTGGTCTGTGGTTTGCTTATCTTTCATAGGCATGCGAGTGGAGAAGGGAATGTAAGAATCAAACTCATGAACTCTTCATTCTTGGTGTAACATTGTACTATTCCAACAAGAAGGGACTTGTGACCAACAATTAACCTGGTGTTGGACTTTGTCTAGACAAGCTTTGATATGAAGATACGCTATGCTGGGCAAAGCTACTGACTGTAGTTTTCCTCTTCTTTATTGTGTTTGTTTCTCCTTGGTTAAATATTCTACAGTTGAATTAGAGATTCCTCCCAAAGCATTGTGTTTCCAAATATACCATTGATCTCTGGAAATGAAATCTGACTGCAAGACTGTACCATGAGGATAGTCACCGTGATGAAGTTAAACTCTTTTATCATCACAATTTCATGCATTTATTTTTTTGGATTGGGTTATTATAATCTGCGGAGTATTTCACCCTTGCCTTTTATATGGTCTATCCTTTTCAGATGGTATGTTCTTGTTTGTTACTGTATGCAATGAGATGCTGGGATATCATTTCTTTCTCTGCTGGAGAAACCCAGAGCGTCAGTTATAACCCTGCGACAATGGTTCCCCATAAGACATTGCTTCACACTATTCCTCTTGCAGTGTCCTATTTACTGTATATGGTATGACTTTGCCTAGTTAGCGCTTTTTTTTTTTCTTCTGGTTTCTTTTGGTGTACCCAATACCTGATTTATTTTCCTTCTGGTTAAGCTGGCCTCCATGGAGTCCATACGCGGTGTAAATGTTCCCATGTACACTACACTCAGACGGACTACAGTGGCCTTCACAATGGCTGTGGAGTATTTTCTAACCAGACAGAGATATTCACACCCTGTTGTAGGCAGGTAAGGAACCTTCACTTCCTTTTGAGACCTTTGCATTTTGCCTTAAGATACTGTAGAGTTAGGTGACACCCCAGCTACTCTTTCCTGGAACGAATATTATATCTGCTACTGAACTATCTCCCATGTACGCCTATGAGATTGTTCATAGAAGAATGAATTCACAAGCCACAATAGGGAAAAGATCCAATTCATTTTCAGCCCACTGAAGCTTTTGACATAGGAAAGTTCCTCGATTCCCTCTTCCTCGGTTGAGAGGTGAAGTTTTATGGAATCGAATGTTGCATATTTAGTAGCCCAATATATTCTTTTACTTGTAATGTTTTCTGCAGAACTATTTATGAAATGATATCGGAGAGAACTTAGACTCTACTCCCCTCATCTTCAATATTTGATCGCACTTGCAAAGAGTTGCTTTACTACTTACTACCATCAACTCACATATGCCTTTTGCCAGCTTTATGGGATGGTAGAAGAACAGGACAATATTTGAGGCTTCTCCTCTCTAACATTACTTGTCTGAACTTTTTAGGCAAAAGAATCAGACAAGAACTGCATGCAATGGAGCATTTATTCTCTCTCTCACCCACATTGAAAATTAGATATTCTAGTGGAAATGTGTTGATTTTGGCAATCTGACAGAACATGTTATGCTTGTCTCAAGGCTTTCATCTTCTAACCATTCTTATTGGATTATTTCCAAGGGATGCATCAGTGTGGGGATCATTATACTGGGCGCTTTTATTGCTGGAGCACGAGACTTGTCATTTGACTCATATGGATACACGATTGTGTTCATGTCAAACATCTGTACCGCAGTATATCTAGCTTCTATAGCACGAATTGGTAGTTTTTATTATCCCTTCTGCAATTTCTTTGTGTATGATGCATTGGAGAACTTCTCATTCCTTTTCATTCTGTTTAGGAAAATCTAGTGGACTTAATAGCTTTGGCCTTATGTGGTGTAATGGTAAGATATATCACTAGCACAATGATCATCTTCCCTGCTTTCTGCCATGAAGTGCTTGCTGGTCACCAGGTGTAACTGGCACATGTTTCTTTCAAATTTAATTGTCCCCCTGGACATTATGTAGGCATAATATGTGGACCAATTTTGCTGCTCTGGACTTCTATCAGTGGTGACCTAGAAAGAACGCTGAAGTTCCCAAATTTGTTTTCTCCTGGCTTTCAGGTGATTTTTTGTACAAATAAAATTCTTCAACTTCTCCAGACATGCAAACTAGTCAATTACTGTCGGTTGTTGCCAGAATTGTAAAGCTTTACCTTTGCAACCTGCAATTACATGTCTATTTCCCATACACTCAAAAGCTTCTCCTTTAGCCACTATGTTACATCTCATCCATTTTATTTACTGGGAGTCCAATTATATTTACAATTGCAGGCTGTCATGGCACTTTCCTGCATCATGGCTTTCCTGATTAATTACTGTGTATTTTGGAATACAATGCTAAATTCAGCACTCACACAGACAGTTTGTGGTAATCTAAAGGTTTGATATGCACACCAAATACCAGTAATACCTCTCCTCTTATGCTCGGTTATACATAGCTATTCTGATGTTAATGAAATATATCTAGTATCTATACTTCCTGATGGGCTTATGGTTCTCGAGCCATATTCTTGGTTGTTACTATCTCAATTTTCTTGTCGATGCTATCTGGAATGTATTTTGTAATAGGCAGGTCCACAACCATTCATAAAATATCTTCCCATGACATTTTGCTCCTGTTGATAGCTACTTCATCAGAATAATTGTTATTTGGGTAGCACTGTTCATACTGGTGTTTGATGTCATGAGCATTTGTTCTCACTTCACTTTCTTCATCCTTGGAGTGCTGTACTTTGCTGGTAGTGGAAATCAATGCACTATAAGATTTCAATTAGCTGACTAGACTCGACCTTATCTGTGAAATATTGTAAGGTTATTTGTCCTTATGCTTTGTCTTGAAGAACAAGAAACTTAAAATGCATTTACTAGCACCACAGTTTATTCACAAGAAATAAGCAAGAAAATTCGAATCTTAATTTGCATTTCCTGTGAGTATACTGGAAGATGCTCACAAAATTTCTTCTTTCTTAATGCCAACTACGATCAAAATTGTCATTCTTGCACTATCAGACCTCTTTAGATGTTCTACTCTCATCTTTTCTTTCTTTTTATTTAATATATTAATAACATCTGGTTGATAGGACCTTTTCACAATTGGACTGGGCTGGCTAATGTTTGGTGGGCTTCCATTTGACTTGGTAAGTATCTGTTTCTCTCTTTGCAGTTTTGATAGTTTTGATTGTACAGGAGCTAACGTCCACTGTTGCTTCCAGTTGAATGTCGTGGGCCAATCACTTGGTTTCTTAGGGTCCTGTCTGTATGCCTATTGTAAACTTCAAGGGAGATAAGGTGATAAGCAGCTTGTGAGATTTTTGTTTTCTCTGATGTAACCCTATCAAAAAATCAACAGCCAAATTTTGGGACGAAGTTTTTTTGAGTATGCTAGTATAGTTGAAATTCAAAGTGAAACCTGAGGACTTTTTAGCGTCCATCAAAGAAATTTACAAGCTAATATGAGAGCTGAGCTTTGCTAAAAGTGATTTCAGTAAATTTAAGAGACTTCTCTATTTGGTTTTAGGACGTAAGTAAATTTTGTATGATACTAGACTAATGGATCATCAGACAACTTGGTTGTGGGGGGTTGTGGTGGCACGCTTCATCTTCTCGACGAGAGACCCAGATTCAAATCGTCGTAATATCCCAATGTCGCCTAGTTCACATTTGGCTACTTGCCTGCAGATGTTACTTAGAGAAGGAGGGTTGATAATTGAAGACTAATAGTCAATGGGCAGCAGACCCAGACTTTATTTTCGTTTTTGGGTTTGCTTTTTCCTTTTGGACAAGGATCCTTCCTCTCTTTTGAAAGGCTTGCCTTCGCTATCCAGCTTGTTCGTCCCTACCACCGCGCAATTAGTGCAGCAGACTGAATCATGTCCTCACGAGACATTACACGTCCAATGTGAAAAGACATTTTTGTTACCTGGCCACTGTTCACTTCCCTTTGACATAAGTGATGTGATGCTTTTGCAATTTTTTGGGAGATAACAAGACATTAAGAATAATTTCTCACGGGAATTCAGAAGTGCACAGAAAGGTAGAATTTGAGCCATTTCAGACCAAGTACGAGGCGTGATTAAGAGGAGAATGATAAGTTGAACAAAATCGCTACATATGACTAGCATGAAAGAGTTAATCACATTGTCGTGTCACGATGTTAAAAACGGTCCTGGCATGCTCTCATGTCCCTGTTCACCCTTAGAAAAGGAGATCCCCATTGTCAATCCCTCGTTTTGCTCCCATCTTTTCCCCCTGTCCAAGAAAGCGAAAAGGCGCCTTTTACGCCAGTTATGGCAAAGAAGACTCTTCTGTCACTTTTGATTTCTGCTGGATGGACATTAGACATCATGGTGTCGGCATTGTATGGTGCTTCAAATGCCGTCTCTTTGGATGAAACTATTTCATCTTCACCTTTCTCGCATTCTAACTCCATCGCCGTTTCTGCATTTGCCGATGTATGCCATCGTTTCTGTTTCTCAGTATACTATTCTTGTATTAGATTGCCATCTGATGTTTCTCCCAAAGTAGCATTCTGTCTTTGTAAGGTCCCGTATGTATGCAGCTGCATGAAATGCAATGGGCTTGGCTACTCGTGTGTGAACGTCAAGAGCCTCTCTCACTAAAAAAGGTGGCCGTAGAAAGAGAGAGAGAGAGAGAGAGAGAGAGTGTGGGGGTTAGGGCGTGTCTGTGCTGTCCCCGGAACATGACAATGGACTTAAACCTGATTGCTGGGCATGATTGAGACATATTCATCAAACTTCAAGTTCAACGACTTTCTTTTTTCTGCTTAGACAAAGAAAGGGGCTAAAGAAAACTCTCTCTCTCTTGGTTCTTTCTCTCCTCGTCTTCGAGATGAGAAGACGAAATCTCGAACCTTGTCTTTGCCACTAGGCCACCATTGACTATGATCTTCGGTCTCGTTTACTTCTGCGTCGTCTCGACCATTTAGAAGCATGCTTAAAGCAGTCGTATATTGCATGGATATTGCTGCATCTAACAGCTCTAAATTATTAATGGCCCCAAGAAAATCGATCAACATGTCATGTGAAAGCATGTTTGCTTTGCTACAATGTTACGTCGAAGGCCGTAAACGACTCGACATGTCCCTTAGACCCCTGGCCTTCACGAAGATTTTCAATTAGGGAACGAAATTGTAGGCAAAAGCTTCATGGTCTTTTCAACCAGGGCTCCACATAACTTGCAACTCAGGCAAAACCTCATTTGACTACTCTGCGGCAAATACCTGCGGTCGGCGAAATGATATTCGAACTTTATATTTTCAAATGGTAACTTGACCTGGGAAGGAGAGTTGTAAGCAATAAGCACGGAGTTACTAATCGCTTATTTCCCTTGACTACGAATTGCCGATTAACGGCCGTACAAGGGAAACAAAAGAGCGAAGAGAAGTTCATAAAAAAATTAGGAATAACGCGTTCCATTTGCGATGACTTCTAGATGGGTTGATAGATGGATTAGAAAAGAGTGGCGCAATGTATGCGAATTGCAACTTGCGACTTTAGAGAGAAACAATGAAAGCTTTTAAAAGAATAAATGATGGCGGTGGGGAAATAACCAAGCTGAACCCAAAATCATGGAAACAAAAGCTTTTTTGACCTCCCAGCTTTTGAGAGAGGGGTGTGTGTGTGTGTGTTCGTGATGTTGTTGTCGTTTGAAAGAGAGGTGGGGAACACGTTCAAGGTGTTTAAAAGACCAAGGATCTGGTGACAGTAGTAGAATAAAGGGATAATAGCACAAATAATTCATAAATTTTGGTTCAATATATAATGTTGTCCCTAAATTTTTTATCCATATAATTTTGTTCCTAAACTTTGACCTAGTATATAATATCATTCCCAGACTTTTAGTTTGTTTAATGTGGTTCGTGAACTATATAGAGTCTCTAAACTATACAAAAATGTATAAAAATTCAAGGATTTCGTTGAACAATAGACCAAAGTTCAGAGACCAAAACATACAAAAAAAAAAAGTTCAAAAATGATATTATATATTCGACTAAAGTTTATGGGCCATTTGTATTATTTTCCCTAAAACCAGCAAGAAAAGTGTTTGAGAAATCCTGAAGAACTGGTCTTGTTTTTAAGGCGTGGGATGAAATTGCTTGGGGCTGTGGCACGCGAACTTATCGCCCTAAATCATGAGTCATGAAAGAGAGAGGGGGGGCCTTCAACTCTTTTGCCAAAAGGGTCTTTCACGCTTCCCCAAATTCTTAAAAGAGGGAGGACGCATTGGAGCTTGAAAAGATTAAGTGCTCGATTGGAGAGATTTCATACTTTGGCCTATGACTTTTGGGATCTAATTCGTTTTCCTAGACTTTTGTTTTGGTCGTGAGCTCAATTAAATTCAGTGTTTGGGACTCGTTAATTTTGTCAAAATTGCCATTGTTTTAGCTGCAAGAGAAAGGGTTGAAACTTAGATGGCACGGTGGCAGTTCGACCTGGGGATTGGTTTTAATTTTCATCCTCAAATTTCAATTTGAATGGTACTTGACTTTTGAGATATCACCTGACGTTCTTAACTTTTGAAATTGAGGTGTTGCAATTCTATTGGCTCAATATATTCACAGGAATATTATATCTCAATACAACCTACAAGAAAATTGATACTTGTTGAATAGATGATGTGATCAATTGAATAGTGCCCGAAAAGTGAATCAATCGAGATGCATGAAAACCAACCCAGACATCACCTAACCGCTAAATTAAAAAAAAAATAATAATAGGAAAAACTATTCCTAACAAGTGACCTTTTGTATAGATTCTTTCCATATATGTTGGTGTGCACTTTGAGCTTGAGATATACAAAAAATGAATTTAAACCACATGCAAAATATCTCATAATATCACTAATGAATAATTAAGACGTAGTCACCTATATATTGAAAGTCTAATCATTCTGCAAATATCTTTTACCTACGCACCCCTAGATCTTCACATACCGGACGCAAAATCAGTTCTTTTCACGGTCAGTAAGTAGATTAAAAAAATAAATCCAATTCCCTTTTTCACCCGTGGTGGACAAAATAAATGCCGATTGAGAGCACAGGAGGGACACAACATGCAACAAAAAAATAATGAAGTTAAATAGATCAAAGTGGTCAGCAAAACCCAAGAAGGGTGTCCCCTAGTGCTCATGCAAAGCTCAAGGCAGGGCTACTTTAACGCCGGTGTCTCCGGGGATGGGTTGGCCCTGCCTCTCTAGTCTCTACCATTCGCAAAGTGCTTTTGGTTGTGTTTCATATCAGGCTTTGTACGTACTCCTTGGAAACTTCTTTCTAGACGGCAAACTTATATATAAATTAAACCTGTTCACCTTCGCTGACATTCTGCACTCCTGTTCTCAAGAACTAAGATTCTCTCCTTTCTCTCCACGCACTCATGCCATTTGACCCACGATCCCTCTTTAATTAAGTCTTCCTAGGCATCAGTTTCTTCCAATTGTTTATAGAGTTGATGTGTGAATATTCGAGCACTAGAAAATACCTGAACAAGACTGCAGAAAAAGCGGGTCCATTACCTAACTAATCTTGGTTACTCCCATAGTGAATTTTCGGATTTTAATACTCGATTTTCTTGACCCATATATGGTGAAAGAAAAATTTCGATCTTTTGATAAGATATTCAAATCTAGTCATGTTTGTAATACATCTCCTTTTACAAGATGTTCAGCTCTTGAACATGCAGATGATCAGATATTAATACTATATATGCTTAAGAAGTCCTACTTGTCACATATACGAAAAACAAGTACATCAACCAATACTATCATAGCAGTGATACTAAAATGGATACTAGGAATGATTTGTTACATAGTAGGTAGGTTCCAAATTTGGAATCTAGAATCTACGATTTAGAACTGATTTCCCATTTTTGGAATCTAGAACCTACCCTATTTATCTTGAAAGCGACTTTGGAACTTACCCTATTTATCTAGTCTAGTTCCAAATTCTATCCCAAGATTTCTTTTTCTTTTTTTTTGGCTTCATTTTTTAAAAAACCAAGACAAATAGCAATTATAGTAATATGAGTAACAAAACAGCTCAAAGTAAAACATCAACACAAAACAAACAAAAATATAAAGCAATAGGAAAGCTAAGCTCATTTAAGAATAATAAACCGTATTCTTCTAACTTAAAAAAAAAGGTTCTACCCACTTCCTGAATGGGTGAGTGAATGGATAAGTTCAACACTCGGAACTTATAACCTATCCGCACAATACCAATTCCAAAAATTTGAAATCATGAATTGAACTTGTTTCTATAAGGGTCCAGTCAATTCCAAAGTAGAATCGGATCGGTTGCACAACCCTAGTGGACACATTGCACATTACATAGAGCCAATTAGGTGTTGGGACGTAGAGCCAACTAGTGTTGGGTGATGTCGGGATTACTTTATCTGCTAATGACAGATTGATTGTTGATTAGAGTTTTAGGTTCCATTCTTTTCTTCAAAATAAATTATTTAGAAAATATTTTCCTAAAATTAATCGCTTTTACTACTTGCAATAATTGGCCAACTAAAAATATATTCATTATTAATAACAATTTATATCTGAATATTTCCGTGAACAATTAAAAAATTTATGCATTTATTTTTCTAAGCAATATAAGATATCATTTTTAGAAAAATATTTTATAAATTATTCATTTGCCACAAAACAAATAAGATTGTAGATAAAATTCTTATATCCCGTCCCCATGGATGTTGTGATTTCTTTATTCTTTTCACCTTATCTCTTTCTTTCTGTTCTCGCGATTGCTTTAACGTTAAATACCTAATCTTGACCAACATGGAAACCTCAGTCAAAAAGTTCAACTAATTTTCTAGACAAGGGGAGGCCCATGGAATCAAAATGAGCAATTCTCTCTTTTCCTTCTCCAGGAAAAGCATAACCTAATCCTAGCACTTCAACATGCTGTCAGGAACATGCATTATTCGGTAAAAGGACACCATGGAATGTTCTTGATCATAAAGTGTCCCCCCCTCCTTTATAAGTATTCAAACTTAAGAATGTCCCTTTTTGATTATCAAAAAAGTGGGCTCTCTCCTCTCTTCTTTATGATTAGTGTCTAAATAAGTAACACTTGGATGATGATTCTGCTCACAAAGCGTGCATATAAGCCAACCATCCAATTCTCTTTCTCTCTCACACACACCCAAAAGCATTTCAATCAAATTAATGCAAGCATGAACAAAAAGTTGGGGTGTCTTAGGGCTTTCAATAATGATAATGTGGAGGGGGAAGAGATAACAGTACAATGAAAAGGAGTTATTTTGTGGGTTTCTTTTTTGGGGTGGAGAGAATATTTCAAAGTGCATGCGGAGAGAGAGTTTTTTTATGTTAAATTTTTTGAGTGCAAACTAAGCATGACAAACCCTAAAAGTGAGGCTTGCTCCCTCTTGACATCATTCCACTCACCTTCTTCCCCTTCTCATCCCGAGGCAAATCCTTCCATTATACATCCCCCCCTCCTTCCCTCTCTTCCTCGTCAACACAATCTCTCTCGCTCTCGCTCGCTCCCTCTCTTCTTCTCCTCTCTCTCATCACCCACTATCTATTGCATGAGTATTTCCTTCATGTTGGCCATGGGTTTGGAGTCTATCGATCACTTTCATAAGTTTTTTCATGCACAGACCTACCCTCTTTCGGCCAATCCAAAACCCTGCTTCTGAGTCAAGTTCTGCTAGGAGCTCTGGCTTGATATATTCATTTATATAGCCACTGTCATGCATTTGTGTTGTGTTTTTATCTTTTCATGTTTCGTCAACTTCTAGTTTTTCTCTTTTCGTTTTTGTTCGAGCTATTAGGCAATTTCTACCGTGTATCGATCCCTAAGAATACCAAGCTAGCTGAATTCATTCCATCTTCCCTTATTTTTCTTTTTTCGAAATTTTTAATCTTGTACTAATGCACAAGATTAATTTTAACAACACAAATAGCGGGGCATAGAATGTTTTCATACATGAATACCAAGAATATGCAATGATTTGGGTGATCCCCACTTCACCATCACATTAATTCCTCTAACCACCAACAAAAAACCATGAATTGACTCCATCAATCCAAGGAAACCCTTTTCCCTACCAAAGATGCCTCAAGTAATAATTGTGTTCTCGTGCTTTTGAAAGCAGCATGAGAGCATTGGTCTGAAAGCTGAAACCAGCACAAGGCTCTTTATTCACATGGTGCAAAGAATGTTGGGGCAAACGTGTGTCCTGCTGATGATGGAAGTTAAGTCCTTGACTTTTGCGTTTGGCTTTTATCTAGAACGAGTTTGACAGGTATAGGTGGGAATGAAGCTAAAGCGGCAAAAAGACAGCGATATTGGTGAGGTTCAATCCGAAGACGGATTTACATATGGGTTGTAAACGACGATCTCAGATTGAGCCGCGCCAATATCACTCTCTACGTGACAAGTTTCATTCCTGTTCAGTCAGAAGATTTCTTCTCATTGCAGGTGCGGTCTATGTGGCATAGCCGATCGAGGATACTCCGTCTTCATCTGATTTCTTTCAACGTGCTATCACGTTGTTTCTCATCTTATCTTCACTTTCACTTGCATAAAGACATTAGTGGAAGCACATAGTCAAACTACCTGTCTGCATTTTTCCTCGCATCTTGCAGCTTGTTTCCATAATATCAACGGCATACTTCATGAGTTGTGAAGTTCTTAGATTGAACAAGAAATGCTAGATAGCATGTTGGTTTTCTAATAGAACTACTTTCTATTTGCTAAATGTTGATTTATTCAGTGAAAAATGTTTAACTAATATATCTCATCTATGCTACCACTATTCTGTGAGTTTTTACTTTGTTGGTCATTGGTTGACAAATGCATCCTATATAGGTCACATTAGAAGATTGCTAGCGTTTATATTCGAAGATTTAATCTTTAATTAGCAAATGATATAGCGAAAATGTAGACTTACTAATTGGACTTTTTAGCACAGGTGGCATGATCTTTGGATTGATTACACAATATACATCTCTAGCAGGGTTGATTTGGATTGGTTTATCCCCAAAAATGTAATCGTCGATCTCAACAGTGATGGAGAAGACTTATACAAATAAAATGTTGCTCAGCCTGTGTAGCAAAACAATTTCCATGTTAATTATGTGATATGCTCTTGGAGTTCCATCTGTACATTAATGTTCTTTTATATTCTTTTCTCTTCCGGGGCCCAGAGTTGAAGCTTGTGGCTTATAAGAGCTTGAGCACGTTGCCTCCATGGAACCAGCTAGGTACGTGAAATAGCACTTTGATCATATCCAGTCCATGATATTTCCCTAAATAACTTTATGAGATTTGATGGGTAAATATATATCTTTGCTGATCATTGAATCTTGAGGCTATTTTAGCTTTTTCCGTAGCCACTACGATTCAACCTATATCATTGCAATTACTCCTTTTTAAATACCACTTTCCGTATTGTTTTCATGTCACTACTCTGTTCTTGTGCCGTCAAAACTATCTATGAAACTTTGACGTAGGCACAAGCTATCAATGACACTTCACTTTACAATACGTGCATAAGCGATCTCAACAGTAAAGTCGCAGAGTTTCAACAGTGGAATACAGTACTAAAAGCTGATAAGTTGCGATGGTACAAATTATAAGTACAGTAAAGAGAAAATGAACAGCCGCCTGTTAATGTCCAGCAAAAGAGATTTAAGTGGTCTTTTTTCGATAAGAATGAGTATGTGATTAATTGATGTAAAAGATGCTGATCAAGTATGTTATGGGAACAACATACAGTGCAAACAATCTGTATGTTTTCAACGCCCCGGCGGTTGGGCCCAAATCTTTTTCTTCCTCGGAACCCTAGGGAATATTCCGTCTTTCCGGAATGTCAAAACCTTTTAAGGTCTCGTTTAGGACCAATAAACGCCGATATAAGTCACTATAAGCATGTTGTCCAGTTTGCATCGGGGAAAACGCATGAGCACAGCTACTTGTTGACGTAGCATATATCATCTTTAGCCACCGAGTTCTTCGCAAACGTTCCGGTAAAAAGTACCTTCATGTGGCCGTTTTCAATAAAATTAGTTGATCGATTGATAGACTCTTGTACCGATGCATGCTAGTCACATAAGTGCATAAAGAAGTACTGTCTTGTGACTGTCTCATCAACTTTTAGTAAGAAATACTATCATATAACCGTCTCTTCAATAAAACTAGTCAATTGATTGATAAACTCTTATACCGGTGCATACAAGTCACATAAGTTCAGATTTTTTATCCGATGGACTTCGCTGCAACACAATTAGCCAAATTCAAGGATTTAAATGTATTGTCTGGTATGCACCACGTACATGCAAGAAATTTCCAAATTGGCATATCAATTTATGCATTTTACTGGTGAAATTTGCATTTGGGAAAGAGGTACATCAGATGCTCAATCCATGAGGCGAAAAAATTGTTTCTGTGGATGATCTTTTCATTCGGTGATGATCAATGTACTTCTTCATTTTCAGTAATTTTTTGATCTGGCCTATTTAATTTTCTATAGTTCTTGCAATGGCATGATGTAGTGTGTCTGAAGCCCCACATCGGAATATAAGCCATGATCTCGTTTCGAATTTATAAACGACACTACAAGATCCGAGCTCAGTTGGAAGGCAAGGTGGAGGGAAAAAAAACAAATTATTTATTATTGTAAAGTCAGAAATGGGAATTGGAGGAATACTATAATAAACTATCTCTTCTCAGAATTAAATTGGTCCACGGATCCTTTTTTTTTTTTTTTTTTTTTTTGCACTTGTAAATTCCAACCATATGTTGGCAGGTGTCAAGTATTCATTGATGAAGTATGGTTAATGACTTTTTTCAAAAATAACTTGGTAACTTTTACCAAATCAACATTTTTGTACTATCTCATTACTTTAATTTACATAACTTGCCAATGCTCCAAATAACTAACAATTGTACTAAATTATCAACCTAAATTAGAGTAATTTATTAACTTTTTATCATATTAAATTACTACCTAGTTTTGGAGTACCAACTTTCATATGCATTATTTATCAACGTTTAATTTTTTTTTCAATTAACCAGCTTATCCATTGGATTACTAATTTTTATTTGCCTTGGTTAGCAACCCCTTACATATGTTAACTATGTATAGAAATTACCAAACTAAATAAGCTTGACCTGTACCAACTCTCATTTGATTTATTTAATGACGTTTATTTGATTTTTATAGTTTGTAAACTTCATAGAGTATAATCCAGGTGCTGGTCAAATCTAAATGAGTGCGCATTATCGCTGATACAGTGAGAAGTAGTTGGGAGTTGATATTTTGTCAAATGTGATTCCATTGCTCAACTTCATTTTTAATTTTTGCATAGTCATTTTTTTACCAAAAGAAAAGAAGAAGAGGGAGGAAGGGGGGTGTTGTTGGAGTTTCTTTCTTATTTCTTACTTGTTCATCCACACTTGAGTTAGTTCATTAGACTTCTAAAACCGTCAATTAAGTGACATATATTAGAGATGCATTTGTGTCACGGAATATAAATAATTTGTAAAACATTTTCTTAAAAATAATCGTTTATATCGCTTATAAAAATAAATACACAAAAAATATTTAGATATAAATTGTTATAGATAATAAAAATATTTTTTATTTACTACTTATTTTAAGTGATATTAACAATCATGTTTAGGAAATTATTTTTAAAATCATCAATTTTTTACAAAACAAACAAAGCATAGAATACCCACCCCATTGGTGGTCGCGTGGTTTGCGCTCAATCCCTCTACCGGAAGGGAGCGAGTTCAAATCCCCGCGGTCGCTTGTGCGACTCACCCGCGGTCCGGGGGAGGTGGGTCTCCTCGGGTCACCCCGACTTTACGCCGCTAGCTGCCGGCTGTACGGCGATTCCCGGGTCACAAAAAAAAAAAACAAACAAACAAAAAACAAAGCATAGAATGATTCAGTTTCAACCATATCACTATGCCACGTGTCATCATGCACAATGTGACATGGTTCTCTAGTGAATGCCTCACTAGCTTTCTATTAAATTTTCTTTTATAAATGGTTGACGAAGCAACCCGATTGAAAAATTCGAAAACACCATGGCTAATTTCTTATATGCAACAGGAAAATAATTAATTTGCAAGTCAAATTGCTCCTAAAAGAAGATAATGATATGGGGTGGGCATATAGTTAATGTATGCTTACTATTAACTTAAACCCCCAAAATATATTATTTTCAATTAAATTAAACATGCTAGCCACCCAGCTTTGCAAGACGCGCTTTATGGGCAATGAATTGTTTTTAATTAATTATTATATGCAAATATTGTATTTTCTTTTAACACTCTAATGTAGATAATAATTCCCTCTTTATAATTAAAATATTTAGGTCAAGAAAGTACATTACCGTAAAAACCTGGCCAATTGTTCAAAGCTCTTTTTATTGAGAAATTGTCCAACTAGTCTTAAACTTGTTGTACGGATAACAACTCAGTCTTAACTTTCCAATTTTGTCATTTTAGTCATATATCTTTACGCGATATTCGAATATAGTCATTTCGACCAATTTTCACCAAATCTCATTGACGTCATGATGTGGCACGTAAGATGATTGGCAATAACTAAATCATGTCGGTGATTCTAGCAAATATTGACCAAAATAATTACATTGTAATTTTTTTTAGAGGTTTAAAATTGAATTAACATCCACATAATAGGTTTTTAACATATTGGATAATTATCCCTTCGTATAACGGCAAGTTAAGCAATTGAGAGGATATTAATAGGGAACATCTCTCATAAAGGCCTAAGAATATGTGACTTCTCCAAGCTAACTTGTCGCCACTTTGTTTTGTCTTCTTTGTGCTCTCTTTTACATGATGAAAATGTTGAAACTACTCGGCTGGTCCAATGACAATTGAACTAGAAGGAGATCCGTGCCATGCGAGGGATATAATGACTTTATTCTTAAAAAGTAAACAGTATCATTTTACTCAATATCTGATCACTTGAAATTAGATAATAAACAAAAAACTTATCATTGCATGATCATCTCTAATACATAATATTAGTATAACTATTTCATGGTATGATTTCACATAGGTTAACTTGTCTAAAAGGCGTGGGAAAGAAAAATGTGGAAGAAGTATTGATCTTTGGTATCTCCATAAACATTATACATAATATCTATTTATATTATGCATATGGCCACTCAATTTGAAGGCTTTTAAATTAGAGACGTTTGTGTGATTTTACAGATGAGACAGATGTTAGACCCCGAAACAAATTCGTATCTTTGTTGATTGTTCTAGTATAGTAATAATATTAATAACGATTCTTTATGCAGCGTACCAAATACTTATCCTTATGAACGAATTACGGACGTGGAATTGATTTTCTATCCATGAACTCCAAGATTTTTTTTTTTTTTTGGGTCGGCAACTCCAACTTTAGAAGTATTTAAATTTATTTGTGAAATTCACAAACCAAGAGAAGAGCGAGAATTGGCATTTTTCGAATATTGGCTTAAAACCTAAGAATGAATAAAGAAAACTGGAGTTTTTTAGTACCCAACAACTCCTACTTTAAAAATAAAATTGAAAAAAAATGAAAAAAAAAAAATCCAAGCATGCCACATCATCATTTAACTATTCATCACAGCAATCACTTATATAGATTTATAGAGTATGGGGAAGAACATGCACTCACCAATGGACATTAAGATGTGTGTGTGTGTGTGGGGCATATGAAAATGTGAAACATATGGGAATAAACGTTAAATCTCTTCTCCCTACATAAAAATTTTGATTTTTTCGCTTCTTCTTGAGTCAGCGTTATGATCAGCTGCTCTAGTCTATCGTCCCTCTCCACTGAGAGCAAGTGCACTTCATTGAGATCCTCACTCAAGCTCACCTTCTTAAGAAGATCGACAGCTTAAACACGAAGCAAAGACGCAGGATTGTCTCCTGAGATTGAAGAAAAGACGCCGTGCTTGCACGCATTCGTAGACAATCTCAAAGTGCAGTTTCTTCGAACTCCAAGCAATCGACATCGAGATTTTCTTTATTGGCCTTTTTTTTTTTTTTTTTTTTTTTTTTTACTCTTTTGGGTCGATGGACATCGACATCACGTTGCTAGATGTACATAAATAATCGCGGAGAACAACAGGGGTTCGTTCATGTAATTACAGATGTAAACTCAACTACAATACAGACAACTCGCGGGGAAATCCGAAGGTTAGTTTCTCTAGCATGAGAGATCATGGGAGAAGACTCGAAAGCACTTTTCTGTCTTCCTTGTTCTTTCTCAATCCGGCACTAATTAGGACCAAACATTCTAGTACAAGAACCAAACTTACAATAGTACTCGAATCAATCAGAAGAGTGGGAACAGCTGAGCAGTCACTTTGAGTTCTGCTTGCCGGCGTTCAGGGGAGAATCTCTAACGCTTTTGGTCTGGATGTAACTCCGCTGCTGAGTCGGGTCCGGCTTTTTCTTGCGCCTCCCTTGTTGATACAACCGGGAATGGCAAGACAAGATTGCGAGGTCATTGAGGTCTTGTAATGGAGTGAGCACCTTGACGATTTCGTCCATCGCGGGGCGGGACTTGGGATCCCTGCTGAGGCAGTGGAAGGCTAGTTGGGACACCTTCTGGACTCCTTTGATTGAGTAGTTCAGTTCGAGGCGCGGATCAACCAGCTGGTAAAGCTTCCTCTTGTCCGTCAAATGGGGTCGGGCCCATGTGACGAGGTTCTGTTCTCCACTGGGACGTTTCTTGTCCATTGATCTTCTTCCCGTTAGGATCTCAAGAAGCACAACGCCAAAGCTATAGACGTCACTCTTTGATGTCAAATGACCTGTGGAAATGAGAACAAGACAAGCATCAGGATAGGGCTTCGATAGTGTGGAAAAACTCCGAATCCTCTCGTTGCTGCCGATGTTTGTCTCGTGAAAAAATCTATGTGAGAACTTAGTTCAGACAAAAGATAATTGCTCCTGTGCAACTTTGGTGAATCGGCTCATGACTAAAACTCAGTAATTCAACCACTAGATAGACTAATGTCTAGAATGAAACTCACTTTTTCTGGTGAATCACAGTGCTACCTGACACAACCAACTTGTCTTTTTTGAGCTACAAGCAATGATAGCTAAAGACCATTTGTGTCAAGGCATTAAGAGAGTTGTGTGATTCTTGAAAATGTTCATACATGAAGCTTTTAGAACCAATTTAACAAACCAGATATCACAGGAGTACCTGTCATTACATATTCTGGAGCAGCATAGCCATATGTCCCCACAACTCTAGTTGAAACATGAGTTTTGTCTCCCTGAGGCCCAGCTTTCGCCAAACCGAAATCCGAAAGCTTTGCATTGTACTCCTGCAGAGCAACGGTTGTTATAGTTATTAGAGTGAACAGATATTGGCAGTCCCAGTATAGTGCCAAAGTATGTACCGAATCAAGCAAAATATTTGAGGTCTTAAAATCTCTGTAAATGACCGGTTTCCTGTTCCCATGCAGGAAGGCCAATCCTTTTGCTGCGCCGAGGGCGATCTTTATCCTGTTGGACCATGGAAGAGGCACGGCTCCTTCAAGAATTACGACATAATCAGTACATGTTAGGGACAGTGACAGACAGAGCCACAATGACAAAAAAGCAAACACTTTCGCAATCAATTTGAAGAACCGCAGCTTGGCTCACGACAGTGCTTTAGACCATTTTGGCATATGATGCATAACCTAGCATTGCAACTGGTCAGAACATTATGGTACTTAGACATGATGCCACAGCCATGCAAAGGAGGTAGCGAGCTCATCAGAAACATTATGTTTGAGTAGGAAAATCTTGCATACGCTGGGCAGGCTACCTAATTAGGTACATAGGAAAACCCGATGTGTCAAATTAACGCCGGGCTTCTTAGGAGCAGGCAAACTTCTTGTCTGTCGGAAGCATTCTGAATCAAGCATGCAATTTGATTGCCAATTCTGATGGAGCCACTACATTGAACTGTCGATAAAGGCAGAAATCAACACTTACTTCTGAAAAGATGATTTTCAAGGCTTCCCCTGGTCATAAACTCATAGACTAGCAACCTCTGATCATCTTCAATGCAGCAACCGACAAGCTTAACAAGATTGGGATGATGAAGCTGTCCCAAAAATTCGACTTCAGCCTACATTAACGAATCTGTCGATTATGACTCTATTCTCAAGAAACACACTTGAGACATCAATTTAGCTGGTCAGAGTTCTAGAATTCGCTCACCATCCATTCTCTGTGCCCCTGGAGACCATCTGGCTTCAAGCTTTTGACTGCAACTGTAATTCCCGAACCAGGTTTTGCAGGTGCCGTACCATTCTCCTCAATCCACCCTTTGAAGACATAACCAAATCCTCCCTCCCCGAGTATACTATCCGGCCTGAAGTTCCCAGTCGCGGATTTTAGCTCCTGAAAACTGAACTGGAGAAGCTGGCACCTGGACTTATTATCCGCCAATGGTGGCTCGGGCGTATCAGAGGATAAGCGAGCTTCGTGAGGAGGATACATCTCACGGTTGCTCGCATTGAGGTATCGCGTCTCGGCTGCTGCATCAAAATTAAGAAATTGCCCCCCATCAATTTGCAATGTCGATTTTATCCAAATCATAAAAGTGGAAATCTGTACGAGATCAGCTTGGATAAGGCTTTAGGTTATTGAATGTTCCAACTTTCAAGTTTGACTCAAGCCCACGATGACTACTTTCCCCATGAGCTATGCAAATAACCACATACAGTCTACTGAAAACAAAAGAAATCAGCAACCGGAAAAAAACAATGATTTAAGCAAAAACTCAGCCAAGAAAACAAAAGAAGGCAAGTGAAAGAGAGAAGCCTTTTCCTGGTTACAAGACTGGTTTTAGCCAATACCAAACGGATGGCTCGGATTCCATTTCGATTTGTCGAATGGATCTCTGTAAGGGATAATTCCATCCCAAAATCAGCACACAGTACGCTCCTGCCAAACTTCAATACCCAATAAGAGCATGATGCTGCGTTCTTGAACCAGGTCCAAAGCTTGAAGAGAGAAAGAAAAGAACATGCGAGATGCTATGCGGAAAAGAAAGCGACCCATTTTGTTTTCTACATGAAACAAGGATTGAATTTTCACAGGAACGCAAGGACATGATCGTGCTAGTGCTGTCACCTGCATCATAAACGGTGCTGGTACGAGGAATTGAGTTAGCGGCGTCTCTTGAAGCAGAGGAGGTGCGTCTCAGAACTGCCCAGCAGCCACACCTGCTCTTCTCCATCTCTTCTTCTGCTTCACTTCCCCTCCTCCCTTTTCACTTTCATGGGATGGCGTCAACTATATTGAGCTGAAGAGATGAGAGAGAAAAACAGACAGCAGACAGAGAGAGAGAGAGAGGGGGGGCGAGGCCAAAAGGAGATTCAACACACTTATGAGGTGTGAGAAACAGAGGAGAGGCAGAGGAATATGAGGATGAGAGAGAGAGAGAGAGAGAGAGAGAAAGGAATTCGGTGTTCTTTTGCTGTTGGAGATTGCAGGTATCATCATCACCATCATCGCGGAGTGTACAAAAAGAACTTTTTTTCCTTCCACTTTTTGCTTGTGGGGATGGGAAGCAAAATTCTCTCTCTCTCTCTCTCTCTCTCTCTCCCCTCTTTCAAGAATTGAAATTTGCCCAAAATTTCTAAAATGACTATGAAAATAATGAGGCCAAACAGAGTGATTGATGCAAATGTGGATTGTCCTGAACGTTCTTGCTTCAACAGCTCCAGGCGTTGTCTTGCTCGAAACAGATTAGTACAAAGACTAGCAAGAAGCTTTTATGCAAGACGGTGCATCTTCAACCATAAACAAGACGTTCGGGGCTACGGTTTTTAAGAACAGACCGACAATGCTGAAATGTGGACCAGATCGAACGAAGTTGTGAAATCTACATCGACTTAATTGGACGGTCGGTGAGTTTGGACTAAATCCGATCTTTTTTAAACCGGTTTCGAAATTTTCCATGAAAAGAGATGATTCACTTGTACATTGTTATGTTGCAGCATGTAGCCATGCTTGGATAGACGTTGTGGCCATCAAGAAAATATTAGCAAGCAGATTTTATCAACAACTACGCCTTAAATAAAGACTCCTTTGTTTCGTAGAAAAATAAATTAATTAAAAAAATTTCCTAAAAATAGTAATTTATAACGTTTGCAAAAATGAATAAATGAAAAATGTTTTCATCGTCCAGAAAATGTTTAAATATAAATTGTTGTTTATATGAAAATACTTTTTCATTAACTAATTATTTCAAACAACATAATCAATCAATTCTAGGAAAATATTTTTCAAATAATTCATTTCGCAAATAATTCAAAATTGTTCTATAAATTTTTCTTGGCCAGATAGTTTTAGGGAAATGAATTTTATTAGGTCTAATGCCAGCGCTACCTTAATTCTACTCGTCCGTATGGGTGATGTATAAGGTAATTGCGTAGAAAAAAAAAAGAAATATATATATTGTTAACAAACAATGTCTCATGGCAACCAAGAGGGAAAATATTGGTTGACACGAGACCCAGTAGAAAAAATTTTCAGAACGCTTTTCGTGCGAGTGCAGATTTTAGAATTTCTACATATGTAAATCTGTATGAGTGTCACTTATGCAAATATAAGCAGAAATTAAGAAAGATGTAAAGTTATGTAGCAGATATATCTACAGCAAAGTAGCAGATATATCTATTGCACTTTTTTATCTTCGAACTATATCAATCTTACGCTGTGTCCGTGTCAGTTTGCTTTCTTCTTCAATAATTATCAAAATAACATTTAATATACATGAATATCCCCACTTTATATCTCCATAGGTTCTGATCACGTGATAAAGCATAAACTCCAAAAATATTTAACATGGTTCTTCATCATACACTGAAAAGAAATCAAATACTTTGATAAGTTTTTGTGATCATCAAAATGATCAAAGAGATTTGGACTTTCCTTTTCAAATTGTCCAACAATAGTAGTCTAAAAACTCAATTACACAAAAAGAGCACATCCGAAAACAACATTGAACGATTAAAAGAAAGTTCAAAGATTTATAATATCTTATCCCTTTCTTGAGGAAATCTCACTTTAACTCTGTTTGTTTAGCAAAAAATGAATTATTCGAAAAATATTTTCTTCAAAACGATTACTTGTATTGATTAAAAAATAAATGAATAAAAATAAATTTCATCGTCTACAAAAATATTTAAAAAATAAACTATTATCAGTAATGAAAAAGAATTGTCGTTGGCTAATTATTTGAAATTCCATTTGTTTCACAAAAATGAATGATTTGGAAAATATTTTCTTAAATATGATGGCTTGTATTGCTTGAAATATATAGCTCATGAAAAATGTTTTCTTTATAAACAACAATTTAGATCTAAACATTTTCATTTCTTGGAATATATTTTTCAAATCATTCATTTTTCATTAAACAAACGAAACCTTAGTTCACCTATTGTTTGTTTTTGGATTCACACATCACCGTCCGCATCCAAAATCTATGTCGAACACTTACACAATCGTGATATCATGCTTCAAGTATATATAGTTCAAAAAAATTCCAATTCTAAAAGTTGAGGGGAATGTGTGAGCAAATTCGGGAAAAGAAACCCCACATTGGGTAATACATGATGAGACATTAGGCAAAGTGAATGTGGAACTAAAGAATGGGAAAAATAAGATAAATAAGACCTACATGAAAAATAAATTAATGTAAAGGATGTGGAAATAGCTCTCAAGCAAGTTAGAAACGTACCGACCCGAAGACCTAAATCATTAGCTAAAGGAAAATTACATACATATAAGTCATGCCTTATGCTTTTGTTTTTTTTTTTTTTTAACTTTGAAATACTCATCGACTAATTATGAACCATTTACTCTTATTTCTTCTTCCGACATTATTAATTCATTTCTTATTTTCCTTTGTAGATTGATATTTCGGAATAGCGCGAACCGAACTCATTAGTAATTTATTTCAACAGCTTTAACTATGAAAGAGGGACGAAAATGACTGACCAAAGTGTAACTTATAACCCTAGATACTTGTGATCTACAAACATCATGCACTTCGAGTAAGCACGGAATAACTTTCAAAGTCGAAACTGGTGGCTTTTGCCGATAAAATAATAAGTGCATCAATCTCGCGGCTAAAAAGTTTTGAGTGGACCGGCCCAAGATTTTCTCCACAAGCCGTGTCTGAGACATTGATTTTCTGAGTAATTTAGTTTAATTGCTGTATTTTTATTTTTTTTATTTTTTTTCCTTCCTTTTCTTTTTCTTTTGGGCAAAACAAGGTTGGGAGCCAGTACTGTGACCTCGACAGGAAAACAAGGGAGCACCATGCCTTTGAGGCATGATGATGCACCCTATTATTGTCCTCTTATTGCATTAAAACTCTTGTAGAAGGCCACTGGGCGTCCGAATAGTCATCTAGATTTCCATTACTTTGCCAAACTATTTGGAACTCCCTCTCTCTCTCTCTCTCTAAAAAGAAATATTTTTCCAATTTCACGGAGGTTTACTATTGTAACCGGCAATTATGACGCTTTTGGTATGATCTCACGGCACTTGGCATTCACGTTTCGAGGTTAATTTATCCAAACTCGACACAAATTACTAAATAAATATGCAAGAAAACCTCACATGGGAAGGTGTTTGCTGGTGCTACAAAGGTAATGTCCAAGAGAATTACCTAATAGAGGGCTCAAATTGCTTCCACTTACCAATGATTCTTGATTGTTTCGCCGACCGCAAATAAAATCTAAACGATTCTAGGGCCTATAATTGTGTGGTCAAAGCTAGACGAAAGATGGTCAAGAAGCATATTTTTAGTGCAATCCCATCAAAATCTCTCTCTCTCTCTCTCTCTCTCTCTCTCAATTATTCCATTCATGGACGGGAAATGGGAGGGTTATGATAGGTGGGCTTCCATGGTTAAGTGTTTTTTTTTTTTCCTTTCAAAGAGAGAAGGGGAAAAGTGAAGTGGGGGAGTGGGAGGAGTGTGAGTAGTGCTTGGTGAGGAGTCATCTCATCAACCACCAAAGAAAATATATTCTATGATGCTTTGGTTGGACAAAAGCATTTTTCGATCCTTATTCTCTTTTCCTTTCTTCTTTTTTTATCAACACGAATCATCGACCTAATTACATTTTAACACCAAACTGTATCTCATGAAGCGTGAGATCACAGGTCGAATCTTAATAGAAATGACTCTCTCGAAAGCCTCTCCGCACTCGTAATCACTTCGGCCAGGCGTCAAACGGAGGGACTGTCATGATTCGATGCGATGAGGTCTAAGAAGATTGAAACTTGACTAGGAAAAAGAAAAAGAAAGAAACAGAGAAATCCTTATTCTTTCTTTGTTTTTTGTTTTTAAGGTGCCTTCTCTAGACTGTGCTGACCAACTTGACAAAAGCCTTGTGGAAAAGGAGTGATACCCATCTTCCCCCACCTAGGCACTCACTACATGGGCCCACGGCCCACCGAAAAGAACGGCATTTACATAATTATATATATATTTAGAGAGAGAGAGAGAGATAGAGGAGAGACGTGGGGCACCACAAGCTCAATCATCACATGGGGCAAGGCAAGATATTCCATTCTTGGAGGTGGTAAAGTTTCCCTCAGCCATACTGCTGGAGGAGGAGAGGCCCATCTGTCCTGCCGAGACAGAGACAAGAGAGAATGCAGTGAACATGTTACTCATCACTCACATTTTCACACTTAAAATCACTTTCCATAAGCATCTTGATTAAAGCACCTATTACATGCCGGGATTTCTCAACATAATCATGAATTTTTTTTTCTGAATTATATTACTAGAGTGTAAGCTTGACCATTCGAGGAAATTATGCGACGCTAGAAGCGGGCCCACGAAAAGTAAAAGGGACGCTAGCCGACGATTCTTGTACGTAAGGATTCATCTTGATTATTTGCCCAAAAAGCAAGATTAATACTATAGAAAAGAGGGGGGGAACCTCACAGAAAGTTTTTCCTCATAATATCCTACAGTATGTAATGCATGAACCGTGCTTTTTAAGATAGGTTCGAGGATTAGCAACGGTTCATAGATGCCTTCACTTTTTGATGAAATTGTCTCCTCAAGTCAAGATAGGGCATGGGTTAGGAATTCTTCCTTCTATTGGGCCCTGTTAGGCTAGATTTCAGCCCATTCATTTTGTACTTTATCGGGCTTTCTTTGTCTGTTTTCTTGTCCTCAATTGCTTTGCACTAGTGACCAATTTATGGATGTGCGCCGGGGGAGTCAGAACTGGCTCTGAGCCAAGGTGCTGTCACGCCCCGACACTCGAGCGCACACCCATCTCTCAATGGTCGATAAAATTTGCGACTTCTCAGGCCGAGCCGCCGACCCTTTTGTTTTATTGCACATACAAAAGCGAATAAATATCCCCTGATAGTAAACAATTTGGGATAGGAAAATAAGCAACAATTCACAATCAAAACAAGCCTTTTATAAACACACAAGGTTTATATACACAACATTGGTATAACTATAAAAGACCAGCTCAACAAAAAGGGAATTATTTTATGACCAACTAGTTAGAAACACGTTCGCCGATCCTCCGAGGCTTCGGGTCCTCTACGACCGTCATCTAAGGACCTGAAAATGGTTATACAATAACCAGTGAGACGATGTCTCAGTAAGTTCACCCCTTAAACTCCGACTAGGAAGAAAATATGCCCTAAAGGCTACCTAAGCACCAACATAAGTCAGAGGACTTACCTTTATCTCGAATCCTTTTTGCCAGTCAGTATAATCAAATACCCGACCAAACAATTCAATTCAATTCAACCATTAATCAGTCGACTCATTTGACCATACCATCGATACCATCCATAACTCTATCGATTCAAATACTACTTTCCTAAACTAAATAGATATAATCATATATCATTGCTCTCCAAAGCTGATGTCTAAAATTTACTCACCGAAGCTGCTAGATCAATTATTCCTCACCGAAGCTGCTAGATAACTATAATGATCGCCGAAGCTAATATCTAAAGTGCTCACCGAAACTGCTAAAGTATTATTTCTCACTGAAACTGCTATAGACTTATAATGGTGTTAATGCTCCTCAAAGCTGTAGATCTATCTTGCTCACCTAAGCTGATTTGGTACTTATAAACCACTTTCGGTGTCAACACTCGATACCCAATATTTTCCAATTAAAATGTCAATATTTCATAATCATCACTTAATTTTACAAACATAACAATCAATTGAACAAACTAACCACACTGCTTTGCGTTCAATGCGAAATTCTAACAAATGACTCTCTCAAGTATAATTTCCAAAAAATATTAATTAATTAATAATTAAATAAATTCCGAAAATTAATTAATTTAAATATAAAATAATATAATTAAATAATATTTAATTTAAATGCAATAATTAATTAAAATTTTAATTAAGATTACACTAATCTAATTACATTATTAGACTAATTAATTCATCCACTAATCTAATCATGCACATAATATAATCAATATTTAATTAAACTAATTTAATCACCTAAACATACTTAACATAATCTAAACACCCCATAAACATAATTAACTCCCTAAGCAGAGTTTAGTCGGTAAGTCCACGTCAACAACAGCGACCGCGGCCGATAAGCTCCAAAGCGGTGATGCCAAACGGAGACCAGGCTGGGCCAAAAACGGCCACAAAACTTGCTGGATTTTCTTTGCAGCTGTTGGGCTCGGCTTCAAAAACTTCGGTGGGCTCGGGAACAAGGAGAAGACACGGGCTGCTGACTGGATTCTTGCGGGCTGAAGGCAGGGCTTCGATGGAGGCGCTGCGGACGAAGACATGGCTGGCTGATCGTGGGCCGCTTCATGAAGACCAACGGCAAAGGAGCAGCTGCTTCGGTGTCTTGTGGCTTCGGATGATGTGGCTGCTGGAGTCAACAGGATGGGATTTCGGTGGGGGTGTTGACCGAACAAGGAGGAAGCTCGGACGCGTGGGGCAAAATGGAGGGGGATACGGTCTGTGGGCTTCTTTGGCTGAGAGAGAGAGAGAGAGTGAGTGGAGGAGAGATGATGATGGATGGATGAGGAACGTGGATGAGGGACAAATGAGCGAGCGGTGGGATGGCTGATCGAAGGAAAAAAAAAAGAAATGAAAGCAAAACAGAAGCTAAAAAGGAGATGGAGCTGATCGAGCGAAGAGGGTGATGGTGGGGGGAAGAAGGCCTGCAAGAGGAGCTAGCTAATAGGAGAATAAAAGTCAACCATCGGGATTTGCTTCAGTGGTCATCTTTCCAATTTGGAAGGGAAAGTGGGGGTTTGAATCCCCACCTTCTCGTGGGAGTTGGGGTGGGGACGATTTAGTTTCAAGAGTTAATTTCGATTCCCACCGAGGAGGCAGAGCAAAAGTCTAAGAGTGAGTGTTAGGGTAGGAATAGAGTAGAATCGACAAAAAAAAAAAGAGGAGAATAAAAGTCAATAACCTTAGCCAACTAATTGAATGCTTGGCCCCCTTAAAGTCCACACACCTATATCTAATGTCCCCCGATTATTTCTTGCACAATAAATCCACCAATAATCCCAATTAAAGCCAAAAATGCAGCCTCCATATAGGATACGGATTTCTTCAATTTTGGGCTTCCATTCTTTATCAAATTCCTCAAATTTGATGTCCAATTTCGTCAAAGAAAATGCCCATACCATTTTTGTAAGTCCCTAACTCCAAATAGCTCGGCTTGAAAGTCAAAACTCCCCTCAATTCAGCCAATCCAAATTTCCGTTCGTTTTCCAAATCATCCATATCGATTTTCTGTAAAAATCTTGAATTCTCCGAAAATTCTTCGAATGATGAGTCGACGTTCTTAAAATAAATCGTGACATGACAAAATTTTTAATTTCTGAAATTGGGTTCAAATTTGCGGTTAATTTCAATCTGACGCGATTTTAGCGTGACCTAACCTACTAGGTAGATTTCAGGAACTTTTGGTGCAATTAACCTGTGATTGATTCATCTCGAGTCATAACGTACATCTTCGATCCATTGGCGGCTCTCGGTTGTCGTAAAAATCTCAAAATTTCAATTACGAGCATAGGGTAACAAAATGATAGACCAATCGGTTTAGTGCCGATCGACGAGAATTTTGCAATTTGGTAAATCACCCACACTCAATCACACATCTCAGTCGAATCGACCTATCTCCGATCCTTGATAGATTTTCAACTGTGCCGTAATGACCCTTGTAGACTAGCACGATCGAACAGTCGATTCCTAGTCAAATTCTCAAGTCTATTACATCAAAATCCCCTAATGACTTCCCCAAATAGTCTAGTTATCTCATGAATGATCAGCTTAAAGAATAGCACTATAGGCGCGTCGATGAAATGCCTGATTTATTCAATAGAAAACAGAATTGAAAATTCAGGTTGTCACAGGTGCTCATGGCTTCATTTCTCAAGTGATCGACGTGGAGAGGAAACCCTAATCTTTTAAATCATGTTTGGGACAATTGATTTAATTTTCCATAAAGCTTCTAACACTGAATGAAATCAAATAAGCCATACATATGGACCCTCCATTCGACCTTTTCTCTTACTTTATATGCCATTTGGTAATGCTAGTTGACAAGATTGATTATTTAGTGAGGTGATAAATTGTAAGAATTTATTATCAGTGAGTCAGGTCAAAGCCCTTGACAGAAATCTATCACACAAGCTCAATGAATTAATCTTCAAAGCCAGTCATGGCAGTTATAGCATCATATACACGTGTAAGTATGTCAATCGATGTAAACACATTTCTTCAAAAGAAACAAGAACTCAAACAATACAAGAAGTTAGCATTTTATGTGTGGAAAACGTTTATGATAAATATGGGTCTGCAACATCACCATAGACCACAGGTTCACGATGCTGAGGTAGAGCTAGACATGATCAGTGGGTAGGCTCAAGCTAAGCTCACTTGACCCCTCGTAATATTTTTCATTTTGGTGGCAAATTCGATGGACGAGCCTAAAATCCTTCTTGAGCCCACCCAAGCCCACTTACTTGTGTAAAAATCTTGGGCTTAAGAGGGCCTGAAAGGCATAGGTCCATGAAATTGTTCATCTAGCAATCTATCTAGTTTCTGCATAGAAACAATTTTTTATTCTTCTTTTTTTAATTTATCTAGAATGATATGCTGCAAGGGTGAGCATCAATTTAGGGTCAACTTTGAATTGACTTTAAACCGACCCAACCCAATCGGTCCTAGTCTAATTCCCCAAAAGGACCGGTCGATCATTTGTCCTAAGAGCTTAGAGTTAGTCTAACCCGACCAACCCTATATCTAATATATATTATGCATCTAATATATTACATATTATATGCTTTTGTCTACTCTAAATTCTAGCACCTCCTCCTTTGTTCTCTTCACGGTTCAATTTATTGTGTAAATCATAAAGTAAAAAAGAAATACAATCCTAATTCGACCAAAAAGAAAAAAGAAAAAACCCTCTTCACTCACCTTGGTTTGGCTTGCTTGCCTTGGCCTCGCTTGCTTTGTCACTCACTACTCGCCTTTATTCCATTGTCTCGTGTGTTTGTTTTTATGGTTTGTTGCTTTTAGCAAGTGTAAATTTCCGTTATTACCTTATTTTATGTTTACTTATTCAATATCGCATTATCGATAGATATGTAATTATAAATAATATGTTTTAAGAAATATAAAAAATAAAAATAAAAAATAATCAGTTAGTCCCAAATTGACTTTGGGATCGGCCATTCCTTAGTCATAATAAGCTCAACAAGGTCGGTGCTCAATCTCAAAAAGTGAGAATCAATATTGTATGGGTTAATCTCTAAATCAGGTGCTAAACCGGTTGCCATGTTCTGGTACACTCGACTAAAAGTGCAAGTGATCAAGTAGCAATTCTCACACAATCATTTTCATGATTTGCCAACAAGTGCAGTGGTTGGATTTGGACATTTTGATGTCCATACTCTCAATTTATCTCAGCGGCTATTTTGCGATTTGTTTTTAAGCATGTACGGATCGACAGAGCCCTAGTCATCTGTTTAGGTACAAGCACTGAGGCTAGATAAAACAAATAAATAAAAAATTGAAGTGATGTTTTGCAAATCCCATTTAGAGTGATTCACGTTATGCAGAATATAAATTCGAATAATGTCGAATATACTGAAATTACTCTATAAAACCAATAAGCTAAAGTAATGTGGCAAGTTTTTATCATCTCATTTTATGTTCTTCTACGCCATACGGAAGATAATTGCATCACAATACTCCATTCGTATTTCACTTCATGTACAAGACATTTTCTTATTACCATTCACTTCAGCTTGCCAAGGGCCCTCAAGTTACGGTACCCTACATAGTAAATTTGACAATAGAAAATATTTACCCATCTATCATTATCAACTTATAGTGTCAGTAGTATATGATTTATGAACATTGCAAATTAAAATTATCTCAACTGTTGAAGCGGGTTTTACCATAGAACTTACATAATTAGTCATTAGGTGACATGGATCCATATGGCACCTTCTTGTGGCATTCCATAATCAAGATTTGTTAAAAATAACTTCACCATTTTATTGTTTATTTCTCTTGAATCTTACAATTTATAAACTATAATTTTTTTTATATACAATATAAAATATGTTTGGAACGATAAACATGTAGGTTTACATATAATGTTTTGATTATTTATTAAATTTGAACAGTATTTTGAATTTTGACAGAAAATTAAAGTATTATTTTTGATGTTTAGTTTCATGTGTCCAAGCAGACCATTTCTCTTTTCCCATGCATATTTTTGTTTTCTTGTTTCTCTCTTTTCATTTTTCTTTTTAAACTGCGGCTTAGTACCTGCACGGCTACCCAACACCGTCAGCGCAGCACAATGCAATGTCAGCAAATGCAGAGTCTTGCTCGTGCACCTTATCTGTCACGCATCAGTCTCATCAAATCACATATAACACACATCACAAAAGGCCAAAATGAAAATGAAAAAAAAAAAAATTATATATATGAGCGTTTCTATTGACTAATAAATTCATGTGATACTAGACATTACTTTGAGGAAAATATTTTCAAAATTATTTATCCTCATGAAATAAATAGTCTTTATGGCACAATGGAAGGCCTCGAGCAGCTGCAATAAAATTTGAAGAGGAAATTGATCACGATAATGAACTTTTCTTTCTACATTGAAACAGGAGTCCACTTTTGGAAAGTTAAAATCAATTTGATTCCACTACTAAGGATTGGCCTGCTCCCAGCCAGTTTTGATTTTTCATATTTTTAAGCATGAAACGATGGAATTATGCCAGCAAAGAAAGCTTCCAACAAAGAATTTAAGCTCCAATTCTTATACCAAAAATTAATGATTTAGAAAAAAATTCTTAAAAATTGTCCTTTTATATCAATTAAAATAATTAATCAATGAATTTTTATTATTATCAACAAAAATTTACGTCTAAAAGTTTTCATGAACAATGAAAATATTTTTCGTTTATTCATTTTGTTAAATGATATGAGCAATTATTTTTAGGAATTTTTTTGTCAAATCATTCATTTTCCATGAGATAAATTGTAGTAGCAACCACGCAATTTGCTATGCCCAATGTAGTGACTTCTAGTGATCACATAGATGGGCTATTAAAACAAAGAAAAAAAAAAGACACAAATGATATCTAAACTATTACTTTATTTAATGTAATCCATGAATTTTTGATATCTATTCAATTTAATATTTGGACTATATAAAAATATTCAATGTTGTCCATGATTCTAAATTAAAGAAATGATAACATTAGATATTTTCATATAATTTAAGGATTAGATTATTTACCAAAAACTTAGAGACCATATTAAACAAATTAAAAATTCAAAACTAACATTCATAGATCATATCAAATAAATTAAAAATTTAGAAATAATCTTATATATTAAGTTAAAATTCATGAATCATTTGTATAATTATTTCTTTTCACGACCCTCTCATTAAAAATGTTCAGCGGGGCTGCTCACACTGGCCGACCCCGCCTCCACCCTTTTACTTATAAAAAGAGAAGGAAAATCTCTAGGGCTTTGTATTATTTTTCTTCTTTTCTGCTAAAATATCCTGAGTTTCATAATTTCAGGATGCATCGGGTCCTTCACGACAGGGGGAGGGGGGGGCCGATTCTTGGATTGTGGAGGGTTTGGGGCAGTGGGGGAACTGGCAAAGCTGAAATTACGCCGGCGGAAACTGCAGAAGCATCGGCCACACTGACCAGCACCTCTCGCTTTCACTGATGGCGACCGCCAATTATTTTTCCCCCAATAATTGGACCAACATCGGCTCCTGCGAGCAGCAGCAACCGCACTGTGCTCGAAGCCATCGAATCCAATTTCTCCTCTTTTGGCCCTTCACGAGATACTTTTATGCTTTCGACATCCAATGCCTCGAGTTCTCACCATGGATATGTAAACAAAAATTTGATTTGTTTTGAAAAATAAATAATTTGTAATATGTTTTTTTCTTAAAAATAGCCATCCCTATTGCTTACAAATAAATGAAAGAAACCTATTTTTATCGTTCTTGAAAAATATTTAGATATAAATCGTTATCAATGATAAAAACAATTTTCATTAGCTAGTTATATTAAGGCTCTGCTTGTTTAACGAAAAAATAAATGATTTGGGAAGTATTTATCCTAGAAGGATCACTTGTATGTTTAAAAAATAAATGGGCAAAAAATGTTTCTATGGTCTATGAAAATATTTGGACATAAATTGCTATTGATAAAAATACATTTTTCATTAATTAATTATTTTAAAAAAAATCATTTATGTTTATGAAAATGTTTTGAAATTATCCATTTTTGGTGAAATAAATGGAGTCTTATGGTGTGTTCGTTTCATGAAAAATGAGTGATTTGGAAAATATTTTTCCGAAAACGATTACTTATGTAGTTTAGAAAAATTAGTCAATGGAAAAAAAATTTCTTCGATATTAATCCATGCTTAACTATTCTCGTGGGTGAAAAAAAAATCTCATTCATTTATTTTAATAGAGGATATAAGGATCATTTTTTGAAAAAAAATAAAATTCAAATCACTCATTTGTTGCAAAACGAATGCACCAAAGTAATAAAGTTGTATAGGTGAGGACAAGCAGTGTGTTTATTTCTCATTTCTATTATGGCAATAAAGAAGTAGAAAATTTTTACTTCTCATTTTTTTTCCTAATCTACTGGACTAAAAATTTATTCTAAAAATAGAAAAAATAAAATTATATTACAAAACGGGCTTTGGTTCCAAACCTATTCTTGGGAATAGAAAATAGTTTAGAATGATTATCATGTGCATTCTAAGTTACTAAATTAGCACCCTGCAATTATTCTAATTTTAGGAAATGAAATGGCAATGTTAGGGTTTTGGACAAGATGCATTGGAGCTTTTATTTTATTTTTTTACTGATAAATATATTAGAAGTCCTAAAAATTGTCATGAATATACAAATAAGTTTTAAAAAATTTTAAAAATACAATCAAATTCTTAAATTTATCACGGAAGTGCAAATTGAGCTATAAAACTCTAAAAACTGCAATCAAATCTTTCAATTACCCCATCCAACTTGACAAATGGAAAAAATTAACAAGTTTTAGGATTTGATAGCACCAATTTGATAATTTTTAGGACTTTATTGTATTTTTTTAAAAAATTTAGAACTCAATTGCACTTTATGATAAGTTTTATGACTTTCAACATACTTATCCCATTTTTTTAGGCCTTATGTACAATTTATTACCATGAACATGTATTGCATTGAGAGCAGTCTTTGGGCCATAAGAGTTAGTTCTCAATGTGAGGTGGGGGCTAACCGATTGAGCTACTTGATTATTTTTTTGGAACTGGCAGGTCGATTCAATATATTTTTACTCACTTCTCACATCTTTAGCTTTTAGTAAAAGACAAATTTCATAGAGACACTTTGTCATACGAAGCTGATGGAAGTAATCCTCACATTGTGATTGAATGTGCTGACCATGTGGGCTCGGACTTATATTGAGCTAGATGGATCGAACAATCAAGATGGCACGATTCCAAGGGAAGGGATCCAAAAGAAGTGTAGTAAAACCACGTAACATAGCACGATACACCTTATAACAGTACATAGCCAAAAAAATCAAGGCACTTTAGATTCGTAGCCCAAAGTAGATGTCGATCAGGTCAAGTACAAGACCATAGCTAACAAGACTTGGTGGAAAATCACTTCAAAGAGTGCCAATGAGAACAAGAAAAATCTGACAAAAGGGTTTTAAAAAAACACAATTGATGTGACAGCTGGCGACGAGGTGGGCCTGAAAGTGGGCCCACTGAGCCTCCCAACTTTACGCAACGCCAGGCCCGTATGAATGGAGTGGGCCACGGCTGGCGAGTACAAGCATCACATCGAGGCCCACCCACCAGATCAGCAATCGTCCCACCGCACGTCGCGTGGTCCTGAGTCCTGACCGACGATTTGATAAAAGTCGATTTCATAAGTCGTCCTGCATCACACCTGTGCGCGCAGTTCCATACGACGACGCGTCTCATCGCTGCAAATCGATCACATGAGGTGAAACCACACATGGTGGGGGGAGCGGAATGAGCGGAATGGAGTGGACCATCTTGTTCATTCTGATGCGAGGACTTCGGCGGGCCCGAGGCAGGCGTCAGCCCGCCGGCCCGATAGGCCCACCCGGCGGTCTAGGCGACATGTTGGGCCCGACCTCGGTTGCTGTTTGGGATGGGGTACACCTACGGGCAAGTGGCATTGATGGTTTTGGAAAGGTACTTCTCATGTTTTTTGGCAGGCTACGGGCGAGGAGGGATTTGAACCCGCGGAACAGTGGGATCATAGCCACGTGCTCCCCTCCATCGAGCTACAGTTGCCAACCTGTCTTCATCGTACATCTTGTCAAGAATACACTGAAAAAGGGAGCTTTTCCTCTTCCCATCTAGAATTTCTCGGGTCAAGAAGACACGAAAACGTCTCTTTCTCGTAATAATGGAGCTTAAGGAGGAGTGGAGTGAGAGAGAAGGGGTTTCAGAATTTGAGTTTTGAATTACATAACCTTTTTCAAATATGTTCTTTCTCATGAAACAATAGTAATAAGAATGATTATTAGTAAGCTTTTTGAATTATCATTTGAGTGTTTGGCCCGACCAAGCTTGACAAATTTATGAGTAATTTTTTGAGATTTTTCGAATCTTGGACAAGATTGACAAGACTTTTGGTCCATTAATATGAGCCTTGCACAACCATTGAGCCAATAACTATTCCATCAATCATACTTTTGGTTTAAAATGAACAGGTCTTTAGTGAAGTCATGATATCTAGAAGATGGATACTTAGAACGCGTTTGGCAATCGGCCAAATGTAAAATTTTTTATTAATTTGTTATTGGGAATATATTTGAGAAAGAAATCAATTTGGTAAAATTTTTGTTCATAAGATCAAATTTGTTTTTAGAAATGATTTAGAATTAAATCAAAAAGTAGAAAAAAATTGATTCTTTCTTTCCGAGAACAATTCTAAAATCAAAGTCAACCCATTTTTTTTTTTTTTATCTTTTTTCTTCTTGTTCTTCTTCCCTCTCTCTTCTTCTTCCACTACCACCATCGTCAGCCTCCACTAGATGTTGCCAGACCATTGCGAGGGGTTGCTTGGCCTTGTTGAGGTGGACCTTGGCCCAACCACTAGGGAAGCTTGGCCTTGACAAGGGCCGGTGATGCTCCAACAAGGTCATCAGCCCTTCTTTGGGTGGTCACTAGCGACGGCCAGGCTAGCAACCAGCCAAAGGAAGATAGATGAAGAAGAAAAGAAAAGAGCGAAAAAAAAAAAAAAAAAAAAAGAAAATAGACTTGATTTTGGAGTTGTTATCGAAATAAAGAAGTAATTTTTTTCTACTTTTTTAATTTTATTCAAAATCTATTCTGGAAACAAAAATATTATCAAATAGATTTTTTTTTTTTTTATTCAGAGGAACAAAATGAAAAAAAATAGAATCAAACATTGTTTAGTCGATTATCAAACATACCTTTATTTTGACTTATCCTTGGAGTTTGATTTTGAGGTTCTAGAGGTTTTTGCATGTTATGAATATTGCTCTTCATCACCATAAAGGGATAACAATTCTCTACATACTGGCAATCTCAATGTCATAAAAGGAGTAACAGTCCTTTGCAGGCTAGAGTCGGCCACGATCGGGGGCCAAGCAGCCAGCAGCAAGGGGTGGGAGTTGAAAGAAAAAAGGCCATCATCACCTAGGCTAAAGGGTGATGACGGCGAGGCCGAGCGGCAGCCGCCGATGAATTCAGGCAGAAAAGACCGTGTGGAAGAGAGAAACTCTTTTTCACACCTGAAAAAAGTTCTTTTTCACACCAGAAAAAAGTTCTTTTTCTAGGGCTCGTGATATTACGCATCCGGGTAGCACAAATGTATAAGTAAAAACAAAAGGCTTGCCAACGGTGAATGTGTAAATCCGAAGAAGTTCAGCTTTTATGTAGCAAGACAGACAACAAAACATTCATTTTTGTATAATGTCCGTCCCTCACCCCCTCTATAAAAATCAGCTGGAGTCGATTTATTTCATCACACGATGAAGGGGTCCTTCAAACTCTCTCCTCCTTCCCTCCCTCCCTCCCTCTCTCTCTCTCTCTCTCTCTCTCTCTCTCTCTCTCACGTAAACACACAGAGAGGAAAGAAGCTGGTCGTTGCAAAGTGAAGTATGCACTGATGATCTGTACGAGATCGTCGAGGGTGAAGGCGGAGACGTTTAAGTCCTGTCATGCTTTTCCACAGCTTTCTTGAACTTCCTCGATCGTGGAGATATTACAGACTACGAAGCTCAAGAAAGCTGTGGGACGACATGGCGATTCAGGATTTCTCACAATCTCAGTTGCTCTGCAGAATAATTTTCACCGGCTCTGAATTCGCTAGCATACGATTCAGGTAAATCTCGATGAATCTGTGTGTTTCTCTTGATATTTTTTGGTTGGTCATAGAAATGCAAGAAGAGAGACCAAAGCAACGACTTTTTTCCTGCTCCTTGTACTTTGAAAAATGTTCAATTTAAGCCCGTTTAAGCTCGTGTGTTTATTTGGTGATTGTCAAAAGTCCTTGCGCCGTTCTTCTGTGATTATCTAAAGCACTTATGTCACATTTGGGTCCAAAATTTGACATGAGATATCGGGTCCACACCGGCCATTACCGGGGGAATTTCTTGCCTGGACCTAGGTTTCGGTGGAAAGGATTAGAACAATCATTGATCCACTTGGGGACCATATATGGGCGCACAAGATTGATGACTGTGATCGCACTCAATCCATTGATCTGGGTTCGAGCAAAAACTTCCCCTATGATCGGTAGCTACAAGAAACTATACTTTTGGCCACATACTTTTAGGATGTTCAATGTTAATCTCTCCACCTTTTTGTGATAACTACGGTCCCTACATCACATTGGTATCCAAAATGCGATGAAAATGTGGAGGGAGGGAGACGGGTAGAGCCTAATTTACAGAGTAATTTTCTTTTATTACATGAGAGTCTTGTTTAAAGAGATTACATAAACAGGCATTGCTTTTAGTGAGCAACGCTCAACTCAAAGCCTTTCGTTTGAGTTTAAAATGGTGGCAGAAAGATGCGGTTGAAAGTTGAAACGAGATGACAAACGAGTGAAAGAAATGTTTGTTGGGCCTTAGGAGCGTGCGTTAAGTTCCTCATAACGAGTGAAAGAAACAACATTCAGCCTCCGAGATGATGCAAGGCATAGCGTAGCCTCGACCACTCACGGCACCAGTCGACTAAGTCAATTTCCTTCTAGCAAAGCCCAGGCCCCCAGATATCGCTAACTCGACATCTTCTACTAGCTTTTCCGGTTAGAGATGGTGAAAGTACTTGAACTGTCATACAGGGATGGTACGCAAATTGTTATGGAGGAATCATTCGGAGTGTCGTCAAGAAAATATCGCAAGGACCACACGCATAGCGCGCTTCATTGGTGCAATGTCCTCTTTTTCTTCCCTGATCACCTTAGAAACTGTCACAGATCACATCACATCTCTGAGAAGCTTAAGATAAACTCATCATCACGTGATCACATTAGTCAGACCACGCTTCTTGCCGAGAAAAACCCTAGTGACCTGGTACATGTAGCCCCACGCTGCATTATTGCAGGATCCATTAAGTTTTCGCTCGAAAGGAACCGCTCATGTGGGGGAAGACGCAAGGAAACAAAAACAAAAGGATGGGAAAATTCTCATTGGGTAGGAGTTGGATCTCATCTCAAGCTTTTTGTCAGTGGAATTAGGGTTTGGTCACCCCTCCAATCAAGCTCGTGAACTGGAGAGAGATACCCGGAAGCTGCCGTCTCTGAGAAGATTCCCCGAGTTGCCCTTTTAGCACCAGTAATAATTGCAGCTCCTCTTGTTGGCTTTCTTTTGTGGTCCTGAAGTGTCCGGTTGCGATCTCCTAAGTTTCAGTGAAAAAACAGGGGAGTTTACCTTTGTCACTAGGTGACCGCAGGGTGCGTTTTTTTTCTTTTTTATCTTTACCCCTCATTGGTGGTGACTGGTTTTGTTCGATTGCCTGAATTGTCGAAGCTGAAGATTCAGTTCGATCCCGACCGAACTTTCCTTTTTCAGTGGAATTGGGATTCATGCATGTACATGGAAGTCATATGACAAAGTGAATGACATATTTGTACTCTATACAGAGTGGATTGGATGAATCCTAGCCGTCATATCTTGTGAGTTATGTCTTCCTATGCCATTTCCGACTAATTTCATATGAACCAGCACTAGGAAGAGCTTTTCTGTATCGTGGTCATTTTGTCAGCCTAATCGATAATTTGATGAGAATTGAAACTATTTATGGTGACATCTATATTTTGGTTAAATGAATTTTGAAAGTGGGATTAATGTTGGATTAGCATTGCAACATTAGTTAGTATTATGGATGACAATTCTTGATGTAACACAAGAGCACGGACGAATAGCTCATTGACAAAAATTTCATATGTTTTGGCCAATTAAAAATCCACTCATAATTACGCTGAGAAATTTAGTTAATGTCAGAACATAAAAAAAATTAGATGATACTAATATGATGGAACAACATGAATTAACAGCTTGATTAACATGAAAAAGATTCAAGTATTAGATAATCTATAATGTGTTAGACGTATACCGTGATGTGCATTATCCCAAAAAATATGTACTATTTTTTTTTTTTTTACCTCAACTTGAGTTACACCTCAGCAATCTATTTCCATATCTATATAAGCACAATATTACATAATAATCCAAACAACTTTCTAAGTTGTTGCCGTGGAAGTCATGATGTTTGAGTATACTATCTCTATCTCGCAATACACTACTAATCCTTACTTTTGAATAGTTTTAGGAGAATATTACCTATATATGGTAACATCTTCATATGCAATATTTCCTCATTAGCTAGATTATCCAAAATTTTGTGGCAAAAGATTTTTCTACTAATGTTTAATAAGTTTGCTTGTGAAGATTAAATTCAAGGAGAGCATAAATTCTTTCGATGGCAATATTTTGCAATATATTCAATTGGCAACTTTAATTATTAAAATTAATATATGTATTAGAGAAAAATGTGACTTTGAAATTATTTGGCTTCTCTACCCTTTTTACAAATATTTTAACTTGATCCACCCAATCGTATTAGGGTTTTCATCTTGATTCAAACTCTAGCTAGGTTTTTTGGATATTGGTTGGCGCAACAAAATAGGTACAATATATGTTCTCACGGGGCAGGGACAAGGAATGTAGTCCCAATCCCCAATCTACGCCGTGCCCATCGCTAATCAATTTAAATGTGTCAACGAGCAAATTAGATAGTTATTCCTGTGAACATTTTTGGAAAATCTTGTGATCATCAATTAAGTAATATCGGTACCATGAAGCAGCACAATTTCCTAGGTGATACATCGATGCACGATATTACAAATGCAGAAAGCATTTCTCAAAGGTTGTGACCGAATTATGGAATTTTAATTGTTCGTAGACCTCTTAAAGATTTATTTGAACTCTTTCTCAACCCATTCCCTGACGCTAAATAATAAATATATTTTGGATTCTAGCTTTTCTTAATGCGTAGGAGTTGCATCCCTTTCTCAAGCTTCTGGACCATGTATGCAATGAATTGAATATTTTCCAATTCAAATTTGGCATTAGTGTACCACAGAATGCTTAGCATAAGTAAGAAAATGTCCAACTGTCTCTAGCTAGGCTATAGTGACCTTGACCAATAATTCTCAGCATCTGTAATAAGGCTCTGACCATATGGCAAAGACTTTAATTAGCCGGACTTACCAAAATAATTCACATCTCCTCAGCCCTAAAGATTATTTTATGTGGAACCCAATTATATTCTGACAAATTAAAGGCAGGAGAGTAAAAGAGAAACGCATCATATGCCGTCCACACTCTCTTTAAGCTGCTTTCAATACCGCGTCTGCTTTTCCAGCTTCTTTTGGAATTATTTCATGCACGAATACATTGAACTTTGGAGTTTTAGGTTTTTATCACATGGTCTAAACTATTTCAAGGACATGTAATACTTATATTGGCAGAGTCTTGGCATTTCTTGAAATAGCTAGTCATCATCACTTACAAGCTGGACATTAAATCTTTGGACCACGGAATATCTACGTTTATAATCTAATCGGCAGCACCTATCAAATCATGTTAGCGAGCGATCAAGTAATGTATTGCAAATCCCTTGGTAAAATGGATCATGATTGGTTTTCATCAGGTGAATTTTCGAGCTTGGAAATGCGATCCGATAGATTGTTTATAACTTTGATGCCCTAAGTCCAATTGCCAAATGAATAATGTTGAGCTCACTTCTGCCTCGAATCCACTTCTTATGTGGGTTTCGATCCATTTCATTTCTTAAAAGAATTTGGCCTTCTTGAGCCCATTTGCTGCGATTTTTTTAATTATTTCAAAATTTTGTTTCTGTTTGGAGCTTTTCCCTTCATATTCATTAGGGTTTACTAGGGCTTATAATGTATTTTGTGTGCCGGCGGTTTAATTAGCACTAACCCCTTTAATTTTATTTTATTTTGTATGGTTATCTTATTAACCTTTTTTTTTTTTTGGTAAATATTATCTTATTAACCTTTATTAGTTAAAAGGTTTTTTTTTTTGGTTTTATTAAGTATTTTTGGAAATTATGAAAATTCGGAATTTTATTATTATTTTTTATTCCAATTTTTTATATGTGTCTTTTCAAGACAATCTTTGGAAATTATACTTATTCAGTTTGTAATCTTTCCCAAAGAGTTGCATTTGTTTATTTTGCAACTTCTTCCAAAGAGATACCTTTGTTCACTTTACAATATTTCGTGAAGAGTTACCTATATTCTTTAAGTGTGTGTGTGTGTGTGTGTGTTTTTTTTTTTTTTTTTGCATTAACAAGAAGGAAATCATTTTTCAAGTCTTCTTTCCAAAATTATAGCTATCTTTTCAATTGTTTCCTAAAGAGGCTCTAGAAATAAACTAGAATTGCTATATAATATTTTCATTTGAGATTTTTTTTGTATCCGGAAGAATATTTTCCGGTGACAATTAATAAAATTATTGGACAAATAAATCCTTAAAGAAAGTGATATCACGCTTTAAAGTCCGACTTGATTGCTCTATTGATTCGAAACCATATTTTCCCAACAAATACATCTAAAAGTGCATATTCATATTCTCAAATAAATGCCTTTCTCAAGCAACAATAACGCAATGTGTGTGTGTATATATATCTACAAGTACATAGTCGTATGTTACGTGACCCAAAAAATTCCTTTTTTCTTGAAATAGAATCGCAAACTTGCAAAATTTCGATTGTTATGAATTTTAGCTCCTCTTTTTCGTTTCAATGTCCTTTCGGTTTTGGCTAATTGAACTCCTTTTCTACCCATCAACGGCTAATGAAGCGGAAAAATTTATCCAATTAGTCTTAAAATATAAATAAAAATTCAGTACTAAATATTCTAATTTTGTCAATTTAATTATAAATCTTTTCGTAAAATTTCAATATAATAATCCCAACTGATTTTCCCTAAAAAGAGCTGACATGGTAGTCCAGTCATCGCTAATTGTGCAATATGGCACATTGTTACGTCAGCAATTTCTAACAAAAATTTTCTAAAATGGCTATATTAAAATTTTGTGCAAAGGCATAAGACTAAATAAGCGAAATCGGTTGTTTTCTTGTGGCACACCACCACATCAGCCATTTTTGATAAAATTGATCGAAAGAAATATATTGAAATTTGGCGCAACATTATAGGATTAAATTGACAAATAGGACTAATTTCCCCTTACTTCCTGGTCGGGGATGCATGAACTACATATCCTATTCAAAATCACCACTTACTGTGAGGCACTATTCAATTTTATGGACCAATAAATAAACCGAAACAAGGAAACATGGGGTCATCAAAATTGAAGTGACATTACGGAAGTGAGTAGGTGGGTGTTCTCTGAAGAGGAATCTTTGCCAAATACAAGGCTACAAAGTTTCATCATGAGAGCATTAATTGATTGATGAAATGCTGTTGAGGTCCACTAGAGAGATTAGCTTATAAAGTAGGCATAAGATGAGGATAGGCTGTTTTTCGCGATGTAATGATAATGTAGAGCCTGTCTTTATCAACTTGTTACTCGAAATATAGTACGCTCCGGGTGTTAAGTGGCATGCTTATACGATATATCCCCACCAATGTTGTTTTCAAATTGTGTTGCCATAACTTTTTTCTTAGCGATTTGCTTTCAAATTTCGAAATGCCGTTGGTGGGAAACTCTTCCGCGTAGCGGAGCATGGGTGGACTATGGTTACAATGAACTATAATGAGAAGGAGGACGGACCCACTCACAATCTACTAAGAAGAAAATTAGCTTGATGGGTTAGAACCTAATTTCATAAGAGCATAAGAATAGCCTGCGCAAAGAAGCCTAGTTAGTGATAATCTTCCCCATACCGTATTATGGCTACGCAACCTCCTTCTTTGATAACTATAAAGGTTAAGGACAAAGATTAGGTGTCATTGACATTACTTTTTGCTTAGCTAAATTACATTTTGCATAATTGCCCTAATTTTGACTTATATGAGATTCGTAAAAACTGCGTCATTTTGAAAGAAGAAATTATAATATTCCATGTTCGATCATTACATAAAAAATTTCATGGCAAGTGGAGTAACATGAGATGATTAAGGTATCGTGAACTTATCAAGCCAGTAATACAACGTACGTTTATGACAGTGATGTTTGTAGCTAGCTATCTCATTTATATAAAACATGTGCCAATTATTCATGACACCACATCCTCGTATAGTAGACTTGGGTATGGCATAATGATATTTCCAAAGGAAAGCACAAAAATCTCATGCACACATATTTCAAGATCATATGACTTCATTAAAGTCCGCCAAAAGTCTTGTTTCATTAATTGCAACGCCCCTCTCTTGTTCTTTTTTGGATTGATTAATCGAAGTGCTAGAATTCTTCCTTCTGTTAATGGAATAGGCGACCGTGAGCGGTTGGGAACCGAAAGCTAGCGTTGAAGAATGCATTTGAAGTTCAACCTTAGTGGAGAATGTGAAGGTAGCTGTTGAATGAATTAACCAATTGCTTTAAGTTATTGAACCTTTGATCGCGGATATAATGGAGATGGAGAAAGGTCACTAGCATAAGTCAAAAGCCTAGGCTTTACCGTTCATGGGTTTGTTGGGTGTTTTATAGGTTTCCAAGAAATCAGGGCCTATGCTCGCTCCTTGGATAGTAAAAAAAATAAAGGATGGAAAAAAACTTGGTTGAGCATCTAGTAGAATGACTTATCCAATAATTCATTTTCTCATTGCGCCAGAACTCTAACCCATGTAAATTGTATGGAGTTAGCTTAGTAGTTAAAGGGCGAACTCGCATGAATTAGGCACATGTCACAAATTCGACTTCTCAAACCATTATTTACATACAGTTACATATATGAGCCATTCAACGTGACTTTAACTCCCTTCTAGGCCCCACACTTTACCTACTCAAGATTATTTCCTCATCAATCAGCAAAAAGTAAGTAAATAAAATTGCGTCATAAGCATCCCTAAGAGCTGATCATACCAGTTGGACACTATACTTGAAGAGAGCACGTAGTTCGGGAAATCAACTCAAAACCGGATGCGACAGCTATAACTTATTGAGTACACAAAGGAAAATTACTTGATCACACTATTTTTATGATAGAAAGTTTATCATGCCATTACTCCATCGACACACGAAGGAAAAAAAAAGAAGTTCTAGGCAAAGAGTATAATTTGTGTTATGTGTTGATTTTATGTTTTGTTTGTTTTACGGAAAATGAACGATATGGAAAACATTTTTCTAAAAGCAATTGCTTGTACTGTTTATAAAAATATTTCCAAAGCATTCATCTTTTGCGAAATAAATAGAGTCTTAATTCTTAGATAACACAAATGCCAAATCATAAAGGATAGTTTTGACGCATCGGCTTAATCACATGAGTTCACCCTCTTATGAAAGTGCCCTTATATCCTCATATAACTTTATCATCTTCCAATCATTTTCAAAAGAGAAAAGTTCTCATTAACTCAAAGAATGGGAAAGATTAAGTATATTAACTAGCTTACGACCTTCCTTAATTAACCCTAACAGCAAATTAGAAGCCCAAAAGATGCCTTCAACTTCAAGAATCAAATAAGGGTTTTTGTGGGAAGTTGGGAACTTATTTGAAGTTTCGTATGATGAACGTGCACTACGGAGATCGTGGGTTATTTTGAAAGGGAAATGGCGGAGAGAAGCAACAAATCAATAATGGCGTTCCCCTTTTTTTCGTTGGCCAAGGAAAGGGAGATGTGTCCCGTCGCTATTCACCTATTTATATCCCTCCAACCCATTCGGACATTTGCATTGGCAACCAACTCATCACTTGAAAGCTACCAAAAAAAATGGTTGAACGTGATTGGCTCCGATTCATCGGCCATCCTTCCTTGAGGCGAATTTGCAATCGTACTGAATGGATGAAGCTATTTCAATAGAAGATTTTCTTGATTTGCAAATTCCTTATAAAGTTGCCATTTTTCCTCGTATAACTCCCTTTCCTTTTTCATGATAATTCGTTAAATTTGGACAAGCTAGGGTGATCAAGATGAGCAACATTCCCATCTCTGTCTGCCCTAGAAGATCCACTATGTTTTGCTAATTGGAATCACGTACAAGATGTCACAGTTCTTAGGGTTGTACCTTCCTAATTTCGGTCCCAATGTTAGTTATATTGCTGAATCGATGGACCTTCAATTTGAGAGGAGTTGAGGTTTTATTTATAAAGTGGGAGATTGACCAATCATATATAAGCTTCTACATTGTATTAGGAAACATTTTTCTACTCCAACAACATTTAGCAATGCGCATGTTCTTCCAATATGGTGCAGAATATATAAAATTAAGTAATAGATTATTGACATATCGCCGCAAGTTCAAGATGCATGTACTAAACGAGAGAGAAAAGGGAAGGCTTTCGTAGATGTGTATAGTCTTGAAAGGATTTTTCCTAGGGTTTTGAGGTAAACAAACAGGAGATTACATTGAAAATTTTGGCTAATCAACTAGACTAGTTGGTTAAGAGAAGTTCTAGTTTGACTTTAGACTGGTAGGCTTGAATCAAATACCAAAGACCTAAAACGTGCAAGACCTAGATAGCTCTCATGTGTGCCATTCATAGTTCCACATGTTGTTTTCGCATACATAGATTGTCTTAAATTCAAAGATAAATTGACAACAACATGTGAGGTCTACATGATCTACGGTTCTCGCGCATCTAGTTGCACCCAACTTTCACTCGTCACTGGCCGGACTAACTGGTTTGCCATGGAATTCATTGATCTTATAATTTTAGTTTCTCATGTATCATTATTGGAGGAGAAAAATGATATAGAAAGTAATCGGTTGGTAATAATGTTTGTCTGTCTTTATCATATCATAACAAAAGAATAGAGATTAGATTCAATTTTTCTGAATCTCATCATCTTTCCTTATGAAATGAAAGCATTACAAATAGAATCGCATAAAGAAAAAGCCACTGTTGCTACTTGTTTATTGGAATGCTGTCTTTCTGTTCTTTCTTTATGGAGAGTGCATAAATTAAGCATTGAGCAAAGGACAGACACTATAGTTAACAAACAACCACACAAATTGTCCAATTGATGTGTAATCAATCGCGCAAATGACTTATTTATTATCTCTTTTGCCAACGGAATCAGCAGAAATGAGGTTGGATCCTTGTGAGAGAATATTTTGAGATACAAAGAGGGAGCACCAAAAGGAGAAATAAAGTAAAGTCCATTGATCATCTCTGGTGAGTAAAAAATACTGCAATTTACAAAAAGATGAGTGATTCCAGCAATCTTAAGCCAAAATAAGCAAGTAAAGTAAAGCAAAGCGTGTGTATTATTGAAGTAGCCACATCAGATTATTCTTGCAGTCTCTATTATCTAATAATCAATTCCCCTAATGAAATATAAAAAAAGATCCGCACAAAATAATTTGCATAATCTTAAGCCAGACCCTTCATTAGATCTGATCTAAATTTTAAAATGCAGCAACAATTTGCATAAGCTCGGGCATTGGAAATTAATGGTACATTTCATCTGGCTTATGGTTTTGAAAGAAGAACTTCATATTAAAGAAACTTTAATATTCATTTCCTCAAAAGGAGAGGCCGGCAAGAACATGAGAATCTTATCGAAGGCACATCAGGAGGCACATCCGTTCTAACAAAGACAAAACAATGTTTCTTTTGTCATTTGCAAAGTCATATATAGGAGGGGACCTTTCTTGCCTCTCTCTTGTCTTTAACTCCACATACAAAAGGAAACCCTAATTTCCTTTTTGCATTAGAATTTCCTTTTCATGGGGTTTCATGGGGTCCCGGGAAAAAAGGCCATTTTTTGCAAGTTGGTTGATGTATGTCTTTGGTTTCTTGTTTCATAATCAAGATTTCATCTACCCAATTATCGTCAAGATTAATTGCCCCAAAACCCTCAATACGTTTGTTTGAGTGGGTATTTCAACTTAGATCAAAGTAAGAGAGATTCATTGCAATTGAACTATGATAGTCTTTAAAAAGCAAAGATATAACTAGCTTTATTCTCAGGACATTATCGATGTAATGCAAGCAATACTATAACGTACTAATGACGCGTACATATAAACAAGCAATCCATCTAACCTCTTCAAATGCACATTTTAGTACCTAAATCAGGCACGGCTTGCATGATTAACCTTTTTGTTAAATACCTAGGAAGCAAACTGAGAGAAATGCGTGACTTTGCAGACGTGCAGGTGAACATCATCAAGAATATTACAAAGGTATAGAAGAGAAATGCAGAACAGATGACATGATATAAGAAAATTCCCTCTCTGGTGAAAACCGTGACCAATCCCGAAGGCAAATGATGATGCGCGAGGCCAGAATCCAGATATGACTCAAAAGTACAGAAACATAAGAAACCCCACAGTCCAAAGTACAGATCGAATAGATCAGCAACAGGTTCCTTACAAAAAAAAAAATACAAAGTGATGGCTTTTAGATCTGCGTTGATCGGCCATGAGCTTTTATCTTTTATTGATCTATAACAGAAGCCCCCACATGGGGGCGACTCTCCGAAGCAAGAAAGAAGTATCTCACACATTGCTCTGGCTTAAAAAATAACAAATTTCACCAGATCCACGTCTAAAGAAATACTCACAGAGAGAGAGAGAGAGAGAGAGAGAGAGAGAGAGAGAGAGGAGAGAGAGGGAGAGGGAGTACAACTCCTTCTCACTATCAATGATGAGATCAATCAAGAACGTAAAGGAGTACAACTAAACACCGATGAATTAACCAAGAATTCCAAGAACAAGAGAAAAACCGGAGGATGAAAAAAAATCAAAACTTTAAGAGCATTTGCACTTGAAAATGATGAAATCCTTCACTTTTCAAGAACACCAATGAGAGAGGCTCCTGTTCTAGCGCATCAATAATCAGATTTGCAGAGGACGTCGTCAAGAACGGCACCTTTAGCCTTTACATACCCAACAGAAGTAAAATCAATACTAACCGCGCAAAATTCTGAATACTTACCATTCGCGGGGATGATTTGGGCGGAGAATTTTTCGCTTGACCCTATTTGTATCTTCCCACAGCTAGCTTGAACCGCAATTGAAACAAGGACTAGTTGAAAGAGTGTGAGTGCGTGTTTGTGTACTTGCTTCAAAAAGATCCCCATTAATATATGCAGTTCAAGAAAGCTGTGGAAGAATACAAGGAGGACCATTCACTGGACACCCTTAGAAACCCTAAAAGCAAAAAGAGTTTGAGAGAGGGGAAGAAGTAGGTGAAGGTTAGGCAGAGAAAAGGGTCTAGCATAGGGGTGGTATTTATAGAAGAATTGAGTCCCCTTTTTTGCTCCACCACCAATCCCTAGAAGAATATTGGGCTGAGAGATTGCTGAATCCACCATTTTCTTTTCTGAAACTGTTTCCCTTATTAAAATATTTTGTGTCTACACTAAAGTCTTAAAAGCACTCGAGGCAGCTCAGCATAAACTCTTGTTTTGTATTTTTTTTTTTTGTTTAATGTAAATCTTGTAGTAGACATATTTTGACTTCTTTAGTTATAAAAATAACCGAAACTTTTACGGTATATAAATATTGACACGTAAATTTACATACAATTTATTATTATTATTTTCTAAAACTTGCATAGGAATACAAAAAAAAAAGTACTTTTGACCTAAACTTAATGTTAAACAAACAAATCTTAAGGCTTGACCGGAAACTAAGGAAAGTGGGGGGGAATGCAAGTACTTGTGAATTATATGGAATTTTTTCAAATTTTTTTGAGAGAGAGAAGAGATGTAGAGAAAATTCTAATTTTATTCATATTTTCATTTCCCACCTCCCAATATTTTTTTCCATGTCCAAGGTTCCCAAACTAACTTGTTTTTTTTTTTTTAAAGTACTAACCACATACACCGTATAAAGTCAATAGCTAGCAAAATTAATATTATTTTCCTCATCCTGTCCTGAGGCATTTTTTCTCATATATTAGCGTTTGGAAAGGCCGACACCGTTCGATCCCACTCCCGGTAACCCAGAAAGCTGATCACAAGAAAAGCCATCAAAAAACGTGCGGCTACGATGCAAGTTGCCGCATCTGACGGTGATCGAAACCCTAGATGGGGCACACAAATGGCGGGGCCCACCTCAGATCTGTCCTCTTCTCTTTTGGAGGAGGAAAAGCGTAGATGGCCAACCCACGCGCCCCGACGCCGGTTGTTGACATTCGCCGAACAATTAAAACCTAGCTCATGGCATGAATCTATGAATACAATATGATACATATTATGACCTCGTTTATCGATGATTTTTAAATTTTTCAATGATTATTTAGTGAAAATAAGATTCTCGACTAAGAAATTTGAAAGAACGATATTTCTATTATTAGGCACCACATATGCACTCGGTTTTCTAATTTGATAGGAAGTCTAGCCTTAAATTCGATGCTAATGTATCGTGTTGCGTATGTTATTGTACGAAATTCAAGTTATTAGTCCTTTTCTTGAGTGTTGATATTGATAGCCACTAAGGTAACAAATTAAAGGTCACTTTAACCCAAAGTGAGGTGGGGAGAAAGAGAAAGGGGGGGGGAGCCTATGAAGGAACAAGTCTCCCTTAAACCTGAAGTCCACATTTTAATCTCACTGTCCCCTTTCACTATTTGATCAAATATAAAACTTATTCGGTGGGGAGCGGAAAAAAAAAGTAAAGTTACTCTTAGATCTGAAACAAATTGACGAGAAAAAAACAAATGAGTGCCATCAGCAATCATATAAGAAAAGGATTACAGCGAGCAAACAAAATGCGCTAGTAAAAAATCCGCTCGAATATACTCGAAAAGACACCAGCATAGCGATTGGCGGGCCGGCTATAAATTTTCAATTCAAATTATCCAATATTTCCCCCAACCAAAGGATTGCATTTGGTAGACATTATTAAGTTACTCTTAAATTCAGAACAGATCGACAAGAAAAGTCAAATGAGTGCCGTCACCAATCCTATCAAAATAGGATCTTAGCGAACAAACAAAATGTGCTAAGTCAATAATTCATTTGAAATGCACTCATAACAGCGGAGCTATCGACGGGCCGGCTATAAATTTTCTATTCGAATCATCTGCACTGGTGATGAAAGGGATTATTGCAAGGTGTGGGGGGGGGGTGGGGGTAAAGCAAGAGAAAGAAAGGGAAAAAAAAAGGAGAGGGGTGGGGGATTAAGAGGAAATTATAGAATAATTTGGGGGGCAAAAAGGAAATAAATGGGAAGTTCACATGGAGGCATGTGAGGGGGGTGACCCACCCGTGGGGAGGTGTGTGCGTGGGAGTCGGGACACTGCGTACACCCCCGTTTTTCCCGGGACGGAGGTCTCTTTGTCGGGCCGCTTGGCCCCTGGACTCTTCCCCTTTGTACATTTCCATCTCCATCTCTCTCTCTCTCTTTTGAATATTATTCCACTTCAATTTTTTTTTTATATTTCTTTTTGTATTTTTTTATGCCTTCTTCTTTTTGCAGGCTGGTGCTGGTGTCGTTGGCGACTCCCAAAAGCTCGAGCCCCTAGAAAATATTATTATTTGATTTGACTTTGACCTCCGGAAGCACGAATTCACCCGTTTTCGTTTTCCCTTCCCTTCTCTCGTTTTCAAAATTGTACCGAAATCAAACACATGCGTGTCCCTCTCTCTTCCTACTCAGTGCGAAAAGGGAGCCGAGTTGCCGGCGAGTAGCTCGGATTCGATTCGATGGTACTGAATCGGACTTGACTCAGCTCGAATGAGCCCAACTCGGGGTTCGTGCCATGCAAGCGAGCAAGTGCCGTGATAGATCGAACTTCATAACTGATTAAAACCCTAGTTATGTCAAGTGGCTAAATCTTGTAAAATTTCAACATCAGAGGTATTAAGACTGCACATCATACCTCAATAGGGTGTTACAGAGCCCAACTGAGCCTAGCTTGAGTTTCTCAACTACATTTGGAGTCAGGCTTGAGCATGATGCATAGTACTCGATCAAGCTCGAGTTTCAAGCACCACTGCCGAGATGAGTTTGGTGCATCAACTTGACTTGACTTTGTTACATCCCTATATTCTGTTAATCATTATGGATAGATGCGAATCCAAGCAAGCACGAATTTTTACTACCGGTATATGATTTGTAATATATAATATATTTTATAATAAGCATGATGTGCGCACGTTAATGCACTTTATTTTTTATTTTTTTTTTTCTTTTTGCTGTTGGATTGGAGTTTAGTGGGAAGGTGCATTGTCTTAAGTTAGCTGGCAATCACTTGATTAAAATTTTATGCCAATCTTGTCAATGACCCTCGACCCTCAACCCACCCCACATCATGCCTCTCTGTTTTTTTTTTTTTCAAAGGGTTGATTTGATTTGTGAGTAATTAAAACAGGTTTCTATTCCAATGTCCATCGTGTCTCTTGCTTTCTTAAATGCAACGTGCGGGTGTTTGGCGCTTTGGTGCTACTCGATGGATCGGAGCCCACGTTGCAAGAAAGCGACGTTTAGTGATTACGCATTAGGTAGGAGCGGAGTTTGCCCCCCATCCAAAGAAATGCAAGTTCTTATTTTACCATGATGGTACATGAATTTCAATTATGAATGAGTATTCCAAACCTTCACGCATTTGATTTGCCGAAAATGATCAGTCAACTAAAACCCATTTATAGTTAAAGAAAATATACATATTTAAAGTTAGGAAAATGAATTACTTAATTCGAAAAAGAATAAACGTTTTCTTGAAATATGGTTTTCCATGATACATTTTTCTTTATCATGAAATTTTCCTTGAAACAAACATATTTTTAATTTCAATTTGCGTCATACCATTATTGACAAGAAAAATGACTAATGAGCTCTTTACCAAGTTACTTATAAGTTAATTAACTACACTTTCTTAATTGACCAATTTTTTTAATTCACAAATTGTCGATTTTTCTTATAAATAATCAAGACTTCCATTTTTTTCAACTGTTCTATGAAATGACCTCCCTAAATTAAAGTGATTTGTCAACTTTTGTTAGAATAAATTACTAACTAGGTTTGAATTACCGACTCTCCTTTTACCTACCTGCTAAAGTTTAATTTTTTTTTTTAATTTACAGATTGTCCTACTGATTTCCATCTTTTATTTGCCTTGGAGTTGTCAACCCTTTATATTTACTAAATTTTCTTAAAGATTACCAACATAATTAATGTGACTTACAAACTTTCTCCATTATATTTATACCTAATATTGGGCTACTAACTCTTATTTGAGTTACTTATTAATTTTTACTAATTTTCTTTGTTTGAGAACTTTTCTTATCACTTACAAACTTGTAATTTCATTTCTTAGCAACGTGTATTACAAACTCTTCTCCAAAACGAATGACTTTAATTATAGCACATTACTAACTTTTCTCCCATGAAGTTAACAACTGGTTTTGGGTTATTAACTCTAATTTGAGTTACTTATCAATATATTTTTATTTTAATTTTTCAAATTTTTTAACCAACGATTGTTTATTTTATGCCTTAACTTCATCAACTTTTATATGAAATTACTAATTTTAACTAACTCGATTACCAACTCTTCTCCAAGCGAGTTACCAAATACTTCTCGGTTATCAACTCTCATTAGTGAGTTACCAACTTCAATATAATTATTTTTAGTTTTCGACTTTTAAATTGGATTACTTAATTGAGAAAAAAGTTGATTAGTCACTTGAATAAAGAATGGTAGTTTCATACAATAATTGTTATAATTGAGGGATTGGTAAGAAAATACTTTATTTGTCAAATGTAAGAGAAGTTCATAATTTAAAAGAATCAAGTAAACCTTGGTATTTAGCTCAAATAAGAACAAATAATACAAAACTGATGATAATTCAATTATAAAATGATGGGTAAGTAAAGCAAATTATAGTGTTAACTCAATAGAAAAGTTAATTACTTTATTATTAAGTATAAATAAATATCCGCTGGTGGAAAATTCAAATAAGAGTTAGCAATTCAAAAAGGTTGGTAAATTAGTTGGTAAGAAAGGTATATTAAAGATGGTAAATGACAACGGACTTTTTTTTTTTTTTGGTCATAGATAAGATAAGTTGGCAATTTAAAATAAAAATAAATGAATGTTGGTAACTAACTCAAATAAGAGTTTGAATGCAAAATTAGTTGGTAATTTTATAGGTGAAAAGTTAAAAGAGACTCTAATTGAGATTAGTAATTTATAAAAAGTACAAGTTGGCAAGGCAACTCAAAACCGGTTGGTAATTTAAAAAGACATAAATGTTAGTCGACAGCTCAAAATCAGTCTTTGGTAAGTCATACAGATGAGAGTTAGCAACCTAAAATGAGAATTGACAATTCAAAATGAAAGCCGGTAATCCAAAACTAGTTGATAATGTTCATCCTATTGCAATCACAAAAGTTGCAACCTCCAAGCTCATCAACAGTAGTTGTCATCCTAACAAAGGCAAGGCGAGGCTTGATGATACCAGTTATGGTGTCAAGAGTCTTCACCCAACTTGTGATGAGTCTAATGTAGAGAGAGAGAGAGATTGGAGTTAGGAGTTCGCAATTAGCCGACAGTGAGTGTGGCGAGGTCACTCCAAAGGTTTGGCAAAGTCATTTGGTGGAGATCGCAGATCGGATTAGGTTATGCTTTATCTTCTGTTGAACACCAAAATAGGCCTGTGGGGGCACAAGCCAAATAGAAAAGGAGGAAAATAGGGAAAGAAGGAAAAAGAAGAAAAAGAAAAAAAGGGATAAGGGTCTTAAACCAATTTATTGCGTGTCTTGACCACATCTAGAAATTTGAGCATCTAAGTTTAAAGTCGAAAATCATTGTCAGACTTGATTAATTGCTCTTTGAGGGATGCTCATAATTCATACGTGGGATTTTTTATTTTTAATTCCGATGTAAGTGGACAGGTAAAGAGCAAAAGGGTGGGAATTTTCCTGATCGAATAAGTATTGAAAGGGCTAAGAAATCAAATTTGTGATAATGGAAAAATCAGGATATCGTCCTTATAATAGTATTGCTCTTTTTTGGCATTAAAATGTGGTATGTACTTATGCGTTGATAGCCCAAAAATTCACTGCTCAATTTTATAAATACATATTAATATATTTATATATATCAACAACAATATATCCAGAGATATTCTGTCATGACAGGAGTTTTTGTCCGTGGGGTTGTATTCTTTCACTGTGAGATTACAAAGCAATCGGATGCTCTTCGGTCTCCCCTATCTCCATTGCTTTTCCTCTTCCATCTTTCCATTCGACCACCCACATGATATTGCTTTCCCTTCCTCTCTCCCAAATCACTAAGCTCATTCTACACGACTAAGTCATTTTTTTTTCTTTTCCCCACTTCAAGGGCTCTGGCTTTTGTAATTGACCCTCCTTTTTCTCTTCCCAACATAGTACTTTTACACATTTTCACGGGGACTGTACAGCGAAAGTTGAGCTAACTTATTAGCCACTAAACTATTTGGGGATTTTCACTTGGACTAACTTGTAGGTTCGCAGTGGAGACCGCACGAGCTGATAGCCCTTGTCAATGCCCATGCAGGAAGACAGTTTCAGGAAGGTTCTGTGGGTGGCAATACGTGTACGAGAACGGGGACAAGTGCATGGAAATGCATGCACCCTTTTGTCACTTTTACCGCTTGACTTCCTGATCTGATCAGTCTTTCAAACACACATCCCACGCCCGACACTGCTGTGAGGTTGGCCTGTCTCTTCGATCCAACCCATAAATTTGTCTAGCCATTTCCCCATTAACTGAGCAGCGTCTCTCTTTCTCTCTCTCTCTCTCTCTCTCTTCCATGTTCCTTCGGTTTAATTTATTTTAAGAACCCCAGATAAATAATGGGTTTCCATAATATTTATTTTTTTGGTCAGCGAGAACTTTACAATTTTGTTTATTACGCAAAAAAAAAAAAAAAAAAAAAGGAAGAAAAACCCTAGTCGATAATTACTCGATTGCACATAATCATCGACCCTCGAATGTGCCCTAGCATGGATTGGTTAGTATGAATGAGTTGGAGTCGGTGCATTGTTCAGACTGCAGAGCAGTGGATTTTGTTCTTTATTTATCAACCGAAAAGAAAGATTAAGAATACAAGGTTGACAACCTTGATAAGGCAGGCGCACGTGTTGATTAAAGATTTGAAATGAAAGAGAGAGGTGGAAAGAGTGTTTTTAATGAATGGCCACCACATGCATCCTTAGTTGGACTTGTGTCTTACTTCTGTCTCATGATAATTTATAAAATTCCATTCCATTATTGCTGGGAGAGTCAGACATGAACATTTGATAATTTGGAAGTTTGTTAGACTATCATCTAAACCACACACCCTCCGCTATCCCCCCCAAAAAAAAAAGAGAAGAAAGAAAAAAAACAGTGTTTTTTATGAAGCTCAAAAGAAATCGAAGCAATGAAGTAGTAGGTGATTTTATATGAAGTATAGAAATTGCGAACCACAAAGACGAGTTCTTTGTGAGGTGGAACTTAAAAAAAAATGATCTTAGTTGATATGGGTTAGGCTTACGCGCATCAAGGTGCAGGCAATAACTTCTTTTGAAAGTTCTCCGCCTCTCCTTTCTCCGCTCGTCGCTCTTTCCCTGTCACATTTCGTGTTGTTCCATCCTCTTGTCCCTCGCTTTCACTTGTTGTCATTAATGAAAATTGAGCTTCCTACGGGTTGCATCGGAGCTCAGCTTGGGCGAGAAGAGGTGAAGCTCGACGTGGGGTCTCGCAAATATACATATATCTGGGACACAATGTGAGTTCTGCCTGAACCAGCCTTTCAGGTTTCAGGTTCTCGGGTAGAATGAATTGGGTCATGATTTTGAGTCGGAAAACTGAATCAGTCAAAGCTCGTTCCTAGTTTTAAGAACTGGAAACCAAACCGGTCCCCCTATGAATCGGCTGAGTAAGGTAGGTTTGGACAACTTCTGGAGTTGAACCATTTGGTTGCTTAATCCTATTCGACCCCACTTAGGTCTAATTTGTTGCCAAAGTTTGCCCGTCTCATGAAATTAATATTTTATGAATTTTCAGGTTGGATCAGGTTGAATCTAGGCCAAAGATGGGCTGATCGGCCTTTTTCATGTTAAACCATTGCCTAAACACACTCATCTACTTATTGGACTTAGGTGTGCCAAGATCAGTGCCTGCCCATTGATCATCTCTACTAGACAAGACAAACAGTACAAAAGGTTTTGTTGTTGAAATTATTGCGATGGCAAAAGAAAATTATGTGTTTAGTACAATTTTTCTGCAATTACTATAATTTTGAAATTGGGTTTGAAATGTTTGGTAAAAATATCATAGTTGTCACATCCTTGTTACTGAAATACATTCACAATAGCTTCCACAAAGCTACTGAGTAGCTTGGGGGATAATTATCCAAAAAGTGCTTAATCTATCATACGACAATCAACTTAATCTTAAACATTTAGAATATGCAAATTTAGTACTAAACCTTCTAACAACTTGTCAATTTAGTCATAATCATTTCAATAGTATTGATTCAATTTAAATATTTTTATAATATGTCAATTTAGTCCTAAAACTTATAATGACTTACCAATCTAGTCCTTCCGGCTGGAAATTGCTGATGTGGAGGAAGATTGAAGAAGTGTGGGTTCTGTATAATATGCAAGCAACTAGGATGATCCTAGGGTTGTGATCCCGCACTATCTGCCAATAGAAACATATTAGTCTTCAGAGGAAGATGATCGGATAGATGTCGAGGAATAAGATAGTTCAAGCGAAACGGATGATGAAATTGTCAAAGCAGACGAGTGGGACCTGCCCAATCGAAGAAATCGGCGGTGGATAGAAGCGAACTGTCGAATTGGTCTCCATTTGGCTTTGATTGTTGGGGGGCAACATCTTGATTCCAATGCCTCTTGCTTTTCTAGTACCTTATATACGCAGCACAACAAGTCTTTTTTCCAAATTATAAATCACACCTCTAAGTGTTTTTATAGAGTTGCTTGCACATTTATCTCTTGACCGTGCCTTCACTTTAAGTATAGGCACCTTTTTTTTGCGCGTTACGAATGGGTTTCTCACTTTTGTTAACCCTTAGTAAAAACACTCTAATGGGTATTGCAAACTTACAAAGAGACAAAATCAAGAACATCTAAAGAATATCTTCGTTATAATTCTATCATGCGGGCAATGCGTAATGAGAGGAGGATCACTAGACAACACAAGGGAAGAAGAATGTTGGACTCATGTTACAAAGGAAATAAGAAACCATTCATGGTGAAAATCAAAAAGCTTTAGGTTTATGGTGATTTTGCACACATCATCCTCCAGACGGAAGGCAAATGGCAATCGCGTGCTTCAAACAATCCGCCGATCCTTAAGTTGGGGTTATATTGTATTGATTATCACCATGAGGTCATTGAGAAAAGCCAAATTGGCCATGTTGAGGCCACAATTCAGCTGCTATACAAAAGAGAAGAAACTACATGGTCAATAAGCAAAAAAGAAAGAGGGAAAGAGGAGGAAAGGCTTTGTCTACTCGATTTTACCAAGAGAATTTTCAATTGGATGGTTTGTAGCTACTATGATGACAACAAAGTTATTGTAGAAAGAAATTGATATGCGTATTCATGAGTAATTCATGAATGGTCTTATCTCTTCCTCATCTTTGCAGATTTTCTGGAAGTATTGGTAGGGCATAAGATCTAAGAGTTGCTCCCACATCAACTAATATCCTATTAACTAGATGGCCTTCCATCTTGCCTACCTCTGTAAAGTCATGTGAAATCATAAAACAAATATTTGTCTGAAAAAATTCATTTTACTCCATGAAAAATTCCCTTTTGATATTTTGTCTTATAAAACCTCCTACAGTAGGAAAACTATTGGGACAGATGTGTTCAAAAAATTTTATTTTCATATTTATTTAATATATACAAGATTACAACACCTATAAAATCATTAAAATTAGAAAATGAAGATTTGTCCAAAAAAATTCTTTTTACCCTAATAATTCACCCTAGGGTGACATTTGAGAGAAGGCCTTATTCCAAATTCATTAATATATTCAATTGAAGTCACTTTCATTCAAAAGTTTAAACCAATGAATCGTGATCTTGTTTTAACTCCTAATCATGCCCATCTTTATGCTTTCCTAAGTTTTTTTTTTTTTTTTGTAAGGGATGCTTTCTAAGTTTCACCCCATAAAAAACCTCAAACTTATATATTTGTGACAAATTTATCCTAGGTGACTATAAAAAATTTCAAATTCATATACTTCTGACAAATTTATCTCAATCGGATTCCTCTTGTTTATACCAATTTTGAGTTGACTATTTGACGCTTGAGGAAGGCTCCCAAAGTAGCCGTTCCTAATCCGTCCCCGATCGGCACGCAGTGAGCTGCTCTTGCTGTGAGAGCAGCTCGAGTAGTTCACGATAGCCAATGGGTTCGGGATCAGGAATACAATAAAATTTAAACAAAAAGTAACAACTAGGAGCCTAAAACAACCCCATTTAGAGAGCCAAAAATCAGAATTTTAACATTCATTTGAATTAGGAGGTTGCACACAAGGCAATGTCTGATCAAATGTTAAAATCAATTATGCATCGGAGGATAAATCATGATCAAAACTTTCCTTAAATAAGCAATTACCATCAAAATTTCATGGCTTACAAAACCAACAAAAGAGATCAGAATGAATAGTCTGTGAGACAATATTTGTCAAAATCTATAAAATCCACAAAGAGGGGAGGATAGGCGAGCCACAATGAAGATCCTTAATTTGGTCCTGACTAGTAGGCTAAGGATCGATATGCCGATGGTGGGAATAGGTCATGAATCGACCCTAGGATCAGTTATGGGCCATGGATTGTGGCGAAGGATCTTGGACATTATTGGCAGGCCCAAGGATTGGACCTTGGAGCCACTGGAGATGATCTAATGGCTGGTCTTCTTGATCCCACCACACCTTGGTCGGGGATAGACTTAGGACTAGTTTGGATTAGATCCGGTGACTGTGAAGTCACCATCGCACAAACTAGCCTGAAGGATCTAACTAAGCAATCACAGAAAAAACCTATAACAGAAAGTTTTAGACTAAGCACGCAGGGATTTGATGAACTTGGTTTTGGAGAAGGGGCACAACAGAGTGCCGGTTTTCTATGAGCAGCCTACCAACATAATTGGATTGATTCTGGTATCTACAGAAAACTTTTAGTTTCGTGTTTCTTTCTTTATGTACGAATAACTTGAAATGATAACTCTAGTGCCAGGTTCTCAGCGTAATACCGAGTCCTTCAGGAGGCTTGATCCCGAACGTTTCGCTTTAATTACTCACATTCGCGAGCAAGGGCCACCAAAGAATCTTGGACTTGGTAGATGTCTCGAGTTAAGACGCCATCGATATCCGACAAATTTTCCTAATGAGCGCTCTATTGGCGGTCATGTTTCAATGGCCATAGGGTGGATTTCAATCCACAAATAATGGCTAACAAGTTCATCCTATATAATATCTTTGATTGCGAAACTTTTACATTATATTATGTGGCAGCTGGAATGACTACGTTGATAAATTATCAAAAGATTTATGATTAAATCGGCAAAGCATCAAAAAGTTTAGGACTAATTTGGCATAATTAAAAAGTTTAAGACTAAATGGCAAATCGTCAAAGGTTTGAGATGCCGGTTGATCACTAGTTATCTTAAGGGGTTGGCCAATGTTGGACAAACTTTTCATTTTTCTAATTCTTTTTCCTTTTTATTTCTCTTTGGCTTGTAGCTGGTACTCAATCATGGCTGGTGAAGGTGTCACAGCCTTTGCCAAATTTGGCGAGGGCTTGACTCTCGTGACTTGGGCAAGAGTGGAGGCAAGGGCAACCCACATCTATGCCAATCACCAACCATGGCCAAGTACTAACCATAGGCCAAAGGCAAAGAAAATGAAAAAAGGCAAAAAAAACACACACACACACACACACACAATTTGTTTATCTTAACATTGGTCATGCTACGTAAGATGCCCGATGTTCATATAAGCAATTTTTGGCCAAAATTAGTTGAAACTAAATTGGTAAGTAGTCACAAGGCTTAGAATTAAATTGGTAAATCATTAAAAGGTTTAAGACTAAATTGACACAATTAAAATGTTTAGGATTAAATTGGTATGTTGTCAAAAGATTTAGAACTAAATTGACACAATTAAAAAGTATAGAATTGAATTAGCTGTTTTATAATAGGCTTGAAATTTTTTGGATAATTTTTCCAATAGCTCTCACATCTATTTTTTTCCTATTATCATCCAATACGTTACTAATTGTGTCCATATTACCCCCAATCTTTTTTGTTCCAAGTTTTAATTTCAATTTTTCACCATCCTTCAACCATGTGACTCAACGGCATCGTCACTTCCATCCCTCTTCATCAAAGCTATGATTTTTTTAAAGAAAAATATAAAAACTGAAAATTAATTATAGTAATGATACTGATAATGATCGTAATTCTATTGTTATTATTGTTTATTTCAATTTTTCAATAATATTTACCCATAGAAGGAAAGTTATAGCAACGTTTCTATAAAAAAAAAAAAAATTGAAAGAATAATAAATGACAATATATATCTTAAAAAACATGAAAGAATAATAAATAACAATATATATATATATATGTCTTAATTTTATAATAATAATAATAATAATAATAATATATATATCTTAATTTTATAATAGCAATAATAATAATAATAAACATATGAAATAATTATTATGATAATCACAACATTAACATCATCATTATAATTATTATATGGTGAATATGGTGTATTGCAAAAGTTCTAGTAATACAGACATAAACATTAGTACTAGAGAATGGAGTGAAGAGAGGAGAGAAATAGAAGAGGCATTAAGGAAGAAAGAGAGGAGAGATGCTGGGGAGGGAGATGAAGGACGTGAGAAATGAGTATGTCCCCGAGCCGGGAATGGTTAGGTAGAAAATGGGGTATTGCAATAGTTTAATAATATAGACATAAACATGGATATTGGAATATGGAGCAATGGGTTTCCCATTCATAAAGGAGAGGAGAGAAATGGAAGAGGCATTGAGGAAGGGAAGGAGAGATATTGAGGTGAGCATGTACTCAAGTCAAGAATGTCTAAGGCATATAAATGTAGGGAAATGATCAAAAAGTCCTAAACCAATCATATGGTAATGAATTTAGTTATAAATGTTTCAATTGTATTAATTTAATCCTAAACATTTTGGTAAGTTATCAATTTAGTTCTACACCTTTTAACGATTTCTAAATTTAGTCTATCTGGGCAATTTTAGCAAGAAATTAGTGACATAGCATAGACGACATGATATGGTCACCAGTTGTTATATATAATATGATTAATGCTAACATAAATAATTTTAATAATATTTTTCAATTTTTTTTCCTTTTTTTCGTCAAGCCTCACTAAGGGCGAGTGAGGTTGGCAAGGTAAACCTTGACGGCCCTTACCTCTACCCAATTGCAAAGGTCCAAGGATTTGCTAGAGGAAAAAAAAGAAAAAGAAATAAAGAGAAAGAAAATAAAAAATAAAAAATTTATTCAAAAAAATATTTAAATATTATTAAAAATTATCTATATTTAATGGTTTTCAGCCAAAATTGAAAGACTGAATTAGCAAAAATTCATAAGGTTTATAATTCAATAGGCCAAAACATACTAAATTTATATTGACATAATTACAATATATTTAGAACTTTTTTGATAATTTTTCCCTATATAGCACCTTCAAAAGATGTACTGTAAGATGCATGTATTCACAGCTGTAGCTACAGCTGTGCCAACCAGACTGGAAGAAAATAAAGAAATCGTCCTTGATGGTGCTATGAGTTCCCTCGACAGGCAATTTGATGCGTTGAAGTCGATCCTTATTGATGGATGAATTTATTTCCGCATCAATAGAAATAATGTGACATAGTGGATTTGAGGATGCTACGTGGCTTGTTTTTTAAAGATTAACAGATCCTACACGGCAAGTAATTCGGGGTAGACAATGACCAAAATAATGTGGTTTTTTATTTATATTTCACCTGAGTCAAGTAGAATTCTTACTCGAGTCAATTCGCTGGTTATTACTTAAATGAATGATTATGGAAAGTTTGGACATCAAAGAAAGCATTCGTAAGTTATTTGCAAAAAGTTGGGACACCAAATAAAATATTGTCGCTGGTAGCATCTTCATTCTTAAGAATTTCTGAGGAGTAAATATCTAAATAATAATTTTTAAGCATGGTGAATGATCGAAACCCCTATTGGCATTTGTAAACCGTAGGCGTATTCCCTTTTCTTAGCATATTGATTGTATCTAGCATGAAGATCCATTGTTTTCAGGAGTACTATTTGCGAATCGTATCTGCTATATGGACTAGTGTTTATGGAACGATGGTGGAAATGTTTTAAAATATCTGTTGATTGAAATGTTTTTCCCTGTTTCTTAAAATCTCTTTTCTAAGCAAGAAAGGAGGAGCACAAATTATGGATGCTATGATCATGAACTAAAATGCTTGCCAATAATTTTTTGAAAGGCACCCTATTTGAATTTATTCAAGATACCAAACTCATACAAATATATTTTCATTCATTTAAATTATAATCTCAACATGATTTTTTTAAGGAAGAAAGGAAAATTACTCCCATCCTTTTTATAAGAGAATATAGCAATTTTCACCATCATTCTATCTAGAATGCCTTTTTGAAATCAATATATATAAAGAGGACCTAAGGTCTAGAAAATAGAGATGAAAAGAAAAAGGGGCGGGAAAACCCGATCCCCTCTTCATCATTCGGAAGGTATGAAGTTAGGCCAACGAAAACGCAACGACTACCCACTTCCCTAAATTTTCTTTTCACCAAATCTTCCCTCACTATATATCTGTGCCACCAAAATTAGTTCCTTAGTAGCATGTGCTAGGTAGGCTGATCAGACCCAAAAAAAGTTAAAAAGAAAAAAGAAAATCCAAAACCCAAGTGGGCCCCTAAATTGGAGCGTTAGGCTACATTCAGTGGGCCAAAAATCGATCGGCCTCTGCCCATACAAATTTCAAACTGCTCTCTCTCTCTCTCTCTCTCTCTCTCTCTACATAAACATATGAAATAAAAATAAGTAGCTAAATAAAAGTGAGGTTGGGCTTTTTCTTGACGGTCCAATTCCTAAAAATTTCTGGTCCCAAGGGAGGGGGAAGGACCGGAAAGGAATCGAATTTCACGAGCATCTGGACCTCAAAAACATCGAAAGTCCACTTGCCCAAAACCACATCACCAAAAAAACCCCGAGTCGAAACGAAGCGAACCAATACCCCCGCACGTTTTCGTCCTCCCAAACCCCGCACCCACACCCAAAAGTCCCACTCCAACATCTTATCGTTTCCTCCCATTCGAACGGTCCAATTACAGACTTCCTTCTCGGGTCTCAAGCCCAATCTCGCTTTCCCCACTTCTCTCTCTTCCCCCCCACCTTCTCTCTCCTCTCCCGGTCCTGCTCGTGCCCCGACGAAACCCTAGATCTGAGGCCCAGCTGATCGGCGACGGACGGACCCGATCCGATCGCCGCCCCGCCCCGCCCCGCCCCGCCGTGGATCGCGCTCCCTTTCGTTCTCCCGCAGCGGTAATGATGCCGACGTCCGGGCTCCCCCACTCTCTCTCTCTCTATCTCTGTGCCTTCTTTGGTTTCGCGTTGGGTTTGCGTCGCGGTGATGTTCTTGTTACCGTTGGGTCTTGTTACCCGACGACGATCGGTCGTTGTTTTCTTTTGTTTCTTTCTTGTTTTGACTCTGTTGATGGACTGCTTTCGAGGTTCGTTGCGTGCGTTCGTGTTCGATTCCGATTCGTTCTGGGTTTTAGTCGAGTCCCGGCTCGTTTCGGCTTCGGGCGTCCAGATCTGCGACCTTTCGACCCGGTTTTTCGTTCTGTTCTTCGCGTTTTGTGAAGCCCAGAGAGGGTTACAAGAAAGTACAGTGTACAAGCTTTCGTTTCCGGTTTTCCTTTTTGAATTTTCGTTAAAAAGAGTCCAGGCTCGATGCCAGCGCCTTAGATCTGTTTTTCCATCTCGGCGGTCTGTGATTTATTCTGCCCCCAAAAGCTTTTTGAGCCCGAAGGCGACGATGAAAACTTAAAAAGGACAGGCCTTTGCGTAGACCTTTTGCTTCCGAGCATGGGTGGAAGCGAGCGAGCGACCGAATTGAGCTGGAGAGGAGGGGGTCCTGCGTGGTTGGTGTGGAGGACTAGTTGGCGATCGGGCCGGGCTTATTAGGCTTTGCTTGGGCCCAAAAGGGTCCTAACTTAGCTTCGTTGTGTTCCACTGGGTATGTCCCCCTTCTTTTATCTGGAAGTGGGAAGTGGATGATGGCACGAGTGGGTGTGGTTGGTTTTTGGTTGCTGACTGGCTGACTCGCCCAAGGGTTTTGTTTTTTAGATGCATTTGCCTGCGGGAGGGCCTGTTGGCCTGAAACCTGGTGGAGCCAGCGACCCTCTTATGGAGGGAGGGCGGCTATGGTGGGCTGAGGGTAGGAATGTGTGGCCCAACTTTTTTAACGTTTAGCTAAGCAAGGAAAAAGGAAAAAACGGATGCGGAAGAAAAGCGAAGAAGACGTTAGTTCGGTTAACTTGTCAAGACATAATGTCTAAAGATGTGTTGATCTCTTTCTTTCTTTTCTTCCTTCTTTCTTTCTTCTGAGAAACAAGCATCTGAAGATGCCGGCTTAGAGGAACCGGGTGTGGTGTATTTCGAGCTATGCATGTGTTTTTGGTGGTTTAAACGGACAAGGAGGGGCAATTTCAGTCCGTATGATTTGTTTTCGTTTGGTAGCTAATTTAGTTTATGAGAAGATCGATGCTGGGAATGTGGGTACCCAAGGAGGAATGGATGAACACGTCGTTCTTGAAATTATTATAGAAATTACAGTATGTTTTATTTTTGATGGAATCACTGTATGTTTTGGTTTCTGTTGTCTGAAAGTTGGTAGCTTGCCTACTCTGTGTGGTGAAACATAAACACGTCTTACACTTACATGTCCAACTGACATGAGATATCATGTCTCAAGGAATGAATGAATGCTAGGCTACTTGTTGACCTCTATGCTGTAGGAGGGTGTGACACGAAGATTGCATGTTGTCTACTACCGTCACTTGTTAATTATTCAAACTGCCAAGGACTAAGGCAGTTATCAAGATTAATATGAGGTAGGAGTGGGAGATATGATCACCGTGAACGGGACTCATTGAATTTGAAAAAAGATGTAGTGGAGAGGGTTAGTTTCTTGTTTTGCTTGCTGGCAAACTTTTTAAGGGATCATCTCTGACAAATTCTGAAATTTTTCAATTGACTGAAAAGTGGTGTGTGCAAGTTCAATACCGACACATGCCTTCAAGTTTTTACTTCTATTTCATTGACTAAGAAAGGCATTAGCAATCACTGTAGTTTCGCTTCTGTCATTGGTTAGTACTCTGTAATTGGGATATGCTTGGAGTTTTCCTTTGTTCAATATGTAGAGTTTCTACCTGCTTGGATGCTATTTTGTGTTTAATATATCTAGGAGACTAGGATGATTTGTGTAGTTCCCTTTCTTGTCATTCACATGTAAGTTCTTTGGCTTTGCTTGTTTGATATATCTAGGGGACTAAGATGATTTGTCTAAGTTCTTTAGCTGCTTTATTTTATGAGAAGTCAAATTAGCTTGTGAAAAAGATTCATTAGCCTACTGTTGTTTGCACTTTTCAGCCAGATCGAGGGTTAGAATTTTATAACTAAGAGGCTGACGCAAGTTGGTTCTTTCTTGACACATAGATCACCAACCACCAACCAAGATAACTCCTGTTGCATCTGTGAGATGAGGTATCAAATGTTAAAGCTACTACTCTGAATACGCCTTTGTGTTTTTGGAGTGCTTCTGGTGTGGACTTTATGCAAGAACATTCACTATAGTGGATACCTGACCTACATAATGCAATATGAAGTGGAAAATGATGTTTTGCTGCTAGCTTGACTTGTCTAAACCCTCCTTGTCATATTGAAAGCTAATTCATCAATCGTACCTTATGATTGGCCACCATTGTGTCAACTATTTTCCAAGCCTTTTAGTCCTTGTACAGTTCTTCTGTTCATATCTTACTCTAATTTTGGTTCAAGCCCATTCATCAGTGATTTATGTAATATATCTGCCTTATGGTGCCAATATTCCATATCTCATTCTCTTCCGTACCTTTCATTTTTCTTTTCTTGTTTTGTCTCTGACTTTATTGGGCAGGAATTTGTTTTTAGATAGAAGATGGCAACCCCAGAAGAAAACAACAACGTGAAAACTCCCGAAACACAGCCCAACAAGCGGAGAAAAAAGAAGTCCATTGTCTGGGAACACTTCACAATAGAAACCGTGGGTCCTGGATGTAGAAGGGCATGCTGTAAGCAGTGCAAGCAAAGTTTTGCTTATAGCACAGGCTCAAAGGTCGCTGGCACCAGCCACCTCAAACGTCATATTGCAAAGGGCACCTGTCCTGCTATTCTACGTAACCAAGACAAGAATCAGATTACACCATACTCTGCACCTGGAAGAATGGGTTCCGATCCTCCTAAACGTCGCTATAGAACTTCTGCTGTCTCCCTCGTACCTTTCGACCAGGATCGGTGTCGCCATGAGATTGCTAAGATGATTATAATGCATGACTACCCACTTCACATGGTTGAGCATCCTGGGTTTGTGACTTTTGTCCAGAACCTTCAACCACGGTTCGATCTGGTCTCTTTTAATGCTGTACAAGGTGACTGTATAGCAACTTATTTATGTGAAAAGCAAGGTGTGATGAAGTTCATCGAGGGAATGCCAGGACGAGTCTGCCTCACTGTCGATATTTGGACTTCTAGTCAAAGTTTGGGTTATCTATTTCTGACTGGCCATTTCATGGATAGTGACTGGAAGATGCATCACAGGCTTCTCAATATTGTAATGGAGCCATTTTCGGCGTTAAGTCATGCAGTTGCTACCTGTCTTGCTGATTGGAATCTGGAGAGTAAATTGTTTTCTGTTACTTTTAATCAGCCAATGACTGAAGCAGCACGTGAAAATCTCAAACCTTTTCTTGCTATCAAGAACCCTAATATTCTTAATGGTCAATTGTTGATCAGCAATTGTGTTGCACGTACCTTGACTGCTGTGGCGAAGGATGTACTTGGGGCAGGGGAAGCAATTATAAAGAAGATACGGAACAGTGTAAAATATGTGAAGACATCGGAGTCACACGAGGAAAAGTTCGTTGATCTCAAGCAACAGCTGCAAGTTCCAAGCGAGAGGAGCCTTTCTTTAGATGATCAAACTCAGTGGAACACAACATATGAAATGCTAGTGGCTGCTTCGGAACTGAAGGAAGTTTTCTCTTGCTTGGATACCTCAGATCCGGATTACAAGCAAGCCCCGACCTTGGAAGAGTGGAAGCAGGTGGAAACCCTCTGTACCTACTTAAAACCTGTTTATGAAGCAGCAAGTATTCTTACAACTCCTTCCGGCCCTACTGCAATTACATTCTTTCATGAAGTGTGGAAGATTCAAGCAGATCTTGCTCGTGCAGTCACGAGCGAGGATCCCTTCATCGCTGATCTTACCAAGCCGATGCTTGAGAAGATTGATAAATACTGGAAGGACTGCAGCCTGGTTTTGGCCATGGCTGTGGTCATGGATCCTCGGTTCAAGATGAAGCTTGTTGAGTTCAGTTTCACTAAAGTGTTTGGTGAAGATGCTCCGAATTATGTGAAGATAGTTGATGAAGGCATCCACGAGCTGTTTCTCGAATATGTTTCACTTCCATTGCCTCTGACGCCCACTTACGCAGAAGAGGGGCAAAATGGAAACAAGATGGAGGAATCACCTCAAGGAGGGCATCTTCTGACAGACCATGGTCTGACTGATTTCGATATGTACATCATGGAAACTAGTGGCCAGCAGATGAAGTCGGAGCTGGACCAGTATCTGGATGAAACTTTATTGCCCCGAGTGCAAGAGTTTGATGTGTTGGGGTGGTGGAAGCTGAACAAGCTGAAATACCCGACCCTCTCTAAAATGGCTCGTGACATCCTGTCCATCCCAGTGTCTACTGTTCTTCCTGATTCTGTATTTGATACTGCACCTAAGGAGATGGATAAGTACCGGTGTTCCCTGCGACCCGACACGGTGGAAGCCCTTTTGTGCACTAAGGACTGGCTACAGTACGGCTCATCCCAGATATCGAACGCCCTTGTGAAAGTGGAAATGTAGGTTTAGCTCACATCTCATTCTGGACTTGTGCTAAAATCTAGGTTTGATAGGTTGTAATTTGGCTCCCGGAATACCACTTTGCCATTGAGTGGATTGTTTAGAATTTAGATGCTTGATCGTTGAACCTCGGTTAGTTCACCTTACACTCTTAACTCAATGCTTTCTGCAACTGGAGATGGCTCTCAGGTGTCAACTTTCTTACCATTGATTTGCAGTAGATTGAGTCTTAGCTTGAAAGCATGCACTTAAAGCGCAGGAGATATCAGTTGTGTACTTTCAGCTTTGAACTAATGTATCCCTGAGTCTTATTGGGTGCTCCGGTGCATGTAAGCCTAGTTCACCGTAGTCTTTAGATATTTTCGATCGCGCATTGGACTTGCTAAAATAAAAAATTATCTTTCTCTAGGCTCACATTTCTGTTTGAAGGCGTATTAGTTTCATGAAAAATGAATGACTTGAAAATGTTTTTTTTATTTATTTTTATTTTAAATTGATTGTTTATATTGCTTACAAAACTAGTAAACGAGAGAGATCTTTATTATTTTATTTAATACAAAAGATCATTTTAAAGGAAAATGTTTTTTTAAATTATTTTGTTCACGAAATAAATGAATCAACTATGGAGTTGATCATTTTAAGTACTGAGATAAATATAAAATGTTACTTGATAATAGTTGAAGGTTGTGCATTGAATAGTAATCTTTCCTACTAAATATGGAATTGTAAGCACATCTGATTAGTTTTTAGCAATGCAATAGGCAACACCTTATTTCCTATGGATATTTTTTCTATTGAATGAATTCAGTCATCTTTTGACTTTATCGAATCTTTTTAGTCGAAATAAGTCATTGTTATCAAACGTGCTTAATTCTGTTAAGTGCAGATATCAAACCAGCTCTACTGAAAAATTCTAAGTTGACATTCTAAAAATTTGAAGAAAATGTAAGTTGAAAGTAAAAATCTCATCAATTATCAAATCTTGTCAACAACTATGCTGAGCAGTTATCAAATTTTATCAGGATTCGTGCGGTAGACATAGGATAACTCAAGTTTCATACCAACTTTTATTCAATAGTACAATAGTGATAGGTTCCATAAATGAGTATAGTTATGATTTGAACCGAATATTTGACTACAAAGGTAGGATTCAATAAAATGCCTAGGGGATTGTCGATATGGGTCACCTCTTCTCGCCTTTCCTTTTAGTGAAAATAAAATTAAATGAGAAATTAAAATGCTATTTCTTTTGTGATGTTCCTTATTCGAAATATCCATTGTTTTGGGACAAGTACGAATCAAGTTTACCATATATTAGATGTATCGTGATTATCAAAACGTAATTGGAGACTAGGAGATAGAAAACTGCTTTAACAAGGTTGCTAAAGAAGGTTGGTTAAATTGGGGGAGGAGTCCTTACTAATAAATCACATAAAATAATATCGGCCTGAGGTCTTGATATTAATTATGGCCAGTAATTTTCGTGAACTTTTTATTTTTTTAATTAATAAAAAGAATGGAATGAGGGATTAATGCAAGCAACTTCTCCTAGCACTACCATAAGAGTTTCATACTTGCGATAGAAATGTTCAGCTAGAACCATTATTACTACTCATCTGAGTGCGCCCGTCCATCATCGTATCATCGAATGCAAGTTGCGATTCATTCCGACATTATCTCATACTTGATGCACGGAATTGATCCTACCTCTCAAATACTTACCATAGTTCAATCTAGGTTGTTGATCCTTGCAAATATGGCAAGTGTTCGATGTTGTAGTCAAATGAACATTAAATTTCAATGGGAAATTAACACAAATGGTCTCTGAATTTTAACTTAATATCTAATGTGGCCTATGAATTTTAATTTGTTCAATGTGACTATTAAATTTAACCCAACATGCAATGTCCTCCCCTAACTTTCAATTTGTAATAAGCTTCAAGAACCTCGAATTTATTTAACGTGATCCATAAACTTTTAATACATATTCAATATAATTCTTATTCTATATGAAAATATCCATTATTATCTATAAACTTAATTAAATAAAATGATAACATTAAATATTCTTCATGAAATTTAGGGATTAATATTTATATTATATTAAATATTTATGGATCATATTATATTTTTGGTTAAAATTTATGAACTATTTATGTTATTATCTCAATTTCAAAAAAATATTACACGAGGTGGATGACTAAGCTTGTGTTTATTTTTTATTTATTGCTTTATTTCGTCGTCACACTTGTTGCAACGAAACGAGGCGAGAAAACGAGAAAACCAGACCCCTAAAATTAAAAAAGAAAATCATCTCTCTCTCTCTCTCTCTCTTGGGAGAAACGGGTTACCATACACGACCCGCTCAAATTCGCCCGCCAACGGAGCTACGCCGCCTCCCTCCGCCGGCGAGCCGCTCGCCCGCCGCCACCGGAATCGTCTCCCTGCGGCCGCCGGAGCCTCTACGGCGGCGTAGCTCCCGTGAAGGCTCCTCACCGAAAGAAGCGCGGGCCGCCGTCGCCGCGCTCGCCGGCGCAAGAGCGCTCGTCGCTGTTCCGGCCCCGTCGAAGGCCCGGCCGGCGTCTGACCCGCCATGGATCTCTCCCCGTTCAAGCAGGACGTCGACGAGCTCATCAACGAGTTCGCGCAGGTAAGTCCTTCGGTTCCAGGGGCGGCTGTTCTCGTCTCAGCGTCTGTGAGGTGACGTGGGTTTTTACGTGCAGGGCGGATCGAGGGCTTTAGCCGACATGAAGCGCATATGGATGTCCAGGAAGTTCTCGTACATCTACGAGGCGCGTCCTTCGTCCAACTTGACCTTCTTCATGCAGACGCTCTATTCTCAGTCAATTGGTGAGAGCTTTTGCAGTTTTGGCTTGTGGGGGTGGGTGCTCCGGCGTGTTTGCGGCGTCAGTCAGTGAGTCGAGGAATGCTGCTTTGCCTGATTGTAATTTGCTTGAATTCAATTTAGCCAAAAAAAAAAAAAAATCGAGACTTGGATTTAAATGGGGTGTTGAAAAGGCTCGCCTTTAAGCAAGTTGATGACTCTACTTGAGCAGTTCTATTTTAGAAGCGATTGCTCTCTTTTGGGTGAAAAGAAGTTTGTTTAGCACCTTGGTGGTTTACATGTATGTGTCATCTAAGTGACTTGAAAATTTAAGAACTACTAGCATCTCTTGCAAGTTCACTTTATATTCATACAAGACCATGACTATGGATAGTGTCTTTGCAGGTCACATGGTCAACTCAGAGTCCCTATCTCGCCGGTTAGGTGGGCTGTATTGCCTTTACTGTCTTTATGAAACTCAACCATTCAAACCTCCTTTCAGAATCTATCTCTCTCTGGGTAAGATATTCAGTCTGCGATCGCATTGATTTTGCTTTTGGTGTATCTTAGAGAATGGTTTTCCGTGCTCAGTCCCTGCTATTGTTTCGAGATTCTGTTCTTACTTTGCAGAGGAAAAACGTAAATGTTTTCTTAGAACTTGTCTGGGTACTGATGGTCAACCTACTTCAATAGTCTGGCTGAGCTGCTCTGTTTGACAAGCTTTTCAGTGTTAGTCTGTTATGTTCTCCCCACTTTAGCCTTCGTAACTGAGCTTAGCAGAGTTCTATAGGCGATAAAGAACGATAACCTGAAAGTATATGCACTCTGCACCACCATAAATTTAAGATGTCCTTGAAAGATTTTCATTGACTTTTACTAGTCAATATCAATTAAAATAGAACAGAAAAATCCTTAGAGGATAAAAATCCTTATTGGTGGGACCTTGTGAATTTTCAGCTTAATGTGTGTTAGCTATGGCTTCTAAACTGATATAGGGATCTTCACCTTCTTCTATCCTGAACAATGGAAGTGGGAGCTAGATTTACTTTTAGGATTAAAATAGATTTTCTCCTTACAAATGGGGATTTTAATTGAAACAATGAGTCAGAAACAAACAGTACTTTTGTCTCTCAGTAGCTTCAATTTGATTGTCCTCTTTGTGATCGACTTTTTTTATAGGTAATTTTGTTTGTGAATCTCCATGTTGCGTCTGTTAATAATCTTTCTGGAAGGTGGGATATGTCTAGCCCTAGGCATGTTCTGTTCTTGAAATCATACAACTAGAGGGTTCAAAATTCTTCCCTTTTTAACATGTCCCTAGCTCACCATCCAAGGAGTGAAGCAGCATACATGGTATAGATTTAAGCTCTTGTCAATTGATTTATGGCAGTAATCTTTGCTTCAGCTTGCTCTTCTTGCTACTTAAAGATGTTCTACTATCATATAGTGAAATTCTATTTGCTAGTCTTGTGTAGTCTCTTGCTCATCAATTTCTTGGATACTCATCATCTCCAGAAGAAGCTGATCTTGGATTTTGATTGAATTGTCAATTGAGTTGTTGTTTGGCTCTGCCAAACCACCCCTACAAAGCTTTCTGAAATTGGATTTTGAGTAGACCCCCCTAAAAGAAATTACATTGGACCCCAACCCTTCCTCCAAAATGAATAATACTGGCCTTTATGCTTCTGCTGTCGCGTCAGATTTCCTAACAGATTTTTATTGGCATTGGAGCTGCTCCACTGTCACGCCACGGTATGATGGATATTAGAATGTGTTTAACCATTATCTCAAATGGTTCATTGCCTTCTTGGATTAGGCCTAGGTTTCAAGTGTTTTTAGGATATTGAATCCTACCAAGAATTTAGGAAATCGTATCATTGGGGGTTGGTTTGATACTAATAATTATTTCTAAGCTGGTGCACAAGGACAAATCACTTAAGTAACTTTTGATGCTTGAGTGCAAAAGATTAGATTGTGTCTGTTACCCATCTTTGTGTCTGTCAAGATGTCACTGATGTTGGTCAGTGAAAGCTGTTTCACATGGTCATTGGTTTGAAATTTCTCTTTCTTGATACTACATTCTTTCCTCTCTTGTATTATGAATCTGTGTCAATTGGCTTAAGCTTTGAATGATCAAGCAACTGTCTCTTCTCAGGCCATAAATTTGCTTATCATTCATTTGCCACCACCTTACCTTTTTTTTTAACTTTGTCCTATGCTTATGTATGTTTCCTTCTATCAGGAGAGCTGAAGAATCTTAAGCAACTTGTTGCTAGTGCAAAAGCTGAAGGAATAACAGTGGTATCGCCTCTGGTTAAGAAAATGCTAGAAAATAACATGTTTCTATTTGGGGCTGTTGAAATCAATGAAGGCTCTATTACAGAAAGAGTAAACCAACTTATGGAACTACAGAATGCACGTGTTCAAGTAGCTTATAAGAAGTAAATTACCTCACAGCTTCTTCTTTTTTTTTTTCATCGTTAGTGATTTTGTAAAAAGATAAGAGCATCCTCTGACTATTAGTTGCATATCTTTATACTGCTTCTGCAGGTTATTTGCTAATACAAGGATTGAGCATTTTCTCCACATGGATTTGGTAGCTATAACTCCCTTTTCCTAATAAAAAGAAAATTGATGTCTTTATTCCAAGTCTATGATGTTAAAAAGGTGCACCCCTTTTGTTTTCATAAATGGCAGGGCACGGAAATTGATATGGATATGATCAAGAATATGTCAAACGAATATGCTGAGGCCAAGAAAAGAGCCATTAGAGGTTCTCTCTCTCTCTCTCTCTCTCTCTCTCTCATATTCATGATTTTTCAAAACATAATATTTTTATTCAGAACCTTGTTTGGGGTATACATATTGTAAATCACTTAAATAGGACGTTATTAAGGCAGAGTTCTATTAGATTATGAGAGGAAGAATTGGCTAGAAAGTAAAATTTCCAGCATGTCATGTTAGTTTTACTAACTTTTCTATTTTGAAATATATCTAAATTAAGAAATTAGACAGATTAGATTGAGGTTATGCATTTGATCCTAGCTAAAAGACTGAGGAAGGTACATATTTAAGTTAAAAACCAATGTCACTATGTCTGGGGTACTTTAGTCTTCTTTTTTGTCCTAATTAATGAATTATCTGGTTACATGGCTGTACAACAAACTTTCTTGTGGTTATGTGGCTGTACTACATCCTTTTGTGGTGAACATGTATATTTCAATTGGTAGAGCATAGGGCTTTTAGTCTAGTGGTCGCTGTTTCAAGTCCTGCTATACTCAAATTTACCTAACTGATATTGTGTGTAGTATCATTCAAAGATCACTCTCTGGCCTTTATGTTTGCTTTGGCGGGCAGGAGAGGAGCAGAAATTTTCTAGGTGAAAATCAATCCCTAGTGCATGACACCTGATAAGCGATGAAGGATTTCTTCTTTCCCCCAAGCACTTTTCTTTCACTTAGTCATGGAGCTTAGTTTAAAGGTCTGGGATGAAGCTACTTGCCCCAATACGGAAATACTTCCTGATAGCGTGTGATTCATAGTACATGTGACTGCCCTTTTTCCGCTCCTCTTGCTACAAGAACCTCAAAGTCTCATTCTATCAACTTTTCTATATGTATATTGGATTAATTATCATTCAACTACAATGTGAGTTTGGTGCCTTTATCTCCCTTTGATCAATTTTTTTCTGTGTCCTACTTATTTTCTTGTTATAGAGGCTAGCGAGGTGATCGATGTTCAGAACATAGAACATATAGCTTTTGACAAGAAACCAATTGGAGATGAACTGACGAAGATTGAGGATAACTGGACTGCGCAGAGAGACATGCTTTACCGCCAGATAGGTTTCAATCAGCATGGTGGTGAAAAACAGCAACATCAGCAATTGCAATTAGTACCGCATCAGCTGGAGGAGGAGCCAGATGAAGCAGAAGATGTAGACTTTGAGCAAGAGCTGGAACAGCTTCTATCTCGACCTTAATTGTATAACTAAGAGGAATAGATTCGTTCAAGGCACAGAATTTGTGAAGTTGGACACTGGCCCTTCCAGTTTCCTAGAACTGCTTGAAGTGGTATGTTCTGTTTGTGCTCGGTTTTCAATTGACAACATTTCAGCCTTCTATATTTTGTGAATAGTAGGAACAATTTCTTTAATCCTGGAGGTCCTAGATATCACATGCCAATATCTCATTCCAATGGTGATTAATGGCAGTAAATAAGCTGTCAAAGTATAAAAGTCGGTGTGAGATATAACTATCCTTAAATTTTTGTTAAGTACATTTACTGTGCTTCAAACTTATAGCATCAATGTCTGTTACCTCAGCCTTGACTGAAATGCTCTGCAGTTTGCGATGCCGGCATGGGGTGGTGGAGGCTAGTACCAAAACGTGATTGTGTTGAAGTGTTTCTGAAGATTTGAAGGTACATTAGAACTTTGGCAGTGGAAGAGTAGAGCTTTATCTTAAGATTCTTTCATGGTTGCTTGTAGTTTATATTCGTCCCATTCCATCTCAGACAATCTGCCAAATATTAGCAAATGGTTAAACAAGGTCAGAGGGTTAGGAACATGTAGTATTTGCAATTTCAGATAGTTAAAAAGATCAGTATCATAGTTTTGTTTCAAGTTCTCTCAGATTTGCATCAATTTTTTGTCCAGCTTTCTATAATTGCAACAATACGAGATCGATTGAATTATTTTGTTGCTAGAAATGAGTTGCATAGGGAAGTACAGTCTTCCAGACATAACCCTGTAAAAGCTTTCTAATGCCTCATTTATGTGCTAGTGAACTTCAGAAGTTGCTCTAGATACTTGGGTTAAAAGGAAAAAAGGAAAAACTAACCAAAGTTTTGTTTATGATTTGGTTCATTAACTGTCTCACCCAACAAGAGAATTCATCAACTATATGGGGAGGGGTTTTGTCTTGTGATTTTTTGCTTCAGGAAAGAGTTTTTTTTCTTTTTTTGGTAAAAAAAATATTTTAAGGATTGTTGAGAGTGGGATTTGAACCCACGCCCTTTCGGACCAGAACCTTAATCTGGCGCCTTAGACCAACTCGGCCATCTCAACTTGTTGCTTTAGGAAAGAGTCTGTGGATGTGGCAATCCTATCGGGCTTCAATGCTTGGCGACAACCATAGATAACTGGGAGGATCAAATCTTTCTGAAAAATGGCCAGGGATGTAAGTGGGTTGCATACGGAGAGAGAATTGCAATTGGTATCTGTATGCCAGGGCATCAAAGTAAGTGCTTTACTGATAGCCTCTATGGTGATTGTGCTACTATTTACACTTCCCTTCTAGGGTTTGAGTCTCACGAACTCATCACATTCTGTTGTTGTCATTCACGATGCTCCGAGCAAGTAAAGACTCACACTCAGTTGGGGAGATGGGACTGATTGTGCTGGTTATCATCATGATGTGTTGCATTGCCGGATTAGCTGAACCTGCTAGTTACACAAACCAAGACGCCCTAAAAACCGGTACTTAAGTGATCTTCCTGAGCATGTTTCTCTTAGTGTATCATTTGACATTCTCTCTTCAGCACACTACGAAACAACTTGTGTCATGGTGCTAGGCACACTTGACATGCGATCACAGTTAAACAAAAGCAATTTGGGAGACGATGGAATGGGAAAAAGAAATCATTAATCTAGAAAAGAGCTGCGAATCAAAAGAGAAGAATTTGGTGATAATCTTTTCACCTGTGTTTTTGTTAACGGCATTATCAAAGCAAGCAAGCGTGGGCCGCCTTTCCTTACACAAACATAAATAGCAGTAGTGCCTAAAAATATTGCAATTTTGAGTGTACTGGTCATCTTCATGATATGCATGATCAGTCTGGTAATTCCATATCCTTCATTAACTATGTTTAATAAGTGCCCTAGGTTGTACTTTTTAATAAGACCTTTGCTTTATTTTACTTAACACAAATCATCCCTTGATTCTTGCCAATTGCTACTATTGCTACTACTATTGCCACTCTCCGTGCAGACTTAATTTTTTATCATGTTGTGCTGAGCTTCATGTGAACCATTTCGGTTCTAATTAAATAGTCGATAGACTTCAGTTGTTTTGGCTACCTTCCTTAACGTACAGACTCTCAAATATACGATTCAATAAGAACTTGGAGTTGCACCTCGTTGTGTCTATTCTAAGATCCATTATAGCTGGTCAACAATAAGTTGGAAAAGCTTTTCAAGTTTATACAAGGCATCATTTGTTTTACTAAGAAGTTCTTGTAAAAAAGAAAGATATTTTGCTTATTTCTCGGAGTTTGGATTGCTCGAGAAAATGATTTAACAAAAAATCATTTCATAATCAACAAAAAAAAAAATCTATATTTAGATTTAGGAGACATTTTTTGTTGTTGTTGTTTTTTTTTTTTTTTTTTTTTTTTTTTTTTTTTTTTTTTTTGTAAAATCCAAAATTCAATTTTCAAAATACTACTAGATATCAATATTTAGGTATGGGCACCCGACGCCTCAGCCTTCGTCCTGGACAATTTGGCTTTAGGCGGCAGCCATGCTTAGGTACCCAGCTCCCACAACCGAGCTTGGTTCCGTCGAGGTCAGGTTTAGCTCCACAATGGCATAGGCTCAATCTTTTGAAGTCGAGCCCAAGATCCCAATGCTTGTGCATGGGTCTTAAAGGCTATGTTTGTGTAATTGGTTCCTGCACTCGAGTTACCAAATCTCGGGACATCAATGCTTGTGCCCAACCAGAGGCCATGCTCAATCCTTATGTCCAAGTCACTAGTGCCTAAGCTTGGGTCAATAAGGCTGGGTTTGGTTCCCTGCCAAGCTTCGTAAAGGCCAGGTCTCGTTCCTCGAGGTCAATACTAAGACTTTGATCTTGTGCACAGACCTTGAGGGCCATGCTCATGTACTCGGCTCTAGAACTCGAGTTGTTGAAGCCTGGGATATCGATGCCTATGCCCAAATCTTAGCAACCATGCTCAGCCTCCACACCCAAGTCACCATCCTTGGGCCTACGTCCATCAAGTTTGAGCCTAGTTCCTCAAAGGCCAAGCCCTAGTCCACAAAGGCTAGTGCTAGTACCTTGAGGTTAGGCCTTATATCTACTAATCATTCTTGGATCTCGACAGTCATGCCTTGGTACCCAACTCCTACACTCAAGTCACCAATGCCTGAGCATGGTTCATCAAGATTGGGTTGGGTTCCCTAGGGGGTACATGATAACCAAAATTTATGTTCCATAAATAATTTTTCTGTTCCAGACCTATTTCTGGAAGAGAAATCCATTTGATAAATCTATTCCGTTTTTCTATTTCTAGAATAGATTTCTATTTTAAATATGTTTGGAAGAGAAATCAGAAATAGAAAAAATCTACTTCTCTATTTTTGAAATAGAAATTAGAAATAATTTCTCCCACAAACCCTAATTTCGGTAACTCTCATCTCCTCTATGACGTCTTGCCTCCTCCTCCTCCTCCGCCGGTTACCGGCCGCTGCCACTCGCCATTGCTGCCAGTCGGCCATCGCCGGTCGCCACCCGCCGCCCGCCGGCCATCGCCGGTTGCCACCCGCCATCGTTGTCGGTTGCCGGTTGTCGGTCGCCGCCACTGCCGCCGCCGCTGGCGCCGTCGCCGGTGGCCACCCGCCATTGCCGCCGGTTGCCACCGGTCGCCACCGTCGCCGCCGGTTGTTGGTCGTCGTCGCCACGATCACCGGCCGCCCGTGCGGTCGCCGATGTCGCCAGCTACCGTGCGGTCGCCCATCCACCGATCGCCATGCCCGTCGGCTGGTCGCCGCCGGTCGCCGCCGGTCGCCGCCGTCGGTCGCCGCCACCGGTCGCCGGCCGCCATCGTCGGTCGTCACCAGTCGGCCGATCGCCGTTGCCGGCCGTGGGTCGCCCATCGCCGCCGGTCGCCACCGTCAACCACTAGCCACCGGTCATCGGTTGGCCAATCGCCGCCGTCGGTGGCCGGGTCGCCCGTTGCTGCTGCTTGGCCGGGTCGCCACCGCCGCCACCGGTCACCGCCGCCAACCGCCGGGTCGATCGCCGCCGCTTGGAAAGGAAAAATTTTGTGTCGTTATCAAACAAATTTCTATCTTTAGAGTAGAAATTTTGTATCGTTATCAAATAGTTATTTTTGCTTAGAAACTCTTCTAGAAATAGAAATGGAAAAATTTATTTCTATTCAAGAAACTATTTCTGGAACATAATGGTTGTCATGCACGCCCCTAGTAACCAGGCTTGGATTCACAAAGGTTAGGCCAAGTCCCTTGAGGTTTGCCTATGAACTCTAGCGTTAATCCCTAAGTACCTAGTATCCATGCTTGGTTTGCCAATTGCTTGAGTATTCAGTTATTGCACCTAAGTCACCAACACTTGGGCTCAATCCATCATGGTTGAGCCCAAGACCTAGGCGGCTGTGCCCCAGTTCATAGGACCTTGACAATAGAGCTCCGTCCCTTGTGGCTAAGTCCAGGATTTGGGCACCCAAACTCAAGAACCCCAAGGCTAGCCCAAGACCTAAGCATCCAAGGCCGAGTTCTGTAAGGGGAAAAAGGTAAATTGTTTACAATCTATAAAGGTATTTGCATTATGAAAAATCAATTCGGTAAAAATAATATAATAATTGACGATATAGTAAACGTAGCACTTATATCACATTAAAAAGACATGTCTCTTTAGGAAACTAAATACAAATTTTCCTCATCAAATGACGAAAAATAATTTTCAATTTATTTTTAGACTTCAACAAAACATCAAAAAATGGTTATGTTCCTAAAAATAATTATTTGGAAAACCTTTATCAGAAATGTCAAACTTTATGCAAAATGAACGGAATGTAACAAGTAAATTATTTCCAATTATTTGTTTCATTTTTACTTATTGAAAATGAATCGGCCATTATGTTCGATGGCTGAGGGAGAATTAGCACCCTAAAGGCCTAACTAGAAGAACCACTATTTAGTCATCCAAAATAATTAAAAGAAAATACTCTTTTGAGGAATTGCCAAAACTGGGAATGATATTTTCTTTTTGGTCGAATGGGAATGACAATTCACTCGGGAAATTCTGGTCGAAACCAAATGAGACCTAAAAAAAGTTCAGTGGTACTTGTTTCAATAATTTAATAACAAGTATTTTCAATCTTTCGTGATAAAAATTGAAAAAAGAAGAAGTTATTTTCGAAGTTTTTATCCTGAATGAAGGATCCAGTTGAACCTATTATTAAAGTGAAAACATGCCTTTTAATTTTGAATTCACCAGATCAAACGTGTTCTCATAATTCTATATTTCAAATAAATTGCTTTTTGAGAAAACAAGGCTAGAATGAGCAAAACAAATTTCAAAGGTTTTTCCTTTTCTTTTTATGATTAATACCATAAAAAAAACCTATATTAATACACATATAACAAATTTACTCAAATCTAATTTATTTGACAAGCCAAAACTCAAAATCGGTATGACAAATTTACCATTCGTTAGTTTTCCGTTAAATTATATTAAACCACGAAAAATTACAAATTAATACACTTATAACAAATAGAGGGCAAAACTCTAAATTTGTATATCCATTAACTGTTGCGTATTATCCAATTCAGAAATTCAATGACAAAATATAACATAAATTAACTAATACTAAATTCGTTACATGTGTACCAATTAGTTTGGGTTAACAAGTTTATCAATTTGAGATTTTTCATAACATAAACTTTTTCTTTTCCCCTCTTCTCAAAAAATGGAAAATTGCAAATAATAAAAAGAAAATGAATAAAAAAAAAACCACTAAACCTTTCATGCTCCCGCCAACCCCCAGCTCCGTTCCTGCTTGGCGCTAAAAATTGCACCCCGCATCTTCCTCCATCGTCGAACCCGCCGCAGCTCCGTCTCTTCCCGAAATCCGCAATCTTTCGATCCTCCTCCGCCGTAGCGATGTCCGATCTCTCCGCTGAGCTCGAAGAGCTCGCCCGGATCCTCGCCTCCCCGGACGCCGGAGCCGGCAAGTCGCTCGCCTACTCCGCCCTTCTACGTCTCCAAGAACGGTCGGTTTCCGACCCCGACGCGATTCAAGCCCTCGCCGGACTTTCTCGCAGTCTAGTCTCGCTGCTCGTCGGCGACGTCCGCGACGAAGACGAAGAAATGTGGGTTTTCTTTTTCTTTGTCTCAGCTCGTCCTTTTTGTCGATTTTTGCAAAAATCACTGCACTGCAAATTCCCGGCTGGATCGAGCTTCAAATTTGCTGAAATGAAGCGCCGTTTAAGGAGAAAGATTGAAGTGCTAAAGTTATTGGTTTGGTCATGGTGTATTTGTTTTCACAATGTCTGAGAGCGAATGAGGAAATATAAAGGTCTTTTTTGGCTGGTGAAATGTCTCGTTTCTAACTTTTCTTCGTTTTTTATTTTTTATTTTTTTGAACTGTAGAGCTGTCCAGGCCATTAAGTGCTTGGGTTTCATGATACATCATCCCGTGATTATTGCTTCCATCCCAGGTGACTCTTCTTCAATCTCCCTTTTTTTCTCTACTGGTGCTGTCTGGGGTGAAATTAGAATTTATGTCTTGAGTGGAGAAAAATGGCATTTCTTGGTATTGCAGTGGGCGTTGCTGGTGGAGTCTTGGAGTCGCTGGGTCATGTTATCATCACTGCTAAAATGAAGGTAGATTGTGCTGTAACTCACATATTTATAATCGAATTCTTCCCTCTCAAAGTTTTAAGAGTAATTTCTCTTTCGTTCACACGCAGTCAGTATGCAACCTTGGCATGTGGTGTATATCTATGCAGCAGTTTGATGGGTCTCTGCTGAATGCCCATTTCCAGTCTTTGTTGAAAGCCATCGTTCATGCGCTTGACAACCCTTTTGGGTCGCTTTCAACAACTTTTGAGGCTATTCAGGTAAAGTTTCTTGGGGCAATTCATCTTCACAGGGGATGTTCTATTGTGGATTGTATGAAATCCACCATCACGATTCTTCTACTCAACTGGTATGCTTTAACGATAAACTGAAACTGAATTACGTCTGTAGTTTCTTCTCCTAAGAAAAATGGTCTTGCCAACCATCACCAGCAAAAGAAAAAGGGCCTCAACAGACAGAGCCATCTCAAATTGTCTCTCAGTCAACTACTCTTTTTTTTTTTTTTTTTTCCAGCCAAATGGTCAACTACTCTTTTTGCCACCTAAATTGGGCTCTGAAGTTATTCTTATTTCTAAGCACAGTATGAGTGACTAAGGCATTTTCAATTATCTCCTAGTTGCTCCTTCTATCTCTCTTGCATTTTAAAGGGAATGAAAAGAATGTTGAGCTGAAACACACTTCAGCTTAAATTGTTGCCACGTGGTGAGAAGTGGTCAAAACTCTTTATCATTGATATTGGTTCTAAACAAGTAGAGCATATGAATTTTTTATGCACCTTTTGTGACTCCATTGATGTGTGCACGCTGATTCCGCTGCATTTCTTACACTTCTCAGCATGACTAAACACTAATGATCGAAGTAAATGTTGCTGTAACTAATAAACAACTAGATATGTAACCGACATAGCATAGGTCATTGCAGTTTGGTTTTGAGATCGTAATGCATATTTTCATTGAAAAAAAATAAATTGTACAACCAGTTTTCCTAATTAAATAATGTATTTATGCGAACATCATTTCTTTCATGCTAAAAGTTTGAAGTTCCTTTATAAGACGCCAGATTTTTGCTATACTGATGTTACAAATAATTTGCATTCTCTCTTTCAGGCTGTAATGAAAATAGCATCTCAACTTGGAGAAATGATGAGAGCCTCATCACATATATGGATGCCTCCCTTGTACAGAAGACTTCTAAGCACTGACAAGAGAGAAAGGGATATGACAGAACGGTGCCTCCTGAAGATAAAGTCTATAATGCTTCCACCTCCACCTACTCTATCCAAGGTACTTTCTGCAGCCCTCCAGAGTTGTCAAGTCTCTTTCTCTTTCAATGTATCACTTTGACACAGTATGCTGATGGTAAAATGGACAATTCATAAAGTTATTGCCAGTGTTTATTCAACTGCAATATTAGATGAAAGTACCAACAAATCAGCAACTCAACACATATGAAGCTAATTCCATTCAATCTAGCATTTCTCTTAACTCAGTGCAATTGATAGCTTTAACTAAGGTTGGACATGAAATGGAAAACTAAAAGAGGGCCAATTTAATCTGGCAGTCCTGTTTATAAAAAAAATGTGACCTGGCACATGTAATTGCTGTGAGAAGGAAGACATGAGATGCAATGATTTCAATTTCTCATCACATGCAGATCAATATAGGTATAAGGTCTGAGTCTCAGAGCCAATACGATAAGGTCTCTATATTTATAATGTTACTCCCTTGAACAGAGCAGACTGAGTGATAGACTGACAGTCCATTCTGTTTGCCGGAGACAAATATGTGCAGTTAGTCTTCTTTATCCAACATTATTATTTTAGAATTCTGTATTGAAGATAGTATTGCTTGATTGTTACCATAAAATTGTTCTTCATACACACAAAATGTGCTTAGTGTGACAATTGCAATATTAAGAATGTTGAAATTTTACTTGACTTATCAACATGTGGACAAGGGAATGCTCTGAGCAGTAATACATGACAGAGATCTCTCTCTTCCTCCAAGTTTACTTTGATGAAGTTTCAAGGCACCATGTGCTGTTATGACAACCTGCAGCTTGACATGAAGCTTGTATGCTTGTTTCTTGTATACTTTCAAACTAGGTTCTTGCCTTAGATATGAAAGAAAGATTGCTTGTAAGTATGAAGGATATGCTGGAGCAAGGTTTCAAGGTCCAAACTGTACGAGCATGGGGCTGGTTCATTCGTTTATTGGGGGATCGTGCTCTTAGGAAGCGTTGTTTGCTAAATGATATGCTAAAAATTCCTGAATTGACCTTTTCCGATCAGGATGTGCGAGTTCAGATTGCTTCACAGGTACTTCCCACTACTGTAATTCATTTTCTTGTACTAGCTATTTTAGTTACTGTAACCTCATTCAGGTCACTTAGAATATTCAGGGAAGTTCTATGGCTTAGTATGGAAAAACACGGAAATGTTCTCATTCAATATGAGCTGTTAAATTAAGAGAGCATCGGTTTTGGCCCTGGGATGGTTTTTCAAAGATAATAGTTTATGAGCATTTAAAGAAAAATTATTGATTATAGGATTGTTGATGATATTGTTGATCAAGGAAGAATAGAAACATATGGGGGAACTTACTTACATATATGGGCCCTTAAACTTATGAATTGTAAAGGAGTGTTATGCATATTGGGGTGAGTTGTTATATTAGGAATAAAAATTGTGAGCAAGTCAGCTTGTTTGCAATTTTTGAAGGAAAGTTACAATCATTAGGTTATTCAACCTTTTGAGACTTTGAGGTAAATTTCTCCATTTGAAGGATGGTTACTAGTTTAGCATCTACGTGGACTTCCAGGAAAATTATCATTATTGAGGACAAAGTACAGGTGCCATCACTTTATGACAATTTTAGGTGTATAACTACCTGTTGATTAATTACTAAGTGATCATGCTGGGAACTCTATATTCAAATCACCATCTATAAAAGCAAATTATTAGTTATAAATGCAACATAGTTATAATGATTTATAAAGTTCAATTACTTTTTGTCAGTGTGACCTGGGATGATTTGGGTAAATTGCGACAAAATTAGGAAAACTACTGCTAAAAATGGATCCAATCCCTGTCTATGCCTACGGGACCTTAGAAGCACCTGAATATTTAACTTCATGAAGAGTGAACCAAACAGTTTTCCTGCAAGATATTATCCTCATCCATTAGATAGCGTAATCTTAAAAATACTCTGAAGGCAGTCCTTTGTTATTGATTATTTTAAATGATATCACATTACTTAATATAAAGAGAGAAGTTCATCTAGCTTCAGTAAGTATGCTGTATTGGTATTGTCACAAAGTTGATTAGAGATCCCACAGCAAATAGCAAGAGAGAAAGAAGGAAGAGAGAAGGAATAGAGAGGAGGAGAAGAAGGAGAATGTAAAAGAAAGAAACAAAGAGGGCGTTGTAGATTTATGTAGTAATAGAAACCCTACACCCATTGTGTTTATATTAAATATAAATTGTATATGACCATAATACCCTTATGTAAGTAAAAAAGAAATAAAACTCTGAAAATAAAAAGAAACTCAACTAAAGTAACTTTAACACTTCCCCTCAAGCTGGAGCATATAGGTCACTCATGCCTAACTTGGAACAACCAACAACAAAAGTAGGACGAAATAATGCTTTGGTGAACATATCAGCAAACTGATCTCTAGAGGCAACATAAGGAGTAGCAACCAGCTTCTGCTTCAAAGCATCACGAATAAAATGACAGTCAACTTCTAGATACTTAGTTTGCTCTTGAAAAACAGGATTCCCAACAATATAAATAGCTGCTTGATTATCACACATCATATCATAGGTTGATTAATAGAAAATCCAAGCTCCTGGAGAAGAGATTTCAGCCACAACAATTCAAGCACAGTATGTGTCATAGCATGATATTCAACCTCCGCACTAGACCTAGCAATGGTAGTCTGTTTCTTGCTTCTCCAAGTAACCAAATTACCACCAATAAAGGTGCAATACCCAGTCATAGATCGTCGATCATATGTTGACCCAGCCCAATCAGCATCAGAATAGCCAACCAAAGTGGAAGAACCGTTAGGTTTATAAATTAATCCCTTACCAGGAGAGCTTTTAAGATATTGAAGAATGCGACAGACAGCATCCCAATGAGCCTTCTTAGGTGACTCCATAAATTGACTCACCAGACCAAAAGTGTATCATTCTCTCTCATCCAATCACTATAGTTTTTAGAATTTTCAGCAGGAGGGTCTGTGGTAAATAATGGAGTTTCCCTTTGACATTAATATAGATCTTTACAGCTTGGGCCCATAACAAGTAATTGGAGGATCCATTTAATTTAATAGTGGTAATTTGAACATTGACACTATCTGTAGGAGCCTTAGTATCACTCATGACGATAATCTCAATATAAATATATCGACCACTAATCAAGAAGGCTGAAACTTTAGTGCAAGAAACAAAACAACAATACTAATGTATAATCAGATGTAATTGGCTCCACCAGTTAGCCAAAGGGATGTTGAAAACTCATAAATATAGACTGTTGTATAGAAGAAAATATCTGACTAGAAATCTTGATTTAAATAATTATATGTTTGATGGAAACCCAGCAAGACTAGTCAACCATAAATGAAGTACTTTGATTCTTGAATTCGCTGATCAGTAAGTGTTGTAATCCATGTTCACAAACCGAACCTGATGAATCAGATTTCTTTTGATCTCATATGTATCAAGACTTGAAGAGAAAACAAATAAAAATTGCAGCTTTAGGTGGTTGTGACCAGAGAAGAAGTAGGGTTACTAGAGGACTCTCAAACCAGCAATAGGACAAAGTAATCAGGTAACTAAACCTCTGATACCATGTCACAAAGTTGATTAGAGATCCCGCAGCAAATAGCAAGAGATAAAGAAGGAAGAGAGAGGGAATAGAGAGGAGGAGAAGAAGGAGAACGTAAAAGAAAGAAACAAAGAGGAGGCTGTAGATTTCTGTAGTAACAAAAACCCTACATCCATTGTGTTTATATTAAATATAAATTGTATATGACCATAATACCCTTATGTAAGTAAAAAAGAAATAAAACTCTGAAAATAAAAAGAAACTTAATTAAAGTAACTTTAACAGGTATAGGTCCAGATGTGATCTGATTTAAACCACTGTGTTGCAGCCTTAGTGGGTCCTGATATTGCAGTCATAAAACTTAATGTTATTGTTACTTCCTATTGATAGGTGACCACTAAACAGGTAAAATCGGCTCTCCAATTCAATCTTCATCATTCATATCAGGGCATTGTAGGCTCATTATCATGAGAAGCTTATTCTTCCCTGATAAATGCGGATCACATTCTTTTTTCCCTCTCAGTTTGCATGGGAAGGTATCATTGATGCTCTTATTCAACCTACAGTTCAAGCTCAAAGATCCAACACTACCAAGGAGAAACAAATGCAACGTGCCAACAAGTCTAGATTTGATACTGATGACTCCCTGTCAAGTGGATTTTTAAAGAGCATAACGCTTATAATGACTCCCCTGATTGGCATCTTTTCAAGCAAAAGCGATCTTTCTGTCCATTCATCTTGCTTTAACACTTGGTGTTATTTGCTACATAAACTTGACATTTACATCAATCATCCATTAGTCAGAAATCTGGTACTGGACCCTGTCTTTGAAGCTGCTTTTCACAGTGGACCCTTGATTATGAGAACATGGTTTTGCAATTTGTGTCTGGATGTACTTGATGATTCTATATCTGCGAAGTTGGGAAATGATGAGAAGGATTCAGATGATCAGGTAGGCCAAAATATGAGTAAGACACCAAACCAGGGAAATTTGATATCAGGCAGATTCTTGTGGAATCAATACCCAATAAAATGGCTGCCTTGGGATCCTTGTCAGTTGGATTTTTATATGCAAGTGATTCAGACAATCTGTGAAGTGTCAATAGCATCTGTTGCCAAATACAATGAAGATCGAAGTTTGACTTGTGATGCTGCATTAAGGATGTTCAGATCAGTTTTGAAATTAGTTCAAATGGAGTTCAGGAGTCCATCCACTAATTATGATGATATTATGTGGATTTTGAAGCAAATACTAATGTTTGTGAAGAAGATATGTGAAGACGCTAACTTAGGGTGCGGGGACAGAAAAGGGACCAGGTTGTATCATACTTCCTTCCTGTTTATACAGGCTATATTCGAGCAGCTGCAACCTTCTATTCTTGGATCTCCTCTTTACAAGATCCCATTGGACTTGAAGTATGTTGAAAACTGGGAATCAGTTGATGACTTTAGACGACCTCTTGATATGAGAGATATAACTTACATGGATATGGTTTCTCCGGTAGTTTATTTGATTGTTCTATTCCATGTGGTGATTCAGTCTCATCTAGATAAGTCCAAAGCAGAGGTAATTCCATTGGGGTCATGCAAATATATGGAGATAGTATTGTCTTCTGATGATCCATCAGAGAATCTTGCTCTTATTAATGCTTTATTGTATAAACATGCAAATTTTAGCTGCTTAGAATTATGGTCAGCTGTAGCAGGTGGTCTGAAAGATCACATGAATGCTGCAAATGACCCTTCATTGGTACAGAAGGCTTTTAATTTTTCAACAATTATACATCTGCTGTCCTATCCATTTTATGTCTATTCCCATCAAATGGAAAAGATAGTTGACACAAATGCTGCAGACTCCTCAGGAGAATATCATGTTTCAGCACTAAGAAAGCCTGAAGTTGGCCATTTTATTGAAGAATGGATCTCTCTTTATGGTTTTGTCAGCACAATGGATATTCAGCTTCCTGCTCCAAATACTTTCCATGGATTATTGTGTTCGATTTTAAATGATTGTCTTCAAGGAAATACTTCTCTGCTTGAGCATGGCAATGATCTGGGATCAAGTTCAGATAATCCAGGAATCGATTTTATTTCTTTCTATGGCAATCTTCTGACATATATCGTGGAACAGAATCTGAAAAGTGAAGTGCGTATAGATGGAATCACAGCTGGGTCAGATAGTGTCTTGCATTTTGCAGCAAAGTAAGTTCAAACACCTCTCATTGCATATTAGGTTGAATATCGAACCAACTCTTGATGTGGTACATCAGAGCGGGGACCCATTTATGTAAGTGTTCAGTCAGCCCAACTATCTTTCTTTGGTTCGCATAGGTGCAGGTATGCTGCGTCTATTTGTGTATGCTTCCCTTTGCGAGTTAATTGATGAGGATCTATGTTCATTGAAAGCAAGCCAAGTGTAATTTCTTCTGGGAAATCTACATGGCAATGTCTTGTCAGCTTCCTGCTAAATTACCTAGCTGATTGAATCAATGAGGAGTTCACTTTGTAACTAAAAGCTTGGCGGATTTCTTATTTTCTGTGAAAAATGATTATCAGAGTTTTCATCGGATGTGTTTTATAGTTTTCGAACATATTAAATCATGAGACTGAGGTGATCAGACTAGGCAAGTGCCAAAGCTGGATGTCTTGATTGTGAATACTGATTGTGTTAAAGTTAAAAATCAAGCTGACTTATTGTAATTTTTGTTCATTTTGTATAAGTCGGCCTCTAATAGGAGAAATAGCACAAGCATACATCTAGCTCTTATGGAACATGCGATCTTTCTCTGATTCAGGCCTTTTTTTCTACTTTCACTGGCATAAAATACTATGACAGTTCTCATTTATATAATTGTCTCAGTGCAGTGAATTGTGACGTTTTTGTTTTTCTTACTTTACATCGATGTTTTCTCCTAAAAAAGATCCTTATTCACGTAGAATATGTGATATTGTAGATTCATGGAAATGTCAATGGCAAAGGCTGAATCGCAAAGTCTTCTTGTTGTGAACTCAAGGTAAGGACATGTTGTAGCATAATTGGGATTTTCTTTTCATTTTACTTATTTTAAGAGTGGCAGGGTTTTTCACTCACTGGGAGAATTAGCCAGCTGCCTTCATTTTAAGCAAGATATACTTTTGTTTGTCGAGGTTGGTATTTTTTTCCTCCATATTGTCCACTATCTTGTCACACATGTTTGAGATTTTAAGGAGAATAGTCTATAAACATTCTTCTCTTACTTTTTTCTTGGAATTAGTCTCAATCTGGTCTGTTATAGTGGAGAAGTGATGAATGCAAGGTTTAGTGCGGTCACTGTAGGCCAGTCATCCCCTCAACTTGACCTGGTTTTAGTCTCCCTGTCCTTCCCTTGCATTATGTACCAAAAATCAAAGGCGTTATTCCCAAGCAATTTAAACAGTAATTAGGAAGAAAGAAGTTATGTGAGGGAACTGTCATGTGTGCATATCATACCTAGGACTTCACTAGGAGCTGATGATATGCAGTTTTAGCATAGTGGATGCTTTATGGCTGTGGTGCAAAACTCCGTTCGACACCGTTTGTTCGTTTACTTTTGCTCTTTATCCATCTGCAAACCTGCCCTTTTCTGTTCCTGTAAAGATGGGTATTTTCCTGACCTTTTCTGCTACAATCTATGGTACTGAATTAGTATTTCATTAAGTGTACCTTCTGCTGCAGGTCATATCTCCTCAACTGCTTCGAGGATTGTCACTCATGGAAAAGAATGGAAAAGCATCTCCAGTGAAGTGCAGTTCCTATGGATTGAGACACTTAATTGTTCGCTGAGGAGTCAACCTCCTATCACATTTGATTCCTCCCATCTGAAAATCCAAGCATGCCTCCTTGAGAAAACCCTTGATCACCTGAACCCTTCTATTTCGAATCCAGCCATTAGCTATTGGAACTCGACATATGGCAAGCAAATGAAATTGGACTACCCTCCAAGCTTGCTTCATGTTCTGGACAGACTTTCTAGAAGTGGCAGAATATATCTTCAGAACAGAAACCTATCATTGCTCGAAAGGTGTAATGCTTTAGCAGAGCCTCTGCAGCGATACAAGGTAACGTCAACACATAACAGGACTACAAAGAGAGTCTGGCCAGTAGAGGTTCCTGAGAATCAGCTTGAGCACATGAAGGAACTGTCGCCCAAGGTCAAAAGAAAACGGTCAGAACTAACCGAGCATCAAAAAGAAGTAAGGCGAGCGCAGCGGGGAAGAGAACGGGATTGCGGAACTCACGGCCCTGGAATATGGACTTACACCAGTGTTGATTTTTCACAAGGCAACGATGATTCACAGGAGAGTGACATCCAGAATCAAGAGTCCATCTTGGATGTGCTACGGAGAGCTTATTGATTCTCTGGTGAAAGGGATACACGTTTACTGTAAAGAAACGGATCTCACCTGTCCATTCCTGCTGTAATTATGCTGTGTTGAACTGTGAAATGTAAATTAAACATCTGTACACATTGAAAACACAGTGCTTTCGAGTCTCTTCGATCCATGTCGCGACAAGGGTCGTTTGTGCATCATTTTGTACCAACATGCACGTCTTTCTCATTGATTAACATGATTTTATGTGTAGCATTCAATCACTTGGGTCAAACTTGTTCTCCCAATTTTCATGATTAACAGAAGAAAATTCAATCATTCTCTCCTTTTGGATGGTGTCTAATGCAAAATTCTAGTCCTTCATGAGTTGAAAATGGATAAATGGTCAAGCTTTCGTTAATGATAACCTTATCAGAGTTCGTCTGGTTCGAAGTGGCTGGTTTCAGCATCAACCTGAGAATCTGACTTAACTTTAAGCAATATAGGCGTTATTTTAGGAAAACAAACTATTTTAGCAGTTTGAACTTTGTGGCAACGTAATTAAGGCGATAGAAATTTCCTAAGTTTCCCAGGTTCCCATCTTCAGCATATCTATCTTTTCTAACCAAAGTAAAGGAAGAAGAAGAAGCAGCAACAGCAGCTAAAATTCAATTCAAAATCGGTTCTCCTCGAGAATTAGTTGGTTTTCGGGCAAAGACCATTTCGTGAAACGAATTGAACGAGGGACGTTGTTGAATGTATCATTTAGGAACCTACTTGGTCTTCCATGGACGACCTGAAACTAATCGATAAGGCCTACCCGATTCGATTCGATTCACTTTTCAGATTGAACTGCCTCGAATCGAACCAGCTTGTAGTTAAGATGCTTACCGTCTCTTTCATTAACTCACACTAATCATTCTCTATCTCCTTTGCGGGCATGGCGCAAATTCTCTTTCTTCTTCTTTTCTTTTTAATGGGACCTACGCTCTCTTCTTTCCTTCCTGGCAGCGTGTCTTAAGTAGCAGTAGCGAAAAAGTAACTCACTTTCTGAACCTATTTCTTATTCCTTTTCTTTCTTACTCCAATTTCGCAAAATTTTGCATTATTAATTTATTTTCGTACGAATACGGCGTGACAACTCTCAACTAGGTCAACTTTTTTTCAATGTTCTCTTCTTCTCAATATTTCATAATAATCAATACAAATAAATGCTTAGTTGAAATATTTTCATTTTGTGGCTATCATCCCAATAATCATTTCAAGATTAAATTAAGTCTGACAGTGTTTTGATATCTACGTAATAATTATACAATAAGCATTGCCACACATTCCGATGAAAATTAGTTAAATTGTATTTCATGCCAAACAGGACCAAATAGCTTAAGCTACCAAAAAAAGGGGAACATAATTTGCACTTACTTGTGTTAGCTTGTAAGGTATTTGGCGAAAAAAATTCACAAGGAGTCTTGTTTTAAATCATTTAATTTTCCTAATTCTTTGTCCCACACAGTGTCCATCCTATATCTGTCCTTTGAAGGATTGGACTTCTACATGTTAGGAATTCAATACTTCCGTCGATTCCGGCATCTCCTGACTTTAGGACTTTGCAATGTTGTGGTTAGTAGATAGACATATTTTCACGATTACTTCGAATATTCTTTTTGTTGTTTTGAAATATTGGAAATGAGCTAATTTCGCTCGGTTTCTCATTAGATGGAACTACACAGTGGAATTGATCTAGAATTCTGTTTTCATTCCAGGAACTTTCAGTTTTATAAGAGTTTGAGCACCAGGTGAGGTCAAATTCTTGATTCCGCAGGTTTAGAATTTTGGAAGTCATCTAATTTGCTTATCCCGTTAGGCTTTTCTCAAAATGTTTGAGACGTAACAATGAGATGTCTTCCAAGAAAGTCAACCAAACAATAATCAGCTCAAAAACTGAAAAACAAAGGGTCAGCAATGTCTCCATTTATGGAATGCCCAGTGCAGTATGAATTTGCAAAGAGCAACGAAACTTGATTTTGGAATGGAGAGACCTTGCAAGAGAAGAGCCATAGGGAACTATTACAGGCATTGTTTTGATTGGTCAGGGGAATTTGATTACCCAAGAAATGAGATTCCAATTTCTAAAGTTTTCCGGACCTAGGTCCCCGTCGCTGAACTTGGGATCCAGGAGGCCGGATCCGGGACCTCGGCGCCAAGTCTTGAGATCTCAAGACTTGGAATGGATTCTTCGGGAGGCCAGATCCAGATGTTTGTTCTAACACTCTAAATCCTGAATCTCCGCAAGTGGGACTCGAACCCAGAACCTTGTTGCGAACCTAAGTGGAGGCGCGCGTTTGGAATCGGATTTGAGTTCGGATAGGATAATTTGTTATCCTATCCGATGTTTTGTCCACGGATCGGACAAACCTGGATATATCCGGATAAAACGCCGGATAAAAAATCCGGGGGGGGGTGGGATAAGCCCGGATTGGATAAGATTTTTTTTTGGAAAGAAAGAACTTAACAAAAAGGAAAATATCACTTGCCGGTTTTCGATCACCAAAGAGGCTAGGACCTCGGTGCCAAGGGTTTGGGATCTTGAGACTTGGAATTTTCTATTTTTTAATTTTTTACTTTTGGGATGTCGGATCTATTTTTTAATCTTATCCTGAAACTAACACCCCGAATCCTGAATCTCCGCAAAGTGGGACTCAAACCTAGGATCTTGTTGCTAAACCCAAGACCTAGGGGCGTGGACTCAAAACCTTTGGCTCCTGGACTTGGGACCTTGAGATGGAAAAGGCTAGACCCGAACCTCTGACGTATGAATTCATGTCTAGCATCGTCCCTGTGTTTGTGCCACATCTGACACCTAAGCGTCTGGACTCAATACTCATTCTTCACATCTTTTGAGAAACTCATGTAACGAGCAAAGTCTAGGTTTCCTTCTAACCATAAAAATTGAGCAATCGAAATCCCATTTCTTAAGTGATCCAATTCCACCGTAAACTAAACAAGACAGGATTTTGTGTAATATGAAACCAAAGGAGGCATATAGTGAATCTTGAACTTGAGAGGATCAAAGAATATGAAAAAAAGTTGAGATTGCCCATAAGTGAAAAAGTGATTTTCCAGTCTCATTCCCACATAAAATTAAAGTGACTTTCCAATTGCATGGACAACAAGCTTAATGCATATCTCTCATTCATAAACAGTGAGCAAATGTGCGTATTGATGCAAGTTGATTGGGGAAAATAAATGCTGAACAAGAAGATCAAGTGGTGGCAAGAATGTGAATAGACATGGTGGAATTTCACCAAAATCAAGTTGCTTTCGGAGTAGCTTGGGGGCCATATTCTATCACTAGTAAATCATTTGTTTTTCAAATCGATTCATTTACAATCGATTATTTGATTGACTAACTCTTTGTATAGAAATGAATGAGACATATCAAAAAATGCTAAATGAGTTTTAAAAAAAAAAATTGTAGTGCTTTCTTTCGATCGATAAATGCAAGTATAGAATAAAATACGAAAATGATTCACTAATGGGGTCCACTTTGATTTATCGTACCATGTTTCTTTTTGTTAAAAAAATAACATTATCATTTCTTGGCCACGAGTGAATTGACCATGGATGTATGTTTTCACACTACTTTGTTTAAGATATTGAAGTGAGCATGGCCATAAAGTTGCTATTAGGAAGTGCAATTTTGAGACCAATTTTTGATTAAGTCGGAATTTATAAATATAATAAATGATAAGATTGACATTAATATCTAGAAGATCGAATATCATTTAATTAATATCGATTGGCCTTTGGACAATATTGATCTACAAGAATGCATATTTTTAATTGCAAAATATGATTATTTTCTCGATGGTCCAATATTGTCGGATAGAGTATGGTTATTAAATCAAGGAGATCCGTGTTTTATTTTTTTTATCACTGAGTTTTTGCCTTTCCTATATTGCTTACTCTAGGTATCGCCTTATGGTCCTTACAAAAAAGAGTTATGGTGACTTAGTAATGTCTTGATTTGATGCCCTATTTTGGTCTATAAATTATTATTTTGTTGGTCTTGTTAGTGCATTTCTCCTTTCCTTCATTACTTGCTTTGATTAGGGATGAGCATATCGGATCGACAAAATTAGGAATCACCTAAAACGGCCAATTCTAGACGGTTTTTAGGAGTGTCGGTTCAGTACCCGATTCCATAAAAATGGAACTATTGATTTTTGATTTGGTTACCACCAGGTTCGAGGGGAGGGGGGAATTGGACCAAACCGGATAAACAATATAGTTTTTTAATTTCTTAAAAATAGTAAGAAATCCTAAACAACAACAAGTATAGTATTTTTTGAGAAAAATTTACCTTTAGAATACTCAAATGGAATTGCCAAGTGACTAGTTCCATTAGATGGTTTAGTTTGATCCCCTATTCGATTCCCGATTCTTGGGTGGGATGAGATTGGATCATAAATCGATAATTTCTAATTTTTGGGATTGACTCATTTCTCCTTATCAATAGAACGCCCTTATAGAGCAATTTGACCAGCAAATCCCACCATCCCGACTCTGCTCACCATCTCTTCTCACAACAGATTCACCACGAGGAAATAAATAACTTCGATCGACAAAGACACTTTAATCAGATTGAAATTGAACAAGCCCTAAATCTCTCCCTACATAAACCCTTCACCATTGAGAGCAAATCAATCTGATGACATGATTTTCTCCCATCTCCAAAAAAAAAATAAAAATAAAAAAAAAAGCAAAAAAAGCTCCATTTGAATTCCACACCCTCCAAAAAATCACACCACGAAAATTTAAAGTCTCTTTTTTCTCTTCTTTCTGGGCAAGTCATCACTATTAAAATTTCAAAATTTCAACCAAAAAAAAAAAAAAAAAAAAAAAAAAAAAAAAGAAAAAAAAAAAATTGAAAATATAAAAGAAACTTTAAAGAACTCTCTCTCTCTCTCTCTCCAATCCCACTCGTCCATTCTTCCGGATCGCTCACCCTCCGCCTCGTCTATTTTCTCCCCGTTCAATTTTGGGTGCGAGACTCTGGGTTCCTTATTCCTATCACCTGAAGATCACTTCCCACTCAAATCTCTCCCCCTGCTTCCACCACTCCGTCTCCCCTTCCTTCTTCTTCTTCTTCTTCTTCTTCTTCTTTCCAAAACCCTCTAGGGTTTTTGCCGGAGCTTCGGCCCCCCCCCCCCCCCCATTCCCGACCTGATTTCTCCGCGCCTCCGATTCTCGCCTCCGTCTGCCGAAGCTAGGGTTTTCGTTCCTTCCCTCCCCTCCTCCCCTCTCCTTCCCGATTGATCCGAGCGGGCGCGTCGCCGGAATCGCATTCTCCGATTGGTCGATCTGGAGATGGAATCGCGAGATTTGTCGTCCACGGCGCCGCCCCCGGCGGCTGCGGCTGCTGCTATTGCGGGCGTTGGTGCGGGCGTTGGTGCTGGTGCTGGTGTGCTGCGGCTGCTCCTCCTCCGCCGGCGGAGGACGAGGGCGTCCTGACGGTCACCGCCGCGCTGGCCAAGGAGGCGCTCTTCCGGTTCCAGTCCCGCAAGTACGGCGAGTGCGTCGAGTTCTTGCGTCAGCTCTTTCAGAAGAAGCAAGACGATCCGAAGGTCGTTTCCACCCCGGATTGTTTGATCTCTTCCTCTCTCTCGCTGCTGCGATGTGCGTTCGTTCTGAGTTTTTGCCTGCCCGTGCTGATTTTTTAGCTGTTCCGTTGGTCGGAGCTTAAGCTGGGCGACGAATGTCGGTTGATCGGTTGGGTTTTCTGTGAAGATGAGGGTTGAATTCGATGATGCGGCTTGGATGCCGTTGTTGTGGTTTGCCAAATGATTGTTACAAGCTCGTAACTGTAGATTAGGACTTCTTCCCTCGCTGCGCCAATTGTGTTAGTAGATGTGTAGCGTCTACATTCGAGGAAATTCAAGTGCTTGGACGGAGAAACGAACAGGGCCTTCACTCGTTATATTTTCTTTTTGCCTGTTTTGGTATGATGTTGGCATTTAGTGGCTAGCTGTCCCAGTCTGGTAAACCTGGCAAACGGATTCTTCGTCGAAATTTCCCCTCTCCGGTTTATTTCTATACAACGCCCACAGGCTCACCCTTTCATTGTCTGGTGAGGGTTGAGCATTTGAGCGTACTTGATGCCCAGAATTTAGGTTTTTCCGTGTCTCTCTGTAGAACGCACAAATACGGTGCATTCGGGCTGGTTCATGGTCCAATTAGATCTACGTGTTGCACAAGTACTGCGCGTTCTGGTGGCCAGAACATGTGCGATCAAATTTAATTGTTGATTGGGCAGCCAGTGTGATATTGAATGAAGCATCTGATCTGAGAATCATGGCTGTAGAACTTTTCTGTCGGCAGGAGATGATATTGCAGTGAGAATGATGATGAGTTGGTCTGGTTGGTTTATTTGTGGATTTTCAGAGGGTTCAGTGTTGGTTCTTTTAATCTTCATCCGCTTAATACCATTGCTTTGTCACTGTATACTCGTTAATGGCACCATATCTGTCTGTTTGCCTAAGTTTATTCAGTTTACTTTATTTGACCAGTAAACAAATTCTAGTTTCAGCTTTGCATGTTCATTTATCCTTTGGGTCTGTTGTGAGCTTTTCTTCTATGTGGTAAGCATGCTGTATCCTCTATTGGTTTGAGGTTTAATTTCTGGGTCTTGATTGGAATTTGGACTAGCCACTTGGGCTGTTCCTGGTTGTGCATACTTTTCCTTTTCTTTTAGAATCTTTATATGGCATTTCTTGAGTAAAGAAGTCGTTCTTTTTGTCTGACTTGCCTAAAGCGCCATGGTCTGAGCTATTAACATTAGTGCAATGCAGGTCCTCCACAATATTGCGGTTGCTGAATACTTTCGTGATGGCTGTTCAGATCCTAGGAGATTGCTTGAAGTACTGAATACCGTCAAGGTGTGGCACTCCTTCAAACCCACTCTCTTCAGAATATGCAATCTACTCCTTATCCAGAAGTATCTGAAAGGATTTTAGGTTGTTTGATTTTTTACTCTAAGCTATTGAGTTTTCAATCAATCTTGATATGTTGTGTTGAGCACAGTGGGAGTAGGAAAGAGAGAAACACTGATAGTTGCTTCTAAATTATCATCTAGACATCGATGAAAGAGGCGAATGACTGGGAACTTTGTCTAGAATTTTAAGAAAGGGCAAGGGCAGAGCCTTTCTTATACATTGTGTGCTATTCTTTAAATGGCTCTTCTCCATTAAAGAGTGGTGAAACTGGTGGACTTCGGTTTTGTTTGGAGAAAATTAGTATAGTTTCTCAACACATTGAGAGTGAGTCTGATGAAGTGGAGGAAATTCTTAGATTGTTGTCTAGACAATGAAGAAGGTGACCATGAGGAAGGTGACAATGAGGAAGGTGACCATGAGGAAGGTGACAATGAGGAAGGTGGTAGCCAAATTTGAAGTTACTTTGGAAATCCGACCGAGTGCAAGAGCTAACCTTTTGCTTGAAATGTTCATTTCAGTTAAAGAGTGGAGAATTTGTTGATTGGCAGACTTAATTTCTGGTGAAAATAGTGTCTTCTTTGACAAATTATTGTGAAATCAAGTAAAGGGTGTAAAATTTTTTGTGTGCGGGACATTATCACTATAGTCCTCCATTGGCCATTGAAGGCTGAATGGTGCCTTAGCAGTCTTTGCAGAAGGTATGAGTTGTTAGTAAATGGATGTTGGTCATCAAAGATGGTCAAGAGAAACCTGATCATGTGGATTCCGTGAAAATTGGTTTTCTCTAGTTTTTTACTGTGAGGAAAACTTGTTCAGAATAATATGTCAGGCCGGAAAGGTAGTAATGGAACATCAAGGAAGAAAGGGAGGGTTTCGTCATCTACGGCTATCTCTTAAACTTGTATCGTGTAGGGATGTAATCCTTACAAAGGGTCCCATGTATTTTCTAGTCTGAGGAATAACTTAAGATAATTTTTGGTGTAACTCGTGGCTCCCTGGGTCAAGATTTTACAAATGCAATTACTGTCTTGATTTTAGAGAGTTTATCTTTGCACATATGGATCCTGACTGTGTGTTGGCACCTACACTCCTTTAGTAGGTGTTTGGTTTTTCCATTAGTCTAAGTGCTTCCTCTATGTTTTTTCTTGGACAAACTATCGTGAAGTATGCAGCGCGATATATTTAGAGCTAGAAACCTATAACTGCAAGAGATAACTTGGTATACATGGCATTCAGAAGGTTCCACCTTGTGTAAATTATGCATTCGTAGTTAACCTGCGTGAATTATTCGTAAATTCTTAGAGAAATAAAGCATCTCCAAGTGCTTTTTTATCAACAAAGTAATTGTGGAAGAGATAGGTCCAGCTTGTAAAAGGAAGAGAAGTATTTAGCTGTTAGCTTTGCTCAGGTGCATTTGTAGATTTTCATTTCATTCCATGGGGCGGATCCAATTGTTTGATCTCTTCCCTTGTGATATATGTGATATCTAAATAAGGTATGCTACTTGTTGGAAACCCATAATGGAAGCTCTATAAGTACCATCAAAAGATATGCCGATTTTACATTATTGGATCCAAATTTTACATACCATCAAACCAGATCCAAACTTACATGCTCAGATCCAAATATACATGAAAAGAGAGATCAATTTTATCCATAACATCTGGTCGTACTTTCTATCATGTTATCTTTCTAATTTTTTTATTTGGTTGATTTTATTCAGAGAAAAAGTGAAGAGCTTGCCCGTGCATCTTTGGAGCAGCGTGAGGTTGTTGGCAACAAAGCCAATTTAGGTCCTAAGGGGAGTTCTACCGTGGCACAACAAATGAATTCATTAAATAATGCCAGTATTCTTTACACAGATGAGTTTAACTCTTCTGTGGCAACATTTAATATTGTACGTATGAAGGCATTATTTATTTTCAATTAAATTTCTCTGTATTTGATGGAAGAAGGTTGAGAAATGTCTTTAATATTGGTTATATTGTCCAACATGTTGTTGACCCTTTTGTTTATAGGCTGTCATATGGTTCCACCTCCATGAATATGGCAAGGCATTATCCATCCTGGAACCATTGTATAGCAACATTCAACCAATAGATGAGGTACTAAAATTTGCCTTCTACAGCTTTATTCCCTCCCTCCCGTCCTCTCTCTCTCTCTCTCTCTCTCTCTCTCAATTGTCAGCTTACCACTTTTTGTGTATGTATGAACACAGACTGTAGCTCTTCACATATGCCTTCTGTTGCTGGACGTGGCTTTAGCCTGCCATGATGCAGCAAAATCTGCGGTGAGAAGCTTGTCATGTTCTTGATATTGATGCAAAGTCTCTAATTTCTGATGGAATTGCTTTATGGACATTAAGGGGCTTCTTTTAGTTGAGGAAACAATTTTGTCTTTCCAATGTTTGCTATATAGAAGGTCCTTGCTTGGCCTTTATTTATGTATATGCATAGGTAATGACTCTTCCCACCAGCTTGTAAGTGGATAATATTGTTTCGCAAGAAGATATATCAGATTAGTCTTTTTTAACCATTTAATCTCTTTAGATTTTGGAACTTTTTTTAATCCTTGACAGTGGAGCTAAAGTACCACCACAACCAAATTTTGTTAGCTTATGGCCATGGCCCAATAGTACCAAATTTGTTGGTTTTATTTTTATTTTTAATGGATTTAGGCTTTATATATGACTGTTGTGGTATTCTACTTCTAGGCAGTTATTCTTATCCTTTTTTGGGACTCAAAATATCAATGTTATGCTTTTCATACAGTTTGTTTTTATGTAATAGTACTGCTTGTCCAAGTGAAGTGCATTAGCTATTGTGACATTGGAACTTAATTTTAGCTGATACGACTATCTTGGTGTGAGTTGCAAAAGTGCTGAGCCATGAGAACATGTTAACTCAATGCTCTAGCTTATTTGAATCGAGAAATTAAAATTTTGGTTGGTAAATTTTTCTCTGTTTTCATTTTATCCCTGAGGTTTTGGCTTTTGGAGTTTATTTTGTCACTTTTCTTCCTGTTTATGCTTCTTATTGTGGTGAATTTTTAGCAGTTAATTTAGTGTAACTTTTGAAGCCCCTGACATAACTGCTGAAATGAATGATTAATCCCTACAAAGAAGTTTCATGCAATCGCTGCCCTCCCCTTACATTGACCTTGAGGACTGCTGAATTCTGGTATAAAAAGCGCTAGCAATAAGGGTTTGATACTGATGCATGTTCTGAAACTGTACAGGCCAAAATGGGGAAAAAAAGTCAAGGCTACATTAATATTTAGTGCCAACTTCAATTGCAAAATGTTTTTTTCCCTCCCCTTTGAAATTCCTTGCATACTAGTACAGGTAGATTAATATGGACTGCCAACTTCAATTGCAAAGTGTGCTTTACCTCCCCTTTGAAATTGCTTGCATAATAGGATGGGGAGAGGTTCATGGAGATTAGTATACTGTACTTTTGTGTATTTAAAATGCCTTTTGCCTTCTTAAAATACATGAAGATGTTCAACTTCTATGGCCTTAGACCAAAGTAGTTAATATGATTTTTCAGTTTCATTGCCAAAGGTTTAGGTAATGATGAACATATTGAAACAGAAAGTGATTTTGTAGATTTGTGACATATGTGATTGTTTCTAGAAGTGATGTTAGGGAGACATTAGCTAGAAAGATTATAACTTGTTTTCATTAAGATAATTACTTCAGCTCTTGGATTAAACACGCTCGATCATATTTTGGAGCCATACCTCCATCTAGACAGTAGAAGAGCTGCTCTTTTTTGTTTCCTAATCAAGTTGCTCTTATGTTTATTGTTGACCAGCTTATGATTTGGTTATAGATCCCTTCCTCTTTTTTTTTGGTGTCATGGGTTTATAAAATCGTCTTTCAATTTTACTGTTAGTTTGTCAAGATTAGAAAGTGTTAACTAGGCAACATTTATCTCAGTTATGTTTGAAATATGTGCAAAGTGTATGATCCAAGATATAGGCTAAGGATGTTTTGCATATGGTTGTTGACTATAATTCAAGAATGTGGTTGCTCATTAGACTTTAGTTGATTAGTATCACAGACATTCTTGGCTCGAGCTTTCCCTGTCTATAGACTGGACATTCCTTATTGAAAAAAGGATTACAGATTACTTATGAGTCATTGCTCTCACTCTTTGAGGAGGTGTTTTAAACACGTTTCACCTCAAAGCATGACATCTGTGTTGCTTTTTTATTTATGAACTCTTCTTTTGGCTAATCACTTGTGAACTTATTGGTTTTTAACTTCATCCCAAATGTATGCAAGATTTAAAATTGGTGCACTTTTGTCTCCTGCCATACTTTTTAATCAGTGTAAAAGAAAAAAACTTGTCTTCAGTTTATGAGCAAAAGTGTATGTCTAGACATGGGATTAGCCAGGTATTTTTGAAGCATGACTAGAATGTATGTGGGCTTGGGTTTCTTGGTATGATTCTAGAGATATCCTCCAGGTGTTTCTCTAAATTTTTCATTTTGTGAACAGATTTTTGGCAAGTTATATGCTGATATTTTAAAATCTGAATTGGCGCGTATTTATGTAGTTGCATATTTATGTGCAGCCGAGACTGTCTTAGGCTGTTTAAATTTGAACTGTTTGTGGACTATAACATGCATCCTGGAACTTCACCTTGTTTAAGCATTTAATGGAGGTCCAAGGCATAGATCTGCTAAGATGGAAGGATAAGTTAAGATTTATAAAATACTGCTTCCATACTCATTATTTACCTTGAGGGATAACAGATGCATATCCCCACTTTTCTTATTGATTGGCATTGCATTTTGTTAAATGGTCTTACAATCTTATCTTTCTCCATTCATTGCTTCATTTTTTGATAGTCCTGCATTTTGGTTCTTAATTTCAGGATGTACTTAATTATTTAGAGAAAGCTTTTGGTGTTAATCAAGGCGAGAATGGGAGTAGCGTGCAGCAACAACCTGCTAACTTAGTGGGGAAGTCTTCTTCTGTACCTAACAGTTCATTGATTTCAGATGCTTCTAATCAAGAGTCTGTTAGTATAAATGCTTCGGAAAAGCCTTTGTCCAGAACATTATCAGACGAGACACTGGAAAATATGCTATCAACTCTGGACATTGGTGGACAGGATGCAGTAAGAGCAATGGGTATTCCATCTTCGGTCGATCTCTCCCGGAGTTCGATTGATAAGACCATCACGGCTGTTGATTTTAAGCTTAAGTTGCAACTATATAGGGTTCGGTTTTTGCTTCTAACGGGAAATTTGAAGGCAGCAAAGCGTGAAGTCAAGGGTGCTATGAATGTTGCACGAGGAAGAGATTCGTCCATGGCTCTGCTCCTAAAATCCCAGCTTGAGTATGCTCGTGGAAATTACCGTAAAGCTATTAAGCTTTTGATGGCTCTTGGGGTTCGGACAGAAGCTGGAATCTCTAGCATGTTTCTTAACAATCTAGGATGTGTTTATCACCAACTGGCTAAATATCACTCAGCAACCGTATTTTTCTCGAAGGCACTGTCTTGCAGTTCATCAATTCGGAAGGAGAAGCCTTTGAAGCTGTCTAGTATCTCCCAAGATAAATCTCTTTTCATTGCATATAATTGTGGCATACATTACTTAGCATATGGGAAACCAATACTTGCTGCTCGGTGTCTCCAGAAGGCTCTTTTGGTCTTTTACAACCGGCCTCTTTTTTGGTTTCGACTCGCTGAGTGCTGTCTCATGGCTTTGGAAAAGGGACTATTCAAGACTGTCGATGCTTCTGATGAGACTATTAAGCTTTGTGTCATTGGCAAAGGAAAATGGAGGCAAATAGTTGTGAAAGATGCACCTGAAAATGGGCTAACAGATCTGATTGAGAATGAGTGCTCTCTTGGCAGTGATGGACAGCTTAATCTCTCTCTGAAACTTGCTCGCTTGTGTCTTTTGAATGCATTGTACATATTAAATGAAAGTGAACCAAGTCAAGTCAATTCAAGTTTGCCTCCTGATGGCTCCTTGGATGGATCTAAGTCAACAGAAGAAACAATTTCCGGAAACTCAAACCACAGAACATTGCCTGGTGTAGATGCCAAACCATCAAATGTGGGCTTAGGGCAGCTTAATGCGAATGGAGATGTAAAAGACCAGAAGACAGGAACAAGTGAGGAAATTATGAGTGGCTCTCTCTCGATGTATGAAGATAATCGCAGAAGACAATCGAGATTAATGAAGCAAGCCATTCTTGCTAACCAGGCGTATGTGGAGTTAGAGTTGGAAAATCCTATGGGGGCCCTGTCATGCGCTTTGGCTATCTTGCAGCTTCCAGATTGTTCCAGAATATACACTTTTCTTGCCCATATGTATGCAGCAGAGGCTCTTTGCTTGCTCAACAGGACCAAGGATGCTGCAGAACATTTGTTGGTTTACCTCTCGGAAGGAAGTCAGATTGAATTGCCATACTGCGAAGAGGACTTTGAGCAATGGCGGACAGAACGAATCTTTGACCCTGAAGAGACAAATGGAGGTACAGCAACTGCTAATAATTTTTCTTCAGAGGAGGCTCAAGCTCTGATGTTTCTTAAGCCAGAAGAAGCACGTGCAACCCTTTATGCGAATCTCGCGGCCAAGTCAGCCTTGCAAGGTGAGCTCGAGATGGCTCAACAATTAGTTGCACAAGCGTTAGCTGTGCTACCGGCTAGTCGAGAAGCCACTCTAACTGCCACATATATACATCTCATGTTGGGGAATTCACAGGAAGCTCTCTCCAAGTTGAAACAGTTTAATCATGTCAGGTTCTTACCCTTCACCTGTACTTTGGATAAATCTTCTTAGTGGCTGAAGTGGTGGTGGTGTTTTATGTTCTCTGGCCAGTCCATTGCGCCTTGCGCTTTAGTGGTTAGTTAGAAGTAGATGGATAATCCTCAAGAGGATGTGTAACATGGTATAGTTTGTCTTACAGAATAAATCTGTTTTGCTTTTAATTTTCAAATTTAGGCTTTATTGTTCCATGGTGTGGCTGTGTTTTGGTTAGTCCAGATGCCCACCCCCTTTTCCCATATTTGAGGTGTAGTTCTGATTCAATTACTGTTTTAATTAGTTTAGTTGCTAGTGGAGAGATGGGGAAGTGAATTTGCTCTTTTACTATAAAAAGGACATTGAATTTTTTTTTCTCTCTCCTTTTCACCAATATCAATTTAAGAGGCCTTCTTTTGAGGGCTTTTCTTTTGAGTGGCTTCTATCCATTCACTCTGGCAGATCGAAGGGATGTATATATGCACATGATGTTGGTTTTGATTTTCTTTTTTTTTGGCATCTTCCTTTCGGGGCTTTAATAGAAGAGTTGGTCCATTTCTTGTAATGATTCATCGGAAAGCTAATTCTAGGTCCCAGGCTGGACGCAATCTCTCTCTTTTATGTTTTGTGAAAAGATCTAGTTGGTTGTAACCAGAGTTGAATGCAGAGATATATGTGTAGGCTCTATATTCACTGTTCAGATTGCCATACGCTGCTTTAGTACTATGACAATGTCAATCACTATTTCATCTTTGGAAATGTACCTGTTGATTCTTACTTTGACCCATCGATAAATGTTAGGATTAATTCACGTTTTTTAAGATGGAGGAACCTTAGGTGGTTGCTTGGGGTGTTGGTTGGATGGGGGAGGTGGTTGCTCCTTCGCCATCATAGATGGATGAGCAGTTGAAGTTTGTTTCTTAGCCAATTTTCTAATTGTCAAACTAGTGCAAATCTTAGGGCATGTGTTTGGCCAAAAATCCAGTGAAGCATTGTTCTTATATTCTTTCTTCTGTGTTTTGGCATGTCCTAGGTTTGATAGTCCTGATACTTAATTGTCCTCATAGCAACTTCGCCTTATCCCTATTTTTCATTGCGGCCTTAAGTAGCATGTGATGGTTACGCAGTACTGCGGGCACATTCTTTCATCCACCACCAAGTTCAAGCACACTGAATTTTCCCAAGTTTTCCTCCAAATGTCAGGCTTCTTGATTGCTCGCACTTGAGATTTATCTACAATCGCTATATCACCAGCAAATAGCACGCTAAATAATATTTCTTTATATACACTTAGCTAGCTCCGTCTGATTACCCGAGGAAATAGGAGAACATCAATCAAGTTTGTGCCTGTGTCGTTGTCCTCCACTTGAAGTGATTTTGTTAACTAGGTGTTTATGTGATTTTGATTTGATCTGTGGTGAATTATCAAGAGCGCATGAGATGAGCCGGCTAGAATAGGTGCAAGTGAAAATAGGAGAAAAGTTAGACCAAAAAAAAAAAAAAAAAAGAGAAGATCTATGCAAAATAGTGTGCAATGAAAGCACACGAAAGGGATATTTAAGATGCTAGTTTCATCCTAAAACTAGAATATGATTTTTCAAATGAGGCGGAATGTTACTCTTTTGAGTCTTGCAGTTGGATTAGAGATAGCTTGCGAAGCGGTTTGTGAGTACTTGAGCCACTCTCCACTCTTTAAGGTCATCATTTGATTTAGAGATGGTAATTTGCGTGGTCGCATTATTATTTATCATGTTAAACAGAGGTCTAGTTCAGGCGGACGCTGTTCGTGCCGCATTCTAGGAAAGCCACGTACGGCATGACACGTTGTAATTAACAAGTGTATGTCATAATTTTATTCTGTATGCGTGAAAGAATGTGCTAAAATGCATATTAGCATGGTTGAGCGTATCTAAACGTATCATGAGCGACATGTTAACTTGCTTTATCGAGCGCCTCTAATCGTGGCGTAAATGGGTGGACAGGTTAAATTGAGCCTAAACGGGCCAAATCCTTGAACATGAGGCCCACTTGACCCGCATGGATCCGACCAGATCAGAACGATGATGGTGGAGCATTTCGCATTTGTTTAGCACAAAGGGGCGATCCATGTTGGGAGATCGAGATTTCTATTATGAGCGATCAATACAAGAGGGTCCAGACATCACTATTTATCTGAACGGCACCTCTCTCTCTCTCTCTCTCTCTCTCCTTCCCATGTCCAGTCGCTCGAATCTGGAGATCCTTCCCATGTCCAGTCGCTCAAATCTGGAGGTGATGAGTCTTGACCTCAGAGAGAGAGAGAGAGAGAGAGAGAGAGAGAGAAAGGGGGGAGGGGCGGTCAAACCCATTGTGGTTGTACCGGCTAGGGGGGCGTCAATGGCGGGTTGAGCTATGATGGCTGAGAGTTGCAGTGGGTAGGGATGTCAAAAACCGAACCGAAAAACCGTTTTTCGGTTCGGTTTTTTTGGTCGGTTTTTTATCGATCCAAACCGAACCAACAAACTAATAAGAGTTTATTTTTTTGGAAATACGATAGAAAAAAAAAAAAAATGCAAAAACCGAAAACTAAAAGTTGAAAACCAAAAACAAAAAAACCGAACCGAAATTTAATTCGGTTCATATTCTGTTCGGGTTTCATTTGGTTCGGTTCGGAAGTTTTTCCTAACGGTTCTGTTCGGTTTGGTTTTTCAAAAAAATCGAACCGAACGAAATCGTTGACACTCCTAGTAGCGGGCTACAATTCGCCAAGGAACAAACCATCTGAGAACAGGAAGGGAAAGGGGAAAAGGTGCAGCGGAAGAGAGGAGTATGGAGAAACGAAAAAGGAGGAAACTCTGTAGCCATTGACATATAATACGTTAATCCGTCTTCCTTCTGGGAAGACTAAACAAAACAAACGATGTGGATCTACTTTCAAAAGTTTTATCCGTGCATCTAGAGCATCACCCCTCCAAACTCCTTACTTGCAATGGTCCAGTCAAGGGCGTAGAAATTCAAACACAACCCCAAACGCTTCTGTAGAAGCTTATCCACGAGAGCCACTAAAGTCCAAGGCTGTTGGAGGTATCCACAACATCCGAAGGACGAAAATATTCCACCTTGCTTTCCGGATTCGAGCGAGGACGAACGATGATCACATGCCGAACAACATGGTGTGCCCTGGTCCCCCACCCCCACGATTCGTGAGCTGACGGGGTCCATCCCACGTCGATCCATCTTTTTGTCTCTTGTCACTCGCCTGTACTCTCGCCTCTTTGGCAGCACCTGGATTAAAAGCGGGAAATACGACCCCAAGTCTATGAAACATTTCTCTTGTGGATTCTAATTTTAGAGGGTATTACTGCATAGTAATAGGATGGTCATTGTGCTAATTAAGTCATTCTGTTGATTGCATTTTTTGAAAGTTTTAGATTTGATTTCATTTTTTGAAAGTTTTAGAACTCGATTGTACTTTCGTGATAAGTTTTTAGACTTGATTATACTTTATGAAAGTTTTAAGACTTAATTACACTTTTATGACAAGTTTTAGAACTTTTAGTTCACTTGTCCCACTCTTTTTTTGCTAAATGATAGAGTAAAAAGAGGGGAGAATTACATTTTGCCCCTATGTACCTGGGATTTGGCGAGTTCCCCCTGAAATTCCAAATTTTGCAATTTACAGCCCTAGTTTTGAATTTGGTGGCACCCCCAGGCGTTGATTCTAGCCAAACTTTTGTCACCTATTTGACCAAGCAACGGCACACAATCATTTATGAAGGCAAATTTGGACATATATCATTTATATATGCGGAAAAAAAAATTGGGATGACTAAAAAATACTTTTAAGAATATATATTGATATGCATTTGATATTGACTCTAGTTAAATTCTTGCTAGAACTTTAGCCATATACTTTGACATGCAATATAATTCTGAATTATTCTCCTACTTTTTTTTTGTATGCATACTTATACGACGAATTTGCACTCAATAATCAATCATGTATGTGTTTGAAACTCCAAGTAAAATTTGGTCGGACACAATGCTTGGGGGACACATTGCAACTTACTTATAAAATTCGAGTGACAAATTCAAAACTTGATATGCTGAGCTCAACTTACAGCAACTCTTAAAACTTGCGGTCAATATATAATTTGCTCGATAAAATAGAGTGCTTTTTTGATTTAGAGATTGAGAGAGAGTTCTCATATATTTATTTAGCGTGCATTTCACAAAAGTGATTTTTTTTTTCTTCAACCCCCTTAAACTTTAATAGTCTAATAACGCAAATTTATAGATAATCCTTAGTTTATGGATTGGGTTGAGTTTTCCTCCACTTTTGGTTGGTGGCAATTTTTCCTAATTGAATATCTGATTGGTGACATAAACATGGACATCATTCGCATGTGATATTAACTAAAAATATGGCCGTTCTATCTTATGTATCCTTTTGTTTGTTGCACCATTTTCACATCTCCTATAATCAGTAGATAGTCAGGTATAACGTAGGACGTACGTTGAGATAGATGCCAAAAGCAGAGCAATTGGAGTCTCTTTCGCCAAAAAAGTTTTCATCGATGAAGAAATAGCTTTTCGTTTCTTTTTAAAAGTTGACAGCTACTAAAGGGGAAAAGTGCCAAAAAGTCCTAAACCTTGATTTGTCTTGATTTAGTCACTCTAAACGACGTTGTCTAATTCAGTCGCCGATCAATTTTGGCCGGATTTTGCTTGACCGGGCCGGCCGGCTGACGCGTGGCTGATCGGGCGACGCGTACAATTTTTAATAATATTTTAATATTTTTAAATTTTTTAAATATTTTTTATTTTATTTTTCTCTTTTTATTTTTATTTTTATTCTTTTATTTTTTTATTTTTATTTTTTTCTTCTTATCTTCTTCCTCCAGCCCGGTCGCCGGAGCTGGGCGACCGCCGAGGCGACGGCCGGCGAGGTCGACCTCGCCGCCACCTCGCCGATCCGGCTCGCCACCCAGGCCGCGAGGGGCCTCGCGCCGGCGGGCGAGGCTCGGCCTCGCCGGATCCGGCGAGGTCAAGCCTCGCCCATGGCCGGCGAGGGTGAGCCCCGCCACTCGGCGCGAGGCCGCCCGCCTCGGAGAACCCGGGGAATCACAAAACCCCCACCCCCGACGAATCGCCGCCGCGGAGAAACAGCGAAAATCCGGTGCCGGAGCCGCGCGACCGAAGACACCCCGAGCTCCCGTAAACCCTAGAGACGACGACGACGACGAGCGGAGGAGGGAGGAAATTTCTAGGGCGAGATTGGGATCGGAGAACGGAGCCGGGGAGGAGTCTAGCTGGCCTCGCGCCGAGCTGGCGGGGCTCGCCCTCGCCGGCCATGGGCGAGGCCCGACCCTCGCCGGATCCGGCGAGGGCGAGCCTCGCCACCCGGCCGCGAGGGCGGCCTCGCGCGGGGGCGGGCGAGCGAGGCTCGACCTCGCCGGATCCGCCGAGGGCGAGCCTCGCCCGCCCGGCGCGAGGCCGCCCTCGCGCCACCGGCGAGGTGACCTCGCCGCCGGCCGTCGCCTCGGCGGTCGCCGAGCTCTGGCGACCGGCTGGAGGAAGAAGATGAGAAGGAAAAAAATAATAATAATAAAATAAAAATAAAAATAAAAAAGAAAAGAATAAAAATAAAAATAAAAAGAGAAAAATAAAATAAAAATATTTAAAAATATTAAAATATTATTAAAAATTGAACACGTCGCGCCGATCAGGCCACGTCGCCACGGCCGGCGTCCAGGCCAAGAAAAAAATCCGGCCAAAATTGACCGGAAATGACCGAATTGGCACAACGTAAAAAAGGTTTAGGACTAAATCGGACCAAAAAAAGGTTTAGGACTAAATCGACAAAGCCAAAAGGTTTAGGACTTTTTGGCACTTTTCCCGCTACTAAAGCATCCCCGTCTTTCTCAACCCAAAAAAAAAAAAAAAAAAAAAAAAAAAGAAAGAAAAGAAATAAAGAAAGAAGAAAAGAATAGAAAAATTCTGATTTAACAAGTCATACGGAACAATTCAAGTGGCCTTTTGTACTAAGTGGTTCAATATATAGATTAATACTCTTTGATTTCAATCTTGAGTACGATAACCATATTCGACTAGTCAATAATTTCGATATATAGCACAGCTAAATTAAAGTCATCAAGAACGTCCTTCCCGAAAGCATGCATTGAGAAGAATATGTTAGGGAAGTCATTCCATATTGACATATTGAAAGCTTCTTGTGACGTTAGCTGAGTGAGATTCCATGTAAGGTAATGAATGAACGAATTCTCTTAAGCTTCACATTTAAGAAATGTTCCACATGTCGGTTATTGTGCTATGGTAGGCGATACATATACCTGGCAATAATTATGCTGCAAGATTGACCTAGTTTGTCATGCCGGGCTGCGTAATAGAATTTCACATATGTTTGCCATACCATGACTTCTCCCTCAAGCTGCCTAAGCGAGAATGTTGATGAAAATGAATAGCAATTAGTTGTGGACTGCAAAGATGATAGTTTCCATTAATTCTAAGTAAGTTTCTCTATTTAATTGGTTTAGGAAGTTAATTTATAAGGCCAGGATATAGATTCTCATTGCGTGTTAGGTATGAGTGATTTATTTTATTGTTCACTTGAAATTCGCTATATCCCTTGAAAATTGGAGGGTATATTCTTAGCATTACTAAATCTATCCTTGACCCTTGTTTTGCTGATGCGAGGGATGATAAATCTAAAAGCTGCAAGAATCTTAGACCCAGCAACGTACAATTGATATGATAGTTGGCCAAAAATCAAGACAACAATGAAATTGATAAACAAAAGAGCTGATTCGAATCTTGCTTGCGTCAATCAGTCCACTAGGAATAAGAAACACACCCAACAATCATTTAAGAACAAATGCCTCAAGATTACAATCCAAACATCCATCAATGACCAATCAAGAAAAGGGGGAAGAGAGAGAGAGAGAGAGAGAGAGAGAGAGAGAGAGGGATTTGTTCGACATCCTCTCATGTCGAATTCATCCGCATGTCCTGCAATCTAAGCAACCTGCAAAAAGCACAAAAAAATTGAGAAATTCAATTAGAAAACAGTAGTTTAGGCCAATGAGCATTTGCACCCAGTATGTCGTGCGTATGAAGAAGATTTTTCACAGGAGAGAGAAGGGTAGATTCTAAGAATCGCGTGACCATTTCTCACAGGCACCTAGAGGTTTCTGTCCCCCCAATCAGAGTCCATTATTGGAGAGAGACATTTTCGCAGGGTGAAAAAAAGAGAGCAAAATGTGAGTCACTTTCTCTCCGGGAAATGACAATTTAATTATAAAGTTCGTACCCTTATTTTCCCCACCACACTAGAATGTGTGCATTATGACCAATTTTTGTTTCGCTTGATGTAGGAAACGTGCAAAAATCGTGCTTTTGTCTTTTTTTCCTACCTTTTGACATTGTGACCAGCTAACAACTTATGCAACCTTTTCTGGGAACATTTCTCACTCCACCTTTTTTTTTCTGGGTTCACTGGTGTTCTCCTTTATCAAGAGAATGTCGTGTTGTATGTAGACGAATCTCTCGGTAAAGCTGAAATAGTATTAACATAAACACACTCTATATATTATTAGCAGGATGTACGTGGTCTCTCTATTGCCAAGGTTAGCATGATGAACCGATATTCGAGACACACTGCAGCATCACTAGTTTACTTAAAGCACAGAGGAAACAAAAGTTTCTTAGGGTTTTTGAGATATAAGTTGGGTTAAACACTTAACTTTGATCTAGAGAGTGCAAGTGTAACCAGGAGGAGGAGTCTTGCCACAAGTGACAAGAAGCTGAAGAGCGAGTGGGACATAAATGTTGAGGTTCAAGAGCTTGAGCTTGAGGGTGGTACACAAGCACACCGCCGCTTCAAGCTCGACAAGCCCTTGAAGCACGGGGCAGCACTGATTCACCACCGGGTCGCCAAGCCCTATGTGCACCAATCCTCCTAGCAAGTCCACACAAGCCCCCAACTTGAGCGTGTCGATTGGGCACGTTGCCGACGTGGCCGGGCAGGGTTTGCCAACTGGGGGCTTGACGACTGGGGGAACAGTGACAGGGGGCACGGTGATGGGGGGTATGGTCACAGGGGTAGGGTGATGGGCGGCTTGACGACCGGTGGGAGGGGCAGAGGTGGGAGCGGTGGGAGGGGCAGAGGTGGCAGCGGTGGGAGCGGCAGAGGTGGCAGCGGTGGGAGGGGCAGAGGTGGGAGCGGTGGGAGGGTGACTGGCGGCTTGACGATCGGTGGGAGGGGCAGAGGTGGGAGAGTGACTGGCGGCTTGACGATCGGCGGCAATGTGACTGGCGGCTTGACGATTGGTGGGAGGGTCACGGGTGGCTTGACGATGGGTGGCAATGTGACGGGTGGCTTGACGATGGGCGGGACAACACCAATAGGCCTCTTGGGGTGGTGCTTGTGGCCAGGCTTCTTGGGCTTCGGGGCGGGCTTGCCGCACGAGCCGCAGCCGAGGATTGGGGCGGCCGAGGAGAGGCAGAGCATGAGGATGAGGGAGAGGGCATGGATCTTGGAGGAATCCATGGCTGCTTCAAAGAGAGAGAGAGAGGGCTTGTGGAGGGTGATGAATCAATCCTATCAGTGGAGAACAGTGATATATAGGAAGAGGAAGGAGTGGAAGAGAACAAAATTCTTCGAGAGGCACATCACGTGAACTTTGGGCAGGCTCAAGAGGCAGCTGCCAAAATTTGCTAGTTGGCAAAACCACCTTTAAAGTGCAAGAATCCATTTGAAATTTGTTAATCGTCATTTTTAATCTTGTGTAACTTGGCGAGCGACAAGTGATTTTACTCTGGTGGTATAATACTTGAACCGTAGGTAATACATTTCGAGTGGTGACTATTCATGCTCACGTGTTTAATCTTCACACAATCCAATTTGTATTATCTCGTTGATACCCTTAATCTCTGGGATAAGTACACTAATGGTGCCATAAGTTGTGTACGGCGCTCACTTTGGTGTCAAAAGTTTCCGCCGGATCACTTAAGTGCCAAATCAGAGAAAAAACGATCACTTTGGTGCCATCGGCGAGAAATTCCAGCCAAAATGATTACGTGGCTTTATATTTTAAAAAAAAATTCGATAAACTCTTTAAACGACGTCGTTTTCTGTCATACTTAAGAAAACGACGTCGTTTTGCCGTCCTATGTGGATGGCTTAGGAAAAACGACGCCGTATAGCTCATTTGTGATTGAAATTAGGGTTTTTTTTTGTTCATCCTCGCCGACCAAGCTTGCTCGGCCACCGTCGCTTGGCCATCGTGCTTGGCCACCGTGCTCGGCCACCGTCACTTGGCCACCGTTGCTTGACCACCGTGCTCGGCCACCATCGCTCAACCAAGAACTGATGGGAAAATAGGAGGCGAGAGCAGAGGAGGAGGAGGAAGAAGGGGGATTGAAGGTGCAGAGAGAGAGAGAGAGAGAAGATGAGGAGTGAGAGGGAAACAAGGAAGGCGCATATGGAGATGGTGGATTGGGCTCTATTCAAAGAGTGGCTGGTGCTGTTCTTTGAGGAAGAAGACGCCGCCGCCATGGCTTCTCTCTCTCTATTGGTGTTGTTCTTCGGGGAAGAAGACGACATCGCCATGGCTTCTCTCTCTCTCTGCTGGTGTTGTTCTTCGGAGAAGAAGATGATGTTGCCATGGCTTCTCTCTCTCTGCGCTGGTGTTGTTCTTTGGGGAAGAAGACAACGCCGCCGCCATGGCCTCTCTCTCTCTCTCTCTCTCAATTTGGGGATTTAGGGTTTCGACTTGGGGTTTAAGACACCAAACGACGTCGTTTGGTGGTTTACTTGCTGACTGGACTCTCCGGCGAGCCACATCAGTATAAGAAATTAATAAAAAAAGGCTACGTCGGATTTCCGGCAGTTCAGACCGGCGTTGGCACCAAAGTGAGCGTTTTTCAAATTTTTTGGCACTTAAGTGATCCGACGGAAACTTTTGGCACCAAAGTGAGCGCCGTACACAACTTATGGCACAATTAGTGTTCTTATCCCCTTAATCTCTTGCTCTGATATCTGTTTATTTCCTTTGCTTTACATATGATAAAATGGAAGCAGGGGAGAAGTACCTGCCATAGGTCTCCCTGGGACCATTCAAGAGGATATGGATTTTATTTTCTTTGAATAATGATTTTGGATTTTAGTTTCTTTTAATAATGATTTTCTTATGATCGGGAGCAAACTCGCACCTTCCTAACTTGCACCGGTTGCGGTAGATAACTCCTCACGAGGTGCTAGGAGGGCCTCACCTTTAGCCTGAGATAACTCCGAGGTGCAATGCAAGCCGGAGGATTTGAACTTGCATCATGTGGGTGGGATTGAAGCAGCACTAGCAGTCGCACTTTACTCCTTAAGGCGATTTTTTTGATTTACATGATCGGCTTGTGAGAAAGTTTTAGGTGTCGATGAAGCAAGCGCCCATCTTGACCAATTACAATGGATCATTTATATTCTCAAAACTGATAATATTTGATGATTTATTTAGGCAGATATATAATGTTGTTTCCATTTTTATTTGCACGAAATGCCCAGGATACGTTTAAAGGTTAGAAATTTATCATGTATCAACAATAATTAACTACGAATTCTCATATCTTAATGCAATGTGCATGTACATTCTATTTAATAATTTAAACTTATTGTCATTGTTCAAGTGTCTGTACATTTCTGTATGGTTCTTTCTTTAATATGGCAAACACAAAAATAATTGAACTTACATTGAACAGCTAAACTAAGTTACCATATATCCCCCCCCCCCCAATATATCCCTCCCCCCCCAAAAAAAAAAAAAAAAAAAAAAGAAAAAAAAATATATATATATATATATATATATATATATATATATATATATATATATATATTCAAAAGATCATGTTATCCAACTAAATTATGACGGAATAAGTGAATGTGCATGAGGAGCTCTAGGAGTTGAACCTTGTCATGGAGACGACAATTCGATCCGTCAACAATAGAAATACACATTGTCACGCTAATCCTAAAGAATGTATTTTAGGATTGTAGTAGAGGATTACAATTAGTCATGAGATGAGGTGAGAGACACATTCTGACCCTGGCTCTGCCTCATTGTCATCTCTAATTTCAAATCAGCTACTCAATTTATGCTAAAAATTCATTTTTATATAAAAATAAATGTGCTTATAAACAGTGAGAAGAGTAGAGTAATAAAGGTTCATATAACAATGTACTACCTTTCTAAAAGGAGCCTCATAAGAATGCTTTGCCATGCTAGGCATACAAGCAAGTGAAGCAAATAATGAAAAACATACTCTCATTCGTATATGCTACACCCTTCATATATATTTTGGTCTTATCTTCTTTTCACTATACCGGTGTAGTTAAAATAGCACACTTCTCTAGAAAAAAAATGAAATCATTTGACATAATGATACTTATGAAAGTATTTACCACATAGTAGCCTAAAAAAAGACACTTAAGAAATAATCAACAGGTTGTGTTATTTATGGCTCTTAAAAAAAGAAAATTAATAGTTGATAGATACAATTGGCTTATTTTTTATTTTTTTAAACTAAACAATACTAGTTCTCATGATGCTAACATTAATACTCCGGAAAGTAGTTAATGCAACCCCGATTGCCTTCTTTGATCAATCAATCCTAAAATGAGTAGCATATGTTAAGTATCTCATTCCTTTCAAGGTTACCTCTTTTAATTTAGTCTATAGCCAACACCGATTTCAAAGGGAATATATATTAGATCTAACATGGAAGAAGAAACAAGAGCCCTTTAATTTTCTTTCCCTGAAATATATCATCTACCCCACTTCTCATGCACCTCACATGCACAGACCCTAACTTGTATATGAAGTTTATAACACACTGAAGAATGTGTATTATTACCCTTTCTTTCATATTCTACCATTCCCACCAGAATCTTTCTCCACGAAAATGAATTGACAGATAGAATAAGGTATTTAGTCCAATTCCTGCAATGTCTAGTCCAAGAATTACCAAAAGCGACTTCTTCTTGTTGGAAGATATATCTCTCGCAGACATAGATGTTGTGCAAACCTAACCGTTGTGACTTCATTCATGCGTTGGTAACGGAGACAGAAATCTGCGTGGGGCTCCATGCTCGAGCATTCTGGAGCTACAAATCGCAATTGCATGTGAAGGGGCCAGCTTGGAGCAGGCGATTTAGAAATTTGGAGAAGCACGTTCACGTGTTGAAAGATATGGGATTTGTTTATATTATCAATATTATTCCCCCCAAATAATGATGACGTTGAAAAATAATTTATGCGACCCATGAGATCTACAATTGTACATCTCGATGGCATTATTTTGTTCTCGATCCAGTTATTTTATATTGCATGGAATTCCCACCATCGTGTTCGTCCGACAGATCTACTTGGTACGAAGATCACGTATTAGCTTTTGTATGATGAAATTCTTAGGATGCTCATGTGACAATCGTGATAGGTCATTGGGGATAAGCCAATAATTATGTTTTATTTTTTGGTCGTTTTTGTTATTCGAAACTTCAAGATGAACTGTGATTTCGGTTACTCCCGGTAGGATCGAATTGCTATATTTCAAGCTATATAGGTTAGGGCAATGTCACTAATGCATAATCGATGTCTCCTGCAGAATGACATGCTTATGTATATTATGTCTTACCGCTCTTAAAAAATAGGCTTATGTAAAAAGCTAGTTACATGTGAATGAAAGAATGAATCAATGCCAATCAATCTAACATGGGAGTGGACAAAATGACTCCATCTGTTTTGTGATATATGAATGATTTAGAAAATATATTTCTAAAAGTAATAGCATGTTTGGCTTAAGACAATTAGTTAATGAAAAATGTGTTCGCTATCAATAACAATATATGTTTATATATTTAGGAAAATGTTCTTTAAATCATTTATTTTTCAGGAAATAAACACACCCTATAATTAAGTCACTGCAGCTTTTTTATTAAGATAGTAACCCAACAAGGTCGAACTTTAACATGATGTTCAATTAGGTTCATAGTAATGCTAACTAGTAACCATGCATCAACCTTAATAAGAAATCTTCAGCAGATCTCGGCGAGTGTCGGATCTCACTTAATCATTCGGAATATAATCTGCTTTTCATCATGTTCACAAAACTTCAGTCCAAAAAGCCCACTATTGAATTGCTAAGTAATGCAGATCTTTGCAAACATTAATTATGATAAACACTTCTGGCGGCTGTTGTGTTTTTTTGTGCAGACTCGCTAATTTATTGGAAAGCGATGGATATCTACTTTATCTCCAATTTGTTCTGTCCGTTTGTCCTCTTTTTAACTGTCTGTTTAAACTAGGTCAAATTAAGAGGAAGAGCACAGTGTGTTCAAGGGCAAGAGATGAAGAAGAAAGAAGAGAGATGGGTAGGGAACAATACAGCAAGGCAACCATGTGGAGGAAGAAAGTGATCTTTCATATGTATCACCAACTGATCAGATTAGAGAGAGAGAGAGAGAGAGAGAGAGAGAGAGAGTGCAGAATCTCATGGATGCACAACCCAACAAAAATCCATCCATCCACCACCTCTCAATGATAAACACCAGTTCACCCCAAGTCACGGATGCGTACAAAGACACCAGCTTTGAGACCACATGTCCCCTTCTCTCTCCCTCTCTCTCTCCCTCCCTCCCTCGCTCTCTCTCTCTCTCTCTCTCTCTCCCCCTCTCTCTCTGCCCCAAAAAGGAGAAAGTTGACAATACCACATAAGAGTTAAAAATGTTCAGATACTTCTTAACAATTATCTCGTGTGACTCGATGCCTTCTGCCGTCTTTTTATTTACTTTTGTATTTTAAGTTATTTTGATTTTGTTAGGGTGACATGGCTCCCACTTTGTGCACGCCACGTGTCCACCATGCTATCGTTTCACCAAATTTTGGCCAAAGTGCATGAATTGCAAAGGGCTTATTTGGTATAATAGTCTTTAGATTACTGTGAGAATAATAATTTGTTGTGAGTAAAAAATTCTTGAAGGAGTAAATCCCATAACAATTTATAATTATTTATTATTTGATTTTTTTTGATTGGTTATTCTCATGGTAGATTAGATATCATCACCAACGATTTCTTAATTGCAAACAGTCAAAAAGTTCACTGCATTAAGTGATTGAAATAAATTAGTGGCCCAATTGCAATGTCACCCAAGTTAAGCGACCAACCATGAAATTTATCCGACTGTGAACACTCAAAAACATTGAGTAAGACCAAGCTCATCATCTTTGGATGCATATACATTGTTAGCTACCTTTTTTCTCAAAAATCTTATGCAAATAGTCTCAGTTTCAAGTAATAGTGATGGTTCGACAAAAAGAAGAAGAAGAAATAGTGATGGAACATTCTTCTTGTAAAAAGGCATCATCAATGTATTGCATTTTTTAAAGTTTGCAAAAGTGCGGTCAAATCTTCAAATTTTTCAAAAAGTGCAACCAAATAAAATATTTATTTTAAAACACAATCAAATGCTTCCGTTTCTTCGTTTATTTTGAGTGACGGGAAAAATGAATGTGACTTATTTTTTCGACGATTGTCAGTTTTGATAACGCTCTGATGTGGTTCCGTAAGCTAACGACTAGAAGAGCAGAAACGTAGCTAGCAACCCTTTCGCTGGGTCTCCACGAGAGCAGCCAAACTTGTCATGGGCAACGGTTTAAGCTTATGCCTCACCATCAGCGAAGGCCTGTTTGCGCTCCCTATCACCTAGCAAGTGTTGGTTGATGAGGGTCAATTGATCCTCACATGGCGGTCGTTATGGCTGACTAAGATGGCGGCGCATGGTGGCACCACCACGAGCAAGGGCCTCTCGCCCTCACGGCAGGGCCCTTAGTCCTCGTGCGAGTGGCTGCAAGGCGGTTGGTACTCCCTTGCTGTCCACAGAGGTGCTGCGGCACCATCCCTCTCCCCCCTCTCTCTCTAATTTTATTTTTTATTTTTTTAAGGTTTTAGCTAATTTTGCTGAATGGTGCCTACCATCGAGTATCCTCGAGAATATTAAATGTTGCATTGGAATTGTTATATGGCTCTAAATGGAGGAGCTAATAGAAGTACCCGATTGCATATTTCGGACAAATCTTTACTATTTTAGAGTTGTTTAACTTGAATGTACTATATTTAGCTATTAAGTGTTGGAAAATTACATCTCATCCCCTGGTTCTGCTAAAACACGAGTGGATTCTCAATGGTCACGAATCTCCGTACATCGCGTGCTACTCTAAATAATTCTCTCTATATTTTAACACTCAGTCAATTACTCATAAAGAATCCAAAATCATCCCTACCGAGGTAAAAAAAGTAAAATTCTGAACAACCATTACCAATACGAAGCCAAAAGGGAGATGGCGGAGAGCAAAGATCCACCACAACAACACAGAACAATTCTAGAAAGCAACCACGTTTCGTGTAGCATCATTGCTATGAATCGATCACCGAATTCTTCCGTCGAACAGGACAATTCTGCAGTATTAATTGGACTTTTGTCACATGTGTTTGTGTGCGTGTGTGTGTGGTAAAAAGTTGATGATGAGGGCTTTGGATTTTCAAAGGTCACGCGATTGGGCTCTGATCTCATCCAGAGAATGAATGGCTCCCAATGGAGCTTTTGTCTTTCCTTACGATGCATGGGGTTTTGAGGTGTGGTGGTCGTGCTTCCTTCTTACAAATTTACTTTCAGACAAAGCACAAAACGACCACGAGGTTATGTCAATTTCCATTGGTATTCATCCTTTCCTTGTCATCTGTCAGAGAATCTGTAGTACAATGGAGGGGAAGGAGCAATGCCCCAAATGGGACGTGGATGGCACGTAGTCTTGGGCGAGTTGGGATTGTATTCTTGGGGCTAGGAATGATCTTTTCGTTTTCGTCTTTATTTTCAGATGGACTCCCCCGTAAGTATATGTGGTCGGAAGCGTTTTCTAATGACGCTCAAATTAGGGGAAAATTTTACTTTTCAGTTGTGTGCTTTCACAATTTTCTGATCAACTCTATATAGTTTTAATTTCTCTAATCAAGTCTTATTACATGTAAATTATCTAATCAATTTCCTTCGACACTCAATCTCGTCAAATCCATCTGACATGTCTATCGGACAAAGTCAGGGTGTGATGTGGGCAGCATTTTTCCAATGTTGATGGCCACATGGATTCTACCGTGGAAAAAAAAGAGTCCACGGTGGCATCCATGTTGGCAAATTGTTGTCCATGTTGCATTGTCAGACAATAACTTCAGGTAGATTTGGCCAAATTTAGAATGGAGCATCTTAATTAGACTTTTTGACTAGTGGAAGGATTTGATTAGCACAATTAAAAGTATCCGGACTTGATTAGAAAAAAAGTGAAACAACACAAGAATGAAAGGTAAATTTTTTTTTTTTTTTTGAAGAATTAATTCCTATTTTGAGTTGCTCTATTGTGTGGAGTGAATTTTGTTTCTTTGGTATAATTGCATATAACTCAACAAGATCATGTATAAAGAATGTCAAGATTTAGTTGGACCCTAGACCGCTTGTCTTTAAAATAGACCTACAACTCATAAGTTGTCACTTTTCTTTGTTATGGTAAGTATGCAACCTTGTGGAAGTAAATAGGTTGATAATCAAATCTTGATGTAATTTTGTGGATTATCAAAAACAAGTTTGATAGGTGCACAAACAATTTAAAATATGCAAGAGTAACTAATAATATCTAGTGCAGTATACTTTTATCAAATAAATATGAAATAAGTAGATAGGGATAGAAGATGTGGTACGCAAATTTTATAATAGTTCAACTTAGATTAAGTTTAAGTTCACTCTCTTAGATTAACAACCACCAACGTAGCTTGTGCTACTTCTAGCCAAAGCTAGGTAGATCACATTATCAAAAGCCTAGCGCTACTACAACACTTGCACACTTCTCAAGATAGATTACCATCATTGACAAGCACTCTTAGTAAATGAACTTCACACTCAATAACTCAATAAAATATAAATGTATAAAAGAATCAAGCTTTCTGAGTTCATAGCTGTTCTCATAATTCATGTCTTCTCCAACACACGTTGATCTAGTCTTTAGCATACAAGCTAGCCGTAGGATAATTTTTAAGAGGATCAATTTAACTGCTGAAGATAAACAGCACAATTACTTGGAGATCTAATTGCTCATACAATCAAATATTCTTAGCAATGGTGTAACTTTCGTGAATAGAGTTGCCTATATTAGGAAATAATCCTTTTCAGCAAAGTGATTGATGATTGATTGGATTCTCCCTCGAGTATGTCTTATGGAATTCTAGGCCCGTGGCTTGTTGTCAACATCCCTTGAGACTTTGATTGGTAATGAAAGGAGTATCTGGGTCTTCAAATCAGAACGTGTAGTCATGTAACATGCACGCTCATCCTAGGTCATGTAAAGAGCTGCTTATATTAGCAATTCACGAGTTTATCCAACCTTTCTATTGGTAGTTGACTTACATACACCTTTCCATTTAATTTTCCTCAGTACGTTTGTTTAAGGCTCCATAGAACTACTCATCTTATGATGCTTTCAAGTTTCCATGAACTTTCTATTCCTTTGACATTTTCACCCTCTATTGATGTCCTTTTAGGCTTTACGAGTCTTTCTAATTAGTACTTTAGAACTCAATAATAGCGATAGAACTTTCTTATATCAACGTTACCTGAAATAAAAACATCTGCATTTATCAATTAATAACGAAAAATAAGAGGGTTTGTCAACATCAACTTAATATAGGAGTTTTTAACATTCTTGCATAATATCATATGCTTCGTTATGCACTGCATAACATATTCGATATGTTTCTTCCACTCATAAGCTGTCACTTCTCTTGAATATTTCCTTCTCTTCAATGTAAGATTTGAAGAACTGAAAATTTTGCGCAAAATTTGGAGAAATAGTCTAAATATAGGAAGTTGGACTATAAGAACAAAAATGCATAAATGAAAGTCTGTGCCTCTTCTTATCAGATGTTATTTTTTCACCATGACTTGCATGCATCTGGAGAAAAGAAATGCTATTTGCACTAAAGAAATCCCACTAATATATCTTTTTATTAAAGTGACATCGCAGAATTTAGGTGTTTAAACAAGTGGGGCCCGTGTTGTAAATGATTTGGCTTGTTTAAGCTTCCAAAATGAAATCATCACATCATTTAGTAAGAGAATTCCAGTAAGTTCTCTTAGTACAAGTAGCATTACACTTCATGAGAACATACCACCTTAGGAAAGACATTTCTCTTCATGATCTTTCCCTTCATCCGCTAGAACTCAACTTTGTTTGGCTTAATTTGGAAGAGGATTCTGCCAGATTCATCGCATTGGTTGGGCCAAGCCTGACGAATGTAAGATTTATTGGGCCCCATAGGTAAGAAAAAATCTCATACTAACTTGTCAATAAGCCCACTAACAGTAATCCCATGATCTCACTCCACAAAATGCAAATTTCCTTTGGCAGTGCATGCTCCATCTCTAGCCTCTCTTGCAGGACAAAATACATTGACTTGGGCATTGGAGATTCCCGGCGGACAAACGTCCGACCACTTAATTCTATGGCAGTGCAAATCGTTCAACGCATTTGGGTCAATTACCATCATGTTCAGGATCCGCCCGGTTCCTGCATCAACAAAGCTTATTCCTACTAAATAGACTCTTATCATACTGATCCACTCTTCTTAACATGTCCTTAACATGCCAAATTGTGCAACAGGACACAACATCTAGTGAAAGAACTTGAAACGAAGACTTCTTACACTCAATACTTTCGGCATTGGGTAAACTTCTATAGCTCGAGGTGTCAGCGCATTCACAAACATACAACCCATTATCTAGTGATCGTTTCTTGTTTCGAGAAACTTGCTCCTTTCTGGTGATTATCTATCGTATTCATCCAAGAAGAAACTCTGAAAATTTAATTGCAACTTTAAAGCAACCAGTAAAAGAATCAGATTACAATGGTTTACTAAACTTGATGAGTGTAGCTTCAATCAGAGCCCTGCTGCATTGTGATCGACATATGGGTGACTTGGCGTGATCGTTCAGAAACCTCTTTCCTTGAAAGACCCTGCCGGTCCAATGTAAACCAAGTCTCACGATCAGAACATGTTTGCAAACATCCAAAGATACACCGGGTGCACCTGCAAACGCAGCTTCTAGTTGAATGCACAACCCACTGCATTAAATCAAGTGGATGCTTAGGGTCTGTTTGGCAATTTGTCAAACATTGATAATTTCTGTTCTTTTGTTTCTAGGAATAGATTTGAAATAGAAATCCGTTCAGTAAAATTTTTGTTTCCAGGAACAATTTTTTTTGTTTTTGTTTTTTTTTTCGAAAGTAGATTTGGAACAAAATCGAGAAGTAAAAAAAAAAAAAAAAGTTGATTCTTTGTTCCCGGGAACAATTCTAAAATCAACCAACCTATTTTCTCTCTTTTCTTTTCTTTTTTCTTGTTCTTCTTTGATTGCCGCTGCTGCTACTGTTGCCGTCCACCACCCATTGCCACTAGTCGCTGACGACCAATTGGGTGAGGTTCAGCGAGCTCGTTGGAGGCTTGCCAGGCTAGGGCGAGATTCGACGAGCTCGCCCAGCCACTAGTAAGGCTCGGTGGGCCTCACCTGGGCCTCCCCCGGGCACCGATGAGCCTTGCTTGGTCAGGTGAGGCTCGCCTAGCCACTGGCGAGACTCAACCTCATCGAGCTACCACGAGGTTAGTGTTGCCTGGCCAAGGCGAGGCCAACCTTGCGGTGGCCCAGCAGTCGAGCCTCGCTGGCAGCTAGGCGAGCTCGGCCTTGTTAGATTTGGGCGAGGCCAAGCCTTGCCTAGTGGTTGGTGAGGCTCGGTTGACGAGGCATGGCCTTGCTGAGGGTCGGCAATGCTCTAGTGAGGTTGTCGGCCCTCGTCTGGCCGGTCGCCGGTCATCTGAAGGCCGGTGATCGGCAACCTTGAAGAAGAAGAAGAAGAAAAGAAAGAAAGGAAAAAGAGAAAAGAAGAAAAAAAAGAAAGGAAAAAAGTAATAAAATTATTTAAAAATTAAAAGAAAATAATTTGAATTAGAAATTTTGAGGACGGTGTTAAACACAATTTATTCCGGGGAATTGAAATTTTGGATGATTATCAAACGGTTTAAAATACTTAGAAATTATTTCCAGGAATAGAAGCATTACCAAACGTGCCCTTAAAGTCATACCAGTGAGAATTGAGATGAAATGGTAAGATAAAGCTGGTAGCTTGCTTTGTATGGCCACCCAATGAATAAGAGTGACAGAAACTGACTATAACGAATTTAGTTGGAGAATTGCGTCGCTTTCATAGTCAATTCTGTAAAAAATACTACTAAAAATGAAAATGGTAACATCTGCACAGAGATTCAGGCGAACTCATTGCCAAATGAAGCTACTTCTTTCGATTTCTATCAATCAGCAACCACGGCGGCTAATAGCTAGCTAGTTACCTGCCAGCCCCATCCATACCAAGACATTAACTAACGCTGCCCCGCTCCTGTATTTGCATGGTGCACACTACGAGAAATTATCAAATGCAGCGGAAACTATTGTGTGAGTTGTCAAAAATATGCTTCCCTGTGGCAAGCAATCTGGTATTCACCAAGAGAATGACTTACCTTAATGAATGGACAGTCAGCAAACCCTCAAAGCAGAGTAGATCCATATGCAAACTGCACCGTCAAAAATAAGAAAAGTGGTCGGATGTTTCCGCCGTGGATCTCCAATGCCGGGAACAATGTCTTTTTCTGGAAGGAGGTGCTAAGTATTGAGAAGGCATACATTACCTGTCCTTTTCCTTTTTTTATTTTCTGAATCTTTCTCCATTCCATCCTCCTAGAACAGGAAAAGACGAGTTACTCTTCTATCAATATTGGAGGACAAGAAAATGCATATATGATCTAATCATCATGCCCTAAAGTCCAAACATTACAGTCGTTTGCTTCACAAGCATTCGTGAACAGTAGGGCAAAGCCAGTAGAGCGAACAAGTGTATAATGGTACAACCATCGGGCATGGGAGGATCGACTATTGCTTAAGATAAAAATGTGCCAATTGCAGAGTCTATTGTCACTTGCATGACACAATTGACCCGTAGTTGCAATGATTAATGTCAAGTGGGTTAGACGGCCCATTCTTGAGTTACCATCCCATTAACAATTAAAGGTGCGATGCACGTTCTTACACCAACATGTTTGTGAGCCCGCAATGTCCTCGCACTAAATGTACACACTGCTCATCTTATTTGGCATAGGTCTTTTTACTTTCCATGAAAATTCTTAACAAATAATGTTTGCCGTGGCTTTCCTTTTCATTTTGATTTTTTTCGGAAAGGTATCTTTCGTCAATGAATCTTATTTTAGGTACAGTACACAGATCTATTTATGTATGAAATATTTATAATTAATGAGGCGAGTATGTCGAAGAAGGAAGGAGAGAGAGAGAGAAAGGAAAAAAATAAAAGAATTGAGCGAGTCACGGAAACGTAAAAAGAAGTGAAAAAAGATATACCAGAATTGAGTTAGCATCATTTATATTTTTCTACAAATTTATCTCTTTTTACGTAAACTTTAAATGAAAAGTGTAGTTGTTTTAAGAGGAATCTATTCGAACAATCATTAGCAGTTGAGCTTGTACTTTTGCACGCGAGCGAGGGATTTTTATCTTTGGTTGGTGAAATATTGACATGGTCATTTTCATGTTCATGTAAAGGATCTTTATAATGTCAATTGTCAGTGTAGGAAATAATTTATGTACTTACCATTGGATAGTTGACATGTCAAAGGGTTACCAATCATCTTAGGTGTTGACTTTCTAAACTATCTACTAAGCGCGTCAATGTGTCTAGAAGGCCACTACTCGTAGGCAGAAGCTCTGTAATTGAAATCTAGTTTCACTCGATTGATATTTTAAGATCTCATCTTCTACCTTATATTCATCTCTCCATTTACGGATTCCCACATAATTGAAAGAAAATTCTGAGTTAGTTTGGCTTTAGGAAACGTTATTATTTTCATTTTACCGCAAAGTTCAGTTTTGTTATGCAATATTCGAGACTTTATCAAATTCGCTCAAGGTAAAATTATGATCCAACACACATGAGAACAAGAAATATTCTCTCTAGACTTATCTCCGCCGAAGAGAGGTAGGACACAAGCCAAGAGAGCCAACACACCCTCTTGAATGGAAGAAGGCCAAGTGTGGAGAATGTTTAACAAAGAAAGTGCAGGAAGGCACTTCCTCATCTTGCGAAGAACCGTCTCTCTATAATCCCTGTAAGTCCCTTTATAAATACTAAGCTTCGAGCAATTCAGTACTGCTATCTTGCATTCATTTGGTATCTTTGAGTTGGAAACATCAATCAACGTTTCCAACTGTCCACACATGACAATAGCCAAACAACCCAAAAGCTCCAATTCTTGAAGGCCCTCAACAACTCGTAGCCCATGGCAATTGAAGATCCACAAAGTCTTTCGGCTTCTCCGAGTTTGATAAACCATACAACCCTCGTAGCGAACCACACCTTGGAATGTTAAGTTCTTTCAATAATTCCATCGTACTGCAAAATCGAATTTCAAGTAGCTTTGGGCAACCTGAAACTCTCATTTCATAGAGCTTCCATGTTAATTAAGCTCAATAGATTAATTAGCCTAATTAGCACCATCATTGCTCATTTAAGCCAAGATAGAATTTGGTAGCATGCTTCAATGAGTCAAGACCAAAATTTCCAACTAAAACGGTACTGAACCATTTTTACCGAAGTTATCGATATTGATGATTATAAGTTACCGAAATTATCAACGTGATATATTCGTTGTTGATTTCTTGGTACGCTTTAGTAATTGCTGATCCCAAAGTTTATCAATGACATATCAATGGGAGGTCATTCTAAATAACTTCCTCGGTTATTTAATGAAGTCTTGGGGTATTTATTTTATGGTCAAAATAGGAGCATGAATTTTGCAAGATTGAAGAATTAAAATGCAAGTTCCCAAGTCATTAAATGCACTCTATTTTCCTAGGAGTCTTTATTGTTCTGTAAGTTTCAAGAGTTAAAGTTTTGAGTTCATAGGTCTTTAATGTTGGGTTAATTCCCATGTCTATTTATTATTTTTATATTTCCCAAGTTGAATTCCTATTATAAATAGAGGAAGTCTCTCAATTATAACCGGACAAGATTTTATGAAAAAAATACTTGAGATTTTTTCTGTGCGAGTGAATATTTTTAGAGAATGGATAACTCCTATTTCAATCTTTTTATCCTTGAAAACTAGATTACTTCCCAGTGGTGAGCCAAGAAACCCTTTATTCTCGGCTGGTGGATTTTCCTTTAGGCCCTGATGGGGAGCTTCTTCTATTACGAAATCCTTTATTCTTGGTGGGTGGTTCATCCTTTAAGTTTTGGTGGTAAACTTCGTTTATTCCAATTATCATCCTTGGTTGGTGGCGTATCCTTTATACTTGGTGACAATCGTTTTCTATCCCTATATTTGTATTTCATCCTTTGACAACCATCCCATACACATCTCTTTCCATACACTTAACCACAAAATCTCTACAACTCGGAATCACTCTCCCAAGCAAGCATCAAGGAGACTGCAAGAAAAATTTGTACTGTAAAGGTAAGCCACTAGATGAAATCATATCCAAATTTATAACAGCATACCATCCAAAGATGTGGTCGGTGGCAGTGGACGGTGGTAGGTGGAGGAAGAAGAAGAGACGGAAAAAAGAAAAGAAAAAAGAAAAAAATCTCAAAAAATTATTAATAAATTAAAAGAAATTCTACGTCATAAAAAACTTATGGGTCAAACCAAACGCATTTATTTTTTTTTTCCTATTTCGAGAATATAAATTTTATACAGTTACTAAATGCGTCATTTTACTCAGAAACTGTTCAAAAGAGTATAAATAAAAAAGAACTATTTCTAAAAAGAAATTATTCTAGGAACATAAATGTTACCAAAAGCACCATAACTCTTCATGAGGTTAAAATACTGAGGTTTTAAATGTAATCTAGTATTGCGAAGCACTTGAGCATGAAGTGGAATATTTGTGATGCACTCTTTCTGTGAAGTAAGATTCAAACCAAACTACGTAAATCTCTTATGTTCGTTATTGTTCCTTATTGATTTATTTGGTTATTTCATTCTCTTGAATTAATTTAAAGGCAAGACCCAATTAGCTTCCGCATTAATCTTACAGCAATTATTATCAGAGTTGAGACTGGGGTTTTTTTGGATTTGATTTGGAGCTTTTGCTTATCTAATCATTATCTAGTAATTATGTTGTTGCAATTATGTGTGGAGCAAAAATAGAAATTGAGAAGTTTAAGGGAAGTACAACTTTGGCGGTGGTGAAGCGAGATAGGTGCACTATTAATAGACAAGGTTTGGCCTAGGCATTGGATGACAAAGCTAAGTTGCCAAAAATGCTGATAATGATGAGTTAATGAAGACGGTAAAGAGTATCTAGGACTAAATACTAAAGGCCAAGCACCCCAAGTCATGTTCTGCTAAATTGAACCTGAAAGTTAGAACTTAAGGTGAATCCCAAATCAGAATCAACTTTTTGCTATAGCAGCTTGTGTCCTTCGATGCTAAGTCTTATTGTAAACATAAGAAACTTCGTCACAACATCAATGGGGAAAAAGGGGAGGAAAAAGTGAAGAAGAAAGAAAGGAGATAGTTCAATCAAAAGGAGGGAAACATGTGGGACAAGGAAGAAGAATTTGAGGGCATAAGAAAACAAAGTAGAGAGAGTAGGAAAAAGAGAGGGGGAGCATAAAGAAGAGAATAAAATAAGGGAGAGAGAATGATCACCGAAAGCAAGAGAGGAAAATGGAAAAAGAAAATAGAGAGTGAGCAGAGCAACTAAGAGAGATGGAAAGGAGCAACATGCGTGCTCCCGAGATCCGACAAACTAGATTAAATCCGTTTCGTGACACATAGTAAGGATTTGAACTTCATTGAAATTTCATAGTTGGGCTGTTAATTCAGATCCATTCAAATTCTGAGTTATTGGGTTCATTGGATAAAAGATTACTAGATGCTCCAAGTATCAAGATAAATAAGTCTTTATTTTAAGTTCTTCATTAGAGGCTGTGCCCCACTGCATAATTTGACATGCGAAGAACAAATTAAGTAGATCAATATGATAGAGTCTAATTAGTAGAAGTAAGCTTTCTTGATGCACAAACCGTGCGGATCCTCAACTGGACGGTAATGGACCCGAATGCTTTGAAGAATTCGCACCACCAAACAAAAAAAGTGGTCGGACGTTTGTCTGCGGAGGATCTCCAATGCCCAGGTCAATGTATTTTTGCAGAAGGAGAGGCTAAATATTGAGGAGGCATACATTGCCAAAGGACATTTGTATTTTGTAGAGGGAGATCACGGGCTTACTATTCTGGGCTTATCCACAAGTTAGTGTGCTCTATAAGCTTTTTTTCTTACCTGTAGGGCCCAATTTTTCTTGTATTCGTCAAGTTTGGCCCAACCAATGCGATGAATCAAGCAGAATTCTCTTCTTACTTTAGTACAGCTCCAAGAGAAGTGACAGTCTTATGAGTGGTAGATGCATATTCAAGCATGCAATGCGTAACGAAGCAGTATGACAATATTTAAGAAGAGTCAGATTATGAATGGTAGGTCAATATTCAGGACAAGTGGTCCATATACATGATCTTGTAGAGCTAAATGCAATTGGATGGAAATAGAAAAGTTCACTCCATCTTAAGATGATTAAATTAGAAGTAAATAAAAGAAAAAAAAAAAAAACTTTTCATCTCGTGCTTTAACCTTTTTCTAATCAATTCCTGGTACTTTTAATTTTCTAACAAAATCCTTCTTCTTGCACAAATAGTCAAATGAAGATCTTCCAACACCATATTTAGTCAAACCCGGCCTGATATGATTGTCCAACAACATCAGGACATTTTATCAACATGGATGCTATCATGGAAAAAAAAATAAATAAAAAAGAACATAATTCATCAACATTGACAAAATTCGACATCACACTTTGATATTGTTCGATAGTGGCAATGGGAGGCTTGATTAGATAATTTGTGCAAGCGAAAAAATTTAATTAGAAAAATCACAAATCGATTAAAAAATTTCATGACAGTATAGGAGCGGAAAGCAACATTTTTCTTGAATTATAATATCCAACGGAAAAGCATCGTAGGAGGGAAAATTCTCGCATAGATTGAGTTCGAGGCCCGACCACATCACATGGAGTTCATACAATAAGAAAAAAGAATGGAAAAGCCATCCTTTTATTTTTTTTCTTTTCTTTTTTTCGCTTCTTCAGCTCACAGTTGTTGCCTGTCCATGGCCGAGCCACGCCCTCCGTCATCAAGGCGGCTCGCAGTCGTTTCCCATCCAAAGCTGAATCTAAAGTTGTGCCTCCAGATCTAGCCTCAAGAACGGCCGCAAGCCTTTGCTTGTCCATGGCCTGTGAGGTAGCACATCCACATATCTAGCGGCCACGGCTCATCCGTCGCTGTGAGCCTTGACATTGAGCTCGACATCCCAACGGCCATCAACCGTGAGCTCAGACAGCAAATGAAAAACAGATGAACGAAGTCGAAGGCTTGAGTGCAGCATGGGTGAGTGACGCCAACGACGCTTGAACGCTCTCGGCCATGGACGAACTCCGCTAACGACAGCCAAGGACGAACTATATGCCAACGGCAGCATTGAACGCGTTCGGCCATTGACAGCCAAATCTGGAGAGCAACGCCAGTGGAGGCTAGACGCGGCGCCGGCAAAGTGAACGAGGAAATAAAATTGGTTAACAAACTCTTGAGAATTGGGATGACATAGTCAGAAGTCTGTGCCCTTTTGCTTATGCCACTAAAATCTCATCCTAGAAGAAAGTAGAATTGCTTACGGATGTCATCTAATTAGTCTCTTCTACCATCATCTTTGCCCATTTCACAGTGATTGGCACAGGAAAGACTAATATTTTCTCCTCTCAGATCTAGTCGTCCGTGACAATGTAATACTAGGGCCAAGGATTGCGCGTATTAGTAATCTTGACAGATTTTGGAGGCTGGGCTAAAATGACGTAATGATCACCGTTTGGGACATTGCAAAATTGCCTACCTCTGCTTGTTTTCTCTGCATTTCTCCTCTTGGTCTTTTGCACTCTTCAGTTATTTGAGAAATTTGTAGAATCATTCATTTACCCACACAAAACAAATAGCTTGCTCTCTATGACCATTTAACAGATAACAGTGACAGAAATTGACTGTAAAGCACTCAACTGCCAAATTTAGTTGGATATTTGGAATCTTTTCATCGTCATGTAAAAAATGACTCCTGATGGCATAAATAAAAAAAGATGACATCTGACACAAAGATTCAGGCAAACTCATTCCCAAATGAGGCTACTTCTTTCGATTTCTATCAATCAGCAATCGCAACTACTAATAGCTAACGAGTCACCTGCCAGCGCCACCGACACCAAGACAATGACTAACGCTGCCCTGGTCCTATATTTGCATAGTGCCACACTTTGAGAAAAAGTATCATATGAATTGGAAATTATTATCCAAGTTGTCGAAAATCTGGACGATGCTTCCGTGTGGCAAGCAATCTGATATTCACAAAGGGAATGACTTCCCTCAACGAATGGACAGTTAGCAAATCCTCAAAGTAGAGTAGATCCACACGCAAACTGCATTCCTTGCACTTGAGTTTATCAAGGAGAGTGTTCTCTTGGAGCCATCAATTTAGCTTTCATTCCCTTAACCATAATGCATAGAGATCCATTCAGTTCTTCCTGACTCCATGTCTGCATCATCCTGCAAGACAATATACTTCTCGTGTCTGCCCCAGAAGACTTCTGCCTTGAAAAAACCACAAGGGCTTGCAGACACACTGTAATATGCCTACGGAACAATCAATGTTGTCTTTTTTCATTTTTTATTTTCCGGAATTTTCTCCATCTCATCATCCTAGATCAGGAAGAGATGAGTTGGTCTTCTACCTACATTGGAGGACAATAAAATGCAACTATGATCCATTCACCATGCCCTAATGTCCAAACATTACAGTTTTTTGCGTCACAAGCATTCATGAACTGTAGGAAAAGCCAATCACGACTGCAACTCTACAAGTACAAGGACAATGACATAGCCATCCTTTTATCCAAAGGACACAACCTCACCATTACTATCATCAACCTGTTGTCAATATATATACATCTATATATATTTGATAAAAGGATATGCACATCTCAAACAACAACCAAACTCAAAGGTTCAATTCAACCATAAACAACTTATACCTAAAAAATACAATTATTAAAACATCCTCCTGAAGACGAAAATGCTTTATTCCTATTTGTAGCTCGTTGAAAAACCCGAATAGCAAGATGAATGGAATGAGCAACTATAGCCCAATAAATAGTACATCTTTTTAAGTAGATTGAACATTCACTATGCATCTTTATAATACAATATTGTGACTCATCAATCCCCAATTTAGTATATGATATATATAAAAATATCCAAGACTAATGATATCTTTTCAATACAACTTAGTATAAACTCAATTAACAATATCAACTTATAATAACAAATCAATCATCAATGGTTTATTCTATCGATCGATCTCAATTAACTAAAACGTCAATAGTCTATTCAATAAACTAATCTAATGCTCAATACATAACTACGGCCATGCTTAATGCTCATGACAAACACGACCAAGTTTTTGGCCCTTGACTAGGTCTCCTTTTATATCGAGGGTGGTTTAGCTTAGAAGGATGTCCTAATAATAGTATGCATACTTACCCCTTCAATAGATTCTAATCATAGCGACATGGGCATAATCCATTAACAAATTCTCCAATAACCCCCAATTAAATCATAAATTCATCTCACAAATTAGTTCCACAAACCTAATCATATGGCCTTTTCTCAATTCCTTTTATCAAATACGCTGCATCTCATAAACATTTCACAATCAATACATATAATTTTCGGCAATTCTTTTTACAAAATATTTAATCAAGACTTTTACAATTGATTATTTGAAACTATTTTAAATATTGCCTTCCAATGCATTGTCAACAGACTAAAAAAGTAGTAAATGCTCGATCCAGTTTATATGTGAATTATGCTTTTCGTAACTTTGCTCTATTAAATCTCTACTACTTTCAAGATATGAGTTTGTAAATTTATAGAAGAGATAGTATTACTCACTTGGAAAAGCTGAAAGCCCATTACTCATAAGGTAAGATTCCCTTCTCTTCATCCAAGATCCATTTATCCCTTGTTGTCATGATAATCTTACTCCCAAAATTAAAAGTGTCAAGCCCCTCAACTAGTTTGTTTGTTTTTTTTTGGTCAATTACTAGTTTGTTAAGTTGTTCTTCATTCTCTAGATTGTCTAGAACAATGAGAACTTTTCTTAGAACAAGCTCTCCTTCTTATGCTCCATTCATTAGTTTTTGCGATAAACCATCTTTGTAGATTTACTAGGCCATTTCCCTTTGATGATTCTCGAATGTCCCCAATGAAGCTACATTGTCCATCAAAGTGAGGGCACAATTCATTGTAAACAATCTTAGCGAGAGTACTTTTATCCCTCCCTCCCATTTCTTTGTAGATTTACTAGGCCATTTCCCTTTGATGATTCTCGAATGTCCCCAATGAAGCTCTACATTGTCCATCAAAGTGAGGGCACAAATTCATTGTAAACAATCTTAGCGAGAGTACTTTTATCCCTCCCTCCCATTTCTTTGTAGATTTACTAGGCCATTTCCCTTTGATGATTCTCGAATGTCCCCAATGAAGCTACATTGTCAATCAAAGTGAGGACACAATTCATTGTAAACAATCTTAGCGAGAGTACTTTTATCCATCCCTCCCATTTCATGGATTCCAACGAAATGCACACCAGTGCCAGAGTCAACATCTAACGACTTCATTATGGCTTCTACTATAACGACATGAGCCTCACTGTGTAATATTGTCCGCTTTGAATACTAAGTCCTCACGGCACAAGCCTTATAAACTAGCCCCAAGACTTCCCCCCTCAGCGATGTGGGACTAGAAAGGACCTCTCCACTTCCTTGGACTGTCACACTCTTCACCCCTTAAGGGCACAGCATTCTCGTTATGGCCCCACACATGGTCGGGAGTCGGCTCTGATATAATTTGTAACGACCTAGGCCCCATCATGTAATATTGTCCACTTTGGACACTTAGTCCTCATAGCTTTAAAACGGGTTACACAAGTTAAAGGGACTTCAAGTCTTATAAACTAGCCCCAGGATCCCCCCCTAAGCAATGTGGGACTAGAGAGGACCTCCCTCCTTCCTTGGGCTGTCACATCTACCTATTCATCTACCCCAACCAATTTGCTTGCTAAAGGTCTTTGTTTTACTTTTAGCTTACACAGAACCTCTTTCACGATGAGATCAATGATTTCACCGTGTTTGCCACAAATCAAACATTTTTAGTACAAGCAAATAAATGGCAATCTCACTACTACTTCCTTGCGAATAGCATTTGAGTTTTTATTTTGATCACTATTTCAAGTGTTTGGTAAATTCTACAAAGCTAGAAGAATTTTGGTTGGATAGACTCCACAAGATATGATAGGTGTTATGATGATGAACTTACAATTTCACCCATTTTTGAAAAGGGAAAAAGCCACTAAAAACCCCAAATTTTGTCCAAAGTAATAAATTTACTCCAAACTTTTTTTGTGACATAAAAAACCCACAAATTTTGCTAATCGTGACACATTTACCCCAAACTCTATGGCCAATGACATTTTTGTCTTTTTTTTTTTCCTTTTTCTTTTTTCCTTTTTTTTTTCTTCTCTCTTCCCTCCACCGGCCATGGCGGAGGGAAGTCGGACTCACGTGAGGACAGCACTCGCCTAGGTGTTGGCCTCGCTAGATCCGGCAAGGGCAACCCTTGCCCGACACACGGGCGAGGGTGTTCCTCTCCCGTGTTGGGCAAGGGTTGCCCTCGCCAAATCTAGCACCCCTCCCTTGACCCAAGTGAGGGCCGCCCTCGCCAGCCCAAGAGAGGGTGACCCTCGCTCAATGCCGGCGAGGGCAATCCTTGCCTAAGTTTGGCTTCCCTCCACCGGCCAGCGAGAGGGAAGATAGAAGAAGAAGAAAAATGAAAAAAAAATGAAAAAGTAAAAGACGAAAATGTCGATAGTTTAGGGTTAATTTGTTACATTGATACATGTTTACGATTTTTTGTATTACAAAAAAAAAAAAAGTTAGGGGTAAATGTGTCACAATTAGCAAAGTTTGAGGTTTTTTATGTCACAAAAAAAAATTGGGATACATTTATCACTTTAGGCAAAATTTGGGATTTTTGGTGGCTTTTTCCCTTCTAAAAAAGAAGATTTTTCTTTGCGGTGCGAATTAGAGGCATTATTCTAGAATTAGATCAAATTCACTCGTATAACTATCGCCAGCCAAATTACCCTACTTATGTATCACAGAGTTGATGAATTGGCTCTCTTTTTGGTGAAAAATGAAATTTATTACTCATATTCCAAATTACAAGAGCGATGAGAGAATAGCATTTCGACTGAAGCTTGAAAAAATTTCAATTGATAAGCATTTACTTACTCTCTTCCTTGGACTTTCCACCCCTTGATCTTACCCACTTTACTCACAGCCGCCTCCCACCGTTCCCTGCTCTCACCGCCAGGCCTCTGCTCGTGCTTATCCAAATCCTCCATGTACAGTTTCGTCTTGAGCTTGACATCGCAGGGTGCGACGTCAAAGAAGATGGGTAGGATCTCCGACTTCCCAGTCGATTCATTGAGCTCCATCACACGAGCGAGCTTGCAGAGGTACCAAGCGCTCAAAGCGTAGCCTCTGGAGAGGACAGATCTTGGAGTCGCAAACCACTCTCAGGAGATTGTCGATCCGATCGGCAGTGTGAAGCTCTTCGCTGTCACTGTTGGCGATAATCCCCTAGCTGACCGTGGTCCAATAGAGGCAGTCAGTGAAGGTGTTGCGAGTGTCAAGGCCTCTGAACCTGAGTTAGAATTTAAGGCCAATCTCAAATCAGAATCAACTTTTTGCCCCCAGCAAGCTTGTGCCCTTCGATGCTGAGTCTTACTGCAAATATAAGAGACTTTGTCACAACGTGAACACGAGGTGTGGCAATTGAAGAAAAAAAAGAAAGAAAGGGGAGAGTTTAGTCAAAAGGAGGGGAACATGGGGGACAAGGAAGAAAAAATTGAGGGCATAAGAAAACAAAGGAGAGAGAAGGAAAAAGAGAGGGAGCGTAAAGACGAGAATAAAATGATGGAGCGCCGTTTGAGCAGAGACCTCATCACTGACCCTCGCAGTTGAGTATGGGGGGCCATTACAGGGATCCCCTACCTACATCTCCAGCACCTCGCAACTTAATGCGGTTAGAAACTGGTTTTCTGAGTTCCTTTGCAAGAACCAGAGTGTAAATCCACTCCCCAGGTACTCTCTGATTTGACACCCTAATTATGCTCTAGGGATCAGAAGAGCCGCTGCACGTGGGGTCTCTCACCCCTACCAGGTTCTCCCTGGGATGCAACTCTTAGCCTTTTAAGGTCTTGCTCAGGACCATAAACTCCAACACGTCTCTCGCAATTTCGCAATATTTCCAAATTCGATCGCCATTGTAAATTCATTTACCTCTCCATCGCCTGAATCGGCCAACTTTTGTTTATATAACTGAGCACGAACAATTGAAAACATCCGATAATGTGGTTTGTGGAGGAAATGTCAAATTACTTCTCGATATGAGGCGTAAAGTCTTTGGACTCTCATCTGGGATGCCCTTCTTTTCGATTATAATTTGATTTTCTGTTGGATATATGAATCCAAGATTTGGTCATCAAGATATCCAAGGGCGGTGATTTTACATGTACATCCAAGGTTTAACGAAGATCAAGATTCGGGACTCCTCTGATTGCCATGAAGTGAGGGACTCTTTTGCCGCACGTGAAAGAGGGCTAAAAGGCTGCACAGTAAAGTTCTTTTCTTTGGCCGCACAAAAGGAGCAAGAAACGCAGTGACCTGTGCAGAAAATTCAACATCTAATTGAGGCATTTTTCTTTTTGTGGATACATGAGTGCTTCAATTCGTGTGGTAATTCTTAATGATTTATATATTGAACTATTACGTGAGACTAAATACTATATGATTAGATATAATTTAGGGTTAGGAAACTCTTGAGGGTGCGGGGAATTGTAACTCTATAATTTTTCAATTGAATAGTAGATTATTTGTGGCTATCTCTTCTTATGAAATAAATACAAGTCATCGAACTGAAATACATAAGTCTATTTGTATTCTTTATTATTACTCATTGATTTCTCCTGTGATTTCGTTCTCTTGTGCTAATTTAATTGCAAAAATATGTTAATTATCACATTATTTTACAAAGGATATTTTGGAATTGTTTCTAGGCTTTTGCTTGTTTGACCATTCTCTGGAAATACTGCTATTGCAATTACATTGGAGCAAAAATAGAATTGAAAAGTTTAATGGGACAAATGACTTTAGATTGTTGAGTGTTATGCCATCAACAACCAAGTAATGTCTAAGGTGTTGAATGGCAAGACTAAGTAGCCCAGAATGATGAGAGATGCCGATAGAGGATGAGTTAATGGAGGGGGCAAAGAGTAAAATTATGTTGAACCTTTCAAATGAGGTGCTAATAGAGGTGATTGAAGAAAAAGATGCCATAGCAATGTAGCCCACTTAGATGAGTTTAATATGTAAGAGTTTTTCCTAATGTGGACTAAATTAATTGATATTGTAATTTACTGTTTTTACGGTTATCGTAAAACAGGGTTGGTCTAGGTGAGATAGAAGGTTTAATTAGTCTAATATACGGGTTTGGCCGAGTGTGGGCCGAGTTGACTGGCCGTAATGAGGGACCACGGAAACTCTATAAATAGTCTTCAAGTCTCTCCTCTAACCCTAATTCTCACACGTATCCTCACCTAAGGGCGTTTACCTAACGCCGCACGTGAGGGCGCGCCTATCGTTGAACCAGGTGATACGGAGGGCGATAGAGGAGAAGGGGCGTGCGTGGATCCCCTTGATATATGTGGGTAATCCTTATTCTCGCTTCCGCTTTATATTCGATGGATCCCAAAACAGGTGCGTTAATCTTTCTACTCAATTATGCGTGTTCTTGTTCTGGTTATGGAGATCTTGGGGTTGCACGATTTGCGTCCAACACATGGGTATCGGAAGCGACCGTAACCCTAGAACTTGAACGCATAAAATTTTTGCCATAATTTGTGATTTTCGAGATTTTTTATTCAATAAAAATTAAATTAAATCACAAATTCGGACTGGGCTCGACGAGGCGAGCAAGAGGGTCGGCGGCGCGTCGCCGGAGGAGGCCGCATGCGCCCCCACGCGCGGCCACGCGCCGCCAGGGCGTCGAACGCGCCCCGCGCGTGAGATCCACGCGCCGCGCACTCAGGCGGCGCGTGAGGGCGCGTGGAGCGTCGGATTTGCGCGTGGCTGGTGGCGTTGGATTCGTATGGCCGTCCTCTACATCGTGGTGTATTTATTTTACATATTTGATAATTTTATGGATGTTAAAATACATACGAAACCATAAATACGTGTATTTTTGCGTATTTTTCTTGTATTTTCTGTGATTTTGGAAATAGGTGATGAGTTACTAGTATGTTATCACATAATAAAATGTGTGATTCATCAATTAAGTTATCTGCATATGTACGAACTCATCCTTGTTGTAACGCTCTCATCGAGTTAAATAGTTTTTTTTGGTAAGGGAGTATGTCAATATTTATGCGGAGCAATAGTATCTATTGTTGAATTTTTAGATATTTGGTTCTTTGATTTGACTCAATTAATAGGCCACTTTGGTTGATTACATAATAATTTGTTATTTAAAAATTGGCTAATAAATCGGTTGTTGGCCTTGGAGTCATGTTTTGCTATAAGAAACTCATGAGCAACAAGCTTGTCAATCTGAGTCTGCTGTATTCTATTGATATTAACTTGTGAGGATCTTTTGGATCGGCATTCTTTTGATGTTGTTATAATAATCGCAAATCGTGGTGCACAAAAGATGATTGCTTCTATGTTATAAGAAGTTTCTCGTGTTCTTTGTGATCGTTGATCTCATTGGAATCTGTCTTTCGGGTTCGTTATATATATAATCTTTATTTGTCAATATATGTATAAATAAAGATTTTATTAATGAATAAAGCAATGTAATTAGCATGATATGTGATTTTGGTGATATGATGCCCCTATCACTAAAGTCAAAATCACATATATATGGTGTATGTGAGGAGTAAAGTTTATATCCCTGTATGAGAGAATTTCAATGATTCAATTGAGTAGTGACCGCCAAAGTGGCACGCTTGATTGGGTTTGAGAAATTTCGGTCTCGTATGATGATTGGGATGTCTCCGATTTAATGCGTGGTCATACTCCCAAAGGAGGTGATTGTGTATTAGTTCATGGAGGGATACATGATAGTGTGGTGGAGGAGTGACCGATCCTAATGGTTCATATGCCCAAAGGTGATGAATTCACGAATATTGGAATATATTCTCATAACCCTTATCATGTGGGGAGTGTACAATTGCATGTCATGTATTCTGCCCAAAGGTGATTATGTGATTTTGCATGTAACTCTCTGGATGTGTACTTGTACGTCAAGTTACACGGTACTCACATAATGCTAATTATATACATTGCTTGGTTTTCAGTCACATTTTCTGTGATTAATAACTCTACTATTATTGAGGTTTTTTACTGCTACAAATTTTAAGTTGTGGACATATGATTTGTTGCTTGAGAAAAGAGCAATTGAATTTGTTTATTGTCCATGAAGCGTTCTATTTTGCAACACTTGAAAAGAGGTTTGCCTACGGACTGCACTGCTATAAGATGATGGAAGCCTTAGTTGCTTGAAATTATGTCTTGTCTGATATTGAAATTAGGACACATCTGCAAAAATTGTGTTTAAGTCCTAATGACATATACATCTCGTATATGATTAAAAGATTGTCAGGTTTAACAGTGGCAATGAGTATTTTGGCAAGTATGACAATGCGAAATAGTTTAAAGGATCATTTGTCAAATACTTGGTAGATTCTGGGGTGGTAATTTAACTACTATACCTGAAAATTCTGACAAAAAGATTTGGGCAAAATGCATAAATGCACCATATTGAACATGGTGATGAGTATGATTAGTAAGACTAATTTATCTGGTTTTTTGTGGGCTGATATTATGAAAGCAATTTTTCATATACAAAAGGGATATTGATTTTATGACCCTAAAGAAGGTGCAATAATTATGGAATCACATACTCTAAAGTTTATAAAGATTGACGTAATTATAGAGGATAGCTGCTCTCAGACTATTAAAGATAATAGTATGATGGATGTTATTGTGTCTTTGTCTTTACCTATATAAACAATTGTGGAATCTCCTGTACCATAGAATAAACTTGTTGAGGTTTAAGGTACTATTCTTGATATAGTTTATAATGAAATTTCTTAAACCTCTCAAGTGCAGAATGAAGTGGTTGCAGCTTTATTAAGGAGATTTGTTAGGGAAAGACGATCAGTTATATCATCATACTATATAGTCTATTTGTGAGAGCATGATTACAATATCCACTATATGGTTGATGTAATGACATATTTATAAATGTCGTTTCTTATTCTCAATCAAGTATGTGATTAGATGCCATAAAAGGCGATATACAATCTATGAAACATCATAGTGTTTGGAAACTAACTTACTCTGAAAGAGGGGTGGATTGTTTATAGGGAAGAAATAATTATTTCTTTACTATTCTTTCAGAGTGAACGTGGCATTGATAACTTTTTTTTATTATTTGGAGTTACGTTAAATAGATACAAAATCTATACAGTGCAGCTGGATGATTTTTCAACAGTTTCAAGTAAACTTGTGTGAAGACTGAAAAGTTATAATTAATGGTCTTAAGTAAGTTTCCAGACAATATTATTAAAGTTTCATAGTGTTGTTATTTTGTTCAAATAGGAACAAGGTAATTCAATATACTGTAAGGTCAGTGGGAGGAAATTTATTTTTTCTCATACTTTATGTACATGATGTTTTGCTTACAAGTTGCGACTTTGAGACATCTTATATCCTTTATACTGAGGTCCGTAAGGATTGTTTTTACCATATTATATTAGATTTTCTTGAAGGACATTTGCTGATTGTATATTGGAAATATTCAATATACATCATTGCAAGCCAGGAATTGCTCCTGTTGTTAAGGGTGATAGACTAAATCTATCACATTGTCCTTATTTAGATATTGAGAAAATCTAATTAAATGGAGTACCTTGTGTCAGTGCACTTAAAAGTATAATATATGCTTTGATTTTGCACTAGATTAAATATCGCATTTGCGATGGGACTTCTAAGCAGAGATCGGTTAAATCCAGGACATGATCACTGGGTTGCTGTCAAGAAAGTTTTAAAGGTACTTAAAGAAGACAAGAGATTATGTGTTAATTTACAGACATGTTTAATTCTTGCAGTGTTAGTAACATTCTTTTAGGTTGTTACTTGGGCTATTAGGCTCATGAACCTCATGAAAGGAGTTGATCGTTTTAACTTTATGGATAGATCCATACAGTTGTATTGAGATAACAAATTTGTAGTATTATTTATTTACCATAGAGGTCTCAAGGGGTCTAAATATATGGTGGTCAAATATTTTTGACCATAAAGAAACGGTACGAAAGGTGACTTATAATATAACATATTTTCACAGATGATGTGGTTGCGATCCACTAACTAAAGGCCTACGCCCATGTGTATTTGAGTGACATGTCATTAGCATGGGGCTAGGAGTATCTTCAGATACTGTTATTTAGTGGGAGCTATTTTGGCTTTACTCTGATAAAGTTCACATCTGTGGTTCGTTACACTTTGTAACGGTTTGATATGTATCAACTTTTGCATTCAATAAAATATTTTGAATGTGTTGTTATTATGTTGAATACATATTGATAAAGTCTCAAGGGATTGTATAAACCTTGAGTGAAGGCTAGGGGCATCCGGGCATTCGGTTATTAGCCTTGTGCATATGTCTTGTGATACATAAAGATAGGTTAACCATAAGGACAAGACATATGTGGGTTCATTGGAACCATAAAGCATTCTCTAGTGGCACAAGTTTTTGTGACGCCTAAAGTTAAGAGAATGGTGACTGACAAATGGGATCTCTCTATGAGAGATGTTATCCATTTGACACACTACCATATTGAATCCATATCAATAAGGTTGAGAACATTCGTGACCATGGAAGGCTCGTGTGTATACATGCGATTACCGCCATGATTCGGTGTTTAAGACTTTATGGGATAGGATTGACTATTAAGAATTATCTCTAGACCAAATGTGCGCACATACAGTACGATTTCAATTAATATAGTCCAAGTGGGAGAATGTAAGAGTTTTTCCTAATGTGGACTAAATTAATTGATATTGTAATTTACTGTTTTTACGGTTATCGTAAAACAGGGGTTGGTCTAAGGTGAGATAGAAGGTTTCTTAATTAGTCTAATATGGGTCAAATGTGGGGAGTTGAGCCCGCCCGTAATGAGGGGGACCGGCTGGAAACTCTATAAATAGTGCTCAAGTCTCTCCTCTAACCCTAATTCTCACATGTATCCTCACCTAAGGGGCGTTTACCTAACGCCGCACGTGAGGGGGCCGCCTCATTGAGCCAAAGATACGGAGGGCAATAGAGGAGAAGGACTTGATGCGTGGATCCCCTTGATATATGTGGGTAATCCTTATTCTGCTTCCGCTTTATATTCGATGGATCTCAAAACAGGTGCGTTAATCTTTTTACTCAATTATGCATGTTCTTGTTCTGGTTATGGAGATCTTGGGGTTGCGCAATTTGTGTCCAACATAATAATCTCATGATGGATCTTGAAGAACCTTGATGAGACCCTATCTTATGAAAAACAAGACATGATAATGTTGGTGTCTCTACAAAAGTCATTATTTATTATTACTGGGGCGTATAACAATTGTGGTAAGTTAATAGATGGAAATTATATTCAAACTAATAGCAGTAAACCATCCAAATATGTGGTTCAATTCCTGATTCGTTTTTGTATTTTGGTAAGCTAGCACTATTGGTGACAGGATGACCGTACAACAGTGACTTCTAGAGTCGAGCTCTGTGCTGGGTTCGAGAGACCCCACAGTTAGTGGCGTGTTCTACTAATGATATTTGTTGGTCTCAGTCGCATTTGTTTCCATTTCATCTTCCTAGTATTAGAATAAGTGAAATATTCTTCTCCAAATATTGTAGCATAAGAAAATTTAAATATCATCCAATCCATCCGCTTTCATGTCCGAACATTACAATGCTTCATATCATATTCAAGGTACTATACATTTGTTATTTAAGGATTATGTAGAAAAATCAATGAATTGCTCATAATAATTGGTTGATAAATAGTGGAAATAGGAGCACTAAATAATGTAACATGACTAAATAATAAAATACTACTCATATGCCAATTCGTTGCATTTTTATAGATTAGTAGGACACTACTAACACCCCAATCAACTGCACCAACCTTTAAGATTGGACCTACAATTTTTATTGACATAATTAGCAAGATGCTCAATATTTATGTTACCACTATGTCATCTTCAATTATTTGTCAAACTATATATTTTTTAAACATAATTTTATCAATTGGGTCGAAGAGAACATTTCTTTTATTAAAGAGATGTACAGATATATATATTCATTTCAGATTCCAATTCCAATCCACTTGATAGCACAATTCACATGGTAAGTTCTGGCTAGTTTTAGTCACTAAAGTGGCGGAGTAAAAAAAAAAAGAAAAACCAAGTTAATGTTATCATAATGCACTTTGGCTGCATTTGGTTGCAAAGCCCTCTACAAAATCATATATTTACCAAATAACATTTCTCTTAATCCAAGATATTTTTCAATTTATTTTATCAAACGGTCAATACTTTGCTTGTTTTTTAAATTAAAATCTTTGCATTTCTCCAAAAGAAAAGTCAAATCAAACGCAGCCTATCATTACCATAGGTCCCCAGCCACCAAAGCTACTCCTATTGTCCAGAATCGACCGTGGACAGTGGGCCAGTGGGCCTATGGTAGAAAATCTGCGTGGCGCAACTCAAAATAGATGACGCTATAGTCCATGATAGAAATTCAGGCAAACCGCTCAACTTGTTATTTAATTTTCTTAAAGTTTTCTATAGGCTCATTTAGCACCTCCGTAGCCCCACACCAATGCTAAATGTCCTTAAATTGCACAATAAAAAAGTCGAAACAATAAACAAGGTCATGCTATATATTTTCATTGTCTGAAATCAATAGACTTATCAAATATACTACTAGTACTTGATTGCACATTTTGACAAGCTCTAGAACTCAATGGCATGATGCAACAATTTTGGCGAGCCTCATTTGTGAAGATTGTCATATAAAATCAACCAACTTATCGAATATACTTGAAATTCTGACTTATGAAATTGTCGAGTAGGATTCTCTTATTGTCTTTGCTCCCACAGCTTATATCAAAGAATCTTTGGGAAAAAAGGATTCAGCTCTTAATGACTAATTTAAACGTTCGACGGTCCATTCTTTATTTCAAACATTCTGCATTAATTTAAAATCATGAGAATTGACAACAAATGCCATCAAATTATTATAAGGAAAAAACTCAATTCCTTATATATCTGGAAAATTACGAATTTCTCAGCATTTCCAAAACATGAGACTCACTGGAATTGCGTGCATGACTGACTTTTCAGGCGGTACATGCTTTTCTTTGTTTTCCAAGTGAGGCATGAGGATCTTGTATGTGGCATTTTAATCACCTGTGCTTGCAAAGCCTCTGTATGAGATTGTTTAGTTTGTAGCGTCTCATCGCACTGCTGACATTTATATTTGCACATCTTCACAATCAAGAAGACAAAATTAAAATTGAAATGGAGGGAGATGACCTCCATTTACCGACTGCTCCTAAAGAACTCGTCGGAGGTATTTGACGAATATAGATTCATTTTTACTATGTTTCAAATAGCTTGCTCAAGAAAAGAGGAAGTACTACCCCGTTGAACACTTGAAATTTACAGGCTGCTTTGGACTTCGTTACGAGAGAAGCGAGAGAAGCGCCATCATCTAACTGGCTAAGCGGATCAGCGTGCGTACAGGAGGTGACCCAGGGAAGCGCTCTCATCTAACTGACAACCATTCTCTTGTTAAGGAGATCTTTGTCACTACTCACTACAAAGCTCTCGGTGGTTTATTTGATTTTGCAGACCTCCATCATCATTGACTTCGGGCGACTTATAGCCCTTGCCTCCGTCACGGTTCGCTTCCTTCAACTCCATGCTGCGACCTCTCTGTTCGCCCCTGTTCCACAGCGGAGGGAGTCCCAAAAACTCAGATCTCACTCCAGATTTCTTCCCTGGCACCGGCCATCAGTGAAGACGCTTCCAGTACTTCACTTATTCGTTTGAACATTGTTTGTGACCATCTACTGCATCTCCAAGGTAATTGCATAGTGGCAATCCATAAGAAAACGCCGATATACTGCTCTGTTCTGGTAGGTTGAGTCCAAGTAATTTGATCGAAGTATGACAGGAAAACGATACTGATTGAGGATTCAACGGTAGTCTAAACACACTTTGATGCAAGTCGCCGCAGGGAATCGCCTTTTGTTATTCTTTTGTTTAAAGCCGATCGGCCATCGCTGCTGGTATTCACCTTTTGCAAGATCGAAATGAGTATCTTCTGTTTTGGGTGTGTGAGAATGAAAACAGAGGCTGAGAATCTAGTTCTTGCTAACTTGAAAATAGTACGTGTGAGGGGTTACGTCCGTGATTGCGATTCATCCATGATAGTTTCATGTTGAACCGGTTTTGACCTCCACTAATTTGTCGTTGTTTTGTTAGTCAACTTAGAGTTAAATTTCCAAGAATCTTGATTTGTAATATGCCTCACATGTTTGCGTACGTGTTTGTCTTAACATATTAGAACGCGGATTGTCTTTGCTGAAGGCTTCTTCTCCGCGGGTCATTTGAGCGAATGCATTTTCAGCATATGCAAATACATACGTCCTCTATCTACATGTCTTCTGGGTTTATAATGTCATTGCTACACGACACTTATTTTCAAATACATGGGTTCTACGATGCGAATTTATGAGCTCCGGCAGTGCACATATACGGGTGAATGGATGAAGAATGACGAGCGAGTTGAGCAAGAATGAAAGGAAGTGTAATGCAGGTTTGAAGAGATGGGAGTTTCCTGAACTCTAGAGAGATGTTATCTTTTTGTTGGTTTTTAGGGTAACTTGATCTTCTAGATTGTTCTTGAGATTAAAAAAAACAAAAAAAAAAACAAAAAATGGTGTAATAATTAAAATATAAAAGATCATTAGCAAATCTCTTAGACCTACGTCTAGGGAATAGTTCATATTTAGCATTTAACATCACCAGTGAAGACCTCTAGTAGGAGATTTCTATTAGTCAAAATTAAACTTCGGCTCCAATTTTAGTTACTTAGCTCACGGGACTTTGGGCTTTCAACTTTCCTAATGATGACATTTTCCCATAGCAATCAGAATTTTTTTTAATATCAAATACTCAATTTTTTCATAAGGGCTCTCAGGGCCATTTTCTTCATTGGGTCCCTCTTCATAGGCTTCACTCCTAACTACGACTCCTTCCTATTGAGCTGCTTCACTAGTGTTGGCATCGACTATACCTTTTGAGTACATCGCTGATGTCTTCCTTGCCTTCTCTCGTGGGTTTCAGGAACCTATGAGAAAAGGTGAGGAAGACCTTGACGATGCGACGGTGATCACGAGGGCATAGCCGATGCTGACATTGGTGAAGCAGCCCAACAAGAAGGAAGCATAGCTGGCGGTGAATCCCATGAGGAAGGGCACGGTGAAGAATATGGCCCCCCGCCAACATGATCATCTAGCGGATGTCAATCCAATTAGAGGTCCGCCTCACCATCATCGACCCAGGGAGTGAGATCACATTGAGCATCCCCGTTAGGACTTTACTTACATGTCAATTATCTTTGGGTCCTTCTTTATGTATACCACTACCTCGCTCATCTATCCTTTGTCTTCCCAAATTAAAAAAATAAAAAATAAAAAAATAATATATTATTTATCATCACAATGCTCCCACGTAAACTGTAACTATATATACAAGAAGTTGAAAAAAAAAAAAAAAACCTTTCATCCCCTATTTAAATCGAGCGGATCCTCATGGAGACGGTAATGGACCCGAATGCTTTGAAGTATTTACACCACCAAAATAAAAAAAGTGGTCGGATGTTTGTCCGCCGTGTATCTCCAATGCCCATGTCAATGTCTTTTTCTGGAAGGAGATGCTAAATATTGAGAAGGCATACATTGCCAAAGGACATTTGTATTTTGTAGGGGCAGATCATGGGCTTACTGTAATGGGCTTATTCACAAGTTAGTATGAACTATAAGCTTTTTCTTACCTAATAGGGCCCAATTTTTATTTTTATTTTTAATTCGTCAAGCTTGGCCCAACCAATGCGATGAATCAAGCAGAATTCTCTTCTCACTTTAGTACTGTTCCAAGAGAAGTGACGGCTTACTCAAGCTACCACGCAACGCATAACGAAGCAATATGACAACATTCAACAAAAGTGACAGGTTACGAGTGGTAGATCAATATTCGGATAAGTGGTCCATACATATGATCTTATAGAGCTAAATAAGACTATATCGAAATAAAAAAGTTCACTCTATCTTAAAATGACAACAGATGGATCAAATGAAATAGTCATCAATTAAAAGTGAAAAAAAATAAAAATAAAATACTTTTCTCCCGTGCTTTTATGCTTTTTCTTATCAAATCCTGATATGATCATCTAACAACATCAGGACATTTATCGACGTGGATGCTACCAAGGCAAAAAAGAAAATAATTCGTCAACATTGACAAAATGGTGCTCACATCACGCTCTAACATCGTTTGGCATCGGGAGACTTGATTAGATAATTTGTGCAAGTGAAAAAATTTTATTAGAAAAATTAAGAACTAAAAAATTCGTGAAAGTATAGGAGTGGAAAGCAAAATTTTTCCAGAAATAAAATATGGAGAAGCATCTTAGGGGGGGAAATTCTCACATAGATTGAATTCAAGGCCCGACCACATATGATACAATCACACGGAGTTCGTACAAAAAGAAACAAGAAGGATGATTTCTAAACTCCCAACATGACCACGACCGCGTGCGCAAATATGGTGGCTCATCCACAAGCCTTGCTCGTCCATGGCTCGTGAGGCAGCTCATCCACATATCTAGCAGCTGCGGCTCATCCATGGCTGCGAGCCTTGACAGCAAGCTCGATATCCCAATGGCCATCAACTGCGAGCTCAAATAGCAAATAATAAACAGATGAACGAAGTCAGGGGCTTGAGCACGGCATGGGTGAGCAATGCCAACGACACTTAAACGCACCCGGCCATGGATGGACTATGCTAACGAGCAGCCAAGGGCGAACTATATGCTGACGGCAGCCTTGAAGGCGTTCGGCCATCAATAGCCAAATATGAAGAGCAACGCCAGTGGAGGCCAGAAGGCAACGCCAGCAGAGGCTAGACGCGGCTCTGGCAAAGTGAAGGAGGAACTAAAATTAGTTGAACACACTCTTGAGAATTGAGATGACATAGTCAGAAGTCTGTGCCCTTTTCTTCTGCCACCAAAATCTCATCCTAGAAGAAATTAGAATTGCTTGTAGATATCATCTAGTTAGTCTCTTCTACCATCAGTTTTGTTCCCTTCACAAACATTGGCACAGGAAAGACAAATATCTTCTCTTAGATCTAGTCATCCATGACAGCACAATGCTAGGATCAAGGATTGAACGTCTTAGTAATCTTGACAGATTTTGGAGGCGTTCGTGCAAGATTGATTTAATGATCACCGTTTGGGACATTCCAAAATTGCCTACTTCAGCTTGTTTTATCTAAAAGCAGAGTAGATTCCATATGCAAATTGCATTCCGGTTTCTAGGAAACTTGTCACTCGACCACAAATCACTTGAGTGGCTTATTAAGAAGAGTGCTAGTATTCACATGGAGCCATCGATTCAGCTTCTATACCCTTAACCATAATGCATAGAGATCCATTCAGTTTCTCCTGACACCACGTCTGCATTATCCTGCAAGACATGTACGTTTCCTGTCCCGGCTGTGAAGACTTCTCACTTGGAAAAACCCCAAGGGCTTCTGTTAAAAAAAACCCCAAGGGCTTGCAGATACAATGTAATATGCCTACGGAACAATCAATGCTGTCTTTTTTTCATTTTTTGTTTTCCAGATTTTTCTCCATCTCATCATCCTAGGAAAGGAAAAGATGAGTTAGTCTTCTAACGGGCAAGTTAAATTCATTTCTTCATCAAACTAAGCTGGGGATTAACTTTTTGCTGCAACAACTTGTGCCTGGGATGCTAGATCTTTACTAATACCTTAGCAACCTGCTTTGTTGTTAAATTATATCTCGAATTTGAAATGTGTACAAGACCGATGCTAGAATTACCTTGCAGGTTGTTAAATTATATGAGATTTGTTTTTGATTTGTTCAAATTTGGTGTGCGCTTTAATTCGAGTCAAATTTGGAGTTTTTGGGCAATGGAAAATTTGATTTTGTTTTCTGTTCGAGGAAGAGTATTATTTATTTTTGACCGTTTCGACTTCGTGGGCTCTTTGTTTATATCGCATATGGAGGAAAGACTTCTTTTGGCCGTACAAAAAAAGAAGGGACTCATATATATATCTGCACTTGTGGGGTCAGTAGATTTGTCGAAGGAAATAAAATGAAAAGGCGTGGGTTCTAATTTTCTCATCCCCTTCAACCACAGCAGCGCAAAAAGAAAAGAAAAAGGTGGAGTTCTCCTTCTAGCCACGCGGAGAGGAAGAGGAAGAGGAACTCACGGTGATCGTTTTTTTTGCGCGAAGAGTTTACATCCTCGTTCTCTTTCCGGAGATACGGGTGTTTAAAACTGTAATTCTCCACAAGGCTAAACACTGTGATTTAGGTGGAATCTAAGGTTCAGAAGCACATGAGTACGTGAGCTATTGTACTTTATACTCGTCAGATAAATTAGTGTGGATTATTTGCAACTAATCTCCCTATAAAATAGATATCCACATTGGGACTTCATGCGTTCCTTATTGTTCCTCGTTGATTTATCTAGTTATTTCATTCTTGCATGTTGATTTAATAATAAGATTCAATTAGTTTCTACATTAATTTTACAACAATTGGTATCGAACTAAGTTTAGAATCTTTTCTAGATTTGATTTGGAGATTTTTCTTGTATGATCGTTATTTGGAAATTTTGTTGTTACAACTATGCCTAGAGCAAAATAGAAATTCAAAAATTTAACAGGAGAAACAACTTGGGTGGTGAAGCAAGATGAGACATTGGATGGCAAGGCTTAGTTGTGGGAAATGATAAAAGATGCCAATGAATATGAGCTAATGGAGAGGGAAAAAAGTATAATCATGTTGATACCATCGAGATTTTAATAGAAGTGGTGGAGAAGAGAGATGCCACAGCGTTATGAGGAAAATTTCGGGCTCTTACATGAGAAAGGATTTAAATAATTATCATATGTTGAAGATAATGTTTCTGTTTCAACAGTCTGAGCGTACTTCCACCAAAGACCACTTAGATGAGTTTAATAAGCTGGTGATGGATTAGAAGAACGCAGGTGAGATCCTAGTTGATAAGAAAAATAGGACATGATGTTGTTGGCCTCTCTATCAGAGACATGAGATCATTGTATTTATTCACTGTTACAAGGTTGTTTCTCCAATGAATGGCAGAAAAAGTTACAAGATGATGGTCTATTGCAAAATGTAGCATGAGGTCGATCACTTGCCCCTGCTAGTCTCAAGCTTCATCGATTATGATCTGGATGGTCTAAAAGGTAAATAAACTTTTGGAAATGCGTCGATCGCGTCCTTAGCATGCAAAACTTGCCGAGGAAGTGAAGCCTATCGTTATTCCCCACCTTTGGATCAGATTGTTTCAATCTGGGACCGTTTGATCGCGATATTTAGCAACGTTCACGATGTCACCCTTTCTTGCTGTCCATCCTACCTAGTCCGTTTCGGCAGAATTCAATGAATTGATCCCAACCCTTGCTTTTCTCAAATGGTCCGATCTCCACCGTTCAGGAGGCAGTTCACCGTGCAGCTCCCTACAATCATCGGCATAATTCTTCCAAACCACTTGAATTATTGTTTAGTTAATCAAGATATTTTGTTTTTGTTGTGATAATTAACAGGTGACCAGAATCATTTTTGTGGTGATAATCATTGTTTATTGAATCAATGAAACCTAAATACATCGAATTCCACCTTTTCAAACTTGAGACCTACTGAGATTTAAAAAAAAAAAAAAAAACTTTAGACCTACCATCCTCAAAGTTGATTAATCAAAGATCTCAATCAAATTGTCCGCTCTATAATTTATCCAAACCTAACAATATTATTAGCACACTACTCAAGCAACAACCTTAGCTCTAACTAGAACGTGAACACTAACTGCCCAAATATCCAAAACAGTCACAAGACTAGTTATTAAAGGCCTAGCATACCGATACACTTCAGGCAAATGCCAAATCAGAATAACCTTTCTCTGCAGCAGCTTATGCACCCTTCGATGCTATATCTTGCTGCAAGCACAAGGGGATTCCTCCCAACGTCAACAGGAGGAGCAATATGCAGCAAGTCATTCCTAGCTCTCCATTTATTACATATGGAAACCATTCTACAGTAGCTTCAGCGTAATCAACTCAAAACTAGTCCCTGGGTGGCCTGCTTTATCCAGTGAAGTCCAATAATCCATTTCCTGGGAACTCGATCGGTAGCACGTAGGACTAGAGGTCTCCTCCACATCTGCGAAGGGAGAAGAGTTTTGTCAAGAGGCTTGCTGTCACCACTTTCTTATTTCACTGTCCTTTTTCTTTTCAAGTTCATGTGTACGGTGAGCTAGTTAAAATTAATGATCAACAAGCCCCAGATACAGTCTATTTCCAGCTTGATTGTTTCGTTCATTTTATTATTATTTTTTTTTTCGTATTTTGGCATTCTTTAGTTATTTGAACAACTTTGATAGAACCATTAATCTACCAAAAATGGATAAAGAAACAGTGCCTTGCTGCATATGACCAAAAAATTGATAACAATCACCACAACTGACTCCAAAATATTGGGTTATCTGGAGAATTAAGTCATCCTCTTCTTTAACTGCTTAAAAATGACTTCTCAGGGAATGAAGAAAAAGAGGGACCTAAGGCACAAATAATTAGAAGAACGTACCAATACCTAGAGCTTGACCTGGTCCGATATTGCGCACCTTTGAGAAAAGTATCATATGTATCGGAAATCGATGTGGCACCCAAACGGGTTTTCATAAAATGGAATTAATTACCTCGAACAAATCCACATAAAGTTTCTCTTGTGATGGACCTGGGAGAGGGGGAACATGTCCTTAGAGCAAACTCCAATACTTCTGGCAATTTCACAGATTCCCAAACTCGATCACATTGTGAATTCATTCATCTCTCCATTGCTAGAATCAGTCGCATTTTGCTTATAGAATTGAGCATGAACTTCTCGAAACATCTGAAGATGTGGTTCGTGGAGGAACTTGGGAATTATTCAAGCCTGTAAGAATAGTTTGTACTATTGAGGGAAGCTAATAGATGATATTATATCCAAAATAGCAGCAGAACATCCGAAGATTAGTTCAATTTATTTTAACAGCAGTGACTTACTTGTAGAATCGAGCTCAGTGTCGGGTTCTGGAGACCATAGAAAACCTATAGTCAATGGCAAGTTCTGAGAATAGTAGTTATTGGTCTCCATCGTTGATTCTTCTGCATCTGTTTCCCTTGCATCTTCCTAGTACAAGAAAAAATGAATCAGTCTTCTCATCCAATCCATCTGCTTTGAAGTCCGACCATTCCAATGCTTCATGTCATAGTCAAGGTACAAAGCACATTTTATTTTATTTATGGATCATGTGTAAACCAAGGTGTACATTATACACCTTGGCTTACACATCATGTTGATAATTAATTATGCAAACGAGTGCTAGCAGATCTATCATAATCCAGAGCTTTATTAATTTCCAGCAAATATCCACGTGAAAGGACTTGATGAACTCAACATAATTATCCAACGATTAGCAGTATAATGATTATATATCTATTAACTATGTAGATATTTCACCTACAATTTTTTGGCTACTTCATATTCCACTCTAATTAGATTTAACTATCATAAAAAGAAAAAAAAATTATGTTCCGCCATTTGACTAGATAAAGATGTACGTGATATCATGAACTATATGTTTTGTACTGGCATCTTCTTCTTCTTTTTTAACGAATTTTTCTGTTTGATAAATCTTAGACAAGAAAAAGAGTGAATATCAAGCAATATTTAAAGTTTTGACGAATGATAGAGTTGTACTATTTCGCATGCTTGCCTTTCTAAGTTGACTGCAAACCATACAGTTAAAGTTTGCTAGGCATAGCTCAATAAGTAGAACATTGTTGAGTAGTGGGTATTGCATATAAGCTCTGTTCCTGGTATACCTTTTTTCACTATTTTTCCTTTTCTCATGGCTCACCCAGTAAGTACTACTTCAAATCTTTCATATTACATAAATCGTATTTTTTTTTTATATATTATTTATTAGTTCATTTTAAACTCTAAAGAATAAGTGTAGAGAGCGTGATTTTTATCTTTGCTTGATGGAATATTAATAAAATCGTCCTTTAGTTATGTAAAGGATCTTTATTAAGCCCACTGCTTGTGTGAGAAACAATTTACACACTCACCATTGGATGGTTGACACGTTGAAAAATTTGATTACAAAATTAAGTTCAGACAGTAAAATAATGAATGTTTCTTTTACACTAATAGTGGACCTAACCATAATCAATAGATTTATATAAAAAAATATGAATTAAGACATGCAAGAGAGAGACAAAGAGACAAGGAAGCAAATGGAACAAGCGAAAATGAGTAAATGCGATGCCTACTACATGCGTTTCTGTAAAATGAAAATTTGAAAAATAAGTGAAGGGTAGAAGGAAGGCGCACCTTGTTGAATGGCATTCCCATCATGACAAGAATCATCTCTTTGTAGCCCCGTAAGTACCCTCATAACTACTTAGTTTCATGCAACCCCATACTTCTATCCTGCATTCATTTGGTATCTTTGAGTTGGATACATCAGTCAACCTTTCCAACGATCCACACCTAGAAAGATACAAAAAACCTAAAAGCTCCAATTCCTCAAGGCCCTCAACAACCCGTAGCCCATTGCATTGGTAGATCTGCAAAGCCTTCAGCTTCTTCGAGTTTGATAAACTGTGCAACCCTCCCAGGGAATCGCAGCAGCCAACTCGAAGTTCCTCTAATGATTCCATTGTACTGGGAAATTGAATTTCAAGTAGCTTTGGGCAATCTAAAACTTCCATTTTATAGAGCTTCCTCAAGCTTAATGAAATTATTGACAGTCGCTCGAGAAACTTGCACTCTCTCACGCCTAAATTTCTCAATAGTTCAAGCCCATCCAATTGAATTTCTCTCAATGGAGAGCTATGAAGACACAATATGGACAAATTTTTCAAGTTGGAAAATTGTGGTCCAACAACTATCGAGTCAAAATTGTCCATGCCAGATAAAGTGAGTTCTCTAAGTTGAGCTAGGCAACCCAACTCTGTTGACGAAATGGGAAAATCTGAAAGGCCCCAGCTCAACTTCTCCAGCTTAGATAACTTTCCAACCCATTGCAATTGGAAAGTTTGCATTGGGTTTGACGGTTGGGCAGGTGCTTGTCCAAAGCCATTAGACAAAAGCATTTCCACTAGATTCGTGAGGTTACTAAGATCCGAAACTAATTGCAATGATGCCGAGTGAACACGTAGACAATGCAAACTCGAGGGAAGCTTTGGCAACTCTTGAAGCTCATTACAATGTGTCAAATCCAGCATTTGGAGTCGTGTGAGGTAATTGATTGCCATCGGCACTGCACTAATACGGGTATAAGAAATGTCGAGGACACTTAAAGAAAATAGTTTGCCAATTTGAGTCGGAAGTTCGCCTGCTAGTTGTTCACAATGTTTGGCATAGAGCACCTCCAACTTCTCTAGCATTTCTATATTGGCGGGTAGCCTCCTTATTGGACTAAATCCCATCCTCATCACCTTCAGTTGCTTCAGATTTTTTATCGAATCAGGTAACTCAACAATGCTTGTCCCTGAGAGATTCAACTTCTGTAATGATGTCAAGTTGCCTATTGATTCTGGAAGCTCCCCCAAATTTCGACAATATTTGAGTTAAAGAAACTCAAGTCTCGTAAGCTCTCCGATGGAAATTGGAAGTTCCACAATTGGTGTGCCCGAAAGATTTAGGAATGATAGATGTTTTGCATTGCCAATTGAATCAGGTAAACTTGTAATTCTTGAGGACGATATATCCAACTTAGACAATGATCCTAATTTCCCTATAGGGTATGGAAGTTTCTCCATTTGAGAGCACTTTTTGATAGAGAAGTGCATCAAATTCACCAATCCTCCAATCTCTTCGGGCAAAGTACAAATATCCGTACATTGAATAATGTCCAAGTGAGTAAGAACTTTCATCTTCCCAACAGAGGAGTCAAATTTTTGCAAGTTTAGACAGTAGTGAAAATGCAATGTCTCCAAACTCGGGTAACCAGTCCATTTCAATGTTACGAAACCATCTCGATATTCAGGTAATGTGTCATAAGGAACTTCCAATTTTTTTAACATCTGTAAACGTAGTTAAAACATTATTAGAGAGGGGTCAAAGAAAAAAAAATACTATGTTGAGAGAACAAAAGTACAAATTCAGACTTTCAAAACTTTTCATCCACCCTGGTTTTTGGTGTTTCTATCGTGTGAAAGTTCGAAAATTACTAGATTTTTCAAGTGCAGATTTGGTCATTCTACAATCTAGAGGAGGAAAACCCCAAGAAAGCCATCTTAGCTTTAGGCAATGATTGTTGACGTCTCCAACAAAAGTCCCTGGCTTTATTAGCTTTTGACATGTATTCATAAAAAATAACTTGATGAACTCGACATAATTATCCAACGAATTAGCAGTATATTGATTCAATATCCATGAAGTATGTACATATTTCACCCAAATTTTATTGGCTACTTTGCGTTTCACTCTAATCAGATTCAGCTATCAGGAAAAGAAAATATGTTCTGCTAGATAAACGGATATCATGAATTATATGTTCTGTACAGGCAGCTCTATTTTTTACCGAATTCTTTCTATTTAATAGAAAACTTGAACAAATCCTTTGACAAGAAAAAATTGTAATATCAAGCAATATGTAAAAATAGGGCAAATGATAGAGTTGTACTATTTCACGTGCTTGCCTTCTAATGGAGAATGCCAAACCATATAGTTAGTCTGACAGGCGTAGCAGGATAAGTAGAACATTGTTGAGAAGTGGGTATTGCATATAAACTAACTCTATTTTTGGTATATATTTTTTCACTACTATTCCTTTTCTCGTGGCTCAACCAATTGTAACACCTCAAATCTTTCAAAATATATTAATTATATATTCATTTCTATATATTTATTTTTTCATTTAAGATATGAAGGGAAATTGTAGTTGTTTAAAAGAAATATATTCAAATAGTTAACTACAGTTGAGCTTCTACTTTTGTGACCATGCTCGAGATTTTTATCTTTGGTTGGGGAAATATTGACAGAATCACTTTCTTGTTTATATGAAGGATCTTTATTACGTCAATTGCCAGTGTAAGAAATAATTATACTCATAATTTTTTGGTTGACATGTGAAACAGTTAATAATCATCTCAGGTGTCTACCTTCTAGACTATTCACAAAGTGCATCTACGCGTCTAGTTTAACGAGGTTACTCCCTATAGGCAAAAATTCTGTAATTGAAATTTAATTTGACTCAAGTGATATTTTAGGATCTCTATCTTCTACCTTAAACTCATCTCTCTGCTCACGAACTCCCCCATATTTGAAAGAAAATTTCGAGTTAATTTGGTTTTAGGGAACGTTTATTATTTTCATTATAGCATAAAGATCTCTAGAGACTGCAACTTATTTTCTGAAAACGACATTAATTTCATTTTGCAATACTTAAGCTCTTCGATATTTGAGAATATATTGAGTTCACGATAAAATTTTCATCCAACACACTCGAGAAAAAGAAATTTTCTCACTTCATCAACTCGAGAAGAATTTTGGGTCCGTAGAAGAGACCATACCTGTACGATGAGCGGTTGGCCACGTTCGAAGAACTGCGCCGCACCCTCCTGAAAGGAAGAAGGCCGAGTATTGAGAAATGTTAACAGAGAAAGAACCACACGACGTGGCTGTTTATGGAACGTACAGAGAGAGATAAAAGTAACGGAACAAGGGAAAGAAAAGTCATGCCTACCACCTGCGTTTCCGAAAAATTAAAGTTTGAAAAATAAATGAAGGGTAGAAGGAATGCGCACTTGGTTTAATCCCCTCCTCATCCAGTCAAGAATCTTCTCTCTATAATCCCCGTAATGGCAAAAACCGGAAGCTGGTAACTTCTCACAGTTTTTTACATCTATCTTGCATTCATCTGGTATCTTTGAGTTGGATAGATTAGTCAACACTTTCAACGATGGACACGTGAAGAAATACAACCACCGCAAAAGCTCCAATTCTTCAAGGCCCTTAATAACTCGTAGCACAGGGCACATGCTGAACATTAAAGTCTTCAACTTCTTCAAATTTGATAAACCATACAACCCTCCTAGGGATTCGCAGTCTCTAACTCTAAGTCTCTCCAGTGATTCCATCGTACTGAGAAATCGAATTTGAAGTAGCTTTGGGCAATTTTTAACTCCCATTCTAGAGAGCTTCCTCAAGCTCGATGAAATAACTGACAATCCCTCCAGAAACTCGCAATATTTCACAACCAAATCTCCCAATAGTTCAAGCCCATCGAGTTGAATTTCCCTCAGCGGACAGCAACAAAGATGCAAGGTGGACAAATTTTTCAAGTGCAAAAATTGTGGTCCAACAACTACCGAGTCGAAACTATCCATGTGAGGTAAGGTAAGTTTTTTAAGTCGAGGTAAGCAACCCAACTCCTTTGATGGCACGGGAAGATCTGAAAGGCATAACTCCAATTCCTCCAATTTGGATAACTTCCCAACCCATTGCAATTGAAGAGTTGATGCCTCAGCAAGTGCCTGCCCAAATTTGTTGGACAGTTTCAAATTCATTAGATTTGTGAGGTTACTGAGATCTGGAACTAATTGTAATGATGCCGATTGAATAGATAAACAATTCAAACTCGAGGGAAGTTTTGGCAACTCTTGAAGCTCATCACAAAATGATAAATCCAGCTTTTGGAGTCGCGTGAGAGAATTGATTTCCATCGGTCCTGCACAAACACAGATATGTGATATGTCTAGGATACTTAGAGACAACAGTTTGCCAATTTCAGTTGGGAGTTCACCTGCAAGTTGTTGACAATATTGGACATTGAGCTCCTCCAACCTCTCTAGCATGCCAATACTGATAGGCAACCTCTGTATTGGACAACTTTCCATCTCCATTACCTTCAAGTGCTTGAGATTTTTTATCGAATTAGGTAACTCAACAAGTTTTGTTCTTGAGAGATCTAAATTTTGTAATGTTGTCAAATTACCTATTGATTCCGAAAGCTCCACAAAATTTTGACAATTAGAGAGTGAAAGGAACTTGAGTTGTGTAAGCTCTCCAATAAAAATCGGAAGTTTCTTGATTAACGTGTATGATAGATCAAGGGATGATAGGTTCTTTGCATTACCAATAGAATCAGGTAAACTTGTAAGTTTTGTTTGTGATATCTCCTACTTAGACAATAATATTAGTTTCCCGATGTCTGGAAGTTTCTTGATTTTGTGACATCCCAGGATAGAAAAGTGCTTTAGATTCACCAGTCCTCCAATCTGTTTAGGCAAATTTCGTAGTAAATAACACCAATGAATTTGCAAGTGAGTAAGATCTTTTAGTTTCCCAATAGAGGAGTCAACTTCTTGCAAGGATTGACCGTGATCAAGAGATAGCATCTCCAAACTCATGCATCCAGAAAAGTCTGGAGTCTGCTTCAAACCATTACAATACCTAAGAGAAAGAACTTTCAATTTGTTTTCCATCTGCAAAGGTCACTGAAATATTATCAAAGAGGATTAAACAGAGAATACTATGTGTATTTAATAGAACAAAAGTACGAATTCACACCTTCAAAATGTTCCATCCGCCCCAGTTTTTGGTGTTCATATTATATGAAAGTTCAAAAAGTGCTAGATTTTTCAAGTGCAAATTGGCCATTCTACAATCTAAAGGAGGAGAACGCCAAGAAAGCCATCTTAGCTCTTGGAGATAATTGTTGATGTCTCCGGCAAAAGTCCCATTATATAACTTGAGAAATTTTAGATTTGGCATCCTCTCAAGTTCTTCATCCACAATGCTGATGGGATCCGAATTATATTGACCTAAATTGAGTGCTTTAACTTTGTCCTTTCTCTGCCAATAGAAACCATCAACAAGTATGAGCTTACAAACATTAATTTGTCCTTTAGAATACCTAAAAGGAATATCTTAAATGGGAAGTGGAAAATAATTTCATGGTGGATAATGTATGGATCCTACTTTTACCTTACCTCTTTCGATCTCATTACTTCCAAAGCTTCTTTGTCATTCCACAACCTACTAGGGGCACATTCTTTTTTAACAATGTCTCTTCCAAGATCTCTCAATTGATCATGCATCCATATAGTATCACCATCAACAATTTTAATTAGACACAAATCAGTAAGTTTTTTCAATGACTTATGGGGGTAAAGATGGCAAGCATCCCAAAAATAGGCTGCCCATAATTTATTTTCATATATGAAGAAGCATGCGATATCAAGAAAAACTTCTTTTTCCTCATCTCCTAATGCATTATAACTTATCTTCAACTTATCCCGGACTTCATCATGAGGTACATTCTTCAACATTTCCAGCATTTCTTTCCATATTTCCACTTTTTGGTCATGAAGATAGGAACCTATGACTTCAAGAGCCAATGGGAGTCCCCCGGTCATAAATACAACTTCTTGAGAGAGACTTTGATAAGTATTGGGAGGAGAGACCCCTTTAAATGCATGCAAACTGAAAAGTTCTAGCGCTTTATCACGATCCATTTCCTTCACTTCATAAGCTAATATTCCCTTCTCTTCATCCAAAATTCATTTGTCTCTTGTTGTAATGATAATCCTACTCCCAGAACAGAAAGTGTTAGGGTGCCCAGCTAGTTTCTTAAGTTGTTCTTTCTTGTCTACATCGTCTAGAACAATGAGAACTTTCTTAGAACTAGCTCTCCTTGTTATGCTATCTATCCCTTCATCAGTGTTACCAAAATTTTCTACAAATCTAGAATCAGAGATGTCAGATGCCAACTGTTTCTGCAGATTTACTAGGCCATTTCCTTTTGATGATTCTCGGATGTTCCCAATGAAGCTGCATTGGCCATCAAACTGAAGACATAATTCATTGAAAACATTCTTAGCAAGAGTGGTTTTACCGATCCCGCCCATTCCATGGATTCCAACAAAACGCACACCCGTGCCAGAGTCAACATCTAACAACTCCATTATGGCTTCTACTTGTTTTTCTACCCCAACCAATTTGTTGTCCGGAGATCTTTGCTTTACTTTTAGCTTACGCAAAATCTCTTTCACAACGCGTTCAATGACTTCACCTTGTCTGCCACATACCAAACACTTTTAGTTAAAAGAAAATAAATAATAATCTCATTACTACTTCCTAGCAGATAGCATTTGAGTTGGATCACTATTTTTAAGTCTCAAGTAAATTCTATAGAGCCACAAGAATTTTGGTGTAATACACTCCATAGGATATGATTGGTATGATAAACTTACAATTTGACCCTATTTCTGAGAAAGAAGATGTTCCTTTGCGGTCCGAATTACAGAAATCATTCTAGAATTAGATCAAATCCACTCATATAACTGTCACTAGCCAAAATGGCCCTGCTTAGTGAATTGCCTCTGTTTTTTCCTCCCCGGTGAGAAATGAAATTTACTGCTCATATACCAAAATCGGTTGGTGAATTAGTGAATTTACGCCACGTCAACCAATATATTTTAACAATAAACAACCCTCCAGCTAGTTTTCACTGCCATTTACAAGAAGAATAAGAGAATAGCATTTGCACTGAAGCTTGAAAAGAGTTCCATTAATAAGCATTTACTTACGCTTTCCCTTGGACTTCCCATCCCTTGATCTCAGCCACTTTTCCCAGAGCCGCCTCCCACCGTTGCCTGATCTCAGCACCGTGCTTCTGCTCATGCTTCTCCAAGTCCTTCAGGTACAGTTCCGTCCTGAGCTTGACATCGATGGGCGTGACATCAAAGAAGATGGGTAAGATCTCCGGCTTCCCAGTCGATTCATGGAGCTCCGTCACTCGAGCGAGCTCGCGGAGGCACCAAGCGCTCGAAGCATAGCCTCTGGAGAGGACCAGTATGCAGATCTTGGATTCGCCGACCGCTCTCAGGAGATCGTCGATCCGATCACCAGCGTGAAGCTCTTCGCTGTCTCTGTAGGCAACGATCCCCTGGCCGAACATGGTCCGGTAGAGGCAGTCAGTGAAGGTGTTGCGAGTGTCGGGCCCCCTGAAACTCAAGAACACGTCGTACCGGGTAGCTGACGCGCTGGAACCACCAGTTGCTGCCATGTTTTCGGGGGCTTCTCTCGCAAAAGGTCTCTCTGTCTCGCTCTGATTTTTGCCTGCTCGGAGTTGGAGCTGCGTCTTCGTTAGGGTTACAAAAAGTAGAAAATCATATGTGAATGCACAAACCGATCTCAATGATTACCTCAAAAGCCCTCTTCCTCGAAATGGACCCGCGCCCACGTGCAAGATCCGGATGTTCGAGGTTTCGGCCTGGATCGGATCGGCATCGGATGCTTCAAGTAAAGAGAGAAGGACGTTTGACCCGGTCAAGCTCGAAAAATATTCCGAAATTCAATTTTTTTTTTCTTGTTTTCTTGACGGTAGGTTACATTCAAATCATCGTCAGACTAGGTCGGGTAGCAAACCATTACGGTCAGCTGAGTAACTTGAGCATTAAACTGCTCAAGCAACGGCATTAGCTCCACTTTTTATTTTTATTTTTGGTGTTTTTGTTACTTACTTGGTCCGCACTTTACTTGGACATGTCTTTTACTCGCAAGTTTTCGAGCATGAATAACCTACGGTAAAGGAAATGCAATGCAAGAGAGTAGTCGAAGGTTGTTCAAATGATAATATTTATAACTTCTTATATGAATATAATAATTTAAAAGTCAAAATATTGATAATAGGAAGAAAATGCATCATAATACTATACTCATGATCCAAGGAAATATGGCAAAAGTAAACTCGTAACTATGTCTTTGTCTTGGATTATATTAACCTAAAGATATGTCATAAGGAAATTAGCAGTATAATAAATGCAGAAAATTGGATTCTAGAGTAAATTTCCTCTTTGTTTCACATGTAAATTAAGTTAAATTGAAAAAATGTATACCTAATAGAAAATATAAATAAGTTAAGTTATGCCTAGCTTATTTATTTATTTTTTAAAGTAACATTGTTTCTTCTAAAGGTTCTGAATCCATTGCATCATGGATTACTAAATAAATTACTCATATATGTGTACATGAACACTCGTAAGTATTGTCTCTGAAGACGACATGCACTTGTAGACCTTTAAGGCCCTATTTGGTAACCATCCAAACAGTCCGCTCGATTTCGATTTTTTTCTGTTCCTGGAATCCGCCGTTTGGGAACGTAATCGCGTTGGTAAATTTTTGTCCGATTCTCGGGAACAAATTTACTCCTTAATCGCTTTTGGACAAGAATTCGTAATCGAAAAATATGATTCTCCATCCGAGAATCAAAAAAGAGAATCAAAAGTGCCGAATCAAAAAAAAAAATTATTTCTATATTTTATTTTTATTTCTTCCTAGTATGAAATATATATTTGTTGTATATAGAATACATATTTAATTTTATGTTATAATTTAGTATTTTTATTTATTACATATTGTAGGGATATTAGTATAGTTTATACTATGGTTTATTATTTGCTATATAATAAAAATTGATTAGTTAATATTTTTATTACTTAGTATAAAAATATAATTAATCAATGAATGGTTTATGAAAATTCAATATCAAATTTATTTTAATCTAAAAAGGTAATTAAAAAGAATTGGAATAGAATTTAAAAGAAAAGATGAGAAAAAGAAAAGAAGGGCATGAAGAAAAGAAAACAAGAAAAGAAAAAAAGGAAAAAAGAAAATGAAAAGAAAAAAAGGAAAATGAAAAGAAAAAATGAAAAAATGAAAAAAAAAAGAAAAGAAAAGAAAACAAAGGAAAAATGAAAAAAAGTAAAGAAAACAAAGGAAAAAGTAAAAAAATTATTTAAAAATTAAAAGAAATTGATTTGGAACAGAATTAATGAACACTAGTCAAACGCAATTTTTTCCACTAATTAGAATTTTAGACGCTCTAAACAAAATCTTAAAATGCGGTTAATCGCCCCTGAACAAAATCAAAAAGACCGCCCGATCGAATCGCCTCCCGAACATAATCGTTACCAAACGCGCCCTAAATAGCTCAAACAGTCGCTCGACCAAGGAGAGTCGAAGACCACCTAAAAGAGTACATTGTACTAGGATCAATTTGAATAAAAGTAGAAATTCGATGACCAACTTCAAACGTTCACTAAGAGTTTGATTGCTAAAAACAATCTTGTCCTAAAAGTTTTGTTTTACATCCACATACAGATTTAGTTTCAACAAGCATTTACACATCAATATACTTATTTAATTATATGTAATCTTATGTGATTATATAATAATTATACTTATATCGTTAGACATGGGTGACATCATCCTTGGGAATATGATGTCAACCTTCACATGCATAAGCACATCGATTTTGAGGCAAGTTCGTCCCTCCGACATTGCTTGATAAGAGGGGAAGAAATTAATCATTTTTTATTAAATTAATTAGTCCATTTAATCAATTACTTATTAAAAAAAAAAAAAAAGATTCAGCATTTCCATTTGACATGGGCACCCATAGAACAACAAGCCGTCCACTTCGTCTCCCGCCCAGCCTGTCCTCTCTCTCTCTCTCTCTCTCTCTCTTTCTCTCTCTTCCCAAAACAACATCCCTCTCTTGATCCGCTTCTTCTTCTTCTACGTCCACCGCTTGTCTGATCAAACGGCGAAGACCTGCATTCATCCACGTGGACTCCCTTTCCAAGCCGTCCATCTTCCGCTACGCACTACCACTGGTACACCTCCGAGTTTGCTAACCGACCTGGATCCTCCACACCTCCGACACCGTCGACGATTACTCGAGCAACTTGTCCGGCTTCAGCATTGATGTGCAAACTCAATGTTTGGTGGCTGACGGCTAATAATGTGCAAGATTGGGGTAGTGATGCTCCAAGTCATGTTGATAATGGAATGAACTTTTGGTATGATTTTCTCATCTAAGCTGGGGGCATAAGAATTGCCAGAACTCTAAAGAGACGAAAAAAAAAAAAAAAGAGAGAGAACGCAGAACAATACAAAGAACTTAAATGGATTGTGCTTGGGCGGACTAAGAAGGAGGAGAAAGTGGAAGAAGAAGACGAAAGGAATAAAAAAGAGGGACACGAATGGGCCGCACGTTTGAGCATGTTAACATTTGAAAAAGCAAGGGCTAATACGACCAAAACACAGCGGAATGATTTGTATAAGTCAAATGCGGAGCAAGAAAAGTATGGCCCTTCTAAAAAATGACGTATACGTAGTTCGAACTAAATTGAATTCTGGAAAAAGGAGCAACTTTACAAATCTTGTCATAAATTAGATTATACAAATTGCACTTGCATTGGCTCTTGGGTTGTACGGGATCATAAACAATTACTTAATGGGCTGATACTAATAAAAGAAGAAATATCTTTTTAAACAATTACCCGTAATGATATAAATTATGACGAAAAATAAGAAGAATAATTTTTACTTTTATTTAATGCCTAACAAACATGCCCTCCCGTCCTAATCACAATTCATTTTACAGTTTTAGTTAAAATGGTAAAAGATAAAAAGCCTGAAACTATATCTATCGTGATAAATTTATCCAAAACCTTTTTGTAACATAAAAACCCCAGAGTTATAACGTATGTGCCACATTTATCTCAAACTTGTGCAGCTTTAATACATTTACTCTAAAACTTTTTATTTGTGACACAAAAAACTCAAAATTTTTCTTTTGGGACACTAAAAACCCAAAAAAAAAATTTCATGACACCAATATTTTTTTATTTATTTATAAATGTATCACATGAATATAAGTTTGGAATTTCTGGTTTTAGAAAACAAAAATTTAGGGTTTTTGGTATCACACAAGTTTACGTTTTTTGGTGTCACGGAAAAATGTTTAGGGTAAATATTTCACAGTTCATAAAGTTTTGGGTTTATTTGTAGCTTTTTACCTGGTTAAAAAAGGGATAGAAACAAACATTCATTTTTCCCTCGTAAATCAACTCTGTCAAAAAAAAATGTATATAAAAAGATGAGAAATCGGAAAGTTAGAGTGCTGGAAATCATTGACATGAATGTCATATGATAGATGTAGGAATTTTTGGGCAATTTTCTTGATAACTGACAGGTCAATTAATGTGGTATGAAATCTCATAACAAATTATACTCCAAGCATGGGTGAAGATGAAAATTTCCTTGCAATACTAAAACCAATATAGATAACTCTCCTCTTACCATTGACTTTCTGATTGTAGAAATTATATTACATAAGCGTAGTATATATATCAAACTGAATATTGACCACTGAAATGACAAGCGGTCCACCAAATTTGGCAATTCGGATTTAGTTTATTGTATATACCAAGTGCATAGAATAATTTCATTTATTCTTTTGGTGCGGTGATGGGTGATGGATGGGGCCGCGACTGTTCGCTCGGAACGGGGAGAGAAAGACGAGAGGGAGTGGCATCGCTGGTGGTGACGGATCAACAGCGACGATGGAGATGACGAAGCAGAGGAAGAAATACGCTGACACGTTCCTTCCAAATTGGGGAAGGTCTGGACTCTTATCCCCGCTTTCGTTCATTCGGAATGTCTCCTCGCTTTCAGCCTTGGATCGAACACCTCGACTTCGTCCTACATTCGTTCTTTTTTGCACTTGGCTTAGTCTTGACCATTTCATTTATTTTTTTATCTGACCATAGGTAAAGAGGAGGATGTAAAGATCCCGAAACGAGGGTGGTAGAAGATGGTGCTATTTTTATTTTTATTTTGAAATATGTGAGAGCAAGAAGACTAAGGTTGCATTTGGTAACTTTCCTGGGAATGTGTGTTTCTATTCTTTTGCTTTTGGGAACATAAATAAAAAGAAATGCATGTGATAAGTTTTTTATTCTCGGAAAAAAAAAAATTGAAATAGAAATAAGAAATAAAAAAATGTTACTTTATTTTCGCAAACAACTCAAGAAACAAAAAATAAAAAATGAAGCTTTTTTTTTTCCTTATCTTTTTTCTTTCTTTCTCTTCCTTTCTTCTTCCCCTAGCCGGTCGCTAACCTCAACGTTGGCCGACCGGCTAGATGAGGCTCGACAACCACCGCAAGCCCCCGAGCCTCGCCAAGGCTAGGCAAGGAGGTCGAGCCTCGCCTCGCCCGGGGCACGGGAGGCTCGGGTGACCTCGCCTAGGACTCGGGAGGCTCCCTAAGGCGAGCGACCTTGCCAAAGACTTGTCTGCTCGGTCACCAGGAAGGAGAAGAAAAGGGAAAAGAACAAAAAATGTAATAAAATTATTAATAAATTAAAAGAAATTTTAAGTCATAAAAATATAAGGGGTCGTACCAAGTGCACTTCTCTCCTAAAAACAAGAATTTTGTATAGTTATCAAATGTATGCAAATACTTAGAAATTGTTTTCGAGAATAGAAACATTAAAAATGTTTCTAAAAAAAATTGTTCCCCAAAACGCACCCTAATTGATGACACCAATAAGGCCACCGATGCGTTTTTTGTTGATGCACGGATGTTGCTTTATAATTTGTTATTGCTTCTTGTAGCGGGAGTTATTGCAGCACATAAAAATATATATATTAATTACTATTACTTCGATTTTCTACGTGAAAAGTTACGAAAGGTTAAAAAATAGATTGACAAAGTCAAAGCTTCTGTTGATTTTAGAAAGTTGTTTGGAATGTCGAAAGTCACACTGAAGTTACTAGTTGCAATTAAGTCGACATGATGTCTTGCTTTTTCTAGGGAGCGTGCTTGGAAAGTAGAGAAATTGCCCAGTTCTCTCCATGAAAATCAATCTTTTGGATCATGAATTGGTCGGGAAAAGTGCCAAAAAAATCCTAAACGTTTTGGCTTTGTGCGATTTATTTAAACCTTTTTTTGGTCCGATTTAATCCTAAACCTTTTTATGTTGTGCCAATTCAGTCCTTTCCGGCCAATTTTGGCCGATTTTGCCGGGCGGATGCCGGCGGGCTGACGATATGGCTGATCGATGTGTATAATTTTTAATAATATTTTAATATTTTTAAATTTTTAAATATTTTTATTTTATTTTTTCTTTTTTATTTTTATTTTTATTCTTTTTATTTTTTCTTTTCTTTTTCTTCTTATCTTCTTCCTCCAGCCGGCCGCCGGAGCCGGGCGACCGCCGAGGCGACGGCCGGCGAGGTCGACCTCGCCGGCCACCTCGCCGGTGGCCGCGAGGCTCGCCCTCGCCGGATCTCGGCGAGGATCGAGCCTCGCCCATGGCCGGCGAGGCTCGACCTCGCGATCCGGCCGCCACCCAGCCGCGAGGGGCCTCGCGCCGGCGGGCGAGGCTCGGCCTCGCCGGATCCGGCGAGGGTCGAGCCTCGCCCATGGCCGGCGAGGGCGAGCCCCTCGAGCTCGGCGCGAGGCCACCGCCTCGGAGAACCCAGGGGAGTCACAAAACCCCTACCCCGACGAATCGCCGCCGCGGAGAAACAGCGAACATCCGGTCCGGAGCCGCGCGACCGAAGACACCACGAGCTCCCGTAAACCCTAGAGACGACGACGGCGACGAGCGGAGGAGGGAGGAAATTTCTAGGGCGAGATTGGGATCGGAGAACGGAGCGGGGAGGAGTCCCGGCGGCCTCGCGCCGAGCGGCGGGGCTCGCCCTCGCCGGCCATGGGCGAGGCCCGACCCTCGCCGGATCCGGCGAGGCCGAGCCTCGCCACCCGGCCGCGAGGGCGGCCTCGCGTGGGCGGGCGGCGAGGCTCGACCTCGCCGGATCCGGCGAGGGCGAGCCTCGCCCGCCAGCGCGAGGCCGCCCTCGCGCCACCGCGAGGTGGCCGGCGAGGTCGACCTCGCCGGCCGTCGCCTCGGCGGTCGCCCGGCTCCGGCGGCCTACTGAGGAAGAAGATAAGAAGAAAAAAAGAAAAAGAAAAAAATAAAAGAATAAAAATAAAAATAAAAAGAGAAAAATAAAATAAAAATTTTTAAAAATTAAAATATTATTAAAAATTGTACACGCCAGCCGATTATGCCACGTCACCCCGGCCGGCGTCCAGTCAGCAAAATCCGGCCAAAATTGGCCGGAAAGGACTGAATCGGCACAACATAAAAATGTTTAGGACTAAATCGGCACCAAAAAAAGGTTTAGGACTTTTTTGGCACTTTTCCCTGGATTGGTCCTGTTTGCCAAAGATACCAAAGCTCGACATGGCTTGGTCATGCCATTGCCGTGGTATCTGTCTGTCAACGTTTGATCATAAAAACGTGCACGATTCCGTTTTAACTAAGCTAGTAAGGTTGAAGACGAAGCATTTCTTTAAGAAGACTGCCCTAAATTGCCCCAACCACGGAGGCCACTTGCAAGAGTACAAATGTACTCAGGGCTGATTCGATTCCAAAAGTTAAATTTGATGACTGATTTCAAAAATTGACTAAAAGTTCTCTTTAAGGGCTAATCTCAACATCGTCTCGAAATTTTCTTATTTTGCACTCGCGTAGAGATCCAGATTCATACAGGCACCTATGAAGTAATCTTATTTAATTAGACAATAATTATACTTATATTTTCCTTACACGGGTGACGCCATTCTATTGAGTAATGATGTCAGCCTTCATCACATGCGCCAGCACATCGGCTTTGGTTCGGCGGCAAGTCCGTCCCTCCAACGTAGGTTCAAAAATAAAAGGGGAAAAGGGGATCGATCATTTTTTATTTGAATTAATTAGTCCACTTGTTGAAAAAAAAAAAATTAGTCCGCTTAATCGGTTGGTTTATCTAAGAAGGAAAAAAGAACAGAAAGGATCCAGCCTTTCCAAATGACACGAGCAGCAGCAATAAAACGACAAGCCGTCCACTTCTGCCTACAAGTCTGTCCTCCTTCACCTTTAATCTGTTCGCGCCAAATCCGGCTACACCAAAACGACGTCGCTTGCCCCATCTCACATATGGAGAGAGAGTGGAAATCACACTTCTTCTTCTTCTTCTTTTTTAATAATAATCGAACTGACTCAACCGAACTTATAATTATATATTTTGAAAAAGAGAGAGAATTTCGATTCCCTTACCTAATTAAGGACGAAATATTAAGACAATTGTTCCAATCTTGCCGTTAATTAAACCACGAATCACACTCAACTTCATCTTTAAATTTTTGAGATATTAAAAAACTATTTAACACCGATAGAAAATTATTTAACATCATTTTATGATGTTGTTTAATACACTCTTTTAATGAATTGTTGTTGATGCCGACTTTCTAATTGATAAAAAGTACATGATATGACAAATCATTCAGCATCTCCGCGAAAACCATGGTTTCATCACCTTCTCGCTTGATGTCGTCGGAGAGAGACCACTATGTCCCTTACCATCTACCAATTCCTCCCACTTTTCTCCATTTGATGATTCCATAACACCGTGATCAAGACCTCCATTTTTCCCTTCTCCATTGACTTCGTTTTTGCTTTTCTTCTTTGTTTTACCATTATCTCGTAACCGCTGAAACCCCTTCGGAGCAGTACCGGGTTTCTCCACCAAAGGGCTTCTAAACTTCAACTTTTTCTTGAACATCAAACTACTAGCTCCCTCGAGCGGCACATTTTCACTTAGACCTGGCGATTTCCGAACAGGTCTCAATTTCTTTTGCAGCTTATCCAACCGAGAACCAATTTCCTTCTCAATAGCCATCCTGCTGTCGGGAATTGCCTCACCATCATCATCGTCATCGCCATCATCGCCTTCAGCATCCCCGGCATCGTCCCTCTTCAGCCCCCTCTTCTCGCTCCTCCGCGCCTCCCTAGCCATCGACCTTATCTCCTCAATCCTCCTCTCCAAGTCAGACTCATCCAAGTAAACCACATTCCTCGCTCTCGACAAGACAAGAGCTTCTTTCCCGCCACCGCCCTCCCTTCCCCGTTCACCGAAATTCTCTCCTCACTTTCACCATTAGAATCGGAGCCGTTGCTGCCAAACACCCAAACAGCACAAATGGTCTGGAACAAGAAAACCACAGCCAAATAAGCGCCGAACTTTATCACGGACTTGGCCGATAATCTCCCAGCGACGCCGCTGTGCTCGGGGCCAACGGCTACACTCTCCGTGACCTGAGGAACCTCTTCTCCCGGAGGTTCCACCTCAACGAGGTCGGTTAGGGCGTCGGAGGACGGGGCTGGGACACTGGCGGCGTCCGACAGGGGTTCCCGCATTTATCTCCAAAAAAATAACAGCTTCTTGCCCGTACGTTAACATGTAAAGACTTCTATTTGAGTAGAACCTCTGATGAGGCGATGATGTGGTGTCAAAGGGGTGCCTCATTGGGTGCTGAAGGATTTAAATTAGTAATTGGGCTTAAGGCCCGTCCGGTTGGGCCCAGGAAGCCCGGCCCACGGGAATAAGGCCCGTGGAAAGAAGGGGGTATAAAAGGGAGGAGAGAGAGAGAAAATACACCGTTTTGACGTACGTTGTTTTCTCTCCCGCGCGTTTTTTCTCTCCCGAAAGAACAGTAACGCATACGGCTTGTTCTTCCTCCCTTCAAGGCTTCATCTGATCGATTCGACCGGATTCTCTTCCTCCATTGGCGTTTGGTGTTTAATCTGTGGCTAAAAGGTACGCTCGAATCTGTGGTGTGCTTTAGGATCGGTGATGCATGTTCGATTTCCCGGGCCTCGCTTCCGCATAGTTTTTAGGGGTTTGATTCAGTGTCAAATCCTGTTATCGGGAATCAGTTATTCCCTTCATTGGTATCAGAGCCCGCTTTCATGTTTTCCCGATCCCTTTCGTGCTTTGTTTTTGATTGAATTTCGCAAAAGGAGTTTCGGCCGTACGGATCGGGCGTAAATCCCGACACCCGAGCGCTTTACGGCCTTTTTTCCGAGTTTTCGTAACTTGAAATAAAAATATAATGGGATAGGAAGAAAGGCGACGTCGAGACGATTCTGGCGGTACCTCGAGCGCCGCCGGGAGACGCCGCACGCGCCCACACGCGCGGCCGAAGTGGCTGCGCGTGGGCACGAGCGCGCCGGAGGACGCTGGTCGCCGGGCGCGTGCGTCACACGCGCGGCCGACGGACCGGCGTGTGCGTGACGCCGGCCGGCGAACCGGCTACGCGCGCGGTCCACGGACCGACGCGACGCTGACGGCATGATGACGTCACCCAACGGCGCAAGAACCGCCGGGGTGACGTCATCGATGACGTCAGCGGCGCCGGTGGCGATGGCCGGCGGTCACCGGCCGGCGACCCGACCGAGACCCGACCGCGGGGCGATGGCACGCGCAAGGCATGTGCCGCCGACGTCTGCGAGATGTCATCGAGGCACGCGCACGGCACGTGCGCGGTTCGACCGACGGATTCGACCGGCCCGACGTTCGACCGGTCCAACCGGGTCCGACCGGTCCGACGACCGGCGACCGGCGACCGTTGACCGAACGTTGACCGACGACCGTTGACCGTTGACCGACGACCGTTGACCGTTGACCGTTGACCCGAAAAAAAAAAAAAAAAAAGAATATGTTTCTTTTTTCAATTAAGTCTTTATGGGTTATAAGTAATCCCTAATTTTTGTTCTGCATTTGTTGCAGGAACAATGCCTCCCCTGAGTTTGCGCACACCTATTCGCGCAGTTACCGATGAACAAAAGGAAAGGCTGTCTAAGTTGATAGCTGAGCTGACTGATCATCGATGGGAGAGAGGTGACTTAATTGATCACGTCCTTGAAGTCAACGAAAAAATTCAACAGGTCATATGGAATGGTCGTCCCATGTCACGCGAGAGATGGTGCGATTTTTCATATGCACTCTTCCACCCGAATGGCAAGATGTGTTGAATCGCATATGGGATGTCAACGGAGGTGCTTCCTATAAGAAAATTGTGAAGGATTTTGTAAATGAATATTTCTGTATTGTTTCAAGGGAAAAGATCAAGATATTAAACAAAAGAGGATCTTTCCCAGTTCGTATGCTGATTAGGTGTTAGTTATATTGACTGTTTGTTTAGTGTGCTTTGTGGACACATTATGTAATGATTGACTACCTGATTGTTGTTGTAACAAATTATATGTATTGTTTGTATTAATTGAAAGCATTATTGTTTTTATTTGATGTATTATCAATTGCTTTCAATGACTGCTGGTTGCTGTGGGTAATTAGCTATGGGTAGTTTTAGAAGTTTTTTGTAGCTTCATAAAATTGATTTTGCATATGACAATTATATTAATGATAATTTTAAGTTAGGATTTTTGGAGGATGATTGGAAACGTAGTGACCTTTTGATTCTGAAACCTTACTTGAAATTATTCATTAATATGATGGGTCTATGCAAATAGGGATGCATAAATGATAGGCATTAATAATTCGTGCATATTTGTCTCGATTTGTTCGATCAATGGCTTCACCACAAAGAGCATAGTTGCCGAGCTGAACAAAGGTGAAAAGCTCAATGGTGACAACTATGAGATATGGCACATAAAAATCCAATATGTGCTTTGAAGAGCAAGAGGCACTTGAAGCTCTTAACCTAACCATGGTTGAACTCGAAGAGGGAAATACTTGCACAAAGACAAAAGAGATAAAGAAGCTTTTGCCGCTTGGAAACGAAAGAACTCTCTCGCTCGCATCACGTTGCGAGCAGCATGGAAAATGATGTCATGCGGGAGTTTAGGCGTTTCGACAATGCTAAGGAAATGTGGGAGGCATTGGCAACAAGATTTGGTCATACTTCGGTGACTAGACTGAGGCAGCTCACTATCAGGTTTGACTCTTATAAGAAGCCTCATGGTCAGACCATGAAGCAACATCTTAGAAAGATGTCAAACATGATAACCGAGCCGAAAGATGCTTGGCCATGTCCTCACGATGAGCAGCGGGTGCAAGCGGTGATCCGTTCCTTGCCTCAGAGTTGGGAGCATATGAAGGTGCACCTGACCCATAATGAGTCTATCAAAACCTTCGAGGATGCAATGCGTCATCTTGAGCTGGAAGAGGACCGCCTCTTGGCGTCTAAGCCGGATGCTGAACTATACCATGCTAGTTCTAGCTCAAGTGGAGCTTCGGGCTCCAAGCGCAAGCGCCCTACCTGGTTTGACAAGGGGAAAGGCAAGGAAGAAGCTGGTCCTTCAGGGAAGAAACCCAAGTTTAACCAACATGATCGAGGAAAGCGTCCTCGCATGAAGAAGTTGGCAAGGGTGAAATGCTACAACCGTGACAAGAAGGGTCACTATGCTCGCGACTCGTCGTGAGCCAAAGAAGGTATGCACCCTTGTACTTTTCAGAACTTTACTCTTGTGTCGAGTTCTGTATTCTTGACTGAGTCTAATCCTTTGTGGACTGTGGATTCAGGAGCGACGGACCATGTAGCGAAGGATAGAGGATCCTTCGTGGAATTCCGACGAGTACCAACTGGAACTAAGTGGATCTATGTGGGAAACAACTCCGAGCTGAAGTGAAAGGAATTGGCACCGCCAACCGAACATGCGTGGTGGACGCACTTTGTTCCTTCATGATGTGCTGTATGCTCCGGAGATTCGTCGGAATTTAGTGTCTGTTTTAATGTTGGTTAGACTAGGTTTTAGTGTGAACTTTTGTAGAAGGGGTGTGAATTTGTTTTTGAATACAAATTACTATGGTTGTGGTTATTTTCTTGATGGTTTCATTGTATTGGATATTGATTATGTTAATGCAAATGTGTGTTATTCCCTTATCACGTCTTCTAATACCTATGATAATGATGTGAATGTGTGGCATGCTAGGCTTGGTCACATTGGCCAACAACGTATGAATAGACTAGCCAAAGAGGGCTTGTTGGGCAACATTGAAAAAGTCGATTTGCCTATATGTAAGCATTGCCTAGAAGGGAAAACAACACGGAAACCATTTGGGAAGGGGAAAAGAGCTGAATTTCCTCTGCATTTAATTCATACTGATGTCTGTGGTCCAATGAATGTGAGAGGAAGGCATGGGGCTGTTTATTTCATCACCTTTATTGATGATTATACTCGATTCGGATATGTCTATTTGATTTCTCACAAATCCGAAGCAATAAGTTGTTTCAAAAGGTTTATGACCTTGGTAGAAAATCAATTAGACAAGAAAATAAAAGCATTGAGATCCGATCGAGGTCGAGAATATTTATCTGATGAGTTCAGAAAATTATGTGATGAAAAAGGAATAGAAAGACAGTTGTCTATTCCATATACTCCTCAACAAAATGGTGTTGCAGAGAGAAGAAACAGAACCCTACGGGAAATGGTTAGGTCCATGATGGCGCATGCTAACTTACCTATCGCCTTTTGGAGTGATGCGTTGTTAACGGCTGCCTATATACTTAACCGTGTGCCTTCCAAATCAGTTACTTCCACTCCATATGAGTTATGGACAGGTAGAAAACCGGACTTAAGCTTTCTTAAGCCATGGGGTTGTGCTGCCTACACACATGAGTCCTCTCACAAGTTTGGGAAATTGGGTCCCAGAGGAAAGAAGAGTATTTTTATAAGGTACTCGGAACACTCAAAAGGGTATGTGTTCATAGGTGAGCAGGAAAGTGGGAGTATAACTGAGTTTGAATCACGGGATGTCACATTCTTAGAGGATGAATTTCCTAAGAAGGGCGAAATAGGGGAAGATTGTTCCCTATTTGAAACCTTGGATCAAGATAATGACCTTAGTGGAGTTCGTCCAAGTGGGAGTAATATGAGAAGTGATGAATTGAATTCTACTCATTCTCAATTACAACCACATGATGAGACGGCATCATTATTACCTAATCCAAGTGGGAGCATGATGGGGAATGATGTGCAAAGTGTACAATCTCCTATACGGCGAACAAGTCGCCAAAGTATTCCCCGTCGACGTTTTGGCATTGAAGGGGAAACTTTTATGGTTGCTCCACAAGATGAGGATGAGCCAAGAAATATTAATGAGGCTCTGAATTGCCCTAGTAAGGAAAAATGGATTAATGCAATGGAAGAGGAAATGGAGTCAATGAAATCAAACCAAGTCTGGGAACTGGTTGATCTTCCTAAAGGACGCAGAGCTATTGGGAACAAATGGGTTCTCAAGATAAAGCGAAAGGCTGATGGCTCAATAGAAAGGCATAAGGCTCGCCTTGTAGCGAAATGGTATAATCAACAGGAAGGAATTGATTATGAAGATACGTTTTCTCCTGTAGTGAGATTTACTTCGATTCGCATTATTCGGCAATTGTGGCTAGTCTGGATCTTGAGTTACATCAAATGGATGTAAAGACCGCTTTCCTCAATGGAGAATTAGAGGAAGAAATATATATGGAACAACCCGTTGGTTTCATAGTGAAAGGCCAAGAAGAAAAGGTATGTCGACTTTTGAGGTCGATATATGGTCTTAAGCAAAGTCTTCGAGGCAATGGTATATACGTTTTCATAATGCCATAAGGGCATATGAATTTACAATGATTGATGAGGATCATTGTGTATATATCAAGAGATCCAAGGATCAATTTGTGATCATATCATTATATGTTGATGATATACTAATTGCCGGAAGCAACATGGAGTTTGTTAAGACTGTCAAGAGTTGGTTATCTTCCAACTTTGAGATGAAGGATATGGGTGAGGCTGCATACATACTTGGAGTTAAGATTTCAAGAGATCATTCGAAGAGATCGTTGTCTCTTTCGCAAGAAACTTATATAAACAAGGTTCTTGAACGGTTCCGTATGCATGATTGTAAACCCATAGACACTCCTATTGCAAAGGGTGAAGGATTGAGCCATAGGCTGTGTCCAAGGACTCCACAAGAGAAGGAACAAATGAAACATGTTCCTTATGCAAGTGCAGTTGGGAGCTTGATGTACGCTATGATGTGTACAAGACCCGACATATGTTTTGCAGTTGGAATGGTAAGTAGATACCAATCCAATCCAGTCCAAGACATTGGAAAGCCGTCAAGAGAATACCGAGGTATCTCGAAGGGAACCGCTGATTTCAAGTTGAATTACCAAGGAAAGGATCTGCGACTTGAAGGCTATTCGAGATGCTGATTGGGGAGGAGATTTGGATGAAAGAAAATCTACCTCGGGATATGCTTTCTTACTCGGAATGGCGCCATATCATGGAGCAAAGAAGAAGCAAACGTGTATAGCCTTATCCACGATGGAAGCCGAGTTCGTGGCATTATCGGCGCGGTACAAGAAGGAGTTTGGCTTAAGAGATTCTTGGATCATTTAGGTGTTATTGAGAAAGCTGCAAATCCATTATTGGTTAATTGTGATAGCCAAGCTATAGCATACACCAAAGATCCAAAGTATCATGGCAAGACCAAACATATAGATACCAAGTATAACTTTGTAAAAGATATGGTTGCACGAAAGGATGTGAACTTGCGGTACATATCTACGCATAGAATGGTAGCAGATCCTATGACAAAGCCAATACCTAGAGATGTGTTTTGTGGTCATGTAAAATCTCTAGGATTGCGTAGAGTCTGATGTACTGGATTGTAATTTCCCCGAGTAGTTCACATTTATGAAATTTTGATTTTCATTGATTAATGCCTATGAATCTTTATGTGATCTTTATGCATCTTAATGCTTAGTGCATTACTTTAAGTTAAGAGGAGTATGTCGGACAGATATAAGATTAGCCCACTCACACGGGTAATCGCCTCTGTTTACTGTGTGATAAATAGAGATGAGATTGTATTTAAGCTTATTATCTAGGTGATAATCGAGAGCTCAAGCTTAAAATACACATGTCGCCTTAACTAAGTGTTAATATGAGGACATAATAGTTGTGATGTCCGAAAGTAAAATACCCCACATATTTTACTTTATCTGTCTAAGATGCCAGATGTGAGTTCTGATGGATTTTGTGAATGAGTAGATAGGTGAACTCAAGTTAGACATTGGGTATGTCTCGAACTATCATCTGTACGGTATTGAACAGTATAGACATACGCTCCATGGGAAAGGAGTTAATACCGTAATACGTATTTCATACTACGTATGCATGATACGACCAATAAGAGTGGCAAAAAGTTTGATCTCAACTTTTATGACGTGTGAGACTCTTGAGGAAAAGTGTTCCTCAATTATTTGTCCCCTCATGACTCTTACTTATTCTCAAGATTTCTATTTAGTGTTTGCTATCTTAGGATGTTGCCAATGGTCATGTGTTTGATTCGATCTAATGGGACATTTCTAGAAAAGCAAGCTGAACTGAAATTGAGAGTTTGAAGGAAAGAGGAAGATCGATTTTGGAAAATCACATTGTAGTTTTTGTGTTCACTGGTCGACCAATTATGATTGTTTTTGTGATAATTGTAATTGTGAATACAATGTATATATCATGTTTAAAAGAGATCAAGAGAGATATAAATGTGATCGATCGATCTAGGGTACTGCATACTAAATCTACTCGGAGTGTGACGCCCATTATTGAGCTGCTATATATTCCTAATGGATGTATAGCAACGAGCTCTCAAAGTATGCTTTGGTCGCACGGATTATTCACCAGTATGAATGTTGAAGAGAGGTAAAGAGAATTCTATTCGGCCCACCATGTCAAGAGAGAGTCTATGATGGATTATTCTCTGATGGGGATGAGTAAGCCCTGTACGCCCATGTTGGTTTTGGACCACCATGTGCGAGTGGGAGATGAAGGATTTAAATTAGTAATTGGGCTTAAGGCCCGTCCGGCTAAGTTGGGCCCAGGAAGCCCGGCCCACGGGAATAAGGCCCGTGGAAAGAAGGGGGTATAAAAGGGAGGAGAGAGAGAGAAAATACACCGTTTTGACGTACGTTGTTTTCTCTCCCGCGCGTTTTTTCTCTCCCGAAAGAACAGTAACGCATACGGCTTGTTCTTCCTCCCTTCAAGGCTTCATCTGATCGATTCGACCGGATTCTCTTCCTCCATTGGCGTTTGGTGTTTAATCGTGGCTAAAAGGTACGCTCGAATCGTGGTGTGCTTTAGGATCGGTGATGCATGTTCGATTTCCCGGGCCTCGCTTCCGCATAGTTTTTAGGGGTTTGATTCAGTGTCAAATCCTGTTATCGGGAATCAGTTATTCCCTTCAGGTGCCATTTTGCTGAGATGATTGCCCTCATGGAAACGCCTATGGTACTCGTGGGAGTGGCCGCAAGAGGGTTGGTCGCCGTTGCTATTCATAGAGGTGCGGCGGCGCCACCCCCTTCTTCCACCCCTCCCTAAATTTTTTCAAGTTTCTAGTCCATTTTGCTGATTGGTGTCTGGCATCGAGTATCCTCCAAAATATTGGATAAAGTCGTATTGGAACATTTTTGTCGCTCCAAACTAAGGGTGCTAATAGAAGTATCCGATTGCACTCTTTGGACAAATTTTAGGATTTTATCAAACCATTCAAAAAGCTTTAAATCTTGATTATACTTTAGTCCACCATAACCATTAGGGAATGTGGCTTTCATCCCATAACAAAAGTAAATCACTATCAAAGATGTCGAGATTTAGTTGAATTGTAGGCTAGTTATCTTGAATATGGACTTTCCCTCATAAGCTATTGCATTTTTTAAATATTATCACAGTACTTTGTCATGGAATGCATAATGGATTGAATACGCATCTAACATACCGCTCATAAGTTGTTGCTTCCCTTTAATATTTTCCATGTTCACTATTAGATTCGAAATAATAACTAATTGCGCAGAAATTCGAGAAATAGTGGGAATCGGGGAAGTTGGACTGGAAGATCAAGGACATGCTTACATTTTTACTTTTTAGAATAGAAATGCTATTATGTACCCAGAAATCCCGCTAAAATATATTCTATTATGAACCCGCGCTCCATAGCAACCGACAATGGAGATCCTTGTTCTGAGATGGAGAACTCTCAAATCCTTCGTCGGGGCTCTCGCCGGAAGCTCCATTTTCCTTCGCTTCGAGGTTCGCCGGAGGGGAATCGTCTCCGCGCACCAGTTTCTCCGGCGGTTTGATGTTCGCTCCGCATCTTCCATCGTTGTCGTCGTCGCTGCTCTTCTTAATCGCCCGTGACTCTATTCGCTCCTTCGATTGCGATTCCACCGGGGAAGCGATGACTCCGACGGCTTTATCCCCGATCCTCTGCTGCGTCTTCAGCTCCGCCGCTGTATATCCTGCTCCACGACGCTCCGGCGATGACGAAATCCATCAACTGAGAGCCACACCTGCCAGGTCGCTTCGTCTCCGATTAATCTTAGAATTGATTTCGATTGCTTTCGGATTTGTCTTTTGATTTCTGTTCTGTTTTGTGTCAATTCTGTTGTTGTTCATAAGAAAACAGGGGGACCAACGAGCTTGAGGGCGTTCCGTGGAGATGAAGTTGGGACGTTGGAACGTGAACCACAGCAACGGCCGCCTCATGATTGCCGTGCGTGTCATCACCTTATCACCGTCAGGTTGTTTCTCTTACGATTAAGTGGTAAGAATTGCTTGTACGCATGGATTTTCTACTCTGATGTTTCTGTTCTGTATTACTCTATGCCATTCTGGTGTTAATAGTACTTCACACCACCTGCTCACAACCTTTTCGACAGAATGCCTGACTCTATCACAGACAGTTCCTATTGCATTCTGTTTACCAACGTCTTGATGTCCAATTGAAGTTGCGTTGGTTGTGTCTTTGCTGGATTTCCTGTATATAGTTGATTGAAATGTGAACTAATTAGACATATAGGTGATGTAAGTCGAATGCTGTTCATAAGTGTTTGCATGGATTGAATCCTGTTCATATGTGATTGTGTATTTCAAATGGTGCTCCTGCATGTTACTTTGAGATGGTGCGGTGCTGAAGGAAAGAGAAGAATGCTGGGTGGACTATTTTCTATTTTGACATGAGGCTACTTATGATCGTATGCATGAGTACTGAGTAGTCCGTGCTTGTTGCAAATATCAAAAGCATTTGTGTCTGAAGCATGTGAGCTCCATGTATGTGCGATTTGAGTAGAAACAAGAGCTGTAAATGAGTTGAAAATAAACAGTGAAATGAAAGCCAAATGAGATTTGATGATTTGATTGGATGAGAACCGAACAAAAAGAAATTAGAATTGTTGTTGCATAAACTCAAGTGAATGCTCCACGTCATACTCTTGAGAATTGAGAAGACGTAGTCAGTAGTGTCTGCCCTTGCTTCTGCCACTACAACCTCATCCTAGAAGAAATTAGAATGGCTTGCAGATAATCTTCTAATTAGTCTCTTCTACCATCAGTTTTGCCCACTTCACAGACATTGGCACAGTAAAGACTAATATTTTCTCCTATTAGATCTAGTCATCTGTGACAGCATAATGCTAGGGCCAAGGATTGCACGTGTTAGTAATCTTGACAATTTTTTTGGAGGCAATTGGACAATATTGATCTAATGATCACCATTTGGGACATCCCAAAATTGCCTACTTCAGCTTGTTTTCTCTTCATCTCTCCTCTTGGTTTTTTGCACCTGTGGCACTTGTAAGTTATTTGAGAAATTTTGGTAGAATCATTCATTTACCCAGATAAAATATCATATGCATTGGAAACTATTGTCTAAGTTGTTGAAAATCTTGCTGATGCTTCCATGTGGCAAGCAATCTGATATTCACAAAGGGAATGACTTACCTCTCAATGAATGGACAGTTAGCAAATCCTCAAAGCAGAGTAGGTTCCATATGCAAATTGCATTCCCGTTTCCAGGAAACTTGTCCCTTGACTACAATGCACGTGAGTTTATCAAGAAGAGTGCAAGTATTCCCTTGGAGCCACGATTTAGCTTCTATTCCCTTAACCATAATGCATAGAGATCCATTCAGTTTTTCCTGACACCACGTCTGCATTGTCCTGCAAGACATGTACTTTTCCTGTCTGCCTGCGAAGACTTCTCACTTGGAAAAGCCCCAAGGGCTTGCAGATACATGGTAATATGCCTACGGAAAAATCAATGCTGTCTTTTTCAATTTTTTATCTTCCAGATTTTTCTCCATCTCATCATCCTAGAACAGGAAAAGATGAGTTATTCTAACGGGTAAGTTAAATTCATTTCTTCATCAAACTAAGCCGGGGATCAACTTTTTGCTGCAGCAACTTGGGCCCTTTGATGCTAGACCTTTACTAGTACCTTAGCGACCAGCTTTGTTGTTAAGTTATGTCAAGTTTTGAAATCTGCATGAAACCTCGAAGGATTTTGATTTGTTCAAATTCGGTGCTCGCTTTAATGCAAATCAAATTTGGACTTTTTGGGCTTTGGAAAACTTGATTTTGTTTTCTGTTCGATGAAGAGTATTTATGTTTGACAGGTTCGACTTCTTGGGCTCTTTGTTTATATCGGATATGGAGGAGAGACTTATTCAATATATACTTGTGGGGTCAGTAGATTTGTCAGAGGAAGAAAAATGAAAAGGCGTGGATTCTAATTTTCTCATCCCCTTCAGCCGCGCAAAAAGAACAGTAAAAAGGTGGAGTTGCCCTTCTAGCCACGCGGACAGGAAGAGGAACACACGGTGATCGTTTTTTGTGCGAAGAGTTTACATCCTCGTTCTCTTTCCGGCGATGCAGGTGTTTTAAACCGTAATTCTCCATAAGGTGGAATCTAGAGGTTGAGAAGCGCTTGAATATGTGAGCTATTGTACTTTATAATCCTTCGATTGATTAGCTGCAACTAATTTCCCTATAAAGTAGATACCACATTGGGACTTCATGCGTTTCTTATTGTTCCGTGTTGATTTATCTGATTATTTCGTGCTCGCATGTTGATTTAATAACAGGATCCGATTAGCTTCCGCATTAATTTTACAACAATTGGTATTAGAGCTAATTTAGAATCTTTCTAGATTTGATTTGGGGTTTTTGCTTGTATAATCGTTGTTTATAAATTCTGTTGTTGCAACTATGTCTAGAGCATAAATAGAAATTCATAAGTTTAATGGAAGAAACAAATCAGGCAGCGAAGCAAGATGAGACATTGGACGGCAAGGCTAAGTTGCCGAAAATGATAAAAGATGCTGATAAAGATGAGTTAATGGAGAGGGCAAATAGTATAATCATGTTGATACCATTGGATGAGGTTTTAATAGAAGTGGTTGAGAGCGGACGTGCCGCGGTGTTATGAGGAAAATTTCGGGCTCATTACATGAGAAAGGGTTTAAATAATTATCACATATGCTGAAGATGATGTTTCAACATGCCGAACATACTTCCACTCGAGACCATTTAAATGAGTTTAACAAGCTTGTGATGGATTTGAAGAACGTACGTGAGATCATAGTTGATAAAAATTACGGCATGATATTGTTGGCTTTTCTATCAGAGTCATGAGATCACTATACTAATTCATTGTTATTGGGACGTTTCTCTAATAAATGACAAAAGAAGTTGCGAGATGACGATCCGATGTAAGATGTAACATAGAGTCCATCACTTGCCCCCGCTAGTCTCAAGCTTCATCATTATGATCAGGATGGTCTAAAAGGTAAATAAAGTTTTGGAAATGCGTCGATCGCGTTCTTAGCGTGCAAAACTTGCCGAGGAAGTTAAGCCTGTTGTTGTTCCCCACCTTTGGATCAAACTGTTTCAATCTGGGATGTTTGATCATGACACTAACCGACGCTCATGATGTTGCCCTTCTTGTTGCCCATCCTACCTAGTCCGTTTCGGCAGAATTCAACGAATTGATCCCAACCCTTGCTTTTCCGATCTCCACCGTTCAGGAGGAAGTTCACCGTGTAGCTCCCTACAATCATCAGCATAACTCTTCCAAACCACTTGAATTATTGTTTAGCTAATCAAGATATTTCATTTTTGTGGTCATAATTAACAGGTGACCATAATCACTTTTGTGGGATAATCATTGTTTAGTGAATCAATGAAACATAAATACATCGAATTCCAGCTTTTCAAACTCAAGACCTACCCAAAAATAAATAAATAAATAAAAATAAAGAACCCTTGAGACCTAACATCCTCAAAGTTGATTCATCAAAGATCCCATCAAATTGTCCACTCATTATAATTTATCCAAACCTAACAGTATCGTTAGCACACTACTCAAGCAACAATCTTAGCTCCAACTAGAACATGAACACTAACTGCCCAAATATCCAAAACAGTTACAAGACTAGTTATTAAAGGCCAAGCATACCAATACACTTCAGGCAAATGCCAAGTCAGAATAACTTTTTTCTGCACCAGCTTATGCACCCTTCGATGCTATATCTTACCGCAAACACAAGGGAGATTCATCCCAACATCAACAGGAGTAGCAAGTTAATTATGCAGCAAGTCATTCCTAGCTCTCCATATATTGCATATGAAACCATTCCACTGTAGCTTCAGCGTAATCAACCCGAAAACTAGTCCCTCAGTGGCCTGCTTTATCCAGTGAAGTCCAAAAATCCGTTTCCCGGGAACTCGATCGGTAGCACATAGGAATAGAGCTCTCCTCCATATCTGCAAAGGGAGAAGAGTTTTGTCAAGAGGCTTACTGTCACCACTTTCTTATTTCACTGTCCTTTTTCTTTTCAAGTTCATGTGTACTGTGAGCTAGTTTAGATTAAGGATCGACAGCCCCGGATACAGTCTATTTCCAGCTCAATTGTTTCGTTCATTTTATTTTTATTTTTTTCGTATTTTGGCATTATTTAGTTATTTGAGCAACTTTGATAGAACCATTAATCTACCAAAAATGGATAAAGAAACAGTGCCCTGCTGTATATGACCAAAAAATTGATAACAATCACTGCTACTGACTCCGAAATACTGGTTTATCTGGAGAATTAGGTCATCTTCTTCTTTAACTGCTTAAAAATGACTTCTTACGGCATGACAAAAAAGAGGGACCTAAGGCACAAATAATTAGAATATACCGATACCTAAAGCTTGACCTGGTCCAATATTGCGCACCTTTGAGAAAAGTATCGTATGTATCGGAAATCGATGTGGCACACAAATCGGTTTTCACAAAAGGGAATTAATTACCTCGGACAAATCCACATAAATTTTCTCTTGTGATGGACCTGGGAGAGGGGGGATATGTCCTTAGAGCAAACTCCATTACTTCTGGCAATTTCACAGATTTCCAAACTCAACCACATTGTGAATTCATTCATCTCTCCATTGCTAGAATCAGTAACATTTTGATTATAGAATTGAGCATAAACTTCTGGAAACATCTGAAGATGCGGTTCGTGGAAGAACTTGGAATTATTCAAGCCTGCAAGAATAGTTTGTACTATTGAGGGAAGCTAATAGATGATATAAGATCCAAAATAGCAGCAGAACATCCAAAGATTAGTTCAATTCCTGTTAGTTTTTGTACGTTGATAAGCTAACAGATGTTAATTTGTGTGACATATGACATTATATTCATTTTAACAGCAGTGACTTACTTGTAGAATCGAGCTCAGTATCGGGTTCTGGAGACCATAGAAAACCTGTAGTCAATGGCAAGTTCTGAGAATAGTAGTTATTGGTCTCCATCACTGATTCTTCTGCATCTGTTTCCCTTGCATCTTCCTAGTACAAGAAAAAATGAATCAGTCTTCTTATCCAATCCATCTGCTTTGAAGTCCGACCATTCCAATGCTTCATATCATAGTTAAGGTACAATGCATATTTTATTTTATTTATGGATCATGCGTAAACCAAGGTGTACATTATACACCTTGGTTTACACATCACGTTGGAAACTAATTATGCAAACGAGTGCTAGCAGATCTATCAAAATCCATAGCTTTATTAATTTCCGGCAAATATCTATATGAAAGGACTTCATGAACTCAACATAATTATCCAACTATTGGCAGTATGATGATTATATATCTATTAACCATGTAAATATTTCACCAACAATTTATTGGCTACTTCATATTTCGCTCTAATTAGATTTAGCTATCAGGGAAAAGAAAAACATACATTCCGCCATTTCATTAGATAAAGTGTACGTGATATCATGAACTATTTGTTTTGTACAGGCATCTTCTTCTTCTTCTTTCACAAATTTTTCTGTTTAATAAACCTTAGACAAGGAAAAAAAAATGAATACCAAGCAATATTTAAATTTTTGACAAATGATAGAGTTGTACTATTTCGCATGCTTGCCTTTCTAAGGTGACTGCAAACCAAACAGTTACAGTTTGCTAGGCATAGCTCGATAAGTACAACTGAGAGCCACACCTGCCAGGTCACTTCGTCTCCGATTAATTTTAAAAGTGATTTCGATTGCTTTTGGTTTTGTCTTTTCATTTTTGTTCTGTTTTGTGTCAATTCTGATGTTGTCCATAAGAAAACAGAGGGACCAATGAGCTTGAGGGCATTCCGTGGAGATGAAGTTAATTCCGTCGTCTCTTTTCATTTCTGTTCTGTTTTGTGTCAATTCTCATCACCGCCAGGTTGTTTCTTTTCCAATTAAGTAGTAAGAATTGCTTGTACGCATGGATTTTCCACTCTGATGTTTGTGTTCTGTATTACTCCATGTCATTCTGGTGTTAATAGTACTTCACACCACATGCTCACAACCTTTTCAGCAGAATGCCCGACTCCATCACAGATAGTTCCTATTGCATTCTGTTTACCAATGTCTCAATGTTCAATTGAAGTTGCGTTTGTTGTGTCTTTGCTAGATTTGCCGTATATAGCTGATTGGAATGTGAACTAATTAGATATATAGGTGATGTATGTTAAATGCTGCTCATAAGTGTTTGTGTGGATCAAATCTTGTTCATATGTGATTGTATATGTCAAATGTGCTCCTGCATGTTACTTTGAGATGGTGAGGTGCTGAAGGAAATAGGAGAATGGTGGGAGTACTATTTTCTATTTCGACATGAGGCTACTTATGATCATATACATGAGTAGTCCATGCTTGTTGCAAATATCAAAAGAGTTCGTGTCTGGAGCATGCGAGCTGCAAGTATGCATGATTTGAGAAGAAACAAGAGCTGTAAATGAGTTGAAAATAAACAATGAAATGAAAGCCAAATGAGATTTGATGATTTGATCGGATGAGAACCGAACAAAATGAAATTAGAATTGTTGTTGCAAAAACTCAAGTGAATGCTCGACGTCAGACTCTTGAGAATTGAGAAGACGTAGTCAATAGTGTCTGCTTTTGCTTCTGCCACTATAACTTCATCCTAGAAGAAATTAGAATGGCTTGCAAATAATCTTCTAATTAGTCTCTTCTACCATCAGTTTTGCCCACTTCACACATTGGCACAGGAAAGACTAATATTTTCTCGTATTAAATCTAGTCATCCGTGACAGCATAATGCTAGGGCCAAGGATTGCACGTGTTAGTAATCTTGACATATTTTGGGGGCGTTCATGCAATATTTGATCTAATGATCACCGTTTGGGACATCCCAAAATTGCCTACTTCAGCTTGTTTCTCTTCATTTCCCCTCTTGGTTTTTTGCACTCGTCAGTTATTTGAGAAATTTTGGTAGAATCATTCATTTACCCAGATAAAAGTATCATATGCATTGGAAACTTTTGTCTAAGTTGTCAAGAATCTTGACCATGCTTCTATGTGGCAAGCAATTTGATATTCACAGAGGGTATGACTTACCTCTCAACGAATGGACAGTTAGCAAATCCTCAAAGCAGAGTAAATCCACATGCAAACTGCCTTCCTGTTTCCAGGAAACTCGTCCCTCGACCTCTGTGCACTTGAGTTTATCAAAAAGAGTGCAAGCATTCTCTTGGAGCCATCGATTTAGTTTTTGTACCCTTAACCAAAATGCATAGAGATCAATTCAATTTTTCCTGACTCCACGTCTGCATTATCCTGCAAGACAATTTACTCATCCCGTCTGCCTCCGAAGACTCCACCCTTGAAAAAACAATAAGGGATTGCAGATACATTCTAATATGCCCGTGGAACAATCAATGCGGTTGTTCTCCTCCATTTCATCCTCCTAGAACGGGAAAAATATGAATTAGTCTTCTCCCTATATTGGAGGACAAGAAAATGCAAATATGATCTAATCGGCCTGCCCTAAAGTCCAAACATTACATTCGTTCGCTTCACAAGCATTTATGAACCGTAGGGCAAAGCCAGTCACACGACCAAGTCTACGATGGTACAATCATCGGGCATGAGAGGATCAATGATTGCTATAGATAAAAATGTGCTAATTACAGAGTCTACTGTTACTCCCATGACATAATTGATCCGTAGTTGCAATAACTACTGTCGAGTGGGTTAGAAAACCCATTAGTGAGTCACCATCTCACTAACAATTAAAGGTGAAATGCCCGTTCTTACACCAAACAGTTACAGTTTGCTAGGCATAACTAGATAAGCAAAACATTGTTGACTAGTGGGTATTGCATATAAGCTCTGCTCCTGGTAGTGGGTATTGCATATAAGCTCTGCTCCTGGTATACCCTTTTTCACGATGTTTCCTTTTCTCATGGCTCATCCAATAAGTATCACTTCAAATTTTTCATAAGACATAAATTGTATATTTGTTTTTATATAATTTACTAGTTCATTTTAATCTCTAAGTTATAAGTGTAGAGAGTGTGATTTTTATCTTTGCTTGGTGAAATATTAATATAATCGTTGTTTAGTTATGTAAAGGATCTTTATTAAGCCCATTGCTCTTGTAAGAAACAATTTACACATACAAACCATTGGATGGTTGATACGTTGAAAAATTTCAATTACAAAATTAAGTTCAGACAGTAAAATAATGAATGTTTCTTTTACACTAATAGGGGACCAAACATTAATCCATAGATCAATATAAAAAAGTAAGAATTAAGACATGCAAGATAGAGATAGACAGAGAGACAAGGAAACAAACGGAACAAGCGAAAATGAGGAAATGTGATGCCTACACTACATGCGTTTCTGAAAAATAAGTGAAAGGCCGAAGGAAGCTGCACCTCGTTGAATGTCATTCTCATCCTGACAAGAATCATCTCTTTGTAACCCCGATAAGTGCCCTCATAACTACTTAGTTTCATGCAACCCAATACTTCTATCCTACATTCATTTGGTATCTTTGAGTCGGATACATCAGTCAACCTTTCCAACGATCCACACTTAGAAAGATACAAAAAACCTAAAAGCTCCAATTCCTCAAGGCCCTCAACAACCCGTAGCCCATTGCATTGGTAGATCCGCAAAGCCTTCAGCTTCTTCGAGTTTGATAAACCGCGCAACCCTCCCAGGGAATTGCAATAGCCAACTCGAAGTTCCTCTAATGATTCCATGGTACTGGGAAATTGAAATTTCAGTAACTTTGGGCAATCTAAAACTTCCATTTTATAGAGCTTCCTCAAGCTTGATGAAATTACTGACAGTCGCTCGAGAAACTCACATTCTCTCACACCTAAATTTCTCAATAGTTCAAGCCCATCCAATTGAATTTCCCTCAATGGAGAGCTATGAATACACAATATGGACAGATTTTTCAAGTTGGAAAATTGTGGTCCAACAACTACTGAGTCGAAATTGTCCATGCTAGATAAAGTGAGTTCTCTAAGTCGAGGTAGGCAACCCAATTCCGTTGACGAAAGGGGAACATTTGAAAGGCCCCAGCTCAACTTCTCCAACTTAGATAACTTTCCAAGCCATTGCAATTGGAAAGTTTGCATTGGGTTTGATGGTTGGGCAGGTGCTTGTCCAAAGCCATTAGACAAAAGCATTTCCACTAGATTCGTGAGGTTACTAAGATCTGGAACTAACCACAATGATGTTGAGTGAACACGTAGACAGCGCAAACTTGAGGGAAGTTTTGGCAACTCTTGAAGCTCATTGCAATGTGTTAAATCCAGCTTTCGGAGTCGCGTGAGGTAATTGATTGCCATTGGCACTGCACTAATATGGGTATATGAAATGTCTAGGATACTTAGAGACAATAGTTTGCCAATTTGAGTCGGAAGTTCGCCTACAAGTTGTTCACAATGTTCCACATAGAGCTCCTCCAACTTCTCTAACATTTCAATAATGGCAGGTAACCTCCTTATTGGACTATATCCCATCCTCATCACCTTCAATTGCTTCAGATTTTTTATCGAATCAGGTAACTCAACAATGTTTGTCCCTGAGAGATTCAACTTTTGTAATGATGTCAAGTTGCCTATTGATTCTGGAAGCTCCCCCAAATTTCGACAATATTCGAGTGAAAGAAACTTGAGTCGCGTAAGCTCTCCAATGGAAATTGGAAGTTCCTCAATTGGCGTGCTCGATAGATTTAGGAATGATAGATGTTTTGCATTGCCCATTGAATCAGGTAAACTTGTAATTCTTGAGGATGATATATCCAACTTAGACAAGGATCCTAATTTCCCTATAGAGTGTGGAAGTTTCTCCATTTGAGAGCACTTTTTGATAGAGAAGTGCATCAAATTCACCAGTCCTCCAATCTCTTCGGGCAAAGTTTGAAGATTCGTACACCAAATAATGTTCAAGTGAGTAAGAACTTTCATCTTCCCAATAGAGGAGTCAAATTTTCGCAAGTTCAGACAGTAATGAAAATATAGTGTCTCCAAACTCGGGTATCCAGTCCATTTCAATTCACCCCTTTTTTCGTAAAAATGATTTTTTATTTGGTATTGAACTTTCAGTTTTTTTAACATCTGCAAAAGTAGCCGAAACATTATCAGTGAGGGGTCAAAGAAAAAACAAATACTATGTTAAGAGAACAAAAGTACAAATTCAGACTTTAAAATTTTTCATCAGCCCCAGTTTTTGGTGCTTCAATAGTGCGAAGTTCGAAAATCACTAGATTTTTCAAGTGTAAATTGGGCATTCTACAATCTAGGGAGTATAATCCCAAGAAAGCTATCTTAGATGATTATTGACATCTTCGACAAAAGTCCCTGCTTTTATTAGCTTTTGACATGTATTCATAAAAAAAGAACTTGCTGAACTCAACATAATTACCCAACAATTTAGCAGTATAATGATTCAAGGTCCATGAAGTACGTGCATATTTCAGCCAAATTTTACTGGCTACTTCGTATTTCACGTTAATTAGATTCAGCTATCAGGAAAAGAAAAGAAAACAATATGTTTCGCTGTGTGATTAGATAAATAGACCATTCACTATTTCTTGAAGCTCGATCTCTCCCCCGGATGAACCATATAGCCAAGAGAAACCATGAACCAGAATAGAAGAGCTTGCCCCACCCATGAGTAAATATTTCTCTACATGTGTTTAATAGAAAACTGGAATAAATCCTTTGACAAGAAAAAAATTGTAATATCAAGTAATAAGTAAAATTTGGGCAAATGATAGAGTTGTACTATTTTCACATGCTTGCCTTCTTATGGAGAATTCCAAACCGTTCAGTTAGTCTGACAGGAGTAGCAGGACAAGTAGAACATTGTTACAAGTGGATACTGCAGATAAGCTACCTCTATTTTCGGTATATGTTTTTCACTGTTATTCCTTTTCTTGTGGCTCATCTAATTGTAACACCTCAAAATTTTCAAAATACACTAATTATATATTCGTTTTCTATATATTTATTTTTTCATTTTAAAATATGAAGAGAAAATGTAGTTGTTTAAAAGAAATCTATTCAAACAATTAACTACAGCTGAGCTTCTACTTTTGTGCTCAAGCTCGAGTTTTTTATCTTTGGTTGGGGAAATATTGACACAATCACTTCCTCGTTTATATGAAAGATCTTTATTACGTCAATTGCCAGTGTAAGAAATTATTATACTCATAATTGTATGGTTGACATGTGAAAGAGTTAATGATCATCTCAGGCGTCTACCTTCTAGACTATTCACAAAGTGCATCTACGTGTCTAGTTTAACAAGGCTACTCCCTATAGGCAAAAATTCTGTAATTGAAATTTAATTTGACTCAAGTGATATTTTAGGATCTCTATCTTCTACCTTAAACTCATCTCTCTACTTACGGATTCCCCCGTATCTGAAAGAAAATTTCAAGTTAATTTGGTTTTAGGGAACATTTATTATTTTCGTTTTAGCACAAAGATCTCTAGAGACTGCAACTTATTTTCTGAAAACAACCTTAATTTCATTTTGCAATACTTAAGTTCTTCAATATTTGAGAATATATTGAGTTCACGAAAGATAAAATTTTCACCCAACCCATTCGAGAAAAAGAAATTTTCTCACTTCATCGACGCGAGAAGAATTTTGGGTCCGTAGAAGAGACCATACCTGTACGATGAGCGGTTGGCCACGTTTGAAGAACCGCGCCGCACCCTCCTGAAAGGAAGAAGGCCGAGTATTGAGAAATGTTAACAAAGAAAGAACCACACGAACGTAGAGAGAGAAAGAGAGATGAAAGTAAACGGAACAAGGGAAAGAAAAGTCATGCCTACCGCCTGCGTTTCCGAAAAATTAAAATTTGAAAAATAAAGTGAAGGGTAGAAGGAAGGCGCACCTGGTTTAATCCCCTCCTCCTCCACTCAAGAATCTCCTCTCTATAATCCCCGTAACGGCCCCCAAAGCAATATGGTAACTTCTTGCAAGCGGTTACACATATCCGGCATTTATTTGGTATCTTTGAGTTGGATAGATTAGTCAACACTTTCACCGATGGACACGTGGAGAAATACAAAAGCTGCAAAAGCTCCAATTCTTCAAGTCCCTCAATAACCCGTAGCACGGGGCAACTATGTAATCCTAAATAAGTCAGCTTCTTCAAGTTTGATAAACCATACAACCCTCCTAGGGATTCGCAGTTTTCAACATTGAGACTCCCCAATGATTCCATTGTACTGAGAAATCGAATATGAAGTAACTCTGGGCAATTACTAGCTTTCATTCTAGAAAGCTTCTTCAAGCTCGGTGAAATAACTGACAATCCCTTCAGAAACTCGCAGTATGTCACAGTCAAATCTCCCAATAGTTCAAGCCCATCTAGTTGAATTTCCGTCAGTGGACAGCGACAAAGATGCAATGTGGACAAATTTTTCAAGTGCGAAAATTGTGGTCCAACGACTACCGAGTCGAAACTATCCATGCAAGGTAAGATGAGTTTTTTAAGTCGAGGTAAGCAACCCAACTCCATTGACGGCACAGGAAGATCTGAAAGGCACAACTCCAACCGCTCCAGCTTAGATAACTTCCCAACCCATTGCAATTGAAGAGTTGATGCCCGGGCAAGTGCTTGTCCAGAGTTGTTGGACAGTTCCAAAGCCACCAGATTCGTGAGGTAACTAAGATCCGGAACTAACTGCAATGATGCCGATTTAACACGTAGGCAATTCAAACTTGAGGGAAGTTTTGGCAGCTCTTGAAGCTCATTACAAAATGATAGATCCAGCTCTTGGAGTTGCATGAGGGAATTAATTGCTGTCAACGCTGCACAAAAACAGATATGTGATATGTCTAGGATACTTAGAGACAACAGTTTGCCAATTTCAGTTGGGAGTTCACCTGCAAGTTGTCGGCAATATTGGACATCGAGCTTCTCCAAGCTCTCTAGCATTCCAATACCAATAGGCAACCTCTGTATTGGACAATATTCTATCTTCATCAACTTCAATTGCTTGAGATTTTTTATCGAATCAGGTAACTCAACAATTTTTGTACCTGAGAGATCCAAATTCTGTAACGTTGTCAAATTACCTATTGATTCTGGAAGCTTCACAAAATTTTCACAATTACATAGTGAAAGGAATTTGAGTTGCGTAAGCTCTCCAATAGATATTGGAAGTTCCGTAATTGAGGTGCTTGATAGATCAAGAGATGATAGGTTCCTTGCATTACCAATAGAATCAGGTAAACTTGTGATATTTGTTTGTGATATATCCAACTCAAACAATAATATTAATTTCTCAATGTCTGGAAGTTCCTTGATTTTGGAGCACCTCCTAATAGAAAAGTGTTTCAGATTCACCAATTCTCCAATCTCTTTAGGCAACTTACGAAGTAAACGAGACGAATAAATTTGCAAGTGAGTAAGATATTTTAGTTTCCTAATAGAGGAGTCAATTTCTTGCAAGTTTGAACAGTGATTAAGAAATAGTATCTCCAAACTCACACATCCAGAAAAGTCTGGAGTCTGTTTCAATCCATCACAACCAATGAGAGAAAGAACTTTCAATTTGTTTTCCATCTGCAAAGGTCACTGAAACATTATCAGAGAGGATCAAACAAAGAATACTATGTCTATGTTAAGAGAACAAAAGTACGAATTCACACCTTCAAAATGTTCCATCCACCCCAGTTTTCAGTGTTTCGATTGTTTGAAAGTTCGAAAAGTACTAGATTTTTCAAGTGCAAATTGGCCATTCTATGATCTAAAGGAGGAGAATGCCAAGAAAGCCATCTTAGCTCTTGGAGATAATTGTTGATGTCTCCGGCAAAAGTCCCTCTATATAACCTGAGAAATTTTAGATTTGGCATCCTCTCAAGTTCTTCATCCACAATGCTGATGGGATCCGAATTATATTGACGTAAATTGAGTGCTTTAATTTTGTCATTTCTCTGCCAATAGAAACCATCAATGAATATGAGCTTGCAAACATTAAATTTTGTCCTTTAGAAAGCCTAAAAGGAATATCTTAAATGGGAAGTGGGAAAATAAAACTTGGTGGATAATGTATGGATCCTACTTTTACCTTACCTCTTTCAATCTCATTACTTTCAAAGCTTCTTTGTCACTCCACAACCTACTAAGGGTACATTCTTTTTCAACAATGTCTCTTCCAAGATCTCTCAATTGATCATGCATCCATATAGTATCACCATCAACAATTTTAATTAGACACAAATCGGTAAGTTTTTTCAATGACTTATGGGGGTAAAGATGGCAAGCATCCCAGAAATAGGATACCCATAATTTCTTTCCAGATATGAAGAAGCATGCGATATCAAGAAAAACTTCTTTTTCCATATCTCCTAATGCATTGTAACTTATCTTCAACTTATCCCGAACTTCATCATGAGGTACCTTCTTCAACATTTCTAGCATTTCTTTCCATATTTCCTCTTTTTGGTCATGAAGATAGGAACCTATGACTTCAAGAGCCAATGGGAGTCCCCCGGTCATATATACAACTTCTTGAGAGAGACTTCGATAAGCATTGGGAGGAGAGACCCCGTTAAATGCATGCAAACTGAAAAGTTCTAGCGCTTTATCACGATCCATTTCCTTCACTTCATAAGCTAATATTCCCTTCTCTTCATCCAAAATTCGTTTGTCTCTTGTTGTGATGATAATCCTACTCCCAAAACAGAAAGTGTTAGGGTGCCCAGCTAGTTTCTTAAGTTGTTCTTTCTTGTCTAGATCATCTAGAACAATGAGAACTTTCTTAGAACTAGCTCTCCTTCTTATGCTGTCTATCCCTTCATCAGTGTTACTAAAATTTTCTACAAATCTAGAATCAGAGATGTCGGATGCCAACTGTTTCTGCAGATTTACTAGGCCATTTCCTTTCGATGATTCTCGGATGTTCCCAATGAAGCTGCATTGGCCATCAAACTGAAGACATAATTCATTGAAAACAATCTTAGCAAGAGTAGTTTTACCGATCCCGCCCATTCCATAGATTCCAACGAAACGCACACCCGTGCCAGAGTCAACATCTAACAAATCCATTATCGCTTCTACTTGTTTGTCTACCCCAACCGATTTGTTGTCCAGAGGTCTTTGTTTTACTTTCAGCTTATGCAGAACCTCTTTCACAATGAGTTCAATGACTTCACCTTGTCTGCCACATACCAAACACTTTTAGTCAAAGAAAACAAATAACAATCTCACTACTACTTCCTAGTAGAGCATTTGAGTTGGATCACTATTTTTAAGTCTCAAGTAAATTCTATAGAGCCACAAGAATTTTGGATTAATAGACTCCACAAGATAAGATTGGTACGATAAACTTACAATTTGACCCTATTTCTGAGAAAGAAGATGTTCCTTTGCGGTCCGAATTACGGACATCATTCTAGAATTAGATCAAATTCACTCATATAACTGTCACTAGCCAAAATGGCCCTGCTTATGTATGAGAATTAGTGAATTGCCTCTGTTTTTTCCTCCCCTGGTGAGAAATGAATTATTGCTCATATACCAAAAACGGGTTTGTATATGCCACGTCAACCAATATATTTGAACAACATACACCCCTACAGCTAGTTTTCACCGCCATTTACAAGAACAATAAGAGAATGGCATTTGGAATGAAGCTTGAAAAAAGTTCCATAAATAAGCATTTGCTTACGCTTTCCCTTGGACTTCCCATCCCTTGATCTCAGCCACTTTTCCCAGAGCCGCCTCCCACCGTTGCCTCATCTTGGCACCGTGCCTCTGCTCATGCTTCTTTAAGTCCTTCAGGTACAGTTTCGTCCTGAGCTTGACGTCGGTGGGCGCGACATCAAAGAAGATGGGTAGGATCTCCGGCTTCCCAATCAATTCATGGAGCTCCGTCACTCGAGCGAGCTCGCGGAGGCACCAAGCGCTCGAAGCATAGCCTCTGGAGAGGATTGGTATGCAGATCTTGGACTCGCCGACCGCTCTCAGGAGATCGTCGATCCGATCACCAGCGTGAAGCTCTTCGCTGTCTCTGTAGGCGACGATCCCCTGGCCGACCATGGTCCGGTAGAGGTAGTCGGTGAAGGTGTTGCGAGTGTCGGGCCCTCTGAAACTCAAGAACACGTCGTACTGGGTCGCCGACGCGCCGGAACCACCGGTTGCTGCCATGTTTTTTGGGGGGCTTCCCTCGCAAAAGGTCTCTGTGTCTCGCTCTGATTTTTGCCTGCTCAGAGTTGGAGCTGCGTCTTCGATAGGGTTAGAAAGTAGAAATCATGTGTGAATGCACAAACCGATCTCACAGAATCCCTCAAAAGCCCTCTTCCTCGAAATGGACCCGCGCCCACGTGCAAGATCTGGATATTCGAGCTTTCGGCCTGGATCAGCATCCGATGCTTAAAGTAAACAGAGAAGGCCTTTTGACCCGGTCAAGCTCGAAAAATATTCCGATATTCAATTTTTTTTTTTTTGTTTTTTGGACGGGCAGGTTAAATTCAATTCATCATCAGACTAAGCTGGGTAGCCAAACCCATAACAAGTGATCCCATTCAGCAAACCGTTACTAGCAGCTTAGTAACTTGATTAGTAAATTGGTCAAGCAACGACACTAGCTCCATTTTTGTTTTTATGGTCTTTTTATTAGTTACTTGGTGTACATTTCACTTGAACATGTCTTTTCTTACAAATTTTCGATCATTAATAACCTATTATAAAGGAAATGTGATGCAAAGGAGGAGTCGAAGGTCGTTTGAATAATAATATTCATAACTTCTTAGATGAATATAATAATTTAAGAGTCAAAATACTGATAAGAGGAAGAAAATGCGTCATAACATTATGCTCGTGATATGGGGAAATATGGCAAAGTAAACTTATAACTATATTTTTGTCTTGGATTGTATTAACCTAAAGATATGTTATAAGGAAATTAGCAGTGCAATAAGTGCAGAAAATTGGATTCTAGAGCAAATTTTCTTTTTTGTTTCACATGTAAATTAAAGTTAAATTGAGAAAATATATACACAATAGAAAATATAAATAAGTTCTGCCTAGCTTATTTATTTATTTTAAGTAACATTCTTTCTTCTAAAGGTTCTGAATCCATAGTGTCATGGATTACTGAAGAAATTTTTTATATATGTGTACATGAACACTTGTAATTATTGTCTCTGAAGATGACATGTACTTGTAGACCTATAAATAGCCCAAAAAGTCACATTCTAATTGCAAAGATCGGCTTTCTTGCATTCTCCATCAGGAAAAAAACTAAAAAAGAAATGCTGCTGTTGGAGAAATCTTTCCAGAATATTTTGAAGCTGACAAAACATTTCTATCAATCTGGTCCCTGGATAATTGCAAGCCTTATGTTTAGAGTCCCAAGACTTTCGGATCACCGACTCAAAGACTCAAGACTCAAGACTATTCTCATTGACAGTTTTTCTAATCCAGTGACGAAGGCAATCCAGAGCCGAAGTAGTTGGTTGAGGATTTAGTCCTATCCTCTGGAGAAGATCTCTTGGCTGGATAAAACGGATTCTTTATTTGTAATCAAGATCGTTTGAAGATCCGATGGTCGACGAAATATTCTTGGAATGTTCTATTCTTGGAAACCAAGATCCTGATTGTATGGGCGAACAGGATTGATGGACTATCGTCAAGTTCCTTTAATAGCTCGAATGATCTTCTTGATTGATTCCGTCCAACGGGTAGATTGGAGGAATTCATTTGGTAAGTGCCAACGGGTATGATGGCATAAATGAGTATAAAAGGAAGACGTTCTAGTTGCTTTAGTGCATGAACGATAGAGAAATTCCGTAGTCCGAAGCACCTTGATTATTAGTCGATACATTTTGAGCGAAGTTGTATACACAAAGAGTGTCTATACTTAGTGATACCTTGAGCTAGTGTGGTAGATCATCTACACCAAGAAATCAAGGGAGAACAACGCCGTAACATCTCTTTGTTTATAGTGGAATCCAAATAGGTCATCGGTGCGAAAGAGTGGACGTAGGCTTGAAATAAGCCGAACCACTATAAACTGCGTGTTCAATTTTCTCTTACCTTCTCTCAGTCTTACTTTGATCATTGTTTGTCTCAAATCTATCAACTGTCTAGTATTGTGTAATTATCGAGAAAAATCTTTTATATACCTATTCACCCCCTTTAGGTACTTATTCTAGCTATATCAATTGGTATCAGAGCTTGTGTTCTCACTTTATTTGAAGTGTTTTACTTCAAAGTAAAATATCCATGGCTAGTATGCTAGCACCAGGGCTGGTGGAAGGGCAAAGCAATACCAGACCACCCTACTTTGATGGAAAGGATTACAACATCTGGAAGAACAAGATGAAAGCCTTTCTGCGATCAAAAGATCCTCTGGAATGGGACGTTGTAGAAAAAGGAATTACCCCTACAACTGCATCAGTCTCTGAAAGAGGGAAAGAAACTGTTGAGACCAGCGGAATGACTCATGAAGAGATAATGAAGAGACAAGCACTCGATGTAAAAGCAATTTACTCTTTATATTGTGCTTTGTCACCAACTGAATATAACCGAATATCTTCTTGTGTTACGGAAAAGAAGTGTGGAACAGTGACATTACATATCACCTATGAAGGAACAGGTCGAGTGAAGGAAACCAGAATTAACATTCTCCTCGGTCAATATGAAGCCTTCAAAATGAAACTAGGAGAATCTATAACTGACATGTTTAGCCGTTTTACAGATATTGTCAATGGTCTTGAGAATCAGGGACAAAAAATTTCTGATCCCATGAAGGTAAACAAGCTACTGCGTAGACTCTCCAAGGATTGGAATCACATAAAGACTTCAATAAGAGAGACGCAAAGAATTATGCCATTATCTCTGTCGACGAGGCCGATTGGAACTCTTCGATCTTATGAAGTGGAACGAATTAATGAAGACGAAGATCCAAAAGGTAAGAAATCCATTGCATTAAAATCAAATGATGATTCTGATGTTACAGATTCTGAAGATGATATGGACGATGAGGAGCTTGCTCTAATGATAAGAAGATTCAGAAAACTGAATAGAAAAGGAAGAAGGTTCAATTCAAAGAAACAAAGGTTTCAAAGACAGCCAGACCAAGTCTGTTGATGATGAGGAATCAAACAAAAATGTAGTTTGCTTTGAATGTAAGAAAAGGGGACACATCAAACCCAACTGTTCTCTTACGAAGAAGAAGAAAGGAAAAGCTGAAAAGTCTCGAAAGGCTCTCAAAGCCGAAACCAGGTGATACGAGTGTGAAGAAAGTGATGATGAATATGCCAACTTATGTCGATGGCGCAATCGGACTCAAACTCGGATCGGACTCGGACTCGAGACTCAAACTCTAGATCGGACTCGGACAGTGAATTTGAGGTAAGTGATTTTAAAATTCTCACAAAGTTTCTAAATATATTGATGAATTATGTTTTAGTCTTAAGACTTCTCTCAAAAGGATTTCCGAACTTAAAAAGGAAAACTCTGCTCTAAAACAACAGGAAAATGTTTTAAAAGAAAGAGTTGAATGTTTAGACAAGAATGTTTCCACTCTTAAAGAAAATGAAGATAGTCTTTTGAAAGAAAATGCTCTTTTAAAAACTGAATTATCAAATATTTCAAAGAAATTTTCAATAAGGTCCGAGAAACTTGAAAAAATTCTTTCACTCAAAGACCTTACTTCAATAAGTCTGGTCTAGGTATGACTGCGGAAACTATTCCCTTGATTGATTTTCCTAAAGTAAAAGAAAGAATCAAGCAAAGACCCTCGAGAGAGGCTTACAAAAATCATTTCAAGAAGGTTTTTGTAAAGTCTGTAGGTCGAAATGCCCTCAGGTGTTCAAAGTGCAACAGTCCGGATTACTTTGAAAAAGAGTGTCCTATGGTTTGGAAACATGTTAAGAAAGTATGGGCTAATTCTGTTTATCTTACTAACACCAAAGGATCCAAGAAAATTTGGGTACCTAAGAAAGCTTGAGATTCTCTTTTAAATACAGGTCTCCGTCAAGAAAAAGGTAAAGTGGTATCTTGACAGTGGATGCTCAAGACACATGACATGAGACTCAAATTGCTTCATAAAGCTTGTTCAAGTAAATGGTGGAAAAGTTTCATTTGGAGGAAACAAAGAAAGGAAGTATTGTGGGATTTGGAACTGTGAAAATTGGAAATCTCACAATAAGTAATGTTTCCCTAGTGGAAGGACTCAATTACAATCTTCTCGGCATCGATCAACTCGTGTGATGATCTTGGTTTTAAGATCTTCTTTCAAGAAGGAATATGTTCTGGAACCAGTAAAGACACTACTCAGTCTTTCATGGGTCGAAGGCATGGAAACATCTATCTCTTGGATGTGAAACCTGATGAATCGCAATGCTTAATCTCAATTCAAGATGAAGCAAGCTTATGGCACAGAAAGCTTGATCACATCAACATGAAGCAATTAGCTAAAATCTCTACAAAGCAACTTGTTCGAGGTCTACCCAAATTACCATACCAAAAGACTGATCCATGCACTCCATGTATTCTGGGAAAACAGGTAAGAAATTCATTTAAGCCAATGAATCATGTTTCTACTAATCATGTATTGCGAGTTTGCTGCATATGGATCTCTTCGGACCAACCAGAACCTAGAGCATTGGAGGTAAGAAATATTGCCTAGTAATTGTGGACGATTACTCCCGCTTTACTTGGGTATATTTCCTTGCAAGTAAGTCCGAAACCTTCTCGTATTTTGAGAAATTTGCTAAAAATGTTCAAAATGAAAAAGGATGTGTCATCTATAGTATAAGAACAGATCATGGAAGTGAATTTGAAAATCAAGATTTGACAAAATTTTGTGATGAATCTGGCTTTAAGCATGTGTTCTCCTCTCCATATACTCATCAGCAAAATGGTGTTGTGGAAAGAAAGAATAGATCTCTTCAAGAAATGGCTAAAACTCTTTTAGTTGAAAGTAAGATTTCTTCATGATTTTAGGCTGAAGCTATTTCAACAGCGTGCTATATCATCAATAGAGTCTTCTTAAGACCTATTCTAGAGAAAATCCCTTATAAGTTATTCAAAGGTAAGAAGCCTATTATTTCATACTTTCATGTATTCGGTTGCAAATGCTTTATATTGAAAAATGCTAAAGATCGAGTTGGTAAGTTTGAAGAAAGATCAGATGAAGGCATCTTTCTTGGATATTCTACATCAAGCAAAGCCTACAGAGTCTATAACAAGAAGAGCCAGTCTGTGGAGGAGTCAATGAATGTCAAGTTTCAAGACTCTACGCAAGATGAATCCAGTCAGACTCATGAAGAGTCTGAACCTGCTCCAGACCCTTCAAAGCTTTCAACTCAAGAAGCATCTCGGACTGGAAGACCAAAGATCAAGTCGTTCGTGAAGATTCAAATAAAGAAAGAGATCATCAACCAGACAAATCAACTAGTAACTGGAAGCATAAGTCCAGTCATCCCAAAGATCTCATTATCGGCGAAATTAATGAAGGAATTCGCACCAGATCCAAAAGGAGTGAAGAGTCTAGTGTTGTGGCTCTCATTTCGAAATTGAACCAAAGAGCATAGAAGAAGCTTTATCGATGAAAGCCGGATTGAAGCTATGCAAGAAGAGCTCGAGCAGTTCAACATTAATAATGTCCGGAACTGACATCTAAACCAAAAGGTAAAACTGTCATTGGAGCTAAATGGGTGTTCAGGAACAAGATGAATGAGAAAGGAAAAGTCGTACGAAACAAAGCAAGACTCGTGGCCAAGGGATATACGCAAGAAGAAGGAATAGACTACGATGAGACTTACGCACCGAGCAAGGTTAGAAGCTATTCGACTATTACTTGCGTTTGCTTGTTATAAAAATTTCAGGTTATTCCAAATGGACGTCAAAAGTGCCTTTTTTAATGGATTTATCCATGAGGAAGTTTATGTGGAACAACCACCAGGGTTTGAAGACCTAAAGAAGCCAGACTCAGTCTTCAGACTGAAAAAGGCCTTGTATGGTTTAAAGCAAGCACCTCGAGCTTGGTACGACAGACTAAGTAAGTTCTTAATACATAATGGTTTTGTCAAAGGTAAAGTAGATACTACTTTATTTATCAAAAAGGAAAACAAAAGCTTTTTACTTGTTCAAATATATGTGGATGATATTATTTTTGGATCCTCTAATGAAAGCATGTGCAAAAAAATTTCTAAGTCTATGCAGGATGAGTTTGAAATGAGTATGATGGGAGAGTTAACATTCTTTCTTGGACTCCAAATAAAACAATTGAAGGAAGGAACTTTTATTCATCAAGAAAAATATGCTAATGATCTTGTTAAAAAGTTTGGAATGGAAAAGTGCAAAAAGACCGACATACCAATGTCAAGTTCTCTGAAGATAGACAAAGATGAAGAAGGGAAGAAAGTTGATCAGAAGCTGTATAGGAGCATCATTGGTTCACTTCTTTATCTTACTGCTTCTAGACCTGACATTTTGTTGAGTGTTTGCATCTGTGCTAGGTTTCAATCAGATCCTAGAGAATCACATCTTAGTGCTGCGAAACGTATTATTAAATACGTTGCTTCATCTTCAAGCATAGGTCTTTGGTATCCTAAGAAGGGAGACTTTAATCTTCCGGATATTCGGACGCGAGATCTGGCTCGGTTGCGAGTTGATGAAAGAGCACTTCGGGAACTTGCCGGTTGCTTGGAAGCGGGGCGGTGTCTTGGTTTTCAAGAAAACGAGCACCGTGGCTCTCTCAACAACGAAGCCCAGTATGTAGCGCTTGGAAGTTGCTGTTCGCAAATTCTATGGATAAAACAACAGCTACAAGACTTTGGAATTGAAGACTCATGCACAGAGATTAGATGTGACAACACCAAATAAGCAATCAATCTCACTAAAAATCCAATCCTTCACTCAAGAGCAAAGCATATAGAGATTCGACATCATTTCATCAAAGATCATGTTCAAAATGGAGAAATCTCGATTCAATTTGTTGATTCAAAGAGCCAACTAGCGGATATATTCACAAAGCCTTTGGAGAAAAATCAATTCGATTTTATCCGTTCCAGACTCAACATTTTGAAGCTTGAGGAAGTTAAAGTCTAGAGACTCTCCAACCCTTAGAATCAGACATTCATGGCTATAGACTGTAAGTTGTTATTATATTCAATCTCGAAAAGGTACGATCATTAGTTCAGTTAATTTATAATTTCCGTGAAAAACGGAATCTTGTCTTTTCAAAAAGATTAACTTATATTTGGTAGTTATCGATTTCAAAAGAGGCGTCTGTTCATTTTCCTTTGTGCTGATTCGTTTTTTTCTTTTTTTTTTAAACTGAGTTATATATATACAGTTTACTCGCTTAATCTTCAAAACCCTAAAAAGGCATTCTCCTCCCAATCCTGTCTCTACTTCGTGTTCATTCTCGAGAAAGTTGTCATCTTTTCTTGGGAAAGCGAGTAAAGGAATCTTTCAACGACAAGGAAGGATGTCTTCTTCGAGGAAGTCTTCAAGAATCGCGAACATGGGACCACAGAGAATGAGGGAGGGGCCTACCCATTTCGATTTCACCGAAGAGGAAGATTTATCGAGTCAGCAACAGAGCCCGATTCACTCTCCACCACGTCATTCTTCACCATCTACCCACAAGGTGCGGGTCAACAACCGGAGGAAGAAATAATCGAGGACGCAGACCCTGTAAGAGTCCCAAAACCCTCTTTTATTTACAAGCTCTATCGTGCGATGAAAAGCATTGGGACTCCGCTGAACTACGTAGATGAATTCCTTAAAGATAAGAATTATGGGAATGAGTATATCTTTTTGCGACGAATGGAGGATTTGGGAATTGCTCCCAAAGAAAAGGCTGAGGAAGCACTTGCGAACATTCCAAGTGACCCTCGTGTATCGGGACTGAATCCGATTGACGGGAACGATGATGATAAAATGTTCCTTGAATTTCAACCTAGAATGGGTGTTGCTGCGAAGGTGAAGGGAAAAAGGATGGATTTGTTTAAATCAAAGGAACAGGAAAATCTGTTTTTCAGACTGTTGAAACGAGGGGTGATAAACCCTAGAAGTGTTGATTTCGATTTCTTGGATGCCATTAATGTGAACTTAAGGGAGAAGTTCAATCTGCTTCAACTTGAGCAATTTTGCTCCGATACCACAGACGGTTATGCACAATTGACAGCATATTTCTATTCGAATCTTAGCTTTTTAGATGCGAATAGAATATCCTTAAGTGTTCGAGACCACGACTATGTGGTAGATGTGGACATGTTGGCAGATATAATCGGAGTTGAAAGAGGACGCTATCAACCGATCAAAGTTTCGATTGCTCGTACCACACTGGAGCTTGTCAAAGACAGGGATAGAGAGGGAAGAATTACCTACTCAAGAATGAGTGCCATCAACATTTTGCTTCACAAAATTGTGATCAACTGTATCAGGCCAAAGTCTACATCCAAGACTGACGTGTCTAACTCCGAGGCGAAATTGATGTATGCGATCAATTCAAGGAAGAAGTTCTCTCTTCCTCACACCATTCTCTTTCACATGTATAGAGCAATGGTAAAGGATAAGGGCCAATTGCCTTACCCAGGTCTTGTGACCAAGATCTTCAGACACTTGAACATTGAACCTCCACATACTCTTTGTGTTCGACCATGCGACAAAATGGTGGTGGGTTTGAAAATGGTGACAAAAATGCGTCTAAAAGAGCTTAATAAGGAAATGGAAAAGTTCAAAGTGAAGACTCCAGCATCTTCTGCATCTAAGAGAAAAGGGAAGGAGCCCATGGGTGCTCCACCCAAAAAGAAAAGATCTTTTATCTTGGAGGATGAAGATGAAGAGGAAGATCTCACTATCTCTGCATTGAAAAAGACCAGACGTTCTGAACGACAGATGAAAGAAAAAGAAGCAGAGGAAAAAGAACAGAGAGAAGAAGAGGGACAAGCAAAGAACAGAGAAGCAGAGGAGCAACAAGAGAAAGAGAAAGAAGACAAAGAGAAAGAAGCTGAAGAAGAAGGAGAAGCAGTGAAAGAAAAGTCTGCAGATGAAGTCAAAGAGAAAGGGAATCAAGACGCTGAAGAGCATGACCATCACTCTTCCCCAATTCAGGTCCTAGAGACAGGGGGAGATGGCGAGCAAGGAAGGACTACACCACATGCTGAAGGTGTGAGTCGCTCACCAGCAAATCCAGAAGATTTTCAGGCTTCTCAAATGCCTGAGGAAGGACATGATATGTCCACACCAAATCTGCTCGATGACACCGAAGTTCCATCGTCTGACTTCACTCCATCCGAGAGAGCAAATGCGAGCACACAAACGGACAATACAACAGATTTTCGTCGTATCCTTGATGTTCTCCTGGAAATGCAAGGTCAAATCTATGCTCTGGACTGTGAACTTCAAGTCCTGAAGAATGCTGGACAAGCATATTCTATTACCCTGGCAGATCAAATGAAAGACCTCGCTCTTCAAATTCAAGTTAATGCCAAAGGAGAAGAGGTGGCTCATCTACGGGAAGACTTGAAGAGGCTGGAAGGCATTGTACAGTCAATGGGAGATTTCCAGATTGTGCGCATTCCCAAGCAGACTTGACTCTTTTCTCACCTTTTTAATGATGACAAAAAGTGGGAGAATTGCAATTTGAACTCTTTAAACTTTAAGCTTTAACTTTGACTTTAAATTTCTTTTGTGAATGTTTGTTTTTGAGTATGACTTGGGTGTGAACTTGAATTTGACTAACTTGGGTATGGATTTTGATGCTTGATTGTTTGCATTTATATCAAGTGTTGTTGTATAGTTTTATTCATGAAAGACTAACCGATTTTCTGTGGATGCAGAGTCTGGTTGATTTTATTAATCTTTATGAGATAGCCATATTGCTTGAGTAATGTTTTGCTGGTCAAAGTTCTTCAAATCTACAAGAAAGTTTTGTCATTATCAAAAAGGGGGAGATTGTTGGAGAAATCTTTCCAGAATATTTTGAAGCTGACAAAACATTTCTATCAGTCTAGTCTGGATAATTGCAAGCCTTATGTTTAGAGTCCGAAGACTTTCGGATCACCGGACTCAAGACTCAAGACTCAAGACTATTCTCATTGACGGTTTTCTAATCCAGTGAAGGCAATCCGAGCCGAAGTATTTGGTTGAGGATTTAGTCCTATCCTCCTGGAGAAGATCTCTTGGCTGGATAAAACGGATTCTTTATTCGTAATCAAGATCGTTTGAAGATCCGATGGTCGACAAAATATTCTTGGAAGGTTCTATTCTTGGAAACCAAGATCCTGATTGTATGGGCGAACATGATTGATGGACTATCGTCAAGTTCTTTTAATAGCTCGAATGATCTTCTTGATTGATTCCGTCCAACGGGTAGATTGGAGGAATTCCTTTGGTAAGTGCCAACGGGTATGATGGCATAAAGGAGTATAAAAGGAAGACGTTCTAGTTGCTTTAGTGCATGAACGATAGAGAAATTCCAGAGTCTGAAGCACCTTGATTATTAGTCGATACATTTTGAGCGAAGTTGTATACACAAAGAGTGTCTATACTTAGTGATACCTTGAGCTAGTGTGGTAGATCATCTACACCAAGAAATCAAGGAGAACAACGCTGTAACATCTCTTTGTTCATAGTGGAATCCAAACCAATAAATTTGTCAAGACGAAAAGAGTGGACGTAGGCTTGAAATAAGCCGAACCACTATAAACCGCGTGTTTAATTTTCTCTTACCTTCTCTCAATCTTACTTTGATCATTGTTTGTCTCAAATCTATCAACTGTCTAGTATTGTGCAATTATCGAGAAAAATCTTTTATATACCTATTCACCCCCCTCTAGGTACTTATTCTAGCTATATCAGCTGCCACGTAAGCTTTTCTTTGGGAAGACCAATTAAAATTACTTGACCATGGAGAGTCGGAGACCACCTAAAAGAGTACTAGGATCAATTTGAACAAAAGTAGATTTTCGACGACCAACTTCGAACATTCACTAAGAGTTTGATTGCTAAAAATAATCTTATCCTAAAAGTTTCGTTTCACATCCACATACATATTTAGATTCAACAAGCATTTGCCCACCAGTGTACTTATCCAATTATATGTAATCTTATGTGATTACATAATAATTATTCTTATATCGTTGGACGTGAGTGACGTTATCCTCGTGAATATGACATCAGCCTTCACATGCGTGAGCGTATCAATTTTGAGGCGAGTTCGTCTGTCCAACATTGCTTGAAAAGAGGGGAAAATAAATTAATCATTTTTATTAAATTAATTAGTTCATTTAATCAATTACTTATTAAAAAAAAAAAAAAAAAAAAAAAGGATTCAGCATTTCCATTTGATATGGGCACCCATAAAACGACACGCCGTCCACTTCGTCACCCACCCAGCCGGTCCTTCTTTTCTCTTTTCCCAATTTTTCATTCTATTTTCGCCAATTCCCGATACTCCAAAGCGACATCCCTCTCTCGCTCGCTCCGCTTCTTCTCCTTCTACGTCCACCGCTTGTCTGATCAAACGGTGAAGACCTGCAATCATCTGCGTGGACTCCCATTCCAAGCCGTCCATCTTCCCCCACCCACTACCACCGGTACACCTCTGAGTTCGCTAACCGGCCCAGATCCTCCACACCTCCGACACCGTCAACGATTACTCAAGCAACTTGTCCGGCTTTAGCATTGATGTGCAAACTCAATGTTCGGTGGCTCCAACGGCTAATAATGTGCAAGATTGGCATAGTGATGCTCCAAGTCATGTTGATAATGGAATGGACTTTCAGTACGATTTTTCTCATCTAAGCTAGGGGTGCACAAGAATTGCCAGAATTCTAAAGAGATGGAAAAAAAAAGAGAACGCAAAACAAAACAAAGAACCTAAATTGACCGTGCTTGGGCGGACTAAGAAGGAGGCGAAAGTGGAAGAAGAAGACAAAACAAATAAAAAAAAAGAGGGACACCAGTGGGCACCACATTTTCTTTTTTTGGACGGAAGTGGGCACCACGTTTGAGCATGCTAACATTTGAAAAAGCAAGGTGCGATATGGTCAGAACACAGTGGAATGACTTGTACAAGCCAAATGAGGAGCGGGAAAAGCCTGACCCTTTAAAAAAGGAGGGGAACATGTGGGACAAGGGAGAAGAAATTGAGGGCACAAGAAAACAATGGAGAGAAAGAGAAGGGAAAAGAAGAGCGAGCATAAAGACGATAATAAAATAAGGGTGCGCCGTTGAGCAAAGACCCCATCACCGCCCCTCGCCATTGAGTAAACTCCAACGCTTCTCGCAATTTCACAAGATTCCCAAATTTGATCTCCGTTGTAGATTTATTCACCTGTCCGTCACTTGAATTGGTCACCTTTTGTTTATATAACTGAGCACGAACACTTGGAAACATCTGAAAATGAGGTTTGTGGAGGAAAATGTCAAATTATGTTTCGATATGAGTCTTAAAAGTTAAAAGTCTTTAGACTTTGATTTGGCCTGCCCTTCGATTATAATTTGGTTTTCTGTTGGATATATAATCCAAGATTTGGTTAAGAAGATATCCAAGGGTGGTGATTTTACATATACATCCAAGATTTGACCTAATTGAGGCATAAAGTGAATGACTCTATTTCGCACAAGAGATAGAGCTAAAAGGCCGCACAGTAAAGTTCCTGTCTTTAAGAGGAGCAAGAAACACTGAGATTTGTGCAGAAAATTCGACATCTAATTGAGGCATTTTATAAGTGTTTCAATTCGTGAGGTAATTTTTAATGATTTATATATTGAACAATTACGTGAGACTAAATACTGTAAGATTATGTGTAATCTAGGATTAGGAAATTCTTGAATATGTGGAGAGATTATAACTCTATAATTCTCCTATTTAGTAATAAATTATTTGCGACTGGCTATTCCCCGAGAAATAAATATGGATTATGGGACCGAAATACATAAATCCTTTTGTGTTCTTTATTGTTGCTTGTTGATTTCTCCTGTGGTTTTATTCTGTCGCTTTGATTTAATTGCAAAAATTTGTTAACTACCGAATTATTTTACAAAGGATTTTCTGGAATTTCTTTGAGACTATTGCTTGTTTGATCGATCTCTAGAAACACTGTTGTTGCAACTATATTGGAGCAAAAATATATTTGAAAAGTTTAATGGGACAAACAACTTTGAATTGTAGAGTGTCAAGATACTTGCACCATCAACAACTAAGTATTGTCTAAGGTGTTGAATGGCAAGACGAAGTAGTCAAGAAACGATGAAAGATGTCAATAAATGATGAGTTAATGGAGGGGGCAAAGAGTATAATTATGTTAAACACATAACCGGTATGCCTTCAAGACAACGTATCAAACAGCCCCTTAAAACAAAAATCAGAAAAATGGTGTGATACAAACCCTAGAGGAAAGGGCATTGAGAATTAGTAAGTCAGTTCGCTAAGTCTAAAAAGTCCAAAAAGCACAGACTAGCCATGGAGCTTGGATACGGTTTCCAATCGGAGATTCATGGATCACAGACGGCATCTTCCCATGGCCTTTCACCTCTGAAAGCATCCTGAGTTCAGTGGAGTATTTTAAGGCATCCCCTGCTCTTTTTTGATATCACGACTATTGCTTCACTGGGCACTTGGTCACCCGATGCTATGGAGGGTCCCACTCCAGTATCCGCTTTGATTCATGCGGCGTCACCCTCATGAACTACAAGTTGCCGCCATCTCTAGACACTGCTAAAACAAAAGCACCTGTTTCAACTTAACCTGTGTCAATGAGCCCTTAGGAAAAATTGAAAAATGAAGCTGATGGAGAAATTGGTATGCAACTTCGTTCGCTAATCACTGTCTAATGAGCAAAAAAGAGAGAGAGAAAGGGGAAAGTTTGGTCAAAAGGAGGGGAACATGTGGGACAAAGAAGAAGAAAATGAGGCATAAGAAGACAAAGGAAAGACAGATAAAAGAGAGAGGGAGACGGAAACGTCGGAAAGAGTAGAACAAAACAAGGGAGAGAGTGAGCGCCCGAAAGCAAGAGAGAAAAAGGCAAAAAGAAAATAGTGAGCGTTGCAGCTTAGAGAGAGAGAGAGAGAGAGAGAGAGGAAGTTAGATGGGCGCTTTCTCTGTTTGAACTGCGTATGAAATCGACCTGGTTGGAGGATTTTGATTTGTTCAAATTCGGTATGCGCTTTGGTCCAAGTCAAATTTGGAATCGACCCGGTTGGAGGATTTTGATTTGTTCAAATTTGGTACGCGCTTTGGTCCGAGTCAAATTTGGATTTCTTGGGTGGGGGAACTTGATTTTGTTTTATGTTGGAGACGATTATCTAAATTCAACTGGTTTGACAACTTAGCCTCTCTGTTCATATTGTGTATAAAGGAGGGTATTCTTTTGTTCTTTTATATATTCTCACTTGTGGGGTCGGTAGGTTTGTCGTTGGAAGAAAAATGGACTCAGAAAAGCAAAGATAAAAGGTGGAGTTCTCCTTTTAGCCGCGGAGGAAGAGGAACACGCAGTTTAACTTCTTCTGTTTTTTTTTTACACAAAGAGATTACATCCTCATATACGAAGAGTATATGGAATGCAAAATAGCCCCCTTGCCTGCAATTGAGCTCAGTGATTTGCAGCATGAACATCGTCATAACTCCTCATTTTCTCAGTCAATTTTCATTTTCTGCTTGAGCAACTGCCGTTTTGTTGCTTGCTTCTCACCTGACTGGTCTCTCTGTGACTTCGGTGCACAATTCCCTCATTATTTATGTGCGTGCCATTTTGCACAAGCAGAAGTGTCTTCTGATCTTGTTTATTAGTCAATGTCCTCTCGCCCTCATTTCAAAATGAATTTGTCATCCGTCAAACATTGCAGGGTTTATTTTATTGCAATGTTCAAATCCAACTTGGAATGGAACACTCCTTTCGTGTACATTGGAAGCACTAGTAGCATTTTTTGTGCTTTGAGAATTGCTTTCAGACATGATTTGAGAATGGAGTATGTTTGATTACCTCCTGGTGTGGGAATATCCAACACATTGGAAGAAAACTGAGAGTTAGATTTCAAATGTTAGGAGAAAAGGAAGCCTCGATAGTTAGAATCCCGATTCCCCCTCGAATTTTAATGTGGATCGAAACATAGTAAAACGCCGCCATCAAGCTCTTAATTTCAGAGATTGACAGAAATCAGAAAGAGGGGCCGAGATTGACAGATGCGAAAGAGAAAAATTATGGTCTTAGACAATGGGATGTGCTGATGGTGGTGTCGATCTGGAGCAGTAGCTACGGCTTCGTGGGGGCGATGAGGAGACGGTGGAGGGTTATGATAATAGTGGGGGAGAGACGTTAACAGCGAGAGAGAGTAGCATTTTTCTTCAAATTGCTGTAGCAAAACCTGGCGAAGTCAAAGACAAAGACTTATAACTTGTGACAAGGACATTTAAGTGCCATAACTTCAAAACTGACACTTAAGTGCCACTTTTTTTTTCGAGTGGGACATTTAAGTGCCACCACCTCCGGACCCTTCTTGGGAAATCCTACGTGGTAATATTTTATTATTATTATTTGCCTACGTGGCTCGCCTGAGCTCCAAATCGCATAAAAATTAAAAAAAAAAAAAAAAAAAAATTTTAAAAATTTAATTTTAAAAAATTTTAAAAATTTTAAAAAAGAAAATTTTAAAAAATTTTAAAAATTTTAAAAAAGAAAATTTTAAAATTTTTAATTTTAAAAAATTTTAAAAATTTAAAAAAAAAAAGAAATTTTAAAAATTTTAATTTTAAAAAATTAAAAAAAAAATTTAAAAATAAGAAAATTTTAAAAATTTTAATTTTAAAAATTTTCAAAATTTAAAAAAATAAGAAAATTTAAAAAATTTAAAAATTAAAAAAAAAAAAAAGGGGGAGGTCGAACGGGCGGCTGACCCCGCCGACCCTCCCCCTCCGTCGCCGGCCCTTCCGGCGACGGCGGGAGGCGGCGGCGGCGGCGAGGGCTCGCCCTCGGCCGCCCGTTCGACCTCCCCCTTTTTTTTTTTTAAATTTTCTTAATTTTTTAAAACTTTTAAATTTTTCTTAATTTTTTTAATTTTTTTTAATTTTTCTTATTTTTTTTAATTTTTTGAATACTTTATAATTTAATTAATTTTTATATTATTATTTACACGTAGACACGAAACGGCGTCGTTTTTGCGTTTTCTCCGCCACGTCGGCGTGCAAAACGACGCCGTTTTGGGACTAAACTCGCCGGAAAATTGCCACGTCACCATTTGGCCGGATTTTCTCCGGAGTGGCACTTAAGTGTCCCATTTTACTCCGATGATGGCACTTAAGTGTACCATTTTAAAGTTATGGCACTTAAGTGTCCCGGCGTGCTAAGTTATGGCACTCCAGGTGTCCTCACCTCGCAAAACCTCTCTTATGAACATGGCACAAAAAGAAAATCTCAAATTAAACAAGACTGAAAAAGGGGAAAAATAGGAGTGGAAGCGACTATTGGGGAACGCTACTATTGTTTCCAAGAGCCGTCCCACCTAGACGTTGAGGGAATAACCAAATTGTAAAATTAGAATCTGCTGCTGCATCACCGAACCTTATTATTGTTGGTACAATATTTTCATAATACGATACAAGCATTCATCGACAAGTAATAAAAAGAAAACACTTGGATTTACCTAACATGGCCCCATATAAAACAAACAAAATGGGAGCAAAATGCGCGTTCTGTCGCGGAATCTCGAGTGTATCCAACCTTAATTGATTGCATATCCTACAGAAGTTCTGTACAGCTATCTACGCTTCGTAAAAGCAGAAAACTTGTCATCAGAGATGCCTTGCCGTCGTCAGCATCTTTGTTTCCTCCCTTCCTTTCGAACAAGAAATATACAACATGACGTAATATATACAATTCCTAGATAAACAAGACGTGGTTAACACAAGCAGAATAAAGACACCATTAAATCAGTTGCAGCCCGAGACCATTCGCGAGGACTCACATTCTTCTCCAATATAACAGATGGCCTTCACTGCCAAAGGCATGCCCATCTGGCCAAAAGAAGCATCGCATCGTAAGCTTGACGCTGCCATGGGAATGTTTGCTGTAGAGGAAAACCTATGATAACATCAACACCAGAGGAACCTGAATATCGCTGCAATCTGTTTCTCCTAGCGGAATGTCTAGCATAATGATTATACTTACGGTTGGCTGGAAGGACTCGCTTTACAATCAAGACACAAAAGGAGGAATCCATAAATTAAGAATTTTGACACTATCAAGGTGGCTAAGAAAAGTCGAACGCAACATGAAATATATCTATCCGCCAACATGAGACCATTTAATTTAGGGAGACAACGCTCTTCCAAAAGATACGAACCGACAAAAGAAGGCGAGGCCATTCAATTAAGTTGGTCCCTGGAGTAGTCTGGGCTTCCATCCCGTGTACAATAAAAGCTCTAAGGATAGAAGCATATTTTATCCACTCTCGTTTCTCAAATTGTCATTGTCACGGTCCTACTGTCGAAACTTTCGTTTTGATTTTCCTAAACACTAAGACTCCTTTCATTTCACAAAAATAACTTCTGGAAAAACGTTTTTGGATTTTTCCCAAGATTTGTTTTTAGGAAAATAAAATAGTAAAAAAAAAAAAAACATTTTCAACTATTGAAAAAAACACATTTAAAAGTGAGGAAAATATTTTTCAATTTTTCACTTTTCAAAATAAAAAACATTTTTCATAATTTCTTCCACCTTACTTTCTTTAACCAATTTATGCTTTTTTTCTTTTTAAAAAAATCAAGTTTTTAATTTTTTCCCTTTTTCTTTATATCTTTTCTTTCTTTCCCGTTCATATTCTTCATTGGCCTTGGCCAACTTGCCGCAACCTAGCTTGAGCCTCGCCCCAGGCCAACAAGGCTCAAGCTCGTCAAATTCCAATAAGGTCAAGTCTTGCCTGATTTGGCAACAGAGCTTGGGCTTGCTTGGATCGGCCGAACCTTAATGTGACAAATTGAATTTTCAAATTTCGTTTTCGATTAAATAAATTGAGCCTTTCATCAACGTGCCGATAATGCTATTCTCTGAGCTGATCACTTACGAAATAACTGGACTTTTTGAGGAAGCAATTAAGAAATCTAAATACAATGGACTTGAGAATTCGACCAGGAATCGACTGTTCAACCGTATTCATTTGCCGAGATCATTACGGCACTGTCAAAATCGATCAAAGACCGGAAATAGGTCGATTGGACTGAGATATGTGATCAGAGTGTAGGTGATTCCACCTAATTTTAAAATACTCGTCGATCGACATTAGATTGATTTTTCCATCGTTTTGGTATCCGGTGCCGATAATTGAAATCTCAAGATTTTCACAACAACTGAGAATCGCCAATGTGTCGGAGATGTACATTGTGACTCGAGATAAATCGATCACGGGTCAATTGCACCAAAAATTCCTAAAAGTGACACGGTAGACTAGGTCACGCTAAAAGTGCACCGGAGTGAAATTAACTGTGAATTTGAACCCGATTTCAGAGATTGAAAGTTCTGTGGTATCAGGATCTATTTTAGGAATGTCGAATCATCCTCCGAAATTTTTTTCGGAGATTTCGAGATTTTTGTGGAAAACTGTTTCGGATGTTACGGAAAATTAGTGGAAATTCGTATGGGCCAAATTAAAGAAAATTTTGACTTCTAAGCCAAGTTATTGGATGTTGGAAACTTATAGAAATGTGTGGGAGTTTTCTTCGACGAAATTGGACTTCGAATTTGAGAAATTGAAGATGAAATTGAAGTATAAACTAAAGGAATTCGGAGCTTGGATGGGGGTGCATTATTTGCATCAAAATTGAGTTTATTGTGGATTATTCTTGATGGAAAGTAATGGGGGGACAAGCATTAAATTGAATAGATAAAATTCTTGACTTTTGGCCCCAAACCGTGACTTCCTGTGCACGTTTAGCAGCCGCCTCTTCCTTCTTCGCTGTGTCCTTTCTCTCTCGAGAGGCGTCTGCTCCTCACTTCCTTCTTCATTTGACGAACTCAGCTGCATCTATTTTCTTTCCCTTTTATTTCTTCCATCGAAGGCAGCTCATCACCGAGACTCCCTCACCCACTCACACGATTCCACTTCACCAATTTCCCCTCGACGCCACACGTTTTTTTAGTCACACCGGTGAAACCTCTCTCTGTTTTGTTGACCGTGAAACTCCCACCATCTGGACGCCAGCTGCCTCTCCACGGTCGAAGAAGTCCAGCGCAGCAGGCCGTGTGTCTTCCACTTCAATCGAGCAGCTCTTCAACCGCTTGACCAACCCACACGTCCGTTTTCCATTTTATTCGGTCAACCTTCAGCTCATGCCAACTGCCGTCCCCACCGTCAGTCCATCTTCAACGCCATCAACGGCTCCAATTGGTCCAGCTGCACGAAGCCATCTCTGTTTCCTGCCTTGCGTCCACGAGCAGTAGCTTCTTCGCCGCGTCTTCTTCAGCTCGTGGATCAGCCGCAACAAACCAGCCCAGCAATTCCAACGAAGCACCCCGATTTCCATCAAGTCCAGCCCAACGAAAATTTCCAGTCCAGCCTTTGAAGCCCAGCAAGCCCAGCAGCAAATCCACCGAATTAACAGGCATGTTCAGTCCAGTGAAGCCTGGTCCAATTTAAAAAGCAAATCTTAGATTTGGGCTGAGATTTGTTGGGCCAAGTTTAGCCTGGCCCGAGTGTCCATCGATGCTGCCGTCACGGTGAACCGGTTTCCGCAATAAACCGATGAGTTTATACTCTAAACTCTTCTTAGTATGCTAATGGCGTTTAAGGGGTGTTAGATTTAATTAATTAGGAATTAGGTGGTTAGTTAGATAAATTGTATTATTTATCTAGAAGGATTCGGGAATTTTCCGAGTCCGTATTGGTATTTAATTTAATAATTTTGGCCTAGGTTAGCATTTTTAGAAATTAAATTGAATTGATTAATTAATTTTCGAAAATAATTATTTATTAATTATTTTTCCGGAAATTAGGTCATGATAGCTAGTGACCAGAATTTCGTGCTGATTGTAATGGTTCTATTAAATTTTGCAAATGAGTGATAATTTCTGCAAATTAAGTACCGATTGGATTTTTGGTATTTAATTCCAAAATTTATGAAATATTGATATTTTAATTGGAAAATACCGGGTGTCGGGGTGTTGACACGAAAAGTGATATTTGAGTACCAAATTAGCTTAGGTGAGCAATATAGATCTATAACAACTCCGGGGATCATTAACACCATTATAGATCTCCAGTAGCTTCGGTAAGCAATGGCAAGCAATACTGCTTTAGCAACTTCAGTGAGCACTTTAAATAGCAGCTTCAACAAGCATATGTCATCTAGCAGCTTCAGTGAGCAATGGCAAACAATAATGCTTTAGCAGCTTCGATGAGCACTTTAGATAGCAGCTTCGGCGAGGATAAGTAATTTAGTAGCTTCGGTGAGCATTACTTGATTTAGCAACTTCGGTGAGCAAATTTTAGACATTAGCTTTGGGGAGTAATGATATATGAATATATCTATTTCAAACCATCGGCCGTGGTGGCTCCGCTAAGTAGGCTTCAGTCCTTTGAGGGAAGGTTAGGAGTTCGAAGCCCCTGCAACGCAAGTTGCAGAGAGGCTGGCGGGTTACTAGGTGATTTACGTGTGGCGCCGAGGTGGTGGGTCCTCTGCTAGCGTCACATTGGGGTTTACGTGGTAGCTGTCGGCCAAAGCAGTTCCTCCAGCACAAAAAAAAAAAAAAATCTATTTCAACTTAGGCGAACAGTGTTTGAATCGACAGAATTTATGGATGACATTGATGATATGGAGTCAAATAAATCGATTGATTGATGGTGGATTTCAAATGAATTGTTTAATTGAGTATTTGAATTACATTGACATGCAGGGTAAATTTGAGGCCAAGGTAAGCCTCTATGCTTGTATGATTGTGTGATTAGGACGCTTATGGGTGTATTTCCCTCGTAATCGGGGTTTAGAGCATAAACTTGCTGAGACATTGTCTCACTATTTATTGAATAACCATTTTCAGGATCATCGAGTGGAGCACCTGGAGCTAAGAGAAGGTGATCGAAAGCGTAGATCAATTAGGATCGCTTCTTTTTGGGAGGCTAGTCTTTTGTAATCCTTTGGCCATAAACTTTTTTACATGACTCAGTGTATTTATAAAAGCATGTTTATTTGTGAATCTGTTATCCTGCTTTTCTATTCCGAGATGATTACTGTCAGGAGATTTATTTTCGTTTCGACATGTGCAATAAAAAGAAAGGGTTGGTGACTCGTCCTAGGAAGTCACAAAAATTTATCGACCAGAGTAGGATGGGCACGCGCTCGGAGGTTCGGGGCGTGACACTCATGCTCGTCGGTCTCGGCATAGCTTGAGCTTGTCATATCTGGTGATCTGCATATTGGTCGGTCGTCGAGCACCCACCCATTATCAAGCATGTGGTAGTGGAGGAGGGAGAGGAAGAAAAATAAAAAATAAAAATTCAATTGTCTAAAAATAGAAAAAATAAAAAATTCATTCTTAAAAAATATTTAAAAAATATAAATATTTTTTGGTCAATAAAAAAAGTAAATTCATTTTTTTTTTTTTGTAATTTTTCCTAAAAATAAAAAAGATAACAAATAGCAGAAAATATTTTCTACTCAAATTTCAGATTTCATCCGAATATAGGAAAATATGGTTTTTTATTTTATTTTGAAAATGACTTTACGAAATTTTTTTGAAAACGTGATGTTTTCTATGAAACGAACGAATCCTAATATAATTGTTTTCATGGCATGATTATCAATTGCATTTCTCTCCTAGGGAAAGATAAATTAATCCATGGAGCGCCAATTAACCATTATAGATTGTCAATGGTCGGTTCGGTTCGATTCACCGGACCGATCCAAACACGAATGAAATATACATCTTATGCCCGGACCGAAAGTTGGCTGGGTTCGTTTTTGGGTTTTCCTCTTTCGTTCTTTTTCGGCTTCTTCTTCTTCCTCCCTTGGCATCGGTTGCAGCAAAACTCCAGAAACAAAACTCCATGGACAGATCTTAAGATTGCTCGCAACAAGACCCTATCTTGAGAACGCCATGATTGCGCGGGCTCCGAACGTCGTTGACGTTCATTGACGACGACAGCGCGCTTCTAGATATGGCAATGATGAGACTCCATGACGACGATCTTGTCAAGAACTGGACGGCCGCAAAGGAGAGGCGCAGTATCACCTCGTGGGCCAGCCAAAAGAGTGGCTCTTCGGCAAACTCGTACATCCTCGGTAGAGTGGCAGCAAATGAGAAAGACAATAGAGCTCGACTGTGAACGAGATCTTCGTCTGGAGGTTGCGCGTGGTACACCCATGGAGGACTGAGGACTTAGCATCTCTACTTTTGGGATCCGCCATTTTCATTTTGAGAATCGAACATTCTTTGGTTTTTTATTTTTTTATTTTTTATACTTACACTGAGACTTAAATTAAGAAAAATTTGGAGGAAATTAGGAAGAAACTAGAATCGGTGGGATCATAACCTCTCTGAGAATCGGGCAGGTTCACCGGTTGTCGACATGTTTCCAGTGACAATTCCGGCCGCCGATGGTGCTGGAGAGGGCGAGGGAGGAGGCTGAGGTGCTGGGATCGTAATCTCTCTGAAATGGAAAAGATGGGAGACGTGTCTTCAAGCACCGAATAAGGAGAGAGACTAGAAGTTCTTTTGGTTTGGTTTGGCTACATGACCTGAATTTACCCGAGCCGAGGTAAATCATCAAAATACACAAGTTTCTTTACTTATTACTCGAATCCAATGAGACCTGACCCAACAAGATCCGAAATTTTCGATATGGGTCGGTCTGATACGGGTATTTTTGACACCTGATGCGGTATCTCACTGAAAGAATTTCAGGACAATCTGGTGGAAATATTAGAACTTCCGGAGAAACTGTAAAATGTGAAGTTTGCAAGTATATAGGGAAACTGACCATAGACTCTATGAATACGTGGACTGTTTGCTCCAATTTAAAAGTTTAATGCAGACAATTAAAACTTATAAATTTATTGAGTAAACAGCAAAAAGGTAGTAAGTTAATGAAGCTATTTTGCTTGGACCCAAAAAAGATAAAATGAAGCTATCTTGCCATTAGCCCAAAAGAAGAACACTCCCACTAGCAATGCAGCAGCAAAATAACAAAGAGTGTAAAATTACCTTCAGCAATGGACCAAAAGGGATGGCCTAGCAAAACCTTATGACCATGTGTTGTTGAAACGAGGTGAGGCAAAACCAGAAGAAGTAGGTGGCTTCGTCACAAAGGGATGGTCTAGCAACTGCGCTGCAGAAGGCTGATTATTCGGGTTTACTTGGAAGCATCTGAGGAGGAAGTCTAGAGCATTTCTTGATAAAGAATCTGGAACTGGAAGAGGTTCACCCTTGCCAATTCTGGACAACGCTTGCATCTGCCACAATAAGAAAAAAAATGTAGCTGAGGCTGGTATTAACCATAAATCCAGGGGGGACTAACAGTTGATAGCTGCATAAATCAATAAGATCCGTAGACAGATCTAAGTGTACCATGCCTCAGGCAATCATCTGCCACAATCATTTTAGAATCACAGTTATTGCTGAAGTGGGAGACCATGGATGACATGTAACAGTTCAAAGGGACCAACGACTCCCAATAAAGCATATGTATTGCTTTTTGCTCAAAGTTTTGAAGTGTCATAAATTAACATAATAGTAAAAAGAAAGAGGGCGTCAATTGCATGTTTTACGATGGCTTTGAGTAGGATGGTACTATTTTTTTCTCCATTCTATCAACAAAAGGGATAATAACATCATAAGGTGATTTACTGGCTAGAGCCAGTAACTACCAACCCAGATGGAAAACTGACTACTTGTATGGAAAAGTTATCATTAATATTGAAAGTAACTAACTCTAATAGAGGAGATAACCATGTAGGTCAATGATTGATTCAGAGAAGAGCAGCGAAGGATCAACACTCAGGGGCAATGAGGGAAACGCCAAGGTTGATAATGGTGTAACAGATTAGAGGACAACCGCACGACTAAAGGATGCCCCCAGTAACACAAAGCAATCGATGTCAGTGCTGCTCTCTGGACTGGAGAAGAGATTGCGTTGCTAACATTATGATTTCAATCTCTTTTAGTTGCTCAAGTAGCATGTGACAGTGAAGGAGAAGATAGAGAGATTCTACTGAATGTTGAGAGTTATATGGGTACCCCATATCTACTGGTGTGATACTATATACATATGTCCAGTATGCGATTATCTAAATTTACGCCGCTGTACACTTATACTAGTAATTAAAAGTATCAGACAACAATGCCAAATTACTTAAATGAGAGAGTCAAGATTCAAATATTCTACCGAGTTTTTATACCATGTTACATAACCATCTGCTTCAGAATTTCCAGCGACTGTTGGCCATAAATACTATGCATATCCTTTAACACAACCATACTTTTGATAATATAATTGAATTCTCTGTCCTCTCTTTTCTACGCAGTGCTCCTACTCGTTATTTTTTTTTCTCAGAATGCCAGCCTAATTGACTCATCATGACATGCGCTTGACTTAGCTAGCTCACACAAACAGTAGCAATAACAAAAAAGTTGCGACTAGTTAGTAATTCTGGCAAGACATGGATCTCAAGGATATAAAACATGGATATAAAACATAAAAAGAAGGTTCTTAATTACATACTCCTTCTAAGTGGGAATATGGAGGCTGGCGGGTTAACATCTCTAAAACAGTGCACCCTAGGCTCCAAATATCAGCTGCCAGCCCATAGCCTCTATTCTTTAGGTTGACGACCTGCATTTACGACCAACAAGGATGAAAAAAACGAAAAGATATGTGCCTACTACAGCTAATGATAGTATGCTAAAAAATGGCAGCAGAGGGTATAAACCTCAGGTGCCATCCATAAAGCAGATTCTTTGCAGGATTTAGCATCATTCATTTTGATTGCCTGTATGAATAAACACTGAAAGTTGATATATCATTTTGGAAAAGTAAAGGACAATACATCTGTCACTTTTGTGCATGTCTATACGTGTGGTTGTCGTGCGCTCGTCCAATCGTATGTGTCTTGCACAACTTCAATGCCCGTGCATATTCCTGCACGCATGTGTAGTTGTATGTGCATCTTTGTTGACCCCGAGAGAGAGAGAGAGAGAGAGAGATCACTTTTGCTGATGAGACACACCTTTGCCAATCCAAAGTCCGCAAGTTTCACAGATCCCCACGCATCAACCAGTATGTTAGCACATCTTATATCCCTACAGAACGAAGAAACTGGAAGCATGAGAAACCAGCATAACTGTCAGTAGAATATATAAAATGTTATAATCTCCCTCAGAGTCACCTACATTGGAAATTTCCATTTCCACCTTCAAGCATTCACGTAGTAAAATAATCTTGTCTTAGATAAATATTGCTGTGCAAGCTCATACTGTTACTTCTTAGTTTTGTTGTGATCTCTTTCCTCAACAAAATCAACCTTCCATCAGAATGCTAAGTGTGAATCACTATTTCAATTAGTATAAACTACTAATGCAAAGTCAAGCATCTTTCCTATACCTGTGGACCGCATTTTGGTCATGAAGATACTTTAAACCATTTAGAATTTGCCTAGTGTATGCAGAGACATGGGAATCACTCAATTTGTCATAATGCTTTGCAAGTGAACCTTTGGTCATGAGCTCAAGAAATATGTAAATCTTGTCATCATCCTACAAGAGATTGAAGAAAATTAGATTTAACATATATCCAACCCAGTGGTGGAAGACGAAATGTTTACAAGGCACATTGAAAACACATAAATAAGCACTGTTGAATACTTTAAGACCTCCTCTCAAGTGAAAACCGGTCTGAGAAGTGGAATTGATGCAGAGAGCCACGCACAGAAATAAATTAAGGCAGCACATAGCTCTGAAACCATGTCCAAATGCAAAAGATTATGGCAGAACATAGCTTTGAAACCATGCCCAAACACAAAAAATTAAGCTATTAGTTGGAAGGAGTCTACATAGATATAAGACCCATTGAGTACCTTCTCAATGACCGATCAGTGTTTAGTGAGAATTTGTTTGATTGGGGTTAATTTAGTAAATGTTTCCATCATATCACAATTGAAAATCACTTTTGTGAACTTAAAAGGAACAACAAGGCAAGAACATAGGACTGAGCTCTTTTTTTTTTTTTTTTTTTTTTTTCAAATTTAAGTTTCCTCATGCAACACAAATATCCAAGTTATCAGTGTTCACCACGGTTTAAAATTGCAGCGGTGCCAACAAAAACAGTTGCATAGTGCACCCGGCGGAAGAAGTCATATTGCATTAACCCCTCATTCCCACAAAACAATGTGGTGGATTATAGGTGTAGCAAACCAAAACTTGTTTAAAAGCAACAGTCTTTGCATGTTTCGTCTCCAACAAGAAGTTACGTCATGGCACTTTCTTAGAATCTGATGCTTCCTGCGAAACTATGTTTAGAAAAAAATAACTGGAAGGTAAAGAACTAGGATAGGGTAGGATATACTTCCCCTCACGTGAAGAATGATCATTTTCATTTTCAATTTTCTCTACTTACAGAGGTAAAGAACTATATGATGTCACATAAAAATGATTTGAATGACGCTGGAGTAGAATCGATGGAAAAATTGAGCTTGTGGAGGAATTCCATTGTTGCTGCTACAGCCACAACCAGCTACAGACGAGGGGGGAAAGCTTGGCGCCTTAGTCATGTGGACTATCAGATGGTCAATTAAAGAATATCTAATGAACTAAATGACTTCACTTTCTTATCCTTGTTCCCCCTTTATGTTTCATTAGTCGGGGCTGCCGTTTCTATAAGCCTGAGCTTCCTGTTTATTAGTCCTGAGAGTTTGACCTGAATCTTCAGTTTGCAAGATAAATAATTAGTAAATCATCCACCACTATACAAAGAGTTGATTACATGACAGGCTCTCTTAAATGGGAGCAAAAGAATTGCTTTCATACAGAGAGTGAGAGAGACTCCACAAACTGACGTCCACTCTGCATTATATTCTTTACTCATATAGTTACTATATTGGGTAATACTCAATTCATCACGAACCTTTCTTGTGGTGGGAGAGGGATCTAAAATATCTTACTCTGTCATGAAAGGATATTACAGCTAAAAAGCGGCAAATGCTGTGATCTTATTCATGCGGTGATGATGACGCTACCACTATCTTGTGGCTGCAATCACAGCCATGTTCACCTAAACATTTTGCTCAATTCCGGTGATACCATAATCGATGCCAAAGTAAAAGATACTGCGGAAAGCAACTTAGTAAGGAGGAACACACCTTCTTAGTGCCGTGATATCGAACTATGTTCTCATGTTGAAACTGACTTAAGAGAGAAATTTCCTGAGAAGAAAGCAGAGTATACTAAAAAAATAAGAGTCAAAATAAAATCTATCGAACTCACACCAGATTTATGGTTGTGTAAAACGGCAGTCTTATAAATAGTTTTGCTATATACATCAGCTTGGCAGTTACAAGGAGATTAGTCAAGTAGTCATGCCTAAGGACCAGTCGACAAGATACAGAGAGAAAAAAGCCAATTACGTGCTCAAGATACAATAAGCTCTGCTTGCCTTCGCTTCCTTGATCTAACAAAGAAATCTCTTTTACAGCAAAAAAGAATCCATGACTGTGGAAACAGAGAAGCATGAGAGGAAGACGGAGAATATCCAAATCAAACATTTTTAGTAAAAGAAAATAAATGGCAATCTCACTACTACTTCCTTGTAGATAGCATTTGAGTTTGATCACTATTTCAAGTGTTTGGTAAATTCTATAAAGCCAGAAGAATTTTTGTTGGATAGACTCCACAAGATATGATTGGTGTTATGACGATAAATTTACAATTTCACCCTATTTCTAAAAAGGGAAAAAGGCACCAAAAGCCCCAAACTTTATCTAAAGTGACAAATTTACTCTAAACTTTTTTTTTGTGACATAAAAATCCCCAAATATTGCTAATCATAACACATTTACCCCAAACTCTATAACCAAGGGCATTTTCGTATTTTTCTTCCTTTTCTTTTCTTCTCTCTTCCCTTTGCCGCCCATGGAGGAGGGAAGTTGGACTCACACGAGGACGGCACTCGCCTGGGTGTTAGCCTCACCAAATCCGGCAAGGACAACCCTTGCCCGACACCAGGCAAGGGCGCCCTTGCTTGGCTAGATCATTGCTTGATCTGGTGAGGAATGCCCTTGCCCGACGCCAGCGAGGGTTGCCTTAGCCTGCGTCGGGTAAGGGTTGTCCTCGCCAAATTTGGCACCCCTCGCCAGCCCAAGTGAGGGCGACCCTTGCCCAATGCCGGTGAGGGCAGTCCTCACCTGAGTCCGGCTTCCTCCACTAGCCAATGGAGGGAAGAGAGAAGAAGAAAAAAAAAATAGAACATAGAAAGGCAGGATGCCCATGACGCGTACGTGTGGGATGAACCAAATCGCAAAGAAAAAAAATTAAAAAGTAAAAAACGAAAATGTCTTATAGTTTAGGATAAATCTATTATACGAGATACAAGTTTATGATTTTTTGTGTCACGAAAAAAACGTTTGAAATAAATGTGTCACGATCAGCAAAGTTTGAGGTAAAATTTATCATTTTGGGCAAAGTTTTGGGCTTTTAATGGCTTTTTCCCTTCTGAAAAAGAAGATTTTTCTTTGCGGTGCAAATTACAGACATCATTCTAGAATTAGATCAAATTCACTCATATAACTATCGCCAGCCAAATTGCCCTACTTATGTATCGCAGAGTTGATGAATTGGCTCTCTTTTCGGTGAAAAATGAAATTTATTACTCATATTCCAAATTACAAGAGCGATAAGAGAATAGCATTTAGACTGAAGCTTGAAAAAATTTCAATTAATAAGCATTTACTTACCCTCTCCCTTGGACTTTCCAACCCTTGATCTTACCCACTTTACTCACAGCCGCCTCACACCGTTCCGTGCTCTCACCGCCAGGCCTCTGCTCGTGCTTATCAAATCCTCCACGTATAGTTTCGTCTTGAGCTTGACATCGGAGGGTGTGATATCAAAGAAGATGGGTAGGATCTCCGGCTTCCCTATCGATTCGTTGAGCTCCATCACACGAGCGAGCTTGCGGAGGCACCAAGCGCTCAAAGTGTAGCCTCTGGAGAGGACTAGTATGCAGATCTTGGAGTCGCAGACCACTCTCAAGAGATTGTCGATCCGATCACCAGTGTGAAACTCTTCGCTGTCACTGTAGGCGACAATCCCCTAGCTGACCATGGTCCGATAGAGGCAGTTAGTGAAGGTGTTGTGAGTGTCGAGGCCTCTTAACCTGAGTTAGAATTTAAGGCCAATCCCAAATTAGAATCAACTTTTTGCCCCAGCAAGCTTGTGCCCTTCGATGCTTAGGGTGCGTTTGGTAATGATTCCGTTTCCGGGAGTAGATTCTGATCAGAACTGATTCTTTTTTATTTTGTTCCTGGGAACTGATTCTAAGCATTTTAAGCCGTTTGGTAACTGTCCAAAAATTCTTATTCTGGAATATAATTGCATTTGGTACCGTGCTCATTAAGGTAGCGCATGCAAACGCTTCGTTCCTGGGAAGAGTTTTTTTTCAGAAATGGTTCTTTTTTATTTCTCGCTCCGGGAACAATTTCGAGTAAAAGAACCCGTTTGATAACGACACAAAATTTCTACTCTTGGAATAGAAAAAGAATAGAAATGCGTTTGATAACGCAACAATTTCTTTTTTGTATTTATTCAATTTTTAATCTTGCCGACGGATTGCGACCGCCGGTCGCCGCCGCCGGCCCGCCAGCCGCCGCCGCCGCACGACCGCCGACCGCCGATCGTCACCGCCGGGCTCGCTGTAGCCCATCGGCCGCCGACGACCGCCCGGCCGCCGCCCGCCGCGGTCGTCGGCGGCCGATGGGCTTCCTGGCGAGCCCGGCGGTGACGATCGGCGGTCGGGCCGGTCGTGCGGCGGCGGCGGCCGCGGCGGCGCGGCGGCGCGGGAGGCAGCGGCCGGAGACGACGGCGGTGGACGGCGGCCGGAGACGACGGCGGGCGGCGGCGGCGACCGGTGACCGGCGGGCGGCGACCGGCGACCGGGGCGGCGGCCGGCGACCGGCGGCGGGCGGTGGCTCCGGGCGGTTGACGGTGGTCGCGGCAAGAAAAGGAAATAAAAGAAAATTAAAAAAGAAAATCAGCTTATTTCTTGAAATTGTTCCCTGAACAAGAAGCAACTTTTTTTTTTCTTGTTTCTTCCCAAACCATTCCGGGCTAAATTTTTGTTCCTGAACAAAAAAACAATGTGGCGTTAGCAAACAGGTTTCTTTTTTTTTTTTGTTCCGGGAACAAAAGAACAAAAACCATGAGAAACGAAACGTTTGCATGCGCTACCTAATTTTGTTCCAAATCAATTTCTTTTAATTTTTAAATAAATTTTTTACTTTTTTTCCTTTTTTTTTTTTCCCTTTTTTCCTTTTTCTCATCTTCTTCTTCTTGTGGCCGGCGACCTCACCGGAGCATCGCCGCCCTCGGCAAGGCCGGCCCTCGTCGGCCGAGCCTCGCCGGCACTGGCGAGGCTCGCTTAGCCCCGCCGGTGGCCGGGCGCCCGGCGAGGCTCGCCAGCCACCGGCGAGGCCGGGCGAGCCTCGCCCGGCCACCGGTGGGGCCGGGCATCGCGAGGCTTGCCCAGCCCACGCCCGCCCCCAGCGAGGCGAGGCCGCTGGCCACCGGCGAGGCTCGGCCTCTCCGGATCCGGGGAGGCCGAGCCTCGCCTGGTTGGGCAAGCCTCCCGGCGAGCTCGCCAAGGTGGGGGCTTGCCTTCGGCGAGCTCGTCGGACGTTGCCCCAGTCCGCAAGCCTCGGCGAGCTCGCCGGACCAACGGCCGACGGCGGCGGATGGCGGCCGACAGCGGCGGTGGACGGCGGCGGAGGACGGCGGACGGTGGCGGGCGGTGATGGACGGCGGTCGCGAGATGGCCGAAGGGAAGAAGAAGAGTTCTTGATTTTGATTCTCAAATTCGTTCCCGGAACAAGAATAAACTTTTTTTGTTCTTGATTCTATTCCCAATCTGCTCCCGGGAACAAAAATTTTACCAAACGCGATTCTAGGCCCAAACCGATTCTGGGAACAAAGAATCAGAATTTGGCCCTGTTTGTATGGTTACCAAACAGGGCCTTAGTCTTACTGCAAATAAAGGAGACTTTGTCACAACGTGAACACGAGGTGTAGTAATTGAAGGAAAAAAAAGAAAGAAAGGGGAGAGTTTAGTCAAAAGGAGGGGAACATGGGGGACAAGGAAGAAAAAATTGAGGGCATAAGAAAACTAAGGAGAGAGAAGGAAAAAGAGAGGGAGCGTAAAGACGAGAATAAAATGATGGAGCGCCGTTTGAGCAGAGGCCTCATCACCGCCCCTCGCAGTTGAGTAAACTCCAACACGTCTCTCGCAATTTCGCAAGATTTCCAAATTCGATCGCCATTGTAAATTCATTTACCTCTCCATCGCCTAAATAAGTCAACTTTTGTTTATATAATTGAGCACGAACAATTGAAAACATCCGAAAATGTGGTTTGTGGAGGAAATGTCAAATTACTTTTCGATATGAGGCGTAAAGTCTTTGGACTCTCATCTGGGATGCCCTTCTTTTCGATTATAATTTGATTTTCTGTTGGATATATGAATCCAAGATTTGGTCATCAAGATATCCAAGGGCGGTAATTTTACATGTACATCCAAGGTTTAACCAAGATCAAGATTCGGGACTCCTCTGATTGCCATGAAGTGAGGGACTCTTTTGCCGCACGTGAAAGAGGGCTAAAAGGCTGCACAGTAAAGTTCTTTTCTTTGGCCGCACAAAAGGAGCAAGAAACGCAGTGACTTGTGCAGAAAATTCAACATCTAATTGAGGCATTTTTCTTTTTGTGGATACATGAGTGCTTCAATTCGTGAGGTAATTCTTAATGATTTATATATTGAACTATTACGTGAGACTAAATACTATATGATTAGGTATAATTTAGGGTTAGGAAACTCTTGAGGGTGCGGGGAATTGTAACTCTATAATTTTTCAATTGAATAGTAGATTATTTGTGGCTATCTCTTCTTATGAAATAAATACAGGTCATCGAACTGAAATACATAAGTCTATTTGTATTCTTTATTATTACTCACTGATTTCTCCTGTGATTTCGTTCTCTTGTGCTAATTTAATTGCAAACATATGTTAATTATCACATTATTTTACGAAGGATATTTTGGAATTGTTTCTAGGCTTTTGCTTGTTTAACCATTCTTTGGAAATACTGCTATTGCAATTACATTGGAGCAAAAATAGAATTGACTTTAGATTGTTGAGTGTTATGCCATCAACAACCAAGTAATGTCTAAGGTGTTGAATGGCAAGACTAAGTAGCCCGGAATGATGAGAGATGCCGATAGAGGATGAGTTAATGGAGGGGGCAAAGAGTAAAATTATGTTGAACCTTTCAAATGAGGTGTTAATAGAGGTGATTGAAGAAAAAGATACCATAGCAGTGTAGCCCACTTAGATGAGTTTAATAATCTCATAATGGATCTTGAAGAACCTTGATGAGACCCTATCTTATGAAAAACAAGACATGATAATGTTGGTGTCTCTACAAAAGTGTTATTAATTATTACTGGGGCGTATAACAATTGTGGTAAGTTAATAGATGGAAATTATATTCAAACTAATAGCAGTAAACCATCCAAATATGTGGCTCAATTCCTGATTCGTTTTTGTATTTTGGTAAGCTAGCACTATTGGTGACAGGATGACCGTACAACAGTGACTTCTAGAGTCGAGCTCAGTGCTGGGTTCGAGAGACCCTACAGATTAGTGGCGTGTTCTACTAATGATATTTGTTGGTCTCCGTCATGACTCTTCCGCATTTGTTTCCATTACATCTTCTCTAGTACAAGAAAAAGTGAAATATTCTTCTCCAAGTATTGTAGCATAAGAAAATTTAAATATCTTCCAATCCATCCGCTTTCATGTCCGAACATTACAATGCTTCATATCATATTCAAGGTACAATACATTTGTTATTTAAGGATTACGTAGAAAAATCAATGAATCGTTCATAATAATTGGTAGACAAATAGTGGAAATAGGAGCACTAAATAGTGTAATATGACTTAATAATAAAAAAACTACCCATATGCCAATTCGTTGCATTTTTATAGATTAGTAGGACACTCCTAACACCCCAATCAATCGCACCAACCTTTAAGATTGGACCTACAACTTTTATTGACATAATTAGCACGAGGCACGATATTTATGTTACCACTATGTCATCTTCAATTATTTGTCAAACTAGATATTTTTTAAACATAATTTTATCAATTGGGTCGAAGAGAACATTTCTTTTATTAGAGAGATGTACAAATATATATACTTTTTTCATTTCGGATCCCAATTCCATCCACTTGGTAGCACAATTCACATGGTAAGTGCTGGCCAGTTTTAGTCACTAAAGTGGCGGAGTGAAAAAAAAAAAAAAAAAAAGCCAAGTTAATGTCATCATAATGCACTTTGGCTGCATTTGGTAACCCATTTGTAAAGCCTTCTACAAAATCATATGTTTACCAAATAACATTTCTCTTAAAATTATTTTCCAAGATATTTTTTAATTTATTTTACCAAGCGGTCGTTATTTTGCGTGCTTTTCAAATTAAAATCTTTGCATTTCTCCAAAAGAAAATTCAAATCAAACGCAGCCTATCATGACCATAGGTCCACAGCCACCAAAGCTACTCCTATCGTCCAGAATCGACCATGGACAGTGGGCCAGCGGGCCAGTGGTAGAAAATATGTGCGGCGCAACTCAAAATAGATGACACTGTAATCCATGATAGAAATTTAGGCAAACCGCTCAACTTGTTATTTCATTTTCTTAAAGTTTTCTATAGGCTCATTTAGCACCTCCGTAGCCCCACATCAGTGCTAAATTTCCTTAAATTGCACAATAAAAAAGTCGAAACACTAAAACAAGTTCACGCTATATATTTTCATTGTCTAAAATGAACCGACTTATCATATATACTACTAGTACTTGATTGCATATTTTGACAAGCTCTAGAACTCAACGGCATGATGCAACAATTTTGGCAAACCGCATTTGTGGAGATTGTCATGTAAAATCAACAGATTTATCGAATATACTTGAAATTCTGACTTATGAAATTGTCGAGTAGGATTCTCTTATTGTCTTCGCTCCCACAGCTTATATCAAAGAATCTTTGGGAAAAAAGGATTCGGCTCTTAATGACTAATTTAAACGTTCGACGGTCCATTCTTTATTTCAAACATTCTGCATTAATTTAACAACCATGAGAATTGACAACAAATGTCATCAAATTATTATAAGGAAAAAACTCAATTCCTTTTATATCTGGAAAATTACGAATTTCTCAGCGTTTCCAACACATGAGACTCACTGGAATTGTGTGCATGACTGACTTTTCAGGCGGTACATGCTTTTCTTTGTTTTCCAACTGCGGCATGAGGATCTTCATGGGGCATTTTAATCATCTGTGGTTGCAAAGCCTCTGCATGAGGTTGTTTAGTTTGTAGCGTCTCATCGCACTGCTGACATTTATATTTGCACATCTTCACAATCAAGAAGACAAAAATAAAATTGAAATGGAGGGAGATGACCTCCATTTACCGACTGCTCCTAAAAACTCGTCGGAGTTATTTGACGAATATAGATTCATTTTTACTATGTTTTAGATAGCTTGCTCAAGAAGAAAGGATATACTACCCCGTCGAACCCTTGAAATTTACAGGCTGCTTTAGACTTCGTTACGAGAGAAGCGAGAGAAGCGCCCTCATCTAACTGGCCAAGCGGATCAGCGTGCGTACAGGAGGTGACCCAGGGAAGCGCTCTCATCTAACTGACAACCCTTCTCTTGTTAAGGAGATCTTTGTTACTACAGAACTCTCACTGGTTTATTTGATTTTGCAGACCTCCATCATCATTGACTTCAGGCGACTTATAGCCCTTGCCTCCGTCACCGTTCGCTTCCGTCAACTCCATGCTGCGACCTCTCTGTTCGCCCCTGTTCCACGGCGGGGGAAGTCCCAAAAACTCAGATCTCACTCGAGATTTCTTCCCCGGCACCGGCCATCAGTGAAGACGCTTCCAGGACTTCACTTATTCGTTTGATCATTGTTTGTGACCATCTACTGCATCCCCAAGGTAATTGCATAGTGGCAATCCATAAGAAAAGACCGATATACTGCTCTGTTCTGGTAGGTTGAGTCCGAATAATTTGATCGAAGTCTGAGAGGAAAACGATACCGATTGAGGAGCTAACGGTAGTCTGCACACACTTTGATGCCAGTCGCCACAGGGAATCGCCTTTTGCTATTCTTTTGTTTGAAGCCGATCGGCCATAGCTGCTGGTAATTCACCTTTTGCAAGATCGAAATGAGTATCTTCTGTTTTGGGTGTGCGAGAATGAAAACAGGGGCTGAGAGTCTAGTTCTTGCTAACTTGAAAATAGTACGTGTGAGGGGTTACATCCGTGATTGCGATTCATCCACGATAGTTTCATGTTGAACCGGTTTTGACCTCCACTAATTCGTCATCGTTTTGTTAGTTACCTTAGAGTTAAATTTCCGAGAATCTTGAATTTTAATATGCCTCACATGTTTGCGTACGCGTTTGTCTTAACATATTAGATCACTGATTGTCTTTGCTGAAGGCTTCTACTCTGCGGGTCATTTGAGCGAATGCATTTTCAGCATATGCGAATACATGCGTCCTCTGTCTACATGTCTTCTTGGGTTTATGTCATTGCTACACGACACTTACTTCCAAATACATGGGTTCTACGATGCGAATATATGAGCTCCGGCAGTGCAGATATACGAGTGAATGGATGAAGAATGACGAGCGAGTTGAGCAAGAATGAAAGGAAGTATAATGGAGGTTTGAAGAGATGGGAGCTTCCTGAACTTGAGAGTGATGTTATCTTTTTCTTGGTTTTTAGCGTAACTTGATCTCCTAGATAGTTCTTGAGATTTAAAAAAAAGGCAAAAAGACAAAAATTATAAAACCAAAAAATGGAGTAATAATTTAAATATAAAAGATGTTAGCAAATCTCTTAGATCTACGTCTAAGGAATAGTTCATATTTAGCATTTAATATCGTCAGTGAAGACCTCTAGTAGGAGATTTCTATTAGTCAAAACTAAATCTCGGTTTCAATTTTAGGGACTTAGCTCACAGGACTTCAGAATTCTGAGGCTTTCAACTTTCCTAATGATGGCATTTTCCCAAAGCAATCCGAATTTTTTTTTTTTTTTTTATATCAAGTGCTCAATTTTTTCATAAGGGGTTTTAAAAGCCTAACGTCTCTTTGGCCATTTTCTTCATTGGGCCCCTTTTCGTAGGCTTCACTCCCAACCAACTATGACTCATTCCTATTGAGCTGCTTCACCAGCGTTGGCGTCAACTATACTTTTTAAGTACATCGCAGGTGTCTTCCTTGCCTTCTCTCGTGGGTTTCGGGAACCGTGAGAAAAGGCGGGGAAGACCTCGGCGATGCAAACGGCAATCACGAGGGCATAGCCGATGCTGACATTGGTGAAGCGGCCCAACAAGGAGGCATAGCTGGCAGCGAATCCCATGAGGAAGGGCATAGTGAAGAATATGGTCCCCGCCATCATGATCATGTAGTGGATGTCGATCCAATTAGATGTCTGCCTCACCATCATCGACCCAGGGAGTGAGATCACATTGAGCATCCCCGTTAGGACTTAACTTGCATGTCAATTATCTTCGGATCCTTCTTTATGTATACCATTGCCTCGCTCATCGATCCTATGTCTTCCCAAATTAAAAAATAAAAAAATAAAAAGAAAATCTTATTTATTTCATGCCAATGTTCCCACGTAAACCGTAACCATATAACAAGAAGTTGAAATAATAAAAATAAAAAATACTTCGTGCCCTATTTTCCTCCATTTTCCTTGAATATATTTTCCTTATTTCATAATTGAGCTATAAATTCAAATCCATTCTAATTCTAAGTTGTTGAATTCATTCGATAGAAGTTTCCCCGATGCTGTAAGTATCAAGTTAAAATAAGTCTTTGTTTCAAGTTCTTCATTAGATGCTGTGCCCTCTTGCTTGATTTGATATGTGAAGAACATATTAAGAAGAGTAGAGCAGTATGATAGAGTCTAATTAGTAGGAATAAGCTTTGTTGATGCACGAATCGGGTGGATCCTCAAGAAGACAGTAACGGACCCGAATGCTTTGAAGTATTTGCGCCGCCAAAAATTAAAAAGTGGTCGAATGTTTGTCCTCCGTGGATCTCCAATGCCCAGATCAATGTCTTTTTTTTCTGAAATACTAAATATTTAGAAGGCATACACTGCCGAAGGACATTTGTACTTTGTAGAGGGAGATCATGGGCTTACTATACTGCGCTTATTTACAAGTTAGTGTGAACTATAAGCTTTTTCTTATCTATAGGGCCCAATTTTTTTTGTATTCGTCAAGCTCGGCCCAACCAATGCGATGAATCAAGCAGAATCTCTTCTTACCGAGAAAATATTCAGTGGTTAGTGCGCGCCATGTCATCCGCTGACCTGGTGCGCACTAACCAATGAAATACCGACACGTGTCCCCAAGCGGACCCGTTGATAAAGGGAAGGCGCTGATTTTTGGTCGGCTCGGCTCAGCTCCACCGCAGAAGAAAGGACGGTCAGCGTATTCCACCCGCTCAAAATTTTTTATCTCTCCTCACTCGAATTTGCTGGGTTTTTCTCTCTCTCCTCTCTCACCTCTCTCACTCTTCCCTTCCTCTCTCTTTCTCTCTCCGACGAACAGGACGCGACCTCCTAGTCTCCCTATGCCCTCCCTCTTTCCAACCGGCGAACCACCGCCAGCAACCAACGAACTACCGCACCGGACCGGCGAGAGGACCACGACCTCCCTCTCTCTCTCTGCCCTCCATCTTTCCGACCGGCGAACCACCGCACGGGACCGGCAAGAGGACCTTGAGCAATCAACGAACCACTGCACGGGACTGGCGAGAGGACCGCGACCTCCCTCTCTCTCTGCCCTCCCTCTTTCCGACCGGCGAACCACCGCGAGCAAATCAGATGTTTTTGTAGAGATCTCCCATCGTCGCCTTCATCTTCTTCCCCTTTTTTTTGTTTTGTTGTTTTTTTTCCCCTAGTGTTCTGATGGTGGATCTGGAGTTGCATATGGAGGATGATGTGATGTCTCACATCAACCTCGACGGCTTCTTCGGCGACCTCCCTGAGGCCAGCGACGTCATCGGCGCTTGCTCCTTGACGAACGCGTCGTCGTCGTCTCCAGACTTAGGGCTCTCGTGGTTCGACGAGATGGAGAACATCCTGATGAAGGACGACGAGGACGGCGGAGTTGTCAGTGGCGGGATTAGGGCTGATTCGAGCCAGGAGTTCTGCGATAGGTTCCTCATTGACGTGCTCGTTGACTCTCCGGAGATGGGTCCACGGAGATAGCCGACGGGTCCGGCAACAAGGAGGAGCCTGGATCGTCGGATGACGGAAGGTTGATGGGGCTAACGGTGGCGGTGAAGCCTATGATCCTGCTTCTAAGAAGCTCAAGAGGTATGTTGATTTGGTTCAGCGCCTTCTCTGTTGCCTGTAAAGTTTTGGGTTAGTGATCTGCAGGGGGTGTGTGATGTCTGCTGCGTGCGGCTTGAGTCTGTCTAGCCTTACCTAATGGATCAAGTAAGCCACGCTTCTCGGTTTCGACCCAAGATCCGATGACCTTAGTACGTTGAGATCCCGGATCAATTTTCCATGGGGACAATCAATGGAATATGAGATTTACAAGGCAACAAACGCAATCTGAGGTTATAGTAAGGTAGGGGCAAGGTTCAGATGATACTGTCCACCTAATGATTCCATCTGTGTATTTCTTAGAACAGTTGGCTAGTATTGCTGTTGCTACTTGAAAAATAAATGCTCTCTATAGTGGACTTAACCTTTGACAAGGGAGGCCATTTTCTCATTATCATCGATGAAGCGGTGATTTAATTTTAGATATGTTTAAGATCTTTGTAAAACTATTCCTTAAGAGTTTTTTTGTATTATTGGTGCAAGATAAAGTAATTAAGAATTTTTCTTCCCTTTTTTTTATACTTTGGCATTAAAATTAGGTTCTCTTGCACTTCTAGTGTGGTTATTAAGCTTATTATATGATGCATTCTGATTGCTCAGGTGGGTTCACTAAAACTTGAGAAGGCAATTCCGATGCCATTTTACGACAAGCAAAAGGCCTTGCAATAATTACTGTTGTGAAAGTTGGTATGATGGTAACCTACAATATTGGAACCGGCCTTGTGGTTGCTTGTAGGGAAGACAGCTCATGGTCTCCACCTTCTGCAATTTCTTCATGTGGAATAGGGTGGGGAGCACAGGTAGGCTCATTTTATCGTATCCCTGGATTTTGATTTCATCAACCTTAAGGGCCAAGCGTCGGAACCAACAAGTGTTTTTGGCTTTCATGCAGTCTGCAGATTAACCGCGTGAATCAACGTGCTCAAAATGATTGTTTAGATAATAAATGCCAATTTGATTTTTTACTCCATCCGGAATGCTTGACGTATTGTCTACTTCATTTCCATGGTCTCTGTGAGAATTTTCCTTTGTAAATGTCTGGTCTATCATCCTTCTATTTCATGGAATGTGCCATTTGTTTCTCCTTTCTGGAACTCTATCTAAGAACAGTAGTTCTCGGGATGAGATTTGGACTTTTTGTTTGATTACCATGTTGCCATTGAGTTTTCAAGTTCCTTTCGCATCTCTGTTCCCTTTCTCTGAATTTGTGTTTTGCTTTTTTGTGGAAGTGGGAGAAGTCCCCGAGCCGAGATTGCCCTTGTGTTACTTATAATCGTTCCCTTTCGTTAACATGTCTATCGCATTAATAGCTTCTGCTTGTGTGGCTTAAGCTCGAGCAAAGAAGTCTTGCATAAAACATAAAAATCAACTAAAGAAATCTTTAGTCGATTCCCCTTCCTCCCGAAATGATAACAACAATAATAGTAAAAATCAAATACAGTAATGAAAAGATTATCCCTGCAAGAAATGTTTGATTTTGTGTTATATTTTTATGTAGATATATCCTTATTCCAGTCAATAGTAACCAGTCAAGGGTGATTGCAGGCTGGAGGAGAATTGACAAACTTCGTTATAGTGTTGAGAACAACTGAGGCTGTGAAGACATTTGGTGGTACTGCTCATTTTTCAGTTGGGGCTGGTTTGAGTGCAGCAGTTGGTCCCATTGGAAGGGCTGCTGAAGCTGATGTACGAGCGGGGGATGGTGGCTGTGCTGCTTGTTATACGTACAGCTGCAGTAAAGGTACTCATCTATATAGCTATTTTTCCTTTAAAGCGTGGAGTTGTCCTCTGGACTGATTTTTGGGGTATGTATACATTGCTATGCAAAAAAACATGGATAGTATCCTATGATATTAACCGTTTTAATGAGTAATTTCTCTATTTTTATTAAATCCTAAGTGGATGCAATAACAGTCTCGGGACGTAGAAAAACTGCTCATTTTGCAAAGGATCTTGTTCTCTCACTTTCTTTCTTCCTCATTTGTCTCTGTTGCTGAGGTGAGCTATGTAGTCTAGCTTGTATGGCATGGGTATCTGTCCTTAGGCAGTCATGTAAAAGACTATTCTCTGATTACTTAAAATGCTCTTGCACAAATGCTATTTATATATTCAATAAAATGATGATACTCTTTACCTTTTCAAGCTATGTGAAGCTGTTTTCATTAGATCATTGGTTGAAAAAGTTTCTACAAAAAGCATTTCTTGAAAAGCTTGCTTGTTGCCCATTTCTTAGTGCCAAAGAAAGGGGAAAAGGGAGAGACATTAGTTGAGAAAGCTTCTGTAGGGATATTTTTGAATAAGCAATCATTTGAGAGAACACTGAGCTTGATTCGTCATAGATCCTACTTAAATTGAGACGCTCATAGTAAAAAGTTGGAGAGGTCTAGAATTTGTATTTCTCATTTTCCTATCATTTCATTGCCGCAGTCTATGGGGCTCGTTCGCTTTACAAGGTCTTTAATTGTTCTCAACTTTTTCATAAAATAATTGGCAGGTGCTTTTGTTGGATGCTCCCTTCAAGGCAGTGTCGTGACAACGCGGACAAGAGAATATTGCTGATTTTATGGCAGCCAGTCTATAAATGCATTGGACATACTACTTGGTTCGTTGCCGAGGCCGCCAGCTACTGCCATCCTTTATAACGCACTCGCAGACATGTATCAGAAGCTGGAGTGGTCATCACCATATTAGTGCTGTACAGCTTGGTCAATTGTCCCCGATACTGCCTATGGAAGTTCTTAGCTGCAATTCTTGCCACTGTAAAGTTGTCTATTCTTATCAAGTGTACAGCATGTTCAAACTCATTGCTTCCCTCTCTTCGTCGGGGGGTTTCAGGAGAGGAATATGTAAATAGTTATAATTGTTGGGATCAATCTTTGGAATGTACATATAGCTATCCATTTCATATTTGGTGTTTACTCAAGGTATCAGGGAAGACAAGCAAAAACCACCCTTCTTTTCAGATTACTTTGAAGATTGCTTGGGCATGTCCTAGATGGAGGAAATTTTATGTGATTGTTCATGATGAGCCCAGAAAAACAGGTTGCGTGGTCACGACCTGATATACAGCTCTTCTATGGATCTTGTTCGGTACTGCACCGCGCGTTAGACTCGAGTCAATGCAGTGTAGCGGAAATCCACCTCCCTCCTTGTTTCGAAGTAGTGCATACAGATCATAAACAAGAGAAAATTGCTGATTTTGAGTAGATCCGAGATTTTTATGTAAATTCCCCCAGAACCACACCCATGATTAGCCTGTATGATTATAGCAGTTGCTTTGCCTAAGTGGGTTCATGATTTGGTTCAGCGCCTTCTTGTGTGTCCTTTAAGCGGAAAAACGCAAGAAAGGGAAATCCGAAACCTCTTAAGCATGATATGTTGCCGCATTTCAGCCCTCTCTACCAGCGGTTGCCACCTACCACCGCCCGTGGCAGCGATGGTGACACGCCTCTAAGTTCAGCAATGGTTTGGTCTCCCGTTGGATAGGAAGGACTGCCGAGGGGACATAAAATCATTTGAGTTTTTCCTCTTTCTTTGTCCTAGACTAGAACTGTTTTTCCTTTTCTCTACTCAAATCGAATACAAAGTGATCGATTCCCTTCAATTTTTCTTTCTTTTTCTTCAGTGAATATCTAAAGAAAATCAAATAGGTCTTCTCTTTTGTTTTCTCTTCTTACGTTATTATCATCGAGAGTCCCTTTTTTACCCTTATCTCTATCTGAATGAAACAGAGTCGGCAATCTCAGATTGAGATCTCTCTGTTCTAAAATAGGATCAAGCTGTGTTTGACTAGAGGGCAACATGGAGTTAGATGGAACAAAATGAGGGATTGAAAATTACAATCCTCGAACTTCTTTATATCAAATCACTTATCCAACGACTCATTTTATATATAATCGTATGTACTATGGATGCTTTCTAATATAAATTACTGAAAAATTACAATATAAAATACTAGGATTAGAAAAGAAATCAAACAAACAAAAAGAAAACCTAGACCTAATGACTGCCCCCGAAACTCTAGGACAACAGCAACGTCCTCCTCGATGGCGGGCGACACCAACACCACAACGACCCCCATGGTGGCGGCCGTCTCCGTCGCAATGGTCACTTAAGACCGCCGTAATTGATTCTCCATCTCACGCGCACCCGTGAGAGATACAAAGGCAACCACCGCACACCATTCGGGTGAGAGATAGAGAGAGAGCGAGCAAGAGAGATGGCCACCCAATAAATAAAACAAGGTCATTGTTAGATATCATTGTAGCAACAAAAAAGCACAATAGCAAATGGCAAACAAAAAATTTAACTCAACTGATGAGAGAATAATATAACCAACCAACTCTAATATAAGCTCACATCCACCTAATGCGAACATTTAAACTCCAGCTTGAAATGAATATTCACAATACCTCTTCAGCTTTCAAGGCGACTCCAATTGAATCGTTGACATAAGATAAGGACACTTCCATATTGTATAGGGACAAATCAGGATAAACGAATGACTCCCCATTAAAGTATATCACTTCAACTGGTTGAACTTCATACTTGTTCCCACAGTATGCTGAGAAGATTGTCACCTAAAGGAAAACACTTGCCCGCATTAGTCCTCTATACAAAAGGATGGGTGTAGAGAAAAGGACAAACAATTGAGTATGCTCACCATTGTATTTAGAACTATCTTAGCCTTTGTTAAGTCCGTCATAGACATTCAATGAGAACATTTTTTGTCTTTAAAGTTTTTGCCGGATGTGCACCATTGATAATTGGCGGCAGAGAAAGACACGCTTCCGCATGGAGTAAAAAATTAGCCTTTTCAAAGTGATAAGAAGCTTAGGGTGCGTTTGGTAACATTTCTGTTTAAAAATTGTTCCAGGAAACAGAAATAGAAAAAAGTATTTTTGTTCCGAGGAACAATTTTTGAACAAAAAAACGCGTTTGGTAAATTTGTTGGGAATAAAAATGAACAAAACACGTTTGGTAAATTTGTATAATTTTTTTATTTATTTTATTTTTTAATATTTTTATTTTATTTTTCTATTTTCTTTCTTATTTTTCTTATTTATTTTTCCTTTTTTTCTTTTTTTCTTCTTTTGGTCGGTCGCCGGCCTCGGCCATGGCCGACGACCGGCCGACGAGGGCCGGGCGGCCTCGACCAGCCACGGCGAGGCTCGCCGGCCCCGGCGAGGCCGAGCCTCGCCGTAGCCGGGCGAGGCTCGGCATCGCCGGGCCACCACCAGGCGACGCCGAGCCTCGCCGCCGCTAGGCGAGCTCGGCCTCGCCGGATTTGGGCGAGATCGAGCTCCCTCAGCCCGGCGCGAGGCCGAGCTTCGCCGGGGGCCCGGCGACGCTCCGGCGATGTCGCCGGCCCTCGACGGCGTCGCCGGCCAAAGAAAAAGAAAGAAAAAAAAGAAGAAGAAAAGAAGAAAAAAAAAAAGAGAAAAGAAAATGAAAAGTGTTTCTAAAATTTGTTCCGTAAACAAGAAACAACTTTTTTTTTCTGTTTCTTGTTTCGTTCCATGTGTGTTTCGGGAACAAAAAAATAATTTTGGAACAAAAACGCAAACAAACGCGTTTGCCTTTTGTTTTGTTCCCAGAACAAAAACAAAAAGTTGTTTAAAAACAGAAAAAAGAAACGAAAACAAAAGCAGCCTTAGTCAATCAGTATCATTTCGGTCAATGTAGATGCTCGCTAATCAATCGACTATACATCACAAATATCTCGTCAAATTGTTGATTGCAAGACACCCAAAAAGTGGATGAAGCATCACTTTGCCCACACTGTTTGGCTATGACAGCTAAATAATAACTACAATTTGTTCACATTGAGCATATTCAATGGGAACCAAAATTGTGAAGCCAATGGCAACAGTGTAATCTATTCGCAACTGGAGTAACCAAATATCATTGGACTTGAATGAGCTAGATTAGAACCCCATGTGCAAAAAAATTCGAAACCAATCTTTTAAAAAGCCGACCCCGTTCAAACAGATAAACAACTTAACGGTCAACCATAATTGGTTGTTGCCTAATTAATACATTACCAATAAACATCAGTCCACAGCTAATCAAGAATTTATGAAGCAATCAACTGTATCATTTCTAATTATTCAGGACGTCGAAAAGAAAATATCATCCACTGTTGTCAAGCAAGGCCCTAGCCTAAAATAAGGGACATGTTACATTAAAAGTTTGGGATGAATCCTCTAGCAAGAAATTTTTTTAACCTTTTTTTTAAAATGAACCCAAAGAATGTATTAGCAAGGTAGATCTGAAGTCATGAAATGATATTCCGGAAAAAATTAATTTTTGTACTACATTATAGCATCTTTCTTATTGACATTAGGCACTTGCTTTCCCATATCAAATTTTGTGACACCGCATGCAAAAGTTCTATTTCCCGATATGGTACCTAGCAATCGGTGGAGAGAGAGATGAAATAAGAATGGAGTGCTAAGTTCAGTGTAAAGGTGTACATAGGAAAGACAATGTTCAAAGAAAAGCAAAGATGTATAGAAGACTACACATTTTCACCTTTTTCCCGGCTCTCTTAAAAGTAATGTTATAGGCATAAGACTAGGCTCGGAAGTCTCCGACTGTGCTAATGTAGAGTCGACAGCTGCTTTTCTAAAAACTTCGCCCTTATAATAAAATAATATACCTCCTTTCTCAGTTTTGTTTAGAGAAAGGAACAAAAAGGGTCAAAGAACATGACCTAATTTCATCTTTTTCCTTGAGGGAATGCCTCAGAGAATGACCAGCCTTACTTGAGGTGCTTTTGAAGTCGCCACATTGGGTGCCTGCCCAGGCAACTCTAGTGCTTTTGAGAACACTAGTGACACCTAAACAGAACAATTGACCTCACTTCAACTCATAAACGAGACCAAGAACTTAGTGGCTTAATGTGGCAGAAGATGCTTGAAGACCTAGATTATTTTCTCTTTGCAAATTGAACCCAATGCATTGATCAACCCCCAAATAACTCAAGGTTGCAATATTAATGACTTAAGTGGCAATGGTTGAATCAAAACTAACTCAACATGTCATTACATTTAAGTGGTTATTTATTATTTTCCCTTAACATCAATATACACACTTCATATTTATACATGGAACTCACATTACAAAGAAGAGTGTATGAAGAAACCAAGATACCTCTTTGAATCATAGATAACAGGGAACACAAAGCGAGTTCTCTATTATGTGCAAGAACTTCTTCAATTTCAAATATGACTGCAACAAAGTAGCGAAAAACAGGTAAAACAACATGGCAAAAATGAGGAAATATTACATAATTCTTCATTTACAGGAAGATATCAACTAGACCATTAAAAGGAGCAGCTATTGAGGACCCACCTTATAAAATTCCATTAGTTCATCAGCTCAAGTTCTTCACCTAATATCGAACAAAACTAAGGCGCGATCAGCCAACACATCAATCACGCTTGGTAGAGAAAACAAAACAAATATATAAATGAAAGCAATCTCATGAACTCAAAAGTGGCATTGACATGTTAAGCATACTTAATTCGGAATAATTCACTTTGCAAAATAGTAATTAGAAATAACACGCTAATGCATTGGAAACTACAAAATTTCCTTTTTAGTTACTTAGTAAGTCTCCTTAGAGCACTGTTAACAAAAGGGCACTTGTTAAGCATACTTATTTAATATGATTCACTTTCCAAAGAAAAATTACAAATACCACAAGAACAATCTGTGCATCCAATTGAAAACCATAAAAATTTCTTAATCAACTACTTAAGAATTGCCCCTATAGAACAGCTTAACAAAATCCTTACAAATACATAGATCTTCACTACAGATCGACTCATGGCACATGCATGAACAGAAAAATACAATCTTTATCATGAAACTACCTCGCTTCAAGGGGACGAAACTTATACTAGAAGGCGGCAAAGCCCGAGACCAAAGGAAAAGGAACATGAGTCGGTGATACGCTGCACTTCTCGTAACATTTTATCATACTTTGCTCTAAGAAACATTTAGCCGTAGCAGATATATAACTCGTACATATTAAGAAGAAACATTTAGCTGTAGCAAATATATAACTCATACATATTAAGCTAAACCAAATGTGCAATTCCTTGTCATGTCTGTTTTCGTCTATGCTTTATCTAGTAGATGAGCACTCCTGATAGCGAAACATAATACTACGAATTTTTGGGATCAAAATAGAGTATCTCGGATATATATAGTAATACCATCCTCTCGGGACAAGCTCGAGAGGATGACAAAACTTGAACTGGTCAAAGCTTGTCTAGCTAGCCGCAACTCCTCGAAAACATGTAATAGATGCTGAGGCAAAGTGTGGGGTAGAAAGAAGCTTCAAGAGGGAATCTTTCGGCATTTAAATATATAGAGAGAAAAAAAGGAAAGAATAGGTGAGCACAAGCTTCCAGCCCGGATAACACTCTATCATGACAAGATCCATTATGCCAGCAATTTGAAAATCTTCCATTTAAGTTCTAGCTGGGCCTTAGCTTCAAGCGAGGATAGTAGGACATGTGCAGAATTCTTCATTTTAGATTCTAGTTTAGGCGATTAGTTCAAACACACACCTCATAGCTGAAGGGGCCTTCTAGCGTATCCAAGTCGAGTCCCAATTGCACCGTGTTCTTCGCCTAAAATATCAAGAGAATCCGAGCATGTCAATCCAAGCAGAACATTTTGAGGATCTAGCATAAGCACAAGCATCTGATGTACTAAGTGGAGGGATTGGGGGGCTGGGCATCTATTACATGCAAATAAAATATCAAATTGAATATAGATCTCGAGAATGAAACTAGTTCAAGCAACATATCTATCATCACCACTTCACCAAATTATTCAAAACAACTCAGTGGAGTCCTCTCTTCACATCCAGCATTTCTCACAATTTAAAGCCCTCCTAAGGGTAATAATATATATGGCCCCTACGAGCACATAGAGCATAAGCAACGGTGAAGCCATGACTTATTTTAAAAAAAAAAAAATAAATAATGCTTCCCGACATCTTTAATTTATAAAGTAACATTATTGTATCACACTAAAATGCACGCTTGCAAAGACAATTGGCTGCATGCTGGAAATTTTTTAAAACCATTGCTCGGACAAGCCATATAGGACGTTGCATCTCAATGTAAGATCATGGTCGCTCTTCTTTACATTTAAGGTTCAAATGAACACAGTAAAAGCTTCCCAAAAATGTGTTGTCCTCCCGCCACTCCCTCTCAAACCTAAAATCTTGAAATAGAGAAGGAAAACAGGTATTATGCTGCATGTTAAAGATCCAAAAATTAATACCGGCAAATGTTCTGATGGAGCTTGTCTTGAAGATCAATGAAGCTGTTATAACTGGCTTCATCAAATGTTATCCCTCTTAAGACAGCATAAACAACGTATGGACGGATTTGTGAGGTCTGCAACACATAAATGGTCACTCAAGTAATAAATGATTCCAGCATAGATCAATCTAGACAGATCAATCCTCACATATCAGCACCTCTGGTTTTACATGCATCTTAAGCATTGATCCCCGTTGATGTTACGAAGACTGTATTGAGGTGTCTCCTCCTGCTTATTGAATGCACGTAGGGCCTGAGCAAGCCCTTCAAGGCAAAGCAAGTCGTATCTCGTGCATTTCCTGAGGATACCTTATTATTATAATAGTATAGTCATTTCTACAGTACATGCACGAATTTATCAAGAAGAATAATCATTAATTACCAATACAGACTAAAATGATGATAAACCCGTCATCTATTTGAAAACTTGACTTATAACTAAATAATGAAGTTTCTAGATGACATGATTCAAAATAAAGCCAACAGCATTAAGGAGTCAATATCGCAACCTGCTGACCAAATCTAAAAAGGCTTGTTACGTTTCTTGCCGACGATAATACCTATAAAATTTGGGGATTGACCCATCTAGCATGACAAAATGTTGAACATAAACTAAATTCAAGATCAACCCCTTTCAGACCATTATCATGAACCGGAATCCCAAGGGTCGAATATCAACCTCGCTTTACCCATACAACTAGAATTCTTCACAAAGTGGTGAAAAGATGTCCTAACTTGTACCAATCTTTAGAGACTATTAAAAGAAACTATTAACACATAAGTAAGAAAAGCCTCGACGCACACTATAAATGCTACATCACATGGACTACTCAAAAGCTGAGCCTTTTTCAGGTGGTAATGTGTTTATGAAGCCTCTAATTACATGCAATTGGTCCTTCACATTGATCGACCGAAAAGATAACAAAAAAAAAACCTACGGCAACATCATAACATCAAAGAAAAGATCGAACCACACAGCATCCCGATAGCCATTACGAGCAACATGGTCCGCGAAAGAATTTAACCCATCCGAAGTCGGACACTAGCATCTTAAACCCCCGAACCAAAATTCACCCACGACTCGTGAAACAGCTCCAAACCCATCCGAAACACACAACATCTAACCGAATGCCGAATCAGCTTCGCAGCCACCCGTTCGCCGAACTTCGATTTTGTAGATGACTTCCTCGTCCTCATCGGTCCGCCTTCCGTGCTTCTCCTTTCGATGGTCGCCTTCTCCGTCGTTTGGCCAGCACAAACAAAGAAGCCCAACCCCTCACCTTTTAAAAAAAAAAAAAAAATCCCCCCCACAAAAAACCCAGGTCTTATTTGCTCGCGGTAGTTCGCCGGTCGGAAAGAGGGAGGGCAGAGAGAGAGGGAGGTTGCGGTCCTCTCGCCAGTCCCGTGCAGTGGTTCGTCGATTGCTCGAGGTCCTCTCACCGGTCCCGTGCGGTGGTTCACCGGTCGGAAAGATGGAGGGCAGAGAGAGAGGGGGAGGTCGCGGTCCTCTCGCCGGTCCGGGTGCGGTAGTTCGTCGGTTCTTGGCGGTGGTTCGCCGGCCGAAAGAGGGAGGGCGAGAGAGAGAGGGGGAGGTCGCGGTCCTCTCGTCGGTCCGGTGCGGTAGTTCGTCGGTTGCTGGCGGTGGTTTACCGGTCGGAAAGAGGGAGGGCACAGGGAAACTAGGAGGTCGCGTCCTGTTCGTCGAAGAGAGAAAGAGAGAGGAAGGGAAGAGTGAGAGAGGCGAGAGAGGAGAGAGAGAAAAACCCAGCAAATTCGAGTGAGGAGAAAGAAAAAATTTTGAGCGGGAGGAATACGCTGACCGTCCTTTCTTCTGCGGTGGTGCCGAGCCGAGCCGACCAAAAATCAGCGCCTTCCTTTTCTCAGCGGATCCCGCTCGGGGACACGTGCCGGTATTTCATTGGTTAGTGCGCACCGGGTCAGCGGATGACGTGGCGCGCACTAACCAGCGCACTATCCACTGAATATTTTCTCTTCTTACCTTTAGTACAGTTCCAAGAGAAGTGACAGCTTTATTCAAGGCTCAAGCTACTACGAAACGCATAATGAAGCAATATGACAACATTCAAGAAAAGTGACAGGTTACGAGTGGTAGGTCAATATTCAGGATAAGTGGTCCATACACATGATCTTGTAGAGCTAAATGCAACTCTATTGATGTAAAAAAATAACAATAGAACGATCCAATGAAATACTCATCAATTAGAAGTAAAAAAAAAAAGAAAAATACTTTTCTCCCGTGCTTTTATGTTTTGTCTAATCAAATCCTCATAATTTGAATTTTCTAACAAAATTCTTATACTTGCACAAATAGCCAAATGAAGATCTTCCAACTCCATATTTGGCCAAACTCATCCGATATGATTGTCCAATAACATTAGGACATTTTATCGAAAAAAAGAAAGAAAGAAAAGAATTCGAAAATTGTGCCCACATCATGCTATGATGTCATCTGATAGTCGCATCCCCAGATTTGACATTGGGAGACTTGATTAGATAATTTGTGCAAGTGAAATAATTTGATTAGAAAAATTAAGAATTAAAAAATTCATGAAAGTGTAGGAGCGGAAGCAAAATTTTTCCAGAATTAAAATATCCGATGGAAATGCATCCTAGGAGGGGAAATTCTCACATAGATTGAGTTCAAGGCCCGACCACATATAATCACATGGAGTTCATACAAAAAGAAAAAAGAAGGATGATTTCTGAACTCCCAACATGATCATGACCGCGTGCACAAATATGGTGGCTCATCCACAAGCCTTGCTCGTCCGTGGCTCGTGAGGCGGCTCATCCACAAATCTAGTGGCCGCGGCTCATCTGCGGCTTCGAGCCTTGACAGCGAGCTCGATATCCCAATGGCCATCAACTGCGAGCTCAAATAGCAAATAATAAACAGATGAACAAAGTCGGGCTTGAGTGCAGCATGGGCGAGCAACGCCAACGACAGTCAAACGCACCCGGCCATGGACAGACTATGCTAACGAACAGCCAAGGACGAACTATTTGCTGACGGCAGCCTTGGACGCATTCAGCCATCAACAGCCAAATTTGGAGAGCAACGCCAGCGGAGGCTAGAAGCGACGCCAGCAGAGGCTAGACGCGGCGCTGGCAAAGTGAAGGAGGAACTAAAATTAGTTGAACACACTCTTGAGAATTGAGATGACATGGTCAGTAGTCTGTGACCTTTCTTCTGCCACTAAAATCTCATCCTAGAAGAAATTAGAATCGCTTGTAGATATCATCTAGTTAGTCTCTTCTGCAATCAGTTTGGTCCACTTCACAAACATTGCCACAAGGAAGACAAATATCTTCCCTCTCCCTCTTAGATCCAGTCATCCATGACAGCACAATGCTAGGATCAAGGATTGAACGTGTTGGTAATCTTGACAGCTTTTGGTGGCGTTCTTGCAAGATTGATTTGATTATCACCGTTTGGAACATCCCAAAATTGCCTACATCAGCTTGTTTTTGATAAAAGCAGAGTAGATTCTATATGCAAATTGCATTCCTGTTTCCAGGAAACCTGTCCCTCGACCACAATGCACTTGAGTGGTTTGTCAAGAAGAGTGCTAGTATTCTCATGAAGCCATCGATTTAGCTTCTATACCCTTCACCATAATGCACAAAGATCCATTCAGTTTTTCCCGACACTACGTCTGCATTATCCTGCAGGACATGTACTTTTCCTGTCCTGGCTGCGAAGACTTCTCACTTGGAAAAACCCCTGGGCCTTGCAGATACAATGTAATTTGCCTAAGTAACAATCAATGCCGTCTTTTTTTATTTTTTATTTTTTATTTTCTGGATTTTTCTCCATCTCATCATCCTAGAACAGGAAAAGATGAGATAAGTCTTCTAACGGTTAAGTTAAATTCATTTCTTCATCAAACTAAACTAGGGATTAACTTTTTGCTGCAGCAACTTGTTCCCACCGATGCTAGGTCTTTACTAATACCTTAGCAACCTGCTTTGTTGTTAAATTATATGTTGAGTTTGAGATGTGTACAAAACCTTGAAGGATTTTGATTTGTTCAAATTCAGTGTGCGCTTTAATCCAAGTCAAATTTGGACTTTTTGGGCTTTGGAAAATTTGATTTTGTTTTCTGTTCGAGGAAGAGTATTATTTATTTTTTACCGTTTCGACTTCGTGGGCTTTTTGTTTATATCGCATATAGAGGAAAGACTTCTTTTGGCCGTACAAAAGAAGAAGAAGGGGCTCTCATGTGTATATATATATATATACATGCACTTGTGGGGTCAGTAGATTTGTCGAAGGAAATAAAGTGAAAAGGCGCGGGTTCTAATTTTCTCATCCCCTTCAGCCGCAGCAGCGAAAAAAGAAAAGAAAAAGGTGGAGTTCTTCTAGCCACACGGAGAGGAAAAGGAAGAGGAACACACGGTGATCTTTTTTGCGCGAAGAGTTTACATCCTCGTTCTCTTTCCGGAGATACGGGTGTTTAAAACTGTAATTCTCCACAAGGCTAAACGCTCTGATTGAGGTGGAATCTAAGGTTCAGAAGCGCTTGAGTATGTGAGCTATTGTACTTTATACTCGTTCGATTGATTGGTGTAAATTATTTACAACTGATCTCCCTATAAAGTAGATAGCCACATTGAGACTTCATGCGTTCCTTATTGTTCCTCGTCGATTTATCTGGTTATTTCATTCTTGCACGTTGATTTAATAATAGGATTCAATTGGCTTCCGCATTAATTTTATAACAATTGGTATCGGAGCTAAGTTTAGAATCTTCTCTAAATTTGATTTAGAGTTTTTGCTTGTATGATCATTGTTCAGAAATTTTGTTGTTGCAACTATGCCTAGAGCAAAATAGAAATTCAAAAATTTAATGGGAGAAACAACTCGGGCGGCGAAACGAGATGAGACATTGGATGGCAAGGCTTAGTTGCGGGAAATGATAAAAAGATGCCAATAAAGATGAGCTAATGGAGAGGGCAAAAAGTATAATCATGCTGACACCATCGGATGAGATTTTAATAGAAGCAGTGGAGAAGAGAGATGCCACAGCGTTATAAGGAAAATTTCGGGCTCTTTATATGAGAAGGGGTTTAAATAATTATCATATATGTTGAAGATGATGTTTCTGTTTCAACAATCTGAATGTACTTTCACCAGAGACCACTTAGATGAGTTTAATAAGCTCGTAATGGATTTGAAGAACGCAGGTGAGATCCTAGTTGATAAGAAAATAGGACATGATGTCGCTGGCCTTTCTATTAGAGACATGAGATTATTGTATCTATTCACTGTTACGGGGTTGTTTCTCCAATGAATCGCTGAGAAAGTTGCAAAATGACAGTATTGCAAAATGTAGCATGAGGTCGATCACTTGCCCCTACTAGTCTCAGGCTTCATCGATTATGATCTAGATGGTCTAAAAGGTAAATAAACTTTTGGAAATGCGTCAATCGCATCCTTAGCGTGCAAAACTTGCCGAGGAAGTCAAGCCTGTCGTTATTCCCCACCTTTGGATCATATTGTTTTAATCTGGGACCGTATCACGATATTAACCGACGTTCACGATGTCACTCTTTCTTGCTGCCCGTTTTACCTAGTCCGTTTCGGTAGAATTCAACGATTTGATCCCAACCCTTGCTTTTCTCAAATGGTCCGATCTCCACCGTTCAGGAGGAAGTTCACCGTGTAGCTCCCTATGATCATCGGCATAACTCTTCCAAACCACTTGAATTATTGTTTAGTTAATCAAGATATTTCGTTTTTGTGATGATAATTAACAGGTGACCAGAATCATTTTTGTGGTGATAATCATTGTTTAGGGAATCAATGAAACCTAAATACATCGAATTCCATCTTTTCAAACTTGAGACCTACCAAGATAAAAATAAAAATAAAAAATAAAAATAAAAACTTGAGAACTACCATCCTCAAAGTTGATTAATCAAAGATCTCCATCAAATGGTCCACTCAATATAATTTATCCAAACCTAACAATATTATTAGCACACTACTCAAGCAACAACCTTATCTTCAACTAAAACGTGAACACTAACTGCCCAAATATCCAAAACAGTCACAACACTAGTTATTAAAGGCCAAGCATAACAATACACTTAAGGCAAATGCCAAATCAGAATTAACTTTTTTCTGCAGCAGCTTATGCACCCTTCCATGCTTAATCTTACCGCAAACATAAGGGACTTCATCCCAACATCAACAGGAGGAGTAACTTGATTGTGCAGCAAGTCATTCCTAGCTCTCCATATATTACATATGGAAGCCATTCCACAGTAGCTTCAGCATAATCAACTCGAAAACTAGTCCCTCGGCAGCCTGCTTTATCCAGTGAAGTCCAGGAGATCCTGGGAACTCGGTCGGTAGCACATAGGACTAGAGGTCTCCTCCACATCTGCGAAGGGAGAAGAGTTCTGTCAAGAGGCTTGCCGTCACCACTTTCTTATTTCTGTCTTTTTTCTTTTCAAGTTCATGTGTACTGTAAGCTAGTTTAGATTAATGATCAACAGCCCCAGATAGTCTATTTCCAGCTTGATTGTTTCGTTCACTTTACTTTTATTTTTTTCATATTTCGGCATTCTTTAGTTATTTGAGCAACTTTGACATAGCCATTAATCTACCAAGATTAAAAATGACTTCCTGCAGCATGAAAAAATGACTTCCTACAGCATGAAAAAAAAGAGGGACCTAAGCCACAAATAATTAGAAGAACATATTGATACCTAGAACTTGACCTGGTCAGATATTGCGCACCTTTGAGAAAAGTATCGTATGTATCGGAAATCGATGTGGCACACAAATGGGTTTTCACAAAATGGAATTAATTACCTCGGACAAATCCACATAAAGTTTCTCTTGTGATGGACCTGGGAGAGGGGAGACATGTCCTTAGAGCAAACTCCATTACTTCTGGCAATTTCACAGATTCACAAACTCGATCACATTGTGAATTCATTCATCTCTCCATTGCTAGAATCAGTCACATTTTGCTCATAGAATTGAACATGAACTTCTGGGAACATCTGACGATGTGGTTCGTGGAGGAACTCGGGAATTATTCAAGCCTGCGAGAATAGTTTGTACTATTGAGGGAAGCTAATAGATGATATTATATCCAAAATAGCAGCAGAACATCCAAAGATTAGTTCAATTCCTGTTAGTTTTTGTATGTTAATTTGTGTGACAGGATGACAGTATATTCATTTTAACAGCAGTGACTTACTTGTAGAATCGAGCTCAGTGTCGGGTTCTGGAGACCATAGAAAACCTATAGTCAATGGCAAGTTCTGAGAATAGTAGTTATTGGTGTCCATCACTGATTCTTCAGCATCTGTTTCCCTTGCATCTTCCTGGTACAAGAAAAAATGAATCAGTCTTCTTATCCAATCCATCTGCTTTGAAGTCCGGCCATTCCAATGCTTCTTATCATAGTTAAGGTACAATGCATATTTTATTTTATTAATGGATCATGCGTAAACCAAGGTTGTACATTATACACCTTGGTTTACACAGCACGTTGAAAACTAATTATACAAACGAGTGCTAGCAGATCCATCACAATCCATAACTTTATTAATTTCCGGCAAATATCGACATGAAAGGACTTGATGAACTCAACATAATTATCCAACTATTTGGCAGTATGATGATTATATATCTATTAACTATGTAGATATTTCACCAACAATTTATTGGCTACTTCATATTTCGCTCTAATTAGATTTAGCTATCAGGGGAAAAAAAACGTACGTTCTGCCATTTGATTAGATAAAGATGTACGTGATATCATGAACTATTCATTTTGTACAGGCTTCTTCTTCTTCTTTTTTCACGAATTTTTCTGTTTAATAAACCTTAGACAAGAAAAAAAAATGAATATCAAGAAATATTTAAAGTTTTGACAAATGATAGAGTTGTACTATTTCGCATGCTTGCCTTTCTAAGGTGACTGCAAACCAAACAGTTACAATTTGCTAGGCATAGCTTGATAAGTAGAACATTGTTGACTAGTGGGTATTGCATAGAAGCTCTGTTCCTGGTATACCTTTTTTCACTATTGTTCCTTTTCTCATGGCTCACCCAATAAGCACCACTCCAAATTTTTCATAATACATAAATCGTATATATTTTTTTTTTATATAATTTATTAGTTCATTTTAAACTCTAATAGATAAGTGTAGAGAGCATGATTTTTTTCTTTGCTTAGAGAAATATTAATATAATCGTTTTTCAGTTATGTAAAGGATCTTTAGTAAGCCCATTGCTCATGTAAGAAACAATTTACACACGCCATTGGATGGTTGACATGTTGAAAAATTTCAATTACAAAATTAAGTTCAGAAAGAAAAATAATGAATGTATCTTTTACACTAATAGCTAACCAAACAATAATCCATAGATTTATATAAAAAAGTATGAATTAAGACATGCAAGACAGAGATAGACAAAGAGACAAGGAAGCGAACGGAACAAGCGAAAATGAGTAAATGTGATGCCTACTGCATGCGTTTCTGAAGAATAAGTGAAAGGTAGAAGGAAGCCGCACCTCGTTGAATGTTATTCTCGTCGTGACAAGAATCATCTCTTTGTAACCCCGGTAAGTGCCCTCATAACTACTTAGTTTCATGCAACTCCGTACTTCTATCCTGCATTCATTTGGTATCTTTGAGTTGGATACATCAGTCAACCTTTCCAACAATCCACACCTAGAAAGATACAAAAAACCTAAAAGCTCCAATTCCTCAAGGCCCTCAACAAAACGTAGCCCATTGCATTGGTAGATCCGCAAAACCTTTAGCTTCTTCGAGTTTGATAAACCGCACAACCCTCCCAAGGAATCACAGTAGCCAACTCGAAGTTCCTCTAATGATTCCATTGTATTGGGAAATTGAATTTCAAGTAACTTTGGGCAATCTAAAACTTCCATTTTATAGAGCTTCCTCAGACTTGATGAAATTACTGACAATCGCTCGAGAAACTCGCATTCTCTCACACCTAAATTTCTCAATAGTTCAAGCCCATTCAATTGAATTTCCCTTAATGGACAGCTATGAAGACACAATATGGACAGATTTTTCAACTTGGAAAATTGTGGTCCAACAACTATCGAGTCGAAATTATCCATGCTAGATAAAGTGAGTTCTCTAAGTCGAGGTAGGCAACCCAACTCTGTTGACGAAATGGGAACATCGGAAAGGCCCCAGCTCAACTTCTCCAGCTTCGATAACTTTCCAACCCATTGCAATTGGAAAGTTTGCATTGGATTTGATGGTTCAGCAGGTGCTTGTCCAAAGCCATTAGATAGAAGCATTTCCACTAAATTCGTGAGGTTACTAAGATTTGGAACTAACCGCAATGATGTTGAGTGAACACGTAGACAGTGCAAACTCGAGGGAAGCTTCGGTAGCTCTTGAAGCTCATTACAATGTGTTAGATCCAGCTTTTGGAGTCGCGTGAGGTAATCAATTGCCACCGGCACTGCACTAAAACGGGTATATGAAATGTCGAGGACACTTAAAGAAAATAGTTTGCCAATTTGAGTCGGAAGTTCACCTACAAGTTGTTCACAATGTTCGGCATAGAGCTCCTCCAACTTCTCTAGCATTTCAATACTGGCAGGTAACCTCCTTATTGGACTAAATCCCACCCTCATCACCTTCAGTTGCTTCAGATTTTTTATCGAATCAGGTAACTCACCAATGTTTGTCCCTGAGAGATTCAACTTCTGTAATGATGTCAAGTTGCCTATTGATTCTGGAAGCTCCCCCAAATTTCGACAATATTTGAGTGAAAGAAACTCGAGTCGCGTAAGCTCTCCGATGGAAATTGGAAGTTCCACAATTGGTGTGCCTGATAGATTTAGGAATGACAGATGTTTTGCATTGCCAATTGAATCAGGTAAACTTGTAATTCTTGAGGACAATATATCCAACTTAGACAATGATTCTAATTTCCCTATAGAGTATGGAAGTTTCTCCATTTGAGAGCACTTTTTGATAGAGAAGTGCTTCAAATTCACCAATCCTCCGATCTCTTCAGGCAAAGTTTGAAGATTCGTACACCAAATAATGTCCAAGTGAGTAAGAACTTTCATCTTCCCAACAGAGGAGTCAAATTTTCGCAAGTTTAGACAGTAGTGAAAATACAATGTGTCCAAACTCGGGTAACCGGTCCATTTCCATGTTACAAAAGTTCCGTAACCGTCATGTAATGGGTTATAAGGAACTTCAAATTTTTTTAACATCTGCAAAAGTAGTTGAAACATTATCAGAGAGTGGTCAAAGGAAAAAAAAAAATACTATGTTAAGAGAACAAAAGTATGAATTCAGACTTTCAAAACTTTTCATCCACCCCGGTTTTTGGTGTTTCTATCGTGTGAAAGTTCGAAAATTACTAGATTTTTCAAGTGCAAATTGGCCATTTTACAATCTAGAGGAGGAAAACCCCAAGAAAGCCATCTTAGCTTCAGGCAATGATAGTGGACGTCTCCAACAAAAGTCCCTGGTTTTATTAGCTTTTGACATGTATTCATAAAAAGAACTTGATGAACTCAACATAATTATCCAACGATTTAGCAGTATATTGATTCAATATCCATGAAGTATGTACATATTTCACCCAAATTTTATTGGCTACTTCGTATTTCACTCTAATTAGATATAGTTATTAGGAAAAGCAAACAATATGTTTCGCTGTGTGATTAGATAAACAGATATCATGAATTATATGTTTTCTATAGGTTTTAAATAATTGTTTCTGTTTAATAGAAAACTAGAATAAATCCTTTGACAAGAAAAAAATTGTAACATCAAGCAATATGTAAAATTAGGGCAAAAGATAGAATTGTACTATTTCACGTGCTTGCCTTCTAATGGAGAATGCCAAACCATACAGTTAGTCTGAGAGGCGTAGTAGGATAAGTAGAACACTGTTGACAAGTGGGAATTGCATATAAGCTATCTCTGTTTTTGGTATATCTTTTTTCACTATCACTCCCTTTCTTGTGGCTCATCCAATTGTAACACCTCAAATCTTTCAAAATACATAAATCATATATTCATTTCTATAAATTTATATTTTCATTTTAAAATATGAAGGGAAAGTGTAGTAGTTTAAAAGAAATCTATTCGAACAGTTAACTATAGTTGAGCTTCTACTTTTGTGCCCATGCGCGAGATTTTTAACTTTGGTTGGGGAAATATTGACACAATCACTTTCTTGTTTATATGAAAGATCTTTATTACATCAATTGCCAGTGTAAGAAATAATTATACTCATAATTGTATGGTTGACATGTGAAAGAGTTAATGATCATCTCAGGTGTCTACCTTCTAAACTATTCACAAAGCGCATCTACATGTCTAGTTTAATGAGGCTACTCCCTATAGGCAAAAATTATGTAATTGAAATTTAATTTGACTCAAGTGATATTTTAGGATCTCTATCTTCTACCGTAAACTCATCTCTTTGCTTATGGATTCCCCCATATTTGAAAGAAAATTTCGAGTTCATTTGGTTTTAGGGAACGTTTATTAGATCTCTAGAGACTGCAACTTATTTTCTGAAAACGACCTTAATTTCATTTTGCAATACTTAAGCTCTTCGATATATGAGAATATATTGAGTTCCCGAAAGAAAAAACTCTCATCCAACACATTTGAGAAAAAGAAATTTTCTCACGTCACCAACGTGAGAAGAATTTGGGGTCCGTAGAGGAGACCATACCTGTTCAATGAGCCGTTGGCCACATTTCAAGAACCGCGCCGCACCCTCCTAAAAGGAAGAAGGCCGAGTATTGAGAAATGTTTACAGAGAAAGAACCACACGACGCGGTTGTCTGTGGAACGTAGAGAGAGAGAGAGATAAAAGTAAACGGACCAAGGGAAAGAAAAGTCATGCCTACCGCCTGCGTTTCCGAAAAATTAAAATTTGAAAAATAAGTGGAGGGTAGAAGGAAGGCGCACCTGGTTTAATCCCCTCCTCGTCCAGTCAAGAATCTCCTCTCTATAATCCCCGTAACGGCCATAACCGCAATTTGGTAACTTCTCGCAGTGACATACGTATATCGTGCATTCATTTGGTATCTTTGAGCTGGATAGATTAGTCAACACTTTCAACGATGGACACTTGGAGATATACAAGTCCCGCAAAAGCTCCAATTCTTCAAGGCCCTCAATAACCTGTTGCACAGGGCACTCACTGAAGACTAAACACTTCAACTTCTTCGAGTTTGATAAACCATAGAACCCTCCTAGGGATTTGCAGGGGTAAACAAAGATAGACTCCAATGATTCCATCGTACTGAGAAATCGAATTTGAAGTAGCTTTGGGCAATTTCCAACTTCCATTCTAGAAAGCTTCCTCAAGCTCGATGAAATAACTGACAATCCCTCGAGAAACTTGCAATATGTCACAGCCAACTTTCCCAATAGTTCAAGCCCATCGAGTTGAATTTCCCTCAGTGGACAGCGATAAAGATGCAATGTGGACAAATTTTTCAAGTGCGAAAATTGTGGTCCAACGACCACCGAGTTGAAACTATCCATGCGAGCTAAGGTGAGTTTTTTAAGTCGAGGTAGGCAACCCAACTCCATTGACGGCACAGGAAGATCTGAAAGGCACAACTCCAACTGCTCCAACTTAGATAACTTCCCAACCCATTGCAATTGAAGGGTTGATGCCTGGGCAAGTGCTTGTCCAGAGTTGTTGGACAGTTCCAAAGACACCAGATTCGTGAGGTAACTAAGATCCGGAACTAACCGCAATGATGCCGATTTAACGCGTAGGCAATTCAAACTTGAGGGAAGTTTTGGTAGCTCTTGAAACTCATTACAAAATGATAGATCCAACTCTTGGAGTTGCGTGAGGGAATTAATTGTCATTGGGACTGCACAAACACTAGTTTGCGATATGTCTAGGATACTTGGAGACAATAGTTTGCCAATTGTGGTTGGGACTTCGCTTGCAAGTTGTTGACAATTTTGGACATTGAGCTCCTCCATGCTATCTAGCATTCCAATACCGGCAGGCAACCTCTGTATTGGACAGGATGCCATCCTCATCACCTTCAATTGCTTGAGATTCTTTATCGAATCAGGTAACTCAACAATTTTTGTCCATGAGAGATCCAACTTCTCTAATTTTGTCAAATAACCTATTGATTCTGGAAGCTCCACAAAATTTTGACAACTAGAGAGTGAAAGGAACTTGAGTTGTGTAAGCTCTCCAATAGAAATCGGAAGTTTTACAATTGACGTGTATGATAGATCAAGGGATGATAGGTTCTTTGCATTACCAATAGAATCAGGTAAACTTGTAATTTTTGTTTGTAATATATCCAACTTAGATAATGATGCTAATTTCCCAATGTTTGGAAGTTTCTTGATTTTGGGGCACAAGCTGATAGAAAAGTGCTTTAGATTCATTAGTCCTCCAATCTCTTTAGGCAAATTTTGTAGTAAATCACACCATTGAATTTGCAAGTGAGTAAGACCTTTTAGTTTCCCAATAGAGGAGTCAACTTCTTGCAACTTTGAACATCTATCAAGAGATAGTATCTCCAAACTCGAGCATCCAGAAAAGTCTGGGGTCCGTTTCAATCCTTTACAACTTGTGAGAGAAAGCACTTTCAATTTGTTTGCCATCTGCATAAATCACTGAAATATTATTAGAGAGGATCGAACAAAGAATACTATCTCTATGTTAAAAGAACAAAAGTACGAATTCACACCTTCAAAATGTTCCATCCGCCCCAATTTTCGGTGTTTTTATTGTTTACAAGTAGGAAAACTACTAGATTTTTTAAGTGCATATTGACCATTTTACAATCTAGAGGAGGAGAAAACCAATAAAGCCATCTTAGCTCTTGGAGATAATTGCTGATGTCTCCACCAAAAGTCACTCCATATTGCCTAAGGAATTTTAGATTTGGCATCCTCTCAAGTTCTTCATCCACGATATTGATGGGATCCATGTCATGTTTACGTAAATTGAGTGCTTGAACATTATCCTTTCTCTGCCAATAGAAACCATCAATGAGTATGAGCTTGCAAACATTAAATTTGTCCTTCAAAATGGCCAAAAGGAAATTTTTAAACGGGAAGTAGGAATATAATATCACCGTTGATAATGTATGGGTCCTACTTTTACTTTACCTCTTTGGATGTTAATACTTCCAGAGCTTCTTCATAATTCCACAACCTACTACGCCCTGTCAAATTTCTAGTACATTCTTGGCAAACGATGTCTCTTCCAAGGTCTCTTAGCTGATCATGCATCCATATAACATCACCATTAACAATTTTAGTTAGACACAAATTAGTAAGCTTTTCCAATGCGATATGTGGGGATAGATTGCAAGCATCCCAGAAATAAACTACCATTGATTTCTTTTCATTTATGAAGAAGCACGCGATGTCGAGAAAAATTTCTTTTTCCTCATCTTCTAATGCATCATAACTTATCTTCAATTTATTCCGGACTTCTTTATGAGGTGCTCTCTTCAATCTTTGTAGCCATTCTTCCCATATTTTTATTCCTTTGCCACGAAGAGCGGCACCTATGACTTCAAGAGCCAAAGGGAGTCCCCCCGTTGTAGATACAACTTCTTGAGAGAGACTCTTATGAGCATTGGGAGGAGAGACATTGTCAAAGGCATGCAAACTGAAAAGCTCTAGTGCTTTATTGAAATCCATTTGCTTTACTTCATAAGGTAAGATTGCCTCCTCTTCATCCAAGATCTGTTTATCCCTTGTTGTAATGATAATCTTACTCCCAAAATTAAAAGTGTCAGGCCCCCCCACTAGTTTCTTAAGTTGTTTTTCATTGTCTAGATCGTCTAGAACAATGAGAACTTTCTTAGAACAAGCTCTTCTTCTTATGCTGTCTATCCCTTCACCAGTTTCTACAAATCTAGAACCAATGATGTCAGTTACCAGCTGTTTCTGTAGATTTACTAGGCCATTTCCCTCTAATGATTCTCGGATGTCCCCAATGAAGCTGCATTGGCCATCAAAGTGAGGACACAATTTATTGTAAACAATCTTAGCGAGAGTAGTTTTACCAATCCCTCCCATCCCATGGATTCCAACAAGATGCACACCAGTGCCAGAGTCAACATCTAACAACTTCATTATGGCTTCCACTTGTTCATCGACCCCAACCAATTTGCCTTCCAAAGGTCTTTGTTTTACTTCTAGCTTACGCAAAACTTCTTTCACGATGAGATCAATGATTTCACCGTGTCTGCCACAAAGCAAACACTTTTAGTAAAAGAAAACAAATAACAATCTCACTTCTACTTCCTAGCAAATAGCATTTGAATTTGATCACTATTTCAAGTGTCAAGTAAATTCTATAAAGCCAAAAGAATTTTTAATGTAATAGATTCCACAGGATTTGATTGGTGTTATGACGATAAATTTACAATTTCACCCTATTTTTGAGAAAGAAGATGTTTCTTTGCCGTCCGAATTACAGACATCATTCTAGAATTAGATCAAATTCGCTCATATAACTATCACTAGACAAATGGCCCTGCTTACGTATCACAGAATTGGTGAATTGGCTCTCTTTTTGGTGTGGAATGAAATTTACTACTCATATTCCAAAAACCGCTTTGTATATGACGCATGGATCGACATATTTCATATCAAGTTATGCACCAGTCCGCAACTTACAAGAACAATAAGAGAATATCATTCGATTAATAAGCATTTACTTGCGGTTATAAAGCTTGAAAAAAATTTCCATTAATAAGCATTTACTTACGGTTTCCCTTGGACTTCCCACCCCTTGATCTTCCCCACTTTTCTCAGAGCCGCCTGCCATAGTTCCCTGCTCTCGCCGCCAGGCCTTTGCTCATGCTTCTTCAAATCCTCCACGTACAGGTTCGTCTTGAGCTTGACGTCATAGGCCGTAACGTCAAAGAAGATGGGTAGGATCTCCGGCTTCCCGGTCGATTCGTTGAGCTCCATCGCACAAGCGAGCTCGCGAAGGCACCAAGCACTTGAAGCGTAGCCTGTGGAAAGGACCGGTATGCAGATCTTGGAGTTGCCGACTGCTTCCAGGAGATCGTCGATCCATTCACCAGGGCGAAGCTCTTCATTGTCTCTGTAGGCGACGATCCCCTGACCGACCATGGTCCGGTAGAGGCAGTCGGTGAAGGTGTTGCGAGTGTCGGGCCCTCTGAAACTCAAGAACACGTCGTATTGGGTCGCCGACGCGCTGGAACCACTGGTTGCTGCCATCTTTTCGAGGGGCTTCTCTCGCAAAAGGTCTCTCTGTCTCGCTCTGGTTTTTGCCTGCTCAGAGTTGGAGCTGCGTCTTCGATAGGGTTAGAAAGTAGAAATCATGTGTGAATGCACAAACCGACCTCAAGGAATCCCTCAAAAGCCCTCTTCCTTGAAATGGACCCACGCGCGCGTGCGAGATCTGGATATTCGAGCTTTTGGCCTGGATCGGCATCCTATGCTTAAAGTAAACAGAGAATAACGTTTGACCCGGTCAAGCTTGAAAAATATTCCGAAATTCAATTTTTTTTTCTTGTTTTTTCGGACGGGCAGGTTAAATTCAATTCATCATCAGACTACGCTGGGTAGCCAAACCCATAACAATTGCTACCATTAAGCAAACCATTATTAGCAGTTTAGGGTGCGTTTGGTAACGTTTCTGTTCAAAAATTATTCTAAGGAACAGAAATATAAAAAACTATTTCCGTTTGAAGGAACAATTTTTTAACAGAAGAATGAGTTTAGTAAATTTGTTCTTGGAATAGAAAAAACATAAACACATTTGGTAAACTTATATAATTTTTTTATTTTTTTTAAATTTTTTAATATTTTTATTTTATTTTTCCTTTTTTATTTTTATTTTTCTTCCTTTTGGCTGGCGGTCTCGCCCGCCACGGTGAGGCTTGCGGCCCCCGGCGAGGCCGAACCTCGCGATGGCTGGGCGAGGCTCGGCCTCGCCTTGGCTGGGCGAGCTCGGCCTCGCTAAGGGCCGACGACACTCCAGTGAGATCGCCGGCCCTTGACCGCCGATCGTTGGCCATGGTCGAGGCCGGTGACCGGCCAAAGAAAAAAAGAAGAAAACAAAGAAAAGAAAAAAATAAAAATAGGAGAGAGAAAAAATTGTTTCTTGTGTTCTAAAACAAGAAACACTTTGGAACAAAAACTTTTCTTGTTTCTTTTTTCGTTTCAAATTTGTTCAAAAAAAAAAAAATAGATTTGGAACAAAAACGCAAACAAACGTGTTTCTATTCTTTTTTTGTTAAAAAAAAACAGAAATTGTGTTCATGATCGAAAAAAGAACACAAACAAACAGGGCCTTAGTAACTTGATTAGTAAATTGCTCAAGCAACGACACTCGCTCCATTTTTGTTTTTATGGTCTTTTTGTTAGTTACTTGATGTGCACTTCATTCGGACATATCTTTACTTGCAAATTTTCAATCATGAGTAACCTACGGTAAAAGAAATGTGATGCAAAAGATTAGTCGAAGGTCTTTCGAGTAATAATATTTATAACTTCTTAGATGAATATAATAATTTAAGAGTCAAAACACTGATAAGAGGAAGAAAATGCGTCATTATACTATACTTGTGATATGGGGAAATATGGCAAAAGTAAACTCGTAACATTGTTATTATCTTGGATTGTATTAACCTAAAGATATGTTATGAAGAAATTAGTAGTATAAAAAATGTAGAAAAGTGAATTCTAGAGCAATTTCCTTTTGTTTCACATGTAAATTAAGTAAGATTGAAAAAAAAATTGTACAAGTAATAGAAAATATATATAATTAATAATAGGGTAGATGTCAATTATTCGTGGATTTTACTTCGAATCGCCGCGTCAGCATTTCTTTTCGAAGACCACTTAAAATTACTTGACCGTGGAGACCACCTAAAAGAGTATAATGTACTAGGATCGATTCGATTAAAAGTAAAAATTCAATGACTAACTTTGAACATTGGCTAAGACTTTAAATGCAAAAATGCCGTTGTCCCAAATGTTTTATTCCGCATCTACATAAAAATTCAGATTCAACAGGCACCAGTACCCGATATACTTATTCAATTGCATGTCTTATGTAATTACATAATAATTATATTTATATCATTGGATGTGTGATGTCATCCTCGTGAATATAACGTCAACCTTCACATGCAGAAACACATGAATTTGGAGGCACGTCAGTCCCTCCAACATAGCTTAAAGAAAAGGGAAGAGAAATTAAACATCTTTTTATTAAATTAATTAGTCCGTTTAATCAACTAACTTATATTAAAAAAAAAAAAAAAAAAAAAAAAAAGGATCCAGCCTTTCCATTAGAGATGAGCACCCATAAAACAACAAGCCATCCACTTCGTTACCTGTCAGTCTATCCTCTTCTTCTCCAAGCCGTCCATCTTCCCCACCCACTACCATCGGTACACCTCCAACTTCGCTGACCAGTCTGGATCCTCCACACCCACAACACCCCGGACGATTACTTGAGCAACCTGTCTGGCTTCAGCATCGATATGCAAACTCAGTATCCGTTGGCTCCGATGGCTAATATTGTTTAAGAATGGCATAGTGATGGTCCAAGTCATGTTGACAACAGAATGGACTTTCGATATGATTTTTCTCATCAAGGCTAGGGCTGCACAAGAATTGCCAGAATTTTCAAGAGACGAAAAAAGGAAAAAAAGAAGAAGAGAGATAACGCAGAACAAATAAAAAAAATCGAATCAAGTGTGCTTTGGCATACCAAGAAGTAGGAAAGTGGAAGAAGAAGATGAAAGAAATAAAAAAGATGGATGCCGAATGAGCACCACATTTGAGCATGCTAAAATTTAAAAAAGCAAGGAGTGAGATGATTGGAACACCATGGAATGACACATAAGAACCAAATAAGGAGTGGGAAAAACACGATCCTTTAATATATGATGTATGTGTAGTTCGACCCGGATCGAATTTCGAAGAAGAGACACTTTCAAATCTTGTCATAAATTAGATTATGCAATTTGCACTTGCATTCACTCTTAGGTTTTACAAGATCATAAACAATTACCTAACATTAATAAGAGATTATGAAGTCACTAGCACGGAGACGTGCAATGCGGGGAACTTATCCATCTTCTTTTTCCTTTTTATTGGATCGAATTATTTGACAAATTTCAAGAAATATCTTTTCATTTTTCATTCTTTATTCACAACTTTTTGATGAGCCATTTGCTGATAAATTAACTTTTTGAAGAATTTATCTTACTAATCTTAGAGGAAAAATGTATTTATTGGACTTCGTGATATAATGCGGTGAATATGGAGAAACTCACAATTCTCCATGTCAAACTAAATTGATGGATACTTTTGTTCTCATTCCATAGATATTTTTTTTTTTTATCTTTTGAATGAACAACAACTATTTATAACAAATGATGTTATCTAATATCCTTTTTCAATAGATTGTTATTGGCAAAAATACACCTCAAATGCCAAAACTTGACACGGGTAGGCACTTAAGTGCCAAAATTCCAAAATGTACACTAAAGTGCCATTTAAAAAAAAAAAAAAATCTGACATGGCATTAAAACTGGTCTATGTGGCTTGTCGAAATGTTCACTCAGTAATGCTTGTCCCAAAACGATGTTGTTTTGCCCATAGAATTGATTTTTTTTTTTATATCGGTATTAATTAAATTAAATTAAAACTAAATTTAAAAATATAATAATAAAAGAACAAAATCAACAAATCAATGAAAGCCTCTAACGACGATGGGACGAGGTCGGCCAGGGTCATCAAGCCTTGGCCAGTGGCCGACAACCTTGGGGCGACCACGAGGTGAGGGCCGCCGTTGGCCCTCACCTAAATCTAGGGCGAGTGGTCGCGGCCCTCCCTCGAATGAGGGAGGGTCGCCCCCCAAGGTTCATCGTCGGCTAGGGCTAGGTCACTGAGACCCTTGCTAGTTTGCTACTCCTACTCTCTCTCTCTCTCTCTCTCTCTCTCTCTCTCTCATTTAGTTTTTAAAATTTAATTTAATTAATATTTATATTAAAAATCAAATTTGGACCAAAACGGCGTCGTTTTTGGACTATCTAGCCATGTCAACGCCACATGGATAATTGTTTTTTTTAAAAAGAAATGCCACATTATTTAAATTCTTGCAAGAAAAAGCCATGTCAGTAGTTTGGTAAGAAATTCTCACCATTGGCACTTAAGTATTTCTTTCTTCTCTGATTTTGGTACTTAAATATATATTTTGGAAGTTTTGATCCTTAAGTATCCACCTGTGTCAAATTTTGGCATTTGGAGTGTTCGGCACTCAATTGTTATCTATCAAAAAGCGCTAACCATTTGTAATGAGTATAGACCCGTTTTAATGACAGAATATAAATATATTATATGGGAGATATGTTTGTACAAATTCGGATTTCTTAATACTCATCAAGTGAATTGCAAGCTCATATAATTTCTACGTGATACTTCAAACCTTCCCTTGGACAAGTAAATATAAAATTTAAACAAAACTAATTAGCATTCAAATGATGTTTAAGGCTTTGTTATGAGGATTTAGGACCTTTTTGCTTAACTTAAAAATTGTGATTTGTGCATTTTGACTTTTTTTTCCAACTCGATTCAATTGAAAATTCGACAATATATGAATGTAGACAGGTACATTAACGTATACTTTTTTCATAAAATTTAAAGATACACATAATAGTTTAAATTTTGACAAAAGATAAGAAGAACAATTTGTGCGTTTAGCAATCCCCATAGTATACTATGACGATTCTCTTCCTTTCACTTCTCCAGTTTTTTAGCCTTTAGCCTAACTGTAATAGCTTAATGCCAATTTCATCTGTTTATGTAATCCCTATAGAATGCCTCCCCAGAAGAATTATGAAGATCCGATAATAAACCATTAGCCGTTAGTCCTATGTTGCTATATTCATTGTTAGGCAAACCTATTCTTGTGACAATCTGTTTCCAACCTGTTATTCCGATGAAATCTTTTGCGTTAATTGAGAAGAGAGAGGGAGGGGGGTGAGTTTAGTCAAAAGGAGGGGAACGTGTGGGACAAGGGAGAAGAAATTGAGGGCACAAGAAAACAAAGGAGAGAAAGAGAGGGGAAAAGAAGAGCGAGCGTAAAGAAGATAATAAAATATGGGTGCGCCGTTGAGCGAAGACCCCATCACCGCCCCTCACCGTTGAGTAAACTCCAACGCTTCTCGCAATTTCACAAGATTGCCAAATTCGATCGCCATTGTAGATTTATTCACCTCTCCGTCACTTGAATTGGTCACCTTTTGTTTATATAATTGAGCACGAACACTCGGAAACATCTGAAAATGTGTTTTGTGGAGGAAAATGTCAAATTATGTTTTGATATGAGGCTTAAAAGTTAAAAGTCTTTAGACTTCGATTTGGCCAACCCTTCGATTATAATTTGATTTTCTGTTGGATATATAATCCAAGATTTGGTCAGCAAGATATCCAAGGGCGATGATTTTACATATATATATCCAAGGTTTGACCTGATTGAGGCAAAAAGCGAAGGACTCTATCTTGCCGTACAAGAAATAGAGCTAAAAGGCTCCACAGTAAAATTCCTGTCTTTAAGAGGAGCAAGAAACACAGTGATTTGTGCAGAAAATTCGACATCTAATTGAGGCATTTTTTCTTTGTGGATACATAAGTGTTTCAATTCGTGAGGTAATTTTTAATGATTTATATATTGAACAATTACGTGAGACTAAATACTATAAGATTATGTGTAATCTAGGATTAGGAAATTCTTGAGCATGTGGGGAGATTGTAACTCTATAATTCTCCGATTGAGTAATGGATTATTTGCAGCTGGCTCTTCCTGAGAAATAAGTATGAATCATTGGACCAAAATACATAAATCCTTTTGTGTTCTTTATTGTTGCTTGTTGATTTCTCCTGTGGTTTCATTCTCTTGCTTTGATTTTATTGCAAAAATTTGTTAACTACTGAATTATTTTACAAAGGATTTTCTGGAATTGCTTTGATGCTATTGCTTGTCTAACCGATCTCTAGAAACACTATTGTTGCAATTATATTGGAGCAAAAATAGATTTGAAAAGTTTAACGGGACAAACAACTCTGAATTGTAGAGCGTTAAGATACTTACACCATCAACAACCAAGATTGTCTAAGGTGTTGAATGGCAAGACTAAGTAGCTAGAAACAATGAAAATTGTTAATAAAGGATGAGTTAATGGAGGGGGCAAAGAGTATAATTATGTTGAACCTTTCAGATGCGGTCCAAATTACGGATATCAATCTAAAATTATATCAAATTCACTCATATAATTATCACCAGCTAAAATGGCCCTACTTATGTATAAGAATTGGTGAATTTGGCTCTGTTTTTTTTTTTTTTTTTTTACTTGGTGAGAAAGGAATTTAATTTGTTCGAATTTGATGTGGCGCTTTGATCCAAGTCAAATTTGGATACTTGATTTTGTTTCTTTGTTAGAGACAGTTATCTAAGTTTTGACCGGTTTGACTTTTTGGACTCTCTATTTATATTGTGCATAGAGGAGGTGCATCCTTTGGTCTTTTAATTATACTTGTGGGGTCGGTAGGTTTGTGGGAGGAAGAAAAATGAAAAGCCGGTGGGTTTTATTTTTCTCATCCCCCTCAACTGCAGAGCCGCGCAAAAGAAAAGAAAAAGATGGAGTTCTCCTTTTAGCCCGCAGAGGAAGAGAAAAACACAATGATCATTTTTTTTTTCCTTTTTTTCGGCAAAGAGTTCACATCCTCCGTTTTCTTTGTGGTGTGACATAAGTGTTTTGATTTGTGAACTAATTCTTAGTGTTTAGGTATAATTTACTATGAGAAAGCACTTAAACATGTGAATGATTATACTCTATAATTCTCCTAACTCTGTGAACTATTCTCTTATTAGTACCGATTTTCTCACATTACGTTAAAAAATAAGCTTTCATATGTGTTTCATACAGAAAAATTGCAATTCATAGTCGTCCCAAAATATATTTCATTTTATCTTTGCTATCTACTCTTTATTATTATATGTAAGTTTATTTCTTCAATATCGAAACATGTATCTTGTAAACCGACATCCTTATGAACTCCACTGTCCAACATACTATCATATCTCATTTTCTTTCCAATTTGTAATTTGAGGTAGTGCATTACGCATGTTAACAAAAGTGTTTCTATTTAGGAAACAGAAAAAGAGAACACCATTTGCTTATGATGCAATTTTATACAACATAATTGACCAAAGTCATGGAATTGTAATATAGTCCATTCATCAAGCCTAATCGCTTATGACAAACATGTGAACGGTACGCCACCACCCTCATGAATTTCTACAAGTTGCCGCCATCTCTAGACATTGCTAAAACAATAGCAGCTATTTCAACTTAACCTGTGTTAACTAGCCCTCAGAAAAGATTAAAAAATGAAGCTGATGGAGAAATTGGACTGCAACTGCGTTCGCTAATCACTGTCTAATGAGGAAAAGAAAAAGGAGGGAGAGAAAGGGAAGAGTATAGTCAAAAAGAGGGGAACATGTGGGACAAAGAAGAAGAAAATGAGGCATAAGAAGACAAAGGAAAGAGATAAAAGGGAAATAGAGATGGAAACGTCGGAAAGAATAGAAGAAAATAAGGGAGAGAATGAGCGCCCGAAAGCAAGAGAGGAAAAGGGAAGAAGAAAATAGTGAGCGGAGCAGCTTAGAGAGAGAGAAAGAGAGGAAGCTACATGGGCGCTTTCTCTGTTTGAACTGCGTATGAAACCGACCCGGTTGAAGGATTTTGATTTGTGGAAGTTCGGTACGCGCTTTGGTCCGAGTCAAATTTGGATTTCTTGGGTGGGGAACTTTATTTTGTTTTATGTTGGAGACGATTATCTAAATTTAACCGGTTTGACAACTTAGCCTGTCTGTTCATATTGTGTATGAAGGAGGGTCTTCTTTTGGTCTTTTATATATTCTCACTTGTGGGGTCGGTAGGTTTGTCGTTGGAAGAAAAATGGACTCAAAAAAGCAAAGATAAAAGGTGGAGTTCTCCTTGTACCCGCCGAGGAAGAGGAACGCGCAGTGTAACTTTTTTTTTTTTTTTGCGCAAAGAGTTTACATCCTCATATACAAAGAGTATATGGAATGCAAAATAGCCTCCTTGCCTGGACAATTGAGCTCAATGATTTGCAGCATGCAATTGTCATAAATCCTCATTTTCTCGGTCATTTTTTGTTTTCTGTTTAAGCAGCTGCCGTTTTATTGCTTGCTTCTCACTTGACTGGTCTCTGTGATTTTGATGCACAATTCCCTAATTATATGTACGTGCCATTTGGTACTTAAACAAAGCAGAAGTTTCTTCTAGTCTTGTTCATTCGTCAATGTCCTCTTGCCCTCATTTCAAAATGAGTCGGTCATCAAGTCAAACTTTGCAGGGTTTGATTTATTGTGATGTTCAAATCAAACTTGGAATGGAACACACGTTTCGTTTGCAATAGAAGCACTAGCAGCATATTTTGTGCTTTGAGAATTGCTTTTAGACATGATGTGAGAATAGAGCATGTTCGATTACCTCATGGTGTGGGAATATCCAACAAATTGAAGAAAATTAAGAGTTGATTTCGAATGCTAGGAGAAAAGGAAGCTTTGATAGTTAGAATCCTATTTCTCACCTCAAATTTTAATGTGGATTAAAACATAGTAAAACGCCGCGAGCTCTTAATTCCATAGATCGACAGAAATCAGAAAGAGGGGCCGCGATTGATAGATGCGAAAGAGAGAAATTATGGTGATGGACGAATAATCAGATGGCAGATGGGGATTGCGACCATAGGGACGTGCTGATGGTGGTGTCGATCAGGAGTAGCGGCTACACCCTTGCGGGGGCGATGATGAGGCGGTGGGCTGCTAAGTTGAGCCTTTTTCTTTTCGCAAAGTGCAATTAGTTCTTCATATTGGTGTTTGTGACCAGTGGAATGACGAAAACCATTTTCAAGTACTAAGGTGTCCAGGCAGCAGGCTGTAGTAAAACCTCTCTTACAAACATTGCGCAAAAAAAAAAAAAAAATCTAAATTAAACAAGACTGAAAAAAAAAAAAGGCACCACTATTGTTCCCAAGAGCCCTCCCTCCTAGATGTCTGAGTGTACACCGAACCTGATTGTTGTCACTTGTCAGTACAATCATACGATACAAATGCTCATCGGCATGTTGGGACAAGTATAGTATAAGCATGTTGGGATAAGTATAGTATTATAAGTTCATAACTTATTTTTCACTCACTTAAATATCGTAAATTTGAAAAATTGATTACTTAATTGCCATCGGCAATTTGCCTTGCTGGAGAATTCGACGTGGATGCCGTGGCCCCCGGTTGCTTCCATGTTTTTGTGGGTTTCCCTCACAAAAGGTCTCTCGTCTCCCTTTGGTGTTTGCTTGACTTGGAGCTGTGCCTTCGGTTGTGTTCAAAAGTAGAAATCATGTGAGTGCACATATTGATTTCAAGGAATCCGTCAAAGCCGCTTCCTTGAAATGGACCTCTCACCCGAAAGCAAGAATGGACGTTCCTGGATCAGCCTCCGATGCTTAAAAAAAAAAAGAGACGGCCCTCGAAACGTCCCCGTTCAGACAAGACTTAAGTCCCTGTCAAGCATGAAAAATATTCCCAAGTATAATTTTTTTAGGCCTAATTCCATAATTAAGCACCAACTTTACATAAAATCAAGCAAATTATTACTAGCAGCTGAGTACAACAGATATTGCTAGTAAACTCCTTGAGCAACAACCACAAGATAAAAAAGTAATTGCCCAAATATCCGACACAGTTGCAGGACTTGTTACTGAGGGCCAAGCACACCAATTCGTGTTTGGCTAAACTGAACCTGCCAGTTAGAACTTAAGGCCAGTCCCAAATCAGAGTAACTTTTTACTGCAATAGTTTGTGCCCTTCAATGCTAAATCGTACCGCAAACTCAAGAGACTTCGTCGCAACGTCAACACGAGGTGTAATCATTGAGAAACAGGGAAAAGGAGAGAAAGGGGAGAGCTTAGTCAAAAGGAGGGGAACATGTGGGACACGGAAGAAGAAAATGAGGGCATAAGAAGACAAAGGAAAGAAAGAGAAAAAAGACAGGAAGACGTAAAGACGAGAAGAAAGTAAGGGGGAGAGAATGAGCGTCACAAAGCAAGAGAGGAAAAGGGAATAAGAAAATAGAGGGAGCGGAGCAATTGAGGGAAAGCGAGAGGAAGCTGCATGCGCTTCGTCATTTTAAGTTGGGTACAGAGCCCGACCTATTTGGAGGATTTTCATTTGTTCAAATTTGGTGAAACTTGATTTTGCTTTCAATTGGAGAGAAGTGTGTAAGTTTGACCAGTTTGACTACTTGGAGACTTTTGTTTATATTGCACTCAGAGGTGGGATTTCTGTCGGCCGTACAAAAGAAGGGGCCATATATACTCTTGAAGAAATTAAAAAAAAAAAAAAAGAAAGGCGTGGCCATTTTCTTTATGGAGACGGGCGTTTCAAGCTATAAGCTAACTCCCCGTGAGGCCAAAATACCGTAGGTTTAAATGTAATCTAATATTGGGAAGAACTTGAACATGTGAAGTGGATTATTTGCGATTCACTCTCTTTATGGAATAAAATTAAGACCGAACTGGGTAAATTTCTTATATTCGTTATTTTTCCTTATTGATTTATTGGGTTATTTCATTTTCTCACATTGATTTAAAGGCAAGACCCAATTGGCTTCCACTTTAATTTTACAACAATTAACATCAAAGTTAAGATTAGGATTTTTGGAGATTTGATTTGGAGCTTTCATTTGTTTAATCGTCGTCTAGAAATTCTGTTATTCTAATTTTGTGTGGAACAAAAATAAAAATTGAGAAGTTTAATGTGAGAAACAACTTGGGTGTGTTCTATTAATAACCAGTGTTTGACCTAGGTATTGGATGGCAAAGCTAATTGCCAAAAAATGCTGATAAAGATGAGTTCATGGAGACAGCAAAGAGTATGGAGGACTAGCTACTAAGGGCCAAGCACCCCTAGTCACGTTTTGCTAAACTGAATTTTCCATTTAGAACTTAAGGTCAATCCCAAATCAGAATCAACTTTTTGCTACAACAGTTTGTTTCCTTTGATGCTAAGTCTTTACTGCAAACATAAGAAACTTCGTCACAACATCAACGGGAAAAAGAGGAGGAAAAAGAGAAGAAGAAAGGAAGGAGAGAGTTTAGTCAAAACGAGGGGAACGTGTGGGACAAGGAAGAAGAATTTGAGGGCATAAGAAAACAAAGGAGAGAAAGAGTAGGAAAAAGAGAGGGGGAGCGTAAAGAATAGAATAAAATAAGGGAGAGAGACTAGCGTGGAAAGCAAGAGAGGAAAAGGGAAGAACATAATAGAGAGTGAGCGGAGTAACTAAGGATATGTTTGGTGACACTCCCGAGAACAATTGTAACTACTCTTTTATTCTCGGGAATAGAAGAAGAACAAAAATCTGTTTGATAAATTTTTTATTCTCAAAAATAAAAATCAATTTTTTTTTCTTGGAAATAGATTTAGAACAAAATCAAGAAGTAGAAAAAAGTTGCGTCTTAATTCTAAGAATAATTCATAAAATCAAGTCTAATTATTTTTTCTTCTATTTTCTTCTCTTTCATTTTCTTCTTCTTCCTTTTGGCTGGTTGATGGCCTCAACCATGATCGACGACCGGCCAAACGAGGGCTGGCAACCTCGTCGATTGGACCTTGCTAGGCCAGGGCGAGGCCAACTTCGCACCGCCTAGGCAAGGTCGAGCCTCGTCAAACCTAATAAAAAAAAATTAGAATTCTATCAAACACATTTCTACCATGAGAATAAAAATTTTATATAATTATCAAACACGCTTTTTTGCTAAGAAATTATTGCTAAGAACATAATAAAAAAATAATTTCTAATCAAAAATTGTTCTCGGGAGCAAAATCGTTATCAAACACACCCTAAACAAGAGACATAGCAGCTATGTGTGTGCTCCCAACATCCAATAAACCAGAATACAAACTTTATTGAAATTTCGTAGTTAAGTTATAAATTCAGATCCATTCAAATTTTGAGCTGTTGGGGTCATTCGATAGAAGTTTACCCAATGATGCAAGTGTCAAGATAGATAAGTCTTTGTTTCAAGTTCTTCATTATATGGCATGCCCTATTGCATAATTTGATATGTGAAGAACATATTAAGAAGAGTAGATCAGTATGATAAAATCTAATTAGTGGGACTAAGCTTTGTTGATGCACGAATTCTGCGGATCCGCAACTGGACAGTAACAGACCCGAATGCTTTGAAGAATTCGCACTGCCAATAGAAAAAGAAGTGGTCGGACGTTTATCTTTAGCCTCTCGTTTTTGCAGAAGGAGAGGATAAAGATAGAGAAGGCATACGTTGCCAAAGGACATTTGTATAATGTAGAATGAGGCCACGGGGCTTATTATAGTGGGCTTATCCACAAGTTAGTGTGCTCTATGAGCTTTTTTCTTACTTATAAGGCCCAATATTTCTTGTATTTATCAAGCTTGGCCCAACCAATGCGATGAATCAAGCAGAATTCTCTTCCTTCGTTAGTACAGTTCCACGAGAAGTGACAGGTTTATGAGTAGTAAATACATATTCAGGCAACTACGCAATGCATAACGAAGCAATATGACGATATTCAAGGAGAGTGACATGGTATGAGTAGTAGGTAAATATTCAGGACAAGCGGTCCATTTAAATGATCTTGTAGAGCTAAATACAGCTCTATCGAAAAAAAAAAAAAATGTTTGCTCCATCTTGACATAACAATAGAGCGTTCCAATGAAATAGTCATTAATTAGAAGTAAAAAAAAAAAAAAAAAAACAGTTTTCATCCCAAGCTTTTATGCTTTTTCTAATCAAATCCCGGTCCTTCTAATTTTCTAACAAAAAACCTTCTACTTGCACAAGTAGTCAAATGAAGATCTTCCAACATCATATTTGGCCAAACCTAGCTACTATAATCATCTAACAACATCAAGACATTTTATTGACATGGATGCTACCATGGAAAAAAGAAAAGAAAATAATTCATTAACATTGACAAAATATGCCCACATCACACTCTAATGTTGTCTAACAGTTGCGTCTCCAAATTTGGCATTGGGAGACTTGATTAATCAATTTGTGCAAATGGAAAATTTTGGTTAGAAAAATTAAAATTGGTTGAAAAATTTCGTGAAAGTGTAGGAGAGGAAAGAAAACATTTTCCAGAATTAAAATATCCAAACGGAAAACATCGCAGGAGGGGAAATTCTCGCATAGATTGAGTTTGAGGCCCGATCACATATAACCACATGGAGTTCTTACAAAAAGAAAAAAGAAGGATCATTTCTAAACTCCCAACATGACCATGACTGCGTGCACAAATATGATGGCTCATCCACAAGCCTGTGAGAGGAAGGCATGAGACTGTTTATTTCATCATATTTATAGATAATTATACTCGGTTCGGACATGTCTATTTGATTTCTCTTAAATCTGAAGTATTGACTTATTTCAAGAAGTTTATAAGCTTGGTAAAAAATTAATTAAATAAAAATAAAAGTATTGAAATCCGATTAAGGTAGAGAATATCTATCCGATAAATTCAGAAATTTATGTGATGAAAAATAGATAGAAATACAGTTGTCTATTTTCTATACGCCTCAACAAAATAGTGTTGGAGAAATGAAAAAAAAAAAAAACTATACTAGAAATAGTTAGGTCCATAATGACGTATGCTAACTTACATATTACCTTTTGGGTTGTGCTTTATTAACTGCTGCCTATATACTTAATCATGTGCCTTCCGAATCAATTACTTTAACTTCATATGAGTTATGGACATCTAGAAAATCCGATTTAAGTTTTATTAAACCGTAGGGTTGTGTTGCCTATACTCATGAGCCCTCTTACAAGTATGGGAAATTGAGTCTAAAAAACAAGAAAAATATTTTTATAAGATAATCAGAACACTCAAAAGAGTATATGTTTATAGGTGAGTAGGAAATTTGGAGTATAATTGAATTTGAATCACGAGATGTCACATTCTTAGATAATAAATTTCCAAGAATGGCGAAATAGGTGAGGGTACTTCCTATTTGAAACATTGGATCAAGATAGTGAACTTAATAGAGTTCAAGTGGGAGTACTATGAGAAATTATGAATTAAATTCGACTAAGTCTTTAATTACAACCACCTGATGAGATGATATCATCATTATCTGATCTAAGTGAGAGCATAATGAAAAATAACATACAAAATGTATAATATCTTGTATAATGAACAAGTCATAAAAGTATTCACTATCGACGTTTTAATATTTATGGTTACTCCACAAGGTGAAGATGAGCCAATGAATGTAAATGAGGCTTTAAATTGCCCTAATAAAAAAAAAATGGATGCATGTGATAGAAGAAGAAATGGAGTTAATGAAGTCAAACCATGTTTTGAAATTGGTTAATCTTCCAAAAGGACGCAAAGTCATTGGGAATAAGTGGGTTCTCAAAATAAAACGTAAAGCCGATGGCTTAATAGAGAGATATAAGACTCGTCTTATGGCGAATGGGTATAATCAATAGGAATAAATTGATTATGAGGAAATATTTTCTCCTATGGTGAGATTTACATCAATTCGCCTTATTTTAATAATAGTAACTAGTATGGATTTTGAGCTACATCAAATGAATATAAAGATTAATTTTTTCAATAGAAAATTAGAAGAAGAAATTTATATGGAATAACCCATTGGTTTCATTTTAAAATGCCAAGAATGAAAGATATGTCAACTTTTGTTAATACCGTTAAAAGTTTGTTATCTTCCAACTTTGAGATGAAAGACACGGGTAAAGTTGTATATATTCTTGGAGTTAAGATTTCAAAGGATTGTTCGAAAAAATCATTGTCTCTTGAACGATTTCATATACAAGACTGCAAATCCATATATATTCCTATTGCAAAAGGTGAAGGATTGAGCCGTAAATTTTATCCAAAGACTCCACAGGAAAAGGAACAAATGTAACATGTACCTTATGCTGGTGTTGTTGGAAGCTTAATGTACGTTATAATGTGTACAAGACCAAATATATGTTTTATAGTTGGAATGATAAGTAGATACCAATCCAACTTAGGACAAGTACATTGGAAATCCTTCAAAAAAATACTGAGGTATCTGAAGGGAACCGGTGATTATACACTGAGTTATCAATGAAAAAATCTGCGGCTTAAAGGCTATTCAAATGTTGATTGGAAATGAGATTTATATTAAAGGAAATCTACCTTTGGATATGTATTCTTACTAAATAATGTCGTCATATCTTAGAACGATAAGAAACAAACATGTACAGCCTTATCCATAATGAAAGCTGAGTTCGTGACATTATCAATAGTAATATAAAAAGGTGTTTGGCTTAAGAAATTTTTAGATCATTTACGTGTTGTTAAAAATGCTGTAAACTCATTGTTGGTTAATTGTGATGGCTAAGCAGCAATAGCGTATACTAATGATCCAAAATATTATGGCAAGACTAAACACATAAATACTAAATATAATTTTGTCAAAGATATGATTGCATAAAAAGATGTAAACTTGCATAGAATGATAAAATTTCCTATGACAAAGCTAATACCTAGAGATGCGTTCTATGACCATGCAAAATCACTAAGACTACGTAAAGACTAATATACTAAATATTGTAATTTCCCTAAGTGTTCACATTTAACGAAATTGTCTTTCATTATTATCGCGACCTAAATTTTCGGGTGCACCACCTAAAATTAGGCTAATGGACTACTAAGTCTAACTTAGCTCGGACTCTCCCAAGTCCATACCAATTTGCAACTTAGGTTCAAGTTTTTAATATACAAGTGGATTTTATCTAGGAGTCACCACTAATCAATTTATGGTAGGTCGATTAGAATGGGAGATTTACTTTACTCCTACAAACCAGAGATTGTGAGTTCGGGGACTTGATTACGCTAGCTTTAACTAACGTCCTCTCGGAACCTTTCTCTTTTATTTTGTAATATATATATATATTTTGCAGGCAGCCTGAGTTGATTTCAATTTACTTCCCTAACATGTAAGGTGACCATGTGGGTGCGCAATCCACCAATTTAACACCCAAATAAAACAATGAATAAATTGCAGGACTTACCTCATGGCAACGAAAACATCTACAATGTTAGATTAGAATTCACATCAATAGTCCTAAATATGATTTCTAATTAACACATAATCACTCAATCTTTTTCAAGATTTTTTTTTTTATTTAAATGAAGCCTATAAATTACGTGCAATGCAATGCAATGACGTACAAAATTATTTTAACTAAAATGACCTAATTCTAATGATGGACAATTTCTAATTAAATGAACCTAGCAACAATTATTAAATGGCATGCATTTCATGAACCTAATTATTTATGACATGCGCATGATATTTTTATATTTTTTTTTATAAAAATTCGTAATTAAAAATTGCTAAAAAATAAAAATCAAATAAAGTGAGATATTATCTATTTTAAGTTAGGAAATAGACTAATCTGAATCCTATCTTAACTTAGAAATTTATCTCGACATGCACTTTAATTCCAATATACAATCTAACCTAGATACTGTCTAAACATATATTCTAATATAATTAGAAAAGAATCTAACTATTCTATCATGCAATTATATCTAGGAAATTAATTCTAATCTACATGATATGTAAATGCAATTTTTGTATTTTTGGGATAAATAAAGCGATTAAAGCAAAGGTAAGCACCAAATCATTCACAGCCATCAAAGATATTATCCATTGTTTGAATTTGGAAACGATATCTAATCAACTTGATTATTTTGCTAACAAAATCGATAAATTGATCTTAAGCCTTAAAGATCAAAATATCAATTTTATTCCCACGGAATCAATAATTTCATCTAAAGCTTTATAGATGGAATCAAAGATTATATGTGGTTGCAAATTAGGAAATAAATCTTAATTGAAACCTAATTGAAAATTATGTCTATCACTCGTGGATATGAACACTAGATATTAATAGATATATATTAGGCAATAAAATATCCAAATATATTAGAGATGTGCATCTTACCTAATTTGAGGATATTCTTTCCAAATTTGGACCAAGTGTAATTGAATCGGGATCGCGACCGGCTTCTTGATGGCGAACGGCGGCAAGCGTTATGTGCACGGCGACGATGCAGGTTGACACGAAGCACGGCTCCACGGTGTTCGGCTTGCTCAGAAATCTGCACAAAATAAATTCTTTCTTTTTTGGTTTTAGCAACAACTCTCTCGCGGACACGATGCCCGGGATTCCGCGGCGTGGCTACACGTGACTGGAGTTGTCCAGAGATTGGTTTGACGAAGTCGAACACACAGTAAAGGGTTGACCCTCAATGAGATGCTCACAGTGGGATTATGTGTGCACGTCTTCCTTGGACAACATTCAGAAATTTCCTATGAGTGCTTCATGGAGGACTCCTCTATTCAATATTTGTGGCCTGAAAACTTTGTCGTTGTTGATCACGGCCAAGCAGGAGTGAAGGCTGCTACTTTGTCATCGGAGAGAATCATGGCCAAGGGCTAATCGATCGTCTCGTTAGTGTTGATGGAGACCAGACTGGACAGTGTTGTGGCAGGGAACAGAGACGAAAATCAACGAAGACATGGCAGCGTATAGCAGTGATGTAATAGCGAGCAAGTACGTTGCCGCGCGGGTTCAGATTGAAGCAGCAGCAGCCTCGATCACTGGGCAACAAGGGGCGGCTCCATGGACAGCAGTAGCAACCACCGAGAAGGGAGCAACAGCGGCACGGCAGCAACGGGGCAGAGGACTCGCGCGATGGGGGGCCGCCAAGAGAGGATCCTTCTCTCTCTTCTCTCCCACGCGTGTTTCTCTATTATGTGCGTTGAGATTCTTAGATCCGATCCCCCCCCCATCCCCTGACTCGAGTGTCTCAATTATATATTCTTTTTTCTGCCCATTATCTTCACATATTTTATTTCCTTTTCTATTTGGCAGAGATATTCAGTCAATATTCATATTGGACTAAATCTTTTAATGACCAAGCGCACATGAATGGCCTCTTCATGTGCAATCGGTGGCCGCATATATGTCACTCTCTTTTTTTATTTTTTTGTTCAAATAACTCACTAAGCACAAATAAGACGAGTACTACACCGATTGTTTACCTCTCTGCCACGTGACCGAAAGATTTTAAGATATTGCTTTTTTTTTCAAATTCATCTCGATCTCAACATCCATGGACTTGGCTAAAAATTTTCCTCACTGCGGGCTTAGTCTAATCTCGTCGGGTTAAAACTCAAAACCATCGAGTGAAATCCATCCTGGTCCAATGCAAATGCAATAATAATAATAATAATAATAATAATAATAATAATAATAATAATAATAATAATAATAATAAAATGCTCCTAAAACTATATGTTATGCAATTTCATTTAATATTTTTGTTTAGCGGTTAAAAATTAATCCCTAATTTTTATGCAATAAATAAATGACTAGGTCACCAAAATTTAGGTGTCAACAATTATAATGCCTATGGATTTTTATTTGACGTTTATGCATCTTGATGCCTAGTGCATCATATAAAATTGAAAAAGTATGCTGAACATATAAGATATTAGCCCATTCACACAAATAATCGTCTCTATTTACTATTTAATAAATAAAGATAATAAGGTTTTTAAGCTTATTGCATATGTGATAATCAAGAGCTCAGTCTTAAAATATAGATGTTGTCTTAACTAAGTATTGAGATGATGACATAATATTTATTATGTCCGAAAGTAAAATATGTTAAAGTAAAATAATCCATATATTTTACTTTATCTATCTTTGATGCGAAATACGAGTTCTGATGGATTTTTTGATTGAGTAAATACGTGAACTCAAGTTAGATATTAGGTATGTCTAAATTATCATATGTACGATATTCAAATCGAAGACATATGTTTCATGGGAAAAAAGTTAATATCGTAATACGTATTTCATATTATGTATGCATGAAACAACTAATAAGAGTGACAAAAGTTTTGATCTCGACTTTTATGCGATGTGAAACTCTTAAGGAAAAGAGTTCCTCAATTAAGTTCCCTTATGGCTCTTATTTATTCTCAAGATTTCTATTTAATGTTTGTTATCTTAAAATGTTGCCAATGATCATGTAAATGATTCGATCTAATAGAATATTTCTAGAAATGTAAGTTGAACTGAAGTTGAAAGTTTTAAAAAAAGAGGAAGATCAATTTTAGAGAATCACATTCTAATTTTGCATTCACTAGTCGACCAATTATGATTATTTTTGGGATAATCATAATTGTGAATACAATATGTCATTATTAAAAAGAGATCGAAAGAGATATAAATGTAATCGATCAATTTAGGTTACTACATACTATATCTACTCAAAAATGTGATATCCATTTTGAATTACTATATATTCATAACAGATATATGGCAATGAGCTCTCGAAGTATGCTGGTTGCACGGATTATTTACTGGTATGAACGTTGCAGAGAGGTGAAGAAAGAGTTCTGTTCAGTCCACTAAGTGTAAGTGGGAGATGATGGATTTTTTATTTGATGAGTCAAGCTAGGCCCATCCATCCATGTTGTACCAAACCTAGCCCTTAAAGGAAGAGCCCATGAAAGAGGAAAATCGGTTGTTTTTTCAATAAAAATCAACTGTCATATATAAAAAGAAAAGGGAAAAAGGGAACGTAAAAATAAAACTGCAAAAAACAGGACAGTACATTCTTTCTTTCTTTTTAATAAAATAGTGAACTCTCTCGAAGAGCAGAACTATAAGGGTTTTAATTAATTCCTTTGAGACTACAACAAGTACTTAATCTATGGCAAACAATGTATGTTCATCTTTGTGATATATCTTTTGATTGGTGTTACATGTTTCCTGGGCATGTTTCCGTATTGTTTTTTCGGTATTTAATCATTTGAGTATCGATTTGTTTTTTAGGAATCCGTTCCCGACAAGTCCCAAATACAATTTTTTTAATGGGTATGTTAAATTCAATTCTCCATCAAGCTAAGCTAGGGAGCCAAACCCGTTAGCAAATATCCAAGACAGTTACAAGACTGGTTAACGAACTACTCAATCAACAACATTAGTTCACATGAATAATAACTGCCCAAATATCCAAGACGGCTATAGGACTAGTTACTAAAGGCCAAGCACACCAATTCACATTCGACTAAACTGAACCTACCAGTTAGGACTTAAAAGGCCGATCTTGAATCAAAATCAACTGTTTGCTGTAGCAGCTTGTGCCCTTTGATGATAATTCTTACTATAAACAAAAGAGACATCGTCACAACATCAACAGGAAACGTAATAATTGAGGAAAAAGAAAGAGAGGGGAGAGTTTAGTCGAAAGGAGGGGAACATGGGTGACATGCAAGAAGAAAATGAGGGCATAAGAAAACGAAGGAAAGAAAGAGAAGGAAAGAAGAGAGAGAGAGAGAGAGAGAGACGTAAAGAATAGAAGTAAATAAGGCAAAGAGAATGAGCGCCAGAAAGCCGAGCAATTGAGGAAGAGAGAGGAACCTGCCTGGACGACTTCCTCTTTTTCAACTGTGTATGAAATCGATCGGTTTGGATAATTTTGATTTGTTGAAATCTGGGGTGCCCTTTAATGCGAGTCAAAATTTTGATTTTGTGGAAGGTGGAACTTGATTTTGTTTTGGGTTATTATTACAAAAAAATCTCAAATCGGTACACTTATGATAGATTTATCTTAAATTAATTTTTTGGATCACTAAAAAAAGTAAACCGGTATACATATTTCCGTCAAATTTTTACTGTGAAATTTTTAAACTAGATGACACGTAATAATAACTCAGTTAACCTGGCAAGTCCATGTAGAAATCTAGGAGATCAACAGATAGATTTCCGGGCATGTCTGAGCAGAACTTCTTGACTGGTGGTGTAAATATAGCCTCTAATGTGTATTATAATTGCTAATTAAGTTCCCTAAAACACGCATTTTCTTACGACTCCCTCCCATTCGAAGCCTTGGAACCGAAATGAGACTACATGTTAACTACTTGCTCAGTTGCTTGTCATGTTAATTTATATTTGATTGTATTTTGTTAGTTAACTAATGGTGTGATCAGAGGTATAATTTTTCAAATTGATACTAGTATCTATTTCTTCCAAAAATTGGAGCACTAATTTTAAAAACGATCGTAACCAGGGTACTGGATAATTCGAATTTAGTTAAACATATCTTCTTTTTGTTCATTTGTGTTCATAATATGTATATTTTAATTATTATTTTTTTATATACAATTTCGTTCTTATTTTATATTATTCTGGCGCAATATGTGGGTTAGTGTCTAGTTACGTAACTAAATTAAAGCATCTTTGGCTAAGTTCAATTCGTTAAGATATTTATTTTTTGCTAGTGACAAAGAAGGTTGTAGCACGAACGCAATAATTGTATTAAAAGATAACTATAACTAAATATAAACTTATATATGCTTTTGCTCACTGAATTGGATCACTTGAATAAAATAATTACAATTTATAAAAATTTCATTAATAGATTATAGGGAAATGCTATGCTAACGGCTCCGTCATTTTTTTGCCAATAACGGAGCATTCTTAAACACTCATATTTCATAAAAACCGGATCACTTTCTTCAACGGTTTTTAAAATAAGTAAAATATTTACTTTCGACATATTATTATGATGCAACAATAAGAGGAGATTGAGTTCTAAGTAAAGGAAAGAATCGATCCACGCACAGATAACACTTTAATTGAGGTACATACAAAGCTTGCAATATCAAGGCTATATAAGATAAATTTTCTTACATGTAACTTTTCTTTCAAAACTTAAAACATTTAAAAGATTAAGTTTTAAAAATCTATGAAATACTATTTATAATTCTACATGTCTATATTGGTATAATTTGAAAAGTTTCATATTTCTTTGCTAAATAGAACTCCAATTACGAAAGTCGTACTTATGTTTTGCCTTTTATTCAATTGTGTGCACATATTTTTGTAAAAGTAGTTGTATTTTTAAACTTTGTTGCCAATTAATTTTTTGGCATAATTTGTATACAGTTCTAGTTGAAGTAAAATTTGTAGTCATTTCTTGACCAATTATGATATTTTCTATCTAAAATTATCACAAAATTCATCTCCTCTGATAATAATTGAATAATAACTTTCGGTAAAAGATATCATTGCAAGATTAATTCCGACGAAACATGAGTGTATAATTTTCATAATACGCAGGAGCCATCAAATATTGGGCAAACAATGTTGAGCCATCTAATCACCTGAAATTCGCGGGAGAAAATACTCCAATCCAGTCATCACTTGATGGGTTGGGAGAGCTATACTCCAATAATACCCACTCCGCATTTTGCCCCTGAAACAGTAAACGTAGCTAGCATCAACCTCCACGACCGCCTTCATTTTTCACAATTATGGTTGATACGGGTCTTCAATACAGGGTACTAATAATCTTTTAAAGCATTCTAAGGAACCCGAGTGAATGACCAACCCTAGGATATCCAGCATCAACAGGAAGAACAAGCAATCGGAGCCACTCAGCAGCCTAAACTCCAGCTATAAGCATTTCACCAGCTCCAAAATAGAAAAAGACATCATGAACATCTCAACAAGAGAACCAGCAATAGAATGAGCGCAAATTTGCAGCAAGCACGAATTTAACGAGACATCAGCAACTAATGCTGAATTTCTTTCACAGTGACATTAAAGCAAAAGCTCGCCAGTTCAATAAGGCATAATCGTTTTAAACACAAAGTCGCTCTGTCCGGGGACTGATCAACTACGCAGGGAGAGAGAAAAAGTGAACCATACGAAACAAGACTAGGCAAAAACATCAAGTGGCACATAGATGATAGGGTTTATATGATCATTGGGCAGATTTTCTTCTCTATATGTCAGCTACTTAAAAGTTAAAACCCTAAATATGCACAAATACCATGTAAATCCTCCAACATAACCTAATACGAGAGAGAGAGAGAGATGCTGCCAATTCAATCTGAAGTCCTCTTTGCAGTCACTCGCTGGTCACTCGTTGCAGTGCTCGTCACGTTCTCTCACCCTTCTGCGAACGCTCATTCAACTCTCTCCACCCCCCCCATCTTTGATGACATGACGACCGTGGAACAGCCCTCGTACAATGATGGTTGATGAAGAAGTGGTATGACATCCTGAATTTTCGACCCGTCCCAAATATATGAAATGGGCATCTCGTCAGCGCGTCTATGGTCTCTTTTCTCTGAGCTGATTACTCATGAGTTAACCAATCTATTGGGTGAAGCCATTAAGGGATATAACCGTGGTAAAATCTCTAAAAGCTACCCGGTAGGTCAGATCGGACTAAAATCGCGTTTGATCGATTTTAACCAAGAAATTGAATTCAGTTTCGGAATTCGGACGTTCAAGTATGTCACGATTCATTTTTAGGACGTTGTCTTGTCTTTTGGAGAAATTCCGTCGAGTTCGGGATTTTTATGGAAAATCGTTTTGGACGATTCGGAAAACGAACAGAAATTCAGATGGGCCAAATTAAATGGAATTTTGGCTTCTATACCGAGCTAATTGGGCAAAGGGGACTTGTAGAAATTTTGTGGGCTTTTTTCTTAACAAAATTGGACCTCAAATTGAAAGATTTGAGAAAAAATGGAAGTCCTATGTGTGAAATTCGGAGCTAGGCATAGGGTGCAACATTTGTCATCAAATTGGATTATTTGTGATTATTTGAGCAAGAAAGTATTGAGGAATAAGTGGATAAGCTTGAAGACTAATTAGACAATCTAATGATGATTTTAGATATTTGTTTTTTTAACTTTTGTTTCCCTTCTTCGGATTCTACCGCAAGCCAAGCCACCGACCAACCGCCCTCCTTCGTGCATGTATCTCTCTCCACCGAGGACTTCGACTTCTCCATTCCACCTTCCCATTCGTCCTCTGCTTCTGGTTTATTCATCTTTTCCCTTTTCACTTTGCCACGTTCACAGCTCATGTGGCACCCCAATCCAATAGGGTCGCCACAGTCCGATTTCCACTCGGTTTCCTTGACTTGAAGGTCTATACATCCCAAGAGTTTATTATTTATTTTTAACGGTCCCTGCGCAGCGCAAGAGGTATAGTGGAAGCGATATCACATCTCTCCAACCCAAAATTTCGAAATGATGCACACTTACTAGACATTTTATAAGATAAGCCGAACACTTTTATTTACATAACTTGATGGACAACATGAGTTGTACAACAAAAGGCCAAGGCTTTTCTAAGCTTGGCTCTAACCAAAAGTACCCAACTCCACAGCAGCCATATACTTCGGTCCATCAGACAGTGCCGGTAGTCCAAAGAAAAAAAAAAAAGCTCCATCAACTACTCGTCACACACGATCACACCTAGCCTAGTCCATCGGTTGGCGGCGGCGGCGGCATTCCCATCATGACCCCGTCACGTCGGACATGCACAGACAAGAACTCATGTACCACGAGGCCATCAGGTAGACCCACATCATACAGGACCAACACTCGCACGCGGATGAAGACCAGTCCTAGAATCCCGACATGCATATGCTCTGAAAACAAACACTCCACATCAACAGGGACACCGTAGAAGGTACCGCGTGTGACAGGTAACAAAGGCATCTTCTAATCTGAAATGTTAGTCCCCAAATGGAGTGAGTACAACCACTCAGCAGTAAAAGATTCAACAAGCTATGTCGAGCATGAGTATCAGTATTTAGTTTCATACAAGATAGACAAAGTGAGAAATCAAGGAATCAAATACGTATCAATATCATGGAATTCCTTGGTATTAAAGCAATTGCAATTCTATAAGAATCATAATGCAACATAATTAGATCACATGTCATCTATTTATCTCTCAAAAGGTTTCATCCCCCAGAGGACCAAAGTTTGCGTCCTCTAGGCATTCGCATCCACCTTGGCATCGTGAAAGCCTTTGGCATTCAGCCAATAACGCCATCGGGCATCCGGAGCATATTACGCCTCCAGGCATCTCATACCCCACCTGACATCACAAGGAAAACCTCCGAAGTTCACCATGAGAATGGTTGCTCGGCCCTCCGGATTTACGTGCCGACAAGCATACAACCGGGCATCCCGAAGCTCCCGGGGCAAACCTCCAGCATTCAGCCTCTTAGGGCCATTGGGCATCCACAAGGCATCGACTCTTTCGATCCTTTGGACTTCCTGACTCTCGGGGCATCGTTGACCCGAGGGTTCAACGGTATCCATTAACATTTTAATTCACAAAAGTACATTCATATATCAAACAAGATATCTCATGGACCTTTTATCAATCTCAAGATTCCACCATCAGCACAATCATATCACATAACAATTCGAAACACATTCACCTATAGAACAATTTTATGAAAATTCGAAACAGACAGTTAAATTTCCACATTCGCACGGTTCTGGTAACAATTCCGGATTAATAACTAAACGTACTCAGAAAATTATGAAATTTTGACACATTATCGATGAGACCTAAAGGAACAAATTTCATGAGATCACCAAGTCAAATTCCTTATGTACCGAGGGCAAAAATTTCGATATTCCTAACTAGCGTTCTGTAAAATTTCCAGATTTGGTGTTTTCATATAAAAATCATTTCGACGGTCATTCCTTGTTCATTTATTCTGAATTTTTGATATGTTTTTCATGAGGATGTTCCATAAAACTTTCGTCAAGGAATTGAAGTTGAATTGTGGCTAGACAATTACAGAAAAATCGAGGAAGCACCGATGGTCGTTCTGTCCCTTGCAAAACAGCTTCCTAGCCAAAGGGAAATTTACTCCTATTCCATGGATTTTGACCTCCAATACCCACAAGCAAGTATATGCCAGCATACTACATTGCAATATACCCTCTTTACTTCCCAAAAACCCATCATAGTTAGATCTTTAGATCTTAATTTCCCTTCTAAAAATTCGAAATCCAATACATGCATTGTTTTTGCTTTGTTTCTAGCTCTAACTTCATCTAGTGTGATCCCAATCAACATGCAGCTTTAATTTCTACACTTCCTCACATCTATTAACATTCCACAGACAATTCTAGCAAGCAAAAGCATAGATAGGTGAACTTCCATTTGCCTTAAACCTTTCCACTCGGTGGCTGTCCAAAAACGAAGGTTCGGGGGTCACGGCTTGGCCCGATCGGCGATGGGGACCGGTGGCATCGACGGCAACAGCTCGGACACGGCGGGAGGCAATCCTTCCTTGTCCTCCCTCGCTGCCCACACGCACGCTCGATCTCTCTCCCTCTCACTTGCTCGGTTCACTTCCCTCTCTCAGTTTCTCTCTCCCTCTCACTTCCAAAAATCTCCATTCTTTTTGTTCTTTGATTAACAATTAATCTCTATTTTGCATGTAGGAAATTTAAAAAAAAAAAAAAGATGCAATGGACAAGTGGCTAAAAGGAGAGAACAGGTGGAGGCAAGGTTGAAGGCAAGTGTTGGAGGACATGCACTCCCCCCCTCCCCTTCTTGGTCCGGTCGACACCCATGGGGGGTCTTTGGGCTTGCTTGGGCCCAAGAGTCCTTAAAACAAAGCCCAAAATTCTCCTTTTCTCTCTTTTTTTTAATAATTATTAAGCATTTTATTTCTACCGAATTTAATTTAATATCCAAAAATTAAATTACTTTATATACAAGTATATATATATACACACTCCAAATTATTGCGTGCCGTCCAACATCCTCGAAGTTTTAATTCTTTAAATTTCAGCACGTATATTTCTTACGCAAGACCGAATTCCATCCTTTTGGTTCAAATATAAAATGAACATATTAATTCGAATGAACAAATACAAATTAATGCCTGTAAAATAATAACAAAGCCACAGTTCGGTGACCGTCACCTATCCGAGGATCGTCTAAATTTTGGATGCCACAGCTCACCCCCAAATGAAGCCAGCCCACCAGCGAACTCTCCTCCACCGTTTTCTCCACTGAGTCAGCCCTTTCTTTCCCACCGTTGACTGAAGCTGCTTCATCCCCTGCCATGCGTCTCCACCGAAGTCCTCCACCGAAACAGCCCTGTCACCGAATCCAATTGCTGCCAATTGCCACGTCTGAGTCAAGCTCCAGCAGGATTCTTCACGCGAAGCCTCTTGGTTGACTCCGCAAGCCGCACGGTCCCACGAACTCCCGCCCAGCAGCTCCCATCTTCGCACGTTCAGTCCGGCGTCTTCAGCTCACGCGAGCAGCAGCAGCCCACGCAATTTTTCGGGCCCAGCTTTGGCCGAAGAATTCAAGGCTTCTCGAGGCCACGCTGCAGCCCGTCTTCACGCAAGCCAGCCCGCAATTCGGCCTGTCTTTGGTCCAGTTCAGTCCAGCAAGCCCGCAAGCTTCAGCCCAGTTTTGAGGCCCGTATCTTCAGTCTAGTTGCGAGCCAAGGCCAGCCCATTTAAAGTCCATCAGCAGCCCGTTTCAGCCCATCTTGGGCCCGCGAAGTAGGCCCGACCCAGCTGCAGCCCAAGCCCAAAATCAAGCCCAGCACTTGCTGTGGGCTTGCAAGGCTTCTAGGCCTGGTCCAAGCCCGTTGGTGTCGTCACGAGCCCAAGTTCGGCCGCCGTCTTGCCGTCGTCACGGTGAACCGGTCTTCGCAAAACAAGTGAGTTTTACTCACTAATCCTTGCTTAGTTTGCTAATGATGCTTAGGGGTTGATTAGATTTAATTAAGTGCAATTAGGTGGATAGATTAGAATAGATTAGTTAATTTATTTATCTACCGATGCATGTTAGGCATTTGGTTAGTGTAGTTAGTGAGTAAATAGGTCATAATATTTATTGAACGAACCTCGGAAATTTTCTGAGGCCATTTTGGCTTCCAATTAGGCTATAACGGGCCTAAGTTGGATTTATTGCATTTATTTAATATTTTCCGTATTTATTTAATTAATTATTTATTTTCCGAAAATTCAACCGGGATGGTCGGTGATCAGAATTTCACATTGATCGCAGTGGTGCTCTCTGTTTATTTAATTGAGTACCTGATTGTGGAAATTGAGTGCAATTAGTGGTTGTATGTATTCATTTCAGAAATTGGATAAATTTGGTAATTGAGTGGAAAATTACCGGGCGTCGGTCTACAGCGCCAAAAATATTTGGTGGGCCATATAAAGTGGCGAGAATTGTGAAAGTGAAATAATTATATTTTGACTAAGGCCGACCGTATACCTACACACAGCCGTTTTATCGAGTATGATAAAAGGTGAGCAAGAATACTATAATACGTCGGCTCGATGATTGAGTGTGTCATCTCGAAGAAAGGCACTATGTTATGTCGGCTCGATGACTAAGTATGTCATTTCGGAGAAAGACGTTATGATCTGTTGGCTCATTGAGTTGGTACATCACTTTGGAGAATGCACGTGGGCTTGGTGACCAAGTACATTATCTTGGAGAATGCATGTGAACTCGGTGATTAGATATGTCATCTTGGAGAATGCACTTGCGCTCGGTGATTAGGTATGTCATCTTGGAGAAGGCACGTGCACTCAGAGACTCGGTATGTCATCCTGGAGAATGCACATGGGCTCAATGACTAGATATATCATTTTGGAAAAAGTATGGTATTGATTAAAAGTACCGGAGAATGGTCTAATTGATATATAATCGACTAAGTCGATTGATCGATAAGTCGATCTGAGTGAATGATTTGATGTGTTGTTGTGACTTGATGAGATTATGAATTGTATTGACTTGCAAGAAGGAGACTGAGGCCAAGGTAAGTCATCTGACTCGTGATTGTGCTTAGCCAACCCTTAGGGCGTATTGGCTTCCGAATCGAGTCTTAGGGAGTAGAACTCGCTGAGACATTGTCTCACTGGTTATTGTATAACAATTTTCAAGTCCTTAGATGGTATTGATAGAGGACTGGAAGCCCCGAAGTTTGGGAAGGTGGAGATTGAAGAATCGGTGAACATGTTTGACCAGAGTATCATAAGACAGTTCCTTTTTGTTAAGCCGATATTTTTATAAACAACCTAGCAGTGTATATATACCTGTTTGTTTATAAAAAAGGTTGTGTTGGTGGTGACAATTACGGCCCTACTTTCTTATTCCATTGTTTTATTGTCTATGGATTTTATATATGCTTCCGTATGCATATTAAAATGAAATGGTCGGCGATGCGTCTGGGACGTCACTATTAATCGACCAAGTGAGGGATGGGCACGCGTTCGAGGATCGGAGCGTGACAAGTGGAGAGATCGAGGAAGGACGTGTTCGGGTGTGCGAGAGCCGCGGGGATATCCCCGCCCAGATTTGGCCACTTTAGTGAAGTCGTTGACGAGGTAAAGCGGGAGGTCAAACCGAGGGTCTACGAGAGGCGGAAGGGTTTGGTTCTGGATGGATTACGTGCTAGCTATTCCTCGGGGCAGTGCCTCTTTATCTTCATGTCCAAACACGCCCTGTACTTTGATTCCCATTATATCAATTTTTCGTCCTCTTTAACACGGGATGGACGGGTTGCGTGATTACTCCCATTAACGTCATTACAAGAGTCTCACCCGTTTTAAAATATTTGATCGCGATTGCTCAGCACCACCGATGATCTAAAAGTACATGAGGTTTATTGAATTTGTTGTCAAGCTCTTCTTACAAGGATGTGTTTTTTTTTTTTTTCTTTTTTGGTGACCGTTCTCACCGAATGACAAGAAGGCACTGGCATTCCAAGCCGCACAACCAAACGCTCGAACCCTGCCCGGGGGAACGTACGTCTCAGGGAGTTGGTTCAAAGGATGTGGTTCATACTTCACAACAACAAGAAGGCACCAAAAGTCTCAGGGGACAGTTTTTTTTATATTTTGGACCTATATTTCATTAGTAGTTTGGGTTTAAGACTCATGAATAACTCTTTAAGAATATATAATATCTTTCTTTTTAGTTAAAAAAATGTTATAGAGGGATGTGAACTAATAATTATATCTCGCTTTAACTTTTTAAGAGTGAGTTAAGATAAAAATCTTATATTTCGATTTTTTTTATCACTTTTACATCCTTCCTTATGATTGTGCAGCGATCCTAACACTTCAACGGGGTATTAGGTGTCTAGAATCCACATGCACAAAGTAAGATGCATTCACTTCTGCCGCACGAGGTTCTGACCCTATTGCCTCGCGTTATGAGATATTGACTCTCATACCACCATGTCACCACCGACGCTGCATGAGTAGGAATTTACCCAAGGGGGGCTGGCAACATAGTTACGCCTCATATCTTTTCAATTTTTTTTTTTTTATATGATGTATGAAACGTTTAAAATGAGTCTGCTTCCACAATATATTTCTTAAAAAGTCCAGAATATATTTTTATTGATAGGATGGTATATTCTGAGATGTGACATGGTAAAACATACTGAAGTCGCATTATGTTGGATAGAGATAGTTTGGCAAGCGTGGCTCAGCTTGAAGAACCAATGGTTCGGCGAGGGACAAGTCATCCCTTGATTCATTAAGATTGATGCTGTAAATATTGGGGGGTGTACTCCAGTTAAACCCCTGAATCAGCCTGGCAAAGAGCATAACGGTCATCGTTGTCCCAAGCTGCGTGGCAATGCAACCGCGCCGGCCCCTGCTGAAGGAAATGAACCGTAGGTCGGGTTCTGTGAGCACGACTTCCACAGCATCACCCATGATGTGCCGCTCTGGCTTGAATTTGGTGGGTTCGTCCCACACTTCAGGGTTCCTGCCAAGACCCATCCGGCTCACGAGGATGTGGCTGCCCTTGGGGATGTGGTAGCCGGCCACGACGGCGTTGGACAGGGCAACGTGCGGGACATTGAAGGGCGCAATCGGGTGGAGCCTGAAGGCCTCCCTAGCGCATGCCTTGATGTAGTTGAGCTGGGGGATATCTGACTCTTGGACTAATCTCTCCATTCCCACAACTCTATCAATTTCTTCTTTGGCTTTATTAAGGAGTTCAGGCCGATTTATCATCTCGGCCATTGCCCATTCCACTGCATTTGATGGATTGTCCACCGCGGCCATCATAATTTCCTTGCACATATCAAGATTACAGAAACGTATGCATCTTAAGTTAACTTTAGAATCTAATTTATAACCACAATATGCAAATAAAAGCGTAGGTGTAAAAGTGTTCTGACTATAGGGAAATCTTTCTTAAAGAGCTTTTTGATAAGTGTAACGACATTGACATTAGGACGCCTAGATATTGACTACATACGGAATAGGTAATTTTATAAGTAGCGAAGTCTTTTGTTAGGATTTGTTCTGCAGTTGTAAGGATAAGGCTGTATTTGTACAATTTAACAACAAAGTCGTCTTGACCAAATATATAACCTCCTATAGTTTGCTTTCTAACCTTAAAAGATGACAATAAATGGTTATATACAAGAGGAAAGAATGGATTTTTAACCGTAGCCTGTGCTTTGATTTCATGTGGCGTTAGCAATGGCTTCCCTTTTGAGTCTTTAAGCATAATAAGAACATCCAACAAGTCTTGAGGCTCTTTTCCATTACTCTCCGAACGCAAATTGTCCCTCCATTGTTTGATTCTCTCGTTTATGATGGGGTCATGCAACCTCCTAAACGTCCTCGTGCAATCTTTCACAACCTTCTCATGCCCATCAAGGTCAATCCCGACCAAGAATGGAAAATAATCGGAAACACAGAATGCGTAGAGATAGTTTAGTGCGTTGAACAGTGCATCCACATGTTGTTCTTCATCAATGGTTGGTCCTCCATCTTGCCTTCCCTTGCCAAAGTACCTCTTGTTGAACACCAACCTTCTTATCACATTTCCACAATAGTGCCTTGTTATGTGCCTCAAGTTCACTTGCCCTAGGCTTTTGCATTGGTTGAAGACATGCTTCAAGAGGTTATCGGCTTCCTCAGCCCTCTTGTCATGGAGCCACTTGTGTCGTGCGGGGCATGTGATCTCCGACGTGAGGACTCGCCTCATCTTCTTCCACTGCTCCCCATAGGGCGACATGACAGTAGTCATGTAGCCGCCACTGAATGCCCAGGCTGCCATCGAGAGGGGCCTCGACATGAATGTGGCATCTTGATTCTTGAGGAACTCCCGGGCGATCTTCGGGTCGGTTACAGGGATGACGTTCGTGTTCCCTATGCGAAAGCACGCAATTTTGGTGTCCATCTCCCCCATCCAACGAAGGATCCACCGGCCTGCGGGCTTGTTCCGGAGCATCTCAGGGGCGCAGCCGACCACAGGCCACGGGGCGGGTCCTGGAGGGAGTGGGAACGGCTTGGATTTTCCTACGATGCTTTTGCACCAAAAATGTTTGATGAAATTGTGTAAGATGACTAGTGCCGGGAGAAGTAGGGCATAGGCCAAGGTGGCAAAACTCGTCATCGTGGCGGCGATCGAAGTACCGTCGACACGCTAGGTAGTCTTGGGCTCTGTAGTTTATAAGACTAGGATTTTGGGAAAATAAAGAAAATGTGAGAGTTGTGAATGAACGTACAACGATAGAGATGTGGCTGTATATATGCGGAAGCTGAAATCGACCAATCAATTACTGGACTAGTTTTTATTCAAAAGGATCTGATTCTATTCGGAGTAGATTCGCGAGGAATTAATAACTTCAGTCAAGGAATTAGATAATGGATAGGGAGAATTAGATAATGGATACGCCAACGTTTATTTAGGAAGTTTCTTGTTTCCATATCTTTGTCAGTACAACATTTATGGTAGTTTTGATAGCCCAAAGCGGGCAAGTACTTGAGGAAATGTTACCCTATAAAGCTACCTCGGTTAGTTAGGAGAATTAAATAATTGATAAGCCAATGGTTGTCTGAGAAGATTCTTGTTTCCATATCTAGCTAAGTACAAAATTTATGGTTGTTTTGATTGTCCAAAGCCGTTGAGTACTTGAGGAAATGTTACTTTGTAAATCTACCTTTGCTAGTCAGGAGAAAAATTTGTCCAAAAAATCATAAATCTATTATACTTTTGTCAATTCAATCATATGCATCAATTGAGTCCTGAACATTTTTCACATTTCACCAATTGATTTGATCCAATCAATTTTAACTAGAAACTACTAACACGGATGATGGCCTTGTCATATAAGACAGCCGACACTAACGTGAATAATTTTTAATAATAATTTTATATTTTTTGAACTTTTATATTTTTTTCTTATTTTCTTTTCTTCCTTTTTCTTTTTCTTCATTACCTTTTTTTTTTTTTTTTTTCGTTAAGGGCCCACTAGCCACCCGTCAAGGCCCGATGACCCCCGTTGGCCACTCACTGCCCTCGCCCATAGCTGGGCAAGGGTCGCGACCGCCGACCATCACCTAGTGGCTGGCAAGGGCTCATGGCCCTCGCTCAGAGATGGGCAAGGGCCACGACCTTTGCCATTCGCTGCCCTCGCTGGCCAAGCTCCGAGTGAGGGCCGCAAACCCTTGTCGACCATTGGGGGAGACCTCATGGCCCCCTGCAAGCCCTTAAAAAAAGAAAAGAAAAAAAATTAAAGAAGGAAAAAGAAAGAAAATAAATTCAAAACTTCAAATAAATTTGAAAAAATATTATTAAAAATTGTTTACGTTAATACTAGCCGTCCTATATGGCATGGATAGCATCTACGTTAGCGATTTCTAGCTAAAATTAGCCAATGAACTCAATCGACAAAACATGAAAATGTTTATGACTCAATTAACACAATTAAAGTGTTTAAACTGAGTTGGCAAAAGTCAATAGATTTAGAACATTTTGGACAATTTTCCCATAGTTAGAATAAAATTTAAGATAGTCTTGTGTTTGGTTTCTATGCAAAATAGGATAAAGCCTGATATAAAAGGAATATTTCTTGGATAAAAATATCCCACAAGGAAAATGGGATAAAGGTAGATCTGATTTTTTGCATTCATGATATAAAAACTATTTTTGTAGAATAATAAACTTATTAAACTAATAAAATTAAAATAATAATTAAATTTAATAATATTTGAATAACTATATAGTTAGCATATATACATCTATTACATTTTTGGGTATATTAGTATAGTTTATTATTTTATAATTTTTATTATTAGGGAACAATGAAAGGGAATAAACAAGAAATAGAAAATAAATAAATAATGTATGGAAAATAAAAAATAATAATAAGTAATAAAAATGAAGTAGAAAATCGCAGATTTTAAATGAACAAATTCAAACTTGAAAAGAATCTTTCTAATTTTTGAAAAAATAATGGGCAATGAGATTTCTAAAAGAAAACTACTCTCTCCGTCACCTCCTCTATATCTCCGGTTCATATTGAAGCTTCACTGCTTTTTTGTAATTCTTTAGCTCATGTCAAAGCTCCACAAAAATAGCAAGAAAGTTGTAGCTCCTTCTTCTTCGTAGATCTCTCGTTCATATCAAAAGTCCACAAAAGCAACAAGAGAGTCAAAGCTCCTTCTCATCCGTAGCTCTATAATTCATGTTGAAGTTTCACGAAAGTGACAAGAGAGTTGAAGTAATATATTTTTCGGGGGACAAGTACACTATTAGTGTCAAAACTTGTGTACAATGCTCATTTTGGTGTCAAAACTTTATTTTGGATCACCTAAGTGCCAAAAATTTTGAAAAACGATCATTTCAGTGCCAACGCCGATCTGGTTGGCCGAAAATCCGACATTACACTTTTTTTATTAATTTTTGAAGCTGATGTGGCTCGCTGGAGAATACAGTCAGTACTTAAACAACAAAACAATGCCGTTTGATGTTTTCCCCCCAATTCAAAACCTTAAATCCCCAAATTGAGTGAGAGAGAGAGAGAGAGAGAGAGAGAGAGAAGGCATGGCATGGGCTTCCCGTCGTTTTCTTCCCCAAAGAACAACACCAGGACTAGCCAGTAGTGACACTAGCAGTGCACCAGCACAACTCCACCTCCAGTTCGTCTGACGTTGTTGACAAGTCCAAGCTCTTGTCCTCCTTCTTCTCCTTCCCCCTTCAAAAGGGATAAGTATACTATCAGTGCCAAAACTTGTGTACAACGCTTACTTTGGTGCCAAAAGTTTCCATCGGATCACTTAAGTGCCAAATCGGAGGAAAAACGATCACTTTGGTGCCACCGGCGAAAAATTCCAGCCAAAATGATTATGTGGCTTTTTTTTTTAAAAATCGATAGGGCCGTTAAACGACGTCGTTTTCGGTCATGCTTAAGAAAACTACGTTGTTTTGCCGTTCTACATGGATGGCTTCACAGAAACGACGCCGTTTAGCTCGCATGGGGATTGAAATTAGGGTTTTCGCCGCTCGGCCATCGTCGTTTGCCCACCGTCGCTCGGCCATCGTTGCTGCTTGGCCACCATCGCTCAGCCACCATTGTAGTTGCTTGGCCAAGTGAGCAAGAAGAGATTGAGATTGTTGCTCAAGCAATAAATTGCAGGAAAAATTGAAGGTGAGGGCGGAGGAGGAGGAGGAAGAAGATGGGTCGAAGGTGCTGCTGGTGTGCTACTGCTGCTGGTGCGTTGCTGGTGCGCTGCCAGTGCTGTTGCTGGTGCCGTGCTGGTGCCATTGCTGGTGTGGGTCTTCGAGTAAGAAGAAGACACAAAGACGAGCCTTCCCTCTTTCTCAATTTGGGGATTAGGTTTTCAAAGTTGGGAGAAAGAAGCCAAACGACGTCGTTTTGGTGTTTGGATGCTGACTCAACTCTCCGACGAGTCACGTCCGCTTAAAAAATTAATATAAAAAAAGGCCACGTCGGATTTCCGGCTAATTTCATCGGTGTTGACACTTAAATGATCGATTTTCAAAATTTTTGGCACTTAAGTGATCCGACGGAAATTTTTGGCACTAAAGTGAGCGCCGTACATAACTTTTGGCATTGATAGTGTACTTATCCCCCCTTCAGAAGGACCCACTTTAGCTGCTCCCTAAGCAGAGCCCAATCCGCCATCTCCATATGCACCCTCCTTGTTTCCCTCGCCCTCCTCATATTCGCTCTCTCCACCTTTGACCCCCCTTCTTCGTACTCCTCCTCCACCCTTGCCTCTTATTCTTCCCGTCACTTCTTGCCCGAGCAACAACCTCAGCCTCTCCTTGCTTGCCTAGTCGAGCAACTACAAAGGCTGAGCGATGGTGGCAAGCAACTATGACGGAGTCCAAGCAATAGTGGCTGAGCCGACAGCCAAGCGAGCTAGGTCAACGTTGGGCGAGGATCGGACAGAAAAACGCTAATTTAAATCTCCAAATAAAACAAAAATCCTCAAATGAGTTGTGCGACATCGTTTTTGTCAGGCCATCCACTTAGGATGGCAAAACAACGTCATTTAAAAGCTATATCGATTTTTTTTTAAATATAAAAGTCACGTAATTATTTTGGCTAGAATCTCTCGCCAATGGCACCAAAGTGATCGTTTTTCCTCCGATTTGGCACTTAAGTGATTCAAAATAAAGTTTTGGTACCAAAGTGAGCACCGTACACAAGTTTTGATACTGATAGTGTACTTACCCCATTTTTCGGAATTGCAAAAGTGAATGATTATGTTTTCCTCTCTTACTAGATTTGGCATTTACTAGCCAATTTACCTTGTTACTATTGTTGTAATCTGTTTACTTTCTTGTCATAGTTAAACTTGTGGCTCTGGATTGTTTCAATGAGCTCATTTGTTGTTTAAGCTCTAGATCATACAATACTCATAAATTGATTAATGGAGGTTATCTCTATTTATGCATTTATAGTTTCTTTAATAGTGAATCATGAGATTTTCTTACAATCTCCGCTTGTATATTTTCATATTTATTTATAGTGATATGTCGTTCATACTAAACATTCAGATTTATTATCTCTATTTAAAATCTAGATCTAACTCCATCTATTACAACTATTATCGGATCGTATTATTAGGACACTAATTTCTCAATTGTAATTTTCATGAGGGCATAGCAATAGATGGACAAGTATAATAAATTTGTAAAAAGTTCGATCTTTTACATTTACATGTGCAGTTGTATATCCTTTCAATAGTTTCCAAATAAATTTGAGAACTAAAGAAAAATAGTGAAGTGTCATAACTTTTATAAGGCGCTCACTTGAGGGCCATAATTTTTCTTCGATCACTTAAGAGCCACATCAAAGTAAAATCGATCATTCGAGTGCTAATTCCAACAAATCATCCGACGTGAATTTTTTTATTAATTTCCCATCCGACAAGGAATTTTTTTTTTTTTTAAATTTTTTATCTTGTCTTTTTTTTTTTTTTTTTTTTTGGGCGAGGGTTTCTCAACAGGCGAGGGTCGCAGGTGATCCTCGCCAGCCCTAAAAAAGGAAAAAAATGAAAAATAAAATCTACCATGCAACTAATGGACTTGTTGCTGGAAATGCCTTTGCAAGTTCATTAAGGGTTTACTTGGAGCACAAGCCTGAACCAAAGCCATATGGTTTCTCACTCTTTTTGTACGATCACAAAGAGTCACTTTTGGCTTTTGCTCATAATGTTGAGACTATAGCATTTATCCGATCCATTGGTGATCATCCCCTTGATAGCTTTTTCAAAAATATTTTAATGAAAAACTAAACCAAACAAGATTGAGAACTTAACCATGCAATCGAGTTTGTGCCAATAATTAGGGCATGATGACAATTGTAGTCTACGCCATGATTAATCTTGGCAAGAAAGGGGGAAAATAGGAAACTGATTTTCTTTTAAGTTAAACATCTAACCAAAGTGTTGTACATCAACGTAAGTCTTTCAAGTCAGAAGGCAAGAGGGAAACTTGCAAATTACCATGAACCCCTCAACGCCAAGCTTCAGACTTTGGCAACAGGATGAAGTAACAGGGGAAATTAATTGCAGAAGAACCTATTTAGTAAAAACTGCAGCCTTAGAAAATGATCTCAAAAACGATTGAAGGGAAACAAAATTATAAATCAAGAGTGCTGTAACCATTCTAAAATTGCCTGGGATGGTGGCATATATAAATCGCTCTTTCTATTAGGATCTTTAGTATAATATGGGAACACTGAATTTGAGAAGATCAATATGACGTAATGTCACTTAGCAATTTCAACCTAAAAGGCAGCATTATGTGAGGCGAAGTTAACTTGCTATCATCAGGAATGGATGGATAGGCTCCATTTGTTTTGCCAAAAACAATTTCTAAGAAAACGTTTTTCAAAATTTCCGGCATTCGTTTCATGGAAAATGAATTGCTTTTGGAAAACATTTTCCATAAAGGGGAAAAAAACTTTTGAAATAGGGGAAAATGTTCTGTAAGTCTTCTAAACTAGGAGAAAATGTTTTTTACTTTTGAAAAGTGGAAAACATTTTCCTCACTTAGTCTCTATTATCTTACATCCTTTTTTTTTTTTAATTCGAATTATTTTTTATTTTTATTTTTCTTTTCTTTGTTATCCCTTTTCTTCTTTCTTAGCCGGTCGCTAGCCATGGCAACAGCCGGCGACCAGCCACAAGCAAGCCTTAAGCTCACCGACAAGCACATGGCTCACCCCCATCTAGTGAGCTCAAGCTCACCACTTGCCAGATCAACGAGCACAAGTGCCAAGCTTGAGGTTTGCTGATCTGGTGAGGTTTGAGGCCGATGCACTCAAAGCTTGCCAATTTGTTAAGGCCCGAGGCCAGCGAGCTTGAGGCTCGCTAGATCGGCGAGTGTGAGCTTGTGGCATTTGTGCACAAGTTAACATCTATCAAAATACACAGATTCTTTTGTCATTTTATCCTCACGTTGCCACTTGCTCCTTGTCTATCAGCATCTAGCAAAAGCTAATTGTCTACAATACTTGAGAGCGTTTCTTTGAGGGCAAAGTTGTGCATTGAGTCATAATCATAAAAGATGGAGCAACTGTTTGCCTATTATCTTTTAGTTACTCTGCATCCTCAATTATATGTGCAGTACGTGATGTTAGACAACTAATATGCTGTGTTAAAGTTTATTTTTTGAAAACATGTAGACATTTAGCTTCGTAAAGAGTAGCATGTTTTATCTACTGCTGATTATTGGAATTGGTATACTGAAAGTTTATTGTGAACGGTACACTGTTCCATAACGAGGCAAGATTTCTCTTTTGTTGTCTTTTCTTCTTTTATTCAGTTACTTGATGAGCTCTTTTAATCACTCGGAGTTCATCTGAGTAATAGCACTTTTCATCACCAAGTAGGTATAGAAAATTTCTCGATCTTCAAAATTCTTCGGTTTCATTGAGATTCTTCTCACATAATGATCATAGGTGCGAACCGTCATGATAAACAACATTGAGAAAGTTCTCGAGAGGGGTGACCGCTTGGCTCTGCTCATCGAGAAAGCTTCGACAATGCAAGGAAACACACTCCGTTTCAGAAAACAGTCCCGTCGTTTCAAGAACATCGTATGGTGGGGAAACTTATGAAGGAAAAGCACAGGAAATTCAACGTGCTTATGCAGGATTGTGATGAGCGACATCCAGAGATCAAGAACCAATCATCCATCAGGCACTGATATATAGAAACCTATAGAAAAATGGAGGAATGCCTTCCAAAAATTATAACTACTGTAGAGGAATGACTTTGACCCAAAGCAATAGAAACATCAATGAAGATTTTCTTTTGATCATTACTCGCCGGTTTGTGTTTTATTTTCCTGCATCTCTTGCATTTCCCACATTGTTGGATGAAAATTTTTTAGGTACTTTCCATTTATTGACCAAGACAGCAAAATTCCTTCTAAGTACATCAGTGGATCTCACGCCAGTACTATGCTCAAGTGTCTTCATCCAACTCATCTAAATTCATATACATCGACTGTTCGCAGTCTTTCATTAACATGTTGCTCCATAACCTAACTCTCAGGGATTGAGCATTTATCTCCAAAAAAATAACAGCTTCTTGCCCATACGTTAACATGTAAAGACTTATTGGGTGCCATTTTGCTGAGGTGATTGCCCTCATGGAAACGCCTATGGTACTCGTGTGAGTGGCCGCAAGAGGGTTGGTCGCCGTTGCTATCCATAGAGGTGCGGTGGCGCCACCCCCTTCTCCCATCCCTCCCTAAATTTTTTCAAGTTTCTAGTCCATTTTGCTGATTGGCGTCTGGCATCGAGTATCCTCCAAAATATTGCATAAAGTTGCATTGGAATTTTTTTTGTCGCTCCAAACTAAGGGTGCTAATAGAAGTATCCGATTGCACTCTTTGGACAAATTTTAGGATTTTATCAAACCATTCAAAAAGCTTTAAATCTTGATTATACTTTAGTCCACCATAACCGTTAGGAAATGTGGCTTTCATCCCCTAACAAAAGTAAATCACTATCAAAGATGTTTTTATCCACTAACATGATTAGACTGCTAATGGTCGAGAATCTCAATCCACTGTTGTGTCCTACTCTTATTAAGATGAAGTGAACTTTGTTCCTTCGACATAGTTGCATTTAGCTTGTATCAAAAATGTCGAGATTTAGTTGAATCGTCGGCCAATTATCTTGAATATGGACTTTCACTCATAAGCTATCGCATTTCTTAAATATTGTCATGGTGCTTCGTCATGGACTGCATAATGAATTGAATATGTATCTACCGCTCATAAGTTGTTGCTTCCCTTTAATATTTTCCACGTTCACTATTAGATTCAAAATAATAACTAATTTGCGTAGAAATTAGAGAAATAGTGGAAATCGGGGAAGTTGGACTAGAAGATGAAGGACATGCATACATTTTTACTTTTTAGAACAGAAATGCTATTATGTACCAAGAAATCCTGCTAAAATATATTTTATTATGGGCGCGTTTGGTAATGATTCTGTTCCGGGAAACAAATTCTGATCAGAAATGATTATTTTTTATTCTATTCCCGGGAAGTTCGCCACGGGAACTGATTTTGAATAAAAGAACGCGTGTGGTAACTGTCCAAATTTTTTGATTCTGGAATAGAATTGCGTTTGGTACCATGCTCATTGATTCTGTTCCAAATCAATTTCTTTTAATTTTTAATTTTTTTTTTACTTTTTCCTTTTTTTCTTTTCTTTTTCCTTTTTTTTTTTTTTTCCTTTTTCTCTTATTCTTCTTCTTCTTCTTCGGCCGGTCGCCGGACTAGCGACCGCCGACGAGGGCCGACGACCACACGGAGCGTTGCCGGCCCTCGGCAAGGCTGGCCCTCATCGGCCGAGCCTTGCCGGTGGCTAGCCGGCTTTGCCGAGGCTAGGCGAGGCCCGCCCGGCCATCGGCAAGGCCGGACGAGCCTCGCCGGGCTGGTCGAGGCCCACCTGGCCATTGGCGGGGCTGGGTGAGGCCCACTTGGCCACCAGCGAGGCTTGGCCTCCCCAGATCGGGTGAGGCCGAGCCTCGCCAGTGGCTTGGCTTGCCTCCCGCCGAGCTCGCCAAACTGGCGGCGGCAGACGGCGGCGGGCGGTGGTCGACGGCGGTCGCGGGATGGCGGAAGGGAAGAACAAGAATAGTTGATTTTTTTATTCTCAAATTTGTTCCTGAAACAAAAATCAACTTTTTTATTTTATTTTATTCTAGATTCTACTCTAAATCTATTCTCGGGAACAAAAATTTTACCAAACGCGATTCTGTTCCCAAACTGCTCCCGAAACAAAGAATCAGAATTTGGCCCTGTTTGGATGGTTACCAAACAGGGCCTAAGAACCCGCTCTCCATAGCAACCCAGAATGTAGATCCTTGCTCTGAGATGGAGAGCTCTCATATACTTCGTCGGGGCTCTTGCCGGAAGCTCCATTTTCCTTCGATTCAAGGTTCGCCAGAGGGGAATCGTCACCGCCGATTTAAGTTTCCTGACGTCTCCGTGCACCAGTTTCTCTGACGGTTTGATGTTGGCTCACGGTTCCATGGTCGCTACGCACCTTCCATCGTTGTCGCGGCTCTTCTTAATCGTCCAGGACTCTGTTCGCTCCTTCAATTGCGATTTCACTGGGGAAGCGATGACTCCGGCGGCTTTATCCCCAATCCTCTGCTGCGTCTTCAGCTCCGCTGCCGTATATCCTGCTCCATGACGCTCCGGCGATGACGAAATCCATCAACTGAGAGCCACACCTGCCAGGTCGCTTCGTCTCCGATTAATTTTAGAATTGATTTCGATCGCTTTCGGGTTTATCTTTTGATTTCTGTTCTGTTTTGTGTCAATTCTGTTGTTGTTCATAAGAAAACAGAGGGACCAATAAGCTTGAGGGCGTTCCGTGGAGATGAAGTCGGGACGTTGGAACGTGAACCATAGCAACGGCCGCCTCATGATTGCCGTGCGTGTCATCACCTCATCATCGCCAGGTTGTTTCTTTTCCAATTAAGTGGTAAGAATTGCTTGTACGCATGGATTTTCTACTCCGATGTCTCAGTTCTGTATTACTCTATGCCATTCTGGTGTTAATAGTACTTCACACCACATGCTCACAACTTTTTCGGCAGATAGTTCCTATTGCATTCTTTTTACCAACAACTCGATGTTCAATTGAAGTTGCGTTGGTTGTGTCTTTGCTGGATTTCCTATATATAGTTGATTGAAATATGAACTAATTAAATGTATAGGTGATGTACGTCGAATGCTGTCCATGAGTGTTTGCGTGGATCGAATCCTGTTCATATGTGATTGTGTATGTCAAATGGTGCTCCTGCATGTTACTTTGAGATGGTGAGGTGCTGAAGGAAAGAGGAGAATGATGCGAGTACTATTTTCTATTTTGACATGAGGCTACTTATGATCGTATACATGAGTAGTCCATGCTTGTTGCAAATATCAAGAGAGTTCGTGTCTGGAGCGTGTGAGCTGCACGCATGTGCAATTTGAGGAGAAACAAGAGCAGTAAATGAGTTGAAAATAAACAATGAAATGACAGCCAAATGAGATTTGAAGATTTGATCGAATGAGAACTGAACAAAAAGAAATTAGAATTGTTGTTGCATAAACTCAGTGAATGCTTGACATCAGACTCTTGAGAATTGAGAAGACATAGTCAGTAGTGTCTGTCCTTGCTTCTGCCACTGCAATCTCATCCTAGAAGAAATTAGAATGGCTTGCAGATAATCTTCTAATTAGCCTCTTCTACCATCAGTTTTGCCCACTTCACATATATCGGCACAGGAAAGACCAATATTTTCTCCTATTTGATCCGGTCATCCGTGACAGCATAATGCTTGGGCCAAGGATTGCGCGTGTTAGTAATATTGACAAATGTTGGAGGCGTTCGTGCAATATTGATTTATTGATCACCGTTTGGGACATCCCAAAGTTGCCTATTTCAGCTTGTTTTCTCTTCATTGATCCTCTTGGTTTTTTGCACTTGTAAGTTATTTGAGAAATTTTGGTAGAATCATTCAGTCACCTAGATAAAAGTATCATATGCATTGTAAACTATTATCTAAGTTGTCGAAAATCTTGATGATGCTTCCATGTGGCAAGCAATCTGATATTCACAAAGGGAATGACTTACCTCTCAACGAATGGACAGTTAGCAAATCCTCAAAGCAGAGTAGATTCCATATGCAAATTGCATTCCTGTTTCCAGGAAACTTGTCCTTTGACCACAATGCACATGAGTTTATCAAGAAGAGTGTAAGTATTCCCTTGGAGCCACGATTTAGCTTTTATTCCCTTAACCATAATGTATAGAGATCCATTCAGTTTTTCCTGACACCACGTCTGCATTGTCCTGCAAGACATGTACTTTTCCTGTCTGCCTGCGAAGACTTTCACTTGGAAAAACCCCAGGGGCTTGCAGATACATGGTAATATGCCTATGGAACAATCAATGCTGTCTTTTTCAATTTTCTATTTTCCGGATTTTTCTCTGTCTCATCATCCTAGAACAGTAAAAGATGAGTTATTCTAACGGGTAAGTTAAATTCATTTCTTCATCAAACTAAGCCGGGGATCAACTTTTTGCTGCAGCAACTGGGGCCCTTCGATGCTAGACCTTTACTAGTACCTTAGCGACCTACTTTGTTGTTAAGTTATGTCTCAAGTTTTGAAATGTGCATGAAATCTCGAAGGATTTTGATTTGTTCAAATTTGGTGTTTGCTTTAATCCAAGTCAAATTTGGACATTTTAGGCTTTGGAAAATTTGATTTTGTTTTCTGTTCGATGAAGAGTATTTATGTTTCTGTTCGATGAAGAGTATTGATGTTTGACAGATTCTGACTTCTTGGGCTCTTTGTCCATGTCGCATGTGGAGGAGGGACTTCTTTTGGCCGTACAAAAGAAGAAGAAGAAGAAAAGGCTCTCATATTCAATAGATACTTGTGGGGTCAGTAGATTTGTCAGAGGAAGAAAAATGAAAAGGCGTGGGTTCTAATTTTCTCATCCCCTTCAGCCGCGTAAAAAGAAAAATAAAAAGGTGGAGTTGTCCTTCTAGCCACGCGGAGAGGAAGAGGACGCACGGTGATCGTTTTTTGCGCGAAGAGTTTACATCCTTGTTCTCTTTCAGGAGATGTGGGTGTTTCAAACCATAATTCTCCATAAGGCTAAACACTGTGCTTTAGGTGGAATGAGAAGCGCTTGACTATGTGAGCTACTGTACTTTATAATCCTTCGATGGATTAGTGGATTATTTGCAATTGATCTGATGCAAGATGTAGCATAGAGTCGATCATTTGGCCCCGCTAATCTCAAGCTTCATCAATTATGATCTGAATAAGGTAAATAAACTTGTGGAAATGCATCGATCGTGTTCTTAGCATGCGAAACTTGCCCAAGAAGTTAAGCCCGTCGTTGTTCCTCACCTTTGGATCAAACTGTTTCAATTTGGGACCATTTGATCACGACACTAACCGACACTCATGATGTCGCCCTTCCTGCTACCCATCCTACCTAGTCTATTTTGGCAGAATTCAACAAATTGATCCCAACCCTTGCTTTTCTCAAATGGTCCAATCTCCATCATTTAGGAGGAAGTTCACCGTGTAGCTCCCTACGATCATCAGCATAACTCTTCAAAACCACTTGAATTAATTATTTCGTTAATCAAGATATTCGTTTTTGTGGTGATAATTAATAGGTGACCAAAATCATTTTTGTGGTGATAATCATTGTTTAGCAAATCAATGAAACCTAAATACATTGAATTCCAACTTTTCAAACTCAAGACCTACCTAACCACTGGGGTTTGCCCCAGTGACCACCCTTCCAACATGGAAGGGGGAAGTGAGGGGTTCGAATCCCCACCTTCATAGGGTTTGGGGTGGGGACGATATAGTTTTAGGAGTGGGTTTTGACTCCCACGCCCGCAAAGCGAAAAGTCTCAAAGTGAGTGAGAGTTATAATAGGAATAGAATAGGACTGACCAAAAAACAAAAAAACTCAAGACCTACCCTAAAATAAATAAATAAATAAAATAAAGAACCCTTGAGACCTACCATCCTCAAAGTTGATTCATCAAAGATTTCCATCAAATTGTCCACTCAATATAATTTATCCAAACCTAACAACATCGTTAGCACACTACTCAAGCAACAATCTTAGCTCCAACTAGAACGTGAACACTAACTGCCCAAATATCCAAAACAGTTACAAGACAGGCAAATGCCAAATCAAAATAACTTTTTTCTGCAGCAGCTTATACACCCTTCGATGCTATATCTTACCGCAAACACAGGGGGATTCATCCCAACATCAACAGGAGGAGCAAGTTAATTATGCAGCAAGTCATTCCTAGCTCTCCATATATTGCATATGAAACCATTCCACTGTAGCTTCAGCGTAATCAACCCGAAAACTAGTCCCTCAGTGGCCTGCTTTATCCAGTGAAGTCCAAAAATCCATTTCCAGGGAACTCAATCGGTAGCACATAGGAATAGAGCTCTCCTCCATATCTGCTAAGGGAGAAGAGTTTTGTCAAGAGGCTTACTGTCACCACTTTCTTATTTCACTGTCCTTTTTCTTTTCAAGTTCATGTGTACTGTGAGCTAGTTTAGATTAAGGATCAACAGCCCCAGATACAGTCTATTTCCAGCTTGATTGTTTCGTTCATTTTAGTTTTATTTTTTTCGTATTTTGGCATTATTTAGTTATTTGAGCAACTTTGATAGAACCATTAATCTACCAAAAATGGATAAAGAAACAGTGCCTTGCTGTATATGACCAAAAAATTGATAACAATCACCACTACTGACTCCGAAATACTGGTTTATCTGGAGATAGGTCTTCTTCTTTAACTGCTTAAAAATGACTTCTTACGGCATGACAAAAAAGAGGGACCTAAGGCACGAATAATTAGAAGAACATACCGATACCTAGAGCTTGACCTGGTCCAATATTGCACACCTTTGAGAAAAGTATCATATGTATCAGAAATTGATGTGGCACACAAATGGGTTTTCACAAAATGGAATTAATTACCTCGGACAAATCCACATAAATTTTCTCTTGTAATGGACCTGGGAGAGGGGGGACATGTCCTTAGAGCAAACTCCATTACTTCTGGCAATTTCACAGGTTCCCAAACTCGATCGCATTGTGAATTCATTCATCTCTCCATTGCTAGAATCAGTAACATTTTGCTTATAGAATTGAGCATGAACTTCTGGAAACATCCGAAGATGCGGTTCGTGGAGGAACTTGGAATTATTCAAGCCTGCAAGAATAGTTTGTACTATTGAGGGAAGCTAATAGATGATATTATATCCAAAATAGCAGCAGAACATCCAAAGATTAGTTCAATTCCTGTTAGTTTTCGTACGTTGATAAGCTAACAGATGTTAATTTGAGTGACAGGATGAGATTATATTCATTTTAACAGCAGTGACTTACTTGTAGAATCGAGCTCACTATCGGGTTCTGGAGACCATAGAAAACCTATAGTCAATGGCAAGTTCTGAGAATAGTAGTTATTGGTCTCCATCATTGATTCTTCTGCATCTGTTTCCTTTGTGTCACGGGCCGAAAGATGGACGACCCGAGAGGTTCCCCAGAGTCGACCCCGACTCACCCGTGGACCTCCTGCTCTCGCTCGGATTCCCACCAAGCCTTCTCCCCGAAGATTGCAAGGGCGGGCGATACCGTCATTGAGCTATATTACAGAAGTCTGTTCCTTTATTTATGTCGGTAGATGGTAGTTGACATTATGTCGGTAGTTGAGGCGGTGCGATCTCGTCCACCGATAGAATTCTAGATCAATGGATGTAAACCAAGGCCCTCAACTATAAAAGGGGTGTCCTCCCTCATTTGTAAACATCCACTACTTCCGCAATACAAAGCAAGTCTTCTTTCCAGAGCTCTTCTCTCTAGATTCTTTATCTCTCTACGATCCGGGTAAGGCGAGCGAGTGTGCGTTTCGACCGAGTAAGGCTTGGCTTAGGTGCTTCGGCGATCCATTCCGATCCTAAAGTGCCCGAGTCCCCGCACAGTCACGATCCCAATCGATCGGCCCGTGACAAGTGGTATCAGAGCTAAAGAGAGATTTGTTTCCAGGAGATTGAAGAGCGCCAACTGTTTGAAAGAATGTCAAGCCAAGAAGCGAATATAGTTGGAGAGGCCGTGCAAGTCAAAGAGAACCGTGGCCGACCAAAGAAGAGGGATGCCTCGATGGATGCTGCGGCCACGTTCGATGAGAAGATTGGGAAGGTCCGGAGTGCTGTGCTCGAGCTCATGGAAGGTCTTGACGATGTGCGAGACCGGATCATGGAGGTTGAGGGCTCGCTCCGCGAAGACTTCACGACCGGCATCAACCAAGCCATGGCTCCATTGTTCGACAAGGACGAAGTTCTCGAAGCATCGATCGATGGTTTGAATGAGCGCGTCCAAATAATCGAAGAGGTAAGCCCGTGTAGGGACGAAGTCGAAGCCATGAAGGTGGATATCCAAGAGCTCAAGACCGAGCTCGCCCTATGCAAACTTAGCATCACGAACGGTACGGTGCCTGCTCAAACGGTGACCAAGATCGAGGTGCCAAAGCCAAAAGAGTTCAAAGGCAACCGGTCCGCCCAAGAGGTGGACAACTTCGTGTGGAGCAAGGAGCAATACTTCTACGCCGTCAACATCCGAGATGAGTCGACCAAGGTACGAACCGCTTCCATGTTCCTGTCTGATACGGCGATGCTATGGTGGCGCAATAGGTGCGATGAGATTCAACGCGGCACTGATCCCGTGAACACGTGGGACGACTTCGTGAGGGAATTCCGCGACTATTTCTTCCCCGAGTTCGCTCAACAAGAAGCCCGGAGCATGCTCCATCGCCTCGAGCAAAGAGGCGCGATCCGAGAGTACGTGAAGGAGTTCACGGAGCTCAAACTCCAAATTCGCAACCTAAGCGAAGAGGAGGCTTTCGGAGCGTTCATGGATGGACTGAAGCCATGGGCACAGCTTGAGCTGAAGCGGCGAGACGTGAGTAGTCTGGCGCGTGCGCTGAGCATGGCCGAGTCTCTCATCGACCTCACCAAGGTTGAGCCGAGGAACAACCGAGCAAGAGACTGGAGGTCGGATCGACCCGAAGACGACACGAGAAGCACTCCCCGAGGCGCGCATGATCAAGGCGGCCGAGCCAAGGCATGGGGAGAAGGGACTTCTAAGCCGTCCTTCCAAAGAGGTCGACCACAAACGGACTACGCGAGTAAGTTCGATCAACCTCCGCCCTCTCCTTGCTTTATTTGCAAAGGTCCGCACTGGACCCAAAAGTGCTCGAAGAGGGGTTGCATCAATGCCCTCCTTGCCATCGAGGAAGAGGAGGTGCCCAAAGAAGACAAGAGGCAAATCCGGATTGGAGCTGTGAGGATGATCAACTCGGTCCAAGCCCGATCGCCGACCAAAGGAGAAGGAATCACTCCAAACACGGACATGTTCTTCGTGGAGGTCGAAGTGGGCGGCCGAACGCTTTACGCTTTGGTCGACACCGGCGCATCCAACATGTTCATGTCGACCGAGGTTGCAAAGGCCTTGGGACTTCACGTGGAACCATCCGAGAAGTCGTACAAGCCCATCAATTCGGGCGACTTCCATGGCGTAGGAGCAACACCCGACGTGGATGTCAAGATTGGCGGATGGAAGGGTCGAATGGCGTTCGAGGTAATCCCTCTTGACGACTATGATCTCATACTTGGGATGCAGTTTTTCCATAGTGTGGGTGCTATGATCGACATGAGGACCAAGTGCATGATGATCCTCGACCAAAAGTGCCCGTCGATGATCCCCATGATCAAAGGGGTGGTCGACACCAAGACCATCGCGTCGATCCGACGCCTCGACAAGAGCTTGAAGGCCGTTATGCGCATCAACAAGCTGTCCGAGGTAAAGCCGAAGGTCGAGTTGGATCCTACTCCAACACACACCATGCCCATCCAAGCGCTCTTCCCCGAGGTTGAGTGCGCACCACGTGCTCCGTCCAAGCCGAAGACCGAGCCGCGTGCCAAGTCCGAGTTCATCATCGAAGGTTGTGGTCCTTCGTTCATGAGCGTCCGAGCGAAGCGGAACAAGAACAACAAAGCTCGTGCCAAAGCCCGTGCTCGTGCCAAGAAAGCCGACCGCCAAGCTGAGAGCGACGAGGACGTCGCTCGATTGAGTGGGGGAGAATGTCACGGGCCGAAAGATGGACGACCCGAGAGGTTCCCCAGAGTCGACCCCGACTCGCCCGTGGACCTCCTGCTCTCGCTCGGATTCCCACCAAGCCTTCTCCCCGAAGATTGCAAGGGCGGGCGATACCGTCATTGAGCTATATTACAGAAGTCTGTTCCTTTATTTATGTCGGTAGATGGTAGTTGACATTATGTCGGTAGTTGAGGCGGTGCGATCTCGTCCACCGATAGAATTCTAGATCAATGGATGTAAACCAAGGCCCTCAACTATAAAAGGGGTGTCCTCCCTCATTTGTAAACATCCACTACTTCCGCAATACAAAGCAAGTCTTCTTTCCAGAGCTCTTCTCTCTAGATTCTTTATCTCTCTACGATCCGGGTAAGGCGAGCGAGTGTGCGTTTCGACCGAGTAAGGCTTGGCTTAGGTGCTTCGGCGATCCATTCCGATCCTAAAGTGCCCGAGTCGCCGCACGGTCACGATCCCAATCGATCGGCCCGTGACACTTGCATCTTCCTAGTACAAGAAAAAATGAATCAGTCTTCTTATCCAATCCATCTGCTTTGAAGTCCGACCATTCCAATGCTTCATATAATAGTTAAGGTACAATGCATATTTTATTTTATTTATGGATCATGCGTAAACCAAGGTGCACATTATACACCTTGGTTTACACATCACGTCGAAAACTAATTATGCAAACGAGTGCTAGAAGATCTATCATAATCATAGCTTTATTAATTTCCGGCAAATATCTATATGAAAGGACTTCATGAACTCAACATAATTATCCAACTATTTGGCAGTATGATGATTATATATCTATTAACCATGTAAATATTTCACCAACAATTTGTTGGCTACTTCATATTTCGCTCTAATTAGATTTAGCTATCAGGGAAAAGAAAAACATACATTTCGCCATTTCATTAGATAAAGATGTACGTGATATCATGAACTATTTGTTTTGTACAGGCATCTTCTTCTTCTTTTTTCACAAATTTTTCTGTTTAATAAACCTTCGACGAGAAAAAAAAATGAATACCAAGCAATATTTAAAGTTTTGACAAATGATAGAGTTGTACTATTTCGCATGCTTGCCTTTCTAAGGTGACTGCAAACCAAACAGTTACAGTTTGCTAGGCATAGCTCGATAAGTACAACTGAGAGCCACACCTGCCAGGTCACTTCGTCTCCGATTAATTTTAAAATTGATTTCGATTGCTTTCGGTTTTGTCTTTTCATTTCTGTTCTGTTTTGTGTCAATTCTGATGTTGTCCATAAGAAAACAAAGGGACCAATGAGCTTGAGGGCATTCCGTGGAGATGAAGTCGGGGCGTTGGAACATGAACCATAGCAACAGCCGCCTCATGATTGCTGTGCGTCATCACCTCATCACCGCCAGGTTGTTTCTTTTCCAATTAAGTAGTAAGAATTGCTTGTACGCATGGATTTTCTACTCTGATGTTTGTGTTCTGTATTACTCTATGATATTCTGGTGTTAGTTCTTCACACCACATGCTCACAACCTTTTCAGCGGTATGCCCGACTCCATTGCAGATAGTTCCTATTGCATTCTGTTTACCAATGTCTCAATGTTCAATGGAAGTTGCGTTCGTTGTGTCTTTGCTAGATTTCCTGTATATAAATTATTGGAATGTGAACTAATTAGATATATAGGTGATGTATGTCGAATGCTGTTCATAAGTGTTTGTGTGGATCAAATTCTGTTCATATGTGGTTGTGTATGTCAAATGGTGCTCTTGCATGTTACTTTGAATGGTGAGGTGCTGAAGGAAAGAGGAGAATGCTGGGAATACTATTTTCTATTTCGACATGAGGCTACTTATGATCGTATACATGAGTAGTCCATGCTTGTTGCAAATATCAAAAGAGTTCGTGTCTGGAGCATGCGAGCTGCAAGTATGCATGATTTGAGAAGAAACAAGAGCTGTAAATGAGTTGAAAATAAACAATGAAATGAAAGCCAAATGAGATTTGATGATTTGATTGGATGAGAACCAAACAAAAAGAAATTAGAATTGTTGTTGCATAAACTCAAGTGAATGCTCGAAGTCAGACTCTTGAGAATTGAGAAGACGTAGTCAGTAGTGTCTGCTTTTGCTTTTGCCACTACAACCTCATCCTATAAGAAATTAGAATGGCTTACAGATAATCTTCTAATTAGTCTCTTCTACCATCAGTTTTGCCCACTTCACACATTGGCACAGGAAAGACTACTATTTTCTCCTACTAGATCTAGTCATCCACGACAGCATAATGCTAGGGCCAAGGATTGCACGTGTTAGTAATCTTGACAAATTTTGGGGGCGTTCATGCAATATTTGATCTAATGATCACCGTTTGGGACATCCCAAAATTGCCTACTTTAACTTGTTTCTCTTCATTTCCCCTCTTGGTTTTTGTACTCGTCAGTTATTTGAGAAATTTTGGTAGAATCATTCATTTACCCAGATAACAGTATCATATGCAATGGAAACTATTGTCTGCTGTCAAGAATCTTGACCATGCTTCTATGTGGCAAGCAAGTTGATATTCACAAAGGGAATGACTTACCTCCCAACGAATGGACAGTTAGCAAATCCTCAAAGCAGAGTAAATCCACATGCAAACCGCATTCCTGTTTCCAGGAAACTCGTCCCTCGACCTCTGTGCACTTGAGTTTATCAAAAAGAGTGCAATCATTCTCTTGGAGCCATCGATTTAGTTATTGTACCCGAAACCAAAATGCATAGAGATCAATTCAATTTTTCCTGACTCCACGTCTGCATTATCCTGCAAGACAATTTACTTATCCTATCTGCCTCCGAAGACTCCTCCCTTGAAAAAACCATAAGGGATTGCAGATACATTCTAATATGCCCGTGGAACAATCAATGCGGTCGTTCTCCTCCATTTCATCCTCCTAGAACGGGAAAAATATGAATTAGTCTTCTACCTATATTGGAGGACAAGAAAATGCAAACGGTCTAATCGGCCTGCCCTAAAGTCCAAACATTACAGTCGTTCGCTTCACAAGCATTTATGAACCGTATGGCAAAGCCAGTCACACGACCAAGTCTATGATGGTACAATCATCGGGCATGAGAGGATCAATGATTGCTTTAGATAAAATGTGCCAATTACAGAGTCTACTGTTAATCCCATGACATAATTGATCCGTAGTTGCAATAACTACTGTCGAGCGGGTTAGACGACCCATTAGTGAGTCACCATCTCACTAACAATTAAAGGTGAAATGCCCATTCTTACACCAAACAGTTACAGTTTGCTAGGTATAGCTCGATAAGTAGAACATTGTTGACTAGTGGATATTGCATATAAGCTCTGCTCCTGGTACGCCTTTTTTCATTAAGTTTCCTTTTCTCATGGCTCATCCAATAAGTACCACTTCAAATTTTTCATAATACATAAATCGTATATATTTTTTTATATAATTTACTAGTTCATTTTAAACTCTAATGGATAAGTGTAGAGAGCGTGATTTTTACCTTTGCTTGGTGAAATATTAATATAATCGTTGTTTAGTTATGTAAAGGATCTTTATTAAGCCCATCGCTCTTGTAAGAAACAATTTACACGTACACACCATTGGATGGTTGACACGTTGAAAAATTTCGATTACAAAATTAAGTTCAGGCAGTAAAATAATGAATGTTTCTTTTACACTAATAGTGGACCAAACAATAATCCATAGATTTATAAAAAAAAAAAGGTAAGAATTAAGACATGCAAGATAGAGATAGACAGAGAGACAAGGAAGCAAACGGAACAACCGAAAATGAGGAAATGTGATGCCTACTACATGGCATTTTTGGAAAATAAGTGAAAGATAGAAGGAAGCCGCACCTCGTTGAATGTCATTCTCGTCCTGACAAGAATAATCTCTTTATAACCCCGGTAAGTGCCCTCATAACTACTTAGTTTCATGCAACCCCATACTTTTATCATGCATTCATTTGGTATCTTTGAGTTAGATACATCAGTCAACCTTTCCAACGATTCACACCTGGAAAAATACAAAAACCCAAAAGCTCCAATTCTTCAAGGCCCTCAACAACCCGTAGCCCATTGCATTGGTAGATCCGCAAAGCCTTCAGCTTCTTCGAGTTTGATAAACCATGCAACCCTCCCAGGGAATCGCAGTAGCCAACTCAAAGTTCCTCTAATGATTCCATTATACTGGGAAATTGAATTTCAAGTAGCATTGGGCAATCTAAAACTTCCATCTTATGGAGCTTCCTCAAGCTTGATGAAATAACTGACAATCGCTTGAGAAACTCGCATTCTCTCACACCTAAATTTCTCAGTAGTTCAAGCCCATCCAATTGAATTTCCGCCAGTGGAGAGCTATGAAGACACAATATGGACAGATTTTTCAAGTTGGAAATTTGTGGTCCTAACAACTACTGAGTTGAAATTGTCCATGGTAGTTAAAGTGAGTTCTCTAAGTCGAGGTAGGCAACCCAATTCCGCTGACAAAACTGGAAAATCTAAAAGGCCCCAGCTCAACTTCTCCAACTTAGATAACTTTTCAATCCATTCCAATTGGAAAGTTTGCATTGGCTTGGGCGACCCCCTAACCGATGGCAGCCCTTAGCCCAGCCGAGCGAGGGTCGGCGACCCTCGCCAGATCTGGGGGAGGGCCACGACCCTCGCCCTAGATTTGGGCAAGGGCACGCAGCTCTCGCCGCCAATCGGCTGGGGTCGTCAGCCCCCGGCCAGGGCTCGGCGACCCCAACCAACCCCGCCCCACCTTTCCAACGACGAGCGGGGAGGTGGCGGTAGCGGCGAGGGCTAAGTCCTCGCCTTGCCGCAGTTGCCTCCCCCTCCTCCTCCTTTTCTCTCTTTTTTTTTTTTTTTTAAATATTTGCTTTAAATTTAATTTAATTAATGATTATATTAATTATTTACCACGTCAGCACCAAAACGATGTCATTTTGGCACTGTTTAGCCACATTAGCATGCAAAATGATGTCGTTTTGCACTAAGCTGATCGGAAAATTACCATGTCAACATTTTGGCTAGATTTTTTCACCGTTGGCACTTAATTGATCAATTTTACTCCGATTTTGGCATTTAAGTGTCACTTTCGTAAGTTTTAGCACTTAAGTGTCCTTTTGTGTTAAGTTTTGCACTCTTCGTGTCTTTGTGTCCATAATTGTGAATACAATATCTCATTATTAAGAAGAAATCGAAAGAGATATAAATGTGATTTGTTAATCTAAGGTACCGCATACTATATCTACTCAAAAATGTGTTGTCCATTTTGAGCTATTATATATTCATAACAAATGTATGACAATGAGCTCTCGAAATATGTCGGTTGCACGGATTATTTACTAGTATGAACGTTGCAAAGAAGTGAAGAAAAAGTTCTGCTTGGCCCACTATGTATAAGTGTGAGATGATGTGTTTTTTATTTGATGGGTCAAGCCAGGCCTATCCACCCATGTTAGGCCAAACCCAGCCCATAAAGGAAGGGCCCATGAAAGAGAAAGAGCGGTTGTTTTTTCAGTAAAAATTAACTGTTATATATAAAAAGAAAAAGGAAAAAGAAAACGTAAGAATAAAACTATAGAAAATAGGACAATACGTTCTTTTTATTATTATTATAAAATAGTGGACTCTCTCAAAGAGTGGAACTATAAGGGTTTCAATCAATTCCTCTAAGACTACAACGGGCACTTAATTTGTGGCAAACAAAGTATGTCAATCTTCATGATATGTCTTTCGATCGGTATTACATGTTTCCTCGGCCTATTTCTGCATTGTTTTTTGGGTTATTTAATCATTCGAGTATCGATATGTTTTTCAAGAATCCATTTCCAACTAGTCCCAAATACAATTTTTGTAACGGGTAAGTTAAATTCATTTCTCCATCAAGCTAAGCTAGGGAGCCAAACCCATCAGCAAATATCCAAGACAGTTACAGGATTAGTTAACGAACTACTCAAGCAACAACATTGGCTCACATGAATAATAACTGCCCAAATATCCAAGACGGCTATAGGACTAGTTACTAAAGGCCAAGCACACCAATTCACATTCGGCTAAATTGAACCTACTAGTTAGAACTTAAAAGGCCGATCTTGAATCAGAATCAACTTCTTGCTGCAGCAATTCGTGCTCTTTGATGCTAATTCTTACTATAAACAAAAGAGACATCGTCACAACATCAACAGGAAACATAATAATTGAGGAAAAAGAAAGAGAGGGGAGAGCTTAGTCAAAAGGAAGGGAACATGGGTGACATGCAAGAAGAAAATGAGGGCATAAGAAAACGAAGGAAAGAAAGAGAAGGAAAGAAGAGAGAGAGAGAGAGAGAGAGAGAGAGAGAGAGACGTAAAGAATAGAAGTAAATAAGGGAAAGAGAATGAGCGCCAGAAAGCCGATCGGTTTGGATAATTTTGATTTGTTGAAATCTGGGGTGCCCTTTAATACGAGTCAAATTTGGATTTTGTGGAAGGGGAACTTGATTTTGTTTTGGGTTATTATTACAAAAAAATCCTAAACCGGTACACTTATAACAGATTTATCTTAAATTAATTTTTTGGATCACTAAAAAAAGTAAACTAGTACATTTGTGACAATTTTATCCAAAATTAATTTTTTGTCACCAATAACCCCAAACTAGTATACATATTTCCATCAAATTTTTACTGTGAAATTTTTGAACTAGATGACACATAATAATAATTCAGTTAACCTGGCAAGTCCATGTAGAAATCTAGGAGATCAACAAATAGATTTCCGGCCATATCTGAGCAGAACTTCTTGACTGGTGGTGTAAATATAGCCTCTAATGTGTATTATAATCACTAATTAAGTTCCCTAAAACACGCATTTTCTTACGACTCCCTCCCATTCGAAGCCTTGGAACCGAAATGAGACTACATGTTAACTACTTGCTCAGTTGCTTGTCATGTTAATTTATACTTGATTGTATTTTGTTAGTTAACTAATGGCGTGATCAGAGGTATAATTTCTCAAATTGATACTAATATTTATTCCTTCCAAAAATTGGAGTACTAATTTAAAAACGATCGTAACCAGGGTTCTGGATAATTCAAATTTAGTTAAATATATCTTCTTTTTGTTCATTTGTCTTCGTAATAAGTCTATTTTAATTATTTCTTTTGGATTACAATTTTGTTCTTATTTTATATTATTCTGGCGCAATATGTGGGTTGGTGTCTAGTTACGTAACCAAATTAAAGCATTTTTGGCTAAGTTCAATTCGTTAAGATATTTATTTTATTAGTGAGAAAGAAGGTTGTAGCACGAACGTAATAATTGTACTAAAAGATAACTATAACTAAATATAAACTTATATATGCTTTTGCTCCTGAATTGGATCACTTGAATAAAATAATTACAATTTATAAAAATTTCATTAATAGATTATAGGAAATGCTATGCTAACGGCTCCGTCATTTTTTTTGCCAATAACGGAGCATTCTTAAACACTTATATTTCATAAAAACCGGATCACTTTCTTAAACGGTTTTTAAAATAAGTAAAATATTTACTTGCATTCGTTTGATGAGAAATAAAAAGGAATATCGAAAATTCGAGTGGCTGACGATATATTATTCTGATGCAACAATAAGAGGAAATTGAGTTCTAAGTAAAGGAAAGAATCGATCCACACACAGAAAACACTTTAATTGAGGTACATACAAAGCTTGCAATATCAAGGCTATATAAGATAAATTTTCTTACATGTAATTTTTCTTTCAAAACTTAAAGCATTTAAAAGATTAAGTTTTAAAAATCTATGAAATACTATTTATGATTCTACATGTCTATATTGGTATAATTTGAAAAGTTTCATATTTTTTTTTTTCTAAATAGAAGTCCAATTATGAAATTCATACTTATGTTTTTCCTTTTATTCAATTGTGTATGTGTATTTTTGTAGAAGTATTTGTATTTTTAAACTCCGTTGCCAATTAAATTTTGGCATAATTTGTATACAATTCTATTCGAACTAAAATTTGCACTTATTTCTTGACAAACTATAATATTTTGTATCTAAAATCGTCACAAAACTCGTCTCCTCTAATAATAATTGAAGAACGACTTTCGGTAAAAGATATCATTGCAAGATCAATTCTGACAAAACATCAGTTTACGATTTTCATAATACACAGGAGCCATCCAAATATTGCACAAACAATGTCGAGTCATCTAATCACCTGAAATTCGAGGGAGAAAATACTCCAGTCCAGTCATCACTTGATGGGCTGGGAGAGCTGCACTCCAATAATACCTACTCCGCATTTTGCCTCTGAAACAGTAAATGTAGCTAGCATCAACCTCCACCATCGCCTTCATTTTTCACAATTATGGTTGATCCGGGTCTTCAATACAGAGTACTAATTATCTTTTAAAGCATTCTAAGGAACCCGAGTGAATGACCAACCCTAGGATATCCAGCATCAACAGGAAGAACAAGCAATCGGAGCCACTCAGCAGCCTAAACTCCAGCTATAAGCATTTCACCTGCCCCAAAATAGAAAAGACATCATGAACATCTCAACAAGAGAACCAGCAATCGAATGAGAGCAAATTTGCAGCAAGCACGAATTTAACGAGACATCAGCAACTAATGCTGAATTTCTTTCACAGTGACATTAAAGCAAAAGCTCGCCAGTTCAATAAAACATAATCGTTTTAAACACATAGTCGCTCTGTCCAGGGACTGATCAACTAGGCAGAGAGAGAGAAAAAATGAACCATACGAAACAAGACTAGGCAAAAACATCAAGTGGCACATAGATGATAGGGTTTATATGATCACTGGGCAGATTTTCTTCTCTATATGTCAGCTACTTAAAAGTTAAAACCCTAAATATGCACAAATACCATGTAAATCCTCCAACATAACCTAACACGAGAGAGAGATGCTCCCATTTCAAACGACAGTGATGGTTGATGAAGAAGTGGAGAGATCGAGGAAGGACGTGTTCGGGTGTGCGAGAGCCGCTGGGATATCCCCGCCCAGATTTGGCCACTTCAGTGAAGTCGTTGACGAGGTAAAGCGGGAGGTCAAACCGAGGGTCTACGAGAGGCGGAGGGTTTGGTCCTGGATGGATTCGCAGACGCGCTAGCTATTCCTTGGGGCAGTGCCTCTTTATCTTCATGTCCAAACACGCCCTGTACTTTGATTGCCATTATATCAATTTTTCGTCCTCTTTAACACGGGATGGACGGGTTGCGTGATTACTCCCATTGACGTTATTACAAGAGTCTCACCCGTTTTAAAATATTTGATCGCGACTGCTCAGCACCACCGATGATCTAAAAGTACATGAGGTTTATTGAATTTGCGGTCAAAGCTCTTCTTATAAGGATGTGATTCTTACTTCACAACAACAAGAGGGCACCGGAGTCAAGGGCTGCCCTGGCCGGAGTCTCAGGGGGCAACGCCGCCTAAAAGCTAGACGGTTTTTATATTTTGAACCTATATTTCATTAGTCATTTGGGCTTACACTCCTGAATAACTCTTAAGTATATATAATCTCTCTCTTTTAGTTAAAAAATGTTAGAGAGAGATGTGAAGTAATAATTATAGCGGAATCATCTACTCAACGTAACCCTAATTTAAGAGTGAGTTAAGATAAAAATCTTATATTTCGATTTTTCTTTTATCGCTTTTACACTCTACATCCTTATGATTGTGCAGCGATCCTAACACTTTTGTGGGGGTATTAGGTGTCTAGAATCCACATGCACAAAGTAAGATGCATTCACTTCTGCCGCACGAGGTTTTGACCCTATTGCCTCGCGTTATGAGATATTGACTCTCGTACCATTATGTCACCACCGATGGTGCATGAATAGGAATTTACCCAAGGGGGGCTGGCAACATAGTTACGCCTCATATCTTTTCAATTCATATTATATGATGTATGAAATGTTTAAAATGAGTTTGCTTCCACAATACATTTATTAAAAAGTCCAGAATTTATTTTTATTGATAGGATGGTATATTCTGAAATGTGACATGGTAAAACATACTAAAGTCGCATTATGTTGGATAGAGATAGTTTGGCAAGCGTGGCTCAGCTTGAAGAACCAATGGCTCGGCGAGGGACAAGTCATCCCTTGATTCATTAAGATTGATGCTGTAAATATTGGGGGGTGTACTCCAGTTAAACCCCTGAATCAGCCTGGCAAAGAGCATAACGGTCATCGTCGTCCCAAGCTGCGCGGCAATGCAACCGCGCCGGCCCCTGCTGAAGGAAATGAACCGCAGGTCAGGTTCTGTGAGCACGACTTCCACAGCATCGCCCATGATGTGCCGCTCTGGCTTGAACTTGGTGGGTTCGTCCCACACTTCAGGGTTCCTGCCAAGACCCATCCGGCTCACGAGGATGTGGCTGCCCTTAGGGATGTGGTAGCCGGCCACGACGGAGTCGGACAGGGCAACGTGCGGGACATTGAAGGGCGCAATCGGGTGGAGCCTGAAGGCCTCCCTAGCGCATGCCTTGATGTAGTTGAGCTGGGGGATATCTGACTCTTGGACTAATCTCTCCATTCCCACAACTCTATCAATTTCTTCTTTGGCTTTATTAAGAGTTCAGGCCGATTTATCATCTCGGCCATTGCCCATTCCACTGCATTTGATGGATTGTCCACCGCGGCCATCATAATTTCCTTACACATATCAAGATTACAGAAACGTATGCATCTTAAGTTAACTTTAAAATCTAATTTATAACCACAATATGCAAATAAAAGCGTAGGTGTAAAAGTGTTCTGACTATAGGGAAATCTTTCTTAAAGAGCTTTTGAGATAAGTGTAACAACATTGACATTAGGACGCCTAGATATTGACTACATACGGAATAGGTAATTTTATAAGTAGCGAAGTCTTTTGTTAGGATTTGTTTCTGCAGTTGTAAGGATAAGGCTCTATTTGTACAATTTAACAACAAAGTCGTCTTGACCAAATATATAACCTCCTATAGTTTGCTTTCTAACCTTAAAAGATGACAATAAATGGAAATATACAAGAGGAAAGAATGGATTTCTAACCGTAGCCTCTGCTTTGATTTCATGTGGCGTTAGCAATGGCTTCCCTTTTGAGTCTTTAAGCATAATAAGAACATCCAACAAGTCTTGAGGCTCTTTTACACTACTCTCCGAACTCAAATTGTCCCTCCATTGTTTGATTCTCTCGTTTATGATAGGGTCGTGCAACCTCCTAAACGTCCTCGTGCAATCTTTCACAACCTTCTCATGCCCATCAAGGTCAAGCCCGACCAAGAATGGGAAATAATCGGAAACACAGAATGCGTAGAGATAGTTTAGTCCGTTGAACAGTGCATCCACATGTTGTTCTTCATCAATGGTTGGTCCTCCATCTTGCCTTCCCTTGCCAAAGTACCTCTTGTTGAACACCAACCTTCTTATCACATTTCCACAATAGTGCCTTGTTATGTGCCTCAAGTTCACTTGCTCTAGGCTTTTGCATTGGTTGAAGACATGCTTCAAGAGGTTGTCGACTTCCTCGGCCCTCTTGTCATGGAGCCACTTGTGTCGTGCGGGGCATATGATCTTCGACGTGAGGACTCGCCTCATCTTCTTCCACTGCTCCCCGTAGGGCGACGCGACAGCAGTCATGTAGCCGCCACTGAATGCCCAGGCTGCCATCGAGAGGGGCCTCGACATGAATGTGGCATCTTGATTCTTGAGGAACTCCCGGGCGATCTTCGGGTCGGTTACAGGAATGACGTTCGTGTTCCCTATGCGAAAGCACGCAATTTTGGTGTCCATCTCCTCCATCCAACGAAGGATCCACCTGGCTGCGGGCTTGTTCCGGAGCATCTCAGGGGCACAGCCGACCACAGGCCACGGGGCGGGCCCTGGAGGGAGTGGGAACGGCTTGGATTTTCCTTCGACGCTTTTGCACCAAAAATGTTTGATGAAATTGTGTAAGATGACTAATACCGGGAGAAGTAGGGCATAGGCCAAAGTGGCAAAACTCGTCATCGTGGCGGCAATCGAAGTACGGTCGACATGCTAGGTAGTCCTGGACTCTGTAGTTTATAAGACTAGGATTTTGGGAAAATAAAGAAAATGTGAGAGTTGTGAATGAACTTACACCGATAAAGATGTGGCTGTATATATGCGGAAGCTGAAATCGACCAATCAATTACTGGATTAGGTTTTTTGAAAAGGATCTGATTCTATTCGGAGTAGAATCGCAAGGAATTAATAACTTTAGTCAAGGAATTAGATAATGGATAAGCCAACGTTTATTAGGAAGATTCTTGTTTCCATATTTAGGTCAGTACAACATTTATGGTAGATTTGATAGCCCAAAGCCGGCAAGTACTTGAGGGAATGTTACCCTATAAAGCTACCTTGGTTAGTTAGGAGAATTAAATAATTTATAAGCCAATGGTTTTATGAGAGGATTCTTGTTTCCATATATAGCTAAGTACAAAATTTATGGTTGTTTTGATTGTCCAAAGCCGTTGAGTACTTGAGGAAATGTTACTTTGTAAAGCTACCTTTGCTAGTCAGAAGAAAAAATTGTTCAAAAAATCATAAATCTATTGTAATTTTATCAATTCAATCATATACATCAATTGAGTCCTAAACATGTTTCACATTTTGCCAATTGATTTGATCCAATCAATTTTAACTAAAAATACTAACATGGATGCGGACCCTGCCATATAAGACAGCCAACGCTAATGTGAATAATTTTTAATAACATTTTTATATTTTTCTTTCTTATTTTCTTTTCTTCCTTTTTCTTTTCCTTCTTTACTTTTTTTTTTTGTTAAGGGCCCACTAGCCACCAGTCGAGGCCCGATGACCCCCGTTGGCCACTCACTACCCTCGCCCACAGCTGGGCAAGGGTCACGACCATCGCCTAGTAGTTGACAAGGGCTCATGGCCCTCGCTCAAAGTTGGGCAAGGGCCACAACCTTTGCCATGACTAGCAAGGGCTCGCTGCCCTTGTTGGCCAAGCTCCAAGTGAGGGCCGCAAACCCTTGTTGACCATTGGAGGAGACCTCGTGCCCCCCTACAAGCCCTTAAAAAAAAATTAAAGAAGGAAAAAGAAAGAAAATAAATTCAAAACTTCAAATAGATTTGAAAAAAATATATTATTAAAAATTGTTCACATTAGTGCTGACCGTCCTATATGACATAGTTAGCATCTACGTTAGCGATTTCTAGCTAAAATTAGCTATGAACTCAATCGACAAAACATGAAAATGTTTATGACTCAATTAACACAATAAAAATGTTTAAAACTAAGGTGGGTAAAGTACAATAGATTTAGAACATTTTGGACAATTTTCCTGTAGTTAGAATAAAATTTAAGATAGTCTTGTGTTTGGTTTCTATGCAAAATAGGATAAAGCCCGATATAAAAGGGATATGGCTTGGATAAAAATATCCCACAAGGAAAATGGGATAAAGGTAGAAGGAATTTTTTGCATTCATGATATAAAAACTATTTTTGTAGAATAATAAACTTCTTAAATTAATAAAATTAAAATAATAATTAAATAACAATATTTGAATAAATATATAGTTAGCATATATACATCTATTACATTTTTTTGGGCATATTAGTATAGTTTATTACTTAATATTTTTTTAGTAGGGAACAAGGAAAGGGAATAAACAAGAAATAGAAAATAAATAAATAATACATGGAAAAAAAAAAAGTAATAAAAAAGAAGTAGAAGGTCGCAAATTTTAAATGAACAAATTCAAACTTGAAAAGAATCTTTCTAATTTTTCAAAAAAATAATGGGCAATGAGATTTCTAAAAGAAAACTACTATCTCTGTCACCTCCTCTGTATCTCCGGTTCATATTGCAGCTTCACTGCTTTTTTGTAATTCTTTAGTTCATGTCAAATCTCCACAAAAATAGCAAGAAAGTTGTAGCTCCGTCTTCTTCGTAGAATCTCTCATTTATATCAAAAGTCCACAAAAGCAACAAGAGAGTCAAAGCTCCTTCTCATCCATAGCTCTATAATTCATGTTGAAGTTTCACGAAAGTGACAAGAGAGTTGAAGTAATATTTGTTTCAGAATTGCAAAAGTGAATGATTATATTTTCTCTCTCTTACTAGATTTGGCATTTACTAGCTGATTTACCTTGTTGATGTTGCTGTAATATATTTACGTTTCTTGTCATAGTTAAACTTGTGGCTCTGGATTGTTTCAATGAGCTCATTTGTTGTTTAAGCTCTAGATCATACAATACTCATGAGAGGTTATCTCTGTTCATGCATTTATAGTTTCTTTAGTAGTGAATCATGAGATTTTCTTACAATCTCCGCTTGTACACTTTCATATTTATTTATAATGATATGTTGTTCATACTAAACATTTAGATTTATTATCTCTGTTTAAAATCTAGATCTAACTCCATCTATTACAACTATTATCAGCTCGTATTATTAGGACACTAATTTCTCAATTTTAATTTTCATGAGGGCATAGCAATAGATGGACAAGTATAACAAATTTGCAAAAAGTTCGATCTGTTACATGTACATGTGCAGTTGTATATCCTTTCAATAGTTTCCAAATAAAATTGAGAACTGAAGAAGAATAGTAGAAGTGCCATAACTTTCGTACGGCACTCATTTGAGAGCCATAACTTTTCTCCGATCATTTAAGTGCCATATCAAAGTAAAATTGATCATTCAAGTGCTAATTCCAACAAATCATCCGACATGGATTTTTTTGTTAATTCTTTTTTTAAATTTTTTTATCTTGTCTTTGTTTTTGGGCGAGGTTTCTCAGTAGGTGAGGATCACAGGTGATCCTCACCAGCCCTAAAAAAGGAGAAAAAGGAAAAATTAAAACATTAAAAATAATAACAATAAATATTTAAAAATGTACACGTTAGCGCCAGTCAAACCATGTAAGACAACTAATGTTCACGTTGGGGCAAATTGCCAATGGCACTCAAATGATGGATTTTTCAAATTTATGACATTTAAGTAAGAAAAAAAAATTATAACACTCAAATGAACGCCATACCAAAGGTATGGCCCTCTTGCTATTCTTACCTCCTCAAAAACAATAAGTTTATCCAAAACAAATTCCTTTTTGCGACACTCAATCTTATAAGCAGCGACCTTTTTAGGATTTACTAAATTTTGGCCATTTTGGCTTGAGGCAACGCGCAAGCTCTTCCATTCCCACATTGTGGACAAGACAGTAGAATTTAATACTATTTTACTCATGAAGACTGAAAACCATGGATTAAAATAATTTTAAAAAGAGATAAATGTACTGGAAGTCATAAAACTTATCACGAAAATACAATAAATCTTAAAACTTATAAAAAAAGTACAATCAAATCTTAAAACTATTTAAATATTAAATCACATATTTATCTAACAGTTTTAACTTTTAAAACAATTGGTAGTGATATTATAAAATCTCACATAGTATCAAAGCTAGAAATCCTAAATTCAAATCTTTCCAGACCCGATTTGTCTTTATAATTAAATTTCCACGCTTAGTATTAGGCAAAAGACCAAACTAAGCGTGAGAGAGAGTGTTAGAATATTAGTTCAAATCATTCCAAGCCCCATTTGTCTTCGCAATTAAATTTCCACACTTAATATTAGGCAAAAGACTAGACTCGGTATGAGAGGAAGCGTTAGAATATTTAAATAATATTTATCTAACAGCTTAAGCTTGTAAGATAGTTGGAAGTGATCCTACAAAATCTCATATGGTATCGAGCTAAAGATCCTACATTCAAATCTTTCCACACCCCATTTGCCTCATCAATTAAATATATTTATGCTTAGTACTAGGGGCAAAAAAACATACTAAGCGTGAGGGGATGATATATTTAAATATTAAACTACGCATTCATCTAACTATATAAACTTTGAAACACTTGGCAGTAGTACCGCAAAATCTCACGAAAACTTGTTAGGTATAAATATTAAACCACGTGTTCATCTAACAACTACTACAAAATCTGACAAAAACTTGTCAAATTGGTGAAGTCCTTCCATTAACTCCATCCAATATAACTAAAGAAAAATGATGACGTGATTTTTTTTTTTTTTTACTTTCTCTTTCCTAAATGGTGTTGACATGGCTAAAACATGAAAGATAAGGTTAAAACGACATCATTTTGGATCAAATATGATTTCTTTTAATGTAAATATTACTTAAATTCAATATTTAAAAAAAAAAGAAAAAAGGAAGATGGACCCTCACCACCACCACCCCATCATCGCCGAAAAGGCACGAAAGATGGTGGGGATGACATTGTTTTGAACCAAATCTGATTTTTTAATATAAATATTACTTAAATTCAATAAAAATCTAAATTTATTTTTTTAAGATAAAAGCAAGGAAGAAGCAAACCCTACTAGACCCACGACGCTATTGCTCCACCATCGCCGAAAAGGCTAGCAATGATGGGAGATGGTCGATCTAGTGACCCTTGCCAACCGTAGGTAAGGGTTACGTCCCTCACCTAGATCTCGATGAGGGTCATTGGTAACCTTCGCCAGATCTGGGGGAGGCCTGCGGCTGCTAACCTTAACTACATCGCAAGGGTCACCAACCAATGGTTGAGGCCCGATGACCTTCACCGACCACTAGTCAACCATTACCCACCATCGTTGGCCCTTTCCGCCAATGTTGGGGTGGTGATGATAAGGATCCAACAAGCCCTTGCCGTTCTACTTCTTCCTTGCTTCTTTTTAATTTAATTTTTTTAATCTAATTTATATAATATTTATATTTTAAAAAAAAACATATTTTGACCAAAATGACATCATTTTAGCCTTATCCTACATGTTTTAGCCATGTAGGAGAGAGAAAATAACTTAAAAAATAAAAATCATGTTAACATTTTCCATCAGCTAAATTAAATGGAGTTAACGAAAGAACTTGATTACAACAATTTGATAAGTTTTAGAATTTGATTGTATTTTTTATAAGTTTTAGAAATCAATTACAATTTTATGATAAATATTAGGAATTTCAGTACATTTATCTCTAAATAAAGGGAACTAATATTTAAAAGAGCATAGGGTGCGAAGGAAAAAAAAAACTGAAACCTAGCCCAAACCGACAAACTAACCAAATTCCTTTATTTGTTATTGGAAGTTAATCAAATCCAAATCGAAAAGGCCCGAAATTTTCGGTCCGGCTCGGGTATTTTTTCAGACCACAAGTACCAACGTATGATTAGCTGATGGCTGCTCAAACTTTGGTCCAAGAGAATTAAGATGGAATAAATGAAGTTTGTATAAAACTTTGGAAGAAAAAGTTATTTGTCAACAGGCATGTTATTTCCATTTTTTTCCCTTTTTTATTGGTTACTTGGCCTACGTTTTGCTTGGACATGTCTTTACTTGCGGTGTTGAACAACGAGTAACTTACCGTAAATGAAATGTAATGTAAGAGAGGATTTGAAGGTTACTCGAATGATAATGTTTATAACTTAGTAGGTGAATATCACAATTTAAGAGTCACAATATTTATTAGAGGAAGAAAATGTGTCATTATGTGTTGGAAAATGGATTTGATCTGATATCAACTGTGATTCTAATTGATACAGCATATCCGCAATGGAATATTATCAGAATATTCAAGAGATGAAATCAAAAGGCAATATTGCATTTAAATACACTCTTGTACATGCACAATTCATTCATTTAGAAATATAATTACAATTTCTCCTTGATTTCTTAGTTTTCTGTCGTGGTATTAGAGCAATTTTTTCTGACCTAGCTTCCATGCCTTTCGAATTGCCTTCGGTTTTTTTCTAAGCGTTGTTGCACCTTGCAAAACAATCAGTAAGCCGAATAGGAATTCAATTTTTTTTCTTCTCGATATCATGGCAAAGAACAAGAATGCCGAGAACCCACAAGTAAAGGAAAAATCTCCCTCAATCCAACATCAAACCCCAGCACATTCAGAACAAGTCAACCCACAATAGGAGGAGACTCCAATTCAGCATTCTGACGATGCCCAGAACTCGGCCGGTGGTGTTACTACTCAGATCCAGATTTCCGGCCCAATCCATTGGCCTCAAGTTCAGTGGTACCTAGTCCATGGCCAATAGGCAACTCGGCCGGGGGTATGGGCCTAATTCCCTTATGCACCGTATGGGAATGAGAATTTTGGGACTGAGCCCAATAGGAATGGGTAAGGCCCATTTCCTCCTGAACCCAACCCGAATGGTGACTCAGCTCAAGCAAATTCGAGTCACATACCAATATCCATAGTGGGTCAAGGGACAAATCCCTACCCATTTCTTCTGCCTGGTTTCTTGCCATATCTCTTTGGCGGTGGTGGCCACTCTGAGCACCGCGACCCCCTTTACATGTCGCCGGCCAATGGCCCCAAGCTGTGGCTCATCCACATGCAGCTTACCGAACCAGAGAACTACAACTCATGGGCTTGGGATCTCTAGTGCGCCCATGTGATGAAGGACAAGGATGGCTTCCTTGACAGCGTCGTTCCCTTTCCGGCCAACGAGTGACTTCAATGACACTAATGGAGGTGCAATCAGCTAGTCCGCACTTAGATTGGCAACTACTTAGCCCCCAATGTGGCGGGCGGACTTCCATTGACTAAGGACTCCAAGAAGCTTTAGGAGAGCATATGAGAAATGTACGAATTGCTTGATCGGGCAAAGCTATTCACAATAATGCAAGCAATATCAGATTTGAAGCAAGGGAATCACACGATCACCACCATCTTCAACCACCCCTCAGCCTTATGGAAAGAACTCGAGGTAGCCAAGGAATAGCTCGAGGGCCCCAAAACCACACTCAGATCGTATAAGGAGATCAAAGAAAGGGATAAGGTGACGAGATTTTCGTAAGTTATGGCACTTAAGTGTCCCTTTGTGCTAGGGGTGTGCGTGGTCCGGATGGGCGGTTAACCGACAACCGCCCAGCTAAGGACCGGTTCCAAAAATTTGGAACCGGGAACCACCTGTTAGTTGCATGGATCCACCCAAGAACTAGACCGCTAGTCCAGTCCGGTTCCCAGTGGATCCATAGAACCGGTCTCACCAATAATAATATCGTTTTCCAAATCTCGTTGTGAGTATTTTTCATATCGAGTAATATTTTTCTTTAAATCGAACTGGCTTAATTAAGGGTACAATTTTTCTTTATTTTATTGGAAAACACTACCAAATAAGAGAAATAAGTTTTTTTTTTCCTGTTTTTGAATCATTTCAGTTAAAATCTAAAATATTCTTTTAGTTCAAGGTTTTGGACGATTGTCATACATAGATCGTCTTTTACTGAATTCTTTTTGTAGAAACAATTCCACCGAAACTTCACATTTTCTTGAACACAGTGTCCTATATGAGTTCCGAAAGTATCCTTTGAATGAATCATATGTTGAGTTGCTGAAAAGCAACTTACACACTATACTAAATTCTTATAAAAACATGGAAACCATGAGAGGAGATAGAGCCCTAAAATTTAAGTTTGCTAATTAGTAATTTAGAAATTTATTTTAATATTAAAAATTAATATATTATTATAACATAATCGGTCCGGTTTGGGTGGGCAGATCCGCCCATGGAACCGGGAACTGGACCAGTACCCACCGGTTCCCATAAATTGGAACCAAGAATCAGACCAGTTCTCTCAAGAACCACCGGTTCCAGGCGATTCCAGTCCGGTTCCAGGTAGTCCGAACGGGTCCCAATTCTTTTGCACACCCCTATTTTGTGCCAAGTTATGGCACTCCAGGGGTCCACATGTCCATTGATGATTATTCATGTGCCACTTGGGTATACCTCAAGCAATCAAAAAGCCAAACTTTTACTCATTTGTCAAAATTTATCTCCTTGATTAGGAATCAATTCGATAAATCTGTCCAACACATTCGTACAAATAATGGACGTGAATTTTTCACTTCTGATTACAAACAATTTTTGTCTTCTCATGGAATACTGCATGAGAGTTTTTGCACTTACACTCCACAACAAAATGGAATTATGGAGCACAAGCATAAACATCTTTTAGAAATAACCCGTGCACTAAAATACCAAGTCTCAATTCCTAAAGCTTTTTGGGGATTATGTGGTCATAACAGCCTATTTGCTTAATCGTATGCCAACTGGGATCTTTAATAGTAAAACTCTTTTGAGACGCCTTACAACAAACAGCCAGCTAATGATCATCTTCGAGTATTTGGTTGCTTATGTTATGCAATGAATGTGGGCCCTTGGGATAAGATGAATCCACGTGCCACTCAATATGTTTTCATGTGCTACCCCCCTCCATAATGGGTACAATGTTACAGATATTTCTACAAGGAATATTTTTATTAGCAGGGATTTTTTTCCATGAAGATGTGTTCCCCTTCAAGGAAATGATATCTTCTTCCAACTTGACTCTGCCATCATCAGAAAATCAGTGACCATCCTATCTAATGAGGATTTATCCATTCCGTTACCATATATTTTTGTTGCACTAGAACCTTCTATATCGATCCCTATGCTAGTTACAGAGGAGTCTTCACTTCCCCCAGTTAGATCGCCAGAAGATGAAACATCTCTTTCTTCATCCACAATAGCTATGTCAGATACTCTTTCTAATTCATCACCAAAACCTAAACAAGTATTAACTAAGCAGCCTCGACGTTCCCAGCGGCATATTTGTCCGCCTACATGGAACAAAGACTACATATGTTCGGCTAGGAGTTCCACAAGTACACAATATCCTATCTCCCCGTATGTTTCCTTTAATCGGCTATCACCAAAACATATGTATTGCATTAACCATATATCAGAAGAACATGGACCATCTTTCTTAGCCAAAGCAGCTGAGAAAAAGCAGAATCTAGAAGATAACCTGTATATGAGAGAATTCTGTACTCTGTAATTGTTGAATCAATCAACTGCAAACTTCATTCAAACATCTGTTCATTCTTCTTCTCGTTCTATCTTACAAAACTCTAAGATACGAAGAGGATCAAAGAAACAGAAAGAAAGATCTCTTTCGAAGACTGAGAGAAAGGCTCAGATCAAAGAGATTCAAGTTCTATTGAAAACAATCAACTCTCTCTCTCCATACATTTTCTTCAGAACCTTTTTATACTAAAGCTTTAACTTCCCGAACTACCTTTACAACAGATTTAACAACTTTTATTAACAGAATGATTAATCTAGCCACACGTGTAGCTTCTTCAGTAGCTTGATCAGCTTCTGTTCCTGGTTTTAATCTGTTGTATAACCAGATCCTTCACAAGGATTGCCAGCTCGCCTTGGATTGAGGATTGCCGCTCGCTTTTCGCTTTACTCCGAGCTTGCTCGCTTTTATCGCCTCAGCTCCTCTACCTCTATCGCTTCTCTATTCTGGTTTTGTTTCTTAACATCCCCCCTCAAATTGGGAATGGGAAGAGCACAGATTCCCAATTTGACTCGTAGATAGGAATGTGTTACCCGTGTCAAGGGTTTTGTAAAGATATCAGCAAGTTGGCAATGACTTGGAACATATTTGACACATAATGACCCAGAAGATACCTTTTCTCGAACAAAATGAAAGTCTACTTCAATATGTTTTGTTCGAGCATGTAAGATAGGATTAGCAGTGAGTGAGATAGCTGATTTATTATCACAGTATAGAGTAATAGGAGAAGGAAGGGAACAACCTATCTCTCGTAAAACAAAGCTTATCCATGTGAGATCAGCAGTGGTTGATGCAAGAGCACGGTATTCAGCTTCTGTAGAAGATCTACTAACAGTAGGCTGTTTCTTTGCTGCCCAGGAGATAAGATTAGAACCAAGATATGTGCAAAAACCAGTTGTTGATCGTCTGGTTTCAGCACATCCAGCCCAGTCAGCATCCGAGAAGCCATAGAGATGCATAGTGCTTTGTGAGTGAATGAATAAGCCATATCTGATTGTACCTTTAACATATCTTAGTACCCTTTTTAATCTATGGAGATCTGCAGCAGTAGGTGTCTGCATTTTCTGGCAGAGTAGATTTGTGGCATAGGCAATGTCTGGTCGAGTTAATGTGAGATATTGAAGACCACCAACTAGGCTTCTATACTCAGCAGGATTGGATACAGCTATAGAGTCATTGATCAAAATAGTTGGTTTTAATGAAAGGGGAGTGGAAATTGGTTTAGACTCGAGCATATGGGCTCGGGTGAGAAGATCAATGGCATATTTGGCTTGACAAAGAAACAAATGTGCTGGAGTACGCTGAACTTCAATGCCAAGGAAATAGTGGAGTGAACCAAGATCCTTCATATGAAACTGAAGATGTAGAGCAGTAATAAGACTGGAGAGTATTTGAGATGAGCTTCCAGTTAGAATGATATCATCAACATACAGTAGTAAGAGGATTGTTTATGTACCAGTGTGTAGGATGAATAACGAGGGATCGGTTGAGCTACAAAAGAATCCATAGTCTAGTAAGAAACTGCTAAACTTGTCAAACCATGCTCGAGGAGCTTGTCGAAGTCCATAGAGAGATTTTCTGAGGAGACAAACATGATGAGGTCTCTGTGATTCTTTAAAACCTAGTGGCTGTTCCATATAAACTGTTTCACTTAAATTGCCATGTAAGAAGGCATTTTTAACATCTAACTAATGAATTGGCCACTGTTTCATCATTGCTATTGAGAGAATTATTCGAATTGTAGCATGCTTCACTACAGGGCTAAAGGTTTCTGTGAAATCAAGACCTTCTTCTTGATGGAAACCTTTGGCTACAAGCGAGCTTTCAGTCTATCTAAACTCCCATCAGGTGCAAGTTTTGTTTTAAACACCCATTTGCAGCCAATTACATTCATTTTATCGCTTCTAGGAACTAACTCCCGTGTGTTGTTTTCATACAAAGCATCCATTTCTTCTTGCATTGCTTGATGCCATCCTCTGTGTGCTAATGCAGACTTTACTGATTTTGGTTCAACTGGAACCTGATATTCAACCGGACATGCATATTTGGGATTTGCTTTAACAATCCCTGATTTTAGTCTAGTTTGCATAGGATGAGTAGACAATGTACCTTGAGTAGTCCCTGATACAGAACTGATTTGTCCTTGTTCTGTATTAATATGTGATGTCGTGTCAGATTCTTGACTGATAGACACTTGTTCTTCATCATTTGGAGACATCTGAACTGTTTCAACATTATTGAATGCATTATCAGGAGTGATTTGTAGCTCAGCATCAGATATTATGTTCATTTGTGGTATATCTGTTGAATTGATTATGCTGATCCCATTGTCCTGTATTTCTAGCATAATTTGGCTTGATTCAGTATTTGGTAAAGATTCAATCGATTCATTAACTTGTGATTGAATCTGTTCTGTAGTTTTGGACATAGGAGATACCAATCCTCTTATCCATTGTTTGTATAGATCTGATCCCTGCTGATACTCTGTAGTAGTTCTTCGAGTAAAGGGAAATACCTTTTCATCAAACACCACATGTCTACTGATATAGACACGTCCATTAGTAGGCAACAAACATCTGTAACCTTTATGTTTCTCACTGTATCCAAGAAACACACATGTGAGAGATCTTGGGTCAAATTTATGCTTCATATAAGGTCTTAGACATGGATAGCAAGCTGATCCAAAAACTCGTAGATGAGCATAACTTGGTTTCTGTTTATAAAGCCTACAATGAGGTGATTTCATATGTAGTTTTGTTGAGGGAAGCAAATTGATTATATAAACTGCTGTCATGAAGGCATCTACCCAGTATTTTAATGGTACTTTTGCATGATACAGCATTGCTAAGCCCAATTCAACTACATGTCGATGCTTTCTCTCAGAAATACCATTTTGCTCTGGTGTATAAGGACAAGAGATGTTATGCTTAATGCCATACTGTTGCAGATGATTCTGAAATTCGATGCTAGTGAATTCTCCTCCTCCATCGCTCTGAAAAACTTTGATCTTGTGATCAAGCTAATTTTCTACTAGTCTTTGAAACATAACAAACACATCATATACTTCGACTTCTTTCTCATTGGATATATCCAACTAAATCGAGAAAATCATCAACAAAGATGACATAGTAATGGAATTTCTGAACCGATGAGACGGTGATGGTCCCCATACATCACAATGTATCTTTTCTAGAGGAACATTAGAGATATGGTCTCGAGATAGGAAAAGGCGGGGCTGAACTCTTAGCTATTTGACAGCTTCTTGCACATATTTTGAGTTTTCGAACTACATTGTATTAGATGTTGAGTTTGCGGAATCTTCACTTTGTTTTTAAACCGGTATGAGCAAGCCTTTGATGCCAAACATCTTCTCCTACTTCATGTTGAGTCTCGAGTGAAGTATGCTTCGTGGCTCTAGATTCCACTCGATCTGACCCCTTGATTTTCCTTCCTAGCTTCACTGTTGTATGATTGTAATTGTCCTTCATATACACCCCATGTTTGTCAAATATAAAGGAGCAAGGATAGTCATCTGTTAATTTTGATACAGAAAGGAGATTCTTCTTGATTTCAGGAACAATCAAAACATCTTTTAGTGGTAATATGCTAGTTGTTGTGTTTAATGTTCCATTACCAATACATGAGATTGATAAACAGGACCCATCTCCTATCATAACTGTATCATTACCTCTATATGCAGCATAGTTTCGAATCTTACCAGGATCTGCAGTAATATGAGATGTGGCCCCTGTGTTTAGATACCATTCCAAACCACATGGTTCTTCAATATGCATGGCTGCTAATGCAGTTGGTATTTCATCTGCTTGATATGAATTATCAAAGCGATACCAACATCTAAGAGCTGTATGACCTGGTCTTTTGCTGATTTGACATTCCGGGGACCTTTACTCATTAGCTTTGTTTTTCTGTATGCGCTTATCACTATTTAAGCCTTGTGGTGGATAAGATCTAACACCTTGATATCTCTGAGTAGAATTTGTGTATGGTCTAAATCCCTGTCCATAGTTAGACCAGTTATTCTTACTGATCTAGTCTTGTTTTGTTAGATTCAGATTATTCATTCTACTCTGTTGATTCCTTCCTATTCCAATGGAATTATTTCCTCGATCTCTTCTATTGATGAACTGTCCTCTGTCAGAATTGTATCCTCCTTGAATGCTTTCTCCTTGGCTTCTGGAATCAAACCTCTGCAGACCTGTTTCAGTCTTTCTTTGTCCATAATATGCTAGGTTTGTATTGTATTGATTCACAGGATATGTTTGCAATCTGGTTTCAAATCTTTCAAGCCGAGAGATAACTTCATCATATTCGGTGGGGTTTGAGGCAGTACATAGTTGTTCTAAAGGTTTCATATTCAGGACCTAACCCTTCAAGTATGCCGAACATCCTAGTTATATCATCAACAGGCTTTCCAATAGCATTCAATTGATCACAGATAGTCTTAAATTCTCGAAGATATTCACTCAAAGGTCTATCTCTTTTTCTACAAGCCTGTAATTTCCCTCTTAACTCAAATTCTTTTGCTACAGATTTCTGAGTAAAACGATTGATAAGAGCCTACCACACCTCAAATGCAGTTTCTAACCCAATTATCAAACTTAAGATATTCTCTGATACTGCACCACTTATCCATGATGAGATTAACTAATCCGTTTTTATCCAATCCAAGTGATCAGGATTCATCTCTTCCCCAATCTCAGTTTGTACCATTTGTGCAGGAGGTAATGTTTCACCATTAATGAAGCCAATTAGATCTTGACTTTTCAGAAACCTGCTAAATTGTGCTTGCCATAATAGAAAATTTTCTTCATTCAACTTGATTGTAACAAAGTTTGCTATATTCACATGAATAGGAAAAGGACACTTCTGCAATCTGGTTGCCATTATATCTTCAGAAAACTTTGAAGATTCGAAGAAACACTCAAGTAATACTTCAAGGATCTTATCAAGAATCAACAAGTTCTTCGTATTGTCTTGCTCATACAATCTTCATACAGACTTTCAGTAATACAGACATTAGATCTACAACTTCCAGGAATATGCTCTGATACCAAGAGAAAAAGCAGAATCTAGAAGATAACCTGTATATGAGAGAATTCTGTACTCTGTAATTGTTGAATCAATCAACTGCAAACTTCATTCAAACATCTGTTCATTCTTCTTCTCGTTCTATCTTACAAAACTCTAAGATACGAAGAGGATCAAAAAAACAGAAAGAAAGATCTCTTTCGAAGACTGAGAGAAAGGCTCAGATCAAAGAGATTCAAGTTCTATTGAAAACAATCAACTCTCTCTCCCATACATTTTCTTGAACCTTTTTATACTAAAGCTTTAACTTCCCGAACTACCTTTACAACAGATTTAACAACTTTTATTAACAGAATGATTAATCTAGCCACACGTGTAGCTTCTTCAGTAGCTTGATCAGCTTCTGTTCCTGGTTTTAATCTGTTGTATAACCAGATCCTTCACAAGGATTGCCAGCTCAGCTTGGATTGAGGATTGCCAGCTCAGTTTTCAGTTTACTCCGAGCTTGCTCTGCTTTTATCAGCTCAGCTCCTCTGCCTCTATCAGCTTCTCTGTTCTGGTTTTGTTTCTTAACAGCAGCATGTGATCCCCACTAGCAACATGCCATGGAATTCAAGCTCACTGCCCTCATGGAGAACTACACATGGGAATTGCCCCCACATCGGAAATCAAATGGTTGTAAATGGGTATACAAAATCAATTTTAAGGCTAATGGTTCTATTGAATGCTACAAAGCCCACTTTATTGCTAAAGGATTCACTTAAAAGATAAGGTTTCGACTATCATGAAACAATTTCTCCTGTTGCCAGAGAAGTCACAATCCGTTCCTTCTTATCCATTGCAGTTATTCGCAATTAGTCACTACATCAAATGAAAGTTCACAATACATTTCTTCATGGTGATCTGGATGAAGAAAATTATATGGGCCTTCCTCCGAGTTTACGCAAATAGGGGGAGTTACGGGTATGTCATCTACATAAATCCCTTTATGGACTAAAACAAGCATCTTAGCAATGGTATGCCAAGTTCACTGCTACACTGACCAATGCAGGTTTTTAGAATTCTAAGCATGATTATGCCTTATTTACATTTGCAAGAAATTTATCAATTTATTTATTGATATATGTTGATGATGTAATTGTCATGGGGATAATGACTATCATGTTGCGAAGTTCAAAGAATGTTTGCATTCCACTTCTCATGTCAAAGATTTGGGGCCTCCCAAATATTTCCTTGGCATAGAAATCGCTGGATCTGATAAAGGAATAACTCTTAGCTAAAGGAAATTCATCTTGGAGATTGTTTCTAAAGAAGGATTATCAGGTTAAGAATCCATTGTCATCCCGATTGAATAGAATCTCAAGCTGACAACTCATGAATATGATCAAGATTCTTCTTCATCTATCGGGGATTCATTACTCAAGCGACTTGTCGGAAATATATTTTACCATGACAAGATCTAACATATATTATGCAGTGCAAATACTCATCCAATCCATACATAGCCCAAAACAGTCTCATATGAATGCAAGTGCCGAAACTCATTTAAGCATTTGTATACGTGCATTGAAGGGCTTTGCATGTTGACATCAGTCAAAAGCTTGCCTAATGGCCATTGGATTATCCGATTAGTAACGTCTCTCAATCACAGTCGATAAGATAATCTCGTGATCTGTCAATTTTACACGTAGCATATATGAATAAATGGATTGCTGGAAAAGGGAGTCCTTGGGAAGGGCTAACCAAACATCTTAACAGGGTCCAGATGTCACCATTTGGATACGACTTAGAAGTAGACGCACATTGCTTACATTATCCTACTGATTTTGGAGTCAGTATATCAAGACGTGACGCAACAGCTCAGAGAAATAACATCAGAGGGAGAAATTAAGGCTTTCTTTGATGCTTATAATGAATGACATCCAAGGAAAAGAAGTTCCAAAGTACAGAAACTCAAAATATAAACATGACAAACTCCGGTAGCCATTTGAACATCAATTTTCCTTGAGTTTCTAAGTTAAAATGTAAAGGAAAAGAAGTTCCACAGTACAGAAACTCGTAATATAAAGATGACAGAGTCCGGTAACCATTTGAACATCAATTTGCATTGAGTTTCCAAGTTACGATGCCAGTGTCACGCTTGGACAACTATCGACTGTGCAAACCAAGATGTCTATATAATCCCTACTGATTTCGAAAGAGTCGTAAACTCTTCAATCGCTGCTCTTCTTGTACTCAAATAGTAGGTTTGAATGATCAAAAGCAGTTAACGAATCCATAATCAAAATCTCTGTACAAGCTCCATTTTGTTTGGAGAGCAGTGAAATTTGAAAGCTTTGCAATTCCTCCACCAGCCACGATGTGTATCGTTCCATTCAGAGTTCCTTTGTAGTAATTTTTCTCTTCATTAGTGCAAGAATCCTGTAGCCAAAACCAAAAAGAATGATCAGACCATCTTGTGAACCGCGATCGTAGCCAGAGGCTGGTCTTTGTGCGAGAACCGTGTCAGAACGAGAAACGTGCCAGAAGCGTGCGACTGGAGTGAAAACACATTGAACAAGTGGCACAAGGCAATGAAAAGATTACCATTCATGAAGACGACTTAATTGCTAAGAAATGTATGCCTTCGCTGTAAAAATCAAGTTCTCCATAACTTCTACATATAAGAAAACTTAGTTCAACAGTAAATAAATGAAATCTCAGACCAGTAATTTTAGAACAGATTGACGACATCGGAGTGCTAACTTCATGATAGTGGAGCAATTAAAGATGAGATGCAACCCCATTAGAAAATAAAGTCACAACTAACCTGATAAATAGGACAAGTCCTTTTGTGATTATGAACATGGCCATAAATGGCAATGTCAACCTTGTACTTTTGTCAAAGTTTTTAAAGGCTCTGCGTGCCTATTGCTTCTTCAAACGATCCTCTCTCTCGGCATGAAAAAAATCAGAAGAATAATTTAGAAATGTACTTGATCATCATGAGGATAAGAGATTTCCATTATATTGAAAGTAATTATATACCCCTTGAACTAAAAGGGAAAATTTTCGTTCAATTAAAGTGGAAAAATCAAATGCAAATATTTCGAAAAGGAAGTAAAGATGGATGCCACTCATAAAAGACTGCCATGTGTCAGTCACCCATTGAAGTTGCTTTGGAGCCCTAGTTCACACGTATCTTATAAAATAGATTCATGGTATCTATTGTAGAGCTACACACCAGTGTATTTCGTTTTATAAGCCTTGCTAAGCTGTAAAAATTAATGCTTTCTTTTTTTGCGCGAGCACATCAGCAAATTGCTTTTTAATTAACTTACGAACTTTAATAAAGAATAAAAGATAATAAATTTAATTATGAGACTAAATTTAATTATGGGATACTCATATTCTTACTTCTTTTTTTCAACTTTTTGGCCTAAATCTTTTCAGCACTATTGGTTTTTAGAAGCAGAAGAGTATGCTGCTGAGTCAAGATCTTAAGGCTTATCAATAAGCGGAGGAGTCTTACAGAAGGTTTCTTTAACCGTGGAGGTTGTTTTTGGTAGAATAAGCAACAGCATGCGATTAATGAATTTTCTTAAAATGAGATTTCCCAATTAATTTCCTTCACCTAAGTGAAAAGTCCTATATCCATTGTAAACAACGGGCTTTACTAGAATAACAGTCTTTGAGTTACTGTATGAATTACAGTTTATTGTAAGCTCTAAATTCTTGAAGGAGTGAGCTTCACAATAATTTATAATTATTTGTTTATTAGTTTTTATTTTCCAAAATAGATTGTTATTCTCACGGTAGATTGAAGACCACCAATTAATCATTTCTCTAAACAAAATGGCATCTTCCATGCCTGAAGGCAATACCAGAAAATGCCACAAATAAGAGAAAGGGATCAAACGTCGATAATATGCGTTGCGGGTTCAAAAGAGATCAAACCTTTCCCATGTCCCCAAAAATGACAACGCATTGCAGGCTGTTTTGACTAGGATATGGAGATGCTCTAAACCAGTTCTGGCTCCAAATATAACCACCGTTCAATAGCTTATGCCCCAACCGGCGGTAACAATACCTACATTTTCCGTCAAAAGTAGTAGTCGGGTACAAATTCAAATAAATGAAGATAGGAACTGGAATTGTATCTAAATAATTATTTCAAAACACTAATCATGACAAGTAAACTCTAAGGCTTATACCGCACATAATCCATGATTTACACGACTACAAATCATTTGCCACTTAAATACATTATCCTACTGAAGAAGGAAGCTTACTTAAGATACTAATAACCTCTCTCATTGGAGTAGAAAGATCTTATTAACTCCAAGTTATCTGAACAGTTGCAAGTGTACTTGAAAATTTTGAGGATCCCTCTCCTAAAATAAAATCCCTCCTAATTTATAGCTATTTTCGCTCAGCATCACAAGCAGAGTGGAGAGAGGTAAATCTTGACTTTGCATTGAGTGTGGATGGGAAGAGGTACCAGTTGTGCGCTAGTCGCGCGTCTCACATGTTTCTCGCACCAAGACCAACCTCTAGCTAGGATCGCCGCATATGAGACAGTCTTTGCTCTTCAAGGAAGAGCAAGCATCAGTTCCTCACCTCGTCTCAAACTGATGATACAAGAGTTGTGGGATGGGCTTGTTTAACTGTTTTTACACTGGTCACACGCTTCTGGCACAGGAGACAATTGTCCAATTAGTTCTATACCTATCATATGGTGGCCAATTCAGTTCCAAACCTCGTCATGACAAAGCAAGGCACATGAAAGATCACCTAGTAAAGCTATGAAAATCAGCACCAACTCAAGTCAATGAACAAAGCTTCCATAGCCTCCAGTGACTAAAGACGGCACCAGAAAGGAAATCAAACAGAACCAAGCCACTTCACAGACTTGACAGAGAAATCTAAGGAATCCCCATCAAAGCTTTGATGAACAGGCTTGAAAATGGACAATTGCCTATTGTAACTACGACAGGTGATCATGCACTCTTTTTCCAACCAATTTTCAGTATAAGATGATTTTTGTAGAAGTTCCTGGATTGCCTGCATATATATCTTCACCTTTCATTGCTGTGTCCATCACCCCCATTGTCAAAAAGTAGTATCATTGCCCCATATTTTCCTTCTCTTCTTGCTGACCCTGTACACTTCAAAATTACACACATCCGGTTGTATCATCAGCCAAGTCTTATCTAGTCATCTTTGCTCTTTGTAGAGGTTCCGTTCTTTCTTTCATAATTCCTGAGGAAATAAAGACACGACTCCGCCAAATGAAGGAAAAAGTTGGAGGCATCTTTTGATTGTGAAATTCAATGAAGAATATCTGCACACGGCTCTACATGTAATACTCACACGGCACAACAGGTGCTCCGAGCCGATTTCAGTTCACCTAGAATCCGAATATCTGCTAGCTTTGGGAAATATGAACAATCTCTCAAGAAGCTTGCGTTCAATCCAAGGAAAGAATGAATCACCTGTACTGCATTCAATAAGCTAGCAACCAATCAATCCAAAGAAAGAACAGATCACCTGTACTGCAAGAACTATATCACATCTAAAATGATCACCAATGGAACGGAAGACAATCTGAAACAGAAAAACCACAGAACTTTCACCAGATTAAACTAAAAATACAGGGAAAGAAAACATGCAACCATCAAGCGAAAGATTTCAAAATCTAAAATCGCAGTCACTCCCTTCAACCTAATATAGGTCAACCCCAGTCTGCATGATACTGTCACAGGACCAAAATTGCAAAAGCGTCGGTCAAGAGCAAGCATTCCCTTCTTTTCTCTCAAATGCACTACAATCCAACCGACCGAACCGCCAGCGACACCCTATAGCTTACCCGCCAAACAAGCACACACAGTCACACACCATCCCAAACCCCACCTCAGCAAACAACAATCACCACAAAATAGAACCAAAACACGTTGAACAAGAACTTAAAAATCTTAAGAATTGCGCTACTCACAAGGCCTTGCAAATTAATTCAGTGGGCCCGGCATCTCCAAAGCAAACCCCTCGTGACCAAGAAATGTCCAAAATCAATTCCAAAGCCGCGCGAGCTCAATTGTAACTCACACCCTCATTAGAAACCCAATAATCAAACCCCACAAACATTGAATCGAACAGCTCAAAAGCAAAAGAAATAACAGTCTTTGGATTTATTCACTTCTTCAGGTCGCTGATTGAAGTCACGGCTCGCAGAACTAATCCTTCCCCTCTTGTTTGTCACTCTCGGTGAAGAGGAAGGAAACAGAGACGGAGTGAAGCGAAAGGGAGCGACCTTCGACTGTGTAGTGGATCGCGGGTGGTGGGTGAATGTAAAGTGTTCATCTCCTATCCGGTGGCAGAGAAGACGAGCAGACTCTCGTCCAAAATCAGTCTCATTTCCCCAATTTTTCTCCCAATTTTCCCTCTGCTTTTGCTGACTCTGTTCACTTTAATATCATCCACCTCATCAACCAAGTCTTATCTAGGAATCTGTGCTCTTTGCTAAGGTTGCTTCCGCTTTCTTTCTTTCCTAATTCCCGAGGTAATAAAGACACGAACCCAAATGAGGAAAAAGTCTGAGGACTCTTTCATATGTGAGATTCAATGAAGAACATCCACACACCTCTTTCAAGCACGCCACTGGATCCACCGCCATCAAAGCTCTCCGTGCGCGCTGGTCGCACGCTTCTCGTACAGAGACCAACCTCTAGCTAGGATTGCCGTATGCAAGATGGTCTTTACTCACAACGGAAGAGCAAGCATCAATTCCTCTCCTCGGTTCTCGAAGTGACGGTATGAGAGTTGTGAGATGGGATGGGCTCGGTTAACTGTTTTCGCGCTGGTCGACACTTTTGACATGCTTTTGGTACAGGATAATTATCCAAAATGTCTTATACCTATCGTAGGGGGCCATCATTTTGCCCTGAGCACTTTGAGCTCTCCTTTGCCATTATTTTGGCTGTCAAAGCTTTTCCATCTTAGCCGTCATTTGGTGGTTGGTTCCCGGGTCCTTAGAATGTTATCAAGCTAGAGGTAGAAGAGAGTGAGACACCTGGTGGATTTGGGCATGGCATTTCATGCTTTTGTCAAACTAGTTGTATTCCATATATTGTATATAGAAACATCCCACGCTAGCTTAGCATAATCAACAACAAGTCCCTTAAGGCATGAATGATAACTATTTTGGCTAGAAATTGATTTCTAGAAGATAAATGGATTTTTCTATTTCTATTCTTTGATGAGTTTTTAAGCAAAAATACATATTTAATAATGACACAAAATTTTTCCCTTTCAGACGACGATGAATGTCAATGGACGGTGGCAGGCGGCGGTAGTTGACAGCGGCTATAACATTCGCAATTTTCAACCCCATGAAAAAAGGCTATGAGTCTCATGTGCTAATGGTAAGGATCGGCCATGGATCGTTCCAAGAACAAGCCATGGATCGATCGGCCCGATTAGAAGGGTAAGCGAGAGATTAACCATGTTCTTATCAAAGAATTGGTCATTGATTAATCAAGGGATCGGCCATTGACCAATTTAATGACCGCACGAGTGGACTCGAGCCGTTTGGCCAATGAACGACTTCTCAACTATAAGGATTGATAGTGGGATGATCACATATCACCAAGGATCGATGAGCGATCATGAATTGATTCTGAATGGTCTTACTAGTCACGGATGATTCTGCTCAGTCATGTACCAACCGTGGACAACCATGAGTCGACCCAGTGCGACCGTGTGTCAGTCACGAATTGACCAATCCCACGCAATCACATGACAATCAAGAGTTAGCCTTGACCAGGCCTGAGGCCGGTCTAGGAGCCGATTTGCTCGGCCAGTGCCGACCCAAGGGTCGGCTATTAAGCCTATTCCTACAACAACCACACTAAGGGTGGCTTTGTCATGCCTCAAGTGTGTCAAAATGGTTGATAGGAAATGTACATAAAAAACCCTTGCCAAGTCTCAATTGCACTTCCAATGGTCTATTTCCCATGTTTATTTTATTCTTTGGACATGGACAAAATAGAACATTCTAAAACCAATTTGGATCCTTTAATGAGAGGGATGATTCATTACCTTACGCGGCATAAGAAAGATTTGGTAATCATTACCCAAGATTTGCTTTGGGAATTAAGTTGATGAGTCATAGCACAAATGGAGCAATCAAGAGAAGACATAATAGAATATTCTAGAACGCATCATTAAATGCAAAGATGAGTCAATGCTCTTAGGTGTTCACTTGAAAATTTGGTAATGATGGCTTAAGATTTTCCTTGAGGAAGAAGCAATGACTCATGGTTTAAATGTACCAATTGGAGAGTGACACAAAGGACTCTTATCATTTCCCTAAGATTTAGGTACACCGCATAATCTTATTAGACATGCCACCTTTCTAAGTAGGCATACCACATTGCCAATTAGACTTGCCACCTCAACTTTATAGCCGTGCCACTCCAAGAAAGGTGATTGGGTCATTTGGACAAGTAATAATAAGGATGGTGCCTATAAATAAGGTGAGCCTTCTCATTCATTCTCACTCTTGGAGCCTTCTTTCCATGCCTCTCCTCTCTTCCTCTCCCTCAACCTTCATTTGCGTCCACCCTCACCAAACCGTTCCTAAAGCTTTTGAGGTCCACCAAGTAAGTAGAATCTCTAACTCTTGGCTAGGGCAATAACTTACGTTGTCAAGTTTAGTTGTGTATACACCCATGGCTAGTTTTATGAATGTTGATGATTAATTGTTCATGTGTTTACATTCCTAAATCGAATTGCGCTCCGGGTCACGAATAGGTCTCTCTCAACCTTAGACCGACATTGAGGCATGTTGGTTCAAGCCGCAAGTCACGTTACTTGGACTTGGTTGCACTCTCATCTGGGCTTAGTTTGTGTACATGTTTGACAATCAATTTCCTTATGCTTTTGTATGTAAGTGAAATCTCCAACTCTTGACTAGGGCGATAACCTACGTTATCGAGTTTTGTTGTGTGCTTACCCAAGTAAGCCATGTGTATGTTGTAATGTTATTTTGTATAATTTGCTCATGTTTGCATGTTTGAATGCATTCACGCCCTAGGAAGAGGTCGAGGTTTGCTCGGCTTGGAATCAACATTAAGTCATGATGGCCTAAGGCCACGAAGTTCTGGATTGGCATTAAGGCGTACCAATTCCAAGTCTTGTTAGGTGCGAGGATCATCCAAGGCTACAAGGACTTGGATTGGCATTGAGGCGTGCCAATTCCAAGTCTCACATCAGTTTTGGGAGCTGCAATTACGCTAGAGGAGATAGAAATTCCCCTAGCCTACGTGGATATTTGTAATGTGATGTAAAAAGGAAAGAGGGCCCGTAGAGAAATGGCTTATAAATATACTATTATAATATAAAATAGTGTATTATGTGTGATGTATGTCTCAGTCTTCTAGTTGTTATTTGTCTAGGGGATTTGTTTGTTCATGTTTTCACATGCACTTATTGACAAGATAAAAAGAATCTGGACAACGATGAGCTTGGGATATCACAAAAATAATCCCTATCACTTGTTACACTAGAGATGAAGTTGGGGTCATTATAATGGCGGTGGACGGAGGACAAAAGTCAACAGCGGATAGCGGATAGCGGCTAGGCAATGGGCTGTGGTGGTGACAGGCGACAGCGACGAGCGGTGAGCAACAGACGGCAAATGATGAGCAGCAACCGACTAGCACATAGGACGAATAATGAAAAAGTTTTTATTTCTCATTCTTATTCCAAAAAAAAATAAAAAAAAAGTAAAAAATATTTATTTCTAATTTTTGTTCTAAACATATTTATGGAGTAAAAATCTATTATGAAAATAGAAAAAAAATGATATAATTTTACCAAATAAATTTTCTTCTAGAAACAAGTTTTTAACAGAAAAATAGTTCTAGAACAAAAATAAACTAGTTATCATGCGCACCCTTAGCGGCTTGCATTATCTAGTTAAGTCCAAAAATCTGATTACCAGGAACTCGATCAATCCCATGTAGTAATAAAGCTCTCCTCCATGTTTGCAAAGAGAGAAGAGGTTTGTCAAGAGGCATATTATTTTTACCTTATTCCACTTTCTTTTTTGTTGAAGTTTAGTAGGATCAAACACACAAATAATAACACAAGGAAATAATGTGGTTCAGCAATATGCCTATATCCAAGAACAAAAAACTCCCCTCTCTTCTTTTTTCTTAGGGAGTAGGTCTGCCATTATTCATCATATATACAACATACAGTTGCTTACAGTAAGACAACAAGCAACCATTCACATAAGGAATGAAACACTAGAAATAGGAAACAAGAATAATCCAATTGCAATAATATTTCATTTTCAAGAATAAGAGATAAGAATCTCACCAACACTCCCCCTAAAGTTGGGGCGAAGATTTCGTCAGAGGTCAACTTGTCCACCCCAGTTTGGAAAAACCCTTTTGACAATGCTTTGGTGAAGACCTTTGTAAACTTTCTTCATTAAGAATGTATGGAGTCTCAATTATTTTATCTTGAACCTTCTCTCTCACAAAGTGACAATCCACTTCTATGTGTTTGGTTTTCTCATGAAAGACTGGATTCGAAATAATGTCAATTGCAGCTTGATTATAAATATAGAAAGTCACGCTGAAGTTACTCGTTATAAATAAGTCGACGTGATGTCTCTTGCTTTTTCTAGGGAGCGTGCTTGGAAAGCAGTGAGTTTGCCCAGTTCTCTCCACGAAAATCAGTCTTATGGATCGTGGGTTGGTCCCGCTTTCCAGAAGTAGCAACGCTCAACATGGCTTTGGACATGCCCTGATATCTATCTGTCTACATTTCGATTGTAAAAACGTGCACCATCCCGTTTCAATTAAGCCAGCAAGGTTGAAGATGAAGCATTTCTTTAAGAAGACCACCGTAAAATTGCCCCGATCGTGGAGACCACCTACAATAGTACAAATGTATTAAGAGTCAATTTGATGTCAAAAGTTAAATTTGACGATTGACTTCGAAATTTGACTGAAAGTTCTCTTCAATGGCTAATCTCGACATCGTCTTGAAATTTTCTTACTTCACACCCACATAGAGATTCAGATTCACACATGCACCTAATTCCTCTAATTACATGTAATCTTATTTAATTAGATAATAATTATACTTATATCTGCCCGACACGAGCGACGTCATCCTCTTGAGTAATGACGTCAGCCTTCATCGTATGCGCAAGCACATTGGCTTTGGTTCGGAGGCAAGTCTGTCCCTCCAACGTAGGTTCAAAAAAAAAGGGGGAAAAGAAATCAATCATTTTTTATTTGAATTAATTAGTCCACTTGTTGAAAAAAAAATATTTAGACTGCTTAATCGGTTAGTTTATTTAAGAATTAAAAAGGACAGAAAGGGTCCAGCCTTTCCAAATGACACAAGCAGTAGCAATAAAACGACAAGCCCTCCACCTCTGCCCGCCAGTCTGTCCTTCTTCTCCTTTCAATCTGTTTGCGCCAAATCCGGATACACCAAAACCATTAGGGGTGTGCAACCGGACCGGGTCAACCCGGTTCCCGGATCGGCCCACCCGAAAAACAGGGTCGGGAACCGGTTCCGGTTGAAACCGGTCCGGGAACCGGTTCCCAAAGTTCAAACCCTGTTTGAACCGGTCCGGGAACCGGTTCCGAGGCATTACCCACCCGGGAACCGGATCGACCGGACCTGTTCGGGAACCGGTTTGAGAACCGGTTTTTAAGGCAGTCCAAAAACCCTAATTTGTTTCTATCTTTACTCTCAGGCTCTCACACCCGCAAACTTCCCCGAGCTCACGACCTCCGCCGATCCATCCGAGCGCTGACGCTGCCTCCGCTCGCCCACCGTCGCCTTCCTCCCGCGACACCCGCAGCCGGTGAGATCCCGACGTCGCCACTCCGCCTCTCCCTGCTCCGCGCCCCCCTAATTTTTGCTGGTTTTCGCCGCCGAATCGCTGATCGTGTCGGGTGTCGTTCGTGCCAGAAATCGAAGGCCCCGAAGAGTCCGTGTATGCCGGCGGCGTCTTCAAGCTCAAGATCCAGATTCCCGAACGGTGCGTTTTCAAATTTTTTTTTTTTTAGGGGTTTGGTTTTGGTTCGTGAGATGAGAGAGTTGTCTTTGTTGTTGAGTTTTGATTTCGGGGGTTGTTGTTGTGGAATGTCTCAGCTACCCGTTTCAACCGCCGAGCGTGACGTTCCAGACGCCGATTTACCACCCCAACATCGACAACGGCGGCACGGTTTGCCTCGACATCCTCAACCTCCCCCCCAAAGTGAGTCCCCCTTTCGGGCTTCTGCACCAGGACGGGCGAGGGTTTCTCGTCCGAATTGCGTAGCCGCGACCTGTGTAGTTTGCGCATTTCGTGGCGTTCGAATTAGATTTTTTCCGCATTCGGCCATTGCTGGATTTAGATGGGAATTGCTGGAGTAGTTGCTTGGGCTCCCAGATTTCGAGGAATCACATTTTCAAGTGATTGTGCTTGTGGGAGTTGCTTTCTAGGAAAATGCTCTATCTTTTGCTGTTGGTCATAAAGGTGGATCTGGAGAGGTGCATATTCTAGTTCACGAGCCTGAATTAGCTTTTCGTTTAGTGCAAACGACTTTCAATCCCATTTCCTTTTCATATGAATTTCCTTTTCATATGCAGTGAAAATGGGGCTTGTCAATTAGCACTTAAATTTAGCGCCTCATGGTATTCTTCTTGTGTCGATGTAACATGTCATTCTGTTAACTGATGGTTTTTTGCGTTGATTGCAATGTTGTATGTCATTCTGTTAACTCCCTCTTGTTTCTCACGGTTGTGTCAATATTAGCTGCATTGGGCTTCTTGCTTTATGGAGGAAGGTAATTATTAGAAGTTAATGTGCTAGTTTACTACTCAAAGCATCTGGAACTTTTATGTTCTGCTTACTCTGTGTGGTTTGATTTTCTCCTTGTGATCAGTGTGGTTGTCAAATAATTCCAGGTTGTTTTTCATGCTGAGGCGCTTTCCTATTGAATCTAAAGGAAGAAGGAATAAGCTCCATGAGGTGCTTTTCCTTTCATTTTAAATCAGAACTTAGTCCTGTCACTTCTTTCTGCTTCTTGCCTTTGTTTAAGAGACATATTTTAATTATTGTGCACATCTGTAATTATTACTTTGGAGTTAAAGTGAAAATATGAACTGTATTGCTGGTGGTGGTGCTTGGTGCTGTCACTAATATCTTTGTTGGAAACTGGATATTTTTGGGATCAGGTTGTAGTTGTTTGTAAGTGAAGTTCTCTGTTCTATCAACTTCAGGCTGCTATTCGAAACACCTATTATAGATATGATTTGTTACTGTCTTTGGAAAACCAAGTGAGAGTTCTTTGCTTGTATCAAGGATTTCAATTTTTCAGTAGCAGGTAGGCATTTAGTGTCTTCTAGCTAATACCTCTTGCTGAAGAGATGTGGTCCTGCTGTTTGAGCAAAACTCATTGTGCGCGTGTTGAGCTGCAACTGAAAATGCTTTTAAGGGGAGGAGAAATAAGATCCTGTACATTCATCACCATTATATCGATCTAGTTAGGGTTGCAGTTTGTTTCAAGAGCCCTGAATTTGCTTCCACTATGCAGGTCCTTTTATCTGCATTCGATTCACACGCATCCCTCGACGTTTTGAATCACCCGATTCTAAATTTGATATATTACCTGGTACTTTCTTATCCCACTTCATTCTTGGGTTCGTTAATTTGCTCCATAACTGATTGTTTATATCCTTCAAATGTTTGTTGCTCAAATAACAGCTGGTTGAGATCCTACCTTCAACTTTAGTCCTCTTTATCTTACGGAAGTTGCCTCCCAAGAGGATATCGGCTCAGTACCATCCAATCCGCTAGTCAGAGTCAATCCTTTTTTTGGTAGATAGTTATTCTTCTTGAAGATGGGATTTTCATGGTTCGACAGCTAGAGTTACCAAAGTTGAGTAATGGGAAGCGGAGCCACGAGGGAAAAAAGAAAAAAAAAATTCCAGATGTATCATCATTCTGGAATGGCTCACAATGCCGGCAATTCTTTTTCATTTATACTGTTGTAATTTATCGTAGGTGAGGTACCTTTCATTTACTTCTCGTTCTCCTTTTTTCAAATCCACTTTCTTTTGAGCGGGGTTCGAGGGGCACACAGTAGAGGGCTGCATGCTTGTATAATAAATCATGTGCAGATATTGGTCGGGCATTTGGAGAAAGAAAGAGTCAATGCGATTTCAGACATCAGGTCCTCATGCTTCTCTAAGGTTAATATAAAGATACAGCAATTTTTATGCAAAATAGGTTCCAATATAAACAGGGTTAACCCTGTTCCCGGACCGGAAAAACAGGGTGGGTCGGGAACAGGGTCTAATGCAAACAGGGTCGGGAACAGGGTCCAAAAAAAGAGAACCGGTTATAACAGGGTCGGGTACAGGGTCCAGGTCTAGACCCTACCCACCCTGGACCCGATCACCCCTAAAAACCATGTCGCTTGGCCCATCTCACATGCACTAGAGAGAGAGTGGAATTGACTCGACTGAACTTCTTCTTCTCCTTCTTCTTTTAATGATAATTGAATTGACTCAACTGAACTTATAATTATATATTTTGAAAAAGAGAGAAATTCAATTCCCTTACCTAATTAAGAATGAAATATTAAGACACTTGTCCCAATCTCGTCGTTAATCTAACCACGCTAATCACATTCACCCTCATCTTTAAATTTTTGAGATATTAAAAACTATTTAACACTGATAGAAAATTATTTAACATCATTTTATGATGTTATTTAATACACTTTTTTAATGAATTGTTGTTGATGCCGACTTTTTAATTGATAGAAAGTACATGTGATATAATAATATAGATTTAGGAAATATGTATAAATAAGTTTAGATTTCAAATACTCCTTAAATGAATCGTGCAAGCTTTTTAAAGAAGATTTACTATGCTGCCCAATTATTTTTTTCTTTGTTTTTACTTTAATTCCCTCCAAAGGTTAAGCCCTCTTAATCTAGGGCTAACCTTAGATTCTCGATCAATTAAGATGATATCTTGGTAAATTCGAGGAGTTTCCTCCTAAGTTGCCGTTTGCAAGATAGTAAACTTCCATAATATATTTTTTTTATTTTCTACGTGTTGATACATGCACGTCCCGTACCCTTCAACTGTATTTTTATCAAGTCCCGATCCTAACTCTATTCTCTAATTGCTTTACGTCATGGGGTTTCGAGATCAACCTTTGAACGAACGACTTGTTTAGGTCGGTCCCGAATCGGTTTAAGGTTTTGGTTTTAAAAAGGGGAGGGAAACAAACATTCATCTTTTCCGCGCAAATCCACCCTGTCAAAAGAATTTTTTTTTAAAAATATATATAAAAAAAAAAAGACAAACAAATCGGAAAATCAGGGGGGTCCCACCTCCGTCGCCTCCCTTTCGTTTCAAACGTTAAAATCTCCGGAAAAGAAAAACCCGAACTTTTGTCAGAACCGCGCAGGTTCCTCCTCCTCCTCCCCTCCTTCCTCTGTCTTCCTTCTTCCTCCGAATCTGGAACCGCAGCCGCCACCTCGGAGGTCGTGTTCTCGGATCTTTATCTCTCTTCTCCTTCTTTTTTCCCGAGAAAGATTGGTTTGGAATAAAGGGTCGGAGCTGAGGAGAGCGGGGGATGGGGATATTGTACGCGATGGTGGCCCGTGGCCACGTCGTGCTGGCGGAGTTCAGCGCCGCCGCGACGTCGAACGCGGGCGTGGTGGCGAGGCAGGTCCTGGAGAAGCTGCCCCAGGGGAACGCCGACAGCAACGTCTCCTACTCCCAGGATCGATACGTGTTCCACGTCAAGAGGACGGATGGGCTCGTCGTCCTCTGTATGGCCGACGCCGCCTCCGAAAGTACGCTCCTTTTTCTTCTTTCTTCTTCTTTTTTCACCCCCTGGGGAAATGGGATCGTGTCTTTTTTTACGGCAATGCGCGTGCGCGGCCGTGTGCCATCGTGGGTCGCGGCGATTTCGAGATTTTTCGTCGAGGGTGATCGTGATCGTGGATCGGGGAGCTAAAAGGCCACGTTTTTGGCGCGCTTCGATGTTCTTCTTCTTGTTGATGATAATGGGGGCGTGCTGAGGAAGAGTCGTCGATTGATGTTTTTTCAGGGAGTTCTTTATTCAGATTTATGTAGGACTTTTTCCTTTTTTGGATCTTATATCGCCTTGTCAAAATCGAATGTTGAGTGCTTTTCGTTTTGCCGAAACTGAAATGGATGCTCGAAGGAGAGCATGCCTGGTTTGTCCCGGATGGATCTGCAGACTCCATGAAACTGCTCTGATCAATTCTTTTTTTTTTTTTTGGAAGCTGGTGTTTTTTAATTTTGGCAATCTGGATGCTTAACTTCTTCGTGGGTTGTGATTGGAAACATGGCCCTGACCAGTTTCAGCTCTCTTTTCGCCATTATTTTGGTTGTCAAAGCTTTTCCATCTGATCTGTCATTGGGTGGCCGGTTCTGGGGTCCTTAGAAGTTGCCAGGCTAGCGGTAGAAGAGAGGTGAGACGTGTGCAGTTCTGTAAAGGCATTGATGGTGTGCCCCAGTTAGTGGATCTGGGCACATGGTTTTTCATGCTTTTGTCAAACTAGATGTGATCTGGGTGAATTTAGTCAACATAGAATGTGGTGCTTTGTGTGCACGGTGAATGTTCTGTTCTCTTATATAAAGTGGCTCTTCTGGATTACTGGTCCTTCATTGCAGAGGTAATATAGGAGAAGGATAACAATGTGCCTCATAATGGATATATGCATGATCAAATTGGACTCCTTTTAGCTTGTGTCATTTGCGCACGAGTTAACATCTATCAAAATACACAGATTTTTTTGTCTTTTTATCCTGGCGTTGCCACTTTCTCCTTGTATATCAGCATCTAGCAAAAGCTAATTGTCTACAATACTTGAGAGCATTTCTTTGAGGGGAAAGTTGTGTATTGATTCGGTTTTTAGCAACTGCCTGCACATTCTGTAATTCAATTCACATACAATTTGAGGCCTTGAATGATGATGTTTGTGAATGTCTCGGCTGCTTGTGATATGCAGGAAGAATCCCTTTTGCATTTATGGAAGATATCCACCAGAGATTTGTGAAGACTTACGGTCGTGCCATCCTCACAGCTCCTCCTTATGCCATGAATGATGAATTTTCTAGGATCCTGAGCCAGGAGATGGACCGGTACTCAAATGATCCGAATGCAGATAGATTAAATCGTTTGAAAGGTGAAATGAGTCAGGTAAGATGAGCAATATGGCAAAGTCCATGTTTCCTCTGTTGTCTCCGTATAAATGTTATTTTTCTAGAAGTAGAGATTGTTTTCATTGAAAAGAGTTGCTTGTTTCTCTCTACTTCTCATTGCCCATTGAGTAGATGACTGGAAATTGCATAAGGAAGAATCTTTTCTCTTTTTTTCTTTTTTGGCGACAAGGACAGAGCTAGTTAACATGCGTCGCTTAACTATTGAAATCTTATAATGGGAGGAAAATGCTGCGAATTTTGAATAATTATTATGGTGAATCTAGTGACATAGGAGCTGCGAATATTATTGAGTCATAATCATTAAAAATGGAGCAATCGTTTGCCTATTATCCTTTAGTTACTCTGCATCCTCAATTGTATGTGCAGTACGTGATGTTAGACAACTAATATGCTTTGTTAAAGTTTATTTTCTGAAAACATGTAGACATTTAGCTTCGTAAAGAGTAGCATGCTTGATCAACTGCTGATTCTTGAAATTTGTACACTGAAAGTTTATTATGAACAGTACATTAGAATGGAAAAATCCATTAGATAATGAACTATTAGTTTTGAGCCATCTCTGGCGATGAATCAACAATTAGAAGTGTTCCATAACGAGGCAAGATTTTTCTTTTGTTGTCTTTTCTTCTTTTATTCAGTTACTTGATGAGCTCCTTTAATCACTTGGAGTTCATCTGAGTAATAGTACTTTTCATCACCAGTAGGTACAGACAAATTTGTCGATCTTCAGAATTCTTCAGTTTCATTGAGATTCTTCTCACATAATGATAATAGGTGCGAACCGTCATGATAAACAACATTGAGAAAGTTCTTGAGAGGGGTGACCGCTTGGCTCTGCTCGTCGAGAAAGCTTCGACAATGCAAGGAAACACACTCCATTTCAGAAAGCAGTCCCGTCGTTTCAAGAACACTGTATGGTGGGGAAATGTCAAGCTCACGTAAGTATTCATGTCGATCAATCCCTCCTCTCCTTTCAATGTCCATTTTAGTCAGGTCCAAGGCACCTAGCAGAGATGTATCATGCTTGCATTCAATATTATGGTTTGAGGATCACACAATTAATGTAAGCTTTATTAGGATCTTAGTTTAAGGCCATCTGTTTTATTTGCTTCCCTGCAACAGCGGCGCCTTGCTACTCCTATTGGCAATTATCCTCTATGTGGTGCTGGCATTCCTTTGCGGCGGTCTGTTCATGCCTTCCTGCCTGAACTTTGCATTTGGCGTTTGACTGACTTTCGTCCGGCACAACAACAAAATTACATCCGAAGTATGAGGTCCCTCCAATCTTTTCTTTCTTTGGGAAAATATAAGCGATATTCCTAGTTGAGTTTTCTCTAGTTTCATATAGAGAACGTCATTCATCTACCTGTACATGTATCGAGATCATCTGAGGCTGACAAGACATCTGAATTACATATAGTACCTGTAAATTGGTTCTTCTCAAACGAGAGTTCTTGATGTTTGATCTTTTTTTTTCCCTTTTTAGTCTGTATAATGTATACTCCTGCAACGATAATCCAACTATAGCCTGCGCATATGAAAGTAATAGATCACAGTATTTTTCTCTCGTATGAACGGCCTATCAAACTTGATGGAGCCTTTTTCCTTTATGAAAACTTCCCATTGTATTGACATTTGACAAGTCATTTGATGACACCTTATCATACCAACTCATTCTCAAAACTCTAAAGCACACGGGATAGGAACCAGAACTGAGTTCTAAGGATGGTGCAAACAGGTCACGCTATCAGCCGGCGACTCACAACTTGGTTGACCTGAGCATCAGTGGCCCTAGTCCCACCAGAACAGGCTACAAACATCGACAGCATGCATGTTTATTTTGGCATGCAAATACAGAGTCAGAAATAGGGAACTTGCTCTTGCTGCTCATATACATCAATGAAACTCGATAGGCATCACATCATCTCCCTTCTCCCCTGCGCAACATCTCCCTTCGGGCCATTGCATCATCTATAAGCACTATCACCGCCTCCACCAAGAAAGATGCCAGTGGCTACAGACCAACGATCACTCATCAATGATACCATTAACAAAATGTGCTCTTCAGCTGGTTGGAAGATGTATTGGTCAGTCGTACCTTTGGACACGGAAAGAGAGGAGGGAAATGGTCGCTTTGCTTCTAAAGAAGATTTGAACAGTTCCTTCTAATCAGACGGACTATATTCAGTAGTTGCAGTCTGAACTAATCAAAGCTGCGTTGCTCACGATGATCTCAAAGAATGAACCGAACACGGTCCAAAATTAATATAGCCTGGTGAATTATGTATCTTTATAAGGCCATTATTTAGGTTAATTTCTTGTCATATGCATAGCTTTTCCAAGCAAATTACTAATTAATTCTCACTGTAGCCAACACTTCCTTTTTCAAAACCATGAATACTATTTAGAAATCAATCCCATGGCGATTGTCATAGCTTGGCTTCTCGGACAAGCGAACTTACAAGGTTTGTTGTCCTGAAAAAGAAAGGGGAGAAACAAAGAAGATGCGACAAGAGGCAACAATCAACGCTCCCTTTTCAGACATTTAACCATGGGGCATTACGAAGAGGCAAACAGATCACATGTATAACAAGCGCTCTTCACCTAAGCTAGCCAAAAACCTGATAATGTCGTTGATTTAATCTACCAGTCCAATTGACACAAAAACAAAGAAGACAAGAATAACAAGATGATTGGAATGTTGCAGTCGACAAGTGAAGCCGTGTTTTATTCACTTGACAAAGGGCTCTTAAGTAAAAGGAAATTGCGGTGATGTGGATAGGTAATCACCTCCTCGAGGTATGATAAGATGCAATGCTCCATTAATTGGGCTAGGTAAGAAAGTATAAAATTGCATTTTGACAGAAGGTTCAACGATCACAATTTTACAAGTGACTCCTTTTCATTCACAGGAAAATCTATCAACATGAGAAATGTATGACTGTAAAAGTAATCCTGCCCGAGCAGGCTTGAAAAATTGTGGTCTCAGACATTATTTCCAATCATCGGCATAAACCATCATAAATAATCAATAGACTAAAGGCTCTCTTGCTAATACTCAACAAAGAATCGTCACTCTAGCTAATTGCTGCACAGGCATCACATATGTTACAAAAACTAATTATCTTCTTGAGATTTCAATCAGCATGAACCAATACTGGCTTGTACCCATTATCATTCGATCCCATTTTCTCCAGAATAGACTCGTTCTCTTTGTAAAGGCTCTAAATCAGGCCAGAGTAAGGATTGTATGCTTGAACCGGCACATTAGAGCCATATGGGCGGACATTGGCTGCATATGGATTGCTGAAAGGATTTGCCGGCTGTTGCATCTGTGATCCCATCATCATCATCTGCTGCTGCTGTTGCTGCTGCTGCAACATGAAGGCCTGCTGTTGGTGCATTGCTGCCATTTGGACTTGAAGAGGTGCAGCTACCGCATTGGAGGAAAAGAATGGGTCGTGTGCTGGTTGCTGCATCATCGAACCAGCCATAGGGGCTGGCTCCCACGGGTTATAGCTAGAGCTCTGGCTGCTTCTTCTCATTCCTTCATCATATAAGCTGTCGAGTGTAAGCTTGTCGAGTCCTCCCGCCTTTGTTAGAAACCCAACAGGTGATGGAAAAATTAGTAAATACAGAAAAAGCAATTAAATGTGATGTTGCAAGAATTCTGCAACACTGGAAAATGTGAAACGACCAATGGGATACACTGAGTTTAGCAAACCATCTCAAACAACTTCTCAATGGGATGGCAGAATAAGAGCTTACCAACTTGCTAGCAGCTGAGGCAGTCTCATTGGAGCTAGGAGCAGTGACTAGTGCCAATTCCCAACCTGTAGTTCCATTAGCATGATCGAAACCAGTAGAACTTGGTTGATCAGCTGCACCAGCAACAAAGAGAAGAAAATAGAAGTGTTACCCTCTTCAGATATATGTTATCTTCTTTTACAGGTAAGAAAGATGATCATGCGATACATGCTTCATGGTTGGGTCAGAAACTCAAAATATGATCGCCTAAGGCTCATTTTAGAAAGATGCCGCTGTCAATCTAACTTAGATGATGGCAATACTTCAGAATGCATCACTCTGACAAACAATAATTACAGTGATTTCATATGTTAGATTTCAGGAATGAACAAGCAATTGACAGACTGGAGGAAAAAGGAAAAGCTGAATAAAAGAGAAAAGGTTCAGTGAACATACCAGCACCAACAGGAACAATAGCTAAAGCCAATGCATTCTTCTCATCTAATTCTGATGCAAGTGGATTGGGTTCATTCAAACCCTATAAAAGCAATAGTAAAAGGACATTTATTTGAGCAACAGCAAAGCTAAAAAAGTCTGACAAAAATATGATTGAAATGCAATGGTTGATTTATTTTTTTCATATCTCACCAATATATCTGGTTCAGCAACAGGGGCTTCTACTTTTACAGGTTCTGGTTCGGGCTCAGGTTCAGGTTCGGCCTTTGGTGGAGACGGTGGTTGTGCCTCCTGCACTTCTGGGGGCTTATTGAATTCTATAGCTAAGGTTTCCTTGGAAGAAGCACTTTTACCATCAACTGCCTGTAATAGTAACCAAATTTATCTCAAAATTTAATACTCTTCATTCTAAAGGAGATGGAACATCACCAAATTATGCCTTCAGTGTTGGACTGGGTGCAAACCAATGAAAGTAACCATGCCGCAGTTTAAGAGAGTCACAGCACCAGGTGAATCTCTTTATTATAGACATATATGTATAGGAACATGTGGCGTAGTGGCCCCTTTAATGCATGCTACACCAATGAGTGTAAAGAATCCAACTCTCTAATAGCATTTTTGCTCCCACTGAAAGAGCAAGGTTGAAGTGGTTCTTGACTCTATGGAACCACCTGGTTTGACCAGTTCAATGGGCACAACTTCATTTTAATCTGTTGTTGAACCATTAACAGTTCAATACTACTTCAGACACAATTGACTGAACTAGCCAATCTGCTCTCTGTCTCTATAAATCCCAAAATACACCAAGCAAGTCAGTGCTTTTAATCATCTAAAGTTGGAAGAATTTCTGAGATCAACTCCTCAAACTAAATCCTCAAAACCAACATGTTTCTGATGAACTGGTAATTGCATTTTTTGAACCGAACTTTCGAAGAACTCATGGATAATATGGGGTCTCTACATGCATAAAAGTTTGTGAAAAGCATCTTACCATGCAGATTTTATGGTAACCAAATTCATACCTGATCTTTCCGTGCTGTAGAGGAGAGTGGAGCATCTCTAACATACTCTTCCATGGTTTGTAAAAACGATGCAGGTGGCTTCACAAATAGCAACAAAGTTGACAAATATTACTTCAAAGAGTAATACAAAACTATGAGGAATTATAGTTCAAAGGCAAATAATACAATCAAGGATTGAGTGCATCACACGGTACTCTACAGGCTTGCCCTGCATGTGTGCATGTGTATAGAGAGAGACAGACAGACAGACAGACTGACCTGTTCAATCTTGATAAACCTCTCGCCACGCCCAATATCCACATTCTTACAAATTTCATAGAATTCTGAAAGTCTCTCAGCCTACAAAAGTGAAAGACTTGTAAAAATACAATTCACAACAGGATTCAATCCTTTCCATCTGAATATCAGTTAATGCAGCAGAAATAGTTAGCATTACCTGATGGCCAGCTCTCCTATAAATGTCAAAAGCCCTCATTGCATCATGACGTTGCATTTCAAAAAACTGCCACAATTTTATCAGTCATATTGCGCACAACTTACAAATACCATTCTGACCTGAATGTCATGGTTACAACCTACCTTGTCAACCAAATTGACTGTACCATCACTTATGGCTTGATATATTTTCATACTTTCAGAAGCAACCTATACACATTAAGGAACAATTAGGGATAAGAGAAAGGAAGGCCAAGACATAATCAAACTGAGAAAAAAAAAAAAAAAAAAAAAAAAAAAAAAAAAAAAGCTTATTATATCTACCTACCATTGACAGCGCCAATTGAATGATAAAATTATGAACTGCTGCACCTTGGGGCTGTAGAATACACATTCATTAATTTCATTAGGCAGAGAAAACTACATAGATGAATAACTATTGTCATTTAAATAGGCAAAACATAGAACTTATTATTCCATAAAAACCTAGACAATACTACAGGGGTAAAAGACAATTAAACCTAGCAGATTCATGAAATACCTGACACCCAAGCACACGGGAAAGAAGCTCTTGCAGAGCTGGCAAGTGCTCAAGTAATTCTGCAGTGTCTAGCTCTTTGGTTCTCTGCGCAAAATGTCATCCCCACAATATCAGTTATTTGCAACTCATGGCAACCAAAGTGATAGAATGGAAACATTCAGAAAAAGAGAATAAAAGATGTATCGTGCTTCAAGAAATTTCAAGGCCAATAAATCTGCTCTTGGGATGTAATGTGACTAGACCAAACTGTTTTTCTTCCATGGCACCCTTTCCTTGGCAGATTGTTTGGCTGGCGAAACCCAAAAGAGGGGGGAAAAATACATAGCAGACTTTTATGTTTTTTGGTAGAAATATAGCAGACTTTAATAATAGGACAGAAGCACAAAATCCACGGATTGATCTACAGCATTTTCCCAGTGGAGGCAAATATTGCTAGTGAATTAAACTATAATGAATAATTAATGGGCTTGTTTAGCAACAGAATTTTCATTGGTACAATATCGGCAACTTGATTTATTCAGATGAACTTAAAAGGACTGTCAGTTTTCAAATAAGATAAACAACACTGTTAGAAATTGATGGGAGCATCAATAAAAGAATGAAATCTTAAATAACTAATAATTTTGAAGAGATCAGAGGGGATAATAGCCACCACATTATAGTACATGGGACTGTGCCCACAGATCATATAAAAGGGATAGCAGAAAAAACTTCTTGAGCCATAAAGAGTCTCCCATAATGTTATCCAAACAAAATGTTCTGCTAACCAAAGTTAAGTCAACAAATAACATAATCAAGGGCAATGATTAAGCAGATGCCGTATTTTTTTCCGATACTAACATGCCTGCACTTTTAAAGCTATTTGGAAGAAAAGCTTCTCCTTTCAAAATATTTCTCCTCCTATTTCCAATGTCTTATTGCAGCAAAGGAAATAGCCTCTCCAGTGACTGAATGAACTTTATTATGCATCGAGCTAAACATAACATTAACATCAAGGAGAAGTACTCTAAAATAAGCTAAAGTAGAGGGAGATGGTCCACTCAAAAGGGCAGATATCTTACAGGGCGGTCTGCTTCGACGTCATATTTCAGAACCCGAAAGCATTCCAGTCTTTCCTCCAAAAATAAGGCATACGTCCGAACCCATGCAGAATATTCCCATGCTGTGCGGCACATATCAGGTACAATATTATGAACTTGTCAGAACGAATTCCATGTAATCAGGTACCATACATTAAAGGTAAAATTATATACCATTGGGACTCGAATCATCTTTGAAATGAGCCATGTTAAGCATATGGTTTCTACTCCGGCCGTAATTAATAAGTTCCTCATGAAATGTCGGATCAACTTCCCTCAGAGCTCGATGTATAATAATCAACGTTTTAAGTGCGACCTAAACACCAATTGATAAACCGTCTCAAAGCAAGTCATGGAAATGGAAAAGACAAAATAAAAATTTAACATCTTACGCTCCAGAATTATCAATGAACCTCCATGTACAAACGTGAACATAAAAAATAAATGGGACACTCACCAAAAGGAACATACGTTAAAAAGAAGGAACATAAAAGGAAAGAAAGAAGTATTTGGCCATTCAGCACTACATTTTTTAGATTGATGAATTCCAACAAAAACAATCCTTTCACTTCCTCTAGTCACAATAAATCGGCACAAATTCTACGTTCGACTGCTCACTCATTTTTTGAGCTATACTTAATGAGATGGACATACCGCCCAATTATGCGTCTTTGACAGCCGCCTGGCGAGAGCATGAATGCAATACGCCACATCCGCCCGAGGCCTAGTAGCCGAAACGGCGGCAAATATAGCTGCAAACAATAGAGATTAAAACCACATCGGATCAATCGCGTTTGCCCATAGACGGATCATAATCGACGGACGGAAAAGAAAAGAACGTGTGCAAGCACACCTCTGATATGCTTCTCCTTCGCGGGGCGCTCGACGTGATTCGTGGCCTTAACAATCGCGATGTCCAGCTCCTACAGAGCTCAACAGCAGCAAAAAACACCACATCAGCCGAAAGCTAACTCAACCAGAACCGAGCCCTACGAAAGGAAACCGGAGATTGCGAACCTTGTAATCACTGTTGACTTTGGCTAATGAAACAGTGGTGGAGTCCTTGATGGCCCCGAGCGCTTTCCGCAAGCTCTTCTGAGTACCCCCTCCCGACATGACCTCTCAAATCGCCGAGAAAACCTACCGCAAAACCAAAAAAGAAAAGAAAGAAAAGAAAGAAAGAAAGAAACCAATCCACGATGAGCGACGGTCCCGGAAACAGCTCTAATCAATTTTCACAGCAACCGTCGCAGCCGAGATGGCTGCAACCGAAAAGGCCAGCTCCAAATCGGAGACCGCAACGACAACACACGAAATTCTCCTTCAACGCCACCGAGCGATCGACCACCGCCACGAAGCTCACTACCGCCAAGGCGCAGAGAAAACCCCAGCCCCGGCGAAAAAGCCAGAGCTGAACCGACTCCGCTGAAAACCACCGCAGAAAACGCCATTTCCGAACGAGCCGAAACGCTCGGCGAAAGCCGCGGAAAATGCAGTGGAGAACGGAACCGCCGAGCCGGCTCGGCCGAGCGGCGGCGGCGGCGGCGGAGGCGGCGGGGAGATCCGGAGCGCGACGGGAGGCGGGCGGGCGCCGGCGCGGGGGGGCGGTTCCGGCGATCGGCGAATCGAGAACCGGACGGAACGAGCGCCGGAAAAAGCGACGGAAAAAGCGGCGAGAAAAAGCGAGGACGGAGGACGACGGAGGACGACGGAGGAAGGGAAGGAATCGGAGCTCACCTGAATCGATCGAGCGGAGAGGGAGAGAAGGAGAAGGAGAGATGGAGATGGAGGTGGAGATGGAGAAGGAGGAGGTGGCGACCGGGTAAAAGTCCACCCCCCGCGACGAGTTCAATGTGGTTGAATCGTCGGCGTCTCTCTCAACTACAAACAAATATTCAATCGTTAACAAATAAATAAATTAAAAAAAAAAATGGATGAATTGATTAATAAATTAAGTAATAAAATAAAGTGTGGGTGTGAATTTTGGGGGGTTGGGGATTTCTTTTTTTTTTTTTTTTTTTTTTTTTTATGGGGAGGAATAATTTGGTGGATCTTTCTTCGTCCTTTCCGAAATTCTTTTTTTTTTTTTTTAATTTTCTGGCTGTTTCTGGTTGTCAGAATACGGCGGTTGTAAGGAGAAACGTACTGCCTGCCTGCCTGCTGCCCGGTTGGCTTGACCGGCACCGCACCGCGCCAAACGACGGGACGTGAATCGCGCCCCCCGGTGGTCGGTCGTCGCCTTTTCGGCTTCCGGTTTTGTCTCCTCTGCGCCCGACACGTCAGCACCGCCGGGGTTTAACATCGGAGCGCGTCCCAATTTTTTTTTCATTTTTCATTTTTCGCCAGCGTGCAAAATCAGATCATATAAAAAAATGTTTTTTTTTTTTTTTTTTTTTGAATGAGTCATTTGTATTGCATCGATGACAATTTATGCCTCAGCATTTTCATTATCGACAGAATATATTTATCTCGACAATTGATTTTTGTGAGCACCGATTATCTTTTAAGATTTTTTTTTTTGAATTAGTAAAGGTTTTTATTATTGATTTTTAAGATGCAATTGGATTTTATGAATTTTGAGGTGACGATTTTCTTTGATTTAAAGAATGTGATTTTAAATTTCTATCACGAGGGACGTTCCATATTCAACCTGGGATAAATGTCGAAACATGATTTGACATTTCAAAGTCAATCGAAGACTTTCAAAGTATTACAGACCTCTCAAATAATGTATAAAACTCATGGTCAACTTGCATTTAGACATCAAAATCCCGACGTGGCTCTCATATGGAATATTCAGTGATTTGATTCCACCATGTAGGCTTTCGACATAGGTTTGAGTACCATGATTTTCGGGTGCATACCAAAAATGATCTATATACAAACGCTGAAAAAGAGAGGAAGAAATTGGTTTGACTTAAAAATAATAATAATATTAATTATAAGAAGATAACAAAATATCTAAAGGCAAACAAATTAAGCATAAAATCAAAATGTTCTTTGATAGAAACGAAAGATAAGGTATCAATTTTTTTTAAAGTAGAATAAAATAAGAAGAAAATCTCGTAGATGAATACATAACAATATTTAGAAAGTTAAATCTAAGATCTTCCTAATAAAGTAAATCGCCGAAGAACTTTATTCCTTGATTCTGTGGGAGGATGTAAATCTCACTCCCAACCGTGTCAAATGACCAAAATGCCCAAGGGACTAAATTTCCATATCAAAATTGAATTTATAGAAAAATATTTACTTTTAATAAAAATCAAATTTTAAGGAAATAATTAGTTTTCATTTATTTAATTAATTAGGAAAGTAAATTCATTCTTACCAAATCGGGAAGTCTTTCTTCTCAAATTTCTAAAATTATTATTTTTAGATTGCGGACTATATTTTCCAAATATCAATTAGTCTCCCGTCCATTGAAACACTAGATGAACGGATAAAGATGAGCAATCTATGAAAGTCAAATGCCACCCGATTTAAATTCTACAAAATCCATGATTAACGAGATCATCCACCCACGTAATCAAGGCCTCGATCTTAGACCCCACCCAAAACCATCTCAAAGGTAATTAATCGTAACCGATGACGAATTTGGCGAGCCCAATTACGTCGCGGCATCTATTTTATGGCACCATCAACCGCCGCGATGTCACAAATTGGGTAATCAAATACAATGGAGAAGGCCTAAAATGAGGAAGTCAACGGTGGATGATCGATTTGCCCAGAATGTGGGCCCCTAGATACGATGAATTTCCGGAATCAGCAAGCATCTTTGGTCAGACCGATCCCACGGCAGTAGGGGTGAGCATGGTCCGGGTTGGTCCGCCACCCTAACCCTGACCAACCCGTGCAGGTGTTGGTCTCAATTTTGGGCCAGGGACCGACCCTATTGAAATGCCTGGGGCAAGGACGGGCCAGCCAACCCACGGGTTCGGTCCGGCCTAACGGGGGTGCCCTAATTGATAATTTTTTTCGTCTTATTTTTTATACTCCCTAAAAAAGAAACCTACAAATTTAAATTACACATCCATCGACAATGCGACATTATGCAACTAAACTATAAATACCAATACATATTTAGCAAATTTAAGATGACATAATAATAGAAATTTCGTACTCAATGCAACCGTTTATCGAGATATAGACAAGATGGAAAGTTCTTGTAATTATCTATCTTTAATATTCGAACACCATATGCAAAAGCGTTTTCCTACATTTGATTATGTAGAGTCCACTCAACCAAAAAATGAGCTTCACACCACTTGACTAACAAATCACCGTAGCAATTGCAGTACTACTCTACTCTTCAAAAATTTCTACCATTTGACACAAATTGAAAAGCAAAGTGCAGTTGAAATTCATTAGTAAAATACAATTAAACCATAAAAAGTTCAAAATATTTAATATAAACCATGAATATATAACTTCACATCTTGTTAATTCACTTGAACTTCTAAACACCAAAACAAAACAAACGACACATAATTAATACTCAACAAAAGTTTTAAATTGAAATTACTATTAGTCTTATTGATAGAACATCTCAATATAATATAATATAAATGACATTTTACTTAGGTTTGAATATATAAAAGAATTATAAATAATATAATATAATATACGGGGTTGGTCAGGGGTTGGGCCGACCCAAAACTTGGACCGGGACCAACCGCGCACAAAGTGTTGGTCCCTGAATTTCAGGACCAAGGACCGACCTGGCCCACTCGGGAACCGGACCAGACCGGCAGGGTTGGGCCGGCCCAGGGGTTGGTCCAGGGGTCGACCCTGACCGCTGCTCACCCCTAGCTAGTAGCCAATCGCTGTCTTACAACAATGGAGTGAAGTTTAAGAAATCGCTTGGAAACAAGAAAAGAGAAATTATTTTAATCATCACCTTATTTTATGAGGAAAATGACATAAATGGCCCCTTGAGTTTCAGGCCTCATGGGTATACTGCGATTCTTGAACTTTAATCCATTCAATGTGATCTCCGAAATTAAAACTAGCGTGCAATAAGTGATTTATAAATTTTTAATTTATTAAATGTGGCTCAAGAAAGTTTGGTGAAATGTTTAGTTTGATCTCTACATTTTATGAAAATGTTCAATATTTTCCATAAAATTGAATTAATGAAAGGACAATATTAAACATTTTTATATAGTTTGAAGGAGTAAATTGAATATGTATAAAAAAAATTATGGAGTACATTACATGTTAGGATAAAGTTAATGGATTATATTGAACAATTAAAGGTATTTGTGTCACTATCTCTATTTTATATTTGATTTTGCATTATATAATGGATCGGTGGGCCGACCATCACACTTGGATGATGGTGAGGTGGCCACCGTCAGTCCATGTTACTTTACGCCACTAGCAATTTTTTTATTTTTTATTTTTTAAATTTTAAATTTTTTTGATGATCCAATATCAACATGCACAATGTGCACTGTTATCTCTTAATTAAATTAAAATTAGATGGTAATGTCACGGGCTAACTCGATGGCGACACCTAAATTATTTCAAAAAGTAAAACTTTTCTAGGACAATCATGATAAGACAAAGATGTTCGACTTTCGAGATTGAAATATGCAAAAGATCATATTGAATTATAAACTCACGCATTTTATCTCTAAATGCTTAGTTTGTAAAATAAGTCATTTTTCTTTTTACTTTCAAAATCAGCTAAAAATGAGTTTTTTTTTTTTTTTTGGGAAAAATGAGTTGAAAATTGCATAAGCCGACACCTTTGACTACAACGTTGACCGCCACCCACGAGGGTCGATTGTGGAGAAACAGGTTGGATTGCTTTCAATGTCGGATCCACTGATTTAAGACCACCACCGCATGATCTTTATTGCTTCTTGACTATGCACAAATTAGGCAGATTCCGATCTTTTTTTCCCCGTCATTCAATTAGGCAGAAAGTAAAACTTCCCATTTCGACATTGACTTCACTTTCAATTACATTTTCTTATATCGATTGTTTTTCATAGCAAGTTCAACTTCACTCCTATATAAATATTGAAATATAATTTTGCCATATTCAGGAAATTATTACAATCATATTAAATTTTATTTATGATTTCGGAGCTAAGTATATACTTTAGTTCAAAATTGAAACACATTCACCTTCATTATATATATATATATATAGATCCCACCAAGAATCAAACCAATTTGGTAGGTAGATGTTTTGTCAAAGTATCTTGTTGGAACAAGGCATTCCTTGATACAATTGAGGTCAGCCCCTGTATCAAAGAGTGCTGTTGTTTCAATAATATACTCATTATTGATTTTTATCTTAATATTTATTATCCATTTCCTAGATGTGATTTCTGTTAACAACATAAGAAAAGCTGGATCAGAGGTATCTGGGGTATTAGTGATTTCATTTTGGTCTTCAAGTTTTGTTGTTCCTTTTATGACAAGAGACTTCCTCAAGAAATTCATCAGAAGAAGTATCATCATTTTCTATGAAGATATTGTTTAACTGATTAAGAGTATCGTCATCTAGAGAAAGTTCATTTAATTTTTTATTAATCCTACAATATTTCGAAATATGACCTTTTCTACCACAAGAATAGCATTTAATGTCTTTATATATATATATATATATATGCTAATTTACACTTGGTACTCTACAAACCTCCAAGGGTCATTATGACATTTTTGTTCTTGGCCAGTACTAGTTTTTAAATGTGTGGTTTGGGGTTAACCACATTGTACCCCTATTTTCAACACCACACATAATTGCCAACCTTACCTCTGGCACTTCTTGGAAAAATGTGCTTTTGCGTACTTACAACGTACACATCTTTAATAGGTTAAACGTATCATGCCATTTCAATTCCTAGACAGGCACAGTGATGCATTTGATGACCGTGTCAGGCATTGCTGGCCAGTTTTATTAAGCTAATCATGTTTCTGGTGCGGTGCATTATGTCTTTCTTTTGACTCAGGTATGATTCACATAACTCAAAACGGTTTTTGCCAGCCTTGAATGAATTTCCAAGCCTTTTTGGCATGAATTGTTTTACCAATTTGACCAGTGGCTTCCGATCAAATTAACCAAGAGGGGAAGCTCCCTGATTGATCAGCAAATGGCAATGATCACCTCCGTTTTTTGGAGCTGTCAAGATCTCAATTCCACCAAAGCAAAATAAGAGCCTTAAACCCCTTTCTTTTTTACATGCAAAGCTGTGTGTACTCTCCACTGTCCATCCATGGTGGTGGGTGAAGGGTCGCCTTCTCCCAAAAGATTCCTCTCAATGCCAAGGTTCCTCATCATCTTTAGCGCAAAGAACCCTCCAAGATCAATCATTCTTCTTTCCTTCTAGGCAAAACAGCTTTTGATTTCAATGATGTGGTTCTTGGCCAAGTCTAATTCAAATTTAAATAAAAGTGCGAGCCTTTTGCTGGTTTAGTTTTTGCCGTTGCTGGATAAACAGGATTCAAGCCCTCAATTAGGGCACGGGATTAGCGAAAACCCACTTCAATCAAGATCGACAGATCCATAAACGACCGATTTTCTCGCGACTAGACTCAAGTTAATGAGTGAAGTAGGGACCAAACTTCAGATCACAACCTTTTGTAAACGCTCAAAGTCCAGCTGCAAATCTGATAAGCATTTGAGAACCCGTCGATCTCATCACAGGTTCGGATCTGATTGCTTTGAAAGTTCAAATCGTTGGAAAATGCAATGCCCAACGCGTTTGGAGACAGCTCAAAATGGAAACGCGGGGTACTCAAATAAAAAAATGCTGCGTCAAAGCATATGGTGGTAATGATTTGAGACATCATGTGATTTGAGGGTGTGACAACATAATGCTTTTCAAACTGTATACATTGGACTGACTTGGGATAGCTGTCCACGGTTAGGTGAAAGGTCAGGAGTGCAACATGGGTTTGCTCGAAACGCCCCATTCGCTGAACAGAAAACCAGAGACCGCACACATGGGGGGTCACATTGCTGCATTCCCTCGCATTGATTCATGACCACTGTTTGCAGTTGTCCAGACTGGTTGATCCTGCACAACTCATCCCCCTCGTGATCAAGAATTGATCTGCAGATTTCGAATTTTTTTTTAAAGAATTAATACCACTAAAAAACTCCAAATTGATATATATGTGACAAATTTATTTTTTAGTATGTTCCATAAATTTTATCATTTTATGGATGGGATATAACAATTTTCGGATACTCACACTAATTTGTCATAGATATACAAATTCAAAGTTTTTCATTATATTATTCAATTTAACAAAAACTAATGAGAAAAATTTGTCACAAATATACCAGTTTAAGATCGGTATCTTATCACAGATGTACACTTTGAAATTTTTCGTGATATTAACTCCCTTTGTTTTATCAAAACTTACTCTTTTTTATCTGTTCTAAATCCTCTGCCGTTTTTGTCGTCTCTTGAATTAGGAAGAACGTGATTTTCCGAATTGAACAGAGAGTTGCAGTCACAAACGATGGGGTTGGTCAGGCTCCATGCTGACCACAGAACTGGGCGTCCCTGTCGAGATGGGGTCCTGCTGAGTTTCAGAACTCATTCAAAGGGTTGAAGAATCTGAACTGTTTTGGGGACTTCCCATCTGACCGTTTGTCTTAGTTAATGGGAAATATAAGATTTACATGTTACTCGACTTTTTTTCTTTAGGAGGGATGATCAGTCGCAGCAAATGTTTCTCGAGCTTTATCATAGGAATTGCATACCCACTGCAGAACATCATGTTTGAGCTGCCGTGACAACCCATGGAGTCTCGATTCCAGGGTCACTCAGTAAACTGATAACGGAAGAGTTTCAATAGGATCTTACCATCGTGGAAAAGTTAAAATGATGAAGATAAAATTTGATGACGGGGACTTTCGATAATGGGATGAGGAAGGGTCGGGCATCCAGTTTAGGAGAATTTTAGGAGAATTTTTTCCTTTATCCTATCAAATTCTGACCTTTTGAGTCCAAAAACCTGAAATATCAAACCCTATGGATGTATGGCATTTTGACCAAACCGAAACACATTCTTTTCCTGTATGCGTCCAAGTGACTAGAATCATTAGATCCTCAAACAAACTCTAATGGACGAAAGTTGCTTGATTTGGCCTTCCCTGGTGGAGGATTCCGAAGGACAGATTCACAGATGCCCCTTTTCCCAAAGTTCATGATTTGTCCCCCTTGAAAAATTGAAACGCTAGAAAAGGTACCATGGAGGAAAATGCAGCTTGATACCTGCCAAGGTTGGACGAATAACCCAATGAGCCCGACAAACTGGTTCCAACGGTTGGGCGAAGATACAACTTTCCTCGCTTCCTTTCCAAACAAGCATCCCAACCCGAACTAAACTGGAGCGAACGGGTTCAATCCAGTTCCTTTAAATAGACTCATTGCGCTCGGACAAGAACATCCAGCCATGCTCCTTTGGCTAATTTTTGGAGCGTCTGATAGTTCTCAGAATAACATAGAATGTTGTTTACCTGTTGTTTTCAACAGAAACCACAATACTGGCTTCTTCAGAAAAAACCCTTCCTCTCTCCTGTTTTGATAGGAGCATTCCTTCCTCTTTGACATTCGATATGTCGATTAGTACGTCGCAACTTCTCAATTGGAAGAGAGAACAAGTTGGTAAATCTAGTAAGTTTTCCATCACACATATCACCAGACCGTAAAATAACTGATTGCCGAAAGTTAAAAACTTGATGTACACCGGCTCTTTACTAGGAAAAAGAGAGCAGTAATTATCCTATCTGGAGAGTAGAGGATAATCAATGTAAAAAGACGTCTACTTCTTCATGCATATTCTTTGTAAAAAAGAAAAAGATATAATTTTCATATTAATGCTTTCCTTATTATCTTTTTCATCAGAAATCAATTACAACGATTATTCAATGAAAAATGTAACGATCATTACAAAATTGTAGCTACAATTCTCTTAGATGCAACACAGCACCAAAATTTATAGAGGCTATGACTTTCGTGATGCTTCAAGACCTCTTGACTACAGCAGTGGCAAAATAGGGATGGTGGCTGAAGTCAAAAGAAACCTTGAGTGATGGGTCGAGGCTTCCTAGCCGGCAAAGAACAGTGAGAGCAATGCTGTTATGTTCGGCAACCTGCTCTACTCTCCGCAATTCAGACTGCCTATCGGGGTCGTTGGGAAAACTGTTCTTGACCTCCTTGGCTATTCTCTGAGCATCTTTGAAGTAATTATACATCACAAGAGTCTGGAGTACAGGAAAGTCAAAAGTCAATCGAAGATTGCAATGAGCTTGTAAATAGAATTACTAGTAAAAAAAACCACCCAGAACTTTCATTAAGATTACATTTTGCACTCTCCAACTTCCAGAATTGCTATTTGCACAAAGAGATTCTACAAGTATCAATGTGATAGGGCACAAGTACTTCATTAGTTAAAACCTAGCATATCAGTCTTATATTAAAACAGGCATACTCTAGAAGACGATGACAGTTGGCACTGTGACTACTATATAAGTAGACCCCACTCTTGAAACTTTGTTAATTGCCTACTATTTGGCCGTGCAGACCATCCGATAATGAGAAGGGACGATTTACTGTTTTTTCTGCTGTTTGCTCCTAGACATATATGTAGCAATACTTACAGAGAAGCGAACATTCTTAGTGGATTCTTCAAATGACTGATATGAGATGTGATCAGGGACACCGGCCTTTTGGAGAAGTTCAAAATGCTGAATAAATCTCTGAGGCAAGGCAAAAAGAATCAACAATGAGTTGAAGTAAAAAATTACACAGACACAATTGATGGGAAGTAAGCTCCATGATGGAGATATAACTTCCTTAAATTTTAAGCTTCGTAATCCATCCCTTCAACTGTTTCTCTTTTTTAACCTTTGAAAGTATAACCTTGAGAAATGAATGAAATAGAACATTCAAGAATGGAAGCAAGGCCACATACCTCATGATCTGAATTAAAAGGGCTTGGACTCTGAGAGAGCATCCTTTCATTTCTCAAGGCAGCGAGCATCTGCAGTAACAGAATTTGAAGCTGAATAGTTATTCGAAAGTTGGTTTGAGTTGTATCGCAAGCAAATCAATCCAAGGTATTGGACTTCCTCTAGAAACAACTTACCATTGTTAGGCCTTCAGCTAAGCAAATATAAGACTGAAGAAACAAGACTGATGCTGGCATCTGGACATCCCTCGACGTATCCTTAGTGGAACCCTTCTTTTTCTTACCCTTTGTTTTAGCTGGCTCTAACAAGGGCAGTACTAAAAAATGTCAGTGCGTAGCTTGCAATATTGTTGGGTCGGCAAATGATATTAGATATCAGAAACAACTTTGCAAGAAAATTACTCATGATTTGTTTCGTGGACAGGATTTAGTCAACAATCTAATTACTTTTAGATGCATGAATGTGATAAATTACATTTTAGTACTTCTTACCAGTGGCATTGGTAAATGACATCTTGTGATGCATTCTCTCTGCAAGCTTGATCAAGACAACATAGATATACCAGTACACCATGCAATATTCACCGGGAGAATAGAGCTCCAACTCAAACCCCAACATGAGGAAACGAGAAGCTATCCAGAAAGTCTGCTCCTCCACCCACACGAGGATCTGTCTCAATATATCCCATCGACCACTCTGGACAAGATAGAAGATTAGGTAAGATGCAGAGCTGGTAAGATACCATATCAAATTTCCATATAAACAGTTCCAGCGAATTGAATAGTTTCAATCCCTTTGCTAAATCTAGCATAGATTTGCTAATCTCATAGTCCAATTCCCAGAAAAAGGGTTACAGTATAAAACTTTTACTGGAAATGTATTAGTAAAAACATTTCAATGTTGCATCGCCATTAGCAAACCAAGTAAAATGCAAAATCTCACAGAGATACTTGAAGGTCGAAATAAATGTTCCAGATGAAACTCTCATGACGCTCTGGAAGTAGTTCTGACCATTGGTGATATCCAACAAATGGGAACATTCTTAACCGTAGATTTCTTCCAAGAAAGATGACAGCTCAATTCATGACTGACTTCCTTGGATGTTGCTATGCGGACACTTCAAGGAGATTGGGATTTGGATTTAGACTATTTATGGGGTGATGGCCTTAGACAGATGTTCATTCTCAGACAGAGAAGAAAAGTAATCTATCTTGTCCTGCCTCTACCTTTTCTTGTTACTTTGAGCTAGAGAAATATTATTTTCCTTAGAGGACAAAATTGCTGGTTCATAGCAGCAAATCAGCGCCACACCTTAAATTTCTTGACACTGTCGCAGATATGAAAGGTCTTTTATAACTAAATTTTGCATTGAATGATCCAAATATGCTCTCATGGTCACATAGCAGCAGCATACCTGATCAGCTGAAAGATCAGACTCTTCTCCCATCTCTTGTCTAAAAGCAAGCTCCAACTGTTCAAAATGGCGTACACCAAAATTAATATTCCAACAATCACACACACACACACACACACACACACACACACACATATATATATATATAGAGAGAGAGAGAGAGGGGATCGGTAACTATGGTAAACTTCTGGCATATTTTCTTCAGGAAGACAAATAACCACTTGAGAACCGAAAGCAAAAACCTCGTGACAGATAAGAGGGCTTGTTATATAAGTCTAATGAGAGCTTCCTGCTAATAACATTCCAATCTCATTTCATAAATTGACATTACTTATCACAGTGGATATGACCATATACTTGCAGCAAAAGGCTGAGGTACTTTTGACTTTAGAAATTTGAGCATAGGAAATAAAAAATTTTATTCATAGGGATCAGTAAAGGAGAAAAATGAATTTAACTTGCTAAAATTGATATATTCATGTGGGAAGGAAAAGGTGTGCCCAAACTTATCTTATACATGTATTATCATTTACCCTTTGGACCTCTCAATTCACCTCTAACCCTTTCCACAGCGCCATCTCCTATTTTTAATTGCTTCCTTCTATTGATAGAATCTTAACCTATTTGATGATAGATCACCCAGATTTCAATTTAAAAAAAAGCATATGTCACAAGAAATCAGTAACAGAACAGGCATTGTGAAGTTTGGAAGTTCCCCAGTGAAATTGAAGATATCACCAATTTGCACTATGAGTTAATAAGGGATATGTGGCAGGAACCTGTATATGAATAACCCGCCAATCTTGAAGGATTTTTCCAAGCTTCCGCCTTTGCCATGCAGCATTTGTACTAAGAATTTTTAGTAGGTTGATCACTAACTGCATTATAATAATACATTATCAAAGCCAAGCTTTCAATGAATGCCTTTTAAGGACAAATAGAAGAAGACTGAAGAAAGGATCAATCAGCTTCTGAATCAGACATTTTTCCTTTGGGCAAGAATTAGCTTTGGGCTGAGTAACAGCCATTAACTGCTGCTCTCTAGGTGGCACTCATTCATTGTTGCACTCATTGTGCAATGCACTCAACCACTCTATTTCCTTTTCTTTTCCACCATTTTCCCCATTCTGCCCTCACATCTCTCTCTCTCTCTCTCTCTCTCTCTCTCTCTAGTGCGCGCGCAGGCCCACATGAACAGACCAACAAACAGAGTTCTTTGAGACTTTGACCATTCAATGAGCTCCACTACACATCAGTCAGCCATAGCACATCCTCTGCCTTTTGTCACCACGAAGAGAATTGACGGTTGGTCGCATCCAACAATGCCCTACACAGAAGCCACCATAGATCTGAGTTTGAGCTCCATGCATGAGCTAAGCTCAAGCCTAGATCTGGGGTCGACAGTGAGGGCCACGGTGGAAGAAGTGCTGCGACTGCAATATTTTTTTTGGGGGAGAGAGAGATTGGGGGAAAATTAGGGCTTAGGGTGTTTTTCCACAAATTATTATGTGGTTGGATGCATGAGTATATGATGCAAAACACCATAAACAGGCTACAACTAGTGAGCAGCAGCCAATTCTTGCCCTTTTCCTTCATTAGACTTCTATTTTTGCTCAGTCATTTAGTTGTCATGTGAATTTCTTGCAAATTGCTCTTGCATGCTTTAATAACTCCTATTCCCAATTTGTTAAAGGAGTAGTTGTTCAATCCTCACCTGTCCTAGTTGTACCAAACATTCTCCATTCTGAATATCATGGTTTCTAAGGATTTCAGGCAAGCCTGCAGCTTTAGTAATCACAGCAAAAATAGGATCCCTCCCATACAGCTTACCATCTTGAATCAGCAGCGTCTGTGAGCAAGTGAAAAGCTCCAATCACTATTTAGTGAAAAGAATAACAGCAGTAACAGCAAATCATTTATTAAGAATGGCAAAACCATGTCAGCAAACATCTGAAGTGCCAGTTGTTAAGGATAATATAAAGGTAAAGAAATACTTAAGTTGTTAGATTCTCAACTGGTTAATGCTTCAGACATCTCATCACATTCTTTCGACTCCATCAATCCTCCCTCACTTCTCCAATATGGCAGAGAAACAGCCTTCAAAATATAGACATCTATTCATGGTTGCCACTCGGAACTATGTATTTCACTCTGAACTAAGATGCTAAGGAGACATGCCTCATAAAAAATCAATGGTATATCTAATAACACTAGATCCTTTTATCATGTCACCTGATAAATTTTTAAATCTTTCTCCCACTTCAGATTCCTAAAATTATTTATTCAACCGGAAATTAGCATGAGAAATCATCAAAAATGACATCTCACTACATAATAAATATCTTTTTATTTTTGAAGTATGAAAAGTAAGGACTCTTCTTGGCTTTTTGTTAGCACGAAAGCTACCATGCATCAGGTAAAATCTATAAAACATTTTATAGTGGTTAATGTTCCACCAAGAAATGTTTTACTGATATAAACTTTTCCCATGAAAAGAAACAAAGCCTTAACATAGTTTGAAGATAAGTTTACTCTGCATAACTACACCATACTAAAGAAATGACATGCATAGCTCAACCTCTAATGGCCCTTCTCCATCTTTTCCCCTTAAAGCTATAGATAACACTGCATCTTCCTATATAGGTCTCATTCCTACCAGCCAACTAAGTCATGTGGGCATTTACCTAGTCATAGCAACAGCTTTCTTTCTCCCAAAGAAATCCTCATTATGGAAAAGGAGTTGTGAAGCATAAAGGAATCATAAGCAGAAACACTTCAAAGGCATTTAACATCACAACCAATCTATTAGTCCAGATTCCTCTCAAATTTTACCTTGGATAAAACAATTATAAGGAGTGAATATGATAGAAAGAGCCTAATTGCCTGTGCAGACACAATGAATGTCTTTTCTTTTATCTACATGCGCATGTGTGCTCCACAGAGAGAGAGAGAGAGAGAGAGAGAGAGAGATTTAAATAAAAAAGAAAGGTCAACCTGGAGATGTGCTCTTGAAACCAAGTCAGGATGAGACTTTTGAAACTGAACCATGAACTGCAGGATACCTTCCAGGGAAGCATCCAATGAGAAGGAGCATATAATGTCTAGATCGTGAAGAAGTTTGACAAAATAGTCAACAGCCTAGCAACAACAGAAAGAAAACTGTTAATATAATAATTTCTTGATGTGTTAATCTAAAATCCTTTGAATCCTCACCTCACTCCAGCTCAGAATTTTAATAGAACGTGGTGGAGTGGGGGCAGATAACCGAGTGTTTATACTAGCATCAAATCCCACCGGCTGACGACCTGAAGCTGTTGTTTTATCTTCCCCACTATTATGAGTTCCATAATCGTTGGACCGCAGGACTTCTTTAGACTTCCGGATGATTTCTAGTTCTGATAAGCAAGAGCTAATATGTTTTCGTGCCAACTGCAGACCCCTTCCTTGAGGTCGCTTTAGACACATAAGGACATGGTAGAAGTGCTGTGAAGCAGAAAAATGTGAGAATTTAAGTAGTAATAGTTTAACTGAACAAATAATTTCAAAACAAATGAGAAAAATTAGTGGATCATCTCCATATGAAAAATCAGAGGTACAGGTATGCATCTTATCTGTGATTAGCACTTATAAGCCTCTGAATTGTCATAATAAGAGAGTGATGCTATATTAATTTTGCAGAAATGAAAAGAACATATGGAAAACTATAGACACTAAACAAATTATACAGATCACTCATCATAGTAAGGAATCTGAGAGTGATAATCTGTATGCTCAAATAACCCCAAATGGCCATAGCATTAGTCTGAAAAACACAGGGCAAGACCTTACGAAAGCGCAAGCGGCAGAGTATGGCTTTGCAATAGCCTTCTTCCAGTGCAGGATTATTTTGTAATGGCTCCAGATCTGCATAAAACCCAAGGAATATAGCCAAGTAAAAAGCTGCTTTCCCCTTGACTCAATTATAAGATAAGCTTCATACCTTCAACCTATACTAAGTCTTTCATAATGGGAAATATCCACCTATTACATTAAATTGAAGTTATACTGAATTGCTGGTACGATTGTTGACTTCAGGCTTATCTGCAGAGTCTCTATAAATGTCTACTAACACCACAAGCTACTGACTTTACAACTAAAGCAGCTACTTTGAAGTTTGCAAATATGAAAATTTAGCACGTGTATAGATAAGTATCAGGAAGTAAGAGCACCCTACTTACTGACCTTCAATCACTTTCCTTCCCCAATGATGGAGCTTTACAAGCACGCAATTGGCGAGCTATTGTTTCTTCAACAGCATTTAACATAGATAAGCACTTTTCGTCTTCACCAATCAGAGGTAAGCCATATGACATAGTGAAAAGGTCCTCTTCCTACCAGAAGAAAACAAAATACTTAGGTTGGAACCAAATTTTGACTAGCCATGAAAGCATAATATCAAATTTTCAATGATAAATGAAAATGTAATATCAAGCACCAAGGTATATTTTGACATGAGTGGATGCTCCGGGAGATGCTCGATTTTAAAAATGTTTCATATTTCTTTTGGCTAATACATATAAATTGTAAAACTGGCAACAATAAACTAACACTGCATTTGTACGATTTTCATTAAGACAAATGTATATTTTTCAATAAGGTTATGAGATAAAGAATTAAGTATATTCTCAATGCCAGTTTAGTTTTATTAACTATTATAAATCGAAGTACATCTCGAGTAATTACCACATGTATCAATGGATCAGTACATGAGTGTTACTGTTTGTGCAGAAATAAGCCTTAACTTCGGATTTGTTTGTCTACTCAATGTAAAAAACATCGGGAACAGAAAGTTCAATTTTACCCACTTTACTTGTATATTAGATTAGATATAATAAAGAAAAAGTAACTTCTGCAAACAAGGAATTCAATATGTCGCGCAAAGACAAGTATGATGGCCATACCCATGCAAAACTATGCTAAGCAAAAACTTCTAGTTTGGAAAGGACGCCTTGAGGTTTCACCCTAGAACAAATATGAATCAGTTCACGGGGAGAAAAGTTCAATGAAGGTAACAAACTGTTTGTTCAGGTGCAGAAGAAGGGTGGTCAAAGGTAGGTATATAAGGGTGGGACAAAAGTAGGTAGGCCTCCCTGCATTTCAGAGAGGCTTTTCAAGTGACTTGCATGTTACCGCCAGTCATAATAATTCCACCAGGCTCACTCTCTAAAATTAGATCTACAAGTATAAGAAAAGAGATACAGTCGAGCAATGCTTATTTTTAGGTAAACAGAGGGACAAGGAGCTGCTTAAATACTTTACTTCATGTGTTCGTGCATCTGAGACAACCGATACAACGGCCTTGCATGTTGCACGTATAATTCTACAGTAAGAATGCAATAGCGCATGCGATGATGTCCTTTCAGGCCTCAGAAGATAGATGCAAGAGAAGACTGTTTGTGCTAGTGAATGTCCCTTATGCCATGTGCCCTGCCATAGAAGATAACAGTGAGACCATAAGAAATATTGTACCGCGCATAATACCTTTTTAATGCACAAATATAAACATCAAACATGATGGCAGAGGAACAGGAAGTGCAACATCATCATACAGGTCCCTGAAAAACCACAAATGTGCTCCAAAAAAAAAAAAAAATCTGAATACGGGAAAATTCAGCGTGACTTAAGAGTTAACATGCAATTATATTAACAGCAGATGCTGGTCCATCTTTGAATACCTTGGAGATTGGAGAGAGATTATCAAGCAAATGCAAAGATCATCTATATCAAGGTATCTTATGATGTTAGGTAATTGTTCCTTAGATCAAGATATTTAGTCCAAATTGAGGAAAACAAGCACCTATGCTCAGAATATAGAAAGCCATGAAAGAAGAATAGAAAGAGACAATAGTGTCCTAGAGACGACACAGAGCTGAAAACCACAATGTTATGGCACTACGAGTACAAGATGATCTCATGACCTTTTCTATAAGAGAGCAACATTAGCTTGCACAAATTTTCTTTTTCAAAGATAATTAAGACTTCATTAAGCAGGGACCAAGGGGGTACCACCCTCAAGACTGCTTCTGGTAGAAGCCACCCATATACAAAAGTATGCACGACAGACTGTTTCTAACATTTCCGACAAAGTAGATGTATGAAATGGAAGTTTCCTGCTATACCAACATTGAGGAGTATACAATTAATTATCCCCAAATGAATCCCAAGAAGATTCAACTCCTTGAAATGCCCTTGTGTTCCTTTCTCTCTCTCTCTCTCTCTATGAGCCAAAAAATCGATGTTGAATGGTACTCTGATGAAGAGAAGGCTCAAGAAAATAACAAAATCGCTATGCAGGAGAACATGTAATTTTGTCATGAGACCTCACGTCAATTTTTTTTGTTTTGTTTTTTTCAATGGTGTGGGAACATGTTAGTAAGGTTAATAAAATGTTTAAAGCTTCAACCATAATGCAACTAAAGAAGACTGTTTTGGCAGGTTATTCTGCAATCACCTCGCATGCTAAAAGATGATCCATGATATCGATTGTGCACTGGACATCCACAGTTTTATCAAAGCTGATAGGGACGGGAGCGGCACCATTTTCTATGGCTTCATCAACTGAGTAGTATCTGCACACCATACCTGAATCCATTTTTGGGTCCATTATCTGCTTACATAACAAAATTAATTAATATGCTAGCATTATAATGAAACAAACCCCGATGGTGCCAAAATGAAGATCCATTCCAAGTGAACTCATTCGAACAATCAAATTCAATGACCACATAATAGACAATAAAAAGTAATCAATACCTCCAATGCTGACATAGCTGCAAAAAGATTAAAGTTATCACCATGAATGAGTTCCCCCTCTTGAAGATCTGCAGCCCATTCAAATAGATTTAGAAAAGTAAAAAAAAAAAAAACTGATGACGGACATGAATGAAATCTAGATTCCATTTTCTAAATTCAACACAGAATGGGTTAGTATTCAACCATAATCAGTTGCTTCATAAATTTAGTATCACAGAGTCTCAATTCCGCAACAAAGGAAATGAAAAAGACACCAACCAAAGAAAACAGTAGAAATTCTTTCTCAGTTTAATATTCTCTGCCAAAAGCAATGGAAGCAAAACCTGCCTATGCTATCCTGTTTAAAATGTAAATTTTCCCAGCATTAAAGCTGTCTTATCCACCAGCCCACTTCTTGTTCTAACAAGTATGTTTATCTGCCTTTATGAAGACTAAGCAAGTTGTTTGCCTTTTGTTTAAAAAAAAAAATTAAAGAATTATACCATAAGGCACCAAGTGGCTGCCAAGCCACCCCCCTCACAGATTATTTGAATATATTCTAATATGCAAAGCATGCATCCTTAAAATGCAGCCGGTTATCCAAGTGAAATGAACTTGTAGCCATCTACTGTTTACAAAAGAGACACCTACACACTCCTTTTCTTCCACACTAACTGAAAAATCATAAGAAAAAATATCAGAATGCATGCCTTCAACTAAAATCTCTTCTCTGGTGGAGGAAGATAAGAGATTCCCTCCCATTCAACTTAAGACCCCCACTGAATTAGTTCTCGTGCAACTACAAACAACACTCAGTAAAAGGCCACAGAAAAATTCAATAGTCACCCTCATCAAACATATCCTAGAGTAAAGAATCCATTCTCCATTCACTGCTGCAGAGAAGCACAATTAAGCTAAAAGCTCAACCCCACAGCCTCTTAACAATGGAAAACAAGCATACATCGACAACTTCTTGATCTTCTCTTCCCCCACCAAGTCAACCAAACCAAAACTCCATATTTCAGAGTGCAACTTTCCATTGATGCTTACTCAACAGACTGACCAACCTAACCCTGCAAACTCAAATATCAATGACCAATACTTCGACGATGCTCACACCACAGTAACTCAATCTAAGACCAAAAAATGAAACCAGGAACCCTTTTTCTCCTATAACCTGCTATCCGATAACCATGTCGGCAAAGCATCGAGCACCAACGTCCCCAGTTGCACAAGATTGAATCACAAAGCGTGCACCGAGAGATAACACTCTGGAGTTGACTCAAATTGACCCTCTTCCTTCCAACTCCAAACTCAACAAACGGCACCAACCTCACTAATAACTAGACCCAACATCCAAAAAAATCACCTTTCCACATCATCCCCACTTCCCAGATGGCATTGTTTCCGTAAGCATCGCAAGCAAAGCATTAGGGCAAAGGGGGGATGGAAACGCGACGACGACGGACTGACCTGCGCAGGCGGCTTCGAGGAGGGGCGACACGTCGGCCCAGACGGAGCCGTCGCCGGAGGGGATGGAGGCGGGCCTCGGGTGGCCGTCGTGGCGGCCCATGGCGGCCGCCTCCGCCTCCGCGCGTCTCTCGTCCATGGCACGGCCTTTACTACTGCCGCGCCGGAATCGCTTCCGCCGCCCCGGTCGTCGGCGGCGGTCGGTCGCGTCGATCGGGGGCCGGGAAGATCGGCGAAGCTGAGGAGATCTTTCGGCTTCGTCGCCGGTTCCGATCACCAATGCGCCGCCATGGAAAGGAGGGGGAAGTGCTTTGGGGAACGGGTCGGCGGGGTGGTCTTTTTTAACGTTGGAGGCGAGTTCAGTTTCTAGACCGTGGCAAGTTGCAACTATGGCAAGGAAATGGAACTCTAGTATGTGCAAATGTCATAGGGTTCCCTGGGGGAAAGAATCCAGTGTAGATTCTTCTTTATCTCTCTCTCTCTAAAAAAAAAAAAATTCTTTCCTACTTTTTGGACAATTGTGTAGGAGGGGAGTGGAGCCTATTCGACTCGAGAACCGAACCAGTTATGTTTGATGTAAAATCGAAGTTGGGGAAAAAGGGATTCTTGATTTCATACCAATGATGGGTTTTGATTATGAAAACTTGGAAAATTTATCGAGGATTTGACCACCATGACATGAGTTATTTGCCCTGTTTTCCTAGAGCAAATGTTATGCTACTTAGAAGTTGGTTTGGGTTTGAATGTAAGCCTACTTCTTGAATCGATTGAGAGTCAACTTGATTCTTGATTTTGAAAGTTGGAAGTTGACTTTGAGGATAGATTTCGAGTTCTTATTTAAAATATATTCACCTCGGAATCAATCACATCTAATGTGGGTTAATGCTCTATAAATGTGAGGTTTTTGAAGTTTTCACAGCTTCAAACACTTGAAATATAATTTATGAGCACACGACATAATTGATTGTCACAGCCAAAAGCTTCTCTTATTGAATTACAATAGGAAACTTGCTTGAACTAGGAATCCAACTTCATTTAGGAAACCCACTTGGATTGGTCTTTTTGTATGATTTCAAACTCGAGACATATTTTTAAGGAGGAGGATGTAATGTTTTTAGCATAGCTGGAGTTGGTTTGGCCACCACTGCAATTTTTGATTTGATCCATAAGGCATCACTTCCCAGGCTTAAGTATTGTCTATTAACTGTTATGCATCGGCCTACTAAATCAATTTTCACAAAATTGGACCGATGCTAAGTGGAAAAAGGAGTTTCTTTATTTAGTGGGTGTTAGTACTAAGATCAGTAAAGTGGCATCCGAGGAATGTTGCTCCTGGTGTAGCTCTTAAAGCTGCAGTTTGCTTTCCTCTTGGTAACTATAAGAATGACTTTGAGTCGAAAAGACTTCAACAGTAGCTTGATCGTATTCTGAGTTTCTTTATAGTCAACATGAAGTCTTGATCAAGATTCAAATTGGTCAGTCAAGAAGCAATTGCATTATAGAATATTGGCGCAAAATGATCTCAGAATGTTCACAGTTTTTCTGCTTTGATGATCGCTTGTAAGTCTTACAACACTGCTTTTCGCAAGGCTCAAACTAAAACTTGACATTAAAAAGTGATATAAGACCAGACTCTTTTTTCTTTTTTCGTGGCACGACATCCTAATTGGGGTACCGTGTCATTGTACGCAAGACTAGCTCCATTTGAAGCTAGCGGAGAAAGTAAATGGAGTTTAGCTCTAAGAAGTGGTGTCGGTGCTGCAGTTGAGAGGCTTTAAGAGAACTTAAGTAGATAACTAATCACGACTGCTGAGTGCTGAGTTTGTCCATAGCTTCTTTCTAAACCTTACTGCCTGTGCCCACCGCCCACCGTGTTAAGATGGCAAAAGTCTAAGAAAGAGAAATGAATAATATAGAGAGGTAGCTAGAACTAAAAGAACTTAATTCTTGTTTTCAGGTTGTGCAGGAAGATCTCTTTAGGCTGCATTTGATAGTCAGGAAAAAATAATTTTATCTCGAGTTTGGTTCTTGCCCAAGATAGGACATAAATGAATATAAGAGGATATATGCCAAATAAAATTATCCCAGCGATAATTGTCATGTGTAATAAAAATGGATATAATTTATTACTTTCATGGTATAAAAAGTATTTTTCTAGAATAACAAATTTGTTAAATAATCAAACTAAAATATTATTTAAATATAAATAATATGTGAATTATATAATTAAAAAATTCAAAATGACAAAAAAATTTCGTTTTTATTTATTGATATTTTTATTATATATTTGAATTTCTTTCTATCTATAATATTTAGTTTGTATATATAGTATCTATATTATTACATATTTTAGGTATAATAATATAATTTATTATATGACAAAATTAAGGAATAAATGGATTATGAAATGGATAAGAGCGTATATTTTTATGTAATCTCCATAAATATAAATTCAATAAATCATGTATAAAGTAAAAGTTCGAAAAAAAAATGAATAACAAAATAAACAAGAGAGAGTTGCGCAAGACACCCGATTTTCGGTGAGTATCGGGAGACCCTAATCATAGCGTTCATGTTTGCTTTTCGTCGACAAGTGCAGCGGTGCAAGATTCTAAGAAAGTTTTTGAGCTATTAGTAATGACTATATCACCATAGATTTTGTTACTTGATTCGAAAAGAAGGGGCTGGCGAAGCCTGAGGGCTGCATAGGAGTATTGAATATTGTTATGTTGCGGATGTTGTGAGAGATCTCGAGGCTGGTTTAGAGCCCGGTAACTTGAGCTGCAACTTTGGCATGTCTCGTGAACTCATTTCTGATGGAGGATGGATGTTTTGACGATATAATTGGAGGTCTCAGATTCCAATTGCACCTGCTTTGTTATTTCCAATGTTAATCGGGTGCTTGGTAAATCTGGTCGAGTGTTGAGGTTTCGCAGCTCTTTCGGTTCGTGCAAGGTGTCACCAGCAAATGCATTCCAAGTGCAAGGACAGACCCATGCAGGACTCGAAGCTTGAAAGTCCAACGAGATTAAAAGACAGATTAATTGTTATCTTTAGACCCAGCTTTAGATCTTGTTATACCAGCACGCAGGATTCTTCTTCTCTCTCTCTCTCTTCTTATTTGCCTTTTTCCAAGGGGAAGAAGTATCGAGGATGCTTTTAAATCAGCCAAGGAGTCCTTTTTGAATTTTTCGCCTCTATAACAATATTATTGTTTATGTTTTGAAAATTAGGCAGGTTCAATGTTTATTCAATAAATAGGTGATTAGAAATTGGCTTCTGCCTGTTCTTCTTTTCCTTTTGTAGTGTTTTATATTTGACTTTCATTTCCAAATATATGAATGTGTGTTACTTTTATGGTCATTATAGAGATTCTTTTCTATTTTGAAATTTAGAACGGAAGGCTATAAGAAAAGGCTCTTGTAAGTAAAAAAAAAAAAACATGTCCTATATTCAATCCTATGGTTATTCATTGTGACGAGACTGAATTGGAGAATTTCTGCCATAATTAATTTTTGATAATTGTTTGATATTGGCTTATGACAACAATTTAAAGAAAATTAAATAACGACCAGATCTCAAGCACGCTATGTACATGTACACTTATTTTATCTCTCTCGATAAGATTAAGAAGATTCGATGAACAATTGTTCGAATGATTGTTATATTTTCTAGAATTAAAAAAGAGAAGTGGGTTCCATGGGCCATGAAAAATTTGCTACTTTTTAAGAGTAAAGTGAATTGGGCCATGAGTGAAAAGTGGAACAATTATTGTTTTTTTCATAATCTTGAGGAAGAACAATTATTATTGGCTTAATTTTAATATCTAAGGATCACTATGGTCATTTCTAGATTAGACACTAAGTTTGAAAGTTGTCGCTACTTTCAAGTGATCATTCTAAAGTATCTATGGATTAATTGCTCAATTGAAGCATGAGCGGCTTCAGGCTTCAGTTAAGTAGCATTTAGAGAAACTTTAGTCGGAGCCAAAGACCCCCACCATATTATGCTCGAAAAGAATCAATGCTGGAACTTAAATTCACAATTAGGACTATTAGTTAAGGAGAAATTTTGGAATAAATGTTGGAAATGAAGTCAATTTTTCAAGAAAGTATTGGTCTGGCTCGGGGAATTTGGTCCACGCTTGAAACTAGGAATTACGAATTAGGCCGATGATCCCACCGATCCAAGTCATTGGAAGACAATCAGGGCGACCTAGAACCGGATCCATGCCCCGTGACCCGGTCCGACCCGTTTTCGGACGAGGAGGTCCAAATCAAATCCACCTTCCCTCAGGGGAAGAAAATAAGGAACCAGAGAGAACAGACAAGCCAGCCTTGCTTTTTGGGTTCCTCTCGCCCAATCATCTCGACTTGCGTCCCTCCCTCGCTCTCCCCCGGTTCGCATTTCGGCCAAAAGAGTGATCTTTCGTGCTTTTCATCGACTCTCGTTTTTGGGTTTTCTGGGGCTTTTTGGGAGGACGTGGGTGGTGGGTTTTCTCTTGGGTTCCTGAATCGGAGCTGATTTTGTGTTGGTTGCGCGACTCGAATCTGCGTTTGGGTTGGTGGGTGTGTGCTGATTGTGGGTTTTTGTTGCTTGTAGAAGGGCCCTTGCGAGTGTTGGGTTCGTTGAGGAGTGATAGTGATGGATAACAATGACTGGAGGCCGACGCCGCCGGCCGGTGTGGGAGGCGGGGGCACTGAAGCTGAGCTCGACCGGGGCGATTGGAGGGCTTGGTTGCCGTCCGAATCGCGGGATAGGATCGTCAACAAGATGTGAGTGCCTCCTTCCTTCGCTTGGGTCTTTTAATGTCGAGAAGTGTGGAGTTCATGAGGGATCCTTGCTTAGGAGTGATTTCCGAGGGTTTAGTATGTTAAAGGAAGTAATGGTTTTGCAGTATGGTCCTGTTAATTGGTCGAGGCCCAACGTGAATTCTGAGGAATCTTTCGCTGTAAATTCTATTTGGTTAGAGAGTTTGGGTTAGGTTTAGTATGCCGCGATGTGGGATGTAGCAGGTATGCAGGGGGGCCACTCTTGTTATTGTATTTTGGATGTAATTCTTTCTTAAGTGTAGAGGTAAGGTTTGGGAGGAAATCAGTTGCAGGATGATTTCCTGTTATGCTGGTAACAAAAATTCATGTATCCGGAACGTGAGGAATTTTAAGCGTCTCATTGCTTGTAGGTTGTATTATCTTGTATTAATCTCAGATTTATTGGTCTGTATAAGCTGTTACTGGAAGAGGTATGTGGGCAATGAGGTGTTAATGAGGGGTTGGGGTAAAGTCGTCGGTTCTTGTATATGAAGCTTTGCTTGGGAAATGGTTGTGTTGATTTAATGGGGAGAAAACTAGAACTGGAGGAGTGTACTTGGTTTCGAAGATACAGAGTAGATGACTAAATCTAGTTGAGGAGCACATGGATTCGACATTGAGCAAGGATGGGATGCTTTCAAAAGCAGACTTTCTATTAGAGTTGGGGAATAGTAGGAGTACTATGTCATGGGATGACATATGCTGTGGAGGCACTGCGTTCAAACAGTTATTCCTGGATGGGTATGCACTAGAAAGAAACAAGAGAGCTAGGGTGGATGATTGTTGGGAGAAACGACGTGGGAGATTAATATCTTGCGTAGTGCTCTAGATTAGAAGCATGAAGCTTCTTGAATTTTTTTGGGTTGTCTTATCAAGCGAGGTTAGATTCGAGGACGATGGGCTACATGGAATTGCTGTGACTCTGGGAACTTTTTCTGTCAAATGCTATTGTTCTGATCTCCTTCTACTCAGATGCTATTACGACAGAGTACACTTTTCCCATGTACATCTATTTGGAAAGTCAAGGTCCCATTGAATGCTTCGTTTTTTGCTTGAGATGCTTGGGGATGTATTCTTACTTTAAATAATGCTCAGAGGAGGGGAAAGTACAGGCTAATGGGTGTTTTTTGTGCAAAGACTGAAGAAGAGAGCGTGAATCACTCAATTTGACATTGTACCTGCACCAGAAAGATTCTGGGCTGCAGTTTTTGCAATATTGGGAGTGAACATTGCGACATGAAATTTGGGCTTGGAGAGGGGCTTTCAGTTTGTGGCTCGGAAAGAGAGTGATTACCATTTCTCCTTTTTTTAGGCTCATCTGGAGAGAGAGAGAGGAACAAAAGGGTATTTCAAGGAATTGAATACTTGTGGGATTCTTTTTAGGGATAATTGGTTGTACACTCCTCACTTTTGGTAGCAGGAAAGTCCGGTTTCATATGTCTAGTTTGTTGGAAATGTTAAAAAAAGTCTTTTGTCCATGAATTTGTTTATGGGTGGCTTCTACCTAAAGCCATTCTGTTAGGGGTGCCACCCCTTTGGTACCTTCTTAGTGAAATCTTATTTATCGTCGAGGAAAGAAAAAATTATTGGTAAGAAGAATTTCGTCTCAAGTGCAAATCTCTTTTGATATGCAGAATGGAGGCCTTGAAGAGACACCTTCCTGTTTCTGGTCCAGAGGGTTTGCAAGAACTCAAGAAAATTGCCGTGCGATTTGAGGAAAAAATTTACACTGCTGCAATAAGCCAGGTATTATATGATGTCCATGCCTTTTGTGATTAATTGGTACGAAGTTTCTATGTGGATAGAGGATGCATAAACAAACTGGATAGGCTTGTGCTTAAAATTAAGAGAAGCGTTCTTTTATTTGCATAATTTGTTGAGAATTTTTATCATTCATGCATGCATCCATATAGTAACTGGAACCGTTAAATATTTATGTTTAGCTTTGCCCCAGGGAAATTAGGTTTACTCATTGCTGTAATATTGTGCTAAGGTTTTATATATGCTTCATTTTCTTTCCAATTTGATTAAGTGATGAAGTGATTTCTGCTTCCTTTCCCTTTTAGTCCGATTATTTAAGGAAGATATCTTTGAAGATGCTGACAATGGAGACAAAGTCTCAGAATACCATACCTAATGCTTTGCCATCTAACCCTGCTGGGAATAGCAGTAATGACCCGGGTACGACTTAAGTTCCTGTTATTTGGTATCATTAATGTAGGAATTAGAATTTTCGTTTTGTTATCCCCTCATATAGTGTTTATTTTTGTTTATTTTTTTTTTTTTGGTAAAGGTAAGAAATATATTGACTAGAAACCAGAAAGCTATCGTGTTTATTCATTTATGTAATTGTACTATTTTTTCGTATACATAGTTTTTGGGGGACATTACAACAGGAGTCTTGAAACTTGTTATGATAGAGGCATTTGAGTCCTAAAACTTTTATTTTGTGCACTTAAGTCCTAAGACTTGTGATAGTCATTTACTTTAGGTCTTCTGTTAGCTCTGTTGGCTCCATTAGGTTTTAGTGGGCAGAAAATCTAGGTGGCCTTTTTCTTTTATAATATCAACAGCCACTTTGGCTTAAGAAAACCGTAAAAGAAAGCCATGTGAAATCTTCCATCCGACTTAAAATTGACGGAGTTAATGGAATGACTAAAGGGCATCGACATTTACAAGTTTTATGCTTAAATGCACAAAATGAAAATTTAGGACTTAAGTGCATTAGCATAACACATTTTAGGACTTGCCCTGTTGTTGCTTTTACTGGGCTTTACACAGTACACATGTATACTCACTACAAGCCATGCTGCTTGTGGATTTTCATTGTAGTAACCTGAATTTAATAAATTTTTTCCAATCTTGCTCATTTGTAACCTCAAATGCACGTTTATACCATGGGCAGTGGCACATTTGAATATCCCTTTTAAATTTGTAATATATTGATTAAAGAACTAAAAATCAGTTTGTTTTGTCAGTAGAATTAGATTTGCATTTGTGAAGAGCAAGTTTTTCAAAGAGTGGCAGCAAGACTAGTTTTACTAGAAAGGGACAACTGCTTGCATCTTTTGTAACTTCCTCCCACTTTTTTGGCCTCAAATTTTATCTTTCTTCTTTGTTAAAGTGAGTCTCCTATGGCATCAGAAGATGTGTGCTTGAAAAGATGATTACCTTTGTCCTTTATTTATTTATTTTTGTAAATTTCAAGATCAATTCAAGTACATAAATTTCACAATTATTTAGTATTTGTTGAAAAGAAAATGAGTTGTCATTGTTTGTCTGTGTTTGCATGTCCATTATCCATCCAGTATCACTTGCTCAGAAAATTTCAAGTTGGAATACATAATGGTCTAAGGTCGTACTTGTGGTGCATTTATCTCTCATTCATTGTCTCTTCGTGCTATTTGTAGTTAATGCCGCTGTACTGAATTGGTTGGTTTCTTGATTGACTAACATGACCTGTATATATTGTATGTCATCTCAAGTTATGCAGTCACAAATTCAAAATCAAAGCCAATCAATTCCTAATTCCTTAGCTGTGAATCAACCTCAAGCACGTCAACAGTTATTGGTTCAGAATATTCAGAATAATGTTCCATCTGGAGTTCAGGCTTCAGCCAGTCTATCGTCTACATTGCCATCTGTCTCTGGCTTGAACCAATCTTCCATCCCGAATACTATTGGACAAAACAACAACATGCAAAATATGCCTAGTGTTTCTCAGAACTCACTGGGGAACTCAATGGGCCAAGGTGTCAATAGCAACATGTTCGTAAATTCTCAGCAACTTCAAGCTAGGCAACAGATGGTTTCCCTACAGCAACAAGAACAGTCTCAGAATTCACAGCAGTATATTTACCAGCAGCAGCAATACCAACAGCAACTTTTGAAGCAGAAGCTTCAGCCAGTCCCACATTCACTCATGTCATCTCAATTCCAACAACAGCAGCAGCAACAGCAGCAACAGAATATGCTACAGCCGACTCAGCTGCAGGCTTCTCAGCAGTCTGTCCTCCAAACATCTTCTGTCATGCAGCCGCCATCAATGCAACCAGCTCCTCTAGCTGGTCTCCAACAAAATCAACAGTCTTCAGTTCCACAGTCAACACAGTCCATGAAGAGTTATTCTTCTACTTTTGTAGTGTCTACTGATAGCTCTGCCCAAATGGGGCATTCGGCCGGGGGTGACTGGCAAGAGGAGGCTTACCAAAAGGTTTTGTACCACTGTTTTGTTTTATTCATTAAATTTTATGGAATGCATGTATTATGTGTGATACTTCTCATATTTTTCTACAGGTTTTAATAGTTTGTTGATGACTGACCTTTCTTGCTAGACTTTACATATATGGTTTAGTAGGATACAAATGTACAAAGGCACAGATAAGAGTATTAGTAGTTTTATGAGGTCTAGCCTGGGAAAGGAATTCATTCATATGAGATATTGGTTTGGATATTGACTCGATGGCAAATATAGCTGTGAGACAGAAATGGGTATTTGGCAACAGAATGTCGACAGTATAATCTTTTGTCCAAAGTATTAGAATGTGGGGAAGTTGCAAAATGAACTATAATTTGGGGATAGTAATGTGGCCTCGTGCACTAACCAGTATGACAATAATAACTGCTGAACAGGAGCCAATTCCCTTGCTAGAATTTGTATAACATCATACATTTTGGTGACAGGAATTTAAATCAGAGAAATTTGAAAGCCCTTGAGTGGAATTTCGTTAGCCAATTCTTTACATAGTGTAGTATGGACAGGTGCTTATGGCTTGTAAACCTAGGAATCCCTCCACCAAAGGTGAATTTCTAATTATGTAGTGACTCCAGGCCAGTCGCATTAACATTTATCTAACAATTCTTGTTATTAAAAACTGCAATGTCTAGCCAAGCTTATATGTTGTGAGGATCAGGTATCGATAATGCTGCTATTAATCTGTAAGTTAAGCATGAGAAGTTGCCACAGAGTGCTTTCTGATCGGCATTCCCCTTTTTCTCACAACATTATGAAGAGGGAAAAAGAGTAGTTTTATGAAATGGAAAGAGAAGTCATTTAACTACTGAATCGTGTTTACTTAAGAATGTTTCTGTGTTGCGTTAAGATTGCTGTTTTTCCTTTATTAAGGAGTAATAAAAGATAAAGCCATTGATGTCTTAATGTAGAAAAGAAATTGCCATCATTTTGTCTGTGTCGGTCAATCTCCTTTTCCTGTTTTACTTGCTTTTTTTAATGTTATCCAGGTGGTGGTTGGCATTCTGATGAAACAGTAGCTTTGTGCAAGTTGCTAATCTTTATTATTCTTCATACTTGGCTTATGCATAAATGACACTGATGCGGTCTAGTTGGATATAAGAGTCGAGCTTTATTTAGATATTTATTGTGAGTACAGATGCTACAGACACAGCAGCTTAAGCAACAATATCAGCAACCTCAAATGCAGCAGCAACTCAAACAACAGCTTCTGCAGCAGCAGCTACAGCAGGTTAAGCAGCAGCTTCCTTCGCAACTGCAGACTCATCAAAGGCGTTCCAACATCCAACTCCGGAATGCAGCTTGGGCGCTGCTGTTATTAGTAGTTGTCATCTACTATATTAAAGTTTTTCTTCTTTCTTAGTGTAGAAATTGATAGAGGACAAAAGAGGAGAGCATACAAACTGATTAATGTTTGCCACTCGCACTTTTATTATTAGTTAAATAAGACTTAGGGTCGAATGATAAACATTCTGTTTCAGAAATTTATTTCTGGCCATTTCGGTGGTATTTGATAACATTTATGTTAACGGGAACAATTTCTATTTAGACATAGTTTTTTTTATAAGGGCTCCAAGTGTCATCATTTTCTTAACTAAGGGCTTAAAGTGGACATTGCTTTAAATAATGATCTGAAATGCCATTAATTTTTCAAATAAGAGCGAAGTGGACTTTGTCTGGGGAACAAAAGAATATAAAAATAGAGGAATAGAAATGTTACCAAATTTTGCCTTTTATTTCTGAGCAAAAGTATGTATTTTACAACCATAAAATTTATATTCTTAGAATAGAAATTTGTTTAATAATAATGCAAAATTTCTTCTTCTTGAGTGGTGATGAGAGGCAGGCGAGAAATGACGACCGGAGGCAAGCGACCAACAATGAGTGGGGTGGTGGCAGGCAACTGGCGAGACAACTGACGACAATTGAGAAGAGTTTTTATTTCTCAATTTTGTTTTAAAAATAAAAAAATATATAAAGTTTTCACTTCTTATTTTTTTCCAATCTATTTCTGGAGTAAAAATTTATTTTAGAAATAGAAAAATGAAATTACATTATCAAATGGATAAACACAACTTTTATTCCAAACTTGTTTCCGGAAATAGAAAGATAGAAAAACAAAGAAACAGAATAGTTATCATGTGTATCCTAGATGATTATAATAATCTTCTTAGTGTTAATAACTATAATAATCCTCTTATACTTTAACACTCTCTCAGGCTGGAGTAGAAATATTAAGCATGCCTAGCTTGTTACAAATATACTCAACCTTACTACTGCCTAAAGACTTAGTGAAAATATCAACTATTTGTTCATTAGTCCTAACATGAATAGTATAAATAACTCCAGCTTAAAAGTTTCTCATGGACAAAGTGACAATCAACTTCAATATGCTTAGTACACTCATGGAATACAGAATTTGAAGCAATATATGGGTAATTGCCTGATAATCACACCACAATTCAATTAGCATAGAATCTTTAAATTCAAGTTCAACTAATAATTGACGCATGTGGACTAACTCACAAGTAACTTAGGCCGTAAATCTATATTCTGATTATGCACTGGATATAGTCACAATACTTTGCTTTGTACTCTTCTAAGACACTAGGTTTCCTCCTACAAAGGTGTAATAATTTGATGTAGACCTCCTATTTGTAGGAGACTCGGCCCAATCAACATCCAAAGATGCTTCCACCCTTTTGTGACTATGATCACTATAGAAAATACCACGACTTGGAGCTTTCTTCAAGTATTTTAAAATTTTGACTACAGCGTCTCAACGAGAGATATGGGGAGAAACACAAACTGACTTCAAACACTCATATGAAAGGAAATATTAGGTTGAGTGCAATCTCATAATTTAATTTTCCAACAAGTCTTCAATACCTTTCAGGATCATCTAAAACTTGTTGTCCTCTACCATTAATTTCGAGCCAATTTCCATGGGTGTATCTAGCGGATTAAGTCCTAACATTGTTATCTTTTTAAGCAAATCTAAAACATACTTGTAATATGAGATGTGAATACTTTTCTTTGTCTGTGCCTCTTCGATACCCAAAAAATATCTATGTTGTCCCAAATTTCTTTGTCTGAAACAATTGTTGCAAATACAATTTCAGCTTAACAATCTTTGTAAAATCATCTCCAGTTGTGATAATATCACCTACAAAAACTACAAGTAATATCCAACTAACTCCAGAAAAACTGTAAAACATAAAAAGATCTCCACTAAATTAATAATATTTAAAATAATTAAAAATTTGATTCGAAATTTTACGGATCAAATTAATAATTATAATGATTCAGGAATTAAAATACCATCAAAATGCCCCAAAATCAATATAATTAAAAAAAAAAAAAAAGAAAAAGCTCAGATGTCCTACTGACCAAATTAATAATTACATAATTTTAGGCAAAACCCTACGGATAATGCCTACAATATTAATATTTATAAGATGAACATCCACATCCAATGTTTGAATTTGAGCAATAACAACTAAACTGATAAAAAATAAAAGATAAAAAATAATAAAATAAACTACCTTGACTGATTTTTATTTTTTAAAAAAAAGGGGCCGGTGCGCGGGATTTGCGACCGACGATTCGCCCCTGGGTCGGGGACGGTGGCGCGGCGGAGGAGTCGGGCGCGGGCTGCTGGGTGGCGCTCGCGCTGCGACCAGCGGCGATGAACGGCAAAGGAGGCGTCGACAGCTGACGACCAAAGAAGAGCGGCGCTTGGGCAGCAGGCGGAGAGGGCGTCGGGAGCTGGTGCAGGCGCGGGTGAGGCGCGGCTAGCGCAGGGCAGTCTGAGGCACGGTCGTCGGACTGCTGGGTCGCGGGCGGAGCTCGGACGCTGGCGTTGGCAGCGGAGTCGGGCGCGGGGTCGCGGGCTGCTGGCTGCTGGGCGGTGCGAGCTCGCGGATGAGGGGAGCTGCTACGGCGTCGAGGACGGGCTGTGGCAGAGAAGCATGTTGTCGGGCGGAGTCGAAGGTTGCTGCGGGTGCTCGCGGCTGCAGAGGTAGCGGTGGCGTCGCGGAGGATCGAGCGGCGGTGGCGCAGCAGGCGGAGGCGGGCGGAGTAGGCGCTGGCACGATGGTGGCCGGTAGCTCGGGCAGCAAGGGACGCCGGGGCGGAGGTGCAGGCGCGGGCGGAGACGATGGCTGCAGCAGCGTCGCGGCCTCTGGACAGCAGCAGCGACGCGGGCTCGCGGGCGATGGAGGGATCCGGCAGCAGACGGGACGGCGGCGGCTTCGCGGGTTGCTGCAGGTCGTTGCGGCGGTGGCTGGCGCAGCAGGCGAGGCGGCGCAGGGGGTCGGCGAGGGGCTGCGAGGCGGAGGGCAGCGAAGAAGACGAACAGTCCTCTGCTTTTCTTCTTTTTTCCTTTTCTTTTTTTCTGCTGGCTTGTCACGTCTCTTTTCTCTGCCCTCTTTTCCTTTTTTCTCTTTTTTTGACTTTTCTACTCAAGAGAAACCGAAGGAAAAGTTCTCAGGAAAAGCCTCAAGAAAGAAAAAATTCTCTTTTTCGTATTGAATTTTTTTAACCTAGAAACTGAGAAAAGCCCCCTTTTTATATGCAACGAAATTGAGTCCACGTATGAAAGAAATAAAATTTTCTTTTCGATTAGATTTCGCGAGGTCACGGTGGAATATTTTATTTCATTTTCTTTCCTTTGTTCACGCCCATCGACGATTGAAAGATCTGATATTTCTTTTATTATGTCAAAAATGCATATTACCCGAAGATTAACGCCAAATATGTATTACGTCTAAAATATCCCATCGAAATCTTCTAATTTTCTGCGAAATATACCCCTCGGTGTATATAATTTGAATATATCAAATCTTTATTCCTTATCAGAATAAGATGCGCCTAAAATTCCTTGCTATGTAATTTTATTTTATTTCTTTTTTCTTTTTTCTCTTTTTGGGTAATTTATGCAAAAATTTAGGTGTCAACATAGAACACAAACCTCATATATCAAAATGAACTAACACAGACGATTGGGAAGTCTATTTATTGACTCTTGGACGATAACTGATAAGATGCAATTTGCCAAATCGACATGATTCACACTCAAGACTGGATAAAGAATGAAACTAGGATCTAACTTCTCTAAACTTTCCAATGAGAGGTGGGCCAAACAACAATGGATTTGATGTGGGGAAGCCGCAAAACAAGCAACATCGGTATTATCATCAAATAAGTATAGCCCCCTGTCCTTTAGTAATCATCTTCCTCGTCTTCAAGTCCTGAAAAACACAGGAATCAAGATGTAAAGTGACTGAACAATTGTATGTTTTGGTAGGATGATTGACATACATAAAATTAAATGGAAAATTTGGGAGATACATGACTAAAGATAAATATATGGAGGATGTTAGGAGAATTGTGTCTATCCAATTTATTATGAATAATAAATCACTAGCTAATATCATATTGGACATAGCCTCGTGAAAGTTAGAAAAGATACTTGAAACTCCAGTCATATGATTGGTAGAACCTGAATCGATAACTCAGAGGCAAGAGGCAGAAGAAAGGCATGTTGTTGTATTACCTATTTGGACCAATGGAGGAGGACTATGAAACTAGCTTAGAAATCTAGAAATAATTGTACCTGGCAAATTCCTTCTTCGTCATTCTAATAACCTTCCTGCTTTAGAGGGCTGATAGAGGTACTAGATTCTATTGCATCGGCTACATTAGCTGCATCTAGTTGAGGCAGCCTTTTGTGAAGCTTATAACATAATCTTTGAATGTGTTAACGTAAACCATAGTAATGACAAGTCCAGATAAATTCAATATTACCTCATGTGCCACTATAAGTATTACTATATGAGGGTGGTTGGCCTCTACCAAAACCTTGGCCACCACTACAACCTCGACCACTACTATAATTTCCTTGGCATGTCAACGACGCTAAGCTATCACCTATCAAGAATGCATCCTTAGGTGGTTTACATGAGGTCCAGCAAACGTCTCAATGAGTGTCCAACTATTTGGGAATGGACTACATCATATTTTGGTCCTAGTCCTCCCAAAGACCCATAATAGCCAATTGCTCCCGTTGTTCTTGCATTAGAGGTAATGGATGGCAGAGAATTAAGCTCCTCATATATCCGTTTAAAATAAGCAAAATACTAGGTTAGTGGCCGGCCCTTTCTATTAACCCCACACAATTCATGGGATACTTTATAAATCCTTAAAGATTATTTTGCCTAGAATAAAGAAAATTCAAGTAGTCCCACAGCTCCTTCATTGCATAAATTTGTAACCAAATCTGCAACTTGGGATTCCATGGAGTTCAACATTTGATCAAGAATTTTGGCATTCATAGTTTGTATAAGAGGTAGACCTATTACTTGTTAGATGATTTTGTTGCTCTCTCCCAATCAATACTAACAACACGATTTTCCTCCATTGTTGAAATTCTAAATTCTTCTTTGTCAACTAGAGGATGTAGACACAATTTCAGCCACTACACCTTTATTCTCTACCATAACCACCCAATGTGTACAAATATAACACAATAATTTTCAACACAATAATCAAACTCATATTCCACCAACCATAATTCAATTCAACAAACTATCGCGATTTTTTTCAAATAGTTCAAAGCTCTACCACACTTCAATCGAATTCATCTGTTTCATGAAAACATACAATGAAACTACAAATTATGCCCAAACAAAAACCTCCTTATCCAACATCAATTTCGAGGTGAACAGGGCAAGCAACCCCATCAAGTAAGTTGTTGCTACTTCTTCTTCTTCTTCTTCTTTTTTTAAAGAACATAAAGAACAACAATTATGCAAACGAATCCTAGAGGACCAAAGAACTTAGATTAGCAACCACAGAGTTTAAATCAACTTGAAGGGATGGACGTGAGCTCGATTGGCATAAGATCTTGGTTGTTCGATGTTACATCTAGGATGAACGAGAACACGCGATGCTAGATAACACCAGATTTGAGCTAGACGAGATTAGGCAACGCTGGATCTAAGCCAACAATGCTCCCCACTGTCAAATCTAGACTCAACAAGGCTGGGCGGTTCCAGATTAGGTTGGATGACACTTGCCAATGTCATATCTGAATTTGCAATGACTAGATTTTTTATTTTTATTTTTACTATGGCTTCGATACCATGTAGAAATTGATATAGAACAAAAGAAGAGAGTATACACATTGATTAGTGTTTGCCACTCCTCACACTTTAATATTAATTAAATAACACTTAATGACCATAATAACCTTCTTAGTATTAATGATCAAAATAACCCTCTCACACTTTAACAAGTGATTTATGTTCTTTGAAAATATTTTGAGTCAAATATGGTGCAGATGGTGGATCTGCTGCTCAACTCACATCACGTAAATTTTGAGCTTAAAAGAGTAGGGAAAAGCTCAGTCAAAGAGTTGGACTTTGCTTTAAATGCACGATAATCCATGCAGGTGCAAATAATGGATGCATGAATAAATGGATTATGAAATGGATAAGAGTGTATATTTTTATGTAATCTCCATAAATATAAATTCAATAAATCACGTATAAAGTAAAAGTTCGGAAAAAAATGAATAACAAAATAAACAAGAGAGAGCTGCGCAAGGCACCCGATTTTCTGTGAGTACCGGGAGACCCTAATTGTAGCGTTCGTGTTTGCTTTTTGTCGACAAGTGCAAGCGGTGCAAGATTATAAGAAAGTTTTCGAGCTATTAGTAATGACTTTATCACCATAGATTTTGTTACTTGATTCGAAAAGAAGGGGCTGGCGAAGCCTGAGGGCTGCATAGGAGTATTGAATGTTGTTATGTTGCGGATGTTGTGAGAGATCTCGAGGCTGGTTTAGAGCCAGTAACTTGTGCTGCAACTTTGGCATGTTTCGTGAACTCATTTCTGATGGAGGATGGATGTTTTGACGATATAATTTGAGGTCTCATATTCCAATTGCACCTACTTTGTTATTTCCAATGTTAATCGGTTCTTCTTCTTCTTCTTCTTCTTCTTCTTCTTCTTCTTCTTCTTCTTCTTCGTGAGAGATCTCGAGGCTGGTTTAGAGCCAATAACTTGTGCTGCAACTTTGGCATGTTTCGTGAACTCATTTCTGATGGAGGATGGATGTTTTGACGATATAATTTGAGGTCTCATATTCCAATTGCACCTACTTTGTTATTTCCAATGTAATCGGTTCTTCTTCTTCTTCTTCTTCTTCTTCTTCTATGAATGTGTTACTTTTATGGTCATTATGGGTGTGCATGGAAACACTCCAAAAGTGTTTCCGGAACACTTCGTACGAAAAGTGTTCCGGGAACAAAAAGGAACAAACGCGTTTGGTTGCGTTTCTCCTTCCTTTTTTTTTTTTTGTTTCGGAACGAAATAAGAACAGAAAAAAGAAACATAAAAAAGTTGTTTCTTTTGAAAAGAAACACTTCTTGGAAGGCACAAAAGAACAAAAACCAAAAGAACAAAAAACAAAATCGGAACAAGCGAAGCTCTTCTCCTTCATGCGTGCTCGTCGCTCCTCTCGTCGGGCCGAAGCTTCGTTCTTCCTTTTCCGACGTCTCTCCCATCTCTCCGGCGGCTCCCACTCGGGCCGGCTCTCCGACGACTCCTCACTCCGGCGACTCTGTGCACGCTTCGGTGCTCCTCCTTCTCCGGGCCAGCTTTGCTCCCCGTTCGGCGCTCCTCCTCCGGTCGGCGTTGCTCCCCTTCGGCGCTCCTTCTCCGGTCGCATTGCTCCCCCTTCGGCGCGACAGACTGGGACGGCTCGCTCGCTCGAGGCTCGAGCGAGCGTTGCTCGCCCCAGATCCGCCGCGCCGAAGGGGGAGCAACGCCGCCGAGAGCGAGCTCGAGCTACGGCCTCGATCTGCGCAGCCGCTCGAGCTCCCCCTTCGCTCGCTCGAGAGCGAGCTCCCCTTCGCTCGCTCGAGAGCGAGCTCGAAGCTGCAGCAGCGGCTCGCTCGAGCTGCGGCTCCGGCAACGGCGGCTCGCTTGAGCAAGCGGCTCCGGTGAGTCAGCAATGCTGTGAGTCAAAGCTGCAAAGATCAACTGCCCATTCTTGGAGTTGCTGCAGCTGCAGGCTCGAGCGAATGCTGCTTGCTCGGCAAAGAGCTCTAGCGAGGTGGACAGGCTGGTGATGTTGAATGGATAGACTGGTGATGTGGTTTCCTTCGATTGTTATTTTGTTGCTCATGGTGATGTGGAATGGACAGCTGGTGAAGCACGTGGCGAGGGCGTTGAAGGACGATTTCACCACCAAGGGGGAGATCCAACCGAAGTCGGGGTGCAGCGTGGTTGTGCGGCATCGTAAGAAGGTATAACCAAGGGTAATGCGCTTACCAAATTTTTTTGTCGTTACCAAACGTGTTTCTTCTTTTTCTATTCTAGGAACAAAATTGACTGCGCTTACCAAACATGTTTCTTTCTTTTTTATTCCAAGAACAGTTTTTTTTACACTTACCAAACGCGTTCTTTTGTTCAAAACCGTCCCCTAACAAACACTTTTTTTTTTCTGTTCCTCGAACAAAAAAAGAAACAGAATTGTTTCCATGCGCAGAGATTCTTTTTCTTCTTATTCTTCTTCTATGAATGTGTTACTTTTATGGTCATTATAGAGATTCTTTTCTATTTTGAAATTTAGAACGGAAGGCTATAAGAAAAGGCTCTTGTAAGTCAAAAAAACATGTCCTATATTCAATCCTATGGTTATTCATTGTGATGAGACTGAACTGGAGAATTTCTGCCATAATTGATTTTTGATAATGGTTTGATATTGGCTTATGACAACAATTTAAAGAAAATTAAATAACGACAAGATCTCAAGCACGCCATGTACGTGTACACTTATTTTCTCTCTCTTGATAAGATTAAGAAGGTTTGCTAAACAATTGTTCGAATGATTATTATATTTTCTAGAATTAAAAAGAGAAGTGGGTTCCATGGGCCATGAAAAATTTGCTACTTTTTAAGAGTAAAGTGAATTGGGCCATAAGTGAAAAGTGGAACAATTATTGTTTTTTTCATAATCTTGAGGAAGAACAATTATTATTGGCTTAATTTTAATATCTAAGGATCACTATGGTCATTTTTAGATTAGACACTAAGTTTGAAAGTTGTCGCTACTTTCAAGTGATCATTCTAAAGTATCTATGACATTTAGATTAATTTTTTTATATTTTCTTAATTAATATAGAATCCGTGGATTAATTGCTCAATTGAAGCATGAGCGGCTTCAGGCTTCAGTTAAGTAGCATTTAGAGAAACTTTAGCTGGAGCCAAAGACCCCCACCACATTATGCTAAAAAAGAATCGATGCTGGAGATTAAATTCACAATTAGGACTATTAGTAAAGGAGAAATTTTGGAATAAATGTTGGAAATGAAGTCAATTTTTCAAAAAAGTATTGGTCTGGCTCAGGGGATTTGGTCCACGCTTGAAACTAGGAATTAGGCCGATGATCACACCGATCCAAGTCATTGGAAGAGAATCAGGGCGACCTAGAACCCGATCCATGCCCCTTGACCCGGCCCGACCCGTTTTCGGACGAGGAGGTCCGGGGCAAGACCACGCACGACGCGACAAATAACGGAGGGACAGGTGGCTTGTTTTCTTCCCTCAGGCGAAGAAAATAAGGAACCACAGAGAACAGACAAGTCAGCCTTGCTTTTTGGGTTCCTCTCGCCCAATCATCTCGACTTGCGTCCCTCCCTCGCTCTCCCCCACTTCGCATTTCGGCCAAAAAAGTGATCTTTCGTGCTTTTCATCGACTCTTGTTTTTGGGTTTTGCTGGGGCTTTTTGGGAGGACGTGGGTGGAGGGTTCTTTCTTGGGTTCCTGAATCGGAGCTGATTTTGTGTTGGTTGCGCGACTCGAATCTACGTTTGGGTGTACGTTTGGGTGGGTGGGCGTGTGCTGATTGTGGGTTTTTTTTGCTTGTAGAAGGGCCCTTGCGAGTGTTGGGTTCGTTGAGGAGTGATAATGATGGACAACAATAACTGGAGGCCGACGCCGCCGGCCGGTGTGGGAGGCGGGGGCACTGAAGCTGCGCTCGACGGGGGCGATTGGAGGGCTCAGTTGCCGCCCGAATCGCGGGATAGGATCGTCAACAAGATGTGAGTGCCTCCTTCCTTCGCTTGGGTCTTTTAATGTCTCATCGTTTTGCAGGGAGAAGTGTGGAGTTCATGAGGGATCCTTGCTTAGGAGTGATTTCCGAGGGTTTAGTATGTTAAAGGAAGTAATGGTTTTGCAATATGGTCCTGTTAATTGGTCGAGGCCCAACGTGAATTCTGGGGAATCTTTCACTGTAAATTCTATTTGGTTGGATAGTTTAGGTTAGGTTTAGTATGTCGCAATGTGGGATTTAGCAGGTATGTAGTGGGGGCCACTCTTGTTATTGTATTTTGGATGTAATTCTTTCTTAAGTGTAGAGGTAAGGTTTGGGAGGAAATCAGTTGCAGGATGATTTACTGTTATGCTGGTAACAAAAATTCATGTATCCGGAAACTGAGGAATTTTAAGTGTCTCATTGCTTGTAGGTTTTATTATTTTGTATGATCTCTGATTTATTGGTCTGTATAAGCTGTTACTGGAAGAGGTATGTGGGCAATGAGGTGTTAATGAGGGGTTGGGGTAAAGTGGTCGGTTCTTGTATATGAAGCTTTGCTTGGGAAATGGTTGTGTTGATTTAATGGGGAGAAAACTAGAACTGGAGGAGGGTACTTGGTTTCGAAGATACAGAGTAGATGACTAAATCTAGTTGAGGAGCACATGGATTCGACATTGAGCAAGGATGGGATGCTTTCGAAAGCAGACTTTCTATTAGAGTTGGGGAATAGTAGGAGTACTATGTCATGGGATGACATCTGCTGTGGAGGCACTGCGTTCAAACAGTTATTCCTGGATGGGTATGCACTAGAAAGAAACAAGAGAGCTAGGGTGGATGATTGTCGGGAGAAACGACGTGGGAGATTTGAATTTTTTTGGGTTGTCTTATCGAGCGAGGTTAGATTTGAGGGTGATGGGCTACGTGGAACTGCTGTGATTCTGGGAACTTTTTCTGTCAAATGCTATTGTTCTGATCTCCTTCTACTCAGATGCTATTACGACAGAGTACACTTTTCCCATGTACATCTATTTGGAAAGTCAAGGTCCCATTGAATGCTTCGTTTTTTGCTTGAGATGCTTGGGGATGTATTCTTACTTTGGATAATGCTCAGAGGAGGGGAAAGTACAGGCTAACGGGTGTTTTTTGTGCAAAGACTGAAGAAGAGAGCGTGAATCACTCAATTTGACATTGTACCTGCACCAGAAAGATTCTGGGCTGCAGTTTTTGCAATATTGGGAGTGAACATTGCGACATGAAATTTGGGCTTGGAGAGGGGCTTTCAGTTTGTGGCTCGGAAAGAGAGTGATTACCATTTCTCCTTTTTGTTAGGCTCATTTGTAGAGAGAGAGAGGAACAAAAGGGCATTTCAAGGAATTGAATACTTGTGGGATTCTTTTTAGGGATAATTGATTGTACACTCCTCACTTTTGGTAGCAGGAAAGTCCAGTTTCATATGTCTAGTTTGTTGGAAATGTTAAAAAAAGTCTTTTGTCCATGAATTTGTTTATGGTTGGATTCTACCTAAAGCCATTCTGTTAGGGGCGCCACCCCTTTGGTACCTTCTTAGTGAAATCTTATTTATTGTCGAGGAAAGAAAAAATTATTGGTAAGAAGAATTTCGTCTCAAGTGCAAATCTCTTTTGATATGCAGAATGGAGACCTTGAAGAGACACCTTCCTGTTTCTGGTCCAGAGGGTTTACATGAACTCAAGAAAATTGCTGTGCGAATTGAGGAAGAAATTTACACTGCTGCAATAAGCCCGGTATTATATGATGTCCATGCCTTTTGTGATTAATTGGTACGAAGTTTCTATGTGGATAGAGGATGCATAAACAAACTGGATAGGCTTGTGCTTAAAATTAAGAGAAGCGTTCTTTTATCTGCATAATTTGTTGAGAATTTTTATCATTCATGCATGCATCCATATAGTAACTGGAACTGTTAAATATTTACGTTTAGCTTTGCCCCAGGGAAATTAGGTTTACTCATTGCTGTAATATTGTGCTAAGGTTTTATATATGCTTCATTTTCTTTCCAATTTGATTAAGTGATGAAGTGATTTCTGCTTCCTTTCCCTTTTAGTCCGATTATTTAAGGAAGATATCTTTGAAGATGCTGACAATGGAGACAAAGCCTCAGAATACCATACCTGATGCTTTGCCATCTAACCCTGCTGGGAATAGCAGTAAGGACCCGGGTACGACTTAAGTTCCTGTTATTTGGTATCATTAATGTAGGAATTAGAATTTTCGTTTTGTTATCTCCTCATATAGTGTTTATTCATTTATGTAATTGTACTATTTTTTCGTATACATAGTTTTTGGGGGACATTACAACAGGAGTCTTGAAACTTGTTATGATAGAGCCATTTGAGTCCTAAAACTTTTATTTTGTGCACTTAAGTCCTAAGACTTGTGATAGTCATTTACTTTAGGTCTTCTGTTAGCTCTGTTGGCTCCATTAGGTTTTAGTGGACAGAAAATCTAGGTGGCCTTTTTTTTATAATATCAACAGCCACTTTGGCTTAAGAAAACCGTAAAAGAAAGCCATGTGAAATCTTCCATCCGACTTAAAATTGACGGAGTTAATGGAATGACTAAAGGGCATCGACATTTACAAGTTTTATGCTTAAATGCACGAAATGGAAATTTAGGACTTAAGTGCATTAGCATAACAAATTTTAGGACTTGCCCTGTTGTTGCTTTTACTGGGCTTTACATAGTACACATGTATACTCACTACGAGCCATGCCGCTTGTGGATTTTCATCGTAGTAACCTGAATTTAATAAATTTTTTCAAATCTTGCTCATTTGTAACCTCAAATGCACGTTTATACCATGGGCAGTGGCCCATTTGAATATCTCTTTTAAATTTGTAATATATTGATTAAAGAACTAAAAATCAGTTTGTTTCGTCAGTAGAATAAGATTTGCATTTGTGAAGAGCAAGTTTTTCAAAGAGTGGCAGCAAGACTTAAGTTTTACTAGAAAGGGACAACTGCTTGCATCTTTTGTAACTTCCTCCCACTTTTTTGGCCTCAAATTTTATCTTTCTTCTTTGTTAAAGTGAGTCTCCTTTTCCTGTTTTACTTGCTTTTTTTAATGTTATCCAGGTGGTGGTTGGCATTCTGATGAAACAGTAGCTTTGTGCAAGTTGCTAATCTTTATTATTCTTCATACTTGGCTTATGCATAAATGACACTGATGCGGTCTAGTTGGATATAAGAGTCGAGCTTTATTTAGATATTTATTGTGAGTACAGATGCTACAGACACAGCAGCTTAAGCAACAATATCAGCAACCTCAAATGCAGCAGCAACTCAAACAACAGCTTCTGCAGCAGCAGCTACAGCAGGCTAAGCAGCAGCTTCCTTTGCAACTGCAGACTCATCAAAGGCGTTCCAACATCCAACTCCGGAATGCAGCTTGGGCGCTGCTGTTATTAGTAGTTGTCATCTACTATATTAAAGTTTTTCTTCTTTCTTAGTGTAGAAATTGATAGGACAAAAGAGGAGAGCATACAAACTGATTAATGTTTGGCACTCGCACTTTTATTATTAGTTAAATAAGACTTAGGGTCGAATGATAAACATTCTGTTTCAGAAATTTATTTCTGTCCGTTTCGGTGGTATTTGATAACATCTATGTTAATGGGAACAATTTCTATTTAGACATAGTTTTCTATAGTTTTCTTGATAAGGGCTTGAAATGTCATCATTTTCTTAACTAAGGGCTTAAAATGGACATTGCTTTAAATAAGGATCCGAAATGCCATTAATTTTTCAAATAAGAGCTTGAAGTGGACTTTATCTACGGAACAAAAGAACATAAAAATAGAGGAATAGAAATGTTACCAAATTTTGGCTTCTATTTTTGAGCAAAAATATGTATTTTACAATCATAAAATTTATATTCTTAGAATAGAAATTTGTTTAATAATAATGGAAAATTTCTTCTTCCCGAGTGGTGACGAGAGGCAGGCGGGCAACGATGACCGGAGGTAAGCGACTAACAATGAGTAGGGTGGTGGTAGGCAATTGGCGAGACAACTGACGACAATCGAAGAGTTTTTATTTCTCAATTTTGTTATAAAAATATAAAGGTATAAAATTTTCACTTCTTATTTTTTTCAAATCTATTTCTGAGTAAAATTTATTTTAGAAATAGAAAATGAAATTACATTATCAAATGGATAAACACAATTTTTATTCCAAACTTGTTTTTGGAAATAGAAAGATAGAAAAACAAAGAAATAGAATAGCACAATTTTTATTCCAAACTTGTTTTTGGAAATAGAAAGATAGAAAAACAAAGAAATAGAATAGTTATCATGTGTATCCTGGATGATTATAATAACCTTCTTAATGTTAATAACTATAATAATCCTCCCATACTTTAACACTCTCTCTCAGGCTGGAGCATGCCTAGCTTGTTACAAATATACTCAACTTTACTACTGCCTAAAGACTTAGTGAAAATATCAACTATTTGTTCATTGGTCCTAACATGAATAGTAGAAATAACTCCAACTTAAAGCTTCTCGCGGATAAAGTGACAATCAACTTTAATATACTTAGTACACTCATGGAATACATAATTTGAAGCAATATATGGATAATTGCCTGATATTCACACCACAATTCCATTAGCGTAGAATCTTTAAATTCAAGTTCAACTAATAATTGACGCATTTGGACTAACTCACAAGTAACTTAGGCTGTAAGTTTATATTCTGATTATGCACTGGATATAGTCACAATACTTTGCTTTGTACTCTTCTAAGACACTAGGTTTCCTCCTACAAAGGTGCAATAATTTGATGTAGACCTCCTATTTGTAGGAGACTCGGCCCAATCAACATCCAAAGATGCTTCCACCCTTTTGTGACTATGATCACTATAGAAAATACCACGACTTGGAACTTTCTTCAAGTATTTCAAAATTCTGACTACAGCATCTCAATGAGAGATATGGGGGGAAACACAAATTGACTCAAAACACTCATATGAAAGGAAATATTAGGTTGAGTGCAATCTCATAATTTAATTTTCCAACAAGTTTTCGATACCTTTCAAGATCATCTAAAACTTGTCGTCCTCTACCATTAATTTCGAGCCAATTTCCATTGGTGTATCTAGCGGTTTAAGTTTTAAGCAAATCCAAAACATACTTGTGATATGAGATGTGAACACTTTTCTTTGCCTGTGTCTCTTCGATACCAAAAAATATCTATGTTGTCCCAAATTCTTTGTCTGAAACAATTGTTGCAAATACAATTTTAGCTAAACAATCTTTGTAAAATCATCTTCAGTTGTGATAATATCACCTACAAAAACTACATGTAATATCCAACTAACTCTAGAAAAACTGTAAAACATGAAAAGATCTCCACTAAATTTAAATAGTAGCACCACCTTAGTAAACCTTCCAAACCAAGCTATGGGAGATCATTTGAAACCATATAAAGATGTCTTCAAGTGGTAGACATCTCCGTATACACCTTTTCGTGTAAATCACCATGAAGAAGGGCATTTTTAACATCAAGCTAAAAAATAGGTCAAAAAGTAATAGTAGCTAAAGAAAGCAAAAGGCTAACAGAGGTCATCTTAGCCATTGGAGGAAAAGTATCACCATAATTGATCTCATAAACTTGTGCATAACCTTTAGAAACCAATCTAGCCTTAAGGCGAGTAAGGGAACCACAAATATTAAGCTTGACAATAAACACCCATTTATATTCAATAACAGTCTTCCTTGTAAGTAAAGGAATAAGAACCTAAGTTTGATTTTGGTCTACTACCAATAGCTCCTCCTCCATAGTTGTCCTCTAGCTTGGACTAGATAGTGCTTCAGCAATAGTTTTAGGAATAGGATTATGAATGGTGACTTGACTAGTTTGAAAAGAGGTAAACAGACTAGAACGGGAGACAAACTGTGTAATAGAGTGCTGGGTACAACTACGAACTCCTTTGCGATGTGCAATAGTAGACTTATCTCAAGCTTAAAGGATGAATGAGACAAAATAGGCAAAGTTACATATGCAAATAACTCATATGCTAATGAGGACGGTTACTGTATACATGTTGGACTAGTAGAGGAATTGGTGGAGAATCCGAAGTGGATTTCACAATAAGATATGTAAAGAAATCATCATCCACTATAGAAGGTTCCATTCATTCATCAGAATAAACATTAGACTCTAAGAAGGAAACATCTGCAATTGTAAAATATTTATGCAAAGAAGAATAATAACATCGGTAACCCTTCTGCATACGATAATATCCCACAAAAATGCATTTAAAAGACTAAGGGCCTTGTTTGGAAAGCCTTGGATAATTGTCACAAATATGGCAAACATAACCAAATATACGAAGTGGTAGATGAAAAGAGGATTTAGAAGAAAAAAGAAGAGAGTGTGGAGTTGCAGCCTTAAGAATAGAGATGTTTTGTAGTTGATAAGATAACATGCAGTCATCATAGTGTCAGCCTAAAAGGATTTGTCTGCCTTCATTTCAAACATCAATGATCGATTAACTTTGAATAGGAAGATTGATGAAGGATGCCCATTGGGTCATGATTTTTTTTTTTTAAAGATTAAAATACCAAAAAAAAAGATTAGAAAAATATATTTGGCATTATCACTTCGAAGAATACAAGCATGAATTGAAAATTGAGTATGTAACATCTACAAAAGTAACAAAGTACTTTAAACCCAACTTAGAAAAAATATAATGTTGCGACCTCCCGAAAGCGGGTTGGATCACCTAGGGTTTGGCTAATGGACTGCTAAGCCTAGACTGAGGTCGAGCTCTCCTAAGTCCATACCAATTCGCGACTTAATTTCAAATTTTTTATCATGTAAATGAATTTTAACTAGGAGTTGCCACTAATTCATGGTAGGTCGATTAGTCACCTAAATAAAATAATAAGAGAATTATTTTACTTCTATGAACCAGAGACTTTGGATATGAGAACTTGATTACACTAGACTTTTCTTTGCTCTTTGCAAGCAGTTTGGATTTATTTTAACTTCAATTACTATCATGTGATTGGACGATCACATGGATGCTCAATCATTATTAAACACTGAACGAATCAAATAAATTACATAAAAAATTTTAAACACACAAAGTAAGCAATTTTTTTGGGTTTTCTTTTATCTTGAAATTAGAACTTTGCCATAAAACATACACTTTAACTACATGACCTAATTTTACTAACAAGTTATTTCTAATTAAATGAACTTAACATGCAAACTAATTGACATGCACATAATATTTATATATTTTTTTTATTAAAAATCTGAATTAATAAAAACCCTAATTAAACTATATAAAATGAATGGTTATCTAATTTAGTTTAGGGATTAATTTGACTTAAACCCTATCCTATCTTTAAAAACTATTTTTTTTTAGAAAATAGATTATTAAAATGTACAAACATTATCTAAGACCCTATTTATAAAAAAGTTATTTAAATCTAACTTTAATCTATGTGCAATCCTAATTTATGAAACCAACATATTCCGATACAAGATTTGATTTTTTTTTTTAATTCTTTTGTGCTTTTCAAGAAAAGCAATTATCGATAAACATTATATTTAAACTAATCAAGATATTCATCAAATAAATGATTAAAATAATCGAAAAAATAATCTATTATCTCATAAATTAAATAAACGATTATTTTAACTCTAAATATCACAACATATAAAAATATTTAAAATAATTCAAAATTTGATTCAAAAGTTTATAGATCAAATTAATAATTATAATGATTCAGGAATTAAAATACTATCAAAATGCCCCAAAATCAATATAATTAAAAAAAAAAAGTTTCCATGTCCTACACATATCACATTAATAATTACAATAATTTTGGGCAAAACCCTACGGATAATGCCTAAAATATTTATAAAATGAACATCCACATCCAATGTTTCAATTTGAGCAATAACAACTAAACCTATAAAAAATAAAAGATAAAAAATAATAAAATAAACTACCTTGACTGATTTTTATTTAAAAAAAAAAAAAGGGGGTGCTGGTGCGCGGGATTTGCCACCGACGATTCGCCCCGGGTCGGGGACGGTGGCGCGGCGGAGGAGTCGGGCGCGGGCTACTGGGTGGCGCTCGCGCTGCGACCAGCGGCGATGAACGGCAAAGGAGGCGTCGATAGCTGACGACCAAAGAAGAGCGGCGCTTGGGCAGCAGGCGGAGAGGGCGTCGGGAGCTGGTGCAGGAGCGGGTGAGGCGCGGCGAGCGCAGGGCAGTCTGAGGCACGGTCGTCGGACTGCTGGGTCGCGGGCGGAGCTCGGACGCGGGCGTTGGCAGCGGAGTCGGGCGCGGGGTCGCGGGGTGCTGGCTGCTGGACGGTGCGAGCTCGCGGATGAGGGGAGCTGCTACGGCGTCGAGGACGGGCTGTGGCAGAGAAGCAGGTTGTCGGGCGGAGTCGAAGGTTGCTGCGGGTGCTCGCGGCTGCAGAGGTAGCGGTGGCGTCGCGGAGGATCGAGCGGCGGTGGCGCAGCAGGCGGAGGCGGGCGGAGTAGGCGCTGGCACGATGGTGGCCGGTAGCTCGGGCAGCAACGGACGCCGGGGCGGAGGTGCAGGTGCGGGCGGAGACGATGGCTGCAGCAGCGTCGCGGCCTCTGGACAGCAGCAGCGACGCGGGCTCGCGGTCGATAGAGGGATCCGGCAGCAGACGGGACGGCGGCGGCTTCGCGGGTTGCTGCAGGTCGTTGCGGCGGTGGCTGGCGCAGCAGGCGAGGCGGCGCAAGGGGTCGACGAGGGGCTGCGAGGCGGAGGGCAGCGAAGAAGCCGAACAGTCCTCTGCTTTTCTTCTTTTTTTCCTTTTCTTTTTTTCCTGCTGGCTTGTCACGTCTCCCTCATGTCTCTCTCTGCTGCTCACGGCTCTTCTCTTCTCTCTGCCCTCTTTCACTTTTCTCTTTTGTCGACTTTTCTACTCAAGAGAAACCGAAGGAAAAGCCCTAACGAAAGAATATTTATTATATATTTTAGGTATATTAGTATAGTTTACTATTTCATAAAATTTTATTAGAGAATAATGGAAGGGGAAAAAAGAAGGAAAATAATTAAAAAAGAAGAAGTGGAAAAATAAAAAAAAAAATAAAAAAAAATAAATTAGAGAATAGTGTCATGTTACCATCTTATTTTGTTAACAATTTCATTTTTTAACTTTTTTTTTTTTTTTGGTAAAGTTAATTTACACTTGATATATTGTTTATATTAAAAATGTATATGATATGATATGAATATATCAAAATTTATTATTGCGATTTATCAAATAATGGATAAAATTAAGAATATTAAGAACTAAATCGAACCAAACTGAACAAAGATTTTGTGTATTTTCGGTTCGGTTCAATTAATGAAAAAGTAATTGTTCTTTATTTTTTATTTGAGTTATTTCAATTCGGTTCAGTTAGCGAACTGATTTGAAATTTTCAGCAAAAATCTCTATATCTCCTCCCAAAATGGCCCGAAGAAACCCTAATCTTCATCTTTCTTCTCCGTTTCAAAAATCCAAAAGGAAAACAGAAAGCCACTCCCTTTCTTCTCATGCGGCCATTGTTGTTACTTGCTCTTACTCCTTGATCACCCCCCTCCTCTCTCTCTCCAGAAAAGCCAGCACAGAATAGCAAAGAGAGACAACATTAAAGCCAAGGAGAGAATGCAACCAAGCCAAACCCCGTCTAAACAAATAAGAGGGATGAACATAACATCAGAATGCCTGCGGAGGAGGTCATTAATGGGGGCACAAAGGATGATGATGGGGGAGACAATAATGGTGAGGATGATTTGCACGGCTATGATCTCGTGCACCTTGAGGAAAGGGTGAAAGGGGACAACGTCGCTTTGTTTCTGAGCTCTATTCTTTAACTTGCACACTCTCTTTTTCTCTTTAGGTGTTGAGCTATTTCTCTCTCTTTGATTTTCTCAGGAGAATTTGATGAGGAAGGAAGAATAGGTAATGGATCGGGTCAAGCTGTGAGAAAAATGGGCAAAGAAATTGGGTTGATTTTGATGTTTTTGTTTTGGTTAGAGGATTTAGATGGTTGACTAGGAGCTGATTTGCACTGTCAAATGTTGTTGGAGGTCTCTAGATTGAATCAAATGGTGGAATGTTGTTTCAAGTTTGTGGAGGATAAAAGCACAAAAAAGGGGGAAAAAAAGAACAAAAAAGAAGAGAAAAACTGAAAACCAACTCAAACCAAACCAATCCAAACTAGGTTTTAAGTTTAGGTCATATTTGGTTTGAATAAAAGGATTGGTTATGTTCAAATGTGTACCATATCAGTTTGGTTTGGTTTGGGTTGGGTTTATAAGAAAACCGAACTAAATTGAACCATTAACATCCTTGGATAGAATATATCAAAATCCCAAGATTTCATACCTATTCTATTTGATTATATCCTAGTTAGAGATTTGCACGACCAAATGTAGCCTTAATACTTTTTAACTTCTCTAACAAGTCTGCAGATAAATTTAACTTCTCTGACAAGTTTGCAGATAAATTGCAAGTAGAATATGGAAAATTTTAAACATAAACACATTTTAAACTAAATCCCTTGTTTATAAACTTTCATATATATTGTATGTATCGCAATCAAAATCTTTCTTATTAGTTATCTTTTATACACATATACAGATAATGACATGATCAATGAAAAAAAGCCTCAATAAAGAATTTATAAATAAAATCATAGTTCTTTTCTCCAATGTCAAACTTTACAAGATGAATTTGTAATTAAATCACCAATATTCATAAAACAAGAAATATTTTTTAAGATGCTAGTGGAATTTGTTGGAAAACATTCCTATGAGATTTTAATGATAACCAAACTATCCTTGTAACTAGTAGTTACAATGATGAATGCGAATAGTGAAATAAGTTATCAATGATCCTTTATAGTAGGGATGAGATACAAGTCCTTGACTTTTAGGAGAACAAATACCAGCAATGGCAACTTGGAATGACTAATCGAGATAGTAATCTTAGGAGTTCTTAATACTAATAATCATTGATCCTAACATCACGCGTCTATATATGTTATCATCATTGAAGATGGTCAATCTAGTTATTCACAATTTGCAACGGTGATAATGTGCAATAGATTGGTATTGATGTGTCCAGTCTCACAATAGTAAGATATGCATTGAGAGAAGATCGTTGATGGCTGAAAACATAGTCATTGAAGCTCTGGATTCTATAACTAATAAACCAGGTGAGGTAGCATAAAAGCAACTGACAATTCTTAAAGACGAGACAACTGTTAGTAACCATTTTAGGTTATCTACTTTTGTTAGTGAAGCAACTATAGGAACAATCCTTATGACTGTCATAGTCTCTCAAATAGTTGGTTGTCTATCCTTGAAAGTCTCCAATGGATCAATTGGAGACCTTAATATATAAGGAACAATTATGCTATGAAGAAAAGACTAAGGAATGAGATATTCATGAACCATTAGTATTGTCTCTTGAACTAGAAATTATCACTAATCTTGATTTGTAAACCTCACATTATTGGTTTAGCACTATAATAGCTTATAGTGAAGTGCACAAGAGTAAGTGTAGTATTCTTGTATGCCGATAGTGTGACCTATCAAGTGAAAGAAACTACATTAGACAATTGTAATTTGCACTAATAATTACTAGTGGAATCTAGCCATTATTTAGGCTATTACTTTGAGAGTGAATGTAGGCTTAGCCAAAAGCCAAACCACTATATATCATTGTGTGATCTATCTATTTTGCTTTGACTTACTTACTAACATCACACATACTAGTTTATTCATAATATCATCTTAAAGCCGATTGTTTGATATTCCAAAAAGATTATATTACATCATTGCTTAATCTATTCAACCCCTTCTAGATTGTATTGTTAACCCCAATAATTGGTATTGGAGCTTGAACTGCATTATTTCTGAACATAAAGATCTGTTTATATGGCTAACCTTGACAGTTTTCTTGTTCCCGATTCACATGCTCCTAATAAGCTACCTTAATTTGATAGACCAACTATGGATACTGAAATCAACACTTGCAAGCTTATATAAAAGCTATTGATCAAGCAACTCACCATCATGTCTCCTTAATAGATGACATAGCTTGAGGGTATAAAGATACGACACCGGAATTTAAAATCAACGATGAAGCATCGAGATAAAGACACATCGGAATCTAATTGACAGCACAAATCTAAGATCTATAGCTAAGGAGATTTAAAGAATAGTACAAGAAAGGTAAAGATAATTGAAAGTCCATGACATATCTTCTTGCATACGACTAACATTTCACCTCTTATTTATAAAGGGACTAGGACACTAAACTATGACACCTTAAACTGATAAAATATTAAACTAGGAAAAATAATTAGGAAACTTTAAACTAGGAAGCATCAAATTTGGAAAAGTAAAATTGGAAACCTATTCAAAATAGGAAATTAACTTGAAAAAGGAAACATTTGACACAATTGGAATATTTGTTCTTCAACTTCTAGAAACTTCATTTAAGATGCCGTCTCCTCATTGGACCTTGATGCCCCCACGTCACCATTCTCCTCTTGAAGCATAGCATCATTGCAAATTTCGCCAAATATTGCCTACAATCTTCAGCTTCTTTAGGTTGAATAAATTATTATTACAATTTAGAGTTAAGAATGTGATTATTCCTCTCACAAGGCTTGCAAATAAATATCCGTCGCTAATCTCTTACTGTCTTTAGGAACCCTCTCATATCAATGGCCCATAATACCATCAACTCAAAAAAGTGTCCATTGATTCAATGCTCTCATACCTTGCTAGATTTTTCAAAATGAATTTTGTTTTAAGTACTTACAAACTCAAGGGTGTTAGTTCTTGATATCACATTGCATTATAAGTTCAAAACCGAAAAGGCTTGACACTAATTGACCTTTTATTAGAGAAGATTGATGTTGAGATGTTTTGGTAGCGATAATAAATTAAATTAATACAAATAGAATGACACAAAATGAAGAGACAACACAATAAAGAAATATATACCAATCAAAATTGATGTGATAAGGATGTTAGAAGAAACACAAACGTGTGTGTATATATAAATTTTTAAAAGATAAATAAGATTCTCCTTATTCCATTTAAACTGTAATAAAATAATTAAAAATATCATCTTCTCTCTCACACATTTAGATAGAACGATTCCTCCCTAATTGCATAGAGTATTCCATGACAAACGAACATCACATTTTAGGGTTTTTTCGTGCATCCTGCAAGGACCTATAGGTAAGATAAACCAAAGATACCTTTTGCAATGATAATTATCTCTTTTTGACACATACATATCAAACCGCTTAAATTGAACTGGCCATGCAAAGCTGAAAATGAAATAAAATAAAATAATGCTGTCCTCTATATGTTGGGTCAAAAGGAGAATTTCCATCTTTCATTGTACGTTATTGTGTGGATCTCGAGATCATCATTCTTCGATTTACAATGAAATATAAGAGTAGTTCCAAACCCAAAGTGTTGAAGATCACAACATGTCTCTTGTCCCAAACATCTCACACACAGCTAGTTTGTGATAAAGAACAACAAAATATGAGATTAACCGATGAATTCATTGTTGTGGGATACCATTGCTTTGACATTAACATCATTAAGTCATTTATGGATGAAGAACATAGGATATCTGTGACGACCCTCGGCCCGTTAGGGTCGCCACGGCTTCCCTTGTTATTGCTATTATTTGTATGTGGAAGCGTATAACGATAACTCCATTATAACTTAAATTGAGGCACATGAAATATAAAACCAGGCACTTTATTTATTTATATATTTTAGATGACCTAGGTTGGTACATTAAGGCCAAAAAGTTTCTTTTTTCTAGTTAAACCAAAATTTTGTCTCGACCATCCTACAACCTATTCACACGGCCATCTTTGTATCACATCCGGGTCTTGTCCAAAAATGATACCTTCACTTCCCCGGGCCCTCCGTCTACTCAACCCCGCTAGTACCATCGTTGTCATCATCCGGGAGTGGAAGCAGTCCTACTGTAAGCCCATTGACCCGGGCGTAGAGTGCGATGAACCCCATCAGTACGAGGCCCGACGTGAGACCAGCATCCACCGTCAGGATCACGGTAATCTGGATGAATGTAAAATCAAGGAAATCGGGGTCGACTTGCTTCACTTGGTCCCACATAAGATCGGTGGGGATGCTGTAGAGCATAGTGGAAGACATAGGTTGGAGAGGCATGGTTACATGTTTGAAAATGTAATAATCCCACAAGGGATGAGTACAACCACTCAACAAGTGAAAACCTATTAGACTATACCACATGAGTCTACCACTACTCATCTGATGGAATCCTAAACGTGCAATATACGATAACTCTAAGGGGTTGTTTGGTAACCATTCAAATAGTACCCAATTATGATTTTTTGTTCCCGAGAATAGTTTTGGAACAGAATCGCGTTTGATAAAATTTTTGTTACCGGGAACAAATTTCTATTTTTTTGTTCTTAGAAGTAGATTTGGAATAAAATCAAGAATAAAAAAAAAGTTGATTCTTGTTCCGGGAACAAATATAATAATCAAAACCAACTCTTCTTCTTCCCTTTTCTCTTCCTTTTCTTCTTCTTCATCGATCGCCATCCCGTAGTTGCTGTTTGCCGTTATCCGCCATTGTCCGTCGCCATCTGCCTTTGCTGCCGCTGGTCACCGGCAACCGATCCAGTGAGTTCGCCGGAGGCAAGCCCAGCCACCGGCGAGGTCAAGCCTCGCGTGGGGCTAGGCGAGCCTCGCCCAACTACCGACGAGGCTCGGCCAACGAGGGTCGGCGACACTCTAGTGAGGTCGCCGGCCCTCGTCCGGCCGATCGCTAGTCCGGCAACCAGGCCACTTGAAGAAGAAGAAAATAGAGAGAAAGGAAAAAAAAAAAAAAAAGTAAAATAATTATTTAAAAATTACAAGAAATTAATTTGGAATAGAATCGATAAGCACAATACCAAACGCAATTCTATTCTAAAATCAGAAATTTTGGATAGTTACTAAACGACTTAAAATGCTTAGAAATTATTACCGGGAATAGAATCGTTACCAAACGCGCCCTAAAGGAATTTCACAAAAATAACACACCAAGAAGTAAGCAGACATTTGGGAACTTTCAATAATCAAGTCTAGCCTGGGTCTAGCTACCACCATCTTCTAAAGGGACCTATGTTGCATCCCTCCAGGCATCTCGCATCCCACATGGCATCACGAGGACCTTCCGGGTTCTTATTTCATTCCCCGGACATTTGAAGAGCGTCGTGTTATGCCCCTCCAGGCATCTCGCACCCTACCTGGCATCGCAAGGACCTCTAGGGCTCAATCACATTCCCCAAGCATTTAGAGGGCACCATTGTCATGCCCCTTTAGGCATCCTGACACCCGAGGCATCATCACAATGGTGGATTGACAATATCAATCAATTCAACCCATGGCGCAACAACTTAAGGATTCTATTTGATTTCATCCAAATATAACTAGACTAAACCACTCACTGATGCATAAGACTAAGGCCACATCCTAACCAAGACCATACTATTCTAAAATCGACTTAGTCTAACCGATTTGCCTAAGGAATTCTAGCACCCAAAATACTAAACCTTCCACGTAGAATTGTCCTAACACTACGGTACACACCTATTTGTTATGACCTTGCGTGGCCACATAGCTTACTAGCATGACTACGGCCTCGACTACTCCCGTACCATCTACATGCTACTCGCCTCAAATCCGAACAAGACTGTGCCAGGATCGGAGCGACCCGCAACCACTCAACCTACGGAAGACTAGTGCTAACTTCTTCGACGATTGATGTGGTCCACAACTTTACACCCTAAAACCAGTGCTGACCATGCCGACGGTTGTCACAATACACAACTATACGAATCAATATCAAATCTAGCTCTACTCAACACGAAACAAACCTGAATACAAAGGTAGCTCAACGTATCCAAACCTAATTTTGTTGATTCCTAGAATGGAAATCCGAGTAACGGCAGTACCATGTAATATAGAGAAGTAGGACCTCCACTTGCCTTGTATCCGCGGGGTGCGAGCTGGTGGCACAGTTGGTGGCAAATCAGCGAGACGACGCAAGCTAAAGGACGGCAAAGTTGTAAGATCTCCGATTGGCAGCGGAAATGGGCGAGACGGCGGTGCAACGGGGTGGTGTAAGTGGCGGGCGTCAAGCAGCAAAGAGGAACGGAGCTATGAGAGTTTTCTAGTAAGGGTTTGCTGAAGACGTTAATAAGAATGAGGGAAGGGAAATAAAAGGCGTTCTTTCCCTTGCTTTGGCTTCTCCGCCGATTGACTAATTTAGTCAATAGTCTTTATTTTATGGCAGCGCAACAAGAAGGCATGTGGAGGGGACATGGCTTCTTGGCTGAAGTCCCCTCCACCACTTTGCTGAAATCGCAACAACATGGCTGCAATTTTAAGTCAACATCTTCCTTTGTTGACAACATCTTCGGCATGTGTATGTATGCATGGGGTGGGTGTAGCTCGCATGAGGAACTAGCTTGGCGACGTGCTGCGGAGAATGAACATTGGTCTCGTTTGTGGCATTTCATGAAGAAGAATTTAAATGAGGTGATGGACTTGGTGATGGTAGAGCTGTCATAGTACGGCGAAGATGTGACGATAAGGTGATGCCGCGAGAATGTTATGAGACGAGACGGTTTGGTACGGTGATGGTGGTAGCGAAACAGTGGCCGTGAATGGCGCAAACAACATAGTACAATGACAAGCTTGTCGACGCGGCATGGACCGTTACGTATTCGAGGCTCGGGCGAAGTCTGGATATCACAATATCGGATTTTTTACTTTCTATTTTAGGTGTGTTATGTCTACCCCTTATATAGCTAAATCCAATTTTCACTAAAATTGCCATCAATTTTCCATACTTTTGTCATGGGCCGATCGATTGGGATTGTAACTGTACAACGACTTAGAAGCTCTTTTGGATTGGCTTAGATTGTCGGGGCGCCTAAGCCAAGCCTTACTCGAATCAATTGCTCACTCACTCGCTCACCCGATTGTAAAGGGAGAAATTTTCTAGAGAGAGAAGCTCTGGAAGAGAAAAATGAGCCTTTGACTAGGGGAGGGCACCTCTTCTTGTACTAGAAGCCATTGGATTACAACCATTGATTGAGATTTCATCTAGCGGACAAGATCATACCGCCCAACCTACTAACTACCAACACTAATGGCAGGAGAGTTCTAGACCTCAGCGCAATTACCATATCGCTTGCTCTTGGAACATTCCGAAAGCTCTCTTGTTGAAAATCCTAACAATCGCAAGAGGTCTTCCTCGAAAATGCACGGGCCCTTGGTTGCATAAACCTCATGATTGTGACATTCTCCCCCACTCATTCGAGCAATGCCCTTGTCGCTCTCGGCTCGAAGAGCGGTCTTCTTGGTATGAGCACGGGCTCTCTTGTTTCGATTTCGTTTGGTTCGAAGCCTCTCGAACGGTGGACCATATGTCCCCAACCTCGGCTTGGGCATGGCACTTGACAAACATTCGACCTTGGGGAAGAGTAATTGGATAGGCATTTCATGAGTTGGAGTAGGAGGATCCAACTCTTCTTTTGGCTTCTCCATGGATGGCGACTTTGGTTGTGGCTTGCTCATGCGCTTCTCGGCCTTCAGACTCTTGTCGAAGGCTTCGGATTGTGGCGATGGTCTTACTCCTTTCATCATGGGGATCATCGCCAGGCATTGTGAATCGAGGATCATAATGGTCTTGGTCCTCATGTCTATCATGGACCTCACATTATGGAAAACCTACATGCCCAGAATGAGATCATAGTCATCGAGAGGGATTACCTTGAAAGATAGCTTGCCCTTCCATCCTTTGATCTAAATGTCCACGTAAGAGTCGTCCCTACACCAGCGAGTCCATCCAAGTTGACGGCCTTGAAGGATTTCCCGTTTGACTCCACGCGAAGTCCTAAAGCTTTGGCTACTTCGGTCAACATGAACATGTTCAAAGCACCCGTGTTGACCAAGGTGTAGAGGGCTCACCCACATACCTCAATCTCCACGAAGAACATGTCCGTGTTCGGGGTGGCTTCCTTCTTCTCGGATGGCGATCGGGCTTGGACACCATTGACATACTTCACTGTTCCAAGCCAGATTTGCCACTTCTCTTCTTTAGGCTCCTCCTCCTCTTCTTCTATGGCAAGGAGGGCATTGATCTTGCCCTTTTTTGGGCACTTTTGGGTCCAATGCGGACATTTGCAAATAAAACAAGGAGATGGCGGGGTTGATTGAACTTACTCGCAATGTAGTCCGCTTGGGGTTGACCGTTTTGGAAAGAGCATGGCTTGGATGTTCCTTCTCCCCCTGACTTGACTCGGTTGCCTTGATCTTTCGGCACACGGGGAGTGTCTCCACCTTTGTCCTTGGAGTGTCGATCTGACCTCCAATCCCTTGCTCGACTCCTTGATGAATCGGCTTTGGTGAGGTTGATGAGGGACTCGGCCACACTTAGTGCCCTTGCGAGACTCTTCACGTCTCGATGCTTGAGCTCGAGTTGCGTCCATGGCTTGAGTCCATCCATGAACGCTCCAAGAACCTCCTCCTCTCCTAGATTGCGGATTTGGAGTTTGAGCTCCAAGAATTCCTTCATGTACTCTCGAATCGTCCCTCTTTGTTCGAGGCGATGGAGCTTGCTACGGGCTTTTTGTTGAGCAAACTTGGGGAAGAAGTAATCTTGGAACTCCCTCACGAAGTCATCCCATGTATCTACAGGATTGGCGCCGCGCTTGGTCTTGTCGCATCTATTGCACCATTAAAACATTGCAATATTGGTGAGGAACATGGAAGCGGTTCTTACCTTGATCAACTCGTCTTGGATGTTGACGGCGCCAAAGTATTGTTCCATGCTCCATATGAAATTGTCCATGTCATTGGCAGATTGATTGCCTTTAAATTCCTTAGGCTTTGGCACTACTTGCATGGATGTTGACCCATTGGCGATGCTCAACTTACACAAGGAGAGCTTAGTCTTGAGCTCTTGGATCTCCGCCTTCATGGCTTTGACCTCGTCCCTACAAGGGCTTTCTTCCTTGATCACTTGGATGCGTTCCCTCAATAATCGATCGACACTTTAAGGTATTCATCCTTATTGTGCAGCAGGACCGTAGCTTGGTTGATGCCGGTCGTGAAGTCTTCACGAAGCGAGACCTCAACCTCCATGATTTGGTCTCTCACGTCATCGAGTCCTTCCATGAACTTGGCCATGGCACTCCATACCTTCACAAGCTTCTCATTGAGCGCGGCTATGGCATCCATTGAGGCTTCTCTTCTCTTGGTTCGGCCGCAAGTCTCCTTGACTTGGATAGCCTCTCCATCCATGACAGCTTCTTGGCTCGACATTTTCTCGAACAATTGGTGCTCCTCTATCTCTTGAAATAGATCTCCCTTCTTGTTTTGATACCACTTATCATGGGCCAATCAATTGGGATCGTGACCGTGCGGTGACTTAGGCTCTTTTGAATCGGCTTAGATCGTCGGGGCACCTAAGCCAAACCTTGCTTGGATCGATCCTCACTCGCTCACCCAAATCGTATAGGGAGAAAGTTTCTAGAAAAGAAGCTCCGAAAGAGAAAAGGAGCCTTTGACTACTAAATGGTTGGATGGATGCAAATGAGGGGGAGGACACTCCTTCTTATACTAGAGGCCCTCAAATTATAACCATTGATCGAGATTTCATCCGGTGGATGAGATTGTACCGCCCAACCTACCAACTACTAACACTAATGGCAAGAGAGTTCTAGACCTCGTCGCAATTACCGTATCGCTTGCCCTTGTAATGTTTCGGAAGCTCTCTTAAATCCTAGCGATCGTAAGAGGTCTTCCTCGAAAATGCACGGGCCCTTGGTTGCAGAAACCTCGTGACCGTGACGCTTTCCTCTTCTTCTTTTTTTCAAAAAAAGAAAAATAAAAAAAGAAGCTATATTATTTCCACTCTTTATATAACTAAATCCACCCGATGTTTTACCAAAATTGCCATCAATCATTCGTACTTTTCCTTTCTTTTTTTTTTTCTTTTTTTTTTCCCTATTTCCATGTAGGATTAGTTAAGAATTTTTTTTAAGGTATCCCTGTATTTTAAAATTAGAATCCTTTCAATTTATTGTTAGATTTTCCTTACACAAAATAGTTTTATCAAAAAGAATTTTTTCAAGAAACCTAATTCTTTTAAACTTGTGAAATGTTGTGTATGACAATTACATTCTCTCTCTCTCTCTCTCTCTCTATATAAAATAGATTCTAAATAAAAGTAGAAAAAAATAAAAAAGAAGGAAGGTAAATAAATTTGGGGTTATCACTTTAAATTGCAATGGAATGATTTGGGCAATTTTGCTTTTTTAGTGGAAAATGGGGTGATTGCAACCCTTTATTTTCTTCCTTTTTACTTTGGGCTAACAATTGACACATAAAATCAGCTACAAATCAAGAATAATATCTTTTCTATAGCTTCATCAAATGAAAGAAAACAAAAACCACTTTGTCGAAGCCGTAGTTTAGAAAATTAAACAATTAGACTTCGCATATGCCATGTTCTCACTGATCTTTTATCACTATCAAGAAATGCTAAGCAATGTTAGACATATGGAGAACTTTTACTCACATGATGTGTCAAAACTTTAAGGGACTTTTTGGGAAAAAAAAAGTGACAGACAATAATTATCTTGTTTAATCGCCAAAAGGGAACAATGGTACATTCTCATTTTGATTTTGTGAAAACATTTGACAAAATATTCCTTAATAAATTATCTTTTATGCTAGTTCTGAAAATTTCTAAGAATTATTGGTAAGTTTTATGTCAAAACTTTAGCGACTAGGAAACTGCCATTTGACTAGTTACCACAGGGGAAAAGAAAAGTGACATGAGGAAGTTGTCTCACACCCCTAAGCATTAACTACCCAATTATTTTATGTCACTTTGAATTCAAGTAATTTTTCGTAGAATGTCATTTTGCATCCGCATTTAGTTCACACAAATTGGGTGTACGTGAGAAATTAGAATTGCTTACCAAGAGGATTATAAGTTATTTGTGAGAGAACATATTAGTTCATCTTAAATGTCAACTTCAAGGGCATTATGATCCCTATGCATAAGTAAATAATACATTCACATATAGTTCGCAAATTTTTATATGCCATTTCATTCATAATTGCATTATAAAGTGCAACATCTTTTTTTTAGTTAATCTATAACATAAATTGCTCGCCCAATCTATTATCCTAAGATAATGGTTAACCCTACTTAGTATTTGAATCTAATCCTCATTCTTGAATCAATTGTAGAGTCAATTTGATTCATGATTTCACAAAATTAGAAATCAACTTTGAGGGTAAATTTTGAATTATTAATTTGAAACTTGCCTACTCTGGAACCAATCGCATCTAATACAAATTAATGTTCCCTAAATGCGAGGTCTCTAAGGTTGTCATTGCTTATTAGAGTAAAGCATGTACCCAATTTTATAGAGAGGCGCTCTTATAAGTATTCCGAGAAATGTTAAGCAGTTATCTTAACGATAACACTGCCCATGTCCCACTCTTCATGACATAAAGAGATACATTAACTTTTTTTTAAAATATTAATGTAATAATTGGATTTATTTATGTAATTATATCATTAAATTATATATTTACGATTCAAGTGAGGTTTCTCTTTGAAAAGCATGAGGAAAGTACTCACATGATTATGAATTCATTTTATATGCCGTTTTAGTATCCTTGTGGCTATAAAAAAAATCTACACAATATATAAATTTTTTTTTCCCAAATCAAAAGAAATTTGAATAAGTAAAAGAAAGAGATAAAACTGCCATGTGAAACCTAAGGACATATTTGGATATCGAGAATGAAATCATCTGAAATGGGAATGGAAGCCGCATCCCCTTTCTTGACATCGTTTGATAAATTGCGATGTATGCCGAATAAAAATGGAATATGGAGAAATAAATTGCCACAATCCTGCCATTTTCATTGCCACATGACATGAGAATGAGCGAGAATCGATGGAGAGATGAGTAAATAAAAAAAAATGGGTGCATACAAGCATATTATTAATTAAGCCTGAGACTTGGTAACTATTCTATAGAATAAATTCCATGCATCACCAAATGTAATTGCTAAAATTACTTCTCATTTCGATCCTTTGCCTTATTTTATTTTTAACCAAATGAAAAAAATAATAATAACAAAACTTGAGGATGAGTTGGATCGGACAATAATTTGGGCTTGGGCCGGATCTTGGGGCCCGGCCCGCTCCCGGCCCGCACGAATCTCTATCGTCTTCCCCCCGGAGACTCTCTCATTCTCCAAAGGCCATTCCTTCATAAGCTGCACGCTGTGAAATGTACCGCTCGGGCTCAGCCATGGATAGCTCGAGCTTGAGATGAACGTATACAGAGAGACACGCCAATCCCCCTCGTGACATCTTCTTCTCAACCCGCGAAAACCCATTTCGCGGAGAGGGAGAATGAACGGCGTCTACGGCCTCATGCAGCAATGGCAGCTGCTGCCTTCTTCCAAGTTCCTGCTGAGGAATTCAAGGCACTTACACGGTACGCGCGCGCGCACGCGCGGACCCTCTCTCTGTCTCTCTGTCTCCGGCGCTGTTGTGCCGTTCTTTTGCCCGTTTCGTTTCCTGGGTTGTTGTTGTTGTTTTTGTCCAGTTCCCTCTTTGTTGGAAGAACGAGGTTGTTCTTTAGTATTCATGTGAAGAATGCGAGTTCTTGATCCTCAAGCTGGTTCCGAGTGCAGGGAAATATCTGTCACGTCGTGGCTGTGTCTATCCAATCGTGTGCTTTTGCAAGAGCTTGCAAACTAACGCTTATGAGGTCGTGAAGGGAAGCTATCTGCCTACCACCCAAACTGCACAAAATCCGAAGTCCAAGGTACCTCCTGACTTATTTCGTGATGTAATCATGGGAAGTAGCTGTCGGAGGTGAAGGGGCTAGGCGAATCGCTTCTTATTTGTATCTTTTGTATTAACAATTTACGCATTGTGTCGAATCCAAGTATGACATTGATGCTTATTAGGGGAACTGGGATTGCTGAATTGTTGCGATTATGGTAGAAGGATGCACGGACAAGAGTAAGGGCAATTCTGAAACCTAACCATGATCCAGAGATTAAGGCGGAGTTGAATTTGCTAGGCATTATAAAAATGATTTCAGAGGGGAAAAGTTCTTATTGCTGCTCTGCACCAAAGGATTTGCCCTGAGTGAACGGACTGATTTTTGTCATTGTGCACGAGTAAATGAAGAATAATCAGTAGGTTAGGGTACACGTAGAGTTGGGATCCCTAAGACTTGGACCCTTATGCTAAGCTCATGTGTTGTGGATGCCTCTAGTTACTAGGTGGAAGGTTCTCAGCCATTTTCTTCCTTGGATTATGATACCCTCTTTCAAGGAATCACGGGAAGACCAAATGATGGCTTGGTCCTTCCTCTTGCTAGGCTAACTGATCATTTTGGATCATCAGACCCAGCATGGGATCTGATAATATATAGGTCTAGCCACTGAAAATTCTTTAATTCTGATTTTGGATGATCAATGCGTCTTTGGCATTCTGCTTGTTATTCTGTTGCAAAGTCGCAGAATAGTATGTCAAAATGTGGTCCTGACTTTGGTCTGGTGTTGATAGTTGTATAAAAGTCGAGTCTGCCATTTTGTGATTCAGCATTTTCTAAGGCTAATTTTAACTAGGACTCTTTGAAACTTCCTCCATAATAGATGTTTTATGCTATGTTTTTGTGTTCCTACTCTATTGAACCACATTGAAATCCACTAACTGCATAAGTACAGTGCTCTTTCTAGCACTTATGCATTGCCAAGAGCCAAGAAGATAAAATGACTCAGTTTCACATTTACTTGTAAGATGGACAAACCAAATTCTTTAATTGGCTAATAACAGGCTTCACTATGCAGGATTTTAGGCTTATGTTTATTAAATTTTAATTTGACCTTGCTTTCTTTTCTTTGCCAGAACAACTGCAAAGCTGCAAATATGAACACTTTGAGATCCCTGCACCCCAAATTGCAGTTGCTTGAGTCTCTAATAATTTTATAGAGGGATCATATGAGCTTAAGTACATTATTGCATTACTTACATTAAACTCTCTGGCATTTGATACTGGTGCTTTTGGATTAAATAAATGAGTCGGTTTTAGTGAATACTTGGGTTGTGCTGGTTGGATTGCTGTATGTGTTAATTTTCCTTTGCAGTGGGATTTTAGTGATTCTCTCCATAAGTAGTTTTGGTTTCTTTATTTTACTTCTAAATGTCTTCTCTTAATAGTAGACCTTTTCTTTTTTTTTTTTTTTTTTTTTTTTGGGGGGGAGGAGGAGGTGTTGGGGACTTCCATCATTCTATTCCGTTCTTGTGCTAATGTTTTCTACTGTTGCGCTTCATTCTTTATGTCCATCAGTTAATGCTTTCCTTTATTTTTTTAAATAAACTGTCATTTGATACCCTACGTAAATTTCACCATTTCTCTGGTTATCGTGTTAGGGTGAAGTGTCCATTGAAAATGAAAATGTTGGTGCTTTTCAAAAGTTACCAATGGTGATGCCTTCAGTTGACATTCTCTATTCATCTCTCAGGAAGGCAAAGAAAATAGCACCTACAAAAGGTACTGAATCAGGACATTCTGTTTAGATCAAGTAGAAAGTTTTAGCCTCTTCTAATGTGCATGCAATTAAATTGACAGCTAACACGTATGAATTCATCTATATCAATAGGTATCACAAATGTTGCAAAAAGGGAAAGGAACAAGGGTGCAAAACAACTTGATGCACTTATGAAAGTAAGCTTACCATTATTTTTCTATCTTGAGCATTTAATATGTGAATGAAGCCATTGTTCTCTTGTGTTACCAAGTTTTCTTACTGCTATGATATTGCCATTGTCTACATCTACAGGAGTTGGCGGCTCCCTTAAGAGACTATGTGGATAATTTTCCTAAGAAAAAATATTTGCACCCGTACGAAAGATCACTAGTTGAACTGACCCTTGGAGATGGAAATTATGAAGAGGTAGTTCTTGATTAAAGTAATTTGTACCTTCTTTTACTTACCAGAGGACTAGCAGTATTTTTTTGAATAATCTCTCAATGTCTACAGAACACCTAGTTTTCTTTTTTCCTTGGTGATATTGGGGTAAGCACTATTCTATCTTAATTAGTGTAGTGCTGTTGAAGAATATTTTCACATAAGATGACTGCTTAATGTCATTGTGAAACATTTAATATGAGTATGCACATTTCTATGAATTGTTTCTCACTACCTCTCTTCTCCATCATTCTGCTCTTTCACTCGCCTTAGCAATACAAGAATGAATGGTTCAACTTCTTCATTTTCATTTGCTGTGATGTAGTTGTGCTGGGTTCTTCACAGGCTCACTTTTCCCTTCTTATCTTTTACATACATTGTAAAATCTATAATCAGAGACTTAAATAAGTGGGACTTCACAACAGTGTTATATGCATTAAAAATAGAATATCACATGATATAGATGATGTGGATGCTATACGATGTCACTGAAGTTCTCTTCTAGGGGCTTGGGATTGTCAGTCTCATGACCACACACTTTCTGTGGCAGGTATTGATGAAAGTAGATACTTTGAGGAAGAAGGTGATATCTGTGGGTAAAGAACATGCTTCTCTCTGTGCTAAGGTAAATATCTAATTTTAGATTTAGTATCCTTCAGTAATGATATAGTTGCATTCTGCACCTTTGGTTGGCAACTGACTGTTATTGTAGCTATTCATTTTACCTGATGAAATTGATGCAAGAATTATGTATTTCATCCTTCTCTTGTCATGATTTATCTGCTTTCAGTTCTGCAAATAGTAGTGAAATTGCTATGGTTGTGTTCAGTATATGTCACCTGACTTGATGTGAACTGTATAGTCCTTGTCCAAGAGAGAAGCAGAGGAAAGGTTGAATCAGGGTAAAGAAAAACTTGAAGAAATCTTTCATCATGAAGGGAAGGCTATCGACGAGTTGTTGGACATCGCAAAGGTGCTTTGCATTTTGAAGATACTATTTTCTTTCTTACATCAACCTGCTACAGATTTTTCTACCAGGGCCATCACATTCAGCAACTTGACAACTTTCAATAAGATGACCTTTGGCACATGTTTGGTTTTGTATGCCTGGCTCTGTTATAGGATCCTGGTTTATGCATGCGCTATATCCACTTGATTTAAAAGTTACGGAGTCAGGGGTATTTCTATACGGGTATTGTTTGATTTGCTAATTGGGGAGGTATTGAGTGACTGTAGATATCATTTCTCCATGTACCATTCTGTTCTTTCCTCTTTATAATTTTTTGTCAGCCTTTTTCTATTGTTCATTGGTGTTTCAATTTTACTTCTACTGAAGAGTTCTTAACTTACCAAGAGACTGATATAAAATGAATATTTCCAGATCTCTTAGTATAAAATGTCCACAAGGTCTGTTGGTGCTGGTTATTGGTAAACTTTAGTGACTGCTCTTTTTAAGTTTTATGGAAATGCTGGGGATAATTGTTAATTGCACCAATAAAGCCTGTGTACATGTGTTTGATGGATTATGTTGATTCAAGGAAATTTGAACTGACAACCTCCAGCTTGATTTCCGAAACCTTTGGTGAAATTATACATTATGTTGTATGTGAAACATAGAGTCTAATAGTTCTGTCATGGTCTTAGACTTAGCTGTACTCATTAGTTCATTCCGGGGGGCTCCTTTATGCATGAAGATTTTCAGCTTATAGATCTTTTATTAGTTGTTTAATAGAGGACTACTTAAGATCTCCGATTATGAATACTTTTGCAGACATTGAGGGCAATGCCAGTAGTTGATCTTAAAACCCCAACTCTTTGTCTTGTTGGAGCTCCGAATGTGGGAAAGTCCTCTTTGGTCCGTATACTCTCGACAGGAAAGCCTGAGGTACATTCAATATCTTAGCTTTGCAGAGATATCCTTTATTTATTCAGTGTGACAATTTTGTCAGACAGTAAGAATTAGTATATGCCTCTTTATATGTATGGTTTGGTTATTTTGGTTTGGATTTTGTGAGACCATTATCGTTCTCTCTTATTTTTGCATGGGAATCTCCTTGCACTCCCATTGGCATCCTCTTTAGTGTGACTGTGCAAATGCTCATCCTGAGGAGAATAGGGTAGTCCATGGTGTTCTTGTACTGTTTCCCTATTGTCTACTTTGGTGATGATGCACTATGTTCATAAATGTGGATGTTCTAGCATGCATATCTATTGATCTTGATTGGAAATATATGCATTTCAATCATTGAACCCTTCCATCGGATACTTGTCTACATCATAACTAGAAGTATATTGAAAATAAAAGGGAACCTTAAATTGTGCATCCTTTGTTAAGTATTTGCATCTGAATCTGATTTGACTTTACTGGATATTAATGTCAAGAAATTATTGCTTGCTCATTGATGTTTGTTGAGGCTAAGTGATCACTTCTTCTCTTTGCTTAGATCTGCAACTACCCCTTCACCACACGAGGAATTCTTATGGGTCACATTGCTTTAAACTACCAACGTTTTCAGGTCCAGTCCCTTAACTTGACTACCTTTTTCTGTCTTTGATAAGCCCCTCACTTGACTACCTGTGGTTGCTCTACTTTATCACAGTGGAGTGGTAACTAGGGTTTCTTTTTCTCCTGGGAGCCGGAGATGGAGGAGCAAGTATCTGTTTTGCTTGTGCTATATAATACTGGGGGAAATTTTTACCTTGACTTCTTTTTGGTGGTTCTGATGTTTTTCTGGTAGCTTTATCTTTATTAGTGTCTACTATCTGTTGTAGTTTTCCATTCTTTTCTTGCTTCAGACTGTAAAACATCAAATTTTGTTCAAAGATGTATTGCCATAGTTTTCTAATCTGGCACACTGAAAGCGGGTTTATGGACAATATTTCACCGTACAGATTTACCTTTTTCACATGGAAGATCATATGAGAATGATTAGAGATGTAAAATATGGCTTCTTGTTAAATATTTCATACTTTAAGGTGAGGAAATTTGGGACAGTTAAAATGGACTCTTGGCTGCACAAGCGATTCTTCTGATAGCAAATGAAAGTTTGGCTACTTTTGCCTTGCTGCTGTGTCTTTAACTAATTTGTTGGAAGATCATGGGATGAAAATGGTGAGGGATATGAAAACAGGTTTATCTTTTTTCTTGATTGTGGCCTCCAATCCTTAAGTTGAGGAAACTTTGGGTGACAGCCAGGAGCTGCAAATCTTGAAGCTGCTCTATTATTAGTTAGACGATGTTAAGGCAGGAGTTCTGTGTTGTTTTATTGTCATCTCCAAGATTGGACATGTTGGTGGGTTATGGATTGCTTGGAATTTATTAAGTCAATTGCTCAGGTCCAAATCATGCTCAATTCATTTTCATGCTGTATTGATTGTTGTTTGGAATTGATTGCAGGTGACAGACACCCCTGGTTTGCTAAGGAGACATGATGGTGAGTCACTTGGAATAAGCAATGTAACATTGTCAATGTGGATATGCCAAATGTCAAAAAAAGAGGCTAAATCGATGGTTTTGCCTTGTCTAAGCAAGCTGTTTATAGTCGAACAAAAAATCTTAAGCTTTCTAGGATGACATAGGACACAAATTCACCAAAAGATGTGGCTTTTCTGGCAGAATAACATGTTTTTTTTCAGCGTAGTTCAAATAGCTAGAGTTGAACCCTTGGTTCCATGTAGAGGATCAGCTTTGTTCTTATTTCATGCATCCACCTAAAAGGAAACTTTTCTATGTGCTTACAGCTGTCTTATGTCGATCTGCAGAAAACAGGAATAATTTGGAGAAGTTAACACTTGCTGTGCTATCACATTTGCCAACAGCAATACTCTATGTGCATGATCTCTCTGGAGAATGTGGAATGTCGGCTTCAGATCAGGTATCTCTGTCATGATTGTAAATAAACAAAAATATACATACCTCCACACAAACACACACATACATAGCTGTCAAATTTTATTAGATCCAAATCCTGTCTCATGACCTTCCACAAGAGGTGATGAAGTCTTTAATTCCTGTTGCTTTTATCTTTAACTTCTTTTCAAACACATTTTGCTATATTTATTTCCTATTCTTGTTTTTCATCCATATTTGCTAATGTTAACATTTTCATTCTGGCTGTGGAGTAGGACAGTTGGGAGTGATTTATTTCTTTTCCTAGAAGTCAGTTGGAAGTCATTTACTTACGACTAGGGTGCAATCGAGCTGAGTCGAGTTGTTAATATTAGATACTTGAACTTGTTTTTCAATTTGAAAACTTGAAGCTCAATCTAGCCTGATCAAGTATCTACTTCCCTACTCAAGCTTCACTTGATACCAAACTCAGATAGTCAAGTATTCAACTTGATTGCTGTCAAATGAAATGGACTTCCAAGAAGTGTGCTTTCTCCAGTGTTGCATTGGCCAGTAGTGGACTTTCAAGAAGTTTGCTTAATTATTTTAATAAATGTTCAAATCTTATGGAATGAGGTGGAAGTCGCGTTCAAGGATGTTGATCTAATTTCAAGTTCTTCTGTTTTGGTGGAATGTCAATCAACCTGTCGATAAATGCAAAAGTAGGACCTACTTTCTTATTTCTCCATTTATCTACAGAAAATCTTGGGCAAGCATGTTGGAACAGAGAGAAGAAGCCTTTAAGCAAGAGTATAGCAGCAATCAAATGAAGAAAAATTATAGAGCTGAGAATATCGGGAAAACTACTTCACGAAAGGGGAAAAAATCGTAAATCTGAAGTTTTCACAATGCAAAACTGCCTAGTTGTGTATTTAGAAGTCATTGAATTATTTAAAAGAAAAGGTAGAGAATATCCAAATATCAAACAATGAACTAGCTGAGAATCTGTAGAAAACTTGAACATCAGCTTGAGGATAATTGAATGCTTGACTATCTGAAATGTGAGAAGAATGCCTTGTTGGAAAATATCCCTTGGAGGATGTCTTTTTTGGTAAGGTCCCTAGGAGGATGTTGACGATGACAAAACCCATAAAACACATAGCTTTCAAACATAAATGAGTTGTGTGTGTGCATGATATACGTTTGCAGAAGCAAAAAGTTTAGAACCAAAGTTTTATAGAGCCAAAACGAATGTGTGCTTCAACATGTTGCTATGTGTTTATCACAACAAATATACCAGCAAATGCATTCATCCAAGGATTTTAAAACATACTCCCCCTTGCTAGATGCTTGTCCCCCATTTGGTCACATGACTAATATTGAAACACAAAACACATTCAAGATAAGAACATAGCATTGGAGAGAAACATATAAAGGAAACCTCCACTTTATTTAGTATAAAAGTCAAGCAAGGCAAATATTTAGCAGTTGTACATGAAGACAAAAGGTTTGCTCCTAGACTAAGGTAGATGGGTTAAGCAAAAGGCATTAGGAATTCATTTTCCGGTGGAAGATAAACCTGATGCCGCGAGCTCGCTCTTGCCTATGGTTCCTTTGAAAGCCCGGAACAAGCTCCTTGAGTTGATTGTTCATGAGAGTCAATTGAGAGCTAAAGCCCTTTTGATAAGCTTCTACATCTGTTTTGCTTGATAAGCAAAAGGCATTCATTTGTTTGCCCTGCTCATATGAAGTTCCTGTAGGTACCAATATCAGCTTCCACCTTTTGTGAGATCTTCTACATGGCATGTTCCTCACGAATCACTAGATGAAATCAAGAGCATTCCTGGAAAAATCAAAGGGGTTATGGGAAACATGATGGAACTACTGAGAATATTTGATGAGAGGTTGAAAGCTGTCGAAAAATTCACAGTGGACAATCCTGACGCTGCCAAAAAATGGAAGCTGGTGTTGGTACCTATGGAAACTTGACTACAAAGAGAGCAAACAGGCGAACGATTATAATTAGATCTTTTGCTTTGAGTTGACCACATGAACTGTCAACTCCAGGAACTCCTTCCTATGGCAAGGCGGTATTTGTGCTTTTGGCTAGTCTATTAGAATTCAGCCTGATTGAGTTGCTAGAGCTGGGAGAGGACATAGGCACAAAGTTATGAACTTCTGTAAACTGAGCACGCAATTTCTCTTTCCCTGAATTTTTTAAATTTTTGCTGTTTATATTCCTTGTTCACCTGCGGGTCCAAAACCAATTTTTTTAAAAGGGGTTTGTTCTACAAAATCAGTTTCAGTACCCCGCTCCCAAACTCTTGGTGGTTATCAGAGGGCCTAACACGCCTTGTCAGAGTCACAGTGGAGATGGAGTATGAATGGGGGAAATGTTCAACTCTAACTCTGGGATGCATAGGGTTTGTTCCTCTAAATGGGAAATTGATGGGGTTCTCAAGGTGGAATACTCATGACCCCAAGTTAGAGAGGATGCCCTGTCTAGTTGAACACTTTTAGTGACCAAAATGGAAAATTCATGAAAGAGAGGAACAGCATTGTCTTTTCTTTTTCTTTTTTTCTTTTTTTTTTTTTTGGTGAAATTGGAAAATAGATTTAGGGTGGAGGTTTTACTTTGAGTATTTTGTTTGATAGACATTTAGTGAAACCTTAAAATGTACACTATAGAAGATAAATTGCTTGATTAAGCTTGTGAGGTGCATGGGTCGAGTATTTTTGGGATTGGATTTGGCTCGACAAGCTACTTGACTTAAACTTGAGTTCGAAATAAATTGGGCCAAGCTTGGGTGAACTATGATTTTTGAAAACAATTGTGCAACTATGTTATTAGCATGAAAATTATCCCATTCTTTGCAAATTCTTTGATGTAACAGCACTGTTACATCAAAGGTTACTGGGAGAAATGTTGTTTGTTGAAACTACATTGTTTGCATTTTAAACGTGTCTAATATGTAGGCAAGGTTATGGAGGGAAACGTGTAGTTATTTCTCACAGTTGACAGTGTCATAGAAATTTTTTTTTTTTTTTTTCAAAATCTTTGTTCATGTATATATATATATATATATTCAATCGACATAAAATAGTGCCTGTATTCATTTCTCTCAGTTCCAAGAAAAACTAGGTCTTGAGCACTGAAAATTGAAATCCTTGTCTTTTTCACTTATATGAAATATTGAGCTTTGTTTGTGCTGCTGTTCCAAATTGTTCCTCACACCACATTTCTGCAAAGATTTGGTTTGTGCCGAATTCAGTTGAAACAGGAGCTTCGCTTTCCCTATGTGCACCTTTCCACTTTTTAAAGTTTGCAGCATGCTTCCTTATCTCCTGGCTATTAAATAAGTTTGCACGCTCTGGATTTTGTATTCTGCAGTACTTGATCTACAAAGAAATCAAGGAACGGTTCAATGATCATCTCTGGCTTGATGTTATATCCAAGAGTGATCTGTTGCAAGAGTCCCCTGTTGTATTTGTTTCTGAAGATACAACAGTTGATGACGATGAGATGGTCCAGTACAGGAAAGAAGGACCTGATGGAGCAATTCATGTGTCTGTGAAGAGTGAACGAGGGCTCAATGAGGTTAGTAACCTTTCCTTTTTAGGCCATATACTAACCTTACTTCTCTATTTTGAACTTAATATATGTTAATTTACACTTAATGTGTGTATTTAAGCTGCATAGGTCTGCAGCAGTATCTTATGTTTGAATTGCTTGTTGATTTGAAGGTCTGTCTTGGATAATTTGAGGAATGATCAATCATTTTCCGTGTCTTTATGGTGCTTGTGATTTGTGAGTTGCGTTGCCTTCTTATGATTCGTTAGATTCTTCAACTTGACCTCATGTTTCCATTCTGCAGCTAAAGCAAAGTGTTCACAAGCTGCTAGTTGCTCAGATAGACAGGATTCAAAACCAAACGAGCGTCACATGTCCGGAAAATCTCACATAAAGGTTCTCTCAGGTTCATCCTATGGCAAATCAGTCAAAGTGAGGGTTTCATATGTTAGAGGCTTTCTTAGTCTTTACCTCTTGGTGGGTTCCAATGAAAGCAAGCAGCAATCCATGAACTGGTCAACTGTTTTACTTGGAGTTGCCACAATCTGTCCGAGATCACCCTTTGGTCCACTAACAGTGCTCATGCAGGAGAACCGTCCAACACTATCTGCTTCAGTGACCAAGGCCATATTTTTCGTGACCCTTCTCTTGGTCCCTGATGAAATTCGGCTCATTGCAGGTTCGAATTCTACTTCAATTTTTGCCTTAGAAGAAAAATCCTCACTAATCCTTTGATCAATCTTGGAGGCATCTATACTTGCCAACGCTTTTGGATACAACTCAATCTATGTATTCTGTATGATAGTTATGGTTGTGTTGTAGCTCTGGTGCGCTAGAGCCATGGTCAGCTGGCGCTGCAATATAAAATTTTGTAGCTTATATGTTTGGCAATATATATTTTATAGCTACAGCACCTCAAAACTGAGTGAAGTAACTTCCTAAAAGCTGTTTTAAGCTAGTAACGAAGGTGCCATAACTATTAGGAGTATGTCGAAGATCTTATAAATGCGAGCACATCCCTTTACAGAGCTGAAGCTGTTGTAGGAACAATGTACGGAACATTCTTTTAGTACAACTTTCCTCATTATGATCGATTTTTGGCTTTTAAAAATGTAGTTTTGGCTCCTTTTTGGATCCTTTTCCCCTTCACATTATTTTGGCTCATCCCTTTTGAGAGTAAATCGCGTCATTTTTTGAGAGTAAATCGAAAATAAGGGTGGGCAGTTTCATATAGGGTTGTGCCTTGTTTTGGACCCAAGCAGTGAGGGTGTGCAATAAGAACCACTTGAACTGGGAACCACCTAGACTAGCCGGTTATAGATGGTTCCTAGGAGCACCTGTGTTGTTCCAAGTTTCATAAAATTGGAATTGGTGACTGGCAATGGACGGATCCGACCAGACCGATATTGAAAGTCTCCAATTAGCTTAAAGCCTAAAAATGAGCCACGCAAGAATAATAGCCCGCTAGAAAGAGAAATAAGTTGATCTTGGAGAAAGTAAAAGCCCACAACAAAAGGAAAGCCCATGCCCTGTAAAAGAAAGCCCTCTCTCTCTCTCACGTCTGCAGACGTAAACCAAAATGGAGCGCTTCAACGCAGCAAATTGAATGAAAATCGAACACTCACTCACAAAGACGACACCAGAACGGAATCCACTCTCTCTCTCATTTCTCTCTATCCATACATAAGCATCTGTTTTGTTCAGTTGGACGAGAAATTTTAGAGAGCATATGCACTCTGTAAAAAAAAAAATCCTCTCCCTACATCATTTTTGTTGGACCGGACTATCTAGGTATTGGACCAATTTGAGGACATGTGATTTAGTTCTTCGGTTCGTGGATAGGATTGGATTGGGTTGGGAACCAATCACCCCTACCGAATAGTGCCAAGTCCATGGACCCTAATGGGCCATTTTTTTTATTGGATTAGGGACAATGACGATGAGTCATTGATTATATCAACTGATTATTTGATAAATGGAACTCATTTAGCTTTAAGGCAAGTAACCTTCGTTATTTCCTACAAATCAACAACAAATTTTTTGATTATTTCCATCTAAACCTTTTTTTGTTTACAAGACTAGGAAGGACAGAGATTAATCAATCTATTCCAGCTTTAAATTTAGCCTTCTCAGCCACACAGAATGAAGTATCATGTGGACCACATCGAACGGCTTTGCTGGCCGATGCAACTCAAAGTGCCTTGTAACTTTGACCACTCTTTTTTGCAATTTCACGTACTTTTGATTTGGGATCGCTTGCAAAATCGTCTTGATATCTTTTATCTTCTTAACTGGAATCTGAATTGAGAATTTACTCCAGTTAAGAACATTGCTAAATGGCAACCGATAATCGTCCGTGATTATCACAGGAACGCATCCTGCGTAAATTGATTCCACGATCCTCGGGCTTGCTACTTCGAACCCGCTAGGGCACAAGCAGAACTTGCTCTTCCCCATCAATTGAGTGTAGTTTTGGCCCTTAGGAAGATGCTCGTGTACTTGGACGTCAGCATCTTTGTCCTTCCAATGCTCGAACAAGAGTTCACGGATGAAGCCGTGTGCTCGCCCCGCGAAGAAGGCGAGGATTGTGCGGTTGCTAGGATCTAGCCCTAAGCGAGGAGGGCTGAGTTTCCCGCGAGTTAAGTAGACTTCCACCATGGAGACATCTATTTCTGGTCTGAATCCTTCTGAAGTGTTGGCATTGCAGAGGACTCTGATGAAGTTCTTGAAGAGCTCACGGTTGGCTGATGAGATATCCGGACCCTTCAGGAACAACGACCAATTCAAGAGAAGAAGATATGAACATGTTGCTGAGATTCAAATTGCGAATGGTGGCAATTGAGAAAAGATCCACAAAGGGTGATCGATATTCGATTCCAGTAATTTAAAGAATGATAGGCGATAAATGAAATGTCATCACCTATCTTTCCTCCGTTTGACTCTCTTAACAGAATAATTAAAATAAAAAACATAGTGAAATATGAATATTATATCCATACACCCAAAACAGTGCAACTCACAACAAATTCACGAAAATATATAAATATCTTGTATTTTCTATATGGTGACTAATTTTTTCCACCCAATCACTAAAATAAGTATAATAAGTGAAAGAAAATAGCTTAGAAATTAGCAGTAGAAAGATTGAGTTACATTTCCTGGTACATAAAAAAAAGAAAAAGTACATATGAGCAAGACTTTTACGCCAAGATTGGTTGATCAATCATTTTGGCTTGAAGCGGGTTCAATTCAAAAGATCAACCAGAGTTTTCACTATGATTTCCATGCGTTACCATAACAAAAGATTGAGCAAAAATTAGTGGATGGTTAGGAACACCAAACTACATAAAGGATTGGTAATGGAGATTATTTATGTAAATTATTCAAAGGGAATTTTACATAACATAAAAAGAATAAAAGGACTTTTGATCTTCAAATATCTCAAAACTTTGAACAGCTGTCATCTAACGCAGGACCTCACGGTGAGTTTACAAGAGATTCCATTTAATAATAACCTTGAACAGTACGAAACTGATTTTGATATCCTTAGCAAAGCCATAGAAAATAAAAATCCCTTTCTTAAAGGATTTACTGCTATGAAGACCTGTGCATCCTCTTTTAATAAATTGCCCATGCCAGGTACAATGAACCGACCAAAAAAAGAAAAAAAAAAACGCCAGATACAATATGGTATAAATTCCAAAATTTAATTCTCTATTCTCTCATCGGTCCTTCTAACTCCAAGGGCTATTTTAAATCCATCTTAAACTCAAGAGATGGTGTTTAGAACTTCGACAGGTCATGTACATATTAATTCTCTATCACCCTATTTGCCTAAAATTCCGGATTGGAATTATATGATAGCAATGAAGCTAAATTCAATAAGAAATTCCATATCTAGTAATGCCGCATATATGCAATATATTTAGAATTTTCAAAACATTGAATGGCACAAGTATGATCTTACTTACCCAGTCATGACAAGAGGCCATGAAATGATCAGCACCACCGCTACGATTCCAATACCTATACCTATTTGCTACGACGCTAATGTAATCACCTGCGAATCTCTGCAATCTCTCCCGTGAGTAGTCGCTCATGGAGAGGATCGGCTTGTACACGTAGTTGATGACGTTGGCCACACTGAAAGGGAGGAAGAAGGCGTGCGCCTCGTCAGGACGGCGAGCCCTGAACGGGTTTTGCTTGTCCTCCATCTCGTCGATGAACTGGCCTTCGATGCTGTATACGCCTCTCATCGGTCCATAGTGGACCAAAGGCTGGTCTCCTTCTCTGTATGTCCATATCTTGAATCTCTTCATCATCTCTATGTGGCTTCTGTCCCAGTAATCCAGAAATAAGGTAAGAAAAGCTCTGTGTTAGGCATACATGCATGCACTTAACATAAAACTTGAAGATTAATATATACTCAAACCGTTTATAAAATAAGAGCTGTGTTCTCTAAGGGAACTCGAGAGAGTGTAGGACTTTTAACTGATGAAAGGCGTAATGGTTCCTATAAACATTTCCTCTGGGAATGAAGGTCTCTTCCTTGTTGGAAACATAGCTCCGGGACCGAATGGCTTTCCGAATCGCCGCACGGGCTTGAGCCAGATCGTCTTCGATTCTATCTAAACTACTCTTCTTCTACATGCGCCAGAAAAACTTCCCTCGTTAACCCACAAACATTAAAATAGACATTGTGAAGTGGTAATACGAAATAGATTACACAATGATACACGTGACGATACTCACTTTGATACAGCTGGCGTTATGTCTCGAACTGCTTTTATACGTGGAGGTCGAGAGGAGCTCATTAACTGCAGACGATGATGGTCTTATTTTGAGGCTGTTGTAAGAAAAAGAGAGGTCGGAAACAGGATTATCGTGATTTCCATTGAACGGAGCATAATAGAGAAAGACAAGAAGAAGGATGAGACTAATTGCTGGAATCAGAAGGAACTGTGAATAAGGGAAGTTCATAGATGACATCTTCTTGAACATGAACATGAGAAGGTATGCCTGCAGAGAGCTATATATACAAATACAGAAATAACTAATTAAGCAAGCTTGACCCTTACGTTATCTCCTCCACTTTTTTGCAGCGAAAAATGCTCTAGGTAGACTTTTTCTGTTTGAATTTCGACTGCAGCTTGAAGACGTCACTTCCGTTAATGGAGCGAGGGTGGCCCCACTCAGTTTAGCAGTTTGCCTATCACCTATCTAAAAATCGTTCATGTAGTATGTATTTAGGCAGAAAATTCATATAATTGTCGATCCTTCTGTGTCTCGGGCTAGAATAGATTTGTGAATATCACGTAAATTATCAATCTGTTTTAGAAACCTGATTAAATTTGATTAGTGCATTCTAAAAAGAAGTTGAAAGCGGCAAGGGATATACGCTGCCGACATTACTAAAAAGGATAACGAGAATGGTTCCTTACGGCAAGCTTCTGCTAAGATCAATGCAGATGCTGCCTACCAATGTTCACGAGAAAAAGAAAAATGAGAAGGATATTACTTAACGGCTGAGACGAAATTAGATATATCACTTGTAACTTCTACAATCATAATGAACATACATTTTGACCAAAGCAGAAAGCCTGAAATAAGTCGCGGGGACTTAATAGTAGCATGAAAATGTGTTATAAGGTGTATTTTCATAAACTCGGTATTGTACATTTTGCAATAGCAATGGCGATTTTCAGCTTGCCATGGGAAGACTCTTAGATAGTATGGAGCTTATGCATTTATGCCATTTCAAAATCGCAGTAAACGGATCATGCCCGGATTTAATTTGTATATAAGTAATTCAAACTACTAAATTGGTCAATGTCAAGATGATCAACCCTTTGTTCCACATTCAACAATTCATCTTTCTTATGTTCCTACCCTTTTAATGATCTTTCACGATATAACAGGTCCTTCAAACACTTCATTGACCGAGTCCTGTTTAAACTGAGCCAAGCTTGTTTCTGTCAATTGCCATTAATGTTCGCATAGTTCAATCCCTTCTCCCACGCAAGAAGAAGAACTTGGCCTTTGTACTGCATATCCAAGTCGGCTTGATAACGGTGTGACCTGCCATAGTTTCTCAATAAGAATAGATGGAGCCAAAAGATTTTTTTTTCCCCATATGCATGCACCTATAAAATGTAATTTCTTTAAGAATATCTTATGCATGCCAAGAAGTAGAAATGCTTTCTTTAACTCCCACAAATGATCCAAAAGCATACAAAAATCGGATTAACCTCAACAAATTACAAAAAGGAAAAAAGGTATAGGGAAGGGGAAAATTATCTAAAAAGTCATGAATCTATTGTACGGCGGCCAACTCGATCCTCAACATTTCAATTGTGCCAATTTTATTTTAAGTCTTTTAATAATTTGCCAATTTAATGATAAATCTTTCATATGTATTGGTAGATTTTGTATGTTTATTGGTAGAAATATATAGGGATCATATTGTCATAAGCACCATATTCGGGTTTTCATTTTCACTTCACTTGCCCTAGGTTGAGTCATCTTTAAACTTATCTTACGTGCTATGATAAGGATCCATCCCTTGACACTATGGAGCATGGCTATTGACCCCACCAATAAGGTTGTCTTATACGTCTTTTATTATGCTACGATACACTTGCTAAGTATATTTTATTATAAGAAATGCTCGACTTCCAAAGCGTTGAATACCTATTCGGGGCATAGGAAACTGTCATATTTCTTTTTTCAGATCTCGAAAAATTTGTGCCCTAAGGGCGCTTTTTAAGCAACGAGAAAGGGTTAGCTTCTACGGGACAACGGCATTAACGCTGTCACCATGACAAGGTGCATGTTTCTTATTGTGTGGTTACGCAATCAAATCCTCTCTTGCACTGCATTCTAAGTTGACAATAGGGCCTTTGCCTTTTTCCACCCTTTGTGCATGGTCCCCTACAATGAGCACCTTCGAAAATCTAGAAGAAATCTCTAAATTTCATGATTTTATTATTCGATTACAATTTAAACCAGCAAATCAGCCCAAAATACAAGAAAAGAACTTAAACCAGCATGCATGCATGGATGGATCGTCTTCATATCCATCCACAAGTCAAGGTCTTCGTCGAGTGTGCAATTTAAATCTGAAGAAGTCCAGGTCTTCTGGGGTTTGGCGTGTTGATTTTTGCTACCATCATCAGATCATAGCTACACGATCGACTAGAAAGGTTCCTGGTGAAGAACTCGAGGTCTTTTGGGGGATTCATGTCTGTTGATTGGCGCATCAATACGCGTTATTATGGTTCCTAGAAGTCATACTCTTGGGGGAATTTTGTTGGTGATATTTGGCCCAAACAATTTTTAACTCATCGTGAAGGAAGGTCCATAAAGCAATTTTCCACCTTTATGTTTTCTTTTTTTGACTAACGTGCCTTCAACATATGATGCTGATGACAACAATTGATTCTATCCTTTATAATGTATGGTTATACTTTATCTCTTCTCATCAGACGTGGTTCGTGAGCACGAGTAAATAATAATAGTTGATATGCTAAAATTGATTTACAAAATTTCCATACCTAATGATTTGGCACACCCTCATTGGTGGTTAAACTCGAGCCGCTTATTTAAACCCCTTTCATGAACCCATGTTAATACATCTAGCATTACTCTTGCATGAACTGCCATAATCTCTCTAGACAATTAATTAGCCACAGTTGTAAAACCAAGAATTTCCTTTAGCTAGCTAACGTAATAGTCAAGCGTGCTAAAATTGATTTACGAATTTGGTATATCAACTTATAAAATAAGTTGCAAGCGGACTTTTTAAGACAGTGAACCATGTTCAACCCCAAAAACAATCCGCCTCATCATTTGGCTCGTCGATTGTGTAAACCGTCGTTCGTACACTCATAGTTATGATATATTCCAATTATTTTTCTTCCTCGAGTGGGGGAACTTCAAGGGAACTTAATCGGTACTTTTTCAGGAGAATTTCAGTGAAACAACTTTTGGAGCTAAAATTATATTTTACTGCTCACGTGCCATATATCCTCCTTGTGTTAAATTATGTCTCAAGTTTTCGCCGAAAAAAAGAAGAAGAAGTATTTCCTCTTTGGATGTCTACGCCGAAGTCTCCGAGAGAATCTGTTTTTTAGGATGGCCGAATTCTTCTTATCCGGGTGAGGCCCAAAAGTCAACAAACTCACGTCCGAAGAAAGAAGAATCTGCAGCACCATTCTGTGAAGCCAAAATAGGAAATTTAGTGGTGGGCCCAAGGTCAAAGTTTTGACCTTGGGCACACATGTAAACATATATAAACAGAATTCTTTTGCAGGTGAAAGATAAGCCGCCGAAGGAGCTGCGAAAGAAACCCTACGTACGTGAGAAGCCGCGCACATCCGCGCCGCTTGAAGAAGATCCCAAGATCTTGAAGCCTCGCGAAGCTGTACGTAGAGAGTTTTGTCGCGCGGTAATTTGTGCCGTGAGTTTATACCCAAGCAAGTTGTTATTTATACACTTAGAGTTTGGGGTTAAATTTAGGTGCGGGAAACACTTGAGCGATTGTAAACTCTGATTCTCCAATTTTAGTGGATTATTTGCTGCTGGCTCTCCCCGTGGACGTAGGTACCGATACTCGGACCGAACCACATAAATTTCTGGTGTTCTGATTTTCTCGTTTATTTCTCTGGTGATTTCGCGTTGACGTAATTTGCAAGATCCTGTCGTTTCCGCGTAGTATATCCCAACAATTGGTATCAGAGCATGGGTTGGATTTCTTGATTGTGATTTGGGGCTTTTGCTTGTCTGATTATTATATGGAAATTCTATTATTGCAATTATGTCTGAGAGGAAATCTGAGATTGAGAAGTTTGATGGGAGAAACAACTTTGTGTTATGGAGCATCAAGATGTGGGCTTTATTGACAACACAAGGTTTGGCCAAGGCACTAGATGGCGAAGATGAGTTGCCGATTATAATGAAAGCCTCAGAGAGGGTAGAGCTTATGCAAAAAGCAAAGAGCATAATCCTGTTAAATTTGTTGGATGAGGTCTTACTAGAGGTTATTGAGGAGAAGGATGTCGCAGCATTATGGGCAAAACTTCAAGCACTCTATGTGAAGAAAAGTTTGAACAATCGCTTATATATGCTGAAAAAGATGTTTCAGTTTATATATACTGAAGGTACGTCTATTAGAACCCACCTAGATGAATTTAATAAACTCATGTTGGATCTGAAGAACGTCGGTAAGATTCTTGATGATGAAGAACAGAGCATGATGTTGTTAGCCTCTTTACCAGAGTCATGGGAGCACTTTACTGATTCGCTGTTGCAAGGGCGTACTACTATTACCTCAGAGGAGGTAAAGTCCGCCTTATTCTCTAAGGAGTGGCAGAGAAAGTTGCGAGATGACGGTCTGGTGAAAGGGGCAGTGCAAGCACTGAGATTCGGGGTAGAGAACAACATCGAGAGCCTAGTAGCAGCAGAGGTAAAAGCAGATCAAAATCACGCAATAAAAAGTCCAAAGGACGCGTGAAGTGCTTTGAGTGTCACAAGGAGGGGCACATCAGGAGAGATTGTCCAAAACAGAGGAATAAAGTTGATAAGCAAAATGCTACAACCAGTGTGGCAAAGGTTGCTGAGGGGAGCAATAGGGATGCAGAAGCTGTCTTATGTGTGACTGCTACTTCGTCAGGAGACGAATGGGTGCTAGATTTGGGGTGTTCTTATCACATGACGCCTCATAAGAACTGGTTTACTACTTACCAAGCTGCAGATGATGGTAGGGTTCTTTTGGGGAATAATGCAGTCTGTAAGGCTGTGGGGATAGGGACAATTCGGATCCGGATGCACGATGGGGTGGTTCGCACATTGATAGATGTGAGGCATGTACCGGAGCTCAAGAAGAACCTTATTTCTCTGGTGACACTCGATGACATCGGGTGTAGGTACACCACTGAAGGTGGAGTACTAAAGATCTCTTGAGGTGCTATGACAGTGATGAAAGGGAAAAAAGTGAATACTCTCTATCATCTACTGGGAGAGACCGTGACTGGAAGTACTGCAGTTTCATCAGGTGAGTCAAATTCAAACTTGACTCAGTTATGGCATATGCGTTTAGGGCACATGAGTGAGGCAGGTATGACGATGCTGAGTGAAAGGGGGTTGTTGAGTGGTTAGAAAACAGGGAAGCTGGACTTATGTGAGCACTGCATCTATGGGAAGCAGCACAGAGTTAAGTTTACTACAGCTATACATTCGACCAAACGACCTGTTGAATATATTCATTCAGACGTCCGGGCCCGTCTTCGATTCCTTCGAAAGGAGGTGCCCGATATATGCTGACTTTTATCGACGATTATTCGAGGAAGGTATGGGTATACTTTCTGAAGCACAAATATGATGTGTTTGATCGGTTCAAGAAATTTAAGGCATTGATTGAGAAGCAGTCAGATAAGCAAATCAAGTGCCTGAGAACTGATAATGGCATGGAGTTCTGTAGTAAAGATTTTACCGAGTTCTGCGAGAAAGAAGGTATTGTAAGACACCGCACAGTACCTGGGACACCACAGTAGAATGGCGTGGCAGAACGAAAGAACAGAATCTTGCTTGAGCGAGCTCGATGCATGCTTTCGCATGCAGGACTTGGCAAGAAATTCTGGGCTGAAGCTGTGAATATGTCATGTTACCTGGTAAATCGATCTCCATCGTCTGCTATCGAGTGGAAGACTCCTGAGGAAGTATGGTCGGGGAAACCTGTTGATTATTCCGAATTACGTATATTCGGATGTCCTGCGTATGCTCATGCGAGTGATGGTAAGCTTGAGCCGAGGGCGAAGAAGTGCATATTTCTGGGTTATGCACATGGGGTGAAAGGTTACCGACTGTGGTGCACCGATCCCAGATCACCCGGTTTTCTAATCAGCAGAGATGTGATCTTCGACGAGACTGCAATGCTTCAACAGAGGAGTTCTGAGACACAACCAGCAGAGAAGACAGATCATCGTGTCATAAGTGAGGTGGAGCCTCAGGTGGAGACTCCAGAAACCTCGAAGATAATAGAGGTTGAGACTACAGATGAAACTGCAATTCCTGAAGTCGGTGATAGTGAACAACCAGCAAAGTCGCAGCAGACTATAGCCGCAAATAGAGAGAGAAGGCAAATTAAACCACCGGTACGTTATGGTTATACATATATTACTTATGCATTGATTGTAGGTGATGAGGTGGAGACAGATGAGCCTTCGTCTTACTCTGAGGCGATGCTAGTTCGGAGTCATCGCAGTGGCTAGGGGCTATGAGTGAAGAGATGGAATCACTCCATCGAAATCAGACATGGGAGCTAGTCAAAGTACCAAATAGCCAAAAGATTGTTGGAAGTAAATGGGTCTTCAAACGGAAAGAAGGCATTCCCGGTGTTGAAGCAGCGAGGTATAAGGCGAGACTTGTGGCGAAAGGGTATACACGTGAGGGCATTGACTACAATGAGGTGTTCTCTCCTGTGGTAAGACATACTTCTATTCGTATTTTACTTGCCTTAGTTGCTTCGCAGGATCTCGAGTTAGAGCAGCTAGATGTGAAAACTGCATTTCTTCACGGTGAGTTGGAGGAGCAGATTTACATGAGGCAACCGGAGAGATTTGCTATTCCAGGTAAGGAAGATCATGTTTGGTTGTTAAAGAAATCTTTGTATGGGCTGAAACAATCTCCTAGGCAGTGGTATAAACGTTTTGATGCTTTCATGGCTAGTCAAGACTATTCAAAAAGTCAGATGGACAGTTGCGTTTACTTTAGGAGATTGGAGAATGGTTCTTTGATTTATCTACTCTTATATGTTGATAATATGTTGATAGCAGCTAAGGATATGTCTGATATTGATGTGCTGAAAAGGCAGTTAAATACTGAATTTGAGATGAAAGATTTAGGTGCAGCAAAGAAAATTTTGGATATGGAGATTTTGCGTGACAGGACTGCAGGAGTTTTACGTCTATCTCAAAAGAAATACATTGAGAAGATCGTGGCACGTTTTAACATGCAGTCAGCAAAATCTGTAAGTACACCTTTAGCGAAGCACTTTAAACTTTCAGAAAAATTATCACCGTAGACTGAGGAGAAGGAAGAGCATATGTCCCGTGTTCCTTATTCTAGTGCCGTAGGTAGTATCATGTATGCTATGGTATGCACTAGGCCTGATATTTTACAAGCTGTGAGCGTGGTTAGTCGCTCTATGAAGCGTCCTGGTAAAGCTCATTGGGAAGCTGTGAAGTGGATCCTCAGATATTTGAAGGGGACAACAGACGTGGGTATAGTATACCGGAGGGACAGCAATGGCAGTGAGACCACTGGTTTTGTGGATTCGGATCATGCCGGTGACTTGGATGATTGCAAGTCTTTAGCAGGGTACGTGTTTACGCTAGCAGGTGGTGCAGTTAGTTGGAAAGCATCCTTACAGGATCACATTGCCTTGTCTTCGACTGAGGCAGAGTACATGGCACTAACCTTTATAGCGAAGGAGGCGATATGGTTACAAAGTTTGCTCTTGGACTTTGGGTTAGAACAGAAAAGTGTGGATATACACTGTGATAACCAATGTGCGATATATTTGGCGTATAATCCAGTTTATCACGAGCGAACGAAGCATATCAACGTTAGGTACCACTTCATCCGAGATGTCTTAGCTAAGGGTATTGTTATTGTCAAAAAGATTGCTACAGCAGATAACCCGGCAGACATGATGACTAAGTCTGTTCCTGTGACGAAGCTCAAGCTCTGCTTGAGCTCTATTGGCATCTGTGGAGAGTGAGCGCCCGTTGGGGCGTTGGGAGAGCAGCACGGATGATGAGCACTATAACTTGGCTTAAAACATCGAGCCAAGGTGGAGAATTGTTAAATTATGTCTCGAGTTTTCGCTGAAAAAAAGAAGAAGAAGTATTTCCTCTTTGGATGTCTACGCCGAAGTCTCCGAGAGAATCTGTTTTTTAGGATGGCCGAATTCTTCTTATCCGGGTGGGGCCCAAAAGTCAACAAACTCACGTCCGAAGAAAGAAGAATCTGCAGCACCATTCTGTGAAGCCAAAATAGGAAATTTATGGCACACACATAAACATATATAAACATAATTCTTTTGCAGGTGAAAGATAAGCCGCCGAAGGAGCTGCGAAAGAAACCCTACGTACGTGAGAAGCCGCGCACGTCCACGCCGCTTGAAGAAGATCCCAAGATCTTGAAGCCTCGCGAAGTTGTACGTAGAGAGTTTTGTCGCGCGGTAATTTGTGCCGTGAGTTTATACCCAAGCAAGTTGTTATTTATACACTTAGAGTTTGGGGTTAAATTTAGGTGCGGGAAACACTTCAGCGATTGAGCGATTGTAAATTCTGATTCTCTGATTTTAGTGGATTATTTGTGGCTGGCTCTCCCCGTGGACGTAGGTACCAATACTCGGACCGAACCACGTAAATTTCTGGTGTCCTGATTTTCTCGTTTATTTCTCTGGTGATTTCGCGTTGACGTAATTTGCAAGATCCTATCGTTTCCGCGTAATATACCCCAACAGAATTTAGGGAGTCTCTTGGATCACGAAAATGCTTTTCGAGCTCACTGCCTTCTGGTTGAAACCAATGCGTACTAGACCATCTCAACTTGCACTGAATAGCGTACGGCCGATGAGGAAGTTCTTTGGAATTGGCGAGAGAAGTGCATGAAAATGCGAGCCGTTCCTCACCAAGATGCAATAGAATCAGAGATTTTGTAGATCCCGACGTAGAATTTTGGAAACGGCTGCGATTAGGCTGATTTAATGGAGAGAAGACAAATAATCGAGAGGGTCCCGCGACCATCACTAATTGCTCGCCGAGGTCTCGTGATCCTTGCTGTAGCTCCATGAGGTGGCTCGACCCCGCTCGGTGGTGGCGAGGTCTGGTTGATTCACGCTTTACGACGATGGTCATGCAACACGGCCTGGGCCTAGGTAAGGGTGGCGCTGTACTTATGGAGGTGAGATGAGGGGCGCGAGGCCTTTTCATCGCAGCTCTGGTCACTGCCATCGCTCCAGTCCATCCCCGCTGCCTGAACAATCCTTTGCTAATCTCTCGTTGCTTTTAGGATCCCCCTACCATTAATGGCCCATAATGCTGTCAACTCAAAAAAGCATCACTCCATTCAATGCTTTCATATTTTGCCAGATTTTTTCAAATGAATTTTGTTTTTCGTACTTTTGAACTCAAGGGTGTTAGTTCTTGATACGACCCAACATTACAAGTTCGAATCCCCCAACAGCTAACACTTATTGACCTTTTCTTTTATTAAAAAAGACTGACATTGAGGCATTTTGGTAGCGATAATAAATGAAAAAAATACATATAGATAACACTATAAAGAAAGATATACCAATCGAAATCGATGTGACGGAGATATTAGAATAAACACACACGTGTATATACAAATAATTAAAAGATACATAAGATGCTCGTTATTCCATTTAAATTGTAACTTAGCAGTTAACAATATCATCTTACTATCTCATACATTTAGATGAGAGGTTTCCTCCCTAGTTGCATAGGTGGTTTCATGAAAAACAAACATCAATTTTTCCAGTTTTGTGGTGCATCCTACAAGGACCCGTAGGATGAATTAGCCAAAGACACCGAGAGTAAGCATTGAAATCTCTTGTTTGCACGTACATATCAAACCACTGAAATTGACCCAGCTATAAAAAACTACAAAAGAATAATGTCCTCCCCAGGATATTAGGTAAAAAGGAGAATTCCCATGATATTGCTCGTTATATCTTGGACCCCAAGATCATTGTCCCTGGATTTACAATGAGCTTTTAGATTAGTTCTAGCTTGCAAATCTTTAAAGATCACAGCTTGTGTCTTGCCCCAAACATTTCCCACACAACTAGTTAGCCATAAAGAACAAGTGAAAATGAGGTTAGCTGGTGAATTCATTGTTGTGGGATATCGTTGCTCCAACATCAATATCATTCGGCTATTTATGGATGAAAAATGGAATATATTTTTATCGTTGCTCTGACATCAACATCAACCATATTACCTTTTATTTTTCTTCTTTTTAAATTTGGTATAAGAATTGCCGTATGAAATCAACTACAAATCAAGTATAATATATAGTGTATAGCTTAATCAAACGAAAGAAAATGAAGATGACTTCGTTCTAGCTGTAGTCTAGAAAATGAAACAATTACACTGTTAAGAAGCCATGTATTCAATGATTTGTTTCTTATCACGAAACGCTAGGCAATATTAGATATAGGGATAAGTGTTACAGAAGTCCTAAAATTTATCACGAAAATGCAATTGAGTCCTAAAACTTGTCAAATTGTTTCAATCGAGTCCTAAAGTTAACATCGTCGACTTTTTTAACAAAAAATGCTAACGTGGCGCGGACGTAGAATTGTAAATAATTTTTCATTTTCCACGTGGCTTTTTAATTATTTTTTATTCATTTTTTTAAAAAAATAGATTTAAAAACTAAAAAGAAAAGTTAAAATTTATTTTTAAAAATTGTTAAAAAAAAAAAAAAGGTAGCTCCTCCCTTGTCGCCGCCACCGCCATCGCCATCGCCGGAGTGGCCGGCGACGATCACGGCCCCCTTCGACAAGGCTGCCATTTTTTTTTTTGAATTGTTTTCTTTTTTGAATAAATTTTCACTTTTATTTTTAAAATTTTTAAATCTAAATTTAAATAAAAAAAATTTAAAAAGCCGCATGGAAAATAAAAATTAATTTTAAATGCCACGTCACTATTTTCCATTAAAAAAAAAAAGTCAATGGTGTTAACTTTAGGACTCGATTGAAACAATTTGACAAATTTTAGAACTTGATTGCACTTTTTACAAGTTTTAAGACTCAATTGCATTTTCGTGACAAGTTTTAGAACTTTTGTAGCACTTATCCCTTAGATATATTGAGAAGTTTTACTCACCTGATGTATCAACACTTTAAGGGAATTTTAAAAAAGGGAAAATACCACCAAAAACCCCAAACTTTGATCAAAATGGCAAATTTACCCCCAAACTTTTTTTTTTGTGACATGAAAAACTTCAAACTTTGCCAACCATGACACATTTACCCCAAACTTTTTTTCGTGATATAAAAAACCCTAAACTTATATCAGTGTACCACATTTATCCTAAACTATAAGGCATTTTGGTTTTTTACTTTTTAAAATCTTTTTCTTTTTCTTTTTTTTCTTCTTCTTCTCTCTTGCCTCCGTCGACCATGGCGGAGCCAACAAAGGGAAGCTGAAGTTAGGCGAGGGCTGCCCTTGCCGGTGTTTGGTGAGGGTCGCCCTCACCTAGGCTGGCTAGGGAGGGTGTCAACGAGGGCGGCCCTCCGCTGGGTCGGGGGAGGGCCTCCCTTGCCAGATCTGGTGAGGGCAACCCTTGACCAACGCCAGCAAGGGCGGCCCTTGCCTAAGTCCGATGAGAGGCTCGCCCGGCATTGACAAGGGCTGCCCTCACCTGCGTCGGGAGGACGGCCCTCACCAGAAGCTGGTGCTACTATGATTCCGCTTCCTGGCCTTCGCCTTCAGCTCGTCAAGGGACTCCAGCTTTGCCATTTGGGAAAAATTCATGAAAAGGAATGGGCGATTTGTAGAGATCTGCCGTCCTCGCTCAATGCAAGCGAGGGTGGCCCTTGCCTAACGCCGATGAGGGCCTGGCGAGGCCACCCCTTGCCGAACTCAGGTGAGGGTTGCCCTCGCCAGAATTGGCAAGGGAGGCCCTCGCCCGACCCAACCGAGGGCCGCCCTTGCCCGACACCTGTGAGGGCCGCCCTAGCTAGCCCAGGCGAGGGCGACCCTCGCCCGACTCCGGCTTCCCTCTGCCATGGCTGGAGAAGGGAAGAAAGAAGAAGAAGAAGAAAAAAAAAAGAAAAAAAAAAGGAAAAACATAAAAAAGAAGAAGAAGAAGAAGAAGAAGAAGATGAAAATGCCCTTGGTGGATGAGTAAATGTGTCACGGTTTGCAATTTTGTGGTTTTTTTATGTCACAAAGAAAATTTGGGTAAGTTTGTCACTTTAGGTAAAGTTTGGAGTTTTTGGTAGTCTTTTCCCTTTAAAAAATTGTGACATTAATAGACAGTAATTAGCTTGTTTAATTGCCAAAAGGGATTAACTGTACAATCTCATTTTGATTTTATGAAATTTTTTGATGAAATGCTTCTTAATAAATTATCATTAATAGTAGTTCTCAAAATTTCTAAGAATTATTGGTAAGTTCTATCTGAATCTTTGGCAATTAGGGAATCCGGCTGCCATTAGGGAACGGTTCAATGATCATCTCTGGCTTGATGTAATATCCAGGAGTGATCTGTTGCAAGAGCCCCCTGCTGTATTTGTTTCCGACGATACAAATGCTGACCACGACAAGATGGTCCAGCACAAGAAAAAAGGACCAGATGGAGCAACTCACGTCTGTGAAGAATGAACAAGGGCTCAATTAGGTTAGTAACCTGCTCTTTTAGGCCATATACTAACCTTACTTCCCTATGTTGAAATTAATATATGTTAAATTTACACTTGATGCGTGTATTGGGCTGCATATGTCTGCAGTGGTATCTTTGAATTGCTTGTCGATTTGAAGGTCTTTCTTGGATAATATGAGGAATAGTCGATCTTTTTCCCTATCTTTATGGTGCTTGTGATTTGTGAGTTGCGTTGCCTTCTTATGATTCTTTAGATTCTTCAACTCGACCTCATGTCTCCATTCTGCAGCTAAAGCAAAGTGTCCGCAATCTTCTAGTTGCTCAGATGAACAGGATTAAAAACCAAACGAGCGTCACTTGTCCAGAAAATCTCGCATGAAGGTTCTCTCAGGTTCTTCATATAGCAAATCAGTCAAAGTGACGGTTGCATATGTAAAGTGGCCTTCTTTAATCTTGATCTCACAGCGGTTCCAATGAAAGCAAGCAGCGTTCCATGAGCTGATAACTGTCTTACTTGGGGTCGCCACACATCTGTCTGACATCACCCTTTATTTCATTAACAATGCTTATGCAGGAGAACTGTCCAACACTATCTGCTTCAGTGACCATGGCCATATTTTCGTCACCTTTCTCGTGGTCCCTGATGACATTCGGTTCATTGCATGTTCGAATTTCACTTCATTTTTTACCTCAGAGGAAGAACCCTTACTCTTCCTTTGATCGATCGTATAGGCATCTATCCTTGCCAAAGCTTTTGGATACAAGTCAATTTACTTAGTCTGTGCGGTAGCTATGATTTTGTGACTTATGCGTTCAGCAACATAATCTTAAAGCTTGATAATCTACGTTGGGCCATGACTATGCTTTCAGGCAAGGAGTTTTATAAGTGTGTTGCCCGCTGTTCTTTTGGTGCGATGTGCCATATTATTTGGAAGAACAGAAATGGCATTCTCTTCAGGGGGAGCAGGTTTCTGTTCCGGCCATGAAGAAGCATCTCCTTCAAGTTGTTAAAGACAAGGCGGTCACCTTCAGGAACGTGGAGGACTCCATCAAAAATAGAAGGTTGCAACGCTCTTGGGATGTTGACCCCATTATCTTCTCTAGGAATCAGACTTAGAGTTTTTTGGCCGGTTTGGTTGCCTTTGGCTGCCCATTGTGCTTGCCGCCTGGGCCTTTCCTTGTTGTTCTTGTTGTAGCCGTTTGGCTTTTCTTGCGGCTTCCTTTCACTCATTTAGAGCCTGTTCTTCATGAGTGCAAGTTTTGTAGCCGTCTCGTTTGTATAGTTTGGCTTCCCCAATATATTGCTTACTTTTACCAAAAAAAAGAAAAACATAATCTTAAAGCTGCAGCACCTCAAAACTGAGTGAAGTTACTTCCTTAAAATTGGTTTAAGCTGTTATAATAATGAAAATGCTGCAGCTGTTTGGACTGTGTCACACAGTTTATAAATGCCATCACAGCTGAACATACTTTCGTCACTAATGATCGATTTTTAGCTTTTTTTGAATAGTTTTGGCTTCTCGTAAGATCTTTTTCCCCTTCACATTATTTTAGCTCATCTCTTTTGAGAGTAAATCAGGTCATCTCTTTTGGACCCGAGCGATGCCACACCCAGGCTAGTTTTTTTGCTGGATCAGTGGCAATGGGTCATTGATTACATTAACTAATTATTCAATAACGGAACTGGTTTAGCTTTAAGGCGAAAAAATTAACAGCAAAAACTTTGATTATTCCTTTTGAATCTTTTTTTTTTTTTTTGGTTAACGAGAGTAGGAAGGACATGGACTAATCAATCTATTATTCCAACTTTAAATTCAGCCTTCTCAGCCACACAGAATGAAGCACCAAGTGAATCACACCGAATGGCTTTGCCAGCCGATGCAACTCAAAGTGCCTCGTAACTTTGACTACTCTCTCATGCAATTTCAAGTACTTCTTGCACAAGATTGCTTGTAAAATCATCTTGATATCTTTTATCTTCTGAACTGGAATCTAAATTGAGAATTTACTCCAATTAAGAACATCGTTGAATGGCAACCAGTAGTCATCCTTAATGATCACAGGAATGGATCCCGCATAAATTGATTCCACAATCCTGGGGCTTGCCACTTCGTACCTGCTGGGGCACAAGCAGAACTTGCTCTTTGGCATCAATTGAGTTTAGTTTTGGCCCTTAGAAAGGTACTCGTGCACCTGGATGTCGTCGTCTTTGTCTTTCCAATGCTCGAGCAAGAGTTCTTGGATGAAACCGTGCACTCCCCCAGCGAAGAAAGCGAGGATCATGTGGTTGCTAGGGTCTAGCCCTAATCGAGGATGGCCAAGTTCCCCACGAGTTAAGTAGACTTCTGCCATGGAGACATCTATTTTTGGTCTGAATCCTTCTGAAGTGTTGGCATTACAAAGGACTCTGTTGAAGTTCCTGAAGAGCTCATGGTTAGCCGATGAAATATCAGGACCCTGCAGGATTAGAATACTATCAATTCAAAACAGATGATAAAACTGAAAAGAAGAATATGGATATATAAACACTCAATCACATCAAAACTTTGGCTAGAGCAGGGCCTCAAGGTGAGTTTACAAGACATTCCTTTTAATAATAACTTTGACCAGTACGAAACTGATTTTAACATGGTATAGACGCCAATATTTAATGCTCTATTCTCTCATCGGTCCTTTTAACTCCAAGGGCTGTTTTTCATCCATCTTGAACTCAAGAGATAGTGTTTAGAGCTTCCATAGGTCATGTACATATCCATTCTCTATTGCCCTATTTGCTTAAAAATTCGGGTTGGAATTACACAATAATGTTGTAGCTAAATTTAATAAGAATTTCCATATCGGGTAATGCTGCATATACAATATATTTACGATTTTCAAAACACTGAAGAGCACAAGTACGATCCTATTTACCCAATCGTGACAAGAGACCATGAAATGATTGGTGCCACCGCATCGATTGCAATACCTGTACCTATCTGCTACGACGCCAACGCAATCGCCCGCGAATCTTTGCAATCTCTCCCGTGAGTAGTCGCCTATGAAGAGTATCGGCTCATACACGTAGCAGATGACGTTGCCCACGCTGAATGGGAGGAAGAAGGCGTGCGCCTCATCGGGATGGCAAGCCTGAATGGGTTCTGCTTGTCCTCCATCTCGTCAATGAACTGGCCTTCGATGGCGTATAGGTTGCTTATCAGTCCATCGTGGACCAAAGGCTGGTCTCCTTCTCTGTATGTCCATATCTTGAATCTCTTCACCATCTCTATGTGGCTCCTGTTCCAGTAATGTGCCCAGGAATAAGGTAAGAAATCATCTGTGTTAGGCATGCATGCGTGCATTTAACATTCATCATGGAGATTATTATATGCTCCAACCGTATATAGAAAACAAGAGCTGTGTAATGTAAGTGAACTCTGGAAAGTGTAGGACTTTTGACTGATGGAAAGGCGTAATGGTTCCTACACACATTTCCTCTGGGTATGAAGGTCTCTTCCTTATCGGAAGTGTAGCTCTGGGACTGAATGGCTTTCCAAATTGCTGCACGGGCTTGAGCCAAATCGTCTTCGATTCTTTCTAAACTACTCTTCTTCTACAGGCACCAGAAAAACTTCCCTCATTAACCCACAAATATCACAATAGACGTTGTAAATAACTCACTGATACACATGACAAGACTCACTTTGATATAACTGGTGTTATGTCTAGATCTTCTCTTGTACATGGAGGTCGCAAGAAGCCTGTTAACTGCAAACGATGATGGTGTAATGGTGTGGCTGTTGGAAGAAAAAGACAGATTTGAGATAGGAATATCATGATTTCCGTTGAACAGAGAGTAAAACAGAAAGACGAAAAGGAGGAGGAGACAAATTGCTGGAAAAAGGAGTTGTGAATAAGGGAAGTTCATGGATGGCATCTTCTTGAACATGAACGTGAGAAGGTGTGACTGCAGAAGGCTATACATACAAAAACAGAAGTAATTGATTTAAGTAATTTTGACACGTTTTCTTCTCCACTTTCCTGATTAAACACTCTCCGTTGTGTTTGTATACTTTTTGCAGCGAAAAAGGGTCAAGTTAGACGCATCCTATTTGACTTTCTCCTATCTAAAGGGTCAAGTACGTATTTAGACAGAGAGTTCATATAATTGCCGATCGAGCTGTGTCTCATGCTGTAAAAGATCTGTGAATATCATTTAAATAATCAATCTGTTTTAAAAACTTGAGTGAATTTGATGAGTGCATCCTAAAAAGAAGTTGAAAGCAGCAAGGGATATATGCTGAAGACATTGATAAGGACTAATGAGCATGGTTCCTTAAGGCAAGCCCCTACTAAGATTAATGCAGATGCAGCCTACCAATGTTTACGAGAAAAAAAAAATGGAAAGGATATTAATTAATAGCTGAGATGAAATAAGATATATTACTTGTAACTCGTCAATCATAATGAATATATGGCATAAAAAATTATAAGTTGTGAGGTAAATTTTCATAAACTTGGAATCCTACATTTTGTGATAGCAATGGCGATTCCCAGACTTCATGGGAAGACAGTTAAATAACGTGGAGCTTATCCCTTCATGCTATTGCAAAATCGTTTGTAGAATAGACATGGTTAGTGAACGGACCTATATATACATAATTTGAACTATTAAATAGGTCAGTGTCAAGATGATTAGTCCTTTATTCTACATCCAATGTTTTGTTCTACATTCAACATTTCATCTAGATTACTTTCTTACTCTTTTAATGATCTTTCACGATTGAACAGGGCCTTCAAAGACTTCATTAACCGAGTCCTATTTAAACCCAGCTAAGCTTGTTTCTTTCACTGGTGATCTAGAGAGAAACGGCTCTTGCACCAACGCTACTTCAACCACTATTTTCTTATCTTTCCTCGCCGGGAATTTCTTAGCGCTTCCAGTAGATATCCTTCCCTTGATGATTGCTCACTTGACTCCAGGCAGCCTGAGTACACTAATCCTTGGAAGTTTTCATGGAGCAATGTCTTGAGGAATAGTTGCTTCATTTTCCTCTCATTCAAGGCCGGCTTCACCTGTTGAATTATGCGGGATCTTTGTTAATACGTCTTTTTGGAGAAGAAGCTGGTTGAATTTTAGGATTTATGGGTGTGCTTTTTGCACATGGATATTAGTCGCAAGGGAGTTTTGCCATTGAAGTCAACATTCTGGAATTTCGTGAAATATTGTATTTTATGTTAGTGGTATTGAATCTAAACAGGGATGTTTGCTCACGGAATTGTGGGCATCAAGGCCTTGCCAAGGTGGAGTGCTTCATAATTTCTTTCACTCAATTTAGGCGTATGGTCACCTCCTGTACAGTGGAGTGATTGTCGATATATTGCTTAAAACGTGTCCATATGATTTCCGAATTGTGAATAGGATCGTCCGAGAATTTCTATAAGGGATAAATATGTAGGGATAGAAATTGCTAATTTGTTCATTAGTCAGCATGTATGATATTATCGAAGCCGTCCCAACGGAAGGTCGTTGATATATTTTAGGCAGCTGAGGAACACGGATGCTACCGTTAGGTCGAGAGAGAGGAAGAAAGCGTAAGTCAAAGATCTGGAGGTGAAGAGCAAATACCTTGAGGGGGAATGTAGGAGACTTGGGAGGTTACTTCAGTGCGTCATGGTTGAAAACCAAGCTCTGCGTTTTAGTTTGCAGAACAATGCGTGTGGTGCGTGTGGTGCTAGTGTGGCCAAGCAGGAGTCTGCCGTGCTCTCGAGTATGCGTCTTGAACCTTGAAATCAGTCACTAAGCTTTTCAATCTCGATTACCACCATTTTCCTGCTTGATAAGTTCAAACATGTTCTCATTAGATGATTTACTTCAATCCAGATGTAGGAAATACCGATGATATTTTATTGTGCATATTTATTACCCCATGTTGCAAAGTGAATGAACTATTTTAAAGAGTAAACTAAAGGTTACTAGCAATGCATTCTGCTTGTATGGTGTTCTTTGCTGATGGTTATCATGATATCTGGTGTAAGTAGATGATAGATGATTGATGTGTTCGAATTTTAGGAGCCTCTCCATCATCTTATGCACCAACATGTTTGTTTTGAATTAGCAAGATTTTGTGCTAGAGGTCATCAAATCTTTGAAGTCATCGTGAGCTGTTTCAAGCTTTTGGTTCTTTCATTTGTCAAGTAGCATAGTCTTGGTCAGTTATAAACATTCTATGTACTTCGTTTAGTCGCCTGCCGTTTATTAGTTCCTAGAAATTTCTTCTCCTCCTTCATGGAAGGAAAATTGAAGAGAAATTTATAATAGAAATTAGCATATAAGTTTCTGCTGCTGTCTTCTTTTTGCATGTCGCTTGATACCAATTTTAACTAATGTGTTATAGAACTCCTGCCGCTGGGTTCCCTGATTTGGTTCCTATGCATCACATGCCTATTTACCCTGCCCCACTGCTACTGTTGGCACTGGAAGCAATGTTGCGGGAAAACACAAGAAAGGAAAATCCGAAACCTATGGCAGCTCCAAGAGGAGCAAGAAGTGAGATGTTTGGATCCTGTGGGGTACAAACCCTCGATTGATTTCATTTATCTGTTTTACTTCCTAATAAGAAGTTATGTTTTCTTGCTGTGTATGTAGAGGATGTGTCATCTCCCTTAGGTTTATATCATTCACTTTTGGTTTTTTTGAACTTCACTTTTGTTAAACTTAGTAGAGACACATGTACTGCTCGATACTTCAAAATTTGGCTAGTAGAGGAACCGGGGGCAAAACGTAAACCCGGACCCGACCCGATCCGACCCGCATTATTGCTTCGGGTATATGCTTTTCGAGTCGAGTCGGAACACATTGACTTATAATTCAGGTCGGGTTGGGTAACGCCAAAACCCTATCCGACCCAACCCATTGCCTTATGATTCGTTGTCATGATATCCAGTCCAGAAATCGATGGATCTCCGGCGAATGAGCCTTAAAAGCGTTACTGAGCCTACAATGCTGCACCTTTGGACCCTGCGGGTCGCGTGACGGCGGCAACCATTATCGATTGGCCACCACGCGCCACTTTTCGGATATGAATCAGAGAGGCCGCCGCGCATCGCTTTAGGAATTCAAAAATATGTGCTCCACCGTTCGGCCGACATATAAATAAAATTGCCCCCGTGTTCTGGCCCCTATCGTTTCTTTCAGATTCCCAAAAATCATCTCCCAATTTCCGGGAAAATGCAGGTCCATTTCGCAACCCGAATCCGACCCGTTTCGATACTCGTCCCCAACCACCACCCTCCTCCTCCTCAAGTTCCCTCCTTTCCCCAGCCGGATCGCCGCCATCGTCTGCCGCGGCACCGCGAAAATGGCAGAAACGGCCCGCTCCACCAATCCGAAGCGGTCCATCTCTCCGCTCGGATCTGATCTGCAGGCCTCGATCACACCGTCCCGCGTCACCGTCCTCCAGCACAGCCTGGAGCGGAAGCACCCTCTCAATTCCACTCCAATCTCGAGGCTGGGCCTCAAGAACGTCGCTGTCGCCGCCGTTTCCGACGTCAACTTCGGCGCCGAGTTCTCGATCTCGCCGCTGGAGCGAGACTCCGAAGTCAGGGCCAGCGGATTGGTATCTGGAGTGATGGTGGGAAACCCTAATTCGGTCGTCGAATCGAATGGAGCTCATTGTCCTGGGGATGATAGGGACTGCGGTTCGATTGCCCCGAACAGTGAGGAGGTTTCGGAGGATTCCTAGGTGTCGCAGAACTCGCGCGCTTGTGGAGTCTTGTCTTTTGCACTTCTCGAGGTTTTCCAGAATATCATGCATTGTAATTGCCTGCATTAGTGTTTTCAAACTAGGTCCTTCCCCTCTTAATTATGTCTCTTAAGTTGAATTTGCCAAAGATGCGCTGATTTTCTGCACTGTAATTCTCTTATTTCTTTATGAATATTGACTACCAGCAGGCACGTTGCATTGAGTATCAAAGTATCTGCTTAAGCTTTTATGCTGTAATTCAATCTAATACTACAGTATGACCCGTGTGACGCACAGATATATGTAACTACATCAAAGTTCAATGTGTTGACATGTCAGAATTCAGATAGAAATTGCCATTTCTCAAAATACTCTGTATTAATTAGCTCGATTAATTACTTTCTACACGTTAGATTTCAAATAAAAAAGTAAATCATTATTCACTTTACAAAGAGAAAGTACAAATATATTTTGCCAAAGTGGGTAGTCTTACTAATGATAAATTATCACTCCATGTCAAGAATGATCACCTTTCACTCTCCCAATGGCGATAATTAGGGGTGTTTTGAATTTTAACACAGGAAAAGAGGCACCCGAGAAAAATAAGGTTTCAGAGATTCTAGCCTACCGACTGATCTAACCCAATAACGAGATTAACTGCATATTGAGAATCATCAATCGTCCACTCTAATCGATTGTTAGGTGGAGAGAACATAGTTTTCTTCAATATAATTCATCAATCTATAAGCCAAATGATCACTTAACATCTTATTTCCTTATAATTTGTGTCTTGAGAATATTATATACTGCCTCTAGAATATCTACTCAATTAAGTTAAAGAACAAAATAAGTTCTCTTGTTTATTACCCGATCATAGTGAAATTCCCTTAGTACTTTTATTGCTGTCTTTATCTATTTTATAGGATAATAGCGAAATTACATATATTGTGCTGAAAAAGATATACACAATTTCAACGAATATAAATAATTGTAACTTCACCATGATTCAATTAATAAAATGAATCTCCTTTTCATAAGTTGATGCGCTGTCATCATTTTTTCTAAAAATATTTTGTTAGGTAAAAAGCAAGAAAGAAGGAAAAAAACAAAAATTGAAACGGAGTCAAACCAACCCAAAGAAATTGAAAGAGCAGAAGAAAAATTCAGGCCCTTTCTACTCAAAGGGCATTTGGTTTAATTAATATAGAAAGCATTGATAGTTTCTGGAGGGGCTAAGATAAGGGAGATTGCATGGAGACTAGGGAGTCGAGCTAAATGTTAACATGTATATAGCTTCATACACAATGAAAACATACACCATTGGCAAAATGCGCTTGATTATGTTGTCCAGAAGAGTTTCTCGCACTGGCGTCTTTATTGAGCTAATGGTGCTTCAACTTTTATCCACCAATCAGGATGTTTGATGTAGCTAAGTCCTGAAAAGCTGGCATAGCGGAAGTCCTGAATAGTCAAGGAAAGATCATTTCCTTCCTTTGGCACAATCCGGAGCAGTAGTTCTTGAGTAGGTACTAGCACGGGGTCCCTGAAGTAATGATCATCTGAACATAACTCCCAAGAGTACTGAGTGACCAAATAATGGATGGCAACAAGGGTTTCGATCCTTGCAAATTCATGTCCTGGGCATATGCGAGGCCCTCCTCCGAAAGCAACAAAGCTGTAGGGTGGTACTGACTCCTGGTTTTCAAATCTAGTAAGATCACACTTTGATGGCTCCGGGAATATTTTCTCATCCATATGTGTCATGCTTGATGCCCAGAAGATCTAATCACACATTAAGTTCCAAAAGTATACGAATAAACTGGTTTCACAGATAGAGAGAATAAACAGCAGATAATGCAAAAAGGGGAAGTAGTTACTATTCATCGACTCTCTCTAGGGGAGCGATCCTGGTACTGTTCATCGCTTCTGGCGTGTGCTCGGCCCAGGAGCTACAGGCATCCATCTACTCAAAATTTTGGAGATATTCCTCCTAACCCATCAATCTTGCTCCTCACCAAACGGATTGGCCCAACTCTTCTGCTTGGCGGAGATTCAGCTCGCTACAGGCTTACTCGAGCGTTATCTATTGAGTCGCTAGGGTCGACTGCTGCAGGCTTACTCGAGCAGCTCCTGGGGTGAAACTCGGCCTAAAGGAGGGGGTAGGGGTCGTCCAACATCCTCCTCCCTGAACAGATCGACCCGACTCTTCTGCTCGGCAGAGATCCAGCTCACCTTCCCGAGCGTTGTCTGCTAAGTTGCTGGGGTCAGCTGCTGCAGGCTTGCTCGAGCCGCTCTTGGGGTGAAGCTCGGCCTAAAGGAGGGCATAGGGGTCGTCCACCATCCTTCTCCCTACTGGCTGGCCTGGTATGGACTCTTCCCTCTCAGCCGCTCTATAGAAGGCAGAGTGATTGTTCCTACTTATTGGAGTTATGGCGTCTTCTTTGTTCGAGAAGGCCGTTCGCTCTGGTAGCGGGAAGGGCCTCAGCTCCCCTCCTTCTAATGGTGTAAACCACTTGGCTGGGAAGACTCGAGTTCCTCGAACAAGGGGAGTGCACCGAAGGGTGTGAGTGCCGAGGGGGATCATTCCTCTAGGCCTCCTTGGGTTGATAGATCAAGGGGTAGAAGTCAGTTAAGGGCTCCTTCCAAACAGGCCTCAAGCAAGCATGATCGGTCCTCCAAGCCACCCCAATCCCAATCATGGACCAATGTTGCGCGGTTGGCAGCAAAGGCCTTTGAGCTCTCTTATGTTCCACCGTCTCTTGTGAATGGAAAACCGGTTGTTAATTTCACAAAGGAGATCCTCGAGGCTGCGAATCTTAAATTAACGAGTTCCTAGTTGGATACTTTGTTGGGAAAAAGGCTCCCATTTCGGCTTATAGAGAAAACCTTCAAGAAAACTTGATGTGCTGGCTGACAACTAAGGCTTCTAAATGACAGACCGCCACGACCTAAACAGTTTACATAACTGTTAGTTCCTAAATAGTTTACATAGCTTTTTCTAAATATCATAAATATCCACCATTCTCACAGAACTCACTCATAAAAATTTGCAGGGACAAGGAAAAAAAGAAAAAAAAGAGTTAACTCAAAATGACAGACCGCCACGACCAGCACGAGAGAATCATCATCCTATGTATCTTATGTGCTATATTTACTATGATTGGCCCCGCCATGGTGATCTTCGTGCTAATACCTACCTCTATACCCTGGAGGTTAAGCTCAGCCCCATCTCTTCCCTCTCGTCCCTCGACATCTCCACCTCCTACGTTACCGACAAATGGAACATCACTCTCTCCGTCAAGAACCCCAACAAGCTAATTGCCGTCCATTACACTCGCATGAAGATTCTCTTGAATTTCGATCACCACCACCCCTCTCTTGTCTCACGCTCATTCCTACTTATGCTTAGAAAAAAGTTATGTAAACTGTTTAGAAACTAACAGTTACATAAATTTTTCTAAACATTATATATTCTCCGCCCTCGTCACAGAACTCACCCACAAAAATTTGCAAGGACAAGGAAAAAAAGAAAAAAAAAAGTTAACTCAAAATAACATACCGCCATAATCAGCACGAGCGGATCATCATCCTATGCATCTTATGTGTCATATTTTCTTTGCTTGGCCCCGCTATAGTGATCTTTGTGCTAATACCTACCTCTATACCCCAAAGGTCGAGCGCAGCCCCGTCTTTTCCCTCTCATCCCTCAACATATCCACCTCCTACGTCACCGGGCAATGGAATATCGCTCTCTCCGTCAAGAACCCCAGCAAGCTCATTGTCATCCAGTACAATCGCATGAAGGTCCTCTTGAATTTCGATCACCACATCTCCCTCTCTCGTCCCATGCTCATTCTTGCTTATGTTAAAGTTATGTAAACTATTTAGAAACTAATACTATTAGTTTCTAAAGTATTAGTTTTTAAACAGTTTACATAAATTTTTCTAAATATCATAAATTCTCTGCCCTTCTCACAAAGCTCACTCATAAAAATTTGCAGGGACAAGGAAAAAAAAAAGAGTTAACTCAAAATGACAGACCGCCACGACCAGCACGAGAGGATCATCATCCTATGTATCTTATGTGCTATATTTGCTATGCTTGGCCCCGCCATGGTGATCTTTGTTCTAATACCTACCTCCATATCTCCGGATGTCGTGCTCAGCCCCATCTCTTCCCTCTCGTCCCTCGACATTTCCACCTCCTACGTTACCGGCAAATGGAACATCGCTCTTTCCATGAAGAATCCGAGTAAGCTAATTGCCGTCCACTACACTCGCGCTCCTTTTGAATTTCGATCACCACCACCCCCTCTTATCTCACTCTCATTCCTGCTTATACTTAGAAAAAAGTTATGTCCACTAACTTTTTTTCTAAACATCAGCAGGAATGAGCGTGGGACAAGAGAGGGAGAGGTGGTGATCGAAATTCAAGAGGAGCTGTACTGGACGACAATGAGCTTACTTGGGTTCTTGACAGAAAGAGCGATGTTCCATTGACCGATACCGGCAAATGGAACATCGCTCTTTCCATCAAGAATCCAAGCAAGCTAATTGCCGTCCACTACACTCGCGCTCCTCTTGAATTTCGATCACCACCACCCTCTCTTATCTCACGCTCATTCCTGCTTATGCTTAGAAAAAAGTTATGTCCACTAACTTTTTTTCTAAACATCAGCAGGAATGAGCGTGGGACGAGAGAGGGAGAGGTGGTGATCGAAATTCAAGAGGAGCTGTACTGGACGGCAATGAGCTTGCTCGGGTTCTTAACAGAAAGAGCGATGTTCCATTGGCCGATGAAGATGTCGAGGGTCGAGAGGGAAGAGATGGGCCTGAGCTCGACCTCCGGGAGCATAGAGGTAGGTATTAGCACAAAAATCACCATGGCGGGGCCAAGCATAGCAAATATGGCACATAAGATACACAGGAAGATCCACTCGTGCTGGTCATGGCGGTATGTCATTTTGAGTTAACCCTTTTTTTTTTTCTTTTTTTCCTTATCCTTGCAAATTTTTGTGGGTGAGTTCTGTGAGGAGGGCAAAGAATTTATGATATTTAGAAAAAGTTAGATAAACTGTTTAGGAATTCACAGTTTTAGTTCCTAAATAGTTTACATAACTTTTTTCTAAACATAAGCTGTAATGAACGTGGGACAAGAAAGGGGGAGGTGGTGATCGAAATTCAAGAGGAGCTTCACACAAGTGTACTGGACGACAATGAGGTTGATAGGGTTCTTAACAGGGAGAGCAATGTTTCATCTGGAGGTGAAGATGTCAAGGGACGAGAGGGAAGAGTTGGAGCTGTGCTCAACCTTCGGGGGCATAGAGGTAAGTATTAACATGAATATCACCATTAAGGCAAGCATAGCAAATATAGCACATAATATACATAGAATGATCCGCTCGTGCCGGTCGTGGCAGTATGTCATTTTGAGTTAACTTTTATTTTTCTTTTTTTTCCTTGTCCCTGCAAATTTTTGTGGGTGAGTTCTATGAGGAGGGTGGAGTATTTATGATGTTTAGAAAAAATTATGTAAACTGTTTAGGAACTAACAATTTTAGTTTCTAAACAGTTTACATAACTTTTTTCTAAACATAGCACGAAGATCACCATTACGAGACTAAGCATAGCAAATGTGGCACATAAGATACATAGGAGGATGATTCACTCGTGCCGCTCATGGTGGTATGTCATTTTGAATTAACTCTTTTTTTCTTTTTTTCCTTGTCCCTGCAAATTTTTGTTGATGAGTGCTATGAGAAGGGCGAAGAATTTATGATGTTTAGAAAAAGTTATGTAAACTGTTTAGGAACTAACAGTTTAGTTCCTAAACAATTTACATAACTTTTTTCTAAAGCAAAGTAGGAATGAGAGTGGGACGAGAAAGGGGGAAGTGGTGATTAAAATTCAAGAGGAGTTTTATGCGACTATACTAAACGGCAATGAGCTTGCTGGGGTTCGTGACGGAGAGGGTGATATGCCATTGCCCGGTGACGTGGGAGGTGGGTATGTCAAGGGACGAGAGGAAAGAGACGGGGCTGAGCTTAACCTTCGGGGGAATAGAGGTAGATATTAGCACGAAGATGACCATGGCAAGGCCAAGCATAGCAAATATGACACCAACTATGGATACTGGAATCAACACATGCAAGCTTATATAAAAGCTATTGATCAAGCAACTCACCATCATGTCTCCATAATCGACAACATAGCTTGACGGTATAAAGATACAACATCGGAATTTAATCAACGATGAAGTATTGAGATAAAGACGCGCCAAAATCTAATCAGCAATGCAAATCTAAGATCTATAGCTAAAGAAATTTAAAGAATAGTATAAGAAAGGTAAAGATAATTGAAAGTCCACGACATATCTTCTTGCATACGATTAACATTTCACCTCTTATTTATAAAGGGACTAGGACACTAAACTAAGACGCCTTAAACTAAAAAAATATTAAACTAGGAAAAATAATTTGGAAACTTTAAACTAGGAAACATCAAATTTGGAAACGTTAAATTGGAAACCTATTCAAAATAGAAAATTAACTTGAAAAAGGAAATATTTGACACAATTGGAATTTTTGTTCTTCAACTTCTAGAAACTTCATTTAAGATGCCGTCTCCTCATTGGACCTTGATGCCCCTATGGCACCATTCTCCTCTTGAAGGATAGCATCATTGCAGATTCCGCCAAATATTGCCTACAATCTTCAGCTTCTTCAAGTTGAACAAATTATTATTAGAATTTAGAGTTAAGAATGTGATTATTCCTCTCACAAGGCTTGCAAATAAATATCCTTCGCTAATCTCTTGTTATCTTTAGGAACCTCTTGTATCAATGCCCCATAATACCATCAACTCTGTCGCGACCCTATCTCGCCGCCCTCGATGTCAAAGGGGGAAAGATCAGGTTTAGGGGTAGTTTGATCACGAGAGTTCCCTCCACAAGATCGCGAGCTCTCCCAAGCTCATACCTCACATGGCAACGAATTTTTTACAATCTAGTTGTTTATAACAACCTAAGAATAGACAGGAGTCGCCACTAGCCTCATTTTAGGAGTCGGCTAGAAACCAAATCGAGGGTCGGGAGTGTTCCCTCGATTCCTACGCAACCAGATATCTAGATTCGGGGATTTGGGTTACACTAATATTGTTATTAGTGCCCTTTCAGTATCGTCGGGTTTTATACAACACAAGAAACCCGAGACATGTCTGGAAAATACGAATATTACATATAACGGTCAGAGTCGACATCGACCACCACCATCTTCATGCATTCTCCATCTTCAAAGCCCTAATCTAAACCTAATATAAAAAATTAGGATGACTAGACGCATACAAATGAAAGAAACAATCATCACATATCAAAACAATCAAAAGCAAGACATCTTTTGTGCTTGAAAAGAGTGACTAAAGTCGCAAAGTCTCTAGATCAAATTCTAGGTGATATCCCAAAGAAATCTCATAGAGACACTATCATCATATCAACACACGAATTTCCAAAAATACTAGAATATGAACTAGTCAGTATACCATAGAACATAGCAACATGGAATATTATCATTTCTTATATGTTTCAAGCCTTGAATTGGATGGAAAACAATTGTAACATCAATGCGGCATCTCTCTATATATTCACACAACTAGAACATTACCAAAATGACATTGAAATCCTCGCATGCCCCATGAGAACAAAGTGGCCAGCAAACACTCTTATTATATTCAAAGCTAGAAATGATGACAATTTAATCAACAATCCATATCTATACATGCCCATTTCACCATGCATATTTATGCACCTCAAGGACTACATAACATCAGTCTTAGGTCATTCATACCAGAACTTCCCATGTCCAGCAGCTTAGAGGACTAATATTATGTACATCTTCGACATTAGTTAACACAGCAAATGCATGCATGAACAGCAAACAGCACATCAATGACACAACTAAACAATTCCACGCACCGGGACATAAGAAAAGCAAGCACACAAAGAATTGACACAATCCGCAACACAGCACATCACACATCGGTACAAACACAACAAGGTGACCACAATGTAACATGTATATTCATGGCAAGCTAGACAGTCGTAGATAGCAGCAAGCACAGCGATACAAACAATGCTGATCTTCATGTCTTACAATGAGACTATATAACATTCATGCATTACATATACACCTCATTTACACAAATCAAATCAAAAGAGGCACAAAAAGAAATGAACAAATCACAATTGGGGATACACACGACCAAATAAAAGAATTGTAGCTTGCCTACCATGTTTCAAACTACTATCCCCGACCAACAGAAGACAGCAGCTTCTAGAAAGGAGCATACAAAAATAACACTTCCAGTGGCGGCACAACCCATACTGGTCTACTGACAACTACAAACTCATCAAGGGGCAAAATGCCAGACAACAGTCCAGATTGAAGTGTACCAATGAACTCACAACTTTCTGGCAAAGAACACATTCAATATTGTGAACAAGGAACTCTAAAAAATGAACACAACAGCAGTAGAGGACCAATTTCTACTAAAACAAATCAACTTTCTTCTGGTGCATGTCCAGCTTGCGCAGCTTGATTTGTACTGATGAAAACATAAAAACTAAAGGGGGAACGGGACCATAGCACTTTTTTAATACTTGTTACTAGGACAACTCTTCATTAGAAAGGATCCGTTGGAATTTGTTCTTGATTTGCCAGTTAAACCAGATGAAAAACGCAGTAGACAAATAACACTATCTGCAGCTTGCGAAGACTAACTGAGCAGGGTTAAACATTTGGTATGAGTATGATCGAATGGTTGCTTGCCACTGAAGAACAGTATGAACAGGTATAAATGGTTTTTTTAGTCTTTTGAAAAGAGAAAAACAGAATAGTTCTATTTGACAGAAGGTGAACATCAAGCTGAACAAAACTCAAGTAAGCCACACTCGCAAATAACAGTGACAACTTGCTTTCTCACGTTCTCATCATAATCCAGCAGTCAATCGCATAAGGCATCAATTATTTGAGAAGATTAAGCTCTAGAAGGATTTCACAGCAGGAAGTTCTTGACATATTCAAGTACAGATATTCATACCTCAACAGCTTTATCAGTCAGCCTCTTCAAGAACTCTGAAAAGATTGTCTCTGCTTTGCTGCGTCTGTCTTCAGATGGTTGAGACCGATCCAAACTCCTTGTGAGATTTCGATTGAATCGGTAACTTCAATGGATAGCCAGCGAGTTCAATGGTTGAATCGGCGAGAGGAAATACATGCTCGGCGCCAGCAAAAGAAAACGGCAGGGGATGGAGGATTGAGATGACTCTAGAAAAAAAAAAAAAACTTTACTAGAGAAAACGAATCAGTAATCTGAACGAAACTTGCCGAGATCTGAGAGGAAAAATCCTCGGAAATGACTCGATCCAGAGGGAAATCGTTGCTGAGCCTTCTCCGAACTCGGCGCGGATCCGAGCCTCGCACCTCCAACTCTTCAACCGGCAGATACTCCGTCTTCTCTTTCCGGTTCTCTAGCGAACCAACGCCTCCATGGAGATCGATTCAGCAGCGGCGGAAGAGAACTTACGTCAGCGCACCGGACGAAGAGAGACGAGGAACCGAAGAGGTCGAATCAAGCTCTGCTGCCGCTGCCGTCGCTGCTACCGACGCCGATCGGTTTCGGAACCCGGATCCCCGAGCAAACTCCTAGCCGAATAGAGGAAACACCTCCGATCGCGCACCGACGGAGGAAAACGGTTAAAGAGAGAACTGCAGACAGAGAGCGCTCGATCGAGAGAGAGTCCCCGAGAGAGAATCCTAGTATCAGGGAGAAAACGGTTGTAGAGAGAGAGAGAGTCAATTTTCAAAGAGAGAAAACCGATCCGTCGAATGGCGCCTTTTTCCTTCACGAGCGCCCCTTTTATTTTATTTTTTCTTTCTTTATTTTATTTCTTTATTTCTCCTTTTTCTTTTTCTTTTTCTTATTTCTTTCCTTTTTTCTTTTCTTTTCTTTTCTTTTTAATCATTCATCATCATTTTTTTTTTAATTTTTTTGCTTTTTATCTTTTATATTTTTGCAAAATGGATGATTAAAATGTCGACAAAAAATTTCAGGTGTTAACAAACTCAAAAAAGTGTCCATTGATTCAATGCTCTCATAACTCGCTAGATTTTTCAAAATGAATTTTGATTTATGTACTTACGAACTCTAGGGTGTTAGTTTTTGATAGCGTACTGCATTATAAGTTCAAAACCAAAAAGGCTTGACACTTATTGACCTTTTATTATAGAAGATTGACGATGAGATGTTTTGGTAGCAATAATAAATTAAATTAATACAAATAGAATGACACAAAATGAAGAGAGAACACAATAAAGAAAGATGTGCCAATCAAAATCGATGTGATAAGGATGTTCGAAGAAACACAAACGTGTGTGTATATATAAATTTTTAAAAGATAAATAAGATTCTCCTTATTCCATTTAAACTGTAATAAAATAATTAAAAATATCATCTTCTCTCTCACACATTTAGATAGAACGATTCCTCCCTAATTGCATAGAGTATTCCATGACAAACGAACATCACATTTTAGGTTTTTTCGTGCATCCTGCAAGGACCTATAGGCAAGATAAACCAAAGGACCTATAGGCAAGATAAACCAAAGATACCTTTTGCAATGATAATTATATCTTTTTGACATAGAAATATTAAACCGCTTAAATTGAATTGGCCATGCAAAGCTAAAAATAAAATAAAATAAAATAATGCCATCCTCTATATATTGGGTCAAAAGGAGAATTTCCATTTTTTATTGTACGTTATTTTGTGGATCTCGAGATCATCGTTCTTTGATTTGTAATGAACTATAAGAGTAGTTCCAAACCCTTGAAGATCACAACATGTCTCTTGCCCCAAACATCTCACACACAACTAGTTGGTAATAACGAACAACATAATATGAGATTAGCCGATGAATTCATTATTGTGGGATACCGTTGCTTTGACATTAACATCATTCAATCATTTATGGATGAAGAATAGAGGATATCAGACTTTTTACTTTTTATTTTGGGCGTGTTATGTCTACCCCTTATATAGCTAAATCCATTTTCCACCAAAATTGCCATCAATCTTCCATACTTTCCTCTTTTTTTCTTTTATTTTTTAAAAGCTATACTATTTCCACTCTTTACATGACTAAATCCACCCGATGTTTTACCAAAATTGCCATCAATCATTCATACTTTCCCTTTCTTTTTCTTTTTTCTTTTCATATTTCTATGTAGGATCTTGTTGTCATAGTTAAGAATTTTTTTTTCAGGTATCCCTGTATATTAAAGGTAGTATGCTTTCAATTTATTGTTAGATTTTACTTAAACAAATTAGTTTTGTCAAAAGAAAACTTTTCAAGAAACCTAATTCTTTTCAACTTGTGAAATGTTGTGTATGATAATTACGTTCTATATAAAAAAAAAAAATAGATTCTAAATAAAAGTAGAAAAAGAAAAAGAAGGAAAGTAAATAAATTTGGGTTATCACTTTAAATTGCAATTGAATGAACTTGGCAATTTTGCTTTTTTAGTGAAAAATGGGGTGATTGCAATCCTTTGGTTTCTTCATTTTACTTTGGGATAACAATTGACACATAAAATTAGCTACAAATCAAGAATAATATCTTTTGTATAGCTTCATCAAATGAAAGAAAACAAAAACCACTTTGTTGAAGCCGTAGTTCAGAAAATTAAACAATTAGACTTCGCATATGCCATGTACTCACTGATCGTTTATCATCATCAAGAAATGCTAAGCAATGTTAGACATATGGAGAACTTTTACTAACATGATGTGTCAAAACTTTAAGGGACTTTTCGGGAAAAAAAATTAAGTGACATCGATAGACAATAATTATCTTGTTTAATCACCAAAAGGGAATAATGGCACATTCTCATTTTGATTTTGTGAAAATATTTGACAAAATATTCCTTAATAAATTATGTTTTATGCTAGTTCTGAAAATTTCTAAGAATTATTGGTAAGTTTTATGTAAAAACTTTAGCGACTAGGAAACTGCCATTTGACTAGTTACCACAGAGGAAAAGAAAAGTGACATGAGAAGTTGTCTCACACCCCTAACTACCCAACCATTTTATGTCACTTTGGATTCAGGTAATTTTTCGTAGAATGTCATTTTGCATCCGCATTTAGTTCGCACAAATTGGGTCCACGTGAGAAATTAGAATTGCTTACCAAGAGGATTATAAGTTATTTGTGATAGAACATATTAGTTCATCTTAAATGTCAACTTCAAGGGCATGATGATCCCTATGCATAAGTAAATAATACATTCACATATAGATCACGAATTTTTATACGCCATTTCATTTATAATTGCATTATAAAGTGCAACATCTTTTTTTTGGTTAGTCTATGACATAAATTGCTTGCCCGATCTATTATCCTAAGATAATGGTTAACCCTACTTAGTATTTGCTTCAAATTTGAATCAAATCCTCATTCTTGAATCAATTGTAGAGTCAATTTGACTCATGATTTCAAAAATTAGAAATCAACTTTGAGGGTAAATTTCGAATTATTGATTTGAAACTTGCCTACTCCGGAACTAATCACATCTAATACAAATTAATGTTTCCTAAATGCTAGGTCTCTAAGGTTGTCATTGCTTATTAGAGTATAGCATGTACCCAATTTTACAAAGAGACGCTCTTATAAATATACCAAGAAATGTTAAGTAGTTATCTTAACGATAACACTGCCCATGTCCCACTCTTCATGCCAGAAAGAGATACATTAAGCTTTTTAGAAAATATATATTAATATAATAATTGGATTTATTTATGCAATTATATCATTAAATTATATATTTACGATTCAAGTGAGGTTTCTCATTGAAAAGCATGAGGAAAGTACTCACATGATTATGAAGTCATTTTATATGCCATTTTAGTATCCTTGTGGCTATAAAAAAAAATCTACACAATATATAAAAAAGTTTTTCCCAAATCAAAAGAAATTGAATAAGTAAAAGAAAGAGATAAAACTGCCATGTGAAACCTAAGGACATATTTGGATATTGAGAATGAAATCATCTGAAATGGGAATGGAAACCGCATCCCCTTTCTTGACATCGTTTGATAAATTGTGATATATGTGGAAGGAAAGTGGAATACGGGGAAATAAATTGCTACAATCCTACCATTTTCATTGCCACGTGACATGAGAATGAGTGAGAATCAATTGGAGATGAGTAAATAAAAAAAATGGATGCATATAAGCATATTATTAATTAAGCTTGAGACTTGGTAACTATCTATAGAATAAATTCCGATGCATCACCAAATGCAGTAATTGCTAAATTACTTCTCATCTCGATCCTTTGCCTTGTTTTTTTCAACCAAATGAAAAAAAAAAAAAAATTTGACGATGAGTTGGATCGGACAATAATTTGGGCTTGGGCCGGATCTTGGGACCCGGCCCGCTCCCAGCCCGCACGAATCTTTATCGTCTTCCCCCCGGAGTCCTTCACTCTCCAAAGGCCATTCCTTCATAAGCTGCACGCTGCGAAATGTACCGCTCGGGCTCAGCCATGGATAGCTCGAGCTTGAGATGAACGTATACAGAGAGACACGCCAATCCCCCTCGTGACATCTTCTTCTCAACCCGCGAAAACGTTTTCGCGGAGAGGGAGAATGAACGGCCTCTACGGCCTCATGAAGCAATGGCAGCTGCTGCCTTCTTCCAAGTTCCTGCTGAGGAATTCAAGGCACTTGCGGTACGCGCCCGCGCACGCGCGGACCCTCTCTCTGTCTCTCTGTCTCCGGCGCTCTTGTGCCGTTCTTTTGCCCGTTTCGCTCCCTGGGTTGTTGTTGTTGTTCGGTTCCCTCTCTGTTGGAAGAATGAGGTTGTTCTTTAGTATTCATGTGAAGAATGCGAGTTCTTGATCCTCAAACTGGTTCCGAGTGCAGGAAAATATCTGCCACGTCGTGGCTGTGTCTATCCAATCATGTGCTTTTGCAAGAGCTTGCAAAGTAACGCTTATGAGGTCGTGAAGGGAAGCTATCTGCCTACCACCCAAACTGCACAAAATCCGAAGTCCAAGGTACCTCCTGACTTATTTCGTGATGTAATCATGGGAAGTAGCTGTCGGATGTGAAGGGGCTAGGCGAGGCGCTTCTTATTTGTATCTTTCGTATATTAACAATTTACGCATTGTGTCGAATCCGAGTATGACATTGATGCTTATTAGGGGAACTGGGATTGCTGAATTGTTGCGATTATGGTAGAAGGATACACGGACAAGAGTAAGGGCAATTCTGAAACCTAACCATGATCCAGAGATTAAGGCAGAGTTGAATTTGCTAGGCATTAGAAAAATGATTTCAGAGGGGAAGAGTTCTTATTGCTGCTCTGCACCAAGTAGGATTTACCCTGAGTGAACGGACTGATTTTTGTCATTGTGCACGAGTAAATGAAGAATAATCAGTAGGTTAGGGTACACGTAGAGTTGGGATCCCTAAGACTCGGACCCTTATGCTAAGCTCATGTGTTGCGGATGCCTCTAGTTACTAGGTGGAAGGTTCTCAGCCATTTTCTTCCTTGGATTATGATACCCTCTTTCAAGGAATCACGGGAAGACCAAATGATGGCTTGGTCCTTCCTCTTGCTAGGCTAACTGATCATTTTGGATCATCAGACCCAGCATGGGATCTGATAATATATAGGTCTAGCCACTGAAAATTCTTTAATTCTGATTTCGGATGATCAATGTGTCTTTGGCATTCTGCTTGTTATTCTGTTGCTAAGTCGCAGAATAGTATGTCAAAATGTGGTCCTGACTTTGGTCTGGTGTTGATAGTTGTATAAAAGTCGAGTCTGCCATTTTGTGATTCAGCATTTTCTAAGGCTAATTTTAACTAGGATTCTTTGAAACTTCCTCCATAATAGATGTTTTATGCTATGTTTTTGTGTTCCTACTCTATTGAAGCACATTGAAATCCACTAACTGCATAAGTACAGTGCTCTTTCTAGCACTTATGCTGAGAAAAGAAAGCATTGCCAAGAGCCAAGAAGATAAAATGACTGATTTTCACATTTACTTGTAAGATGGACAAACCAAATTCTTTAATTGGCTAATAACAGGCTTCACTATGCAGGATTTTAGGCTTATGTTTATTAAATCTGAATTTGACCTTGCTTTCTTTTCTTTGCCAGAACAACTGCAAAGCTGCAAATATGAACACTTTGAGATCCCTGCACCCCAACTTCCAGTTGCTTGAGTCTCTAATAATTTTATAGAGGGATCATATGAGCGTAAGTACATTATTGCATTACTTACATTAAGCTCTCTGGCATTTGATACTGGTGCTTTTGGATTAAATAAATGAGTCGGTTTTAGTTGGGTTGTGCTGGTTGGATTGCTGTATGTGTTAATTTTCCTTTGCAGTGGGGTTTTAGTGATTCTCTCCATAAGTAGTTTTGGTTTCTTTATTTTACTTCTAAATGTCTTCTCTTAATAGTAGACCTTTTCTTTTCTTTTTCTTTTTTTTTTTTTTTTTGGGGGTGTGTTGGGGACTTCCATCATTCTATTCCATTCTTGGGCTAATGTTTTCTACCATTGCGCTTCATTCTTTATGTCCATCGGTTAATGCTTTCCTTTATTTTTTTAAATAAACTGTCATTTGATACCCTATGTAAATTTCACCATTTCTCTGGTTATCGTGTCAGGTTGAAGTGTCCATTGAAAATGAAAATGTTGGTGCTTTTCAAAAGTTACCAATGGTGATGCCTTCAGTTGACATTCTCTATTCATCTCTCAGGAAGGCAAAGAAAATAGCACCTACGAAAGGTACTGAATCAGGACATTCTGTTTAGATCAAGTAGAAAGTTTTAGCCTCTTCTAATGTGCATGCAATTAAATTGACAGCTAACACGTATGAATTCATCTATATCAATAGGTATCACAAATGTTGCAAAAAGGGAAAGGAACAAGGGTGCAAAACAACTTGATGCACTTATGAAAGTAAGCTTGCCATTATTTTTCTATCTTGAGCATTTAATATGTGAATGAAGCCATTGTTGTCTTGTGTGACCAAGTTTTCTTACTGCTATGATATTGCCATTGTCTACATCTACAGGAGTTGGCGGCTCCCTTAAGAGACTATGTGGATAATTTTCCTAAGAAAAATATTTGCACCCGTACGAAAGATCACTAGTTGAACTGACCCTTGGAGATGGAAATTATGAAGAGGTAGTTCTTGATTAAAGTAATTTGTACCTTCTTTTACTTACCAGAGGACTAGCAGTATATTTTTGAATAATCTCTCAATGTGTACAGAACACCTAGTTTTCTTTTTTCCTTGGTGATATTGGGGTAAGCACTATTCTATTTTAATTAGTGTAGTGCTGTTGAAGAATATTTTCACATGAGATGACTGCTTAATGTCATTGTGAAACATTTAATATGAGTATGCACATTTCTATCAACTGTTTCTCACTACCTCTCTTCTCCATCATTCTGCTCTTTCACTCGCCTTAGCAATACAAGAATGAATGGTTCAACTTCTTCATTTTCATTTGCTGGGATGTAGTTGTGCTGGGTTCTTCACAGGCTCACTTTTCCCTTCTTATCTTTTACATACATTGTAAAATCTATAATCAGAGACTTAAACAAGTGGGACTTCACAACAGTGTTATATGCATTAAAAATAGAATATCACATGATATAGATGATGTGGATGCTATACAATGTTACTGAAGCTCTCTTCTAGGGGCTTGGGATTGTCAGTCTCATGATCACACACTTTTTGTGGCAGGTATTGATGAAAGTAGATACTTTGAGGAAGAAGGTGATATCTGTGGGTAAAGAACATGCTTCTCTCTGTGCTAAGGTAAATATCTAATTTTAGATTTAGTATCCTTCAGTAATGATATAGTTGCATTCTGCACCTTTGGTTGGCAACTGACTGTTACTGTAGCTATTCCTTTTACCTGATGAAATTGATGCAAGAATTATGTATTTCATCGTTCTCTTGTCATGATTTATCTGCTTTCAGTTCTGCAAATAGTAGTGAAATTGCTATGGTTGTGTTCAGTATATGTCACCTGACTTGATGTGAACTGTATAGTCCTTGTCCAAGAGAGAAGCAGAGGAAAGGTTGAATCAGGGTAAAGAAAAACTTGAAGAAATCTTTCATCACGAAGGGAAGGCTATCGACGAGTTGTTGGACATCGCAAAGGTGCTTTGCATTTTGAAGATACTATTTTCTTTCTTACATCAACCTGCTACAGATTTTTCTACCAGGGCCATCACATTCAGTAACTTGACAACTTTCAATAAGATGACCTTCGGCACATGTTTGGTTTTGTATGCCTGGCTCTGTTATAGGATCCTGGTTTATGCATGCGCTATATCCACTTGATGTAAAAGTTACGGAGTCGGGGTATTTCTATACAGGTATTGTTTGATTTGCTGATGGGGGAGGTATTGAGTGACTGTAGATATCATTTCTCCATGTACCATTCTGTTCTTTCCTCTTTATAATTTTTTATCAGCCTTTTTCTATTGTTCATTGGTGTTTCCATTTTACTTCTACTGAAGAGTTCTTAAGACTGATATAAAATGAATATTTCCAGATCTCATAGTATAAAATGTCCACAAGGTCTGTTGGTGCTGGTTATTGGTAAACTTTAGCGACGGCTCTTTTTAAGTTTTATGGAAATGCTGGGGATAATTGTTAATTGCACCAATAAAGCCTGTGTACATGTGTTTGATGGATTATGTTGATTCAAGGAAATTTGAACTGACAACCTCCAGCTCGATTTCCTAAACCTTTGGTGAAATTATACATTATGTTGTATGTGAAAAATAGAGTCTAATAGTTCTGTCATGGTCTTAGACTTAGCTGTACTCATTAGTTCATTCCGGGGGGCTCCTTTATGCATGCAGATTCTCAGCTTATAGATCTTTTATTAGTTGTTTAATAGAGGACTACTTAAGATCTCCGATTATGAATACTTTTGCAGACATTGAGGGCAATGCCAGTAGTTGTTCTTAAAACCCCAACTCTTTGTCTTGTTGGAGCTCCGAATGTGGGAAAGTCCTCTTTGGTCCGTATACTCTCGACAGGAAAGCCTGAGGTACATTCAATGTCTTAGCTTTGCAGAGATATCCTTTATTTATTCAGTGTGACAATTTTGTCAGACAGTAAGAATTAGTATATGCCTCTTTATATGTATGGTTTGGTTATTTTGGTTTGGATTTTGTGAGACCATTATCGTTCTCTCTTATTTTTGCATGGGAATCTTCTTGCACTCCCATCGGCATCCTCTTTAGTGTGACTGTGCAAATGCTCATCCTGAGGAGAATAGGGTAGTCCAAGGTGTTCTTGTACTGTTTCCCTATTGTCTACTTTGGTGATGGTGCACTATGTTCATAAATGTGGATGTTCTAGCATGCATATCTATTGATCTTGATTGGAAATTGTGCATTTCAATCATTGAACCCTTCCATCGGATACTTGTCTACATCATAACTAGAAGTATATTGAAAATAAAAGGGAACCTTAAATTGTGCATCCTTTGTTAAGTATTTGCATCTGAATCTGATTTGACTTTACTGGATATTAATGTCAAGAAATTATTGCTTGCTCATTGATGTTTGTTGAGGCTAAGTGATCACTTCTTCTCTTTGCTTAGATCTGCAACTACCCCTTCACCACACGAGGAATTCTTATGGGTCACATTGCTTTAAACTACCAACTTTTTCAGGTCCAGTCCCTTAACTTGACTACCTTTTTCTGTCTTTGATAAGCCCGTCACTTGACTACCTGTGGTTGCTCTACTTTATCACAGTGGAGTGGTAACTAGGGTTTCTTTTTCTCCTGGGAGCCGGAGATGGAGGAGCAAGTATCTGTTTTGCTTGTGCTATATAATACTGGGGGGAAATTTTTACCTTGACTTCTTTTTGGTGGTTCTGATGTTTTTCTGGTAGCTTTATCTTTATTAGTGTCTACTATCTGTTGTAGTTTTCCATTCTTTTCTTGCTTCAGACTGTAAAACATCAAATTTTGTTCAAAGATGTATTACCATAGTTTTCTAATCTGGCACACTGAAAGCGGGTTTATGGACAGTATTTCACCGTACAGATTTACCTTTTTCCCATGGAAGATCATATGAGAATGATTAGAGATGTAAAATATGGCTTCTTGTTAAATATTTCGTACTTTAAGGTGAGGAAATTTGGGACAGTTAAAATGGACTCTTGGCTGCACAAGCGATTCTTCTGATAGCAAATGAAAGTTTGGCTACTTTTGCCTTGCTGCTGTGTCTTTAACTAATTTGTTGGAAGATCATGGGATGAAAATGGTGAGGGATATGAAAACAGGTTTATCTTTTTTCTTGATTGTGGCCTCCAATCCTTAAGTTGAGGAAACTTTGGGTGACAGCCAGGAGCTGCAAATCTTGAAGCTGCTCTATTATTACTTAGACGATGTTAAGGCAGGAGTTCTGTGTTGTTTTATTGTCATCTCCAAGATTGGACATGTTGGTGGGTTATGGATTGCGTGGAATTTATTAAGTCAATTGCTCAGGTCCAAATCATGCTCAATTCATTTTCATGCTGTATTGATGATTGTTTGGAATTGATTGCAGGTAACAGACACCCCTGGTTTGCTAAGGAGACATGATGGTGAGTCACTTGGAATAAGCAATGTAACATTGTCAATGTGGATATGCCAAATGTCAAAAAAAGAGGCTAAATCGATGGTTTTGGCTTGTCTAAGCAAGCTGTTGATTGTCGAACAAAAAATCTTAAGCTTTCTAGGATGACATAGGACACAAATTCACCAAAAGATGTGGCTTTTCTGGCAGAATAACATGTTTTTTTTCAGCGTAGTTCAAATAGCTAGAGTTGAACCCTTGGTTCCATGTAGAGGATCAGCTTTCTTCTTATTTCATGCATCCACCTAAAAGGAAACTTTTCTATGTGCTTACAGTTGTCTTATGTCGATCTGCAGAAAACAGGAATAATTTGGAGAAGTTAACACTTGCTGTGCTATCACATTTGCCAACAGCAATACTCTATGTGCATGATCTCTCTGGAGAATGTGGAATGTTGGCTTCAGATCAGGTAACTCTGTCATGATTGTAAATAAGCAAAAATATACATACCTCCACACAAACACACACATACATAGCTGTCAAATTTTATTAGATCCAAATCCTGTCCCATGACCTTCCACAAGAGGTGATGACGTCTTTAATTCCTGTTGCTTTTATCTTTAACTTCTTTTCAAACACATTTTGCTATATTTATTTCCTATTCTTGTTTTTCATCCATATTTGCTAATGTTAAAATTTTCATTCTGGCTGTGGAGTAGGACAGTTGGGAGTGATTTATTTCTTTTCCTAGAAGTCAGTTGGGAGTCATTTACTTACGACTAGGGTGCAATCGAGCCGAGTCGAGTTGTTAATAGTAGATACTTGATGGAGCAATTCATGTGTCTGTGAAGAGTGAACGAGGGCTCAATGAGGTTAGTAACCTTTCCTTTTTAGGCCATATACTAACCTTACTTCTCTATTTTGAACTTAATATATGTTAATTTACACTTAATGCGTGTATTTAAGCTGCATAGGTCTGCAGCAGTATCTTATGTTTGAATTGCTTGTTGATTTGAAGGTCTGTCTTGGATAATTTAAGGAATGATCAATCATTTTCCGTGTCTTTATGGTGCTTGTGATATGTGAGTTGCGTTGCCTTCTTATGATTTGTTAGATTCTTCAACTTGACCTCATGTCTCCATTCTGCAGCTAAAGCAAAGTGTTCACAAGCTGCTAGTTGCTCAGATAGAGAGGATTAAAAACCAAACAAGCGTCACATGTCCGGAAAATCTCACATAAAGGTTCTCTCAGGTTCATCCTATGGCAAATCAGTCAAAGTGAGGGTTGCATATGTTAGAGGCTTTCTTAGTCTTTACCTCTTGGTGGGTTCCAATGAAAGCAAGCGGCAATCCATGAACTGGTCAACTGTTTTACTTGGGTTTGCCACAATCTGTCCGAGATCACCCTCTGGTTCACTAACAATGCTCATGCAGGAGAACCGTCCAACGCTATCTGCTTCAGTGACCAAGGCCATATTTTTCATGACCCTTCTCATGGTCCCTGATGAAATTCGGCTCATTGCAGGTTCGAATTCTACTTCAATATTTGCCTTAGAAGAAAAATCCTCACTAATCCTTTGATCAATCGTGGAGACATCTATACTTGCCAACGCTTTTGGATACAACTCAATCTATGTATACTGTACGGTAGCTATGGTTGTGTTGTAGCTCTGGTGCGCTAGAGCCATGGTCAGCTGGCGCTGCAATATAAAATTTTGTAGCTTATATGTTTGGCAATATATATTTTATAGCTGCAGCACCTCAAAACTGAGTGAAGTATCTTCCTAAAAGCCGTTTTAAGCTAGTAACGAAGGTGCCGTAGCTATTAGGAGTATGTCGAAGATCTTATAAATGCGAGCACATCCCTTTACAAAGCTGAAGCTGTTGTAGCCTTATAGGTACAATGTACCGAACATTCTTTTAGTACAACTTTCCTCATTATGATCGATTTTTGGCTTTTTAAAAAATACTTCTGGCTCCTTTTTGGATCCTTTTCCCCTTCACATTATTTTGGCTTATCCCTTTTGAGAGTAAATCGTGTCATTTCAAAATAAGGGCGGGCAGTTTCATATAGGGTTGTGCCTTGTTTTGGACCCAAGCAGTGAAGGTGTGCAAATCACTCGAACTGGGAACCACCTAGTTAGACTAGCCGATTATGGGTGACTCCTAGGAGCACCGGTGTTGTTCCGAGTTCCATAAAATTGGAATTGGTGATTGGTGATGGACGGATCAGACCATACCGATATTGAAAGTCTCCGATTAGCTTAAAGCCCAAGTGAGCCACGCAAGAATAATAGCCCATTCGAAAGAGAAATAAGTTGAGCTTAGAGAAAGTAAAAGCCCACAACAAAAGGAAAGCCCATGCCCTATAAAAGAAGGCCCTCTCTCTCTCTCTCTCTCTCTCTCTCTCTCTCTCTCTCTCTCTCTCTCTCGTCTGCAAACGTAAAGCAAAATGGAGCGCTTCAACGCAGCAAATTGAATTGAATCGAACACCGCGGAGACGACACCAGAACAGAATCCACTTTCTCTCTAACCATACATAAGCATCTGTTTCGTTCAGCTGGACGAGAAATTTGAGAGCATGTACACTCTGTAAAAAAAAATCCTCTCTTTACATTGTTTTTGTTGGACTGGACTGCCTGGGTATTGGACCCACTCTAGGACCACATGGTCTGATTCTTAGTTTCTGGATAAGATTGGATTTGATTGGAAACCGATCAACCCTACCAAGCAGTGTCAAGTCCATGGGCCCTAATGGGCTATGCCATTTTTTTTAAGGCGAGTAAACTTAGTTATTTCCTACAAATCAACAACAAATTTTTTTATTATTTCCATCTAAACCTTTTTTTGTTTACAAGACTAGGAAGGACAGAGATTAATCAATCTATTCCAGCTTTAAATTTAGCCTTCTCAGCCACACGGAATGAAGTATCATGTGGACCACATCGAACGGCTTTGCCGGCCGATGCAACTCAAAGTGCCTTGTAACTTTGACCACTCTTTTTTGCAATTTCACGTACTTTTGATTTGGGATCGCTTGCAAAATCATCTTGATATCTTTTATCTTCTTAACTGGAATCTGAATTGAGAATTTACTCCAGTTGAGAACATCGCTGAATGGCAACCAATAATCGTCCTTGATTATCACAGGAACGCATCCTGCGTAAATCGATTCCACGATCCTCGGGCTTGCTACTTCGAACCCGCTAGGGCACAAGCAGAACTTGCTCTTCCCCATCAATTGAGTGTAGTTCTGGCCCTTAGGAAGATACTCGTGTACTTGGACGTCAGCATCTTTGTCCTTCCAATGCTCGAGCAAGAGTTCACGGATGAAGCCGTGCGCTCCCCCCGCGAAGAAGGCGAGGATTGTGCGGTTGCTAGGATCTAGCCCTAAGCGAGGAGGGCCGAGTTTCCCGCGAGTTAAGTAGACATCCGCCATGGAGACATCTATTTCTGGTCTGAATCCTTCTGAAGTGTTGGCATTGCAGAGGACTCTGATGAAGTTCTTGAAGAGCTCACGGTTGGCTGATGAGATATCTGGACCCTTCAGGAATAACGATCAATTCAAGAGAAGAAGATATGAACATGTTGCTGAGAGTCAAATTGCGAATGGTGGCAATTGAGAAAAGATCCACAAAGGGTGATCGATATTCGATTCCAGTAATTCGATGAATGATAGGCGATAAATGAAATGTCATCACCTATGTTTCCTCCTTTTGACTCTCTTAACAGAATAATTATAACAAAAAAAATAGTGAAATAGGAATATTATATTCATACACCCAAAACAGAGCAACTCACAACAAATTCACGAAAATATATAAATCTCTTGTATTTTCTATATGGTGACTAATTTTTTCCACCCAATCACTAAAAATAAGTATAACAAGTGAAAGAAAACAGCTTAGAAATTAGCAGTAGAAAGATTGAGTTACATTTCCTGGTACAAAGAAAAAAGTACATACAAGCAAGACTTTTATGCCAAGATCGGTCGATTAGTCATTTTGGCTTGAAGCGGGTTCAATTCAAAAGATCAACCAGAGTTTTCACTATGGTTTCTATGTGTTACCATAACAGATGACTAAGCAAAAATTAGTCGGTGGTTAGGAACACCAAAATACATAAAGGATTGGTAATGGAGTTTTTTTATGTAAATTATCCAAAGGGAATTTTTACATAACATAAAAAGAATAAAAGGACTTTTGATCTTCAAATATCTCAAAACTTTGGACAGCTGCTATCTAACGCAGGACCTCACGGTGAGTTTACAAGAGATTCCATTTAATAATAACTTTGACCAGTAATTTTTATATCCTTAGCAAAGCCATAGAAAATAAAAACCCCTTTCTTAATGGATTTACATTACTGCTATGAAGATCTGTGCATCCTCTTTTGATATATTGCCCATGCCAGGTACAATGAACCGACCAAAAAAAGAAAAAAAAAACGCCAGATACAATATGGTATAAATTCCAAAATTTGATGCTCTATTCTCTCATCGGTCCTTCTAACTCCAAGGGCTATTTTAAATCCATCTTAAACTCAAGAGATGGTGTTTAGAGCTTCGACAGGTCATGTACATATTAATTTTCTATCACCCGATTTGCCTAAAATTTCGGATTGGAATTATATGATAGCAATGAAGCTAAATTCAATAAGAATTTCCCTATCTAGTAATGCCGCATATATGCAATATATTTAGAATTTTCAAAACATTGAATGGCACAAGTATGATCTTACTTACCCAGTCATGACAAGAGGCCATGAAATGATCAGCACCACCGCTACGATTCCAATACCTATACCTATCTGCTACGACGCTAATGTAATCACCCGCGAATCTCTGCAATCTCTCGCGTGAGTAGTCGCTCATGGAGAGGATCGGCTTGTACACGTAGTTGATGACGTTGGCCACACTGAAAGGGAGGAAGAAGGCGTGCGCCTCGTCAGGACGGCGAGCCCTGAACGGGTTCTGCTTGTCCTCCATCTCGTCGATGAACTGGCCTTCGATGCCGTATAGGCCTCCCATCGGTCCATAGTGGACCAAAGGCTGGTCTCCTTCTCTGTATGTCCATATCTTGAATCTCTTCATCATCTCTATGTGGCTCCTGTCCCAGTAATCCAGAAATAAGGTAAGAAAAGCTCTGTGTTAGGCATGCATGCATGCACTTGACATAAATCATGAAGATTAATATATACTCAAACCGTTTATAAAATAAGAGCTGTGTTCTCTAAGGGAAATCGAGAGAGTGTAGGACTTTTAACTGATGAAAGGCGTAATGGTTCCTATAAACATTTCCTCTGGGTATGAAGGTCTCTTCCTTGTTGGAAACATAGCTCCGGGACCGAATGGCTTTTCGAATCGCCGCACGGGCTTGAGCCAGATCGTCTTCGATTCTATCTAAACTACTCTTCTTCTACATGCGCCAGAAAAACTTCCCTCGTTAACCCACAAACATTAAAATACACATTGTAAAGTGGTAATACGAAATAGATTACACAATGATACACATGACGATACTCACTTTGATACGGCTGGCGTTATGTCTCGAACTGCTTTTATACATGGAGGTCGAGAGGAGCTCATTAACGGCAGACGATGATGGTCTTATTTTGAGGCTGTTGTAAGAAAAAGAGAGGTCGGAAACAGGATTAGCGTGATTTCCATTGAACAGAGCATAATAGAGAAAGACAAGAAGAAGGATGAGACTAATTGCTGGAATCAGAAGGAACTGTGAATAAGGGAAGTTCATAGATGACATCTTCTTGAACATGAACATGAGAAGGTATGCTGCAGAGAGCTATATATAAAAATACAGAGGGAAAAGTACCAAAAAAGTTCTAAACCTATTGCATTGATACCAATTCAGTCCTAAACTTTTTAATTGGACCAATTCAGTCATAAACCTTTTAATATTAGTACCAATGAAGTCCTAAATTTTTTAATATTGGGGCGGCGGGCTAGGGTTTCGGAGGCGAAGATCGGGCGGAGGAGCAGTGGCGTGAGGCGCGGGAGGTGGGGGATCAGGGCCTCGTATTGGGATTTCGTGGAGGTGAGGGCGGCGGTGACGAGGTCGAGAAGCTTCGGGGTCGACAGCAGAGGAGGCGCCGAGGACTCAGCGACAAGGCCAGGGCGAGGCCCAGCGAGGGTCGCGACCCTCGCGGGTGACTGGTGAGGGCTTCGCGGCCCTCACCTCTACCCTGGCAATGGCCGCCATGGCCTCGCCAGCCGCGGGCGAGGCTGGCCTCGCCCAGATCCGAGCGAAGCCGCCTCGCCGGCAGCCCAAGGAGAGGCTAGGCAAGGGCCGCAACCCTCGCCGGCGGCTGAGGCTCGCCAATCACCGCCAACAAGAAAGCGAAAAGAAAAGAAAAATAAAATAAAAAATTAATAAAAATTAATAAAAAATTCGAAAAAATCATTAAAAAATTATAAAAATTGCCACGTCGGCGCTGGCCAGCCAAAATTGGCCAGATGGACTAAATTGGTACCAATATTAAAAGGTTTATGACTGAATTGATTCAATTGAAAAGTTTAGGACTGAATTGGTACCAATGTAATAGGTTTATGACTTTTTTGGTACTTTTCCCCAAATACAGAAATAACTAATTAAGCAAGCTTGACACTTACGTTATCTCCTCCACTTTTTTGCAGCGAAAAATGCTCTAGGTAGACTTTTTCTGTTTGAATTTCGACTGCAACTTGAAGACGTCGCTTCCGTTAATGGAGCGAGGGTGGCCCCACTCAGTTTAGCAGTTTGCCTATCACCTATCTAAAAATCGTTCATGTAGTATGTATTTAGGCAGAAAATTCATATAATTGTCGATCCTTCTGTGTCTCGGGCTAGAATAGATTTGTGAATATCACGTAAATTATCAATCTGTTTTAGAAACCTGATTAAATTTGATTAGTGCATTCTAAAAAGAAGTTGAAAGCGGCAAGGGATATACGCTGCCGACATTACTAAAAAGGATAACGAGAATGATTCCTTACGGCAAGCTTCCGCTAAGATCAATGCAGATGCTGCCTACCAAAGTTCACGAGAAAAAGAAAAATGAGAAGGATATTACTTAACGGCTGAGACGAAATTAGAAATATCACTTGTAACTTCTACGATCATAATGAACATACATTTTGACCAAAGCAGAAAGCCTGAAATAAGTCGCGGGGACTTAATAGTAGCATGGAAATGTGTTATAAGGTGTATTTTCATAAACTCGGTATTGTAAATTTTGCAATAGCAATGGCGATTTTCAGCTTGGCGTGGGAAGACTCTTAGATAGTATGGAGCTTATGCATTTATGCCATTTCAAAATCGCAGTAAACGGATCATGCCTGGATTTAGTTTGTATATACGTAATTCAAACTACTAAATTGGTCAATGTCAAGATGATCAACCCTTTGTTCCACATTCAACAATTCATCTATCTTACGTTCCTACCCTTTTAATGATCTTTCACGATATACCAGGTCCTTCAAACACTTCATTGACCGAGTCCTGTTTAAACTGAGCCAAGCTTGTTTCTGTCAATTGCCATTAATGTTCGCATAGTTCAATCCCTTCTCCCACGCAAGAAGAAGAACTTGGCCTTTGTACTGCATATCCAAGTCGGCTTGACCTGCCATAGTTTCTCAAGAAGAATAGATGGAGCCAAAAGATTTTTTTTTCCCCATATGCATGCACCTTTAAAATGTAATTTCTTTAAGAGCCAAGCTTGTTTCTGTCAATTACCATTAATGTTCGCATAGTTCAATCCCTTCTCCCACGCAAGAAGAAGAACTTGGCCTTTGTACTGCATATCCAAGTCGGCTTGATAACGGTGTGACCTGCCATAGTTTCTCAATAAGAATAGATGGAGCCAAAAGATTTTTTTTTTCCCCATATGCATGCACCTTTAAAATGTAATTTCTTTAAGAATATCTTATGCATGCCAAGAAGTAGAAATGCTTTCTTTAACTCCCACAAATGATCCAGAAGCATACAAAAATTGTATTAACCTCAACAAATTACAAAAAGGAAAAAAGGTATAAGGAATGAGAAAATTGTCAAAAAAAGTCATAAATTTATTATACGGCGGCCAACTCGATCCTCAACATTTCAGTTGTGCCAATTTTATTCTAAGTCTTTTAATAATTTGTCAATTTAATGATAAATCTTTCACATGTATTGGTAGAATTTGTATGTTTATTGGTAGAAATATATAGGGATCATATTGTCATAAGCACCATATTCGGGTATTCATTTTCACTTCGCCTGCCTTAGGTGGAGTCATCTTTAAACTTATCTTACGTGCTGCGATAAAAATTCATCCCTTGACACTATGGAGCATGGCTATTGACCCCACCAATAAGGTTGCCTTATACGTCTTTTATTATGCTATGCTACACTTGCTAAGTATATCTTATTATAAGAAATGCTCGACTTCCAAAGCGTTGAATACAGACTTCCAAAGCGTTGAATACATATTCGGGCCATTGCAAACTGTCATATTTCTTTTTTAACCTCTCAAAAAATTTGTGCCCTAAGGGCGCTTTTTAGCAACGAGAGAGGGTTAGCTTCTGCGGGACAACGGCATTAACGCTGTCACAACGACAAGGGGCATGTTTCTTATTGTGCGGTTATGCAATCAAATCCTCTCTTGCGCTGCATTCTAAGTTGACAATAGGGCCTTTGCCTTTTTCCACCCTCTGTGCATGGTCCCCTACAACGAGCACCTTCGAAACCCTTATTATTATATCCATCTAGAAGAATATTGCGAATCTCTAAATTTCATGATTTTACTATTCGATTACAATTTAAACCAGCAAATCAGCCCAAAATACAAGAAAAGAAATTAAATCAGCATGCATGCATGGATGGATCGTCTTCATATCCATCCACAAGTCAAGGTCTTCGTCGAGTGTGCAATACAAATCTGAAGAAGTCCAGGTCTTCTGGGGTTTGGCGTGTTGATTTTTGCTACCATCATCAAATCATAGCTACACGATAGAAGCGACAGGTTCCTGGTGAAGAACGAGAGGTCTTTTGGGGGATTCATGTCTGTTGATTGGCGCATCAATACGCGTTACAATGGTTCCTAGAAGTCATACTCTTGGGGAACTTTTGTTGGTGATATTTGGCCCAAAAAATTTCTAACTCATTGTAAAGGAAGGTCCATAAAGCAATTTTCCACCTTTATGTTTTCTTTTTTTGACTAACATGCCTTCAACATATGATGCTGACGACAACAATCGGTTCTATCCTTTATAATGTATGGTTATATTTTGTCTCTTCTGATCTGATGTGGTTCGTGAGCACTAGTAAATAATAATAGTTAATATGCTAAAATTGAATTACAAAATTTCCATACCTAATGATTTGGCACACTCCCATTGGTGGTTAAACTCGAGCAGCTTATTTAAACCCCTTTCATGAACCAATGTTAATACATCTAGCATTACTCTTGCATGAACTGCCATAATCTCTCTAGACAATTAATTAGCCACAGTTGTAAAACCAAGAATTTCCTTTAGCTAGCTAACGTAATAGTCAAGCGTGCTAAAATTGATTTACGAATTTGGTATATCAACTTATAAGATAAATTGCAAGCGGACTTTTTAAGACATTGAACCATGTTCAACACCCAAAAACAATCCGCCTCATCATTTGGCTCGTCGATTGCGTAAACCGTCGTTCGTACACCCATAGTTACGATATTTTCCAATTATTTTTCTTCCTCGAGCGGGGGAACTTCAAGGGAACTTAATCGGTACTTTTCCAGGAGAATCTCAGATAAACAACTCGTGGAGCTAAAATTATACTTTACTGCTCACGTGCCACTAAATCCTCCTTGGAATTTAGGGAGTCTCTTGGATCACGAAAATACTTTTCGAGCTCACTGTCTTCTGGTTGAAACCAATGTGTACTAGACCATCTCAACTTGCACTGAATACCGTACGGCCGATGAGGAAGTTCTTTGGAATTGGCGAGAGAAGTGCATGAAGATGCGAGCCGTCCCTCACTAAGATGCAATAGAATCAGAGATTTTGTAGATCCCGACGTAGAATTTTGGAAACGGCTGCGTTAGGCTGATTTAATGGAGAGAAGAGAAATAATCGAGAGGGTCCCGCCACCATCACTAATTGCTCGGCGAGGTCGCTTGATCCTTGCTGTAGCTCCGTGAGGTGGCTCGACCCCGCTCGGTGGTGGCGAGGTCTGGGTGATTCACGCTTCGATTACGACGGTGGTCATGCAACACGGCCCGAGCCTAGGTAAGGGTGGCGCTGTCCTTATGGAGGTGAGACGAGGGGCGCGAGGCCTAGCTCTGGTCACTGCCATCGCTCCAGTCCATCCCCGCTGCCTGAACAATCCTTTGCTAATCTCTCGTTGCTTTTAGGATCCTCCTACCATTAATGGCCCATAATGCCGTCAACTCAAAAAAGGATCACTCCTGGCCAAAAAAAAGGATCACTCGATTCAATGCTTTCACATTTTGTCAGATTTTTCAAATGAATTTTGTTCTTCGTACTTTTGAACTCAAGGGTGTTAGTTCTTGATACGACCCAGCATTACAAGTTCGAATCCCCCAACAGCTGACACTTATTGACCTTTTCTTTCATTAAAAAAGACTGACATTGAGGCATTTTGGTAGCGATAATAAATGAAAAAAATACAAATAGATAACACTGTAAAGAAAGACGTGCCAATTGAAAGCGATGTGATGAAGATATTAGAATAAACACACACATGTGTATATACAAATAATTAAAAGATATATAAGATGCTCTTTATTCCATTTAAATTGTAACTTAGCAGTTAACAATATCATCTTACTATCTCATACATTTAGATGAGAGGTTTCTCCCTAGTTGCATAGGTGGTTTCATGGAAAACAAACATCAAATTTTCTAGTTTTTTGGTGCATCCTACAAGGACCAGTAGGATAGATTAGCCAAAGACACCAAGAGCAAGCATTGAAATCTCTTGTTTGCACGTACACATGTCAAACCACTTAAATTGACCCGGCTATAAAAACTACAAAAGAATAATGTCCTCCCAAGGATATTAGGTAAAAAGGAGAATTCCCATGATATTTCTCGTTATATCTTGGACCCCAAGATCATTGTCCCTGGATTTACAACGAGCTTTTAGATCAGTTCTAGCCTGCAAATCTTTAAAGATCACAGCTTGTGTCTTGCCCCCGAAACATTTCCCACACAACTAGTTAGCAATAAAGAACAAGTGAAAATGAGGTTAGCTGATGAATTCATTGTTGTGGGATATCGTTGCTCCAACATCAATATCATTCGGCTATTTATGGATGAAAAATGGAATATATTTTTATCGTTGCTCTGACATCAACATCAACCATATTACCTTTTATTTTCTTCTTTTTAAATTTGGTATAAGAATTGCCGTATGAAATCAACTACAAATCAAGTATAATATATAGTTTATAGCTTAATCAAACAAAAGAAAATGAAGATGACTTCGTTCTAGTTGTAGTCTAGAAAATGAAATAATTACACTGTGAAGAAGCCACGTATTCAATGATTTTTTTTTTCTTATCACGAAACGATAGACAATATTAGATATATTGAGAACTTTTACTCACGTGATGTATCAACACTCTAAGGGACTTTTAAAAAAAAATGTGACATTAATAGACAGTAATTAGCTTGTGTAATTGCCAAAAGGGATTAAATGCACAATCTCATTTTGATTTTATGAAAATTTTTGATGAAATGCTTCTTAATAAATTATCATTAATGGTAGTTCTCAAAATTTCTAAGAATTATTGGTAAGTTCTATGCTGAATCTTTGGCAATTAGGGAATCCGGCTGCCATTTAGCTAGATACCACGAAGAGGGAAAGAGAAGTGGCATAAGGAAGTTGTCTTGCATTCCTAAGCATTAGCTATCTACCCAATTTTTGTCATTTTTTTACCCCAATGAGAAAAATTGGAGGATGGGTTGGATTGGACAAAAATTTGGGCCGGATCTTGGGACCCGGCCTGCTCCGAGCCCGCACAAATTTCCACCGTCTCCCCGGGTAATCCCTTTTCCACTTTTATTTTCTGTTTCTTCATAAAATGCTCGCTGCGAATTATACTGCTCGGGCTCAGCCATGAAGAGCTCGAGTTTCAGATGAACGTGTATACAAAGGCGCACCAACGCCCCTCGTGATATCTTCCTCTCAACTCGCAAAAACCCATTTCGCGGAGAGAGAGAGAGAAAGAAAGGTCTTCACGGTCTCATACAACAATGGCAGCTGCCTTCTTCCAAGTTTCTGCTGAGAAGTCCGAAGCACTTACGCGGCCTTTTTGTTCGATTCCCTGTCACTGGAAGAATGATGTTGGTTCTTTAGTATTCAAGTGAAGAATAAAACTCTTCGAAAAGTGCAGGGAAATATCTGGTAAATAGTAGCCGTGTCTATCGAATAGTGTGCTTTTGCAAGAGCATGCAAACAGACAATTGCGAGGTTGTGAAGGGAAGCTATCTTCCCACCACCTCCTGACTTACTTCGTGATGTCATCATGGGAAGTAGCTGTTGGAGGTGAAGGGGCTAGGAGAGGTGCTTCTCATCCTGTGCATTTTCGAATTTTGTGTATTACAATCTACGGTTTGCGTCGAATCCAGGTATGACATTTGATGCTTATTAGTGAAACTGGGATTGCTAAATTCTTGCAATTATGATAGAAGGATACATGGACAAGAGTAAGGGCAAAATGCATGCGTGAATTCTGAAAGCTAACAATGGTCCAGAGATTAAGTCAGTTGAATTTGCTAGGCGTCATAAAAAAGGATTTCAGAGGGGGAGATTTCTTATGGCTGCACCGCACCCACTAGGATTTACCGAGTGAACCGACTAATTTTGTCATTGTGCACTGAAGAAGCATCAGTATAGTCAATACCTGGTTGTTGCAAGTATCCTTTCGCTACAAGCCTTGCTTTATGCTTTTGAATTGATCCATCCGCGTTGAGCTTCGTCTTCTAGACCCACTTGACGCCAATGATCGCTTTGTCTTCGGGTCGATCAACAAGCTCCCAAGTTTCATTTTTCTCGATCATCTTGATCTCTTCCTCCATGGCTTTTATCCAGACTTCTTCTTTGGATTCTTGGTCGTAGTTTTCTGGTTCCAAAATAGCAAATTTGCATGTGTCGTAAATTCTTCTAAGGGCTTTATTGGAGACTCTGGAGTAGATTCTTCTTGCGTCACTTTTGGAGAGCTTGGTGGAGTTATGTCGTGAGTGGTGGAATTCGGTACTTCTCCTTCTTCTTGTGATGTTGACTCCTCTTGAGCCAGTGGTATGTCTGGCAAGGTCATGTACTTCTTCTCAATCTTCTCGTCCTCCCAATTCCAGGCAGCATTTTCATCGAACTCGACGTCTCGACTAATCATAAGCTTTTTAGTTCTTAGGTTGTAAACCCGATAGCCTTTTGATTGGTCACTATAGCTAAGGCATATTACATTTTCTGTCTTTTCATCTAGCTTACTCCTTTTTTGAACAGGGATGTGGACGTAGCATATGCATCCGAATACCCTAAGGTGCTTTGCTGAAGGCTTCCGTCCACTCCATGCTTCAACTAGAGTTTTATTTTGGACTACTTTAGTTGGATACCTATTTAAGATGTATACAGCCGTGTAGACTACTTCTGCCTAGAACGAGTTAGGAAGTCATTTTTCCTTTAGCATAGACCTTGCGATCTCCATGACGGTTCTATTTTCCTTTCGGCTACTCCATTTTGCTTTGGGGCGTAGCCAACAGTTAGTTGATGATGGACTCCTTAATCTTCACAAAATTTATTAAACTCCTTTGAATTGTATGATGTGCCTCTGTCACTCCTTAGGACTTTGATTCTTCGGCCACTTTGATTCTCGATGTGGCTCTTGAATTTTCTGAAGATAGAGAAAGCCTCTGATCTTTCTCAAAGAAAGTATACCTACGTCATTCTTGTGTAGTCATCAATGAATAGAATGAAATATTTATTTTGACTGGGTGCAGGTGTCCTCATCGGACCGCACACGTCCGTGTGGACAAGTTCCAATGGCTTCTTAGCTCTCCATGCACCTCCAGATGGGAAGGACTGTCTCTATTGTTTTCCAAGAAGACAGCCTTCACAAACATCTAAAATTTCTGTAATGGCTGGAAATCTCTCATCATATTTTTCTGATTGAGAGTTTTTAGCCAAGCAAAGTTGAAGTGGCCAAATCTTCAATGCCATAGCCATGAATCATCAAGTTGAGCTTTCATGGCTATATCTTTGACATATTTCCATCGAATAGGAAAATTATTATTTTTCATCTTAATAGAGGCAATGACATTTTTATATTTATCATAGATAATGCAGGCATCTCTATTAAAATATAGAGAATACCCACTTTGTATCATTTGGCCCACACTCAAGAGATTTTGTGCAAGACGAGGGACTAGATATACATTATGTATATATTTTGGGCTTTTATTTGTTTCCACGGCGATGGTGCATTTTCCTTTGACATCTACTAATGCACCATTGCCCAACTTTACTTGGGATTTCACCGACTTATCAATATCAATGAATATAGATTCGTCCCCAGTCATGTGATTTCTACACCCACTATCAATGTACCATGTTTCATTTTTATTATCATTTGCCGCTTGGCCTACGTAGAATGTATTCTCTTCACTTTCTTTTTTTTTCTACACAGTTTGCTCGATTATTTGTTTTCAAGCAACAATCTTTTTCTACGTGGCCATATCTTTTACAAAAGTGGCATTGTTTTTTTATTTTAAACCAACAATCCTTCTCCAAATGATTTGTTTTCTTGCAAATACCACAAGGTGGATAATTTTCCTTTTGTATAGTTTCTCCTCCTTTTTTTTATTTTTCCATGAGCTTCTTCCACCATTTTTAGATTGATGAGACCGTATATTTACTTTAGACTGAAAGGCACTTTCAACTGAATCTTCATCTTGTGCCATTAGTCTTTTCTCATGTGAATTCACTTATTGATAGGGTCGTCAAGTCTTTAGTTCCTTCTATAGTTGTGACTATGGGGTTGTATTTTTTGGTAAGTGACACCAATATTTTCTCAACAAACCTTTGATCAATTATCCCATCTCCATAGGCTCTCATTTGATTAACTAGTTCTTTTAATTTTTCACTATATTCTTGTACGGTTTCATAATTTTTCATTTTAGAATTCTCAAAATCTCTTCTCAGTATTTGAAGACGAATAGTGCGTACCTTTTCTGATCCTTGAAATTCTTCTTGTAGTATATCCCAAGCCCCTTTTGCAGTCCTTGCTCCAATTATTCTTGGAAATATGATTTCTAAGAGTGCTTGCTGGATAAAGTATAGTGCCCTTGCATCTTTTTTTAGTTGATCCTTCGAAACACTTGCACCTTCTGGCGTAACCTCGCAACCTTTTTCCACGATGTCCCATAAGTCCTGGGCCATCAAGAATGTAGTCATTTTTATGCTCCAAAAGTCATAGTTGTTCCCATCAAAAATGGGAATGGGAAATGAGGATGAGGTAGAGTTGGCCATGGTTTAGTTATTGGGTATTTGGAAATGGTAGTTTTAGGAATGGGTAGGTAGGACAAACGCCCAATACCAATCAATGACGTGGCTCTAATACCACTATTAGTATTTTGCAGAAGTGTGTGTGTGTGTGTGTGTGTGTGTGTGTGTGTGCGTGCGCGTGTGTGCAAGTGTATATGTGTGAAATATGGGTGGATATAAGTGGACTACAACTGCTAGGGAGTATGGGTAAAAAAATAGGACTTTTATTATGATAGTTTGTATTACAAAGGGAGGAGTATTTCTTGTTTTTCTGCAACACAAGCATCCACTAACTCCTATTTATAGGCGTGAGTCACTACCTTAGTACAACATTCTAGATTTCTATAGAATGTTGTCCATGTAGGCTTCATCTAGGAAATTCTAGATTGTAGTTCTTCTAGAGACTTCTACATTTATGCTTCTACATTTTTCTTTGCCACCTAAGCTAGATTTTCTTAAGGATTTTTCTTGACTTTTCTAGCTAATATCAATCTTGAAGTTTCTAGAAATTGGATCAATAGTTTAACATTCCCCTTCACATTATTTTAGCTCATCTCTTTTGAGAGTAAATCAGGTCATCTCTTTTGGACCCGAGCGATGCCACACCCAGGCTAGTTTTTTTGGCTGGATCAGCGGCAATGGGTCATTGATTACATTAACTGATTATTTGATAACAGAACTGGTTTAGCTTTAAGGCGAACAAATCAACAGCAAAAACTTTGATTCTTCCTTTTGAATCTTTTTTCTTTTTTTTGGTTAACGAGAGAAGGTGTGGCTGCAGAAGGCTATATATATAAAAACAGAAGTAATTGATTTAAGTAATTTTGACACGTTTTCTTCTCCACTTTCCTGATTATACACTCTCTGTTGTGTTTGTATACTTTTTGCAGCGAAAAAGGCTCACGTTAGACGCATCCTGTTTGACTTTCTCCTATCTAAAGGGTCGAGTACGTATTTAGACAGAGAGTTCATGTAATTGTCGATCGAGCTGTCTCTCATGCTGGAAAAGATCTGTGAATATCATTTTAATAATCAATCTGTTTTAAAAACTTGATTAAATTTGATGAGTGCATTCTAAAAAGAAGTTGAAAGCAGCAAGGGATATATGCTGAAGACATTGATAAGAAGGACTAATGAACATGGTTCCTTAAGGCAAGCTCCTACTAAGATTGATGCAGATGCAATCTACCAATGTTTACGAGGAAAAAAATGGAAAGGATATTAATTAATAGCCGAGATGAAATAAGATATATTACTTGTAACTCGTCAATTATAATCACCATATGGCATAAAAAAAAATTTGTTGTGAGGTAAATTTTCATAAACTTGGTATCCTACATTTTGGGATAGCAATGGCGATTACCAGCGTGCCATGGGAAGACACTTAAATAACGTGGAGCTTATCCCTTCATGCTGTTTCAAAATCGTTTATAGAATAGACATGGTTAGTGAACGGACCTATATATACATAATTCGAACTATTAAATAGGTCAGTGTTAGGATGATTAGCCCTTTATTCTACATCCAATGTTTTGTTCTACATTCAACATTTCATCTAGATTACTTTCTTACTCTTTTAATGATCTTTCACGATTGAACAGGTCCTTCAAAGACTTCATTAACCGAGTCCTATTTAAACCCAGCCAAGCTTGTTTCTGTCGATTGTCATTAATGGTCGAATAGTTTAAACCCTTCCCACACGCACGAAGAAGAAACTTGGCCTTTTTACTGCTCCAAGTCGAGTCGATAACGATGTCACCAGCCATAGTATCTCAATCAGGATAGACGGAGTCCATCTTCTAACTATGAAAAACTCAATATCAACGAAGAACTTTGGCCTTTGGTCTGTGAAAATTATCCCAAAAATCCTAAACCTATTACGCTTTTACCAATTTAGTCATAAATTTCTAATTATACCAATTGAGTTCTAAATCTTTTCATATTTTGCCAACTAAGTACATTTGGCCAATTTTTGCCAAAAATCACTAACATGGACGCCGGCAGTTCTACGTGGCACAACCAACTATGATAGACAATTTTTAATAAGATATTAATATTTATTCCCTAAAAGTTTATCTTTTTTTTTTTTTCCTTTTTCCTTCTATTTCCTTATTTTCTCTTATTTTCATTTTTCTTTTATTTTTCTTCTTTCTTTTTCCTTTTTCTTTCCACTAGCCATTGTTCTTGTCAATGACTAGTGAAAGTCACCGGCCTCAGGCAAGGGTTGCCTTGGTTGGGGAGGGGGAGGGGGCTAGGAAGGGCTGCGCTCATCGGCCCCTAGTGAGGGTCTCCCTCACATGGCCGAGGTGGGTAGCCCTTGCTTGGGCGGCCGAGGACAACCGTCATCCTCCCCTGATTTGGTGAGGGTTGCCCTCATCTAAGGTCAGCAACCTCTGGCTATCATGCCCAGCGGTGGCCGGTGGAGGGAAAAAGGTAAAAAAGAAAAAAAAAGAAGGAAAAGAGAAAAGATAAAAAGATATTAAAAATATTAAAAATAATATTAATTGTGCCACATAGATAGCAGGGCATCCATGTCGACCATGCCACACTGACTAAATAGACTTAATTGGCAAAAAGGGAAAAAATTTAGGATTTAATTTAAAAAATTGAAAGGTTTAGAACTTATTAGCGTGCAATATTTTTAGGACTTTTTTAACAATTTTTCATATTCGTTTCATATGCATGCATTTTTAAAATATAATTTCTTTAAGAATATCTCATGCATGCCAAGAAGTAGAAATGCTTTCTTTAACTCTCACAACCGAATCCAAAAGCATACAAAAATCAGATCAACTTCACCAAATACAAAAGAGAAAAAGGGCATAAGAAAGGCGAAAATTGTCCAAAAAACCCTACATCTACTGTACGGTGGTTAATTCAATCTTAAACCTTTTACTTATACCATTTGGTCTAACGATTTCATTTTCACTTCACTTTCACCAAGTGGGGTAATTTTTCTACTTATCTTATGTGATGTGATAAAAAAAAAAAAAACCATCCCTCAACACTATGTTGACCCCACTAGCATTGTCTTCTGTGTCTTATCGTGTTAACAAGTTCTCTCAACATACTTGCTAAGTATATTTTATTATAAGAAATTCTCACATTCCAAAGCATTCGTTACACATACTGTGAAAAAGTTCAGTGCATTGAAATTGTAATAGTCTTTATTATCCTCTTAAAAGATTTGTGTAACAAGGACACCATTTAGCAACGAGAAAGGGTTAGCTTCTGTGGGACAACGGTACCAAAGCCGTCACCTGGACATGGGGCATGCTTCTTTCGGTGGTTAATGAGATAGCTAGTATAAGCACCTAGAGGGGGGTGAATAGGTGCACAAACAATTTATCGAGATACGGAAGCGATTCTTGGCAAACAGTAGAAAGGATGTTTACTTTGATTAATCGAAAATGAAGTACGATTAAAGTAAAGAGAGTAAGGAAGAGAGAATTGAACACAGGGTTTATAGTGGTTCGGCTTATTCCAAGCCTACGTCCACTCTTCCGCACTGACAGCCCACCGGCTGGATTTCACTATGAACAAAAGAGAAGTTACAGCACAGCTTTGCCTTGATTCCACAGTGTAGACGTTCTATCACACCTCCTCAAGGTTTTTCACAAATATAGACTCTCTTTTGTATACAAGTATTTCGCTCAAAGGATTTGTCTAAATAACAGGGAGCTTCAGACTTTGGAATTTTTCTATCGCGCACACCTTGAACAACTAAGAACGTCTTCCTTATATACTCCTTTATGCCATCATACCCGTTGGCACTTACCAAAGGAATTCCTCCAATCTACCCGTTGGACGGAATCAATTAGGAAGATTGTTCGAGCTATTAAAGGAACGTGTCGATAGCCCATCAATCATGTTCGCCCATACAATCAGGATCTCGGTTTCCATAAGTAGAACCTTCCAAGAATATTTAGGCAATCACCGATCTTCAATCATCGAGCTAATCTTCGATCAAAGGATTCCGTTAAGTCTTCTCCAGCCACGAGATCTTCTCCAGTTGATAAGGTTGAATCCTTAACAAAATAACCAGTTCTGGATAACCTTTCTTCAACGGACTAGAGACTGTCAATGAGGATAGACTTTGAGTCTTGAGTCTAGCTGTCCGGAGGTCTTCAGACTTTAAATAGCTGAGTCTGCAAACCTTCAGACTAGACTGATGGAAACGTTTTGTCAGCTTCAAAACACTTCAAGAAGATTTCTCCAACAATCTCCCCCTTTTTGATGGTGACAAAACTTTCCTGCAGATTTGGACAACTTTGACCTGCAACACATTTCTCAAACACATATGCATATCTTATAGATATAAATGGCTAAATGAATACTACTAGAATCTGCAACCACAGAAAGTAGGTTAGTCTAGTATGCGATAAAACCATCCATAAGATACCAATAATAGTTAATAAAAGCAGTCAAGTCCAAGTCTAGTTCAGTTCTCATCCAGACACAAAAACAAAGTCAAACAAATCAAACAGATCAAAACAAACCAACAAACAAAACACACGATTAAAAGTTTGTTCAAATCTTGCATCTCTCCCCCTTTTTGTCAGCATTAAAAAGGTTGAGATGAAAATAGAATGAAGTCAAGATTGCTTGGGAACGCGAACAAGCTGGAAATCTCCCATAGACTGAATGACGCTTTCCAGCCTTTTCAAGTCTTCCTTCAGTTGTGCAATCTCCTCACCCTTGGCATTAGCCTGAATCTGAACAGAGAGGGCTTGGATTTGATCATTTAATGAACATGAAGAAGCTTGACCCGCATTCTGCAAGTTTTGAACTTCGCATCCCAAGGCATAAATTTGACCTCGCATTTCTAAGAGAATATCCATGATCCTGCTAAAATCAGCCGAATTTTCGGTCTGCGTACTAGCTTCAGCACGTTCTGCAGATGATGGCATATCAGAATAATACAGCAGATTTGGCGATGAAACTTCATGACCTTCTTCTGGAAATTGAGAGGCATAAACATCCTCTGGGTCTGCAGGTGAGCGACTGACTCCTTCACTCGCACCAGGATATGAGGACTTTTCTCCTTTCTCTTGATCTCCCCCTGTTTTCATGCCTACAGGTGGAGAAGAGTGTTCCTCAGGTTCTCCTTCTTCTCTTCTTTCTTCTTCAGGTCTTTCCTCCTCTCCTTCTTTTTCAGCTTCTCTTTCTTCTTCTTCCTTCTCCTCTGCTTCCTTCTGTTCTCTTTCTCTAGATCTCTGTTCTGAGTCTTCCTCTGGAGTAGAACGGCTCAGGTTCTTCAACGCCATTGCAGAAATAGTGATGTCTTCCTCATCATCTTCATCCTCAACGAGGAGAGCTTTTCTTCTTTTGGATGAAGCAACCATGGGCTCCTTCCCTTTTCGTTTAGCTGCAGAAGAGATTTGATGAGATTTGGCAGGAGTCTTCTCCTTGAATTTCTCCAACTCCTTTCTCGGTTCCTTCGACGCATTTTGGTCACCATTTTCAGTCCTACCACCATATGATCGCATGATCGAACACAAAAGATTTGTGGAGGCTGAATATTCAGATGTCTGAATAACTTCGTAACAAGGCTTGGATAAGGGAGTTGACCTCTGTCCTTCATCATTGCTCTATACATGTGAAACATAACAGTGTGAGGAAGAGAGAACCTTTTCCCAGTGAGGATGGCATACATCAGCTTTGCCTCTGAACTTGAAACATCAGTCTTGGAAGTTGATTTTGGACGAAGGCAATTGATCACAATCTTGTGGAGCAAGATGTTGAATGCACTCATCCTTAAGTAGGTGATCTTTTCCTCTGTTCTCCTGTCTTTCACCAGTTCCAGTGTGGCTCGAGCAATGGAAACTTTGATCGGTTGATATCTTCCTCTCTCAACTCCTAACACCTCTGCCAGCATATTCATGTCCACAACATAATCCTGATCTTTGACACTGAAAGAAAATCTATTCGCATCCAAAAAGCTAAGATTTGAATAGAAATATGCGGTTAGTTCAGGATAGCCCTCTGTAGTCTCGGAGCAAAACTTCTCAAGTTGAAGATAACCAAACTTTTCCCTTAAATTCACATTCACAGCATCCAGAAAGTCAAAATCCACACTCCTAGGGTTTATTACCCCATGCTTCAGCAATTTCGAGTACAGATCCTTTTGTTCCTTTGATCTGAACAAATCTCCCATTTTTCCTTGTTTTTCAGCCGCAATACCCATTTTTGGTTGAAATTGGCTGTACAATTTGTCATCATCATTCCCATCTACAGGATTCGGCCCCCAGTCACGAGGATCACTCGGGATATTCGCAAGGGCTTCCTCAGCCACCCCTTTACGAGCAATTCCCAAATTTTCCATTTTCCGCAGAAAAGTATATTCGTTCCCATATCCTTTGTCTTTAAGAAAATCATCAACATATTTCAAAGGAGTACGAATTCCTTTTAAGGCACGATATAGCTTATAAATGACAGCGGGCTTTTGAACTCTTACAAGGTCTGCATCCTCGATGATTTCTTCCTGTTGTTGATCAACGCCTTGAGGACTAGATGGAGGAGAATGACGCTGCTGAGAATGTTGTGGGCTCGGTTGCTGATCTGGAGACACTTCTTCTTCAGTAAGATCGAAGTGCGTAGGACCCTCACTCATCCGCCGTGGTCCCCTGCTCGCGATTCTCGAAGACTTTCTTGAAGCTGACATCTTTCTCAGTTTTTGGAAGATTCCTTTGCTTGACTTTCCCAAGAAAGATGAAAACTTTTTGAAGATTAAACAAAGAGGACAAACGGAAATGGAGGATCGATGCTTTCTAGGGTTTTTGAGAGTAGAGTGAAGAGGAATCAACAGTGCACGATCGGTTAAAAAGAGAGATAAACTAACCGTCACAAAGGAAGGTGAAAAGATGCCTTTTTAAAATAACTGTCTTTTTCCGTGAAAATAGTCATTTTAAAAAATAACTTCCTTTTTGAAAATGAAACGATGCAATAATTACGTCGATTAAATGTAGCAACGATTTAAACACAGTTTGACGATCGTACCTCTTCAAGATAAGATTAGAGAAATACTTACAGTCTGATGGTTGTACCAAGACTAACTTTCAGTTAAAGTCTTGTATGTCTGAGTCTGATAGTCTTTAGACTTTGATTTCCTCATACCTCAAAATGTTGAGTCTGGAACGAATGGTTTCGAACTGATTTTTCTCCAAAGGCTTTGTGAATATATCCGCCAGTTGGTTCTTTGAGTCAACATATTGAATCGAAACATCTCCATTTTGAACATGGTCTCTAATAAAGTGATGTCGAATCTCTATATGCTTTGCTCTTGAGTGGAGAATTGGATTTTTGGTGAGGTTGATAGCGTTGGTGTTATCGCAATTAATCTCTGTGCATGAGTCTTCAATTCCAAAGTCTCTTAGCTGTTGTTTTATCCACAGAATTTGTGAACAACAACTTCCGAGAGCTATGTACTCGTTCGTGTAGAGAGAGCTACTGTACTTTGCTTTCTTGAAAACCAAGAGACTATCCTGCCTCCAAGTAGTTAACAGGTACCCGAGGTGCTCTTTCTGTCAATTTTAGTCTGTCGTACCAGGCACGAGGTGCTTGCTTTAGACCGTACAATGCCTTTTTTAGTCTGAAGACTGAGTCTGGCTTCTTTGGATCTTCAAACCCTGGTGGTTATTCCACATAGACTTCCTCATGGATGAATCCATTTAGGAAAGCACTTTTGACGTCCATTTGGAATAACCTGAAATTTTTATGACAAGCAAATGCAAGTAACAAACGAATTGCTTCTAACCTTGCTACTGGTGCGTAAGTCTCATCATAGTCGATCCCTTCTTCTTGTGTGTATCCCTTGGCCACGAGTCTAGCCTTGTTTCTTACGACTTTACCTTTCTCGTTCACCTTGTTTCTGAAAACCCATTTGGCTCCAATAATTGATTTGCCTTTTGGTTTAGGAGTCAGCTCCCAGACATCGTTAATTTTGAATTGTCTGAGTTCTTCTTGCATAGCTTCAATCCAGCTTTCATCGATAAAGCTTCTTCTATGCTTTTGGGTTCTATTTCAGAAATAAGTGCCACAAACTAGACTCTTCTCGCCTTTTGGATCTTGTGCGAATTCCTTCATAGATGTCGCCAATAATAAGATCTTTGGGATGACTGGACTTATGTTTCCAGTTTCTGGTTATTATATCAGATTGATGATCACTTCCTTCACTTGAATCTTCAACAGTCACTTGTTGCTGATCCTTCAAAGTCTGAGCTGCTTCTTGAGATTTAGACTTTGTAGAGTCTGGAGCAGATTCAGTCTCTTCTAGATGAGTCTGAATAGATGCATTTTGAATAGAATCTTGAAATTTGACATTCATTGATTCTTCCACAATTTGAGTCTTCTTGTTGTAGACTCTGTATGCTTTACTTGTGGTTGAATATCCGATGAAGACGCATTCATCTGACTTTTCTTCAAACTTACCAACTCGATCATTTGCATTTTTCAATATGAAACATTTGCATCCGAATACGTGAAAATATGAAACAATAGGTTTCTTTTCTTTAAATAATTCATAGGGGGTTTTTTCTAGAATAGGTCTTAGAAAAACTCTGTTGATAATATAACATGATGTTGAAACTGCTTCAGCCCAAAAACGTAAGGAGATACTGCTTTCAATTAAAAGAGTTCTAGCCATTTCTTGAAGAGATCTATTCTTCCTTTCCACGACTCCGTTTTGCTCTGAAGTATATGGAGAAGAGAACAAATGTTGAAAACCAGATTCATCACAAAATTTTGCAAAGTCTTGATTTTCAAATTCACCTCCATGGTCCGTTTTTATACTTGAAATAACATACCCCTTTTCATTTTGAACCTTCTTAGCAAATTTTTCAAAGTATGAGAAGGTTTCAGACTTACTTGCCAAGAAATATACCCAAGTAAATCGGGAGTAATCATCCACAATCACTAGGCAGTATTTCTTACCTCCAATGCTCTGCGTTCTTGTTGGTCCAAAGAGATCCATATGCAAGAGCTGCAGTACACGGTTAGTGGAAACTTGATTTATTGGTTTAAAGGAATTTCTTACCTGTTTTCCCAATATACATGACGTGCATAGATTAGACTTTTGGTAGGATAAATTGGGTAGACCACGAACAAGCTTCTTTGCTGAGATCTTGGCTATCTGCTTCATGTTGATATGCCCAAGCTTTTTGTGCCATAGGATCGCTTCGTCTTGAATTGAGATTAGACATTGCGATTCATCTGGTTTTACGTCCAAGAGGTAGATATTTCCATGTCTTCGACCCATAAATGACTGAGTATAGTCTTTACTGGTTCCTGAACAAATATCCTCTTGAAAGTTGATTTTAAAACCGGCATCACAAAGCTGACTGATACTGAGCAAATTGTAATTAAGCCCTTCAACTAAAGAAACATTGCTTATTGTGAGGTTCCCAATCTTTACAGTTCCAAATCCCACTATTTTTCCTTTGTCAAGTTTCCACCAAATGAGACTTTTCCACCATTCATTTGAGCGAGCTTTATGAAGTAATTTGAATCCTGTCATGTGTCTCGAGCATCTACTATCCAGATACCATTTCACCTTTTTCTTGATAGTGACCTGCATTCAAAAGAAACTCAAGCTTTCTTTGGTACCCATATTTTCTTGGGTCCTTTTGAGTTAGTCTGATATACGGTTTTTGCCCAGACTTTATTGACAGGTCTCCAAATCATAGGACATTCTTTCTCAAAATGATATGCTTTATTGCATTTTGAACATCTAAGAGCATTGCGACCTACTGGTTTTACAAAGTTCCTTTCAAAGTGATTTTTGTAAGCATCTCGTGTAGGTCTTTGCTTAATCCTTTCTTTTACTTTAGGAAAATCAATTAAAGGAATGGTTTCAGCAGTCATTCCTAAACCAGATTTATTGAAATAAGGTCTTTGAACAGAAAGTATTTTCTCCAGTTTTTCAGAACCTAGAGAAAATCTTTTGGAAATATTTGAAATATCCCTTTTAAGAATGCATTTTCTTTTAAAAGATTATTTTCACTTTCTTTGAGAGAAGAAATATTCTGGTCTAAGCATTTCACTTTTTCTTCCAAAGCATTTTCATGTTGTTTTAAAGCAGAATTTTCCTTTTTGAGTTCGGAAATTCTTTTAAGAGAAGTCTTAAGACTAAAACATAATTCACCAATATATTTTGAAACTTTAATAGGAATTTTGAAGTTACTTACCTCAAATTCACTTTACGAGTCGAATCGGTCTCGAGTTTGATTCTCGAATCGATTGTGCCATTAGACATATGTTGGCATAATCATCATCACTATCTTCGCACTCTGTATCACTCCAGGTTTCAGCTTTGAGAGCTTTTCGATATCTTTCAGTTTTTCCTTTCTTCTTTTTTAGAAGAGGACAGTTGGGTCTGATGTGTCCCTTTTTCTTGCATTCAAAGCAGACTACATCTTTGTTTGATTCATCATCTTCTGCAGACTTGGTCTGTTGCTTCTGAAAGCTTTGTTTTCTTGAATTGAATTTCCTTCCTTTTCTGTTCAGCTTTCTGAATCTTCTTATCATGAGAGCAAGTTCTTCATCATCCATGTCGTCTTCGAATCATTACATCGAATCATCATTAGATTTTAATGCAATAGACTTCTTACCTTTAGGGTCTTCGTCTTCATTTATTCATTCCACTTCATAAGACTGAAGAGTCCCAACCAACTCATCGACAGACAGTGGCATGATTCTTTGGGTCTCTCTGATTGAGGTCTTAATGTGATTCCAATCCTTTGAAAGTCCACGCGAGTAGCTTGTTTACTTTCATGGGATCGAAATTGGTTGACCTTGATTTTCAAGACCATTCACGATTTCGTAAAATGACTAAACATGTCGCTTATAGATTCTCCAAGTTTCATTCTGAAGGTTTCGTATTGACCGAGAAGAATGTTGATTCTTGTTTCTTTCACTCGATCGGTTCCTTCATAAGTAATGTGTAATCTATCCCAGACTTCTTTGGCTGTATCACAAGAAGATATTCTGTTATATTCAGTAGGTGATAAAGCACAATATAAAGAATAAATTGCTTTTGCATCAAGAGCTTGTCTCTTGATTATCTCTTCCTGACTCATTTCGCTGGACTCAACAGTGTCCTTTCCTCTTTCTGAGACAGGTGCAGCTTTAGGAATGATTCCTTTTTCTACAACGTCCAATTCCAGAGGATCTTTTGATCTTAAGAACGCCTTCATCTTGTTCTTCCATATGTTGTAGTCCTTTCCATCAAAGTAAGGTGGTCTCGTGTTGCTTTGCCCTTCTACCAGCCCTGGAGCCAACATACTAGCCATGGATCTTTTACTCTGAAGTAAAACACTTCAAACAAAGTGAGCACACGAGCTCTGATACCAATTGAGATAGCTAATATAAGCACCTAGAGGGGGGTGAATAGGTGCACAAACAATTTATCGAGATACGGAAGCGATTCTTGGCAAACAGTAGAAATGATGTTTACTTTGATTAATCGAAAATGAAGTACGATTAAAGTAAAGAGAGTAAGGAAGAGAGAATTGAACACAGGGTTTATAGTGGTTCGGCTTATTCCAAGCCTACGTCCACTCTTCCGCACCGACAGCCCCACCGGCTGGATTTCACTATGAACAAAAGAGAAGTTACAGCACGGCTTTGCCTTGATTCCACAAAGTGTAGATGTTCTATCACACCTCCTCAAGGTTTTTCACAAATATAGACTCTCTTTTGTATACAAGTATTTCGCTCAAAGGATTTGTCTAAATAACAGGGAGCTTCAGACTTTGGAATTTTTCTATCGCGCACACCTTGAACAACTAAGAACGTCTTCCTTATATACTCCTTTATGCCATCATACCCGTTGGCACTTACCAAAGGAATTCCTCCAATCTACCCGTTGGACGGAATCAATTAGGAAGATTGTTCGAGCTATTAAAGGAACGTGTCGATAGCCCATCAATCATGTTCGCCCATACAATCAGGATCTCGGTTTCCATAAGTAGAACCTTCCAAGAATATTTAGGCAATCACCAGATCTTCAATCATCGAGCTAATCTTCGATCAAAGGATTCCGTTAAGTCTTCTCCAGCCACGAGATCTTCTCCAGTTGATAAGGTTGAATCCTTAACAAAATAACCAGTTCTGGATAACCTTTCTTCAACGGATTAGAGACTCAATGAGGATAGACTTTGAGTCTTGAGTCTGGCTGTCCGGAGGTCTTCAGACTTTAAATAGCTGAGTCTGCAAACCTTCAGACTAGACTGATGGAAACGTTTTGTCAGCTTCAAAACACTTCAAGAAGATTTCTCCAACAGTTAAGATTAACCAAATTGAATGCAGGTAGCAACAATAGTCATTTTTTGGCCAAAGAAAAGAACAGAAATAATAAAGAGAGAAAAATGATGAGCGTCTTGTGGTTGTGCAATCAAATCCTTTCTTGCACTGCATTTTAAGTTGACAATTGCCCTTCTTCCACCCTCTGTGCATGGTCCCCTACAATGAGCACCTTTGAAACCTTATCATCATAGCCGTCACCAATAATATTTTGCTCATGTGAATCTCTAAATTTGGTGGTTTTATGAATCAATCAGAACTTGAATCAGCATACCAGCCAAAAAAAAACAGAAGAAGAAGAAATTAAACCAGATGCATGTATGTATGGATCTTGTACATATCCATGAACAATTCATGGTCCTTGTCAAGTACTCAGTTCAATGGTCAAGGAGTCAAGGCCTTCAAGGTCCCGTGCATTGATTCTACGACCATCACGCGGTAGAATAGACATGCACCAGTTCAAGAACTCAAGGTCCATTAGGGTTCCATGCCTGTTGATTGGTGATGCGATAAGGATCCATCCCTCACCACGATGTTGACCGCACTAACATTGTCTTCTGTGTCTTATCATGTTAACGAGTTCTCTCAATACACTTGCTAAGTATATTTGATTAGAAGCAATTCCCGACTTCCAAAGCATTCATTACTGTTGAATTGTTGATCCTATTTCTAGAAACTTCAAGATTGACATTAGCTAGAAAAGACAAGAAAAATCCTTCAAAAAAAAAAACTAGCTTAGGTGGCAAAGAAAAGTGTAGAAGCACAAATGTAAAAGTCTCTAGAAGAATAGTGGCTAAACTACAATCTAGAATTTCCTAGATGAAGTCAACATGGACAATATTCTATAGAAATTTAGAATGTTGTACTAAGGCGGTGACTCATGCCTATAAATAGGAGTTAGTGGATGTTTGTGTTGTAGAAAAAACAAGAAATGCTCCCTCCTTTGTAATACCAACTATCATAATAAAAGTTTTTTTACCCACACTCCCTTGCCGTAGAAGTCCACTTATATCCACCCATATTTCACACATACACACTTGCACACACACACGCTTCCGCAAAACTACCAATAGTGGTATCAGAGCCACGCTTTTTGTTGGTGTTGGGCATATGTCCTACCTACCCATTCCTAAAACTACCCTTTCCAAATACCCAATAACTAAACCATGGCCAACTCTACCTCATCCTCATTTCTCATTCCCATTTTTTATGGGAACAACTATGAATTTTGGAGCATAAAAATGACTACATTCTTGATGGCCCAAGACTTATGGGACATCGTGGAAAAAGGTTGCGAGGCTCCACAAGAAGGTGCAAGTGTTTTGAAGGATCAACTACAAAAGGATGCAAGGGCACTATACTTTATCCAGCAAGCACTCTCAGAAATCGTATTTCCAAGAATAATTGGAGCAAGGACTGCAGAAGGGGCTTGGGAAATACTACGAGAAGAGTTTCAAGGATTGGAAAAGGTACGCACTATTCACCTTCAAACTGTGAGGAGATTTTGAAAATTCTAAAATGAAAAATTATGAGACCGTACAAGAATATTGTGGAAAATTAAAGGAACTGGTTAATCAAATGAGAGGTTTTTGAGAAAATATTGGTGTCACTTACCAAAAAATACAACTCCATAGTTACAACTATAGAAGGGGAACTAAGGACTTGACGACCGTATTAGTGAGTGAATTAATAGGCTCTCTAGAAGCACATGAAAAAAGACTAATGGCACAAGATGAAGATTCAGTAGAAAGTGCCTTTCAGTCTAAAGTAAATATACGGTCTCATCAATCTAAAAATGGTGGAAGGAGCTCATGGAAAAATAAAATAAAATAAAAAAAAGAGGAGAAACTATACAAAAGGAAAATTATCCACCTTGTGGTATTTGCAAGAAAACAAATCATTTGGAGAAGGATTGTTGGTTTAAAAATAAAAAAAATGCCGCTTTTATAAAAGATATGGCCACGTAGAAAAAGATTGTCGCTTGAAAACAAATAATTGGGCAAACTATGTAGGAAAAAAAGAAAGTGAAGAGAATACATTCTATGCAAGCCAAGCGGTAAATGATAATAAAAATGAAACATGGTATATTGATAGTGGGTGTAGCAATTACATGACGGGGGACGAATCTATATTTACTGATATTGATAAGTCGGTGAAATCCCAAGTAAAGTTGGGGCAATGGTGCATTAGTAGATGTCAAAGGAAAAGGAATCATCACCATGGAAACAAATAAAGGCTTAAAATATATACATAATGTATATCTAGTCCCTCGTCTTGCACAAAATCTCTTGAGTGTGGGCCAAATGATACAAAGTGGGTATTCTCTATATTTTAGTGGAGATGCCTGCATTATCTATGATAAATATAAAAATGTCATTGCCTCTATTAAGATGAAAAATAAGAATTTTCCTATTCGATGGAAATATGTCAAAGACATAGCCATGAAAGCTTAACTTAATGATTTATGGATATGGCATCGAAGATTTGGCTACTTCAATTTTGTTGGGCTAAAAATTCTCCATCAGAAAAATATGATGAGAGATTTTCTAGCCATTACAGAAATTTCGGATGTTTGTGAAGGCTATCTTCTTGGAAAGCAACAGAGACAATCCTTCCCATCTAGAAGTGCATGGAGAGCTAAGAAGCCATTGGAGTTAGTCCATACGGATGTATGTGGTCCAATGAGAACCCTTACATTCAATCAGAATAAATATTTCATCCTATTCATTGACGATTACACAAGAATGACGTGGGTATACTTTCTTCGAGAAAGAGCGGAGGTTTTCTCTATCTTCAGAAAATTCAAGAGCCACGTCAAGAATCAAAGTGGCCAAAGAATCAAAGTCCTAAGGAGTGACAAAGGCACATAATACAATTCAAAGGAGTTTAATAAATTTTGTTGAGATGAAGGAGTCTATCATCAACTAACCGTTGGTTACGCCCCAGAGCAAAATGGAGTAGCCAAAAGAAAGAATGGAACCGTTATGGAGATGGCAAGGTCTTTGCTAAAGGAAAGAGGACTTCCTAACTTGTTCTGGGCAGAAGCAGTCTACACAGCTATATACATCTTAAATAGGTGTCCAACTAAAGCAGTCCAAAATAAAATTCCAATCGAAGCATGGAGTGGACGGAAACCTTCAGCAAAGCACCTCAAGGTATTCGGATGCATATGCTACGTCCACATACCTGCTCAAAAAAGGAGTAAGCTAGATGAAAAGACAGAAAATGGAATATTCCTTGGCTACAGTGACCATCAAAATGCTATCGGGTTTACAACCTAAGAACAAAAAAGCTTATGATTAGTCGAGATGTCAAGTTTGACGAGAATGCTGCTTGGAATTGGGAGGACAAGAAGATCGAGAAGAAGTACATCACCTTGCCAGACATACCACTTGCTCAAGAGGAGTCAACGTCACAAGAAGAAGGAGAAGTACCGGATTCCACCACTCACAACATAACTCCACCAAGCTTTCCAAGAGTGACGCAAAAAGAATCTACTGCAGAGTCTCCAGTACTAAGGGTAAAAGCCCTTAGAAGAATTTATGACACATGCAACTTTGCTATTTTGGAACCAGAAAACTACGAACAAGCATCCAAAGAAGAAGTCTGGATAAAAGCCATGGAGGAAGAGATCAAGATGATTGAGAAAAATGAAACTTGGGAGCTTGTTGATCAACCCGAAGACAAAGAGATCGTTGGCGTCAAGTGGGTTTACAAGACGAAGCTCAACGCGAATGGATCAATCCAGAAGCATAAAGCAAGGCTTGTGGCGAAAGGATACTTGCAACAACCAAGTATCGATTATACTAAAACTTTTGCCCCATCGCTCGCCTCGATACTATTCGAACACTCATAGCCCTAGCAGCACAAAAAGAATGGAAGATCCATCAACTAGATGTGAAGTCGGCATTCTTAAATGGATATCTTCAAGAAGAAATATACATAGAACAACCACAAAGCTTTATCCTCAAAGGCCAAGAAAAAAAGTTCTCAAACTCAAGAAAGCCTTGTATGGGTTAAAGCAAGCACCACGAGCGTGGTATAATAGAATTGATGAGTACTTCATCAAGCAAGGATTCAGGAGGAGTATGAGTGAGCCAACACTCTACATCAAGACCCAAGGTAAGTCCGACACTCTTATTGTCTCTATATATGTAGATGATCTCATATATACATGAAACAATGAGAGAATGATCCAAGAATTCAAAGAAGAAATGATGAAGATATTTGAGATGACGGACTTGGGCTTGATGCATTACTTCCTTGGCATCGAGATTGACCAAAACGAATGAGTGTTTATCTCGCAGAAGAAATATACCGAGAACCTCTTAAAGAAATTCAAGATGAACTATTGCAAAGTAGTTTCAACTCCGCTCATGACAAATGAGAAACTATTGAAAGAAGATGGAGCAAAAAAAGCTGACGCCTCCCTCTACAAAAGTCTGATTGGTAGTTTGCTATATCTCACTGCTACACGACCGGATATTATGTATGCGACAAGTCTACTATCACGATTCATGCAAAGACCGATTCAAATTCACTTTGGAGCTACCGAGAGAATTCTCAGATATTTACAAGGAACTAGATTACGGCATTTGGTATCAGCCAAGTACAAATGCCAAGCTCATTGGCTACACTGATAGCGACTGGGCGGGTTCAGCTGATGATAGGAGAAGTACTACTGGCTATGCCTTCACACTGGGCTCTGGATATTCTCATGGGCATCCAAAAAACAAGACTCAGTGGCACAGTCTACTGTAGAAGCTGAATACATCGCAGCTGCTACGATCGCTAGTCAAGTAAAATGGCTTCGAAGAATTCTAAAAGACATTGGAGAAGCGCATATGGAATCAACTCCGATACTTTGCGATAATAAGTCCACAACCGCTATATCAAAGAATCCAATATTCCATGGAAGAACCAAACATATCGACATCAAATATCACTTCATACGAGAGGCACAGAATAATGAAGAGATCGAGCTGAAATATTGCAAAACTGAGGAACAAATAGTGGACATCTCCACTAAAGCACTACCGCTAGCCAAGTTTGAGACATTGCGGAAAAAGCTTGGTGTAACATGAAATTGGATCAAGGAGGAGTGTTGAATTGTTGATCCAATTTCTAGAAACTTCAAGATTGATATTAGTTAGAAAAGACAAGAAAAATCCTTAAAAAAAAAAAAAAAAAAATCTAGCTTAGGTGGAAGCACAAATGTAGAAGTCTCTAGAAGAAGAGTAGCTAAACTACAATCTAGAATTTCCTAGATGAAGCCTACATAGATAGAAATCTAGAATGTTGTACTAAGGCGGTGACTCACGCATATAAATAGAAGTTAGTGGATGCTTGTGTTGTAGAAAAAACAAGAAATGCTCCTTCCTTTGTAATACCAACTATCATAATAAAAGTTTTTTTACCCATACTCCCTTGCCATAGAAGTCCACTTATATCCACCCATATTTCACATATACACACTTGCACACACACGCTTCCGCAAAACTACCAACAATTACACACACTATGAAAAAATTCAATGCATTCGAAATTGTAATATTCTTTTATTATCCTCTTAAAAGGTTTGTGTCATAAGGACACTATTTAGCGATGAGAAAGGGTTAGCTTCTGTGGGACAACGGTATCAACGCTGTCACCTGGACATGGGGCACGCTTCTTTTGGTGGTTAAGATTAACCAACTTGAATGCACGTAGCAACAATATTCATTTTTTGGCCAAAGAAAAGAACAAAAATACACATTAGAAAAGAGAGAAAAAATGAAGGGGGGTCTTGTGGTTGTGTAATCAAATCCTCTCTTGCACTACATTATAAGCTGATAATTGCCCTTTTTCCACCCTCCGTGCATGGTCCCCACCTATCCAATTTTTACAGTGCGATGGTTAGCTATTCATGGACTAGCTGTACCTACCGTTTCTTTGAGCACCTTTCAAACCTTATCAACATATTCATCACCAAGAATATTCTGCTCATGCGAATCTCTAAGTTTCACGGTTTTACGAATCAATCAGAACTTGTACCAACATACTAGGCAAAAAGAAGAAGAAGAAGAAGAAGAAATTAAACCATATGCATGTATGGATGGATCTTGTACATATCCATGAACAAGTCAAGGTCCTTGTGGAGTATGCAATTCAAGGTTGAAGGAGTCAAGGCCTTCAGGGTCTCGCGCATTGATTGCGCAACCATCACGCGGTAGAATAAACATGTACCAACTCAAGAACTCAAGGTCTTTTGGGTTTTTATGTTTGTTGATGGTGCATCAGTAGGCGTTATAATGGTTCCCACAAAGTCATGGTCTTTGTGGACTTTTACTAGTGATGTTTGGCCCTAAAAATTTCCAACTCATCGTAACAGAAGGGTCATGAAGCAATTTTCCACCCTTTCTTTTCCTTTTTTTGGACTATCATGCCTTCAACATGTGATGCTGACAACCTGGTTGTCGGTCCTTTTTAATGCTTTAAATGTTATCATACGATTTGGTTCTTGAGCATGGGTAAATATCAATAGTTGATATGCTAAAATTGATTTACAAAGTTGCCATTTTGAATGATTCGGTAAACTCCTACCAGCAATCAAGCAAGAGCCACCTATTTAAATCCCTCTTCTAGTCTGTAATATTATGTAACATGTGAATATCATGAACCAATTTTAATAAATCCGACATTTTTCATGCACAAAATTGCAATGATCTCTTTTAGACTATTAATCAGCTATATTTGTGAAATAGCTAATGTAATTCATTAAGTGTGCTTAAATAGATGAGAAATGATTACATGACAATCTATAATCTACTGTTAGAATAATAATCTATTTAAAATCATAAAAAATCAAATAACAAAAAATTATAAATTGTTATGGGACCTATTCCTTCAAAAATTTATGACTCATAATAAAATGTTATCCTCGCAGTAGCCAAAAAACTATTATGCTAGCAAAGTCCTAAATAGATTTGCTAGCAAAGTCCTAAATAGATTTACAAACTTGATATATTAATTCATAAGGTAAGTTGCAAGAGTCTTTAATGGTGCGCATGGTAAAATTTCTGAAACAGAAATTGATTTCGGCCGAAATCAATTTCTCAATTTCTATTCCCTGACGAGTTTCTTAGCAAAGAAACCCGTTTGATAACGACTCAAAATTTCTATTTCTGAGGAGAGAAAAGGAGTCGACGTGTTTGCTAAAGAAGAGGGGGATAGAAAAACAATTTCTATTTCTACTTCAAAATAGAGAAGCTAAAATTTTTAGCTTCGATTTCTCACCCAAAACAATTTCTGAAACAGATTTCTATTCCGGGGAACAGAGAAATTAATTTGCGTTACCAAACGGATTTCTGTTCCAAACCTGTTCCGGGGAACAGAGAAATTGAGAAATTGAGAAACAGAAATTTTACCATGCGCAGCCTAAATAAGTGAATCGTTTCCGACACTCAATAGTATTTCGCCCCGTCATATGATTCCTCTATTTTGTAAACCGTGGCCTGTGTACTTGTAGTTATATTTTTCCAATCATTCTTCTTCCTCGAGTGGCTAACTTTTCGAAATCCTAGTCTGTGCTTTCCAAGGAGGATTTCGGCGAAACAACTTGTCGAACTAAAATTATATTTTACTGCTTACGTGCCACTATATCCTCCTAGAATTTAGCGAGTCTCTTGGATCACGAAAGCACTTTTCGAGCTCGCTGCCCTTCGCTTGAAACCAAAGTCATAGTGTTACTAGACCACCTCAACTTGCACTGAACTGCGTACAGCCGAGCATGAAGTTCCTTGGAGTTGGCGAGACGTATGCATGAAGATGCGAGCCGTTCCTCACAAAGATGCGATAGAATCAGAGAAATTTGTAGACCCCGAAGTAAAATTTTGGAAACGGCTGCGATCAGGCTGATTTAATGGAGAGGAAAGATGCTAGTCATCTTATTTGCTGTATTACTTCTGGACGCTTCTATGAAATCGCTTACTCTTTTTGAAAGTATAAAAATCATCAGCTTTTCTAATTTTTTAATTTTTCTTTCTTACCAACGCCTTAAATTTACAACTCTCATATGAATTACCGGTCTCTGCCTGAACGACTTGCCAATTTTTCCAATTAAATTACCAACTAAATTTTGGTTACTAACCATCAATTAAGTTACATACCATGTTTATCTGGTAGCTTTTTTTTTTTTTTTTTTTTTTAATTTTGTCGAAATTTGTTTAGCACTTTAATTTGTTAAATTTGGTTATTATTTACTAACTTGTATTTCTTTCTTGCAATACTCTGAATTTTATCAACTCTCGTATGAATTTACCAACATTTATCTATGTGACTTACCAGTTTTTTCCCTATTAGTTTACTAACAAGTTTTGGTTTAGATGCTAGTTAGTAAAAAAGAGAAACGTTGCTAAGTAACACAATTGAAAGTTGGAATTCAAACTATTTGCTAATTTCATCAAATAAAAGTTAGCAAATTTCATGAGTTTCAGTTAGTAATTTCGCATAGAGTTGGTAAAGTTGAAGTCTAGGTAAGTAAAAAAATTGCTAATTTGCAAACCATAAGAGATTTGGTAATCTTATAAAAATGTTGGCATGCTACCCCCACAAACTACTTGGGAAATGTCGATGCTTAATTTTTTTCTTTTTTACAAATTTTTATTAGATGCTTACAAACACTTATTGAAATTTATCAATATCGAAAAAAATCTGTATATTTGGGCACGGAAATTAGTATTCTGCGAACCGGCAGTATTGTCAAATGCACACCTCGGAATTTAGAATTTTGCTTGTGGTTTTGAAATTATTTCTGGGATATTCTAAAGAAAAACCATTGATCCCTTTCCCCGCGTTCATATCACAGCGCTTTGTCATTACTAGTCTACTTTTTAGCCTTGCTGATTCTTGAGCTTCTTCTACTTGACCTGACGTCCCCGTTCTGCGCCTAAAGCATAGATTTCGCGGGGCTGCCGGTGCTTTGTCACGTTCAGATGGAACATGTTGCGGCAGATTATATAGCAAGATAACAGAATATCACATTAGCATCCGTAAGATCCCTGTTGACATCTCTAAACGCACGCATCAAGAAGCACATGTAGTCCGGAAAATCTCAAAGCGAGAGTTGGACACGTCAGGCAGATTTTCCTAGTCTGGAATTTGCGGCGGCCTGAGGAAAGTGAGCAGAGGTCCGCAATACAGCCGATCGGCCTTCTTTCTTGGGGGCGGGCAAACGTCAGTCCAAGATCAACCTTTGGTACGTTAGGATTGCTCATGTAGGGTATAGTGTCCAGTTATATCTGCTTCAGTGACCAGCTAGCTAGGACTATATATTCCTTCCCCTTTCTGATAGACCGGAGTCCCTGATGAAACTGGTTGTTCAGCTCAGGTTCGAAGCTGGGCACTTTGATTGTGATCCTGATATCTTATGACGGATATTGCCAACTTTAATGTAAACTTAATTTTCATTATTTCCTGCATATCGAACTTTCATGATCTCCTTTTAATTGTTTGTACACAAGAACCAGGACATAAAGAGCTACTCACTAATCTCTTTGCTCCAGCTTTATGTTCAGCCGCCTCAGCCACACAGAGTGGAGCGCCATGTGAATCACGTCGAACGGTTTCGCCGGCCTATGCACCTCAAAGTGCCGCCGAACCTTCACCACCCGCTTCTGCAACTTCACGTACTTCTGAAATGGGATCGCCTCCAGAATCGTCTTGATGTCCTTTATTCTGTTCACTGGTATTCGAACCGAGAACTTGCTCCAATTGAGCACGTCACTGAACGGCAGCCAGTAACCGTCCTTTATGATCACCGGGACGCACTCCGCATAGATCGCCTCCACAATCCTTGGGCTCGCAACTTCGAACCCGCTCGGGCACAGGCAGTACCTGCTCCTCCCCATCAGCTGAGTGTAGTTCTGGCCCTTGGGGAGATACTCGTGCACTTGGACGTCGGGGTCCTTGTCCTTCCAGTGCTCAAGCAAGAGCTCTCGTATGTGACCATGGGCTCCACCGGCGAAAAAGGCGAGGATTGTGCGGTTGCGAGGGTCAAGACCTAAGCGAGGCGGGCCAAGCTCGCCGTAGCTTAAATAGATGTCAGCCATGGAGACGTCTCTCTCGGGTCGGAATCCTTCGGAGGTGTTGGCGTTGCAGAGGACTCTGATGAAGTTCTTGAAGAGCTCAGGGTCCGCTGATGAAACGTCAGGACCCTACATGAACATGAAATAGGATCAAACAATTAGTCAGAAATTTCTATTCAAAATAGTGGGTGGAATAGTGATCTTTTTTTGTGAAATAGTAGTGAATTTCACAGAAAATAACTTTTATGTATCTTTTGAAAAACATTGTAATTGATTTTGTCCACCGTATCTTTCTATGATGAGTTCTTGTAATTATTATTTTGAGTCAGACGAACTTACATGTTCCATCACGTGGCAAACCTTTGAATGGCGGCTATCTAACAAAGGTTTTCACACTTTAACTTTTAAAAACAAACTAGAAATGTACTTATAGTGGATTAGTTAACGCTCGTCACGGCGTATAAGCCGATCGGTGCATGCACAAGTCATGAAACGGGAAAATAAGTAGAATACTATAAACAATAAACAGTTCAAAAATAAAATGGAGTATCATGATTCGAATTCTTGACACTTGTTCTGATGTCATATGGCATTTTATGGACCACTAACTATTCTAAAAGTTTGAATTGTCAAATGAATATGCGATTTAATATTTTAAACAGCTCACACCATATGATTATAATGTTGACCAGTATGAAATTGATTTTTTTTTTAACTTGCCTTAACTTGCCAGTTACAATAAATGTGGGTTGACCCTGCTATGAAAACTTTCGTATAATATTCCATCCGCTTGCCTACCTCAGATATAAAGACACAAGTGGAACCAATCTAACATGCCGACCTTCGTTTTCTGCAGAATCTCAATCTACTTGCATTGAATTCTCATCGATTCAGTGAAGCAATGTATAACGGCACCATTCACATTATAGAAGTCACGTAGTATCTAAAGTACTGATGCTTTGTAAACCTGAGCAGATCGGCCAGTTCAAATCACGGTTATTCAGCGGATTCGACAGGTTTAATCGGGCACTGAACACATAATCCTTCCATCTCCTGTACGATTTGGCAAAACCTTTTGGAACGTAATTACGAAATATACTTACCCAATCATGGCAAGAAAACATAAAATGATCGGCACCCTTGCTTCTGTTCCAATGCTCATGTCTATCTGCAACAACGTGAACGTAATCACGCACGAGCCTCTGTAATCTATCCCGTCTGTAGTCGTGGATGGAGAGGATCGGTTCGTACACATAGCTGACGACGTTGGTCACGCTGAAAGGAAGGAAGAAGGCATGTGCCTGGTCGGGATGGCTTGCCCTGAATGGGTTCCGCTTGTCCTCCATCTCGTCGATGAACTGTCCTTCAATGGCATATAGGTCGTTCACTGGCCCGTAATGTACCAAAGGATGGTCGCCTTCTCTGTACGTCCATATCTTGAATCTCTTCATCATCTCCATGTGACTCCTGCCCAGAATTAAGTCCAAAAAATGGGAAAGAAAGAAATAAGACTCGTGTTAGAATCTATAAACTATAAGGTGTACAATTTTGAATCAAATTAACGTGAGGTAATCTACATTTTGATTCCATGGCCCCTTACAGAAACACATGCAACTTGCACTGAACACAAACCTACCAAGATTAATATTAACACCAACCATGTGAAAAAAAGAAACTCTGAACTTTAAGGGAACTCAAAGGAGAACTTAACTGATAAAAAAATGTACGTAAATAAATGGGTTTCAAAAGATAAAGAACAAAGACATTTCCTCTAGGTATGAAGGTCTCTTTATAGTTAATTTTTATAGAAATAAATCCCATAAATAAAATAATGATAGTTGGTTAATGCCAAATCTCGTCCACGTGCGCACTCACATCTTTTCGATGTGGGACAAGGCATCTCTTCATTTGTTTTATAAACAAATTACCAACAATCCCCACTTTTGTTTATAAAACAAAAAACAAAAAATAAAACGTTAGAAATATACAGCCAAAATTTCTGTGAGATTAATATACATACATAAAGGTCTCTTTCGAGTTAAACCTTTACTTAGTGCAAGTATCTCAAAGTTCTATCAAAGTGACAAGTAGCTCGGCTTTAAACTTGTACTTTTATGTAATAGAACCGGACATACCACACATACACTAACCTCTTGTTTCAGCGAGAAGTTCTATATTACTCCGCACTATTATGGCCTTGTGCTTGATCCTGTTTCATGAGCTCTCTAGAAAGCAACCCTAACTTTCGTAAGAAGCGGCACCACTTCTAAGCTCATATAGGTGAAGTATCTATCATGTGTTTCTGTTACTATCAACACACTACAAACTTGTATCATACTTCATTAAGAATTCAATTCAGCCTGCAAAACGTAACAGACGATACTAACTTCTCATATCAGGGCTACGTCAGTATCAAACAATCACATTCAATAACTTGTTCTTACCCATTAAACCTTGTAACTAGTGATGTTCTAGAAAAAGGTCGGGTTACCATTATCGGTGATTTCAATTAAAGGGTTTCAGCCCCATTTCTTGTGAGGTCGTTATTACCATATGTCTTGGTAAAGCCTTCGTCAAAGGATTGGCAAGATTTTTACTTGACCTCACATAGACAATTGTTATGGTACCATCTTTAATCAATTGTATCATATATTTATGTCTTAAACTAATATGTCCAAGACTTACCATTATAGGTGCTATTATAGGCTCTTGCCAAAGTAGCCTAACTATCGTGGTGGATAGAAATAGGAGGCATAGGACTAGGCCACAATTTGATATTCAATAACAAATTCATAGTCCATTCAGCCTCTTTTCCCAAATTCTGCTAAAGCAACGATTCAAATTTCATAGTTGAGTGAATTATGCACATTTGTTTCTTGCTCACCCAAGAAACCACACATTCACTTAATGTGAAAATTAATCCATTAGTGGATTGTTTATCTCTCACACTTGCAATCCAACTAGCATCGGTATATCTTTCTAATATAGCCGAATTATTATAGAACAATAAGATAACTCTCTAATGTTCTATATTGGATTACTAGTATTTACTCAACTTGCATATACAAAAAGTACTATTAGGTCTAGATAATGTATCGCATACATCAAAACCAATATCACTCACATTAAAAACTCTCCACCAGGAATCAAATGGAGTACTCATATATTTGAAAACAAGATGTTTAAATCTATGCAACATCTTCTCCGTGTAATCACTTTAGCTCAAAGAATAACCCCCACTATTTTTTAATTTTAATACTTAAGATAGTATCTACTTCTCTTAAATCTTTCATTTTGAAAATGAAAGTCAGATACTTCTTAATCTCAATGATTCCAATCATATTATTTCCAAAGTCCCCTTCAGACATAACCCCATTTCAAGAATATTCCAAGAGGTAATTAATTGAAATTATGCATCATCAAATCTTCATCCTCGATGAAATACATACATCAAAATAGTAAATCAATGTAATTATACTCTCTTGGCTCATTTATGCTATTCCATAGAATCAAATCTATGAGGGGCAAGGACAGCAAATAGAACACATTAGAACCAAAAAAGGGACACTTGAAAACCCATTCGGTATCTCCAAATTGCCTCCATAAATAGAGCACTACATATTAGCTCATGCAAATAATGACATTCTCTAACAATCCAATTAATGAGAGCAAATCGAGTATGGAGGTATCAAAAGCACATGAACTAGGATTGAAATGGAAAAACAATTCTTGGGACGGAATCAACAACATTGTATAAGCATTGATGCTTGTCATGGCTATCGTGACCACTGGAAGCTGTAAGGAAGCATTAATGACAGCATTCTAACACAGTCTGCCCATGGGAAGTGGACCTTTTACACTTCTCAAATCCCAATTTACGCTACACTAAAAAATTGGGACTTTGTCAATCATTAACAAAATCCTTTGTCCACTTTGCATGCCAAGTTTTGCATATAATCCCCTTATCTTACGTCCTTTAAGGCTCTTGCACATAAGATGTTATGATGATAACAATGTAATAAATTAACAAAATCTTCCGAAGCTATATCAAGGAACCTCCTCTCCACATGAATTTCCCACATAACAGATTTACCATATCCAATGGTCAATTAAGGACCAGCCACTCATAAACTACACAAGTGACACGATACCCACGGCTTCCTTGTCTCTTCTGCATGTCTTACGTGGCATTTGGAAAGAACCACAACTTACACAGACTGAAAGTAATATCAAGTCAACCCATTTAATATTCTAATTCTAAGCTCCTACAGCAACCCAAGCAATTGTTATGTGCCAATCCGGGCACTGACGTCACCGGTGGAAGATCGAACTTGAAGTTTACTCTGGGCCATCTCGCACGCCTAGGTTTGCTGAGTTCGAGACCATTCGGGGTTTTCAGCGCTTGAGCGGAAACCTCTCGTACCCCACAACTGCACCAGCCTAAACAGCCCTCAACAACCACGGTGACAAGAAAGTCGCGTGCTCTATCTTTGCTGCCGTGGCTATAACCACCCTCTCTCTCCATGAAATGCTCAAGCCTTTCTACATGGCTAGGCATTAGCAGCCCACCGAGCAAAGATCTGATAGTTATGAGTATATAACCATTTTCTGGGAAAGAGAAATCAGCACTTGATCTCATGGATCAGAGTCTCGGCAACAATTGTTTTACGATTCCTGGTCTTTTTCATCACGATGGATATCGTCAAGATTTGTTAGTGTTGAGTCCCAATCTGAACATCAAATACATAGACAGGGGACATGGCATAGCATTGGGAGCATAAAAGACATAAAACACATCCTTACGACGGTAAATGGACAAATAAAGAGAGAGAATTCAAGAGAGAAAAAGAGAGCCTTCACTGCCACGATGAGTGAGGATGAATGCCATTACGACCAGAGAGAGATTTGTCCGTGGAACGAAGAAGAGGATGCCATTTGCATTTTGCACATCCCTTGCTTAACCCATCATCAACCGCATCCTTAACTCCATTGGTTCACAAATAAATCCTTAAAATTGTTGAAAAAATATGGCTTCCTATTGGGTAGAATAATGAAGTCGGATCTTTAGAGTACTCAAGTCGGACTTTGAGGCGTGATATCACTTTCTTTAAGGATTTATTTGCCCCACAACGTTGCTAATGGTCACCGGCAAATTTCCTCCAGGATACAACAAAGTCTCAAACGAGAATACTAGATAGCAATTCTAGTATTTCTCCAGGGTCTCTCATGGGAAACAATTAGAAACAATGGCTGTAGTTTCTCTCGAAAGAAGACGAAAATGGAAGAAGATATATATCTGATCTCAAAACAAATGTACTTATATATGTCTTTCAAATAAATGCAACTCTTCAAAAGATTGCAAAAGAACAAAGACAACCTTTCGTGAATAAGTACGTCCCAAAGGTTATGTTGAAAAGATATATAAAAAATTCGGAATTAAATAAATAATAAATAAAAAATAAACGTAACTTTTCGCGAACAGTCACACTGTTTCAACAAGATTTATAGTTAATTTTTATAGAAATAAATCCGAATTTTCTCAATAAATAAAATAATGATAGTTGGTTAATGCCAAATCTCGTCCACGCCAAGTTACTATCACTTCAATCTTTTTTCAAACTACTCTTCTTCCCCAAAAAAAAACATTGTACAGAATAAAATCAAGTAAAAGGGATTATTGTTAGTTACTAATACGACATGAGTGATGACGATACTCACTTTGATTTTGTTGGTGTTGTGTCTGGATCTGCTTTGGTACATTAAGGTTGAACGAAGCTCATTTACTAAAACTGAAGGTGTTCCTGTGTGGTTGTTGGTCTCAGGTGAGGTGGAAGAGGAGGAGAGAGAAAAGATGGGATTGTTAAGTTGAGCATCGAAAGGAGAATAACAGAGAAAGATCAAAAGGAGGAGACAAATTGCTGGAACAAGAGAGAATTGAGCGTAAGGGAAGTCGGTGGATGCCATCTCTTCTCAACAAGAGCAATGAAGAGAAGGTAAGATCACATATGTATCTATATATATGTGAGCATCAAGTAAGCAAGATCCTATTTGACTTTCAACAGCAACTTCAAGGTGGGACTTGAATTTTTTTTTTTTTTTTTTTTCGGTAGGTGGGACTTGAATTTAGGGGCTATAGTTTTCTACAATTTTTCTAAACAATATCTTTAATTGGTGGATTACAAATTATTGACATCACTTACATGAAAACTTAACTCGTTATAAATGTGACTGAAACTCATATGTATAAACCATTAGTTAAATTATAATTGGATGTAGTTGACATAGCCTGCATCTTAGTATCATATGATCTAATTTACGAGTTTGCTGCACCTCTCCTTTTGTCTACCGCATTGCTTAATATGTCGGCTCTGTAAATCAGGTTTAAAGTATCCAATATCTTTGAGCTATGTTGGTATGAATTTTGTTAAGCAACAAATTAAAGAAATTTTGCGATTTTCCAACATACTACTTATTTTCTTGTGTCATGCATAATCAAGGCTGAGCAAAATCCAATTATTCCCTAGGACTCGATTGATATACTCAAAGTCACTTTTTTGTATAAAGCGCATTCATCTCTTGCGATGATTATTGTATTTGTATTGATCAACGAGCCACATGCAATGAAGACAGACTACTTCTCATATTCACTATGCTTAATAAAAAAATTATATGATGCTTAAACACGTACAGCCAAATGTCTGTTTCTCCTCTTGTTGAGGTTGGAGTCAAGAGATTTGTGATGTATTTGAAGACAATGATAGAATTTGAGAGTTTGCAATTAGTCTATTTCCTCTAGCGGTAACTTCTAGGGGCTTCACGTGTTGAGCTTGGCTAGCATTTAAGATGAAGCTTGGGCCCCAGTCAAGACAATGAATATTTTTCTTTGGAGAGAACTTAGGGAAAGAGCTCCTCAAACCTTATTTGTCGTTCAAGCCACTATTATTTTTGGGAGTCTCTTGGATCAAGAAAGCTTTTCGGGCTTGCTGCCTTCCGGTTCAAACCAAAGTCGTCGGATGCCCGGTGCTGGAAGTCTCCATGAATGAAATCCGTGATTCTAGGAGCAGAAATAGAGAGTCTACATGAATGAAGTGCGTGACTGTAGGCGCAAAAAGAGAGAGCGTCTTCATGAATGAAGTGCGTGAATGTAGGATCAGAAAAGAGAGAGAACTGTCACGATATGAGTCAAAAACCGCATCACAAATCCTATGAAACAAATATTCCAAATTTTTTTGTGTCACAAAAAAGCCCAAACTTACCCTCTGTCTCAGCTCTATTTAAGGTTATTTGTGACATTGGTATAAGTTCAGGATTTTTTATGATAAAAAAATGATGATATTTTTGTCACTATAAGAAAGTTTAGGATTTTTAATAACACAAAAACAAATTTGGAGTATTTATGTAACAATGGACATACTTTGGGGGCTTTTTTTTTTTGAAAAAATATTTACTCTTTCATATATTAAAAATTTAAATCGTACCTGTCAACCTTAATACCTTTGATAGCTTCGTTAGGTTTCAGCAGTAATCGGCTTATAATACAAAGAGCCACATGACCTTTTTATGTCCGCTTAAAATGGACCGAATCAATAAAAACACTCGAATGCATCGGCGCTGCAAGTTCTAGAGGTTAAAAGTACGGAAAAGAGAAAAGTTGCGGGGGCTCAAATGCATCATCATGAACAAATTAAATCAGCATGCATGCATGGATGGATCGTCTTCATATCCATTGTTGACACCTAATTTTTCACCTAAATTAATTAATTTAAAGTAGCATTAAATGTTAGGAATTAGTCACAAAAGAAAATTAAGAAAAATTATTATTAATTAAATTATTTTTAAAAAATCGATCGGGTCGGGCCGAATCCAGCCTTGGCCCAACCCGCCCTTTCCTTTTCTTTTTCCCAACACTGAGCCCGGCCCAGCCCATTTCCTCCTTCAGCCTAGCCCGAGAGCGAATCGATCGTCTTCCCCAACCGGTCTTCGCTACAAGACCTGCGAAGAAAAAAGAACAGAGGCAAAGCAGCGACAGAGGGAGCAAGGGAATCGGTGGCAGGCGAGCAGCATGATCCACGAGTCGGGAGGGCAATCTGGCCGACAAGCTAGCCGCTGCAGAGGCCACGTGCACTGGCCGAGCATAAAACCAGAAGAGAGACCGAGGAATCGGCACCACAAAAACACCAAAAAGAGAGACGAAGCCGAGAGCGAGCGAGGGAAAAACAGAATTGACACCACGGACCCGCGAGAGAGAAAACACCAAAAAAACCAAGCCGAGAGCGAGCGAGAGAGAAACACCGAGGGGTGAAGAGGCCGAATCGGAGGCAGGAAGCTCGAGGGGAGCAACTCGTCGTCACCAGAGATCTGTTCCTCCGCCCGTTGCTGCCGCCGTAGCCCTTCCCCAAACAAGGTTGGTCCTCTGAATCCCGCGGCCCCATTTCTGGAAAATGCTGGGCCAGAGCTTGCGACCGACCTGTTCGCGCGAGCTCCAGCCCACGTTGCCTTGCACTTGGCTCCTGTCTTCTTTATATGTTATGTTCAAAGACTCTTAAAGCGTGTTAGGCTGCGTTTGGTTCAGCATTTGCAATAGGCTTTGAGTCCAATGCAAATGCTGAAAGCCCAAAGCTACTTGGGAAAAATGCAATTGTGTTTGGTAAAAAAATTTTGCAAATAGACTTTGAGTTGAATGTGCGTTTGGTAAAAAGAAATTTTGCAAGGAGCTTTTGATGGGTATATATATATATATATATATATATTTTGAAAATTCAGCTAAACCCTTTGCCGGACCGGTGAAGGGCTACGGCCACCCGCCGCAAGCCGGATCTGGCACCGCACGGTAGTGCGCCCTTCGCCGGTTCGGCGAAGGGCTGCTCCTTTTCATTTAAAAAATAAATAAATACAGGGGCAATAATGGAAATATGAAAAATTAATGAGGGTAGTTTAGGAAGAAAAAAATTATTTTCAGCATTTCCAAGGGTTGGCTTTCATTTGAAAGCTCCTTGAAATTGGTTGCCAAACACTCATATTTTGGCTGAAGGGGCTTTGGGGGCTGAATGGGCTTTCTAAATGTCCATCCAAACGCACCCTTAGACACTTGGTTGAGCCGAAATCCTTCGAATTCGGTAGTGCTCAGTACCTGTTCGACGAAATGCCTCACTGAAAATGCCGAATCTAGCCCTCTACCAGTTCGGTTTTTGGTTTATCTTTGGTGTTGCTCGGGTTATATTGTTGTCATGCATCATTCCCGTCGTTTTCCTAGCTTTTCGGTAGATTCCTTCACGCTGCTTGGCTAGGATGAGGCGTGTTCGTCTCGCCGGAGTCTACCCGGCGACTCTCGGAACACCAGCTGACTAGCTGCCGGCGGTGCTTGGCATCGGTCGGACAGAACCACCAACGCCAGGCGGTGGCCCAGCGACTTTCTTTAGGGTGGTCAGTATTCATGGCGTCATCGGCAATGGACCGGCAGAGGAGCTGCAGAAGCTTCGACGTGCTGCGGCTGCGGGAGATAGAGGGATCGAAGAAGACGATCCAAAAGGGGTAGAAGAAAAAAAAAAGAAAAAAAAAAACACAAAAGAACTGAAACTAAAAAATAGGAAGTTGGCTTCGTTTCGAGCTAGCTTTTGTTTCGTGGGCTGAATAGATTGAGCTGAAAATAGATATTAGAAAATGGACCCTTAGGTGGGCAAAAGTAAAAATCCAACATGGGCTTTGGGCTGAAAATTGCCCTAATTTCTTTTTTTTTTTTAAATCCGTATGTTTTTTCTTTTTTAGCGGGCCGAACCCGGGTCCGGTCGGAGACGGGACCCGACCCGCTCGACTGGGCTAGACCTGGGTCGGGTCGACCGGACCCAACCCGGTCCAACCCAAAAAATAAAATAAAATAAATTAATTAAAATTTAAAAATTATTTTTAAAAAATTATTATAAAAAAAATTTTAAAATTAAAAAATGTAGAGTTTGGTTGGAAATTGCCATGTTTTGCATTTTTAGTATAATTAGGCTTTTACTTGCTCATATATTGATTATATAGCATGTTTAATTTACATAATTAACTATGTTTATGGATGTTCAATTGTATGTGTTTAATTTTACTGCAATTAGGATCTTGGTAGTGCGCAACCGCATGATCACCTCACATGTTAGTGGATATGTGTAAAATCAATCAAAATTGCCTGATAAAAATATTTTCTTTTAAAATGAACAAGATTAGGTACCGAAAGGCACTAATTGACCAATTAGTGTAATCAAGTCCCGACTCTAAATTCTCTGGTTGCGTTAGAAGTGAGGTACACTCCCATGCCTCACTTGGTTTCTAGCCGACCCCAATAGGCTAGTGGTGACTCCTTTTGTGAAAATTCCTTAAGAACATCCCAATGTCACGCGGGGTATGGGCTTGGGAGAGCTCACGCCTAATCATGGGCTTTAGGCCGGTCCTTTAGGCAATACCCCTAAATATGTTCCCTCCACCTGAGGGTAGATCTCGACAGCTTGGCAACTCCACTGGAAACTTGGTTTTAAACCTTAGAGGACTTAGGCCGAAATTAATCTTGTTCAAAAATATTTTTGTTTGGCAGCGAAGATATCATGTGCATCCATAACATGTCGAATGTTGATTATTTATGGGAGTTATAAGGGGTGGTGATTTCTAACCTTTGTTTTGTAGGGGGTGTAATAGTGAATGGTTTATTTATGTTTGAAGTGCTGGTTGTTTTTACATTGTTATGCATGAGTCCCCTACATTGCACTACACCATAGCACACACAACCTGCCGCCGGACCTGGGCCGCATAGGATCACTTAGGATGGTGTTGAGGTGGATACCACTTCAACTACAACCGCTTAGTACGAGTCGCCCACCTCTACACTGAAATTTCTTTCTTCACGTCGAAGGTACCCACCCTGGTCTGCGAGCGTGCGACACAAGTAATTTCTTTGATGAAGCCGGAGTCATGGGTAACCTGACCCAGCCACGACCTTGTTGGTTCAATCCGGTGATCCTATGGCTTCATTTTGAGCCGTATAGAGTGGAAATCGAATCACATTCCATGTGTATGTCTATGTAATTTGAAAAAAAAAAAAAAAAAAAAAAAAAGAGGCAAAGGTTGGCACCCATTGTAAGTATCATTTTCCTTTTTATTTGCTCACTTTGTATTGCATTTTCATCTTGAAATTCGCGAAAATCAATCGAATGCCCTCGGCAATGTAGGCTTATGTTTGAAAAAAAATTGGCAGTCACTTTTGATAAGTGAACATTGAAGACAAGTTCTAAACACTTTGATTTGGGCCTGTTGAACATGTGGTTTTGTTTAAATTTCTAGTTATGGGCTCGAAATCGTTTTGAAAAAAAAAAAAAAAACTTTCAAGTTGTGATTTTATATTGGGGCACGAAAATTGAGATTGCATTTTTTTTTTTTATCAAATTCTCTCATTCTCACATTTTGGGGCTAAAGTGCAAATCATTTTGTGTACAAATTTCTCAAAATAGAAGTCACTTCATTTTTCTAGGAGTAAAATTACAAATCAATCTTTCAAAAATCAATGACACTTTTGCATACGAAACTTTTTGGAATAAAGGTGGACATTCGATTGATAGCCGTTAATTGATCATTTTAATGATGTCTTTTCTTATAATAAAATCCTGGCGAAATACTAAAACCCCGTAATAATGATTATGGGGCATGTACCGTCATCTCGATTTTATTGTAAGAAGCGATCCCATTGAGATATCATTTTTTCTTGTTCACTTACTAACATTGTCATCTTTTTGCAGGTTATGCATGGTGATCCTTGACATTAGGATAAGAGTTAATTTTTACTCTTATCTATACGAGAGTTTCTTGTATTTTATCAATGTTTTTATTCTTGTTAAGAATCATGTTTTTCATTTTGAGTTTTGATTGCAAATCCAATTGTTGCTTTTGTAAATCTTGCAACTCACATTTTTTATGATGGAATTCAGTTTCATGAAAATCATCTTTAAAAAAAAAAACAAAAAAAAAAACAAAGCAGAAAAAAATTCAGAAGTATTTTACGCGAACTTTTACATCTACCTTCCAAAATGAATTTCAAGAAAACTTTGCTTAAGGCCCTCTCTTCATGTAGTCATTTTCTCGGGCTCATCAAACTCAAGGTGCAAGCATGCGTTGAGGTTTCGTTGGCGCCAATTTTCCATAGAAGCAAAACGAAGTCAAATTCCATTCTGAGAAGTTTTGTTATTCGCAAATGCCTTACGTGCCAAAATAACCCGTTGATCTCGTTTACTTTGCACGATGAAACAAATGAAGGGAGTTGCCAAGTATCCAAAAGGGCGAATTCGAAGGAAGAGTAAACTGTATCAATTCCAGTTATTCATTTCTAATACCGTTTCTGACATGATTTTCTTTTCATTGTCAAGGAGATATCAAGAGTGTCAAGTTTTGTAACGTTCCAACAAACGCGATTGAGCACTTTTAAGTCATGTTCATCTTAAACAAAAAAAGATTCAAATGAAACAAAGGGGCAATATTGTCTATTCATCCATAAGAGATACCTTGGGATGTTGATCGCCCAACTTTGAAAAGGATGTATCCCATTCTTAAGCTTGATTCTCTTCGGCATAAAAAATGACACGTCTTTTTCTTTGATACATACAGGACGGACTCGAACAAAACAAAGGGTGATAAATAAAAAAGGATTCGTACCTTGACCATAGAAACATTGCCTTCCACCAAGGAATCAGGAAAACGTCAAACATTTAAAGGCGAATGCAAGGGAAGGGTATTGTCAAGTTACCAAATATCCACGAAGGTGAATCCAAGAGGTGTTAGCGTTCAAAGGATAAAAGCGAGTGAAGGGTAACAATGTATCGTTTCCAACATTTCAATCCCTAAGGATTTTTGCACTAACATATTCTTTTACATTTTTACAAGGTTACCGGGTCACCGTGCCACAGGTAAGTACCCTTCATCTCATTTTTTTAAAGTAAAAAAAAAAAAAAAAAAAAAAAAAAAAAAAAAAAGAGAATTTCCATTACAAAAGAGAACTTGTGGCGCTTTCCTAGAAACAAAAAATGAAATTCTACAAACTTTTTGAGCATCCTTTTTTTCTCAAAATTGTTTTCTCATTTTGTGGATTATTCATTTTGAATCAGATTCCCTATGGAAATTAATCTACTCAGATAATTTCGATAGAATGAAATAGAGATGTTAATCATGCCAAGCAGATGATACTTAGGATGAGGAAAGGCAAGCCATTTCCAAACACGTCCTTCAAATACTTTCGAGAGTTGAGTGAAAGGCAACCTTCTCTTAGGATGAAGGATTCATTCGCATTGAGCGCAAAGATCGAAATGATAAAGGCATTTCCTTCATCAATCCAAAGTATTGCACTAATCTCTTGCTATCCCTTTGGGCAAAAAAAAAATGATGATACTTCAAAATACCATTGTCAAGAACAACTCTACATTGGGGTAGCATAGGGGGTTATGATCATGTTGTAGAACGAAAGATTGAGAATGATTCTATTACTTTCACTTGCATCAATCTTCTAGTGATAGCTTTAGAGGAATTCTCATTAGAGCTTAACTCAACCCAAGGTGAAGAAGAGCATTTCCTTCTCTACCTAAACACTGATACCCATTGCTTTAACCAATTTGGGCCTGATTATTCATTTCTGAACCCCAAACGGTGATCATCTTCCTTCAGTGGGGCAAGTATAAGAATTGACCAAATACAATTGACAGTCACGAGAAAATGTGAAAAGCATCTCGAAAGTCATAAGAGCTACAAAAGTTCAAAGAAAAAAAAAAAGAAAAAAGTTTGACAAACTAGGGGGCATGAAAAAACAGTGTGCCTAGTAAAAGCAAAGTCAATGCTTGTCAAGAAAAAAAAAAAGCCAAAAGGCTGCATCTTACGTGAAAAAAAAAAATTTGTCAAAGCCAAAGTGCCTGCGTAAAAAATCATCGCAAGTGCAAAGGAAATTAGAAAAAGGAGTAAAGCTCCATTGCAAAAATGATTAGTCAAGGGACTTTCGAGATGCGCTATGTTCAAAAGCCAAATGCTTTCGAAAGATCAAGTGACTTGATCACAATGCCATGATGATCACCGACTCTTAAAAAACCCTTTTGAAAATTTTAAGCCTTTTGAACCTTTCCCGAGCCAACATTACAACCCTCTGCCGAAGTCTCTTCTAATTGGGATGGTTCGAGTGAAAATGAGAATGCCACAAAGAAGCTATTGCTTGTAGAAGTGATCATATCTTGTCTTATCTTCCAAATTCTCGACTTGTAAACCCGATGAAGATAGCAACAAATGTTCCTCTATTGGCCTCAAAGCAATCATTCCTTTGTGTAAGCCCTAACTAAGCCTATATCGCGGTCCTTTCAAAAGACCTTTTTGATCGATCAGATTGTGCTCATTGCGAATGTTTCTGGAAGCCTTCGACATAGGTTATGTGAGATACCCTCAGCAATTAGTTACTTCCCATGCCAATAAATGGGATCAAGCAGCCATTTTATCAAGAGTGTGTGAGAAGCTACTTCTGACTAAGAAGCTCTAGTTTGGCATGCTTAATGAGCCTTTTTCATGAGTCGTAGCCGTTCTGATAAGAACTTGACTCTCAGAGAATTTGATGATTAATGATATATCCACAAACAAGATGACAATTTTGCATCACTTGATGCTGATTGATATCGAATGTTTTTTAAAAAGCAGTCGGATTTAGCTTGATTAGCTTGTTAAATTGATGCTGCAATATTGCCAATACATCTCTTGATGATGTCTCCAATGACATTTGCTTGAGTTGAGATCGACAGGATTCCTCGGTGAAGCCATGCAGTTTCAAGGAGTTAGCGGGTGCTTTCCTAAAAAGCAAAGGTTCATAGTTAGCCTTAAACCTTGTTATCTCCAAAGGTTCATGGTCAACCTTAAACCATGCCGTCTCCAAAGGTTCATGGTTCAGCCTTAAACCATACCATCTCTAAAGGTTCATGGTCAACCTTAAACCATGTCATCTACAAAGGTTCATTGGTTTTTCTTAAATCATGTATTTCATACCCGGTTGAAACCCTTTCGTACACGGTGAGACCTACCTTCCAGTCGAAACTCATTCGTACACAGTGAGACTATCATACCTGGTTGAAACCCGTTCATACACAATGAGACCTTCCTCCTAGTCGAAACCCGTTCGTACACGGTGAGACTATCACACCTGGTCGAAACCCATTCGTACATGGTGAGACCTTCCTCCAAGTCGAAACCTGTTCGTACACGGTGAGACTATCACACTATGTCTAAATCTGTTATTATACGGTGAGAGCTCTTTCCTTCTCCCTCTTCCTATGACCCAGTGGGTTTTTCGTAACCCGGAATCCTTCAACTCCCTTCTTTATGACCCGGTGGGCTTTCCATAGTCCGGAGTCCTTCAACCCCATTCTTTTGACCCGGTCGGCTTTCCGTAGCCTGGAGTCCTTCAATCCCCTTCTTATGACCCGGTGGGCTTTCCGTAACCCGGAGTCCTTCAAGCCTCTCTTATGACCCGGTGGGCTTTTCGTAGTCCGAAGTCCTTCAACCCCATTCTTATGACCCGGTGGACTTTCCGTAACCCGGAATCCTTCGACCCCCTTCTTATGACCCTGTGGGCTTTCCGTAACCCGGAATCCTTCAACCCCCTTCTTATGACCCGGTAGGTTTTCCATAACCTGGAGTCCTTCAACCCCCTTCTTATGACCCGGTGAACTTTCCGTAACCCGGAATCACTCTCATTCTTCTTATGACCCGGTGGGTTTTTCGTAGTCCGGAATCTTTCTTCCTCTTATTGATAAGACGCACTTTCGTAGTTATGAGTCTTATCCATCGACCTGATACGTGCACATGCACCTAGGGTTTCTCTACCGCCGAAATAATTTAGGTGTTTTCTGTCTTTGAATGCAACCTCTTCAAGGCTACATTCAAAGAGGGGTAGCTGTTGATACCTAATTTTTCACATAAATTAATTAATTTAAAGTAGCATTAAATGTTATCACAAAAGACAATTAAGAAAAATTATTATTAATTAAATTATTTAAAAAAAATCAGTCAAGTCGGGCCAAATCCAGCCTTGGCCCGACCCGCCCTTTCCTTTTCTTTTTCCCAATGCTAAGCCCGGCCCAGCCCATTTCCTCCTTCAGCCCAGCCCGCAAGCGAATCGATTGTCTTCCCCAACTGGTCTTCGCTGCAAGACCTGCAAAGAAAAAAGAATAGAAGTAGAGTGGCGATAGCGGGAGCAAGGGAATCAATGGCAGGCGAGCAGCGTGATTCGCGAGTCGAGAGGGCAATCCGGTCGGCAAGCTGGCCGCTGTAGAGGCCACATGCGCTGGCTGAGCATAAAACCAGAAGAGAGATCGAGGAATCGGCACCACAAAAACACCAAAAAGAGAGACGAAGCCGAGAGCAAGCGAGGGAAAAACATAATCGACACCACAGACCCGTGAGAGAGAAAACACCAAAAAACACCAAGCCGAGAGCGAGCGAGAGAGAAACACCGAGGGGTGAAGAGGCCGAACCAGAGGCAGGAAGCTCAAGGGGAGCAACTCGTCATCGCCAGAGGTCTGTTCCTCCGCTCGTTGCTGCCGCCATAGCCCTTCCCCGAATGAGGTTGGTCCTCTAAATCTCGCGGCCCCATTTCTGGAAAATGCCGGGCTGGAGCTCGCAACCAACCTATTCGCGCGAGCTCCGGCCCACGTTGCCTTGCACTTTGCTCCTGTCTTCTTTATATGTTATGTTTGAAGACTCTTAAAGCATGTTAGACACTTGGTTGAGCCGAAATCTTTCAAATTCGGTAGTGCTTAGTACTTGTTCGACAAAATGCCTCACTAAAAATGCCAAATCTAGCCCTCGTCCGGTTTGGTTTTTGGTTTATCTTTGGCGTTGCTCGGGTTATATTGTTGTCATGCATCGTTCCCATCGTTTTCCTAGCTTTTCGGTAGATTCCTTCACGCTATTTGGCTGGGATGAGGCGTGTACGTCTCGCCGGAGTCTACCCAACAACTCTCGAATCACCGGCTGACTAGCTGCCAGCGGTGCTTGGCGTCGGTCGAATAGAACCACCGACGCCAGGCGGTGGACCGACGACTTTCTTTAGGGTGGTAAGTATTCATGGCGTCGTCGGCGACGGACCAGCGGAGGAGCTGCAGAAGCTTCAACGTGCTGCGACTGCGGGAGATAGAGGGATCGAAGAAGACGATCCAAAAGGGGTAGAAGAAAAATAAAAAAATAAAATAAAATAAAATAAGAGAAAAGAAAACACAAAAGGGCTGAAACTTAAAAAATAGGAAGTGGGCTTCGTTTCGGGCTGGCTTTTGTTTCGTGGGCTAAATAGATTGGGTTGAAAATAGATATTAGAAAATGGATCCTCGGGTGGGCTGAAGTAAAAATCTAACATGGGCTTTGGGCCGAAAATTGCCCTCATTTCTCTTTTCAAAAAAAATTCGTGTGTTTTTTTTTTTTTTTTTTTTTTGGGCCGAACCCGGGTCCGGTCGAAGACCGACCCGACCCGCTCGACCAAGCCAGACCGGGTCGGGTCGACCGGACCTGAACTGGTCCGACCTAAAAAAAAAAATTAATTAAAATTAAAATTAATTAAAATTAAAAAATTATTTTAAAAAATATTTTAAAAAAATTGAAAATTAAAAAATGTAGAGTTTGGTTGGAAATTGCCATGTTTTGCCTTTTTAGTATAATTTGGCTTTTACTTGCTCATATATTGATTATATAGCATGTTTAATTTGCATATTTAACTATGTTTATGGATGTTCAATTGTACGTGTTTAATTTTACTACAATTAGGATCTTGGTAGCTATGGTTGTTACTTTAATGACTGCACAATCGCATGATCACCTCACATGTTAGTGGATATGTATAAAATCAATCAAAACAACCTGATAAAAATATTTTCTTTTAAAATGAACAAGATTAGGTACCGAAAGAGCACTAATTGACCAATTAGTGTAATCATGTCCCCGACCCTAGATTCTCTGGTTGCGTAGGAAGTGAGGTACACTCTCATGCCTCACTTGGAATCTAGCCGACCCCAATAGCCTAGTGGCAACTCCTTTTGTGCAAAATTCCTTAAGAATATCCTAATGTCACGCGAGGTGTGGGCTTGAGAGAGCTCACACCTAATCATGGGCTTTAGGCCCGTCCTTTAGGCAATAACCCTAAATCTGTTTCCTCCCCCGAGGTAGGTCGCGACATCCATCCACAAGTCAAGGTCTTCGTCGACTATGCAATTCAAATCTAAAGAAGTCCAGGTCTTCTGGGGTTTGGCGTGTTGATTTTTGCTACCATCATTAGATCATAGCTACAAGATAGAATAGACAGGTTCGTGGTGAAGAACTCGAGGTCTTTTGGGGGATTCATGTCTGTTGATTGGCGCATCAATACGCGTTACTATGGTTCCTAGAAGTCATACTCTTGGGGGAATTTTGTTGGTGATATTTGGCCCAAAAAATTTCTAACTCATCGTGAAGGAAGGTCCATAAAGCAATTTTCTACCTTTATGTTTTCTTTTTTTGACTAACATGCTTTCAACATATGATGCTGGCGACAACAATTGGTTCTATCCTTAATGTATGGTTATATTTTGTCTCTTCTCATCTGACGTGGTCCGTGAGCACTAGTAAATAATAATAGTTGATATGCTAAAATTGATTTACAAAATTTCCATACCTAATGATTTGGCACACTCTCATTGGTGTTTAAACTCGAGCAGCTTATTTAAACCCCTTTCATGAACCAATGTTAATACATCTAGCATTACTCTTGCATGAACTGCCATAATCTCTCTAGACAACTAATTAGCCACAGTTGTAAAAACCAAGAATTTCCTAACGTAATAGTCAAGCGTGCTAAAATTGATTTACGAATTTGGTATATCAACTTATAAGATAAGTTGCAAGCGGACTTTTTAAGACAGTGAACCATGTTCAACCCCAAAAACAATCCGCCTCATCATCTCATCGATTGTGTAAACCCTCGTTCGTACACTCATAGTTATGATATTTTCCAATTATTTTTCTTCCTCGAGTGGGGGAACTCCAAGGGAACTTAATCGGTACTTTTTCAGGAGAATTTCAGTGAAACAACTTTTGGAGCTAAAATTATATTTTACTGCTCACGTGCCACTATATCCTCCCTGGAATTTAGGGAGTCTCTTGGATCACGAAAATACTTTTCGAGCTCACTGCCTTCTGGTTAAAACCAATGTCAATGTGTACTAGACCACCTCAACATGCACTGAATGGCGTACGGCCCATGAGGAAGTTCTTTGGAATTGGCGAGAGATGTGCATGAAGGTGCGAGCCGTTCCTCACTAAGATGCAACAGAATCAGAGATTTTGTAGATCCCGACGTAGAATTTTGGAAACGGCTACGATTAGGCTGATTTAACGGAGAGAAAAGAAACAATCGAGAGGGTCCAGCGACCATCACTAATTGCTCGGCGAGGTCGCTTGATCCTTGCTGTAGCTCCGTGAGATGGCTTGACCCCGCTCGGTCGTGGCGGGGTCTGGGTGATTCACGCTTTGCTACGATGACGGTCATGCAACACGACCTGGGCCTAAGTAAAAGCGGCGCCGTCCCTATCGAGATGAGACGAGGGGCGCGAGGCCTTTGTCATCGCAGCTCTGGCCACTGCCATTGCTCTAGTCCGTCGCCGCTACCTGAACAATCCTTTGCTAATCTCTCGTTGCTTTTAGGATCCCCCCGAGATTAATGCCCATAATACGGTCAACTCAGAAAAAGCATCCCTCGATCAATGCTTTCATATTTTGCCAGATTTTTCAAAATAAATTTTGTTTTACGTACTTATGAACTCAAGGGTGTTAGTTCTTGATACGACCCCAGCATTACAAGTTCGAATCCCCAACAGTCGACACTTACTGACATTTTTCTTCATTAAAAAAGACTGACATTGAGATATTTTGGTAGCGATAATAAATGAAAAAAATACAAATAGCATGACACAAAACAAATAGATAACACTATAAAGAAAGATGTGCCAATCGAAATCGATGTGATGAAGACATTAGAATAAACACACACGTGTATATACAAATAATTAAAAGATATATAAGATGATCTTAATTCCATTTAAATTGTAACTTAGCAGTTAACAATATCATCTTACTACCTCATACATTTAGATGAGAGGTTTCCTCCCTAGTTGCATAGGTGGTTTCATGGAAAACGGGAAAAGTGCCAAAAAAGTCCTAAACCTTTTGTCTTTGTGCCAATTTAGTCCTAAACCTTTTTTTGGTGCCGATTTAGTCCTAAACATTTTTACGTTGTGCCAATTCAATCCTTTCCGACCAATTTTGGCCGGATTTTGCTGATCGACGCCGGTCACGGACGTGGCCTCATCGGCGCCGACGTGGACTACTTTTAATAATATTTTAATATTTTAAATATTTTTTATTTTTTTATTTTAAATTTTTAGTTTTTAATTTTTAATTTTTTTCTTCTTTTTTTTTTTTTTTTTTTTGTCTTCTCATCTTCTTCCTCCAGCCGGTCGCCGGACCTCGGCGACCGGCCGCCGGCGACGGCCAGCGAGGTCGAGGTCGACCTCGCCGGCCACCTCGCCAATGGCCGCGAGGGCGGCCTCGGGCTGGGCGGCGAGGCTCGCCCTCGTCGGATCTGGCGAGGGTCGAGCCTCGCCCATGGCCGGCGAGGCTCGACCTCGCCGGATCCGGCGAGGAGAGCCTCGCCCGCCCGGCGCAAGGCCTCCCTCGAGGCTGGGCGGCGAGCCTCGCCAGCTCGGCGCGAGGAGGCGGCCGGATTCCCAGATTCGGTCCTCGAGGTCTTACGAAACCGAGGCCTATCGTCGTCCTCCTCCGACACGTCGACGCCCGACGGCGTGGAGGTGAGCTTCGCGGCGCGCGCCGAGAGCGCCTTCTCGACGATTTTCAGGCTCGGGTCTTCGTTCGCTTCCTCCTCCTCCTCCTCCTCGTCGCTGCCGCCGAGCGGCACCGCGGACTTCGGCTCATGCTCCGCGTCGTCTCCTTCGCCGAGCTTCGCCACCGTCGGCTTCTCTCTCCTTCCCATGCTCCACGCGCCGAGTTGGCGGGGCTCGCCCTCGCCGCCTAGGCCTCGAGGGCGGCCTCGCTGGCCATGGGCGAGGCTCAACCCTCGCCGAGATCCGACGAGGGCGAGCCTTGCCGCCCAGCCCGAGGCCGCCCTCGCGGCCACCGGCGAGTGGCCGGCGAGGTCGAGGTCGACCTCGCCGGCTGGAGGAAGAAGATGAGAAGACAAAAAGAAAAAAAAAAAAAAAAAATTAAAAATTAAAAACTAAAAATAAAAAAAATATTTAAAATATTAAAATATTATTAAAAGTAGTCCACGTCGCGCCGTTGAGGCCACGTCAGCCGGCCGGCGTCCTGTCAGCAAATTCCGGCCAAAATTGGCCGGAAAGGACTGAATTGGCACAACGTAAAAAGGTTTAGGACTAAATCGGCACCAAAAAAAGGTTTAGGACTAAATTGGCACAAAGACAAAAGGTTTAGGACTTTTTTGGCACTTTTCCCCATGGAAAACAAACATCAATTTTTCTAGTTTTTTGGTGCATCCTACAAGGACCAGTGGGGTAGATTAGCCAAAGACACCAAGAGCAAGCATTGAAATCTCTTGTTTGCACGTACGTCAAACCACTTAAATTGACCCGGCTATAAAAAAACTACAAAAGAATAATGTCCTGCCAAGGATATTAGGTAAAAAGGAGAATTCCCATGATATTGCTCGTTATATCTTGGACCCCAAGATCATTGTCCCTGGATTTACAATGAGCTTTTAGATCAGTTCTAGCCTGCAAATCTTTAAAGATCACAGCTTGTGTCTTGCCCCCAAAACAGTTCCCACACAACTAGTTAGCAATAAAGAACAAGTGAAAATGAGGTTAGCCGATGAATTCATTGTTGTGGGATATCGTTGCTCCAACATCAAATCACTTCAAGTTTTACCTCAGAAGAAGAACCCTCACTCTTCCTTTGATCGATCGTATAGGCATCTATCCTTGCCAAAGCTTTTAGATACAAGTCAATTTACTTAGTCTGTGCGGTAGCTATGATTTTGTTGTAGCTCTGGTGCGCTAGAGCTATGGTCGGCTGTTGCTGCAATATAAATTTTTGTAACTTATGTGTTCAGCAACATAATCTTAAAGCTGCAGCACCTCAAAACTGAGTGAAGTTACTTCCTTAAAGTCGGTTTTGATATAGCTAGTATAAGCACCTAGAGGGGGGTGAATAGGTGTAAAAACAATTTTTCGAGATACGAAAGCAATACTAGGCGAACAATGAAAGGAAGATCTCCTTTAGCTACCAAAACGAATTAAGATCAAAGTAAAGCTGAGAGTAGGGAAGAGAAAATTAAACACAAGGTTTATAGTGGTTCGGCTTATTTCAAGCCTACGTCCACTCTTCTGCACTGACAGCCCACCGGCTGGATTTCACTATGAACAAAAGAGATGTTACAGCAATGTTTTCCCTTGATTCCGCAGTGTAGATACTCTACCACACTTCCTCAAGGTATATCAAAATATGAACTCTCTTTTGTGTACAGGATTTTGCTCAGAAAATGAATTGACTAAGAACAAGGAACTTCAGACTTTGAAATTCTTCTATCGTGCACCTCTTTCGAACAACTGGAACGTCTTCCTTTTATACTCCTTTATGCCATCATACCTGTTGGCACTTACTAAAGGAATTCCTTCAATCTACCCGTTGGACGGAATCAATTAGGAAGATCATTCAAGCTATTAAAGGAACATGTCGATAGCCCATCAATCCTGCTCGCCCATACAATCAGGATCTTGGTTTCCATAAGTAGAACCTTCCAAGTATACTTCGCCAATCATCGGATCCTTAATCAATCTTGATTCGAATAAAGGATTCCGTTGTCATATCCAGTCAAGAGATCTTCTCCAGTTGATAAGGCTAAATCCTTAATAAAACATCCAGTTCTGGATAGCCTTTCTTCAACGGATTAGAAACTGTCAATAAGAATAAACTTTGAGTCTTGAGTCTGGCAGTCCGAAGGTCTTCAAACTTTAAATAGTAGAGTCTGCAAATCTTCAGACTAGACTGATGGAAACGTTTTGTCAGCTTCAAAATATTCAGAAGAATTTCTCCAACAATCTCCCCATTTTTGATGGTGACAAAACTTTCCTACAGATTTGAATATCTTTAACCTGCAAAACATTACTCAAGCAAATATGGATATCTCATAAAGATTAATGGCTTAACACTAGAATCTGCAACCACAGAAAATAGGTTAGACTTTCATGAGAATAAAGCCATTCAAAAGATATCAATAGTACTTAATATAAGCAGCAGTCAAATCCAAATCAAGGTTCAATCGTCATCCAGACACAAATCAAGTCAAAGTTCAAGACAAATCATAGTTCAAAACAAACCACAAAACAAACCAAAGTTCAACAAGTTTAAGAGTTATGTTCAAAGATTTCAAATCTCATCTCGCATCTCTCCCCCTTTTTGTCATCATAAAAAAGGTTGAGATGGAGTCAAGATTGCTTGGGAACGCGAACAAACTGGAAATCTCCCATTGATTGTACGATGCCTTCCAGCTTTTTCAAATCTTCCTTCAGATGAGCCACTTCTTCACTCTTAGCATTTGCTTGAATCTGAAGAACAAGGGCTTGGATCTGATCAGATAAGGAAACGGAAGAAGCCTGTCCTACATTCTTCAAGTTCTAAACTTCGCATTCCAAAGCATATATCTGACCCTTCATTTCCAAGAGAACATCAAGGATTCTGCGGAAATCTGCTGAATTATCAGTCTGCGTACTAGCTTCGGCTCGATCTGATAGAGTAAATGCAGACGATGGTATATCAGCATGGTCACGCAAATTTGGCGATGAAGCATCATATCCCTCCTCTGGAAATTGAGAGTCATGAATGTCCTCTGGATCTGCTGGAGAGCGGCTGACTCCTTCACTGGTAATAGGATATGAAGACATTCCTCTTTTCTCACTATCTCCCCCTGTTTCCATGGCTTCGGGTGGAGAAGAGTGTTCCTCATGCTCTCCTTCCTCTTGATTTTCTCTTTCTTCTTCATCTTCTTCTTCAATCCTTTCCTCCTCTGCTTCTCTTTCTTCAGCTTCTCGCTCCTCTGCTTCTTTTTCTTCTTCTTCTTTTTCTTGTCCTTCTCTTTCCTCTGCCTCTTTCTCCTATCGTTCCATTGATTCTGGAGTAGAACGACTCAGCTTCTTCAATGCCATAGCAAAGATGGTGAGGTCATCCTCAATGATGAGAGCTCTTCTCTTTTTGGATGAAGCAACCATGGGCTCCTTTCCCTTTCTTTTCGCTGCAGAAGAGGCTTGATGAGGCTTAACAGGAGTTGTCTCCTTGAATTTCTCCAACGCCTTGTCGAGCTCTTTCATACGCATTTTGGACACCATTTTCAGTCCTACCACCAATTTGTCACACGGTCGAACACAAAAAATTTGTGGAGGCTGAATATTCAAATGTCTGAATATCTTTGACACAAGACCTGGATAAGGAAGTTAACCCCCGTCTTTCACCACTGCTCGATACATGTGGAACAGAATAGTGTGAGGAAGAGAAAACTTTTTCCCTGCATTGATGGCGTACATCAGCTTTGCCTCTGAATTGTAAACATCAGTTTTGATGTAGACTTTGGCCTGAGGCAATAAATCACAATCTTGTGAAGCAAGATGTTGAACGCATTCATCCTTGAGTAGGAAATCCTTCCCTCTGTCCTTCTGTCTTTAACAAGTTCCAATGTGGCACGAGTAACAGACACACTGATAGGTTGATATCTCCCTCTCTCAACCCCAATTACATCCGCCAGCATATCCACATCAACCACAAAGTCCTTATCTCTGACACTAAAAGAGATTCTATTCACATCCAAGAAGCTAAGATTTGAATAGAAATATGCAGTTAGTTGAGCATAGGCTTCTGTGGTGTCTGAACAGAACTGTTCAAGTTGAAGAAAACTGAACTTTTCTCTCAAATTTACATTCACAGCATCAAGGAATTCAAAATCCACACTCCTAGGGTTTATTACCCCACGCTTCAACAGTTTGGAGTACAGATCTTTCTGTTCCTTCGATCTAAACAACTCTGTTCTTCTTCCTCGAATTTTTGCCGCAACATCCATTCTCGGTTGAAATTGGATGTACAATTTATCATCATCATTCCCATTGATTGGATTCAGTCCACCAACACGCGGATCACTTGAGATATTTGCAAGGGTTTCTTCCGCCAACCCCTTAGGAGCAATTCCCAAATCCTCCATTTTCCGCAAAAAGATATATTCATTCTCATATCCCTTGTCTTTAAGAAACCCATCGATGTTGTTCAATGGAGTAGCAATGCTCTTTAAGGCACGGTAAAGCTTATAAATAAAAGAGGGTCTTTGATTGCTTACAGGATTTGCGTCTTCAACAATTTCTTCCTCTTGTTGATGATCAAGACCCTGTGGACTAGATGGTGGAGAATGACGCTGCTGAGAATGTTGTGGGCTCTGCTGCTGACTTGGTGATTCTTCTTCTTCAGTGAGATCAAAGTGAGTAGGCCCCTCACTCATTCGCTGTGGTCCCTTGCTTGCGATTCTCGAAGACCTTCTTGATGATGACATCTTTCACAGTCTTCGGAAGATTCCAAACTTGTTTTTCCCAAGAAAGTTGACAACTTTTTGAAGATTAAACAAGGGAAGAAAACAGGAATGGAAGATCGGTGCTTTTTAGGGTTTTTGTGAGTGAATCGAAGAGGAACGAACAGAATATAATGCACTGGAAGAGAGGCATACAGAACGTCATAAAAAAAAGAAAGTATAAAGATGCCTTTTCAAAAAAAATAACTGCCTTTTTCGTGAAAATAGTCATTTCAAAAAATAAGTCCTTTTTTTTCGAAAAGGAAACGATGCAAAAATCACATCAATTAAAGATAGCAATAATCAAACGCGGTTGATAATCGTACCTTTTCAAGATGAGATTCGAGAGAGAGAATAACTTACAGACATGGTCTTAACTTACAGTCAAGGTCTTGTATGTCTGAGTCTGAGAGTCTCTAGACTTTAACTTCTTCAAGCCTCAAAATGTTGAGTCTGGAACGGATGATTTCGAATTGATTTTTCTCCAAAGGCTTTGTAAATATATCCACCAATTGGTTCTTTGAGTCAACAAACTGAATCGAAACTTCTCCATTTTGAACATGATCTCTAATGAAGTGATGTCGAATCTCTATATGCTTTGCTCTTGAATGAAGAATTGGATTCTTGGTCAGATTGATTGCGCTGGTGTTGTCACAGTTAATCTTTGTGCATGAATTTTCAATTCCAAAGTCTCTTAGCTGTTGTTTTATCCACAGAATTTGTGAACAACAACTTCCAAGAGCTACATGCTCGCTTTTCTTTGTAGAAAGAGCTACCGTATTTTGCTTCCTTGAAAACCAAGACACCGTCCCCTTCCAAGTAGCCGACAGTACCCGAGGTGCTCTTTCTATCAACTCTACATCCGGCTAGATCTGTGTCTGAGTATCCATGAAGAATAAAGTCTCCCTTTTTAGGATACCAGAGACCGAGACTTGAAGTTGAAGGAATGTATTTGATAATACGCTTTGCAGCACTTGGATGTGATTCTTTAGGATCTGACTGAAATCTAGCACAAATGCAAACACTAAACAAAATGTCAAGTCTAGAAGCTATAAGATAAAGAAGTGAACCAATGATACTCCTGTATAGCTTCTGGTCAACTTTCTTTCCTCCTTCATCTTTGTCTATCTTCAAAGAACTCGACATTGGTATGTCAGTCTTTTTGCAATTTTCCAGTCCAAACTTTTTGACAAGATCATTTGCATATTTTTCTTGATGAATAAAAGTCCCTTCCTTCAATTGTTTCACTTGAAGCCCAAGAAAGAAGGTTAACTCACCCATCATGCTCATCTCAAATTCATTCTGCATAGTCTTAGAGAATTTCTTGCACAAATATTCATTAGAGGATCCAAAAATAATATCATCTACATATATTTGAACAAGTATAAAACTTTTGTTTTCCTTTTTGATAAATAGAGTAGTGTCTATTTTACCTTTGACAAAGCCATTTTGTATTAAAAACTTAGCCTGTCGTACCAAGCTTAGGGTGCTTGCTTTAAACCATACAAGGCCTTTTTCAGTCTGAAAACTGAGTCTGGCTTCCTTGGGTCTTCAAACCCGAGAGGTTGTTCTACATAGACTTCCTCATGGATAAATCCATTCAGGAAAGCACTCTTGACGTCCATTTGGAATAACCTGAAATTCTTATAACAAGCAAAAGCAAGTAATAAACGGATTGCTTATAACCTTGCTACTGGTGCGTAAGTCTCGTCATAGTCTATCCATTCTTCTTGCGTATAACCCTTGGCCACGAGTCTTGCTTTGTTTCTTATGACCTTTCCTTTTTCGTCTATCTTGTTCCTGAAAACCCATTTGGCTCCAATAACAGACTTACCTTTTCGGTTTAGGAGTTAATTCCCAGACATCATTAATACTGAATTGTCTGAGCTCTTCTTGCATAGCTTCAATCCAACTTTCATTAGACAAAACTTCTTCTATGCTTTTGGGTTCTATTTCATAAACAAGAGCCACAGCACTAGACTCTTCGCGCCTTTTGGATCTTGTGCGAATTCCTTCATTAATGTCGCCTATAATGAGATCTTTGGGATGACTGGACTTATGCTTCCGATTCTTGGTTGGCTTATCTCGGATGATGATCACTTCCTTCATTTGAATCTTCAACAATTATTTGATGCTTTGGTCTTCGAAGACTAAGCCGCTTCTTGAGATTTAGACTTTGTAGAATGCTGGAGCAGATTCGAATCTTCAAGATGAGTCTCGAATAGATTCATTTTGCATAGAATCTTGAAATCGACATTCATTGATTCCTCCACGATTGAGTCTTCTTGTTGTAGACTCGTAGGCTTTGCTTGAGGTTGAATATCCAAGAAATATGCCTTCATCTGACTTTTCTTCAAACTTGCCAACTCGATCATTCGCATTTTTCAATATAAAGCATTTACATCCAAACACATAAAAATATGAAACAATAGGCTTCTTTCCTTTGAATAATTCATAGGGGATCTTTTCCAGAATAGGCCTTAGAAGAACTCTGTTAATAATATAACATGCTGTAGAAACTGCTTCAACCCAAAAACGTGAAGATGTATTACTTTCAATTAAAAGAGTTCTAGCCATTTCTTGAAGCGATCTGTTCTTTCTTTCCACAACTCCATTTTACTCTGGAGTATATGGAGAGGAGAACACATGCTGAAAACCAGATTCATCACATAATTTTGTAAAATCTTGATTTTCAAATTCACCTCCATGGTCTGTTCTTATACTAGAAATAACATACCATTTTTCATTTTTAACCTTTTTAGCAAACTTTTCAAAGTAAGAGGTTTTAGACTTACTTGCCAGGAAATATACCCAAGTAAATCGTGAGTAGTCATCCACAATTACTAGGCAATATTTCTTACCTCCAATGCTCTGAGTTCTTGTTGGTCCAAAGAGATCCATATGCAGAAGCTGCAGTACACAATTAGTGGAAACTTGATTTATTGGCTTAAAGGAATTTCTTACCTGTTTTCCCAATATGCAAGGTGTGCATAGATTAGACTTTTGGTATGATAGAATGGGTAAATCACGAACAAGCTTCTTTGCTGAAATTTTGGCTATCTGCTTCATATTGACGTGCCCAAGCTTTCTGTGCCATAGGTTTGCTTCGTCTTGAATTGAGATCAGACATTGCGACTCATCTGGTTTCACATCCAGGAGGTAGATATTTCCATATCTTCGGCCCATGAATGACTGAGTAGAGTCTTTACTAATTTCTGAACATATTCCTTCTTGAAAGTTGATTTTGAAACCAGTATCACATAGTTGACTGATACTGAGCAGATTGTAGTTAAGTCCTTCCACCAATGAAACATTGCTGATTGTGTGGTTTCCAATATTTACAGTTCCAAATCCCGCAATTCTTCCTTTGCCGTTTCCTCCAAATGAGACATTACCACCATTTACTTGAACGAGCTTTATGAAGCAATTTGAATCTCCTGTCATATGTCTTGAGCCTCCACTATCCAGATACCATTTCACCTTCTTCTTGATAGTGACCTGCATTTAAAAAGAGACTCAAGCTTTCTTTGGTACCCATATTTTCTTGGGTCCATTTGTGTTAGTATGATATGCGGTTTTAGCCCATACTTTCTTAACCGGTTTCCAAACCATAGGACATTCTTTCTCAAAATGATCTGCACTTTTGCATTTTGAACATCTGAGAGCATTTTGTCCTACTAGTTTTACAAACACCTTTTTGAAATGATCCTTGTAAGCATTTCTTGTGGGTCTTTGCTTAATTCTTTCCTTTACTTTAGGAAAATCAATTAAAGGAATGGTTTCTGCTGTCATTCCCAAACCAGATTTATTGAAATAAGGTCTTTGAACTAAAAGAATTTTCTCAAGTTTCTCAGATCCTATTGAAAATCTTTTTGAAATATTTGAAATGTCATTTTTTAGAAATGCATTTTCTTTTAAGAGATTATCTTCACTTTCTTTAAGAGAAGAAACATTCATGTCTAAACATTTCACTTTTTCTTTCAAAACACTTTCATGTTGTTTTAAAGCATAATTCTCCTTTTTGAGTTTGGAAATCCTTTTAAGAGAAGTCTTAAGACTAAAACATAACTCATCAATGTATTTAGAGACTTTAACCGGGATTTTAAAGTTACTTATTACTCGAATTCACTATCTCGAATCGATTCGAGTTTGAATCTGAATCGGATTGTGCCATCAGACATATGTTGGCATAATCATCATCACTTTCTTCACATTCTGTATCACTCCAGGTCTCGCTTTAAGAGCCTTTCGATACTTTTCAGCTTTTCCTTTCTTTTTCCTCGAAGCGGACGGTTGGGTCGATGTGTCCCTTTTCTTACATTCAAAGCGGACTACATCTTTGTTTGATTCATCATCCTCAACAGACTTAGTCTCATTGCTTTTGAAAACTCTGTTTCTTTGGATTGAATCTTCTTCCTTTTCTGTTCAGCTTTCTGAATCTTCTTATCATGAGAGCAAGCTTCTCATCGTCCATATCATCTTCAGAATCTGTAACATCAGAATCATCATTAGATTTTAATGCAATAGATTTCTTACCTTGGATCTTCATCTTCATTGATTCGCTCCACTTCATAAGACTGAAGAGTCACAACCAACTCATCGACAGATAGTGGCATGATTCTTTGTGTCTCTCTTATTAAGGTCTTTATGTGATTCCAATCCTTGGAGAGTCCTCGCAGAAGCTTGTTTACCTTCATGGGATCAGAAATCGGTTGACCTTGATTTTCAAGACCATTCACGATATCTGTAAAAAATATGTCAGTTATAGATTCTCCTTATTTCATTTTGAAGGCTTCGTATTGACCGAGGAGAATGTTGATTCTTGTCTCTTTCACTCGATCTGTTCCTTCATAAGTAATGTGTAATCTATCCCAGACTTCTTTCGCTGTAACACAAGAAGATATTCTGTTATATTCAGTAGGTGACAAAGCTCAATAGAAAGAATAAATTGCTTTTGCATCAAGAGCTTGTCTCTTGATTATTTCTTCCTGAGTCATTTCACTAGACTCAACAGCTTCTTTTCCTCTCTCTGAGACAGATGCAGCTTTAGGAGTGATTCCTCTTTCTATGACATCCCATTCTAGAGGATCCTTTGATCTTAGGAACGCTTTCATCTTGTTCTTCCAGATGTTGTAATCTTTTCCATCAAAGTAAGGTGGTCTGGTATTGCTTTGCCCTTGCACCAGCCCTGGAGCTAGCATACTAGCCATGGATCTTTTACTCTAAAGTAAAACACTTCAAACAAAGTGAGTACACAGGCTCTGATACCAATTGATATAGCTAGTATAAGCACCTAGAGGGGGTGAATAGGTGTACAAACAATTTTTTGAGATACGAAAGCAATACTAGGCGAACAATGAAAGGAAGATCTCCTTTAGCTACCAAAACGAATTAAGATCAAAGTAAAGCTGAGAGTAGGGAAGAGAAAATTAAACACAAGGTTTATAGTGGTTCGGCTTATTTCAAGCCTACGTCCACTCTTCTGCACTGACAGCCCACCGGTTGGATTTCACTATGAACAAAAGAGATGTTACAGCAATGGTTTCCCTTGATTCCGCAGTGTAGATACTCTACCACACTTCCTCAAGGTATCTCAAAATATGAACTCTCTTTTGTGTACAGGATATTGCTCAGAAAATGAATTGACTAAGAACAAGGAACTTAGGACTTTGAAATTCTTCTATCGTGCACCTCTTTCGAACAACTGGAACGTCTTCCTTTTATACTCCTTTATGCCATCATACCCGTTGGCACTTACTAAAGAAATTTCTCCAATCTACCCGTTGGACGGAATCAATTAGGAAGATCATTCAAGCTATTAAAGGAACATGTTGATAGCCCATCAATCCTGCTCGCCCATACAATCAAGATCTTGGTTTCCATAAGTAGAACCTTCCAAGTATATTTCGCCAATCATCGGATCCTTAATCAATCTTGATTCGAATAAAAGATTTCGTTGTCATATCCAGCCAAGAGATCTTCTCCAGTTGATAAGGCTAAATCCTTAATAAAACATCCAGTTCTGGATAGCCTTTCTTCAACGGATTAGAAACTGTCAATGAGAATAAACTTTGAGTTTTGAGTCTGGTAGTCCGGAGGTCTTCAGACTTTAAATAGTAGAGTCTGCAAATCTTCAGACTAGACTGATGGAAACGTTTTGTCAGCTTCAAAATATTCAGAAGAATTTCTCCAACAGGTTTAAGTTGTTATAATAATGAAAATGCTGCAGCTGTTTGGACTAGGGGTGAGCGCAGTTCTCGGATAGAACCGAGAACTGGAGAACCGAACCAGAGGTTCCAGAGAAGCCGGTTCCGATTCCCGGTTCCCTTTTTTTGGGAACCGGAACCGGAACTGGCTTCCGGTTCCCAAACCTAAAAATCCTAAAAATTTTGATCCGGCGGCATCCTAATTTTTCAACTTCTGCCCAAACCCTAAATCATTGGTGAACTCCTCCATTCCCCTACCTTGAATCCCTCGACGACGCCCTCCCTCGACGACGCCGCTCACCCCAACGCTGGACGTTGCTCGCCCCCAGACGACGCCGTTGATGACGACGCCCCGCCCCTTGCCCCCTTTGAAGTCGATGCCGCTCGCCCCCACTCGCCCCGCTCTTGGACACCACTCGCCCCCCTCCCCCGTTGTATACCGCTCGCCCCCCGAAGATGCCCTCGACGACGACGCCCCGCCGCTTGCCGCCCGCTTGCCGCTCAACCCCCGCTTGTCGCCCTCGGGGCATCCTCCGTAGCACTCAATTCAGCTCTATCGCAGTGCTCTCTCTCTCTCTCTCTCTCTCTCTCTCTCTCTCTCTCTGTGGCGTGGGTTTTGTGTCTTCTTTGTGTGAATTTTTTATTTCTCTTTCTCTTTCTAGTTCTGTTTCTTGCGAAGTGCAGAATTCAGGTTTCAGGGACTCGAGGAGCTTCTCTCAGCCACCTCATGCCGGTAATCTCTACCGCCCCCTCTCTCCATCGTTTGTTCGCGATTGAACCTCCTGGTTTTCTTGAATTGCTTATAAGAGGTGATTGGAGTGTTCTGATTTTTTTCTTGCTTTATCTCACTTATGCTGGTGGCTGAAATAATTGGTGTTGATCAGTAAAATATTCTCGCAAAATCTATCTTATAGTTGATTAACTAATTCCGCAGGCTGATGCACTGATTCATTTGTTGCTGAATAATAATCTTATCTGGTGTGGATCAGGTTCCCACTAATGGCAAGCTTTGTGCTAACAAGCAAAACCAAATCTTTAGTTGGAATGTTGTATCAGTCAATTTTGTGCTAATAACCACGAATACAAGCATGATTAGTATCCTTTGCTTGTAGCGGCGAGGCCAAGGGTGAGCTTGTGGCAAGTGATGCAGACGTAGAAGACGAGGTGGGTGGGGGAGAGGAGGTGGATGGGAATCCAAGCATTATATTGGACACAAACACTAGACTTGGAGTAGCACTGCCTCTGCAGGTAATTTTCATGTGCTTGCTGAAAAAGCTGTTTTTTTCAAGGGGATCGCTTTTTAAATTTTTTGCTGGCGTTCTTTGACTCAATTGGAAGGGCGGGGCAAAGTGAGACTATATAGGTGCATTAGTTTGCGCTATTGCCTGTACAAGTGAGATTTCACTTGTTGTATCATCCAATTGATGCTTGGAAGTTCTTGACAAGCCCAAGTCTCACTTGTACAAAAAGTGAGGAAAGCTCATCAATTTGGTAACGAAGTGAAGGTTGCCCAAGCTGATGATTCAAGTAATTAGTAAAATTTACTAGTGTGACTTGCCGGATAACATTAGGCAATCGATGCCTGCAAAGTTTTTGAAGGTATAGATATGAATTTGTCACAAGTGCTAGAGCAAAATTCTCGATTTTTTGTTAACATATAAAATAAAAAATAAAAAATAAAAAGAAGAAGAAGAAGTTTTGCGCTTGTTTGTTCGTGGTGTGCCAATTTAAAAATTCATGTCTCGAAATATAGAAGAGATCGTGTCGTATTGGAATTTGAAATTTTCGAGCATATATCTCTCTTTTCCTCCAAGTTCACAAGCATTTTCATTTTCCTTAAAAGGTATGAGTTTTTTCCTAAATGCAGCTTTGATCCTTGATCCTTTTGCTTAATTGTTGGTAATGTTAGCTACGTTAGGCCTCCATGAACTCTCTATTTCCGAGAAAAACTATATTATTACATTCTTCCAAGTTCACTAGCATATATCGTTTTGTATTCTCTTTGATGAATGACAAGCTTATTTGTTAATGCTGCGTTCTTTTTCGTTTTTTTAAACTAAAATGAACAAAAAAAAAAAGAACCTGTTGGAACCTGGAACCGACCCTGAAACCTGTGACAGAGTAGGTTTCAAGTTCTTGATTTCGACGGGTAGGTTCCAGATTCCAAAAAATAAGGACCTGTACCTGAGAGTAGGTTCCAGGTTCCAGGCGGAACCTGTAAGGAACCTGGAACCGCTCACCCCTAGTTTGGACTGTGTCACACAGCTTATGAATGCTATTACATCCTTTTTCACAACTGAACATACTTTCGTCACTAATGATCGATTTTTAGCTTTTTTTGAATAGTTTTGGCTTCCTGTAAGATCTTTTTCCCCTTCACATTATTTTAGCTCATCTCTTTTGAGAGTAAATCAGGTCATCTCTTTTGGACCCGAGCGATGCCACACCCAGGCTAGTTTTTTTGTTGGATCAGTGGCAATGGGTCATTGATTACATTAACTAATTTTTCGATAACATAACTGGTTTAGCTATAAGGCGAACAAATCAATAGCAAATACTTTGATTATTCCTGTTGAATCTTTTTTTTATTTTTTTGGTTAACGAGAGTAGGAAGGACATGGACTTATCAATCTATTCCAACTTTAAATTCAGCCTTCTCAGCCACATAGAATGAAGCACCATGTGAATCACATCGAATGGCCTTGCCAGCCGATGCAACTCAAAGTGCCTCGTGACTCTGACTACTTTCTCATGCAATTTCACGTACTTCTTGCACGGGATTGCTTGAAAAATCATCTTGATATCTTTCATCTTCTGAACTGGAATCTAAATTGAGAATTTAGTCCAATTAAGAACATCGCTGAATGGCAACCGGTAGTCATCCTTAATGATCACAGGAATGGATCTCGCATAAATCGATTCCACAATCCTGGGGCTTGCCACTTCGTACCCGCTGGGGCACAAGCAGAACTTGCTCTTTGGCATCAATTGAGTTTAGTTTTGGCCCTTAGAAAGGTACTCGTGCACCGGGATGTCGTCGTCTTTGTCTTTCCAATGCTCGAGCAAGAGTTCTTGGATGAAACCGTGCACTCCCCCAGCGAAGAAAGCGAGGATCGTGCGGTTGCTAGGGTCTAGCCCTAATCGAGAAGGACCAAGTTCCCCACGAGTTAAGTAGACTTCTGCCATGGAGACATCTATTTTTGGTCTGAATCCTTCTTAAGTGTCGGCATTACAAAGGACTCTGTTGAAGTTCTTGAAGAGCTCATGGTTAGCCGATGAAATAATATCAGGACCCAGCAGGATTAGAATACTATCAATTCAAAAAAGATGATAAAACTGAAAAGAAGAATATGGATATATAAACACTCAATCACATCAAAACTTTGGCTAGAGCAAGGCCTCAAGGTGAGTTTACAAGACATTTCATTTAATGATAAGGTTAATACCCTGAAAAACCCCAAACTGGTATACCTTTGACAAATTTACCCTAAACTGATACACTTGTGAAAAATTTACCCTCTATTAATTTTCGTTAAATTTTACTGTCAAATTATTAAGTTAAAAGACACATGACAGTTGATTGGTATACTGATTTAGGATTTTACGCGTCGTTTGTCACAGTTTACAATTTTTGTGATTTTTTTGTGATATTAATCCAATTTAGCGGAGGGTATATTTGTTACAAATTTACCAGTCTAGGATTTTTTGCGGTCAAATAAATTAATTTAGGGTAAATTTGTCATAAATGTACCAGTTTATGGTTTTTTAGGGTCAGTCGGGGTAAATTTGTCACATGTGTACCAATTTAGGATTTTTCATGGTCAAAAAAATAGTTTTAAGTAAATTTGTCACATGTGTATCAGTTTAAGGTTTTTCAGGGTATTAACCCTTAATAATAACTTTGACCAATACGAAACTGATTTTAATATGGTATAGATTCCAATATTTAATGCTCTATTCTCTCATCGGCCCTTTTAACTCCAAGGGCTGTTTTTCATCCATCTTGAACCCTAGAGATGGTGTTTAGAGCTTCCATAGGTCATGTACATATCCATTCTCTGTCGCCCTATTTGCTTATTGTTGGAGAAATCTTTCTGGAATATTTTGAAACTGACAAAACGTTTCCATCAGTCTAATCTGAAGATTTGCAGACTCTACTATTTAAAGTCTGAAGACCTCCGGACTGCCAGACTCAAGACTCAAAGTCTATTCTCGTTGGAGTTTCTAATCCGATGAAGAAAGGCTATCCGTAACTGGATGCTTCATTAAGGATTTAGCCTTATCGACTGGAGAAGATCTCTTGGCTGGATATGACGTAACGGATTCCTTTATCCGAATCAAAATTGATTAAGGATCCGATGATTGGCGAAGTATACTTGGAAGGTTCTACTTATAGAAACAAAGATCCTGATTGTATGGGCGAGCAGGATTGATGAGCTATCGACATGTTCCTTTAATAGCTCGAATGATCTTCCTAATTGATTCCGTCCAACGGGTAAATTGGAGGAATTCCTTTGGTAAGTGCCAACGGATATGATGACATAAAGGAGTATAAAAGGAAGACGTTCCAGTTGTTCGAGTAGTGCACGATAGAAGAATTCCAAAGTCTGAAGCTCCTTGATTCTTAGTCAATTACTGAGCGAAATCTTGTACGCAAAAGAGAGTTTATATTTTGAGATACCTTGAGGAAGTGTGGTAAAGTATCTACACTGTGGAATCAAGGGAAAGCATTGCTGTAACATCTCTTTTATTTATAGTGAAATCCAGCCGGTGGGCTGTTAGTGCAGAAGAGTGGACGTAGGCTTAGAATAAGTCGAACCACTATAAACCTTGTGTTCAATTTTCTCTTCCCTACTCTCTGCTTTACTTTGATCATAATTCATTTTGTCAACTAAAGGAGAACTTCCTTTCTATTGTCTGCCTAGTATTGCGTTCGTATCTCGAGAAATTATTTTTACACTTATTCACCCCCCTCTAGGTGCTTATACTAGCTATATCAATTGGTATCAGAGCCTGTGTACTCATTTTGTTTGAAGTGTTTTACTTCAAAGTTAAAGATCCATGGCTAGTATGCTAGCTCCAGGGCTGGTGGAAGGCAAAACAATACCAGACCACCTTACTTTGATGGAAAGGATTACAACATCTGGAAAAACAAGATGAAAGCGTTCCTAAGATCAAAGGATCCTCTAGAATAGGACGTTGTAGAAAAATGAATCACTCCTAAAGCTGCATCTGTCTCAGAGAGAGGAAAAGAAGCTGTTGAGTCTAGTCAAATGACTCAGGAAGAGATAATCAAGAGACAAGCTCTTGATGTAAAAGTAATTTATTCTTTATATTGTGCTTTGTCACCTACTGAATATAACAGAATATCTTCTTGTGTTACAGCGAAAGAAATTTGGGATAGATTACATATTACTTATGAAGGAACAGATCGAGTGAAAGAGACAAGAATCAACATTCTCCTTGGTCAATACGAAGCCTTCAAAATGAAATCAGGAGAATCTATAACTAACATGTTTAGTCGTTTTACAGATATCGTGAATGGTCTTGAAAATCAAGGTCAACCAATTTCTAATCCCATGAAGGTAAACAAGCTACTGTGAGGACTCTCCAAGGATTGGAATCACATAAAGACCTCAATAAGAGAGACACAAAGGATCATGCCATTATCTGTCGATGAGTTGGTTGGAACTCTTCAGTCTTATGAAGTGGAACGAATCAATGAAGACGAAGATCCTAAAGGTAAGAAATCCATTGCATTAAAATCCAATGATGATTCTGATGTTACAGATTCTGAAGAAAATATGGATGATGAGGAGCTTGCCCTCATGATAAGAAGATTCAGAAATCTGAACAGAAAAGGAAGAAGTTTCAATCCAAAGAAACGAGTTTTCAAAAGCAAAGGACTAAGTCTCGTTGAAGATGATGAATCAAACAAAGATGTAGTCTGCTTTGAATGTAAGAAAAAGGGACACATCAAACCCAACTGTCCGCTTCTGAGGAAGAAGAAAGGAAAAGCTGAAAAGTATCGAAAGGCTCTCAAAATAGAGACTTGGAGTGATACAGAGTGTGAAGAAAGTGATGATGATTATGCCAACATATGTCTGATGGCACAATCAAATTCAGATTCAAACTTTGAAACAGACTCAGACTCAGACAGTGAATTCGAGGTAAGTAACTTCAAAATCCCTATTAAAATTTCTAAATACATTGATGAGTTATGTTTTAGTCTTAAGACTTCTCTTAAAAGGATTTTTGAACTCAAAAAGGATAATTCTGCATTGAAACAACAGGAAAATGCTTTGAAAGAAAAGATTAAATGTTTAGACTCAAATGTCTCTTCTCTTAAAGAAAGTGAAGATAATCTTCTAAAAGAAAATGAATTTCTAAAAAGGACATATCAAATATTTCAAAAGATTTTCAATAGGATCTAAGAAACTTGAGAAAATTCTTTCAAAGACAAAGACCTTATTTCAATAAATCGATTTAGGAATGACAAAGGCGAAACCATTCATTTAATTGATTTTCCTAAAGTGAATGAAAGAATTAAGCAAAGACCCTCAAGAGATGCTTACAAAAATCATTTCAAAAAGGTTTTTGTAAAACCAGTAGGTCGAAATGCTCTCAGATGTTCAAAGTGCAATAGTGCAGATCATTTTGAAAAAAAGTGTCCTATGGTCTAGAAACCTGTTAAGAGAGTATGGGCTAAAACCGCATATCATACTAACACAAATGGACCCAAGAAAATTTGGGTACCAAAGAAAGCTTGAGTCTCTTTTTTTAAATGCAGGTCACTATCAAGAGAAAGGTAAGATGGTATCCGGATAGTGGATGCTCGAGACATATGACAAGAGATTCAAAATGCTTCATAAAGCTCGTTAAAGTAAATGGTGGAAAAGTCTCATTTGGAGGAAACAGCAAAGGAAAAATTGTGGGATTTGGAACTGTAAAGATTGGAAACCTCACAATAAGCAATGTTTCCCTAGTAGAAGGACTCAACTACAATCTGCTCAGTATCAGTCAACTGTGTGATACTGGTTTCAAAATCAACTTTCAAGAGGGAATATGTTCAGGAACCAGTAAAGATTCTACTCAGTCATTCATGGGCTGAAGACATGGAAATATCTACCTCTTGGATGTGAAACCAGATGAATCGCAATGTTTAATCTCAATTCAAGATGAAGCGAGCTTATGGCTTAGAAAGCTTGGGCACATCAATATGAAGCAGATAGCCAAAATTTCAGCAAAGAAGCTTATTCGTGGTCTACCCAATTTATCGTACCAAAAGTCTGATCTATGTACACCATGCGTATTGGGAAAGCAGGTAAGAAATTCCTTTAAACCAATAAATCAAGTTTCCACTAATCGTGTACTACAGCTTCTGCATATGGATCTCTTTGGACCAACTAGAACTCAGAGCATTGGAGGTAAGAAATATTGCCTAGTAATTGTGGATGATTACTCTCGATTTACTTGGGTATATTTCCTGGCAAGTAAGTCTGAAACCTTCTCTTACTTTGAAAAGTTTGCTAAAAAGGTTCAAAATGAAAAAGGGTATGTTATCTCAAGTATAAGAACAGACCATGGAGGTGAATTTGAAAATCAAGATTTTACAAAATTTTGTAATGAATCTAGTTTTCAGCATGTGTTCTCCTCTCCATATACTCCAGAGCAAAATGGAGTCATGGAAAGAAAGAATAGGTCTCTTCACGAAATGGCTAGAACTCTTTTAATTGAAAGTAACATCCTTTCACGATTTTGGGCTGAAGCAGTTTCAACAGCATGTTATATTATCAATAGAGTTTTTCTAAGGCCTATTCTGGAAAAAAAAAAAAAACCCCCATATGAGTTATTCAAAGGAAAGAAGCTTATTGTTTCATATTTTCATGTGTTTGGATGTAAATGCTTTATATTGAAAAATGCGAATGATTGAGTTGGCAAGTTTGACGAAAAGTCAGATGAAGGCATCTTCCTTGGATATTCAACCTCAAGCAAAGCCTACAGAGTCTATAACAAGAAGAGTCAGTCTGTGGAGGAATCAATGAATGTCAAGTTCCAGGATTCTATGCAAAATGAATCTATTCATACTCATCTTGAAGAATCTGAACCTGTTCCAGACTCTACAAAGTCTAAATCTCAAGAAAAAGCTCAGACTCTGAAAAACCAGCAACAAGTGGTTAATGAAGATTCAAATGAAGGAAGCGATCATCAACCTGACAAATCAACCAGCAACTGGAAGCATAAGTCCAATCATCCCAAAGATCTCATTATTGGCAACATTAATGAAGGAATTCGCACAAGATCCAAAAGGCGCGAAGAGTCTAGTACCGTGGCTCTTATTTCTGAAATAGAACTCAAAAGCATAGAAGAAGCTTTATCTGATGAAAGCTGGATTGAAGCTATGCAAGAAGAACTCAGACAATTTAGCATTAATGATGTCTGGGAGTTGACTCCTAAACCGAAAGGTAAGTCTCGTTATTGGAGCTAAATGGGTTTTCGGAACAAGATGAACGAGAAAGGAAAAGTCGTAAGAAACAAAGCAAGACTCGTGGCCAAGGGATATACGCAAGAAGAAGGGATAGACTATGACAAGACTTACGCACCAGTAGCAAGGTTATAAGCAATTCGATTATTACTTGCTTTTGCTTGTTATAAGAATTTCAGGTTATTCCAAATGGACGTCAAAAGTGCTTTCCTAAATGGATTTATCCATGAGGAAGTCTATGTGGAACAGCCACCTGGGTTTGAAGACCCACGGAAGCCTGACTCAGTTTTCAGACTGAAAAAGGCCTTGTATGGTTTAAAGCAAGCACCCCGAGCTTGATACGACAGGCTGAGTAAGTTTTTAATACAAAACGGCTTTGTCAAAGGTAAAGTAGATACAACTCTGTTTATCAAAAGAGAAAACAAAAGTTTTATTCTTGTTCAAATATATGTAGATGATATTATTTTTGGATCCTCTAATGAAAGTTTGAGCAATAAATTCTCTAAGACTATGCAGGATGAATTTGAGATGAGCATGATGGGTGAGCTAACATTCTTTCTCGGGCTTCAAGTTAAACAGTTGAAGGAAGGAACTTTTGTTCATCAAGAAAAATATGCTAATGATCTTGTCAAAAAGTTTGGACTGGAAAATTACAAAAAGACTAACATACCAATGTCAAGTTCTTTGAAGATAGACAAAGATGAAGGAGGAAAGAAAGTTGACCAGAAGCTATACAGGAGTATCATCGGTTCACTTCTTTATCTTACCGCTTCTAGACTCGACATTTTGTTTAGTGTTTGCATTTGTGCCGATTTCAAGCGGACCCAAAAGAATCTCATCTAAGTGCTGCAAAGCGTATTATCAAATACACTGCTTCAACTTCAAGTCTCGGTCTTTGGTATCCAAAAAGGTGAGACTTTACTCTTCTTGGATACTCAGACGTAGACCTAGCCGGTTGCAGAATTGATAGAAAGAGCACATCGGGTACCTGTCAGTTACTTGGAAACAGGACAGTGTCTTGGTTTTCAAGAAAGCAAAATACAGTAACTCTTTCTACAGCAGAAGCAGAGTATGTAGCTCTTGGAAGTTGTTGTTCACAAATTCTGTGGATAAAACAACAGCTAAGAGACTTTGGAATTGAAGATTCATGCACGGAGATTAAGTGTGACAATACCAGCGCAATCAATCAATCGACCAAAAATCCAATTCTTCACTCAAGAGCAAAGCATATAGAGATTCGACATCACTTCATCGAGATCATGTTCAAAATGGAGAAGTTTCGATTCAATTTGTTGACTCAAAGAACCAATTGGCGGATATATTTACAAAGCCTTTGGAGAAAAATCAATTTGAAATCATCCGTTCCAGACTCAACATCCTGAAGCTTGAAGAAGTTAAAGTCTAGAGACTCTCAGACTCAGACAAACATGGTTCTTGACTGTAAGTTATTTTATTAAATCTCGGAAAGGTACAATCATTTATCTATTTATAATTGATTTATGCTATCTTCAATTTCCGTGAAAAGTGCAATTTTACCTTTTCAAAAAGAGTTAATTTCTCTTTAAAAATGGCAGTTATCTATTTTTGAAAAAGGCAGTTATTGTTAAAAGAGGCATCTTTTCACTTTCCTTTATGACGTTTGGTATTTACCCCTTTTTGACTAAGCTATATACAGTCGGTTCCTCTTCGCTTAACTCCAAAACCCTAAAAAGCATCGATCTTCCACTTGCGTCTTCTTCTCTTGTTTAATCTTCAAAAAAGTTGTCATCTTTCTTGGGAAAAACAAGTTTGGAATCTTCCGAAGATGTGAAAGATGTCGTCTTCAAGAAAGTCATCGAGGATCGCAAGCAGGGGACCACGGCGAATGAGTGAGGGGCCTACTCACTTTGATCTCACCGAAGAAGAGGAGTTACCAAATCAGCAGCAGAGCCCACAACATTCTCAGCAGCGTCATTCTCCACCATCTAGTCCACAGGGTGTTGGTCATCAACAAGAGAAAGAAATTGTTGAGGACGCAGATCCTCCAATTTCAACCGAGAATGGGTGTTGCGGCTAAAATTCGAGGAAAAAGGACAGAGTTGTTTAGATCGAAGGAACAAAAAGATCTATACTCCAAATTGTTGAAGCGTGGGGTGATAAACCCTAGGAGTGTGGATTTTGACTTCCTTGATGCTGTGAATGTAAATTTGAGGGAAAAGTTCAGTTTTCTTCAACTTGAACAGTTCTATTCTGACACCACAGAAGCCTATGCTCAACTAACTGCATACTTCTATTCAAATCTTAGCTTCTTGGATGCGAATAGAATCTCTTTTAGTGTCCGAGATAAGGACTTTGTGGTTGATGTGGACATGCTGACGGATGTGATTGGGGTTGAGAGAGGGAGATATCAACCCATCGGCGTTTCTATAACTCGTGCCACATTGGAACTTGTTAAAGACAGAAGGACAGAGGGAAGGATTACATACTCAAGGATGCGTGCGTTCAACATTCTGCTTCACAAGATTGTGATTAATTGCCTCAGGCCAAAGTCTACTTCAAAAACTGATGTTTCAAATTCAGAGGCAAAGCCGATGTACGCCATCAATGCAGGGAAAAAGTTTTCTCTTCCTCACACTATTCTGTTCCATATGTATAGAGCGGTGGTAAAGGATAGGGGTCAACTTCCTTATCCAGTCTTGTGTCAAAGTTATTCGACATTTGAATATTCAGCCTCCACAAATTTTCTGTGTTCGACCATGTGACAAATTGGTGGTAGGACTGAAAATGGTGTCCAAAATGCGTCTGAAAGAACTCGACAAGGCGTTGGAGAAACTGAAGGAGACAACCCTTGCCAAGCCTCATCAAGTCTCTTCTGCAGCGAAAAGAAAAGGGAAGGAGCCCATGGTTGCTCCATCCAAAAAGAGAAGAGCTCTCATCATTGAGGATGAAGATGATGAGGATGACCTGTAGCACCCCGAACCCTTCGGCGGTTGCCACAAGCACCAATGTTACACCTTATTACCCTCCTTTACTTGCACTTAGAACAAAAGCGTCGTTATTCACAGGCATTTTTTTTTCTTTTTAAAAAAAAAAAGGTCCCAGCGCGACTCATCAGCGGAAGTAAAATATCACCATCTCTCCCCCTACCAATCATGATTACAAATACACACCACTAATCACCATAATTTTATAGACAAGTCACGACACTTTATTTACATATACTTTCAAAATGGGACTTCTTTTGGGTCGATACATCAAAAAGGAAAAGCTAGGACTCAGCCATGTCCAGCCTAAAACCTCAAAAAGAACCCTCGACCCTCTACATCACATGTGCACAACCCCTATCATAAGTGTCGGCTAACTATCCAAAAAGAAACAGCCTTTACTCATCACGCACGGGCCTCACACCCAGTCCGGTGCGTCAGGCGGTGGCGGTGGCAGCATCCCTCTCATCACCCCATCGCGGCGAACGTGGACGGAGACGAACTCCTGAACGACTGGGCCCCTAGCCAGGCCTATGTCCTATGTGACAAAACAGCGCACACGTATGTAGGTGAGTCCAGGCACAGAAGGACAGCTGAACTCCTCGCACTCTACCTCGACGTCAGACGGTAACCGTAAAATGCACTCCGCGCGATGGCAGGAAGCGGCATACTGCTAATCTGAAATGTTGGTCCCCAAAGGGGTGAGTACAACCACTCAGGCGAGATAGGGAATCCAATAACCACTCAATGCATCATACAAGTCATACATGCATTGCAGGCGTTACTTACCTTGAATCCATGCGCATACTATCATGCATCATCATCACAAATTATAACACATACATGTGTATCATCGTCATATCACACATGTCATCATCATTATGACATCATCACATCATCATCATCATGCATATCATCATACCATATCATATATCATCATCATCGTCGTCGTCGTCATGCATATCATCATGCATATCATCATGCCATAGTTTAATTTCCACTTTTAACCTCCCATTTGATCAGCACATCACCCATTTCTCAAATCATCATTTTATCATCCCCTCGGGCAAAGACCTCCGAGGCTTCCGGCATTCAGCCATTCCAGGTCACCGGGCATCCGGCCCCCCACGTTCCGGGCATCTCGCATCCCAACTGGCATCACGAGGCATTCCCCTCGGGCAGAAACCTCCGACAGGGCTTCCGGCATTTACACTCCCTGGCCGGGCATCCCGCACCCCAATCCTGGCATCGCGAGGTATTCCCTTCGGGCAGAAACCTCCGACAGGGCTTCCGGCCCCCCACATTCCGGGCATCCTGAATCTCCCAAGGCCATCCGGCAATGCATCTCTATACATTCCGGGCATCATCCTCCACCACAACCATCTCCTCACTTACCATCATTCCATGTTTACCGATTTCAATCTTAATTTAGCATGGCATATGATGTGACATCAAACAAGTCATACTTGGCATGGAGTTCACACATCCATCTCAATTAAATGTCATGCATACACCAAGGCAACATGATATAATTATTTATTAATAAATTTAATGGAATTTATGGCCAATAAAATAATCCATTTTTCATGCCCTTTTTCATTTATTTAAATTCCAGCTTTTGTTATTTTCAAAAATATTAAATTTAATATCTATAAATTCCCAAAAATTATAAAAATTAAGGCAAGTATTAAACTAGCCAATAAGATGATAATTACATACAAAATAATGGCCACATAGAATTTCACACAATTTCACAATTTTCACAAAACATCATATGATTTTCGGATGAAACCAGAATGCACAGTCTCCGAAGAAATTCGATTAAAATATCCATACGGCCTCCAAAAATTACGAAATTTCACCATGTTATAGCCAAGACATTTTCTTACATCTTTCATGAAGACTTCCAAGCCAGATTCTTTCTAGATTAGTTTCTACAGTCTCACGAAACTTCTGGATCCATCACCGAATCGTCCAGTGCATGCTTCTCCGAAATAATGAGTTTTAACCTACCTATTCTCTATCGTTTTCTCTTAAATTTTGATATGTTATACATCAATATGTCCTCTACAAGTTTCATGAAGAGATCTAAGTCAAATAACCAGATTATAGTCGTCATTTAAGTCCATGAAGTCTCGGGTGTCCCCCGAAATACATCTCCAGAATTACCGTCTTCAAGATCTAGTCGATTTACTAGGCTATACTTGTTCATTTCACTTCAACTTTAATTATGTTGTATTTTAAGATTTCCCCTACAACTTTCATGAAGAAATCGAAGAGAGATTCTCAACACAAACCAACATGCAACCACAAATCCAACAAAAGGTCAGTAAAATCTTTCCAGATCTGAGGTCTCCGTAGGATGAGACTTTAACCCCTCAAATCTCCATCATTTTCCACAAAATTTTATTATGTTGTATTTCACGATGTTAGCTACAACTTTCATGAAGAAATCGAAGCCAAAATCGGACTCCAAACATGCATGCAAGCTCACACAACATCCTGACTCACACTGTTCGAGCGAAAACAGCCAAACCATTCAAACACAAACCATCCATACTTCGGTTCTTCTCACCTAAACACCCAAAAATTCAACATGCAAGTAACATACACACATGCAAGAGCAGCTAGAGGACTCCCACTTGCCTCTAAACCGGTCGGTCGACGGCGTAAGGCGGCGAGCACGGCGGCACACGGCAGACGGACGGCGGTTCCTCCTCCTCTCTCTCTCAGCCACTCTCCCTCTCTCTCGAAACCTCTCTCTCTCTCTCTCACTCTCTCTCTCGGCCGAATGGGGAAAAACCAGCAACCCTTCTATCTCTCTTCCCTTTTATCCCCCCTAATTCCCATCATTAGCAATCATCACATGCCTTTAAACTAGCCAATGCATGGCATTCTCCTTTGTGCCACTTGTCCTATTGCATGCATAATGGGCTTTGAATTTGGGCTTGGGCTTGGGCCTCCTTTGTGGCCGGTCGACCACTCCCTCTTGGGCCTCCATTAGGCCGGCCAACTTGGCCCATTAAAAGCTTAGGCCAATGGGCCTAAGGCCCAACCCAAAAATTGACTTTTCCCTCTTCTTTTTTTTTTTTTTTTGAATTTCTTCTATAAATATTTTTAAATCTTAATTTTCAACATGGCCAAAGTCTTGTGGCATTTTGTTTATTGAAATTTAATTTATAAAGTGCATGGCCAAGCATAGATTATTATCATAATCTATCAAATTTAAATTCTCACAAACATATGCACACATCATCTATTCTAAAAAAGACTAATGGCTAAAGCATAAGCCATGGGAAATTTTATTACCTAATTAGAGACTTTAACACACCTTATAATTTGACTTTGAATTTTGGGATGCCACAATTCTCCCCTCCTTAGAGAATTTCGTCCTCGAAATTTAAACACCACTCGTGCCTTCCTGAAACAAATAAGGGTACTTTTCCTTCATCTGATCCTCACTTTCCCATGTGGCTTCCTCCATATCATGATGTCGCCATAATACCTTAACCAATGGGATCTTCTTAGTCCTAAGAATTTGCTCCTTTCGGTCCAATATCTGCACAGGCTCTTCAATGTACCTTACTCTCTCATCCACTTTGATGGCTTCATGATCGAGTATGTGACCAGGATCCGGCTGGTACTTCCTCAACATCGATACATAAAACACATCGTGCAAATTTCCTAACTTAGGGGGTAACGCTAAACGATAAGCTACATCCCCTATTCTCTCGAGTGTTTCAAAAGGTCCAACAAATCTAGGGCTTAACTTACCCTTCATTCCGAATCGAGATATTCCTTTCATTGGAGATACCTTAAGGAATACATGGTCTCCTACACTAAATTCCAAAGGCCTTCTACGCCTATCTGCGTAGTCTTTCTGTCTACTCTGAGCTGTTCTAAGTCTTTCTCTAATAATTTCAACAGCTTCAATGGTAACTTGTACCAATTCAGGTCCTGTCAATTTCCTCTCGCCTACTTCACTCCAACAGAAAGGAGTCCTACATCTCCTTCCATATAATGCTTCATAGGGAGCCATGCCTATACTCTTCTGAAAACTATTATTATAGGCAAACTCCACCAAATGCAATCTTTCAACCCAATTTCCTTTGAAATCGATTACACAAGCTCTCAGCATATCCTCTACTATCTGGATTACTCTTTCTGTCTGTCCATCGGTCTGGAGATGAAAAGCAATACTAAACTGAAGCTTAGTCCCTAATGCAATTTGAAGACTTCGCCAAAAGTTCGAAGTAAACCTCGAATCCCGATCTGAAGTAATGGTCACTGGAATACCATGTAAGCGTACCACTTGACTTACATACATGTCCGCATACTTATCCATTGGGTAGTCCATGCGAATCGCTAAGAAATGAGCCGATTTAGTCAAACGATCCACTATAACCCAAATTGAGTCATGACTACTTGATGTCCTTGGCAATCCTTGCACAAAGTCCATCGTTATATGTTCCCATTTCCATTCGGGAATGTCTAATGGTCTCAAGAGTCCTGCGGGTTTACGATGTTCCGCTTTTACTTGCTGGCACGTCAAACATTGAGAAACGTACTTAGCTGTATCTGCCTTCATACCATTCCACCAAAATTGCTGACACAAATTTCTGTACATCTTTGTACTACCTGGGTGGATACTATAATTACTCTTATGTGCCTCCGACAGAATTTCCTTCTTTAACTCTTCATTGTCGGGAACACAAAGTCGTCCTTGACATCTTACTATTCCATCATCAGAGATTTGAAATTCTGATCTTTTCCCTAAAGATACAGCATCTTTCACTTTCAAAATCTCTGGGTCAGATTCTTGCAGGATTTTAATTTTCTGGATAATTTCAGGCTCAATCCTTAATGCACTAAGCATGCCAGTAAGACAATTCATTTCCAATTTAAATTCGGAATTTGCTACAGATTCTAACAATTCCCATTCTGCCATCCTCAAACTAGCCATTTCCATAGCCGACTTACGACTAAGAGCATCCGCTACTCTATTCGCTTTCCCTGGATGATATCTTATCTCACAATCATAATCCTTTAACAACTCCATCCATCTCCTTTGTCTCATGTTCAACTCCTTTTGTGAGAACAGATATTCATACTTTTATGATCCGTGTAAATCTCAAAATTTTCCCCATACAAATAGTGTGTCCATATCTTCAAGGCAAACACTATAGCTGCTAGTTCTAAATCATGCGTCGGGTAATTCAGCTCATGGGGTTTCAATTGTCTGGATGCATAGGCTACGACCTTACCATGCTGCATCAAAACACATCCTAGTCCTTTGTGAGATGCATCACTATACACTGTGAAACCATCTGGTCCAGTAGGTATAGTCAAAATTGGAGCTGAAGTTAATTTCCTTTTGAGCTTCCTGGAAACTCCTTTCACATTCCCCATTCCATTCAAATTTCACATTCTTTCGGGTCAACTTAGTTAAGGTCCTGCTAATCGTGAAAACCCTTCAATGAACCTTCTATAATAACCAGCTAGTCCTAAGAAACTTCGTATTTCAGTAGGTGTCGTTGGTCTCGGCCAATTTACTACCATTTCAACTTTTGCTGGGTCTACTGCAATTCCTTTTCCTGACACCACATGCCCTAGAAATATTATCTGGTCCAACCAGAACTCACACTTACTAAACTTAGCATACAACTTATGCTCTCTTAGAATCTGTAAAATTATCCTCAAATGTTGCTCATGCTCTTTAGGCCCTTTTGAATACATCAGAATATCATCAATGAAAACAATCACAAACTGGTCCAAATAAGGCTGAAATATTCTATTCATCAAATCCATGAATGCAGCCGGCGCGTTAGTCAATCCAAATGGCATAACAAGGAACTCGTAGTGTCCATAACGAGTCCTGAACGCAGTCTTAGGAATGTCCTCCTTCTTAATTCTTAACTGATGGTATCCCGACCTCAAGTCAATCTTAGAGAAGACCGAACTTCCTTGGAGTTGGTCAAACAAGTCATCAATTCTAGGCAAAGGATACTTATTCTTAGTGGTCACTTGGTTCAGCTGCCTATAGTCAATACACAAGCGCATCGATCCATCCTTCTTTTTCACAAACAAGACCGGTGCACCCCAAGGTGAAGCACTTGGTCTAATGAATCCTTTGTCAAGCAACTCCTGCAGTTGTACTTTCAACTCCTTCAATTCGACTAAGGCCATCCTATATGGGGCTTTTGATATTGGTCATGTTCCGAGCATTAATTCAATTTCAAACTCAATCTCCCGCTCTGGCGGCAATCCAGGCAATTCCTCAAGGAATACATCTTGAAATTCATTAACTACACGAACTTCCTCAAGTTTAGGCTCCTCCCTTGCATAATCTCTAACTATGGCTAGGTACCCTTGACATCCTTTGTCAAGTAACTTACAGGCTTCTATTGTCGAAATAAGTGCTATAGGAAGATGGGTTTGACCTCCTAAAAATTCACAACTAGACTGATCAGGTAAAACGAATTGAACCACTCTTCTATAACAATCCATTCTAGCCCGATACTTACGAAGCCAGTCCATTCCTATAATAACGTCAAAATCATACATAGCTATTACAACCAAGTCTATCTCCATATCCTTTCCTCCCACCGATATTTTACAATTCCCACACACCAGCGTAGACAATACCATATCCTTTAAAGGAGTGGAAACACAAAGAGGCGTCTCAAGAGGCATAACTTCTATCTTATTCAAACGTCTATATCTTTCAGATACAAACGAATGCGTTGCACCCGTATCAAACAATGCATATGCCTTTTCACCATTAATAAGGATCGTACCTGAGATAACATTTTTGGAAGCTTCCGCTTCCTCCTGGGTGATCGCATACACCCTTCCTTATGCAGGTGGTCTCTGAGGATTTCCTTGTGGGTTTGACCTAATAGCACTCTGATATCCCTGTCGCACCAAGCCAACACTCACTTGTGACCTCTCTTGTGGGCAACTTCTCCTAAGATGACCCACTTGTCCACAACCAAAACATTTCGGTTGTCCAGTGCAAGGTCCTGGGACATGGCGCCCATTACACTTTTGATAAACACCAGGCTGATAAGGTGCTTTCCCTATATTCGGACCATTTCTTGCTCCTCCAAAATTTCCAAAATTACTCTTCTTCTTCACATTCCAGGTCTGACCTTGACCAGAATAAGGTCTCTTACCCCTTCTCACATCATTAAAATTCAACGGTTTCTTAAACTCCGACCGTTCTCTCAACAACTCCTGCTCCACTAACTGTGCCCTTTCATAAATCTCATTATAATCTCTTATGTTCAAAGGCACCAGTTGCTTCCTAATGTTAGTCCTTAGCCCTTTCAGGAATCTCTTAGCCTTCTCTTCCTGATCCTCAATCAATCTAGGAGCATATCTAGACAATTCAGAAAATCTAGCCTCATACTGATCTACTGTCAACTCCTTTTGCTCTAGTTGAACAAATTCGGTAATCTTCCTATCCTTAGCACAGTCAGAAAAATGCTTCCTATTAAAAGCTCTAACAAACTCCTCCTAGTTAACATCAATACCTGGTGAAAAGATTATGTCCTTTGAAGCTCTCCACCAAAACTTTGCATTTCCCTCCAACTGGTACTCTGCTAAAACTATTTTCTCAGCATCAATGCAGTCCAACAGCCGGAAAATTCATTCCATCCCATCAATCCATTGCTCCGCCTCCTCAGGACTTCCCATTCCACTAAACTTAAGTGGCTTCAACTTCAGAAACTGCTCCACTAGTCCTTGAGTACAGCGTTCTGCTCCGGGCTGTTGCTGCGCCTGCCTTTCCATCAGATTTCCAATATTGGCTAATGCCTGCAGGATGTCTTCCATTCGGGGTTCAGCCCTTGCAGCGGGGCTTCAGCCCTCGATGGATGAGCACTTCCAGCTCGCACCATGACTTTCCTGCAATTTCCAAGCATTGCCTTAGGAATAATCTGAGACTCACTGCCTCCATTCAAAGCAACTACTACTACTACATAAGTAACATATACATGTTACTGGTACCTAAAGGCAACTCAAAATCAACTACTAGGGATCTACGAGTGAATTCTCATCACCCGTTATTCAATTATTTCATTTTATATCATATGGTGTGCATTGTCATCATGTTCCTCAATTTCCAAATGAGGCTCCTTATCACTCCATCTATAACCATTTGCTCTGATACCAAAAAGGGCGTTGTAGCACCCCGAACCCTTCGGCGGTTGCCACAAGCACCAATGTTAGACCTTATTACCCTCCTTTACTTGCACTTAGAACAAAAGCGTCGTTATTCACAGGCATTTTTTTTTCTTTTTTAAAAAAAGCGGTCCCAGCGCGACTCATCAGCGGAAGCAAAATATCACCATCTCTCCCCCTACCAATCATGATTACAAATACACACCACTAATCACCATAATTTTATAGACAAGCCACAACACTTTATTTACATATACTTTCAAGATGGGACTTCTTTTGGGTCGATACATCAAAAAGGAAAAGCTAGGACTCAGCCATGTCCAGCCTAAAACCTCAAAAAGAACCCTCGACCCTCTACATCACATGTGCACAACCCCCATCGTAAGTGTCGGCTAACTATCCAAAAAGAAACAGCCCCTACTCGTTACGCATGGGCCTCACGCCCAGTCCGGTGCGTCAGGCGGTGGCGGTGGCAGCATCCCTCTCATCACCCCATCGCGGCGAACGTGGACGGAGACGAACTCCTGAACGACTGGGCCCCCAGCCAGGCCTATGTCCTATGTGACAAAACAGCGCACACGTATGTAGGTGAGTCCAGGCACAGAAGGACAGCTGAACTCCTCGCACTCTACCTCGACGTCAGACGGTAACCGTAAAATGCACTCCGCGCGACGGCAGGAAGCGGCATACTGCTAATATGAAATGTTGGTCCCCAAAGGGGTGAGTACAACCACTCAGCAGATAGGGAATCCAATAACCACTCAATGCATCATACAAGTCATACATGCATTGCAGGCGTTACTTACCTTGAATCCATGCGCATACTATCATGCATCATCATCACAAATTATAACACATACATGTGTATCATCGTCATATCACACATGTCATCATCATTATGACATCATCACATCATCATCGTCATGCATATTATCATGCATATCATCATGCCATATCATATATCATCATCATCGTCATCGTCATGCATATCGTCATGCATATCATCATGCATATCATATATCATCATCATCATCATAGTCATGCATATCATCATGCCATATCATACATCATCATCATCATCATCATCATCATCATCATCATCATCATCATGCATATCATCATGCATATCATCATGCCATATCATATATCATCATCATCATCATCATCATCATCGTCATGCATATCATCATGCATATCATCATACCATATCATATATCATCATCACCATCATCGTCATGCATATCATCATGCATATCATCATGCATATCATCATACCATATCATATATCATCATCATCGTCGTCGTCGTCATGCATATCATCATGCATATCATCATGCCATATCATATATCATCGTCGTCGTCGTCATCATGCATATCATCATGCATATCATCATGCCATAGTTTAATTTCCACTTTTAACCTCCCATTTGATCACCACATCACCCATTTCTCAAATCATCATTTTATCATCCCCTCGGGCAAAGACCTCCGAGGCTTCCGGCATTCAGCCATTCCAGGTCACCGGGCATCCGGCCCCCACGTTCCGGGCATCTCGCATCCCAACCGGCATCACGAGGCATTCCCTCGGGCGAAACCTCCGACGGGGGCTTCCGGCATTTACACTCCCCGGCCGGGCATCCCGCACCCCAATCCCGGCATCGCGAGGTATTCCCTTCGGGCGAAACCTCCGACAGGGGCTTCCGGCCCCCACATTCCGGCATCCTGAATCTCCCGGGCCATCCGGCAATGCATCTCTATACATTCCGGGCATCATCCTCCACCACAACCATCTCCTCACTTACCATCATTCCATGTTTACCGATTTCAATCTTAATTTAGCATGGCATATGATGTGACATCAAACAAGTCATACTTGGCATGGAGTTCACACATCCATCTCAAGTAAATGTCATGCATACACCAAGGCAACATGATATAATTATTTATTAATAAATTTAATGGAATTTATGGCCAATAAAATAATCCATTTTTCATGCCCTTTTTCATTTATTTAAATTCCAGCTTTTGTTATTTTCAAAAATATTAAATTTAATATCTATAAATTCCCAAAAATTATAAAAATTAAGGCAAGTATTAAACTAGCCAATAAGATGATAATTACATACAAAATACATGGCCACATACAATTTCATACAATTTCACAATTTTCACAAAACATCATATGATTTTCGGATGAAACCAGAATGCACAGTCTCCGAAGAAATTCGATTAAAATATCCATACGGCCTCCAAAAATTACGAGATTTCACCATGTTATAGCCAAGACAATTTCGTACATCTTTCATGAAGACTTCCAAGCCAGATTCTTTCTAGATTAGTTTCTACAGTCTCACGAAGCTTCTGGATCCATCACCGAATCGTCCAGTGCATACTTCTCCGAAATAATGAGTTTTAAGCTACCTATTCTCTTTCGTTTTCTCTGAAATTTGGATATGTTATACATAAATATGTCCTCTACAAGTTTCATGAAGAGATCTAAGTCAAATAACCATATTATAGTCGTCATTTAAGTCCATGAAATCTCGGGTGTCCCGAAATACATCTCCAGAATTACCGTCTTCATGATCTAGTCGATTTACTAGGCTATACTTGTTCATTTCACTTCAAATTTAATTATGTTGTATTTTAAGATGTCCCCTACAACTTTCATGAAGAAATCGAAGAGAGATTCTCAACGCAAACCAACATGCAACCACAAATCCAACAAAAGGTCAGTAAAATCTTTCCAGATCTTAGGTCTCCGTAGGATGAGACTTTAACCCCTCAAATCTCCATCATTTTCCACGAAATTTTAGTATGTTGTATTTCACGATGTTAGCTACAACTTTCATGAAGAAAATGAAACCAAAATCGGACTCCAAACATGCATGCAAGCTCACACAACATCCTGACTCACACTGTTCGAGCGAAAACAGCCAAACCATTCAAACACAAACCATCCATACTTCGGTTTTTCTCACCTAAACACCCAAAAATTCAACATGCAAGTAACACACACACATGCAAGAGTAGCTAGAGGACTCCCACTTGCCTCTAGACCGGTCGGTCGACGGCGTAAGGCGGCGAGCATGGCGGCACACGGCGGACGGACGGCGGTTCCTCCTCCTCTCTCTCTCGGCCACTCTCCCTCTCTCTCGAAACCTCTCTCTCTCTCTCTCACTCTCTCTCTCGGCCGAATGGGGAAAAACCGGCCACCCTTCTCTCTCTCTTCCCTTTTATCCCCCCTAATTCCCATCATTAGCAATCATCACATGCCTTTAAACTAGCCAATGCATGGCATTCTCCTTTGTGCCACTTGTCCTATTGCATGCATAATGGGCTTTGAATTTGGGCTTGGGCTTGGGCCTCCCTTGTGGCCGGTCGACCACTCCCTCTTGGGCCTCCATTAGGCCAACCAACTTGGCCCATTAAAAGCTTAGGCCAATGGGCCTAAGGCCCAACCCAAAAATTGACTTTTCCCTCTTTTTTTTTTTTGAATTTCTTCTATAAATATTTTTAAATCTTAATTTTCAACATGGCCAAAGTCTTGTGGCATTTTGTTTATTGAAATTTAATTTATAAAGTGCATGGCCAAGCATAGATTATTATCATAATCAATCAAATTTAAATTCTCACAAACATATGCACACATCATCTATTCTAAAAAAGACTAATGGCTAAAGCATAAGCCATGGGAAATTTTATTACCTAATTAGAGACTTTAACACACCTTATAATTTGACTTTGAATTTTGGGATGCCACATGACCTCACCATTTCTGCTATGGCATTGAAAAAGCTGAGTCGTTCTATTCCAAAATCAATGGAATGACAGGAGAAAGAAGCAGAGGAGAGAGAAGGACAGGAGAAAGAAGAAGAAGAGATAGAAGCAGAGGAGCAAGAAGCAGAGGGGAAGGATGAAGAGGAGAGAGAAGCTGAAGAAAGAGAAGCAGAGGAGGAAAGGTTTGAAGAAGAAGAAGAAAGAGAAAATCAAGAGGAAGGAGAGCATGAGGAACACTCTTCTCCACCTGAAGCCATGGAAACAGGGGGAGATGGTGAAAAAAGATGAATGTCCTCATCTCCTGTTACCGGTGAAGGAGTCGGCCGCTCTCCGCGGATCCGAGAGGACATCCATGCCTCTCAATTTCCCGAGGAGGGACATGATGTTTCATCGCCAAATCTGCGTGACTATGCTGATATACCATCGTCTCGCCTTTACTCCATCGAGATCGAGCCGAAGCCGCACGCGGCATCGATAATTCAGCAGATTTCCACAGAATCCTTGATATTCTCTTGGAAATGAAGGGTCAGATATATGCTTTGGAGTGCGAAGTTCAGAACTTGAAGAATTCAAGTCAAGCTTCTTCCGTTTCCTTGTCTGATCAGATTCAAGCCCTTGCTCTTCAGAATCAAGCAAATGCTAAGAGTGAAGAGGTGGCTCAACTGAAGGAAGATTTGAAAAAGCTGGAAAGCATCGTACGAATCAATGGGAGATTTCCAGCTTGTTCGCGTTCCCAAGCAATCTTGACTCCATTCTATTCCCATCTCAAACTTTTTATGATGACAAAAAGGGGGAGAGATGCGAGATTTGAAAACTTTGAACTTAAACTTGTTGATCGTTTAGTTTGTTTTGATGTTTGACTTGGCTTGTGTCTAGATGTCGACTGAACTTTGATTTGGATTTGACTGCTGCTTATATTAACTACTACTGATATCTTATGAATGGCTTTCTCTCATGCAAGACTAACCTATTTTCTGTGGTTGCAGATTCTAGTGTTATCATTAAGCCATTAATCTTTATGAGATATCTATATTTGCTTGAGTAATGTTTTGCAGGTCAAAGTTATTCAAATCTGCAGGAAAGTTTTGTCACCATCAAAAATGGGGAGATTGTTGGAGAAATCTTTCTGGAATATTTTGAAGCTGACAAAACGTTTCCATCAATCTAGTCTGAAGATTTGCAGACTCTACTATTTAAAGTCTGAAGACCTCCGAACTGCCAGACTCAAGACTCAAAGTCTATTCTCATTGACAGTTTCTAATCCGATGAAGAAAGGCTATCCGTAATCGGATGCTTCATTAAGGATTTAGCCTTATCGACGGAGAAGATCTCTTGGCTGGATATGACGTAACGGATTCCTTTATCCGAATCAAAATTGATTAAGGATCCGATGATTGGCGAAGTATACTTGGAAGGTTCTACTTATAGAAACCAAGATCCTGATTGTATGGGCGAGCAGGATTGATGGGCTATCGACATGTTCCTTTAATAGCTCGAATGATCTTCCTAATTGATTCCGTCCAACGGGTAGATTGGAGGAATTCCTTTGGTAAGTGCCAACAGGTATGATGGCATAAAGGAGTATAAAAGGAAGACGTTCCAGTTGTTCGAGTAATGCACGATAGAAGAATTCCAAAGTCTGAAGCTCCTTGATTCTTAGTCAATTACTGAGCGAAATCTTGTACGCAAAAGAAAGTTTATATTTTGAGATGCCTTGAGGAAGTGTGGTAGAGCATCTACACTGTGGAATCAAGGGAAAGCATTGCTGTAACATCTCTTTTGTTCATAGTGAAATCCAGCCGGTGAGCTGTCAGTGCAGAAGAGTAGACGTAGGCTTGGAATAAGCCGAACCACTATAAACCTTGTGTTCAATTTTCTCTTCCCTACTCTCTGATTTACTTTGGTCATAATTCGTTTTATCAACTAAAGGAGAACTTCCTTTCTATTGTCTGCCTAGTATTGCGTTCGTATCTCGAGAAATTATTTTTACACCTATTCATCCCCCTCTAGGTGCTTATACTAGCTATATCACTTAAAAATTCGGGTTGGAATTATACAATAATGTTGAAGCTAAATTTAATAAGAATTTCCATATCAGGTAATGCTGCATATACAATATATTTACGATTTTCAAAACACTGAAGAGCACAAGTACGATCCTATTTACCCAATCGTGACAAGAGACCATGAAATGATTGGTGCCGCCGCTTCGATTGCAATACCTGTACCTATCTGCTACGACGCCAACGCAATCGTCCGGGAATCTTTGCAATCTCTCCCGTGAGTAGTCGCCTATGAAGAGTATCGGCTCATACACGTAGCAGATGACGTTGGCCACGCTGAATGGGAGGAAGAAGACGTGCGCCTCATCGGGATGGCAAGCCCCTGAATGGGTTCCGCTTGTCCTCCATCTCGTCGATGAACTGGCCTTCGATGGCATTTAGGTTGCTTATCGGTCCATCGTGGACCAAAGGCTGGTCTCCTTCTCTGTATGTCCATATCTTGAATCTCTTCACCATCTCCGTGGCTAATGTTCCAGTAATGTGCCCAGAAATAAGGTAAGAAATCATCTGTGTTAGGCATGCGTGCGTGCATTTAACATTCATCAAGGAGATTATTATATGCTCCAACCGTATATAGAAAACAAGAGCTGTGTAACGTAAGTGAACTCTCCCGCAAAAAAAAAAAAAAAAAAAAAAACGTAAGTGAACTCTGGAAAGTGTAGGACTTTTAACTGATGAAAGGCGTAATGGTTCCTATACACATTTCCACTGGGTATGAAGGTCTCTTCCTAATCGGAAGTGTAGCTCTGGGACCGAATGGCTTTCCGAATTGCTGCACGGGCTTGAGCCAAATCGTCTTCGATTCTTTCTAAACTACTCTTCTTCTACAGGCACCAGAAAAACTTCCCACGTTAACCCACAAATATCACAATAGACGTTGTAACATGGTAGTACGAAGTAAATAACTCACTAATACACATGACAATACTAGGGGTGTGCAAAAGAACCGGGATCCACCCGGACTGCCCGGAATCGGACCGGAACCGCCCGGAATCGGCGGTTCTTGAGGGAACCGGTCCGGTTCCCAGTTCCAATTTATGGGAACCGGTGGGTATCGGTCCGGTTCCTGGTTCCATGGGCGGATCCGCTCGCGCGCCCACCCGGACCGGACCGATTAATATTTAATATTTAAAAAATACTAAAACAAACTCTAGCGAAACCGGACCATTTTCCCTCTTTTCCCCTCTTTTCTTCTTTTCCCTCACACGGGCTAGGCCCAATCCATTTTTCATCTTTTCCGCGGTCCGGCCCTCTCCTCTTCCTCTTCCTCCTTCCTTCCTCGTGCTCGTGCTGGACAGTGGACACCACGCTTTGTGAAGACTAAAGGCACGCAGGACGACCTAGGGCAGAGAGAGAGGAGGGTAGACCGGCAATGGAGGGGATGACTCACAAGAGCCATCAATGCCGCCGAACAGAGCAGCGTGAGATCCGGCAAGAAACCCGAACGGAGGGGACGTCTTGGCGGAAGCCTTCGATGCCGAGTAGGCCTACACGAAGAAGACGGGGTAAGACACCGGTTTGGCCAAAAGGGAGGCCGGTCGGCATGCCCAGGACCGGCAGCAGAAATGCCCCTGTCGACCGGACCCTCCAGTCTATAAATAGGGCCTCCTGGAACTCGATGAAGGGGGGTCGAGTAGAGATGATGTGAGAGAGAGAGAGATCTGTGAGACGTTGAAAAGTGAGGGGGAGATCGAGTGAGATCTGAGAGCTGCAAGTCAGGGTAGAGTGTGAGGGAGAGAGCTGCCATCAACCACCACGCTTAAACCATAGCCGACAACCCACCCTGACTTATCTTTCGCGTCAAAATCACGGCAGATTTCGTCCCCCTTTGTTCTCGACTTTTCCGATATGGGGTCGGTTTCCCAAGGATCTCGACTCGGAGTTGCGCGAGGCGGACGGACGTAGCCCAATCTATCGAGTTCGTCCGCCGCCCGACGTCAAAACCCTAGTGACCCGCGACGCCACAGCTCGCCTCCGCGCCGACCACCGCGCCAACAGCCGTGAGCGCCCTTTGCCCGCTCGCCCGTCACCATGACGCCACAGCTCGCCTTCGCGTCAAGATCGGTTCCATGGATCCACCCGGGAACCGGACCGGACCGGCGGTCCGGTTCCCGGGTGGATCCCGGTTCCAATTTTTCAGAACCGGTCCTTAGCGGGCGGTTCCCGGTTCTAGGTCGAGAACCGCCTGCCCGGACCATACACACCCCTAGACAATACTCACTTTGATATAACTAGTATTATGTCTAGATCTGCTTTTGTACATAAAGGTCGTAAGAAGCCTGTTAACTGCAAACGATGATGGTCTCATGGTGTGGCTGTTGGAAGAAAAAGACAGATTCGAGATAGGAATATCATGATTTCCGTTGAACAGAGAGTAATACAGAAAGACGAAAAGGAGGAGGGGACAAATTGCTGGAAAAAGGAGCTGTGAATAAGGGAAGTTCATGGATGGCATCTTCTTGAACATGAACGTGAGAAGGTGTGACCGCAGAAGGCTATATATACAAAAACAGAAGTAATTGATTTAAGTAATTTTGACACGTTTTCTTCTCCACTTTCCTGATTATACACTCACTGTTGTGTATGTGTACTTTTTGCAGCCAAAAAGGCCACGTTAGACGCATCCTGTTTGACTCTCTCCTATCTAAAAATCGTTCTTGCAGTAGGTATTTAGACAGAAAGTTCATATAATTGTCGATCGAGCTGTGTCTCGTGCTAGAAAAGATTTGTGAAATATCATTTAAAAAATCCATCTGTTTTAAAAACTTGATTGAATTTGATGGGTAAATTCTAGAAAGAAGTTGAAAGCAGCAAGGGATAGATGCTGAAGACAGTGATAGGAAGGACAGTGAGCGTGGTTCCTTAAGGCAAGCTCCTACTAAGATTAATGCAGATGCTGCCTACCAATGTTTACGAGAAAAAAAATATGAGAAGGATAATAATTAATAGCTGAGATGAAATAAGATACATTACTTGTAACTCGTCAATCATAATGAACATTTAGCATAGAAATATATGGTGTAAGGTAAATTTTCGTAAACTTGCTATCCTACATTTTGTGATAGCAACGGCGATTTCCAGCGATTTCCAGCCCCCCATGGGATGACTCTTAAACAGCATGGAGCTTATCCCTTCATGCTGTTTCAAAATTGTATGTATAATAGACAGTCAGTGAACGAATCATGCTTGAATTTAACCTGTATATAAATAATTCGAACTATTAAATAGGTCAGTATCATGATGATTAGCCCTTTATTCTACATCCAACGTTTTGTTCTAAATTCAACATTTCATCTATCTTGCCTTCTTGCTCTTTCAATGATCTTTCGTGATTGAACAGGTACTCCAAAGACTTCATTGATCGAGTCTTATTTAAACTGAGCCAAGCTTGTTTATATGTTAATTGTCACTAAGGGCGCGTTTTGTAACCATTATGTACCCGAGAATAATTTATAATCAGAAATGATTCTTTTTATTTTGTTCCCGGAAATAATTTTTAAGCATTTGAAGGCGTTTGGGAACTACTCAAAATTTCTATTCCCGGAATAAAATTAGGTTTGGTATCATCCTTAAAATTTCTAATCCAAACCATTTTCTTTTAATTTTTTAATAATTTTATTACTTTTTTCTTTCTTTTATTTTTTTCTTTGTTTCTCTTCTTCTTCAAGCTTTGGCCAATTGTCGGTCCGATCACCATTCTTGGGGTGATCGGGGACCGGCCAGACAAGGGCCAACAACCTCGCCGGAGCATTGTCGGCCCCTTGCAAGGTCATGCCTCGTCAGCCAAGCCTCATTGATAATTGGGCAAGGATGGGTTGAGCTTGCCCAGCTACTAGCAAGGATTGACCTTGCTTGGCCATCACGAGGTCGGCCTCACCTTGGCTGGGTGACGCCAACCTCACGATGGCCTGGTGAGGTCAAGTCCCACTGGTGGCTTGGCGAGCTCAGCCTCGCAAATTTTAGGTAAGGTCGAGCCTTGCCCAGGCAGGCAAGGCTCACCTGGCCACCGAAGAGGCTCACCCTCGCCGGATCTAGCAAGGCCAAGCCAGCCGGACCTCACCCAACCAATTGTCGACAATTGGCGGCAGTGGAAGAAGAAGAGAAAAGGAAGAAGAACAAGAAGAAGAGAAAAAAGACACAAGAAATTTGGATTGACTTGATTGTGGAATTGTTACTAGAAACAAGTCCTTGATTTTGTTCTAAATATATTCCTGGGAACAAAAAATTTACCAAACGAATTTCTATTATAAATCTATTCTCAGGAATAAAAGAATATAATCAGTTACTATTCGGCAAGTTGCCAAATGCACCCTAATAGTACAATAGTTCAAGCCCTTCCCACAAGCACGAAGAGGAACTTGGCCTTTGTTATGCATATGCAAGTCGACTTGATAACTATGTAACTTACAATAGTATCTCAATCAAAATCGATGGAGCTTATGATATTTGTTCTGGCAAAATTATCCATAAAGTACTTATATTGCTTTTCTACCAATTTAGTTATAAACCTTTCAATTTTACCGATTGATTCTAATTTTTTTCACATTTTGTCAATTGAGTCTATTTTATTAATTTTTTTCAAAAATGCTGATGTGGATGCCGACAATTTTACGTGGCAGGCCAATATTGACATTAACAATTTTTAATAACATTTTAATATTTTTTCCAATTTTTTTAATTTTTTAATTTTCTTTTTTTTTCTCTCTTTCCTTCTTTTCTTTCTCTTTTTTTTCACCCTTTTCTCTTCTTCTTTTTCTTTAATTTTTCTTCTTTCTTTTTCCCTTTATCTCTTCGCTAGGCACTGTTGCACCTTGTTAATGACCAGGGAAAGTTCCCAACCTTAGGCAAGGGTCGCTTCAATTGGCAAGGGTCACCTTGGCTGGCGAGGGCCACTTTCACTAGCCCCTGGTGAGGATCACTCTTGCATGGGCGAGCATAGGTAGCCCTTGCGTGGGTGGGCAAGGACAACCCTCATCCTCCCCCAATTTGGTGAGAGTGGTTTTCATCTAAGGCTTGCAACCTTCGGCAACCATCGACTAGTCCTAGTAGTGGCCAGCAAAGGGAAAAGGTAAAAAGGGAAAAAAAATGAAAAATGAAAAAAGAAAAGGAAAAAGAAAGAAAGAAGGAAAAGAGAAGAAAAGAAAAAATTAAAAATTATTAAAAATTATTAAAAATTATCCACGTTAACGTCAACCATAGCACGTAAGATAGTGGGCGTCCACGTCAATTATGCCATGTTGGTTGGATGGACTCAACTGGCAAAACGTGAAAAGGTTTAGGATTTAATTACAAAATTGAAAGGTTTATGATTAAATTAGTATGCAATAGACTAAGGACTATTTTGACAATTTTCTATATTCGTTCCATATGCATGCACCTTTAAAATATAATTTCCTTAAGAATATCTCATGCATGCCAAGAAGTAGAAATGTTTTCTTTCACTCGCACAACTGACTCCAGAAGCATACAAAAATCGGGTTAACTTCACCAAATTCAAAAGAGAAAAAGCGCATAAGAAAGGAAAAAAAACCTCAAATCTATTATACGGCAATCAATTCAATCCTAAACCTTTTTTATTATATCATTTTGGTCTTAGAATTTGAACGATTTGCCAATTTAATCAGAAACATTTCATATATATTGGTAGAAATTGTATATTTATTGGTAGAAATCCATGGGGATCAAATTGTCATAACCACCATATTCAAGTTTTCATTTTCACTTTGCTTTCACCAGGTGGAGTAATTTTCACACTTATCTTAGGTGATGCGATAAGGATCCATCCCTCACCACTATGTTGACCCCACTAACATTGTCTTCTGTGTCTTATCATGTTAACGAGTTCTCTTAATGCACTTGCTAAGTATATTTTATTAGAAGCAATTTATGACTTCCAAAGCATTCGTTACACATACTGTGAAAAGATTCAGTGCATTCGAAATTGTAATAGTCATTTATTATCCTCTTAAAAGGTTTGTGTCATAAGGACACTATTTAGCGACGAGAAAGGGTTAGCTTCTGTGGGACAACAGTACCAACGCTGTCACCTGGAAATGGGGCACGCTTCTTTTGGTGGTTAAGATTAACCAACTTGAATGCAGGTAGCAACAATATTCATTTTTTGGCCAAAGAAAAGAACAGAAATACACATAAGAAAAGAGAGAAAAAATGAAGGGGGGTCTTGTGGTTTTGTAATCAAATCCTCTCTTGCACTACATTATAAGTTGATAATTGCCCTTTTTCCACCCTCTGTGCATGGTCCCCTACAGTGAGCACCTTTCAAACCTTATCAACATATAAGAAGAAGAAGAAATTAAACTAGATGCATGTAAGGTTGAAGGAGTCAAGGCCTTCAGGGTCTCACGCATTGATTGCGCGACCATCACGCGGTAGAATAAACATGTACCAACTCAAGAACTCAAGGTCTTTTGGGTTTTTATGTTTGTTGATGGTGCATCAGTAGGCGTTATAATGGTTCCTACGAAGTCATGGTCTTTGTGGACTTTTATTAGTGATGTTTGGCCCTAAAAATTTCCAACTCATCGTAACAGAAGGGTCATGAAGCAATTTTCCACCCTTTCTTTTCCTTTTTTTTGGACTATCATGCCTTCAAAATATGATGCTGACAACCTGGTTGTCAGTCCTTCTTAATGCTTTGAATGTTATCATCCGATTTGGTTCTTGAGCATGGGTAAATATCAATAGTTGATATGCTAAGATCGATTTATAAAGTTGCCATTTTGAATGATTGGGCAAACTCCTACCAGCAATCGAGCAAGAGCCACCTATTTAAATCCCTCTTCTAGTTTGTAATATTATGTAACATGTGAATTTCCTGAACCGATCTTAATAAATCCAACATTTTTCATGCACAAAATTGCATAATCTCTCTTAGACAATTAATCAGCCATAATTGTAAAATAGCTAATGTAATTCGTTAAGCGTTCTTAAATAGATAAGAAATGATTACATGACAATCTATAATCTACTGTTAGAATAATAATCTATTTTAGATCATAAAAAATCAAATAATAAAACATTATAAATTGTGGTGAGGCCTATTCCTTCAAGAATTTGTGACTCACAACAAAATGTTATCCTCGCAGTAGTCAAAAAATTGTTATGCTAGCAAAGTTCTAAATAGATTTACAAACTTGATATATTAATTGATAAGATAAGTTGCAAGAGAGTCTTTAAATAAGTGAATCATTTCCGACACTCAATAGTATATCGCCCCATCATATGATTCCTCTATTTTGTAAACCGTGGCCTTGCACTTGTCATTATATTTTTCCAATCATTTTTCTTCCTCGAGTGGCCTACTTTTCGAAATCTTAATCTGTGCTTTCCAAGGAGAATTTCGGCGAAACAACTTGTCGAACTAAAATTATATTTTACTGCTTACGTGCCACTATATCCTCCCTAGAATTTAGCGAGTCTCTTGGATCACGAAAGCACTTTTCGAGCCCGCTGCCTTTCGGTTGAAACCAAAGTCAGCGTGTTACTAGACCACCTACGGCCGAGCAGGAAGTTCCTTGGAGTTGGCGAGACGTATGCATGAAGATGCGAGCCGTTCCTCACAAAGATGCGATAGAATCAGAGAAATTTGTAGACCCCGAAGTAGAATTTTGGAAACGGCTGCGATCAGGCTGATTTAATGGAGAGGAAAGATGCTAGTCATCTTATTTGCTGTATTACTTCTGGACGCTTCTATGAAATCGCTTACTCTTTTTGAAGGTATATAAATCATCAGCTTTTCTAATTTTTGAATTTTTCTTTCTTACCGACTCCTTAAATTTACAGCTCCCATATGAATTTACCGGTCTCTGCCTGAACGACTTGCTAATTTTTTCAATTAAATTACCAACTAAATTTTGGTTACTAACCATCAATTAAGTTACATACCATGTTTATCTTGTAGCTTTTTCTTCTTCTTCTTTTTGTCGAAATTCGTTTAGTACTTTAATGTGTTAAATTTGGTTATTATTTACTAACTTTTATTTCTTTCTTGCAATGCTTTGAATTTATCAACTCTCATATGAATTTACCAACATTTATCTATGTGACTTACTAGTTTTTTCCCTATTAGTTTACTAACAAGTTTTGGTTTAGATGCTAGTTAGTAAAAAGAGAAACGTTGCCAAGTAACACAATTGAAAGTTGGAATTCAAAACTATTTGCTAATTTCATCAAATAAAAGTGAGCAAATTTCATGAGTTTCAGTTAGTAATTTCACATAGAGTTGGTAAAGTTGAAGTGTTGGTAAGTTAGTACAAAAATTGCTAATTTGCAAACCATAAGAGAAGTTAATAATCTTATAAAAATTTTGGCATGCTACCCACAACAAACTACTTGGGAAATGTCGATGCTAGATTTTTTTTCTTTTTTACCAATTTTTATTAGATACTTACAAACAATTATTGAAATTTATCAATATCGAAAAAAAAAATCTGTATTTATGGGCACGGAAATTAGCATTCTGCGAACCGGCAGTATTGTCAAATGCACACTTCGGAATTTAGAATTTTGCTTGTGGTTTTGAAATTCTTTCTGGGATATTCTAAAGAAAAACCATTGATCCCTTTCCCCGCGTTCATATCACAGCGCCTTGTCATTACTAGTCTACTTTTTAGCCTTGCTGATTCTTGAGCTTCTTCCACTTGACCTGACGTCCCCGTTCTGCGCCTAAAGCATTGATTTCGCGGGGCTGCCGGTGCTTTGTCACGTTCAGATGGAAGATATTGCGGCAGATTATATTGCAAGATAACAGAATATCACATTAGCATCCGTAAGATCCCTGTTGACATCTCTAAACGCACGCATCAAGAAGCACATGTAGTCCGGAAACTTCGAACCGAGAGTTGGACACGTCAGGCAGATTTTCCTAGTCTGGAATTTGCGGCGGCCTGAGGAAAGTGAGCAGAGGTCCGCAATACAGCTGATCGGCCGTCTTTCTTGGGGGCGGGCAAACGTCAGTCCAAGATCAACCTTTGTACGTTAGTATTGCTCATGTAGGGTATAGTGTCCAGTTATATCTGCTTCAGTGACCAGCTAGGTAGGACTTTATATTCCTTCCCCCTTCTGATAGACCGGAGTCCCTGATGAAACTGGTTGTTCAGCTCAGGTTCAAAGCCGGGTACTTTGATTGTGATCCTGATATCTTATGACGGATATTACCAACTTTAATGTAAACTTAATTTTCATCATTTCCTGCGTATCGAACTTTCATGATCTCCTTTTTATTGTTTGTACACAAGAACCAGGACATAAAGAGCTACTCACTAATCTCTTTGCTCCAGCTTTATGTTCAGCCGCCTCAGCCACACAGAGTGGAGCGCCATGTGAATCACGTCGAACGGTTTCGCCGGCCTATGCACCTCAAAGTGCCGCCGAACCTTCACCACCCGCTTCTGCAACTTCACGTACTTCTCAAATGGGATCGCCTCCAGAATCGTCTTGATGTCCTTTATTCTGTTCACTGGTATTCGAACCGAGAACTTGCTCCAATTGAGCACGTCACTGAACGGCAGCCAGTAACCGTCCTTTATGATCACCGGGACGCACTCTGCGTAGATTGCCTCCACAATCCTTGGGCTCGCAACTTCGAACCCGCTCGGGCACAGGCAGTACCTGCTCCTCCCCATCAGCTGAGTGTAGTTCTGGGCCTTGGGGAGATACTCGTGCACTTGGACGTCGGCGTCCTTGTCCTTCCAGTGCTCGAGCAAGAGCTCTCGGATGTAACCATGGGCTCCACCAGCAAAAAAGGCGAGGATTGTGCGGTTGCGAGGGTCAAGACCTAAGCGAGGCGGGCCGAGCTCGCCGTAGCTTAAATAGATGCCGGCCATGGAGATGTCTCTCTCGGGTCGGAATCCTTCGGAGGTGTTGGCGTTGCAGAGGACTCTGATGAAGTTCTTGAAGAGCTCAGGGTCCGCTGATGAAACGTCAGGACCCTACATGAACATGAAATAGGATCAAACAATTAGTCAGAAATTTCTATTTAAAATAGTAGGTGGAATAGTGATCCTCTTTTGTGTCATAAGTAGTGAATTTCGCAGAAAATAATTTTTTTTTCATGTTTATGTATCTTTTGAAAAACATTGTAATTGATTTTGTCCACCGTATCTTTCATATGATGAGTTTATGTAATTATTATTTTGAGTCAGACAAACTTACATGTTCTATCACATGGCAAACCTTTGAATGGCAGCTATCTAACAAAGGTTTTCACACTTTAATTTTTAAAAAACAAACTAGAAATGTACTTATAGCAGATTAATTAACGGTCGTCACTGCGTATAAGCCGATCGGTGCATGCGCAAGTCATGAAACGGGAAAATAAGTAGAATACTATAACCAATAAACAGTTGACAAATAAAATGGAGTATCATAATTCGAATTCTTGACACTTGTTCAGATGTCATATGACATTTTATGGGACCGCTAACTATTCTAAAAGTTTGAATTGTCAAATGAATATGCGATTTAATATTTTAAACAGCTCACACCATATGATTATAATGTTGACCAGTATGGAATTGATTTTTTTAACTTGCCTTAACTTGCCAGTTACAATAAATGTGGGTTGACCCTGCTATGAAAACTTTCGTGTAATATTCCATCCGCTTGCCGACCTCAGATATAAAGACACAAGTAGAACCTATCTAACATGCCGACCTCAGATATAAAGACACAAGTGGAACCAATCTAACATGCCGACCTTCGTTTTCTGCAGAATCTCAATCTACTTGCATTGAATTCTCATCGATTCAGTGAAGCAATGTATAACGGCACCATTCACATTATAGAAGTCACGTAGTATCTAAAGTACCGGTGCTTTGTAAACCTGAGCAGATCGGCCAGTTCAAATCACGGTTATTCAGCGGATTCGACAGGTTTAATCGGGCACTGAACACATAATCCTTCCATCTCCGGTACGATTTGGCAAAACCTTTTGGAGCGTAATTACGAAATATACTTACCCAATCATGGCAAGAAAACATAAAATGATCGGCACCCTTGCTTCTGTTCCAATGCTCATGTCTATCTGCAACAACGTGAACGTAATCACGCACGAACCTCTGTAATCTATCCCGGCTGTAGTCGTTGATGGAGAGGATCGGTTCATACACATAGCTGACGACATTGGTCACGCTGAAAGGAAGGAAGAAGGCATGTGCCTGGTCGGGATGGCGTGCGCTGAATGGGTTCCGCTTGTCCTCCATCTCGTCGATGAACTGTCCTTCAATGGCATATAGGTCGCTCACCGGCCCGTAATGTACCAAAGGATGGTCGCCTTCTCTGTACGTCCATATCTTGAATCTCTTCATCATCTCCAAGTGGCTCCTGCCCAGAATTAAGTCCAAAAAGTGGGATAGAAAGAAATAAGACTCGTGTTAGAATCTATAAACTATAAGGCGTGCAATTTCGAATCAAATTAACGTGAGGTAATCTAAATTTTGATTCCATGGCCCCTTACAGAAACACATCCATGCTTGCATTGAACACAAACCTACCACAATTAATATTAACACCAACCATGTGAAAAAAAGAAACTCTGAATTTTAAGTGAACTCAAAGGAGAACTTAACTGATAAAAAGCGTAGGGGTTTCTATACACATTTCCTCTGGGTATGAAGGTCTCTTTCCCATCGGAAACATAGCTCCGGGACCGAATGGCTTTCCTGATTGCTGCGCGGGCTTGGGCTAAGTCATCTTCGATCTTTTCCAAACTACTCTTCTTCCCCACAGATCAGGAAAAACATTGCCAAGTTACTATCACCCGAAAAAGTACAGAATGAAATCAAGTAAAAGGGATTATTGTTAGTTACTAATACGGCATGAGTGATGACGATACTCACTTTGATTTTGTTGGTGTTGTGTCTGGATCTGCTTTCGTACATTAAGGTTGAACGAGGCCCATTTACTAAAACTGAAGGTGTTCCTGTGTGGTTGTTGGTCTCAGGTGAAGTGGAAGAGGAAGAGAGAGAAAAGATGGGATTGTTAAGTTTAGCATCGAAAGGAGAATAACAGAGAAAGATCAAAAGGAGGAGACAAATTGCTGGAACAAGAGAGAATTGAGCGTAAGGGAAGTCAGTAGATGCCATCTCTTCTCAACATGAGCAATGAAGAGAAGGTAAGATCACATATGTATCTATATATATGTGAGCATCAAGTAAGCAAGATCCTATTTGACTTTCAACTGCAACTTCAAGGTGGGACTTGAATTTAGGGGCTATAGTTTTTTACAATTTTTCTAAACAGTATCTTTAATTGGTGGATTACAAATTATTGACATCACTTAATGAAAACTTAACTTATTATAAATATGACTGAAACTCATATGTATAAACCATTAGTTAAATTATAATTGGATGTAGTTGACATAACCTGCATCTTAGTATCATATGATCTAATTTACGAGTTTGCTGCACCTCTCCTTTTGTCTACCACATTGCTTAATATGTCGGCTCTGTAAATCAGGTTTAAAGTATCCAATATCTTTGAGCTATGTTGGTATGAATTTTGTTAAGCAACAAATTAAAGAAATTTTGCGATTTTCCAACATACTACTTATTTTCTTGTGTCATGCATAATCAAAGCTGAACAAAATCCAATTATTCCTAGGACTCGATTGATGTACTCAACGTCACTTTTTGGTATAAAGTGCATTCATCTCTTGCGATGATTATTGTATTTGTATCGATCAACGAGCCACATGCAATGAAGACAGACTACTTCTCATATTCACTATGCTTAATAAAAAATTATATGATGCCTAAACACGTACAGCCAAATGTCTGTTTCTCCTCTTGTTGAGGTTGGAGTCAGGAGATTTGTGATGAATTTGAAGTCAATGATGGACGTGAGAGTTTGCAATTAGTCTATTTCCTCGAGCGGTAACTTCTAGGGGCTTCACATGTTGAGCTTGGCTAGCATTTAAGATGAAGCTTGTGCCCCAGTCAAGTCAATGAATATTTTTCTTTGGAGAGAATATAGTGAAAGAGCTCCTGAAACCTTATTTGTCGTTCAAGCCACTCTTATTTTAGGGAGTCTCTTGGATCAAGAAAGCTTTTCGGGCTTGCTGCCTTCCGGTTCAAACCAAAGTCATTGGATGCCCGGTGCTGGAAGTCTCCATGAATGAAATCCGTGATTCTAGGAGCAGAAATAGAGAGTCTACATGAATGAAGTGCGTGACTGTAGGCGTAAAAAGAGAGAGCGTCTTCATGAATGAAGTGCGTGAATGTAGGGTCAGAAAAGAGAGAGAGCTGTCACGATATGAGTCAAAAACCGCATCACAAATCCTATGAAACAAATACTCCAAACTTTTTTTGTGTCACAAAAAGCCCAAACTTAACCCTCTATCTCAGCTCTATTTAAGGTTATTTGTCACACTGGTATAAGTTCAGGATTTTTTATGATAAAAAAATGAGGATATTTTTGTCACTATAAGCAAGTTTAGGATTTTTAATAACATAAAAACAAATTTGGAGTATTTATGTAACAATAGACATACTTTGGGGGCTTTTTTTTTATAAAGTATTTACTCTTTCGTATATTAAAAATTTAAATCGTACCTGTCAACCTTAATACCTTTGATAGCTTCGTTAGGTTTCAGCACTAATCGGCTTATAATACAAAGAGCCACATGACCTTTTTATGTCCACTTAAAATGGACCGAATCAATGAAAACACTCGAATGCATCGGAGCTGCAAGTTCTAGAGGTTAAAAGTACGGAAAAGAGAAAAGTTGCGGGGGCTCAAATGCATCCCCATGAACAAATTATAGCTCCTTACAATTGTCCCTAAATCAATCTTGAAGTAGTTTTAAAAAAAAAAAAAAAAAAAGCACAGAAGGCTATATGTTCACGGATATAGACCATGATGCACGTTTAACGTGGTTATACGACTATTAGGCGTGCAATGAGGGTACGGAGCGTCGTGGTGTCCGATTTTGGAGGTGGAACTTCCAGGATGTGGAATTGACAATGACTTAATTCTAGAATCCATCGGTCTTGATGTAGAGATTTTTTTAATTAAGACAATTAATGATCTCAATATAATTGGACCAAATTAAGCCTGTTTATTTTATGGTCGTCTTGAATCTGTTATGGGGCCGGTTTCATTTTGAAACCGACTCGAAATCATCGGTTCTACCTAGGGACCGACTTAAGGGCGGTTCAATAACATCATCAAGTGCTGAAATGAAAAGATTCAACAATTAAAATGGGGTTGGATGTGTTTGATAACATCCAAGTGACCTTCACTTGACTTGAATTAGAAAAATTACTATTTTGGTTTAGTAAGGGAAAGCTACTTACTTCAAAATGATTTGATACCGTCAGTGGTCTGGTGAGTATGGTATTTTACAACCTGAAAAATCATATCCTTGATTATTTGCTTGAATTCCCAGAAAGTACTACCCTAATAACTACTGGTAATTAATAATCTATAGGAGCAATCTTGCTATTACTTTTCATTACGCCTCCATATAAAAAGTAGCCCGACCAGTCCAATCCGATTACCGAGCCGTCCAATGGAAGCGATTGATTTACAAATAATTCTTGGGCACAAGAACATAAGACATCCAGTGAACACTTGGCCATATCCAAGGCATTATCATAACTGAGCTTTGCTAGGGATGACAAGTATATTTTTTGTCTTTGAGATTAAACTACTAGTTTCAGTTCGATCGTTATGAATCGACAATTTGGGGAAGAAAAAAAAAGAAAGAGGAAAGCCTATGAATTAGAGAAGCTGTGAGGCAAAGTTCAACATTGAGTTTTCTTTAAGGGGAGGCAGGGAAGCAGTGAACAAGATTGAGTATATTCGCCTTTACTAATGGAAGGTTGGGGGATAAGAAATGGCCAAAAAAAATTCAGTTAGACACCATAGTGGAACCAGGATGAGAGGAGAGTAAGACATGTGAGAAGGGAAGGGAAATAAATAAATAAATAAATATCATTGGTCCACTCTCCCTTGGAATTAGGGATTGAACCAAAAATCACCAGTTTCATTTTTATGAAATCGAAAATCGGGTCGACACTCTCGGGAACCGCCCAGAACCAATCAATCTGATTTGGTACGGGCAGTTTCTGGTTAGGTTGGTTTGTGTTACTCACCCCTAGCAGAGGAAAGGTTGAGTGGGATTATGGGAAAACTTGAAGAAATCTTTCATCACGAAGGGAGGGCAATCGATGAGTTGATGGATATCGCAAAGGTGCTTCGCAATTTGATAATGCTATTTTCTTTCTTACATCAATCTGCTACAGAATTTATACTAGCGCCACTACATTCAGTAGCTCAACACTAACCAATAAGATTACCTTTGGCACATGTGTGGTTTTGTATACCTGGCTCTGTGAACTATAGGATCCTGGTTTCTCATGCATTATGTCCACTTGATGGAATAGTGCTTCCTACGGAGTCATGGGTACTTTTAAATAGATATCGTTTGATTCGCAGGAAAAATGTCCAAGAAGTTCTAAACCTTATGTATTTGTATCAATTTAGTCATAAACCTTTTATCGGTGTCAATTTAGTCATAAACATTTTCACTTTATGCCAATTTAGTCATTTCTGGCTAATTTTGGCCGAATTTTGTTGACTAAACGCTAGTTGGCTGATGTGACATGATCAGTGCTAACGTAGACAACTTTTAATGATATTTTAATATTTTTTGAATTTTTTATTTTCTTTTTCTTTTTCGTTTTCTTTTCTTTTTTCTTGCTCCTCCTCCTTCCTCCAGCAAGTCACCGAGGTTTGGCAACCGACAAAAGGTGACAACCAGCAAGATCGAGGTTGACCTCGTCAGCCTTTGGCGAGCATCGTCGGCCATTGGCAAGGCTCAACCTCACCGAATCTAGTGAGGTCGAGCCTCGCCAGCCCAGTGTGAGGCCACCCTCACGGCCTCTGGCGAGGACTCGAGCCTCACCAATGGTCAACGAGGTCAACCTTGACCTCACCTACCATCACCTTTGGCCGGTTACCAAGGTTCGACGACCAGTTGGAGGAAGGAGAAGGAGAAAGAAAAAAGAAAAGAAAATAATTCAAAAAATATTAAAATATTATTAAAAGTTGTCCACATTAACGCCGATCGTGCCACATCAGCCAACCAGTGCCTAATCAGTAAAATCCGACTGAAATTAGTCAAAAATGACTGAATTGGCATAAAGTGAAAAGGTTTAGAACTAAACTGACACAAATAGAAGGTTTAAGACTAAATTAGCATAAATGCAAAAGGTTTAGGACTTCTTAGACATTTTTCCCTTTGATTCGCTGATTGGGGACTTTTGAGGGACTTTAAACATCATTTCTCCATTTTCCATTTTCTTCTTTTTTCTCTTTTTACTTCTTTGTTAGCCTTTCTCATATTATTCATTGATGTTTCGATATTCCTTCTGCTGAAGAGTTTTTAACTTACCAAAAGACTGATATATAATGAATATTTCTAGACCTCTTAAGACAAAATGTGAACAAGGTCTGTTGGTGATGGCCATTAGTAAATCTTAGTAACAACTCTTTTCAAGTTTTATGGAAATGTTGTTTATAACTTCTAATTGCACCAATAAATTTCGTGCACACATATTCAATGGATTATGTTGATATAAGGAAATTTGAACTGGTTGGGAAAATTTCTTGTGATGTTTTGAAAATAAAAACATGTGCGCGTATACTGTATCTGAAGATTAGAGTTTAATAGTTTTGCCGTGGTCTTCATGTTAGCTGTACTCATCAGTTCATTCCGGGTGGATTGGCTTGTTGTCTTGCTTTATGCATGACAATTCTCAGCCTGATACAATACCAACATTACAATTTTGAAACCGACAACGCTTGACACTTATTAACCTATTTTGTAATTAAAAAAGACTAAGATTGAGACGTTTTGATAGTGATAATAAATATAAAAAAATACAAATAGAATGGCAAAAAATGAGAAGACAACGCTATGAAGAAAGATATGCCAATAGAAATCGACATGATGTGGATATTAGAAGAAACACACAAATGTGTGCGTATAACTATTTAAAAGATAAATAAGATTCTCCTTATTCCATTTAAATTGTAATGAAGCTAGTAACAACATCATCTTTCTCTCTCATACATTTAGATGAGAGGCTTCCTCTTTAATTGTGTTGGAGGATTCCATGGAAAGCAAATATCAGCTCTTTTGGTGATTGGGTTCAACTTACAAGGACCTATGGGTGAGATTGTCCAAAGACACAAAAAAGAGCAATCTTTTTGGGTCTCTTTTCTGCATATACATCTATAATAAATATATAAATATATCAAACTGCTTAAATTATCCCGGCCGTGCAAAGCTGCGAAAGACTAACGTCCTCCCAAGGAAATTGGGTTGAAAGGAGTATCCTAATGAGCTATGGCTTGTCATATATTGGACCCCGAGATCATTGTCCTTGGATTTACAATGAACTTTCAGATTTGTTCCAAGCTGTAAATCGCTGAAGATCACAACTTGTGTCTTGCCTCAAACATATCCCATGCAACTAGTTAATAATAAAGAACAAGTAAATATGAGCTTAGCTGATGAACTCATTTTTAAGGGACTTAGCGACATTATTATCTTTTTTTAACTGTATTTTCCACTTTCACTGGACAACGCATCACAACCTTCCCAAACAAGCTTTTAGAGAAATGACGAGCTTAGAAGTAATGTCGAGTTGAGGGCCAATTGTGACATCCTCAACCCAACCCTAATTTTGGAACGAGATTACAATAGTGGTAAATCTTTAGAGCAGGATTGCAATGGTGATCAATAGGCCATAGAAACGCCAAGAAGGCCACTTTAGGGCAAAAACTCAATTTTTCATTGACGGGACGTAAAAATTAATAAATATGGAATTGGGCCACGGATGAAGACCCACGCGGGAGACTGACGTGGGCCCAGGCCCACAAGTGGGCCTAATGGGCCCTTGGACCCATGAAGGACGACCCAATGGGCCCAAGCCCAAGGTGTGCAGCCTAATGGGCCTCATGCCCAAGATGGGCAGCCCAAAGGAGCCCATGGGCCTCACGCCCAAGATGGGCGGCCCAAAGGAGCCCATGGGCCGTCCAAGCCCTTTTTGGTTTTTTCAAGTGCCTCATTAATGCCTATGTGCGTGAACAATACCCAGGGCTTGTAAAATTACCATGTTACCCTTCTGCCTAATAAAACAAGAAATGGGCGCCCAATAAGGAGAGGAGAGAGAAAATGATGGCATGCCTAGCCTACCCTACCTAGCTAAGCCTATCTATCATATTTTCTAGTCTAGGCATAATGAGTTCATTTAATGTGTATTAAATAGCATTAATGGAACTTGGAGAGGAAGTGAAGCAAGAAACAATCTTGGCCCTGCAAGAAACAATCTTGGCCCTCCATTCTTGTTTTGGAGAATAATGATGCATTTTGGTTATCCAATGGCCTAAACTTGCGCAGCAATCTTTCTCTCTCTCCCCTAACTCATTCAGCCACCAATTTTCTCTCTCATTCTCTCATTTCTCACTCTCTCTCTCTCTCTAGCTCTTTAGACGAATTTTCACTCTCTCTCTCTCTCTCTCTCTCTCTCTCTCTCTCTCTCTCTCTCTCTATTTCCTTGTACCAGCTAAACCCTCTCATCCTCCCCATCCCTCATCTCATGCTCATATCCCTCTCTTTTCCTCTTGGTTGGAGTCACCATGAACCACCGTGAGCCTGCCACCAACCCCAGCCTTACCGTGATATGTTTGGAAGGTGATCAACCATCGCCGAGCACCACAACAGCCATCCAACCCTTGGCGCACCTTCATCGCCACTTGCCGAGCTTGGAATCGGGAGTGAGTGGCTTTTTTAGCCCTTGAATAGGGTTGTTATTGCATTTTAGAGTTAGTTTAGGGCTAGATTAAAGTTAAATGATGTTTTGTTGATGTGATAAGTGGGTTTTGTATGATAAGTGATCATAGGGTTCTGATAGGTTATCATGCTTTGCCGATAGGTTATTGAGATAAGTTATCATGCTTTGCTGATAGGTTATCAAAATAGGTTATCATTCTTTACTGATAGGATATCGAGATAGGTTATCATGCTTTGCCGATAGGTTATCACGATAGGTTATCATGTATTTCCGATAGGTTATCGTGATAGGATATTGTAGGCTGCGATAAGTTATCGTGATAAGCCTTTCTAATATTTGATAAGCTTTTGAAATGTGATAAATGGAGATGCGATAAGTTATTATGTTGTGATATGTGATCAGTATTAAGTTATGATGACTTGTTATAATAATGTGAAATAAGTCATTGTATAGGTTATGACGGCATGTGATAGATTATTCTAATAACTTATACACTATTGTAATGATTCATCTTACCTTGATGAGAGTTCTATATGCTATGAGTCCTAATTTGATTGATGTATTGTTGGTTGCTAAAGTTGAATATAGTGCATGCTTATGTATATGTTAGAATGGGAAAATATAAATGTTATGGTATTCATTGATTCTAGCCAATTATTAAGCATGTGAGGTATGTGGAAACACGGCATGTTAAAGAGTTCAAGTGATGTATTTGAGTGATATGATATGAGATACGACATGATGGCATGTGACTAATTAGCACGTACGTATGAATATGTGAAAAGATAGTATGATGAAGTGTTTAAAGCGTTGTTATGAGATAATATGCCATGAGATAGAACTATATTAATTTGACAAATGCGTGATTGGGATGTGATTACGTGGCATAACAACATGATATGGTTGTATGTAATTAGTGCTGTCACATATTGTATGAGCATTACACACTCTTCAATCTATTAATAAGAAAGATATGAAATGAGCTTGAATGATGTATGCTCACATGATCACTTAGATATCCCGATGCATATGATTATGCGGAATGATTGTATCCTCATGTGATCACTTAAATACCCTGATGCGTATGATTATACAAGATGATGTTTTCGTCCTGATGCATATGATTATGCAGGACGATGCCCAATTAAGTTCAAATGCCCCCAAGTCAACGGGATGCTGTTCGCGGATGGATTTCCAAACGAAGCTCCTTATTAGAATGTTGTCCTAAGGCATATGCATACGCGGGATAATGCCGTGACCAATGGGGCGAGACGATGCCCGATTACTTCAGATGACTGCAAACCTTCAAGTTGACCTTGGGTCCTGAGTGGCCGTAATAATCTAGACATAGTTGTGTGAAAATTGAAAAGTGATGCTATAGTCGACATGTGTGATTTGAAATTGATATATGAGCAGTTATGGATTATTGCATGGCATGAGTGCATGAATACATATTTTGAGAAGCAATAAGCGATATTATAGGCTGCACAAGTGTGACATGAGATTAATATATGAGCGGGTCTAGATTATTACATGGCATAAGTGCATGACTATGTTATATTGCACGTTTTTTATGTTTGGCTCCTGAGTGCAGGAGGTGTTTCAAGAATTATTTATATGCTCATATTGATGGTTTTAAGGAAGTGGAATAACCATTCATGTTATAGTGAAGGCAAAATAGAGGTTGCTTTACTATTGATCTGTCGTCTAACTTACACGTTTAGAGCGTTTCCGAGGTGAATGACTTCTCTGCACAAGGTCTAGGAAGTTCACTCATTGAGTTTATCTCACTTCTCGTTGTTTAACCATTTTCAGGCCCTAATCGTGACTAGCCAAGCTCAAGCTATAGTATTTTGAGTTGGATACATACTAGGCGCGTGGGGGATACCACCCTTTTCAAGTCGTTTCGTAGCATAGAGGAGCTAGACTAACCCTAAAACCTTTTGTAAGTGTGAACAACCACGCATTTTGATTGAACATAAAATGGTGTAACGAGTGACATTGAAGTTTGGATATAAATAAATGGTATATTGTAATGACGTTATGGATGCATATATGTAAATATAAGTGTGTTTGAAACTATCCCTATTTTGTTGTGAATGGCTGAGATATTTGTTTCCGTTTCTACTTGTGTATATAAACGATGATAAGAATGGGTCGGCAACGCCTCCTGAGACGTCACAATCGAATAGCCAAAGTTGGCAAGCGAGGGGTGCTGCACGCTCGAAGTGGGTCAAGGCATGACACCAATGGTCCTCAATCTGTGGGAATTCTCCCAAACCCTTACTTCGCACAATATTGGGATTTTCATTTTAATTCAATTAACCTTATGAGAATTTTATGTGATGAGTCGCCATTAGCCTATTTAGATCAACTAGGAATCAAGTAAAACACAAGAGGATAACTCAATTCTTTGTGAAGAATTCACTAACCTATTGGAGTCATGATTAGTCATTGCACTTTGAGATTTTGTATTATATTTGGTTGTCCAAACCTTTATATTAGCAATGGAACATATTAATGCATCTTTGAAATTCATAAAAGGGAAAATTGCATTAACAGTCTTAAATGTTTATTCCAATATATAAGTCCTAAACAGTTGAAAAATATATATAATCAAATCCTAAAAATTTTAAATCGATGAAATCAAGTCCTTCACAACAACTCTAGTTGATAGGACACATTAGAAATTCAATGTGATTTTTCTTTTATATGTGCTAGTCACATCATGTCACGTCAACAAAATTGACGAAGCAATTGATTGTACCAATTTTTACACACTTATGATTTTATTGAACATTTTCAAATGTCTGAGACTATGTACTTTTTGGCAAAGCATATATGATCGTCAGTGTGATTTTCTCCAGACAAAATGTTTCTATTTACCTCATAAAAGTTTCATAGGCCTGTCTTGACAGGTAGGAGGACTTCGAAAATGTTCAAATCATTGCTTATCAAATTCTTATAAGTCGTGCTCTCAAATGGCAATTCACATTATAATGGCTACTTTAAACAATGTAACATCATTCGGCATTATTTGTTTTATAAAAAAAAAAAAATTAATTTTCAGTCGTATTTATCTTCAAACAACTATATTGAATTCAGTCCTTAAAATTCATGTTATATCAACTAGATTTCACTGAAGTTTCAGCACTCATACTATGCAACTTAGAATTCAATGCTTAATTTATCGGAGTTTACTTTTTTACATTTATGTGATAACACCTTGGTAGGTCTCATTTCGTGGTAGAAATGCTGATTCCAGGGCCAAAATCGAGAATCAAACTAGTCTTGGTTGATTCCAAATTTTCAAAATCGTAAACTAAATCAATTCTCCGTGAGCCGACCAAGCCGGTTCCAATTTTACCCGATTCTTTGCTCACCGCCAGTGTGCAATGCACTTTTGCAAATTATTAATTATAAAAAAAGCCTCTTGGTTGATTATAATGTGATTATATATGGAGAACACACCTCAAGGATAAAAAATATAAAATAAGCTTCTTATCTCTTCCTTAATATATATATGAAATTATATTTTCTAGAGTCGTGGAGAAGAGCTTGCTTTTATGTATAGGTGGAGATGCATATTCTTTTTAATGCATGACTTTCTATATTTATACATTGCAAATAGATTCTCATTCATTTTAACTTCCAAGAGCTCAACTCTTTCGCTTGGGTTTCAAATTTTGGGTTGGATTCTAGGTTGATGGTTTTCGATTTGTTAGGGTTTCGTACTTCTGTCGCTCTTTTGATTGGTTTTTCTGCTCGATCTCATTAGGTTCCAAGTTAGATTCTAGGAAATGTTAGGAGGTTTCAAGCTCATGAGGGTTTGTTAGGGCTTGGTTAGTGACACTTTCGAGAACAACCAATTCTATTCTTTTATTCTTATGAACAAAAAAAAAAACAAATCTGTTTAGTAAATTTTTTTGTTTCCGATAACAAAAAGCCATTTTCTTGTTCTAGGGAATAAATTTGAAATAAAATCAAGAAGTAAAATAAAATAAATAAATAAATAAAAAGTTGCTTCCTATTTCCAAGAGCGGTTCCTAAAATCAAATCTAATTTTTTTCTTCTCTCTTCTCTTTTCTTCTCTTTCCTTTTCCTCTTCTTCCTTCTGCCAGTCACCGGCCTCAACCATGGCTAGTGACCGGCCATAAAGAAGGAGGAATAAAAAGAGAAAGGAAAAAGAAAAAAATACAAATATATAATAAAATTATTAAAAGATTAAAAGAAATAAAAACTAAAAATCCTATCAAACACATTTTTATCCTCGAAATACAAATTTTGAATGGTAATCAAATGCTTTTAAGAACTCAAAAATCGTCCCCAAAACAAAATAAAAAAAAAAATCATTTCTAAATAAAAATTGTTTCCGAAAATAGAATGGTTACAAACCCAACCTTAATGGAGAGGGATAGTCATTGATCACAAGTATAAATGAGCTCCATTATCTGCTTTCCTCGGTATCTCATATGTCCTCCATTATCTGCTTTCCTCCAAGCCCAAAACATGTAACATTTCAAACTTTACATTGCAAATTGTCAAGCTAATTGTTCAAAAAGCCTTAAATCTATCATGCAATAGCGAAAATTCAATCATAAGCATTTTAATTTGGCTAATTTCAATCAATTTAATAAATTAACCAGAAATCGCCAATGTAAACGTTAGGGTCTTGTATGACACAATCAAAAAGACGATTGACCAGAATTTTTTTTTCCTTTTTCTTTTTTCGGTTTATTCTATTTTCCTTGGCCAATCGCCAGCCACAAATTAGGAGATCGTCAACCATGGGCAAGGGGTATCCCTTGCAGGCATTACAATACCCTTGTGTGCCACAATGAGGGCTCATTGGCCACAGCTTAGACTTGGCAAAGGCTGCGATACCCTCGCCAGTTGCCAATAAATTACAAAGAGAAATAAAAAATTGTTAATCTTAGCAAATTCCAACAGCCGGATAGACTATATTAATAAATGACAAATCATCAAAGTTAAAAACTAAATTGACTAAAATTTAAATATTTAAGATTAAATCAACCGTCGTACAATAAATTTAACTATACGTGGATACTTTTCTTCAAAATAGTTCGATTTTTTTTTTTTTTACCAAAATGCAACATCAATTAAACTTTAAAAAGACGAACCAATGCCACACAATTGATGATCTCTCTTTGCTAATAAACGACTTAACGCCATTCAAATTGATGGGTTTTACCGAATGAAATTCACACATTTTAAAGTACGGGAAAGAAATGCATCATATTATCTATTATGAGGCCCCAAGAGGTCTGGTACCCGGCCTGCATCATACTAACCTCACAGGTCACGCGAAAGAAGTCAGATGAATCAAATGAACAGCCGGTAAATGAGACCTGTTGCTTTGGGCGATGTGAATTGGACTTGCAACATGCTATCAAACAACACGGACATCGACTCCTTAATTCACCGAAACCAGTCCCGTGGAGTTAAATAGAGCAAACGGGGGGGGGGTACACGTCGGGGATCCTGTGGATAGGTAGGCCATCATTCTAACACAAGGATCAATCACCCGTCGGGATCAGTTCACTGGTATTGACTCACGACGATCTGTGTTCATGTAAACTATATATACAGAATGAGATGGCCCGTTAACAAACGAAACGAATCCCAGAACGAGAGAGTACATGTGGATATTTATATGCCACTGTTTGGTCAAGCTTTGAGTTGCACGTGGGCATGCGCGCGTGCGAGAGAGGGGGAGGAGGGGAGAGGGCCACTTATGTATATACATCATGTTCCTCCTTAGATACATTGGAACAGCTTGGGAGATGGTAATATCCACCAGTTTTAACGTCCAAAAGAAGAGCATCAGAAGATGCACCGGCACTAATATACAAGTAACAGCGAGATACTCACCTTCTCAAGATCCTGTGACCGAAGGAAATGAATGAAAGGAAAAGTAGACGATGGACTTTTCGACGCAAACAACGAAACAAAAACAGCTCGGATTCCAGCAGTAGGAGGCTTCATCATCGAGTAAGAGAACAGCTATGTGGGAATGCATCTTGAAAGAAGAGCAAAGGAATGAATGTCAAGCTGCGAGGGAGGGATGACGACGAGTACCTCCTGTGATAAAGTTTAGAACAGGTCATGGAGAAGAATCTTTCACTCTTTCAAGACTCCTAAATTCTCCAGAGAAGCCCGAATGTCATCGCTGCTGCAGTCTTGAGGTGTCTGAACGATGTTTGCGCTGTCAAAGGGCATTACATCTGAAAGAGGATAGTTTCTGTTGGCATGGAATTGATTGCTGGCGCTGCCACAAACACCCTTAAGTATAACACTCTTGTGCAACCCACCGAGCAATCCTTCGTAATCTGTGTCACCACATTCTCCAACAAATACCACCATCTTTGATAGGTCGACTCCCCATCGCACATACAAGTACCTACAAGAATTATTTTTAGTTCAATTTAGAGTGAGTCAAGCATGATGCAAATAATGGACATCTCTACAACAGAGTACAAGGAGACGCAGTGCATTCTGAGAGAAAATGTAATTGTAGAGTTAAGTATGGCCAGAGCAGTTTTATCGAAGTCTAGTCACTATCTTTGTGCCTGTTACAGGTAACATCCATTCATGACCATGTTTAGTACTCTTATCAATTGATGTTACAAGACAAGTAAATTCTCACGGGACATTGGAAATATGGAGATCAGGCATGCTACATGCAGTTCCACGTGAAAGAGCTTGGTTGCAGAACTCCATATGTTTCCCAAATCCGCGTGACGTTTCTTACAGCTACCAAAACTTTAGCAAATTGCCAAATTTGCTTCGTGTTTCTTGGTCTGTAGAAGGCATTTCCCTTCCCATATACCTTAACTCTCTAGTCATTGGTCATTGATGTTCAATGAATCGTCTTTACACGGTTCTGTGGTTTTATGACAATCATTACCAGAGCATTGTAGCTAGACTATTAGGTGCCATTATTTGGATTTAAGCCATGCTCGTCACATCCATATCTTAGAGGACAATAAGACTCGAATGTGCATGTTTCAAACAAAACAAATGTCTTGCAACCTAATTTAAACAAGTATGATATTTCTATTAGATATTTTCAGGTCATCCATGACAATAGGAAAAGCAATACCTAAGTGCTTGGGCGCGAGATGCCAGAACTGGAATGACATTCAGCCTGGTCCAATTTTGGCAATAAACAGCATGCGAACGTAAAGCCTGAATTCTCATCATCTTCCGCACCTCCTTAACCGGGGGAACCTGCAGGACCAACAGTCAGAGGCTCTCACTGATTTCAACCAGAATTATAGGACAGTGACAGAAATCAGCAAAATCCCAGACTCCCCTCATCTGTATCAACAAAAACTTGCAATGACCATCCCATTAAAAACAGAGTTACAAAGAGATAAGGTGTACCATTCCCAGCTTTTCCACTTTGAAGGTGTAGCAGTAATCGGTGGAGAGCTTCTCTGCCAGAGTGACAATCTGGGCTTCATTTTCAGCCCTCTTGTCATTAATAGTAGCTGCCCAACGAACCAAAGTCTTCCTTAACCCTTCACCACCCCATCGATATTCAATGTGTGAATGGTAGTAGAAGTCGATCACAAACGGACGGTTCTCAGAATTGAGAGATGGATAGTAGAGATCACTACCACTGTTGCAGATAAATGCATCGAAATCATTAGGACTCAAACCCCCGGAAACTAGAAAACTGTGAACCTCAGACATCGTCAAAGACGTTGACAGTATAAATCCGATGGAGCCTTCATTCCTCTCATTCTCCACAGAAGAGAAAACCTTTTGTATGACTTCAAGAAGATCTGTCAGCGAATCACAGTCCACAGCAAGGACAAAGATGTGCTTTCTCCTCCTCAGGGGTGGAAATTTGGAAGAGTTGGCATTCGGATCAGATTTCTCCACTAATCCCGTCTTCTTATCCTTTAAAACACCTTTGGACCATGTCATTACAGCATTCTCTAACTTATTTTTTCTATCTGCTGCATTCTCCTCAGATCCTACAGAATTCTCATTTCCACTAGCGTCATTCTTCTCCCCGTCCAATGAGAACTTCAAATTTAGGGACAGATCCTGGATATCCCTCAAAGAATCACTTGGCGAATCAGATTCTGAATTTCCAAGACCATCCTCACTTCTTTGCCACTGTGGATGCCTGGGCTTGCAACTTGCTATCCGAGAGAGATAAGTCTTGCAATGCTCCGGCCATGAAAATAGGTGAATATTCTTCAGTCCATTCTGCCGGCACCTAGCCCAGAGATGTTTATCCGCCACCAACTTCAGAAGAGCGTCAGCAATCGACTGCTGATCATGGGGATCAACAAGAAGGCCATTGTCAAGAACCTGCACTTTTTGTTCATGTCAGTCAGTTTGGATCTGGAGATCTAATACCAAGAATAATATTATATATTCATAGAAAAATTGTTTAAAAGCTTCTGATTGATGAGGCATACCCTGTTTATATCAACAGGACCTCCATTTTTTGTGGCAACCATCGGCAAACCATGAGCTGCTGCCTGTGACAAAAGAGGGAGTACTCTTATCATATAATGACTTGAAAAGATCAACACTTCACAAAGTAATGCTCACCTCTATTAAGGTAAGCCCAAATGGTTCGATGAAAGCTGGATTGATGAAAACACCCTGAAAAAAATCAGATCAATAGTCATTCAGCAGAAAATTGCACACATGCATGCAAGTGGGCACTGGCATATGTGTAGAGTGCAGCATATAATCTTGACTAAATCAAAACAATAACTGCACAACATGATATAGAACAAATATGGCTGACTTAAGTAATCAAAATGGGGTTGCTTGTTCTAGTGTATGTTCTAAGCAAATGGTTTGCAAGATGTCCGTATCAAAGAAACGTACATAAAAAAAAATAAAAAAAATAAAAAAATAAAAAAAGACTATCTGTAAGATGCAACAGCTCTCTTGAGAAAATGAACAACTGTATTCTCACAGGCAACTTGTTTAGCACAACACTGCAAAGTTACCTTTGTTTTTGCAGCTAGCCGATATATATCGGGAACATCAGACTGTTTGTGGTGTTTAGGATATGCCACTTGCCCATAAAGATCATATTTGTCAATAAGCTTCAGCACAGACAGGAGAACAGAAGAACTTGTGCTTGACATTTCATCAATGCCATCTCGATTACCCATAATGAGAGTCTGTATAACAAAGTGCTAAATGAGGTTACCATACTCTTCGCGGTCTCATAAGCATACCGAGAAGATACTTTACCAAACAAACACAATGGTAATGATCTTAGACTATATTACCAGATTAGCCAGTTCTTGTAATGGTCGGCATTCTCCAAATGCTTTGACCAGCGTCGTGATGTTCTTCTTGGGGTCTGGCCTTGCAAGTGCTAGTATCATGGGCTTCCGAGGGTTATTGAAAAATCGCATTATCTGCATTATTACAAATCGAAAGTGAGTCCATGCCGATGCATGTGCTGGAAGAAGCTTTAACTTGAGCCATTCTTCAAAATCTTAGCTTTTTCAAACAAATTAGCAACGAACCTCGGTCCAAATAGGTGGATCTTGGGTAGTAGGATGATCATCATTTCCTTCCATCTCCCCATCCATATCACCATCTTGTGGAGCAATATTGTGAAATTCCATTCCCGGAGGTATTATCTGAATTGGTCCCCAGAATTGTTTAGTCCACCTTATGGTACAGCATCATCAACAATAACAATATCTACACATGCACAAAATATCATATATGTATATGTATATATAAAGCATGCTGCTCATTTACTTTTCTCTCGTCAACAATCAATTACAAAGCACCCAAGCAGAATGTAGATAATGATCAATTTGCATAGTTCACTGAAGAACCATTTGAGCATTAGTAAGCCAGTTTTAAACGGGCATGGAAATAAAAGGTGCGTAAAAGATTGTCACATCCATCATGCAATAAACAACAGTAAAGAATGAGAGAGTTATGTCAGAAGAGAAGAGAAAAAAGGAGTTTAGAATACTTACAGCCATGCGCGGCATGAACCTTCCATAACAGCTTACATTGCGCTTTATCCTTGCTCGTAGCTTCTTCTCCAATATCGGATCAAAAGCATCATACAAGCGCCATTGCTCATCAATCTCCTGCCTAGTACTAGTTATCACTATCTCAGAGGAATCAAGGGACAGTTCTTCTGCCTCTATTCGGCGCATTATCTTGTACGTCGTATTGATTTCATCCCTGGACAGACGGCCTTGCTTGAGGAGTTGTTCCAACTTATCTCGACCAAGTGAGTGACCAGTAAATAGCATTGGTACGTTAAGAGCCCCAGATAGAAGAGCAGCGGAGTCCCCAGCATCAGCATAGTGACCATGGATGGCAACAGGCCACACTGGTTGGCCACCGCCAACTTGCTCTCCTAGGACTTTTGACATTTGTATTACATGGCTGAGTGCACCGTCAACAAATTCAGGGATGTGGGGCCATAAAAGTTCCTTTGGAATATACTTATCTCTTGGTCCAAAAGGTATACGGACGATATAAGCACCACTGCTCTCTCCCATTTCGTCCGATAAACCTTCAGAATTTCTTGGAGACAACATCTCCGTGGGTTCGCCATAACTCCAATCAACATCTGGTGACGATATCTGTCTAGTAAGCAAGTCCACTCGATAAACACCTGGCATTGAACCTAATGCCCTCGCAAGTTCAACGACATACTTGACCTAAAGAGATAATGACCCACAGTGAGTCTTCCACTTTTCAGCTTGAAATAAGGAATAAAATCACCATTCCAAATATGTACCCAAAGCAAGGATTATCAGAGCCTTTATGAAGTCAAACAATAATGATACTTTCTCGGACAAAACAAGAAAATCAGAGATCACAACTCAAATCTACCTGACCACCAGTATCCGAGTCACGGCCAAGCTCCATGTTTTCACCCCGTATAAGGCCATGAAGACTGCAGACAACAGCAGTGATTAAGAAAATAAACCAAAGACATTCTCATATTCCATGGAAACATATACATTACACTAACAGTTGATAAAAGTTTCTTTTCATCATCCAGACAAACATGGTCGCATTGTAAGAAAATCAAGTTGCATATGTGGCCACATTTGTCTCATCAAGTTCTAAAAGCATAAGTGAACTAATAAATGGGGTAGACCACTTTCTTCTTTGACGGCACTTCAAATGGACAGAGTTGCACAGAACAGAATATAACAGCACATGCCTTATTAATACAATGTAAAGCTTCTTCCCCTTCTGTTGACCAATCCATGTCTCCATTGCATCAACAGAACTTATCCTAGGCAATCTGCCTCTGTTGCTATCACCATGAGCTGATATATCGCTGACTGCATCACCCTTTTCTCCCTCAGATAAGTCCTCAGACATGTCCGCAGTCGCTTCTCTGCGACCCCTTTCACGTTCAAGTCGACGCTTAGCTTTTCTCTGGGCTTCTTCACCTTCAAGCTAGTCCAGGATCGACACAACAAATTGAAATCAGTATAGTCTACTTAAAGCCTGAACAGACATAAGTTTATGTTCTCTCAATTTGCAGAAAGTAATGTCACAATATCAGTTATGAATCCTGCCTCCAAAACAAAACCATATGAACTATAAAAGAAAACAGCCTATTGCATAGAAATCGTAGATGCTCAATGCAAGTTAAATGAATGAATTCCAGTAGAAATCAGTCTTCTCGTGAGAAAATAGCCTTAAGGCCACAAAAATGAAGCATCCTTCTACAAGCTACTCGCCTTGAAATTAATATCTACAGCTATTTCACAGTTCGCAACTTCATGGGAGCTTATACCCCGGCCCAGTGAAATGAAAAGCGTCAGTATTCAAGAGGGACCATAAAGAAAACAGAGAAAATCATAATTCTCAATTGTTCCTCGTCCCCTATCTTAATTGAGGGGCCAAAAAAAAACAAAAAATCAAAACCAATACTTATGGGATACGGTTCGCTTCCATCCTCTTGCCAGAAGAATTCGCGAAACGAAAAGTTTCCAAGCGTTGCTCTTTAACTCACACAATGAACTCCACATGCTCGCACAGAACGAAACTATTCGGACAAAATCCCAAGCTAGAGTGAGTTTCTGCCCCCAGCAAGTCCCAAAACAACAAGAATAGAACTAGTTAAGCTAACTTTAGCAGACAAGTAGCGCCATTCAAAACAACCGCTAAATTCCCCAAACCAAGTCCTTTCTCCTGCAGATGAACCAAAACATCCGCAGCACGCAATCACAAGCGATAACATCCACCACCATCCACTTTCAATCAAAGTGAAAGCAAACAAGATACTCGGCCGACAACGACGACGACGGAAACTCCGAAAATCCACATCGAACCGGAATCGATAACAGAGCACGAAATCACACAACACGAGGCAAGACCTGCTTCTTCTGCCGCGCCAGGTTCCAAATCCTCCAGCACATGTTCTCCAGCCGCGTGTTCCTCTCCTGCGGGCTCCTCGTCGCCTGGGCCTGAGCCAAAAAAAAACTTCCGCATCAGACAAATCACGCGCCGCAAAATCAATCCAACGAGACGTCTCCTCCGCCGCCCGCGCGCGCTCTCTCGATCTGACTCACCTTGACCCAGGAGCGGTAGAGATCGGTCTCATCGAAGCCGGTGATGACCTCCTCGACGAAGTAGCGGGTGGGGCTGAACCGGCCGCGCTCCCGCAGCAGCAGCGACGATTTCTTGTCGTCGAGCGCCGGGCCGACGTCGAGGATCGCCTCGAGGTAGCTGTTGATCCAGTCGTTCCCCGCCATCGCCGCCGCAGGCAGGGGCGCTGGCTAGAGAGAGAGAGAAGCCTCCCCTCGCAGGAGATAAGGATTCTAGAGAGAGAAAGGGAGGGAGAGCGCTGTGGAAGAGGAGAGGGAGAGGAGGGGATGATGATATAAGGCCAGGACGTGGGGGAGAAGAGGAGGAAGGGAGGAAGGGACTATTTTTGTATGTGTGCGCGCGTTTGAGGGAGCGTTGCGCACGTCGGCGGACGGGGGGAGATCGGCTTACTACTCGCCTCGAGTACGCAAATCCGTTGCGTACTCGCCCGGGGAAATTGGGGGCCCAGGTCGTATCCGGCGCTTAATAAATTTTTAAACATTTCCCATTTTGGATTTTGATTTAGGGCATGTTTGTTAAAGAACTTGTTTTTTACTGTTAAAGACAAAAGTTTGTTTTTTGTTCTCCTGAACAAAAATGAACAGAAACGCGTTTATTTATGTTTTTGTTCCAAAACTATTTTTTATTCCCAAAACAGCATTTAAAACGAAGCAAATGAAAGCAAAAAAAAGTTGTTTCTTGTTTTACGAAATAAAATTTAAAACACTTCTCTTTTTTTTTTTTTTCTTTTCTTCTTCTTTTTCTTTGGCCTGTCGCCGGCCCTCGTCGGCCGGCGACCGGCCAAAAAAATAAAAAAAAAGGAAAAAGGAAAAATAAATAAAAAGGAAAAATAAATAAAAAAAATAAGAAAGAAAATATAAAAAATATTAAAAAATATTAAAAAATATTAAAAAATTAAAAGAAATAAAAAAAAATTATACAAATTTACCAAACGTGTTTCGTTCATTTTATTCACGGAACAAGTTTACTAAATGCGTTTTTGTTCAAAATTGTTAATGAGAAATATTTTTTTCTATTTCGTTTCGTGAAACATTTTAAACGAAACGTTAAACACACCTTTAGGGGCTTGATTGGCGCCTTTGTCCAAGGTGGAATAATTTGGTTCATATAAAGAATTTCTCGTGTCGCTCACGGAAGGAGTGAATAAAAAATTAAGTGAAAGCTATTGAAAACCTTATAATTATGCCCAATGTGATGTATTTATCTCAAATTTATACAGTATAACACATTTGCACCAAATTTATATCTGTGTAACATATTTATCCCAAAAATTTAACATCGGTGATAAATATGTCATGTAATATAAGTTTGAGGTTTTTACTATGAAGATTTGAGGTAAATGTGTCGCAATTGACAAAATTTGGGATTTTTTGTGAATTTTCCCCTAAAAATATTTAGGCTAAAAAGAGTAAGTTTTGTCCCCGTTAAGTTCCTCTAGGAAAAAATAATAATAATAGGTAAGCCGAGATTGAATAGTTCATTTCCACACAAATCTATAGAATGATACTATTCAAAAATTTTGAAGATGGATTTTCTTTCGATAAAAAAAATAACAATAAAAGAAGCTACACCACATTTAGTTTTACTATATTTTTTAAGCTTAAGAATACAGGTTTAGTTACCAAAAAAAATGCGCTCGACTTAATCATTTATTGATTTGTGGGCCCATAGAATAAAATGTATGATTTGCATTTAAAAAATTTCATCTCGAAGATTGACATGATGTGAAACAATTGATATATGATAATTTGCTCATAGCTCATTAGTTTAAGTTTTGATCTAAGATTAGTCTCGATGGATTGGTTAGTTAGGCTCTTTCTTTATTTCCTCGAGCGAAAGTATTGGGTTTGCCGTGGCTTTTTGACAAATATTATCAAAGCCAACTGTCAACCTATTACCTCCTAGTATATTCCAATGTATTGATGTCTCAATGAAGGGGAGCATCCTCATTAAATTTGGTTGTTTACTTATACCATTATATAATTTTGCTTTTAGTACCGTGTCGTGGCTGCAATTTAAAAAGTTATTTCGTGAAATTAGTTACGTTATTTATTCAAAAAGTCGGTAAAAGTTAGAAATGCATTCTTAAGTACTCATCAGCATCAAGAGGCAATTTAGTTACATTAATCGAGAATCTTGGAATTTTTCGCAACTTGAGAAAAGATTTTATTGGTTTTCCCTTTCGGTTCGGATTTGAAAATGCAATATGCATTATCATAATCGCGAAAAGGACAAACACAGTTTGTCCTTAATTACCGAAGAGCATGTGCCGTCACGAATTGCTGCACTCGGATGACCAGTGGAGGGGCCAAATCAGGTCGACGGGGCCTGGCCCAGCGCGTGGGGCTTGTCCAGGCGCGTGGCGCATTTTCGCCGACTCTGCGACACGTGTCGAAACGGAGTGGAGAGTAGCTTGCGGAGTCCGTACTCGCGCGTCCGGAAATAGCTTTCTCCTATTAACGGAAAGCGGCATGGATTAGAGCTTACCAGAGCGGGAAATTGGGGAATTATTCCAGCAGCATATGCTGGGTAGCGAAGAGTCAATTTCGATGATGCCACGCGCCCATGCTCGCATGACCTCAAGCTTTTGGCCCCCTTTTTTTTTTTTTTTTTTATCCTTCGTATTTTCAGATTTCACCTTTTCATCCGTTTGGAAAAATTAAAGCAAACGTCAAATTAAAAAAATAAATAAATAAGGTCATTCGCTTTTCTTTTTTGACTTTCTTTCATTTTTCTTGGCAAAAATGTTTTCACATAATTTTTACGGGAAAAGATAACTAATCTGTCTTTTTGCAATTTAATTCGCTCTTTGGTCTGAAAAGTTAAAATTGAAAATCAATGCCTACAAAATGCATATTGAAAGGCTTTATAGGACCGTAGGTCATTATTCTAAAATTTAAATTATTAGACGAAAGTATTACTTGATATTTAAATAGTATAATACTGATAAATTATTTGAATGTTTTAATCCGTATCATATTAGTTTAGATTAAACTATTTAAATTGTCAACATTATGTTTGACTCATAGATCAAAACTATTATGATAGATAATTTAAATGGAAGAAATGAAGGGAGACAACCCTTGTTGCATCTAGAAAGTTCCTTGGTAAAATAAATATTTTTACAGCATTAAATTAATGGGCTCGCATTATAATACAATTTCCTTGCCACCCCCCAAATAAAATAAATGGGCTGGGTCATTTAATAATGGGCAGATCTAGAATTTCCCTATTATTTTATTGGGAATTGTTTTAAAGCACGGAGACGTGTGATCAGCGAGTGTGACACGTGGGCTCCGTGTGGCCCCACACATCCTGGTATCCTATAATTTTTTGTGTTTATGGATGAACTTTCTCTTTTTTAATTGAATATGCGCATCTAATGGATGACATCTGGTTTATTTTATTATTTTCCTCACAAGATCGTGTATCCCGTCAAATCGGTCCATATAGAATATCCTGTAATAATGGAATATTTCATTTCCTTCCCTTTTGCGTCACAAGGAAATAATTGCAATAATGATCCCTGAATTTTATTTTTATTATATAATTATGTCTGAACTTTTAATTCATACAATATGATTTTTGAATCTTAACATAATGTGCATTGTCATTTACAAATTTTTATATTTGTTCAATATGGTCTATGAACTATTAGTAAATATTCAATATAGTCCATACACTATATAAATATATTCAAAACTTCATTGGTCATGTTGAATATTAGACCAAAATTAAGAGACCACGCTTAGGCCCCGTTTGGTTCGGCTTTGAAAACGGGCTTTGGGACTCTAAAGTCCCTTGGTCAAATTCAAACGTGTTTGGTTCGATTTTTTGGACGACTTTGGCAAGATGTAATTGCATCTCCAAATAGCTCTAGGCGCTTTAAATCCCGTCTGGGCTTTGAAGTTACTTTAGGAAGTTATGCAAGTCCGATACTGTTCATCTTCTTCCCAGTACTATTCATCTTCTTCAGAGAGACACGAACGGAGGCCAATGACCGCCGGCCAAGGAGTGGCTCGCACTGGCAACCGTTGCCTGAGGTTGTGCGACCTCAAGCGTCGCTTGGTTGGCGAACCTTAGGTGTCGCGCGACCCAAGCGACGATTGCGCGACCTCAGGCGTCGCCTAGTCGCGCAACCTCAGGCGGTGGTTGCCTAGGTTTGTGTGACCCAGGCGACAGAGGCTTGAAGTCGCTAGATCTCAAGCGACGCCTGGGTCGCACGACCCAAGCGACGGCCGCGCGACCCAGGCGTCACTTGAGGTCCGGCGTCAACAAGCGACCGTCGCCCGGGTTGCACGAATAAAACATATAAATGGCATTTAAAAAATTTCATTTCAAAGATTGACATGACGTGAAATAATTGATATATGATAATCTGCCCATAACTCATTAGTTTAAGTTTTGAGCTATGATGAGTCTCGATGAATGGGTTGATTAGGCTCTTTCTTTATTTCCTCGAGCGAAAGTATTGGGTTTGCCATGGCTTTTTAATAAATATTATCAAAGCCGATTGTTGACCTATTACCTCATAGTATATTCCGATGTATTGATGTCTCAATGAAGGGGAGCATTCTCATTAAATTTGGTCGTTTACTTATGCCATTATATAATTTTGCTTTTACTATCGTGTCGTGGCTGCAATTTAAAAAGTTATTTCATGAAATTAGTTACGTCGTTTATTCAAAAAGTCGGTAGAGGTTAGAAATGCATTCTTAAGTACTCATCACCATCAAGAGACAATTAAGTTACATTAATCGAGAATCGTTGGAATTATTTACGACTTGAGAAAAGATTTTATTGGTTTTCACTTTCGGGTCGGACTTGAAAATTGCAATATGCATCGTCATCAGGACAAACCGTGTTTGTCCTTAATTACCCAAGAGCATGTGCCGTCACGAGTTGCTGCACTCGGAATCTCGGATGACCGGTGGAGGGGCAAATCAGGTCGACCGGCCTGGTCCAGCGCGTGGGGCTTGTCCAGGCGCGTGGCGCATTTTCGCCGATTCTGCGACACGTGTCGAAACGGAGTGGAGAGTAGCTTGCGGAGTCCGTACTCGCGCGTCCGGAAATTGCTTTCTCCTGTTAACGAAAAGCCGCGCTGATTATGGCTTGCAAGAGCGGGAAACTGGGGAATTATTCTAGCAGCATATGCTGGGTGGCGAAGAGTCAATTTCGATGATGCCACGCGCCCGTGCTCACATGACCGCAACATGACCTTTCACGCTTTTATTATCTTTTATCCTTCGTATTTTCAGATTTCACTTTTTCATCCGTTTGGATAAATTAAAGCAAAAGGTTGACTAAAAAAAAGGAAAAAGGTTGTTCACTTTTCCTTTTTAACTTTCTTTCATTTTTTGCGGCAAAAATGTTTTCAAATAATTTTTATGGGAAAATTAAAATTGAAAATTAATGCTCAGTCAATTATTTTGAAAATTTAAATTGTTAGATAAAAGTGTTACTTGGTATTTAAATACTATAATATTAATAAATTATTATTTAAATTTTTTAACCCATATCTCATTTGTTTAGAGTAAACTGTATAAATAGTCAAGGTTATGTTGGATTGTGGGGCAAATCTACCATGATAGGTAATTTAAATCGGAAGAAATGGAGGAGACAACATGTGTTGCATCAAGAGAGGTCCTTGCTAAAACAAATATTTTTACGGCATTAAATTAATGGGCTCACCTAATAGTATAATTTCCTTGCCAACCCCCAAATAAATTAAATGGGCTGGGTCATTTAACAATGGGCAAATCTAGAATTTCCCATATTATTTTATTATGAATTGTTTTACAGCACAGAGACGTGTGTTCAGCTAGTGTGACACGTGGACTCCACGTGGCCCCACACATCCTGGTATCCAATAATTTTTTGTGTTTATGGAGGAACCTTCTATTTTTTTAATTGAATTTTGTACATCTAATGCATGACATCTAGTTATTTATTATTTTCCTCACAAGATCCCATTCCAATCAATCGGTCTAAATAGAATATCGTTACGTAAAAGATAACGGAATATTTCATTTATTTCCCTTTTGCGTCAAGGAATAATAGTACCAACGATTCTTGAATTTTATTTTTAATATATAATATTGTGTCTGAACTTTTAATTCATGTAATGTGATTTATGAATGTTAGTTCAATATACATTGTCATTTATAAACTTTTAAATTTGTTCAATGCGATCTATAAACTATTAGTAAATATTTGATATAGTCCCCTATATTATATAAAAATATTTAAAAATTCATGGGCCATATTGAATATTTGACCAAACTTAAGGGACCACACTTAATAAATTAAAACTTTGGAAATGATATTGAATATTGAATCAATGTTTAGGGATTGTATTAATAAATTAAAAATTCATTGACAACGTTATGCATTAAATCAAATTTCAAATATAATTTATATAATTTTTTTCATATGCAAATACAGTAATTAGTATTATTCATTTAGTTTTCTAATTTACCGAAAAATGCGAGTCTCGATCGATCAAGAAAAGACGCATATAAATTTCATTTTCCAATTTTTTTCGAAAATGCATACTAATTTTAGAGGGATCATACAGTGCAAAATCATTCTCTCTTTTTTCCTTTTCAAGAAGATTAGCTAGAACGTACGGTGGACGAAGACAAGGCACTGAAAAGCCCAGACCATTGGTCGGCGGCGGTGTCTCGATGGGTCCGAGAAACGTCACTCGTTCGCAATTCGCATGTTAGTTGGCAAGAAGAAGGGCCACCTGTTGAGTGAGAAAGCAAGCTAAAATGGTCGACCCGGTAAGTGCTCGCCACGTGTCCCTCTGTGATTAAAGCCCAATACAAATTATTAGGCGCGGGAATTCCCAAGAGAATATTCCCTTGCATCTTCCAAAATTATTAAAAAAAAAGAAATCAGAAAATAGGGAAAACGCGTGTTTCCATAAATAGATAGATATTTTTTCCTCCATTCCTAATCAAGAAGATTTCGTGCCTAGATATCTCCGATGTTTTATATTTAGTTGTTTCTGCGCGTACGATGCTTATATTTAGTCACCCACCAATTAGAGACATAGCTCGAGGAACTATAATTTCTCTTTATCGATCGAATTTTTTAATTTTTTTGTTATTCTTTTTATAAAATAAGCCAATTCCTTAGTATGTTATCCACTCACCACTTTTTGAGGATCTTGTACCTAAAAGTCTTAAGGTCAAAATTAATGAGATTCTGAGACTAACGGACAGTCTCTCTAGATGGTTAATGTTAGGGGATGCTTCCGTTAGATCCCATGTAGCTTTTCTATTGAAAAATGGCAATTCCTACACTTCTTTTGTAGGATTATTGGTTGTTGTCAATTGCTTTGATTTTTTTTATTCATTATACATTAAATCTAATGGTGAAATAGTAGATTTTTTTTTTAAATGGATTTTCCATTTTTTCTCTACCAAGGTTTCAATTTGTTTCATTGGGCCTCTTTGGGCTAAGATAAGGATGAACATTATTTTCAACCTCCAAGGGAATTGTTAAAACCATCGAGTGTTTAGTTTGAATCTAATGGATCTTACGTCAAGTTATCCAGTCATCTACTCATATCCATCTTGTGGTCATGTCCACCACCCAAAAGTAGAGCTTTATCGATTCATATAAATCGTGCGATTTTTCGTGTATCCTTAGAAGTAGCCAATTCACAAGATTTGAGTGTCCATTCCATAAGAAAAAAGCCAAAACCAATGGACCTTCAAACTAACATAATATGAAAATTTCAAAAATTATCAAGTTCATTCAATAGTTCCGCTTGAATGTTGCCTGGATGTAGACTGCCAGGGAGCGCCATCTGCACTAGTGAATAGTTCATCTTACCGTAAGGGTTCTGCATGATTACAAATTGAGCTATTGCATCAATTAAAAGTTTTATAGTCCAAAGTCAATAAGTCCATCACCATATATCGAGATCGTGACAATCAAAAAATCTCTTCGCACGAGATAGCGACTCTCCTTGCTTTCAATCCGGAAGGGGTTTGAGGGTTTAGCGTTCGACCACCCGTTGGGTGGTCCACAGTGACGTCATAAATGTCTTGACATTGCCTATGGATAAGCGAGCCGATAAAGAGGTCGGCCAGGATCGATTGCGGGCTTCTTTTGTTTCTTGCAATTCGATGGGCCTCTTTGGATCTATCACGAGTTGCGACCGCGATTGGATTGGAACGAATTCGACCAAAAATCCAATCCACCCCCGTTGAAGTCGGCATTCGCATCATGTGTGGTTGCAAAAAACTCGTACTCGCTTATCCGAACAGTCTCCTTTGGATTTTCTCTTCGACAAAGATCCATTGAAATTTCGTCGACCGCCTTGGCGAATAGGCTTTGGGCATGGCCTTCGGTGTCGGGTCGGGGTCTCAGCCTACTCTGACCCGACATCTAAGCCCAGAAATTTCATAGGTCTGGGAGCAAGCCCGTTTCGGCCCGGCCCATGTGCAAGCCCGATCTCGCATGCAGATAGGAAAGTACGAGATTATGTACCTCTTTGCTCTCTTTAGGCGCTAGTTTGACAGATTCTTTTTCTGCAATTTCTCTGTTGACTTGAGTCGATGTGGAATTTCTTCTTTTGTTTAGACTAGTTCTTCATCATCGTTTCGTGTTTCGTTCTTCTTTTCCTCAGAGTTCTTTCTTTCACCGATAACTACGACAAAGGCATCACATAAAAATCGAGAAAATTACCATAAAGTCTTCAATATATTATTCGAATATTAGTTCAGTCCTAAATTTTTCGATTGTACAAATTTGATTATAAATTTTTTGAAGATTTACCAAATAGTTTTTCGACCAATTTTGGCTAGAAAATTACAGGCGTGTACATCAATTGTTCCACTCGACACAATTGATATTGACATGTATAATTTTTGCAATTCCTTTTTTATTTTTGAATTTATTATAATTTTTTTTATTGTGGGTTGGCAAGAGCTTGTCACCCTTTGTTCTCATCAGGTGACGATCATGACTCCCTTGCAAGATCTGGCCTTGGTCAGCATGACCGAATTAGAAAATTGTTTAAAGGTTTTCAAATAAATTAACTAAATTAAAGTATTTATGATTGAATCACCATTGATCTATAATTTTCTTTCGTAATTATCCCCATAAAAATTGGACCTCAATTTTGACTTATCAATTCATTGACCCATGATAGCCGCGACCTTCTCCCCCCTCGATGACCTTCCTCCACGACATTATTCCGCCAATCCCCCCTCGACGTCGACGAAAGATTGACCGACGTTGGTCTCGCACACGAACGATGCGGTCCCTGTCGCTCATTTCGCGGCAACAACCTAGGCTGACCGTTCTCTTATGGTCAGCGGCCGCCGCGGAATCTTCGGTCGGGAGAACGATATAATAAATGTTTCGGAGCTCCTCACCTCAACTAAGGAGAAGACTTTGAAATATTCATGAAAAATCGAGAAAATTACCAAAAAAAGTCTTGAATGTTTCGCACTTATATCAATTCAATACTAAAATTTTCAATTATATCAATTTAATTATTCTATCACTTTTAATCGAAAATTACTAATGTGAATGTCGATCATTTTATATGAGACGGTCGGGACTAAGGATAATTATTTTGAATTTGTTTATTTTTTTCTATTATATTATTTTTTCACTATGGCCGTTGAGCTCCGGTGAGGGGCTTTTCTGCCTCATTAGTGGCAATGATGGCGTCCCCAAGATTGGGTGAGGCCAAGCGAGGGTCGCGATCTTACCGGACACTGAGCTCGTGTAGTTGGCCCATGTCAAAGTCTGATCTTGCGTGCAAAGAGGAAAGTACGAGGTTACGTGCCTCTTTTGCCCTTTAGGCGTTGACAGATTGCCAAAGTCTACATCCGTAGTGTCTCTCTCTTGAGTTTTTTTTTTTTTTTTAGCAGAGTCTCTCTCTCGAGTTGAATTGATATAAAATTTCTTCTTTTGTTTATACTCTTTGTCCTCTTCGTGCTTCGTTTTCCTTTTCCTTTTGAGTTCTTTCTTTTGCAAATAACTACGGTGAAAGCACTACACAAAAATTGAGAAAGTTACCAAAAAGTTCTAGATTTATTGTTCGGATATTAGTTTAGTCTTAAATTTTATAATTTGACCAGTTTAATTTTAAATCTTTTTGACGATTTATTAATGTAGTCATTTCATTCGATTTTAGTTAGAAACCATTACCGTATATATCAACCGTCTTACTTAACAAGGTTGCATGCATCAAGGCACTAATGTGCACATTTTTTTGCAATTTTCTTTTTAGAAATTTTGTTTTGTTTCCTTTTTATTGTGGGTTGACGAGGGTTCATGACGCTCGCCCACATCAGGCAATGACCGCAACTCCCTTGCCAAGTGAGATTGCCCTCACAACAACTGGTCGAGGGTCACAAAGCCCTTGCCTGTAGCCGGCCACCACCAAGGCCACACATTAGTGAAGGGAAATAAGAAAAAAAAGAGTAATGTTTTAGAATAATTAAAAGATTACAAACTTTGTCCAAGCCAACATCGATAGTGTTATGTATAACAACTGGTGTTTACGTCAAAATTGCTTGGAACAGGTACGTCGACAAATTATCAAAATGTTAGATTAAATTGACTAAACTGAGAGGTTTAGAATTGAATTAACATTCGCACTATTATATTTTTTTTTTGGTGATTTTCTCCATAAATATTTATTAGCAGTTTTGATTTACCAATTCATTGACCTACAATGGCCGTTGCCTTCTTCCCCCTCAATGACCTTTCTCTGCGACATCTTTCTGTCAATCTTCCGCTGGTCGTCACCACCGAAATCGGTCAGAATCCGACGTCGACGAAAAATTGACCAGCGGCGGCCTCGCTGACGCACGATATGGTCCGGTAGCTCTTTCAAAGGTTATTAACTTAAGCTGACCACTCTCTATGGTCAGCGGTGGCCGCGGAACCTTCGGTCAGGATAGCAATATAAAAAAATGTTTTGGAGGTCCCTATCTCAAAGAAGGGGAAGACTCGGAAATATTCATGAAAAATTGACAAATTACCATAAAAAAAAAAAGGTCTGGAACTTTGTATCAATTTAGTATTAAAACATTTTAATTGTATCAATTTGGTCATAAATCTTTTGACGTTTTATCAATTTAGTTTATTTGTTCAATTTTGACGGGAAAGAGTTTAGGTGAACACTAACTATCTTACGTGACATAATCAGTATTGATATGGACAATTTTTTTTTTTGAATTTTTTTTTCTTTTCTTGTGTTTTTCCTTCTTTTCTAATTTTCTTTTTCACTATTGCCTAGATTTAGGTGAGGCCATTGTGAGGTTGGCCTCACCGGTGGCCATGGTGGCCCCCCTAGGTTGCCCACAACAAAAGGAAAAAAAGAAAAGAAAGAAAGAGAGGAAAAGAAATAATTAAATAAAAAAATTCAAAAAATATCTACATCAACATCGGCTGACTTATGTGACACAGCCGATATTTACGTTAACAATTTTTGGCCAAAATTGCTCGAATGGACTAAATTGATAGCTTGTTAAAACGTCTAGGAATAAATTAGTCAAAATAAAAGGTTTATAACTAAATTGACATATATGTAATAGGTTTATGACTTTATCGGTAATTATCCCATGAAAAGTTCATAGGTTAGGATTGATTCTTCCAAAAAATTGTACTAAACACTCAGCCACAGGAGGTGGGTCAATCCGTCTCATGCTCGATCTTGGTCCTTTTTTTTTTTTTTTTTTTTTGTTACCAAGGGAACTCCGTACAACCGGTAATCGGCGAGTAAACCCTGGAACGACGCTAGCGGAAGACCCACCACCCCGATGTCGCCCTTAAAACCTCGTGCGTCCAGTGGGATTCGAACTCCTCACCTCCTCACAAGGAATTAGCAGAGCCTTATCCAACTGAGCCACCTCAGGCGGGGGTCTCGATCTTGGTCCTTTGATCTTGCAAAGGGGCAGTTTTACAATACTCTGAAAAGCACATCCTTGAGTCGTAGTTCCACATAATTTATCATAATTTTTTATATATAATATCGTGACACACAATAACCAAATTATCTTATGATCAACGGCTGGGATTCATTCTCTTTTTTCACGCTGACAGCGATCGTGGTATCGACGGTTCATTCCATGCAATTACTACCACAATGAGGAGCGTCATGTCATGCGTCTCCTGTCCCGTTCAGTTAGTGGTTTCGTTTCATTATCAGCTCTACAGTCCACAAGGACTTAACATCGATTTTTCCAGTTCGATCATAAAGAGAGAGTGCATGCCAATCCACGACATCCTGGAATGCACCGATCTCGCTCGTCTCCTTTAATAAGCTGTCGATTAGTACTATGGAGTGATGTTCCGTTTGGCTGCTCGAAGATGTCACGAGGACAAATCGGGGATCGGAGTCGACGAATTCAATGGGAAACGAGAGCGATCGAACGAAAATCAAGTGCAGAAATTCCTTCCCTTTTCTTATTCTCATAAATGAGCTTTGACTATATGGGAAAAACAATTTAAAGAAGGCAAATGCGTGCGAACTCGAAATTCTCATTGCATGCTCCAATCATAACTGTTTATTAACGGTCCATTTACTCAATGCAACTGTTTTTTCTAATTTGAAAGATATCTCCGAAATCTTGGGTGTCGAGGGTCTCGCATCCATCCCCTACATGCCTGATATGGCAGATGAGGATTTGGATTAAGTCCACTTTGATGTCAGAAATGATCACTAGAGACTTGGATTTGGTTAACATTCGAATGGATCCGACGGCCGAGGTCCTTGGTACCCTTGGTTTTATAACAGGTGCTCCCGTTGTGGGGCAACTGTTGGGAGCAATCTAACATATTCGAGAGTCGATTTGAAATATCTTGATGATTGCTCATCAAGAATACCTAATCGGAACAAGTCCTATCATGGTGGGCTGTTGAAAAGAAAGAATCCTAAATAAGGAATTTTATTTAGGAATATACTAGGATGAAATCAATTTTGGTAATTGCCCAATTAAAAGAATTCAAATCAATGGGGATATTTCTAATCGGGATTGTCAATTAATTAAGGATAATTCCTAACTTGGGTGGAAGTTCACCACTATAAATAGAAGAGCTTGGGTGGAGGTTTCTGTGTGCACCATAGAATAATTTAGAGAGATCATGAGAATTTTCAATAATGTGTAAACACCATATATCTTGAGAGTTTAATAAGTGAGAATGTGTTTTGTGACGATTGCAAGTATATATTGTGATTCACAATTCCTTTGCTACTGTAAACTTTGTCATTAATAGAGGTATCAAATGCAAAAAAAAGAAGAAGCAAAAGATAAACCATTAAGGTGCATTTGCCTTAGTTGTTTTAAATAACTATTTTTTTCTTTTTCTTCATTCATTTGTTTAATTTTCTCAAAAAAAAAAAAATTCAAATGTGATTTTTTTTTTTTTGTCGGTCTTACTCGACTTCTAAGCTAATTCTTATTTTTAGACTTTTACCTTAACTCCATGTAAGGCGTAGGAGTCAAAACTCATACATGAAATAAAATCATCCCTACCCAACTCGCTCAAGAAGGTGGGGATTGGAACCCCCCACCCTCTTCTTACATCCATTGGAAAATGTGAGTTCAGACGTCCATATTTTTATAGGAGAAGGATAGAAAGGTAACAAATGACGCAAATCCAAATTTTAAAAAATCCAGACTGAAAAAAAAAATTTATGCTTGCAAAGTCATACTACTCTCATTTTCTCTCGTCCAATTCCTTTGCCATTTCCAAACATAGATGAACGAATAGTTAAAAAACTTGTAAAATTTGAAATTCTCATTGCATACTCCAATCATAACTGTTTATTAACGGTCCGTTTGCTCAATGCAACTGTTTTTCTAATTTGAAAGATATCTCCGGGGGGAAAAATAATTTAGAAATATTTTTTTAAGTGCTTGGCATCCCCCATGTATAAAGGAGAAAATCTTGAAATGGTTTTGAAATAGGGAAAAACATCCTGACTCCGAAATGTTGGGTGTTGAGGGTCTCGTATCCATCCCCTACATGCCTGATATGGCAGATGAGGATTGGGTTCGGTCCACTTGATGTCAGAAGTGATCACTAGAGACCTGGATTTGGTTAACATTCGAATGGATCCGACGGCCGAGGTCCTTGGTACCCTTGGTTTTATAACAGGTGCTCCCGTCGTGGGGCAACTGTTGGGAGCAATCTAACATATTCGAGAGTCGATTTGAAATATCTTGATGATTGCTCATCAAGACTACCTAATCGGAACAAGTCCTATCATGATCGGCCGTTGAAAAGAAAGTATCCTAAATAAGGAATTTTATTTAGGAAATATACTAGGATGAAATCAATTTTGGTAATTGCCCAATTAAAAGAATTCCAATCAATGGGGATATTTCTAATTGGGATTGTCAATTAATTAAGGATAATTCCTAACTTGGGTGGAAGTCCACCACTATAAATAGAAGAGCTTGGGTGGAGGTTTCTGTGTGCACCAGAAAATACTTTAGAGAGATCATGAGAGTTTTCAATAATATGTGTAAACAATATTATCTTGAGAGTTTAATGAGTGAGAATGTGTTTTGTGACAATTGTGAGGATATACTGTGATTCACAATTCCTTTGCTGTTGTAAACTTTGTTAATAGAGGTGTCAAAATGCGAAAAAAGAAGAAGCAATCGATAAAACATTAAGGTGCATTTGCCTTAGTTGTTTTAAAGCAATAATTATTTTTTCTTTTTCTTCATTCATTTGTTTAATTTTCTCAAAAAAAAATCAAATGTGAGTTTTGTTTTTGTTAGTCTTACTCGACTTCTAAGCTAATTTTTACTTTCGACTTTTGCCTTACTTCTATGCAGAGCGTAGGAGTTGAAACCTATACTTGAAACAAAATCGTCTCCACCCAACCCCTTTGAAAATGTGGGGATTCGAACCCCCCATCCTCTTCTTACATGGAAAAAGTAGCCATTGGAAAATGTGAGTTCATATGTCCATATTTGTATAGGATAAGGATAGGAATGCAACAAATTGGGCAAATCCAAAATTTAAAAAATCCAGACTAAAAAAAAAAGGTTTATGCTCGCAAAGTCGTATTACTCTCATTTTCTCTCGTCCAATTCCTTTGCCATATCCAAACATAGATGAACGGTTAAAAAAAACTTGTAAAATTTGTGACTTGATGTGAGTAACTTCTAATGAAGACTGACTCTAAGGAACTCTAATATGAAGTAAGATGACTTGAGTGGAAGGTCGATGAAAGCGACTTGTCTCTTTCGATGATCGGTTTGCATCTACCTAAATTATTGGTATTGGATTTATGCCAGCCCATCGTTCTCCCTTTCTAATTCCAATTCCTTTGCCGTATTGAACTGAATTTACACTAGCAACTTGAGTTGGAGCAATGAGATGGCGGAAGTTAGAAGTGATTTTGGAGAATGACCTTTGATCTCCTTAAAGAGGAGATTACACATTTCATTTGCCGGCTCATTGTTTCCTCTTTCTAATGTCACGGGGCTTTCCGTAGCAACATTTTCTTTCTCATGAAACAAGTAAATGTCAATTCCGCCGTAAGTCTCTCCTTTTGGAATGCTGAACTTTTTTGGAACATGCACGATAAGATCAGAGAAAAAGATTACTAGAAGCACACCCCACCTTTTCGGCCTCTTCTGAAATTTCTCAAGTTTCAACTGGCTGAACCCTAGAAAAAAAAAACTTGAACCAAGATTCCACTCTCCAGAAACAATGCTGAATAGAAGAAGGTTCTCTAAGACTCAAGTTGCCCTAACCCATCAAGCACTGCGCAGCAACATCCACACAAAAAGCCAACAAGCCCTGCAGGCCGACCGCCGGGACCGGTCTTTCCATGTGCTTTCTTGGGAAATTCCTGGCCGAGGCCCCACCCCCACCCCCCACCCGCAATGCCAGCCCCTCCTCCTCCTCCATCTGTCCAATTCCCGAAGGGGGAAGGAGGCCATCAATCATTGTCGTGCGCAGGGAACTTTGATATTTTTTCGTGCGCGCATATGTAGTCAGATCCTTTTCACTCGGTTCCCAACCACTGCGAATTCAAAGCTTTTCAACACCACGTGCGGCCATTTTACACCGTCGCAAGCAAGTTGAGGCGCTCGCCGAAACCACAGGGCGCTTTCCCCACTTCCTTGTGACGACATGGATTAAGTATTTGAATCGAATACAAAACTCAATTACGATCGCAGTGACGTATGATGTGTAAGCACAATCTCATGTTTATACCACTCTTCCGACCTCTGACTCCACCATCCACAGGATCAAAGTGGGTATTCCATGAATTCGAGATTCATGAGAGTAAGGACATGATTTAGGTGGCCTATGCAAATAATTGTGCTTTGGTTTTGATAATCGCTCAATGCAAGCATGATGATAGATTCGCGGCCCTATGCGACCATTTCCCCAATAAAGAATACATACCATACAAAAAGCCAGAGTGGTTAAACGCTTGGAGCACTCAAACGCCATCCTCAAGGCCATACCTCGGCCGCCCGCTCCAAAGCTTTTGAGTTGTCAATGGACCCAACGTGTACTTCTAGATTGACAACAAAATCACACGTCTTTAACAACCGCGAGTACATTTCTAAGCTTGATTTCTCGAAACGTTTTCAGCCCGAGAATGCAAATTCATTAGTTTTCCCGATGCCCCTCTTGACAATTTGAAGACTTTGACTAGCAGCAGTTGCCCCTGAAAAAGAGCGAACAAAATTCGATGTCAAACCTGAGCTGGAAAGATCATTACTTGTGGAGAGCACTGCTTGCTGGAGTTGGGCCATGATGGGTGCTACATCTTTCGTCCCCTTCCTTCCTCCGCAAGAACGAGGACCGAATGAAACTCGTGGGTCAAATTGTCAATTGCGTGATCTCGTGGGAAAACTCAAACGGAAGAGAGAGAGAGAGAGAGAGAGAGAGAGAGATTCATTCATTCATCCGGATGGAACCCATTTTCCAAGAAAATCGACAGGGGTCGGATCCTCGGATTCTTGTGGGTCAAGAAAGAGTGGAACCTCCATCGAGGAAAGATACCACTTTCGCTAAAGGTACAGGGAGTAATAGTATGCCTGAAATTTAGCCAAAAGGAAATGGTGAAAAGAGAGGAGCAACCAATCAATCACTTCTTGGGGTCATGTGGCTTGATTAAAATAGACAAAGATGCCATTGAGGAGTCCACCAAAGGGAAGCAAGCGACCCACGAGACCGGTCAAAATTGTCCAACCCGTGGAAACTGTTCAAAATGCCTGCGTGTGCTTGTAGCCTTGTAGACGGCCACTCGTTAGTTGTTACGTCCTCTTCTACCTCTGTACATACGCCGGTCATGGAGAGCTTTCCCATCTAATTCTTCACACCTATAAAAAGGGGCAATAAAGACAAACGTCTCACAGCAGAGGCGTTGTCTCCAGCTTCAGCCGCCTTTATTTTCTTTGAGGGGGGGGACTCTCCAGGTTTGTGCTTCCTTGTTTATTTAACACTCTGGGAGATGATGTGAGATCAAAGTAAGCGGCATCTCATGATGGGTTTTGTTACTCTGTGGGAGCTTAGGAGCTTGGAGGGGTTGACGATTGGAGCCTGACACTTCTCGCCCCTCAATCTTCTGATTGGTGTTTGGGCTGTCTTCTGTGTGAAGTCTATGCCTTTGGGGTGAAGGAGAAGGAGGAAACTTTGGGAATCCTGGGATACTGGATTTAGTTCAGATTTTGGGAGATTGAGGAGAGTGAGTTCAGGAAGTTGTTTCTTCTTTTCCCTCATGAAGATAGGTTTTTGCTGGGTGGGCATGTAAGGATTTTATGGAATTATGGTCCCCTATCTAGACAGTGCTTCGAGAATTCCCGGGTTGTAAAGCTCATGAAGCGAAGATTGGCTTTCCTTTTGTATTGGATCTCAATCTTTTTGTAGTTCTGTGAATTGGGTTTTTCAAGGCATCTAATTGATTCGCAGTTATGGCGAGAAACTGAACTCGGTGTTTTCAAAGTCTCGGAGTTTGCTGCCAGTGAAACTTTTGTGTAGTTTCTATAAAGCCTCAAATTCAGGGAGTGTGGCTATTAAGCTTTCAGCTGCTTCCTTCTCTTCTCTCTATACTTGAAGTTGAATCTCTGTGCCATTTGAAGATTTCTGATGCCGTAAAATGGTCATGAATAGTTGAATTACCTGATAGGGGAAATTAAAGCCCTAATTATACTCTTGGTTGTTGGGTTCATTGATATTTCTTAGTTTGGGTTGTCTGCTCAAGATATTGGGATGTTAGATGCCTTAGTATTTATCTATTGAAGATAGAGGCTTTGATATATGTACTAATTGACAATGGCAATAGCTGCAACGATACTCCTGCTGCTCCTACAGCTGCTGAGGATATCTGCCACTGATTTTCACTTGAAGTCGAAGGTTTGTGGTGCTGATCGACTGGCATATTCAAGTTATTCTGGTAGTGAATTCTTTTACATTAATCAAGAGATAGTAGACAAAAATCAGTTCTGCAATGCTCTGAAATATCACTCTGAGGATGGTTGCGACCTTAAGGATTACCCTGGACCTAATTGCTCTGGGATTAATCTTTCTCTAGGTATGGATTTAATATTTGGGATGTGCTTTTAAGTGGTTGAGGTTTTTTTGAACTGTTTTATGTGCAATGATTATCTAGGCTCATTCTTACCAGATTCTCATCTTTTCTTCCTTTTATGATTTCTTGGGGGGGGTCAGTTCGAAGGCATTTTCTTGAAGGAAGAAAGTTTTTGCAGACAGAAGTTAGTGTGGACAAAGTTGATGGACAGAGCCATGAGAAAGAAGAGAAGAAAAGTCAAAACTTTCTTTCAACCCATAAAAGCGTCAGCTTGGTAATACCTGGAGTTTTAGCTCTATCTTGTGTTTTAGTCTGTCCCTGCTTCCAGAGAAAAAGAAAAGAAGCTGCTCACACTGTCCTTCCAAAGGATCTGAATTCAGGTACTTCCTTAGATCTTGTTGGAATACCACTGTGAAAAATTCTTCATATAGAAATTCTTATGCTCGTCTCTGACTAGAATGAGTGTTCAATCTGATAGCTAAATCAAATTCTTCAATGGCCTGGTTAGTGATAAAAAGTCTTTGTTCGTTCCAGTAAATTCTACTCCCGTATCGGAAGAGAGTTCTGCTCCTGAAAAGGTTTCTTTACCTGAAAAGATTCCAGGGAGTCCACTTCGGGTGCCACCTAGTCCATCCAGATTTTCCATGTCCCCAAAACTTAGTAGACTTGGATCATTGCATCTCAGTTTAAGTCAAATCTTGAAAGCTACTCGCAATTTCTCTCCTTCGATGCAAATAGGAGAAGGGGGATTCGGAACTGTGTATAAGGCACAATTAGAAGGTGGGCAGTTTGTTGCCATAAAACGAGCAAAGAAGGTGAGTTGCATTGCTGATTTCCTCATTATAATTGATTCTGCTGGTGCCAATTTTTTGATGAACCACTTTTGCTGATATTACCAGAAGAGTCCAGAAGGTTATATGTTTAATTCCAGAGAACATAGTTTCCTGCAACTTTCAGGTTTATGCTTTGAAGTATTAATTATCTCATTACATGATTCATTATACATTTTCCAAAAGAGTCCAGAAGGTTTAAGAATGTTTAACTCCACAGAACATAGTTCCCTGCAACACTCTGGTTTATACTTTGAAGAATTTTATTATCTCATTACATGATGCATGCATTTTCCAAAAGATAACTGCACAAAATGGTTGACGATTCGTCGCTATTCGTGGAAATGGGCTTGTTGTCTGTGCATGCTAGGATCATGTCTCTTTCGTTAGCTATACTAGACAACTAAATTCCCATTTTCTAATTTTTTGTCAGAGTAGGATTGGCTGTTTGATGTTTTCGGTCCGGTTCTCCTTCATTATAATATATTGTGTTTTCTTGACAAGGTCAAGTCAACATTACATTATTCAATCTGCATTTTCGGTTTAAATTGCAGCTAAAATGTGACTCAATTTTAGAGTGGGAAACTAGGTTATACCCACTTCCCATGTAATGTCACGTATGAATTGGGTTTTGGATGATGGGCATGAGAGCAATCTCTGGACATTTTCAATTGCAAATCTTCTGTGCAGGAATACTTTGAGAGTTTGCGAACTGAATTTAGCAGTGAAGTTCAGCTTCTTTCAAAAATCGATCATCGGAGTCTGGTGAAGCTACTTGGTTATATCGAGAAAGGAAATGAGCGTCTTATTATTACAGAGTATGTGCCAAACGGTACTCTTAGAGAACATTTGGATGGTGAGATTACTAACTGTGAAAACCATCTCTTTTCTCTGGGCAGAACAACATTGCAGGCATCTCACTTGACTTTATTGTAGGTCAACACGGGAGAATCCTTGATTTTAATCAAAGGCTTGAAGTTGCCATTGATGTTGCTCATGGCCTGACTTATCTGCACTTATACTCAGGTGAAGAAACTTCCCCTTCTTGCACATGTTTGCTGAAATCCTCATCAGCAAATTTACTCCAAATTTTTCATGAAGCATGTTGAATCAATACATCATGCTATGAGCAAAAACCTGTTTGAACCGTGTACTGATGCATCGTCCTGAAAGCTTCGCAGCATGTTAAGAACTTCTTAAATCCACATTTAACAGCCTTCCTTTTCCTTGTTTTCTTTTATTGTGCTTTGCAGAGAAGCAAATCATCCACCGAGATGTGAAGTCATCCAACATTCTTTTGACTGAAAGCATGAGGGCTAAGGTGGCGGATTTTGGGTTCGCAAGGCTAGGTGCAGGCGACACCGATAAAACTCACGTCTCCACCAAAGTGAAAGGCACAGTGGGTTATCTTGACCCAGAGTACATGAGAACCTATCAGCTCACCACCAAAAGCGATGTGTACTCTTTTGGGATCCTGCTCATAGAGATCCTAACTGGACGTCGACCTGTCGATGCAAAGAAGCCAGTTGATGAACGGGTGACACTTAGATGGGTAAGCTAAAACTCGCTCCTGTAGGTGGAAAATAAATTCACTCTCTCATTAAGATTCAGTCCATACCTAATGCATTACTATGTGTACAGGCTTTCAGGAAGTTCAACGAAGGAAATGTCCTGGACCTCATGGACCCGAGAATGGAGGAAAGAGTGGATAGAGATATTCTGATGAGGATTTTTAGTTTGGCTTTTCAGTGTGCTGCGCCTGGACGATTGGATCGGCCTGATATGAATGTCGTGGGTGAAGAGTTGTGGGGGATAAGGGTGGATTATCTCAAGAGCGTGAGGAGAGGGTAGTCAGTGTCAGTTCTCAAATGTGTGCGTGCAGCAGAATGCGTTGAGATAAATCGATCATTTGTCTAGACACATGTAATGGTTATGCTTGTCTCTCTAGTTTGTTATCCCAAGAAAGCTTCATTTGGAGTTTAAGACTCATGATAAATTCATTTCTTCCTTAGCCTTGGGTATCACAGTTCTCTCTCTCTCTCTCCCCGTACATCATATGCAAATGTCTGTATGGTGGTATGTAAGTTTAGGGATATTGTTCTATTGTGTTCTGGCAGGATCTGTCATTACCAAAATACAGTCACAGTTTTAGCAGTCTCATCAATTTCTTGTTTGCTCTACTTGATCTGCACAATAGCCGGATTGGTCTTTCCGTCTCCTTTTATGTTGCCAATCAATTTTTATTTGTGAAGATTTATAGTGAAACTTCGGGTAGAAGGCATCGGCCCTTCATTTATGGGAAGACTTTGGATTATAGCTCTTGGCACTTGAGAGTTCTCTATCTGTTTCTATCTCTACTTGGTGTCATACAAAGCATGAGTCTTCCTAATCACTCTGCTTCACCGGCATGCTCCAACATGCGCTATGTTCTCAAATGCTGTCTGCTCATCGAGACATCTGAGAGCTCCCTCTATTTTAAGATTATGCTCGCGAAAGTACAAGGTTAAAACCGCACTCAAGTGAAAATGCCAGGCCTCATCTTTTGGGCAACTAATGTGATGACTTGGCCAGATAACGAGAAGCATAACAACTGAACTTATAAGTACAGACCTTTCATCACCTTTCAAGCAGCAGCTTTTCTGGCAACTCAACGTAGAGGGATATAAAAATTTCGTGATGGCGATATGCAGTGAAACACTTTGCTTTTATATATTGAAGATGGCAGGAGGACTCTTGAGCCAATTTTCATCCGCTGGTAGCTGAGTTGCGTAAGCTGCGTGATTGGGCCCCTCCTCAACTAGCGATTGAGTAATTCTCTATCTTCAAATGCAAGATTGTCGTACTAATGTGGATTTAGCCAACGAGGAAGCGTCAGTCTCCATCTTTTCCATCTGCTCCTTGTCAATGCCGGGTGTGAGCTTAATATGTCTTCTGGCATGAAATCGTGTCTCGTCAATATCCCCACCACAGGCGATCTCTGAAATACGACCTTAGATGAGTTCATGGATGATACATGAGCAGCAACAAACGGGCTCCGTGGACACAGAATTCAACGCTCAGAGAGAGGTTTGGAGAAGGAAATGATAGAGGGTATTGTTCAGAGAAATTATTAACAATGCAGAAATTATAGTCGAAGAGCATTCCACCAAACTAGTCCACGAAAAGGGAACAGAAAAATTGTTCCAAACGAAAAGAACATCTGGATCAGAAGCTAGATAATCTAACTCAAGAGGTCAATAATGAAAACATCATCAACCAAGCTTCGAACTATGCAGTTGCATCATTATATTCGAGCGAAAAGAGAGTTTTAAAGATTGTCCTAGTATAATGAGTGCTTAGATGACTGTTAACATATAAAGAACTTACCCCATAGATCTTCGGAATCACTAGCAGGTGTCTCAAACCAACTTGACGGAGAAGTATGAGAGCTTTTGCTAATGACATCGTTTCCACAACTGTGTAAGGCGAAGTGTTAGTGAATGGATGCAAATCCAAGAACATGTTCTCCTCCTCTTGGGTAACATCTATGTCCTCTATTTTGTCAGCATTTCCCGATCCCTTCTTTGCAAAATCAACTACTGAAAACTGCTCGGAGACATCAATGCCTGTTGGCTCTGTAGAGGAGAGGAAGGCCTTCTTCTTTAGTAGTTCTATGAGATGCGCTCGCAGTATCAGACCGTACAGAACGGGGGATTCTGAAAGGGGAGGCTCATCAATCACCGGGAACCCGTTATGTGTTGTGGTTCTGAGCACTTGGACAACATTTCCAACCTTTTCAATGCCATGAAATAGCTGAAGTGGGCCTTTCACCACATCGCTGACAGTTAGTTGTCTCATGAATGGTTCAGCATGAGCTTCAAGATACGGGAACCCTTTTGCCTTCATGATAAGGTCGTAGATGTTGTTATTAAAGGCATCTGCTACCGTTTTCGAAACTAGAAGAACCAGCATCATCAGTGGTAACATTAACAGGTTATTCGTCAGCTCCAGGAGGATCACGCATGCTGAAACCGTCGCTCTCATTGTTCCACCAAGAAAGGAAGCAGCACCAAGCACAGCGAAAATACCATGATTAAGAGTCGAGTGAGAACCCACTAACATTGCAATAAGACGTCCATAAGATGCGCCCGTCACAATCACTGGCACATAGAGGCCAGTGGGAGACACAATGCCGTAGCTAATTATGCTGAGGAAAAAGCAGGAGCCAAAAAAGATGAGTATAGACGAATACTGGAATTCGTTATCGGTGCCTTTGCTAAAAAGATTTTTGATTGCATCGTCATTTGTGTTAAAGATGAGGCTGGCAAGATCGTTGTAGTGCCCAGGAGGACATTGAAACTTCTTATAGTTCCCAGCCTGTCCGACAGTAGGACAGGGCACCTCAGCATCGGCTGGACACGGTAGACAAGATGAAAGCCACGGTAATCCGAATAAGAGACAGGATGTGAAGATGGAAATGAAGCAAGCAAGTAAAATCTTGTACCCACTACATTTCCTGGAAAGAGAAATCGTAAGAACATAAAGTGAGTGCTTCGACATTACTGTCTCCGGTGATTTCCTTAACAGGTGAAAAGCATCATTTCAAGGATCTTACCCGGTGATGACATTGTAGACTTGGAGAACCCTATCCAGCAAGAAATTATACAAGCTGCCGAATAAGCCTCCTAGAACACCAAGGAGGAGAACTGGGGGGACATCCCATAGGTCATATGAGACATTCGTCGAACTGACATCGAACATTATTAACCCACCTTTACCAAATGGCCCACATTTTCCGCTGTCGCAGAAGTCAATCAGCCCTACTAGTATTATCGCTACTATAGCCGTCGTAAAGAAGGCCCTCCACAGAAGGGCACTTCTCCACCTGCAAAGAAGATTTCACATTCCTGGTTAATACCAACGACCCACACATACTCAGTTTCTCCAGTAAACTCAAATTATTAGACATTAAAGTAACATTGACGCTATCCATGGTTATATGATAGATTCCTTAGTCAGTCATCAGGTAACTTGCTTATTAAATCTCTAAAGCACAATCTTAAGGAGGCATACTCAAGTACAGCGAGATGGATTAACATACCAAGATACCATCTCTTCAAGGGCAAACAGCAACCCACCAATCGGGGCACGAAAAGCAGCGGCGATTCCTGCAGCTGATCCACATGTGACAAGATCTCTTCTGTCCCTGTCGTTTTTGAAATACCGCAACCACGACCAAGTCAAGCCATATTTCTTTGATCCGCCTTGACCAAGCAGCGAAGCAACACACGCGCCAATATGCACCATAGGTCCAGCCTTTCCCACAAGAAGAGATGAGGACACAGCAGAGATGCTTCCAATTATCTGTCGGTTAGGACCAACATGTGATGAGACCATTGTCTACTTACAAAAAAACAATTGTGCCTTGTGAAGTCATAGATGATAATTTAAAGTTCCAGATTGTCCAAAAGGAGCAAAAGTTGAGTCAAAGAACCGAAAACCGCCTTCCACTGCATGAGCCGTAGCTGGCAATTTAACAACACTGAACATCAGAAAATGCAAACCCGGCAAGTTAGATGGGCTAAACATTTGATGAAATCAGTCCAAACCTTCACATTCCACCAATTTGAAGAAGGTTTATAGAAGTATCTACTCTTTAAAAGAGCTGGAAAGAAATCACCAAAAATCACAATCTGAGGTGGAGGCAGAGCCATTGCAGCAACCACAGGTTAAAATTACTCATAGACTTCTTACAAAACCAGAATCTACAGCTTTACTCTGTGCTAGAACAATTATCAAGCACTGCAATTCGTATATCATGTGAATGCTTGATGCATTGCAGACTTAAAAGGAGAAGATAGGCAAAAAAGATAATCAAGTGATGGATGTGCAACTTTGCAATCATCGACACAAAACTAAGTACCCTTCTATCACCTTAACAAACAATGTCTTCAGTGAAAAAACTCCTGGCGCATCCACGCCATTCAGATAAGCCTTTACTTCTGGTATGCCCGATCCGGCAGCTGCTGATGATACAAAAGCTGTGATGAGAGCCGCGAGCAAGGTGAGCATAAGGTTGGATACAGAAAAAACAACAAAAGCCATTACAGACCTGCAAATGATCACAGAGTTTCACCATAAGATTCTCCTCACCGCCACAGGTAGAAGAAAAAATTTCAACCCACTCAAATTACTCGGATCCGTTTCTTTCATTGGGCAGTTAGATTCTAGAAAGAAACCAAAAAAAAAAAAAAAAACTGAACCTTTTGACAGGATCTTTACCTCTGAGCCAACATCATATATGAAACGACCACGAACTTAATGCCTGCAACAGTTTCTACTGCGAGATTGTTGCAAAATCCAACAAGGCTAACAATCCCACCAATCAAGAAACACAGCAGCCACTTCATGAACACATACTGAAATATCTGGACTGTGCTATTAGTCCTCCAGTCTTGCTTAAAGAAATCATTCTCTGAGATCCTGCATTCAAAACCCTTTTGCCAAATTCAGCATCAACCACTTCGGTCCCCTCATTATTGTCCACCTTACTTTTCTTTTGGCAAAAAGAACTAGAAAGAATGGCTACTTTTCCCCCGCTATCTTTTAAGAGAAGGGAATGGAAGCTTACTCATAATCAAGACTCTCAATGGGACATAGGTTGGCTCCTACAACGGCTACTTGGGACGTGGACTGTGCAAGGGGCGATACTTCAGAGGAAAGTAAAGGTCGAGCCTGGGATTCAGCTTCCCCATTGGCCTCCGTAGACATTTTCTTCTTCTCTTTCGAAGAGTCCTTCTTCTGGCCTTTGATGATTGAAAGGTGTGGAAAATGCAAAAATTTCAGATGATTGTCAGCCAGAGATGACAGAAGAGGACGAAGATGGTGTTAAGTATAACGAAGAACTGAGGTAGTTGGAGAAAGGACTGGTTGTTTGACAATTTCGTTTTATTTTCCGAAAAAGATGTATATTGGAGTTGTTTTTTCCATTGTAACGAGTTCTCCATGTGCAAAATATATATTTCTGCACCAACTTTGGGCATCCAATAAAAACACATGCCCACTACTTATTTAATTTGCATTCAAATCATTGACTTTAAGATCATGTCGCAATAATTCACGGGCTGAACTAAAGGAAAATGAAGCTCATAAGAGCAATTTCAAACCATTCACAAGAAGTTGAGCGGCTGGTTCATGACCTACACATGCTTACCTTATATCATTCACAATTCCTAGACGAGTTGCTAGAGATTCAGTCTTTCATGAGACCAGTACATCTATTAAATTATATATTGACATCATGTGAACAGTACTGAGTCTCCACAAATTTGACGGTTTAAATTCAATGAGAGTACAAATTTGAAGGTTTAAATTCAATGAGAGTAGACGATGATCCGAACGAGGCCCTCGAAAGCTCATGGGACCAAAGGTGGTGGGGCTACAGCTGATAAGGGCTGACCTATTATGTGATGGAGGCCTACACGAGAGTTATCCATGGTAATGGAAGGTCGCGGCCGGCCGGTGCATACGTATTGAGAAGGCTGCTTGTTATGATATACTCCCAAACGTCAATATGCTGTCTCTATCAGGTGTACGCTGGTGGGGACATTGATAGGGACATGGGGCGAGGGACTTTCTTCAAGTGGCATGCATGGAGGAAGCTCGGAACCTTGGTTTTTGCTTCTTTTTTTTTGAACAGAAAACCTTGCTTTTTGTTGATTTGGGCGCTTTGCCAACTTAGTGACTTTTTGTATGGAAACCAGAGAACGGAAAGTGCCGGTACCTTCTCAAGATATAAGCCTTACACACTGACAAAAAAACTTTAGAGGTCTCAGATGCAACATGAGTCCACACTCTTTGCCAAAAGAAAAAAAAGGTTGTATGTGTTGTCGGCAAGAATTGTACCTTTAGATACTTTTCATCAAAATTATCCAAAATTTTTTTAATTTATTTTATTTTTGCCAACTTAATCCTAAATTTTTCAATTTTGCTAATTAAATCTTACATTTCCGCTGTCATCTTGCCATTCTTGCTGTTCCATTTTTCTTCCTGCATGGCTTTCGTTCAAATCAGTTTGGTATCAGCTCGACAGTCCTAGAGTTTAGGATTACTCTTAGAATTTAGAGCTCTGCCAACCATGGATTGCTATGTGAAATTTATCCGGATCGTCCTATTGCAGATCCGATCCAGATCGCGAACGGAGTACTCCAAGTACTGCAAGTTAGGTTGCCACGTATCCACAACCCGCTGTTGCTGGCGTGGGTGCAGCCGTCGACTTGCCGGATTTGATTCTAACTACTGCTCGCCGTCGCTGTCCTTTTTCAAAGCAGTATTCATCCCCACTCAAACCCAACTTTATTTTGCTCCGTTCCTTCGTTGCGTCCAAAGAAGAAAGGTTCAATTGCTTGAAGAAATCCAATCAAGTACGGACCCAATCCAAGCCAATCCAAATTATGTTTCCTAGAACTTTTGCTTTTAACCGTTGGACCATATGGGCTTTATATTTGGTAAGTCAAGTCATGTGCCGCATTAGACCCCAAAAAGAACAGTCGCGTGTTGCATGTTAATTAATTTCGAATAATGACAAAAAGAATTACTGTTTAGTGTTTTTCACCGCCCTTTTTCCACCGTCTGTTTCTGCTAAAACACTCTTCAACACGGTATTTTAACTACATTTGTTGACTCACCTTTCCACAATTCTATAAAGGTGTCTCCTTTTTCGTATAAAGTCACTTTTTTTCATTAATTCTGTTATTTTTTTGGGGGTCCTATGTCCACTTTCCCTCGTCTTCTTCCTCATTTCCGATCTCTCTCATGTGACCTCTCAGAGCAAGATAAAAATATTGGGTGAGCCAGCCCCTTCGTGTCAGTGTGGTCTCCGCCCAATCAAGAAACAACACGTGGAGCTACGTATCGCTGGTTTTTCCGCACAAAAAAATTTGATTTCATCTTTCCTATATTCAATTAAGATGTAATTTTTGGGTTTTTGTTGTGCAATTTGATTCTCTAAATTTCATTGGGTTACTCCTACGAAAATTCCAAACTGATGTTGTGACAAATTTATTATAAACTAATTTTTTTATTAAAAAAATCTCAAATTGATATATTTGTGACAAATTTATCTTATATTTATTTTTCTTAAATAGATTAATATCACAAAAAATCGCAAACCTATATATCTATAACAAGTGGAATGTATAATTCCAAATTGATATACCCATTGATCACCACATGCCAACTCAATAATTTGGTGACAAAATTTAATGGAAATTAACGAATGTCAAATTTATCACATATATACGAGTTTTGGATTTTTCGTGATATTAAAATAATTTTATTTTGTATAATTAGACTGTGCTTAGTTGTTTGAATTTCTAAATAAGATAAGACTAGATTGGACAAGATAAGAAATTCTTGGATTTCTATAAATTCTATCCAATGTTAGTGAATTGTGGATTTAAATTTGAATATATTCACATAATATCATGTACATTATTAATATAACAGCACATTCTCATAGTACACGTGCCTACTTTATTTTATTTGTCTTGTTTATTTATCTTTCCTATCTTTCTTCAATTATTTTCCTTTTAATTTCTCTTTTCACCTTCCATCATTCTCTAATAAAATTTTATTAAATAATAAACAGTACTAATATACCTAAAATACTAAAATATGTAATAAATTTAAATATTTTTTTATATTTATATATTGAATTTATATTATAAGATAGAATTAAATTCAATTATATAAATAAAAATAAGATTAATTTTTTTTTATTTTAAATTTCTTGCTAGAATTCAAATATTATTTATATTCGAAGTGACCACGAACTTAATGCCCGCGACATTTTCTGCTGCGATATTATTGCAAAGCCCAACAGGGCTAACAATCCCACCAATCAAGAAACACAGCAGCCACTTCATGAACACATACTGAAATATCTGGACTGAGCTATTAGTCCTCCAGTCTTGCATTAAAGAAATCATTCTCTGAGATCCTGCATTCAAAACCCTTTTGCCAAATTCAGCATCATCCACTTTTGTCCCCTCATTATTGTCCACCTACTTTTCTTTTGGCAAAAAGAACTCGAAAAAATGGCTACTTTTCGCCCGCTATCTATTAAGAGAAGGGAACGGAAACCTACTCATAATCAACTGGGGCAGAGGTTGGCTCCTACAACGGCTACTTGGGACGTGGACTGTGCAAGGGGCGATACTTCAGAGGAAAGTAAAGGTCGAGCCTGGGATTCAGCTTCCCCATTGGCCTCCATAGACATTTTCTTCTTCTCTTTCGAAGAGTCCTTCTTCTGGCCTTTGATGATTGAAAGGTGTGGAAAATGCAAAAATTTCAGATGATTGTCAGTCAGAGATGACAGAAGAGGACGAAGACGGTGTTAAGTATAACGAAGAACTAAGGTAGTTGGAGAAAGGACTGGTTGTTTGACAATTTCGTTTTATTTTCCGAAAAGATGTATAATGGAGTTGTTTTTTCCATTGTAGTGAATTCTCCATGTGCAAAATATTTCTTTTGCACCAAGTTTGGGTATCCAATGAAAACACATGCGCACTACTTATTTAATTTGCATTCACATCATTGACTTTAAGACCATGTTGCAATAATTCACGGGCTAAACTAAAGAGAAATGAAGCTCATAAGAGCAATTTCAAACCATTCACAAGAAGTTGAGCGGCTGGTTCATGAACTTGGCATGTTTACCTTATTTCATCTACAATTCCTAGACAAGTCGCTAGAGATCTAACGTTTTGTGAGACTAGTACATCTATTAAATTATATATTGTCAGATCTGTCAAGTGTCATCATGTGAGTAGTACTGAGTCTCCTCAAATTTGACGGTTTAAATTCAATTATAGTATATGATGATCCGGATGAGGCCTTTCAAAGCTCAGGGGACCGCTGCAGTCAACAAGGGCTGAACTATTATGTAATGGAAGGCCTACACAAGAGCTATCCATAGTAATGAAAGGTCTTGCGGCACGGGTTGAGAAGGCTACTTGTTATGATATACTCCCAAACGTTAATATGCTGTCTCTATTAGCTGTACGCTGGTGGGAACATTGATATGGACATGGGGCGAGGAACTTTCTTCAGGTGGCATGAATGGAGGAAGCTCGGAACCTTGGTTTTTGTTGATTTGGGCACTTTTTACATGGAAACCAAAGAAGGGAAAGTGCCCGTACTTTCTCAAGCTGTAAGCCCAACACACTGACAAAAAACTTAAGAGGTCTCAGTCGCAACACGAGTCCACACTCTTTGCCAAAAGAATAAGGGTGTGTGTGTTGTCGGCAAGTACTGTGCCTTTACCTACATTTCATCAAAATTACCGATAAAGTTCTAAATCTATTTTATTATTACTAATTTTATTCTAAATTTTTCAATTTTTCCAATTGAATATTAAATATTTTCACACTTTACTAATTGAGTTCACTCAAACAATTTTTATATGAAATCACTGACATGATCCAATTATCTTTCATGACACGACCGACACTGATGTCAATGATTTTTGATGGCATTCTAATATTTTTTTTTATTTCCCTTTTTTTCCTTTGTTTTTTTTTGTTTTTATTCTTTTTTGTGCTGGTGAGGATCATCACTCTCTCATCCCAAAAGTTAACCCAGGGGACACATTTGTAAACTAATTATCAGCCCTCATCAATAATCTCTCCCTCATATTTGAGGCCTGGGTTGGAATCACAACAACTAGTAACTTTCTCGTGTAACTGCTGTTAACTTGGGCTCTAATATTAATATTGGGAGCATGCAGTAGAAATCCAAAACCTTCGTCCAGAGAAGATTGCCAAGAGAGAGCTCAAGTCCAAGCCCTTCAGTATATTTAGTTGGACCCACTTTCACTCAAAAATTTAAACCAATTAGTTATGGGCCAACTAAGATATATATTAAATACTAAATACCATACCAATTCTTCAATGTGGGACTTTTCTAAATCCTAAAAACCTTGCTGGCTGTGAAGGCCTTGTGCAGACCGGGCGAGGTTAGTCTCACCCTTGATTAGTGGGGTTGCGAGGGCCTTAGGCAACAACTAGATCTAGCTAGTGCCTTCGTGCTCTCACTCGTGGCAGGCGTGGCTACAATGGCCTTAGGTGAGGGCTTCGCAACCCTGCTGGTGAGGGCGAGGCCTTTTATGGTCGGCAAGGATCACCCACAAAAAAAAAAAAAAAAAAAAAAAGCAAAGAAAAAAGAAAATAAAAAAATGTTAAAATATTATTAAAAATTGTCCATTTTAGCACCAACTATGCCACGTAAGATGCTTGGCATCCATATCAATGGTTTTCGGTCAAAATTGATTAATTGATAAGATTGACTCAATTGGCAAAGTATGAAACTATTAAGAGAAGAATACCTAGAGTGCTAAACTTGTCATGCTAGAACTTGTCATGGGGGACACTTGAAGTGCCAAAAGTTGGCAAGGGTGACACTTAAGTGCCAAAATCGGACCAAAATGGATTAGTTAAGTGCCAACATCGAGAAAATCCAATCAAAATACTAACGTGATGATTTTCTGGCAAGACAAGTGCAAAATGATGTCGTTTTGCATACTGACATAGCTAAATAAGTGCAAAAACGACGTCGTTTTGTTGCTGACATAGCTAAATAAGTAATATAAAATTAATTAAATTAAATTTAAAACCATTTTTATTTTTTGAAAAAGATGATGAACAGCGGTTGAGGGCTTAGCCCTCGCCACCGTCGCCTTTGCGCCGTCGCTTGGAAGGGTTGTCGCTAGGGCCTGGCGACCCCGACCGACCCTCTTCCCATAGTCATTGGCCCTTCTCGACGATAGTGGGGAGGCGGCGATGGCGAGGGCTGAGCCCTTAACCACTGTTCATTATCTTATTTATTTATATTTTTAATTTGGCTTTAAATTTAACTTAATTAATTTTTAAATTAAAATTCAAATCCATGCCAAAACGACGTTGTTTTTGCATTTCTTTGCCAAGTCAACTCTCCGGTGAGCCATGTAGGCAACCAAAATTAATAAAAAATTGCCACGTAAAATTTTCGGCAGAGTTCGCTGGAGATGACACTTAAATATCCATTTAAAAAAAAAAAGTGGTACTTAAGTGCTACTTCCCTAACTTTTAGTACTTAAGTGTTCCATTGTACCAACTTTTGGTACTTGAGGTATTCTTTTGTTTGAAACTATGTATTACTAAATTGGCAAAATGGAAATAAATAAAATTAAGACTTTTTGAATAATTTTCACGATACGTTTCAAGAAGTACTTGATCGACCATTGAATAATCATGGAGTATTGGATAGCATTTATCATATTTTTCCTTGTATCATAACACTTTAATTTTGAAAGAGGATATTACTTTTTGTAAATTTTCGAAGGAACAAGACTTGAATTTCTATTGTAATGTTAGAATCTGATTATTGTGGTGTTATATTAATAAAAAGATCTTCCATGGACTAATCGATTCGTTTCGTTGGTTTTGCAAAAAATGACAAATGATTGGATTGAAAAATATTTTCCTAAGTATTATCACTTATCTTCCTTGAAATAATTGTTTTGCAAAAAATGACTTATTTGAAAGTCATTTCTTTAAATGATTGCTTGAAATAATTAGTCCATAATTATTTGGCTTTGTTTTGTAGCATTCTAGCCTTAGCTTTGCTTTGATTCGCTTTACCATAAAAGTCTGTGCACTTCTCACGTATCTTTTTGAGCCATGAATATAATTTTTTCCGATAAAAAAATTAAAATAATTAGTCAGTGAAAGATATTTTCATTTTTGATAGCACTTTGTCTCTAAACATTAACACTAGCCCCAACAAAAATAAAAATGTTTTAATCATTGTCATTAAAATGTCAAGAGACATGACTTTATCCTTTAATAATATTGTTAATCACACTTCTAATGCGATTGGTGCTAGCAGGTCAAGTAATGGATTGATATGAGATTAATGAGTTATTGCCAAAGATTTTTGGTTTTTCTTCCCATTCTTGCTGTTTCATTTTTCTTCCGGCATGGCTTTCATTCAAATTGGTTTGGTATCAACTTAACAGTCCTAAAGTTTAGGATTGCTGTTAGAATTTAGAGCATTGCCAATGTCGGATTGCAAGGTGAAATTTATCCAAATCGTCCGATTTAGAGTTTCGAAAAAAAAGTGGATCTGATCTAGATCACGAACAGGGCATTCCAAGTTAGGTTGCCACTTATCCAAAACTTGCTGCTGCTGGCGTGGGTGCAGCTGTCGATTTGCCGGATTTGATTCCGACTACCGCTTGCCGTCCTGTCCTTTTTCAAAGTAGTATTCATCCCCAATCAAGCCAAGCTTTATTTTGCTCCATTCCTCCGTTGCGTCTAAAGAAGAAAGGTTTAATTGCTTGAAGAATTCAATCAAGTATAGACCTAGTCCAATCCAATCCAAATTATGTTTGCTAGAACTTTTGCTTTTAACTGTTGGACTATATGGGCTTTATATTTGGTAAGTCAAAGTCTTGTGTTGCATTAGACCCAAAAAAAAAAAAAGTCACGTGTTGCATGTTAATTCATTTCGAAAAATGACAAAAAGAATTACTGTTTAGTGTTTTCATATGAGCCGTCCTTTTTCTTTTGCCAAAACACTCTTTTAACACGGTATTCTAACTACATTAGTTTGTTTCACTCTTCTACTATTCTATAAAGGTATCTCCTTTTTTTGTGTCAAGTCACTTTTCTTCATTAATTTTTTTTTTTGGGGTCCTATATCCACTTTCCCTCATATTTTTCCTTATTTCCAATCTCTCTCATGCGTCCTCTATGAGCAAGAGAAAATATTGGGTGAGCCAGCCCCCTTGTGTCAATGTGGACTCCGCCCAATCAAGAAACAACACGTGGAGCCATGTCAGTGATTGGTCCCCGCTGATTTTTCCGCACAAAAAAATTGATTTTCATCTTTCCTATATTCAATTAAGATGTAATTTTTGGATTTTTTTGTGCAATTTGATTCTTTAAATTTTAGTGAGTTAATATTATGAAAAACCACAAACTAATGTTGTGAAAATTTACCAAAAATTATTTTTTTATAGAAAACTCGAGTTGATATATTTGTGATAAATTTCTTAATGTTTGTTTTTGTTAAATATGATTAATACCACAAAAAATCATAAATCGACATATATATAGCAAGTGGATTGTAAAATCTCAAATTGGTATATCCGTTAACTGTCACATATCAACTTAGTAATTTGATGGCAAAATTTAATGAAAACTAACATATGTACCGGTTTTGGTTTTTTTTTTTGTTATTAATCTAATTTTATTTTGTATAATTAGGTTGCATTTAGTTGTTCGGATTTCCAAATAAGATAATACTAGATTGGACTAGATAAGAAATACCTGGAATCGTTAGTGAACTACGGATTTAAATTCGGATATATTCATATAATATCATATACATTATTAATATAACGACACATTCTTGCACTAGAATTTCAAATATTATTTATATTGAAATATAATTTTGAATTTTTATTTTATTAATTTAAGAAACTTGTTATTTGAGAAAAATAACTCTTATTATAGATAGTAGAAATCATATCTACTTTATCCCACCTCCTATAGGATAATTTTATTCGGAATATATCACTCTTACATTCGTCTCTATCTTATCTCTCTCTCTCTCTCTCTCTGGATTGGTTGCTTTGTTCTGTCTTAAATAGGCACTAAATGCAGGATATGATATATCTTATTATATTTGGAATTTAATCTTGACTGCTAAATGTAGCCTTAAATTATTTGATTCTCTTGATTTATCCAATTAAATGCTTTGTTTACTCATTGTACTTAATACTGTCAACTAGAAATTCATATTTCTTGTTTTTCTCGTATGTTTTCTGCTCGTTTGGTTCTAGTTAGTATCACGCCTCATTTTTTGTTAAATAAGCAGTGCCGCGTCATTGATTAATATGAGAATTTACTTTGAGTAGTTGAGGGAAGGATAGGATTGTAAGAATTGAGACAGTTAGGTGACTTGATTGCATGAAGAATCAAACCACATAAATCTAGAAAGCTAAATAACTTAATTGAAAAAAAGTAGAAGTTAGAAAATTAAATCATACAACAACCGAAACTTAGGGTTATTTCGTTTCGCGAAAAATGAATGATTTGAAAAATATTTTCCTAAAAATAACCGCTTTATCACTTATGAAAATGAACGAATGAAAAAAATCTATTATTCATGAAAATATATTAGACAAATTGTTATCGATAATAAAACACTTTTAAGTGATTGATTATTTCAAGTAATATAAACGATTATTTTTATGAAAAATGTTTTTGGAATCATTTGTCTTTTGCAAAAAAAATGGAGTCCAACTCTATTCATTTTACGGAAAATAACTTCAAGAAATCGTTTCCGGATTTTCCAACGTTTGGCTTATGGAAAATAAATTTATTAAGGAAAACATTTTTCACCAATGAAAAATACATTCAAAAGTGAGAAAAATGTTTTTCGCTTCTTCATATTTCTTTCATTTTCAGACCAAACACTTTCTTTGATCAAACACCGTTTTTTTTTTTTTAATAAATAGTTTGGAAGAAGAAAAATAGAAAGAAAAGAAAAAAAGAAAAATAAATAAAAAACAATTACAAAATTCAAAATTTTTGATAATTTTCCCTAGAAAATTAAATCGGACATCAAATAGTGGAAAATATTTTCTAACTCATTTTCAGGTTTTATTTGAACATAAAAATATTGTAATTTTCTTAAAACATTACTTCCCAAAAGACATTTTTTAAAATATCATATTTTTCATGAGACGAATGAAATCTTAAAAAAATTCTACAGCCAATCAATGTATGATATTATTAAAAAAATGTTAAAATTTTATTAAAATTGTCCACTTCAAAGACCATTGTGCCAAGTAGGACGCTCGGCATCCATATCAATGGTTTTCGGCCAAAATTAATATGGTCTGTTCATTTCGTGGAAAATTGACCATTTTTAAAAAACATTTTCCCATAAGTCATTTTCCAAGAAAATGACTATATTTTCTAGTATTTTAAAAACCCGAACTTTGAGTGAAAAATATTTTCTACCGTTTTGTTAGCTAGTTTAATTGTTTGGGAAAAATTATCAAAAAATTGAATTTTAATATTTTTAATTGACCAAAACATTAGTTTTATATTTTTTAAATGAATTTTTAATTATTTGTATTTTTAAAAAATCAAAATTTTTATTGTTTAATATTTTTTTTTCTTTTTCTTTTTCCTTTTTCTTTTCCTTCCTCCTTCCTCGCCACCGCATGCCTAACAATGGCTGGTTGCGGGTAGTTGGCCAAGACCCGGTCACCAGATCCGGCGAGCTAGATCACTCGAGCTCGCCGGAGGTTCGCCGGGCTCTGGTAGCGAAGCTCGGGCTCGCCTTGGATCGAGAGCTCGAGCTCCGCCGCCCATCCGATGAGCTCGTCGGGCTCGGGGGCTCGGCTTCCCTAGATCGGGCGAGGCGGAGCCTCGCTGGCCTGGGGTGGAGCTCGAGCTAGCTCGCGGCCACCGCCGGTCGCCGGTCGCCCGCGCCGCCAAGGCTAAGGAAGAAGAAGGCTAAGGAAGAAAGATGAAAAAAAGGAAAGAAAGAAAAAAAAATAAAAAAAATGCATAAAAAATAAAACAAAAATGTGGAAGAAGTTATGGAAAATGTTTTCCACTTTTCAAAAGTGGAAAACATTTTCCTCATCTTTGAAGGTTGTTTTTTCCATGGATGGAAAACATTTTCCTTGAGTAGTTCATTTTCCGTGAAATGAACACCCGAAAATTCGGAAAATATTTTCTTGGAAGTCATTTTCCGTGAAACGAACGGAGCCTTGATCGGATGAACTCAATTGACGAAGTATGAAACTATTGAGAGAATGACATTTTGAATCGAACGGAGCCTAATTGATCAGATGAACTCAATTGATGAAGTATGAAACTATTGAGAGAATGACATATTGAGTGTTAAAATTTGGCATAGGGATACTTAAGTGCTAAAAGTCAGAAAGTAACATTTAAATGCTAAAATCGGAGAAAATAAATCAGTTAAGTGTTAACGGTGAGAAAATCTTGCCAAAATATTGACAGGATGATTTTCTAGCGAGACAAATGTAAAACGATGTCATTTTGCATTTTTTTGTTGAGTCAACTCTTTGGCGAGCCATGTGGGCAAGCAAAATTAATAAAAAATTGTCATGTAGGATTTCTAACGGAGTTCGCCAGAGGTGGTCCCATTTAAAAAAAAAAAATGGTATTTAAGTGTCTTCTTGCCCCAACTTTTTGCACTTGAGATGTTCTTTTGTCTGAAACTATTTATTACTAAATTGGCAAAATGAAAATGATTAAAATTAAGACTTTTTGAATAATTTTCACGATACATTTCAAGAAGTACCCGATTGACCATTGAATAATCATGGAATATCGGATAGCATTTATCATACTTTTCCTTGTATCATAACACTTTAATTTTGAAAGAGGATATTACTTTTTGTAAATTTTCGAAGGAACAAGACTTGAATTTTTGTTGTAATGTTCAAATCTGATTATTGTCATGTTATATTAACAAAAAGATCTTCTGTAGACTAATCAATTCATTTCGTTAGTTTCGCAAAAAATGATAAATGATCGGATTGAAAAATATTTTCCTAAATATTATCACTTATCTTGCTTGAAATAATTGTTTTGCAAAAAATGACATATTTGAAAATCATTTTTTAAAATGATTGCTTGAAATAATTAGACCATAATTATTTGGTTTTGTTTTGTAGCATTCTAGCCTTTGCTTTGCTTCGATTCGCTTTATCATAAAAGTCTGTGTACTTCTCATGTATCCTTTTGAGCCATGAATCTAATTTTTTCCGATAAAAAGATAAAATAATTTGTCATTGAAAGATATTTTCATTATTGATAGCACTTTGTCTCTGAACATTAACACTAGCACCAACAAAAATAGAAATCTTTTAATCATTGTCATTAAAATGTCAAGAGATATGACTTTATCCCTTTCATAATATTGTTAATCACACTTCTAATGTGATTGGTGCTAGCAGGTGGAGTAATGGATTGATATGAGATTAATGAGTTATTGCCAAAGATTTGGCCTTTTTTACCATTTCCGCTGTCATCTTTCCATTCTTGCTGTCCCATTTTTCTTCTGGCATGGCTTTCATTCAAATCGGTTTGATATCAGCTCAACAGTCCTAAAGTTTAGGATTATTCTTAGAATAGAGCTTTGCCAACCTTGGATTGCGATATGAAATTTATCTGGATCATCCGATTTAGAGCTTTGAAGAAAAAGCGGATCTAATCTGGACCACGAACAGGATACTCCAAGTATTGCAATTCAGGTTGCTACGTATCCAAAACCCGCGGCTGCTGGCGTGGGTGCAGCCGTCAATTTGTGGATTTGATTCCGACTACTGCTCGCCATTGCTGTCCTTTCTCAAAGCAGTATTCATCCCCAATTAAGCCCAGCTTTATTTTGCTCCGTTCCTCTGTTGCGTCTAAAGAAGAAAGGTTTAATTGCTTGAAGAAATCCAATCAAGTACAGACCCGGTCCAATGCAATCCAAACTATGTTTGCTAGAACTTTTGCTTTTAACTGTTGGACTATATGGGCTTTATATTTGGTAAGTCAAGTCAAGTGTTGCATTAGACCCAAAAAATTTAAAAAAAAAGTCGCGTGTTGCACGTTAATTAATTTCGAAAAATGACAAAAAGAACTACTGTTTAGTGTTTTCCCATGAGCCGCCCTTTTTCCACCATTTGTTTTTGCCAAAACACTCTTTAAGACGGAATTCTAACTACATTAGTTTATCCCACATTTCCACTGTTCTATAAAGGTGTCTCCTTTTTTGTGTCAAGTCACTTTTCTTCATTTGTTTTTTTTTTTTTTTGGGGTCCTTTATCCACTTTCCCTTATCTTCTTCCTAATTTTGGATCTCTCCCATGCGTCCTCTATGAGCAAGAGAAATATTGGGTGAGCCAGCCCCCTCGTGTCAGTGTGTACTCCACCCAATCAAGAAACAAAACGTGGAGCCATGTTAGCGATTGGTCCCCGCTGGTTTTTCCGCACAAAAAATTTGATTTTCATCTTTTCTACATTCAATTAAGATGTAATTTTTTGATTTCTTTTTGTGCAATTTGATTCTTTAAATTTTATTGCTTTAATATTACGAAAAATCCCAAACTAATGTTGTGACAAATTTACCAAAAATTAATTTTTCATAGAAAACCTCGAGCTGAAATATTTGTGAAAATTTCTTTATTTTTTTTCGTTAAATAGGATTAATACCACAAAAAAATCATAAACCGACATATCTATAGCAAGTGGATTGTAAAATCTCAAATTGGTATACCCGTTAACTGTCACATTTCAACTTAATAATTTGATGACAAAATTTAATGAAAACTAGCAAATGGTAAGTTTATTACATATGTACTTAGTTTTGGGTTTTTCGTGGTATTAATCTAATTTTATTTTGTTTATTAGGCCGCGCTTAATTGTTTGAATTTCCAAATAAGATAAGACTAGATTGGACGGGATAAGAAATCCCTGGATTTCTATAAATTCTATCCACCATTAGTAAATTGCAGATTTAAATTTGGATTTATTCACATCATATGATGTACATTATTAATATAATGGCACATTCTCATAGTACACGTGCCTTCTTTATTTTTATTTGTCTTATTTATTTATTTTTCCTATTTTTATTTAGTTATTTTCCTTTTTATCTCTTTTTTCCCTTCCATCATTCTCTAATAAAATTTTATTAAATGGTAAACTATACTAATATATCTAAAATAATTAAATATGTAATAAATTTAAATATATATTGATATTTAAATATTGAATTTATATTATAAGATATAATTAAATTCGAATATATAAATAAAAATAAGAATAAAATTTTAAAAATATAATTTTATTTTTTGTTATTTAAAATTTTTGCACTAGAATTCAAATATTATTTAGATTGAAATATAATTTAGATTTTAGTAATTTAAGAAGCTTGTTATTTGAGAAAAATAACTCTTTATTATAGATAGTAGAAATCATATCTACCTTTATTCCACCTCCTATAAGATAATTTTATCCGACTATATCACTCCTACATTTGGCTTTATCCTATCTCTCTCTCTCTCTCTCTCTCTCTTTTTGGGTTGGTTGCTTTATTTTGTCTTAAGTAGGCACTAAATGCAAGATTTGATATATTTGATCATATTTCGAATTTTATCTTGATAGTTAAATGTAGCCTTAAATCATTTGATTCTCTTGATTTATCCAATTAAATGCTTTGTTTACTCATTGTACTTAATACTTCTACAATTTCATATTTCTTGTTTTTTCTCTCATGTTTTCTGCTCATTTGGTTCTAGTTAGTATCACGCCTCATTTTTTGTTAAATAAGCAGTGCTGCGTTATTAATTAATATGAGAATTTAGTTTGAGTAGTTGAGGGAAGGATAGGATTGTAAGAATTGAGAAAGTTAGATGACTTGATTGTAGGAAGAATCAAACCACATAAATCTAGAAAGCTAAATAACTTAATTGAAAAAGTAGAAGTTAGAAAATTAAATCACACAACAATCGAAACTTAGGGTTATTTTGTTTTGAAAAATGAAAGATTTGAAAAATATTTTCCTAAAAATAACCGCTTTATCACTTATGAAAATGAACAAATCAAAAAATCTATTATTCATGAAAATATTTAGACAAATTGTTATCAATAATAAAACACTTTTAAGTGATTGATTATTTCAAGTAATATAAAAGATTATTTTTATGAAAAATGTTTTTTGAAATCATCTGTTTTTGCAAAACAAATGGAGTCAAACTCTATTCGATTTACGGAAAATAACTTCAAGAGATTGTTTCTGGATTTTCCAACGTTTGGCTTTGACGGAAAATAAATTTATTAAGAAAAACATTTTTCACCAATGAAAAATACATTCAAAAGTGAGAAAAATGTTTTTCGCCAAACACTTTCTTTGATCAAACACAAACATTTTCTTTTCAAACACCATTTTTTTTAAATAGTTTGGAAGAAGAAAAATATAAAGAAAAGGAAAAGAAAAGAAAAATAAATAAATAAAAAATAAAAAATCCAAAATTTTTTGATAATTTTCCCTAGAAAATTAAATTAGACAGAATGGCGGAAAATATTTTCTAACTTATTTTCAGGCTTTTATTCAAACATCAAAACTATTATAATTTTCTTAAAAATGACTTCTCAAAAGATATTTTTAAAAATATCATATTTTTTTGAAACGAATGAAATTTTTAAAAAAATCTACAGTCAATCAATGTATGATGTTATAAAGGTAATAATGATCTCGATTTTGCACTTTCCATGTCGGTAAACGCGCTTCGTTGCCCATCTTTCGCTTCAACTGAAGATAACATTGAAATCCCTAAACAACTCCAACCACAAAATCTGTTCTTTTACGGCAAGGCTTCCCTGGATTTCCACGCGCTGAGGCCGCGCACGCGCGAGAGAAATCTCACCTGGACCCGGCAAGCGAAATCCTAGCTGTCGGTAGACCCCGGGGCCCACATGTCGGTCCCACGTTTATCCAACGGTCACCAGCTCGGTTCCGACACTGTTGCCCTTGCCGACCTGGCTACGGTTCCGATGCGGGGCAAGGAAAGGAAAGGAAAGGAAAGGGGAGTCATCTTGAATCGAGCGACGGGTCAACCATGATTACTTCGATGTCGGTAAGGAGTAGGAGAGGCCGCGTTGCTGGCGCTTTCCACTTGGACCTCTCAACGGTGTCCCCGTCCCGCACCATCCCATCCCCATCCCCATCTCCTTGATTTCAACGCCCCACCAAAGTACCCCAAAGGAGTCTTGAATTTGAAAGCTTAAACCCCTCTCCCCGCCCCCCCGCTTAGGCTCCTGCAAATCTTCCCGGTTGATCACGTGTTTAATGCAGATTTGCCCGGACAGCATCCATCTTGACCCCCAAAGTGGAACTTTTTCGCGACATACCCTTTTGGGTCGCCCCAGCAGAGCGAGGAGGAAGAGAAAGGAGCCGCCTTTTTCACGTGTGGAGGGCTGAATCTGAGACGGGCAGGTCGCGTCTTGCTGGTTTAGCGCATTTGGGTTGATGGGTTTCGTGCTCGGGCTCGTGCTCGGGATCACTCTCGGGCTCGCTCTCGTCATCGGGTTCGTGAAGTCGGAGAATGCCCGATCCAGGCGGCGCTCTCAGCTTGTCAGTAGTCGCGGTTTCTTTACTGATCTGGAGTGCTGTTGATTTCTTTGCGTATATCTTCTGATTTTTGAAGTGGGTTTGTGCGTTTCTTGGTTTTTTTGTTTTTTTCATCAGGCGGCTGCCGTTGCGGCTTTCTCCAGGTTGACAGTGGAGGATACGAGGAAGATCTTGCCACCTGAATTTTACCCTCCGTGGGTCGTCTTCTCTCAGAGGCAGAAGTTGAGTTTATATCTCTCTTTACTTTTCCTACATTTAGCTCCTATGGTCGATGGTTTGCTTGAGTTAGGTTTACTGATTCGATCAATTCGTGCTTCTACAGTTGGACTGGCTCAATTCTCTTCTGACCAAGATCTGGCCTTATGTTAATGAGGTAGCATTTCTGGGTCTCGCTGTTTATTCCCTTGAGATGTATAATTTCTGGGCAACTGTTTGTTTCTCATGAGGTGGTGGGGTTCTGCTGTTGCAGGCGGCATCTGAGCTGATAAAGGCTAATGTTGAGCCCATTTTGGAGCAATACACGCCTGTAATATTATCGTCCATCAAGTTCTCCAAGTTTACTCTGGGTACCGTGGCTCCACAGTTTACAGGTGGGTTGATCCGACTTTCTCTTTAGAACTTGGTGTTGCATACTCTGTTTTTTGTTGTGCCTTATCCAATCGGTGTGACCTATTTACCTTTAAGATGGCATGCGATGAAGCAAGAATTAGTCTTATTTGCAATGAATGCATTCGTCTTCCAGAAGCCAGTTGTTGGGTATTTACAAATTTGGACCTTGCCGTCCTATGACTTTATTCCGAACTCATGATGCTTAACTTCGTCTTAGTCATCCGAAAACACCTTAATCAAGAGTTACATAAATCTTTCTTGATTACTCAGCAACAACATTCTTTTGGACAGTCTCGGAGTTGGACCATAATTTTACATGCATTTGATTATGAGGCCTGATGATGAAATAGAGAAAGATGTCTGTTTGAAACAAGTGCTACATCATTTTCAATGCTTGGCTTTTGTTATTTTCACTTACATCTACATTGGCTTCTGCAATGATGGGGATATCGCTCAGCTTGTTGGTGATGCTATTCATAACAAGGGATGGAGAATACTGTCTCATCCTGCCGCTACTTTTTCTCCAGTAGAAAGGGGGCTGCTTTTATGGTTTATGTCAATAAGGAAATAAGATAAAGAACAGGGGTGATGCATGGAACATAGAGAGTGAAATATTATTTTGAATCTGTTGGTAAGAGTTGCAGATGCCATATCTAATCATGGATGCTGCTTCCAGGAGTTTCAATTATTGAAGATGGGGGCGATGGGGTGACTATGGAGTTGGAGATGAATTGGGATGGAAATCCAAGCATTATACTGGACATAAACACTAGACTTGGAGTAGCACTGCCTGTGCAGGTAATTTTCATGTGCTTGCTGAAAGCTGTTTTTCAAGAGGATCGCTTTTTAAATTTTTTGCTGATCAAGCGTATTGGTTACATCCCTACCATCCTAAATAATTGTAAGGCTTACCCTTTAGGTCCGTTTCCTTAGAAATTTCCGTTTGGAAGTGCTACATCTGCTGCAATTAACAATTGCAAGAAAATAGGCAACTCATAACAAGTTGCTACTTACTATTACAAATGGTTATACAAATGTTTCGATGTAAAATTTGGTTAATGATTTTGACTTCTTTTCTCATCACATTAAATATGACATGATTTATGAATGTCAAGAAGTTGCATATTGTCTTTTAGTTTAGGAGATTGAGATTCGTGATTTGAGTGTTTTAGAAAATAATCAAATTTTTTCTTTTGAGTAGGTAAAGAACATTGGATTTACTGGGGTTTTCAGGTTGATGTTTAAGCCGCTTGTGGATGAGTTTCCTTGCTTTGGAGCTGTATGTTTTTCTCTCAGACAAAAGGTACAGCATCTTCCCTTTTATCCTTGTTTCTGCTGATGGTAGGATGATTGCTAGTTCACGGATCTTTTAAAACTTCACCTATCCATCTGCAGAGTTAGAGATTAAATTGGTTGAGATGTATTTTGCCAGACCAAGATAATCTAGTTTTCGTTGTCCAGTAAGATAACCGCTTCTATTTTTTTTTTTTTTTTTTTTCCTGGCCAATGATAATCTAGTCCAGTCTATAATCTGGTTCATCTGGACTTTTTGCTATGTTTTGTTTTCTTTTGATAATTGGTCAAGCATATTCTATTGAAAACTGCCCTGGATGTGTGCCAGTTAGTTACACAACTTCCTGCTACTACTAAATCTCTCTCTCTCTCTCTCTCTCTCTCTCATATGCAAGCACAAATTTAACTGTGCTACTCACATGCTGGACATTTTCCCATATAAAGGGTAATGTGCATGATCCCACTCATTCTAATCCTCAAATTGCAGAAAAAGCTGGATTTAACATTAAAAGTCGTGGGCGGAGACATATCTACAATTCCAGGACTCTCCTCTGCAATTGAGGTGAGCCGAATTGTCTCCTTTCTCTTCTATAAGTACCTCCTGTGCCCTTGGGATTGGTAGAGTAATGACTGATGATGTTATCCCAGGACACAATACGTGATGCTGTTGAAGATTCAATTACATGGCCTGTTAGGAAGGTTATTCCTATACTGCCTGGGGATTATAGGTATGTAAACGCACAGACGAGAACAGCTGAACATCTATCTGATTAGACAAATTCTCTGCTGCCAGCACTTCATATTTATTTCGCATTCATGTTGGAGAGAAGTGCTGTCTGCAAGTTAATATGAGGAAAAATGGGGTCATGCACCATCTGTTATGATGCATCATGGACCAGATTAAGAAAGAGGTGAATGTGGGAAATCCCAGTAAATGTGAAGCAAATTGAGATATAGAAGAAATTTAATGAACTACAAGTTTGGTTCATTGACTCATTTTTCTTCGTTAGAATGACAAACCTCATGAGGACTTGTCAAGATACGAAGTGGATTTAGTGTAGGTAGAAATGCATTCAAATAGCAGGTAACGGAATAATCTCCTTATGAGAGGAATGGTTAGAATAGCAGTTGGGACATCCCTTACAAGCTATTGGTGATTGGATCTGAGCTGCCTCATTCTTCTTTAGCTTCAATGAAAGATGGAAAAAGATGGAAAAATGAAGAATATATTCTAGGATCAACATCAAAATATTTAGGTCTAATGTGGGAAAGTCCTAACAATGATATCGCAGATGTGGATTGAATCATTTCTAGTTCTTCAAATAGTATCTTCTTGTATGGAGCTTGCACATGCGATCTTGGAGAAGATAGTGCTTGAAAGTAATTTGATCAAGAGGAATGCTGGATTACAACTTGTGTAGTATAGCTGTTATTGTAATTTTAGCCTCATGTTAATAGTATATTGGTTCTTTGGAAATGAGGTTGCAAAATTTCAATGTTTTGTCCTTATGCTAGGAGGGTTAATACCTTTTCTTGTTCAGTGACCTAGAGTTAAAGCCTGTTGGAATGTTGGAAGTGAAACTTGTCCAAGCAAAGGAGTTAACAAACAAGGACCTCGTTGGGAAATCAGATCCTTACGCTGTGTTGTATGTCAGGCCTCTTCGTGATAGAATGAAAAAGAGCAAAACAATTGTGAGTTCCTTAGCAGTTGCTTGGTCCTTGAACTCTTTAATTTTTGAAACTAACAGTGGAAGAACTATTTTTTCAGAACAATGACTTGAATCCAGTCTGGAATGAACACTTCGAATTTATTATCGAGGAAGCATCTACTCAGCACTTGGTGGTTAAAATATATGATGACGAGGGATTCCAGGCGGCTGAGTTGATTGGGTGTGCTCAAGTACAGCTAAAGGACCTTGAACCAGGTAAAGTGAAGGATGTGTGGTTGAAGCTGGTCAAAGACTTGGAAATCCAAAGAGATAATAAATACAGGGGGGAGGTGAGAATACGGGTTTTTGTTAAATGTTTCATAGTCCTTTCTTTTTTCTTTAATCTACTCTTCGACCTTTATAGACCCCTGTCTATTTTTTGTTCCTTCCGCCTTTTCTACCATCCAAACCATAATATAAGGAGAAAATGGTATAGTGCAAATAAAGGAACTTCCTCTGTATCTCCAGACCCCTAGTAGAATTGCACACATTTTGGCTGCCTGGCACACTTATTGGTTTCTTCATCGTCGGTTCTCAAATTGGCCTGGCTGTTTTCTGAATTTCGTACTGCTGGAAAACTTGTATAAATGCCCATCTCTCGAGCAATTTTCTGAATGTTGAAGAAATAGCAAATTCCACTGGCTAAAAAATCAATGTGATGCTATTTGTGGGAAGTGCTATCCATGTCATTAGAACTAACTTCTATGTATTGCCATCATGACTTTACTCTTCTCTTTTCTGTATCATGAGCTAAACATATTTCTTGCAGAATGAATTATTTATCCCCTCTGTTATGTTCAAAACCTAGGTGCATTTGGAGTTGCTGTACTGTCCCAACGGGATGGAGAATGGTTTTACCAATCCGTTCCAGCGTGATTTTTCAATGACCTCTTTGGAGAGGGTTCTAAAAGGTGGAGCGAATGGTCTTGAAGTTACTGAAAATGGAAATGGAAATATGCCGAAAAAGAGGGATGTAATTGTCAGAGGAGTACTTTCTGTCACTGTGATATCCGCCGAAGATTTACCACCCTCAGATCTGATGGGCAAAGCAGATCCATATGTTGTAGTGAGCATGAAAAAATCTGGATTGAGAAATAAAACCAGGGTCAGTTTTTTGTTGTGCATGCCTTTGATTGTAAAAATTTCCTGTTTGCTTTTAACCTTCAATAAATATCTTTGCATCATCGCTAAAAAATCCGTCGACTTTTCTACTTGTATATGGCATACCTTATTCTTTTAATGAATAGCTAAGACTGGTTCTATGAAGAATTTATGCTTTAATCTTCGTGTTCTGCCGTGTAAATACTAATAAACAGTATGACCTTCATCAAGTTAGAAAATCCATGCCAATAGGGTAATTTCGGACATAAGAGATTGTCTTGTTTTGCTTTCTAGTATTTCCAAGCTTCTAACAAGGACTCTTTGTTTTTCAGGTTGTGAATAACAGTTTAAACCCTGTTTGGAATCAAACATTTGACTTTGTTGTAGAAGATGGCTTACATGATATGCTGATTATCGAAATCTGGGATCACGACACATTTGGGAAGGTAACATTGCTCTCTTTTATTGTTTTCTTTTTTATTATAAGGATCAAATTAGGGCAATTTTTTGTTTCGGAATAACAACCAGAGAAGGAGAATCGCCTGTTCTAAGGACCAGCTTTTACATGCCCTTTATTTGGTCAAAGCTTTGGATTCTCTAGTCTTTGTCTTGTCATTTATTTTAAATTTCCAGATTATATTTGGGTAAGTTCGACCAGGAGGAAGTACTTCACATAGATTGGATAGTGGAGAATTCTAGTTTTCGGCCTCGTAATTTCAAAATTATGTTTAATAATGGGCCATAGGGTAGACAGAGGCGAATGGAGACTTACGAATTGATACCTATATATCATCATTTGCTTCACTGTTAAACCAAAAAACTATAGATTTCAGTTTGCTTCATCGTTGGTGCCATCGTTGGTGCCTGTTATCCCAAACCTGCACCTGTAATTGAGACCTTCCATTATAGGGTGCTTAATGAAGAATGGGTATCCGTTCCCTTTGTCAACTTATACATGGAAAATCAATCCATTTCCACGTCTTTAATATTCTCAAAGAATTCTACTATGAAGGGAACGGAGTCATGTTTTCTTGTTTTTACGTGCTTTGGTTGGTAGATTCTTGCACATACATGGATACCCTATATTTGGTGGACTATGTACTATCGTTGAAAATTGATTCATATCTGGTTGTTTTCCTGTTGCATTCTTCTACTTGGAAAGTGATGTGAATTCGCCGACTGGGACTATGACATGCATTGTAGTTGTAGTGATGTTTGTCACAACATAATAGCTTTGTCAGAGCAAATTTTGGTCTTAGTTCTTTGGGTGCACTGTTCGAGGCATTTACCATTTTGTCTTCTTATCAATCGTGTAGGATTACATGGGAAAATGCATATTTACGCTGACTCGAGTCATATTGGAAGGGGAATACAAAGATAGCTTCCCCGTGGATGGAGCCAAATCTGGTAAACTGAATTTGCACCTCAAGTGGATGGCACAGCCGATTTACCGGGACTCATGATAAATTCCTTGTCCTGTCCAAGGGATCGAAATTTTTTGGCCTGTGAAGGCTGGGACGATAAGCTTCCCATATACGTTAATGAAGAAAATAGTGGCAATCATTTAGTGGTAAGCTGATCAATAAAGCATGTGGTTGAGGGGGGTGCTGAGGGAGCTAATGGTATAGTGGTGTAAATAATCTCTTTAGAAAGGATTGATCTGTTGTAGATTGCTGGGGTTTCGTCGGAAATACATAGACAGTTTGGAGAAAAATAGTGAGATTTTGAGACCCCATACCGCACCCGACTGTCTTTCCTATTCTTTTTTATCTCTATTTTAGGTTTGACGTCATATTGGTATTTCATGCTGTTACTTTCGCCACCCTTTCATTTCAGGGAAGGAGGTCCAAATTTTATACCATAAGAAGCTTGTGAGCTTGTGATACATTCTCTTTCCCCTTCCCACCAAAAGCTCTGGTGCTCATTTTCATTCAACCTTGAAAGTGTGTTGGATTGTGGTTCACAAGCTATGGATAATAGTCTCTTCTTCATACTGATTTCGTCTGTCCTATGCAATTAGTATCGCGAAGTTTCCCTCATCTTGCTCTACTGTCTCTTCCAAGAGAGCAGGGGAAAAATGACAGGCGACTGCACATAGTATCTGCTAATTATTTTTGATATAAACATTCGCTTGCTTCGGTCTTTGATCGTGTCTGCGAAGTCGGTATAGACTTGCATCACAGAGAGTTCAGAAGCAGCTCGACCGAAACTCCTTAGCCCTACAGGTAAATTCCATAACCTTTCCCCTTGGGTTATAGTTGGCAGCCCTCAAGAAAAGTAGGAGGATTTGTAACCCAACTGGTACATTTCCAAGGGTTATGATGTACAAACAAGAGGCACAAAAGTGGATAGCGCATCTTTTCAAATCTTATACTCACATACCATACATCTATGGTATTTTACGTCATATCACGTCGGCACATGTCAGGTCATCATCCTTACTCAGAGGTTGAGATGGATGAGAATTGCATCTAATTCAAATTACGGGGTCGTCTCAATCTTGGGGAAACATCAATCTTCTCACGATTCTCGATGGACGTACGAGCTAAATAGTAAAAGACAATTTCGATTCATGAAGAATATGCATTATGAATGTTAGAAGAAGCCTTGGATCAAGTGAATTTTCCGTGAAACCAAACTTCATGGTCCAACTATGGTAGCCTCAATCAACCTTGTTCATGTAAAAGAACATATTCAAGGTACATGCATTACATAAGCAGACACAAAAATCGCTTGGCAAATTTGGCAAATTACGTAAAAGTAATCATCTTAAAGTATATGGGGATTACATATCTCAGTCACTTATATGCAAGTTATTCAAGAAGAAGCTCAACACAAGCCTTCCTCCCTCTCTCCCTCTCTCCCTCTCCCTCTCAGATCATCTTGTCATCGCTTGGCTTGTGGGAGGGATGATTTCCCCTCGTTGTTGCCTCTGCTCATGTAGAATACCTGCGATCACGCCTTGGTAACCTGCTTGAACACCACACACAAAAACACGAGCAGTCGTCGTTCGATCCTTTTTACGACCTCAGGACTTTCTTTTTCCTTAGTTCATATGGACAGAGAACTTCTCCTTATCTTTGCTTTTGGGCTGAAATATAAGGGAAAATGGAAGTTTCGATACTAGCCTTTAAAAGGGTCTAGGCCGCGGTAGTTAAGCTCCCGGAACTCCTGGCAGAGTGAGCAAAGTGGGCACAGAGTGTGGGCGAGTCGGTCGGTGGGTGGCGTCTCCGCTATCTGAAACGCGTTCCGCAGCCTCATTCTGTACCGATTCTGATGTTCCAATGGCACATCACCAGGAACAAGGAGAAGTACAGAAATGAACCTGTCAAGCAACCTATGTATATGCACACATTGTGGAGGTCATGAATGAGAACACTAAATTTCATATGAAAGAAACTTTGTGGGCGCCATTGCATGACTTAAGTAGCGGATGGTAGAAGCTACTGACGTATTCTGATAACATGTTGGACAAATCGGTCTTCCCAAAATTTTAAGTTAGTTTGGAAGCACATCAATAGTATATCTACAACATATTTCTAAATGTTCATAACGATGCAGAGAAAAAGTTACCATCATGGTGTTTCCTTGAGATCTTCACAAAAAAGAGAGCACATTATAAGCCCCGACACCCACTCATATTCCAGGACCATACGATCTTGTTACAAGACATGCGCCAAGCCAAAGCAAGTTACTCTTGAAAGTCTAAATTTCACTTATGTAAAATTTGATGACAAACATTTTCCATGGACCAAGTTGAAGTATTTATATATATTTAACCGTGTATTGATCTAACGATTTGAGTTTTTTAAATAGTGGGTAGTGAAACCCTCAAGATTCTCTTGATGATGTCACATATAGAAGGTCCCGAGTCAAATATTTTTAAACTCCTTAGTAGACTCCTCAATTATAGTTTGACGCTTTAGTCTCAGGCTAAAGGTCAGCCTATACACGTAACGACTTGCTCAAAGGTCACGTGGCTGAATAATTTCTCAGTATATATGATCATCAATATACATTATATACACACATGTCCATCTAAACATATAGCATTAAAAGAGAGACAACTTACTGGTGCTGCCATTGTTCACTATCTCAGCAATCTGGCCGAATGTTACGCGTGGTGCCACTGTTGTTATTATTGCTGCAATAAATGTATGTATTCCCTTTGAATTATTAGAAAAACAGTGTTGAGAAATATTCTATGTGCTTATGCATCTGATGTACTGTGCGAGAAATAATATCCAAATAAATTTATGAATCTAAATGCAAGCTGGTGAGAGTGCGCGACAAGGATTGGCATCTAAATATGAAATTACTACTATTTTGAATCTAATTTAGTGAGCTAGATCAAACAACATGTCCCCTATCGGATCGATCGATGCCAGCCTAGAAATTATATTTTGCTCTAGTACCAGGAAACTACTTCGCCAAAAAAAAAGAAGAAAAAAAAGATAATATGTGTCAAAATGTCATAGTGGTCTTAAACAAAAATAAAAATAAAAATAAAGAGAAAGGCAATGCTATTCCATTGTCGTTTTCAAGAGAAAATTACAAAAAAAGTTACAAATCTATTGTATTTGTGCCAATTCAGTTGTTAATCTTTCAATTTGGCCCATTTAGTCTTAAACCTTGATAATTTGCCAATGTAGTTTATTAGGCTAATTTCAATTGGGAACTGATGATGTGGAAGCCAACCATTCTATAAGGCATCACCAATTCTCTTTCTTTTCCTTTTTTTATTGTCAAGAGCCTGTGGGGGCCCGTCAGGCACCTGTCAAGGCACAGTGACCCTCACTAGCCACCACGTGAGGGCTCGTTGTTAAGCCATTGGAGAGGGCCGTGATCCCTTGATGGCTATGACCCTTGCCGTGGTTGGTGAGAACTTGCAACTCTTGCCTAGCTCTTAAGTGAGGGCCACAACCCTCACTAGCGGTTGACAAGAGCTTGAAAACCCTTGCCCAATGGCCAACGGGGTTCGCTGAGCCTTGGCTAGTGGTCAGCCTCCCCTTATTGGCCCCTAACAAAGAAAAAGAAGAAGAAAAAAACATTAAAAAATAAAAAAATTTAATTTTTTTTTATATTAGTGTCAATTGTGTCATGTAGGACTATTGACATTTATGTTTGCAATTTTCAACTAAAATTAGCCGGATGGATTACATCGATAAATTATCGAAAGATTTATGACTAAAATAGCAAAATAAAAAGGTTTATGACTGAATTGACACGAATAAAATAGATTTATGAATTTTATAGTAATTTTCTCGCATTTCTTGCCTTTGGTAGTCCTCTTACATAGAATGAAAAGTTAAATGGTATGTTTGGTTTAGCATTTTGAAAACTCATTGGAAAAATGCAAAGCAGTTTAGTTTAAAGTCCTTTAAGTAAATGCAAAGGCCCTTTGGTAAATTATGCTTTGAGAAGTAATTTTGAGAAAAATGCTGTTTGGTAGAAAACACATTCGAAAAGCTCTTTGGGTGATTAATATTAGTTTTTTTAAATTTATTTATTTAAAATTGAAAAACTAATGTATGCAACTTTTTAAATATAAATTTTGAACATATATATAATTTTAAAAAAAAGACCAAATCTTTCCTTGAAATTTTTTAATTTTTATTTGTTTAAAGTTGAAAAAAATATGGTATGCAACTTTTTAAATATGAACTCGAAAATAATGCTAAAAAATCAAATACATATATATATAATTTTTTTCTTAAAAAAGACTAAACCCTTCATCAGAATTTTTAAATTTTTAATTGTTTAAAATTGAAAGAAAAATAATGTATGCAACTTTTTAAATATAAATTTTAACAATCATACTAAAAAAATTCAAATACATATATAATTTTTTTGAAGAAATACCAAACCCTTTATTGGAACTTTTTAATTTTTTTTTGCTTAAAATTGAAAAAAAAAAAATGATGTATGCAACTTTTAAATATAAATTTTCAAAATAATGTTGAAAAATAAAAAATACCTATGTATATATGTATATTTTAAAAGACTGAATCCTGCGTTGAAATTTTTAAATTTTTATTTGTTTAAAATTGAAAAAATAATGTATGCAACTTTTTAAACATAAAATTGAAAATAATGCTAAAAATCAAATACATATATATATATTTTTTAAAATAAAATATATATATATATTTTTTTTTTTTTAAAACAAAACCGACCAAACCCTTCATTGGAATTTTTTTAATTTTAATTTTTTAAATTGAAAAAATAATGTATGTAAATTTTCAAATATAGATTTTAACAATAATGTAGAAAAAATGAAATATAAATATATATATATATTAAAATATATATATATCCTTTGTCGGAATTTTTTAATTTTTATTTATTTAAAATTGAAATAATAATGTATGCAACTTTTTAAATATAAATTTGAAAATAATGCAAAAAAATCAAATGCATATATATATATATATTTAAAAAAAAAAATTCTTTTTTTTTAAAGACCAAACCCTTCATCGGAATTTTTTAGTTTTTATTTTTTAAAATTGAAAAAAATAATGTATGGAACTTTTTAAATATAAATTTTGACAATAATGCTAAAAAAATCAAATATATATGCTAAAACAATCAACTATATAAATATTTTTTTAGAAAGACCAAAATATATTTAATTTTTAGCATATATATTTTGATTTTTTTAGTATTATTTTGGCATTTAAAAAATAATAACTAGAGCAAAATAAGAAATTTGAAGAATGAGTGAAAATAGTTTTGAAAAAAAAAATAAGTTTCAACATTTGAAAATGCTTTGAAAGCTCAAAACTAATCCTTATGTATTTCCCGAATGGGCTTTAGAGGCTGAAAGCCCTTTGAGAATGCTGAACCAAACGCACCCTATGTTGCTGAAAATTTAGTCTTTAATGTCATCACAAACTTATTTGATTAATGTCAAAATAATGAATACACAATATTGGATGCATAAAATTACCTCTCGATAATCTCCTGGGATACTTGAGCTTTAATCCTACGAGTGTTAGATTTATAAGTACATATACTTTTTCAAAAAATATATTTATATACAACTGTTGACACCTAAATTTTGACAACCCAATTATCTATTAAAAATTAGGGATTAATTTTAACCCTAAACAAAAATATCAGAATTAAATTGCATAATATATAGTTTTAGGAGCATTTTTTTTTAATTACATTTGCAATTGACCGGCGATAGATGGATTTGAATCAATGGTGGGAGAATTTGGTCAAGCTCATTATTCTTTAAAGGAGTCTATCTTAATGCAAAGGTGAAAATTGCTAATTAAGTTTGATCTTAGGAAATATTGAGGCAAGCTAGGATAATGATATCAATAAATCTTTCGGTCGCCTAGCAAGCAATCGGTATGATTCTCAAGGTACTTGTGTGTGTGCTTAAAAGGAGCAAGTAAGCCACAGTTGATTCTGTTAATCGTGGAGAAAAAGAAAGAAGGGGCAGAAAGAATTCTTTTTGCTGACCTAGTGAATACAAACATGCAGATAAAGATACCGAAGGAAGAGGGCATGAAAAGATCAGCATTATTCATAGATGGAAAGGAACTTTTAAAAGAAATTTTGGTGCATGGAAGAGGGGAAATACATTGTGTAAACGAGCTGTCTTTCTTCAAAAAGAAAAGAAGGACATGATTCTTCCATGAGGACGCGTGGATTCGCAATACATACAAAGGAAAAAGTGGAAAAAAGAAAGATAGATAGATTCTCACAAAAGAGGGAAGTCGAATACGTGACACTATTTCATATATTCATGTTTCCCCTTTTGAAGTTCAGAGTCGGCTAGTATAAAAGTATGACGATCAAGAAAAGGGGGGTCGGCACTTCTATACTAAAAGGCACGTTGAGAGATATACACTTGAGAGAGAATAAAGAGAATGAACTCTCTCTGCCGAACCGAGGAGGCCCTTTGCCGCAGCGTCACACCCGAGCCGCCCGAGTTATCGCCGCTACACCGTCTTTGCCGCGTCGCCCCCTGCAGCGATGACGGACTCGCTGCTGTGACCTCTTTGCCTTTCCGATGGGCTGCTGATCTGGTGCCAACTTCCTACCGTCGTGACCAGGCCTCAACGAGCCCAGCTCAACCGAGACGATGATGGAGCTACCGCCTTCCTCGCGCTCAACTGTTGCTTGATTCGCTGCTGCCCCGGTGGGACCGTAATTTCTCCTTGCAGCAATCACTCGAGCAGCCCTCGCATCCCCGACAATCCACGATCTGCTGCTTTTGCTATACCACGAAATAGCACACCTCAGGGACGCTTGAACCACTACAGCCTTGTTCGGAGTCAGCGAGGACTCCCGCAAGTTCCATCTAGCCTGGCGATGCCCTGAAGTGTTTTCTTCTGACTCACCGACAATCACCAAACAGGCTTTTGCGCTTCGTTCGTATTCATTCTTTGCAGGTTTCGTCGAAGTCCAAAGAGGGCCACACAATTCAATACGAGTTCACACATTGAACATACGGCCACAATTGAGAGCATAGAGAGAGAAGAAATCGTGAGGGGATCGGCCATGATCCACAATTGAGAAACAGCATATTGAGAGAGCTTCAAATCCGCTAGTTCTGGACGAGCTCCAAATCCCATCGACATCGCTGCTTGCTGGCCTGAAAGTGTCGTCTCTTTTGCTCGCTGTCCCGAAACCACCAGCGGCTCTACTTTGTCTCGGACAACGCCTTTAGCTCCTGATCCTGTGACACCTCACGCCGAGATCTTCAAGCAGTTCCAGATTCGCAGCCTATCCGACGGATGCATGCTTTAGCCAAATTGATTCTGTGTTTGCGGATTAGTAGGAGTTGATCCATCGTTGGTTGAATCACATTATTGCCTCTCCAAGGTGTCGTTCCGTCAGTTGTCCAGTGAGTGCAGTCACGTCCAGCAACTACCCGAGGAGTACCACTGCACCTAACCCATCTCGACGCCAGAACTTCACCCAGCTTATCTCCATTTTGTTACGCCTAGACTCGCTGTCTTATTGCTTTTACCACACCCGAGTTCTATTTTGCAGATTCACCCAAGGCTAGTCCAATGTTGACGCAGTCGAGATACTCCTCCAAGCGAAGTCCAACTTGCTGATACCCTTGCCGAATTTCCCATCATTGTTGCTGTTGCCTCTTCATCGTGAGCTCTCGACGATAATCACACGCTATCGAGAGCTCTTTGCACTGCCGTGATCAAGACCCTTTCACGTTCGTGAGCAACCCCTCACCCGTGAATCACCATGCCGGAAGTCACCATCGGGCCATCACCAATCACCCATAGCAATTCTCGCCATCCATCATCCGTCTGAATTTGGAAATATTAGGGCCTATTGTGACGATCCATCGCTGAAACGCAACACGGTTTTCCAGTCCCAAGCATCATCGTGCATAGCTGTCGAAGGCCACACAAGGAAGGTCAAATCTTTAGTCAAAAGAAAGATCCAAGCGGTGGTCAAAGAGCCTTGGTGGAAATTTGAAACAAGAAGAGGGGCTAAAGCGATGGTGGTTTTCCTTTAGTGGTCAAAGGGTGATTCAGCTAAAATTTCTCTGTCCAATGCACATTAAGGAAAGGAGAATCTTTGGTCTATTCTCTTGGAATTTAGGGACCATCAAAGAAAGTCCGTCAGCTTCAAAGTTTTGCTTTGTACGTGCCTTGCAGTCCGCTTTGTTCTTTCTTGCAGATTCATGGGACTTTCTTGCAGATTCATGGACGTTCGTCAAGCGCCGTTGGCACCATCGCCCATCATCATCCGACCTCGTTGTTTGCGGATTCCAATTTGGGAAATTTATCCACGCAATATTTTGGATTAGGTAATTATCTTGTTTGCCATCAATTTGAATATTTTGTGATTCAATTTGATTGAGAATATTACATGATGCCTAAATTTAAGCGATAAGTGTACTCCCAATTAGGATTTATTTCCTAATTCGCAATCGCATATAATCTTTGATTCTATCTATAAGGCTTTAGATAAAATTATTGATTCCGCGGGAATCTTTAAAATTGATTGATCTTTAAGACTTAAGATCAACTCATCGATTTTATTCATGAAATTTCAAATTGATTGGATATTATTTCTTTATTCGCATTGATTGGGTGATATATGATCTTGAGTGATTTGATGCTTGTCATGCTTTAATTGCTTTATTTATGCTGAAAATACAAAAAAAATTGCATATCGTATAGGTTAGAATTGATTTCCTAAATAGGATTTCTTGTTTATTATTTTATAATTCCGAATTTAATAAAACACCAAAAATATCTTTTTTAGAATAAATTGAATTTTCTCCTATAGGATAGCTTGCATGTTTGAATTAGAGTATTTAATTAATTTCAAATTTCATGGAAATACAAAAAAAAAAAAAAAAATTGTCTTGGAATAAATCAATTTCATTCTTTAGGATAGACTGCATGCTTATATTTTATTTACGTCATATAGCTTAAGTCATATTGCCATATCATATCATTTCATGTTAGATTAGTAGCATGCATTGCATAAAACATGGTTCTCATTAAATAAGTGAAAACAAAAAAGAAATTGCGTGTTAATTAGAAATCATATTTAGGACCGTCGATGTGAATTTTCTACTATGAGGTAAATCCCATAATTTCTTTATTGCTTTTTTGAGTGTTAAATTAGTGGTTTGTGTATCCGCATGGTCACCTTACATGTTAGGAAAATAAAATAAATTAAAATCAATCCAAGTTGCTTGTAAAACAATTTTTTTTTTTTTTAAATAAAAGAGAAATGTATTGAAAGGGCATTAGAAAAGTCTAGTGTAACCAAGTTTCCAAACTCACAATCTTTGGTTCGTAGGAGTAAAGTAAATTTCTACATTACTTGGGTTTCTAATCGACCCATCAAAAACAGATTAGTGGTGATTCCTAATAAAAAAAATCAAGTTTTCAAACCTAAGTTGCGAATTGGTATGGACATGGGAGAGCCCGAGTTAAGTTTAGGCTTAGTAATCTATTAGCCAAACCTTAAGTGGTGCACCCGAGGTTAGATCGCGATAGCTTGACAACTCCACTAGGACTTGAGTTAAAGCTTTTAGTGGACTTAGGCTGATTTTCTCTTTTATTTTTGAAAAAACATTTTTGTTTGGCAGCAAAGATCCCAGGTACGTCCCAAACGTTTAAGATGTTAAATGTTCTTGTAGGATGGGAGGTATAAGGGGAAGTGTTTGCTAATCTTTATTTTGTAGGGAGGTGTAGGAATGTATGGTTTATTTTCATGAACAAAGTATTGTTTGATATAAATTATCGTGCATGCCTATGCATTTACACAACACTACTGCACACACAACCTAATGCCAGACCTAAGCTGCACTTGGATTAGGAAGTTAATTACACTTTAGTCTTAATAGGGGGTAGGGGGTTAGTTTAGTCTTAATTAAGTTACCTAGATTAGTGTTAGTTTAGTTGGTGTAACTAGGTTACTTAGGTTAGTTAGTTACCTAGACTAGTTAGTTAGGTGGTTAGTTTGGTTAGGGTAACTACCCTAGGTTAGTTAGTTAACCGTGGTTAGTTAACCACGGTTAGTTTAATTAATCATGGTTAGTTAACCACGGTTAATTAAATTAACTGTGGTTAGTTTAATTAAATTAGATTTATTTAATTTAAATGTTATTTATTTAAAATTATATTTAGCGTAAATTGTGCCGGGACAGTCGTTAGTGAAATTTTAGGATTGGTAGGCTACTTTCAGCAGCATTTTTTCTTTTTTAATATTTTGAACACATTTCTGCTCACTGCAATGAACATTTTAAGCTCAATCCACCAGGCTTATGGGGTAAGAGAAAAAACAGAACAAAGCTAATCTATCCGTAGATAGAATAAAAAGATTCATTATCCAAATGCACAACAAGATGCATTGTCGATATTGTTATAAGATACTTGTCAATACATAAGATGAACACATTCACCATTTTGAAAGTTATAAGATACTTACGTATATAGACAATACATAAGCCTCTTTGAGAAGTGAACACATTCGCCATTTTGAAACTATGGGAAAATGAAATCACCAATTTCAACGGGAAGATATGGGTATGTCAAAGGTTTCTCATGATGTGTATGTGTCCCTGCTCTCTACATGACCCTCACACCCAGCATAATCCATAATCATCACGAACATAATCTCTTTCAAAGAGTATTAGCCCTAATCTCAAATTAGGCAATTAAGGGGTTAGTTTACATTTATTTTTACCTAACACCCTTATCTTACAATTATTCCTGCAATTGCGTTTGAGCCACTTGCATCCCAATTTTTTTAATACTTTGAACACATGTCCTCATTTTAAGCTCGGCGTGGACCTTCTCAAGGTTATGTCCCTGGCCATGTGCTTCCACTTGAAAAATGATCCGAAAAATTGGATCATCTACTCTAGTGTCAGGCCTCGAGTTTCTGGCATTATTTTGTAGAAGAGAAACCATGAGATGTATGACATTGCCGCGAAGAAGAAGGTAGCCTTGTCGTGAATGATCGCCTCGTCCAGTGGTAAGAATGCCCATGATGTAATTTCACTCATCAGTTGGTTTGCGCATCCCTTGGCTTGCAACCTGAGCGGGAATAGCCTAGAGTTGTAGACTAAGGTGATTGGTCCCATTTCCACCAAGTAGCTAGCCACATCGACGAACAATGATGCGATGCACTAGTGTTTGGTGTGGTCTTGGTCCATGTAATTTAAGGTCATTCCGAGGGAGACTAGGGACCTGATCATCTAGCCTAGGCTCCATAGCAGCATCTGCCGTCATCCAACCTTATCAACAAGGAAGCTGGCAACTAGGGTGAATATTGCCTTAACAAATTCGAGTGCGATGGTCGTTAAGAGTTTGTCATCCGAAAACTTGACACCAATCATCCCGAAAATACGAGGGCTATAAAGAAAGATTGTATCAAAGGCATAGGCTTGCCGAGCCACTTGCATCAAAATGGTGCAAACAAGCATGTGGTAGATAGATCGAGTTGGGTAAAAGAGATCCCACCACACGCCTAGGGTCAGCCCATGCGCCACGTTGCTGATAGCCTTCTCGATTTTGACAAGCAAATGAGCTCTGAGTTCGAGATCCTAACAAGGATGCCCTGCGCATCGTACATGCGTCCCTGCATGACAAGCCACCGAGGGGATTCTGGTCTAACGTGGACCGCGATTTCGAGAAGGATCAAGCAAATTGCTCCCACAAAGCATATGATAAGCCACCCGCTAAATGGAAGCTGATGAACACCTAAACCGCCAAAACATGTTCAAATGAATATATGCAATCACCTTTCTAATTTTAATTTTTCCAGTAAAGTAAATTATGAAAAAGATAAAAATCAATGACATATTAAAAAAATGGAAAAAATACTATAAATTAGGGAAAAAAATGTGAGTACCTTAGGAAGGGAGGTGAATAAGCCACGAAAGACGGCAGGAGTGATCTCTGCAATGTAAATGGGGGTGACCATAAGGGCGTAGCCAATCCCGACTTGAGCGATGAAGGGGCCAAATGGGAGGAAGGCATCGTTGGAATTGATGCCCATGACATAGGGCCTAATGAAGAAGAACCCCACAAAACCGATCACATGACAGCGGCCAAACCAGTCTGATGTCAACCTCGCCATCACCAATCCAAAAGCCGAAAATAAGAAGAGGTACCATATCATGGTCTCAACATGCTTATTGCTTGTCTTCTGCTCCTTCATTATGGACGCGATTGTCTCGCTCATTGTTCCAATTTCTAGCAAAACATAGATCTGTCACTTTCAACGATAATAAAGCTAGACAAAAAAAAAGGGACAATAACTTAACTTTTTTTGGTTTGCAACAAAAGACTAATTCACCGTAACCACGGCGTGACACAGGACTAACCAAAACCAAGTATCGGAGACGTGATGGAGGCCATGAAGGCACATTTTAAAATGTATTTATTTGGGTGTGGCATCGAATTGTCCTTAGTCTGCTCCACCTGGAGGATGTTGTGGACACTAGGATTAATAGTGGCTATCTCCTGTTGTACGTCGTTGACACTAAAATTAATAGATGTGCCTCCGAGCAAATAATTGGCCCTTATTTTGGTCAATTAGTGGTGTACCTAATATCTAAAAACATATAATGCTACTGAAAATGTAGTATTTAATGTCATCACAAGCTTATTTGATTAATGTTAAAATAATGAATACACAATATTGGATGCATAGAATTACCTCTTGATAATTCCCTAGGATACTTGAGCTTTGATCCTGCGAGTGTTAGATTTATGAGTACATATACTTTTTCAAAAAATATATTTGTATACAACATTGTTTTGGTTGCTAAATTACTGATATTCGACAATAGGATCACAGGCATTAATTAGTGAAGAAAGTATATTAATTTACTACTGCAAATTTGGTTGGGCAAAGAATATTACAGCACATCTTAGATTTGCAAAGTAGATTGACTAGGGGCCAGAAGTTTTTAGTCTAATGCACCAATTTATAAGATACTCTCCGCATCTGTTCGAATTAATTAAAAATCTACCTTTCCCCCTCCATTAATTGAGAAAAAGAACAAAGAAGAGAAAGGAATGAAATATTAATTACAAAGTCACAAAACATAGGATCGACATTATTTCATTGTAGAGAAACTATGTATGTATCAAACAAACCATACGTGCTACTTGTCCTCACACCACCAAACCATGCTTGTTACTTGTCTAGCCACTTGATTGATAAACTATGCGTATCAAACAATTACATATTGTATATGTTTTTTTATAGAACTACCAAATGTGCAAGCAATAATTTTAACAAAAACTAGCCTCAATCTTTTAGAAAAAAAGGAAAAAGAATGCAATCGTCAATCTATCGAACATGATCAAAACATGGCTCGAAATAATAGTTGACAAAGGTCTTACCATGAGGGGTCGACTTGCTGTGGAAATAAAAGTTGAATAATATTCCAGACCTCACCGCTTCACTCCTCTTGTGTGATTGTTGGACATCAAAGCAATGACGACAGTGGAGAGCGATGGTCAGTGCATAGAACACCCAATTTAGAACTTCCATTTTACAATCTATCCTCTCTGAAGCAAGGCCCCCGTGCAGGTGAGTCTTTTGGATAACTCTTCATAACAGAGTGATTGGGATTAGATTTTATTTAATTTTAAATTTCATATTCAAATATTTTTAAGTTACCTAATCCCAACACTTTCTCTTTGTTCATAAAACCTTTATACTCTCTCTAAGAGGGAAAAGATTCAACCTTTTCAGATCATAGAAAAAATCTCTCGCTAGCCTTGTTGATCATAAGGTCTATCTCCACCAGGTTTATCGAGAAGAAGAAATCTACTTTGATCGTATTTATGATACGAAAATCTAAATAATATTATCTAAATGATATACCGCTCGACCAATCCAGCAGCCACCAGCCCCACCGAACCGTCCACCGCCCCTAGCCTATATGTTTGCCTTTCCACCACCTCAGCCAACCACGCCGTCTAGCCTAGCACCACTCGACCAGCTCAAACAAACCGAACCCCCCTTTGGCTGTGACTTGCAAGGCTGTTTTTAGTCTCGTTCGGGCCTCCGTTGGTGACACCGTAGTTGCGGGATCTCACCGCCTTCGTGCCGCCGTCTCCGTGAACCCATCGCCTTGCTAATCCGGTGAGTTAACACCCTAATCTCGGATTAGGAAGTTAATTACACTTAAGGGGTTAGTTTAGTCTTAATTAAGGATTAGTAGTTATTTTAGTTGGTGTAACTAAGTTAGTTAGGTTAGTTAGTTACCTAGACTAGTTAGGTGGTTAGTTTGGTTAGGTTAACTACCCTAGGTTAGTTTAATTAAATTAAATTTATTTAATTTAACTGTTATTTATTTAATAAATTATATTTAGCGTAAATTGTGCTAGGATAGCTGATTAATGAAATTTTAGGATCGGTAGGCTACTTTTAGCAGCATTTTTTTTTTAATACTTTGAACACATTTCTGCTGATTGCAGTGAACATTTTAAGCTCAATCCACCAAGCATATGAGGTAAGAGAAAAAACAGAACAAAGCTCATCTATCCGTAGGCAGAATAAAAAGATTCATTATCCAAATGCACAACAAGACGCATTGTCGATATTGTTATAAGATGCTTATGTATATAAATAATACATAAGCCTCTTTGAGAAGTGAACACATTCGCCATTTTGAAACTATGGGAAAATGAAATCACCCATTTCAACGGGAAGATATGGGTATGTCAAAGGTTTCTCATGATGTATATGTGTCCCTACTCTCTACACGACCCTCACACCCAGCACAATCCATAATCATCACGAACATAATCTCTTTCAAAGAGTATTAGCCTAGCAGACATTTATTTTTACCTAACACCCTTATCTTATAATTACTCCTAAAATTGCGTTTGAGCCACTTGCATCCCAACGTCCTCAGCGGCGTGGACCTTCTCAAGGTTATGTCCCTGGCCATGTGTTTCCACTTGAAAAATGATCCGAAAAATTGGATCATCTGCTCTAGTGTTAGGCCTCGAGTTTCCGGCATTATTTTGTAGAAGAGAAACCATGAGATGCATAACACCGCTGCGAAGAAGAAGGTAGCCTTGTCGTGGATGATCGCCTCGTCCAATGGTAAGAATGCTCATGATGTAATTCCACTCATCAGTTGGTTTGTAATGAAGGCGATTGCACATCCTTTGGCTTGCAACTTGAGCGGGAATAGCTCAGAGTTGTAGACTGAGGTGATTGGTCCCATTCCCACCGAGTGCTGGCCACATAGATGAACAATGATGCGATGTACCAGTGTTTGATGTGGTTTTGGTCGATGTAATTTAAGGTCATTCCAAAGGAGACTAAGGATCCAATCATCCATCCCAGGCTCCACAGCAGCATCCGCCGTCGTCCAACCTTGTCAACAAGGAAGCTGGCAACTAGGGTAAATATTGCCTTTACAAATTCAAGTGCGATGGTCGTTAAGAGCTTGTCATCCAAGAACTTGACACCAATCATCTCGAAAATACGAGGGTTGTAAAGAAAGATTGTATCAAAGCCACAAGCTTGCCGAGCCACTTGCATCAAAATGGCGTAAATAAGCATGTGGCAAACAGATCGAGTTGGGTAAAAGAGATCCCACCACATGCCTAGGATCGGCTCATGCATCACGTTGCTGATAGCCTTCTTGATTTTGGCAAGCAAATGAGCTCTGAGTTCGAGATTCTAGTGAGGACGTCGTGCACATCGTACATGCATCCTTGCATGACGAGCCACCGAGGGGATTCTAGCATAACGTGGACCGCGATTTTGAGAAGGATCAAGCAGATTGCTCCTAGAAAGCACATGATAAGCCACCCGTTAAATGGAAGCTGTCGAACACCTAAACTGACAAAACATGTTCAAATGAATATATGCAAGCACCTCTCTAATTCTAATTTTTCCAGTAAAGTAAATTATGAAAAAGATTAAAATCAATGGCATACTAAAAAAATGGAAAAAATGTGAATACCTCAGGAAGGGAGGTGAATAAGCCATGAAAGACGGCATGAGTGATCTTTGCAATGTAGATGGGGGTGACCATATGGGCGTAGCCAATCCTGACTTGAGCAATGAAACAACCAAATAGGAAAAGGCATTGTTGGAATTGATACCCATGACATAGGGCCCAATGAAGAAGAAGAACCCCACAAAACCGATCACACGACGGCGGCCAAACCAGTTTGATGTCAACCCCACCATCACCTATCCAAAAGCCAAAAATAAGAAGATGTACCATATCACGGTCTTAGCATTCATTGTGGACACTAGGATTAGCAGTGGCTATCTCCTGTTGTACGTCGTTGACACTAAAATTAGTAGATGTGCCTCCTAGCAAACAATTGGCCCTTATTTTGGTCAATTGGTGGCATATATAATATCTAAAAACATGGGTGTGTTTGGTTCAACATTTTGAAAGTCCATTGGCAAAATGCAATACAGTTTAGTCTAAAGGACTTTAGGCAAATGCAAAGACCATTTGGTAAACTATGCTTTGAAAAGCAACTTTTGAGAGAAATGTCGTTTGATAGAAAACACATTTGAAAAGCTCTTTGCATGATCAATATTAAATTTTTAATTTTGTTTTTTTAAATAAAAAAAATAATGTATGCAATTTTTTAAATATAAATTTGACAATAATACTAAAAAAATCAAATACATATATATATATATATATATATATATTTAAAAAAAAAGACCAAACCCTTTATTAGAATTTTTTAATTTTTATTTTCTAAAAATTGAAAAAATAATGTATGCAACTTTTTAAATATAAATTTTCACAATAATCCTAAAAAAATCAAATACATATATATATATATATATATATATATATATATTTTATATATTTTTAAAAGAAAAAAAAAAAAGACCAAACCCTTCATTAGAATTTTTAAATTATTAATTTCTGAAAATTGAAAAAAATAATGTATGCAACTTTTTAAATATAAATTTTGACAATAATAGTATAAAAATCAAATACATATATATTTAAAAAAAAAAAAAAAATCCTTCATCAAAATTTTTTAATTTTTATTTTTTATAATTTGAAAATATAATGTATGCGACTTTTTAAATATAAATTTGAAAATAATTCTAAGAAGTCAAATACATATAGATAATTTTTTTAAAAAAAAAAAGACCAAACCCTTCGTCGGAAATTTTTAAATAAAATTTTTTAAAAAAAAAATATATGCAACTTTTTAAATGTAAATTTTGACAATAATGTTAAAAAAATCAAATGTATATGCTAAAAAAATCAAATATATAAATATTTTTTAAAAAAGACCAAAATATATTTAATTTTTTAGCATTTATATATGTATATATGATTTTTGAGCACTATTTTGGCATTTAAAAAAAAATAATAATGAGGGCAAAATCATAAATTTGAAGAATGAGTAAGGATAGTTTTGGAAGAAAAAAATAAGTTTCAACATTTAACAAAATGCTGAAAACTCAAAGTTCGTTTTTACTAAGCATTGGTTTTCATTTCCCAATACCGACTTTCACTTGAAAGCTACTTCAAAATGGTTGTCAAAAACAATCCAAAGATTTCCCAAGGAGCTTTGGAGGCTGAAAGCCCATTCAAAATGCTGAATCAAACGCACCCAAAGTCTTCTTGGGAGCTCAAAGACCTAACCATTAGATCAATTAGTTAACTACATTGAAGTACAATCACTTCATCTTTAGGATTTCTCTGTTCCTAGTTCGCCTATAGACTTTAAATGGATGAATACATGGACACTTGATGTATACTGATTAAGAGAAGATTGTCCATTTTGACTTTGCAAATTATATCCAAAAAAATAAAAAAGAGTTTACCATTAGTAGGGTGTTGCAAGCCGTCAAAGATCCCACTCTTCCACGGAACCCCAACGCACGGAACCAGAATCACCGACGGACCTTCTGCTGCAGCTCACTTGACCCGGCCGCTGGAGCAAGTGATGCTACCGCCGGCAGCGACACGATACTGTCGTTTTGCACCGGAACCAGTGCGTTGTTCCCCGATGGCTGTGGCGCCCGATGATCAGCCTTCTGCGGCGGAAACATGACCGCTGGGCCTGCGGCGGCCGGGTGGCTGTTAATGTGGGCTGTCGGCGCTCCACATGGCCATGCAGTTGAAGGACCAGGCCCAAACCCAGGCCCGTTTCGGCCCGTTTCTTGTTTGTTGCTATTATTTTCAGGGGCGCAGGGCACATTCTGGTAGTCCGGGAAGGTTGCCGCAGCCACCGAGGACGCTGGTGGGAAAACCACCGCTTGCGCGGGCTCCATGTCATCGAGACGGCGCGGTGGCAGCGTCACTGGCCCCGGGTCGATATGGGAAGTGAGAGGAGGAGGAGGAACTGCGGGTTTCGTTGACGGTGGTGGTGAAGTTGAGGTTTTCTCGTGGTCGTCGTCACTGTCGGCATTGTGGGTTTGCGGCGGGTCGGTTGTGAGAGAATCAGGCGGCAAGGGGTCGGTGGGAGCAGTGGCGGGTGGCGGAGAAGTGGGTTCGGCGTCCCATGAGGGTGGGGTTCGGGGTTGGTATTGCAAGGGTTTGTTCGCAGCCTTCCCATGATGAATCGCTTGTTCTTGCTTCACACAAGAGAGAACTAGTGATTTTGCATGCAACGTTGGCGACTACATGTTCTCGTTCGTGCTTGTGTATATACAGAACTAATTACTTTGGCAATCTCAATGATGTATAATAAAAATTTTCATTTGAAGTTGAATCTATGAAATATTCTTGATAAATTAGATTGATAGCTGCGGTACGCCTTTTAATATATATATATATAAATATATTACTTTTTAGACAACTACTATAGTATAATTTCTCATCTACTTGCTGCGTACGTACTCGTCGTTCTTTAAGTCATAAGGTCAGTCCAGTGCCAGGTTAAAGCTTGACTTCAAAGTCTACCAAATGAAAACACATCAAATTATTGTCGAAAGCAACCTGACAATTTAAGGGAAATTTTTTTTTTTCAATGATCAAAACCAGGCAAAAAAAAATAATAATAATAATTGAATTAATTGATGAATTGAACCGAGAAAGTGACGAACAAACGTCTTTCAAATCAATGGGGTGTCAAGTAAAATTAGTAAAAAGGTCCTAAATTAATTACACAAATGCAAATTTAACCAAAAACTCTTGAATTTGATCAATTTAAAACATAACATTTTGACAAATGTCAATATAGTTCTTCTGGCATATTTTGATCGGGAGCCGCTAACGTAAACATTAATTGTCCTAAGTACCATGATTGATGTTGACATTGGCAACTTTACTAATTTTTTTAAAATTTTTATTTCTTTATTATTATTATTATTATTTTATATATTATGGCTAGTGAGGGTCACGGTCGTTGTTTAGACCGCGAGGGTTGAGCCCTTGTCCATCCTGCGAGGTTGAGCTCTTGTTGGCCCACGAATATGGCCACCCACTTTGTTGGCCATGGCCAAGGCTCGGTGGTAATCAGGAGGCTTTGGTAAAAAAAAAAAATGAAAAGAAACGAAAAATAAAGAAAAAAATCATCTGAAAGAAAAATTTAGAAAATTAGAAAAATTATCTATGTTAGCTATTTTGAATAAAATTATCTAAAATAACTACATCGACAAATCTTAAAAATATTTAAAATTGAATTGATATAATTAAAAATTTTAGAATAAACTAGTCTTACGGTTTTTTTACGGGTGCGAATGGTTTTGCAGATTTCACACGGAAGATGGCGAAGCTTCTGTTTGACTTTGTGTGGAGAGGGGTTTTTGCCATCTCCTTCCACGTGAAGACGTGCTTGCATGATCCGAGTGAAGCGGGGCCAATTGCACAATGACAATTGGATGGTCGGGGCCCATTCACTTTAGAGATATAAACCTCTAAAACCCAATCTATTTATCATAGTTTTCTTTAGAGAAAAGAAAAGATTTAGTTTTCCAAAAGGTTTTTGTTATGCGACTTATGCCCCCATTGCATTGCTTTCCAAACAAGTTTCTTTTTCTTTTTTTTAGTACTTCCATTATTTCTAGATGGCATCATGGAAACGAAGTAAACCATTGTATCATTACGAGAACTTGGCTGCTAGATATATCATAATCTAGTTGTCCACACCGAAAAATGACAAGTAAAAGTAAATTATAGTGTATTTGTTGGAAGCGTGTAGGAGAAATTCGATATCTTCACCTTGGGAGATATCTGAAGGAGAGCCTAGAGTTCAAGCTTGGCAATATAGCTAGTTGGATATATTTTTATTTAAAAGATTAAGTTAATGAGTTATGAGTCAACTAAAGTATATTAGATGCTCTATACCATACTAATTTTCTCATGTGTGACTTTTTTTCTAAAACAACTTGCATGTGCATTTTAATAATCTTCCTCTCATGTTAAATTTGCTCTTCCTTAAATTTAGGTATTATTTTGTACCGCTCTTCCTTAAATTTAGGTTTTCCTTTGTATAATATATTTCAATGCTCGCCTTCACTTTAGGTCTCAACAATTTGCTCCTCATGCATGAGCTCAGTTTTCAGTTTGCTTCCCCACCTCCATTGCAAGTTTCTTTCTCTGAATGAACCATGGAGGCTGCCAAGCCTAACATTGGGACCATGTTGCTACACCACACCACTCACCTTCACTCTGGATCTCTTTGCCAAACTGTTCCATAAAGGCTGCTCGGAAATCATGTTGGTTAGGAGATTCCTTTCTTTGAAATATTCACCACACACCATGACAGATTGGTGGTTTACTAATCTATCATTAACTTTGATACCATTTGTTTAGAGTGAGTAGTAGAAATCCAATATTCACATGGGAAATCACCAAGAGATGGCCCAAAACTTGATATCCTCAAAATATCCAAATAGACTAATCTTCACTCATAATTATAAGCTAATGAGTTACAAGTCAATTAGAATATGTTAAATGCTCCACATCATACTAATGCTACAATGTCATTCTTTTTTTCCAACACAACTTACAAGTGTATCTCTATAACATTCAGCTAGCAAAACCAAGGTTTGGTTATCTCAATACAATATGTTCCAAGTTACACTAAAGTGAAGCTCTTGGAAAAAAAAAAATCTACATAGGAGAATAATTTTTTGCAGTAGAAGTCACACCAATATATAATTACTCAGCTTCTTGGTTTTAAGCTTTCCTCAACTTTTTTCTTGACAAAAAGCCCACGGTTCCTTGTTACATGTATTGATCTCATATGTTTAATCCCTTGTCTATGTGCAAAAGCTTTGGATAATTACACAAATATCTTTACATCTTATTAAATCAGCACATGTCACGTCATCGTCCATTTTCAAAGAGGAGGTCAAAATGGACAAGAATTACATTTAATTCAAATTACGCATTGTCATAAAATCTTGGAAACATCTTTGGATCTCAATTGACACATATTAAAGTTCCAGATGGTATCCCTTCATGACTCTCGATTGACATGTACGAGCTATATAATAAAAGACAATTTCGATTCATCAGGAATATAAATTAAAAATGTTAGAAGAACCTCAGATCACATGAATTTCACATGAAATGAACCGAATTGATACAAAGATCCAACTTATCTATGGCTTCACACCAAGCAGTTCATACAGAAGAACATGTTCAGGGTACATCCGTTCCATTAACAGACATAAACATCACCCGGACGGTCAGATCTAACCCATCATCTCAATATATGGGGATTCTGTAATCATCAAAATTATTCAGGGTCAACGCATACAACGAAAGAAACAAGCTAGTCATTTTCTTTTGTTAAATAGTGAAGTATTTATAGACAGAAACAGGTCAAGAAGGAGCCTGACACAAGCCTCTCTCTCTCTCACACACACACACACACACACACACACACAGATCATCTCATCATCACCTGGTTCGTGGTAGGAATAATGTCCGCTCCTTGTTGCCGCTGCTCGTGCAGAATACCCGCGATCACGCCTTGGTAACCTGCTCAAACACCACACACGCAAACACAAGTAATCATCATTTGATCCTTTTTACGACCAAGAACTCTTTTTTCTTAGTTCATATAGAAAGAGTGCTTCTCCTTTTCTTGGTTTTTCGGCCAAAATATGGGGAAAATGACACAGTTTCAATACTAGCCTTGAAAAGGGTCTAGCCGGCAGTGCTTAAGCTCCCGGAACTCCTGCCAAAGCGAGCAAAGTGGGCACAGAACGTGAGCGAGTCAGTCGGTGACCAGTGTCTCCGCTATCTGAAATGCATTCCGGAGCCTCCTTCTGTACCGGACTTCAATGTTCCAATGGCATATCACCAGGAACAAGAAGAAGTACAGAAATGAACCCGTCAATCAACCTATGCATATGCAGACATGGTGAAGGTCCTGAATGAGAACGCCAGATTTTAAAATGGCCCTACTATCACGAGAAAAAGGACATGATGCAGTGATTAGAACACTATCTATAAAGCGACACAAAACAATAAAAACTTTTTGGTTGCCATTGCATGATTTAAGTAATGGCAAGACGGTAAAAGATGCTGATGTTCTCTAATAACGTGTTGACAAACCGTTCTTCCACAAAATTTTTTTTTAGCTATTTGAAAACACATTCATGTCAATCCAAATAAAAAGCTACCATCACTACGTTTCCTGAATTTCACACACACGCACACGTTGTATATACACAATTTTCACTTAATGATAATGACCTACAATTGAACAAGTTAAAATAATTAAATATATTCATCATTTATTCATTTAACACAACTTGAATTTTTGAATAGTAGGGAGTTAAAACCACAAAATCTCATTGATATCTGAATACATAGAAAGAGAAACAACTTACTGGTGCTGCCATTGTCCAATATCTCAGCAATCTGGCCGAATGTCACGCATGGTGCTACTGTTTTTATTATTGCTGTAAGAAATACATGTAATTGGTTTGTGTGTGATATCAGACACAAAATAGGAGTTTGGAAAAATATTCCTTGTGCATTCGCATGTAAATTATTGCACGAATTATTGCGCAACACTGATGTCCGAATGCTTCATGAATCTAATTGGAATATGCACATAAGCTTTCCTAGGTGAGAGTGTGGACAAAGATTGCCATTACTTTTTCTTGGTATGGGATCCACCTTTGCACATTTTCTTGCCTCTGGTAGTCCCTCTTGCATAGAATGAAAAGTGAAGTCTTCTTGAGGGCTCAAAGACGGAGAATGCATCTTGAGCTTTACTATTTACGAGAAGAATGTTCGTTTTGACTTCATGATAATTTCCCAAGTGAAATTATTCATCAGAAACATAAAAAAAGACTTTACCATTGGTGGGTTGTTGACAGCAATCAAAGAGCCCACTCCTCCACGGAACTCCAACGAATGGAACCAGAATCCCCGGTGGCCCTTCTGGCTGCAGCCCGGTCGACATGGCCATCTATGCCGCCGCACCCAGTGCGACATTGTTTTGATGCGCTGAAACCGATTGCTTGTTCGCCAATGGCAGCGGCCCCTGATGATCCGCCTTTGCGGCGGAAACATGACCACCGGTCTCCGGCGGCCGCGCGTGGCCGTTAACATGGGCTCGTGACGATCCATATGGCCCGGTAGCTGCAGTAACAGGCCCATTTTGGACCTTGTATTGTCTGTTGCTGTAATTTTCAAGAGGCACGTAAGGTACAGTCTGGTTGTCCGGGATGGTTTCCGCCGCCGCCAGGGGCACTGGCGGGAAAACCACCGTTGCACAGATTTTATGTCATCGAGGTTGTGCAGCGGCAGCGCTGATGGCTCCGGGTCGACATGGGAAGTGAGAGGAGGGGGAGGACTTGTGGATTTGGCGATGGTGGCGGTGAAGTTGAGGTTTTCTCGTGGTAGTCGCTGCTGGCGTTGTGAGTTTGCAGCGGGTCACCGGGGGAGAATCCGGCGGTGGGCGGTATGTAGTCATGGCGGCGGGCGCCGGAGAAGTGGGTTTGGCATCCCACGATGGTGCGGGTTTGAGGTCGGTATTGGATGAGGATGGACGCAGCTTTCCCATGATGTATCGCCTGCTCTTGCTATTCAAAATAGAGAACTGATGATTTTGCATGCAACGAGGGGTGGCTAATGTTCTTGTCTGTGCTGGTGTTATACACAACACACACACACACACACTGCGCGTTTTTATTTTTTATTTTCTAAAAGAAATTGTAGTTAATCAATTTTGACTTTATCACAGGAAAGGAGGGAACTTAAGAAAGGAAGATGATAAAGATTGAAGATAGCGGAATCTTGCTAACATGAAAGCATCGATTGTAAATGCAAATGCATCGTGTGGAGATGTTCACAAAGAGGTGCATTCACCAGAATTTTATATTTTATTATTTCATGCAGTCATCTGTTCCGCGTGAGGCGGTCTAGCCAAAGACAATATCAAACGTCTGTATCAAATTGCTTGTTTGAACTTCTCAAGGTGATGTATGATAATAACATTCCAATGCCAGGTTAAAGCTTGACTACAAAGCCTACTGAATGAAGACAGCATCGATTATTGTCGGGAACAACCTGACAATTGATGGGCATTAGACCGTTTTTCTTAAAGTTTTCAATGATCAAGCCTCCGCCAAGGAAATGTTAAAAAAAAGAAGCAGACCAAATTCTCATTTTTATAAAGCGCTTTGGTTAGGTCTGCAGATGTTATTATACTTTTGCTGTCCCTTATATTTGTCATTGATGTTTGTGTTGCTATTGGGTGACAATTTCCTAGAAATAAGAGCATCGTCATCGATGATCGATGCTTGATTAACTGTGAATGGTTGTGTGGTTTTCACACGGAAGATGGTGAAGCTTTTGTTCGACTTTGTGTGGAGGCACCTTTGCCACCTCTTTCTACGCCAACTACTTATAGTCGTGGTCCGGTGAAGCAAGACCGTCCGCACGGCGACCCCAAGATCCGGCGAGGCCCGCTCGAGCAGGAGAAATAAACCTCTAAAGAATACCAATTTATTTATAGTTTTCTTTGGATAACAAGCAGAGATTAGTTTTCCAAGGAGTTCTTGTCATATGCCCCCATTGCATTGCCTTTCAAACAAGTACATAGTTTAGTGATGTTTCCATTATTTCTAGATGGCCTCCAAAAGTCATGGAAATCATAGTAAGCCATACCATGATTAAAGATTTCAGCTCCTTGGTACAACCTAATTAAGTATTAGCCGAAGTTGAACTCTAAGGACAATTAAATTACTTATTTGATCTAATAACGATCGATATATAAGGTTATTGAGTAACATAAAAAGTTAAGTAGGGCTGAACACGCATGTTGTTGTTTTGGGGGGGAGAGATCTGCTCCCGATTGGTCATAGGTGTCTGTTGAGGGCGGTGGACATTGGCAAAAATTGCTGCAGGAGATGGCATGCCGCTCGGGTGGAGGGAGAGCAAAGGGTTGCCATGTTGATGTACACCAGTTGAAATTCGCACGTGGCTCAATTTTAATGAAAGGCCTACCTAAAATTGAGTAAGCTCAGACCTGTCTAACTTTTTGCTACTAATAAAGTGAGATCTGGTTTTAAACCAACCTTACCATCTTCACGTGCCAACAAAGCGGCCAAAGCTATCACACTAGGCCATGTCGTATCACCAATGGAAACTTTTCCATGAATAATTAAAAATCATGTTAGTTGCAAGTAAATGTAATTTTTTTAATGTATTCGATAAGCAAAATCAAGATTCAGTAATATCGATGCAATTTATTTTAAATTACCCAGCTTCTTGGGTTTTAGCTCATCTTTTTCTTCTTTTTATGTGAAAAAGAACCCATGTTTTGATGTAAGATTGCGACAAACCCATATGTTTAAATCCTTATCTATGTTTGGATAATTGCATGGAAGCTACCAAGGGAGGCAATGATATGACTATGAGACAAGAAGAAGAGATAAAACAAAGTAAATCCGGCAAACTTATCCGTAAGGTGTCTAGCATGTTGTGTTAAGAATGAGGCTCACCTTGACACATTGCGTCTTATTCACAGCTGTCTCTGTTCGTTCAGTAACTGCATTGAAACCTCCGAAACTTTTCCAAATTGAAGAAAATGTAAGTCACACGTCAGTTGAACGTGACTGATAGTAACGAGAAAAAGAAAAATCATAGAAAATGAATCTGTTGTACATTGAGGTTTCGTCACACAAGATGGATGCTGCAAGAAAATCATGATAGGAATAACAACTGTAATAAGTCTATACTCATCCAATGGAAGAAGCAAAGGCCTCAGAAAGCGAAAGAGGAGAGTCCTAGCCTGAGCAGTTTGTGAAGTGTGATCGATCATGGGATTAAAGCTGCAAAAAGTTTATTGAAAGTAGTCCAGAAACTGGAATCACGCTGCATGGACATTGATACACTGATTTATGTGAGTTGGTCGCCCTTGTTAATGTAAACAGTGTTTTCATTCCCAACGTTCATCGGTTTGACGTTATCGCGAGAGTAAAATCACAACAAGTTGATATTGAGAGAGCTTTTCATTTCAGAAAATATAAAGTAGCATCACTTTGCCATTCATCTACAGTTCAAGCAATGCCATGTTGTCAGTCTGTTCCCCAGACAAAAACACACGCTCTACCTACACTGTCCATGTATCTATGAAACACCAACTTGTTTCTCGCCATTTGGGGTCTTCGCTATCTGTTTTTCTGATTGCTATACTTACTAATGCTTAACTCTCTTTGCTAAACATCGGACATTTGCCATACATGGCGGTAAAAAGTCCTTCCGCAGAACAATAGTAGTACACTATAACTGAACCCTCTGAATGACCTTTGACAATGCGCGAACTTAATGTAATTGATGATCGAATCCAGTCTCCCAACTTCAGATCCGCTACACTGTTGACATGCCCAATTAAAATTTCACAATGATCCTCTCTTTGCCGCAGCAATGCACAGGAATTTTTGATACCATCACCTGCCAAAGAAAAAATTGACATAGCTAAATCAATGTACCTTAGAGTAATTTGACATGTCAGTATCCAGCATTGAGAAACCAATGGATGGATTATAATTCTACCTCATCAGGATCGGAAGGAATGATCATGGACCTAAACTCAGCGCCGACTTGATCCAGTGAGCTTTTGCTTCTTCTGGTGATTGCGGTCAAAATTAATTTCGCCTGGTGAATTCTGAAAGGGATATCTCTTCTCAAATTTTAGGTCGCTCCGTCCAATCATATACCTATTTCCTGCTTCTGGCACGGTAAAATCAGCCGGATTTTTGTTAACTGTACATACTTGAACCTCAGAGTCCTTCTGTGAAGGATGCAGGGTTCCTTTTCTGTCTTGCGTCCCCAATTTGTCCTTCCCTGAACTTTCTGCATTCAAGTGCAGAGGGAAGGCCACATTATTTGGAGCATCTACGAAGTTTCTAAGCCCATCAAGGTTTGGATTCGATCCATGATTTGTGACCAAATTACCACCAGGGAATATGCATTTTTGTGATCTGTAATTGTATGCTTTATTCGATGTGGCTATTTCAGGGCACTTTTTCTTCCCTTTCTTGTGCATCTTCAGTGATTCCTGAGCCGCAACCTCAGTGGCCCCCATGAAATTTCTATCAGGCTGAGAAAAAGGAGTGGGCTCATCAATGGTTGGAACTGCAGAAACATGCTCACTGAGGGTACCTTTAGCCCAATAATCAGATGATGGATGCATCCTGTTAGAAGGCTGCTTGTATGACTGAAAGTCCAACTCAACAATCTCCTTAGAGTGATACTTATGAGAAAAGGAGGGTCGTTGATGCTGTTCAGGATTTCCATCCAAATTGACTGTGTGTGTTCCCGCATTCATGAGGCTGAGTAAATGCATTGCCGAAATCGTCTCACTGGAACACAGCGCCATAGGTCCTGACAGATTTTGGCGGTCCATCCCGCTCTGTCTATTGTGCTGTGTTTGTTCTGCATTAATGTTGGAAGAATTATTCCTATGCTTGTCAAAGCCAATACCTTTCACTCTCAAATGCCTCGGGCTATGACCCCCCTTAGCATCTAAAACTGGCAGGGTCCTAGAACCATGCAGAAACTCATCTGACCTAGTAGGCAAAGTCAACTTCTTCGGTGGAATGTCATATGAAAAGGGCATGCAATTTGGTGTTGCGGCTGATAGATGTGCCACTCCTCGATTGTGCAGGGGAACAGAATCGCAAACTCCATTAACTGAGACTGAAGATTTGTCACTACCAGACACGAGGCCCACACCCACCATACGCTTGTTTCGTCTGCAGTAGGGACTGCTAATATGCCCACCGGAACCTGATAAAGAAAATGCAACCCCACCGGATGGCTGCTCTGTGAACTGGAGGATTCCACCAAGCCCAGTAGGTGGGCAACTTTTCTCCATTCGATTCACGTTGGAACAAATCGTATTGGGCAGAGAAGAACCAGCAACAGATGTCTGCTTGGTGGGTATATGATCCTCGCTCATGTTATGCCTGTGATTTCTAGCCTTTTTAGGGTGAGGTTTCTGTTTATGGTTCAACAGTAAACTCCAGTCCCTCTTTCGAAGTCCTTTGGTAATATTTACACTTTGAGAAGCACCTGATCCAATGGTCGTTTCTAGTGGTTGTTCAGCATTTTCAGCATCAGGAAGGAATCTTTCGTACTGATTCTTTGCCATGAGCTCAACAATTTCCATCGGTATGTCATCTAAAGTTCCTTGTTCAGATGATTTCTCAGCTTCGCAATCAAAGTGATGGTTTGTAAATGTGCACTGTGTCTGAGGACAAAAGGTCTTCCTGCTGTTACTTGTACATGAGATATCCTACAGAGAATGAAGAACGAACAATCATTTTCATGAGGATGCTACAGAAAGAACTTGCATTATGCCAATCCCAACCTTGAAGATGAACGGGAAAGCAGAAGGACAATTCAAGGTCAACAAATTCCATCACCTTTTGACATAGAAGCCATACACTACTTGTATTGCATGACTCGATATTTGGGAAACGGGAATATTTCCTTGTATGTGCTCAAGCAAGAGCAAAGAGAAAAAGAAATGAATCTGAACACTACCCTTATAATTATTAATCAGTCATGAGGTGGTTAATACAAGTCCAGCCAGTTAGAGAATGTAATTTGCACAGCAATTTTTCAATATTAGCTTTAGAAAAGATTGAAGGACTATGGAAAAGTTGAAGAAAGTTATACTAAACAATGTATGAGATAAATTTTCATGTATGCAGAAAAAGTGTCAACAACTACTAAATAATTTCCCACCTCCCCACTGAAGGCGTCAATTCCCTCAACTGTAAATGAACAAGAACTCAAAGAAAACTTTATATATTGCAGTAGAGTAAAGCCCGTACCATTCGTGGCATTTGGCAACAAGTGCTGCTATCAAGATTTAACTGGTTCTTTTGCTTGTCACTAAGAAGAGGCGTCCCATTTGTAGCCTTTTTGCTGTTGTTATCAGTAAGTATTCCCTTTGCAACATCTACTTCACAAGTATAAGTAATATTTGATGCCACATATCTGGAATTTAGATTTTTCCTCACAATGTGGCCCTCTTTAGGAGTTGCCTCATCCTTAGAAGATGAAGAAGCTTGCCCAAACACAACTTTGAGAGGACGATTCCTCTTGACATCAGGTACGACTGAATGGCTGTTGAGAGATAGAGCAAACCCACCTTCTACAGAAGCATCTTCAGCTGGTCGTAAGTGTACAGCAGGAGGACAAAGGCCAGTTGTTTCAGCATCTGTTCTAGTAATTGGACCTTGTCTTTTTGAGCTATTACTCAAACCAATCAGAGAGAGCTTTTCGTTGTTTGTTTTGTTATTCTTCTTGCACATGCTTGAACTTGTATCTCTGGAGGGTGCTAGGGGAAAATAATTTGGTTCCACCAGTTGGTCAGAAGAAGGGATGGAGTTGAATTTGGTGGTGATGGGTGTATAACGACCCAATTTGAGACATGACTTGTGAGTAGAACTGGCTGGACCTGCTTTGATTTTGTCCTGAACACTTTTGGATACATTTTCTCCAGAGGGTGCTTGGGACAAATCTTCGATCACTAGGTTTCTCTTCATTTTCTTCTCAGGAAACTTCAAACTACCGTACTTAGTCTGATTATTGATAGCAATCCTGGGAACCATCTTAGCATTTGCTCTGTCCTTTGATTCAGGATGCAAAAGCACATTGGCATCTTCGACACCTCCACTGCCATTTAGTGAATCATTGTTTTCCCTACTTGCAGTTATTAGCTCCGTGGCTGTTCCTTCTTCGTCTGAAGTTAACTTCCTTTTTCTCTTTTGATCCCGAAATCTACTTTTCACAAGTTCTGTGAAAACTGCCTGACCTTGCACAACAGTGTTTGTCTTATCCAAAGGTTCAGATATTGCATTCCTAGGAGGATAATCTGTTCCAATGTGATCAGTGGTTGAATTTTTGCTTTCTCTCAGTAATTCGGTGATCAGGCGTGTCTTTCTGGTTCTTCTACGAAATAGACCATGACATTTATCCCGATTTTCATTGTGAGAACAATCTCTGAGCCCTATATCTGCACTTTCAGATACTGAGTCGTTGCGCTCATCCAATCCCAGGGAGGGATTTCCGCTTTCATGATCTGTGAGATAATGAGGCATCTGATCATCCCAACTAACTGTTCTTGATGTCTCTTCATGGTTCTCAGTCACCTTCCCATCCTGATCATCGCCAGAAGCTTGTTTTCCTGGTTGAAGGTTTTCCAAAATATTTCGAGCTTCTTGACTTCCATCTTGCTGACTTGAATCAGGAGAGCCATTGCATTTTGTATAGTTGTAAACTATTTCAGAAACCAAAAGAGTCACTATGTCAACAAAAGGTTAAACTTTTAACAACACCGAAATTGATTGTCCTGCAAATTAAAATTATTATCAGTCGTGTCATTTACCTTGGTCATCTTTTACACTTTCGTGGTCCTGACATTGATCAACTTCTGGTGCAGCAGCCCTCAGTCCAGTAAATTCTACACATTCCAGACTTTTGTTACCTTCAAAGCCATCTTCTTCATGTCCTAGAGGTAGAAAATCTTAGTCCATCTCTTGGAATGAATTATCAGGATCTAGACACAGCAATTACATAAACATACCTCTTCTGAAAGCATCAATTTTGTCGTCTGTTTGACCATTTTTGTCAGCAACCAATTGAGCACAACAGTCACTCTTAGTTAGGAAAGTAGAAGTATCAGGAATAGCTTCTCTATTCTCAGTAACTTCGAGCTTCAAGGTCTCCTGAAAATCCACTACAGGATTTGATGGTTCAGAGGTGCTCCACATCTGGGAACAAGGGCCATCAAACAGGCATCTTTTACTGCAGCACTTAACAACAGTGCCAGTTTCCTTTCTACCAGCTTCAGTGTTGAGACAATTCAGACACTGCCACGATCGAGAATTTTGAAGAGGTAGTGGAAGAGGCTTGCAAGCTTGCTCATTTATGGCATTAATGTGACCATCTGATGTAAATGGCCAGCAAATCTTCTCGTCTTTTCTTCTCATTTCAGATACATATTCACTGGACAAGCAAAGGCAAAAATTAGTTATGGCAGATAGAAAAATGAGCTTTTATCAGATAAATATACTTATTTATATATGTTTACTGTACTTCCACATTGACAGAATTGACCTTTCAACAGTTATTATGACTTTCCTAGGTGGAACTTCATTGGGAGAAAGTAAATGTCATATATCAATGCAATGGGCAGATAATACAGTGCTTCTATAGGTTATAGAAGAAGAAAGATGAGTAGGTCCACATTATTCTTCAAGAGCAAGGACAAGCAACTAAGCTAGCATAAGAGACAGTGAAAACAGTAACTAGCTAACACATGCTGATGGTTTAGTGAAAAAAGAATTAATTGTTAACACATGAAATCTTAATCATTTAGCTGCTGAATGCATCCACAAGCACAATTTCAGAAGGATGCGATATTACGTGATCCAAAAGGAATGAAGAGAATTATCCAATTAGCTACAGCATCTACGTAAGTTACAAGTGAGTCTTGGAAGAATGTAAATCTTACCGTATAGAGAAGCGCTCGCACTTTCCATTATAATCTCTATCGATGGCACTGGAAAGATCTATACATATAGACTCAATTGGGATAAATGATCTCCTCGGTTGAGAGGCATCTAAACTCTTCTCCATCTTAAATAAATTCGCGCCTAAGCATGCAGATATAAGCTTTCTTAGGAAACTAAATAAACGTCATTATATATATGGAAAACGATCCAGAAATAAAATGAACTTATATCGCATAACAGAAAAGCATGTATGCCGTTTAGACTATATATCGCACAACCTCCCCATTGCTCTTCAAAGGTTAAAAAAACTCAAAACCCTAGTTGGCCATTGAACAATAGCTTTAGATAGGTTACAGCATTACCCTTGTAGCCACCAAAAACATTAAAGCATACAAGATCAGCACTCATTTATGTTGCAAATAGATAACCAAAACACCCATAAGACAAATAAAGATTAGGGTTTTGCTTTGGAATGAATAGCCCAACCCCAATAGGAAAGTCATCGACAGTGAATTAAAACTCAAGATCCATGACTGCAACCACAACCTCCAGCTCAGACATCCATAAAAACATCGAAACACATCCGATAATCAAGAGTATAAATCAACACATGAGATTCGAATTAGGGTTTACTGAATAACCACCAGCAACATAAAAAAGAAGAACTAACCTCACAAAAATCACTCAAACAGCAAAACGGCACATAAAATAATGGGAAAGAGACAAGTTAGATAAGCGATGAAGCAATACCCAGATGCAGAAATTCAAAGTAAAGCTCATATCTGTGCCAAGAAAACAGCGAAGCATTCATTATACGCCTAAAATTAAGCAACCCCTCAAGCTGATTCAACATGGGTATATCAAGAAAACACAAACCCCCCGGAACAAGTACGAAACAGGAGGAAACATTTCAATTCAGAGAGACCGTAAATCTATCTGGGTACCGAATCGGTGGATGTCGCGTCCAGTTCACACAGACTCCTCACGGCTTCTTGATAAGGTGGTATCGAATGATAGAGAACCCGCAGGCGACGACGGAAACGACAGCTCCCGAGAGAGATCTGAAGCTGGCATCCCAGAATTTGAGTGCGCAAGGTGGAGAAACCCTAGCTTGCAAGGCGAGAGAGGTTCTCGATTCTTGAGGGTGCGGGTGAGGGTGAGGGTGAGCGAGCGAGCGAGAGAGAGAGAGAGAGAGAGAGAGAGAGAGAGAGCTCTTAATGCCTTGTGTTGTATTTTCCTTGAAATGAGGTTGTCGTTGTATTAAAATTTGAAGTAACTCGACTTGACCATAGCAAAGAGTTAAGCGGAACAAAAACAAAGCAAAAAAGAAGCAACAGCTAGGCCACATATGAAATACCCATACATATGGATCACACAACAGTGTGCAATATGCTTTTCTTTTCTGTTTGAAGGTACTTTTCAAATAACTCTAATTGCTCAAACTCACTTGCTAAAGTCATACAAAAATAACCCCCCCCCCCCCAAAAAAAAAAAAAAAAAGACAATTTAAACCCATTCTCTTTTCTCTACGTTCAATCATCTCCCGTGGGCTGCCGGTTGTTCTTACCTAGACGACGTTGCCTCGCATTCTTCAATACCATCGCCACTCGCCGTGTCATCCTCGTCATGCACGTTGCTATCTATCGCGGTCTGTCTCTCCTCGAGCTAGGCAGCATAGCCCACGTCAGTTGTCGATGGCGTTGTGGGTCTCGGGCAACATTAAATCTAAGGTCACATAACATGTACTTTTAGTATTTATGATGGTTTTTCTTTATTCGTATACAACTTTTGAAAAATAATTTGTTCCTCCAAACATCTACATATGTGACAAGGTATTCTCATGTATGTATCTAAAGGTATCATAGCTTAGGATGTTTGCCAGTTCAAGAGTTGAATCATGTAAAATAGAAGTACTTGTGTCCAATTTAAAGTTGTATACAATAATATATATATGCGCCACACATAACCCCCTATCAAGACCAATTTTTTCCTTGAAAGACTTTATTATTATCCTTAAATTTGGAATTTATGTGGTGCCTAAGATATGTAGTTATATGTCTAGGGAAGTCTGGTATTTATTATGGTATATCAATTTGTGTCACAGAAATTGAACAATAACTTGTCAACTTATAACATTATATTGAATATACATTTAAGAAGATAAGTCTCAAGAGATATTATTTGTGCGTTGACACAGATTGACACACACATTAATGGGATAGGAGATTTGCTTCCCTTGTACCACAGAGGAAAGTATTTTTGTTTAGCGGTCAAGTGTTGGGTAACACACATTGAAGATATAGAGTTGTAAGAATGTATATCCGAGACAGATTATTGCACACATTTACAAAGGTGCCTTCTTTTCCTAATCATGATGTATGATATGTCAAGGTTATGGATGTCAGCGATGGGTCATCTATTTTTTATGATGTCATGCATTTGATTCATGTTGTGGATGAAGTTTTGAACAGCTCACGCAATGTTACCTAGTTATGATATATCTCGTGTAGAGACACTTCCGAGTTGAAAGCATCTTGGTGGAAGCCCTGGAGATGAAGCCATCAATCTCGAACCTTTACATCACGAGTGGTGAGGAGTAATTGTGACTCAAATCAAATATTCAGTAATGGGTTTGTGACTCTTATGGTAATGCAAGAGGAGGTCACTAGCACTGATAGCTTCTCCCGATACTTTTTTACATTTTAACGGAAGTGTTTTTACCCAACTTAGTTTTAAATTTGATTTATTCCACTTTTAAAGTATTCCAAGCAGTCTAGAGCTGCTACAACTTTCCCAAAAAGCAGAATTTGTTCTTGTAAAACGTCTCCAGATCACACGGACTTTCCGTAAGGATAAAAGGGTGGGGAAGGGCAACGAGAGGAGCAACGAGGCAGCTATCCTTTCTATGTGTTATCGCAAGACTCTCACGTTCACAAAAAAGATCGGTTTAAGCCATAGTTTCTCAATCGGCTAATAGGTGTACGAGCACAAAATCATAGCCCCACCAATGTGCTAGAAATCAAGATGTCTCTCCATATTTGAAAGTAAATGCTTAAGGCGCAAGACGACTTGAGGTTCGCTCACAATATAGCTTGAACTTTTGAATTTTAAAAGATAGTGTGATCCATTTCCAATTAATTTATCACACTCCATGGTTCAATCACGCACATCACCTTAATCGAAGGAAAATTTGTATGGACCATTTAAGTACCTTGAGATACAAGCATGTTGGAAGAGACCCAATGACATATTCGCTCATGAACATAATTTGGCAAATAACTGCTTTAACTTATGAAATTCATATGAGTTAGAGTTTTGCAAATTTTTTTATACCACCCCAAATTTAACTTTCTACATATTTATGAAAAAGTATCTAAAAAAATTTCCTCCACCTTGAAGAAAATCATACCGTGAATAACTCGAGACGATTCTAACTATTTAATCTACTCATTTTTGGTGATGATCCAATCTAAAGAATTGTCAAATGTGAAAAATGCTGCAAAACACCTTCTTTACGTGCAATAATTTTCTAGATCTCACGTTTCCTTAACAAAAAGGACTTGAACTTAGAATTAATCTTTGATAAGTTGATGCGCATAGCCTTTTTCAAACGCACATCTAGCCTCAGTATAAATGAATATTCGAGTCCGTATATTAGATAAAATGATATCTCGAAAATATATTACACGGTCCAAAATCATACGAGCATCATGCACGCACTGTCCTGATCGTCATGGGGCGGTTCCCCTTTCGCCACGCGACACGTGTCGAGGCCTAGTTAGTTGGTCGGAAGATGCCTCCGCATGAAAACGGCTCGTGATTGGAGCGTGCTGTGCACGCTCCTCGCGAGAGGGTGGGGGTGGGTTAACCTTAAAAAGAAACGCAAAGGTTTCTTCTGGTTTCTGGCCACTAAAAAAATTGAAGTGGGCGTGTCGCGCTAGCACCCATTTGCCTGTTGCCCACTAAGGAGTTGCTAGGGTTTCTTCGCGTTGCTGGTCATGTCACCAAAAAACAAGAAAAAAAAAAAGAAAGGGAAAAATAATAATACAGAAAAAAAAAAAAAAAAAAAAAAAAGATTAAAGAAAAGCAAAAAAGCAAAAAAAAAAAAAGGAGAAAAAAATCACCTAGATAGGAGGCAGAGCAACCTCACATCACCGACGAGGGCCGACGATCCTTATCCGGCCATAGGGGAGGGTGGCAAGCCTGTTATGGTGGTGCCAAGGGATGGCCACACCATCCCATGAGGGCCTGAAAATCTTGATCGGCGAAGATTGGATGATGCCATATCTAGAAAACATTGGCCCTCTCCGGCGCATCCGCTCTTTATAACTTTGTTTTCTTTCCTTTTGTTTTTCTATTTTCGATTGCTTTTGGCTTTTTTAAAGAGAAAATTTAGCTTTTCATAACAAGGCACTACATCAACACTTTGTTACTATGCTATAAACATATTACAAGGCTACGGTTACTTTACAAGTAGCTCCGTTATAAAAATTCACAACGATGGCCACAATTAGAAATTGATTGCGTTTTGTCTTAAACATTTAGGATTTTTCATGGAATTTTTCCTTAAGAAAAATATCTCATTGGTAATAATTAAAAGATTCTCTAGCTTCTTTCGAAAAGACTGATGATGGGGGAGGAATGGTGGTACAAAGAAGCGGGAATTAGTTATAAAAAAAGAAAAAAATGAGTTTCACACTGAGCATCTAGACAGCAGGAAAGTGCCTTATATATCCTACCAAACAAGGTTGTTCGTGTACCGTGATAAATGGATATAGGTTATGGCCCTTTATAGAATCTATGTCGATAGTGCGAGGAATCAATTACACAAGTGGCTTCATTCATCGTAGATTTAGTGATTATAGTCGTTCACTCTTTTAAATCAGCAATATGTGCTGGACTAATACATATGTTGCATTTTACATTTGCACAGCTATATCTAAAGTTCAAACTTGGACGTAATTACTGCTATGAATTGAAATCCTATATATTATTTTGACTCGATTAACACTCTTTGGACGGGAAACATGTCTTCTTTTCTTGAGTTAAAAACAGATAATACATACGCCCATATGTATGTACATACGTAAATACGTGGGATGACTTCTTCTAAATTAAGAGGATCTCAAGCTAATAACTCAAGCTAATATACCAGACATAGTGCTCTCTAGTTTACTGTGGATTCAAATCTCAAAGAATATTCATTTAAGCCCTGGAGTGGAGAGATTTTATACTCCTTTACAAAAGTACCTTTAATCTCATGAGTTGGTATAGAATGAGATAGATAGCTATAATGACAAGATGTCTGTACATGTCATGACATCAATGCTGTTTCTCTATTGATGGTGGATCTAATTAATAATTGATAGTTTGAAATTTGTATCAGATGTGGAAAGCTGGCTACCTGAAATCATCCATGTTGCATGACCTATAGTTTTCTGCTCTTCTGGCCCCCCAAAGATGACGATGCATGTGCTTCCAAATAGGCAATCAATGGCAATTCAATACTCCCCCGCATCTATATAAAATATATAAACCTGTAAGTTCATGAGAAACAAATGCATCTCACTTAAAATTGGTGTTATATAGCTAGGCTTGGCTTATGCGACCATGACCAACTTGAAAATAACAGCTAAGAATTAGGGATTCAATACCCTTCAAATATCCAGCTAATCTTTTTGGATGCGACGATCAATTTCCACAGCCAACTCGCTATTGAAAATAGCATTTGTCCCCTTAAACCTGATAGCACATATATCTTATCTCATGGTTTCCTATAAAATCATGAACACATTATCCACAAGGGACTAACTAATTATCTTGTGGATGAATGACTTAGGGTTCAAAAGTTTCTCCTTTGTCTTGATCTAAATATTTGCGAAGGGAAAATTATCGGCAATGCAATGTAAATCAGTCAGTGAAATGAAGGAGATGTCAAATGTGTATAAACCCTAATAAAAGAGAGGAGCACTTTTCTTTTGCCATCTCGACATTATAATGCAAATCAAGGATTGGTTTCGATTTAAAACTTTCATTGATGAGGTTCATTAAAACCCTTTTATTATATTTCTTAAATGAATCGGAATCTTGCATATCTCTGAGCATTAAAGTTTTTTTTTTTTTTCCCTACAACACATTTATCTTTTCATATTCTTTCCACAGAAGTGCGTGATGTAAGGAAATTATGGATTTATATTATGTACAGGAGGTGCACAACTCTTCTCTACACGTTTTTCGCCGTTGAGACAAGCGATTAGTCACTTGCTACCTATAAGACTACCCATATCTACAGTGTTAGGTGAAGAATGGGTACAAAAAAAGATTACACAGCCTGGGTACTTAATATATATCTATAAAACAATATTGAACGTTGGCCCGATTCATTATAGTGGGGACCATAGGGCCCAATAAGCTGCAAAATATAATCACTACTTACTATAATTGCACATAAAATCAAATAGATATTCAATGACTCGAAAATCTGAAGCTGCTTTTGGGGATGCCCACCACTAATCATCCCTGTTTATGCCACTACATGCTGAAATCTGAAAAAGGGCAATTAGATTTTAGTTGCCTTGCACTTAAAAGAATTTTAATTTCATACTCTGAATGAAAGATATCTGCAGAAATGACCAGCAAAGGAACTGTGTTTATATATATAATTTTGGCTACTGTAAAGTGACCATTACTTTATTAATTACTGTTAAGTGACAAATTTTAGAGGCATTATATTCTTTAAGCACCAAAAAGATAAAATCACATGAATTAAGATTATCGGTTTCGGGATGGATAAGTTCAAATAAGAAATTTAGAACCTACCTCATCATAGTCAATTCCTGATTTTTGGAAATGGGAACTCAACCAATCGACTTTGGAATTAACCTAAAACCCTAGTTAGGTCATTAAAGGGTATTTGTTTCTATCTTTGGTGATTTAGTTCAAGACCATGTACTTGTTTTTTTTTTTGGCCCGTTCTACTTATATGACTAGTAAAAATAATTTATCATATGTTAATAAAATATATTAAATGGCTGTTTCGGAGGCGATCCCAGAAAGCATTGCCTTTTTTCATTTATCATCGTCAGACTACATTGACAAAAATCTCGAAATTGATACTTTGCTATGAATATTATTTAATTATGGGAGATATTAATTAACCAACTGAGGTTTGTCTCAATGCATTGCTCACAGGCCAAGATATTCACTTATAAAAATGATAAATGAATAAATATATAGATAATTCAACCCTCACGGGGAAGGAGAAATTAACATTTTCTGACACTTGCTTAGGTAAAAGGAAATAGAACTACATATATATTGGTAGCACAAGAAGGTCCCTTCGCTTCCATCTGAAGAATTTAATTAATATCAATTTTCTACATAACTAATGTATTAGCCATGAGACACCCTATTTATCTCCTTCAATAGCTTAAACACTCTATTTCTGGGTTTTCGAATGTAGAATAAATTATCAGTAAATAATACATTTTAATCCTTAAACAAATGAGATGATATTATAGTTGAAACACTGACCTTAGGAGACACACCTGTTACCTTGTTAAATGCAGAACCTTACTCGATGTATACGGTAGGATGCTTACGTCCATTTGCAATATTAACTGAGTAAAAGGTCTCGACATCCATGTGATCAAAGGTGAGATATAGAGAGGACCATGAAAGGCATAGCGAAGTTGCGGCAAAGAGGCACGGTACTTCTCTTCGCTCATAGATGAAGGGAGGAACTGAGAGACGAGACATGCTTCTGAACAGAGAGCCCCCAAACATAAATAAGATTTACTTGTCCTAGGTCGAGATGGATTCTCTATTTCAAACAATACCCCTTCTCGTACCTTGATATATCTTAACATTGATTTACACATGGGAATGAGGTTGTTGTCGACAATTGAAAGTTGTTGAATTATTGAAGGGAAAGCTGTACAAAGTAGATGACCTTCAAAGCAATTAACCTTATAGATATGTTATGGTTCGAATGAAGTTGTGGTTTGCAATGTTAAAGCTATATTGCAAGTCTAGAAGTTTTATCAGTTTAACGTTGAAGTAACAAGATTATATATTCCAGTTAAATTCCTTAAACTTCAAATAAAGAAATTGATTTAATGGTGCATTGCTCAAATAAAATTAATTATGCTTTTGATTGGCAATAACTTATCGAGTAATGAAATATATTATTAATTTGTTGCTAGTCATTGAGCTTTAATTATGTGGATTTCATTGTTGGGAAAACCTATCTATATTTGATACGATACTTATCTTGTAAATAAATAAGCTATAGCTTTTTAGAGTATATCCAAAAATTCTCTCTTTTGTTTATATTTTTAAGAGATAATAGTTTGATATAATAAATAAGCTAATGTTTATTGGTCAAATGCGGACCATGTGGCAAAACTATGTGACATGTCTTATGACACGGCAATCACATAGGTAAAGGTTAATTCATGCAAAGCATCTATATGCTCTTGAGTTTGACGTATTTGAGCTTATAGAGATGACCAAAGTGAGCCAATTCCGGCTTTGGGGGCTCTTTTAGCAAGTTCAATTATACGGCCAGATGAAAAATAGGGGAACCTCCATGACTAGTGATTGTTAGGCGTATCTCTGGTCCACCATTCTTCAAAACCTAAAAGGAGATGGTGGGCCAAGGGATTGTTCCATAGGTGTTGAGGAGGATTAATTCATGGTCTGAAGCAATTGTTGTGAAGTGAATGATGATGGTTTTTGAAAGCTAATGGCACCAATTTGGGTTGAAGCTACACCTGTGAATGCTCGGAATGAATTTGTTGGGGGACATTTTGATCAGTTTCATGAACTCACTCGGGAACCGGACTTTCCTAAGTGGGTCCATAAACCAACAAACAGTTCCTACCTTGGAATTAATCACCCCTATGCAAAACTCATATCAAGTATACTTTGTTTGTTTAGTAGAAATTTGAGCATTTGGAAAATTTTTTTCCTAAAAATGATTGTTTATCTTGCTTAAAATAATTAATCATTGAAAAATATTTTCATTATCAATAATAATTGTGTCTAATCATCTTCATGGTCCATGAAAATATTTTTCGTTAAAAGAGATTATTTTATAATAAAAAATAAAATTGTTTATTTTTCGCAAAATAAACGGAATTTTATCGTTGTCATGAAAAGGGACAATAAATATATGGAATATTACTACACATGCAACTCGGAACGCTTAATTAAAGAGACAAAGCAAGGTATGAACAACAGGGTGGCGGTTCTTGAAATTCTGAGAGGGGCCAATTGACCCCACCCAAATGCTTTTTCCTTCAATTATCATACACAAGATTTTCGTAATTGGCCCCATTGACCCCACAAAATTTCGATTTCTGACCCCATTAAAAGTAAAATCCAACCAATTTGACCCCAGGTCTCCACTTTCAGAAAGTGTCAAGTACGGGTAATGAGCTTCTGACCCCTTTTTAAATTGTACTCAAGGAAATTTTATGCCATGGAGCTTATGAAACTTGATAATTAACTTGATATCTATAATTTGCTCTAATTACAAGTTGCCAAACTAGAAATTGAACTCTTGACCTCGAAACTTAGAAGCAATTTCTTTCACGGAAAATTCATAATTTGAAGAATATTTTCCTAAAAATAATCGTTTATATCACTTGAAATAATTAATCATAAGAAAAATTCTCATTATCAATGAAAATTTATACATAAATATTTTCATGAATAATAAAAATATATTTCGTTCATTTATTTTGTATGTGATATAAATACTTATTTTTTTTTAGAAAAATAATTTTAAAATCATTTATTTATTCATGTTTCTTCTCGCGGTCTACTTTCTGTACTATTTTTCTAAGGAACTTTCGTCCCCACCTTCGTCCTGTGGCCTATTCGTACCACTTTTCTGACTTCCCGCCAACTGACCAAAGTGCAGTGTTTGTGTTTTGGGTCCTTTTAGCCTCAGATCCAGAGGGACCGTTTTGTTCGACCAAAAGGCCAAAAAAAAAAAAGGAAGGGTCCCTTTTGCAAATCGATCCACCAAACTTACCAAATTGCACTGAACTTGAACCAAGTCGATCCAAAAAAATAAAAAATAAAAAGTTAAATTGTAATTAGTGAAGCCAGAAAGTTAAGCTACTAGGATAAGATCACTCTGTAATTTTTTGATCGAGGGATTTCTACTCTTGACTCTTGCTTCTTCTTCTTTTCGCTTAATTCAACTAATGATCATCTTCGCACTTTCGACATCGGGCTTTTCAATAGTGTCGAATTTTGCATTCATGAGTACAAGGGGGACTAACCTGCAGTTGTCATAAGGAGATATGTTTTCCAGGATTAGCGATTGAACGCTAGTAATGTCATGCATACCTACTTAGTCTATTTTAAAGTATAAAATTAGATCCATTCTTTATCTTCAGCTTCCTTGTAAGTTTCCTCTATTTTGCTATCATCATCTCAACCAACACCAGTCAGAAAATCGCTGGCAGACGTTCCCCCAAAAGGTTTAAAATATTTTCATGCTTGGACTAGCATGGTCCAACATAGTCTTGGCTCTCTCATAAAATATTATAGCCAATAAAAAATTTCTCCTAAAAAAGTAGTTTTTAAAACTCACATGTTGGTTGGTTTGGCAATTTAAGTAACTTGTCTTCGGCAATGAACGTGGGAGAATCATATTAAGTGATTCAGAGTCATCTCGGAAGGCTTTATCCCATGTGAAGTAGATCGGCTCATTATAAATTATTCCAAACCATGATCCCCTCCAGCAGATCTGTAGGTTGGGCACAAACAAGCTCGTACCTAATCTGACAAGAGAGACGAGAATAAAATCCATAACCTTGCAGGATCTCATGCCCATTGAGATGGCCCTTGCTAAGTGACTAGTTGCTAGAGTTGCCCTTTGAAATGGCCACCATCTCATATGCTCACTCAAATCACTTCTTTTAAAAAATTGATCTATTGGATTTTTTCCTTTTAATTCTTCGAAGTACAAGTAACCGCAAAATGCTATCTCCATTTTTCCTTTCGTTTCTGTCATATTCTTCTTTTGCATTCACTCACATACTTTATTTGATTCACGAGATTGATATGCAAGTGGGGATTTCCCAATTGGTGTACATTAAAACATAATTTTCTAAAAAGGTCCTTTATTTCTTGCAAATTTCGCAATCCATCAATATTTATTTTCTTAGTGATAGAGTTGCAGAGTCTAATGGAAGAAAATAATATTTAAACATAGAAACTTTATCATGGGTAGACACTCTCTAGTAAATCAATCATCCTATCATATTAAAGTAGATAATAGCGCTTTTATTGTTATTAATGTTATACATGATGTACGCCTTGGAATTCTTATATAATGCCATACCTTTTATAATTGTAACATTGAAACTTTATAACCATACAACTTGTGAGTTAATACTGATAGTGGAGAAATTATCTAGAGCGGTATCTAATTTTTCCCTTCCTAATTTTGGGAAGGATTATTCGTGAAAATTTTCTCGTTCTTCTTCTCCATTTTTTCGCTTCGTATGTCCGCGTCCCTAGCAGGCTAGCACGCTGTCAAAAAAGTTTTCCAAAGATTGTCTCCTTCGCAATCCGCCAATTCGAGTGAAGAAGCAAAATGAAATCGCTGCTCCCGCACCTTCCTCGCCCAGCTCTCTTCTCCCCCGCCATGGGGGCCAGCCCCTCGCACGTGCCAGCCTGCCTACCCCCGCGCGTTCGCGCGCAACTCCATCCCGCCCCGCACGTGCGAACCCGCCCGCCGGCCCCGCCACCGCGGCCTCCTTCTTCCTCCTCGGCCGCCTATAAATACGCCACCGCCGACGCGGCCTCTCCCACTTCGGCGGCCAGGATGGACGGAGACGCCGCGATCGACGCCGACGCCGAGAAGCTCCGCTCCGATTTCCTCCGAGTCCTCCGCGGCAGGCGGTCCGACGAAGGTACGCTCGACGCCTCCACGAACGCTGCGCTCCTTCGTCGTTTTCGGCTCGAACTGGTTCCGTGCTTCGTCGGTGAGGATGAACGAGTGAGCTTGTGGCGAGTGACGTCGCTTCCGTTCACGGATGTCGAGGCTCGGAGCTCCGTTTGGATAGCAGTCCGTAGCGCGGCGCGAGCTGTTTTGAGATTCGTGAATGCTTGCCGAATCGGCATTTTACTTGTTTGTTCGAGCGCGCGTGTCTCGTTTGATCAGGCGTCTAGTTTTTGCGATTGCGAAGTGCGTGTGGATCGGTTTTTGAATTTCGTCTGGAGCAGATCGTCCGGAAGAAGTGATCGTTGGCGATAGTCTTTGGCGAAGGAACCGGAATCGGAGAGATTGTGTTCTTGGATTCATTCATTCGAGAACAGAATGACTAGAAGCTTGTTAAAGCGGACGTGTATGTTTTAATCGTCTCTGTTGTGCGTTTCAGTTGAGCTATCGGTAGAGCCTGCGAAGCCGGTGGAGAATCCTTTGTATCAAGATGCTAATCCGCCTAGTTTCAGTGAGGTACGCGATTTCTATGGGGGACGCGTTGAGATCATTTGCCTCCGTGAGGCTTCTTGCTGTTGGGATTGTTTACATCTGGATGTGAATTTGTTTAGGAAATGCAATCTTGTCCCAAGGAAAACATTGAGAATCTCAAGGAGCTGATTAAGGAGGAAAATGTCTACTTAATTACTGAGGTAGTTTAAGCCCTGATGTCATTGCAGCTTCAATAATGTGTCCATTGAAAGATCATTTCCCATTAGTCTTTGATTGTGTTTTATTGCTAATTCAGAAAGGAGAGCAGGGTCGCTTGCCTTTACTTATCATAAGCTTGAAAGAGGACATTGTCCGAAAGAGGCCTGCTGTTGTGTTCCTGCACAGCACACGTAAGTGCAAAGAATGGCTACGCCCTTTGCTTGAGGTAGCTGCTTTCTGGCATCAGACCTATGAGAATCTCTGCTTATGACTGAGGAATGAAGCATATGCTTACTCTTGCTACTTTTTTTCTCCAGGCATATGCTTCTCGAGGATATATTGCGGTTGCTGTTGATTCTCGCTATCATGGAGAACGTGCCAGTAGTCTGACCACCTATAGCGAGGTCCGTTTTGCTATTACCATGTCTACTTATTCCTTGTTTTTCTTGATTCTGCATTGCCTGTTCAAAGGGGCTTGGTCTTCTGTAAACATTGTTGACAGATTGGTCACAGAAAAATAAAATACACTTAAGAAATTTGGTCGTTAGGTGCCTCAACTATGCACAAATGCTTTCTCTTAACGTCTTCTATTTATAGCTATATGGTTTCCTTTAAGGGGTATTTTATCTAGTTTCTTCATCTACATTAGATAGAAAAATTGTCATTATTATCTGAGAGTATAAAAGATGGTTTGGACTTTATAAAGAAAACCTTTGATTGATATATCTGTCTGATTATCTCGGTCACAATGCAGGCTCTTGTATCATCATGGAAAATGGGTGATACTATGCCATTTATATTTGATACAGTAAGTCCTTTTATTGCTGAACTTTAGTACTGCTGCGTATTTGATGATCTCAACAGCCTCATTGTCTAGTTAGTGTATTTCACATGATTGACTACAGAAATCCAGCTTATTTTTAGCTCTGGGTATTGAGGAGATCACTGGAATCCCTGCAGGTCTGGGACTTGATCAAACTGGCAGATTATCTCACAAAGAGAGAGGATATAGACCCTTCAAGGATAGGGATCACGGGCGAATCACTTGGAGGTTGATTAATTAGAACTTAGACTAGATCGGATGCCATAAGTGATACTTACTGTCACCTATTTATTTGACATTCCACATTGTCATCCAGGAATGCATGCATGGTTTGCTGCTGCTGCTGACAAACGCTATTCTGTAGTTGTCCCTATTATCGGTGTGCAGGTAAAAGTTAATCTTCTTTAATAGTCAATGTCTTTCCTTTTCTGTATCTTCTGCTAGGTATCAAGTTCAAAATTTTCAGTATTAATATTGATTAATTATGTGCAGGGGTTCCGATGGGCCATAGACAATGATATGTGGCAGGGTAGAGTTGACAGCATAAAACCTGTGTTTGAAGGTAACATCAAGGCTTATATGCTATGATAACAACATTGATATTACTTTGTTTCCAGTTTCTTAGGTATTAATCAATTTGAGCCAATTTGTTTGGACAAGTAGCATGTGCTATAGCTGTTTATATGGGAACTAGTTCTGCTCTTTTCTGCATGGTCAAGGATGCTATATTGCCCCAACCCATAGTTCTGAAAGTATTTACTTTTAATAGCTTAACAAGTTCAAATATCTAATCAATTTGAGCCAATTTGTTTGGAAAAGTAGCATATGCTATACCTGTTTATGTGGGAACTAGCTCTACTCTTTTCTGCATGGTCATGGATGCTATCTTGCCCCAACCCATAGTTCCGACAGTATTTACTTTTAATAGCTTAACAGGTTCAAATTACACTTTTTTTTTGGATTATCTAGATGAAGATTTATTAATTTTGACACTAGAATGCAATCGGTTAGTTGCTTCTGCACCAGTAAAATTTATCCATCTGGTATACCAAAACAGTACATGGAGTGGAAGGTATACTTATTTTATCAAAGAATTCTATCCCTCCAAAGTACCGCATTGTCAGTACTCTGTATTTGTACTTTTGCTGCTAATTAAAAAGCAAGTAAATAGCCATTTATGAAGCTACACTGCAGCATATGGGAGTGTGTGTGTTCTTGGCATATACTTTTCCCTGGAATGACCTACTGAATGAAAATTGTGAAATGAGCATCATCTGCTAGTGCTGTATAGCATCAAAGTATTGTCTGAAAATTTTGTTCTCCTGGAATACTTTGGCAAAATATTGTTTTTTTTTTTTTTTTTTTTGGGGGGGTGGGCAGGCAGTCAGCATCTTTAGCCAAGTCTCAGGAAAAATCTAAGTGCAAACAACTCAATAATGCTTATAGTTTTTCACTTGCAGAGGCACGCATTGATTTGGGAAAGAGCACCATGGACAGAGAAGTGGTGGAAAAGGTTGTTTTTTACTATCTATCCAATTCCGGATCTCAGTTAACTAGTGTATTTCCTATTTGATTGCTTAGAGTTCTGTTTATGCTTTTGTTCCCTAATTTTCTAGAAAGATTTTCCCTCGTTCTAATCATTCCTAATATCAAGCTTCTGGCGAATTGCATTTTGATATGCCATATTAGTAAGCCTACTTATGCATTCAAAGAGCACGCAGCTTCTCATAGTCATATGCTTTCTCAGTTGAACTTCAGATTATACATTTATTTTCCTTCGATATATGTGTGTCTAAACTCCTGCTGGTTTCACGTTTATATTCCCATTAAGCAGGTATGGAATAGGATAGCTCCTGGTCTAGCCTCTGATTTTGATGCCCCCAACACAGTCCCAGCCATTGCTCCGCGGCCCCTTCTGATAATTAATGGTAAACTCATTTCTCACATTGAAGATGACATTTTAATTTTATGCCCTTGAGATCTCTAGATGTTGTTAATGACATATAAGCCCTTCAATAGTTAAAACCATGTTTAGATTTGTTCAATGTGCGTGAACATATCTGGTGATAAATTGCCCACTTAGAATCCTTGAAACTTTTATTTTGTCTTAATGTGCATGGAACTCAACTCACTGTTTGTGCATCATATAGAATAATTTTTTTTTTTGGTCGAAAAGACTAAAGAAATTAACTTGGTACTGAAAATTTGTAGTCTGTAGTCGTTTCCTGTCCCACATCAACTCTGGATTTCTTCTATTTTCCCTATATGTTCATCCTTACGCTGGTCTGCCATAGTTCTTGCACGACAGGCATTTATTGTCTTTATAGACCAGGCACCACCAAAATGACATTCAGTTTTGGAAATCTGCTCTGATGCATCTCAATTGTAGATGGATTTACTTTCCTAGAATTTTTTGTTCCTTAAAGATGAAGAACTTTTGTCCTTTTGATCTTGTTTTCTGATGTAAAATATCCAAGCTGTTGATCAGGAGATCTGTCAGCTGCTTGGGTGGTCGGATATCAGATGCATTGACGGCTTCAGATGCTCTTTGTTATAACTGCAATTCTGCTATCCTGCTATTAACTTGATAATTCTTGTGAAGGGAATGTTTCGGTAGCACTACTTATTGTCATGCAAATTGAAACTTGAAATGACAATTTCAGGTGCAAATGATCATCGCTGCCCTCTTGCTGGCCTGGAAGTTCCAAAATCAAGAGCGTCTGAGGCTTATGAGAAGGCACACTGTCCAGAGAATTTTAAGGTGACCTGCCCCGTCGCTTTCACAGATTTTATTTGCTGTTCTCTAATTAGAACATCAAAAGCACTCAAGGTGATGAATAAAGAAAGGAAGAAAGGAAGCTTCGCGAGCTCCTGCATTTCTTTAGGGGCAACTGTTCTTTTCCTGACTAGACGCCAATGCTAGTACACGTATGAAAAACTTTCTTATTGGAAGCAGAAGTTTTCAGTCGTCCTGACTTCAAGCAAAGCAAGTGGCCTCTACACCTCACCCCTGCGCTGGCGTTTGAACTTAATTCGACTCTAGGGATTCACCGACACACCTTTCTTTTTTAGTCCACAGAGAGTCCAGCCCTGCGGTTCCCATCCCATCCAACAGTATCTATGTGGACAGGTCACGATAGACATGTGTCAGCTCAGAAGTGACGGGTGGCAAATTAGCCGCGATAGTTGGTGGTTTAGTCATGACAGATAGTGGTTAAACCATTCCGCGGGGCCACCGATGCGCTTACTTAAAAGGTGGAGGTTTTTGTCTTAGGATGATTCATTAGGTATGAACAATGTGCCCGGTCAATGTGCCTGCTCGTTTCTTGCTCAAAAAAAAAAAAAAAAAAAAATGTGCCTGCTCGTTCAGCAATCTCTGCCCGATAAACATACCTGTCGGGCTTATCGAGGACACATGTCATTTGCCCAACGGTCAGCCAAATGCTTCATTACCAGTCGGCACACAGTCGTTGTCAAACACGTACTTTCGCGCCCACCACTACAAGCACGCACATTCCAACATTGTTACTGTTATGGTTGATTGAAAACCTCACCAATTCTATTGAAAAACTGATCTCTTCTTCCAACACGTGCAGTTAATTGCAGAACCGGAAATCGGACACCAGATGACACCGCTGATGGTCAAAGAGGCTAGTGACTGGTTCGACAGGTTCCTTAAGCAACAGTAACGATCCTCGTTGTTCGTCTTGGCTACCTGTTGCTTTTCATGTATTTCGATCTACTTCAGTGTTGCGTATTGCAGTGCGTGTTTCTCCGGATCCAGCCGTCCTTTGGGTGGATCCCTCGGTGATGTGTACGTCGTCGTCTTGTGTGTATAGCAGGGAACTTATCTTTCCCCTTTCTCACCGATGCTTTAATCCAAATTTCCCAGTTATGACGTCTGAGCATATACCGGTTTATTATCTCAAGCATAAAGTTCCGTTGACCACGGCCGCATCTCCATGGATGTGGAGATGCTTCCTCGTTGAAGCATCAATTGATAAACCGATCGCTGCCCCTATATCTTCCATTTGTTAAAAGTAACATTGGTAGTTTTAAAAAAAATAAAAAATGAATGGAGCATAACTTGCACAAATAAGAGTGTGTACAACTAAAACCAGTTGGTGACCTTTAACCTGCGAATAGGTGATAAATCACCCAAATCAATATCGATAACTTCTTACAGAAGTTAGTAACTCTTGACATATTGAAATTTTTTTAATACGTCACGTTTTATCTCCACACAAATGAGAAGTACAAATCACGAATTTGACATATTGAAATTTTTTTAATACGTCACGTTTCATTTCCACACAAACGAAAAGTCCAAATCACGAATTTGGGACAGGTAAAGGTAAGAGCTGAATTTGTTTCTCAAAACTGGTATATTCCGTGCATTACTTACTTCATTGATACAAAGTTCAATACGGTACTACAAGAGTTCATGTAACCCTATTCTTATAAATTAAATCGTTGTCTCTTGAACAGATACAAAATCTTCTACAACAGGGGAAAAAAGAACTTGCGCATATGAAAATTGGCAACCTTTCCTCTTAACACTACAACGCACATCGCCACCATGCCCAACAGAAATTACAGAAAGAAAACAAAACAAGAAAACAAGACAAAATCATGATGTGTCATACGGGCACGGACGGAACAACAGGTCTACTCAACTTGCCCTTTGAAATTCTAGAACAGAACATGAACATTAGCAGTGCGAACGATAAGAGGAAGAGCCTGAAGTATGTCCTAATCTCTTGCATACCGAAATCGAGCACCTCCATCTTCTTCCCGTACCTACTGCTCCGGTCCATCAAGTACCCCTCAAGGTACTCGTCCATAGATTCCCATGAGCTCGGTCGGGAGTCTTTCATGTGGATTTCATCTAGGTATTGGGGCCCGTGCTTGAAGATTGTAAAAAATGCAGCTGACCAATCACTGAGAACTCTCTGAAAGTGAATACAAACAGAATTTAAGGCCACTCCTACCTTCATTCATTACCAATCAACCAGGGAGTGTGAACTAAATCCTTATGTTTTATTCGATTTTGTGCTGACAGCAATAGTGAAACAAAATTAAGAACTGGACTTACATTGTAAGTGCTAATATCTGTCGGATTGAACATCTTGAAGCAGTCCTTTGGTGATGCTGCTCCATCTCCATAGATCTGTCAAACAACACTGAGGTCAAGTAATTGTGAAAGCCAGAATATTATAAGTCTGTCCTGGAAAAGGTAAACTGCACTCTGCACAAACCTCAAAGGTAAAAGCCATAGGCACCCTGGCAACATCATACATGTAATCCGTAGCAGTGCCATGCGCAAGATACCTGAACACAACTGCCGGTCAGAACATGTGCAAAAGTAAGCATAAGTATTAGACGTTTATCTACATCCTTTGTGGAATGGAGAAGTAGTTAACATGTTAGTCTTCAGGAGATAATTTAGTTCCAGTTGCAATCCCTGACCAACTTATATATCAATTGATGCTGGCTTCAAGACCATATAAGTGACTGTAATATACAGCATAACTTGATCTATTATGTTGAAAGAGTTCACTCAAGCTGGACGGTAGTAGGCCATCTAGTATAATGGCATCCCGTTAATTATTAATCCTAGGCTATTAGAACCAAGGGAACTAGTTGTATGCTCCCCAGTAAGGACCAAGTAAATTTGGACTAAACTAGTTTTAAGGATAGTAATACTGTGAATTCTATTTAGGAACGGAACTAGGCCCTTCATCCACGTAGACATCCTTAAGGGCCATCGTCAATTGTGACTGAGCTCTAGTTCAGTCTTGTATCAGTTTCTTGATACCAAACAAAACTGAAGTATTGACTGGCTTTATAATTTGAGAACACGAACTGAACCTAAGTGATTGGTCACTTTCAAAGTGTTGTGGCACAAGCAGGAGAACAATTAGGGGCAGAATATCCATTTGAAAAATCTCGACTTCTGCAGCTTCAAGAGTGATCCAATTGGTATAAAACATTAGTGTACTTCCATCATCTACTCAGTCTCACATGCTTGCACACTTCCCAGTCAATGATTAAAAAAGAAAAAGTTCCACCAAACAAGAAGCGAAATAGCAAAAATGTAAGCATAAACAAAAGGTGGGATGGAATGGAGATGGAGATGCATCAAGATACTCAACTTGCATTCTCAACCTAGCAATCAGAAATTTAAGGTATATTTGCTTTGACTTACTAATGCAAAAAGCAACTTTGTTAATTTCTCACCAATATCTAAAATATTATCTAACTTAAAAATATTATGAAAGAATTACATGTGAATTTAGTGTCAAGACTAATACATTGTGAAAGTTTTAGGTGCTTAAAATTTAAGAAAAAAATGTCAGAGTATGGACACGGCAACATTTTAAAAACCAAGAAGCAAAAAGTTTCACTCCAGCAGACTACAAATTTTGACCGAAAAAAAAATACAGACAGACTACAAATTGACCAACTCAAAGGAGAGAGATCTCATAAGATTAAAGAAATCCAGAAGAAGGATCCCTTCAAAACTAAAACACTATTGCTCAGCAAAGGACCTTATTGATTCCATGGTGTCATTGCTTTCCTTTTTTGATTCTGGGTCTCCAGAGGCATCATTTTACTTCAGTCTCTTTAAACAGGAAAATATACCAATTACATAAAATTGATAATTAAAGTAATACAAACCCGACTGATCCTCCACCGGAGCCAATCATGCAACGATTCTGGCAGTGAAGAACATTTAGTTCCTTCAGCAACAAAGTCATCCTAGTAGAAGGCAAGCCCAGAGGAGTCGTATTTTTGTGGTCATAGGGCATAAACAAAGCCTACACAATCAAGAAAAAAATCAAAAAAGACCTTCACAGCCAAGAACAACATCACAATGCGCATATAATTTCCATGTAAAAAACAATGTAAAAGCGTGGTTACCCTACATTTTTTACTTTCCCTGAGTAATAATATCACACGATTCCCCACCATGGATCTATTGATCGAACAATAAAAATTATTGCCAAATTTTCAGCTGAAAGTAAAGTATCTTCAAATGTGGTACTTAGGGAAAAGGCTTCTGTAATTTTCCTTCACAGTGGGGTTAAAAACAAAATTCAGTTAGGAGATCATTGGGGAAGGAATTTGCAAATTAATCGTCCATCAGTACCTTAAATGCCAACATTACTAGTAAAAACACCATCAGACCTGGCAAACTAAGACATCTTACATCGAAAAAAAAATTCTAAATGCGGCTATAACTAAGCACATCACTTACAAATAATCAACGAATGCCACAATAAAGGCAAAGCCATTAACTATTTAGATAAGCAAAAGTGAGAAAACAAAAGCATTAGCAGGAAATGGATAACACTTACTTCCATTCCTGAATGCACATTCACCCAGATGTGAGGATTGAATGAAGTTGCAAGTTTCCGCATAATTTGAGATTCTGGCTCACTAAAAGGACCAGTTCCTGGATTTTCTTCATATGGATCATAATCCTAAAATCAAAGAAACTTTGAGAATCAGAAGAACATTTCACAAGAGAGTAAAGGTTGAATGTGCATTGCAGTTCATATTAAGTGCTAGAATGTCTGCAGTGAAAATTTACTAAATGTAGCCTCAATGATAAGAAACAGCTAGGATAAACAACACAGAAAGGAAAGATATGAAGTTGAGCCATTCCATTGCAGTATATAAATTACATAACCAGACGATGGTATAAGACAAACCTTCTCCTTTTTGCCCCAATCTACACTCCAATTTCTGTTCAGGTCAACTCCTCTCCTGTTACAAAATTGAAACGGATGTAAATTCTTTTTCTTAGAAAAATATATGAGTCTGAAGACATCAGAATTATACAATACCATTTCTCCTTTCACAAAGATCTCCTGCTTCAACAAGTCTACGGCCATTTACGTTCTCCATTGGGACTACCTAGTATGAAATGGAACTTCAAGAATATAAGTTTCACTGCGATTTCTCAAAACAAGAAAATGTTCTGCGAAAATATTCTTTGTAGTTGTTGGTGACATGCATAAAAACGATGGATTTCATGCTATGGATCAATTTAGACACAAAAGAAATAGCTCCAAGGGATATTCTTGGTGCATCTAAATAGAAGATTCTGGGCCGCAAAAGGAAAAGGTTCATTTAGTATAATATGTATAATGATGCTCAATTTGACAAAGAGACAGAAATGAACAGCTGATTCAATCAATTTGAACAATTAAAGATCCATACTTGTTTGATGCCTTGTCAGCCACAAGTAAATCAAGCAAGAAGTCATGCAAGTAAAGAAAACTGCTCATTTCACAGGCACCTAAAACTGTGCCGGGAGCAGAGATAGCAGCTCCCTGCTTTATAATAGAAAAACTCGTGACAGAAGTCATGAGAAGTTTACCTTTATGATGAGTTTGTCGAGGAAACTGTTTAGAGAAACCGAATCTACATTTGGTAAAAATTGTTCTTCAGTCAGGATTGACAATATCCTCAAAGCCACTTCAGATGTAATCAGCTCCCTTCCATGCTGTCCAAAACTCTGGAAGACAAGGAATCATCTGTCAAAAACACCAGCAGTTACCAAGCTGAGATCGTCTATACACTACAAGTCAAGCTGAAAAGTGGAATTAAGAACGCCATCCTTAGATCTTTGCAGGCCTGCCTAGAAATAAATGGCGGAGCCTTAATTATCACAATTGTGACTGACAGAAAAATACAGTTGAAGTCCGAAACAAATATAGCTAAACAGAATTTAAGGAATGTAGAAACTCTGGAAACTTACAAGAAGAATCCGAAACTTCGATTTGTCATTAATTTCTCTAGTATTGCGGCAATAGGTAACAACGGCTAGCTCGGCTCGATAACCTCTATTTCCACTTCTAATATTATTCATCTGTCAATGAGATTAAATTAGCACAAATAAAAAAATAATGAAACAGGAGACCAAGCGAGCCGATGCCTCACTGTAAGTTTATCTGGGTGACGGTGAACCAAAGCCTTTATCTCTTCCATCAGACGAGCGCTGACAAGCAAAATTCAAGGCATGAACTCTCTACAGAAGTCAATGAACGGGAGAGGCAAAGAAAGTTGCAGTACTTTCACAGCTCTACCCGTACGATCAATCAAAAATTTAAAACTTGACGTGCAGCGCCAACAGCATCTGGAGACTAACTAACGAATTGAAATCAAGTTTAAATGCGGCACCCATAAAAGGAGGAAAGTTCCGCATTAATTCACGTTTAGATGCGGATAACTGATTGACCTAGCGCACATAAACAACACCAATCAATTATGCAATCTCAATGATTACAATCGACACAAATCTATCGTAAGTACTCATAACAGAGAAATCGCCCGGGACTAACGAACAGATAGCACAACTTAGAACAAAAAAGGAAGCGTTGAATACGGATTCGTCCAAATGACTATCGCCAAACATCCCCAGGAAAATCTAACTGACACATACAACTGAAAAACGGCCCCAGAAAAGGAGGTATGATTGGCGTCTGCAACTCATTTTCGCTCGTAAACTCGCAAAGTAAGCTCACAACGAGCTGATCGGCCAAACCAGAACGATAATCAGCCGAGCGATCTCGGAATCCGACGGAAGAAGGCAGAAATCGAACCGCCATTACCTGGAATGATAGAGATCGAGGTCGATGGGAGTCAAGCGAGACGCGCCGCGATTAGGTTCGCCACGGGCGACGAGCAAGCAAGCCGGAACTAGGATTAGGAGGAGGAAGAGGAGGACGGCGGAGGGCGAGAGAGGAGGAGGGCGGCGGGCCATGCCGGGACCGACGGAGGCCGGATCGCGCTCGACAGGTTCACGTCATTCCTCGCCGTCGCCGCCGTAGCCGCCGCCGCTGCCGTCGCCGCCGCAGTCGCCGCCGCCGCGTGGCGAATCCGATCGGTGAGCCGTGACGCGAAGCCGGCGGAGAAACGGGCGAACGTTTTGACCGGAGCTCGAAGATGATGGGAAGAGAGAGAGAGAGAGAGAGCGAGAGAGGAAAAAGGAAGAGAGAATGTGTGCGGGAGTGGGGGAGCCCGCCGTGATTTGACTATTCCACATTCGGCGGTGACGCTGATATGATATTACCGACATTTTGTCATTTTTTTTCTTTTTTGGTCGGAGACATTTTATTATTTTAATTTCTCTTTTCGCCTTTAGCCAGTGTACTTTATTAAGGATAAGTGGGAAGTTTAAAAATTTCTTATGCAATTGCAATGGAGTAGTAAAATTTTTAGAAAACGTAATTAAGTTTTTCGATTTACCAAATTTGAACAATCGCATCATTATGTTAATTTCGTTCAACTAGACTAATGAAAAATGATATGTTTTTTTCTTCTTATTTTCTTTCTCATAGAGGGCGATAAAATGGCTAAATTATAAAACACGAGGCTAGAATAATGTCGTTTCTATTAAAATCCTTTTTTTAAAATAAATTTTATTTTTAACTTAAATTAAATAAAAAAGCAAACTTGAAAGAAAAATAACACACACATATAAACGAGAATGAGAACAGAACACACGAAAACGAAAAGAAGAATGTAGGCTAAGATAGCTCTGGCCTATGATTAGCAAGGGTCACTAGCCCTTTCAGGTGAGGGTTTCTCACCTCCCTCCTCTTTCTTTTTATTCTTTTATTTTTTAAAGTTTGCTTTTTAAAATATTAATAAAATTATTCTAAATTCAAATAGAATTTATATTCAAAATTTGATCAGGGCGAAGTGGTTTTAGCCACATCAACGATAGAGAAAATAACAATAAATAAATCACAAAATTTATCATTAATCAAATTAAATGAAATTAATGGAATGACTTACTTCCATAAATTTGAAAAATTTTATAATTTAATTATAGTTTTTGAAAATTATAAAATTCAATGAGTTTTAGATTTTTAGTACATTTATCCCTTAAGCAAAGCATCATTATCCGATCTTTATTCTATTTTAAAGTTCTTTTGCGCTTCTTTTTCACTGTCAATTATTTGGTAAATTTCCTAGAGATGATGAGACACGACAAAGGAAAAGAATAAAATAATAATCGGGGCACCTGGGGAGAAATGGGGGTACAGTTAATTTGAAAGATAAGGCGAAGGAGTGAATTTCGATGAGGATAACATTAATAAGTGTCAGAAGGCAATTTTTTTTAAAATATATTAAGACTTTAATTATCAAAAAGTATGATTAACCAGTCAACATTCGTTCGCAAGACCCATTTATTCAAAAATAAATAGTTTACATTTTAAAATCGTCAAATTTTTGCATCGAAAATTACAATGTTTTTTCTACGATTGCGGGACAATTTTCTCGATGATCACGCAGTAGTCAACGGAATCTTTTCTGACAAAGGGGAGAGATTTGAGAGTAGTTGGATCAAGCACTTTTTTTTTTTTTTTAATCTATTAGTTAATTTAATTAAAAGCGGATTGATAATTTCATTCCCCAAGCATGACTACTAATGCCTCTTTATGTAGAATCCCTTTTATGCTATAGAACCCCCTCATCTCCTATGTCTAATGTCGTAAAATGGACTCCTCAATACCAATTCAAGTAAAAATGCAAGCTTTACTTGTTTCAATTTCCTCAAGGAACTAGCATTACAGCATATACTTACACTATCAAAATATGCCAATTTGCCAAAAGGAAGAAGAGAAACATTCTGTGTCTTACTTTGTAAATTATATTCAATCTCAAGCACAAGCTCAAGGTTATGCCCAGAAGGAGAAACATAAGATCCAGTTAAAACTCAGAACAGATACAGGCTTGTTCAGCAGAGTTCATTGAATTTGTAAAGAGAATCCATCTTTTGGAGGAGCTCAACACCAAATCTAGCAACTGGCATAATATTGTACAGCAAATGACATACCGACTCTGTTTTCTAGCCCGACTTCAGCTTTCGTTAATTAAGAATTCATCTGCATGAAGAACCATACAGCTTTATCTTCATATGAAAAGTCCTGAGTTATTTTACAAGCACATGGATAAAGGCATCAATGCATCAAATCAAGCATGTGTAAGTGCTTGGTTTCAGCCTTTCTTCGGCATGGCAGCAGCCTAGTGTACATACTCGCCATGGATTGGTATCCTCTCACATCACCCGATCGGAGTAGGTTTCCTGCAAACAAAGGCAAGTAAATCATGCTATACGTAATCCTAGCCCCATACTTTGATATCCTCCATTTGTTGAGCCTTCAATATAATGAGAAATTTATTTAACAACGATTATATTGACATGACCAAACCATCAAAATCATGCAATATGTAACCCAATCACTACGTTTTACTAGTTTCTTGTGTTGTTCTATAACCTGAGAAGGGCTTGTCTCTTGAACCACATTTATACACTCAGATTCCCTTGCAGTTGCACTCCATTCTACCCTGCGTTTGGACAGTATATCAAGGACACCACCTCAAAAGCTCTAGTTGCCCACACATACACACAACACACTAAATAATGGACTCATTATTTTTTTTTTTTAGGTAGAGTCTCAGTACTCTATTCACATCAAAGCATCCATTAAACTGATCTGAAACCACCACTGACAAAGCAAACGCAACACTGGAAGATATCTTGCAATAAGCACATCAACATACAAGCACACAGAAAGTCACAAAAGCGAGCAGATGCTCTCAAGGAGCCTTATTCCCATCATAGATGATTCCAAGAGCTCAGTGGCAACATGAGCAAGAGAGCTGCCTAGAGTGAAATAAAAGGAAACGAGAGGTTTGCCTCACCACACATGGTCGAGCAGAGTGAAGAGCTGTATTAAGGACAGCAGTAGATGAACATGACCAACACAACAGTGGATTCATGCAGAGCAGGCAGTCCTGCCCAGGGGCCCCACATTCTCATCCAAAGGATTTCCTCAGAACAACATGATCTCTTTTCTAATACACTACGACCATTACAAGCAGGACCAGGACATTAGGAAAAAATAACCATCAACTGTTACATTGAACAAGTACAAGCATTTGTTCTTTATTAACATTCTCTATCACTTCATCGTTGAAATTATCTCTTTTATGCCATATAATATATTGGCCCACCAGAAGGCAATCAACAAACCCTGAGAATGCCTGACTGCATGAATGATTAAGATGAATAGCTCTCAAGGTTCTTAACAGATAGAGTTTGAGTTGAAATCGAAGCATCATATAATACCTAATTCATCTAATCCCCAGAATCTCATGTGTAATTGACAGGACGACTGAATGTGTTTATGTCAATACTCAATCGGCAAAGACATCCAACTATTATCACTTGTCCCAGCACTATTGTCCTATATATCTGATCCAACAAACTGACCATTGGAAATAAAGATTTGAGATGAAGTATCGTTTGAGATAGGATTACGAAACAAAGGTCTCACCCTTGTTATTTCCAAAAAAGTTCAATCAAAGACACTCTTGCACCTCGTTCTAAAAGCAACCTTATCAAGAATCCCCGCAAGATGTCAAGGGCGCTCCTCTTTGGCACTGATACAACTAGTCTATGTTAATATCAAGGAGGAAGGAGTATGATTGTTCTCATATGAACTACGCTATAAAGTTTTGCTCTTTTCCTGTAACCATGTGGTATAGAGGGAATTTCATTTTTCTCTTTTTGGCTGAGGATAGGAAATATTACTCCATAAAGTGCAATGGCTTCTTGTTCTTGTTGTTATGGTATTCACGAGGTGGGAAGGTGGAGGGAACCCCAAATCAAGATTTTTATACCAATAAAGGTGACTACCAACTTTTGGCTCTTGGCCCTGACTTTGCATAGTTTAAATGTAAGTAAGACAACATTTAACTAGATATTATTAAGGAAGCAGCATTGCCACGTTTTATCATGAAATAGTGAACATGCAAGCATATGAGTACGCTCTCCTTGCAAGAGGTGCAAGCAACAAATATTAAACACCAGGTCACTTAGGTAATAGGCATTACAAAGACTTTAGGTAAGGAAATTTCTGGTTGAGGTTTATGTACTAATGAAAGAATAATGAGCTTTTAGATACAAATGTCATATCTTTTAAAAAAAAAAAAAAAACTCATTGATACCTGAATCGCAATTTAGTGGGCTGTCAGGCTCAGGGTGGGCCATGAGAGCTATTATAGCCCTGCAAACAGACTGAAGTGTCCAGGCAGGACTCCATGCATTCTTCAGAATATCAAGGCATATCTCCCCTGTCTGGATAAAGTAAATTAAAATGTCAATCTATTAGTCAAACAAACACTTACAGCATCTCATATTTATGCATCAGGTATCTCTGTTGACTTTCCCAAGCTAGTAGTTATCATAAAATCTATTCATGCAGAGATTCTCTGGAAACAGAATTTGGAAAAAAAAGGATCAAGACTGTTTCCTGACAAAGTGTCAAAGAAGTCTCCAATTCTCAGCTTCTGCACCTCTATCTATTTTTCAAGTGCCAAATAAAACAAAACCCTAAAACTAGCAACTCTTTCAAGTTTCTGATTCTAAACATAATAAGTATTGACAAGAAGAAACATTGATCGCTAAACAACACAGTAAATCAGTTCACCCTTCGACCTATTAGCATGCACTGCAACTAGTTCCAACTAAGTTATCATCAATAAGCATTCCTATACAAATAAATTATACCTTGAAGTGCACATTGGGGTGAAATATCTTAGTCAGGAAACGAACTTGAGGTGGCTGCAGTGGATACTGCTCAGGTATAGCAAATGCGAGCTGGAAAACACCACCCTCAAAAGGAGTCTCCGATGGTCCCTAATGAAAGAGAGAATCACCATATCTTTTATATGAGCAACAGCACCATTTCCTCGGCAATTACCCCCATCAACCATTCAATCTCACCTTGATAAGCGCAGTCCACTTAAATATGTTCGAGTCATCACAAACCAACTGAATGTCCGGATCAGCTCCCTTCTCTCGCTGCACCTCTTTGTATTCCTTGAACAGCCTCGCCCTCGATGTCTACAAATACAAGCACACGTCACATTAGGATCCACAACCAAACTGGGGTCATAAAGAAAAAAGCAGAAACCAATTCCTCCACGTATATTGTTGCAGGAGATCAAATCTGCTGTTTCATGAGATAACCAGCATCGCAAAATGACCTATTCAGTACATAATTATGATAACCTAGTGTAAATTTCCCCGTAAGAAAGAAAACTTTTCAAGAATGATCACATCGTGTGTAAACAGCAGAACAAAGAGCCGGTAGCTGTAAGTAATTAGTAATACCTGCATTTCGATATATCCTCCCGAATTAAGTCTGCTACAGGAAATCTGACTTCCACCAAATCAACTGAAAAATTGAACAACAGTGAGCCAATATATCAAAAAACTCAAAGAAAAAAGAAAATCATGCCTCATGCTGTCTAACATTTGGGTATATATCTTGCGCATTCTTGCCACTCCCAAATCACTCCCCTCACATATCCGGGCAAATTTCTCAAGAATCAAGCAAGAAAATGTACCGCGAGCACAGACCCACCCATCACCACAACGAGAGTAATCAAAGCCAAACTTTCAAGCATACCCAGCGAACATTTGGGTATATAATTCGTGCATTCTCACCACGCCCAAATCACTCCCCCTCATATCCGCGCGAATTACTCAAGAATCAAGCAAGAAAATGTAACGCGAGCACAGACCCGCCTACCACCATAACGAAAGCACTCAAAGCCAATCTTTCAAGCATGCCCAGCGCACATTTGGGTGTATAATTCGTGCATTCTCACCACTCCCAAATCACTCCCCTCTCATATCCGTGCAAATTTCTCAAGAATCAAGCACGAAAATGTACCGCGAGCACAGACTCACCTACCACCGCAACGAAAGCAATCAAAGCCAGTCTTTTAAGGATACCCAGATAAAAAATTTGTTGCTTTTGATCAAATATCGATCGAACGATTTCTGGGTATCGAAGAACCGAACCAAGAACGAACAATTCGCAGTCAACAAAGAAATCGGAAAGCTCGTGATCGAAGAGAATATACCTCGTCTTCGACAAATTACGATTGAAGTCGAAGGGGCTTCTAGCTCGCGACGAGGAGGAGGACGAGGTCGATGGCGGCAACGCGATTCCGCAAGACAATACGCGCGAACTCGAATGACGACTAAGAATCAGAAATGGACTCCCATCTGAAGCTTTTGGTCTCGTGTCTGTCTTGAGTTTTTTAATCATATGACTTTTTCCGACCAAAAATAAAAATAAACATCACATGGCTTTTTCTTTTCACACTTAACGGCAGGTTTCATAAATAGTTTTTTTTTTTTGGTCGGTAATTAGTTTTCTTGTTTTCAAAAAGAAAAGGAAACAGTTTTGGATTAATACCATCAAATTTGATTAAGGCATGCTTGGTATAACGCTTTTATTTCCGAGAACAATTTCTAATCAGAAATTATTCTTTTTGATTCTGTTCCCGAAGATAATTTCTAAGTATTTTAAGTTGTTTGATAACTGTCCAAAATTTTAACTCCTAAAATAGAACTGCGTTTCTTCTATATATTATTCAAAATTTATACTCCAAATCATTTTCTTTTAATTTTCAAATAATTTTATTCCTTTTTTTCTTCTTTTTCTTCTTCAAGTTGTCAGTTGCCAGCCTTGGGATTACTAGTAATCGGCTAGACGAGAGCCGACAACCTCACCGGAGCGTCGGTGGTGGGAGGCTTGAGCGAAGCCTACCTCGCCAGTGGCTGGGCTTGCCTTCGGCAAGCTCGTCGGATCTCGCCCCAACCTGGCGAGTCTTCAGCAAGCTCACCGTATCGGTTGTTGGTGATCAATGGCAGTGGTCGACAGACAGTGGACGGTGGTGGATGGCAACCACAGCGATGGCAACATATGAGGAAGAAGAAAAAAATAGAAGAACAAGAGAAAAGAAAAGAAAAAAAAAAAAGAAAATAGGTGCTTGATTCTAGAATTGTTCCCGAAAACCAAAATCATTTTTTTTTTATTTATTCTTAATTCTACTCTAAATCTATTCTCGGCAACAAATTTGTTTCTAGGAATAAAATTTTTATCAAATGCGATTTTATTCCAAAATTACTCCCAATAATAAAATAACAAAGACAAACACTGTTTAGCAAGTTGCAAAACAGCCCCTTATTATAAATTTATCATAAATTAAATTTTTGATTGCAAAAGACCTTCAACTTCAACTGTTACGTCTACGACAAATTCATCTTCTATGAGTTTTCGTTTAATTTTATCGTCAAATTAATAAGTTGAATGACATATAATAATTAATAGGTGTATTAGTTTGGGATCTTACCATCCGTTGGTCATACGGGTGCATCAACTTTTGGTTTTTTGTGATATTAATTTAATTTAATGAAAATTAATGGAGATAAATTTATTGTCACCGTATCAGTTTAGGATTTTTAGTAATCAAAAAATTTATTTGGAATAAATTTGTCATAAATATATCAATTTAGATTTTTATATATATATGTTTTGGCATTGGTATACAATTCTTATTAGGATGGATAAAATAAATTACTCCAAAGACAAAAACAAAACCAACATAATCCTTTATTCTTGAGATGACTACTAATGTAAAACTCAAGAAGGGGCTGAATTTCAAAAGAATTATAACATCTCATAAAAGGGAGAAAAATAGCTTTTGCAAAAGAAACATAGTTATATAGATACAGTAATTTATATATATGGATAATAAAAAAGGTAAAGAGATGGATGATGTTGTAAGATAGATTTATAGTGTTCCGGCCTTCCACTTACAGACACAACCATCTCTTACAACACTATAATCCCCCCACTTGCAAAATTACAAGAAATGGGCGAACGTCTTGACCGAAGCTCTCTCTCTCTGCCTCTCTCTCTCTCTTCCCTTCATCTTCGAGCTTCGGTCAAGACGTTCGCCCGTTTCTCCTCCGGTTTCACGTCACGGCTCACCGATTGGATTTGCCATGAGATGGCGGCGGCTACGGCGGCGACGGTGAGGAATGACGTGAACCTGTCGGCGCGATCCGGGCAAATTTCTCAAGAATCAAGCAACGAAAATGTACCCCGAGCACAGACCCACCTACCACCACAACGAAAGTAATCAATCTTTCAAGCATACCCAGCGAACATTTGGGTATTATATATCTCGCGCATTCTTGCCACTCCCAAATCACCCCCTCTCATATCCGGGCAAATTTCTCAAGAATCAAGCACGAAAATGTACCGCGAGCATAGACTTGCCTACCACCGCAACGAAAGTAATCAAAGCCAATCTTTTAAGCATACCCAAATAACAAATTCGTTGCTTTTTATCAAATATCAATCGAACGATTTCTGGGTGATGAAGAACCGAACCAAGAACGAACAATTCGCTTTCCATAAAGAGATCGGAAAGCTCGTGATCGAAGAGAATATACCTTGTCTTCGACAAATTACGATTGAAGTCGAAGGGGCTTCTAGCTCGGGACGAGGACGAAGACGAGGACGAGGTCGATGGTCGGAACGCGATTCCGCAAGACAATACCCGCGAACTCGAATGACGACTGAGAATCAGAAATGGACTCCCATCTGAAGCTTTTGGTCTCGTGTCTTTCTTGAGTTTTTTAATCATATGGCTTTTTCCGACCCAAAAAAAAAAAAAAAATTCCCATGGCTTTTTCTTTTCACACTCAACGTCAGGTTTCATAAATAGTTTTTTTTTTTTTTTTTAGTCGGTAAATAGTTTTCTTGTTTTCAAAAAGAAAAGGAAATAGTTTTGGATTAATACCACAAAAATTGATACACTTATTATAAATTTATCTCTAATTAAATTTTTGATTGCCAAAGACCTTCAACTATTACATCTGTGACAAATTCATCTTCTATGAGTTTTCGTTAAATTTTGTCGTCAAATTAATAAGTTGAATGACATATAACAATTAATGGGTGTATTAGTTTGGGGTCTTATCCTCCATTTGTCATACATGCATACTAATTTTTCGGTTTTTGTGATATTAATTCAATTTAATGAAAATTAATGGAAGATAAATTTATTGTCATTGTACCAGTTTAGGATTTTTAATAATCAAAAAATTTATTTGGAATAAATTTGTTATAAATATATCAATTTGTAGTTTTTCATAGTATTAATTTTTTTTTTTTTTTGCATCGGTATACAATTCTTATTAGTATGGATAAAATAGATTACTTCAAAGACAAAAACAAAACCAACATAATCCTCTATTCCTGAGATGACTACTAATGTAAAACTCAAGAAGGGGCTGAATTTTAAAAGAATTATAACATCTCATAAAAGGGAGAAAATTAGCTTTTGCAAAAGAAACATAGTTATATAGATGCAGTAGAATGGATAATAAAAAAAGGTAAAGAGATGGATGATATTGTAAGATAAATGGGAAAAGTGCCAAAAAAGTCCTAAACCTCTTGGCTTTGTGCCGATTTAGTCCTAAACCTTTTTACGTTGTGCCAATTCAGTCATTTCCAGTCAATTTTGGTCGGATTTTGCTGACTGGACGCCGGCCGGCGATGTGACTGACGGCGCGACGTATACAATTTTTAATAATACTTTAATATTTTTAAATATTTTTTATTTTATTTTTTTCTCTTTTTATTTTTATTTTTATTTTTCTTTTCATCTTCTTCCTCCAGCCCGGCCGCCGGAGCCGGGCAACCGGCCGAGGCGACGGTCGGCGAGGATCGAGCCTCGCCCATGGCCGGTGAGGCTCGACCTTGCCAGATCTAGCTTGCCACCCAGGCCGCGAGGGGCCTCGCGCCGGGCGGGCGAGGCTCGGCCTCGCCGGATCCGCGAGGGTCGAGCCTCGCCCATGGCCGAGGGCGAGCCCCGCCAGGCTCGGCGCGAGGCCAGCTGCCTCGGAGAACCTAGGAATCACAAAACCCCACCCCGATGAATCGCCGCCGCGGAGAAACAGACGAAAATCCGGTGCCGGAGCCGCGCGACCGAAGACACCCCGAGCTCTCGTAAACCCTAGAGACGATGACGACGATGAGCGGAGGAGGGAGGAAATTTCTAGGGCGAGACTGGGAGCGGAGAACGGAGCCGGGAGGAGTTCGGGCCGGCCTTGCGCCGAGCTGGTGGGGCTCGCCCTCGCCGGCCATGGGCGAGGCTCGAGCCTCGCCGATCCGGAGAGGGCGACCTCGCCACCCGGGCCACCCTCGCGGCCACGGGCGAGGTGGCCGGCAAGGTCGACCTCGCCGGCCGCCGCCTCGGCCGGTCGCCGAGCTCCGGCGACCGGCTGGAGGAAGAAGATGAGAAGGAAAAAAGAAAAAGAAAAAAAGAAAAAAAGAAAAGAATAAAAATAAAAAAAAAAAAGAGAAAAATAAAATAAAAATATTTAAAAATATTAAAATATTATTAAAAATTGTACACGTCGGCGCCGATCGACCACGTCGGCCGGCCGGCGTCCGGTCCAAAGAAAATCCGGCCAAAATTGGCTGGAAAGGACTGAATCGGCACAACGTAAAAAGGTTTAGGATTAAATCGACACAAAAAAAAAGGTTTAGGACTAAATCGGCACAAGCCAAAAGGTTTAGGACTTTTTTGGCACTTTTCCCTAAGATAAATTTATAGTGTTCCGGCCTTCCACTTACAGACACAACCATCTCTTACAACGCTGTAATCCCCCCACTTGCAAAATTACAAGAAATACAGCCTTCACAGAACAATTGAAAAAAAGAAGAAGATTTTTTGCATAAGTGAAAGCCATACTTCAGTAATTTCCCACATTTTTTTTTTGGGAAAACTATCTATTCGTTTTTGGAAAACTTCAGTAATTTCAACTGAAACAAATATCTATACTTCAGTAATTTCCCATTCATTAAGTATATAAACAGGAATAGTATATAAAGAGACCGAGGTGTAAGAATATATAAAAATGACATATCAAACGTGTGTTCTTACATTAAATTTTCATACCGGACCTGTTTTTGTAAGAATAGGAATGATAGCTGTTGTTTCCGCTCATTTAATTTCAGCTATGGTCATGAACCAGGGCCATGGACGTCGCAACCTGCGTTGATTCACTCCGACGGAGATCTGCGATCTCATGAGGCTGGCGAACTTCATAGTCATGGCCGTGGGAGGTCTGCTCCGTCGATTCACGAAGCCATTTTTTGGCATTGCCTGGGGCCTGAAGAAGCAATCCGCAATCCAGATTGAACCGCACCCGCAATTGGAATGAACGGAGGCCGATATATCGTGGAGCACCACCGCTGCCAAAAGCATCGGTCCAGCATCGGCCCACCATTAGCGTCCTAGTCCTGCGTGGGCAGGCATGTTACTTCAATTTTCATTTTGGCACGATCTATGCTGAGGCGAGGATGGGAGTATGTTTGGGCTGGAATGCCTCCATTCCTTATGTCCTATGTGAAGAAGTTTATGTGCAAAGAAGAAGTAAGAAATCTTGGATGACAGAACGGTAGAGAGATCTTGAGATGGAAAACTTCTTTCTATATTTTCTGTTCACATTTACAATCATGAGAGTTAGCCTTTTATATACAATGGCTAACTCTGAAAACTGTTTTACAGGTATTGAATTAGTTGAAGAAATGAAAAACTAACTGAAGCAAAGGAAACTAACTAACTTCCAGTACTGAAGTACACCAGACTTACTACCGAGACTTGCCAAGATTTGCAGCTTATACAGAGTATTCGAAACAGAGCTTCTAGCTCACTTTACAGATTATCACTCTAGCTCACTTTGTCTTCTTCTTCTTTCTTTTGATACTAACAGTAGCCACTTTTCTTCTCATTCTTCTCAGCAGCATTTATATTCTCTACTTCCTCTTCTTCATGTGTTTTCTCTTCGTTGCTCTTGTATATCTTACTTCCCCTGTCTGTATTATCATCAGTAAAGCTTCTGTGCTTGCTGTGTTCTTAACATCCCTCCTCAAATTGGGAATGGGTGAGAAACCAATCCTAATTTGATTCGTAGCTGATAGTGTGTAAGACGAGGGAGAGATTTTGTAAATATATCAGCAAGTTGAGAGGTACTTGGAACATATTTCACTTGTAGTGACCCTGAGGAGACTTTTTCCCTAACAAAATGAAAGTCGACCTCAATGTGTTTGGTGTGAGCATGTAAGACAGGATTGATAGTAAGAGAAATGGCTGATTTATTGTCACAAAAGAGCTGTGTTGGACGAGTCAATGAGCATCCTATATCACGAAGAACAAAGCTGATCCAGGTAAGTTCAGTAGATGCAGAAGCAAGGGCACGATACTCGGCTTCAGAGAGGATCGACTGACCGTGGATTGTTTCTTTGCTGCCCAAGATATGAGATTGGAGCCAAGGTATGTACAAAAACCTGTTGTTGATCTTCTTGTTTCAACACATCCTGCCCAGTCTGCATCTGAGAACCCATACAGGTGGAGAGAGCTTTGAGAGTGAATGAAGACTCCAAGATTTATAGTGCCTTTGACATATCTCAAAACTCTCTTGAGTTTATGTAAGTCTGCAATAGTGGGTTTCCGTAATTTCTGATATAGCTGATTTGTAGCATATGCAATGTCAGGTCTTGTTAAAGTTAGATACTGAAGGCCACCTACTAAGCTTCGATACTCGACAGGATTGGAGAGGAGAGCAGAATCATTTATCAGAACAGTTGGTTTTAGTGATACAGGGGTGGTAATTGGTTTGCACTCAAGCATATGAGCTCGAGTAAGAAGATCCCTGGCATATTTAGTCTGGCAAAGGAACAGGTGATCAAAAGTATTTTTAACTTCAATACCAAGAAAGTAATGTAATGGGCCAAGGTCTTTCATATAGAACTAAAGACTTAGAGAATGGATAAGGTTGGAAAGTGACTGAGAGGAGCTTCCAGTCAGTATAATGTCATCAACATATAGTAGTAGAAGAATGGTGTCTGTATCAGTATGATAGATGAATAAGGATGGGTCAGTTGAGTTGCAAAAGAATCCATATTCAAGCAGAAAGTTGCTGAACTTGTCAAACCAGGCTCGAGGAGCTTGTCGAAGTCCATAGAAAGACTTCCTGAGAAGACATACATGATGAGGTTTCTTGGGATCTTGAAAACTAGGAGGCTGCTCCATGTAAACTATCTCATTCAATGTACCATGTAAGAATGCATTTTTGACATCTAGTTGATGGATTGGCCAGTGTTTCACCATGGCTACAGATAGAACTATACGAATTGTAGCATGTTTGATGACTGGACTAAAGGTTTCTGTAAAGTCAATGCCTTCTTCCTGATGAAATCCTTTAGCAACTAGACGAGCCTTAAGTCTATCAAGGCTACCATCAGCTGCAAGCTTTGTTTTAAATACCCACTTACAGCCAATGACATTCATTTGATCAGTTCGAGGGATTAATTCCCAAGTTTTATTCTGATAAAGCGCATCCATCTCTTCTGTCATTGCTTTTATACCAGCCTTTATGTACTAAGGCTGTTTTGATTGTTTTTGGTTCAATAGGTATTTCATATATAGCAAGACATGCATAACGAGGATTGGTCTTGATAATGCCAGACTTAGACCTAGTCTGCATAGGGTGAGTAGGTAATGTACCTTGTGAACTTGTCTGATTATTTGAAGTATGTTGTTCCACATCTGGTCCATCTGTTGTCTCAGTTATTTGAACAGGTATTTCAACTTGTTGTGGACTATTCTGAGTGATGGTGGACATTTGATCCATAGAGAATTCAGCTGGAGAAACAGGAACTGCTTGTTCTGTACATTCAGGTGAGACCAGTCTATTTGTTTGCTCAGCTATGGATTCTTGTTGCCAACCTGTATGTTGAGAAGTTGATTGTTTCATGTGATCTGTAGTGGAGGGAGCTAGGAACTGCTCTTCTTATGTCCACAATTTATACAAGTGTGTGTAGGAAGGATAAACTGTTGATAATTTCTGAGAGAATGGGTAGAAATTTTCATCAAATACTACATGTCGACTAATGTAGACATGACCAGTAGTAGGGACAAGACATCGATATCCCTTATAGTGATCACTGTATCCTAGAAAGACACAGGTTAGAGATCGTGGATCAAGCTTGTGCTGTGCATATGGTCGAAGACAGGGATAGCAAGCACAGCCAAAGGTTCTGAGATGGTCATATCTTGGCTTATGCTGATATAATTTCTTTGAAGGGAGATCTGCATCTCGTAATTTTGAGTAGGTAGAATGTTAACAATATAGTTGGTTGTTACAAATGCATCTACCCAAAACTTTAATGGAATTTTTGCATGGTATAGCATAGCTAAACCAAGTTCAACTATATGTCGATGTTTCCTTTCAGGTATTCCATTCTGCTCAGGTGTATATGGACAGGATATATGCTGTTGAATGCCACAATTCTGTAAGTGCGTCTTGAATTTTTGGCTTATAAACTCTCCTCCACCATCACACTGGAAAGTCTTGATTTTACAGCTATGCTGATTTTCTACTAACTTTTGAAACATGAGAAAAATACTATAGAAATGTGACTTCAACTTCAATGGATATATCCAACTGAACCGAGAGAAATTGTCAACAAAAATGACATAGTACTTGAAACTCTGAAAAGATTTAACTGGAGAAGGCCCCCAGATATCACAGTGAATTTGTTCTAAAGGTTTTGTAGCTGTAGAATTTGATAATGGAAAAGGTAGAGCAGTACTCTTAGCTATTTGGCAACTTCTACATACAGACTGTGGTTCTTTGTTGTACTGAATCAGATTTTGATTCCTCAAATGCTTCAAGATATTCTGATTTGTGTGAGCCGGTCGTTGATGCCGTACTTTCGCAACAATTCTTTGTCTCGAGTGAAGTAGACTTCGCAGCATGAGGGTCTACTCAGCATGCCCTCTAACCTTCTTTCCTAGCCTCATGGTTGTGTTGGTGGTGCTGTCCTTGATATACACACCATTTTTGTTAAAGATAAAGGAACAGGGGTAATCATCAGTTAATTTTGACACTGATAGAAGATTTTTCTTAATCTCAGGAACAATCAGCACATCATTTAGAGGCAAGGCATCAATTGCAGTATTCAGTATTGCATTACCAATGTATTTGACAGGTAAACACAGACCATTGCCTATCATGACTGTATCGGCATTGTTATTTTTAGAAAGACTATGAAGGATACCAGCATTAGAGGTAATATGAGCTGTTGCTCTAGTGTCTGGATACCACCCTTGATCATTTGTCTCCTCAATGTGTAGTGCTGCTAGTGCTGTTGGTATCTCCTCAGCTTGATAGGAGTTGCCAAACCGATACCAGCAATGTAAGGCATCATGACCAGGCCTCTTACAGATCTGACACTCAAGTCGAATATGTTCTGCTGCTTTCTCCATCTGCACCTTTTTGTGAAGAGTTGAATTTGATGCAGGATATGACCTAGTATCAGAATACCTTTGTGCTGATACATTGTATGGTCTAAATCCTTGAACATGACCCAAGCCAGAGGAGGTATTGAGTTGTTTAAACTGCTGATTTTCTTGTTCATAGTTTGAGTTATTATTTCTGTAACTCATGTTTCTTCCAGGATAACCAAAGTTCCTATATCTGGCATTATATGTTCTTCCTCTTTCATAATTTCTTCCTCCACGATTATTTGTTCTTGGTCCTCTAAGGATAGTATTATGTTGTATGTATTCTCTGTCAGCCTCTTCTTTATGTATAGCTTCAGTTTTCCTCTGGCCATAGTAAGCTAGGTTAGGACCGAACCGATTGAAAGAGTAATTCTCAGAACCCGCTTCGAACCTTTCTAAGTGTGAGATTACTTCATCATATTCTGTTGGGGCTTTAAGCAATAGATTGTAGTTTTAAAACTTTCATACTCAGATCCCAGGCCTTCCAGAATTCCAAATAGTTTTGTGATTTCATCAACTGGTTTCCCTATGGTATTCAATTGATCACATATTGACTTGTAGTCCCTGAGGTATGTTGATAATGTTCGTTCACGTTTCTGGCAAGCCTGCAATTTTCCTCTTAACTCAAATTCCTTAGCTGCTGACTTTTGTGTAAACCGATTTAGCAGAGCTTGCCAAACTTCATAAGCAGTATTTAACCCAATTATCAAGCTGAGTATGTTTTCTGATACAACACCACTAATCCAAGAAGATACTAGTTGATCTGTTTTTATCCAGTCATTGTAATCAGGATTAGAAACCTCAGAAGTTTGACCTCCTTCTTCGACTTGCAATGTCTTTGCAGGTGGTGGAACTTCCCCATTCACAAAACCAAACAGATCTTGGCTCCTTAGGAATCTATAAAATTGAGCTTGCCATAGAAGGAAATTGTCCTCAGCTAATTTGATGGTAACAAAATTTGAGATATTAACATGAATAGGAAATGGATATCTCAAACTTCTTGCTGCCATTCTATTCTTCCAGATCTTTGGTCAACTCTAGTTGCAGACACGAATTCTACTGGTTTGCAGTATGATGCTACAAGTATATTGCTGATGAAGATTTAGATGTGGATGAAAAGTACCAACTCACAAATCTTGTTGGAAGATACAGATATCTTCAGAGATCAATGAAGCTTCGAATCTAACTTCGATCTGATGTAGATCCAAACAGACTTACGGAATACCTTCTGAGGAATCCAAGATTGAATGTGCAACAGCAAGATGATTTCTTCAGGATGCAGATGCTCTGATACCATGAAGAAGTTTATGTGCAAAGAAGAAGTAAGAAATCTTGGATGACAGAACGGTAGAGAGATCTTGAGATGGAAAACTTCTTTCTATATTTTCTGTTCTCATTTACAATCAAGAGAGTTAGCCTTTTATATACAATGGCTAACTCTGAAAACTGTTTTACAGGTATTGAATTAGTTGAAGAAATGAAAAACTAACTGAAGCAAAGGAAACTAACTAACTTCCAGTACTGAAGTACACCAGACTTACTACCGAGACTTGCCAAGATTTGCAGCTTATACAGAGTATTCGAAACAGAGCTTCTAGCTCACTTTACAGATTATCACTCTAGCTCACTTTGTCTTCTTCTTCTTTCTTTTGATACTAACAGTAGCCACTTTTCTTCTCATTCTTCTCAGCAGCATTTATATTCTCTACTTCCTCTTCTTCATGTGTTTTCTCTTCGTTGCTCTTGTATATCTTACTTCCCCTGTCTGTATTATCATCAGTAGAGCTTCTGTGCTTGCTGTTCTTAACACTATGAATTTGAGGGGTTATGGGAATCTCACCAACACCAGCCCAGGCATTCCTTAAAACATTAGCTATACAGCTTGACTCGAGCATTCCTCCTCCGACAAAATCCTTCCATTCAAAACCATCTCAGCATCCTTATCATCAACTTGCTCCAAGTCCAATTTGATCCCCCCAGAAGATCGTCTGGCAGAGATGCTTGGGATGTTAAATGGAACCTCTGCAGCCATCCTGTAAGGAGAAAAAAAGAAAAGGGTCAGCAGAGAATCGACTCAGAAATATCGTCGAATGGTTGTTAGGGGCAATGTGCAGTGATAGGAAAACTAATGGGATGAAACAATGGCGAGGGGACTAGTCAACTAAAATAGAAAGCACATGGAAATGACTCATGATAATATAGAGAGTCCGTTTGAGGAGTATGGATAATCGAGAAGCTCTCACGGAGGAGAGAAATACTTATCTATGTATGCCTTCCTGAAAAGAAATTTGATCTCATTTTTTGGAGCATAAACGCTAGAAAGCTCACGTATGAAGATAATTAAAAAAAAGGGTTTTCGTAATTTCTATCTTACAGAAGCTCAGTTAGTAAATATCTCTCGATTTTAATCGCGTAAATGTACTTATGTGGTTTATAATGAAATTCTTCTGGTTTTCGCACGTTCTCATTGAAGGATTAGAAATTTAGAGTTGAGGCGATAAAAAAATGATTGATCAGTATAGAAAGGGGAATTGAAAATGATTGATGTAAATCCTTTGAGCCAAATATTTCAGCACGTTCTCTTTGAAGGATTGGAAATTAGAGTTGAGATGATAATAAAAATGATTGATTAGCATAGAATGCGGCATTGAAAATGATTGATGTATAAATCCTTCAAGCCAAATATTTCAGCGAATTCGAGTCCATTGAATTCTGTTTCTTATTTTGGCGCAAGAGTACCGTGTGCACCATTTCTGGTATTCAACTGAAAAAGAAAAAGAAAAAGGGAATTCCTACTGAAAGCCAAGAAGCAGCAATCTAATTCGGTAACCATTCATGACGAACTTTGATTGACCGGAGATGTGTGGATCCTGTTAAGTCCTAGGATTGAAGGATTATATCCTTAGGTTCTGAACTAGTACCAAAAGTTGCGAGCCTTCAGTACAATCTTGTATGTTGATACAACATTCGGTTTTTGACACGGTATTACTGCATTTTCTTGTAAAATGTAATTGCTTCTTAAGAACTTCTTTGTTCCTTGCGATGATTTTTTTTGCTGAACATAGTTCTTTTCATTGTTCACATCCGAGACCGCTCGGTTTCGGTTTGCTGCTTTTATCAGTTTTTTTAGGGACTCGCCTGTCCTGATGCATTGCTTGTGGTATAATTTGTCAAAACTTCATACTTAATGGATAACTGATGTTGGCGCGAAAATTAGCTCATTGGGCCTAGAAAAGAGGAAAGCCCATTAAGCCCAAGTCGTGAGAAGAATAGCCGGTCACAAGAGATGCCGAGGAGTTGGAATTAGTAATTGCTCCGGCTCAAAGCGATAAAAATGAAGACAGCTTTGAGAGTTTGGTGCCCATGACACTATGGATAAGGTGATGCAATTATTGGCGTGGTACCAAAGTTTCCAGAAGTGATTCGAAATTGAAGATAATAACTGCTAAAGAACAGTTACTTGTGAGATAAACTATAAATAGCCAAAGAAACACAATTGTAAAGGACCCTTTTCCTAACAATCAAATGAACACAAGAACATTTATCTTTTGACTATCTTGTTATTGCATGTTTACATTTTATCGCACATTTTATCTCCTATTTATCCTTTTCTTTATTGTCTATAGAGTAAAACTAGTCGCTTCCTTTTTGAAATGACACAAAACCTAGTTTACATAAAAAGGCCCAAGATTTGCCTCTTCGGTAAAAGATATTTGTTAAGGAAGTTGTTAACATTTTTTTGGCACATCCGGTGGGACCATCATGGTCCATTCCTAGGAGGTGTCTATGGCAAGAATAAGGAACAAGGAGAGTGGCACTACCATTGGCAAGGACAATCAGTCCTTGCAAGGTGTGGGAGAAAGGCCCGCTTGTTTTGAAAATTCCAACCAGGAGGCAGACCCAGTTGATGATGTCAATTTGAGCTTGAATTTTGGTGATATCCCCCGGAACTTTACCAAGGATTAGGGGAGGGATTTGACCCAAATTCAACAGTATTGGCCACCATGAGGAGGATGTATGAAGAACACAAAATGATTTGACTAATCATATGGCTAATAATTTGTCTGAGATTCTTACCCCTCTATTCACCAACTTGGTAACCAAACTTTTTTAAGGTTGTTGACACTTGATTTTTAGTCGACAAATCGATAAAGATAAAAACTCGAGGTTCGGGTTGCCAATTGCGATAGAGCTTGTTTGTTGAACAAAAAAGTGTTGTTTTCATTTTTTTTTCTTCTGTCTCGTCATTGTTAAGCACCTTCCTATTCATTCTTTTAATTAAAAACTAGAAAAGTCAAATGGTTGATTTTTGAGTTAACTTTTTGGTCAATCCTTTCATCAAAAGTCAACTTTGTGTCAAAAATTGAGTTTTCACATAAAAAGATCATTTTTAGTCAAGTTAGCAGTACCGCAAAAACGCTAATAGAAACATTGGTGTAAATAAGTCCCCGTTCCTAGAAATCTCTGGTTGCGTAGGAATCGAGACAACACTCTCGCATCTTGATTGGTTTCTAATCGACCCAAATAGGGTAGTGACGACTTCTAGAAATACATAGGTTGTTAAGAACTAAAATATAAAATCCAATGTCGCATGAGGTATGGGCTTGGGAGAGTCTGCACTTAATCCAGGGCCGTTGGCCTGCCTCTTTAGGTGAATACTCCTAAACCTCTTCTTTTTTCCCCAAATGGCAAAAGAGAGGTCGCGACAGTGACATGGACACTCGGCAACGGGCGACCATCCTAAGTGGCATGGCTAGGTGGCATGGCTAGCACTAACGTGGATAATATTTGCATTTTTTTAATAAAAAATTTCCATTTGTTTACCTTTTGTTTCTTTATCCTTTTCTTTCTCTTTGGCCTGTGGTCAAGCAAAGGTCGAGCTCTTGTTCAATCTGATGAGGGCAGCCTTCTCCCAGGCCACGAGCAAGCCTTCTCTAGATCCATTGTAGGCTGTAGCACCCTCATCGGCCCTTGCTTGTGGCCGATTGTCAGCCATTGCTAATTATTGTCCACAAGCCAAAGGGAAAGAAAAAGGAAAAAAAAAAAAAAAGACAAGAAGAAAATTGCAAAATTTGTCCACATTAGTATTGGCTATGCCATATAGGATGGCCGGTGGTCGGTCGACATCCACATTAGCGATTTTCAACCAAAATTGGTCAAAATGACTAGATGGGCAAGCTGTCAAAATATTTAGAATTAAATTAACAAATCATCAAAAGGTTTATGACTAAATCAGCACAACTAAAATGTTTAAAACTATATCAATAAGTTCTTAAAAGATTTAAGATTAAATTAGCACAATTGAAATGTTTAGAGCTAAATAAGCCGTTGTACAATAGATCTCGGACTTTTTGGACAATTTTTCGTTTTTGAGACATGCTTCCTCCCGAGCTCCTTTGTTTTATCCAATGTCTCGATACACTGCTTTCCTTCATGAGTTCTTTGACACTTTAGATTTTCCCACCAAATCAAAGCATGCTTTTCTAAGCTTGATGGCCACAAGCTTCACCTTTCGATTCTCCACCATATTCTCATAATAAAAAACTTGCTCAATTTTGTCGAGCCAATCTGTGAAGTCTTCCGATGCATAGTGCCTTGGAAGTTTTTTTTTTTTTGATCGGAAAGGTGAAAAACTTCATACACGATCAGCAAAAATACAGGAGTTTAACGCCTCAGTACTTAGAAGATCGAAAAGAGTGGGAGGGGGGAACTTGGCCCAGTTAGAGGGGAGAAGATTTTGTCCATGGGCCTTTGCGGCCCAGTCGGCCGCAAAGTTTGTTTCTCTTCTGCAGTGTCGCATTTGCAGGTTATGGAAAAGATGAAGCAGTGCCGCAGCCTCAGCAAAGAGAGCTCTGTTCTCCCACGGTGTGTGGCTAGGGTCTTGAAGCGCCTCTACCACTGCCAGACAGTCGGATTCTAGAAGGAGATGATGTTGATTCCTTCCTTTGTTGAGCAAATATTGGAGAGTAAAGTTGAGGGCTTGTATTTTTGTTTGCAAGGGTGAAACAGAGATGGTGCACTGGGCAAAGCCATCGATCAGCTTACCTGAGGAATCACGGCAAACACAAGCGACAATACCTTCGTTTAAGGCCGTAGGGAAGGAAGCGTTGATATTTATCTTCAGCACACCAGGATTAGGGGACGCTAGATTTGTTCTGAAGGTGGATGTCGAAGGTGTCGATTCAGTGGCGCCCTAGAACAGGGTCGAGCATAGCCTGTGATGGTAAGGGTTTTATTAGCATCCTGACTTCGATCTCCTCTCTGGTTGCCAATTGGATACTATTTCTTTGAACTCTGTTGCGGCAAGGTCACATGGCAGCTCTAGTAAGATCAGGCATGGGTGAGAGCAGCAAATACAACTTGATTTGGGTTAGGGATTTTCCGGCGGAAAACAAAATCATTTCTGGCTTTCCAGATGTGCCACAAAACATATACAATTACCACAAGAACCTGTGAGTTGTTCTCCTTATCTAATATTTGCAGTAGCCAGACATCGAACCGATGTAAATGAACTTGCTGAACATTGAATTGTAGCTGCGGATGAGACCATACGTTAGTTGTCCAAGGGCAACGTAAGAATAGATGTTCTGTAGATTTAGGGACTGTAGAAATACAACAGTCTCAACATAACCTACATATAGGATCTGTTATAACATGTCGATAGTATAGATTTTCACCAGTTGCTAGAGCGTTTTGGCATAAAGACCATAGAAAGATACGTAATTTGGAGTAGTCAGCACCATCCAAATGTTTGTCCATAGTCGTTTTGGAGGTTGAAAGGAGGATGAAGCCAGATGTTGACTAACTCTGCTCTCTCCTGATCTGATCTGATTATAGCCACTTTTAACAGTATAAATACCATTTGATCGCCCCTTCCAAATCAGTTGATCTTGTGTGTATTGCGGCCTGATATGAATTTTGAGGATTTCATCGATTGTTTGATCATCGAAGCTACCACGAAGCAAGGGAATGTCCCAATTTCGCCAATTGTATGCCTGACTTGTTTCTTTGAGATTGACACCAAAATCTAGCCACCTTCTATTCAATAGATTTGCACGGCGAGATCGGAATTTTAAAGATAGACATGGTGTACTGAGGAATAGCTTGCACAACTGCTTTGATCAAGACTTCCTTACCTCCTTTGGAAAAGTGCTTCGGAAGTTTGAAATGTCTACTTTAACATCGAAATCATTAGAATCGCGATTCCAACACCAGCGATGCAAAGGAGCCACTTCAGAAGCTGCGTAAAAAATAAACATCATGGAAGGTGTTAATCTCCTCTTCTTGGTTAGGGTGGGGATCGTCAGGCCTTAACAATCAAGATTGCTCCAATTCTTGTTGGAGATGTTGCCCTTGCCTTCTCAAATCGGCTAGACCAGCCAGATTTAGGCTCTGTTACCAACTGATGCAATTTTACTATTGCCCAAGGAAAGACTCTAGATAATGTCGATTTTCTTACTAATAGATTTAGATTATCGAAGTGATTCGACCTGCCCATGTAGGCATCATGCGTCAATTTGTCAGTCTTGAAAAAATTTCCTGCAGCCAGATTTCTATTGGAAATTTGACAAGGGTACTTGGCTTATTAGTTGGCAAAGAACTCATTTGAAAAGTTTGTATATGCTTATGATGGAGCGTGTCAAAGCCCTCATTAATAAGTTATTGAGTTTGGATGCACACTATCTCTCAATGCATCGTCCAATTATGTCGGTAGCTAGGATTTTCAATTAGTCTCTCCAAAGAAATCTAAAGATTTGTAGAGAGACATTGCTAAAGTTAATTATACTTTACTGTAAGTTAACTAATGAAATTTACGAACTAGTGTGCCTTTTTCATCAATAATTGCTGCCCGACGACTAAGAGTTAATGTGCATTATTAAGTTTTGGAATTGTTCAAATATAGAGTTAAACAAGAAGTCTCTTTCTTCGTGAAAGAGAGAGGTTAGGTCTTGTCCTTTCGCTATCAACTTTCAATTTTTGCATTAATCAATGCCCCGAAAGAAAAATTTGCCATGCGAAGAAGTAACATCCCCAATGTACCATACTATAAAAATCGATTAGGAAAGGAGAAGACCAAGACTTTTTGTTTCCCACGGATTATTTGGAAAGTAAGCCACTGTTTGGTAACCATCCAAATAGTGCTTGATTCTAATTTTTTGTTCTCGGGATCAGTTTGGGAACGAGAATCGCGTTTGGCAAAATTTTTGTTCCGGAAGTAGATTTGGAGCAGAATTAAGATTGAAAAAAAAAACTTGATTCTTGTTCCGGGAACAAATTTAAGAATTAAAACCAACTTTTCTTCTTCCCTTTTCTCTTTTCTTCTTCTTCATTGACCGCCATCCCGTGGTTGCTGTCCGTCGTCGTGGTCGCCGGTTGCTGGCAACCACACCGGCGAGCTTCGCCAAAGGCAAGCCCAACCATCGACGAGCTTGCCGGTGGCCAAGCGGGCTCACCCAGCTGCCGGTGAGGCTCGGCCGACAAGGGCCGACCTCATCGAGGGCCGGTGACGCTCTGGCGAGGTCGCTGGCCCTCGTTTGGCTGGTCGCCGGTCCGACGACTGGCCACCGAAAGAAGAAAAACATGAGAGAGAAAGGAAAAAAAAAGAAAAGAAAAAATTGAAAAAAAAATTGAAAAAAAGGAAAAAGAAAGAAAAAAGGAAAAAAAGAAAAAATTATTTAAAAATTAAAAGAAATTGATTTGGAACAGATTCAATGAGCACGGTACCAAACATAATTTTATTCCGTAATTAGAAATTTTGGACACTTTCTAAACGGCTTAAAATGCTTAGAAATTGTTACCGGGAACGTAATAAAAAGAATCGTTTCGATTATAACTGCTCCTAATGTAATCGTTACCAAACGGGCCCTAAGAGTAGCTCTTCCGTACAATTGTGCACTAGTCTCTAGCCCACAATGGCCTGTTTTTCCGGATGAGCAGCGACGAAAGATTGAAGGAATATTGGTTGTGGCTATCAAGAAGCATCTTATTAAAGTTGTGAAGGATAAAGCTTTAACTTTCAAAAGCGTGGAAGATTGCCTGAGAAATAGGAGGTTACAAAGAAACAGGGGCTTTGACCCATCTATCTTCAACTCTCTTATGCCGACCACCTAGGTCACCTTAGTCTAGCTTTGTGGGTTGTTCTTCTTGGCCTTGCATGGCCTTTTGGTTAGTCTGTCTTTTTAGTTTGTTGTCTCGGCCTCGCGTGGCTGTTTTCTTGGGCTTCCTGTTTCGGCCCTTGCTTGAGTTGACCGCTTTTGCGGTGTTTTGTGTCCGGCACCCTTTCACTCGATGAGACGTTTGTGTCTTGTTGAGTGCAAGTTTTGTGGTGCCGGATCTTGTATATTTGTTGGTTAAAGCTCAATATATCATTACCTTTTACCAAAAAAAAAAAAAAAGGTTGAAGGAATATATGTCAAATAAATCATGCATTTGGAAAATTTAAATGCGCACAGCACTGTACAAAGCCTTCATCACACAAGGATTTGTAGTGGAATAGTCTCATGAAAGTCTCCAGGACCTGCCATTGTTAACTCCACAGCTTAAAATAAGCTAATAACTACAGTCACTGGACCAGAAAAAGGAAAAGAAAAATCAAATTCTTGATGATGATAATTCTCCACAAATGCGTATCAACCACAATCGGGAAAATTATCCAAAAAGTCTTCAACCTATTACACTTTTACTAATTCAATCATAAATCTTTCAATTTTGCTAATTTAATCATAAACTTTTTCACTTCTTATCAATTCAATCTATTTAGCCAATTTTGGCTGAAAATTGCTAACATGGATGGCCGACACGATGTGGCACTTTATAAATAATATTTTAATAATATTTTAAATTTTTTTATGATTCTTTTTTTTTTTTTTACTTTTTCTATGGGGTTCGAATTTGGCTGGCCTCGCCCATGCGAGGGCCAACGTCGACCACAAGGGAGGGTTGGTGACCCTCACCAGCCATAGGTGAGGGCCAATCGACCCTCGCCAACTCTAGGTAAGGGCATTGTGCCCTTCGCGAGCTTTGGGTGAGGGTCGCGATGCCCTCGCTAGCGAAGGTGAGGGCATGCCGGGCAAAGGCCTCGAGTGAGGTTGCTGCCCTTGCTAGATCTAGCCAGGCAAAGGCCCCAATCGAGGTCACCCCTTTGCTTGGAGCTAGTGAGGGTTGCCAAGCCCTCGCCCGGCTAGATTTGGCGAGGGCATCACGGGCTTTGCTATTTCTAGGCGAGGGCTTGTGTGCCCTCACCCGAACCGGTGAGGGTTGGCCAGCTCTCACTCGCTAGCCCTCGCTTGTTTAATAACTCTATTTTTATAAAGTTATTTTACCTATTTTAGGCAACAATTAATGCGATATCTATAAGAAAATATTTGGGTTTCCTTTGATTATTTGAATTATTTTTGTTTATGCAGAATAATGATAGATGGAGAATATAAGAAAAATAATGGCAAAAAAATCAGGAATTCAAATCAAGAAGCAGTGGAAGATAGATATCAAATTAAAATCCTCTGATTTACTCCCTGATTTTATGTGCAATTGCTTGGAGCTTGGATAAATCCTCGAAATGGGAGAACATTGAGAGCCATTGAGAGAGAAGTTAGGTTTTTTGTTAGATCGTTTTTTTTTATTATTTTAAGAGTTTTTCAAGTATTTTGAAGAGAAGACAAAAGTGGTGATAGAATTCTCGTTCTTTGATTCAAGATGCTGAGTTTAATTTATATTTTTATTTCTTGTTCTACTATGTTCTAATTTTATTTTGTTAGGACTACGATATAGCCTAACCATGATAATATGAATTTCATAATTTTTATGTTTTGCAATTGATTTCATTCATGTGAGTTATATATTATTGTGCTTAATGCTTTTGAGTGACTGACCATCACTTGAATGATCTGATGTGCATATTTGAGATTGAGAAGTGATAATATGCAATTGCTCATTATAATATATAACCATGAATTAAACGTGGACTACGTTATTTGTGTAACTTTCGGGATAAGGTGATCCAAAAGACTCATTGTAAGCCGGGAATATTAATAGTTTTTAATGCACTCATGTTTATTTTAATTCACATGGAAATATAATGGATTAATAAGCTGAGTAGGTTTGCTATATCTAGAGATAGGATAGTAAATAGATTAGGAAATTCCGCTAAAACATATTTGATATCGTTCTTGTACCCACAACAATCTGAAATTCATATCTGGTGGTTATGGTGAAATCGGATGCTCTAACATATTTATCTGATTGATTTACTGCATTTAGTCTTCAATTTTTTTAATTTATTCTAAATTATAATTTGATCTGTTAGATAAATTTTAGAATTAATCTATTTTAGTAGTTAATTAGTTTATTAATCATCGATCTTCGTGGGACGATACTTTTTCTTATCATTATATTACTTGTTCGACACGTTCACTTGCGTTTATAATTTTACGAACAAGTTTTTGGCGCCGTTGTTAGGGATCATTTGTTTAATACTAATTAATATTGATACCAGATAATTCTAAGTTTAATCTAAATTTTGTTTTGTTTTATTTTTCAAGGTGTACATCAATTTATGACATGTAGCCAACAAGGGAAACTTGCTGAGCTTGATCTAGAAATTGAGCGTACATTCAAAAGGTGACTAAGAGAATAGAGAAATCATGCTAAGAAGATGGCAGACGGTTATAATGAAAATCCACGTAGACTCTTAAGAGATTATGCTGCATCAACAGTTCAAGGCACCATATCAAGTATTAGAAGACCTGCAATTCAAGCAAATAACTTTGAGATCAAGCCGTCACTCATTCAGATGCTTCAACAAACAGTGCAATTCAATGGGCTACCAAGCGATGCTCTAAATGCTCACATCGATACTTTCTTGAAATTTGTGATACCATTAAATATAATGGAGTTACATATGACGCTATTAAATTGAGATTATTTCCATTATCTCTTAGAGATAAAGTTAAGAGTTGGCTTTCTTCTCTTTCTGCAGGATCAATTACTACATAGAATGATATGACTAAGAAATTTCTTGGTAAGTTCTTTCCACCTGCAAAGTCTGTGAATATGCGTAACGATGTTACTAATTTTATGCAAATGGATAATGAATTATTATATAAAGCATGTGAAAGTTCAAAGAATTTCTTAGGAGATGCCCACATCACGGACTACCCAAATGGATGCAGGTACAAACTTTTTATAATGGCTCTAGTACAAATTTTCGTTTTATGATTGATGCAGCTATAAGAGGAACTCTAAATAATAAAACACCAGAAGAAACCTACAATCTATTAGAGGGGATGACGTCCAATAGTTATTATTTGCCTACTGAGAGACTACTAATGCAAAAAGTTAGCGGAGTTCACAAAGTGGATGCTTTTGTTGCAATTGCTGCACAATTTGAAGCACTTAACAAAAAGCTAGATAATATGAGTGTTTCAATCATGAAAATTCAAAATTTGACATGTGATTTTTGTGGTGGAGGACATGTTAGCACAGCGTGTTAGGTAGGTAATACTTTTAAACAATCTAGTGAAAATTCTAATTTTGTTGGGAATTTTAACAGGTCATAGAATAATCCCTACTCCAATAAGTACAATTTGGGATGGTGCAATCATCCAAATTTTTCATGAAATAATCAGAATGTGACGAGACCACCGGGATTCAAACAATTAGAAGATACAAAGTCAAATTTGGAAGATATAGTCACCAAACTTGCTAACACAACTCATGACTTCATCAAAAGCACGGATGTGAGATTTCAAAACCAAGAGGCTTCAATTAGAAATTTGGAGATGCAAGTGGGTCAGTTAGCAAGCATGATGTCAGGGAGACAGCAAGGTTCTTTGCCGAGCAACACAGAGAAAAATCCAATTGAAAACATAAAGGCTATTACCTTGAGAAGTGGTAAACAAGTGGGAGAAGAAAATGTCAAACATGAGATTATTAGAGACAAGGAAGATGTGATCAATAAACAATCAAAGGAGACAAGTAAGAGTAAAATTTTTCCAGATAATCCCAAGCCATATGTGCTGCTAATTCCATTCCCTCAGTGACTCTAGCAGCACTCAGTGACTCTAGCAGCACAAAATAGATAAGCAATTTTCTAAATTTCTTAATGTATTTAAAAAATTGCACATTAACATTCCTTTTGTAGATGCCTTAGCGCAAATGCCTAATTATTCAAAAATTTTGAAGGAGATTTTGGCAAACAAAAGGAAACTGGAGGATTATGAAACTGTGAAGTTAAATGATGAGTGTTCAGCCATCCTACAAAACAAATTACCTCCAAAATTAAAAGATCTAGGGAGTTTTACTATTCCCTGCACTATTGGGGATTCTTACTTTGAAAAAATATTATGTGATTTAAGTGCAAGTATTAATTTGATGCCTTATTCAGTTTTCAAGAAATTAGGATTGGGTGAGGTAAAAACAACCACAGTGTCACTTCAACTGGCTGATCGATCAATTAAATATCTAAGAGGTATTACGGAAGATATTTTGGTAAAATTGACAAATTTATCTTTCCTGCAGATTTCATAGTTCTTGACATGGAGGAAGATTTTGAGGTACCACTTATCTTAGGTCGACATTTTCTAGCAACAGGAAGAGCTCTTCTAACAAGGGAAGTTGATTCTTAGAATTCAAGATGATATCGTTTCATTGAATGTTTTTAAAGTAATGAAATATCCATATGATGATAACTCTTGTTTTAAAATTGAGACAGTTGATAAGTTGATAAATAAGGTTTTTCAGGAAAATATTTTTAAAGATCCACTTGAAGTATGTCTAATTCAACCAAGGGACGGAGATATTCAGAATGGGGAGATAAAGGAGCATGGAAATTTCATGGAGGCGATTCCACCATATTCAAGGTAAAAGGCAATTAATTTTGAGGAGTTGGGATAACACATTACAAAGCTTAAACCATCAATTGAAGAGCCTCTAATTTTTTTAATTCAAACCCTTACATTCTCATTTAAAATATGTTTATTTAGATGGAGTTTCTTCATTATCGGTAATTATATCTTCTTCTTTGACAGACTTGATGGAGGAGAAACTGCTTAGATTATTAAGAGAACATAAGGGTGCAATTGGATGGAAAATAGCTGATATCAAGGGAATTAGTCATTCAATTTGCATGCACAAAATTTTGATGGAAGAACAATATAAACCTATTATCCAACCTCAGAGGCGTTTGAACCCGAAGATGCAAGAAGTAGTGAAAACTGAGGTAATTAAGCTACTTGATGCATGTATCATCTATCATATCTCTGATAGTTCTTGGGTAAGTCCTGTACAAGTTGTGCCAAAGAAATGTGGTATGGCTGTTCAGAAAAACGACAACAATGAATTGATTCCAACTAGAACAGTTACTGGGTGGTGTGTGTGTATATATTACAGAAAATTGAATGATGGCACTAGAAAAGATTAATTTTCTTTATCATTTATTGATCAGATGTTAGAAAGACATGCGGGACATAAGTTTTATTGCTTTCTTAATGAATATTCGGGGTATAATTAGATTCCTATTACACCAGAAGATCAAGAGAAAACTACTTTCACTTGTTCCTATGGTACTTATGCTTTTAGAATAATGCCCTTTGGTATTTGTAATGCACCGGCTACTTTTCAGAGATGCATGATGGCTATTTTTTCCGATATGGTTGAAAAATATATTGAGATTTTCATGGATGATTTTTCCGCTTTTGGCTTATTATTTGATTCGTGTTTAAATAATTTGGCTTTGGTCTTACAAAGATGTGAGGAGACTAACCTTGTTTTGAATTAGGAGAAGTGTCACTTTATGGCGCAGGAAGGAATAGTGCTCGGGTATAAAATTTCTCAAAACAGAATAGAAGTTGATCGAGCCAAAGTGGAGGTCATTGTAAAATTGCCTCCGCCAACATCTGTGAAACTTGTCAGAGGATTTTTGGGGCATGCAAGATTTTATAGACGGTTTATAAAAGATTTTTCAAAAATTGCTAAACCTCTTTCTAATCTTTTGGAAAAAAAATGCTACTTTTAATTTTTCTGTTGAATGCATGCAGGCTTTTAACACTTTAAAGGAGAAGTTAATATTAGCACCAATTATGGTAGCACCAAATTGGGATTTACCTTTTGAACTGATGTGTGATGCTAGCGATTCTGCAATAGGAGCTGTTTTGGGATAAAGGAAGAACAAAATTTTTTGAACCATATACTATGCTAGTCAAACCTTGTCTGGTGCACAATTGAATTATTCAATAACTAGAAAAGGAACTTTTGGCGGTAGTTTTTGCTTTTGACAAATTTCGTTCTTATTTAATTAGCTCAAAAGTTATAATTTATTCTGACCACTTTACTTTTAAGTATCTGCTTGAAAAGAAAGAATCAAAACCCAATTGATCAGGTGGATTCTATTGCTGCAAGAATTTGATTTGAAAATCAAAGATAAGAAGGGGATTGAAAATCTAATTGTAGATTACTTATCAAGAATTACAAATTCAAAAGAAGAGGTAAGACCAATTTTGGAAGAGTTCCCTAATGAGAAATTTTTTTTCATTAAGTCCACAAAAATTCCCTGGTACGCTGACTTTGTAAATTATTTAGTAAGTAATGTTCTTCCTTCTGAATTATCATATCAATAGAAACAAAAAAAAAAAAAAAAATTCTTTTTTGATGTTAAAAATTATTTTTGGGAAGAACCTTTCTTGTTTAAAGTATGTGCAGACCAAGTCATAAGGAGATGTGTTCTAGGCAAAAAGAAGACAAACATTCTACATCATTGTCATGATGGAGAGGAAGGTGGCCATTTTGGTGCCAACAAAACTGCAGTTAAGATTTTACAATCTAGATTTTATTGGCTTACACTTTTTAAAGATGCATACTTTTATGTAGCTTCATGTGATATGTGTCAGAGAACTGGAAATATTTCAAGAAAAAATGAGATGCATTTAAACAACATTATTGTGTGTGAATTATTTGATATTTGGGGTATTGATTTTATGGGACCCTTTATATCTTCTTATGGAAATTTGTACATTTTAGTGGCTATGGAATATGTGTCTACGTGGGTAGGAGCTGTAGCATTACCAACAAATAATGCTAAGGTTGTGGTCAAATTTTTGAAGAAAAATATTTTTACCCAATTCGGCACTCCTAAGGCAATTATAAGTGATAAGGGGATACATTTTTACAACAAACAATTTGAAGCACTTTTGAGTAAGTATGTAGTCACGCATAATGTTGCAACCCCTTATCATCCTCAGACTAGTGGTTAAGTAGAGCTTTTAAATACGGAAATCAAGAGAATTTTAGAAAAAAAAATAGTGAATGCCTCTAGGAAAGATTGATCAATAAAACTTGATGATGTACTTTGGGCCTATAGGACAGTGTTTAAAACTCCAATTGGGATGTCTCCTTTTAGGCTAGTGTTTGGGAAGGCTTGTCATTTACCAGTGGAATTAGAGCATAAAGCATATTGGGCATTGAAATTCTTGAATTTTGACATGCAATCTGTAGGTGAAGAAAGATTATTGCAACTGAATGAATTGGAGGAATTTCGCAATGAGGCTTGTGAAAATTCTAAGTTGTACAAAGAATGTACAAAAAGATGGCATGACAAGCACATACTCAGAAGAGAGTTTAAAATTGGGACGCGGACCCCTAGAGTGCCAAAAGTTGGCACAAAGGGACACTTAAGTGCTAATCTAACCAAAATCCGGCCAGAATGCAGACGTGGCATTTTTCCGGCAAACCGAGCCCAAAATGATGCCGTTTTGGGCTCATGTGATAAAAAATAATATAAAAATTTTAAAATTAGATTTAGTTAAAATATTAAAAAATAATAAATTTTAAATTAAATTTATTTAAAATATTTAAAATATTTAAAATTAATAATTTTAAAATTAATAAAATTAATAAAATTAATAAAATTAATAAAAAGGGGCGGTGGCCATCGCCGCCGCCTCCTCGCCGTCGTCGGGAAGGGCCAGCGACGGAGGGAGGAGGGTCGGCGGCCCTCGCCCGGCCGAGCCAAGGGCCGCCGCCCGCCGGGGGTCGCCCGACGAGCGACGGCCCTTGGCTCCGGCCGAGCGAGGGTCGCCGACCCTTGCCGGATCTAGGCGAGGGCTCGCGCGCCCCCGCCGCCCGGATTGGCCAAGGTCGCTAGCCCCGGCTAAGGGCCGGCGACCCCCGGCCGACCGTCCTCCCTTCGTCGCCGCCCTTCCCGACGATGGCGAGGAGGCGGTGGTAGTGGCCGAGCCCTCGACCACCGCCCCCTTTTATTAATTTTTTAATTTTAAAATTATTATTATTTTTAATATTTTAACTAAATTTAATTTTAAAAATTTAATTTTAAAAAATTAATTTTAAAATTATTATTCTTTAATATTTTAACTAAATTTAATTTTAAAATTATTTTTTAATATTTTAACTAAATTTAATTTTAAAATTATTATTTTTTAATATTTTAACTAAATCTAATTTTAAATTTAATTTATTTAATTTTTATATTATTTTTTTTTATCATGTCGCCCAAAAGCGATGCCGTTTTTGCATTATTTTGCCACGTCGGCATACAAAACGGCGTCATTTTGGGTTAACTTCGTCGGAACTTCGTCGGAAAAATGCCATGTCAGCCTTTTGGCCGGACTTTGGCTGGAGTGGCACTTAAGTGATCCGTTTTCTTCGAATGTGGCACTTAAGTGTACATTTCGTAACTTTTGGCACTTAAATATCCGTTTGTGCCAACTTTTGGCACTTAAGTATCCATTTGTGCCAACTTTTGGCACTTGAAGCGTTCTTTTGCTGTTTAAAATTGGTCAAAAAGTCTTACTTTATAATTCTCATCTTAAACTTTTTTCCAGGAAAGTTGCGGTCTCGATGGTCTGGTCTTTTCACAGTTACACAAGTATTCCCATACGGAACAGTTAAAGTTGAGCATGACACTGAGGGCACACTCAGGGTGAACGGTCAATGTTTGAAACCCTACTTTGAAGGTGGTTACAACAAGCATTAGACCATCATTGAACTTCATTATCTAGAATAGCGACATTTGAGATAGTTTGGCTGAAAACTATAAAGCAAGCGTTTCTTGTGAGGCAACTCAAACATTTTAATTATGTTTTTTTTTTCATTTATTTTTAAGTTTATGTTTTGCAAAAAAAAAAAAAAAAAAAAGATTAACTTTTCTCTATTTTATCCAAATTAATATTTTTAGGGATCACCTTTCAAGAGTTTAATCATCAAGGTCATCTATGAAGTTATCCTACAACCAGGGAGTTTTCTTCTTCCTATTTCTATTATTCGCATTGAAGACACTGCTTCATTTAAGTTTGGGGGGGGGGAGACAGTTTTTTTGGCTAATTTTTTTATTTTTATCATGATTGCATTTCTAGTTATGAATTTTGCGATTCTTAGGAACTTGCAATTGATGTGTGAGTTAATTTAATTTTGATTATGTTGGATTACTTACCGAGCACTAAAAGTCCTTTATTTTTAATTTTGTGTAAATCTAGAGAACATTCATGTGAAGTATGTGATTTTCTTAAATTTCACCCAAATTTTAGAATTTGTTTGATTTTCTCTTGAGGCGAAATCCTAAGCTAAATTTAACTGAGAAAATGATTTAGGCAATTTTTGGATCAATTGAGCCTTTCAAGCTAACCTGTTTATTTATCCCCAGTCACCCCGTTGAGCTTTAATTATTACCCAATTTTTCATTGGCACCCATATATATTTAACCTAGTAGTTATCAAATTATATCATTGTCCCATGCCCTATGAACACGTTGATTTTTTTTTTTTTTTTTTGGATAAAAAATTATTTGAGCTTAATAGAAATTTGGGAGGAAGGATGGAGTATAAAAAAAGAAGCAAAAAAAAAAAAAAAAGGAGAAGTGATTGCTATGGTTGTTTGGGGTGTATTGTCAAAAGAAAATTTGCTTTTATGTTCCTTATCCAACTTTCAATTGAGTGAGCCTTTTGAATACTTATTGTGTTGGAAATTTTCATGTTATATTAGGAGGGTCTTTGGGAGAAACTCCACCATAAAACAATTTTAAAAAAAAGAAAGAGAAGGAAAAAAAAAGAAAGAATAATGATATATGATGGTAGAAAAATTATCTTGAAGGATGAAATTGGATAGTGACATTGGCTCTAATTAAATCCTAGAAATCAACGTGTTGATGGGTGATTTGAGCTTAAAATTACCATTATCTCATCTTTAGCCCATTTTGAGTGACTGGCCACCACTTGAATGATCTGATGTGTATATTTGAGTCTGAGAAGTGATAATATGCAATTGCTCATTATAATATATAACCATAAATTAAATGTGGATAGAGATATACTGCATTATTTGTGTAACTTTCGGTGATAAGGTGATCTAAAAGGCTCACTGTAAGCTGGGAATATTCATAGTTTTTAATGCACTCAGGTTTATTTTAATTCACATGGAGATATAGTGGATTAATAAGCTGAGTATGTTTGCTAAATAGATTAGGAAATTCCGCTATCACATATTTATCTGATTGATTTACTGCATTTAGTCTTCAATTTTTTTTTTAATTTATTCTAAATTATATTTTGATATGTTAGATAAATTTTAGAATTAATTTATTTTAGTATTTAATTAGTTTATTAATCATCGATCTTCGTGGGACGATACTTTTTCTTATCATTATATTACATGTTCGACACGTTCATTTGCATTTAGAATTTTACGAACACTTGTGGCTGGTGAGGTTGGCCGACAACCTTTGCCGACTAGATCCAAAAAAAAAAAAGAGTAAAAAAACCATAAAAATATTTAAAAATATTATTAAAAAGTGCCACGTCAGCGCTGGTTATCCATATCAGTAATTTTTGGCCAAAATTGGTTGAATGGACTCCATTGGCAAGAAGTGAAAATGTTTTTGACTGAATTGGCAAAATGTGAAAATGTTTAGAATTCAATTGGCAAAATTGAAAAGTTTAGAACTAAATTGACAAAAGTGCAATAGATTTAGAACTATTTTGACAATTTTCCCTTCACAATCCACATTAGCTGGAAATGTTAGCCTAGAAAAAGGAAAAAAAAAAAAATCCACATGCGACGTATCGTTTCTTAGTTTAAAAGTATATAACGGAATCTTATTTCAACATCTTAATTTTGTAACACGACAATTAAAAAAGTTGATATTTTACCTCTTTGAAGCTAGTTGGTTAATTATTTTGAAGCTACCAGTTACTCCTTTTTAGAATGCATATATACAGTCCATAAACAGGAAAATACAAATTTTCAGATTATAAAATCCATCCACCTTGAAACACATTTCATGCAGACAATCCCCAGCTCAAACCACTCTGCTCTTGTTGATTTTTCTTCTTTCTCGTTCTCTTGTTTTGGGGTTGTGATCTCTCCCCCACTGCATACGCTTACCGTTGATTTGCTAGACTTCTCAAGTCTTGGCAATGTAATGAAAGCGCCCGCATCTATCAATGATGCAGTCAAAGTTGGCGGCAATAACGATTCTGATGCGACCTACTGTGCTACATAAGAAATTGTCGAGGAAACCGACCCCATTGACTTGGCATTTACCTGGAACTTTCGGTCGACCATCAGAAATTTCTGAAAATCAATTTCAGACTCCCAAAGTCCTTTTAGTTAGCAATGATCAGATCTCGGACCATATCTGTGGTTTTACTTTGAACTGGAAAATGTAATTTGATTTGAGGATTATGTTTTCTATTGTGTAGATTTGGACACTGCAGATTTTGTTCTTCTGCTATATATAGGTTGATTAGATTTTGTTCTTTTCAGATTTCAAATCGAAACGGAACCAACCTGAATCAATAGTTTTTAGCTAGGGTAGGTTGACTGGTTCGGGCTAGGTTAATTTGTTGATGGACAGTCACATTGTTATATCTAATTGACGTTCTGCCACAAAGCCCTTATGACAGTGTGTTAAAAGATATTACACTCATTAATTCTATATATTCTAGAACTAATCTGTCGAAAGGAAACATTATCTATTTATGTGTGGTATAATCGTTAGAGTACAAGGTAAGCTCTCCAATCAGCAACACAATACTAATATTCAATTTGCCATCAAATAATTTGAATGAAGAACGTATGTTTTGCTTAAATAGGCGCCTTGCATAGTGGTAATTTCTTTGTATACATAGCAATGCGACATAGATGCAACTATCCGATGGTAATTTCTTTGGGCGAGGGCGTGGTCAAGGGGGAGCATCGGCCGTCTAGGTGTGGCTAGGTGAGGCCCCCTCGCTAGATTTGAGGAGGCCGACCATCTCCTAGGCCAAGGTGGCCTCATTGCACCTCACCTAAGTAAGGGTCGGCCTCGTCGAGGCTCGCTTGGGCAAGGATGAGGCTTGGTGAGCCCCACGTGGGTGATGGCGAGGCCCAACTAGCCTCGCCCTCACCTGTGCGATGGTTGGTCGTTAGATCTGGCGAGGGGGCCTCGCTAGGACGATCAGCACTTGCCCTCGCTCAAGGGTGACCTAGCGAGGCCAACCATTGCTTGTGGTCGGTGAGGTCGACCAAGGCCAGCCACGCCGATCATGGCTATGGTCGGTGAGGTCGACCAAGGCCAACCTTCACCGACCATGGCTATGGTCGGTGGCTAGCAATGGCCACTGGCAAAAAGAAAAAGCAAAGAAGAGGGAGGTCGAAAAAAGAAAAAGCAAAAAAGATTTTAAAAATTCAAAAAATATTAAAATGCTATTAAAAATATCCACGCCAGTATCGGTCATGCTACGTAGGACATCTGGCGTTCACATTGGCAATTTTCGGCTTAAATTGGTTGGATGGACTAAATTGGTATTAATATGAAAATGTTTAGAATTAAATTGATTATTTAAAAGGTTAAGAGCTGAAAAGGTATCATGACAATAGATTTAATACTTTTTTTTTTTTTTTTTTTTTTTCCGGTTTAAGTCACATTTACACTAAGGTCCAATATGAGATACTATTTTGCTCCTAATTCGATTAGCCTAGTTTCTTCAAAATGACTTTTGGCAATAATGATTGCGTTTTTCTTCGTTACCACGATGTCAGCAAGATGGTGTTTTCCTTAAAATTATGGAAATGCAACAAAAGATTTACAACACGGATACCAGATGGAAGGATAAATAAATTACTTGGAATGATGATTCTCCACAAATACGTATCACCACAGCCCATAGTTTTAATTAGAAATCCTAGGCCATCAACCAAGATAAAAAATAAAATAAAAAAAACAAACCTACGTTCAACGTATCTTATCTTAATGTAAAAGTATAGAATGAACTGTTATCTAAGAATCTTATTTTTCGTAGCACGGCAATGGCAAATGTTTAGTTTTTACCTCTTTAAAACTAGTTGATTAATCACTCTGAAATATGCGTTATTCTTTTCCAGAATGCAATAGAAATTTCACTCGTAGGAGTGTAAACCCCATCACCAATCGCCAGCTCAAAGCAGTTTGCTCTTCATGATTTTTCTTCGGCATTCTTCTATTAAAGAGTTATGACTAGGGGTAAGCAAAAGGAGCCACTTAAATGGGACTAGATCGGCCAGTTTTGGGCAGTTCCTGGGGGCACTGATCTAGTTCTCAATTCTATAAAATTGAAATTAGTGAATTTCAATCTGATTCCCAGTTTCAGGCATGAAATTGCCCACATGGGTTAGACCAAATTTTTTTTTTTTTTTTTTTAAATTTCCTTTAATTTGTAAAAAAACCCTAATCTATCTCATATTTTGGACTTCACTCACGCATGCAGACAAGCACGAGTCTCACAACTCCTATTTCACTCATGCATGTGAGTAAGATGACAAGAACAAATCAAAACATAAACAATAGTTACTCATTCTAACAAAGTTTTGCCACAAATTGGAAAAAAAATTATGTGGAACCTACAATGCTACATGTAATTCGCTGATTGTAGAAATGTCTTGGTTATCAAGAACATCTTCAATTCGTCTCGAACATTAATGACAAATAACAGTAAAAAAAAAAAATCTGAACATGCCACCGGTTCCATGATCCACGTAGGAATTGAACTAGATTGGTTGGTTCAGTTTTAGGGGCACTGGTTTGATTCATGGTTTTAGAATCCTTTTGGTCCAATTCTTGATTTCTGGGGTGGGAACCAAATCATCCGAGAACCAATCACTTCTAGTTGTGATCTCCCATTGCATACGCTTAGTACTTGCTTAACTTTTCAAGTCATGGTGCAAGCTGTGATATCCCATTGCATACGCTTATTACTTGCTTAACTTTTCAAGTCTTGGTGCAAGTTGTGATCTCCCATTGCATACGCTTAGTACTTGCTTAACTTTTCAAGTCTTGGTGCAGTAAGCATCCTGTCTCATTTATACTCTCTATCAATGATGCACCCAAAGTTGGTGGGCAATAACTCCGGACGAGGTATATTGTTGCACATGAGAAATTGCCAAGGAAACCGACCGCCTTGACTTAGCCTTTTCCCAAAAATTATAAAAATTATATACTATAGCGATTTTTGGTCAAATTTGACTGGGTGGTGTATTTAATTCACTTGCATGTGCTTAATTGAAAGATAAAAAGAATGGGTCAGCGACGCGTCTTGGGACGTCGCAAATTTTTAATCGATTGCCGAGAGATGTGTGTGCACTCAGAGTTCGGGGCATGACATTAACAATCAAGATTGCTCCAATTCTCGTTGGAGATGTTGCACTTGTCTTCTCAAATCGGCTGGACCAGCCAGATTTAGGCTCTGTTATCAACTGATACAATTTTACTATTACCCAAGGAAAGACTCCAAATAATGTCGATTTTCTTACTGATAGATTTAGATTATCGAAGTAATTCGACCTGCCCATGTATGCATCATGCGTCAATTTGTGAGTGTTGAAAAAATTTACTGCGGCTAGATTTCTATTGGAAATTTGACAATGGTACTTAGCTTATTAGTTGGCAAAGAACCCATTTGAAAAGTTTGTAGATGCTTATGATGGAGACTGTCAAAGCCCTCACTAATAAGTTATTGAGTTTGGATGCACATCATCTCTCAATGCATCGTCCAATTACGTTGGTGGCTGGGATTTTCAATTAGTCTCTCCAAAGAATTCTAAGGATTTGTAGAGAGACATTGCCGAAGATAATTATATATTACTGTAAATTAACTGATGAAATTTACGAACTAGTGTGCCTTTTTCATTGATAATTGCTGCCCGACTACTGAGAGTTAAGGTGCATTATTAAGTTTTGGAATTGTTCAAATATAGAATTAAACAAGAAGTCTCTTTCTTGATGAAAGAGAGAGGTTAGGTCTTCTCCTTTCGCTATCAACTTTCACTTTTTGCATTAATCAACGCCTCAAAAGAAAAAATTTGCCCTGCGCAGAAGTAACATCCCCAATGTACCATACTATAAAAATCGATTGGGAAAGGAGAAGACCAAGACTTTTTGTTTCCCACGGATTATTTGGAAAGTAAGAGCAGCTCTTCTGTGACAATTGTGCACCAGTCTCTGGCCCACAATGGCCTGTTTTATCGGATGAGCAGCGACGAAAGACTGAAGAAATATATGTAAAATAAATCGTGCATTTGGAAATTTATACGCACACCGCACCGCACAAAGACTTCATTACACAAGGATTTGTAGTGGAATCGTCTCATGAAGGTCTCCAGGACCTGTCGTTGTGAACTCCACGGCTTAAAATAAGCTAATAACTACAGTCACTGGACCAGAAAAATGTTTATAATTGAATTGGCAAAATGTGAAAATGTTTATGACTCAATTGGCCAAATTGAAAAGTTTAGGACTAAATTAACAAAAGTGTAATAGGTTTAGGACTATTTGGATAATTTTCCCTTCACAATCCATATTAGTTGGAAATGTTAGCCTAGAAAAAGGAAAAAAAATCCACATGCGACGTATCTTTTCTTAGTTTAAAAGTACATAATGGAATCTTATTTCAACATCTTAATTTTGTAACACAACAATTAAAAAAAATGATATTTTACCTCTTTGAAGCTAGTTGATTAATTATTTTGAAGCTACCAGTTACTCCTTTTTAGAATGCATATATACAGTCTAGAAACAGGAAAATACAAATTTTCAGATTGTAAAATCCATCCAACTTGAAACACATTTCATGCAGACAATCCCCAGCTCAAACCACTCTGCTCTTGTTGATTTTTCTTCTTTCTCATTCTCTTTTTTGGGGTTGTGATCTCTCCCCCACTGCATATGATGCTTACTGTTGATTTGCTAGACTTCTCAAGTCTTGGCAATGTAATGAAAGCACCCTGCATCTATCAATGACGCAGTCAAAGTTGGCAGACAGTAACAAATTCTGATGTGACCTATTGTGCTACATAAGAAATTGTCGAGGAAACCAACCCCTTTGACTTGGCATTTACCTGGAACTTTAGTTCGACCATCAGAAATTTCTGAAAATCAATTTTAGACTCCCAAATTCCCAAATCAATTTCCCAGAAATTATAAAAATTATATACTATAGTGATTTTTGGTCAAGTTTGATCAAAATATTAAATTGGTAAACTTTCAAAAGGTTTGAGTTTTAATTAGCACAATTGAAGATTTTATGACTGAATTTGTACAAGTATAATAGGTTTAGAATTTTTTTCCTGATAATTTTGTATTATAAAACCTCTTAAGTTTTCCTTGAGGGCAATGAGTCCTTTAACGAATTTTAGCGTTGTGATCTCCCATTGCATACGCTTCATACTTGCTGGCAGGATAATGAAAGCCCCCTGATGGGACGTACTCTCCTGCGTGAGAAATTGGCAAGAAAACTGATCGCATTGACTTAGGATTTACTTGAAACTTTAGAGGCGAATCTGAGAAAATTCTCAAAATCAATTTCAGACTCTTGAAGTCCTTTTACTTAGCAAATCATATCTAAACACTGCAAATTTCGTTCTCGTTCATCTTCTATATTTGGGTAGTTTGGTGCTGTTTTTATTTTCAAATTCAAATTCAAATCGACCCGAATCAACAGTTTCTTGCTTTATCTAACTAATCTTTAGTACTTACCATCGATGTACCTAATTTTTTTTTAATTGTACATAGCATAAATTAAAATATTACTCTGCCCATAAAGATTTAAATACAATGTTGATATTTGTACAAATATTTAAGGAGTTCATACATTAGAGATGTGCATGCAATAGTTTATGAGCACCACCCATCGAAACTAATTCTGAGATTGAAAAGATAAAAACATCTATCTAATCACGACTTTTATTATTTGCAAGTCAGTTTGGAAATTCCTACGAATGATTGCGACGCCACAACGTGAATCGCGACAGGCTTGTCAGGGCTTCTTTAGTGAAGAGCCATAGAGAGTGGACAAAACCGTATGATTGATTAGTAATGATGTAATCACCGCGAAGACAATCAATATAGTGGGGACTACGAATAATGCATATACTACTTAGCTTTCCAGAACCTCCATCATCGCTTATAAAGGTTGTCATCGGGCTATGAAGCTCATCATCTCGTTGCAAAACATCATCTCATTTCAGGAAGAATATGGGTGGATCCATGCTGCTCCATAGACTTCCCTTGAGAGTTGTGCTGTTGTTGTGCTCATTGGTGGCTCTATTATCAGTAGTTACTGCGGATGTAGTCCAAACAACAAAGCCCGGATGCGCGAACAGATGTGGCAACCTCACCTTCGCGTACCCATTCGGGATGAATGATGCCGGCGACGACTGCTACTTCAAAGAAGAATCAGAGTCTTTCCTCATCTTTTGCAACGACTCGACTGATCCTCCCACTCCTCGTATGTACAGTAAAGATTCTAATTTCCGAGTACTCGATATATCTATGGAGAGTCACGAGATTAGTGTAACGGTGTTTGTAGCCAAAGATTGTTATAATTCGTCCGGCACATCCATATACAATAATGATCCTGAGTTCGCTCTTCCCATATTCCCCATATCTTCTGCCAAGAACAAATTTATCGCCGTGGGATGCGACACGTACGCGACCTTCAGCGGCCGACAAGGAAGCACGTATGTGACGGGGTGCGTGTCCTCACGCGACAACGTCTTGGACGTGATTAATGGGTCGTGCTCGGGCATCGGTTGCTGCGAGACTGGCATTCCTCGAGACGCCTACCAATACATCATCTCTGTCACTAGCTACAACAATCATCTCGGCATCTCTGATTTCAATCCGTGCGGATACGCTTTCGTTGCCCAAGACGGCTTCTTTAGCTTCTCTACGGACAATCTGCGCGAGCCGCCATTTGATATGGTCCCTCTAGTTGTCGATTGGTTAATTCCAGATCAAACATGCGATGATGCAAAGAAGAATGCAACGACCTACATGTGCCGAGAGAACTCCAATTGTACAGATGCTGAGAATGGAAATGGCTACCAGTGCCACTGCTTGAAGGGTTTTCAAGGGAACCCCTATCTCCAAAATGGTTGTCAAGGTACCTTTTCCCGTCTTTTCATTAGACCCACCTCACATCCGAACGAGTGCTCCTGTATAGAATCGTGGATCATTATTTCCATAAGGGCGACCATGTTAAATGGATCCAATTGCACAAAAAACCCAGAGAAAGAAATTCTTAGAAACTTCAAGTCAGAGGACCAAATTTTGACTTGATGAATGTTACATGTTTCAAACGATTCTCCTAGTAATCACGTAACGTTTATAATCTTAACAATCATAACAATCTAGGCTGTTAAACACAATCATATTTTTTTTCCTTTCAGATGCACGAATTTTCATTGCTTGAAATTTAATATGACCTATGAAGCGCTTAGTAATAATCTATAAATTTTCACAGCTATCATTCCAGATATAGCTAGACATTCTTCTCTCTTAAGTTTAATCCGTACAATTGTTTTACAAACTGAATCAGTCAAGTGCAATTGAGTTTATAAACAGATGGTCTATACCGAGCCCTCAATATGAATCGGTAAAGTTAGCTTGTAAATCAATTTCATCTACCGATGTTAATACACCCAGCATTATTCTGTATTTATAGACAATTATTTTTGAATTTTTTTCTATGTAATGTGTTATTCTAATTAGTAATGGCACAATTTTGTTGGATAACTCTTAAATCTTCTATTCTAAACAAAGATCAAATGCTTGGTTATGCTTACGCTCTTGATATAATGACCTATCACTTAAAAAGTGTGGTGAGGTATCACGATCTCAGGAAAAGCAAATTAACTTGATATGTCCTCTCATATTGAAAGTGTTGCCAAATCATGGAATTCTATTTACTTTTTCAACTTTCTTCCAATTGAAATGGTGTCGGATTGCTTATTCCATTTGGAATATATTCCTCCAGATATCGATGAATGTGTGATTTTACAACCCTGCGTTGGAATATGTACAAACTTGTTGGGAACGTATAATTGTTCATGTCCGAAGGGATCCCGAGGAGATGGAAAAAAAGATGGCAACGGTTGTACTCCGACCAAGAGGTTTCGCTCAATGGACATCGTGCTAGTCAGTAAGTGGTACACATTGCTCAAACTTTTTCATCATATAAAAGCTTCTTTTATCTTGTAATTTATTCACATTCTTTAAATGTTGTTATTATGCCATTGTTCCATCTTTTGCTATTAGTTTTTGAGGTTTTTCGGATGTAAATCTTTCTCTTTGAATTAATTGTGTCCGTGAATTAAATTGATATTATATACATGTGTCGTCCTCTTAAGTTATTCAATTCGATGTTAACAAAATCAACCACTTGCTCTTCTGTTGTTGAAAAAGAATCAAGCACGTTTTATCCACTTGATGCATTGAATCGTTCCTGTCAGCATAAGTTACTCTCAGCATAATTATATATTTAGGTTTATTTTGCTATTATCAAGGTTTTTCTTAATAAAAAAGCTTCAAGTTGATGGAGAAGAAAAAGAAAATAGGACAGAGAAGTAAATTAACACAAGATTGTTTGAGTAATGAAAAAGAAAGAGTCAAGCAAATTTCGATTCTGTTTTTTTTTTTTTTTTCTTTTCTTGGTTGTGAGAACATATGTAGTGTGATGGACAACTAATTTGTTTGTTCACCGAATATAATGTCTTTTACTAGGCGTGAGCATAAGCTTCCTGCTGGTTCTTTTGGGCGTTTCCTGGTTATATTGGGGGCTTCGAGAAAGAAAAATCAGCAGACGGAGAGAGAAGTTCTTCCTATGGCGAAACAAAATGTAACAGTTGAGAGGACGAACCTTGATTTTAAACTGCAAATTTGATTTCGCTTACATTGCACATGGCTTGTCGGTTCTATTAAGGCAGTGCATTATGGATCGTGCACTTATCCCAGCCTCGCGAGAGCTTAAGAACATTACCACGGCCCATCAGAAGCGACCATGACTTCCACACTCGTGAAGGCGAATCCCATCAGAAGCTTGCGCAACCACCATTTTTCGCTCCACTTGTGCGATTAGTTCGCTACGAACAATTAAGTTCAATCTTACTTAATGACACTCTTCGTTACGAACAATTTCTTTTCCGGCTAATGACATGGCAATATAATACTCGGATTCCATAGAAGACAATGCAATGCATGTGGACTTCGTTTTAGATTTTTCTTGAAGCCCAACTCGCGTCCGAATAACGCTCAAATGAGGGAGAAGAACCACCGTGAAAGAACGCATGATGCATTTTATGTTATAAATGTCCCATTAATCTATCAAATTTTCCTAGTGCGTATCACTAAGAAAGTAATGTCAGGTACTGATGAAGAAGCAGAAGTGCACCGTAGACAGGAGAGGGAGGCCGTTGCTGCTGCGCAATATGGCCATTCCAAACAGGAACAGAGCTTTGAGAATAAGGTGATTGATCATGCTCGTTTGATCCCATGTTTGGCATGTTGCCATTAGCATAAACCCCAAGTTGTGGAGCTTGCAGATTCTGCTGCTGTTGGAATTGAGGAGTAGAATGATTGCTTTGTGTAGTTGGATAGCCACTCTGGGTATTGATAGTATTGGGCTTGTTGTTACTGTCCGAAAACACATCAAAAAGAACAAGTGCATTCTGCTGTGACTGAGATGCAGTTGACTGTGGGTGTCCAACAGGCACTAGTGCTAGTGAAGTCTCTGCCTTAGGAGAGCTGTAGTCCTCTCCACTGAGAAGGTCCGTTTTTAGATCAAGTTTAGCTGGACCCTGTACCGGCACTTGATGTTGATCTGCTTAGAATCCCACTTCTTATAGCTCAATTGGCCAGAAACTGGTGTTCAATAGTTAAAAATTTAAATCAAGATCATCACCGATCCTCTAATAGTAAATTACTGGTACTTTTAGGTAAAATGCACATATGTACATGATTTTCAGTTTTACTTCCCTCTCCTGGGCGTTTGCTGAACTTGGAACTTATTTTGTATCTTATTTTTAGTCTATTAAGGATATGACATGCCAATTATCAATACGTGATTATATAGTATCACATCCACAAGAATAAGTATAATATTCATATTAACTTTCATAAGATAGCACAAAAATATAAGAAAATTCAATTATTAAATATAATATTTTTACAAAGTCTGTAATTTAAATGGTCTTATTCTACCACGTAAATCTTTTCTGTTAGAATAGAATTTGGGTGAAGTCGTGATAACTTCATTTTACATTCTATTATAGTAAATCCAAATTCTTATGCATACTCATGCTTATCCTGTATCAAATAAATTTCTTTCTGTATAACACTAACAGAACCGATCTTTGCGTAAATCTCAAGTAATAAGTGGAGAGAGACAGCAGGTGTTTAACCCAAAAAAATGGCTGCTCTCTTGTCAATCTAGACTAGCTTTTTAAGTATGATCCCTAGCGATCCTACGACCAAATTGGGATACATAGAAACACTCAGAACTCCAGAACCGAATGCACAATGTTGGACAGCAATCTCCCAAAGTTTCAGTAAAACAGGTACCTTTCAACATCCAAATGCATTAAAATTTCTTACCTTCTTCTTCACTATTTTCACCATCCAAATGCATATGAACAATGTCTCCACAATTCTTTATAATTGTCTCCAATAACTAATAAGACTAAAAAACCCAACTGATCTGCATTAGACAAAGATCCAACAAGCATTTAATCCAGGAAAAAAGAATTCATAATGGACCTAGAACAGAGTTCCTATCCGTACAATTTGCAAATCAATTCAGATACTTCATAAAATGAACAAACTTTTCCAAAGAGAACAAAGTGAAGGTATGCAAGTGCAATTCTCAATCAATACAATAGAATAACATAAATTTCTCCCCTTTCTAAAATCTCCTTCCTGTAACTGAGCAGAAACATATTGCACAAAGCGAACAAGGTTGCCACATCGCCTATACACTCAATGACAAGATTTCATATGATATATAAAAAAAAAAAACACTAAAATACGAAACTTCTACAGCAGGTAAATCAGATTATAGACTGTGCTTTTAGAACAAAATAAGTTGTTCCACAATATGTAAAACCTCTCATGCATCTTCACTTTAGTGAACCAAACATGGGACACAGAATTAACACAAAAAAAAAAAAAATTCCCAAATTATTACAAGCATATTCTCGTACTATGGACCTTTTTTTAAGTATTTAAAACTATTAGACTGCTTCAGGTGGCTCGTGATTCTTGTTTGACTGGCTTCTGCTTCTCATATCTACTGTTTCTAAGCTACAACAGAACATGGATCTTCAAATACACTCTAAGAAACTCAATGAGTAACTACTTCCTGATATAAGCATCCCAAGGCATTGAACCTCGAAATCACAAAAGACACACCCACATAGAACCTTTTGTTATATCTCTACATTCACTAAAAACTTGTGAGCAGCATTTAAATATCAAATTGAACTGTAATATCCCATAATTTGCTCTTTGTGAGAAGTTCAGTTTTTTATAGCCATAATCATTGAACATGAGCAAATATCCCTCTAATCTCTTCTTAAATAACCATTTATCCACTTTCTTAACCATTCTTTCATCTTTTTAATAGCTGATAACCACTTACTCAATCCTTTTTCCTTCTATCCCTTCTTGCACTTACATATGTTTGTGCCCTTATACTGGTATTAAATTAATTGTATCTATTTCACCGCTGCCAAACTTTTTCTCAGAGCCAAAGAGGGACCAACACCTTATGACTACTATATTGCTTCAAAATCCGCAACAATAACACGAGCGTATTCGCAATGAAAAGATGGATGAGGCACTTTTCCAGAAACTGTTATGACTGCTGCAGCTTTGAGGATGCTGCAGCTGTGAAGAATTTGCCAAACACCTCATAAAAGTTGCGACACACTTTTTCACAGCTGTATCTACTGAGAAAAAGCTACACCAAACAAGGTAAAAACATAGATGATGAACTCCTTTAGATATGCCCCAAGTAGGCACCACTATCCTGAATAAATAACTAAAAATCTATACCAAACAGCTAAATTAGCAAACAATATGCAGGTCAACTTATCATGAGAGTAGCAATGTGACAGTTCACAGGATTTAGCTGAACTTCATATCTCGCTCATAACAAGTATTTGGGGTTTATATATAGGAATCATGACTTATGAACCAGTTACCTCTCATTAGGCTCTCTGCTGTTATCTCTAAAGTCAAGTAGAGGACCTTTGACATTTGGTGTGGAGCCAGAAGATTTTGGCCAGGTTTTCTGTAACTGAACTGAAGCTCAGAAACAATGACTTCATGCTTGGAAAGTACATGCTGCGAGTCATCATTCAGAACTTCAAGCTAATCCTTGACCTAGAAGTGATTCATCCTTGGACTACAAGATCAAGTTGGGAGTAATAAGCCATCCTTCCTTCTTATGAAATTTAACGTGTGGTTATCTTATGAGTGCTAGAAAGAAGTTCCACATCTATGAACTATAAAGTTATCTGAGAGAGAGAGAGAGAGAGAGAGAGAGAGAGAGCAGGGATTACAAACTTGCTTCAACTGCATCCAGCATAATTCGATAAAAAAAAAAAAAAAAAAAGAATCCAGCATGAAGCAAGCAATGTTAACTAAGAACCTCTGTTGAGTTTGGCAACCCCAGGGAAATTCATTCAAATACAGGAAGTGAATCATTGTTACTCTCTGCAACTGGGATTTATTCATTGTTCTCATCTTCTTAGCTGTACCAAAATTCATGTTTGTACCAGTTGTAAACAATCCCTGTCAGATGAGGCAAGAACTTCTTTTTCTTTTATTCTTTATTGATTGCCATGAGTGATCAGATCAGATATCTTGCAGTTAGCCTTTTACAAGCTCAGAACTCACGCAACCGTTGGCACCTATATGCTCATGTGACTATGCCCTAAAAGCTCAAGTAACTGGTTAGATGAAAGTAACTTTCTTTTCCGTATTGGGTTCATAAACCCATTAAATTTCTAGCAAACACGAATTCCTCCTAATCAGCAATCAAAAGCAACCAAATACAGCTCCAACAGCAGCAGGTACAACACACTAAACTTCTCCATACGCCTCATGAAATATCTCTTAAATCTCGTCCCTTCATCTAGAAACACGCTATATGTCCACTTTTGATGCTAGGCAAGACTAAAACAAATGGACGAGTTGCACCTCAAATATAGCAATAAGATGACATATCAAAGGAAGCAACAGGGCAAGGCAGGCAAATGCGCTTGATTTTAGCTAAACCGATCTAGGTCACTAGGAATCAGAATTCAGCCGAACAATTTTCTATATATCCACACAAGCGAGATGGAATTACAGAATGATTCATAATAGAAGGGAGATATAGCTGTTAAATCGACCACAGAAAACAGAGGCAACAGAGAAGTGATTAGCATGCGCACGCGCATATAATAGTCCAGTGCATACCAGATGGAGAGCATCCATTTTGAGGAAGAGTTCCACAGTTTCTCACACCAGCACCATGAATCTGCCACTGTGTCCGGTAGTGCTTATGCTGGAACTAATCTCCTGAGCCAAGAAAACGTATCTAAAGGTTTCATCTTTTACTCACAAGACAGCCTCGCTCTCATTCTCGCCGCCATTCTTGTGCTCTCTCTCTCTCTCTCTCTCTCTCACGGGAGCTGAATGGAGATCCCTTCTCCCCTCTCTTCTTCTTCATCATCTGCTTCTTCTTCTTCTTCTTCGTCGGCGGTTCCTGTCTTCTTGGTTCTTGGTCTTCTCACTTCCCTTTTCTCTCGACGAAGCCCCGATACGGTCGAGCCAGCGATGACGGAGCCAGATGTGGCGCCGCGTGTGGCCGATCATCTTTGACCGAACACCCCGTCGTAGGGGCACACAGAGAGAGAGAGAGAGAGAGAGAGAGACGGTGACTGCAGTCCGGGCTCGGCGACCGATTCTTGCGAGGGCGGACTTCGACGAACAACGGAACTCGGAAGAATTCATTCCGAGTCCAACCCGGTTCTTCAAATGCAATCCTCACTCACCATCAACGCCAACAAGCTCGTACGTAGATTCACCTCCCTCTCAACATCGCAGATTCATGTTGCTGGTGTGAATTGCCTCTCTCCTACCAAGTTCATCCTCAAAATTTATAACCGAGGAATAGTTGGGGAGGATGGGTATAGATTTCTCCATTTCAAAGATGGCCTGTGCGTGTAAATTGTATCTCTCGCTCTGTCGATTCATTCCAATGGAGATCTACGATCACATGAGGCCGGTGAACTCCATAGCAACGGCCATGGGAGGTCGGCTCCATCGATCACGAAGCCATTTTTTGGCATCGCCTGGGGCATGAAGAAGCAATCCACAATCCAGACCAAACCACACCCGCAACTGGGATGAATGGAGGCCGATGCCCTGCTTGAAGACCATGGAATGCCACTGCCACCGTCGCCAAAAGCATTGGTCCGGCATCGGCCCACCACCAGTATCCTCATCCTGTGCGGGCGGGCATGCTACTTCGATTTTCCATTTCGGCATGATCTATGCAAGGCGAGGATGGGAGCATCTTGGGCTGGAATGCCTCCCTTCCCAACTGTATATCCTTTGAATTTGAGGGGTTATGGTAATCTCACCAGTGCCAGCCCAGGCTTTCCTTAAAACATAAGCTACGCGGCTCGACTCGAGCACTCATCGTACAAAACCCTTCCATTCAAAGCCATCTCAGCATCCTCATCATCAACTTGCTCCGAGACCCAAATGACCCCCCAGAAGATCGTCTAGCAGAGATGCTTGGGATGTTAAAGGGAACCTCTGCAGCCATCCTGTAATGAGGAAAAAAAAAAAGAAGCAAACGGGTGGGCAGAGAGTCATCTCCGAAATATCAGGGAACTAGGGGTGATCGGTTCCCGGTTCGGTCCGGTTCCACCTTGGAACCGGGAACCGGGATCGGGAGCACCGGTTCCCAAAATTGCGAACCGTGGACCGGAACATTTGGTCCTAGGACCGGGAACCGGACCGGACCAAAAAAATCAACTCTACTTTTTTGCACTAAAGAACTAAAGAGTGATGGCGCTTTGGACCGATCAATCTAATTCGATTCTCGGGCATTCAACAAAACTAATCACACGTGTTCCACGTGCAAAATATTCAAACTTCACTTGTGTGATTCACGGGATCTCTTGAAGTCTTAGTCCCATGTTGAAACTAACAAGGAGATTTTTTCTATAAATAAAAGAGTAACAAGAAGGGTTTTAATGGTCTCTTGGCCACATAAGAGGTTGCTACCTCAAATTGCAATTTTGGTTGCAATAAGTTATCATGTTTATATGTTTTATTAATTCCATGTATATAAATTATATATAAAAAAATTTGTTTCGGTCCGGTCGGTCCGGTTTGGTCCGGTTCCCACCTTGAAACCGGGAACCGGACCGACCGGCCACCGGTTCCAAGATTAGGAACCGGGGACCGGACCACCGACCGTGGGAACCGCCCAAAACCGACCGGTTCGGTCCGGTCCGGCCGGTTCCCGGTTCGGCCGGTTCCCGTTGCACACCCCTACAGGGAACTGTGTTGGGAAAATGACGAACGATTGTTAACTTTCAGGGGACTCACCTGTCCTGAGCTCCATGCTGTGCTTGACACATTCTCTTGATCGAAACTTCTGTTGCTACTATTCCCGGCCTCCCAGAAATCTCATTATTTCACAGGTAATCGTGCAAATTATCCATGGAATCCGCGAAGAGCATACACAGGATTCGTGTGATGCGACACTGATCTCCTCTTATCATAAGAGTCATTTCTAATGGTTCATCTATCGCGAATGTATTTCACATGTCGGAGTCGATGTTTATGCACAGATACTGAGGTTACACGCTGAAACATAGCTGTCTGGATTTTGAGGTTTAGCTGATTCTCGAATGAATCAGCTAAACATAGATGCTGGGTACAAACAAATTCAGCTGATTCTCGAATGAATTCGGCTGAAAATGCTCTTCGAGTCTCAATTCTTCTCTTTGCTTTGAAAACTCGCAATGCCCCTATTCCTTTTATTTAGTCCAGCAAGAAAATCCTAATGTGATCAATCTTCTAATCAACCCCACTCACACATAGTTTTACACGAGAGACCTGACCAGAGGCCATTCAAAAAGTAAGCAGTATGACATAATCTTTAAGTGATCCGAGACGTGATGTGTTCTAATTCAATCATACTACAGAATCATTCAAAAACTATGAATCAACTAATACAACATCACGATATCGAAATTGGCAAATCTGGATGTAGACTAACATAACGTGATCTGAATTGATCAGGCATATGACATCACGTTGGTTCCCAACTTATCTCGCGATCATGTAGGGCAAAACTGAATTGAACAGGCAATCTTGTTATGTTAGTTCCACGAATGTCCAAGATCTTTAAATTCTTCATATTCTGCATTATGTGGGGTAACTCCGCAATTCCTGTAGATTGCAAATCCAACTTAGTCAATGATGTCAACCTTTCGATTGAAGCAGGTAAGTGTCTTAACAAGTAGCATCCTCGTAATAACAGGTGTTGTAGAGACACGAGGTCTTCCATGGATTGGGGTAACCGTTTAATCCCTAAATAAGATAAGTTCAAATGAATTAACTCTTTAAGGGAGTTCATGGATTCTAGTAGTTCTTCAATCCCTGTATGAGATAGGTCCAAATGAGTTAACCACTTCATGTAGCCATCGAAATTTGGAAATTCTCTAATCCCTGAATGAGATAGGTTCAATTGAGTTAAATAGACAAGGGATTTGAAGGATCTTGGTAATTTTTCAACCCATGAATAAGATAGGTCCAATTGAGTTAAAGACCGAAGATTGACAATGCCTTCAGGAAATTCTTCAATCCCAAAATCAGATAGATCTAGCTTAGTTAATAACCAAAGGGACCTAGAAGGTATTGGAAGTTGAGCAAGTTCTTCACAATATGAGGCACACAGAGTCTTTAGCTCTCGAAAACCATGTCTCCCTATTGGAATCTTTCGTATAGCAGTGTCATTTATAAGAAGCTCCCTCAATTTTTCCAGTCCTTCTACTCCAGTCGGAAGCTCCTCTAGATTCCTACAACCTGAGACATTTAGAGTATGTAGCTCCTTCAAACCCCATTTCGACATCGGAATCTCTCGTATAACAGTGTCATTTATGAGAAGTTCCCTCAATTTTTCCATTCTACCTACTCCTGCAGGTAGTTCCTCCAATCTCCCACAACACGAGGCATTTAGAGTCTCCAGTTTCATCAAACCATCTCCCGACATCGGAATCTCTCGTAGAGCGGTGTCATTTATGAGAAGCTCCTTCAATTCTTCCAATCTACCAACTCCAATGGGTAGCTTCTCCAATCTCCTACAACCACTGATATTCAAGGAGATGAGGGATTTGCTATCCTCGATAGAAGGATGAATCTCTTCTAGATTCTCACATTTTTCAAGAATCAAAATCTCTAAGCCTTTGAAAGCAGACAAGTCAAGAGTTCTTGAAAATGGACAACTCGAAAGGTTGAGGACTTTGACATTTGTTGCCGTCTGAAAGAAAGAGAGGTTACCTCTAAGATTAAACATTGTAACGCCTGGTTTTTCACTATCCTTGTTTTTTTAATTTATAAAAAAATATAAATATTTCGTTACTCGGTTCACATGCTGACATTGCCATGATTCTCCATCACTTCACATTTGTTTTGTTTAATTATTTCTGTAGTAGTGTTTTTTTTTAACATACCCATTGCATAAAGAATGTTAGTAATACACAAGTGATAACTATATTTTCTTATTGCATTAGGCATACCTTCCAATTTGACTAAAATAAATATCAATTGGTTAGTCCTCACAAAAATAACACATGGTTCGCCCTTCACAGAAATATAATAAAGCAATGCACTTATTTTGAAGTAGTGGGGTCAACTTTTGTTTCTAAAATAATTATCCTGACTATGATAATTCAAAAAGTAATTCGTGCAAAAGCAGTTGCGTTTATGTGAACGTAACCAAATGATGACTAGGTAGTCGTAACTTTTCATTTCTCTTGTAAGAAGATTGACATAGAATACAACAAGAATCGCCATAGAGACATACTTTTACAAGGGGAGAATTTATCTTAGAAGCCATAAACCATTTACATTAAAAATATCATAATGCAAAAATACTGTAACTATATTTTTAATAGATTAGTTGAAAAAGTATGCCTAATGTTACGCATGATTGGTTGTTAGGATACTATAAGTTTAAGATATTAAGGGGCCGAAGTTTCTGGTATATTTAGGTGCCTATAAAATCCTTTTATATTTAAAGGAAAATCCTGAATCTAAGGAAGGATATTAATCTTTTCCGAAAGAAAGAAAGGAGAATTCGTGCAATGGACCCTTGGATAACATGTTGTTATTCATAGAGATATGCCGTCTTTACATCTTACCTTGATTGGACCCCATCCTCCCCAATCCTCTGAAATCTCACACCCTGACAGATTGAGCACAACTAATTGCTTCGGATGAAAGTTGGCCGCTACAAAATTCGAGGGACAACGCTCCCAATGAAGCCATCTAAGTTCACTAAGCATGTTCTTGAAATCTCCAGTGAAATTTGCACCACATACTTTAAGGAACCTCAAGTTGGTCAGTTCTTTAAAGTTTTCACTTGTGTAGCTTCTTTTGGAGTCATATTCGTCGAGACAGATGGCCTGAATCATATTAGTGCCCTATGAATAAGAAATATTGTGGAGCATGAATTTTAAATGACGAGATGGAGCCAACTATACGTGAGAAAAGACATACTAATTTCAATTTATTGTGATACTATTGTGGTGTGGGCTTCTCACTCAACATTGTGAAATGATAGATTGTGGTTGCATATTATTTATCTAATCTATGTAAAAATGTGAAGCTCAAAGAGGTGTTTCCTGACTTTTCCTCCCCCAATTATGCCCTTCGCAATTTCCACCTTTTGAATTCCCAAAGATTGCATCCTTTCAAAATAACAATAAAATGTCTCCCTTCGTGCACACTCTACTTCTAATATATCCACCAAAACTTGTTTCCCTTATATGTGAAACAACAAAACTCTACTTGCATATCCTTTATATGTAAAACAACATGACTCTTACAATCCAAATACATCTATCAAACTTACCATTAATACAGGTATCAAAATTAGAATATGCTAATTGTTGAATCCCCTCACGTCCATTCTCTTTTTCTGCTGTACCTTTTTGCAATTCTCAATAGCAAAATAACTGGAATGTTATCCCAGAAGGTACCCACGTTTGAGATTCCTTCTTTATCATGTTTTTCTTCCATGAGTATTTTTCTTTGTACATGGAGGCTAAATCGATCATAGGTTATTTGTGATAAAATGATTTTCACTCCACATTTTAATACTATAGATGTTTGATGTTCTCTCTTCATTGCCACGTTGATTTTGTTAAGGTGAGACAGTAGTCATCTAAATGTTTGATCAATTTGCCCATAGATTAATGAGATCTTGCTTACAGAAAAATTGGATGTGAAATTTGATTAAATTGAATACTTAAGGAACTTGAGTCTTTCGCATTCTTCTTTGCTGTAACCAAATATTTTCGGAGCTCAAATTTGTGTTTTGTTTTAGGTGATGAATTGCACATTGAGCACAAATCGTGAGGATCATAGTATGGAAATTCTCTGGATGTTTGAATTTTAACTTCAAGCTTTTATTCTTTTAGATGAGACCATACTTAATTTTGCCTCAGAAGTTTCATGTATCTTTACTTTATTTTATTTTCGAATAATTTCATAGATACCTTTTTCTAGTTCTAATAAATGTTGTATTCGTTGATTACATTTTCATTTGCGCAAAAATCTGCTCGCTGAGAAGCATCAGTAGCAAGTTATTCAACAATCTAGCTACTTCATTATATTATTTTGCATCTCAACATTTATATTCAATTTTTTTAAATTAAAGATACTCATGACATTCGAACATGCTTGCTTGATGCTTGAACAAATCATCCATATGATATGATTGCTTTTAGTTGTGTACTTTTTACCTTTTAGCATAATTAATCATCACAAAAGATTCAAAATCATATTTAGTTACATGACGACAAAAGTTATACTTAAAAGTATTGGAATGACTCGCTGGCTTGAATTTACCCACTTTTTACAGATATATCGTATATTAATCTCATTAAAGAAAATTTTGATCTATTGCTTTTTCACCAATGAATATTGCTTCATAAATATATGGGACGAAAAGCTATCCCTAATTGTGCATTTGATAATAGTAGAATATAAAGATGTTATTAACTATTATTATGTGAATACATGGTTTTAAAACTAATGTGATGATCATTTAAAAAAATTAGAAATGACATTATTTTTTATCCTAAAATTGGATGATTGAACTAATAAGAAATATGGAAATATTATGTTAATATTAATTCGATGTAAACATATTGTTATGTTTTTTTAGTTTTATTACTAATTATCATTCTTTTATAAATTTCTACAAAAATTGTAAATGTAAGGATATTTTATCATTAGAATATAAACTTCAACAAAGTAATATTAACATAATATTTCCATATTACTTTTTAGTTCAATCATCCAATTTTAGGATTAGAAATAATGTTGTTTCTGATTTTAGGTCATTCCTCAAACCATTTGATCTCCACATTAAATGTGTATATTACTTAATTTTTTTTTTATAGTGATGACTTCTCTCTATACATTTTTTCTTCTTTATATCGCATGGGAAGAATGATTAGATTCTCTATTTTTCAAGTGTTGTAGATTGTAGAAGTCTTGTGTTACGCACAAGATTTAAGAAATACTTCGTGTTTTCTACTGTAATGTAATATCTCGTAATTTCGAGGCTTAATTATAATATAAATATGTGATTAACTTAATTTGATAAGTCGAAGAAGAAAGAACGCATGGATCGTAAGAAGAATAGGAGATGGTGAGTTGCATGAGTATGTCTCACGGCATATTTGCTTAGTCACCAACTATTTCATCAGTCATTTTACATGCGTCAGGTTTCTCTAAAAATGGTTTGTCAAATATTCTGTTTTTGTAATTTTGTTGTTGTGACAATACAATAAGGTAACAACATATATATATATATAGGGAAAAGTGCCAAAAAAGTCCTAAACCTTTTACCTTTGTGCCGATTTAGTCCTAAACCTTTTTTTGGTGCCGATTCAGTCCTAAACCTTTTAAAGTTGTGCCAATTTAGTCCTTTCCGGCCAATTTTGGCCGGATTTTGCTGACTGGACGCCGGCCGGCTGACGTGGCATGATCAGCGGTGACGTGGACAGCTTTTAATAATATTTTAATATTTTTTTATTTTTTAATATTTTTTAAAATTTTTTTAAAATTTTTTTAAATTTTTTATTTGTGTTTTTCCTCCGGCCGGTCGCTGAGGTCCGGCGACCGGCCGAAGCGACCGCCGGCGAGGCGGGCTGACCTCGCCGGCCATGCCCTCGCCCCCGATCCGGCGAGGGCGAGCCTCGCCCATGGCCGCCTCGCCGGATCGGCCATGGGCAAGGCTTGCAGGCTTACGGCCGGTTCCGAGGTCCGGCGACCGGCCAAGAGACCGCCGGCGAGGGCGAGGGTCGGCGAGGCTCGCCCTCGCTAGATCCGGCCGGGCGAGCCTCGCCCATGGCCGCCTCGCCGCATCGGCCATGGGCGAGGCTCGCCTCGCCCTCGCCGGATCTCGGCAAGGTCGAGCCTCGTCGGATCTCGGCGAGGCAAGGCTCGCCCTCGCCGGCCATGGGCGAGGCTCGCCTCGCCGGATCCGGCGAGGGTGAGCCTCGCCAGATCCGGCCATGGGCGAGGCTCGCCCTCGCCGGATCTAGCGAGGCGAGCCTCGCCCATGGCCGGCGAGGGCGGCGAGGCTCGCCTCGCCGGATCCGGCGAGGGCGAGCCTCGCCCATGGCCTGATCTGGCGAGGCGGCCATGGGCGAGGCTCGCCCTGCGTCGGCGGTCGCTTCGGCCGGAGGAAAAAGACAAAAATTAAAAAAATTAAAAATTAAAAAAATTAAAAAATTAAAAATATTTTAAAAATATTAAAATATTATTAAAAGTTGTCCACGCGTCGCCGATCATGCCACGTCAGCCGACAGGCGTCCAATCAACAAAATCCGGCCAAAATTGCCTGAAAGGACTAAATTGGCACAACTTAAAAAGGTTTAGGACCGAATCGGCACCAAAAAAGGTTTAGGACTAAATCGCACAAATACAAAAGGTTTAGGACTTTTTTAACTTTTCCCTATATATATATATATATATATATATATATATATATATATATATTTGACTAACAAATTAGTCCTCAATTATGTCCCGTAATCAAGTAAGAACAACAATCAATTTTTGCTGGTAGAAGCGGCAAGTTTTGGGGACTTGAGATTCACAATGATTTGTATCACAAACAATAAAGAGAAGATGGACTCCTGTTCTGCATCTAAGACAAGTAGAGAAAACTCTTACCTTGTTGTTGTCAAGCACATGCAGGGCTTGCTCATAAATCCATAATCGACTGCGCAGCTGAAACTCCTCTTGATGTTCTAGACAAACAATTTCCCTTCCAAAATCTCTCAATTGATCATCCATTATTAGCTTGTCGTCTTTGTCAATTCCAATTAGGGAACTATCTATCAATGCTTCAATCCCCCTCTTTGGTAAAAAACCACAGGAATCCGACATATAAGTCGGAATTTGTTTGGATGATCCAATGAAAAAACATGCAATATCCAAAAATATATGTTGTTGCTCATTATCTAAACTTTCGTAAGTTATATGTAGCAGGTCTTGCAGGTTCTTGTTATACACATCGTCCTTTAATTTCTTAAATGTATCTTTCCATAGTTCTTCTCTCTTTTGGCGGAAGGCTGAACCTATATGTTCAACAATTAGGGGAATCCTCTTTATACCAGATACGACATCCCAAGATAGAGACTTATAAGCCTCGGGAGGAGAATCCTTTCCAAATAAATGTCTACTAAATAAGGTCAATGCTTGATATCGAGTCAACTCGTTGAGTTCGTACTTGGGGTCTGCATTGGCCTTATCAAGAATACTCATGTTTCTTGTAGTTATTATGACTATACTCCCAGCTTTTAACCAACTACCATTTCCGATCAAGACATTTAAGTGAATATCATCATCTATGTCATCAAGAATAACGAGGACTTTCTTACTTGAAAATTGAGATTTAGTAATGCCGATTCCCTCGTCGACATTAGACACTGTATGTGGACTTCTTAGTATATCGCAAATGAGCTGGTCTTGTAAGTACTCAATACCCATGCGTAGCGATACTTCTCGAATATTTCGTACAAAGCTAAGGTGTTCGAAATCACCAGAGAGATTGTTCCACATGACCTTAGCAAGAGTTGTCTTACCGCTCCCACGCACTCCACGAATTCCGATAATTCTTGTATCATTATATTTAGGATCTATTGAGCTCATAATATATTTCACATGATCATCAATTCCAACCGACTCTGTGGGATGCTTGAAAGTTGTTTTCAACAAGCTCACAACTCGTGCAACAACTAGTTCAACCAATGCACCTTTCTTCCTGTCAAACAACACTGAATTTCAGCTATAGGAGGGCAATATCTAAATTATTTTTCAAGAAAGATCTTTTCATGAGAAATTAAATAATGTTTCGGTGACAAATAATGTACCCATAGGCAAATTTCTCTGCTTCCCATCCTCTCAAGGAACCGACTTCGGCGAGCGCTTTTCTCCATTCCCCTAGTTCCATTTCGTCCACCCGACCTTCAAGTCTAGAGAATTCTTCTATAGATTCCCCTTCAAGCAGTTGCACTTCCAAGGGTCCCACTTCATCAGATATGGGCAACACTATTTGCCCGCTGCTTCTCTTGCATTTCCACATGTGAACAAGCTCGCGAAGGCCCGATTTGTCGTTAACAAATCCCCGCTCGAAAATTGGGATCGAGATCTTACACTGCGGAAGATTGTAGGGAATCCACTCATCCGCATTGTCCTTACTGCAGAACGTGTCGATTCCTGCAATGACGAGGCCATGACGGAGATCATCGAATAGCGTGCTCCACATCGGGCATACCGAGCTCAAGAACACGTCGTGATCGTTTCCTTTTGGTTTTTGCGTTCCGCCTCCAGAGTCGCCTCTATGCGGAGAGGTCGATGAGGTAGACGCCCCGTGTATCGGATCTTCTGAAGGAGTGGGTTCTTTTCTGGCCATCTCGAGAGAATTGTCCTAATACAAAGGCAGTAATGGAGATTGACGGAGCAGAGCCTCAAAAGAAAGAAGGAAACAGAGAAGATGAATATGGATATCCGAGATCCGGGAATTGCAGAATTGTCTCTCGTAACTGAATTCGGATCTACGATCAAACATAAATAAAAACTCTCATTCAACTCGTCAGAAGAAAATAGAGCAGTCGAAACAGTAAACGGAGAAGAGCAAGGAACCGCAGGTTACCTGAGGAGTGCTGAGACAACACAGTCCGCCCCGCTGCTGTGATCTCCACGGATTCTCAGCCTTCCATTTTATATCTTCAACACGATACTCTCTAATAATAATAATAATAAAAAGATAGTAATCTCCTCCGCAGCATTATGCGGTAGGTGCCTGGCACGTGCTTTGGATAGAAATTTGAGATCCGGCACACTTCGATCTTCTTCTTGTTTTTTTGTCAACAGCACACTTGACTTGACTTGCTTTGTTCTGTTAATAAAAAAACATATAGGAAAGAAAACCAAAGAGCAATACGGCTTCTCCTACTGGGTAATCATATTCTCCACCAACTAATTTAATGTAAATTAGATTGGGATAAAGCCCACTCTCATTTTGTAAGATGCATGTGTAGGACCTATGTAGCATTGACACTCTCCAGGAGCCTTTGTGTCGTGTCTGACACTCTGACACGCTCTGACACGCAGTCAACGAGTGTCAAAAAATCCGACACGTGGTCAACTCTCTCCAACACGTTCCGACATGCGAGTCTGGAATTCCGACACGCACATGGTCAATTTTAGAAATTTCTAATACTTGAGGGGTCAATATATATATATATACAAAAAAAAAAAAAAAGAGAGGGAGGGCCGGTGGTTGGGCACCACCGCGCCGCCGCCGCCACCACTGGAGGAGGCCGGCGATCTCGCTGGCCATAGGCGGCAGGAGGGGGGGGGCCCTTGCTGGGCCGGGCGAGGCTCGCCCGGGGTTATCCTAGACCTACACCATCGGAGGAGGCCAAGAATTAGATGCCTTACTTTTTGGCCATAAAGTTGTTTCTGAATTAGCAGTCTTTTTAAAATCGGAATAATAACACAAATATTCAATGAATTTTATTCTAATGTGCAATGTGGTCCTTCAATTTTTAATTTAATATAGTCCAATGAATTTTTAATTTGTTCAATGTGATCTCTGAACTTTTGGTATATGTTCAATATAATTCTTAAATTATATGAAAATGTTCAATGTTGAGTTTTATTAATTTAACTTCAGAGAAACATTTTTATATAGTCCATTGACTAAATCGAACATGTACCAAAAATATATGGACCACATTGAAAAATTTAAAAATTCAAAAATAACATTGAACATTGGATTAATGTTTAAGGATCACGTCAAATAAATTAAAAGGTTGACAACCACATGGCACATTGAGTCAAAGTATATGGACCATTTATGTTAATTTCCCTTTAAAATTCTTTTTCCTTGTCCTAGCAATTTGTCCTTTTCTTCTTTTTATCTCGGAAAAAAAGGTACGTTGACGCCGTGAGCAAACTTTTAAAGGCAATGCATTATAGATCATAGGGAAAATGACACAAATATAATCCTTGAACTTTTAATTTATTCAATTAGTCTAATGTGTTTCTTGAACTTTTAATTTATTTGTAACCCTTGAACTTTTAATGCATGTTTAATATGGTCCTTGAATTTTATGAAAATATTCAATATTGTCCTTCCATTAATAGACCACGAATAACATTGAACATTTTCATAACTTTCAAGGACCATATTAAACGTGTATTAAAAGTTCACGAACCGCATTGTACATTAGACCAAACTAATAAAAGCAAATTCCATCATAAGCATTCGAACCACCAATTTTGCTCCACTTGTGCTATGGGTTCATTAACAACTATTAAGTTCAATCTCACTTTGTGGCGAAATATTATTAGCCCCACTATTTCCACAGTAATCTGCACTGGAAATGTAATTGTTAACATATCGATCAATTGATTAAAATTTTGGAAAAATTACCCAATTAATTCTAAACTTATTATATAAAAGTCAATTTTGTCATAATTTGTCTTATTTTGCCAATTTAATCCTAAACATTTGCTCAAAATTCTAATATAATTATTTTGATCAATTTTCATCAAAGATCGTTGATGGGACAATTCAATTATCACCAGTCATCCTATGTTCACACCACCATTTCAGAGATTTTTCAGCAAAAATTGATCAGATGACTATTTTAATCCATATAGTAGATTTAGGACTAATAGGACAATTTGCCTTTAAATTTACACTAAACTCTCAACTCGTATGCAATACAAACAAACAGAAGGCTACAATCAACAAATCCTTAAATGATTGGTGCTAGTCGCATCTCCTTCAAAGCTTTTGATTGGTTTGCACAAATTGATCTCTTTGTAAGAGGATCGGCCAACATTGACTCGATTGGCATGTACTCAACTACAACTTTTACCTTCCTTCACCATTTTCCCAATATGGTGATACTTCATATGGCAATGTAAATCGTTGCCTTATTGTCACAATAGATCGTTATAGGACGCAAAGGAGTATGCAGAAAAGAGAGTATTTCTTAATAATCACTCAGCCCAAATAATTTCTTCTTTTAAAGTTTTGCATTAATTTGTCAAATACCTTCCAATGAGATGCACTGAAAATTAGAAGTAAATCAACTCATTTTTCCTACCGCATGTGCAATATCAGGTCTTGTGGCATTCCTAGCATACATAAGACATCAGGTTATCTTAGCATAGTGTTCTTGATCAGTTGATTTATCATTATATTAACTCAATAGGACCCAAAGGCACACCACTTGTTTCACAATTAGGAAAACCTAATCTACTAAGCGCTTTTTCCTTAAAATGTGATTGAGTCAAAAACATTTTATTTATTATATTTTCTGATTGGCGATGAAAAGCAAAAGGCCCAGTTCTGACTTGACCTTTATTCCCAAAATCACATCCACAATACCAATCTTTTGAACTCTAAAATAATTATATGTGTAAGATGCAGTCTTCTCAACAATTTCCGAATTTGATCCAAAAATAAGTAACTCATTAATATAAAGAGTAATAACAACACAACCGTTATTTGTGACTTTTGCGAAAGCACAATTCACAGCTTTACTGGCTTTAAAATCAAAATATTCAATTTCTCCATTAAACTTTTTATACTATTGTCTAGGTGATTGTTTGAGTCCACACAAAAATTTATTCAATTTACAAACTATATCTTCTTGACCAATTTCTATATAGCCCCTGTGGATATAAATTTCTCCATCTAAATCACCATTTTGAGAGGCAGTTTGAACGTCCATTCGATCAATTACCAAACTACTTTTGAACCTAAAGCCATCATTTTTCTAATTGTTGTAAGCCTTGTTACCAGAGAATAAACATCAAAGTAGTCAAGTCCTCCTTTTTCACAATACCTTACGTATAGTTCTATTGTTAGGAGGAAGATTAGTTGATGACCCTGTATTATTTCGCTTGATAGATTTTATCTCATCATCCAATGCCATCTTTCATATGTGTGCATCCGTTGTAGACTTGTTTTTCTTTGATTGAGGAAGATTCTTTAGAAAAGAAGGATATTGTTCAATTATAACTTGTTTTCCTTTATCTAAAGAGAAACTTTAATTTCCTAATATTTTGTCTATTTCGAGAGACTTAGTATCTTTTATTGTTAAACGTTCAAAAATTCAGCGTCAATTGCTTCAAAAATAGGATTAGTACCGAGATTAGAAAATCTATATGCTTTACTATTTAATGCATAACCCAAAAAAAAAAAAAAAAAAAAAGTCTTTTCACCCTTCACGTTGAATTGACTGTTGAGCTTCTACATGCTACTTCCTCCAAGCATGTTGTCAGGCTTCTAGTTCCACAAAACTAATCACCTTCTACTAGTCCATCCAAGCCTTAAAGAACCTCTACGATTTGTTCACCCATCTTGCCTCAGATACTCTTCATGTCTTATATCTTATTCACCTTTTATGAAAGTAGAGCAGTGCTAACCTTTAGACGTACGTTGTAGCCTAACCAGGATGATGTGAATTTCATGATTTTTATGTTTTGCAATTGATTTCATTCATGTGAGTTATATATTATTGTGCTTAATGCTTTTGAGTGACTGGCCATCACTTGAATGATCTGATGTGTATATTTGAGACTGAGAAGTGATAATATGCAATTGCTCATTATAATATATAACCATGAATTAAATGTGGTGAGAGATATACAGCGTTATTTGTGTAACTTTCGATGATAAGGTGATCTAAAAGACTCACTGTAAGCTAGCTAGGAATATTCATAGTTTTTAATGCACTCAGGTTTATTTTAATTTACATGGAGATATAGTGGATTAATAAGCTGAGTAGGTTTGCTAAATAGATTAGGAAATTCCGCTATCACATGTTTGATATCGTTCTTGAACCCACAACAATCTGAAATTCATATCTAGTGGTTATGGTGAAATTAGATACTCTAACATATTTATCTCGATTGATTTACTGCATTTAGTTTTTAATTTATTCTAAATTATATTTTGATATGTTAGATAAATTTTAGAATTAATTTATTTTAGTATTTAATTAGTTTATTAATCATCGATCTTCGTGGGACGATACTTTTTCTTATCATTATATTACTTGTTCGACATGTTCATTTGCGTTTAGAATTTTACGAACACTTGTGGCTGGCGAGGGTTAGCTGACAACCTTTGCCGACTAGATCCAAAACCAAAAAATAATAAAATAATAAAATAAAAAACCATAAAAAATATTTAAAAATATTATTTAAAAAGTGTCACGTCAGCGCCTGTTATCCACATCAGTAATTTTTGGCCAAAATTGGTTGAATGGACTCCATTGGCAAGAAGTGAAAATGTTTTTGATTGAATTGGCAAAATGTGAAAATGTTTAGAACTCAATTGGCAAAATTGAAAAGTTTAGAACTAAATTGACAAAAGTGCAATAGGTTTAGAACTATTTGGATAATTTTCCCTTCACAATCCACATTAGCTGGAAATGTTAGCCTAGAAAAAGGAAAAATAAAAATCCACATGCGACGTATCGTTTCTTAGTTTAAAAGTATATAACGGAATCTTATTTCAACATCTTAATTTTGTAACACAACAATTAAAAAAGTTGATATTTTACCTCTTTGAAGCTAGTTGGTTAATTATTTTGAAGCTACCGGTTACTCATTTTTAGAATGCATATATACAGTCCAGAAACAGGAAAATACAAATTTTCAAATTATAAAATCCATCCACCTTGAAACACATTTCATGCAGACAATCCCCAGCTCAAACCACTCTGCTCTTGTTGATTTTTCTTCTTTCTCGTTCTCTTGTTTTGGGGTTATGATCTCCCCCCCACTGCATACGCTTACCGTTGATTTGCTAGACTTCTCAAGTCTTGGCAATGTAATGAAAGCACCCTGCATCTATCAATGACGCAGTCAAAGTTGGCGGGCAATAACAGATTCTGATGCGACCTACTGTGCTACATAAGAAATTGTCGAGGAAACCGACTCCATTGACTTGGCATTTACCTGGAACTTTCGGTCGACCATCAGAAATTTCTGAAAATCAATTTCAGACTCCCAAAGTCCTTTTAGTTAGCAATGATCAGATCTCGGACCATATCTGTGGGTTTACTTTGAACTGGAAAATGTAATTTGATTTGAGGATTATGTTTTCTATTGTGTAGATTTGGACACTGCAGATTTTGTTCTTCTGCTATATATAGGTTGGTTAGATTTTGCTCTTTTCAGATTTCAAATTGAAACTAACCAACCTGAATCAATAGTTTTTAGCTAGGGTAGGTTGACTGGTTTGGGCTAGGTTAATTTGTTGATGGACAGTCACATTTGTTATATCTAATTGACGTTCTGCCACAAAGCCCTTATGACCGTGTGTTAAAAGATATTACACTCATTAATTCTATATATTCTAGAACTAATCTGTCGAAAGGAAACATTATCTATTTATGTGTGGTATAATCATTAGAGTACAAGGTAAGCTCTCCATTCAGCAACACAATACTAATATTCAATAGGCCATCAAATAATTTGAATGAAGAACGTATGTTTTTGCTTAAATAAGTGCCTTGCATAGTGGTAATTTCTTTGTATACATAGCAATGCGACATATATGCAACTATCCGATGGTAATTTCTTTGGGCAAGGGCGTGGTCAAAGGGGAGCGTCGGTCGTCTAGGTGTGGCTAGGTGAGGCCCCCTCGCTAGATTTGAGGAGGCCGACCATCTCCTAGGCCAGGGTGGCCTCATTGCACCTCGCCTAAGTAAGGGTCGGCCTCGTCGAGGCTCACTTGGGCGGGGATGAGGCTTGGTGAGCTCCACGTGGGTGATGGCGAGGCCCAACTAACCTCGCCCTCACCTGTGCGATGGTTGGTCGTTAGATCTGGCGAGGGGGCCTCGCTAGGACGACCGGCGCTTGCCCTCGCTCAAGGGCAACCCAGCGAGGCCAACCATTGCTTGTGGTCGGTGGGGTCGACCAAGGCCAGCCACGCTGACCATGGCTATGGTCGGTGAGGCTGACCAAGGCCAGCCCTCGCCGACCATGGCTATGGTCGGTGGCTAGCAATGGCCACCGGCAAAAGAAAAAGCAAAGAAGAGGGAGGTCGAAAAAAAAAAAAAGCAAAAAAGATTTTAAAAATTCAAAAATATTAAAATATTATTAAAAATATCCACGCCGGTATCGATCATGCTACGTAGGACAACTGGCGTTTACATTGGCAATTTTCGGCTTAAATTGGTCGGATGGACTAAATTGGTATCAATATGAAAATTTTTAGAATTAAATTGATTATTTAAAAGGTTAAGAGCTGAATTGGTATCATGACAATAGATTTAATACTTTTTTTTTTTTTTTACTTTTTCCGGTTTAAGTCACATTTACACTAAGGTCCAATATGAGACACTATTTTGCTCCTAATTCGATTAGCCTACTTTCTTCAAAATGACTTTTGGCAATAATGATTGCGTTTTTCTTCGTTACCACGATGTCAGCAAGATGGTGTTTTCCTCAAAATTATGGAAATGCAACAAAAGATTTACAACACGGATATCGGATGGAAGGAAAAATAAATTCCTTGGAATGATGATTCTCCACAAATACGTATCACCACAGTCCATATTTTTAATTAGAAACCCTAGGCCAACAACCAAGATAAAAAATAAAATAAAAAAAACAAACCTACGTTCAACGTATCTTATCTTAATGTAAAAGTATAGAATGAAATGTTATCTAAGAATCTTATTTTTCGTAGCACGGCAATGGCAAATGTTTAGTTTTTACCTCTTTAAAACTAGTTGATTAATCACTCTGAAATATGCGTTATTCTTTTCCAGAATGCAATAGAAATTTCACTCCTAGGAGTGTAAACCCCATCACCAATCGCCAGCTCAAAGCAGTTTGCTTTTCATGATTTTTCTTCGGCATTCTTCTATTTTAGAGTTATGACTAGGAGTAAGCAAAAGGAGCCACTTAAATGAGACTAGATCGGCCAGTTTTGGGCGGTTCCTGGGGGCACCGATCTAGTTCTCAATTCTATAAAATTGAAACCAATGAATTTCAATTTGATTCCCAGTTTCAGGCGTGGAATTGCCCACATGGGTTAGACCAATTTTTTTTTTAATTTCCTTTAATTTGTAAAAAAAAAAAACCCTAATCTATCTCATATTTCGGACTTCACTCACGCATGCAGACAAGCACAAGTCTCACAGCTCCTATTTCACTCATGCATGTGAGTAAGATGACAAGAACAAATCAAAACATAAACAAGAGTTACTCATTCTAACCAAGTTTTGCCACAAATTGGAAAAAAAAATTATGTGAAACCTACAATGCTACACGTAATTCGCTGATTGTAGAAATGTCTTGGTTATCAAGAACATCTTCAATTCGTCTTGAACATTAATGACAAATAACAGTAAAAAAAAATCTGAACATGCCACCGGTTCCATGATCCTAGTAGGAACTGAACTAGATTGGTCGGTTCAGTTTTAGGGGCACTAGTTCAATTCATGGTTTTAGAATCCTTTTGGTCCAATTCTCGATTTTTGGGGTGGGAACCAAATCATCCGAGAACCAATCACTTCTAGTTGTGATCTCCCATTGCATACGCTTAGTACTTGCTTAACTTTCCAAGTCTTGGTGCAAGCTGTGATCTCCCATTGCATACGCTTAGTACTTGCTTAGCTTTTCAAGTCTTGGTGCAAGCTGTGATCTCCCATTGCATACGCTTAGTACTTGCTTAACTTTTCAAGTCTTGGTGCAAGTTGTGATCTCCCATTGCATACGCTTAGTACTTGCTTAACTTTTCAAGTCTTGGTGCAGTAAACATCCTGTCTCATTTATACTCTCTATAAATGATGCATCCAAAGTTGGTGGGCAATAACTCCGGACGAGATATATTGTTGTACATGAGAAATTGCCAAGGAAACCGACTGCCTTGACTTAGCCTTTTCCCAAAAATTATAAAAATTATATACTATAGCGATTTTTGGTCAAATTTGACTGGGTGGTATATTTAATTCACTCACATTTGCTTAATTGAAAGATAAAAAGAATGGGTCGGCGACGCGTCCTGGGACGTTGCAAATTTTTAATCGACCGCTGAGAGATGTGCGTGCGCTCGGAGTTCGGGGCATGACATTAACAATCAAGATTGCTCCAATCCTTGTTGGAGATGTTGCACTTGTCTTCTCAAATCGGCTGGACCAGCCAGATTTAGGCTCTGTTATCAACTGATACAATTTTACTATTACCCAAGGAAAGACTCCAAATAAGATCGATTTTCTTACTGATAGATTCAGATTATCGAAGTAATTCGACCTGCCCATGTAGGCATCATGCGTCAATTTGTGAGTGTTGAAAAAATTTCCTGTGGCTAGATTTCTATTGGAAATTTGACAATGGTACTTAGCTTATTAGTTGGCAAAGAACCCGTTTGAAAAGTTTATAGATGCTTATGATGGAGAGTGTCAAAGCCCTCATTAATAAGTTATTGAGTTTGGATGCACATCATCTCTCAATGCATCGTCCAATTACGTTGGCGGCTGGGATTTTCAATTAGTCTCTCCAGAGAATTCTAAGGATTTATAGAGAGACATTGCCAAAGATAATTATATATTACTGTAAATTAACTGATGAAATTTACGAACTAGTGTGCCTTTTTCACTGATAATTGCTGCCCGACGACTGAGAGTTAAGGTGCATTATTAAGTTTTGGAATTGTTCAAATATAGAGTTAAACAAGAAGTCTCTTTCTTGATGAAAGAGAGAGGTCAGGTCTTCTCCTTTCGCTATCAACTTTCACTTTTTGCATTAATCAACGCCTCAGAAGAAAAAATTTGCCCTGCGCAGAAGTAACATCCCCAATGTACCATACCATAAAAATCAATTGGGAAAGGAGAAGACGAAGACTTATTGTTTCCCACGGATTATTTGGAAAGTAAGAGCAGCTCTTCCGTGACAATTGTGCACCGGTCTCTGGCCCACAATGGCCTGTTTTTTTTCGGATGAGCAGCAACGAAAGATTGAAGAAATATATGTCAAATAAATCGTGCATTTGGAAAATTTATACGCGCACCGCACCGCACAAAGACTTCATCACACAAGGATTTGTAGTGGAATCGTCTCATAAAGGTCTCCAGGACCTGTCGTTGTGAACTCCACGGCTTAAAATAAGCTAATAACTATAGTCATTGGACCAGAAAAATGTTTAGAATTGAATTGGCAAAATGTGAAAATGTTTCTGACTCAATTGGCCAAATTGAAAAGTTTAGGACTAAATTGACAAAAGTGTAATAGGTTTAGGACTATTTGGATAATTTTCCCTTCACAATCCATATTAGTTGGAAATGTTAGCCTAGAAAAAGGAAAAAAAAAAAAATCCACATGCGACGTATCTTTTCTTCGTTTAAAAGTACATAACGGAATCTTATTTCAACATCTTAATTTTGTAACACAACAATTAAAAAAGTTGATATTTTACCTCTTTGAAGCTAGTTGATTAATTATTTTGAAGCTACCAGTTACTCCTTTTTAGAATGCATATATACAGACTAGAAACAGGAAACTACAAATTTTCAGATTATAAAATCCATCCAACTTGAAACACATTTCATGCAGACAATCCCCAGCTCAAACCACTCTGCTCTTGTTGATTTTTCTTCTTTCTCATTCTCTTTTTTGGGGTTGTGATCTCTGCCCCACTGCATACGCTTACCGTTGATTTGCTAGACTTCTCAAGTCTTGGCAATGTAATGAAAGCACCCTGCATCTATCAATGACGCAGTCAAAGTTAGCGGGCAGTAACAAATTCTGATGTGACCTATTGTGCTACATAAGAAATTGTCGAGGAAACCAACCCCATTGACTTGGCATTTACCTGGAACTTTAGTTCGACCATCAGAAATTTCTGAAAATCAATTTTAGACTCCCAAATTCCCAAATCAATTTCCCAAAAATTATAAAAATTATATACTATAGCGATTTTTGGTCAAATTTGATCAAACAAATTAAATTGGTAAACTTTCAAAAGGTTTGAGTTTTAATTAGCACAATTGAAGATTTTATGACTGAATTTGTACAAATATAATAGGTTTAGACTTTTTTTCTTGATAATTTTGTATTATAAAACCTCTTAAGTTTTCCTTGAGGGCAATGAGTCCTTTAACGAATTTTAGCGTTGTGATCTCCCATTGCATACGCTTCATACTTGCTTGACTTTTCAAGTCTTGGCAGGAAAATGAAAGCACCCTGATGAGACATACTCGTGCGTGAGAAATTGCCAAGAAAACTTTTCGCATTGACTTAGGATTTACTTGAAACTTTATAGGCGAATCTGAGAAAATTCTCAAAATCAATTTCGGACTCTTGAAGTCCTTTTACTTAGCAAATCATATCTAAACACCGCAAATTTCGTTCTCGTTCATCTTCTATATTTGGGTTGTTTGGTGCTGTTTTTATTTTCAAATTCAAATTCAAACCGACCTGAATCAACAGTTTCTTGCTTTATCTAACTAATCTTTAGTACTTACCATCGATGTACCTAATTTTTTTTTTTAATTATACATAGCATAAATTAAAATATTACTCTGCGCATAAAGATTTAAATACAATGTTGATATTTGTACAAATATTTAAGGAGTTCATACATTAGAGATGTGCATGCAATAGTTTATGAGCACCACCCATCGAAACTAATTTTGAGATTGAAAAGAAAAAAATATCTATCTAATCACGACTTTTATTATTTGCAAGTCAGTTTGGAAATTCCTATGAATGATTGCGACGCCACAACGTGAATTGCGACAGGCTTGTCAAGGCTTCTTTAGTGAAGAGCCATAGAGAGTGGACAAAACCGTAAGATTGATTAGCAATGATGTAATCACCGCGAAGACAATCAATATAGTGGGGACTATGAATAATGCATATACTACTTAGCTTTCTAGAAGCTCCATCATCGCTTATAAAGGTTGTCATCGGGCTATGACGCTCATCATCTTGTTGCAAAACATCATCTCATTTCAGGAAGAATATGAGTGGATCCATGCTGCTGCATAGACTTCCCTTGAGAGTTGTGCTGTTGTTGTGCTCATTGGTAGCTCTATTCGGGATGCGCGAACAGATGTGGCAACCTCACCTTCGCGTACCCATTCGGGATGAATGATGCCGGCGACGACTGCTACTTCAAAGAAAAATCAGAGTCTTTCCTCATCTTTTGCAACGACTCGACTGATCCTCCCACTCCTCATATGTACAGTAAAGATTCTTATTTCCGAGTACTCGATATATCTATGGAGAGTCACGAGATTAGTGTAACGGTGTTTGTAGCCAAAGATTGTTATAATTCGTCCGGCACGTCCTTGTACAATAATGATCCTTACTTCTATCTTCCCATATTCCCCATATCTTCTGCCAAGAACAAATTTATCGCCGTGGGATGCGACACGTACGCGACCTTCAGCGGCCGACAAGGAAGCACGTATGTGACGGGGTGCGTGTCCTCATGCGACAACGTCTTGGACGTGATTAATGGGTCGTGTTCGGGCATCGGTTGCTGCGAGACTGGCATTCCTCGAGACGCCTACCAATACAACATCTCTGTCACTAGCTACAACAATCATCTCGGCATCTCTGATTTCAATCCGTGCGGATACGCTTTCGTTGCCCAAGACGGCTTCTTTAGCTTCTCTACGGACAATCTGCGCGAGCCGCCATTTGATACGGTCCCTCTAGTTGTCGATTGGTTAATTCCAGATCAAACATGCGATGATGCAAAGAAGAATGCAACGACCTACATGTGCCGAGAGAACTCCAATTGTACAGATGCTGAGAATGGAAATGGCTACCAGTGCCACTGCTTGAAGGGTTTTCAAGGGAACCCCTATCTCCAAAATGGTTGTCAAGGTACCTTTTCCCGTCTTTTCATTAGACCCACCTCACATCCGAACGAGTGCTCCTGTATAGAATGATCCTTATTTCCATAAGGGCGACCATGTTAAATGGATCCAATTGCATAAAAACCCAGAGAAAGAAATTCTTAGAAACTTCAAGTCAGAGGACCAAATTTTGACTTGATGAATGATACATGTTTCAAACGATTCTCCTAGTAATCACGTAACATTTATAATCTTAAAAATCATAACAATCTAGGCTGTTAAACACAATCATATTTTTTTTCCTTTCAGATGCACGAATTTTCATTGCTTGAAATTTAATATGACCTATGAAGCGCTTAGTAATAATCTGTAAATTTTCACAGCTATCATTCCAGATATAGCTAGACATTCTTCTCTCTTAAGTTTAATCCGTACAATTGTTTTACAAACTGAATCAGTCGAGTGCAATTGAGTTTATAAACAGATGGTCCATACCGAACCCTCAATATGAATCGGTAAAGTTAGCTTGTAAATCAATTTCATCTACCGATGTTAATACATCCAGCATTATTCTGTATTTATAGACAATTATTTTTGAATTTTTTTCTATGTAATGTGTTATTCTAATTAGTAATGGCACAATTTTGTTGGATAATTCTTAAATCTTCTATTCTAAACAAAGATCAAATGCTCGGTTACGCTTAGGCTCTTGAGATAATGACCTATCACTTAAAAAGTGCGGTGAGGTATCACGATCTCAGAAAAAGTAAATTAACTTGATGTGTCCTCTCAAAATTGAAAGTGTTGCCAAATCATGGAATTCTATTTACTTTTTCAAGTTTCTTCCAATTGAAATGGTGTCGGATTGCTTCTTCCATTTGGAATATATTCCTCCAGATATCAATGAATGCGTGATTTCACAACCCTGCGTTGGAATATGTACGAACTTGCCGGGAACGTATAATTGTTCATGTCCGAAGGGATCCCGAGGAGATGGAAAAAAAGATGGCAACGGTTGTACTCCTACAAAGAGGTTTCGCTCAATGGACATCGTGCTAGGTCAGTAAGTCGTACACATTGCTCAAACTTTTTCATCATATAAAAGCTTCTTTTATCTTGTAATTTATTCACCTTCTTTAAATGTTGTTATTATGCCATTGTTCCATCTTTTGCTATTAGTTATTGAGATTTTTCGGATGTAAATCTTTCTCTTTGAATTAATTGTGTCCATGGATTAAATTGATATTATATACCTGTGTCGTCATCTCAAGTTATTCAATTCGATATTAACAAAATCAACCACTTGCTCTTCTGTTGTTGAAAAAGAATCAAGCACGTTTCATCCACTTGATGCATTGAATCGTTCCTGTCATCATAAGTTACTCTCAGCATAATTATATATTTAGGTTTATTTTGCTATTATCAAGGTTTTTCTTAATGAAAAAGCTTCAAGTTGATGGAGAAGAAAAAGAAAATAGGACGGAGAAGTAAATTAACACAAGATTGTTTGAGTAATGAAAAAGAAAGAGTCAAGCAAATTTCGATTCTGTTTTTTTTTTTTTCTTGGTTGTGAGAACATATGTAGTGTGATGGACAACTAATTTGTTTGTTCACCGAATATAATGTCTTTTACTAGGCGTGAGCATAAGCTTCCTGCTGGTTCTTTTGGGCGTTTCCTGGTTATATTGGGGGCTTCGAGAAAGAAAAATCAGCAGACGGAGAGAGAAGTTCTTCCTAGAAAATGGGGCCGCCTTATGTTGCAGAAAATTCTTTCTGAGCACGAAGGCTCCATTGAATCGGCGAGAATATTCACCGATGAAGAGCTCAAGAAGGCCACGGACCACTACCATGAAAGCCGAATCCTAGGCCAGGGAGGCCACGGAACTGTATACCGAGGGATCTTAGCAGACAACACGGTTGTCGCCATCAAGAAGGCCAAGATTTTGGACCGAAGTCAGGTTGAAGAATTCATCAACGAGCTGATCATCCTCTCCCAAATTAATCACCGCAATGTGGTTAAGCTAATCGGTTGTTGCTTCGAGACGGAGGTCCCGTTATTAGTCTACGAGTTTGTGACCAATGGCACCCTCTCTGACCACATACACAAGTGCGGCCACGAGTCCACATTATCCTGGAGGGCTCGTCTGCGCATTGCAGGGGAGACCGCAGGTGCGCTCTCGTACTTGCACTCCGATGCATCCGCTCAGATTTTGCACAGAGACATAAAGAGCACAAACATATTGTTGGATGAAAACTACACCGCAAAGGTTGCTGATTTTGGAGCCTCCAGGCTAGTCCCCCTCGATGGCACACAGCTGACCACGCTGGTTCAAGGCACGCTTGGGTACTTGGACCCCGAGTACCTCTGCTCTAGCCAGTTGACTGAGAAGAGCGATGTCTATAGCTTCGGGGTCGTGTTGGCTGAGTTGCTGACTGGACTGAGGGCCTTGTCCTTCGAGCGGGCCGAGAACGAGAGGAACTTGTCCTTGTATTTTGCTTCTGCAATAAAGGGCGAGAGGCTGTTCGAAATCATCGACCCGATGGTGCTGAACGAGGGGAACCCGGAAGAGATTACAGAAGTTGCGATGCTGGCAAACCAATGCCTGACAGTGAAAGGCGAAGATCGGCCAACCATGAAGGAAGTGGCAATGGAATTGGAGGGACTGCTGAGGGTGATGGACAGGCATCCATGGTTGAATCGGAGCGGTGACCTTGAAGAATCTGAGCATTTGCTTGGTGAGAGATCAAGCGAATGTGATGGCATCCTCAGAAGCAATGCATCAGGAAATGATGATAGCATAAGTAACCAAGTGTCCTTCGAAATTGAAAGTGGAAGATGAGACGTCATGGCAATGTTGGTCCTTGTATTATTATTATTATTATTATTATTATTATTATTATTATTATTATTATTATTATTATTATTATTATTATTATTATTATTATTATTATTATTATTATTATTATTATTATTATTATTATTATTATTATTATTATTATTATTATTACTACTACTGGTGTGTATTTCCTCGTCTTTTTTTTTTTGTCTGTTTAGTTGCTTGGTCTATGTGCTTAAAGTTCAGATGCTACGTCCAAATGGAGTAAGTGGCCTTATTTGTGTAACATAACATTTGGACGATATTTGAAAAATAAAAAAGGTCAAAAACATTCTTGAGCTTTTCTCTCATTCAGCGAGCTAGGAATTGGCCAACTTCTTATTGCCTCCATCTTTCTAAGATCTACTCTAACACTATCGTTGGAGACAACATAGCACCGGGCTCCTTGTGCAAAAGTGACACTTCTTCAGGTTGGCATACAAACGTTGTTCCCGTAGCACTTGAAGAATTCGATACTCCAAAAGCTCCACTTGCGCCTTGCTATGCTATAAATCACGATGTCATCAAAGTATACACGACAAACTAGCCAATGAAAGGTTTAAAACCATGATTCATAAGATGCATAAAAGTACTAAAAGTATTAGAAACGTCAAAAGGGCATCACCATGCATTTAAGAAGACCATTCTTATTTTTGAAAGCTGTCATCCTTTAATCTCCTACTTTCATCAGGATTTGACAATAGCTGCTCCGAAGATTGATCTTGGAAAAACACACAAGCTCCTTGAAGTTGATCAAGCAAATACCAAGGCAAGGAAAAGGAAAAAACTTGATGGTTATGTTGTTCACCGATCTATTATCAATGCACATTTGCCAAGAACCATTTTTCTTTGGAACTGGAAGTGCCGGGACAGCAAAAGGACTCGAGCTTTCTTGTATTGCTCCCTTGGCCAAGAGTTTATCAACTTGCCTTTGAAGTTCTTTATGCTTCTCAGAGCTCAATCGATCGAACAGAAGCACCAAGCACAAAATCGATATGATGTTGAATCTCTCTTAAAGGAGGAAGGTTGGATGGAATTTCATTGGCATGACTTCACAGAAATCCTCAAGCCACGGCTGCAAAATGATTGGGATCTCCTCTTTTGCTTCATTTTCTTCCACTATAACAAAAGCGTAAGCCTCACAAGCATCCTCCGATGCTTAGGAAAACTTAGACTTGGAAAGAAGATTTGTTCCTTTCCCATGAGGAGGCTTGGGAACTCTCTCCGTCTTGCAAGGGCCCAATGTAATCTTGACGCGGTCTTTGACAAAGGGATAGGTGTTATACATCACACATAATCTCATCTTTATATCTTTTGCCAATAGAGAATGAAATCAAACACCGGTTATTTACTTTTATCTCACTCCCTTTCTTGAGCCAAGAATGCTTGTAAAGATGTGGATGATCCTCCGCCTTGAGATGCAACTTGTCTCCCATGGTGGTCGACGCAACGTTCTCACAACATCCACTATCAATTGACATCACGTACTTTAAATAAGAAGTACAGTCTTGTATGGAGTATGTTGTTGCAAAGCCAATCATCATCCTCGAGATGAGCAGCATGCAAGCTCCTTTGAATGACAAGAGCTTCTCCTTGATCTCTGTCAACGATTTCTTCGCGGCTCCTTGAATCTTCTCCGGAGCAAAGGGTTGTGTTGCGACTCTCCTTGTTGCATATCTCGCACAAGAGAAATGATCTTTCTATTAGGACCCTCGAGGTGATGCGACCAAATCCATGACATTTCAAACAGAGTCTTGATTTATTGTTAGCTTCGTTTGGCTAATTAGTTTTAGATGCTCCTCCTTTGTTCAACAGCTTCCTTCGATCCCGACAAAGGTTTTAAAGTTGAACTCCCAAAATTAGAGGATCCCTCTGAAAGGGCTAGTACGAGCACCTAGAGGGGGGTGAATAGGTGATCAAAGAAGTTTTTGTAAATCTTATCAAAACAAATTGACTTCTAAGAATAATAAACTGAAGTCGTGAACAACTATAATCAGTTATATAGAGCAGCGATTTAAAGTAAAGAGTTTAGGAATAGAGAATCAACACACAAGGTTTATAGTGGTTCGGCTTAGACCAAGCCTACGTCCAGCACTGATAGCCCACTGGCTGAATTTCACTAAGAATCAAAAGAGATTTTACAGTCTCACGTCCTTGATTTCATAGTGTAGAGATTTTGTTACACTTCCTCAAGGTCTTACAAGTATCTAATCTCTCTTTTGAGTACAAATTTAAGCTCAACAATTGAAACCGCAAATAACAAGGAGCTTCAAACTTTGGAATTTCTCTATCTTTTCACACACTCGAATAACTGGAGAGTCTTTCTTATATACTCCTCCATGCCTTCATAACCGTTGGCACCTTCCAAAGGAGTTCTTCCAATCAACCTGTTGGACAGAATCAATTAGGGAGATCTCGAATTATTTAAGGAATATGATGATAACCCACCAATCATACTCGCCCATACAATCAGGATCTAGGTTTCCATAAGTAGAACCTTCCAAGTATACTTCGTCAATCAACAGGTCTAAAATGCTCAAATTAATTTCAGAGCGAATAATAGATCTCGAGGTGCAATCTCCAGTCGTGAGACCTTCTTCAATCGTACGAATCAAATCCTTAAAGATATACCCGCATTTGGATAAGTCTTCTTCCACGGATAATACTTTTCTTCATCGGTCTGAAAACTATCAATGAGGACAAACTTTAAATCTTTGAGTTTAGAGGTCTTCAGACTTTGACAATAGAGTCTTGACTAGACTGATGGAAACATTTTGTCAACTTTAAAATAAATAGGAAAGTTTTCTCCAACAATCTCTCCCTTTTTGATGATGACAAAACTTTACTGCAAATTTGGAAACTTTAGACCTGCAAAACATCACTTAAGCAAACAAGGATATCTTATAAAAGATAAGTAGATTAAGATAAAGATAGTAGCGATTCTGCATCCACAGAAAACAAGTTAGTCTTATAACATCAAATATCCTTATCAAAATCATCAACATAGCTTAAGATACTGCAAGCATTTAAAAAGGTCAAACCAGTCCGAACCAATCACAATCCAAACAAAAGATTAAAACCAAATCAAAATCAGAGTCAAATCTACACTACTTCTCCCCCTTTTTGTCAACAGCAAAAAGTAGAGAATATAAAGAGAATTTAATAAAATTAAGATTGTTTGGGAATGCGAATGAGCTGGAAATCTCCTATAGACTTGACAGTCTCCTCCAGCGTTTTTAGATCCTCCTTCAGTTGCGCTAAATCCTCACCCTTTGCGGTAGCTTGAACTTGAAGATTAAGGGCTTGAACTTGATCGTGCAAAGAAACTGAAGTGGCTTGATGAGCATTCTGCATGCTCTGAAATTCACATCCCAAGGCATAAATCTAACATTTGATTTCCAGAAAGCAACTTTTAAAGTCTGCTGAGTTGTCAGTTTGAGTGCTTGCTTCAACATGATTAGTTTGTGGAGTGTTGCCAGATGATGGAACTTCAGCACGAACATCTAGACTTGGAGATGAAGCCTCATTACCTTCTTCAGGAAAGTGAGAGGCATACACTTCCTCTAGATCGGCAAAAGAATGACTAACATCATCACTAGTAAAAGCAAGTGAAGGAGTACCTCTTTTATCAGCAGCTTCCCCTGTTTCAATGCCTTCAGGTGGAGAAAAGTACTCTTCTTGCTTTGGCTCTTCTCCAATGTCACGATGATCTTGTTCTTCTTCCTCTGCTGGAGAATCACCATGACTTTCTCCTTATGTTTGTTCTCCTCTTCGCTCTTCTTCTTCTGTTCTTCCTTCTTCTTCTTCTTTCCTCATCATTTCCCTCTCTTCACTCCTCTGCTTTGTCTCCTCTTTGTCTTGGTTTTCTTGAGTCTTTGTCTCAGGAACAAGACGCTGTAAATTCTTTAAGGCAAGAGCTGAGATAGTTATGTCATCCTCATCTTCTTCATCCTGCAAGATGAGTGCTCTCCTCTTCTTAGATGGAGCTATCATGGGCTCCTTCCCTTTTCTTTTTGCAACTACAGGGTCTTGTTGAGTCTTGACAGGTGTCTTCTCCTTAAATCTCTCTAAAGCCTTGTTTAGCTCATTCAGACGCATCTTTGAAACCATCTTCAGTCCTACCACCATTGGAACACTAGTTCGAACACATAGAATTCTGGGAGGTTGAATGTTAAGATGTCTGAATAAACGAGTAACAAGAGCAAAGTAAGGAAGTTGTCCCTTGTCCTTTACCATTGATCAATACATGTGAAACATTATGGTATGAGGCAAAGAGAACTTGTAACCAATGTTGATGGCATACATTAGCTTCGCTTCAAAATTGAAGACATCAGTCTTTGATGTGGATTTGGGTCTGACACAGTTAATCACAATCTTATGGAGCAAGACATTGGAGGCACTCATCCTCAAATACGAAATCTGGCCTTCTGCAATTCTATCTCGAACAAGCTCCATAGTGGCATGACCAACAGATACGCTGATTGTTTGGAAAATCCCTCTCTCCACTCCAATCACATCAGCTAGAGTATCCATATCTACCACATAATCCTGATCTCTAACACTGAAAGAAAATCTATTCGCATCTAAAAAGCTTAGATTGGAATAGAAATATGCTGTAAGTTCCGGATAAGCTACAGTTGTCTCAGAGCAAAATCGTTCAAGTTGAAGTAAATAAAACTTCTCCCGTAACTTTACATTCAATGAATTGAGAAAATCAAAATCCACACTCCTTGGGTTCATCACCCCTCGCTTCAGCAATTTAGTATAAACTCGCTTGTGTTCCTCAGAACGGAACAAATCCGTTCTACTTCCTTGAATTTTCGCAGCAACACCCATTCTAGGCTTAAAATAAGTGAACATCTTTTCATCGTCATCTTTACTCTCAGGTTGATTAAATCCTCCAAAGCGTGGATCACTTGGGAAATTCACAAAAACCCTCTCTGCCAAACCAGCAGGAGCGATTCCCAAACGTTCCATCGTTCTTAGAAAATTGGTTTCATTTCGGTACCCCTTTTCTTTAAAAAATTCATCAATAAAGGCCATTGGAGAACCACCTTCCTTCAAGGCGATGTAAAGTTTGAAAGTAAATGCAGGCTTAAGAGTCTTTATAGGTTCGACATCCTCAATAATTTCTTCCTCTGCCTGTTGTTACTGAGGCTCATGTGGTCTAGCTTGAGAAGAATGGTATGGTTGAGAATGTTGTTGTTGACTTTGTTGCTATCTTGAAAAGTCTTCTTCCCCGGTCAAATTGAAGTGCGTAGGACCCTCACGCATATACTGTGGTCCCCTACTTGTTATCCTTGAGGATTTTCTTTGGGAAGACATTGTCCCAGTCTTTGAGAGAATTTTCGAACTTGATTCGCGAGAAAGATGAAAACTTTAAGAATTAAACTAGAGAGAAAAAAAGTACGAAAGTGAAATTTTGTGCTCTAGGGTTTGTGAGTAAAAATGAAGAAGAAAGACAGTATATAAAGAAGTCGAAACGAGGTATACGGATCGTCATAAAAGGACAAATAAAAATGCTTCTTCAAAATGAATAATTGCCTTTTTGAAAATAGATAACTATCATTTAGAAAATGATAACTTCCTTTTTTGAAAAAGAATAATTGCTACAACTTTAAAAATTTGGAAAGATAACATCAATCAATTGGCGATTAATAAGCAATCGTACATTTTCGAGTTTTTATCCGAAAGCTAAATTACTATAACCGAAATAACTTACAGTCGTAACCCTTGGTCTTCTGAGTCTGAGCTTTTTCAGACTTTAAGAGATAATATGTTAAGTCTGGAGCAAATAGACTCAAATAAGCTTTTCTCTAGCGGTTTTGTGAATATGTCCGCCAGCCGATTCTTTGAGTCAATGAATTGGATCAAGACTTCTCCATTTTGAACATGATTTCTAATAAAATAGTGTCGAATCTCTATGTGCTTTGCTCTTGAATGAAGAATTGGATTTTTTGTGAGATTCATCACACTGGTGTTGTCACATTTGATCTCGGTGCATGAGTCTTCGATTTCAAAATCTCTTAATTGTTGTTTTATCCATAAGATTTGAGAACAACAACTTCCAAGAGCCATATACTCTGCTTCTGCTGTTGAAAGAGTTACAGTACTTTGCTTCCTTGAAAACCAAGATACTATTCTGTTACCAAGCAATTGACAAGTGCCTAAAGTGCTTTTCCTATCAACTTTGCAACCTGCTAAATTTGCGTCTGAATATCCAATGAGAGTAAAGTCTCATTCTTTGGGATACCACAAATCTAAGCTTGAAGTAGTTGCAATGTATTTGATGATGCGTTTTGCGGCGCTTAGATGAGACTCTTTTGGATCAGATTGAAATCTAGCACATATACAAACACTAAACAAAATGTCAGGTCTAGAAGCAGTAAGATAAAGAAGTGAACCAATGATACTTTTGTACAGTTTCTAGTCAATTTTCTTTCCTCATTCGTCTTTATCCAACTTTGAAGAACTTGATATTGGTATATCGGTCTTTTTGCAATTCTCCAATCCGAACTTTTTAACAAGTTCTTTAGCATATTTTTCTTGATGAATGAAAATTTATTCCTTTAATTGTTTTACTTATAGTCCGAGAAATAATGATAGTTCACCCATCATGTTCATTTCGAATTCATCCTACTTTGACTTAGAAAACTTCTTGCACAGGTTTTCGTTAGATAAACCAAATATAATATCATCAATATAAATTTGAACAAGTAAAAAGTTTTTACCTTCCTTTTTAATAAATAAGGCGGTGTCTACTTTTCCTTTAATAAAGCCATTTTGAATTAAAAACTTACTTAACATGTCGTACCAAGCTCGAGATGCTTGTTTTAATCCATATATAGCCTTTTTCAGTCTGAATATAGAGTCTGTTTTCCTTGGGTCTTCACATCTGGGAGGTTGTTCCACATAGACTTCTTCTTGAATAAATCCATTTAGGAATGCACTTTTGACGTCCATTTAGAATAACCTGAAATTCTTATAATAAACAAAAGCAAGCAATAATCTAATTACTTCTAACCTTGCTACAGGAGCGTAGGTCTCATGATAATCTATCCATTCTTCTTGCGTATATCCTTTGACCACAAGTCTTGCTTTGTTCCTTATCACTTTTCCTTTTTGTCCATTTTGTTCCTGAAAACCCTTTTAGCTCTACTAATAGACTTACCTTTTGGTTTAGGAGTTAATTCTCAAACATTGTTAATGTTGAACTGTCTGAGTTCTTCTTGCATTACTTCAATCCAGTTTTCGTTACTTAAAACTTCTTCTATGCTTTTGGATTCTATTTCAGAAATAAGTGCCACAGCGCTAGACTCTTTTTGCCTTTTGGATCTGGTATGAATCCATTCATTAATATCACCAATAATGAGTTCTTTGGGATGACTAGACTTATGCTTCTAGTTGCTAGTCATTCTGACAGATTGTTGATCTTCTTCTTCAGTTGAATTTTCAACATCCGTTTGTTATTTTTCTTCTAGAGTCTGAGCTGCTTCAGGGGAGGTAGACTTTGTAGAGTTTGGAGCAAGTTCAGATTCTTTAGTTCGAGTTTGAATCGATTGATTTTGCAGAGAGTCTTGAAATTTGACATTCATCGATTCTTCCATAGACTGAGTCTTCTTGTTGAATATTCTGTAGGCTTTGCTAGATGTTGAATATTCAAGGAAGATTCATTTGTCTGATTTTTCTTCAAACTAACTAATTCGATCATTTGCATTTTTCAAAATAAAACATTTGCATCTAAACACATGAAGATAAGAAACAATTGGCTTCTTTCCTCTGAATAACTCATGGGGAGTTTTCTCCAGAATAGGCCTTAAAAATACTTTCTTAATAATATAACACGCTGTAGAAACTGCTTCAGCCCAAAAACGAGAAGAAATATTACTTTCAATTAAAAGAGTTCTTGCCATCTCTAGTAAAGATCTATTCTTCCTTTCCACAACTCCATTTTGTTCAGGAGTGTCTGGAGAAGAGAACACATGCTGAAAACTAAATTCATCATAGAATTTAGCAAAGTCTTGATTTTCAAACTCACCTTCATGATCTGTTCGTATTCTTAAAATATCATAACCTTTTTTTTCATTCTACACTTTCTTAGCAAATTTTTAAAAATGAGAGAATGCTTCAGACTTACTTGCCATAAAGTAAACTCAAGTAAATCGCAAATAATCATCCACTATTACTAGGCAAAATCTCTTTCCACCAATGCTTTGAGTTCTAGTTGGTCCAAAGAAATCCATATGAAGGAGTTGCAGCACACGGTTAGTGGAAACTTAATTTATTGGTTTAAAAAAACTTATAACCTGTTTTCCCAACACACATAGTGTGCATAAGTCAGATTTTTGGTATTTCAAGTTGGATAGACCTCGAACAAACTTCTTGGAAGAGATTTTGGCAATTTGCTTCATGTTGATACGGCCAAGCTTTCGATGCCAGAGATTCGCTTCGTCTTGTATTGATATCAGTCATTGAGGTCTTTCTGGTTTTATATCCAGAAGATAAATATTCCCATGTCTACACCGTAAAAGATTGAGAGTGGTCTTTACTGGTTCCTGAACATGTCCCTTCCTGAAAATTGATTTTGAACCCAGTGTCGTACAGTTGGCTTATGCTGAGTAGATTGTAGTTTAGTCCTTCTACCAAGGAGATATTATTGATTGTGAGACCTCCAATATTTACTGTTCCGCATCCAATAATTCTTCATTTGCTATTTCCACCAAAAGAGACTTTTTCTCCATTGATTTGAACAAGCTTTGTGAAACATCTTGAATCTGCAGTCATGTGTCTCAAACAGCCACTATCCAAATACCATTTAATTTTCTTCTTAATAGTGACCTACAATTAAAAAATAAACTCAAGCTTTTTCTGGTACCCACATTTTCTTGGGTCTAGTGGAGTTAGTGTAATATACAGTCTTTTCCCAATCCTTCTTAACAGATCTCCAAACCATAAGACATTCTTTCTCAAAGTGTTCTGAGCTGTAACACTTAAAACATTTTAGAGCACTTTTCGACCAACATGTTTTATAAAGACTTTTTGAAAATGATTTCTATAAAAAAAGGCTTTTGTAGGTCTCTCGTTTGATTCTTTCCTTTACTTTCGGAAAATCAATTAGAGGAATGGTTTCGAAGTCATTCCCACACCTGATTTGTTAAAGTAAGGTCTTTGTATTGAAAGAATCTTTTCTAGCTTTTCAGATATTATTGAAAACCTTTTTGAAATATTTGAAATGTCATTTTTCAAACATGTATTTTCTTTTGAAAAAGAGTCTGCATTTTATTTCAAAATGTCAAAATTTTTGTCTAAATTATCAAACTTTTCTTTACAAGAGATTTCTTGTTGCTTCAGTGTAGAATTCTCCCTTTTTAGCTCAGAAATCCTCTTAAGAAAAGTTTTGAGACTAAGACAAAGTTCATTAATATATTTTGAGACTTTAGTAGGAATTTTTAAATTGCTTACCTCAATTTCACTGTCTGAGTCTAAGTCTATATTTGTCTCAAAATCTAAGTTTGATTCTGATTTTGCCATTAAACAAATATTGGCATAATCATCATCACTTTCTTCGCATTCAGTATCACTCCATGTTTCTGCCTTGAAAGCCTTTATGTATTTCTCAGTTTTTCCTTTTTTTTTCTTCAACAAAGGACAGTTGGGTCTAATGTGTCCCTTTTTTCTTGCATTCAAAGCAAATCACATCTTTATTGGATTCATCATCCTCAGTTGATTTGTTCTTAGACCTTTGAGTGCTTTGTTTCTTCCAATTGAATTTTCTTCCCTTTTTGTTTAGTTTTATTAACCTTTTTATCATAAGTGCTAGCTCTTCATCGTCTAAATCTTCTTCAGAGTCTGTAATATCATAATCATCATTAGATTTTAAGGTAATAGATTTCTTACATTTGGGATCTTCTTCATCATTGATTTGTTCCACTTCATAGGGCTGAAGTGTGCCAACTAGTTCGTCTACGGAGAGTGGCATGATCCTTTGTGTTTCCCTTATTGAAGTCTTTACGTGATTCCAGTCTTTGAAGAGTCCACATGGCAATTTGTTAACTTTCATGGGTCTTGAGATTGGCTATCCCTGATACTCTAGACCATTTACAATTTCAGTGAAGCGACTAAACATATCAGTGATGGATTCTCTTGGCTTCATCCTAAAGGCTTCATACTGTCCGAGTAGAATATTGATCATTGTTTCTTTCACTCGATCAGTTCCTTCATAAATAATGTACAATCTATCCCAGACTTCTTTGGCTATTTCACAAGAAGATATTCTATTATATTCAGTGGGAGCTAACGCATAATATAAAGAATAAATCGCTTTTGCATATTGTCTCTTGGTTATCTCTTCTTGAGTCATTTCGCCAACTTCTGCAACTTCTTTTCCCCTCTCCGAGACTAATGTAACTTTAGGAATGATTCTTTTTTCTACCACATCCAATTCCAAAGGATTTTTCGATCTTAGGAATGCCTTCATATTGTTTTTTCATATGCTGTATTCCTTTCCATCGAAGTACGGAGGTCTGGTGTTGCTTTGGCCTTCAACCAAACTTAGAGCCAACATACTAGCAATAGATCTTTAACTTAGAAGTAAAAACACTTCAATTTAATGAGTACACAGACTCTGATACCGATTGAAAGGGCTAGTACGAGCACCTAGAGGGGGTGAATAAGTGATCAAAGAAGTTTTTGTAAATCTTATCAAAACAAATTGACTTCTAAGAATAATAAACTGAAGTCGTGAACAACTATAAACTGGTATATAGAGCTGCGATTTAAAGTAAAGAGTTTAGGGATAGAGAATCAAAACACAAGGTTTATAATGGTTCGACTTAGACTAAGCCTACGTCCACTCTCCCGCACTGACAACTCACTGGCTGAATTCTACTAAGAATCAAAAGAGATTTTATAGTCTCACATCATTGATTTCACAGTATAGAGACTTTGCTACACTTCCTTAAGGTCTCACAAGTATGTAATCTCTCTTTTGAGTATAAATTTAAGCTCAACAATTGAAACAACAAAGAACAAGAAGCTTCAGATTCTGGAATTTCTCTATCTTTTCACACACTCGAATAACTGGAGAGTCTTCCTTATATACTCCTCAATGCCTTCATAATGATTGGCACCTTCCAAATGAGTTCTTCCAATCAACCCGTTGGACGGAATCAATTAGGGAGATCTTAAGTTATTTAAGGAATATGATGATAGCCCACCAATCATGCTCGCATATACAATTAGGATCTAGGTTTCCATAAGTAGAACCTTCCAAGTATACTTGGTCTAAAATGCTCGAATTAATTTCAGAACCAATAATAGATCTTGAGGTGCAATCTCCAGCAGTGAAACCTTCTTCAACCGTACGAATCAAATCCTTAAAGATATACCCACATCTGGATAAGTCTTCTTTAACAGATAATACTTTTCTTCATCAGTCTGAAAACTGTCAATGGGGGTAGACTTTAAATCTTGAGTCTTAAGGTCTTCAGAATTTGACGATAGAGTCTTCAAGACTTCAAACTAGACTGATAGAAACGTTTTGTCAACTTCAAAACAAATAGGAAAGTTTTCTCCAACACCCTCTTTGGTTGATGGCTCTTGACTCAAACTCTCTTTTCTCCTTGAGTTGCTTTTGCACCTTCATTGATAATTTGAAGCCCCAATTAAAAGTCCAATAAGGTTGTAATCAGACAACATCGACAATTTTCAAATGAAGACCCCTAAAATACTAGCTATAGTTTGCTCCTCTGCCTCCACCACATTGCATATGAAATGCTCAAATTTGTTGGTGTCTTCTTCTCCAGACAACTCCTCTTGCTCCGTACTGTGGAATTTATCGAATGCTAATTCTAAGTACCTTCGATGCGATTGGAGGATCAAGTTCTAGAGGGTATTCAAGCACAACTTTACCCTTTTAAGTCACTTTTCGGCTTCGGAAGATATTGCTTTATTCAGTGGAAAACAGTCTTGATGGCATCCTCATATGAACTCTCAAATGAGAAAGAAATCCACTAGCTTGTGTACTTGGATATAACTCCTGGAGAAACTGGAAATGGATCAAAGTCTGAAGAGAACCGATTACGTATTGTTGCAGTTATTTAAGAATAGCAAGCAAAGGGATAGTGTTTCTTTGGGTTGTTCTTTTGCCTATTCATTAAAGGGTACTCCATAAAGTACACAATTGGCATCAATACACCTCAACAAAGACCAAACTATCCAGCATAGTATTGTGGAGAATGGGGTTTAAATCCATGATAGAATATTCCCTCCTTACAAAACCGTATTGGAAGATCCACCGAGGCAAGTATACACAACCAAAGTGTCGAAATCATCCAGATACTGAGTATCAAAGAAAAAAAGATAATAAACTTAGAGGCCTCATAGGGGAAGAGTTTGATATGTGCATGATCGAAATTCAAGATCTCCCGAATGTAATGAATAAAAGGACGAGTATCATTAGGAACCTTTAAAGGAGACAAGGTAAGCAATCGACAGCATAAGCACAGGAGTTTTGGTTGTTTGGGTTTTTATGATGAATTATGCAGAAGATGATGAGGAACTTTATTGAATAGAAAGGGTAAATAGAGAGTCATCCATGCTTGTGAATCCAAAACGGACCAAATAAGACTCTACTCTCTTTAAACATCATTGAAAGAGCAACATGGTTAAGGCTCCTATATAAGATTGCCAAAGCAAGTGGTCCAAGAACTAATCTCTTTCCCCTCACCATATTTGAAGCAAGTTTAAGGAAATCTTTTGAGACATTGAGGGTTAGATTAAAGAAAACGTATTTCGAAAGCCAAAAAAGCAAAAAAAAATTTAAAAAAAAATGGCTTGCTCCTTAACGCTAACAGAGCTAGAGGTTTTGTAGTACCAATCAAGGAAGGTTCCATAAGCAAGGACACTATCAGGAATCAAAAAATCCTCGAAATCTTCGATTTGTTCTACAGGAATGCCATTTGGTATGAACCCAGAGATAGTAAAGATGTCCAAAGGGTTATGGACATGGGCCCCAAGGGAAAAAGAAACAATTGGTCGACAGGGACTATAAGCAAACAATAGAATCAAATAACCCCCTATTTAAGTTGTGGGGCAGCATATTAGCCTCCAATGCCATCTCTATGTCCACATTCATCCATGATAGTCAAGTTTCCAAATCATGCTTTAATCGTAAGTACCAAGAGTGGAATTTTTCTTCAAATAGAGGGAAACTCCAAAATTTGGTACCGGTAGATTTCCAGATATCTTTAATAGAAGAATGTCATATGGGAAGTTTCTCATTCCTCTTGATCAAAAAGCAGGGCTTAAGAAATGATGGAACATGATTGTGATCCAAGAGGCAAGGCCTAAGAAGCAGTGATTCTAGATGCTCCTCTACAGTGCTCAACAATTGAATTTGACAATATTTAGCTTCTTCGGTATGACGAAGATCATCAAATTTTGAGATAAAGGACTCAGGGACGAATTTGGGAGCTTTGCTTGCCATGGAAGACTTGAGAGTAGGATGTAGAGGGTTTAGGGTTTAAGGAAGAAGACAAAGGAGTCTAAAGAAATAGACAGTATGATGTATTCTTCTATTTGGAGTAGAAGATGACAAATGAAAATAGAATGGGAGCCGTTGATTCATATCGACTGCGCATATGTCGAACATAGAAAGGTATGATGATCATCTGGAGCGGATTGCTTGCATAATGAGATCTCTCCTTTAAAAGAAATAAATTTCCAATTTATTTATTTTAAAAGGGAAATTTATTTCTTTTAAAAGAGGGCGTATGTTGACACCCAAAAATACCCTTACCACCACGTGTTGATCATGACGGGTAAAAACCTTTGAAATCATCCTCACTGACACATGCGGGCTATGATTTAAATCAGCCTAGCCCATGGTAGTCATGGAAACGAAAGATGGCCAAGGATTTCATGAGCCTTCGGGCTAGATTTCAATGGATCTACAAGTAGAGATATATGATTTGATAATAAAGTAGTTGATTGCCACATGTCCAAGCCAAGAGACGCTGTTGAAGACATTGCATTTAGACGAAATTGATGGCGAAATTTGGGTAGGAACGGTTGATGCTTAAAAGGGCGCCAAATTCAAATGAACGGTTAATATTTGCTGAACAAGCCATGAGAACATCATCAAACAAGTTAGAAAGCAACAAGATATGGATAAGGTGATTCGGCAAAGAACGTGGAGCGACTTTTAAGGAGGAAGCAACCGACCACTGATGTCTATCAAATTGACCTATAAATACCATAGGCAATCCAATAAGAAGCCTCCCCCGAACAACACACAAAATTCCTTTTCTTATCCTTTAGTTATCTTAGCTTAGTCTAGTTTAGCTGTAGCTTTAGATTCCCATCGTAAATTCAATTCCAGCGAGTGTCTATATCATGGGTAGTGCTATTGATTAGATTACAGTGCTATCCTGTTGTCTAGTGTCATCGATTAGATTCTGATGTTGCATCCTCATATCCATCTAAGAGTAGTGTCTGCTTGGTATTGTTACCACCATCCAGTGTCGTCGAATAGATTCTAACGTTGTATCCTCATATTCATCTAGGTGTAATGTCTATTAAGTATTATTTTCATTGTCCATCGTTGTTGATTAGATTCCGACATTGTGTCTTCAAAATCAATTGAAAGTAGTGCCTTCTAGGTGCTTTTGTTAATATCCAGCGTTGTCGAATTAGCTTTGACATTGTACAAACCACTTTGATTTTAATGGGTTTTCATTAGTATGTTAAAGTGAGCTTGGATCAAATTGTTAAATGGATTTCGACATTGGTTATTATTGATTTTGACCTCCTATTAAGCAACTTTATAAGAGTTGGAACTATATAATATATATCTTCATTAGTGTAACATCCTGAGGTTTTCATCGATGCGCCTATGGTTTATTTCTCTGAGCTAATCACTTACGAGATAACTAATCTATTAAGTGAAGCTGTTAAGGGATATAAAAGCGATAGACTAAAGAATTCGACCAGAAATCGACTACTCAACCGTGCTAATCGGCAAGTGTCAATACGGCACCGTTAAAATCGATTAGAGACCGGAGATAGGTTGATTTGATAGAAGCACGTATTTAAATTGTGGGTGACTCCACCTGATTGCAAAACTCGTGTCGAACTGCGCTAAACCAATTTTTCTATCGATTCTGTACCTGGTGCCCGTAATTGAAATCTTGAAATTTTTACGACTACTGAGAGTTGCCAATGAGTCAAAGATGCACAAACATGGATTGAGAATTATCAACCATGGGTTAAATGCAATAAAATCCCTATAAGCTACCCGATAGGTTAGGTTACGCTAAAATCGCGTCTGATCAAAATTAACCACGAAATTGAACTCGGATTTGGGAATCGAAAGTTTAAGCATGTCACGATTTATTTTTATGACATCGTCTCATCCTTTGAAGAATTTTTGGCAAGCTCGGGATTTTGGCGGAAAATCAAAATTTGGCAAATTAAATGGTGGAAATTTGGATGGGCAAAATTGGGGGACATTTTGGCCTTCAAAGTGAACTAGGTCGTGAAGACAATTGTGGAAATTGGTGTGGGCATCGTCCTCAACAAGTTTGGTCATTAAATTGAAGTTGTTTGGAGGGAAATTGAAGAGGAAATTCAAGAAATTCGGAGGGGCCTCTTTAATTGGATTTTTGGACTACCAAATTGAATTAATTTGTGGAGAAATGGTGGAAATTCGTATGGCAACTTCAAGGGGATTTCTTGGTCACCAATTTGACTTGAATTGGTGAGGATTCGAATGAAAAGCAAGGGAAATTCGTAGGGTTGCGGTGGGGGTCTATTTTGGCCTTCAAGATGGCTTGTTGGTAAAGCTTTGGGAGAGAAAAATTGCTTGTGGATGACCCTTGGACTTTAGGGGCTAGCTGAAGACTTTGGTGGCTGCACTCAAGTGAATGATATTTCCCCCTTGGCTCTCATTGGACAGCAGCAAGACTTATTGGCCTCTTGTACCCCTTTTGGTTCCCCCTCTCTCCCTCCCTTCTCCTCCTTGGTCAACCACCACACTTAACAGACTAGCTTCTACTTCTGTTTCAACTTCTTCTTCCTCAAAGCTCCATTTCCCTCCATTGTTGAAGCTGTAAACACCTAGGACCAAGCTAGCCCCAGGCCAGCACCGTCAACCCGTCTGCTCGCGTCCATCTCTAGCCGCCCGTCGCGTTGCTTGACCGCCTGTGCTAGCCCGTCGCCGCCTGACCGCCCCATTGCTTAACCAGGCCACCGTCCACTGCCCGCCTGTCTGTTTGCCACCAACCCCCTCTTTACGCCAGCAGCTAGCCCGAGCCGTCAGTCTCCATTCCTCCTCACACTAGCCCCTTGGTCTAGCTCAACTCAGCAACAACTCTCAGCTTGGGCTGAGACTTGTTGGCTGTTTTCAACCCTTTCTCGGCCTCCTTTGGTGTCACCATAGGCCTAAGTTTTGGTCGCCGTCGCCGTGAACCGGTTCTCACGCTAAACCAGTGAGTTAACCTCCTAAGCTCTAATTAGAGGTTAATTGCACTTATAGAGGATTAGTTTAGGCTAAGTATATAGTAAGGGGATTAGTTAGCTTTAATTGAGATTAGAGTAATTTAGCTAGGCCAACTATTTAGTTAGTTTAGTTAGTTAGTGGATCCTATTAGATTAAATCAGTTAAAATTGTTAGATTAATTAGTTAGTTCAATTAGTTTAGCCCAGTTAGGTTATTTAATGTAATTAAGTGGTTTAATTTAATTATTTTACAATTTATTTAATTATTTATGAATTAGCGTAAATTATACCGCGATAGCTAGTTGTTAGAATTTCGTGTTGATCGTCGTGGAAGTGTTGATTTGTTAAATTGATTGCCAATTTATGCAATTGAGTGCTAAATGATGATTTTCGATTATTATTTCAAAAATAGGGATTTTTGGTATTCAATTAGAAAAATGCCGGATGTCGGGTTTTGACACCAAAAATATTTTAAATACTATATAAAATCGTGGAATTTTTAAAAGAAGGTATATCACGTTTTATGGTTCAATCTGATCATGTGTCCAGGCACAATTATTTTATCGAGTATTTTTAATATGAAGAAAATAGGCTAAGTTCATTATTTGAAATTGAGGTATTTGAGTGCAAAGTACGATATCCTTGGCCGAGAATGGATATGCGTGTGATCGCTATGAGAACCCGTTACTCGATGAAAATTGAGGGCGATGCTCCTATATGGAATGCCCTACATCAACGGACATCGGTCGCAGTGGAGGCTGGGCCGATGCTCCTTCGGGAATGCCGTCTAGATGTAGACGTTGCCGTGCCCAACAAAATGGGACGACGCCCAGTTATGCCGGATGACCACCAACTGTTGAGTTGGCCGTAGCCGTTGGGTCGTAATTAGTTAGGACACGCTTGAGTGAGTGAAATAGCCAGGATTGATTATGGGACTAAATTGTATGGCACGGAATGTGACGTGTCATAACAATTTGGCCTTATAATCGAGACTACTATGAGTGATTGATATATGAATTGAAGTGTTCCAATTATTAAATGCATTTACTGTATGCATATATTATATGAGATGTACTAATGTGCAGGAATGTGCTGAGGTGAGGTAAGTCTTATATGACATGTGTTTAGGCTGCCTTTAGGTAAATTATCATCATAATCGGGGTTTAGGGTATGGACTCGCTAAGACATCATCTCACCCCGTTGTGGTTTAAATTTTTACAGGTCCTTAGATGGAGGTGCGTTATGTACGATATGGGGTCCCGCAGGAGATGAACTTTCAGCACTCCTATTTCCCTATCCCCAGGACTAACCTGACCCATGAGTTAGTTGAGTCAACAGTCTGGGTCGAAGAGGGCCTACCTCAATTGGTACCTCACTGATTCAGAGTGTGGTTCATTAACTTTTCTAACGAGGGTCGGGAGGGTCCCATATAGGGTTTTGACTAGCCTCCCGTCGAGACTAGGGAGTGGGAAATAGGGCACCCTATGGATATTGACACCCCTGATGGTGTCATGGAGGACCCAAAGCCCTTGACTGAAGAGTTCGAAGTTTAGTTGGCTCAATAGCTCTTTTTGAGCAAGACTCCTGTACATAAACCTTAGGTTTGGCCTGACCGTATATAAAGTTTGTTTCTAAAATATGTTTGTGTTAATTGGCCATCCTGTTTCTTCTATCCCATGTGTTTGTTTGTTGTCTGGAGATTGTTTAAGTCCGCTTCCACATGTGTATAAAATGAATGGGTCGGCAATGCGTCCTAGAAACGTCGCAATTTGATCGACCAATGAGAGGTGTATATGCACTCAAGGTTTGAGGTGTGACAGTTAGCATTTAACTCTCTCTGTCTAATACTAGCACGGAACCTAAGTCTCCTCTAATAAAAATCAAAATATAACATTTGGTGAAATATATTTTGCTGCAAGATCCAAAACTGGCGAAACAATCACTAATCTCGTTGTAATGGTCGACACTCTTGTTGTTGAGTTACTAGTGTCGGGAAGGAGACACTTCCTTGCGTCTTCCTTTAAAACTTATGTTGGTGATGATAGTGTATTGTGAGCAACAAAGAGTCGATCATGCTGAGGTGGTGTTTGATGTGCAATAATTAAAAGTCGATACTTGGGTTATGAATAATGATGATGATGATGATGATGATGATGATGATGATATTGAAAAGATTAAAAAAAACATAAATTACATTAAAGTGTTCTTCACATAGCATGATTTGGAGTAGATTATTGGTTTGCATGTGTTCTGTGTTGAATAACAGGTCAATTGGTCCTCTGGGGGACCATTCGGCTTGGCCCTCAAATATTTGAATCACGGTTGATCCGGGTTTGATGATAGAATCACGGTTGGTTCGGGTCTAATCGGTGAACCATGGTTGGTTCGAGTATGATGAGGAGCGGTTGAAACCCTTCGAGGTGTCCAGAGGTGGTCTTGAGCGGTTTCGGTGGATTGGGGTCGTGTTTAGGTCGGAATTGGTGTCTAATTAGTATTGTCATCTTGATTAGTGCATTTGATGTCGTCTACATGTTAAAATGTATTTGATTGACATGGTCATTCCTATTTAGTATGACTTCTATCCTCCGTGCTTGTTTTTCAAATGTCTTTCAGTGTGTTATGCTGAGTTAATGCGTGTTTGGCATGTCTTAGGGTAGTTCAAGTAATGTTAGGTCTTGGTTTTAATTGAAAAATGATAAAAAAATAATAATTTGAAAAGACATAAGTAGACACTATATTAAGGTTGTGATCTTAGGCATGTTGTATGATGTTTAGTCTTTATTTATTTCATCGAAAATCTGACATTTTTGAAAAATGTTTCCTAGGAAATTTACGATATTTTCTTGTTTTTTAGCTAAAACTTGAAAACGAATTAGAGATTATTTTCCACCATTTGATATGGAATATTTTCCAAAAAAATTTCATATTTTTTATATTTTATTATTTTTATTTCTTTTCTTCTTTTTTTTCCTTTTTCCTTCTTCCTTGGTGGGACGGCGACAGTTGATGGCTAGCTTGTCGCTCGCCCTAGACTTTGAGGCTTGCCTGAGGTCACCATAGGCTAGTGATGCTCAAGCTCGCCTATGACCGGTTGTTGTGGTTGTCGACCAATCAAGGAAGAAGAAAAAAGAAAAAAAAGAAAAGAAAAAATTAAAAATAATTATAATTTTGATTTTTTTAAATATTTTCATAAGAGCGAAGATTCGAGCGCAAGCGTCGAGGACCTATGCATGGCCTTTATAAACCTAAGCTTGAGTGCCAAGGACTAGAGCTGGAGTGTCGAGGACTCAAGCATAGCCTTTATGACCCGAGCTCGAGTGATGGGGCATAGGGCACGAGCACCGAGGGTTGGGGCCTAGCCTCAATGGACTGATATGTAGTTATATTTTAAAAAAAAATTTCTAATTGTTAAAGAAAAAAAATCATTTTTAAAAAATTAAGACTAGATTTTTCGTTGACTATGAAAATATTTTTCATGGACTCATTTTCTTAAGCAAATCAATCGTTAGAAAATGAGGAACATATTTTCCTAGAAAATGTTATTCGTGAAACAATTGGAGCCTTAGTAATATTTCATTGTAGAATCGCATAAAAAAACAATGAGGTCATGTTTTGATAATGAATAGCATGTTAGGGTTGGATTTAGTTTGTTGTCTGCTGCATTTGTTTTACAGAAAATGAATGATATGAAAAATATTTTCCTAAAAATAATTAGTTGTATCACTTGAAATAATTAGACAATGAAAAATATTTTTATTATCGACAACAATTTATATCTATATATTTTTATACACGCCGTCCGTTCATTTTATAAGCATTGTAATCGATTTTTTTTTAGAAAATGTTTTCTAAATCATTTATTGTCTGTTAAACAAACGCTCCCTTAATGTGGCATCATTAATTTATCCTAGGATGGTAGCATCAGTTCAATAGAATTGCATGCATGATTAGATTAGGGCTTAGCTCATAGGGTCATGTCTTAGGGTTTAATAATATGGTGGTGTATATTATTTTTCCGACACCCTATCTTTTATGCAGCTCATTATTAAGTACTATCATCTTGTTCGGATCATCGTGTTATGTGAATGTTAATTGTTTCTGTGCAAATTTGCAATGCATGTTCATTTAGATGAATGTGCCTAGGAATAAAAGAAAATGAGCAAGATTGCATGTTCAAAACATTTTCGAAATAAAGAGATAATAAATCAAGTTAGACATAAATAATTCCCGTTCCTATAATCTTGAGTTCTTGGAAGTGAAACAAGCTCTTGCATTTCAGTCAACTTCTAACCAGCCTTAAATAAGTTAGTGACGACTCCAAAAGAAAGAGCAAAATTTTCATAACTAATTGATTCAATTAATGTCGTGATTGGTAGGATTTGGGAGAGTTCAAATCAAGCGCGAGCATCACCTTGTGAGAGGAACCTTACATGGACTTGGTAATTTATCAGCTCATCTCAAGGCAAGATTTCTAAAACTTGCTTGGCCGACCACCCTCGAGCAGGTCGGGACAATGAGCATACAACATCACATTCTTTCCCACCCCGTCTGGCGATCCATTCAAGCAAAATCAAAGAACTGACCAATTTCACTCCATTAAAAGAGAGATATAAATGTATGAAATTGACTCTCTTTATCTGTGAACCATTGGTACGGGCTTTGCGTAAATTCAACCTCAATTTCATTCACCAACCACTTGAAAAATATTATGCTCAGTTGAAGCAACAGAACTGGTGCCTCACTAACAGTACATACACAGTGTACGCAACATTTATTTCCCTACTGAGTTTGCACTTGAAAACCACATGTTCGACAAAGAAGAGAAAGCACGGAGATCTTACAGGCTACCTAGACGTGAAATTATGACATAAGCCAAGCCAACATACGTATTAAAATATTCAATGTTTAAATATTCTAGGAGTCAACGTGGCACCTGGAAGTTCTGTGATGTGAGTTCCATGAATGTCCAAGATCCTCAAATTCTGCAGTTTCTCAATGCTTTGAGGTAATTCCGCAATTGATGTTGACTTCAAGTCCAGCTCAGTCAACGGTATCAAATTTCTGATCGAATCGGGGATCTCTTTCAACAAATGACATCCTCATAATAACAAGCGTTGTAGAGACATTAGGGAGTCTATGGAGTCTGGAAATTGAGCAAGTTTATCGCATTTTCTTAGATCAAGGAGAGACAATGTTAGATTGCCTACGGAGCTGTGTATGTGGGCCAACAATGCACAATTAAAGGCATTAAGGGTTTCGAGCTTCTTCAAAGAACTAATTGATTTAGGTAATTCTTCAATCCCTGAATAAGACAAGTCCAACTGAATCAACGGCATGAGGGAGCCCATGGACTCTAGAAAATTTCTAATCCCTGAATGAGATAGGTCCAATTGAGTTAACAACCCAAGAGAGCCCATGGAGTGTGGTAATACTTCAAGATATGAATAAGATAGGTCCAATTGAGTTAACAACTTAAGGGAGTCCATGGATTCAGGTAATTTATCAATCTCTGAATGAGATAGGTCTAGCTGAGTTTTACGACTTAAGTGAGCCCATGGATTCAGGAAGTTGAGCAAGTCGCGGACACCACGAGGCACATAAAATCTCCGTCTTCATCAAATCACCCTTTGATAGTGGAATCTCTCATATAGCTGTGTCATTTATGAGAAGCTCCCTCAATTGTTCCATTCTACCTATTTCTATCGATAGTTCCTCCAGTCTCCTACAACCGTTGATATTAAAAGAGATAAGGGACTTGATGTGCGTGATAGAATGATGAATCGTTTCCGAATTCTCACATTCTTCAAGAATCAAAATCTCCAAACTTTTGAAAGCAGACAAGTCAGGAGTGCTTCTCAAAGAAAGACAACCCGTAAGGTTGAGAACTTTGAGCTGGGTTGCCATTTGAAGAAAAAAAGAGATACCTCAATGAGATTTTCCACTACTCTTTGTTCTTTTAGACTTTTTAAAATTCCTCAGAAAAACCCACGCTCCACTACTCCTTATCTTATGCTACCATTGCTATGATGCTCCACTACTTCACATTTGTTTTATTTAAATGTTTCTTAAGTATTAGGGTTTGGCTATGTCACCAACACATAAATGTCTATCACAAAAAGAATGTTACGGACATAAAAGTACCCTCTAGCACTCACAAAAATAACATATAGTTCACCCTCACAAAAATAATTATAAAGCAATGCACTTATTTTGAAGTAGCGTTAACTTTTGTTTCTAATATAAATTATTCTAACTATTCAAATAGTATTTCATGTAAAAGCAGTTAGAGCATTTGTGTGATAGTAACCAAATGATAGGTAAATAGTCGTAACTTTTCATTTCCCATTAAAGAAGATAGATATAGATATATAACAAGAATCGTTAAAAAGTCATACTTTTACCTGGGAGAAATTAGCCTAGAAGCCAAAAACAATTTAGATTAAAAAAAAATCACAATAGGCAAAATACTGTAATTATATTTTTAATAGATGTTAATTAATATAGTTTAAAAAGTTCTTTTTAGTATGTCCAATATTAAGCATGACTGGTTGTTAAGGTATTATCAATTTAAGATGTTAAGGTGCACAAGCTTCTGGTATATTTAGATGCCTATAAGCTCCTCTTGTATTTAGAGGAAGATTCTTAATTTGAGGAAGAATATTAAACCTTTCTGAATGAAAGAAAGGATAACTTGGTGCGATTGGGACTTCAACAAAATGTGATTATTAACAAGAGATATGTCCTTTCTTCATCTTACTTTCAGTGGATCCCATCCTCCCCAATCATCTGAAATCTCACTCCACGATAGATTGAGCACGACTAATTTTTTTGGATGAAAATTGGCTGCTTCGAAATTCGAGGGACAACAGTCCCAATGAAGCCATCTTAATTGAGGAAGTAAATTTTGAAAATCTCTGATGAAATTCACACCACACACTTGAAGGTACCTCAAGTGGGCTAGTTCTTTAAATTGTTCGCTTGTGTAGCTTCTTTTGTAGCCATATTTGTCAAGACGAAGGGCCTCGATCTTACAAGTGCCCTACAATTAGGAAACATAGGAGACCGTAAGATTTGAATGATGACATGAGACCAACTGCATATAAGAAAAGATATACTGATTTCATTTACTGATATACTATTATCGTGTAGGCTTCTCCCTTTCAACTTTGCGAAGCGGTAGATTTTGATTGCATAATTAAATATCTCATCTGTATAAAAATGTAAGGCTAAGGAGGGTGTTTCGTGACTTATTCTCTTCCAATTATGCCCTTCACAATTTACACATTTTGAATTTCCAAAAAAAAAAGAATAGAATGTCTCTCTCCATGCTCACACCACTCCAAATATATTTATTAAAATTCATGTCCTTTATATGCGAAACAATGCAACTCTAACTCATATCCTTAATACGCAAAACAAGACGACCCTTACAATGCAAATATATCTATCAAACTTGCCATCAAGGCATCCATCAAAATTAGAGAATCTCCATGGTAATAGCTAAGTGAAACAAGAATGTCATCCAAAAAGTACGCACATGTTTACATGCCTTTTTTGTCATGTTTTTCCTCTATGAGTGATTTTCATTGTACTAGAAAGAAAAACCAATCATCGATCAAACATTATATAATTAATTTTTACTCCTCTTTTCGTCACTGCAGATGGTTGATGTTCTCTTCTCATGCGTTGTGAAATAGCAGTCATTGATATGTTTGGTCAATTTGCCCTAAGATTGATGAGATCTTGCTAATAGACACATTGGCTATGAAGATCGACTAAATTGGATGTTTAAAGAGCTCAATCGTTATGTTTGGAGGATACAATTTCTCCTTCAAACTTCTATTCTTTCAGATGAGACGCTACTTACTTTTCCTTCAAAAGTTCCTTGTAAATTTATAGTGTTTTTTCAATAACTTCATAGATAACTTTCTTTTAGTTCTAATCAATGTTCTATATTGTTGATTAGATCTCCATTTGTGCAAAAATTTGCTTGCTGAAAAGCATCGATATAATATTTTTCAGTAATATTGCTACTTCATTATATTTTGCATCTCAATGTTTATATGTGGTACTTGTCAATTAAAGATGCTCTTGACATTTGCACGTGCTTGTGTGGTGCTTGAACAAATCATCCATATGTCATAAGTGCTTTTAGTTACGTCCATATTAACTCTCACACTAATAATGAAAACTCGTCGTCATATAAAATTCAAAACATTTTTTTTTTTACATGACAACAAAAGTTAAATTTAAAAATATTTGAGTAAGCCATTGCTTTGAATTAATCCACGTCTTATTGATATTATGCAAATTAATCTCATTAACAAAATTTGATCCGTCACTTTTTCGAGTAATTTATGAGATGATGGACAACATTCTCATATATATATATTTAATTAAAAAAATTTACATTGGCTTAAATTTAAGTATTACAGGTGATAAGAGCTATCTCTAACTGTGTATATAATCATATTCCAATATGACGTTAATAATTGTTATTATATGAATACATGGTCCTCAAACTTATGTGATAATCATTTTTAAAAAAGTAGAAAAATCGAAAGTATTCTTATCCTAAATTTGATTGTTGGATTGAAAATTATATTGTAATATATTATGTTAATATTACTTTGATGTCGGCAGATGGTTGTAAATTTGTTTTCTATTTTTCTCACTATTGTTCTCTCATAAATTTCTAAAACCATTTAAATGTAAGGTTACCCGATCACTAAGATATAAACTCCGATGATTCTCCATAAAAAAATTCGTGTATACATGTTTAGTAAATATGTTGTTAAAAACTTTAGTTATGATAATTCTTCGACATTGAAAGGTTCGTCATTATGTGATTGAAGATGTATGTTTGTTAATATATGTTCTAAAGTAAATTACAAATTATTATCGAGACCATATCATTCCAAATGTATAGTCTTGCAAAAATATAATATAATGTCGTAGATAAATCAATAATTTCACCACTAAATATTCTTATGTACACTTTTTACGGAAATTGTTGCCTGGAAATTAATTTTTAGATATATCTTTATACACATAGACAACATAATAACAATTCTTCCATTAAATTTTCGTGATCATGAATATTTCTAGGGAAGTTTTCATTATTCTTCTAAGACGAAGTCATTTAGTTTTGTGGTCTTAGTCAAAGTTATAATTATTCTTCTACTACGATCGTGGCCGATTTATTTATATTAACAATGATCGTCCTACATGATACTATTAACATCAACGTCGTAATTTCTAATGAAGTTGATATATTATTAAAAAATTATTGTTAAATTGATCAAATTAAAATATTTATAATTAAAATTTTATTTTGATTATTTTTTACCGATATTACAGTATATTTTCATTGTCATGTCTCAAATCCGTTTGTTTAGTATTAGTTGGCGTTGGAGCTTGCTTTCTTTCTTTGCCGTGGGCCCCATTTCATTTTATTATCGGGGGTGACAAATCCAAGCTATTTCCCTTTTTTTTTTTTTTTTTTTTTTATTTTTTCGTCATAAGGCCGATGTACCTTTTCACGCGCCCAATTTCTTTCAAGTTTCTTCTTCGTGCTCGTCACATGGCTCTGACTATGTAGACGACATCCGTTCACCTACTTTTTAACTTTTGGATAAATAAAATAAGATTCTCTGACGAAATGTTCCTGAAGAATCACCTCATGATAACACACGAGATTCTGGATAATTAGAAAAATCTCCTTTGCAAACGTTGGATTTGCTTCATCCTCCAAAAAAAATGGTCCACATGAGCGCTTCCCCGTCATATATGTAGTATTCACCATGGAGTATTTATTTTCATTTCTTCGCCTTGATGCCTTCGTGTTAAAAAGCAAAAACTTGTGCAAATTTTTTACAACCTTATTTCCTTATTGATAACTATTAGGAGATTAGCACAGGACAATTGGCGTTGTTTGAATGTCAAACCAAACCAAATTTGTATAAGTAAAATTTGACGAAAAATGAAACCACTTAAATCATATCATAGTCAAGAACTAACCAAGCCAAACCATTTTTTGGGGATTGATTCGGTTTAGTTGTTTCTTCTTTCATCTTTTTCTCTTTAGCTATTGTAACTTCTCACAACAAGTCATAAATTTCACACAAAATAAAAATCAAACCTATTTGGATAGGCTACTTCACATATAAATGGCAGAATTAATTGACAAAATGAATAATCCATACAATACGATTTCGCAATTTGATTTGGTTTCTCAAAAGTTGAAACCAAACTAAACCTCAAAAAATCGAGATATGATTTGAGGAAATTAAAATTGACTTAGCTGACCAAAAGATTCTTTACGAGTTTTGAAGTATTTAGAGTTAATATGGAGATCATAAGATTGGACTAGACATCAACAACAATGGTAATACATAGCTTCCAAACTAGAGAGAAATGGCTTTGTTAGAAAATTTTTGAAACATTTGCTTCCGAATCGTGAACAGGACATGCTGTGGCGACAAGTCGAGGATTATTATTAGGAAGTTCTTGCTCAGAGCACCAGTTAGCCAACCCACGCCTAATAAGTGGATTTATTGATTGTGCACCATATGAAAAAAAAAAAAAAGTGTTTTGAAAATGACAAAAATTTTACACGTGGATGTCTAACTTAATAATAAGGGGCATTCGTCGATAAAATCCTTATTACGAAAATGTACACTTTAAATATTTAAATTTGACCCCATTTTCCATAAAAAGCAAATATGCAACTTCAGAGCAGATGCAACTTTCAAATTATAGTCAATAAAGCTAATGGCTTTAAAAATAGGATTAATATTACGAAGAATCTCAAACTGGCTCACATATAACAAATTTACCCTAAGCCAAAAACTTCAAACTAGTATATATGTAATAAATTTATCCTCAACAAATTTTTTGACCACCAAAAACCTCAAATTGATATACCTATGATAAATTTATCCAAAATTAATTTTTTGACCCACTAAAAACTCAAAACTAATACATTTATGATACGAAAAAAAACACAAAACTAGTAGACATGTGATAAACGGAGGATAAAACCCTAAATTAACACACGCGTCAATTGCAAGTATCATTTAACTCAGCAATTTGATAGTAAATCTAATGCAAACTAAAGAATGATAAATTTGTGATAAGCGTACCAGTTTAGGATTTTTGGTGGTTAAAAATTTAGTTTGAGATAAATTTATAATGAGTATATTGATTTAAATTTTTTTATGAATGTATGATATTGACTTTCTCTTTATCTGTGAACCATTGGTACGGGTTTTGCGCAAACTCAACCTCAATTTCATTCACCAACTACTTGAAAAATATTATGCTCAGTTGAAGCAACAGAACTGGTGCCACACTAACAGTACATACACAGTGTTCGCAACATTTATTTCCCTACTGAGTTTGCACTTGAAAGCCACATGTTCGACGAAGAAGAGAAAGCAGGAGATCTTACATGCTACCTAGACGTGAAATTATGACATAAGCCAAGCCAACATACGTATTATAATATTCAATGTTTAAATATTCTAGGAGTCAACATGGCACCTGGAAGTTCTGTTATGTGAGTTCCACGAATGTCCAAGATCCTCAAATTCTGCAGTTTCTCAATGCTTTGAGGTAATTCCGCAATTGATGTAGATTTCAAGTCTAGCTCAGTCAATGATACCAATTTTCCGATCGAGTCAGGGATCTCTTTCAACAAGAGACATCCTCGTAATAACAAGCGTTGTAGAGACACTAGGGAGTCTATGGAGTCTGGAAGTTGAGCAAGTTTATGGCATTTCCTTAGATCAAGGAGAGACAAAGATGTTAGATTGCCTATGGAGCTGTGTATGTGGGCCAACAATGCACAATTAAAGGCATTGAGGGTTTCGAGCTTCTTCAAAGAACCAATTGATTCGGGTAATTCTTCAATCCCTGAATAAGACAAGTCCAATTGAATCAACGACATGAGGGAGCCCATGGACTCTGGAAATTTTCTAATCCCTGATTGAGATAGGTCCAATTGAGTTAACAACCCAAGAGAGCCCATGGAGTGTGGTAATTCTTCAAGATATGAATAAGATAGGTCCAACTGAGTTAACGACTCAAGGGAGTCCATGGATTCAGGTAATTTATCAATCTCTGAATGAGATAAGTCTAGCTGAGTTAACGACTTAAGTGAGCCTATGGATTCAGGAAGTTGAGCAAGTCGTGGACACCATGAGGCACATAAAATCTCTAGCTTCATCAAATCACCTTTTGATATTGGAATCTCTCGTATAGCTGTGTCATTTATGAGAAGCTCCTCAATTGTTCCATTCTACCTATTCCTATCGGTAGTTCCTCCAGTCTCCTACAACCGTTGACATTCAAAGAGATAAGGGACTTGATGTGCATGATAGAATGATGAATCATTTCTAGATTCTCACATTCTTCAAGAATCAAAAGCTCCAAGCTTTCGAAAGTAGACAAGTCAGGAGTGCTTCTTAAAGAAAGACAACCTGTAAGGTTGAGAACTTTGAGCTGGGTTGCCATCTGAAGAAAGAAAGAGATAGCTCAATGAGATTTTCCACTACTCTTTGTTCTTTTAGACATTTTAAATTTCCTCAGAAAAACCCACGCTCCACTACTCCTTATCTTATGCTACCATTGCTATGATGCTCCACTACTTCACATTTGTTTTATTTAAATGTTTCTTAAGTAGTAGTGTTTGGCTATGTCACCAACACATAAATGTCTATTACAGAAACAATGTTACCGACATAAAAGTGCCCTCTAGCACTCACAAAATAACATATAGTTCACCCTCACAAAATTAATTATAAAGCAATGCACTTATTTTGAAGTAGCGTTAACTTTTGTTTCTAATATAAATTATTCTAACTATTCAAATAGTATTTCATGTAAAAAGCAGTTAGAGCATTTGTGTGATCGTAACCAAACCATTGGTAAATAGTTGTAACTTTTCATTTGCCATTAAAGAAGATAAATATAGATATATAACAAGAATCGTTAAAAAGTCATACTTTTACCTGGGAGAAATTAGCTTAGAAGCCAAAAACAATTTAGATTAAAAAAAAATCACGATAGGCAAAATGCTATAATTATATTTCTAATAGATGTTAATTAATTTAGTTTAAAAGTTCTTTTTAGTATGTGCACAGGCTTCTGGTACATTTAGATGCCTATAAGCTCCTCTTGTATTTAGAGGAAGATTCTTAATTTGAGGAAGAATATTAAACCTTTCTGAATGAAAGAAAGGAGAACTTGGTGCGATTGGGACTTTGACAAAATGTGATTATTAACAAGAGATATGTCATTTCTTCATCTTACCTTCAATGGATCCCATCCTCTCCAATCCTCTGAAATCTCACTCCACGGTAGATTGAGCACTACTAATTTTTTTGGATGAAAATTGGCCGCTTCGAAATTCGAGGGACAACGCTCCCATTGAAGCCATCTTAATTGAGGAAGTAAATTTTGAAAATCTCCAATGAAATTCCCACCACACACTTGAAGGTACCTCAAGTGGACTAGTTCTTTAAATTGTTCACCTTTGTAGCTTCTTTTGTAGCCATATTCGTCAAAACGAAGGGCCTCAATCTTACAAGTGCCCTACAATTAGGAAACAGAGGAGACCGTAAGATTGAATGATGACATGAGACTAACTGCATATAAGAAAAGACATACTGATTTCATTTACTGATATACTATTATCGTGCAGGCTTCTCCCTTTCAACTTTGTGAAGCGGTAGATTTTGATTGCTAAAGCAGTCAATGCAGCTTTTTGGTCAATATATCATTCTCTTTGCACATCTATTGAGTGCAAGATACCTAAGAAGGAATGGTAAGGTAGATTAATTATTCTCCTCTTTGAGTATTTTGATGTCCAGCATATACACATGTTAGTGAAGGCAAACTAGAGCCTAGAGCAAAATAAAAAAATAAAAAAATTCATCTTTCTTGGTTATGTTTCTAGTGTAAAGGTTATAGATTTTGGAGTACTGATTTATTTAAGATTATTAGTAGTAAAGATGTTATTTTTGATGAGTTTGCTATGCTTCTTCCTAAGAATGAATCATATGTTCCTTGTGATGAAAATTCAGAAAGCATTGTGGAGAAGGTAGAGCTTGAAGCATTTTCGTCGCAAACAATTCAGTCATCTACTAACAATATTGAGCTCAAAGAACCTAAAGAGGAATAATTTTTTGTTATCAAAGATAGACAAAGAAGGACAATGGAGCCTCTATAGAAATATGGGTTCTCAGATTTTGTTGCGTATGATCTTTCAATTACAAAGTCGGTAGAGTATAGTTACAAAGAAGCTTTCTCTTTAAAAGATTCAACAAAGTGGTTAGTTGCCAAGAATGAACAGATGGAGTTTCTTGAAAAAATCAAACTTGGAAGCTTGTCAAGCCACCAAAAAAGAAGAAAATGGTACGTTGCAAATGGATTTTCAAAAGAAATGAAGGTATTCCTGGACTTGAAGACATCGGGTACAAAGCTCGTTTAGTTGCTAAAAGCTATAATCAAATTGAGGGAATAATCTTAATGATGTGTTTTCACCTGTTGTTAAATATAGCTCCATCCGAGTTTTTCTTGCGTCAATTGCTATGCATGATTTATAGTTGGAACAAGTTGAAGTAAAAATAGTTTTCTTGCATGGTGAACTTGACAAGAAAATCTATATGAATCAACCAAAGGGTTTTCAATTTTAAGGTAAGGAAGATCATGTTTGTCTATTGAAAAAGTTTATATATGACCCTATAATCGCCTAGATAGTGGTATAAAAGGTTCAATTTAGTTATGGTGCAATTTGGCTATTATAATAGCAAATACGATAGTTGTTATATCTGCACAAACTTCCAAGTGGCTCATTTATTTATCTGTTATTATATGTTGATGATATGTTGATTGCAGTAAAAAATAAATCTGATTTATAGAATTTGAAGGCACAGTTAAGCGCTGAATTTGACATTAAAGATTTAGGTGCAGCGAAGAATATCTTAGACATGGAAATTTGGCGAGACGGAAAAAGGGAAATTTTTTTGTATCTCTCCCTAAAAAACTAAATTGAAAAGGTGTTACATTGTTTTGATATGAAAGATGCCAAACCGGTAACTACTTCTCTTGCTATTAAATTATCAGCAAGTTTATGTCCACAAACTAATAAGGATATAAAATATATGTCACATGTTCCATACTTTAGTATAATTGGTAGCCTTATGTATGCCATGGTTTGTACTCGACCCAACATATTACATACTGTTAACATAGTAAGTAGATATTTATCACGCTCGGGCAAAGTTTATTGGCAAGCTGTGAAGTTGATTTTGAAATATTTGAAAGGTACTTCTGATTTTAGTTTAGAGTTTGGGAAAACTAGTGACAGTCATACCAAACATATTAATTCTGATTATGCTGGTGACCTTGATATGAGGAAGTCTTTGATTGGGTGTATCTTTACTATTGAATGTTGTACAATAAGTTGGAAAGCTACTTTACAATATACAATTGCTTTATCTACTATAAAAGCAAGGTATATAGTTATTGCAAAAGCAATTAAAGAGGCCATATGGTCAAGAGATTTATTTGAGGAGCTCAGTGTGGATTATGGTGTGACTATTGTCCATTGTGATAGTCAAAATGTCATACATCTTACTAAAGATCAAATATATCTATATCATGAGCGAACGAAGCACATTGATGTTTGGTATTATTATATTCAAGACATTCTTTTCGATGGCTAAGATTGGTACAAAAAATAATCTAGCTAATATGTTGACAAAGCCCTTGCCCGCTGCCAAATTCAAGCATCACTTGGATTTGGTTAATATTTGCGATGCTTGGATTTGGTTAATATTTGCCGCAACAAAGTTTTACTCTAGTGGGAGGAGAAGATTTTGTTACTTATGTAAAATTCAAGCCAAGATGGAGGTTTGTTGAGTTGTCTTGAATTATTTATGGGTTTGGGCCAATGTTAGGGCCTAAGAGCAATATAAATATTATTTTTCTCAAGTTATTACCTTAAGAATTTAAAACGGAAAGAGTCAGATTTTTTAACCACCTTTTGTAATAATTGAATTTTTATAGTGGATTTTACTTTTTCTCTCCCCATGATTCTTCTTAATTTTAATTTCATTATTGTTTCCACAGTTTTAAGAATATGGATGATCGAAATCTTGAGATTGGAGTGTACAGCAAAAGCTAAAAGCTTTTGAGTGTTAAAATATCTAAGTAAAATATTTATGGCTCTATCAATCCAGTTTATTGTAAAATTTCAACTTTTTTCTTCTGATGCCTTATTTTAATCCAGAGGTCTTACCACAAAACATATGCCATTTAGTTGTACACATATTAAATTTTAGTTATATATATACAATTTCTGGATATTTCATTTATTATGTGCAATGGGCTCATATGTGACCAATAAGTACCGTTAAAATAATTTTTTTACCAAATAATAATATCAAAAAGATCAATATCATATTGGACTCAAATTTGACAAATACAGAATATTAAAAGATCAATAAAAAAAAAGATATCCATCATCATAAAAAAAATATATATAACATGCTTTAGAAATAAATTAATATAATGAAATTAGCCGTCATAGAAGAAAAAAAGTACATTTTTAAAGAGTTCTGCTGCATCACTACATATATTTGAATAATGAATATAACGAAATGTATGATAAGTAATAGCTGTTATCATTGAAAAGTTGTGTTGATACTCATTATGAGAAAATATTTATTTCGTTTTACAAAAGTGATGATAACAGATTGATAAAAAATTATGTAATATGATAGCATATATTTAACAAATGATGATATAAATTAACTAAATATTTGCTAAATAAGGTACTCACTAAGAATTGAGAGATGCAGAAATAATTATTATAGCTTGATAGCCTATATTTAACAGATAAATGTTATCAGGGAATAGAAAAATTATCCATCTTCACAAAAGAAACAAAATAATTGTTAGCAAATTCATAGAAATAAAATTATCCACTATTATGAAATGTCTATAGAACGAAAATACTATATGTTTAGAGCGTTATACTAACAGTGGTGCATATATCATAAATGAATATGAAAGCCCCAAGAGTAAATTTGATGATGTTAACTAGCAATTGACGATAAAGGAATTATTTGCACAAACTGCGAAAAATGAAGGACTACTTTGAGCGAAGAAAGAATAGATGGGGGACCTAATATGTAATTAATCCAACTCGAAAAATACATGAACCAGGATAGCTAATCATTACAAATGAATTTCAAGTGAGCAAACAGGATTCCATATTCGATCTCATGGATACTTATCGAATTCTGTGGAAAGCTTGGTGGTCTCCTTTATCATAGCAGACAACTCAAAAGAAGTCAATACTTAGTAGAAGAAAAGAAAGAAAGAAAAGACCTCACAAAAAATCAAAAGAAGAATCCAAACATTTGCGTGTAACTAATATGTGGGAAAAGCATGGCCCCCCATAATTTATAGTTGTCAGGTTTTATCTGAAAGTGCTCTTTCAAACATAACGCTTTTTTAGTTTTGTTCTTGCATTGAAGTTACCAAAAGGAGAGTGTTCTAATCACAATCCTCAGTTATGTCCTATAATCAGGCAAGAACAACAATTAATCGTACGAGCTCTTTTATTGGTAGAAGCAGCTAGTTTTGGGGATTCAAAACTAACTATAATCTCAAACAAGAAAGGAAAAATGGAATCACATTCATTAAGAAGAGTAGAGAAAACACTTACCTTGTTGCTGTCAAGCACATACGCTGCTTCTTCATATTTCCATAATCTGCTACGCTCTTGTGGTTCCTTTGGATTTTCTAGATGAACAATTTTCTGTCCCAGATCTCTCAGTTGATCATGCATCCTTTAGCTTGTCATCTTCGTCAATCTCAATTAAAGACATACGACTCAATACTTCAATCCCATTTCTCGGGAAAAAACCACAGGTATCCCACATATAAGTAGGACTTTGCTTAGATGATCCAATAAAAAAACATGCTATATCCAAAAAAATTTGTTGCTCCATATCATCTAATTCTTCATAACATATCCTCAACATCTCTTGTACTTGCTGATGAGGCACTTCCATTAATTTCTTTGATATATTATTCCATACTCCTCTGCTCTGTTCATATAAACATGAACCTATGACTTTAAGAGCCAAGGGAAGTCCGGCTGTTATGGATACGATACTATGAGAGAGAACCTCATAACCTTTAATAGGATAATCCTTTTGAAATGCATGTCTACTAAATAAAATCAATGATTCATTCAAAGTCAACTTATTGACTTCGTACTTATGGTCCACCTTAGCCTCATCGAGAAATTTCTTGTTTCTCGTTGTGACGATGACTATACTTCCTGCTTTAACCCAACTAATGTCTCCAATCAAAGCATTAAAATCAGTAATGGCATCTATATCATCAAGAAGTACAAGAACTTTCTTATCTATAAATTGAGACTTGATGACACTGATTTTGTCAGTAGACACGTCGTTTGGACTCCTTAGTATATCATCAATGAGCTGCCTTTGCAGACATTCAATACCCTTGTGCAGAGATGTTTCTCGAATATTTGCCACAAAGCTAAGATGTTTGAAATGACTAGAAAGCTTGTTGTACAGGACCCTCGCAAGAGTTGTTTTACCGACGCCAATATTTCCCCAAATTCCGACAATCCTTATATCATTAAATTTAACATCTATCCAGCTCGTAATTTGTTCCACACGTTCGTCAATTCCCATCAACTCTTTTATTAGCTGAGAAGTTCCATATAACTCACTCCTTATTTCTTCGACAATAGTTTTTACCAATGCTCCTTCATACCTGTCATATAACAATTAATTTCAGTATAGAATGGCTAAATTTATATTTTTTTCAAGAAAGATCTATTTGTGGGAAATTAAAAATGTTTTGGTGGAGAATAATGTACCCATTCTCATAGTTCTGTGACTTCCATCCTCTCAAGGAACAGACTGCTCGAAGTGCTTCTTTCCATTCCTCCACAACTTTTTCACCCAAATTATTTTTCCACTTATTTAAAGCATCTCCGTATCTCCCTCTAAGATTTCGCACCTGCCAGACTTCCACTTTGTAAAATATGGGAAACACCTTTTGGCCTCCACTTCTCATGCAATTCAACATCAAAGCCAGCTCACGAAGGCACTATTGGCTGGAAGCGTAATTCTCTGAGATAAATGGGATCACAATCTTCGATTGCATAATGCTGCCGAGAAGCTCCAAACCAATCTGCTCACCATCACGGAGGTCATTGTCTTCCTTGAACACGTGAATTCCTGCATCCATGAGGATAGTATAGAGATAACTGGTAAAACCTTCACCAGTGTCTTTCCCCCTAAAGCTTAAGAACACTTCACACGCTTTTGCTTTCGGCTTTTTGGTTGGGACTTCATTATTGTCTATCGAGCTCATAATCCTTTTGGTTCCATTTAACGCGATCATAACTTCGTTGACAACACTTCTAACCAATTCTCCTTTCATGTCTGTTAAATAGCAATAAATGTCAATATAGGACAGCAATATTTATATTTTTTATAAAATTTTTATTTATGAGAAATTGAATAATGTTTTGGTGGAGAATAATGTACCCAAATTCTTCTGATTTCCATCCTTTCACCGAAGTGATTTCTTGGAGCGCTTCTATCCAGTAATTCACAACCATTTCGCCCATTTTCCTTTTATGTGCATCAATAGCACCTCTAAATCTCCCGGTAAGATATTTCAATTGTGAGGGTTTCACCTTGTAATATATAGGCAACACTAGTTGCCCTCTGCTTCTCCTGCACTCTAATATATGAACTAGCTCCTTAAGGCACCATGCCCTGGAAGCGAAGTTCTCAGAGATAATCACGATCGAGATCTTAGTCTGTGCAATAACGGAAGGAAAATCGAAACCAATCTTTGCACCAACACAGATCTCTTCGTCTCTGAACACGTGAACTCCTGCATCGACAAGGCTAGTATAGAGACAATCGCCAAAACCCTTATGGGTGTCTCGCCCTCTAAAGTTCATATATACTTCATAACCTTTTCCTTTCGACTTTTTGGTTCTGCCTCCATAATCACCAATATGTGCAGAGGCGGATAAGGAAAACGCCCCGTAAATTGAATCTTCTAAATGAGTGGGTTTTTTCTTTTCCACCTCGAGAGGATTATACTAATTCAAAGAGTAAAAGAGATTGATGAAGCAGAGACTCAAAAGAAAGCAGGAAACAGAAAACAGACATATATATAATCCCAGATCAAAAACTCATCAGAACTCAATTCGGAGCTACTTTAAAAAAAAAAAAAAACTCTCGCACAAGTCATCAGAAGAAAATGGAGCAACCAAAGCTGGAAACAGAAGGGAAGAAAAGAGTAAGGAGTCATTGATTACCTGAGGAGTGCTCAATAGCACTTCGAAGTCATTCCCTTTCTGCTGTTTGTCTTCGCCTTTGTAATGTCCTCCATGCAGGGGGGTCGATGAGGAAGAGGCCCCGGAATTCGGATCTTCTAAATGATTGGGTTCTTTTCTTTTCCACTTTGTTTGGCAATTTAAGTTGAGAGGGAAATGAAGGGAAAAGAAAAGAAAGGAGTTGGACCAAAAGGAAGAGAAGGGACTCTTCATTTCCCTTCTTCTTGTTTGGATATACATCATGCAGTGATTGACAAAAAAAAAATACCTTTTATTGTCTTTCAAAGTAGGAGATTGATCAAGCAGAGCCCTAGAGGAAAGCCAGATATCACAGACCAGGATCTGCAAACTGCAGAAATGTATCTCAGAATTTGATTGGGAGCAACATTAATTCAAACAAAGACGCAAGAGCTCTCACACACCCTAATCTGGAGAAAATGGAGCAATCAAAGCAGGAAAACAGAGAAGAGGAGCAAGGAGTGACCGACTATCTGAGAAGTGCTAAAAAAAAAAAAAAAACACTATCCAGCCACTGCTGTTTTCCACCGATCTCGGCCTTCCACGTTTTATTACCAACACACAACACTCTCTACTAATAAAAGAACAGGAGAGCAATTTCGCAGCATTATATGGAAGGTGCGTGGATTCTATGCAGCTGCTTCTTAACTTGACTCGCTTATTCTATTAATGAAAAAAAAAAAAAAAAAAACCAACGAGCAATAGTGTCGCTCGTAGGTCACCATTTTCTCTTCTAACTAATATAAGGAAGTTACCAAATTGATGCGTGTTTGGCGCTCTTTATAAGGAAAGACACTCACTTACCTTCCTTGGAAGCAATTTCAAACATCCCCTGGCAAATTTGAAGGCGCAAAATAACTATATATTTCGGGGAAGTCAGCCGGATGCCTGCAAAGTAGTAGATCTGGCCCGATTACAGCAGAAAAGCTATGGAAAATGGGGCTTTCAACACCCTCAAGCAAGAAAGTCAGACGAAACCGAGATACCTCAGATCTGGGTAGCTCCGGCGACAGGGACCATGAAGATCAACGTCGATGGTCGATTTGTGCAGGGTCGAGGGAAGGCGCGATATCCTGCATCGTCCGCGACTTCTCAGGCTGCCTTGCGGACGGTTTCACCAAAACAGTTCGGGCGGCTTCCGTTGCTCAGCTGGAAGCCCTAGCTCTGTTAGAAGCTCTGAAGTACATCAAGAAGAAGCAGATGGGTGTGGTTTCGGTGGAGTCCCGACTGTCAAAAAGTCTGGCAAGATCTCTCAAGTGCGCGGGAGACTTTAACTGGGACACACGTGCTATATGAACAGAGCGCAAAGACCTTCTTCGGAACTTACCGCTGGTGGGCCTTCGTTCCTGTCAAAGAACCGAAAATGCCGTTGCAGACTGAGCCGCGCGAGCAGAGGAAACAGACATTACCGCCCAATTGGCTTTCTTCTCCACCCCAAGCCCTTTGAGTTTGGGCCCTGCTATGTAATGATGCCCCACTCCTGGGAGCTGCTGGATCCTCACCATTTATGATATAAATAAAATTTCGTTTTTTGACTATATATATATATACATGAGATTTTGATAACGCCTACTCTATTTTTGCAAGATGGATGTGCAGAATCAATGTCAGATAAGATTTATTATATCAAAAGGTCCCTTGTTTGTGCATGTTAGCACCTAACGATGGTGTCATTTGTATTGGCATAGAGTTGTCAACTTGTGATAAAGAAACTTATTTTATCAGAAAATAAGAAGACAACCACCAAATTGATGCTTAGTCACCACTTGTTAAAGATGTTTAAGGTTGATTGACAATTAGATGCGGACGTTTTAGCAAAAAGTGGAATTGGGTGAGAATTTGTATTGCAATTTGAAGGGAGTGACAAGCATATTCGGACATTTGATATATCAACAGTGGTCAAAGAATCTACAGCATATGGATATGGATTATCAAGGCAATTGACAATTGATAGATAGTAAATATCAGTGGTTTTGTTTGTGCTTGCCTTGGACTAGTTGGACAATTATGACAACGTTGTTTGCACAATTAACATATAATTGAGTTGTGGTCTCATATTAAATTCATCTGATTTCATAATGAGATGAATGTGGTCAATCCTTTCTTTTCCTTTTTACACATTCACAAGGCATTATAGTTGGCTCCTCTCAAGTGGGTGGAGTCTTGAGTTCATATTTGAGAAGACAACTTAATGCCTTACCTTCTCTGCCCAAACCTTTAGTTATCCAAACTTACATGTGAATGATGAAATATATAGATATGAAGCTTTGGGTAAGGGCAGGTGAAGCTTTGATTGAAATTTGAGATCCAACACACTTGACTTGAATTGCTTTTTCCACTAATTAAAAAAAAAAATAGAAAGAAAACTAACGATGAATACTCGTTTCAGTTGTTTGTCATTAATGGTTGGATACTATGGACGAACATTACTAAAATATCAAGACTTTGACCAATTGTATTGTTCTATAATATTGCATCATAAACAAATGGTTTTCTTTTGTTTGCTAGGTGGAATCAATTGTGTTAACATGTTTAACACACTACCTGAAATTACAAACGAAAAAATAAAGACGTGATAATATGAGGGACATTGTAATTCATGAGGATGACAGTGTACTGATAACCGGTTTCGTCAAGAAAGAAATACATAAGAAGATGCATACAACAATAACTTGTAAATAGTAAAGATAAAACAGAATCAATATAGGGAAGTATACATGAAATGCAATTTTTACACAGTAGTGTAACTTTTTTGCTAATGGTTCTCTTAATAATAGGTTCCACCTTCATAATCACCTACATGTGGAGAGGTTGATGAGGAGAACGCCCCGCATTTCTTATTTTCTGAATGAATGGGTTCTTCCCTTTCTTTATATCCCGAGAGGATTGTACGAATACAGAGGCAGTAAAAGACGATAAAATGGATTATGTACAATTTCGTTAATAGATTGCAGGACACTTTGTTAATATGAAATAAAGTAATAGCTAAGCCTTTCAATTGCGGTACAGACAATGTGTTATCAAAGATCCCGCTTGAAGATGCCTTGATGCGAAGCTCCCAAACAGACAAAACTAATTAGAAAATCCTATTACATATGTTGTCAAATTGACGCTAGATTGTCGGAAAAAGGATGCCTTTCTTACAGCTCATTCCACTGGGATTAGCAAAAACTAACAAGTAAACAGTCGTTAAAGTGGTTTGTCATTAGCAATCGGATATTATGAACCAACTAAACTAAAATATCATGATTTTGACTAATTATATTGTTCTATAATATTCCATCATAGCCAAATGGTTTTTGTTTGTATCCTAAGTAGAATCAATTCTGTTAACATGTTTAATACACTACCTCAAATTACAAATAGAAAAAAAAATACAACATGATAATATGGTGGAATTTGTAGTTTATGTGTTTCGTCAAAGAAATAAAGAATTAGATGCATTTAAAAATAAAGATTATATACTGTAGATAAATGAAATAAATTTTAGGAAAGAATATGAAATGCAATTTTTTCACGTAGTGTAATTTTTTTCCTGATGGTTCTTTTAGTAATTGGCGGGCGTGCTTAATGGATAAATCCCCCTCTGAAAGAAAAAAAAATGAAATCCAGGATGTAATCAAGGCAAAGAAAACTTTGTCAGACATTTTTATTATCTAGAGAAATGATGAATGTTTGTTCAGAGTTTTTTGAGGATCAAGAACCCTAGCAGCAAAAGGATGAAATTAGTGAGGTCCTACGTTTTCACTTGCTTGGAAGGCAAAATATTTAGAGTGAATGAACCAAACTTCCATTATTAGAATGAATAATAGAAATTATATCCTCTTCATCCGGAAATATATATGGATTGGTTAGTGATTTATTTTGATTAAAAACGTTGAGGCGTTGGAAGATCGATCAGGGCTATTTGTGCAAAGCCCATAAATCAAGGAGGATGATAGTTTACCGGTACGTATTGCATATAAGAAAGACTGAATAGCAAACACAAAATGAAATGACTTTATCTATCTAGACTTTAATTTAGACTGAATGAAATAGTCCTAGATTTTCACTTGCTTGGAAGGCAAAATTTGGAGTGAATGAAACTAAACTCCACTTGTTAGATTGAATAATGGGAATTTGGTTACATAGGTAGGGTTTCCTGTTCATTTGGAAATATATATATGAATGGGTAGTCATTTATTTAGATTAAAGAAATGTTGAAGCATTGAAAGATCGATCGGGGCTATTTGTGCAATGCCCATGGTGGCCTCCTAATCTAGAAGAGGAATCGCTCCTGGACTCCATTAGCTTTTTCTTTCAACTAAGTTTTCATTTGTTTAGCGAAAAATAAATAATTTGAAAAATACTTTTTAAAAATGATCACTTGTATCACTTGAAATAATTAGTCAATGGAAATTTTTTTCATTATCGATAATAATTTATATCAAAATATTTTCATGTATGATAAAAATAATTTTCATTCATCTATTATTTCAAATAATAGAAGCGGTCACTTCTAAAAATATAATTTTCAAATCATTCATTTTTTAAGAAATAAATGCACTTAAGATGGACTCTTTTCTTCTCATTCCCACTGGAAGACTAAATGCTTTGAGGTTTCCAGAATAATGAAAAATTAAGATGCACCGCTCAAAAACTAATTATGGTCCAAATTATTTTTACGATATACGTTAGCATATACATCTTTCTTTTAATTGCGTAGTCATATGGGGAACTACTGTTCATTTCCCCAGCAAAGCGACTGGCTCTTGGAAAATAGAGGCCTTCATTTATTCAATTTATCTTACCTGAATGGGCTCGAGAAATCATTGGAGACATTGGCTTAGTGTGAGCTCAATGCATTACAATAGTTAGATCATGCGGGTCTCACTCAAGATCTACCAATATCAGTTGAGGCATGGGCTCATTTTCTAATTGCCTCTTGTGGTCTAGAAAAATAAAATAAAATAATCCATGATTTCATTTTTCACAATCTACTCATTTTGTTTTTGGGATGAGATCTTTCAAGACATGCATTACTAATGTGATTCAATTTCCTCAACTTGGGGCCATGGAAAATGGAGGAAAAATTACCAAAAAAGTTATAAACATATTGCAATTATGTCTATTCATTCTTAAACTCTTTCTTTTTTGGCCAATTAAATCTTAAACATTTTGCATTTGTGTCAATTTAATCTATCTAGTCAATTTTGGCTTGTAATCACTCACATGAAGGCTGGCCATCCTACATGGCACTACCAACGCTGAAGTGAATAATTTTAAATAATATTTTAATATTTTGGAATTATTAATTTATTTTTTATTCTTTTCTTTTTCCTTTCTTTTCTTTTCTTTCTCTTTCTTCCCTTTCTTATTCCTCTAGCCAATCGCCAAACTAGAGGCAAGGGCCGATGCAATCTTGTCGACCCCTAGCGAAGCTTGTTCCCACCAACCACTAGTGAGGGTGAGGTTGGCCTCATAATGGTTGGGTGAGGCCACCTTGCTAAATGCGGGCAAAGCTTGCCCCTATTAACCCTCACCTCTCACTAATTTCCAAAGTCCACCGACTGACTAGAGGAAAAAGGAAGAGAAAAGAAAAAAAAAAGGAAAAAGGGAAAAAGAAAAGAATAATAAATAAATAAATTCAAAAAATATTAAAATATTATTAAAAATTATCCACGTCAATGTAGGATAACTATATCCATGTCAGCAATTTTGGTCAATATTGATAAGATCGACTGAATTGACACAAATCTTAAAGGTTTATAACTTAATTGACAAAAAAAAAAAAGGTATATGACCCAATTGGAACAATTGTAATAGATTTAGGACTTTTTGATCATGCACAATTGCAATAGATTTAGGACTTTTTGATCATTCTCCCAAAAATAGAACTTCTAGGACAAAAGGAGCACAATCCCGTCAAGTTTAGGATGCAGAAAGGTTATTTCCTTCACACAAGCGCATGAAGCTCCCAAATAATGTGAAAAAATCTCAAGTTAGTCTTGTCCTGCCCAAGTTTTTTTCTGATCGCAGCAATTTGTCCTTTTCTTCTTCTTATCCTAAGAAAAGAGGCACATCGATTTTGTGGGCAAAGTTTATATTATGGAAAAAATCCATCAATGGAGAAGAACAATGAAATCAAACTTTAAAGTGTGATAATACTTTCTTTAAGAATTATTTGCCCATAATATTACTCATGATTATTAGCAAAAATCCTCATAAATAAAACAAAATCTCAATGACAATATCAAATAGCAATTCAGGTATTTTTGAAGGATCTCTCAAAAGAAAACAATAGAAAATAATGGTTGTATTTTTCTTTTGGAAGAAACTAAAATGGAAGAAGATGTTATTGAATAGACACGTTAAGTAATTAATAGCAAAAAATAAGAAATCATATTCGAAGATACACAACATTTCAAAAATTAAGAAATTATGTCTGAATAGATATGATATCTGAGATAATCGCTAGCTAAAGTAACAAAATTCGAAATTAAATAAATATAAATATAAAATAACTGTAAATCTTTTCAATTGAACACTATAGTTAATTCTTTATAATTATTGATTTGGATATTAATAAATAAAAAATAATGATCGTTGATTAATGTCAAATCTTTTCAACATGGGCACTCCCATCCTTTCGATGTTGGGACAAGTCACCTCTTACCAACAATTTATCTAGTTGAAACTTAATTGTTTAATCAGTTTTCTGATTTCAAGTCCATCTTATAAGCGGTTCAAAAAAAAGTCCTTATCAACATTGGTTTTTTAAATCACCTAGAAATCGCACTTTCAAAGGTATTGAATCTGTTTATACTTATCAGGGAGATTTTCGGTACTTTATTCTAACATGCAGTTGCACTTTTCATAGAAGATTACAACTTTGTTGAAGAAAATTGTCTCATGACCGACAGAAAGGACCCTCACTACCACCTAACATAGCATTTATTTTTTGGTCTAAAGAATCAGATAACTTTGCAAATGGTAGTAGGTTCGGCATCTTTATGAAGAGAAAGTCCACATAATATAGATAAGTTCACAAAAGATGCCAAACAGTGCCCTCATGATGACCCACCTATGTCTTGTGGGATTCGAGGAAAGAGATGAAATTTCCGAATAAAGACAATGATTTCCCCAATGAGACTCATGATCCAATGCATTCATCTCTAATTGAAATCCGCTTCCTAGGAAGCAATGTCCAAACTCTAATCTTCCTCGCTTCCTCGCGTTGTTTGCGTACCTAGCGAAGGATGAACAGGATTCAAGCCTTAAAAAGATAGCCGAATATAGAGAAAGCATGAAGGGACGAATAGGAGAAGAACGAACAGAGGATAGAGTAGCCTTAATGGTGATCTCCTAGTTCCTGGTTTTCTAAAGATGCATCCGGACAAATCGATAAAAGAGACAATACACGCTAATGTCGGAATATACAACCTTAGGACGGGTCATAGTAATTAAGTACCGAAACATCATAATGCAGAGTGATGTTATAATACATTATCATAATCAAGTGCAAAAATGGTGTAAAGCAGAAGTGTGCACCTAAAAATTTTCCAAAGATAAATTGAATGAACACTGGCGTAAGTTCCACGGGAAATGGATGAGCCAAGAAGGAGGCGGACGCGTGATTTCCATTACATTACAGAGAAAGTGACTTTGCTACTTTTGACTCACCCACTTTGATGACTAAAAATCAGCTTTAATCCTGCCTTTAAAGAAAAAATAATAATAAAGTGAGTTACGATTCTTGTGGATCTCCTGTGGATTGTGCTCCGGGGTGGGTTAGAAATTGGAATCTAAAAGAAAACTAAATAAATTTGAACCTTTATTACAAAAAACAAATGTTTTTTTTTTTTTTAAAACTCAAGATGAAAAGATCGACATGGTTTGTCAACTAAGATAATGCGACAGAGGTTAAATATATTTTAGCCTAATGCTGATTACATCTACCATAGGTTCAATCCCTTAAAGTTGGCTCAAAGGGTCGGGTAGTCGAATATTATTATCTTGAGAACTGGAGCTACATGTTCAGATCTCACCAAAACTGCTCTAAGTTGGGGTCATTTGCACAAACAAATGCTTGTACATAACTGAATCATGGGACTTGCTGAGTATTGCATGAGCCTTCAAGTAGATAGGGCTCCACGCTCATGCATATGAGTAATGAAAAAGACAAAAAAAAAAAAAAGCATTCATCCAGAACATTTCAGCCCCATCAAATTTCAATTGTTATGAGGATATGAGATTGGATTCTTTGGAACACAAATCCGTCATTTACGGAAGCAATGTCCGTGTTATTCGAAGTCCTCTAGCTTTTTCGAAGGTTGAAGCATTTTTTTAAGCTAAACGGGTTATTCAATTCCATCGGGAGCTACAAGAAGCTTCAAAGAGGTTTCCTCCTCAAAATTTGTTTCATTGTCTTTTACAATGTCATGGGAGATCATTATGGAATTCTAATGTTGTTTAATATTAATGACGGGCAAACAAATTCTTTTAATTAGCCAAGAAGAAAAAGATACTGTTAGATGACTTAAGTAATTTTCCACTTATTAAGATTATCATCAAGCAAGGATTACTTAAAAGATTTAATTTCGGTTGGGGAGATAAATTTATCATTGCTTTCTAAAAAAACACCAGTAGTATATAAAGAAACTCCAGACCCGTATTCGCGATGACCTTATTGTAAGAGCAGAGTTCTACCAATTGAGTTATATCCCTCGAGCCAAATGGAGTCTGCATGATTCTTTTCTTTTCCTTGATGCAATTGAGCCATTACAGGTGTGCAATCGGACCAGGTATACCTAGGAACCGGACCGGCCCACCCTAAAAACAGGGTCAGGAACTGGTTCCTTTTGAAACCGGTCTGGGAACCGATTCCCAAAATTTGGAACCGATTTAAACCGGTCCAGGAACTGGGTCCGATTGATTACCCACCCAGGAACCAATTCTCAAACCGATTTTGAAACCGGTTTGGGAACCGGTTTTGTAAGTATAGGTCTAAAACCCTATTTTTTTTCCCTTATTTCTATTTTTACTCCCGCAATCGCACAAAGTTTTTTCTCTTGGCTCTCTCAAACACGCATGGCACTTATCCTTCGTCGTTCCTCTTCCTCACTTGCTTCCCTCCCTCTCACACCGTCCGACGAACGGACGGTGTTCGTTGCCGCCAAATTCTTGTGTACCACGTGAATTGGCTTGCCTAATTTCTCTTTTGTAGGAGGAATTATGCTTGCATAAATAAGTAGCTTCATGTAATAATTGTGGGAATAAGACTAATATTATACCTATGTTTGTTGTTAATTTTTTGCCTTATGATTTTATTTATTATAATTAGCCCTGTGGATCCTTAATTTTTTTGTTTAATCAAAAAGTTCATATATTTATTTATTACAGATGCTTAATGTTTCGATACCAATTATGAAGATTACGTTATTTTCTCACATATTAATATAAAATTTGAAATGGTATAGGATATTGGGAGATTGCAAAACAGGTTCCAATAGAAATAGGGTTGACCTTGGAACCGGATCAAAAATCATGATGGGTCAGATATAGGGTCCAATACAAACAAGGTTGGGTACAGGGTCTAAAAAAGGGGAACCGGTTATAACAAGGTCGGGTATAGGGTCCAGGTCTAAACCTTACCCACCCTAGACCCAATCACCCCTATGAGACATCCCCAACTTGACCAAAGAGATCTCGCCCGTTAAGTAAATTGTTGCACTAGAGCCATGGTTTCATTTGTAAGGATATCCGTTCCATGCGCTCAGTAGGTGAATCCAATGCTGAGAAGATTTCTTCACATCATGACAGATCATCCAAAAATACTCGAAGCACTTGTTTCTCTCATTGCAACTCCATCTTCTTTAACCCCTTCAGATTTTCGTATTTCAAATGCTTCTAAGATAGACTATCTCTATGAAGTCTCTCTTAGTGATGAAACCAAGATCTCTGAAACTCAACTTTCACTAATGAACCCCTATTCTACTTTTGCTAAACCCACTTCATCATTTTCTCCCATCTGCTCCATCCGTCAACTCATTCGCCAAACTCCGAATGAAGTAAAAGAGTACGTTCAGTCTTCCAAGTTCGATCAACATCATATTCCTGCCACTGAAAATGAGTACTTTGTTACTCTTCAAATCTCTCCAGAGTTTCCCAAACAGTGGATTCAGCAAGAATATTCTCATGTGCATTATGGAGCTATTCGCTTTGCTCTTACTTTTCATGGTCGTAAAGGCTTGCCAGTTGTGGCAAGAATTGCTCTATTGGATACCAGATCCCTAGAATACCAACATGCTTGCATTGGTACTGTTCAAAACACTTTCAATACTGGAACAGTTTTTATGACTCTGTATCCAAACTTCAATATTTCTCTTTCAAACCCACAGTTGCTCTCTTTTCTAAAAGTCCAAGTTCAGCTTACTAGAGCTCCCCAAACTGCTGATTCTATAGCAGCAACACTGCACTACCAGATAGTTTATCGAGTACAGAACTATGATCTTGACCTAAATTTCTACAATGGGAATGAAGATGCTCTATTCATTTCCATGCAGAATGATCAAGCATCTTGTATTCATGTTCCTAGAAAGATCCCGAAGGAAAAGTTAGCCAAGTTTCTTCTAGAAACTTGGATCACTAACTATGAAAAGTTGCATCAGAACAACAAGCCTTTTCAGTCATTGGACTCTGAGTTCGTCAAAAAGAAAGATGGAATTATTTCCATCAAATTTGGCAAGGAAAAAGAAGAGAGTCATTCTATCTTCCAGACCCTCTTCATGATTAAACCATGTGTTCCTGAGTCAATTTCTGAGCCAGATCCAAAAAAACTTATTAAATACTTCAAAAGTGATGGACATCTTGTCCATTACTACAAAGATAAGTATGGTCACTGTTTTTGGTATCATTTTTGCCAATGTTCTTATTATACAAATTCTCCTGACGAGGTAGACCCATTTGCAAAACCTCCACCTCTAAGGAAGCACAAAAAGCCAAAGGATCCTATGTACCAAAGGTACTTGAATGGAGATCCCTCTGTTGATACTCTTGGTGAGTGTGATAAATTCTAGTTTATGGTTTCTTATGTACCAACTCCACCACCAGAGTTCAATGTTCCTCCCTCTGTATCACCAAATCCACCATCATCACCTCCTCCATCTCCTCCTCAGAAAAAACCAGCTATTTCTCCATTTTATAAGCCAATTGTTAAGTGGGCAAAGAAACATTCCTACCCACTTGAGATTCCAATAGAAACACCACATAGCTCTTCCATTGCCATGTTTCACGAAAGAGACTTTCCTCCTCTTGTTCGGGAAAGTTCCAAACTCTCGTTTCCTGCTTTAGAAGAGATTATTGATCCACAAGCCAGATATAGGCATGTCCCTAAGATACCTACCTCCACTGATGTGGATGAGCATGAAAGGTAGAAAAGAACTCATATTGCTGAAGCTGTCCTAAATTAGCAATCGGAGACTCTTCTAGCACATAACAATGCATTCAAAGCAATTGATTTCAAGATTGGGAATGTGTAACAAGACTTGCGAAGATATGATGAAATCACCAAGAAGATGCCTTTAGATTTTCAGAAGAGGCTTCATACCTTGGAATCTGGACAACATTTGGGGTATCATCATCTTGAAAGTCCTAAAACTGAAATAGAAAAACTCAAAAGACAAATCTAGATCCTTGAAGAAGGAAGACTCAATCCATTTCCAACCACTTTGCAAACAGAGCCTTTCTTTCCTCCACCACCTCAGACATCTATCTTTGCTACTATTACAGATATTTCTGTCAAACAAGATAAGACAGATGTGGCTGAGATGCGAAATCATCTCAAGGAACTGTATTGAATAAGGAAAGAAAAAGGAAAGGAGAAAAAGTCTGAAGAATCTTCACTTGTCATAGGAGAAAGGCCGGACCAATTGATGCTGGCAAATCCATTAGAATCTTTCTTAAGAGATTTGGGTAATCAGGAACCACAACCTGATCCTGTTACTCAGCAACCTCCACCACAGATTAATCTTGTCATCCCAACAGACCAAATTCTATTTCCAACAGAATCATCATTTCCAAACATCTTTGATATTGAATCAAACTCGGTATCCCTCTCATCTTCATCATCTTTCTCACTCCCTTCCATTGATTCCTTTCTCATAGCACCAGTAACTTCATCAATATTCATGGCCGATCCTCCATAACATAATATGGAATCAAACTCTTCTGAATCAGAGGTCGTCCAGCCAATTAATCCCTTCCAAAATATGTCTACTTCATCAAAACAGTTTTTCACTATTGATGACATCCCTTATCACAAATGGCTAGAAAGACTTGAAGAATTTCATACTTGGCTAAATAGCCAAGCCATTACCAACTCGGACAAGTACGATGTTCTTTTCAATTTTGTCACAAGGTTTACAGGCAGCCTTAAACTTTGGTGGCAATCTGTAGGAGAACAAGACCAACTTCATTTTTTACTCTCGCCAAACTTTCAGCATGCCATTACCCTTCTATATCACTCTTTGTGGGGAAACCCATTGACCTCATAGAGCTCAAAAGAAGAGAATTTTTCGAAAGAAGAAGCTATCTTCTTCAGAAAATACATCTTAATAAGCATTATCGTGAAATGCTTAAGCTCTTTTATCAAATTAGAGCTGATGCAAATTTGAAGCATGTCTTCCTGACCTCCATTCCCAAAGAATTATCTCAAACAGTAGAGAGAACATTTCTCTCCAGACAAAAGAGGATCTAGGATGTTCCATTGGGAGAACTCCAACAAGAAATCCATTTGTGCTTGAAAGAATTGTGTATAAAGCGACAAATGATCTAGACTTATGTCAATGACAACAGAGAACTTGATAGAGCATGTTCTTGCTAGAACCTAAAGATCAAATGCTCCAAGAAAGATTGTGATGGTTCTTGTGGAAAATCCTCTAGAAAAAAAAGAAACACTTCAAAAAGCTCTGGATAAACAAATCCAGGCATGACTCTAAGCACTTCCAAAGAAAGAAGAAATGACGATACCTACACAAAAGGAAAGATCGCTCAGACCACAAAAAGTCAAATCGATGCTTCATCTGCAACTAAAAATGACATTTTGCCAAAAATTGTCCTTAGGCAAAAAAAGGTCAGAGCTATTTGATACATCATATGGAAAATGAAACTGGTATTTCTCTTGAAAATGATGATATCGAATCTTTATTTTCTACAGATGAAGAACCATGTGAACAAACCCTTTGTGTCATCCCCTATTATCAAACTCCTAGTGAAACTGATTTGAATTCAAATCCTAAAGATATCTTTCACATATCTCTTACCCCTTCAGAAGAAAGCACGAACATATTTTCAAGCCAAACCCATTGTCCCCATTTCCTTGTGAAAATATTCACTTCAAAGTTTGCCAAGCCAATCACCGTCATTGCTCTCATAGACACTGGAGCAGCTTCTTCAATTTTAGACACTAAAGTTCTTCCTGAAGAATATTGGACTTTATGTGTCCGATATTTTAATTCCGCTTCAGGAGATACTTTTTCTACAAATGTGAGAATCACTCCGATAACTGTCTAGTTTTTTTCACAGTGTTCCATCACCACAAAATTTTTTGGCTTTAGTCTTCCCAACAAAGATTTGATCATCGATTGGGACATTATTGAGATAGCTAGTATAAGCACTTAGAGGGGGGTGAATAGGTGTAAAAATAGTTTCTCGTTATAAGTGAGCAATATTATACAATAGAAATAAAGTTCGCCTTTTGTTACCACAACGAATTATGATCAAAGTAAAAGAGAGTAGAGAAGAGAAAATGAACACATAAATTATAGTGGTTCGGCTTATTCCAAGCCTACATCCACTCTTCCGCACTGACAGCCCACCGGCTAGATTTCACTATGAACAAAAGAGTTGTTACAGCAAAGCTCTCCCTTGATTCCACAGTGTAGATACTCTACCACACTTCCTCAAGGTTTTTCAAGAATATAGATTCTCTTTTGCGTACAAGATTTCGCTCAGCAAATGAATTGACTAAGAACAAAGAGCTTCACACTTTGGAATTCTTCTATCGCGCACACACTCGAACAACTGGAACATCTTCCTTTTATACTCATTTATGCCATCATACCCGTTGGCACTTACCAAAGGAATTCTTCCAATCTTCCCGTTGGACAGAATCAATTAGAAAGATCATTCGAGCTATTTAAGGAACATGACAATAGCCCATCAATCCTGCTCGCCCATACAATCAGGATCTTGGTTTCCATAAGTAGAACCTTCCAAGTATACTTCGCCAATCATCGGATCCTTAATCAATCTTGATTCGAATAAAGGATTCCGTTATGTTATATCCAGCCAAGAGATCTTCGTCAGTCGATAAGGTCAAATCATTAACGAAACATCCACTCCTGGATAGACCTTCTTCGACAAACTAGAAACTGTCAATGAGGATAAGCTTTGAGTCTTGAGTCTGGTAATCCAGAGGTCTTCAGACTTTAAATAGAAGAGTCCGCAAATCTTCAGACTAGACTGATGGAAACGTTTTGTCAGCTTCAAAACACTCCATGAAGATTTCTCCAACAATCTCCCCCTTTTTGATGGTGACAAAACTTTCCTATAGATTTGGATAACTTTGACTACAAAATATTACTCAAGCAAATATGGATATCTTATAAAGATAAATGACTTAAAGATAACACTAGAATCTGCAACCACAGAAAATAGGTTAGTCTTGTGTATGAGTAAAGCCATAAGATATCAATAGTATTTAAGATAAACAGCCAATGCCAAATCCAGTCCACAGCCAGACACAAAAGTCAAGTCAAAACAAACATCAAAACAAATTAAGAGTTCTAGTTGAAAAAGTTCAAAGTTCAAAGTTCAAATCTGCATCCCATCTCTCCCCCTTTTTGTCATCATTAAAAAGGTAGAAATGGAAAGAGAATGGAATCAACATTGCTTGGGAACACGAACAAGCTGGAAATCTCCCATTGACTGGACAATGCCTTCCAGCTTTTTCAACTCTTCCTTCAGTTGAGCCACATCTTCACCCTTAGCATTTGCTTGAATCTGAAGAGCAAGAGCTTGGATCTGATCATTCAAAGAAACTGAAGAAGCTTGACTTGCAGTCTGCAAATTATGTACTTCGTATCCCAAAGCATATATCCGACCCCGCAACTCTAAGAGAACATCAAGAATTCTGCGAAAATCTGCTGAATTATCGCCCGCAACGTCTTGGCTTCGCACGATCAGATGGAGTAAAGGCAGACGATGGCAAATCAGCATAGTTACACAGATTGGGCGATGAAACATCATGTCCCTCCTCAGGAAATTGAGAGGCATAGATGTCCTCTAGATCTGCTGGAGAGCGGCTTACTCCTTCACTGGTGGCAGGATATGAGGACATTCCTCTTTTCTGACGATCTCCCCTTGTTTCCATGCCTTCAGGTGGAGAAGAGTGTTCCTCATGCTCTGCTTCCTCTTGATCTCCTTTCTCCTCTTTCTGCTTCTTCAATTCTTTCCTCCTCAGCATCTCTTTCTTCCGTTTCTCTCTCTTCTGTTTCTTTCTCCTCTGCTTCCAAATTTTCTCTTTCTTCAGTCCTCTGGTCTGTCTCATCTGTGTCTTTCTCTTGTCGTTCTGTTGATTCTGGAACAGAACGACTGAGTTTCTTCAATGCCATTGCAAAAATGGTGACGTCATCCTCATCTTCTTCATCCTCAACGATGAGAGCTCTTCTTTTCTTGGATGGAGCAACCATGGGCTCCTTCCATTTTCTTTTTGCTGCCGAAGAGATTTGATGAGTCTTGGCAGGGGTTTTCTTCTTGAATTTCTCCAACGCCTTTTTGAGTTCCTCCAGACGTAGTTTAGACACCATTTTCAGTCCCACTACCATTTGATCACACATTCTAACACAGAGAATTCGGGGAGGCTGAATATTCAAATGTCTGAATAACTTGGTCCCAAGAGCTGGATAAGGAAGTTGACCATTGTCCTTCACCGCTGCTCTATACATGTGGAATATAATAGTGTGAGGAAGAGAAAACTTTTTTCCCAGTATTGATGGCATACATCAGTTTTGCCTCTGAATTTGAAACATCAGTCTTTGAAGTAGATTTTGGTCTGAGGTAATTAATCACAATCTTGTGAAACAAAATGTTGAACGCACTCATCCTCAAGTAGGAAATCTTTCCCTCCGTCCTTCTATCCTTAACCAGTTCCAACGTAGCACGAGCAATAGACACATTGATAGGTTGATATCTCCCTCTTTCAACCCCAATCACATCAGCCAACATATCTACATCCACCACATATTCCTGATCTCGGACACTAAAAGAGAATCTATTCGCATCCAGGAAACTGAGATTCGAATAGAAATATGCAGTGAGTTCAGCATAGACTTCTGTAGATTCAAAACAAAACTGTTCAAGTTGAAGAAGACTGAATTTTTCCGTCAAATTGACGTTGACAAAGTCAAGGAAATCAAAATCCACACTTCTAGGGTGCATCACCCCACGCTTCAACAACTTAGAGTATAGATGCTTGTGTTCCTCCGATCGAAACAAGTCTGTCATTTTGCTCCGAATTTTTGCTGCAACACCCATTCTCGGTTGAAATTGACTGTACAACTTGTCATCATCATTCCCATCTGGCTTATTCAGCCCTCCAACACGTGGATCACTTGGGATATTAGCAAGGGCTTCTTCTGCCGACCCCGCAGGGGCAATTCCCAAACGTTTCATATTTCGTAAGAAAAAGTACTCATTACTATACCCTTTGTCCTTAAGAAACTCATCGATGTAGTTCAATGGAGTACCGCTCCTCTTTAAAGCACGGTAAAGCTTATAAGTAAAATAGGGCTTATGAATTCTTACGGGTTCTGCGCATTCGATGATTTCTTTCTCTTCTCGATGAGCAACATCCTGTGGTCTAGATGGAGGAGAAGGATGCTGCTGAGAATGTTGTGGGCTCTGCTGTTGACTATGAGACTCTTCTTCCTCGGTGAGATCAAAGTGTGTAGGCCCCTCACGCATTTGCTGCGGTCCCCTGTTTGCGATCCTCGAAGACTTCATTTGAGACGGCATTTTTCACAGTCTTTGAAAGATTCCAAACTTGTTTTTCCCAAGAAAGATGATAACTTTTCAAAGATTAAACAAGAAAAGAAGACAGAAGTGGAAGATCGATGCTTTTTAGGGTTTTTGGAGTAAAACAAAGAGGAACCGATTGTATATAGGACAGTCGAAGAGAGGCATACAAAACGTCATAAAAGAAAGTAAAAAGATGCATTTTTAAAAAATAACTGCCTTTTTAAAAAATTAGATAACTGTTGTTTAAAATTAACTCCATTTTTGAAAAAGAAAGATTGCAATAATCACGGAAATTAAAAATAGCAAAAATCAATTATGGACAGATGATCGTACATTTTCGAGATTTAATATGAGAGAGAATAAAATAACTTACAGTCAAAAATCTCGATTGTCTAAGTCTGAGAGTCTCTAGACTTTTACTTCTTCAAACCTCAAGATGTTAAGTCTGGAACGAATAATTTCAAATTGATTTTTCTCCAAAGGCTTTGTAAATATGTCCGCTAGTTGATTCTTTGAGTCAATAAACTGAATCGAAACTTCTCTATTTTGAACATGATCTCTAATGAAGTGATGTCGAATCTCTATATGCTTTGCTCTTGAGTGAAGAATTTGATTCTTGGTAAGATTGATTGCGCTGGTGTTGTCACACTTAATTTCCGTGTATGAATCTTCAATTCCAAAGTCTCTTAGCTATTGTTTTATCCACAGAATTTGTGAACAACAACTTTCAAGAGCTACATACTCTGCTTCTGCTGTAGAAAGAGCTACTGTATTTTGCTTCCTTAAGAACCAAGACACTATCCTGCTTCCAAGTAGTTGACAGGTACCCGATGTGCTTTTTCTATCAACTCTACATCCGACGAGGTCTGCGTCTGAGTATCCAAGAAGGGTAAAGTCTCTCTTTTTAGGATACCAAGGACCAAAGTTTGAAGTAGATGCAATGTATTTGATAATACGCTTTGCGGCACTTAGATGAGATTCTTTAGGGTCTGCTTGAAATCTTGCATAAATGCAAACACTAAACAAAATGTCAGGTCTAGAAGCAGTAAGATAAAGAAGTGAACCAATGATACTCCTGTATAGCTTCTGGTCAACTTTCTTTCCTCCTTCATCTTTGTCTATCTTCAAGGAACTTGACATTGGTATGTCAGTATTTTTGCAATTTTCCAGTCCAAACTTTTTGACAAGATCATTAGCATATTTTTCTTGATGAACAAAAGTTCATTCCTTCAATTGTTTCATTTGAAGCCCGAGAAAGAAGGTTAGTTCACCCATCATGCTCATTTCAAATTCATCCTGCATAGACTTAGAGAATTTCTTGCATAGACTTTCATTAGAGGATCCAAAAATAATATCATCTACATATATTTGAACAAGCAGAAAACTTTTTCTTTCTCTTTTGATAAATAGAGTTGTGTCTACTTTACCTTTAACAAAGCCGTTTTAAATTAAAAACTTACTCAGTCTGTCGTACCAAGCTCGAGGTGCTTGCTTTAAACCATATAAAGCCTTTTTCAGTCTGAATACTGAGTTTGGTTTCCTTGGGTCTTCAAACCCAGGTGGTTGTTCCACATAAACTTCCTCATGAATAAATCCATTCAAGAAAGCACTTTTGACGTCCATTTGGAATAACCTGAAATTCTTATAACAAGCAAAAGCAAGTAATAATCGAATTGCTTCTAACCTCGCTACTGGTGCGTAAGTCTCATCATAGTCTATCACTTCTTCTTGCGTATATCCCTTGGCCACAAGTCTTGCTTTGTTTCTTACTACTTTTCCTTTCTCATCCATCTTGTTCCTGAAAACCCATTTAGCTCCAATAATAGACTTACCTTTCGGTTTATGAGTCAATTCCCAGACATCATTGATACTGAATTGCCTGAGCTCTTCTTGCATAGCTTCGATCCAGATTTCATCAGATAAAGCTTCTTCTATGCTTTTGGGTTCTATTTCAGAAATAAGAACCACAGCACTAGACTCTTCTCACCTTTTGGATATTGTGCGAATTCCTTCATTAATATCACCAATAATGAGATCTTTGGGATGACTGGACTTATGCTTCCAGTTGTTGATTGATTTGTTAGATTGTTGATCTTTTTCTTCAATTGAGTCTTCGACAATCATTTGTTATTGGTCTTTTGAAGTCTGAGCTACTTCTTCAGATTTAGACTTTGTAGAATCTTGAGCAGGTTCTGATTCTTCAAAATAAGTCTGAATAGATTCATTTTGCATAGAATCTTGGAATTTGACATTCATTGATTCCTCCACAGATTGAGTCTTCTTGTTGTAGACTCTGTAGGCTTTGCTTGAGGTTGAATATCCAAGGAAGATGCCTTCGTCTGATTTTTCTTCAAACTTACCAACTTGATCACTTGCATTTTTCAATATAAAGCATTTGCATCCAAACACATGATAGGCTTCTTTTCTTTGAATAACTCATAGGAGGTTTTTTTTTTTTTTTTTTTTTTTTTTTTTTTTTTTTTTTTTTTTTTTTCAGAATAGGCCTTAGAAAAACTCTATTAATGATATAACATGCTGTAGAAACTGCTTCAGCCCAAAAACGTGAAGAGATATTACTTTCAATTAAAAGAGTTCTAGCCATTTCTTGAAGCGACCTATTCTTTCTTTCCACAACTCCGTTTTGCTCTAGAGTATATGGAGAGGAGAACACATGCTGAAAACCAAATTCATCACGGAATTTTGTAAAATCTTGATTTTCAAATTCACCCCCATGATCTGTTCGTATACTTGAAATAACATACAATTTTTCATTTTTGACATTTTTAGCAAACTTTTCAAAGTAAGAAAAGGTTTCAGACTTACTTGCTAGGAAATATACCCAAGTAAATCAATAGTAGTCATCCACAATTACTAGGCAATATTTCTTACCTCCAATGCTCTGAGTTCTGGTTGGTCCAAAAAGATCCATATGCAGAAGCTGCAGTACACGATTAGTGGAAACTTGATTTATTGGTGTATAGGAGTTTCTTACCTATTTTCCCAATACACATGGTGTACATAGATCAGTCTTTTGGTATGACAGATAGGGTAGACCACGAACAAGCTTATTTGCTGAAATTTTGGCTATTTGCTTCATATTGATGTGCCCAAGTTTTCTGTGCCATAAGTTTGCTTCGTCTTGAATTGAGATTAGACATTGCGATTCATCTGGTTTGACATCCAAGAGGTAGATATTTCCATGTCTTCGACCCATGAATGACTGAGTAGAATCTTTACTAGTTCCTGAACATATTCCCTCTTGAAAGCTGATTTTGAAACCGGTATCGCACAGCTGACTGATACTAAGCAAATTGTAGTTAAATCCTTCCACTAAGGAAACATTACTGATTGTGAGGTTTCCAATCTTTACAGTTCCGAATCCCACAATTCTTCCTTTGTTGTTTCCTCCAAAAGAAACTTTTCCACCATTTACTTGAACGAGCTTTATGAAGCAATTTGAATCTCCTGTCATATGTCTTGAGCATCCACTATCTAGATACCATTTTACCTCCTTCTTGATAGTGACCTGCATTTAAAAAAGAGACTCAAATTTTCTTTGGTACCCATATTTCTTGGGTCCATTGGTGTTAGTATGATATGCGGTCTTTGCCCATACTTTCTTAACAGGTTTCCAAACCATAGGGCATTCTTTCTCAAAATGATCTGAACTATTGCACTTAGAACATCTTAGAGCATTACGACCTACTGATTTTACAAAAACTTTTTTGAAATGATTTTTGTAAGCATCTCTTGTGGGTCTTTGCTTAATTCTTTTCTTTACTTTAGGAAAATCAATTAAAGAAATGGTTTCCACTGTCATTCCCAAACCAGATTTATTGAAATAAGGTCTTTGTATTGAAAGAATTTTCTCAAGTTTTTCAGATCCTATAGAAAATCTTTTGGAAATATTTGATATGTCATTTTTTGAAAATGCATTTTCTTTCGAAAGGTCGTCTTCACTTTCTTTAAGAGTAGAAACATTCATGTCTAAACATTTAACATTTTCTTTCAAAACATTTTCCTGTAGTTTTAGTGCAGAATTTTCTTTTTTAAGTTCGGAAATCCTTTTAAGAGAGGTCTTGAGACTAAAACACAACTCATCAGTGTATTTAGAAACTTTAATAGGAATTTTAAAGTTACTCACCTCAAATTCACTATCTGAATCTGAGTGTGTCTCGGAGTTTGAATCTGAATCCGATTGTGCCATTAGACATATATTGGCGTAATCATCATCACTTTCTTCACATTCTGTATCACTCCAGGTTTCTACTTTTAGAGCCTTTCGATACTTTTCAGCTTTTCCTTTCTTCTTCCTTAGAAGGGGACAGTTGGGTCTGATGTGTCCATTTTTCTTACATTCAAAACAGACTACATCTCTATTGGATTCATCATCCTCAACAAACTTAATCTATTGCTTTTGAAAAATCTGTTTCTTTGGATTGAATCTTCTTCCTTTTCTGTTCAGCTTTCTGAATCTTCTTATCATGAGAGCAAGCTCCTCATCATCCATATCGTCTTCAGAATCTGTAACATCAGAATCATCATTGAATTTTAATGCAATGGATTTCTTACCTTTAGGATCTTCGTCTTCATTGATTCGCTCCACTTCATAAGACTGAAGAGTCCCAACCAACTCATCGACAAATAGTGGCATAATTCTTTGTGTCTCTCTTATTGAGGTCTTTATGTGATTCCAATCCTTGAAGAATCCACGCAATAGCTTGTTTACTTTCATGGGATCAGAAATTGGTTGACCTTGATTTTCAAGACCATTCACGATTTCTGTAAAACGACTAAACATGTCAGTTATAGATTCTCCTGATTTCATTTTGAAGGCTTCGTATTGACAGAATAGAATGTTGATTATGGTTTCTTTCACTCGATCAATTCCTTTATAGGTGATGTGCAATCTATCCCAAACTTCTTTGGCTGTAATACAAGAGGATATTTTGTTATATTCAGTAGGTGACAAAACACAATATAAAAAATAAATTGCTTTTGCATCAAGAGCTTGTCTCTTGGTTATCTCTTCCTAAGTCATTTCACTAGACTCAACAGCTTCTTTTCCTCTTTCTGAGACAGATACGGCTTTAGGAATGATTCCTTTGTCTACCACGTCCCATTTCAGAGGATCATTTGATCTTAGGAACGCCTTCATCTTGTTTTTCCATATATTGTATTCATTTCCATCAAAGTAAGGCGGTCTGGTATTATTTTGCCATTCTACCAGCCCTGGAGCCAACATACTAGCCATGGATCTTTAACTCTGAAGTAAAACACTTCAAACAAAGTGAGTACACAGGCTCTGATACCAATTGAGATAGCTAGTATAAGCACCTAGAAGGGGGTGAATAGGTGTAAAAACAGTTTCTCATTATAAGTAAGCAATATTATACAATAGAAATGAAGTTCGCCTTTTGTTACCACAAAGAATTATGATCAAAGAAAAAGAGAGTAAGGAAGAAAAAATGAACACATAAATTATAGTGGTTCAGCTTATTCCAAGCCTACGTCCACTCTTCCGCATTGATAGCCCACCGGCTGGATTTCACTATGAACAAAAGAGTTGTTACAGCAAAGCTCTCCCTTGATTCCACAGTGTAAATACTCTACCACACTTCCTCAAGGTTTCTCAAGAATATAGACTCTCTTTTGCGTACAAGATTTCGCTCAGCAAATGAATTAACTAAGAACAATGAGCTTTAGACTTTGGAATTCTTCTATCGCGCATAAACTCGAATAACTGGAACGTCTTCCTTATATACTCCTTTATGCCATCATACCCGTTTGCTCAAAAATGTTTTCATCCTTTATGGAAAAACTCAGAGTTCTTTATTCGCATTCATTTCAAAAAGAATGAAGATATCAATCCAACCAAGGCGAGGCATATGGGGATGAATCCAGAACACCTGATTTTAGCTTAAAGGGAATGTTCAGAACTGTTGCAGCAAGGCCTTATTAAAACTTCCAATTCTCAATGGGCTTGTGAAGCCTTTTACGTCAACAAGCGTGGTGAGCAAAACCAAGGAAAGATGAGATTGGTAATTAATTACCAACCTTTTAACTTTTTTCTCCAAGATGATAAATTTCCTTTACTCTCTAGAAACTCTCTTTTTGCTAGATTATCCAAAGCCTAAATATATTCCAAATTTGATCTCAAAGCCAGATTTTGGCAATTGGGCATTCATCCTGAAGACAGACCCAAGACAGGGTTCTGTATCCCAAACCACCATTTTCAATGGAAAGTTCTTCCTTTTGGTTTAAAGATAGCTCCATCACTATTCCAAAATGCCATGTGTCGAATTTTCCAGCCGATCCTGTCAAGTGCAGCAGTATACATCGACGATATTCTGCTCTACAGTCCTGATGAGTAGTCACATTGCCAACTTCTTGAACAGTTTGCAGAAATTGTGAAAAAGCATGGAATCATGCTTTCTTAAAGAAAGATGAACATCGCCCAGACAAAAATTGAATTTCCTGGTATGCACCTTAACAAAAGGACATACTATCCAGGGTCACACATTGCGTAGGAATTGTTAAAATTTCTTGAAGAAAACTTCACAATAAAGCAAGTTCAGCAATTCTTGGGATAATTAATTATTTCAGATATTTTGTTCCAAATATTGCAAAGCTGCTAATCCCACTACAGACAATGCTGAAGAAGAATTCCCCACCTTAGGGAAAATCTCAAACGAAAGCAGTCGCTGAACTTAAGGAGATTACGCAGGCTCTTCTTCTGTTACAAATCCCATCAACAAGAAAGAGAATTCTCCAAACTAACGTCAGTGATGAATACTAGGCCACTATCATGTTTGAAGAGATTGATGGTAAGAGGCATCTGTGTGCCTACAAAAGTGGAAAATTTTCCCGAGCCGAAATGCATTACCATTCCACTTTCAAAGAAATCTTGGCAATGAAAAATGGGATTAAAAAGTTCGAATTCCATCTCATTGGCTATCACTTCCTAGTATAATTGGATATGGCATTTTTCCCTCATATGACCACATTCAAACAGAAGCAGGTTCCAAATTCCCAACTACTTCGATGGGCTGAATGGTTTTCGAAATACTTTTTTGAGACCAAACATATTGCTGGAAATAATAATGTGCTTGCTGACTTCTTGTCAAGACCAAAAGCACCAGCAGAAATCAACATGTATATCATAAGGCATGCTTTCCATACTCTTTATCACAATGAAAAGTACAAGATTGAGAAGATCAAAGACTAGCCAAGCTGGAGATACGCTCAGGAAATCATTGAGCAAATCCAGAATGACAGCCTCACTGAAAATCTGGATAAACTCATGTGACAATGCCACACAAATTTATTCAAGCTCAATGGAGGTTCGATTCTTTATCTTTTTAGATTAAATGCAGATTATCCGTTCATACATCCTCTAATCTGGAAAGAAGATGATTTACCTTATCAACTTCGATGGTTATTATGGTACTTAACTAATAAATACTTAATAGCTATTGAAATCCAACTAGAAGATTCATTGCCAACATCACCAGGATATTTGGACTCGGCAGAGGAAACATTGAAAATGAGAATGACAAAAATCTATTAAATTTTCTCAACTAGTTTTATCCTCCCACCCACTGGAAATATTTCTTGCAAAAAGAACTGAGAACCACACAACCAAACCCTAAGGTCCATATTATTTTGTTTTTCCGACGACAATAGGCTCTTGTTACTAATAATGGCAACATCATCAATACTCTCTTAAGTATAGGTACCTCTATCTATAAACATGTTCCATACAGTGCAGAAGCTCGAGTTCACAAGTCTTATCCAGGACCTGTTGGTTGCTGTAAACACCAATATAGAGAACTTCAAAGTGTTTTGTGCCAAGAAAATAAAACCATTCTTGAAGATGCATGGAATTATAATGTACCCACTACATGAGATCATTATGACTTAGCATCAGAAGCCAATGGAGCACTCAAGGAATTCAGACAAGCTGCATCATCACGAGAGCATGAAATGGCAGATGACATTGCACAATCTTCTCAAGACCCCTATGCTAAATAAGGAGGTCCTCTTTCCTAAGATCCCTATGACCAAGGACTTTTGTCCTCATCTCAATGCATAGATACATCCTTCTATGCACAACCCTCTAATTGGCCTCAGCCAAATAGTCTTGCAGACACTATAGATTGGGCTCAAGAAGAAGCATCCTTATCACATCAGCTAAACCAAATTCTTTCACCAAATGATCTTGAAGCACTTGAACAAAAATATGATGAACATCTTCTGGCGACAGTGCATAGCTCAGATGACTCGGACTATAACTAGAATGCTCATGACGGACGAGACCGCTGAACAATACCATTGTCCGTTCAAGTGCACTGTAGCAAGTTATTGTTCAATGCCACTATTCATACCATGCGAATAATTTCCTACCGAGATTTTCGAAAGCCTCTATTTTTTTCATAACCCGTGAACCTAGTCCTTGTTTGTGTGTGACCTCTTATTGCCTATAAAAGGTAAGGATGATGTAATGTGTTGGGCAGAGTCCCTTGTAGTAAAGTGAGTGTTTTGTGAAATTCTCTCTATGGCTTTCTAAACTTCTCTTTCTTTTCCAGCCTAGTAGGATCCTCTGAGAAATGCAACTCGGATAGTTAGAAATGTTACCATCCTAGTTTTATTTGGGTGTCTTTAGGTTTTGAACTAAATGGCAGAGTGATTTTCTGCTGAAAGGCTATCCCTGAAGAGCTTGAACTGAGTTGTTCGCCCACTGTGGGATGGCATACCTGCAGGAATAGATTCCTTTTCTGGAGGCTCATAGTTTAGAAATTGATAAATTGTGATATGTTATGCAAAACACACCAAACTCATTCTTAGTTCGAATTCCAACAAAAGAATTTGATATCAAATGTGTGAAAATAAAAAAATGGAAACTGAAAACAGTTTTTGTTTTCACTGACTTAAAGATGTTTTCTCAAATCAAATGGGTCGTAAGTGAACTTGACTCTAGTTATTTTCAATGAAGTTTCACTTGAAAATTTTTTATATGGAATAATAACTTATGAAGATATACTTTTCATCTACGGTCGTGTGAGCACTACAACCTCCATGGTTGTGGCGGCCGGGCTCTTCTCCAGCCGATGGATTGATTTTCAGAAAGAGAGGGAGCCCTAGCCATGGAAGTCGCAACCTCCGTTGGAGATCTGCAATCCCACGCGGCCAAGACCTTCATGACCGCGGGTTCAAATGAAATATTTTTAATGTCTCTTGCAATCAGATGCGTTACTTTTTTCTTTCTTTTTTTTTTGCCATAATGTGATTTCTGAATCAGCCATATTTTTAAAATATATTTTCCTAGTCTTCGCAATATGTTCTTTTCTTCTTCTTTTTTCCTTAAAAAAGGTACGTTGATGCCGTGGATAAGGTTTATGTAATGGAATCTTTAACTGTTCAAAACCAGTATTATCGAATTTGAAGTCCTTGATCTCAACATTTCTTGCTTATCACCTAGAAATCGCACCTTGGACCCGAGTATATCTGAAAACTGCTTTGTGTGAACTCTAGGTATTCCCTCCTAGGTGGGGAAGAAAAAATTACACTCGGGATTAAGGAACCCTTTAAGTGGAGAGGATAGTCTCTACCACACCTTGTAAGAAAGTCTTTGAAGAACTAGTAGGCCAATATAATAGTCGCACGTGCTAATGAAGGTGGAGGAGATGGGCGAAACACCCATTGCAAGGTTGACTTATGGTTTGCACAATGTCTCTCAACCAACTTGTTGGCCTTGTACCCTCAGTTGAGAGACATTGTGCGAATATGTTCATACTTTTTGCTTGTACACCCATTGTAAGTGATAGATTCGCACGATATCTCTCAACCGACTAGTCGGTTTTGTTATCAACATTTTTTTGCTTGTCACCTAGAAATCGCGCTTCAAAAGGTGTAGAATACTTTTCAGCAAGATATTCAGTACTCAATTCTAGAATGTAGTTGCACTTTTCAATAAAAGTTTATGACTGTGTTGAAGAAATTCTGGTCATCAGCGACAGCGAGGCCCCTCACCACTACCTAACATGTCCTTTGTTTAGGTGTCTACGAATCAAACAACTTTGCAAAAGGTGATCAGTTCGGCATGGTCATGAGTATGATGATTTACTGGCTACAGGGTTCGTCATGAAAGAAATAAATAAGGAGATGCGTAGAAGATTAGACATTAAATAGTAAATATAAAATGAAGTAAACTGTAGGAAAAAAATGAGGCTCTATTTGTTTTGCATAAAATAAATTATTTGGAAATATTTTCTTAAAATCAACTGATTGTTTCACTTAGACATAAATTATTGCCATTAATAAAAAAATTATTAACTAATCGTTTCAAACAATATGACCTATCTTTTTTTGGAAAATATTTTTTAAATCATTCATTTTTGTCCAAGATGCCACTTGAAATGCCTCTTAGTTGGGGTAACGATGTGTGTCTACAGGATAGAAAGAAAGATGCAGCTTGAAGATGCCTCGATGCAAAGCTTAGATGCAGACGACAAAGGTGGTTAGAACAATGTACTATAGATGTTTGCAAATTGACGTTAGAATAATGTAAAGAAGGGTGCCTTTCTAACAGCTCATTGACAGGGATTAGCATAAACTAACGTGCATATACTAGTTAAAGTTGTTTGTCACTAGTGATAGATATTCAAAACCAACTATACTACATTATAATGACTTTGGCCAATTATAATGTCATATAATATTGCATCGCAACCAAATGGTTTTTGTTTTTTTTTTCTTAGTAGAATCAAACGGGAAAAATGATGATGATGATGATGACAATGACGACGATGATGATACACAGTAATATGAAATAGTAATTCTAAAATGAAAATTTTTTTATGGAAGTATATGAAATGCAAAATTTCTACTAATGAGATTCTGTGCAAGGATTTTGCAAAGGTAATGCAAAATGAATTTAAACCAAGGCTGGGACATTCATTCACCAAGGAAAATATGCCTAGGAACTTGTAAATAAATGCGGTATAGAGAATTAGAAGAGGATGGACACATCCATGCCTCATTTTACCAAGCTGAACAAATATCAAAAGAGTAAACATGTAGACCCAAAGTTGCATAGAAGCATGCTAGGTTTACTCCTCCCCTTGATTGCATCTAGGCCGGATATATAATGCACAACGCATGTATGTGTGCTCGATACCGATCTAATCCTAAAGAATCATATTTTCATTGTTGCGAAGAGAATTATGCAATTCATTGAAACATTTCCTAACCTCGACTGATCTTGGTCGTGCTCACCTTCCATGAATGTCTTCATTCTCTTCTTGCTTGGAGTGGTCCTTGTATGGCATACATACATGCCATTTCCCGTAAGGTGGGTGAGGCCGGGCTCGTGGGTTTGGCCTGGAGCAACACAATGGGCTGGTCCACAAAAATTCGCGATCTTGCCTAATTTAATATTCCATGCGGACGTCCTATTTTAAGTAAAAAGTGACCCTAGTTTCTGAAAACTTAAAAAAAAATGAGAAGTCGATGTGTTTGCTTAGGGGTTAGATTCCGATTTACCGGCGAATTTAAAATGAGAAGGAGACGTTGGGGCAAAACGGTTAGCTGTCAATAACGGATACCAGCGGTGACATTACACCATAAATTCTAGGGTGTGTTTAGAGGATATTTTCTTCCTTTGAGGGTGGAGTAAAAATAAATTGTAATGGAATTAAGAGGCAGGGAAAATTCCAAATAAAGGTTTGAAGTGCCATCGTTTTGTTAAATAAGACCCGAAGTTGTTAAATTATCTCAAATAAAGACCTGAAATGACTAAATCGTTTCAAATAAGGGCCTTGGCAGGCCGGTGACTATTCTAACCATCAGAGAAAAGGTATTTTGGTCAAAAAATTGTAAATATATAATTTTTTACTTTTTTTCCTTTTTTCCTTTTTCTTTTCATTTTCTTTTCTTTTTTCTTTTTTTCTTTTCCCTTTCCTGGTTATCACCGTCAATAACCGACAAAGGTCACCCACCTCAAGTGACAGGTGAGGGTGTTCCTCACTAGATCCGACAAGGGCAACCCTTGTCGACACTAGGGAGGGCGGCCCTCGCCAACCTTTGCCAGATCTAGCAAGGGTGGCCCTAGCCAACCTTAGCTAAGTCAAGGGTGACCATCACCGATGTCAGTGAGGGTGGCCCTTGTTGAAGTCCAGTGACCTTCACTATGACTGACGATGGGAAGGGGCAAAAGGGGAAAAAAGAGAAAGAAAAAGAACTAAATAGAAAAAAATAAAAAATAAAAAATAAAAGGCAAAAATGCCCTTCAATTCGAGAGATTAGGCCCTTTTTTGAAACTGATATGCCTTTCTCCCAATGCCGCTATGCCCCTTAAAGAAGAAAATGCGAATCAAGTTATGTAGCTTCTCTACCTCTTGATCAAGTAGCTTCTCCTTTGTAAAGGCAACCATTCCTTTTCTATTTCCTACTAAGACTGCTACCGAGGGAAATGGAAAATTACTTTCTTCCATTTTGATTGGTGAACAACCGAACCCTTGGGAACCTTTTCACCCCCAAGATGTGATGAGTCGACATTAAGGTACCAAACGAATCTGTCAATAAGAGCTCTCGGGAGTCATCAATCTATTATCCCCGGCTTCCTTTCCTAGATCACTATGATTGACTTCCGTCTTTGTTCGACCAATCAGTCTCACAGTCAAGCAAGCTTATATCATTATGCTCATGAGTAGAATCTTGGCTTGAGCCTGCCTTCTCACACCTCTGTTACTCTTTAGGAGGCATCCCGTCATTTTAAGCCCTTATTTGAAATGACTTAGCTACTTAAAGCCCTAGTTGAGAAAATGGGAGCAATTCAAGCCCTTATTTGGGATTTTTCCTAGGTTTTACTAAAATTATCCAAAAAGTCCTAAACTTATTCCACTCTTGCAAATTCAATCTTAAATATTTTTACATTTTACTAATTGAATCCATCCAACCAATTTTGATCGGAATTCACTGATGCAAACCCTAGCCCAATGGCTAGTGCTAAAGTAGATAATTTTTAATAATATTTTTTGATTTATTTATTTATTTATTTCTGATTTTTTTTTAATGGCTATGGTCGATATTGGCAATGGCCGAGCAAGCTGGCCTTGCTTGCCATAGGGGAGGCCCGACTGGGCAAGAGTGAGCCCGTTGAGGGGAGACCTCACCCAAGTACGCCCAGGCGAGGTTGACCCTCGTAGGGCTCGTCCTCAACTAGGAGAGAGTTAGCCTCTCCCAAGCCAAATATGGCAAGGCCAATCGGCCCATCCACTAGCAAAAGGAAAAATAAAAAGAAAATAAAATAATTCAAAAAGTTAAAATATAATCAAACAATATTGTCTATATCGGTACTGACCATCATACGTGGCACTATTAGTGTCCACGTCAGCAATTTCAAGCTAAAATTAATGAGATGGACTTAATTAAAAAAAATATGAAAAGATTTAGAACTAAACTTGCATATTGAAATATTTATGACTGAATAGGCAAAAACGCAATAAATTTAGGACTTTTTGAATAATTTTCCTGTTTTTAAGATATTGGCCAAATGAAGTTTTCATTTGATCGGGCTCTAGTAACCCATTAAATCGTGTTTACTGGAAAAAAAAATCAGGCCAGAGAATGTGGATATGTATCAGGGACATATCAAGGTATTGTGGTATACAAATTTAATAAGAAAAAGGAAGGTAGGGGTGATATTGAAACAACTCTAGCACAATCCACGGGTATGCTAACCGAAAGTAAAATGACTTACATGTCCAATCATCTAATAGCCATTAATTTTGAGCTTCCGATGCCAAACCAACATCTAAATTCATTTCAATCGCCATCCAATTTGAGAAATAGTTTGCAAATCTCGATCCTGTCGGATCTCAATATACCTCAAATTCGCCGAATGCATCCACCCTCTCCATGGATAATGTCCAATTGGCACGTCGCCGAGAACACCTAACGATTTGCGTAAATCTCCTTCAAGCTCTCAAAGACTTTATGAAGTGTAATCTATCTTTGATTAGATGGATCTGTTTAATATAACTCTTACTTTTGACTCTAGGGAGCAAAAGATCATCGGTCTTATGGACGGAGGGGAGGAAATAGTTTAATCTTGCCCTTTTGCGAAGGGAAGAAAGGCTACAGGGTATCTGACATTGATGACAAATGGATGGTTAGGCCGACTTCCAGCGGGGAAAGCTAATTCAGTATTTGATTTGGGAACGAGTCGAGCAATTGAAACAGGAGAATGAATGCAGCTTCTTTAGATAATCAAATTAAATTTCAAGCCGGTCGATTGTTTCAAAGTAAATAAAATGCGGATATCAGGTATCATCTGCTGACTGGTCCCCTCACTTTGATTTTCTGATGATGCCGTCTCGAGTCCGAACAGCAAACCCAAATCGCACTTAAAATCAACCTCCAGTTCATTTAAACTCGCGATCAATGACTCTCCCTCCACATTACCAAACTGCCGCTAGCTCAACATCCCTACAATTTCTAGAATTCTAATTTCGAAACTACTGAGATCAAGCAAAAAGACCAACCGAAAGACTGACAAAAGTACGAACCCTAACAAAGCGAAAACCATAAGACTAGAATGAGTGATCATATATTTGTAATGTATAAATAACAAACATAATGCATTCGAAAAAAATATGCATCTTTTCTCCATGACTCTGGAAAATATCATTTCATATTTATTTTTTTCAGAAAGAGATAAGAAGCTTTTTTTTTAATAATTTTCCTCCTTGAGGAATGTTCCCAAATATAGTCAAATCATTATGAAGCAAGAAGCTTATTCTATAATGCTAATTTGCTAAAGTGCCTTCCACACTAGGGGTGAGCAAAGGTTCAGGTAAAATCGGAACTGGCTCAATCAGCTCTATTGCAAGCTGATTTCAAGGAGAATTGATTTAGTTCACGATCTCAAAAATTTCCAGGTTGATCAACACTAGCTTGATTCTCAATTTCGGCCTTTGAATTGGCAATTTTATTGAGAAATGAGACCAACCAAGGTGTCATAAGGAATTGGCTCCGGCCCTGCTCGTGAGTCTCCTCAAGTAAATGATGTAACGTCTAGGATTTTGGAGTACATTATGCCTTTGCCAATACTAGTTTCAGCTTTAGATTGTAAACCATCCTACCGTGTGAGACTAATGAACTTCAGCTTGTGAAAAGATCTGAACTTATTTTGGTATCATCGTAGTCGGAGTAGGTGACACCACCCAAGCTCTTTAGGTTTTGAAGTGGACGATTTCTTGTACATGCCTTTTTTCTTTTTTAAGGTCGTGACTTTCTTTACTTGAGGATTTTGCCTTCGTTTTTTCTGTTCTTCTGAATTGAGGAAGAAGTGGAGGATTTTTTGAACATATGGATCTCATTATGTCGATGAGTAATTTTTTTTTTCCAAACATAAGAAAATCATGTAAAAACTTACTTGAAATCTTAGTTTAAGCCCGCCTTGTTTAATAGTCTCGAAAGAGACGAATATTAGGAAAAGAAATTGTTTCTTTAGATAAAGGAAAACAAGTTATAATTGAACAATATCTCTCTTTCTAAAGAATCTTTTTCCAAACAAATTCTAGACCGGATGCGCATATGTGGAAAATGGCAACGGATGATAAGATAAAATCTATCAAGCGAAATAATACAGGGTCATTAACTAATCTTCCTCCTAACAATAGAATTATACATAAGGCAGGATTGGTGGATAAAAAGTATCGTAAAAAAGGAGGAGTCGATTACTTTGATGTTTATTCTCCGGTAAACAAGGCTCACAACAATTAAAATAATGATGACTTTTGGTTCTAAAGTAATTTGGTAATTCATCGAATGAACGTTAAAACTAATCGATGATTTCAACTAAGGGCGCGAATGCTAATTCTTCAATTCCTAGAAACAATTTTTATGTAGAAATAGATTTTTCAATTTATATTCCTTAGATGAGTTTTTGAACAAAAATACGCATTTGATAACAATACAAAATTTCTATTTCCAAAACAGAAATTTGTTCAATAAGCCTCAAAATTTCTAGGCAGTGGCTAGCGGACAACGGCTAGGGCGAGCGATAATAAGAGTTTTTATTTTTATTTCTATTCTAAAAATAGAAAAGTAGAAAATTTTTAATTCTCATTTTCTGACTTTCAGAGTTAAAAATTTGTCATAGAAATAAAATTCCAAACATATTCTTGAGAACAAAATAATAAAGAAACAAAATGGTTATTATTCGATCCCTTAGTATTTTTATTGTTAAATGTTAAAAAAATCGGCGTCAATGGCTTTAAAAAAAGTATTAGTACGGAGATTAGAAAATCTATATACTTCACTATTTGATGCATAATCCCAAAAAAAAAAAAAAAAAGTCTTTTCACCCTTCACGTTGAATTGACTGTTCACCATCCACATACTAGTCCCTCCAAGCATGTTGTCAGGCTTCTAGTTCCACAAAACTAGTCACCTTTTAGTGGTCCATCCAAGTTTTAAGGAACCTCACAACTTGTTCACCCATCTAGCCTTAGATACTCTTAACGTGTTATGTCTTATTCACCTTCTATGGAAGCAGAGCACTACTAACCTTTAGAGATACCTGTTCCACACTCCATCTACATATTAATTTGTGCGTCGACAAGTTGATTGATTCCACATAATCAATACGCATAGTAGTAGTCTATGATTGTTCTATCATTTTCAAAACCTCATAAGGGAATTTTTCTCAAATCTAAAAGGAGAGATATATATTTATTTTTTTTGCTTTGCATAATCAGAAAATTGATGTTGATTGTCCTTACAGTTTCTTTCTTAGCCACAAAACTGATAATTAGGTTTCAGAACCTTTGAAACTTTTGTGCAATTTCAATGGCAATTCCATCTCATTATATCCATGATGATCCCATTCATATCATGTGATAAAAGTGAGTTTTTGAAAATCGTCTTTTAGTAATTGGTATTTGCTTACATCTATTACAAAAGTAACGTTATTATTATTTTTTTTATTGAAAATTGAGTAATTTGGCAATGTTATCAATATGCTACTTTTGTTAGCTCTAGCTAATTGAAATATATTTTAACTGTATCAGTTACAAGTGAAAGTTACCATGGAACAATGAAATATATAAAGGTTTAAGGAGCATTTAAACATTGAAAATGTTGCTCCCTAGAAATGGTGTTAAATAAATATGGATAATATGGCATAAAAAAAATCTTTAAAAAATTATAAATTAGAAGTTTTTTATTTATTTAATAAATGAAGGTAAAAATAATTGAATCCTAACCACCCCTAACGCAAGGGAAGATGTTCGAATCCCCGCATCATCGCTAGTAGTCTTAAGCGCGGTGTCGTGGTAGTAGGTCCTACGCTAGCACTGCTCCAGGTTTACCTCGCCGGCTGTCGACTGTACGAGTTCCCGGGTTACCAAAAAAAAAAAATACTTGAATCCTAGCAGCTTTCTACATGCCGTTTGAATATGTTTATTATTGTTTTTTAATTATAAACAAGAAAATCATTTAACTTATTTTAAGAAGATCATTCAACTTATTTTTAGTTTTAAATGTTTCTTAATTAAACACAATCTTTCATTAGAATAATATGTTAGATACATATGACTCAATCGGTGAAACTTGTAATTGCGCCCGATAATAAATCTTTATTTAACGTCCTTTTCATTAAACAAGGGGTTGTCACCATGCATATTTGGGCACTTGCGTACTTAAAATTTGGCTAACCTGTTGGATTAAAAAAACGTCAAGATTCTAGTAGTTAATATCTCCTTCATGATCTGACCAAGAAATATATATCTCCTTCACGGGTGAAGTATTTCGTTTCTCGTCTTCGCATCACGGGCCATTTTTGCATCATACACCCGATGCACCCCCAGCACATATGAACCATAGAGCATGCGAGCCTCATGCAAGAATCGAATCCGATGCTTTGCGCTATCGGGCGCATGTGAGAATCTCCCTTGAAGCATCGCCGTTGCCGGAGCATCTTTAGGTACTCTAATGTCTTCACTCCGTTTGCGCAATGGTCTCATCCAAACGCTCTCAGGATCTTCGTACCCGTGAATAGCTATTAAGTCATTCTCCTCGTACCTGGTCGTGAAAGCAAAAACGAGAAGAAAAGGTCACCTCTGCAATGAAGTCAGTCCCTGCTCTGATCATGGGAGAATCACCCCTCATCTTGAAGTGAATGTCCTGGGGTCAATCTAGGAGGTCTATCTAGCCACAATCATGAAAGTTTGAAGCATCATTGATGGAAAACAACACCACTGTTTCTTTTTAGGGCAATTAAAAAAATAAAATAGACAGCCACCCCAGGAGAGCTCTTGTACCGTAAACTTTGCTGAGAATTGCTAAATCCAAGATTACATAAAATCTAAGAAAAACGACGGAGCTTAACTTTCGGCCAAAACATTCTACAAATATAGCGATGATACCTAGTATAGCATAATATGAACACCAAAAGCCAAGCAATTTACATTTCACAAAAATGAGATCAGAACAGCAAGACATAGTTTCCCCTACTGAAGAAGAGTTCCTTTAATGTACACACACCTATACAAACTCACTCATCCAATCTTCACTAACAAGTACATCTTCTGGAAATAAGAGAGCCCATTGCGATGACGGTATGCTCAAAATCAAAAGCCAATAATCATGCTAGATTGAAAATCCTAGTATCATTCTGACAAATTCTTCTCTCAGCACACTCTAATTCTCATAAAAATCTGCTGTGCCGACTCTAACTACGAAATTCTATAAAAATTATATCAACTTAATGACGTGCACTTATTAATGGTTCTGCCCCGATAAGAGATAAAAGGTCGAGGAGATTTCCTTTTCTTTCCCTTTACAAAGAATGTACATGATCTCAATGCCAAACAAGTAGTGTCAATACACGGCCACAAACAGAAAAAACTGCCAAATATGTATAATAGAAAATTTTGAAATAAGAAAATCAAAAGAAATCAGCTTAACAAGCAAAACATTGTTGGCAAATACTACTGCTACATGCTACCAGCTCTGCCTGGAGTAGATTTTGCAGACGATTTCACTTTAGCCATATCAACGAGATCTCCAAATAGCTTGTCCTCTGGCTTCGAAGGAACCAGTTACCTTTCATCAGGCTTTGTGCTGTTATCTACAATATCAACATGCTATACGTCCATTTATGCTACTAAAATGGACAATTTGCACCACAAAGATAGCAATCAGATGAAATATCAAAGGAAGCAACAGGACAAGGCATATGAATACACTGATTTTAGCTAAACTAATTACGGTCATTAAGAATCAGAAATCAGTCAAGCAATTGTCTATTATAGTGTCCTCTTCACCAGATAAGACAAAAGTTGATATCCACACAATTAGATAAAATACAAAACAATTTATTATAAAACAGGGATATAGCTATCGAACTTCACATAAGCAAAGAAAACATATATAAATGTTTCCTCTTCACCAAACGAAGAAAAAGGACAACCACTAAAATGTCCCACCTATGGACATGGTAGCAAGAGTATTTAAACACCAAAAAGGAAAGCTGGAGAAGATGACAAGCATCAAAATACATTCAGCAAAAAGGGCACCTGAGCCTTATGATGTTGAATTTACAAGGTGCACCACTCTCTGCTTGCAGGTGGAGCACTGCTCTACCAAGTTAACAATGATCTCCTGCCTAAGCCCCTGCGAATATTTTTTTTAATAAAAAAAAAAGCCAATAAGAGAACAATTGTAACTGCAAAAGAAACACCACCGGATGGTTTCCAAATGAATGGAAAAACTTTAAAAAAAGGTGAACTTCAATCTTATATTATTTCGATAAGATACTATCAGCTCCCACTAATTCAACTGCTTGATGCATAAAAATACATCGTCAATTAAGCATCACAAATTGAAAAATATACCTCCTTGTTTCCAGCATCTATGGCATTCAGCATTTCCACAAGCACATCCATGATCCTCCGTGCATTCTGTATTTCTGTCAAGCTACACAAGAACATTAAGTTATGCCTCAAGAACCTCAAAGTATATGAAAGAAGCAAGGTGCTGCAAAATTGTCCTTTAACAGGATACTAAATTATCCCATTTGCCTAGGGCTACAATCCTTCAATCATCGGTGTACCAAAAAAGTATGTAAAACAATAATCAAAGTGTTCGTTTCAAAAAAATCATACAGACTGTCTAAGGATCACAAAGATAGGACCTCTGTGATACATACGAGCTAGAAGGCAATAGTGAGCTTGTTTGAATTCGCTTGAAAAAAAAAATTATTATTATTTGAATATTTTGAAAAAAAAATTCAGGTGCCTTGCATTAACAAAAGTCAAATTGAGTAAGCCACAGGATTAAAGAAAATAAAAAGTACTCAACAAAAGTCTTACCAAACAAACTCTGTCTTTCGAAGAACAGATTTTGCCACTTAGAAGTAAAGACAAATGTTAAGTTCCACACAGTACTATAATACAAACAGCAGGTTTAAAATTCTTTTGACCTAAATCTGTAAGAAATAAAAAATTTTGAAAGACAACAGAAAAGGTATCAGTATTTCTACATATAAATGCACCTCAATGTGGGAAACTCGGACTCAGCAGAAGACTCAGATGGCTCTGGCCGGAAATCAGCATTGCGGATATTTTGCGGATATGATGAAAGAGGTTCTGTCTGTGGAGGTGTAAAAACCAGCGCAAGAGCCTCCTCTCTCTGAGGGAATACTGCTCCTGCTAGCTGTAATAGTCCAGTGCATTTGAGATGGAGAGCATCCATTTTGAGGAAGAGTTCCACAGTTTCTCACACCAGCACCATGAATCTGCCACTGTGTCCGGTAGTGCTTATGCTGGAACTAATCTCATGAGCCAAGAAAACGTATCTAAAGGTTTCATCTTTTACTCACATGACAGCCTCGCTCTCATTCTCGCCGCCATTCTTGCGCTCTCTCTCTCTCTCTCTCTCTCTCGGGAACTGAATGTAGATCCCTTCTCCCCTCTCTTCTTCTTCATCATCTGCTTCTTCTTCTTCGTCGGTGGTTCGTGTTTTCTTGGTTCTTGGTCTTCTCACTCCCCTTTTTTCTCTCGACGAAGCTGCGATAAGGTCAAGCCAGCGATGATGGAGCCAGACGTGGCGCCGCGTGCGGCCCATCATCTTTGACGGAACACCCTGTCGTAGGGGCACAGTAAGAGAGAGAAAGAGAGAAAGAGGACAGTGACGGTGGTCCGGGCTCGGCGACCGATTCTTGCGAGAGCGGACTTCGACGAACAACGAAACTCGGAAGAATTCATTCCGAGTCCAACCCGGTTCTTCAAATGCCATCCTCACTCACCATCAACGCCAACAAGCTCGTACGTAGATTCACCTCCCTCTCAACATCGCAGATTCATGTTGCTGGTGTGAATTGCCTCTCTCCTGCCAAGCTCATCCCCAAAATTTATAACCGAGGAATAGTTGGGGAGGATGGGTATAGATTTCTCCATTTCAAAGATGGCCTGTGCGTGTAAATTGTATCTCTCGCCTATGTCGATTCATTCCAATGAAGATCTACGATCACATGAGGCCGGTGAACTCCATAGCAACAGCCATGGGAGGTCGGCTCCATCGATCACGAAGCCATTTTCTGGCATCGCTTGGGGCATGAAGAAGCAATCCAAAATCCAGACCAAACCGCACCCGTAATTGGGATGAATGGAGGCCGATGCCCTGCTTGAAGACCGTGGAACGCCACCGCTGCCGCTGCCCAAACCATTGGTCCGGCATTGGCCCACCACCAGTATCCTCATCCTGTGCGGGCGGGCATGTTACTTCGATTTTCACTTCGGCATGATCTATGCAAGGCGAGGATGGGAGTATGTTGGGCTGGAATGCCTCCCTTCCCAACTGTATATCCTATGAATTTGAGGGGTTATGTTAATCTCACCAGTACCAGCCCAGGCTTTCCTTAAAACATAAGCTCTGCGGCTCAACTCGAGCACTCTTCGTACAAAACCCTTCCATTCAAAGCCATCTCAGCATCCTCATCATCAACTTGCTCCAAGACCCAAATGACCCCCCAGAAGATCGTCTAGCAGAGATGCTTGGGATGTCAAAGGGAACCTCTGCAGCCATCCTGTAATGAGGGAAAAAAAAGAAGCAAACGGGTCGGCAGAGAATCATCTCGGAAATATCAGGGAACTGTGTTGGGAAAATATGACGAACGATTGTTAATTTTCAGGGGACTCACCTGTCCTGAGCTCCATGCTCTGTTTGACACATTCTCTTGATCGAAATTTCTGTTGCTACCATTTCCGGCCTCCCAGAAATCTCATTTTTTTCACAGGTAATCGTGCGAATTATCCATAGAATTCGCAAAGAGCATACAAAGGATTTGTGCGATGCAACACTGATCTCCTCTCATCATAAGAGCCGTTTCTAATGGTTCATCTATCGCGAATGTATTTCACATGTTGGAGTCGATGTTTATGCACAGATACCGAGGTTACACACTGAAACATAGCTGTCTGGATTGTGAGGTTTAGACGCTGGGTACAAACAAATTCAGCTGATTCTCGACTGAATTCGGCCAAAATGCTCTTCGAGTCTCAATTCTTCTCTTTGCTTTGAAAACTCGCAATGCCCCTATTCCTTTTATTTAGTCCAGCAAGAAAATCATAATGTGATCAATCTTCTAATCAACCCCGCTCACACGTAGTTTTACACGAGAGACCTGACCTAGAGGCGATTCAAAAAGTAAGCAGTATGACATAATCTTCAAGTGATCCAAGACGTGATGTGTTCTAATTCAATCATACTGAAGAATCATTCAAAAACTATGAATGAACTAATACAACATCACGATATCGAAGCTTGCAAATTTGGACGTAGAGTAACACAATGTGATCTGAATTGATCAGACATATGACATCACATTTGTTCCCAACTAATCTCGAGGTCAGGTAGGGCAAAACTGAATCGATTGGGCAATCTTGTTATGTTAGTTCTACAAATGTCCAAGGTCTTTAAATTCTTCATATTCCGCATTCCGTGGGGTAACCCCACAATTCCTGTAGATTGCAAATCCAACTTAGTCAATGATGTCAACCTTTCCATCGAATCAGGTAAGTGTCTTAACAAGTAGCATCCTTGTAATAACAGGTGTTGTAGAGACACGAGGTTTCCCATGGATTGGGGTAACTGTTTAATCCCTAAATAAGATAAGTTCAAATGAATTAACGCTTTAAGGGAGTCCATGGATTCTGGTAATTCTTCAATCCCTGTATGAGATAGGTCCAATTTAGTTAAACGCACCATGCCGTACTTGAAATATGGAAATGCTCTAATCCTTGAATGAGACAGGTCCAACCGAGTTAACAAGCAAAGATCGCCCAAGCATTTTGGTAATATTTCAATCCATGAATAAGATAGGTTCAATTGAGTTAAAGACGTAAGAGAGTGACTGGTTATATGTAATTCTGTAATCCCAAAATGAGATAGGTCAAGTTTAGTTAATGACCGAAGGGAGGCCATACACATTGGAAGTTGAGCAAGGTCTTCACAATATGAGGCACTTAGAGTTTTTAGCTTCTTCCAAAACATTGTCGGAATATTTCGTATAGAAGTGCCATTTATGATAAGCTCCCTTAAATTTCTCATTCTACGTACTCCTGCAGGTAGCTCCTCCAATCTCCCACAACACGAGGCATTTAGAGTCTCCAACTTCACCGGTCCATCTCTCGACATCGGAATCTCTTGTACAGCAATATCATTTATGAGAAGCTCCTTCAATTCTTCCAATTTACCAACTCCAATGGGTAGCTTCTCTAGTCTCCTACAACCGCTAACATTCAAGGAGACGAGGGATTTGTTATCCCCGATAGAAAGATGAATCTCTTCCAAATTCTCACATTTTTCAAGAATCAAAATCTCCAAGCTTTCGAAAGTAGACAAGTCAGGAGTTCTTAAAAATGGACAACTCGAAAGGTTGAGAACTTTGAGCTTTGCTGCAATCTGAAAGAAAGAGAGGTTACCTCTAAGATTAGACGCTGATTTTTCACTATTCTTTTTTTTAATATATATGTTTCATAACTTGGTTCGCATGCTGTCATTGCTATAATTCTCCTTTGCTTCACGTTTGTTTTGTTTAAATGTTTCTTAAGTAGTAGTGTTTTTTTAACATACCCATTGCATAAGGAATGTTAGTAATACACAAGTGCTAACTATATTTTCTTATTGTATTAGGCTTACCTTCCAATTTGACTGAAATAAATATCAACCGGTTAGCACTCACAAAAATAACACATAGTTCACCCTCACAGAACTATGATAAAGCAATGCACTTATTTTGAAGTAGTGGGGTCAATTTTTGTTTCTAAAATAATTATCCTGTCTACGATAATTCAAATAGTATTTCGTGCAAAAGCGGTTGCAACTTTTCATTTCTCATGTAGGAAGATTAACATAGAAATATAACAAGAATCACCATACAGACATACTTTTACAAGGTGAGAAATTGTCTTAGAAGCAATAAACCATTTAGTTAAAAAAAAAAATCAGGACACACACAAATACTGTAACTTTTTTCTTAATAGATTAGTTGAAATAGTATGCCAAATGTTACGCATGATTGGTTGTCAAGATACCATTAGTTTAAGATTTTAAGGGGTGGAAGTGTGTGGTATATTTAGGTGCCTATAAAAACCTCTTCTATTTAAAGGAAAATCCTGAATCTAAAAAAGGATATTAACCTTTTCCGAAAGAAAAAAAAAAAGGAGAATTTGCGCCATTGACCCTTGGATAACATGTGATTATTCACAAAAGATATGCCTTCTTTAAATCTTACCTTGATTGGACCCCATCCTCCCCAATCCTCTGAAATCTCACTTTTTGATAGATTGAGCACAACTAGTTGCTTCAGATGAAAGTTGGCCGCTACAAAATTCGAGGGACAACGCTCCCAGTGAAGCCATCTAAGTTCACTAAGCATGTTCTCGAAATCTCCAGTGAAATTTGCACCACATACTTTAAGGAACCTCAAGTTGGTCAGTCCTTTAAAGTTTTCACCTGTGTAGCTTCTTTTGGAGTCATGTTCTTCGAGACAAATGGCCTGAATCATATTAGTGCCCTACAAATAAGAAATATTGTGGAGCATAAGTTTTAAATGATGAGATGAAGCCAACTGCATATGAGAAAAGACATACTAATTTTAATTTGTTGTGATACTATTTTGGTGTAGGCTTCTCACTTCAACATTGTAAAATGATAGATTGTGATCGCAAGTTATTTATCTAATCTATGTAAATATGAAGCTCGAAAGGGTGTTCCCTGACTTTTCCTCCTCCAATTATGCCGTTCACAATTTCCACCTTCAAAATTACAATAAAATATCTCTCTTCGTGCACACGATAGTTTTAATATATCTGCCAAAACTTGTTTCCTTTATATGTGAAACAACAAAACTCTACCTCCATAGCCTTTATATGTAAAACAACATGACTCTTACGACCCAAATATATCGATCAAAGTTACCATTAAAACAGGTATCAATAATGGAATATGCTAATTGTTGAATACCCCCACGCCCATTATCTTTTCCTGCTGTACTTTTTCGCAATTCTCAATAGCAAAAGAAAAACTAGAATGTCGTCCCAACAGGTACCCACGTTTGACATTCCTTTTTTATCATGTTTTTCTTCCATGAGTGTTTTTATTTGTACATGGAAGTAATATCGATCATAGATTATATGTGATAAAATGATTTTCACTCCTCCTTTTAATACTATAGATGTTTAATGTTCTCTTTTCATTGCCACGTTGATTTTGTTAAAGGTGAGATAGTAGTCATCTAAATGTTCGATCAATTTGCCCATAGATTAATGAGATCTTGCTTACAGAAAAATTGGATGTGAAATTTGATTAAATTGAATACTTAAAGTCTTTCGCATTCTTCTTTGTTGTAACCAAATATTTTAGGAGCTCAAATTTGTGTTTTGTTTTAGGTGATGAATTACACATTGAGCACAAATCGTGAGGGTCATAATATGGAAAATCTTTGGATGTTTGAATTTTAAATTCAAGCTTTATTCTTTCAGATGAGACCATACTTAATTTTGCCTCAGAAGTTTCATGTATCTCTATTGCATTTTTTTTTTCGATAATTTCATGGATACCTTTTTTTTAGTTCTAAGCAATGTTGTATTCATTGATTACATTTTCATTTGTGCAAAATCTGCTCACTGAAAAGCATCAGTAGCATGTTATTCAACAATCTTGCTACTTCATTATATTATTTTGCATCTCAACATTTATATTCAATTTTTTTTTTTAAATTAAAGATGGTCATGACATTCGCACATGCTTACTTGATGCTTGAACAAATCATCCATATGTTATGATTGCTTTTAGTTGTGTACTTTTTACCTTTTAGCATAATTAATCATCACAAAAGATTCAAAATAATATTTAGTTACATGACAACAAAAGTTAAACTTAAAAGTATTGGAATGACTAGCTGGCGTGAATTTACCCACTTTTTACAAATATATCGCATATTAATCTCATTAAAGAAAATTTTGATCTGTTGCTTTTTCACCAATGAATATTGCTTCATAAATATATGGGACGAAGAGCTATCCCAAATTGTGCAATTGATAATAGTAGAATATAAAGATGTTACTAAATATTATTTTGAGAATACATAGTTTTAAAACTTATGTGATGATCATTTAAAAAAAAAAATTAGAAACAACATTATTTCTAATCCTAAAATTGGATGATTGAACTAAAAAGAAATATGAAAATATTATGTTAATATTACTTCGATGTAAACATATTGTTATGTTTTTTTTTTTTTTTTTAGTTTTATTACTAATTATCATTCTTTTACAAATTTCTAAAAAATTTATAAATGTAAGGAAATTTTATCATTACAATATAAACTTCGACAAAGTAATATTAACATAATATTTCCATATTACTTTTTAGTTCAATCATCCAATTTTAGGATTAGAAATAATGTCGTTTCTGATTTTAGGTCGTTCCTCAAACCATTTGATCTCCACATTAAATGTGTATATTACTTACCCTTTTTTTTTAGTGATAACTTCTCTCTATACATTTTTCTTCTTTATATCGCATGGGAAGAATGATTAAATTCTTTATTTTTCAAGTGTTGTAGATTGTAGAAGTCTTGTGTTATGCACAATATTTAAGATATACTTCGCGTTTTCTAGTATAATGCAATATCTCGTAATTTCGAGGATTAATTATAATATAAATATGTGATTAACTTAATTTGATAATTCGAAGAAGAAAGAACGCATGGATCATAAGAAGAATATGAGACGGTGAGTTGCATGAGTATGTTTCATGACATAAATGCTTAGTCACCAACTATTTCATCAATCATTTGATTAGTGTCAGGTTTCTCTAAAAGTGGTCGGTCAAATATTCTGCTTTTGTAATTTTGTTGTTGTGACAATACTATAAGGTAACAATATATATCATCAATAACTAACAAATTGCTCCTAAATCATGTCCCGTAATCAGGCAAGAACAACAATCAATTTTGCAGGTAGAAGCGGCAAGTTTTGGGACTCAAGATTGGCGACAATTTTTGTCACAAACAATAAAGAGAAGATGGACTCCCGTTCAACGTCTAAGACAATTAGAGAAAACTCTTACCTTGTTGTTGTCAAGCACATGTTGGGCTTCCTCACAAATCCATAACCTACTGCACTGCTGAAGCTCCTTTTGATGTTCTAGACGAACAATTTCCCTTGCAAAATCTCTCAATTGATCACGCATTATTAGCTTGTCGTCTTTGTCATTTTCAATTAGGGACATATCTCTCAATACTTCAATCCCCTTCTTTGGTAAAAAAACCACAGGAATCCCACATATAAGTCGGATATTTTTTAGATGATCAAATAAAAAAAATGCAATATCCAAAAATATCTGTTGCTGCTCATAATCTAAAGTTTCGTAAGTTATACGCAGCACATCTTGATCCTTCTTATTTTTCACATCGTCCTTTAATTTCATCAATGTATCTATGCATACTGCATCTATTCTTTGGCGGAAGGATGAACCTATAAGTTTCAGAATTAGGGGAATTCTCGGTATACCAACTACGACATCACGACATATATGCTCAAAAGCCTCGGGAAGAGAATCCTTTCCAAATAAATGTCTACTAAATAACGTCAATGCTTGATCATGAGTCAACTCGCCGAGTTCGTGCTTGGAGTCTGCCTTGGCCTCATCAAGAATACTCACGTTTCGAGTAGTTATTATGACCATACTCCCTGCTTTTAGCCAACTGCCATCTCCAATCAAGGCATTTAAATGAATATTATCATCCATATCATCAAGAATAATAAGGACTTTCTTATTTATAAATTGAGACGTAATGATGCCGATTCCCTCGTCGACATTAGACAATGCATGTGGACTTCTTAGTATATCGCGAATGAGCCCTTCTTGTAAGTACTTCATACCCATGCGTAATGATACTTCTCGAATATTTGGTAGGAAGCTAAGATGTTCGAAATCACCGGAGAGATCCTTCCACAAGACCTTTGCAAGAGTTGTCTTACCACTTCCACACACTCCACGGATTCCGATAATCCTTCCATCATTATATTTAGCATCAATTGAGCTCTTAATAGATTTAACATGATCATCAATTCCAACCAACTCTGCAGGTAGCTTGAAAGTTTTTTTCAATAAACTCACAACTCGTGCGACAACTAGTTCAATCAATGTTCCTCTATTCCTGTTAAATAACACAGAATTTCAGCTATAGGAGGGCAATATTTAATTTATTATTCAAGAAGGATCTATTCATGAGAAATTAAATAATGTTTCGGTGAAAAATAATGTACCCATAGGCAATTTTCTTTGCTTCCCATCGTCTCAAGGAACCAACTTCGGTGAGCGCTTTTTTCCATTCCCTTAGTTCCATTTTGTCCACAGAACTTCCATATCTCCATGGAAGTTGCACATCCCGGAATGTTCCCACTCTATCAAATATGGGCAACACTATTTGCCCACTGATTCTCTTACATTTCAACGTGTGAACAAGCAAGCGAATGCCCAACTTGTCGCCATAAACGTGTTGCCCCAAAATCGGGATCGAGATCTTAGACTGCGGAAGACTGTCGATAATCCTCTTATCGCTGTGATGTATGCTGGTACTCTCCTCAGCCATATGGTCCTTAAAGCGGAACGTGTCAATTCCTGCATCGACGAGGCCATTATGGAGATCATCGAAGAGCGTCCGGTCCCCACCTATGCAGATCAAGAACACGTCGTGATCGTTTCCTTCTGGTTTTTGCGTTCCGCCTCCATAGTCACCTCTATGCAGAGAGGTCGATGAGGAAGACGTCCCGTGTGTAGGATCTTCTGAAGGAGTGGGTTCTTTTCTGTCCATCTCGAGAGAATTGTCCTAATACAAAGGCAGTAATGGAGATTGACGGAGCAGAGCCTCGAAAGAAAGCAAGAAACAGAGAAGATGAATATGGATATCCGATATCCGGGAACTGCAGAAATGTCTCTCGTAACTGAATTCGGATCTACGATCAAACATAAATAAAAACTCTCATTCAACTCGTCAGAAGAAAATAGAGCAGCCGAAACAGTGAACGGAGAAGAGCAAGGAACCACAGGTTACCTGAGGAGTGCTCAGCCACACACTCCGCCCCACTGCTGTGATCTCCACGGATTCTCAGCCTTCCATTTTATATCTTCAACACAAGACTCTCCAATAATAATAATAATAATAATAAAAGAGTAATCTCCTCCGCAGCAGTATGCGGTAGGTGCCTGGCACGTGCTTTGGATAGAAACTTGAGATCCAGCACACTTCGACCTTCTTCTTGTTTTTTTGTCAACAGCACACTTGACTTGACTTGCTTTGTTCTGTTAATAAAAAAACATATAGGAAAGAAAACCAAAGAGCAATACGGCTGCTCCTATTGGGTAATCACATTCTCCACCAACTAATTTAATGTAAATTAGATTGGGATAAAGCCCACTCTCTTTTTTTAGGATGCATGTGTAGGACCTATGTAGTACCAACACTTTCCGGGAGCCTTTGTGTTGTGTCCAACACTTCGACACGTGTCCGACACGCTCCGACACGCAATCAACGAGTGTTGAAAAATCCGACACGTGGTCAACTCTCTCCAACACGTTTTGACATGCGAGTCTGGAATTCTGACACGCATAGGATCAATTTTAGAAATTTCTAATACTTGAAGGGTCAAAATATAAATATAAGAAAAAAAAAAAGGAGGGAGGCCCGGTGGCTGGGCGCTGTTGCCGTTGCCACCGCCGGAGGAGGCCGGCGACCTCGCCGGCCATAGGCGGCAGGAGGGGGGGCCCTTGTTGGGCCGGGCGAGGTTCGCCCAGGGTTATCCTGGACTTACACCATCGGAGGAGGCCAAGAATTAGATGCCTTACTTTTTGGCCATAAAGTTGTTTCTGAATTAGCAGTCTTTTTAAAATCGGAATAATAACACAAATATTCAATGAATTTTATTCTAATGTCCAATGTGGTCTTTCAATTTTTAATTTATTTAATATAGTCCAATGAATTTTTAATTTGTTCAATGTGATCTCTGAACTTTTAGTACATGTTCAATATAATTCTTAAATTATATGAAAATGTTCAATGTTGAGTTTTATTAAGTTAACTTCAGAGGAGCATTTTTATATAGTCCATTGACTAAATTGAACATGTACAAAAAATCTATGGATCACATTGAAAAAAATTAAAAATTCAAAAATAACATTGCACATTGGATTAATGTTTAAGGATCACATCAAATAGATTAAAAGGTTGAGAACCACATGGCAGATTGAGTCAAAGTACATGGACCATTTATGTTAATCTCCCTTTAAAATTCTTTTTCCTTGTCCTAGCAATTTGTCCTTTTCTTCTTTTTATCTCGGAAAAAAAGGTGCGTTGACGCCGTGAGCAAACTTTTAAAGGCAGTGCATTATAGATCATAGGGAAAATGACACAAATGGTCTATATACAATATAATCCTTAAAATTTTAATTTATTCAATTAGTCTAATGTGTTTCTTGAACTTTTAATTTATTTGTAACCCTTGAACTTTTAATGCATGTTTAATATGGTCCTTGAATTTTATGAAATATTTAATATTGTCCTTCCATTAATAGACCACGAATAACATTGAACATTTTCATAACTTTCAAGGACCATATTAAACGTGTATTAAAAGTTCACGAACCGCATTGTACATTAGACCAAACTAATAAAAGCAAATTCCATCATAAGCATTCGAACCGCCATTTTTGCTCCACTTGTGCTATGGGTTCATTAAGAACTATTAAGTTCAATCTCACTTTGTGGCATAATATTATTAGCCCCACTATTTCCATAGTAATCTGCACTGGAAATGTAATCGTTAACATATCAATCAATTGATTAAAATTTTGGAAAAATTACCCAATCAATTCTAAACTTATTATATAAAAGTCAACTTTCTCATAATTGGTCTTATCTTGCCAATTTAATCCTAAACATTTGCTCAAAAGTCTAATATAATTCTTTTGATCAATTTTCATCAAAGATTGCTGACGGGACAGTTCAATTATCACCAGTCATCCTACATTCACACCACCATTTCAGAGATTTTTCAGCAAAAATTGATCAGATGACTATTTTAATTCATATAGTAGATTTATGACTAATAGGACAATTTGCCTTTAAATTTACACTAAACTCTCAACTCGTATGCAATACAAACAAACAGAATGCTACAATCAACAAATCCTTAAATGATTGGTGCTAGTCGCATCTCCTTCAAAGCTTTTGATTGGTTTGCACAAATTGATCTCTTTGTAAGAGGATCGGCCAACATTGACTCGATTGGCATGTACTCAACTACAACTTTACCTTCCTTCACCATTTTCCCAATATGGTGATACTTCATATGGCAATGTAAATCGTTGCCTTATTGTCACAATAGATCGTTATAGGACGCAAAGGAGTATGCAGAAAAGAGAGTATTTCTTAATAATCACTAAGCCCAAATAATTTCTTCTTTTAAAGTTTTGCATTAATTTGTCAAATACCTTCCAATGAGAAGCACTGAAAATTAGAAGTAAATCAACTTATTTTTCCTACCGCATGTGCAGTATCAGGTCTTGTGGCATTCCTAGCATACATAAGACATCAGGTTATTTTAGCATAGTGTTCTTGATCAGTTGATTTATCATTATATTAACTCAATAGGACCCAAAGACACACCACTTGTTTCACAATTAGGAAAACCTAATCTACTAAGCGCTTTTTCCTTAAAATGTGATTGAGTCAAAAACATTTTATTTATTATATTTTCTGATTGGCGATGAAAAGCAAAAGGCCCAGTTCTGACTTGACCTTTATTCCCAAAATCACATCCACAATACCAATCTTTTGAACTCTAAAATAATTATATGTGTAAGATGCAGTCTTCTCAACAATTTCCGAATTTGATCCAAAAATGAGTAACTCATTAATATAAAGAGTAATAACAACACAACCGTTATTTGTGACTTTTGCGAAAGCACAATTCACAGCTTTACTGGCTTTAAAATCAAAATATTCAATTTCTCCATTAAACTTTTTATACTATTGTCTAGGTGCTTGTTTGAGTCCACACAAAAATTTATTCAATTTACAAACCATATCTTCTTGACCAATTTCTATATAGCCCCTGTGGATATAAATTTCTCCATCTAAATCACCATTTTGAGAGGCAGTTTGAACGTCCATTCGATCAATTACCAAACTACTTTTGAACCTAAAGCCATCATTTTTCTAATTGTTGTAAGCCTTGTTACCAGAGAATAAACATCAAAGTAGTCAAGTCCTCCTTTTTCACAATACCTTTTAGCCACGAATCCTGCCTTATGTATAGTTCTATTGTTAGGAGGAAGATTAGTTGATGACCCTGTATTATTTCGCTTGATAGATTTTATCTCATCATCCAATGCCATCTTCCATATGTGTGCATCCGTTGTAGACTTGTTTTTCTTTGATTGAGGAAGATTCTTTAGAAAAGAAGGATATTGTTCAATTATAACTTGTTTTCCTTTATCTAAAGAGAAACTTTAATTTCCTAATATTTTGTCTATTTCGAGAGACTTAGTATCTTTTATTGTTAAACGTTCAAAAATTCAGCGTCAATTGCTTCAAAAATAGGATTAGTACCGAGATTAGAAAATCTATATGCTTTACTATTTAATGCATAACCCAAAAAAAAAAAAAAAAAAAGTCTTTTCACCCTTCACGTTGAATTGACTGTTGACCTTCTACATGCTACTTCCTCCAAACATGTTGTCAGGCTTCTAGTTCCACAAAACTAATCACCTTCTACTAGTCCATCCAAGCCTTAAAAGAACCTCTACGATTTGTTCACCCATCTTGCCTCAGATACTCTTCATGTCTTATATCTTATTCACAAAGTAGAGCAGTGCTAACCTTTAGACGTACATTGTAGCCTAACCAGGATGATGTGAATTTTATGATTTTTATGTTTTGCAATTGATTTCATTTATGTGAGTTATATATTATTGTGCTTAATGCTTTTGAGTGACTAGCCACCACTTGAATGATCTGATGTGTATATTTGAGATTGAGAAGTGATAATATGCAATTGCTCATTATAATATATAACCATGAATTAAATGTGGATAGAGATATACTGCGTTATTTGTGTCACTTTCGGTGATAAGGTGATCTAAAAGACTCACTGTAAGCTAGGAATATTCATGGTTTTTAATGCACTCAGGTTTATTTTAATTTACATGGAGATATAGTGGATTAATAAGCTGAGTAGGTTTGCTAAATAGATTAGGAAATTCCGCTATCACATGTTTGATATCGTTCTTGAACCCACAACAATCTGAAATTTATATCTAGTGGTTATGGTGAAATTAGATACTCTAACATATTTATCTGATTGATTTACTGCATTTAGTCTTCAAATTTTGTTTTTAATTTATTCTAAATTATATTTTGATATGTTAGATAAATTTTAGAATTAATTTATTTTAGTATTTAATTAGTTTATTAATCATCGATCTTCGTGGGACGATACTTTTCTTATCATTATATTACTTGTTCGACATGTTCATTTGCGTTTAGAATTTTACGAACACTTGTGGCTGGCGAGGGTTGGCCGACAACCTTTGCCGACTAGATCCCAAAAAAAAAAAAAAAAAGAGTAAAAAACCATAAAAATATTTAAAAATATTATTAAAAAGTGCCACGTCGCCGCTGGTTATCCACATCAGTAATTTTTGGCCAAAATTGATTGAACAGACTCCATTGGCAAGAAGTGAAAAGGTTTTTGACTGAATTGGCAAAATGTGAAAATGTTTAGAACTCAATTGACAAAATTGAAAAGTTTAGAACTAAATTGACAAAAGTGCAATAGGTTTAGAACTATTTGGACAATTTTCCCTTCACAATCCACATTAGCTGGAAATGTTAGCCTAGAAAAAGGAAAAAAAAAATCCACATGCGACGTATCGTTTCTTAGTTTAAAAGTATATAACGGAATCTTATTTCAACATCTTAATTTTTTTTTTTTTTGGTAAAGGGTAAATATATATTAGCAAAAGAACCAAGGAGCTACACACCTATGAGGCAACAGACCCTGGCACCAAGGCTTACACTCAAAAGACAACCAGTCAAGCGAGTGGAAGAGTGCCGGGGAAGGGGGGAGGGGGGGGGGAATGAGCTGCAGAAAGAGGAAACGAAAGAAAAGCAGCTAGACGCAGGCTAAACAGCAGCCAAAAAGGAAGAGAATGGGGAAGACGAAGGCACCCGCGCAGGGGAGAAGGAATACAACCAGAAAACTGAAAGATAGCGACGAAGGGACACCATGGATGCATCCAAAGCTGAAGAGACTGGACGCCTCATCAAAGTGAAACGCCTCAGTCAAAGATCGAAGGATGGATTCCCCAACTGAGTTGTAGTCTTCTGTTACGAATCGTATCCAGGACCTTTGAAAAGGTAAAGGCTCTATCCTTGATAGCCATGCGAAGACGTTCCTTCAAAGCCGGGAGGGATAAGGTTTGGTTGCGAAAGATGATGTTATTCCTATCCTTCCAAATAAGGTAGCATAAAGCGGCAAAGCCAAAACGAGCCACCGATTGATAGAAGCTAGTGTCGGAGAGATGCTTGATAACCCAATCTAAGTTATCCTTCCACGTAGAATTCCGCCATGGGAGGTTACATTTATTCGCCCAGAAGGCACCCAGACTAGCCGTAACCGGGCATCTGAAGAATAAATGATCAACAGAGTCAGGTCTAGAGGAACAGAACATACATGAGGATACTGGAATTCTCCCACGAGCAAACGGAGGTAATCGGTTGCGAGTAATCAACCATAAGTGGGTTTGATACCGGGGGGGAAGAGAAGAATTCCAAATGAATCTCGACCAAGGCACAAGTTGGCCCCTAGCCCTTAGAAGTGTCCAAGCAGAAGCCGCCGTAAACACCCCTGAAGAATGGCCCAGCCATAGGAGTCGATCATCATTGTCGTTGAGGTTTGGGAGAGGATCATCCCAACCCATAATGGCCGCCGAGACTGCAGAGGGAAGGGAGAGGGCATTAATTCCAGCAGCAACAGAACCAAGTCGAGGGATGCCAGAACAATATATGTTCTGATCTGTGAAAAGCTTATAGAGCGGCCCCCGGTGATGCCAATGATTGAACCAAAAGGATGTAGATAATCCATTGCCTATGCGCCACATAAATTGATGCTGAATTAAGTCTCGAAGGCCTAGCAGTTTTTTCCAAGACCAAGAGCATATAGTAAGCCTAGGGATGACCCAAAAATTCTTATGTTTGATGAAATTGGAATGGATCCATTTGCACCAAAGCGATTCTTTATCAATAAAGAGGAGCCACAAGTGCTTAATCATTGAAGCGATATTGCTAATCTGGATGGGTCGGATACCCAAGCCACCTTCCTCCTTGGGTAGGCAGACTTCATCCCATTTGACCTTCGCCCCTCCTGATCCAAGGGTCGGCCCCTTCCAAAGAAATTGGCGGAATATTTTCTCAATTTGTCTTGTGACCGAGGAAGGGAGGATGAAAACACTAGACCAATAAACCTGAATCGAGTGCAAGACCGATCTGATCAGCTGCAATCTACCGGCCAGGGAGAGGAACCGGTTCGTCCAAGATTGGACTCTCGAGGTTATAGCATTCACCAAAGATATGCAATCCACTTTGCCTAGTCTAGATGAAACAATAGATATCAACATCTTAATTTTGTAACACAACAATTAAAAAAGTTGATATTTTACCTCTTTGAAGCTAGTTGGTTAATTATTTTGAAGCTACCGGTTACTCCTTTTTAGAATGCATATATACAGTCCAGAAACAGGAAAATACAAATTTTCAAATTATAAAATCCATCCACCTTGAAACACATTTCATGCAGACAATCCCCAGCTCAAACCACTCTGCTCTTGTTGATTTTTCTTCTTTCTCGTTCTCTTGTTTTGGGGTTGTGATCTCTCCCCCACTGCATATGCTTACCGTTGATTTGCTAGACTTCTCAAGTCTTGGCAATGTAATGAAAGCACCCTGCATCTATCAATGACGCAGTCAAAGTTGGCGGGCAATAACAAATTCTGATGCGACCTACTGTGCTACATAAGAAATTGTCGAGGAAACCGACCACATTGACTTGGCATTTACCTGGAACTTTCAGTCGACCATTAGAAATTTCTGAAAATCAATTTCAGACTCCCAAAGTCCTTTTAGTTAGCAATGATTAGATCTCGGACCATATCTGTGGTTTTACTTTGAACTGGAAATGTAATTTGATTTGAGGATTATGTTTTCTATTATGTAGATTTGGACACTGCAGATTTTGTTCTTCTGCTATATATATAGGTTGGTTAGATTTTGTTCTTTTCAGATTTCAAATCGAAACGGAACCAACCTGAATCAATAGTTTTTAGCTAGGGTAGGTTGACTGGTTCAGGCTAGGTTAATTTGTTGATGGATAGTCACATTTGTTATATCTAATTGACGTTCTGCCACAAAGCCCTTATGACAGTGTGTTAAAAGATATTGCACTCATTAATTCTATATATTCTAGAACTAATCTGTCGAAAGGAAACATTATCTATTTATGTGTGGTATAATCGTTAGAGTACAAGGTAAGCTCTCCAATCAGCAACACAATACTAATATTCAATTTGCCATCAAATAATTTGAATGAAGAACGTATGTTTTTGCTTAAATAGGCGCCTTGCATAGTGGTAATTTCTTTGTATACATAGCAATGCGACATATATGCAACTATCCGATGGTAATTTCTTTGGGCAAGGGCGTGGTCAAGGGGGAGCGTCGGCCGTCCGGGTGTGGCTAGGTGAGGCCCCCTCGCTAGATTTGAGGAGGCTGACCATCTCCTAGGCCAGGGTGGCCTCATTGCACCTCGCCTAAGTAAGGGTTAGCCTCGTCGAGGCTCGCTTGGGCGGGGATGAGGCTTGGTGAGCCCCACGTGGGTGATGGCAAGGCCCAGCTAACCTTGCCCTCACCTGTACGATGGTTGGTCGTTAGATCTGGCGAGGGGGCCTCACTAGGACGACCGGCGCTTGCTCTCGCTCAAGGGCGACCCAGCGAGGCCAACCATTGCTTGTGGTCGGTGGGGTCGACCAAGGCCAGCCACACCGACCATGGCTATGGTCGGTGGCTAGCAATGGCCACTGGCAAAAAGAAAAAGCAAAGAAGAGGGAGGTCGAAAAAAGAAAAAGCAAAAAAGATTTTAAAAATTCAAAAAATATTGAAATATTATTAAAAATATCCACGCCAATATCGGTCATGCTACGTAGGACAACTGGTGTTCACATTGGCAATTTTCGACTTAAATTGGTCGGATGGACTAAATTGGTATCAATATGAAAATGTTTAGAATTAAATTGATTATTTAAAAGGTTAAGAGTTGAATTGGTATCATGACAATAGATTTAATACTTTTTTTTAAAAAAAATTTTCCGGTTTAAGTCACATTTACACTAAGGTCCAATATGAGACACTATTTTGCTCCTAATTCGATTAGCCTAGTTTCTTCAAAATGACTTTTGGCAATAATGATTGCGTTTTTCTTCGTTACCACGATGTCAACAAGATGGAGTTTTCCTCAAAATTATGGAAATGCAACAAAAGATTTACAACACGGATGCCAGATGGAAGGAAAAATAAATTCCTTGGAATGATGATTCTCCACAAATACGTATCACCACAGTCCGTATTTTTAATTAGAAATCCTAGGCCAACAACCAAGATAAAAAAAAAAAATAAAAAAAAAAACAAACCTACGTTCAACGTATCTTATCTTAATGTAAAAGTATAGAATGAAATGTTATCTAAGAATCTTATTTTTCGTAGCACGGCAATGGCAAATGTTTAGTTTTTACCTCTTTAAAACTAGTTGATTAATCACTCTGAAATATGCGTTATTCTTTTCCAGAATGCAATAGAAATTTCACTCCTAGGAGTGTAAACCCCATCACCAATCGCCAGCTCAAAGCAGTTTGCTCTTCATGATTTTTCTTCGGCATTCTTCTATTTTAGAGTTATGACTAGAGGTAAGTAAAAGGAGCCACTTAAATGGGACTAGATCGGCCAGTTTTGGGCGATTCCTAGGGGCACCGATCTAGTTCTCAATTCTATAAAATTGAAACCAGTGAATTTCAATCTGATTCCCAGTTTCAGGCGTGGAATTGCCCACATGGGTTAGACCAATTTTTTTTTTTTTTTAATTTCCTTTAATTTGTAAAAAAAACCCTAATCTATCTCATATTTCGGACTTCACTCACGCATGCAGACAAGCACGAGTCTCACAACTCCTATTTCACTCATGCATGTGAGTAGGATGACAAGAACAAATCAAAACATAAACAATAGTTACTCATTCTAACCAAGTTTTGCCACAAATTGGAAAAAAATTATGTGAAACCTACAATGCTACACGTAATTCGCTGATTGTAGAAATGTCTTGGTTATCAAGAACATCTTCAATTCGTCTTGAACATTAATGACAAATAACAGTAAAAAAAAAAAAAAAAAAAAAAATCTGAACATGCCACCGGTTCCATGATCCACGTAGGAATTGAACTAAATTGGTCGGTTCAGTTTTAGGGGCACTAGTTCGATTCATGGTTTTAGAATCCTTTTGGTCCAATTCTCGATTTTTGGGGTGTGAACCAAATCATCCGAGAACCAATCACTTCTAGTTGTGATCTCCCATTGCATACGCTTAGTACTTGCTTAACTTTTCAAGTCTTGGTGCAAGCTGTGATCTCCCATTGCATACGCTTAGGACTTGCTTAACTTTTCAAGTGTTGGTGCAAGTTGTGATCTCCCATTGCATACGCTTAGTACTTGCTTAACTTTTCAAGTCTTGGTGCAGTAAGCATCCTGTCTCATTTATACTCTCTATCAATGATGCACCCAAAGTTGGTGGGCAATAACTCCGGACGAGATATATTGTTGCACATGAGAAATTGCCAAGGAAACCGACTGCCTTGACTTAGCCTTTTCCCAAAAATTATAAAAATTATATACTATAGCGATTTTTGGTCAAATTTGACTGGGTGGTGTATTTAATTCACTCACATGTGTTTAATTGAAAGATAAAAAGAATGGGTTGGCGACGCATCCTGGGACGTCGCAAATTTTTAATCAACCGCTGAGAGATGTGCGTGCGCTCGGAGTTCAGGGCATGACATTAACAATCAAGATTGCTCCAATTCTTGTTGGAGATGTTGCACTTGTCTTCTCAAATCGGCTGGACTAGCCAGATTTAGGCTCTGTTATCAACTGATACAATTTTACTATTACCCAAGGAAAGACTCCAAATAATGTCGATTTTCTTACTGATAGATTTAGATTATCGAAGTAATTCGACCTGCCCATGTAGGCATCATGCGTCAATTTGTAAGTGTTGAAAAAATTTCCTGTGGCTAGATTTCTATTGGAAATTTGACAATAGTACTTAGCTTATTAGTTGGCAAAGAATCCGTTTGAAAAGTTTGTAGATGCTTATGATGGAGAGTGTCAAAGCCCCCATTAATAAGTTATTGAGTTTGGATGCACATCATCTCTCAATGCATCGTCCAATTACGTTGGCGGCTGGGATTTTCAATTAGTCTCTCCAGAGAATTTTAAGGATTTGTAGAGAGACATTGCCAAAGATAATTATATATTACTGTAAATTAACTGATGAAATTTACGAACTAGTGTGCCTTTTTCACTGATAATTGCTGCCCGACGACTGAGAGTTAAGGTGCATTATTAAGTTTTGGAATTGTTCAAATATAGAGTTAAACAAGAAGTCTCTTTCTTGATGAAAGAGAGAGGTTAGGTCTTCTCCTTTCGCTATCAACTTTCACTTTTTGCATTAATCAACGCCTCAAAAGAAAAAATTTGCCCTGCGCAGTAGTAACATCCCCAATGTACCATACTATAAAAATCAATTGGGAAAGGAGAAGACCAAGACTTATTGTTTCCCACGGATTATTTGGAAAGTAAGAGCAGCTCTTCCGTGACAATTGTGCACCAGTCTCTGGCCCACAATGGCCTGTTTTTTCGGATGAGCAGCGACGAAAGATTGAAGAAATATATGTCAAATAAATCATGCATTTGGAAAATTTAAACTCGCACCGCACCGCACAAAGACTTCGTCACACAAGGATTTGTAGTGGAATCGTCTCATGAAAGTCTCCAGGACCTGCCGTTGTTAACTCCACAGCTTAAAATAAGCTAATAACTACAGTCACTGGACCAGAAAAAGGAAAAGAAAAATTAAATTCTTGATGCTGATAATTCTCCACAAATGCGTATCAACCACAATTGGGAAAATTATCCAAAAGGTTATCAACCTATTACACTTTTACCAATTCAATTATAAATATTTCAATTTTGCTAATTCAATCATAAATCTTTTCACTTCTTATTAATTCAATCTATCGGGCCAATTTTGGCTGGAAATTGCTAACATGGATGGCCGGTGCTAACGTGTCACTTTTTAAATAATATTTTAATAATATTTTGAATTTTTATGATTTTTCTTTTTTAACTTTTTTTTTTTTTTTTTTTTGGTTCGGATTTGGCCGGCCTTGGCCATAGGTGAGGGCCAGTGTCGGTCATAGGTGAGAGTCGGCAACCCTCACTAGCCATAGGTGAGGGCCAGTTGACCCTCGCCAACTTTGGGCGAGGGTGCTGTGCCCTTCGCAAGCTTTGGTCGAGGGCTGCGACGCCCTCGCCAGCGAAGGTGAGGGCATGCAAGGCAAAGGCCTCAAGTGACATCATTGCCCTCGCTAGATCTAACTAGGCAAAGGCCTTGAGCTAGGTCACCCCACCTTGCTTGGAGCCAGCGAGGGTCGCCAAGCCCTCGCCTTGCTAGATTTGGTGAGGGCATCACAGGCCTTGTTATTTCTAGGCGAGGGCTTGTGCGCCCTCGCCCAGAGCTGGTGAGGGTTGGTCGGCTCTCGCTCGCTGGCCCTCGCTTGTGGCTGGCGAGGGTTGGCCGACAACCTTTGCCGACTAGATCCAAAAAAAAAAAAAGTAGAAAAACCATAAAAAATATCAAAAAATTTTATTTAAAAAGTGCCACGTTAGCACCGATCATCCACGTTAGTAATTTTTAGCCAAAATTGGTTGAATGGACTCAATTGGCAAGAAGTGAAAAAGGTTTAGAATTGAATTGGTAAAATGTGAAAATGTTTATGACTCAATTGACAAAATTGAAAAGTTTAGGACTAAATTGGTTTAGGACTATTATTTGGACAATGTTCCCTTCACAATCCATATTAGTTGGAAATGTTAGCTTAGAAAAAGGAAAAAAAATATCCACATGCGACGTATCTTTTCTTAGTTTAAAAGTACATAACGGAATCTTATTTCAACATCTTAATTTTGTAACACAACAATTAAAAAGGTTGATATTTTACCTCTTTGTAGAAAAAGGAAAAAAATATCCACATGCGACGTATCTTTTCTTAGTTTAAAAGTACATAACAGAATCTTATTTCAACATCTTAATTTTGTAACACAACAATTAAAAAAGTTGATATTTTACCTCTTTGAAGCTAGTTGATTAATTATTTTGAAGCTACCGGTTACTCCGTTTTAGAATGCATATATACAGACTAGAAACAGGAAAATACAAATTTTCAGATTATAAAATCCATCCAACTTGAAACACATTTCATGCAGACAATCCCCAGCTCAAACCACTCTGCTCTTGTTGATTTTTCTTCTTTCTCATTCTCTTGTTTTGGGGTTGTGATCTCTCCCCCACTGCATACGCTTACCGTTGATTTGCTAGACTTCTCAAGTCTTGGCAATGTAATGAAAGCACCCTGCATCTATCAATGACGCAGTCAAAGTTGGCAAGCAGTAACAAATTCTGATGTGACCTATTGTGCTACATAAGAAATTGTCGAGGAAACCGACCCCATTGACTTGGCATTTACCTGGAACTTTAGTTCGACCATCAGAAATTTCTGAAAATCAATTTTAGACTCCCAAATTCCCAAATCAATTTCCCAAAAATTATAAAAATTATATACTATAGCGGTTTTTGGTCAAATTTGATCAAAAAAATTAAATTGGTAAACTTTCAAAAGGTTTGAGTTTTAATTAGCACAATTGAAGATTTTATGACTGAATTTGTACAAATATAATAGGTTTAGAATTTTTTTCTTGATAATTTTGTTTTATAAAACCTCTTAAGTTTTCCTTGAGGGCAATGAGTCCTTTAACGAATTTTAGCGTTGTGATCTCCCATTGCATACGCTTCATACTTGCTTGACTTTTCAAGTCTTGGCAGGAAAATGAAAGCACCCTGATGAGACATACTCTCGTGCGTGAGAAATTGCCAAGAAAACTTTTCGCATTGACTTAGGATTTACTTGAAACTTTATAGGCGAATCTGAAAAAATTCTCAAAATCAATTTTGGACTCTTGAAGTCCTTTTACTTAGCAAATCATATCTAAACACCGCAAATTTCGTTCTCATTCATCTTCTGTATTTGGGTTGTCTAGTGCTGTTTTGATTTTCAAATTCAAATTCGAACCGACCCGAATCAACAGTTTCTTGCTTTATCTAACTAATCTTTAGTACTTACCATCGGTGTACCTAATTTTTTTTTAATTGTACATAGCATAAATTAAAATATTACTCCGCGCATAAAGATTTAAATACGATGTTGATATTTGTCCAAATATTTAAGGAGTTCATACATTAGAGATGTGCATGCAATAGTTTATGAGCACCACCCATCGAAACTAATTCTGAGATTGAAAAGAAAAAAATATCTATCTAATCACGACTTTTATTATTTGCAAGTCAGTTTGGAAATTCCTACGAATGATTGCGACGCCACAACATGAATCGCGACAGGCTTGTCAAGGCTTCTTTAGTGAAGAGCCATAGAGAGTGGACAAAACCGTATGATTGATTAGTAATGATGTAATCACCGCGAAGACAATCAATATAGTGGGGACTACGAATAATGCATATACTACTTAGCTTTCCAGAACCTCCATCATCGCTTATAAAGGTTGTCATCGGGCTATGAAGCTCATCATCTCGTTGCAAAACATCATCTCATTTCAGGAAGAATATGGGTGGATCCATGCTGCTCCATAGACTTCCCTTGAGAGTTGTGCTGTTGTTGTGCTCATTGGTGGCTCTATTATCAGTAGTTACTGCGGATGTAGTCCAAACAACAAAGCCCGGATGCGCGAACAGATGTGGCAACCTCACCTTCCCGTACCCATTCGGGATGAATGATGCCGGCGACGACTGCTACTTCAAAGAAGAATCAGAGTCTTTCCTCATCTTTTGCAACGACTCGACTGATCCTCCCACTCCTCGTATGTACAGTAAAGATTCTAATTTCCGAGTACTCGATATATCTATGGAGAGTCACGAGATTAGTGTAACGGTGTTTGTAGCCAAAGATTGTTATAATTCGTCCGGCACATCCATATACAATAATGATCCTGAGTTCGCTCTTCCCATATTCCCCATATCTTCTGCCAAGAACAAATTTATCGCCGTGGGATGCGACACGTACGCGACCTTCAGCGGCCGACAAGGAAGCACGTATGTGACGGGGTGCGTGTCCTCACGCGACAACGTCTTGGACGTGATTAATGGGTCGTGCTCGGGCATCGGTTGCTGCGAGACTGGCATTCCTCGAGACGCCTACCAATACAACATCTCTGTCACTAGCTACAACAATCATCTCGGCATCTCTGATTTCAATCCGTGCGGATACGCTTTCGTTGCCCAAGACGGCTTCTTTAGCTTCTCTACGGACAATCTGCGCGAGCCGCCATTTGATAGAGTCCCTCTAGTTGTCGATTGGTTAATTCCAAATCAAACATGCGATGATGCAAAGAAGAATGCAACGACCTACATGTGCCGAGAGAACTCCAATTGTACAGATGCTGAGAATGGAAAGGGCTACCAGTGCCACTGCTTGAAGGGTTTTCAAGGGAACCCCTATCTCCAAAATGGTTGTCAAGGTACCTTTTCCCGTCTTTTCATTAGACCCACCTCACATCCGAACGAGTGCTCCTGTATAGAATGATCATTATTTCCATAAGGGCGACCATGTTAAATGGATCCAATTGCATAAAAAACCCAGAGAAAGAAATTCTTAGAAACTTCAAGTCAGAGGACCAAATTTTGACTTGATGAATGGTACATGTTTCAAACGATTCTCCTAGTAATCACGTAACATTTATAATCTTAAAAATCATAACAATCTATGCTGTTAAACAAAATCATATTTTTTTTCCTTTCAGATGCACAAATTTTCATTGCTTGAAATTTAATATGACCTATGGAGCGCTTAGTAATAATCTGTAAATTTTCACAGCTATCATTCCAGATATAGCTAGACATTCTTCTCTCTTAAGTTTAATCTGTACAATTGTTTTACAAACTGAATCAGTCGAGTGCAATTGAGTTTATAAACAGATGGTCCATACCGAACCCTCAATATGAATCGGTAAAGTTAGCTTGTAAATCAATTTCATCTACCGATGTTAATACATCCAGCATTATTCTGTATTTATAGACAATTATTTTTGAATTTTTTTCTATGTAATGTGTTATTCTAATTAGTAATGGCACAATTTTGTTGGATAATTCTTAAATCTTCTATTCTAAACAAAGATCAAATGCTTGGTTACGCTTACGCTCTTGAGATAATGACCTATCACTTAAAAAGTGTGGTGAGGTATCACGATCTCAGGAAAAGCAAATTAACTTGATATGTCCTCTCATATTGAAAGTGTTGCCAAATCATGGAATTCTATTTACTTTTTCAACTTTCTTCCAATTGAAATGGTGTCGGATTGCTTATTCCATTTGGAATATATTCCTCCAGATATCGATGAATGTGTGATTTTACAACCCTGCGTTAGAATATGTACGAACTTGCCGGGAACGTATAATTGTTCATGTCCGAAGGGATCCCGAGGAGATGGAAAAAAAGATGGCAACGGTTGTACTCCTACAAAGAGGTTTCGCTCAATGGACATCGTGCTAGTCAGTAAGTCGTACACATTGCTCAAACTTTTCCATCATATAAAAGCTTCTTTTATCTTGTAATTTATTCACATTCTTTAAATGTTGTTATTATGCCATTGTTCCATCTTTTGCTATTAGTTATTGAGGTTTTTCGGATGTAAATCTTTCTTTTTGAATTAATTGTGTCCATGAATTAAATTGATATTATATACATGTGTCATCATCTTAAGTTATTCAATTCGATGTTAACAAAATCAACCACTTGCTCTTCTGTTGTTGAAAAAGAATCAAGCACGTTTTATCCACTTGATGCATTGAATCGTTCCTGTCATCATAAGTTACTCTCAGCATAATTATATATTTAGGTTTATTTTGCTATTATCAAGGTTTTTCTTAATGAAAAAGCTTCAAGTTGATGGAGAAGAAAAAGAAAATAGGACAGAGAAGTAAATTAACACAAGATTGTTTGAGTAATGAAAAAGAAAGAGTCAAGCAAATTTCGATTCTGTTTTTTTTCTTTTCTTGGTTGTGAGAACATATGTAGTGTGATGGACAACTAATTTGTTTGTTCACCGAATATAATGTCTTTTACTAGGCGTGAGCATAAGCTTCCTGCTGGTTCTTTTGGGCGTTTCCTGGTTATATTGGGGGCTTCGAGAAAGAAAAATCAGCAGACGGAGAGAGAAGTTCTTCCTAGAAAATGGGGGCCGCCTTATGTTGCAGAAAATTCTTTCTGAGCACGAAGGCTCCATTGAATCGGCGAGAATATTCACCGATGAAGAGCTCAAGAAAGCCACGGACCACTACCATGAAAGCCGAATCCTAGGCCAGGGAGGCCAGGGAACTGTATACCGAGGGATCTTAGCAGACAACACGGTTGTCGCCATCAAGAAGGCCAAGATTTTGGACCGAAGTCAGGTTGAAGAATTCATCAACGAGCTGATCATCCTCTCCCAAATTAATCACCGCAATGTGGTTAAGCTAATCGGTTGTTGCTTCGAGACAGAGGTCCCGTTATTAGTCTACGAGTTTGTGAACAATGGCACCCTCTCTGACCACATACACAAGTGCGGCCACGAGTCCACATTATCCTGGAGGGCTCGTCTGCGCATTGCAGGGGAGACCGCAGGTGCGCTCTCATACTTGCACTCCGATGCATCCGCTCAGATTTTGCACAGAGACATAAAGAGCACAAACATATTGTTGGATGAAAAGTACACCGCAAAGGTCGCTGATTTTGGAGCCTCCAGGCTAGTCCCCCTCAACGGCACACAGCTGACCACGCTGGTTCAAGGCACGCTTGGGTACCTGGATCCCGAGTACCTCCGCTCGAGCCAGTTGACTGAGAAAAGCGATGTCTATAGCTTCGGGGTTGTGTTGGCTGAGTTGCTGACCGGACTGAGGGCCTTGTCCTTCGAACGGGCCGAGAATGAGAGGAACTTGTCCTTGTATTTTGCTTCTGCAATAAAGGGCGAGAGGCTGTTCGAAATCATCAACCCGATGGTGCTGAACGAGGGGAACCCGGAAGAGATTATGAAAGTTGCGATGCTGGCAAACCAATGCCTGACAGTGAAAGGCGAAGATCGGCCAACCATGAAGGAAGTGGCAATGGAATTGGAGGGACTGATGAGGGTGATGGACAGGCATCCTTGGTTGAATCGGAACGGTGACCTTGAAGAAGCTGAGCGGTGACCTTGAAGAAGCTGAGCATTTCCTTGGTGAGAGATCAAGCGAATGTGATGGCATCCTCAGAAGCAATGCATCAGGAAATGATGATAGCATACGAAACCAAGTGCCCTTCGAAATTGAAAGTGGAAGATGAGACGTCATGGCAATGTTGGTCCTTTACAATTATTCTTTTTTTTTTTTTTTTTTTGGTGTGTATTTCCTCGTCTTTTTTTTTGTCTGTTTAGTTGCTTGGTCTATGTGCTTAAAGTTCAGATGCTACGTCCAAATGGAGTAACTGGCCTTATTTGTGTAACATAACATTCGGACGATATTTGAAAAATAAAAAAGGTCAAAAACATTCTTGAGCTTTTCTCTCATTCAGCGAGCTAGGAATTGGCCAACTTCTTATTGCCTCCATCTTTCTAAGATCTACTCTAACACCATCGTTGGAGACAACATAGCACCGGGCTCCTTGTGCAAAAGTGACACTTCTTCAGGTTGGCATACAAACGTTGTTCCCGTAGCACTTGAAGAATTTGATACTCCAAAAGCTCCACTTGCGCCTTGCTATGCTATAAATAACGATGTCATCAAAGTATACACGATAAACTAGCCAATGAAAGGTTTAAAACCGTGATTCATAAGATGCATAAAAGTACTAAAATTATTAGAAATGTCAGAAGGGCATCACCATGCATTTAAGAAGACCATTCTTAGTTTTGAAAGCTGTCATCCTTTAATCTCCTACTTTCATCAGGATTTGACAATAGCTGCTCCGAAGATTGATCTTGGAAAAACAGACAAGCTCCTTGAAGTTGATCAAGCAAATACCAAGGCAAGGAAAAGGAAAAAACTTGATGGTTATGTTGTTCACCGATCTATTATCAATGCACATTTGCCAAGAACCATTTTTCTTTGGAACTGGAAGTGCCGGGACAGCAAAAGGACTCGAGGTTTCTTGTATTGCTCCCTTGGCCAAGAGTTTATCAACTTGCCTTTGAAGTTCTTTATGCTTCTCAGAGCTCAATCGATCGAACAGAAGCACCAAGCACAAAATCGATATGATGTTGAATCTCTCTCAAAGGTGGAAGGTTGGATGGAATTTCATTGGCATGACTTCCAGAAATCCTCAAGCCACGGCTGCAAAATGGTTGGGATCTCCTCTTTTGCTTCATTTTTTTCCACTATAACAAAAGCGTAAGCCTCACAAGCATCCTCCGATGCTTAGGAAAACTTAGACTTGGAAAGAAGATTTGTTCCTTTCCCATGAGGAGGCTTGGGAACTCTCTCCGTCTTGCAAGGGCCCAATGTAATCTTGACGCGGTCTTTGACAAAGGGATAGGTGTTATACATCACACATAATCTCATCTTTATATCTTTTGCCAATAGAGAATGAAATCAAGCACTGGTTATTTACTTTTATCTCATTCCCTTTCTTGAGCCAAGAATGCTTGTAAAGATGTGGATGATCCTCCGCCTTGAGATGCAACTTGTCTCCCATGGTGGTCGACGCAACATTCTCACAACATCCACTATCAATTGGGACATCACGTACTTTAAAATAAGAAGTACAGTATGCAAGCTCCTTTGAATGACAAGAGCTTCTCCTTGATCTCTGTCAACGATTTCTTCGCGGCTCCTTGAATCTTCTCGGAGCAAAGGGTTGTGCTGCGAAGGGTTGTGTTGAATCTTCTTGGAGCAAAGGGTTGTGTTGTGACTCTTCCTGTTGCTCATCTCGCACAAGAGAAATGATCTTTCTATTAGGACACTTGAGGCGATGCGACCAAATCCATGACATTTCAAACAGAGTCTTGATTTATTGTTAGCTTTGTTTGGCTAATTGGTTTAGATGCTCCTCCTTTGTTCAACAGCTTCCTTTGATCCCAACAAAGGTTTTAAAGTTGAACTCCCAAGATTAGAGGATCCCTCTGAAAGGGCTAGTACGAGCACCTAGAGGGGGTGAATAGGTGATCAAAGAAGTTTTTGTAAATCTTATCAAAACAAATTGACTTTTAAGAATAATAAACTGAAGTTGTGAACGATATAAACAGTTATATAGAGATGCGATTTAAAAGTAAAGAGTTTAGGGATAGAGAATCAAAACACAAGATTTATAATGGTTTGCTTAGACCAAGCCTACGTCCACTCTCCCGCGCTGACAGTCCACTGGCTGAATTCCACTAAGAATTAAAAGAGATTTTACAGTCTCACATCCTTGATTTTACAATGCAGAGACTTTGCTACACTTCCTCAATGTCTCACAAGTATCTAATCTCTCTTTTGAGTACAAATTTAAGCTCAACAATTGAAACGGTAAAGAACAAAGAGTTTCAGACTTTGGAATTTCTCTATCTTTTCACACACTCGAATAATTGGAGAGTCTTCCTTATATACTCCTTCATGCCTTCATAACCGTTGGCACCTTCCAAAGGAGTTCTTCTAATTAATCCGTTGGACAGAATCAATTAGGGAGATTTCAAATTATTTAAGGAATATGATGATAGCCCACCAATTATGCTTGTCTATACAATCATGATCTAGGTTTCCATAAGTAGAACCTTCCAAGTATACTTCGCCAATCAACGGGTCTAAAATGCTCGAATTAATTTCAGAGCAAATAATAGATCTCGAGGTGTAATCTCCAGCCGTGAGACCTTCTTCAACCGTACGAATCAAATCCTTAAAGATATACCCGCATCTGGATAAGTCTTCTTCAACGGATAATACTTTTCTTCGTCGGTCTGGAAACTGTCAATGAGGGCAGACTTTAAATCTTGAGTCTGGAGGTCTTCAGACTTTGACGATAGAGTCTTCAAGTCTTCAAACTAGACTGATGGAAACGTTTTGTCAACTTCAAAATAAATAGAAAAGTTTTCTTCAACAATCTCCCCCTTTTTGATGATGACAAAACTTTCTTGCAGATTTAGAAACTTTCGACCTGCAAGACATCACTTAAGCAAACAAGGATATCTTATAAAAGATAAGTAGATTAGGATAAAGATAGTAGCGATTCTGCATCCACAGAAAACAAGTTAGTCTTGTAACATCAACTATCCTTACCAAAATCATCAACATAGCTTAAGATACTACAAGCATTTAAAAAGGTCAAACCAGTCCAAACCAATCACGGTCCAAACAAAAGATTAAATCCAAATCAAAATCATAGTCAAATCTGCACTACTTCTCCCCCTTTTTGTCAACAGCAAAAAGTAGAGAATATAAAGAGAATTTGATAAAATTAAGATTGTTTGGGAATGCGAATGAGCTGGAAATCTCCCATAGACTTGATAGTCTCCTCCAGCGTTTTCAAATCCTCCTTCAGTTGCGCTAAATCCTCACCCTTTGCGGTAGCTTGAACTTGAAGATTAAGGGCTTGAACTTGATCGTGCAAAGAAACTGAAGTGGCTTGATGAGCATTCTGCATGCTCTGAAATTCACATCCCAAGGCATAAATCTAACCTTTGATTTCCAGAAGAAGTTCAAGCAATCTTTTAAAGTCTGCTGAGTTGTCAGTTTGAGTGCTTGCTTCAGCATGATCGGTTTGTGGAGTGTTGCCAGATGATGGAACTTCAGCACGAACATCCAGACTTGGAGATGAAGCCTCATTACCTTTTTCAGGAAAGTGAGAGGCATACACTTCTTCTGGATCGGCGGGAGAACAACTAACATCATCACTAGTAAAAGCAAGTGAAGGAGTACCTCTTTTATCAGCAACTTTACCTGTTTCAATGCCTTCAGGTGGAGAGAAGTACTCTTCTTGCTCTAGCTCTTCTTTGATGTCATGATCTTGTCCTTCTTCCTCTACTGGAGAATCATCATGACTTTCTCATTCTGTTTGTTCTCCTCTTCGCTCTTCTTCTTCTATTCTTCCTTCTTCTATTCTTCCTTCTTCTGTTCTTCCTTCTTCTTCTTCTTTCCTCATCATTTCCCTCTCTTCACTCCTCTGCTCTGTCTCTTCTCTGTCTTGGTTTTCTTGAGTCTCTGTCTCGGGAACAAGACGCTATAAATTCTTTAAGGCAAGGGTTGAGATAGTGATGTCATCCTCATCTTCTTCATCCTGCAAGATGAGTGCTCTCCTCTTCTTAGATGGAGCTGTCATGGGCTCCTTCCCTTTTCTTTTTGCAGCCACAGGGTCTTGTCGAGTCTTGACATGTGTCTTCTCCTTAAATCTCTCTAAAGCCTTGTTTAGCTCCTTTAGACGCATCTTTGAAACTATCTTCAGTCCTACCACCATTGGAACATTGGTTCGAACACATAGAATTCTAGGAGGCTGAATGTTAAGATGTCAAATAGACGAGTAACAAGAGCAGAGTAAGGAAGTTGTCCCTTGTCCTTTACCATTGACCGATACATGTGAAACATTATGGTATGAGGCAAAGAGAACTTGTAACCAATGTTGATGGCGTACATCAGCTTTGCTTCAGAATTGGAGACATCAGTCTTTGATGTGGATTTGGGTCTGAGACAGTTAATCACAATCTTATGGAGCAAGACATTAGAGGCACTCATCCTCAAATACGAAATCCATCCTTTTGCAATTCTATCTCGAACAAGCTCCATAGTGGCATGACCAACAGACACGCTGATTGTTTGGAAAATCCCTCTCTCCACTCCAATCACATCAGCTAGAGTATCCATATCTACCACATAATCCTGATCTCTAACATTGAAAGAAAATCTATTCGCATCTAAAAAGCTTAGATTGGAATATAAATATGCTGTAAGTTTCGAATAAGCTACAGTTATCTTAGAGCAGAATCGTTCAAGTTGAAGTAAAGAAAACTTCTCCCATAACTTTACGTTTAATGAATCGAGAAAATCAAAATCCATACTCCTTGGGTTCATCACCCCTTGCTTTAGCAGTTTAGCATAAACTCGCTTGTGTTCCTCAGAACGAAATAGATCCACTCTATTTCCTCGAATTTTCGCAGCAACACCCATTCTAGGCTTAAAATGAGTAAACATCTTTTCATCGTCATCTTTACCCTCAGGTTGATTAAATCCTCCAAAACGTGGATCACTTGGGAAATTCGCAAAAGCCCTTTCTGCCGAACCAGCAGGAGCGATTCCCAAACGTTCCATCGTTCTTAGAAAATCGGTTTCATTTCGGTACCCCTTTTCTTTCAAAAATTCATCAATAAAGGTCATTGGAGAACCACCTTCCTTTAGGGCGGTGTAGAGTTTGAAAGTAAATGCAGGCTTAAGAGTCCTTACAGGTTCGACATCCTCAATAATTTCTTCCTCTGCCTGATTGTTGCTGAGGCTCTTGTGGTCTAGCCTGAGAAGAATGGCGCGGTTGAGAATGTTGTTGTTGACTTTGCTGCTGCCTTGAAGAGTCTTCTTCCTCGGTCAGATCGAAGTGCGTAGGACCCTCACGCATATGCTGTGGTCCCTTGCTTGCTATCCTTGAGGATTTTCTTTGGGAAGACATTGTCCCAGTCTTTGAGAGAATTTTCGAACTCGATTCGCGAGAAAGATGAAAACTTTAAGGATTAAACTAGAGAGAAAAAGTAAGAAAGTGAAGTTCTGTGCTCTAGGGTTTGTGAGTAAAAATGAAGAAGAAAGACAGTATATAAAGCAGTCGAAACGAGGTATACGGATCGTCATAAAAGGAAAAATAAAAATGCCTTTTCAAAAATGAATAACTGCCTTTTTGAAAATAGATAACTGTCATTTCAAAAATGATAACTTCCTTTTCGAAAAAGAATAATTGCTACAACTTCAAAAACTTGGAAAGATAACATCAATCAATTGGCGATTAATAAGCAATCATACCTTTTCTAGTTTTTATCCGAAAGCTAAATTGTTGGAACCGAAATAACTTACAGTCATAACTCTTGGTCTTCTGAGTCTGAGCATCTTTAGACTTTAACCTTGAGTCTGAGCTTTTTCAGACTTTAAGAGATAAGATGTTAAGTTTGGAGCGAATAGACTCAAATAAGCTTTTCTCTAGTGGTTTTGTGAATATGCCCGCCAGTTGATTTTTTGAGTCAATGAATTGAATTAAGACTTCTCCATTTTGAACATGATCTCTAATAAAATGGTGTCAAATCTCTATGTGCTTTGCTCTTGAATAAAGAAGTGAATTCTTTGTGAGATTCATCTTCGATTCCAAAGTCTCTTAGTTATCGTGTTGTCACATTTGATCTCGGTGCATGAGTCTTCGATTCCAAAGTCTCTTAGTTGTTGTTTTATCCATAAGATTTGAGAACAACAACTTCCAAGAGCCACATACTCGCAACCGGAGGCGGTGGCGACTTTTGCTTTGAAAGAGCTACAGTTTTGGCTTCCTTGAAAACCAAGATATTGTTTTGTTACCAAGCAATTGACAAGTGCCGGGAACAAAAAGTGCTCTTCCTTTATCAACTCAAGCAACTTTTGCTAAATCTACTTCCTTGAAAACAATATCCAAGGAGAGTAAAGTCTCCTTCTTTGGGATACCATAGACCTAAGCTTGAAGTAGTTGCAATGTATTTGATGATGCGTTTTGCGGCGCTTAGATGAGACTCTTTTGGATCAGATTGAAATCTAGCACAGATGCAAATACTAAACAAAATGTCAAGTCTAGAAGCAGTAAGATAAAGAAGTGAACCAATGATACTGTTGTACATTTTCTAGTCAACTTTCTTTCCTCCTTCGTCTCTGTCCAGTTTCGAAGAACTTGACATTTGTATATCGGTCTTTTTGCAATTATCCAATCCGAACTTTTTAACAAGTTATTTAGCATATTTTTCTTAGTGAATGAAAATTCATTCCTTTAATTGTTTTACTTATAGTCTGAGAAAGAATGATAGTTCACCCATCGTGCTCATCTCAAATTCATCCTGCATTGACTTAGAAAACTTCTTGCACAGGTTTTCGTTAGGTGAATCAAATATAATATCAACATAAATTTGAACAAGTAAAAAGTTTTTACCTTTCCTTTTTAATAAATAAGGTAGTGTTTACTTTTCCTTTAACAAAGCCATTTTGAATTAAAAACTTACTTAACTTGTCGTACCAAGCTCGAGGTGCTTGTTTTAATCCATATAGAGCCTTTTTCAGTCTAAATACAGAGTCTGGTTTCCTTGGGTCTTCAAATCCGGGAGGTTGTTCCACATAGACTTCTTCTTGAATAAATCCATTTAGGAATGCACTTTTGACGTCCATTTGTAATAACCTAAAATTCTTATAACAAGCAAAAACAAGCAATAATCTAATTACTTCTAACTTTGCTACAAGAGCGTAGGTCTCATCATAGTCTATCCCTTCTTCTTGCGTATATCCTTTGACCACGAGTCTTGCTTTGTTCTTTATCACTTTTCCTTTTTTGTCCATCTTGTTCTTGAAAACCCCCTTAGCTCCAATAATAGACTTACCTTTTGGTTTATGAGTTAATTCCCAAACATTGTTAATGCTGAACTGTCTGAGTTCTTCTTGCATTGCTTCAATCCAGCTTTCGTCAATTAAAGCTTCTTCTATGCTTTTGGGTTCTATTTCAGAAATAAGTGCCACAACGCTTAGACTCTTCTTGCCTTTTGGATCTGGTACGAATCCCTTCATTAATATCACCAATAATGAGTTCTTTGGGATGACTAAACTTATGTTTCCAGTTACTGGTCATTCTGACAAAATGTTGATCTTCTTCTTCAGTTGAATCTTCAACATCCGTTCGTTGTTTTTCTTCTGGAGTCTGAGCTGCTTCAGGGGAGGTAGACTTTGTAGAGTTTGGAGCAGGTTCAGATTCTTCAGTTTGAGTCTGAATCGATTGATTTTGCAGAGAGTCTTGAAATTTGACATTCATCGATTCTTCCACAGACTGAGTCTTCTTGTTGAATATTCTGTAGGCTTTGCTAGAGGTTGAATATCCAAGGAAGATTCCTTCGTCTGATTTTTCTTCAAACTTACTAATTCGATCATTTGCATTTTTCAAGATAAAACATTTGCAACCAAACACATGAAAATAAGAAACAATTGGCTTATTTCCTTTGAATAACTTATAGGAAGTTTTCTCTAGAATATGCCTTAAAAATACTCTGTTAATAATATAATATGTTGTAGAAACTGCTTCAGGCCAAAAACGAGAAGAAATATTACTTTCAATTAAAAGAGTTATTGCCATCTCTTGTAAAGATCTATTCTTCCTTTCCACAACTCCATTTTGTTCAAGAGTGTATGGAGAAGAGAACACGTGCTGAAAACCAGATTCATCACAGAATTTGGCAAAGTCTTGATTTTCAAACTCACCTCCATGGTCTATTTGTATTCTTGAAATATCATAACCTTTTTCATTCTGCACTTTCTTAGCGAACTTTGAAAAATGAGAGAAGGTTTCAGACTTACTTGCCTAGAAAGTAAACCCAAGTAAATCGTGAATAATCATCCACTATTACTAGGCAAAATCTCTTTCCACCAATGCTTTGAGTTCTAGTTGGTCCAAAGAGATCCATATGAAGGAGCTGCAGCACACGATTAGTGGAAACTTGATTTATTGGTTTAAAAGAACTTCTAACCTATTTTCCCAACACACATGGTGTGCATAAGTCAAATTTTTGGTATTTCAGGTTGGGTAGACCTCGAACAAGCTTCTTGGAAGAGATTTTGGCAATTTGCTTCATGTTGATATGGCCAAGCTTTCGATGCCAGAGATTCACTTCATCTTGTATTGATATTAGGCATTGAGGTCTTTCTAGTTTTATATCCAGAAGATAAATATTCCCATGTCTACGCCCGGTAAAAGATTGAGAGTAATCTTTACTGGTTCCTGAACATGTCCTTTCCTGAAAATTGATTTTGAACCCAGTGTTGCATAGTTGGCTTATGATGAGTAGATTGTAGTTTAGTCATTCCACCAAGGAGACATTATTGATTGTGAGACCTCAATCTTTACTGTTCCGCATCCAATAATTCTTCCTTTGTTATTTCCACCAAAAGAGACTTTTCCTCCATTGATTTGAACAAGCTTTGTGAAACATCTTGAATCTCCAGTCATGTGTCTCGAACAACCACTATCCAAATACCATTTAATTTTTTCTTGATAGTGACCTACAATTAAAAAAGAAACTCAAGCTTTCTTTAGTACCCACATTTTCTTGGGTCTAGTGGAGTTAGTGCAATATATAGTCTTTACCCAATCCTTCTTAACAAGTCTTCAAACCATAGGACATTCTTTCTCAAAGTGTTATGAGCTATAACACTTAGAACATTTGAGAGCACTTCGACCAACAGGTTTTACAAAGACTTTTTGAAAATGATTTCTATAAAAGGCTTTTGTAGGTCTCTGTTTGATTCTTTCCTTTACTTTCGGAAAATCAATTAGAGGAATGGTTTCAGAAGTCATTCCCAAACCTGATTTGTTAAAGTAAGGTCTTTGTATCGAAAGAATCTTTTCTAGCTTCTCAGATCCTATTGAAAACCTTTTTGAAATATTTGAAATGTCATTTTTCAAACATGTATTTTCTTTTGAAAGAGAGTCTGCATTTTCTTTCAAAATGTCAAAATTTTTGTCTAAATTATCAAACTTTTCTTTCCAAGAGATTTCATGTTGCTTCAATGTAGAATTCTCCCTTTTTAGCTCGGAAATCCTCTTAAGAGAAGTTTTGAGATTAAGACAAAGTTCATTAATATATTTTGAGACTTTAGTAGGAATTTTTAAATTGTTTACCTCAATTTCACTATCTAAGTCTAAGTCTGTATTTGTCTCAAAGTCTGAGTCTGATTCTGATTTTGCCATTAAACAAATATTGGCATAATCATCATCACTTTCTTCGCATTCAGTATCACTCCATGTTTCTGCCTTGAGAGCCTTTATGTATTTCTCAGCTTTTCCTTTCTTTTTCTTCAACAAAGGATAGTTGGGTCTGATGTGTCCATTTTTCTTGCATTCAAAGCAAATCACATCTTTATTGGATTCATCATCCTCAGTTGATTTGTTCTGAGACCTTTGAGTGCTTTGTTTCTTCCAATTGAATCTTCTTCCCTTTTTGTTTAGTTTCCTGAACCTTCTTATCATAAGTGCTAGCTCTTCATCGTCTAAATCTTCTTCAAAGTCTGTAACATCAAAATCATCATTAGATTTTAAGGCAATAGATTTCTTACCTTTGGGATCTTCTTCATCATTGATTTGTTCCACTTCATAGGACTGAAGTGTGCCAACTAGTTCGTCTATGGAGAGCGGCATGATCCTTTGTGTTTCCCTTATTGAAGTCTTTACGTGATTCCAGTCTTTGGAGAGTCCACGCAGCAATTTGTTAACTTTCATGGGTCCTGAGATTGGCTGTCCCCGATACTCTAGACCATTTACAATTTCAGTGAAGCGACTAAACATATCAGTGATGGATTCTCTTGGCTTCATCTTGAAGGCTTCATACTGTCCGAGTAGAATATTGATCCTTGTTTCTTTCACTCGATTAGTTTCTTCATAGGTAATGTGCAGTCTATCCTCAGACTTTTTTGGCTGTTTCACAAGAAGATATTATATTATATTCAGTGGGAGATAATGCACAATATAAAGAATAAATCGCTTTTGTATCAAGAGCTTGTCTCTTGGTTATCTCTTCTTGAGTCATCTCGCCAGCTTCTGCAACTTCTTTTCCCCTCTCTGAGACTGATGTAGCTTTAGGAATGATTCCTTTTTCTACCACATCTCATTCCAGAGGATCTTTCGATCTTAGGAATGCCTTCATCTTGTTTTTCCATATGCTATATTCCTTTCCATCGAAGTAAGGAGGTCTGGTGTTGCTTTGGCCTTCAACCAAACCTGGAGCCAACATACTAGCCATAGATCTTTAACTCAGAAGTAAAAACACTTCAATTTAATGAGTACACAAGCTCTGATACCAATTGAAAGGGCTAGTACGAGCACCTAGAGGGGGGGTGAATAGGTGATCAAAGAAGTTTTTGTAAATCTTATCAAAACAAATTGACTTTTAAGAATAATAAACTGAAGTCGTGAACAACTATAAACTAGTTATATAGAGTTGCGATTTAAAGTAAAGAGTTTAGGGATAGAGAATCAAAACACAAGGTTTATAGTGGTTCGGCTTAGACTAAGCCTACGTCCACTCTCCCACACTAACAGCCCACTAGCTGAATTCCACTAAGAATCAAAAGAGATTTTATAGTCTCACGTCCTTGATTTCACAGTGTAGAGACTTTGCTACACTTCCTCAAGGTCTCACAAGTATCTAATCTCTCTTTTGAGTACAAATTTAAGCTCAACAATTGAAACAACAAAGAACAAGGAGTTTCAGACTTTGGAATTTCTCTATCTTTTCACACACTCGAATAACTGGAGCATCTTTCTTATATACTTCCCCATGCCTTCATAACCATTGGCACCTTCCAAAGGAGTTCTTCCAATCAACCCGTTGGACAGAATCAATTAGAGAGATCTCGAGTTATTTAAGGAATATGATGATAGCCCACCAATCTTGCTCGCCCATACAATCAGGATCTAGGTTTCCATAAGTAGAACCTTCCAAGTATACTTCGCCAATCAACGGGTCTAAAATGCTCGAATTAATTTCAGAGCGAATAATAGATCTCGAGGTGCAATCTCAAGCAGTGAGACCTTCTTCAACCGTACGAATCAAATCCTTAAAGATATACTCACATCTGGATATGTCTTCTTTAACAGATAATACTTTTCTTTGTCAATCTAGAAACTGTTAATGAAGGCAGACTTTAAATCTTGAGTTTGGAGGTCTTCAGACTTTGACGATAGAGTCTTCAAGTCTTCAGACTAGACTGATGGAAACGTTTTGTCAACTTCAAAACAAATAGGAAAGTTTTCTCCAACACCCTCTTTGGTTGATGGCTTTTGACTCAAACTCTCTTTTCTCCTTGAGTTGCCTTTGCACCTTCATTGATAATTTGAAGCCCTAATTAAAAGTCCAATAAGGCTGTAATCGGACAACATCATCAATTTTCAAACAAAGACCCCTAAAATACCAGCTATAGTTTGCTCCTTTGCCTCCACCACATCACATATGAAATGCTCAAATTTGTTGGTGTCTTCTTCTCCGGACAACTCCTCTTGCTTCGTATTGTGGAATTTTATCAAATGCTAATTCTAAGTACCTTCGATGCGATTGGAGGATCAAGTTCTAGAGGGTATTCAAGCACAACTTTACCCTTGTAAATCACTTTTCAGCTTCGGAAGATATTGCTTTATTCAGTGGAAAACAGTCTTGATGGCATCCTCATATGAACTCTCAAATGAGAAAGAAATCGATTAGCTTGTGTACTCGGTTATAACTCCCGGAGAAACTAGAAATGGATGAAAGTCTTAAGAGAACCGATCACGTATTGTTGCAGTTATTTAAGAACAGCAAGCAAAGGGATAGTGTTTCTTTGGGTTGTTCTTCTGCCTATTCATTAAAGGGTACTCCATAAAGTATGCAATTGGCATCAGTACACCTCAACAGAGACCAAACTCTCTAGCGTAGTATTGTGGAGAATGGGGTTTAAATCCATGATAGAATATTCCCTCTTTACAAAACCGTATTAGAAGATCCACCAAGGTAAGTATACACAACCAGAGTGTCGAAATCATCCAGATACTGAGTATCCAAGCATAAAAGATAATAAAACTCAAAGGCCTCATAAGGGAAGAGTTTGATATTTGCATGATCGAAATTCAAGATCTCCCGAATGTAATGAATAAAAGGACAAGTATCATTAGGAACCTTCAAAGGAGACAAGGTAAGCAATCAACAACATAAGCACAAGGGTTTTGGTTGTTTGGGTTTTGATGATGAATTATGCAAAAGATCATGAGGAACTTTATTGAATAGAAAGGGGAAATAGAGAGTCATCCATGCTTGTGAATCCAAAACGGACCAAATAAGACTCTACTCTCTTTAAACATCATTGCAAGAGCAACATGGTTAAGGCTCCTATATAAGATTGCCAAAGTAAGTGGTCCAAGAACTAATCTCTTTCCCCTCGCCATATTTGAAGCAAGTTTAAGGAAATCTTTTGAGACATTGAGGGTTAGATTAAAGAATACGTATTTCGAAAGCCAAAAAAGCAAAAAAAAAAAAAAAAAAAAAAAAAAAAAGGCTTGCTCCTTAACATTAACAGGGCTAGAGGTTTTGTAATACCGATCAAGGAAGGTTCCATAAGCAAGGACACTATCAGGAATCAAAAAGTCCTCGAAATCTTCGATTTGTTCTACAAGAATGCCATTTGGTATGAACCCAAAGATAGTAAAGATGTCCAAAGGGTTATGGACATGGGCCCCAAGGGAAAAAGAAACAATTGGTCGACGGGGACTATAAGCAAACAATAGAATCAAATAACCCCCTATTTAAGTTGTGGAGCAGCATATTAGCCTCCAATGCCATCTCTATGTCCACATTCATCCATGATAGTCAAGTTCCCAAATCATGCTTTAATCGTAAATACCAAGAGTGGAATTTTTCTTCAAAAGAGGGAAACTCCAAAATTTGGTAGGGGTAGATTTCCAAATATCTTTAATAGAAGAATGACGTATGGGAAGTTTCTCATTCCTCTTGATTGGAAAGTAGGGCTTAAGAAATGATGGAACATGATTGTGATCCAAGAGGCAAGGCCTAAGAAGCAGTGATTCTAGATGCTCCTCTACAATGCTCAACAATTGAATTTGACAATAGATAGCTTCTTCGTATGACAAAGATCATCAAATTTTGAGATAAAGGACTCAGGGACGAATGTGGGAGCTTTGGTTGCCATGGAAGACTTGAGAATAGGATGTAGAGGGTTTAGGGTTTAAGGAAGAAGACAAATGAGTATAAAGAAATAGACAATAGGATGTATTCTTCTATTTGGAGTAGAAGACGACAATTGAAAATAGAACGGGAGCCATTGATTCATATCGGCTGTGGATATGTCAGATCATAGAAAGGTATGATGATCATCTGGAGCAGATTGCGTGCATAATGAGATCTCTCCTTTAAAGAAATAAATTTCCAATTTATTTCTTTTAAAAGTGAAATTTATTTCTTTTAAAAGAGGGCGTATGTTGACACCCAAAATACCCTTACCATCACGTGTTGATCATGAGGGGTAAAAACCTTTGAAATCATCCTTGTTGACACATGCGGGCTGTGATTTAAATCAGCCTAGCCCATGGTAGTCATGGAAACGAAAGATGGCCAAGGATTTCATGAGCCTTCGGGCTAGATTTCGATGGATCTACAAGTAGAGATATATGATTTGATAATAAAGTAGTTGATTGCCACATGTCCAAGCCAAGAGATGCTGTTGAAGACATTGCATTTAGACGAAATTGACGGCGAAATTTGGGCACGAACGGTTGATGCTTAAAAGGGCGCCAAATTCAAATGAACGGTTAATATTTGCTGAACAAGCCATGAGAACATCATCGAACAAGTTAGAAAGCAACAAGATATGGATAAGGCGATTCAGCAAAGAACGTGGAGTGACTTTTAAGGAGGAAGCAACCAACCACTGATGTTATCAAATTGACCTATAAATACCACAGGCAATCCACTAAGAAGCCTCCCCTGAACAACACATTAGTTATCTTAGCTTACTCTAGTTTAGCTGTAGCTTTAGATTCCCATTGTAAATTCAATTCTAGCGAGTGTCTATATCATGGATAGTGCTATTGATTAGATTACAGTGCTATCCTACTGCCCAGTGTCATCGATTAGATTTTGATGTTGCATCCTCATATCCATCTAAGAGTAGTGTCTGCTTGGTATTGTTACCACCATCCAATGTCATCGATTAGATTATAACATTGTATCCTCATATTCATCTAGGTGTAATGTCTATTAAGTGTTATTTCCACCGTCCATCGTTGTTGATTAGGTTCCGACATTGTGTCTTCAAACTCAATTGAAAGTAGTGCCTTCTAGGTGCTTTTGTTAATATCCACCGTTGTCGAATTAGCTTCAACATTGTACAAACCACTTTGATTTTAATGGGCTTTCATTAGTATGTTAAAGTGAGTTTGGATCAAACTGTTAAATGGATTTTGACATTGGTTATTATTGATTTTGCCTCTTATTAAGCAACTTTATAAGAGTTGGAACTATATAATATATATCTTCGTTAGTGTAACATCCTGATTTTCGACCATATTTCGATTAAATGAAATGAGCTTTTCATCGATGCGCCTATGGTTTATTTCTCTGAGCTGAATTACTTACGAGATAACTAATCTATTAAGTGAAGCCATTAAGGGATATAAACGTGACAGACTTGAGAATTCGATCAAAAATCGACTACTCAATCGTGCTAATCGGCAAGTGTCAATACGGCATCGTTAAAATTGATTAGAGACCGGAGATAGGTCGATTCGATAGAAGCACGTATTTAAATTGTAGGTGACTCCACCTGTTTGCAAAACTCATGTCGAACTGCGCTAAACCAATTTTTCTATCGATTCTATACCCGATGCCCATAATTGAAACCTTGAGATTTTTACGACAACTGAGAGTTGCCAATGAGTCAAAGATGCACAAACATGGATTGAGAATTATCGACCACGGGTTAAATGCAATAAAATTCCTAAAAGCTACCCGATAGGTTAGATTACGCTAAAATCGCGTCCGATCAAAATTAACCACGAAATTGAACTCGGATTCGAAATCGAAAGTTCAAGCATGTCACGATTTATTTTTAAGACACCGTCTCATCCTTTGAAGAATTTTCAGCAAGCCAGGGATTTTGGTGGAAAATCAAAATTTGGCAAATTAAATGGTGGAAATTTGGATGGGCAAAATTGAGGGACATTTTGGCCTTCAAAGTGAACTAGGTCATGAAGACAATTGTGGAAATTGGTGTGGGCATCATCCTCAGCAAGTTTGGCCATTAAATTGAAGTTGTTTGGAGGGAAATTGAAGAGGAAATTCAAGAAATTCGGAGGGGCCTCTTTAATTGGATTTTTGGATTACCAAATTGAATTAATTTGTGGAGAAATGGTGGAAATTCGTATGGCAGCTTCAAGGGGATTTCTTGGTCACCAATTTGACTTGAATTGGTGAGGATTCGAGTGAAAAGCAAGGGAAATTCGTAGGGTTGTGGTGGGGGTATGTTTTGGCCTTCAAGATGGCTTGTTGGTAAAGCTTTAGGAGAGAAAAATTGCTTGTGGATGACCCTTGGACTTTAGGGGCTGGCTGAAAACTTTGGTGGCTGCACTCAAGTGAATGATATTTCCCCCTTTGCTCTCATTGGACAGCATCAAGACTTATTGGCCTTTTGTACCCCTTTGGTTCCCCCTCTCTCCCTCCCTTCTCCTCCTTGGTCAACCATCACACCTAGCAGACTAGCTTCTACTTCTGTTTCAACTTCTTCTTCTTCCTCAAAGCTCCATTTCCCTCCATTGTTGAAGCTGTAAACACCTAGGACCAAGCTAGCCCCAAGCCAGCACCGTCAGCCCGTCTGCTCACGTCCATCTCCAACCGCCCGTCGCGCTGCTTGACCGCCTATGCCAACCCGTCGCCGCTGACCGCTTTGTTGCTTGACCAGGCCACCGTCCACTACCTGCCTGGCTGTTCGCCACCAACCCCCTCCTTACACCAGTAGCCAGCCCGAGCAGTCAACCGCCGTTCCTCCTCACACTAGCCCCTTGGTCCAGCTCAACTCAACAACAAATCTTAGCTTGGCTTGAGACTTGTTGACTATTTTCAGCCCTTTCTTGACCTCCTTTGGTGTCGCCATAGGCCCGGGTTTTGGTCGCCGCCGCCGTGAACCGGTTTTCACGCTAAACCGGTGAGTTAACCTCCTAAGCTCTAATTAGGGGTTAATTGCACTTATAGAGGATTAGTTTAGGCTAAATATATATTAAGGGGATTAGTTAGCTTTAATTGAGATTAGAGGAATTTAGTTAGGCCAACTATTTAGTTAGTTTAGTTAGTTAGTTTAGTGGATCCTATTAGATTAAATTAGTTAGAATTGTTAGATTAATTAGTTAGTTCAATTAGTTTAGCTTGGTTAGGTTATTTAATGTAATTAAGTGGTTTAATTTAATTATTTTACAATTTATTTAATTAATTGTAATTTATTTAATTATTTATTAATTAGCGTAAATTATACCGCGATAGCCGATTGTCAGAATTTCATGTTGATCATCGTGGAAGTGTTGATTTGTTAAATTGATTGCCAATTTATGCAATTGAGTGCTAAATGATGATTTTCAATTATTATTTCAAAAATAGGGATTTTTGGAATTTAATTAGAAAAAATGCCGGATGTCAAGTTTTGACACCAAAAATATTTTAAGTACTATATAAAATTGTGGAATTTTTAAAAGAGGGTATATCATGTTTTATGATTCAATGTGATCGTGTGTCCACACACAATTATTTTATCGGGTATTTTTAATATGAAGAAAATAGGCTAAGTTCATTATTTGAAATTGAGACATTTGAGTGCAAAGCACGATATCCTTGGCCAAGAATGGATGTGCGTGTGATTGCTATGAGAACCCATTACTTGATGAAAATCGAGGGCGATGCCCCTATATGGAATGCCCTACGTCAACGGACATCGGTCGCAATGGAGGCTAGACCGATACTCCTTCGGGAATGACGTCTAGATGTAGACGTTGCTATGCCCAACAAAATGGGACGATGCCCAGTTATGCCGGATGACCACCAACTGTTGAGTTGGCCATAGCCGTTGGGTCGTAATTAATTAGGACACGCTTGAATGAGTGAAATAGCCACGCTTGATTATGGGACTAAATTGTGTGGCACGAAATGTGACGTGTCATAACAATTTGGCCTTATAATTGAGACTACTGTGAGTGATTGATATTTGAATTGAAGTGTTCCAAATATTGAATGCATTTACTGTATGCATATATTATATGAGCTATACTAATGTGCAAGAAGGTGCTAAGGTGAGGTAAGTCTTATATGACATGTGTTTAGGCTGCCTTTAGGTAAATTATCGTCCTAATCGGGGTTTAGGGTGTGGACTCACTGAACATCGTCTCACCCCGTCGTGGTTTAAATTTTTACAAGTCCTTAGATGTAGGTGCGTTATTACGATATGGGGTCCCACAGGAGATGGACTTCAGCACTCCTATTTCCCTATCCCCAGGACTAACCTGACCCGTGAGTTAGTTGAGTCAACGGTCTGGGTCGAAGAGGGCCTACCTCAATTGGTATCTCACCAATTCAGGATGTGATTCATTAACTTTCCTAATGAGGGTTGGGAGGGTCCCATAAAGGGTTTTGACGGGCCTCCCATCGAGACCAAGGAGTGGGAAATAGGGCACCCTATGGATATCGACACCCCTAATGGTGTCGTGGAGGACCTAGAGCCCATGACTAAAGAGTTCGGAGTTTAGTTGGCTTAGTAGCTCTTTTTGAGCTAAACTCTTGTACATAAACCTTAGGTTTGGCCTGACCGTATATAAAGTTTGTTTATGAAATATATTTGTGTTAATTGGCCATCATATTTCTTCCATCTCATGTGTTTGTTTGTTGTCTGGAGATTGTTTAAGTTCGCTTCCACATGTGTATAAAATAAATGGGTTGGCGACGCGTCCTAGGAACGTTACAATTTGATCGACCAATGAGGGATGTGGGTGCACTCGAGGTTTGGGATGTGACAGTTAGCATTTAACTCTCTTTGTCTAATACTAGCACGGAACCTAAGTCTCCTCTAATAAAAATCAAAATATAACATTTGGTGAAATATATTTTGCTGCAAGATCCAAAACTGGCGAAACAATCACTAATCTCGTTGTAGTGGTCGCCACTCTTGCTATTGAGTTCCTAGTGTCGGGAAGGAGACACTTCCTTGCGTCTTCCTTTAAAACTTATGTTGGTGATGATAGTGTATTGTGAGCAACAAAGAGTTTATCATGCTGAGGTGGTGTTTGATGTGCAATAATTAAAAGTCGATACTCGGGTTATGAATAATGATGATGATGATGATGATACTGAAAAGATTAAAAAAACATAAATTACATTCAGGTGTTCTTCACATAGCATGATTTGGAGTAGATTATTGGTTTGCATGTGTTCTGTGTTGAATAACAGGTCAATTGGTCCTCTGGGGGACCATTCGGCTTGGCCCTCAAATATTTGAATCACGGTTGATCCGGGTTTGATGATAGAATCACGGTTGGTTCGAGTATGATGAGGAGCGGTTGAAACCCTTCGAGGTGTCCAGAGGTGGTCTTGAGCGGTTTCGATGGATTGGGGTCGTGTTTAGGTCGGAATTGGTGTCTAGTTAGTATTGTCATCTTGATTAGTGCATTTGATGTCATCTAGATGTTAAAATGTATTTGATTGGCATGGTCATTCCTATTTAGTATGACTTCTATCTTCCGTGCTTGTTTTTCAAATGTGTTTCAGTGTGTTATGCTGAGTTAATGCGTGTTTGGCATGTCTTAGGGCAGTTCAAGTAATGTTAGGTCTTGGTTTTAATTGAAAAATGATAAACAATAATAATTTGAAAAGACATAAGTAGACACTATATTAAGGTTGTGATCTTAGGCATGTTGTATGATGTTTAGTCTTCATTTGTTTCACCAAAATCTGACATTTTTGAAAAATGTTTCCTAGGAAATTTACGATATTTTCTTGTTTTTTAGCTAAAACCTGAAAATGAATTAGAGATTATTCTCCACCATTTGATATGGAATATTTTCCAAAAAAATTCATATTTTTTACATTTGATTATTTTTATTGATTTTTATTTCTTTTCTTTTCTTTTTTTCTTTTTTCCTTCTTCCTTGGTGGGACGGTGACAGTTGATGGCTAGCTTGTCGCTCGCCCTAGACTGGTGAGCTAGGCAAGGCTTGAGGCTTGCCTGAGGTCACCATAGGCTAGTGATGCTCAAGCTCGCCTATGACCGGTTGTTGTGGTTGTCGACCAATCAAGGAAGAAGCAAAAAGAAAAGAAAAAGAAAAGAAAAAAATTAAAAATAATTATAATTTTGATTTTTTAAAATATTTTCATAAGAATGAAGATTCGAGCGCAAGCGTTGAGGACCTATGCATGGTCTTTATAAACCTAAGCTTGAGTGCCAAGGACCAGAGCTGGAGTGTTGAGGACTCAAGCATAGCCTTTATGACCTGAGCTCGAGTGATGGGGCATAGGGCACGAGCACCAAGGGTTGGGGCCTAACCTCAATGGACTTGGGTAGAATTTCGAGTCCAAGCACTGATATGTAGTTATATTTTAAAAATATTTATAATTTTTAAAGAAAAAAATCATTTTAAAAAAAATTAAGACTAGATTTTTCGTTGACTATAAAAAGATTTTTCATTGACTCATTTTTTAAGCAAATCAATCGTCAGAAAATGAGGAACATATTTTCCTAGAAAATGTTATTCGTGAAACAATTGGAGCCTTAGTAATATTTCATTTTAGAATCGCATAACAAAAACAATGAGGTCATGTTTTGATAATGAATAGCATGTTAGGGTTGGATTTAGTTTGTTGTCTTAGGCTGCATTTGTTTTACAGAAAATGAATGATATGAAAAATATTTTCCTAAAATAATTAGTTGTATCACTTGAAATAAGTAGTCAATAAAAAATATTTTTATTATCGACAATAATTTATATCTAAATATTTTCACACATGTCGTCCGTTCATTTTATAAGCATTGTAATCGATTTTTTTTTAGAAAATGTTTTCTAAATCATTTATTGTCTGTTAAACAAACGCTCCCTTAATATGGCATCATTAATTTATTCTAGGATGATAGCATCACTTCAATAGAATCGCATGCATGATTAGATTAGGGTTTAGCTCATAGGGTCATGTCCTAGGGTTTAATAATATGGCGGTGTATATAATTTGTCCGACGCCCTATCAGTTCTGCATCTCACTATTAAGTACTTTTATCTTGTTCGGATTATGGGGTTACGTGAATGTTAATTGTTCCTGTGCAAAATTGCAATGCTTGCTCATTTAGATGAATGCGCCTAGGGATAAAAGAAAATGAGCAAGATTGCATGTTCAAAACATTTTCGAAATAAAGAGATAATATATCAAGTTAGACATAAATAATTCCCGTTCCTATAATCTTGAGTTCTTGGAAGTGAAACAAGCTCTTGCATTTCAGTCAACTTCTAACCAGCCTTAAATAAGTTAGTGAAGACTCCAAAACAAAAGCAAAATTTTCATAACTAATTGATTCAATTAATGTCGTGATTGGTAGGATTTGGGAGAGTTAAAATCAAGCGCAAGCATCACCTTGTGAGAGGAACCTTACATGGACTTGGTAATTTATCAGCTCATCTCAAGGCAAGATTTCTAAAACTTGCTTGGCCGACCACCCTCGAGCGGGTCGGGACAATGAGCATACAACATCACATTCTTTCCCACCCCGTCTGGCGATCCATTCAAGCAAAATCAAAGAACTGACCAATTTCACTCCATTAAAAGAGAGATATAAATGTATGAAATTGACTCTCTTTATCTGTGAACCATTGGTACGGGCTTTGCGTAAATTCAACCTCAATTTCATTCACCAACCACTTGAAAAATATTATGCTCAGTTGAAGCAACAGAACTGGTGCCTCACTAACAGTACATACACAGTGTACGCAACATTTATTTCCCTGCTGAGTTTGCACTTGAAAACCACATGTTCGACAAAGAAGAGAAAGCACGGAGATCTTACAGGCTACCTAGACGTGAAATTACGACATAAGCCAAGCCAACATACGTATTAAAATATTCAATGTTTAAATATTCTAGGAGTCAACGTGGCACCTGGAAGTTCTGTGATGTGAGTTCCACGAATGTCCAAGATCCTCAAATTCTGCAGTTTCTCAATGCTTTGAGGTAATTCCGCAATTGATGTTGACTTCAAGTCCAGCTCAGTCAACGATATCAACTTTCTGATCGAGTCGGGGATCTCTTTCAACAAATGACATCCTCATAATAACAAGTGTTGTAGAGACATTAGGGAGTCTATGGAGTCTAGAAGTTGAGCAAGTTTATTGCATTTTCTTAGATCAAGGAGAGACATTGTTAGATTGCCTACGGAGCTGTGTATGTGGGCCAACAATGCACAATTAAAGGCATTAAGGGTTTCGAGCTTCTTCAAAGAACCAATTGATTTAGGTAATTCTTCAATCCCTGAATAAGACAAGTCCAACTGAATCAACGGCATGAGGGAGCCCATGGACTCTGGAAAATTTCTAATCCCTGAATGAGATAGGTCCAATTGAGTTAACAACCCAAGAGAGCCCATGGAGTGTGGTAATACTTCAAGATATGAATAAGATAGGTCCAATTGAGTTAACGACTTAAGGGAGTCCATGGATTCAGGTAATTTATCAATCTCTGAATGAGATAGGTCTAGCTGAGTTTTACGACTTAAGTGAGCCCATGGATTCAGGAAGTTGAGCAAGTCGTGGACACCACGAGGCACATAAAATCTCCATCTTCATCAAATCACCCTTTGATATTGGAATCTCACGTATACCTGTGCCATTTATGAGAAGCTCCCTCAATTGTTCCATTCTACCTATTCCTATCGATAGTTCCTCCAGTCTCCTACAACCGTTGATATTAAAAGTGATAAGGGACTTGATGTGCATGATAGAATGATGAATCGTTTCCGGATTCTCACATTCTTCAAGAATCAAAATCTCCAAACTTTTGAAAGCAGACAAGTCAGGAGTGCTTCTCAAAGAAAGACAACCCGTAAGGTTGAGAACTTTGAGCTGGGTTGCCATTTGAAGAAAAAAAGAGATACCTCAATGAGATTTTCCACTACTCTTTGTTCTTTTAGACTTTTTAAAATTCCTCAGAAAAACCCACACTCCACTACTCCTTATCTTATGCTACCATTGCTATGATGCTCCACTACCTCACATTTGTTTTATTTAAATGTTTCTTAAGTATTAGTGTTTGGCTATGTCACCAACACATAAATGTCTATCACAAAAAGAATGTTACGGACATAAAAGTGCCCTCTAGCACTCACAAAAATAACGTATAGTTCACCCTCACAAAAATAATTATAAAGCAATGCACTTATTTTGAAGTAGCGTTAACTTTTGTTTCTAATATAAATTATTCTAACTATTCAAATAGTATTTCATGTAAAAGCAGTTAGAGAATTTGTGTGATAGTAACCAAATAATAGGTAAGTAGTCGTAACTTTTCATTTCCCATTAAAGAAGATAGATATAGGTATATAACAAGAATCGTTAAAAAGTCATACTTTTACCTGGGAGAAATTAGCCTAGAAGCCAAAAACAATTTAGATTAAAAAAAAAATCACGATAGACAAAATACTGTAATTATATTTTTAATAGATGTTAATTAATATAGTTTAAAAACTTCTTGTTAGTATGTCCAATATTAAGCATGACTGGTTGTTAAGGTATTATCAATTTAAGATGTTAAGGTGCACAAGCTTCTGGTATATTTAGAAGCCTATAAGCTCCTCTTGTATTTAGAGGAAGATTCTTAATTTGAGGAAGAATATTAAACCTTTCTGAATGAAAGAAAGGAGAACTTGGTGCGATTGGGACTTCAACAAAATGTGATTATTAACAAGAGATATGTCCTTTCTTCATCTTACCTTCAGTGGATCCCATCCTCCCCAATCATCTGAAATCTCACTCCACGATAGATTGAGCACGACTAATTTTTTTGGATGAAAATTGGCTGCTTCGAAATTTGAGGGACAACGCTCCCAATGAAGCCATCTTAATTGAGGAAGTAAATTTTGAAAATCTCTGATGAAATTCACACCACACACTTGAAGGTACCTCAAGTGGGCTAGTTCTTTAAATTGTTCGCCTGTGTAGCTTCTTTTGTAGCCATATTTGTCAAGACGAAGGGCCTCGATCTTACAAGTGCCCTACAATTAGGAAACATAGGAGACCGTAAGATTTGAATGATGACATGAGACCAACTGCATATAAGAAAAGATATACTGATTTCATTTATTGATATAGTATTATCGTGCAGGCTTCTCGCTTTCAACTTTGTGAAGCGGTAGGTTTTGATTGCATAATTAAATATCTCATCTGTATAAAAATGGAAGGCTAAGGAGGGTGTTTCGTGACTTATTCTCTTCCAATTATGCCCTTCACAATTTACACATTTTGAATTTCCAAAAAAAAAAAAATTAGAATAGAATGTCTCTCTCCATGCACACACCACTCCAAATATATCTATTAAAATTCATGTCCTTTATATGCGAAACAATGCAACTCTAACTCATATCCTTAATACGCAAAACAAGACGACCCTTACAATGCAAATATATCTATCAAACTTGCCATCAAGGTATCCATCAAAATTAGAGAATCCCCATGGTAATAGCTAAGTGAAACAAGAATGTCATCCAAAAAGTACGCACATGTTTACATTCCTTTTTTGTCATGTTTTTCCTCTATGAGTGATTTTCATTGTACTTGAAAGAAAAACCAATCATCGATCAAACATTATATAATTAATTTTTACTCTTCTTTTCGTCACTGCAGATGGTTGATGTTCTCTTCTCATGCGTTGTGAAATAGCAGTCATTGATATGTTTGATCAATTTGCCCATAGATTGATGAGATCTCGCTAATAGACACATTGGCTATGAAGATCGACGAAATTGGATGTTGAAGGAGCTCAATTGTTATGTTTGGAGGATACAATTTCTCCTTCAAACTTGTATTCTTTCAGATGAGACGCTACTTACTTTTCCTTCAAAAGTTCCTTGTAAATTTATAGTGTTTTTTCAATAACTTCATAGATAACTTTCTTTTAGTTCTAATCAATGTTCTATATTGTTGATTAGATTTCCATTTGTGCAAAAATTTGCTTGCTAAAAGCATCGATATAATATTTTTCAGTAATATTGCTACTTCGTTATATTTTGCATCTCAATGTTTATATGTGGTACTTGTCAATTAAAGATGCTCTTGACATTTGCACGTGCTTGTGTGGTGCTTGAACAAATCATCCATATGTCATAAGTGCTTTTAGTTACGTCCATATTAACTTTAACACTAATAATGAAAACTCGTCGTCATATAAAATTCAAAACAAATTTTTTTTTTTTTTACATGACAACAAAAGTTAAATTTAAAAATATTTGAGTAAGCCATTGCTTTGAATTTATCCACGTCTTATTGATATTATGCAGATTAATCTCCTTAACAAAATTTGATCCGGCACTTTTTCGAGTAATTTATGAGATGATGGACAACATTCTCATATATATTTAATTTAAAAAAATTACATTGGCTTAAATTTAAGTATTACAGGTGATAAGAGCTATCTCTAACTGTGTATATAATCATATTCCAATATGACATTGTTAATAATTGTTATTAGATGAATACATGGTCCTCAAATTTATGTGATAATCATTTTTAAAAAAAATATATAAGAATCGAAAGTATTCTTATCCTAAATTTGATTGTTGAATTGAAAATTATATTGTAATATATTATGTTAATATTACTTTGATGTCGGCATATGGTTGTAAATTTGTTTTCTATTTTTTCTCACTATTGTTCTCTCATAAATTTCTAAAACCATTGTAAATGTAAGGTTACCCGATCACTAAAATATAAACTCCGATGATTCTCCATAAAAGAAATTCGTGTATACATGTTTAGTAAATATGTTGTTAAAAATTTTAGTTGTGATTATTCTTCGACATTGAAAGGTTCGTCATCATGTGATTGAAGATGTATGTTTGTTAATATATGTTCGAAAAGTAAATTACAAATTATTATCGAGACCATATCATTGCAAATGTATAGTCTTGCAAAAATATAATATAATGTTGTAGATAAATCGATAATTTCACCACTAAATATTCTTGTGTACACTTTTACAGAAATCGTGACCTGGAAATTAATTTTTAGATATATCTTTATACACATAGACAACATAATAACAATTCTTCCATTAAATTTTCGTGATAATGAATATTCCTAGGGAAGTTTTCATTATTCTTCCAAGACGAAGTCATTTAGTTTTGTGGTCTTGATCAAAGTTATGATGATTCTTCTACTACGATCCTGGCCGATTTATTTATATTAACAATGATCGTCCTACGTGATACTGTTAACATCAACGTCAGTAATTTCTAATGAAATTGATATATTATTAAAAATTATTATTAAATTGATCAAATTAAAATATTTATAATCAAATTTTTATTTTGATAATTTTTTTACCGATATTACAGTATATTTTCATTGTCATGTCTCAAATCAGTTTGTTTAGTAATAGTTGGGTTGGAGCTTGCTTTCTTTCTTTTCCGTGGGCCCCATTTCATTTTATTATCGGGGGTGACAAATCCAAGCGATCCCTCTTTTTTTTATTTTATTTTTTCCGTCATAAGGCCGATGCACCTTTTCACGCGCCCAATTTCTTTCAAGTTTCTTCTTCGTGCTCGTCACATGGCTCTGACTATGTAGACGACATCCGTTCACCTACTTTCTAACTTTTGGATAAATAAAATAAGATTCTCAAATGTTCCTGAAGAATCACCTCTCATGATAACACACGAGATTCTGGATAATTAGAAAAATCTCCTTTGCAAACGTTGGATTTGCTTCATTCTCCAAAAAAGTGGTCCACAGGAGCGCTTCCCCGTCATATATGTACTATTCACCATGGAGTATTTATTTTCATTTCTTCGCCTTAATGCCTTCGTGTTAAAAAGCAAAAACTTGTGCAAATTTTTTACAACCTTATTTCCTTATTGATAACTATTAGGAGATTAGCACAGGACAATTGGCGTAGTTTGAATGTCAAACCAAACCAAATTGTATAAGTAAAATTTGACGAAAAATGAAACCAATTAAATCGTATCATAGTCAAGAATTAACCAAGCCAAACCATTTTTTGGGGATTGATTCGGTTTAGTTGTTTCTTCTTTCATCTTTTTCTCTTTACCTATTGTAACTTCTCACAACAAGTCATAAATTTCACACAAAATAAAAATCAAACCTATTTCGATAGGCTACTTCACATATAAATGGCAGAATTAATTGACAAAATGAATAATCCATACAATACGATTTCGCAATTTGATTTGGTTTCTCAAAAGTTGAAACCAAACCAAACCTCAAAAAATCGAGATATGATTTGAGGAAATTAAAATTGACTTAGTTGACCAAAAGATTCTTTACGAGTTTTGAAGTATTTAGAGTTAATATGGAGATCATAAGATTGGACTAGACATCAACAACAATGGTAATACATAGCTTCCAAACTAGAGAGAAATGGCTTTGTTAGAAAATTTTCGAAACATTTGCTTCCGAATCGTGAACAGGACATGCTGTGGCGACAAGTCGAGGATTATTATTAGGAAGTTCTTGCTCAGAGCACCAGTTAGCCAACCCACGCCTAATAAGTCGATTTATTGATTGTGCACCATATGAAAAAAAGTGTTTTGAAAATGACTAAAATTTTACACGTGGATGTCTAAATAATAAGAGGCATTCGTCGATAAAATCCTTATTACAAAAATGTACACTTTAAATATTTGAATTTGACCCCATTTTCCATAAAAAGCAAATATGCAACTTCAGAGCAGATGCAACTTTCAAATTATAGTAAATAAAGTTAATGGCTTTAAAAATTAATTTTTTGACCACCAAAAACCTCAAATTGATATATCCATGATAAATTTATCCAAAATTATTTTTGTGACCGCTAAAAACTCAAAATTGATACATTTATGATATGAAAAATCACAAGTAGTAAACATATGATAAAACGGAGGGTAAAATCCTAAATTAGCACACCCGTCAATTGCAAGTATCATTTAACTCAGCAATTTGATAGTAAATCTAATGCAAACTAACGAATGGTAAATTTGTGATAAGCATACCAGTTTAGGGTTTTTGGTGGTTAAAAATTTAGTTTGAGATAAATTTATAATGAGTATATTGATTTAAATTTTTTTATGAATGTATGATATTGACTTTCTCTTTATCTGTGAACCATTCGTACGGGCTTTGCGTAAATTCAACCTCAATTTCATTCACCAACCACTTGAAAAATATTATGCTCAGTTGAAGCAACAGAACTGGTGCCGCACTAACAGTACATACAGTGTTCGCAACATTTATTTCCCTACTGAGTTAGCACTTGAAAGCCACATGTTCGACGAAGAAGAGAAAGCAGGAGATCTTACAGGCTACCTAGACGTGAAATTATGACATAAGACAAGCCAACATACGTATCAAAATATTCAATGTTTAAATATTCTAGGAGTCAACATGGCACCTGGAAGTTCTGTTATGTGAGTTCCACGAATGTCCAAGATCCTCAAATTCTGCAGTTTCTCAATGCTTTGAGGTAATTCTGCAATTGATGTAGATTTCAAGTCTAACTCAATCAATGATACCAACTTTCCGATCGAGCCGGGGATCTCTTTCAACAAGAGACATCCTCGTAATAACAAGCGTTGTAGAGACACTAGGAAGTCTATGAAGTCTGGAAGTTGAACAAGTTTATGGCATTTCCTTAGATCAAGGAGAGACAAAGATGTTAGATTGCCTATGGAGCTATGTATGTGGGCCAACAATGCACAATCAAAGGCATTGAGGGTTTCGAGCTTCTTCAAAGAACCAATTGATTCGGGTAGTTCTTCAATCCCTGAATAAGACAAGTCCAACTGAATCAACAACACGAGGGAGCCCATGGACTCTGGAAATTTTCTAATCCCTGAATGAGATAGGTCCAATTGAGTTAACAACCCAAGAGAGCCCATGGAGTGTGGTTATTCTTCAAGATATGAATAAGATAGGTCCAACTGAGTTAACGACTCAAGGGAGTCCATGGATTCAGGTAATTTATCAATCTCTGAATGAGATAGGTCTAGCTGAGTTAACGACTTAAGTGAGCCTATGAATTCAGGAAGTTGAGCAAGTTGTGGACACCATGAGGCACATAAAATCTCCAGCTTCATGAAATCACCTTTTGATATTGGAATCTCTCGTATAGCTGTGTCATTTATGAGAAGCTCCCTCAATTGTTTCATTCTACCTATTCCTATCGGTAGTTCCTCCAGTCTCCTACAACCGTTGACATTCAAAGAGATAAGGGACTTGATGTGCATGATAGAATGATGAATCATTTCCAGATTCTCACATTCTTCAAGAATCAAAACCTCCAAGCTTTCGAAAGCAGAAAAGTTAGGAGTGCTCCTTAAAGAAAGACAACCTGTAAGGTTGAGAACTTTGAGCTGGGTTGCCATCTGAAGAAAGAAAGAGATAGCTCAATGAGATTTTCCACTACTCTTTGTTCTTTTAGTCTTTTTAAATTTCCTCAGAAAAACCCACGCTCCACTACTCCTTATCTTATGCTACCATTGCTATGATGCTCCACTACTTCACATTTGTTTTATTTAAATGTTTCTTAAGTAGTAGTGTTTGGCTATGTCACCAACACATAAATGTCTATTACAAAAACAATGTTACTGACATAAAAGTGCCCTCTAGCACTCACAAAAATAACGTATAGTTCACCCTCACAAAATTAATTATAAAGCAATGCACTTATTTTGAAGTTGCGTTAACTTTTGTTTCTAATATAAATTATTCTAACTATTCAAATAGTATTTCATGTAAAAAGCAGTTAGAGCATTTGTGTGATCATAACCAAACGATAGGTAAATAGTTGTAACTTCTCATTTGCCCATAAAGAAGATAGATATAGATATATAACAAGAATTGTTAAAAAGTCATACTTTTACATGGGAGAAATTAGCTTAGAAGCCAAAAAAAATTTAGATTAAAAAAAATCACGATAGGCAAAATACTATAATTATATTTTTAATAGATGTTAATTAATTTAGTTTAAAAGTTGTTTTTAGTATGTGCACAGGCTTCTGGTATATTTAGATGCCTATAAGCTCCTCTTGTATTTAGAGGAAGATTCTTAATTTGAGGAAGAATATTAAACCTTTCTGAATGAAAGAAAGGAGAACTTGGTGCGATTGGGACTTAGACAAAATGTGATTATTAACAAGAGATATGTCATTTCTTCATCTTACCTTCAGTGGATCCCATCCTCCCCAATCCTCTGAAATCTCACTCCATGATAGATTGAGCACGACTAATTTTTTTGGATGAAAATTGGCCGCTTCGAAATTCGAGGGACAATGCTCCCATTGAAGCCATCTTACTTTAAGTAAATTTTGAAAATCTCCAATGAAATTCCCACCACACACTTGAAGGTACCTCAAGTGGGCTAGTTCTTTAAATTGTTCACCTTTGTAGCTTCTTTTGTAGCCATATTCGTCAAAACGAAGGGCCTCAATCTTACAAGTGCCCTACAATTAGGAAATAGAGGAGACCGTAAGATTGAATGATGACATGAGACCAACTGCATATAAGAAAAAACATACTGATTTCATTTACCGATATATTATTATCGTGCAGGCTTCTCCCTTTCAACTTTGTGAAGCGGTATACTTTGATTGCATATTAAATATCTCTTCTGTATAAAAATGTAAAGCTAAGGAGGGTGTTTCGTGACTTATTCTCTTCCAATTATGCCCTTCACAATTTACACATTTTGAATTCCAAAAAAAAATTAGATTGGAATGTCTCTCTCCATGCACACACTACTCCAAATATATCTATTAAAATTCATGTCCTTGATATGCGAAACAATGCAACTTTAACTCATATCCTTAATATGCAAAACAAGATGACTCTTACAATTCAAATATATCTATCAAACTTGCCATCAAGGCATCCATCAAAATTAGAGAATCCCCATGGTAATAGCTAAGTGAAACAAGAATGTCATCCAAAAAGTACGCACATGTTTACATTCCTTTTTCGTCATGTTTTTCCTCTATGAGTGATTTTCATTGTACTTGAAAGAAAAACCAATCATCGATCAAACATTATATAATTAATTTTTACTCCTCTTTTCGTCACTGCAGATGGTTGATGTTCTCTTCTCATGCGTTGTGAAATAGCAGTCATTGATATGTTTGATCAATTTGCCCATAGATTGATGAGATCTTGCTAATAGACACATTGGCTATGAAGGTCGACTAAATTGGATGTTTAAAGAGCTCAACTGTTATGTTTGGAGGATACAATTTCTCCTTCAAACTTGTATTCTTTCAGATGGACGCTACTTACTTTTCCTTCAAAAGTTCCTTGTAAATTTATAGTGTTTTTTCAATAACTTCATAGATAACTTTCTTTTAGTTCTAATCAATGTTCTATATTGTTGATTAGATTTCCATTTGTGCAAAAATTTGCTTGCTGAAAAGCATCGATATAATATTTTTCAGTAATATTGCTACTTCATAAGTGCTTTTAGTTACGTGCTTGTGTGATGCCTGAACAAATCATCCATATGTCATATGTGCTTTTAGTTACGTCCATATTAACTTTCACACTACTAATGAAAACTCGTCGTCATATAAAATTCAAAACATTTTTTTTTACATGACAACAAAAGTTAAATTTAAAAATATTTGAGTGACCCATTGCTTTGAATTTATCTTATTGATATTACGCAGATTAATCTCATTAACAAAATTTGATCCGTCACTTTTTCGAGTAATTTATGAGATGATGGACAACATTCTCATATATATAATTAAAAAAAATTACATTGGCTTAAATTTAAGTATTACAGGTGATGAGAGCTATCTCTAACTGTGTATATAATCATATTGTAATATAACATTGTTAATAATTGTTATTATATGAATACATGGTCCTCAAACTTATGTGATAATCATTTTAAAAAAAATAGAAAAATCGAAAGTATTCTTATCCTAAATTTGATTGTTGAATTAAAAATTATATTGCAATATACTATGTTAATATTACTTTGATGTCGGCAGATGGGTGTAAATTTGTTTTCTATTTTTCTCACTATCATTCTCTCATAAATTTCTAAAACCATTGTAAATGTAAGGTTACCTGATCACTAAAATATAAACTTCGATGATTCTCCATAAAAGAAATTCGTGTATACATTGTTAAACTATATAAATTCCAAGTTCAGTGAATATGTTGTTAAAAATTTTAGTTGTGATAATTCTTCGACATCGAAAAGTTCGTCATTATGTGATTGAAGATGTATGTTTGTTAATATATGTTTTGTTGAAAATAAATGATTCTGAAAGTAAATTACAAAATATTATCGAGACCATATCATTGCAAATGTATAGTCTTGCAAAAGTATAATATGATGTTGTAGATAAATCGATAATTTCACCACTAAATATTCTTGTGTACACTTTTTACAGAAACCGAGACCTGGAAATTAATTTTAAACTATATCTTTATACACACAGAGAACATAATAACAATTCTTCCATTAAATTTTCGTGATCATGAATATTTCTAGGGAAGTTTTCATTATTCTTCTAAGACGAAGTCATATAGTTTTGTGGTCTTTATTCTTAACCATACACACTTTTTTTAATGTTTAAAATATGATCTTCTCAATTATATATAGTTAAGATTATTCACTTCATCAAAATAGTACGCTTGCTTTAAATAACGTAGATAAAAGAGCTTTACCCGCATTCTCATTATCGAACACCTCTATTCAAAATTGTGCATTTTACTATGGATCCCTTTGGACATTCTTAATGATTAAGTTAGACTCCATTGAATGTTACTTCTGATTCTCTTCTTTCTCAAATTCGTGACAAAGTACCCCATGTATTAGTGTCATTTACTTTATTATTGCATGAAAAGATATTTCTCTTCGAAAAACGACATCTAACAAATAGTTCATTATTCATATTTTGATGAACAGGTACCTCTCTTGGCATTAATATGCTTGGACAGACACTTCTCTTCGCATTTTGAGTGGCCTTGTTTCTAAATGACTTTCTTTTTTCTTTTTCTTTTTTTCAGTACATATACTATGTATAGTATGGGTGAGCATATCGGACTGACTGAACCAGGAACCACCTAGACCGGACGGAACTGGCTGATTTGGTCCAGTTCCTGGGAGCGTCGATCTGATTCCCAATTTCATAAAAATGGAACCAGTAATTTTCAATTCAATTCCCAGGGGAAACCGGATTGGACCGGACCTACTCTTTTTTTTTTTTTTTTTAAAGAAAAAAATATATTTTTTAATTTCTTGAAAATATCAATAAACCCTAAAATAGTAACAACTCTAATTTTTTTTTTAATTTTTTTTTAATTTTTTTTTGCTAAGTGATCGGTTCCATTGGTGGTCTCGATTTGATCCCTAGTCCCGAAAACCGGAACCGGTCCTCCCTGGTCTAATCCCGATTTCTAAGTGGGACTGGACTGGATTGAGAACCAATCATCCTTAATGCATAGTTCATTTTTTCTTTGATCTTAGTGATATACTTTTATTTTTACATTAATATATACCTCTTTTAAAAACAATTAGTTCGAATAGACATATTTCTTCATATTTTTAATAGTAATTTAGATGGTATTTGTTTTGATTATGTTTATTTTGTGATTTGCAATTCCTCTTCTTTCTACAATTAAATCCATCACTTGACTACATTAAATTTCGATAGACTCAACTTCACGGGTACAATAAAATTGTCCTACACAGAAGTTCCTTCTTATGCTAAAGATGAAATACATTTCATAAATCCTAGGCACTGTGTCATTACTCATACCTCAACAATTTTCTAGCTTTCCAAAAAAAAGAGAAATGCCTCTAATCACGTGCAACGCAGGTGTAATCTTTACTTGTAAAATTAGGAAATTTTCCATTGTGCATCCACCATGATTAATCGGGAAAATTACCAAAATAATTCTAAACCTATTGTAATTTTTTCAATTCAATCCTAAACCTTCTTCTTCTTCTTCTTCTTTTAACAATTCAATCTTAAACATTTTGCAATTGTACCAACTCAATCCATTTGGCCTAATTTGGCCACCCGGCGCTAATGTGAATACCGTTCGGCCAACGCCGACTTGGCAATTTTTAATAATACTTTTATTTTTTTTCAAAATTTTTATTATTTTTTATTTTTTTCTTTCTTCTTCTTTTGACCCATCACTGGACCGGCCAAAGGCTACGACCTTGCCTGCCACTAGTAAGGCCTCACCATTGCTAGGCAAAGGTTAATTAGAATATATATATATATATGATTAACTCAATCTAATTAGACTATCTCTTGTGGAGGAGCTTTAAAAAAATTAAAAAGAACACTTGGATTTAAAGAAGAAAGTGAGATGATGAATTGCATGAGTACATTAGGGGGCAATTTTACTTAGTCACCAATTATTTTATCAACCTTTGACACGTGTCCTAGTCATTCCTCAAACCAATCCGGAGACATAAAAATGGGAAGAGTTAAAGAGACATGGATTAAAGTGATGAGCATTCCACTCGTATTTGATGTTCTCAAGTTGTTGAGTATGAATATCGTAAGGTGACAACTTAGATTATTAGTGTAAGTTGTTGACTACCCATAGGTTTTGCGAATTGGTCAAATTTGAGAAGAATGGAGAAGAAGACATCTTTTGACTAGAGTGCGCACCAGAAGCTAAAAATATTTTCAATGTTAAAATTCTTCGTAAAATTTGTATGGCTCTATTAATCCCGTTCACTACAAAATTTCAACTCTTTCCTCATAATGTCTTATTATAGTCTAAAGATCTTACCCACCCCTCGGGATTTTTTCTCCCTATTTCTTTTCCTTGAGCCTTTTAAGGACCTATCCAAATCCAATGGATTATTACACTATATTTAGATTATTACAACACGTTTCGTTGCAGTTTTGACTATTATAACTTATTACAATATTTACTTGCGGTAATAGCTAGTACAATCATGCTGTAGCAATTAGGTTGAATAGCTATTTCAAATGTACCCATGTCTTTTTGTCCTGCTCACTCAATCAATTTTAAATTATTGATTATAATTAATATATATTAATGATAACTAAATTTATTTATAATATTTATGTCATGATAACAACAATTATACTTATATTGACTTTAATCACAAATTTTATTATTAATAAATAAAAAATTAGATAATGGGTAGATAGTTGACGCAATGGTGATTATGTTATTTGATAATAAATAATTATTTATTAGGTTAAAAGTTATTTATACAAGCATAATATTAGTGGTTCCCCATTAGGTATGATTTTTCTTGATTTAATATTATATTACTACAACATAATGATATCTTACTTATATGAATTAATGCTCAAATGTCATATAATTATGATGTCACTCATACTATTTATTGTGTAATAAAGAATAAGTTTGTGTAATTCATATTCTATAGTCAAATTTATATGATAATGATAAGTTAAGTAGTAAATGAGATTACATTTTAACAGGATGCTGATATATATGGTGTATTACACTGATGATTGGCTACCAAAGCAATAAATACCGTACTATAGCATTTAATCTACACAATCACATGTTATGTCCTTAATTTTTATAAGTTATTGAAATACAAATAAGTAATTGATATCATTTGAATAATTTATATGGGGTATTAAACTAGTAAATCATGATGATTATTAAAGTGATAATTACAAGGCTCTCTCTAATTCTTATTTTTGAGGTATTTTGGTAATTTTGATACTATTCCTCCTTATTACATATGTCCATGAAATCATTGTGATAACTATTACATTACTTAAACCAAATGGCGTATAACTATTACAACTCTATTATGTTGCAGCATAATAGATATTGTGTAACCAAGATGACTTTTAGTCTAAGTTTTTGACCACCTCTTTAGTTTTTGCAAATTCATCAAGTTTGAGAATGTTGAGTATGTCTTGAATTCTTTATGGGTTTGACCGACATTAGGGCTTGAGAGAGTATAAATATTATTTTTCTCAAGTTATTAGGTTAAGAAATTGAGACAAAAAGAGTTTTAAGTTTTTGATCCACCTTCTATAATCATTGAATTTTTATAATGGATTTTGCTTCTCCTCTCCTCGTGGTTTTTCTCGCATGGGTTTTCAACATAAATCCGGTTTCTTTTATTCTTGTCAGTTATTAATTTCATCATTGTTTCCACATTAGTTATAACAATTTGGTATTAGAGCTATTGGATTTTTCGATCTTCTAATTATGGTTTCAAGTTCAACAACGAAATTTAATATTGAAAAGTTTTATGAGAGCAGAAGTTTCAACCTATGGCAAGTTTGTATGTTGGTTGTTCTTACGCAACACCATTTGAAGAAAAATTTGTTTAGGAAAGGGAAGAAACTGGAAAGCACATTAGATGGAACATGTGAAGAATTGGATGAAAAAGCCCTGCATGCTATTTAGTTGTGTTTCACAAATGAAGTTTTGCAAGAAGTACTAGATCATAAAACGATTGTTAGTTTATGGAATAAATTGGAGAGTTTTTTTCTTTTTGGACAAAATCCCTCACCAATCAATTGAGGCTTAAACAACGACTCTTCACTCTTCGTATTGCTAAAGGTACTTCTGAGTTCAATGCTATTATCTCTAAATTAAGAAGTATTGATGTTAAGATTGAAGATGAAGATCATGCCCTCTTATTGTTAGTTCTGCTACCTACCTCTTATAAGAATTTTAGAGAGACTATGATCATGAGTTGAAAAACTATTGATGTTGGATATGTGAAAACTAGCTTTCAAAATAAGCAAATATTAGATATAGAATTGACTTTTGAATGCAATAATGATCATAAGACTGGTCTAGTTGCTAAAAAAGGTCTTTGAGAGTAGCAATGGTGGTGGGAGCAAATCAAAATCGAAGCATAGGAATTTGATATACAACTATTATAAGTTTAAGGGGCATATCAAGATAAATTCTTTGAAATTGAAAGCAAAGTGGCAAAGAAAAAAATAGTATAAATAAGCAAAATCAAGGGAATGCAAATTGGCAAAACAATCAAAACTACCATAACATGCATAATTAGGGATATGAAAATCTTGCTCAAGCTAGTGTTGTTGAAGAAGAAAATGAAGATTGGTTATTGGTTGCAGATGATAAAGACAAATTCAGTGATAACTGGATTCTTAATTCAGGCTGTTCATACCACATGTGCCCTAATCGTAACTGGTTCTCCACGTTCAAGGAATATAATGGTAGAGTTATTCTAATAGGAAACAATGCTAAATGCAAAGTAGTTGGGATTGTGATTGTTAGCATTAACATGCACAACAGCATGATCCAAACCTTGGAAAATGTCACACATTCTTGATTTTAAAAAGAACCTTATCTTTTTGGATACACTTGATGCTAAGGGTTGTAGGTTTACAACCGAAGGTGGAGTTATGAAGATTATGAAATGTTCACTTCTATTGATGAAAGGGCTGAAAATTAGCACTTTATATCAGCTGCAAGGCACTACAATTACCGGTTCAGTTGCAAACTCATTCACTATGACAAAATCAAACAACACTATATTATGGCATATGAGATTAGGTCATATGAGTATTAGAGGGATGGAGGATCTGAGTAAAAGAGGTACTCTATGTGGTTAGAAAATTGGATAACTAGATTTCTATGAGCATTATGTCTTTGGAAAATAGAGAATAGTCAATTTCAAGATAGGAATTCACACAACAAATGGCACTTTGGATTATATTCACTCTGATCTTTGGGAACTTGCAAAAATTCCTTCAAAAGGCCTTGGTTCGAGGTATTTACTTACTTTCATTGATGATTTTTCAAGAAATAGTTGGGTATATTTTCTAAAGCAGAAGAGTGATGTTTTCGATACATTTAAACAATGGAAAACATTGATTGAAAAACAAATTGTTAAGAAGATTAAGTGGATGAAAATCGATAATGAGCGAGAATTTTGTGGAGGTGAGTTTAATGAGTTTTGCAAAATTGAAGGCATTTTGAGGAATCATAGTGAATACACTACAACAGGACAGTATTGCAAAACGCATGAATAGAACCTTATTAAAAATGACTATGTGCTTATTGTTTAATACGGATTTAGGTAAGAAGTTCCAGGCTAAAGCAGTCAATACATCTTTTTGGTTGATGTATCATTCTCTTTGCACATCTATTGAGTGCAAGATACTTGAGAAGGAATGGTAAGGTAGACTGATTATTTTTCTCTTCGGGTATTTGGATGTCCAGTATATGCACATGTTAGTGAAGGCAAACTAGAGCCTATAGCCAAAAAAAAAAAAAATGTATCTTTCTTGGTTATGCTTCTAGTGTAAAGGTTATAGATTTTGGAGTACTTATTTATCTAAGATTATTAGTAGTAGAGATGTTATTTTTGATGAGTTTGCTATGCTTCTTCCTAAGAATGAATCATATGTTCCTTGTGATGAAAATTCAGAAAGCATTGCAAAGAATGTAGAGCTTGAAGTAATTTCTTCACAAACAATTCAGTTGTCTATTGATAATATTGAGCTCGAAGAACCTGAAGAGGAACAATATTTTGTTGTCAAAGATAGACAAAGAAGGACAATGAAGCCTCCACAAAAATATGGATTCTCAGATTTTGTTGCGTATGATCTTTCAATTACAGCGTCAGTAGAGTATAGTTACAAAGAAGCTTTCTCTTTAAAAGATTCAGCAAAGTGGTTAGTTGTCAAAAATGAAGAGATGAAATTTCTTGAAAAGAATCAAACTTGAGAGCTTGTCAAGCCACCAAAAGAGAAGAAAATTGTGCGCTGCAAATGGGTTTTCAGAAGAAATGAAGGTATTCCTGGACTTGAAGACATTGGGTACAAAGCTCGTTTAGTTACTAAAGGCTATAATCAGATTGAGGGAATTGATCTTAATTATGTGTTTTCACCTATCATTAAATACAGCTCCATTCGGGTTTTTCTTGCGTCAATTGCTATGCATGATTTAGAGTTGGAACAAGTTGAAGTAAAAATAGTTTTCTTGCATGGTGATCTTGCAGAGAAAATCTATATGGGTCAACCAAAGGGTTTTCAATTTGAAGGTAAGGAATATCATGTTCATCTATTGAAAAAGTCTATATATGACTTGCAATCGCCTAGATAGTGGTATAAAATGTTCAATTCATTTATTCTGCAATTTGGCTATTATAGGAGCAAATATGATAGTTGTATATATCTGCGCAAACTTCCAATTGGCTCTTTTATTTATCTGTTTTATATGTTGATGATATGTTGATTGCAGCAAAAGATAAATATGATATATAGAATTTGAAGGCACAGTTAAGCGCTGAATTTGACATGAAAGATTTAGGTGCAATGAAGAATATCTTAGGCATGGAAATTTGGCGAGATGGAAAAATGGAAAATTTGTATCTCTCCTTGAAAAACTAAATTGAAAAGGTGTTAGGTTGTTTTGGCATGAAAGATGCCAAACCAATAACTACTTCTCTTGCTATTAAATTATTAGCAAGTTTATGTCCACAAACTGATGAGGATATAAAATACACGTCACATGTTCCATACTTTAGGGGATAAGTACACTATTAGTGCCATAAGTTGTGTATGGCGCTCACTTTGGTGCCAAAAGTTTCTGTCGGATCACTTAAGTGCCAAAAAGTTCGAAAAACGTTTACTTTGGTGCCAACTCCGATTTGGTTGGCCGGAAATCCGACGTGGCACTTTTTTTTATTAATTTTTGAAGCTGATGTGGCTCGCCGGAGAGTACAATCAGCATTTAAACAACAAAACGACATCATTTTGTGTCTCTCCCCCAATTCAAAACCCTAAATCCCCAAATTGAGAGAGAGAGAGAGAGAGAAGATAAGCCACCGGCGATGGGCCAGTTGTCGTCCTCAATGGCCCCTGTGCTCAGCGGCCACAGCTCCGACCCCGACCTCGACCTCGACGACGACCACTCAACAGCCAAGTCGAAGGCCGTGATCTAGCCGGTGCTCGGGGAGGCCGCCGACGAGTGCGCCGCCCCCGATCTCTCCCTCTCCATCTCTGATCTCCCGATGAGTGCCTAGCCTGCGTCTTCCAATACCTAAGCTCCGACAACCGGGGCCGATTGCTCCCTCGTGTGCCGCCGCTGGCTCGCGATCGAAGGCTAGAGCCACTTGAGGCTCGCCCTCCACGCCCACTCAAAGCTGCTGGATGCGGTCCCAGCTTGAAGAATTTGAGAACGTTGAAGCTGGTGAAATGTTACCGAGATTGGGACACGGTGCTACTATGACGGAGGCCGAGCGACGGCGGCTGAGCAACAGCAGCCGAGCGACAGAGGTCAAGTGACGACTGCCGGCGTTGGGCGAGGATCGGACAAAAAAACCCTAATTTCAATCCCCAAATTAAAAAAAAAAAAAAAAAAAAAAAAAAAACCCAAATGAGTTGTGCGACGTCGTTTTCTCGAGGCCATCTACTTAGGACGGCAAAACGACGTTGTTTTCTTAAGGACGGAAAACGATGTCATTTAAAGGCCTTGTCAATTTTTTTTTTTTTTTAACTATAAAAGCCACGTAATCATTTTGGCCGAAATCTGTCGCCGGTGGCACCAAAGTGATCGTTTATCCTCCGATTTGGTACTTAAGTGATCCGACGGAAACTTTTGGCACCAAAGTGAGCGCTGTACACAACTTATGACATTGATAGTGTACTTCTCCCATACTTTAGTGTAATTGGTAGCCTTATGTATGCCATGATTTGTACTTGACCCAACATATCACATGTTGTCAGCGTAGTAAGTAGATATTTATTATGCCTAGGCAAAGTTTATTGGCAATCTGTGAAGTGGATTTTAAAATATTTGAATGGTACTTTTGATTTTAGTTTAGAGTTTGGGAAAACTAGTGATAATCATACTGGATATATTAATTTTGATTATGCTAGTGACCTTGATATAAGGAAGTCTTTGACTAGGTGTATCTTTACTATTGAAGGTTGTACAGTCAGTTGGAAAGTTACTTTACAATATACAATCGCTTTATCTACTACGAAAGCAAGGCATATAGTTATTGCAAAAGCAGTTAAAGAGGCCATATGGTCAAGATATTTATATGAGCTCAATGTGGATCATGGTGTGACTGTTGTCCATTGTGATAGTCAAAGTGTTATACGTCTTACTAAAGATCAGATATATCACGAGAGAACAAAGCACATCGATGTTTGGTATCATTTGGTTCAAGACATTCTTGTTGATGGCTAAGATTTGTACAGAAAACAATCTAGCTGATATGTTGACGAAGCCCTTACATGTTGCCAAATTCAAGCATTGCTTGGATTTGGTTAATTTTTGCTGCAACTGAGTTTTACTCTAGTGGGAGGAGAAGATTGTTTGTTGCCTATGTAGAATTCAAGCCAAGATGGAGATTCGTTGAGTTGTCTTGAATTATTTATGGGTTCGGGCCAATGTTAGGGCTTGAGAGCAATATAAATATTATTTTTCTCAAGTTATTACGTTAAGAATTTAAAACAGAAAGAGTCTTAGATTTTTTAGCCACATTTTGTAATAATTGAATTTTCATAGTGGATTTTGCTTTTTCTCTCCCCATGATTCTTCTCGATTATAATTTCATTATTGTTTCCACAGTTTTAAGAATATGGATGATCGAAATCTTGAGATTGGAGTGTGCAGCAAAAGCTAAAAGCTTTTTGAGTGTTAAAATATCTAAGTAAAATATTTATGGCTCTATCAATCCAGTTTATTGTAAAATTTCAACTTTTTTTCTTTTAAAGTCTTATTTTAATCCAGAGGTCTTACCACAAAACATATGCCATTTAGTTGTACACATTAAATTTTAGTTTTATATATATATATGTAGCAATGGAAACAATTTCTGGATATTTCATTTATTATGTGCAATGGGCTCACATGTGACCAATAAGTAACGTTAAAATAATTTTACCAAATAATAATATCAAAAAGATCAATATCATATTGGACTCAAATTTGACAAATACAGAATATTAAAAGATCAATAAAAAAAAGATATACATCATCATAAATATATATAACATGCTTTAGAAATATATTAATATAATGAAATTAGCCGTCATAGAAGAAAAAAAGTATATGTTTAAAGAGTTCTGTTGCATCACTACATATATTTGAATAATGAATATAACGAAATGTATGATAAGTAATAGCTGTTATCATTGAAAAGTTGTGTTGATACTCATTATGAGAAAATATTTTTTTCGTTTTACAAAAGTAAGTGATGATAACAGATCGATAAAAAAATTTGTAATATGATAGCATATATTTCACAAATGATGATATAAATTAACTATATATTTGTTAAATAAGGTACTCACTAAGAATTGAAAGATGCAGAAATAATTATTATAGCTTGATAGCCTATATTTAACAAATAAATGTTATCAGGGAATAGAAAAATTATCCATTGTCACAAAAGAAACAAAAAATTGTTAGCAAATTCATAGAAATAAAATTATCCACTATTATGAAATGTCTATTGAACGAAAATATTATATGTTTAGAGGGTTATACTAACAGTGGTGCATATATCATAAATGAATATGAAAGCCACATGAGTAAATTGATGATGTTAACTAGCTATTGACGATGAAGGAATTATTTACACAGACTGTTAAAAATAAAGGACTACTTTGAGCAAAGAAAGAATAGATGGGGGACCTAATCTGTACTTAATCCAACTCAAAAAATACATGAACCAGGATACCTAATCATTACAAATGAATTTCAAGCGAGAAACAGAATTCCATATTTGATTTCATGGATACATATCGAATTCTATGGAAAGCATGGTGGTCTCCTTTATCATAGCAAACAACTCATAAGTCAATTCTTAGTAGAAGAAAAAAAAAAGATAGAAAAGACCTAAAAAAAAATCAAAAGAAGAATCCAAACATTTGCATGAAACTAATATGTGGGAAAAGCATGGCCCCCCATAATTTATAGTTGTCAGGTTTTATCTGAAAGTGCTCTTTCAAACATAACGCTTTTTTAGTTTTGTTCTTGCATTGAAGTTACCAAAAGGAGAGTGTTCTAATCACAATCCTCAGTTACGTCCTAAAATCAGGCAAGAACAACAATTAATCGTACGAGCTCTTTTATTGGTAGAAGCAGCTAGTTTTGGGGATTCGAAACTGACTATAATCTCAAACAAGAAAGGAAAAATGGAATCACATTCATTGAGTAAGACAAGTAGAGAAAACACTTACCTTGTTGCTGTCAAGCACACATGCTGCTTCTTCATATTTCCATAATCTGCTACGCTCTTGTGGTTCCTTTGGATTTTCTAGAAGAACAATTTTCTGTCCCAGATCTCTCAATTGATCATGCATCCTTAGCTTGTCGTCTTTGTCAATCTCAATTAAAGACATACGACTCAATACTTCAATCCCATTTCTCGGTAAAAAACCACAAGCATCCCACATATAAGTAGGACTTTGCTTAGATGATCCAATAAGAAAACATGCTATATCCAAAAAAATTTGTTGCTCCATATCATCTAATTCTTCGTAACATATCCTCAACATCTCTTGTACTTGCTGATGAGGCACTTCCATTAATTTCTTTGATATATTATTCCATACTCCTCTGTTCTTTTCATATAAAAATGAACCTATAACTTTAAGAGCCAAGGGAAGTCCTGCTATCATGGATACGATACTATGAGAGAGAATCTCATAACCTTTAACAGGATAATCCTTTTGAAATGCATGTCTACTAAATAAAATCAATGATTCACTCAAAGGCAACTTGTTGACTTCGTACTTATGGTCCCCCTTAGCCTCATTGAAAAATTTCTTGTTTCTCGTTGTGAAGATGACTATACTTCCCGCTTTAAACCAACTAATGTCTCCGATCAAAACATTAAAATCAGTAATGGCATCTATATCATCAAGAAGTACGAGAACTTTCTTATCTATAAATTGAGACTTGATGACACTGATTTTGTCAATAGACACATCGTTTGGAATTCTTAGTATATCGTCAATGAGTTGCCTTTGCAGACATTTAATACCCTTTTTGTGCCGAGATGTTTCTCGAATATCTGCCACGAAGCTAAGATGTTTGAAATGACAAGAAAGCTTGTTGTACAAGGCCCTTGCAAGAGTTGTTTTACCGACGCCAATATTTCCCCAAATTCCGACAATCCTTGTATCATTAAAATTAGCATCTATCTCGCTCGTAATTTGTTCCACACGTTGATCAATTCCTATCAACTCTTTAATTAGCTGAGAAGTTCCATATAACTCGCTCCTAACTTCTTCGACAATAGTTTTTACCAATGCTCCTTCATACCTGTCATATAACAATCAATTTCAGTATAGAATGGCTAAATTTATATTTTTTTCAAGAAATATCTATTTGTGGGAAATTAAATAATGTTTTGGTGGAGAATAATGTACCCATTCTCATCGCTCTCTGACTGCCATCCTCTCAAGGAACAGACTTATCGAAGCGCTTCTTTCCATTCCTCCACAACTTTTTCACCCAACTTCTTTTTCCACTTATCAAAAGCAACACTGTATCTCAGACTACTATTTCGCACATGTGAGACTTCCACTTTGTAAAATATGGGAAACACTTTTTTCCCTCCACTTCTCATGCAATTCAACATCAAAACCAGCTCGCGAAGGCACTGTTTGCTGGAAGCGTAACCCTCTGAGATAATCGGGACTGCAATCTTCGATTGCATAATGCTGCCAAAAGCTCGGACCAATCTGCTCACCAACACGGAGGTCATCATCTTCCATGAACACGTGAATTCCTGCGTCCACAAGGATAGTATAGAGATAACTGGTAAAGCCTTTGCGAGTGTCTGCCCCCTAAAGCTTAAGAACACTTCACACGCCTTTGCTTTTGGCTTTTTGGTTCCAACTTCATTATTGTCTATCGAGCTCATAATCCTTTTGGTTCCATTTAACTCGATCATAACTTTGTCGACAACTTCTCTAACCAATTTTCCTTCATACCTGTTAAATAGCAATAAATTTCAATATAGGACAGCAATATATATATATAATATCTATTTATAAGAAATTGATAATGTTTTGGTGGAGAATAATGTACCATAAATTTTCCGATTCCCATCCTTTCAATGAACCGATTTCTCGGAGCGCTTCTATCCAGTTATTCACAACCATTTCGCCCATTCCGTTACTTTTATGTGCATGGATAGCATGTCCAAAACTGCCGGTAAGATGTCTCACTTCCAAGGGTTTCACCTTGTAATATATAGGCAACACTAGTTGCCCTATTCTTCTCCTGCACTCTAATATCTGAGCTAGCTCCTCAAGGCGCCATCCACTGGAAGCAAAGTTCTCAGAGATAATCACGATCGAGATCTTAGTCTGTGCAATAACGGAAGGAAAATCCAAACCAATCTTCACACCAACACGGATCTCTTCATCTCTGAACACGTGAACTCCTGCATCGACAAGGCTAGTATAGAGATAATCGGCGAAACCCTTACGGGTGTCTGGCCCTCTAAAGCTCATATATATACTTCGTAACCTTTTTCTTTCGACTTTTTGGTTCTGCCTCCAAAATCACCACTATGTGTAGAGGCTGATGAGGAAGACGCCCCGTAAATTGAATCTTCTAAATGAGTGGGTTTTTCTTTTTCCATCTCGAGAGGATTATACTAATTCAAAGAGTAAAAGAGATTGATGAAGCAGAGACTCAAAAGAAAGCAGGAAACAGAAAACAGACATACATATAATCCAGATCAAAAACTCATCAGAACTCAATTCGGAGCTACTTCGGGGGAAAAAAACAAAAGAACTCTCACACAAGTCTTCAGAAGAAAATGGAGCAACCAAAGCTGGAAACAGAGGAGAAGAGAAGAGTAAGGAGTCATCGATTACCTGAGGAGTGCTCAAGAGCACTTCGAAGTCATTCCCTTTCTGCTGTTTGTCTCCACCTTTGTAATGTCCTCCATGCAGGGGGGTCGATGAGGAAGAGGCCCTGGAATTCGGATCTTCTAAATGATTGGGTTCTTTTCTTTTCCACTTTGTTTGGCAATTTAAGTTGAGAGGGAATGAAGGGAAAAGAAAAGAAAGGAGTTGGACCAAAAGGAAGAGAAGGGAATCTTCATTTCCCTTCTTCTTGTTTGGATGTACATCATGCAGTGATTGACATAAAAATACCTTTTATTGTCTTTCAAAGTAGGAGATTGATCTACCAGAGCCCTAGAGGAAAGCCAGATTTCACAGACCCGGATCTGCAAATTGCAGAATTGTATCCCAGAATTTGATTGGGAGCAACATTAATTCAAACAAAAATACAAGAGCTCTCACACACCCTAATCTGGAGAAAATGGAGCAATCAAAGCAGGAAAACAGAGAAGAGGAGCAAGGAGTGACCGATTATATGAGGAGTGCTAAAAAAAATACTATCCAGCCACTGCTGTTTTCCACCGATCTCGGCCTTCGACGTTTTATTTCCAACACTCAATGCTCTCTACTAATAAAAGAACAGGAGAGCAATTTCCGCAGCATTACGTGGAAGGTGCATGGAACCTATGCAGCTGCTTCTTGACTTGACTTGCTTTTTCTATTAATGAATAAAAAAATATAGGAAAGAAAACCAACGAGCAATAGTGTCGCTCCTAGTTGGTCACCATATTCTCCACTGACTAATATAATAAACATGAGATTTTGATAACGCCTACTCTATTTTCGCAGGACGGATGTGCAGAATCAATGTGAGATAAGATTTATAATATCACAAAGGTCCCTTGCTTGTGCATGTTAGCGCCTAACGATGATGTCATTTGTATTGGCATAGAGTTGTGAACTTGCAATAAAGAAACTTATTTTATCAGAAAATAAGAAGACGACCACCAAATTCATGCTTAGTTACTATTTGTTAAAGATGTTTAAGGTCGATTGTCGATTAGATGCGGATGTTTTACCAAAAAGTGGAATTGGGTGAGAATTTGTATTGCAATTTGAATGGAGTGACGAGCATATTCGGACATTTGATATATCAACAATGGCCAAAGAATCTACGGCATATGGATATGGATTATCAAGGCAATTGACAATCGATAGATAGTAAATATCAGCGGTTTTGTTTGTGCTTGCCTCGGACAAGTTGGACAATTATGACTACGTTGTTTGCGCAATTAACATATAATTGAGTTGTGGTCTTATATCAAATTCATCTGATTACATAATGAGATGAATGCAGTCAATCTTCTTTTTTCCTTTTTACACACTCACAAGGCTTGGCCCCTCTCAGGTGGGTGGAGTCTCGACTTCATATTTGAGAAGACAAGTTAACGCTATACCATCTCTGCCCAAACCTTTAGTTATCCAAACTTACATGTGAACGATGAAATATATAGATCTGAAGCGTCGAGCAAGGGCAGGTGAAGCTTTGATTGCACACTTGACTTGAATTGCTTTTTCCACTAATAAAAAAAATAGAAAAGAAAACTAACGATGAATACTCGTTTCAGTTGTTTGTCATTAATAATTGGATACTATGAACGAACTATACTAAAATATCAAGACTTTGACCAATTATATTGTTCTATAATATTGCATCATAAACAAATGGTTTTTTTTTCTTTTTTTTCTTTTTGCTAGGTGGAATCAATTGTGTTAACATGTTTAACACACTACCTGAAATTACAAACAAAAAGATAAAGACGTGATAATATGAGGGACATTGTAATTCATGAGGATGACAGAGTACTGATAACGTGTTTCGTCAAGAAAGAGATACATAAGAAGATGCATAAAACGATAACTTGTAAATAGTAAAGATAAAACAGAATCAATGTAGGGAAGTATATATGAAATGCAATTTTTACACAGTAGTGTAACTTTTTTGCTAATGGTTCACTTAGTAATAGGTTCCCCCTTCATAATCACCTACATGTGGAGAGGTTGATGAGGAGAACGCCCCGCATATCTTATTTTATGAATGAGTGGGTTCTTCCCTTTCTTTATATCCTGAGAGGATTGTACGAATACAGAGGCAGTAAAAGATGTTGAAATGGATTATGTACAATTTCGTTAATAGATTGCAGGACACTTTGTTAATATGAAATAAAGTAATAGCTAAGCCTTTCAATTGCGGTACAGACAATGTGTTATCAAAGATCCCGCTTGAAGATGCCTTGATGCGAACCTCCCAAACAGACAAAACTAATTAGAAAATCCTATTACATATATTGTCAAATTGACGCTAGATTGTCGTAAAAAGGATGCCTTTCTTACAGCTCATTCCACCGGGATTGGCAAAAACTAACAAGTAAACGGTCGTTAAAGTTGTTTGTCATTAGCGATCGGATATTATGAACCAACTACACTAAAATATCATGATTTTGACTAATTATATTGTTCTATAATATTCCATCATAGCCAAATGGTTTTTGTCTGTATCCTAAGTAGAATCAATTCTCTAACATGTTTAATACAGCACCTCAATTTACAAATAGTAAAAAAAAAAAAATACAACATGATAATATGGTGGAATTTGTAGTTTATAAGGATGACGGTTTACCCATTATGTGTTTCGTTAAAGAAATAAAGAATTAGATGCATTTAAAAATAAAGATTATATAGTAGAGATAAATGAAATAAATTTTAGGGAAGAATATGAAATGCAATTTTTCACGTAGTGTATTTTTTTCCTGATGGTGCTTTTAGTAATAGGCGGGCGTGCTTAATGGATAAATCCCTGTCTGAAAGGAAAAAAAAAAAAATTGAAATCCAGGATGTAATCAAGGCAAAGAAAACTTTGTCGGACATTTTTATTATCTAGAGAAAAGATGAATGTTTGTTCAGAGTTTTTGAGGATCAAGAGCCCTAGGATGAAATTAGTGAGGTCCTACGTTTTCACTTGCTTGGAAGGCAAAATATTTAGAGTGAATGAACCAAATTTCCATTATTAGAATGAATAATAGAAATTATTTCCTCTTCATCCGAAAAAATATGGATTGGTTAGTGATTTATTTAGATTAAAAACGCTGAGGCGCAGGAAGATCGATCAGGGCTATTTGTGCAAAGCCCATAAATCAAGGGGATCACACACCTATAATTGCACTTGTCCTGTGGGAAGCAGATTCAGACTTCTTTGACTTGGCTTCCGGTCAAAAATAATTTTGTGGTGATTTTTTCGAAGACCAGAAGATGGAACAGGCAAACGGTCAAACTTGGATTGCTATACTGCTTCCCGTCAAAAATAATTTTGTGGTGATTTTTCGGAGACTAGAAGATGGAACAAGCAACGGTCGAACTTGGATTGCTATACTGCGTTGGCGTTTTCTTTCAACTAAGATGGACCATTTTCTTCTCATTCCCACTTAAGACTAATGGGTTAGTTTATTTTGCGAAAAATTAATGATTTGGAAAATATTTTTTTGAAAATCATTGTTTATATTGCTTGAAATAATTAATCTGTAAAAAACATTTTCATTATTGACAATAGTTTATGTTTGAACATTTTCGCAAACAATGGATATAGTTTTTGTTCAATCATTTTTGTCAAGCAATACAAGCGATTGTTTTTAAGAAATTGTTTTCCGTATCAATCATTTTTCACGAAATAAATAAAGCTTAAATGCTTTTTAGTTTAAAAAACGATGCATCATTTTGAAGATGGCCAAAATGATGCATCACTTCAGAAACTAAATAAATTATCCAAATTATTTGCACGATATAGATTAGCATATGTATCTTTCTTGTATATATTTGTGTAGATCTATAGGGAACTATGATCCACTTCCCTGGCAAATTGGCTGTCTCATGGAAAATCATTTGAATGGAATAGAGACCTTTATATATTTAGGAGGAATGGGTTCAAGAAATCATTGGAAACGCTGATTTCATGTAAGCTCAATGCATTACAATCGTTAGATCATGAAGTTCTGATATGTGACATACTAAAATCAATCAAGACCCAATTTCATATAAATTGCGTGAATCTTATAATTTTCTAATTGAATATGACCCCTCTACTTTTGCTCCCAACAAGAAGACCTGTTTTTGTTGAGGGAACACCACACCAGAAGCTTTGGTTGAAATTTGAGATCCGGCACACATGGCTTGACTTGCTTTTTCCTATTAATAAACTATATAAGAGAAAACTAACGATCCACACTCGTTAAAGTTGTTTGTCATTAGTGATTGGATATTATGAACCAACTATACTACGATATCATGAGTTAGACCAATAACATTGTTACTAATACTGCATCACAACCAAATGGGTTTTGTTTGTTTCTTAAGTAAAATCAATTTGCTAACATGTTTAATCACCACCTCAAATTACAAAAAAAAAAAAAAAAAAAAAAAACACGTGATAGTATGGTGGACATTGTAGTTCGTTAAGATGACGGCGACGTGCTTTATTGTGAAAAATTCAACAAGAAGATGCATATTATAACAACGGTTCAAAAATACAGATAAAACTAAATACATTTTAGAAAAGAAATGTCAAATGCAATTTTTGACATAATAGGAGGTAACTTTTTCCCTAATGGTTCTCTTAGTAATTGGCTCCGTCTCCATAATCACCTACATGTGAGAAGTCGATGAGAAAGGCACCCCCTGTATCAATCTTCTGAATCAATGGGTTCTTTTCTTTCCACCTCGTGGGGATAGTACTAATACTAAGGCAGTAAAAGAGATTGATATTCCTTATCTAGGAATTTGTTAATAAATGTCAGCAGAACACTTTTTGAATCTCGAGATATGTAATAGCTATTCCTTTCAATTGTGGTACAGGAGATGCGTTTCGATAGGAGGAAAGAAAGATGCCGCTTGAAGATGCCTCGATGCGAAGCTTGTTAGCTGGGTTCACTCCTATGTGGAGGAGACCCAATGAGTTGCAAGCCCAAAAAGGGCTTGAGCCCATATGATAAGTTATATGAGGAAATAGGGTTTCTCACTATCTATATAAAGTGATAGCTGAAAAATGAAACAAGATAAAAAAGAAAAAGAGAAAGCGAGAAAATGCCTGGATTTGGGGCGATATCTGATTTACATCAAGCTGGCGTCAGAGGTCGATTCGTGGTCCGATTGAGCTGAAATTTTGTCAGCATGTTCGTGGCGCAATTTTCTCGAATCTGAACGGTTTGATTTTCGTTTGAAGCTCCCTACATCAGGTTTTTCGTAGATTGATCAAAACCTGCGTTTCTGATCAGATTTATCCTTGATCTCTTGTGAAGTTCATGTGTATTGCCAAGAATTATGTTCTTGAGGTGTTTGCTGCTATGTACCTCTAGTATTTGCTAGAGAAGAACAATTTTATTGATAGTGAAGATTTTCGGGTGGACTCCGGTCCCGTGGTTTTTTATCTCCTCACATCGAGGAGGTTTTCCACGTAAAAAATCGTCTTGTGTTCGCGTGCTTGGTATTTATTTTACTCTACTATATCGATTCCTATTAGGTTTACACAAGAGGGGAGATTATTTTATTCCGCTGCGTTGATTCGATATTGTTCGAATTATTACCGTTCTCCCATCAAAGCTTACATACAGACAAAAGTAGTTAGAAAAATTTATTATAGATGTTAGCAAATTGACGTTAGAGTGATGTGAAAACAATGGTGCCTTTCTTACGGCTCATTCGACAGGGGGACATCAGCTTCATTTGGTTTTCTCTATTCTCTCGGAGTCGACGTAGGTTAAGTTGAAACAACTGCTGTTGATTTGTTTTAGCAAATTTCTAGAGATGGTGGCAATTTTTAGTAGTTTGGTATACTAGTTACATGTTTGTCATTAGTGATTGGATATTGTGACCCAACTATACCTACAACATCGTGATTTTGACCAATTATATTGTGTTATGATATTGCATCCTAATCAAATAGTTTTTGTTTGTTTCCTAGCTAGTGTCAAATTACAAAAGGAAAAAGAAGTAAGTTATGATAATATGGTGGACACTTTAGCTCATGAGGATGATGTTTTTTTTTTATTTTTAATCGGACATGAGGATGATGGTTTACCGGTACGTATTGCATATAAGAAAGGCTGAATAGCAAACATAAACCGAAATAAATTTGTCTATCTAGACTTTAATTTAGAGTGAATGAAATAGTCCTAAATTGTCACTTGCTTGGAAGGCAAAATATTTGGAGCGAATGAAACTAAACTCCACTTGTTAGATTGAATAATGGGAATTTGGTTATATCAGTAGTGTTTCCTCTTCATCTGGAAATATATATGAATGGGTAGTCATTTATTTAGATTAAAGAAATGTTGAAGCATCGAAAGATCGATCGGGGCTATTTGTGCAATGCCCATGATGGCCTCCTAATCTAGAAGAGGAATCGCTTCTGGACTCCATAAGTGTTTTCTTTCAACTAATTTTTCGTTTGTTTAGCGAAAAATAAGTAATTTGAAAAATATTTTTCTAAAAATGATCACTTATATCAATTAAAATAATTAGTCAATGAAAAATGTTTTCATTATCAGCAATAATTTTTATTTAAATATTTCTGTGCATCATTAAAATATTATTCGTTCATCTATTATTTCAAACAATAGAATTGGTCATTTTGAAAAACAGAATTTTCAAATCATTCATTTTTTAAAGAAATAAATGCACTTAAGATAGAATATTTTCTTCTCGTTCCCACTTGAAGACTAAATGCTTTGAGATTTCCAGAATAATGAAAAATTAAGATGCATAGCTCAAAAACTAATTATGGTCCAAATTTTTTTTACGATATACGTTAGCATATACATCATTCTTGTAATTGCGTAGTCATATGGGGAACTATTGTTCATTTCCCCTGCAAAGCGACTGGCTCATGGAAAATCGTTTTTGTTATTCCTTTTGGTATGGAATAGAGGCCTTCATTTATTCAATTTATCTAATCTGAATGAGCTCGAGAAATCAATGGAGACATTGGCTTAGTGTGAGCTTAATGCATTGCAATAGTTAGATCATGTGCGTCTCACTCGAGATCTACCAATATCAATTGAGGTATGGGCTCATTTTCAAATTGCCTCTCGTGGTCCAAACAAAAAGAAAATTAACCCATGATTTCATTTTTCACAATCTGCTCATTTTATTTTTAGGATGAGATCTTTCAAGACATGCATTAGTAATGTGATTCAATTTTGCTCAACTTGGGACCATGGAAAATGGAGGAAAAATTACCACCAAGTCATAAACATATTGTAATTGTGCTAATTCAGTCTTAAACTCTTTCTTTTTTGGCCAATTGAATTATGGACCTCTTGCATTTGTGTCAATTCAACTAATCTAGCCAATTTTGGCTTGCAACTGCTCACATGAACGCCGGTCATTCTACGTGGCACTATCAATATTTACGTAAATAATTTTTAATAATATTTTAATAATTTTTGAATTATTTATTTATATTTTTATTGTTTTCTTCTTCTTCTATTCCTTTCCTTTCTTTTCTTTAATTTCTCCCCTTTCTTCTTCCTCTAGCCAATCGCCAAACCAGAGGTAAGGGCCAACGCAGTCTTTTCGACCCCTAGTGAAGCTCGCCCTTGGTAGCTACTAGTGAGGGCCAGGTGGGCCTTGCCATGGTTGGGCGAAGCCGACCTCACTAGGTGCGGGCAAAGCTTGCCCCTGTCAACCCTCGCCTTTCGCTAATCGCCGAGGTCCAATGACTTACAAGAGGAAGAAGGAAAGGAAGAGGAAAAAAAAAGAATAATAAATAAATAAATTCAAAAAATATTAAAATATTATTAAAAATTGTCCAAGTTAGCATCAACCATGTTGGCATCCATGTCAGCGATTTCAATCAATATTGATAGGATCAATTGAATTGGCACAAATCTTAAAGATTTGGGACCTAATTGGCAAAATAGAAAAAGTATATGATCCAATTGGCACAATTGCAATAGATTTAAAACTTTTTGATAATTCTTCCAAAAGTGGAACTTTTGGGACAGAAGGAGCACAATCCCATCAAGTTTAGGACGAAAAGGTTATTCCCTTCGCACAAGCTCCTAAATAATGTGAAAAATCTCATGTTAGTCTTGCCCTGCCTAATTTTACACTTGGACATGCCCAAACAAATCAACTTGCTCTGGAATCATATGGACAGTGCACGATTTTCTTTAAATTTTGATAAAATTTAAAGAAAATCTATTGCATGATGTACCACTGTGGGCTTATTGGTCAAATTAAGGTTGACAAAATTGAATAAAAGTTAGTAATTTAACACACTAGGAATCTACCAACGTTTATTAATGTAGTTGGTAAGTTTGGAATTATATGTTGGTACTTATCAAAAGTAAGCAAGGTAAATAGTTGGTACACAACTATAATTAGTTAGTCTTTACAATGTGACAAATGTTGGTAAATTAGCCAAATTAAGGTTGGTAAGTTCGTATTATACAAGTTAGCAACTTCAATACGTTGGTAAGTCATATAAGTAAATGTGGATAGATTACCAAAGTCGTGGGTGATTTTGAAGTATAATAAATGTTATTTTTTCAAGACCAAACAAGATAAAAGTTGGTAAGTATATAAATTACTTGGAATCTTAATGCCATACCATCCTGCACAAATCTTAAACAAACTTTGCTATTGAGATCCTGGGATAGCATCATTAGCATGCGAACAATAAGAATCCATAGATCTGAACCTTCTAGCAAGTGCATGTTCAACTCTGTCAATCAACCTTATGATATATGACCCCCTCTACTTCTGCTCCTGACGGAAGACCTGTTTTTGTTGAGAGAACGCCAGGAAGATGGGCGTGTTTCTGATCCCATGCTTTTGTGCTTCATGTCCCTTGTCAGCCGTTTGGTGCAAGTGTTTGTATGTCAGCTGTCCATTTACTTTGTTTTGTTAGCTGTTCAATCAAAACTTTGTTTGTGTCAACAGTCAGAGTGAGTGTGATAAAGTTGCTATGTTCAAGGCCGCTAGACCGTAGCAAATGCCGGAAGATGAAAAAAATTATCTGCAGACCTATAGTAATGAACAGCATCACTATGAATCATATTAATTAAGTGTGAGAACATCATAACGCAAAGTAAAAAAATTTCTATGACTTTACAGTATATTATTGTGATTAAGTGCAAAAATATGCATCTAAAGATTCGCGGAAGATGAATAGAATGAACACTGATGTAAGTTCCGCGGGAAGTGGATGGGCCAAGTAGGAGGCTGACGTGTGATTTCCATTGCACTACAGAGAAAGCGACTTGCTCTTTTTTACTCACCTACTATCAAGACTAAAAATCAGCCATAATCCTGCCTTTTAAGAAAAAAATTTTAGTGTGACCATCTTACACTTTTTGTGGACCTCCCATGGAAACTAGAAGAAACCGAATGTACTTGTACATCTCTATTATAAAGTAAAAAAAAATGTTCCGTTTTAGTCCAACATGAAAAGATATTTGGTTTGTCAAATAATAGAATGTGATAAAGGTTAAATGTATTTTGGCCTCATGCCTATCACATCTACAAAAATTGTAGGTTGGATTCCTTAAGGTAGGATCATATGGTTAGGGAGTTGGAGATGTTTATCTTAGAACAGGAGGTTACATGTTCAAATCTCACAAAATCTGTTGGAAGATATTCTTCAATCTAGAAGATACGCTCGGATTCTCGACCAATTTTGTTTGTATATAAATTAGCTAGGAATCTTAGATTGAGATTAGATTATGATTTCCAAATATCTCTTTGCGTTTACTAGTTCATCTATGTATTATAATTACAGAAGCATTGTACATCAGAAGACACAATTGAATACACAAATTCACAAAATCTCTCATCTTCCTCATCTTCTTTCATGGTATCAGAGCTTTAGGCTTCTGATTTTTTCGCTTCTTGATCCTTTCGCTTCCGCTTCTGATTGCCCACCAGAGGAGTTCTGACCTGCAAAAACAGAACTGCCATCCGGTAGTGGAATCATCTTCGAGGAAGAAGATGAGAGTTTTTTTTACCTTCAATGGTTGACGATCAGTCCATCGCAGAGAATCCATTGCAGTCGCAGATCCAAAGCTCACCTGCCACAACACAACAATAGCCACTCCAGACCCAGCCCATACAATGGATACCCACGCAGGCTCAGTTTAATCTGGGGCAACCCGCCTCGGGCCAACCTTTCCAGTGGGTACCTTACCCATGGTACCTTGGGCCAAGCCCAACTACATCATCGCCTGGCTTTGTAGGGCACCAAGGAGTCCACATCCAATCCGAAGGGAGCCCACCAGCCATAAGTGGGGCAAGCCCGACCTCCGGATTGGAGCAGACGAGCGGGTCGAGAGAACCGGGTCTGGGCACAAATTCTTACCCGGGAGCTTTCAATGCGGGGCATCAATACAGATCGGGCGAATCGAGTTTAGGGACAAATCCCTACCCGAATTTCGCGCCCGGTTTTTTGCCATTTCCTATCGGAGCAATCACCGGACGACCGGAGCCCGGAGACCCCCTGTATGTCTCAGCAGCCGATGGCCCAGAATTGCGGCTAATCAACCTGCAATTAACCGGGCCAGAGAACTATTCCAGGTGGTCCCGAGATCTCAGACGAGCGCTAATGACAAAAGACAAGGACGGGTTCCTAGATGGAATCGTCCCGATTCCGACCGACGACCGACTGGCGCGACACTGGAGGAAATGCAACTAGCTCGTCCGCTCATGGATCGGGAATTGCATCTCCCCAGACGTCGCGGCCGGTCTGCCACCGACGGAAGATTCCAAAAATATGTGGGAGAATATCAAGCAAATGTACGGCAAATTAGATCGAGCAAGAATATTTTCCTTGATGCAGGAACTCAGCGAATAAAAACAAGGAAATATGACGATTTCCGCATGCTACAACCAATTATCGTCTATGTGGAATGACCTTGAAGCTGCAGAAGAAAAACTCGAGGGACCAGAGGAGACGCTCGCGCAGTACCGGTCGATGAAAGAACGAGAAAAGGCGACCCGTTTTTTACTTATCTTGAATGACTCTTACCTGACGTTCCGATCGTAGATATTAGCTATGGAACCGGTGCCGCCTCTCGGACGGATCTTCCAATTGGCCGTCTAGGAAGAAACCAGAGGCTCGCTTCATCAGAACCAGCGAAAGGAGGAGAGAGCTTCGCTCTGGCCAGTCGCGGCGAGCGACGAAATTGGGGACCCAAAACCCTAGCACACAAAAAAGGGGGCGAGCTAGGGTTACGGGCATCCGGATCTGAGGATCCTCGTCTCCTTAAAAGAGGAGGAACGAGCGGCTCAGATTTGCCACGCCAAAAGGACGGCTCAAAAGGGCCTATCTATTCGTCCGGATCCAACGGACGAGATGAGGGGGCTTGGAAGACATCCGACGGTGGTGGCGTTTCCCTCACATCCGACGATGGGAGTTATTTCTCGGGATCTGATGGTGGAGGAATTTTCTCGGCATCTGCAAAAAATTTTAACCCAAAAAAGGGTAAATTATATTGTGATTTTTGCAGAAGGCCACACCACACAGTCGAAAATTGCTGGAAATTGCACGGTAAACCCGGAGAAAAAGGAAAAAAAAAATCTGCAGCTTATCGGATTAGGGTTTCTAATGCCGATCGATCCATCACAAATGACCAATACCAAGAATGATGCAGGCAATACAGAAATTAGACATCTCAAACAAAGGAGGAAATTTTTCAGGTATTTCTTGTTGCCTGATAAATATTATTTCCAGAAAATCCTGGATAATTGATTCTGGGGCAAGCGATCATATTGTTTGTGAGAAGGCACTATTTTCATATATTCATGAGGATTTGGAATTTCCTATTTCTGTTCAATTACCAAATGGAAATACCACTCATGTCAAAATCACTGGAACAGTCAAACTCAGCCCATAAATCACACTTCAAAATGTTCTTTACCTTCCAGAATTTCAATTCAATCTTATTTCTGTATCCAAAGTCTGCAGAGAAAATTCCTGTCGTGTATTGTTTGGTTCTGACACTTCCTTCTTTCAGGCCCTTTCGACTGGCAAAGTGATGGGCTTGGGTAGTCTTTCTGAAGGGTTATTTCTATGGAAGAACTCTCCAAGTAATTTTGATTTGTCTTTATTTCCTTCAAATAAAATGTCATTGTGTAACACGACTACCAATGATAAAGACTATCTTTTACATTCACGATTGGGTCATAGTGCTTCCATTCCTTACTCTAAGTATCAGATATGTCCCCTTGCAAAGCAATCACGCATTCCTTTTGCTCTTAGTAAAAATCGTGCCATGCACATTTTTTCTTTAATTCACATGGATGTATGGGGTCCTTATCATACCCAACATCATGATGGGTCCAGATATTTCTTGACAATTGTGGACGATTATTCTCGTGCCACCTGGGTTTTTCTGATGCAGTCTAAAGGACAAGTTTTCTCACACTTGAAAACTTTCATTACTCTATCCAAGAATCAATTTGGGAGATCCATTCAACGAGTGAGGACAGATAATGGAAAGGAGTTCTTCAACAATGATTGCAACTTACTCTTATCATCTCATGGGATTCTTCATGAGAGTACTTGCATTTATACTCCGCAACAGAATGGAGTAGTGGAGCGTAAGCATCGCCACCTATTAGAAGTTGCACGTGCTTTAAAATTTCAGGCGTCTATTCCAAAAAATTATTGGGGCGAATGCATAATTACTGCAGCATATCTCATCAACCGTATGCCAACTCAGGTACTCAATGGAAAAACTCCATTTGAAATACTCTTCAAGAAGAAACCGGAATTGGGACATTTAAGGATGTTCGGTTGCCAGTGCTTTGCTACTATCTTGGGTCCTCGAGATAAAATGGGCCCTCGAGCACAACGCTACATATTCATGGGTTATCCGAATTTACAGAAGGGTTATCGTGTCCTTGATCAGTCAACGCTGGAATTCTTCATCAGCAGAGATGTCATTTTTCACGAAGATATTTTTCCTTTCAAGGAAGGAGATTCTCCAAGGGAGGCATCAAACACTTCTGGTAAGTCACTATCTATGGAAGAATCTCCACATACTGAATACCTTGTGACAGAACTCAAGCACCAATTACTCCAATGGCTCCTGAGATTTCTGTACCAGAAATTGCTGAAAATTCCAATGATGAAGTTCAAGGAAACTTCTCAATGATAGAAGAATCCTCAAATGAAGTTGGCAATACGGAAATATCCTCAACTCCAGTTCAAGTAAATCCTCCTCGACGATCTGGTTGGTCTACACGACCGCCAACCTGGACACAAGACTATGTTTGTGCATCCCTCAACTCACCAAGTATTCACTACCCAATATCATCTTATGTCTCATTTCATAGACTTTCACCGGAACATAGATGCTGTGTGAGTCGAATATCAGAAGATATCGAGCCGTCTACTTATGAAGAAGCAGCTAAAGACCCAAGATGGCAAGAAGCCATGGGGGCTGAATTGCAGGCACTAACTGCAAATGGAACCTGGGATTTGGTCAATTTACCACCAAATAGGAAACCCATCGGATGCAAATGGGTTTACAAGATTAAATACCACGCTGATGGATCCATTGAACGTTACAAAGCTCGGTTGGTGGCCAAAGGATTTACTCAACGGGAAGGATTTGACTATCACGAGACCTTTTCCCCGGTCGCCAAAGACGTAACCGTAAGATCGTTCTTATCTATTGCAGCTATTAATGATTGGTCATTGCATCAAATGGACGTGCATAATGCTTTTCTGCATGGAGACTTAGAAGAGGAAATCTACATGGATATTCCTCAAGGATTACGGAGACAGGGGGAGAATAGAGTATGTCGTCTCCGTAAATCTCTTTATGGTCTCAAGCAAGCTTCCAGGCAATGGTATGCCAAATTTGCCAATGCCCTCACTTCTACAGGTTTCAAGCAGTCCAGATATGATTACGCCTTATTCACATGGAATCAAGGTACGTCATTTATTTATCTGATGATATATGTTGACGATATTCTCATTATGGGAAATGATAGAACTGCAATAGAGAGATTCAAGGAGTATTTACACTTCACTTTTCACATTAAAGACTTGGGGGCACCCAAATACTTCCTTGGGATAGAAATTGCTAGATCTGATCGTGGGATTTCCCTTAGTCAACGGAAATTTGTGCTAGAAATTATATCAGAGGCAGGTTTGTCGGGATGCAAGCCATCAGTCATTCCAATTGAGCAAAACGTGAAATTGACCATCAAGGATTATGATGCTGGAACATCTGAGAATAATGATCCCATCCTCAATGATCCTTCAGGTTATCAGAAACTCGTTGGGAAACTTATATACTTGACTATGACCAGACCCGACATATCATATGCAGTGCAGACTCTCAGCCAGTTCATGCATAGTCCAAAGTTGTCTCACTTAAATGCTGCTTTGAAGGTCGTGAAATATTTGAAGAAATGTCCAGGATTAGGGATTCTTTTATCCAGAGATTGCAACATGGAAATGTTGGCATACTGTGATGCGGATTATGCGACCTGTCCTATGAGTTGACTCCTATAAGTCGACGATCCATTACAGGTTTTTGTATCAAACTTGGAAATTCTCTTCTTTCATGGAAAACCAAAAAGCGGGCTACCGTATCATTGTCTTCAGCCGAAGCAGAATATCGAGCTATGGCAAAGACCACATGTGAGATCATATGGATACGGGGTCTACTTGGGGATCTTGGGATAAAGTTAAAGGGCCCGACTAAGTTGTTCTGTGACAACGATGCCACACTCAAACTTGCAGCGAATCCTATAGTACATGAAAGAACGAAGCATATAGAAGTGGATTGTCATTTCACTCGAGACAAGATTCAAGAAGGGATAATTGAGACTAGAGGAATTGGAACGACAGAGCAACCAGCTGATATCTTCACCAAGCCTCTATGTCAAAGACAGCATGCATATCTACTAAGCAAGCTAGGCGTCTTGGATATCTACCAGCCACCAGCTTGAGGGGGAGTGTTGGAAGATATGCATCAATCTTGAAGATACGCTCGGATTCTCGACCAATTTTTTGTGTATATAAATTAGCTAGGAATCTTAGATTGAGATTAGATTATGATTTCCAAATATCTCTTTGCCTTTATTAGTTCATCTCTGTATTATAATTACAGAAAGCATTGTACATCAGAAGACACAATTGAATACACAAATTCACAAAATCTCTCGTCTTCCTCATCTTCTTTCAAAAACAACTCTAAATCAAAGCTACCTACACAAGCAAGGGTTTGATCTTAACCGAGTCGTAAAACTTGTAGAGAATTTCATGAGCCTTCAAGTATCGATGTTCGTGTGTGTGAGTTACGAAAAAGGGAAAAAAAAAAAAAAACGTATCTTGAAATAGTGCGGTTCGATCAATTTTTTTTTTTTTTTTTTATGATGACGTGAGATTGGATAATTTGGAATACAAATCCTTCATTTTATTGAAGCATTTCTGTGTTAACTGACATGCTCTCGCTTTTTCGAAGGTTGAAGCATTTTTTTTTAAAGCTAAAAGGATTACTTCTTTCCAATCGGGAGCTATAAGAAGCTTCAAAGAGGTTTTCTCCTCAAAAAATTTTATAATGTCATACGAGATACTAATGAAATTCTAATCATAACTAATATTAATGACAGCCTTATGAAATCCTTTTAATTAGCCAAAAAGAAAGAAATATATATTGTCAGATGACTTAAGAAATTTTCCTCTTAGTAAGATGATCATAAAGAAAGGATTACTTAAAAGATTTAATTTCGGTTGGTGACATAAATTTTTCAATAGCTCTTTTTAACTAACACAAATAGTATATAACAAAATTGAAAACTCATATTCGCAATTACCCAATTATAAGAGGAGAGCTATACCAATTAAGCTATATCCTCCAAGCCAAGTGGAGCATGCATGAAGAGGTTTACTGTGGACTTGAACTAGAAACCTCACCCATGAGATAAATCATTGCACTTACGATCCACCCATTTGGGAGAGAAACAGTAGATTCTTTTTCAAGAACCTCACAATATAGAAATTTGATAAATCGTGATATATTATGAAGAACACGCCAAACACGCATTCTTAGTTCCAATTCCTACCAAAAAAAAAAGTTTCATACCAAACGTGTTTTTGTGAAATTAGAAAAATGGAAATCAAAAATAGTGTTCATTCTTAATGAACTGAAAGCGTTTTCTCAAATCAAATGGGTCGTAAGTGAGCTTGACCCTAGTCATTTTCAATTCAATTTTTTCACTTAAGAAAGTTTCCACGAATAAAATTGTACTTTTCATCCATGGAGGTCGCAATGTCCGTTGATTCGTTCCGATGGAGATCCGCCGTCCCACGAGGCCACGACCTCCATTGTGCGGGTTCAAATGAAATATTTTCAGTGTCCTGTGGAATCAGATGCCTTTATTTTTCTGCCATAAAGTTGTTTCAGAAACAGCAATCTTTCTAAAATTCAATTTTCTCGTCGCAGCAATTTGTCCTTTTCTTCTTTTTGTCCTAAGTAAAGAGGTACGTTGATGTTAGACCAAAAAAAAAAGAGGTACGTTGATGTCGGGGGCAAAGTTCATATCGTGTAAAAAAATCAATCAATTGATAATAACAACGAAATCAGACTTTGAGACGTGATTATACTTTTTTTAAAAATTATTTGCCCCATAACATTGCTCGTGATTGTTAGCAAAAATCCTCTAAGATAAAACAAAGTCTTAATGAAAATATCAAATAGCAATTCACATACTTTTCAAGGATCTCTCAAAAGAAAACAATCGAAAATGATGGTTTTATTTTTCTTTTGGAAGAAACTAAAATGGAAGAAGATGTTTATCGAATAGACATGTTCAGTAATTAATAGCAAAAAAATAAGAAATTATATCCGAACTTACACAATCTTCCAAAAATTAAAAAGTTATGTCTGAATAGATACGATATTTGAGATAATCGCTGCCCGAAGTAACAAAATTCGAAATTAAATAAATATAAATATAAATAAATGTGACTCTTTTCTAAACAACTGCACTGTCTCAATAGGACACTATAGTTAATTTTTATAATTATAAATGTGGACTTTAAAATATAAAAAAAATAATCATTGATTAATGTCAAATCTCATCAACATGGACACGCACATCTTTTCGATGTGGGAGAAGTCACCTCTTATAAATAGTTTATCTAGTTGAAACTTAACTATTTAATCAGTATTATGATTTCAAGTCCATTTTATAAGCAGTTCAAAAAAAAAAGTCCTTATCAACATCGTTTTTTCAAATCACCAAGAAATCACACTTTCAAAGGAATTGACTTTGTTTATACTTTTCAGTGAGATTTTCGGTACTCAATTCTAGAATGCAGTTGCACCTTTCATAAAAGTTTACAACTTTGTTGAAGAAATTTGTCTCATGAGCGATAGAAAGGACCCTCACTACCACGTAACATAGCATTTATTTTTGTGCCTAAAGAGGCAGATAACTTTGCAAATGGTAGTAGGTTCGGCATCTCTATGAAGGGAGTCCACTTAATATAGATAAGTTCACAAAAGATGCCAAACAGTGTCCACATAGATGACCCCCTTATGTATTGGGGGATTCAAGGAAAGAGATGAAATTTCATTTGAAAAAACAATGTTGATAAGACCCCTCACTACTACGTAACATAGCATTTATTTTTGTGTCTAAAGAATCAGATAACTTTGAAAATGATAGTAGGGTCGGCACCCTTATGAAGAGAAAGTCCACTTAATATAGATAAGTTCACAAAAGATGCCAAACAGTGTCCACATAGATGACCCCCTTATGTATTGGGGAATTCAAGGAAAGAGATGAAATTCCATTTGAAAAAACAATGTTGATAAGACCCCTCACTACTACGTAACACAGCACCTATTTTTGTGTCTAAAGAATCAAATAACGTTGCAAATGATAGTAGGTTCGGCATCTTTATGAAGAGAAAGTCCACTTAATATAGATAAGTTCACAAAAGACGCCAAACAGTGCCCACATAGATGACCCACTTATGTGTTGGGGGATTCGACGAAAGAGATGAAATTTCATTTGAAAAAACAATGTTGATAAGGACCCTCACTACCACATAACACAGCATTTATTTTTGTGTCTAAAGAATCAGATAAATCTGCAAATGGTAGTAGGTTCGGCATCTTTATGAAGAGAAAGTCCACTTAATATTGATCAGTTCACAAAAGATGCCAAACAGTGCCCACATAGATGACCCACTTATGTGTTGGGGGATTCGAGGAAAGAGATGAAATTTCATTTGAAAAAACAATGTTGATAAGGACCCTCACTACCACGTAACATAGCAATTATTTTTGTGTCTAAAGAATCAGATAACTTTGCAAATGGTAGTAGGTTCGGCATCTTTGTGAAGAGAAAGTCCACTTACTATATATATATAAGTCCACAAAAGACACCAAACAGTGTCCATATAGATGACCCACTTATGTGTTGGGGGATCATGAGGAAGAGATAAAATTTCTGAATGAAGACAATGATTTCCCCGATGAGACTCGCGACCCAATGCAGTCATCTCCAATAGAAGTCCGCTTCCTAGGAAACAATGTCCAAACTCTAATCTTCCGCGCGCAGTTTGCGTACCTAGCGAAGGATGAACAGGATTCAAGCCTTAAAGAGATAGCCAAATATAGAGAAAGCATGAAGGGACGAATAGGAGAAGAACGAACAGAGGATAGAGTAGCCTTAATGGTGATCTCCTAGTTTCTGGTTTTCTAAAGATGCATCCGGACAAATAGATAAAAGAGACGATACACACGCTAATATCGTAATATACAACCTTAGGACGGGTCATAGTAATTAAGTACCGAAACATCATAATGCAGAGTGATGTTATAATACATTATCATAATCAAGTGCAAAAATGGTGTAAAGCAGAAGTGTGCACCTAAAAATTTTCCGAAGATAAATTGAATGAACACTGGCGTAAGTTCCACGGGAAATGGATGAGCCAAGAAGGAGGCGGACGCGTGATTTCCATTACATTACAGAGAAAGTGACTTTGCTATTTTTGACTCACCCACTTTGATGACTAAAAATCAGCTTTAATCCTGCCTTTAAAGAAAAATAATAATAAAGTGAGTTACGATTCTTGTGGATCTCCTGTGGATTGTGCTCCGGGGTGGATTAGAAATTGGAATCTAAAAGAAAACTAAATAAATTTGAACCTTTATTATGAAAAAACAAATGTTTTTTTTTTAACCCAAGATGAAAAGATCGACATGGTTTGTCAACTAAGATAATGCGACAGAGGTTAAATATATTTTAGCCTAATGCTGATTACGTCTACCATAGGTTCAATCCCTTAAAGTTGGCTCAAATAGTAGGGGAGTCGAATAATATTATCTTGAGAACCGGAGTCACATGTTCAGATCTCACCAAAACTGCTCTAAGTTGGGGTCATTTGCACAAACAAATGCTTGAACATAACCGAATCATGGGACTTGCTGAGTATTGCTTGAGCCTTCAAGTAGATAGGGTTCCGCGCTCATGCATATGAGTTATGAAAAAGACAAAAAAAAAAAAAAAATCGTACCTCCAGAACATTTCAGCCCCATCAAATTTCAATTGTTATGAGGATATGAGATTGGATTCTTTGGAACACAAATCCGTCATTTACGGAAGCAATGTCCGTGTTATTCGAAGTCCTCTAGCTTTTTCGAAGGTTGAAGCATTTTTTTAAGCTAAACGGGTTAATTCAATTCCATCGGGAGCTACAAGAAGCTTCAAAGAGGTTTCCTCCTCAAAATTTGTTTCATTGTCTTTTATAATGTCATGGGAGATAATTATGAAATCTAATGTTGTTTATATTAATGATGGGCAAACAAATTCTTTTAATTAGCCAAGAAGAAAAAGATATTGTTAGATGACTTAAGTAATTTTCCACTTATTAAGATGATCACCAAGCAAGGATTACTTAAAAGATTTAATTTCGGTTGGTGAGATAAATTTATCATTGCTTTTTTAAAAAAACACCAGTAGTATATAAAGAAACTCCAGACCCGTATTCGCAATGACATTATTGTAAAAGCAGAGTTCTACCAATTGAGCTATATCCCTCGAGGCAAATGGAGCATGCATGATTCTTTTCTTTTCCTTGGTGCAATTGAGCCATCCCCAACTTGACCAAAGAGATCTCGTCCGTTAAGTAAATTGTTGCACCTACGATCTGACCAATTGTGAGAGAATCAATAGATTCCTTTTCTGGAGGCTCATAGTTTAGAAATTGATAAACTGTGATATATTATGCAAAACACACCAAACACATTCTTAGTTTAAATTCCAACAAAAGAATTTCATACCAAATGTGTGAAAATTAAAAAAAAAAAAAATGGAAACTGAAAACGGTTTTTGTTTTCAATGACCTAAAGATGTTTTTTCATATCAAATGGGTCGTAAGTGAACTTGACTCTAGTTATTTTCAATGAAGTTTCACTTGAAAATTTTTTATATGGAATAATAATTTATGAAGATATACTTTTCATCTACGGTCGTGTGAGCACTACAACCTCCATGGTCGTGGCGGCCGGGCTCTTCTCCAGCCGATGGATTGATTTTCAGAGAGAGGGAGCCGTAGCCATGGAAGTCGCAACCTCCGTTGGAGATCTGCAGTCCCACGATGCCAAGACCTTCATGGCCGCGGGTTCAAATGAAATATTCTTAATGTCTCTTGCAATAAGATGCGTTACTTTTTTCTTTCTTTCTTTTTGCCATAATGTGATTTCTGAATCAGCCATATTTTTAAAATATATTTTCCTAGTCTCCGCAATATGTTCTTTTCTTCTTCTTTTTTCCTTAAAAAAAGGTACGTTGATGCCGTGGATAAGGTTTGTGTAATGGAATCTTTAACTGTTCAAAACCAGTATTATCGAATTTGAAGTCCTTGATCTCAACATTTCTTGCTTATCACCTAGAAATCGCACCTTGGACCCGAGTATATCTGGAAACTGCTTTGTGTGAACTCTAGGTATTCCCTCCTGGGTGGGGAAGAAAAAATTACACTCGAGATTAAGGGGCCCTTTAAGTGGAAAGGATAGACTCTACTGCACCTTGTAAGAAGGTCTTTGAAGAACTAGTAGACCGATATATTAGTCGCACATGCTGATGAAGGTGGAGGAGATGGGCGAAACACCCATTGCAAGGTTGACTTATGGTTCGCACAATGTCTCTCAACCAACTTGTTGGCCTTGTATCCTCAGTTGAGAGACACTGTGTGAATATGTTCATACTTTTTGCTTGTACACCCATTGTAAGTGATAGATTCGCACGATATCTCTCAACCGACTAGTCGGTCTTGTTATCAACATTTTTTGCTTGTCACCTAGAAATCGCGCTTCAAAAGGTGTAGAATACTTTTCAGCAAGATATTCAGTACTCAATTCTAGAATGTAGTTGCACTTTTCAGTAAAAGTTTATGACTGTGTTGAAGAAATTCTGGTCATCAGCGACAGCGAGGCCCCTCACCACTACCTAACATGTCCTTTGTTTAGGTGTCTACGAATCAAACAACTTTGCAAAAGGTGATCAGTTCGGCATGTTCATGAGTATGATGATTTACTGGCTACAGGGTTCGTCATGAAAGAAATAAATAAGGAGATGCGTAGAAGATTAGACATTAAATAGTAAATATAAAATGAAGTAAACTGTAGGAAAAAATGAGGCTCTATTTGTTTTGCATAAAATAAATGATTTGGAAATATTTTCTTAAAATCAACTGATTGTTTCACTTAGATATAAATTATTGCCATTAATAAAAAAATTATTAACTAATCGTTTCAAACAATATGACCTATCTTTTTTGGAAAATATTTTTAAATCATTCATTTTTGTCCAAGATGCCACTTGAAATGCCTCTTAGTTGGGGTAACGATGTGTGTCTACAGGATAGAAAGAAAGATGCAGCTTGAAGATGCCTCGATGCAAAGCTTAGATGCAGACGACAAAGGTAGTTAGAACAATGTACTATAGATGTTTGCAAATCGACGTTAGAATAATGTAAAGAAGGGTGCCTTTCTTACAGCTCATTGACAGGGATTAGCGTAAACTAACGTTCATATACTAGTTAAAGTTGTTTGTCACTAGTGATAGATATTCAGAATCAACTATACTACATTATCATGACTTTGGCCAATTATATGTCATATAATATTGCATCGAATTCCAAATGGTTTTTGTCTGTTTTCTAAGTAGAATCAAACGGGAAAAATGATGATGATGATGATGATGATGATACACAGTAATATGAAATAGTAATGATAAAACGAAAAAAAAAAATTATGGAAGCATATGAAATGCAAAATTTCTACTAATGAGATTCTGTGCAAGGATTTTGCAAAGGTAATGCAAAATGAATTTAAACCGAGGCTGGGACATTCATTCACCAAGAAAAATATGTCCAGTTTCTTGTAAATAAATTCGGTATAGAGAATTAGAAGAGAGTGGACACATTTTTGCCTCATTCTATCGAGCTGAACAAATATCAAAAGAGTAAACCTGTAGACCCAAAGTTGCATAGAAGCATGCTAGGTTTACTCCTCCCCTTGATTGCATCTAGGCCGGATATATAATGCACAACGTATGTATGTGTGCTCGATACCGATCTAATCCTAAAGAATCATATTTTCATTGTTGCTAAGAGAATTATGCAATTCATTATAACATTTCCTAACCTCGACTGATCTTGGTCGTGCTCACCTTCCATGAATGTCTTCATTCTCTCATTGCGTGGAGTGGTCCTTTTATGGCATACATACATGCCATTTCCCGTAAGGTGGGTGAGGCCGGGCTCGTGGGTTTGGCCTGGAGCAACATAATGGGCTAGTAAAAAAAAATCGCTATCTTGCCTAATTTAATATTCCCTGCGGACTTCCCATTTTAAGTAAAACGTGACCCTAGTTTCTGAAAACTAAAGAAATGAGAAGTTGGGGCATACATTGTAGATGTTTTTGCTTACGGGTTAAATTCCGATTTACCGGCGAATTTAAAATGAGAAGGAGACGTTGGGGCAAAACGGTTAGATGTCAATAACGGATACCAGCGGTGACATTACACCATAAATTCTAGGGTGTGTTTAGAGGATATTTTCTTCCTTTGAGGGTGGAGTAAAAATAAATTGTAATGGAATTAAGAGGCAGGGAAAATTCCAAATGAAGGTTTGAAGTGCCATTTTTTTGTTAAATAAGACCAGAAGTTGTTAAATTGTCTCAAATAAGGATCTGAAGTGACTAAATCGTTTCAAATAAGGGCCTTTGGTAGGCCGGTGACTATTCTAGCCATCGAAGAAAAGGTATTTTGGTCAACAAATTGTAACTATATAATTTTTTACTTTTTTTCTTTTTTTCTTTTTCTTTTCATTTTCTTTTCTTTTTCTTTTTTTCTTTTCCCTTTCCCAGCTATCACCGTCAATAACCGGCAAAGGTTTCCGACCTCAAGTGATGGGTGAGGGTGTTCCTCACTAGATCCAACAAGGGCAACCCTTGTCAACACCAGGGAGGGCGGCCCTCACCAACCTTCGCCAGATTTAGCAAGGGTAGCCCTAGCCAACCTTAGCCAAGTCAAGGGTGACCATCACCGATGTCGGCAATGGTGGCCCTTGTTGAAGTCTAGTGAACTTCACTATGACCGACGATGGGAAGGGGCAAATGGGGAAAAGAGAAAGAAAAAGAACTAAATAGAAAACAAAATTAAAATAAAAGGCAAAAATGCCCTTCGATCCAAGAGATTAGGCCCTTTTTTGAAATTGATATACCTTTCTTCCAATGCCGCTATGCCTCTCTATTCAAAAAGAAAATGTGAATCAAGTTATGCGGCTCCTTTGCCTCTTGACCAAGCAGCTTCTCCTTTGCAAAGGCTTTTATATTTCTTGCTAAGACTCTTACCAAGGGACCCTGGAAAATTATTTTCTTCCACTTTGATTGGTGGACAACCGAACCCTTGGGAACCTTTTCACCCCCAGGATGTGATGAGTCGACATTAAGGTACCAAACAGACTCTGTCAATAAGAGCTCTTGGGAGTCATCAATCTATTATCCCCGGCATTCCTTTCGTGGATCACTATGATTGACTTTCATCTTTGTTTGACCAATCGGTCTCACAATCAGGCAAGCTTATACCGTTATGCTCATGAGTAGAATCTTGGCTTGAGCCTGCCTTCTCACACTTCTGTTACTCTTTAGGAGGCATCCGGTCATTTTATGCCCTTATTTGAAATGATTTAGCTACTTCAAGCCCTAGTGAGAAAATGGGAGCAATTCAAGCCCTTATTTGGGATTTTTCCTAGTTTTTACTAAAATTATCCAAAAAGCCCTAAACTTATTCCACTCTTGCAAATTCAATCTTAAATATTTTTACATTTTACTAATTGAATTATCTAACCAATTTTGATCGAATTCACGACGATGATGCAAACCCTAGCCCAAATGGCTAATGCTAAAGTAGATAATTTTTAATAATATTTTTTATTTATTTATTTATTTATTTTTCTTTCTTTTTTTTTTTTATGGCTTTTAGTGATGGACAATGGCCAAGCAAGTTGGCCTTGCTTGCCATAGGGGAGGCCTCACCCGGGCACAAGTGAGCCTGTTGAGGGAGACCCTCACCCAGGTAAGCCTAGGCGAGGTCGACCCTTGTAGGGCTCATCCTCACCTAGGCAAGAGTCAACCTCACCCAAGCCAAATATGGCAATGCCAATCGGCCCATCCACCAACAAAAATAAAAAGAAAGAAAAAAATTCAAAATATTAAAATATAAAAAAATATTGTCTATATTGGTACTAACCATCATTTATGTGTATTAGTGTCCACGTCGGCAATTTCAAGCCAAAATTAATGAGATTGACTTAATTGAAAAAAAAAATGAAAAGGTTTAGAACTAAATTTGCAAAACTAAAATGTTTATAACTGAATGGGTGAAAGTGCAATAAATTTAGGACTTTTTAGATAATTTTTCCATTTTACTAAGATATCGGCCGAATGAAGTTTTCATTAAATCGTATTTACTGAAAAAAAAATTTTAATTATCAAGCAAGAGAATGTGGATATGTATTAGGGACATATTAAGGCATTGTGGTGTACAATTTTAATAAGACAAAGGAAGGTAGAGGTGTTATTGAAACAACTCTAGCACAGTCCACTGGTATGTCAACCAAAAGTAAAATGACTTACATGTGCAATCATCTAATAGCCATTAATTTTGAGCTTCCGATGCCAAACCAACATCTAAATTCATTTCAATCGCCATCTAATTTGAAAAATAGCTTGCAAATCTCGATCCTGTCGGATCTCAATATACCTCAAATTCGCCAAATGCGTCCAGCCTCTCCATGGATAATGTCCAGTCGGCACGTTGCCAAGAACACCTAACGATTTGCATAAATCACCTTCTAGCTCTGAAAGACTTTATGAAGTATAATCTATCTTTGATTAGATGGATCGGTTTAATATAACTCTTACTTTTGCCTCTAGGGAGCAAAAGATCATCGGTCTTATGGACGGAGGGGAGGAAATAGTTTAATCTTGCCCTTGGCTTGTGAAGGGAAGAAAGGCTACAGGGTATCTGACATTGATGACAAATGGATGGTTAGGCCGACTTCGAGCGAGGAAAGCTAATTCAGTAGTTGATTTGGGAACGAGTGGAGCAATTGAAACAGGAGAATAAATGCAGCTTCTTTAGATAATAAAATTAAATTTCAAGCCGGTCAATCATTTCAAAGTAAATAAAATGCCAATATCAGGTATCATGTGCTGACTGGTCCCCTCACTTTGATTTTCTGATGATGACGTCTCGAGTCCGAACAGCGAACCCAAATCGCACTTAAAATCAACCTCCAGCTCATTTAAACTCGCGATCAATGACTTTCCCTCCACGTTGCCAAACTGCCGCTAGCTCAACATCCCAACAAATTTCTAGAATTCTAATTTCGAAACTACTGAGATCAAGCAAAAAGACCAACCGAAAGAGTGACAAAAGTACGAACCCTAACAAAGCGAAAACCATAAGACTAGAATGAGTGATCATATATTTGTAATGTATAAATAACAAACATAATGAATTCGAAAAAAATATGCATCTTTTCTCCATGTCTCTGGAAAATATCATTTCAAATGTTTTTTTTTTTTTTTCAGAAAGAGATAAGAAGCTTTTTTTTTATAATTTTCATCCTTGAGGTGTGTTCCCAAATATAGTCAAATCATTATGAAGCAAGAAGCTTATTTTATAATGCTAATTTGCTAAAGTGCCTTCCACACTAGGGGTGAGCAAAGGTTCAGGTAAAATCGGAACTGGCTCAATCAGCTCTATTGCAAGCTGATTTCAAGGAGAATTGATTTAGTTCACGATCTCAAAAATTTCCAGGTTGATCAACACTAGCTTGATTCTCAATTTTATTGAAAATGAGACCAAAAGGTGTCATAAGGAATTGGCTCCGGCCCTGCTCCAAGTCTCATAAGGAAATGATGTGAACGTCTAGGATTTTGAGTACATTATGCATTTGCCGATACTAGTTTCAGCTTTAGATTGTAACCCATCCTACCCTGTAAGACTAATGAACTTCAGCCAGTGAAAAGATCTGAACTTATTTTGGTATCATCATGGTCGGAGTAGGTGACACCACTCAAGCTCTTTAGGTTTTGAAGTGGACGATTTCTCGTACATGCCTTTTTCTTTTTTAAGGCATGGCTTTCTTTACTTGAGCGTTTTTTCTGTTCTTCTGAATTTAGGAAGAAGTGGAGGATTTTTTTGAACATATGGATCTCATTATGTCGATGAGTAATTTTTTTTTTTTTCCAAACATAAAAGAATCATGTAAAAACTTACTTGAAATCTTAGTTTAAGCCCGCCCTGTTTAATAGTCTCGATATAGACGAATATTAGGAAAAGAAATTGTTTCTTTAGATAAAGGAAAACAAGTTATAATTGAACAATAACTTTCTCTTTCTAAAGAATCATTTTCCAGACAAATTCTAGACTGGATGCGCATATGTGGAAAATGGCAACGGATGATAAGATAAAATCTATCAAGCGAAATAATACAGGGTCATTAACTAATCTTCCTCCTAACAATAGAACTATACATAAGGCAGGAATGGTGGCTAAAAAGTATCGTAAAAAAGGAGGACTTGATTACTTTGATGTTTATTCTCCGGTAAACAAGGCTTACAACAATTAAAATAATGATGGCTTTTGGTTCTAAAGTAATTTGGTAATTCATTGAATGGACGTTAAAACTAATCGATGATTTCGAACTAAGGGAGCGAATGCTAATTCTTCTATTCCTAGAAACAATTTCTACGTAGAAATAGATTTTTCAATTTATATTCCTTAGATGAGTTTTTGAACAAAAATACACGTTTGATAACAACACAAAGTTTATGTTTCCAAAACAGAAATTCGTTCAATAAGCCTCAAAATTTCTAGGCAGTGGCCACAAGCAACGGCTAGGGCGAGTGAAAATAAGAGTTTTTATTTATATTTCTATTCCAGAAATAGAAAATGAGAAAATTTTTAATTCTCATTTTTGTGACTTTTAGAGTTAAAAATTTGTCGTAGAAATAAAAAGAAATTACCAAACAGATTTTTTTCCAAACGTATTCTTGAGAACAAAATAATAAAGAAACAAACTGGTTATTATTCGATCCCATAGTATTTTTATTGTTAAATGTTAAAAAATTCAGCGTCAATTGCTTCAAAAAAAAAGTATTAGTACTGAGATTAGAAAATCTATATACTTCACTATTTGATGCATAATCCAAAAAAAAAAAAAAAAGTCTTTTCACCTTCAGGTTGAATTGACTGTTCACCTTCAACATACTAGTCCCTCCAAGCATGCTGTCAGGCTTCTAGTTCCACAAAACTAATCACCTTCTACTAGTCCATCCAAGCTTTAAGGAACCTCACAACTTGTTCACCTATCCAGCCTTTGATACTCTTCACGTGTTATGTCTTATTCACCTTCTATGGAAGCAGAGCACTACTAACCTTTAGAGGTACCTGTTCCACACTCCATCTACATATTAATTTGTGCATCCACAAGTTGATTCCACATAATCAATACGCATATTAGTAGTCTATGATTGTATTATCATTTTCAAAACCTCATAAGGAAATTTCTCACAAATTTAAAAGGAAAAATATATATTTATTTTTTTGCTTTGCATAATCGGAAAAATGATGTTGATTGTTCTTACAGTTTCTTTCTTAGCCACAAAACTGATAATTAGGTTTCAGAGCCTTTGAAACTTTTGTGCAATTTCAATGGCGATTCCATCTCATTATATCCATGATGATCCCATTCATATCATGTGATAAAAGTGAGTTTTTGAACATTGTCTTTTAGTAATTGGTATTTGCTTACATCTATTAAAAAGTAACGTTATTATTTTTTTTTTTATTGAAAATCGAGTAATTTGGCAATGTTATCAATATGCTACTTTTGTTAGCTCTAGCTAATTGAAATATATTTTAACTGTATAAGTTACAAGTGAAAGTTACCATGGAACAATAAAATATATAAAGGTTTAAGGAGCATTTAAACATTGAAAATGTTGCTCCCTAGAAATGGTGTTAAATAAATATGGATAATGTGGCATAAAAAAATCTAAAAAAACATTTTAATAAATTAGAAGATTTTTTTTTAATAAACGAAGGTAAAAATACTTGAATCCTAGCAGCACTCTACGTGCCGTTTGAATATGTTTATTATTGTTTTTCAATTATAAACAAGAAAATCATATAACTTATTTTAAGAAGATCATTCAACTTATTTTTAGTTTTAAATGTTTCTTAATTAAACACAACCTTTCATCACCACCTTGCGGAAAATCATTAGATATGAATATGTTAGATACATGTGACTCAATTGGTGAAACTTGTGCTTGCGCCTGATAATAAATCTTTATTTAATGTCCTTTTCATTAAACAAGGGGTTGTCACCATGCATATTTGGGCACTTGCGTACTTAAAATTTGGCTAACCTGTTGGATTAAAAAAACGTCAAGATTCTAATCGTTAATATCTCTTCACGGTCTGACCGAAAAATATATATCTCCTTCACGGGTAAAGTATTTCGTTTCTCGTCTTCGCATCACGGGCCATTTTTGCATCATACACCCGATGCACCCCCAGCACATATGAACCATAGAGCATGCGAAGCCTCATGCAAGACTCATCGAATCCGATAATTTGCGTTATCGGGCGCATGCGAGAATTTCCCTGGAAGCATCGCCGTTGCCGGAGCATCTTTAGGTACTTTAATGTCTTCACTCCGTTTACGCAATGGTCTCATCCAAACGCTCTCAGGATCTTTGTACCCGTGAATCGCTATGAAGTCATTCTCCTCGTACCTGGTCGTGAAAGCAAAAACGAGAAGAAAGGGTCACCTCTGCAGTGAAGTCAGTCCCTGCTCTGATCATGGGAGAATCACCCCTCATCTTGAAGTGAATGTCATGGGGTCAACCTAAGAGGTCCATCTAGCCACAATTATGAAAGTTCGAAGCATCATTGATGGAAAACAACACCACTTTTCTTTTTAGGGCAATTAAAAAAATAAAATAGACAGCCACCCCAGGAAAGGTCTTGTACCTTAAACTTTGCCAAGGATTGCTAAATCCAAGATTACATAAAATCCAATCAAAACGACGGAGGTTCACTTTTGGCGAAAACATTCTACAAATATAAACGATGATACCAAGTATAGGATAATACGAACACCACTAAAAGCCAAGCAATTTACATTTCACAAAAATGAGATCAGAACAGCAAGACATAGTTTCCCCTACTGAAGAAGAGTTCCTCTAATGTACACACACCTATACAAACTCACTCATCCAATCTTCACTGACAAGTACATCTTCTGAAGATAAGAGAGCCCATTGTGACGACGGCGTGCTCAAAATCAAAAGCCAATCATCCTGCTAGATCGAAAATCCAATTATCATCCTGACAAATTCTTCTCTCAGCACACTCATTCTCATAAAAATCTGCTGTAGCACCAACTCTAACTACGAAATTCTATAAGAATTATATCAACTTAATGACGTGCACTTATTAACGGTTCTGCCCCGATAAGAGATAAAAGGTCGAGGAGATTTCCTTTTCTTTCCCTTTACAAAGAATGTACATGATCTCAATGCCAAACAAGCAGTGCCAATACACGGCCACAAACAGAAGAAACTGCCAAATATGTATAATAGAAAAATTTGAAATAAGAAAATCAAAAGAAATCAGCTCAACAAGCAAAACATGGTTGGCAAATACTAATGCTACATGCTACCAGCTCTGCCTGGAGTAGATTTTGCAGACGATTTCACTTTAGCCATATCAACAAGATCTCCGAATAGCTTGTCCTCTGGCTTTGAAGGCCTCATGGGCGTCACATACGATGAAGTGGACACCTGGTATGAAGAGTTCCTTAAGCTGCTGTCATCTCTAACCGATAGCCCATACATCCGCTGGTCAAGGTACTGAGCACCTTGTTGGCCATAGCCGTAGGCTGCCACCTGGCTGCCATACATTTGCTGGGGATACATATAAGCCATCTGACCTACTTGCATCGTCTGAGGAACCATCCCCATATAAGGACCTCCTTGGATGGGCTGAGGTGGTAGTCCTACCATTTGGTTTGTCGGACCGACCTGGTTATTCAGTAATGGCATGTGGCCACCTGCAGCTGGTTGCATGTACATGCCCATCGCTTGCTCATTTCCCATTGGATAAGATGCCTGGGGATGCAATCCACTCGGTGCAGGCTGTGCATGTGGGACGACCACCTGCGACCCTTGCATTGGTTGGGGGTACTGAGTGCCCATCACTTGACTGTTTTCCACTGACTGAGCTTCCCAAGGGGGTGGTGGTAGCGAATCACTAGATTGAGCACCTGCGAAACACCCACAAAACTGTAAGCTCAACAGGCTGTAAGATTGTTAGGAGTTCAGGTATGTCCACAAAGAAGAGGTCCAACCCTCGCCAAAAGGAGTTAAGACTCATAGCATGTCAGTAATCTGTAAAAGGATACCAAGCATGCCCCTAGTATGTAACAAATAAGGTTGTACAGTACAAGCCAACAGACAAAATAAGGTATCATTAAGAAAGTAAGCTCAGGTACTGATGAAGAAGCAGAAAAGCACCATAGACAGGAGAGGGAGGCTGTTGCTGCTGCACAATATGGCCATTCCAAACAGGAACAGAGTTTTGAGAATAAGGTAATTGATCATGCTGGTTCGATCCCATGTTTGGCATGTTGCCATTAGCATAAACTCCAAGTTGTGGAGCTTGCAGATTCTGCTGCTGCTGGAATTGAGGAGAAGGATTGCTTTGTGTAGTTGAATAGCCACTCTGGGTATTGATGGTATTGGGCTGGTTGTTACTATCCGAAAACACATCAAAAAGAACAAGCGCATTCTGCTGCGACTGAGATGCAGTTGACTGTGGTTGTCCAACAGACACAAGTGCTAGTGAAGTATCTGCCTTTGGAGAGCTGTAGTCCTCTCCACTGAGAAGGTCCATTTTTGGATCGAGTTTAGCTGGAGCAGCAGTGCCGTTAGAGGAGGGAGCGGGAAGCAGCAACTGATTTAACGTAGACCCTGTACCAGCACTTGATGTTGATCTGCAGAAAATTCCACTTCTTATTGCTCAATTGGCCAGAGACTTGTGCTCAATAGTTAAAAATTTAAATCAAGATCATCACCGATCCTCTAATAGTAAATTACTGGTACTTTTAGGTAAAATACACATATGTACATGATTTTCAGTTTTACTTTCCTCTCCTGGGTGTTTGCTGACCATGTAGCTTATTTTGTATCTTATTATTAGTCTATTAATGATATAACATGTCAATTATCAATAAGTGATTATATAGTATCACATCCACAAGAACAAGTATAATATTCATATTAATTTTCATAAGATAGCAAAAAAAAAAAATATATATATTATATATAACAAAATTCAATTATTAAATACAATATTTTTACAACAGTCTGTAAATTAAATGGTCTTACTCAACCACGTAACTCTTTTCCATTAGAATAGAATTTGTGTGAAGTCTTGATAACTTCATTTTATATTCTATTATAGTAAATCTGAATTCTTTCATGTACTTTAAGGCAGATGATGATGTATACTCATGCTTATCCTGTATCAAATTTCATGTACTTTTCAAATTTGGGTAAGGCAGTTTTCTCAAAACAGTTAAAACTGCTGCAATTTTGAGGGTACTGCAGCTGAAGAATTTGCCAAACACCTCATAAAAGCTGCAAACACACTTTTTTCACCGTCAAATCTGCTGTGAAAAAGTTGCACCAGACAAGCTCTTAACAACTGCAGGATCAAACGATAGATGGTAAACTTCTGCTATGTTTGCTTCGTGGAAAATGCCTGATTTGGAAAACATTTTCATTAAAACAATAGTTTGTATTGCTTAAAATAATTAGTCAACAGAAAATGTTCTCATTGTCAACAACAATTTATGTCTAAATATTTTCATGGACGATGAAAATATTTTTCGTTCATTCTTTTTATGAACAATATAAACGGTCATTTTCAGCAAAAATTTTCCAAACCAATCATTTTTCATGAAACAAACGGAACCTAAATGTATAAATATCCACCAAGTTTTACCAAACAGCAGAAAATTAGTGAAAATTATCCAGATCAACTTATCATAAGAGTAGCACTGCCCAGTTCACAGACTTCAGCTGAACTTCATATTTTTCCACATAACAAGTATTTGGGGTTTATATATTGCAATCATGACTAATGAACCAGTTACCTTTCATCAGGCTTTTGCTGTTCTCTCCAATATCAAGTAGAGGACCTTTGACATCCGTCGTGGTGAGAAGGTTCCAGTGGGGTTTTCTCAGCCTGAACTGAAGTTCCAGAAGCAATGACTTCATGCTTGGCAAGTACACGCTGCAAGTCATCATTCAAAGCTAATCCTTGACTTAGAAGTGATTCATCCCTGGATTACAAGATCAAGTTGGAACTAATAAGCCATCCCTTCTTATGAAATTTAGCATGTGCATTTCTAATGACTACTAGAAAGAAGTTCCACATGTATGGTTATGGAATTACCCTGGAGAGAGAGAGAGAGAGAGAGAGAGAGCTGGGGATATAAACTCACCTCAACCAAACACGACATAAAGAAAATAACATTGACTAAGAACTTCTTTCTAGTTTGGCAACCCCTAGGGAATTTTTCTTTTAAATTTCACTCAAATTCAGGAAGATCAACTGTTGTTAGTCACTGCAATTGTACTTTTATTTATAATTCTCATCTTCTTAGCTGCGCCAAAATTCATTCTTTCACTGGTTGTGAACAATTCCTGTCAGATAAGTGAGAGTTTCTTTTCTTTGATCTTTATTTCCTCCCATAAGTAATCAGACAAGATATCTTACAGTTAGCCTTTCACAAGCTTGGTACTAACACAACTGCTGGCACATCTATCCTCACCTTACTATACCCTATAAAACTACAAGTTAGTGGATGAAAATAAGAAACCACACAGAAATCATCTGCACTTGTGCTTATAAATTAGATGCAAGTGCAAGTTATTAGTTAGATGAAAGTAACTTCTTCTTTTCTTTCTTTTCTTTTCTTTTCTTTTTCCCTTTCTGTATCAGATCCATAAACCCCTTAAATTTGTAGCATACATGACTTCCTCCATATAAGTATTTATAAATACCCCAGCTCCAATGCAAGTTTGACACACAATCTTCTCCATACCTAACAAAATAACTCTAAATTCTTGACCCTTCATCTAGCAACATGCTATTATGTCCATTTATGCTACTAAAATGGACAAGTTGCACCACAAAGATAGCAATCAGATGAAATATCAAAGAAAGCAACAGGGCAATACGAACACACTGATTTTAGCTAAACTAACCTAGGTCATTAAGAATAAGAAATCAGTCAAGCAATTGTCTACTATAGTGTCCTTTTCACCAGATAAAACAAAACTTCATATCCACACAAGTTAGACGAAATACAGAACAATTTATTATTAAACGGAGTTAAGACTATTAAACATCACATAATACAGAGGCAGCAACCAAGTAATGGGCACATACATAAAATAGTCCAGTGCAAACCAGATGAAAAGCATTTTTTATCTTGAGGAAGAGTGAAAGAGTTCACACTGTCTCACGCCAACATCATGAATCTGCCACTGCGTCTATAGTGCTCATGCTGGAACTAGTCTTATAAGCAAAGAAAATGTATATAAAGGTTTCCTCTTCACCAACAAAAAAGAAAAAATGACAGCCACTACAATGACCCACCTATGGACATGGTAGCAAGAGTATTTAAACACAAAAAAGGAAAGCTGGAGAAGATGATAAGCATCAAAATACATTCAGGAAAAAGGGCATATGAGCCTTACGATGTTGAATTTACAAGGTGCACCACTCTCTGTTTGTAGGTACGGCACTGGTCTACCAAGTCAACAATGACCTCCTGCCTAAGCCCCTGCAGATAAAAAAATTTAAAAAGAAAAAAAAAAAAAAAAAGGCCAATAAGCGAACAACTGTAACTGCAATAGAAACACCGCTGGATGGTTTCCAAATGAATGGAAAAATTTAAGAGTGTACTTCAACCTTACATTATTTCAATAAGATACTATTAGTCCCCACTAATTCAACTGCTTGATGCATAAAAATACATCCTAAATTAAGCATCACAAATTGAAAATTATACCTCCTTATTCCCAGGATCTATGGCATTCAGCATTTCCGCAAGCACATCCATGATGCCCCGTGCATTCTGTATTTCTGTCAAGCTACACAAGAACATTAAGTTATGCCTCAAGAACCTCAAAGTATATGAAAGAAGCAAGGTGCTGCAAAAATGTCCTCTAACAGGATAAACTAAATTATCCCATATGCCTAGGGCTACAATCCTTTAATCATCAGTGTACTAAAAGAGTATGTAAACAATAATCAAAAAGTTCCTTTCAACAATACAGACTGTCTAAGGATCACAAAGATGGGACCCCTATGATACATACAAGCTAGAGGACATTAGTGAGTTTGTTTGAATTCACTTGAAAAAAAAAATGATTATATGCAAATTACATGTCAATATTTGCTATTTTGAAAAAATTCAGGTGCATCACGTTAACAAAAGTCAAATTGAGTAAGCCACAGAATTAAAGAAAATAAAAAGTACCCAACAAAAGTCTTACCAAACAAACTCTTGTCTTACAAAGAACAGATTTGCCACTTACAAGTAAAGACAAATGTTAAGTTCCACACAGTAATAAAATACAAGCAGCAGGTTTAAAATTCTTTTGACATAAATCTGTAAGAAATGAAAATTTTTGAAAGACAAGAGAAAAGGCATCAGCATTTCTACGTATAAATGCACCTCAATGTGGGAAACTCAGACTCAGCAGAAGACTCAGATGGCTCCGGCCGTAAATCAGCATTGCGGATATTTTGCGGGTATGCTGAGAGCGGTTGTGTCTGTGGAGGTGTAAAAACCGGTGCAGAACCCTCCGCTCTCTGAGGGAACACTGCTCCTGCTCGCTGTATGAAAATGAGTGGACTTTGTGAAGAATAACTAAAATAACATAACAACCAACAACAGAAGAAGGTAAATGGTATAGTACTGTCAAGACCTAAAGAAATCATCCAAATCACAAATAAAACAGGTCTGTTCCCAAGAGCAGGAAAAATAAATACCAGCAACTCCTGGTAGGCAGCATAGTATTGAGGATATCTAGCCCTTGGTCCTCCAAAAGCTTCTTGCCAAGTATCTATCAAGATCAGTATCTTCTCTTTGACATGGATATCAGGCTGAAGAATCAGGAATACCATGAAGTTTCAGCCACCAGGTACCTTTCAGCATCCAAATGCATTAAAATTTCTTACCTTCTTCTTCACTATTTTCACCATCTCATGAAGAACATCTCTCTCAGCTACATGCATATGAACAATGTCTCCACAATTTTTTATAATTGTCTCCAATAACTATAAGACAAAAAAAAACCCAACTGATCTGCATTAGACAAAGATATAACAAGCATTTAATCCAGGAAAAAGGAATTCGTAATGGACCTAGGCAAGTTCTTATCCATACAATATGCAAGTCAATTCAACTTCATAAAATGAACAAACTTTTCCAAAGAAAAGAAGGTGGAGGTATGAAAATGCAATTCTTAGTCAATACAACAGAATAATGTAAACTGCTCCCCTTTCTAAAATCTCCTTCCTGTAACTGAACAGAAACATATTGCACGAAGCAAACAAGGTTACCACATCGCCTATACACTCAATGACAAGATTTCATAGTATCAAAAAAAAACACTAAGATACGAAACTTCTACAGCAGATATATCAGATTATAGACGGTGCTTTTAGAACAAAATAAGTTCATCCACAATATTTAAAACCTCTAATGAAACTTCACTTCAGTGAACCAAACGTGGGACACAGAATTAGCATGAAAAAAAAATTCCCAAATTATTACAAGCATATTCTCATACTCTGGACCTTTTTCAGTTTTTAAAACTATTAGACTGCTTCGGGTGGCTCATGATTCTTGTTTGACTGGCTTCTGCTTCTCATATCTACTGTTTCTAAGCTACAACAGAACATGGATCTTCAAATATACTCTAAGTAACTCAATGAGTAACTATTTCCTGATATAAGCATCATTAGGCATTGAACCTTGAAATCGCAAAAGACATACCCACATAGAACCTTTTGTTATATCTCCACATTCACTAAAAACTTGTGAGCAGCTTTTTAATATCAAATTGAACTGTAATCCCATAATTTGCTCCTTATGAGAAGTTCAGTTTTTTATAGTCATAAGGTCACCATAATCATTGAACATGAGTAAATATCCCACTAATCTCCTCTTAAATAACCACTTATCCACTTTTTTCAACATTCTTTCATCTCCTTAATAGTTGATAATATCCCTTCTTGCACTTACATACGTTTGTGCCCTTATACTTGTATTAGTTAAATGTATCTATTTCACCGCTACCAAACATTTCCTCAGAGAACCAAAATGGGGCCAACACCTTATGACTACTATATTGCTTCAAAAACCACAACAATAACACAAACGCATTCGCAATGAAAACAGAAGTCCATTGTGCTTGCAAAAAGTAAACCAAAATTTGCAAAACCTACCGTTAAAGCGAGGAGTTGAACCTTGGGATTCTTGCTTCCAAGACGCTTCTTTATGCCTTTAACTACATCCTTAGCTTGCCTGCAACCAGTGAACTCATGCAATCAACAAGGACTAAGTAAAGATTTTTTGAACAAGGGAAGCTTGTTAAAATTTCAATACTGAGGAAAAGAAGTCAGGCAGAAAGTCTCTGCAAAGAATTAATCTATGTCAATTACTGAGTTTAATAAAACCAAACAGAAAGAAAGCAAATAATACATATTATGGATAGGGGAAGTTAAAATTTGGAGGATCTTGCAACCAAGAGTGCAAACGTAATTAAACTTCAAATCTGGTCCTATAATCCTTAAGGTATGGGTGGGTGACCCTAGGAGAAGGTAAAGGGAAGGAAAAAGGTAATAGTTTCCCTTCTTTCCCTTCTTACAAGAATTTAACAATTTTCAAAATTTTCTATCCAAATATTCATTCTCCCCAATTTCCCAAACGGAGCCGTAATGTTTAGCAAAAGTAAGAGGTGGTGAAATACTTAAGACTTTGAATGATGACAAGGTTCTCGGAACCCTCGTAATTAAGAAAAATTCAAAAATCAATATTAGATGAGAAGCTTCTCAACTCAAAGAGTTTGAACCGGACCCCCATCCCCAACCCAAAGGAAACCCCAAAAGATAAAACTCAAAGCACGCTGCAATGTTAATATCAGAACCTTGGCTAATAATTTTGAAGAGGAAAGCCCAATTCGTAGTTCAATTTATTTGTCTAGGGAGGCATCCCATACTCCAATATAGTGAGTAATTTGTGACTAACAGTAACAACTAGCATTGACAAATTTAGAGAAAAGATATTTCTCCTTCAATGAGTGAAGCAAACCTACACCACTTAAGCAGGAAAGGTCGTTCCTAGCAGGAGATAAGATGATAAGACGCCAGAAATACAAGCAAGCAAGTTATTAACCGAGAAACGTGCTTTAGAAAACCATCACCAGCTACAGTTGTATCACTATGCTATAAAATATTCATCTACATTTTCCTTTCTTGCCATTTACTGTTTTCACCTTCTAGATGAAAAGAAAAATTCCAAGCAAATTCACCAGACTGCTTAATCAATTCAAAATTAAACCATCCCATCACAATCACATTTGACCTTTATGATTTTGACACTTACTATATAAAGCACAAGTCCGTATGATTTAAGACATCAACATCTTCCTAGTTTCATAAACATTAACCCTGACAATGATTGATTAAGTTTGAATAGCAATGACTTGGGAAAATCCAATGTCTCAAAATCCCATAAACTTTCCCATGAATAGCCTAAACCTCTGTGGCTTGAGCAATCTTAGTTTCTTCACAAAGTAGCTAGATACAAGTGGCCAGGTCTTAGAAAGGGATCAAAACAGGTCCAGTGAAAATTAGTAAAGGGCTTTATTTGAGAACTTGTAACCAGGCCTTGTAGAGTGGAACAATGGAAACTTGGAGTCATTGTGGGTGTCTGTTGCAGAAGCAATCAGAAAATGTTACAAACTCCTCATTACATGTCAATTAGATATGCAACTCATCATAATTAATAATCTTTGGTTTCCTGATAATAACAGCAAGCTTTTAATGGTTACTTGTACTGAGATTCACAGAAAAATCCAGAGAAGCCCCACAAAGACAGTTTTCCAGCTTTCTGGCCAGTAGGAAGAGTAAAGCATCCTAAACAACCTTTTCCTCTCCATCAAACCCACTGAGCTAAATCAAATCGATTTTCTCATCCATTCAACTGAGACTTTGGGTTGAGACATAAAAATAAGTCACTTTCACTAAATCTAACGTTCACGGACTTTATAATTCCTCTTACACAAACACCTCTCGAAAACCAAATAACTCTTGTCCAACCTCTTGACCATCCGAAACTACTTCCACAGCTACTCGATCAAATAAGCAAAAAACAATTACGAAGAACCGATCGCTTCCAAGCTCTTCCAATGCAATCACCACGCGAAATTGATCTCACTCCATCCATCCAACTAAGACAGCCAAGCATGGAGATTCAAATATTCCGTACCGGCACAATAAATACCCCCGCTACAGGCAAAATCCTTTCCGCACTAAACTCTTCCCGACAACCAAAATAACTATTTGATCGAATTCCTGCTCCGGCGGAATTTGATCGAACACAGCAGAAAAGAGCAGCAGCACCGAGAATGCTCCGGCGGCAAGACGACGACGGCGAGATTAGTCGCGCAGCGGGGTCTTACCCGGGGTCGTGATTGAGGATGTCGCAGATCTCAATGTTCATCGCCCAATCCGGCCCGATGAGCATGTCGGTCGTGGCCCGCTCCACCATAGAGTTCACCATCGTGGCGGCAACAGCGGCGGCGGCAGCAGCAATGGCCCAATCGAACCCGCCCGATCGGCGACGGCGACCGATCCCCAAGCTCGTCAGGAAAAAATTTTAAAAATAAAAAAAAAAAAACTCAAAAGCAAAACAAACTCCGGCGGATCGCGGCCCAATACGGCGACCCTCGGCCCCTATCCGAGCAACCTCCGGGCAGAATCGCCGCCGTCGTCTTCAACCTCGTCTTCAACCTCTCTCTGTCGCTCGCTCGCTCGGTCTCTGCGTCGCCCCGTGAGATCGCGAGCTTTTCTTTACCTTCCGTTGAGGAATGATTTTTTTCCTTTTTTTTTTTTTGTTCTTCTTCTTTTTCTGCTCCCCCCCACCCCCCTCTTTTTTTTTCCTTTTTTGGTTTTCGAACTGCTCCACCTCGGTACAGCGTTCAAAGGAGGGGGGCGAATGCCACACCGCCACGTGTCCCAGCGCGGTCCCCCTGCGGGGTTTACTCTGTCGAGGGCCGTTGATTCGGCCGACTTTTTGCATCGGACGGTCGGTGCGTTCCCGACGTAGCTTTTTTATTTTTTTTTGTTTCTTTTTTTTTTTTGCGTTGCGGATCGCCCAAGCGGGCATGGGTGCTGCGCAAAGCGACAGGGTTCGCGTGGTCTCGCGGCGTAGTTAATTATGCGGGTTTCTTGTCTTTTTTTTTGCTTAAAGCTAGGAAAATATGCGCGGATATGCAAAGGAATCGCCAATTAAAAAAATACTAATTATTGCTTTCATTGCCGAATATTTGAATAGTTTAATTATGAAAAAATTAGAATCAATACTATGAAAAACTCTAAATTAATATAATTGTGACAAATTTATCTCAAACTAATCATAAATTAATATACATGTAATAAATTTATCATCAGTCAATTTCCATTAAAATTTGAGTTAGATAAAATGTGACAATTAATAGGTTTATTAGTTTGGAATTTTACATTTCGTTTCTCATGAGTATAAAGATTTATGATTTTATAATATTAATCTATCTTAACAAAAATTAATGAAAAATGAATTTTATTGCAGATATATTTTTGTAACTTTAACTCAAGGTACCATCTATGGTAACTACACGATAGAAACAAATTGTGCTACGTGTGCATTAGAGCTGCGCGTGCAATGCATGCGGGCGAAAAATTGAATAATTATGTAATTGTCTCGAACGAGGGAAAGATGAATTTTTCTTTTTAGCAGGAGGAAATGAGCCAGAGTGGATTATTCGGATAGCTGACGTCACCGTTCTAGTGGAGCAAGTGAATATTGAGCTGTGGATAGAAATTTTTGATATATTTTTCTTAGATTTTAATGGAGGGTAGTTTTGGAAGGGAAAAATGAGCCAATTGAATGTTTTGCTTTAATATAAAGAAGATAGAAAGACATGTTTGGAAACTTGAAATTTTTTATTAGATAGAAAAGGAATCAAATTTAAATGAGTAAAATATAAAAATAGAATTATTAGTGTCGTACTTATCCACTGCGATTTTTTGGAAATTGAAAATGTGATTGCAATCCCTTAAAAGCATGATCTTCTCCTTACTTTATATGCCAATTCAAGACTATAGATAAATTGCTGTCAAAATCAATTGAAATGTGTGTGGATAATTATGGCATACTGCTAGTGAGAAGAAATTATTATATTGAAGAGAGACTTGAGAGATTTGTTAATTAACCAATAGTTTTCTTAATGTAATAACCATTTTTCTATCATCTAAAATCACTATATTAGAAATTAAATATATTTAGCTAGTGCGCTAGGACATCACAAGAACATGGTTGTGGAAATTATTGATATTTTTAGCATCCTTAATATTGGAAAGAATAAGATGACTTTGTCAATTTTTTTCATTTCATAGGCAAAGTAAATTCATATTTTACGAATCCATTTGTTTTGCAAAATATGGTATTTTTGAAAAATATTTTCCAAAAAGTCATTTTTCAAGAAAAATAATTTTTTCGTAATTGTCTAAAAATGAATTTGAAAATATTTTTCTCTATTCGGTAAGGAAAATATTTTCCTTCCTACACCCCTTTTTAATATTTTTATTTTTTTAAAAAAATCAATTTTTTTAGTTATTTTTTATTATTTTCCTTTTCTTTTTTTCTTCTTCTTCTTCATTGGCCGCTTATTCCATCGCCTCAAGCCAATGAGGCTCCACCACGCCTATGGCTAGTCACCAACCGCTGCTATGACTGGTTACTAGCCAAGGCCAATGAAGAAAAAGAAAATGAAAGAAAGAAAAAAAGAAAAATATAATATAAATGAAAATTAGTTTGGTGAAAAAAGTAAGATGGAAGAAGTTATGGAAAATAACACAAAAAAATAAAAAATATTTTCCTTTACTTTTGAAGGTGATTTATGAATTTTTTAATTTATTTAATATGACCTTTTCCATAAACTCTTTCTCGAAAATTTAAAAAATCTTTTTCAAGTTTTTTTCCATATGTTTAATTTATACCCAAAATAAATCGATTTAATATAATATTAAAAGAAATATTTAAATACTTATCGTGAAAAATTATATTATTTAATGAGTTGTCTTTGTATGCAATTTTTTTGAAAAATTAAAAAATATTCATAAATTTTATTATATTATATTATATAATTTATGATTTTTTTAATTTGTATTAGATAATTCATAAAAGTATTTTTTAATACGTTTAAGGATCATCCGAATTTTTTAATATACCTTAATTTAGTACCCAAATTAAATTCGTCATTGATATTGAATTAATAGAATGATAACTTTAAATACTTTCATGAATCAAAAGTTTGAATACCATATTGAATAAATTAAAAATTCATAAATTATATTATATTATGCAAAAGTTTAAGCTATTCTATTAGATAATTTGAAAATTCATCAATTATTTGTGCCGTTATCCACTAATTTTAAATTTGGACGGTCGGACGTCGACCTCCTCGGGACATCCGCGGTTCCTACGGGGAAAAAGGCGTCACTGTTTCTGCTGCGCCCCTCTCCTTTCTGGGCGAAAAATGGAGCCGGACAACGATCCCGACCGACGCGAAGAGACGTCAGCGGCTCAGCATTGCCGGGTCGACGAGTCCGCCTTCGCTCGCGTGCCTCGAGCTCCCGAGATCCCAATTTACGCGGTACGCGACCCAATTCGCCTCGCTACGCTCCGCTCGTCACTTGTTTCGGGAGGCATTGGGTTCTCAAGCTCTTGTAGCAATCGTCATGTGGCTAAACATGAGATGCACGCCAGCTGTTTGTCATATTGTCTGCTCACTTGATGTGGAACTTCACCGCGAAAGAGACGGATGGGAATGAGGACCTGTCTTCTTCTTCCTCTAGCTGTCTGAAAGTTTCGCTGGCTTTCAATGGGTTACCAATTTCTCGGGATTGCTCGAATTGTGTCGGAACTGGAAAATCACTAGTAAGTTTCGTGTTAGGTGTGAAACAGAGGATGTCAACGGAACAAAATCCAGTCGATAAGCTATCCAAGTGTAGGAATTTGCATGAGTTAGTGTCAATTGTTCTAAAAGCTTAAGCGGTTAAATGAAAGTGTGGTTTAATATTTAGATTTTCAAACATTGCTCCTCACCAGTAGACTAAACTTTGATCCAAGACTAAAACGTGAAGATATATAGCAAGAGAGGCAAATAGGGGTCCTGAAGGATTTGTGTTCAGACCTTCTACTCCGATTGAACGTAAAAATTTGTGGACCTATGTCAATTATTTAAAAAGTTTAAATCGATAGATGGAGGCGAGGTTTAATATCTAAATGTTTTAAGATCAGGTGAGGTCTAGCTTGGTTGAAAATCTAGAAAGTTGCGTCGTATAAACGTCCAAGAATGAGTGAACTTCAGTGAGTGGGACGTGGCTGTGAATGAGAACTACTTGTTCATGGTCACTTTTCTGAGCGTCATTTGATGGGTATAATTCTTTGTCCAAAGCTGTCAAAACGATGATTGGAGCTCTTAAACCCAACAAGCACCAGCTTCATGCAGGTCGAGAACTCAACCACATCAAATAGATCTTTTCTTTGTTTGGTCAAAGATCGATGAGCATCTGAAACACAGTTATAGGATGAATATGCGCGATGTAACTGCGAGAGGCAGTATCAAGATTCAGTCCCCCAACATGTGCTCTCATACTAACTAGATATTTGTCCAATTAAGAGAAAAACCCGGATTTAGCATTCATCATGTTTCTTAACATGATTTTACTTTATCTACTTTCTGGCCATTGTAGTTTTTTGTTGTGTTGAAGCTGACTTTACTGCATATTGCTACTATTTTCAATTTATGGAAGAACTTTGCTGTTGCTTTGATAAAATAGGTGATGATTGCATGCAGTAAAGATCCCAGCCCAGTGAAGCTGAACCTGGGTATGGGTGTTTACAGGACAGAGGTGAGTCTTTCTTGCGTCATGTTAATGTTTTACATTTAAGTGTGGTGTGAAAAAGTATCAATATTCTGTCGCTTGTTGATGAATCTGTGGTCATAAAATTGTTATTAGGGCTTTTCTCAATGGGAAAGTTGAGGGTTTGCTTAAAAATTTTAGTCATTTGGATGTCCTCATGACAAGCTACCATTAATGCCATTCAGTGCTTTTGTGACTGCAATAGATTAAATGCTGTTCATAATGGACTTTGGTTTCTTGTTGTCTGTATAATTGGCAAAACAGGATGGCAAACCTCTTCTTCTAAATGTGGTTAGAAAAGCGGAAGAGCTCCTTTTTAGTGACAAGTAAGGTGCATTTTCTTTATCTTTCATGATCCAATGGTGTGGAAGTGAACAACTATTTGCACATCTTTCAGGTCCGCTAATAAAGAATACTTGCCAATTACTGGACTGACAGAATTTAGGGAACTGAGTGCTAAGCTAATATTTGGTACAGACAGGTATGAAGGTTTGATTCTGCTATGGGTTCCTTAATATTGTTTCCAGTTACACGATATCAATGCAAAATAAATTTTTATCAAGAATATGGTGTTGCGATTCTTATATAATTGTATTTGCTTATGGCAGTGGACTGACTTATTACAATATCAATTCTCAGAAAATTGCATCTTACCCTATTTCAATGTGGGATTGAGCACTTACCCCCTGGATTTATTGCATTGATTATTAACTGTGATTTTACAACAGTTGTTACATCCTGTGATGTTTACATCTGTACGTTTGTTTGAAATGATTTTTGGGCTCTAAAGTGGAAAGTTATTTATTAGAATTTAGAAGCACACAATGCTATATGGTAGCCATATCGTTCACACAGATTCTGAGAGATATAGAGGGAGGGAGGGAGTGAGGGTGTTCATGAAAAAGACGTTTCATCTCAGCTGTTGGATTGCTTGGCCATAATAAAGGGAATGTTTAGTTCTAACAGACATGTCAAATACATGCAAGAGATGGAAATTGGACACAGGTGATGATTGTCTCAAATGAAAGTTGAGCTTAGGAAAGCCCCATGGGTTTGCTGAGTGGTTAATCCATGTCCACATTGCTGTGTCTTCCATCTAGAGTAACCTTGTCGTGCCGACCGCCCTGCAAATGGAGTGTCACCTCTGATGCATGTGGACAGGGGGGTTCTGCATGCATCTGTGGTAATTGGTCCAGTCAGAAATTTTGGATACCTTGCTTTACTAAAAAAACTAGAGAGGGGGTGGGGGGGGTGAGGGAGCAAGGTAGAGAGAGAGTCTTGAGCCTGGAAGAGTGCTCCATTTAGTAAGGGTGCAAAGTCTGCACTACCCTCCATACATCAAGGATATAAAATGCATTTCACCCCATAATTTCGCCATTTTGAATCTGTGTTGAGGGAGAAGATGGGCATGCTTACCTATAATGACATGCTTTATGACAGCCCTGCAATTAAAGAAAATAGAGTGACCACCGTGCAATGTTTGTCTGGGACTGGCTCATTGAGGATTGGTGCCGATTTCTTAGCAAAATATTATTACCAGGTAAATGTCGGTTTCTCCAAAATCATCATCTTCACTTTGCTCTAATGATGATTGGACATTGTTGTATGTCAAATATCTGATTTGTTTTGCAGTCCACAGTATACCTTCCTGAGCCAACATACGGTAACCATCCAAACTTCTTCATAGCAGCTGGGCTTTGCTTGAGGACTTACCGCTATTATGATCCAGTGACAAAAGGGCTAGACTTCCAAGGTTTTTGATCTTTTCCACTTATGACCTCTGCTTCTTGTTATAATCCATACCTCTCATTCTTTTTTGCAGGTGCAAATTTCCATGTAATTTATTGCCCGCCTTTTAGTGCAGGAATTTCTTTTAAGTTAATTAGACATGATACAAAGTTATGCTTCAACAAGCACATAAGTTCAATCACAACATGGACAACCCTACTTGTCCTCTAGGCCATTGATGTATCTCTTTAATTTTGCTTTTGTGTTCAACACCTGGAGTAGATGATAGAAAGTTATGCTTCAGCAAGCACATAACTTCAATCACAACATGGACAACCCTGCTTGTCCTCTAAGAAATTGATGTTTCTCTTTTATTTTGCTTTTGTTTTCAACACCTGGAGTAGATAGAAAGTCATGCTTTCAGCGAGCACATAACTTTAATCACAACATGGACAACCCTGCTTGTCCTCTAGAAAATTGATGTTTCTCTTTAGTTTTGCTTTTGTTTTCAACACCTGGAGCAGATGTTTGTTTACTTCACTTGTGTCATCTAACAGGTATCTTGGAAGACCTTGCTTCTGCCCCATTGGGAGCTGTTGTGCTACTCCATGCTTGTGCACATAATCCGACTGGTGTTGATCCAACAGTTGAGCAGTGGGAGGAGATCAGACAGATTATCAGATCAAGAGGGTTGCTTCCATTCTTTGATTGTGCTTATCAGGTTGGTGGTTCCATCATATTAATCTAGGAGGGTTTAAACAGATTCGGTTAATCTCTTTAGTAGTTCAGACCTATATGCACCTTAGATTACTGCAACATATTAACTATGGTCACTGATTTCACTTTCTACTTTTGTTTGCCAGTAGATATTTAATTATAGTAAAGTGATGCTGTTATTCTTGAAGCTGTTTGATAAGTGGAAGGAGTGACCATTTAATGTTTGTCTATTTATTAAGGGTTTTGTAAGTGGAAACCTAGAAGATGATGCACAAGCTGTGAGAAAGTTTGTTGCTGATGGTGGCGAATGCCTTGTTGTCCAGTCCTACTCAAAGAACATGGGACTCTATGGAGAACGAGTTGGTGCACTCAGTGTAGTAAGTTAATCAAATTAGAATCCTAGAAATAGATGCCTGTAAATGTGGGAACTGCCTCCTATAATTTACATCCTCTTTTGTAGAGCAGTGGAATGGCTTTCATGCTTTTCTTGTTATTTTGTCATACCCCTTATTCATGTTGTGCAGGTTTGCAAGACTGCAGATGTGGCAACCCGAATTGAGAGTCAGTTGAAGCTTCTCATTCGACCCATGTATTCAAATCCTCCAATTCATGGCGCTGCCATTGCAGCTGCCATCTTAAAAGACAGGTATAAAGTAACTCAACTTGTGCAAAGGTTTTGTGTTTCACTTTATTTGGAAAAATAAATCAGCAACAAGACTGTATAACTAATACCTTAAGCAGTGGAATGTGCTTTCTCAGGAGGTGCTTTTATAACTCAGAGGAAAATTCTAGATTTATAAATCAGTGCCAATAAATTTACTTTGAATGGGTTTTATAGCTTTAATTCTTCACCTCACTTTCTGGTCCAATTTTAAAAAAGTTTAATTAAGGTAAAAGTTTGTTGATTGGAGAAAATTAGTTAAGATGGCCCTCAAAAAATTCTTGCTGGTCGAACACATTTGAAGTTTGAAGAGGAGAAAAGGAGTAAATACTGCTCAAGTGTCTATATTACTCATATGTGCAGGAATTTATTCAATGAATGGAAACTTGAGGTGGAGACAATGACTAAACGGCTCACATGCATGCGGGAGCAATTATTTGATGCTTTACATGAAAAAGGTAGACACAAATCTGTGTGGGCACGCACGCACTTACCTGGTATTCTTTGTGTTGTTCTAAAACTAGAGAGCTGGTGGGAATGCTGGTATATTAGATCAACCAGCTTCATGTTGGAGTCCCACTTTGACCTCATCGTACGAGTGGCATATGCCACTTGCAATGCAATCCTTACTTTGGCAATACTTCTTAGGATATGATTACTTGTAGTTTGCCAGTATTCTAAAGTTAGTTTTATGGAGGTTAATTGCATTCAATATTTCTGTTTTGTATACTCAAATGTTCAAGCACACGTCTCCTTGCTGACAGGGACCCCTGGTGACTGGACGCATATCCTCAAGCATGTCGGCTTGTTTACATTCTCAGGGTTGAAAGAGGAGCAAATTGCTTTCATGACAAGGGAATTCCATGTCTATATGTCATCTGATGGGTGAGAGTATCTCTTCTACTTATAAACATAAATGACCATCATGTACATGATCTCATCACAGATTTTTGGCTTTAATCAGGAATACTTCAGGCATTAGGTCTGTGGCCATTGACATGGAGGTTTCCGTTTTCATGAATGTGCTATATTCTTAATAATGGAAGCTTGAATGAGGAATGTTTAGCAAAATCTTGAATCAGGGATGTTTAGCAAACTTCTTTACTATGAAGATTTCTTTTCCTTTTTAATTTTCTTAGCTCCTATGTTTCTTCCTAATATAGCAAGGTTTACCTGACAAACCAAAACACAAGAAATCAATCAGTCAGAAAAAGAAAAGTTTCGCTTTCGGAATTCCATCAATATCTCGGATCTCACATCAAGTCTTGTGCAGGAGGATCAACATGGCGGGACTGAGCACCAATACAGTCCCTCACCTTGCAAACGCAATACATGCCGCTGTTTCTCAGATACAATGATGAGTCCGCAGCAATGGCCTTCCTGGTTAGACTATCCTACTTATCCATCAAACAAGAAACTCGAGCTTTCGATGTAAATGCCTCAAGGGACACATCGAGAGATGTTCAATGGTTGTTTGGTACTTATATTCAGAGGTCGTGTCGATTCTTACAAGTATATAGTGTTGCAATCTGATCTCCCATGAATTCGACAAGCATGTAGGAGCTGGAAGAACATTGCTCTTAGCATTACACCATCTATAACCAGCATGATGGTTTCCTCTTCAAGTAATGAAGATGCTGTGATAGTCAGTTATAAGCCTAGAGAACGGGGCTGATGTTATTGGCACCAATGATTATTTCCACTGTGGGGAACTGTGGAATCACGCTCAATAATGTTCTATTTCGTTTGCACTTTACCTAATGAACTTTTTGCCTTTTTCAAAGTTGAAATTATATTAAAACCTGAAGAGGAGTGTGAAAGTTTCTAGATGGCTCTATTAAAAAAACTCAAAAGTGAAAGGGAAGGAAAAGCAAAAATTGGACCACAAATTGACTAAGCAGCCCTCTTTGAAGACTTTTACCTGCTTTGACTGCTTGGGCCCATCCGTCTTTTCTTGATGCCCAACGGATAATGCCCTTTTCCCCTTACACGGATCCGAAAGGTCACATTGGACTCGCTTTGGTTCCCAAAAGGTAATCTTAAGTTCTTAACTATATGAAGCATTTCCAAATGTGGATTAATGTTACGCGGTTTCAACCCAAATCAATCATTATTGCGAATTAACATAATTTTGATATCATTATTTTATATAATAATGATTGATATTACGATATTTCAATATACCTTAATCGTGCAAAGTGAATTATGAAATCCATTCGGAGCCTTCTATACTCATAAGAGTCATCATTGAAATATTCTTTTCTGTAAGCGAATCTCAATGATGGGTTCTGGTTCAAGATGGATTTATAAAACCAATCGGGTTTAGATTTATGTTTAGAATGATGAGAATTGTCATCTTCTCTTATTACATTTTCTTTCAGGTAGAAATTCCATTCAAACATAATGCGTTATCTTCTCTTGTTACTTTTTCTTCTAGTAGAATTCCATTTTTTTGGGAGGAGTGATCATCCCCGGTAAGGAACCGAATCCGATAATTACATTTTAAGTGGATAATTTTGCGAAATTCTAAGCGAATTTAGCTCTATTCAATTCAACAGGAAGTAAGACACACGGAAAGAGTCCGAAGAAGGAAGTTACCCGGGGGGCAGTTTCGCCCCACCACCAGAATAGCGTGCGCCTCACCTTCTCCAAATCCCTTTCCGACACGTGTCCCTCCCCCATCCATTTAGTCAACGTCTGGCCATTTCTCGTCTCGCTCTCCCCCAAAAACACAGGGAAGAAAAGTCTCGTTTGATCACTCCCTTTCTCTCTCTATATCTTCAGCTCCCACCGGCGGTTCCCCATCGCCGATCGACGGCTCCCGCTCCGCCTCCGCCGCGATGAACCCGCCCGCCGCCGGCGACCCCACCCCGCCCCGCCGGAGCCCTCCGGCACCGCCGCCGCCGGAGGATCCGTCCCCGTCGGCGACGGCGACCCGCGGGTCCCGCTCCTGAACCTCGCCAACGTCAGCGCGAAGATGGACTCGGTGCAGCAGTTCCTGTCGCAGTCCCTCGGCAGCAACGCCCTCCTGCGCAAGGACCAGATGGACATGGTGTCCGCGGAGATCGCGTCGGCGATCCACCAGGTCATAGTCAACGGCGCCGCCCTGCTGGCCTGCTGCCAGAACCCCAGCCCCGATCCCGAGCCGGGGCGCGCGGATCCGAATCTGCTGCCACCGCCGCCGGCCGAGGGCCCCGTGGACCCGTCGGCGGCGAGGCCGCCGGAGGTCGAATTGAAGGACGAGCTCGACGCCGATTGCGAGATCGTGGAGCTCGACGCGGTCGAGCTGCTCGCCGAGCACGTCCACTTCTGCGACATTTGCGGGAAGGGGTTCAAGCGGGACGCGAACCTGAGGATGCACATGCGCGCGCACGGCAATCAGTTCAAGACGCCCGAGGCGCTGGCGAAGCCCGAGAGGTGCGTGGACGACACTCGGAAGACCCGGTTCTCTTGCCCCTTCGATGGGTGTAACCGGAACAAAGGGCACAAGAAGTTCCGGCCTCTGAAATCCGTGATCTGCGTGAAGAATCACTTCAAGAGGAGCCACTGCCCGAAGATGTACTCGTGCAACAGGTGTAACAAGAAGAGCTTCTCGGTGCTGGCCGACTTGAAGAGCCACTTGAAGCACTGTGGGGAGTCTAAGTGGAAGTGTTCCTGTGGGACCAGCTTCTCCAGGAAGGATAAGTTGTTTGGACACATGGCTCTGTTCGAGGGGCACATGCCCGCGGTCGCGGTTGATGATGAGGAGAAGGCGTCTGGGTTTGTTCCTATGGAGGAGGATGATGAAGATGAGGATGCCAAGATTGAGGACGAGGAATTGGCGTCGAATTCAGTCGACAGTGGTTTCTTTGATGGGTTGCTTGATGGGTTTGGATCGCTTGATAACTTCTCTTTTCAAGATGTCTTGAATGGGATGGGCAATGGTATGCAGGAGTTTCCCAGGGTTTGACATTTAGCCGGTGGATGAATTTATGTTTGGTGACGTACTTGCTTTGTTGTACACTTTATGTTCCTGTATTAATGTTGAAAATGATTTTGTGTTTATTGGCGTTATTGTTATTGATCATTGTAGCATCTATACTTCCTGGTCGTTTCTCCATGTGCAATAAAGTTTTCATCTTTACTTAGCACGCCCTCTTAGAACTTGTGTTGATCGATTTAAGCAGGATACCATCATTTTACTGGAGTAATTAGAAGTGCCTTCATGAAATGAGCAAGCGGGCAAGTTCATTCCAAAGCAATCTCTTTGTTTGTGCTTAATCTGATCCATGACTATTAATTGAGGTGTTCCTCTTGATCTGCAGTTGCTGATGTGCCTGGAGCTCCCACTATTCCGATTTATGTGTTATACAACTAGCTTTGCCTTGTTGCTTGACTGAGACATTGGGAAATCCAACTTGAGTAGCTGTCTGCAATTGTTAGGAATTTCTTCTCCTGTAATAGTAGTGGCTGTGCATATTAAGCGAGCAAGCTAGCTGTTGTTTGATCTGGAATCTCACCGTGAATTAGACAATCGGAACGTGACTATGTCCTCTCTCTAGCCACCTGAAAGTTTTATCATTTTTCAGCCTGTAGCCATCATTTGTCAAGCAACAATTTGCACAGATTACTCATATAGTTGGAATTAATCTGCTATATTAAGCACATTCCTTAGTACTCCCTTTACGTATAAGTTGCATCTTACTTGTGAAATTTGGTTAATTTGTGGGTCAAGTCGGGCTTGGGCGTGCTCTTGTAGAATAACAAGTCTGAAGTTTGGCTTTTGCTAGTCTTGTTCCTCAGAAGCTTTTCCCCGGCTTGCTCATTATTTGAAAAACAAGATCCTTTGTGTGTCAAAGTTTGGGCTTGGGTGGACCTGCCAAGCTGGCTAGAGCTGTAAAACTTTTTGAATGATAAATAAGATTTCAATGAGAAGGTACCAAGGGTGTGCCGGTACTGATACTGCTTCTTCCCAGTACAAGATGGTTTCAAACCAAGCAGATCTGGGTCTGATAGTTATAGTTATTTTCCTAATGTAGCGATTGGACCTCAGGGATCCTAACTTATGATCAGGTCGAGAACTTAACCACATCAAATGGGAGAACTGAACCCTGTAATAGGAGAAATATTAGTGGAACAACTATAAGTGGAAGTATTACGATTCAATCCCCTAATAGTGCCCTCCTACTAATTAGCAGTTTGTCCAATCAAAAGACGGACATGCATTGTGTATTCAGCATGCTTCTTAAGATCTTTTTAGTTAAATGAGTTTCTGGCTGTTATGGTCTTTTATGTGTGGAGACCAATTTTAGTGGGTATTGCTACTATTTGCATTGCAGCTCATGGGTAGACAACTCTTGGTGTTGCTTTGATGAAATAGGCGATGGTTGCATGCAGTAAGGATCCCAGCCTAAGGAAGCTTATCTTGTATGGGTGTTTAAAGGATTTGAATTTTCCTTGTAGCACGTAAATCTCTTAGGCCCTGTTTGGCAACACTCCAAACAGTGACTAATTCTGATTTTTTGTTCCCAGAATCAGTTTGGGACGAGAATCGCGTTTGGTAAAAATTTTGTTCCTAACAAATTTGTTCCCAGAATCAGTTTTGGAGTAGATTTGAGAATAAAAAAAAAGTTGATTCTACGTCCGAGAATCAAAAAAAGAATCAACACAATAAAACTCTTCTTCTTTCCTTCCACCATCCCGCGACCGTCGCCCGCCGCCGCCCACCACCGTCCGCCGCCGCCCACCACCGCCCGCCGCCGGCCGCGGTCCCGGCGAGCTCGCCGGAGGCTCGCCCGGCCACGGCGAGCCTCGCCGGGCCGGGCAAGGCCCGCCCGGCCACCGCCCGAGCTCGCCTAGCTGACCGGTCCTCGCCCGGCCCCGCGACGCCTCGCCGGATCAGGCGAGGCCGAGGCTCGCCGGGGCTAGGCGAGGCCCGCCTAGCCACCGGCCGGGCTCGCCTAGCTCGACCGGTGGCCGGTGGGCCTCGCCCGGCCCCGGCGAGCCTCGCCCGGCCCGGCGAGGCCCGCCCGTCCACCGGCGACGCTCGGCCTCGCCGGATCCGGCGAGGCCGAGCCTCGGCGGGGCTGGGCGAGCGTCGCCGGCACCGGGCGAGGCTGCCGCGGCGCTCGGCCGACGAGGGCCGGCCTCGCCGAGGGCCGGCGACGCTTTGGTGAGGTCGCCGGCCACAAGAAGAAAAGAAAAATAGGAGAAAAAGGAAAAAATGAAAAGGAAAAATGAAAAAGAAAAGGCAAAAAGGTAAAAAAAAAAAGAAAAAAAATTATTTAAAAATAAAAAAATAATTTGGAACAGAATCAATGGACACGTTATCAAACGCAATTCTATTCCGTAATCAAAAATTTTAGACGATTCCAAACACGTTCTTTTACTCGAAATCGGTTAAGGGAACAGAATAAAAAATAATCATTTCTTGTCGAATCGGTTAGGAACGAGAATCGTTGCCAAACGCGCCCTTAAAATTGAGTATGCAGTGAAAAATTGTTAATCTTCTGTTGCCTTTTTTCATACAGATAAGTGCAGCAGTTTGAATCTTCTATACGATTGTTTGCGGGCATCAATTATGCTTATATGTGCAGGTAATTGTTCTATGAATCAACAATTGAGATGAAGACAATGACTAACCTTCTCATAACATGCGGAAGCAATTGTTCGATGCTTACACGGAAGAGCCTCCCTCCCTCTCACTCTCTGTCTCTCCCCCCCCAATTACATACATGAACATGTTTTATAGTTCTGAAGTTACTTAGAAGGTGGGACTGCAGGCATTTTGGTTCTAGCAGCCTAAGCTTCTGAATACTCAGCAAAATTCCTGCCAAAGTCCTATCTTGGACCTCATTCTTGGTAATCTCTTCTAAGGTGATCATTACATTTGGCGGTACTTGTTAGGACACGGTTCCTTGCAGCTTGTGGGTGCATTAGCTTTAAGGTTGATTGCATCTCTCTTTTCAAGCACCTGTCTTTGCTGCCGATAGATACCCCTGGCGACTGCTGTATCATCTATAAAGCATGTTGCCAGGTTTACATTGTCGGGGTTGAATGAGCAGCAAATTGCTTTCCGGGCAAGTGGCTTCCATTTTTGTCTGTCATCTGATGGGTAAGAGGATCTCTTCTATTTCTCTTACAGATGTCGAATGGAGTTTGTTGTGCTCAAGCTTGTCACTGGAACTTTGGCGTTGATTGGGAAAACCCTTCACGCATTATGTTAAGGTATATAAATAAATGTTCACCATGAGATTTTATTATCTGCTGTTTTTTTTATATTCTCGCAGAAGCTCGAATTGGGAACGTTCGGCACATTACGCAGGTGCTTTATATTTCAAGCTTCCTGTTTACTTTCTCGAGAAATGTTCAGACTGTTTGGTGCTTAAGTTTGGAGGCAACATCGCCCTCTTGAAATGTATGAAGAAAGTGACCACGATGCTTTGTTTTGTTTTCAGTTCTTGTTGCTTCAATACGCCACGAGTTCTTCTCTTGAGCAAAGATATGTTTGCAAGCTTTTTACTGAAGTTGTCTAAAAGATTATTTGTAGTTGTTCATCCTCGTAGGCGGGTCGGGTCATTCGACGAACAGGAGATAGGTGAGCTATACCGATAGGACCATTCACTTTATTTGTAACCGAGCCTCTTGGTCGTGGAAGATATCGACCTCTATTTTCCTGTTCATGAACTCTCTGTAACAGTGGGACTACGCGGAAGGTGGAGTGAAGAGTAGAGCGTTCGGTATTGGTCCACAAGATGACTTAACATGTTAGTACGAAAATTACCCGATTAGTCATAAATCTAATTATACGAGTATCGATTCATTCTTTAATTTTCCAATTTTCATAATGTAGTACTAAACCTTTGTATAAAATTCTAATGTTGTCCTTGCCGGTTGCCATTGATGTGACAATTTATAAGTTGTGCATGTCAGCGTGCCATGTAGGATGGCTCATGATGATTAGACATGTCTGCAAATTTCGGTAGCAATTGGATGGGAAGACTACGTTAACATTTTGCGCAAAGTCTTAGAACTGTATTAACAAAATTGAAATGTGTAGAACTGTTGATTAGGTAATTATTCCTAACTCTAATATTTATAAAATACTGAGTTTGTTGTCTGGATTTATAGTTAGAATAGAACTGGATAAGGTGTATTATGAAATTCAAGATTTCACTATATTACATACGCTATTTGATGATCCATAGTAAAAAAAAAAAAATCAAATATTTTTATATCCTTTCATGTCTATTATTTGGTATGATATCAATGTAAATAAACCTCAAAATGAACAAATTGTAATTGCAAGAGACTCACGTGATTCACTGTTAAAGAAACTAAAAATGCATAAATGAAATCTTCCATTAATCAACTCATGGTCAATCAATCTTTTAAACAATGAAGAGTTTATTGAAAAGTTCTAGAGCCACTCGTTCGATTATGACAAAAATATAAACAAGCTACATCAACACCAATGAGATAGGTTGGTTAGCAAATGTTAAATTCAGTAAGAAAGAAAATATGATCAACCAGTAGCAATACTAAAAAGTTTTGACATTTTCGTTAAACCTCACGGTGAATCACAAAGTTATGAATAATGAATTTTGACTCTCTTACTGCTCTTGTGGGCTTTTGACAAAAATTACGAAGGAATTGTAAAACTTCAACATGAATTAGAAAAACCACTGGGGGTTCGCCCCAGTGGCCACCCTTCCAACATGGAAGGGGGAGGTGAGTTCAAATCCCCACCTCCTCGGGGGATGGGGGTAGGGGCGAGTGAGTTTCGAGTGGGTTGCGACTCCCACGCCCGCAAGAGCGGGCGCACAAGTCGAGTGAGTGTAGAGTAGGAATAGAGTATGACTGACCAAAAAAAAAAAAAACATGAATTAGAAATACAAAGGAGAATGAGACACAAATGGCATTTTTTTTCCCTCAAAAATCTCATTATCACTCATTCTTCCAAAATTAGAAAGCTCATATCCAATTTTGGATTTATTTATTTAAAATCTGAATTTTTCTACTTCACCTTTATTTATTGAATTATTTTAATTATTTTGACATTTCTTTTTTATTTCTTGTTTATTCCATTTCATCATTCCTTAGAAAAATTTATTAAATAATAAACTAGACGAACATACGTAAAATATGTGATAAATATTGGTACTAAATATATATGTATACATATACATAATAAATATTATGGAGTAGGAAGAAATCCAAATATATAAATAAATTAGGAACAAATAAAAATGGAAAATATTTCTATAGTTTTTAATTTGATTGTATATTAAAATTCAAATATTATGTATATTTGATTATTATATAATTTTATTTAATTTAAGAAATTTGTTATTCGAGAAAGTTAACCTCTATTTTACGAATATAGGAAATCGTATTCACTCATCGCCTCATGGGAGACTGTATCTCCTTGTATTATTATCAGGTCTTTGAGATGAACCAAGATAAAGTAATTTAAAGGGAAAGTGGAACTTCTTCAAGTGAAACCTCGAATTGCTACAACAGAGCTACGGGCACGCATATCAAATATATGACATGTACCGCCTCATCGGATCATCAAAAGTTGAGACCTAAGAAAAGGAATAAACAATTGATAAGAGCTTGTACAGAAAGCCGAAAAAGTTGAACGAGCATAAAATAGTCGGATCGAAAAAGTCGCAAAAAGATAGAAAAATCATAAGGTCAGTATCATCACGGTCATCGAATGTATGGAAACCCACGAGAGAATCCATATAATCGATGCTTACGATGGTGTTGATCTATGATCTATGTAAACCGAGCCAATACAATAATCTATTGAATGGTATGGCGCGACATTTGTAATTTGCCAAATGCACATTAAGCCATCACTTCATGTCAATGTTTTGATTTATGTTTCAATAATCCTCAGTAATTTGGCACAAATCATGAGTGTTGATACTTAAATTTTGGCAACCCAATCATTTATTTATTGCATAGAAAATTTTAGTTTAATTTCTTAACCCCTAAACAAAAATGTTAAAATTAAATTACATTTATTATATAGTTTATATTAATTGCATTTGCATCCAATTGGTGGATGGATGGGTTTGAATTGATGATTTTGAACCTTAATTTAGTAAGCTCGTGATGAGAGATAATTTGAATAGTTTATATTAATTGCATTTGCATCCAATTGGTGGATGGATGGATTTGAATTGATGATTTTGAACCTTAATTTAGTATGTTGGACTAAGCTCGTGATGAGAGATAATTTGACCAAGTCCGTCATTTCTTTAATGGCCATAAATATGCTTGCCAAATTTGGAAAAGTTGGTCAAAGTTTTGGAGCAACAAAGGTTTATATTGTCTTTATGACCTATAATTCTTGAAGATATTTATATATGCCTAGCTACTTGACAGGCAAATCGGCGAGGGACAATTCTGTCGATTGTGGGGAGGACGCGAAAAGAAGAAAGGCTCTAATGCGGGTGAGAAAGAAATCTTGGCTGAGCTGGTGGATCCAAAGTGGACAGAAGGGAAAGAAGTTTATCGTTTAAAAGAGGGAAAGTCAGAAGAGAGGAATCAACTACACCTCTGACCACGTCCTCTTGGAGTAAGAAATTATATACTTTGCTTTGAAATAGGAAAGAGGATCTCGTCTCTTTCCCGGAGGTCTTCAGCTGCCCTAAATATAAAAAGCATGACTTATTACGAGAAGGGGGGTCCGAAAATTCTTCCTCAAAGCACAATAGAGAGACACGCAATAGAGACACATCGAAAACACGTGAGAGAGAAGAGAGAGAGAGGGAGCCCTTGGTCATGCCTTGGCCAAGACATCTCGTTGCCGCGCTGCCCTCTGTTGCATCGTCATTGCCGCCGTTTGCTGCCTTGCCGAGCTCGAGGACAGCAGACGATCCACTGCCCTTGTTGCTGCTTGCCGCTCCCGTGCGTGACGGCACCAGTGACGACGGGCCGTTCCACTCCTCCCAGCTGCTGCCTCACCTGAAGCTGGCAACGAAACTGCTGATCCGATAACAAAACCACAGCCGAGTCGAGTTTCACCGAACAATCCCTATTACATGTAGCCGTGCCAGAGGTCTTTGGGTTTTGTGTCCGCTGGGAGGTTGTTAGTAAAACGAAAAGAAAAGGAAGAATTCTCTTTTGTGAGCAGGTGCGATCCCTGTGTGAGGTGGTGAAGAAGTCCTGAAGGAGCGGACTTAGATCTTCCACAAGCAAGAATAAACCGGGTGGCAAAATCCTGAGGTGATGATTCGCTAGTCTTCTCAAGCGCTCACTAGCTGCAACACTCCCAATTGAGTCGTGCCTCACGGCGCGACGAGCATCACTGCTGCCGTTGATGACCAGCCGTCAATCACCCACCGTCCACCACCACTAGCCGCCTCTCACTGCTCACCGTCTCGTTGAGGAGGTGGTTGCAATACCGGTCTAGTTGCGCTTGGTTCAAATTTGGAAAGAGTATCCTCAAATTAAGTAAGGTGCTTTAATATATTCAGCATATTTTACTGCCTTATTTGGGTGATTCAATATATTCTGATATATCCTGTTAGATATTAGACATACTTTGTTGGATATTGAAATATTTTGTTAGATATTTATTTAAATAATATAACATCCACAAAATCCAAAGATACCTCTTAAGTTAGGAACAACCATTTGATTTTTAACTACGAGATACAAAAAATCTTCTATCATATCCATAACTATTTAGATACGATCATTGATTCACCCCAAATTTGAACAAATAAACCTTTCATCAATATTCATACCATTTGGATACGATCATCGGTTTATTTCGTGTCCTTATTGAGATAGATAACGTAAGATTGTGGATTATATTATTTAATTAACTATCTATCCATGGTTTGATTTCTTTCATTAAAAAAAAAAATCTTTGAATTAGATTGGATTATTGCTAGAATATTGCTTGTTTTAAGCTATATTGCATGTTTAGATTAGGTTATTTATTTATTTCGAATTTTCAAAATAAAAATTACCAAAAACATTATTTCCTTTTGCTTAATTAAAATTGCGCATTTAATTATTGTGTGATTTTAATTTCGAATTTAATTAAAAAGAAAAGAAAATTTTAAAAAATCATTAATGTGTTACATTAAATTAGGTCATCCCTCGCGCATCATTTAGTCATTGCATGTTTAGGTATGTCGTCCCTTGCACATTATTTAGTCATTACATGTTTAGGATAATTTAAACATGTGACATATTAGGATAGTTGCATTAATAATTGTTCGTCATTAGATTAGGTCACGTAATTAACATCGCATGACATATAATTTGCATATTAGGTTGCACGTTGCATGTCATGTTAGTATAGATGCATTTTTGTACATCATTGCGTTGCATGTAAATTAGGTTTCATTAAATAGGAGAATCCTAAAAGATTGAGTGACTATGTGCTAATTAGAAATTATATTGAGAGCTATTGACATGAATTCTAAGCTAATATTGCAGATACTTTCGTTATTATGAGATAAGTCTTGTAATTTATTTATTATTTTATTGGGTGTTAAACCGGTGGATTGCACACCTGCATAGTCATCTTATATTTTAGGGAGTAATAAAATGAACTTAAGCTATCTGATAAATATTTTTTTGATGAAAGGAATGATACGGAACGAACATTAGAGAAATCTAATGTAATTAAGTCCCCGTATTCAAAATCTTTAGTTCATAAGAGTAAAATAATTCTCATATACAGTGGAGTCGCCAAGTTGTCGCAACCTAATCTAGAGTGCACCATTGAGTTCTTCTAAGTCTATATCAATTCGCAACTTAGGCTCAAGTTTTTAACATGAATTTTATTTATGAGTCACCACTAATTAGTTTATGTTAGGCCAATTAGATACCTAAGTAAAGTAACCGAAGAATTATTTTACTCCTACAAATCAAAGAACTTGGATACGGGGACTTGATTACACTAAATTTCTCTAATGTTTGTTAGTTACCATTCTTTTCATGAAAAAATGTTTATCAGTTAGCTTAAATTCATTTTATTATCGCTAACATGTGAGATGACCCTACAGCAATCCACCAATTTAACACTCAATAAAATAATAAATAAAATACAGGATTTACCTCATAGCAACGAAAGTATCTGCAATGTTAGCTCAGAATTTACATCAATAGCCTTAGATATGATTTCTAATTAGCACGCAGTCATTCAATCTTTTAGAATTTTCTCTTATTTAATGAAACCTAATCTACATGCAATGCAATGCAATAACGTACAAATATGTATTTATATTAACATAACACGCAACATCTAACCTAATATGCAAACTATATATCATGCAATATTACTTACGTGACCTAATCTAATGATGAGCAAATATTAATGCAACTATCCTAATATGTGACACATTTAAATGATCCTAAACATGTAATGACTAAATGACATGCAAGAGATGACCTAATTTTAGATGACACATCATGATATATATATATTTTTTATATTATATTTTCTTTCTTATTAAAATTCGAAATTAAAATTACCCAATAATTAAACATTCAATTTTAATTAAATAAAAGGAAATCTAACATCCTAAAGCAATAGTTTTGGTATTCTTATTTTGAAAATTCGGAATAAATAAATAACCTAATCTAAACATGTAATCTAGTCTAAAACAAGCAATATTCTAGCAAGAATCAAATCTAGTTCAAAAAAAAAAATTGGGTTTTTTTTTTTTTTTTAAAGAAAAGCAATCAAATAATGGATAGATATTTAATTAAATAATGTAATTCACAATCTTACGTTATCTATCTCAATAAGGACGATTGTATCCAAAGGGTTATGGATATTGATGGAATGTTTATTTGTTCAAATTTGGAAACAAGTAAAATAATGATCATGTCAATATGGTTATAGATAAGATAAAATATTTTCCCTACCAGGCATTGTATTTTATAGTTAGCGATCGGATGGCCATCCAGGTACATTGTTAAGTTAGAAATTAGGAGAGTTTCCTAATTTGAAGGGGTATCTTAGGATTTTGTGAATTATATTATTTAAATAAATATCTAACAAAATATACTAACATCTGGCATAATATATTAGAGAATTGCAGAATATATCGAATCACTTAAATAAGATAATAAAATATTACAAATTTGAACAAATAAACATCCGAATTTGAATCAAACGCGATTAGACAGCGTGAACAGTGTAGCAGCGAATATCGTGGGTCAGGGATGGCATGGCACGACAAAGTGATGGCAGTAGGTGGCAGCTCGAGTCATGGTGGCACGCCCGAGAGCCCAGGACCTACGATCTTGTGGTGAGAGGTTCTCGATAATGGCCTGCTCGACAGTAGGGGCTCCCTTGTGGCTGTTTGAGGTCTCGGCAAGACGCTGGTCATGGCTTGATTTCTCGATATGGAGTAGCTTAGACTAGCGTCATCTCAGAAAAGCAAAGCAGGAGGCGTGGGGACAAGTATCAAGGTGCTTTGTAGCTTGATCATTGGGTCACCAGCGCGCACATTAGCCTGCAAAACGGATTGGAAAAACAGAGCGGCGAGCAACGAATCGTTGCGGTGGAATCACCACTGGACGCTCAAAGACTCGCTGAAAATAACAAGGATGTGCTCGATTTGACTAAGAGCTTGCTGGATCGTTGCAGTTGGTGAAATGGGAGCGGTGAAAGTTGGCTTTCAACGAGTTGCGAGACTTTTCCTCTTGGTTCTTCTATGGACTTCCCTCCTTGTCGTCACTTGATCTTTTTAAATCACGGCCACCACTTCCTCTCTTTTCTCCGTGAGTGTCTCCCATCAACCTATATATTGTGGTTGGCTGAATATGTGCATTGAAGTCACGAGCATGCTCTCTCTTCGATGAAGCTTTGCCTTGTGGCCGTGAATCTCTCTCTCTTCTCATGTGTGTGTTCTATATGATGTGCGATTTAATTGCGACCTCTAACTTGTGAGGCATAACGTCTTATTTCTGGTGCAAAACCTAGGTTTACTTCAATATTATGGACTTAATTTAGACCTTTCAATGTAATGGGCAGAATTAAGCTCAAGACCTATTTTAATTAATTCCCGTGTGTTTGAATTAGATCGAATTAAATTCACTTTGGCCCATCTCCCTATGTAATTTTAGGCCACCATAACCCCCTAGTGCTAGCCAAATTTTGGCTTCTCTTGCAGGCTCAACTTATCAAATTTCAAGCTCAAACTGTCCACCACCGGTCCAATGCAATTAATGAAAATATAAACTAAATAACAAACACTTCTAAAATTATATGCTATGCAATTTAATTATAATATTTTTGTTAAGGGGTTAAAAATTAATTCGTAATTTTTCTACAATAAATAAATGATTGGATTGTCAAAATTTAGGTATCAATAACGAGTCACAACCTAATGCTTTCTTCTCAACTATGGAATATTTCGAATGAACTAAATGATGTGTCAAGTGGCTGTCGGCTAGTCCCCAAGAAAAGCAGATAATGAGAAACTAATCGTCCAACTTCAGATTAGTTGGATTGCGGTTTGTCACAAATTGTTTTGTTGTACGAGGTTCGCGCACCACACGAGAAATAAAGCGATCTATGAAATTAAATTTAAAAATGACCCACTATTGACTGTTTTTAACACTTTTTGGTGTATAACTTAGTGAATTTTTCTGTATGTTTATTTTGTAGAAAATGAGTAATTTGAAAATTACTTTTTAAAACTAATTACTTATGTTGCTTAAAAATAAATGAATGAAACCTATTTTCATCGTTCGCAATAATATTTGAATATAAACATTAATAAAAAAATATTATTCATTAACTAATTATTTTAAGAGATCATGTTTAGAAAAATGTTTTCCTAATTATTCATTTTTCGTGAAATAGATAAATCTTTCTACCTTATATCGACCATGAACTTGTTGCAAAGAACATGGCTCATCTCACCTGGCTCACCATCTCACGGTTTATATTTACTCTTGACCGAATTATTTTTTAAAAATGAAACAGAAATTTATGAGCAATGCCCTTTATAAAACATTTATGATTTTTTTGTTTGTGTACGTATTTAGTTGAAAACGGACGTCCGTGTGATATAAATACAGGTTTGAATAGTTATATAATCGACTTTTACCTACAAGGTGTTGGCTTAGCTGACTTTTACTCATAAGGTGATGGTTTGGACACCTAGAGAATTTGTTGCTAGTCTTGTGACCTTGGGTTCAAGCGTTGTCGGAAGCTCTCCTTTAAAAATAAAACCCCAAATGACTAGACCAATATAAAGAAGAGAGCCCTTAAGATCGTCTGGAAGAGATGGACTAGTCGAGATACAGGAAAATTAAGTGGGACATCACCTGACTGTTATGCCAAGAAAATAAACAATGTGCAATCAATTGTGCAGGGAGACCACGATCCTTCACCAGCCGCATAATCAAAGAGGCTGGCATGCACATACGGGTCAACTTTGTATGAAAAAGTCAACGTGATAACGGATGTGATGATCACTATTATAATCTTCAGGATGTGTTTATTTTGCAGAAAATGAATTATTTAAAAATATTTTTTTAAATGATTGTTTGTATCTCTTGTAAATATGAATAAATGAAAAAAAAATCATAACCATCAAAATATCAAGAAAATGACTGCAATGAATTCAACAACCAGCAAGAGATTGCTCCAAAAAAAAAAAAAAAAAAAAAAAACAACCAGCAAGAGAGGGGGAAGACCATGCCTGTGAGAATCACAGTAGATCTCCAACCATGTGGACGTTTTCTCAGCTACAAGAAACCTTCTTCGGCCGATGCCTAGGAAGTTTTCAAGAAGTCATTGGCCGATGCCCTAGGGTTTTCAAGAAAACTCCGGTCCTTCTCTCTCTCAAGCCATTCTGAAAGTCAGCTGATCAGTCTTATGCCGATCACTGTATTCACAGGGAGTTTGACGGCCAATTGACATTGTCGTAGATGTATAATTTTTCACTGCGTGACCCGCGGTGCGTGGTGCCGAGCAGTGCTATGGATGCAATGCTTTATCCATAAGACGCTTCTCTTACTTTCACAAGTAATTATTAGGGCAAATGTAGTCACATCGACAAAGTTCCTGTTAAAATATATCTCGAGTTTGAGCCAAATGCGAAATTACGAATATTCCGAATTGGATATGTTGCGGACGTTCGAAATTGAGCAAAGAAGATCTGAAGATCAACTTTCCAAAGTTTGAATCTACGTTGGAGAATTTGGCCGCTAAAATAAGAAAGTCCAACTTTCACTTGGATTTGGATTTTGTTTAAAATATACAGAGATATGTTTTGGATAAAATCGGGCAAGATAGGAAACAAAATCCTATGAGGAGTTGGCAAAAGAATAAGGGTTTCACTTATATATATAGACTTGTGGCCATGGATGGAAAGAGGGGTTGATCATGAAGAATTGGTCTTGAAGCACCGTCTCGTAGTCGAGTGTTTGGGAGGGATTTTCTTTGTCGTTCTTATTCGTGAATTACATCCAAGGAAGTTTAGTGTTGAAGCCGATTAAATCTTGTGGTAAGATTTGCGTATAATTCCTTCGTGAGATTGAGAAATTATTTCTTGAGGAATTTTGGGGCTAAACACCGCGTGCGTTATTGGGTGTAATTAGGGCTTGGGAAACACCGAGAGAGTATTTGAGTGATTCGAGTGTGTAATCTCCTTGTATCGCTTGATTTATAGTGAAATTCGCTGCTGCTCTCCTCGTGGACGTAGGTCTTTACGACCAAACCACGTAAATTCGGTGTCCAATTTATTTTCTTCTTCTGTCTATATTATTGTTTGATCGCTCGCCTTTTTGCAACAAATGGTATTAGAGCTAGGTTTGGCTAAGTTGAAGCGAATCGATGGCGACAGAAGAAGTAAAAGTGAGAATCGACAGATTTGATGGGAAGAATTTTAGTTTCTAAAAGATACAGATTGAAGATTATCTTTACTAGATAAAACTGCACTTGCCTTTATCTGGGAAAAAACCAGAGTCAATGAAGCAAGCTGATTGGGATTTGCTGGATAGACGAGCTATGGGTATTATTTGGCTGACGTTGGCTCGTAACGTCGCATTTAACATCCTGAAGGAGAAGACCACTGCTGATTTGATGCAAGCCCTGTCAGATATGTACGAGAAACCCTTTGCGATCAATAAGGTCTATTTGATGCGACGTCTGTTTAATTTGGAGATGAGCGAAGGTGCATTAGTTGCAGATCATATCAATGAATTTAATGTGATTGTTAGTCAATTGAGTTCAGTTGAGATTAACTTTGAATATGAGGTACATGCTTTGATTCTGTTATCCCCATTGTCTGATAGTTGGAATACTACTGTTATTATTGTTAGTAATTCCTTTGGGTCAACAAGTTTGACGTTTGATGGGGTTCGAGATTTGATTCTGAGTAAGGATATTCGTAAAAGAGAATCTAGCGAACCTGTATCTACTGCTTTAGTAGGTGAAAATAGAGAAAGATCTATAACACGCATGGGTAAGAGTAGTACTAATATGAACAGACGTAGTCAATCCAGAACTGCTAATGTTGTCTATTGGAGCTGTAGCAAGAGAGGACATCTTAGAAGGAATTGCCTTAAGTTGAAGAATGAGAAGGGTAAGGGAATTATAGTTGATTCTGCAGATAATGTTACTGCTATAGCAGATAATGCCGATTATGTCTTGTCTGTCACTGATTATTCATCGTTTGATGAATGGATTATGGATTATAGCTGTTCTTTTCATGTCACACCAAATAGAAACTGGTTTATCACTTATCAGTGCACGGGTAGTGGTAAAGTCCAGTTAGGGAACAACGCTGAGTGCAATGTTGTGCGTGTTGGTGATATTAAAATCAGAATGCATGATGGTATCGTGAGGACATTAACTGGAGTAAAACACATTCCAGAATTGAAAAAAAAAACTTAATTTCCTTGGGTGCCCTAGATTCAGCTGATTGCAGGTATTCTTCAAAAGGTGGAGTTCTGAAGGTTGTTCAAGGTGCCTTGGTGATAATGAAAGGAATCAAGCATGGAGGCCTATATAAACTTCAAGGTGAGACAGTGACAAATTTTGCTGCGAAGATGTCGGATGCATCTATTCAAGAGTCTATTAACTGCTCGAGGAAGACCTGGATGTTTGTGCCAATGCACAAGTTTGATGCTAGTGTCAGGATCACACGATTGAGAGCTTTGATCGAGACGGAGATTGGTAAGTTGATCAAGCATGTGCGGACTAACAATAGCATGAAGTTCTGTTAAGAGCTGGCAAATAAATTTTGCATGAAAGAGGGCATAGTGAAACACTACACTAGTGCTAGTAAATCACAACAATTTGTAGAATTGATGAGGAGAACATTACTAGAGACGGCCCGAAAAATTATCTCTAGTGCTGGTATTGCTAGGAGAATCCTAGCTGATGTGCTTAGTACGATAAGCTACCTGATGAATAGATCCCCATCAACTGCTATTGAATGGCGGACTCCTGAAGAAGTGTGGTCAGGTAACGTTGCTGGTTATTCTATTATTAGAATGTTTAGTTGCCCGTGTTATTTTCGAGCGAGTGATGGTAAGCTCGATTGGAGGGCAAGGTGCATATTCCATGGCTATGCACAAGGTGAGCGAGGTGATCGGTTGTGGTGTCCAGATATAAATTCACATATTAACAGCAGAGAAGTTACTCTTAATGAGTCTCTAGTATTTCTGACTAGGAGTGTTTGTGGCAGTGTTAATATGGATTTGGACGGTGTTCAGCTTGAGGTGGAGTTGCGACTAGAGACTCCTGAGGTAGCGTATACGGGTACTAACAAAGTAATCGACACGGATGGTGCTCGTAGCAAGGTGAAGCCTATAGAGCCAATGGTTGCTGTAACTGCTGATATTGACAAGGTATGTATTCGATCTCCTGATAGATATGGATGCAACAATAGTTTTGTTTTATCTGCGGTTAAGGAGGTTGTGTCAAAAAATCCTTGTGGAGCAATTAAAAGTGCATGTGACGTTGGTATTCTAATGAGGTCCTCGGTTATGGCAAAGTTCAAGCGAGGCTTGGACTTGAATAATATCTGTGGCGGTTGAGCCCATCGGGGACTATGGAAAAGTAGCGGTAGAGTTTGAATTTTTGCGAAGCAATTGCAACTTGGCTCAAACGTCGAGCCAAGGTAGAGATTGTTAAAATATGTCTCGAGTTTGAGCCAAATGCGAAATTACGAATATTCCGAATTGGATATGTTGCGGACGTTCAAAATTGAGCAAAGAAGATCCCAAGATCAACTTCCTAAACTTTGAATCTACGTTGGAGAATTTGGCCGCTAAAATAAGAAAGTCCAACTTTCATTTGGATTTGGATTTTCTTTAAAGTATACATAGATATGTTTTGGATATAATCAGGCAGGATAGGAAACAGAATCCCATGAGATGGCAAAAGGATAAAGGTTTCACTTATATATATAGACTTGTGGCCGTGGATGGAAAGAGGGTTGATCATGAAGAATTGGTCTTGAAGCGCCGTCTCGTAGTTGAGTGCTTGGGAGGGATTTTCTTTGTCGTTCTTGTTCGTAAATTACATCCAAGGAAGTTTAGTGTTGAAGCCGATTAAATCTTGTGGTAAGATTTGCGTATAATTTCTTCGTGAGATTGAGAAATTATTTCTTGAGGAATTTTGGGGCTAAACACTACGTGCGTTATTGGGTGTAATTAGGGCTTGGGAAACACCGAGAGAGTATTTGAGTGACTCGAGTGTGTAATCTTCTTGTATCACTTGATTTATAGTGAAATTCGCTGCTGCTCTCCTCGTGGACATAGGTCTTTACGACCAAACCACGTAAATCTGGTGTCCGATTTATTTTCTTCTTCTGTCTATATTATTGTTCGATCGCTCATCTTTTTGCAACAGTTCCAATGCGCTGCGATGTCTTTGTTTAGCTCCAATTTGTCATAAGGAAAGTATTTACTCGATGTATATTTTTTATATTTCATTTCAATTAATCAATGATATATAAATACTTTTACTATTGTGGCGAGTATCGTGATATTTCATTATTCTTCAAGCTTATCATAATTGAGATTCTCTTCGACAAAGGCTAGAGTTTGAGACAAATTTGTAAAACTAATATGAGTTTATCAAGTTTATGTTTACGACAAGAATTGTCGTTCCAAACTCAATTCACTATCTTTTTCACTTTCTACCATTCGATTGGAGTTATTTTCAGGAGATCGGATCATCATTAGTCGAGAAGCTGGCACTAAAGAGTGTGATACATATTCAAAATGGAATCGAATCGAACCATAACATCAAACGGGTCATTTGTAAATTTCAAGTGAGGCTCGCTCTATCCAATTTAGTAGATATAACAAATTTAACAAATTATTCTCCTCAGACAAGTTCACACGTTGGAGAAATTATTGGTTGCTCATGGTTCACCACGTTTGAAGTTAGCCCAACCAATAGAACCTCCTTTTCAGGAACGGTGTGTTTGTTTGTTTTTCTTTTTCTTATTTTTCGGTCTGAATTTGTTTTTCTTTTGAAGAAGTGGTTTCTGACCATGAGGAGATACATCAGTCGACAATTTTCATCATGATCGCCGCTTCAACGACATCGTTTCTCCTTTTCGTTGGACAACCGAGAGAATTCCTCGCCCACCTTCAACTCACGATCAGAGCCACGCAGAGCACGACCCTCTCGCAGAGCTCCTCAGGATTGAGATCGACGGAGTAGTCGACGGCTGCGCTTATTAGCCAGAGGCGGCGACAGTGACGGCGCACCATTTGAGGGAGGCGGGAGGGTATGAGGGTGAAAACAAGGAAGAGAAAGAGATGGGTGCGAAGGTGGAGGTTTAACAAGCGAGTCATTTGGAGTGAAGGCCTTGAACTTCCTGGGAGAAATGAGGAGGGTCGAAGCCAAAGCTCTGATAGGAATGTCTCATTTATTACCGGGCCGATGTGGTGTGACTTATAAATCAGGTATATTATATTCATCTAACCTTTAATCATGTTGGTATCGCTGAGGAGCGCATAGGAACAATGGTACAGATGGGGGCTTGGTTCACATTATTTATTGACTTGTCTATACGGATTAGATGCACAATACCAATTCCATTCCTCTCACCATCGAATGCAAATAATTTCCTATTCGGATTGCGCAATTTGTCTTGACTTGAACTTGCATGTTATATGAATCATGAGGTTATTTATTTGGTGTTTTATTGATTCAGGGTTTCATTACCTAGACGGGTGTTATTCCTGCAAAAGAGATTGCACTTGGCAATTACGTCACGAGCAACAAGAACTTCCCTTGAAACTGCCCGATGGAGTGTTTTTTATTTTTTCAACGGTTTTGACTTGAAAGAATAGATTAAAATACTCTACTTTTGTCTTCTTTCTGCTTCCCATGAACACTTGGAATGGGGAAATTTGTAAAGTCAAGTCCCGATTCAGATTTTACTTTGGTCATCTCACAAATGTGCGTATTGAACACTTTTGATCAGATAAGAAGAAAATTTAATAGTCAAAGGTTATACAAGGAGGATGAGATCGATTGAATAAAGCTGGACTGGGAAAACTTGTGGGTCAACAAATACCAAAACGCAAACGTTGTTTGGCCGGTTCAAAGAAGACATAAGCGCGGTAAAGCCGGGCTTAAATCTTGATTACTTCTGTTAGAGTCGAAACCTTCTCTTGCTCTAACGTGATATATAACAGCGTCAACGCGAGATTAAACCTCCATACAAGAAAATATAAAATCATTTCTAATTATGACTACATTAGTAAAAGAAGTTCACCTCTATGGTATCGCACTTTTGATCGCTAACATCCTGCTCATACCCGTCTTAGCTGCACGTATCAAGAGTGATCCGCATTCCGGGTAACCTAGCAATGGACTTCAAGGGTTTTAAAAACAGCGACCGGAAAATCAAATCTTGAATCTACTGCCGTGAAATTTGCGGACTGGAGACTTGGTCCTAGACAGATAAATGAATTTACATCTTGTTGATTTACGCAAATGGTCTTAGACTTTTGACATGTACATGTAGCGATAGCTTGTGTATGAAATGAATACCGATTCCCTCTGAGTCCAAAAATTATATACATGTTGATGTCCTAACAATTAGCACTTCGTGGAAATTATCATCTAATAGATTGAGAAATTGACAATTAATTCTGTAATGATACTTTATGATTGTAATTTTGTACCAATTTTTATTGAAATTTTGAAATTTGGACATACTGAAATTTGTCTTGCGCAAACAACCGTGCACGATGCGTCATTCTCAGTTGTGGACGTAATACTACGAACGAGACATTAGCTGTTCTACGACCGACCAATTCAATTTTTTTTAAGTCGTCTTTTTCTTCTTCTTCTCCAACTGTGGCAGTCAAAAATCAAAATTCCGTGTCCAACAATCTAATCAGAAGAATCGAAGAAATACATAAAACTATAAACTGGTGTTTGCATATAAATACGAGAGGTAACTCCCACAAGACGAGGCGGCCTTCGTCGTACTTTTTGTTAAGACAAGTGACAAATTGTACCAAGATCCAAAAGAGCAGATAAAAAAGTGAGGAATATAGCTAAAAGATGAAGAAGCTCCTGAGAGTTGGTGTGATTTTGCTGTTCTTGGTGGGAACCTTAGTGTACCCAAATGAGTCGTGCAGGGTTTTAATTAAGGGCAAAGAGGAAAGCGTCCTTGTTCTCCAAACCCTGCAAAAGGCTCCAGAGCGGCCTCCCGGAAATCCTAAGAGCCACACCCCAGGCAGCCCTGGACTTGCTGCAGACACCACCAACAGTCGGGCCTTTGCCGGTCGAGCCATGGCCCCTCCGCGTGTGGTTAATCTGGTCACATTCCAAAGTCATGGCCAAGAGGAAAGCATCCTTGTTCTCCAAACCCTACAAAAGGCTCCAGAGCACCCTCCTGGGAATCCTAAGGGCTACACTCGAGGCAGCCCTAGACTTGTTGCAGACGCCATCAACACTAGGGCCTTCGCTGTGCAAAAGGCTCCAGAGCGCCCTCCCGGGAATCCTAAGGGCCACACTCCAGGCAGCCCTAAACCTGCTGCAGACACCACCAACACTAGGGCCTTCGCCGTGCAAAAGGTTCCAGATCGCTCTCCCGGGAACCCTCCCCACCACCGACACTAGGGGCCTACACTCCCACACTCCGGCAACCCTAGACCACCAACACTAGGGCCTTCGCCGTTATAGCCACCACCGACACTAGGGCCTTCTCCGTGCAAAAGGCTCTAGAGCGCCCTCCCGGGAATCCTAAGGCCCACACTCCAGGTAGCCCTAGACCTCCTGCAGAAGCCACCAACACTAGGGCCTTCGCCATGCAAAAGGCTCCGTGCAAAAGGCTCCGATCACTCTCCGAGCGCCCTCCCGGGAATCCTAGACAGGGCTACACTCTTCGGCAGCCCCGGGACTTGCCCACACTCCCGAGACACTACCAACACTAGGGCCTTCGCCGGTCGAGCCATGGCCCCTCCATGTGTGGTTAATCCAGCCGCATTCCAAAGTCATGGCAAACAGGAAAGTGTCCTTGTTCTCCAAACCCTGCAAAAGGCTCCAGAGCGCCCTCCCGGGAATCCTAAGGGCTACACTCCAGGCGGCCCTAGACTTGCTGCAGACACTACCAACGCTAGGGCCTTTGCCGGTCGAGCCATGGCCCCTCCCCGTGTGGTTAATCCGGTCACGTTCCAAAGTCATGGCGCAATTGCCAATTGCAAATAATCGGAGCGCACCAAAGGACACTTATCAATGGGAATGTACGTGTGGTGGAAATAAAATTCCTAGAGGGCAATAAGTTGCTGCAAGTATAGAGGCTCACAGAAACCGATAATATAGTCATTTTGCACGAATAAATTGTATAAGAGTTTCGATGGTTAAATTCCATCTATTGCATGGAGTTTGTATCTTGGTGAAACATGTTTTGCTCATTTAATCGTCTAAGTCTTGTAGATCTCTTAGCAATTTTCTTATACATTGACGTTCTATCAACAAATTGGGAAGCATCCAACCGATAGTTTTCCAATATTGACGCCTAAATGTGCATGGAAAGTCCTTAATTGTGCATGATAGTGACGTATGAATACTACTAGTAAATGAAGAATTACAAATTTAAGTTGTTACTTTGCAATATTAAAATACCAAGAGTATTAAAGTTTAATTCGCTATTCATAAAATTTACTAATTACATGTGAGTATCAAGAGTAAATGAAAATTATTAGCCACATAAAACGTTACAAGGAGTAATGCAAGTTACTTTGATGTATATGAAAATCACTAATGACGTATGAATATCACATATATATGAAAGTTACTGACCAAACAGTATTTGATACTTTCCTGTATTAAAGGTTATTAAAAAAATGAAATTTTCTTCCGTTTAAAAGATGGTCACTAATTATAAATCGTACTACTAGTAAGCGAAAAGATGTAAACACAAAGTTTTTTTTTTTTAATATTAAAAATTACTGAACACATTGAGAAGCAGTGGTCACTTAAAAGATTAAAGTATCTTTCATATACGACGATTTAGCGAAAGAATAAAAAATTTATATGACAACTACTATCGACATTGAGGTTGGTTATCTTTATTGCGTTCTTATTTAGAGAACGTAAGGCACAAAGACAAGAAAACTATACATGGCCCCAAAAAGAGGGAGCTATAATCATCTAACATTTAATCATGTTGGTATCGCTGAGGAGCGCATAGGAACAATGGTACAGATGGGGGCTTGGTTCACATGATCTATTGACTTGTCTCTATGGATTAGATGCACAATACCGATTCCATTCCTCTCACCATCGAATGCAAATAATTTCATATATTTGGATTGCGCAATTTGTCTTGACTTGAACTTGCATGTTATATGAATCATGAGGTTATTTATTTGGTGTTTTATTGATTCAGGGTTTCACTACTTAGACGGGTGTTATTCCCGCAAAAGAGATTGCACTTGGCAATTACATCATGAGCAACAAGAACTTCCCTTGAAACTGCCCGATGGAGTGATTTTTATTTTTTTAACTGTTTTGACTTAAAAGAATAGAGTAAAATACTCTACTTTTGTCTTCTTTCTGCTTCTCATGAACACTTGGAATGGGGAAATTTGTAAAGTCAAGTCCCGATTCAGATTTTACCTTGGTCATCTCACAAATGTGCGTATTGAACACTTTTGGTCAGATAAGAAGAAAATTTATTAATCAAAGGTTATACAAGGAGGATGAGATCGATTGAATAAAGCTGGACTGGGAAAACTTGGGAAGACATGATTTTATATTTTCTTGTATGGAGGTTTAATCTCGCGTTGACGCTGTTATATATCACGTTAGAGCAAGAGAAGGTTTCAACTCTAACAGAAGTAATCAAGATTTAAGACCGGCTTTACCGTGCTTATGTCTTCTTTGAACCGGCCAAACAACGTTTGCGTTTTGGTATTTGTTGACCCACAAGTTTTCCCAGTCCAGCTTTATTCAATCGATCTTATCCTCCTTGTATGACCTTTGATTATTAAATTTTCTTCTTATCTGATCAAAAGTGTTCAATACGCACATTTGTAAGATGACTAAAATAAAATCTGAATCGGGACTTGACTTTACAAATTTCCCCATTCCAAGTGTTCATGGGAAGCAGAAAGAAGACAAAAGTAGAGTATTTTAATCTATTCTTTCAAGTCAAAACCATTGAAAAAATAAAAATCACTCCGTGGGGCAGTTTCAAGGGCAGTTCTTGTTGCTCATGACATAATTGCCAAGTGCAATCTCTTTTGCGGGAATAACACCTGTCTAAATAGTGAAACCCTGAATTAATAAAACACCAAATAAATAACCCCATGAATCATATAACATGCAAGTTCAAGTCAAGACAAATTGCGCAGCCCGAATATGAAACTATTTACAACGATCGCTTCTCTTCTCCGGTTCTTCGAAGCTTCGAAGCTCCGACTGACGCTCGCATTTCTTCGTAGACCAATCTACCTCCCATGGCCAATTCAGATCTTTGATCATGTCGCTCGTGCTCCCGAAGGTCCTATACTCGGTCCCCGGTGACCTGCATGTGCTTCTAGGTCTCTGGACAAGGAAGGACGTCGTGAATGATTCAAATGCGGATCTTCTTGATGCTGTCTGCTGCGAGCTAATGATGTTACTTGCCCTGTAAGCTGGAAAACTGTTAGCAAACATCTTCATTCCGATGTGGTTAAATGAGCGAGAGATCTCTTCTTTCTTTGGTGACCCGTCAGCAGCATTTGCTTTATCTTTGATGATCTAATTGGGAGATTAACTAGCGTTTGCTGATCACTGGACTGACAGAATTTAGAACATTTGCTTGGCATATTACCATACAAAGATAGGTACGGCTGTTCGACTCATTTATACGATAGTTTGCAGGATTAAATACTGCTCGAGCATCTATTATACTCATCTTTCTGTGCCGCTGATAGGCACCCCTGGCAAGTGGCTTCCGCCGGTAAGAGGATCTCTTATAGACGTCAAAAGAAGTTTGTTGTGTAAGAGCTTTCCTAATGTGGACTACATTAATTGATATTGTAATTTACTGTTTTTACGGTTACCGTAAAATAAGGCTAGTCTAAGGTGAGATAGAATGTTTCTTAATTAGTCTAATATGGGGCTGGCTAGTGTGGCCCGAGTTGAGCCTGGCTCGTAATGAGAGGGCATGGCTGAAAACTCTATAAATAGTGCTCAAATCTCACATATATCCTCACCTAAAGAGCGTTTACCTAACGCTAAACGTGAGGGGGCCGCCTCATTGAGCCAGTGATACGGAGGTCACTAGAGGAGAAGGACTTGCGCGTGGAACATTGTATTTCCGCTTCCGCTTCAAAAACGATGGATTCTAAAATAGGTGAGTTAATCTTTCTACTCAATTATGCATGTTCTTGTTTTAGTTATGGAGATCTTGGGATTGCACAATTTGCATCTAACATGTGGTATCAGAGCCTCCATAACCCTAGAACATGAACGCAAATGATTTTGCCATAATTTGAGATTTTCGAAATTTTTCGTAAAATAAAAATAGAATTAAATTATATATTCAGACTGGGCTCGGTGAGACGAGCAAAACTGTGGGCGGCGTGTCGCCGGGGGAGGCCCCATGCACCCCCACGCCCGGCCACACACCGCCTGGGTGTCGAGCACGCGCCCCACTCGCGGTCACGCACCCTCACGCGCTCCCACGTGCCGGGTGCGGCTCGCGCGTGCGAAGCATGCAGGTGCTGATGTCACGATGATGTCAGCGACCCGGGCTCGACCTAACCCGATTTGCGGCCGACCCAACCCAACCCGATCTGAGGACCCGAATCGACCTGTTAACCGACCCAACCCGGTCAACTGTTGATCGAACCAATCAACCGGTCAGACCGAGCGGCAGGACCGAACGGTCGAGCCGAGAACCGGTCGGATTGCGACCGGTCAAACCGGATTTGACCGTTCTCTTCGCCATGTGCATGTGCTCCACGCGCCGCACACTCAGGCAACTCGTGCGGGCACATGGAGTCTCCATTCGACGCGTGGTTGGTGGCATTGGATTCGTATTGCCATGTTTTATCTTGTGGTGTATTTATTTTACATGTTTGATAATTTTATGAATGTGAAAATACATACAAAGCCCTAAATACGTGTATTTTTAGTGTATTTTAACGTATTTTTCTTGTATTTTCTGTGTTTTTGAAAATACATGTGTTGGGTTACTAGTATGTTATCACATAAACATTACAAAAGTGTGATTCATTAATAAAAATTAAACTTTATTATATTTTATTAATGAATAAGGCAGTGTAATTAACATGGCATGTGATTTGAGTAATATGATGTCCCTATCACTAAAGTTAAAATTACATGTATATAGTGTATGTGAAATGTAAAGATTATATCCCTAGTATGAGAGAGTTTTAAGGATTCAATTGAGTTGTGACCGCCAAAGTGGCGCACTTGATTGGGTTTGAGAAATTTCGATCTCATATATTGATTGGGATGTCTCATGGTCTAATGCATAGTCATCCTTCCTTTTTTGATTCCATTTTTTACTGCTAGGATTTCTTTGAAAGTGGAATGGTAATGCATTTCAGCTTGAGAAAACTTTCCACTTTTGTGGGCACAAAGGTGTTTCTTACCATCAATTTCTTCAAAAAGGATGACTGCCCAATATTCGTCACTGGCGTCAGTTTGAAGAATTCTTTTTCCTGTTGATGGTATTTGCAATGGTGGAAGATTCTGCATAATCTCCTTAAGCTCAGCGACTGCTTTAGTCTGGGTTTTTCCCTAACGTGGGGAATTCTTCTTCAGCATGGATTGCAAAGGAATCAGAAGTTTTGCAATATTTGGGACAAAAACCCTGAGATAGTTGATTATCCCAAGAAATTGCTGAACTTGTTTTGTCGTGAAGTTATCTTCAGAAACTTCAATAATTCTTGGGCAATATGTGGCCCTGGATAGTATGTTCCTTTGTTAAGGTGCATACCAAGAAATTCAATTTCTGTCTGGGCAATATTCATTTTCCTTTGAGAAAGCATAATTCTATGCTTTTTCACAATTTCTGCAAATTGCTCAAGGAGTTGACAATGTGACTGCTCGTCAAGACTGTAGAGCAGAATATCGTCGATGTATACAGCTGCACTTGACAGGATTGGTTGAAATATACGACACATGGCCTTTTGGAAAAGGGATGGTGCTACCTTTAGGCCAAAAGGGAGAACTTTCCACTGGAAGTGTTGGTTTGGGATACAGAATCCTGTTTTGGATCTGTCTTCAGGATGGATGCCCAATTGCCAAAATCCGGCTTTGAGGTCGAATTTGAAATAGATGTGGGCCTTGGTTAGACCACTAAAGAGAGAATCTCTGGATGGCAAAGGGAATTTATCATCTTGGAGGAAAAGATTGAGGGGTTGATAGTTGATCACCAGTCTCATTTTCCCCCTGTTCTGCTCGGCGCGCTTATTGACATAAAAGGCTTCGCAAGCCCATTGAGAATTGGAGATTTCAATAAGGCCTTGTTGCAAGAGTTCTGAGCATTCCCTTTGAGCTAAAGCCAAATGTTCTGGCTTCATTCCCACATGGCTTGCCTTTGTTGGGTTGATGTCTTCATTTTTCTTGAAAGGGAGGCGAACAAAGAATTCTGGATTTTTCCATAAGGGATGAGAACATTTTTGAGCGAATTCTGAATGGGATTCCGAGCAAGATTCTAGTAACTTTTGCATGATTGGATCTAGTAGACTCATCTGAATGGAAAAGAGTCTATGGATATTAACAAACTCAGAGAATTGATCTTTATACCTAAGACCTTTTCCAGGAATAATGCGAAGCTAAGAGATTTGAGTCATAATGTCCCACCCAATTATCATATCTTTATTGGGAAGGTCTGATCCAAAGATTTTTGCAGTTATGGAACACTGTGGAAAGAACTGGACCGTTATGGGGGCGGTCCTGACATTTGTGGAGAAAGTATCTCCAGAGGCGGAGTTGAAGTATCGGACATGAGGAGTCCAATATTCTTCAAGCATAATTTTAGTATCAAGAATGGAACAACTTGCTCCTGTGTCAATGAGAGCAATAACATTGATTGGTTTGGCAAACTTTGAAGTAAGGATTTTCACTGGGAAATGGGGACAAAGAGTTTGACTCGAAAATATGTCAAGGCTTGGTTCACCGGAGATGTAGGAGATATGTGAAAAATATCTTCGGACTCGAGTCCGACTCGCCTCACCGGAAGTTTGGTAAAAGGGAATGACACAAAGAGTTTGTTCGGATGGTTCTTCATCGCGAGAGAATAGGGATTCAATATCATCATTTTCAAGAGAAATACCTGTCTCAATTTCAATATGATGATTCTGACATTTTTTCGCTTGAGGACAATTTTTGGCGAAATGTCCGTTCTTGTTGCAAATGTAGCAACGGTTTGATTTCTTATGGCCTGTGCGATCCTTCCTTTTGCGTAGGTATCGCCATTTCTTCTTCTTCCGGAAATGCTTGGAGCCATGTTTGGATTTTTTCATCCAATACTTCTTGTAGTGCTTTTTCTTCCGGGAATACTTGCCACAAGTACCATCACAGTCTTGTTTGGAGCATTTTATTTTTAGCTTCTGGCGAGAACAAGCTGATTCAAGGCGCTTGTCATCTGTGATGTAGGTACGGACCATCTAGTGCTTTAAGCATAATTCTTCAAGGCATAGATGGATTTCTTGCTGGATTTCCCCCAAGGGAATATCCTGTACTCTTCTTTGTTTTGAGAAGAAAGATCTTTCAACCATCTGGGATAGCTCTTTAGGGATAGATGTGAGGAAGACATGCTTCAAGTTTGGATCTGCGCCGACTTGATAAAAGAGCTGAAGCATTACTCGATAATGCTTATCAAGATGCTTTTCCTGGAGAGAGCAACATCTTCTTTCAAAAAATTCTCTCCTTTTTATCTCTATGAGATCTCCGGGTTTTCCCACAAAAACATGATATAAGTAAGTGATGGCATGGCTGAAACTTGGTGACATCAGGAAAAAAATCTGATCTTGTTCTGAAATTGATTGCCACCAGAGTTTAAGGCTTCCTGTAAACCTTGTAACAAAGTTGTAAAGGACATCATTCATATCATGGTTGGTAATGGACTGAGTATTCAACCAAGTATGAAATTCTTCAAGTCTTTCTAGCCATTTTGGATAAGGAATATCATCGACGGTGAAGAATTGTTTTGATGCCATGGATACATGTCTAGCTGGATTGCTCCTAGCAGGATTGCTTGTCTGTCCATAATCTGGATCAGAATAGTTTGATTCCATCTCATCATCTGGGGAATCAGCCATGAATATGGAAGAGGTTACTGGTGCAATAGGGAGGGAATCAACTGTAGGAATTGAGAAGGATGAAGAGGAAGAAAGAGATGCTGAATCTGATTTAGTATCAGAAGAAGTTTGTTCAGCTGGAAACAGAATCTGTTTTTCCGGAATGGCAGGATCAGGCTGTTGGATAACAGGATCAGGTTCCTGAGTACCCAAATCCTTTAGAAAAGATTCTAATGGATTTGATAACATCAACTGATCTGGCCTTTCTCTTATAACAATTGAACTTGATTTTGCAGGTGGTGCTTTTTCCTTCCCTTTTTCCTTCTGTATGGCCTTAAGGCGATTTCGTATCTCTGCCATATCTGGTTCTCTTCTGTAGGGATCTTCTGGGATAGTGGCAAAGATAGACGTCTGGGGAGGTGGAGGTAAGTACCCAGTTCTAACCGGAGGTGCTAGTGGATCGAAAGGTCTGAACCTTCCTTCTTCAAGAAGTTGGATTTGCCTTTTGAGCTTTTCTATTTCTAGCTTTGGACTTTCAAGATGATAATATCCAAGATGTTGTCCTGATTCCAAGGCGTGAAGCCTCTTCTGGAATTCAGCAAGTATCTTTTTGGTACTTTCATCATACCTTCGGAGATCTTGTTGCACATTTCCAATTTTGGAATCAATTGCCCTGAAGGCATTGTTTTGTGCCAACAAAGTCTCTGATTGCCAATTTAGAACAGCTTCAGCAGCAGGAGTTTTTCTTTGTCTGCCATGTTCATCCACATCAGTGGGAGTTGCTATCTTTGGGACATGACGATATCTGTTTTGAGGATCAATGAATTCCTCTGGAGCAGGAAATGATAGTTTTGATCATTCTTTGACAAGAGGAGGAAAATCAGTATCTTGAAACATAGCAATGGAGGAAGTGGGTGATGTCTCTTCTAGGACTTCAAGTGGGTAAGAATGCTTCTTAGCCCATTTGAGGATTGGCTTGTAAAAGGGGGAGAGAGCTTGTTTTTTCTGAGGAGGAGATGATGGGGGTGATTTTGGCGGATTTGGTGAGGCTGGGATTGTAGTACTGATCTCTTGTGGTGGAGGTGGTGCATAAGAAACCATGAACTGGTATTTATCACATTCACCAAGAGTATCAACGGAGGGATCTTCATTTAAGTACCTTTGGTACACCTTATCCTTGGGTTTCTTTCTTCGAGGTGGAGATCTTGCAAGAGGATCTACCTCGTCTGGGGAGTTTGTACAATAGGAACACTGGCAAAAGGGATCCCAAAAACAATGACCATAGTTGTCTTTGTAGTAATGGACAGGATGTCCATCACCGTCAAAATGTCGAACATGCTTTTTTGGATCTGGCTCAGAGATGGATTGAGGAACACATGGTTCAATCATGAAGAGGGTCTGGAAAATAGAAGGACTTTCTTCCTTCTCTTTGCCAAATTTGATGGAAACAGTTCCATCTTTTTTTCCAAACGAACTCTGAGTCCGTAGATTGGAAGGGCTTGTTGTGTTGATGTAGCTTTTCATAGTTGGTAATCCAAGTCTCCGGGAGAAGCTTGGCCAACGTATCCTTCGGGATCTGTCTAGGAACATGGATGCAGGACGCCTAGTCATTCTGCATAGAGATGAATAACGCATCTTCATTACCATTATTGAAGTTGAGGTCTAGAGCATGATTTTGCACTCGATAAACCATCTGGTTATGTAGGGTTGCAGCTACAGAGTCAGCAGTTTGAGGAGCTCCAGTGAGCTGAACTTGGACTTTCAAGAAAGAAAGTAGCTGGGGATCTGAAAGAGCAATGTTGAAGTTTGGGTACAAAGTCACAAAGACTGTTCCGGCATTCAAAGTAGTTTGAACAGTACCAATACAAGCATGCTGGTACTGTAGAAATCTGGTATCTAGCAAAGCAATTCTTGCCACGACTGGTAAACCTTTACGACCATGAAAAGTAAGAGCAAGACGAACAGCGCCATAATGGACATGAGTGTATCCTTGTTGGGCCCATTGTTTGGGGAACTCTGGAGGAATCTGAAGAGTAACAAAGTACTCCTTTTCAGTAGCAGGAATAGGATGCTGGTCGAATTTGGAGGACTGGATGAACTCCTTTACTTGCTTTGGGGTTTGGTGAATAAGTTGGCGGATTGAGCGGATGGGTGAGAAAGATGAAGTAGGTTTAGCAAAAGCTGAGTATGGGTTCATGAGAGGAAGTTGGGTTTCAGAGATCTTGGTTTCATCACTAAGAGAGACTTCATAGAGATAGTCTATCTTAGAAGCATTAGAAACACGAAATTCTGGTGGGGTGGAAGATGAGGAAGATGGAGCAAGAGAAACAGGTGCTTCGAGGATTTCTGGTTCTGTGGACATGATGAGAGGAGATCTTCTCAGCACTGGATTCACCTACCAAGCGCATGGAATGGATAATATTAAAAATGAAACCATGGCTCTGATACCATGAATGGACCTAGACTTAGAACTAGGGAAGGAGAGTAAATTTTCTGCAGGTATGCCTTCCCACAGTGGGCGAACAACCGTTCAAGCCCTTCAGGGACAGCCTTTTAGCAGAGAACCATTCGCCCTTTAGTTCAGAGCCTAGAGACACTCAGAGATGCCAGGATGGAAGCGTTTCTAACCTATCCAAGCTGCATTTCTTGGAGGATCCTACCAGGCTGGAGAAGAAGAGGAGATTTAGAAAGCCATAGAGAGAGTTTGCATAAACACTCACTTTACTTCAAGGGGCTCTGCCCAACACATTACACCCTCCTTGCCTTATATAGACAATAAGATGTCACAAACCAACAAACAAGGACCTAGCACATAGGTCCGGGTACAAACAGAGGCACCGAAAGCTCTCGGGAGGGAATTATTAGCACACTATGAACAGTAACTGTACTGTTAACAGTATTTTCCCTAGCCTAGTGCTACAGTAAAAGTGAACAGTGATTTGCTACAGTGAAATTGTACGGACATCGGTTTTTCAGCGGTCTCGTCCGTCTCGAGCATTGTAACTACAAACTGAGTCATCTGAGCTGTCTTCTAGGAGGTGTGCCTCGTACTTTTGTTCAAGGGCTTCAAGATCTTCAGGTGAGAGGATTTGATTAAGCCTTCTTGATGAGGATGCCTGTTCATGAGCCCAATGGGATGCTTCTTCTTCTACCCAGTTTGTATTTTCACTGGTAGTATTGGCAGGAATGCTTGGCTGAGGCCAATTGGAGGGGTCTGCATAGAAAGATGTGTCCATGTCTTGGAATGAGGATGAAGGTCCCTGTTCGTAGGGATTCTGGGACAGAGGACCTCCAAAGCGTGCATAGGGGTCTTGAGTGGACTGGACAATGTCATCTTCACTCATCATTTCATGCTCTTGGGATGATCCAGCTTGTCTATATTGCATGAGTGCTTCCTTAGCATCTGGTGCTAGGTCATAATGATCCCACGTAGTGGGTACATTATTCCAAACATCTTCAGGAATGGTTTTTTTTTCCTGGCATAGGATTCTCTGGAGTTCTCGATACTCATTTTCACAAAATCTAACAGATCTTGGATAAGATTTGTAGATTCGGGCTTCTCGACTGTTCAAGTTAGGTTTATAGGATGTAGTTCCTATTTCGAGTGGTGCATCGAGAATGCTGCCATTATTTCTGCAAAAATTCCATGGACGTCTGAAAAACAGGATGGTGTGGACCTCAGGATTCGGTGTTATGGTTCTCAGTTCTTTTTCCAAGTCTTGCTTCCAACATGTAGGATGATAGAACCAATTAAAAAGTCTAAGAGATTCTTATCACTTTCTTTTTGCACATTTCTTCCGAGCAAGAATATCCTGGTGAGATTGGCAATGAATCGTCTGGTAGGAATTTCAATAGCTATTAAGTACTTATTGGTTAAGTACCATAACAACGTCTTGAGTTGGTCAGGGAAATCGTCTTCCTTCCAGATAAGAGGATGAATGAAAGGATAATTCAAATTTAGCCCGAAAGGATAAAGAATCGAACCTCCATTGAATCTGAATAGGTCTGTGTGGCACTGCCACATGAGGTTCTCCAGGTTCTCAGTAAGACTGTCGTTTTGGATTTGCTGAATAATCTCCTGAGGATATTTCCAGCTTGGCGAATCTCTGATTTTCTCGATCTTGTATTTTACTCCATGGTTGAGCATATGGAAAGCAGGCCTCTTGATGTACATGTTGATTTCGGCTGGTGCTCTGGGTCTTGACAGGAAATCAGCAAGTACATTCTTTTTTCCAAGAATGTGTTTGGTTTCAAAGGAGTATTTGGAAAACCATTCAGCCCATCGAAGCAGTTGAGAATTTGGAATCTGTTTCTGTTCATGGAGGAATACATGATGGTGTGGTGGAGGAGTGACCGATCCTAATGGTTCATATGCCCAAAGGTGATTAATTCACGAAGATTTGAATATATTCTCATAACCGCTATCATGTGGAGAGTGCACAATTGCATGTCATATATTCTACCCAAAGGTGATTATGTGATTTTGCATGTAACTCTCTGGATGTGTACTTGTACGTCAAGTTACACAATGTACACATGATGCTAATTATATATACTGCTTGTCTTTCAGTCACCTTTTCTGCAAACGATAACTCCGTCACTGTTGTGGTTCTTGCCGATTCAAACTTTAAGAAATTGAGAGAAGATTTTCTGTTTGCTATGAATATGACAGATGTTCATATGGCTCTTACTATCAATCGGCCGGCAGATCTTACTGCCGAGAGTACAGAAGCTTAGAAAGCTCATTTTACTGCCTGGAAAAAGAGCAATAGAATTTGCTTACTATCGATAAAGCATTCCATTCAGGAATATTTGAAAAGTAGTTTGCTTGCAGACTGCACTGCTAGGTAGATGATGGAAGCCTTGATGGCTCGAAACCGTGTTTCGCCTAATGCTGAGATAGGAACACACCTGCAAACACTATTTACTATGAAGTATGATAGTTCTGGTGGAGTTAGAGATTATGTTATGAGGATAGTAGATTTGCAGACAAAGCTTGAGGCTCTCAATGTTGTTATTCCCACTGCTTGCATTGTGCATCAAGCTCTAAATAATTTTCCTCCTGATTTTGGGATAATCAAGACCAATTATAATTCCCAAGATGAAACCTGGTCAATTAATGACCTAATGGCAAGGCTGGTGGCAAAGGAAAAAAAATTGAAAAAAGATAAAGGGCACATTGCACTTTATGCTTCTAATTCTGGCAGTGATAAGGGTAAGAAGATGAAAAATTATACTCATAAGGGCAATTCTGAAGTTGCTAGACCTTCCAACAATAAAGAAAATTCTGAAGGTGCTAGACCTTCTAACAGTTTGGGTTCCAAGAAAGCATTCACCAAGAAGGATGGTGTTTATTGCTACTTTTGTAGGGAGATAGGACATGTAAAGAAACGCTACAATAAGTTTAAGGCTTAGTTGTCTAAAAGAACCAAGAGTGAGCCTAAAGGTAATAATTCTTTGACATTTGTTTATGAATCCAATCTAGCTGAAGTCCTGACCAATTCATGGTTGCTAAATAGTGGTGCAACTAATCATGTTGCATTTACCATATAAGGGTTCATAAACCGAATGACACCAAATCAGAATGAATCAAAGCTCAATGTTGGAAACAGCGTTGGAGTTGACGTTGAGTTCGTGGGAAATGTTATTTTGATTTTAGATTCTAATATTCGGATGGTGTTAAGAAACACATTTTACATACCTTCTTTTAGACGGAATTTAGTTTCTGTGTCTTATTTAGACATGTGTGGATACTCTTTTGAAATAAAGAATAACACTATTTTCATGTTTTATGATTCAAATAAGATTGGGTGTTGCAATTTATCCAATGGATTATATCCATTGATTTTATCTCCCAACGACATGTACGTTACTTATTTAGCTGAAAAAGTTGTTTCCAAAAGGTCTCTACCTAAGGAACAGTCTTATGCATTGTGGCATAAACGTCTTAGTCACATCTCTAAAGAAAGAGTAGAAAGGCTTATAAATGCTGATATTTTGCCTATTCTTAAAGGTGATCAAGAGACTTGCGTAGACTGTTGCAGAGGTAAGATGACTAAGATAAAGAAGAAATCCTCTGTACGAAGTTCAAACTTGTTGGAGGTTATTCACACTAATATTAGTGGACCATACCCGGCTACTTTGTGCAGAAATTTTTATTTCATCATATTTATTGACGACTATTCCCGACATAGATACTTATACTTGATTGAAGAAAAGTCTGAGTCTCTTGACAAATTCAAGATTTTTCGGACTAAAGTGGAGAAACAGTTAGGAAAAGTTATAAAGATTGTCAAATCTGATCATGGTGGTGAGTATTTTGGTAGGCACGGTGATGTTGGACAACTTAAAGGGCGGTTTGCTAAATACTTAGAGGATTCTGGGATAACAGGTCAGTTTACTATGCCCGAAAGTCCTTAACAAAATGGTGTAGCTGAAAGGCGCAATTGTACTCTTATGGACATAATAAGTATGATTAGTATGACCAATTTACCTAATTTTTTATGGGGTGAAGCTTTAAAAACAACTCTTTATATTCTAAATCGCATTCCTACTAAAGCGGTTCCATTGACTCCTTTTGAGTTGTGGACTGCACGTAAACCTAGCTTGAATCATATTAAAGTTTAGGGATGTCCAGCATAAGTGAAGTTATATAATCCAACATTGAGTAAATTGGATTCCAAAACTACTCGGTGTTACTTCATGTCTTACCTAGATCATTCAAAGGGATATCGGTTTTATTATTCTAATGGAGGTACAAGAATTGTAGAATCTCAAACTGCAAAGTTTCTGGAATTTGATGTAGCTGAAAAAGATAGCTGCTCACAAGCTATCGAAGATGATAGTATGGTAGGGATTACTAGATCCTTGTCTCATCCTATGTAGACAACTATAGAGCTTCCTGCGCCACAAACTGAGCCTGTTATGGCTCAGGATCCTATGGTTGAGACAGTTCCTGATGAAATTCCTCAAGTCCCTCAAATTCAAAATGAGGTTAAAGAAGCTCCACTCAGAAGATCAACTAGGAAAAGACGTTCAGCTATACCACCAAACTATGTTGTCTACCTAGAAGAGCATGATTATGATATTGGTTGTGTTGTTGATCCGGTCACTTATACGGATGCCATCTCATGTCCTCAATCAAATTTGTGACTAGATGCGATGAAAGATGAGATGCAATCTATGAAACACAATGGTGTTTGGGAGCTTATTGAATTGCCTGAAGGTTGTAAACCTATTGGCTGCAAATGGGTATTCAAGACTAAAAGGGATACCAAAAGAAATATTGAAAAGTTTAAAGCCAGACTTGTAGCTAAGGGTTTCACTCAAAGCAAAGGAATAGATTATGAAACAACATTTTCTCCAGTTTCTTCTAAAGAATCCTTTAGAGTGATCTTGGCCTTGGTAGCTCATTTCAATATAGAGTTATATCAGATGGATGTTAAGACTGTTTTTCTAAATGGAGACCTTAATGAGAAGGTTTATATGGTGCAGCCTGAAAGTTTTGCAGCAATGACTCAGGTAAGCTTGTTTGTAGATTGAAAAAGTCTATTTATGGCCTAAAGCAAGCTTCTAGACAGTGGTATTTCAAGTTTCATAGTGTTGTCACTTCATTCTGATTTATTAAAAACAAAGTAGATCGATGTATATACACTAAGGTCAGTGGGAGAAAATATATTTTTCTCATACTTTATGTGGATGCTATCTTGCTTGTTAGTAGTGACATTGGTTTACTGCATGAGACAAAGCGGATGTTATTGAAAATTTTTGACATGAAATACCTTGGTGAGGCGTCTTTTGTTCTTGGCATTGAGATCCATAAGGATCGTTCACGCTGTTCATTGGGTTTGTCTCAAAGGGCATATATTAATCGCATTTTAGAAAGATTCAATATGTAGGATTGCAAACCAGGAATTGCTCATGTTGTTAAGGGTGATAAATTGAATCTTTCGCAATGCCCTAATTCAGATTTTGAGAAAGCTCAAATGAAGGATGTACCTTATGCTAGTGTGCTTGGAAGTATCATGTATGCTCAAGTTTGTACTAGACCAGATATTGCTTTTGCAATAGGGCTTCTAGACAGATATCAGTCAAATCCAAGACGCGATCACTGGGTTGCTGCTAAGAAGGTTTTAAAGTACTTAAAGAGAACAAGGAATTATATGCTGATTTATAAACATGTTCCAGACTTGCAACTAGTAGGCTATTGAAATGCAAATTTTGCTGGTGGTCAAAATGATAAGAAGTCAACTACATGATACATATTTATGTTGGCAAGAGATGCAGTATCATGGAAGAGTGAAAAACAGAAATCCATATATTCTTCTACCATGCAAGCGGAATTTGTAGCATGTTTTTCAGCTGCTATTCAAGCTATTTGGCTCCAGAACCTCATTAGGGAGTTATCTGTTTTTTATTTTGTGGATAGACTCATACAGTTATATTGTAACAATAACTCTGCAGTGTTGTTTATTAATAATAACAGAAGTCTCAAAGGATCTAAACACATGGATGTCGAGTTTTTGACCATAAAGGAATCAGTGCAGAATGGTGATGTTGCAGTAGATTATATTCTTACAGATGATATGGTTACAGATCCACTAACTAAAGGCCTACACCCTTGTGTTTTTGATCGACATGTCATTAGCATGGCCTAGGAGCATCTTGAGATGTTGTTTTTTAGTGGGAGCTGTGTTTTATTTTTCTTTGAATAAAGTTTACATCTGTTTTGTTACAATTTAGTAACACTTTGATATATATATATATATTGTTAAAAGTCTCATGGTATTGCTTAAAACTTGAGTGAAGGCTAGGGGCATCCGGGCATCCAGTTATTAGCCTTGTGCATATGTCTTGTAATACATAAAAAAAGGTTAACCGTAAAGACAAGACATATGTGGGTTCATTGAAACCATAAAGCATTCTCTAGTAGCACAAGTTTTTTTGTGTTGCCTAAGGTAAGAGAATTGTGACTGACAAATGAGATCTCTCTATGAGAGATGTTATCCATTTGCCACACTACCATATTGAATCTATATCAATAAAGTTGAGAGCACTCGTGACCATGGAAGGTTCTGTGTGTATACATGCAGTTATCGTCATGATTCGGTATTTGAGACTTTATAGAATATGATTGACTATTAAGAAGTATCTTTGGACCAATGTCCACACATATAGTACGATTTCAATTAATATAGTCCAAGTAGGAGAATGTAAGAGTTTTCCTAATGTGGACTATATTAATTGATATTGTAATTTACTGTTTTTATGGCTACCGTAAAATAAGGCTGGTCTAAGGTGAGATAGAAGTTTCTTAATTAATCTAATATGGGGCTGGCTAGTGTGGACCGAGTTGAGCTTGGCTCGTAATGAGGGGGCCTGGCTGGAAACTCTATAAATAGTGCTCAAGTCTCTCTTCAAACCCTAATTCTCACATATATCCTCATCTAAGGAGCGTTTACCTAACGCTAAATGTGGGGAGCCGTCTCATTGAACCAGTGATATGGAGGGCAATAGAGGAGAAGAACTTGTGCGTGAAACATTATGTTTCCGCTTCCACTTCAAGAACGATAGATCCCAAAACAGATGCATTAATCTTTCTACTCAATTATACATATTCTTGTTTTAGTTATGAGATCTTGAGGTCACGCAATTTGCATCCAACATGTTGTGTTCAAGCTCTTGCAACTGGAGCTTTGGCTTTAATAAGAGAAAATCCTTTCATGCATTATGATAAGGTTTATGCATGTTTACCTGGAGTTTATGTTGTGTTTAGTCGTTAAAGATTATTGCAGAAGCTTGAATTGGGGATGTTCACTAACAAAGTACTGGACTTCTAAATCTCCTTTACAGCAACAAATTTTCACCATCCCCAGACACCGAATCGCGAGCATCAATCATGTGACTATCAGTGACTCGACTGTCGTGCCATGTCAAATTGTGTTAAAAACAACTAGGCTAGCTCAGTCGGGTAGCGATTTCAGCACGAAGATGGTGAAGAGAGCACCAAACCGATTACGAATTCCAGTTCTACACACTGAGAATGGCAGACCAGCGACCGGTAAAGCCGCCGGAGAAGCTCGTCCCAACAATTCACACCGATAAATCACGAAACTTCCAATTACTTTCTCTCGAACCCCGCGCGCGTGCCGGAAAAAGGCGAAACCACACTCGATATCGTGAACATTGCGAAAACCGACATTCATTCGAATTGTAAACGGATCGAAGAGCGAACAAATTACAGCGAACCCTAAACACCCCCGCCGCCCCCAACGCCGGAAGAGACGGTTACCATGGACGAAGCCTTGGACAGCTTTTTCTTCAGCGAAGCGGAGGAAGACGGAGGCTTCTTCCCCATTGCCGAGGAGCCATCGCGACCTGCAACGACAAAAGAAATGTGAAGCGGTGTTTGGTGCTTAATTATGTTAACCCTAGCAACTCGTAATTTTAACATGTAGTAAGTAACTTGGAACAAAAAAAACAAGCATCCACTTATCTACTATTAGTAAACTCTTAACTTATATAAAATTACACATTTGACCGTCTTAATGAATTTTCTTAATATGGCCATGAATTTCGATAATAAAAAAAATCAAGAGTTTTTGTGAGTAATAACGGATTCACGTGACTCCATGCTAAAAGCATCCATCAATAGTTACATTAGTATTCATACATTTGTAGTAACTGTCCTATATACTATGTCACAGAATATATCTACGGAGAGTTTTTTTTTTTTTTTACTGAGATTTTGAATTTTCAAGTGATATAAGTGAACATGGATTGATTTTCCACCCAGCTCGCACGAACGGTTTCAGTTCATTCTCCAAACGCCTCGCGAGCGTGACCACCTCGACAGAGAAAGTTTAAATTGAACTTTTTGCCCGCCATTGTTCAGCACACTACTCAGATGCTATGTGTACTCGCAGAAGAGAGATGTTAAGCGGTGTTTGGTGCTTAATTATGCAGGGGGCATCGCTTTGTCAAAACGAATCAAGAAAATGACTGCAATGAATTCAACAACCAGCAGGAGAGGGGGAAAGACGCTGCTTGTGAGAATCACAGTAGATCTCCAACCATGTGGACGTTTTCTCAGCTACATGCAACCTTCTTCGGCCGATGCCTGGGAAGTTTTCGAGAAGTCATTGGCCGATGCCCTAGGGTTTTCAAGAAACCTCCGGTCCTTCTCTCTCAAGCCATTCTGAAAGTCAGCTGATCAGTCTTACGCCGATCACTGTATTCACAGGGAGTTCGACGGCCAATTGACGCTGTCGTAGACGTATAATTTTTCACTGCGTGACGGGAGGTGCGTGGTGGCGAGCGGTGCTATGGATGCAATGCTTTATCCATAGGACGCTTCTCCGACTTTTGTAAGTAATTATTAGGGCAAATGCAGTCACATCGACAAAATTCCAATGCGCTGCGACGTCTTTGTTTAGCTCTAATTTCTCATGAGGAAAGTATTTACTCAATGTATGTTTTTTATATTTCATTTCAACTTATCAATGATATATAATTATTTTTAATATAGTGGTGAGTGTCAAGATATTTCATTATTCTTTAAGCTTACAAGTCAAGGCGTCGAGATGGTTTTGAACATCCCATTCTTATGAGCCATAATTTAGATTCTCTTCGACAAGAGCTAGAGTTTGAGACAAATTTATAAAACTAATATGAGTTTATCAAGTTTACGATTACCACAAGAACTGTTGTTCCAAATTCAGTTCACTATCTTTTTCATTCCCTACCATTCAATTAAAGTTATTTTCAAGAGATCATATCGTCACCGATCAACGAGCTAGCAATTAGAAGTACGATCCATATTTAAAACGGAATCAAATCGGGTCATAGCATTAAGTGGGTCATTTGTGGATTTCACTCGAGCCTTGATTCATCCAATTTAGTAGATATAATAAATTATTCTCCTCAGACAAGTTCACACGTCGGAGAAATTATTGGTTGCTCTCAGATCACCACGTTTGAAGTTAGCCCAACCAATAGAACCTCCTTTTCAGCAACGGTGGTTTTTTTTTTTTTTTTTTTTTTTTTTTTTTTTTTTTTACCAGGGAACCCCGTACAGTCGGCAGCCGACGGATAAACCCTGGAGCGATGCTAGCGGAAGACCCACCACCTCAACATCGCGCTTAAGATTCCGTGTGTCCTGCGGGATTTAAACCCCTCCATCCTGGGTAGATGTCATGGGGGCTCTTATCCGGCTAAGTCACCGCAGGCGGTGATTTTTCAGCAACGGTATGTTAATTTGTTTTTATCTTTCTTCTTTTTTGGTCTGAATTTGTTTTTCTTTTGAAGAAGTGGTTTTTGACAATGAGGAGGTACACCAGTCGACAATTTTCATCGTGATCGCCGCTTCACCGACATCGTTTCGCCTTTTCGGCCGAAACGTCCACTTCAGCGTCGTTTTCTTAGTGGTTGGGCTCGATGGCTAATGACTGGGCGAAAAAATATTGCTTCCGCCCGGCCCTCCTCGTCAGTCAAAGTTATCTCCATTCACGGGTCGCTACTACGTGTTCGTCAAGAGTGCGATCACCTGCCCGGCGACCGCCGCCACGCTCGTTCGGTGCATCCACCACCGATCATGGATTCTCGTTCAACGCCGCCAAATCCACATTGTCGATGCCGAACTCGGTAGTTCCAAACTCCCAACCTTCCGTGGGACAACCGAGAGAATTCCTCACCCACCTTCAACTCACGATCAGAGCCTCGCAGAGCATGACCCCCTCTCGCAGAGCTCCTCAGGATTGAGATCGACGGAGTAGTCGACGGTTGCGCTTATTAGCCGGAGGCGGCGACAGCGACGACGCACCATTTGAGGGAGGCGGGAGGGTATGAGGGTGAAAACAAGGAAGAGAAAGAGATGGGTGCGAAGGTGGAGGTTTAACAAGCGAATCATTTGGAGTGAAGGTCTTGAACTTCCTGTGAGAAATGAGGAGGGTCGAAGCCAAAGCTCTGATAGGAATGTCTCTGTGAATAGAAGTCGAAAGTGTTACTTACAAAATGAAGCAAAGAGAGAATGTTGTTTTGAGATTGCTTTTGGTTGGATTGGCTATGGCGATTCCGTCAAGTCATTCAAGATCAAATTGAGGAGTGTTTATGGAAATGAGTAGATAACTGAGTAAGGGCTCTATGAAAAACATGAAATGTTATATTTATTAAAAATGGTATTGCTAAAATAGTTTTAGATACAACACAAATTTAATAGACGATTTTTATAATTTTTATAATATTTTTTTTTAAATTGAATTTTAATTATTTTTATTTTTTAAAATAAATTATTAATTATTTTTATTTGTATTTTTTTATAATATAATTTTTTAATTTCCTTTTTCTTTTTCTCTTTTTTCTTCTTCTTCTTCTTTTTGGCCGGGCGTTGGTCGTCATGCTAGCCACCGGAAGGAGGAAGAAGAAAGAAAAAAAAAAAAAAAAAAGAAAAGAAAAAGAAAAGAAAATTAAAATAAATAATAATAATAATTTCGATTTTTATAATAAAAAAATATTTTTGTAAAGTTAAAGAGGGAAGAGAGAGATTATGAGGTTTTGGTTGAAAATGGGTTCTAAATGATAAATCTAACCCATTTAAGAGCCACTTAAAACCCACGTATCTTAAATATCTACTTGTTAAACACATTTTAACTAGTTTCTTCAAAAAAAATAAGTGACCCATATATGACCAATTTATGATTTAAATAGGTCATATATGGGTCTAAGACCCATTTTGCCACCTCTAATGGCGATCAATAGGTAGAGGAACATTATCTGACATGGAGGGCCAGGCCTATACAATATTTTCTCATGAGGGAGCACCAATAATTTTGTCAGCCTATATCTCATCTTTCTTATGGCTGATACCTTTTTCCATGTTGGATGTCTAACAATAAGTTTACATGCCAATCTTTTATTGGTTGGGCTATGTGACGATCACTAACAATGTCATCACAAGGTGGCCTAAATCTCACTTTCCCGCCATAGGAGACTTATGACAACTTATGGTCATGTGATAGTTTCTTATTGGTTAGGCTAAAAGATGGAGAGTGTTAGGACCATCAATGAGGTTCGTCTGGTGGAAAATAGTCAAATCCAAATTAATCAATTTAATTTATTCTAACCACCTCGTGGTCCATACAAATTCGTTGATCTATATCCAACTCATATATATAAAATACATCAATATTTAAACCATCCTATGAAAACCTACACCCACCTACCTAACCAATCTTAAACTCTTCATGTTTATATGTTAATTTGGATAAATATTGCATGTCTAAATTAAAAATAAATTATCATGATAAGAAAAGAAAGTAAATAAAGTCAAAAAGTCAAAGAAGACCTGTAGATTGAAATACTATAATGAACTAGGAAAGCGTGCATGTGTTGCGATGACACAAGCAGTGACCGCATGCTTTATTGATTCAAGCCAATTCAATTCCCTTTTTTGGTCGCCAAGTCCAATTTATCACTAAAATATTCAAGAAGTGGTAGATGCATAACTTGTTAAGTGGACGACCATGACATCATCAAAATTATATAAACATGGTCTCATAAGATGAACTTTTCATTAAAAATGGGTCGAAGTTTATCTAAATTCTATCACTTTCAATTTATTAAGGTTCATGATTGTCATAATTGAGCTTGGAAAGCCACACACGATTCACTTTATGGCACTCCACATCACTTTATCTAAAAGTTCACTGTTGGACTTGAATGATTTAACTTAAAAAAAGAGTATGGGGCTTAGTAGGCAAAAAAAAATCAATCTTTGGGCCTAATAATTCAAACTAAAATGCTATGCAAGAAATTATTCAACAGAATCAACATTGTCAAATTTTTTAGCAAAGAATCATTAAAGGAAGTCATTAGACCTGCCGACCCTTTGTGAATATCGAGGGCAACAATCGACGGACAAACCATGAAAGAGGAAGGAGAGGTACAAAAAGTCATGGCAAGTCATCGAATTATGAAGAGAGAGAGAGATTGCATAGATAGTCTTAAGAGTGGGTCGCGTTTAGGTAACCTCCAAACTCATTTAACATTTATATTTATTGGAGCTGTCATTCTGAATCTCATTTATTAAATATCACCAACTAGACATGTCAAAATAGGTGACAGATCATTTTTTTATCTTTTTATTTGATGGTCTGAATTGTTTTACGAATTAGTTATATTTCAGAAATTTGTTTAGAATAATAAAACTCGTGATATGGCTATTCTATGGGGTCAAAACTCTATGACTTTTTCTTTGCTCTCTTTGGTTCTCATTTGATCTCGTTGGCTCGCTCACTCCATCGCTTTCTTCCCATTGTAAAAGTATGTTTACAATATGAGTCGGGTTAAATATGTATAAAATTTATATCATATAAAAATGAATTGGATAGGTCCATGTGGATTTAATCATTTGCAAATTCGAGCCTGACGCAGCTGTAAAGAAATGGAAATTACGACCTACCTTGGAAGTTCCGAAGAGGCGGCGCTGCTCGTTTTGCCATGTCAGTTTTTAGTCAACGTTCGGCCAGACCTCGTCTCGTCTCGATCCCCCAAACACGAGGAAAAAAAAAAATTTCTTTCTCTCTCTCTCGCCAACTTTTCCGGCACTCGCCGTCTCCGATCGCAGCGATGAACCACCCCATCTCCGGCGCCGACCGCCCCTTCCCGCCGGGACCCGCCGGAAATGCCGCCGCCGCCGCCGAAGACCCCCGCGTCCCGCCGCTCTTGAGCCTCGCCGCCGTCCGCCTGAGGCTGGACTCGGTGCGGCGGCTCCTGGCGCAGTCCCTCTGCAGCAACACCCTCCTGAGCAAGGACCAGATGGACATGGTATCCGCGGAGATCGCGTCGGCGATCCACCGGATCGTCGTCGACGGCGCCGCCCTGTTCAGCTCCTCCCGCGGCTCCGCCTCCGATCCCGAGCCGGAGCGCTCGTACCCGAAGCTGCCGGAGCTGCCGGTTCGGAGCCCCGGGGACCCGCCGGCGGCGAAGCCGCCGGAGGTCGAGGTGAAAGCCGAGACGGACGAGGTCGAGCTCGAGCCCGATTGCGAGATCGTGGAGCTCAACGCGGCCAAACTCCTCGCCGAGCACGCCCACTTCTGCGACGTCTGCGGGAAGGGGTTCAAGCGGGACGCGAACCTGAGGATGCACATGCGCGCGCACGGCAACCAGTTCAAGACGCCGGAGGCGCTGGCGAAGCCGGAGAGGTGCGCCGACGCCCCCCGGAAGACCCGGTTCTCCTGCCCCTTCGAGGGGTGCAGTCGGAACAAAGGGAGCAACAAGTTCCGGCCCCTGAAATCGGTGATCTGCGTGAAGAATCACTTCAAGAGGAGCCACTGCCCGAAGATGTTCTCGTGCAACAGGTGCAACAAGAAGAGCTTCTCGGTGCTGGCCGACCTGAAGAGCCACTCGAAGCACTGCGGGCAGTCTAGGTGGAGGTGTTCCTGCGAGACCACCTTCTCTAGGAAGGACAAGTTGTTTGGGCACATGGCTCTGTTCGACGGTCACATGCCCGCGGTCGCCGGAGATCATGAGGAGAAGGCGTCGGCGTCTGGGGTTGTTGCTATGGAGGATGATGGAGATGAAAATGCCAAGGTGGAGGAGGAGGAATTGGGTGCGAATTCAGTTGATGGTGGTTTCTTCGAGGGGTTGCTTGATGGGTTTGGATCGCTTGATGGCTACACCATTCAAGATCTCTTGAATGGGATGGGCAATGGTATGCAGGGGTTTCCTGGGGTTCAACATTAATCCGGTGGATGCATTTATATTTCGTGGATTGTTGTATACGATGTTTCTGTAATAATATCGTAGGATGATTCTGTCTGCGGTTGTGTTTGTTATCGTTACTAATGTTGATCATCGTATAGCATTTGTGCTTACCTGGTCGATTCTTGATTTGCAATAAAGTTCCCATCTTTACTTAGCACACCATTCTAGAACCTGTGTTGATTGATTTAAGCTGGACACCATCATTTTACTGGAGTAATTAGAAGTGCCTTACACAATGGAATTTGCTGGTGTTGATTCAAGTGAGCTGGCGGACAAGTCCACTCCAAAAGAATCTCTTTGTGCACGCTGTCTTATTCTCATGCATGACTATTGATTGCAGTGTTCATTTTGATCTGCATTTGCTGAAGTGCCTGGAGCTTCCATATCCCTGTTTATGTGTCATATGACTAGATTTGCCTCACTTGTCACTTGACCGAGACATTGGGTAATCAAACTTGAGTAGCTATCTGCAATTACTAGCAATTTTTTCTCCTGTATTAGTAGTGGCTGTGCCTATTACACGAGCTAGCTGTTGTTTGATCTGGAATCTCACCATGAATGAGACAATCAGAACATGATTATGTCTTTTCTCTAGCTGTCTGAAAGTTTTACCGTTTGTCAGCATTGGGCTATCATTTGTCAAGCAACAATTTTGCTCAGATTACTTGTACTTTTGAAATCAGTCTGATGTATATATCAAGCACATTACTTGGTACTCCCTTTACATTTAAGTTGCATCTTACATGTGGAACTTGGTCAATGTGTGGGTCAAGTCAGGCTAGGCAGTGCTCTTGTAGAATGACAAGTCCGATGTTTGGCTCTGCTAACCTTGGTCCTCGGAAGCCTTTCCCAAGCTTGCTCATTGCTTGAAAACAAGAAATTTATGTATCAAAGTTCAGGCTTGGGGGGACCTGTTGAGCTGGTTAGAGCAGCAGTGTTTTTGAATGATGCATAAGATTTGACCAAGAAGGTACCAAGGGGGTACTGGTACCACCCCTATACTAGTCAGCTTCAAAAAGTGGCCTCCCATAAGCAAGATAATAGAAAAAAATTCTGCTGCGTGATTAATTTTAAATTGCACTGTGCCTAGGGGTCTTTCCCGAAGTAGCGATTGGACCTTAGAGATCCTAACCCATGATTAGGTCTAGCACTTAACCACATCAAATTAATAATTGAAGAACTGAAACCCAGTAATAGGAGAAATGTTGGTGGAACAACTGGAAGTGGGAATATTAGGATTTGATCTCCTGACTAGTGCCCTCCTACAAATTAGCCGTTTGTCCAATCATAAAATTCACATGCATCGTGTATTCAGCATGCTTCTTAAGATGTTCTTTTAGGTAAACTGTTTTCTGGCCATTATGGTCTTTTATGTGTTGAGACCTAATTTGGCACGCTACTATTTGCAACTCATGGATTGACTCTTGGTGTTGCATTTTAACAAATTTAAGTTTAGTTACTTGTATGTCCTCATAACAAGCTATAATTGATGCTCTATAATTGTTTTGTGACTGCTATAAATTAAGACTGATGCATAATGGCTTTCAATGTCATTTGCCATCTAAGCTGGAAACATGAAAAAAAAAAGGGGGTGGCAAACCTCTTCTTGAAGAGTGTTTAAATGACTGGAAGATCTCCTCCTTAGTGACCTGTAAGCTGCATTTGCTTGATCATTGATGATCTAATTGTTCGGAAGTGAACTACTGTTTGCTGATCACTGGATTGACGGAATTTACAGTATATGCTTAGCCAATTTTCGTACAGATAAGTACAGCAGTTCATATGCAGAAGCAATTGTTTGATGCTTTACATGAAAGAGGTTTATAACAATCTCTCTCTCTTTCTACATATGTACATAAATGTGGTATTGTTGAATAGTTCTGAAATTACTTAGTAGGCGGGACTGCAGAAATTTTTGCTCTAGCAGCCTAAGCTGCTGAATACTCAGCAGGTTCCTGCTGAAGTCCGAATTTGGACCTCGTTCTTTAGATGTCGTCTGGCAATCACTTCTAACACGATCGTTACCTTTGGCTATACATGTCAGGACACGGTTCCTTGCAGCTTGTGGTTGCGTTGGTTTTAAGGTTTGGTTGCATAGTAGATTTCTGTATCCATGATATACCTTTTCCATGTACTTGAACTTTTCGAGCATGCCTTTCTTCGCTGTCAATGGTAACCCTGGTGACTACCGTTACATCATCTATGGAGCACGTTGTCAGGTTCACATTCTCAGGGTCGAAGAACCTGGCGACTACCGTCACATCATCTATGGAGCACGTTGTCAGGTTCACATTCTCAGGGTTGAAGAACGAGAAGCAAATTGCTCTCAGGGCGAGTGGATTCCATGTTTATCTGTCGTCTGATGGGTAAGAGGATCTCTTCTTTTCTATTATAGACAAGGAACGGAGTCTGTAGTGCTCAAGCTCTTGTCACTGCACCTCTGAGAAAACCCTTCATGCGATGTGTTTACAAATGTTTACTGGGAGGTTTCATTAGTTGTAGTCGTTTAAACATTCTCACAGAAGCTTCCTGTTTACTTTCTTGAGAAACGTTCGACTGCGATCAGTGTTCAAACTCGGAGGCGACATCGCTCTGTTGAAAGGGATGAAGAAAATGACTGCAATGATTCAACAACCAGCAGGAGAGGGGAAGACAATGCTCGTGGGAAATACGATAAGCTCCTGGGAAATACGATTGGTATCCCTGGGAAATACAGTAGATCTCCAGCCAACCTTGTTCTTACATTTCTATTTACGCCACAAGTTCCTGCTCTTGAACAAAGATAAGCCCAGAATCTTCTGTCCATTCGCAGCTTGGAAGCCATATCACACGTTAACAAGCAAATGAACTGAGCCCATTCAGGAAGTCTGAAAGATTACATAAACCCAATTCATGTAGATCAATACTGTCATAAGAAATTGAATGTTTGGACTCACAGTAGAACCCACACAGCAAATGGTTGTGATGGTATCAATATATAAAGATCGAGTTTATGTAATAATTTCTCCCCTTCAGAATTTACCGAATGTACATTTGTATATCACTTAAGATTAATGTTTTGATTAGTGTTTGTAGTTCAGCGAAAATTAGGGTTCATAATCTCGTGCTTTCTGAAGTGGAAAAATTTCATTTGATCTCAACAATCATTTCACTTTTAACATAGAACATGCCTCACCATCTCATGGTTTAATGGGAGATTCTAGCTACTCATGCATACACACACTCAATGACCCTTCAAGGAAAACGTGATGTAGGGATGATTTGTAGTGAGATGTTGCCAACTTTCAATATCTCTTTAGTGTGAAAATCGTTGGTATTCGCCGGTAGTGAGGAGGAAAAATATTCACTCCCAACAAGGGGTGAGGCTTGCGGGTATTGACAAGTGAAAATAAAGAACACAATACTACTATGTGGCCCACAAGTGGATTATCAAGGATAGCCCTCATCGATGGAAGCAACCCTTGGCTACCATTTAAGGGTGAGCGATTCTAAGTTCTTTATCGGTTCCACCTAAAACCTGGAACCTACCTTCAATATAGGTTCTTCATTTTTTGAAACTTGAAACTTACTTAGGAACCTAAAACTTACCCTCGGAACTTGGAACTTGGAACCGATCTTGGAGCCTACCTTGTCACAGGTTTTGAGTCGGTTCCAGGGATCCGATGGGTTTGTTTTTTTTTTTTTCATTTTTAGTTAAACAAAACAAAAATGAACGTGATAATAATAAACAGGCTTGTCATTTATCAAAGAGAATACAAAATGAACAAAACTATCAATAGAATAAAAGGAATTATTGGCAAGGAATTCAACTAGATAGAAGTAGGGATGAGTGAATATAAATTCCTGTACAAGTTTCACTTGGAATTTGAAACCTACCAATTAGAACAGATCTCTCATTTTTTTGGAACTTAAAACACATATCCTAAAACTTGAAAGCTATCCTGTCATAAGTTCCAAAGTCTATCCAGGTCTCACTTATATTATTATATAAACGATTACAATAACTAATCATAACGTATATTTAAATACACGAAAAATATACATATTAATAAAGTAAAAATTTTAGTCATAAAATAGAAACTCGAACTAGTGCGTTCAGATTATACACTCATCATCAAACAACATAGAATATCGGAAAATCGCACGTAGACATGGATCGAAAAATATTAAAATTTATTTCAAATTATAGGTTACGGATTTTAAGTTCCAAGTTTCAGGTTTCTCCAACTACGATCTTGAAAATTACCTATTGAAATAAGTTTCTTATTTTTTGGAACCTGAAATCTACAGGTTCCACTGATTTAATTCTCAGGCTTCAGCCACCCCTACTACTATCTAGTATCTACAACCACGGAGCTAGCCAGGTGGTCCAAGGCCCCCTAGTTCCATCGCGACACTCTAGCTACCCATGCAAATCCCACGTGCTCGAGTTGCGATCTCTGCCTCGCACGTACTGTAGAGAAACCGTGATCTCACTCGCGAGTCGCCGCATCGCCGTCCATTCTTGTTTCAGGAATGAATCGGAGGGTTGTTTTAGGCTTAGGCGTTCATTCATTTTGATATCTAGCTAACCCATGGGATCACACGTGCTCGAGCTGGGATCCTCTACCTCGCACATCTGAAGATACCCATTCGTATCTGCCACCTCCCGAAGAGAGAATAAACGATGGGGGCGTTGACTACGCAGGAAGACCACGCGCGTCCGCTCGCCGCATAAGCGAAGAAGCAGACGAGTACGTGTACATACAGGTCAATTGTCACCCTTCCAACATGTCTCCCCACCTATATAAAGTTTCGGGAGTAGGTTTCGACTATATGAGTGTAAAGTAGAAATAGAGTATATATATATATATATTTATATATATACAGATAATACGGTACCAACAAAAAATAAATAGAAGGATGACGGTCTCGATGTGATTTATCTAATTACATAATCGTGAACAGTATTTAGCATTATTTTTTTAAAAACATTTAGCATTATTATTTTTGGGTTTTTTTGTCAAAATATTATTTGAATTAATAAATACCATCAAAAACTCCAAACAAATACATACACGACAAATTTACTTTAAATTAGTTTTCTAACTATAAAAAATTTCAAATTAGTACACCTGTAACAAATTAATCTTCCGTTAGTTTTAATTAAATTTTATTTTCAAATTGTTAAATTTGATGACATGTATCAATGTTGGGTTTTACATATACGTATCAATTTAGAATTTTTCGTATTATGAATTCAATTTTATAGAAATTCAAGAAAGAGTTAATTAGTCACAAATAGATTAATTTGAGAAAGTAAATTTGTTATGGGTATATTAATATAGACATTTTCATTATCAAAAATTAGTTTAAAGTAATTTGGCATAGATGTACCAATTAAATTTTATTGTCAAATTGTTAAATTTGATGACATATATCAGTATTGTATTTTTTTGGGGGGTTAAAATTTAACGTTAGTGTACTTTTTTTGTCGTTTCAGACGGCATGTAGGCGTGCCATCGAACGAATAAAAAGGTAAGCAGAAAACAGAGGCAAGGAACCCACAGATTTACCGTGACCCACCGTCACCGTCGCCCGTTGCCGTCTCTATTTATATACATTTCGCCACCGTCGCCTTCGCACCCAACGATCGATCGCTTTTCCGGCCGACGAAACTTCGTGCGCTCGCGGGCACCGATCTTCTTCTTCTTCGCCGCTGCTGCTGCTCCTCTCCATGGCCGATTCTGTCTTCCATCACGTCGTCCGCGCTCCCGAAGATCCTATCCTCGGGGTAAATCTCACTCTCTCTCTGTCTCCCGCGCGATCTTCGTGTGTTTTTCGAGGGACGCCGGACGAGGAAAAGCGACGTCGCGTGCGGTCGCGATGATGCCGGCGGTTTTGATCTCCATTTCGCGATGCGTCCGGTCGGCTGCGGATCGCCTTTATGTGTCGAGGAGACTTGGCGGTATCGAGTTTGGTCGCGATGTTCGGCTGCGGCGATGTAGTTCTTGATAGTACGGTTTAAGGATCGAGAAGTCGTGCGAAATGTTTGATTTTGGGAGGTGTCGAGGTGTGCGATCGCCGCTCGTCGCGAGCTGCGTAAGATGCTTGATTGATTGCTAAGACTCGTTCGCGCAGCTGTTAGTTTTTTTTTTTTAATCTGATGAGCAAGTCGAATGCGCTGAGACGCTGCTTGCTTTGATTTGTTAATCTTTGGAGTTCCTCCGTGTTGATCGTTTCTTTTCTAGACTTGTTTTGTCTCATGCGTCTTGACTGCGAAATCCTTGGCCTATTGTGCTTGAACAGGTGACTGTCGCGTATAACAAAGATACTAGCCCAAACAAGTTGAATTTGGGAGTCGGCGCCTACCGTACGGAGGTAAACTATCTTCCATCTATGTCAATATGATGTATCTTGTTGGACTTAAGACATTCGCAGGTGCAAATTAGATACCCAGTGTATGTGTTTCATGGGTATGGATGTTTTTCCCCCCTTTTTTCTCCGTTCAACATCATATGAGGAAAATTTTCTGCCAATAATTTGCTTCTCTAGAGTGCAAGGTCATAGATTTTATTGATTCGAGCAATTATGATACAGCTCGTTTACTTCAAACGGTCTGCTCGATGATTGTTGCTAGCTAGTAGCTTTCCATAGTTATATAATGTCTGCCAGAATTCTTGAAGATGGGCAAAATGAAGGAAGTATGCTGAGAGCAGTAGCTTATATGAATGCTTCTTTCAGAAATGTTGTGTGGGCAGAATTGATATATAATTGAAAAATAGTAGATAATATTTATAATTTGACCAAAGGTCAGTGGTGGCGATTGTCGGCAGTCCCTGCTAGAGAGTGCTCAGGTTCATGCACAGCAATGGATAGGTTTTGCTTCAGCATGATATTGGATAAATACAAATTGCTGCTTGGTGATTTATGCTCTTTTGCTGGTGACTCTGTGGGCATTAACAGCCAATAAGCAGTGAATCCTGATAGGCGCTACCTTTTGATATATGATAGTTTGGATTGTCATCTCAAAACCAATCTTCTAAGGTTTCTGATAAAAAGATGGGTCTTTTTTTCTTTTTATGAGTAAAAAGAGGGATCTTTGTGCTTGTTACTCAGCTGCATAAGTGACTCATGAGCTTTTGTTCCAGATTTATTAAAGTTGCAAAAGTGGTGAATGTTTAGCTGATCTCAGGGTTGACTTAGTGCCCAGCCAGTTGTTCTTCTTAATAAGAAAATTAAATTGTTGGAAGACTGCATAATTTCTATCCTGATGCAACCTTTAGCTGTCTATCTATGTGAATGACAGGAAGGAAAACCTCTCGTCCTTAGTGTAGTCAGACAGGCAGAGCAGTCTCTTGTTAACGATCCGTGAGTTGTCTGCTTTTATATTTTCTGTTTGTAATGGAGTTTAGGCCTATCACTGTGATTTGTTGATTGTAAATTCGTTAATTCAGATCACGTGTGAAGGAGTATCTTCCAATTATTGGATTGGCAGAGTTCAATAAATTGAGTGCAAAGCTCATCTGTGGTGCCGACAGGTAGAAAAGTTCACTTAGCATCATATGTTCGACGTAATTCGATCATTTGACTAAATTCTCATCTTAGTTTTACTTCCTTTGGGGGTTGCACCTTTTATGCTGTTGAACAGCCCCGCTATTCAGGAGAACAGGGTCACCACTGTGCAGTGTTTGTCAGGCACGGGATCACTGAGAGTTGGTGGTGAGTTTTTGGCAAGGCATTACCATGAGGTATAGCACTATTTATTTATCCATTTATTCATTTTTCACAGAATCAAAATAACTAGATGATACACTTACTAAAGATTCGTCTGTTAAAAACATTTGCTTGGTTTTTGTGCAGCGCACAATATACATTCCCCAACCGACCTGGGGGAACCACCCGAAAGTTTTTACTCTTGCTGGATTATCTGTAAAATACTATCGATATTATGATCCTGCAACACGTGGACTGGATTTCCAAGGTGAGTGAACTTTTAGCTAGCCTATTACTAAGCTCTCTCAGTATATTCATATATAATCGCAGGCAGATATGCTCATTTGATTGTTTTGTTGATTTCATGGATAGATTTCTTTTTCTAGAGTATAACAATCTAGTCTCTAATGTGTTGTAGGCCTGCTAGAAGATCTTGGGTCTGCCCCATCTGGGGCAGTTGTCCTCCTACATGCCTGCGCTCATAACCCAACTGGTGTTGACCCAACTGTTGAACAATGGGAGCAGATAAGGCAGTTGATGAGATCAAAACAGTTGTTACCTTTCTTTGACAGTGCCTATCAGGTAGGTTCTCTAACAGATTAATATACTTAGGATGGATACATCATTTTGTATGAAACAACTGAAGAAATTCTTATCTTGGTTTAAAATTCTCTCTTGAAACCCTAGGGTTTTGCCAGTGGAAGTCTCGATGCTGATGCACAATCTGTTCGTATGTTTGTGGCTGATGGTGGCGAGTGCCTGGTAGCACAAAGCTATGCGAAAAACATGGGGCTCTATGGAGAGCGTGTTGGAGCCCTAAGCATTGTATGATCTATCCTGTCCTTTTTCAACTGTTGAAAACTGACGCAAAACCATGTTTCATTTCCAGTAGATAATCTATTTGAAAGTTTGCTTGCGTGAATTTCACTTTCTAATATAGCTTACACTTTTGTAAGTGAAAAATGACAGAATGACTGATTTATTTTTCATGTCTATATTTGAGTTGAATATTGACTGCTGGTCCTGATGTTTGACCTCCCATTTTAATCTATAGGTGTGCAAAACATCTGATGTTGCTGGCAAGGTCGAGAGTCAACTGAAACTTGTAATTCGGCCTATGTATTCTAATCCTCCTCTTCATGGAGCCTCTATTGTTGCCACAATCCTCAGGGACAAGTAAGGAGTTGATTTTTGTGCTGACACTACAAGTGCCCTGCCATAACTTGTATTTCAAATATTCTTTATATGCTCAAAAGAAGTTGACCAATTTACTTCTCTGACCACTGATTTCTCTTTATTTTTCTTTCTACTCTGGTGGCTTGTGCTAAAATACAGTTCCTCAAGTGTCAGTCCTTTTTTGTCTTTTTTTGGTGGGAACTAGAAATATGGTTTCAGTCAAATATGTCTACCTGATATATGCAGGGACATGTACAATGAATGGACTATTGAATTGAAGGCAATGGCTGACCGCATTATAAGCATGCGTCATCAACTTTTTGAAGCCTTGAAGGCCAGAGGTGGGTGCTTTTTTGAAGTTTTATGTCTGCTGAATTGAACTTGCTCAGCTATGTCAATGTACTGTTGTTTAGCTTAATACTCTTAGTTGTTTGGTTATGTCAGTCGTCGCTTCTGTGTGTTGTGCACTGCAGTCATTCAATGAACCTAAATTAATTGAGCCAGCAAAACCTGTGATTCCTCCCTCCTTGTCTATCCCTTCCTCCTGAATGTGCACAATATGTCATGCATTTTGGCGGCCAAGCGAGACAGCATCTCATGAATTCCAGTGGGGCAAATGTCTCCACTAAGGTCTGACTTTTCTTTTACTATCATATACTTTTTTGGGTGGGTTCACTTCGCATCTCTTTGCCCAATTTAACTCAAAACTCACTCATACTATAACTATTACTTGCTGCTTTTGTTTGCAAGAGGAATAATTTACTGATGCAATCAGATTATTCGACTTACCAAATGTGTTGATTTTTCCAACTACATCTTTGTTTCATAGGTTTATGGAATTTTCATAGTAAAATGCTTATATTTCGCGAGTTTACTGTTAGGGATATTATCTTATCATTTCATTGCATCTAATGCCAGTATCCCTGATCGATGCTCCTGCATTTACAAATATAGCTTCTCATATATTTTGTTGATGAAGCTGTAGTAGGCCTAAAATTGCCTGGTTTACCTCAGACTCTTTTAAGAGTGAGCTGGTTGGATGAAAAAAATGTTGTACGCTGACTCTAACCAACACGGGGGAAATAGTTTAGAATCAGTATCTGTAGTTCCTAATTAAACCATTTTAAATATGTTTGAGCCTGCCTGAGTCGGGTATACTTATGACATTGATTGCATTTCACCATTTTTTTATTTTTTATTTTTTATTTTTGGCATTTCTGCACTCTACAAGGCTCAAAGGTTACTGTTTTTCATAGGCACTCCTGGTGACTGGAGTCACATAATCAAGCAGATTGGCATGTTTACTTTCACCGGACTGAACTCGGAGCAAGTTGCATTTATGAGGCAAGAATATCATATCTATATGACGTCTGACGGGTAATGTATTCTATACCCTGTTGGTTGGTTTCTCTTATACTCGACTATTCCTTCCGTTCGCAGTGCGCCATAGTTGCTTTACCAGTATGCCATCATGATTCCATACTTTTACCTTGTCTGGCACCTCCCATTATAAGAGCATTCTCATGCTTTGTTTTTTTTTTCCTAGCAGTATGCCCTTTTCCACAAGTGCTTCCTCTGAAGTTTCTTTGGTTATAACCACTGATTAACATTTAAACTACACTCTTCAACGTGAAACCCAACACTAGAACACGATTAGTGTGCGCAAAGTCGAAAGGAAATCCATTTTTTTCTCATAGTTTTTTTTCTTATATTAAACGTGCAGGAGAATCAGCATGGCAGGTCTGAGCTCGAGGACAGTTCCTCATCTGGCTGATGCCATCCATGCGGCTGTTACCCGTGCTTCCTAAATGCCGACAAGCATGATTGTTGTAACCGTGCACGTCCTTGACCGGGACGTGATTAGTTCATTGCAATTTTGCTAAACTCTTGCTTGTATCGGGTTTGAATAATCTGGCCCTGACGACGAGTCAGGCATTCGAAACGTCCTCTTTTGAGCTGAGAACCGGAATTTAAAGACGTGTTATTGGCAGAATATTAAGAATTCCCCGTCAATTTGAGGAAAGACTAAATGAGATGTGATGCCAAGTTGTTGGGTTGTGCATTCATTTTCTTTTCTGTCACGGTCAGTTCCAAGAGGAGACATCCAAATTTGCGGCGATCAAGGGCTTCCTACTCGCAGGAAGGGCAAGCCTGGGGTAGGATTTTCTCGTCCCTTGCAAGTTTACTTGCCTTTTGCTAGTACCGGTAGAGGTGGTAAATAGGTGGGTCAAGTTAGGTTGGGTTTGAGCAGGTTATAAATAGGTTCAATTCAAATTCACTCATTTAAATCGTATAAATCAATTTATTTTCTATATAATATGAAAGGCCATTGTCCAATTCAACTCCGGACTAATCCACTCATTTTTTTTTAAATTATAGCAACCTAAGCATTTAACAAATTGGAATTATATAAAAAAATAAAGGAAAAATATCTAGACAAACTTTGCGCGACTCCATCCCTCCTTCTGCGCCAGCACCCTCCTGAATCGTCGCAGCTGCCTGGCCACCGGGTACACCAAGCTCTGCTCCCGATGAATCCCCATTTCTCACCTCCGCCCTCCGCAGCCCCCGGCTAAGGCTCCGGCTTGAACAATCAACACTCCGTTCTCCACAGACCTCGGCCTCGTTCCTCTGATTTTTGGCCATTAAAGAGACCCTAGATTTCAAAGAATGAACAACCTCAGCAACACGCATACATTGCTCGATCAAAATAGACTTCGAAACCTCGAAGCAAGAAGCGCTAGCTAACACGGTGCCGTGATAGTACTCATATCCGTTGTCTTATTCGAATCAAGATAGGCTGCTCCTTCAACGGCTACTTCCGGCGCTCCTTCGCCCACGTCCAGCCCCGCCCTTCTAATATCACCAAGAACCAGTTGCTCCTCGAGCACAAAGCTCGTACGAGACACGTTGTCCCTCATCCTCGTACTTAGGGGCATGATCTAATCCAAAAGCGCCCATTGTCAATTCAAAAAAGTGGATCAAAAAACTCGAAGCGCCAAACAAGAGGTTGAGGCACGAAGGAGGCATCGAAAACTAGGCGGGAGGAAGAGAAGACGACGACTAGTTAGGAAAGAGCAAAGAGAGAGAGAGAAAAAGTCTGCACCTTAGACTCTTTGGTAACTTAACAATTTCTATTATTTTGTTATCGGGAGAAAATTTAAAACAGAAATTCGTTCGATAAAATTTTTGTTTACCGTGAACAAATTTTTATTTTTTATTTCCTAAGTAGATTTGGAGCAGTTCGAAATAAATAAAAAATTCATTCTTTGTTTCCGAAACAATTTTAAAATCAAGCCAACTTATTTTCTCTCTTTTATTTTTATTTTTATTTTGTTTTTCTTCCTTCTTTGTTTTTTCTCAACCGCTAGCGCTGCCACCGTTGCCATCCACCGTCGCCGGTCCCCAGTGACCGATTGGGCAAGATTCACGAGCTTGTCAAAGGCTCACCAAACCAAGGCAAGCTCGCCGATGGCCAGACGGACCTCACCCGAGCCTCTCCTGACCACAAGCAAGCCTCGCCCATCTACCGGCAAGCCTCGCCCAACTGTCGGCGAGGCTCGGCTAACAAAGTGCAGCTTTGCCGAGGGCCGGCGACGCGCTGACGAGGTTGCCAACTTTCATCCCAAGGCCGGCAACCAACAAACCTTGAAAGAGAAGAAGAGAAAGAAAAGGACAAAAAAAATTATTAAAATTATTAAAAATTCTTTACGAAAAAAATAAAATTATTAAAAATTTATTAAAAAAAATATTTGCATTAGAAATTTAATAACGATACCAAACACAATTTTTTCTAAAATTGAAATTTTGACAGTTATACCAAACAACTTAAAATAAATAAAAATTGTTCCCGAAAATAAAATAAAAAAAATCATTTTTGATCAAAAATTATTCCCGGAATAGAAGTATTATCAAACGTGCTAATGGGTTGAAAATGGATTCTAAACTAAACTTGTTTGGACTCATTCATTTTAGACCTTAAATTTTAATGTCCATAAAAAGTAAGTTCTTCAAGATTTGAAATGACCATATTAACCCAATTCAAAAGAAAAATAGATCATATATGAATTTAACACCTATTGAGACTAAGAAACATCAAATTCATCTACTTTTTAGTCTGTTAAAACAAAACAAAGTAACTCTGTTTTCAGATGTTCAACTAGAGCTCTGTCCTTAGACGAACTCAACAAATGACCTGGCATGACTTCCACAATTGGATTCATTGAGGATGCAGTCCATTACATCTCAATGATAACATTTCAAGCATTGGCAATTTCCGTAGATGTACTGCATAGGAGTTTGGCATTCTTGCCATTTATAGAACGACCAACTGACCAGAGGCAAGCCGTAAGCAAAGTGACCTGACTATGACTCAGCGTCGCAAGCCCAGAGAGGCGAAGAAGTGGTTTCACTGAGGAGCACATTGGACATTTCAAAGACCGTAAAGCTCCAACTACCACCAAGATAGATACCGAGAAGGATAATTAAAAGCTCAAAAACTCTGATTCCTTCAGTAAAAGAGTACAATAGATACAGACATTCTCGTACAGTTCTCGGCCAGAGTAACTTCGCAGCAAAAGAAGACAGATTGCCGGGAGGATCCAAGCAATTCTACAAAACCGGTCCAAAATTGATTTATAAGTTTGGTCCTTCAACTTCCATTAGCCTACCTTTTGAGATTTGTTTGCACGATTAAAGCCAGAGTCATTCCCTCTCGAGCGAGCATGCTTCCCACCTCTAAAATGTCTTCCTCCTCTGAGAGGAAAAAAGTTCTATCATTACAAGAGAGAGAGAGAGAGAGAGAGAGAGAGATAACTGCGCCAGGTGCATACTAACCTTCCTCGTCCACCCCTACCATCCCGAAATTTGTCCTGGCTACCACGAAGTTGGGCCCAGTACTCCTTTTCCACCTCACCTGCAAGAATGAGATTAGCAGATCGTACAAACATTGTGCAACAATTTGCAAATTATTGCATTTTCACCCACCTATGTGAAAGTTTCACATCAGAAAAAGCTTAAGATCTAATGCTGATGAAAAGAATTGAGACCTAACAGACTATCGAAAAATTTGCATCTGCTCAGGCAATAACATCATCTGAAGAATTTACCAAAAATTGGAAAAGAGATCAATTGTGCAGATTTAAACAACTCAAAGATAAATATCAATTAAAAACTTTACATCTAACCACAAGACAAAGATACCATCTCATCATGATGAGGTGTTGGCAAAGGGAATTAAGAAAAGGCTTTAATCAAAGAGCATATCCAAGTCTATTTTACAGTTTATTACACATAACAAAGACTTACCAACTTCACAGTTCTATCACTGAAACTATTAGTATTATACTTCCATAGGGCTATACCTTCAGTCTTGAAATTGCAGAGGAAACTTGAAATAGACTCTAACAAACATTTGTATCAAAAGGAAACTAGATGAAAACTCAATATGGTATGTGGCCAAAAATTTTTCCATGAGAATACTGTCATCAATGGAAGGAAACAAGCAGCACTAAGAAAAACGAAAGTCACTATCTACCTGTAACAGGTTCCAACGTGGCAATGTAGTTTTTAACAGAAAGACCCCCTTCTTCAGCAAGAACTGCCGCAGCGCGAGCTTTTTGAGCTGCTTCAGGTTCTTCAAACCGTATGTGACCTGAAGTATCTCCCATCTTGAAGTCAACATACTTCAGAAACACAGAACCATCACAAGTAGTTAGATAAACGGAATAAGATTACTACATCATTCAATAAAAGAAATTCTCCTGTTCAAGGAGCCACTAATTAGATGACCAAAGCATTATCAGGCTACTGGCCTTTGCATTTAAAGAAAGAAAAGCAAGGATGTCTCCAGCTTTAAAGGTAACTGAAAAGTAAACGCAATAATTTCCTCTTATTAATCACAACTAGATAAGCAAATCAGCGCATCTCCACAAACCAGAAAGAACTAGAGAAATGAGCGAAGTACCTTAACAGTGCCAAACCTCCCAAAGACACTCTTCAGATCCTCACGCATCACCACATCCATGTCCTTTTTAAAGGAGGTGGAAGATCTCTCCTTCTCTCCATCTTTATGTGAGGCACCTTCAGCAGACTGCTCTCCATTGTCACACTCCTTTTTGCTACTCTCTAGACCATTATTTTCACCTTCTGTTGTATCTTTCTGCAGCCCAGCATCATCATCGACATGTTCTGATGCCGTCTGATCAGCTTTAGCATTGACATTCTCTGAAGAATCTTTAGACCCGTCAACATTTGACCCATCTATGTTATCACTTGCTGCTGGCTCATGAGTGTCATTTTCCCCAGCAGAACCATCTTCTCCAATGCGCTTCAATGTGAATGCAACAAGTAAGCCTTTTGGGTAGCTGCAACCATAAGAGAGTGGATGTCATCATGCTCAATATATCTGAAGAACGTAGGAAATAGAAAACACAAACGTAACCTCTGCAGTCAAGAGGCAATATCTTACTTCTGCTGTGGATCTGAATCATTCTTGTTGTTTGAACTCATGGGAGGAGCATTCTCAAAATCTTCCATCATTTTTGCTCTTTCAGCATCAAAATCCTTCCTGAAGGGCATGGAGGCATTAGCCATACATACAACAACATGACCTCATCTACAAACCCAGCACTATCAATTCAACAGATCCTTCAACAACACAAGACATGGGAAAAGGTGCTAACAGCTACAGAAGGGGATTTGCCATTCAAATTGAACATTACGGTACAACAGCCAGCTCTAGACCCTCAACTGTATCAAGCTAATGTCTCTTCTAGCAACTACAGTTTACTAACACAGTTTACCAAATGTGGATAGTCTCTCTTTTCCAGCAACTGGATTGACAAAAGATATGGAGACATGGTTAGGGTGCGGGATGCCAGAATCTAGTCACTCCTCAAATCTCAGGACTATGATGTTCCAACACCAAGCACAAGTAAACTGGTGAAAAGCTTAAGAAATTTTCCAGCGAAATATGTAAACTACAACGATAGCATGAATACTCATCGCATTTGCCCAACTTCCCAGTGTTAATAGTAATTAGTCACTCATAAAAAGATCTCCTGACTATGATAATCTAACACCAAACAAGTAAAGTCCCGAATATCTTACAAAAATCCTCTCCAAGCGAAGTATCTAAATCACAATGTTAGCACAACCATCCATCTCGCTAGCACAAATTTATTTGAGTGCAAAGAGAATGACAGTGCGATGTATCTTTTCACAAAGTGCCCAAAATAGTGCAACGATATATGAGGAAACTTCAAAGTTTCAAAACTAATTGAAGCTTTTTAAAACCCATAAGTTGGCTTCTTAAATAAGAAACAGACTGCAAATGGCACAGGTCAATTCCTCACACCACCAATTACAAACCACTTCATGCTTAGGCCACCCACTTGGGTCTTATCTGGTTCATGAAATTGTGAATTTTTCATGGCTTGGGATACCAATTTAAAGTGGGCTTCCTCATCATAGAATATAATAGGAGCTTTTACACTCTAGCTGAAAACTAGAATTGATAGGTTGTAGAAGCCATTACTGTCAAGTCAAACAGCAAATCGAGCTCTACAGATTTATCACAACAATCAACCCTTGGGTAGTTTTTCTGAAATATTTATCAAGACATCTCCAAAAAAAAAAAGTTCCACAGATGGTAAACTTACAGTGAACTAAGCACTTGCATTTCATTACTTGGTCCATCATAGACCATTCTTGTAATTATAGACATATAAAGTTACTAGAGCTTATGCTACACAATCCAATAGCATGGAAGGTAAACAAAGATCACTAAAGTAAATTCCCTCTGAGACACTGACAGAAAAAACTTACTTTGGTTTTAGCTCTAATTCAACTCCTGCATAAGCCAGACTCTCAGTCAAAACCCTCTCAGCATCTTCCTGGGTTGAGAATTCAACCAAAGCTGTGCCACAAAATACCCTTTTGTCTGCAACATGGCGAGGTAACCTCACACTATTAACCTGAAATAAAGGGACTCAGAACCATGTCCACATTCACAAATTTAAAAAAAGAAGGGCACTATACAAGACCCTAAAGAAAATGGAAAAGGTAAACCCAATCGAATGCATCATAACTTATTTCTTCAAGCTCTAAATTCTACTTTGCCCTATATCTCACTATGTCACAAAATATGGAAGATCTCAAACAGAATTAGAAACATCAATTAACTACATAGGCATAATAGTCACTTGGTAATCATCCAGCACATGCATAAAAGCAGATTTTGCAAAAATTCAGAAGGTCAAGTGCTTTGCAAAGACCCGGAAGCCAAACTCTCACTGTAGTCAAAAGCGCACAAGGTGCACACTGAAGCGCAGAACCAAGGTAGGCTGATGATTTTTCACCTCTGTGATGTCTAGGCAAGAGCCTTCAACAAGCCAGATGCTTTTCTTGCCTAAGCCATCAGGTGCACAAGGCGCCAGGTGCTCACCTAATGCAAATCATGGGTTATGGAAACCCTAGGGAATCTTTCTTTTTAATGACATTTATCCTTCTATTTCAAAAACACAGACGGAAAAGAGACCCAAAAAACTAAATTTATAGAATTATGTAATACTTACACCTAGAAGAAATTTGTGTTTGACTTTGTTTTCTTCTAAGTTTTATGAGATTATGATTGGGTTACTTTTTCCTCCATCCCTACAGCTAAGTGCAGAGTTTTTTTGCACAACATTTATTTACACTTTTGATATTGTTCAAAATCTATATATACAAAATTTATTCTTGTGTAAGATTAGATGCTAAAAATTTTTGCCCAATTGCGCCTTGCTTTGCTTGGGCGTGCACTTCTTTTTAGCCTCGCCTTAGCATTTTAGGTTGCCAGCACCTTAATTGTGCTTTTCGCATTAGACTACACTGACTCTGTAAGTTAATCCAAAATTTTACATCCCAAATGGTTTAACCATCCAAACCAACAGACTTGACCAAGCCAAACTTCCCAATTATAACCAGAGAAGGGCATAAGCTGCTCAAGTTATTTTTTAACATTATTGACTATAGCAGCTTTCCACGTGCTCAGGCAACAGATAGGATAAGCATGCTGCTCTAGCATTATCTGTGTATGCTAGAACCTTGCTCTTTCAACCACTCCAAACAGAAAGGAGAACCAGATAACCACCGAAAATAATCAAACAGGATCATGGAAACGCTCCTTATTCAACCAACAGAAATGAATAGATCTGGTAGAATGAGTACTACATAAAACTCGGGAATGCGAATGTGGGAACCATGCCAAGGGATGAGAAATGCTAACTCCCAAAAGAGATGCAAACAGAGAAGTAGGAAGGCTGTATTCACCTTGGCAAATTGAGCGAAAAAGGATTCCACATTTTCCAGCTTTACATTATACTCTAGTGGTGATGCGGCAATGGTTCTTGTATCTACTTGCTCAATCACCTCTTCAGCTTTCAATTCAGTGGTCCTACCAACTTTCTTCCCTGAGAGATTAAGAAAACATAAATGCCAGAGCATGTGCAATACCCTAGCATCACAAAAAGATTCTCTGTGATCCTACGCTTACAAAGGTCATTCTTTCCCTATCCAGAAAGTAATTTTAAATGCATCCAAAACAAAACATATAGCTTCATATATCCTCATTAGTTAGTATGTAGGATCACAAGCAAACCTTCTATACCCCTCACGACATCAACATGTACACTCAAGCTACCAAAACCTAGGGAAAGATATTCCAAAACTAATCGCAGCACCATCTCATTAACAATCTTACACACTAAAAAGACCCCACCACCCAAAAAAAAAAAATTATAATCAAAGGGTTAAATTGTAATGAAAAAGAGAGTATCCACAAAGAGAAACTCACCATCTTCGGAAATTTTAAGGAACTCAGACTTCCGAAGGACATCGGCCACCGCCTTCACCGTTTCCTCCGGTATGTCTTCAGGCTTCAGGTTCTCCAACCCGAGATGGCCTCTCATCCGCGTGAACGAGCAAATCAACGCTAAACTGACCACTGCAGCACAGTTAAGCTCAACACCACGGACGAGCGGAGAACTCCCGACTCATCGAAACCGACCAAAATCTCGCAAGCGCCAAAAAAGGAAAGGAAAGTAAAAAAAACAACGCGAACACACGACCAGAGAATGCCATAAGCTGAGGAGGATACTCCCGTCTTCACTCTCGCCCATCGTCTTCTTGAGAAAGTTGTCCCGCGGGAGATTGCTGTCGCTGAAATAGAACTCCACCTGCGCGTTCCAGGCAGATTTTCAGTAGCGGCTTTAGGCGAAGCGAAGCGAATCGAATCGCCTTTTCGAAACCGAAAAAGGCGGAATCGAGGAGCCCGTGCGAAGCGAACCTGGCGATGGACTTTCTTGGCTACTTCTTCGTCCAGCGACGGCGACGCCATTGATTTTTTCTGCTTCGTTCGGTTCTTCTCGGCTGCGTGATCGGAGGAGGAAGGCGGAGATGCTCGTCGACGGTGGGGTTTTGCAGGCTCTGGAGAAATGGAGGTGATTTTTATTAGGGTTTTAGGGAGCGGCTGGAGAAGATAAAGGGGGCTTTCGGACCGGGTTCGCTTCCGAGCCGAGCGTAGAGCCGGTTCGGTTCTCCGTATTCCGGTTCGCTTTGGAATTTTTCTCTTTTTCTTTTGGGAAAACGAGGAAATAAAAGGAAAATGCAATGTCGCCCTTTTAAAGACATCTTTGGAAAGTTAAAGATATACTGCTCATTGTACCGAAAAATACAAATATCTTTATTGACTTTGTCCGAACAAATTTATATTTTCATGAAAGCTACATTAAACTTCAAATATCGATGTTGCTACTTAATTTGAGATCTTCAGTATTAAATAAAAAGCTAATTTTCAAATGAAAGATCTTAGGCTATGTTTGGTCGTCCGGATTTTTAATCGGAATAGGATTAGATAAGATAGGATATGAAATCCTAAAATTTTTTTATATCCTGTCCATTGTTTGGTGAATCGTAGTATTAAAGTCGGATATATTCACATTATATCATATATATTTTTTTTATATAAACAACGTATCTTTATAAATGAACATAAATATTCATAAACAAAGATGGTGAAAATCTCTCGTAACTTTATTCCTTAATTTATTTTTATTTAATTTTCCTCTTTTTTATGTTATTTTCTTTATTATTTATTTTTTCCCATTTCATCATTCCTTAATAAAATTTTATCAAATAGTAAACTGTACTAATATACCTAAAATACAAAAATACCTAAAATATATAAAAAAAATATATAAATATTTAATTTATAGATTGAAAGTTTATTATAAGATAGAATTAAAGTTGAACATATAAATTGAAATAAGATTAATTAAAAATAACTTTTTATTTTTTATTTTAAACTTCTTAAATTAGAATTCAAATATTATTTATATTGAAATATAATTTCAATTTTGTTAATTTAATAAGTTTGTTATTCGAGAAAATAACTTTCCATTATAGACATTAGAAATTCTATCCACTTTTATTACACCTATGAGATAATTTTATCCCGCCTTATATCCCTCTTATATCCGACTTTATCCTATCTTGAGCAAGCATCAAATGTATGACAAGATAAATTATATCATATCCCGAATCTTATTCTGACTGCCGAACGTAGCCTTACAATTTTAAGATATCCATGTTAAAGTAACTACAAATTAGATATATAACAATTATCACATGTTTAAATATACATTAGATCTTTACTTAATCGAAATTTTGTTGGGGGGCATTGACTTCTTTTACCTTGAAACATTTGATACTTTTGCAGCATATAAATCTTAAACACATATATTCACATAAACACATAAGTTCACATGCTTCATTATTTTAAGATTTTGGTGGAGAAGTAAAAATTGCTTTTAACAGCCCTTAGCTATTTGACGATTCAAATCCTTTGGTCGTTCCAAAAGTAAAATGGCTTGAGGTTGGGAAGTGGGGTCCGGCCCAAATTTTGAAGTGAACTGGGTTCACCCAAACCATTAAATCTTTTCAAACTCTTCACGTTCCAAATTTAATTTTTCTTGCCATTTGGAAAAACTTATACAATGCATTGGATTTGATACTCGAACCACAATCAAAAGTCCGATTAGAATCGAGCTTTGCTTCCATTCTACATATTACATACTTTTTATGTGATATAAACAGTAAAGTGATACGATGATGTCACATATCCAATTAAATGTCGTATACAAAAAATAATGACAAAATCGGATGGCTAGTTAGGGGAGTGTAAAAATAACTTTGAAGTTTGATAGGCCTAAAGCAAAGTGGCACTCTGAGCTGCGAATGCACACAATCCACTCTTAAAATGATAGATTTTTTTTTTTTTTAGCTGCATTTGGAAGGGGAAGAAGTAAGCTTGCCATAGAAACAAAAAGACTGAACACGTCTCGCTTCTGATTCGGAGGCAAAGATGATCGTATCGATTCAAAATATGGATCTGGGTCTGGAAGATTACTAGGAAGACGGACGATAGTTAAGCTTTCAAAAGTCGAAGAAAGAGCAGAAAAGGTTTTCTAGAGCGATAGTGTGACGGAATCAGCAGATTCTGCAGCATGATCTGCAAAACTTCATGTATCGACCTCTCGTCGGAGTTGAATACATGGCAACCAATATTGAGAGCTAGTCACAAGAGCAGTCTAATGCATGCCAAACAAATACCATTAAGAAGGCAAGAAATTACTGCAGACCATGAATACAAAGCCGCAAGCCAAACATTGCAATAGACAGCTACACGAACCACTAAGCAGAGCAACAAACCGATGCAAACCAACACATTAACGTATTCTGCGGTGTACTGACAGTAAGAAAGAAAAACGGATGTAACCAAGAAAAACACTGCCGCGAACCCAAAAACAAACACCAAACTAGTATGGCCAACTCTAGAAACAGCACTAACGTGACAACCAATAAAATCAAATAACAGGGGGCAGAAGGTGCCTGCAAATAGCAAGCTTGTAACACCCACAGCTGATATAAGCAGTTTAAGGGCTAAAAGCGAATATGAAAAAGTTAGGATTCAACAAAGACTCTTTTCCATACAACTCGCAGGACGACACAGCACAAGATGATGTCTCATCAAGTTCTACAACTTAAATATTCAATCCACAAAAGATCGACAAAGTTGTATCTGTTAGAATCTCAATAGGACACATCTCATAAAATCACTTAAGCCTTTCTGAATCCAAACACTTCCTCTCTGTCCCGAGTGCACCCAGCATTTTACTATCATCCACAGTAGCTAGTTCCATATGGTAGGGAATGAATGGTTAAAGGATGGAGATCATTCATCTTTGAGGAAAGACTCCTTCTGGCCTAGGATCATAGCTGAACGACTAAATTCCCTTGTTGAGAGCAAACAACAGCTGACCACAATGCAGTAAAACATTCTCACATGAAGTCGTCCTCCAGTTCCTGTAAAGACTTGCTTGCAGAGGCAATTTGCTTATTAGATGTCATATTTTCAGCAACCATCAAACCCTTGTAGCTCCTTAGTTCTGCCTGCCTATCTTTTTCCATCCTCTCCATTTCCTCTCGTCGTTTCTGAAAAAATATTATACTCCATGATATAGAGCTATCCAAGAAGGCAAAGAAAATTTTATCCAAGTTACATGAACACATTTCAAAAAACAAGAAGTTACAGTAACAATAAAACCACTAGCACCCCTTTTAACCCACCTTTAACAAAATCAATGAACATGTGAAACCCTTAAAATAACATACAATGTGGACTATGACAAACGCTATAAAGCCACTAAATCCCAAGCATGACAGATACTGTGCAACAATCAGAGAAGAATGCCAAATTTCTTTGCTTTTCCGTCAAATAAAAAATATTATACAAAGTTCAACAAATTATGAAGCTACATAAGAATCTGCATGTCAACATTTATAAGGTGTGAAGGTTTCAGGTATTTCAGGTTAACAAAAAGTTTAAAGTGCATCTATTGCAAGTTTTAGATTAAGCAAAAGGTAGAAGTGAAACTCTATCCAAACACGCCCTAATGAAACAAGCATTGCAAAAAGAACAAGCTTCTGAAGACACGAGTGTTCACTGGAAACTTTCCTGCTTTTATCACAGATTCCTTTGACATTGAGAAGGAAAATATAGAATAATATCAAAACCTGAAAGGCTCTCTACCCATACGCCAAACCAAATATCTATCCCATATGCCAAACTCATGTAAGATCAAAACAAAGACTGCTGTAGTTTATTCACTACCCAACATGAGGTAAGCTGCTAAAATAAGGATTTCCAAACCAGTCCATGGGAAGAACCACTATTAAAGTCTCTTCCTACCACAGTTCCCTATGTTGCAAGTATATCATACTGAAAGAGCATCAACCTAAATGCAGCTTCAATTCAACCCCAAAGAAACGTTCCTTCTTCAAGCTTCAAAATCAAAAGTTTCTATGACAACTGATCAATCTGGAGAAACTTACAGTGGCACATCAGCTTTGAGGGACAGATGTTACATCAATATACAATGATGACTGAGCTAAAAATAGCAGTGCAGGAAACAGAAGAAAAAGTCTTTATTCAAAAACAGAAAGGATTTACTTTATCTCTTAGCTGTAGCTTTCTTTCCGCTCTTTCAGCTGCATTGACTGCCTCACGCTCAGCTGCAATCATAACCGACATATCAAATAAGCAATCTGAGTCAAAATGTTTATTTCTATGGCTGACAAGAAGTTAGGGTTGAATACCCAATAAAAAGGAAAATTCATACCATATAAAATATAGTACTCTATGGGGAAGAGTGATTAAACCTATACATTGACCATAGAGATTTGACCAATCTAGATGTATTACTGAACAGATACTCCCAGAAATCATAAAGTAAGTGACAAACATAAATTACCTTTCAAGTCAGGTTTCCTTTCCACTTTTGTCCGATTCAGTCTATTGACAACGTCATTAAGCCGTTTCTCAACTCTCACGGTGCAAACCTGATAGATTGTTAAAAAGAAACAATCTTTTAGAATCAAATATGAACCCAGTTCAGAAAGAATAGCAAGTTCAACAAACAATAGTTTCAACAAGAAGTATACACAAACATGCGGGTACAGCAAAAAAGAAAAAAAGTAAAAAGACTTGCCATTTTTGAACTGTGGAAACCAACTTGACCAACATCCATGGATGCTGTTTTCTTCAGATTTGCCCAAGGAGTATAAACGACATCAACATTGTTCACCTTGTTGCCTATGGATACAATTGACATGGGAACAGTAAGAAAAATTACAGAACGATCAGGAACAGTTCAAGATGTTTAACAGACATGCAAAATTCACTAACTCCAAGCAGGCCATAAATCTCAGATAAACAGTCTGTCCTTTAGTCTCTGATAGCTAAATGTAAAAAAATGCTTTGAGAATAATACAGAAAATGATAGTGGTGTTGGTACAGTGACAAAAACTGCAGGACATTTACCTTGGATAGAATTTGCTTTGACAAGCTGAGCGCAGTCCTCCAGCACACCTTCACTAATATCATCAATTGTCTGACCTTTGTGCATTCTCAGATATACATGAGCAGAGGACATTTTGTCAACATGGAACCTGCAAAAGACAAATTCATATGAAGAAAGTTTCACCTGGTGTTACCTTGATAAGAAAAGAAGAATCAGTTAGCTTCCTCTAAATTCATGGCAATCACTAGCTCAAACCACCCCATAAAAAAGTCAATAAATCTTCGAAAGACTCTCAGTGTTAGACTAGACAGAAAAACAGAAACAGTGCAGAGATCTCACTTCAGAATGAGTCATTAGCCAGGTAGTCACAAAAGACCAGACACATAATGCATTTCCTTGAAAGTCATAGATTCAGCTAGAAGTACAACACATGTGAATAAAAAGCCTTTCAATAACGTGCTTCGATGCTAGCAAAAGAAAGGGAAAAGGGAAGACTACTCAATAGACTAGAAATTCTCAGCATAATTCTTACTACATACACAGATTAAAATAGAGTTGCTAAAGAAAACAACAATCTTCTTGCCATTCAGATAGTTTGGCAAACAAAAATGCAACACCCTCTCCGCTGTATGAACCTATCTTCTGATGCATAAAGGAGGAAATTGAAGAAGAGACATAATTTTTAATTCTTCAGAAGCATAACTGTCAACTACTAACTCAGTAATCAAAAGATGCAGTGAACAGAGAAAGCTTTAAAAAGCCAAAGATGGGGAAAGGAAACACAATAGCAAGTACACAAGCAGCCTTAAATTGAAACAAACAGTGACGAGCTTTGACATTTCATAAGATACAGTTTCCATTCAAGCCAATACAAGAGTGGCAATATGAAATGCCAAAACAAGTTAATCCCGCCTATATCACCCTACTCATAATGCAAAAGGAGAACGTATTGTTATCTGCTTTTCCACATTGACCAGGATTCCGCTCCATTTCTTTCTCTTTCTTTCTAAAGCATCATGCTTTCAGCCTCTCTCTCTTTAATCTAATTCAACCCATTTTTTAAATGACCAAGATTCCACTCCATCTCTAAATCTTTTCCTTAACTATCATGCTTTCACCCTCTCTTTAATCTGATTCAATCCATTTTCCAAATTGACCAAGATTCCACTCCAAGAACTCCTTTTTTTTTTAAGTATCACCCTCTCTTTAATCTAATTACATCCATTTTCGAAATTGACCAAGATTCCACTCCAAGAACTTTTTTTTAAGCATCAGCCTCTCTCTAATCCAATTCAATCCATTTTCCAGGCGACGAACAGATAGTCCTCCACCGATCGCGACAAATCGCAGAACCACAATGTCGATACCAGCAGGACCACGACCGCCAGTCCCAACCCACTTAAAAAAATCCAAACTTTCGCCGCGCCGCGCCTTAATTTCACGAAAATTCCAGAGGCCCGATCCGAATTCGAGCGCCCCCCGACGATCACCGATCACCAATCGACGAACAAAGGACGAGGCGGAGGGGAGACACAGGGGGGGGAAGAGGGAGAATCGTAGTTACCAGATGTCCTCGGGGAAGCCGTACTTGATGAGCTCCTCGTTCTCGTACTTGTCGAGGCCCATGAAGATGGTGTAGTCGCCCGCCTCCGGACGGGCCTTGAAGTAGAACACCATCGCCGCCCGATCGCCTAGGGTTTTCTGCGGAGGAGGAGGAGGCGGGTAGAGAGAGAGAGAGAGAGAGAGAGCGAGCGGGGTAGAGAGAGAAAGTCAGCAGGTTAGCGTAGGAAGGCAGGCGGAGGGAGGAGTCGCTGGAGAATCTGACCACTCCCTCCTACCTCTTCTTTCTCTTGTTTTCTTCGCTTCGAGCTTCCCCTCTTTCTTTTGGGGAAATTGCAATTCCGCCCCTGCTCTTATCTCTATTTTGCAAATCGGTCGTCTAATTGATCTTTTCTTTTCTCTAGCATCCACCAACTTTTCGTTTTAAAAGAACAAGTGTCTTGGGTCTTTTTTTTTTTTTTTTTTAAATCTAACATACTCTAACTTTCAACTTATTTTCAGATTTTTACTTTGCATTTTTGCACAGCGTGGGAGTCGAACTCCACACCTAAAATCAAACGTCCCAACTTTTAACCCTCCGAAAAAGATGGAGAATCAAACTTGTCTTAGGGATTGTATAATAACTCAATTAGTTACGCCTAATGAGATTAAGCTTGTTTAATGGCTCATATAGAATTGACTTAAATTTTTTGAATAAGTCAAAAATCCACCTAATCTAGCAAGTAAAGGAGGAGTTACTTAATTCAGTCGGTGGAAAAGTAATTGATGGGGGGCCCTCTAATGTTGCGTGAGGAGTGCAAAGGGGATGGTTTCAAGAAAGGAAATTAGAGACGGCAGTCAAAATCCTCGCATCTTTTGTTCCACTCCAACTATGCAAATAGTAGATCATCCTCTGGCAAACCACCTTCGTAAACAAAAAAGAATGTAAAGTTTCCGCTCCGCCTCCAGAATTATAATCATTCTTGACAGCCCGAGACCATCCAAGCCAGCCAGCCAGCCTTTTTCGATCCTTGTCCGATACAGCAGCTGGATCCCCACCTTTCCAATGTGCTGATTCAGCCGAATAAGGCTCTTCAAAAGAGGGTGCCGGCTCCGAGCCGAACGGGCTTTCATTCATTCATTCATAAGGGTTTCTCTTTCGACCGCATCGTGGACAGGTAAGGAGATGGTGATCTTCTTTTACTTTAACCTTATCAAATTGAGCCATTACTCTAAGGTGACTCTATCCCTCTTTCTTACGATAAAGAGTTCATTTCATCCCTTGACAGTTGACACCATTATCAAGTTGGAGTTCATATCAATAAAACCTACCAATAGTGGTCTTTTCCCTATGTTTGATAAGAGATTAAATAGTATTAAGCTATTGATTTTAATTGTCATCAAATAATTTGTAAATTCTATCAACGGTTCAAGTTCAATTCTTAAGTTTCAGCACTTGATTTTCATTTTTATCAAACAAGCTCTTACTTATACATTTATTGCGATTTTAAATTATTTTAATGTTCCGTATTCATAAATCGAAAAATGTTCAGCATTAATAAAATCCTATGAAAATTGGTAAGCCCTAAATAATCTTTGGTGAAAAAACATGATTAGCAAATTGCATGTCTAGTAAATTGGTAGGAAGTTACCAAATCTCCTTAGAAATCACCGACTCTTTTAGTAAACTACTAATTTTTAAATGTGTGGCATACCAACTTTTTAAATTTACCAAATCTTATATGATATTACCAATTTTAGTTTTTGAGTTATTTATCATTGTTTCTCCAATAAAATTGATTACAGATTCTTATTTGAAGGAAAGTCAATATTTGAAATCAATCAAATGAACATGATGAGCGGCCCAAATAAGAGTTGCTAACATAAAGCCAGTCAATGGCTTCATCAAGAGTAAAAGTTGGTAGGTTATTTCACACTATAGTTCATAAGTTATTAAGTCGATAATTTGAAAATGACCTAGTCAACATTGATATGTGGCTCAAAGAAGAGTTGTATCCTAAATCTACTTGGTAATTTTATCGGTCAATAAGTAATTCAAATAAAATTGATGCAATAGACTTCAATAAAAGTTGTCAAGTCATTAGAAAGTTATTGATTTGGAATTAATGACATAAGTATCGACAAATGGCTCAAATAAGAGTTGGGTGATTTCACTGGAAAAAAGGTTTGTAACTCACTTAAGGATAATAATTTCCTATAAAAATCGGTAATTCAAACTATAACATAACTAAAAGTTGACAAGTCACTACAGTTATTAGTAATTTCTAAACAATTAAATAGCTGTTAGTAATTTATACACAATAACTAGTAACTTATTAACAAGTTTACATCATAAGGGATTTATCGGATTTTATTTTCTGGGTAGTGCTATTTCCAGCCTCTAAATAACTATATCTATTGCCTTTTACAGTAAAAACACAAAACTACCCTCGATTTTTCAATTGCAGGTTAAAATAATGGCCCCACTCCTTTTTCCTTTTTTTCCTTTTCTAAGGATAGTTACCGTGATTAAGTATTTCGGATATATGCATGTAAATTATCTTGCTAATAGTAAGGTAAAAAAAATTTCAATACAATATAAATCTAAAAATTCCCTTCATCATTGATCTTATAATAATTTATCAATTCTTTTGCTTCTCTTATCTCAAAAACTCACTTTCTTGGTGAAACTTTTATTAATTTCAATAGTCTAAAATATATATAAAGTCTCTTCATTTGCTATTTTAAAGAATTTATATTTTTTCCTTATTATATTAACAAGATACTTTTATGCATGTAAGATGTTAAAGGAATATGGGACTACAGTAAAAACATTGTGCACAATGACATATCTTTATATTTTTTCATAAATAGTTCATAGATAATATTAATTTATGTTAATCCAAAAATATTGATATTTCACTTAAATTTAAAAAAAAAAAAAATACTTTATGCAATGTTTTGATGTAATTAAATTTCATCTACTTAACAAATTATCTATAAATTTAATCAACGACGAAACTAGATTTCTTGGAAATTTCTCTTTTTTGGACAAAGCAAATTCTTATGGAAGTACTATCAAACAATTAAAAAAAAAAAAAAAAAACATAGCACCTTAATATACACGCAAACTCTACAATAAACAATTACTAAACATACGAAACTATTAATTATGATAAGTGAAACTTACATAAATATAGAAATACTAGAAAAATGGAAAGTAAATAAATTTGGGACCACCAATATAAATTGCAATTGAATGATAGAGGACAATTTTGCCTTTTTAGTGAAAATTGGGTGGATTTAGTCATATAGGGGGTGAAAATAGCGCCGCCCTTTTCTTTTTGCTAATAATATTTGGAAATTATCATTTAATTTCTTGTAATGAAATAATAGTAATGGGCACCCTCGAATCTTTCATTAAGAGGTAAAGGACTACCGAAGTTTTCTTCCAAGCATCTCAATTCTAATATATGGAGAATGAGGAATCCTGCATGTGTTCAGAAAGCTGATCTCAAAATGAAACAATTCATGCTTCCTAGCTTAGCAATACCATACACACAAAACACAAATTTCCCAGAAAAGGCAAGCCAGACTATTCGCCGAAGTTGCACAGGTTGTCGAATCCCATGTATTCATGGCGCTCGATCTTTCCGATCATGTTGGATAATCCGACCCCGCCTATCAAGAAGCGCAAAAACCACAGGAATAGCGAGCATCGAATCAATGTCTTTGATCTCTCAGAAAGACAGCAAGAGAGGATGAGAGAACGAATCGCGGAGTATTAAGATTGATGCTCACTCACCTAGCAAGATGGCACTGACGAATATGGTGAAGGACAGGATGAAGATGATTATGGACGCCCTTCCAGTTATGATTATCAGCTTCCTCACGATGTGTTGCCCAACGAAGGCAGCAGCAGTTGCCACGAGAATGAAGTACAAGGCTGCGAGATAGCATCAGATGGTATCTGAATCAGGATCAATGACACCACATACTATCACATCAAAGTTGAGTTGTTGAGTAGGTTGAGCTTTTCGGCGTTTGCTTCGACAGTTTCTGAAAATGGTCATTTAACAGTGCCTCAGGTGAGTTATCAGAAGCATGAACGTACCGTAGGGAACCGGAAAACGTTTCAGCAGATAGTACTCGACCACAGACATGGACGAGGAGTAGGTCATTCCGAACGTGGCAGTGGCGCTCGAGACCTGCACAACCGCGCAAAGATTAGCCAACAGTTCATAGTAGTTATATTTCTCCTTCCGTCTAGAAATTAAAGCGTGCCTGGCTAGTAAAAACTGTTCACACACTGAAAAGTCTAAACCAGATTTCTTCGTCGGATTCATTATACTGACGAAACCACTCAAACGTCGTGCTTTTCTTGACTTTCTGTTCGATGTTTCACAAAATTCTTGGGAGGAAGTTCACAAGGTTCTTTAACAAGCTCAGAGGTTCCAAAAGTTTTACCTCAGGGGGATGCCGAGCTCCAGAAATAGAGGACCCATGACAAATCCTCCACCGATTCCTAGTAGTCCGCCAATTATTCCGGCCAAAACGCCACAGCCGCAATATGCCAAAAGCTCGCGCACTTGCCACTTCTTACCCTTTTCTCCCTTCGATGCAATCACTCTCCATCCCTTGTACAAGCTGATCGCCTCGTATGCGTACACGCCAATCGAAACCGGGACCTGCAAGTTCATGGATTTTTAGTCTAAACCAGATCGAAAATGTCTCCAAATGAGCATTTAATTTGGAGTACAAAAGAACCGGCATTTTGCCGTTATTTACTTTCGGCTTTTGCATTAGAAACACTTTATTTCATATTCCACCAAACTTTACAGCAAATGGTTGCAATTTGCAACCACAAACTCTTCATTTTGTCATCACATTCACATCATGAACAGTTATTGCGGCACATCTTTATTAAGTGGGTCAAACATATCTGATTAGTGATCCGAAAGTCGGAGCACTAGAAACAAAAATCCTATAATTCAGGTTGTTAAGTACCACTGTTTATTCTTTTGTTAGAAGTGCAACAATGCCGGAATCGAGAGCTAAAGAAGTTCTTGTTTCTATGAAAACAGAAATGACCAAATGTACCTGTAAAAAGTTCAAAACCCAGTATGCTGTTGAACAGGTTGCTGTTTGGTTCTGTCAAATTATAATCCAGATTTCAGCACATGCCCTACCAGTCTTCTGTGAAACTAATATACTTGCCAAGAGAAGATGTGATGAGCATAAGATTTACCATGGAAATTTGCAGAATGAGATACGCGACCCAAACAAAAGTAATAAGCGCAACCTCCTTCCAGCGAATGTTCTCAAGTAGCGAGACCTACCAAAATCACCGGAACACAAGAAGGATCGAAGTTCAGATAATTAACATATTATACGTACTGATTTCAAACGGCCAAGGCTTTGCAAAACCTGCGTCTTCTTGGTGCTGCTCGCCGCTTGGGGAAGAAGCCTTTGCTCCAGTTGGGCATTGCTATCTTCTTCAGCTAAATCAAAGAAAAAGGAAAACTCAAGAGATGATTGGAGACGATGGTTATCTTATTGAATTGAACATAGTAAAAGGGAATGATTAGTGAACTCACCGCTCGACTCCAAACGTTTAGCTGCCTCCTAGAGAATCAGCATAGAGTTTGAAAATAATGAGGCCATGGTTAATAATACATACACCTTATGAAGCAATTCTCTGTAAAATGTCCTAATGCGTTGTCACAGCACTAGCAATTTTAATTCCAGGAAAAACTACCTCTTTCAAAACGGTTTCCCTCCTCCAGGTTTCTAAGGCTTTGAAGAATGCTTTGGTTGAGGTGCCTGAGGACAAATCGAGGGGCATCATTTGGATCGAACATGGAAGAACAGATTGAAACATAAAGAACGCTATATAAAGAACGCTATGTAATGTAAACGGTTACCCAATGACAAGAGAATGATCAAGATCGTAACCATCCAGTCGGCAAATATGAGGTTGAATACGACACCTATGCTAATGCCGAGCATAAGCATCGGCTGGATGAGCAACACTAGATCATAGTCAATTAGAGGAATGTCAAGGGTAGGATGTCTCAGCTTGAGGTTGTACACGACAGTCGAGATCGCCGCGCCCATGATCATGCCTGACAGAAACAACAATGCCAAACAGAAGTTCAAGTTCAAATTGACACTGCTCATGTATACCAATCCAAAGCCAAGTTCAAGCTAAAGAAGTAAACCGTTAGAATGAAAATAGTAACTCTAGTACCCATCAACTTGTATGAAGTTCGAATTTTTCGACTTCATGCGAAGACGGACATGGACTTGGAATTCATAATTTGTTTCCTTCACCATTTTTTGCCCCAAGTTCTACTTTGGTTTCCGACTCTTGTGCAGATTCTTTCCAAGTGAATTAGCATAATCACTCAGTCCTGACTACTTACACTTTGATATGGCGGTTGATGATTTAGGGTCGAACCCGATAACCAAGCTGAGCATGGGAACAAAGATGCCGCCACCGCCAACGCCACCAACGCTCCCGAAAGCCGCTCCAAAGATTCCAATCACAGTACCGACGACAATCCGCCACCCAAAACTCATCTCCTGCAGTGGAAAGATTGCAAGTTAAGCTACTTCCCTTTGCAAACATATTATTTGAATAAACGTAAATTGAACGGACGAGTCGATTTCACGAGCAAAGTTTCTATGTGGCCTCTACGAAAAAGTTATGTTCATGTAGAGCCACGCTTCAATCCACGGGTGAACAGTAAAATTACCGGCCAGACATGCTGATAACTAGATTGATTCGGCTTCCATAAGTAATCCACTGCTCGGAGAAAGTAATTGCTCTCCGGTTTTTCCATTCCACCGAGTCCCACAGACTCAAATCGGAGGCTTCTATCGGCTGAAACAAGCACTATGGCCACTAGAACTTGGAACAGTACCATCAGCACTAGTCGAAAAGATTCCGACCGGGTGCGAAACAAAGGCATTGCAGTTTCTTTATCTGCTAAAGGAGGCAAATGTCAAAGGTGAGGCAGAGAACAGGATCTCCTGAAAGTGAAGGTGGGGAAGCCGGAGAAACTATGACCGGGGCGAGAGCGATATATCGACGAGAAGGTTAGCAGACATGTCAATGAAAGACGCTTCTCCAAATGCAGAAACGGAGGGAGATTTTTTCTTAAGGAGTGACCCACCCTCCCTAGTCCCTACCACGGTTTGATGATACGACACGGGAAAAGCCAAAAGGCTATCTTGGCTTTCCAAGAACGTGATTCACGGTACGGCCTTGGGAGCCAGCTGCTCCATTGGAGTGGGAACCGAAACGAAAGGACCAAAGTTGATCTTTCCATTCATTAGCAAGGGGACAAACGCATGGTACAAGCTTTTTTGGCGGGGAGCGATTCACACTAGGGGAAAAAGCTTTTAAAGCAAACACCCCCCAAAAAGCAAAAGAGGAATCGTGCTTGACTGGAGATGATGCCGTGTTGAATTCATCGTCAGGATTCTGACAAGAGTTAGCGTGATGTCGCACTTGGAGGAGCATTGCAAGACTGTCATATTCAATTTCGACTCTGGGGGTTTTCGAGTTCGGGACAAGGACGAGTTTGGCTACATCTCAGCTTTCACTTCTTGGCGTTCTCGGTATCGTAGGTGATTTTGTATTCTACTAATTCGTTGGATAAGAGTATTGTATTTTCTTTCCATTCAATTAAAGGCTGGATGAAGCTGCAGGGACCTGTAAGGCTCATTGCTTCCTTTTGGCGAACAGGGATAGCGCAATCCAACAAATTTTACAAATTTCAGGCCAAACAACAATCTTCATTTCCGTACCAAGCGTACGGGAGTACTTTTTTTTTCTTTTTTTTAACTCGATAACCAAACTCAAAAGGGAAAGCTTTTGCGGAGATCAAACGCAACCTTCACATGCATTAGTCATTTCAAGTTCTTCTTTTAATTGATTCTCTGAAGCACAAAGAAATTGATTCTCTGATTCATAAAGAAGCTTCTTACAAAAGATGACAAAAGTTGTATGAATCAAATCGATACATCGCAGTAAAATTCAAGTAGATCAAAAGTTAAAACGACTCTAATGTTTGATTTGGGTCGAGAAAATGCTCTAGTCTGCAAAGCCCAGAAGTGGCACCAAGCAAGAGGCACATTTAAGTTCCCCGCAGAATGCTCTGTGGCCAGTACACAGACCAAAGGGACGAGAAAATGCTGGCAAAACAAATCAGACACTACGCATCATACTTGCAAAGGTTTTCGAATCCCATGTATTCATGCCGATGAATCTTTCCTATCATGTTGGATATGCCAACTCCACCTGACAAAACAAAATTCATATTTAAATTCCAAGGACAGTCTCGACAAAGAAATTGGAAGACAACAAGATACCAATGGCGATTTGAGTAGATTTTGAGTCTAGGGAAGAGCACAGATTACAAAAGAGGTACAGGTACTCACCTAGCGAGATGGCACTGACGAAAATTGTAAAGGCTAAGATGAAGATAATAAGGGACGCCCTTCCGAGTACCATAATAAGCCTTCGCACAATATGTTGTCCTACCAGAGCAGCAAATGTAGCGACCATAACAAAATAGAGTGCTGCATGACAGAGGGTAACGATTAATGCACAGAATCTTTTCTGCGTTTTTTTAATATTTGTAAATTAGTTTTGGGAAGAGTTTACAAGACCGTTGACTATTGAGATGTTTCAGCAGGTTAAAAAGATCTTCATCTTAATTCCATGGTGCAGGAACTTACCGTAAGGGACGGGAAAACGTTTTAGAAGATAGTATTCCACAACGGACATGGACGAGGAAAAGGTCATTGCAAAGGTCGCTGTGGCACTGGAGACCTGCAGAAAAGTAACAGAAGCAAAAGGCTGTAAGCAAGAGGCATGAATAGTGACAGAAGGAAAGGTCGCTGTGGTACTGTTGTCTCTGTTCTTACTACAAATCAGGTTGTCCTTAACCCCCAAAGCAAACACAGAAAGGAAATTTGATATTCCAAGTATTTTTCAGTTTTGCAGCATCCCTAGATATCACTCAATCAAGGCATGCTTGCATTTGGCTTGTTGCAAAGACTGAACGGTTTAGTATATGGCAGTCCATCACAGGCACCTCTAGACCAGAAACATGTTGCTAGTCTGTACTAAAGCTTCTTAATCAATTTTTAATTCAGTCTGCATAGTACTTAAAACAAATTCCTACATGAATTTTGGCAGGACAAATCCAAGTTATACTTTTGCATGCCATTCTAGGCCAGCAATATCAAAACAGTGGTTAAGACTTAAGAGTAGTATGCTAGAATCTAAGTCACATCATCTGCTATCAAGCTAGGACAAAAGAGAGGTCAGTGAACAAACAGTGACATGTGTTGGAATGATACAATAGTTATAACTTGATCCAAAAAAAGAAAAAAACGGAAAAAAAGAAAAGAAAAGACTCACCTCAGGAGGAACTCCCAGTTCCAAAAATAGTGGCCCCATTATAAATCCTCCACCTAGTCCAAGTAGTCCTCCTACTACTCCAGCCAGGACACCGCAAGCACAATAAAGGGCCAATTGGCTCACCTTCAAACCAGTGCCATAATCTCCCTTGGAAGCGATTACTCTCCTTCCCTTGTATAAGCTAACTGCCTCGTAAAGAGATACTCCAACAGAAACTGGAACCTGCATAGGTTGGGTAATGCTTCAAAATTAGTTACAACTTATAGGAACCAGTTATTTCCAGAACATGATCAGATAAAAAGTCAGGGGCCAACCATGTTCATGACTTATATCTACCTATCTATTGAAATTCAATTATCAAAACGTCAAAATTAGAGAAACAAACTTGTCTTAACGAACCTGTAACAGGTTGAGTACCCAGTATCCAATAGAACAAGTAGTTGTCTGAGTCTGTCACCAAGAATTCAATAATTGGTATTTGTTAGCCCCCATATCAATGCAGACAGAGAAATTTTCAGATTCAAAAAGTCTCAAGAGTTACTATAAGCAAGAACAAAACCTTGGCAATCTGCAGGACAAGAAATGCAGCCCAAACAAAGACAAGAAGTCCGAGTTCCTTCCAGCAAACGTTCTCAAGGACTGTATACTGCATCAGCACACCAGATTAGATACTTTAAAAAAAACTGTTGTGCTGATTATAAGGTCAGCAAAGTCACCTCCATCTTTTTCATGCCTTGGTGTGGGCTATTGCCTGGACCACCAGGAAGAGGCTTGTATTCCACTTCTGTGCCACCATTTCCTGAAGAACATGAAATGTTGATATGAAACCATCAAAGACAAAGATTCCACAGAGAATATGTAAAACAAGCAATCTAAAAGAAATGCTCAGACTCACCAACAGAATTTAGTTTCTTCGCAGCTTCCTGTTGTCAGAAGAAATTACAGTTAAGGAGGTTAGCATGGAGTTTTGAAGCATTAAAATGGCTATCAAGCTCACAACTGCAAATAATTATGAAGATTCATTTAATGGCAGGAAATTTGAAACAATTTTTCAATCCTTCTACTGGAATGGTCTTACTCATAGAAAACTGTTTTGCCTCCAATGCTATTTGCATATTAAGAATGATCATCTTTTAGCACAACCAGGAATTATCTTGGGTCAGACAGTTCAAATGCTTTGCATAAAAAATGCGCATTACAAAATAAATACCTTTTTCATTAACGTTTCCTTTTTCCATGTCTCGACCCCTTTTAAGAATGCCTTGGTGGAAGTACCTGCAAAGCGCAAATAATTAACCAATGTTACTTCTTTGTGGAAAAGCTTAGTTCTAACCAAAATTTTGTCTTCAACAATACTTTACCCATGAAGAGAACAATTAACAAAACTGTGACCATCCAGTCAGCAAATATCACATTGAAGGCAACTCCTAAACTGATTCCAAGCATGAGCATCGGTTGGATGAGCAATGCCAGGTCATAGTCAATTATAGGCATATCTATTGTAGGATGCCGGAGTTTGAGATTATAGTAAACAGTTGATCCCGCAGCACCCATGATCATACCTGGCAAATGAGCAAGTAGCATATCAGAGTCTCCCCATTGCATGAAAATACCAGACAAATTATACTAACGGCCAGTTCTTTTATGAAAGACAGCTAATTCAAGAAATCAATTGCCAGACAAAATTGCCTCCGTAAATAAAAAAAAATATCATATAATTCAAATTATCAAATCCCAGCAGATCAATTTTTAGCAATGAAACAGAATGATAATCAACTGAAGTACCCAAAAAAAAAATTAATAATAAATAAAGATTTTGACGAAGGACACTTTGAAATCATATAGCTAAACAAATGAAACGTCAACACCATATTCAAGTCAAGCACAAAACTTCAATCTACAGTAAATTCTCAGTGAGAGATTGACTGTTGCGTTTCGAAATCTTAGAAGTAAGAACGCATACTACCCTCCTTTCTTACATTTCGAAATAGCAGTAGCCGATTTGGGATCAAAGCCTACGATCAGAGTGAGCATGGGAACAAAGATGCCCCGCCGCCCACGCCGCCTACGCTCCCGAAGGCCGCGCCGAGGAAGCCAACGATGGAACCGACAACAATTTGCCAACCGAGCTCCAACTCCTGCAGAGCACAACCCGTCATTCCAATCCATCCCTAATCCATTACAAATAAGAGCAAAACGCACGACACACACGGCTAGATCGATCTGCCCGACGAAGCGAAAGCGCCGAACATCTCAGCGCTTCCGTGTTCCGACGAGGCCGACATTGTCACGTTTCGAACGAAGAAACCGATCTCCACGCGTTCAATCGGCATGGAAAAAAGACGACAAAGCTCAAACCGAGATTCCGAAATCCGAAATTTACCGGCCAGACGTGCTGGTAACCTCCTCCATCAGACTGCCACAGGAAATTCGCCGCTCTGGAGAGGAATCCCGGAACGGGCGGTCCATCGACGACCCGGGAAGAAGGCTCGTCCTTCAGCTTCAAGCCCCGTTCGGCGGAGGCGAGCAGAAGAGCGAACGCGAGGTTGACGAAGATCACGGCCACGGATTTCAGGCCTCTCCATTGCGCTCCCCAAAACACAGCCATCCCAAACTACTTCCCTCCCTCCGTCCCTCCCTCAAGCAAGTGCTACGAAATCTCCGAACCAAAAGCACTCCACTCCGACAGCTCCTCCGAACCGGCAGCTTCCTCGGAGACAGGACGGCGTCCGCTACGCGACGACGACGAGGAAAAAGCTGTCGGCTTCCGGTACGGACCGCGCGAAGGTGTCCGAGAACTTTCGGGCCGCTCCGGGCAATCCGGTACGAGGGGAGGGCGCGGGCGGCGATGGCGCGCGCGAGGTGGCGGCGGCGGCGGCGGCGGCGGTGGCGGTGGCGGTCGCCGGCGGCTCGTCGTCCGAGAACGCGGGATCGGCTTCGGGAAGAGCGAGAGCGCGAGAGAGAAAGCGGCGCCGGAAGGCACGGACGGACGGAGAAGACTTTGGAAGGAAGGAAAAGCGAGAGAGAAAGGGAGAAAGCTTTAGCCGAAATTTATGGGGATGTAAGAGATGAGCTATTCAGCGGGACTATATTTAAGAACTTCACCACCGATCTCTTCTCCCTCTCCCTCGAATTTAAAATGAGAGATGATTGGAAGACTATATTTGATTCAATATATTAATTTTTAAATTTTAAATAATAAATAATTATGAATTATTGTGAAATCCAGAGTATCCACTGTACACATATCATTATCCGCTGGATACTAAATTCTCACTATTTTGTTTTTCCTCGAGTTGTTTCCATACTATCCAAGAAAAGTATATATACAGTTAGAGGGACACAAGTATTATAAGCTAATCGGACTCAAGCAAGCTAACCAGAACTCTCCTTAAGCGATGTGGGACAAGAGATGCGCTCCCTCCCTGCGTCCGGGACTGAGGCGCGAACACACCGACATCTCTCCTCCCCGCCCATTGTCGCTTGAACTGTCACACTCTCCATCCTTCAGGAGCACAATGTCCTCGCTGTGGCCCCACTCTTTTAAGAATTTGTGATTGGTAAGAATCTGTTATTTCTACAATAACTCGAGAATTGTTATGCTAGTAAAATCTATTGAGAAGTGATTTTGCTCTTCATCTCTCGAAAAGGTAAGTAAATCGTGGATTTCTTCCTTTTTCTATTTTTGGTGATGATTTCTTCCTTGCTTCGAACTTTAACTTGCGGAATTTTGTTTACATGCCGGTCAAAGTTACTGAGTTGTCATAATTTTATTCTTTTTGTCCATTTTTATCCTTTTAAACTGTCGTGTTTTGATTCTCTCTCTCCAAAAACCATTCCTGTGAGCTTGACGAAGGTCATCGGATATTCCACGAGATAAATCTCGACGAGTCTTATCCGAAACTCGGCATGACCAAATTGGAAAGATATGCACGCCACCCATGTTGATGTATTGGAATAGGGTTCGTCGTGATGAATGATAAACATCTCGATATAATTTTGATTTGTTTTTTCATTTGCTTAAGACGTGTTTGGACTCGTTCGATTAAGCAATTTTGAATGCTTCTTCTGTTAATGCGGCATGTTGATTTACATTTAGAATAATGCCCATGACATGTAAGCGCAAGTAGAAATATTTATATAAGAATTCATATCTTAAATATTTTACATTATGTACCCATTTAATCACGTGTTATGTTTCGACATCAATGTTTCAACATAATTGATAAACATTTTGTGTTGAGATTAAATCTAAATTTGACACGGTTTGAAATGATCAATAAATTAAGTGCGGGGATGTAATTGAGCAGGCGTAATGATAAGTCAGATATCATACGAATTATTTCATCCACGTCAATTAATTCCATCTGTGATTTCAAGGGAAGGACCACATTGAATCATTCTTTGAAAATTTACGGACAACTGGAAAAAAGAAAAACATATTAACATTATCATGCAAAAATTTCTGTAACTATTGCTCACGTGCTCTTTTACACTCCTGGGTAATTGGTAAAATGTCAATCTCAAAAAGTTATGGTCGGTGACCGGTGGATCTTTCTTTGGACGCCGAAGACACGAGTCAATTTCGATCGACGATACTAATTCCCCTTTCTCTGCCCCCTTTTGTTTTTTTTTTTTTTTTTTTTTTTTGTCGTGATTTGTCTTGTTTTCCTTGTCCTACTCTCTTGCGTTGATTCGAAACCACATCATTTTTTTTTTCCTAATTTTCCTGTCTTGGATTTGTGATGTGGGGCAGGTAGCATAATTTTTTTTGTGCAAGTTAGTGTTATCTTCAGATGGAGAAGTTAATCTTCTTTTTCTTTTTCTCTATGAAAACAGATACGTACTTTCGAAATCCCAAAATTCATCTGGACCGAAAATAGAAGTCCTAAAGATTCGTAGCAAAAAGAATAAGAATTTTAGCAACTCTTAAGGCAAAATTAACATATTTTAATCGATTTCTCAATCTAAGATTTTCATGATTCGGGATTCTTTTGCAAGATTAAAATTAGCTCAGGATAAATGTGGCGTCAATTATATTAATTCAGAATTTTATGTGACATAAAAATTAATTTAGGATAAATATGATAAATATGATACAAATACATATATGATTCAAGGTTTTATTTTTTATTAGCCAAACAATATTATGTTAAGTTTGTTTGTTTCATAAAAAAAATGAATAATTTTTATAAATATTTTCTTAAAACCGATCATATATATCATTTGAAATAATTGATTAATGAAAAAATTCATTATCAACAATAATTAATATATAAATATGTCCATGGACGATAAAAATTATTTATTTTTATAAACAATATAAATAATTATTCTCAAGAAATTAATTTCTCACGAATCAAATAAAGTTTTGAAATGCGACCAAAAAGTAAGAAAAAGGTTTTAAAATGTCTCCATCATGGAGGTGGCTTTAGAATTCTCAGGTCCACAGTGAACGGCTGAATTAATGGGAATCACGCTGTCCGTCCGCATATCAATAAATGAGAAGGCGTCCCACGTTTCAATTCCCGCACGTGCCGCCGGCTCCCGATGCCGCTTCCACGTGGGTCGAGTCGATAGGGTTGATTATGCCCCCTCGAGACTAACGACACTTAAGCACGTGTCTATTTCTCTTATTTGTCTCGATTAACATTATTATTAGTGGTAATTACACATATGATCTCAAAACTTTAATTGGATGTATAATGCGATTCTTAAATTTTAAATTTATTCAATATAACTCTTAAATTTTAGCTTAATATTCAACGTGATTCTGAAATTTTTTATTTGTTCAGTATGATCAATGCACAATATAATGAAAAATATTTAATATGATCCAAGATCTTCAATTAACTAAATGACAATATTGAATATTTTTTATATTAAATTTAAATATATATCAAAAGTTCATGAATCACGATCAATAAATTAAAAGTTTCAAGATCATATGATGTTAAGCTAAAGTTTAAGGGTTACATTAAACAAATTAAAAGTTCAAGGACCATATTACATATTAAACTAAAATTTACGGATCATTTATATTATTATCACTTTGATCGTAATCTCATTCAAATGCAGGCAATTGGGAAGCGTTTGTATATATATGATTCACACGAGTTATTAGGTTACGCCAAAAATTGAATAACTCAATGCGAGCGATTCATAAGCTTGACGTGAGGTTAACCCAGATTGTGATCCCATGAAAAATTGACAATCTTATTATCACCGGCCTTATGGCCTCGGAATTTTTTTTTTTTTTGTGGGTTGGCTTTGGTGTCGCGATCACTTGAAACCCGAGCTCTGGTTCATCCCCCCACGCCAAATTGCACAAAACGAAGGACGAAAACGAAGGAAACGGGGGTCCCCAAATTGGCAGGGTATGGAGTGCCTGAAAAGCGAAATTCATGTTCGCCACCTCAAAATGCTCCCCCAACGATCAGAGAAAAATCGCTCGTGGTCCACGAAGCATTTGAACCACATTAATTGTGAATTTCACTTCGAGTTTGGCAACCAAATGTTGCGACCCGAACCCTATGCTGCATGATTTAGTACACGGCTACAATCTAGGGGCCTAAATTTTAAGAGTCCGGGGGCTCGGGAGCAAATGTTCTATAAATAAAATATATATGCTAAACTCGATTTTAAACAATCGGATCTAATGATATCCACATTAGATGCATCACTTTTAATGTGTCGGATTCAGTTACCCACGTATTGTTAGTTAATTAGGATTAATACCATCAAAAACTTTAAATTAGTGTCATTTACTTTAGACTAACTCTCAAATTAGTATACCCATAAAATTTTATCTTCCATTAATTTCTCTTAAATTTTAATGTCAAATTACCGAGTTAGAGAACACGTGGTAGTTAACGAATGTACCAGTTTTGGATTCAATACTCTGTTATTAATTTGTGATTTTTCGTTATATTAATCATATTTGATCGAAACTAATAAATATTTATCAAAAATATATAAATTTAGGGTTTTTATGATAAAAAATTAATTTATGATAAACTTATAGTAAAACGTATTAGTTAAAAGTTTTTCTTTGTATTGACTCTTATTTATATAATAATTTGTTGAAGACATGAGCAAAAGGACGAGGGCGCACTTCAGAATGGAGAAAAAGAAAATGATAAGCCCGCGCCCTTATGCGAGCAGAAGAGGCGAGTGGGGCCGGCGCGACCCACCGAGGGCACGTGGGACCCCACGTGACGGCGCAGAGCATGTCGTGTCTTGCGATGACGATTAATGACACGATGACGACTGAGACAGACAGCTACCTGCGCATTAAGATAGGAAGATGCTGACTTGGCAGGCTGATCGTGAGGATGGGAGTCCGATTTTTTGGAATCCTATGCATTAATTGTTTTCAAATCTCTTGTCGTTTTCTTAATCACGTCTCTCTCCCCAGATTGGATGTACTTGTAGAAAACGAGAAAATCTTGATGGCAAAAAAATAAAAAATAATCTAACCTATCAATGAGTAAATTTTACTAAATGTGTATTTATTTCATCGAAGATTAATAATGGGAAAAATATTGCTCTAATAATAATTTTTTATATCGTTTGAATCTAGATATGGGAAAAAAAGTATTTTTAAAAATTTTCCCCGTAAAAAATATGAGAAGAGGGTGGTGGACGCACTCTTGGCCAAGGAAAAAAGTGAGTTGAGATTTTTGAAAAAGGAATAAAAAAGGGGTGAATGGGGTTTCGGTTAGTATAGTGCTTTCAAAATCGGTGCAAGCGGTATCCGGTCTCGATGATTATTAGATATTAGTACCATATAGACAGAAATAAAGAGATTATCGTTAATCATTGAGATAATAACAAAAATTAGTGATTGAGAGAGAGCCGGTGAGAAAATCGCAAGTCAAAAATCCCACGATAACGATAACGATGCGAATTGCATGTGTGGATGGCGGGCGATGATCAAAGATTCTTGGTCCCCGGGTATCTGCATCTCCACCAACTTCCATACGCAACGGACGAAATTTTTATTTTTTTAAATTCAATCAGCTTAACATACTTAGCATAAATAAATAAATAAATAAATAAATCATTTTAAACATGCCTAACAAACTATTTTTTCCCCTCGAGAATCGACGCGGAATGCGGCTCGAGATGGGCATGATTTTTATAATATATAACATTTTTTTATGCCAAGTGAGAATAAAAAAACGAGTAATTAAAGTCGCTGTTTGAATTCAACGATGGTGGCTGCCTGCCTGATCCAGACAGTTTTGATTCTTAAAAGGTCAGCTTGTACTAATTTGTCGTACTGCTAATTAATGCGGTGCTCTTGTCAATGTTCTTTTAGACTCATAAATTTTAAAAATTTTTTCTTTAAATAGTCTTTTTTTTTTTTTTTTTACGAAATTTATGTTTAGATATAAATTATTATCGATAATAAAAAAATTATTAATAAGTTATTTAAAGCAATATAAATGATCGCGTTTAGAAAATTTTTTTTAATTTATTCATAATATACCATTTTTGGAAAATATTTTTCAGAAAAAATGACTTATTTTTAGTATTTGGCTGAAATTTGAAAAAAGATTCATAAAGAATTTCCTATTATTTAGTAAGAAAATATGATAAGAAAATTATCAAAAAATCATATTTTCTATTTTTTTTTTATTTTTATCATTTTCTTTTCTTTTATCTTTTTATGGTCGATTTCATTAACCAAGGATTCAAGTTTGAGAGGTGAAGACCTATGCATGGCTTTTATGGGCCTGAGCCTAAGTGTCGAGACAAGAGCTTGAGTGTTGAGGATCTCAACACAGCTTTTATGGACTCAAGCTTGGGTTGAGATGTTTCAATTCCTGATCTGGTCCAGTCCCACCTAGGAATTAAACCGAACCGAGAGGATTAGTTCCCAATTTTTGGGATCAAGGATTAGATCGATCAGTCCAGGTCCGGTCTCGTGAACTAATCACTTAGCAAAAAACAATTAAAAATTAAAATTTAAAGATTAAAAATTATTAGAATCATTACTATTTTAGGGTTTATTGTTATTTTTAAGAAATTAAAAATATTTTTTTAAAAAAGAGTTGATCAAATCCATCAATCCGATCTAGTCCAATTCCTTTTGAATCGAGAATCGATCACCATTTTTATGAAACTAAGAATTGGACCGATGCTTTCGGAATCAAACCAAACCCATCGATCTAGTCCGGTTCAAGCAATTCCTAGTTTGGGCAGTCCGACATGCTCACCCCTAAGTTTGGGTGTCAAAGCATTAGGTATGGACACCAAGGGTACGAGGGCTAGGCTCAAGCATTGGGGTCCTAGGCTCAACCTCGATGGACTCAGGTTGAGCTATCGGAAACTTGGTCTTGAATGCTAGGAATCAACGATAGAGTTTTCGTGCTCAAATGTAAAATTTTGGATCAAATCATCCTATCTAGTTGTAAAGGGAAATTATTTTTTATGAATTTAAATTTTTATAGGAAAAACTTTTTAAATGACTCATTTTATTAAGTGAATTAACTACCGAAAAATGAGGAAAATTCTTTTTTACACGAAACAACCAAATTTTAATGTACTTTTTTACCCAGAGCAGTTGCAACACGCCAATCTCTTTTTTATCATGCAGGATCTACTTTAGTGAATTATTGAATATTCTCCCGTTTCGCTCAGCCCTTTTCAGATGGCAAAACAACAGGCCACTCTTTGCCATAGTTGAAAGAAAGCTGGTTATCGGAAATAAAGAGATTTTTTTTGAATTTAGTTTATTAATTTATCAGATTTGCTTTATGACTGTCATTTATATTTTAAGAACAACAGTCTATTTTAAGCCAAAAAGATATAAAAATAATAAAAAATTATTATAATATTCACTTTTTCAAAATTTGTAATTCATATGTTATTATTCTGATAACAAGCCTTTAAGTTACTATTTGACAATTATAATCGAAGGGAGAAATGCGATAAATCATATTTAATTTTCATTTTCTCCATCAAAATATTTTTCCCTTTTATGTATTAGCTACGCATGATCTACGAAATTTCTCACCTACTCCCACCCAAAAAACAAACAAAAGAAAAAACCCCAAAATCCACCTGCACTTTCTCCCGCTATCCGGTGATCGCGTGCGCCGTCGTTGCTTCTCCTGAGGCCGGCGAATGCGAGGTCGACGAAGATCGTAGTTAAGGATCTCCGACCAAAGCAAAGCGATCTCTCCGAGAGCTCTTCTAAACCAGCAGCTTCCTCGGAGGGAGGACGACAACGAGAGAAACTGGTCGGCTTCCAGGACAGACACGGAGAGAGCGGACCACGCGGAGTTGCTAGCGAACTTCCGGGCTTCCGAGGAATCCAATGCGAGGGGACGGCGAGACTAAACGTGGACAATCGAGGCTGAGGTCGCCGTCGTCGTTGGCTCCTCCTCCAAGAAAGCAGCATCGCTTCCGGGAAGAGAGAGAGAGAGAGAAGCGGCGCCGGAAGGTACGGACGGACGGAGAAGACTTTGGAAGGAAGGAAAAGCGAGAGAGAATGCAAAAGCAAGTTTTCGCTGAGAAAATAAATTGTCGATTTCTTCATTTTCTTTCTTGTGATGATTTCTTCATTTATTTTCTTTAATTTTTAATTATGAATATGTTTGTTTACATGGCAATGAGACGATTTTATTGTGCCATTTTAGTATCTTGTTAGGGCTAATAGCCATTAGTCCTATCAGAATAGAAAAATTGCACAATTAAATTATCTCGTCATGCCCCAGTGGTCACTCTTCCAACATGGAAGGGAGAGGTGAGGGTTTCAAATCCCCACCTTCAGGGGGATGGGATGGGGATGCGTAAGTTTCGGAGCGGGTTTCGGCTCCTAAGTAGAAAAGAAAAGAAAAGGAGAAATATGTTGAATAGGAATAAAGAGAACAAAAAAAAAAATTCATCTTGTCATGTTTTGGACATGTGCTGCAGGTATTTTTCAAATCACCGATCCTTCTATAAAATTTGCCCAAAGATTGAGGGCTCTAAAAGCTTATGAAACTCAAGCTTACCTGTAAAGCAAAGAGAAACCAGGCAAAGAACGCTTCTGAATAAACAAACTCTTCTGGAAGCCATATTCGCGACCTTCTCTTGTCAACTTTCTTCAGGATGGGAAGAATTACCAAAAAGTCTAAATCTAATTGCAAAGTTAATTCAAACGTCCTAAACTTTTTTTGCCAATTTAGTCCTAAACCTTTTCAAAGAAAGTTGTCCATCCGGACCAATAAAGTAGATAAAGATGTGGATAAGGATAAAGATATTTTAATAATTTTTATTTTTTTAAAATTTTTTAAATTTTTTTTTAATTTTTTTTTCCTTCCTATCTTCTTCTTCCTCTGGCTGGCCAGCGCCGGAGGAAGAAAGATAGGAAGAAAAGAAAAAAAGAAAAAAATCGAAAAAAAAAAAAAGAAAAATATTTAAAAATCGAAAAAAATATATTAAAAAATCGTTATATTTTTAACACCGTCGGCCAATTTTGGCCGGATGGACTGAATTTAAGCATTGAAAAATTTAGGACTAAATTGGCAAAAAAAAAAGTTTATGAATTTAGCTTATTAATTGATTTAGGAAATTTTATAATTCTCCCTTTAATATAATATAATGTAATAATGGTGTAATTTTGAAAGACTAAAAATTTTACAAAAAATATATCACCACTAAACCATGTCCATACTAGTATATTTGCAAATTTTGTGTGAATCAACATCCGTAATCATTAGGCTCGTTTTATGCAACATGTATCCAACATAAATTATTTATGACTTAATTGCTAAAATTAACTAAATAGACTAAATTAACAAATCGTTAAAAGATTTATGATTAAATTGGAAAGATGTCAAAAGATTTATATTTAATTTTTTGAAATTTCTGAATCAAAATACGTTTCTAATTGGATTTTCCCTTTTATACAATTAACTTATACGTGCTTTGGTAAATTTTCCCCCAATAAATTGCAAGCAATAAAAAATTGTCGTGATGGGATTCTTCCAAAGCATATATCCTATTTCGTTGGCAGATGGATCAGTTTACGGTACCAATCGAGCCGATTGCCTCGAGTGTTTCCTCCCATCGACGGCGAGGCTCATCTTGCTTCTTCCTCTTCCCTCCCATCATCCTCTTGGCGCTGAGGATTTGTGCTATTGTCGAATTGAGGGCTGTCTTCATCTCTTAACGGCTTTCGGCCTTTTGCGTTTTCTCGGCCATCGATTGGGACGAGGCGATGCTTCTTGGGAATCTCGCAGGTCAACAATGGCCGCTGCTGAGTTCCGCTGTTTCGAAAGTCCAAGGTCAACAGTCATTAATTAGCTTTGTCGGCATTTCAATCAATGAGGCGTTTGAGTTCAGTCTCCGCACGTGACGCCGACTTCGATGCCGCTCACGCGTGGGTCAAGAAGAAGGGATGATCAAATCCCACGAGCCAATGAATCGAAACGCGTTCCTATTTTGAGTTCATAGTATCAAAAATCTTAAAATTAATATATTTATAATAAATTTATTTTTCATCAATTTTTATTTAATTTTATCATTAAATTATTGAATTGGATGACACGTGATATTTAACAAAAAAAAAAAAACTAATAAAGAGTGAATTTATTATAAATATATCAATTTAAAATTTTTTGATGATAAAAAATTAGTTTTGTAAAAATAGATATATCAATTTAGATTTTTATGAAAAACTATTTTTTATAAATTTATCATAAATGCATCAATTTAAGATTTTTCGTTATAAGAACTCATATTATTTTTTTTTTTTTGTGGTTTGAAATTTTGATATTGAAGAATCACGATTGTAACCTCACTGGGATGCCAATAGTTGGTAAGCCTTTTTATAATTCACACGAGATACTAGGGATGTCGCAATTAAATAACTCAATGTGAGCGGTTCAGAAGCTTGTCACGACATTAATCCAGATCATGATCCTACGAAATGTGAACGATCCTCTTATCACCAACCCAATGGCCTCGACTCTTTTTTCTTTTCTTTTTTTCTTTTGGTCGGCTTCGGGGTCGCGATCGCTCAACGGCTAAGCTTTCGCCCGTCCCCGACCCCATTAATGCACAAAACAAAGGATAAAAAAGGAGGAGGAGGTCCCCAAATTGGCAGGGCATGGAACGCCTGGAAAAGCGGAATTCGTGTTGATCCTTTCAAAATGGTGACGATAATCGGAGAAAAGTCGCCCGTGGTCCACTCCACGAAGCATTCGAACCACATAAATTGTGAAATTTATTATTCGACCTTAACGTCGGTGACGAAATGTTCCAATCCGAACCCCTTCAATTTACGGGTCTAAATTTTACTAGTCCGGGACTCGGAAGCAAATATTCTATAAAGCAAGTATACATGCTAAACTCAATTTGGACCATCGGATCTTATGAGCCATTGTTAATATGTCAGATTATGTTATTAACATATTGTAAATATATACAATGGGAATGACTTTGAAGACGAGCAAAAGGACAAAACTACCCCTTCCGAACTATCTAGAGTGTCAAAATTTATCAGGGTGACACTTGAGTGCCAAAAGTTAAAAAATGTATATTTAAGTGTCAAAATCGAAACAAAATAGATCAATTAATTATCAATGACGAGAAAATACAACAAAATGCTAATGTAACGTTTTTCTAGCTAGACAAGTGTAAAAACAAAGTCATTTTGCATGCTGACGTGACTAAATAAGTCGAAAACAACATCGTTTCACATACTGGCATGGCTAGATAAATCAAAACAACTTCGTTTTAATATAAACATTTGTAGAAACGGATTTTACAATTTACGTCAACTCGAAATCATCAAAAAAATAAATAATAAATAATAAAGATACTAGAGATTTACGTGACTCGATTCGAATATTGGTATATATGCCACGAAAAGAGTCACAACAAATAATTCATTATAATCGAGAGAATCAATATTTACAATCGTTCATACGCAAGTGGAATGTTTCTATACCTAAATTTAATCTCAAATTTAAAATATTTACAAATAAATAATGTAAACTTACAACACAAAACTTTTTTTAGCGCTCAAGCACTCTACATACGTCCAAGAAGAAACTCAACACCTTTGTCCTTTGTGTGCACGGCGGCTTCCTGGCGTGCAGCTTCTATCGCTTCGTAGGGCTCTTTTTCTTCTGACGTGCGATGCTCTTTAACCTTTTTGGTGGCTCTCTTGAAAGAAAGAACACGCTCTGTTTATTATGTGTGTCCGTAAAAAATTTAACTTGGGCCCACCAACTTTTAACTTCAACGCGAACTAGGCTTTTCTGCGGTAAAAGTGAAACCCTCACTTTTTATTTTATTTTATATCATTTCATCTTTTATCTTGTAGTGACGGATCAACTTTTTTTTTTTAGTCCAAAACAAAGCCCAATGAGAAGAAAAAACTTCTTCATCCGACTTGTAATCCGCTTGGATAAATCTTTCTCAATAAATTCGATTTAATCAATTGTTATTTGAATTCAAATTCAAAATATTAATCTAATTTAAATTAAAATATTAATTTAACAATATTAATCGAATTAAATTTAAAACTTATTATTTTTTTTTTAAAAGGAAGAAGATGAAATTTGTAGAAGGTGAGGGTAGAGCCCTTGCCCCGGCTCTCCCACCGTCACTAGGAAGGGCCAACGACAATGGGGGGAATGGGTTAGCCAAGTTACCAAGCCTTGGCCGACCGGTGGTGAGGGTGGGCAAGCCCTTGGGTCATAGCTCTCCCCTAAATTTGGTGAGGGTTGCTAGCCTGGCCAAGGGCCGCCACCCGCTGGAGCCCTTCACCCTAGATCTATGGGCTTATAGGCCCTCACCGTCAATTGAGTAGGGTTGCCGACCCCTGACCATGGCCCGGCGGCCCCAGTTGACCCTTCTCGGCAAGGTTGGGGAGGAGGCGAAGAGGGCTTGGCCCTCGCCTTCTACAATCTTCATCTCCTTTTTTTAAAAAAAGAAATAACTAATTTAATTTAATTAATAATTATATTATAATTTTTAAAAAGACAACGTCGTTTTTATTTTTTTTTATGAATCAATTTTTGATAAGTCATATATGCGATTTATATTATTAAAAATTATCACATAAGATTTCTGATCAGGGTCATGCCGAACTTAATATTCAAGTATCTCAATTTTAGAAAAATAGTATTTAAATGTACATTTAGTAACTTTTGGGTATTTAATTATCCTTCCGTATTAAATTTTGGCAGTTACGTTGTTTTTTTGTGGGGAAAGAAAAGTAGACAAGTAGACAAGTTGATAAGCTCTCGTTCTTACGCGGGGAAGAAGTGCGTGGGAGGTGGGACTGGGACCGCGAGCCGCCAGGACACGTGAGGGCCCACGTGATAGGACGAACAAATGTCGTGATAAGTGATGATGATTAATGATTGTATTTCCCACGACACTGGCAGCTTACGACAGCTTGCCTATTGATTAAAAATAGGAAGATGCTGCTGACTCGGGGGCTGATCGTTGGGGATGAGCGTCGGTTTTTCTGGGAATCCTACGCATGAATTGTGTTCAAATCTCTTGTCGTTTTGGTAATCAACTCTCTCTCTCTCTCTCATCATTTAAATTATGAAAAAGTTATTGTAATAATTTGCTGTGTTTTCTTCTTCTAAATTCACTTGAAAAGGATATTAGGCCCATGTGCGGCCTATATAGATTTAATTCTGGATTAATAGCAGGACACCAAGGTATCCTTATCATTAGAACGATTTAGAGAGCTTTGCCATGATAAATTCGGGGTGGGACTTGTTAAGAAAGGTCAAATCCAATGTATCCATGACATTTTCCTGGGCAGATTGATATCAACCCATGTTTTCCTTGACATGTGGCGAAACACCATCTGCCGATATCCTCCTCTTACCTCCTCCTCTCTCTATAAATAGTGACACCATTTATTGGAGAACAACAGTTTACCTTGGAGGAGTTATAGTGAAAATTTATCTACCAACAACATATCATGCATTTACGTTAGTCCATTCATCAATATTACTCGTGTATGACCCTTTCCCTACTTGCCAAAGGAAACAAGTGTTAATCTTTGGTAAGCCTATCAAATGGGTAGGTTCGATCGAGTTTGGATCGGTTATAAATAATTGAGCTTAAATTGACTCATTTAATCCATTTTGACCTATTTGTTTGCAATGCAAATTTCTCGAGTCATACCTAATCCCATCCACACCGACTTGTCTTGGATTCATTTTTAGCATTATTTTCTCCCTCTTTCTATATATATTGTTGCCTTTGAAGAATTATGACTTCATGCAGGAGTTAGTGAGGGAGCTTAGGAGTTAGGTGGATAGGGGCATGAAGGTGGGTAGTGAAAGTCCAGCCTGAGCCATCCATAAATCATGATATGGATTCGAACTTTGGATTTGGGTTAAATATAAATTGGTTCTTTATACACTACATACCCATTCTCAATCGTTGTCTCCCACTCCATCTATGGACACTCTCACCACCCTTCGCGACTTCACCATGCGCAGCCACCTCAACAACTATCTAGCCAATTTAACCTAATTCTTTCGATATACCCACATCAACAAACCATCACCACATCATCAATCTGATCAAAGAAAACGAAAAGGCACACTTGGTCACGCAAGCAAGCCAAAAGAATGAAGACGTTACATCGGCCAAGACAGAGAAGGGGGAAAATATACATTTTGAATGACTCGATCATGCAAGTAATAATCGTCACGTACAAACAAAGTACGAGCAATTCCAAGATTGGAGATTAGGACAACAATTCATCCATCAATCTCCAAAGAATTGTCAAACGCCCACGTTTGCATATCGTCAGCAGCAAATGAATTCAAGAGGACCTCGATCGAAATTGAGGATCAGCTACATTGTGTGAATTGCAATATTAGTCAAATTGCGGAGAACGGAATCGATTGAATTTGGCATGAATAATTGATAGCTTTTTAGTTGTGCATGTGACGAGGAAGATGACTACAGTGAGAGAGGATGTGAGGTCTTTGCGTGTCTAAATATAAATGGGTTGATCACTTGTTTTCAAATGGGTATGATCGATTCTAGCTGGAACATTTTGAATGACTCGATCATGCAAGTAATAATCGTCACGTACAAACAAAGTACGAGCAATTCCAAGATTGGAGATTAGGACAACAATTCATCCATCAATCTCCAAAGAATTGTCAAACGCCCACGTTTGCATATCGTCAGCAGCAAATGAATTCAAGAGGACCTCGATCGAAATTGAGGATCAGCTACATTGCGTGAATTGTAATATTAGTCAGATTGCGGAGAACGGAATCGATTGAATTTGGCATGAATAATTGATAGCTTTTTAGTTGTGCATGTGATGAGGAAGATCACTACAGTGAGAGAGGATGTGAGGTCTTTGCGTGTCTAAATATAAATGGGTTGATCACTTGTTTTCAATTGGGTATGATCGATTCTAGCTGGATTTCAATATTCTAAATCCATTTTCAGTCAGCTCTTCAAATGTCCTCAACAACGATATTATGAAAGAATATTAAAAAGTCAGGAAAAGTTTTTTAATGCTTGACGTGCCTTTGGGAGGATTTTGAGAATTGACTTTACGTTTTTACAAAGTTTTCTGATTATTTTCTTGCAAAGCAGCTTCGTAAAACAGGAAAAAAAAAAAAAAACATTGCCTCGGAATGGTAAGTAACTGTAACCAGTAGAGAAAAAAGCGACTCCTTTAAAAAGAACGAAAAAAATTAGATGGTCCAATGTAGAAAATGTTCAATTTCATCATGCATCCTCTGACTCCACCATCTTCCCAAATAGAGCAAAGTGATGATCTAAACCTAGCTCTCCATCATTCACCAAAAAATAATAAAATAATAATAATAATAATAATAATAAAACCAGAAAAGCAAAACCACCTTTCTAGCTTTCTTCTTTGCCGCTCTGCCAACCATGACTCTCTCGCGTTACGATTCCTACCAATCCCATCGCCCTTTTCATCAACCCTGGTTTATCACTCTCCTGTTCAAATTCTTGTACTTCATCGCGTGACAACACGACTTTGCCTTGTCTTCTCCTACATCGCCATTGCTACTGCTCGAGCTCGAGCCCGAGCTCTAGCAACAGGCACCGCCCTCGACAAGCCTTGAAGAGCCTTGCTTCCGATCTCTCCTGAGAGAGGTTCGCGGTCCTTGACCCTTGGCAAGCTTGACTAGAGGCCGATGAGCTAGATTTGAAGCAAGGAGAACAACGTTCGAGAAACGATAAATAGTTTCGGGAGTAAGGGCAAGATAAAATTAGCCTCTCCATGATTAAATTTTACTAACTATAAAATACTATGGTGAAATCATGTTTATTGAAACTTTGTTACTTGTACATTTATTAAACAACACCTTATTGATGAAAGTATAAAATGGCAGAAAATGTATCAATAAAAATGAAATGACTAATTAGCATCAATTAATATGTATCAAGTGATAGGTTATGGTAGTTATGCATTGGAACCTACTCACTTGATCAACAATAATGAAGGAACGCAACCTATTTTGATTTATCAATAAGATCATAAATCACTCAACTAGTGCATATTAATGGGAAAATTTAATTACTACAATCCTAAGATTTATTGTAGAAAATTTGGTAACCATAGAGACACCTAAAGCTAGTTCCTATGATATTATTGAACTTATTTTAGACCTAATGTCAAAATTTCCCTATAAAAAGTATAAGAAAAAGGTGGACGGAAGGTGGGGCAAGCACTTTGGCCAAAAAAAGAAGTGTGTCGAGATTTCTGGAAAAGAAAAGAAAAGAAAAGAGAAGAAAGGTAGGTCTTTTTTTTCTTTTATTTTTTTTTTTTGATCAGCGAGAAGAAAGGTAGGTCATTGATGATTACCTGCCGAAAATAGGCTCGTGGTGGCAATATTTCACATGGGAGATTTCAACGGTCCGTCCCCACAAATTAAATATGCTTTTCGATCTGTGATTCACACCCGAAACGAGGTCTGATAAACCGGTCTCCTCATGATCATCGATTATGGTTTCAATTAATACGGTGCTTTTGAAATTGGCTCTAGTGATATCCCATCTCAGTGATTATTAAAAAGGAATAATGACGTAAATGATTTCTAAACATTGGTCTAATGTGAAATATCGTTCTCAAACTTTTAATTTGTTCAACGCGATATCTAAATCTTAACCCAATATGCAATATAATTATGAACTTTTGATTTGTTCAGTGTGGTCCATGAAGTTTCAACACATTAAATTTAGTCCATATATGTTCAGTGTTTTCTTTCCATTAATTCAAATTTAGGGATAACACTGGATATTTTTATATAATTTAATGACTAAATTGAATAAGTATCATAAATTTATGGATTACATTAAACAGATTAAAATTTTAGGAAATACTTTACACGTTGGACCAAAGTTTATTGATTATGTTGAATAAGTTAAAAGTTCATAGATAATATTACACATCCGGTCAAAATTTAGAAATCATCTGCATCATTTTCTTTATTATATATTATTATAACATGGACGGAAAGGAAGAGATTATCATCAATAATCGAGACAATAACAATGTGGTCGAGAGAGCCCGTGAGAAAATCGTTGGTCAAATCCCAGGATAAAGGTGTGAATCGAACCTACTTGCTCGTTCCATCGATGCAAATGGCATGTGTGGCCGGCCGGCGAGGAACCAAGATTCTTGGTCCCCACGCTGATCCGCCGGTCCACATGCAAAAGACATCTTTCATTTCAGTATTCTTTCTTTTCATTAATTAATCAATTCTGGAACAATAAGTAACCCAATCTTACCTAACGAACTCTGTATTATCTCAAGGATCGACGTGTAATCTAGTGCAGATTGAGATCAGCATCATTTTTTATAATATTTATTTTTCAATGCCATGTGGGAATTAAAAAATGAGTTATTAAGGTTGCCATTGGATTCAATGATGATGGGCTGCCTGCCCGCAGATCCAGACAGCTATGATTCTTAAAAGGGTTGGCTTGCATTAATCAAAGGGGATTAGGGTTTGTCTTATTGCTAATGATTGTTCTTTAATGTACTCTTCTTCTTCTTTTTTAAATTTTTTTCCCAAGAGTAGTTGCATCGAACCATCTCTTTTTATATCATGCGGGATCTACTTTAGGGAATTTATTGAATATTCTCAATATTTTTTGTAGCCCTTTTGAGATGGCAGCTCTCCTGTGGCCAATAATTGAAAGAAAGTGGGTTCAAATGTGTTGGACCAATGAAACAGATAGAGATAAGGATAGGATAAATTGAAAAACATTTTTCTGAAAATTTCCAATTAATTTAAGAACCGAGATATATTTTGGAAGAAAATTAGATAAGAGAAATTTTAGCTTATTAATTTATTCTTATACGATTATATATAATTATATAAATTAAAGGGAACATTACAAAACTTAATAATTAAATAAGCTACGGCATCGATGATGAGATGTTTTAGAAATAGACAAGTTTTGTGTAGTTCCGACATATGCTAAATAAATCTGTGGATTAGACTTCCAAGGTTTCTAGAGCTTGAAAAGCCAGTGAAATTAACCACGTGCCCTTTTATTTATGTCACCTAATTTTGATGCCATCACACCACTTAAAAAAGGACACGTAGTGAATTCTCGCTAGACTTCCACCTCATCGATGTGTTTTACTATATAAACGGCCCTAATTGGCGAACGAGCATCGACAAGCTGTGGACCACTCAAGTGCTGTTGTGATGGGCCAGGCCCATTATCATTTGTGGCCCATGATCATGTATCATTTCAATTAGAACCAGCGAAATTGAGTGCACAAGAAGAGGATTGTGGCAGTCTTCACATATAGGGCCCGTTTGGTTTGGTTTTGAGAAGATGCCATTGGGAGAATGCAAATATCTTTGAGATAAATGGGTTTTCGGAAATGTTAGATTGTTTGGTAAATTATAGCATTGAAATACAACTTAGCATAAACGCCGTTTGGCAAAATTCACATTTGTAATTAGCTTTTGTTATTTTTTTTTTATTTTTTTTAAGTCTGAAATCAAATTCCGGCCGGCCACCACCAGCCAACCGCCGGACGGCCACATCTAGTCGTCGGACGGCCAGATCTAGCCTTAAGACCACTTGATTTGCGTGAGACCAGGCGACGCCCCCTGAGGTCGCTCGACCTCAGGCGAGGCTTCCCAGCGGCCAGACAGATTTGGCCCCCCGGCAGCCAAATCTGGTTGCTCGCGACTGAGCGCCACCCATTGCAAAGAAGAAGACGAATGGCGAAGAAGAAGGCGAACACGAATGAGACGATGAACAGTGATCCGGTGAACAGTGAAAATCGCATCTTCGGAATGCCCGATGCTCAAAGCTGGTCCTCCCGGCATTCGGCTTTCAGTATTGAAAATGCCCGCATTTCGCAAATGGGCATTCAAAAGCCCTTGCCAAACACCCAAAATTTCCCCCAATGGGCTTTGGGACACCCCCCATAGTCATTTGATTTCAAGTTTGCAAAATCAAGTGAGTCTTTTCTCATTTTGGTGTATTCTTGATATTCAAAATTATAGGATATCATTTAATTTGTGTTTATTCTAACACCGTTCATTTCATGGAAAATAAATAATTCGCAAATTTTTTTCCTAAAAACGATTGCTTTTATTTCTTAGAAAAATTAATAGATGAAAAATATTTTCACATCTACAAAAAAATTTAGATATAAATTATTTTCAATAATGAATTTTATTTTACTAAACCATGTGGACTTATTAAGTTTCATTGGTTTCGCGAAAAATGAATGTTTTTGAAAATATTTTCCTAAAAATGATTACTTGCATCTCTTAAAATAATTAACCAATGCAAAATGTATCTTCTTAGATAATAAAAAAAAAATCAGTCATTTTTATAGGCGATATGAGCAATTATTTTAAAAAAAAAAAATCTCGATTATGAATTTTTCACGAAACAAGAGCTCTGGAGGACTGTGATTTGCATATTGAACCAGCCGGATCATAAGCAAGGAGGCCCGAAGAGGTCGATCAGGTCGGCCCGATTTTTCTTGATGGGTGGCCTACGAAGTAATGGAGGCCCCCAAGGAATCTCAATGTGGCACAATCCAAAATGATTTCGCTTCTTCCTTTTTTTTTTTTTGGGTCAATGCATTTTATTTTGTATGTTCTTATCCAAAATACTTCTTTTGTTTTGTTGTATCGGTAGGGTGTTTGGCACGTTTTGAGCACTCGGTTAATTCCAACAAAGTTTAATTTCGATAATTCTCCAATGGCATGCACAATCCATACTTTTGAAGTGACGTCAAGAGAGCGCACGATTATGATAATTTGGACTCACGCACTAAGCAAGAAAGACGAACATGCTTATCACGGCGAACTCCTAAAACACTTGGAATGAATCGATACTCAATAAAAATCAAATCCCAAATGGCTTCTAATCGATAAGTTAGAAAGAGAGAGATGGTTACAAAAGCCGGTAGAAAGAACCATGACGCCACTTTGACATGTGTTGTGGGGGCGAATTGCATTTTACCCTCTCCAAATTGTGATATTTATTATGGATTACCCCAGACTTTTTTCATATTTTTTTTTTTACAATGTGCCCCGCAAAATCTCGAAAACATTCATTTTTTCATTTTTTGCAGTCCCTCCCATAAAATTCTTGAAATAAAGTTGTACCATCATTCCTATCGCTGGCTCCGACCATCGTTCCCCCAGAGCTCTAAAGTCTCGGGACGTTCTTCGGTCAAATTGAAAATGTTCAGGGCCAAAATTCCGAATAACAGTCAAAATCCGGGGCGAGAACGTAAATTACTCCAGCAGCGCGGGGCGCGTGCACAAAAAAAAAAAACCGCGACTCGCGCTTTTCTTCCTCGTCCCTCTTCTGTCCCGTCGCCGAAACGACGGCGATGGCGAAGCTCCAGCTCCAGCTCCGGTTTCAGCTCCGGCAGCAACGTTCGCCGGCGCTCGCGCCGCCGGCTCCGTCCCGAGCTCCCACTCCGGGGCTTCGCCTCCGGCCTCTCTCGAGCTCTTCCGCCGCCTTCCCCGCCGGCCCCGCCGCCGCCCGTCCCGAGAGGCTCCGCGTCGTCCTCCTCCGTCCTGTCTCCGATCCCCGGCGCCGGCCGCCGTGTCGAATGAGCGGCTCGGGTAATCTCGACTTCCTTCGGCCTTGAAATTTGCGCGGGAACGGTGGGTTCGGTTTGGAGTCGCGTTCTGTGCGGACTTCCTGCGAGCAGCTGGCGTGCCTGCTGTTGCATTGCGGCCGTTCGACTAAATTTTTGTTTTTTTTGTCTGCTGATGCTTCTGTAATGAACTTTTGATGTGGAGCGAACTTGTGGAATTGGAAGGGAGGCGTGTGGAAGAAGACTAATCGTGTGTTTCTTAGATTTGATACCACAGCTCGAGCTCGAGAAGCCGGAGCAGAGGCCGGCGAAGCGTGCGAATGGGATATTCTGGATTATACTCTTGAACCTTGGAATTTACGTAGCAGACCACTTGCTTCAGGTACTGGAATAATCGGGTTATCTCGTTTGCGAAGTAGAATGGTGCCGGCTTTGATTCTGAATTGTTTAATCTTGCTACCGATTGTGAATCCTCGTTGTTGAGTGGCGAGTCGAAAAGGGCAAGTCTCAGGGCAATTGCTGCAGCTCTGACTGAGAGCTATGGAGTTCTTGGAAGCTGAAGTAGGTCTATCAGAAGCTAATCTTGGAGATTCCGAAAACATCTTAGGCCTTAGGGACACTTCTCTAGTTTCAGCATTCGGTATGGTTTTGGAAATGTAATCCTAAATGAGAAGATAAAAGGTTGTCTGCCTGTGTATCAGAGCTTAAGTTGCTCTGTGGTTGCACATGATGAAATCTCTAGAGCTTGGAAGTCTAACACGTGAGTCAGATGATGAAGGTTGGAACTTTCAGGAGGGGATCCTATTCGGGTGTGTTGCATATCCTGTTTGGTTGTGCCATAAGAAATATGGATGCGGGGTCTCGGTTGATATTGAAGATCACCGTTCTGTTTTAAGAGGACTCTATTCCATCCCTTATCAGCACATTACATAGGGTGCAGGCAGATTGATAAACTGTTTTATGTACCCTCTCTTTGCTTTTTTTAGGTCCGGGGAATCAAAAGTCTCTACTTGTACCACAATTGGCCTACTTGGTACCAGTTTGTGACAGCAACATTCTGCCATGCCGATTGGTGAGGCTATCATGACAAGTTCCACTTACAGTAGTCGCCTTCTGAATTCGTTAGTCTGATCATCGTGCCTCCTGTCTACCTCAGGAACCATCTCTCAAGCAACCTCTTCTTCTTGTACATATTTGGTAAGGTCTGAACTTCCATATTGGGATGGATTCCTGGCTTGGATTCATGCTGAAATATGACTCTACTCTTTATCTGTGGTTAGGTAAACTTGTTGAGGAAGAGGAAGGAAATTTCGCTTTATGGTTTTCCTACATCCTAACCGGGGCTGGAGCAAACCTCGTCTCATGGCTTCTTTTACCAAGAAATTCAGTTTCTGTTGGAGCCTCGGGTGCTGTTTTTGGATTATTTGCCATTAGTGTGCTTGTGAAGGTGAGCCATAGCATCATGAGCTGATCAGCAATTTATCCCTTGCGGAAATTTTTAACCCTCAATTTTTTTTTATTGAAGATGTCATGGGACTGGAGGAAGATCCTTGAAGTGCTCATATTGGGCCAGTTTGTTATAAAGAGGGTAAGCATTCATTCTTCCAGTCATATTTTGAGCACTCGAGAAGACTGGTAAGTTGAAAAATAGTTTCTTGTGTAATTTCAGTCCATGTTTATGCTATCCCCGTGTCCTTGATAGGTGATGGAAGCAGCTCAAGCTTCGGCAGGGTTTTCAGCCTCTCTGCATGGAAATTATGCCTTACAGAGTATTAATCACATAGCGCATCTCTCTGGCGCTCTTATTGGCGTGCTTCTAGTATGGCTTCTTAGCAGAGTTCCTCCGGAATCTCCTAACCAGGATAAGTCAACTCTCCAGAGGAAAATAGATGGAAATTAACTATTCAAATGTGATCATACATGTAAAAGTTCCCCTTCTTGTAATTGTCTGATTGTCTCAAACTAGAACAGTCCTCATTCATACCTTTGATTCCTTTTACTTGCTAGTAAAATGTTCACGATGAACGGATCTTGACAAAGTGGCTGTCTACAGACCGTTGTCCTTTTGAAGGTTCATTTTCATTTGTTTTGACATCTGTTGTGTATTATCAGTATTTTCTCCTGAAGCACCGAAATGCACACCTCCCATTTCCATTTCTATATCCGTCGCGTTTCCTTGTAAATTACTCCTAGGCTGAAGCACCCATAGAGAAGAACACTTGCTAACATGATATTTTGGGTAGGTTTGGTTGGCATTTCCTTGTAAATTACTCTTAGGCTGAAGCACCCATAGAGAAGAACACTTGCTAACATGATATTTTGGGTAGGTTTGGTTGACCAAATTACTGATGCACAAGTGACGATTATGCCGTGTGGCTCGGGTGCATGGCCAAAATAACAGATTGAGCTGCAAAAGGCATCTGGAAGCCAAGGATAACGAAGAGCATTCATATTCAGAAGAAAGTTTCGGGCTTTTGAGTATCAAAGCAAAATATATAGAAGAGCAATGCAGCTGATATAAGACTGTTCAGTCGACTATACGAGTGCACCGCTCTTAATTCCTCCAAAGGATAGACCTAATGCGATACTAACATGTTGAGAGAGTTGAGGGCTACCGTTTGCTCTGACCGACTGGCAATCGTTATGTGCTAGGTCTACCAATTCCTCCAAAGTCATAATTTCGACTAATACCAGGTATACTAAAACTGTTTCAATAAAATGGATATTAAGACCGGTTTACCTATCCTTACCCTTGCAAATTTCATCATTCTGGCAACTTCTTGCTGAACAAAAGACAAAATCGCACGTATGCGGTAATCCCAAGTAAAGCCATAAAGAATAATAGCGACATCTTACGTGCATTTGTACTTTTGAAGAAAAACAAAGAGTTACAGATAAAAAATGCCAAAAGTGAGGAAAACAACGAGCGAGATGCGACAACTTCTGCTTATGACCTCTTACATCTGACCTCTTAAAGTTTTCAATGCTAAATCTAAACCAAACGGCGGTGGCCCATTAAAAGTACCAACAGAATGTACTGAAATTTGCCTCAATTGTATAACAATGGCCATATCATCCTCTACAGGAAATGGAAAAACAAGGCCCCTATCGCAAGAACCTTCACAATGTTTCTCAATTGAACAAATGAAGCTGATTATCCGTTTTTCATTGATTATGAAACATTTCAGATATGATTGGGGAAGTTTATAGCCAATTTGCACCCCTGATAAGGCATCGCAAGAAGCGCTCTACAGTAGTACGCGATGATACCGCTCATCTGCAGCCCAAGGGGAAAGGTACAGCATCATTCACTATTCTCCCTTCTTCTCGTGCAATTTGTTACTAAGACTTCCTCCTCTCTTTTATTTTTCACCCTTCCCCAACAACGATGGCAATTGAACAGAGCATAACTCCCTCAGAAGCAAAATATCGGATACATGGCAGACCAAGTTCATTGTACACCAAATTTGGACAAGGCCGACTGGAATAGAGTCGAGAAGGTCTGAGACATACTCTGGTCATCAGCTTTGATCTTTACTTGTGCTTTAGCTGATGATGTATTGACAATGCATTCCACCAGAAAATTTGAAGATTCTTCCGCTTTCTGAGCAAAGAAGAAAAACTTAAAATTAGGGGATTGACCACCTGATGCAATGCAGTGGATGGAATGGCCTTGCATGTGCCGAAGAAGGGCTTGGGGTGTGATCAATGCCGCAATTCCTTGTGGGCTTACTGAAAATTCCTGCCACAGGTGATGATATGTCTATTAGAAATAAGAATCATAAAATAGAACTACCTACTTCTCAATTAAAGAAAAACAAACTGATAAATGTAATACTGTTGCGTGCCAGCTACCCCGGTACACTAGACTCACTGATGCACATACAGAAGGTTTCTTAGCGATGACTGTTATTTACTCAGTGCTGGTAAATGAATTGCAAACTAACTATATCATTAACAAGAAAATGTCAAAAAAGGTTCTGGGTACTTGATGAGTTGCAACGTTGATAGCAAATGTTAATCCTGGCATACAAGATTACTTGACTAGATTATCACATTAAACATGAAAGTTGACGACAAAGAATTGAGAACATCAATCAATAAAGCATCAAAAACCTGAGTTAAGGATATTGGTAGCTGCCGCCACTTCTGCTGAAAAGTTCCTGGATCTAGAACAGCCTTTGGATTAAGGCTCAGAGAAGGAGGTGAAGGGGCAGGTGCAGGAGTGACAGATAAACCAAGACCAAGTAAATCATCAATGGCCAAACTAGCAGCTGGCACATGACCTGATAGACCGGATGTTAAATTTACTAGATCTGATTGGATCTGTGACGCAGGAACAGATGCAGGTGCGTCATATAGAGGAGCACTATATGCAGAACCGTTGCTGCTCAGAGCTCTGCCATCTTCCTTCTCAGTCTCAGAGGTACTCAAAAGCAAATCCTTGTCATTTGCATCAACTTGGTGCGCAGGAACTACAGTATCTGCAGCATCTGCTCCAATGGATAAGTTACCAAGCTCATCTGAGAACTCAAATGGGCCACGATGCTCCTTATCCGTAAACATGTAAGATGGCTGCAAGCAATTAGAAAGGAGTTAATTTGACTCCCCACAGTAAATCCTAGTATAACAGGTCAAAGTTTGAAAGGATTCAACACCAATATAACTTAGACAATCAGATTCAAGAGAGAAACTTTTGATAAGAAAAGATTAACAGATAAGGAACCAGTATGAACAGAAAACTTCCTCATGAGAAAATACTTTGAACTCCCCCAGAACTTGGTGGGTACATGTAAAAATCTATTTTAGGGTAATCTGAGATTCACAATGAAAACAGATTGCTTCTTTCTGCATAGATCCAGACAATCTAAATGCAAAATAGATAAACACAAGTGACATTATGCCGGATTAAGCAAAAATAGATTGGATGGCCAGTAAATGAATTCGCTTCGCAGAACGTTTTGAATGTATGGAGACAGGAGAGTGAACTGGAAATGAAGCCAAAAGTCTAGAAAAATCATTTTTACAGCTGAAGGCTTCATTAAAGACTAGTTCATTTCACAATAAAGATTGGCCCTACATCTTTTCTCTCAACAGGCTGTAAATCCAAAAGGAAGAGAAAGCAAAGTGTCTGATCATCCAGGAATAAAAGAAATTTATACATTTCGCTCAGAATATAAAATGGATTAAGGCGAAATTTGATCAAAACAGGCCAGGCAGACAGTTCCAGCTCTGTGCTAGGCGCATATAATGGGAAAAGAGAATTGGAAGGAAAATGCAGAAATATCAGCAAATAATAGGTATCTTATACATTTGACATAACTGTACCGGAGGGAGGCAATAAAGTAGAAGTTCCTTAGAAGATAGAACACTAGTTACCTTCTGGTACACGACAGATAGACTGTTGAACTCATCAAATATCCTATCTTTGATTTCACTGCTTTGAGTATCAGCGAAAACCGAAACAGCTTGCTTGGGAGGGTTCACGACACGTTCTGCTACAGTTACATTGTACTGCAATAGCCTGTAGTAGAACAAGGCTCTATCATGAACATCCTGCAATGGGAGATTGACAACAATTAGCAGGTCAAGATTTCATCGTCAAGCGCACTATGTCAACGCACAACTAACAATTCTCACCTGGTGAAAATCAGCAAGTCCGGCAGCTAATGCATCTCCAAGGGCCTTCTGAGTCTCTGGTGGCCTTTTGAAGAAGCATTTCATCACAGCTGTTAAGAGATGTAAACGGACCTGAGGGAATAAATGGCCCCAAAGGTTACCAAATGATATAGCTAAGAATATTAGTTTTAGATAATTGAACTTCGTCTGCAGAACCACAAAGTCAACTTTGTCTGTAGAACCACAACTGATTTGTGAGAATAATGCTCCTAGGAGACAGCATAAGCCCAAATGCATATATATGAGAGTTCTGTTACTACTCTGATGTTCTGTGACACTTTTCTTTTCAGAAACACCAAATTTTCAAAGCAAATTGATCTCTTTGTTCCTTCCTTGATGTAGGTACATTGAGAGTTTCAACTCCATATTTCCACTTCCCAAACCATTAGAAAGGAAAGCAAAAAGAGAGAAAACATTAGACAGCTTGTTCAAACTAGTGCACACTTAACAAGCAACAGACATATCTAGAATACACCAAATGCGAGAGACGATGTCTTGAAACCTGGTTAGTACACTGTTATATCAAGTCAGCAACCAATAGGTATACCATGAAAGTTAGAACACTTCCAAGTATAAGAGAAGATACGAATTTGCTAATCGAAGAAAGATAAATGATGATAATGAATCTACAATGCTTTTTCATGAGTGATCATAATAGCAAGAGGCTTGAAATTCCGACAGCATACAAGATGAGGTACATATTGAATTAGAAAATGCAAACTCAGATAGTTAACAATTGCAAACTGCTGCTACGATATATGTTTTCAATTCCTCCAAAAGAGAATAGACATTCATTGAACCATCATGCAAAACCTAAACCATCAACGGTGAGGAGATCCTTTGCCCTTTTACCTTGAGCTCGGATCATCATAAGCCCAACAAGCCACAAGGAAGGCTGTGGGCCCTATAAACTAGCAGAGAACGAGACAATAATAGTGCAGTAAACCAGCATCATATTACCTCAGAGGAATGCTCATCTTCCCAATTTTCAATCAGGCTTTCCAATATATAAGGAGCATCATGCATATCCTGTGAATATTCCCCCAACATCCATATAAGAGCTGCCTTTGCCTTTGGCTCTTGGACATTTTTGGAACTGATATTTCCAACAACAGCAATACAGTCTTGGCTCCATTGAGGATATTTCCTTAGCAAATCTTTTACAAGAACCTGCACCACAATTGGACTCGATCAATAAGGCCAATGTCACAGCCATAGCATGGACAAATTCTGATGAACAACTACCAGAGTCTCTGCCGTCACATAGTCCTTCTCCATTTCTAGAAACTGAAGAAGCCTATCCACAATGGCATTAACATCATACTGCTGAAGCGCAATCTTTCCAACAGCACGAATTGACTCCCTTGCCATAGGAATGTCAACATTCGCAGCATATTCACATAGCTCCGTCACTGAGATTGATTCAAAAACACCAAGAATCAGTAACAATCAAAAGATAACATGATATGATGTGCATATATACTGACAAATTTTCCCTCCTTCAATACTCCGAGGTGGCTCAGAGTGAGTCAACGTTGTGTTTACTCACCAATTTCATAAGTGTTGCTCTCATTTGCAACCGCTGTCAGCATCTCGAGCTTCAATTTCTTCACGTAAAATGGCTCATTGTATTGGCAGTAAAAGTGTTTGTAGTCCGAGGAAAATAAAATTGGTGCACGCATCACTAAGAGATGCAGATGGCTCAAAACCGCGTAAGATTGCTCTGGACTGCCAGAGCTCACAAGCGTCAGCAAAGGGGCTTTAATACGTTCATAGACCTAATGAAGCCAAAAATAAAACCACGTTCAGGGCTAGGAACTGCAAATTGCTGAGCAAATAAATGATAGCCATGCAACCAACTTACAAAATATTCATCTCAAACATAAAAAAATATAACATGCACTTCCATAGTGTACATATATAAAGCCTGCAGACATATCGAATACATCAAAATAGATTGGAGTTAGAAATAGAAAATGAATAAATCAAATTGGGATCCTGCCCACTAGCTTGAGAGCCATATATGCTATTTCGTCTATCTTCTCGGTAAGTATATTATGTCTAGTCAGCACCTCTTTATTAGAAACTGATTTTAGTTTGTCATGAATGATGCGTTCACAAACATGACCAAAATCCAAGCAGGCTAGCACATCCAATATGTCAATTGGGCAACTCAATCTTTCAAGAACTAATGAGTCAGAGTTGCTCTTCAATTCTGGAAGTTTTCAATAGGCAATGACAGCAAAATAACTGCTAGTACAATACCATATTTCCACATTTAACAAAGTTGCGATAGGCACCTGCTGATGAACGTCATTCATGGACAAGGTCAACTGTAGAAAAACCTTGATGGTGGCCAATACAACAGCACCATTAGCATGTTGAAGTCTATCTTCGAGGAGATTCATGATGTCAAATATCTCATTGTTATCTGACGGTACATACTTAGCAACTAACTCCAACACGAGAGATTGGGCCCACTCACTGAATTCCTTAATCCTGCATGCAACCAAACATTTACATTCTACTTATCTGCAATCCCACACTGTGAAGAGACTAATATCGCTCTAATGAAGTGAGCCAATTGCTCAAGGAACAAAAGCATCATAATGCATCCTAACAGCATAATCCAGGCACGAGTTATCCTCTTAGAGAAAACATCGACGCAAAACAACACGGCTATACAACAAGTTGCGACACATTAGTCATTGCGGGTATACAGATGCCAAATATGCCAATACTGAAAGCTTGCATTTCTGACCCCATAGAGAGTTTTCCATCCCAAAAATCCTATAACCAGGAACAAATTTACACTTGTCAGAAAAGGCCTGATAAAGCAGATCAGGCAATTCTATCAACGGCCCACTAGCAGTTATATGCTATTTTTATTATATTAAAAAAAAAAAGACAAAAATTGGGGGCTTATTTAAGCAATCATCATTTGAACTTACTTCTATGTTTAACTAAGTTAATACTTATAAGTGGCATGCATCCTCTAATATTAGTTTCTGACAACATTAGAGGTACATCATCTCACGCTGATATTCACAGATACCAACTAAAGCAGGTTTATAGGCAACCAAAACAGCTGGCCAGACCTCAGGCTACTGTCATCAAAGTACAAATTTCAATCAATTCTAGCTACAAAAGGAATTTGTACAAGAGGTAAAACATATGGCACTTGCAGATACCGATTCAAAAAGTAATAGACGAGTGGCTTGCTAAGTAAAGCTTCTCTCTCCCTCGATGCTTCCTCAGAGTTGCTTGCCTCCAAGGTCCATATCTCTTGCAATGCTGCCAAACAATTTGCAATGACCTAATAAGACAACAGTGTTAATCTCCTTCTGCAAGAGAATGGGAAAATACAACATATGTAGGTAAAAGGAGGCCTTTGAGCTAAGATTGGGGAGACATGATCCCACCTGGGTGTCAGGATCATTTAGCATCAAACGCTTAAGCATTGCTGGAAAGTCCGCATCAATACACGTCGCAGCTGATATATGATACAGTTTCAGAATCCCAATCACTGCCACCGTTCTCACATAACTGTTACTATCCCTTAAACCTGAACCCAATGGGCCAACCAAGTACTCCACCAAGTTGGCAACTCTCAATGAGCACAAGCTTCGCAGTGCAAGCCCACGAATCATTGGATCCTCATCCTTGCAGTCCCTCTGAAGAAAATTAATAGTTAAAAGTGCGAGATCTGGATTGCCCTTGGCATAGTTCCCAACATAGAGATAACACATTTTCTTCAGGACTATATCTGAAGTTGCGGAGCACATGACCATTTCGCCGAAGACAGATGAGACATCGATTCCTACGGTCATGTAGGATATCACTTTCTTGAACAAATCACGCTTGGAGTCATCAACACCAGGAGCTCGGCTGCCAGCAAGCTGCCGGAGTTGTGATTTTAGATCCGAAACTTCACCTTTTCTGCCAGCATTTGGATTTACAGTTAGAAAAAGAAGTCCTCAAATCCCAAATACTTGTTGAAACAAAACCATCCTCAACATGACCATTAAATAATGCAAAAACCCAATAAAACTTCCTTCTTGTCAAGTGACTAAAATACTTCTTTAGGGTCTGTGTTCGAGAGGGCAAAATTATTAAGTCAAAACCGATAGCTAAAGCAAAAAAACCAATCACACCAGACAAACCATTAGATTTTCTTTTTCACCTTTACTCACCGAACAGACCATTTGGAACTACTAAATCCTCCCATTCATAGAAAGTGAAACATCGGAGCAGATGGAATCACCGAGATAGGAAAAATTTCAGTCTCACTAACTGGGCAATTCTCTTCTAGAGCTCCAGAAACTAACAGAAACATGAAACGTACGACAATCATCCGGATTATGGTCATGCATATCAAAACCAGGAGTTCTAAGCATGTTCTTCCATCTCCATGCAAGAAACGCAACGCCGAGTAAATGCATATGCATCACAGCAATCAGAGAAGAGGGCTCGATGATGAAGGCAACCGCAATCGACATCAAGCGGAACACTGAACTAAAATTGCCAACTAGATTTTCTCGATCAACTCCAGGAAAACACATCATGCCGGGCCAGTATCGCTCCTAGGCAACTTCCGCTACAGCGATGAAGAACGCGACACAGAATTGCACTAAGGACGACCGAAACCGCGACAATCACTCGAGATCGCAGCGGAGGCACTACGAAGCCGAAGCGATTTCCTCTTCCGAGAAGCCAAATCGAGCGCGGGACCGGGGGCGAGGATCGGACCGGGGGAAGGACTCACCCGGAAGGCTGCGACGGCGACGGAGACCGCTGGGCCGGACCCGGCGGAGCCATGGCGGCGCTCGGACGCGGCGATTACGAGCTCCGACGAGGCGCCGGCGAGGGAGATCCGGCGATCGAAGAGAGAGAGAGATCTACGACGGGCGAGCTCGAAGCGAGGAGGTCGAAGAAGGAGGGGGAGATGGATGACGGAATTTCCCCGTCGCGACGCCCCGTCCGTTACCGACTTTTTCCGTGAAGACGCTACGCTGAGATCGCGCTTCGCCGCCGTGCCGTTTTGGAAGCGAAGGGGGACCTCTTCGTCTTCGCTAGTGGGAGGCTGACTGGGAGGTGAAACGACCCGCCGTTTCGGAGTTGAGCTTCGGGGCGACAATTGAAAGTATTAACAAATTCATCCGAAACTAATTTTTCAACGACAAAAAATTTAAAATTGATACATTTAGATAAGTTTATCCTCCGTTAATTCATGTTAAATTAGATCGATACCATAAAAAACTACAAATTGATACACGCATGACAAATTGAGGATAAAACTCTAAATTAATTACCACGTGTCATTCAACTCAACAATTTAACGGTAAAATTTAATGAATATTAATGTGAGATAAGTTTGTCATAAATGTATCGATTTTTGGTTTTTCGTAATATCGACCTAAGTTGAAATGATATCCCATGCTTTTTGAGTTTTGATATCGTTGCACGATAACCTCTAAAAATTGAGAATCACAAATTATCCTTGAACAATTGCCAAACTTTGATTTGTTGTTGCAGCAGCCGGTGAATGGGTATGCGGGCGTGAACACAAATGGTCCCATAAAAAATGGTAACTCGTGAGGGTAATAATCCGTAAATTTTCAAAGTTGGGATGTTATTGTGCAATAATACGAAGTTCAAGAGGGGTAATTCACAACTTTCAAGAGTTTAGAGCTTATTAGGTGACTGCACGAAAATTTGGAGGGATTTAGACGTAAGCTCGAGCTTTTAATGAGTAAATCTCTTATCGAAGAAGTTTGTGCATTGATCTAATCTGGCATTTGCTCAAATTCATCCAGTGAAATTATACTCGAAGAAGCACTTTATCATATTCCACCCCACAAAATCTTGATAATGTACCCATAGGAAAGTGCTCTAATTTATGGCTATGAGTACGTAAGCTTTCCTTCCTAAGAATTATCAGGGAATTTAAAGGAAATTTACCATCCAAAAAAGTGTATATATGTGTTAAATTAGAAAAATGTCTATATATGCTAAGGTGCATTTGTTTCACTAATAAATTACAATAAAGAAATGTATTTTGTAGGGAAAATGAAAAAAAAAATGGTAATTGAACTTTGTTTCTATATGTAATGTGGTCCATAAACTTTTAATTTGTTTGTTGTCGTTTTTGAACTTAAGCCCATATGAATATAAAACTTTTAATTTGTTTGGTGTGGTTTTTTTTGTTTTAACTTAAAAAAAGCTCAATATTTGAATATTGGTCCCGGAATAAAAAATGAATAAAACACTTTTAATTTCTTCAAAACATTTTTATTTTATTTTTCACTTTTTCCTTTCTTTTTTTAATTTTAATATATGTTCAATTTAAATTTACATTATATGAAGATATTCAATTTTCTCCCGAACTCGACGGCCGGTCAACCGATGGAAAAAAAGAAAAAAAAAAGAAGAAAAAAGAGGAGAGAAGAAGGAAGAGAAAGAACAAAAATCCAAGAAATCGACAATATTGAACATTATATGCACCAAAAGCTTAAAGACAATATTAAAAAAACTGAAAGTTTATGAATCATATTATACATTAACCAAAGTTTAAGGACCAAATTGTATGTCATATCAAAGTTTAATAATCATTTGTGCCATTATCCCTATTTTGTATGGATATTATTTTCAAGGAAAACTATTAATTTTCATTTATTTTATGGTTTAGGAAAAGTGGTTTCTTTTTGCAAGGAGGATAGAATGTTTTCCCCAAATTTAAACTTTTTATTTTCTATCCATGAAAAGTACTTTTCGTAGTTGAATTAATTTTCCCCATCCAAATATTGAAAAATTGGAAACAAATTTTGAAAACAACTTTCCTTCAAATAAATAAACCCTACAGTGACAATTTCACGAGAAAGAACAAAAAAAAATTGTTTATGAAAATTATTTTCAATGAATATTGTTAGTTTTTATTTGTTTGGTTGTTTAAAGAAAATGGCTTTCCCCTTTTTCTCTAGTTTAATTTTACTGTTTTTAGTCAATAGAAAACGCTTTTTCATTGATTGGTCTTCCATCATTCAGATGCGAGAAATAAATGCATTCTCCCCCAAAAATACGAAAAAAACGAATGAATGCTAGTTTAGTAGAACATCCTCCATTTCTAACGAATGAAATTTGACTTTGACATTAAAAATTCTTGAAACTTAATATTGTGTCTAGATCGTCAAATGCTTGATTAAATAAGAAGATGCTTGTGGTTTTTCTAGGCAATGTCACCGTGTGTAATATATAACATGAAAGGTCAGACATTTTTTATTTTCCATGCCAAACAAAATGTCTCGTAACAAATTGATAGTCAAACATTTTTCTTAAAAAGTTTTTGGACAAATGTAAGTAAAGTTTGACAAATCTTTTTGGGAGAGTTCTAAAAAAAAATGTAATTACATTTTCAAAACCCTCCAAAGCTTTTCTTATTTTTACCTATTCTAATAATCACTAAATATTCGATTAATATCGCGAAGAATCTCAAATTGACACATTCACAATAAATTTATCATAAATTATTTTTTTAATCATTAAAAATCCCAAATTGACATATTTGTGATTTACTCTAAATTAATTTCCGTTAAGCTAAATTAATATTACAAAAAATTACAAATTAATATACTTATAGCAAATAGAGGGTAGAACGTGTCATCAAGCTTAGTAATTTGACGATAAAATTTAACAAAAATAAACGAACATTAAATTTATAACGGATGCATTAGTTTTGAATTTTTTATGGTATTAATCCCTTAATAATTTAAAATTCCCGTTTTTTCCCTTACTTCCCGTTGCTAACTGCTAAAAAATTCAGCCGACATTTCACCCCAGCCCGAGGCCCACTTTCAACGCCGCTAAAAAAAAAAAAAAAAAAAAAAAGGAACGCCGCTAGAAGCATCCGATATTTTCATATAAAAAAGGGCCGCCCCCCAAAAATTAGGGCGCCGGCATTCGGGAGTAACACCGCCCGGAAAAATCTCTCCTTCCTCTCCTCCGAAGACTCGGAGCTGTTCCGCGACGGAGGGACGGCGGAGGGACGACGGAGAAGAGGCGGAGCTCCGCCGGTCCGACGCTCTAGTGGCGAGTCGCTCCTCCTTCGTCTTGCTTGCCCCTCCTCTTCCTCTCGTTCTGGTCTCCCATTTTTCCTTTTTTTCCCATTTTTTTTTCCGAATGTGGTGTTCAGTGGGAACTGCTCGTGCTCTTCGATTCTCTTCGTTCCTCGTTCGTTTTTTCTTTTTCGTGCTGGTTTGTGTCCATCCAACTCCCTATTGAGTAGATTAGACGATTGGCGGCTGCTGCTTTGGCCTCGAACCGGCGCGGGTGTTTGGCGAAGTCCCCTGTCGCGAGTGTTTGATCGGCGGTTTTGATTGCGGGGACGAGTGGGTGTCGTGGAATTTGTGGAAGTGGTGGTCGGTTTGTTAGTTAATTAACTGGGGTATGCAATGTCGCGCGCGCCGCCGAGGCTTGGGGCTATGTAATGTTTGTTGTGTGTTGTCTGTTCCTATGTCGTATTAGAATTGGGTTTTCTTTCTTGCCTGAATGTCATGTTCGGTGGGAATTGTTCGTTTTTTCTTTTTGTGCGGCTTCGTGTTCATCCAACTCCCTTTTGAGTAAGAAGATTGGCTGTTGCTTTGACCTCGAACCGGTGAGGGTGTTTTGTGAACTCCCCTGTTGCGGGTGTTTGATCCGTGGTTTTTGATTGTGGGGACAAGTGGGCGTCGTGGAATTTGTCGAAGCAGTGGTCGGGCTCTATAATGCTTGTTGTGTTAGTCCTCATGTCTAGTTGCACTGTTGTCTGTTCTTCTGCTGTATTGGAATCAGGTTTTCTTGCTTTTAGCATCCACGTTTTTCTGAGTCCCGGAAAATGGGCACAGTGCTGCTGCTTTCATTCATGTTCTTGTGGTCCATGTGGTCAGGTGGGAAAAGGTCTATTAGGAGAGCATGGTGGACACAAGCGATATGGGTTTCAAGTGGGGTAAAAAGAGAGGAGTTAATGTAAAGAACCGAGAGATCAAGTATTACGAATCCTTCCATTTTGATGGCATCGAGTACAATCTTTATGATGATGTTTACCTATATAAGGAAGGTGAGCCCGAGCCCTACATTGGGAAGCTCATAAGGATCTGGGAAACCCCAAATAAGACTAGGAGAGTGAAGGTACTGTGGTTTTTCCGTCCCTGTGAGATTGTCAAATACCTAGGAACTGAACAGCCGCTTGAGAATGAATTATTCCTGGCATCTGGTGAAGGTGTAGGTCTTGCAAATGATAATCCTGTGGTAAGTACTTGTTTTACATTATGATTGCAAATGCTGTCTTATACTTGATCAAAGTTGCTGTTTTGAAGTTTTCTACATGCTTGAGATCATTGCTGTGGCATGATTCTGTAGTTCTTCTTACATTATAATATCTAAGGATGTCAATGATCTTATCTCTCTCATATGCCCATTGATCAGTGACATAGATTCTATTGATAATGGCAAGGAGACATCTCATGGAGTGAACTTTTTTTTTTGTGTAAATGTCTGTGTTAAGTTGAACTTCCATTTATTTAATGACACTGCTGTTTGTTTGTCTGATTGCCATATGAATGTCGAAAAGCAACTTGGAACAGCAGAATTCAGTCATTTTTTGTGCTTCCCATTACTTTGAGATCCTACAGTATGATTGTCTATGTCAGGGCATCCAAATACTATTCAAGTGCATCATTGTACTTGAGTTTTTTAAAAAGTTAGCAAAAATCCCACGAAATTGACATAGTATTAGGTAAGATTGTTTAAATTTCTGGAGGTTTCTCATTCACTACTCCATTAGGGGGAGCATTTTATTTGTTCTTGATGCTAAATTTCCATCTTTTCCACTACTTCACACCAGTACATCTTCAAAAGTTGGACAAACCTTATAATTTTACTAAGAATAAAAGAAAAAAATTGAGCAAAAGCTTTGAATTCCCAATCTTGGGAATATTAATGCGATAAACATTAATCATGGTATTAGCCAGCAATTTTCTGCCCAGAGCCCCACCATTATTAGAGACCAAGGCTACTGAGCTTTTGACTTGTATGAATTTATTAATTTTTTTAACCATTGTAGCCACACTCATCATGTTTTCCAGTGCAGATTGAATTGATCCTGTTTGATACACCTATCAAAATAAGAAGAAAGAAAGAAATAACAAATTGAGCCTACTGAGTTTTGACAATTCTTTCATCATCTTTTATTTGAATGTTGGCCCTTTCTGATCTAGTGTTGTCACTATATTTTTTGGTTGAAGTTTTCTCCTCTATTAAAAGTATTTTGGTTTATAATCTGAGGTGCCGTCCTTTTGATTGTGGAAAAAATCTCGAGATTAGTATCTATACATCACATTCATCACTATACATGTGGGCATGAAGTAGATGCAGAAAATTTTTATGCCTTTGACTCCCTAAGTAATAAATAATAAACAAGTAACTGAATAGATTAAGCCTGTTCTTTGGCAAAATAGTAAAGGTTTTTAATCTAGCTCGTTGTGCTTCTGTAATTGCAACTTATAAGTTCAATCTTCCAATCAAGTTTGAGTTGCATATAGAGGGATCTCTAAGGATATTTTTGCGAGTCTACCTTAATAAGGATTGGATGATTGACTGAAGTTGCTGCCCTAAATTTGTTCTGACTGGATGTGGTGAATTATTAGATGATCATTAAACTTATCAATTCCTGTCTGTTCTACGAGCTTATACAGGAGAGACAGAGGCAGCATTAGCCATTAGTTTGCTTGTAGTTAAAATTTAGCTGCTAACTAACAAATGTACTGTTATAGGAAGCAATAGCTGGAAAATGCCACATCATCTGCACTTCAAAGGACACTAGGAATCCGCAACCTTCACCTGAAGAGCTTCAAAAAGCTGACTTTGTGTTTTCACGTACATTTGATGTTGCGCTACTCAAAATAATGGATAAGATAGATGAAAAAATCGCTGGCACTGAAGGTATGTATTTTGCTTTTATATTCTAACATTGGATAATTTCTGTTTTTATTATTATTATTTTTTATTATTTGATAAGAGAGAAAAGGAGCTTTCTCTAGGTGGTACTGATACCTAGGGTTTATGGAAATTTCATTCTTAGTCATCACATGTAGGATGTTACTGTCACCTAGGCTTGATCCATCTTGATAAAGAGCATAGCCAAAATGGCTTTTGTGTTTGACTTATGGACGAACTAAACATCTGTTAAGCTTACAAAGATCCCAACAGAATTTTATGGAACCAGAATCTCAAAGTAGGCCAATATCATCAAAGGCCCAAATAGCGCTTGCTTAGGTGATGAGGCAAGGCAGGGCACTGAGATTCTACCTCTGTAAAGTTTGAATGATGCCTGTTTAATGGCACACACTTTTGGGGCTTTTGTCATTAGGTGCTGTTCACATCTTTGCTCACTTGATGGAAAGGTGAAGAAGTAAAGAGCCCTGAACATAAAACAAAAACCCTTTTGTTCCTCTATCTGGAGTAGATAAATGCAATATGGGTCCCAATGGTGTAATTTTATTCAGTAAAATAATGGTAAACCTGTGAAGGCTGCCTCTTTTAGAAAAAAAAAAGACAAACAAACACTTAAGGGTTTATTTGATTAAATTGAAATTTTAAGTACTGAAATGTTCGGTGAGTGCTAAAAAGCATGAGTCAAGTTTGTTTGGTATTCATTTAATATTAAATTAAGTAGGGGATTTTATAAAATTGTTTTATAAAATTGTTTGAAAAGTTCAGTGAGTACTACTTTTTTATATTGCATAATAAACTTGCTCTAATTAGAAGTCCAATACAAATTTCCATTTAAGGATTTTTTCAGTCTGCTCTATTCACATTTATGGTTGCATCCTTGAATCTATAATGACATTGCCTTGAAAATTTTGAGATAGGTACAACCACCTAAAGCAATGGAACATAAAAAAGGGATAAAAGATTAATAACCTCCAATTGTCATTGCCAACTTCATGAATATAGATGTAAATTGAAGTGTATGTGCACTGTTTATGCTTTGATAGTGCTTGGTCTTATTAAGTGGGGATATATTTTTAGATATCCTTATTACTCGGATTAGTTGTTTCTCAAATTGTCACGTTCCACTCTAGCATCTTTGATTGGATTGGGTTCTCTTAACATGACCATAACTATGCACTTATGTGGAGCTTAACCCATGGTCTGGAAATGCTATTCCTTCTCCATGGAGAATGCAAGTTGAAGGCTGCTCAATTCTGTCCAGGGGAGCAACGCAACACTATGTGACTCCTACGGTGACTAAAGCTATGTTAATAGACGAACATAATGGGTGTGAGAAACCAACATACATGTGGAATGAAAGGCATTTATCCAAAATGTGAGAATAGATGTATTTTAGTTAACAAGTGACTGTTCTTTATCTTAGAGTAAAGTTATAATTTTTGGGAATTCTAGTAAAACTTAAAGATCCGCTAAAAGACAAATGGTCGCTAAAGCCAAGTCATAACTAATTGCGTTCTTCTCTTTAATTAAGTAGGTTTGTTCCTACTTAAGCTTGCAAGTGCTCTCTTATTGAGATCATTATATAGTGTGCTGTTTATAGAGCACACTGAACATCATTTAGTGATGAAACCTTTAATTTATAGTATGTAATAACAGGATTATTGGACAAAATGATAGAGGAGTACTTTTGTGTGTTAAAACATTTGAATATATATCATTTGATCGAACGTTTTTAATCATCGCAGTTAAGAACATCTTTAATAGAAGTCCCAATCGCAATGGTGTTGAAAAGGTTATCTGTCCCAACAAAGAGGATGAAGACCCTCACAATAATGCGTTGCTAAGTGAGGCAATAGTTAAACCATCGGACGATCACACTAGGCCATTGAAGAAACGAAAATTGGATGCTTCAGAGATATTCTTGGGGAATGAGCTCAAGAATGATGAAGGCAAGTCAACTGATGCTGTCGGGCATCAGACTCCACTACAAAGTGGAAGTGCATCTGAGAATAAATTCAGAAATAAAAATCTCAATGAATCTCCAAGAGGAGAGAGAGAGCCCTTTTTGAAGCCAGAGGAGAAATTGATGGAACTCTCTCGTGGGAAGTTGGATGAAGTGTCCTATCATCAATCTCCTCGAAAGGATGACAAAAACAACTACGAAGCATTGCAAGCTCCTTTGCCAATTGATGTTGTAAGTTCGCAGTTGGATATTTGTCGATTGAGTATATATTGTTTGTTTATGCTTCAACAGATATACTTTTGCGGCCTAATTTGTCAAGGAGTGCTGTTATTGCATTTAAGAAACTTGCATTCCGTTTAAGAGATCCTCCAAATTCAAGTAAGATCATCAGTCAGTTGGAACTCATTGGCAAGATTATGGAGCGGGTGAAGCTTGTTTAGAATATGAAGGGTGCATTTGTTTCACTGAAAATTTCATGATAAAGGAAAATTATTTCCATGGAAATCATTTTCAAGGACAATGATTAGTTTTCATCTATTTGGTGGTATGGAAAGTGAATTTCTTCTTGCCACAAGGGAAAGTTGTTTTCCCCAACCTAAGCTTCTTGTTCTAAGTTCATGGAAAACTTTTTTCGTAGATCAATCAGTTTCCGTCATCCAAACATCGGAAAGTCGGAAAACAATTTCTGGAATCAGTTTTCCTTCAAACAAGTGGACCTTAAATTGCAGATTGAATTTGACTCAAAATAAGAAATCCATGTTGGGTCAAATAAAATGGTTGAGTTGCATGCAAAGGAGTTTTGTCTTCCAATGGCTTGGAGCTTGTGAATTCTAAGTTGTTTGGAATTGTACCTATGAAATCTATCAAGCTAATATCTTGACACCACCCTTGGGTGTAAGTTAGATTTGTACGAGATATAATGACATGAGAGGGGTTGTTGATATTTGAACCATTGGTGTGATAATTTGATGCCATGAGAATTAATCATTTTTTCCTAGAGGTTAAGTTGTCAATCAAGGTAACGGAGGAGTATATATCAAGCTTTGATCCTAATAGGGCCATTGGTAAGGCCTTTTGATTGAAGTGGTAATCTTGTTTTGTTCTGCTAGTCTAATCTAATACTTAGAAAATTGTGTAATGTTTTGAGATCTGTTATTGAGATAGTAGTATAAGATGCAACCGGATCTATTATTGAGATAAAAGTATAAGATGCAACCATGGATCCAAGTAAAGGATGGAGTAAGCAGTTTGTTGAGATCATCACACGGTTATAATTCATTTTGTAGATGTGAATCATAGATAACACAATAAACTAATCAAACAAATATTCAATCATATGATTGCCTAGGATTGAGTTGGACACCTATGATCGTGATTGTTGGCATTAATGTTGTTGTGGGGCTTGGTTGCCACCAACGGTTTTGGTTGCAATGGAAATCCTTTTTGAGGTGTCACTTGGATGAGCCGTCAACAAGCCTCACCTAATGATATGCATCCAACTTCATTGATTCATCTTTGTTACTAATTTTGTAGTGACTGATGAGCCTCAAATCATTTTGCCTTTGAATGATTTTCTTATGGAAAGTCCATAAGTTCTTCAAACTTTTTGAAAGAAAAGAAAATTGTCATCCAACACTTTAGTCTCAAAAGTAGATAGTAGTGGTTCACATATTTTACATTTGTTTTATAGTGTTACATTTCAATGCTTAGTCTTTGGGAAAATCCTAGATGCTTGTGGGAGGGTTTTACAAGATTTAGAGATGAAATTTCGGCTTTGTCTCTTAGTTTAAATATTTTTAGTATTGTTATAATATTTAAATAATGAACCACGCCTTCATGTAACAGTTTAAAGTTTTGGAACAATTGGCAGTGGTTTGAACAAAATCTCACATGGTATCAAAGTCAAAAGCTCTTAAGTTTGAATCTTTTAGGCCTTTATTTGCCTCCCCATTCAAATATGTCCATGCTTAGTACTTAGATGATTGGACAAAGCGTGAAAGGGAGTGTTATAATATTTAAATAATAGGGTTAATGTCACGAAAAATCTTAAATTGGTACATTTGTGACAAATTTATTTAAATTGATTTTTTGATGACCAAAAACCCTAAGCTAGTACATTTTTGACAAATTTATCCAAAACCAATTCATTTATGACCTATTTATCCTCTATTAATTTCTGTTTAATTTCACCGTTAAATTGTTGAGCTAGGATGACACGTAACAGTTGAACGGCATACCAATTTGAGATTTTACTCTTTGTTTGTCATTGTTGTACTAGTTTTGTAGTTTTTATGGTATTAATCTAATTTAACAAAGGGTATATTGTTATAAATATATCAATTTGGGGTTTATGGTGATAAAAAAATAGTAGATTGAGGTAAATTTGTTATAAGTATACTAATTTAGTGTCTTTTGCGAGTATTTGGGATAAATTTGTCACAGATGTACCGATTTAGGGTTTTTGGTGGTAAAAAAAAGTTTTTGATAAATTTGTCACAAGTGTACCAATTTGGAATTTTTTATGATATTATCCCTAAATAATAAACCACGTATTTATCTAACAACTTAAGTTTTTAGAACAGTTTATAGTAACTCCACAAAATCTCACAAGTACAGTTGATCGTGGCCTCACAAAATTCTTTAGTTTGATATTTGTGATTCTTAAGAATCATTTTAAGGTTATGGTAGTTTTGACTTTGAGAGGAAATTTTGTGAGAATTTAATTGCTCATATGTTTTCTTGTTCCAACTCTTCAATTGTAGGCATTCATGTCATGTTTTCTTTTCCTTGTAGTCTCTCAACTAACTTCAATTTTCACTTTATAAATACTCTTACATGTTCAAACTTTTTGATAGGGGGTATCATTTGTTTTTTCAAATTTCTTTTTAGGTCATTTGGGTTTTGAATTTTTTCTTGTTTAGGCTTTTTGGGTTGTGATAGAGATTTAGAGTAATGGCATAAAAGAATTTATATAGCTATCCCTGCTTCGAGGGACAAGGTTCAGTTTGTTGTTGGTGTTGCTAGTGGTGGTGGTGGCATTTCAGGTTTGTCTTCAGAGGTTGCACAATGGCATGATATTTGTTTCACTATACATTCACATTTGTTACTTCATAATATCTTTATTTTTGTCACCAATATAAGTTTTCTGAGATATCTATTTTTCCAGTTATTCTACAACATTACTAACGTTTTGATTTACAATTCATATCTCAATTGAACAACATAGGAAGTCACACTTGGGCCATGCCCTTGTGGAATTACTAAGCACCTTGTTTGGATGTGGCTGTGCATTTACTTGCCTTGGGACCTATGGCACATTGTCCATGCATATCGATTACTCGTATAACTTTTGTTCTCTATGATGGAGACTTTGTGGTCGTGTTGGACTAAGGTAATTAGATTGATAATGGGAAGGCATGAGGAAAGTCTTGTGCCTGATCTAATCACTCAAATTATCTTTAGTTTTGGTTGGGACGGGTCAATTATAGAGCAAAAAAATTCTTAGCCTATGCATATGACGTGGTGTGCTGGACTTTGAAGCAACTTAGCTTATCATTTGATTTAGTTCAATTTTGCTGAGAAGAATTTGATGATCAAACCGGGCTGGAAAGCAGACTTCATCTCACAAGGATGGACGACAATGTAGATTTAACTTCCTATCCGCTTGTGGGATCTAGGGTTGAGTTGGGGGTTTTACCATGGCTATTTTTTGATGATCCTTACCCCCTTTATTAGTGTATGACTACTACTTTTCAAGCATGGGAAAAAATAATATGGTGCAGCTAATGACCTATCTATGTAATTCAAGAACCTGAGCTTGCCCCTTTCATTGGTGGGGGGATAGTACCATTGTTGCCTTTTTCCCTCTATGTTATATTAGACTACAGTCAATAGGAATTTCCTACACATCCCATTCTGAAAGGAAAATCTGAAAAAAATAAAAAATTCTTTATACAAGATTGGGATATTGGATTGATTCATGAGAGAATGCTCCCTTGATATAACTCACTCTTTGGTATGCTGTGTTCAACCTGCCATAGTCACTGCAAGCACGTTTTGTACCTTTTACAACCGGGAGGTCTAAATAGGAGAAGTTTTGGAAAAAGAAAGTTTCCTAAGAGTGTCTACGGTGGGATTCAAGATGATGGTCCGATCAAAGAGGAAGTTTAGTATTCCCCTCATCTCACCCAAACAAAGGTGGATTGTTTTTATTCAAGTCGAACCAAATTTAACCAAAGTGAAGTTCTAGCATCTTAGCTTGGTTTTGGATTTTAATGATGAAATAAATCGTTCAAATGGAGATTGAATAAAACCAAATGGAAGTAATTGGTTTGACTTGAATGATGACTCCTTTGGTTTAGTTTGATATTGGTTTGTAGTTTTTGGTAATAATTGATGGGTATATATTTTGCTATGAAAATCCCTCAAATTGGATAGTGAACACCATTAAAGGAATTTTTTGTTTTAAAAAATAAAATAAAATCAATGAACACCCTTATCGGAAGATTGCTACATGATTGTAAAGTTTGCTGCATATATTTAGGAGTCAAGGGTTTATTATTTTATAGTTATGTATCTTGTACATATGTTTGTACGTATGTAAGTGAAAGAGCACTAGGGGCTGCATTCCATTTATTACCTAGAAGCTAGAAAATATGTCTTGACAATTTTAAAAAAATTTTTTTTTAAATTGTCTAGAGGGCTGCCTCTTTAATGCCAAAATAAAGGTGGGAGGCCAAACCTTTGCAGCAGTTATAGAACTTTCCTCATTTTCAGTAGCCTGCCTATTAGAAATTTAAGGTTATATCATGTTTCTATGGTTGCTAAGAAAGATACTATATGAGTATCAGACTTTGAGCTTCAGCTCATTGAATAGAGAGTGGATGGTGCTGTTTGCAGTATTTTAGGTTGTGTGATTTTTTGAAGATTAATGGATTGGCTTGGTTGTCCTCCCCTTAATGTGGTGTTTGGTTCAATTTTTCTCTTTTTGCTGATGAGAAAAGCTTAAAAGAGTTGTAAATTGATATCACCAACCAAGGGAAAAATGGGATAATTTAAGGTGAGAAGAATGGTGACCATAAAATGGATGAGTTCACTTGAAAAGAGAAGAAACAAAATTAGTATGGTTAAAATGGACCAGATTAGTAGTTTGGAATTTGCTATGGGTTTCTGATGTGTGTAATCTATATTTTTACAATGATCTCTTACATTTTTAAGTCGTCATTAATTATTTCTTTCTTGGATTATTCAATGGTGTTTCTCTGGTGTACCTAAATTACCTTTAGTTTAAAATATTATAATTGGTGCAATATGATTAATTACCATTCATTTGTTAGATGTTCCCTGGATTGAGTTTTTGATGTTTGCTTTTGGCTTTTTGGACAGGACAAGAACACATGGTTCAAGGAGCCTGTAAGTACTTTCGTCCCTGTTGTCTATTGGTCTTTATTTCTCTGTATTATCCCATTTTTTGCTAAGTAAAGAAAATTTCAGGCTGAGGCGCCAAACTATAAAAGTGTTCGAAGTCAAAAGAGAGCTTATCAAAACCAAGCATTTACATCTAAGATTAAAACCCCTATATGCCAATATTGTGGAAGTTACAATTTTTAGTAAATGCTTGGACCAAGGACTTCCTTCAAAGGGCTCCCTTGATCCGTTCTTTCCAACCAGCCAAATAACAGAAAGATGATAATTGACTTTGATATAGCATAATGTTATTTGTAGAGAAGCAAATATGAAGTTGAGTTTGATTTAGCATGCGAGTATCTTGTTGCCAAGAGACTAAAGCTTCCAAGTGGCCCAAACTCTCTTTCTTTTCTTTTGGAATAGCCTGGGGATGTAATTTACATGTCAGAATAATTTTGTTATATTCTGTTTTCAGCCTTTTGAAGAAAGAATGCAGACTGCATGTGAGCAAGGAACACTTGTTCTGCTTCGAAATTTGGATCCAACTTATATCTCAACTGAAGTTGAGGTAATCCCCAACAATGCAAACTTGGAAAATCTTTTGTTGAGTTTGGTTCAAGCAGCTAGTCACAACCCCTGTCATCAGAGAAGCTTGTCTGGCTGGCTAAACATTTGGCATTGTTTAATATTCTAAGATCTCTTGCTAGTAACGCAAAATAACTATGAAGATCTTGTTCCACTTTTGCTTGAGCTCGAGACAGTAAACTGGTACAAATTTATACAGTTCTGAATGCTGTTACAAATAAGAAAATAAGGCACTTCTGAACTAGTTTTCTATGTTTGAATTGTCAAGAATTTCCATCTCTTTGCCAAGAGGGAGCTCGAAATTAAATCAGTTTGTTGTTCTGTTACCTTACGTAGCTAAATACTGGTATGAGGTCTCTTGCATATAAGATATTCCCGAACATGCATGTGGTATTGGCATTTGGTGAGATTGGGATCTTTCATAGTGAATGCATGAGGTTGCATTGATCTTTTAAGTTTGATTGGGCCTTAGTTGATATTGTTTCTTTTTGCTAAAGTCACCAGTCACCACGTTAGCAGATGCTTCTCAAGTCACTATGTACTTTAAGGTTCTTTCCCATGGTTTACTCTTGTTTCCAAGGCATGTAGTCTAGCTAGTGGAACCATTTTTCAGGGAGTACTATCCATTGGGGACTTCCCATTCTCTTAAAAGTTGTGTCAAAGCCCTTTGGCCGAGCGATTTCTTTGATTGGATTATTCCCACTGCAGTCCGTCACTACAATAGTGTATAACTTACAGGATATAATCCGGCAAGGCTTGAAGGAGAAATGCTCAGCAAAGATGCTTCCACAGACTACAACTTCTAGCCCTCACTCTGGTAAGAAAAGCACAGAAATACCTGATTTTGTTGTATCAATTTTCAGTTGCAATGTCGCAGTTAGTTAATGATTCGCCACTCTGAGATGTAGTTGTAATGTGTGAGGACTGGTATTTTTCCATCACCCTGACATAGGGCATTTTGGGATTGACTTTTACTTTTCCTTTTTTGCTTAATCAAGATCTTGCACCTCAATTTATTTTAATCTGGAACACCTGAAACTTTCATGATATTTAAAAGTTGACACTTATGATTCACATATAACTTGTTAATAATTTTTAAATGTAGGTAATATTTAAATTTTAGTGGGAAAGCAAAAAATTACATTTTGCTTTCGATTAATTGTTAACAAGCATGCCTTTAATAATACTAAGTTACTATGCTTGGATGATAAAGGATCCTCATACATGAGGAAATTCCACAATATCATGGTTGTTGCTGAAACAATCTGTGTTGGAAAAAGGCTGGATTATACAGCTGCAAGTTGTTTTATGGTTTTACCTATTTGCCTTTCTGTGGCCTATTTTTATTTTATATTAGTCATCATGCATCTAGCTGAGCTGGGTTATTGGGAAGCAGAATGTTTGACGGGCTGTGGAGTAGTGTGCTTGGATCTTAACTTTTGTTATGTTGGACCACTCTGATAGAAAAATCTATTCCAAATTGAATTTAAGATCAGCTTAACTCAGATTAATGGTACATATCACATTTTCTCTCTCTCTCTCTCTCTCTTCCCTGCACCCACGCACTCACACTTTTCTCTCTGGTTGGCCTCTCTTTCATCCTCCTCTTAGCTCTGTTAGCTTCCTTTTGTTTTTTTCTTTTTCTTCGCCTTCAATTTTCAGGCAGCATTCTCTTTTAATGTGTCCACCATCTATCTTACTGTTGCTTTTGCTGTACCCTACCCTTCTAATCATAAAATATTTGTGTACATCTTCTGGTTTATTGTCATCAAGATACCTTTAAGGGAGAGCTAGTTTTCTGGGCTGAGAGTGAAGGGAGGTTATATGTATGGGTTACCTATATTGAGCAAATAGACCAGGGCACATCACTGTGGAGGGCCAATTTCTGAATTTTTTTTTTTAGAAGGACTGAAGAATTTCAGTTGAAGATCATTGTTCACAGGTGTATTTGGGTTGGTGGTGGAGTTGTAAGGTGGAGTGCCATGGTTTGTTCTGGCATGAAAATCAAATTGCTGCTTTTGTTGTTGAAAGATACAGGCATGAACAAGTAGTAATTTTGATGGATGTGAGTTGTAGGAGTTCTAGATGGATAATCATGTTAGAGGGATTCTTTTGCGGGATGGGGTAGTTACTTCATGAGAAGATTTGGTCATTTCAAAGGCCAATAACAAGTTCAATAACAAGGATTGTGTGGGTTGGGCTGATAACACAGGATGCATAAGTTTGGACTGCTTATATCGTCATTTCTGGCAGGTGCATAATCAGGGATTTTTTTTTAAGCTCTCCCCAGTTTCATTTGGACTTTGCCATAGATCTGCGCAGTAATTATGGAGGTGAACATGTTCTAGATTTAGTTTAGTGCTTTTGGCAATGTCTGGAGACACAAATCTTATCTTGAACTTTCTCCTGAGAATAGCCAACTTTAGTAATCATGGTCACGCTTTAGATAGTTGTTCATTAGGCGATTTGATGGATCTTGCTTTGGGTGAATTATAAATGGGGGAGTCCCAGTCATCTGTCTTTTGAGAGTGGGGCTTGAGCTTCAAATTACTTGTTGGATCCAAGTTGAAGATTGTTGGGGATGATGGATGTATTTATTATTCCTCTGTTAGGAAGGAGGATGGGGAAGACCTTTTCTCCATGTTGGTATTTTCCCTGTTTCTCATAGTTGAGAATCTTTGGATGGCGTGGGTAGGATTGATCCACAGAAGATTCTCGGGAGAAAGTGCTATTGCATATCATCTTCTCTCCTGCTGAGTGTAGTGATTTCCAGGTGAATAGGCATGAATCTCGAAGAATCTATTTTGGATTTTCCATCTTCAAAGTCAGTGACATTGCCAATCTCCTTTGCTCGACTTTGTTGAACTTGTTTGAAAGTGTAACCACAAAAGGTCAACCGCTTTGTTGGATTATTTTCTTCATTTATTGACTAAGTGGTCTTCCAACTGTGATGACTTGAAACTTGAATGGATCTAAGGCAATAGGTCTCCTTATATTGACACTTGCAAATGACACTGAGGTTTGTAAATTATGCTGTAGAAAACAGCACGAGTTATTCTTGCATGATAGCAATGACACTATGGTGCAGAACATTCTGGCAGTTACTTAATGCCCTCTCCTAGCTCTCGGTAACTGAAAAAAGGAAACGTAGAATCTGTTTTCTACAACTTTGTCCTTTGACTATCTCACTTTTGGTTTGATGTTGGAATAGTTGTGGTAGTCCCAAAGTGGGAGCATGCCTTACAGGTCTCTTATAAGTAGGTATCATGGATAGATATCCCTTATACTGCTGTATAGATGCTAGCTTTTTACATCTTACTTTTTGACAAGATCATTTGTTTTTGAATTAATAATATCAGTTTCATGAGGATGATTGCTTTTTGTCAGTTCTAGATTTGTAGCACTCTTGGTACAAATAGTTACGCAACCATATTACTCAAAAAGAAGTGTTTAATTTGGCTCAATTGATTCATACTATATCAATTTGAACCGAAGCTTTGGTTTGATGACCCCTTGTTTAGGGCTTAAGTTTGATGTGCATAGCAATTTTCTTTCAATTTTTTTTTTTTTTTGAATTCTTACATTTAATTGAGACAAATGAGGAAAAAAAAAATGAGGTGAGAACGTCCCTTCCATTTAAACTTTATGTCGATGTAGTTGTACTTTACAATTATCCATTAGGTCATTGCTGTTTTTTACTTTTGGATAGTAAATTTTGCAAATTTCTTCTGTTAACGATGCTTCATGCGCTTGCTTGCTTACTTTTGACGATGTGAATTGGGAGATAGGTCAAGCTTTTGTGATATTCAAAACTAAGGAAGCAGCAAAGACAGCCATCAAAAAATTAGAGACTGGATGCTTGGTGCTACCTGATGGAAGGTATGTACCATCTTTTTAATTTGGTTGTCTCCTTTTTCCTCCCTTTTTACCATTTTACAAGTTTAATTTTTAAAGGTGCCAAACCATGTGAAAGGACAAAATGTTAATTTTGGTGATGCTACAAACACAAAACTTTTACTAATACATCCATAGTAAATAACATGGCTGCCAATGTTACATGTACCATGTCATTTAGTGTGTGTCGAGTTAGCAAGGAGAATAAGGAGTAGAAAAAGGAAACAAAATGCTAATTGGCCAACAATAATTGAAGGAAAATGATGTTTCCTTTTCTACTATTCCTACTTCCTGAGATTCTAGATTGGAAAATCCTTGCTGCCATTGAGTGCAATAACACTTCAAAGCCTCCATTACTTATTTACAAATCTAGCACAAGAAGTAAAGCAGGAGAAATTCATCTCATTGTTGTTTTCTAATGTTTTCCAGCTTTGTTACTTCTGGTGCTTCCTAGGGTACATAATCTCAAATGGAGAGAGGTTAATGCAAAATGTTAGGAAATTCAACTAAGTGGAGCACTATATCCACTAACTAAAATATTTTAGGACTAATTTCCTGTGAGGGCTTTCTTTTCTTTTTTCTTCCTCTGATTTGAAGGTTATGAGTGATGTTGTGTAGCCTAAAAATTAGGCTTTGCCAAAATTCCTTAGAAAACTTTAATGTTTACTTTACTCATTTAATTAGCAGAACTCATCATTATTGCACTTGATTAACTATGTCCTTAGTTATTAATATTTGAGAAAATTTCAACTAGTCCTCTAAAGTGGGACTGTTTTCTCAAAAACGTCCCCAAAGTGGATCTTGTCTCAATAAAGCCCCTGAAATGTTCTCAATCAGCCCTTCAGCTCACTGGTTGACCAATTTTTTGCCGAGCATGTGTGTCTCACATGGCACCTTGCAAGCCATTGCCAAGGGCATTTTCATCCAGAGGCATTTTCTTTTTTTGGTTTTTTTGCTTTTTCTTTCTTCTTTCTCTCTGTCGTTTTCCTTTTTCCTTTAATCCAATCTATGAAGTGTCTTCATCTTCCTAACCATGCATCCTCCTCACGCCTCCCATCTTCTTAGCTCTACATCACCTCAATCTCTGTCTTCAACACCTTCATTAGCCTCCCCCCACTAGAGAGCCTGTGAGCTTTGCATCCTTGCACCGGCTCTCATGGGACTCGGCAATGAGAAGCTGGATTGATTTGGGGAGGACATCATCCATTGATGCCTCTCACTTTATCAATCTCCTTCAGAGTTCCCCCTCTCTTTCCCTGACTGCCGACCTTGCCTTCAATGCCCTTGACCTCATCCGGCATTGCTGTTGATAACAATTCCAGCACCTTTAGATTGAGGTTGATCCGAGCCCTAGATTCATGATCTACTGGGGCTTAGGTTGAGCATGAGTGAACTGAGACCTGATGCTTCTGCTTGATTTGAGCTCCAGATCTTGGGCTCATGGTCTTGCTGTCTAGTTGTCAACAATGATCACAGCGGCAGGTGGAAAGAGAGATGGACATGGAGAGGGGCAGAAGTAGTGTGCACGGGGGGAGGGGGGGTGACAATGGGCATAGGAGGGATGGCAACAATGGACAATGAGGAGGCATATGGTGAGGCAATCCTATGACGATGGTGGCAGTTGGCGACAAGAAGATTTGATGTCCTTGGCGAGCTCTGGTTAGTTATTTGTTGTGGACAAAGAACTCAAGCAGTTGAGGGTGATCGCTTTTCCTCTTTTGAGCTCCTGCTTGGCAGTGCTTCAAAGCGTACTTTGCTGATTGAGGGTTGAAGGTGGCCAGCCTTGCCCTTGGGGTCCTGTTGCGGTTTTTAAAGCCGAAGCCACTATGCACCATCATCTCAATAGCATGTAGGGCTTTCTTAAGGTTGCCAAGATGGCAAAGGCAGGCAATCAGCGTGTCAAAGGTGCTCTTGCGGGGGACACAGTGGTTGAGGCAGGATAGGGCATGGAGGAAATCGTTGAGGGTGGAGAGGGAGGTCTTGGCATGAGGTTGTGGAAGGAAGAATAAACAGAGAAAAAAAGAAAGAAAAGAAAAGAAAAAATATGATAAAAAAATAATCCTGGTTGAAAATGCCTTTGGCCTTTGGCTGGAAAGTGCCACAAGATTCGCATGTGCTCATTGGCCAGGGAAGAATTGGTGGGCCGGTGAGCTGGGTTTTTTTTGGGGGGGGGGTGATTTTTACCAAGTCACCCACTTTTAATGGGCTTCTTTGAGACAAAGTTTAGTTTGGATACTCTTTTGAGAAAACGACGACTGCACTTCATGGGACCATTTGAAATTTTACCTTAATAAGGAGAGAAATGGACTTGATGCTCTTTAATTCAACTTGTTGGAATTTCCATATATGGAGAACACGACTTAAAGCAGGGTTAAGTTTCATTGACCAATAAATTCGTGATGTACTTCCCATGCAAAAGTTTAGGTTGACTAGCACTAAGTGAAAGTGTATGGAAATGATGGTGCTGTTCTAACTAATAAACTGTTCATTGTATATGTTTAAGGTCGTTCTTAATGTCTACAACTTGTTGAAAAAGTGTCATTGTGCGTCAATTGTCTTGCAACTTAGGAAGGGCTAATATGCTAGAACGGGAAACATGTTTTTGCTCTAATTGGTTTTTCCTTCTGTCTTTTGTTTCCTTTGTCTACTCTTTGTTGTTAATTATGGCAGCTTGGGATGGGACTAAACTTTTGCTGAAAATGTTGGAAAAAGGAGTTTGTGCACTAATATATGCCATAAAGCTGTTGAGCCATTTCAGATGAGATGCAATAGAACTCAAATTTAGTTACTTTGATATTATTGGCTCCTTTAGGTCCATAATCTTCCCCTCTGATCTATTCCCGTTAATTGCTTCTGTGAACATTGTAGCTAAATCTTCCGTACATGGTCTGACATTACACATACTAAATTACATGGTTGTACATAGGCTGCCTGTCACATAAAATTTATCTTTCAATAAATGATTGGTCCTTGTAGGGGTACTCTGTGTTAATGTTAGCTCCAAATATATCTTCGGTGAATTGAGTGGTTGGGGCAATATGGAAATAGTAGTTTCTGGCATAACTTAAGTTCAAGGAAATTTCCAGGGGACTTGAAAATGCAGATTACTTGCTTGGCCAATGTAGGTCTTGATCAGGTTGTCTTTTTTCATTTACCCATTTAATTTGGAAGACCAGTCGACAAATGTACCTCTTTACAGGTTTATCTTGAAGTGCTTTCTTAGCTATTTTACTCATCAACAAGGGGCAAAAGTGTGACAGGAGCTGCTTTGGACCTCTTGCTGCAAGAATATGCTTTTGTGTATTGATGTTAATAATGCTCTCTCTCTCTCTCTCTCTCTGCTTTTGAAAACTTTGCCAGACCTCTTGTCGGCTGTGTTGAGACTCCTTGCTCTCCTGGGAAGCAGTCAACATTTACTGGCCATCTTGTAATCAGTAATCCAAAGCAGCCACAGACTCGGGGGACGGTATGTTCTCTTTCCTCCACTTCTCTCTCCCCCTTCATTATCAAGTTCCTGACTGGGCACAGTTGGACCTTTTTCTTATATTTGTGGCTCTTTCACTTTCTTTCAAGCAGAAGGAAGCTGTATCTACTTCGCATTGTTCACAGCCTAACACCATAGTATATGATATGGCAATGGAGTGGTGTTTGCTACAACAAAAATCAGATTTTGTTTTGGATAAGTTATATAAGGTTTGTATTTTCCAGCTTCAGGATGAGATGATTTCTCACCCTAGTATTTCTGAGGGTAACTGTTTTTTTGTGTATCCTACTGATCATGTGTTATACTATGCTGATGCTTCTTAATTCTGTTTCCCTTTGTTATAGCTACAAGGGGGGCAATTGAAAAAAGTCAAGGCCCTTTTAAAGTCCAAGTGATGTATAGCGCCATTCGGCCACTGAATAGGCAATTAGTGCTTCAACAAAAGCAAAGGTTTATATTTAGACTACATTTTATCCTCAGTTGTTGCTTTACATGTGAAATTTTATTCAGTAGCATGGTATTTTTGCACTTAAATTTAAAAGGACTGTTTCTACTGAACAATGTGCCTTTTGTTCTTGGTTCTAGACAATGGGTTCGTGTCCCACTGTCTGTTTGCACCAATTGTCTTGTTTGCAGAAAACTTATCCAAACCAATGTATGTAAGATACAATTTGCTTGAGCAAGAAAGCTGCTTATTATCTTACCCTCTATTTCAATTCTGCTTGCTAGAGCTTTTACTTTGAGGCTCCTCTTTAGCTCTAAAATGACCTAGAAGTGCCACACACCCCTTTCAAAAATCTCTTGGCTTTGAGAAACTATAAGTTATCAGTATTTACTATTTAAGTACAAAAGAACTTTACTTTAACATGATGTTCTATGATATTTACCAGCATGGTTTGCATGATTGGAATGCCCTTTATGCTCAAACTTTAATTGATTTGCTCTTTTGTCTTTGTGCAGAGGAGAAGCAGAGGAGATTTTTTGGCATTTCTGCTCCACTATTTAGGCAGATTTTGGTAAGAGGCAAATGTAAAAATGCGCTCGGCTATCTGGTTGTAGGGATGCTGGGGAATTTTGACCAGTAACTTCGGTAATTTTCCAATCATCTGGCAACAACCGCTGGCTCTGGGCTTTTAGAAACCAAACCTTTCGCTTCTCCTCCTATAACGTAGATGTGTATATACTTAGTCTGCTCTTCCTGGTTCTTTTTTGGGCTGGTTTTATCTGTTCTTCTCCATCTGAGGCGTTTTTGTGATATTGATTTTTGAGTCTCTCATAAGAGTCATTCCTTGAAGGGAATGATGGCAGTTAAGGCTTCAACAAAAATAGACAGCCAAATTCTGGAGTTACTACATGTTGCGTTGCGTGATGAGAAAATTCACTTGCGTTACGTGTTTATGCTGTAAATTGATGAAAGCTCTTTCACACGGTGCTGTCTGAATTGGGGAGGAGAATAGCGCAAGTGGTGTTACGTTCGTGCGACATTTACTTAAATATCACAGCTTTTTTTTTTTTTTTTTTTTTTTTCGCTTATTTAAGTATTACATCAGAGTAAAATTATCACTTGAGCGTCATTGCTGGCAAGGCATCCAATGTGAATTTTTTTTTTCTAATTTCTTTTTGATTTTTTTTTTTTTGATTTTTTGTTTTTTTTTGTTATTATTTTCCTATTTTTTAGGGTTGGGGCGATAGACACCAGCAACCCTTGCCTAGATTGGATGGGGCTGGGATGGCTGCCCAAATTCAACGAGGGCCTTTGCGTCCTCACCTATTGGTGAGGCTACATTGGTTGTGTTTGGGACCAGCTTTCCCAAGTATCTTTGGGTGTCCAAAGCCCATTTAAGCAAATATGGGGTGGTTGGGAACATTTTTGAAACCAGCCTTCCTTGAGCCTTCCAAAGGCTCAAGGCAGGTTGGGGATTGCCTTGGGCTTCTAGTATTCTCGGCATGCTGGCTAAGGGTGTAATAAAAAATTTTCTTCCCAAATTATCAATTTTTCAATTTTCGAGTTTTGTCCTCATTATTCATCTTCTTCTTCTCCATGAACGGTCGGTGGCAAAGGGTAGGCAATCATCGGCGATTGTCACGCTTGCCGCATCGTGACCTCCACGTGGAGGTCATTGGGCTGCGTGACCCATCTAGTCATAGATTTGGTCGCGACCAGATGTGGTCGCTGCGGAGGTCGTAACCCTTAGGGTCGCGCGACCCATCTAGTTTTAGCGACCTTATGCGATCGCCAGCAACCATTGTGCCACGACCTCCACGCAAAGGTCACTGGGGCCGTGTGAGATGGGTTGTAGATTTAGTCACAACTAGATGTGGTCGTTGCGGAGGTCGCTACCATCAGGTTCACGTGATCCATTTGATCGCAAATCTACCTGTGACCAAATGCAATCGTGCCCACCGAATGTTGTGCCCAGCACGAGCACAAAGGTCACTGGACCCTTGCTGGAGGCTCACGTGATAACCATATCTACAACTAGATGGGTGCGTGAAGGTTGCAACCTCAGATTTTTGCCGCGACCCCTCGTTGGAGGGTTGTAGGCTCGCAGCAAGGATCGCTTGATGCATCGCGACCTCCGCCGAGGCTGCGCAAGAGGGTCGCAACAACCAGATTTGATTGCCGTGACGCTCATTGGACTGCATACCTTTGTCGAACCACTTGCATCGAATTGCGTGCCTTTCGTCGAACTGCCTGTTACTTGTCGGCAACTACTTGTTCTTGATCAACTAACTTTTTTTTTTAATGAATAACAATTGCAAATATAATTTTTCCAAACACCATTTTACTCAAAATACTTCACAATTGACTTTTACAATACAATTTATCAAACAGAATTTGTATTTTGGAAAACACATTAAAAAGAATTCAACGCATTTCCCCAAAAACTTTCCCTAAAAACCTTTCCAAATGCACCTATTGTCCTTACCTAGGTGAAGGCTACATTGTCCTTACCCAAGGCTTTCAGTGACTCTTGTTGACCCTAAAGAAAAAGGACAAAAAATGGAAAAAAAAATGAAAATTTTAAATTTTAAAATAAAAAGAAAATAATATTGAAAAATTGTTTATGTTAGCACCTATGAGATTGAGTAAGACACTTGACATCTAAGTGAGTAATAAAAAAGTTATAACACTCAAAAGAACGCTGTAGAAAAGCTATGATATTTACATTATTATTATTACCTTGTATAAATTGGCTCAATTTCAAGTGTTGTGATTTTAAAACCTATAATGCGGTGATTAAGGATGTCAATGGTTTGATTCGGATTGAGATTTCAGGAGATCTAAACTAAACCAAACGGTAAAATGAGTGTTCGAACCAAATTGAATGGAATATAACGCAAACTGAAAATTTCATTCGGTTTGGATTTCAGTTTCGAGATTACATTCTTTTTATTCTTTTATTTTTATTTTGCGAGCAAGCCTTTTTCCTCCACACCACTTGAGCAGCTACCATGCAAACATATTGTGCCTCATCACCTCTCGCAATCATCTCATCTCGTTACTGGAGGTGAAGGGGCTGATGATGGTTGGTGACTTGTTTGGTGATGGACTTGAAGCCTTCATAAATTTTTTAATAGTACCAATTTAATGGTAAATATTTTGATTTATAGCCAATTCAATTCTTCTAGTTAATTTTGATTGAATATTAGTGATTGCCAATCAATTTGCTAACATGACTAGACATTGATTTGAATTTTTTTTAGTAATATCTTAATGAAATTCAAATTTTATATGTATATTTTTTATTTCATTTTTTTTTGTCCTTCCTTCTTCCTCCCATTGGTTGCTGATGTTCGATGACCAACTAGAGGCAAGGCTCGGTGAGGTTGGCCTCGCCGATCACTGGCGAGGCTCGAGTCCTCGCTAGATGTTACGCAACCAAGGTCAAGGCATGACCTCGTCGGTCGGCCATTGCCTCTAGGTAGTCACCTAAGTCTAACAATTGATTGGAGGAAGAAAAAAAGGGAAGGAAAAAAAATTAAAAATATATTTAAAATGTTCATGTTAGTGTCGATTTTGTTACATAAGTCTTAGGAGAAGTGTTAAAAAAGTCCTAAATATTTTGCATTTGCGATAATTTAATAATAAACCCTTTTTGGTGCCAATTTAGCCATTAACTTTTTGTGTCAGTTCAGTCATTTCTCTGGTCAATTTTGGCTGGATTTTGTTGATTAGATGCCGGTTGGCTAACGTAATCGATTAGTCTAACGTTGATAACTTTTAAAAATATTTTTTTTTTATTTTATTTTATTTTTCCTTATCCTTCTTTCTCTAGTGGCCATGAGGGTCAACCTCAAGCAAGGTTGGCGAGTGGCCACGAGGGCGCCTTGAGCAAGGTTGGCAAGGCTCGACACAGGCCACCCTCGAGGCTTGGGCAACAAGGGTGAGCCTCTTGAGCCCAACGCAAGGCCGCCCTCGAGGCCTGGGCAACGAGGGTCGAGCCTCGCCATGGTCGACGAGTGACCTCACCGATTCATGCGAGGCCACCCTTGAGGCCCGGTGACGAGGGTCAAGCCTCGCCTATGGCCAATGAGGTCGACCTCGCTAGCCGGACATGAGGCCGCCCTTGCGGCCATTAGCAAAGTGACCAGCGAGGTCAACCTCGCCGGCGATTGCCTCTGGCCGATTGCCGTCGGCAACCAATTGGGGAATGAGAAAGAAAAGGAAAAAAAAAAAAAAATTAAAAAAATTAAAATATAATTAAATGTTGTTTACATTTAGCCAACCGTGTCCAAGCAGAAAATCTGGTCAAAATTAACCATAAATGATTGAATTAACATAACATAAAAATGTTTAGGATTAAATTGGTACAAATATAAAATGTTTTTGACTTTTTTTAACACTTCTCCCCATAAGTCTTCCAGTCAAAATTAGCATAAATGATTCAATTAATTATTTTTTTGGTAAAGATGATTCAATTAATTTTATGTTAAAAATTTTAGGATTAAACTAACACTTATATAATTGCCTTAGGACTTTTTTAACAATTTTTGTATAGAAAAAAAAAGTGCACCCGTCACAAACCTTGTAATGTATTTGAGCAATTCAAACTCGACTAGATCTCATATTTTGAAAATCCGCTTCCAATGAATTTCCACCACATGAGTTAAAGAAATTTTAAGCGCAAATTGCCAATCAAATCAAACATCTATAAGTAACATACCAATGTGTTCCGTTGTCATGATTTGTTGATGTAATCATTAGAGAATGAATTTGCATCCTGGCATTACACTCGAGATATATAGGCAAAGTGTGTGAACCCGTTTCCTGCAAAAATTCTGATTTTTTCTCACTTTTGCTCTACGACTTTCCCTTCGAAATTTAGAAATATATAATGCCATCTTAGTTATTGTAGATAAATTATGGATAAACTATATAAAACTCTTCAGATGTCATTTAAGTTTCAAGAAATAAAAGTGAAAAACTTATGGAAAAATTTAGTAAATATACAATTATTTTTAAGGATATCAATTTTCTTTTCTTTTTTGCAGTTAAAATGAACTTATCATAGAGTTAAATTCAGTTTAAGATAAAATTTATGTACTTGCTAAAACATATATATAATCCTTTCTAAGGCGGTCACCACCATCACCGGCATATCCCTCGCTCGCGTCAGCACCTTCGTCTTCCTCAGAAGAGGGCTGGCCAGAAAACCCTAATTTCATCGTCCCGTTCGCGAGCGAGCGCGCGCGTTTTCCCCCAATCCCTATCGATTCGCGTTGCAGATACGCGAGCGCCGGCCGGCGATCCTCGGACACGCGCCGTCGCGGTCGGTCGCGGTTGCGGAAGATCGGCGGTGGTGTGTATAAATCCATGGAGAAGGAGCGCGTGAGGAAACGGCCTCGGCTCACCTGGGACGTCCCGCCGGCGGTGTCGGAGGTCCGTCGGGGGTGGGGGGGGGGGTTGGCGTGCGGTTTTGCTTTGGGGGAAGAGCTAGGGTTTCTGAATCGGGGGACTGGGTTTGTCTCGAGGTTTTGATGGGATTTTTTTTTTTTTTTTTGGTGTAGGCGTGGGACCAGTCTGGTTTGGCGGGTAATCAGCTGGCGGAGCGGCACCCGTCGCCTCCGAAGAGGGACGACGACCGCGAGGGGCATTACGTGTACAGTCTCGGCGAGAACCTCACTCCGAGATGTACGTTTTCCGTGATCCGATGTCTGTCTTCTTGCGCTTGCCGTTTTGCCGTGACCGTGATTCGTTCCTCTGGTTTTATGTCTGCTTCCTATCTTTTTGGAGCTTTGGTTGGAGAAGGAGTTTTGTTTCTCTGCACGTCGCTCGTTCAACAAAGCATTTTTTTTTTTTGGGTATGTCCTGGTTTCGCTTGCGAAGTGGTTGTTATCTGCGTCTTTCATCGTTCTGTCTTCTTAGTCTTTTTCGTTGTCTCGGCAAAACCACTTGTGTTTGCCGGATGATTATGTATTGGATGGTTATGTTAGTCGAATGGGTCCAGCCTCAGGAGCTCCTGTTTTGCTTGGTTCCACGACGCTAGCTCAACTTAATGTTTTTGGCCCTTTTGGGTATTGTGAAATGAGGTCTCAGTGTCTGGTCTGTTGTCTTTCAAGGTCCTCAGTTTGTTGATTTTGTGATTTGTGCTGTCATGCCTACTTATAAATTCGATTTGGCTAAGTTCTGGATTTTGTAATTTTTGGGATTGCTCTTCTTCTTTACATAAAAAAATTGGGCATCTTCCAAAGGAAATTTGATATATTTGTCGTGAGCCTTCTTAGATTCAATGAATATGTTGTATCATGACTACAAATCTATCTGTGATTCGAGCAACCTTTTCAAATTATGTCTTGAATTTTATTTAATCCTACGGACATCTGGTGTACTTTTACTGAATCTGGAGTTAAGTCTTTTATTTGGTGGCACTGTCTCTTAGTGGGTTAGTCCTAATTTCACATGCAATTTTGATGTGCAACAGATAAAATACTCAGCAAGATGGGTGAAGGTTAGCCTGTCAAGAGCTCCTGCTGTCCTCAAGATATTTGTTATTGAGATTCTGCTTGCATCATTCAACATTGTGCTAGTGCTGTAGGCACATTTGGGCGTGTCTTGGAATGTTGGGATCGCCAAACACGAGAATATGTGGCTGTTAAGGTTGTCCGAAGTATAAGGAAGTATCGCGATGCAGCAATGGTTGAAGTGGATATACTTCAACTCATTGCCAAGAATGATAGGGGCAGCTCTCGGTATTATTTATGTGGTTTTGGCTTCTTGAATTGCTGGATCAGATAACATGGTCTAATTATGTGCATCTTCATTGCTCTGGACAGCTGTGTTCAAATTCGGAATTGGTTTGATTACCGCGATCACGTATGCATAGTGAGTAATCCGACTAACTTCTGTTGTTTTTATAGCTAATTTTGTTCTTTCTTCATGAAATCTCTCTTGAAACACTCTTTTTAACGTCCAGGCTGTGTTCTCATTCTTATGTTTAACCACAATTATAACTGAAGTTGGTGATATTTGTGTCCATGTGCTGATATCAAACTTGGGCATCTGGTTGAACCTGCCATTCTCGTGTGCTAGTAGTTTATCAATAACCATATTCATTGAATTGGAAACTAAACAGAAACCCTTTTGTTGGATGCATTTGAATGGTGTTATCAGGTGTTTGAGAAGCTTGGACCAAGCTTATATGATATTCTAAAGAGAAATAGATATCATCCATTTCCTGTGGATCTTGTTCGAGAATTTGGACGTCAGCTTTTGGAATCTGTAGCATGTCTGTGGATTATTCTTGGCTTTTGTTTTAGTTTCTCGTTCCAGTATTGTTCTCATTAATATTCCTCCGAAAGCCTCTTGCTTCACCTGGTTGCTTCCCCAGGTTTATGCTTTCTAACTGCTGCTATATGTGACATAGCGTCTGTGCTTTATTCCTTTGAGCAGATATGCACGATTTGCGCTTAATTCACACTGACTTGAAGCCCGAAAATATCCTTCTTGAATCTTCTGAATCCGTTAAGATTCCTGATTTTAAGGTACACGATCTCTTACAAATTGGAAATTGTGTCTTAATTAGGATAATTCTGTTTTATTAAACTTGTTGGATCATACAGAGGACGACCTCAGGTGCAATGCAGTATCGGTGCTTGCCCAAATCTAGTGCCATTAAGGTGATTGATTTTGGTAGTACTGCGTATGAAAATCAAAATCATAGCTCCATCGTTTCTACGAGGCACTACCGAGCACCGGAGGTTATCCTAGGTAACTGGCCATCCACACATCGAAACCTTTTGAACATTAGCACATAAAAGTGTGCTTCCCCTGCTGTACTTGATTACTTTTGACGGTTTGTGTTCTGTTTCAATAAAGATTTTCATTTGATGTTGGTCTAGAAACTCTTAAATCCGTTATCTAAAAATATTTGATGTTGGTATAGAAACTCTTAAACTCGTTTCTGTTGATTTCTTAATGGAAGGACATAATGTAGTAGTGATTGTTGTAACAGAGGAAATTTACAATACTGTCACTATTGGGTTCTGTTTAAGAGCTCTGGTTGCGAGTGTCCTCAATGTTGGTGTTTGGGAAGTCACCAGTTTGAGGGATATAATGCTGTGGTTCATTGGTGAATCACAAGTCGTCTTTCTTTTCCCAATCATATTAGATATTCAATTTATTAATGTTTTTTTATCTGTTGTGTGTTGCCTGATTGAATGGATGATGGAGTTACATGATTGGAAGAACGGATTCTATTGAGTGATCTAGGGGGTTACTAATTTTTCCATTCTTATTGTTTATGGCCTTGGACTTTTTCCAAGTACCTGTATGCTAGCATCTGGAAAGTTGTCGCCTTGAATTGTGATGGGAAGCTCTATAAAACTGATATAAAGTGGAAAGAAAGTTAAGATTAGCTTGACTTACATAGTCTAAGAACTGGCTATGGGATGGACATAGTTCTTTCTACATGACATTCGCCACTGTGCAGCCCGAAGCCTACTTGATTAGTATTAGGTCAGTTTAATCAGTACAATGATTGTTGATGTTTCTTTGAGTTTGTGGAGTTGTTGGTTAGGTTCACATTTCAACTCTTGAGTTTTTGTTTGGTGTGTGTTTAAAGTAGTGAATCAATGAGGGGTCTTTTTATGACTGAGCAGTTGGTGCTTAGTCGTTTTTGTGGGTCAGGATTCTGCTCGTATGTTTGTGGTTATCAAATAAAAGTGACTGTTTCAGCTGCCATTACGGTTTGTCAACATTTTAAGACTCACTTCTATTCCTTTCCTCTTTTTATTTTTTATTTATTTATTTTTTGGGTGTCTTTTACAGGTTTAGGATGGAGTTATCCTTGTGATTTATGGAGTGTCGGATGCATACTTATTGAACTATGCACGGTTAGTCTTGTTGTTCCAATTGTAGCTCGGATATCAAATCTGGTGGAGGAAGTCCTTTAAATTGGACCTGTGTTCTCAGGGGCAAGCTTTATTTCAAACCCATGAAAATCTCGAGCATTTGGCAATGATGGAGAGGGTGTTGGGACCTCTACCGGAGCATATGATTAGAGGAGCCAAGTAAGTTCCTTATAACTTGTAATCCTTGTAGTTTTAGTTGGTTCAATTGTTCCTTGGCAGATGTGTCTTTAAATGTCAAATTTCCCCTGCTAAGAATGAGTTTGTGTAGCAAGAGATGTTTTTTAATGTTTATCCTGTATTTAAATTAAAATTCCTTTTATTTATGTTGGCAGTAGGGGAGCTGAAATGTATTTTAGACGAGGATCACGTTTAAATTGGCCTGAAGGGGCAGTTTCAAGGGAGAGTATTAGAGCTGTGAAAAAACTTGATTCTTTACAGGTTTGCTTTGGTCCATTCTTCTTGGAGTTGTGGAAATTGATTCATTGAATTCTGCTGATGGAAATTTTGCATGGTTTTGCTAATTTCGTTTATTGTACCGTGGCAGAACCTTGTAGCTCAAAATGCGGACTCCTCAAGATCTTCTCTCACCGATTTGTTGCAAGGTTTATTGAAGTACAATCCATCAGAACGGCTCACCGCTCAGGAAGCCCTAAAACACCCCTTTTTCAAGGATATGGTCTGAGGTGTGTCACCGCCGGTGTTCTACACTAAAGCTGCTCAGACTAAGGAGTTTTCTCTGTGCATCTTGTGAAAACTGGTTGGTCTGGAGCGGAAAAGGAACCCAAGAGGCGGTTGCCCTGGCTTTGTAACATTAGTGCATTTGATGTGCCTCTTTTTCTATGGCTACGGCCTAAAAGAAAACTCCCTCTTTTCTAATGGGAAAAGGTTGTGCTGTGGAAGCATAGAATTTTGATCAGGAAGTCGTGTTAAAGGCCGTCAGGAAGATATAATGACTAACTCTAACCCACGGAGTCAATTTAACAGAAACCCTCGTGTTAAGTGTAGTTGCTGCTTATTGAAAGTACATTGTAGTCAAGCCCGGTCCTGAATCATACTCAAGACTCGTTCGACCTCGGGGCAGAGTGACGAGTCGAGATTGAGTGGAATGGTCTCGGTAACAGGTAGGACGAAAGTATAATGTCATAAACGAGTTTAGGTGGAATGACAGTCGAAGATCTCTTATTATATTGAGGTATATGAAAATTTTCTCAGGTTGGACTTGAGCATTCAGAGGACTATCATAACGTAGAATGCGACGTCTAACATAAAACCCAACATTACTAAGTTGCATACGGCAAAGTCACGGTGTAGTGGCATCTTGGCGTGTCTTAAATTGGACACTTTGAATCTAAGTATCTTTTACTTGTGAAGACATGACTGGGATGAAACAAAGTTTGCTAATTCGATGTATAAAGTGGTCTCTCGTCCTGTTATGAGATGACGCCTTGCGCATGGCCTATCATATACAACTTAACAAAAGTTAAACTTAGAATGCAAAGTAAGTATTTTCTCACATAAGCAAGGTTATTTTTAAGCTCAAATCAACTAATTTTGTGGTGGTACTTGTGCCGTGTCTTGATGTCTACTAACTTTCAAGAAAAGTATAAAAAAATTCTAAATCTATTGTATTGTGTCAGGCCAATTGAAATTGAATTAGTATCAATATGAAAAATTTAGGACTAAATTGATCTTATTAAAATGTTTATGATTGAATTTGTATAAATATGATAACTTTTATGATACTTTCCCCCACGAACCTTTAAACTCATGACATGGGGTTCCAAGAATTTTTTACCAAAGCTAATAAGATAGGGGAAAGTGGGTGATTTGCGCAATGCCTAGTTTTGATAATTTGTAAATTGACAGTGAGAAACCTTCTTTCACTATGTCAATAAAGATAAATTAATTATAGCTCTAAACAAGATGTGTAAAAATCTTGCCCAACGATTTTTATCGAAAAGGGAAAAAGGAACGACCAATTCAATGGTGGGCACACATGCATTTAAGGAAGTCATGATATCAGTAAATGACATTGATAATTTTCTCCGCCAGAGGAGAAAGACGTTGCATTGCATCAGGCTCAAATTACTAAAAAACGCAAGAAGGAAAACGTTGTGGCAGAAAATTGTCAGAAGTGGGATTTGAACCCACGCCCTCTTTCGAGGACCAGAACTTGAGTCTGGCGCCTTAGACCACTCGGCCATCCTGACTGGAGCAAGGTGATGTCCTATAAAATTAATTAATCTGATTCATTTAATCTAATATCCTCAATAAAAGAGATTAAGGAAAGGTGATTTCAATCAAAGAGGCCCCGTAGACATGAGCCGATATTCATAGGACAACTTTCAAGCATAAAAGAGGATTCCTACCTTCCTCATGGAAATTTTAGCCTTTCAATTTTTCCTAAAGCACTCGTTTGCGCACACGTAATTACACGAACAACAGACAATTGGTAATATGATGTTGATTAGAGTAAGCAATCTATTGTGGGAATATCAAAAAAGGGTCAAAAATATTTGAGCTCCACAAATGAAGGCTACATAGCTGAGTTCGAGGTCAACTTTATAGTTCTTGATATATTCCACCAAAGAGAGCGGCATAACACCCAGGACTAGGAATCACGAGCTCAATTAGATCCTAGATGCCTTATTAGGGCTCAACAAAATTCAAGTATTAATAAGCTCCCACTCAACTGCAGCTTGATATCAAAATAGAAACCATGAACTACATGAATTATGATACATTTGAAATGCATATAGGCTGAACTTGAATAATTTTCATTTGCACTAAGGCGAGCTTCAAAGGAGGCAGCTTACATGAAGAGCAAGAAAAACAACTTGCTGCAAAAGCAGCCTATTTTTACATCGCTGCTTGGAAGTTCTGCAGCTATCCAACATCCACGACATCACATTATGGTTTACATAAGAGGATAAAAGAGAAACGATACGGTATCCTACCATCACTCATTTGAATGTTTGTCGTTTGAAAAGGACGGTTGGAATTCAATGTGATATTGCATATATCGATTACCAAGCAAGAGCTCAATCTTTTCTCGGAATTTTCCCCACAAAGCCACATGGCAGCATGCAACGAACTAAATTATGCAAACCATATTACAATAGGCAAAAAACCACTCCTGACTCCATCAGCAGTAATATCATGAACAGTTACTTTCCTTTTGCAGAATTAAGAAAAGATGTCCTAAATCATTGTCCTGTCCTGGTAAGAGGGTGGTCAGGGTTGAGGGAACTTTCTCAATAGTAGTAGAAAGCATCCACAGAAAATTCTGCAAAAACTGACCTCCTCTGCCTGGAGATAATATGTGCAAAAAGGCGCATCCTGTCATCCATGTACAATGAGACAATTTCCTTGCTAGATCGCAAAATTCAAGGAAACTAATGGGCCTTGCACGTAACCTGACTCGCCCAATTGTTACATTTCGGAAGTGTCATCCTCGCTGTCACTAACCACAGCAGAGTCCAAAATGATCTTGCTGTTGGCGTTCTCTAATGGGTTTTCATCATCTGAATCGGGTATAATAGCCGAGTCTAGAGCAGAGTTTCTAGTGGGTCTTTGACTCAGCAACTTCTTCATGTGCAACGTCCCCATTTCCTCAACTGCATGAGCAGCAGCTCCAGCTAACCTTTTGCTCCAGCGCGATCCAGCCACTCTATGAGCAACATGAATTTTCCTCTTTGGATGATTAATATTAGAAGGAGAATCGATTGTGCTACCAAGGCAGTCCTCATCCGAGTTTTTTGACCTACTGCTATCATAATCAATGTTTTTTCCATCATATTCCTCATCCGTGTTGTCAATTCTAGCTCCTTCAAGCCTGTTAATCTGAGTCTCAGAAACATCATAGATATTGATTCTATCAATCCCTTCATGTGAATGTGTATCCTCGTTGTGGCTATCATCCTCTTTACTAAGCTCACGATGCTTGTACTGTTTCCTTTGATCTTCAGCAGTCGACCTACTGAACAACAGATTATGTAAATAGCTGGTGCGAGAATCTGTACATTTTCTTATTTGGCATCAGCTCTATGAGACTGAGAATGCACATCAGCTTTGTATGAATGAAATGCATAACGAATGCAAATGAGAAAAAAACATGCTTTGTCAGAAAATAAGAGTAGACTGCCCTATGGTTCCACTTTTCAAAAAGTAGCTCACTTCCAACTCCTATAGCAGTTTTAGCAACCAACGATCTGGCAGAAATACAACTTTTTTTTAGTGCAGCAACATGATAGAGCATTTCTTGTCATATCATTCCTCGACTGGCATAGCCTCTATCATTGTTCTCACCTCTTGTCGAAAGCTTAAAGGTTCTGAGACATTCAATGCAGACTATGCAAAAAGCAGATATGTCATGCCCAGAATGGTCTTTTGCATTTATACTTTCAAAAAACTAACATACTGGCTCTAGAATATCCAGGCCACAAGCCCCTACAGTCTACACTTGTGAAGAGCACTACTTAGCGGTGACACAACATGATCGTGAGGGAAAGATACTAATGGTACCAAGATCTACAGAAACTATGATGTTCAGCTGCTAAGCCAGTAAAAAACCCAAATCTAGAGATTCCCTGGCGACACCTGACTTTAGAAGGAGAGAGTAAGTTGTATTCCATAAAGTATCAAAAGCAATTCAGAGAACAAGATCTTACTGTGTGACTTGTATAGCCTCATTAATGGCCTGATCATACTCCTCTGCACATGGAGAAAGTTGCTTTAAACTTCAAAAGCCAAATGACACCAAAAGTTCTGCCCAAACAATAGCAAGCTAACAGGTTGTAATTGAAAATCCATCATACCGAATGTGTAACTTATAGGCCGACGATTCCGGCAGGATCGAGGACGAGCAACTGCATAGGAACTCTTAAAATTATCTAGGAGCATCTTTTGTTTTTCTTTCCGCTTGAGAGCTCTTTCTTTGCTCTGTTTCAAAGCTAACTGATTCAGGTTTATGTGATGAGAAAAAGTAAATGTAGACAGGGGAGATAAAGTAAACATGAAACTTGGAGATCGAGTTCTTTCCAACATAAATAGTCATAGTAACAAAAACAGGGCTGCATTTACATGAAGACCTTAGTAACACTTGCCTTTTTTATTTTCTGTAGGACAGGTATTATATCAGATTGTATGATTCTACTGACGGCAACTTCAGCTACACCTTTGCTTGATGCAAGTGCTTCCTGTCATTGTTAGCATGAAATGGGTGATTCGTAGAAGCTTAAACTCCCCAAAAACTAGAAAATCCAGAAACTACTATCACTTCCTTACCAGAACTTCAGAAAACTCATCAAGATTAGTGGCAAGTGTTTCCCACCGAAACATTCTGGATGGAAGAGGTACACAGCGTTCATCCCTGTTGGTACCCTTCAACTTGGGAATACATACAGCCTTATATAGCCTGTACCCACCAGTTGCATTTCCATCGTACCTACGTGACCATCAGAGGAAACATCACCATTTGTCAAACCACACATAATTAGGTCCAAAGAACACTTTTAGTTAGCAGTACCAGTAAGAAGTTCCATTTCCATGACTAGCAAGCTTTTCTTTGCGAAAACAAGATATGTGAGTTCCATCTTTAAGGGCGTTGTTTATGTAAGACACTGCATCATCTTGCTGCATGACATTAAAGTTCAGTAATGAGTTAGTAAAGCTGATAGAGAAGAAGACACTCAGAAAACTCATCTACAAAGTACAAAATTTTGTTAGGTTCAGAAAATCTATTTGATATCAAGTGCTTAAAATTCAGAGTCACAGAGCAAAAAGCTTTAGATATTTCAATAAAATTTCCATACAAAAGCATACGAAGATCATCAGATGTATACAGAGTGAAAGGGAGAGAAAAAACATTACAATGGCTCGGAGTTCACATAGAGCTTTCAGTAAAAGTAATCGACCAACCGGATCAAGGTCTTTGTACTGAGATATTTCCTTCCTGATACAAGCATATAAGGCCACTTAAGCCTTTATGTTTGAGTTTCAAGGGAAATTAAAGCAATCAAATAGATGGCCCGTGGAAAATTACCCATTAGCCAGCGTTAATGGGATATTCCCCTCAGCAACCTGAAATTTGGCCAGTCTCTCGTGGTCATCTACTCATTCAGGTACTACATAGGAGAACCAGAAGCAGAGAACTAAAGAATTAAAAATTGACTTACCCACTGCCACCATGGGTCCAGTTTCTTACAAAGTACAGTCACCCATGCATCAGAACCATCCAATGCTTTGCTAATAGGCCGAATTCCCTGCTTAGAGTGAATGTTATGCTAATAAACTAGCACCAAATACTGAATAGAGTCCAACCCATAGAAGGATGAAAGAGATAGTTGGCAAGTTAAGATATAGACAAGGCAAGCTAGTTGCTTTATTCTACTCGTTAAAATGAAAAGAAATGCCATGCATTTATTTAGATTACGTTGTCATCAAATAAGCCACAGTATTGACAAATCTTCTGGGCAAACTAGATAACAAGCTCTTGCTGACATTCCCATGACAATCACAACTATAACCTGCTCTTGGGAAAACTATGAGTAGACCATACCTCCAAAAGAAGTTCCAGTCAGCACCAAAATAATCTAGATTAGCTTAAAGAACGACATTCACAGGTGCGAGTTAAATATTCAACAGACTTTTATCTGAATAACAAGAGTCCAGAGAAAGCAAATTCACTGCGCATATTTGCAGAAAATGCAGGTCAAATTTTCCTGCAGAAGTTACTAGATTTTTTTTAGTTAGCCTGTAAAACTTCTTTTCAAGCGGATGCCAGCATCCAAGATTCCCACCAAATATTAACCTTAAGCTCGTTTTGAAAATCGTTTCCCTCTTAAAAGTTAGGCTTTTCATGTCTAGTTTGACCCCCGAAAGTAAAAAATTCTAGTTTCTCCCCTAAAGCAGGGATCATTTCTGTGGAAATATCACACCATCCAGATAGGAAATCCAAGCATGTGTTGATGACAGACTGACTAAAGACAAAACTATTTCCTAGCCGAGAAGACAAGCTGAATAATCGTAGAAGCTACCAACGTAAGCGCAGGTTCATGAATGCGTAAGAACCTTCAAGAGCTTGATGTGCAGCTGCGCGATCGAAGAGTTCGGCCTGACCAGACCTCCTTCGATCTCCTCGGCGGACAACTTGAGATCATTCCCGATCACCGGCTCGAAAACCTGAAGGCAACGTAAACGATCATCATCAAATCGACGGCGAACTTCAAAAGCGTTCCGTTCCGCTCCTCGTTCCGGAACCAGGAGCGGTCAAAGCGAAACGTGAAAAATCAACGAGAGCTATCGGAGCGCGAGACGGCCTACGCTTAAGAAGTTGAGAACGGAGGCGAGCTCCCACCGCTCCCGCAGCTCCCGGAGGACCTCCGGGCTTACTACTTCTCCGCCGCCGGCGTCGTCCAGGATCGACGGCGTCGTCTCCCCCTCGCGACCGTCGGCCTCCGTTCCACCGGCCGGAACGCGGCGTGGTCGAGGCATGGCGACTCTAGTCGGAGCAGGATGGCCGGAGCGAAAACACCGCCGCGACGCGGAGGAGAGAGAGAGAGAGAGAGAGAGAGAGGCGGTGAAGATTACTTCTGAGCACGACGGTTCGCGTTCGAGAGAATGGAGGTAAAATCATTTCGGTTTCCCGCCTAAAAGCATTAACCACGGTTAATCCATTTTCACCGCGGTTAATGCTGAGTACACCATAAACACGGACATGAGTTAACTAAAAAAAATCTTGGCTGGTTTGTCTAGATTTAAATCTTAAAGAGTCAAAACAAGTTACAATGATAATATGTGCATATTTATGAGCCAATAATTGTAAGTAGTGAAGGTTAGAGATGTTTCGAATTTAAAAAGAAAGAAAGAATAAATAAAAGTGTGTGCGCAATAAGATTTCAATTAAATGAAAATGTAAAAGTCAATTTAATTAAGTAATTTTTTTAAGCAAACTCTACTATAAAGTGATTTCCAACTACTTCATTATAATGTTGAGTAGAAATTTGGTCTTATTATATCCTATTAACATTTATAAATTTTAAATATTATGATTGAATTAGTAACGAAACATAGTCTTACATCGTTTTAGATAAACATACGGGCTTTGAAATTTTATCCAAGTCCACTCAACAGGTCTATAAAATCCAGTCAGAGCCATCCATCTTATGGGTGTTGCCAGGGATTGTCAATACATTTATCAGGTCTATTATAACATAGATGATCCAAACTTGAGAGTCGCCTAATATGTGTTGGTGATTATGTAAAAATCAAGGTTGTAATCGAACTTACCGAAAATGATATATGGAAGTTTTTCCTTTTTCCCAGCAAATTTGGATCAGATTTTTTATCTCTTCAATGTGCTTGGGACAATGCTCTCATTCTCAAGTGGACGGTTGATTCATTATCGTCCCGCTTTCAATGACCCGACCACCCAAATCTACACTTGCGAAAATTCTTGACCCCATTTATACATTATTGTAACTTCACTGGCACTTGGTTTAAAAAACAGGAAATAATGTGCTCAATATAACAAGCACGTGAAATAATCGAAGTAAATAACCAATTCTTTGACAATGTAAAAGAAATTATTGACCACGAATACGAATACAAGCTTTGTAAAAGAAAGCTGCTTACTTGGTTAAAGTCGTTGAAATGGGAATCAAAATGATGTGAAGTTTTGAGCAGCTTTGAAATTTTTCAGGAGAGAGACACAATTGACGTTCCTCAAAAGCCAACACTTTCGCTTGTTGTTGTTCTGTGCAGCCTTTGCATCATTCCGATGCGCATCCAATTCTCAAGGCATTATTTTTGTTATTGACTACAAGAAGGTGTCATGGGCCAAAGGTCTTTTAGGGAAAATAGGACTGAAGAGGTGATTAGGGATGCGCATAACAAAATTTATGAAACAGAAATTGATTTATCGATTTCTATTTCAGAAATGGAGAAGTTAAAAATTTTAGTTTCCGATTTATTTTTCAAATCTATTTATGGAATAAAAATCTATTTCGGAAATAGAAAAATCAAATTACGTTACCAAACGGATTTCTGTTCAAAATCTGTTCCGGGAGCGGATAAATAGAGAAATAGATAAGTAAAATTTTATCATGTGCGCCCTAGACCGATCGGAAATAACTTTGAATTTTGCAGGGTCTAAAGTTTTTGGGGTGCTCTAGAATATTCTCAAGGGCATGGTGGAGAATTTTCACTCTGCTCTAAAAATTCTTATGCTCAGCGAGGTATATGATAGATAAGGCGATTGCATCTTGACCCTATTATAAGGAAAAAAAATCTATGGTGATGATTTGATGGGTTATGCTTATGTATAGGGGCATCTCACAAATCCAATTAAAAAATAGTACTATAACATTTTTGCTAGATGCTACCATTAAATAAAGAGAAAGTATATGTTGGTGATTTGAGGGGTCATGCACACATATATACATTTATACGGTGGTCATTATTCTATTCGTAATATCCCACAAATACTAACACGAGGAGAGTACAAGAGCATTCCCTACATGACATTCATCTCTCTTTTATTTATCACTAAGTAAGTCCTGTTTGGTTCAACTTCCCCAAGGGGCTTTGGCCCCCAAAACTCCTTGGGGAAAATATTTTGTGTTTGTGAGTCATTTTTTAAAGCTAGTTGGGCAAATACCAGCATTCACAATGTTGAAAGCCCAATACAGCTCATGAGCTGCTTTGAGCATTCGGCATTCTCACAATGCAAGTTCTACTGTTCACGTGTCGTTCATCTTCTTCCCCATGACTTCGAGTTCTCCGTCGGCCTCATCGTCGCCTCCATCGTCGACGCCGCCTTCGCCTCCGACTCCGCCGTCGACGCTGCCTCCCCCTCCGCCTCCGCCGTCGATGCCTTCCTCTTCCGCGACAGATCCATCCCCTTCGATGAGCGCGAGTAGCACTACGTTGACTCCTTTGGCTCGCGCGAACCAAGCCTCAGGCCGCCAAATCTGGTCGTCTAAAGGCCAGATATGGCCTTGAAACCCCCCTCGACCAACCGAATGGCCCTCCCGCCCCGCCGTTCTGGGAGGCCCCCGACTTCAAGTTCTCCACTGGCCCCGCTGCCACCTCTGCCTCCACCGTCGACGCCTTCCTCTTTTATGGTAGATCTATCTCCTTTGAGCGCGAGCAACATCGCGTCGACTCCTTGCTTTTGTGCTTCGACTCCTTCAACTTGCACGAATCAGGCCTCATGTCGCTAGTCTGGCCATTCGGAGGCCAAATCTGGCCTTTGCGACCGTAGACGACGACATGTGTGGCATGAGGTTGCGACCTTAGGCGGTCGGACGGCCAGATCTGGCCATCCGGTGTTTAGTCGGCCGCTAGATTTAACTTTCAGATTAAAAAATTAAAAAAGAAAAAAAGAAAAAAGCAAAAGCTCATTACAAATGTGAGTTTTGCCAAACGGTATTTTTGACAAGTAACATTTCAATGCTACAATTTACCAAACAGTATAACGTTTTGGAAAACCCTTTTACCCCAAAGGTATTTGCATTCTCCCAATGGCATTTCCCTAAAACGAACCAAACGGGCCCTGAGTGTGGGAGAGTATCGCTTTTTAGATGGAGCCGATCTCCATTATTTGTGGAGCCAATGGTTTGGATTTGAGAGAGAAAAATTGATTGGGCTTCTAGTCTAAAATTTACTAACCATTGTTAATTTGTTTTTACCACAATAATGGTGACTTCGTTATTATCGTGATATCGAAACACGACGATGAAATGAAGCTTCTAAATTGACATTTTTAAATAATATTTTAATTTTCTTATACTTTTTTTGAATTTTTTTCTTTTTCTTTCTTTTATGTTCTTTACATTTTTATTTTTTTTTTAACTTTTGGACACGAGGTTTGTTGGGGGTCATGATGTCTAGAAGGAGCTGTTGAGGTGTCAATCAAGCAAACGACGCACCCAAAGAGGCAAGGAAAGCAAGATCCAGCTAAAGCACTATGATTGCAATCTGATTAAGAAAGGAGAAGATTCTCTTAGGCAAATCAAGGTCGATTCCAACGTTGCGAGCCACACCAGAGAGTTAGCTTGCCAATGCAGACGAGAAGGAGCAAAGCCACCACAAATAGAGAAGCAAACGGAGGGTTACAGTGTGACAAGGTGGAGGATACAAAACACATGAAGGCCGAAAAGAAGGGGCCTAACGAGGAGAAGAAAGGAAGACCAAAATAAAAGGAAATAAAAAAGAGGTTTCGCAAGCCAACAAGATGGGTAGCATTGCCTCTTGTTTATCCCATTCTCCTAAGTAGAATTTTATCTTATCAAATCAACCGCTTCCTCTTTTTCTTCTTCTCCATCTTTCTCTACATGTGCCTTAGAGAGATTTGATCAAAGCTAGAGATTTTGATTATGTTGCGAGTTTATGAGTAATGTTGCAACCTCTCTCTTGCCTAGAGCTAGCGAGGGCCGTGATGCCCTTGCCCTCTGTGAGTGGTCAATCGGCGGCCTTTACTAGCCATATGCAAAAAAAAGAGGTAAACAACACAAAAAAAGAAGGAAAAATCGAAAAACTACAAAAACTATTAAAGTATTATTAAAATATGTGAACATTAGCGTTGCGAATGCTACATAAGATCATCATAATTTTTAATAATTTTCAGTCAAAATATGTCAAATGGACTTAACCAATACAAATGCAATTTAGAAATAAATTGGTTAAATTAAAATATTTAGAACTGAAGTAGTATCAATGTAATAAGGTTTTCTTTTTGGTATTTTTCCTTGGATAATAGGTAGGGAGGAATTTAGAAAAAAGACATCAAGAGGGGCCGACAATAAATAAAAAATAGTCTTGCTTGTTTGCCTAAATTTAAGTATAAACTAAAAGAATTTTTTTTTGTTAATAATTATGTGTTATGAAGTTACAGGTATTTTGAGTCAATAAAGTAAAAGGATATGTGTTGAAAGATTTTGGTTGATAAAAAAAAGTAAAGTCAATTAAACACCTTATGTATATTTTTGAAAAATATAAAATAAAATTTCCAACCTAATCATCTATAATGATTTGATTAAAAAATATGAAAAATATATTTTCTGAGTTAGATGGACGATGAGAAATGTGATAGCAAGTAATTTATAGAATTTTATTGGATGCATTTTTTTTCAATGCATCATAGTTATCAGTTGGCATATTGTAATTTGATATAATAAATATACTTTGGTGTCTTGGTATATTTATCATGTGATAAGATCGTTAATTTAATATAATCACAAGAGCTTACACTCACAAAATTATGATCTTTATATAATTCACCAAAAACAAATTAAAAATGGAGATGATGTGGGCCTATCCAATTCTTAAAATTCCTAATTTTTAGGAGGGAAGAGGACGAAACAATGACTTCCAACTTAAAGAGTATTTTGGGCCTACCCACTCCAATTATATAAGGCCTTCACCATTTTTCCTGGGAAGAGGCTGAGGCCCACGGGCCTTTTTTGGGCCCGATCTGGACGATCCGGATTAACGTCGAATGGATAAGATTTAATATGTTTTCATATTTATTTTAATGAAAACTAATTTATAATTTTGTTAAAATGTTCCAACATTAGATTATATTTTATGTGGTTTATATTACACTCGGCTTGGCCCCATCCAGACATGTCAATATATTTAAGATTTGGATAATATTAAGGCAATACATTAGACATCACAACAATATATTTGATTACAATACCAAAATCAAGCCAAATCTACCTTAAGATATTTCCTATAAATCTTTCCAATACCAGGTCAAGTCAAATTCAATCAACCTAAGTATCAAAAGACATTGAAATATGACGTTGGATAAAATTTGGCCAATGCTTATGTTGGTTGGAACATAAAAATAATAAACTATCTTCTCTCTACGTATGTCGATCCATGGCTACAAATCCATTGAATTTCATTTCTCGGCAAATTTGTCATCCCAACCCGAGCTCATTCCAACTCTAAAACATAGTTGGCTACTGCTCAAGTTTGTGACATCCATTTGAGTATTTGTGAGCTCTAATTAAGACCTTGCGATTGCTCAAGCTTAAGGCAGCTACAAAGCTCTTTACTAGACAAAAGGTTCGGTTGACAAAAAAGAAAAATTTGAGCAAACTCAAGTATTCAATAGTAATCGAATTCAATATGTATTTTCAACTTTTTGTGGCCGTGTCCGTATCTATGCACATGACATTGTTCACGTTGGCTGGATTTGGCTGGATTTTAATGAAAATTTGTAGGACAAAAATAACTTGATTTACCCACCTGTGGACAGTTAGTTGAGCTCTTTACTAGACAAAAAGGTTCGGTTAGTTGAGCTCAAGCTTAAGGCAGCTACAAAGCTCTTTACTAAACAAAAAGGTTCGGTTGACAAAAAAGAAAAATTCGAGCAAGCTCGAGTATTCAATAGTAATTGAATTCAATATGTATTTTCAACTTTTTGTGGCCGTGTCCGCGTCTACGTGCATGACATTGTTCATGTTGGCTGGATTTGGCTTGATTTTAATGAAAATTTGTAGGACAAAAATAACTTGATTTACCCATCCGTGGACAGTTAATTGAGCTCTACTTTTTTATCGCATGAAGGAACGAATCCGAATTTCTGTGTTGTCAATATGTTTTAAGTGGGGTCATGATGACGGGGTCTTATGTTAATTTTCCTAAAGTATTGACGCTTGGTCCGAGGTGCACTGTGAACTCTACAACCGTGGGTTGCCTGGCATAAGCTCAGCGGGCCCGGCGGATGCAGGGCATAAAAAAAATAACTTGATTTTATAAATTAAATTTTAATAGCAAGAGAACAACGGATATATAGAGAGCTGTAGAAGTTTTAAAAAATAAAAATAAAAAAACAGAAAAAACAAACCAGCGCACTACACATTGCAGTTTCTCCGAGTACCGGAATTTTGTCGGGGAGGGGGTCATCATCATCTCCTTCGAATCCACTCCGAAATCCTTTTCTCGCCTCCAGGATTCTCGAGAAAATTTCGACCCCCCCCGGCTCCCCGATATTTTCTCTCACTTTCTCGCTCGCTTTCTCTCTCCCCCCGCGAATCGAACGCTTCTCTTCTCTCGCCGTCGATCGCCATGCTCGCTCCGCCTCCAGCCTTCCTCGCCTCCGCGGATCGCCGGACCGTCGATTGAGCATATCGCGCCGGATTCACCGCCCCCGGTTCTTCCCGATGGAGAAGGTGGACAAGGAGACGGGGCTCCTCCTGCGCGTGGCCGCGAACCACCTCCACCTCGCCCAGTTCGAGCCGCTCCGGGCGATCCTCCTGACGCTGCGGGCGAAGGACCCGGACCTCGCGCTCGACCTCCTGCAGACGATCGTGAGCCGCGCCGGGGCGGGTGGAGCACGTGCTGTGGTCGCAGTCGTGCCCGAACCCTTCGCTCCTCGCCTACATGTGCGCGCTCGAGCTCCTGCGGCTCGAGAGGCCGCTGACCGCGTGGAGCTTCGACCCCGAGGCCCTGCGGCTGCGCGTCGAGTTCCTGTTGTACGTGCAGAGCCTGAGCGACGGGGTCGCGGCGAAGATTCGGGTGGACGTGGACGGCCGAGGTGGTGGGGGGAGTGAAGGTGGTGATGATAGCACGTGGAGCGAGAGCAGAGATGAGGATCTCGGGGACGTAGATAGGAGATTGAATGATTGTGGTAGGGTTTTGGGTGTGTTGTTGGAGTTAGGCGTAAGGAGGTTGAAGGCGGATGTTATGGAAAGCGAGGGTGTCGATAATGGTGGCGCAGAAGGCAGTGCGAGTGCTGGCACGTCCTCAATTGATGAAGAGGAGTTATCGTGTTTGGGGGCCATAGTTCCAGAATATGCGGAAATTTTTGACGCGTTGTGTTTGAACATACAGAGGCAACTGCAAGGTTGGGTGGTTGATGAATCTGGCTTAGCATTGATGGTGCATAGGCACGGGAAGACTCGGGTGGGTTTGTTGTTGGAGGAGGAAGATGTTAAGATTATGGGTTTGATGCAGAAGAGCATTCAGTTAGCTCATTTAAATGCAATGAAGGAGTGTGTCAGTGATGGGAATGAGGAAGGTGCAATTGATCATGTTCGTTTTCTTCACCTTGACCATGGAGTATATGAAACGGAGTTCCGGTATGTACTCTTTTTCTTCCAGGAAGTTTAGGTGTTACCTTAGAGGTGGACACTTTTTAATCGGTACCATACAAATTCTATGTTGACAGTTGGAGATTTATGCGTTTATTAAAGTTTCGTTAGCTAGCTGTAATTATCTGCTCTACCCCTTGTCTTAACTAATGTCCAGGTGATGTGCAATTCATCTCCAGATTGGGTGAAGTTGCTGTTAGTTGGTGTATTAGTTTGATAAAGTCCAGATAGCCATATCTTGTCTGGTTCTGCTTTAATGGTTTGTTGGACCAGGAGTTAGAAATACTCTCCTTTGGTTCTTCCTCTTATAGGGACGAAAAATCATGTTGGGTATGTAGATGAAGCATGTCTGACCATGTCTGTTGGGACAGGAACTGTTTGGATGCTCCCTGGATGCGAGTTGATGAAAATATCACCATTCATATCTTTTCACGTTCTAATTGAAAATCTTTGTGAACAACAGGCCTTCTAATTGGAGTCTGCTGTAAAGATCCTAATATATGCCAGGTTCTATATAGCATCCCATTGTTAAAGAGACTGAGATATTTAGATTAGGCCCTTTTTGTGAAGGTAGTAGTTTAGTCTCTTGCATTTCACCATATCTCATTTAAGGTGCCCCTTCATTGTAGAGTACCATCTGATCCTAAAGCTTTTTAATACACTACTTACATCATAGCACCTAGATAATGGTAGGACCAACTTTCTCCTAGAAACACCCAATTTCAACTCTGTATTGTTATATTATTGGTATCAATATCATTGCTACTAAATGTGCTTATTGAACTGCCTCATCTCTATTGCGGTTATCTATAAGAAGGTTCAAAGTAAACCCCCATGATTGAGTCATTGAAAACTTGAACAATTTTTTCTTGTTGTTATTGAGCTTTATCTTGTGCAGGGGTGACCTTGAATGTCACACAAGATTCTGATGTGCAATTTTTGCTATTCCTTATACCTCATATTGAGTTGGCAATATCTTCATCATTCTTGACCTTAAATAGATTAGATGTGCAGTGAAGCTGATTCACTATTCCTAGATCCTAGTCCTTGCTGCTAGTTTTTCTTGTCCCATATATATATTTTTAACATCTGAAAATATTTTGTATCTCTTTGTTGTTGGTTTTGCTTAGTATTGGTTCCTCTTTAATACCCCTTTTGTTAGATTCCTATTTTCAATTTTATTTTGCTTGGTAACGGCGTTAAGTAAAAGGAGTATCTTTTACAACTCTGTCCTGTATAGATTGTCACATCATTAATACAATTTTTGTTTCTCATAGACAAAGTGAAACTGAATAAGAGCTGGAGAAAGAGCTCCTGTGGAAAATGCTTTCCGTATCCAAAGAATTGGACAAAGAATTGTTTGTAGTAAACCAAATTAGGCGTATATTTCTCCTTATTTGGTTTTGAAATTTTCGCACTTGACACTTCATATTTCGGCACCATTTTCTAGGTAGGATGTAAGACTTGGGGAAAGTTCCTTTCTTTGTAGTAGCAGCAGCAGCAACGACACTGATGACAAGCCTCATCCCACTGAGTGGGGTCAGCTACACGAATTCCATTCTGCATTTGGTGTTTGATTTTTTAACCTCGGTCAAAGGTTGTTTGGGGGGTTTGGGGCATTTACATATGCTGGTGGGTGATAGAGTGGAGGAGGCTTTGTTGATGTACAGATTTAGTAGGGAGTAGAATATTTTGCTGGCATTTGGTGATTTAAGCACAGTATTTAGTTGGACTTCTTTTGCTGTAACTTTTATAATTTATTATTTATTGCCGAGAGTTGAACACTTTGTGATCAGTTTTCGGGTCGGTATCATCTGGGGCATATATTCAGCTTTACTTATAAAGCCGTTATTTCTGTTTAATGTGACCCTGTTTTGCGGAGTTTGGATTGGGGGCTTATAAGCATTTTTTGACCCTAACACTGTCAGATTATGACTGGTAACACTGGAAAAAGTTTCAGTTTATTTAACAGAACATGTTTAGTGGGATCCCTTCTTTCCAGATTTTTGATAATAAAAAATAGCTTTTGATTTTTGGAGAACAATCGGGCTTCCTCATTTCCAGATATTTGAAAATTAGAAAAAGCTTTGGAGATTTGGAAAATAAACTGCTCTGGTTTTATATGCCAACTGAAATGGAAAATATCAATGTTGTGAGAATTATTCTGGATTTCTTCATTTCCAACAAAAACTGGAACTGGAAGTTTGAGGGATTCTGAAACATGATAAATTGAAATTAATATACTTAAAAATCGTTTCAAGAAAAGGGAAATTGATAACTGAAAACAGATTTCAGACAGTTTTGGGTAAAATTGACACTGGGAAGACTTCTCTACATCTTAACGCACACTCAAATTTTCTGTTGTCTTTTAGTCGAAAGTCATATTTTGGAAATATTTTTGATGATTGCCCTTAACTGAGGAAAAGGAGCTTTAGTTTTACTAACTGTACAATTTCCGAACTTCTGCATGTTTCTTTTCTTCTTTTACCTTTTCAATGACTAATCTTCTTTCAATTCTTCTTAATGCACTCAAACTTCTAATGTCTTGATAGTGTGGTATTACAAGATCTCCTCAAGATGCTTTTGTCAAGAAAGGGAGGATCTTTTGACTCTTGGCTTGCTATGCGGGAAAAGTTGCTTTCCTTATATGAAAAGCCCTTGCAGCAGACTGCCCACATCTTGTACAAATGATTCAGGTGCTATTCTTTTTTTCTTGGTGATGAATTTGGTTGCCTTGGGCGATGGGACATTTGGAGTTGAAAACCATGGGGTTTATCTTAACTGGATTTGTTGATTGAGAAGCTTGAATTTGATTTATTTATAAGCTGATGGTTGGATGAAATTAAAAGCATCGGGCTTGAAACTCTATAAATTGTCCCCTGGTAAATTGTTGGCAATAGGATCTTGGGCGTATGCAACTTTCTCTGTTCAGGGTTATGCTTAGGATGGGTTGTAAGTGGGTGTTTCTGGGACAGTGAATCTCAGTTCTGTGGGCTAATTACTTGATTGCTGTGTTTGACTGTCAGATAAAGCTGGTGAATTGTGTCTACTTAATCAGATCTAGTTTGAACTGGCCTGATGGCAGAATTTGATTCAGTTCAGGCCATGATGATTTGATTGAATTAGCCAATTTGATATTTTGGACATTCATCCTAGCATTGTCTTGCTTTATTATGCCAGTTAGATTGTAAGATGTCTTTCTAGTGAAAGAAAGTTAATTGGTTGTTTGTTGATGCAGGTTATTCAGGATGAGTTGCTTTCTGAAGACATTGAGAAGTACAGAGCACTTGACAAGCAAATCCCGCTACCCCTTGATTGTTTTGAAAAATATATGGAGGAATCTGCACCAGACATGGACACAAATGCTAAGTCCTCACAATTGAGAACGGCTGTTAGTGCTTGCATGCGAGATATGTACCACTATGCGCGAGTTTGTAGGTTACATGTACTTGAGTGTGTCATGGATACAACTATATCTTTGGTGAAGAAACAACAGCTCGAAGAAGCTAGCAATGTACGTGTCCAGTCTTATCTTTAGCTGAATACGTGAGTACTGAATTGAATAGCTAATCTCTGTCATATTTACTTGTGAGTTGGTTATACTTGTAGCCTGCAGCTATGACGCATATGTGGTGTTAAATCATGTTCGCTTAGTCTTATTTACATATGTCACAGGTTCTTTTACTGTTTCCTGGGCTTCAACCACTAGTAGCTGCGATTGGTTGGGATCTCTTGCCTGGTAATACGTCAGCCCGTAGAAAATTGATGCAGTTGCTGTGGACGAGTAAATCACGAGTGATCCGTCTGGAAGAATCAACTCTTTATGGGAGTCAATCGGATGAGGTACTCCTTATTTATCGTTTATCTTTCTTATTTATTTTCTCAAACATGTATATCTGTGTCCTCATATCAAATGTGTATTTATATGTCTTTGCATTTTGGCAGGTATCTTGCGTGGAAAATCTTTGTGATTCATTATGTTATCAGCTTGATCTTGCTTCCTTTGTTGCTTGTGTGAATTCTGGTCGTACATGGAACTCAAAGTCCTCATTACTGTTGTTTGGAAAAGAAGATACTACATCTATGTCTGAAAATGCTGATTTGGACCCCTTTGTTGAGAACTTTGTATTGGAGAGGCTTTCTGCTCAAAGTCCTCTGCGGGTAAGACCATCTCTTGGAGCCTAGGCACCAGATCTTTTAACCGTATTGCAGTTTCCATATTTGATGAGTGGTCTATGGAGTTTAGATTGTAGTGTACCAATTATTTTTCCTTTCATTATTTACTATATTCTGCAACTTTGATTTTTAGCATATGAAAAAAGAAGTTGCTGATCTTATGGACATGCCCGAGTAAACAAATGCATTCTGAATGGGTTGATATGATGGTCATCAGTCTGCTCTTGTTTTTTTTTGCAGGCCTTTCTAGAATTTAGGATTCATATGATAGTGCATGTGCTATTGTGCGCTTATATGTTTGTCTTAAATGCTGTTTTTGCTAATTTGGGCACAATATTTTCTGGACAGGTCCTGTTCGATGTGGTTCCTGGTATCAAATTTCAAGATGCTATTGAATTGATAAGTATGCAACCCATTGCTTCTACTACTGCTGCCTGGAAGAGGTATATGCCTACGCTTCTTTAAATCAAGATTTTACAATAATTTAATTTTAAATCCTCATTGTTGTTCTTAGACTTTCAGCTTCGGCGATGTAGAAACTGATGGAAAGACTATTTGTTAACATAAAACCTTAGCATCAATTGGCTGATTAGCACTCGCGTAGATGAATCTTTCGTTGGTTTGCATGCAAGCACATTGTTAGCATTGCTGCTAAATGCTGAAGTGGGTTCCACTTCTTTTGGCCTATATAAGTTTCAGTTAATACTTATTTTACTAGTATGGTTCCTTAGACACTTCGAACAACTATTGAACTTAAATCTGTCTTGGTTCTCACAAATGATGTTCCATTTCTGCGTGGTAAAAGAATCTCTCTTTTAGGTTTTTGTGTTGAAGAATGGTCTAATTGCAGCTCATTATATACATTTCTACCAATTCTTGCTTCTTGTGAGATTTTTTGGGGTCGTTTTAAGATCTTTTGTGCGATCAGCAGGTTTGTTATGTTAGAATGTAACATGTCTGTAAAGTGGGTTCTGTATTGATATCTTCAGTTAGATGAATTCTGGGGTGGTCCATTGGATCATTGGTGTCTTTTTATAATTTTTGTCTCTATTTGACAGCAAAGTGTACTCCCTCCATATTGTGTGGTTTTTCTGTTTTCAATGTGGTTTAGAGTATTCTATTCAACTTGACTTGCTATTTGCAGTTTTTTCTTTTACCTAATACCATGCAAAACTTATTGATTAAAGCAAACTGTGAGGGGAACGTGTTTGTTCTTGTTGCTATATCAACTGCCATCTGCAAATTTATGAATAGTCACTAGCTTGTGAGTTCACATTCCATCCTGAGATGCATATTAACTGTTTGTAGGATGCAAGATATTGAGCTTATGCACCTAAGATATGCTTTGGAATCCACTGTTCTTGCTCTTGGAGCGATGGAAAAGACTGTGCATAATGAAGGAGAAGATCATGGACAAGTGGCACTTCATCATCTAAAAGACTTGCGTAATCACTTGGAGGCGATCAAATATGTTCCACGCAAGGTCATCTGATCCTCCTTTTCTTTTCCCTCTTTCAATATCCTTTCTCCTCATTTTATCCTGACGATCTTCTGGTATGTGTGAATTTAAAACCTTCTTTTAGTTATTTGTGCCTTGTCATTGCTTTCAAGCATATATTTTGAATCTCTGTTTTTTGTTCACCACTTCTACCAAACATCTAAGTTTCTATTTGACGTCAAAGTAAACTCCTGTGGGGCCATATGTCATTATATAAGTATGTGGAGTGTGCTCTTGAGAATGGATTTCCTTGTTTAGGTGGGTTTGGGGGATGTGTCAGATATGATTTGTTGTTGTTAGAAGGATTCAGCACAAATAGTTTCTTTAGTGACCGAGATATGTATCTCCCTCTCTCTCTCTCTCTCTTTCTCTCTCTCACACACACACACACCCCCCCCTTTCAAATATCAATTGCACAACGTGCTGATTATGTATATCTTCTCTGATGATTCTTTTTGATTCTTGGTCCTCATATAAGCTGGTGTTCCACTTTCCTCAGGTAGGAAGAATAGATTGAAAACTAGAGAAAAATGGTTACATAGAAAGATCCTTTGCTGGTGCTTGGGAACTAATATTCTAGGGAATTTACTTGTGTCAAAAGAAGCAGATTGTGGAGACAAAGCTTGTTTGAAATTAGATCACTGTTGGCTCTGCATGCTATCTCTTTAGGGGGAACTAATTAGTGCACTATTCATAGTGCGATTCATTTTTAAATCTTTTAATTAATGAATGAAGTACTAAAACTTTTTAGAATGGTGCAATTGAGGGATTCCAACTGGTTCAGCCTGATTTGTCTCCGGAAGTCCGACGATTTTTCGACTGAAAATATCCTACTGGCCAACAAGATGTGGGGAATGCTAATTATCCATATCTATTTCACTTAAACATTGCCGATTCTAATTACTAACCAATTTAGTTTGAACCATATATTATAAATTGAATTGCAAAAATCCTTATGCCTCATTTGAATTTCCACTTTTCATGATTGTTACACACTTTCCCTAATGATGAGGAAATGAAACGTGGTAATCATCTCAATTAAGTTTTAGTTATCTCCTGACAGCCAAATAGGACAATTTTGGAGAGAAATATGATTTTTCAAACACGAGTTCCTGCCAAACCTCTTGGAATTCCACATTGCATCTTTAGGAAATTTTCTGGAGTTAACTATCCAATTGAAAAGAATTAGGACTAAGTTGCATTTCCTACTCATTTTTTTGATTGCTCTATGCAGTGTTCTAGCTTTAAGAAAGTTCAGTGTATTTGACTTCTATGATTCTGTTTCTCACCTGTTGCACAGTCCTGGCTGAAGATGTGCTTTTATTATTTAATAAGGCGGGGGGTGATAATTGTGGTAGTATCAAGCTTGTAAATGGGATGGCGGTGATTTTTAATGTCTCCATGAGTTTTTTCAATGCTTCTCCACGGATTTGTATAGCTTCTTATCATTGACATTGGTCATTTAATTTGTTTGTAACCCTTACACAATATTAAAATTTTTTAATGCAGATACTTATGATAAATGTGATTATCTCTCTTTTACACATGGATAATCTCTCTCTCAATTTGACACATTGTGTGTCACCAAAAGGCTATCATGGATCGCCTGATTCATGTGCTGGGGAGCATACTGACTTTACTGCTGTTGAAGGGGCAAATGAGACTGTTATATCATTCACTGGATTTCTGCTTGATATATTACGTCGAAATCTACCATCATCTTTATCTGAGCAAGAACATCTTATGAGTGACGGGTTAAGTACTGAAGGAAAACAGGCCTTGGAGTGGAGGATCACTATGTCTAAGCATTTCATTGAAGATTGGGAATGGCGATTGTCTATTTTGCAGCAGCTTCTACCACTCTATGAACGCCAGTGGAGTTGGAAGGAGGCACTGACTGTGTTACGTGCAGCCCCATCCAAACTACTCAACCTGTGAGTCTGTGTTTAACTTTGTTTAGAAGCATTTAAGCAGATTGGCTCTCATTTATGTTCAGGCGAATGGCTGCTAACATATAGTGATTACGAAGGTTACTGTCAACAGGAATCGTCCCTATATTTTTGAATCAATATTGAGCTATTTGAGTCAGTTCCAAGAAGACTGAAGCAATCTAAAATTCATTGAACAAGCCTTTTTTTTTTTTTTTTTTGGCCTTAACTGTGACATAGAAGAGGTGTTGTGTTGGCCATTTGCTTCTAGTGTTTGGTACCAGGAAGAGATATTTGTGAACATGCACATACATAAGAAATAACACTACATGTCCTCGTCTGAAAATGAGATGAAGTCTGGTAAGAAGGCCATAGTATTGCTTAAATTTAATGAGACATCTTTAGGGGCCCCTAGATAACATCTACATCCATTCCAGCCAATCTTGGCCTGGCATTTGGTATGGACTTTTTTTTCTTTAGAAAATGAAATGTGGTAATTGGCTTGGGCTGATGAGAATGCTGTGCTTAGGGAGCATCTTAAAATTTTCTCGGGTTTGACATGGACTTAACTCGCTTCTCAAATATGAAGGTGCATGTGATTACAGATGTACTATCTAGATGCTGTAGAAGCTTGATTGTGAAGCTGGGCGATAGGGGAAAACTTGAAATATGTGCCTTTTACTTTATGCAAGGAATCTAGACTACTGCCTGATAACATAAAGTTCTACAAAAGTATTGTCTTTGTTTTCCACATCGGTATTTGTTTCGTTTCTCTCCCTCTCTCTCTCTCTCTTTTTTTTTTTTTTTTTTTTTTTTTTGGGGGGGGGTTGGTGTTGTTTAGATTTAGATCTATCTTCTGGTGTTAATTTCCCTTGGTTATCTTTAAAAACTTTTTTAAACTGAGTCAGAGTAACAACACTGCCCTATGTTTGTTTGGTTGTCTTATTGGTGAGAAAGGTAATCTGCCTTAGCATACTAAACATAGTTAAATGTCTCAACATGTCTGGTTTCTATTAGAAATTTCCTGGTTGTAATTTCTTTAAGAAAGTAGTATTCTCTTGGGGTTTGATTATTTTGATTTACTTTTATGCAGCTGCATGCAGCGGGCTAAGTATGACCTAGGAGAGGAAGCAGTTCATAGATTTTCATTGTCTGCTGAAGATAAAGCTACCTTGGAATTGTCAGAATGGGTGGATACTGCATTCAAAAGAGCATCTGTACGGTCCACATTGGTCACTTTATCAATTGTTGATACTAATTTTTTTTTTTTTTTTTAGGGGTTGGTTATAAATGGACACATATAGGGACATAGTAACTTTCTTGCACGAGGCATTGCATGTTATTATGTTCTTTTTTTGGTCAAATCCATCACATAGAATTGCTGTGGGGTTTCTATCCACTCATTATAGAGATTGGTAGAAAGGCATAAGGACAGACAAGAGGGTGGTCTGGATGGATTGGGCAAAGCATATGACAAGGTTCCAAGACAACTTTGGAGATTCAATAGAAGAAAGGAGCATGAATTGCTTAAGCACAAGCTCTGAAGGATGTGTTTTATGGAACCATCATTTTCATCGTCCATAGGGTCAAAAATGGTCAAACTGTAAATCCTTAATGTTTTACTTTAGTAATGGATGAGCTCATTAAGAATATCCCAGATGATGTTCCTTTATGGGTGCTTGCTGATGATGTAGTGCTGCGAGATTGAACTCGGGTTGAAGTACATGGGGAGCTTGAAATATGGAGGGAGTGTTAGGACTAAAAGTTTCTTTTTAAACTGGTGAGATATGGTGCACATGGGGTGTCAGTTAAGTTTCAGGCTGGATGGAATGACAGGATGATGGAAAGTGCAGAAAGTGAAGGCCCAAAGAGTGAAGGTTTTCAATAGCTGACTTGATGCGAAATGGACAGAGAAATAGATGGATTATCTTACCCATTGATATAAATAGACTGGATGTAATGGAAAAATGCTGACCTTATTTATAGACTGAAACCACCCGTGTGGAAAATTCTAGAGATTTGGCAATAAACCCTGAGATGCTTAATGGTAGGAACAATTAGGCAGTCAAACACCAACACTTTCACAAAATGAGTGTATCGGAGATGTGGATGCTTAGTTGGGTGGGTGAACCCTCGAGAAATAATAGGATTATTAATGTATGCATTCAGGAAAGGATAGGGGTCATTGAAATTGATATCAGATGGGAGAAGCTCGTTTATGGTTTAGTTTGGGCACGTAGGCTTCTGGGTGTGCCATTGAGAAGATGCTAGTATATGATGGGGTTGCAAATTGAAAGGGATAGGGAATCATGTGAAAGAATGTGGAGTAAAGACTTAAGAGTACCTAAACCTTATGGAAGACTTGATATGGAATGAAATGTGTAGATTTAGAAGAATTGTATAGTGGATGCAAACTTAGTTGTATAAGAAAAAATTGAATAACTTACAGTGTCTACATTTACACAGAGTTAGAGGAGACACTTTAATTTTTACTTTTAAGGTGTTAATTTATTTATTAAACCTTGTTTAACAGCAATGTTGGTGATTGGTGATGATGTGTCAGTGAATTGGAAGTTGCTTATGAAAGACTGGCATTTCAAAGATTGATTGTCCACAGAGACTATCCTGTTCAGCTAAGGGTTACCAACCAAGCCAAGTATATAAAATAGTTCCATAGAGAGAGTGTGCTGCAGTTCTGGCGAAGGTAGATTACTGTAGGAGACTTCTACGAAATTCTTTCCTTGTATTTGGGAATATAATGAAAGTCCTTAGGGTAAGGAAGTTCAGAAAACAAATTTGTCTGCAGGAAAAGTTTGCTTTTGGCATTTGCTGATTTTCACTATACTGGCCATCTATTTGGGCATACTTGAACCAGTAGGGTGACAAGTTTACCCTTGGAGTTCTATTTTCCATTTGTAAGATACAATTATATGATTGAAGCACAATGCCGCCATCTGGTAGGAATGTCTAGTGATCAGCGGCGCTCGTTTTTATAAGGCTTTTGTGGAGAACTTTGGCTTCTGCCATATTTCCGCTATATAGACCTTCTGTATGAGTCATTTCTGCTTTGACTTTCTCAAGCAACTTGCTTGCCTCGTCCATTTCCTTTCAGTGGTGTCATTTAATCTTGTGAATTTTTCTATGAAGTTGAATGTGCTGAAAAACAACATGTTGGAGTATAATATTAGTCCATTTTACCTTGCTTTATTTGTATATATTGGCACTAAAGCAGGTTTGTGGTTTGGTATGCCTGAGTACTATACTTTTGTTGCTTCTACTTGAAAGGCTATTGATTCTAAAACGAACAATCCATGTGGTACAATTACCTTAAGTTCCTATTCCAAATAATGTTTTTTTTCCCTAGATTGTTTTGGTGGTGTCCATTTCTGATTGAAATTTGTTTTTCTTAGGTAGAAGATGCTGTTTCTCGTGCTGCTGATGGAACATCCTCTGTTCAAGATCTTGATTTTACGTCGTTACGTTCCCAGTTAGGTCCTCTGGCTATAGTAAGTATGAGAAGGACTGATTTTATTTCAGTGGTCATGCATTCAGAAAATCCTAATAATGGCAACAATGTGCAAAGAATGTTTTACGGCATTGTGCCTGACATTTCTCATATGCTAACAGATTCTTTTATGCATCGACATGGCTGCAACATCTGCAAAATCTGCAAATTTGTGCCTAGAGCTTTTGGATCAGGTAAATTTTGAAGCTCAAATTTGATATATTGACCAAAAATGTGTCTGTTTATACCGATTGATTATGTTCACACCCCTCTGAGATTTTTAATGTTCGAGGAAGAGCTGGTACGATTTATAAATAAAGGCTGTACTTTTTGCTTGGACTCTTGATGTCATTATTTGAAGATTTGTTGAGTGACATATATCTAATCTAGAGGATGCAGGTGGATGTTTATGCTTTTACAAATTCAATTGTTCTTGGTCCTACTTGTGTTAGATCATGTCAAATGCCAACTTTTCTCACAGTTGCTTCAAGGGAATGTAACAGGGCTGTGAATTTGCTCACTGGCCAGTATCAGAGTTCTTGCATGCAGTGCCATAATAGTGTTTGCCAGGTCTATTATCAAGTGACCACAGCATATGCAGGCTCCAACCAGGTTTTTCTACCTTGTTTCAGGCTCAAGTTATGCTGTCTGAGATATATCCAGGAAAGTCTCCAAAAGATGGCCCTACCTACTGGGACCAGATTCATGAAGCGGGAGTAATATCTGTGTCAAGGCATGTGCTCAAGCGTCTCCATGAATTCTTGGAACAGGTCAGGTTTGAATTTGTTGAGTCACAAGTAGACAAAATGTTAGAAGCAATGTTGATTATGCCCTTAGCATATCTTCAGAAGTGACCAAACCATGTAAAATGAGAGTACCATGTAGTTATAGTTTTTACCTTCTTTAGTTGTTAGATTATATAAAGGATATGTTAACAAGTGCCTCAAGGGCACTTCTTAAGCAACCCATTCATTGGCCTCGTGTTATGCACATCATTGCCTTGAAAATCGGATTATCCGAAATAAAGTATACTCAACGAGTGTCCTAGGGGCACTTGTTAACATGGCCCTAATATATACATATATGTATGTACATATATATATTGCCGGTTAATTCCCTATGTTAAAAATTTAGGTGAAGGTTTGCACGATGTAGTTCTAAATCTGTGGAGGCCCAATTCCCTACATGATCCCTCAATATACCATTGTGTGAAAAAGTAATTTTGCTTTGAAAGATTGAACTGTACTGTTTACTATTAGAGAAGTTAAATGATGCTAATTATTGGCTATGTGATAAGAAGTTCCATTAAAAGGGTTTTCTGGGAAAAGGCATTCTTGTAACTCATATTTCCTCAATTGTAAGCATTGTGGGGAGACTGGATCTCTGGAAAGGGGGTGAAGTTGTTGCCACAGATGTACTCCCAAGAAAAGGAACCAAATCATTGCGTAATCCTTATGATAAGAAAATTGGAACTGGGTTACAAACTTGTGGGTTTCAATTGCAAACAGGATAGTATCTATGGCAAATCTCTGGGCTTGGACAGGGGTTACTCTCCACTTATTTTTCAAAGGTAAAGAAAAAGTGGACAGCAAGGGGTGCAAAACCACATAAAAACAGAGTTTAAAGAACCAAAAAAAGCTCATGCTAAAGAGAAAGGCATAGGCAATGTCAATCAATGCATTTACATTGGAAAGTAATTTCCCTACACTTGTGGGATTTTGGGCCAATTTTCAATTATTACAGAAACAGAATACTCCTCTTCTTCAAAGGCTCTCTTGTTCCTCTCTTTCCAAATCAATGAAAACAGCTGAGAGAAATTGTGGAAATCCTTCTCTTCTTGCTGCTTGTCAATTGAATGCAGCCCATAATTTTTCCTCAATAGATTCTGCTATAACTCTGCCTGGTTCATGCATGATTAGCTGGATAAATCATTCTCCTTGAAGGACCATGAACGAGAAGATGCCTCATAATTCTGGCTTTTTCGGATAGAATAGGAAGAATCAATTGACTAGCACCTTGCCTCTTTTATACTGATTACCTAAGGTGAGAATCCATCGCAAGATTACTTCTAACACAAGAAAAAGAGACTGTAGCTATTACTTGTGACATAGAAAAGTACTCTTGTTGGTATTCTTGACTTTTCAAATATCTTTTCAAGAAAATACTGTTACCAGTATGGACTTTCTTGTTGACAGCCTCTAGGTTGACTTCCACATAAAATAAGTTCTTTCTTCCAATTCCAAAACAAGACACCCTTGGAGGTGGGAACAATCTTCAAAATCATAAAATAAAGGTTAACGATTAGCAAAGCTTCACACTCCCAATCTTGAGCATGTCCCAAGATATCAATCCCTCAAGTGATTCTTCCATCATTGAAACATCATCTCAAGAAGTCAGTCCCCTGCAAAAAGACTTGGAAAGTGTTATTTTAATGCTTCTTTTCCAGACCAATTGTTCAGCTTAACATAGATGTAAATTCCATTGCTCACTCTCACATTTGATTAAAAGAAACTTCCACCAATCCTCCTCAAGATGATGGTGCCATGTGTTTATCCCCTGCTTTTTGAACCCATCTTGTTTTTCTCAAGGACAAAATTTGCAACTTTCAAGGACAAAAAGATTGATCATTTTTGATGGTGGTGATCATTTTTTATGTGTATCCCTGTGGCCATTTGCCAAAAGGAGACTTATTAAGTAACAAAGGCTTCACTCCTCAGTAAAATCCCCACTCCCCACCCCACCCAAAAAAAAAAAAAGAAAAGAAAAAGAAAAAAAGAAAACCCCCCTGCACATGTACAGAACAAAAGATTGCTTGATTGCTTTCCAATCCACCAAATGAAATTACATGTTACATCTGTATCACCCCACGAAAATGACTCTGAATGAGATGACTCCTGACCGAGAATAAGGAATCTGAGAGATGTGAAATAAATTGGAATTCAAGGGTTGCTGTTCATAATAGGTTTGTCTTCTCGTTTTGAAAGGGGAGGTCTATTACAAGCTGTCAACTTGTTCCCAGGTTCCTTGACAATTGGCTTCCAACTTTGCTAATTCATGAAGCTAGCACCTAAAGGGAGTCCTAAGTTAGTGTTTGGGAATAAAACTTACGCCACAAAACTTAGGATGATGAAGTATCATTCAGTCCTTCCCCCAATGAAATCATTTGCTCAAATTGATCTTGAGCCTGGCAACCGCCTTAGTACATGGGATAATGCTTTACTAGTATAGTAACTATTGAACATTTGGATGGGGTTATGAATCAAGTAGCTGTTGAAGATGGAAATATCCTTTTCTTTTCAAAAGGGGTGGATGTGGTTGCTGATGCTTAGGTTTTCATTCTGTGGATCTTCATTGTTGGGGCAGTTGCTTGTAGACTTGTTAATAGTAGAAATTGTAGACAATTGCTATGAATGTGGTTTGCATCTGATCTCTCCTGCTGCCTTTCTATTACTGTAGAGTATAAGCAAGCAACAAAATATAGTTGTCCAGCAGTCATAAATTGGGGGAAGTTCATTGCTTTTGCAGATGCTGAGACTGTTGAGAGTTTTTTACTGTGTTTCCTGTATGCTCGAGAGATACTAATTCTATCTGAATTTCACAAATTTCCATCTTCTGGTACCCCTTATTTTTCCAGACCAAGGCCTTCTACACTTGTCAGGGCGTGTTCTGTTTGGACATTGCTTATTTTACTCTTGTCACTGTGTGATTCTGTTGATTGAAGTCTTGAATCTATATGGGATCTGCCTGCTTCTTCCATTTTTTACTGGGGGAGCTTCAGAACAAACATGCTTGATGATGTTTTCTTAAGCCAACTATGAGAAATGGATTTTAGGACGCAATTAAACAGATCCTAGTTTCGTTTAGCTCTTGCAAAGTTGGTGGCCATCGTTTTCACATTTTGCATTGTGCATCCCTGTTTTATATCTCCAATTAACATCCTCATTTTTGGAATTAAGTAATAGCTATAACATGATTTCTACCTGTACAATTCTGATTGACCTTTGGGTTGCATAATTTTTGTTTCACACCAGGATAATCCTCCTGCTATTCGGGCAATTCTGTCCAGGGAAATCGTCATCTCATCATCTAAGGATTCTCACCGACAAGGGCAGAGGGAGCGTGCTCTTGGTATGTTACATCAGATGATTGAAGATGCTTACAAGGGCAAGCGACAGTTTCTAAGTGGTACATTTTCTTTATATGCTGGGAGTTTGCCGTCATCTTTTTCGTGAACTATGACTTTATTATTCTTTTTTCTACGTTTAGGCAAGCTATATAACCTGGCAAGAGCCATTGCTGATGAAGAAAAGGAGGCCAATTCCAGCAGAGAGGGAGCTGTATCTGCTGACCGTAAAAGTCTTTCACACCTAAATAAGGATGGAGTTCTTGGCCTTGGGTTAAAAACTGTCAAAGAGACATCGCTGAATTCAATGACCACAGAAAAGAATTTGCAGGCTAACAATTATGATTTGAAAGACACTGGAAAGAGAATATATGGCCCTTTAACTTCCAAGCCAACGACATATCTTTCGCAGTTCATACTACACATTGCTGCAATTGGTGACATAGTTGATGGGACAGACACAACTCATGATTTCAACTTTTTCTCTATCGTCTATGAATGGCCTAAAGATGTATGTCTTAGTTTTTTATTTTATTTTTTTCAAAGTATGGGAATCTATGATTTTGTTTGTCTCTGTGTTCTCATTCAGGAAAATACAGTATCTAATTGCTTTTTACAGTTGGCATTCATTCTGATTACATGTGATAGCTTCTGGTTCATAATGCATGTATTGCCTGTGGTTTCTTGAAGTTCCTGAAAATTCAAACTAAGAATATGGTGCGGTTCTCCTGTAAAAAGATTTTGTATGGTACGGAATATCATTTTGAACCCTGAGAAAGTCTTTGTTGTGGCACACTGCACGGGTGGGAATCCCCAAAGTTTGTTAAGACCACATTTATTGAACGTTGGAGATATATGTACATATTTTATCATCTGAAACCTGCTTCTCTCGCATTAAATTTGTGAATTAATTTACTTCCCTGGCACTGAATGTGCAAGCTGAAGCCGGGTTGTGTGCATACATATCTCTAGAAACTCTAGAGTTTAAGCCTTCCATAAAAAATAAAACATTTCTGTCTTCTTTTTTGTCTTTATCTCATCTTGGGTAAATTATGCTTTAGTAGTCTTAATATGTGAAAGCAGCCACCTGTCTATTTTATTCCGGCTAGGAGTTTGTTTTAGTCTTGCTAATTTCAAGTATCAGGTGTGAGGTGATCATCTCAGAGAAGTGTTACTACTGAACTTGCTTAAGTAAAGTGATGGTGACTATTCTAGGTGGTAGGTTTCCACATCATGAAAACAATCTTAATATAGTACTCGATGAAGACTCATGTGTTTCAGCTATTGTGGAAAGTCAAATTTACTCATTTGCTGGAAGATTATTCATGAGTCGTTTTCTTTATTTTCAATTTCTTCGTCTGATGATTAATAGTGACTATTGAATTATGGCTTTGCTTCCTGGTAATTCCATAAAAATCTGGGCAAGATATGGACTTCATTGATAAGTTAAACTTCACAATCACAAAGTACGCATCTGTTTCCCTGCAGCTTTTGACTCGTCTGGTGTTTGACCGCGGAAACACCGATGCAGCGGCAAAAGTGGCAGAGATAATGCGTGCTGATTTTGTCCATGAAGTAATTTCTGCCTGCGTGCCTCCAGTTTATCCACCACGTTCTGGCCGTGGATGGGCATGCATTCCTGTTTTTACTATGTTCTCTAGGAGTCACTTGGAGAAAATTCTCACTCCCTCTTCTAGAGAAGCTAAGGGCAACTCCTTTAATTGTTCCCCCGGAGCACCTGGCTTGCCACTATTCTCTCTTCAGTTGGATATCATAAAACATCTGGCAAAAGTTTCTCCCGTAAGGGCTGTAGTAGCATGTTTATTTGGGAGTAGTATCTTATACAATGGCAGTGACTCGTCTATTTGCAGTTCCTTCAACAATGGTTTACTGCAGTCATCTGACGCAGATCGTTTGTTCTATGAATTTGCTCTTGATCAATCTGAAAGGTAATGCAGTCATTGGTACCTTATTTTTTTCTGATTTCCATTGTTAACTATATTTTGATAATGTATAGATTTCCAACCTTAAACCGTTGGATTCAGATGCAAACCAACCTTCATCGAGTTTCAGAGTTTGCTGTGACATCTGAGCGAACAGCTGATGATGGCAAAGTTAGGTTTGAGCAGAGAGCTGCTATAAAACGAGCCCGTGAGCATGACAGTGACACGGAGTCTGAACTTGATGAAAGTGGTGGTGGAAGTAGGATCCCTATCAGTCTGACAGATGTCAATCATCAAAGTGGGGGACCTGCAGAAACCTATGATGACTCTCTAAAGTCTGATCGTACCGACTCTGACATGGCGGTGCATCTTTCATTTGACTGGGAGAATGAAGAACCTTACGAGAAAGCTGTTGAGAGGTAGTTTCTCCTTTTTCACTTCTTTTAAGTGCATTCCTAGCTTGCTTATAGTTGTCCTTTATGGACTTATGCGTCTTCTTTATTGGTCAAAATTCACTTCTATAGAATTGAATGATTTATAGCAAGATTTAGTTAGCTAGACTTTTTACTGGAGGTGATTACATCAAGTGAGCTTAATCTTACTGAGTAGTGTCAGCATACTCTGAAATGATTCAGTAGAAAAAAATTGGGTCAGATTAATTACACTACACTATATGCATTCATAGCCTTTGTGCTATGATAGTATTCTGCAGATGTATCATGGTTTATGTGACATTAATCCAACTATGAAATGATGCTTTTGTGCTGAAATACACAATAATTGTGGTTTCTCAGTTTCCTTGCCTTGTCCATTTAGCTTTACCATCGAATTCGCTTATTATATATGTAATAATGGTGCTGCCCAGTACCTCTATCAGTATAATACTTGCACTTTCAGGTCTGGTATATGGAAGCACTTGATTTTCAATAAAACATCCCTTCTCCCACACGATTTTTGAACTTACGGAATACTTTTCTTTTAGAGTAAATTGTTTACACGTATAAATACATGCTTTTAACATATTTCATATATTTTCATTAGTCAATTAATTGGGTGACATGTTAATTATTGTAACTATACAAAAAGTTATCAATGCATGTGAATAAACAGAATATCTGAAATATCGTGAGATGGTGCAGAGTAGTAACAAATACAATTATAAGTTTTTGTTAAAGATTTTATTTTAAATAGATCAATTTTTATATACAAGTTCTTGTCAATGATAATATGATTGGTGTAACCTCATGATGGCACGGCGCCATTTCTTTCACATAGTCTTAAGGAAGATTATATAAACCGTCCGTATCTCACACAAAGTGTATAATCACTTACAGAGCTTAACACCACGGAGTGGAGACCATGTTCTTGGGCAAAAAATACATCTTATATAAATTGTCAATTTGAGTTGCGCTGATATTTGGAGAGAGAGCCTTCATAAGGATTCATAGTCTGGACGGTGTTTATGATCTTCCCCTTTTGTATATTCAAATAACATAACTTAGCTTCTTTTCTGTTGCAAATCAAACTGCAATAGTGTTGGATTGTCGATTCAAATTAAGTTTGGCTGGATGGTTTTATAGTAGACCTGATTGGATGAGGCAATCAAGATAGTCAAATATATAGGGCAAGGCATGTGCAAGTCATCTGCAAATTTTGCGCTTTGTAGGATTGTTTTTCTTTTAAAGGTCAAAACATCACGTAGGGTTGTTAATTTCACTTTATATCTCAATAAAATTATTGAGTTGAAGTGAAGTGTCTTCCCTATTTTAAATGTGGTAGCAGACATAAATTGGGGTGGTCTGTTATTAGTAACTGGAGTTTTATTTAATGGTGCTCTAGTGGTATAAAATGCTGCAGGATCATTTCAAAATTTCCTACATGGAATCAATCTTCATATTACGTATGTTGTGCTGATAGCGATCTATTGCATCTTCAAACATGTCTCATTGATGAGTTTGTAATTTATAACAGAACTGGAAAGGCAGCCTTGCTGTGCACATTGTTTCTCTTCTAATATGTTTCTCTCCTTTTGTCTTCAAAGATTTAAGACATCATACTTGTCTTTTCAACTTTTACTTTCTCTGTGTTTCCTTAATTCTGGATACGATGAAATTGTGAAACTTGTGATTAATTGTCTACAAGTCTGATTAGTTAACTGCATTATCCAATCTTGTTGGTTAAATATCTTGTGTCAGTTCTAGAGTTTTCAAGATTCAAATTGCTATTCCCTTATTTTTTATTATTTTTTTCCTATTCTCAGAAACAAATCATGATCTGCCTTTTACAAATTTTGTAAAAGCAATATATATTTTTTTTTATTTCTTACATTATTATTGTGTGTTTGGCCTATCTTTTACCTTATGGGATGCCAGCTGTAGTGGCACATCTATTAATGAATGACTGCAACAATGTCATAAAGGAGAAACATATCACATGACCTGACTACAAAATATGATGTGAGGGTGATGTTATAAAACATCACATGTAGCCTTTAAAAAGAAACAGGCTTAGATGCTGACATCTGGGTTTTTTTTATCCTTTGCTTTCAATAACTCTCTCGTGTAGGTTATGTCACTTGTAGGATAGAATTTTGACATTTTAATTGGGTCTTTATTTTGCTCTATTTGTACGTATCATTACAAATATTAATTGATTGGTGGCATGCCTTTTAGCTTTATATCAAGAAGTATGAACATATTTGCTTGATGATAATTTTAGATGGATTTATGATATTTTTAGGGATAAGTCCATATCTAATTATCTAACTTGCAGCATTGTTGCAATTAAGTCAAACTTTTAATTGGTGCAATTGAGTCCTTTAATTTGTCTGATTTGTGTAACCAAATCCTTTAGTCGTTTGCACAGTTAATTATGTGTAAATGTGGAAAAAGAGATACATTTAAAAATTCTTAATAAATCAGCTTAGTAAAACATAAGAAAAAGAAAATGAAAAGCAAGAAATAGGAGACAATGTGCAGTGGAGACCTACAGCCGTCGTCACCAATGATGCTGGAGACTTGTGGCAGTGCTACCACTCCATCTCCTTCACCACTAGCTGGACCTACCAGCATAGCCAACGCCTCCATGGAGATAAACATTGACAAGATGGGTGTGAAGGTGATGATGGATAATGGACAATCTTCTGATTGAGAGGACCTCCGATCCTGAATTCCACATTTTTTTCTCCAATTGAGAGTTGAGGACCCAGCCTTGAGTATATAGCACCAAGAAGGAGGTTCAAACTAATATGTGGTGGCGAATATGTTTGCCAAGCCTGATGAGCTCAAAAGGATACTCTGTGGTGTTGGCTTTACATGGCATGCAATTGGAGGAGTTGATTAAGATGGATTATGTAAACTAAATGTTGCTGGCATTTGCTCAAATCGATGAAGTTATGGTGAATCATGTGAAAATTTTCAGCGATTGCTCAATTTTTTATGCGACGTCATGATGTTCTAGCATTCTAGGCAAACTGTAGTGTCTGTGGACGATAGAGGTTGACTTTGGCGGTGGCAGCACTAGGATGCATTACTAGTGTTAATGGTAGAGATGGCGATGCCTGCCTGGCAGCAGTATCACAATCTCTCCCTTTCTCCCTTTGCCTTCCCTCTTGCATTATTTCTTTTTCTCGTTTTGCTATTTGTTTTTCTTTATTCAAAATCTTAGATAATACCATGTCAGCTGCCATGTTAACATGATTAAATGTGTTGGCAAAAGGGCTTGATGTACTACTCATAAAAGTTAGAGGATTCAATTGCACCAATTAAAAGCTTGAGGACTTAATTGCTGAAACAGTGCAAGTTACAGTGCTAAATGTGGCCTCATCTCTATAATCCAATTTTGTATTGCACTTAGTATGATATTCTACTTATGATTTTATCACGGGTTACTTTTGAATCTCACTGATCTTCTTCTACAGATTAATTGATGAAGGAAAACTAATGGATGCTCTTGCTCTATCCGATCGTTTTCTATGTAATGGTGCCTCAGACCGCTTACTTCAGTTATTAATTGAGCGTGGTGATGAAAATCATTCAATATCTGGTCAAGCACAAAGTTATGGTGGCCACAGCATCTGGAGTAACAGTTGGCAGTATTGCTTGCGGTTGAAGGATAAACAACTGGCAGCTAAACTTGCTCTTAAGTATGTTTAGGGCCAATAAGACTTTTAATGTAGATGAGCTGATTGATAATGTTGAGTTCTCGATATTTCAAAAATAGCCGTACATAGTCATTGCCAATTTTCCTTATTTGGTCATTCGCGTTTGAATATTTTCTATCAGGTATATGCACGGATGGGAACTCGATGCTGCCTTGGACGTTCTCACCATGTGCAGCTGCCATCTGCCACATAGCGACCCAGTCAGAAATGAGGTGGAATTAGATTTACTTAGTTTGATCTTCTCCTATAGGCGGAACTTGTTTTATTTTCACTTAAGAATTTGTTTTCATGATTCTTCATCAGCACTCTTTTCAGCCTCGAGTTCTTCTTGTGTAACAAGTTTGTTTTGATTCAGATTTTGCAAATGAGACAAGCTTTGCAGAAATACAGTCATATATTAAGTGCTGACGATCATTATAGCAGCTGGCAACAGGTCATTTGTCCTAAACTGATTCACTCAGATTGTTTAAGAGTAATCAAAGTGAATCATTGCTTGATTAATAATTGTAGTTGTTTAGATGCTTAGACTTTCAGATTACTCTGGTTAGGTTGAAGCTGCATGTAAAGCAGATCCGGAGGGCTTGGCTCTTAGATTGGCTGAAAAGGGGGCTGTTTCTGCTGCTTTAAAAGTGGCTGAGAGTGCTGGTTTATCGGTAGATATGCGGAGAGAGCTACAGGCTCAACAACTTGTGAAACTTCTAACAGCAGATCCTCTGAATGGTGGGGGTCCAGCGGAAGCCTCACGATTTCTTTCCTCCCTACGTGACTCTGAAGATGCTTTACCAGTGGCAATGGGTGCCATGCAGTTGTTACCCAACTTGCGGTCCAAGCAGCTTCTGGTAATCGCTCTTGTTTCTTTCTTGCTTGTATGTTTTACAATTCCATGTTGTCACTTGGGTACTAATTTTGTTTGTTGATATTATGGAGGTTCACTTCTTCCTGAAGCGGAGAGATGGGAAATTGTCAGATGTTGAGGTCTCCAGGCTTAACTCTTGGGCCTTAGGTCTCCGTGTTCTTGCTGCCCTGCCACTGCCATGGCAGCAAAGATGTTCTTCTCTGCACGAGCACCCTCATCTTATTCTTGAGGTTCTCCTTATGAGGAAGCAGCTGCAATCTGCATCTCTGGTATTTTACTTCTCAAGAAGATGATTTTCAGATGATACTTATTTATAGTCTGCATCGCAAATAAAAAGCCTAATCTTAGGGGGTGAAAATCCTTATCTAGCATTGAGAGAGAGTTTATCATGGATGAATGTGACTGGTGATTATTAGATTATTTTTACCTCTCTGTATCTGATGATGGAATCATGTTTTTACAGATTCTTAAAGAATTTTCTTCCTTGAGAGACAATTCTATGGTTGTCACATATGCTGCTAAAGCTATTGTGGTCAGCATAAGCTCTCCTTCCAGGGAACCTCGTGTGTCAGTTTCTGGAACTAGGTCAAAACCGAAAACAAGAGCAGGTGCTTCGACGAGGTCATCTTTTTCGAATAGTTTGAGCAACTTGCAGAAAGAGGCCCGACGAGCTTTTTCTTGGGGTCCTCGAAATGCGGGAGAAAAGAATGCTTCAAAAGATGTTCAACGGAAGAGAAAGAGTTCAGGATTATCGCCATCTGAAAGAGTTGCTTGGGAGGCAATGGCAGGTATTCAGGAAGATTCATTGACTTCTCTTTCTGCTGAGGGGCAAGACCGACTTCCACCTGTTTCCATAGTTGATGAATGGATGTTAACTGGGGATCCAAGTAAGGATGAAGCTGTCAGATCATCCCATCGGTATGAAAGTGCCCCTGATGTTATTCTCTTCAAGGTAAGTGTCTTCGATAGATCACTTGATGAGTTTGTGGATCCAGGGGGCTTTTTTCTTTATTGAAATTGCTGAAAGCCTTAGTAAAATAGACCTCATTTTGCCAGTGCCAAAAAGCTGAAAATAAGGAATCTGGAAAATCTGGGTTGAGGTAGGAGCGTCTCAAATGCATCCAGAGTGCCTGTTAAGTGAGCTTGAAAACAGATCAATCAATCTATCCATGTTAGTAAAGTTCAGGTTTTGAGGAGTCAAATCTTATGGGACCATTGCCAACTAATCTAGAAACTTATGCTGCTAAATAAAGGCGTGATTTAATATTTTTAGATGTTCTAAGACTCCTGTAAATTGGCCTAGCAAGGGAGAAAAATGTGTTTGAGGGTTTTTATTTCTCCACATGCACAGAAATTCTTCGTCAGATTTTGACTTAATAGCTGCTTCGACCATGAGTGTCCACAGAAAAGCCACAGTAAGTGGGTGTTTCTAATTTGAAATTTGACCTTGAGGAAAACTATTTTCCATCCTTTAGCTTCTCTGATGATAAGTTCCTTCTCTTGGTACACCAATTCTTGAGTTTCATTAGGATCCACAGCTACCACATGCATGTCTTAAACCAAAAGATAAGATGGATGTCACATGTTGTGGAATCGTCTTGTTGAATAGACATCTTGACTAATCCTGTAGAATAGCAACATTATCCATAGATGTGGCTAAGAGAGAGAATAGAGTATACTGGTGGTTTTCTTTCTGTGATTCTTCTATAGTGCATTGACTGTTTGGTTTGGTAATACATTTGAAATTGTTTAATTATGCACTTTTGCCTAGCTGTGTTGAAATCATCAAGATCTTCTATACTTTGAATAGACGCTTGTTGCGAACATATAGTGTGTTAAAGGTGGTAAACAGATCGTGTGATGTCACTTTCTTGCATCTTTCTTCTTAACGGAAAATTTGGATCTAATGTTTTAGGCATTGCTTTCATTGTGTTCGGATGAGATCGTGTCTGCCAAAAGTGCTCTTGAATTGTGCGTCAATCAGATGAAAAATGTGTTAAGCTGCCAACAGTTGCCTGAGAGTTCATCCATGGAGACAATTGGACGGGCATATCATGCGACAGACACATTTGTGCAGGTTTGCTCTTTGCTTAGTGAAGGAAAGAAGTATTTAAAATAGAGGAAAAAGTTCCATATCTTTCATTAAATTATGTTAATCTGAGAAATCTTATACGAAGGCACTTAAATGTAAGGTCAAGGTGCTAGCTCTCTCAGCTGGCAGTCCTTTGTTGGTCATACCATTTTTTGGGGGCTAGTGCTTCTTTCATCATGAATTGGTTCAGGGAGCATGACTACTGATCACTGTTGTATAATCCCTTAATTGGACAAAATGGCACAACTTTGTGTGAAGTTGTAGTACTATAATTGAAAGTACATCTTATCCAGGTTGAACTAATGTAATAACCGTTTCTTATAAGCAGGGATTATTCTATGCTAAATCTCTTCTTAGAAAGCTGGCTGGGGCTAGTGAGTTGTCTGGCAATCCTGAGAGAAATAAGGATGCAGATGACACATCATCAGATGCTGGTAGCTTGAGTGTAGGCAGTCAGTCTACAGATGAGCCCTCTGAACTTCTTCTGCAGACGGATATATGGCTTGGACGTGCCGAACTGCTTCAGAGTCTCCTAGGATCTGGAATTGCTGCTTCCCTTGACGATATTGCTGACAAGGAGTCATCTGATCGTCTTCGAGACAGGTTAATTGCAGATGAACGGTATAGTATGGCTGTCTACACTTGTAAGAAGTGCAAGGTAATTTCTGTTTCTGCAACATAGTCACGTGTTGTGCTATTTAGACTAGTTCAATGGTTAAATATGTCTCCTCTTGCAGATAGATGTCTTTCCTGTATGGAATGCTTGGGGACATGCTTTAATTCGAACAGAACACTATGATCAAGCTCGAGTGAAGTTTAAGTACGTTTTCCTTTTGAAAAAATAGTTTTACGCGAATATAATAATTTACACATGTTTATCAGTTCTGATATGCATCTTTCTCGCTCTCTCTCCAGGCAAGCACTTCAGTTGTATAAGGGTGATACTACACCTGTCATTTTGGAGATCATTAATACCATTGAAGGAGGTCCGCCTGTTGATGTGTCAGCAGTCCGTTCAATGTAAGATGTGTAATTGACTAGAAGCGTGTTACATGTGTTGAATGCTGATCTTCTGAGGATACTTGTCAGTACATTGACCAATCCAGTCGCTTTGCTTTTGTTCGCTTCCCTTGCCATTCCTTATTTCACCTTCTTCCTTACGGTGTCCTCTTCTATCCTTTCTTTGGCAATTATTCTTTCTCTCCTATCCTTTTCTGGCGGAGCCAACAAGTGAATTAGAGGTTGAGCTGACATATGTGGAAGTTGGAAGCCTTTCTGGGCTTGATTTTCAATAGGTTCAAGCCCCCAGTTCTGATGAAGATGGCTATTCTTTTCATTCCTTACTTTTCTTTTGCTTAGTAGTGTGTTTTCTTTCCTGGTGGTGATTTGAAGGGGTAACCTGCTCTCTAATTAGGCAAGTGGCACTTTTTCAATTTCATGAGTAGTAGATAAGGGAACTGTAGCGAGAGCAAGTCCTTAGATATACAGCTTTTAGGTAGTCTGGAGGTCCTCCTGAAACTTGTGGGCATGCTAGGAGAAATCTTTTATGCTGCCTGGGTGGGGTGAGTTGGTTGGCTTCTTCTGGAGGCTTCGGACAGCTTTCCGTGTGAAAAAGGGAGGGAGGAAGCACGGAGATCCTCATGGCAGACTTCTTTATGGAGGTCGAAGGTGGTTTTAGAGATTTAGTCTTCTGTAAAAGAGCTGAGGTGTTGAACTTGTAGAAAATCTTTTTGGTGCTGAAAACTTGGTCCACATAGGGAAAGGCTTCTCAGTCTGCCTTGGAGAGGTCAACTGGTGAGGTTTAGGAGACTAAGTGCTTCTCCATGGTGGCAAACTTTCCTTATGTCTATTGGTTGAGTTTTGGCCAAGGTAGGGATGGCAGTCTTACCCTCCCAAAACGAAGACCTGAATTGCTTGGCTAAAATGTGGCAGCTAGACCTGCCATCCATGAGTTTTGGGGTGGAGGGGCAAATTTTTCTGGCTCACATGTGGAGCAGGGATGGATGAGGCTGTTTTTGTCCCTAAACCTCCCTGCTATTTTTTACTCCTGAAGACCTAGTTTCTTGATTTTATTTTGGCATTTTCGGCAACATATGTATCTTTTATTTTCCATATCTTGCTACTAAATTTGTGATGAAGACCTTCCGAAATAAATTATCACACTTTATTCTTCTCCCTTAACCATTTTACTTTTGTGCTAGTACCTAATTTAGTTGGTTTGCATATTCTCTATAAATTGGTACCTTTGGCTTTGAGATTTCTAGGCTTTGATATTAATTGGGGCGAGGGTATCTGCATGCCCCATGGGGTTGGGGCGGGGTGTAGAAATTTGCCCAGTGTGGGGTGTGGGGTGGGGATGGGGCACCTCTAATGACATCCCTGCCCATTGCTATTCCTAGGCCAAGAGAGGTTGGTTAATGACAAGATATCTGTATGTACCATTGGAGAATATGCACAGGGTTTAAATGCTTTCCTGCAGAATATAAGTTAATATCTTGGATCTTGATCCTAAACTATCCAAACAACCTAGGGTCATGTGCTTCTTGAGCATGGCCTAGTTTTAAGTGAGGACTGGTTGTGGGTGTTTGGAATTGTTACTCATCAGAACCGTGCCCTGATTCAGCCCTTTTGCAAGTGATCTTGTGGTTCTGTTGGGTGTTAATCTGAACATGGCTCTTTTGCAGATGAATTTTTAAGTCTGGCTATGAGTGTAGGAGAGTTGTGGATTCTGAGATTAGACTGGGTCAATGATTGATCGTTTGATTTATCTTCCTTGCAAATCAAGTATGGGCTCAAGAGTTCTGGTGACTTTTAATGCAAGAAGTGGATTGTTTAGATACAAAATGGCAGTGTCGTATCATAATGAGAATGGCTCCTTTGTTGTGGTCAGCAAAGGAATGGGTTTATTCTCTGAAGGACATGAAGGTAAATGATTTTTATTCTTGAAGGCTGGCAAAGGAAAGAGGTAAGGAATGCACTTGAACTTGAAAGCTTGCCTTTTCTGTCAGCAGCAGGACCACTCAATGTTAACATCGAAGAGAGGAAAGAACTGGTCTTAAATAGGTCTATCCTGTTCAAAATTTTTAGAAGCTAGAAGAAATCTAGTCTGTATAGGCATATTGAACTAAGAAGATATAAGAGGGGTGGCGACGAACGAACTTGGTTCTGACAAGAGTTGGAGTGGGACAGTTTCATGATCACACTGAGAAGAGTATTTACTTGAAATTTTAGGGGTTTAGAATTCCTTCAGTTGTGCCTTTTCCCATGGGTGTTTATGGGGTTTGGACACGTGGAATGGCCTTTGGATCTTCCAATTAAATGGTGAAATTGTAAGATGGAAGTACGGTCAGTAGGTTATAAGGAGCAGGGGAAGATTTATAACATGTGGAATTAGACAATGATAAAGATCTTGTTATGTAATAGAACACAAAAAATATGAAGGATTTATGTTTCGAAGCCATATGGTGGGATAAAGTTGAGTTACCTGCATTTCTTTTGGAAAATGTGCTGTCATAATTTGCAGGATATGTTTCAGATTTTGGTGACGGAGTTTTCTCATCAGTAAGTCTGGAAAGTTGTGAGCACCTGTTTTGTGGGCGGATCATTTGGTTTAATATAGGACTGACTCTGTGCCAGCGGGATTTCACTAAGTTTCTCTTCTTGCTTTCTTGGATTATTTGGAGGGAGTGCTTGGTGTAGCTCCAGGATCCTGCCCTTAAATTCTTGTTTGGGAGTAAGAGAAATGTAGAGATCGTAACCTATTCAAACATGGACAGGATGCCTCTTGCTTTTGTCCTTTTCAATTTGTGGTGGATGTTTTAGGGATTTGAGTGCATGTCCTTTTAAGGGTTTAAATTTCCTCCTTATTGTTAAGATGAAAATTTATTGTTAGTGAGAACTGTTTAAGTACATGCTATACATTATGAACTGTTTAAGTACATCCTAACTGTTTAAGTACATGCTATCCAAATTTATTGAATAGGTTATGAACATATATTTCTTGCAATTTCTTTGGATAAAGTTTATCAAGGAAGTGAACTTTCCAGCTCATCTTGTGTTTTGCTTCTATTTAGACATGTTTAGCACAATAAATGTGCTTTGTACTCTTAAACTCTGTTCATGTTTATGTTATGATTCCCTTTCCACATTACAAAATTGAGGTTACTTCACATGCTTGCTGAGACAGGTTGTGAATGATGGATTTCTAATTGCAGGTATGACCATTTGGCTAAAAGTGCTCCAGCTATATTAGATGATTCACTTTCTGCTGATTCCTATCTTAATGTCCTGTACATGCCATCTACGTTCCCACGTTCAGAGATGTCTAGACGTTCATCAAACTCTGCAAATGACTCTGATTTCCTGGATTTGGAAGAGGGACCCCGAAGCAATCTAGATAGTACTCGGTATCTTGAATGTGTCAATTATCTACAGGAGGTAAACTAATCTTTGACACATATGATCTGTATCTGGAATGCTTTAATTATTCATAGGATGTAGACTAGCCTTTGATATTTTATGTGCTTTGGCGCGATATTGACTTTGCTCTATTTCTCTTAGTTTGCACCCTATGCGGGCTTTCTTAATGCAAATTGTCTGATTATTATTTGCATGCAGAACTTATGTATAGATGCATATGGAAGATTTATTGGTGCAACTTCCCCTCATCTGTAGATTCTAGCAGAATATTTGTAATTGAAGCTTTTTTTGTGGGATACTTGGCTCTGGGTATATTTTGTATGTGGAAAATTGTCTTGACACCTATTGGTTGGGGCATTTGCAAAGTGGCTATGTCAATTTGACAATTTAGCTCTTTTGCTTGTCATATTTGTGGAAATAGCCCTGCTGTTGATCTTCATTTGAGATCTTTAATTAAGTCATCTAGATAGTAACTTCAGCGTATGGCTTGTCAAACAACTCCACTAGAAATTGCTAAAGTGAAGATGAACAGAAGGTTCAACTTCAAATATTAAAAGTACAAAGTGTGTATGGACATGTTATCTTCCTTAAAGCTGTCATTAATTTTCTGGTTCATCCTTGCTTTCTTCCTTCCACTGAGAGCTCATGACTCTATGTATATTTTTTTGAAGTGCAGTATGCTCCGCAGCATTCGCTTAATTTTATATTTAGGCATGGCCATTTCAAGGACGGGTGTATGTTATTCTTTCCACTGGTTGATGTTCCTACACCCGCTCAACCTTCAGGCCATGGTGTTGTTATTTCATCTCCACCTCCACAAAGGCCAGATCCTCTGGCAACTGATTATGGGACAATTGATGATTTGTGTGACTACTGCATTGGCTATGGTGCCATGCCTGTTTTGGAAGAAGTAATTTCGTTGAGACTCTCATCAAGTTCAAAAGATGTGGTCAATCATACAGAAGCAGCCCTTGCTCGAATCTGTCTTTATTGTGAAACTCATAAGCATTTCAATTACTTATACAAGTTTCAGGTATAATTTACTCCTTGTGTAGTGAATTCTTTGGACTTTGGTGCATGCTTGTGAGAATATAGTCCTTTTTAGATGGTCAAGCAAATGGAGTGGCAATTTCATGTTATGCTGTCTATTTCATTAGTGGCAGTCGGCTTATTTTGAAATTCTTTATGTTTTTATTTATGATTTAGTAGCACAATATTGTGAGCGTTAGGAACCCCCATGACCCCAAAAACAAAAATGTAAATGTTAAAACCTCAATTTTTTTTACTTACATGCAGTTGGATTAACCATATGTGTCTTTTTAGCATACTGTTAACTTGTGGAACCAAAGGGTAACCATTAATTGGAAAAATGTTACTCCTTTTGATCCAGACTTCAACATGACATTCATGTTATTTGTGGTAATTAATATAAACGAGATTTCTAGGTGTGATTATTGCTGTTTACTATAAATTTTTTTAACTTTAGAGGAGATAATCATCACTTTTGTCCTGTCGGTTGAGAAACTGTGTTTTTACTTCCACAATAAGATTTACCTTTGCTCTTACATAAAGTTTTTCAATTCCACTAAGTATTTTGTGAATATAACATAAAATATGTCTGCTTTAAATTGATTTTTTACATTGTGAGGCTACCTTTGTGTCAGTGATGATTATATTTATTGCCCTTTGTCCCCACACCCAGCCCACATGCCATTTGGGCTAATTTGCTGTGGTTAGGTTTGTCTTTTTGGCTCCAAACACTTCTTGGGGTTGTAATTAAGGTTCGCTTCACGAGTTAATTTCACTTCTCTCTGTGATTCAGGTTATCAAGAAGGACCATGTTGCAGCTGGGCTTTGCTGTATTCAACTATTCATGAATTCTGCCACGCAGGAAGAAGCCATCAAACATTTGGAGCATGCTAAGGTATTTTCTACTATCTAAAGTGTGTTAGCTTTGTTTCACTGATAACTCTGGGCCTTTGTGCTTAGTGTATCACTTGTAAAAGATAAATGCTAAGGGATTTTCTCATACTAGTTCCAGTACATTTGATTGTCATTTGGCGCTATCAATTTCTTCATCAAATGTGAGAATTCTGCTGCTGTGGAGAAATAAACTCAAAAGAATATTGAAGTAGAGAAGATGGGGCCAACATGAAAGACAACCTTAACCTATGAGCAATTTAACAAATTGTAAAATTCTGACAGGTGTGGGTGTGTTGGACGTCCTGGTATACAAAGTAAGCAAGATAAATAATCATTTAGCAAAATGTACATACAATTCTATTGATGTTCAATGATGATGTCAATATGTTCTCCTTTTGTATGTTCAAATTGTCTGCCAGACAACAGCTATTGAGGCTGTACATGAGGAAAAAATGTTGCTGACATTGTTTTTCTCTGATTTAGCAGGAAAAGATGAGTAAGCTTTGTAATGTAAAGAGAGTGGTTATGTAGCTTAAACTTGGTTGGCGATTGGTGTTCTTAGTAGTTTGAATGAATTGTAGACTTACTAGAAAGATATCTTTCTTATGAGTAATCTTGATCTGCAATTCATTTATGATGTAATTTCCTTCGACATGTAGATGCATTTTGATGAAGGTCTTTCAGCGCGACATAAAGGTGGAGATTCTACTAAAGTTGTCACAAAGGGCCTGAGAGGAAAAAGTGCTTCCGAAAAGCTCACTGAAGAAGGACTTGTCAAATTTGCTGCCCGTGTGGCAATACAAGTAAATAATTATATTTGCTTTCTAGTGGTCTCTTTTCTCTGCTCCTCAAAAGCATCTGTACTGGCAATATGATTACCTATTTGAAATGGTTTTCCATTGACACATTGAAATGCTCTGCAATAAAATAGGATTCTCAGTTGGAAAGTTCTTGAATGACAGAGAATGTGCTGTTGCAAATGACCATCATTTCTGTGTGAAATCATAATTGAAGCTTGATGTGTACTTACTAGTCGATTAGTTCTTTGAATCTGGGTCTGTGCAATGTACTTTAGAAACCTTTTCCTCTGTGCTTGTATATGTCCTCTCTTTTTCTGCCACATGCGCTTAAAAGGGAATGGATAACTCTTTTAGAGATAATTAGCACCTGAGAACTGGAAAGAAATATTCAATAACTTTTCCTTAGCATTTATCAGACTATATAACGTACATAATTTGATGTTAAAAGAGCCTTCCAGCTTGAAGTTTCGAGCTCTTTTTGGCAATTTAGTAGTCGATCAACTGACATCTTTGCTGTGGATTAATAATCTCCCAGATGGATGTTGTCAAATCATTCAATGACTCAGATGGGCCCCAATGGAAGCATTCTCTTTTTGGGAACCCAAATGACCCTGACACGTTCAGGTTTGTTCCTTCTTCAGATGAAAGTGCTCAAACCAAAATCTAAACATACTGTCCTTTGAAGAAAATATGTTTTCTCTTATGGAAATTGGGAACTTTCTTTTTTGTCTGGTTTGGAGCTTTGGATAAGTCCACATTCATAATCATGGATGTATTACATTTTATCAAGAGAGGTGTTGTTGGAAAAGTCATAAAGCTGCTCTCTCCAAAGTTGTCTAAACTTGAATGACATTTCTTTGCCTAACATGTCAGTCCATCATTATATATAGCTGTGAAAGCTGAATTTGCAACAGCAATCCTTAGACCTTGCCTGCATTTAATTAAGACTCTTGTAATGATAAGTAAAATGTTGCATATTTTAGACCTAACTTTCCTGATTACTTCTAGGGTTAATATCCTGAAAAACCCAAAGTGGTACACGTGTGAACAAATTTATTCCAAACTATTTTTTTGACCACCAAAAACCCAAAACCGATATACTTTTGACAAATTTACTTCAAATTGGTACACTTGTGACAAATTTACACTTTGTTAGTTTTCGTTAAATTTAACTATAAAATTATTAAGTTAAATAATATGTGACAGTTGACTGGTATACCAATTTAAATTTATCTCAAACTATTTTTTTGACCACCAAAAACCTTAAACTGTTATACCTTTGACAAATTTACCTTAAACTAGTACACTTGTGACAAATTTACCCTCTATTAGTTTTTGTTAAATTTTAAGTTAAATAATGTGACAGTTGATTGGTATGCTAATTTGGGATTTTGCACTCCGTTTGTTATAGTTAATAATTCTTGTGATTTTTTTGTGGTATTAATATAATTTAGCGGATGGTATATTTGTCACAAATTTACTAGTTTTGGGTTTTTTGTAGTCTAATAAATTAGTTTGGGTAAATTTGTCATAAATGTACCGGTTTATGGTTTTTTATGGTTAGTTGGGGTAAATTTATCATAGGTGTATCGGTTTGGGGTTTTTCATGGTCAAAAAAATAGTTTGGGTAAATTTGTTACAAGTGTACTAGTTTGGGGTTTTTTAGGTATTAACCCTTACTTCTAATATGTTGGTTTTGACTTTTAAATAGTACTTATCCTAATTTTTGCATTTCTTGTTTGTATATATTGAAAGTTTTCTGGTGTTTTGTGATAAGTAAAAGTCTAATTGTGAGTATCACAAAATTTAGAAAAAGTAAAGCTTAAAACCACTCCATACAAACCAATGAGAAATAGTTACTATGAGGCTTTGTTGTCATTTGGAAAGTGAAACATATCAATATGTCTTGAAAGAGAGACTTTATGTGATGTTGTTCTCTCTTTATGAATTGCAGGAGAAGGTGTGAGATTGCAGAGACTCTTGCTGAGAGGAACTTCGATTTGGCTTTTCAAGTGATATATGAATTTAACCTCCCTGGTAACTAAAAATGACTTCTTTTGGCACGAGCTGTCTATATATTCAACTGTACTTTAGTTGTGTTGCTGAGCTAATACTAATATATCATACAGCCGTGGATATTTATGCTGCGGTAGCTGCATCACTTGCGGAAAGGAAAAAAGGAGGCCAGTTGACAGAGTTTTTCCGAAATATCAAAGGCACTATTGTTTATGACGACTGGGATCAGGTGATATAATGTCCATCAAAAACATGATAGCATGGCACTTAGCTGGTTTAAGTTTCCAAAGCAGTTCACATAAAATGTTAGGGAAACATTCATCAGATGCAGCTATTAGGGCATAACAATGATTAATGCTAGTGCTGACATTGTTAAACTTGTTAGGAGAAAGTCAATGTTGAGGTTCAAACACTTTAAGCTTCTCCTTTTTCTTTCTCAAGCTATTTGAAATTCCCACTTGATTTTTGGGGATTTACCTGTTATGTTTACTAGAAATATGCAATTAACGTGGTACTGCTGACCTGGGTGTTGAAGGTCAACAATACCATTGCAAATCCTTTGGGTGATTTGCTCGAGTTTTATGTGTTAATTTACAATTTTTTGCAATGTTTTCTTCTCTTGTATTCTGCAAAATCTTGTTAGAAGATGAGTAGCAAAGCCTTTTCTATGTCATCTTCATCTCAATAAACATTATCTTTGGAACATTTTGTAGGTGTTAGGAGCTGCCATAAACGTATATGCCAATAAGCACAAAGAACGTCCTGACCGTTTGATAGACATGTTAACCAGCAGCCACAGGTATGATTTAGTTTGTCTTACCATGGACTTTATCATGGATCTCTTATGTGTTTATGGAAGACAGAGAAATCATGGCAATTTTTGTGAATAATACACTTCATTATTCCTAGTAGGTGTAGGTTTCTTGTCCCAATGTCGTATATATCATGTCCTTTAATTGCTTTTTCCTTTAGGAGAATTATCTGGTAATTCGAAAAGCAAAGTTGAGTTAACCATTCTACTGGAATAGAAGGATGTTTGGCAATAATCGGAAGGCTACTCATATAATGGATAGAAATCTCTTCCAATGAAGATGTCAGAGAAGATGTTAACTGATCATGCAAGTGGGGACGCGTGAATTGTTGCATTTTGTTAGGATCCAATGATCTGTTCTTCAGCATGTTAGGTAAAAATTAGCCTTTTAGTGGGGCTGAGTTGAATTATTGTTAAAATGTGGTGTATCCACGTTGGGCATTATTTTGGCTTATTAGTTGCTTCGATTTGATGATATAGCTGATGCAGTTATTCATTTCTTTATCTTTTTGAGGGTTTTGACAATAGTCCAAATTTAATGATTTTGCTAACAGAAAGGTGCTGGCTTGCGTGATCTGTGGTCGCCTCAAAAGTGCATTCCAAATTGCTTCACGGAGTGGAAGTGTTGCTGACGTGCAATATGTAGCACATCAGGTTATTTCCCTTCTCAATTTAGGTTAAAAGTTTCCAAGAATTTATACCTGTATCCTTGTCAAACTCACAAAACCAAAACAACACTAGAAAGTCACCTTTCTAACCGATAGGCCTAGTTTTTTCTCATTTCTAGTTGTTTGTTCTTTTAACCTTGGAAATGTTAAAGACGTTTTTTATGGTAGTATTGCATGGCTGAAAAATAGTAACATGATGGTGATTCATGGGTTATAGTACACTGGACATTCCGGACATTCTGGGCTTTGATCATCTTCTGATTGCCATGTTGAAACTTGTGAAAAGGATCCTGGCATTCTTTCCTGATGCATTGGTAATAATAGGGAAGAGGATCTCTCCTTACAATCGATATCCTATCTAGAAATGCAATGCTCTTCAGAGGACTTGTAGGGAGCTGACACATATTCCATTCCTTGGCTGACTCATGTCCCACTTCAAATTTCTGTTCCTTTCCCTTTTTTTCCTTCTTTGACAGATGTAACATACTCATCATATTTTCAATGCATTTATTTAAAAAAAAAAAAAAAAAATTAATTTGTTCTTTAGTTTAATATGGACTTTCCTAATTTGTGTACAACCTTTATGGACTTTTGACCATATTGTCCTTTTTCTTAATTATCCACTCTATATTGGAAAAAAAATAATTTCCTTTAAAGTTTAAGATTGATTATTTCTTAATCTTAAATGATTTTTATATATATCCTGTTAGTGTATGTCAAAGAAATACATCTATGATTCCACTTCCTTTTTCCACCTATTATCATTTTGTTAGAATCAAAGAAACATTCTGGGAAATCTGTTGATCATCTCTTTTTTCATTGTGAGTTTGCTTTCAAGCTTTGGAATCATATCCTAGTCTAAGGTGGCATTGATGATGCCAAGTCGTGCCATCCATCTTTTTAGCTGTTGGAATGTTAACAATAGAAGGCTCAATTTCTAAGAAGTCTTAAGAGTGCTGTACCACTTTGTTTCACATGGTGCATTGCGAAGGAATGCAACAGATGATTGTTTGAGGGTTTTGGAATCCTCTGTTGCTTCTGTCTTGAATTCTTTTATTTGGCTTTGGACATCTTGCTTTAACTTCTTGTAGTCTTGTGATGTTGTTTTCCATTTTTTCCTTTTACGTTGATGATGTATTTGAATTTTTTATTCTAATAAAATCCTTTATTATCTGTAAAAAAAAAAAAATCACGGATATCTTAAAAAATAGCACAAATAAGAAGCGTGCATCATTTATTTTACTTCTTCCATATTGCTACAGAATATCACAGAAGCCCAAATGTAATTAACTAATACTGACCCTAGAGATAACTTTTGTAATAACCAACCCTATTTAGGAGGAGTTTTTAAAATTTCCTACATTTGAGAATCCTTGTAATCGATATTGCATTACCAAAGTTCAAGAAATTAACAGAGAAGATTTGATAGACTAATTGACAAAATTAAAAGTGATTCAATGAATACCTTTAAACTCAATGAAGCTTCTGCAATCTAGATATTGGTGCCTACATAATAATTTTCCCCTTATCCCAATCGGATGAAGGACAATGATTACCAAAATCAGTAGAAGAAATTGAAACTATCATTTCCCAAAGTAAGAATGATCACTTTTATTGTTGAGCGTAGCAATTCGATCTTCACAGTTTAAAAAACAAGGGAAGGAGAGCTTCTGAGTCAATGGTTATTTTTGCTTCTTGTATTGTTTTTCGCTTTATTGAGTTAAACTGATATAAGTTCAAAAAAAATGAGATGAAAGGTATCTAATGAAATCAATAAGTGACACTGGAAGAGCTCTTGTTACATATCATTTTATTGGCTGGTAAAAGATCATGATATAAATGATCTTCAAAATGTGGGGGAAAAAAAGAAGGATGATGAATAGCAATTAAAATTGGTATGAGAATACATGCATGCTGATTTTGCGCTTCTTACAAAATTGTTAATTGCATTCTTTGAAAGACATAGTTCAGTCTAGATCTTCGTATGCAGAGCACAGGTTTTCTTACTCATGTCCAAGCATTTTGTTACTAATCACTGATCCATGTGTTGCATCTCAATCTTCCTTGTCATTCCTTTTTCTATGAGAAAGGAGGTTTTGACATAGAGGCACAGCTACATGAATCCCCTTTTGTCCATGTTTCAAAGTGAATACACTTTCTTCACTGACCTTGATTTCATAACTTACAATTGGTACAAATGCCAACAATTCAAAGTTGTCACTTACCAACAGTTGCCGTTACTTGATGCTGTGCCTGCTGGTATTGTTGATGAATTTGTGAGAGAGCCAGTTATTCTTTTGGATCCTGAAATGCTATGCCAACTCTTTTCTGCAGGCATTACATGCAAATGCTCTCCCTGTGCTTGATATGTGCAAGCAATGGTTAGCCCAATATATGTAAATTCTAGCTCATGCAGATGAGGGTTTAATCCAGTTGCTTTTGCCTAATGCTTGCACATCTGACGGGCTTGCAACTCTGTGAAGAGCATTTCAGAATATTAGGGCCATTATGCTCATCAGAGTACTGATATTCATTTGAAAGCATGCTATTACTTTCGTTTCAAGTCTGATGCGATGATTTGAGGAACCGTCCAAGTCTTTTCGGGTAAAGAAAACTTGTGATGGACAACCATTTTATTGGGAGGCCTGCCATGGGCAAAGCATCTGTACGTGGGACCTATGGAGCTTTACTTATGCTTCGGCATTGGGAATGTCCGAGCAGAGTCAAATTTTTGTGGGAAAATGTAATTAGATGGAAAGACATTATGGGGAGCTTTGCAACTTTTGGGCTCAGTGAAAGCTGTATTGCTCGTGCGATTTGATGATCAAACATTATATATATACAGTAGCTGCTTTTATATTGAAATAATCCCAGTGCCAAATATAGTGACGGTGTTTGGCTACATGGTGGGCTTGTCTGAAAAAGAGATGATGCCAGTGGTGTGGAAATATGATTTTGTACAGATGGCCTTTTCAAGCAAGTTGGCCTCCTGAACCTGTTTGTGTCACTGCAGTGTTTGGTTTTTGTTTTTGTTTATGGGTCGAAATTGCGGTGTATGGTTTGATCGCTCGACTTGTTTTCCTTGAAAGAACATGCATGAGACATAATAAGAATGCGGCTGCTTTATTAGAAGAAATAAAGCTTGTTTTGATCTCCTCACTTGCATTGTGTTGTGAAACGGGTTACATTGTTGCGGATAATCATACAGCCCAATTCTTGGGATATCCATTGGTTGCTCCATTTTGGAGACTAAATTGAGTTTCCATGGAGGCAGAAGTGATTACGTTATGTATGTTTGTCTGTTTGGATTAACTTTCGGTGTCTTGCCTGATTGATTCGCAAAAGAATTGCGATAATATGATCTAGGGTATAGGGGCATGAAGCTGGAGGAATGCGGCAGGCAGATCCTGGTTTACCGTCATCGTTCGGCATACACTGGATTTCTTTGTTGTTTGTTTCACGTTACGAGTGAAAAGGTAGCAAGGAACAACTTGACTTATCGGGGACAGAGCTGGTAGGCGAAGTCCTCCGTATGCATTACGTGTGATTGATGATATTTTGCTGGGCAGCGAAAAGAAGATGTGAGAACTAAGAAGACAAGGGATATACTTCTCCGAGGAAGGCATTGACTTCAGAAGTCCTCTGATCGCGGCCAAGCATGGAAGACTCGATCTTTAAAGATTTCTTCGGCAGAGAACGAATGAGAGCTTTACCCCCATTAGAAGGCAGTATCTTGAGCTAGTATAATTAGGACTACGATAATTTGAGGTTTGGCGGTTCAAATAATTCACCCGCGAACTCTAAAAGGTTTCACTGCAAAGGGGAAATCTCTCCATGGCAAGAACATGATAATGGTGGGGTTGGAGAAGACAAGGAGACATATCGATTGTTGGTAGTTTGTTTGTAAAACAAACTAAGGGGTGTTTTATCCCACATCGAAAAGATATAAATGCGGACGTGAACAAAATTTCGCACTAATCAATCGTTGTTATTTTTTTATTTATTAAAATTCGGGTTTATATTTATAAAACATAAACCATAGTGTCTTATTAGAACAATATGACTATTCACAAAGGAATTATGATTATCTTTTATTAATTTAATTCTGAATTTCAATTTTTGGTTGTGATTATTTCAAAAATCATATCTGTTCAGACATAACTTTTTAATCTTTGAAAGATTGTGTTTGTTTGGATATATAATCTTGTCTTTTACTGTTAATTACAAAATTTGTAAGTTCAATACTAATCTTCTTCTCCAAAATGTTCAATACTAGAATTGTCATATGGTATTTTCAATCGAGATTTTATTGTATCCTGAAGAATAATTCCTTGAAGCAAGTATTATCTTGCTTCAAAGTTTGGCTTTATTAGTCTTCCTGATCGATCGATTGTAATTTCTCAACAGTTTTAAGGAATTATTTTTTGCAAGAACGGAGTAGAATCAATCAAAGTTCAAGTTTTGCCAGTGCAATTGCTTGAATTAGTCCGTAAAAGCATGCTCTTCTCTAGCTCTCAAGAGAGGAGTAATCGATTTTTGGTTCGGTCCGATTTTAAGGTATAACTGGGAACCAGATTGGGAGGACTGGTTCCTAATTTTAAGAACCGACGATCGGAATGTTTGGTTCTAGGATCGGGAACTAGATCGGACTGTCATTTTTTGTTTGGTCCAATGAAACCAACCACTTTTTTTCCCACTAAAGCGCGGCTATGTACAATGAGAGAGAGTGACAAATATAAAGATATTAATGGAAGCAACAATAGTGAAAAGTTATTGTGCCACTGTACCACTGGATGAGATAATATATAGTTCATATTTTACCTTTTTTTGAACAAATAAAAAAAAATGTATTTGTAGTCAGTCTCGTCCGGTTCCCTTTAGAATCAAGAACTGGACATCCTGGACACCGGTTCCAGTTTAGGAATCTGGAATCGGATTAACACTCCCAAGAATTGAATTGACACTCCCAAGAACCGGTCTAGGTGGTTCCTGATTTGGGCGGTTCATTTTGCACAGCCCTACTCACAGTCGGCCATTGAAACGCTACTGATCCATCATCACCTGCCATTGATAGAGGAACGGGGTAGAGGCCATCGGTGGCTTAGATTGGTGGAACTTTGTAGCGTATTGTGGCGGGGACATTGATATAACTCACGCACAAAATGTCATAGCATCACTGGTGGGGTGAAGGATATTATGCAAGCTGAGGACAAGGATAACTGTGTCTTGGAGGAAAATCTTGATGGACATCAGCCGATACCCACCAAAAAAAAAAAAAATCCAGATGTGTATACGGAGGAGGAGACTTGGAATTCTTTGGCAAAGGAAACGATTATCTCTTAGGCTACGTTTGATCGTCTGGATTTCTAATCGGAATAGAACTGGATAGGATAGGATATGAAATCCTGGGATTTTTATATCCTATCAATTATTTGGTGAATTGCAGTATTAAAGTCGGATATGTTTTCATCATATCGTGTACATTTTTTTATTATTTATATATAAACGGCATATCATTATAAATAAACTTAAATGTTCATAAGCGGAGATGGTGAAAATCTCTCGTAACACTATTCCTTAATTTATTTTTATTTTATCCTTTTTTATATTATTTTCTTTATTATTTATTTTTCCCCTTTCATCATTATTTAATAAAATTTTATCAAATAGTAAACTGTACTAACATACCTAAAATACAAAAATACCTAAAATATATAATAAATATAAATATTTAATTTATAGATTAAATGTTTATTATAAGATAGAATTAAAATTGAATATATAAATTAAAATAGGATTAATTAAAAATGAACTTTTTATTTTTAATTTGTTAAATTATAATTCAAATATTATTTATATTGAAATATAATTTCAATTTTATTAATTTAATAAGTTTGTTATTCGAGAGAAATAACTTTCCTAGTATGGACATTAGAAATCCTATCCACTTTTATCCCACCTCCCCCATAGGATAATTTTATCCTATCTATATCCCATTTATATCCGACTTTATCCTGTCCTGAGCGAGCACCAAACATAGAATAGGATAAATCATATCCTATCCTGAATTTTATCCTGACTGCCAAACGCAGCCTTAGTGATAACAAGCCTGGTGACGCTACTAAATCCAAAGAAGGCTCGAGCGAAGAAAAATCGTAAAGGACCATGACTTCCTGCGCGTTGATCTGTTCCATGTGGGCGTGATGTTCGGCGACGAGCACGTACGTGAGGTCCACGTGCTGCACTCTGAACTTGGTTGAGCAAGGGCTCGGAGCGGTCGGAATAGAAACCTTCTCAAAATAGGAGAGAGAAGCTTCTAAATCTGGATTAGATTAAAAGAAAAATACTCCCCAAAGGGGAGGAAAATAAGGAAAAGAAAACAGAGAACTGAATCAAATAAAAAAGGAAGGGAGAGGGAGAGATCTAGTTCAAACCCTTCCCTCCACAGAGGTTAAGGAAGAAAGTTGTGTGGAGATGAGAAGATTAGGCTGTCGGCTAGAGTTGCCCCAAAAGGTTTTTCGTCTTGGTGTATGCACATTTCGTATGAAATCTAGATGGTTTAACAATTTGGATGCATCATATGTATGTGCAACTAGTACACTAAATAATGGCTCCTATTGGTGAAAAAAATGATCATTCATGAACTATTTGGGCCGAATATATTACAAGTACCAATTTTAATCAGGATAAAATTCAAACAATTCTAAATTTCGCAAAAGACATGATATGGCAAATGGACAAACTTCATTCTATCAACCATGTTCCTCCTAATTGCGTAAGTGAAAAAGTAGCCCTATGCTTGTGCGAACTTTCACTCTCATTCCAGAATAAAAGCCCCATAGTTTCCATGCAAACAACTCTATTTCAAATAATATCTGCATCGTTATGTCTTGGCTTTATTCATTATTAATATATTTTACAATAAGTTTGAAGTAAACTAGACATGTTTATACCATTGTGGTTAAAGTGGGTGACCCAATTTTCACTCGATGATTTGGTGAAAAACGCAGTCCGATTAAAGAACCTTTTAGAGACACCAAACATCACGTGCTTTACCATATTTAGAAATCTTCCATTAATAAAAAAATTACCAATCGGCGGACAGATTCTCCTATCCAAAACTTAAATTACAGGTTTATGCCAACTCCTAACAAAAACAGATCATTTTCCTCCCCGTTACTTAATCCTCTGTTACCAGGGACGTAGCAAATAGATCGCAATCTAATTAACTTTTTTTTTTTTTTTTTTCAAGATTACTAAACGCGTAAGTCGTATATGTTGATAAAACCTCCTAATAGATTTCGAAGTTGACAAAACCTTTCTTAATTTATCTTGAATTTGATAGTTGCATGGAAGTATCTTCTTACAGGAACTACCCATGAAGAGACGTTTATTCCGATTCAAACTATTGCTATTTGAATATCACGACCATGAAGAGAAGTCCATATTTTGACGTTACTCAGACTATCTAATGCTGTTTAAATATCATGGCTGAAATTAATTACATCTTGGATAGCATCTCAATAACAACATGGACGTTGGCAAAGCTTGTATGTGAAGATCTTCAAAATCGTGAAATATTTTCAGAGTCTACTAGAGCCTGACAACATTAGAATTTGAGATCTACATGGACATATATATTCAGATGCATGCCTCATTGACTACAATGACACAGCTAATGATTTGGCCAGGATCTCCAATATAGAAAGTAATGGTGAATCGTGAATCTTAATGATAGCTTTGTAATGAAATCTTTTATGCAAGACATCCAAATTGATTGACAGTCATTATAAAGACAAGTTGCTTTCCTTAATTGAAGAACTCTACTCACGGAATATGAAAAATTCGCTAGTATGGACAGCCAAATTAACGAGGATTCATATCTTATCTCCCAAGGGCTACTCAATTTTCTTTGCCCATTTCGTCCAACGGTTTGATCGGGAAATGATCCTTGAAGACTGTCTAATGGGTAAATTGGAAGTGGAGAAGTATAGGAGGAGACCAAGGTGTAGAAGAGCTAAGAGAGATCCAAAATAAAAATTTCCAAAGTTCAAGAAAGTTTTAGACTTACTTGTCTTTTATGAGTTATAAACTATAAATCCTTGAGAGGCATTGAGAAATTGACTGTGTGATATTGTGAAATCAATTACTAACTTTTGTAATCTCTTATTGATTGACCAATGAAATCAAATCAATATATCGTCAATGTGAGGGAAGTGGACACAGATTTATTCTAAGCTGAAGCATTATAAATTTTATGTGTAATTTTTAATCTCTCAACACATTTTAGTTATTTTTGATAGAATTTTGCACATTGTTGAATATCATCATATCACCATCAATATTCAAACTCTGACTTTTGTGCACTAGTGAATATTGACGTTTAGACTTAAATTTCACTTGTTTGATAATATTTAATTTGATTGTTTTTACTTTCGCATTAAATTGTCAATAATTTTGGAAATCACATACTCATTACCTTTAGTGATACTGCTAGCTCCAATAATATATACATTAGAATATAGACCATACCTAAAAGTAGGCTAATGTGCCGGGGCCTAAAACATTAAAATAGTGAATTGCTGATTATATCTTACAATTTAATTCCCCCACAGTTGGAATTTTTTAGAACTTTGGGTTTAGGGAGCTTTTTTTTTATAAAAGAACACAGCAGAAGTATTTTATAATTCGATAATTAAATTAATAAACAATTAGGTTAATGATTAATTAGTGTGATGTCATTTACTTTTTGTCAGGTCGATGAGTGGCAGCTCCAGACTACTGAATTATTTTATATAAAAAAACAAAATTCAATGCGAGTGCAAAGAGCGGTAGCTGTTCACTCTGCACCCCACCATCTTTTTCAATGGTCTAATCACATTTCTCATTCTTCAATCAGTGAATCCTCAGGCATAGACAAGGAGATGGAGTAAATTCCCGTGTGCTTCTTATCGATATACATATATACATCCATGTATGGTGATATTGACTTTGACTTTCATGCAATTGGGCTATAATTGCTTGATTTCTTTCTTTCTATCCTTCTCTCCATCTATTTGGAATACAGTGCACTTTCTTTTGTTACAAGTTGGGTCTTCTTACCGATCTGAGATCATGTTAATATAAGGATAATTAACTCAATTCATCACTTGATACATCATGACGATGCTCGGAATATAAATCTAATTATGTATCTGCATTAATCTCAACCTTTGGATGAGTACACCCCACTCGGTCACATGGTGGGCATGTAGGTTTTGAATACGATACGTCACCTTTCTTGAGCACAAGATCTCAGTGGTTTGGCACTCAATAAACTCCTTGGTTTTAAATACCAACGAATAATCATCAGAATAAATCTAGCTCTCCGATTCGTTCAAAGGCAGATAATCCGTTCTAAGACTTGTGGGTGTATACTATATACTTTCTTTTAGCTTGATGTCAAGTGATTGTATTAGCCACTAGGAAGGATCGAACTTGAGGCCCCACATCTTTCGAGGTATACAATTCTAGTCGTTTCGCCATGTGCCCTTGATTAATTAATTCAGGAGCGATAGATTAACTCCGCCCCGTTGGCTCAATCAACGTGTGTCATCCAAGCTCCTTTGTTGGATTCGTATAAACTACTTCCTTATAGTACGATCACAAATTGTTACGCCGAATGAGTATCAACTCCCATGTTTCTCGATTTGGCCAGGACTTCAATCCCATCGCTATTTCATTCGATTTAATTTCCATTAATTCATTCTATACGGCTTGTAAATTCCCTTGTCCTTAGACCTGTTAAACGGGGGTCGGGTCGGGTCATAAATGGTCCGACCAAAATTGACCCATTTAACCCGTTTATGACCCATTTATTGTAGTGCAAATTTTTTGACCCATACTCGACCCGACCTACACTCGACTTATATCCGACTCATTTAACTAAACCCAAGAAAACTTATATATGTATATATTAAAAATTTTATTACTAAAATAGTTTTATGCGACACAAATTTAATGGACAATTTTTATAGTTTTAAAAAAATTATTTAAAAAAATCTAATTTAATTTTTTTTAATTTTTTAAGAATATAATTTTTAATTTTCTTTTCTTTTTTATTTTTTGTTCTTCTTCTTCTTTGGCCGGCCGCCGGCCACGATGACAGCCGGTGATTGGCCACAGGTGAGCCTCGAGCTTGCCCGACGCCGACAAGCTCGAGCATTGCCAAATCGGTGAGGCTCGAGCTCGCCCCTCGTTGGATTTGGTGAAACTCGCTAACATGGGTGAGGCTCAAGCCTCGTCGACGTCGGCGAGCTCGAGCTCGCCCCTCGCTAGATTTGGCAAGGCTCGAGCCTTGCCCGACGCTGGCAAGTTCGAGTCTCGCTAGATTAGCGAGGCTCGAGTCTCGCTGGATGTCGGTGAGCTCGAGCTCGCCCCAACGGTTGCTGGCCATCGCCGTGCTGGCCACCGGAAGGAGGAAGAAGAAAGAAAAAAATGAAAGAAAAAAAGAAAAGAAAATTAAAATAAAAAATAATTATAATTTCGATTTTTATAAAAAAAAATATTTTTGTAAAGTTAAAGAAGGAAGAGAGAGATTTTGAGGTTTTGGATGAAAATGGGTTTTAAATCTACCCCATCTAAGACCCACTTAAGTCTCATATATCTTAATCCTTTTTAATTGTTAAACCCATTTAATTAGTTTCTTCAAAAAATTAGTGACCCATATATGACCCATTTATGATTTAAATAGGTTATACATGGGTCTAAGACCCATTTTGCCACCTTTATTTATCCTTCATATTTATATACATACAATCTATGTATGGTCATATTGACTTTGACCTTCATGCAATTGGGCTATAATTGCTTAATTACTTTCTTTCTATCCTTCTCTCCATCTATTTGGAATCTAGTGCTATTTCTTTTATTAACATTTTGGGTCTTCTTACCTTTTCCAGATAACGTCAGTGTAAGAAAAACTCAATTCACCACTTGTTATGTAATGATGTTCGAAATATATATCTAGTTATGTATCCGAATGGATCTCAACCTTTAGATAAGTACACCCTACTTAAGCTTAGGCTGCGTTACCTGGTGCATCAATCAAATGTTATCTACTTTCGAGAGGCTGCAGCAAATTTTAGCAATAGAAGCCCGACTAGCTACAATGGGAGTATGTTCATCTATGCGTTGTGCTATTCTATTATATTTTTATTTAGTTAATTCCGCTTATCAGTGACCACTCTTTTAATATGGAAGGGAGAGATGGGGGTTCGAATCCCCATTTTCTCAGGGGTTGGGGTGGGGACGATTTAGTTTCAGGAGTGAGTTTCGACTCCCATGCCTTGTAAGGAGACATGACAAAAGTCTGAGAGTGAGTGTAGTAGGAATAGAGTAGGACCGACAAAAAAAAAAAAATTCTGCTTATCTAACGTTTCTAAATATAGAAAAAACTTGAGAGAAGTTAATGCCAAATAAAAAAAATGTAATATCCTTCAATGTCAAAATTTGTAAAAAGAAAAAACGTAATGTAATTACATCGACCATAATATCACAGCACCAAAAAGCACTATTTTAGTATTTTATAGTATGAAAAACTACAATGATGTAGAATGAAGAATGAGTACTTTATGATCCATATTTCCGGCAGTTTATGCCAATTAAGAAAGAATATATACCATAAAAAAAAATTTAACCATGCTCACCATGATATAAATATCTCAATTTTTTTTTTTTTATTGGAAAAAACCCTAAACTTATCTACCGTGTCATTAATAACCAAACTTTTTTTTTTTTTTTTTTTGTGTCATGGAAAAACCCAAACTTATACATATGCGACATATATACTCTCTTTTACAAAAAAAGTTTAGGGTTTTTAATGACGCAAAAAAGTCTAGGATATTTATATCCCAATAGGCAATTTTGGGGTTTTTAGTGACACAAATATAAAGTTTGGAATATTTGTATTCTAATTGAAATAGTTTAAGGTTTTTGGTGGCATGAACCCTTAAAGAAAACGCAATACATTATGCTTTCCGAACATATAATCCCACCTGTTTTATTGCTTGATCTACCTCTTCGAATTAAACACCTAAGCACATTTAGTTAGTTTTTACTCACCAATTTAAATTTGCTTTTTGGTTCAATAAAAAAAAAGTTGCGCTCGCAAGGACTAAGAAATTCTTAGAGGAGCTTGCTTCCTTTCTCATGAATTGATCTTGCTCAGTCACATCGTGGGCGTGCACGCATTGTGTCACATCCCGAACTCCAAGCGTGTGCCCATCCCTATTTGGTCGATAAAATTTTGCGACTTCCCAAAACGAGACCCTTTCTTTTTATTGCATATGTGAAAGTGAATAATAACTCCTTTGACAGTAATCATCTCGGGATAGAAAAGCAGGACATCAATTCATAAAAGCACACTTTTATAAACAATGAGATTCAAGTACAAAACGAGTCTAGTCGAAAACCTACAAAAAGGTTGACTCTTAAAAGAGGTTGTCCTACGACATACTAATAGGACAACTCTGCCGATCCTCCATACTCCTCCTCCTCAGACTTTGGGGCCTTGGTCTTCCACGACCGCTTTCTAAGGACCTGAAAATGGTTATTCAATAACCAGTGAGACAACGTCTCAGCAAGTCCACGCTCTAAATTCCGATTAGAAGGGAAATACGCCCAGAGGTGTCCTAACCACACAATCACGCATTTAGTATAGAGGATTTACCTTGCCTCAGTTTCACCCTGCAGGTCATTACAATTTATATCACAGACAGCCATACCATTATGAGCAGTAATTAAGCTCCAACAACTGGAACGCCATACTCAATTCTCAAATCAGCACAGGGGTCCTGATTATAGGGCCAAATTGTTATGACACGTCCCATTCCATGTCGCATAATTTTGTCCCATAATCCGGTATAAATATTTCACTCAATACACGTTTCAATTGATAATTACACCCACTCTAGGATACGGCCTACTCGAAGTTCGGCGGTCTACTGGCATAGCCAGGCATCATCTCACTCCATTGAGCAAGGTTATGTCTCTCAAATGCGACTTTCCTGAAAGAGTATAGGTCCAGCCTCTACTACGACCCAAATCCCAATAAATGGGTATCCCATAAAGGGTAACGTCCATCCGACACAGTTCGGGGACGGGTTCTCTTAACCAGCATACGACCAATCAATCTTGGCCCATGACACCGTTTATTACACTCAAATGCCTCAATTAAAATAGTGATCCTGACTTATTTTCTTCGTATTAAAAGCACCTGGTGAAAATAGTCGTGTGTGGGTACACAGTCAGATTGGACCTAGAAAATTCATAACATTCTTTTCAAAATCCCACTAGTTTATATAGTATATAAAATCATTTTCGGTGTTTAAAACCCGACACCTAGGATTTTTTGAATAAATATCAAAATTTACAATTTTTGGAATAATTGACCAAATTTCCAATTAGCACTCAAATTTTCACAATTTAACACTGGATTGCAAAAATTAACCACATCATTGCAATTAGCATGGAATTCCGATCACCAACTACCCCGGCCTAATTTCCAGAAAATATTTAATAATCAAATTAATTATATTTAAATAAATCTAAACACCCCTTAAACGTCATTAGCCTACTAAGAAGAGTTTAGTGCATAAACTCACCAGGTTAGCGAATACACCGGTTCATGACGACAACGACGCGACAGCAACCGAAACTCGGACCTACGGCGGCGGGGGAGGTTGTGGCTCGAGTGGTGTGAGTGGTCGACGAAGCACGGGCGGAACGGTGCTAAAACCTTAGGTGGAAATCGCTGAAAGTTTGCTGTCGAGGAAAATGGAGCGGCCAAGCGTGAGAGGGAAGAAGACCGCACCTTCTGCCTTCTTTGTGGGTTTCGCCCGTTTTCCACTTTGTTGAATTTCATTGTCAACGTTTTAGGTGTGCGGTGGCCGTCCAAGCCGAAGGCAGGTGGAGGGATATCGTGGCCATCGTTCGGTTCTCCATCGCCAGCGCAAGAAGAGGTTGATGCGAGGCTTCTGCTAGACAGTCCTCTTGGCGCAGCTGTCCCACCGAAAGGAGCCAAGTCTTGTGAGAGGCGCATGCCAGCTCGTCCTTCTCCATGCAGCGGTCGTGGCAGCAGGGAATGAAGACACCCCACGTTGCGGTGTCTTCACGTGACGAGTTCCTCTCTTCACCCATGCCACTTGCACGAGTTCACGCACACACGTGGCTGCAAGGCTTCCCCAAGAACTCGCTCAGCTGGCCATCGAGGGAAGAAGAAACGTGGCTTTCATGTGCGGTCCTTGGTTGCGAGAATGGGGCAGCATGGAGTCAACCTTGCATGCATGCAGGACGTGGCTGCTCCTTCGGTCAAGTATTTTGCTCTTGGTTGACCGGTTGAAGGGAGGGAAGACGTGGCTGTGGCGCGGCCACTTCTTGGTCAATTGTTCCTCTTTAATTGACCATCAAATGGACGTGGCTGCATGGCCATTTAAGTCGATGGTCCTCGTGTCTTCATGCAGGAGAATAGATGGACGTGGCTTTGTTTAGTTGACTCTTGAGCCAACTAAATGAAATCACGCTGGCAGCAATTAGAGAGGACAACACCGATGTGCACGTCTTCATCTCTGCATGAAGAAAGTGCTGCGGACGTACGCATGGCCGCTGCTTGCTACGGGTCTTCGGCTCGGTTGATTTGCGAGGCCGCTCGGGATTAATGTGTCTTCATAGCCGACCGCGTTAAGCGAGAAAATTAGACGAGGAGCTGTCACGAGAACGTGACGAAACGTGACGTTTTGTTACGACGAGTGTGGTGATGAAACGGCATCCACAAGTGGTGCCAATGACGTAGTTCGACGACATACTCGTTGACCCGTCTCGGACAATTACATATTCGAGGTCCAGCTGGATGTCACACATTGAATACGAGGCCTCGCCTTTCTTGAGCATAAGATGTCAGTAGTTCAACACCCAATCAAGTCCTTGGTTTTAAATAGCAACGGACAGGCAGAACTGTGGACGCTATGGTTGGGACTTACCATCGCAAAACAACGAGATTTTCTTAAGCTCATCATTGAGATGGACTCTAAAATTGTTGCAAAACTTGTTAACCAAGAGAGAATAGTGATAACACTGGATTAACACTTCTTAAAGATATCAAGAAACTTTTGAGCTCTCATTTTGAGTTTAAAATTCGTCACATTTTTCTTCAAGGCAATCGGCCTACTGAAACACTTGTCAATATTGGCATAGTGAAGCGTTTAGATACTACGTTCTACTTGCAGCCTTCTAGAGAATTAGCTCATCCTTTGTTTAGTGATAAAGTTAGGATTGTAGATTTTAGATGTTAACTTTTCTTAGTTTTGTACCTCATATTTAACCACCCCACCGGGCAAAAAAAAAATAGCAACAAACATTCATTAGAATAAATCTAGCCCTTCGATTCATTCAAAGACAGGTCTTCCGTGTTTAAGACTAGTGGGTGTGTACTATATACTTTCTTGTAGCTTGATGGTCAAGTTGCTGTATTAGCCATAAATTATGATAGAAATTGAGGCCTCATATCTTTCGAGGTACAAGATTCTAGTCGTTTTGCCATGGGCCCTTGGTTAGTAAATTCGGGCGCGATTGGCTAACTCCACCTCTTTGGCTCAATCAAGGTTTATCATCCAAGCTCCTTTATCGAATTCATATAGAACTGCTTCTTTATAGTATGATCACAAATTATTATGCCAAGTAATTATCAACTCAAAACCTCACGTTTCTCGATTTGGCCAAGACTTCAATTCCATAGCTGTTGCATTAGATTTAATTTCTATTGATTCATTCTCTACACTTCGAAATCCTAAAAGTATTTTTTCCTTTTTCTTAAATCTTATGAAAAATATCAATAATTGTTTGGACTTTTTTTTATTTAATGTGTGCTCATTTCTATCATTTGAGAAAATAAATGATCTTATCTCAAATGAAAACAAATATGCGGTGTCTATTTAATATGGTCATTAATTATAAAGACTAATCTTTTGACATTTGGCCCCTATCAAGTATGACATTAATCAACAACTTAACAGGAAAAAAAAACATAAATAAAAAAATGTCTCGCAAGAAGCTTTTACTTTGCATAAAAATGAAGTATTATAAGTTGCAAGTACAACACACATTTCGAAAGTACTCAATTAAAGTGTTCTTATGGTCACTTTACAAAATAAAAGAAAAGCGAATAGTACTCGAGAACTATTTGTCCGGGATGCAAGTGTTGAATTTGGAGTAAGAAAGTCCCACTACATTTAAAGAAAGGCAATCGAATAAGCCAGGCACGCTCTATAGCAAATAATGAAAAAAGAAGAAGAAGATTAAGCAAGCAAGAAACACAGCACGAGATTCGTGAGGCAATTTTTCATCACAAGCATTGGATCAAAAAGCAGTGAAAAAAATAATCAGAGTTCAGGACCATAATTAAACAAGTTCAGGCCTTAGAACTGAGGCGGTTTCATAGCTAAGGCAAGAAAAGTTGAGGATTACTATAACATTAAAGTTTGTAAGGTTAATGCTAAAGTAACAACAATCCCTTTTATAACATTGAAAAATGTTAAAAAAGTATTCCAGGTATTCATCAAATCTTATTAAATATCTTTTGAAATCTACAATCTTTCACTTAAAGTAACTTTTCTGCGGCATGTTTTTTCGATTTCAAGTCTTTCTTGAAAAATACGATTATGAACATTGATTTTTTTTCCCCGGCCAAATGATGCTCATTGACGCAATGGTTTTTTCTTTTAATACAAACAGTATGAGGCAGAAAGAATTGTGGGAACACCTAGTGACGTTGATCATAGCTGATGAGCAATCCTACCCATGAAGTTGAAAGTGGGCATTATTTATTCTCTCTTTAAGCAGAGCAGTGAAATAAAATGAAGTGCATCGTTGGGACCAAAAGTGGCAGGACCGCCTATTAATTACATGCCTTAATTGAGGATAACAATTCTCTATAAATTTAAAAATTCTTGGACAAAATTTCTGCATAATAACACAAAGTTGTTGTTTAAATGGTTTGTTACGGGTGGTCTTTGTTTACTTCTCGAATAACTTGCACATGAAAATGCTAACTAATATATCCCCAAAATGATTTTGTAACCTTCCTCGATTGCACCACCTAGAGTTTGGTTAATATATTAGTAAGTCCAAACTTAACTCGGACTTTCCAAAATTCACATTAATTCACGATTTAGATTCAAGTTCTTAATATACAAATGATTTTTAATAAAGAGTTGGCACTAATTAGTTTATGAGGTTAGAAATCCAAGTAAATATGCTCGAGATTATATAATCAAGGGACATATTTTGAATGAGGAAAGCATGCATTATGACCCAAATGTTGATGAAAAGGAGATTTTTATTACTATCGGCAGCATTACAAGAAATGCTTTTCTTCAAAAAATCTAAATCTTCTAGAGAATTAATCAAGAAATATAACCCTTATGTGACTTTATCTAAGCCCATCGGTTTGTCAATTGTATGGTCTTGAAACAAACAACTTTTGAAATTGAATATAACATGACAAGAATTATCTACATAAACTTTTGAGATAGAAAGAAGATTGAATTCAAAGTTAGAAATGTATAGGACATTTTTTATGATGAAATTTGGACTGAGATGGATAATGCCGATTTTAGTAACATAGATCACATTCCTATTAGGAAGATGTATGGACATGGAAGATTGTGGTCCTTTGTCAACATGGGAAAATAAATGCTCATTTTAAATTATGTGTTCTTTGGCACCCAAATCGATTATCCATACATCAATTGAAATTGAATTTGCCTTGTAAAGAAATGTACCTAAGAAACTTGCATTCTAGGGGTGAGTGGTTCCAGGTTCTTTATAGGTTCCAAGTGGAACCTAGAATTACCCATTGAAATTTTGAACCTAGAATCTATCTTGTCACAGATTTCAAGGTCGGTTCCAGGTTCTAACATATATATATTAATACGAAAACGTTCCACCTTCTAGTGCATTCAACTCATACTATAATTGAGCTTCTTTGTGCTTTTTTTGTGTATATACACTAGTTTTCGACACTAGCATAAGTATGGACTTCACAAAAATCACTTTTATGCCATATGAGCCTTTAGACAAAGAACCCAGGAGTAACGTAAAGCAAAACAAGGATGGCAACAATATGATTTGCAATTATTGGAAAATCTGAAGCCAAAATCAATACTTCCACTCATTTTAAAATTCAAATATGAGATCGTTGACATCAAACAAAAAAATCGAGATAACCAAAAAGGGTTACAAAGTGCTAAAAGTATGAAGTTGAGAAATCAAAATTACAGATATTTAATTTCACTCATCATCCTCCTCGTCGTTGTCTTCTCTAATTGCTGAGTTGAGGGCATTCGGGCACTCTATCAACTTCTGTTTCCTTTCCTCATAGGTTAGCTTCTTCAAGTTAAACCTATTCAAAGATTGAAAGGGAAGTGTTATGTGGCTAGCCAGAAAAACAAACGAAAGATCCATTCAAATATCCAATTGGCACTCATGAACAATTGGCAAAATCATAGATAACACGACCTTAGCTGCTCCTTCAACATTGGACAAAAATAAAAATAAAGAAAACCAAAGTATTAAGACAATCTATATTTATTTGCTGGTAAACTAAAAGAAGTATTAGAAAGCCTTACCACACATGTTCATTCTGCTTTAATTGGTAAACTCTATTTATGGATAATATTCTCCTCATTAAGATAATCCATATCTAATAAAAAAAGAGATTAAATAAAATATTCACATATTAGATATGTAAAAGGAATTGGAATGAATAAAGATATAAACATCACTTACTTGACTCAAATTTTTCTGCATTCTTGATGCACTCTTCAACATTAATTGGCACACGAAAGGCTCTCAACCAATTTTAAGCGCAAATTAAAGCTTCAACTACTTTGAGAGTTAAAGAATTTTGAAAGCTTTTAAGCACATGACCCGATGTACTAAAAGTTCACTCTAAAGCAATATTGAGCTATCAAAGAAATGATCTTATATTTTGGGCTACTAGTCTTCCACCACACAAAAGGGCAAGATAAAAAATATTTTCATTTTTTTCTTGAAGATACTAATTAAAATTGGATTTGTTGTCGTCGCACTTTTGTTGGTTCAAGTGCATAAGCATTTTTTGCTAAGCTTGTGCGTCATAATCCTTTATACCTTAATTAGCATTTACATCGGCATTGGAACCACCACTACTTGCACTCAAACTATAGTTATCAAAATTTTGATCACTAGAAACAAGAGAAGATTGCTCATAAAATTCATACAAACGTTTCAATGAGTCATTCACCTTATAATGCATCTTATTAATTTTCGATTCATCATCATAAATTTGTCAATACAAGAAATTCACATAATTCAACTTAGCTCTAGGATCTAACACAACTGCAATCAACATCATCATATTCACTTTATCTAAATTATCATAATATTTGTCAAATTTTTCTTTCATTTTCATACTCATAGCCTAAAGCTTATTTTTTTAAGTATCCTTTGCATCTTTCAAATATCTATGCGAAAGAGCTATCCTTTTAAAATAATCATTTGAAGTAACATATGAAATTCTCGACATTCGATTGGTGGCATCATAAAATATTTTTAGAAATTCTGAAAGAATAATAACATTTTCCCAAATATCATCTTTAGGAAGACTATAATTAAGCTTACTTGCAAAAGATAAATTGTCTTCTTCCATCATTTTAAAAGCTTTTCAGAACTTTATAGCGGTGTCTAATATCAGGTAAGTGGAGTTTCATTTAGTGGTAACATCAAGAATAATCGAACCCTTGTAAGTAATCATTTTACTCTCAATGCAAAATTGAAATGCTTTGACTATTGTGGGAGAACTCTCATATATCTAACTACATTTCAGATACATGCAATAGAGTCACGTATTATAATCAAGCTATTTCTCACAATTCAATTTAATATATGAGCCATGTACTTCATGTGTAAAACACTACCATATAATATTAATAATATTTTTTTGGAAATTTTTTTCTTCAAATAATTAATTGTAATATCATTCAAACTAGCATTGTCCATGGTGATTATGGACACTTTTTTTTCTTTTCTTATTCTTCATTTGTAGATGCTTTTCTCCACTATTTTCCCAATCTCATTAATCCCGTGACTTTGCATCACCATAAAATTGATGATTCTTTTGTTCAACCTCCAATTTTCATTAATCAAAGTGAGATACAAATAATTTAGTTTTTGAATGGAACTCCATGTATCCATTGTGAGTACGATCTTAGAATTAATTTTTTCAAAATAAGTCTTCAAACAAGTTCTTTCACAAAAATACAGCTTCATGCAATCTTTAGCTACTGTAAAACATGATAAATGTTTGAAGAGAGGTTGTGACTTACTGAAAAATTCACGAAATCTAACATGCTTAACCAAGGAAAAAGGTTGTTCATCTCACTAGACCAAATTTTAAAAAGTTTTTTAATCAAGCAACAATGTCGATAAGACACTACAAATATTAGAATCTCCCATTACCTTGCCAGCCATGTCTACATTACATGATGCAAAGAATCTTTGCCTCTTATTTACATGGTGAGGAAACTTCTTGTTCGTGGTCAAATGCTTTCTCATTGCATAAGTATCGTTAGAAACATGGTATTTACATACAAAGCTACAATGATGCACTATACTTGATATATTTATCCATCTTTATCATTAATTATCGTATAATGATTTTATTATTTAGATGTATATTTCTTATCACAAGGAGGAAGACGAGAATCAAGTACCTTGTTTGTGCCACCCATAGTAGAGGATGGCTCTTCTTCATTTTCATCGCTAGACAATTCCAATTCCGTGATGGAGTCATCTCTTCACATCCCTTCATCTCTATTGACGTGTTACTTTAATACATTAACTTCACACATACACAACAATAATAGAATATAATTAGAATTTAAAAAAAAAAAAGATCAAACTTTTATAAAAAAAAAGATAGGCAAACAATTGAATTATCAACCACATAAATGCTTGAGGGCCGAGTTAGCTAAACTTCCTTAAGTCAATAAACAAGGAACGAGAAGGACTAAGATGAACAAAAAGACGAAAAGTTATAAGGTTTACACTTTCTTCGAGAGCTACCCACTAACACAAATAGACAAGCTCCCTCAACTATTCCATATGCATCAGGACATGAATATTACCATGTCCAGTGGAACACATTGTTAGGATAACAAAGCAAAGCTAATGTTGAGAAGTCGGAGGAAACACAAAAAATACAATATTGTCTTTCCTTTTGCTTGCAAGCTTTGTGTGAATTTTTGCATAGCATTTGGGATATATAATAAGATGCACTTCATACAATCTTGGGACAAATCACCTAAATCGCCCAATGGAAGGACGTAGCAATCGATGCAGTATCATATGTTGTATACTTTTAGCCAGATTTAGAGGGGGATGCATATCGTTATGTACCCATTTTGGCATTAATCCTCCTACTAGGAAAATCCACAAAGAAGGCAAGGCTAACGACCAAATCTAACTTTCTTGCTTGGAAATTGTAATTGCTAGTATCAACTATCTGGAAGTTCACTCAAGTCTTTCTTACAATTCCTTACATCTGCCTCCTAACTTCCGGCCTTTATTGGACCACCACCCATCCTTGATTATTACTCCGCAGCGATGCATAACACATAAAATGGACCATAACAGTAAAGCTCAGTCAAGCATCATAATAAATTAGTGTTCTTCCAGATCCTTACTTCATTTCCTCACCAGTATTCACATTTACCATGAGAACAATGCACGTGATAAAATAACATGGAAGCACTATCGAACAAGACTCAAAATTAGAAAAGGAAACGCATGTTGAACAGCGGTGACCAAAAATGTATTTTGATGTTAAAGAGAGATCATCATCAGGTGTGCTTCATAGCTACACGTTCAAGCGACTCAAAATCGGAAGAAATATGTACGGCCTTGGTGCAAACATTTTGTTAAACATGTGATAGACATCAAATGAAAGGAAACACGGACATGAACAAGACTCGAAACTGGATCAAAGCTCAACACGACTCAACGGGGAATGTTCAACGTCAATGAAGGACAGCATAAGTGAACCCGAAATGCATGCCTCGGCTCAGTAGTTCATGCAAAAACATGAGAGAATAGGGCAAAAGCAAGGCATAAAAGGGGGGTCGATGGAGGGTCCCTACTCGACTTGGCAATGGCGAATGGAGGGCAAGCTCGATAGATTGGACCACGTCTAGTCACCTTGCACAACTCCGAGCCGAGATCCTTGGAAAAATGGCCCATCCAGCAAAAAATCAAAAGAAGAAAAGGAACGTAACCTATCGAAGTGTTGGCTTGGGGAGTGGGAGTTGCGGGCATAAGAGCACAGCCGAGAGTCGTCGAACGAGGGTCAAGCATGGCTAGACTGTCGGAGGGCTCCTTGCTCTTATGGTCTCTCCTCCTTTGAATCTCTCTAGAAACTGATGAACCCCATGAAGAAGCTCTTCGCTCTCTTCCTCTCCAGTTCTCCCTCTCTGCTAGCTCTTTTTTGGCTAGAACCCGGTTGAACTCTCTTTTTTTTTATTTTGTCAAGATGAACGAGAAAGGGGAAAAAGGAGGAAACGAAGCTAAATTAGGGTTTGAGGTGTTTTGGGTTTTGGAGTCCTGGTTCTTAGATTTTGGTTCCGGTCCCCATTCTGAATTCCGGTTCCGATTTTGGTTTCAGTTCCCATTGAAACTAGGAACCAAACCAGGAACTGCCGATTCCTAAGAAAATGGAAGGAAGAACCTACCCGTCGGTATATAGAATAGGGAACTAAACCGGACCGTTGGTCGGGTTCTACCTTAGATCGCACTCACCTTTATTGCATTATTGTTGCTGGTCCTCAATTGACTCAGAATTTTTATAATATTTTGGTATTGGTCTTGAGTAATTATTTGACATGCCCCATAGTTTCTTTGTGTAGAAACTTGCTAAGCATTTGGTTTCTCATGTAGTTTCTGACATGTATCAATAGTGTGGTGTGGGCACTTGCAATATTCACAATATTTATTTTAGAGTTTAAATTTTTTCCATTAACCTTCCTTGGTGATGTGGCACTTTATGGACTGTTGGATGCCTTATTAGCTGGCGCGATGTGGTCTGGTGAGAGCTATTAGATTCTATTGGGGCTAACAATACAACTTAGAGGGGGTGAATAGGTTGTTCAAGAACTATGAAAACATTTGCGGAAGAAAACGAATTCAATTTCAAACATCGACAAAAACAAATTGCAGAAATTAGGTGCGTGTACTACTATTTAATACATGGTGATGATGAATGGGTAATGTAAATAGTGAAGAGATAGAATATATTGCAAGTACAAATATATAGTGGTTCAAATTTATCCCCAAGCCTAATCCACTCCCAACACTAACAGCCATAACAAGGCTAGAATCCACTAATAATCTTCAAGATATGTTACTATAAGCAAGTACTGCCTTTCTAGAAGATCACACTACCAAGACTAACTTACTGCCATCATTCTTGTACACATAGCTCCAGGTCATGCTCAAATTTCATATTTTTCATGCATTGTTTAGGCTGCTTATCAAGTCAATCATCATGCATCATTTTCTAGCTTGCTTATTGAGATAGCTAGTATAAGCACCTAGAGGGGGGTGAATAGGTGACAAAAGTAATTTCTCGAGATATAAGAGCAATACTAGGCAGACAATAGAAAGGAAGTTCTCCTTAGGTTAACAAAACAAATTATGATCAAAGTAAAGCAGAGAGTAGAGAAGAGAAAATGAACACGAGGTTTATAGTGGTTCGGCTTATTCCAAACCTACGTCCACTCTTCCGCACTGATAGCCCACCAGCTGGATTTCACTATGAAAAAAAGAGATATTACAGCAATGTTCTCCCTTGATTCCACAGTGTAGATATTCTACCACACTTCCTCAAGGTTTCTCACGAATATAGACTCTCTCTTTTGCGTACAAGATTTCGCTCAACAAATGAATTGACTAAGAACAAGGAGCTTTTGACTTTGGAATTCTTCTATTGTGCACACTCTCGAACAACTGGAACGTCTTCCTTTTATACTCCTTTATGCCATCATACCTGTTGGCACTTACCAAAGGAATTCCTTCAATCTACCCGTTGGACAGAATCAATTAGAAAGATCATTCGAGCTATTTAAGGAACATGTCGATAGCCCATCAATCCTGTTCGCCCATACAATCAGGATCTCGGTTTCCATAAGTAGAACCTTCCAAGTATACTTCGCCAATCATCAGATCCTTAATCAATCTTGATTCGAATAAAGGATTCCGTTATGTCATATCCAGCCAAGAGATCTTCGACAGTCGATAAGATCAAATCCTTAACGAAACATCCAAATCTAGATAGATCTTCTTCGACAAACTAGAAACTGTCAATGAGGATAGACTTTGAGTCTTGAGTCTGGCAGTCCGGAGGTCTTCAGACTTTAAATTGTAGAGTCTGCAAATCTTCAAACTAGACTGATGGAAACATTTTGTCAGCTTCGAAACACTCCATGAAGATTTCTCCAACAATCTCCCCCTTTTTGATGGTGACAAAACTTTCTTGCAGATTTGAATAACTTTGACCTGCAAAATATTACTCAAGCAAATATGGATATCTTATAAAAATAAATGATTTAATGATAACACTAGAATTTGCAACCACAGAAAATAGGTTAGTCTTTCATGTGAGTAAAGCCATTCATAAGATATCAATAGTACTTAATATAAGCAGTCAAATCCAAATCCCAAATTCAGTCTACATCCAGACACAAGTCAAGTCAAACATCAAAACATCAAAACAAACTAAAAGTTCAACAAGTTCAAGTTCAAAGTTTTCAAATCTCCATCTCTCCCCCTTTTTGTCATCAGGAAAAAAAAAGGTTGAGATGAATAAGAATAGAGTCAAGATTGCTTAGGAACACGAACAAGCTGGAAATCTCCCATTGACTGGACAATGCCTTCCAGCTTTTTCAATTCTTCTTTCAGTTGAGCTACATCTTCACCCTTAGCATTTGCTTGAATCTGAAGAGCAAGGGCTTGGATCTGATCATTCAGAGAAACTGAAGAAGCTTGGCTTGCATTCTGCAAATTCTGTACTTCGTATCTCAGAGCATATATCTAACCCCGCATTTCCAGGAGAACATCAAGAATTCTGCGAAAATCTGCTGAATTTCCATCTGCTTGATCAGACGGAGTAAAGGCAGACGATGGCAAATCAGCATAGTTATGCAAATTGGGCGATGAAACATCATGTCCCTCCTCAGGAAAATGAGAGGCATAAATGTCCTCTGGATCTGCTAAAGAGCGACTGACTCCTTCACTGGTAGCGAGATATGAGGACATATCTCTTTTCTCTCGGTCTCCCCCTGTTTTCATGCCTTCAGGTGGAGAAGAGTGTTTCTCATGCTCTCCTTCCTCTTGATCTCCTTTCTCTCCTTTCTCTCCTTCTTCTTCTGCTTCAATTCTTTCCTCCTTAGCATCTCTTTCTTCTTCTTCTTTCTCCTCTGCTTCTTTCTCCTTTTTCTCAAGATCTTCTCTTTCTCTAGTCCTCTGTTCTGAGTCTTTCTCTTGATGTTTTGTTGATTCTGGAACAAAACTGTCACGCCCCGATCCTCGGGCACGCACACATCCTTCTCACTTGGTCGATTATATGATGCGATATCCCAGGACTATGTATCGCCGACCCTTTCATTTATTAAGCACATGCGGAAGCAGTTAAAATCCCCAGACAATAAAACGATGGGATAGAAAAGCAAGGCCATATTTTTCATATTGAAATTTATAACCAAACTTTTATACGAATTACAAACCAATTCATAACTATTCACTTCAAAAGAAATTCTCAAAAGAAGATAGACTCTCAGCCCATCCAGGCCATACTTAAGGCCCCTCTTGGGATTATCTTCTTCTTCCAAAAATCCTTCTCTTTAAGTTTCACCTTCGAGTTCTCCTTCTCAGATTCCTCCTCAGCTCCTCAACGGGGTCCTGAAATGTTTTTCCCCAAACTGGGATGAGACTACGTCTCAGCGAGTTCCACCCCACTAAGCCCGATTAGTAAACCATTATACTAAAGGCTACCTAAACACGCATAGGTCAGAAGACGTACCTTAGCATCAGATCCCACCTGCAAGTCAGTACAATTCATAATAGGCACCCAAGCAATCATATCACTGGTCGAAGCATCGATCAAATCGACCTAGTCGATTACAAGCCAATAAGACCACTCACGGTCATTTCCAATCAGTCAATCAATCCACGACATCAAATCAAAGCAATGAATCACATCAAGTCACACTCAGATCGAATCATCGATCAATCGACCTAGTCGACATAAGTCAATCGACCATCTCCCGGTCATTTCCAATCAATCGATCAATTCACAACATCAGATCAAGCAATGATCAGTCGACCTAGTCGATTACACGTCATCACGACCCATGCTTGGTCGGCACATTCAATACTATCTATAAGTCCGACCATAGTCCCGAACTGCTCACTCTAAGCTGATATATAGATAGTATAACTCGCACTAAGCTGACAGGGTTAAGGTATACTGCTCTCGCTAAGCTGACATATCGCCCGTAGGCTGATATAGTATACCGGTATACTGCTCTCGCTAAGCTGACATATCGCCCGCAGGCTAATATAGTATACCCCCGATGCTCCCACTAAGCTGATAAAGTGTACTGCTCGCGCTAAGCTGACATATCGCCCGTAGGCTGATATAGTACACCAGTATACTGCTCTCACTAAGCTGACATGTCAGAGCCCGTAGGATGATATAGTATACTATCCGACCATTCAATCCATTCCATCTGTTATCCTTCTCGATAAAATAGCCGTGTGTGGGGACACGGTCGGCCTTAGCCAAAATATAATATTTTCCTTTCCATAACTCCCACATTTTCTGTTGTCCACCAAAACACTTTTGGTGCTGTCAACCGATATCCGGTTATTTTCCAATTATTAATCAAAGATTATTCCATTAAAGAATAATTCCCAATTTCACAAATAATTCAATTCAACACAAAATAAAGCTCAATTAAATAAACGAACGAGCCACGACGATCGCACGAGATTTCGGTCGTCGGCCATCTCAATCTTAATTTCTGAAAAATAAATAAATAATTAATTAATTTCGAAAATTAATTATTAAATATTAAAAATTCTATTTAGCTCAAAATAAGGCCCAATTAAATAAACGGCTGCACCACGATCACCAGCATAATTTTCCAGTCACGGGCCATCCCAGTTAAATTTTCAGGAAATAAATAATTAATTAATTAATTTCGAGAATTAAATAATTAATATTAAAAATTCAATTTAAATTTCAATATAAAGTTCCCGATTAAATAAACGACTTCACCACGGTCATCAGCATAATTTTCCGGTTCCGGACCATCTCCCTTGAATTTTCGGAAAATAAATAATTATTTAATTTAATTCCGAAAATTAATATTTAAATGCCCAAAAATCTCACTTAGGCCCGAATCGCCAAATTGAAGCCCGATTCGGGGTCGGAAAATTCGAGATGCTTCCAATAAATAGTAGACCACGTCTACTTGTTAATCGCACAATCAATTTATCTAAATCACATCACAATTGACTAATAATTACTAATTTATTATAATCTAACAACCTAAACATAATTAATTAAATCTAAACCAACCTTAAGCATAATTAGCCAACTAATCCAGGATTAGTGAGATTACTCACCAAATCGCGCGCAAATCGGATCAATCCGACGGCGGCGACGCGAGGAACAAAACTTCCCAAAGCACGGCTCGGGTTCGGGGCCGGGAAACGGCCCAAAACGGGCCTTGAACAGTGCTGGAAACCCATTTTTCCAGCCACTGTTCTTGGCTGGACGAAGCTCGTCCGGTGGCTAGGGCGGCGAGGGGAGGCCGGCGGAGGGCGAGGGGGTCGCGGGGGAGGTCCGGTGGAGCTAGGCGGTGGCCGGAGGTGGCCGGATGGGGGCTGGTCGGTGCGGAACAGAGGCGAAACAGCGCTGGGTCGCGGCTGGATCGCGCGAGGAAGCACGCCTGGACGCGCGCGGACGGCGGGACGGCGGCGGGCGCGCGGGCGCGGCGCGGGCGGTCCGGCTCCGGTGCGGCGGCGGGACGAGCGGCGACGGAGCTGCAGCTTCTGGTTCGCTCAAACAGAAGGGGGAAGGAAGTGTCGAGGGAGAGAGATGAGAGAGAGGAGGAGAGATAAGCATTGACTGGTCAAAGAAGAGAGAGAGAGAGAGAGAGTCGGTTGGGGGTGGATTCGCACGAAGGGGGAAAGAGGAGAGGAGAGAGAGAGAAAAGAAAGAAAAAGAAAGAAAAGAGAGGGAGAGAGAGAGAGAAAAAGGAAAAAAAAGAAAAAAGAAAATGCATAATGCCTTTATGTAAATTTTCCTTTTCTCTTTTCCTTTTCCATTCTATTTTCTTTTTTGGTCTTCAATTTTTCTTCCGATAATTTCTTTATTGAAATTTCGGACTCGTCAATAAAATTGACGAACGATGGCATAATGTCCCAAAAATAAGAATTATGACGCGCTTAAAATTCGATTCCCGAAATCGAGTTCAATTTCGTGGTTAAAAATCGATCAGACGTGATTTTAGTCCAATCCAACAAATTGAGTAGCTTTTAGGGATTTTACTGCCGATACATCCATTAACGGCTTCACTCAATAGGTTAGTTAACTCGTGAGTGATCAGCTCAGAGAAAAAGGACCGTAAACACGTCGACGAAATGCCCATTTCACTTTATCGCAAACAGGGTCGAATTTCAGGATGTCACAAAAACGACTCAGGTTCTTCAATGCCATAGCAGAAATGGTGATGTCATTCTCATCATCTTCATCCTCAACGATGAGAGCTCTTCTTTTCTTAGATGAAGCAACCATGGGCTCCTTCCATTTTCTTTTTGCTGCAGAAGAGATTTGATGAGGCTTGGTAGATGTTGTCTCCTTGAATTTCTCCAATGCCTTGTTAAGTTCCTTCAGACGCATTTTAGACACCATTTTCAATCCTACCACCATGTGATCACAAGATCGAACACAAAGAATTCGTGGAGACTGAACATTCAAGTGTCTGAATAACTTCGTCACAAGAGCTGGATAAGGAAGATGACCCCTGTCTTTCACCACTACTCTATACATGTGGAACAAAATAGTGTGAGGAAGAGAAAACTTTTTCCCAGCATTGATGGCATACATCAACTTTGCCTCTGAATTGGAAACATCAGTTTTTGAAGTAGACTTTGGCCTGAGGCAATTAATCACAATCTTGTGAAGCAGAATGTTGAATGCACGCATCCTTGAGTAGGAAATCCTTCCCTCTGTCCTTTTGTCCTTAACAAGTTCCAATGTAGCACGAGCAATAGATACATTGATAGGTTGATATATCCATCTCTCAACCCCAATCACATCAGCCAACATATCTACATCCACCACATAATCCTGATCTCAGACACTAAAAGAAAATCTATTTGCATCTAGGAAACTGAGATTCGAATAGAAGTATGCAGTGAGTTCAGCATAGGCTTCTGTAGGTTCAGAGCAAAACTGCTCAAGTTGAAGAAGACTGAATTTTTCCCTCAAATTGACGTTCACAGAGTCAAGGAAATCAAAATCTACACTTCTAGGGTTTATTACCCCACGCTTCAACAACTTAGTATAAAGATGCTTGTGTTCCTCCGAACGGAACAACTCTGTCCTTTTGCTCTGAATACTTGCTGCAATACCCATTCTCGGTTGAAATTGACTGTACAACTTGTCATCATCATTTCCATCTGGCTGATTCATTCCTCCAACACGCGGATCACTTGGGATGTTTGCAAGGGTTTCTTCTGCCAATCCCTTAGGGGCAATTCCCAAACGCTCCATATTTTTTAAAAAGATGTACTCATTACCATACCCTTTTATCCTTGAGAAACTCATCGATGTAGTTCAATGGAGTATCGGTCCTCTTTAAAGCACGATAAAGCTTATAAATAAATGAGGGCTTTTGGATTCTTACAGGATCTGCGCCTTCGACGATTTCTTCTTTTTCTCGATGACCAACATCCTGAGGGCTAGACGGTGGAGAATGACGCGGCTGAGAATGTTGTGGGCTCTGCTGCTGACTGGGAGACTCTTCTTCCTCGGTGAGTTCAAAGTGAGTAGGCCCCTTGTGAGTGCTACTATGAACACCTAGAGGGGGGTGAATAAGTGTTTAAAATAAATCTTGGCAAATATATGCGGAATAAAATAAACTTCAAATAAAACAAAGGGGTTAGGGAAGAAAATAAGAACACAAGATTTATAGTGGTTCGGCTTAATCCAAGCCTACGTCCACTCTCCCACGCTAACAGCCTTCTTGGTTGGATTCCACTATGCAATCAATAAGAGATTACAACTTCGAGTGCAAACACTTAGTAGATCACACTATCTCACTAAGTCACTATTTTGGTATTTCTCTCACGATCACAAACGTTTAAGCTCTCCAAAGACAAGTGTATAATCGAAGGTCACTCAGACTTTGGAATTATAAATTCTATACTCTATCTCTTACTTGCTCATTGGTCCTTCATCTCCTTAAATACTCCTCCACTTCCAAACTACCCGTTGGACATTATCCCGGAGAATCGTCTTCCAATATACCCATTGGACAGCTCTATATCTAGAAGATTTGGTAGCCGTTGAGTGACAAAAAGTAGAATCCCAAATTGATTCCGATCGCCCATACAAACGAAATCTTGGTTTCCATAAGTAAAGCTTCTTCGTATAGAAAGTTCTTGTCTTCAAGATCCAATCGTCAATCAATTAGATTGAATCAATCAAATCAATCTTGATGTGGAATCCAAACCAGATCACTAGCCGTTGTCTGATTGGGCTTGTATTACGTTCTGTCGAATTCTGGATGTAAAGTCTGAGAGCAATAGACTTTACAATCTGAGTCTGAGTGCGATAGACTTTGCAATCTGGGTCTGAACATATTCTGCTTCTGAACAGATTTAGCTTTAAGGTCTGTATCCAATTCAGCTTCAGCATAGAGTCTATCTTCTGGTTCAGCTTCAACATAGAGTTTGTCTTCTGGTTCATCATTCACGTTCAGTCTGGAATTAGTCAGAGTTGACAGACTTCTGATGTAGAAATGACTTTGACACTAAAGTCTCGGCAGCCTTCGACTTTAACACGTAAGTCTGGAAATCTTCAAAATATACTTTGGACATATGTTACGTTCAGTCTTCTGGCCGTCTTCAGACTTTGACAATATCCTTTACATGTTCTATTATCTGCATGGTCTATTACTTAACCATTAAACATGTTAGTAGCCTTTGATTTATTTTGTCATCTTCAAAACATCATAAGGGATTTCCCTAACAATCTCCCCCTTTTTGATGATGACAAAACAATCTCTGAATAAGCAGATTTGTAAACATGCTTTTAAAAGTATTAATTTAAATCAAAGGATATCAGAAGATAACAAATAAATTGAGCATAACAATATATAGAAAAATAATCGCAGCTCAATATTATGCCATAGATAATATCAACCAATCAACACATATGCATATTCATATCTTCTCCCCCTTTTTGTCATAATCAAAAAGCGATAACAATAGATTTATGTAGAGAATGATAATAAATATGTCTTGCATAATTTCCAAAAATCAGCTTTTATAAAGTAAATCGAATATTAAAGATATGCAATATAGCTCACTTCGATCATATATATTAGCAAATATCCAATAAAAATCACGGATGCATCATAAAATTCACGTACCTTTTTTTTGTCATAATAAAAATGATAATATTAATAAGAGATTTGTTAATGACAAAAGGTAATAAAAGATGCACTAACCGGATTTTTTTGAACAAATTCTGACACATTGACCTTTCCTTCCATTCATAAATAAGATCACAATCAATCCAAAAAGATTTTTCCATAATTGATCAATGCTCCCCCTCAATTTGTTGCCTTTTTGAGATGATCACGATTCTTTTCCTTTTTCTTGGATTTGCTTTCTCCCCCTATGATCATGACAATATTTGCAAATAGAAATAATTGTTGCTTGAGCACGTTGAACATAATATTTTTCCATTATTCCCTTTGTAGCAACAACATCCGCAACGATCACTTGTATTTTGAAATTCGAGGCAAAAATTTATTTTCTTCAATTAAGCTCTTCTCGAATTCAACCTTACGTATGACACATAAGGGATTTCCTCAACAATTTGCAAAAATTTGGCATAAGGAATAAAATCTTTGAACCTCCAGAAGATAGTATAGAATCTTCACAAATTTCTGATCAAGCTTACCAAAATCCATATGGAAGATTCTTTTGATACCTGCAAATTCTTGTATAATGGATAACAATCTTTGCAAAAATGTCACGTAATATATTCCTTTGATTTGTAGATCAAACTTGCTAGATAGAATATATCTTCTAAGAATATAGCAAGAATATTCATGAATATGCAGTAATATCTTTCGAGATCAAAGAGATTTCCTTGAGCATAAATTTCAGATATGCATTTTGCAAAAGGAAAATAGATATTTCTGTCACGTGCCAAAATTGCAATACCTTATATTTATGACAAAAGATATTCGCAGTATAATAAACAATCATCCAAAATCATGATGAATGCACGTAGAAATTTGCAAGGCGGAATGAAAAATTTCTCTTAACCAAGGTATATATTTTCAATATACCATTGATTAAAAAAATCATTACCAATTGTCACAGGAGATATTTTCTGATTGCACCAAAATTTACGTAGATTCGCAATCATTCTTGCCTTATTGAATTTCCTGCAATAAACTCATTTCCTTTTTGGTATCCATCAATTTGGATCCTTTCATGACATTAGAGCAAAATATAAAGTCTCCATAAACAAATATTCTTTCTTAATTCATCATAACAAAGTATTCAAAGAAAGAATATTATGCACAATGATATTTTGAAAAATAAATTCTCACTTAGTCATAGTACGATAAAATCAGAGAGAATAAAATCTTTGAATATTTAAAAATATCTTGCATCATCACGTAAAACAGATTTTTACTTTGCAAAATATGATAAAATCTGATAGTATAAAATCAATCCAAATAAATTTATTTGTCTTTAAGCATGATATCAAAAATGATCACACATATCAAATTAAATCTCGAATCACAAAAAACATATCATGCGATTCTTTCTTCAATAAAACAAATCAAGGAAAATGATCATTATAAAATCTCAATCAACCAAGGATATATCGAATATCGAGCATAATGAGAAATTTTAAATTGTACTCAAATCACATTGAGAATAAAAAGATATACATTCCTTACCAAACTCTCTTTCTTCTTTCTTTATTTCCTGCAAAAATAACTCATCTTTTCTTTGGTACCCATTTTTTCTTGGGTCCATGATAATTAGTAGAATATGCCGTTTTTACCCAATTTTTCTTAATAGGTCTCCAGACTTTAGGACAATCTTTCTCAAAGTGTTCCAAATCTCCACAATTTGAACACTTGAGGGCATTTCGACCAACAGGTTTTACAAACACTTTTTGAAAATGATTTTTGTAAAATGTCTTTGGAGGTCTTTGTTTAAGTCTCTCCTTGACTTTAGGAAAATCAATTAGAGAATCTCTTTCCTTATTGAAACCAAGTCCCGACTTATTATAGTAAGGAACTTGTATAGAAAGGATATGCTCTAATGTTTTTGATCCATTCGAAAATCTTGTCGAAATATTTGAAAATTCTTTCTTCAAAGAATCATTTTATTTGACAAGTAAATCTCGACTTTCTTTTGTTTGTAGAAAATCTTTTTGCAAAATTTCAAAATTTTCTTTTTGAGTAAGATCATGTTGCCTAAGCCGAAAATTCTCATTTTTAAGTTCGGAGATCCTTTTAAGAGAAGATTTGAGATTTGAGCAAAGCTCATTTATATACTTTGAAACTTTGAGAGGAATTTTTGAATAGCTTACCTCGATTTCCTCATCGGATTCTGAGTCTGTGTCCGAGTCAGACTTTGATTCTGAGTCTGTGTCTGAGTCAGACTCAGATTCTGAATGTGCCATCAAGCATATATTTTCTTGCTCATCATCTTCTTTCATTGTTCTTTTCTGCCCATTATGATTGTATCGTCTTCTTCCACTGAATTTCCTTCCTTTTCTACTCAGATTTTTGAATTTCTTGACCATAAAGGCAAGTTCTTCGTCGTCCATATCATTTTCTGAGTCTGTTTCATCAAAAACAGCGTTAGATACTAAAGCAAAGACTTCTTACCTTCGGAATCTTCGTCATTGAGTTGTTCCACTTCATAGGATTGAAGAGTGTCAATCAATTCATCAACGGAAAGTGGCATAATCCTTTGAGTTTCACGGATTGAGGTATTGACATGGTTCCAATCTTTTGAGAGACCTCGCAAGAGTTTGTTGACCTTCATCAGGGTAGAAATTTGCTGACCTTGATATGCTAAACCATTTACAATTTCTGTAAAACGGCTGAACATATCTCCAATCGACTCTCCTTGCTTCATCTTGAAGGATTCATATTTGCCGAGTAGGAAGTTTACTTTTGTCTCTTTTACACGATCGGTCCCTTCATATGTAGCATGAAGTCTATCCCAAACTTCTTTTGCTGTTTCACATGAAGAGATTATGTTATATTCAGCAAGAGACAATGCGCAATATAAAGAATAAATGGTTTTTGCATCAAGCGCTTCTCTTTTGGACATCTCTGTTCGAGACATAGGAGCGGGGAGTTTGGTTTCTTCGTCTTTGCCATTCTTATTTGATGTAGACGCAGCAATGGGGTTGATTCCTCTTTCCACAACATCCCATTGCAAGGGATCTCTGGATCTTAGGAATGCTTTCATTTTGTTCTTCCACACGTCGTATTCCTTTCCATCAAAATATGGTGGCCTTGTGTTGTTTTTCCCTTCCATAAGTCCTGGTGCCAAGATACTAGCCATAAAAGATCTTTAGCTCAAAAGTAAAAACACTTATATAAACCGAGCACTTGGCTCTGATACCAATTGTGAGTGCTAGTATGAACACCTAGAGGGGGTGAATAGGTGTTTAAAATAAATCTTGGCAAATATATGCAGAATAAAATAAACTTCAAATAAAACAAAGGAGTTAGGGAAGAAAATAAGAACACAAGATTTATAGTGGTTCAGCTTAATCCAAGCCTACGTCCACTCTCCCATGCTAACAGCCTTCTTGGCTGGATTCCACTATGCAATCAATAAGAGATTACAACTTCGAGTGCAAATATTTAGTAGATCACACTATCTCACTAAGTCACTCTTTTGGTATTTCTCTCACGATCACAAACGTTTAAGCTCTCCAAAGACAAGTGTATGATCGAAGGTCGCTCAGACTTTGGAATTATAAATTCTACGCTCTATCTCTTACTTGCTCATCGGTCCTTCATCTCCTTAAATACTCCTCCACTTCCAAACTACCCGTTGGACAGTATCCCGGAGAATTGTCTTCCAATATACCCATTGGACAGCTTTGTATCTAGAAGATTTGGTAGCCGTTGAGTGACAAAGGTAGAATCCCAAATTGATTCCGATCGCCCATACAAACGAAATCTTGGTTTCCATAAGTAAAGCTTCTTCGTATAGAAAGTTCTTGTCTTCAAAATCCAATCGTCAATCAATTAGATTGAATCAATCAAATCAATCTTGATGTGGAATCAAAACCAGATGACTGGCTATTGTATGATTGGGCTTGTATTACGTTCTATCGAATTCTGGATGTAAAGTCTGAGAGCAATAGACTTTACAATCTGAGTCTGAGTGCGATAGACTTTGCAATCTGGGTCTCGAACATATTCTCGCTTCGAACAGATTTAGCTTTAAGGTTCAGTATCCGGTTCGGCTTCAAGATAGAGTCTATCTTCCGGTTCAGCTTCGAGATAGAGTCTGCCTCTTGTTTCATCATTCACGTTCGATCCGGAATTAGTCGAGTTGACAGACTTCGATGTAGAGTAGACTTTGATACTAAAGTCTGGCAATCTTCGACTTTGACACGAAGTCTGGAAATCTTCAAAATATACTTTGGACATATGTTACGTTCAGTCTTCTAGCCGTCTTCAGACTTTGACAATATCCTTTACATGTTCTATTATCTGCATGGTCTATTACTTAACCATTAAACATGTTAGTAGCCTTTGATTTATTTTGTCATCTTCAAAACATCATAAGGGATTTCCCTAACACCCTTCACTCATTTTCTGCGGTCCCCTGCTTGCGATCCTCGAAGACTTCCTTTGAGACGACATCTTGCATAGTCTTCGGAAGATTCCAAACTTGTTTTTCCCAAGAAAGATGACAACTTTTTGAAGATTAAACAAGAGAAGAAGACACAAGTGGAAGATCGATGCTTTTTAGGGTTTTTAGAGTAAAACGAAGAGGAACCGTTCGTATATAGGACAGTCGAAGAGAGGCATACCAAGCGTCATAAAAGAAAGTAAAAATATACCTTTTTAAAAATAACTGCCTTTTTCAAAAATTAGATAACTGCCATTTAAGATTAACTTCATTTTCGAAAAAGAAAGATTGCGATAATCACGGAATAATATAAAAAAAAATCAATTAAGGACAGATGATCGTACCTTTTCGAGATTTAATCCGAGAAAGAATAACTTACAGTCAAAAATTTGTTTGTCTGAGTTTGAGAGTCTCTAGACTTTAACTTCTTCAAACTTCAAGATGTTGAGTCTGGAACGAATAACTTCAAATTGATTTTTCTCCAAAGGCTTTGTAAATATATCCGCCAGTTGGTTCTTTGAGTCAACAAACTGAATTGAAACTTCTCCATTTTGAACATGATCTCTAATGAAGTGATGTCGAATCTCTATATGCTTTGCTCTTGAGTGAAGAATTGTATTTTTGGTGAGATTGATTGATTGCACTGGTGTTGTCACAGTTAATCTCCGTGCATGAATCTTCAATTCCAAAGTCTCTTAGCTGTTGTTTTATCCACAGAATTTGTGAACGACAACTTCCAAGAGCTACATACTCTGCTTCTGCTGTAGAAAGAGCTACTATATTTTGCTTCCTTGAAAACCAAGACACTGTCCTGCTTCCAAGTAGTTGACAGGTACCCGAGGTGCTCTTTCTATCAACTCTGCAACCAGCTAGGTCTGCGTTTGAATATCCAAGAAGAGTAAAGTCTCCATTTTTAGGATACCAAAGACCAAGACTTGAAGTTGAAGCAATGTATTTGATAATACGCTTTGCAGCACTTAGATGAGATTCTTTAGGGTCTGCTTGAAATCTAGCACAAATGCAAACACTAAACAAAATGTCAGGTCTAGAAGCAGTAAGATAAAGAAGTGAACCAATGATACTCCTATATAGCTTCTGGTCAACTTTATTTCCTCCTTCATCTTTGTCTATCTTCAAAGAACTTGACATTGCTATGTCAGTCTTTTTGCAATTTTCTAGTCCAAACTTTTTGACAAGATCATTAGCATATTTTTCTTGATAAATAAAAGTCTCTTCCTTCAATTGTTTCACTTGAAGTCCAAGAAAGAAGGTTAGCTCACCCATCATGCTCATTTCAAATTCATCCTGCATAGACTTAGAAAATTTCTTGCACAAACTTTCATTAGAGGATCCAAAAATAATATCATCTACATATATTTGAACAAGCAGAAAACTTTTGTTTTCTCTTTTGATAAACAGAGTAGTGTCTACTTTACCTTTTACGAATCCGTTTTGAATTAAAAACTTACTCAGCCTGTCGTACCAAGCTCGAGGTTCTTGTTTTAAACCATATAAGGCATTTTTCAGTCTGAATACTGAGTCTGGTTTCCTTGGGTCTTTAAACCTAGGTGGTTGTTCCACATAGACTTCCTCATGAATGAATCCATTCAGGAAAGCGCTTTTGACGTCCATTTGGAATAACCTGAAATTCTTATAACAGGCAAAAGCAAGTAATAATCGAATTGCTTCTAACCTTGCTACTAGTGCGTAAGTCTCGTCATAGTCTATCCCTTCTTCTTGCGTATATCCCTTGGCCACGAGTCTTGCTTTGTTTCTTACGACCTTTCCTTTCTCGTCCATCTTATTCCTGAAAACCCATTTAGCTCCAATAATAGATTTACCTTTCAATTTAGGAGTCAACTCCTAGACATCATTAATTCTGAATTGCCTGAGTTTTTCTTGCATAGCTTCAATCCAGCTTTCATCAGATAAAGCTTCTATGCTTTTGGGTTCTATTTTAGAAATAAAAGCCACAGCACTAGACTCTTCGCACCTTTGAGATCTTGTGCGAATTCCTTCATTAATGTCTCTAATAATGAGATCTTTGGGATGACTGGACTTATGCTTCCAGTTACTTGTTAATTCGTCAGGTTGATGATCTCTTCCTTCATTTGAATCTTCAATAATCACTTGTTGCTGGTCTTTCAAAGTCTGAGCTGCTTCTTGAGATTTAGACTTTGTAGAGTCTGGAGCAGGTTCAGATTCTTCAAGATGAGTCTGAATAGATTCATTTTGCATAGAATCTTGGAATTTGACATTCATAGATTCCTCCACAGATTGAGTATTCTTGTTGTAAACTCTGTAGGCTTTGCTTGAGGTTGAATATCCAAGGAATATGCATTCATCTGACTTTTCTTCAAACTTCCCAACTCGATCATTTGCATTTTTCAATATAAAGCATTTGCATCCAAACACATGAAAATATGAAACAATAGGGTTCTTTTCTTTGAATTACTCATAGGGGGTTTTTTTTCCTGAATAGGTCTTAGAAAAGCTCTATTAATGATATAACATGCTGTAGAAACTGCTTTAGCCCAAAAACGTGAAGAGATGTTACTTTCAATTAAAAGAGTTCTAGCCATTTCTTGAAGCGTTCTATTCTTTCTTTCCACAACTCTGTTTTTCTCTGGAGTATATGGAGAGGAGAATATATGCCGAAAACCAAATTCATCACAAAATTTTGTAAAATCTTGATTTTCAAATTCACTTCTATGGTCTGTTCTTATACTTGAAATAACATACCCTTTTTCATTTTGAACCTTTTTTTGCAAACTTTTCAAAGTAAGAGAAGGTTTCAGACTTACTTGCCAGGAAATATACCCAAGTAAATCGTGAGTAGTCATCCACAATTACTAGGCAATATTTCTTACCTCCAATGCTCTAATTTAGTGGAAGTTCTGTGCCATAAGTTCGCTTCATCTTGAATTGAGATTAGACATAGCGATTCATCTGGTTTCATATCCAAGAGATAGATATTTCCATGTCTTCGACCCATGAATGACTGAGTAGAATCTTTACTAGTTCCTGAACATATTCCCTCTTGAAAGTTGATTTTGAAACCAGTATCACACAGCTGACTGATACTGAGCAGATTGTAGTTGAGTCCTTCTACTAAAGAAACATTGCTTATTGTGAGGTTTCCAATCTTTACAGCTCCAAATCACACAATTCTTCCTTTGTTGTTTCCTCCAAATGAGACTTTTCCACCATTTACTTGAACAAGCTTTATGAAGCAATTTGAATCTCCTGTCAATGTCTTGAGCATCCACTATCCAGTTACCATTTTACTTTTTTCTTGATAGTGACCTGCATTTAAAAAGGAGACTCAAGCTTTCTTTGGTACCCATATTTTCTTGGGTCCATTGGTGTTAGTATGATATGCGGTTTTTGCCCATACTTGCTTAACAGGTTTCCAAATCATAGGATATTCTTTTTCAAAATGATCTGCATTGTTGCACTTTGAACATCTGAGAGCATTACGACCTACTGGTTTTACAAAAAACTTTTTGAAATGATTTTTGTAAGCATCTCTAGTGGGTCTTTGCTTAATTCTTTCCTTTACTTTAGGAAAATCAATTAAATGAATGGTTTCTGCTATCATTTCCAAACCAGATTTGTTGAAATAAGGTCTTTGTACTGAAAGAATTTTCTCAAGTTTCTCAGATCCTATTGAAAATCTTTTTGAAATATTTGATATGTCCTTTTTTAAAAATACATTTTCTTTTAAAAGATTATCTTCACTTTCTTTAAGAGAAGAAACATTTATGTCTAAACATTTAACATTTTCTTTCAAAACATTTTCCCGTTGTTTCGGTGCGAGTTTTCCTTTTTGAGTTCGGAAATCCTTTTAAGAGAAGTCTTAAGACTAAAACACAACTCATCAATATATTTAGAAACTTTAATAGGGATTTTGAAGTTACTTACCTCAAATTCACTGTCTGAATCTAAGTCTGTCTCGGATTTTGAATCTGAATCCGATTGTGCCATTAAACATATATTGGCATAATCATCATCACTTTCTTTACACTCTGTATCACTCCAGGTTTCTGCTTTAAGAGCCTTTCAATACTTTTCAGCTTTTCCTTTCTTCTTCCTTAGAAGAGGACAGTTAGGTTTGATGTGTCCATTTTTCTTACATTCAAAGCAGACTACATCTTAGCCTTTCACTTCCCCCAATGTGATTTCCCCCCCTTTCGTCGATTCTCCCCCTTCCCCTTTCTTTCTCTCTCTCTCTTTCTTTCTTTTCTCCCTTTTTTTCCTCCTCACGTCACTTCTTCCCCCCCCAACTTTTTTTCTTTTCTTTCTTTCTCTCTCTCTCTTCTCTTTCCCCTCTCTCTTCTTCCCCCTTTCTTCTCCTCCTCTTCTTCTTCTTCTTCTTCTTCTTCTTCTTCTTCTTCTTCCTTCCTTCCTTCCTCTTGCTGGCTGCTGCTTCACCCACCACCACACCGCCGCCCCACGCCCTACTCACCACCACCTCTTGGCCACCGAACCACCACCACCCACCGCTCGTTCGACGAGCCGTCTCGCCGTTGAGCCTGATGAGCTGTCGCACCGTTTGCGCCGCCCCTCGACGCTCGCTCGACGCCTCTCGGCCCCTCGACGCCCCCTCAACACCGCACGGCCCCCTCGACGCCGCTCGACGTCCCTTGATGCCGCTTGCCACCCTCAACACCGAAGAAACTCGCCTACTCCACCTTCAATCGCAGGTCTAATTCATTGTTGTTTCTGCTCTTAACTGTTAGATCTAATCTAACATTTTAGCTGCTTTATTTGGTCGATTTCTGAGATGTGAGTGTCATGCTTGTGTGCCATGATCCAAGTACATACATAGTGAGGGAAGGGAATTTGTGAGGGTTGTCACGTAGGTTCTCCCGTATCCCAAAATAAGACCAAGATGGCTGTTCTGGGATCTTTATCTTGTTGTTCAGTGGCTATTGTTGGGGCTGTTCTTGTTCTAGTTTTGAATAGGGCTGATTTCCTCCAGAAATATTAATTTTTTGGTGCTTGGTCTGCAAAATTTGGTAAATGTAGCTGATGTTTATTCCGTTTACTTGCAGTACAACACTAAATACCATTATGAGGTTGGAATTGGACACACGGTCTGATAGTTCTAGTTCATTACTCCCCCAGAGGTTGGCCCTGATTTTCATATACTTTTAGTCTCATAGGTAAAGTAAATCATATTGTCATGCATAGATAGTCAATGACTCAGAGTAGCTTCAAAAGCTCATTCCTGTGTATGTACTATGAGTCTTTGTAGAATCATTTAGTTTTGATAATCATTTTCATCAGTAAGTCGCAGCAAATTTAGTTATGTCGGTAGTTTACATGCATCCATGGTTCTACTTCTTTCTATGCTCAGCATGCCGATGACCATTGCAGGGGATCTTGGTCAGACTTTTGATTCAAACTGAAGCATAATCCACAGAAAGGATAGACTCTATTGTATGTTGGAGACTTGTCATACACGAATGATTATCCCGACCAGAGGCGGGAGGTTTATCCATGGCAACATACCTTGAAGGTTGCATCTTAGAGTTTGGCTTGACTTCTCTGATCCGCACTCCTACAGTGCCTCCTAGAACTAGAAGTGCAGGTTATCGGGCTCCCGAAGTCATGAAAACTCGGAAACCCACACAAAAATTAGACATCTACAGTTTTGGAGTACTGCTCCTTGAAGGATTGTCAAGGTGTCGGACCCCGTTATGGTGAGTTCAAGCTATTTTTATGTGTTAATCATTGATTTGAAGGATAAGCTCATAAAAAGAGTGAGGATTAACAGGTATAAGATTGTTTATTATTATTGCGTTCATTTTCGTTTTTTTAACTAAAAATGAAAAAAAAAATGTTGGAACCTGGAATCAACCCCGGAACCTATGACAGGGTAGGTTCCAGGTTCTTAGTTCTGACGGGTAGGTTCCAGGTTCCAAAAAATGAGGAACCTGTACCCGAGGATAGGTTCCAGGTTCCATGCGGAACCGAAGCGGAACCGGGAACCGCTCACCCCTAATAGCAAGACCTTTCTCTTCGATCCCCAAATGAGGCTTAAAAATTGGAACTTTGACACAGATACTCATCCCGTTGAGGCAGCTAAGTCGCTGCCAAAGAATTACGCATTCCCTCATACCCGCTTGAAATCTCCCCTTTGCGATACTAGCTCCAATGTTGTTTTTGAGATTGGAGTAGACCCCCAAGATACCGAACCCTTTGGGAAAACTGGATCGTGTTCTCTGAACCTTTGAGCTTCTGCTTCAGCTACAGGAAGATTCTGGAAGAGGGAAAAGATATCTACATGTGCAGGTCCGATAATTGTACTGCTATGCATTGCGAGCTTTATTTATATAATGTGTATAAATTTCCAGAAAAATGGACATCTTTTGGTATTTTTAAAGCATGCGTAAAGTTTGAGTGATTTTCTGGAAAACGCCCTGAAATTCCAAGATTTTCTCAAAATAGAACAACTTTATTTTGAAAATTTGAGACAGTTCAAAAGTCCCTTTATACAAAATCTCTAAATTTTAAAAATGTTAATTGTGGTCTGATTTAGTAGCCTGTAAAATTTGAGGTCTTGATTGCAAGATTGAGAGGTCCTTGTGTGCAATAAATCGAACGATGTCTGTTTGGCCTTCGAAACTGTTTTTCAACTGAGTCTTGGGTGGAAGGGAAAATCGGTTGATTTTTAGCAGAAGTTCAAAACATAAAAGCTGTGGAGGACACACTTTCCTAACTGCCTGTGAATTTTGGTGCGCTTTTGAGTGTGTTTGATATTTTTCTCGCATTTTTTGAATTCACGGATCAAACCAGGTCATATTTGAATCACTAAGTCTTTTTGCATAAATTTAGATTTTTCGGGTTAGAACCAGTCCGAGTAGTCTTCAAGAATTTTTGAGTGGACACTCTAAGCTTTCTAACCATGCGTGAACCTTTGTGATTGGACTTCGTTTGATGGGTCAATCCCATTAAAACCGATTTTGTCCGGTTTGGCAGTTAAAGGGACCCTTTAATGGTTCACTCACTCTTGTTTGATTGAGAATCAAGATCGATGGACCTAAATATATATGTTTACTTTGATGTCTATGCATGTGATTTTTAGATGTATGGATAGGTGTGATGCATGGCCTGATGGGTAGCCGCTTAGGATTTATTAGATCCGAATTTAGGGATTAATTGATCTTGACCATCCTTATGTGAATGCAAATGGTGGCCAGTTGTCATTAACCATTAATTAATCAATCCTAGTCAATAGTGGGTTTGGATAATCGAAATGCATGAAAGCAAAGGCCAATCTCGAGGCCAAGTCATTGTTTATTGAATGAACGGTCTTCCTTTACCTCGATTGTTTGCTTGCATATTATTTGTTTCGATTAAATGGAGGATTAGACATGTAATCGACATCCATGAGATGATTTGTGGAGGTGGTGGCTCAAACTCTTGAAGATGGTAGTTTAAGACCGATGTCCAATCCAGTCACGTTTTATAATACCGAACATGTCTCGGGTTTTCAATCGGTTTTATAATAATTGCCCGACGAGTTGCAAGTTTTCTTTTACTGCACTTAGAATAGCTTGTTCTTTCCTTACATTGATTTTTTTTTATTATCACAGTGTCTTTCTTTACATTGTGGGTTTCATTTATTGAAGTTAAGATTAGAAATAGCTTGGATTTTAAACGAACCCACCTACAAGCATGTCGCATGATCGCTTAGTGAATTTGGACCTCTTTACCATGAAAATGATTAATACAAATGCATGGTCACTTAGGTAACATCTCAACAAGTTTGGTACTGAAATGACATTAATAGAGACATTAGTGTAACCTAAGTTGCTAAATCCAATAATCTCTAGTTCCGTGGAAATCAAGAAGAACCTCCCACTTTTCTATTGGGTATTTAGCCAATCCCTAAAAATGAGGCTAGTGGTGACTCATAGATGATATTCAAGGTGTCTAAAAGAACTCTAAATCATACTATTGTCACACGAGATATGGGCTTGGAAGAGCCCATGTTTATGATTGATAACCCGTTTGCAGTGTTAGCGAATGATGGTCCATCTGAGATTGTCGTTTGTAGGAACCATTCGGGCTGTCTCATAAGCAATTTCCTCCAAACCCCCAATGCCTGAGGGACCGAAACCCCGTGCGACAGACGAGGGTCGCGACATCAGTAGCTCTGCTAATTTCGGCAAATCGACTAGGTCATACATATACTGAACTGTGAGTTCTCTTATGTCTTTTATGATATCTAAGATTCTCATGAGAGTCAGGATCCAATGGCTGAAAATTGACATACTTATTCCGGATGATTTTCAGCGTGATAACAAACAAGAAGACCGGTTGCTTTAATTTTGACTGCCAAGAATCATGCAAGCGGATCACTAGATTACTCTTGGATCTCTGGTACAACCTAATGGGAATCAATATGATGTTTATATGTAACCCAAGTAACAGAAATTGTCCATTTAGGGAAATGATAGGCTCTTTCGTGTTCCACGTTTAGTTTTCTTGTCTTAATAGATCATATGATGTTGCTAGTTATAAGGAAATCAAAAGGCGTAATTTAATTATATTGGGGTGATGCAAACGTGAATGTACTGAGTATATTTGTCTTTTTACCAGATGTCCCCGGATTCGGACATTGGTGGCTTCAATTGGCGAATGCCGACATAGGGTATTGGCCCAAAGAAATATCTACTTTTTCAAGCACAAGTGCGGATTGGGGTCACTTGGGGCAAAGAGAGTCAACATGGAACCTGATGGTAATCATACGACAACGCAAATTGTAGCGGCCACTTTCCTTCTGAAGGATTCGAGAAATTGTCCAATGTCCTCCACCTTCAATATGTCGATGCCAATTTGATGAACAATGATGCAGACAATGCTGTAAAGATGGCGACGAACCCTGAGTACTATGATTTGCAGATCATGGGTAAGACTCCCCAATACGGGGTCAATGTCTTTAATGGTGATCCTGGGTTTTCAACTCAGTGTTCAAAGAAGTAAATAGTGGCTAAGCCATAGAAAAGACTGAAAGAGCTAGTACATGCACTTAGAGGGGGGTGAATAGGCGTGCAAACACTTTTGCAAAATATAGTATAAAACTTTACTTTTAACCTGAGTTTGGTTGACAATAGATTTTGTAGAGAATATCAGACTCTAACAATTAAATAGAGTTACAAGCAAAATAAAAGAGTTTAGGGAAGAGAATAAGAACACAAGGTTTATAGTGGTTCGGCTTAATCCAAGCCTACGTCCACTCTCCCGCACTGACAGTCCACCGGTTGGATTTCACTATGAATCAAAAGAGTTGTTACAGTATTACGTCCTTGATTCCATAGTGTAGAGACTCTGCTACACTTCTTCAAAGCCTCACAAATGTCTAAACTCTCTTTTGAGTATAAATTTTCGCTCAATAATTGAATCAGCAAAGAATAAGGAGTTTCAGACTTTGAAATTTATCTATCAAGCACACCCTCGAGTAATTGGAGCGTCTTCCTTATATATTCCTCTATGCCTTCATATCCGTTAACACCTTCCAAAGGAGTTCTTCCAATCTACCTGTTGGACAGAATCAATTATGGAGATCTCGAGTTACTTAAGGAATGTGATGATAGCCCACCAATTCTGCTCGCCCATACAATCAGGATCTAGGTTTTCATAAGTAGAACCTTCCAAGTATACTTTGCCAATCAACAAATCCAAATTATTCGTATTGATTTCGAAACGAATAATAGATCTTGAGATGCTATCTCCAACCGTGAGAACTTCTTTAGCCGCTCGAATCAAATCCTTAAACAAATACTTAATTCTGGATAAGTCTTCTTCGACAGTCTAGAAACTGTCAATGAGGGTAGACTTTAAATCTTGAGTCTGGCGGTCTGGCGGTCTTCAGACTTTGACGAAAGATTCTGCAAGTCTTCAGACTAGACTGAAGGAAACATTTTGTCAGTTTCAAAACAGATAAGGAAGTTTTCTTGAACAATCTCTCCCTTTTTGATGGTGACAAAATTTTCCTATAGATTTGGATCCTTTTGACCTGCAAGACAATACTCAAGCAAACAAGGATATCTCATAAAAGATAAATGGATTAAGATAAATATAGTATTGAATCTGCATCCACAGGAAATGAGTTAGTCCTGTAAAAACAACTATCTTTGCCATGAATACCAACAACGCTTAAGATACTACAACATTAAATGATCAAACAGTCCAAACCAAAAAACATAGTCATCCAAACCAATCACAACCAAACAAAAACAAGAATTAAAGTCAAATCCAAAAGTCAAATCAAATCAAATCTGCACCAACTTCTCCCCCTTTTTGTCAGCATTAAAAAGGTAGAGACAAGAAAAAGATTTTGATGAAATTAAGATTGTTTTGGAATGCAAACAAGCTGGAAATCTCCCATCGACTTGACAGTCTCCTCCTGCTTTCTCAGATCCTCTTTCAATTGTGCTATTTCCTCATCCTTGGCAGTTGTTTGAACTTGAAGATTGAGGGCCTGAACTTGATTGTGCAATGAAACTGAAGAGGCTTGATTAGCATTTTGCATATTCTGAAATTCGCATCCCAAGGCATAAATCTAACCTCGCATCTCCATAAGAATATCAAGCAATCTTCTAAAGTTTGCTGAGTTGTCAGTTTGAGTGCTTGCTTCAGCATGATCAGTTTGTGGAGTATTGGCAAATGATGGCATTTCAACATGAGCACCCAGACTCGGAGATGAAACCTCATGACTTTCTTCAGGAAATTGAGAGGCATATACATCTTCTGGATCGGTAGGAGAACGACTAACATCATCACTAGTAAAAGTAAGTAAATGAGTACCTTTTTTCTCAGCAGCTCCCCCTGTTTTATTGCTTTCAAGTGGAGATAAGTACTCTTCATGCTCTCTCTTCTTCAGTGACATGATGACCTTCTTCTCCTCTTTGCTCTTCTTCTACAGTTCTTTTGTCCTCTGCATCTTTCCTCATCGTTTCCCTCTCTTCACTTCTCTGCTCTGTTTTTTCTCTGTCTTGGTCCTCTCTATCCTTTGTCTCTGGAACAAAACGCTGTAAGTTCCTTAAGGCAAGAGCGGAAATGGTGATATCTTCCTCATCTTTTTCATCCTGTAAGACGAGTGCTCTCCTTTTCTTAGATGGAGCTATCATAGGCTCATTGCCTTTCCTTTTTGCAGCCACAGAGTCTTGACAGGAGTCTTCTCCTTAAATCTCTCCAAAGCCTTGTTCAGTTCCTTCAGACGCATCTTTGAAACCATCTTCAGTCCCACCACCATTTGATCACAGGTTCGAAAACACAGAATTTTGGGAGGCTGAATTTTAAAATGTTTGAATAACTGAGTAACAAGTGCTAAGTAAGGAAGTTGATCCTTGTCCTTCACCATTGACCTATACATGTGAAACATGATAGTGTGTGGCAGAGAGAATTTTTTACGAGCATTGATAGCATACATCAGCTTCGCTTCTAAATTGGAGACGTCAGTCTTTGATGTGGATTTGGGTCTAAGACAGTTAATTACAATATTGTGAAGCAAGATATTTGAGGCACTCATCCTCAAATACGAAATTCGGCCTTCTGCCATTCCATCTCGAACAAGCTCCACAGTCGCACGACTAATAGACACACTAATTGAGACTTTGATGGTCAGTGAAGATTTGGAATCTTTCTCCGCACAGATAATGCCTCCAAATTTTCAGGGCAAAGATGATCGCTGCAAGTTCTAAGTCATGTGTCGGATAATTCAACTCGTGAGGTCTCAACTGATGAGACGCATATGCAACAACCCTACCATGCTGCATCAATACGCAACCCAATCCTTTAAACACCGCATCACTGTAGATCTCAAACCCTCCTGAACCAGATGGAATAGTAAGTACCGGTGCGGTAGTTAGCTTTTGCTTAAGCTCTTGAAAACTACTCTCGCACTTATTTGACCACACAAACTTTTCTTCCTTCTTCAGCAGTCTTGTCATCGGCGATGCTAACACTGAAAGCCCTTCTACAAACCATCTGTAATACCCTGCTAAGCCCAGAAAACTTCTATTCTCTGTCACCGTAGTCGATCTCGGCCAGTTGATCACTACTTCAATCTTGACTGGGTCCACTGAGATTCCTTCTCCAGAGATGACGTGACCTAGGAAAGCCACACGAGTTAGCCAAAACTCGCACTTACTGAATTTGGCGTACAACTCGTGATCTCTCAAAGTCTGAAGCATTATCCTTAAGTGCCTTTCATGATCCTCAGTACTCCTTGAGTATACTAGGATGTCGTCAATGAAAATGATTACGAACTGATCTAAGTACTCTCTGAACACCTGATTCATCAAATCCATGAAAGCAATTGGGGCGTTCGTCAATCCAAACGACATCACAGTAAACTCACAATGGCCGTATCGAGTGCGAAACGCCGACTTCGGTATGTCTTCCTTCTTGATCCTTAGTTGATGATACCTTGTCCTCAAGTTAATCTTAGAAAATATCGACGCTCTCTGAAGCTAATCAAACAAGTCATTGATCATCGGCAATGAATACTTGTTCTTGATCGTCACCTGATTGAGTTAACGATAGTTGATGCACAAGCGCAATGAACCATCCTTCTTCTTCACAAACATAATTGGTGCTTCCCAAGGTGATACACTAGGAAGAATAAATCCTTTATCCAACAATTCTTGCATCTACACCTTCAGTTGCTTAAGTTCTGATAAGGCTATCTGGTAAGGAGCTTTAGAGATTGGCTCAGCCCGGGGGCTAACTTAATCATAAACTCTATCTCTCTCTCTGGCGGCAAACCTGGTAATTCTTTCGGGAACACGTTTGGGAACTCTTGCACCACTGCGATATCTTCTATCTTCAACTCCTCCACTGTCATGTCCACGACAGTCGTCAGGTAACCTTGGCAACCCTTGCCTAGCAAGCGAATTGCCTCGAGCGATGAGATTAAGGAGACCGAGGGTCCTCCTCGACTCCCAATAAATTCGAAACTCTCACCCTCTAACGGGTTAAACTGAATCGTCTTGCGATAACAGTCCATCTTAGCTCATTGCTTGGTGAGCCAGTCCATGCCAATTATCACATCAAAATCATACATGGCTAGGACTATCAAGTCTATCCTCTCCTCTCGCTCACCAATCACTAACTTGCAACCAAGACAACCCACTGTAGCTAACACCTTATCCTTCAATGGCGTAGATATGCTAATCATAGACTCCAACAACTTAGGAATTAATTCTACCAACTTAACATATCTTTCAACTATAAATGAATGAGAAGCTCCAGGATCAAATAAAGTATAAGTAGATTGGTCGTTTAGTAAGACCATACCTGTGATCACATTAGGCGCATCCTCTGCCTGTCCTCTAGTGATCGCATACATCCTTCCTTGAGCTGGAGGTCAGTTCAATCCACTATACGGCATGACCTGTGGCACAACTCCTCTGTTCTGACCCAACGGTGGCGATGGCGGCAATTGACGCTGTCCCATCTGATTTCTAGGACAATTCCTAGCTATATGACCCTGCTGGCCACACTCATAACAGGCGCCCGTCCTAGGAGGACACGGGGCTGTACCATGTCGTCTTCCACATAGACGACACACACCATTTGGTCTCAGCGTTGGCTTTTCTATCCCACCCTTCCTGTTGAGTGGAACATGATACCTTCCTCCAGACATCGGTCTCTTCCCAAACCGATTACCTTCTTTGGTCGAATTAAACCGCGACCCAGATGCGGCAGCTCTCTCATTCTGGTCTTTCTCAATCAGCTGGGCCCGTTTATAAAGGTCCTTGTACTCCTTCAGATCTAATGGTACCAACAAGCTCCTCACATCTGGTCGGAGCCGATCTCTAAACCTTCGAGCTTGATCTGACGGTCTCTGGACTAACTCAGGGGCATACTGCGACAGTTTAGCGAACTTCGCTTCATACTGGTCAACAATCATTCTACCTCAGTGAAGGCGCTGAAACTCTGCCATTTTTACCTCTCTAGCGCAATCAGAAAAGTACTTCTCATTGAAGACCTCAAGAAAGGCATTCCATTATGGAACTACACCTTTAGGGAACACTATCCCTTTAGTAGTCTTCCACCATGTACTTGCGATCCCTTTCAACTGATAGGCTGTCAGAACAACCTTCTCTGCTTCGGTGCACATTAGCAACTCAAAGGCATTCTCTAACTCCTGAATCCATAGTGTTGTAGTTTCGGGATCTCTCGCTCCTGTGAACGTCAGTGGATTCAATTTCAGAAAATGCTCTACCAATTTATGCCTAGGCCTCCCAGCGACCACGTTCTCAGGTGGAATTTCAACAGGTTCCACTTCAGGTTCGACGACCGGTACGGCGGCAGCAAGTGCGGCGGCAGGGGCGGTGGTAGCAGCATTGGTGGCATTAACGGCAGCGGCGGCTGAAGCGGCGGCCTGCTGGTCTAATCTGTCACCCATCAACTCAAGCATCTACATGATTCCAACAAACCTTGGATCATCAGGGGCTACTGCATCGTCTGAAGGCGATGTTACACCACTCGCACTGGCCTCAGCTTGTGCTCTCCCAGGGCACCTCGGGCACTGACCCTCATCGGCGACCCACCCCGAAACACGGGGCCTACTGCTCTCTTCCTAGCAGCTCTCGGCATTCGGCCATTCATGCTACAGGCTCAATATAGACGCATGTTTGCAAATTCCAATACCACATTAGAATATGAGTGACCTCAACAACAAGTTAACAAACAACTATCAACCACTTGCATCAGTATAATAAAAGCCTTTCCTACCAACTATCCCATGACTTCCACGCACCTTATCGCTCCATACATGAACCATGCTCTGATACCACTTAAACGGGGTTGTCATGCCCCGAACCTCGAGACATGTGAACAACCCACCATGGCCATGCAAATGCGACATTCCCAGGTAGTGTCGTCGACTCCATTAATTTATTTATTGCACAAGCGGAACGTATTATAAAACCCCTGACCAAAAACACACGGGATATGATAGCAGGAAAAACCAATTCAAAAACAAACCAACATACTTTCATATATACTCGCACCAGAGTTTACATACACCAACAGGATCAGAGACTATATGCACCAAAAATGGGTCAAGAGTTTATGTGCATAAAAAAGGGTCAGCCTGCACAAAAGGAATCGATCCACCAAAAAGAAGAAATAGTCTTATAGCTACTAGTCGGACTTGTTCGTCGATCCAGCCTCTGACTAATCAACCTTCGGAGACGATGGGTCATCCACCCCGCCATCGGGAGCATCAGCTACGCCCTCACCTAGAATGGCCTCCAACACAGCAGGTGGAATATCAAAACTATCTAAAGGACCGATCCTAAAACCATTGGGTCCAAAGCAGAACCACGCCCTGAATCTATGAGACACCCTGAGAAGCTTGGTCTCCTGGAACCAAACCGTGGTCCTAATCAACTCATAGATCCAATGACTTCCAAGATCAGGAAAACTATGCACCAGCTCAATGATATGCACCGGGATACTGTATTGCTCCGGGGGTTCCACCATCTGCGGTCCTGAAATATTTTTCCCACAACGGGGTGAGACATTGTCTCAGCAAGTTCACCCCTCCTAAACCCCTATTAGAAAGAAAATATAGCCAAGAATGGCATAGCCACACAGCACAGAAGACTTACCTCGTCTTATTTCCTTATTGCAGGTTAGTACAGTTCGTATCACTCAATCACAAGTAATAATAAGAGCTTAAACCATTGGAACACAATCAATTTCACATAATTCATAATCACAACAAACGTTCCAATTATTATTCACTGCCACACAAGGGTATAGTCTACTTGCAGTTCGGCTATCTACTGACATATAGCCAGGCATTGCCTCCCCATCTTGGAGCACGGCTTCGTCACTCCATCGACGGCGTTCCCGAAGGAGCATAGGTCCAGTTGGCCTAGTCTCTACTGCGACTCGAGCGTCGTCTCTATGTTGATGGCATTTCTAAAGGAATAAAGGTCCAGTTGGCCTAGCCACTATTGCAACCGAGTCTTTCAACCAGCACACGACAATTCAATGTCGACCCCCGGACACTTTGCATTTCATTCAATGCTCCCATTAAAATAATAATCCCTATTTTTCACAATTAACATTCAATTTGCATTATCCAATCATCAATTTCAAAATCTGAGCATGCAGCAGCAATCGGTAGAAAATTCTGAGGAAATAAGGTCAAAAATAATTTTTTTCGATTTTTTTATAAATAATAATATTTTAATAATTTTCGTAATATAATATATTATTATATAATCCAATAATTTCGAAACATTTATTTAAATCAGCAATAAATTCTTTTAAGTCACATCAAGGCTTATATTAAAATAAACCTACTTAGCTTTAAACTAAACACACTTTAACTTAATTAAATACTTTAATCTAATCTACAACTAAATAAACTAATCTAACCACCTAATCTCAATCAACATAAGCTAAACACACTTCTTAAGGCATAATTAACCCTCTAATCAAGATTTAGTGAGCTAAACTCATCGGAATCAATTTCCGATGAGTCTCCGGCGAAGAGCATGACGAGGCCGACGACAAATCTACATGGAGCAACACCAAATGAGGATCGGAAGGCGCCCAAAATAGGCCTTGAAGAATCGGATCTTGTTGGAACTTCCAGCTACTGACCTCGGCTGGAAGGGGCTGCATGGCGGCTGGCTTGCGGGCGGAACCGGCAAAGACGGGCGGCGACAACTCAGGCGGCGACAGCTTAGGCGGTGACTAGCGGTGGCTTCGGTAGCCTTGTTCGACGACGAGCTGCTGCTGGCGACCTAGAGCAGCGACGAACGGCAGTGCTGGCGCACGAACAAAGGCAGAGTGGAGCAGCGGGCTGGCTGCTGAGCAGGCGCACGGGTGACGCGTGCGAACGACGGCAACGACGACGGCACTGGCGACGAATGGCGAGCGGCAAAGGACGCGGACGAAGGGTGGCGTCGGGCTGGTTGCAACCGGTCGGATTCTCTCCCTCTCTCAAATTTTGAATTCCAAGGAGCTAGAGGTTGAAGATGATGTTGATGGGTGCCTTTTTGATATTCAATCTCCACCCTCCACTTGTCAAGCTCCTATCACTTGGCCCCAACCACCATGACATAAGGTGATGTCATCTTCCACTATCTCCAATCTCCCACAACCTTATTCCAATGAGTGCAATTCCTTTTTCCGCCGTGGCATGAAATCTTGTACAATAAATTCTTCAATTCCAATCAATTCTCTTCCAATTGAGTCCAATTAAAATCCATAAATTAATCCAATGTTCCTAATAAGATTTGTGACATAATAGGACTTCCAATTTCTGAATTCGTTTCAATTTCACAGTTAATTTCACTCTGACACGATATTAACGCGCCCTAACCTACCGGGTAGCTTTTAAAAAATTTCATGCATTTGACCTGTGGTTGATTATTTTCAAGCCACAATATACATTTTTGACACATTGGCGACTCTCGGTTGTCGTGGTAATCTCAAGATTTCAAATACGGACACAGGGTACCCAAATGACAAAAAGGCCGGTCCAGTGCCGATCGACAAGAATTGTGCGATCTGGTAGAATCACCCACACCTGATCACATGCCTCTGTTTAGTTGACCTATCTCCGGTCTCTAATCGATTCTTTTAATTGTGTCGTAATGACCCTTGCAGATTAGCTCGGTCAAAAGGTCGCTTCCTGATCAAATTCTCGAGTCTGATGCATTAGAATCTCTTAACGGCTTCACTTGATATACTAGTTTTCACATGAGTGGCCGACTCAAGGAAACTATATGTGTGCCAACAAAATGCCCGTCTCAATTTATTGAAAATAGAATTGAAAAATCGGGATATCACAAATCAATTGCAGATTAATAGACAATCATACCTTTTCGAGTTTTTATCCGAAAGATAACTTTCTAAAACTGAAATCACTTACAATCGTGATCCTTGATCTTCTGAATCTGATCATTTTAGACTTTTATCCCTGAGTCTAAACTTCTTCAGACTCTAAGATATTAAGTTTGGATCGAATAGACTTAAATTGACTTTTCTTTAGTGTCTTTGTAAAAATGTCTGCTAGCTGATTCTTTGAGTCAATGAATTGAATCAAGACTTCTCCATTTTGAACATGGTCTCTAATAAAGTGATGTCGAATCTCTATATACTTTGCTCTTGAATGAAGAATTGCATTCTTGGTGAGATTAATCGCGCCGGTGTTGTCGCATTTAATCTCAGTGCATGAGTCTTCGATTCCAAAGTCTCTTAGCTATTGTTTTATCCATAAGATTTGAGAACAACAACTTCCAAGAGCCACATAATCTGCTTCTGCTTTTGAGAGAGCTACAATACTTTGCTTCCTCAAGAACCAAGATACTGTCTTGTTTCCAAGCAATTGACAAGTGCCCAATGTGCTCTTTCTATTAACTCTGTATCCTGTTAGATTTGCGTCTTAGTATCCAAGGAGAGTAAAGTCTCATTCTTTAGGATACCATAGACCTAACTTAGAGGTTATAGCAACGTATTTGATGATGCGTTTTGTAGCACTTAGATGAGATTCTTTGGGATCAAATTAAAATCTGGCACAAATACAAACACTAAACAAAATGTCAGGTCTAGAGGCAGTAAGATAAAGAAGTGAACCAATGATACTCCTGTATAGCTTCTGGTCAACTTTCTTTCCTCCTTCATCTTTGTCCAGCTTCAAAGAACTTGATATTGGTATATCGGTCTTTTTGTAGTTTTCCAAACCGAATTTTTTGACAAGTTCTTTAGCATATTTTTCTTGGTGAATGAAAATTCCTTCATTTGATTGTTTCACTTGTAATCTGAGAAAGAATGATAGTTCACCAATCATGCTCATCTCGAATTCATCCTGCATAAACTTAGAGAATTTCTTGCACAGATTTTCATTAGGTGATCCAAAAATAATATCAACATAGATTTGAACAAGTATAAAGTTTTTATTTTCTCTTCTAATAAACAGAGTAGTATCTACTTTACCTTTAACAAAGACATTTTGGATTAAAAATTACTTAACCTGTCATACCAAGCTTGAGGTGCTTGCTTTAAACCATATAGCGCATTTTTCAGTCTGAAAATAGAGTCTAGTTTCCTTAGGTTTTCAAAACCAGGAGGTTGTTCCACATAGACTTCCTCTTGGATAAATCCATTAAGAAATGCACTTTTGACGTTTATTTGGAATAACCTAAAATTCTTATAACAAGCAAAAGCAAGTAATAATCTAATTGCTTCTAACCTTGCTACTGGTGCGTAAGTTTCATAATAGTTTATTCCTTCTTCTTGCGTATATCCTTTGGCCACAAGTTTTGCTTTGTTCCTTATAACTTTTCCTTTTTCGTCCATCTTGTTCTTGAAAACCCATTTTGCTCCAATAACAGATTTACCTTTTGGTTTAGGAGTTAATTCCCAAACATCGTTAACACTGAACTGCCTGAGTTCTTCTTGCATAGCTTCAATCTAGCTTTCATAAAACTTCTTCTATACTTTTAGGTTCTATTTTATAAATAAGAGTTACAGCGCTAGACTCTTCATGTCTTTTGGATCTTGTACGAATTCTTTCATCAATGTCACCAATAATGAGTTCTTTGGGATGACTAGACTTGTGCTTCCAATTGTTGGTTGGTCTGACAGTCTGCTGATCTTTTTCTTTATTTGATTCTTCAAAATTTGTTTGTTGTTGACCTTTTGAAGTTTGAGTTGCTTCTGGTGAATTAGACTTTGTAGAGTCTGGAGCAGATTCATATTTTTCAGGTTAAGTCTGAATCGATTGATTTTGTATAGGGTCTTGAAATTTGACGTTCATCAATTCTTCAACAGATTGAGTCTTCTTGTTGTATACTCCGTAAGCTTTGCTGGTGGTTGAATATCCAAGGAAGATTCATTCGTCTGATTTTTCTTTAAACTTACCACTTTGATCATTTGCATTTTTTAATATAAAACATTTGCAACCAAACACATGAAAAGGAAACAATTGGCTTCTTTCCTTTGAACAACTCATAGGAAGTTTTCTCCAGAATAGGTCTTAATAAGACTTTGTTAATAATATAACATGCTGTAGAGACTACTTCAGCCCAAAAACGAGAATAAATGTTGCTTTCAATTAAAAGTGTTCTAGCCATTTCTTGCAACGATCTATTCTTCCTTTCCACAACTCCATTATGTTCTGGAGTGTATGGAGATGAAAACATATGTTGAAAACCAGATTCATCACAGAATTTAGCAAAGTCTTGATTTTCAAACTCACCTCCATGGTCTGTCCGTATACTCGAAATAACGTACCCTTTCTCATTATGTACTTTTTTAGCAAACTTTAAAAAATAAGAGAATGTTTCAGACTTACTTGCAAGAAAATATACCCAAGTAAATTGTGAATAATCATCCACTATTACTAGGCAATATTTCTTTCCACCAATGCTCTGAGTTCTAGTTGGTCCAAAGAGATCCATATGCAGAAGCTACAATACACAATTAGTGGAAACTCGATTTATTGGTTTGAAAGAACTTCTAACCTATTTTCCCAACACACATGGTGTGCATAATTCAGATTTTGGGTATGTCGGGTTGGGTAGTCTATGAACAAGCTTCTTTGAATAAATCTTGGCAATTTGCTTCATGTTGATATGACCAAGTTTTCAATGTCAAAGATTAGCTTCATCTTGAATTGAAATTAGATATTGAGATTTTTCTGGTTTGATATCCAAAAGATAGATATTCCCATGTCTTCGCCTAGTGAAAGTTTGAGAGAAGTCTTTACTAGTTCCCGAACATATTCCTTCTTGAAAATTGATTTTGAACCCTGTGTCGCACAGTTGACTGATACTCAGTAAGTTGTAATTGAGTCATTCTACTAAGGAGACGTTGTTGATTGTGAGACTTCCAATCTTTACTGTTCCGTATCCGACAATTCTTCCCTTGCTATTTCCACCAAAAGAAACTTTTCCACCATTAACTTGCATAAGTTTTATGAAACAATTTGAATCTCCTGTCATATGTCTTGAGCATCCACTATCCACTACCCAAGTACCATTTGATCTTTTCTCGATAGTCACCTGCATTTAAAAAAGGAACTCAATCTTTCTTTGGTACCCACACTTTCTTGGGTCAAATGGAGTTAGTACAATATACAGTCTTTGCCCAATCTTTCTTAGTAGGTTTCCAAACAATGGGACATTCTTTCTCAAAGTGTTCTGAGCTGTTGCACTTAGAATATTTAAGAACACTACGGCCAACAGGTTTTACAAAGACTTTCTGAAAATGATTTCTATAGAAAGCTTTTGTAGGTCTTTGTTTGATTATTTCCTTTACTTTTGGAAAATCAATTAGAGGAATGGTTTCAGAATTCATTCCCAAGCCTGATTTGTTAAAGTAAGGTCTTTGTGCTGAAATAATTTTTTCCAATTTCTCAGATCCTATAGAAAACCTTTTTGAAATACTTAAAATATCATTTTTCAAAAGTGCATTTTCTTTCAAAGTAATAAAATTTTTATCTAAATTTTCGAACTTTTCTTTCCAAACAATCTCTTGTTGCTTTAGTGTAGAATTTTCCCTTTTTTAGCTCGGAAATCCTATTGAGAGAGGTTTTGAGACTAAGACACAGTTCATCGATATATTTAAAGATTTTAGTAGGAATTTTTAAATTACTTACCTCGATCTTACTGTCTGAGTCTAAGTCTGTATCTGTCTCAGAGTTTGAATCTGATTCTAATTTTGCCATTAAGCAAATATTAACATAATCATCATCACTCTCTTCGCATTCGGTATCACTCCAAGTTTCTGCTTTGAGTGCCTTTCTGTATTTCTTAGCTTTTCCTTTCTTTTTCTTCAGTAAGGGACAGTTGGGTCTGATGTGTCCATTTTTCTTGCATTCAAAATAAATCACATCTTTATTGGATTCATTGTCCTCAGCTGATTTATTTTGAAACTTTTGAGAGTTTTGTTTCTTTCAATTGAATCTTCTTCCCTTTTTGTTCAGTTTTCTGAACCTTCTTATCATGAGAGCAAGCTCTTTATCGTTCATATCGTCTTCAGAATATGTAATATCAGAATCATCATTAGATTTTAAAGCAATAGATTTTTAACCTTTAGGATCTTCATCTTCATTGATTTGTTCCACTTCATAAGACTAAAGAGTGCCAACCAATTTGTCAATGGAGAGTGGCATGATCATTTGTGTTTCTCTTATTGAGGTCTTTACGTGATTTCAATCTTTGGAAAGTCCACGCAGCAGTTTGTCAACCTTCATGGGTCCTGAGATAGGTTGACCTTGATACTCAAGACCATTTATGATTTCTATAAAACGACTAAATATGTCAGTGATAGATTCTCCTGGCTTCATCTTGAAGGCTTCATATTGACCGAGTAGAATATTAATTATTGTTTCTTTCACTCGATCGGTTCCTTCATAGGTGATGTGCAGCATATCCCAGACTTCTTTAACTATTTCACAAGAACATATTCTGTTATATTCAGTAGGAGATAATGCACAATATAATAAATAAATTACTTTTGCATCAAGAGCTAGTCTCTTGGTTACCTTTTCTTGAGTCATCTCGCTAGCCTCTGCAACTTCTTTTCCCCGTTCTGAGACTGTTGTGGCTTTAGAATGATTCATTTGTCTACCACATCCCATTCCAAAGGATCTTTTGATCTTAGAAATGCCTTCATCTTGTTTTTCCATACTAACCATGGAGCCAACATATTAGCCAACTCTGAAGTAAACACACTTCAATTTAAATGAGTACAGAGACTCTGATACCAATTGAAAGAGCTAGTATGTGCACCTAGAGGGGGTGAATAGGTGTGCAAACATTTTTGCAAAATACAGTATAAAACTTTACTTTTAACCTTAGTCTAGTTGACAATAGACTTTGTAAAGAATATCATACTCTAACAATTAAATAGAGTTGCGAGCAAAATAAAAGAGTTCAGGGAAGAGAATAAAAATACAAAGTTTATAGTGGTTCAGCTTAATTCAAGCCTATGTCCACTCTCCCGCACTGACAGTCCATTGGCTGGATTTCACTATGAATCAAAAGAGTCGTTATAGTATCACATCCTTGATTCCACAGTGTAGAGACTCTGCTACACTTCCTCAAAGCCCACAAATGTCTAAACTCTCTTTTGAGTACAAATTTTCGCTCGACAATTGAATCAGCAAAGAACAAGGAGTTTCAGACTTTGGAATTTATTTATTAAGCACACATTCAAATAACTGGAGTGTCTTCCTTATATACTCCTCCATGCCTTCATATCCGTTGGTACCTTCCAAAGGAGTTCTTCCAATCTACCCATTGGACAGAATCAATTAGGGAGACCTCGAGTTACTTAAAGAATGTGATGACAGCCCATCAATCATGCTTGCCCATACAATCAGGATCTAAGTTTCCATAAGTAGAACCTTCCAAGTATACTTCGCCAATCAACGGATCCAAATTATTCGTATTGATTTCTAAACGAATAATAGATCTTGAGATGCTATCTCCAACCGTGAGAACTTCTTTAGCCGCTCGAATCAAATCCTTAAACAAATACTCAATTATGGATAAGTCTTCTTTGACAGTCTAGAAATTGTCAATGAGGGCAGACTTTAAATCTTGAGTCTGGCAGTCTGGTGGTCTTCAGACTTTGACGAAAGATTCTGTTAGTCTTCAGACTAGACTGAAGGAAATGTTTTGTCAGCTTCAAAACAGATAAGGAAGTTTTCTCTAACAAAGACCTCCCTGGGCCATACATTATGCCCAAATAGTTTTGAAATGGTGTCCGGAAGTTACTATCTTTTATTGTTTTTGGAAGTACAATCACATTGCTTTTATATGCATTATCGATTTACGATCAGTTGACGAACTAGCATTAACAGGAAATCAGTTGTGTTGTGAGTTTCCACTAGAGCCTCGAGAAGTTCATGTCTTAGCACATCTCCCTTAAGAGATGGCATATTATGTCTAGAACGTTAGTTTCTTCCGTGTTTCAATATTAGAGGCGAGTAGATTCTCAACAGAAGCTTTGCCGCTTTGGCTATTTTTTGTTGCATCTTCGTGTATTTGTTAACGTGTTTTTTTTTTGGATATTGGAGTTTCATTACCATTTTCGAAGGAGGAAGGAATTGAGAGTTCTTGCGCTTTGCCACTGAGGCAATTTCACTCATTACCAAATATATATTATAATGTATATATATATATATATATATATATATATATATATATATATATATATATGTATATGTATATATATATTTATATGTATAGATACTTGCCATCAATGCGACATTTTGATTGCCACTCCAAAATGAGAATCTTTTAGACGTACAAAAATTGATTGGTTTTTTTTTTCATATGTGGAAATAGAAGGATAAATCCTGGATTACCAAATCTTGAACATTTCATTTCATGTGCAAAAGCCAAATCCATACTTGCCGAAAGAAGATTCATTTTCTTCCCTCCAATTACCAAATCTTGAACATTTCCTTTCACGTACAAAATCCTAGTCCATACTTGCCGAAAGAAGATTCATTTTCATCCTTTCGATTACCAAATCTTAAAAAAAATTTCCTTGTGGAAACGATATTCCATGGCAGGCTGTTGATGATGATTACCGAGATTTAGATTTGAGGTCTACCAAGGGGATGTGATTTATGTGTATATAAGGAAGAACATTGTCTTGTCTCATTTTCAAAAACACTCTGTTCTACAATGGCAATCGTAAGTCCACGAATGCACCTTTCCAAATGGTTGGTTTTGATGATAAGTATTATCAGTATGATAAGCAATGGGCGTGCTCAAGCGAGAATCCCTGTATCAAACAAAGTTACAGGTTTCGAGAAGCCTAAAGGAACAGTAAAAACCATTGAGGTCATTCCTAAACTCTACCTATTGCTATTTCAACATTTTTTTTTGTAAAAGAACCTTTCAAGTGCCATAACTTGGCACAAAATGACACTTAAGTGTCATAACTTACAAAAGGTACACTTAAGTGCCACATTCGAAGAAAAATGGATAACTTAAGTGTCACTCTGGCCAAAGTCCGGCCAAAATGCTGACGTGACATTTTTCCGGCGAAGCGAGTGCAAAACGACGCCGTTTTGCATGTTAATGTGTCCAAATAATGCAAAAACAGCTTTGGGATGACGTGGTAAAAAAATATAAAAATAAATTAAATTGAGTTAAAATATGAAAAAATAATTTTAAAATTAAATTTAGTTAAAATATGAAAATAATAATAATTTTAAAATTAAATTTAACTAAATTATGAAAAATTAATAATTTTAAAATTAAAGAAAATTAAAAAAAAAAATTAATAAAGGGGGGGGTGGGGCTGAGGGTCGGCGACGGAGGGGGAGGATTGTCGGGAATGGTCGGCAATGGAAGGGGGAGGGTTGACTCGCTCGCCACCGGTCACCGGGGTCGCCGCCCCCGGCCGGGCCCGACGACCCCGAACCGACCCCCTTTTTATTTAATTTTTTTATTTAATATTATTTAATTTTTGTAATTTTTTTTTTTGTAATTTTTTTATTTTTTCTGTTTTTTATAAATTTAAAATTATTATTTTTTAATATCTTAAATAAATTTAATTTTAAAATTATTATTTTTTTTTAATATTTTAACTAAATTTAATTTTAAATTTATTATTTTTTAACCACGTCAGTCCAAAACGATGCTATTTTTACATTATTTGGCCATGTCAACATATAAAATGGCATCGTTTCGCACTCACTTTGCCGGAAAAATGCCACGTATGCAATTTGGCCGGATTTTGGCCGGATTGACACTCAAGTGTTCCATTTTGCTCCGATTTTGGCATTTAAGTGTACCTTTCGTAAGTTATGGCACTTTAAGTGTCAATTTCTGCCAAGTTATAGCACTCCAGGGGTCCGCATGCCCTTTTTTTTTTTTTTAATTATGTTCCCTTTGCTAAAATAATTTATGAGAACTTACTGCAGAGTCATGAAAGTGGTGAAGTGATCGATTGTGTTGACATTCACAAGCAACCCGCTTTTGATCATCCGCTTCGCAAGAATCACACCATACAGGTTTTTGTTCCCTCACTTGCACCGGTATTCTGTCCAGTGCTGCTCTTGCGAAATTTGTAGTTAACAGTAGAAAGGGCAGCGATGACGGTATGAGTACCTTGATGATGAGGGCCATCATAGAGCAATTCTAGGAGAAAGATATTTCGATATTATAGGTTGTCTAAGAAATTCAGGTTGTTCTAAGTCGGAAGAATTGTCATCCGACCTTATATATGTTCGCCCACCTTATTTGATGATCGCTGAAGCTGGCACGTTTATGAATAGACGAACCCAAGGTCCAATCGGAAAGCGAATGAAGCGGGACACGTGAGAGGTGCAGTCCGTCAAGTTTGGTGGAAATACGGTAAATGCCCTAAAGGAACGGTCCCCATCAGAAGAGTGCAAAATGGTACCACTCGTCACGTTAAACGGTGGACTTCACGCCTGAAGCGGCTCAATTTGAGCGAGACTGAATCCGATGATGATGGTGGTGAACATAGAGTATGTGCAAATACATCACGATATCACTTATTGTGGCGTTAATTTTCAGTTGAGTTTTCGTTTATGTGCTGATCCTTAAAGTTCACTTCCTTAAGAGTTTGTTGTGTATTGGTCAGTACGCCACAGTAACTATGAGCGGCGGCAAGTACTTGGGAGCTCAAGCATACCTTAATGTGTGGAAACCTGAAGTAGTGGACGATGAATTCAGTTTGGCTCAACTTTGGGTCACAGCAGGCCCTCCTGAGGAAGTGAACACTGTGGAGGCCGGATGGATGGTAAGAACTAAGAATGATTGAATCCAAAGATTTTAGCATAAATGGCATTCTAAATGTGTAGATTTAGAAGTTGAGAATTTGTATTTTTATTTTAGGTTAACAGACAACTAAGTGATAGCGGGCTCCCAGAGCTTTTCGTATTCTATACGGTGAGTTCATAACTCTTCTGACAGCTTACGATTCACCAAGCTTTCATAAACATATTAAACATTGACATGCTTTTCTTGGGTGGACTTTAGGGTGATGGCTATAAGACAGGCTGCTACAATACAGATTCACATTGCCGTGGATTAGTACTAGTACCTAGCCAATTTGCTTTGGGTGCTGCGATTGAAGGAGTTTCCACCTATTATGGATCTCAATATGAATTATTAATAGCCTTGATTAAGGTAATGGAACAATCTTCTAGGTAAATATACACGGGATACTTTCGAGCCTTCTGTCTTATAACAAAAATATTTCAGAATACGGATACTGGATCGTGGTGGCTAGAAATTGAGGACAACAATATAGGATATTGGGAAAATGATGTCTTCACTCATCTAAATGGCTATGCCGATCGAATTGAGTTTGGCGGAGAGGTAGCCAGGAAACAAAAGGGTCCTATTCCTACGTCAACGCAAATGGGGAGCGGCCATCTCCCTTCTGAAGGCTTTGCAAAGGCGGCCTATTTCCGCAGTATTAAATTCTGGGACGACGGATTAAATATAAGAGACCCGGAGAATCTCATGAAGGCTGTGGATAAAGCCGAATGCTATGATGTCAAACGGCAGTACGACGGCACATATGAAGCTCATTTCTATTATGGGGGCCCCGGACTTTCAGCTCAGTGTGCAAGTTATTGATCATATGATAATATGCTTTTCTGTTTAATTATTAAATAAGGCTCTATCAAATGTTTTGCAGTGAGTACACCAATGCTTTTGAAGGAATCACTGCTCGGTGGTTCGATGTACGTAATTTACTTAAAGTCACTTATGAACCGGTAATCATTTTGAAAAGAGAGTATATTGGTCATAATCACGCTTTTCAATTACAGCTCCTTCTTTTGAATAAAGTACATGAAACGGTTGGAATGAATGGAGCAAACAATCACAGCTTAGTAGTATATCTCTTTTAAACCGATCGAATATTCACTATGCATACTTGTAAAACCATACTATAAACTCAATAATCCCAAATCCGATAGATAATATAAGCACAACTTTAGATATAAGTTATTTCCTTTCAATAGATGTTCATACTAATACGATCAAAATGAACAGTGAAATACGCGTTCACATGAAAGGTAAAATACTTAAATACTCATTATTCTCAAATTTATTTCATATATGTACAGTTCCAGAGCGGGTAATATCTTTCCCCAAAACTTTATACATATTAGAAAAACTCATTTAAAGCAACAACATCAAATCATAAGTTAATGAGCTATACCTTTGATCAATTTCATATCGGATATCAATGGTCTATAATATCAACAAATTTACTTGAAGAGTTATGCAAATCGACTCTTATTTACTGCATAAAAACCTTCAACTACTCATGTTCTTACTAACACGTTGAGTGAGATCATTGATCACTTTATTTTAAAATTTGTTCATCTTGCATCACGGGACAATTAACTCCTAATACACCCAAGACGGGATTCATAAGGTCGTCATATTAAAATGATCATTGTGCACTTACAATCGCAACACTAAGATAAAGATCAACTTCTTTGAATTCCAGCCTCAGTTGTCTCCGAAGGCAAGTTGTCTAGCATAAGTGGTTTCCAAACTAGAACTTATCTTTAATCCACAAATCTTAATAAACAATTTATCACTTAAAGGATCATCACTTAATAGTGAATGCCCATAACTTCCTAGATAACCAGGATAAGAACTTATCTATTTTTCATCAAATTCAAGGAATCTCCAATTCTCAAACATAAAGGTTCATCACTTGCCACTTCTGATTTAAGCACTTGCATTACATCATAATTTCAAACAATAATACAACTGAAATTGACCATGCCTAGTAGTTCCACGAAGCTCTTTAACCTCTTCTTTGTTCCAGGTAGACGAAGGTTCTAGTTTCGACAGATGGACAAGGGCTTCCCTATATTGGACCATGAGTTCTTTAATATTTTCAAAACTTATAACTTGCAAGATTCAGGACCCAAACTTGGCATGTCTATTTTGGATAGCTTATAGGTTGATGACCATGAAAACACCGGTTGTTACAATCTTGAATGTCCTGGGTTCGTGCAAATCAATTGTAACCTGCCCAATGCCCCAGCACGTAGGCTCGAGTTCACAAAAGCTGAGCGCGGGATCTAGGTACTCGAGCTTGGATCCCAACACCCAAGCCTGGGTCCACGAAGATTGTGCCCTGGTCCATTGAGGTTGGCCAAGGGCCCAAGTGCCCACACTGAAGTCCATCAAAGACTAGGCCCTAGATCTCAGTGTCCATGCCCTAAACCCTAGTGCCTTGGTTGAGGTCCATCAATGTCGGATATGGGATTCTAGTGTCCATACCTGGATCCCCGGCTATCCATACACAAGTTACCAACGCTTGAATAGTGCATGTCTATTTAGAAAAATAAAATTAGATATTCAATACCCAAACAATGAAAAATATTTTCTATTTCATTATTAAGTTTCAGTCAAACACAAGAAATGGAGCCAAAATCTCTCTCTTGGAAGACTGAACTACTTGATTTACTGCCTTAATTAAGAAAGCAGATATGCCATTTGTCCACGCCATCAGAAGTTCTTCTCTAGTCCGGCCAGATATGCTTTCATATACGAGTTTTCAATTTTATTACTTTTCCGTATGTTAATAAAAGACAATATTTATGTTCAATCAATGCAATGAATACAGACGAATAATACAATGGGTTCTGATGAAAATATTATTGTGTTGACGTTGTTTCATTGCGTCTTCGGAAAGTAAAAGCTTCTGATTATTTACTCGAAATTTTTCTATTTAAAATTGATTTCTTTTGCTATGCATTGGACAAAAAAGAGAAGATTTTGTCAAGCAATAGAAGGCCGAAGAGATGAATTCATTCGACCAAAAAAAGATTGATGAATTCTATCTTTTTTATTATCACAGATGGGTTGTAGGACATAAACGCCCATATTCCTGGAGTCAACATAAACGCCCATATTCCTGGAGTCAACCTATGCTATATTGCACGCATAGACGAAATGAACGATGGAATAAATGAGAGAGAGAGAGAGAGAGAGAGAGAGAGAGAGAGAGGAGTGCAGTACAAGTGTTCTCACAAGCACACGAGAGAGCTTGAGAAGAACACGTTTTTAGCTGCATTTGGATCTCCTTGTTCATCTTCTTCTTCTTCTTAACATTATCATCTCTGGAGAAGTTCGTGTAGGAATGAAAAAAGAAAAAATAGAATGCCCAGGTGGGTTCTTTTGTTTTTCACTCTCTTTGCTCTTCCCTTTTGTCTAACAGATTATGCTATAAATCTTCTTGGAATGTCCAGATGAACGATCGAAGGTCCTTATTAGGGTGCAAGAGGTGTGGAGTTTCTGGTGTTCTTGTCCAATGAAGCGCTTGTTTCCCTTTCTTCACTAAATTCATCCTGGTTAATGTGGTAACTGCATTTCATTTGCGAACCTCATAGCTATAAGGGAAATGACTAAGAAGGCGCAAGTTTATTCTAGATTATAACTTTTTTGGGTTTGATCTTTTCTACCGTCAAAGCCATGTGCTATTTCTGGGAATTATGGCGAGAAAATATTTTATGTTGGTTGAAACTTTTGACCATATTTCGATGTGCTTTCCTAATAAAATGATCTTTTCATCTATCTGTAGCGTAGTTTCGAATGTCTCACTTCTTCAACCCCTTCACAGTTATGTAAATATTATTGCCCTTCACATTTAGGAAAGAGGGCCAGGTCAGTGTTGCAAGATCACCAGATGGGTCAAAGAGCAGTTGCTAATCCTGATTGCGAGCTCAATTTGAATTCTAAAAGTGATGCCTTGTTCAATATCCCTGGCCGTTTTGAGTGTTTGGCCCCTAAGAAACTATCGAACTCTGACTCAGCCAATAGTCCCTATCGCTTATCTTGATTTCTAGGCATTCTCAACTCTGACCAAACCTAACAAGTCCCCTAGATCACCTCATCGTAAAGAAATTTGGGCTTGTGACAAAGTAGGCTTAAGCATTGTAGATTCTCTTCAGGATCGTGCTAGAGCATTGCCTGGAAAAGTTATCAAGTCATTGAATAGCAAGACCATTCTTTTCGGTCCCCAGATGAGGCTTAGAAATTTGAATTTTGAAGCACATGCTCGTCCAATTGAGGCAGCTAAGTCACTGCCAGAGACTTATGGGCTCCTTCATACTGGTTCAACATCTCCCCTCTGTGATAATTAAAATGATTGAAATTCAGAAGTGATAGAGCTCATAGGTGAAGTGCTCTATATGCATACATGTGACTGACACTATTTTGCAACGAATTACAAGTGGAAGGTAGTAAGGAACAACTTGATTATCTGTGATAGAGCTCTGTTAAAAGCTGATCCATTTTTGGAAAGTCCCAGATACTGTTGGGGAAATTTGATTGTTGAAGAAGATGGAGAAGTAGTAATAGACTCTTGATACTTTAATATGTGATGCTGATCATTGTCCTTGAGGTATTATTTACCCCCACTATTGTTGCTGACGACAGAACAGATATACCTCCTGGACATACACCAAAGCCGCAAAGAAACGAATTTAGCAATTACTTGAATTTCTCTTGGAATTTCTCCTTGAATGTGTCAAGATTACGTGTATGAAAAGAATTGAAGAGAGAGTTTTGAAAAAGAAGCATTTATGAACGATTGTGGTAATTATAAATAATATGTGACTTGATGTCTATTTAAAAAAAAAAAAAAAAAACGATCTACACATCTCTTGGAATTAAGTATCATATCTCCAAATATCACCACTCTTCATTTCAAGAATAATTTCTTCATAACTACCGATAACTTTCCTTTGGGACAAAATGTCACCTCTTTCCATAATTAAGAGTCACATCTTCTTTGATTAAGAGTCACGTATTCTCTGATTAGTCACGTATTCTCTTAAGCAAGAGACACCTCTTTTATAATAATAAACTAGTTTAACAATCTTCCTCTTAGTTTGTTATCTACATTAATTTACATAAATTCAAACACACAAGAATATATTTGTTAAGATTTGAGCCTTCAATTAGTGCAAATAATTCCATTAACAAAATAATTGGTAAAAAAAACTTCGAACTATGATTCCACTTATTAATCAAATTATCATGCATATGAATTTATGCACATTTGATTAGAAATTTCCTATGCCTAAGCACTTTTATGGCCTTGTGCTCCTCTTGCAATCATGACCATTTACAATTCATTCGACTTTTGTTAGAAGCAGTGCCACTTCTTATGCTCATATAGGTGATGTTCCTAAGTTTGTTACTTTAGCATTGCCTTGTTAAAACCTTGAACTTCATTAAGATTGTTTTCTTACAATCATCCTCCTAACTTTCCATGAGTACTAACCTTGAGCCCTGGTACTCGATCACCATCAAGGTACAATAGCTTGTTGTTACCCATTTAACTTTAATAATTTCGTTAGAAATTATAAAGTAGGGTTTCCACTATACTTGACTATTATTAACTGGCCTAAGACCCATTCCCTTTGTAGTACTACTTATTAAACCTTTCGAGAGTCTCTTAGTGAATGGATAAGCCAAGTTATCATTTACCCAAACATAAATTACTAAAATAAATCCATCGGTAATTATTTATCCGATATACTCATGTTGCAAACTAAAATGTCTAGAGTTCCTATTGTATATTTTATTATTTTCCCTAAACATAGTTACCTCACTATCACAATGTAAAGAAATAGTTGCTATTAGTTGTGGCCACAACTCTATATCCAATAACAAATTTTGTGGCTATTCAGCTTGTTTATCAACTGCCGATAGTGGTATAAATTCAGATTCTATCGCTGAATGTGCTATATATCTTTGCTTCTTTGATGCCCAAGAGACTACACCATTTACAAGTTTGAAAATCCATCAGATGTTAACCTTTTATCAATCGTGCTAGTTATTCCACTAACATTTAAATATCCTTTTAGTACTGCAGGTTATCTTTCATAAAATAGACCATAAATGCATTGTTTTCTTTAAATAACCGAGAATCTACTTAAAGCCTTCCAATGCACAATACTAGGATTACTAGTAAATCTGGATAATTTACACACAAAAAACGTTGTTCCATATACACCTCATCTTTTAATTTACTATTTAGAAAAGCTGTTTTAATATCCATTTGATGCACATGCAATTCATAAATTGATGCTAAAGCTAATAGAACTCTGATTGATGTAATTCAAGCAATTGGTGCATATTTATCAAAGTAGTCAATTCTCTTTTTCTACTTATAACCCTTTGTCACTAACCTTGCTTTAAAGGTTCGAAGCATACCACTAGGATTATACTTTCTTTTGAATACCCATTTGCATCCGATTGGATTTGATTTAGGAGGCAAGTCAACTGATGTACATGTATTTTTAGTAACAATGAAATCCATTTCATCATTAATTGCTTCTTTCCAAAATTATGCATCTCTAGATGCCATTGCCTTACTAAACGTCCTAGAATTTTCATCCAAGTAAAAGAACATGGGTGATTTATTCACAACCTTTTCTCTATCTCCTTCTACTAGAAGAGTTACAAAATCGGAACCAAAATCTTTCATTTTCTTCACTCTATGACTTCTCCTTGGTTCACTTGGATAATCAAAATAGTTTTCTTTTAATTGACAAAGTATTGGTTGCGTCAATTTTTATTTGTGAATATGCTGAGGCATCACTTTAATCTTTAAGAAACTTGTGTTCAAGAAATTCAACATCTCTTGATTCCACAATAACATTCGATTTAACACTTAATAAGTGATAAGTTTTAGAATTTCCAGCATATCCAACAAACACACTTTTTAATGCCCTTGGTCCTAATTTGGTTTGCTTAGGATTAGGAATTCTATAGTACACAAGGCATCCCCACACTTTAAAGTATTGGATATTCGGTTCCCTTCCTTTCATCTATTCGTACGGAGATATCTTAACTTTCCTTGAAGGAACTTTGTTGTGAATATGGCATACAGTAAGAAGTGCTTCTTCCCAAAAAATTATTAGGAATTTTGCTTGTAAGATCAATGAATTAACCATATCTACCGAAATTTGATTATTTCTTTCTGCCAATCCATTTTGTTGTGGTGTATAAGGTACACTTACTTGATGCACAATACCATTTTCCTAACAAAATGCAAAAAAAAATCTAATGAGAAATATTCTCCTCCACAATCACTTCTCAGAACTTTGATTTTTGCATCATTTTGATTTGCAACTACAGCCTTATCTATCTTGAACATATCAAAAGGCTTGATCCTTTGATCTCACTAGGTAAACATGAGTATATCTAGAGTAATCATTGATAAATGTAATAAAATAATGATTTACACCTCTAGTCAATACACCATTTAATTCACAACTATCAGAATGCACCAGTTTAAGTACTCTACTTGTAAACATATTTCACAATCATTCTTATCTAAATTGTCACATGATATCATACCAATTTTATTCATTAATTTCAAAGTACTATATCCAACACGTGATAATCTATTATGCCACAAGGAAGATGACTCGAGCATATAAATAGAGATGATATTCTCATTAATACTTAACTTAAACATTCCGTTACATGAGTACCCTTTCCCAACAAGTATCCCATACTTAGATGGCATAAGCTTATCAACTTGTAAGATAACCTTTATTCCATTCTTGCACAACAAATTTGTTGATACAAGATTCTTATGAATATCAGGAATGTATGGCCCATTAATCGAAGTCAATTTCTTTCCAAAAGTGAATTGCAATTCAATTGTGTCTGTCCTAAAACAATTGCAATATTGTGACTTCCCATCAACACTTGTTGTTCTTTTTCCATAGGTGTATAAGATTTGAATTGCTTCTCATCATTGCAGATATCACAGTTATACTGGAATCAAACCACCAATCCTTTGAATAATTCATAGTTGCTATGTTTAATTCAGTCACCATCCCAATTTGCAATTGAGAGACCAAAGCAACTAATTCATTGATGTTTTGCTCCACAATATTTGTTGTTGTGTCAACCTTTTGCTTTTTCCTGCAGTGACACTCCTTCTTGTAGTGCCCTTTTTTACCATAGTAAAAGTAGGACTTGTCCTTCTTGAAGGTGTTGTTGTTGCCATGCTTGTTGATGTTGTTGGTGTCAACGAATTTTCTCTTGTTCCCTTTGTATTTTCTTTGTCTCTACTCATGTTGTCATTCTCAACAAAATGCACTTTATTTGCAACTCCTTTCACATAATTAGCCTCATGTTCTTGAGAACCTTCCTCAATTTGAGTATGTTTTATCAAATTGTTTACGGTCATGTTCTCGATTGTATAAATAAATTTCTTTCAATAATCATTCTAAGTTGAAGGCAATTTTAAAATAATTGCAGCAACTTGAAGATGGTCAGAAACTCCAATCATAAGGTCATTAAGTTTGGCAACATATATTTGTAATTCCTCCACTTGCTTAGAGATGTAATTTCCATTAACCATGATAAATTCAAAATATTTTAGAGCAATAAATCTAGTAGTTCCTTGTTTGTCGGTATTGTATTTGGTTTCTCAATCTATCAATACCTTGCTCATATAAAAAAGTATTGAGAATCCTTCCTCGGCACCTCTTTTCCTCATCCTCGCGCCTTTTCCTTATAGCTTTGATATCATCAGAGTCATCATCTTTTGGATTAGGGATAGCGGGTAAGTTGGGGTCGAGGATGTAGAAGTACATAATTCAGATAGAAGAAGAATCATATTATCCTTCCAACGGATGAAATTAGTTTCCTCATAAGGATGGATTCACAATCTGTCACGATTGTGAGCACTTGATACAATTGATGTCTCCATCTTTATAACAATTATACCTTAAGATTGTTGGGAAAATTTGATTGTTAAAGAAGATGAAGAAGTAGTAATAGATCCTTGATGCTTTGATGCTTGATGATGATTATTGTCCTTAAAGTATTATTTGCCCTCACTATTGTTGTTGCTAAGTTTAGAATAAATATAACTCTATGATATACACTAAAGCTGCAGAGAAACGAGTTCAACAATTACTTGAATCTCTCTAGGAATTTCTCCTTGAATATGTTAAGACTGCGTGTATGAAAAGAGAAGAAGAGAGAGTTCTGAAGAGGAAGCATTTATGAATAGCCGTGGCTATTATAAATAATATGTGAATTGGTGTCTATTCAAAGAAAATCGATCAACATATCTTTTGGGAGTAGGTACCTTATTCCCAACCATCACCACTCTTCATTTCAAGAATGACTTCTTCGTAACCACTGATAACTTCCTTTTGATCAAGAGTCATGTATTCTCTTAAACAAAAGACACCTTACCACTTTTATAATAACAAACTATTTCAACACCTAGAATTAACCGGCACACTTATGCAATATCCAACAAGCTTGTAGGGGAAGTCCTCCATATGCAATGCTTGTGATTGACACTATTTTGCAAAAAAGCGAAAAGGAAGATGTGAGGAGTGAGAAGACGATGAAGACTCGACAAGAAAGGCATTGATTTCAACAGCCCTTCGATTTAAGCTAAATAAAGAAGACTTGAGGTTTTAAGATTTCTTCAGTAGAGAACTAATGAGAGCTTTACCCATAATATGAAAGGCATTGTATCGAGCTAGTAGAGGTAAAACTATAACGATTTTCCGGTTCAATGATTCAAATAATTCACATGCTAACTCTAACATAATTTATTAGTTTTTTGAAATTTCCTTTTTTTTTCTTTGCTTTTTATGTATTTTTCTTCTCTGCCAGTGCGAGTCACTGACAACCCTCATTAGTCATGCAAGCCTTACAAGACTAGGCAAGGGTTGCCTCCCCCCAGCTGGTGGGGCCGAGAAGGCGAGTGAGGGCCTTTGTGCCCTAGCTGATCGCACCCTAGCTGACCACACCCTCACCCTAGGCCTTTGTAGCTAGTGGTGCGATGAAGGCCTTGGGTGAGGCCATTGCAACCTCGCCAAAAAAGAAAAAAAAATACAGAAAAATAAAAAAATAAAAAAACAAATAAATGAAAATATTATTAAAAATATCCACGACAAAGCCGTCCACATTAGTAACTTCGGTCAAAATTAGTCAGATGGACTCATTTGGCAAAATGTAAAAAATTTTAGGACGCAATTAAAAAGATTAAAATATTTAAGACTGAATTAACAAAATTACAATATATCTAAACTTTTTGGACAATTTTTCCTAATTTGTCCCGAACCCAAAGAAGGTTTTGAACATAGAAAAGCTCTGAAAGGTCTTTCCTTTAGTGTGTGCACTTTTGGCGTGAAATCTGGATGGTTTAACATCTTAGACGCATCATATATGTACATACAACCATTACACTAAAAAACGTCTCATGCTAAAGATCATTTATCGACTATTTGGACAGAATATACGAAAAGTATCGATTTTAGTCAGGAGAAAATTCATACAACTGTAAACTTCACTGAAGACATGATATCGCAAATGGACAAACATCATTCTATCAACCATGTTCCTCCCTAATTGTATAAGTGAAAGCAGCTTTACACTTGTGCGAACTTTCGCCCTCTCATTTCGGAATAAAAGCGCAATCATTTTCATTTGAACGACTCTCCTTCTCATATAATATCTATATCGCGTGTCTTGACTTCATTCGCTTGTAATGCGTTTTACAACGAGTTCATAGTAAATTAGACAAGTTTATACAATTGTGTTTAAATCGTGTAAACCCCATTTTCACTGAATTATTTTGTGAAAAACCCAATCTGATCATAGAGCCCTGCAGAGACACCTAACAGCATGTGCTTTGCCATATTAAGAAATCTTCACTTAACTTTAAGAAGAAAAGGACAAATGGGCGGACAGATTCTCCTACCCTAAACCTAAGATAAGGTTTTATGCCAAGTCCAAAAACAAACAGATCATTTCCCTCCTCTTTACTCAATCCTCTGCTTCCTGCAACCCTAACAATTATATTGCAATCTAATTAACTAATTTATTCATGTGATGATTACTAAGTGCTTAAGTCATATATATACATTAGCATATAGACCATATCTTAGACTAGGACAATGTGCCGGTGCCTAGCGCATTAAAATAGTGAATTGTCGATTATTTTTGCAATTTAATTCCCCCTACGGTTGGAATTTTTCGGTACTTGTGGTGGGGTTAAAAAGTACTTGTGGTGGGGGTTAAAAAGCTTTATTATAAAGAAACAGAGCAGAAGTATTTTTGTAATTCGATAATAAAATGAATTGAAATTGGGGTTAATGATTAATTAGTATGATGTCATTCACTTTTTGTCAGGTAGATAAGTGGCAACGTCAGACCGCTAAATTATTTTATATATGGAAGGAAAAAAAGAGGAAGCCAAAGTCCAATGTGAGTGCAAGGGTAAATTTGTTGTTCACTCTTCACACCACCCCATCTTTTCAGTGGCCCCATCTCATTTCTAAATTCTTCATTCAGTGAACACTCATAAATAGACAAATGGATGGAATAAATTCTTCTGTCCTCTAATCATATATAATATATAAATATATATATGTATGTGTATGTGTATACGTATTTATGGCAATATTGACTTTCACTATTATGCAGTTGGGCTATAGTTGCTTGATTTCTTTCTTTCTTTTTTTTCCATCCATTTGGAATCTAGTGCTCTTTGTTTTATTTACATTTGGGTCTCCTTACCTTTTCTAGATCATGTTAATATAAGGATAATTAATTCAATTTACCACTTAAGATACCATAACATTCAGAATATAAATCTAACTATGTATCCTAAGGAATCTCAACTTATTACATCCTTTTTAAGTTTAGATTGCATCAAATGATGCGTCAATCAAATGGTTTTGCTTTCGAGAAGCTGCACAAATTCTAGTATCAGAAGCTCACTAGTTATTATGGGAGTATTCCCATCTGTGAGTCGTGCTATTCCATTCTATTTTTTTTTTTATTTAGCTACTTTTGCTGATCTAAAGTTTCCAAATATAGAAAATACTCAAGAGAAGTTAATGCCAAATCACACACAAAAAATGTAATTATCTTCAATGTCAGTATTTGTAAAAAATGAAAAACGTAATGTAATTACATCTATAAATTATCACAGCACCAAAAGCACTAAACCTAGTAAAGAATGAGTACTGTTTTTTTGGGGCTTGAAAAGGAATGAGTACTTCACGGCCCACATTTCCAGTGGTTCATGTCAATTAAGAAAACGTAATACATTATACTATTAGTTGTGCTATTCCATTCTATTTTTTTTATTTAGTTACTTTTGCTGATATAAAGTTTCCTAAAACACAAAACCCCAGTAGTTTTATAATTCAATCTACCTCTTCGAATTAAACACCAAAGCACATTTAGTTAGCTTTTACTGAACAAAACAAGTCTTCTTTTTGCTTCAATCAAAAACCGGTTGCGCACGCAAGGACTACGAAATTCATGAGGAACTTACTTGCTAGACCTCGCCTTTCTTGAACATGAGATCTCAACGGTTCAGCACCCAACCAACTCCTTGGTTTTAAATATGAATGGACATTCACCGGAATAAATCTAGCTCTCTAATTCATTCAAAGGCGGGTTATTTGTACTAAGAAGAGCAAATGTGGTATTTGGGATAAAAGTGGAACGTCAAATTAGGTAATGCTCTTTATGTTCTTGCCGTAACTATTGAAGATGAGTTACTGTAGTATATAAAAAGTGCAAAGACCATGAAAGGGGCCTAGGATAACTTGGCAGCACTGTTCGCAAGGACCAATGATGCCAGGTTACAACGATTGGAGAATTAGCTCCTCTCAACTTCACAAGAAAATGTGATAGTAAGTCAATACTTTTTCAAAGTTAAATCTATTTGTGAAGAAATTTTAAAGTTAGATCCTCATAATGCCATTTTTGAGACAAGGATGAGAAGAATAATAATTCACGGGTTAAGGCTGGAGTATAATAGTATTGTTACAACCACCCGTGGATGGGCAAATGAGCCAACGTTGATCGAGTTGGAAAATATATTAGCCAATCAAGAGGCCTTAGATAGATAAATGCCTAAGATCTCAATTAAAGAAGATGAAAGTTCCCTCTTTAGTAATAAGAGAGGGCTTAAGGGCAAGAGTAGATATGATGATGGCACTAAAGATTGCAAATGGAGGGTCGTGGAAATTGGAAGAGGCAACAAGAATGGAGAAGCACTCAGCCAGGAGGAGCTCGTTGAGATCACAATGATAGCGATGATGAAGACAAGAACAACAGAAGATGTAGCAAACGGTGCTACATTTGTGGCAAGGTAGGACATATTGTTGGAGTTTGTTGGAACAGGCAAGAAGGAGATGCCATCACTTCTTGCAAGAAGGAGAGTGAAAGCGAAGAAGAATGAGACTTTCAAGTGCTTGTTGCATTGAAGGATCGAGAAAATTTGGCAACCGCTTGTATAGTTGAGTCAAATGATTCAACAATTCTTGTCATGTCCTTGAAGAAGAGCAAGCCAAGGGAGAACTCAAAGAAGCAACTAATGACACTAATAAGGACTTGTGAGAAGGAATTGCAAGAGATGCGGGAGATGATAAAGAAGCTGAGAGTGGAAAACGTGAAGATGGAAAAGATGTTGAAAATGAGAGATAAAATGCTCAAGGAAAAAGAAAGGAGCTAGAGAAGTTCTTATGTGAGTTTAAGAAGTTGCATAAGCTTAAGGAAGTCAAGCCCACTATGATGTTTTCAATTGGTCAAACTAGGAGAGACAATAAACACATGAAGGAGAAAAAGAAAGGTTTCTTTGAGAAAAGGGGGCCATCTCAATCTTATATCCCACGATGGGAGGATCGATGGAATAAAATCAAGGAGAAGAAATCCTTTGAGAAAAAAGGATCAAGATGTCTCCATTGAAGTGCTTTGTATGGGACTAAATCTGTTGAAGCATGAAATGAAACTCGCGAATGAGAGGATCGATCAAATAAGTTCTAATCTCAAAATTCTTACAGGAGATATGTCGAAGACGAAAGACTGAATTGAGTGAGAAGAAGGAAAATGAGACTAAAGCACAAGCTGAATTGACACTGCAAAAACCCAAGCTTCATGAAACCCGATGGAAAGTCACAACGGGAGAAGCAACTGAAGATAGAACCATAGAGCCATCCACATATGAGAAAACTTCGCAAGGTGCAGAATGGAAGAAGACAGTTAAAGAGTTTGAAAGCAATATTGGCACGACTACTATATCTAAATTAAGAGAGAGTTGTCGGTGAAGGGGAGTGTTGGATCAATCACCGCGTCTCTCTAGATTATTCTTCATCTTGACAAGTTCGGCCATCTCTCTCTCTCCCCTTAGAATTTTCTAGTAAATGCTACTAGACTCTAGGTTGTTTGTGGTAGGTAGAGCTTGTGGCTATAAATTGTCCAATATGAAAGATGGAAGCAAAAATCTCCCTCGTGTCAAAAATAATTTGTTGTGAGAGTCGGTGGATGAAGGCTATAAATAGCCTAGCCTCATCCACCTGAGTTCACGCCTCAAATAGAAGGACAGGGGTCTTGTGTAGTAAGTGGTCTTCAAGTGTGGTGTGTAGAGTGTGCTGAGTATGTGTGAGAAGTGAGTGATAGTGGTGTATGTAGCATGTTTAGTGAGAGGCGTGAGTGTGAGAGTCTATCGTGTGCTTAATAAGAGTGGTGTAATTAAATGATTTTGTAATATTAATAAAGTGTCTATTATAGTCACGCTTTTGCAACTCAACATGCGGTTTGGTATTATATTTGTTATGAGTAAAGTTATAGCTGTTCTAAAAAGTGTTACTTCTTTAGCTTTAATGAATCAATAACACTAAATGAAAATATTTTGGGAGGTATCTATTTAATATCAATCTTAATAGTAAACACTAATCTTTTGACATGCCGCACCTTTCAAGTAAGACATTAATCAATGGTCTTAAAAGGAAGAAAACATTACAAAAAAAATGGTCTAGCAAGAGGCCTTCACTTTGCATACAACTAAAATATTACGGGTTGCAAGTACAATGCATTCTTTTGAATGTACTCGATTAAAGTTTTCTCGTGGTCACTTTACAAAAATAAATAGAAAAGTGAATAATAATTTAGAACGATTTGTCGGTGATGCAGGTGTTGATTTTGGAGGAACAAAGTTACCCTACGTTAAACAAAAAAAGAAAGGAAGAAAGGGCAATTGATTGAGCTAGATACGCTCAATAGCAAATAATTAAATGAACGAATAAACAAATAAAGAAAGGAACACAGCATGTGACTCACGGGGTAATTGTTCATCAGAAGCATCGGGTCAAAAAGCAATGAAAAAAATATTTAGAGTTTGGGACCATAATTAACCATGTTCACCAATTAGAACTTCGGTGATTTCATACCTAAGGCTAGGAAAGTTGAGGGGTATCCTAACATTAAAGTTTGTGTGATTAATGCATATGCGAACAACCCCTTTTATAAAAATTGAAAAATGTTAAAAGAGAAATCCTGGGTATTTGACAATTTGTCGAGTCTTATTAAATATACTTTGAAAACCCCTCAATGAATATGTTTTTGGTCGATTTCTAAACTCTCTTGAAAATTATGATATCCACTTTTAATTAGCATTATTAATACCATGGGGCTGTTAATAAGATGCTAAAATATTTTTGAAAAATCAACTTTTTGCTCGCCCAAAATATGCTCTTGGACACAACTAAATTGATTTTTCAAAATAATCCTTTATGAGGCAGAAAAAAGAATTGTGGGAAGGCGTGATGGCATTGATCATAGCTGATAAGCAATTAAAGGCATGAGGCTGAAAGTGGCGCTTATTTTCTCTTTTAGCAAGCAGTGCAGTGAAATAAAGCGAAGTGCATCATTGGGAGTCAAAGTGGCTAGGACCCACAAACCATTTTTACTGTAGAAATAAATTCTTACTATCAATGGCATTTCTTGAACGACAAAATCTTTTGCAAAAATTTTAATTTCTTTGGGACAACATTTAGCAATTGGCACAAACTTGATGTTTTCGTAGTTCGCTTGTGTTGAAATTTGATTGGTTCTTGAATTACTTATGCATGAAAATGCTAACTATATGTTTCCCAAAATTATATTATTATTACACGTTATTCAGATATTTTTGTCTGATGTGCTTGCATATATAATTATGCATGACATAAATACGACTAATTCTTTAGAGATCAATTTTCATTATACATATATATATTTGTGGCATACGGTCATGTAGATCACTATAGCAATATCATATATTGAACTGAAAGCTACATAATTGAAATTACGGAGCTAGTCCATTCTCGGATTTTTTTTTTTGATATAAGCCGATTCTATTAAAAATAAGGGACAATGACTTCAACCTTTTTGTCTCATTTTAAAAATGAAGAGGGTAGTTGAAAATTGAGATGGAGCGATATACATGCAGTTAGATTATACATAGGTTGTAAATATCCTCTTATATAATTGAAGTTATATAGTAAGAAGAATTAACATCAGCCAGTGCTATGTGCATGTTCATGGCACTACAACTATCATTACATACGTAATAACTTCCACACATAGCTTGATTTAGGAAATAGTGGGCGTGCCGCGTGAGTTACCAAGGGAACTTTTTAGTTAAAGGCTTTTTAGATTAAAAAAAAAAGTTAAGAGAGAGACCATAAATTATAATCTCTTCCATAATAGCGGCGATAAATCCGATCTATGCCAATTTCGAAAAATCATTACACATTCATCATTAAACAAGCAACATGTATGTTTGTGGTTAGTTGACTATCGGAATTCTTTCATTTGCTGATCATATGAGAGTGAATGGGTAACTTTTTTTTTTACACCAATGGTGAACCTAAAAATTCATAAATAATTCAGTTAGTCTCACTTATTTTTTTTAATTGACTAATTATTTGAATGATACAATGGACCATTCTTAAAAATATTTTTCAAATCATTCATTTTTCGCAAAATAAATGGTAGCTTGAAAATAAGAATACCACTTAGACTAATATTATATGATATAGTTTTGGTCCTCCAAAAAAAAAATGTTTTGGGGTGTTTGATTTTCGCTCTTAGAATTTTTCTATACATCACTCTAAATTCACTCTCGTCTCAGATTTCATATATAATGAAAATAACAAAAGTAACCAAGTCATGGGTTCTTTGTTTTACCTCCATTTTGCTTGCGAGTTGCCTGGGCAGGTTTAGCAGCGCCCAGGAGTTGGAAAGAGAAAAAAAAATTTATTTTTTCAAAATAAATAAAAATAAAATTCTTTGATTTTTTTTTTTTTTTGAAATAAATAAAAAAATAAAATTCACTGTAATTCAGATATTCATCTTTTCTATTTGGGAAAAAAGATAGAGAGAGAAAAAAGGGGAAGTGGGCGAGGGATAAATCCAGAATTTCGACGGAAATGAATTAAACGTCCGTTTAAGCTGACCGTTTGTCAGCGGCATGATTGAGAAGAGCGTTTTTTTTACCACGTACGCTTTGTCGTTTTGTGGTGACTCCCCTTAAAAAAAAAAAAAGGCCTTTTTCATTTAAGTTTTCCAAAAGCAAAAAGAAAAAAGAAATACCAAAAAATGGAAATCTCCCTTGCTTCCCTCTCACGTACGGTTTGTCGTTTTGCGATGACTCACCCTTCTAAATCTTTTTCATTTAATTTCTCAAAAAGAGAGAAAAAATATCGAAAAATAAAATCTAACTCTCTCTCTCTCTAAAAAGACTGAACCCCACTTTATTTTTTAAGGCCTTTATTGTCCCACCGACCCGAATTTCTCTCTGGTTCGGCCACGTGGGCATGCACCAAAGAGTTTTTGCCAATTTCTTAATTTTCCATTATGTAAATGAAAGATAATATATATATATATATATATATGTACACACGCGTATAATCAATGGATATGGAGGTAACGGACATGGGTTTTTGATGAAAATTTTTTCATGGTGTCGATGTTGTTTCATCGCGTCTTTGAAAAGCAGAAGTCGTCCGGCTATCTCCTTGGAATTTATTTAATCGAAATGGGTTTCTTCTCGCTATGGAATTGGACATGAAAGAAGAAAATCCCGATATCAGAAGAGGGAAAGAGAAGTTGAAATAGGGAAACTCGACTAGCAAAAGCAATTAGATGGCAAAGAGATGGACCGTGGCTTTTTTAATTATTACAGAGATGGCTTTGTAAGGATACAGACACGCGTAGTCCTGTAGTCCAACGACGGTGCATTGCACGCACATACGAAATGAATGAACAGATGGGGAAAGGGGGAGAGAGAGAGAGGAGTATATGACAAGCTCGCTGGTTCGCTGAATGTGAGGCATATTTCGGGGAGAGAGAGAGGGAGAGAGAGAGAGGGAGAGGCAGGGAGGGTAGTACAAGTGTATCCACGAGCACAAGAACTTGACAAGAACTCGTTTTTAGCTGCATTTGGGTCTTCTTGTTCATCTTCCTCGTTCTTCTTCTCTCTGGATAGTATCATCTCTGGAGAAGTTCCTGGAGGAAGGACAAAAGAAAAACGCAGAATACCCAGGTGGGTTTTTTTTTTTCGCTGTCTCTTTGCTCTATTCCCTTTTATTTTACAGATTATGCTACAGATTTTCTTGGAATGTCCAGATGAATGATCGAAGGTCTCTGTTAGAGTGCATGAGGTGTGAAGTTTTTGGTGTTCGTTGGCAGCTCTTGTTTGCCTTTCTTCTTTCACTTTCATCCTGGTTAATGTCTTTTGCTGCAATGTTGTTCTTAGATTTCTCTCATAGCTATATGGAAATGACTGAGTTGGTGTGAGTTTAATCTAGAGTGTATCGTTTTTGTTTTTGTTCTTTTTGTGGGTTTGATCTTTTCTACCTTCAAAGCCATGTACTATTTGGGGGAATAAACAGGAGAAAAACATCAGAGTTCTTCCATTTGATGTGGATCGAAACTTTTGACCATCTTTTTATGTAATTTCAGACTGAAATGGTCGTTTTAATTTATCTATTGCATGGTTTCGATTGTCTCACTTCTTCTTCAACCCCTTCACTGTCATGTGCGGATGAGGTTTTTATGGTGATTCAAGGTGGATTTTCCCCCGTTGAGGTTTCTTTAGCCCGCCCTTTTCCATTACTAATGTGGCCGAAAGGGGGAAAATACTCTCTCTCTCTCTCTCTCTCTCTCTCAATGCCCAATGACTCACTTATTCAAACACATTTCATCATGATGCAGCTAATCTTTCTTGGCGATTTGAAGCAGTGGGACTTTTTGAGACATTTTTTGGGAAAATGCTGGGAAAAAGGGCCAGGTCAGTGCTGAAAGATCGCCAGATGGCTCAAAGAACAGTTGCTAATCCTGATTGTGAGCTTAATTTGAATTCTAAAAGCAATACCTTATTCAATCTCCCTGGCCTTTTTGTGGGATTGACCCCTAAGAGACTATCAGACTCTGAATCAGCCAATAGTCCTACCTCTCCTCTTGATTTCAAGGCATTCTCAACTCTGACCAACCCTAACAAGTCCCCTAAATCACCACAACACAAAAAAATTTGGGATCGCGACAAAGTGGGCTTAAGCATTGTAGATTCTCTTGATGATCATGCTAAAGCATTGCCTGGAAAAGTTCATCAGCCATCAAATAACAAGACCTTTCTTCACGGTCTCCAGATGAAGCCTAAAATCTGAACTTTGACATAGATACTCGTCCCGTTGAAGCAGCTAAGTCGCTGCCAAAGAATTATGCATTCTCTCATACCCACTTGAAATCTCCCCTCCGTAATACTAACTCCAATGTCGTTTTTGAGATTGGAGTGGACCTTCAAGATACCGGACCTTTTGGGAAAACCCGGTCGTGTTCTCTGAATTCTTGCACTATTGTGAATTCTTCTTCCGAATTGAGCAAATCAAATCCAAAATCAAACAACTTCTTCCGTGCTGACCAGAGTTCCTTGTTGGTGTCACCTGGCTCTGGAAATGGAATCAATGGACTCATTGCTTCTCTCCCGAAGAACGAGATTGAGCTCTCTGAGGACTATACATGTATAACCTTACATGGCCCTAACAAGAAGACAACCCACATTTTCGGTGACTGTATTTTGGAATGCCAATCTAATGGAACAATGGATATTCATGGGACCAGTCAGAACAATCGGCTGAGTTCACTGAGTAAGACTTCTGAAGCTCTGGCATTGTATCCATCAGACATCTTCTTGAGCTTCTGCTTCAAATGCAAGAAGATTCTGGAAGAGGGAAAAGATATCTACATGTACAGGTTCGATCATCATACTAACATGCGTTGGGAGCTTTATTTATATATTATGTGATTTCCACTGGCAGTGCTCATGAATTGCTTGAAGTGGTTGCTCGAGCTGATGTACTTTGTCTTTTTTCTTCCATGCAGAGGCGAGAAAGCATTTTGCAGTTCAGAATGCCGTTCAGCAGAGATCAAGATCGACGAGGAAATGGAGAAACCCATGAATACTACTGCTCCCGGGGACTCATCTGATTCATACAATGGCGATGGCAACGTTTTCGAGACCGACCTTGAAGAAACCAAGTAATCGAAGCTGCTTTCCATCGGAGCGTCTCCTCCACCACTAGCCCTCCAGATCGTCCGTTCACAAAGAGCTGTTTCCATGTGCATTTAATCTGCAGCCATGGATGATCATCAATCAAACCCCTTTTTATACATTGCCTCAGCTTTCACTGCTTGGTGCTTCTATACTTGGTGGTATAGGTGGTGGGGAGTCTTCTTTTGGCATTGAGAGATAATTGAGACGTTTGAGTTTTGTTTTCTTTGCTTTTGTTGTTGTCATTTTATTCCAAAGAAAGGGGGTGGTATGCCGGTTTTCATGGCTCCCCAATTTTCTGTCCCTCTAGAGGAATATCAGAGTCCGTGTATGGGCATCCAAATGAACTTGAGCTTTTTGCCTTCAACAATATAAACTTGCTCTTATAGTTTCGTTCACAAATTTGCTTGCAAACTCATGTTTATGAGAGCAAAACTAATCGATCCCAAGATCTTTATAGATGCAAGGATTTCCTTTATTATGGCATTCGATTCAAATGTCGGTGTTTCTTCTTCGTGCATATCTTGGTTGGGATGAACAATTCCACTCCTATCGATGTGCTTCCAGGACGGTCTCCAACATTTGCGGTTTCGCATTATTTAGACGGCCCGCCATCGTCAGACGACAATTAGGGCCTCCGACGGATGGAGTTCTAGTGATCTTAGGCTAACATTTATGAACACGCAACCCACCCAAATTAGGGGTGATCGGTTCTTGATTCAGTCCAATCTCACTCAAGAATTAGATTGCTTGGTCTTGGGAAAGAAAAGGTGGGTTTGGATCCAAATTAGGGGTGATCCGTTCTTGATTCAGTCCGGTCCCACTCAAGAATTAGATTGCTTGGTCTTGAGAAAGAAAAGGTGGGTTTTGCCAAAGATTCATTAGCTGAAAATGCAAGGCTCCGAGGTGGAGAAAAAAAATAAGTTTCTCTTTTTCCTAATTTATTTTAACAGTGTTGTTCTTTATGAAACTAAAAAAATAAAAAATATAGATATACCACCGATTTTAATTTTACAGAACTAGGAACCAAACTGGCATCCCTTGGAACTGTCCAAAACATGTCAATTTTGTCTAAACCACACGGTTTCCGGTTCAGGCGATCCTCTCTGCTCACCCCTAACCAAAATATGCGCGCCAATGCTTGCGTGGTGATGTTCTAGAGAGTTTGCCTAAGGCGAGACCAGAATATATTCCGGCGAAAAGAAGATCGCGACTGGTCTAAGTCGTCACCAACAAGGATCCAGAAGAGTGAATGCGACGCCTACTGGTTCTCAAAACAATTCAAATCCTGTCCCCTCTTGGCCAGGAAGAGAACAAAAGAGCTTTGCGCGTCTCGTTAACATCTCAGATTCTTCTTTATAGCTCGAGACAAAGTTCCACGCCCCAAAAGTCCCGCGACGAAAGAGAAACGGGAAAAGGTAAAGGCAAGCTGAAATTCGCCCGAGGATTCCCTCAGAGAAAGGAAATAAAAGACAGATGAAAGTTTGTCCTGTTTTGAAATCGTCCCGCGTAGGGCCTTCGTCGCGAAACTAGCGGACCATGGTCTGAAAAACTCGGGTCCAAATCAAAAGTCTGAACAATTTTGTCCTGGCCGACGTCGTGGTGGTCCTCGATCTTATATCGACGCGTAAGGCCCCCCTGTTGACGTCTATTTGGTACCCCCCGTTGCAATCTCTTTTGTCCCTCTCGTTTCACCTCGACATTCGTAGCTTTCTCGCTTTATCGCGTACCGAATCTCAAGTCTCAACTTTGCTTTAGTTGAAAAGTATATTGAAAATTCTCAAACTTGTCAACAAAGTATAATTTATTTTGAAAACTCTGAAAAGTGTCATTAAATTCTAAAATTTATCAAAAAATATATATATTAAATTCTAAAATTCATAAAAAAAATAATTAAATTTAAATATTTTAAAAAATATTATGAAAAAATAAACTTTATTTAATCAATTTAATAAATTTTAGAATTTAATTATATTTTTTTTAAAACAAAAATTTTAAAAATTTAAAAATTATATACTTTCATGATAAATTTTAAAATTTAATTATACTTTTTAAAATTTTTAACACTCAATTATACTTTCATCATAAATTTTAGCACTTAATTATATTTTTGAAAATTTTTAAGACTCAATTATATTTTCATTACGAATTTTAAGATTTTTAATACATTTATTTCTAAATTTGCTAAGTAATTCGACAGCATAATTTTCACACACGTCTCTCACACCTTGAAGGTAAAGAAAGGCGAAGATGAGCAAGGCAGCTCGATTTCATATTAATCATTTGCCATTCTACTCGGATAAATATCTAAATGGCTGTTTTCTTTCTGAGCTTCCGAACCGACCAAAGGATCGAAGAAACAATAGCGTCCTCAAGAGAGATTATATCATCGTGCACTCAATCCCTTGAGGGCCAAGCATTTTTTGCAGTGTCGCCCACGGGATTCCCTCCTAAGTTTACGTACTGCTCAGATGATATACTGCTAACACTGCAGCTATACCGTTTGCTAGATAAAGAACACTGAAAAGAAATGAGGAAAGCTAGCGAACCGAAAAGCCGCAATAAGAAGAGCAGAAGAGCAACTGCACATTCCTTCATTTCCATGATTTGAATAAACAAACCCAGGATAAGATTTTGGAGAGGACAAGAAAAAGGAAGGTCGAGACCCCCTCGAGTTTCAAGAACTACACATCCTTCATTTCCATGAATTGAATAAACAAACCGAGGAATAGATTTTGGAGAGGACAAGAAGAAGAAGGAAGGTCGAGACCCCACTCGAGTTTCAATCGCTTGATCATTTTGCATGTCTAGCACACCTCACAAGCGACCCAACTCGATGGTCGTCCCAACTATACAGCCTGCTGTAAGGACATTGGTAAACATCACAATTCCTTTTTGAGTCCCAGCCACAAGGTCAGCCACGTGTTTGGCGAGTATTATAGGACTTGCAATGGGCGCATTTCTGAGCGACTACATGGAATTGGACCTGAGACGTTTTCCCGCAGTCGTTGCAGAGGATCCAAACCTGTTGAACAGCAAACAAACTTTCAGCTTCAGCAGCGGTTCTTCACTAACCACGGAACTTGACTAACATAACCTAAAGAAGGAATAGATAAAATATAACAGTCCTCCTACACCCACCATTTTGTTTTGATAAGGCTCTGGCATTGGCGTGGCTGCAATCTCCATGTCGAATTTCTCCCAAACCTTTGACATATCACATACAGACTTCGAGCAGATTGGGCAGGCATACCTATTGCAATAATCACCAAATTAAATCCTGTATGAAGAAAAGTTAAGCACGAGAACTTATGTCCATGAAAAACCTCGAGATACTCACTGGTGATGGTCTCTCATCTCTTTTAAGCAGTTCTTATGAATTGTGTGCCCGCAAGGCAAGACTGTCACGTCATTTCTCGAATCAAATAGAAACTGCACATCACCATTTCCACAACTTTCAATATATACATCCATTGCAATGCACACATAATAACCATTAAATCACAGAGCTTTACCTCAAAGCAAACAGGACAATCATGATGCATCGCTCCTTCCACGCAAGGATGGCTGTTTTTCAGCAAGATTGAATAGCAGCAACCTGTACAGCATGACAAACAGTGAGGCAGGTTAACTTCCGTTCTTTCCATTACTATTTATGCTGGCGCAAACACAGGGTAACTGAAGCTCACCACACTTGTAACAGTGAAAGAAATTCTCTCGTCCTCCAATTCTGAGAAAGAAAATACAGTTAGACATGTACAAATGTGCAACATCATCAATGACAAAGAAAGATGAGAGGAACACCCAAGAGGGGGAGCTTTGTGTAAATTGACATAGAAATTCCTAGAAACCAATAATCTTCTCCAAGGGTGATGATTGACAGAAAATGAGACACATCTACAAATTTCATCTAACATCCTAAAACTACTAGTTCGGTCATTGACTCATATCATATCTAGTCATCTAGCTGTTATTTGTGAAAAAAATTTAGGTAATCTTGAAACATGACATCTTCCATCTACTCTGACCGATCTCCTTGCGCCACGTGTTCATGACCTTATTTTCTCACAAATACTAACACTGCCCAACCAGAGATTGAATTGGTAAACAGTGATGTGCATTGAGACACCAAAAAACTCCCATTATTCACATGGATAATTGCTTTGACACTGTTGAATATTAATGATAACGGTTGCCATACCTGCAAATGCCACATCCATTGCAATGATACTGCTTTTTGGATGTCTGCAGAAAAAAATAAAGTAAGATGTCAGGTCCATGTGATCATATTGTCTTCCACTGCAGGATATAACACCTCACACTTTCGATAATCTGTAAAATGCACATAAGAAACTTCCTTTTCACATGCTTGCCCATTATAAAGCATTTTTATGCTATTTGCTAGGGGGAGCGGGAAGAAAGAGACTACTTCAGAGAGAGAGAGAGAGAGACCAATGTCACTGTCCTAAATTGAGCAGCCAGATAAGAAAAAGATTTGACTCACATCATCATCGAAAAGCTTACAAGTCCCACAAAAGTACTTGCCCATGCAAACACCACAGTTAATGCACACCTGCCGGACCTGTCAACATGGGAACCAAAGGTTGAGAATCAACATCTGCAAAACCTAAAATATTGATGGCCAAACATGATACTGCGCTGTAGCTTATTCTTGGCTATCTTTCTAAACAACTTCACATTTTCACCTCCTTTGCATAGCTCTTAGTGCAACCAAAACTGGTAATGAAGGAAAGAATATTTAAACTTACCTCTTGTTCAGTACCACAGAGTGAACATACAACCTGAAACCAAAAAAAGGTAGGTAAGTGGGACCATCAAGTAATAAGCGAGTCTTTAAACATGCTAGAAATTACATCGCATCCACCTGTTGAACTTGATGGCGAGGCAACTCATGTCGCTGCTTTTGGTTTACATTGATATTATTCTGCACGTAAGAGAACAGTAAGTCGCGTTATGGTGAGAATGTCCATAGGTAGAATGTCAAAGAATAAAATACTTGTCCGATTTAGCAAACTCAACTACTTATCCGAACACAATCAACATGGCGACATTCATTTATGATGCAAAGAAACTCTGATGCCATTAATAAGTCAATTAACTTCTAGAGAATATCAGTGGCAACTTCTACGCATATCTGTCACGCAATAATGGCAAACTGCACAAATCACAATATAAGGGCACACACTTCAAAGTTAACATCAGGTTAGAATGCAGTCTCATTCCAAGATAACTCATGTCACTAGAGCCCAAAATCTACAAGCAGATGAAGCGGTACCTAAATTTGGTTAACAATCATTCCCTAGCATATGGCAAGTGAAAACTTAATCAACTAACCTTACTCTAAAGTATCTCCTAGATATCTAGTGACCCTCCTCATGTCATAATAAAAGATGTTATCAAGCATACTTAAGTCTATGAGGGGCACAAGGAATCACCTTTGCATCATTATGACAGTGACGGCAATCAAAAATCTCGTTGCAACAGGGGGCTCTAATGCGGCACCTTCTATGGTAATGAGGACATCTGCAACAGTAGCAACTTTGATATTAACTGAAAGTTGACAGGAATTAAACTTGAAGTAATATTGCTCAAGAAAGAGCTGAGACATTACCCATACTGCATATGCCCACTCTCTAGCAGCTTGGTAGCGCTTGCATCATCTTTAGATGTTTCAATAGGCATCTGCTCCCCATTCATCTGCTGAAGGACTGCGAACTCATTGTCCATCTGGCTCTCTTTATAGGAGGCGTGCTGAAGGTTTTCCGCATCAAAATGTTGAAACCCTGGCCCTTCAACGGCTACCCCACCCATTTTAATTTGACTCTGCTGAGACTACCAACTACCTAGAAGCTAGAAACACCTGCAGATATGAGCAAACTTAGCGACATTCCATAACCTCCTAAGAATTTTACTTGGCCAGTCAAGCAAGGAGACACTGCAACATTGATTTCTTCTACAAGGCTCAAGACCATTTGATATCGGCAACAAGACAGTCCAATGCACGTTGAACAGCTCCGATCAGCAGTGCTCCGACAGAAGGAATCATCGAAACAAGCAGATCTAAAAAACCCCACATAATAATATAAGTGAAGCATTGAGGAACTCCAGGGCATCCAGCAGTGGATAATAAGGAATTGTGTGTCATGATCACTGATTCCTTGAAGTCTGGAACAGACTATACCAGAAACGACCACGAACGAGCCAATCTCTGGTGAAAGCCAACAAAATCACACGATTAACTGCTCTTGAACGTAGTAAGATAACAGAATATGTTTAAAGATTGAAGGATCAAGCTGGTCCATTAAGGATATACCTCCTTCTGCAATTCTGCTTGAAGCTTTCTTTGAGAACTGCTAATAGCTCAAGCCTTAGACTTTTGACTGTATTGAAACTTGTTTTACTTTTGCAGTCAGAAGGCTCTCCCAACTAAACAAATACCCTCAAGTTGTCTTAATGATTCCACACATGCCAGCAGAACCACATATTGTATGACTTCTGAAGACGGACATCAATGTCCATAAGTAAAAGCCTTCACGAAGAAGGTATTTACTCAGGTTAATTGACCAACTATTCTGTCCATTCTGACCTCTGGCTTTAAGGGGCCCTTCAGTATCCAAGCAACACCTAATCTTACACATCACTTATAGTCCCTCAAAATTTGATTTAACATTCCACACGTTACAAGAGTGAACACATTACAAATTGATTTTGCCAATTCTAGTCCAATATTTCTCATTTCATGCGGTATGCATGAATCAAGTTCCTGGGCTCAGTTGGAAGGAGGCATTGAGAGAGTGCGAGGAATAATGTCTTGTTTTTAAAGTCTAGAATCACAAATGAAACCCCACTAGACAGAATCATAGCTCACATCTGACGAATTTTGCCTAAAATTTATGAAGCAACCGCTTCATTTCAGTTTCATGGAACAATTAAATCCTGCCATTGCTCTAGCGGACAAGCTGCTTTAGAGCAACAAACTAATCCACCTCCAATCACCTCGAATGCTATTTCAGTAATCTCCTTCCACTAGCAATTATCAATAATGCCTACACTATCATGGGAAGGTAGCCTACATAAACCAGCGAGACTCAAAAGTCTATCTCTCTCTCTCTCCTCCGTGCCATGTTCTACCATCTTGATTAAACATAACTAAGAAATCCTATGATCATTCAACCGCATCAGAAATCAAGAAAAGTCAGCAAGAGCAGATTAACATCTACAACGGCACCATCAAACGCCGGCACCCATAACTCCGCAAGGAGTCCGTTTCAAGATCCTATCAACCGCGTCAGAAATCAAGAAAAGTCAGCAAGCGGTATCGCCTCAATGCCGCCGATCCATCCTCGTTCCCCCGCCTCCACACGGCAGGGACAAAACCCAGAATCGGTTCCCATAAAGAAAGAAAAAACGAAAGAGTAAAGAGAAATTTCAACGCGAAGCACCACCTTACCTCCCGCCTAAAGAGGGCTAGAGGTTAGCTAACGAAACGCACGCACGCACGCACGCAAAGCAGCAGAGAACGCGAAAGCAGAAGCTGGGTTTAACTAACGGTACGAGGGCTCTTTCGGGGAACAACGAACTTTCGAAATCCGAACTCCGCCCGATCCTCCGGCCAAAGCGACGACGTAGCCCGCGGCTGAAGCTCTGATTTACTGAGTGATGGGAGGGATTTTCTCGTATTCTTGTGCAGAATTCTTCCTTCCGGCGACGGAGATGGTCAGTGATGAGAGAAAGCGAGAGGGAGCTCGCAATTTATAGAGAGAGAGAGAGAGAGAGAAATTTGACGCGCACAGGAGGAGGGTTCCAGAGAGTTCGGATTTGGGTCAGGTGGGGACGTTCGTGGAAAATGAAGGGAAAGCAGACAAGGGAAGATGGAGTCGACTGCAAGAATGACGTGTGAAGATAGAGATCGGACAGGTGCGGTGGCGTGTCAGAAGGCGACCTCGCGTCGGATTGGACGGTGCCGTACCGTGAACCGGGTCATAGATAGTGAAACGCCCTACTTTTGCAATATAAATTGATTATTTGGATTCAAGTTATGACTTCTACTTTTTTTTTTCTTTTCTTTGTTTTGCTCGGACAAGTTATGCCTTTTGGACATTAAGGCATTGCTGGTTCTTTACTTTGTTTTGTTTCGAATTATTCAATTAGGTCTCTGAATTTCGTTTTTTTGGGATTGGGGTCTTAAATTTATTATGTGCTTTTTATTTGAATTGGTCATTCCGTCAATATGAATACAAAAGTACTAATGTGGATTGATGTATTAACGCAATATCAACACCAAATGAATAAATGGTACTTACGGGTTTGCCAAGGCCAAATCTAGCCTAGGGACTTGACTATGGATTGCCAAAGTTGCTCAATACCCTCTACAAGCCGCTGTTGAGGTCTCGCAGCCCCTAGCTAGTAATGGTTGCTAGGGGTGTCAAAAACCGAATCAAAAATCGAACCGAAAAATTCAAGTTTTTTCGATTCGGTTTTCATTTGTTCGATTACTTCATTAAAAACAAAAAAAAAATTATCGGTTAACCGAACCGAATCAAACCAACAAATCAATAAGAGCTTTATTTATTGGAAATGAAAAATATATACAACAGAAAAAAATGAAAAAAAAAAACAAATGCAAAAACAAAAACTAAAAGTTGAAAACCGAAAACTAAACCGAACCAAACCAATATTTCGATTCGGTTCGTATTCGGTTCGGCCTCATTCGGTTCGGTTTGGAAGTTTTTACTATGGTTGATTCGGTTTAGTTCGATTTTTCAAAAAAACCGAACCGTTGATACCTCTAGTGCTAGTGGTTGTGCACTCTGCCTCCTTTTTCTGTCTCTTCCATTTTTCATATTTCCTTTTTACTTAATTTAAATCTTTATATTTCTTTTTTCTTCATTATTTCTTCATTATCTAAATATCACATAAAAGTCACATCCACATTTCCATTCATAATTTTGATGGAACAATCGGCTTGAGTATAAAGTTTATGGACCCAATTGAAATAAATAAATATTTCAAAAACATAATTGAACAATTTGACAAGATTTAAAAATCTACATTGTTTTTATCTCAATAATTAAATATGTCATATCCATCGATTCAACATATTTATGTACATAAAAGACAAGTATATATAAATTGAAACTCTTTTTTAATAAAGCCAGTAATACTATGCAAAAATGCTTTTTTTTTGTCAGAATGCAAAAATGCTTATTTAGTTTGAATTTTCAACGCAATGATTTGTCTCTTATTAAATCATTTCTTTCCTTTTTACCCATTCAAATCGTGGGAAGACTTGGAAGTCGTTTCATAATTGTCCAAGTAACCGGTTCTTCATGCTTGCACTATTGGGTTAGAAAAAAAAAAAATTAAAAAAATGGGGGCACCGTCGAATTGGAGCGAATAATTGGCGCTAAATGGATAAGGTCAACGTAATCACGCGGCTAAGAACGATGTCGTCGGAGCTCATCACTCCAACGGGCTGCATTTCGACACGTGTCGAGAGAGTATCATTTTGGCGGGGCCTATGGTCCCCCGACACGTGTAGTGGCGGCCCCGGAACGGTCAAGAGTAGGGATTTTCTCGGAAGGGGACAGGGACCGTCGAGAATCTAGAAGGATACTATTAAAGAAAAAAATCTGCCCCCAAGTGTAATATCCACCAAAAGCTAGATTTGACAATAATATCATTATTAACATAAGTGGAAGAGTGACGTGGCATCGTTTCGGGTTCAACCTCTTGATACAATCACACGTCATTTTATGGCAGATTTTTTTGTGCTCTTGCAGCAATAGAGAAGACTCGCGAGGTAGGACCTCAAATGCAGGGGTCCGGGGATGTAGCAGAATAAAAGTACGTGAGGTAACCCTTGAGAAATCTATCCAGAATTTTTTGAATCTATTATGTTTTGAATTTTTCGATTACGTCAATTTTATTCTAAATATATAACTCATTCATTAAACTAATCCTAAATCTTTTAATGAATTGTTAATTTAGTCATTCTAACTAATTTTGATCAGATATTGATGATGTGGTAGCTAGTCGCATTGGTCCTCTTACGTGATGCAATCTACACTAATATGAATAATTTTTTTATTTTAAAAAAATTCTAATTTTTTATTGATATTTTCTTCTTCTTTTTTTTCTTTTTTACACATGACCAATGAAATCACGAAGCTCTCACTAATGGCAGGCAGAGGCGCTCATTAGATCTAGCAAGGGCTCGCAAGCCCTTGTTGTGGCAATGAGGACTTGGGCAAGGTTTGTGACACCATCACCTCACCAAATCTATCAAGGGCATTGCGGCCCTTCCTTGGTTTGGCGAGGGCGTCATAAGCTCTTGCCCTAGCCCTCACCAGGGTTGACAATGGCCTAAGTGAGAGTTGTGATGCCCTCGTTGCGGTTACTGACGGCCTACGCAAGGGTGGTGAAGCCCTTGCTAGCGATGAGCAACCCCGTTGGCCCTTGCTCAGTGGCCGATGGAGGTTGCCAGCTCTCAACCAGTGGTTGGCCCCGCTAGCCATGTGTAAGAAAATGCCGGTATGGGTTGTTACACTAGCAAAGTCCAATTAAAATTATTCATGATGACTAATTTGGTAATTTGTTAAAAGGTTGAGAACTAATTTGGCAAAGCATTTAAAGGACTATAGCTAAATTAATACAATTGAAATATTTAGAACTGAATTGACAGTCGTAAAATAAACATAGGACTTTTTTGCCAATTTTTTTGATACTATGTAGTAGTCATATATAAGGGCAGTGCTACCCTTAACTTTCAAGGGGATTTTGCATAAATTTTCCTAAGTTAATGAAATGTGAACCATAATTTAATTACATACATAATTGGATCTTCGACCAAACTCAATTTTTATGGCGAGTTATATCTGCCTTTGCATCTGAGAAGGTGCTAATCTGCAAACTTATCTAATAACCAAAATGATTTTTCAAAATTTTGAATAACTATAGATGCAAAGGTGCTTTTTAGTTCAAGATGCCGGTCATCTATGTGTTGCGCGAGCACATGTAAAGCTCTTCCTTAAAGATTACCTCTAAAAGTGATACATTTTGCAAGGGATTGATTATTCTCCATATGAAATTTTTTGTCAATCAATCAAATTAACATTAATTAACCCTCGGAATATACATAATGATTAAAGCAAATTTTATCACATGATCTTTCTATTATCGAGGCCTTTTCCCTTTTTATTTAATTGTTGTTTATTATATTTCTTAAAATTTCTTAGGCAAAATTCCAAATAAGGCTTCAAGTACCATTGTTTTTTTAAATAAGGGCATAAAGTAAATCTTATTTCAAATAAGGGTTTGAAATAATCTTATCAGTTTCAAATATGCACTTAAAGTGGTTATGGCTATTTCAAACAAGGGCCTAGCTTTCCTAGCTCACCAGCCAGTAAAAAATTATTGCCGATCAAGGAACTTTTCGCCCAAATACAATTTAAATTTAAATTCAAATTAGATTATTTTTTTTTAAAAAAGGCAAAAATAGAAGTGGGAGGTCCCACCTGTGGCTGCCCCTTATCATCGGTGGGGCAGCAGCTATGGCTGGTGGGGTCATCGGCACTTGGACAAGGGCCAACGACCCTCCCTAACAAGAGGCGAGGGCCAACAGGCCTTTGCTAGAGACGAGAGCCCTCGCTAAGGCACCAACAAACCCCGTTGGCCATTGTCGTTACCCCATCAATAATGGGGTGGCAGCCATAGATGGGAGGGAGCCCTCCTTCCTATGTGCGTTCTATTTTTTTAATTAATTTTTTTGAGTTTGGAAAAAAAAGAAGACAAAAAGTAAAGAAAAAATGAAAATATTTAGAAGACGATATTGCCATTAATCAAACAATGATTTTAGTTCCTTATTTGAAACTGATATGGTTACTCCATACCTTTATTTGAAATAAAATCCACTTTAAATTATTTGAGAAAATGATGGTACTTTAAGTCTTTATTTGGAATAATAATGCCTACTTTAGACTCTTATTTGAGAAAATAAGGGTACATTAGACTATTATTTGGAATTTTCCCAATTTCTTATTTAGTTATATTGGGGTGATTGTATTTGTTAACAAACTCTTATGCGCATATGGTAATTATGATAAAATTTAGAACGATAAAATCGGATATAAGGGAGATATAACCTGGATAAAATTATCCTAATTATTTTATAGAGAATGTGAGATAAATGTGTGTATGATTTTTAACATCCATAAAATTATTTTTCTTGAATGACAATCTCCTTAAATTAACAAAATTAAAATTATATTTCAATATAAATAATATTTGAATTCTAAAATAAGAAATTCAAAACAATAAAAAATAACAATTTAGTTATTTTAATTTAATATTATTTATATATTCGAATTTAATTTAATTTTATAATATAAATTCTAAATATAAATATAAATACATATTTATATTTATTACGTATTTTAGGTATTTTAATATTTTGGGTATATTAGTATATTTACTTTTAATAAAATTTAATTAGAGAATGATGGAAGGGGAAGAAAGAAATAAAAATGAAATTAATTTAAAAAGAGAGGAATAAAATTAAAAAATCAAATAAAAATAAAGTAGGTAAGAGTGTTGTAAGAGATTTTTACCATATTTGTTTATAAATTTTTTTATTCATTTGTATTAATATGCCGCTTTATACTAAATAATATATATAATATGATGTAAATATATCCGACTTTATTACTGTAACTACTAAATAGTGGATATGATATACAAAATACATGGATTTCATATATTGTTTTATTCAATTTTATCCTGATTAGAAATCCGAAAAACCAAATGGAGCCTTACCATTTAAACTAACTATGGTTATATTTGATAGTCTAAATTTGAATTCGGATAGTATTCTCGAAAAGAATCATTGTTCCGTTTGAATTGACAGTTTGCTTTTCATTTGCCGATTCAAAGTAATTCAATTCCATGAGACTTGCAAGTTGTTTCATAATTGGCCAAAGGACTGGTTTCTCGTGCCCGTACTATTGGGTTAAAAAAAAATGAGGGCATCCTCGAAATGGGGGGCATGATTGGCGCTAATGGATAAGGTCATGCGGCTAAGGATGATTTCGTCGGAACTTAGCACTCTAATAAGTTACATTTCGAAACGTGCCAAAAGAGCATCATTTTAGTGGAGCCTGTTGCCCAGCGACACGTGTAGGTCGGCCTGGAAAGGCTAAGAGCAAGGATTTTCTCGGAAGGAGACAGGGACGGTCGAGAATCTAGACGGATACTATTAAAGAAAAGATGTGTCTCCCGATGTAATATCCACCAAAAGCTAGCAAGATTTGACAATGATATTATTGTTATTATTATTGTCAACGTTACGAGTTCAATCGCTTGATACAATCACTTGTCATCATAATGGCAGATTTTTTGTGCTCTCACGACGTAGGACACGAGGTATTACATGGGAAAATTATTCTAAAATCTTAAATTTATTATATGATGATCAATTCAATTTGAAATTTTCTGATTGTGTCAATTTTATTATAAACATTTAACTGATTCGTCAAACTAGTCCTAAGCCTTTCAAAGAATTGTCAGTTTAGTCATTTCAACTAATTTTGATTGGACATTACTAACATGATGATCCAATCAATGCTAGGCGTTTTATATTGTGCGGTTAATATTGACGTGAACAATTTTTTAATTTTTAAAAAATGCTCTAATTTTTTATTGATGTTTTCTTCTCTTTTCATTTTCCTTTTTTTACACATGGCCAACAGCATTGTGCAACCCCTAGGTGAGGCCATGAAGCCCTCACAACGTACTAGATTTGGCAAGGGCTCACAAGCCCTCGCTATGGCAACAAGGGCTTAGGCAAGGGTTATGACGCCCTCGCCTTACCTAATCTATTGAGGGCGTCATGGCCCTCATTGGGTTTGGCAAGGGCATCACAAGCTCTCACCTAGGCCCTTGCTAACACCTAGGCCCTTGCTAACAAAGGCCTAGGCAAAGGCCGTGACACCCTTGCTTGGGTTGGCAACGGCTGTGAACCCTTGCTTGCTGGCAATGAGCAATGGCTCACAAGCCCTTCCCGGCGACCCTAGTGGCCTTTGCTTAGTGGCTAACAGAGGTTGTTAGCTCTTGGCTAGTGGCCGACAACCTCATCGCCGACCATGTGTAAAAAATGGGAGGAAAAAAAGAAAGAAAATAAAATAAAATTTGATAAAAAAAATTGAATTTATTTTTAAAAAATTGTCTACATCAATGCCGTCTATGCCATGTAAGAAGATTAGCACTGGCGAGATTGTCGCGCCAATGACGTCTACTCAAAATTAGCCGGAATAACTAAAGTGACAATTCGTTAAAAGGTTTAAGATTAGTTTGACAAATTGTTTAAATGTTTATAATTAAATTGATACAATTGAAATATTTATGATTGAGTTAATCACCATATGATAAGTTTAGGACTTCTTGAATAATTTTCTCGATATTATGTAGTAGTAAAAAAATTGAGGGTAGTACTATCCGTGAAACTTGGGGATTTTGTTTATTTTTCCCTAATTTAATGAAATGTTTAAGACTGAACTGGCCGTCATAAAACAAGCATGTGACTTTTTTGCCAATTTTTCTGATACTATGTAGTAGTCAAATATAAGGGTAATGCTACCCTTAAAATTCAGGGGGATTTTGCATAATTTTTCTTAAGTTAATGAAATGTGAACCATAATTTAATTACATACATAATTGGATCTTGGACCAAACTCAATTGCAAACTCCCCCCCCCCCTCCCCCCGGGATGCGGCCCAACTACATGTACGTCCTCTCCATGCCCCATATTCTAAAGATTAAGAAAATCTACCACATATAATATAGCAAAAAATAAAGAATATTAAATATGTAGGACCAGCAAAATAGTCCAAGGTTCCTATTGAAGATGACATAGGTGAGAGTAGCTTGCACAAAGAAAGGAGTACCTTGTTATATGATATGATTTGGGCCTAAAAAATTAGTTCTGCAAATTTATTTAAGATAATTTCGTTATATTATATGATTCAGGCCTAAGATAATTTTTTTTTAGGTTTGCATAACTAAAAGATTAGTTCTGCAAGGGATAAAAATGATGCATGAGCCGAAAATGGAGCAAGTTATATCTGCCTATGTATCCGAGAAGGTGCTAATCTGCAAACTTATCTAATAACCAAAATGATTTTTTATATTTATGAATGACTATAGATGCGAAGGCGCTTTTTAGTTCAGGATGCCCGTCATATATGTGTTGCGCGAGCATATGTAAAGCTCTTCCTTAAAGATTACCTCTAAAAGTGACACATTTTGCAAGGGATTGATTATTCTCTATATGAAATTTTTTGTCAATCAATCAAATTAACATTAATTAACCCTCGAAATATACATAACGATTAAAGCAAATTTTGTCACATGATCTTTTTGTTATTGAGGCCTTTTCCCTATTTATTTAGTTGTTTATTATATTCGTTAAGATTTCTTAGGGAAAATTCCAAATAAGACCCAAAGTATCATTGTTTTCTATAAAAAATAAATAAAATGCCATAAAGTGATTCTCATTTCAAATAATTACCTGAAATGATCTTATCAGTCTCAAATAAGACTTGAAGTGGTTATGGCTATTTCAAATAAGAGCCTAGCTTTGCCGACTCGCCAACCAGTAAAAAAATTCTAGCTAGTCAAGGAAATTTTTGCCCAAATACAATTTAAATTTAAATTTAAATTATTAATTTTTTTTTTAAAAAGGGCAAAAATAGAAGTGGGAGGGCCCTCCACCTGTGGCTGCCGCCTTATCACCGATGGGGCAGCGGCTATGGCTAGTGGGGTCATCGGCACTTGGACAAGGGCCAATGACTCTCCCTAACAAGAGGCGAGGCCTAGACAAGAGCTCTCGCCTAGGCACTAATGACCTCACTGGCCATTGTCATTGCCCCATTGGTAATGGGGTGGCAACCACAAACGAGAAGGAGCCTTAGAGGGAGCCCTCCCTCCTATGTGTTCTGTTTTCTTAATTTTTTTTTTTTTTTTTTGAGTTTGGAAAAAAAAACAAAAAAAAAGGAAAATATTTAAAAGACGAAAGTGCCATTCATCAAACAGTGAGTTCAAGAAACTGATATGGCTACTCCATACTCTTAGTTAAAAAGGTAAGGTCTATTTTTCTTATTTAGTTATTCAGGCTATGTTTGGTAATGAGAAAAATGATATTACTTTAAATAAAATCTTTATTTGGAATAAGATAAATGTACTAACATCCATAATAGGAAAATTAATTTTCTTAAAAACAATCTCCTTAAATTAACAACATTAAAATCATATTTCAATATAAATAATATTTGAATTCTAATATAAGAAATTCAAAATAATAAAAATAACCATTTGTAATTTTCCCAATTTTCTTTTTATTTAGTTATATCAAATATAAATATTTTTATATTTATTAATATTTGATAAAATATATTAGTATATTTTTTTGAATAGAGGTATATTAGTATAGTTTAACTTTTAATAAAATTTTATTAGAGAATGATGAAAGGGGAAGAAAGAAATAAAAAAGAAATTAATTTAAAAGAGAGGAAAATATATTTTTACAATATCTATTTATAAGATTTTTTTATTCATTTGTATTAATTGTAATCTAAATAATATACATAAATATATTCGTTTATTATATATGATATAATAAAATATATTGATTTCATATCCTATCATATTCGATTTATCTTCATTAGAAATTAAGATAACTAAGCACAGCCTCACCTCACCTTTTAAAATAACTATGGCCATGTTTGATAATTCGAATTTGAATCTGGATAGTATTCTCAAAAAGAATTATTGTTTAGTTTGAATTGACAGTTTGCCTCTCACGTGCCAATTTTAAGTAATCCAATGCCACGGGACTTGCAAGTTATTTTGTAATTGTCCACGGAACTGGTTTCTCGTGCCCGTACTATTGGGTTAGAAAATTAAAAAAATGAGGGCATTCTCGAAACGGGGGGCATGATTGGCGCTAATGGATAAGGTCACGCGGCTAAGAATCATGTCGTCGGAAGTTATCATTCTAATAGGTTACATTTCGAAACGTGACAAAAGAGCATCATTTTAGTGGAGCCTGTGGCCCAGCGACACGTGTAGGTCGGCCCGGAAAGGTTAAGAGCATGGATTTTCTCGGAAGGAGACAAGGACGGTCGAGAATCTAGACGGATACTATTAAAGAAAAGATGTGTTTCCCAATGTAATATCCACCAAAAGCTAGCAAGATTTGACAATGATATTTTTGTTATTATTATTGTAAGTGGAAGAGTGACGTGGCAACGTTTCGGGTTCGATCGCTTGATAGAATCACTTGTCATTACAATGGCAGATTTTTTGTGCTCTCACAGCAAAAATAGAAGACTCTCGACGTAGGACCCGAAGTCCAGGGTACAAGGGATGTAACAAGATAAAAGTACACGAGATATTACATGGGAAAATTATTCTAAAATTTTTAAATTTATTATACGATGATCAATTCGATTTGAAAATTTTTAATCGTGTCAATTTTATTTTAAACATTTAATCGATTTGTCAAACTAGTCCTAAACCTTTTAAATAATTGCTAGTTTAGTCATTTCGACTAATTTTGACCGGACATCACTAATGTGACAATCCAATCAACGCCAATCATCTTACATAAGACGCGATCAACACTGATCTGGACAATTTTTTAATTTAAAAAAAATGCTCTAATTTTTTATTGATGTTTTCTTTTCTTTTCATTTTTTTCTTTTTTTTTTTTTACATATGGCTGATGGCATCATGCAACCCCTAAGCGAGGCCGCAAAGCCCTCACAAGGAGAGTAGCAACCCTTGCTAGATTTGGCAAGGGCTCACAAGCCCTCACTGTGGCAACGAGGGCTTAGGCAAGGGTCGCGATGCCCTCACCTTACTAGATTTGTCGAGGGTGTCATGGCTCTCACTGGGTTTGGCAAGGGCATCGCAAGCTCTCACTTAGGCCCTCGCTAACAATGGCCTAGGCAAGGGCCGTGACACCCTCACTTAGGTTGGCAATGGTTGCAAAGCCCTTGCTGGCAATGAGCAATGGCTCGCAAGCCCAGCGCCAGTACTAGCCTTTGCTTACTGGCTAACATAGGATGTTAGCTTTTGGCTAGTGGCCAGCAGCCTCATGATGGGCCCATGTGTAAAAAATGGGAGGAAAAAAAGAGAGAAATAAAATAAAATATGATAAAAAATTGAATTTAATTTAAAAAAATGTCTACATCAATGCTGTCTATGCCATGTAGGAAGATTGGCACTAGCAAGACTGTCGCTCCAATGATGTCCAGTCAAAATTAGCCGAAATGACTAAATTGATAATTCGTTAAAAGGTTTAAGATTAGTTTGACAAATTGTTTAAAAGTTTACAACTAAATTGACACAATCAAAATATTTAGGATTGAATTAATCAACGTACAATAAGTTTAGGACTTTTTGAATAATTTTCTCGATATTATGTAGTAGTCAAAAAATTGAGGGCAGTACTACCCGTGAAACTCAGGGGGATTTTGCTTATTTTTCCCTAATTTAATGAAATGCGAACCATAATTACTTACATAATTGGATATTGGACCAAACTTGATTGCCAACTTCCCCCCCTGCATGCGGCCCACCTATATGTATGTCCTCTTCATGTCCCAGATTCTAAAGATTAAGAAACTCTACATCATATAATAGAGCCCAAACTAACAAAATAAATATGTAGCAATCAGTAAAATAGTACAAGGTTTCTATTTAAGATGATGTAGGTGAGAGTAGCCTGCACAGAGAAAGTGGTACCTTGATATATGATATGATTCGGGCCTAAAAAATTAGTTCTGCAATTTGTATCTGCAAATTTATCTAAAATAATTTTGTAATATGATATGATTCGAGCCTAAGAAAATTTTTAACCTGCAAACTTACTTAAAAACCAAAATGATTTTTGAAATTTTTGAATTACTATAGATGCGAAGGCACTCTTTAGTTCATGATGCCCGTCACGTGTGTTGCGCGCGCATACGTAAAGCTCTTCCTTCACGATTACCCTCTAAAAGGGACACAATTTGCAATGGATTGATTATTCTTCATGTAAATTTTTTTGTTAATCAATCAAATTTACATTAATTAACCCTTGAAATATACATAATGATTATAGCAAATTTTGTCACATGATCTTACGAGGCCTTTTCCCTTTTTGTTTAGTTGTTGTTTATTATATTTCTTAAAATTTCTTGTTTAGCTATATCAAAGTGGCTATTTTTACAAACTCTTACCGTTTAATATAATTGTGGCTGTGTTTGGTAGTCCAATTTTGAATATGGATAGGATAACAAATTATCTCATCTGACATTTGGTGATGTTTTCTGAACCGGATAAACTTGGATACATTAAGATAAAATGTCAAATAAGAGATCCAATTTAGGGGATGGGATAAACCCAAATTAGATATAATTAAAAAAAAAAAAACATTGATAGAGTGACACATCGTATATTGTTTTGTCGACAGCATTGCATGAGGACACTACCAAGGATCATCATCACTTTTGACCACAACATGATCATTGTCACCTCACTAGGTCAGTTGTCACCTTTAACCGGCAATAGTATTCTGACAATGTTATGCTAGGTTCGCATAGATCATCCTTTCCACCCCAATTACATACGTCCTTCATGTCGAGCTTAACCTTTCAGGCATGACTCACAAGCCGACTGTTCACCTGTTGGTCGACAAAGAATGGCCAACACACCATTGGCTTCATAGGGACCTTGCTCTCAAGCATTGAGTTCCAATTGATGTGCACCAAGAATGCCACAATGGCACCGTGATGCGAAATCTCCTATCGCGGGCCTTCTTCAGTGATGAAGTCCGGTTGTACAACCCATAGAAAGTGCCTCTCGTTGTTCATGAGGCTGTCCCAGAATTACGCGAGCTCGCATCGGTTGGGAGTTGTCATGCATCGAGATCGACTTTCCGACTAACCAAGTGATTGGAAAGGTTTGAAGCGCTAAGGCGATAGGATTTCAAATATTTTCAAAATTTTTCAAATGTTAAGGATTTGCAAAGAATTTCAATATAATCTTAGGTAGCATAAAATATAGGGAAAATTTCAAATAAGGACTCGGAGTGAATCTATTTTCTCAAATAAGGACCCAAAGTGAACTTTGTGTCAAATAAGGATTCGAAGTGGACACATTATTTCAAATAAGGACCCGAAGTGAATTTTGTATCAAATAAGGACCCGGAATGATCAAGTTAATCTCTATTAAGGATCTTAGCTCATTGGTAGACATTTTCCGAGGGCAATTTTTTCAGAAATTTATGATTGGAAAAAAGGGAAAATTCTAAATTAATTAAGTTTAGGTTATTCATTTAGATGTTTACGTTTTCTTCTTTCTTCTCCCCCGCTGCTCCTCAACCAAATCGCTGCCCGGTCATCGTCACGACTCGATTCTCGTTGCTCCTCGCCTTGCTTGACCGGTGGAGAATTTGGGTCTCCACAAACAAAGAAAGAAGCATTTGGTTTTCTTCTTGTTTTTGAATTCGTGCCTCAACCGACGGAGAATTTGGGTCTTCGACTTTGTGGAGGATGGGTACAAGGAATGGGGAGAATTTCGGTCTTTGACTTCGTAGAGGATGGGTACAAGGAATAGGCAGACCGTAGAAAACCTAAGGTTTTTTTGTTTTTGTTTTTGGATTTGTTAATTGTACCTAGATTTTTTTGGACAAAATTGCCCAAACTCTAGTTGTCGAAAATGTCACATGCTTGATAGCCGACGAATATTTGGCTGACCAACAAGCTTAGGTCATTATTTGGAATTGATTCAACCACTTTGGGTCCTTATTTGAGACAATAGGTCCACTTTAGGTCTTTATCTCGACACAAAGTTTATTCCTGGTCCTTATTTGAGAAAATTGATCTACTTCGGGTCCTTATTTGAAATTTTCCCTAAAATATATAACGGGATATCTTGGCAATCTGGGAAATTTTGAGGATTTCATATCCCTCTTTATCCAATTCTATTCCAATTGAAATTTGGATGACTAAACGCAATCTATAGATATTTATTTTTTCGACTATTAGTATTATATGCAAATTGTTTTTCTTTAATTTTCTATATTTTTCATTTAGCTTACATCGATTAAGGGTAACCGAGAGATTTTTTTTTTTTTAAAAAAAAAAGAGATGAAAAAAATGCTTCTATCTTTTGAAAGTCACGTGCATTGCACAGTCTCATGAAAAAAATTAACGGAGCGTCACCGGTTCTAACAAAATGAAAGTTAAGAGGGTATTAGATAATAGTAGAAAATTTGGGGACTAAAATATACCACCCCAAAGATTCGGAGGGGTTTGGTGGAAGGGGTTATGCTTGCTGGCCAATATTATGTGATGTTGCTAACTATTGGAGAGAAATTCCTCGAGCAGGAGAAATGCTTACTAAACCCTTTTTTCTTTCAATTACGATGGAGCAGCTCAAAATTAAACACGACCACACCAAATTTAGGCTATCCTTGAATTGGGTCATTTGGTCTAATGCATTTGGATTTGGCATGAGGAGTTAGTGAGACTTTGCAAGTGAGGGTGTCTATGGTCGGGGCAGCAATGTTGTCATGCTCAGAGTGCAACATAAATTTCAGGAAGCTACAATCTTCTCCTTAATTGAAAGACAAACTGGGAAGAAGATACATATTGGTATAAATATATTAATAAATGGGCTTTTTGATAAATTAAGGGGCATCTCTATCAATTGTTGATATGCCTTGTCCAGTTATGAGAAAAAAAAGTTACAATAATTGTTGATATTTGAAACTCGTTGGCCCGCTAAAAATTAGTGGCTGTTACCCCATCACTAGTGGGGTGGCAATGATGGTCGGCGAGGTCGTCTAGATGAGGGCTGGTGACCCTTGTCAACAAGAGGTGAGGGTGTGAGACAGGAGCCCTCGCCTCTTGTCGGTGAGGGTGTCAGCCCTCACCTTGGCATTTGTCGGCGATTTCGCTGGCCATCATTGCCACTGCCACCCCACTGATGATGGGGTGGTGGCCACAAATGGGAGTGAGCCCTCCCTCCAGTGTGTGTTCTTTTTTTTTTTTTTTTTAATTAATTTTTTTTGAGTTTGGAAAAAAAGAAAAACGGAAGGGAAATATTTAAAAGATGAAATTGTCATCAATTAAACAACGAGTTGGTCCTTTTTTGAAAAAATGATATCGTTTCAAGTTTTGTCTAAAATAATGTCCATTTCATAACCTTATTTAAAAAAAATGAAGATATCTTAGGTCTTTACTTGGAATTTTCTCAATTTCTTATTTATTTATATTAGAGTGGCTATATTTATTAAATGCTAATAAACTGTTACCGTTTAAAATGATTATGGGTGTGTTTGATAGTTTGAATTTGAATCTAAATAGCGTTTTCAAAAAAATCTTTGTTTAGTTTGAATTGACGATTTGCCTCTCACCATATATCTTTCTTCTTTTTGCCAATTCATGGTAATCGAAATCCATCAGGCTTGCAAGTTGTTTCATAATTGTCCAAGTAACTGGTTTTTCGTGCCCATACTATTGGGTTAGAAAATTAAAAAAATGAGGGCATCGTCGGATTGGGGAGCATGATTAGCGCTAATGGATAAGGTTATCATGTGGCTAAGAATGATGTTGTCGGGGCTTATCATTCTAACGGGTTACATTTCGACATGTGTCAAAAGAGCATCATTTTGGCGGGGCTTGTGGTCCGGCGACACGTGCAGTGTCGGCCCCGGAGCGGTCAAGGACATGGATTTTCTCGGATGGAGACAGGGACGGTCCAGAATCTAGACGGATACCATTAAAGAAAAGACCCGTCTCCCAATGAAATATCCACCAAAAGCTAGCAAGATTTGACAATGATATTATTACTATCGTAAGTGGGACAGTGAAGTGGCATCATTTCGGGTTCAAGCGCTTGATACAAATCATTTGTCGTTTTAATGGCAGATTTTTTGTGCTCTTACAGCAAAATGGAAGACTCGCGAGGTCGGACCTCAGTGGCAGGGTTCAAGGGATGTAAGAAAACAAAAGTACATGAGTTATTTGGTGAGATAGTTGTCTAAAAATTTTAAATTTATTATATAAAAATCAATTTAATTCGAAATTTTTTTATCATGCCAATTTTATTTTAAATATTTAAACGATTTGTCAAACTAATTATAAACCTTTTAAAGTATTGTCAATTTATTGATGTTTTCTTTTCTTTTCATTTTCCTTCTTTCACACATGGCCAATGGGGTCTCGCAACCCCAAGGCAAGGGCCGCAAAGCCTTCACTAGGTGGGCAGTGGCCCTCACAAGATCTAACAAGGGCTCGCAAGCCCTTGTTGTGGCAACGAGGGCTTAGGCAAGGGTCGTGATGCCTTTGCCTCACTAGATCTACCGAGGGCATTGTGGCCCTTAGTGGGTTTGGTAAGGGCATTGCAAGCTCTCACCTAGGCCCTCGCTAACAATGGCTTGGGCGAGGGCCATGACGCCCTCCTTGGGGTTGGCAAAGGCTGCAACGCTCTTGTTGGCAATGAGCAATGGCTCACAAGCCCTTCCTAGTGACTCTACTAGCCTTGACTTGGTGGCTGACAAAGATTGCTAGCTCTCGATTGCTGCGGGCCATGTGTAAAAAAAGGGAGAAATAAAGAAATAAAATATAATTAAAATTGAATTTAATTAAAAAAAAATTGTCTATGTTATCATCACCTGTGCTACATAGGAAGATTGGTAGTAACGGTGCCGTCATGCCAATGACATCTAGTCTAAATTAGTTTGAATGACTAAATTGACAATTCATTAAAATGTTTAAGACTAGTTTGACAAATTGTTTAAAGGTCTATAGTTAAATTAACACAATCAAAATGTTTATGATTGAATTAATCATTATACAATAAGTTTATGATTTTTTGAATAATTTTTCTGATGTTATGTAGTAGTCAAAAAATTGAGGGCAGTACTACCTGTTGCTTATTTTACCCTAATTTAATGAAATGGGAATTATAATTACTTACATAATTGGATCTTGGACCAAACTCGATTGCCAACTTCTCTCCCCCTTCCCGCCCGCCCGCCCGCATGAGGCCCAACCATATGTATGTCCTCTTTCATGTCCCAGATTCTAAAGATTAAGAAACTCTACCGCATATAATACAGCCCAAAAGAAAGTAAATATGAAGGAACAGCAAAATAGCTCAAGATTCCTACTTAAGATGATATAGGTGAGAGTAGCCTGCACAAAGAAAGCGGTAATTGTTATATGATATGGTTCGGGCCTAAAAATTTAGATCTGCAATTCGTATCTGCAAATTTACCTAAAATAATCTTGTAATATGATATGATTAGAGCCTAAGATAATTTTTTTTTTTAGTTTTGCATAACCAAAAAATTAGTTCTGCGAGGGAGAAATATGATGCATGAGCCGAAAATGGAGCAAGTTATATCTGCCTTCGCATCCGAGAAGGTGCTAATCTGCAAACTTATCTAAAAACAAAAAGGATTTTTTGAAATTTTTGAAAATTTTGAATTACTATAGATGCGAAGGCACTTTTTAGTTCAGGATGCCCGTCATATATGTGTTGCGCGCGCATATGTAAAGCTCTTTCTTAAGAATTACCTCTAAAATGGTCACAATTTGCAAGGGATCGATTATTCTTCATGTAAAATCCTTTGTTAATCAATCAAATTTACATTAATTAACCCCCGAAATATACATAACGATGAAAGCAAATTTTGTCACATGATTTTACGAGGCCTTTTCCATTTTCTTTTAGTTGTTCTTTATTATAATTCTTAAAATTTCTTATTTAGTTATATTGGAGTGGCTTTTTTTATATTAAATAGTAACAAATTCTTACCGTTTAATATAATTATAGCTGTGTTTGGTAGTCCAATTTTGAATATGGATAGGATAACAAATTATCTCATTTGATATTTGATGACGTTTTTTGAACTTGGATAAATTTGGATATATTAAGATAAAATGCAGGATAAGAAATCCAGTTTAGGGGATGGGATAAACCCGAATATATATTTTAAATCACTAATATAGTGACGCATCAATATATTGCTTTGTCGGTGGCATTGCACAAGGACACCACCAAGATAGCTTATCATCATCACTTCTGACCACATCATGATTATTGTCACCTCACTAGGTTAGTCGTCACCACCAACCGGCAATTACGTTCTGACAAGTGAGGGTGAAAGGGGTCTCAAGACAATGTTGTCCTAGGTTTGCATAGATCATCCTTTCCATCCCAATTTCATACGTCCTTCATGTTGAGCTCAACCTTTCACGTGTGACTCACAAGCCACTTGTTCACTAGTTGGTCGACAAAGAACAGCCAACACACCATTGGCTTCATGGGGACCTTTCTCTCAAGCATGGAGTTCCCATTGATGTGCATCAAGAATGCCACAATGGCACCGTGATGTGGAATCTTCTCTCGCGGGCCTTCTTTGGTGATGAAGTCCGGTTGTACAACCCACAAGAAGTGCCTCTCGTTATCCACAGAGGCTTTTCCAAAATTACGTGAACTCGTGTCGGTTGGGAGCTGTCATGCATCGAGATTGATTTTCCAACTACGTGATTGGAAAGATTTGAAGCCCTAAGGAGATGGGAATTTCAAAGATTTTCAAACGCTAAGGATTTTCAAAGATTAACAATCCTATTAGGTTGTAGATTTTCAAATATTTTCAAAGATTTTTTCAAAAAGATTTCAAATCCTATCTTAGGTAGCAGAAAACATATAACGGGATATTTGGAGGATTTCAAATTCCCCTTTATCCAATCTTATTCCAATTGGAATTTGGACGATTGGACATAGCTTATAGATTTTTTTTTTTTTTTTATTAGTATTATACGCAATTTATTTTTCTTAAATTTTCTATATTTTTCGTTTAGTTTACATCAAATAAGAGTAAACGAGAGATTTTCTTTAATAAAAGAGATGAGAAAAATACTTCCATCTTTTGAAAGTCATGTGCATTAAATAGGTTAACGAAAAAAATAACGGAGCCTTTACAGTTCAAATAAAATAAAAGTTAAGAGGGTATTTGATAATAGTAGAAAATTTGGGGACTAACTTATACTACCCCAAAGGTTCGGAGGGGTTTGGTGGAACTGGTCATGCTTGTTGGAGAGAAATTCCTCGAGCAGGAGAAATGCTTACTAAACCTTTTTTTCTTTCAATTACAATGGAGTAGCTCAAAATCAAACAAGACCACACCATATTTAGGCTACCCTTGAATTGGGTCATTTGGTCTTAAGCGTTTGGACTTGGCACGAGGAGTTAGTGTCACGGGACTTTGCGAGTGAGGGTGTCCACGGTTGGGGCAGCAATGTCGTCATGCTTGGAGTGCAACATCAATTTTGGGAAGATACAATCTTCTCCTTAATTAAAAGACAAATCAGAAAGAAGATACATGTTCGAATAAATATATTAATAAATGGGCTTTTTGATAAATTAAGGGGCATCACTATCAATTGTTGATATGCCTTGTCCGGTTATGAGAAAAAAAAAGTTACAGTAATTGTTGATATTTGAAACTCTTTAGCTCACTAAAAATTAGTATCTACGCCTTTTAGGAATTACAATTGTTTTCTTTCCCAATAAATCTTCAAATAATTATTTTGTGAATATTACTATCAATGGAAAAAATGCCTAAATTAATGATTTCACTTTGCCTTCCACGTATTTCAATTATATAGTTCTAATCCTTTTTATCTGATAAGTTATAAATAATCTTGCAAAAGAAATTCCATCGTTGAAATAGTTTTCACTTTCCACGTATACATTGTACACAAGTGCGGCATATTGTACCAATAATCTATTTCCCATCATCAAATATTTAAATAATTTTTAGTAAGGGAATTTTGCTATTAGTACTTGAAGAAGCCTTATTACTGATTATAAAGATTATGTATTAGTACGCTAAAATGTATAGACTAGAAATAAAAAAGAAGAGGGAAAAAGCTTCTTCTTTTTTTTTTTTTTTAAATGAAAAGAGAAATAATAGTTTTATTCACCGAGAAAGCCTTGAGGAATGATACTTTCATTTACTCAATTTGATGATATAGGCTTGGTTATTTTTTTTTTCTCTATTTTTGATAATATATAATTAAACCAAACAGATAAGGTTCTGGTGCTCGAAGATATTGCTTTCAAGATAATAGTGATCCAACATTTTTCTCTCACCAAAATTAAATATGGAATTTACATTCAAAATTCCATTATGGTACTTCATATGACATATTCTTTATTCCTTATCCGTATTGTGACTTATCTGTTTTTATACTACACAAGCAAACGCACCTCAAATAAGACTTATACTCTTAAACTGAGTAAATAAAAGTATTATTCTTCGACGCTTTCCAGTAAGTAAACCTACTAGTTTTCTTTTCTTTAAAAAAAAAAAGAGAAGCTTTTTCTCCTCTTCTTTTTTCTTTAATTAGTAGAGCAATGTAAGATTTAATATTTTAATTAGCACAATGTCAATTTTAAAATTACTAAGCTTATACTATCCAATTGAATAAATAAAAGTATGCGTGTTTTTCTCAATTGTAAAATTTAATTACGACAACAGTGCTTTATAAAATTTTGAAATTTATAGATAACCCCAAAAGAACCGAGATAAGCGCTCTCATCTAACCGACGCCCCCGTAAGACTCTCTTCTTCCAGACTAAGCCAAACCGATAGGTTACAGGCGTGCGTAGAGATGGCGACCGGGAAAAGCGCCCTCGTCTTAACTGACCGAGACTTTTTTTAACAGCCGAGAGAACACCAGAGCAAGAAGAGTTCCTAGAAAGCTCTCCCTGGTTTACTTTAGATTTTGCAGACCTCCATCACCTATCTTTCGCCGTGACACGGTAGTCTCGCTCGAGATTTCTTCCCCTCCGGGTCGCCAACCACCGGCGGAGATGCTTCCGGGACTTTGAGTTCTTCGTCCAACCGGTGTTCGTGACCATCTACTGCATCTCCGAGGTAATTGTTGCATCTGTGCTCTGGTACGTCGAGCCCGAGTTATTTGACCGAAGTCGGGGAAGAAAAAAAAACGATACCGATTTAGGATCTAACGTTAGCCTAAACACACTTTGATGCCATCAAGATTGTATGGATCTGAACTTGTGCTTCGATGTTGCCTCTGTATGTCCTCGCTTTCTGATTCCTTACCTTCTCCGATGTCCTCAGGCCGTAGCTACTGCCAATTGTCCGTTGGCGGTGGCGGTCTCAGGCTCAGCTGCAACTGAACCGAGGCCATTCAAACCAGAACGGAGAGAAAATCCTCTCTCAATCCGTGAAGTTCCTAGAAGCTTCTTCACAAACAAAGGACAGAAGTTTCTTGCACATAAAAATATGAAATAATAATAAAGAAGTAGAGTTCCCATTTCATTGGTATGGTCTCCATAATGAGCTTCAGTGCTATGCTTAAATCGAATTTCATGTAGTTTAGGATGTTGTCTTTTGTTACTTCACTGAACACTGAACACGAGTTTCTCTTGCAGTTGTACCACTGATTGACATGCCTCAATTGCCAATTGATTTACATTGCAACTCTTGGAAGACAAATTTTGTGATTTTTTAAAGTTGATGGCAAATGTCCAACCCTAGTTGATTGAGGACTTCCATCCTCCGGTGAAGTGGCGTCGGAAGAAGTATGTCATCGCCTGCTCTGTTGTGGCCTTCACGAGCTCCTCTTTGCTCGATTATGGTCAGTCCACCGAGCAAAAGGGGGGTCATGGGGGCACGATGGCGCAAGCAAATGCAAACTTGTTCAGGCGTGGCTTGACCGGAGGATTCGAGGGCTCAATCGACTCCGGTTGGATGTTGCCATCGACTTTAAAATCACCGTGTATGTCTTTTAATACTTGCAAAGTAAGTCAATTGTTTGATGTATGGTTGCAAGAAAAACTTGTGTTGAGTAAAGTAACCAAAGATAGCATACCAAAAAGGTAAAAAGATGATAAATGATACAAGAGAACAGATTCCCTACAAAAACAAATTGAAAATCTGACTATAAAAAAGGAAGAGAAAAGCAAACTTACATTGATCATTTTTTTGTGAGCTTCTTGAAGCTCATTATTGCCATTACGCTCCTTTACTATGATAGCTCGATTTAGTGCTTCTACATCCTCAAGATTTCCCTCTTTGTTACCTTGTATTTGCTAGCAAAACAACTATTTTCAAAATTGAAGTATCATCCACATTTTTCATGTGCTTTGTGACATTTAAAGATCCTCTCAATTGTTCCATTTCCAATTTCAAGGCTTGTTTGTGCATCAAGTTGTTTTTTACAGTAGAATTATTCGATTGGAGAGTTACTCTTTTTGCCTCTGAACACCATAAGTTTTAAAAAGGAAGAATATGAAAAGATATGTATTAACTTCACAGGAGAAAAATATATGAGAACATCTTTCAAGACTTTTTTAGTGACTTTTCGTTGCTTTAGAGCAGCCTATTTAAGCGAACTATTCCTCAGGGCATTCTGTTATTTTCTAATGTAAAAGCACGTTAGCACGAGTAGCGGTTAGAGATCCTGATGACAAGTTAGATTTCGATTCATTGTTGTCTCATATGTTGGTGGTTTAATCAAAATTATCAAAGAGTGATTGCACATCATCTTTTTGAAAGAAAATGTACAAAAAAAGCATTAGATTTATTTAGCATAACCAAATCTTATTCTTATGACATCTCTTGTTTGCAGAAATAAAATATTTTGGTGACATTTTCCGAATCAGATAAACTTGGATACATTCAGATAAAATGTCAAATAAGAAATCTAGTCTAGGGGATGGGATAAACCTGAATTAGATATAATTTTTTTTTGATTTTAAAATCACTAATAGAGTGATGCATCATATATTGCTTTGTCGGCAGCATTGCACAAGGACACCGCCAAGATAGCTTATCATCATCACTTCTGACCATAGCGTGATCATTGTCACCTCACTAGGTCGGTCATCACCACCAACCGGCAATTATGTTTTGACAAGCGAGGGTGAAAGGGGCCTCAAGACAATGTTGTCCTAGGTTTGCATAGATCATCTTTTCCATCCCAATTCCATACATCCTTCATGTCAAGCTCAACCTTTCACGTGTGGCTCACAAGCTGCCTGTTCACTAGTTGGTCGACAAAGAACGGCCAACACACCGTTGGCTTCATGGGGACCTTTCTCTCAAGCATGGAGCTCAAATTGATGTGCATCAAGAATGCCACAATGGCACCGTGATGTGGAATCTCCTCTCGCGGGCCTTCTTCGGTGATGAAGTCCGGTTGTACAACCCACAAGAAGTGCCTCTCGTTATCCACAGAGGCTTTTCCAAAAATTACGTGAACTCGTGTCGATTGGGAGCGTCATGCATCGAGATCGAATTTCCAACTAACCACGTGATCGGAAAGGTTTGAAGCCTTAGGGAGAAGGGAATTTCAAAGATTTTCAAACGATAAGGATTTTCAAAGATTATCAATCCTATTAGGTCGTAGATTTTCAAATATTTTCAAAGACTTTTTTAAAAAGATTTCAAATCCTATCTTAGTTAGCAGAAAACATATAATGTGATATCTTTGCAATCCAGGGATATTTGAAGGATTTCAATTCCCCTTTATCCAATCTTATTCCAATTGGAATTTGGACGATTAGACACAGTTTATAGATATTCATTTTTTTATTATTAGTATTATACACAATTTATTTTTCTTTAATTTTCTATATTTTTCATTTAGTTTACATCAAATAAGAGTAAATGAGAGATTTTCTTAAAAACGAAAAAAGAAAAAAAAAAAGAGAGAGATGAAAAAATACTTCCATCTTTTGAAAGTCAGGTGCATTGAATAGGTTAACGAAAAAACTGAAGGAGCCTTTACAGTTCAAACAAAATGAAAGTTAAGAGGGTATTAGATAATAGTAGAAAATTTGGGGACTAACATATACTACCCCAAAACCACTGCTTGCAGTGGCCTAGCTGGATAAGAGCCTCCATGAAGTCTATCCAGGACGGAAGGGTTCAAATCCCGCGGGACGCACGGGATCTTAAGCGTGACGTCGGGCTGGTGGGTCCTCCGCTAGCGTCGTCCCAGGGTTTGCTCACCGGCTGCTGGCTGTACGGGGTTCCCTGGGTCATCCAAAAAAAAAAACATATACTAGCCCAAAGGTTTGGAGGGGTTTGGTGGAAGTGGCCATGCTTGCTGGTCATGATTATGTAACGTTGCTAACTGTTGGAGAGAAATTCCTCGAGCAGGAGAAATGCTTACTAAACCTTTTTTTCTTTCAATTACAATGGAGTAGCTCAAAATCAAACAAGACCACACCAAATTTAGGCTACCCTTGAATTGGGTCATTTGGTCTTAAGCGTTTGAATTTGGCATGAGGAGTTAGCGTCATGGGACTTTGTGAGTGAGGGTGTCTACGGTTGGGGCAGCAATGTCGTCATGCTTGGAGTGCAACATCAATTTCGGGAATCTACAATCTTCTCCTTAATTGAAAGACAAATCAGGAAGAAGATACATGTTGGTATAAATATATTAATAAACGAGCTTTTGGATAAATTAAGGGGTGTCTCTATTAATTGTTGATATGCCTTGTCCGGTTATGAGAAAAAAAGTTATAGTAATTGTTGATATTTGAAATTCTTTAGCTCACTAAAAATTAGTATCTATGCCTTTTAGGAATTATAGTCGTTTTCTTTCCCAAAATATCTTCAAATAATTATTTTGTGAATATTCCTATCAATGGAAAAATGCCTAAGTTAATGATTTCACTTTGCCTTCCATGTATTTCAATTATAAAGTTTAATCTTTTTTATCTGAGAAGTTATAAATAATCTTGCAAAAGAAATTCCATTGTTGAAATAGTTTTCACCTTCCATGTATACATCGTACACAAGTCCGGCATATTGCACCAACAATCTAATTCCGATTATCAATTATTTAAATAATTTTTAATTTTACTATTAGTACTAGAAGAAGCCTTACTACTGATTATAGATATTATGTATTAGTATGCTCAAATGTATCGACTAGAAAAAAAAAGAGATTTTTTTCTTAATGGAAAGAGAAATAATAGTTTTATTCATCAAGAAAGCTTTGAGGAATAATACTTTCATTTACTCAATTTGAAGATATAAGCTTGGCTTTTTTTTTTTTTCCTCTATTTTTTATAACATATAATCAAACTAAACACATAGGCTTTGGTGCTTGAAGACATTGTATTCAAGACACATTCTTCTCTCCCCAAAAATAAAAATGGAATTAACGTTCATAATTCCACTATAGTATTTCGCATGGCATATTCTCTATTCCTTATCCATATGTTAACCTATTTGTTTTTATACTACACAAGCAATCGCACCTCAAATAAGACTTATATTATCAAATCGAGTAAATAAAAGTATTATTCTTCGAAGATTTTTGGTGAATAAGACTATTATTTCTCTTTTCTTAAAAATAAAAAAGAAGCTTTTTCTCCTCTCCTTTTTTCTTTAATTAGTAGGGCAATGTAAGATTTAATATTTAATTAGTACAATGTAAAATTTGAAATTACTAAGCTTATACTAGGGGTATGCATGGTTCGGACGGGCAGTTCCTGACCTAGAACTGGGAACCGCCCACTAAAGATCGGTTCTGAAAAATTGGAACCGGGATCCACCCGGGAACCGGACCGCCGGTCCGGTCCGGTCCGGTTTCTGGGTGGATCCATGGAACTGATCTTGACGCAAAATAATTTTAATTTTTAACATAGAACGATTACGTGACATCAAAGTAAGCCAAAGAAAGAAAAACCAAATTTAAGTACGTGGAGATGTGGACGACGGGAGAAGTAAACGCAGCGAATTTACAAATACGGTCCGAGCGGTTCTCGGGTATTTTGCATACCCCTAGAAGGGAGTGAGATGAGATCTAGGGTTTCTTTTAGTAATTTTTTTTTTAATATTAAAAAGGTTCCGGTCCGGTCCAGGTGGGCGGGCAGGCAGATCTGCCCATGGAACCGGGAACCGGACCGGTACCCACCGGTTCCCTCAAGAACCGCCGGTTTCGGGCGGTTCCGGGCGGTCCGGGCGATTTCGGGTATTTTGCACACCCCTAACTTATACTATCGCATAGGATAAATATAAGTAATGCATGTTTTTCTCAATTTTAAAATTTTTATAGTGACAACAGTGCATTATAAAAATTTGAAATTTACAGAAAACCCCAAAAGAACCGAGAGAATCGCTCTCATCTAACCGACGCCCCGTAATGACTCTTCTTCTTCCAGAACAAAGCCAATCCGATAGGCGTGCGTAGAGATGGCGACCGAGAGAAGCGCTCTCATCTTAACCGACCGAGGCTTTTGGGGGCATTCGTTGGGGGGCATACGATTCACAGCCGAGAGAACACCAGAGCAAGAAGACAGAGCATCAGTTTTGGAGTTGCAATGAATCCCTAGAAAGCACTCACGGGTTTGTTTTAGATTTTGCAGACCTCCACCACCTCTCTGTTCGCCCCTGTTCCGCCAGAGGGTAGTCCGGAAAGCTCAGATCTCGGTCGAGATCTCTTCCCCCCACGGCCCGGACCATCGGTGGAGATGCTCCCGGGACTTTTGAGTTCTCCTTTCAATCTTTGTTCGTGACCATCTACCAAGGTAATTATTGCATCTCTGCTCTGCTCTGGTGGGTCAAGTCCTAGTTATGTGACCGAGGTTTGAGGGGAAAAAACCATACTGATTGAGGGTCTAACGGTAGTTTAAACACACTTTGATCCCATCGCTTTCCAGGAGTTTCTTCACGGTTAATTGACATCAGCATTCACGGTCCACCATTTTTCAGGACGTCGTAACCCTGCCTACAGCGGCTGTTCGTCATCGCCGAGCTGCTCTGGAATTTTCCTGCTTGTTCCTTTTTTTGGAGTGCCATTGTTGATTGAAGAGTTCGACCAGTTGCTGCCATTGACTCCTTCGCAAATTCAAGCCTTCTAGAGCGCACCGGTGATTGTTTGTTCAAAGCCATCAGCCGTTGCTGCAGGTAATTAACTTTCACTACATCTAACTGAGTATCTTCTGGTTTAGATGTATGAAAATAAAAACAGAGGATGAGAATCTAGTTCTTCCTAGCTTTAAAATCATACACGTCAGAGCTTATATCCGTGATCTCAACTCTACCGTGATGGTTTCATGTTGAACGTGTCTTGATTTCCACCAACTTGTCATCGTGTTGTTCTCTGACTTGATGCTTACTAATTATTCATTGAACTGTCTGAACTGCGTTACTAATAGACGTAACCTCAGGTCTGACCATGATCACCTCATCTGTTTTATTCATCCACTGCGCTAGTTGCATAGGCTAGATGAATTCATTTGTTAGTTAATTCCAAGAATCTCGATTCTAATAAGCCTCCCATGTTTGCACGTGTTAAGCTCGATTTTCTAGAATAATTCGGTAATGTCAGTGTGGTAATTTGAGAAAGTTTGGTGGTTATTGCTGGAGAATTCATTAGGCATATACTGAAATTGAAGAATTATATTATCGTGTGTGAGAGTCAATTAGATATCTCCCGCGTATGTGTTTGTGATGACATGTTAGATCACAAATTGTCTTTGCTGAATGTGTCTTCTGTGTAAGTGTCGTTTGAGTGAATGCATTTTCAATATATGCAGATACATGCGTTCTCTCTCTCCATGTGTTCTGGGTGTATCTCTTTTATTTGTGTCACACGACACTTGCCTCCAAGTTCATGGGTTTAAGGGTGCAGATATGAGTGAATTGCTCGAAGAATGGTGAGTGAGTTGAGCGAGAATGAGAGAAAAGATTAATGGAGAATTGAAGAGATGGGAGCTTCCTGAACTTGAGAGTGAAAAGCGTTCTGGGTAAAAAAGAATAATGAAGAGAGGATTAATTTGTTTAGGGATGAAGGGACTAAATAAAAAACACAAAGAAAAGGCCAGAAGTTCCGTGCACATAAAGATATGAAATAATAATAAAGAAGTAGGGTTCCCAATTAATTGGTAAGGAATAATGAGCTTCAGTACTAGACTTAAATTGAATTTCATAGAGTTGAGGATGTTGTCTTCTGTTATTTCACTCAACATGAGTTTCTCTTGTAGCTATTGTACACCACTAATTAACTTGCCTAAGGTGTTAATTGACTTACTTTGCAAGTCTTAGAAGACAAATCTAGTAATTTTTAAAGTCGATGGAAATGTCTAACCTAAGTTGATCGAGTAAAGCTGCCTTAGAAGAAGTATGCCCTTGGGTCCGCTGTGGTGGCCTCCATGAGGTCCCTTTTGATTGGTTATGGTCAATCCCCCAAGCAAAAGGGGGGTCATGGAGGTCACTATGGCGCAAGCAAATACGTACTTATTTAGGTGCAGCTTCACTGGAGGATTGGAGTTTTCTGTCGATCTTGAACATTGTCATCGACTTTAAAATCACTATGTATGTCTTTTGATACTTGCAAAGTAATTAATTGGCACCTTAGGTAAGTCAATCAATGATGTACAGCTGCAAAAGAAACTTGTATTGAGTGAAATAACCAAAAATAGAAGACCAAAAACAAAAAAAAAAGATGACAAATGATACAAGAGAACATAATTTCCTGCAAAAAAATTTAAATATCTCACCATAAAAAAAAGGAAGAGAAAAGCAAACTTACATTGATCAATTTTCGGTGAGTTTCTTAAAGTTCATTATTACCATTACGCACCTTTACTATGATAGCTCAATTCGGCGCTTCTACATCCTCATTCCCCTCTTTTCCCCTCACATCCGCTAGCAAAATAATTATTTTCAAAATTTCAGTATCATCCTCGTCTTCCATGTGCTTCATGACATTTAATGATCCCCTCAATTGTTCAATTTCCAATTTCAAGGTTTGTTTTTGCATCGAGTTGCTTTTCTAGTTGAATCATCTGATTAGAGAGTTACTATTTTTGTCTCCGAAACACCAAAAGCTTCAAAAAAGAAGAACATGAAAAATATGTGTATTCACTTCACAAGAGAAAAATATATGAAGAGAACATCTTCTATTATATAAAGCCAGTTTCAAGACTTTTAGTAGCTTTTTGTTGCTCCAAAGCAACCAATTTTGTTGGGGGCTAATAATACAACCTAAAAGGGTTGAATAGGTTTTTAAAGAAAACTTGACAATTTTTCGCGGAAATTAGTTAATGCTAAGTAAAATCGGGTCAAGATGATGTTTCGAAGTTCAAGATCGATTTGTGTGCCTGTGAGGGTAAGAGAGTGTAAAACCTACACAATGATATATAGTGGTTTGGCTTTATCCCAAAGTTTACGTTCACTCTTCTAACTAACAACCACAAGTTGGGCTGAATTGTATTTGTAATTTGCTTAGACAATTACAATAGGCAAGCAATGTAACTATTATAAGATAGATCACACTATCAAGACCCAATTGATGCTCTTACTCTTGTACATTTAATCTAGAGCACAATTACTCAAATAGCATGAATACAAAACTTAGTGAAACACTTTGGACAAGAGCGTATCATTAAGAACAAAGTAAATGCAAATCTTTAGATAATGTTGTTCTCTCTCTCCTTCTTGGCTTCTTAGGCCTGCTCTCTTATATTCATCTCCAGTCTATAAGTTAAAAGAAGATCAAAGAAGCAAGGAGCCATTGGAGTTGCCATTGAGCTGCTAGCCAAGAATAGAACTACCCATACAGTTCTTTTTTCCTGAGCATTTGTAGTCTACTTAAGAGTAGCATTTGCCACTATCTTGTCACTGTAGTCTCTAACAAACTTATTAGACGACCTAGCTTCTCAATTACTACTTTCAATTGGATTCTGCTACTTTACAAATCCTTAGCCAACGGCTAGTTTGTTGACCCAACAAACTCCGCCAGATGTTCATGGTGGTTATAATACCAATGACTTGATATTTGCAACTGCTATATAAACATCGCCATCAGTTGATCTTTAGGTCCATTGGTAGTATTTACACAAAAACCGTTTCTAGACTTGTTGCATACATATACTAGATCACACCGTCGATATTGCGTAGTCCTTTCTGTTAAGAAAAATAAATGCATACGCCTTAGTAAACATTATATTAATGATAGTTTGAACATCATCAAAATCACTTGTAGATTTTTCTCCAATAAATTTAAGCAAGATATTCTTTAGGGCATTCTAATATGTTCTAATGTAAAAAGGACGTTAACCTTACTAGATTGATATACCCTACAAAGCATGCGTATATAATCCCACCATACCGAAAGTCATTTGTAACGATAAAGAGTCTATCGGTTGGTGTCAATTTGCGAGTAGCTTGTAAATTTTAAGATATAAATGTCGAGTTGTTATCTTGTGTCACACATGCACGGACATATGACCATACTACATCCATATAACCAAACTATATGGACAAAAATGGATCAGAAAAAGTACATATTCCAAAATTGAAAACTAAACTCAGATGCAAGTGTAAAAGAAAAAGTGAAGGTTTACACACATTTGTGAATTCTTGGAGCACGTATTTACTAAGAAGTGAAATAGGGTCAGGAACTCTGAGAAATCAATTTTCCTATATATGAGAACATCGGGCCTACTCAGCATAATTTCCAAAACCTTTAGAGAGTGCAACATCCAAAAGGCCGTCATACTTGTTGAGATTAACAATACAACCTAAATAGGGATAAGACTGGATTCCATTAGTAATCTTCAAAATAGATTATGATGAAGTTTTGAGTAGTCCCACCTTCGAAACTTAGGTGGATCTCACTATCAATCCACACTCACAGTTTACATACTTGTACACCTATCAACTCACACTGTCCGTAGCATATACTGGATCAGAGCGACTTGTTCCTAGGAAATGATTGGAATACCACATCCTCAATCGCTCGAGATGGCGGCAAAAGAAAGGAAAGCAGCGAGGGAACTCCGTCATTTCGACCAAGGGAAAAACTACACCATGCTAGTCCTCTTGTTATCGACAAGAATCGAGCCACGATGTCGCTCATGTTAATCAACCGGAAGGTTGGGCGATAAAACTGCCAAATGAGTGACAGTTCAAAAATCGTAAGATCAGACTAACATCTACAACGATACCGTTGGATGCTAACTCTCTCTCTTCCTAAGAGAAAGCTCTTCCAGCACCAAGATGTGCATATTGGACCGGTGATCAAAACGCTATGAGCATGCAAGGAGTCGGTTCAAGATCCTATATCATTCAACTGCATCAGAAATCAGGAAAAGACAACAAACGCCTCAATGCCTCCGTATCCTAATTCCCTGCCTCAACACGGCACGGACAAACCCAAAATCGGTTCCTCTTCGGACTTAGAATCCTTCGTCTTTCAGACACACTCGAATCAAGAGCATCCCCTACCCAGCACCCAAAAGGAGAGAAATCTATCGCGAAGCACCACATTACGTCCACCTAAAGAGAGCTAAACTAGCTAACAAACACTCGTCACTCGCACGCACGCACGCACGCACTCAAAGCAGCAGAGAACGCAAAACAAAAGCTGGGTTAACTAAAGGTACAAAGGGTCCGTTCGAGAGAGTTCGGATTTGGCTTTCCTGGTACGCTCATTGAAAATGAAAGCAGAGAGAGAGAGAGAGAGAGAGAGAGAGAGAGAGAGTCGATGTGAAGATATAAGGCAGGAGGTGGCGAGTTGGAAGGCGACCCCTTGCATCGCCTCGGATTGGACGGTGCCGTATCATGAACTAATCAAGTTAATAAAAAGCCCTTGCGTTGCAATATAAATTGATTCTTTCAATCAAGATATGCTTTTTAGAAACGTAACAGTAAACAGATTAGGGATAAATGCTTTTTGTGCAACTGGGTCTTTAAAGTATATGTTCTTTTTCTTAATATTTGAATTGGTCATTGTGTTATAACAAAAAACGAAAATGCTAACGTGAGTTGGCACATCCGCACGGCTTTAGCACTGACTCGGCAATCTGGTGCTTACCTGCGAGTTTCTTAGGCTGGATAAAATATCAGCAGAATCTTGTTCTTTTGAAAAAATAAAAATAAATCAAAGCCAGAGAAAGAGACAGAGAGGGGGAGAGAGGACATTCTCCTAGTTAGGGGTGATTGGATCTAGGGTGGGTAGGTTTTAGAGCTGGACCTTGTACCTGACCCTAATATAATCGGTTTCTCTTTGTTGGATTTTGTACCCGACCCTCTTTGCATTGGACCCTATTTTGAAAACACCATACTTTTCCGATCCGTTTCTTGGGTCAATTCTGTTTCCGCCAGAACTTGTTTTGCAATTACTCGATATCCTATATGGCTTCGAATTTTATATTAATACATGAGAAAACAACGTAATGCTCCTAATTTGTATTAAAACATTAAACACATATAATCAATAAGTACATGAACTTTTTGATTAAATAAAAAACTAAGGATCCACTAGACTAATTATCATAAACAAACTTTACAAGGGAAAAGCAAAAATCCTATGCGATGGACGGTGCAATTGTGAGTCGGCGATGGACGATGCGACCGTGAGCTGGTGAGGGAGGGAAGCGAGTGAGGAAGAGGAACAACAAAGGAGGAGTGTCGTACAAGAGGAAAAACACAGTTCTAAGATTAGAAATTAGGAAAAAAAAAGATAGGGTTTTGGACTTTGGGGCTCATAAAACTGGTTCCCAAACCAGTCCGTTCGATCTAGTTCCTGGATGGGTATTCAGTTAGAACTGGGAATCGGACCGGTTCTAACCAGTTCTAAATTTTAGGAACCGGTTCCCGGATCAGTTTCAATAGGAACCGGTTCTTGGACTTGTTTTCTGGGTGGGTTGATCCGGTTCTTGGATAGACCTGGTTTGGTTGCACACCTCTAGTCCTAGTTGGGGTCGCGAGACCCTAGCCAAGTTCTAATTTGGCCTTGGGTTATGTAACCCTAATCATGGATCATTGAGGTCGCACAAAACCCAGCCGGTATCTGCTAAAGGCAGGCAACAATGCGCCACTTCCCTCCCTTGTCTGTCCCTTTTTTTTCCTTTCAAATTCCTCTTTTTGTTAATGTTTTTAATATTTATTATGTTTTTCAATATTCCTTAATTTTTATCTCTTTTTTTTTAAACCATGTAGAACGTCAAGTAAGCACTTTAGTCCATAATTTACACTCGACCAATCGGACATATAAATTCAAACTCATTTTTACGTTCTTGTAAAATTAATGCAAGAACTCATATCTTAAATGCATCTTTAATTTGAAATTTCAGTGCAAAATTGTATCTCCTCCTAAAGTTCTGTTTCTTTTTTACTAATTCGAGTCTCGGAAGAGAGATTGCCTGATGGAGTGTGAATTTGCCGCCACCAAATCTGTCTTTCCCTTCTCTCAAGAGTTATAAGGACAATTTCCTAACGATTAAGGGTAATCGATTTGAGGGTAGCTAGGTTCTAGGTTTTGGAACTTTAAACCTATCTTATTAGAGCTGTTCTCGGTTTTTGAACCTGAGACCTATCGTGTTTATTTTGGAATCAATCCTAGGACCTACCTTGTTTGTCCATTATGATTCAAGGGCTTGCCTAGGAAGCAATTTTTTTTTTTTTTTCTTTTTTTGGCTTCGTTATTTTTAAAAAGGCAAGACAAATAATTGTCACAAGAAATATTATGAGCAACAAAACGGATCAAAGTAATATCAATATAAAACAAGCAAAATATAAAGTAATAGGGAAGTTAAGCTCATTTAAGAAAGATAAATCATCTTCTTCCAACTTCATAAAACATGTGCTAACCGATTCTTGGATGGAAGGGTTCAGCACCCAAAACCTAAAACCTAACCAAATGCTATTGGTTAAAAAATTTAGAATTTGGAACCGAACCTATTTCCACTGGAATTAGAAATTGGACTTGTTTTGTCGCCGGTTTAGTCTGATTTTCAAGTAGAACTAAGCCGGTTGCACTACCCTACTACTCATTGCTTTAGCTTTGGAAGTTTAACATAGCATGAACCACCATCGTAATATAGCAAATTATTGCCCAATTGTCAATATAGGATGTGTTGTTGGGGAAGTATACATAAAAGACAATTTTCTTCTATTCTATAAGTATGTTCTATTTTATTAATATTAGATTAGTATTAGTTAGCGATTCTAGTGGCTCAGTGAGTCATTGATTTCATGATTCACTTTCAGCAGTAGTCCTAACATAGAAAAATAAATATAATAATTAATATATATATGTTTTCTTTGTGATGTAAGACATTACATAGCAACATCCTGAGGAACTTGCTTACTTGGGGCAATGGCGTCAAAGCTCAGACAATTCAACCTGACAAGAGTTCATTAGCCTTGTTCGAGTGAAATTTTTTTCCATATTTAGTTTTTCGGACTTTCACACATTTGATTTGCTGAAAACAATTAGTCAACAGAAAATTTATTTATAATTGAAGAAAATACGCATGCTTAAAGTAGGAAAATGAATTCCCTAACCTGAAAAGAGGAAAAAAACGCTTTTGAGAAAAAGCTGATTTTTGAAAAATATTTTCCTTTTATCTTGAAACTTCTTCTCTTTTTTTGAAACAAACGTACCCACAGATTCAGAATTCTAAGTTATCATAAAGGTTTCCCATGATGGTCGTGGTTAAACTATCGCTAGCTATTTTATTGAGCTTATAGAAAAAAACTAATTTATATGAGGGGTGTGGAATTGCAGCAGCATTTTCCAGAAGTAGATTCACACTGAAGGTGCTTAAATCTCATCAAATGTCTTCCCCTCAACACGTTATGAAAAAATAGGATTTCACATCATAAATTTTTTATATGCAAAATTCACTATTTAAAAATAATTATAGACAAACATTTATCTTTCCAACCATAAGATAGATTGACTGTTACATCTCCCATATGAAAATAATTATCCATCATTCTCATACTGGTGGTAACTTCAAATAGAAATTATATGAGTTTGCGCACTAATATCTAGCGTAAAGGGGTCAAAGCATAGCATATGAGAAGATATATGATTCAACTCTAACATAATTACTTTAATATAACTGGCTCTTTTAAGTTCATAGTCATGTCTAAAAGTGAGGGCCTACCGATAGTTACATTTCTACAAAAAAGATTATAAGAAAAAAACCTGCCTAGACCCTCGAAGTTGGCGTAGTTTATTAGGACAATAATGGTCGTAGCTCAACAATTGGAAGTTATTTCTTTAAGTCATTTCATTTGCGTGCAAAATACTCGCTATCAAGCCATCTATGCGGATCAAAGGCTCCAACTTAACTGAATTATAGGGCTTGAAGGGTGTTTTAAGATCCACCGGAGTTGCTGGGTAATTGGAAAAGGAAAAAACAAGAAAAAAAAAGCAAAATAGGCACCGAGGTGTTCTCCAGTCTCCACTGTTACTTCCTATTGGAGTCAACGATTGGCGGTATTAGATAAGGTTAAAGGGAATCACACAGCTAAGAACGATTGTCATCAGATGCCGTCATTCTGGGGTTATCTAAAAATATATTTTGACACGTGTAAAGAATATCATTCGGGTTGCGCCTATGACGGGTTGACACGTGTAAATTCGGCCAAGAACGGTCAAACGAGATGGATTTTCTCTTAAGGAGAGAGAGGGACGGATGAGAATTATAGAAAAAACAAAAAAAATTCGTCTCCAGCGTACATCCACGAAAGCATGATTGGACCATCAACTCGTGAGCGGATTGATGTGGTGTCATGTCGTGCTCAATCACTTTTAACACAATTGTCGCGACCTACCCTCAGGAGGAGGGAACAGGTTTAGGGATATTGCCTAAAGGACGGGCCTAAAGCCCATGATTAGGTGTGGGCTCTCCCAAGCCCATACCCAGCGTGACGTTGGGATATTCATAAGAAATTTTGTAGGAAATGAGTCACCACTAGCCTATTGGGGTCGGCTAGAAACCAAGTGAGGCATGGGAGCGTGCCTCACTTCCTACACAACCAGAGAATTTAGGGTCGGGGACTTGATTACACTAATTGACGCCCTTTTGGTACCTAATCTTGTTCATTTAAAAAAAAGAAAAAGGTTTCTGTTAGGCAGTTTGGATTGATTTTATACCTATCCACTAACATGTGAGGTGATCATGCAGGTGCGCAATCATTAAATTAACATTCAGAGCTACCAAGATCCTAATTGCAGTAAAATTAAACATGCGCAATTAAACATAATTAAATATGCAAATTAAACATGCAACATAATTAATATACGAGCAAATAAAAGTCTAATTACACTAAAATGACAATACATGGTCATTTCTAATCAAAACCTACCCTTTTGGATTTTCAAATTTTTAATTATTTAAAAATATTATTTTAATATTATAATAATATAATATATTTGAAACGAATCGGGTCGGATCCCGAGTTGGGTTCGACTGATTCAATGAACAGGGGCCGGGATCGGGCCAAACGGCCCGAGCGAACCGAACCGGGCCGGGGCCGATGTGTTGGTCCAATTTGGTCTAATTCCTTCTTTTTTAAAACAAAGCCCACACTAAACCAGCCCAAGCCCACAAGCCTAAAAACCCATAAGCCCACATGCAAAAATAACCCAAGCCCGGCCCAAGTATGCCCAGCCCAATACGCCAAAACCCTACCCGGTTGATTGGACCCGCCCGGCTCGCGTGACCCGGTTCGTGGCCGAAACCCTAGGGTTTCTTCGCGGCGCCGCGAGGGATGGCAGAGACGTCGGCAGCTCGGCGATGGAGACGCGGTGGGTGACGGACGACGGCAGCAGCAGTACGAAGGTGGCGGTTCGGCGAGGGTCAGTAAGCAGCTCGTCGGGACGGAGGGTGGCGGCGGCTCGAGCGACGTCGGGCAAGAGGGAGGTGGCTCGGAGGCTGTTGCTACGATGACGGCGACGACGACGGCGAAGGTGTCGGGGATGACCGGGACGGCGTTTAGCTAGGGGTTGGGTCGCGGATGGCGCGAGCGGCGACGGCATTAGGGAGAACGGTGGTACAGCTTGAGGCGGCTGGTCGAACGACAACGGCGGCACCTGGGACTGCGGTGGAGCTCGATCGATCCCAGATTTGGCCGTTGTCAGACCCTTGTCCTCGGATCTGGGCCTTTGAACCTCCTCCGGTTTCCCTCCTCTCTCTGCTGGTCAACGTCGGGACTACATTGTAGCATATGGTGGTGGGCAACAGCGACTCGACGGCGGTCTGGTGTGATGACGGCGATGGTGTTGGGGACGGCGGCATGAGCTCGCAGGTGAAGCAGTGGCGCGAGCTCGCGGGCGAGGAGGAACTCCGGCTGCTAGCGAGACGGCGGCCGACTCGGGTGGAGCAGCGACAACGTGAGGAGGCTAAGACGGCGTCGAAGACCCCTCCTTTTTCCTCCCTCGTTCTCTGCTGCCTCTGTGTTGAGCTCTCTCTCCAACTCCCCTTTTTCTCTTTTCTTCTCTTCTCTCTGTTTCTCTCGTTGCAGCTCCCCCTTCGGTTCCCTAGGGTTTCACTCGAAGGTGGAGGAGGGAGAAGGGGACATGGGTCGGGTTGAGGCGAGATTCGGCTCGGCCCCTTCCATGTTTTTCTTTTCTCTTTTTTTTTTTTTGTTGTTTTTGCTTTTGTTTTTGTTTTTTTTTTGTTTTTTTTTTTGTTATTTCTTTTCTTTTCTTTTTATATATTTGAAAACGCAAATTAGGTGTCAACAACAATCATTTGTGCTCTTACAGCAAGAAAAAGGAGACTCGTGAGTTTAGGTTTATGGGACGAGAAATTGCCACTAAACAAAGGACCTTCCACGTAGCAACCTCTTAAAAAATCACTACGACAAATTGATGAGCCTTCTCGTGCTCCTTCTAAATTCGCAACATTAGGGTTAGGTCCACCCCAATTGTCAAGGTCTCAATATGATTGTTAAATTAATGTCTCGAGTCGAATTCGAATAATGATTTATTAAACCAAATCTGTTGATAAAGATTTCTCAAGTAGATCTCAAATTAGATGAGGAAATTTGCTGGACTCCTTGAAGGTTTACAAAAGAGGAAATAATAAAATAGAAGGAAAAAGGAAGGGTTTCTTCTATGTTTTCTTTGCAGCGTCCAATTCTTCGAAGAAAGAATTAGATTGTGGGGCCAGTTGGCACACCTACAATAATAAAATAGGATTTCTCCCTTTGGTGTGAAGCCGATGCCCATTGCATGTAGAGAAAAAGTCAAAAATAAAAGCGTCGCTTGAGTAAACCCTACAAGGAGCCATTGCCGCATGATGTCAAGCTAACGAGGAGCCACCCACTCGATCAAGAAAATGAATTCTTGTTTTCCTTGAACGCGTGGTGATTTTTGTGCAGTAAATTTATGTCCAAGTGAGTTGTTTATTTATAAACACTTTGGGTTTGTGGTTAAATCTAAGTGTGGGAAACACTTGAGCGTGTGAGTGATTGTAAACTTTGATTCTCCAATTATAGTGGATTATTTGCTACCGGTTCTCCTCATGGATGTAGGTACTAATACTCGGATTGAACTACGTAAATTTCTTGTGTCCTTATTATTTCTCGTTTATTTTTCTGGTAATTTCGCGTTGACGTAAATTACAAGATCCTGTCATTTCTGTGTATTATATTCCAACAATTGGTATTAGAGCTTGGTTGGGATTAGATTTCTTGATTGTGATTTGGAGCTTTTACTTGTCTGTATTATTATCTAGAAATTCTGTTATTGCAATTATGTCTGAAAGGAAATTTGAAATTGAGAAGTTTAACGGGAGCAACAACTTTGTATTATGGAGCATCAAGATGCGGGCATTATTGACAACCCAAGGTTTGGCCAAGGCACTGGATGGTGAAGATGAGTTGTCTATTATAATGAAAGCCTCAGAGAGGGTAGAGCTAATGGAAAGAGCAAAGAGCACAATCCTATTAAATTTTTCGGATGATGTTTTAATAGAGGTTGCTAAGGAGAAGGATGTCGCAGCATTATGGGCAAAACTTCAAGCACTCTATGTAAAGAAATGTTTGAACAATCGTTTGTACATGTTGAAGAAGATGTTTCAATTTATATATACTAAAGGTACGTCTATCAAAACCCACCTACATGAATTTAATAAACTCATGATGGATCTGAAGAACGTCGGTAAGATACTTGATTATGAAGAACAAGGCATGATGTTGTTAGCTTCTTTATGAGAGTTATACTTTACTAATTCACTGTTGCAAGGACGTACTACAATTACCTTAGAAGAGGTAAAGTTCACCTTATTTTCTAAAGAGTGGCAGAGAAAGTTGCGAGATGACAGTTTTGCGTAAGGAGTAGCGCAAGCACTGACCATTCGAGGTAGAGAGCAACATCGATGGCCTAATACTAGCGAAGTAAAAGCAGATTGAAATCACGCCATATGAAGTCCAAGGGACGAGTGAAGTGTTTTGAGTGTCACAAGGAGAGGCACATCAGGAGAGATGGTCCAAAGCGGAGGAATAACGTTGATAGGCAGAATGTCACAAGTAGTGTGGCAAACATTGCCGAAGGGAGCAATAGTGATGTAGAAGCTGTCTTATGTGTGACTACTACTTCATCAGGAGACGAATGGGTGCTAGATTCGGGGTGTCCTTATCATATGACGCCTCATAAGAACTGGTTTACTACTTACCAGACTGCAGATGGTGGTAGAGTTCTTTTGGGGAATAATGCAGTTTGTAAGGCTGTGGGGATAGGGACAATTCGGATTCGGATGCACGATGGGGTGGTGCGCACATTGACAGATGTGAGGCATGTACCAGAGCTCAAGAAGAACCTTATTTCTCTGGGGACACTCGATGACATCAGGTGTAGGTACAATACTGAAGGTGGAGTACTAAAGATCTCTCGAGGTGCCATGACAATGATGAAGGGGAAGAAATTGAATACTCTCTATCATTTACTGGGAGAGACTATGACCAGAACCGCTGCAGTTTCATCAGGTGAGTCAGACTCTAACTTGACTCAATTATGGTATATGTGTTTAGGGCACATGAGTGAGGCAGGTATGACGATGCTGAATGAAAGAGGGTTTTGGGTTAAAAGACAAGGAAGCTGAACTTATGTGAGCACTACATCTTTGAGAAGTAGCACCAAGTTAAGTTTACTACAGCTGTTTATTCGACCGAACAACCAGTTAAATATATTCATTTAGACGTCTGGGGCTCGTCCTCGGTTCCTTCGAAAGGAGGTGGCCGGTATATGTTGACATTTATTGACGATTATTCGAAGAAGGTATGGGTATACTTTTTGAAGCACAAATATGATGTGTTTGATTGATTCAAGAAATTTAAGACATTGATTGAAAAGCAGTCAGAAAAACAAATCAAGTGCCTGAGAACCAATAATGGCATGGAGTTTTGTGGTAAAAATTTTATCGAGTTCTACGAGAAAGAATGTATTGTGAGATACCGCACAGTACCTAGGACACCACAGTTGAATGGCGTGGTAGAATGGAAGAACAGAACTTTGATTGAGCGAGCTCAATGCATGCTTTCGCATGCAGGACTTGGCAAGGAATTTTGGGCTGAAGTAGTTAACATGGTATGTTACCTGGTTAATCGATCTCCATCATCCTCTATCGAGTGGAAGACTCCTGAGAAAGTATGGTCGGGGAAACCTATTGATTATTTCGAATTACGTATATTCGGATGTCCTGCATATGCTCATGCGAGTGATGTTAAGCTTGAGACGAGGGCGAAGAAGTGCATATTTTTAGGTCATGTACATGGGGTGAAAGGCTACTAGCTGTGATGTACTGATCCCAGATCACCCAGTTTTCTAATCAGTAGAGATGTAATTTTCGACGAGACTGCAATGCTTCAATGAAGGAGTTCTGAGACACAACCAGTAGAGAAGACAAATCATGGTGTCATTAGTGAGGTGGAGCTTTAGGTGGAGACTCCGGAGACCTCAAAGGTAACATAAGTTGAGATTGCAGATGAAGCCGCAGTTCTTGAAGTCGGTGATAGTAAACAACTAGCAAAGCCGCAGCACACTATAGCCTTAGATAGATAGAGAAGGCAAATAAAATTACCGGTACATTGTAGTTATATAGATATTGTTTATGCATTGACTGTAAGTGATGAAGTGGAGACAGATGAGCCTTCATTTTACTCTAAGGCAATGGCTAGTTCGGAGTCGTCGTAGTGGCTAGGAGTTATGAGTGAAGAGATGGAATCACTCCATCAAAATCAGACATGGGAGCTGGTTAAAGTACTTAAGAGCCAAAAGATTGTCGGAAGTAAATTGGTCTTCAAATGGAAAAAAGGCTATAAAGCGAGACTTGTGGCGAAGGGATATACACAGCGTGAGGGCATTGACTACATTGAGGTGTTCTCTTCTGTGGTAAGACATACTTCAATTCGTGTTTTACTTGCCTTAATTGCTTCGCAGGATCTCGAGTTAGAGCAATTAGATGTGAAAACTGATATTGCTAGTATAAGTACCTAGAGGGAGGTGAATAGGTATAAAAATAATTTCTTGAGATATGAAAGCAATACTAGGCAATCAATAGAAAGGAAGTTATCCTTTGGATAATGAAACGAACTATGATCAAAGTAAAACAGTAGTAGGGAAGAGAAATTCAACACGGGGTTTATAGTGGTTCGACTTGTTCCAAGCCTACGTCCACTCTTACGCACCGATGTTCACCGGCTGGATTTCACTATGAACAAAAGATGTTACAGCGGTGCTCTTCCTTGATTCCACAAGTATGGATATTCTACCACACTTCCTCAAGGTATCTCACGATATAAACTCTCTTTTGTATACAAGGTTTTCGCTCAGCAAATGAATTGACTACGAATCAAGGAGCTTCAGACTTTGGAATTCTTCAATCGTGCACACACTCGAACAACTGGAACGTCTTCCTTTTATACTCCTTTATGCCATCATAAATCGAATACTCGAACACTCTGTGGTGTCAGAACAAAACTGTTCTAATTGAAGAGAATTGAACTTTTCTCTCAAGTTCACATTCATAGCATCCAGGAAATCAAAATCCACACTCCTAGGGTTTATCACCCCATGTTTCAACAATTTGGAGTATAGATCCTTCTGTTCCTTTGATCTAAACAAATCTGTTTTCTTTCCTCGAATATCCGCTGCAACACCCATTCTCGGTTGAAATTGGCTGTACAGTTTATCATCATCATTTCCACCTGTCGTATTAAATCCACCTACACGCGGATCACTTGGAATGTTCGCAAGGGCTTGTTCTGCCATCCCTCTAGGAGCAATTCCCAAATTTTCCATTTTTCGCAAGAATACGTACTCATTCCCATGTCCCTTATCCTTAAGAAACTCATCGATATAATTTAATGGAGTACCAGTACTCTTTAAAGCACGATAAAGCTTATAAATAAAGCCGGGCTTTTGAATTCTTACAAGATCGGCGTCTTCAATGATTTCTTCTTCCTGTTGATGACCCACACCCTGTGGACTAGATGGTGGAGAATGACGCGGTTGAGAATGTTGCGGGCTCTATTGCTGGCTTGGTGAATCTTCTTCCCTAGTAAGATCAAAGTGAGTAAGCCCCTCACTCATTCGCTGTGGTCCCCTGCTTGCAATCCTTGAAAACTTTCTTGAAGATGACATCTTTCTTTGTCTTTGAAAGATTCTTTGCTTGACTTTCCCAAGAAAAATGACAACTTTTTCGAAGATTAAACAATGGAGGAAGACAAGAATGGAAGATCGAGACTTTTTAGGGTTTTGGAGTTTTGCGGATAGAAATCGACCGTAAATAACCCAGTCGAGAAACCAAACGTCATAAAGGAAAGTGAAAAGGTACCTTTTTAAAATTAACTGCCTTTTTAAAAAAAATAACTGCCATTTTAAATAGAAATTAATTTTTGAAAAAGTAAACTTGCACTTTTCACGGAAATTTCAAATCAATTATCAATGATCGTACCTTTTCGAGATTTAATATATAAGAGAGAATAACTTACAGTCAAGACCCACGATTGACTGAGTCTGAGAGTCTCTAGACTTTAACTTCTTCAAGCTTAAAGATGTTGAGTCTGGAACGGATGATTTTAAATTGATTTTTCTCCAAAGGCTTTGTAAATATATCCGCCAGTTGGTTCTTTGAGTCAACAAACTGAATCGAAACTTCTCCATTTTGAACATGATCTCTAATGAAGTGATGTCGAATCTCCATATGCTTTGCTCTTGAGTGAAGAATAGGATTTTTGGTAAGATTGATTGCGCCGGTGTTGTCACGGTTAATCTCCGTGCATGAATCTTCAATTCCAAAGTCTCTTAGCTGTTGCTTTATCCACGAAATTTGTGAACAACAACTTCGAGAGCTACATACTCTTTCTGCTATAGAAAGAGCTACTCGTACTTTGCTTTCTTGAAAACCAAGATACTGTTCGTTTCCAAGTAACGACAGTACCCGATGTGCTCTTTCTATCAACTCGCAACCAGCTAGATCTCGCGTCGAGTATCCAAGAAGAGTGAAGTCTCCCTTTTTGGGATACCACAGACCGATACTTGAAGTTGAAGCAATGTACTTGATAATACGCTTTGCAGCACGGAGATGAGATTCTTTAGGGTCTGCTTGAAATCTAGCACAAATGCAAACACTAAACAAAATGTCAGGTCTAGAAGCAGTAGGATAAAGAAGTGAACTGATGATACTCATGTATAGCTTCCGGTCAACTTTCTTTCCTCCTTCATCTTTGTCTATCTTCAAAGAACTTGACATTGGTATATCAATCTTTTTGCAATTTTCCAGTCCAAACTTCTTGACAAGATCATTAGCATATTTTTCTTGATAAATGAATGTTCCTTCCTTCAATTGTTTCACTTGAAGTCCAGGAAAGAAGGTTAATTCTCCCATCATACTCATTTCAAATTCATCCTGCATAGACTTAGAGAATTTCTTGCCTGAGACTTTCATTAGAGGATCCAAAAATAATATCATCAACATATATTTGAACAAGCAAGAAACTTTTGCTTTCTCTTTTGATAAATAGAGTAGTATCTACTTTACCTTTGACAAAGCCAGTTTGTATTAAAAACTTACTTAGCCTGTCATACCAAGCTCGAGGTGCTTGCTTTAATCCATACAAGGCCTTTTTCAGTCTGAATACTGAGTCTGGCTTCTTTGGGTCTTCAAACCCAGGTGGTTGTTCCACATAGACTTCCTCATGGATAAATCCATTTAGGAAAGCACTTTTGACGTCCATTTGGAATAACCTGAAATTTTTATAGCAAGCAAAAGCAAGTAGTAATCGAATTGCTTCTAATCTTGCTACTGGTGCGTAAGTCTCATCATAGTCTATCCCTTCCTCTTGCGTATATCCCTTGGCCACGAGTCTTGCTTTGTTTCTTACGACTTTGCCTTTCTCGTTCATCTTGTTCCTGAAAACCCATTTAGCTCCAATAATAGATTTACCTTTTGGTTTAGGAGTCAATTCCCGGACATCATTAATGCTAAATTGTCGAGTTCTTCTTGCATAGCTTCAATCCAGCTTTCATTAGATAAAGCTTCTTCTATGCTTTTGGGTTCTACTTCGAAATAAGAGCCACAAAAGACTAGACTCTTCGCGCCTTTTGGATCTTGTGCGAATTCCTTCATTAATGTCGCCAATAATGAGATCTTTGGGATGACTGGACTTATACTTCCAGTTTCTAGTTGATTCGTCAGGTTGATGATCACTTCCTTCATTTGAATCTTCAATAACCGTTTGTTGCTGGTCTTTCATAGTCTGGTCTTCTTCTTGAGATTTAGACTTTGTAGAGTCTGGAGCAGGTTCAGATTCTTCAAGATGAGTCTTAATAGATTCGTTTTGCATAGAATCCTGGAATTTGACATTCATTGATTCCTCCACAGATTGACTCTTTTTGTTATAGACTCTGTAGGCTTTGCTTGAGGTAGAATATCCAAGGAAGATGCCTTCGTCTGATTTTTCTTCAAACTTACCAACTCGATCATTTGCATTTTTCAATATAAAGCATTTGCATCCAAATATATGAAAATATGAAACAATAGGCTTCTTTCCTTTGAATAATTCATAGGGGGTTTTTTCTAGACTAGGCCTTAGAAAAACTCTATTGATAATATAACATGTTGTTGAAACAGCTTCAGCCCAAAAAAGTGAAGAGATGTTACTTTCAATTAAGAGAGTTCTAACCATTTATTGAAGAGATCTATTCTTTCTTTCCACAACTCCATTTTGCTCTGGAGTATATGGAGAGGAAAACACATGCTGAAAACCAGATTCATCACAGAATTTTGTAAAATCTTGATTTTCAAATTCACCTCCATGGTCTGTTCTTATACTAGAGATAGCATACCCTTTTTCATTTTGAATTCTTTTAGCAAATTTTTCAAACTAAGAGAAGGTTTCAGACTTACTTGCTAGGAAGTATACCCAAGTAAATCGTGAGTAGTCATCCACAATTACTAGGCAATATTTCTTACCTCCAATGCTTTGAGTTCTTGTTGGTCCAAAGAGATCCATATGCAAAAGCTGCAGTACACGTTTAGTGGAAACTTGATTTATTGGTTTAAAAGAATTTCTTACCTGCTTTCCCAATACGCATGGTGTACATAGATCAGTCTTTTGGTAAGATAAATTTGGTAGACCACGAACAAGCTTCTTTGCTGAAATTTTGGCTATATGCTTCATATTGATGTGCCCAAGCTTTCTGTGCCATAAGCTTGCTTGGTCTTGAATTGAGATTAAACATTGTGATTCATCTGGTTTCACATCCAAGAGGTAGATATTTCCATGTCTTCGACCCATAAATGACTGAGTAGAGTCTTTACTGGTTCCTGAACATATTCCCTCTTGAAAATTGATTTTGAAACTAGTATCACAGAGCTGACTGATACTGAGCAGATTGTAGTTAAGTCCTTTCACTAGGGAAACATTGCTTATTGTGAGGTTCCCAATCTTTACGATTCCAAATCCCACAATCATTCCTTTGCTTTGTTTCCTCCAAAAGAGACTTTTCCACCATTTACTTGAACGAGCTTTATGAAGCAATTTGAATCTCTGTCATGTGTCTTGAGCATCCACTATCCGAGATACCATTTTACCTTTTTCTTGATAGTGACCTGCATTTAAAAAGGAGACTCAAGCTTTCTTTGGTACCCATATTTTCTTGGGTCCATTGGTGTTAGTATGAAATGCAGTATTTGCCCATACTTTCTTAACAGGTTTCCAGACCATAGGACACTCTTTTTCAAAATGATCTGCACCATTGCACTTTGAACATCTGAGAGCATTTCGACCTACTGGTTTTACAAAAACCTTTTTGAAATGTTTTCTGTAAGTATCTCTTGTAGGTCTTTGCTTAATTCTTACCTTTACTTTAGGAAAATCAATTAAAGGAATTGTTTCTTCTGTCATTCCTAAACCAGATTTATTGAAATAGGGTCTTTGTGCATAAAGAATTTTTTCAAGTTTCTCATATCCTAATGAAAATCTTTTTGAAACATTTGATAAGTCATTTTTTAAGAATGCATTTTCTTTTAAAAGATTGACTTCACTTTCTTTAAGAGAAAAAACATTCATGTCTAAACATTCCAACTTTTCTTTCAAAGCATTCTCCTGTTGTTTTAGTGTAGAGTTTTCCTTTTTAAGTTCGGAAATCATTTTGAGAGAAGTCTTAAGACTAGAACACAGCTCATCAATGTATTTAGAAACTTTAACAGGGATTTTAAAGTTACTTACCTCTAATTCACTGTCTAAGTCTGAGTCTGTTTTAGAGTTTGAATCTGAGTCTGATTGTGCCATCAGACATATGTTGGCATAATCATCATCGCTTTCTTTACACTCTGTGTCACTCCAGGTTTCTGCTTTAAGAGCATTTCGATACTTTTCAGCTTTTCCTTTCTTCTTTCTCAGAAGGGGACAGTTGGGTCTGATGTGTCCCTTTTTCTTACATTCAAAGCAGAATACATCTTTGTTTGATTCATCATCATCAACAGACTTGGTCTGTTGCTTTTGAAAGCTCTGTTTCCTTGGATTGAATCTTCTTCCTTTTCTGTTCAGCTTTCTGAATCTTCTTATCATAAGAGCAAGTTCCTCATCGTCCATATCGTCTTCATAATCTGTAACATCATAATCATCATTGGATTTTAATGCAATGGATTTCTTACCTTTAGGATCTTCATCTTCATTGATTCGCTCCACTTCATAAGACTGAAGAGTTCCAACCAACTCATCGACAGATAGTGGCATGATTCTTTGTGTCTCTCTTATTGAAGTCTTTATATGATTCCAATCCTTGGAGAGTCCTCGTAGTAACTTGTTTACCTTCATGGGATCAGAAATTGGTTGACCTTGATTTTCAAGACCATTCACGATATCTGTAAAACGGCTAAACATGTCAGTTATAGATTCTCCTGATTTCATTTTGAAGGCTTCATATTGACTGAGGAGAATGTTGATTCTGGTCTCCTTCACTTGATATGTTCTTTCATAGGTGATATGTAATCTATCCCAGACTTCTTTTGCTGTAACACAAGAAGATATTATGTTATATTCAGTAGGTGACAAAGCACAATATAAAGAATAAATTGCTTTTGCATCGAGTGCTTGTCTCTTGATTATCTCTTCCTGAGTCATTTCTCTTGACTCAACAGTTTCTTTTCCTCTCTCTGAGACAGATGCAGCTTTAGGAGTGATTCCTTTTTCTACAACGTGCCATTCCAGAGGATCCTTTGATCGTAGGAACGCTTTCATCTTGTTTTTCCAGATGTTGTAATCCTTTCCATCAAAGTAGGGTGGTCTGGTATTGCTTTGCCCTTCCACCAGACCTGAAGCTAGCATACTAGCCATGGATCTTTAACACTGAAGTAAAACACTTCAAACAAAGTGAGTACACAAGCTCTGATACTAATTGATATTGCTAGTATAAGTACCTAGAGGGGGGTGAATAGGTATAAAAATAATTTCTTGAGATATGAAAGCAATACTAGGCAATCAATAGAAAGGAAGTTATCCTTTGGATAATGAAACGAACTATGATCAAAGTAAAACAGAGAGTAGGGAAGAGAAAATTCAACACAGGATTTATAGTGGTTCGGCTTATTCCAAGCCTACGTCCACTCTTCTGCACTGACAGCCCACTGGCTGGATTTCACTATGAACAAAAGATGTTACAGCAGTGCTCTTCCTTGATTCCACAGTATGGATATTCTACCACACTTCCTCAAGGTATCTCACGATATAAACTCTCTTTTGTATACAAGGTTTTCGCTCAGCAAATGAATTGACTACGAATCAAGGAGCTTCAGACTTTGGAATTCTTCTATCGCGCACACACTCGAACAACTGGAACGTCTTCCTTTTATACTCCTTTATGCCATCATACCCGTTGGCACTTACCAAAGGAATTCTTCCAATCTTCCCGTTGGACATAATCAATTAGGAAGATCATTCGAGCTATTAAAGGAACATGTCGATAGCCCATCAATCCTGCTCGCCCATACAATCAGGATCTTGGTTTCCATAAGTAGAACCTTCCAAGAATACTTCGCCAATCATCGGATCCTTAATCAATCTTGATTCGAATAAAGGAATCCGTTATGTCACATCCAGCCAAGAGATCTTCTCCAGTCGATAAGGCTAAGTCCACAATGAATCACACAGTTCTAGATAGCCTTACTTCAACGGATTAGAAACTGTCACTGAGAATAGACTTTAAGTCTTGAGTCTGGCAGTTCGGAAGTCTTCAGACTTTGAATAGTAGAGTCTGTAGATCTTCAGACTAGACTGATAGAAACGTTTTGTCAGCTTCAAAATATTCCAGAAAGATTTCTCCAACAAAAACTGCGTTTTTTCATGGTGAGTTGGAGGAGCAGATTTACATAAGGCAACCAGAGGGATTTGCTATTCCGAGTAAGGAAGATCATATTTGCTTGTTAAAGAAATCTTTGTATGAGCTAAAATAGTCTTTTAGGCAGTGGTATAAACATTTTAATACTTTCATAGCTAGTCAAGACTACAAAAAAAGTCAGATGGATAGCTGCGTTTACTTTAGGAGATTGGAGAATGGTTCTTTAATTTATCTACTCTTATATGTTGATGATATGCTGATAGCAACTAATAATATGTCTCATATTGATATACTGAAGAGGCAATTAAATGCTGAATTTGAGATGAAAAATTTAGGTGCTGCAAAGAAAATTTTTGATATAAAGATTTTGCGTGACGGGGTTGCAGGAGTTTTACGTCTATCTCAAAAGAAATATATGGAGAATATCGTAGCACATTATAAAATTCAGTCAGCAAAATTTGTAAGTACACATTTAGTGAGGCACTTAATTATCACTGCAAACTGAGGAGGAGAAGGAGCATATGTCCCATGTTCCTTATTCTAGTGCTGTGGGTAGTATTATATATGCTATGGTGTGCACTAAGCCTGATATTTCACAAGCTATGAGCGTGGTTAGTCGCTATATGAAGCGTCCTAGTAAAGCTCATTAGGAAGCTGTGAAGTGGATCCTCAGATATTTGAATGGGACAATAGACGTGGGTATAGTGTGCCGAAGGGACAACAATGGTAGTGAGACCACTGGTTTTGTGGATTTGGATCACGCTGGTGACTTGGATGATCGCAAATCTTTAGTAGGGTACGTATTTAAGCTAGCAGGTGGTGTAGTTAATTGGAAATCATCTTTACAAGATCACATTGCCTTGTCTTCAACTAAGGTAGAGTACATGGCACTAACCTTTGTAGCAAAGGAGTCGATATGGTTACAAAGTTTACTCTCAGACTTTGGGTTAGAACAAAAAAGTATGGATACACACTGTGATAACCAAGGTGTGATATATTTGACGTATAATCCGATTTATCACGAGCAAACCAAGTATATCAACATCAGGTATCACTTCATTGAGATGTCTTAGCTAAGGGTAATGTTATTGTCAAAAAGATTGCTACAGTAGATAACCCGGCAGACATGATGACTAAGTCTGTTCCTTTGGCGAAGCTTAAGCTCTGCTTGAGCTCTATTGGCGTCTGTGGAGAGTGAGTGCCCGTCGGGGCTTGGGAGAGCAGCATGGATGATGAGTATTATAATTTGGCTTCAAACATTGAGCCAAGGTGGAGAATTGTTAAATTAATGTCTCGAGTTTGAATTCGGATAACAATTTGTTAGACCAAATTTGTTGATAAAGATTTCCCAAGTATATCTCAAATTAGAGAGGAAATTCTCTAGACTCCTTGAAGGCTTACAAAAGAGGAAATAATAAAATAAAAGGGAAAAGTAAGGGTTTCTTTTATGTTTTCTGCAGCGTCCAATTGTTCGAAGAAAGAATTAGATTGTGGGGCCCATTGTTGACTCTGGGCACACCTATAATAATAAAATAGGAATTCTCCCTTTGGCATGAAGCTGCTGCCCACTACACGTAGAGAAGAAATCAAAAACAGAAGTGCTGCTTGAGTAAACCCTATGAGGAGCCCCTGCCACACAACGTCAAGTCGAAGAGGAGCCACCCACACGATCAAGAAAAGGAGTTCTTGTTTTCGGCATTTTACTTTGAGCTTGAATGCGCAATGATTTTTGTGTAGTGAATTTATGTCCAAGTGAATTGTTTATTTATAAACACTTTGAGTTTGGGGTTATATCTAGGTGTGGAAAACACTTGAGCGTGTGAGTAATTATAAATTTTGATTCTCCGATTATAGTGGATTATTTGCTACTGGCTCTCCCCATGGATGTAGGTACTAATACTCGGATCAAACCACGTATTATTTCTCGTATATTTTTTGATAATTTCGCGTTGACGTAAATTATAAGATCCTGTCGGTTCCGCGTATTATATTCCAACAATGATTATGGACCATACGTTATGCGGTTCCTGAGTGACATCGATGGGAAATTTGAGATTTTGAGTTGGAATATAAGTTTGGCTTCCCGTATTTCAATACTCGACATACCTAATTATGCCCAAATCTTCTTATAAATGTTTTAGAAAATCGATGTTGCACGATAAATTTGTTGAAAACTTACACAATAATTCCCCCTAAATTTGGAGGCAAATAAATATTATATATTAGTAATAAGGGGTCGGCCCGCTTGTAAGTTATATGTTGAAAAATGAATTGGAAAAAGAAAAAATGTTATGTTTATTAAGATTAGTTTGCAAAAAGGGTGCTAAAATTCTTTGATTAAAAACACCCCTTTATAGTTAATTTATCAAAATGCCCTTCATTGATGTATCCATGCTCGCATGTATCTTCTTCGTGGTTTGTCTTTGAATCAAGGATAATATTTTAGCTTCACAATGTTGACGTTGCACTCCGACCACACGGCATCGTTGCCCCGACCGTAGACACCCTCACCTGAGAACTCCCATGATGCTAACTCCCTCTACCACATCCAAACACATAGACCACTTAAACCGATTCAAGGGTTTCTCATCTTTGTTAGAATCATGTCCGATTTTGAGCTGCTCCGTAACTAGTAAGAAAAAAGTTTGGTAAGCAACTTCTTAACCTCAAAAAATTTCTCTCGGACGGATAAATAGTGCATTCTGATCTTGGAGTTAGCTAGTCGGTGGAAATTCAACAACATTATATAATCATATATAAAAAACATGATGACATCCACTATAAATCGACTGATTCTTTTTTATTATGACAAATAGGGTGAGAGTTCAGAGATCTGATGATTATACTCGCAAGAATCGTGCGAAAAGATAGACTAAGTGATAGACATGATGAAGAAGGGTGTTGTGTTAATAATTCCATTATTTGATAATATATCATCTCTTCGTGTTCCGTGTTCCTGACTTTAGAAAAAATTTCATCACTTTGGTCTCATTATGTTCATTAAAAATTCCAACAGACTCTTGCATATTATACTGACATTGTCAGAATTACTGTTAAGTGGGTAATTCTTTAAACAGAATGTATAGGACTTCCTTTGATGCATTTTATTAACGATGTATGGGAATTTCTTTCCAATTCTTAGAGAATGTATAGGGATTTCTTTCGCAAATTTTGATTTAACTAGTGAAAGCTTCCCTTGTGTGTGTTTTTAACAAGTTCTAATGGAATATGGAATGGGCATTTTGATTAATCACCATGCGTTACCCTTCAAACTTATAAAGAAATTTTGATAAGAGATTGGGCTTTTACTAAAGTCACTATAGGAAAGGATGAATTTGAAGGGCTGTATTCTTTCCACTTCTCTTCCATATACTAACTTAATCTCTTTTGACTTGATTTTGCAAAATCAAGGCAATGAAAAACGGCCAAAGGAAAATCTTCGATCCGAACGTGTTCAAAAACAAGAATGGAGAATGAAAATGAGAACACACGAATGATTAATATGGAGAATCAATTGGATGCTATAGTTTTGCAGAACCAAGTCATTGCTATTTTTCATGACCGGTATGATTCTCCATGATAAAAATGGAGATCAAATTCATTGCTATAAGAATGGACACTTGAATGGCCGACAAAAATCAAGTGCCAACATTAGCTCACACGTATCAATTTTACTCGAGCATGATTAAAGATTAATAGATATCCATTTAATTTATGGAACTTTAGGGTCATTTGTATTTTTGTTAATTAACAAAGAGGAAACACAAAATTAGAGAGCTTTTCATATAGACTGCATTAATAATTTTTGTAGTATTCGTATTGCACGTCATTTAGTGGGTTTACATGGTGTTTATGGGTGTCTCACATAGATTGTTAGATACGTGGAAACGACAAGATCTTGTAATTTACGTCAACGCAAAATCACCAGAGAAATAAACGAGAAAAATAAGGATATCAAAAATTTACGTGGTTTAGTCCGAGTATCGGTACCTACATCAACGGGGAGAGCCAGCAGCAAATAATCCACTATAATCGGAGAATCAGAGTTTACAGTCACTCATACGCTCAAGTGTTTCCTACACCTAGATTTAACCCCAAACCCAAAGTGTTTATAAATAAACAACTCACTTGGGCATAAATTCAAGGCATAAAATTACCGCGTGTTCAAGCTTGAAACAAGACGCTCTACGTACGCCAAAATCAAGAACTCTGGTGTTCGTCTTTGGTCCATGTACATGCGTTCCTTTAGAAAGCTTCGCGTGGCTTCAAGGGAACATGCGGCTCTTTCCCAAATGGCGTGAACGTCCGGCTCTACGTAGGTTTCAGCAGCTTCTTGCTTCGGCGGCTTCTTTCGGGCAAAGAAAAGAAGACCTGTAAATTGTCTCTGCTTTTATACGTGTGCCCAGGTCAAAGTTTGACCTGGGCCCACCTATGCTTTGTTTCATGTGCAGAGGCTTACGTGCAGGAGCTTCTCACTTTTTTCTTTCCTTTGTTTCCATCAGCTAAATGAAGAAAATCCAGGCGTGAAAGTTGTGTGCCCAAAGAAGAAATTATTGACTTGGGCCCATGAAAATAATTCAGCTTCTGCAGGCTTCCACAGATGAGGAAATTCGTATCTATTTTTTTATTTCCTCTTTTGTAATCCTTGATCGAGTCCAACGAAGTTTTTTCTACTTGGAAAATCTTTATCAACAAAATTCAGTTTAACAAATCGTCATCCGAATTCAAACTTGAGACATTAATTTAACAATTCTCCACATTGGCTCGATGTTTGAAGTCAAGTTATAGTGCTTATCATCCATGCTGCTCTCCTAATGCCACGATGGGTGCTCACTCTCCACAGACGCCAATAAAGCTCAAACAGAGCTTGAGCTTCGCCAAAGGAACAGACTTAGTCATCATGTCTGCTGGATTATCTGCTGTAGCAATCTTTTTTACAATAACATTACCCATAACTAAGACATCTCGGATGAAGTGGTACCTGATGTTGATATGCTTCGTTCGCTCGTGATAAACTGGATTATACGCCAAACATATCGCACCTTAGTTATCACAACGTATATCCACACTTTTCTGTTCTAAGTCAAAGTTTGAGAGCAAACTTTGTAACTATATCGCCTCCTTCGCTACAAAGGTTAGTGCCATGTACTCTGTCTCAGTCGAAGGCAAGGCAATGTGATCCTCTAAGGACTCTTTCCAACTAACTGCACCACTTGCTAGAGTAAACACGTACCCCGCTAAAGACCTATAATCATCCAAGTCACCGGCGTGATCCGAATCCACAAAACCAGTGGTCTCACTGCCATTGCTATCCCTCCGGTACACTATACCCACGTTTGTTGTCTCCTTCAAATACCTGAGAATCCACTTCACAACTTCTCAATGAGCTTTACTAGGATGCTTCATATAGCGACTAACCATGCTCACAGCTTGTGAAATATTAGGCCTATTGCACACTATAGCATACATAATACTACCCACGGCACTAGAATAATGAACACGGGATATATGCTCCTCCTCCTCCTCAGTCTATGATGATAATTTATCTAAAAGTTTAAAGTGCTTTGCTAAAGGTGTACTTACAGATTTTGTCGACTGCATATTAAAACGTGCCACGATCTTTTCAATATATTTCTTTTGAGATAGATGTAAAACTCCCGTAGTCTTGTCATGCAAAATCTCCATACCCAAAATTTTCTTTGCGGCACCTAAATATTTCATCTCAAATTTAACATTTAATTGCATCTTCAGCACATCAATATCAGAGATATTCTTAGCTATTATCAACATATCATCAACATATAAGAGTAGATAAATCAAAGAACCATTCTCCAATCTCCTATAATAAACGTAGCCATAAAAGCATCAAAATGTTTATACCACTGCCTAGGAGACTGTTTCAGCCAATACAAAGATTTCTTTAACAATCAAATATGATCTTTCTTATCTCGAATAGCAAATCCCTCTGGTTGCCTCATGTAAATCTGCTCCTCCAACTCACCTTGAAGAAACGCAGTTTTCACATCTAGTTGCTCTAACTCGAGATCCTGCGAAGCAACTAAAGTAAGTAAAACACAAATAAAAGTATATCTTACAACATGAGAGAACACTTCAATGTAGTCAATACCCTCACGTTGTGTATATCCCTTCACCACAAGTCTCGCCTTATACCTCGCTACCTCGACACCGAGAATGCCCTTATTTCGTTTGAAGACCCATTTATTTCCAACAATCTTTTGGCTCTTGGGTACTTTGACTAGCTCCCATGTTTGATTTTGATCGAGTGATTCCATTTCTTCGCTCATAGCCTCTAGCCATTGCGATGACTCCAAGCTAGCCATTGCCTTAGAGTAAGACAAAGGCTCATCTATCTCCACCTCATTAGCTACAGTCAATGCATAAGCAATATCTGTATAATCATAACATACCAGTGGTTTAATTTGCCTTCTTTATCTATCTACAGCTATAGTGTGCGGTGGTTTTTCTGATTGTTCACTATGACCGACTTTAGAAACTGCATCTTCATTTGCAGTCTCAACTTTTGTTACCTTCGAGGTCTCTGGATTCTCCACCTAAAGCACCACCTCCCGAGTGACACAATGATCTATCTTCTCTGCTGGTTGTGTCTCAGAACTCCTCCGTCGAAGCATTGCAGTCTCGTCAAAGATCACATTTCTATTTATTAGAAAATCAAGTGATCTGGGATCGGTGCACCATAGCCGGTAGCCTTTCACCTCATGTGCATAACCTAGAAATATGCACTTTTTCACCCTCGACTCAAGCTTACCATCACTTGCATGAGCATATGCAGGACATCCGAATATACGCAATATGGAATAATTAACCGATTTCCCCGACCATACTTCCTCAGGAGTCTTCCACTCGATAGCAGATGATGGAGATCGATTAACCAGGTAACATGCCATGTTCACTGCTTCGGCCCACAATTCCTTGCCAAGTCCTGCATGCGAAAGCATGCATCGAGCTTGCTCAAGCAAAGTTCTGTTCTTCTGTTCTGCCACGCCATTATGCTACGGTGTCCTAGGTACTGTGCAGTGTCTTACAATACATTCTTTCTCGTAGAACTCGGTAAAATCTTTGCCACAGAACTCCATGCCATTATCGGTTCTCAAGCACTTGATTTGTTTATCTAACTGCTTCTCAATCAATGCCTTAAATTTCTTGAACCGATCGAACACGTCATATTTGTTCTTAAGAAAGCATATCCATACCTTTCTCGAATAGTCATCGATAGATGTCAGCATATATCGGGCACCTCCTTTCGAACTAACCAAAGACGGGTCATAGACGTTTGAATGAATATATTAGACTAGTCGTTTGGTCGAACGAATAGCTGTAGTAAACTTAACTCGATGCTGCTATGTGGCATTCGTATATTTTTGCCGACCTCGGAAAAATAGCGATACGTCGCGGATTGACGAAAATGTTATTGGATTTCGTTATCAGCACCGATGTTGGACTTCGTCGTATCTCTTGGAACAACAGAATCTTGTAATTTACGTCAACACAAAATCACTAGAGAAATAAACGAGAAAAATAAGGACACCAGAAATTTACATGGTTCGGTTCAAGTTTCGGTACCTACATTCACGGGGAAAGCCAGCGGCAAATAATCCACTATAATCGGAGAATCATAGTTTACAATTATTCACACACTCAAGTGTTTCTCACACCTAGATTTAACCAAAAACCCAAAGTGTTTATAAATAAACAACTCACTTGGACATAAACTCATGGCACAAAATTACCACGTGTTCAAGCTCGAAACAAAATGCTCTACGTATGGCAAAATCAAGAACTCCAGTTTTCACGCCTCGATTTTCCGAGTGTGTGCCATCCCTCAATGGTCCATTAAATAGCGACGTCCGAGAACGCATCACCGATCCATTCATCACATGCGAAGCAAATAAATAATTCTCAGACAACAATTTAATGGGATAGAAAAGTAGGGCGACAATTTTTTTTGAAAACCACAACACACCTTTATACATATCAGATTAATTTATATACATTACTAGCCAATATTTACAATGTCTACAAAAAAGTCGATTCTCCAAAACAAGCTGTCCTATGATTAGCTAGTCCGACTCGTTCGCCGATTCTTCAGTGTCCACGGGATCCGGGCGAGACGGCGGGTCCTCCACTACACCATCAGGAGGGTCAGTTGGATCCTCGTCCAGAGTAGTATCGATTACCGTAGTAGTGATATTAAAACTCCTAAGGGGGCCTAGCCTAACACCATAGGGAATGGTGCGGAACCAGGCTCTGAATCGATTAGGTATCTCCTGACGTGGAATCTCTTTGACCCAGACCATGGTTTTCTTTGACACAAGAAAGGAAGGTTATAACTAGCTCATAAATCCAAACATAAGGCACCCCTCGACATGGCCCCCAATCCGCTAGGGTCGCCACAGTCCACTTACCTACTTATTTATTTATTTATTTTACTTGTCCTAATAACATTCCACTCTGATATCATTTCAATTGCAGCGGGTCCATAATCCTAGGGGTTCGTACCATCTCAATTGGTCCCAGCGCAGATCATATAACGGAAGCATACTTATCATCTCCCTAACCCATACACAACCAAACAATACAATGCAATACACACCAACTACAAACTTTCATATATATATATGTGTGTGTGTGTATGTATGTATGTATATATGCATCTTAGGGCCGGATCACTTTTATTTACATACTAAGATGGATTTCACAAGTCGGTATGACAAAAGGGCCAAGACTATAACTAAGCTCGGCCAAACTAAAAAAGAACCCGACTATACATCAAACATGTACATCTATCCATCAGCTAGTGTCGGCCATCCTAAAAAGTTGCAACCTCCACCAGTCACACGCTCCTATCACACCCATCTTGGTGCATCGGCTGGTGGCGGTGGCAGCATCCCCATCATCCTCCCATCTCGGCGAACATGGACAGACAAAAACTCTTGTACTACAGGGCCATCAGGCAAGCCCACATCGTACATGACCAAAACACGGAGGCGGATAAACACCAAATCATGAACACCGAAGCAAGGGTGCTTCGTGCACTCGACCTCGACATTAGACGGTAATCCATAAAACGTACCACGCGTGACAGGTGCTAGAGGCATAGCTCAATCTGAAATGTTGGTCTCCAAAGGCGTGAGTACAACCACTCAACAATAAAGATCCTCAAACTACACAGTGCATCAGGCAAAACAATCAAGATATCATGAGTAAAGCACATATCATCCATGCTATCGAGCATACATCACCATGCGGTCGTGCACATATCATCCATGCTATCGAGCATATATCACCATGCAATTGTGCACATATCACCATGCAGTCGTACTTGTATTTCCATGAGGTTCATCCCATGCCATATGCACATACATACGCATGATTCACATCATTCATACAATCATGTATACATCCTCATGAGATCCATTCAAGGCTTCATGATCGCATTCTTAATGTCAAATAACATCAATTCACTTTCATAAGCATCATGCATCATGCCATATGCATATACCCATGCACATGATTCAATTTCAATATTTATCTTTCACAAGGATCTCATTGTTTTTCTTCTAGGGACCAATGTTTGCATCCCTCAATTTATCGCTTGCACCCAACCCGGCGTCGCGAGGAACCTCCGGCACAAACCTCCGAGCACCTCGCATCCCAACTAGCATCACGAGGAATCCCCCCGGCACAAACCTCCAAGGCTTCCGATACAAACCTCCGGGCATCCCGAAACTCCCGAGGACCTCCGGCACAAACCTTCGGGCATCTCAAAACTCCCGAGGCATCGTCAGCTCACACCTCCAACGGTCTCGTTATTATCATAATATATATAATCTCATATATGTCTCATTTTCATCATGGCATTTGATGTAACAATATCAAAGGTCTAACCCATTTTTTGATGTCACGTGATACGCCAAACATCACCATATATGTAGCATATATAACCACTCAAGACATCATATTTCGTAGAGCAGTCCATTGATTCTTGAAAATACAGCAAATTTCGGATAAAGCAGGATGCACTTCTTTAATAAAAATTCTGGAAAATTTAGTAAATAATATCAATAAATTCTGAAAATTTAAAACAATGTAAACAAGATCCAGACAAAGATATTTCATGGAGAACACCATGTCAATAAAGTTTCACATCAATCACATAAATCCACACATCACAGCAAAAGAAATTCCAGCACCACTTTTGCACAGTTTTGGAAATAATTTCGATTAAGCCCTTAAATAAACTCCAAAAATTCTGAGATTTTAATATGTTATAGCTGAGATCTAGAGGTAAAAGTCTCATGAAGAAATAAAAGTTAAATTCCTTCTGTATTAAAATATATAATTTTTGTAATTCTCTCTAACTCTCGGTTCACTATCCAGATTCATCCTTTTCAAAGAAAATCTTTTTCCCCGATCATTACTTGTCCGTTTATGCTCAAATTTTAGTATGTTTCTCTTCAAGATGTCGTCTACAACTCTTATGAAGAACACGAGATCAAATTCGGACTGGATACTTGCACGAAATTCACAGAATCACAATAGATTATCATAACACTTTCCAGATCTAGCTTCATCAAATAAAAATGGTTTCACCAACCTATGCTTGTCCGTTTCCTCTCAAATTTTACATGTTATTCTCCAAGAAGTCCTTTACAACTTTCATCAAGAAGTCAAAGTCAAATTCCAACTAGAACATTGCATGCAACTCACGAAAGCATCAAAGGTTGGACCGTTTTTCCAGAAATAGAATACTAAATTTGAACAGAGCTCCTATAACTTCGAAATTTCACACTTCATCCACATCTGAAACTCACCATCCATCACACACAAAACACAGCAAGCAAAGGGTAGATCAATGGACTCTACTTGCCTCTAATCCAAGCAAAACATAGCAAGCAAACGGCGGGCTCGACGGCGGGACTTGGTGGCTTGACGGCGACGACGAACCTCCTCCTCCTTCCTTTCTCTCTTCCTCTCTTGTACGCCCGCTTTCTCTCTTCCTCTCTTTCTCTCGTGCGACGTCTCTCTTTCTCTCTCTCTCTCTCTCTCTCTCGGACGGTAACCCTCTCATCAATCCGCCCACTCTCCCTCTCTTTTCTTCCCTTCATCATTAGCAATCATTTGATTTTGCATGGATTCTTACGCTTGGCTACAAAGGGGCAACACTTGGCAAGCTTCTCTTGCCACTTGGGGATTTACATGCAAGTTGATGGGCCTTCCTTTTGGGCCGGGCCTCTCCATCCATCCCTCTTTTCCCTTGGTCGACGGCAGCCCCTCCTCCTTTGGGCTTTGTGGGCCAAGCCTAAATGGCCGAATGGTGGGGTTTTGTGGGCTGGTCTTGGCCTAAGAATTTTGGCCCACTTCCTCTTTTAATAATCTACTCTAAACCCCCACTCATATAAATACCTAATTGAATTTTATAAAACCATAAAACTTGCAACATAACTTAATAAATTCCAGCCTATAAATCACATAGCCAAGAATGGAAATTTTTCCATCAAATAATTATCCATTAAAAGCTTGGCCTTAAACTTATTGCAAATCATGGATCAAATGGCTACAATATAAATTGATGGTACTTCCATCACCTATCCATGGCTCATAGCACATCTAGAGGTTGTCATGAAATTCTAGGATGCCACAAAACACCTCTGGGGTCGGGGAAAATAGAGACCCGCTTAGTAACCCTCATGGGACGACCATGACGCCTAGGGGGAATTGACATCTGCGAACCTAAAAATGTTATCCCACAACGAGGTGAGAGGACGTCTCAGCAAGTTCACCCCTTAAGACCCGACTAGGAAGAAAATACGCCTTGATGGTTGCCTAGGCACAAACACGAGTCAGAGGACTTACCTTGGCCTCAGTTCCTTCTTACAAGTCAATACAGTTCAAATAACCATCCAATCAATCACTTCGTAATTCAATTCATCCACTCAGATCGAATCATCGATCAATCGACTCAGTTGATTCCATGTCATCGAGACTATTTCCCGGTCATCTCAATCAATACTATCTATAAAGTCCGATTAAAATCAGGACTGCTCACTCTAAGCTGATATATAGATAGTATAGCTTACCAAAAGTTGCCAATAGATAGTATACTACTCACTCTAAGCTGACATATCGCCCACAGGCTGATATAGTATACTAATAATACTTTCTAGAAGTTGCCAGGTATACTGCTCGCGCTAAGCTGACATATCAGAGCCCATAGGTGGATATAGTATATCGGTATACTACTTACTCTAAGTTGATGTATCGAGCCTGCAAGCTGATACAATATACCATCCTCATCATCTAATCATTTCACCATTTTCATCATACTCGATAAAAATAATCATGTATGGGTATACGGTCAGCCATAGCCAAAATACAATTTTCTCTCGCTTAAAAATCCCACTATTACAACAACCCACAAATCCATTTTAGGTGCTGTAAACTGACGCTCGGTGATTATCCAATTAATTTCTAAAATTAAATAAATTTTGGATTAAATCACAAATCACACACAATCAATACAAATTAGAACTCAATTAAATAAATAGATCACACCACTGTAATCAGCATAAAATTCCGGTCACCGACTATTCCGGTCTAATTTTCGAAAAATAATTAAATAATTAAATAATTACGAAAATTAATTATTAAATGCAAATAAATAGGACTTAGGCTCATAAAGCCTATTTAAAAGCTGAGACGAGCTCGAAAATTTCCAAACCACTCTAGATAGAGCTTGTATAGGCCTACCTAACATGCAAAATCGGTTGATTAATTCACTAATCCAATATAACTAACCACTTAATCCATACTTAGTCTAAACTCATCAACCCTTAAAGATCATTAACTAACTAAGTAGGGATTAATGAGTTAAACTCACTTGATTAATGATCTACTCAGATCAAAACGACGAGGATGAGGAGACGGGCCAAAAACTTCAAAGTGGTGGTACCAAGCGGAGCCGAGACGGGCTCGAAAACGGGCCTTGATGCCCACAAACCCCTACCAGGTTTTGGTTCAGAACTTGGGCCCAAGGAGTTGCAACGGTGGCTGGTTTAGGCCCGACTTGGGCTAGACTCGGCGGCCGCAGGTGGGGGTGCGGGCCATGACTAGAACGGCCATGAACCGGGCTGAGTTGTGGCAGCTGGAGTTGCTAAAACAAAGCTGTTGTTTGGGCTTCGAAGATGGGCCGACGTAGATGGATGGGGGGCAGCTTCGGTGGAGCGAAGACAGGCCACGATGGAGGGTCAATTGAGAGGAGCTTGTTGGGAAAATTTGACCAATGTCTTTGTGACCGAATGCAGGAGAATCGATGGGGCGCATGTGAAGAAGAAAGCAGCAAATTCGAAAAGGGCATGGTGGGGGCAAGGGACGTGCAGGTGAAACAAAATGGAAGAAAAAAAAATAGAAAGAGACAGGGAGTCGTCAAAGCTGGCAGGCCAGAGAGAAGACCGAAGAAAGAAGAAAACAAAAGCAAAAGATAGAAGAGCAGAGGGTTGGTCGGTTGAGAGGGGGAAGGAAAAAGTGTGCGAGAGAGAGAGAGAGAGAGTAACGTGTGAGAGGATAAGGAGGAGGGGGGGCCCAGCGGTCAAAGATCAAAAGCAAATGGAAGACCAATTTGCAGGGGACCGTCGACTGGGGAAAAGAAATGTGTGAGGGAGAGAGAAAAGAGAGAAAAAGGAACGTGGGCATGAGGGCGGAAGGATTGATCGGTTGAAGGGGAAATGAAAATAATCAAAGCACAATTATTCCTTTCCTCCACTTCACACAACAAAAATAATAATTGGTCATCCAAGGCTAATTTCAACACCAACTTACACAATTTGAAATCCAATTGAGGACCGAAATAAGACAGTCCCTCAAATCTCCGAATTTCCCTCAATTCCGAATTCTATTTCCTTTTTCTTGGAATCCGATTTTTTAACAAATTTCTCTGACTAAGGCCCAATTTTGTTGAAGAATAAGTCCACGAAATTTCCTTTCATCTAGTAGTTCACGCCGAGGCCAAAAATCCCTTCAAAATGGTCAATCCGAATTTTCGTTCATTTTCTTTCAATCGCTTGAATCAATTTTCCGTAAAAATCCCGAACATGCCAAAAATTCCTTAAAAGATTAGTCAACATTCCTAAAATGACTTATGACACAACAAAATTTTCAATTTCTGAAATCGAATTTAAATTCGCAGCTTAATTTCAATCTGACACGATTTTAGCGTGACTTAGCCTACCAGGTAGCTTTTAGAAATTTTTAGTGCAATTAACCTGTGGTCAATTTTCTTCGAACCACGCATACCTCTTCGACACATTGGCGACTCTTGGTGGTTATGAAAATCTCGATGTTTCAAATACGGACACAGGGTACCCAAAACGATAGAAAATCGGTCTAGTGCCGATCGACTTGAATTTTGCAATCAGGTGGAATCACCCATACTTGATCACACATCTCAGTTGAATTGACCTATCTTCGGTCTCAGATCGATTTTTAATTGTGCGTAATGACCCTTGCTGAATAGCACGGTTGAGCAGTCGATTCCTAGTCGAATTCTCAAGTTTATTGCATTAAAATTTCTTAACGGCTTCACCTGATAGGCTAGTTATCTCATGACTGGCCATCTCGGAGAAAAAAAAACTATAGACGTGTCGATGAAAGGCCCAACTTATCCAATCGAAATCAGAATTTGAAAATCAGGATGTCACAACTCTTCACCTCTTATAAAAATTTCATCATCGAAACTTAAACCTTTACCAATTCTTAAACAAAAAGGTGGGGTTATTGTCGTCTAATCAGTTTTCACTTTCCCACGGTTGTTTCTTCGACCCTGTGGTGTTGTCAGACCACTTTGACCAAGGGGGACCTTCTTGGTATATAGAACTTGTTCTTTCTAATCAACAATCTAAACCGGGCTTCTTACGTACGACACTCTGTCATCCACATCCAATTCCTCAAGATTTAGTACGTGGGTCGTGTTAGGCTGATATGTCCTCAACATCGACTCGTGAAAGACGTCATGCACTTGCGCCAACTTCGGCGGCAATGCAAGACGATACGTTAGAATCCTAATTCCTTCCAAAATCTCCAAGGAACCTACGTACCTCGGTTTCAGTTTTCCTTCATTGCCGAAGTGCAATGTATCCTTCATTGGTGACACTTTCAGAAAGATGTAATCACCAATTTGGAACTCTAAGGGCTTTCGATGCTCAATGATACAACTTTTCTGGCGGCTCTAAGCAGTCTTTAATCTATCGCTAATACTTGTAACTGCATCTACTGACTGCCGAACTAACTATGGGTTGTGATCTTTCTTCATTTAACTTCCTCCCCACAACTGAAGTTCTATACATTCTGCTATGCGATGCTTCAGAAGGAATCATCTGACTGTTCTGCTGAAATTGGGAACCTCGGGTTTATATTTGATAAAAATTCTTCACCGGCACTCTATATAGACGAACTATTTAACGCACATCCAACTCTGCATGTCTATCTAAGCCCATATCTTTTCGTACTACCAAGAAGTGAGCCGACTTCGTCAATTTGTCGACCACAACCCTAAATGGAATCATTATCTCTCTGATTTCTTGACAAGCCTATCACAAGGTCCATCGTGATATACTTCCATTCCCACTCGGGACTCTCGAGTGATTGTAAAAGTCCTCCCGGCTTGCATTACTGAACTTTCACTTACTAGCGCATTTGACACTTGCAACTTGTTCGGCGATATCTATCTTTATATCGGTCTACCAATCGAGCTGACACTGATTCTGACTCACTTTGTACTGTCTGGTCGAATACTGCTACTGCTACCGTGAATTCCTAATAAGGTCTCCTCCTTAAGCTCCATACCGCCTGATACCTATCATCACCCGCGAAACTTCGGTGTTCCATCTTCAGAAATATGAAAGTCAACTTTTCCCTTCTCGGTATCCTCTTGCAAGATTTCCTGAACATCTGGTTCCATCACTAAAACGTCTTAATCCTAAACTAGACTTTCGGTTCAATTTTGAGAGTGGCTATAAGATTTGAAAGGTAGCTTATCTCATTTTTGAAAACCAAATCTCGAGCTCTCTCTCGAGTAAATTCCACTCCTTGATCACCATATGTGCAACTGAACACTTTCGACTCAGTGCATCTGCGACTTGATTCCTCTTTCCGGGGTGATACATGATATCACAATCACAATCTTTCCGAAGTTCTAACTTACAACACCGTCTCATATTCAACTCATTCTAAAAGAACAAATACTTGAGACTCTGACGGTTAGTGAAGATTTGGAATCTTTCTTCACTCAAATAATATCTCCAAATCTTCAGAGTGAAAGTTATTGTTGTGAGTTCCAAGTCATGTGCCAAGTAATTTAACTCATGAGGTCTCAACTGATGGAACGCGTATGCAACACTCTACCACGTTACATCAACACACGGCCCAATCCTCTAAACGACGCCTCACTATAGATCTCGCATCCTTCATAACCATATGGAATGATCAGCACAAGTACGGTAGCTAGCTCCTGCTTAAACTCTTGGAAACTATCATCGCACTTGTCTGTCCACCCAAATTTTCTCTTCTTTCTTCTGCAGTTGTGTCAACGGTGACACTGATGTTGAAAATTCTTCCACGAACCTTCTGTAGTAACCTGTCCAACCCAAATGGCTTTTGATCTCTGATATTGTTGTCGTTCTTGGTCCACTGATAACTACTTCGATCTTGATCGGGTCCACGGAGATTCCTTCACCTGAAATCATGCGACCTAAAAACACTACACGAGTCAACCAAAACTCGCCTTTGTTAAGCTTAGCATACAATCCATGTATTCTCAAGTCCAAAGTACCATTCTCAGATGTCTCTCATGCTCCTTAACATTCCTCGAATACACCAGAATATCATTGAAAGATACGATCACATCCGATCTAGATATTCTTTGAACACTTAGTTTGCCAAATCCATGACAGCAGCTAGAGCGCTCGTCGGACCAAATAGCATTACAATACTCTCCTAAAGGTCATATCGAGTACAAAACGCTGTCTTCGGTGTAACCTCCTTTTCGATCCTCAAGTCGACCTTTGAAAGTATCGACACTCTTTGTAACTGATCACACTATTCGTCGACCTTCGGCAATGAACACTTGTTTATGATCGTCACCTGAGTGAGTTGACAATAGTTGGTGCATAGACGCAAGGAACCATCTTTTTTTTTCACAAAAAAAAAAAAAAACTGGTGCTTCCCCAAGGTGATGCACTGGTATGTATAAATCCCTTATCCAATAATTCTCGTGTCTACATTATCGGTTCTTTCAATTCAGACAACGACATCTGGTAAGAAGCCTTAGAGAGTGGCTCTGTCCCGGTGCTAACTCGATCGCGAATTCTATCTCTTTCTCTAATGACAGATTTGACAACTCCTGTGGAAATACATCTAGAAATTCTTGGACTACTGAGATGTCCTCAATCTTCAGTTCTTTAATATGTCTTATCTATGAAAACTGCCAAGTAACCTTAGCAACCTCCGTCTAACAAATGGGTTGCCTTCAAGCGATGAGGTTAATGAAATTGAGGATCCTTCTCGATTCCCAATAAACTCGACGCTTCCACATGCTAACGGATTAGACTGGATTATTTCATGGCAACAATCCACTACTATGAGAGGCTCTTTGAGCTAACTCTTTTCATATATAATGTCAAAGTTATACACAAGCAACTAATCAAGTACAACCCTAGTCTGTGATTCTTCTTCTACAACTTTATTACACAATCTGAAATTCTACCAACCTAACCCAAAACTTCGCTGCATTACTCTGATAAAATTACCCAAAAACATCCTTCCTTTGATCGGCACATGATCGGTTTTATTCCTGTCCCTTTCGCCATCCTAGTGGTGTCCTAACTGCGATAGCGGTGTCTATTGTTGGAGAAATCTTTCTGGAATTTTTTGAAGCTGACAAAACGTTTCTATCAGTCTAGTTTGAAGATCTGCAGACCCATCTATTCAAAGTCTGAAGACTTCAGGACTGCCAGACTCAAGACTTAAAGTCTATTCTCAGTGACAGCTTTTAATCCGTTGAAGTAAGGCTATCCAGTTCTGTGTGATTCATTGTGGACTTAACCTTATCGACTGGAGAAGATCTCTTGGCTGGATGTGACATAACAGATTCCTTTGTTCGAATCAAGACTGATTAAGGATCCGATGATTGGCGAAGTATTCATGGAATGTTCTACTTATGGAAACCAAGATCCTGATTGTATGGGCGAGCAGGATTGATGGGCTATCGACATGTTCCTTTAATAGCTCGAATGATCTTCCTAATTGATTCTGTCCAACGGGAAGATTGGAAGAATTCCTTTGGTAAGTGCCAACGGATATGATGGCATAAAGGAGTATAAAAGGAAGACGTTCCAGTTGTTCAAGAGTGTGTGCGATAGAAGAATTCCAAAGTCTGAAGCTCCTTGATTCGTAGTCAATTCATTTGTTGAGCGAAAATCTTGTATACAGGAGAGAGTTCATTTCGTGAGATACCTTGAGGAAGTGTGGTAGGATATCCATACTGTGGAATCAAGGAAGAGCATTGCTGTAACATCTCTTTTGTTCATAGTGAAATCCAGCTAGTGGGCTATCAGTGCAGAAGAGTGGACATAGGCTTGGAACAAGCCGAACCACTATAAACCTCGTGTTGAATTTTCTCTTCCCTACTCCTTTTACTTTGTTAACAGTTTGTTCTATTAACTAAAGAGGAGTCTCATTTCTATTGTCTGCCTAGTATTGCTTTCATATCTCGAGAAATTATTTTTATACCTATTCACCCCCCATCTAGGTACTTATACTAGCTATATCATCTATGCTCCCTTGGACTTTCACTGATAGTCCCTCATTTGATGGCCATGTTGGCCCTAATCAAAGCACGTTCTAGCCATACCCGGACATTGGATTGATCCATGTTTCTTTTTACCAACTTAGCACAAATCTGGTGAGTCTTCTGTCTCCTGTCAGGTGACAGCATGCACTCTTTATTGTACCAGAAGCCTGTTCCGAAAACCCCGCGGTGCGTTCTACATGCATTCCCTCTTATCTGTCCCATTGGCCTTTTAGGATAGTTTCTAGCCAGGTAACCCTATTGGCTACACTGAAAACAAATTCTTGTCCTAGGAAAGACATAAGGCCGATCTCTGTCATCACCAATGGGAACAACATGCTCCATTTTGACTCGATGCTGACCTGACTATCCCACCCTTCTTATTGGGCAGAATGGAATACTTTTCTCTAGACATCGATCTTTTCCCTGACCGATTTTCATTTCTACCTAAATTGAATCTTGACTCAAATACTGTAGTATGTTCCTTGATCATAATTCCAAGTTGGACCTCAGTAGGTGCAGCAACAACAGTAGTCACGGTACTAGCGGCGACAGTAATAGCGGCAACAGCTGCAGCTCGATTCCGAGCTTACTGGCTCGACAAGTGTCCAAGGAACCCTAGCGCCTGAACGATCCCATCGAACCTAGGATCGCTCAGTGTTGCTACACTAGTACCGGCCTGCAGCGGTACTTTTACACTCACGCTAGCCCGAGCCTGCGCTCTACCTCAGGTACCGACCCATGTCAGCGCTCTATCTCGAGTCACAAAGGCTACTGTCCTCTTACTATGAGTTCTCAGCTCCTGATCACTCATCTACAGGATCTTTATAGATACCTATTTTCCAATTCCAATTCCAAATTTGAATTTGAGTGATCCACATCAAACAGCTACCAATCAGTTATCAATCACATGCACCAGCATGAAATAAAGGCCATTCCTACTAACTATCCCATGACTCATTGCACCTTATCACTCCAAACACAGACCTGGCTCCAATACCATTAAATGGGGATGTCACGCCCCGATCCTCCGAGCACGTGCCAATTCCTTAATGGTTGATTAAATAGCGACGTCCCAAGATGCATTCCCGACCCATTCATTTTAATGCACATGCGGAAGCAGATAAATAATCCTTAGACAACAATTCAATAGGATAGAAAAGTAGGGCCACGTTTTTTTTTTAAAAACCACAACACACTTTTTTACATATCAGATTAATTTATATACATTACTAGCCGATATTTACAATGTCTACAAAAAGTCGACTCTCCAAAACAAGCTGTCCTATGACCAACTAGTCCGACTCGTTCGCCGATTCTTCAGTGTCCACGGGATCCGGTCGAGACGGCGGGTCCTCCATTACGCCATCAGGAGGGTCAGCTAGATCTTCGTCCAGAGCAGCATCGATCACCGCAGTAGGGATATCAAAACTCTTAAAGGGGCCTAGCCTAATACCATAGGGAGTGGTGCGGAACTAGGCTTTGAATCGATTAGGTATCTCCTGGTGTGGAATCTCTTCGACCCATACCATGATTACAACCAGCTCGTAAATCCAAACACCTCTGGGGTTGGGGAAAATGGAGACCCGCTCAGTAACCCTCATGGGACGACCATGACGCTCAGGGGGAATCGACATCTGCGAACTTGCAAATGTTATCCCACAATGGAGTGAGACGACGTCTCAGCAAGTTCACCCCCTAAGACCTTGACTAGGAAGAAAATACGCCCTCAGGGCTGCTTAGGCACAAACACGAGTCAGAGGACTTACCTTGTCCTCAATTCATTCCTGCAAGTCGATACAGTTCAAATAACCATCCAATCAATCACTTCGCAATTCAATTCATCCACTCAAATCGAATCATCGATCAATCGACTTAGTCAATTCCATGTCATCAAGACCATTCCCTAGTCATTTCAATCAATACTATCAATAAAGTCCGATCAAAATCAAGATTGCTCACTCTAAGCTGATATATAGATAGTATAACTCACTAAAAGCTACCAATAGATAGTATATTGCTCGCTCTAAGCTGACATATCACCCACAGGCCGATATAGTATACTAATAATGCTTACCAGAAGTTGCTAGGTATACTGCTCGCGCTACGCTGACATATCAGTACTCGTAGGTTGATATAGTATACCGGTATACTGCTTACTCTAAGTTGATGTATCGAGCCCGTAGGTTGAGACAGTATACCATCTTGATCATCATCGAGCCCGCAGGTTGAGACAGTATACCATCTTGATCATCTAATCATTTCACAATTTTAATCATACCCGATAAAAATAATCGTGTGTGGGTACACGATCGGCCATAGCCAAAATACAATTTTCTCTCGCTTGAAAATCCCAATATTATAACAACCCACAAATCCATTTTTGGCACTGTAAACCGACGCCCGATGATTATCCAATTAATTTCTAAAATTAAATAAATTTTGCATTAAATCCCAAAATCACAAATTACACACAATCAACACAAATTAGAACTCAATTAAATAAATGGATCACACCACTACAATCAGCATAAAATTCCCGGTCTTAAGCTATTCCAGTCTAATTTTCAAAAAAAAATAATTAATTAAATAATTACAAAAATTAATTATTAAATGCAAATAAATAGGACTTAGGCCTGTAAAACCTAATTAAAAGCCGAGACAAGCCCAGAAAATTTCCGAACCACTCTAGATAAATACTAAAGCTTGTCTAGGCCCTAATTGCACTAAACTAACCACCTAATATGCAAAATTAGTTGGTTAATTCACTAATCCAATCTAACTAACCACCTAATTCATACTTAGTCTAAACTAATCAACCCTTAAATGTTATTAACTTATTAAGTAGGGATTAATGAGTTAAACTCACTTGATTAATTATCTCGCTCGGATCAAAACGACGGGGACGAGGAGATGGGTCAAAAACTTCAAAGTGGCGGTACCAAGCGGAGCCGAGACGAGCTCAAAAACTGGCCTTGATGCCCATAAACCCCTGCTGGGTTTTGGTTAAGAACTTGGGCCCAAGGAGCTGCAACGGCGGCTGGTTCAGGCACGGCTTGGGCTAGACTTGGCGGCCGCAGGTGGGGGTGTGGGCCATGACTAGAATGGCCATGAACCGGGTCGAGTTGTGGCAGCTGGACTTGCAGAAATAGAGCTGCTATTTGGGCTTCGAAGATGGGCCGACGTAGATGGATGGGGGGCAGCTTCAGTGGAGCGAAGATAGGCCACGATGGAGGGCCAATCGAGAGGAGCTTGTTGGGAAAATTTGACCAATGTCTTCGTGGCCGAATGGAGGAGAATCGATGGGGCGCATGTGAAGAAGAAAGCAGCAAATTTGAAAAGGGCATGGTCGGGGTAGGGGACGTGCAGGTGAATAGAAAAAAAAAAAACAGAAAGAGACAAGGGAGTCGTCGAAGCTAGCGGGCCAGAGAGAAGACCGAAGAAAGAAGAAAACAAAAGCAAAAGATAGAAGAGCAGAGGGCTGGTCGGTTGAGAGGGGGAAGGAAAAAGTGCGAGAGAGAGAGAGTAAGAGAGAAAGAGTAACGTGTGAGAGGATAAGGAGGAGGGGGGGCCCAGCGGTCAAAGATCAAAAGCAAATGGAAGACCAATTTGCAGGGGACCGTCGACTGGGGAAAAGAAATGTGTGAGGGAGAGAGAGAAAGAGAGAGAGAAAAAGGAACGTGGGCATGAGGGTGGAAGGATTGATCGGTTGAAGGGGGAAATGAAAATAATCAAAACACAATTATTCCTTTGCTCCACTTCACACAACAAAAACAACAATTGGTCATCCAAGGCTAATTTCAACACCAACTTGCACAATTTGAAATTCAATTGAGGACCGAAATAAGACAGTCCCTCAAATCTCCGAATTTCCCTCAATTCCGAATTCTATTTTCTTTTTCTCGGAATCCGATTTTTTAACAAATTTCTCCAATTAAGGCCCAATTTTGTTGAAGAATAAGTCCACGAAATTTCCTTTCATGTAGTAGTTCACGCCAGAGGCCAGACATCCCTTCAAAATGGTCAATTCGAATTTCCGTTTGTTTTCCAAATCACTCAAATCAATTTTCCGTAAAAATCCTGAACTCGCCGAAAATTTCTCAAAAGATGAGTCAACGTTCCTAAAATAACTCGTGACACGACAAAACTTTCAATTTCTGAAATTGAATTCAAATTCGCGGTTAATTTCAATCTGACGTGATTTTAGCGTGACCTAACCTACCGGGTAACTTTTAGAAATTTTTGGTGCAATTGACCTATGGTTGATTTTCTTCGAACCACACATACCTCTTCGACATATTGGCGACTCTTGGTGGTCATGAAAATCTTGAGATTTCAAATATGGACATAGGGTATCCAAAACGATAGAAAATCGGTCTGGTCTGATTGACGAGAATTTTGCAATTAGGTGGAATCACCCACACTTGATCACACATCTCAGTCGAATCGACTTATCTTCGGTCTCAAATCGATTTTTAATTGTGCCGTAACGACCCTTACAGATTAGCGGGTCGAGCGCAGTCGATTCCTAGTTGAATTCTCAAAGTATCATTGTATTAAAATCCCTAACGACTTCACTGATTTAGTTATCTCATGAAATAGCCATCGGAAAAAAAAAAAAAATATAGGCGTGTCGATGAAAGGTTCAACTTATCTAATCGAAATCAGAACTTGAAAATCAAGATGTCATACTGGTGTTCGTCTTTGGTCCACATACATAAATCTTCGCGTTCCTTTGGAAAGATTTGCGTGCAGCTCTTTCCCAAACGGTGTAAACGTTCGGCTCTACGTAGGTTTCAGCAGTTTCTTGCTTCGGCGGCTTCTTTCAGGCAAAGAAAAGAAGACCTGTAAATTGTCTCTGCTTTTATACGCGTGCCCACATCAAAGTTTGACCTGGGCCCACCTACGCTTTGTTTCATGTGCAAAGGCTTACGTGCAGGAGCTTCTCACTTTTTTTCTTTCCTTGTTTCCATTGGCTAAAAGAAGAAAATTCAGGCATGAAAGTTTTGTGCTCAAAGAAGAAATTCTTGACTTGGGCCCACGAAAATAATTCAGCTTCTACAGGCTTCCACATATGAGGAAATTCGTATCTATTTTTTTATTTCCTCTTTTGTAATCATTCGTCGAGTCTAATGGAGTTTTTTCTATTTGGGAAATCTTTATCAACAAAATTCGATTTAACAAATCATCATCTGAATTCAAACTCGAAACATTAATTTAACATAGACGACATATGCATGTTCAATTCCATTACATATAATTCGGAATATAAAATTGAGAATATATAATCTCCGATCCGTACTCGGCACCCCGTGGAGGCAGGTCTCAATTCCCTATTTATTGTAGCGACAAGCCAGCTGTCCCAATTAACTCAAAATCAAGGTAATATTTAAAAATTATTTTCTTTTGCAATGAAACCCAACATGAGTCAAAATATTATGATAGCGGTCGTTTTCACAACTCAAGGTGAATATTTTCGTATCACCGAGCACCCAAGGAGGAAGATCTCTCTCTCTCTCTGCAATTACTAATCACCCAATAATTACGTGGCAGATTACATAGCTCTATTGCCCAAATGATAAGTATGTCTATCTTTGTAGCTTGAGACCTAGTTCGAGCCACCATATGCATGCATTATTACATACTTGCATTATCTTATAATTGCCCAGGCCAAGGCTTGACAGAGCTCGGCTCGATTCCACTCCGGACCATGCTTTTCTACGGCAGAAATTCTCGCGCCACATGGCGCTCGTCCAAATCCTCACAATCGCAAGCTTCTCACCTGTAACCAAAGGGAGGATCTGGGTTTACTTTATAGACAAGGCAGGAGGTGATTGGCCGTAGTTGGGGGCTGCGGATGAATAGGACAAAAGGGGGTATCGGGGTTTACTTTACACACGAGGCAGGGGCTGAGTGGCAGTAAAAGTGCAGAGGGTACAAAGAGAAAAAGTTCGCGTTATTTTCATCTTTTGTTGTCTCCTCTGATACTCTTGTCATATAAAATTGACTAATTATCTATTACGGTTCTTACTCTTAATTTAATATTCTTTTTACCTTTTTTCTCTAATTTCTTTTGTCTCGATTTTATTAAAAGAGAAAATTATTTATATCCCTATCAAACAATTTTTTAAGCTCATACTATTCCTCACTCTACTATTAGCTCCCGCGCCCCTTCTTCATATTGATTTGACTACAATATTTGTTACGAGTCCTATCCTTGATTTAAAATAGTTTCTTACCATTTTTCTTTATTTTCTTTTGTTTCAATTTTATTAAAAGACAAAATTAGCAATATCCCTTTCGAATAACTTTTTTTTTGCTTTAGATGTTTCTTCTAAACCCATTACATTCTAACGTTTCCTTCATGTTTGTCTTCTTTTAAACTTATTCTGCCCATTATTAACTTTATTTCTCCAAATAATCCTCATGATTTTGAATTTTTCGACTTCAATTTTCATTACAAATTAACAAGAATTTACCCAAAGATTGAATATTGTGGTTAATGAATGCATTATCCACGATTTACTCATCTTTCATTGTATTGTTTTTTGTAGTGTAGTTATCATGGAGGACAATATTGAAGAGAACCCAAATTACTTAAATGTATTTATTGATGATGAAACTACAAATGAAAAACAACAATTACCCATGTCAACAAATTCATTTGGAGCTTCTTGTACTAGAAATTGAAAACTATCCTTGATATATATGGCTTTAAGTGAATAATGAGACTCTTATTAATGTAATGAAAAAAAAATTATTTCTGATTCAGGTAAAATATTTTTTTCAAAAGAGTTGAACCCCATATTTAACCTTAGAAAAGCTGTTTGAAAGGAGTGTGGTTAGTTTCATCTCTAGAAATTGAAACAAAAGAAAAAGAAGAGAAAAATGTAAGAAATCATCTCAAATTAATAATGGTATCCGCAAATGAAAATGTAGTCAATTAAATGTGATGGGGATGTAGGAGCCAATAAGGGGTGGAAATAGCACGAGCCTACTTTTTACCTAACCACTTCTTTTACACCAACTACATTTCAATATTTCTTTCATGTTTGTTTTCTTAAGAACTTGTTATCCATTATTGTAATTAGAACAAGCACTAATCATATATTGGAATAAATAGAAAGTGTTAGTTTTATCTGAATTTTTTTTTACTTTATTTCCTTTGATTGTCCTCATAATGGTAAAATTTTTCAACTTCGATATCATGGTTGATGTATGCATAATACGCAATTTACTCATTTTTCATTGCATCAATTTTCTTTTTTTTTTTTTTTGGTAATGTAGTCACTATGTAAGACAATATTGTCTAATTGCTTAAATGTATCCGTCGATGATGAAAGTACAAATGGAAAACAACAATCAATCAAGTCAACAAGTTTATTTGAAACATCATTAGGCAATTTCCTAATGTGAGAGGTTTTCCTTAAGAAGTTTGTGGACGCATGTTCTTGTTCAAGGTTATGTTGTCTTTATAAAAGGGTCAAAGAGAGAAATATATTTCTTCTTGGTTGCCATAGAGGAGGTAATTATCATAATCAGCATAATATTTTTATTACACATCAAAAAAGAAAGATTGGATCATGTTTGATTGACTATCCTTTTGAAAATGAACGGATCAAGGTCACTTAAAATATTTAATACATTACACAATAAAATAATTAAAAATTTGACTATCAAATTCATTGAATAAAATGAAGGTTGAGCAGTTAAAATATGCAAACTATAACATATTGACACATATAAACTAAATGTGTACTAAAACTAGTAGATAGTTCTTTTCCCCTTTACTTGTGCTTAGGCTATTTTTTTAATAATATTTCCTAGTTTAAAAAAAAAGAAATAAACAACTCACTAACACAATAATTAGCTTTTTTGTCAAATAATTAGTTATCTACCGAATAATTATGATTTTATTTGAAAAAGAGGTACATTAACTTTGTTTCAAATGGAGAAAGAAAAGGAAAATAACCACAAAAAAAAAAGGCAAATGATAATCTTAAAATCAAGAGCTGGCCTCACATTTAACCTTAATAAATATTGTTTAAGATAAGCATAGATAATTTCATCAAAGAAATAAACTTAAGTGAAGAGAAATAAACTTAAGTCAAGAGTGAAACTTGTAATAAATAATATAGTCAATTCAACATGAACAATGGCCGTTGGGAATTAAAAATGGAGTGTGAAACAAGCAATCCAAAGAGCTAAAAATGAAAAATGGGGATTTACTGCAGACAAGGCGGGGGAAAGAGAAAGCGGCGGTCTTCTTTTTGCTCATCTCGGTCCTCACGCGCACTCTCTTTTTTCGGTTATAAATCTCACGCACTCTTTTCTTCTCCATTCCCCCCTCACCTCAATCTCACTGTCGACCACCCTCCTCTGTCCATAGCCTCAGTCGCCACCACCAGTCACAGCCATTACTGGCGTCCACTCACTGAGCCATTTGTCTTCTCCTCCTCTCAGTCCGACATCTCCCTTTGCTTGTCTCTTTGGGTCTCTTTCTCTCTGGACCTCACCTGACCGGCCACTTCCACTGTTGCCGTCCAACAACCTCCAGCCGGCATCGTTTCTCACTACTTCTCTCTCCTGATTCTCAGCATTCCAGAGTTTCTTTAGTTGCTCGGTTCGAGTTCCTTAATCCGAGGATCGCGGCTCGGAGACGAAGGGAGGCAGCCGGCTGTAGTTTGACTCGTCCCGAACTCATACTTTGGCCGTCGGCTTCGAGGCGGGTAGGAGTCTTCGTGGTTAAACCCCGTTCCCATGAACCGTCGCCCTCTTTTGGTCCAATCAGAGGCCGAGACTGGTATTTTTTCTAAACCATACGCTGGGTTCGAGTGAGTTGATATGTCTGATTTCGAGTGTTTCTTGATAATTTCTTTGGGTCTAGATCCGAGTTCGAGGTCTAAAAATGGTCAATACCTTGTCCTCAGCCCACTTCCGCTGCATGTCCGTTGAAATGCAGGAACCGAATCCGTGTCAGTTTATTCCCGATTGTAAATTACCTTGAGTGCATATCTATATGTTTTGCGTGATAAGACGCGTTCTTAATGGTTGTTGAACATCACATTTTCTGCCATATTGCGTCGTTTCTGGGAGTGTTGCTGCGTCCACTTCCTTTCCATCTGTTCTGTGCTTTGTCCTACTTCATGGGGTGGCCGGCGATGATAAATTTCGGTGGCCGGGAGTGGTTGACTGTGGTGGTCCGGTAACGGCATTTCGTTTGATGATCGGAGGTTAGCGATTGTTGCCAGTGACAAGATTTGCGGGAGTAGGTTTGGTTTAATGCACCTTTGGGGTTTTATCGATGGAAGTTCTGAGAAGTCCAGGGCAGAGGCTCGTCCATCTGAGGAAGGAGGAAGATGATGGGAACAAAAGAAATAATAGAATAAAAGCCTAAAAGGCAGAAGGTAAGAGGAAAAATTCAAAAAGAGTAAAATGGTAAAAACAATGCATAACCACCTAGGTAACTACTTTCCGAGTTAGAGGCACCAAAGGCCATTAATATAAATATTAGCGTAATCAAGTTCTCGTATTTAGAATCTCTAGTTGCGTAGGAAATGAGTCAAGTCTCCTGCATCTCATATGGTTTTTAGCCAATTCCAAATTGCTAGTGGCAACTCCTAGATTTAATTAGGCTAAAAAGAACTTAAAAAATGAAATGTCCAAATGTTATGCGAGAGAAAGGTTTGGGAGAGCCTGCACTCATAATCGAGAGACCATTTAGACCGTCTTATAATTAATGCTTCTAAATCCCTCAAAAGGTTCGGACGTTGTCGTCGGATGTGCTTTGAGAGGGTTGCAACGCTTGTGAACATGTTTCATGAGAAAGGAATTTTCTATTAATTGCTGAGTACGTTTTCAGTTAGATTTCTTTGTTAACAAGAATCGAATCTGAACGTTTTCTTTTATATATGTTTCGCGGTTGCAGCAGAACTTGCTATGACGATCTAAAGAAGACCGTGGACACGTGACACGCGACATAACACGACACGACACGCCGACACGTCATTTTTCAGAAAAAAAAAAAAGAATTTTGACACGTTGGGATATGTTATATATTAAATTAATATTTTTATATATACATAATAAATTATTATATTTAAATTAATTTATTCAAATTCATAAATAAATAAATAGTAAAAAAGAGCTTATAATGAATCTACGCTAACAACATTAATAAATTTATTCATAAAAATTGGAAAGATATTTTTTGACTTTAACAAAAGTTATCGATGAAATAAATAATTAACGAGAGATTAGAGTCAAAATAAATTTATGTTTTTTATAATGATCAAAATTTATCATTATTTAACAGTGCTTTTTTTGGTTTTTTTTAGGTTAAATGGGTCCCACCCATTTATTTCACCCTCTGCTTTCTTCCCCCACCCCACCCACCACCTGCACCAGTCATTTCCCAAAATTGAAGTCACACCCACGAGGCTCCATCCTCCCCTCTCTCCAAAATAGAAAAGAAAAGAAAATCACCCTGCACAAGGCTTTCGTTTCTTCCCCAGCAGCCGTTGCCTCCTCTCCTCGCTCTTCTTCCTAAAACTGAAAAAGCAACCTCAGTAAAGTAACAACCCAAAAACTATAGCAGTCATCTTCTCCTCTCCCTTGCTTGATCTCTACCTCTTGATCTTTGCTCTCTCTCGGGCACCTCATCATAATCGTTTGCCACTGCCTCGCCTCCATTCCCTACCCCTTTGCCGTCGTAGCCTCGTGTCCAACCCTCCATCGCGGCATTACGGTTCTCCATCTCGGCGTTGCAGTCGGTGGTCACAGATCGTCTTGGTCTTTGCTCTTCCTCTACCCTCCCTCGCCGTCACTCACGGCATTGCCTCTGCTCCCTCACCCTCGCCTCCACCCTCCATCACCTTCTTCCTTTCGTACCTGCAGACCCGCCCACAAACCTCTAGACATGCATATTGGAGCGTGTCGGAAAGAATTGATCATGTATCGGAGTTCTCGACACGTGTTGACCGCGTGTCCAAGCGTGTCTGACACGACATGGAGGCCATCTGAACGTGTCCATGCTTCATAGATGACGATGGCTCTATGGTGATAATGTGTGAGGAATGGCCAGGAGTTAGTGAAGCATTCAATGGTACACGTTCCATTGTTTCTGTTCATGCGTTGGTTATTCCTCGACAAGGGGAGGTTCAAAATCTTTGCACGTTGGGTTTGATTTGGGACGGGCTTGACTCAGCTTTTTCATGTTTGGGCTGGGTTTGACTTTTTATGAAATGGGTTTAGTTCAGTTGAGTGGGCTTGATTTAAGAGCCCAATAATGTCCCAAGCTTAAGATCCAGAACCCATGATACTAGAGATGTGGCCCTTGCCGGGCGGAAGCGTCCATTCCAATTTCAGACCGGGCCAGAGGAGCAGCCCGAGCCCCCTCTACTATAAAAATAATAATTTTTAACAGAAAAATTCGATAAATTAAAATATTGTATAATAGCTAGAGATAGAGATCTTGATTAGGTTGTTATTTTTAGTGCTAGATTTAACTACTAGGGGTTAGTCCGGTAGACACCTTTTACACTTGAAAATGCAGAGGTGTTGAGTTCGATTTCCCACTTCCTCAAGGGTTGAGGTAGGGATATGTGAGTGAAGAAGTAGGGTTTCGTAACCTACACATAGTACACACAGTGACTTATAAAATAGATATAAGACAAGACCAGATGAAAAGAAAAAGAAAAAGAATCCAGCACTAGATTTAGGTTAGTTTCATTTGGTTAGTATGCATTTAGTTTAGGGATTTTAGTGAACGCCTTTGATAGAGTTTAGTCTTAGTAGATTAATCTGTTTGGAACTCTATTCTTTGATCTCCATCATTGACGTATCTAGGAACTCTGTTCTTCGATTTGCTCATCTTCCAAAACTGAAACTCAAGGTATGATGAACATAGACTCATATTCTATGTTCTGATATTCTCTGTATAAAGCTGAGGCTGAGAAATTTTGTTGTGATTTATTTGAAAAAGCCTCCAATTGAGGATCTGTTGGTGACTTGAGCTTGTCCTGATGATAATTCGGATGTGAATCGTTGTTTCACAGCTGCAGCTAGATCCTTTGAGTGAAGTGCTTACCACAGGTTTGATTGTATTCTTGAAATAGAACAGCGAGCATTTCAGGTAAGGTTTTGATCGAGAGCGAGATGCTGGCGAGTTCACCGTGGGCATGCTCTGGGATTGTCATGCAATTGATAACCGATAGACGGTTCTTGTAGGTCTGTTTCATGCTAAGATTTTCGTTTGTTCCATGCAATCGTGTAAAGCAAATGTGGCTGGTTTGTTCTTCATATGCTTGCTATGAGACGTATTGCATGATCACTGTTGGAAGGTTCTTTTATATAGGCCCCGTAAGCGTAGCAAATAAGTGCTGTTGAGGAACTATTTGTGGGTTGCTCGTATTTTGTGCGTGATGAGTCATGTAAGGTCAATGGGATTGGTTTAAAGGACCAAAATACGAGTGCCTGACAATTTGTTGATGAGAAGTATCACAGGTTTGGAGTCCACTGAATCATTGAGATTAATCAGGTTATTCGACCTAGTAAATGAACAAATCATCAAAAGGAATTAACTAATGAAATGATCATGACATTTTAAGCTTCGTTTTGGTAGATTATTAGCCCAAGTTGAAGATCATTTAGTAGGTCAAATCCACCTCAAAATCTAGGACAAAGATAATAGAAAATTGAAGTTGAATCTGGAATTAGAAGTCTGATCAGGCGTGCTCGGTATTTTGGGGATTTAGGAGATCTTAATAACAAAATATCGAAATATCATGAATTACAAACTTTTAAAAGGCTTCCAGATCTTTCCATTCATTCAAGTTTCATGAAATTCCAAATTGAATTGCTCGGTCAAATGTCTTCTCAAAGTACCAGTCAGAATGTCAAAGGCCAGTCTGACCTTCAAGGCTATTTCTGCAATTTCGTTAAAATATGGGCCGAATCTCAGTAAATGATAAACTACAAAGTTTTAGAAGACGTCTTAAGCTTTCAAACAGGACTGGTTTCATAATTTTCTGAGGTGATTTACAATTTCGGGTTTTGTGGCTCTGATCATGAAAATGGTTATCTGAGAAACTAAAGTAAACTTAATAAGCTGCAAATTAATGGGTTTTTCATCAAAATCGGACCTCATTTGTTCATAAGATTAAGTGTGTTGATTCTCCTTGCTTGATATGCTTGATGCAGGAGATGTGCTGAGTGCCAATTTATTGATTTTTCCTAGCTCTTTGGTGGTCAATTCTTTTTGTGAGCATTCTAATGCTTTTATTGATCGTGGTGCATGAGTGAGTGCAGTGAGACTATGATAAACCGAACTGTGGAGGTGGATCGGAGAAGTTTGGAGATTTTCATTAGCTTTAATTAGATTAGAGTTAGTTCTAGAATTCGAACTCTAGATCAGGCTCGATAATAGACTTAGTATAGTCACTTTGAATAAAAATAGTAATATTTGGTTTAGTTTAGGATCCACTTGGGATCGGTTTAACTAATTAGTCTTAATAAATGAAATAGACTTAGTCTGAAAAATGTAAAGAAAAAAATGAAAATAGTTGTTAAGAAAAAAAAAACCATAGTAAATAGCTTAGTTGAATTTAGGATTCACTTCAAATAATTGAATAAGTAATGTGGAAGTGTCATAACCTAGGATAAACTTGAGGAGGATTACGTGAATACCTAATATCCAAAAGTTGGACTGGGATCTGACCTCGGACGACAAAGTACCGATGTAAGGCTTCACTTGTCTCTGAAAATTTCGATAACTCATGTTACCCATTTTAAGATAAAATAGTTTCTGAAGTCAACCTCATAGGGGTTGTTGTCCTAAGGCTTAATAACAAGGCCATGTCATATTCTTTGTCCTACTCATATCGGATTACTTTAATACACTTTACTTTTGGTCGTTCTTTTACTACCTTTTTTAGATCAATTGATTGTATATCTTTTATGTAGCTTTTTTTTTTTAGTTCTGATTTTGCTTGTTTTAGCTGAACATTTTTGGGTACATTTCAAATCATTATAAACACAAAAGCATTGCTTGTTCACTTAGCGGATGAGAACCTTAAGATTTATAATTTTGTAAAAATATCTTGGTAAGTAATTAAGCTTGGGGATTAAAAGGGCATTAGTTAGATAACTTATGTAATTAAGTCTTCGACATAGCAACACTAGATCTCTAGTTACGTAGGAAGTAAGGTATCCTCCCATACCTCACTTGCTTTATAGATGGCCCTAATAAGTTAGTGGCAACTCTTCATGTATAATTCTCATATGATTAATCGAATTAAAAATGGAAATTCAATGTCGTCATGAGTTAAGGATTTGGGAGTATTCACGCTAATTGAGAACTGTTGGTCCCCAACTCGATATTACTTTTAAACCCGTCATCTTTATCTCCCAATCTGGTGTTGAATATTATGTCCACATATGCTAGCCGAGTATGTGTGTCCTTGTAAGCAGATAAAAGAGCCGAAATAAACAAATGCTTGTCCCTCCATAACAACCTAAGAGATCTTTTTATATATTTTCCCCTGTTTTGCACTATATGTCTCTTCTTCACGGACACATTCCTCACTCGGCTTCCCATAAATTCAAAGTCCATCTTGGCCGAATCCTTCCATCTTTTGTTGCCAATTCATGTACACCAAATTTCACTTAATTTTGCATGCAAATATATCTAAGCCTTATCTCGAAGGTCGAAGTATATTCATCCAGATTCATTCATCTTTAGTCGACCATATGGGGGGTAATCCAGCGTTCCCCGCCCGAATGGAGATAAATTGGTAACTGCAAGCAACAACTTAGTAACCAACATTATCAATCAGGAGTGGGGTGCAGAATTGAAACTCTTCCTGAAGATGGCCAGTCATAGTGCCCACGTTTGCATGCATGACGTCCATCATAATATCATGTGGGGTCATGTGGCTTGTCTGTGATGCATGACTTAAATAATATGTGAATATAAATTATGATCATGGTACTTTTGTTATGGGGTTGGGTTAATCCTTAATTTTTTTATGCGATAAAGAATAAAATATGATAGTCAAAATTTAGGTGTCAACTTCATCTATTTTATAAGCAGTTCCGAACTCCTTCCATCAAGCTGCTTTTAGTGCACTATCTTTCTTTTTTTTTTTTTTGGTCAATTTAGTGCACTATCTTTCAAGAATCAAGAGAATGTCTGAGGGCCTGAATATGTGTTTGAATCTCGGTGTGTGTCATTCAATCTTTTTCTTTAGAATGGAGAGTCCTTTGTTCTGTCGTATTCCCCCCTTTAATAGCAAATTATAGCATGAACACCAATAGCTGATCCGTCATGGAGAAACCCACATTGACAACTACAGGCCGTCAGATGGAATGGACATCTATGTGAAACGAAAAGGATGGTGAAGTACCCAGAATTCTTTTTTCCTCTCTACGTGTCCTCTCAAGAAAATTAATGGTGTGCAATCGGAACCGTCCAAACCGAACTACCTAAACTAGATTAGATCAGCTGGTTCTAGGTGGTTCCCAAGAGTGCTAGTCTAGTTCCTGATTCCATGAAATTGGAAACGGTGATGGGTGATCCAATTTCTGTTTCTAGGGTGGGATTCGGACCAACTGAACTACCCGGACTGGATCGATTTTTTATTCCTTTGAGAATGCTTTTTCTTGATTCTGTATCCTCCTTTTCACCCTCCTTCATTTTTTTTAAGAAAGAAAAGAAGTACAAAGTCTTTTCTCTCTCTCTCTCTCTCATTAATCCATAGTCTCAATTCATACATAGTCTCAATTAGTGACCTCTGTGCTATATACTAGTATCCTTTTGCAGATTCACGTGAACTCTGTCATTTTTCTAGTCCTGCATTTCTCTTCCAGTGGCTTTGTTCTGTTTATCTCTTTCGTTGAGTAGTTCTCCATTTTCATTATCTGCTGATAATGGCACTACCAAACGACCCAGCAAGCCACTCTCCATTGTCCTCTGGACCAACCCCCAACGGAACCCCTTCGACCTCTCTGAAGGCAAGCTCTCGGTCAACAGGGTCCCCATCCTCACCGAAGTCCCTAGCAACGTCCCACTGAGTCACTGACCCACTTTTCCTCCATGCGTCGCTCCTCCATGCGCCCCTCCCTGCTCCCGCCGGGCGTCGAGAACGTCCGTGACATCGGTCTCTTCGGCAACGTCCCCATCATCTCCACCCTCCACCTCTCCCTCCGGTGGTTTGCCTCCCACCCCAACCCTCCCTGACCATCCTCTCTGACTTCTCACCCTCGACTTGGGCAACAAGCCCGGTCCATCGTTTTTGTTGGACAGTCCGGGAATCGGACCAGACCAGTCGCTCCAATGCGATTCTCGGTTCCAGAAATGGGGAACCGGATCGGACCAGAACCGATCAGCCTAGAGAATATCCCACTCTTGATTTCTCTGCAATTTTTTTTTTTTTTTTATTCCACGTGGAAATGGGCTCTAGCCATTCTTTCTTCCCTACTTTTCTTCTGGCCGAGAATTACTTGCCACTTTAAGCGTGATCTGCAGCTTTAATACTGGAAAGTTTTGGCCGGCTAATCCTCCTTGATGTCCTTGCCTTGTTCTTTGAATTAGCATGTGCTCACTCGACCGTAGATTGAAGGAATCATAACATGAAAATTCCTCGTTTGTCATCGATGTAATTGCAGTTGCCCTTCATGTAAATGCGTTAGTAAAATAATGCATCTAGCATAATGGATTGCCTGACTTATTCTATGATGGCACTTGTCTTTTTCTTTTTGGTACTACTTAATTTTATTGCTTCTGCATCGAAATTTCCTCACATATTCTCTTCTTCTAGGGCAGGTATCATCTCGGATTTTCTTGGGCATTAAAATTTCCACCACTTGAAGGCAAAGAAGAAATGCATCCTCCCATTGAGAAATGCAACGTCAGTGTGCATAGAAATGCAGAAGATGCTGATACTGGTGCGTCTGATCTGTTGACTGCGCCCACAAAAACTAATTCTGGTGGATCTAGTTCGTTGACCGCATCGATTGGAAACTACTACGATGTGTTCTTGAACTTTAGAGGTGTAGATACTCGAAAGGGTTTCACTGATCACCTCTACAACGGGCTTGTCGATGCTGGAATTCATACTTTTAGAGACAATAATGAGATTCGGGAAGGAGAGATGATCGGCCCAGATCTTTTGACAGCCATCAAGAATAGTAAGATCCTAATCCCAATTCTCTCTGTAAATTATGGTTCGAGCAATTGGTGCTTGGACGAGCTTGTTCAAATAATGGAGTGCAAGAAAAGTGACGGGGTATATATTGTTGCCGATATTCTACAAAGTGGAACCAGCTCACGTGCGACATCAAATTGGGAGTTTTGGGGATGCACTTCATAAGCGCGAGAGGCGTTTCGACCCAACAATTTTCGATAAATGGAAGCAAGCACTCGTTGAAGTCAGTTCCTTGAAAGGATGGGACGCTGATGGGTAAAATCTTTCACGAAAGCATTATGTACTTTCTTTTAATTTGTAAGGGTGTTTACTGAGTCTGATTCCTACTCGCTTCATTTTCTTTTTTATTGGTTAGCAGCAAGATTTTTATAGTAGTAACACACGGCGATGCATAAGTTCTATATATTATCTTTTTTCAGTTTCTTAATATGATGATATTGACCAATCTAATATAGATTTCTTTGTTATGATTACAATCGCTTGAATAAGATAAGATTTTTCAAATGAATTTTTGCTCTTATATCCAAAGATTTTGTTAGATTGTGCCTTTTTTTTCCCATGTTTATAGTGTAAGCTACATCAATCTTCATTACAAACTTTTCTATTTACATATTTATGTGATATTATAATTCAACTAAGCAAGTCAAAAAAGAGATGGTTGAGGAAAAAGGTTTATCTTTGTAATACATTTGTTCAAATAATTTTCAATGCATTTTCCTATATCAAATCGATGTTCTTTTTTTTTTTTTTTTTTCTTTTTTTTTTGTGAAATGTTATCCTTCTACTTCCCAATAAAATCAATAGATATTATAAAGACATCAAAAAAGGAAAGTAAAGTACATGTTATCAACTCTTGATGCAATGGAAATTGATAAGAATGTGAATTTAGAATCAAAATTCACAACACAAGTAGAAACTTGCAAGCATGTAAAATTGGGCAAATAAGGAGAAATCCCCTAATTGTATTCAAGTAGTTCACAATGAAGCACTTTGAATGACTTTCAGGATTGGTATATAAGACTTAAATTCCTCTTGCATCAAAAGTTGCAACCTGTTTGTTAAATGGTAGTTGAACTCTCATACCATGTTGCCTAATTGAATTTTTCTTATCCAAACGCTCTAAAAAGTTTTCAAAGCCATGTCCATGTCATCCATAATATCTTCAACAACAAGAAGTTTGAAATATGATTTCAATCCATAATATGCTAATATATGGAGGTGGACAAAAATGATTCTTAAAGTATTAGGATTTATTCCTAGACTTATTTACTACTATGCTCTCATTAGATAAACAATAAAAAATTATATTTACCATGTATTTGAACTCTTGTTACACTTGATAGGTATGAAGGAGAATTGGTAAAATCGATTGTCCGGAAAGTGTTAAGTGAGTTGAAAAAAAAGTTCGAGTTGGATATTCCTGAGAATTTGGTTGGAATTAACAGTCATGTGGAGAATGTTATGGAATTTGTAGATAAAAGTCCTTGTGACACCCTATTTGTTGGCATCCATGGAATGGGAGGCATTGGCAAGACAACTCTTGCTAAAACCATCTACAACAAGCTCTTAAATAAATTTGAGTATCGTAGCTTCATTGCTGATATTAGGGAGTTGGGGGAGCGCTTTGGCATTCATTGCTTACAAAATCAGTTAATCGTTGATATATTGAAGCAAGACAATCAAGCACGTAATAAGGATGAAGGGATTAAGATCCTCTCATCAATGCTTAAAGGTAAGAAAGTCCTCATTCTTCTTGATGATGTAGATGATTATGATCAGCTGAAAGCTTTGGCTGGAAATCATCATTGGTTTTCTTCAGGAAGTAGGATCATTATTACCACCAGAAACAAGAGTATTCTTGACAATGCTTGGGTGAACTACAACTATGAACATGAGGAATTGGATAGGGATAAATCTTTGATTCTATTTAGTAGACATGCATTTCGAAAGGACTCTCCTCCAAGTGAATTTGAAGACCTTGCTTATGATGTTGTGTCCACCACTGGAGGGCTTCCCTTATCTCTTGAGGTTCTAGGTTCATATTTGTGCGGACAAAAGCCAATGCTATGGAGGATACGATAAAAAAGTTAAGAAAAGTCCCTCATAAGAAAGTGCAAGAAAAGTTAAGGATAAGTTATGAATCATTGGATTATAGACAAAAACAGATATTTTTGGATATTGCTTGCTTTTTCATTGGGACCAGCAAAAGAATTGCATCCTACATGTGGGACGCTTGTGACTTTTTCCTAGAGGAAGGAATTGAAGTATTGAAGTTTATGTCATTAATAAAAGTTGGAGATAATCATGAGCTTAGAATGCATGATCAATTGAGAGATCTTGGTAGGGAAATTGTCCGCGAGGAAAACGAGCAGGGACCTCAATACCGTAGTAGGTTATGGGACTCGAGGGAAGTCCGGGAAGTGCTTAAGGCAAATGAGGTATGCGTTTCTCTCTTTTGCCCTTTCAGTCCATGTTCTAGTGTCAGATTGATATTGGTCTTGTACTTAGTGCTTGCTCTAGTGAGCAGAGAACTGTCTACTATTATTGCCCTTATGTCATTTCATTGACATGATTAGAAAGTATGAGGTTGCTCTCTCTTATTTGAGATTTTTCTTGAACAAGCGTGCATTCAGAAGTTGCTTCCAAGTACGAGCTATTTTCAAATTTATTAGATACTTGATAGAGGTATTCTATATTGACAAAATCCTTAACTTCTAAAATTTATTCAATTACATCCTTGACACATGCAATAATAACTTTGACTATGCTACTGTAAACCATAACTTCCTTAGGATATATAAATCATAAAATTCTACTCTCTAGGTGTTGAAATTGATATAGTAGGAGCAATCATGCCCACATTTCTCATGAAAATTCAATCATTATAACGTATTTGAGAATGGAAGGGATATTTATTTTATGTAATATTAAGTTATTAATTCCTTTTACCAAAATTCACATAATAAGGACTGATTCAAAACTTACCGAACATATAATTAATAGAATATGAACATAATGTATGCAGATATATATGACATTAAGCGTATTTGATGCAATGACTATTGAAAAGAGAAATGTCTTATTTATTTCATATAAAAAGTCCCAAAGGTAATTACTCTAAAATTCTATTTTGTATATAATTATGTGATTGTATTGTATGTGTGAAATTAATCAATAGTTTTGACTCTTAATATTCTTGATCCATCATTTGTTTGACTCGGAGTTGTTGCTAAAAAACTAGCACATATTTGCATTTTCAACGTGCAACCTATATATAATCTCAAGAGCTGATTTCTATGTTATCATATTAAAGCCAATGTTCATTTGTTATGTCTTCGTATTACATCATAAAATAAACTGAACTAACTAAAAGAAAAATGAATATGATGTATATTTAAGTCTAGATAACTTTGGTATTGAAAGGCTTTACAAACTAAAAGGTACGTCATTGGTCATAATTATTTCAAAATTCTTGCTGGGTTCATTTTTCTTCTTCATTCATGGTACTATCATTACTCAAAATTAAAGTGGTTGAGACAACTGATTCAAATCTTCTTGTAAGTTGATTCCTACATCCGATCAATATTTAAAGTTATTGTCATGTATGTCATCAAAAACAGTCAATCTTGACATTCGTCATGTGAAGTGCAAAGCATGGACAAGAGCATTGGCACGACTTAAAAATAAACCAAAACAAAAGACATTTAAAGCATAATTAGAACACATTTATAACTCATACCTTGGACATTAGTGAGTGAACTGCCAGGTGAAAATAGTGCAGCCTTTTGCACCCTTGACAATAATAACACAACCTAAAATATCCTAAAAGGAAGCCCAATCAAGCATGTGGGCTGAAACATAATAACACCACCTTTTGAACTTCCAAGGGAAAAGCTCAGCCTTCTTCACTCGCGATACAAAAAAATGGCATCTATTACAAATTCTACCTATTCTCCTCTCACCTTAAATAGACACACGACACCTACATGGCTCATTGGGCTGACATGCACAAAAACAATTTTAATTATACGGCTTTTTGTTTGTTTGTTTTTTTTTTTACAAATGCTAAAAATTTGATAACAAAGATTATACACTAATTTTGTTGGCAAAGATTATAAATGAAAAAACAACGTCGTTCTTATGTGCTGGTTGATGTGGCTCGCTGTGTACGTCAACACAGTGAGCCATGTAGGATATCAGTGGCAATTTAATGAATGTAATTTACAATAGATGTCGGTTTTTCTCCCGGCTAAAAGGTTGGGCTTTGTTCCATGTCAACATGTCCCCGATACATTAGGCTTTTTTTTTTTTTTTTTGGGACATTTGAAAGATTGTGTTACTTTTGTCTCAAGTACAAATGGTTTGGCTTTTTTTTTTTTTTTTTTTTTTTTTTTTTGGGATTTGACCATGAGTGTTACTAAACTCCATCGATTCATTATAGAAGATGAAAATAAATACTTGAAAATAAATAATTTTGACGACAGATAGATTTCTTCATATTTTGAGAGGGAATTTTCTCATGGAAATGACTAATCTGAGTATGTTTACTTCTCTTGGAGGTTGCTTACTTTTTTTATAATTACTCTTCTCATGGTTTTCTTTTAGGTATAAGATATAATTCCTTCTCCACTAATTATGTCATTCTCCTCTGAGTTTCCATGAAATCTTAAGAAACATTGTCAAATACAATAAGAAATTTTCTGGTTTGAATAAACTGACATGAATCTGGAAATCCATGAATTTTGGTGCTCCTTTACTTCTTATGCATAAGTGATTTTTCTTGGTGAAAGCTTGTTGCACATTTGGTTCGCAGGAATAACTATCATATTTTTAATTCATTAAAATTGAAGCAATTTGATTCAAAAAGTAGATTTGAAATGGCTGTTCTCTCAAAATCAGGACTAGCTATTCGTGGGGGCCAAGGAGTTACTAGCTATTTCATGTAGCCAAGAATAAGTTCAATTTTTAAAATTCCGAAAATACTATACATTTTTAATAATTAGTTATATTCAAATTAATCAAATTTAATAAATTAGGACTGTTTATTATATTTATTATAATTTCTTTAGAACAATTATATTTATTATATTTGAATATTTCAATTTCTGATTGATTTATAATATAGCCAATTGAGATCTACAACTAAATAATAATTTATGCTAGTATGATAAGTTATAGAGAGCATAACTATAATTAATGTTCTTATCTCAGTTGCTTATAATTAGAGATTAATTATTATTGATAATAATTCAAGTTACTATTGATAAAAAAAAAACTACATATGATATTAAAATAACTACTATCACAAGCCTAGTCACTTACAATTAGTCATTACTCCATTGGAAAAAACAAAAATGAGTATATGTTATATTTTTATCAATTGTAAGTAACACAGCTGAGTAATATACACGAAATTAAACACAAGAAAATATAGAAAAGAAAAGAAGGACTTCATAAGGATAAATTTTTTTATATTAAGAGAATTTTTTTTTCAATTGTCACAATTATCACAAGAACTTTCAATTTTGTGCATTGTAATTTAATTAAATTCCATGCATTGCATGTGCGTCCTAACTAGTATAGCAACAAAACTACAATACAAGAGAAGAGGATTTACAAGTTGTGAAGTTTTACCCTATAGGTAGATCAAAGGGTAATAGTACGTTTATAATGGGTATAAGAAACTATAAACTATTATACATGATAAAATAAAACTAGAGAACATCATAATTCTTTTAAGATCAAAGTACTTATGGCCAAATTTCAAAATCAGAATTGACATCTTCACTTTGTTAGCTTTTATAAATACTGTTTGTCTGCCAAAAACGGATTTGCTAGTCTCTTGAAGAGATCGATGCATAATAATAGCAATATGAACAAATGATATTAGATGACTTAAGTTGGATATAAATAGTATTAATGGATGTTGATTCCTACTAATAGGGGACAAAAAGATTGAGGCCATTTGTCTTAGCTGTGGTGAAACCATTGACCAAGGCAACAACATCCTTACGGAAAAACAATTCAAGAAGTTAAGGAACCTAAGATTCCTTGATGCAAGTGAAGCACATTTAGTGGAGATTTTGAGAATTGCACTAAGAAGTTAAAATGGCTTCGATGGCACAATTGTCCCTTGACTTTTGAAGCAAAAGAATTTAATGTAAAGGAATTGGTTGTACTCGAGTTGTCGAGAAGCAAGATTTCTAACAAATGGCAGGGATGGAATTTTGTTAAGGTAAGATGGTTAAACAAGTCCTTTCTTTTTTTTTTCTTATTGATTTCTGTTGAATCAAAATTACTTTTGGCTAACCCCTCCACAATTATTACATTTTTTATCAGACTGGGAGAAAAGCTCAAATTTCTCGACCTAACACATTGTAAATTTTGGAAGGAACTTTCTTCCTTTCAGCTTTTAAGAACTTAGAGGTTTTATCCTCAAAGGCTGTCGAAGTCTGAAGCAAATTGATTCTTCAGTCGGAAGCATGAAGACTCTAGCACGCTTGAACTTGTCGGGATGTAGTAGTCTCAAGGAGTTGCCGGCAGAAGTGACTAAATTAGAAGCACTGGAGCTGCTTCTCCTAAAAATTGTCGTCACATTTCTTCCCTACCGGATAACATAGGGGCTTTACAAAATCTAGAAATTCTGGACATTTTTGGCACTGGAATAAAGAAATTACCCAATGATATTAGAAGGCTGAGAAAGCTCCAAAAATTGGAAGTTTCAAAGTGCTGGGAGCTCAATGGTTGCCAAGCTTCCTTCCAGCTTAACATACTTGAGCGTCACTAGTCAAAGTCTCAAAATGCCTTCACTTTCCCGTCTGACTGAGCTCAAGGAACTACACCTTCTTAATTGCAAAATTCTCAGGTGCATCGTGGAGATTCCATCAACACTACTAGAGCTTTCAAAATCTTCTCAAGTAACAGATATTGAATATTCAAAATTACGAAAAACTCTAAACACTCCCTTCAAGTTAGAATTTGTGGAAATATTGTTCTGCAAATCTATAGACACACTCGACGTTTCACAATTAAATCGTCTGGAGATGTTATCTGCCCAGGGTTGCTGTAATATACGTGAATTTCCCGATCTTGACAAATGGAAACATTTGGAAAGCATGACCATCAAAGGGTCAATTGAAAGGTTTCCAATGTCCAAGGGCATGAAGAAAACTAGAAATCGAGAATTGCAAGAGCTTAGTTGAAATTCAAGGTCTCAATAGGTTGGAGCAATTAGAAGAGCTATGCATCTCTAAGTGCGCTTTAATTAAAAGGTTGGACCTTCCAAAGGCGAAGGACATGAAAAAGCTTGGTGTTCAGTATTGTGAAAACTTAATCAATATCCAAGACCTTGATAAGCTTCAAATTTTGGAAGAGCTATGTATCATTGGGTGTGCTTCAATTGAAAGGTTGGACCTTCCGAAATTTGGTGGTCTAAAGATATTACACGTTGAAAATTGCAAACACTTAGTTGAAATTCAAGGCCTTGATAAGCTAAAATTCTTGGAGAAGCTATCCATCGCTGGGTGCACTTCACTTGAAAGGTTGGACCTTTCAAAACCTAGGGGTTTGAAGATATTAAATGTCCAAAATTGTAAAAACTTAATCGAAATTCAATGCCTCAATTGGTTAGAGCTCTTGGAAGAGCTATATCTCGTGGAGTGTGCTTTAATTGAAAGGTTGGGCCTTCCAAACTCCAAGCATATGAAGAAATTAGGTGCTCAATGTTGCGAAAACTTAGTTGAAATTCCAGGACTTGATAAGCTAGAGTTCTTACAAAAATTGTCTATCGTTGGGTGTGCTTCAATTAATAGGTTGGACCTATCAAAATCTGGAAGTCTAAAGATATTACATGTTAAAAATTGCAAAAAATTGAACGCCTTAATATTTTAGGATCTGTGAAAAAGTTATATATCTTTGGGTGTTCTTCAATTAAAAGGCTGGATCTTCCAAAATCTGAGGATCTAAAGGTACTAAATGTTGAAAACTGCAAAAACCTAGTTGGAAATTCCAAGGCCTCTAATAGGTTGAAATCATTGGAAAAGCTGAATATCTCTGGATGCACTTCAATTGAAAGGCTGGATCTTTCAAAATCCAAGGGTCTAAACATTAAATGCTCGAAATTGCAAAAACTTGACTGAAATTCAAGGCCTCGATAGCTTGGAGTGTTTGATTAGAGTTGAATTGAAAGGCTCGACCTTCCAAATATCTGAAGGCCTGAAGATATTTGAACCAGATGACTAGGATGGGATGAGTCAAAATAGCTAAGATGATCCACATTTCCTAATGAAGGCACTTAAAGCATGTAAGCTACCTTTTTCTCTTTTGAGATCTATTGCTCAATTTTCATTTGTATTTCCTATTGTAATTTCTTTTAAGGTTTGTTACCTTTTCATTAATATTTCATGGTTGATAATGTTATTGTTTTCTTATATGATCTCGAGGAATCTGGGGGAGATTAATGTGTGCTTTGGCAAAATGTTTTTGCTTACCATGCCAGTATTGGAAATAGATCAAAAGCCTTTTAAGTGCATCATTTGTCGTTAGTCTTCAGGTAAGATTCTTCATCCATTGCAGAAAAATAAAGATTTTCCGTGTTTGATTGATTCCGGAATGCTAGAATTTCCGGATAAAACCTAATGTACAAGGGCATTTAATATCATGCCAAAGGTAATCGTATAGATTGAGAAATGCTAAGCAAAGGACCCTATGTGGAGGTCCTTCTGATGTGAGGTTTTGGTTTGCTCTATGCTAACTATGCAGTTCACTTAAGAATGAGTTTACGGTGCAGAAGGAACATATTGAGAGAGCATCCCTTTGTATGTATACGATACTAAGCTGGGACAAAAGTAGTCCAACCATTGTGTTCAGCACCTTATCTCACAGAATTATCTGTATTAGATGATTGAGGTAATCATATGGGTTGAGAAATAGTAAATGGAAGAACAGACTCTTCTCCCAGTTGTGTGGTTGTGAATAAACTAGGAAACAGGCCAAAAGCAAAACCATTGTAAACTATTTGGATCAATCGAGAAAATTGCAACTTGAATTTTGTTGAATATGAATTCATGTTCATTTGCTTTGAATCCGGGGTATATCTAAAAGTCCATGGCTAATAACTTATTAGCCCAAAGGATACTTATTTTCTGTAGAGTTAATAATGCCATCTGTCTGTGTATTTGGATGATTGTATTTCAATTTGGTATTATAATTGGCACCAGCATGGAGGTCTTTTGGAGTCTTTATGCAGAGAGAATTGATTGTGACTCAGGTTTGGATCTTCATGCTAAAAATGGAATCTATTCTTACTTCTTGAAGCTGCTGTCATAGTTGGCTTGGAATGGTTTTATTCAATGTGGTTGGAAGTATTGGAATCAAAATTTTGCGAGGTTGAGATCTTATTACAGTTGATTTTGCTATCAAAATGATAGAGGTTGCTGTTGATACCAAATTTGAAAATGTTTCTGGTTGAAGAATAAGGCAACCAGAGCCGTGTGAGGTGCATTTGAGATTGCGCTCTATTTGGGATATTGACGCTCAATTGTAACAAAGGTTCAGCTATCATGAACATGCAATTTCAGAATCCAATTGATCATTTTTTTTTTCTCACAAACAAATGCACAATAATCAGTCACGACCCTCATCAGTAATTGTAGTAGTCCTCATGTGTTGAGATTGCTTATCAATGCAGGGGACTCTGATTAGTTTAGCTTGGTGCACTTCCTGTTCTTATACTTATCTTGACCTGTCTTGTTTCAACGAATTGCCCATGGTTTTTATCCTTCTTTTTTTCTCCCTGAAGTGTTATTTGTCGAAATTCTATTACAGCCTGCATTGTGTCAAATTGGATACTAGGTGTACTAATAGGAGGAGGTCTATAAATTAGTTCACACATTTGGCATCAGCTAATGATGTGCACCGTTTGCTATTTGGCCTTCCAATGATCAGGAACCTTTAATGGCACCAATGCCTCAAATTATGCCTGGCAAACCTAAAGAGAAAAGGATAACAGAGGGAGGAGAATCTAAAAATAGATTTAAAGCGTCAAGACAAGGCACATAAACTACATGTCATTTGTGCTTGAGCGAGGCCACAACTCAAGAAATTGTCCATAAGAACTGAAGAAAAAGGTAAGGTTAATTTATTCTATGTTTTTAGTCTCTGTTTGTGCCATTATTTTCTGACTTTATTATCTTAAGTAAACAGGATAAAGAGATAGCCAAACAAAGAGAAGCCAACAAATTAGTCGTAGAGATGCATCATAACAATGCCACCAATCAAAAGGTACTTTTAATCTTACTTTCAAGTAACTGACTATTTACTTGAATGACTACACGTATCATATTAGCTTGACTACTCTTTCTGTTTTTAATAGCCTGGATGGGAAAGTAGTTGAGTCATTTCTCTACCAAGAAGTGGCAACAATGTTGTGGTTAATGCTAAGAAGGTTAGCACTTTTCACATATTTATCATGATAGTGGGATTAAAGGTACCACTTTATGGTCATAAATGTCTTGTTATTTAAAGATTTGTAATTTGATTTTATGTGATCGTATGAGTTTCTTTCATTTAGCGGCCAAAGGAAGGCATTATGAAAAAGAAGCAAGAGAAGTGGAAAAAAACATTGGACCATTTGAAGGACATATTAGTGTTGGATCAACAAGATCTGCAAGACATGGGCAAATTGATTGGAAGTAGTTGCACATATATGTAGTGTGGTAAAAAAAAGTCTCCTTTGATTACTTCAAGTGAAACTTGCAGTAAAAGATATTTGGGCCTTCGAACAAATAAGGTCCAAAAGAATTGAAGGAGGATTAGTAGTCTAATTAGAAGAGAGATTATTTTTTCTATGGACCTAGGCAATTTCACTATGGAGTCAGATTGGCTAAAAGTAATAAGCGCACGTACAGATCACAATATGTGGCCCCACTTATCTCCCACAGGCACATATTGTGATCTGTACGTGCGCTTATTACTTTTAGCCAATCTGACTCCGTAGTGAAATTGGAGTCGGACCTAGCTTCAAAAAGAAATGGAGGGCTTCCAAACAAGCAAGGATTTGAATCTGCTCAACTGAACTTGCTTGGACTTCCTTCGCGAAAGCACCCACCACTCTCCCAGCTTCGTCTCCGCATACCCCGGCAACGCTTCCCGCGGTTTGTCCGTCCATTAGAGACCCGCCAACGTTGACTTCAGCCAACCGCTTCTCGGTGGGTTTCACATCTCGGGTAAGAGTTCCTGCTGCTGTGTTCGTTTTTGCCTTCTAGAGTTCCATCTCTCAAAGTTCTTTTGTGCAGCCGTGGTCGCTTCCGCTATGCTACTCTAACCTGGTTTTTGGTGGAGCAAGATGAAATGGTTCCAAGCCTTCCAAATGTTCCAGAGAATCCCTACTACCAAATCTAGTGAAGGTGAGTTTGCATTTGAGTTTTCTCATTGTAGAATCCTCTCCTCCATGCGACTGAGCTCCTTGCCCGTGATTCTGATATCTAATTTTGGGTGATTCTAGACCTCACAAGTCCAGTCGCATCATAGGAAAATATGCTCAACTGTTTCTTGGGTCTTTTGGCAAAGGGGGCATAAAAAAAAAAAAAAAAAGTCAGACAGACAATGAGCTGGCAGTCCTTTAGCAGATGGATGTGGAACAGATGCTTGTCGGAAAAGCTGAAGAAGACGCTAATGCTACCGGGTTGCTAGAGAGAGGGTACTTGCAGTACAAGAAATGTCTTGGCTCATTTTTTAGCACTATCATAATGATGTGAAGGTGTGAAGGTGATCCCTTCTGCCCTTCATGGACTTAAGAATGCTTGATAACTTCCTTTGTCATGACATGAAGAAGGCATTAGATATAAATCTAGGAGATACTTTAGAGTAAGCTTAGTTAATAGACTGCAATTAAAGTTTTACTTGTCATACATTAGAGAATGATCATCAACCAAATGGAGGCACTGCTTCGGGTGCCTGTAGATTTTGGGCACTAGTGTCATGAGTTATCTTCATATGAGAGTGCATTCTGACCTGATGATAACTTTGAAATGTGTGCACTTATATTGCGATATGTGCAGGTTTCCATTTTTATGTGACAAATATGTGCAGAAGGTTGCCATTGATATTCTCTAGAAGTTAATTCACTAGTTAATTGCATTAGACTTCCTTTGTATCATAAATGAAAGTCACTATGTGGATTGAGTTCTGATAAGTACTCTATAGTTCAGTGAATATGACGATGAATGTGATTCTTCAATCTTATGCACACCGACATGCTTTCCATAACTTGACATATTGTTCTCCTATGCCCTGGATAGTATCAATGTAAACAAAAAGCATAAAAATGCTTAACAATGGGCAATCTTGTTAGAAAGAAAATTTCTTATTTGCATTGTACAGATTGTCATAAGTGTTAGGTGACATATCCTGCAGCAGGAGAAAATATGGTTACATGGACCTCACGTCTTACTTGATTTTTCTGCAGACATCCAAGTGGTATCGTTAAATTATGTCTCAAGTCTGAGCCGTTGATGGAATCCAACCAGATTGAACAAATATCCAAGTTTGACAGCACAATAAAATTGAAGAGTTGGACTCACCTTTGCCGAAGGTTGGACAAACGAGAGGAAAGAAGTCCCCTGCCACTGCAGACAAAAGGGGTTCCTCGTTGTGTGAATGGCCACCAGTGGCTTCTTTCTTTGAGAAGCGTGGAGTGGGTTCCTTCAGCAAAGTGTAGTCGCACAAGAAAAAAGAGAGTACAATGGCCGCACTGGGATTTCCTGGGGAGCGCTGCACGAAGAACGAAAGGAAGAATCAGAGAGTGGGGCACTTGTTGCTTGGCCGTGAACGGGGGATATACACATCGTGGATTGGTGTTGTGAGTATTTTTGTAAATACTTTAAATTTGAGTCCAATCTTGACGTGAGAAACATTCGAGCATGTGATTGACTGCAAACTTGGATTTTCCGATTATTAGTGAATTATCTACTGTCGGCTCTCTCCGTAGATGTATGTACCGACACTTGGTACTGAACCACGTAGATCTTTAGCGTCCTTTATTGTTTCTCATTTATTTCTCTAATAATTTCAGGTTAATTTCCTGATAGCTTATGCGATAATATGTTACAACAAGTATCATTGCAATGGACATGGCATTTGCTAGTGTGGCCACCGTTGGAAGTAAGACTCAACAGTGTCAAAGCAATTATCCATGTGAATGATGGGATTGTTAGTATTTGTAAGAAGATAAGAAACACTCATAAACACTTGGCCCAAGGTGATTGGTCAAAGCCATTAAGCATGCGATTAATGAGAGTTCTTTGCTTCCTTAATGCACAACATCCACTCTTGACTAGGTTCAGTAGTTGGGGTGTCTAGAGATGCTCACGGTGTGACATCCTGAAATTCGAGCCCTCTGAAGGACGAGTGAAGGTGAATTTCGTCAATGCATTGTTGGTTGATCTCACTCGGAATTGATCACTCCTGAGATACTGACCTTGATGGGAAAAGCTAATGAGAACAGAACTCATACGACTAAAAGACTCAGCTTGGGAAAACGACTTGACCATGAGACTTGCGTGAGAATGATCCTGTAGATAGGCAGGCCGATTCTAAGGATGACTAGAAGTTGATTCGTGAACAAAACATAATGGAATGACGGGTGATTCCGTTTACCGTTATCGAGCCAGCGAACGACCCTAGGTCGATCCTTAGTAATCGTGTACTTTGAAATAAGAATCTATCCTTCGTAATTTCATGCAATAAATGACGTCCATGTGTCGAGATATCTTGAACGTGGTTTGGCACGAGTCGGTCACGCGCGAATCCTTAAAGCAACTCGTCAGTCTGAGTTGTTACCAAAATGGCATTTGGCGAAATTGACATGGCAAAAGAACTTAAGATTGGTCTTTGAATTGTTGGGAATGTCCGGGACGGATTTGGATGAAGCTACATCAAATAGTCGACAGAGTTAGTTAAACTGAGCAATTGGAAAAGGGATTTTCGGACCGAGGAAGCAAGCTCATGAGGACGTGGGTCGGGCCAAGCCAATGTGGGTCTTAGGCCCAAGTTGGGACAGCCACCAAATGGGCCTAAGTCAAGCAAATGAGCCCATTTGGCCAAACCAACTATTCATCTTTTAAGCCAATTCTTGGCCATTTCAAGCCCAACCAATTCCCAAGCCCATTCCTATTCATGGCCAAGCCCAATCCTCAAGCCCATCCACCAATTTTAGCCCAAGGAAAGAATGGTAATTGTGTAAGGTGAAATGACCAAAATACCCCTAGTTGTAGGGAGAAAAAGGCTAGACAAGAAAGAGAAGATGATGTCATCTTGCATGGGGAATTGAAGCAAGCCTTCAATGGCTTTAATGAGGAGTGCAACAACTCTCCCATCACCCTCTCTCTCCCTCATTCGGTCCCCATCTCGATGGAGCTTCTCTCTCCATTTTCTTCTTCTCTAGTTCTGCTCCAGCTGACCCTTTAGTGAAGAATCGAGTCAAAAGTGATCTTCCCAGATAAATCAGCCAACAAACCACCTATCACCATGACTGGAAGAGGCAGACTATTCCAACAAGCGTGATTTTGTCCCGGAGAGTCTCGCCGTCCTGTACGGCCATCGCAATCCGCCGGTCGTTGGTCTATCGGTCCGCCTGCAGCCTGCACTGTTTCGTGTTTTCGACCTTTTTTCTTCCATTCCAACCATTCCTCCGCCCATCCCAACCTCCTACGAGACTCCCAAGACCCTTAGGTGCTACCGGTTTCCGGCCACCCCCTTCGCTGGAGCTCCGGCCAAGCCATTCAACTCAATTTCTCCTCTAGTAGTGTTGTTTTTCAGTGTTTTCAGTGGGAGTCTGAGCTGTGGTTGCTGTGTTGAGCTTGGGACCGCCTTGGATCGTCATTGTAGAAGTCCCGGTACGTAGCCACCGTCACCGCCGCCGCGTTAGTACCTCCGGTGTGGCATCCTAAAACTTCATGAAGATCTCTAGATGCATTACGACCTATGAAAGGGTGATGGAAGTGCCATCGGGCTATATTATAACCATTAGATCAATGGATTACAATTAATCAAGGCCGAGCATTTAATGGATAAATTGATAAGGAAATTTTGTTTTTGGCCATGGACTTTATAAGTTGGATTTTTATTGATTTATGTTACAAAGTTTTATGGCCATGAGAATTTGTAATTTGGTATTTATATAATGGGGAACTAAGGTGGATTATTAAGAGGAGTGGGCTGATTTCTTAAGGCCCAAAACCAGCCCACAAACCCCCATCGTTCGACCGACTAAGGCCCGGCCCAAGGAGCCCAAAGGGCTGTCGACCGAAGGAGGAAGAAGCCGGCCCATTGAGCCCATCAACTTGCATGGAGGTTGATAAATGGCGTGAAGGGTCCTCCAAGTGGCTTTTGCATGCAAAACCTCATGATTACTAGCTAATCATGATGGTGGGGGGAAGAAAAAGGGAGAGAGAAGGGGGCAGAGTGAGCGAGGACTACCGAGAGAGAGAAAGCCGAGAGAAAGAGAGAATCCGAGAGAGGGAGAGGGTTGTTAGTGAGGGAGCTCCAGCAAGGGAAGAAGAAGACTTGTTGCTGCCATCGACGCCGCCTAGTACCACCGTCGATTGAGCCCACCGAAGTCCCCGAGTCACCGTTTGCTTGTTGTGTTTGCATGAACTTAAGGCAAGTGAAGTCCGTTAGCCTACATATTGCTTGTTGTGGTTGTGTGTGAAGTGTAATGGGCATTGGAGATGCTTGATTTGTGATGTTGGATGCTGAAATTCGAGTGAATGGTGGTAGTTGATCTAGAACAAGCAAGCTGTTGCATGTAAGGACGGTCCGACCTTTTGTAATTCCATGAATTTTATAAAATTATCCAGTTGAAATTTGGCTTCATGTTCTTGATGAAAGTTGTAGATGACATCTTGAGGAGTAACATAAACAAATTTGAGAAGAAATGGTCAAGTATTGGTCGGTGAAATGAATTTTCTCTGAAACGGTTAGATTTGGAAATCGTCACCGAGGGTTAGGAAGAGTATGGTGACCATAGCTTTTGATCTATCACGAATCTGACTTCGAGTTCTTCACGAAACGTTTATCTCTAGATTTTCTCTATGACATATAAAAATTTCAGAATTTTCGGAGCTGATTTAGGGTTCATATCGAATTTATGAATAAAACTGTGCAATGGTGATGTTCCGAAATTTTAAGGCTGTGATGCATGGATCGTAGCGATTTATATGAAGGTCTTTTGACATGGTGTCCTTCATGAAATATTTTTCTCTAGATCTCCTTTATAATGTGTTAAATTTTCATAATTTATTAAGATCATTTACTAATTTTCCAGAATTTTAACTAAAGGAGTGCATTATGTTTTATCCGAAAAATTGCTGTATTTTCAAGAACAAATAAATTGTTCTATGAGATATGATGTCTTGGGTGGTTAATTATGCTGCATATGTGGTGACATTTAGCATGCCATATAGCATAAAAATGCTGGTTTAGACCTTTGACACTATTGCATGAAATGCTATGTTGAAAGTGAGATATATATATATATATATATATATATATATATATATATGTGTGTGTGTGAATATACATTGTGATGATGATGATACCATCGGAGGTGTGAGCCGACGATGCCCCAGGAGTGTCAGGATGCCCAGAGGTGTGTGCCGGATGTTCTCGGGAGTTTCGAGATGCCCAGAGTGTGTGTGCCGGATGCCCGGAGGTGTGTGTCGGAGGTTCCTCGTGATGCCAGTTGGGGTATGGGATGCCCAAAGTGTGTGTGCCAGATGCCTGGAGATGTGTGCTGGAGGTTCCTCGCGACACCAGGTTGGGTGTGAGCGATATATAAGGGATGCAAACATTGGTCCCTGGAAGAAAATGAGATCCTTTTGAGAATTAAAAATTAGGAATTGAATCATGAGCACGTGTGTAAATATGGCATGGTGCATGAATTGCCTATGAAATTGAATTGATACTATTTAGCATTGAGAATGCGATTATGTAGGCATTGAATGGATCTCATGAGGATATATACATGATTGTGTGGATGACATGAATCATGTGTATGGGTGTGTGCATATGGCATGAGATATAATTGTCCATGAATCTTGAATTGGTATTGCTTGGCATGGGAAATGTGATCATTAAGGATATGAATGGATCTCATGGAGACATATGTACGATAGCATGGATGATATGTGCATTTCACATGAAATTGTGGTTGTCTTGCCTGTTGCATTGTGTAGTTTGATGGATCTTTATTGCTAAGTGGATGTACTCACCCCTTTTGAGGACTAACATTTCAGATTGAGAGATGCCTCTATCACCTGTCACACGTGGTACATTCTACTTACCATCCGATGTTGAGGTCGAGTGCTTGGAGCACTCCTGTGTTGGTGTTCGTGGTCTGGTGTTTATTCGAGTTCGTGTTTTGGTTATGTATGATGTGGGTCTACCTAATGGCCCTATAGTCCAGGAGTTCCTGTTTGTGCATGTTCAAGGGGACGGGATGATGATGGGGATGTTGCCGCTGCATCGGCCAGTGCACCGGGCTGGGTGTGATTAGAGCGTGTGACTGGTGGAGGGTGACACTTTTTGGGATCGCCGACACTAGATGATGGATTAATGTACACGTCTGATGTAGAGTCGAGTACTTTTGGGTATAGCCGAGCTTAGTTAAAGCCTTGGCCTTTTGTTGTACTGACTCGTGATGTCCATCATAGTTATGTAAATAAAATTGGTTCGGCTTTAACTTATCTATAAAATGTGTAGTTGGTGTGCATTGCATTGCTTTATTTTGTTGGAGTATGGAGTAGGGAGATGACGAATATGCTTTCGTTATATGAACTACGCTGGAACTGATTGAGATGATATAAACCCCCAGGTTGTATGGACCCATTACAATTCAAATGGTATTAGAGTGACATATTATTAGGACAAGTGAAAGGTAAACGAACTGTGGCGACCCTAGCGGATTGGGGGCCGTGTTGAGGGGTGCCACAGCAGGTGGTATCAAAGCAATGGTTATATGTGGAGTGATAAGGAGCCTCATTTGGAAATTGAGGAATATGATGACAATACACACCATAGGATACTAACTGGAATAGTTGGTTAACTTCGAACAACAGGTGATGGGTATTCACTCATAGATCCCTAGTAATTTTTATGAGTTGTCTTTAGGTGACAATAACATATTTATGTTACTTATATAGTTGTAGTTGCTTATAAAATGGAGACATTGAGTCGCAGATTATTCCCGAGGCAAATACTTGGAAACTGCAGGAAAGTCATGGTGCGAGCTGGAAGTACTCATCCATCGAGGGCTTTAGCCTTTACTGCAAGGGCTGAACCCCAAATGGAAGACATTCTGCAGGCATTGGCCAATATAGGAAATCTGATGGAAAGACAAGCACAGCAACAACCCGGAGTGGAACGTCGCCCTCAAGGACTGGTGGAACAATTTATGAAGCTGAAGCCACCTAAGTTTAGTGGAACAGCAAGTCCTGAGGAGGCAGAACATTAGATTGATGGGATAAAATAGATTTTCCGGTTGTTGGACTTCAGTGATGCTGAGAAAATAATTTTGGCAGAGTACTAGTTAGAGGGAAATGCAAAGTTTTGGTGGAGAGTTTCAAGAGATACGATCTTTCTACCAGGTACTGATATAAATTGGGATGAATTTGTTAGAGCTTTCAATAGAAAGCATTTCTCTGATTGTGCTAAGGATAAGAAGATCACTGAATTTGTTTAGTTGGAACAAAGGGAGCTGACAGTGGATCAGTATGAGGCAAAATTTTCTGAATTGTCTAGGTATGCTCCCAGGTTGATTGAGGATCGAGAGGAAAAAGCTAAGAGATTTCTGAAATGGTTGAAGACTGATATCGGAAAACAACTGATGCCTTTGAATATAAGGGATTATAATGAGATTTATGAAAGGACACAGTTGGTGGAACAAGAATTGGTGAGGAAGCAATCAGAGTCTAAGAGACATTTGACCTTTAGTGATATCAGAAGGGGTAAGAGACCTTATCCTAGTCAAGGTCAGACCTGGGATTCTAAGAAGAAGAGTAATTTTGGAAATTTTGGAAAAGCCAGGGATGGCCTGAATATAGGGAAAGCATCTTATCAGCATGATGTTTATCGAAGGCGTGATGGGCGACATGGCCTAAGACCTTGCAATGGATAGCTAAAATGTTATGGTTGTGGACATATAGGTCACCTCAAGAGAGACTGTTCATGAGAGAGGTCGCAGCTGAGTGTCGGCTTGGTGCGACAGGTACAACAAAGTTCTGTTAGACCAAATCTACCAAGGAATCAACAGAGGCCACCGGCACAAGGAATGGTGTATGCGGTCACCCAAGAGGTAGCAGAAGCTTCCAAAAATGTTATTTTAGGTACGATTTTCATAAATGGCAAGAAGGCATATGCATTGTTTGACACGGGTGCTACGCATTCATTTATATCTGAAAGATATAGGCAATTAGTGAAATAGAAACTACACCTCTTGAGATGCCTCTTTGTGTTTCCACGCCTTTAAGGAATATGGTATTATCTACAATAATGTGTGCACAATGTAAGATAACTATAGAAGGACAGGATATGGAAATAGACCTAGTTGAGATGGCTATGTATGACTTTGATGTTATCATAAAGATGGACTGGCTCCATAAGTATCGGGCTAAGGTAGATTGCCATAGGAAAGTGATCCAGTTCACGTTACCTGACCGGTCTAGTTTTGAATCTTTCGGAGGTTAGACAAACCCCTCTGTAGCCATTATATCAATGGTAGAAGCTCATGAACTACTTGACGAAGGATGTTAAGGATACCTAACAGTAGTAAGAGATCTTACTAAGAAAGAGGCTGAAATCGGTGAGATTCAAATAGTCATGGAATTTTAGGATGTGTTTCCTGAGGAGTTGCCTGGATTACCATCGGAACGAGAGATTGAATTTGAAATTGAACTAATACCTAGAACAGGACCAATATCGAAAGCCTCGTATATAATGGCCTTGGTGGAGTTGAAGGTGCAACTACAAGAGTTGCTTGATAAGGGATTTATTAGACCAAGTGCTTCACCTTTGGGCACACCGGTTTTATTTGTGAAAAAGAAGGATGGGTCGATGTGTCTATGTATTGACTATAGACAGCTGAACCAAGTGACTATAAAGAATAAGTATCCTTTGCGTAGAATTGATGACTTATTTGATTAGTTGCAAGGAAGTTCAGTGTTTTCTAAAATTGACTTAAGGTCAGATACCATCAGTTAAGGATAAAGAAAGAAGACATTCCTAAGACTGCATTTATGACTCATTATGGACATTATGAGTTCCTAGTTATACCTTTTGGATTAACGAATGCACCAGCCGCATTCATGGATTTAATGAATAGGATATTTAAGCTTATTTGGATCAGTTTGTAATTGTCTTCATTGATGATATCCTGATATATTCTAAAGGACCTGAAGAGCATGAACAACACCTAAGGATAGCATTGCAAACATTAAGAGATCATGAGTTATATGCCAAATTCAATAAGTGTGAATTCTGGCTAGACCAGATAATATTTTTAGGGCACGTGGTGTTGGGAAATGGAATTGTAGTGGACCCTGCAAAGGTTGAGATGGTAGTGAATTGGCCGAGACCGACGACACCAACTGAGATACGGAGTTTCTTAGGGTTGGCTGGCTATTATAGGAGGTTTATTGAAGGATTTTCGTACTTGGCAGGCCTTTAACGAAATTGACCCGAAAGAATGTAAGATTTGAATGGAGTGGAGAATGTGAAAGAAGTTTTCAGGAACTTAAAAGAAAGTTGACTACAGCTCCAATTCTAACTATACCATCTGGGTCTGATGGATTCACAGTGTATAGTGATGCTTCTCATAAAGGACTAGGATGTGTTTTGATGCAGCATGGCAAGGTCATAGCTTATGTATCGAGGCAGTTGAAACCTCATGAGTCAAATTACCCAACCCATGATTTGGAATTGGCAACTATAGTATTTGCTTTGAAAATATGGAGACATTATCTGTATGGAGAGAAGTTTGAAATCTATACGGATCATAAGAGTTTGAAGTACTTGTTTTCGCAAAAAGAGTTGAACATGAGACAGAGAAGGTGGATGAAATTATTAAAAGATTATGACTGTGAAATACGATACCATCTAGGAAAAGCAAATAAAGTGGCGGATGCCCTTAGTCGAAAGTCAGCTATGGACATAGCTAGTCTAAGAATGACAGAGTGGAATCTATTAAAGTCAATTGTAGATTTAGACTTCAAGTTGGAGATGGACCACCTTACTGGTATGCTCACTGCATAAGGATTGAGCTCGAAGTTATTCAGAAAGTTAAAATTCTACATAAATCTAACCCGGAGATTGTGGAAATACGAGACGCGGTGTCTTTAAGGAAAAGACCAGAGTTTCAAGTCTCTGATGATGGAGTAGTAAGATACCAAGGATGGCTCTGTGTTCCTAATAATGAAGAAGTGAAAAGGGAAATTTTATCAGAAGTACATAAGAGTAATTATAGTATTCATCCGGAGAGCACAAAAACGTACAGGAATTTATGCCAGCAGTTTTGGTGGAATGGTATGAAAACAGATGTAGCTAAACATGTTTCTTAGTGTTTAACATGCCAACAAGTGAAAGTGGAACACCGCAAACCCGCAGGACTATTGAGACCATTGGACGTACCAGAATGGAAATGGGAGCATGTAACAATGGACTTTGTGCAAGGACCGCCAAGGACATCAAATGGTCACGACTCTATTTGGGTGATAGTAGATCGTTTGACTAAGTCTGCTCATTTCCTAGCGGTCCGCGTAGACTACTCGATGAATGAACTTGCTGAGATATATGTAAGCCAAGTAATACGCTTACATGGTATTCCTGTAACGATCACATCTGATCGAGACTCTAGGTTTACTTCAAATTTTTGGCGAAGTCTCCAAAATGCTTTAGGGACAAAGCTTCAATTTAGTACTGCTTTTCATCCTCAAACAAATGAACAAACGAAAAGAGTGATCCAAACTTTGGAAGATATGCTGAGAGCTTGTATCATTGATTTTAAGGGAAGTTGGGATGAAAAGTTGCACTTAATAGAGTTTTCCTATAACAATAGCTTTCAGAAAAATATAGGCATGGCTCCGTTTGAAGCATTATATGGAAGAAGGTGCAGAACCCCTATTTGTTGGAATGAAGTAGGTGAAAGGAGATTGACAGGACCTGAATTGGTGCAAATTACTACTGAGGCTGTTGAAATTATCATGAAAAGACTTAAAATAGCCCAGAGTAGGCAGAAAGACTACGTAGATAAACGTAGAAGACCTTTAGAGTTTAATGTGGGAGATAATGTATTCCTTAAAGTGTCCCCTATGAAAGGAATATCTCGATTTGGAATGAAGGGTAAGTTGAGCCATAGATTTGTTGGACCTTTTGAGATACTCGAAAGAATAGGAGACATAGCTTATCGTTTGGCGCTGCCTCCTAAATTGGGAAATTTACATGATGTGTTCCATGTGTCGATGCTAAGGAAGTATCAGCTGGATCCTGATCACATACTCAATCATGAAGTCATCAAAGTGGATGAGAAAGTGAGGTACATTGAGGAGTCTGCGCAAGTATTGGATCAAAAAGAGCAAATTCTTAGGACCAAGAAAATTCCATTGGTTAAGATATTATGGCGACATCATGATGTTGAGGAAGCCACATGGGAAAGTGAAAATGAGATGAGGGAAAAGTACCCTCACTTGTTTAATGAGACATAAGCAATGTCTAATTTCGGGGACGAAATTCTCTAAGGAGGGGAGAATTGTGGCATCCTAAAACTTCATGGCGATCTCTAGATGCATTATGACCTATGAAAGGGTGATGGAAGTGCCATCGGGTTATATTATAGCCATTAGATCAATGGATTACAATTAATCAAGGCCGAGCATTTAATGGATAAATTGATAAGGAAATTTTGTTCTTGACCATGAACTTTATAAGATTGATTTTTATTGATTTATGTTACAAAGTTTTATGGCCATGAGAATTTGTAATTTGGTATTTATATAATGGGGAACTAAGGTGGATTATTAAGAGGAGTGGGCTAATTTCTTAAGGCCCAAAACCAGCCCACAAACCCCCACCGTTCGACCGGCTAAGGCCCGGCCCAAGGAGCCCAAAGGGCTGTCAATCGAAGGAGGGAGAAGCTAGCCCATTGAGCCCATCAACTTGCATGGAGGTTGACAAATGGCATGAAGGGTCCTCCAAGTGGCTTTTGTATGCAAAACCTCATGATTACTAGCTAATCATGAGGGTGGGGGAAGAAAAAGGGAGAGAGAAGGGGGCAGAGTGAGCGAGGAGTACTGAGAGAGAGAAAGCCAAGAGAAAGAGAGAATCCAAGAGAGGGAGAGGGTTGTTCGTGAGGGAGCTCCAGCGAGGGAAGAAGAAGACCTGTTGTTGCCATCGACGCCGCCTAGTACTGCCGTCGATTGAGCCCACCAAAGTCCCCGAGTCGCCGTTTGCTTTCTGTGTTTGCGTGAACTTAAAGGCAAGTGAAGTCCGTTAGCCTACATATTGCTTGTTGTGGTTGTGTGTGAAGTGTAATGGGCGTTGGAGATGCTTGAGTTGTGATGTTGGATGCTGAAATTCGAGTGAATGGTGGTAGTTGATCTAGAACAAGCAAGCTGTTGCATGTAAGGACGGTCCGACCTTTCGTGATTCCGTGAATTTTATAAAATTATCCAGTTGAAATTTGGCTTCATGCTCTTGATAAAAGTTGTAGATGAAATCTTGAGGAGTAACATACTAAAATTTAGAAGAAATGGACAAGTATTGGTCGGTGAAATGATTTTTCTTTGAAAAGGTTAAATCTGGAAATCGTCACCGAGGGTTAGAAAGAGTATTGTGACCATAGCTTTTGATCTATCACGAATCTGACTTCGAGTTCTTCGCAAAATTTTTACCTCTAGGTTTTCTCTATGACATATAAAAATTTCAGAATTTTTGGAGCTGATTTATGGTTTATATCGAATTTATGAATGAAACTGTGCAATGGTGATGTTCCGAAATTTTAAGGCTGTGATGCATGGACCGTAGGGATTTATATGAAGGTCTTTTGACATGGTGTACTTCATGAAATATTTTTCTCTAGATCTCCTTTATAACGTGTTAAATTTTCATAATTTATTAAGATCATTTACTAATTTTCCAGAATTTTAACTAAAGGAGTGCATTCTGTTTTATCCGAAAAATTGCTGTATTTTCAAGAACAGATAAATTGCTCTATGAGATATGATGTCTTGGGTGGTTAATTACGCTGCATATGTGGTGACATTTAGCATGTCATATAGCATAAAAAGGCTTGTTTAGACCTTTGACATTATTGCATTAAATGCTATATTGAAAGTGAGATATATATATATATATATATATATATTATATATATATATATATATATTATATATATGTGTGTGTGTGTGTGTGTGTGTGTGTGTGTGTGTGTGTGTGTGTGTGTGTGTGAATATACATTGTGATGATGATGGTACCGTCGGAGGTGTGAGCCGACGATGCCTCGGGAGTGTCAGGATGCTCGGAGTGTGTGTGCCGGATGCCCGGAGGTGTGTGCCGAAGGTTCCTCATGATGCCAGTTGGGGTATGGGATGCCCGGAGTGTGTGTGCCGGATGCCCGGAGTGTGTGTGCTGGAGGTTCCTCGCGACGCCAGGTTGGGTACGAGCGATATATGAGGGATGCAAACATTGGTCCCTAGAAGAAAATGAGATCCTTTTGAGAATTAAAAATTGGGAATTGAATCATGAGCATGTGTGTGCATATGGCATGGTGCATGAATTGCCTATGAAATTGAATTGATACTATTTGACATTGAGAATGCGATCATGTAGGCATTAAATGGATCTCATGAGGATATATACATGATTGTGTGGATGACATGAATCATGTGTATGGGTGTGTGCATATGACATGAGATATAATTGTCTATGAATCTTGAATTGGTATTGCTTGGCATGGGAAATGTGATCATTAAGGATATGAATGGATCTCATGGAGACATATGTACGATAGCATGGATGATATGTGCATCTCACATGAAATTGTGGTTGTCATGCCTGTTGCATTGTGTAGTTTGATGGATCTTTACTTCTGAGTGGTTATACTCACCCCTTTTGGGGAATAACATTTCAGATTGAGAGATGCCTCTATCACCTATCACACGTGGTACATTCTATGGCTTACCATCCGATGTTGAGGCCGAGTGCTCGGAGCACCCTTGTGTTGGTGTTCGTGGTCTAGTGTTTATTCGAGTTCGTGTTTTGGTTATGTATGATGTGGGTCTACCTGATGGCCCTATAGTCCAAGAGTTCCTGTTTGTGCATGTTCGACGGGACGGGATGACAATGGGGATGCTGCCACCGCCACCGGCCGATGCACTGGGCTGGGTGTGATTAGAGCGTGTGACTGGTGGTGGATGACACTTTTTGGAATGGCCGACACTAGATGATGGATTGATGTACATGTCTGATGTAGAGTTAGGTACTTTTGGGTATAGCCGAGCTTAGTTAAAGCCTTGGCCTTTTGTTGTACCGACTCGTGATGTCCATCATAGTTATGTAAATAAAAGTGGTTTGACTTTAACTTATCTATAAAATGTGTAGTTGGAGTGCATTGCATTGCTTTATTTTGTTGGAGTTTGGGGTAGGGAGATGACGAATATGCTTCCATTATATGAACTGTGCTGGGACCGATTGAGGTGATATAAACCCCTAGGTTGTATGGACCCACTACAATTCAAATGGTATCAGAGTGACATGTTATTAGGACAAGTGAAAGGTAAGCGAACTGTGGCGACCTTGGCAGATCGGGAGCTGTGTCTAGAGGTGCCACATCCGGCCCGCTTAACGGGTGAGTTTAGCTCCTAATCTTTCGATTAGTGCCTAAACTTGCTTAGAGTTGGTTTAGTTAGATTAAATTCTAGTTTAAGTGATTTAATTAAGTTGTATTAGCCCTAAGATAGGTGGTTAAACTAATGGTTAAGATTAGTTTAGCTTAATTTTACTTTATTAGCTTAATGATGCTTATGTGGTTAATTAAGCATGTTTATCTTAATTGATTGGTTTCCTTAATTTAATCATTGTTTTAATGATTTATGAATATAATTTATTATTTATTGAATTATGGAAATTTACTATTCACAAATTACTGTTCACGAGTACTATTCATGTGCATTGTTCATCCAGAATGCGAAACATGTCTAAAATTCATGTGTGTTGATTTTATGAAGTAAATGGATATGAAAATGCATGGGCATCCATCTGAATTGAGTGATGATTCTGCAATTGTGTGGTGATTGGAAATTTTGGTATTTATTTAGAAAACCTCGGATGTCGGGTTTTGACAATGAAAATGGATTTTATGTATTATATCAAACGATAGGGTTTGAAAAAGAAAAGTATCAGTTTTCTGGTTCGAACTGACGTGTACCCACGCACAACTACTTTCTCGGATGTTTTTAATATGAATGAAAGAGGCCAGGATCACTATTTTAATCGAGACATATGAGTGAAATGCAAAGTGTCGTGGGCCGATAATGAATTGTCGTGTGTTGGTTAATGAGGAACCGTCCTGAGCTGTTGAGTTGGACGTACCTTATATGGGATACCCCTATATGGGAGGCCCCACATTAACGGGCTTGGGTAGTAGTTGATTCTGGGCCTATACTCCTTCGTGAATGCCGTCGACGTAGTGACGAAGCCATGCTACATGGGGGGAGACGAGGCCTGGCATTAATGTCAATAGATAGCCGAACTGCGAGTAGGCTATGCCCTTGAGTGGCAATGAATAACAATTGGAACACATGTTGGGTGTTGATTGACACGTCGGATTATGGGACGGAATTGTGTGGTACGGTATGGGACGTGTCATAACGATTTGGTCTTATAATCAGGGCCCCTGTGATTGATTGAGATGAATGAGGCGTTTCAATTGTTGTATGCATTGAGTATATGCATCGTGTTTCTGAATTGTGATAATATGCAAGAATGCATAAGAATCATGGCATATGTGATTTCGGTCATACATGAGTTAACCACATTGTTTATGGCACGCACGCACGAATCGATAACATGCAAGGTGTGGCAATGGCCAAGTGAGATCGTTTGTGATACAACTCGTATGCTATTGATGAAATGTATCATCTAATGGCCATGTGCATTGCGTGTATCGTGCTGAATTATAACATGCAGGGTATGTCATACCAAGTAAAGTTGTATGCGAATCGACTGTTGGTTGTTGCTTGTGGTGGGGTAGTTCTAAATAGATACCCTAGTTGAGTTGGTGTACTAACCGGGGCTTAAGGGTGGAACTCGCTGAGATTTATATCTCATTGGTTATTGAATAACCATTTTCAGGTCTCTAGTGTGAAGAGCCAGGAGTTTGAAACGGAAGGGTCAGGAGCATAGGTGGCTCAGTAGTTCTTTATGACACAGACCTTATGTATAAGCTTGAAGTGTTTATAAAAGTGTATTTGATTTAAAATTGTTTGTCCTGCTTTTCTATCCCATGTATGTCGTTGTCAGAGGATTAATTGATTCACTTCCACATGTGCAATAAAATAAAAAGGGTCAGTGACGAGTCCTGAGAACGTCGTGAAATTCTATCGACCACCGAGAGTTGTGCGCGTGCTTGAGGTTCGGGACGTGACACACGAGCTCTCATGGCCGGCTTTGCCAACGGCCCTCATGCCTAAAATCCTAGTAGTGAGAGAAGCCTTAGCACTCCTATTGAAGATAGGGTGGAACTGATCTGGGGAGGAAAAGTGGTTATCTACAGGTGAGGATGGAAAGTGATAACTTATCTACAACTCTCCTTATCTTCGACCAAGCTGAAAGCCCATGGGTAGTCCGGTCTGTTGTTGAGGATTGTCAACATCTTATGGCCCAAAAGCAACAAGTGTCTCTAGGCTTTTGACCCAGGGAAGCTAATCAGCCTACGAACTAGGTTTCGAAGGCTAATCAACATAGCTCACTGAACTTGAAGTGGCTCGTCAACTCCCTATCCACTTTGGTTATGTTTAGTCATATGTATTTCTAATTAGGCTAGGATTGAATATGATAGGGTATGAAATTGTGAGATTTTATCATATCCTATCTACCATTTGGTGATCACAAATATAAAATTGGACATATTCACATTATATCATATACATTATTTGATATAAATGATGTATCAATAAAAACGAACCTAAAAGTTTATAAATGAAGATGGTAAAAATCTCTTGTGACTGTGTACTTTATGTTTATTTATTTTTATTTTTATTTTCCTCTCTTTTTATTTCTTTTTTTCCATCATTCTCTAATAAAATTTTATTAAATAGTAAACTATACCGATATACCTAAAATACTTAAAATATGTACCAAATAAGTTTGGCTTCTCATATTTCCACACCCAACATACCTAAATACACACTAATCTCCCTCTGAATGTATTAGAAATTCGGCATTGCATAATAAATTTGTGGAAAAATTACAAAAATTGCTCCAAACTTTAGGAAAATACATGTTTGACATAAACTTTTGACTGTTACACATTACTTCTTGAACTTTTATTTGGTTATAGCCGTTAACATTTCACTATATTCTCCATTTGCATGTGCAATGTAGATGACGTTAAAGGGGTAAACTTGTTTTTGATCTCATTTTTTCTCGGAAGAATGCCTTTTACCGTTGATTTCTATAAGAAAAATAAAAACAATACAGAAAATGGAGAAAAAATAACTAAATTATCAGTACCATAAAATTTGACTATTAATAATAATATAGATAATAAAAGTTGGTAGAAAATTCATGGATATATTAATAGAACTAGTAAGTATTTGAGCAAAAAGAAACGCAAATAAGTAGAAAGGAGGAATGCCTCAAACAACAAAAAAAATCAAATAACAAAAATTTGACGCTCATTTTGTGTTGTTAAATGGTTAATTAATGCAAGAGAAAATTGATCAATAAAAATATTTTTTAACAAAATCACCTTAGATTTTGATTCATCTTTGTCTTTTATGAGTTAAGGACATCATTTTCATTGATAAGTTCTTTCTAGATTTTTTGTAGATCAATCATTTTACATTAATTAAACCTTTATATATACATAGTGCATAATCAAATATTATCATTTAAATTTTTTGTTATCGAGGCCTTTTCCCCTTTTTATTTAATTTTCGTTTCTTAACCTGAGCTATTATAAATTATTTTTTACTTTTGTAAATCAACCCATTCATCCCTTCGTTAGGTTGCATTGTTGACCTCAATAATTGGTATTAAGGCTTCGTTCATTTCTTGAAAAATGTGATGTTTCCAAAAATTACTTTCTAGGAAGCCATTTTTCAGGAAAATAATCATATTTTCCTGTATTCGGCTAAAATCTGAAAAATGAATTAGAAAATATTTTCTACCGTTTGGTAAGAAAAATCTTTTCCTGCATGTGCTCATTTTCAATTTTTATTATTATATCATTTTTATAAAAATCCATTTTTAATGTTTAATTTTTTCTTTTCCTTTCCTTTTTTTTTTCTTTTTCTTTTTCCTTTTCTTTGTTTCTTTCTCTTCTTCTTCATCAACCTGCCAAGGTTAAAGAAGAAGAAGAAGAGAAGGAAAGAGAGAAAAGCAAAAAGAAAATAGAAATTAAAAATCAATGTAAAATTGAAAAAGAAAAAGAAAACATAAAAGTGGAATGAAAATGTGTTTGGTGAAAGAAAATGAGGTGAAAGAAATTATGGAAAATATTTTCTACTTTTCAAAAGTGGAAAATATTTTTCTCACTTTTGAATATGTTTTTTTTTCTAATAGTAGAAAACGTTTTTCTTGACTAGTTCATTTTTAGTGAAATGAATTCCGTCAAAATTCGGCAAAAGATCATTTCAAGTGCTATAACTTGGCACAAATGGACACTTAAGTATCATAACTTACGAAAGTGACACTTAAGTGCCACATTTTAAGAAAAGTGAGACACCTGAGTGCCACATCCGGTGAAGCCGGCCGGAAATCATATGTGGTAATTAAGTATTAATATTTCTCACCGAGGTGGCTCACCGGAGAGCTGACTCAGCTCTAATTCACCAAAAACAATGTCATTTCTATAGTTGACCAAAATAGAGTCCTTAAATCAGTCAAAACGACGTTGTCTTCCCAATTTCCCTAAATCTAAAACCCTAAATCGGGCAAAATGCCATTGAAGTGCTAGAGCCTTAATCCCGAACCCTTATTCGATTTGCCCCAAATTCTGCAGTCGAATATTGGAAATGGAGAGCAGGACTTTTAGCAGTGTCTCAAATTTCTCTCGCTGAAGCGAAAGGGAAGACGAGTGTTTCTATTTTTGTGGGTTACCAAGTCTAATAAGAATATCGTGAACTTGAATGAATCCCGAGAGAAGATTCTATGGATGTATGCGATACAGAGAATGGTCGAAGTACAAATATTTCAAATGGGTCGATGCGAAATTCTCTCACCGAGCCATAGAGGTGATATTAGACCTACTTGATGGATGTCATCAACCTCCATCTACGCTTGTAGACGACTTGGATAATGTTGACTCAATACAAGCTCAAGCATCTTCTGCTAACCATTTGAAGAATGAAGTTTTAATGATGAAAATTGAACATAAGTGTTACCAAACATTTATTATATTACTATTTTTTCTATCCTACTTTATGATGAAATGTAAAGTATTGAAAGATGATAAGAAATTTCCCCGATTGACATAATTGTAAATGAGTGGAGAAATGTACTTATTTTGAATGAAATGTAACTTATTTTTTTGGAAGATGAGAAGAAGTTCTGTGTTGTCTAGAAAATCGTCGTGGCAATTTTTTTTTTTTTTTTTTTGCTGTCATATATATTATGTGTTACTTATGGTGCTTGTGGGGAGGTCAAGGAAAGGGAATGAATGAATGACTGAATGAGATACTATTTGTACTATTTTTTTGCTTATTCTCAAATATAAATCGATGATGATGGAATGAATATTGGGTCAATGTGTTGTAGTGACTCCTTTACTTGAATTAAATGTAAATCGGCAGCAAACATTGAATTAAATGGGGTTGCCATAAGTTAAACCATATATATAAACCAACAGTTTCTTTGGTTTGCTGCAAACCACCATATATATAGAACAAACACAAGTGATTACTTGAGTGCTATAAGTTGTATCTAGTGATGACTTAAATGCCGGTTGTGATTAAAAAAAAGAGTCATTTAAGTGTCAAGTTATTATTAAAAGTGATCACTTAAGTGCCACTTGTGAATAAAAATGAACACTTAAGTGCTAAGTTTTTAAAAATGTGATTAGTTAAGTGCCAATTTTTTTGTACATTTTCTCTATAAATTGCACCAGCCATCAGTTACTTCCAACCATCACCACCGCCCACCACTGGCCACCATCGGCCTTACCAACCACATCAAGTATCCTAGGCATCTACTTGAGCCACCACTAGCTACCACTATGCTAGTGGTATGCTGTTGCAGAAATTGCTAGTGCAAGGTGCCTTACACCAGCTTGCACCAGCACTACCTGGTGCAAGATGTATCTTGCAATAGGTGCAACAAAAACCCCCTAACCCAACCCCTATAATAGACCCATCATCAGTAGGCATTAGCAGTCACCACTAACCACCACCACTAGCAACACCAGCATCCCAACTACCACACCAGCATGTAGCCACCACCATAGGCCCACCATTAGCAGCCATTATTGGTGGTGGGTCGTGGGTCTGTTGCAAAAGGGGCTCGTGCAAGCTAGGCTATGCACACTGCACTCTTGCACTGGTACTAGTTGCAGCAAAAGTCCCCAACCCAACTCCCACAATGGACCCACCACCACCAGGCTTCACCAACTGCCACCACTAGCCACATGAGCACCCTAAGTCACCACCATAGATCCACCACTAGAAGCAGTAAGTAAAAGTACAAACAAAATCAAAAAAATGAAAAAGCCAAAAATGACGAGCAACAATATCGTTCCATTGATATTGAAATTAAGTCTCACAAACTCAATAACAAACTATATATATATATATATATCCACAGTAAAACAATTGACTCCTTAGCCCCACAAATCATATCACATCACATTTCATCAATCAATATGCACAATGAATCATGTTTGTGCCCCTTTTGATGAACTTTGCATTTGATTCATAATTTTGCACTTTTTCTAACTGGACGTGAGACTTCTTCTTCAACTGCCTCGAGATGCGTTGATTCTGATGGAGTTGCAATTATCCTAGGATGAATTGATTCAGAATGAGCTACAACTATTATAGGCTGAACTGATTCAACTGGACATGTAATTGGGTTCTTCTTATTCTTCTTTCTTGTTGGCGCAACCAATTCTTCTTCTTTGTTGGTGCAACCATTGATTCTTGAGTTGGGCCTTGAGAGATAAGAACCTCTACACTTCTCCCAGGCTTCAAAAAGAAAACTCAATTATCAACAAAAGTTTGTATTATAAATTAAATTAAATGCAGCCTATAAAACTTACATTAAGAATAACTGTTCCAAAACGCTCATCTGTATAAAGACTATAACCATATTATTTTAGCCACTTCCCAAGAGTCCCTTTTGTTCGAAAGGGAATGTCACTTTCAGGTACTTGTGATTGATTGGCTCTTCTTCTCGCATGTGATTTCTTAGACACTTGTTGTGGTTGTTCAACTATAGCAGGGGCTTCTTCGGCCAATTCTACAGCTAAGCATCTTCTAGATGGCCTTATTATAGGTGGCTCTTGATTTGACTTTCTTCTGGTTGTTTTTCTATTTAGCCATTCAACTTCAGTGACACATTCTATTGGCTTTTGTGGTGATCCTTGTGATAACCCTTCTAGTGGCCTTTGTGGTGACCTTGGTGATGGATCTTGTGGTGGCCTTTTAGTTTGGCCCTCTATTGGCAGCTGAGCTCTAGCTTGCCTTTTTTGAATATGAGAAAAAGGAAAAAGACATCATAAATATAACATTATGCCATATAACAACGTGAAAGAAAACTAAACACAAATTATTAAACTTACTGGGTATTTTTTTCCCTGCTGCTGCTTAAAAACAGTCAACTTAACTGACCCTCCAGTTGCTTCAGCTGGCAGTCTTCTACCTTGCCTTCTTTGAACAGGCCCTTCAGTTTCAGGTACAACAAGGAATTCGACCAATCCTTCAGCTGGCTGTCTTTTATCTTGCCTTATTTGAACAAAACCTTCAATTTCAGGTACAATAGGGGTTTCTGTGACACCCCGAACCCTTCGCAGGTCGTCACTAGCGCCAATGTTACACCTTATTACCTTTCTGTCTTTTGAAGAATTGTCCTAATTCATAGACACATTTTTTTTTTCTTTTAAAACAAAACGGTCCCAGCGCGACTCATTAGCAGAAGCAAATTAAAACATCACCGTCTCTCCCTCTACCAACCATGATACAAATACACACCACTAATCACCATAATTTTATAAACAAGCCACGACACTTTATTTACATATATTTTCAAGATGGGACTTCTTTTGGGTCGGTACAACAAAAAGGAAAAGCTAGGACTCGGCCACGTCCAACCTAAAACCTCAAAAAGAACCCTCGACCCTCAACATCACACGTGCACAACCCCCATCATAAGTGTCGGCTAACTATCCCCAAAAAGATCTAGCTCCTACTCATCGCGCACGGGTCTCACACCCAACCCGATGCATCAGGCGGTGGTGGCGGCAACATCCCTCGCATCGCTTCATCCTGACGAACATGCACGGATATGAACTCCTGAATGACAGGGCCCCTATCCAGGACTACGTCGTACATCACTAGATAGCGTACTCGAATAAAAGTCAGTCCAGGAACAGAGGGACAGTCTATCTCAGCACACTCGACCTCTACATCGGATGGTAGACCATAAAATACTCCCCGCGTGACGGCAAGAAGCGGCATACTGCTAATCTGAAATGTGGGTCCCCAAAGGGGTGAGTACAACCACTCAACAGATAGGGAAATCCAATAACAACTCAATGCATCATGCAATCATACATGCACAACAGGCGTTACTTACCTTGAAGCCATGCGCATACTATCATGCATCATCACATCAATTTATAACGCATCCATATGTATCATCATCGTATCACACATGTCATCATCATCATGACATCATTACATTACACGTGTCATCATCATCATGGCATCATCACATTACACATGTCATCATCACATTACACATGTCATATCATATATCATCATCATCATCATCATCATGCATATCATCATGCATATCATATCATGGGTGATCATCATTATTTCACATCACATATCATCATCATCATCATCATGCATATCATCATGCATATCATATCATGCATATCATCATGCATATCATCTCATGGTTTAATTTCCACTTTTAGCTTTCAATTTGATCACCACATCACCCATTTCTCAATTCATCAATTTCATCATCCCCTCGGGCAAAGACCTCCGAGGCTTCCGTCAGCCTCCCGTGCCACCGGGCATCCGGCCCCCACATTCCGGGCATCTCACATCTCAACTAGCATCACGAGGCATTCCCTTCGGGCAGAAACCTCCGACAGGGCTTCCGGCATTTACACTCCCTGGCCGGGCATCCCGCACCCCAAATCCTGGCATCGCGAGGCATTCCCTTCGGGCAAAGACCTCCGACAGGGCTTCCGGCCCCCCACATTCCGGGCATCCTGAATCTTCCAGGGAAATCCGGCAATGCATCTCTATACATTCCGGCCTCATCCTCCACCACAACCACTTCCTCACTTATCATTATCCACATTTACCATTATTTTGATCTCAATTTAACATGGCATATGGCGTGACATCAAACAAGTCATACTTGGCATAGGATTCACACATGCATCACAACTCAATGTCATACATATACCAAGACTTTATCATATGCATCTCAATTCAATGTCATACATACACCAAGACTTTATCATATGCAACAAGATAAATTTAATGGAATTTATGGCCAATAAAATAATCTATTTTATTATTATTATTATTATTAATATTTATTATTATTTATTTATTAAATTCAATACCTATAAATTCCCAAAATTATAAAATTCAAGCAATCATTAAACAAACCAATAGGATGAAAATTTCATGCAAAATTCATGGCCAAATTGAATTTCACACAATTTCACAATTTCCACAAAACAGCACATAATATTCGGATAAAACCAGAATGCACAGTTTCCGAAGAAATTCGATTAAAATATCCATACGGCCTCCAAAAATTACTAAATTTTACAGAGTGATAGCCAAGACATTTTCGTACAACTTTTATGAATAACTCCAAGCCAGATTCTTTTTATATTATTTTATACAACCTCACGAAGCTTCTGGATCCATTACCGCATCGTCCAGTGTACATATCACCGAAATATTGAGATTTCACCTACCATTTCTCTTTCGTTTCCTCTGAAATTTAGATATGTTATACATCAAGGTATCCTATACAAGTTTCATGAAGAGATCTAGGTCAAATAACCAAATTATAGTCATCATCTATGTCCTTGAAGTCTCGGGTATCTCGGAATACATCACCAGAATCATCATCTTCAAGATCTAGTCGATTTACTAGGCTATACTTGTTCATTTCACATAAAATTTGAGTATGTTGTATTTTAAGATGTCTCCTACAACTTTCATTAAGAAAGCGAAGTGAGATTCTCATCAAAAACCAACATGCAACCACGAATCCAGCAAGAGGTCAGTAAACAATCTCCAGATCTGAGGTCTCCGTAGAATAAGACTTTAACCCCTCAAATATCCATCATTTTCCACGAAATTTCAGTATGTTGTAGTTCAAGATGTTAGATACAACTCTCATGAATAAATCGAAGCCAAAATCGGACTCTAAACACACATGCAAGCTCAAACAAGTTACTGACTCATACGATCCGAACAAGAACAGTCACACCATTCACACACAACTCATCCATGCTTCGGTTTTTCTCATCTAACACCCAAAAACTCAACATACAAACGACATTCAAGCATGCAAGAGAAGCTAGAGGACTCCCACTTGCCTCTAGACCGGACGGTTGACGGCGTAGGGCGGCGAACACGGCGGCACACGGCGGACGGACGGCGACAACCCCTCGGCTCCGCCTCCTTCCTCTCTCGGCGTCTCCCTCTCTTTCTCGAATTCTCTCTCTCTCTCTCACCCTCTCTCTCAGCCAAAAGAAATCCGGCCACCTTCTCTCTCTCTTCCCTTCTTATACCCCCAAATCCTCATGATTAACAATCATTACTTGCCTAAAAACCAGCCAATGCATGGCTTTCCCCTTTGCCACTTGTCCTATTGAGTTTTGAATTGGGTTTGGGCTTCTTGGGCTTGGGCCATCCGGCCACTTCTTGGGCCTCCTCTTGGGCTGGTCGACAGCCAACTTGTGGGCTTTAATGGGCCGGCCAACTTGGCCCATTAAAGTTCCACTCTTGGGCTTAAGGCCCAATCGAATTTTGACCCCTTTTTTTTTTTTTTTTTTTTTTTGAATTCTTCTATAAATATATATTTTTTATTTAAATTTTCAACATGGCCAAGCATAAATTATTAATCTATCGATTTTAAATTTCCACACTCATATGCACAAATCATCTAATTAAAAGACTAATGGCTAAAGCATAAGCCATGGAAATTTTTATCACCTAATTAGAAACTTTAACACATCTTATGGCTTGGCTTTGAATTTTTTGGGATGCCACAATTCTCCCCTCCTTAGAGAATTTCGTCCTCGAAATTCAAACACCACTCGCGCCTTCTTGAAATAAATAAGGGTACTTTTCCTTCATCTGATCCTCACTTTCCCATGTGGCTTCCTCCATATCATGATGTCGCCATAATACCTTAACCAATGGGATCTTCTTGGTCCTAAGAATTTGCTCCTTTCGGTCCAATATCTGCACAGGCACTTCAATGTACCTTACTCTCTCATCCATTTTGATGGCTTCATGATCGAGTATGTGACCAGGATCCGGCTGATACTTCCTCAACATCGATACATGAAACACATCGTGCAGATTTCCTAACTTAGGAGGTAACGCTAAACGATAAGCTACATCTCCTATCCTCTCAAGAATTTCAAAAGGTCCAACTAATCTAGGGCTTAACTTACCCTTCATCTGAATCGAGATATTCCTTTCATTAGAGATACCTTAAGGAATACATGGTCTCCTACACTAAATTCCAAAGGTCTTCTACGCCTATATGCGTAGCCTTTCTGTCTACTCTGAGCTGTTCTAAGTCTTTCTCGATAATTTCAACAGCCTCGCCGGTAACTTGTACCGCCTCAGTCCTGTCAACTTCCTTTCACCTACTTCACTCCAACGAGACAGAGTCCTACATCTCCTTCCATATAATGCCTCATATGGAGCCATGCCTATACTTTTCTGAAAGCTATTGTTATAGGCAAACTCTACCAAATGCAATCTTTCATCCCAATTTCCTTTGAAATCGATTACACAAGCCCTTAACATATCCTCTAATATCTGGATCACTCTTTCTGATTGACCATCTGTCTGGGGATGAAAAGTAGTACTAAATTGAAGCTTAGTCCCTAATGCAACTTGAAGACTTCTCCAAAAATTCGAAGTAAACCTCGAATCCCGATCTGAAGTAATGGTCACTGGAATACCATGTAAGCGTACCACTTGACTTACATACATGTCCGCATACTTATCCATTGAGTAGTCCATGCGAATCGCTAAGAAGTGTGCCGACTTAGTCAAACGATCCACTATCACCCAAATTGAATCATGACTCCTTGATGTCCTTGGCAATCCTTGCACAAAGTCCATCGTTATATGTTCCCATTTCCATTCTGGAATGTCTAATGGTCTCAAAAGTCCTGCGGGTTTACGATGTTCCGCTTTCACTTGCTGACACGTCAAACATTGAGATACGTACTTAGCCGTGTCTGCCTTCATACCATTCCACCAAAATTCTGACGCAAATTCCTGTACATCTTTGTACTACCTGGGTGGATACTATAATTACTCTTATGTGCCTCCGACAAAATTTCCTTCCTCAATTCCTCATTGTCGGGAACACAAAGTCGTCCTTGACATCTTACTATTCCATCATCAGAAATCTGAAATTCTAATCTTTTCCCTAAAGATACAGCATCTTTCACTTTCAAAATCTCTAGGTCAGATTCTTGCAGGATTTTAATTTTCTGGATAAATTCAGGCTCTATCCTTAATGCACTAAGCATGCCAGTAAGACAATCCATTTCCAATTTAAATTCTGAATTTGCTACAGATTCTAACAATTCCCATTCTGCCATCCTTAAACTAGCTATTTCCATAGCCGACTTTCGACTAAGAGCATCTGCTACTCTATTCGCTTTCCCTGGATGATATCTTATCTCACAATCATAATCCTTAAACAACTTCATCCACCTCCTTTGTCTCATGTTCAACTCCTTTTGTGAGAACAGATGCTTCAAACTTTTATGATCCGTATAAATTTCAAACTTTTCCCCATACAAATAGTGTCTCCATATCTTCAAGGCAAACACTATAGCTGCGAGCTCTAGATCATGCGTCGGATAATTTAGCTCATGGGGTTTCAATTGTCTGGATGCATAGGCTACAACTTTGCCATGCTGCATCAACACACATCCCAGTCCTTTGTGAGATGCATCACTATACACTGTAAAACCATCGGTCCAAAAGAGGTATAGTCGAATTGAGCTGAAGTCAATTTCCTTTTGAGCTCTTGGAAACTTCTTTCACATTCCCCATTCCACTCAAACTTCACATTCTTTCGGGTCAATTTAGTTAAAGGTCCTGCCAGTCGTGAAATTCCTTCAATGAACCTTCTATAATAACTAGCCAGTCCTAAGAAACTTCGTATTTCAGTAGGTGTCGTTGGTCTCGGCCAATTCACCAACATTTCAACTTTTGCTGGGTCTACTGCAATTCCTTTTCCTGACACCACATGTCCTAGAAATATTATCTGGTCCAACAAGAACTCACACTTACTAAACTTAGCATACAACTTATGCTCTCTCATAGTCTGCAAAACTATTCTCAAATGTTGCTCATGCTCTTTAGGCCCTTTTGAATACACCAGAATATCATCAATAAAAACAATCACAAACTGGTCTAAATAAGGCTGAAATATTCTATTCATCAAATCCATAAATGCAGCCGGCGCGTTAGTCAATCCAAATGGCATAACAAGGAACTCATAGTGTCCATAACGAGTCCTGAACGCAGTCTTAGGAATGTCCTCCTTCTTAATTCTCAACTGATGGTATCCCGACCTCAAGTCAATCTTAGAGAAGACCGAACTTCCACAGTTGGTCAAATAAGTCATCAATTCTAGGCAAATGATACTTATTCTTAATGGTCACCTGATTCAACTGCCTATAGTCAATACACAAGCGCATCGATCCATCTTTCGTTTTCACAAACAAGACCGGTGCACCCCAAGGTGAAGCACTTGGTCTAATGAATCCTTTGTCAAGCAATTCCTGCAGTTGCACTTTCAACTCCTTCAATTCAACTAAGGCCATCCTATATGGGGTTTTTGATATTGGTCCCGTTCCAGGCATTAATTCAATTTCAAATTCAATCTCCCGCTCTGGCGGCAATCCAGGCAATTCCTCAGGAAATACATCTTGAAATTCGTTAACTACACGAACTTCCTCAAGATTAGGCTCTTCTCTTGCATAATCTTTAACTATGGCTAGGTACCCTTGACATCCTTTGTCAAGTAACTTACAGGCTTCTACTGCCGAAATGAGTGCTACAGGAAAATGGGTCTGACCTCCTAAAAATTCACAACTAGACTGATCAGGTAAAACAAATTGAATCACTCTTCTATAACAATCCATTCTAGCCCGATACTTACGAAGCCAGTCCATTCCTATAATAACATCAAAATCATACATAGCCATTACAACCAAATCTATTTCCATATCCTTTCCTCCCATTGATATCTTACAATTTCCACACACCAAGGTAGATAATACCATATCCTTTAAAGGCGTGGAAACACAAAGAGGCGTTTCAAGAGGCATAACTTCTATCTTATTCAAACATCTATATCTTTCAGACACAAACGAATGCGTTGCACCCGTGTCAAACAATGCATATGCCTTTTCACCATTAATAAGAATCGTACCTGAGATAACATTTTTGGAAGCTTCCGCTTCCTCCTGGGTAATCGCATACACCCTTCCTTGTGCAGGTGGTCTCTGAGAATTTCCTTGTGGGTTTGACTTAACAGCACTCTGATATCCCTGTCGCACCGAGCCAACACTCACTTGCGACCTCTCTTGTGGGCAATTTCTCCTAAGATGACCCACTTGTCCACAACCAAAACATTTCTGTTGTCCCGTACAAGGTCCTGGGCCATGGCGTCCATTACACTTCTGACAAATACCAGGCTGATAGGGTGCTTTCCCTATATTCGGACCACTTCTTGCCCCTCCAAAATTCCCAAAGTTACTCTTCTTCTTCACATTCCAGGTCTGACCTTGACCAGAATAAGGTCTCTTACCCTTTTTCACATCATTAAAATTCAACGGTTTCTTAAACTCCGACCGTTCCCTCAACGGCTCTGCTCCACTAACTGCGCCCTTTCATAAATCTTATTATAATCTCTTATGTTCAAAGGCACCAGTTGCTTTCTAATATCAGTCCTCAATCCTTTCAGGAATCTCTTAGCCTTTTCCTCCTGATCCTCAATCAATCTAGGAGCATATCTAGATAATTCAGAAAATCTAGCCTCATACTGATCTACTGTCAACCCTTTTTGTTCTAGCTGAACAAATTCAGTAATCTTCTTATCCTTAGCACAATCAGAAAAATGCTTCCTATTGAAAGCCCTAACAAACTCCTCCCAACTAACATTAGTACCTGGTGGAAAGATTATGTCCTTCGAAGCTCTCCACCAAAACTTCGCATTTCCCTCCAACCGGTACTCTGCTAAAACTATTTTCTCGGCATCGGTGCAGTCCAACGGCGGAAAATTCGTTCCATCCCATCAATCCATTGCTCGCCTCCTCGGGACTTCCCATTCCATTAAACTTAAGTGGCTTCAGCTTCAAAAACTGCTCCACTAGTCCTTGAGTACGCGTTACGCTCCGGGCTTCTTTGCCGCGCCTTTCCATCGTAGTTTCCAATATTGGCTAATGCTGCAGGATATCTTCCATTCGGGGTTCAGCCCTTGCAGCAGAGGCTTCAGCCCTCGATGGATGAGCACTTTCAGCTCGCACCATGACTTTCCTGCAATTTCCAAGCATTGCCTCAGGAATAATCTGAGACTCACTGCCTCCACTCAAAGCAATTACTATCACTACATAAGTAACATATACATGTTACTGGTACCTAAAGGCAACTCAAAATATACTACTAGGGATCTACGAGTGAATACTCATCACCCGTTATTCAATTATTCCATTTTATATCCTATGGTGTGCATTGTCATCATGTTCCTCAATTTCCAAATGAGGCTCCTTATCACTCCACCTATAACCATTCGCTCTGATACCAAAAAGGGCGGCTGTGACACCCCGAACCCTTCGCAGGTCGTCACCAGCGCCAATGTTACACCTTATTACCTTTCTGTCTTTTGAAGAAGTGTCCTAATTCATAGACACATTTTTTTTTTCTTTTAAAACAAAACGGTCCCAGCGCGACTCATTAGCGGAAGCAAATTAAAACATCACCATCTCTCCCTCTACCAACCATGATACAAATACACACCACTAATCACCATAATTTTATAAACAAGCCACGACACTTTATTTACATATATTTTCAAGATGGGACTTCTTTTGGGTCGGTACAACAAAAAGGAAAAGCTAGGACTCGGCCACGTCCAGCCTAAAACCTCAAAAAGAACCCTCGACCCTCAACATCACACGTGCACAACCCCCATCATAAGTATCGGCTAACTATCCCCAAAAAGATCCAGCTCCTACTCATCGCGCACGGGTCTCACACCCAACCCGGTGCATCAGGCGGTGGCGGCGGCAACATCCCTCACATCGCTCCATCCCGACGAACATGCACGGATATGAGCTCCTGAATGACAGGGCCCCCAGCCAGGCCTACGTCGTACATCACTAGACAACGTACTCGAATAAAAGTCAGTCCAGGAACAGAGGGACAGTCTATCTCAGCACACTCGACCTCTACATCGGATGGTAGACCGTAAAATACTCCCCGCGTGATGGCAGGAAGCGGCATACTGCTAATCTGAAATGTGGGTCCCCAAAGGGGTGAGTACAACCACTCAGCAGATAGGGAAATCCAATAACAACTCAATGCATCATGCAATCATACATGCACAGCAGGCGTTACTTACCTTGAAGCCATGCGCATACTATCATGCATCATCATATCAATTTATAACACATTCATGTGTATCATCATCGTATCATACATGTCATCATCATCATGACATCATCACATTACACATGTCATCATCATCATGGCATCATTACATCATACATGTCATCATCATCATGGCATCATTACATTACACATGTCATCGTGACATATCATATATCATCATCATCATCATCATGCATATCATCATGCATATCATATCATGCATATCATCATGCATATCATATCATGGGTGATCATCATTATTTCACATCACATATCATCATCATCATCATGATGCATATCATCATGCATATCATATCATGGGTGATCGTCATTATTTCACATCACATATCATCATCATCATCATCATGATGCATATCATCATGCATATCATATCATGGGTGATCATCATTATTTCACATCACATATCATCATCATCATCATCATGCATATCATCATGCATATCATCTCATGGTTTAATTTCCACTTTTAGCTTTCAATTTGATCACCACATCACCCATTTCTCAATTCATCAATTTCATCATCCCCTCGGGCAAAGACCTCCGAGGCTTCCGGCATTCAGCCTCCCAGGCCACCGGGCATCCGGCCCCCCAAATTCCGGGCATCTCGCATCTCAACTAGCATCACGAGGCATTCCCTTCGGGCAAAAACCTCCGACAGGGCTTCCGGCATTTACACTCCCTGGCCGGGCATCCCGCACCCCAAATCCTGGCATCGCGAGGCATTCCCTTCGGGCAAAGACCTCCGATAGGGCTTCCGGCCCCCCACATTCCGGGCATCCTGAATCTCCCAGGGAAATTTGAGTATGTTGTAGTTTAAGATGTCTCCTACAACTTTCATGAAGAAATCGAAGTGAGATTCTCATCACAAACCAACATGCAACCACGAATCCAGCAAGAGGTCAGTAAAAACTCTCCAGATCTGAGGTCTCCGTAGAATAAGACTTTAACCCCTCAAATCTCCATCATTTTCCACGAAATTTCAGTATGTTGTAGTTCAAGATGTTAGCTACAACTCTCATGAATAAATCGAAGCCAAAATCGGACTCTAAACACACATGCAAGCTCAAACAAGTTACTGACTCATACGATCCGAACAAGAACAGTCACACCATTCACACACAACTCATCCATGCTTCGGTTTTTCTCATCTAACACCCAAAAACTCAACATGCAAACGACATTCAAGCATGCAAGAGAAGCTAGAGGACTCCCACTTGCCTCTAGACCGGACCGTCGATGGCGTAGGGCGGTGAACACGGCGGCACACGGCGGACGGACGGCGACAACCCCTCGGCTCCGCCTCCTTCCTCTCTCGGCCTCTCCCTCTCTTTCTCGAATTCTCTCTCTCTCTCTCACCCTCTCTCTCGGCCAAAAGAAATCCGGCCACCTTCTCTCTCTCTTCCCTTCTTATACCCCCAAATCCTCATGATTAACAATCATTACTTGCCTAAAAACCAGCCAATGCATGGCTTTCCCCTTTGCCACTTGTCCTATTGAGTTTTGAATTGGGTTTGGGCTTCTTGGGCTTGGGCCATCCGGCCACTTCTTGGGCCTCCTCTTGGGCTGGTCGACAGCCCACTTGTGGGCTTTAATGGGCCGGCCAACTTGGCCCATAAAGTTCCACTCTTGGGCTTAAGGCCCAATCGAATTTGACCCTTTTTTTTTTTGAATTCTTCTATAAATATATATATATATATATATATATATATATATATTTTTATTTCAATTTTCAACATGGCCAAGCATAAATTATTAATCTATCGATTTTAAATTTCCACACTCATATGCACAAATCATCTAATTAAAAGACTAATGGCTAAAGCATAAGTCATGGAAATTTTTATCACCTAATTAGAAACTTTAACACACCTTATGGCTTGGCTTTGAATTTTTGGGATGCCACGGTTTCGGCCAATTCTTCACGTGTCATTCTCGTGACCTGACAAAGACAAATCCATTAAATACATGTCACTTATATCTATGTACATATTTGTAATAAACCATAAAATAATATAAACACAACTGTCATAACTTATTGGGTTTATTGTCGTCGACTAAAGAACAGTTAACTCACTTCATCTTTCTGTTTGTCCTTCTCTAACTATCCCTTCACTAGGCCCTTCAGCTAGCTTCAACTATTCTTGCTGCTTTCTTAATTGATAACCTTTAGTAATGTGCCTTACTATGTGACAAAAAGAGCACTTTATCGATACACATATCCTATTCATCCTATGCTGACATAAGACCTCTCCCTCCGTCATTCTTCATTTTCGCGTTGGTCTTCCTATTTTCTTCTTTAGTGGCAAAGGTTGAGGTACTTCGTAATCTGTTGGCTACCAAAACTCGCTACTTCTGATTGGCTACAACATGAATTGGTACGAAGCAAAGTATTTCGATTTCTTATACCAATTATCAATGTAGTCTTTTGGGCTGTGGCCATTCAATTGAATGGCACATATGGCATGTGCACAAGGAATTTCACTTAGTTACCATGCTCTACATGAATACTTCCTCGTACCAAAATGGACAACATACTTATCAGAATCCTTCATTATCTCATATCCTTCATCGCCATTCCAAATGGGATGACAATACCTACTTACAGCCAATTTCTCATCCAATTTCTTAGCAATTCTAAGACCACATTGCCTAGTCTATTTTGTAGCCTCATCTCTTTGTCTATACAGCCAAGTCATGACTATAACTCGTATGTCTTCAAGCATTGAGATAATTAGTTTGCATTTGGCATCTATTATCCTCTCATTGAATGTTTCGCAGATGTTGTTATTGATGCTATTGCACTTGAATTCCTTGCTGAAGAACACCCTACACCAATACTTTAGTTCTGTTTGGAATAGTGCATCATAACCTTCATTTGTCAATTGAAGCAGTTATTTTTTGGCCATTCTAAAGTCAGTCATATTCAGGCTCTTTGCTAGTTGCCAAAATTGTGACTGCAGCTTGTCCCTTTATAGTTCTTTGCCTAATTTGCGTATATGTGTTGCGCACACATTCAATATTCGGCATAAGGCAACAACTCAGCTATTATTGGAACCAGTCACTGCAATAATTCAAAATAAGAAATGTAAGCAAATGACATGTTGATATCAAAACACAAACAATTTACTAATTTTTCAAAAAGCAAATATTACCTTTTGTTGGTCACTCATGAACGCCCACCTTGCCCCTTTTGTTATCTCCAAATTAGTCATCAAATTTTTTAGGAAGCAAGAACAATTGTCCTTGTTCTCTACCTTCACAACAGCCCAAGCCAATGGAAACATTTGGTTATTTACATCTCTTCTAATTGTTGCCAGCAATTCTCCCGTGCACAAGCCCTTCAAAAAACACCCGTTCAATCCTATAATCCGTCTACAACCAGATAAAAATCCCCGTTTGCATGTATCAAAGCAAACATAGAACTTATCGAACTTGGTCCCAATATTAGGAAGTGGTCTTTCCACGACCTCTACATACACTCTCCTTGAAGGATTTTGCAGCCTACACTCCCAAGCATAATCTCACAATTGTCTGTATTCACTGCTGTACTGACCAATGAGTATCTTTATCACCTTTTGCTTCGATCTTTTGCATTGACTCTTGGATATATTGATGCCTACTTGCTCCTTTACAAGCATTCTAAACTCACTACTATTCATCTGAGGCATCAGCTTAATCAAATTAAAGAAGTGCTTAGACAACCATGCACTTGTTATCCTTTTATTTTCAAAATTAATGGAACAAGTATGTTCCTCTTGGTAGGCTCTAATCTGGAAGGATCCACTTCTCCAAACAAATGCGCCATAGATCTTCCATGGACAATTTTGCTAGGAACACCTAGCTCTTACAAAGATTTTAGTGTTTCTAATGAAGTCAATATTTCTCTGTGCAGCAATGGAGTTTTTCAGTATAGCTTCCCTAAATTGTTTCGTATCTTCAAATTTCATACCTACCAACAAAAGTAGGAGAGGCAACGGATGGATCATAAGAATGAAACTTACTTTTTCTTCTATGCACAACTCTTTCATCTTCTTTAAGCTCATCCTGGAAAGTAGCATTCTCGACGCTTTCTTCATAATCAGACTCCTCACCAGTAGCACTAGCATCTACAGGGCCTTCGACCTTGTTTGGAACTTCATCAGCTATCTGCAAAGCTGCAAACTTATCTGTCAAAAAATTCCTTCGTTTTTTTCTTGACTGTACAAGCTCCTTGTCGTCGTTATCTCTTATAAAATTTTCAGCAGGCAACCCTTCATCATCATCATCATCACTTGATTCAGCTACTTCCCAATTTAATTCAGTGATTGTGACATCACCAATGTCATCATCACTTTGGTGAACAACATTTGCGCTTCTTTCCTCTCCATCATGTCTATCCTGCCCTCCTTCGACCCTAACGTCAGTACTACCTTGAATACCATCTCTTTCTTGTCCTACTTGGACGCTCTCTCCATCATCATATTCGTCCTCACTTTCATTATTGTACTCAACATATATTTTTACCTCTTCACCATGAAGATAATGGTATAGAACATCCCTACAACCATTATTATCTTCTAAGCTTCCCAAACCATCTCTTAAACCTTTCCCAGGAATACAATACAACAATTTTTGAACTTTACAAGGCAAATAAGTCACTATATCACTAACAAATTCTATATAAGATGCATTCTTTATCTTGACAAAGATGGTGCCCTCATTTCCACTCTCATACTCCCACTCATCCTCCCCAATCATAAATTCCCCACCGAAACAAACTATGATAGCGACATAATCCTTATCATAAACCATTTCTGCACTAAGAACAAGAAAAATAATAATTAGTTTTTAGGACCACATCCACAAAGAACAATAGACAATTGCACATGTGAGTCCCCCCACTCTCATGAACTTTACTAAACAGAGGTCCCCACACTGACAATATACCTCTACATGATAGCCAAAAAAGAGGTCGCCACTTAAATTATTTTGCCTTCACTTCCCTTAAAATATTAACAAAAAACAGAGGTCCCCACAATAAGCACAGCCCAAGCAATTTTGTCTACTATCTTTTGTTGAACTAAACCTGCAATGTGAGAATGTACATCAACTTAATCAAATCTATTTTTCTTGTGAAAACACATACAGAAAATTAAGGAAAGCTTGATGTAACAATGTAGGGTGAAAGTTATATTTCTCATCCAACTAGGAGAAATCATACCCTACTCTATGATGTTTGGCCATTAATATATTGTGTCAAGAGGTCATTACACAAACCAAGAGAAATTCAGAGGAAAATCCAAGCCTTGGATTTATCCATTGCACAGTAGACTAATACTATATGTCAAAAAAGCTAATAGTTTATAAACTTTAAAATGAGGTACTTACATGTGGTTTCAAATATGTCCCTTACAAGTAAACAAGCTTATATAAAGTATCAAAACAAATTTTGCGCTCCTCAATGTCCCCTGCATATATGTTGACTATTTGATTAGAAACAACAATTAGGACAGAAGAGTAAAAGAACTAAAAGATCATAATCAAGGGAACAAAAACAGATTGATAGCAAAGTTACGTGCTCTTTGCAAAGTACTTGAGGGCCATTATTTCACACCTTCCACCTTAATCTATATATCATATCCCACCTGATTCAATATTTCGTTTCATTCAAACACACTAGTTCCTAGTTCCACCTTTTTCAATATTTCGTTTCACTTGAGCATCGATTGTAGAAATCATCGACCAAGGCGAGCATCTCCACACAAGAGAGTAGTGAAATAGAGCATGCACATTTCAATAGAATTTATGCAAGCCAACACACATAGCTCGAGCACAACACACCCACCTCACCGCCTGAAGGTCTGATCAACACATTTCCTCGTCAAGCCCCAAATTTTCCATTAGAACCCTAATAAAATAATCGAGCCCTAATTTCATTACAGGGGAGGGGGAGAAGGGGCCAAACCTGGAAGAGCAACGATGGTGAGCGGCAACGACAACCAACAATGGTGAGCAGCGGCGACGACCAACAACGGCGATTGACGACAGTGACCAAGGACCACCTTTGGGTGTGAACAGTGACAAAGAGAAGGGCCTGAGATCTAGTGTGAACGCGGATGGGGAGGAAAGGTGATGACCAGGTCTGCTTAAGCCAAAATAACCTAAACAACGTCATTTAACACCAAGGAAAAACGACGTCGTTTAGGTCAACTCAGTCAGTGTGGATGGACGATGTCGTTTTTGTCATCCATGTGGGTTTTTTTTTTTTTTTTCAAACGTTTACCACCTCAGTAAAAGAAGTCGCCGGAAAATGCAACGTATGCAATTTGGCCGGATTTTCTTGTCGGTGTCACTCAAGTGATCCATTTTGTTCCGATTTTGGCACTTAAGTGTCACTTTTGTAAGTTATGGCACTTAAGTGTTCCTTTGTGCCAAGTTATGACACTCTAGGGGTCCGCGTGTCACCAAAATTCGGAAAACATTTTTCTAAAAGTAATTTTCCATGAAATAAACAGAGCCTAAATATTGCGTTGCTTGTACTTTGAAGTGTTGTTTACTTCTGATTATAAAGATCCTATTCTATGTCTACCAACCTTAGTCCAATTTTTTATGAGGGTTAATCTACCACCAAATCTCCATACTTTGAAAAAAAAAAAATTATGGTCACTGGAAACAGGATGAGCGTATATATCCAATCAACAGAGTTGACAACGTAGACATTGACACCCAAATTTTTGCTAGCAAATTGATTCTGCATCTTTGTAAAGATAAATAAAGTTAACAATTTTTGACACCCAACAGAGTTTTCCCTATTTTCGTTCTTTGTAACTCGGCACCCTTCCACTCTTTTGACTTGTTTGTCACGTTGAGTGCATGCTAGTGCCTTGTTACTTTTCTATATAGCGTGTTGGTTGAAAGTTAATACAATCTTACCTTACCAAAAAAAATATATATATATATAAATAAAGTTAACGATTTTTTGTTTTGTTAAAGGAGAGGACTAATAAGACCTCAGCCCAGATCCACAACTCGTGCTCCCCGCCGGAAAATATCGGACTTGAGCCCGGATCTCTTTAGATTTGTCCAATAGCCCATCGAATAAGACTCAGCAACAGAAAGGAGCTGAAAAATGGAGCCCATCCGAGGTCCAAGGCCCATGCCGAGAGAAGGCCCGGCCTCTTTCCTTCCTTACTTTTATCTCTCGCTCTCTCTCTCTCTCTTTCCCCGAACGAAGGCACGCGCACGCGCAAGGGGGGGATCTGAAAACAGAGAAACGTTCTCTCGGTCCTGCTTTCCCTCCGTTCCATTTCCGAGCGGGCGATCACCACCACTTCCGGCTCATAATTTATGTCGCTGTTCCTCCTCATCGGCCACCACTTGGTTCCCTCCTGTTGTTACGATTCCAACGCTGTCCAGTCGTGTTTCCGACCGTGCTCTGTTCTGACCGCGAAGATGCTATTGCTACTGATTTGTTAGAGAACGGTACTTGCCGTACAAGTAATGTCTTGACTCATTCTCGAGCAATAGTAGTTCAAGCTTCGTCCTTCTCAACTTTCAGTTAATATCAAAGTTGCTGCTGCTGCTGCTGCGGCAGATGTCCTCATCACCGTCGAAGGTGCCGCAATAGATCCCCTGTTGCAACGAGATTGTTTATTGCCTTCACTGTCATGATGATGCAAAGGTGATTCCTCGTGCCCCTCATAGACTTAAATGTGCTTGAGAGCTTCCTTTTGTTATGACATGAAGAACACACTAAATATCTACGAGATACTTTCGTGTAGGCTCAGTTGATAGTTTGCAATTAAGCTTTTACTTGCCATATATTAGAGGATGGTCGTTAACCAAAGTATAGGCATCGCTTCAGCTGCCTCTAAATTTTCGGCGCTAGTGACATGAGTTATCTTAAGATGAGATGGTGTTCTGACCTGTTGCTAACTTTGTAGCATGTGCTCTAATATTTTGGTATGCGCAGAAATCGCCATGTCATTTGAGTTTGGATAAGTAGTCCACTGTTTGGTGAATTTGTCAAATATTGGATTCTTCAATCTTCAACCTGTGGACATGCTTTTCATAAGAAGACATACCGTTCTCTTATGACCAGAATAACATATCAATGTAAACAAAAGCAGGGCATTGACTCGCCTTGCCATCAAGTTTAGCGGATGGATGCTATCGAATTTCTGGCATGTTTATAGACCGACTAATTACTTGATGTTCCCACTTACCTACATGTTTTGTTTCAGGTTGTAAGTTCAATCTGTGATAGTGCTCAATAGGTAATTTTAAACATTGTCCTTCATTACCTACTTTGATTGCACTAAAGAGCTTTTCAAAGGAAGGCAAAAAATGTGAAGTTGTTTAAAAAGACTGGCCAAAAATAAACTACAGTGCAGATGTTGATTCTCAACTTTTGGTTTACATGTTCACAGGTGGTGTTTGCATGGGGAAGTGCTTTTGTTGGACTTGTAAGTTTTTGGATGATGATGTGCGTCAAATCTTTCTCATCTCGCTGCTTAATTTCTTTCATGTGTCTTGGACAGTGGCATTGGTCGAGTCACTCTCTATGTCAGAAGTAGTCTCTGTCCGCCCTATCCCCCTAGCAAATATTTCAAAACCCTCAGCATAAAAATGCTGGATGACGTGCAAACATGTGAAAGAAAAAAGTTCCTTAATTGCATTTTACATATTCTCAAAAGTGTTGGGTGTTGGATCCTACAGTTGAAGACGATATGATCACATGGACCTAACATCTTTATTTATTTATTTATTTATTTATCTCTACAGTGGATGTGGCATTTGCAGGTATGGCCACCATTGGCAGTGATACGCAATAGTGGCAAAGTGATTACGAAAACGTCATGCTTCAAGAGTATCTAAATTTTTTTCGCAAATAATAACTAGATGATTAGATATAGTATGAATCTACGACCCGAACTAATAGTTTGAGGATGCTAGATAAAATTCCTATATGCATCCCGTTTTCCGTCAATCATCACCCTAGGAGAAGATTATTGGTTTCCTTTTAGGTATTTATATTTCAATTTATATAGAGTTCCCCCGCTTCTGGATGTTGCTTTCATCATTTCTTTGTCGTTGATGATGTTGCACGTTTGATACATGTATAACTGTATTTTCTTTCTCAGAATTGTGGGGCGAGAGAATGTGGTAAGCTTCAGTTATCCGGTGCCGAGGCCAGCATAAAAAGTGATGGAAAGAACTGAAGTTAATCTCCTTCACTTATTGTCATGCTCTACAGGTTGCTGCTATTCAATCTTGCTGAAAAACAGCCATTGCATGGAAGCAGTGACACATCATGACTCTCCTTTTTGTTTTGAGGTAAAGCTCTGTGATTGAACGGTTATTGTGCGTGCATTGCAGAGTGTATAAACTGAAGGCGGCGGAAATGGCAATTTGCAGTTTCTATTTGATTCGAGAAATGACGCGACAGTGTTGCCTGCTAACACAAATTCGTAAGAGAACATTCGCCGGTGAGAGTTGTTTGCTGAAAGATGTTTGCTGTTCTACAAGTTTGGATCCATTGCGGGAAAACATCACCAGTTCCACGCGGCTTGGACTAAGAAATTGTGATTTTTATGAATGTCCTTACTCAAGGTTGTGAAGTCGGATGTCCATCGATTTTTGTCGGGCCAACATTATAATGGGCTCACACTAATCATGGACCTTATATTATGTGGTTCCTTGGTTACTTTGCTGGAAAAGTTGAGACGCTTAGTTAGAATATAAGTTTGGCTTCTCATATTTCTACACCTAATTTTCTAAATCCACCCTACCCTATCACCTTGCGAATAATGTTTTAGAAATTGGGCATCACATAATAAATGTACTGGAAAATTACACAAAAATTACCCTAATTTAAGGGTAATACAAGGTTCCTTCTAAACTTTCAATTGTTACACATTACTCCACTAAACTTCCATTTTATAACCGAAGAACAGAGTGATGAAACCATCGATCCAAAAGACTCACTGAAATGGTTGGAACGGGCTGGAGCTGGACATGCAAAAGGAGACATCGAAGCAGTCCATAGCATCAAGTTAATTATTTATCCCTCTGATCTATTCTAAGAGCTTAGCTTAGCTACTCTCCTTATCCACACGTATGCGATATCACACGCTACTTACAATAATTAAATTCCTGAATAGCATATTTAATGGATTGTCTATGCAATGGATTATGTAATCCATGTGCTAACTTGAGGGATTTGCTAAGAGATACTAACTGTTTTTTTTTTTTTTCAATAAGGCATTAAAACAATTTAAAATGTGATGCTAGACGTTTAAATATTTTTAAGAACGAATAGTTCGAGAGCATTCCTCGGAAAGTTTTTCTGGCTTATGATGTTTTTTTTATTCCGTCTGTGTGTGTGTGTGTTACGAAAGGAAGATCCAATGGCAAAAATACGATGAAACTGTTGAGGGTATCAGAAGTTCCTTCTAAGATCTAGTACATGAACTCTTGGTTTACACCATGACTCAAAGCACATTTAGCCGACCAATTGCATGAAGGGCGTACAAATTATTATTATTTATTATTGTTTTCATTGTTATTATATTAATGCCATGAAATGGTGCACTCTTTTAGTGAGGTCCGTTCTTGATTTCTTCTGATCATATCTCTGATTAGTGAACTAAGAATAGGTGATGTCCATGTTTGTGTCGTACCACATTTAAGAGTGGCTTGAGATAAAAAAGAATAAATAGAAAGTATTAGACCTCCCTTTTATCACAGATAGATAACAACTCATGTTATTACCAGGTCATTGAATCTGAATTACAATATGGGTTCATCATCCATTTTCTCACCTCTAGTGATTAGCATATATTATGCATTTTTTTTTCATGACATCCGCTTGGTTTATTATGCTAGCATGTCCGGACTTTGATTGAGGCGGTGAATTGCTTGTTGACTCGGTGATCTACTTAGTTTAGTAATGAAACTGACTCACTTACAGTGTTTTGATATTAATCAAATTGAGTAGGGTAAGGTGGTTGCTCGAAATCCTGCGATAAGAATATGAAGCGTAAATTGAAAATTGAGTCACAATCCAAATAGTTACAAACGCGACAAGGTGTCCATATCGTAAATTTGGCGAATAAGTCCACTAGAATATGAGTTCATGTGTTTAATGAATGGATCGGATGCTTTTGGTTGCTCTTTGATGCTTCCAACAATTGAATAAGAAATATAAGGCAAAGAACTATCTAAGAAGGAAAGATAATACAAGCCCGAACTCACAAAAGCAAACACGTAGGACCAGCAAAATGGCACAAGTTACTATTTAAGATAATTCGGTGAGAGTAGCTTTCTCAAAGAAAGCTATGCCTCGTTACACAATATGGTGCGGACCTTAAAACTAGCGTATGAGCCAAAACTGAAGCATGTTATATCTGCCGTTGCATCCAAGGAAGTTCCAATTTTAAAACTTATCTAAAAGCTAAAACGATTTAGAAAATTTTGGATAACTATTGATGCAAATGGCATTTTTGTTAAATTAACGTCTCGAGTTTGAATTCGGATGACGATTTATTAAATCGAATTTGTTGAGAAAGATTTCCCAAGTAAATTTTAAATTGGATGAAAAAACCCTTTTTTTGTTGAACTCCTTATAGCTGCACAAAGGAGTAAATAAGATAAAGATAAATAAAATAAAATAAAAAGGTGAGGGTTTTCTATCTTTCTTTGTAAGAAGAACCCATATTGGAGAAAAGAATCCAAGATGGGCCTAGAGTCAAAGTTTTGACTTTGGGCACACAATATAAAAGGCGTGCTCTATAGCGGAAAAAAGAAGAGAAGCCCTACAAAAGAAAAAGGAGCCGCACGTCCACATGTCCATACATCGCACAAGCCTTGAAGGGGTAAAGAACGTGAAGCTATACGTATGTGGAGAAGAGACAAAAGCTATATGTAAAGCATTTTACTTTGAGCTTGAATGCACGGTAATTTTGTGTTGTAAGTTTATGTCAAAATGAGTTGTTTATTTATAAACACTTTGAGTTTGGGCTTAAATCTAAGTGTAGGAAACACTCGAGTGTGTGAGCGATTACAAACTCCGATTCTCCGATTATAGTGGATTATTTACTGCTGGCTCCTCTCGTTGACATAGGTACCGATACTCGGACCGAACCACGTAAATTTCTGGTGTCCTTATTATTTCTCGTTTATTTCTCAGGTGATTTCGCGTAGAAGTAAATTGTAAGATCCTGTCATTTTCACCCATTATATATTTCAACAATTGGTATCAGAGCTTGGGATCGGATTTCTTGATTGTGATTTAGAGTTTTTGCTTGTCTAATTATTATCTGGAAATTATGTTATTGCAATTATGTCTGCGAAGAAATCCAAAATTGAGAAGTTTAACGGGAGGAACAACTTTAGGTTATGGAGCATCAAGATGTGGGCATTATTGATAACCCAAGGTTTGGCCAAGGCATTGGATGATAAAGCTGAGTTGCTCGACTATAATGAAAGCCGCTGAGTGGATAGAGTTAATGGAAAGAGCAAATAGCACAATTCTGTTGAACTTGTCAAATGAGGTTTTAATAGAAGTTGTTGAGGAGAAGAATGCCGTAGCATTATGGGCAAGACTTCAAGCACTCTATGTGAAAAATGGTTTGAACAATCTCTTGTACATATTGAAAAGGATGTTTCAATATAGATATATTGAAGGTACGTCCATCAGAACCTACCTAGATGAATTCATTAAACTCATGATGGATTTGAAGAACATTGTTAAGATACTTGATGATGAAGAACAGAGCATGATGTTGTTAGCTTATTTATCAGAGTCATGGAAGCACTTTATTGATTCACTGTTGTAGGGGCGTACTACAATTACCTCAGAAGAGGTAAAGTCCGCCTTGTTCTCTAAGGAGTGGCAAAAAAAGTTGTGAGATACAATTTGGCACAAGAAGTAGTGGAAGTACTAACAATTCGGGGTAGAGAACAACATCGAGGGCCTGGTGGCAGCAGAGGTAAAAGTAGATTGAAATCACGCCATAAAAGTCCAATGGACACGTGAAGTGCTTTGAATGTCATGAGGAGGGGCACATCAGGAGAAATTGTCCAAAGCGGAGGAATAAAGGTGATATACACAATGCTACAAGTAGTGTGGCAAATGTTGTTGAGAGGAGCACTAGTGATGTAGAAACTATTATTACCTCGTCAGGAGACGAATGGGTGCAAGATTCGGGGTGTTCTTATCATATGAAACATCATAAGAACTGGTTTACTATTTACCAGACTGCAGATGGTTGTAGCGTTCTTTTGGGAAATAATGTAGCCTACAAGGCTATGGGGATATGGACAATTCGAATTCGAATAAACAATGGGGTGGTGCGCACATTGACAAATGTGAGACATGTACCGAAGCTCAAGAAGAATCTTATTTCTCTTGTGACACTCAATGACATCGGGTGTAGGTACACCGTTGAAAGTAGAGTACTAAAGATCTCTCGATGTGTCATGGCGATAATGAAGGGGAAGAAAGTAAATACTCTCTATCATCTATTGGGAGAGACCGTGATCGAAACCGCTACAGTTTCATCAGGTGAGTTAGATTCTGACTTGACTCAATCATGGCATATGTGTTTAAGGCACATAAGCGAGGCAGGTATGACGATGCTAACTGATAAAGGGTTGTTGAAGGGTCAAAAGACAAGGAAGTTGGACTTATATGAGCACTGCATCTTTAAGAAGCAGCATTGAGTTAAGTTTACTATAGCTGTTCATTCGACTAAATGACTAGCTGAATACATTCCTTTAGACGTTTGGGGCTCATTTTCAGTTCCTTCTGAAGGAGGTGCCTGATATATGCAAACGTTTATCGACGATTTTTCAAGAAATGTATGGGTATACTTTCTGAAGCACAAATATGAAGTGTTCGATTGGTTCAAGAAATTTAAGGCACTGATTGAAAAGCAGTCATATAAACAAATCAAGTGCTTGAGAATCGAAAATGGCATGGAGTTTTGTGGTAAAGATTTTACCGAGTTCTGCGAGAAAAAAAAAGGATTGTGAGACACCACACAGTACCTGGGACACTACAGCAGGATGTCGTGGTAGAACGAAAGAACGGAATTTTGCTAAAGCAAGCTCGATGCATGCTTTCACATGCAAGACTTGACAAGAAATTTTGGGCTGAAGCGGTAAACATGGCGTGTTACCTAGTTAATTGATCTCCATCATCTACTATTGAGTGGAAGACTTCTGAGGAAGTATGGTCGGGGAAACTTATTGATTACTCCAGATGACATATATTCGAATGTTCTAGATATGCTCGTGCGAGTAATGGTAAGCTTGAGTCAAGGGCTAAGAAATGCATATTTCTGGGTTATGCACATGGGGTGAAAGGCTACCGACTATGGTGCACCGATCCTAGATCACCAGGTTTTCTAGTCAGCAGAGATGTGATCTTCAACGAAACTACAGTGCTTCAACAGAGGAGTTTTGAGACGTAACCAACAGAGCAAATAGATCATGATGTCATTAGTGAGGTGGAATTTCAGGTGGAGACTTCGGAGACCTCTAAGGTAATAGAAGTTGAGACTATAGATAAGACCGCAGTTCCTGAAGTCGGTGATAGTAAACAACCAATAAAGCCACAACACACTATAGGCGCATATAGACAGAAAAGGAAAATTAAATCACCAGTACAATTTGGTTATATATATTGCTTATGTATTAACTGTAGGTGATGAGGTGGAGACGGATGAGCCTTCGTCTTACTCTGAGGCGATGGCTAGCTTTGAGTCATCGCAATGGCTAGGGGCTATGAGTGAAGAGATGGAATCACTCAATCGAAATTAGATATGGGAGTTGGTCAAAGTACCCAAGAGTTAGAAGATTGTCGAAAGTAAATGGGTCTTTAAATGGAAAAGGGGCATTCCTGGTATTAAGGCAACGAGGTATAAGGCGAGACTTGTGATGAAAGAATATACACATCATGGGGCATTGACTATAATGAGGTGTTCTCTCATGTGGTAAGACATATTTCAATTCTTGTTTTACTTGCCTTAGTTGCTTTGCAGGATCTCGAGTTAGAGTAGTTAGATGTGAAAACCACGTTTCTTCACGGTGAGTTGGATGAACAAATTTATATGAGGCAACCAGAGGAACTTTCTATTCTAGGTAAGAAAGATCATGTTTGCTTATTGAAGAAATTTTTGTATGGGCTAAAACAGTCTCCTAGATAGTGGTATAAGCGTTTTGATACTTTCATGGCCAGTCAAAACTACTCAAAAAGTCATATGGATAGCTACCTTTACTTTAGGAGATTGGAGGATGGTTCTTTAATTTATTTACTCCTATATGTTGATGATATGCTGATCACAGTTAAGAATATATCCGATATTAATGTGCTGAAGAGGCAGTTAAATGTTGAATTTGAGATGAAAGATTTAGGTGCCGCAAAGAAAATATTGTGTATGGAGAATTTGCATAATAGGGCTACAGGAGTTTTATGTCTATCTTAAAACAATATATATTGAGAAGATCGTGGCACATTTTAATATGCAATAAGCAAAATATGTAAGTATACCTTTAGCGAAGCACTTTATACTTTCAGATAAATAATCACCGCAGATTGAGGAAAAGGAAGTGCACATGTCCCATGTTCCTTATTCTAGTGCCATGAGTAGTATTATGTATGTTATGGTATGTACTAGGCCTGATATTTCACAAGTTATGAGCGTGGTTAGTCGCTATATGAAGCGTCTTAGTAAAGCTCATTGAGAAGTTGTAAAGTTGATCCTTAAATATTTAAAGGGGATAACAGACATGGGTATAGTGTACGCAAGGGACAGCAATGGCAGTGAGACCAATGGTTTTGTGGATTCGGATCATGCCGGTGACTTGGGGCGTGCATGTTTTCGTTTCTTTTTTTTTTTTTTTTGTTTTGTTTAAGAACATATTTTTTTGTTTTTTTGTTCCCGGGAACAAAAACGCGTTTGTTTACGTTTCGTTCAAAAACTATTTTTTGTTCTCGGAACAAAATTGGAACAAGAAGAAGAAACAAAAAAAAAAGAAACAAAAAAAACTTACTTCTTCGTTCCAGAAACACTTATTGAAGGGCTAAAAAGAACAAAAATGAAAAGAACAAAAACGAAAACCAGAAACACTTTGTTCGTGCCCTTCTCCTTCCTTCGTGCCCTACCCGAACGCTCTCCCTTTTCCGGCGTCTCTCCCAAGTTCACCACCGGCCGACTCTCTGGCGCCTCCCACTCGGCTGACTCTCCGGCAACTCCCCACTCCACTGACTCTCCGACACCGACAGGCTGCTGCTCCTTCACCGGCTGAAGCTTCAATCGAGGTAAGTTTCGATGCTCCTCCTTCTCCGTTCGACGAGGGCTTCGACGAGCCACCCGCAAATGCGGGCGACGGCCGCTGGGGCTTGAGCGCGACAGCTCGCTCGAGCCCCAAGCGAAGCGTTGCTCACCCAGATCTGCGGTAGATCCGTGACGGCTGCTCGCCGGAGCCGCTTCCGCCGAGCTCGAGCCGCCGTGGTCGCTCGGCAAACGGCGCTCGCTCGAGCGGCGAGCAATGTCTCGCCCGGCTCGAGCGAGTAGAACAAGCCCCAAGCGAGCGTTGGTCACCCAAATTTGCGGCAGATCTGGGTGATGGTTGCTCACTGAGCCGCTGCTGCAGTCGCTCGGCACAAGGCGACTCTCGAGCGAGCTTCCATGCATTGGTCGCCTAGAGTTGCTCTGTCGAGCTCGAGCTGCTCTGCTCGCTCGAGCTGCTCTGCCAGCTCGCGCGAGCGTCGCTTCTCTGCTCGCTCGAGCCGCTCGCGCTCGCGCGAGCGTCGCTCGCTCGCTCGAGCCGCTCGCGCGCCCGCTCAGCGGCAAAAGGCGACGCTCGAGCGAGCGTCCCTGCTCTGCTCGCTGGGCAGAGCTGCTCTGCCGAGCTCGAGCTATTCTACTCGCTAGGCAGAGCTGCTTTGCTCGCTCGAGCTCGAGCTGCTCTGCTCGCTCGGCATAGCAGCGACACTTGCTGGAGCTGCTCTGCTCACTCGGCATAGCAGCGACACTTGTTGGAGCTGCTTTGCTCGCTTGAGCGAGCGTCGCTCCTTTGATCGCTCGAGTGAACATCGCGAGCAGAGCAGCAACACTCTGCTCGCTCAAGCGACTCGGCGGTAAATTTCTTCTGTAATATGCTGAGTAAGTATGAGCTCATCCAAAATCACCATGAGAACTATATTTTTTGCAGAGAGGAACTCTGGTTGAGAAACTTATAGAGGAAAGACTGAAGGACATGAGCCACTCTTAAGAACTTATTTTTGTGTTTGAAGGTAAGAACCAAGGGTAATGCTGCCTTGTGTTGGCTGAATTTCATGGTTGCATATTATATCTAGCATTACAATGAAATGCTCAGGCTGATTATTTGGATTTCATAGCTCAAAAACAGGTTGGAGAGAGTAGTTGTTTAGGTTCATTTGGAGCAAGATTGAACTTTTCACATTTCCTTTATGGTTGTGTTTGAGATATGACCTATATTTTGACATGGTAGCTCAAAAACAGGTTGGAGAGAGTACTTGTTTAGGTTTCTCACAATGCTCTTTATTTTATTTTGAGCATTCTGTTTGATTGATCATTGCTAGTCATAGCACTATGTAGTTCTTGTAGCTCAAAATGCAACTTATGATCTGTTTTATACAAGTTAGTTCAAGAATTGTCAATTTTGTCATTATAGTCTTCTTGGCTTGCATCTCTTGAGAATGATTTTGTGTATGGCATATATAGTATTATGTTATTGATTTAACTCATAACTCATATGCTGCTCAACCGATCAAAGATTAAATGGCATCTAAGAGACAGACATTCAGTGCAAAGTGGACCGAGTCTGTAACCAACCTATTTATCAGTTTGTTGGTGGATGAGGTCAAAAAGGGAAATCGGACCTCTTCTACTTTCAACAAAGCAGGGTGGAGGAATATCCAGACTGAATTTGTTAGACAAACAGGATGCCAATATAGCATGGTCCAGCTCAGAAACAAGGTGAACAAACTGAGAAAACAATATAGCAGTTTTCAGAAACTTATGTCTCAGTCTGGATTTGGTTGGGATAATGTCAATAAAAGAGTTGTTGTCGACGATCCAAGCATTTGGGAATCTCACATCAATGTATCTTTTTTAACCTTTTGGTCATTCTGATGTCATTATATATGTAAATTTTAAAATGTATGATTATATTGCTGAAATGTCATTACTGTGAAAATTGTAGGAGAATGTAGAGTGGGCCAAATTCAGGAAGGATGGATTTCCCCAGTATCCCGAGCTATGTATTGTATTTGGTGTTACATATGCTACTGGGGAATATGGCATTGGAAATGCTCAAAATGTGACGGTGTCGGAGGAAGATGACAACGGTGATGGCAATGGAGGTGGTGCCAACAGTGGTTGCAATGCATATGTTGACAATAGTGGTGGCAATGCCTATGGTAATGCTGGTGGTGACCATATAGATGACTTCGGTGATCACCACACTGATGAGAGAGTCTTTACATCAGACGATGCTGGAACTTCAACTCGTGGAAAGCACAGATTGGATAGGACTCCAAACACTACAAGGAGAAGGAAGAGTACCCAAAACAATATTGATGACACTTGCAAAGCCATACAAGACTTTTTGAAAGTTAAGTCAAGTCAATCTAGTAGTGGCTCTGCGACCTCTGGGGTTATGCCATCACTTGTGGACCCTTTCTCCGTAGCTGCTGTGATGGATATTCTAATTAGTATGCCCGAGATAGACCAAGATGTTTACAACAAAGCAGTGGATCGAGCATGCGATAGTGCCTCATGGAGGGTGGCTTTCATTAAATCCACACCTGAAAGGAGAAATGGACTTCTTTATCATCTTTAGTAGATGTTTGGAAACATATTATGGATTGAATGGGGTTTCATTAGATTGTATAACTTTATGTTATCTATTAATATTTAGTTTTTAAAGATATTAGTGTTGAGACTCTTGGTACTTATATATAATGGCATCTTCTATTGAGACTATGGCTTATGTTATTGATTGTTATTGGATATATTTTCAAAATCTATATTGATGATTGTATATTTTTGTGATGGTATAGGTACTATGGAAGAGGGATCAGATAGTATATGTAGTGAACAGGTAGAACAAGTTCAACAATTCTTGGATGATGATGATCTTCGCATATTCCTAGCGTGGTTGTGCACGGTTGCGATTGACGCGTCCGTGCATACAAGAGAACCCATTAGGGACAGCAAATTATTAGGATCCGAATGGATAATGGAGATTGTTTCTAGACATTCAGATAGGATATATGAAGCCTTCAGGATGGAGAGGCATGTTTTTCTGAATTTATGTGATTTGATGAGAGTAAGAGGTTGGTTAAAAGATAGTAGATATATTCGAATAGATGAACAAATTGGGATATTCTTATCTTTGGTTTGTCACGGTAGCTCAAATAGAGATTTATGTGAGAGATTTCAACATTCTGGAGAAACGATCAGCAAGTATTTCAACAAAGTGTTGAAAGCAATTATCAAACTTTCAAAAGAGATAATCAAACCACCGTCCTTTGATGTCATCCCACAAGAAATTCTTATGGATCCTAGTCATAAGCGCTACTTCAAGGTATGATTTCTATATCAACTTTATACCGTCAAATACATGTTCATAATTTTATATAATCTTAGATTGGTAATAAATTGACAGGACTACGTAGGTGCTATGGATGGCACCCATATAAATGCTATTATCCCGGTGTCTGAGCAGGTTCGATTTAGAGGCAGGAGAGGGACTACCACCCAGAACGTGTTGTGTGTTTGCTCATTTGATATGAAATTTACTTTCGTGTATGCTGGATGGGAAGGATCTGCCAATGATTATCTAGTGCTTTCGGCAGCACTCGAAACTCCTCAATTGCAATTTCCCCGACCACCACCTGGTATTTATTTTGTTTATATAGACATTTGTGATTATATTATGGTTGGATATCACAACAGATTTATATATATCATGTTGTAGGGAAATACTACGTGGTAGATTCCGGTTATGCAGCACTTCCAGGATTTTTAACTCCATTTAGAAAGGAACTCTTTACTAAGAAATGTAATTGAGAGGTCATTTGGGGCATTAAAGAATCACTTCACCATTTTGAGACATATGCCTCCATTTACAATTCCGAAGCAAGCACTTGTTGTAATTACATGTTGTGCTCTTCATAATTACATTCGTGATCAAGATAGGATGGACATAAATTTTTCCATATATGGAGATCCGGAGTATCCATTTGGACCTATAGAAGTGGAGGTTGCAAATACATCGGATGAGCAGGAATCTGGGATAAACATGCTTAGGATAAGTATTGCAAATAAAATGGCAAGGGATCAAATATGCATGAGATTTGTTGACTTTTGTAATATTGTTTTTAAGTATTCACTGTGATGAAATTGAACAATGAACTATATTGCTTCATTATTGTGATGTCATGTATGGAAGGGTTCATGTTGAGATGTATAAGATACTCTTCTTTTTGCTAGTTCTTATTGTACGAACTTTACTTATCAAATTTTCTTTTAAGTATGCACATATGACCATGTTGAAAATACTTTTCTTCACTCACCATTATCAAAATTAAATTGATGAGCATTTCATGAGAATGAGAATTCAATATCAAGTTTATATGTTATAAAAATAAAAAATAAAAAAAGTACTTGAAAAAAATTTGATACAAACTTTACTTACAAAATTTTCTACAAAGTATGTGACACCCCTCGACGGCCCCCGATCCGCTAGGGTTACCACAGTTCGCTTTTTCCTTTTTTTTTCCCAAACAACGTGTCACTCGATACCATTTTTTTCAGTTGCAGCGGGTCCATACAACCATGGGGGTTTACATCTTTTATTAACGGTCCCTTGCGCAATTTACATAACGGAAGCATATCTAATAATTCCCTTCCCTACATTAAGAAATTGATGCACACCTACTAAACATTTTATATAAGTTAAAACCGAACACGTTTATTTACATAGAGCAGATGGACATCATTCATCGGTACATCAAAATGCCATAGTCTTTCTATACTAGGCTATACTTCAAAAGATGACCGACATCTCTTCCAACAGTCGTATACTTTAGAGTCCATCGATTAGTGTCGGCGTCCAAAAGTTCCCTCTGCTATCCTCCTTCTTACGGTCATATCCAACCGCTCAATCCATCTACTAATCTGAAATGTTGGTCCCCAAAAAGGGGTGAGTACAACCACTCAGCAGGTAAAGGAATCCAATAACAACTCAATGCATCATACAAATCATACATGTATTGCAGGCGTAACTTACCTTGCAGCCATGCGCAATACTATCATGCATCATCATGCCTTATCATCATGCATATCATATCATCATATGTCATCATCATAATCATCATCATGGCATCATTATATCATACCTGTCATCCTTATCATGACATCATCACATCACATATCATCACCGTCATCATGCATATCATCATGCATATCATACCATAGGTGATCATCATATCACATCACATATCATCATCATCATCATGCATATCATCATGCATATCATACCATGGGTGATCATCATATCATATCACATATCATCATCATCATCATGCATATCATCATGCATATCATACCATGGGTGATCATCATATCATATCACATATCATCACCATCATCATGCATATCATGCGTATCATACCATGGGTGATCATCATATCACATCACATATCATCACCATCATCATGCATATCATCATGCATATCATCATGCATATCATGCCATGAGTTAACTTTCATCTTTATCTTTAAATTTGATCACCACATCACCCTTCCTCGATTCATCAATTTCATCTCATATTTTACACTCGCATCCCATGCGAGAAAAACCTCCGGGCATGTATCCAAGATACAACCGGGCATCCGGCCCCCACATTCCGGGCATCTCGCATCCCAACTAGTATCACGAGGAACCTCCGGGCATGTATCCAAGATACAACCGGACTTCGCCTTACCCTTCTAGCCGGGCATCTCGCACCCAAATCCCGGCATCGCGAGGCATTCCCTTCGGGCAAAGACCTCCGACGGGGCTTCCGGAATTATGTACCGACATACCACCAGGCCTCCCTGGAATTACGTACCGTATACCACCGGGCATCCCGACACTCCCGGGGAAATCCGGCAATGTATCTCTATACATTCCGGGCATCATCCTCCACCACAACCTCTTACTCACATGTCATTTTCCACATTCATCATCCATTTTAATCTCATTATTACATGGCATATGATTCACACATGCATCACAATTCATGATCATACATACACCAGTGTCATATAACAATGCATAATAAATTCAATGGAATTCATGGCCAATAAAATAATCCATTTTTATTTTATTATTATTTTATTATATTTATTTATTTTCATAAATAAATATTAAATTTAATACCTATGATTTTCCCAAAATCATAATATTCCAAAAATCATTAAACAACCAATGGAATGACAATTTCATATAAAATTCATGGCCAAATTGAATTTCACACAATTTCACAATTTCCACAAAATAGCACATGATATTCGGATAATGACCAGAATGCACAGTTTCCAAATAAATTCGATTAAAATACTCATACGGCCTCCAAAAATTACGAAATTTTACAGGGTGATAGCCAAGACATTTTCGCACAACTTTCATGAAGAACTCCAAGTCAGATTCCTTATAGATTATTTTATTCAACCTCACGAAGCTTCTGGAACCCTTACCGCATCGTCCAGAATACACATCTCCGAAATACTGAGATTTAACCTACCTATCCTCTTTCGTTTTCTCTGGAATTTGGATATGTTATGTATCAAGGTTTACTTTACAAGTTTCATGAAGAGATATAGGTCAAATAACCAAATTATGGTCACCATTTAAGTCCATGAAGTCTCGGGTGTCTCGGAACACATCACCAGAATCATCGTCTCCAAGATCTAGCCGATTAACTAGGCTAAACTTGTTCATTTCTCTTCAAATTTGAGTATGTTGTATTTTAGGATGTTACCTACAACTTTCATGAAGACATCGAAGTCAGATCTTCAACAAAAATCAACATGCAATCAAGAATCCAACAAGAAGTCAGTGAAAACATCACAGATCTGGGGTCTCCGTAAGATGAAGCTTTAACCCCTTAAATCTCCATCATTTTCCACGAAATTTCAGTATGTTATAGTTCAAGATGTTAGCTACAACTTTCATGAGACATCGAAGCCAAAATCGAACTCCAACCATGCATGCAAGCTCACACAACATTCTGACTCGAGCGGATTCATGCGAAAACATTCCAGATCTGACATCTCCGTAAGATGAGAGTTTGACCCCTCAAATCTCCATCATTTTCCACGAAATTTCAGTATGTTATATTTCAAGATGTTAGCTACAACTTTCATGAAGACATTGGAGCCAAAATCGGACTCTAAACATACATTCAAGCTCAAACAACTTTCTGACTCCAAACAGTTCATGCGAAAACATTGGTGCAAGAGTAGAAAGTGGATTCCCAACTTGCCTCACGAACAGCACGAGCGGACGGCGCACGACTCCTTCCTCTCGGCTTCTCCTCCCTCGGCCACTCTCCCTCTCTCTCGCACAATCTCTCTCTCTCCCTCACTTGGCCGAATGGCTAACCAGCCATTCTCTCCCCTTTCTTGGTGGCTTTTATATTGCATGTGGCCGCCCAAGATGGCCAATGGGGGCAGCCACACCTTGCACAATCCCCATGCCACTTGGCAGCTCGCATGCAAGGCTTGTGGGCTTGGATTGGGCCGGCAAATGGGCTGGTCGAACTCGCTCTTGGGCCTCTATTGGGCCGGCCATCTTGGCCCATTAAAGGCTTAGGCCAATGGGCCTAAGGCCCAACCTAAAAATTGACCTTTTCCTCTTCTTCTTTTTTTTTTTTTTTGAATTTCTTTTATAAGTATTTTAAACTTTAAATTTTCCACATGGCCAAAGTCTTATGACATTTCATTTATTGAAATTTAATTTATAAAGTGCATGGCCAAGCATAGATTATTAATTTATCCTATAGTCCTAAATTCAAAATTCATAAACACAAGCACAATAACACCTAGCCTTAAGAAACTAATGGCTAACACATAGACCATAGGTAATTTCATTACCTAATTATAGGCTTTAATTTCTCTAGAGGAAGACTTGAATTTTGGGATGCCACAAAGTATGCCATATGATCATGTTCAAAATGTTTGTCTTCACTCACCATGAACAAAATAAAATTAATGAGCATTTCATGAGAATGACAATTCAATATCAAGTTTAAACTTTATTTAAAAAAACATTTTTTTTTTGAAAATTTAAAAACAGAAATTTTGTATAGTTTACCAAACATGTTTCTGTTCTTTTTCCATTCTAGGAACAGAAATTGATCAAGATTACCAAACGTGTTTCAGTTCTTTTTTTTTTTATTTCAAGAACAGTTTTTTTACACTTACCAAACGCATTTTTTTGTTCAAAAACTGTTCCCCGGAACATAATACTTTTTTTTATTTCTATTCCCTGGAACAATTTTTGAACAGAAACGTTACTAAACGCGCCATTGGATGATTGCAGGTCTTTAGCAAGGTATGTGTTTACACTAGCAGATGGTGCAATTAGTTGGAAAGCGTCCTTATAAGATCATGTTGCCTTGTTTCGACTGAAGCAAAGTACATGGTACTAACCTTTATAGCGAATGAGGCAATATGGTTACGAAATTTTCTCTCAAACTTTGATTTAGAATAGAAAAGTGTGAATATACACCATGATAATTAAGGTGCGATACATTTGGCATATAATCCAATTTATCACGAGCGAACAAAGCATATCAACATCAAATACCACTTCATCTGAAATGTATTAACTAAGGGTAATGTTATTGTAAAAAAGATTGCTACAGCAGATAACCTGGCAGACATAATGACTAAGTCTGTTCCTTTAACGAAGCTCAAGTTCTGCTTGAGCTTTATTGGCATTTGTGGAGAGTGAACGCCCCTCAGGGCGTTAGGAGAGCAGCATGGATAATAAGCACTATAACTTGGCTTCAAACATCGAGCCAAGGTGGAGAATTGTTAAATTAATGTCTTGAGTTTGAATTCGAATAACAATTTGTTAAATTGAATCAGTTGAGAAAGATTTCCCAAGTAGATTTCAAATTGACTGAAAAAGCCCTTCTTTTGTTGGACTCCTTATAGTTGCACAAAGGAGGAAATAAAATAAAGATAAAAAAAGGTGAGGGTTTTCTATCTTTCTTTGTACATGCAGAAGAAGGCAAAGGAAGAATCCATATCGGAGAAAAGAATCCAAGGTGGGGCCTAGAGTCAAAGTTTTGACTTTGGGCACACAATATAAAAAGGCTTGCTCTTTAGCAGAAAAAAGAAGAGAAGCCCTATGAAAGAAAAAAGGAGCCGCATGTCAACACATCCAGATGTTGCACAAGCCTTGAAGGGGTAGAGAATGCGAGGCTGTACATACGTGGAGAAGAGACAGACGCCTAGTTCTTGTTTTGGTGTATGTAGAGCATTTTACTTTGAGCTTGAATATGTGATAATTTTGTGCTATGAATTTATGTTCAACTGAGTTGTTTATTTATAAACATTTTGGATTTTGGCTTAAATCTAAGTGGGGGAAACACTCGAGCATGTGAGCGATTGTAAACTCTAATTCTCCGATTATAGTGGATTATTTACTGCTGGCTCTTCCTGTAAATGTAGGTACTGATACTCGGACCAAACGACGTAAATTTCAGATATCCTTATTATTTTTCATTTATGTCTCTAGTGATTTCGCATTGACATAAATTACAAGATTCTCTCGTTTTTGCGCATTATATATTTCAACAAATTTTGAACTCAAGATGCTAAAAGCTCTTCTTGAAAGATTGCCTCTTAAAAAGATAGATTGGCAAGGGATTCATCATCCTCCTTGTAAATATTTTTGTTAATTAATAATTTTTACAGTAATTTACCCTTTAACATACATAGTGATTAAGCAATTCTTGTTATTTGATCTTTTAGTTATAGATGCCTTTTTCCCATTCTATTGAATTTGTATTTATTTTTCAAAATATCTTATTTAGTTATATTAAGGTGGCTATATTTATTTAATTTTGAAATATTCTCATCATTAAGTATGATTATTGATATTTGATTATTAGTATTTTAGTTAATTTATTTCTCTTCCATTTTCTATATTTTTCAGTCTTTTAGAAAGAGAGGCTTCCTTAGAAAAAGAATGAGATAAAATTTATACTTTTACCCCTCAAAATTCACAAGCATGTGCATGCTAATAACAATATAATTAAGAGTTAATTGCTTGAACAAAATAAAAGTTCCAACGTTATTGTATAACAAGTCAAAAATCGGAGGCAAATTTGTATTACCCCAAAATTCAGAGAAGTTGTGAATAATTTACCCCCATATAGTGGAAGGGTTTGAACCATCTTTATTTACACAAGTGGGCGTTCGACTAAACTCAATCAGTGTTTATCGATATCTGTTAGCCTTCAACAGTGTCGAGCACTATTGATGCCTTGCTTTAGTTTACCAATATTCGAGGCTGTCTTGCGATGGCTTTGGTAATCAAATCGACAGAACCTAAAAAGAAAAGTTTAAAGAAGGGAAAAAGAAATGGAAAACTTCTCATGGTGGAGGTCATCATGCTCGCCAGCCATGATTGTACAACGTTGTTGATTTTCCGCAGGAAACTTGACTTCAAGATCAGAGATAACATTCTTAATTCTCCACCAAATTCTAGAACATCTTTCTTTCTCTTTGTTTAGATTCTAACAAAGTACTTTGCATCACGTATTCTTTGTTCATTACCAGGACCATAACTTCAGTTTCTGTACCACACCGGCAATTGCACATCAAAATTCCCCTTCTCCCACAAAATCTGATTTTGACTCATATACTCATGCATTATTTTGCAAACTCTTTGGTTTCAAACGGCCAAACAGACTTGAATTTCAGCATCTTGCTTTTCCTAACATATATGTTTATAAAACCCCTATCTAAGCATGGTAATTGAGTTGTGATGGCCCACACAACCAGCCCTCTTAGTCTTGGGTTCAAGCTTGGCACGGGGGTTCTAGCCTGATGAATTGTAATCGGAACAAGAGCGATAAGATCTAAGTGACGAACTTTCAAGAAATTTAACTTTGAAAAGAAACTCTTTGTAGTACGGGAGAAGTCAGGGAATCTTTTGACTAAAAATCTTGCCGGCGACATAAAAAACACACTAAAAAGCATTGGCGGTACTTATTTTCCACATTGGGATGACCCACCCATCATCTCCTTGTTTGCATCTTTGCTTTATTTCCTTTTCATTACAAGTGAGAAGTAACCCTCATGGTAAAAGGAAGCTAATAAGGATTTTGTATTTAAGTCAGTGAAAAATCACCAAAAAAATAAATGAGGAATAATAAAGGATTCAAAGATTTATGTGATTAAGTCCGAGTGTTGACACCTAGATCTACGAGGAGAGCTAGTAATAAAAGTTTGCTATAATTGGAGAATCAGAATGACAATCACTCAATATGCTCGAGTGTTTCCCATGTCTAAACTAAACCTGAACCCAAGGTTTTAACAATTTGGATGTAAAAAACTCCTACAAACAAATAGGAGCTCTCTTTGAAATGGCTGAAAATCAAGGACCACGTCCATTCTTGATTTCCTTTCTTCGCGGCACGGCTTTCCAGGAAGTCATTGGGTAGCCATCAAATCCTCCATTTTGACGTAAGTGTGTGCGCGTGCCCTTTCTTTGGTTCGGCCAATCTGCAATACTTTTAAAGTCCAACCCTTTGTTTGGGTTAAACTTGCACATTGGGTCGGGTTTTGCCGTGTAAAAAGGTGTCTTTTGATCAATGGAAATGCATATGCTTTTGAAGGTCTTCATTTCTTCTTTTATTCAATCTGGAAGAGACTTTGCTTGCAGCTTGTTAGGACATAGAACCCACTCACAATGGAAAAGCATATGGCGATTATGTTCCTATTTTTCTATGCCCAGCTCGCATTATGGCCAAGTCCAACGATGCAAACCAACCAGACGGATCGGCTCACTTTAATCTACTTCAGACACATGTGGATGAGGGTCCGTTTGGAGCTTTGAGCTCGTGAAATGACTATTTTATCACTGTGAGTGGCAAGGTGTGATATGTGGTGGACGACGTCCCTAAAGAGTCGTGTCCCTCAATCTGATGTTGAAGGGCTTGGGGCATCTTCTATCACCTCATGTCAAAAACCTCTCTTTCTAGAGAAGCCTCTTTCTACAAAATAACAGCTTTCATGGTGAAATTCCACAAAGCTCTCTTTGAAATGGCCAAAAATCAAGGACCACGTCCATTCTTGGTTTCCTTTCTTCGCGGCACGGCTTTCCAGGAAGTCATTGGGCAGCTATCAAATCCTTCATTTTGACGTAAGTGTGTGCATGTGCCCTTTCTTTGGTTTGGCCAATTTGCAATACTTTTAAAGTCCAACCCTTTGTTTGGGTTAAACTTGCATATTGGGTCGGGTTTTGCCGTGTAAAAAGGTGTATTTTGATCAATGGAAATGCATATGCTTTTGAAGGTCTTCATTTCTTCTTTAATTCAATCTGGAAGAGACTTTTCTTGCAGCTTGTTAGGACATAGAACCCACTCACAATGGAAAAGCATATGGCGATTATGTTCCTATTTTTCTACGCCCAGCTCCCATTATGGACGAGTCCGATGATGCAAACCAACCAGACGGATCGGCTCGCTTTAATCTACTTCAAACACAGTGTGGATGAGGATCCGCTTAGAGCTTTGAACTCGTGGAATGACTCTTTTCATCACTGTGAGTGGCAAGGTGTGATATGTGGTGGATGACATCTCAAAAGAGTCTTGTCCCTCAATCTGATGTCAAAGGGCTTGGGGGGTCTTCTATCACCTCTTGTCGAAAACCTCTCTTTCTTGAGAAGTCTCTTTCTACAAAATAATAGCTTTCGCGATGAAATTCCACAAAGCTCTCTTTGAAATGGCCAAAAATCAAGGACCACGTCCATTCTTGGTTTCCTTTCTTCGCGGCACGGCTTTCTAGGAAGTCATTGGGCAGCTGTCAAATCCTCCATTTTGACGTAAGTGTGTGCATGTGCCCTTTTTTTGGTTTGGCCAATCTGCAATACTTTTAAAGTGCAACCCCTTGTTGGGGTTAAACTTGCATATTGGGTCAGGTTTTGTCGTGTAAAAAGGTGTCTTTTGATCAATGGAAATGCATATGCTTTTGAAGGTCTTCATTTCTTCTTTTATTCAATCTGGAAGAGACTTTGCTTGCAACTTGTTAGGACATAGAACCCACTCACAATGGAAAAGCATATGGCGATTATGTTCCTATTTTTCTATGCCCAGCTCGCATTATGGCCAAGTCCAACGATGCAAACCAACCAGATGGATCAGCTCGCTTTAATCTACTTCAGACACATGTGGATGAGGATCTACTTGGAGCTTTGAGCTCGTGAAATGACTATTTTATCACTGTGAGTGGCAAGGTGTGATATGTGGTGGATGACATCCCAAAAGAGTCGTGTCCCTCAATCTGATGTCGAAGGGCTTGGGGCGTCTTCTATCACCTCATGTCGAAAACCTCTCTTTCTTGAGAAGCCTCTTTCTACAAAATAATAGCTTTCGTGGTGAAATTCCACAAAGCTCTCTTTGAAATGGCCAAAAATCAAGGACCACGTCCATTCTTGGTTTCCTTTCTTCGCGGCACGGCTTTCCAGGAAGTCATTGGGCAGCTGTCAAATTCTCCATTTTGACGTAAGTGTGTGCATGTGCCCTTTCTTTGGTTCGGCCAGTCTGCAATATTTTTAAAGTCCAACCCTTTGTTTGGGTTAAACTTGCATACTGGGTCGGGTTTTTCCGTGTAAAAAGGTGTCTTTTGATCAATGGAAATGCATATGCTTTTGAAGGTCTTCATTTCTTCTTTAATTCAATCTAGAAGAGACTTTTCTTGCTGCTTGTTAGGACATAGAACCCACTCACAATGGAAAAGCATATGGCGATTATGTTCCTATTTTTCTATGCCCAACTCCCATTATGGACGAGTCCAACAATGCAAACCAACCAGACGGATCGGCTCGCTTTGATCTACTTCAAACACAGTGTGGATGAGGATCCGCTTGGAGCTTTGAGCTCGTGGAATTACTCTTTTCATCACTGTGAGTGGCAAGGTGTGATATGTGGTGGACGGCATCTTGAAAGAGTCGTGTCCCTCAATCGATGTCGAAAGGCTTGGGAGGTCTTCTATCACCTTATGTCGGAAACCTCTCTTTCTTGAGAAGCCTTGTTCTACAGAATAATAGCTTTCGCGGTGAAATTCCACAAAGCATTGGCCACTTGTTTCGCCTTCATCATCTTGTCCTTAGTAACAACTCTTTCGGTGGACAAATGCCCGCCAATCTTTCTTGGTGCTCAAACCTTGAGATTTTAAATCTCATCGATAACCAACTTGTAGGCAAAATTCTGATGAGCTCGGCTCTTTGTCAAAGCTTCAAGCTTTAGGTTTGGCTATAAATAGTCTTGTAGGATCTATTCCTCATTCTATTGGAAATCTCTCCCAACTTTACAAGCTTTCACTCACGAAAAATGGGTTGCAAGGAGAGATTCCCAAGACATTGTCCAAGCTTCATGGTTTAAGTCATGTTCAATTGGCGTATAACCAACTCACCGACGAGATCCCTTTGGCAATCTTCAACATATCTGGCATTTTCATTTTCCGCGTCAATAACAATCAATTGAGAGGGAGCATTCCCCCTTATATTGGCGATACTCTTCCTTCTCTCTTTTTTCTTGATTTTCATAGTAATTTATTTACTGGGATTATACCTCCGTCCTTATCGAATGCCTCTAGCCTTCAGTACATCTTCTATGACATTAACAGTTTTCACGGACCGATGCCCGCAAATCTTGGAAGGCTGAAAGCTCTTAGAGTAATATCCTTACTTCTAACGAGTTGCGAGATGACTTCAGTTTCATTACCCCATTGACTAATTGTTCAAGGCTGGAAGTTATTCAATTGGACCTCAATTTTCTTGAAGGTCTATTGCCGGATTCCATTGGCAATCTTTCCAATAGCGTTAGGATAATTTCTATGTCATCCAACACAATCTACGAAACCATTCCTCCAGGTATTGGCAATCTCTTCAACTTGTCCTATCTCAACTTATCAAACAATTCGCTTGGTGGTAGTGTTCCTTCTTGTATTGGAGCACTCCATAACTTGCACGAAGTGTACTTAAGTGGAAACATGCTAACGGGAGAGATTCCATCATCGATCGGCAATTTGACTTTATTGAATCGCTTTTACCTACCGTTCAACGACTTCTACGGGGAAATACCGCAGAGTTTGGTAACTGTAGGCAGCTAATCGAGCTTGAGCTTTCCAATAATAATCTAAGTGGTTCAATCCCAAGGGAGGTTCTTGGCCTTTCTACCATTTCGATTATCTTCAGCTTGGCACATAACCAGTTGAGCGGATCTCTCCCATCTCAAGTTGGGTCCTTGATCAATCTTGGTAAACTGGATCTATCTTACAATAAGCTGATGGGACCAATTCCTAGCTCCATCAGCAAGTGCTTAGTATTGGGGCAGCTCAACTTAGCATTCAATTCCTTTCATGGCGAAATTCCTCTGGCTTTAAGCACATTACGAGGCTTACAAGAGTTGGATGTTTCCCATAACAACTTATCTGGTGAAATCCCGAGCTTTCTCGCTCAACTTACAGATCTAAAGTACTTGAATCTATCTTCAAACAAGCTTGAAGGAGAAGTTCCGAAGCAGGGAGTATTTCTCAATGCTAGTGTAGTGTCTATCTTTGAGAATAGGAATCTCTGTGGAGGTATTGCAGAACTAAACCTTCCTTCTTGCAAATCGAATACCTCTAAACCATTATGGACCAACAAAGTTAGAGTAATCGCCACAGTGACAGCCGTCTTGTTATACTTCATTTTGTGTCTTTGTTTGTTTATCTTTTGGTATCATAGAAAGAAGTTGAAAAAGAATACCTCTTCGATTGAATTTCCATTCAAACACAAATTTTCTATGGTCTCTTATGAGGAGCTCTTTAGAGCCTCGGACGGATTCTCTGAGATCAATGTGATCGGTAAAGGGAGATATGGTACTATCTATAAAGCAACCAAACAGGAAGGTGACTTGGTGGTAGTTAAAGTGCTCAACTTGGGCCACATAGGTGCTTCGAAGAGCTTCGTCTCAGAATGTCGAACCTTAGGGGCTATACGACATCAAAACCTTATGAAAATAGTGAACGTTTGTTCAAGCGTGGATTATCATGGTAACGATTTCAAAGCTCTATTGTATGAATACATGGCTAATGGGAGTGTAGAGAATTGGATACACCAAGGAAACGAAGAGGATGTTGAGCATGAACATGAACATGGAAAGCCAAGGCATTTAGGACTAATGCAAAGGTTAGACATTGCCATTGACATAGCTTCCGCAATCGAATATCTTCATGAGGTTTGTGGCCTAAAGATTGTACACGAAGATCTGAAGCCAAGTAATGTCCTTCTGGACAACGAGATGATGGGACGAGTTGGGGATTTTGGGCTGGCGACAATTAGCTCCCTTAAGAAAACAGACGCCATGGACATTGATGATAGCAGTAACTCAGTGGCAGTGAGGGGTTCTGTAGGTTATGTTCCTCCCGGTAAGAAAATTTTCTAATTAATTGTCTAACTTTTATTTGTGTTCGCTTTTAAATAAAATATTTATTGTCATTGTATACTGCTTGATGTACACTATTTTAGAGTATGGCATGGGGAATATGGTATCCACACAAGGCGATATGTACAGCTACGGTATTCTTTTATTGGAAATGTTAACTGGGAGGAGACCCACGTAAGAGACTTTCAAGGACCATTTAAACCTCCACAACTTTGTCAAGGTGGCTCTGCCGGACCGAGTGATGGAGATCGTGGACTCGGCCATTATTAACGAAGAAAGTGAGAATGACATTGAGAGGATGATAGGATGTGTTGCCTCCATCCTAAATATTGGAGTTGCATGCTCGATGGAGTTACCACATGATCGGATGGACGTGGTTGAAGCCCTCAAGGAATTGCATAAGATTCGGGCTAGGTATGGATCCAAGTAGGAGCTTGGTTGAAGGAAGTTCAACTCCCAGACACTTGGATTAATTTTGCTCTTTGAACAAGAAAAATTCGGATGGTTCTATTCCTCATATTAGTTGTAATCTTTTTCATTAGGCCCAAAGCCGAACTCATATACTAGTCAAATGTATGTAATCCATCTCCATCTCCATTCACCCTCCCCTCTTTATGATATCCCTATTTTCTTCATATGAATTTTCTATTTCTAACTTTTCCTTGGATAGTCCATCTCTAATAATTTTCTTTAGAAGAAAAATTTTAACATATATTTATAGATTTATAAATGTAGAAAAAGATAAAGTGGAGGTGCATCTTATAAAAGGTAATAAATTATGTCAATGCCAATTAATTTTTAAATGATAATTCCTATTGTGGATTAATATGAGAAGTAAAAGTAAAGTCCAATAAGATTATTAAATTTCGCCAAGGTTGATTTTAGGTGGTGGCCTTTTTTCTTTTTTTTTTTGGCAATGGGATGATGGTCATTTTAACAATATAAAATCTTAGGTCATACACTTAGATGTTAAAAATCTGAGAATTCAATTGGATAATTTAAACGAGTTGAAGAACTACAAGTGAGATTATTAATTGATGTAATACCATGAAAAATCCCAAGTTGATTCACATGTGACAAATTTATCTAAACTAATTTTTTTACCATAAAAAACTCTAAACTATAATACACCTGTAGCAAATTTATTCACCGTTAGTATCCATGTTAAATTGCTAAGTTGAATGACATGTGGCAATAGACACTAGTACCAATTTGGGATTTTACCCTCCGTTTGTTACATGTGTATCAATTTGTGGCTTTTTATGATAGTAATCCAATTTAACATAAATTAACGGAAAATAAATTTATCACAAATATATTAATTTGAAGTTGTTGGTGATTTATTATAAATGTATTATGGATATTTAGCCCTAAATTTTATTATCGCTTTTTTATAGCACATCAACGTCTAGAAGAGCTTTTCAGTTTCTCTTCGTCCATGCGCATCTCTATCTGTCTCTTTCGCCCTTCTTGTTGTGGTTCTTATTTGCCTTCGCCTTCAAAGCAGTTGACATATTTATGCTGAGTGCTGAGTGCTGAGTTCTCCTCGCATCTTTTGTTTTTTCACCAAATTTTCCTTGGATTTTGTCGGACCAGTTTCGTAGTGAACGACGGTCGAGGTCCCCTAAAAAAATGGTTTTATGATGTTATCAAATCGGTTATTTGATAGAATAAAATTGACTATTTTGGATCAATAGGACTTAAGGTACAAACTTTGTGGAGCAAAAATTGATGTGACTTTGTAAAATTCATCAATATTAATGAAAATCTGATATCTCGTTATCTGATCCATCATCACTATTTGGAAGATTAGGTTTGATAAAAATTTCAAGTTAGAAGTTTCAAGAAAAAAGGAAAACGTCAATCCTTAGGTACCAGTCTGTTCTATAGCAGGCTGGTCTAATCACCAGTTTTGAGCTCCTAGAATCCGTCATGGGCACAAAAGGGGTCTCATCTCCACTTCAGAAACCGGATCTCCCGCCAATTCGCCAGGCACATCCTTGGAATCAAGTGGAATTTGTCTAAGGTTTTCATTGTACACTCCTGTCTGTCTCGGGTGAAAAAGTCTCGGGTCGGCCTCTAGAAACACGGCCAGTTTTAGGGGGATGAAAGGGACCGTCCTCCTCCTCGACGCTGCCCGTTCCGGGATACTTCTGACGGTTTCCTACTAGGAATCTGAGACGTAAATACTTCATGCGTGGATTTACATGAGGTCAATCATTGACCCACCCGCGACAACGAACCGTATATTATTTACATCCTAAAAATATATTCACAAAAATACAGTGTAAATGAAGAGACAAATTTCCAGTACGGGACGCGCGACAGTTTGGCGCAAAACTTCCTCGAAGCTTCGTCTCCCACCCAGCTTCGATGTGAAACTGAAAGCAGGAAAATCCTCCTCCCTTTTTTTTTTTTTGTTTTCGTTTGTTCCACGCGGTTGGGGACGCTCCATGTTGTTGATTATTTTGATAATTTGCTTGATAAATGATTCTTCTGGCCACAATTTGATAAATGATTTTCTTTATGATTAATACCACAAAAAAACATCAAATTGATACTCATATGTAAATTTACCCCAAATTTATTTTTAATTATAAAAACCCAAAATTAGTGCACATATGATAATTTACCTCAAATTAACTTTTGACCAAAAATTCTTAAATTGGTATAATTGTGATAAATTTTCTCTTCATTAGTTTACCACAAAAGACCACAAATCAAATTAGTACATTTGTTAACTAACATGTCATCCAACTCAATAACTTAATGGTGAGATTTAACGGAAACTAATGAAAGGTAAGTTTATCATAGGTGTATCAATTTGAGATTTTTTAAAGTCAAAAAATTAGTTTAAAATAAATTTGTATCAGTTTAGAGTTTTTTGTGATATTAATCATTTTCTTTATTGGCCAGCAACGTTTGTTAAATGATTCAAGACTACAGTTTCAAATCTTCCATGGATCCTCGATGGAAATTTGTAAGATGACGTGCTTTCACCGTTTCATGCAAAATATTCTAATTAACGGTGCTTTTTATTAAAATTGCTAGCAATATGTGGATTTTTCTTTTTCAGTTCTGTTAAAAAAATATGTAAAATTCTACGCAGTAAGAATGCACTCCCCATCTTTTGAAGTTGGACCAAAAAAAGTCATGGTTTATTAACAAGTAACGTTAATAAGTATACTAAAATCGATATTAAGTAATATGGCCAAATCATAGTTTAATATTTAGCCATTGCATAAGTTGATTTATGGACATAAATATTGTACAAGAGTGGAAATCTAGATAATTCTCATTTTCTTTTAAAAAATTTGGAAAAATAAATCTTCCAAATCTCTTTAGCCTAATATTCTAGAGAGTCTCGTACTTTCCAATTATCATTACAAATGTCGCGAACTTCCAATTTTATCATGTGGAATATAATCTCTCATTTTTGTATTAAAATGTCATGAAATCTCAATCTTTTTGCATATTGTCCTGAACTTTCAATTTTATCAAGTTAATTTAGATATCACAGGAGGAAGTCCATATCTACAGTTGATGAGTGAGTACAGTAGATCAATTCGCATCCAAAGACTTTAGATGCAAACCCCTCAAACTAACACTTATAAAACTAGTATTTATAATTTCGACGAAGACATGCAAGAAGAAAAAATTTGGCAGCGTTTATGGGGATAACTTACCATGTCTTTAACCATAACAAAAGAAAATGCCACCATACCTACAAAGTGGCACTATATGTCATATAATACTTTCGTTGCTCTTTGATGTTTTTAAGAATAAAGTAGGAGCAACAAATAGAAGACACTTTAATTTCCTTCTGGGATTTGAAGGAGAAACCAAGAGCTAGAGCAAAGAAGAACTCCTTTGCATTGTGCTCACGTACAAAATGGAAAAAAAAAGAGAGTAGAATATCTATACCTACATACACGCATTAGTGATATAATTTTGTGGCAAAAGTGATCATTGATAAAATAATAAGAATAATCTTTTCAGGCAAGCCAAATGTCGTTTTAGCATATTCGTCAGTGGAGAAGATTCTATATCTTCACGAATATGATTCTATATACTATTTAATCATCATTTATATTAGCCACGACTTAAAGTGCAAATAGACGATCACCACAAAACTTGATTAAGAGGAGAGCAACGAGACACATTCCAATCAATGGTCGGCACAACTATCTAGGTGCACTCCACACTGATTTAGGTCCGCTATTATGTAGTACTAAGGATGGTCGATATTTGACACCTAGAAGTTTGATGAGTTCAAAAATACTTTAAGCATTTCGTCAACCAGAATATATACATATCGAAATTTAGGAACAGCAGCCGCGGAATCTATTTTGACTTGGGTTTATACCACGAAAAGCTTTAAATTATGGCCACTATGATATTAGTATCTCAAATTTTTTCCTGCGTTACTTTAAAGTATATCTATCGTGATGGGCTCAAGTTAGGCTTGTGCCACCCGCTAGCAATAATGGGCTGAGCCAATGTTCAAGCTCTAGCCTAGGTTCATTTTTTAGTTTTATTTTTATTTTTAAGGAGCAATTGAAATGTAATCGGAACAAGAGCGATAGGATTAACGTGACGAATGTTCATGGATTTAACTATGAAAAGAAAATCCTTGGAGCATGGGAAAAGAAGGGGCAATGGAGCAATAATGAATAATTTATTGCCACCGTGAGGCATTGTCATGATTTTTTCCTTGGAGGGATCTTTTGACTAAAATCTTCCGACAACATAAAGGCACACGCTGAAAAGCATTGGCGGGTCTTCTTTTCCACATTAGGATGACCCACCTTCTTTTTCTTTGCTTTTTTGCTTTATTTCCTTTTTATCATCACTTTGCTTCTTTAGAAAGTTTTCCCCAGATTCCCTCGGGCCACATTCACCGTGAACAAAGGTCGATGTCCACAAGAAAAGTTTTTATTATGCTACTAGTCAACAAGCTGGTATGCCCTTCTCACGTAAAAATAGAAGGTTAGAAGTTCGATTTTTCATCTTTTCGGGAGTTAAGAATGGGAATATTTAGTTTTAGAAGTGGGGTTTGACTTCCACGCTTTGCAAAGAGGTCGGACAAAAATTTAAGAGTGAATTAAGAATTAAAGTAAAACAGACGAAAAAAAAAATGGGTTAATACCTTAAAAAACCCCAAACTGGTACATCTGTGACAAATTTACCCCAAACTATTTTTTTGACCACCAAAAACCCCAAAGTGGTACATATGTGATAGATCTACCCTCCGTTAGCTTCCGTTCGATTTTTCCGTTAATTTTGCTGACGTGGTTGCGCGTGGCAAGCCATGTGGAAATTCATAAGTTTAATACCATTAAAAACCCCCAACTAGTATATTTATGACAAATTTACCCCAAACTGGTATATTTATGACAAATTTACCCCAAGCTGATATATTTACGACAAATTTACTCTAAATTAATTTTTTTGATCATAAAAAACCTAAATTGGTACACGTGCGGCACATTTACCATCTTTCAATTTTCCCAAATTTGACTGAGTTGTGATGTCCAATCAATTTTATTTTCCGGATTACTCTAACATTGCCTTCATATCATTAATACTTGATTTTTTTTTTATTGGAATCATTATTACAAAACTATTCAAAGGCTACCAAATGTGCACTTCATTCTTGTGCCGGGAAGATGCCCATTAACTAAAAGATGGGCAGATCACTTGCGCACATATACAAAAGAGTCACACTCAAAGCACACTTGAAATTAGCGACAAACATAAGTGATTTTGGTTCCGGCATTTCAACGAGCATGTGATGTACAAGTCACTCATACCATTCACATGCAAGTTCCATGTTAAAATTTTGACACTTAAGATTCAAGGTAGGAAAGACTACGTAACGCTAATAAGGACAAGCAAAGTAAGAGTAATATGTAAGCGTACAAACAGATTGCGGACAAGTAGTAAACCATGTGTGGCTGAGACATATAAACATAAAGCCAAGTTTGTCACAAACCAAAAACGAGTGAAGCAATCACAATATGTGCACTTCTTTTGTATATGTGCGCAAGCGATCTGTCCATCGTTTAGTTAATGGGCATCCTCTCGGCACAATAATGAAGTGCACATTTGGTAGTCTTTGAATATTTTCTAATAATGATTCTAATAAAAAGAAAAAAAATTAAGTATTAATGATATGGAGGCAATGTTAGAGTAATCCGGAAAATAAAATTGATTGGACATCACAACTCAGTCAAATTTGGGAAAATTGAAAGATGGTAAATGTGCCGCACGTGTACCAATTTAGGTTTTTTATGATCGAAAAAATTAATTAGAGTAAATTTGTCGTAAATATATCAGCTTGGGGTAAATTTATCATAAATATATCAGTTTGGGGTAAATTTGTCATAAATATACCAGTTTGAGATTTTTAATGGTATTAAACTTATGAATTTTCATGACTTGCCACGTCAGCAACCACGTCAGCAAAATTAACGAAAAAATCGAACGGAAGCTAACGGAGGGTAGATCTGTCACATATGTACCAGTTTGGGGTTTTTGGTGGTCAAAAAAATAGTTTGGGGTAAATTTCTCATAGATGTACCAGTTTGGGGTTTTTTAGGGTATTAACCCAAAAAAAATCAAGCCAGTGGGGTTTATTATTTTTATACTTTTCTTGATAAATGATTCTTTCAGCCACCATTTTATAAATTAAGGTGGCTATATTTATTTAATTTTGAAAAGTTCTCATCATTAAATATGATTATTGATATTTATTATTTTGATTATTAGTATGTTAGTTAATTTATTTCTCTTCCATTTTCTATATTTTTCAGTCTTTCACAAGCATGTGCATGCTAATAACAATATAATGAAGAGTTAATTGCTTGAACAAAATAAAAGTTCAGACGTTATTGTATAACAAGTGAAAAATCGAAGACAAATATGTAGTACCCCAAAATTCAGAGAAGTTGTGCGTAATTTACCCCATATAGTGGAACGGGTTGAACCATCTTTATTTACACAAGTGGGCCTTCAACTAAACTCAATCGGTGTTCATCAAAATCCCTTAGCCTTCAACAGTGTCGAGCACTATTGATAATGGAAAACTTCTCATGGTGGAGGTCATCATGCTCGCTGGCCACGATTGTACAACGTTGCTGATTTTCCACGGGAAACTTGACTTCAAGATCAGAGCTAACATTCGTAATCCTCCACCAAATTCTAGAATATCTTTCTCTTTGTTTAGTTTCTAACAAAGTACTTTGCATCACGTATTCTTTGTTCATTACCAGGACCATTACTTCAGTTTCTGTACCACGCTGGCAATTGCACATTGAAATTCCCCTTCTCCCACAAAATCTGAATTTGACTCATATACTCGTGCATTATTTTGCAAACTCTTTGGTTTCAAACGGCCAAACAGACCTGAATTTCAGCATCTTGCTTTTCCTAACATGTATATTTATAAAACCCCTTAAGCATGGTAATTGAGTTGTGCTGGCCCATACAAACCGGCCCTCTTAGTCTTGGGTTTGAGCTTGGCACGGGGGTTCTGGCCTGATGAATTGTAGTTGGAGCAAGAGTGATAGGATTTAAGTGACGAACTTTCAAGAAATTTAACTTTGAAAAGAAACTCTTTGTAGTACGGGAGAAGTCAGGGAATCGTTTGACTAAAAATCTTGCCGGCAACATAAAAAACACGCTATAAAGCATTGGCGGGACTTATTTTCCACATTAGGTTGACCCACCCATCATCTCCTTATTTGCGTTTTTGCTTTATTTCCTTTTCATTACAGGTGAGAAGTAACCCTCGTGGTAAAATTAACAAACAGGGAAGCTAATAAGGATTTAGTATTTAAGTCAGTGGAAAATCACCAAAAAAATAAACGAGAAATAATGAAGAATTCAAAGATTTATGTGAGTCAATCCGAGTATTGGGATCTATATCTACGGGAATAGCTAGTAATAAAAAATTTCTATAATTGGAGAATCGGAATTACAATCACTCAATATACTTAAGTGTTTTCCATGTCTCAACTAAACCCGAACCCAAGGTTTTAACAATTTGGATGTAAAAAAATCACAACACAAATTACACGCTTTGCCCGCGAACAAATAGGAGCTCTCTTTGAAATGGCCAAAAATCAAGGACCATGTCCATTCTTGATTTCCTTTCTTTGTGGCACGGCTTTCCAGGAAGTCATTGGGCAGCTGTCAAATCCTCCATTTTGACGTAAGTGTGTGCGTGTACCCTTTCTTTGGTTCGGCCAATCTACAATACTTTTAAAGTCCAACCCTTTGTTTGGGTTAAACTTGCATATTGGGTCGGGTTTTGCCGTGTAAAAAGGTGTCTTTTGATCAATGGAAATGCATATGCTTTTGAAGGTCTTCATTTCTTCTTTAATTCAATCTGGAAGAGACTTTGCTTGCACCTTGTTAGGACATAGAACCCACTCACAATGGAAAAGCATATGGCGATTATGTTCCTATTTTTCTATGCCCAGCTCCCATTATGGCCAAGTCCAACGATGCAAACCAACCAGACGGATCGGCTCGCTTTAATCTACTTCAGACACATGTTGATGAGGATCTACTTGGAGCTTTGAGCTCGTGAAATGACTATTTTATCACTCCCCTTGGCAAGGTGTGATATGTGGTGGATGACATCCCAAAAGAGTCGTGTCCCTCAATCTGATGTCAAAGGGCTTGGGGCGTCTTCTATCACCTCATGTCGAAAACCTCTCTTTCTTGAGAAGCCTCTTTCTACAAAATAATAGCTTTCGTGGTGAAATTCCACAAAGCTCTCTTTGAAATGGCCAAAATCAAGGACCACGTCCATTCTTGGTTTCCTTTCTTCGCGGCACGGCTTTCCAGGAAGTCATTGGGCAGCTGTCAAATCCTCCATTTTGACGTAAGTGTGTGCGTGTGCCCTTTCTTTAGTTCGGCCAATCTACAATACTTTTAAAGTCCAACCCTTTGTTTGGGTTAAACTTGCTTATTGGGTCGGGTTTTGCCGTGTAAAAAGGTGTCTTTTGATCAATGGAAATGCATATGCTTTTGAAGGTCTTCATTTCTTCTTTAATTCAATCTAGAAGAGACTTTTCTTGCTGCTTGTTAGGACATAGAACCCACTCACAATGGAAAAGCATATGGCAATTATGTTCCTATTTTTCTATGCCCAACTCCCATTATGGACGAGTCCAACAATGCAAACCAACCAGACGGATCGGCTCGCTTTGATCTACTTCAAACACAGTGTGGATGAGGATCCGCTTGGAGCTTTGAGCTCGTGGAATTACTCTTTTCATCACTGTGAGTGGCAAGGTGTGATATGTGGTGGACGGCATCTTGAAAGAGTCGTGTCCCTCAATCTGATGTCGAAAGGCTTGGGAGGTCTTCTATCACCTTATGTCGGAAACCTCTCTTTCTTGAGAAGCCTTGTTCTACAGAATAATAGCTTTCGCGGTGAAATTCCACAAAGCATTGGCCACTTGTTTCGCCTTCGTCATCTTGTCCTTAGTAACAACTCTTTCGGTGGACAAATGCCCGCCAATCTTTCTTGGTGCTCAAACCTTGAGATTTTAAATCTCATCGATAACCAACTTGTAGGCAAAATTCCTGATGAGCTCGGCTCTTTGTCAAAGCTTCAAGCTTTAGGTTTGGCTATAAATAGTCTTGTAGGATCTATTCCTCATTCTATTGGAAATCTCTCCCAACTTTACAAGCTTTCACTCACAAAAAATGGGTTGCAAGGAGAGATTCCCAAGACATTGTCCAAGCTTCATGGTTTGAGTTTTGTTCAATTGGCATATAACCAACTCACCGGCGAGATCCCTCCGACAATCTTCAACATGTCCGGCATTTTCTATTTCCGCGTCAGTAACAATCAATTGAGAGGGAGCATTCCTCCTTATATTGGTGATACTCTTCCTTCTCTCTTTTTTCTTGATTTTCATAGTAATTTATTTACTGGGGTTATACCTCCATCCTTATCGAATGCCTCTAGCCTTCAGTACATCTTCTATGACATTAACAGTTTTCACGGACCGATGCCCCCAAATCTTGGAAGGCTGAAAGCTCTTAGAGCAATATCCCTTACTTCTAACGAGTTGCGAGATGACTTCAGTTTCATTACCCCATTGACTAATTGTTCAAGGTTGGAAGTTATTCAATTGGACCTCAATTTTCTTGAAGGTCTATTGCCCGATTCCATTGGCAATCTTTCCAATAGCGTTAGGATAATTTCTATGTCATCCAACACAATGTACGGAACCATTCCTCCAGGTATTGGCAATCTCTTCAACTTGTCCTATCTCAACTTATCAAACAATTCGCTTGGTGGTCGTGTTCCTTCTTGTATTGGAGCACTCCATAAAATGCACGAATTGTACTTAAGTGGAAACATGCTAACGGGAGAGATTCCATCATCAATCGGCAATTTGACTTTATTGAATCGCTTTTACTTGCCGTTCAACGACTTCTACGGGGAAATACCGCAGAGTCTTGGTAACTGTAGGCGGCTAATCGAGCTTGAGCTTTCCAATAATAATCTAAGTGGTTCAATCCCAGGGGAGGTTCTTGGCCTTTTTACCATTTCGATTATCTTCAGCTTGGCACATAACCAGTTGAGCGGATCTCTCCCATCTCAAGTTGGGTCCTTGATCAATCTTGGTAAACTAGATCTATCTTACAATAAGCTGATGGGACCAATTCCTAGCTCCATCGGAAAGTGCTTAGTATTGGGGCGGCTTAGCTTAGCATTCAATTCCTTTCATGGCGAAATTCCTCTGGCTTTAAGCACATTACGAGGCTTACAAGAGTTGGATGTTTCCCATAACAACTTATCTGGTGAAATCCCGAGCTTTCTCGCTCAACTTACAAATCTAAAGTACTTGAATCTATCTTCAAACAAGCTTGAAGGAGAAGTTCCAAAGCAAGGAGTATTTCTCAATGCTAGTGCAATGTCCGTATTTGAGAATAGGAATCTCTGTGGAGGTATTGCAGAACTAAACCTTCCTTCTTGCAAATCGAATACCTCTAAACCATTATGGACCAACAAAATTAGAGTAATCGCCATAGTGACGACCATCTTGTCATGCTTCATTCTATGTCTTTGCCTGCTTATCTTTTGGTATCGGAGAAAGAAGTTGAAAAAGAATACCTCTTCGATTGAATTTCCGTTTAAACACAAATTTCCGATGGTCTCTTATAGGGAGCTTCTTAGAGCCTCAGACGGATTCTCTGAGTGCAATGTAATCGGTAAAGGGAGATATGGTACAGTCTATAAAGCAACCACACAGGAAGGCGGCTTGGTGGCGGTTAAAGTGCTCAACTTGGGCCATAGAGGTGCTTCGAAGAGCTTTGTCTCGGAGTGTCGAACCTTAGGGGCTATACGACACCGACATCTCATGAAAATAGTGAACGTTTGTTCAAGCATGGACTATCACGGCAATGATTTCAAAGCTCTATTGTACGAATACATGGCTAATGGGAGTTTAGAGAATTGGATACACCAAGGAAACGAAGAGAACGTTGAGCATGAACATGAACATGGAAAGCCAAGGCATTTGGGACTAATGAAAAGGTTAGACATTGCCATTGACATAGCTTCCGCAATTGAATATCTTCATGAGGCTTGTAGCCCAAAGATTGTACATGGAGATCTGAAGCCAAGTAATGTCCTTCTGGACAACGAGATGATGGGACGAGTTGGGGATTTTGGGCTGGCAACAATTATCTCCCCTAAGAAAATAGATGCCATGGACATTGATGACAGCAGTAACTCACTGGTAGTGAGGGGTTCCGTAGGTTATGTCCCTCCTGGTAAGAAAATTTTCTCATTAGTTGTATAAGTTTTATTTGTGTTCGCTTTTAGATAAAATATTTATTTTCATTGTATATTGCTTGATGTACACTATTTTAGAGTATGGCATGGGGGATATGGTATCCACACAAGGCGATATGTATAGCTACGGTATTCTTTTATTGGAAATGTTAACTGGGAGGAGACCCACAGAAGAGATTTTCAAGGACCATTTAAACCTCCACAGCTTTGTCAAGGTGGCTATGCCAGATCGAGTGACTGAGATCGCAGACTTGGCCATTTTTAACGGAGAAAGTGAGAACAACATTGAGAGGATGAGAGGATGCGTTGCCTCCGTCCTAAGGATTGGAGTTGCGTGCTCGATGGAGTTACCGCAGGATCGGATGGATGTGGCCGAAGCCCTCAAGGAACTGCATAAGATTCGGGCTAGGTATGGATCCAAGTAGGAGCTTGGTTGAAGGAAGTTTAGCTCCCAAACACCTGGACTAAACTTTGTCTTAGGATTAATTTTGCTCTTCGAACAAGAAAAATTTGGATGGTTCTATTCTTCATCTTGGTTGTAATCTTTTTCACTGGGCCCAAAGCCGAACTCATATACTAGTCAAATGTATGTAATCCATCTCCATCTCCATTCCCCCTCCCCTCTTTATGATCTCCCTATTTTTTTTCATATGAATTTTCTATTTCTAATTTTTCCTTGGATAGTCCATCTCTAATAATTTTCTTTAGATGCAAAATTTAAATATATACTTATAAATTATTAGATGCAAAATTTAAATATATACTTATAGATTTATAAATGTAGAAAAATATAAAGTAGAGGTGTATCTTATAAAAGTTTATAAATTATGTCAATGCCAATGAATTTTTAAATGATAATTAATATTGTGGATTAATAGGAGAAGTAAAAGTAAAGTCAAATAAGATTATTAAATTTCGCCAAGGTTGATTTTAGGTGGAGGCCTTTTTTTTTTTTTTTTTTTGGCAAGGTCATACACTTAGATGTTAGAAATCTGAGAATTCAATTTGATAATTTAAATGAGTCGAAGAACTACAAGTGAGATTATTAATTGATGTAATACCATGAAAAATCCCAAGTTGGTTCGCCTACGCCAAATTTATCCAAACTAATTTTTTTACCACAAAAAACTTCGAACTATACACCTGTAACAAATTTATTCTCCGTTAGTATCCGTGTTAAATTGCTAAGTTGAATAACATGTGGCAATAGACACTTGTACCAATTTGGGATTTTACCATTCATTTGTCACATGAATATCAATTTGTGGCTTTTGGTGATAGTAATCCAATTTAACAGAAATTAATGGAGAATAAATTTATCACAAATATATTAATTTGAGGTTTTGGTGATTTATTATAAATGTATTCTGGATATTTAACCCTAAATTTTATTATTGCTTTTTTATAACACATCAACGTCTAGAAGAGCTTTTCAGTTTCTCTTTGTCCCTACGCGTCTCTATCTGTCTCTTTCGCCCTCGCTGTTGCGGTTCTTATAACTCTTGCCTTCGCCTTCGAAGCAGTTGCCATATTTATGCTGAGTGCTGAATTCTCCTCGCAACTTTTGCTTTTTCACCAAATTTTCCTCGGATTTTGTCGGACCAGTTTTGCAGTGAACGACAGCCGAGGTCCCCCAAAAAAATGGTTTTACGATGTCATCAAATCGGTTCCGTGATAGAATAAAATTGACTATTTTGGATCAATAGGACTTAAGGTACAAACTTTGTGGAGCAAAAATTGATGTGACTTTGTAAAATTCATCAATATTAATGGAAATCTGATATCTCGTTATCTAATCCATCGTTACTATTTGGAAGATTAGGTTTGATAAAAAATTCAAGTTAGAAGTTTCAAGAAAAAGGGAAAACGTGAGTCCTTAGGTACCAGTCTGTTCTATAACAGGCAGGTCTAATCACCAGTTTTGAGCTCCTAGAATCCGTCACGGGCACAAAAGGGGTCTCATCTCCACTTCAGAATTTAGATCTCTCGCCAATTCGCCAGGCACGTCCTTGGAATCAAGTGGCATTTGTCTAAGGTTTTCACTGTACACTCCTATCAGTTATATTATGTCGCGTCGACCGTGTCTCGGGTGAAAAAATCTTGGGTCGGCCTCTAGAAACACGGCCAGTTTTAGGGGGACGAGGGACCGTCCTCCTCGATACTGCCCGTTCCCAGATACTTCTGACGGTTTCCCACTAGGAATCTGAGACGTAAATACTACATGCATGGATTTACATGAGGTCAATCATTGACCCACCCACGACAACGAACCGTATATTATTTACATTCTACAAATATATTCACAAAAATACAAAGTAAATGAAGAGACAAATTTCCAGTACGACGCGCGACAGTTTGGCGTCTCCTCGAAGCTTCGTCTCCCACCCAGCTTCGATGTGAAAGCAGGAAAATCCTCCTCCTTTTTTTTTTCCACGCGGTTGGGGACGCTTCATGTCGTTGATTATTTTGATAGTTTGCTTGATAAATGATTCTTTTGGCCACAATTTGATAAAGGATTTTCTTTATGATTAATACCACAACAAACATCAAATTGATACTCATATGTAAATTTACCCCAAATTTATTTTTAATTATAAAAACCCAAAATCAGTGCACATATGATAAATTTATCTCAAATTAATTTTTGACCAAAAAAATCTTAAATTGATAGATTTGTGATAAATTTTATCTCCATTAGTTTACCACAAAAGACCACAAATCAAATTGGTACATTTGTTAACTGACATGTCATCCAACTCAATAACTTAACGGTGAGATTTAACGGAAACTAATGAAGGGTAAGTTTATCATAGGTGTATCAATTTGAGATTTTTTAAAGTAAAAAAAAATTGTTTAAAATCAATTTGTATCAGTTTAGAGTTTTTTGTGATATTAATCATTTTCTTTGTTAGCCAGCAACGTTTGTTAAATGATTCAAGACTACAGTTTCAAATCTTCCATGGATCCTCGATGGGAATTTGGAAGATGACGTGCTTTCACCGTTTCATGCAAAATATTCTAATTAACGGTGCTTTTTATTAAAATTGCTAGTAATATGTGGATTTTTCTTTTTCAATTCTGTTCAAAAAAGATATAAAGTTCTACGCAGTAAGAATGCACTCCCCATTTTTGAAGTTGGACCAAAAAAAGTCGTGGTTTATTTATGAGTAACGTTAATAAGTATACTAAAATCGATATTAAGTAATATGGCCAAATCATAGTTTAATATTTAGCCATTGCATAAGTTGATTTATGGACATAAATATTGTACAAGCGTGGAAATCTAGATAATTCTCATTTTCTTTTAATTTTTTTTTTGGAAAAATAAATCTTCCAAATCTCTTTAGCCTAATATTCTAGAGAGTCTCGTACTTTCCAATTATCATTAAAAATGTCGCGAACTTCCAATTTTATCATGTGGAATATAATCTCTCATTTTTGTATTAAAATGTCATGAAATCTCAGTTTTCTTGCAGATTGTCATGAACTTTCAATTTTATCAAGTTAATTTAGATATCACAGGAAGATGTCCATATCTACAGTTGATGAGTGAGTACAGTAGATCAATTCGCATCCGAAGACTTTAGATGCAAACCCCTCAAACTAACACTTATAAAACTAGTATTTATTATTTAGACGAAGACATGCAAGAAGAAAAAATTTGGCAGAGTTTATGGGTATAACTTACCATGTCTTTTACCATAACAAAAGAAAATGCCACCATACCTACAAAATGGCACTATATATCATATAACAGTTTCGTTGCTCTTTGATGTTTTTAAGAATAAAGTAGGAGCAACAGAGAGAAGACACTTTAATTTCCTTCTGGGATTTTAAGGAGAAACCAAGAGCTAGAGCAAAGAGGAACTCCTTTGCATTGTGCTCACGTACAAAATGGAAAAAAAAAAAGTAGAAGAATACACGCATTAGTGATAAAATTTTGTGGCAAAAGTGATCATTGATAAAATAATAAGAATAATATTTTCAGGCAAGCCAAATGTCATTTTAGCATATTCGTCAGTGGAGAAGATTCTATATCTTCACGAATATGATTCTATATACTATTTAATTATCATTTATATTAGCGACGACTTAAAGTGCAAATGGACCATCACCACAAAACTTGATTAAGAGGAGAGTGACTAGATACATTCCAATCAATGGTCGGCACAACTATCTAGGTGCACTCCACGCCGATTTAGGTCCGCTATTATGTAGGACTGAGGATGGTCGATACTTGACACCTAGAAGTTTGATGAGTTCTTAAACATTTTAAGCATTTTGTCAACCAGAATATATACATATCGAAATGTAGGAACATGCAGCCGCGGAGTCTATTTTGACTTGGGTTTATACCACTAAAAGCTTTAAATTATGGCCACTATGATATTAATATCTCAAATTTTTTCCTACGTTACTAGAAATATTAAAGTATATCTACCATGACGTCAATATTTCCTGGGGTTGTGCCACCCGCTAGCAATAATGGGCTGTACCAATGTTCAATCTCTAGCCTAGGTTCATTTTTTTAGTTTTATTTTTATTTTTAAGGAGCAATTGAAATGTAATAGGACCAAGAGCGATAGGATTAACGTGACGAATGTTCATAGATCTAACTATGAAAATAAAAATCCTTGGAGCATGATAAAAGAAGGGGTCAAGGAGCAATAATGAATAATTTATTGCCACCGTGAGGCATTGTCATGATTTTTTCCTTGGAGGCATCTTTTGATTAAAATCCTCCGACAACATAAAGGCACACGCTGAAAAGCATTGGCGGGTCTTCTTTTCCACATTGGGATGACCCACCTTCTTTTTCGTTGCTTTTTTGCTTTATTTCCTTTTCATCATCACTTTGCTTCTTTAGAAAGTTTTCCCCAGATTCCCTCGGGCCACATTCACCGTGAACAAAGGTCGATGTCCACAAGAAAAGTTTTTATTATGCTACTAGTCAACAAGCCGGTATACCCTTATCACATAAAAAATAGAAGGTGAGAAGTTTGATTTTCCATCTTCTCGGGAGTTAAGAGTGAGAATATTTAGTTTTAGAAGTGGGGTTTAACTTCCACGCTCTGCTAAGAGGTCGGACAAAAAATTAAGAGTGAATTAAGAGTTAAGGTAAAACAGATGAAAAAAAAATCAAGCTAGTGGGGTTTATTATTTTTATACTTTGCTTGATAAATGATTCCTTAAGCCACCATTTTATAAATGATCACCTGCTTTGACCGTTTTATGTAAGAGATTCTAATTAATGAAGCTATTTATATGATTGCTAGCAATATTTGGATTTTTTTATTATGTTAAAAAAGATGTAAATTTTCACTCAATAAGCATGTGCTCCATTATTTGAAGTTTGACAAAATAATGTCATGATTATTGACGAGTAATGAAAATAAGTACACTAAAATTTATTTATTAAGCGATATGATCAAATCAAAATTTAATATCTAACCAGTGAATAAATTTATGAATGTATATTGGAAATCTAGAAAATTCTCATTTTCTTTTAAAAGTTATTTTTGGAAAAGTAAACCTTCCAAATCTCTTTAGCCTTTCCACTTGTTATTAAACATGTGATGAACTTTCAACGTTATTTCATTTTATTTTATTTTATTTTTGTTTTAAAATGTCACGGAATCTTAATTTTCTTGAAAAGTGTCTGAACTTTCAACTTTATCAAATTAATTTAGATATTGCAGGAGGATGTCCATATCGTATATAGGATAAGTGAGTACAGTAGATCAATTCAGATCCAAAAACTTTAGATGCAAAAATTTTCCCCTCAAACTTAGATTTATAAAACTACTGTTTTATGATTTAGGCCAAGACTTGCACGAAAATACGTTTTGGCAGCATTTATGGGGATAGCTTATCATGTCTTTTACCATAACAAAAGAAAATCATACCATGTCAACAAAATGTCACTATATAATTACTTTCGTTGCCTTTTGATGTTTTTAAGAATAAAGTAGGAGCGAAAGAGAGGAGACACTTTGATTTCCTTCTGCGATTTGAAGAAAAAACTAAGGGACGAACTAGAGCAAAGAAGAACTTCTTTGCATTGTGCACGGGTACAAAATGAAAAAAGAAAAAGAAAAAAGAGAATACATGTATATACATGATCCTTGACACGCACTAGCGACATAATATTGTGGCATAATTGATCGTCAACAAAATAGTACTTATAATAATTTTCAGGCAAGCCAAACGCTTTTTATAACATTGCTTAGTGGAGAAGATTTTATTTATCTACGTACTATTTATCAAAATTTGTATTAGCGGTGGCCTGAAGTGCAAATGTACCATCATAAAATTGACTTAGATTAGAAAAGTAGACATAAAATTGACTTATAATAAGTGCTCGCTGATAATACAATACTTCAGTAGGAAATGAAATTTATCCATTGGATACTGCAATATTTAACAGCTCAAAAGTGATGGGGCTAAATTCCTGAATGGGATCAATACCTTAAATATATTCAACGAAACACCTTTTTTCCAATTGAGAAGATGAAAGAAAAGATGCATAGCACCATCAATTGTCATTATCCGATAAGGTGCTTCGCGAAGTTGAGGATGAAGAAATGGTTTCGGGATCGTGAAATAAGCTTGAGATCCTCTATATGAAGAAATCTCTTACGACAAGATTATTTTTTAAACAACATCTTTCCACACTAAAGATGCAAGAAGTACTCCTATCCACAAACATCTAGATAAATTCAATAAAATCATTATGAATATGAAAAATCTAGATTTGAAGTTAGAAAATGAAGATTAGGTCCCAATTGTTTTATGTTCACTGCCGAGCTTGTATGAGCATTTTGTGAATTCAATGTTGTATGGAAGGGTATCCATAACTCTTGAGGACGTGAAAGCCTTGTTGAATTTTGTGGAGATGCATACAAAATTGAATGGGAGTAGTAGTGGTGAGAATGCCGATGGCTTAGCTGTCAGGGGAAGGTCGAATCATCGCGATAGACGTAGTAATAGGGCGTTCGAAATTTAAATTAGGCAAAGATAAGAGTAAAGTTGAGTGTTACTATTCCTAGAAATTTGGACACTACAAAAGTGAGTGTCCAGTGCTCAAAACTAAGGGGAAGAAGTTGATGGAGAATTTCAATTCAGCTAGTCTAATGAAAAATAACGAGTTTGCTAATGCAAACAATGTTCTTTCTTTTTTGTCTTCAGATTGTCATGTTGATGATGAATGTATTTTGGATTTAGCATGTTCATACCACATGTGTCCACATAGAAATTGGTTCCACCCATATGAGAAAATCAATGGTGATTTAGTTTTGATGGGTAACAATGCAATTTGCAAGATTGTAGGCATTGGTACGGTACAAATTAAATGCCACGACAATGTAGTAAAACTTTGAAAACCGTTAGGCACATCCTAGATTTGAAGAAAAACCTTATTTCATTTAGCACTTTAGACTCCATTGGACGCATGTACACAGGTGGAGGTGGAGTTTTGAAAATTTCAAGAGGCTCCTTGATTGTGATGAGAGGTAACATAAAGAAAAATCTTTACATTCTATAGGGAGTATCGTTGTGGGTTCTTTAAATATATCATCATCTTCAAATTCTGAAAAATCAATGTTGTGGCATATGCGGTTGGGCCACATGAGCGAAAGAGGAATGATTATCTTAAGTAAATGCGGTTTACTTTGTGAGGATCATACGGTCACACTTGACTTTTGCAAACATTGTGCTTTCGGAAAATAGCGTAGAGTTAGTTTCAGTAATAAGGAGCAATCAACGAAGAGTATAGTTGACTATATTCACTCCGATTTATGGGCACCGGCATAGGTAACATCAAATGATGGTGCAGTTTATCTTCTAACATTTATTGATGATTTTTCTAGGAAAGTCTGGGTTTATTTCTTGAAAGGTAAAAGTGACATTTTTTATATGTTCAAGAAGTGGAAGATGTTAATAGAAAATCAAACTGGAAGAAGATAAAGCATCTCAGAACGGACAATAGTCTTGAGTTTTGTGGATGTGATTTCAACAAGTATTGTGAAGATTCGGGGATTGTGCGACATTGAACAATCAGATACACCTCAACAAAATGTGGTGGCAGACCGCATGAACCGGACACTTTGAGAGAGAGCTAGGTATATGCTCTCTAATGCTGGACTTGGGAAAGATTTTTGGGCTGAAGCTATGAACACGGCATGTTATTTAGTGAATCGTTCTCTTTCAACCGCAATTGCATGTACGACTCCTAATGAGATGCGGTCAGCTAAACCTTATGATTATTATAATTTATAAATATTTGAATGTCCTGCTTATTATCATGTAAAAGAGGGTAAGCTTGAACCTAGGGCCAAGAAGTGTATTTTCGTTGGTTATGCAAACAAGGTTAAAGGATATAGATTATGGATGTCCTACTTATTATCAATAAAGTGTTCTCTAAAATTGTGAAATTGTCACGCCCTAAACCTCGAGTGCACGCACATCCCTCGGTGATCGATCAAATTGCGACGTTCTCAAGACGCGTCGCCAACCCATTCATTTTATTGTACAAGCGGAAGCGAATTAAACAATCTCTAGACAACAAACAAACATGTGATAGAAAAGCAGGACAATCAATTTAAACAAAACATATTTTATAAACAAACCGGGTTAGCCTTACAAAGTTATATACAGGAGGTCAAGATCCAAAAAGTATACTAAGCTAACCCTATCCCGAACCCTCCTACTTGGGATCCGGGTCCACTACGACATCATCAGGGATATCGAGGTCTAGCGGGTCAACTACCTCCTCTACTACGGGCTCCTGCTCATCCTCGGGCAATTGGTTCTCCACGATATTTGCAATAATATCGGCGTCCATGACAGGATCGAGTACCACCTCACCCTCACTCTCGATGGCAGGTCCATCGAAACCATCCACGAGACCTTCCTAGACCCCGTCAGGCCCGTGACGAAACCACGTTTTGAATCGATGAGTACCAACTGAGGTTGGCCCTCATCGACCTAGATCGTGGTCACGACGAGCTCGTGGGTCCAAGGATTCCCGGGGATAGAGAAGATGGTACGCTTAGTATCGGCCTCTCACGACCACCCAAAACAAACTGGGCGCACCTCCATCTAAGACCTAAAAATTGTTAACCACGACGAGGTGAGACAATGTCTCAACGAGTCTACACCTAAACCCCGATTAGGAAGGTAATACACCTAGAGGCAACCTAAGCACACATCAAATGAGACTTACCTCGCCTTAGCACCTCCTTGCATATTAGTACCATTCATATAACATATGCCTACAGTAAATGTATTCGATAATTGAAACACTTCACTTTCCACATATCAATCAATCATAGGGGTCTCGATTATAAGGCCAAATCATTATGACACGTCCCATTCCGTGCCACACAATTTTGTCCCATAATCAGGCGCGGTCAAATCACTCATTCAAGCTCCAATTAGTTACGACCCAACGGCCACGGCCAACTCAACAATCAGCGATCATTCGGCATAACCGGGCGTCGTATCGCCCCATTGAGCACAGCAAAGTCTACATCTAGACGGCATTCCCCAAGGTGCATCGTCCAACGCAAAAGCTTGTGACGAGTTCTCATAACGATCACATGCATATCCAATCTCGGCCAAGGATATCGTGCTTTGCATTCAAATGCCTTAATTTAAATAATGTGTTTGGCCTATTTTCTTCATATTAAAAACACCCGGTAAAATAATTGTGCGTGGGAACACGATCAGATTGAACCATAAAATGCGATATCCTCACTTTTAAAAATCCCATGATTTTATATAGTACTTAAAAACATTTTTGGCGTCAGAAACTGACATCCGATATTTTTTTAATTAAATACCAAAAGTCCATATTTTTGAAATAAAAAATAAAAAATTATCAATCATCAATCAATTGCATAAATTAGCACTGAATTGCACAAACCAATTGCACCACGACGATTAGCGCGAAATTCTAACAACGGCTATCTCGCTATAATTTCCACTAATTAATAAATAATTAAATAAATTACTAATTAAATTAACATAAGCTAACCTAACCATCATAATTGCACTAATTAAATCAACCTAACTAAGCTTGCTACATAACCTAACAAGCTAACTAATCTAACTAACAACCTAACTACTAACTAACCTAACTAAATAATTCTAATCAATCTAGTTACAAGAACTAATCTCACTAATCCTACTTAACTTAACTAAGCCACTAATTAGCCCACTAATCCATCTATAGGTGTAATTAGCATCCTAATTAGGGATTAGGAGATAAACTCATCGGTTTAGCGCAAAAACTAGTTCACGGCGACGGCGACGTGAAGGCGATCAAGACTCAGGCCTACGAAGATGCCAAGGGAGGTCTTGACCGGGCTGAAAACAGCCACAAGGCCCACGGCTTAGGCTAACCTTCTGTTTTGTGGGCTGAACCGAGAGGCCAGTTGGAAGGCTTGGCTGGCGTGGGAACAGGTAAGGTGAGCTGGTGGAGCTACTGGCAAGCTGGACGGCGTCGTTGGCTCGGCAAACACGAGCAGGGACAGCTCAGGGACGGCGGGGACGTGAGCGAGAGGCAGAGTAGGCAGGCGAATGCTAGCTCGGGGATGGCTCACGGGCATGCGAATGGCGACACCGGTGGGCTGCTGGACTGAAGACGGTGGCTTGCGAGGCTAGTGGCTGATTCGATGGAGCAAGTTGTAGCCCAACAATGGCAGAGGAAGAAGAAGAAAGGAAAAGGCAGTAGCAATGGGGCTTCTATTGGGCTGGTCGAAAATCTAGGGAGAAGAAGAGGGAGAGAGGGGACCAAGGGGGGACAAAGGGCCTCAAAAAGTACACCTTAATATCTCAAACACTTGAGTGAAGCCCCACAAGTCCACAGCCCTTATCCAGCAGCCATTTTCCCTCCCAATCTTCCCAAGCAAGCCAAGTTGATGGCCAAATGTTGAAGCCCCCCTAGCCTATGAATTCCAAGCATTCCCTCACCAATTTAACTCAATTTCACACCAATCAACCTCCAATTTATGGCCAAAATGCTGAGGAGGAAGCCCAAACGAATTTCCACCATTTCCATCACCAACTAGTCCCTTTTGAATGCCAAAAATCCACACTAAAATGGCCCTCGGAATATCCTGGTTTTAATTCATCCAATTTTGATTTTTTGTCGAAAATCCGGGCTCGCTGAAAATTCTTCAAAGGATGAGTCGACGTCCTAAAAATAGATCGTGACACCCTGAAACTTTCGATTCCTAAAACTGAGTTCAATTTTGTGGTTAATTTCAACTGCACGCAATTTTAGCGTGACCTAACCTACCGGGTGGCTTTTAGAAATTTTTAACGCGTTTAACTCGTTGTCGATTATTTTCGATCCACTTGTGCATATTCAACATATCGGCAACTCTCGGTTGTTGTAAAAATCTCAAGGTTTCAATTACTGGCACCGAGTACATAATCGGTAGAAAAATCATTTTAGTGCCATTCGACGCAAATTTTGTAATTAGGTGGAATCACCCATACTTTAATTACATGCCTCTGTCAAATCGACCTATCTCCGGTCTCTAATCGATTTTAACGATGCCGTATTGACCCTTGTAGATTAGCATGGTCGAGAAGTTGATTTTTGATCAAATTCTCAAGTCAGTCGTGTTTATATTCCTTAACGAACTCATCAAATAGATTATCTCGTGAGTGATCAACTTAGAGAAAAAGACTATAAGCATGTCGATGAAATGCCAAATTCACATTATCGAGATATGATCAAAAATCAAGATGTCACAACTCTTCCCCTCTTATAAAAATTTCGTCCTCAAAATTTAAACCATTACAAATCTTATTAAAAAATGTGGGGGTATTGTCATCTCATTGAGTCTTCGCTTTCCCACGTTGCTCCTTCTGTTCCTTGGTGTTGACAGACCACTTTGACTAACAATATCGTCTTGGTACGCAGCACTTGCTCCTTTCAATCCACAATATGAACTAGTCTTTCCACGTACAACACTTTGTCGTTCACGTCTAATTCTTCAAAATTTAGCACGTGGGTTTGGTCAGGTTCATATTTTCTCAACATCGACACATGGAATATGTCATGCACCTAAGTCAGTCTCAGCGGCAAAGCAAGTTGATACACCAAAGTCCCTATTCTCTCTAGAATCTCAAAGAGACCAACGTACCTCAGGCTCAACTTCCCTTTCTTGCCGAAGCGCGAAGTACCCCTCATCGGTGACACCTTCAGAAAGACGTGTTCACCAACTTGGAATTTCAATGGTCTTCGACGCTTATCTACATAACTTTTTAGAGGACTCTGAGCGGTCTTTAGACTCTCCTGGATAACTGCAACCGCATCCATTGATTGCTGAACTAACTCTAGGCTAGTAATCTTCCACTCTCTACCTTCATCCTAACAAACTGGAGTTCTGCACGCTCTGCCATAGACCGCTTCAAACGGTGCCATCTGAATACTCTGCTGATAACTATTATTGTAGGCGAACTCGAATAGATGAAGCCGTTTCTCCCAGCTTCCCTTAAAATCCAACACGAAAGCTCGCAGCATGTCCTCAAGGGTTTGAATTATCCTCTCAGACTGGTCATCCGTCTGCGGATGATAGGCCGTACTATACTCAGCTTTATTCCTAAGGCAGTCTGTAGACTTTTCCAGATGGCTGTTGTAAACTTCTGGTCTCGATCTAACATAATCGTCACTAGTACTCCATGCAGTTGAACTATCTTGCACATGTACAACTCAGCATACCTATCCCGTGCATAGTCCTTTCGTACGGCAATAAAGTGAGCCGACTTCGTCAATTTGTCAACCACAACCCATATGGAATCATTCCCTCGCTGACTCCTTGGTAAGCCCATCACAAAGTCCATTATGATGTGTTCCTACTTCCACTCGGAAATCTCGAAAGGTTATAGAAGTCCTCCCGGCTTACAATGCTGTGATTTCACTTGCTGACACGTCATACACTTGGCAACATACTTGGCAATATCCGCCTTCATACCAGTCCACCAATAGTGTTGACGCAAATTCTGATACATTTTCGTAACTACCAAGATGAATACCGTAACTTCTCCTTGAGCTTTGCATCCTCAGGTATACACAATCGTCTACGAAACTTTAATGTTCCGTATTTAGAAATCTGGAAATAAGGCTTTCTCTTATCTGTATCCTCTTGCAAAATCTTATAGATCTCCAAATCTGTCAACTGCAACGTCTTAATTCTGATATGCACTTCTGGTTCAATTCTGATGGTGGCCATAAGATTTAAAATGTGGCCTACCTCAAATTTGAAAACCAAATCTCAGGCTCCTTCAAGTAAGATCCACTCCTGAATCACCATCTACGCAATCGAAGACTTCCGACTCAACATATCTGCAACCTTATTAGCTTTTCCAGGATGATACGGGATGTTGCAATCATAATCCTTGAGGAGTTTCATCCAACGACGCTATCTCATATTCAACTCCTTCTGAGAGAATAAATACTTAAGACTCTGATGTTCTGTAAAGTTCTGAAATCTTTCTCTACACAAGTAGTGTCTCCAAATCTTCAAAGCAAAGATAATCGTTGCAAGTACTAAGTCATGCGTTGGGTAATTCAACTAATGAGGTCTCAATTGACGGGACACGTATGCAATGACTTTGCCATGTTGCATTAACACGCAACCTAGCCTTCTAAATGACGCATCCCTATAGATCCCGTATCCTCTAGGTCTAGACAGAATTGTCAGCACTGGTGCGGTAGTCAGCTTCTGCTTAAGCTCTTGGAAACTACGCTCCCACTTATCTGTCCATACAAACTTTTCTTAGTTCTTTAGCAGTCGCGTCATTGACATGGCTATCGCTGAAAATCCTTCCACGAACCGTTTGTAGTAACTTGCCAATCCCAAGAAGCTTCTAATGTCTGTCATTATCGTCGGTCTAAGCTAGTTGATCATGGCTTCGATCTTGGTCTAGTCAACAGAAATTCCTTCACCAAAAATCATGTGACCTAGGAAAGCTACAGAGTCAACCAAAACTCACACTTACTAAACTTGGCGTATAGTCCATGAATTTGCAAAGTCTGAAGCACTATCCTCAACTATCTTTTGTGCTCCTTTGGACTCCTCGAGTACACTAGGATGTCCTCAATGAACACGATCATAAACTGATCCAGGTACTCATTGAATACACGATTCATCAAATCCATGAAAGCAGTCGGGGGGTTGGTCAAAACAAACGGCATTATAGTAAACTCATAATGACCGTAACGTGTATGAAATGCCGTCTTCAGTATATCTTCCTTCCTGATCCTCAGCTGATGGTACCCTGTCCTCAGGTTGATCTTAGAAAATATCGACTATGATAGCCTAATTTTTGATTCTGTCTTCAATTAAATGAGTTGGGCTTTTCATTGACGCGCCTATAGTCTTTTTCTCTAAGCTAATCACTCGTGAGATAACTAATATATCTGGTGAAGTTGTTAAGGAATCTAAATGTGACTGATTTGAGAATTCAACTAGAAATCAACTGCTCAACCGTGCTAAACTGTAAGGGTAAATACGGCACTGCCAAAAATTGATTAAAGACCAGTGATAGGTCAGTTGGACAGAGGCATGTAATTAAAATGTGGGTCATTCCACCTAATAGCAAAATTTTCATCGAACGACACTAAACTGATTTTTATGTTGTTTCTGTACCCTATGCCCGTATTTGAAACCTCAAGATTTTCACAACAACCGAGAGTCGCCAATGTGTCAAAGATTTTCACAACAATCGAGAGTTGTCAAATGTGTTAAAAATTCCTAAAAGCTACCTGGTAGATTAGGTAACGCTAAAATTGTGCCTGGTTGAAATTAACCATGAAATTAAACCCAATTTCAAAAATTGAAAATTCTGTCATGTCACGATTTATTTTAGGAACGTCGACTCTTCCGCCGAAGAATTTTCGGCGAAAAATCAAAATTGGATGATTTTGGACTGGGAAATTCTAAGGCCGGCTTTTGAGTGTACTTTTGGCAATCAAGTTGGATCATTGGGCAAGGAAAATTGTGGAATTTAAGATGGACACTTACCTTGGCAAGTTGGCCACTTAATTGGATGGAATTGGAGGGAAATTAGATTGGAATTGGAAGGGAAATGTTCAAAATTCGTAGCTTGCAACATTTCAGCACCCTTAGGTGGCTTCTAGGGGAAGATTGGTGAGGGAAAATGGCTGAGGATGGGTTGTGGACTTTTGAGGTAAGAACTCAAGTGGTTTATGATATTTTTGAAGACTTTTGAGGTTTTGTGTTCCCCTTTCAACAACAACCCTCCTTCTTCCTCAGCTTTTCCTCCATTATTGCTATTTTGAGAGCCAAGACCATTTGAAAATCGAGCCAGCCAGCCTTGTCGTCGAGCCGCCGAAGCCCCAGCAACCGTACGTTTTCCCGAGCCGTTGCTTGCTTCCCGCTTGCGTGCTGTCTCTCGTGTCGTCATCCGCACGTCCAGACCGTCGTTCGCCATCCGTCAGGCCTTTGTCCAGCCAGTCGGGATGCCTCCGCCGCCCGTCGAAGCCACCTGGTCGCCTGTAGCTGTCCCCATCGCCGTCCGTCTCCCGCCCGACTTGTCTTTTTGCCATTCCAGCCAAACCGAGTCCTTGGTCCAGCTCCTTCAGCCGCAACTAGAACCAAAGGCCCAGCTCTAGCAGTGAGCTGTTGGGCCATTTTTCAGGCCCTTCTGGACCTCGTTGGGTTTTGCCATAGGCTTAAGTTACGCTCGCCTCCACGTCACCATCACCGAGGATTCACCGGCTCGCTAATCCGGTGAATTTACTTGCTAAACCTTGCTTAGGGGGTTAATGATGCTTAGGAGATGTTTAGATTAGCTTAAGTGTGATTAGTGTATTGATTTAGCTTGTTTAGTTAATTATATTAATTAGAAAGGGTGATTAGGTGGTTAGCTAGTTCAATTAGGTAGTTTAACTAGTGTAGATGCGGCTAGGTTAGTTGCATTATTTTTCTAAGTCCAATTAGGTGGTTAGATTAGTATATTTAGCTTAATTAAGCATTCATGTAATTAATTAGCATTTATTTAATTAATTTTGTAATTTATTTAATTATTTAATATTTTCCTGAAATTATCTTGGGATAGACGGTCGTCAGAATTTTGTGCTGATTGTTGTGGTACAATTAGTTTATGCAATTGAGTGATGATTGTTAATTTTGGGTTATTATTTCAAAATTATGAAATTTTGGTATTTAATTAGAAAATATTGGGTGTCGAGTTTTGACACTGAAAATGTTTTTAAGTACTATATTAAATAGTGAGATTTTGAAAGGAATGATATCCAATTTTATGGTTCGATCTGACCGTGTACCCACACACGATTATTTTACTGGGTGTTTTCAATATGAAGGAAACAGGCCAAGTACATTATTTTTAATTGAGGCATTTGAGTGCAAAGCACAATGTCTTTAGCCAGGATTGGACATGCATGGAATTGTTATCAGAACCTGTCACGAGCTGTTATGTCGGACGATGCTCCTTCGAGAATGCCCCAAGTCAACGGATGCCGGTTGCAATGGAGACTAGACCGATGCTCCTATATGGAATGCCGTCTAGATGTAGATGTTGCTGTGCTCGATGGTGCGAGACGACACCCAACTATGTCAAAAGATAGCTAACGGTTGAGTCGGCCGTGGCTGTTGGGTCGTAATCAATTGGGATGCATGAATGATTGAAATTGACGCGCCTGATTATGAGACAAAATTGTGTGGCACGGAATGAGACGTATCATAACGATTTGACCTTATAATCGGGACCCTTGTGATTGATTGAGATGTGATGTGAGGCATTCCGGTTGTTGAGTGTAATTACTGCATATATATATATATATATATATATATATATATATATGTCATATGAATTGTACTGACGTGAAAGAAGGAATTGAAGCAAGATGGGTATCATTGGTTGTGTGGTTAGGCCACCTCTAGGCGTATTTACTTCCTAATCAGGGTTTAGGGCATGAACTCGCTAAGACATTATCTCACCTCGTCATGGGTTTCATCTTTTCAAGTCCCTAGATGGAGGCACGTCCTGTGCGGTATGGGGTCCCGGAGACGATGGAGTTTGAGTTTACCTACTTCCCCATTCCCGGGACCACCTTGAGCCGAGAGTTGGTTGAGACCATAGTTTGGGTCGATAAGGGCCTACCTCAGTTGGTACCTCATAAATTCATAACGTGGTTCATCAGCTTCCCTCAAGGGGGTCAGGAGGGCCCCTTTTTGGGTTTTAACAGACCTGCCGTTGGGATCGGGAGTGGGAAGCAGCGCACTCGATGGATCTCGACCCCCCTAATGGTGTCGTGGTGGATCTTGAGCCTATGGTGGAGGAGCCTAGTGCCTATATGGCTTAGCAGCTCTTCTTTTTTGAGTTAGGCCCCTGTTGATAGACTAGTCTCGTATATAAACCCAGTGTGTTTACAAAAATGTGTTTGTGAAATTTGATGTCTTACTTTTCTATCCCATGTTGATTGTTGTATGGGGATTGTTTATTATATGCTTTTGCATGTGCATAATTGATTGGGTCGGTGATGCGTCCTGGGAACATCGCAATTTAGTCGACCACCGAGGGATGTGCATGCGCTTGAGGATTAAGGTGTGACATCGACGTTTCCTGTAATTGGTCAAACAAATCGTTGATCCTCGGTAACGAGTACTTATTATTGATCATCACCTGGTTGAGTTGTCGATAGTCGATGCAAAGATGCAAAGAACCATCCTTCTTCTTCACAAACAAAACTGGTGCTCCCCAAGGTGATGCACTGGGACGTATGAATCCCTTATCCAACAACTCCTGCATTTGCACCTTCAGTTCCTGATAACGCCATCCGATGAGGAGCCTTAGAGATTGACTCCATCTCGGGGGCCAACTCAATCTCCCTTTCTGGGCAGACCAAGTAATTCTTTTGAAAACACATCTGGAAACTCTTGTACCACAATGATGTCCTCGATCTTCTGCTCCTCAACTGTCGTATCCACGACAGTTGCCAAGTAACCTTGGCAACCCTGTCTAACAAACGAGTTACCTCAAGCGACGAGATTAAGGTAATCGAGGGTTCTCCTCGACACCCAACAAACTCGAAACTTTCACTCGCTAACGGGTTAAACTGAATCACTTTACGATAACAGTCTATTGTAGCTCGTTGCTTGGTGAGCTAGTCCATGACAATTATCACATCAAAATCATACATGGCTAGGACTATCAAATCCATCCTTTCCTCTCGCTCATCAATAACTAACTTGCAACCAAGACAGCCTATTGTAGACAACACCTTATCCTTTAACAGGGTAAATATACTTACAATTGACCCCAACGATTCATGACTCAACCCTACCAACTCAACGTACTGCTTAGCAATAAATGAATGAGTAGCTCCAGGATCAAATAAAGCATAAGCAGCATGGTTGTTCAGCGAAACCGTACCTATGACCACATTAGATGAGTCTTCTACCTGTTGTCAGGTGATAGCATACACCCTTCCCTGAGCTAGAGACCTATTAAATCCGCCTTATGGTGCATTCTAGAGCGCATATCCTCTATTCTGTCCCATTGGTGGCGGCGGTGGCAGTTACGATCCCATCAGCCTTTAAGGACAATCTTTAACCTGGTGACCCTACTAGCCACACCTATAGCAAGCACCCGTCCTTGAATGACATGGGGCCAAACCATGTCGTCTCCCACAGAAACGACACATGTCATTCTGATTTGGCGCTGACTTTCCAATCCCACCCTTCATGTTAGGTGGAATAGGATACCTTCCTCTAATCATCGGTTTCTTCCCAAACCAATTTCCATCTCTGTTCGACCTGAACCGTGACCCAGATGCGACGGCTTGCTTGTTCAAGTTTCTCTCTATCAGCTTAGCCCGTTCATACAAATCGTTGCAGTCCTTCAGCTTAGCCCATTCATACAAATCATTGTAGTCCTTTAGATTGAACGGCACTAGCAGATCCTTCAGCTTTGGTTGGAGGCCATTCCTGAACCTCCTAGCTCTGTCCCCTAGATCTTCTACCAGTCTCGGGGCATATTGAGACAGCTCGGCAAACTTTGCCTCGTACTGGTCTACAGACATTAGACCCTAACGAAGGTGCTGGAATTCCTCCATCTTCCGTCCCTTGGCACTGTTAGAGAAGTATTTGCCATTAAAAGACATTACACACCAGAACCACGCCTTCTAGGATCACCCTCCCACTGGTGGCCCTCCACCAAGTCCTTGCATTTCCCTACAATTGGTAGATTGCAAGAACCACCTTATCTTCCTCCGTGCGCCTCAAAAGTGCGAAGGCTTTTTTCAAGTCTTGGATCCAGAGGGTTGCAACCTCAGGATCACCTGCACCTATGAACCTCGGCGAGTTTAACTTCTAAAACTGTTCGACAAGCTTGTGCATCGGTCTCTCCCTAACCACAACTCCAAGTTGGACTTCAGTAAGTGTGGCTGCAGTAGTAATAGTAGCATTGGTGGCAGCAGTAGCGGTAGTTGTAGTAACGGCAATAATGTCGGCGGCTTGATTCTAGGCCTACTGCCCCATCAAATTTTCAAGGGTCTCAAGCGCCTGAATGATCCCATCGATTCTAGGATCGTCAGGTGCTGCTACACCAGCACCGACCTATGGTGGCACTATCCTACTGCGTTGGCCTGAGTCGGCGCTCTTCCTCGGGTATTGACCCTTGTTAGTGTCCTACCCTGAGTGACAGACATCACTGACCTCTTCCTAGGAGTTCTCTGCTCGTGATCACTCATACTGCAGACTCTTTAAAGAACTTGCTTTCCAATTACACACAGAATTAGAAAACTGAGCGATCACGCAAAACAATTTTCTGTTATCAATCACATGTATCTGCATAAGAAAAAACATTTCCTACTAACTATCCCAAGACCCATCGCACCTAATCACTCCAAACACTAACCTGGCTCTGATACCACTTTAGGCAGGGATGTCATGCCCCGAACCTCGAGCGTGCACACATCCATCGATGGTCGATCAAATTACGACGTTCCCAAGACACGTTGTCGACCCATTTATTTTATTGCACAGGCGGAAGCGAATTAAACAATCTCTAGACAACAAACAAACATGGGATAGAAAAGCAGGACAATCAATTTAAATAAAACATATCTTATAAACAAACCAGGTCAGCTCTACAAAGTTATATACATGAGGTCAAGATCCAAAAAGACTACTAAGCTAACCCTATCCTGGACCCTCTTACTTGGGATCCAAGTCCACTACGACACCGTCAAGGATATTGAGGTCTAGTGGGTCAGCTACCTCCTCTACTATGGGCTCCTACTCATCCTCGGGCAATTGGTTCTCCATGATATTTGCAATAATATCGGCGTCCACGACGGGATCGAGTACCACCTCACCCTCACCCTTAACAGCAAGTCCATCGAAACCATCCACGGGACCTTCCCGGACCCCATCAAGCCCGTGACGAAACCACGCTTTGAATTGATGAGGTACCAACTGAGGTTGGCCCTCATCGACCCAGATCGTGGTCATGACGAGCTTGCAGGTCCAAGGATTCTCGGGGATAGCGAAGATGGTACATTGGGTATCGGCCTCTTGCGGCCATCCAAAACCAACTGGGCACACCTCCATCTAAGGACCTGAATTTTGTAAACCACGATGGGGTGAGACAACATCTCAAATAGTCTACACCCTAAACCCTGATTAGGAAAGTAATACACCTAGATGCAGCCTAAGCCCACATCAACTGAGACTTACCTCGCCTCAGCACCTCCCTACACATCAGTATCGTTCATATAACATATGCATATAGTAAATGTATTCGATAATTAAAACACTTCACTTTCCACATATCAATCAATCATAGGGGTCTCGAATAAAAGGCCAAATCATTATGACACATCCCATTCCGTGTCACACAATCTTTTCCCATAATCAGGCAAGGTCAAATCATTCATTCAAGCGTTCTAATTAGTTACGACCTAACGGCCACGGCCAACTCAACAGTCAGTGGTCATTCGGCTTAGCCAGGCATCGTATCGCCCCATCGAGCACAGCAACGTCTACATCTAAACAACATTCCCGAAGGAGTATCGGCCTAGCCTCCATTGCGACCGGCATCCGTTGATGTGGGGCATTCCTAAAGGAGCATCGTTTGACGTAAAAGCTCATGACGGGTTCTCATAACGATCACACGCATATCCAATCTCAACCAAGGACATTGTGCTTTGCACTCAAATGCCTCAATTTAAATAATGTGCTTGGCCTATTTTCTTCATATTAAAAACACCCGGTAAAATAATTGTGCGTGGGTACACGATCAGATTGAACCATAAAATGCAATATCCTCACTTTTAAAAATCCCACGATTTTATATATTACTTAAAAATATTTTTGGCGTAAAAAACCAACACCCGGTATTTTTCTAATTAAATACCAAAATTCCATATTTTTGAAATAAAAAATACAAATTATCAATCATCAATTGCATAAATTAGCACTCAATTACATAAACCAACTGCACCACGACGATCAGCACAAAATTCTAACAACTGACTATCCGAGTATAATTTCCACTAATTAATATATATTAAATAAATTACATTTAATTAAATAAATTACTAATTAAATTAACATAAGCTAACCTAACAATCCTAATTGCACTAATTAAATCAACCTAACTAAGCTTGCTACATAGCCTAACAAGCTAACTAATCTAAGTAACTAACCACCTAACTAATAACTAACCTAACTAAATAATTCTAATCAATCTAGTTACAGAACTAATCTCACTAATCCTACTTAACTTAACTAAGCCACTAATTAGCCCACTAATCAACCTATAAGTGTAATTAGCATCCTAATTAGGGATTAGGAGATAAACTCACTAGTTTAGCACGAAAATTGGTTCACGGCGACGGCAATGCAAAGGCGAGCAAGACTCGGGCCTACGACGATGCCAAGGGAGGTTCGGACCGGGTTGAAAATGGCCACAAGGCCCATGGCTTGGTCTGACCTTTGGTTCTGAGGGCTGAATCGAGAGGCCGATCAGAGGGCTTGGCTGGCGTGAGAATGTGCAAGGCGGGCTGATGGAGTTGTTAGCGAGCTAGACAGCGTCGTTGGCTCGACGGACATGAGCAGGGACAACTCTGGGACGGCGGGGACATGAGCAAGCAGGCGGACGCTAGCTCCTGGACGGCTCGCGGGTGTGTGAATGGCGACACTGGCAGGCTACTGGACTGAAGATAATGGCTCGCTAGGTTGGTGGCTGATCTGGTGAAGCAAGTTGCAGCCCAACAATGGCAGAGGAAGAAAAAGAAGGGAAAAGGTAGAAGCAATGGGGCTTCTACTGGGCTGGTCGAAAATCCAGGGAGAAGAAGAGGGAGAGAGAGGACCAAGGGGGGACAAAGGGCCTCAAAAGTCCACCTTAATATCTCAAACACTTGAGTGAAGCCCCAAAAGTCCATAACCCTTATCTAGCAGCCATATCCCCTCCCAATCTTCCCAAGCAAGCCTAGTTGATGGCCAAATGTTGCAGCCCCCCTAGCCTACGAATTTCAAGCATTCTCTAACCAATTCAACTCAATTTCACACCAATTAACCTCCAATTGATGGCCAAAATGCTGAGGAGGAAGCCCAAATCAATTTCCGCCATTTCCATCACCAACTAGTCCATTTTGAAGGCCAAAAATCCACACCAAAATGGTCCCCCGAATTTCCCAATTTTAATTCGTCCAATTTTGATTTTTCGCTGAAAGTTTGGGCTCGCCGAAAATTCTTCAAATGATGAGTCAACGTCCTAAAAATAGATCGTGACATGCTGGAACTTTCGATTCCTATAACCGGGTTCAATTTTGTGGCTAATTTCAACCAGATGCAATTTTAGCGAGACCTAACCTACCGGGTGGCTTTTAGAAATTCTTAGCGCATTTGACTCATGGTCGATTATTTTTTATCCATATTGTGCATCTTCGACACATCGGCGACTCTCAATTGTTGTAAAAATCTCAAAGTTTCATTTACAGGCACCAGGTACATAATCGGTAGAAAAATCGGTTTATTGTCGTTCGACGTGAATTTTGCAATTAGGTGGAATCATCCATACTTTAATTACATGCCTCTATTGAATCAACCTATCTCCGGTCTTTAATCGATTTTAACGATGCCGTATTGACCCTTGCAGATTAGCAAGGTCGAGCAGTCGATTTCTGATCGAATTCTAAGTCAGTCGCATTTATATTCCTTAACGACCTCATCAGATAGATTAGTTATCTCGTGAGTGATCAACTCATAGAAAAAGACTATAGGCATGTCGATGAAAAGCCCAATTCACATTATTAGGATAGGGTCGAAAATCAGGATGTCACAGAAACATAGTTCCATTCATATGTTGCTCGCATTGGTAGCCCTTTATGATCCAGAACTTGAGCAACTTGATGTCAAGATCGCTTTTATGCATGGCGAGCTTGAGGAAACAATTTATATGTCTCAACCCAAATGATTCATTGTCAAAGGTAAAGAAGATCACGTTTTCAAGTTGAAACGTTCTTTGTATAGTCCCAAGCAATCTCTGCAGCAATGGTACAAGAGATTTGATAGTCTTATGTTGAGTCATGGCTACTTATGAAGTGTGCATGACAGTTGCGTGTACTATAAGAGATTGCATAATGGTTCTTTTATCTATTTACTATTATCTGTGGATGACATGCTTATTGTAGCGAAGAACATATTAGAGATACAAAATTTGAAGAGGTAGCTTAGTAGGGAATTTGAGATAAAAGATATTAGAGCTGCCAAAAAAAATTTAGGTATGGAAATTCGTAGAGACAGACAGGTTAGGAAGTTATATCTCTCGCAGAAGAATTATATAGAGAAAGTACTTGAACCCTTTGGTATGAAGAATGCTAAATCGAAAAGTACTCCTTTGGCATCCCATTTTAGACTTTTGGCTTCTTTGTCGCCTAAAATTAAAGAAGAGGAAGATGAGATGTCTCAAGTTCCATATCCTAGTGTTATGAGTAGTCTCATGTATGCTATGGTTTGCACTAGTCCGAATATTTCATAGGCTATTAATGTTTCGAGTAGATATATGGCACATTCGAGTAAAGCTTTGCAACCAATGAAATGGATTCTTCAAAACATCCAAGGTACCTCAGATATGGGATTGGTCTTTAATAGAGGTTGTGATATAGTACATTCGATTGTTGGGTTCATTGATTCTGACTATGCAGGTGATCTCGACTAAAGGAGATCTTTAACAAGTTATCTTTAACAAGACATAGTTGCTTTGTCTACCACTGAAGCAGAATATATGGCAGCAGTAGAAGTAGTAAAGAAAGCTCTTTTGTTGAAGCGTTGGTTACAGAACTTGGTGTGAAGCAGGAGGGAGTCTCTGATATCTTTTATGATCCAGTTGACCAAGAACACCATGTATCACGAGAGGACAAAACATATTGATATACGGTATCACTTTGTACGTGATTAGGTTGCCAATGGTACGGTTACAATGAAAAAAGTATCTACGGAAGATAATCCAACAGATATATTGACCAAATCAGTTCCTTTGATCAAGTCCATGCATTGGAGTTTTTTCCAGTTGAGTTGCTTAGGTGGAGTTGGTGGTGTTTCATCCCTTGTTTCCTACATTGAGTACGCTCACATAGGCTTAGGGATGTATATCATCGATTCCACCATTTTGGGGTTGGCCTTGTGTGGTCACTTTTGGTGGTGAGGGAGAGAAGTATTGTGGTGTTTGGCATAATACTCTTTTGGAGATTTGAAGTCAAGGTGGAGAGTTATTGAGTTTTAACTTTCAAATTAAGAGATAAGGGTATTTTAGATCATGCACCTTTATTTTAGGAATTTTTGAAAGGAGACTATAAAAGGAATATGTTTAATAACACATCTCCAATCCTAGCCTCTATATTATTTCCTATTTTGTTTTTTCCTATTTTCTTGTTGGATGTATAGATCTTGTAGCTTACCAAGTGGTTTGAGAGCTTTTTTGGATTGTACTCTGGTGCTTTTTGTTGAAGATAGTGAAATCTCTCTCTTCCCATGGTTTTTTCATTTTGGATTTTCCATATAAATCTTGCATCTCGTGTGATTTCGTTTTTCTTTCATCCTTTGCTACTTATTCTTATATTGGTGCATCTTTGATTGGAGTTTTTCTGCAATAGTTTCAAACAAAGCAATGATGCAAAAAGCTAGGTAAGAGGCCATTTGTGAAATGCTCAAACTTTATCAACAAATTCAACACTACGAATTTGCTCATAGTACTTTTGCTTTATAACATGTTCTCAAACACTCCTAATTCACGCAATATCATGCTCTTTTTCTTTTGGATCTCTACAATAAATTCATTCCTTATCCTAAACCGCAGCTTCTGAGCTTCTTGCTCACACTTCTTGTTATGCAACTCCTGGTAGTTATAAACTTCTTTCTTAGCTTCAGCAAGGGCTTTTTTTGCTCTACACCTTCTCAGCATTGAGCAATTTGATATATTGAAATGTCAAATTGAGTAACTCCCGGTAGTTATCATCTTGATTCTTGTGAAATGTCTCTTCGGCTTCTAATCCTCCATACGTAGTCTAGTGCCTTTTAGGATTCCCAACCCACATCCTTTTTGACTCACTCATTACGCCTTTTCTCCTATAAACACACAGCTCCTAACTTTTAGCTTGTCACTTTCGATGCCATTGAAGCTTACTTTGAAGATCCAATTTTTATCATTTTCCGTTGTCATCTTCACCGTTTTTGGTCCCCTCTTAGTCCTACCATTTGTTTATCATACGATCCCGACACTTTCTTCACTCGTCTTGAGAAACTAAAGTCACCGGAGGATGCAGAGAACATCTATTTGTTGCCTCAAAACTCTCAAGAAGAGGCAGCTGACGAGATAGTCCTTGGTCCATGCCTATGAACCTCCTCCTTTCCTTTCTAAATGTTTCCCTTGGAATGTAGAAGAACCACTTCTATTTCAAACGATCACCTTTTGGAGCTTGTCTCAAGCCCATCCTCTCAAAAGCTTATGGCTTTCTATCCTTTCGACCGAGCTTTCTTTGAATGGTATTTTATACTGAAGACTATTAAACATGAGGTATGGCGTAAAGCTCAAATCAACAAGGCTTTAGAGTTCTACACCTTTAACTGGAAGCTCAACCATAAACTTTTAAGGAGCCTTGCAAGTTTTTGGTCACCGTCAATCAACTGTTTTTTTTTTTTTTTTTTAAGTTTGGCCCTACGTCAGTAACTCTCCTGGATGTGTATGCTATCATCAGCTTGAGTCCATATGGTAACGACCCCAGTGTTGTTGATCTTGTGGCTTGCCCCTTTTTTTCCCGCAAGGCATTGATCTTTCATATACCCATTTTCAAACTGCCTATGTTTGCCGAATGGGTGATGTCGAAGATGAAGAGCATGTAGCTTTCCTGCTTTACTGGCTATCCAAGTTTGTCTTTTGCCATCATTCTCTTCAAGTGACTCGAGAGTTGAAGGGTTTGGCTTTCTACCTTTCGCAAGAGAAGCATATAGGTTTAGGTCCTCTTGCCCTAGCCCCTTTCTATCGGGGTCTTGGTTTCGCCTCTGCTGCTATGGATGTACTCACTGTTGGAGTCTTCCATGACCCCTTTTGAATTCTCTAGGCATGGATCAGACTCTATTTCTCATCCTTGTTCTTAGACGCCAAGATCCCTCTTCCACTAGGATACAAGTCCAAGGCATTTTATCCTAAGAGCAAAGGGGTACAATTGCTAAACTTTCGTTTCCATCCTACTCCTGAGGGGTCTTCATCTTTTCAGCATTTCCTTCATCAGTTCTACTCCTTGAACACTAGCAACTTTTGCTCGCTCTCCGGTCCAAATTTTATCTCTGTTTTCGCCTTTAATCAGTCCAAAGATAACCAGAAATTCTGGCATTCTGTCTTGATTGCATGTAATCTAACATTAAGGCTATCTCATAAGAGGAAGTTGAAGTTGACTAGAGAGATTTATTCCCCCAGTACTATGCTCAGCAGTTTGGCTTGTCAAGGCATTTCGATCATCATCCCCTACTTTATGGACTTCTATTTTGATGAGAATCATCACTTTGTGATAACCAAGGCGTCTGACCCTTTTGTTTGCAATCATATAGTCAGCCATAAGATAATTCATGGTTTTTCAATCAAGTAATTCAGTCCAGCTCCTGACATCCTCAAGAGTTTTACTACTTGGTGGAGGACTTACTAAAATTCTCTTTTCACTGAAGATTTCGACACTATTCTCACTAAGGTGGTCTCCAAGAATCTTCCTGCTGATGCTACTGAACCTTTGTCTAGGTTACCTTCTTCTCCATCTCATCGAGCACCAAAAATGGCATTTGATCCAGATATTGCCCCATTCTTGTCTTTGTGACTTTGGCCTTCATTATGCTCCAGTCTTTAATGTCTCTAATGCCTTGTTTTAGTGGCTTTTGAGCAAGTGTCTATGTGACATCCTGATTTTCGAGTCTGATTTCAATTGAATGAGTCGGGCTTTTCATCAATGTGCCTATATCATTTTTCTCTAAATTGACCACTCACAAGTTAACTAGCCTATCAGGTGAAGCTGTTAAGGAATCTAAACGCAATAGACTTGAGAATTCGACCAGGAATCGACTGCTCGACCGTGCTAATTTGCAAGGGTTATTACGGCACTGCCAAAATCGATTAGAGACCGCAGATAGGTCGATTTGGTCGAGATATGTGATTAGTGTGTGGGTGATTCCACCTAATTACAAAATTTCTGTCGAATGACACTAGACCAATTTTTCTGTCATTTTCGTACTTTGTGTCCATATTTGAAATCTCGAGATTTTCACGACAACCGAGAGTTGCCAATGTGTCGAAGATGTACATTGTGACTAAAAAATAATCGACCACATGTCAATTGCATTAAAAATTCCTAAAAGCTACCCGGTAGATTAGGACGCACTAAAATCATGTTAGATTGAAATTAACCGTGAAATTGAACTCGATTTCAGAAATTGAAAGTTCTGTCGTGTCACGATTCATTTTAGGAACGTCGACTCATCCTCCGAAGATTTTTCTGAGATTCCGATATTTTTTTGGAAAATTGATTCGAACGATACAGAAATTCGAACGAGCTCAATTGAAGGAAATTCTAACTTCCAGACCGAGTTACTTGATGACAGGAAAGTGTGGAAATTTTGTGTGCTTTTTCTTCAGTAAAATTAGACTTCGAATTGGAGAATTCGTGAAGAAATTGAGCCCCAAAGTGTGAAATTTGGATTTAGGCTTGGACAGCAAATTTTAGCTTCAAAAGTGGGATTATTTATGGAATTCTAAATAAGAAAGTATTAGGGGGCATGTGATAAGCTTGAAGACCAAAGGGGGACCAAGCATGTATGATATTGGATAATATGTTTGACTTTAAGCTCTAAGCTTGGCCGAGCAACGCCAGCTGCTCTCCTCGAACGCTGCTTCTCTTTCAATTTCCCTCGATGCAGCTCTGTCCACGTTGTTCCTCTCTCCTCCTCCTTTACGGTGCTGCTTCGCTTTCATTTATCTCTCTCAGCCTCTGCCTTTTCTTCTATTTTGTTTCCGTCCAAGACCGCTGCTCCCCATAGAATCAACGCCACCGATGTAGCACCCCGAACCCTTCGAAGGTCGCCACAAGCACCAATATTACATCTTATTACCCTTTTGATAGTACTTAGAAGAAGCGTCGTTATTCACAGGCATTTTTTTTTAAAAGCGGTCCCAGCGCAACTCATTAGCGGAAGCAAAATAAAGCATCACCATCTCTCCCCCTACCAACCATGATAAAAATACACACCACTAATCACCATAATTTTATAGACAAGCCACGACACTTTATTTACATATATTTTCAAGATGAGACTTCTTTTGGGTCGATACATCAAAAAGGAAAAGCTAGGACTCAGTCATGTCCAGCCTAAAACCCCAAAAAGAACCCTCAACCCTCTACATCTCACATGCACAACCCCCATCATAAGTGTCGGCTAACTATCCTAAAAAAAACAGCTCTTACTCGTCACGCACGGGCCTCACACCCAATCTGGTGCGTCAGGCGGTGGAGGTGGCAGCATCCCTCTCATCACCCCGTCGCGACAAACGTGGACGGAGACGAACTCCTGGACAATCGGGCCCCCAGCCAGGCCTATGTCGTACATGACCAAACAGGGCACACGAATATATGTCAATCCAGGTACCGAAGGACAGCTGAACTCCTCGCACTCTACCTCGACGTCGGATGGTAAACCGTAAAATGTACCCCGCGCAACGGCAGGAAGCGGCATGTTGCTAATTTGAAATGTTGGTCCCCAAAAGGGGTGAGTACAACCACTCAGCAGGTAAATGAATCCAACAACCACTCAATGCATCATGCAAATTATACATGCATTGCAGGCGTTACTTACCTTGAAGCCATGCGCATACTATCATGCATCATTATCATAATCATATACATGTCATCATCATCATGAGATCATCACATTACACATGTCATCATCATCATGACATCATCACCTCACACATGTCATCATGCCTTATCATATATCATCATCATCATCATCATCGTGCATATCATCATGCCATATCATATATCATCATCATTTCACATCACATATTATCATCATCATCATGCATATCATCATGCCATGGGTGATCATCATCATTTCACATCACATATTATCATCATCATCATGCATATCATCATGCCATGGGTGATCATCATCATTTCACATCACATATTATCATCATCATCATGCATATCATCATGCCATGTGTTAATTTCCACTTTTAACTTTCAATTTGATCACCACATCACCCATTTCTCAGATCATCTATTTCATCATCCCCTCGGGCAAAGACCTCCGAGGCTTCCGGCATTCAGCCATTCCAGGCCACCGGGCATCTGGCCCCCCACGTTCCGGGCATTTCGCATCCCAACTAGCATCACGAGGCATTCCCCTAAGGCAGAAACCTCCGACAGGGCTTCTGGCATTTACACTCCCTGGCCAGGCATCCCGCACCCCAATTCTGGCATCGCGAGGTATTCCCCTCGGGCAGAAACCTCCGACGGGCTTCCGCACCCCCACGTTCCGGGCATCCTGAATCTCCTGGGCCATCCGGCAATGCATCTCTATACATTCCGGGCATCATCCTCCACCACAACCATCCCCTCACTTATCATTATCCATGTTTACCGATTTCAGTCTTAATTTAGCATGGCATATGGCGTGACGTCCAACAAGTCATACTTGGCATGGAATTGACACATGTATCTCAATTCAATGTCATGCATACATCAAGACCTCACCATACATGAACATGGTATAATTATTTATGTAATAAAATTAAAGGAATTTATGGCCAATAAAATATTCAATTTTTCATGCCCTTTTTCATTTATTTAAATTCCAGCTTTTTGTTATTTTCAAAAATATTAAATTTAATATCTATAAATTCCCAAAAATTATAAAAATTAAGGCAAGTTATAAACTAGCCAATAGGATAATTATTTCATGCAAAATACATGGCCAAATAGAATTTCACAAAATTTCACAATTCTCACAAAATGGCATGTCATTTTCGGGTAAAATCAGAATGCACAGTTTCTGAAGAAATTCGATTAAAATATCCATATGACCTCCAAAAATTACGAAATTTACCGAGTTATAGCCAAGACATTTTGGTACATCTTTCATGAAGAAGTCCAAGCGAGATTATTTTTAGATTATTTTCTACAGTCTCACGAAGCTTCTGGATCCATTACCGCATCGTCCAGTACATGCTTCTCCGAAATACTGAGTTTTCACCTACCTATTCTCTTTCATTTCCTCTGAAACTTGGATATGTTATACATCAAGATGTCCTCTACAAGTTTCATGGAGAGATATAAGTCAAATAACCAGAGTATAGTCGTCATTTAGGTCCATGAAGTCTCGGGTGTCCCAAAATACATCTCCAGAATTACCGTCTTCAAGATCTAGTCGATTTACTAGGCTATACTTGTTCATTTCACTTCAAATTTGAGTATGTTATATTCTAAGATGTCCCATATAACTTTCATGAAGAAATCGAAGAGAGATTCTTAACACAAACCAACATGAAACCACACATCCAACAAGAGGTCAGTAAAATATTTCCAGATCTGAGGTCTCCGTAGGATGAAAGTTTAACCCCTCAAATCTCCATCATTTTCCACGAAAGTTTATTATGTTGTATTTCAAGATGTTAGCTACAACTTTCATGAAGAAATCGAAGCCAAAAGCGGACCCTAAACATGCATGCAAGCTCACACAACATTCTGACTCACACTGTTCGAGCAAAAACAGCCATATCGTTCAAGAATAAACCACCCATACTTCGGTTTTTCTCACCTAAACACCCAAAAATTCAACATGCAAGTAACATACACACATGCAAGAGCAGCTAGAGGACTCCCACTTGCCTCTAGACCACACGAACGGCGGTACACGGCAGCGAGCACGGCGGTCGGACGGCGACGACTCCTCCTCGGCTCCTCCTCCCTCTCGGCCGCTCTCCCTCTCTCTCGCACGATCTCCCTCTCTCTCTCACTCTCTTGGGCAAAAGAACCGGCCACTCTCTCTCCTCTCTCCTTCCCTTTTATTTCCCCTAATCCTCATCATTGATAATCATTGCTTGCCTTCAAATTAGCCAATGCATGGCATCCTCCTTTGTGCCACTTGTCCTATTGCATGCATAATGGGCTTTGAATTTGGGCTTGGCCTTGGGCCTCCTTTGTAGCCGGTCGACCACTCCTTCTTGGGCCTCCATGGGCCGGTTAGCTTGGCCCACTAAAGCTTAGGCCAATGGGCCTAAGGCCCAACCTAAAAATTGACTTTTTCCCCCTTTTTTTTTTTTGAATTTCTTCTATAAATATTTTTAAATTTTAATTTTCAACATGGCCAAAGTCTTGTGACATTTTTTTTATTGAAATTTAATTTATAAGGTGCATGGCCAAGCATAGATTATCATTATCAATCCATCTAAATTTAAAATTTCATAAACACAAGCACAAATCACCTAATCTTAAAAAGAGACTAATGGCTAAAACATAAACCATAGGAAATTTTATTACCTAATTAGAGACTTTAACACACTTTATGGCTTGATTTTGAATTTTGGGATGCCACAATTCTCCCCTCCTTAGAGAATTTCGTCCTCGAAATTAGACACCGCCCGGGCCTTCTTGAAACAAATAGGGGTACTTTTCCTTCATTTGATCCTCACTTTCCCATGTGGCTTCCTCCATTTCATGATGTCGCGATAATACCTTAACCAGAGGAATCTTCTTAGTCCTAAGAATTTGCTCCTTTCGATCTAATATATGCACTGGCTCTTCAATGTACCTTACTTTCTCATCTACTTTGATGGCTTCATGATCGAGTATGTGACCAGGATCCGGCTGGTACTTCCTCAACATCGATACATGAAACACATCGTGCAGATTTCCTAACTTAGGAGGTAGCGCTAAGCGATAAGCTACATCCCCTATCCTCTCGAGTATTTCAAAAGGTCCAACAAATCTAGGGCTTAACTTACCCTTCATCCCGAATCGAGATATCCCTTTCATTGGAGATACTTTAAGGAATACATGGTCTCCTACACTAAATTCCAAAGGCCTTCTACGCCTATCTGCATAGCCTTTCTGCATAATCTGAGCTGTTTTAAGCCTTTCTCTGATAATTTCAACAGCTTCAGTGGTAACTTGTACCATTTCAGGTCCTGTCAATTTCCTCTCACCTACTTCGCTCCAACAGACAGGAGTCCTACATCTCCTTCCATATAATGCCTCATAGGGAGCCATGCCTATACTCTTCTGAAAACTATTATTATAGGCAAACTCTACTAAAGGCAATCTTTCATCCCAATTTCCTTTGAAATCGATTGCACAAGCTCTTAACATATCTTCTAATATCTGGATCACTCTTTATGATTGACCATCGGTCTGGGGATGAAAAGCAGTACTAAACTGAAGCTTAGTCCCTAATGCAATTTGAAGACTTCGCCAAAAATTCGAAGTAAACCTCGAATCCCGATCTGAAGTAATGGTCACTGGAACACCATGTAAGCGTACTACTTGACTTACATACATGTCCGCATACTTATCCAATGAGTAGTCCATGCGAATTGCTAAGAAATGAGCCGATTTAGTCAAACGATCCACTATAACCCAAATTGAGTCATGACTACTTGACGTCCTTGGCAATCCTTGCACAAAGTCCATCGTTATATGTTCCCATTTCCATTCTGGAATGTCTAATGGTCTCAAGAGCCCTGTGGGTTTACGATGCTCCACTTTTACTTGCTGGCACGTCAAACATTGAGAAACGTGCTTAGCCGTATCTGCCTTCATACCATTCCACCAAAATTGCTGACGCAAATTTCTGTACATCTTTGTACTACCTAGGTGGATACTATAATTACTCTTATGTGCCTCCGACAGAATTTCCTTCCTCAATTCTTCATTGTCGGGAACACAAAGTCGTCCTTGACATCTTACTATTCCATCATCAGAGATTTGAAATTCTGATCTTTTTCCCAAAGATACAGAATCTTTCATTTTCAAAATCTCTAGGTCAGATCCTTGCAGGATTTTGATTTTCTGGATAATTTCAGGCTCTATCCTTAATGCACTAAGCATGCCAGTAAGACAATCCATTTCTATTTTAAATTCTGAGTCTACTACAGACTTTAACAATTCCCATTCTGCCATCCTCAAACTAGCCATCTCCATAGCCGACTTACGACTAAGAGCATCCGCTACCTTATTCGCTTTCCCTGGATGATATCTTATCTCACAGTCATAATCCTTCAATAACTCCATCCATCTCCTTTGTCTCATGTTCAACTCCTTTTGTGAGAACAGATACTTCAAACTTTTATGATCTGTATAAATTTCAAACGTCTCCCCATACAAATAGTGTCTCCATATCTTCAAGGCAAACACTATAGCTGCTAGCTCTAAATCATGCGTCGGATAATTCAGCTCATGGGGTTTCAATTGTCTGGAAGCATAGGCTACCACTTTGCCATGCTGCATCAACACACATCCTAGTCCTTTGTGAGATGCATCACTATACACTGTGAAACCATTAGGTCCAGTCAGTATAGTCAGAATTGGAGCTGAAGTCAATTTCCTTTTGAGCTCCTGGAAACTCCTTTCACATTCCCCATTCCATTCAAATTTCACATTCTTTCGGGTCAACTTAGTTAAAGGTCCTGCCAATCGTGAAAATCTTTCAATGAACCTCCTATAATAACTAGCCAGCCCTAAGAAACTTCGTATTTCAGTGGGTGTTGTCAGTCTCAGCCAATTTACTACCATTTCAACTTTAGCCGGGTCTACCGCAATTCATTCTCCTGACACCACATGTCCTAAAAATATTATCTGGTCCAACCAGAATTCACACTTACTAAACTTAGCATACAACTTATGCTCTCTTAGGGTCTGCAAAACTATCCTCAAATGTTGCTCATGCTCTTTAGGCCCTTTTCAATACACAAGAATATCATAAATGAAAACAATCACAAACTGGTCTAAATAAGGCTGAAATATTCTATTCATCAGATCCATGAATGCAGCCGGCGCATTAGTCAATCCAAATGGCATAACAAGGAACTCGTAGTGTCCATAACGAGTCCTTAACGCAGTCTTAGGAATGTCCTCCTTCTTAATTCTTAACTGATGGTATCCCGACCTCAAGTCAATCTTAGAGAAGACCGAACTTCCCTGGAGTTGGTCAAATAAGTCATCAATTCTAGGCAAAGGATACTTATTTTTAATGGTCACCTGATTCAGCTGTCTATAATCAATACACAAGCGCATCGATCCATCTTTCTTTTTCACAAACAAGACCGGTGCACCCCAAGGTGAAGCACTTGGTCTAATGAATCCTTTGTCAAGCAACTCCTGCAGTTGCACTTTCAACTCCTTCAATTCGACTAAGGCCATCCTATATGGGGCTTTTGATATTGGTCCTGTTCCAGATATTAATTCAATTTCAAATTCAATCTCCCGCTCTGGCGGCAATCCAGGTAATTCCTCAGGGAACACATCTTGAAATTCGTTAACTACACGAACTTCCTCAAGTTTAGGCTCCTCCCTTGCATAATCTCTAACTATGGCTAGGTACCCTTGACATCCTTTGTCAAGTAACTCACAGGCTTCTATTGCTGAAATAAGTGCTACAGGAAGATGGGTTTGACCTCCTAAAAATTCACAACTAGACTGATCAGGTAAAACGAATTGAATCACTCTTCTATAGCAATCCATTCTAGCCCGATACTTACGAAGCCAGTCCATTCCTATAATAACGTCAAAAATATACATAGCCATTACAACCAAGTCTATTTCCATATCCTTTCCTCCCATTGATATCTTACAATTTCTACACACCAGCGTAGACAATACCATATCCTTTAAAGGCGTGGAAACACAAAGAGGCGTCTCAAGAGGCATAACTTCTATCTTATTCAAACATCTATATCTTTCAGACACAAACGAATGCGTTGCACCTGTATCAAACAATGCATATGCCTTTTCACCATTGATAAGGATCGTACCTGAGATAACATTTTTGGAAGCTTCCGCTTCCTCTTGGGTGATCGCATACACCCTTCCTTGTGCAGGTGGTCTCTGAGAATTTCCTTGTGGGTTTGACCTAACATCACTCTGATATCCCTGTCGTACTGAGCCAACACTCACTTGCGACCTCTCTTGTGGGCAACTTCTCCTAAGATGACCCACTTGTCCACAACCAAAACATTTCAGTTGTCCAGTATAAGGTCCTGGGCCATGGCATCCATTACACTTTTGACAAACACCAGGCTGATAGGGTGATTTCCCTATATTCAGACCACTTCTTGCTCCTCCAAAATTTCCAAAATTACTCTTCTTCTTCACATTCAAGGTCTGACCTTGACCAGAATAAGGTCTCTTACCCTTTCTCACATCATTAAAATTCAACGGTTTCTTAAACTCCGACCGTTCTCTCAATAGCTCCTGCTCCACTAACTGTGCCCTTTCATAAATTTCATTATAATCTCTTATGTTCAAAGGCACCAGTTGCTTCCTAATGTCAGTCCTCAGCCCTTTCAGGAATCTCTTAGCCTTCTCCTCCTGATCCTCAATCAATCTAGGAGCATATCTAGACAATTCAGAAAATCTAGCCTCATACTTGATCTCCGTCAACCCCTTTTGTTCTAGCTGAACAAATTCAGAATCTTCCTATCCTTAGCACAATCAGAAAAATGCTTCCTATTGAAAGCCCTAACAAACTCCTCCCGGCTCACATCAGTACCTGGTGGAAAGATTATGTCCTTCGAAGCTCTCCACCAAAACTTCGCATTTCCCTCCAACTGGTACTCTGCTAAAACTATTTTCTCAGCATCAGTGTAGTCCAACAGCCGGAAAATTCGTTCCATCACATCAATCCATTACTCCGCCTCCTCAGGACTTCCCATTCCATTGAACTTAAGTGGCTTCAGCTTCAGAAACTGCTCCACTAGTCCTTAAGTACGGTGTTCGCTCCAGCTATTCTTTGCGCCGCCTTTCCATCAGATTTCCAATATTGGCTAATGCCTGCAGGATGTCTTCCATTCGGGGTTCAGCCCTTGCAGCAAAGGCTTCAGCCTTCGATGGATGAGCACTTCCAGCTTGCACCATGACTTTCCTGCAATTTCCAAGCATTGCCTCAGGAATAATCTGAGACTCACTGCCTCCATTCAAAGCAACTACTACTACTACATAAGTAACATATACATGTTACTGGTACCTAAAGGCAACTCAAAATAAACTACTAGGGATCTACGAGTGAGTTCTCATCACCCGTTATTCAATTATTTCGTTTTACATCCTATGGTGTGCATTGTCATCATGTTCCTCAATTTCCAAATGAGGCTCCTTATCACTCCACCTATAACCACTCGCTCTGATACCAAAAAGGTGCGTTGTAGCACCCCGAACCCTTCGAAGGTCACCACAAGCACCAATGTTACATCTTATTACCCTTTTGATAGTACTTAGAAGAAGCGTCGTTATTCACAGGCATTTTTTTTTTAAAGCGATCCCAGAGCGACTCATTAGCGAAAGAAAAATAAAGCATCACCATCTCTCCCCCTACCAACCATGATACAAATACACACCACTAATCACCATGATTTTATAGACAAGCCACAACACTTTATTTACATATATTTTCAAGATGGGACTTCTTTTGGGTCGATACATCAAAAAGGAAAAGCTAGGACTCAGCCATGTCCAGCCTAAAACCCCAAAAAGAACCCTCAACCCTCTACATCTCACATGCACAACCCCCATCATAAGTGTCGGCTAACTATCCCAAAAAAAAAACAGCTCCTACTCGTCACGCACGGGCCTCACACCCAATCCGGTGCGTCAGGCGGTGGAGGTGGCAGCATCCCTCTCATCACCCTGTCGCGACAAACGTGGACGGAGACGAACTCCTGGACAATCGGGCCCCTAGCCAGGCCTATGTCGTACATGACCAAACAGCGCACACGAATATATGTCAATCCAGGTACCGAAGGACAGCTGAACTCCTCGCACTCTACCTCGACGTCGGATGGTAAACCGTAAAATTTACCCCGCGCAACGGCAAGAAGCGGCATGCTGCTAATCTGAAATGTTGGTCCCCAAAAGGGGTGAGTACAACCACTCAGCAGGTAAAGGAATCCAACAACCACTCAATGCATCATGCAAATTATACATGCATTGCAGGCGTTACTTACCTTGAAGCCATGCGCATACTATCATGCATCATTATCATAATCATATACATGTCATCATCATCATGACATCATCACATTACACATGTCATCATCATCATGACATCATCACATTACACATGTCATCATCATCATGACATCATCACCTCACACATGTCATCATGCCTTATCATATATCATCATCATCATCATCATCATCGTGCATATCATCATGCCATATCATATATCATCATCATTTCACATCACATATTATCATCATCATCATGCATATCATCATGCCATGGGTGATCATCATCATTTCACATCACATATTATCATCATCATCATGCATATCATCATGCCATGGGTGATCATCATCATTTCACATCACATATTATCATCATCATCATGCATATCATCATGCCATGGGTTAATTTTCACTTTTAACTTTCAATTTGATCACCACATCACCCATTTCTCAAATCATCTATTTCATCAACCCCTCGGGCAAAGACCTCCGAGGCTTCCGGCATTCAGCCATTCCAGGCCACCGGCATCCGCCCCCACGTTCCGAGCATCTCGCATCCCAACTGGCATCACGAGGCATTCCCCTCGGGCGAAACCTCCGACAGGGCTTCCGGCATTTACACTCCTGGCCGGGCATCCCGCATCCCACCTGCGCATCGCGAGGTATTCCCCTCGGGCGAAAACCTCCGACAGGCTTCCGGCACCCCCACGTTTCGGGCATCCTGAATCTCCCCGGGCCATCCGGCAATGCATCTCTATACATTCCGGGCATCATCCTCCACCACAACCACCTCCTCACTTATCATTATCCATGTTTACCGATTTCAGTCTTAATTTAGCATGGCATATGGCGTGACATCCAACAAGTCATACTTGGCATGGAATTCACACATGCATCTCAATTCAATGTCATGCATACATCAAGACCTCACCATACATGAACATGGTATAATTATTTATGAAATAAAATTAAAGGAATTTATGGCCAATAAAATAATCCATTTTTCATGCCCTTTTTTTCATTTATTTAAATTCGAGCTTTTTGTTATTTTCAAAAATATTAAATTTAATATCTATAAATTCCCAAAAATTATAAAAATTACGGCAAGTTATAAACTAGCCAATAGGATAATTATTTCATGCAAAATACATGGCCAAATAGAATTTCACAAAATTTCACAATTCTCACAAAATGGCATGTCATTTTCGGGTAAAATCAGAATGCACAGTTTTCTGACGAAATTCGATTAAAATATTCATATGACCTCCAAAAATTACAAAATTTTACCTAGTTATGGCCAAGACATTTTCGTACATCTTTCATGAATAATTCCAAGCCATATTATTTTTATATTATTTTCTACAGTCTCACGAAGCTTCTGGATCCATTACCGCATCGTCCAGTACATGCTTCTCCGAAATATTGAGTTTTCACCTACCTATTCTCTTTCGTTTCCTCTGAAATTTGGATATGTTATACATAAAGATGTCCTCTACAAGTTTTGTGAAGAGATCTAAGTCAAATAACCAGAGTATAGTCGTCATTTAGGTCCATGAAGTCTCGGGTGTCCCAAAATACATCTCCAGAATTACCGTCTTCAAGATCTAGTCGATTTACTAGGCTATACTTGTTCATTTCACTTAAAATGTGAGTATGTTATAGTTTAAGATGTCCCCTACAACGTTCATGAAGAAATCGAAGAGAGATTCTTAACACAAACCAACATGCAACCACACATCCAACAAGAGGTCAGTAAAATCTTTCCAGATCTGAGGTCTCCGTAGGATGAAAGTTTAACCCCTCAAATCTCCATCATTTTCCACAAAATTTCATTATGTTGTAGTTCACGATGTTAGCTACAACTTTCATGAAGATATCGAAGCCAAAATCGGACTCTAAACATGCATGCAAGCTCACACAACATTCTGACTCACACTGTTCGAGCAAAAACAGCCATATCGTTCAAGAATAAACCACCCATACTTCGGTTTTTCTCACCTAAACACCCAAAAATTCAACATGCAAGTAACATACACACATGCAAGAGCAGCTAGAGGACTCCCACTTGCCTCTAGACCACACGAACGGCGGTACACGGCGGCGAGCACGGCGGTCGGACGGCGACGACTCCTCCTCGGCTCCTCCTCCCTCTCAGCCGCTCTCCCTCTCTCTCGCACGATCTCCCTCTCTCTCTCACTCTCTTGGGCGAATGAACCGGCCACTCTCTCTCCTCTCTCCTTCCCTTTTATTTCCCCTAATCCTCATCATTGATAATCATTGCTTGCCTTCAAATTAGCCAATGCATGGCATCCTCCTTTGTGCCACTTGTCCTATTGCATGCATAATGGGCTTTGAATTTGGGCTTGGCCTTGGGCCTCCTTTGTGGCCGGTCGACCACTCCTTCTTGGGCCTCCATGGGCCGGTTAGCTTGGCCCATTAAAAGCTTAGGCCAATGGGCCTAAGGCCCAACCTAAAAATTGACTTTTTCCCTCTTTTTTTTTTGAATTCTTCTATAAATATTTTTAAATTTTAATTTTCAACATGGCCAAAGTCTTGTGACATTTTGTTTATTGAAATTTAATTTATAAGGTGCATGGCCAAGCATAGATTATCATTATCAATCCATCTAAATTTAAAATTTCATAAACACAAGCACGAATCACCTAATCTTAAAAAGAGACTAATGGCTAAAACATAAACCATAGGAAATTTTATTACCTAATTAGAGATTTTAACACACTTTATGGCTTGACTTTGAATTTTGGGATGCCACAACCGAAGCCACTCATCCCCTCCACCGAAACAACTTCTGCTCAACCCCTGCCACACGTCCGTTTTCCATCTTCTTCGGTCAACATTCAGCATCAATTGAGCTCCCCACCAACGAAGACTCAAGCTGCTCGAACGTCCACCAAATTAAGCCATCAACGGGCTGCCCATCTCCACTAAACTTTGTCCCCCCAAGAGTCAAAGATCCCCAACAGATTTAACTTGTTGACCGCCAACTCTTTTCTGTGTTCAGCTTCATCGAGCAACCATCTTCGGCCGCGCAAGTTCAGCCGCGGAATTCCAGCTCCTTCGGTCTTGAACCGTGAGCTTCCGTGGTCGTTTTCAGCTGGTCCGAGCTCCCGTCGGCCTCGCCGTGAACTCAAGTCTCGACCGCTGTTGCGCCACCGTCGCCGTGAGCCAATTTTCGTGCTAACCGGTGAGTTTCGTTCTAATCCCTAATTAGTGGGCTAATGACACTTAGAGGTGGTTAGTTAGCTAATTTGTGGATTAGTTAGGTTAATTAAGCTTAAGGTAGTTTAGTTAGATTAAGTATATAGTTAGTATTTAGTTAGTTCAATTAGATTAGTTAGGTGGATTTAGTTAGGAATTATTTAGTTTATTTAACTAGAGTAATTAGATTTAATTAGGTAGAATGGTTAGATTTAATTGTTAGTTAGATAAATAGCCTGGTTAGTTTAGATTAATTTAATTAAGTGCTTTAATTTATTTATTTTGTAATTTATTTAATTGCCGGTAAATTATTTAATTATTAATTATTTTCTGGATATTAGATCAGGATAGCCGGTGACCAAAATTTCGTGCTGATTGCAATGATGTGTTCAGTTTATGCAATTGGATGTTAATTTGTGTAAATTGAGTGTTGATTGGAATTTTGAGTATTTAATTCCAAAATTTGTGAAATTTGATATTTATTCAGAAAATCCTAGGTGTCGGATTTTAACACCGAAAATGGTTTTATATACTATATAAAATGTTGGGATTTTAAATTGGAGGATATAAATTTTTCTAGTGTGAATTGATCATATACCTACACACGACTATTTTACCGTGTATTTCTAATACGAAGAAAATAGGTCAGGTTCACCATTTTAATTGAGGCATTTGAGTGCAATGCATAGTGTCTTGGGCCGAGATTGATTGGTTGTGTGTTGGTTAAGAGAACCCGTCCCAGACTATTAAGCCGGACATTACCCATTCATTGGGACTCAGGTCACAGTAGATTCTGGACCTACACCCCTTCGGGGAAGTTGTCTAATTGAGAGACGTCGCCGTGCTCAAAGGAGGTCAAATGATGCCTAGCAATGCCAGAAGACCGCCAGATTTCGAGTTGGCCATACCCTTAAGGGGTGTTATTAACAATTGTAACACATGGTTGATTAAGTTAGCTGAGCCTGATTATGAGACAAAACTGTGTGAAATGGTATGGGACGTGTCATAACGGTTTGGCCTTATAATCAGGACCCTTGTAATTCATTGAGTTGAGTGAAGCGTTTCAATTGTTGTGTGCATTAATTTTATGCATGCTGTATATGAACTGTATTGACCCGCAGGGTGGATATGAGACAAGGTTGATATAGCTAGTATAAGTACCTAGAGGGGGGTGAATAGGTATATAAAGAATTTTTCTCGATAATTGCACAATACTAGATAGTTGATAGATTTGAGACAAACAATAATCAAAGTAAGACTAAGAGAAGAGAAAATTGAACACGCGGTTTATAGTGGTTCGGCTTATTTCAAGCCTACGTCTACTCTTCTGCACTGACAGCCTATTGGCTGGATTCCACTATGAACAAAGAGATGTTACAGCGTTGTTCTCCCTTGATTTCTTGGTGTAGATGATCTACCACACTCGCTCAAGGTATCACTAAGTATAGACACTCTTTGTGTATACAATTTCGCTCAAAATGTATCGACTAATAATCAAGGTGCTTCGTACTGAATTTCTCTATCGATCATGCATTAAAGCAACTAGAACGTCTTCCTTTTATACTCCTTTATGCCATCATACCCGTTGGCACTTACCAAAGGAATTCCTCCAATCTACCCGTTGGACGAAATCAATCAAGAAGATCATTCGAGCTATTAAAGGAACCTGACGATAGCCCATCAATCATGTTCGCCCATACAACCAGGATCTTGGTTTCCAAGAATAGAACCTTCCAAGAATATTTCGTCGACCATCGCATCTTCAAACGATCTTAATTACGAATAAAAGAATCCGTTATATTTATCCATCCAAGAGATCTTCTCCAGAGGATAGGACTAAATCCTCAACCAAATACTTCGGCTCCTGGATTGCCTTTGTCACCGGATTAGAAAAACTCAATGAGAATAGTCTTGAGTCTTGAGCCTTGAGTGCTTGAGTCCGGTGATCCGAAAGTCTTCGACTCTAAACGGAAGGTCTCGTATTTATCTAGACTAGATCGATAGAAACGTTTTGTCGCTTCAAAATATTCTGGAAAGATTTCTCCAACAATCTCCCCTTTTTGATGGTGACAAAACTTTCTTGTAGATTTGAACAACTTTGACCTGCAAAACATTACTCAAGCAATATGGCTATCTCATAAAGATTAATAAATCAACCAGACTCTGCATCCACAGAAAATCAGTTAGTCTTTCATGAGTAAGACCATACAACAACACTTGATATAAATGCAAACAGTCAAACATCAAAATCCACACACAAGTCAGTCAAATTCAAGTTCACACCCAAGTCATACTCAAATATTCAAACACACAAAAGAAATTTAAAGTCAAAGTTTAAAGAGTTTAAAGAGTTCAAATTGCAATTCTCCCCCTTTTTGTCATCATTAAAAAGGTGAGAAAAGAGTCAAGTCTGCTTGGGAACACGCACAATCTGGAAATCTCCCATCGACTGGACAATGCCTTCCAGCCTCTTCAAGTCTTCCCGTAGATGAGCCACCTCTTCTCCTTTGGCATTGGCTTGAATTTGAAGAGCGAGGTCTTTCATTTGATCTGCTAGGGTAATAGAAGATGCTTGTCCAGCATTCTTCAGGACTTGAAGTTCACATTCCAGAGCATAGATTTGACCCTGCATTTCCAGAAGAACATCAAGGATACGACGAAAATCTGTTGTATTGTCCGTCTGTGTGCTCGCATTTGCTCTTTCGGATAGAGTGAAGGTAGACGATGGAACTTCGGTGTAATCGAGCATATTTGGTGTTGACGTATCATGTCCTTCCTCAGGCATTTGAGAAGCCTGAAAATCTTCTGGATTTGCTGATGAGCGACTCACACCTTCACTGTTGACAGCATGTGGTGTAGTCCTTCCTTGCTCGCCATCTCCCCCTGTCTCTAGGACCTCAATTGGGAAAGAGTGATGGTCATGCTCTTCAACGTCTTGATTCCCTTTCTCTGCGGCTTCATCTGCAGACTTTTCTTTTACTGCTTCTCCTTCTTCTTCAGCTTCTTTCTCTTTCTCTTGTTGCTCCTCTCGCTTCTCTCGTTTTTGCTTGTCTCTCTTCTTCTCTCTCGTTCTTTTCCTCTCGCTTCTTTTCCTTTCTTACGTGGTTCTCGTTGATTCAAGTACAAAACGTCTGGTCCTTTTCAATGCAGAGATAGTGAGATCTTCCTCTTCATCTTCATCATCCAAGATAAGAGTTCTTATCTTTTTGGATGGAGCACCCATGGGCTCCTTCCCTTTTCTCTTTGATGTAGAAGATGCTGGAGTCTTCACTTTGAACTTCTCCATTGCCTTATTAAGCTCTTTCAAACGCATTTTTGTCAGCATTTTCAAACCCACCACCATTTTGTCGCATGGTCGAACACAAAGAGTATGTGGAGGTTCAATGTTCAAGTGTCTGAAGATCTTGGTCACAAGATCTGGATAAGGCAATTGGCCCTTGTCCTTCACCATTGCTCTGTACATGTGAAAGAGAATGGTGTGAGGGAGAGAGAACTTCTTTCCTGAATTGATCGCGTACATCAATTTCGCCTCGGAGTTAGACACGTCAGTCTTGGATGTAGACTTTGGCCTGATACAGTTGATCACAATTTTGTGAAGCAAGATGTTGATGGCATGCATTCTTGAGTAGGTAACTCTTCCTTCTGTACTCCTGTCTTTAACAAGTTCTAGTGTGGTACAAGCGATTGAAACCTTGATTGGTTTATATCGTCCTCTTTCAACTCCAATTATGTCTGCCAACATGTCCACATCTACCTCATAGACTTGGTCTCGAACACTGAAGGATATTCTATTCGCATCTAAAAAGCTAAGATTCGAATAGAAGTATGCTGTCAATTGCGCATAACCATCTGTGGTATCGGAGCAAAATTGCTCAAGTTGAAGCAGATTGAACTTCTCCCTTAAGTTCACATTAATGGCATCCAAGAAATCGAAATCAACACTCCTAGGGTTTATCACCCCTCGTTTCAACAGTTTGAAGAACAAATTCTCCTGTTCCTTCGATTTAAACAAATCCATCCTTTTTCCCTTCACCTTCGCAGCAACACCCATTCTAGGTTGAAATTCACTGAACATTTTATCATCATCGTTCCCATCAGTCGGATTCAGTCTCGATACACGAGGGTCACTTGAAATGTTCGCAAGTGCTTCCTCAGCCTTTCCTTTGGGAGCAATTCCCAAATCCTCCATTCATCGCAAAAATATATACTCATTCCCATAATTCTTATCTTTAAGGAAATCATCTATATAGTTCAGCGAAGTCCCAATGCTTTTCAACGCACGATAGAGCTTGTAAATAAAAGAGGGTTTTTGGACTCTTACAGGGTCTGCGTCCTCGATTATTTCTTCCTCCGGTTGTTGACCCGCACCTTGTGGGGTAGATGATGAAGAGTGACGTGGTGGAGAGTGAATCGGGCTCGTTGTCGACTCGGTAAATCTTCCTCTTCGGTGAGATCGAAATGGGTAGGCCCCTCCCTCATTCTCTCGTGGTCCCCTCGTTCGCGATTCTTGAAGACTTTCTCGAAGAAGACATCCTTCCTTGTCGTTGAAAGATTCCTTTACTCGCTTTCCCAAGAAAAGATGACAACTTTCTCGAAGATATACACGAAGTAGAGACAGGATTGGGAGGAGAATGCCTTTTTAGGGTTTTGAAGTTTAAGCGAGGAAAACTGTATATATATAACTCAGTTTAAAAAGGAAAAACCAATCGGCACAAAGGAAAATGAACAGACGCCTCTTTTTAAAATCGATAACTGCCAAATAGGAGTTAATCTTTTTGAAAAGACAAGATTAAGTTTTTCACGGAAATTATAAATTAACTGAACTAATGATCGTACCTTGTCGAGATTGAATATAATAACAACTTACAGTCTATAGCCATGAATGTCTAAGTCTGAGGGTTAGAGAGTCTCTAGACTTTAACTTCCTCAAGCTTCAAAATGTTGAGTTTGGAACGGATAAAATCGAATTGATTTTTCTCCAAAGGCTTTGTGAATATATCCGCTAGTTGATTTTTTGAATCAACAAATTGAATCGAGATTTCTCCATTTTGAACATGATCTATAATGAAATGATGTCGAATCTCTATATGCTTTGCTCTTGAGTGAAGGATTGGATTTTTAGTGAGATTGATTGCCCCGGTGTTGTCACATCTAATCTCTCGTGCATGAGTCTTTAATTCCAAAGTCTTGTAGCCGTTGTTTTATCCATAGAATTTGTGAACAGCAACTTCCAAGAGCTACATACTCGCTTCGTTGTTGAGAGAGCCACGGTGCTTTGTTTCCTTGAAAACCAATACACCGTCCCCTTTCCAAGCAACCGGCAAGTTCCCCGAAGTGCTCTTTCTATCAACTCCAGCTGAGCAACCGGCCAATCTGCGTCGAATATCCCCGGAAGATTAAAGTCTCCTTCTTAGGATACCAAAGACCGATGCTTGAAGATGAAGCAACGTATTTAATAATACGTTTCGCAAAGCACCGAGATGTGATTCTCTAGGATCGATTGAAACCTAGCACGAGATGCAAACACTCAACAAAATGTCTGGTCTAGAAGCAAAGAAGATAAAGAAGTGAACCAATGATGCTTCTGTACAGCTTTTGATCAACTTTCTTCCCTTCTTCATCTTTGTCTATCTTCAAAGAACTTGACATCGGTATGTCGGTCTTTTTGCACTTTTCTAGTCCAAACTTTTTGACAAGATCATTAGCATATTTTTCTTGATAAATAAAAGTTCCTTCCTTCAATTGTTTTACTTGAAGACCAAGAAAGAATGTTAACTCTCCCATCATACTCATTTCAAACTCGTCCTGCATAGATTTATAAAATTTCTTGCACAAACTTTCATTAGATGATCCAAAAATAATATCATCCACATATATTTGAACAAGTAAAAAACTTTTGTTTTCCTTTTTGATAAATAAAGTAGTATCTACTTTACCTTTGTCAAAACTATTCTGTATTAAGAACTACTTAGTCTGTCGTACCAAGCTCGAGGTGCTTGCTTTAAACCATACAAGGCCTTTTTCAGTCTAAAGACTGAGTCTGGTTTCTTTGGGTCTTCAAACCCTGGTGGTTGTTCCACATAAACTTCCTCATGGATAAATCCATTTAGGAAGGCACTTTTGACGTCCATTTGGAATAACCTGAAATTTTTATAACAAGCAAACGCAAGTAATAGTCGAATAGCTTCTAACCTTGCTACTGGTGCGTAAGTCTCATCATAGTCTATTCCTTCTTCTTGCGTATATCCCTTGGCCACGAGTCTTGCTTTGTTTCGTCATTTACTCTTCCTTTCTCATTCATCTTGTTCCTGAACACCCATTTAGCTCCAATAACAGTTTTACCTTTTGGTTTAGATGTCAATTCCCAGACATCATTAATGTTGAACTATCTGAGCTCTTCTTGCATAGCTTCAATCCAACTTTCATCAGATAAAGCTTCTTCTATGCTCTTTGGTTCAATTTCATAAATGAGAGCCACAGCACTAGACTCTTCACGCCTTTTGGATCTGGTGCGAATTCCTTCATTAATTTCGCCGATAATGAGATCTTTGGGATGACTGGACTTATGCTTCCAAGATTCTTGGTTGATTTGTCTGGTTGATGATCTCTTTCTTTATTTGAATATTCACGAACAGCTTGATGCTGGTCTTCCAGAGTCTGAGATTCTTCTTGAGTTATAAGCTTTGGAGGGTCTGGAGCAGGTTCAGACTCTTCATGATGAGTCTGACTGGATTCATCTTGCGTAGAGTCTTGAAATTTGACATTCATTGACTCCTCCACGAGCATCGGCTCTTCTTGTTATAGACTCTGTAGGCTTTGCTTGATGTAGAATATCCAAGGAAGATGCCTTCATATGATCTTTTTTCAAACTTACCAACTCGATCTTTTGCATTTTTCAATATAAAGCATTTGCAGCCGAATACATGAAAATATGAAACAATAGGCTTCTTATCTTTGAATAACTCATAAGGGGTTTTCTCTAGAATAGGTCTTAAGAAGACTCTATTGATGATATAGCATGCTGTTGAAACAGCTTCAGCCCAAAATCGTGAAGAAATCTTACTTTCAATTAAAAGAGTTCTAGCCATTTCTTGAAGAGATCTATTCTTTCTTTCCACAACTCCATTTTGCTTTGAGGAGTATATGGAGAGGAGAACACATGCTTAAAGCCAGATTCATCACAAAATTTTGTAAAATCTTATACTTGAGATAACACATCCTTTTTCATTTTGAACCTTTTTAGCAAATTTTTCAAAATACGAGAAGGTTTCGGACTTACTTGCAAATAAATATACCCAAGTAAAGCGGGAGTAATCGTCCACAATTACTAGGCAATATTTCTTACCTCCAATGCTCTGGGTTCTGGTTGGTCCGAAGATATCCATATGCAGCAACTGTAGTACATGATTAGTAGAGACATGATTTATTGGCTTAAATGAATTTCTTACCTGCTTTCCCAGAATACATGGAGTGCATGGATCAGTCTTTTGGTATGGTAATTTGGGTAGACCTCGAACAAGCTGCTTTGATGAGATTTTGGCTAATTGCTTCATGTTGACATGACCAAGCTTTCTGTGCCATAAGCTTGCTTCGTCTTGAATTGAGATTAGGCATTGCGATTCATTTGGTTTCACATCCAGAAGATAGATATTTCCATGTCTTCGACCCATGAAAGACTGAGTAGAGTCTTTACTGGTTCCAGAACATGTTCCTTCTTGAAAGAAGATCTTAAAACCAGTATCACACAATTGGCTAATGCTGAGAAGATTGTAATTGAGTCCTTCCACTAGGAAAACATTACTTATTGTGAGATTTCCAATTTTCACAGTTCCAAATCCCACAATACTTCCTTTGTTGTTTCCTCCAAATGAAACTTTTCCACCATTTACTTGAACAAGCTTTATGAAGCAATTTGAGTCTCCTGTCATGTGTCTTGAGCAACCACTGTCAAGATACCACTTTACCTTTTTCTTGACGGAGACCTGCATTTAAAAGAGTCTCAAGCTTTCTTTGGTACCCAAATTTTCTTAGGTCCTTTGGTGTTAGTAAGATAAACAGTATTAGCCCATACTTTCTTAACAGGTTTCCAAATCATAGGACACTCTTTTTCAAAGTGATCCGGACTGTTGCACTTTGAACACCTGAGGGCATTTCGACCTACAAACTTTACAAAAACTTTCTTGAAATGATTTTTGTAAGCCTCTCTCGAGGGTCTTTTCTTAATTCTTTTTTTTACTTTAGGAAAATCAATCAAGGGAATTGTTTCTGCTGTCATACCTAGACCAGACTTATTGAAGTAAGGTCTTTGAGCTGAGAGAATTTTTTCAAGTTTTTCGGACCCTATTGAAAATTTCTTTGAAATATTTGATAAGTCGGTTTTTAAAAGGGCATTTTCTTTCAAAAGATTATCTTCATTTTCTTTAAGAGTGGAAACATTCAAGTCTAAACTTTTAACTCTTTCTTCTAAAACGTTTTCCTTTTGTTTTAGAGCTGAGTTTTCCTTTTTAAGTTTGGAAATTCTTTTGAGAGAAGTCTTAAGACTAAAACACAGTTCATCAATGTATTTAGAAACTTTGACAGGAATTTTAAAATTACTTGCCTCGAATTCACTTTCTCGAGTCGATCCGAATCCGAGTCCGATTGTGCCATCGACATAGGTTGGCATATTCATTATCACTTTCTTCACACTCTGTATCAGTCCAGGTTTCGGCTTTGAGAGCTTTTCGAAACTTTTCAGCTTTTCCTCTCTTCTTCTTTAGAAGATGACAGTTGGGTCTGATGTGTCCCTTTTTCTTACATTCAAAGCAAACTACATCTTTGTTTGGTTCCTCATCATCAACAGACTTGGTCTGCTGTCTTTGAAAACTTTGTTTCTTTGAGTTGAACCTTCTTCCTTTTCTATTCGTTTTACTGAATCTTCTTATCATGAGAGCAAGCTCATCATCGTCCATATCATCTTCGGGATCAGATCATCGAATCACCATTTGATTTTAATGCAATGGATTTCTTACCTTTTGGATCTTCGTCTTCATTAATTCGTTCCACTTCATAAGATCGAAGAGTTCCAATCGGCTTTCGTCGACAGATAGTGGCATAATTCTTTGCGTCTCTCTTATTGAAGTCTTTATGTGATTCCAATCCTTGGAGAGTCCACGCAGTAGCTTGTTTACCTTCATGGGATCAGAAATTGTTTGTCCTTGATTCTCAAGACCATTGACAATATCTGTAAAACGACTAAACATGTCAGTTATAGATTCTCCTGGTTTCATTTTGAAGGCTTCATATTGACCGAGGAGAATGTTAATTCTGTTTCCTTCACTCGACTGTTCCTTCATAGGTGATATGTAATCTGTCCCAAACTTCTTTTGCTGTAACACAAGAAGATATTCTGTTATATTCAGTTGGTAACAAAGCACAATATAAAGAGTAAATTGCTTTTGCATCGAATGCTTGTCTCTTGATTATCTCTTCCCGAGTCATTCCGCTGGGTCTCAACGGTTTCTTTCCCTCTTTCGGGACCGATGCGGATGTAGGAGTAATTCCTTTTCTACAACGTCCCATTCCAGAGGATCCTTTGATTGTAGGAAAGCTTTCATCTTGTTCTTCCGATGTTGTAATCCTTTCCATCAAAGTAGGGTGGTCTGGTATTGCTTTGCCCTTCCATCAGCCCTAGTGCTAGCATACTAGCCATGGATCTTTTACTCTGAAGTAAAACACTTCAAATAAAGTGAGTACACGAGCTCCGATACCAATTGATATAGCTAGTATAAGTACCTAGAGGGGGGTGAATAGGTATATAAAGAAATTTTCTCGATAATTGCACAATACTAGATAGTTGATAGATTTGAGACAAACAATAATCAAAGTAAGACTAAGAGAAGAGAAAATTGAACACGCGGTTTATAGTGGTTCGGCTTATTTCAAGCCTACGTCCACTCTTCTGCACTGACAGCCTATTGGCTGGATTCCACTATGAACAAAGAGATGTTACAGCGTTGTTCTCCCTTGATTTCTCGGTGTAGATGATCTACCACACTCGCTCAAGGTATCACTAAGTATAGACACTCTTTGTGTATACAATTTCGCTCAAAATGTATCGACTAATAATCAAGGTGCTTCAGACTCTGGAATTTCTCTATCGATCATGCACTAAAGCAACTAGAACGTCTTCCTTTTATACTCCTTTATGCCATCATACCCGTTGGCACTTACCAAAGGAATTCCTCCAATCTACCCGTTGGACGGAATCAATCAAGAAGATCATTCGAGTTATTAAAGGAACCTGATGATAGCCCATCAATCATGTTCGCCCATACAACCAGGATCTTGGTTTCCAAGAATAGAACCTTCCAAGAATATTTCGTCGACCATCGGATCTTCAAACGATCTTGATTACGAATAAAAGAATCCGTTATATTTATCCAGCCAAGAGATCTTCTCCAGAGGATAGGACTAAATCCTCAACCAAATACTTCGGCTATGGATTGCCTTCGTCACTGGATTAGAAAAACTGTCAATGAGAATAGTCTTGAGTCTTGAGCCTTGAGTGCTGAGTCTGGTGATCTGAAAGTCTTCAGACTCTAAACAGAAGGTCTGTATTTATCAAGACTAGACTGATAGAAACGTTTTGTCAGCTTCAAAATATTCTGGAAAGATTTCTCCAACAAAGGTAAGTCTCTGTGGTTGTATGATTGTGTGGTTAAGACACTTCTAGGCGTATTACCCTCCTAATCGAGGCTTAGAGTGTAAACTCGCTAAGATTTATATCTCACCCCGTCGTGGGCTTAAATTTTTAGGGCCGTAGAACAGAGAACCCAAAGCCGAGCTATGGTGACCTGAGGAGTAGGTTAGTTAGGACAGCTTCTTTTTTAAGGACCGTCTTTTGTAGGCTTGTGATTGTTGATTTTTGTATATGACTCAGCATGTATATAAAAGTGTGATTTATTTGTGAATATGTTGTCCTGTTTTTCTATCCCGAGATGGTTATTGTCAGGGGATTTGTTATTCGCTTCTGCATGTGCAATAAAAGAAAAGGGTCAGCGACTCATCCTGGGAAGTTGCAAAATTTTATCGACCACAGAGGGATGGGTACGCGCTCGAGGATCGGGGAGTAACAGTCTACCCCTCGGACAAAGATGCTTTTGTCTAGATCATTCCCTGAAGTTCCAACTGCACAGTCTGCACCACCAATTCGCCTTACCTCTAGCTCTTTTGCTCCCAATGTTGTTAATGCAACAGTGTTACAAGTTGAAGGCCATTCGTCTGTTGGTAGTCTTACATGATCAATTCCTCCTACTGCCGAAGCTTCAGCATTACCCTTGATCAACACCACTAGCTCTCCAAGCCCTTCAGCTCTTCCTGCTACGAAGCCTACTTCTTCGTCCTCTAATATAGTGAGTGGACCTTCTTCAACACTAAAAGGGTCTCCTTTGAGATCGGTCCTTTCCCAAGAGTCTGTCGATTCCTCAGTTTCTCTTGTCGCTAGCGGACATAAGTCCAACATGTCCTCAAGGCAATCCCTCTCTTCACCGGCTCAGGAATGTTTAGAGGTGAATTCTCCTCCTACCGTAGACTTGACATCCTTTTTTCCTGAAAGAGCGAGTGATCCTCCTTCGGCACCTACTTCATCTGCCCTTATATCTTATCTCCCTCAAGAGCTACTTGTCATATCTACCTCTCGTGCTGACAATGAAAGGGATTCTACTTTGTCTCCAGCTTGAGATCTTATTTTCTTATCCTCAGCCCCAATGACTCTAGAGGCTATTTTCTCCCCGGCTGTTACCTCGACTGCACCTTCATCATCTTCCATGAAAATCTTGCTACCCAGTAGACCGAACAGTGCTGTTCCTACTAATGTAAGTAAGACTCATTTTCTTTCTTTACTTTGTCTACCTCACTGTTCTAAATGTTAGTTTACCCAGATTCTTTATCACGAACCCGTTCCTTCTATAATTGGGTCAACAACTGAAATGGACCCGACCAAGAAACCCTTCCTCCTGAGACAGTCGAGAGCATAAAGCAACTTCTTCGTGAGATCACTCTGATGCCTTTCATCACTCCTTTCGAGTTTAGTTCAAAAGAACTCTCCAAGCTTACTCCAGAAGATCGACTTCGGACATTCCTCGAGATACCTAAGGATGGCATTATTGTACTTTTTGTGGATCCTCGACTTAAGCTACGGGCCAAGGCGCTTTTGCAGTCATTCTGTTCTAATCCCGCTTTTGCTAGGTGTCGAGCCTTCGGAGCCAACTGCGAGAGATACCTTCCCATTTTCCTTTCAAGCCTGGACACCGTCAAGAGGAACAGTGACCAACTCCAGTCCTTGGCCATCTCAGAATGAAGAACCCAGGTGTTTATTGACAAAGCCCAAAAGCAAAAGGCTATGGCCGATCATCTTATGTAGTCATATCTGGTTATGGCAGACACAAAGACTTAACTGAAAAGGAATATTTCCAATCTTAAAGCTCAACTTGTTGAGGAACGTCACAAGCTTCTATCTCATCAACTGGATATGACCAATACGTGGTGTCTACTAAGTAATGAAGCCCAATAAGTAAAGGAGTAATTTTGGGAATCCAAGAGCACTGTCGCAACTTTAGACCGCTAGAAAATTGTCAAGCCCAAGCTTCTAGCTAAGAACCTAGCTTGTGATAAGGACTTCATATATTTCTGGTCTGTAATTGAGCGAGAGTTCTCTCGAATATAATCTTTGTCGTTCCAACACTAAAGCTAAATCAGTTGACTTTTGCAATTTCTCTTGTTTGAGCATGTGCCCCTTTTGATTAACACGCTGACAATTGAGTGACTCACTTGCATTTAAATATGTGGTTATATTTTGTCACGTAGCATATAACTTTTCCTTTGATGTTCCCCACAATCGGCATAAAACTCTTCACGCTCTTTAAGGCCTTTTTACTAGGATTCTCCACTTCCCTTGGTGTTCCCAATAGTTTTCTCCTTTATTTGTTGCTGCCAACCATTTCCCTTCTTTACTCTCCTTGGCTTTGTTTTACCTTTCTCCTTTGCTATGGCTCCACCTACTGGAGTTTCTAGATGTATACCACTCTAGTGCTTTCATGGGTCGCCTCACGACTTTGTACCACCTCGAAATGAAAGGAGAAGCTTTTGGCCAACTCTGTTGACCTAACTTTCAACCCCGCAACTGAAGAACATTCTGCCCCTGCTGATCTCAAGTTGGGCCCTTACTTTAAGACCTTGCCTTCTCCTCCATATTTTGATTAATGCTTTCATCGACACCACAAAGAGCAACTTCCTGTCTAGCAGAGGGTCCTTATTGATCATTAGTGGCCTCCCACAAATAATAGGTTTTCTCATTTTCCAAGTTTCAATCCTGTATTTTTCACATAGTATTGTCGCCTGAAATCTGCTTTTGAGCTCACCTAGAAAAGGCTTAAGATTTCCCAAGCTCTCGAATTTTGCTATGTTCCCTTTCCATCGATTATGATGTATTAGCCAACCTCTATTGTTTTGGTCACCTTCCACCCATTGTTTCTTTCTTCTTGCTGGGCCGATGTCCACTACCTTACTTGATGTTCATGCTTTGACTAGTCTTGTGCCTTATGATGATGAGTCGGCTACTTTGTATTCTACCAAAATTTCCATGTTTCGCGACCTGACGCCATCGAATCTTCATCCCAATGCCTTTGTGAGATGCCATATGCATAGCGATGGCGATACTACTTGTGAGGAACATGCATCATTCCTACTATAATGTTTCTCTCGGTATGTTTTCTGCAGCCCTTCAAACCTTATTCCCAAGGAATTTGGTGCCCTTGCTGTTTATATAGCCCTTGAACTGAATCAACCCCTTGGCAAGATGATACTCGCTGCTCTGTATAAATCTATTACTGCCTTAAAACCTCTCTCACCACCGAGCACTCTGAACCTTTCTTTGGTCCCCTTTGTCTTCTACAAGTTTGGGTTAAATTGTACTTCCCTCACTTATTCACGTTAAATTGTACTAACCTCACTTGTTCGCTGATGGTCTTGAGGTTCCCTGAAGATGGTACAATTTACATTCAGATCCACTCGATCCTAATAACTTTGGTGTTGCAGTTCTTTGCAAGCCTCCAAAGCAGCATTTGTTTCCTCTTTCTTCTTTCACCTTTGTTTTGGAATATTTCCTTTCAACTCGGGAAGACTCAATGGCTTTCAACCGTATCTTTTCTTCTGGCTTGTATCCAGCCTCAGACCGATTCCTGGACTTGTGATAGTATCCAAATGATGAATACCTATGGAGGCATGCTTTCACTTTTGCAGATCTACCATTATACTTCTCTCGTGATGGCAAGTTCTCTCCCGAGTTCAAGGTGTGCCACTCGCAATAATGTGCAAGACAATTCAGAACAACCCAAGAAATTCCTATGCCTTGTGTATAATCTATCGATTTCCCTTTTCCTGTCCTAAAGCGCTGTCATCCTCATGGCCTTTGAATGTTAAGAAGTCATTAATGAGGTGATGGTCGTGTGTTCCTATTGGAATTCAAGTCGGTGGAATACGATTTACCTTTATCTGACGCGCAAACAATAATTAACCCTGGAACGAACGTTGAATTGCCAATGAAACACGAACAAAATTACTTCATGTTGGTCTGAATGCAATCACAAGGAAAGCATCCGATTTCCACGGCGTAAATGCAAATTGTTCTCGTAAAGAATAAATGGAACGCCTTGATGGAAAGGAGAGAGAAAGGAACGTACATTCTGCTAACAACAACGATCAACGGTTGCCTTCAGGAGGCTTTTATACCTCTCCCTTCATACCATTTCAATAGTGTCTCACACCCCATCATGGACGTATTAATAAAATACTACATCTCCCACTTGGACATGATGGACTTGATAGCACTCTATCAAGAATATAAGGCGTTCAACATTCATCAACTTTACAAAACATTTCATACTAGCAAGTAAGCTGTGCGACCAGTGAGTACACCTGCACTTGGGAGCTCAAATTATGCACTTGTTAGGGATGACATAATGGCTACAACCCCGAAAAGAAATAAACAATCGATGTCTCACAGTGCCCCAGACACATTTTGTTACATCAATCCTGGTATACCTATCCCTTAAAGGATATACTTGACTACTCTCAAAACACAATGTATTTACAATTATATCTGCAACCACATAAAGCGATATAATTGGTTGACTGGTAAATACATGTGATAGATGTAAAACAGCAATAGTCTTCTTTCGCACTCATGTCTCTCTCAATTTCAAAACAACTGCTTTCCTAGACACGTCCCATAAGGTTATATCTATTCATAACCGCCAATAACATGCTAAAATAGCAACATTGATCTTTCACATTGAGAACATAGTCAGAAGTAACATAGGGCACAAAATGAGGTAAATTATAAATTACCTCAATGTCTCACACGATGAGTAAATAGGGATAATTTTACTCACATTCCCTTGTTGGTCGTACAATGCACATGTAGTATGAATTACATGCTATAGCGGATTTCTCTTTCTATAAGAGCGTATGTCATTTATTAAATATATCCACTATATGGATCTTAGCCTAAACATAGTCACGTGCCTCTCACGTACTCATGTTTAGCTCGAGTGCTATATCAGCTCGCTTTCTATAGCGTCCAATTAAGTACTCGCATCCGGCATCTTACAAGCATACATGACAGTGGGATTATCATGTTTGGTCTTATTATAAACATATCACAGACCTCATCTTACTCCAATCAAGGCGACATATTATTTTATGTACCAAACTTGCTCTTCAACGTTTATTTATACATAACATCTCATTTCAACGTGCTAACTATAGCACTTGAGGCGATTGCTCATGTGAGTGAGTCAATCATTGCCTGCTAACATAGTTTCCACTAATATATGTGTGCTTGTGCTAGTCTTATAATGGATTTGTACTTATTGATAAAACATCAAGTCATCAATAAACAAATAAGTACAATACATATGTTCACATATACATAAACCAGTGATCCTCTATAATAACACATCACATTCTATGCAATCCTAGTGACATCTTGTGGCTCAAGAATATGTCTCTAGGAATAGCTTTCGTAAATGGATCAGCAACCATTCTATTGGTTGAAATATATTATAGGATCACTTCTTTCTACGCTATTATATCTCTTATGAAGTTATTTTTTATGTCAATGTGCTTCGTCCTTCTATGATACTTGGGACCTTTCACATAGGTAATGGCTCCTTGACTATCGCAATAAACTATCACCGGTTTAGGAACCTCAGTGACAGTGGCTAAATTTCCCAAGAAACGTTTTAGCCATACTGCTTCTTGCACTGCGGCAGAACATGTAATAAATTCTCCTTCCATCGTAGACAAGGCCATGCATGTCTATTTCTTGCTATTCCAAGAAATTGCACCTCCATTAAGCAAGAATGCATATCCAGAAGTCGATTTACGCTCATCCAGGTCTCCATCTCAATCAGCATCTGAATAGCCTAATAGGCGTAAATCATTCCCTTGGTAATAAAGTCGATAGTTTATAGTGCCTTTCAAGTATCTCAGAATCTTCTTCACTGCTTTCCAGTGTGCTTGACCAGGATTTGATTGATATCGGCTCACTAATCCCACGGCATAACATTTTTCGGGTCTAGTACACATCATAGCATACATCAAACTTCCATCCGTACTAGCGTAAGGAACAGTTTCCATTACTTTAATTTCTTCTGGAGTCTTAGGACACATCTCAGTACTTAGGCCTTCACCTTGCATGACAGGGGTATCAATGGGATTACGAAGCTGCATATTGAAACGCTCAAGAATATTCATTATATAAGAATCTTGTGATTAAGCAAGGAGTTTCCTTGATCAATCTATTTTGATTTTAACTCCTAATATATAAGCAGCTTCTCCCATGTCCTTCATTTCAAAATTAGAGAACAACCATTCTTTAATGGTGATAACCAAAACCTTGTCATTTCTAGCCAATAGAATATCGTCCACATAAAGTGATAAAATCACAAATTTATCTTCGGACCACTTGACATATACACAGTGATCTTCTTCGATCATCGTGAAATCAAAAGTTGTTATGGCTCGATGAAAACGAAGATACCACTAGCTAGATGATTGCTTAAGACCATATATTGAGCGACGAAGTTTGCAAACTTTATGCTATTGACCTTTAGGTATGAAACATATTAGTTGTTTCATATAGATTTCATCATCTAATTCTCCATTGAGAAATGTTGTCTTTACATCCATTTGATGTAATTTAAGGTCCAAATGTGCAACGATGGCTAGAATAAGGCGTATAGAGGCAAACCTTACAACTGGTGAAAATTTTTCCTCATAGTCTATACCCTTTTGTTGAGTATAACATTTCGCTACAAGGCGAGCCTTATACTTTTCAATGGATCCATCCGTCCTTCGCTTAATCTTAAAGACCCATTTGTTTCCAATGGCCTTACGATTTGGTGGTAGATCAATCAAGTCCCAGACATAATTTGCCCTCATTGACTCTATCTCATCTTCCAAAGCATTTCTCCATTCTTCTTTATCAGAGAATGAGAGAGCCTCTTGAACAGTTTTAGGCTCAGCATCATCTTTCTGAGCAATCATAAATGCTTCCCTTTCAATCTCAAAACGACGACGAGGAATGCTTTTACGATTACTTTTACGCAACTGAATTTCTCTTGAATTCAATTCGTCAGGCGATGCTATACTCTCACTAGGTCTTGTGTGTTGAGGTAAATCTTCATTTCCCTCTACAATATCAATGGGTGTGTTATTAAGATCTTCCATCTCATATAATTGGAAGTCTTTATCAATCTCACCTCTACCAGGAAAATCGTTCTCCAAGAACGTGACATCTCGTGACTCCATTTCGGTCACACTTCCATCAGCTTGTTCACCTATGAACACGTACCCTTTGGACTTTTCAGAATATCTTATAAAGAAATATTTCTTTCCTCTAGGCCTAATTTGTCATATTTGTGGGAAGAATATGAACATAAGCTGCACATCCCCATGGAAGTAGACTACTCAAGTCTGGTTTCTTACCAATCCATAATTCATAAGGGGTGAAAGTGACCGATTTTGAGGGCACTTGGTTAAGTACATAGGCAGCAGTCAATAGCGCATCTCCTCAATAGGAGATATGTAAATTTGCTTGCGCCATCATAGACCTAACAATTTCCAATAGGGTTCTATTCATTTTTTCAGCTACCCCATTTTGTTGTGGAGTACCATGAATAGTCAATTGTTGTACAATTCCCTTTTCATCACAAAAAGCCTTGAATTGCTCAGATAGATACTCACATCCGCAATCAGTTCTTAATGCCTTTATTGTTTGGTTCAATTGATTCTCTACCATCGATATATATCGTCTAAAGCAGTCTAATGCTTCTGACTTATGAGAGATTAGAAAGACATAAACGAAACGCGTGAAGTCATCTATGAAAGTGATGAAATATGAGGCTCCATGCCTCGCCCTCACATTCAAAGGATCACAAATGTCAGAATGTATGAGATGCAATGGAAATTCAGCTCTAGTGCCTTTACCGAATGGTTTTCTAGTTGCTTTTCCCGCTAAATAATGTTCACATACAAGTAGATCAACATTAGTGAGTGACCCTAAAATGCCTTCTCTAGCTAATCTTTGCATTCTTTGCAACCCAATGTTACCTAATCTAGCATGCCAAGTACTTGCATCAATCTCAACATTACTAGAAGATGCAATTAAAGAAAAACAACTATCAACATTAACATTGTACTGATCATAGTCAATGTCTAACACTATAAAACCATTCGATACATGACCTGAACCATAATAAATTGTTCCATACAAAATGTCAACACAATTACCATGGAGATTCAATACATAACCTAATCTTAGAAGAACAACTACGGAGACCAAGTTTTGTCGAATATCTGGAGCATAGAGGACATCATGTAGGAATAGGTTTCGACAACCACGTAAAATCAATTTACATTTGTCGACACTCTTCACTTCAATTCTTGAGTTATTCCCAATATATATCCATCTTTTTCCAGGTTGTATCCGACGATACTCCACAAATGATTCTCGATCTCTAGCTACATCATCTATTGCTCCTGAGTCTACAGTCCACATTGGATGAGATTCAGCAAGCATTACAGTGCTAGAAACAAAAGCATTACTTAAAGTGATGGAGTAATATGGTACCTCTTTCAGCTCAGTGCATTCACGAGCAAAATGACCCATCTAGCCACAATTGTAGCATTTTATCTTGGCCTTGTCCTTCTTCCCACCACGCTTCTTGCGTTGGAAGGTCTTAGCCCTCTTAGGTGCTTAATCAATCTTCTTCCCTTTGTTGTTGAATTGAGATTTCCTTTTGCACTTGAAGCTCGAAGCCTTGTGCGAACTCGATTCAACAACATAAGCATGGGTCGAAGATCTCGCAGCCTCTAGGCGCTCATCCTCTAATTTCAAATGACGCACTATATCTTCAAAAGTGACAATATTCTCATTATGCGTCTGTGGCACCCCTCGACAGCCCCCGATCCGTTAGAGTCGCCACAGTTCGCTTACCTTTTACTTTCCCTAATAACATGTTATTCTGATACCATTTCAATTACAGCAGGTCCATACAACCATGGGGGTTTACATCTTTTAGATTAGTCCCTTGCACAATTCGTATAACAAAAGCATATCCAACAACTCCCTTCCTTAGATTCAGAAAAACAGTGCACACCAACTAAACATCTTATATAAGTTAAAGCCGAACACTTTTATTTACATAAACCAGATGGACATCATTCATCGGTACATCTAAATGCCGTAGTCTTCTATACTTAGCTATACTTCAAAGGATGACTAACATCTCCTCCTTACAGTCGTACACTTAAAGTCCATCGATTAGTGTCGGCGTCCAACAGTTCATTCCTTTGCTATCCTCCTCCTCACGATCATATCCAATCACTCGATCCATCTATCGATGGCAGTGGCAGCAGATGTATCTTATCTAGTCTGAAATGTTATTCCCCAAAAGGGGTGAGTACAGCTACTCAGCAGGTAAATGACCCAATAAACCACTCAATGCATCACACAATACAATCATAACAATCATAGCATAAGACATATCATTCAAGCATCCATGCATAATTTACCTTGGAGCCATGCATATGTCGTCATACCACATGTACACACATCCTCAGGTAATCATCACCATCATATCATACATGTACCATCATGCCATAGGTGCACATACATTCATGCACTTACCACCATCATGTCACACATACCATCATGCCATAGGTACACATACATCCATGCACTCATCATCATCATGTCACATATGTCGTCATGCCATAGGTGGACATACATCCATGCACTTACCATCATCATGTCACACATACCATCATGCCATAGGTGCACATACATCCATGCACTCATCATCATGTCACATATCCATGCCATATGTGCACATACCACCATGATTCATATTATCCATGCTATCAAGCATACATCACCATGAGATCCATTCATGCCTTCATGATCGCATTTTCAATATCAAATAGCATAAATATATTTTCATAAGCCGATCATGCATCATGCCATATGCATACACCCATGCACATAATTCATTTTCAATTCTATCTTTCACAAGGATCTCATCAGTTTTTTCTTTCTAGGGACCAATGTTTACATCCCACAATTTATCGCTCGCGCCCAAACTGGCATCGCGAGGAACCTCCGGGCATGTATCCAAGATACAACCGGGCATCTGGCACCCCCACATTTCGAGGATCTCGCATCCCAACTGGCATCACGAGGACCCTCCGGCATACAGCCATTTAAGGCCACCGGGCATCCGACATTTACACTCCCTAGCCAGGCATCTCGTACCCCAACCGGCATCACGAGATATCCCTCGGCTCACACCTCTAGGCTTCCGGCTCCCCACGCTCCGGGCATCTCGAAACTCCCGAGGACCCTCCGGCATTCAGCCATTTAAGGCCACCGGGCATCCAGCCTTTACCCTTCTAGCCAAGCATCTCGACACTCCCAGGGCATCGTCGGCTCACACCTCCGACGGCATTCTCATTTATCATAGTTCACATTTTCAATTATAGCTCAATTTCAACATGGCATATGATGTGATGGCAAACAAGATCATTTTCATCGTTTGACTCTTATATGCATTTCCAATCATCATCATACATGCAGCAAGACACAACCACTTATGACAATAAAACCCATGGGGTCCATACAACTTAGAATAATCCATACATCATGACCTTTTTGAAATTTACCCAATTCCAGCTTACACAATTTCGGAAAATATGTAAATTAAATATCCATATGATCTTCAAAAATCATAAAATCAGAGCATGTGATAGACAAGACATAATGGTAGCAGTTTTACGAAGAACACGTGCCCAAAAGAGTTTCACACAATAAGATATGGCTCACACAATACTGTATGCAAAATTCGGATAAAGTCAGATCACGCAGTTCTTAAAATATTTCGATTAAAATACCCGAATGACCTCCAAAAATTATGAAATTTTACCAGGTTATATTCAAGACCCTAAGGTAGATTTTTCATGAATACATCTAGGCCAGATTCGTCCTAGATAATTTACTATGGCCGGACGAAGCTACTGTTCCTATTTCCGAACAGTCCAGTATAGCTATCTCCGAAAAATCGAGATTTTTCCTACTTATCTTTCTTCATTTCTTCTGAAATTTTGATATGTTTTGATTCAAGAGGTCCACTACAACTTTCATTAAGGGATCAAGGTGATATTCTCAAAGGATAGTCACCATTTAGTCCACGAAGTCTCGGGAGTCCAGTACCGTACTTCCAGATCTACCGTCTTAAAAAGAAAATCATTTCACTAGGCTACACTTGCTCGTTTTACCTAAAATTTGAGTATGTTAATATTAAGGATATTTTCTAAAACTTTCATGAAGAAGTCGAAGTGAAATTCTCAGTAAAAAGTAACATGCAACACACAAAACCACCAAGAGGTCGACGAAACAGTTTCAGATCTAGCATTTTCGTAGAGGGAGGGTTTCACCCCACAAAACTCAACCATTTTATCTCAAATTTTAGTATGTTATACTTTGAGATGTCTACAATTTTCGTTAAGAAGTTGAAGCCAAAATCCAACCAAAAACCCACATTCAAGCCTCTACAACGTTCGGGGTCAGGCGGCATAGTCGAAAACAGAATACATTTTCAAGAACAACACACTCTAGCTTCGGTTTCTCACACCCTAAACATCCGAGATTTGCCACCATTTCAAACACACATGCAAGACACACATGCAAGAGCAGAATATGGATCCCAACTTGCCTCCAAACCGAGCAAGCACAAGCACATGACGGACGACGGACGCACGGCGACGGGCGACGGACGAGCGGGCTTCCTCCTTCGCGCAGTCCCTTCCTTTCTCTCTCGGTTCCTCACTCTCTCGGCAACCCTCTCTCTCTCTCTCTTTATGGACGACAACCCCCCATAACCGGTCACCTTTTCTTTTCATTTCTCTCTTACTCATCATTAGCAATGATTACTAATTGCATGGCCTACACTTGGCAGCTAGGAGGAAACACATGGCCTTCTTCATGCAAGATGGGCCTCCATCTTCGGCTAGGCTTGGGTCAGCAATGGGCCGACAATTCCTCCTCCTCCTTTGGGCCCCGCGACTTGGCCCAAATGGCCGAAAATGGGGTGAGGTCATGGGCTGGTTTTAAGCTAATACTTTGGCCCATATCTCATCCTAATAATCCTCCTTAAACCTAAATTTTATAAACACCTAATTGAAATTTATAAATCACAAAACTTTGTGACCTATCTTAATAAATTCCAATCCATAATTCCACATGGCCAAAAATAGAATTTTTCTATCAAATAATTATTCACTAAAAGCTTGGCCAAAGTCTAAATGCAAGACATTAATTTGAGCACCCCTAATGACTGGCAAGGAATTTTAGGATGCCACAGCGTCATATTGATTTTCATATGCTCCCAATTGTTAGGAAGAGACCTTATAACAGCCTGAACTTGCTGTTCATCAGTAAGAGAGTGACGTGCCAACTTCAGCTCACAAATCATGTTTGAAATCTCCCGAAAATGCTGCCTCATCGTTACATTTGGGCGCTTTCAGAATGTGTCAAACTTGATGGTGAGTCTCCTCAGCATGATGGCATATGTACCCCCAAACTTATCTTTCAAGGCAATCCATATAGCTTGAGATTTATCATAACTTTCAAAGTTACACATAAGATCATCTTGTATACAGCTCAGCAACGTGATGCAAGCAATACTATTTTCTTTTTTCAAGCTTAATAAGCTTCTAGATCTCTCATGTGTTGAGCTGAAGTTCCATGCTCAGGTTCATCCATGGTATGGTTGAGGGTTTCCAAAACCTCTTGCTCCTCAAGGATGTAATGAACCTTTCGGTGCCAAATATCATAATTGTCACCGTTTAGTTATCACCCTTATTGAGGTCAGCCACAATGGTTTTGGATGCCGAAACTATAATCAATTGCTATAACACATTGACCTAATAAACGCAGAATCAATACTGGCACACTTTACAAAGTAACACACATATTTAATTTGCAGCAAAGATAAACTAAATTAATGATAATTCAACAAAAGACACAGAAGCAAAAGGTCACTATGTTCCCAATCAACTTCTATGTACAATTGTTCTATTATCATTAATTAGTTTAATTTGCGCAAATCTTAAATTCTAGGTGAGAACTCCTTCGAATTCTACCAACTTATGAACTCCCACTAGGAAAAATAATTACATGACCTCATGTAATTTCTATATTTTTTCATTAACATAAAAACATAGCATGATATGAACCAACGTACAAACAACAATCATGCTTTAACTATAATCAAAATCGCAATTCAACATGTAATGGATTTCTTACTATTGTTTGAATTTTCCAACAACTAGAAAATTGTAAGTATATTAAACTATATACATGATATCATCGAACCAAGCTCTACACAGCATATATGACATCATTTGCACACAAGCTAACTACTGCATTTCCAAAACCACAAGAAAATACAAGCTACAAATGAATAAACTATGCATTAAACCCCAAAAAATACGCGTACTTAGGGTTTCCTACGCATTTTCATACATTTATAAAATCTAAAAATATAAAATAATTATACCACAGTATATAGCACATTCATACGAACCAAACACCACCAATCACGCTCCAATCCGACCTCACACGCGCCGCCTAAGTGCACGGCGCGTGTGGCGCACGTGCCAGCAAGCCAAACAGCTCCTGATCAGTTCAACCGATCCCACCGGTCCAACCAACCCAACCAATGACCGGTTCAACCGGTTCGATCGGTTTGACCACCGGACCGGTTGACCGGTCCGACCCGTTAACGATCAACAGTCAGGTCGGGTCAAGTCAACCTCGAGTCGGGTCATGGGTCGGGTCGGGTAACGGGTCGGTCGCCGGCTGGGGACCGGTCGGCCAACTGGCACCAGAGGTGACGTCATCCCAACGGTTACCGACTGTTGGGTGACGTCACGATGACGTCATCACGCGCTAGTTCGCCGACCAGTGCGTGACGTGCACGTGCCGGTTTGCTGACCAGTGCGTGTTACGCACGCGGTTGGCGTTGCCAGCGCTTTAGGCGCGTGGCGCCCACACGCAGTGGCTTTTAGCCGCGTGTGTGGGCGCGTCCGACGTCCTCCAGCGGTGCTCGACCCATCGCTGGACTCGTCTCGACGAGTACGTTCATGCTGTATATTTAAAAGTTGATTTTGGCCGAAAAAATATTTCAAAAATTGGCGAAAACCGCACAGATGCACTTGACCCCGAATCGTTCTTCACTTCAATTCGATTTCGAGTTTTCAGATTGTAATTCCAACAAGAAATATCAAAAATAGTGTAGAATACATTCTTTTGATCTCAATATCAAATGGTAAATGAGAAAAATCAATGAAAAAAATGCAGAAATCACGATTGGGCTCTGATACCAATGTTGGAATTCAAGTCGATGGAAGACGACTTACCTTTATCCGGTGCGCAAACAATAATTAACCCCGAAACGAACGTTAAATTGGCAATGAAACACGAACAAAATTACTTCACATTGGTCTGAATGCAATCACAAGGAAAGCATCTAATTTCCACGGCATAAATGCAAATTGTTCTCATAAAGAATAAATTGAACGCCTTGGTGGAAAGGGGAGAGAAAGGAGCGTACGTTCTGCTAACAACAACGATCAACGGTTGCCTTTAGGAGGCTTTTATACCTCTCCCTTCATACCCTTTCAATAGTGTCTCGCACCCCATCATGGATGTATTAATAAAATACTACAGTTCCTGTTATTGTAGCTTCTTGGGGAATGCTAGGAGTTCACCATCCTTCGAGAATTGGCAGACTTTATACCAAGATGCTCTATTTGCTGCTGGTATCGAGGCTATTCTCTCTATGGTGATCAGAGTTCATCTTCCTTGACTTTGTGATCCCTATATTGCTCGAAATGATGACCAGCCTTCTTCCTCTAGTAAGTATATCCATTCATGTACCTCAGGCTCCTTTCCCATGAAATTTTCAGTTTATCGAATGGTCATCAATGCAGGAATGCCTTTACATCATATTGAGTCCTCTTGTTCCTAATCTAGCCACAGTATGAGCAAAACTAGTACTCCTCAAAACAATGGCACTACTCTTCCTTTTGATGTCCTGTCATTGCCCACGGACCCTCGTGATTTGGAAAAATGGAGGAGATTGTCCAATATCTTATATTATGAATATCCCCATATTATTTCCAATCCACTTTTGATGGGAGAGATTAATTATTTGTTGTCAAAATTAGATCCTCTAATAAACTATGTGTCACCTAGACGGGGGAGACTAGGTGATAAAGAAATTTTTATGAAACTTCAAAATAATTTGCTAGCAACGTAAACAGTAGAAAATAGTTATATGAAGTTGTGAATTGAAATGAAGAGTTTAGGGAAAAGAGAATAGAAACACAATATTTATAATGGTTCGGCTTAAATCAAGCCTACGTCCACTCTCCCGTGCTGACAACCCACTAGCTGGATTTCACTAAGGATCAAAAGAGATGTTACAGTCTTACGTCCTTGACTTTATAATATATAGACTCTACTACACTTCTTTAAAGTCTCACAAGTGTTTGCTCTCTCTTTTGAGTACAAGTAAAGCTCAACGATTGAAATAGTAAAGAACTAGAAAGCTTCAGACTTTGAAATTTTTCTCATATGCACGCCTCTTCGAACAACTGGAGAATCATCCTTAAATACTCCTTCATGCCTTTACGACCTTTGGCACTTTCCAAAGGAGTTCTTCCAATCTTCCCATTTAACAGAATCAATTAACGAAATCTCAAGTCCTTTAAGGAATGTGATGAAAGCCCATTAATCCTGCTCCCCCAAACAATCAGAATCTTGATTTCCATAAGTAGAACTTTCCAAGTATACTTCGTCATTCAAAAGATTTACATATCGGATTTGATCCAATAATTAATTAAAGTATATGCTATCTCCAGCCATAAGGTCTTCCAAAATCATATGAACCGGATCCTTAAAGATAACTCACATTTGAATAAGTCTTCAATCTTCGGTCTGGGAATTGTCAGTGAGGGCAGACTTTGAGTCTTGAGTCTAGTAATCTTTAGACTTTAACACTTGAGTCTGGAAGTCTTCAAACTGGACTGATGGAAACGTTTTGTCAACTTCAAAACAATAAGGGAGTTTTCTTCAACAATCTCCCCCTTTTTTATGATGACAAAACCTTTCTGCAGATTTGAAAACTTTTGTCTTGTAAAACAACACTTAAGAAATACATGATAACTTATAAAAATAAGTTGATTAGTACTTGGATAGCATCAATTCTGCAACCACGGAAAGCATGTTAATCCTACAAGATAACTATCCATCCATAATCAGTATCTCAGGCTACATTATTGCAAGCATCAAAGATTCAAATCACAATAATAGTCAAGCAGTCCAAAGTCAAAAGTCCACAACCAAACAAAAATACCAAAGTCTCCAAAGTCAACAGATAAAGATCATTAAAATAAAGACAAGACAAATCTGCACAGCTTCTCCCTTTTTTTTATCAACAGCAAAAAGTGGAGAATATGCAAAAAGTGTTGAGTGAAAAGAGTGGTGTGAAAATCATGGCTGTTTTGGCAAGCGAACAAGCTGGAATTCCCCCATAGAACTCATTGTCTTCTCAAGCTTTCCAAGAGTTTCCTTCAGTTGATGTAAATCTTCACCCTTCACAATATCGTGCACTTGATTCTTCAGGGCAAGTAACTATTCTTGCAACGAAACTGAAGTAGCCAAGAAAGCCTTTTTGAAATATTTTATCTCATACTCCAAACCATATTGATGTTTCTATAAATCCAATAGGATATCCATCTTTCTTGAAAAGTCCACTGATTGTGCTAGTACAGCACTAGGTCCAGCCGAATTTGTTCCTAGAGTCTTGAGATCAGAGGGTTCTTCAGTAGTTCATCTACTATGACGAGGAGTGAATGCCTCAAGGTCTGGTTCTGGATGGAGAGAGGCATACACATCCTATGGATCTGCTGCAGATCGACTAACATCACTAGTTATAACAGGTGAAGAAATACCTCGTTTTTCAGTAGCTCCCCTTGTTTGTGTGCCTTCAGGTGGAGAAGTGAATTCTTCTTCCTATTCTGCTTCAGCAAGGGAGTGATGTTTTTCTTTTCCTTTCGCTCCAGCAGTTCCACTCCTTGTCTATTCTGAGTTGCTTGACAAGGATACAGCCAAGATAGACTCAAAGGAATCATCTCGAGCCTCTTCTTCCTCTTCTTCTCTTCTTCCTTCCTATTCCTCTTCCTCTGTACTCTTCTCTTCTTCACTTCTTCTTCCTTCATCTCTCTTCTCTGTCTCTTCTCTAGTCTCTCGTTCTTCTGTCTCTTAAAAGCTAACAAAACTCTGTAAATTGTGAAGGGCAAAGGCGAAGAGAGTGATGTCATCCTCATCATCTTCATCTTCCAAAATAAGAGCTCTCCTCTTGTTGAGAGGTTCTATCATTGGTTCTTTGCCTTTCCATTTTGATGCTGCAGAGCTTGATTTGCCTTGATAGTGGATTTTTCCTTCATTCGCTCTAACACCTTGTTAAGTTCCTTCAGACGCATCTTGGTGACCATCTTCAATCCAATTACCATCGGAGCAATTCTTTGCAAGCACAAAGGAGCAGGTAAATGAATCTTGAAGTGTCTGAAGATTCTTATGATAAGAGCAGAGTATGGAAGTTGTCCTTTGTCTTTCACAATTGTCCTGTACATGTGCATCAAGATGGTGTGAGGCAGAGAGAATTTCTAGCCAGTGTTGATAGCATACATCAAATTTGCTTCAGAACGAGACACATGAGTCTTGGATGTTGATTTTGGATGGATGCAGTTGATCACAATTTTAGGCAGCAAGATGTTGGAGGCATTTATCCTAGAGTAGGAGATCTTGCCTTAAGCAAACCTGTCTTTTACCAATGCCAGTGTAGCGTGAGCAACGGACACACTGATTGGTTGGAAACACGCTCTTTCCACCCCAATCAAGTCAGCCAAAATGTCCACATCGACCAAAAATTCATTATCCTTAATGGTAAAAGAGAATCTATTTGCATCTAAAAAAGATAGATTCGAATAGAAGTAGGCTGTGAGTTATGAATAAGGAATTGTTGTCTCAGAACAAAAACGCTCCGATTGAAGAAGTTGAAACTTCTCTCTCAGATTTACTTGCACATAATCAAGAAAATCAAAATCAACGCTTTTAGGGTTCATAACCCCTCTCTTCATCAGTTTTGAATAAACCTTCTTGTGGTCTTTAGACCGAAATAGACTCGCTCCATCACCACCAACATTTGCAACCACTCCCATCCAAGGCTGGAAACGTGTGAACATTCTTTCGTCATCGTCCTTTCCTTCTGCCTAATTAAAAGTGCCGAAACACGGGTCATTAAGAAAGTTGGCAAAGGTCTTTTCAACCGACCTTTTTTCAGCCACGCCCAACTTCTCCATATCGCGCAAGAAAAGAGTTTCATTCTTGTAGCCTCTCTCTCTCAGAAACTCATTGATCAAAGACATAGCAGTACCCCCTTCTTTCAACTTAGAATAAAGCTTGAAAGCAACTTGAGGTCTTAGCGTTCTTACAAGTTCAATTTCTTCAATTATTTCTTCTTCTGGTGGAGTCGGTGGAGGAGACTGACGCTGTTGAGAAGGTTGTTACTGACTTGGTCACTGCTGATGAGAAGAGTCTTCTTCCTCGGTCAAATCGAAGTGCGTAGGACCCTCAGGCATGTGTCGTGGTCCCCTGCTTGCGATTCTAGAAGACTTTTTTAAAGGCATTGTCGCTTTATGGGAGAAATCTCGAACTCAATTGCTAAAAAAGGTGAACAATTTTGAAATAAACTAAAGGGAAACTGAGAGCAAGTGCGATTTTTGTATTCTAGGGTTTGAGAGTGAAAACGGAGAAGAACAATCTCCATAGTATATAAAGCAAATGGAGCGGGGTAAACGAATCGTCATAAAGGAAAAATAAAACTACCTTTTTGAAAACTACCATAATTTTAAAAACGAAAAGATAATTGCTAAAAATAAAATAAGAAAGTAGCGATTCAAAAAGCAATCATACTTTATCCAAAAATTAAATTGCTAGTACTTGAAATAACTTACAAAATCGTAACTCTTTGTCATTCTAAGTCTGAATACCTTCAGACTTTACCTCTGAGTCTTGAACACTTCCAGACTTTACTCGATAAAAGATGTGATGTTTAGTCTGGTGCGAATAGACTCAACTAGGCTTTTCTCCAGTGGCTTTGTAAATATATCTGCTAGTTGATTCTTTGAGTCAATGAACTGAATCATAACTTCTCCATTTTGAACATAATCTCTAATAAAGTGATATCGAATCTCTATATGCTTTGCCATTGAAGGCAGAATTAGATTATTTGTGGGATTTATGGCGCTGGTGTTGTCACATTTGATCTCGGTGCATGATTCTTCAATTCCAAAGTTGTTAGCTGTTGTGACATCCTGAAAATTTAGTTCTGATTTCGATTGGATAAGTCGGGCCTTTCATCGACGTGATCATAATGCTTTTCTCTGAGATGGCCACTCACGAGATAACTAGTCTATTTAGGGAAGCAATTAAGGAATCTAAATGCAATGGACTTGAGAATTCGACCAAAAATCAACTACTCGACCATGTTGATCTGCAAGGGTTATTACGACACTGTCAAAAATTGATAAGAGATCGGAGATAAGTTGATTCGACTGAGATATGTGATCAGAGTGTAGGTGATTCCACCTGATTGCAAAATACTCGTCGATCGGCACTAGACCAATTTTTCTATCGTTTTGGTACCCAGTGCCCGTAATTGAAATCTCGAGATTTTCACAACAATCGAGAGTCACGAATGTGTCGAAGATGTACAATATGACTCAAGATAAATCGATCACAGGTCAATTGCACAAAAAAATCATAAAAGCGACTCGATAGACAAGGTCACGCTAAAATCGCTTTGAAGTGAAATTAACCGCGAATTTTGAACCCGATTTCAGAAATTGAAAATTCTGTCATGTCATGATCTATTTTAAACGTCAACTCATCCTCTGAAAAATTTCAAAGATTTTGAGATTTTTACGAAAAATCGATTCGGATGTTGCAGAAAAATAACAGAAATTGGATGAGCTCAATTGAAGGAAATTTGGACTTCCAAGCCGAGCCTTTGAGTGTTGGGGATTTATAGAAAATTGTTCAGAATTTTTCTTTATCGAAATCGGACCTCAATTTGGGGAATTGAGTAAGGGATTTTAAAAATTTAATTGAGTGAAATTCGGTTTTGGACTAGGGGCTGGAAATTTTTGCATCAAAATTTGATTCAATGGAAAATCCAACTCAAGAAAGAAATATGGGGACATGAGGATAAGCTTGAAAGACTAGTTGGGCACTCTAATGATGAAATTTGAGATAACTATGGACTTTTCTCCCATTTCTATAACTATGGACTTTTCTCTCATTTCTTCCCATCCTCTTCGATCGGACGCCATCTCCACGAAGCAGCCCCTTTTGCTTTCCTTTCTTTGTTCCTTGACCGACAACTCTCCATTTGCTGCTCTCTCACGCCCCACGGTCTCTCTTTCTATTTGTCGCTCGTTTGCTCCACCACCCATCTTCACTCTGCCCCTCACGCCAGCTGCCCAAGACTCCACCGAATCCCCACGTCCGAAGATCTCTCCCCCTTCGCCCTCAGTTTCCTCACCAGCGAAACCGAAGCCTGTGGATTCCAGCGTCTTCGACCCAGCTTGCTCGTGCGTCTCACCCCAGCGTCAACCCCCTCTCCACTTCGTGCAACACCACCGAGAATTCTCTCTGCCACGTTCCAGTCAACCCAGCAACGGTGAAGCCCCCTTCGTTGACCGTTACACGCATCCGCACGCCCCTGCTCCACTTTCATTCGTCGCTGCCTCCACCGCTTTGTTCCCCAGCAGCTGACCGCGTCGTCTCCTTCACGAAGGCGTGCAGAAGCCGTCCCATTCCTCTGGCCGCTGCGTCCTCCATCGGGTGAATCGCCCTCAGCTCCGTGCGGCCAGCGCGTGCCAGCTGAAGACCACCGAATCCCCCGGCACACACGCAGCAGCTTCTTCAAGAACGTCCCAGCTGCAGCTTTCCTCCACGCAGCCAGCAAATCCAGCGTGTTTACGACCCAGCAGTTGGGCCCGTCCATGAGCCCAAGCAAATTTCGCTCAGCCCAATGAAATCTTCAAGCCCAGATTAGCTATTTGAAATCCAGTAACAGCCCAGGTTTCGGCCCAGTCTAGCGAAGCCCAACAAGATCAGAAGCCCGCAATTTTGAGGCCCAAGCCTGCGAAGTCAGCCCGCTTCAGCCCGGTCCAATTCAAAAGCAAATCTCATATTGGACTGAGATTTGTTGGGCCCGTTTTAGGCCCGGCTCGAGTGTCCGCCAACGTCGCTGAAAATTTGGATTACGGCCGCCGTCACGCCGTCATCGCGGTGAACCGGTTTCTGCAATTAACCGGTGAGTTTATTTATTAAACTCTTTTTAGTAGGCTAATAACGTCTAAGGGGTGTTTAGATTTATTTAATTAGGAATTAGGTGGTTAGTTAGATTAATTTAGTAATTTAATTATGCAATTATTCATGTTAGGTGGTTAGATTAGATTAAGTGAGGCCTAGATAAACCGTGTTATTTATCTAAAAGGGTTCGGGAATTTTCCGGGTCCATATTGGTATTTAATTTAGTGATTTTGGCCTAGGTTGGCATTTTAGTATTTAAATTGATTTATTTAATTAATTTTAGAAATTAATTAATTATTAATTATTTTTTTTGGAAATTAGACCGGGATAGCCGATGGCCAAAATTTTGTAGATGCGATTGCAATGGTGTGGTTAATTTCTGCAATTGAGTGGTGAATTGTGAAATTTGAGTGCTGATTGGAAATTAGATCAATTATTCCAAAATTTGTGAATTTTAATATTTATTCAAAAAATCTCGGGTGTCGGGTTTAAACACCGAAAATGGTTTTATATACTATATAAACCAGTGGGATTTTCAAAAGAAGGTCATGAATTTTCCAGGTCTAATCTAACCGTGCATCCATGCACGACTATTTTCACCGGGTGTTTTTAATACGAAAAAAATAGGCCAAGATCATTATTTTAATGGAGGCATTTGAATACAATGCACGGTGTCTTGGGTCGTAATTGGTTGATCGTGTGTTGGTTAAAGAGAAACCGTCCCAGCGTTTAAGCTGGACGTCACTAAATCCCACTTTCAGGTTACCCATGCATTAGGGTAGCGGGTCGCAGTAGATTTTGGACCTAAGCTCCTTCGAGATAGCCGTCTTTGTGACGTAGCCGTGCTCTATGGGGAAGAGACGATGCCTGGCTATGCCAGTAGACTGCCAAACATGGATGTTGACAGTGCCTTAAGTGGCTTAATTAATAATTGGAACGCATGATTGTCTAAGTTTGATGTGCATGATTATGAGACAAAACTGTGTGGCATGGTATGAGTCGGGTCATAATGGTTTGGTTTTATAATCGGGACTCCTGTGATGGATTGGGTTGAGACCCCTGTAGTTGATTGAGAAAAGTAAGGTGTTTCAATTGTCGTATGCATAAATTGCATGCATTTGAGATATGAACTATGCTGACCTACAGGAAGGAACTGAGGCGAGGTAAGTTCCCTATTCTAATTGTGTGGTTGTGTGACTAGAGCACCCTGAAGCGTATTTCCCTCCTAATCGGGGTTTAGTGGGTGGACTTGCTGAGATATTGTCTCACTAGTTATTGAATAACCATTTTCAGGTCCTTAGAAAGTGGTCGTGGAAGACCAAGGTCTCGAAGTCTGAGGAGGAGGAGTATGGAGGACCGGTGGATATGTCCTATCAGTATGTCGTAGGACAACCTCTTGTGAGAGTCGACCTTTTTGTAGGCTTTCAACTAAACTCATTTTGTGCCTGAATCTCGTTGTTTATAAAAGTGTGCTTTTTATAAATTGATATATTGCTTTTCTATCCCGAGATGATTATTGTCAGAGGATTTAATTTCGCTTCCGCATGTGCTTAAAAATCAATGGGTCGGCGACTCGTCCTGAGAAGTCGCAAAATTTTATCGACCAGAGAGGGATGGGCACACGCTCGAGGTTCGGGGCGTGACAATTGTTGTCGAATCCACAAAATTTGAGAGTAGCAACTTCCAAGAGCTACATATTCTATTTCAGCTATTAAAAAAGAGCTACAATACTTTGTTTTCTTGAAAACTATGATACCAACTTGTTTCCAATCAATTGACATGTACCAAAAGTATTATTTCTGTCCACTTTGCAACCTGCTAAATTTACGTCTGAATATCTAAGTAGATTAAAGTCTCATTCCTTGGGATACCACAGACCTAGCTTCGGAGTTGTTGCAACGTATTTGATGATACGCTTTGCAGCAGTTAAGTGAGATTCTTTGGGATTTGATTGGAACCTAGCACAAATGCAGACACTAAACAAAATATCAGATTTAGATGCAATAAGGTAAAGAAGTGAACCAATTATGCTCTTGTATAACTTCTGGTCTACACTCTTTCCTTCTTCATCTTTATCCAGCTTTGAAAAACTTGACATGAGTATCTCAGTCTTTTTGAAATTTTTCAAACCAAACTTTTTGATGAGATCTTTCGCATATTTCTCTTGGTGAATGAAAATTCCCTTCTTCAATTGTTTAACTTGTAATCCGAGACAAAAGGTTAATTCACCCATCATGCTCATCCCGAATTCATTCTGCATAGACTTAGAAAACTTCTTGCACAGATTTTTATTAGGTGATTCGAAAATGATATCATCAACATAAATTTGAACAAGTAGAAAATCTTTACATTCTCTCTTAATGAACAAGGTAGTATCTACTAATGAACAAGGTAGTATCTATTTTACCTTTATCAAAACCATTTTGAATTAGAAATTTACTAAACATATTATACCAAGCCCAAGGTGCCTGTTTTAATCCATAAAGAGCCTTCTTCCGTCTAAAGACTAAGTCTGGGTTCCTTGAATCTTCAAAACTAGGTAGTTGCTCTACATAGACTTCTTCTTGGATAAATCCATTTAGGAATGCACTTTTTACATCCATTTGGAATAACCTGAAATTTTTATAATAAGCAAAAGCAAGTAATAATCTAATTGCTTCTAACCTTGCTACTGGTGCATACGTCTTGTCATAGTTTATCCCTTCTTCTTGCGTATATCCTTTGGCTACAAGTCTTGCTTTGTTCCTGACCACTTTTCCTTTCTCGTCCATCTTGTTCCTGAAAACCCATTTAGTTCCAATAATAGACTTACCTTTAGGTTTAGAAATAAGTTCCCAAACATCATTAATCCTGAACTGTTTCTTGCATAACTTTAATCCAACTTTCATCAGCCAAGGCTTCTTCTATAGTTTTTGGTTCAATCTTAGAAATAAGTGCTAAAGCACTAGACTCTTCACGCCTTTTGGATCTGGTATGAATTCCTTCATCGATGTTGCTAATGATGAGTTCTTTGGGATGACTTGACTTATGCTTCGAATTGCTGGTTGGTTTGTGAGTCTAATGATCCTCTATTTCAGTTGAATCTTTTAGTTCATCTTGTTGTTAAACTTCAGGAGTCTAAACCACTTCGGGGGAAGTAGACTTTGTAGGATTTAGAGTAAGTTCAAATTCTTCAAATTGAGCCTGATTCATTTGATTCTGCATTGAGTCTTGAAACTTGACGTTCATAGATTATTCCACGGACTGACTCTTCTTGTTGAATACTCTGTAGGATTTGCTTGAGGTTGAGTAGCCGAGGAAAATTCCTTCGTTTGATCTTTCTTCAAACTTACCAGTTCGATCATTTGCATTCTTTAAAATAAAACACTTGCAACCAAACACATGGAAATAAGAAACAATTGGCTTATTTCCTTTGAATAACTCATAAGGAATTTTCTCCAAATTAGGTCTTACTGTTAATGATATAACAAGTTATAGAAATTGCTTCAGCCCAAAAACGAGAATAAATATTACTTTCAATTAAAAGTATTCTAGCCATTTCCCGCAAAGATCTATTCTTTCTTTCCACAACTGCATTTTGTTCTAGAGCATATGGAGAAGAGAAAACATGCTGAAAACCAGAGTCATCACAGAATTTTGAAATAACATATCATTTTTCATTCTGAACTTTCTTTGTAAATTTTGAAAAATAATAAAAGGTTTCAGACTTACCTGCCAAGAAGTATACCCATGTAAAGTGAGAATAATCATCCACGATTACTAGGTAGTATCTCTTTCCACCAATACTTTGAGTTCTAGTTGGTCCAAAGAGATCCAAATGTAGAAGCTGCAAAACTCAATTAGTAGAAGCTTTGCTTATAGGTTTGAAAGGACTTCTAACCTGTTTTCCCAAAACACATGGTGTGCATAAGTCACATTTTTTATACGTCAGGTTTGGCAGTCCACAAATAAGCTTCTTGGATGAGATCTTGGCAATTTGCTTCATGTTGACATGGCCAAGTTTTCTATGCTAGAGGTTTGCTTCATCTTAAATGGATATTAAACATTGAGAGCTTTCTAGTTTTATATCCAAAAGATAGATATTCCCATGTCTTCGTCTAGTGAAAGATTGAGATTAATCATTACTAGTTCCTGAACAAATGCCTTCTTGAAAGTTAATTTTGAATCCAGTGTCATACAATTGACTGATGCTGAGTAGATTATAATTCAGACATTCCACCAATGAGATATTATTGATTGTGAAACTTCCAATTTTTATAGTTCCACATCCAACAATTCTTCATTTACTATTTCCACCAAAAGAATCTTTTCCTCATTTTCTTTGCATAAGCTTTATAAAACAACTTAGATCTCATGTTATGTGTCTCGAGCAGCCACTATCCAAATACCACTTTATATTTTTCTTGATATTGACCTGCAATTATAAAAAGAACTCAAGCTTTCTTTGATACCCACATTTTCTTGGGTCTAGGGGAATTAGAGCATCATACAATCTTTACCCGTTCCTTCTTAATAGGACTTCGAACCATAGAACACTCTTTCTCAAAATGTTTTGAGGTATTACACTTTGAGCATTTGAGAGCACTTTGGCCAATAGGTTTTGCAAAAACTCATTGAAAATGATTTCTGTAAAATGTTTTTGTAGGTCTTTGTTTGATTCTTTCATTTACTTTGGGAAAATCAATTAAATGAATAGCTTCGGTGTCATACCCAAACCAGATTTGTTGAAATACGGTTTTTGAACTGAAAGAATCTTTTCCAACTTCTCGGATCCTATTGAAAACATTTTTGTAATATTTGATAAATCCTCTTTCAAGAATGTGTTTTCTTTTGAAATAGAGTCTGCATTTTCTTTTAAGATAACAAAACTTTTGTCTAGATTTTCAAACTTTTCTTTCCAAGAGATTTCATGTTGCTTCAATTTGGAATTTTCCCTTTTTAGTTCAAAGATCTTTTTAAGAGGGGTTTTGAAACTAAGACGAAGTTCATCTATGTACTTCGAGACTTTAGTAGGAATTTTTAAATTACTAACCTCGATTTCACTGTCTAAGTCTGAGTCTGAATCTGTTCCAAAGTCTGAGTTTGATTCTGAGTTTGCCATTAAACATATGTTGGCATACTCTTCATCACTTTCCTCACATTCTCAGTATCACTCCATGTCTCTCGCTTTGAGAGCCTTCTTGAATTTCTCGAGTTATTGCTTTCTTTTCTTCAACAAAGGGCGTTAGGTCTGATGTGTCCTTTTTTTTTTACATTCAAAACAAACCACATCTTTGTTGACCTCGTCATCCTCAGTTGATTTGCTCTGGAATTTTGAGTGACTTACTTCTTCCAGTTAAATCTTATTCCCTTTCTATTCAGTTTCATGAATTTCCTTATCATGAGTGCTAGCTCTTCATCATTCATGTCATCTTCAAAATTTATATCATTAGAATCATCGTTAGATTTTAAAGCAATTGACTTCTTACCTTTGGGATCTTCTTCCTCATTGAGTTGTTACACTTCGTATGACTGAAGTGTGCCTACAAGTTCATCAACTATAAGAGGCATGATCCTTTGGGTTTCTCTTATTAAAGCCTTTACGTAATTCCAATCTTTAGATAGTCCACATAGCAATTTATTGACCTTCATTGGTCCTGAAATTGGTTGTCCCTAATATAATAGACCGTTTACAATTTCTGTGAAATGACTAAACATGTCAGTAATGAATTCTCCTCGTTTCATCTTGAAGGCTTCATATTGTCCGAGTAAGATATTGATTTTTGTTTCTTTAACTCGATCAGTTCATTCATAAATAACATGCAATATATCCCAAACTTCTTTGGATGTTTCACAAGATGAAATTCTGTTATACTCAGTAGGAGATAAAGCACAATATAAAGAGTAGATTGCTTTAGCATCAAGAGCTTGTCTCTTGGTTATTTCTTGTGCCATTTTGCTAGCATTTCCAACTTCTTTTCCTCTTTCTAAGACTGATGCAACTTTAGGAATGATTCCTTTTTCTATCACATCTCATTCCAGGGGATCTTTCGATCTTAGGAATGTCTTAATATTGTTTTTCTAAACATTGTATTCCTTTCCATCAAAGTAAGGAGGTTTGGTGTTGCTTTGGCCTTCAACCAAACCTGGAGCCAAAATACTAGCCATAAATCTTTAGCTCAGAAGTAAAAACACTTCAATAAAACGAGCACACAAGCTCTGATACCAATTGAAAGGGCTAGTATGATCACCTAGAGGGGGTGAATAGGTGATAAATAAATTTTTATAAAACTTTAAAATAATTTGCTAGCCATGTAAACTATAGAAAACAGTTATATGAAGTTGTGAATTGAAATGAGGAGTTTAAGGAAAAGAGAATAGAAACACAGTGTTTATAGTGGTTCGGCTTAGATCAAGCCTACGTCCACTCTCCCACACTGACAGCCCACTGGCTGGATTTCACTAAGGATCAAAAGAGATGTTATAGTCTTACATCCTTGACTTTATGTAGAGACTCTACTACACTTCTTCAAAGTCTTACAAGTATTTGCTCTCTCTTTTGAGTACAAGTAAAGCTCAACGATTAAAATAGCAAAGAACTAGAAAGCTTCAGACTTTGAAATTTTTCTCTCATGCACACCTCTTCGAACAACTAAAGAATCATCCCTAAATACTCCTTCATGCCTTTACGACCATTGGCACTTTCCAAAGGAGTTTTTCCAATCTTCTCGTTGGACAGAATCAATTAAGGAGATCTCGAGTCCTTTAAGGAATGTGATGATAGCCCGTCAATCCTGCTCCCACATACAATCAGGATCTTAGTTTTCATAAGTAGAACCTTCCAAATATACTTCGCCATTCAAAAGATTTGCATATCGGATTTAATCCAATAATTAATCAAAGTAGATGCTATCTTCAGCCATAAGGTCTTCCAAAATCATATGAACCGAATCCTTAAAGGTAAACTCGCATTTGAATAAGTCTTCAATCTTCGGTCTGGGAACTGTCAGTGAGGGCAGACTTTAAGTCTTGAGTCTGGCTGTCTTCAGACTTTAACACTTGAGTCTGGAAGTCTTCAGACTAGACTAATGGAAACGTTTTGTCAACTTCAAAACAATAAGGGAGTTTTCTCCAATAGAATGAAGCTAGTTGAAGCATCTGTCGGATTGCTGACTCAAGATATTCACCGATTCCAGGACTCCATAGTGGCCTTGCTCACGACTGTGAGGGTCTGAATACAACCATCCGAGCTCGGGCTTCCCGAAAGACTCGATATCTTATAAAGAACCTAGCGTTGAAATGGCAGATTAGAAGCTTCATTCTCGCCTTACGTTAACAATTTAATTCCTAATGGTTCCTCCTTTGACCCTTGTATTTGGGCTAGTTTTGTAAATATGCCTCCCATCGTATGAAATATACATATCTTTCAATGTGTCATGTTAATCCTATAACATGTAAGCATTAGATAACTCTGATTTTTAGGAAGAGTTTGTTTATCCTCCTTTAGTTCTTCAGATAACTTCTCGAGTTGATCCTTTCTCATGAATCTTATGCGACACCGATCCCATATAATTTTCAAACCACACTTAAGCAATTACTTATCAGCCCTATTCCTCGGGCTCAATGAATTAAACCTAATAATCAATCTTGAGGACCACAGCCGCATCAATATCTTTCTATACAATTCTTTATAATTGATAAAGTCAGGATATCTTCTTACAGAGTCAAATCCTGCTAGTAGCCATGACTTTCCTGACTAATTGATCTCCCTAGGCCAAGAGCCACTCATGAATAGCCACCTAAGCCATTCAAATAAGCCTTTTCCTATCCCTAGATATTTGATGAGCTCATTGGTAATTATTACTCGGCTAACTCTTCAACTTCTCTTGCAATCCCTGAGACTTTAAAAACTTCTTTACTACCGTGCAAAAAAGATGTTAGCCAAGGAAAGACCTTCGAATAATATCTTTCATCGAAGGGGGAAAGCTTCGACTTTATTGTTTGAAATGGGTTTTGTATCATTCCGGAAAGGAAGCGACTTCTCCCCAAGCTTCGACTTTATTGTTTGAAATGGGTTTTGTTTCATTCCGGAAAGGAAGCGACTTCTCTAAACTATAGACAAATGAATATACAGGAAAATAGGAGAAAAAGTAGATGTGCGGTTGAATGTAAAAATGCAATAAAGGAAAAGGATAACTAGCAAAATACATGTTCGATTGTCGATTTTAGCAAAAAAAGTCAACACGTTGGTCAATGAATATGACCCTCTCCTCCAGGATGGCCTTCTCCTCGATTTGTGTAAGGTTAAGCATGTAGGTCTCCAAGCCATCTAAAAAGTGGACGAAGAAGGTGTCATACTGGCGATGGAGCTTGGAGCCGCAAATTATAGCAATGTCCATCTCTAGGAGGAGCCTCCTTACAGCAACTTCTTTCTCCTCATCCTTGGCTATGGAAGCCAAGCCTTTGGAGAGCAACTCGTAAAGTTGCTTCCATTCTTCAACCGCTTCAATTGAGAAAATATGAACAAGAGGGACAATTAGGGGCACGGCTATCTTTGGGAATGGTAGAAGAAGACAACTCATGAGGATGGATAAGCCTAAGGGAAAGTGCTATTTATAGCCAAAGTATGCGATAATTGGAGAGATCGTGGATGGTAAGGGAGACACTCGATCTAATTACTCACCGAATCAAAGTAGATTCGAAGTAGCTCCCGCGTCAACAAGTATTCTATTCACAAGGCATGCCTCGATCTTTCTTACCACCATGAGGGCTTTCAGATGCTTCGTTTTGTGAACTTGGAGTTTCTTGAATTCCATTACTTCCTCATCGGTGAATTGGAACTTTGCTTTGACAGTTTTTACCACTTCGAAAGTCTCTTCCTCTGCGGGAACAACTCTCATAGCAAAAGCTTTGAACTCAAGAGGGAGCCTTACTTGCATCATATTCAAACCTGCTGAAGAACCAGAATTTGGTCTTCCTTTGTCAAACTTATCCCCTTTTTTGCCATTTTCTCTTCGGTCCTTTCTTCCTTCTGCTTCCGAGGAGGACTCCTCCTTGTTATGGTCTCTTCTTCTTGGCAACTACCATATTCCCCCTCAATCTCGAAAGAATCTTCTTTGTCTCTTACCCATACTAAACTCTTTGGCTCGACACAATATTTGCCTTTTGATCCTCCCGGGATGCCAGCTTGTTTATATAGTTCTTGCAATTTTTTTCTTTCGCAATATCCTCATTCTTTGAGTTCTCGACATTGGTCTCCGTTTAGAAGTTTTGAACTGATTACGAACTAGCTAAGACTTCTCTTCCCACAAACCATTGCTCTTTTGAAGGGTTATACGGCACCTTCATTGTCCGAGGAGGCTTCTAACACTATTTTGTCAAAGGTGGGAAGTCGTCCTCGTACTCAAACTCTAATCCTCATCCTGATGGGACTCCCTCAGAAACCTTCTGCTTTGGTTTGGGCGTTCTTGTGTACCAAACATAATAATCGAATTTGCCACTCAATTCCCTAATGTTCCGATTTCAGGATGTCCTTCTTCGTAAAGTCGCTTGAACAAGACTTTATTTACTCCTTTTTTTTTCTTGATGTCACTGCTGATGTTATGTCACGCCCCGATCCTTAAGCACGCATACATCCCTTACCTTGGTTAATTTTAGTATGCGATATCTCAGGACTATGTATCGTCGACCATTTCTTTTTCAATAGCACATGCGGAAGCAGTTATAAATCCCCAGACAATAAAACAATTGAATAGAAAAGTATGGTCATATTTTTCATATTGAAAATTCACAACCATACTTTTATACAAGCACCTCATAATATATATACACTACTATTCACAGAGGTCTGATCTAACATTTATCCACATAAAAACCAGGTCTGGCAAGACGGGATGAGATCTCAGTCCTCATCCGGGTCGTACTCAAGATTATCCTAATCCTCCTCTGATTCTTCTTCACTAAGTTCATTTTCTTCAAGCTCTTTATCTTTTTCTGGCTCATCGTCCTCTTCTGGTTCCTTCTCCTCAGGCTCATCTACGAGTCTGAAATGGTTATACAATAACCATTGAGACCACATCTCAGCAAGTTCTACCCCCTAAGACTCAATTAGTAAACCAATATGCTAACCGGGCTGCCTATGCACACACGAGTCAGAGGACTTACCTTGGCCTCAGATTCCACCTGCATATTAGCACAATTCAATAGACACCCAAGTAATCACAGATCGATATCTCGATCAATCGACTTAGTCAATTACATGTCAATCGGACCATCGCGAGGTCATTTCCACTCAATCAGTCAATTCACAACATCATATCAAAGCCATGATTAATCGACCTAGTCGATTACGAGTCATCTTAACCCTTTCTTGGTCGGCTCATCTCATACTATCTATAAGTCCGTTCATATCAGGACTTCTCACTACTAAGCTCATAAATAGATAGTATAGCTTGCTTCTGAGATGATCGGGTATATTGCTCTCTGCTAAGCTGTCATATCGCCCTTAGGCTGATATAGTATACCGACAGTGCTCAATCTAAGATAATAAGGTATACTACTCTCTGCTAAGCTGCCATATCACCCATAGATTGATATAGTATACCGGTATACTGCTCTCTACTAAGCTGACATATCGCCCGTAGGTCGATATAGTATACTATCCCAATCATACAATCAATTTCATCTTTTTATCATTCTCGATAAGTAGCCATGTGTGGGAACACGGTCGGCCTTAGCCAAAATATAATATTTTCCTTTCCATAACTCCCACATTATCTGTAGTCCACTTAAATATTTTTGGCATTATCAACCGATGCCCAGTTATTTTTCAATTAATAACCAACGATTATCCAATTAAAGAATAATTCCCACTTTCAAAAATAATTCAATTCAGCATGAAATAGAGCTCAATTAAATAAACGGACTGCGCCACAACAATTAACATAAAATTCCAGTCGTCGACTATCCCTGCCTAATTTTCGGAAAATAAATAAATAATTAAATTAATTTTGAAAATTAATAAATAAATAATAAAAATCCAATTTATGCCTGTAATGCGTAATTGAATGCCTGAACGGATCGGGAAAAATCCCAAGATGCATTCAATAATTAGAAGTACGTCTCTGCTTACTAATTACACTAATCAATCACCTAACATGCATCATTAAGTCATTAATCTAATCGTTCTAAACTAATCTAACCATTTAATTGTGCTTAATTAAATCTAACCAACCCTTAAGCATAATTAGCAAACTAAGAAAGCATTAGTGAGTAAAAATCACTTGATTAAAAGCGGAGGTCGGATTACTGTGTCGGCGACCCGACGGCGGTGGACACTCGGGCCAAGCCTAAAACGAGCCCAACAAATCTCAGCCCAAATTGAGATTTGTTACGGACTTGGACTGGGCTCGCTGCAGATGCTGGCTTGGGCCTACTTCGCGGGCCCAAGATGGCTTGAAATTGGGCTAAACTCTTGGGTCAAATTGATGCAGGCTTCAAGTGGGCCTCAAAGCTATAAACTTGGGTTGTTGCAGCTGAAGGTGGGCCAAACCATGGGCTGTTGGACTGAGAAGAGTAACTCATGGACTGAACTCCAATGTTGAGGAAGCTGGGCCGAAATGCCAACGGCGGAATGGGCTCAGTCAAAATTCACTGAGCTGAATGAAGACCGAAGATGGGCTGCTCGAAAATGGAAGAGCATCGATGGGCTTCAATGGGCGAAAGACCTATTGCTGCAGAAGCGGACGAGAGAAGGGAGCTTTGTTGGTCTTCAATGAGTGCTGCAGTTGACCGATCGTGCAGCTGAGATGGGCTGAAGATACGAGGGAAGATGGCTCTGTGACATGCGGCGTGCTAATCCATGAACGAAAGAAATGGGCGCGAGTGTGCTGGCACGACGTCTTCGTGGCTGGCTTCGTTGGAGTCTTCACTGCTAGAGAAGACACGAAGTAGTGGAGCTGCACGTGATCTTTGTTGCTGGATGGTTGACCAAAGATGGTGGGGACTTGGACATGGCAGAGGTCGAGCGGATGCAGGGAAATGGAAGAGTTTGCTAGTTTCGGTGGGCTTGGGGAGACGGGATGATGGACATTGTTGGGGTTGATCAAAGCAACATGATGGACGAAGGAGGGCGATGATGGAGCGGTAGGCGAGAGAGGAAATAAGCAGCTGCTGGCACCGTGGAATTGACCCGAGAGAGAGAGAGAGCTGCCGATGTCCACGCAATTGAAGGAATACCAAAAATCAGAATAGTCAAAGGCGGTGAAGAGAGGAAGATAGCGACGGGAGGGGGCCCAAGGTCAGAAATTTCATCTCCTCCATTAACTCAATGTTCTCCATTACTTTCCACAAGTAATTTCCACAATATTATCCAAATTAATGCCAAAATCATGCTGCCCTTGCCTATTCCGAATTTCACAATTTTTAGTCTTCAATTTCTTCGACAAAATCCCAATCCGACATCCAATTTCAATGAAGAAAAAGCCCGCATAATTTCTACAAGTCCCTCTCACCATATAGCTCAACTTGAAAGTCAAAACTCCCTTAAATTCGGCTCGTACGAATTTCCATTAATTTCCACGACGTCCAAAACTATTTTCCATAAAAATCTCGGAATCTCTGAAAAATCTTCTGAGACTGAATCGACGTTCCTAGAATTTATTATGACATTAAAGAATCTTCAATTTCTGAAATCGAACTTAAATTCACGGTTAATTTCCACTCGACACGTTTTTAGCGTGACCTAGGCTATTAAGTAGCTTTCAGAGATTTTTAGTGCAAATGACCAGTGGTTGATTTTCTTCGAGTCACAATAAACACACTCGACACATTGGCGACTCTCGGTTGTCGTGAAAATCTCAATGATTCAAATACGGACACAGGGTACCAAAACGATAGGAAAATCAATCTAGTGCTGGTCGACGAGAATTTTCCAATTTAGTAGTGTCACCTACGATTAGCCACACGTCTCAGTCGAACCAACCTATCTCTGATCTCAAATCGATTTATATATGTATCGTAATGACTTCTAAAGATGGACACGATTGAGAAGCTGATTCCTAGTCAAATTATCAAGTCTATTTGCCTTAAAATTCTTAGTGGCTTTCCCTGATAGTTTAGTTATCTCGAGAGTGATCAGCTCTAAGAAAAGCCCTATAGGCACGTCAATGAAATGTCCGATTTATTCAGTAGAAAACAGGGTTGAAAATTTGGGATGTCACATGTTGTCTTGAATTCCACAAAATTCAATCGAGAAATCTAGGAAGGCTTGAAGATTGCAGGCTATTTGTTTCCAAATATATTTCCTAGATTTGGGTTTCAAATTTGATAATATCTTTATGGTGGAATTCCTTTCCTACTAGAATTAGGAAAGTGGGGATCTAAAGATCTATTTATTTTAGCATTGTACATTGTACTCTTGTGATATGTTCAAATAAGAAATCGTCTCTCTCTCTCTTGTGGACGTAGGCGGATTTTTCTGCCGAACCACATAAATCTCCATGTTCTTGATTATTCTTGTTTACTTTTCTCATTTAGTTAGGGTGTTCTTTCGCACAATAATTGGTATCAGAGCAATCCAGGTTCTCTGTTCCTGTATTGCGACTTCTAACTAAATGGCTGGAAAAGGTTCAACCGTTCGATTTGATATTGAATGATTCACCAGGAAGAATAATTTTACACTATGGCAAAGAAGGATGAAGGATCTGTTGATTCAACAAGGTTTATCAAAGGTTCTTCTGGGAAGATCGAACAAGCGGGACACCATCACTGATGATGATTGGGCCGACATGGAGGAGAGGGCGTGCAGTGCAATCCGATTGAACCTATCGAATGAGGCCCTTTAATATGTAGTGGAAATCGAATCTGCTTCGGAGGTATGGCTCAAACTCGAAAGCATTTACATGACGAAATCTCTTACGAACAAGTTGTTCTTGAAAAAGAGATTGTATTCACTTCAGATTAGTAAATGAGGAGATCTGTTGGAACACCTCAACGTGTTCAATCAGATGATTAGTGAACTTACAAGCTTGGAGGTAAAGTTTGAGGATGAAGACATAGCGCTTCTACTACTGGCATCATTGCCAAATTCGTTTGACCACTTGGTGACTACGCTCATTTATGGCAAGGAAACCCTGGAGATCGGAGAGGTGACTGCTGCCCTAATTTCAAACGACACCCGGAAAAGGGCAAGTAGTTCAAAATCTTCGAGACAGGGACTCTTTGCAAAGGAGAAAAGCAATCAAGGAAGAGGAAGATCAACGGATCAAGGATCGAGCAGTAGGGGTCGATCAAAATCCAAGGGAAAGTTCAAAGGAAGATGTTATGGGTGCAATCAGGAAGGGCATACCAAGAGACTCTGTGTAAATAAGAACGAGAAAAAGAAGAAGAGCTCGGATGAGGCAAGTATAGCCGATAGCATTGAGACCAATGATGGGGACATCTTGTCCATATCGTCGGGGAAGGACATCTTTGAAGATTCGTGGATCATGGACTCCGGATGCACTTTTCACATGTGTCATCATCGAGAAGCCTTCGATGAGTACAAGGCATATGATGGTGGTTCAGTTCTCATGGGTAATGATACTTCGTGCAAGACTATGGGTGTTGGAACCGTGAAGATCAAGATGTTTGATGGCATGATTAGAACCTTGGCAGACGTGTGTCATGTTCCAGGTCTAAGGAAGAATTTGATCTTATTGGGTGCACTTGAATCCAATGGATGCAAGTACACGACTCGAGGTGGAGTCTTGAAGGTGATTAAGGGAGCTCTGGTTGTTCTTAAGGAATAGAGGCACGGGAACCTATATCGACTTATAGGAACCACAGTGCAAGGTGGAGCATCTGTGTACACGGATGCTAGCACAGATTTAGATAACACCTATCTATGGCATATGTGTCTCGGGCATATGGGAGAAAGAGGATTGATGGAGCTTCACAAGAGAAATGCACTCCAAGGTATAAAAACATGCAAATTAGATTTCTGCAAATTTTGTGTGTTTGGAAAACAATGATGCAACTCATACAAGCAAGGGCGTGCTCGAGTATGTACACAAGGATGTATGGGGTCCTTCACCGGTAAAGTCAAAAGGAGGGAAGGAATACTTCGTGACATTCATTGACGATTTCTCTCGCAAACTTTTGGGTCTACTTCATGCGACACAAAAGTGAAGTCTTTGAAAAGTTCAAAGAATGGAAAGCTGAAGTTGAGACTTCAAGGGAAAAAGGTTAAGTGCTTGAGATCGGACAATGGAGGAGAGTACAAATCGACACCATTCATGGAGCTTTGCAAGAATGAAGGGATTAAACGTCACTTCATAGTTCCAGATACACCCCAGCAGAATGGCGTAGCGAAAAGGATGAACCGGACCTTATTAGAGAGAGCTCGAAGCATGAGGCTACATGCGGGACTGAGCAAGGAGTTTTGGGCAAAAGCTGTCTACATGGCATGTTATCTTGTGAATCGGTCTCCATCAACTACAATTAAATGAAAAATTCCTGAAGAGGTATGGACTGGTAAAATTGTCGATTATTCTAACTTAAGAATATTCGGTTGTCTTGCTTTTGTACATGTGTAGAGCTCGAAGCACTCGAAGTTGGATCCAAAATCAAAACAATGCATATTTCTCGGTTACAAGAAAGGAGTGAAAGGCTACAAATTATAGGATCCAAGTGAGAAGAAATTTCTGACGAGCATGGATGTTATGTTCAATGAATTTGCAATGTTGAAGTCAAGCTGCGTGCCACGCACGGATGCTGGAGAGGAAAGTGATAAATCTATCGTTAAGGTGGAGCTTGAAACCAGAGAATCTGCAGAGAATTGTGAGTCAACCGATGAGGCTCTAAAAGTTAAAGAAATGATAGAAGTTCCTCATACCATTGCGACGGGTCGAGAAAGGTGCACTCCCAAGGCACCGAAGAGGTACGGTTTTGAGGATATGGTTGCTTATGCTCTTACCATAGGCTCTGGGGATCCAAGCTCCTACCATGAAGCTTTGAAAGTGATCACAAAGAAAAGTGGATGACCACAATGATGGAGGAGATGGAGTCGTTACAAAAGAATGAGACATAGGAACTTGTGAAGAAGCCCAAGGATCGAAATGTAATTGGTTGCAAATGGGTTCTTTGAAGAAAGGAAGCAGCAACGGAGAAAGAGCAAGAGAGATACAAGGCCTAACTTGTTGCTAAGGGCTATGCACAGAAAGAGGGGATTGATTACGACGAGATATTTTCCCTGGTTGTAAAACACACATCAATTCGTGTTTTACTAGCTATGGTAGCCATGTATGACTTGGAGCTTGAGCAGCTAGATGTGAAGACAACATTCCTTCATGGTGACTTGAAGGAGAAAATTTATATGGAGCAGCCCGAAGGCTTCAAGGTGGAAGGAAAAGAAGATCATGTTTGTTTGCTCAAGAGATCACTTTACGGTTTGAAGCAATCTCCAAGGCAATGGAATAAAAGGTTTGATTCTTTTATGCTTCATATTGGCTACATGAGGAGTGTGCATGATTCTTGTGTTTAATACAAAGTTTTGGATGATAAGTCGCTTATTTGTTGATGCTCTATGTTGGTGATATGTTGATTGCTGCGAGAAAAATGAGACGTTATTTCCTTAAAGTCTTAGTTAAGTAGTGAGTTTGATATGAAGGATCTTGATGCTGCAAAGAGGATCCTGGGCATGGAAATCTTTCGAGATAGACATGCAAGTAAGCTTTAGGTAAATCAAAAGAAGTATGTTGAGAAGGTCTTGGAGCGGTTCAACATGGGTAAAGCTAAACCGGTTAGTACACCCTTAGCAAATCACTTCAAATTATCTGAGAAACAATGTCCTATTTCACATGAGGAAGTTGTAAAGATGTCTTGAGTACCCTATGCCAGCGCAATAGGGAGCCTCATGTATGCTATGGTTTGTAGCAGACCGGATTTGGCTCATGCAATGAGTCTCATCAGCCGATACATGAGCAATCTAGGTAAGAAGCATTAGGAAGCTATTAAGTGGATCTTTCGTTATTTAGCTAGAACTGCCGGAATGGGTCTAATGTTCAATTCCAAGGGAGGATCGATCAATTTAATAGGTTATGTTGATTCAGACTTCGCTGGTGATTTGGACAAGCGAAGGTCCATCACGGGATATGTCTTTACTCTTGGCGGTGGAGCTATTTCGTGGAAGGCAATGCTTCAACCTACTGTAGCATTATCTACAACCGAAGCTAAGTATATGGTAGTAACTGAGGCTGCAAAGGAGGGAATATGGCTGACTGGTTTGGTCACAGAGTTTGGTATAAAGCAAGAAAGTGCTACATTATATTGCAATAGCCAGAGCATGATATGTCTTGCGAATAATCAAGTGTTCCATTCCAGAACGAAACACATTGAAGTTCGATACCACAAAATTCGAGAATTTGTGGAGAATGGTAGCATCGCTTTGAAGAAAATCCATACTAAAGATAATCCCGCAGATATGCTCACGAAGACGGTTACTATGGAGAAGTTCAAGTCTTGCAGGGACTTGATTTCTCTCACTCATCATTGAAGTTGATGGAGGCCGCACCGATCTAGGTGCAGGCATACCTTTGCGAAGGTACAGTGAAGGGAGAGATATATTCTTTTTCTTGGTTCAAGTGGAGGCTTGTGGTTTATTCAAGCCAAAGGTGGAGATTTGCTGATGTTGTCTTGAATTCCACAAAATTCAATCGAGAAATCTAGGAAGGTTTGAAGATTGCAGGCTATTTGTTTCCAAATATATTTTCTAGATTTGGGTTTCAAATTTGATAATATCTTTATGGTGGAATTCCTTTCCTACTAAGATTAGGAAAGCGGGGATCTAAAGATCTATTTATTTTAGCATTGTACCTTGTACTCTTGTGATACGTTCAAATAAGAAATCGTCTCTCTCTCTCTCCTGTGGACGTAGGCGGATTTTTCCGCCGAACCACGTAAATCTCCATATTCTTGATTATTCTTGTTTACTTTTCTCATTTAGTTAGGGTGTTCTTCCGCACAACAGTCACAACACTTTTAGGAGTTTGCTCTTGAAAGCTTTATTCATTAAAATATCTCCTCCGAATCTCAGGCCCTTTTGACACTCAGCCATGAGTTGAATGTAATTAGAATAGTCGCGAGAAGACCTGATATGCTAAGGGTGTCGCCTATCTTGGCGATCATAATTCGTGCTTCGAGGCCTTGCCAAAGTCCCTCTTGGGTCCCTCTGATACCTCGGTATTGTAGGATAGTCATCGCTGTCCGAGAAATATCTATGAATGTTTTCCCTCCAACGCCATTGACGTAAAGTTCTTCGGTTGGTGTGACCTCTAGCCACTAACACTATCCCAGATATTTGAGGGAAAGGATTCCAATCGATTTCCATCCTTCTATCTCCTTCTTCGACAAATTTGATTTTGAATTGGCAAATTGCTTCCTATACTGCCTTCCTGAAGACATCGCAATAATTGGTATTATGGCTTCAAGAATAATGCCATTTACAATACCTCCTATTGCATATTTCTTCTTTACTTGGGATGATTTGACTCTCCGTTAACCTTATGACCTCATCGTACACCAAGAGATCAAAGATTTTATCTAACTTGATAACATCAAACGAATACCTCTACCTATCCTTAGCCCTAAGCATAACCGACTCTTTTACTCTAGCAGGCTTCAAGGCCCGATTGATATATGGGTTGTTTAGGGTCATTTTCAGTACCATGATATCAATGGCATCGTCCTGAGCATCTTCATCCTTAGAATCTTCTTCACAATCATATATCACTCATTCTACTTGTAATCCAGAAAAGATTTCTAGTCTTTCTCCTTCCAAAGATTCTCATACTGAGTCGCCGTGGTTATTAGTGAAGATAAATCCATAAATTTCTACCCGGTCAAATGCTCTTTCAATGCAAATTTTAGACCATTTTTGGCCATCTCGGCAACTTCTTTTTCCAGGAGAAAGAATAGGCACTGATTCATCATTTTCTTAAATCGTGCAACATACTAATCCACCATCTCATTGTTAAATTGTTTGACGGTGACATTACTTCGGGAATTGGGCGATAAAACTAAGTATGGAACTTGTTCTCCATTTCCTCCTAATTTTGTACCGAATTTGTGAGAAAGCCTGTATACCAAGTAAAAGCCGTCTTTGACAACGACAGAGGAAATAAACGCGATTTCATCCTCCCGTCTTGTTAACATCACCACATTGAGCCATGAATTAGTTAATATGCTCTACCATCGACTAATCATCCTCGCCGGTGAAGAGAGTAGACTCAATGATCTTGTTACTCTTGGGGTATGGGACGTTATCGACCTAATTTAAGTACGGCTTGCAACAAACAGGTCTCAGAGCACCCCCATCCAAGCCCATCCGCTGCATGACCATACATGCAGTCTGTTCAATCAGGTGTTGATCCGTTGTGGAATCTAATGCATAATTCCCCCTATTAAAATACACCCTAGGCGGCAAAGGAAGCCAAATAACGAAGTCTTTAAGCCCTCCTTGTGGCCAATAATGTTGGTACCTTGCAATCGGTGCAAGAATCGATTCGATGTTCTTTACCCTTGTAAGCGGCACCGCATTACTACCCCCTAGCCGATTGATGTCTGGAGGCAATTGTTGCGAGACGCTTGCCTACGCTTCATTTCTTGAGTTCGAGGTATCACCAGTCACTCTCCCTGGATTTGTGCCATTGGAAGTCTCTGGTATCAATCTAGGCGGGAGCATGGCTTCAAGTGCTCCAGTCCAGTCACCCTGACTGCCTTGAGTCTAGTCATTCACACCGTCAACCTTCTACAAAATCCTAACCAACGGTATGGGATCCAAACCACCTACAACAGCAGGTTGGGCCGGAACTTGTATGGGTGGTGGAATCACACTAGTTTGACTGGCATGGGCCACATTCGTCTGATTCGACAATCCATCCTGGAAGTCAATTCATTGACCCAATTGGTGACCATTACCGCTGACTTTGGTCCCAACTCCCTTCTCTGATCTTTAGACAATTCTCGAGGAATGTTCCTAGAATTGCCGCATGTGTTGACACCATCAATAGAGTCTGCATTATGGCCGGAAATCTTGGAACGGAGAATTCTTTCTCCAACACGCTATAGGGACAAATTATCCTCACCGACAGAGGATCGACTCTCTCGGTTCCTTGCTTTTGCCATTGACACCTCCTAGGAACGGAACACAATAGTCCCACCAAGTGTACCAAAAAGATGTTCACTGGGAAAATGCTCCCTCGATAAATATCTTTCACCAAAGGGGCAAAGTTTTGACTTTATTGGTTGAAATGGGTTTTGTGTCGTTCTAGAAAAGAAGCGACTTGTCTAAACCATGGGCAAGCGAAAAGACAGGAAAACAGGAGAAAAAGTAAATGTGCGATTAAATGTAAAAGTACAATAAAGGAAAAAAAATAACTAGCAAAATATGTGTTCGATTGTCGATTTTGGCAAAAAGGTCCTTTACACGAATGCCTCTTCAGCTATTTATAGTTATATTCTACCAGTAATTGTTCTTTGGTGGTTACCATTTCGATTTCAAATCATTCCAGAAGCTTCGGCTCTGTCGATAACTGCTCTGCCTTATCTGCATCATCGCTAGTGCCAATTGCCCATAACTGCTGTTGTTCCTATCTTGTCCCTCTCGACAAGTCTTCTGATGTTGCACCCTTCAACATTTCTTCAACATTTTTGTTACTAATTGCTGTCCTTTCGGCCTATTGTCCATGGATTTTCGTACGCTAGGCCTGCTTTACTCTTGTTTTCTTCCGAAGCCCAATAGGCCAATTTCGGTGCCAACAATAATATGATTCAAACCTAAAAAATTAGTTCTTCAATAGATCTTTCGTGGTAGAAGGGATAACAAAAATAACCTACGAGCCAAAATAGGAGAAAGTTCCGAGTAGCCGCTTTTCAATTCAAGATGCCAACTAGAACTATTCATAACAATGCACGCATTCCCATTTTTTTAAGGATCGTTCTCCTCTTAAGGAGTACCTTTCTTACACTCTACACTTAGTTCTTTTCCATCTAGGATCCGTGCTTGTCTCATTCATCACCATGTGTTTGTCCAACCCAAACTACGTTAGTTTTAATAACATTAGTTTTAAGATTGGAAATTAGCAATTACTGAAATTCTAACATTTTCTATAACTGATTCAATTAAGTATAATTTAACAACAAATAATTACATATAACATGTCCATATACCCTACAACAACGACAATGCTATTTAGGAATTTTCTAATTGCTATCAACTTTTTATATTAATATATAACATTAATTAAGAATTCCGTCTTTATTTTTGCTCAAAAGAAGAAGATTTATATGAAATAAGATACAATTTAACGAATTATTTTCATAAAATAAATATTCCGATTTCACACAAATGAAAGAATTTAACCACCGGCCTTGGTGGCTCCGCTGGATAAGAACTCCCTTGAACCTTGGGGTGAAGGTGAGGAGGTCAAACCCTAGTGGAAGCATCGGCGTCTTAAGCATGACGCCGGGGTGGTGGGTCCTCCATTAGCGTCACTCTAGGGTTTACCCGCCGGCTACCGGCTAACGGGGTTCCCTGGGTATCAAAAAAAAAAAAAAGAATTTGCGTTAGCCAAATGATAGATTATGTTATCAGTGAATAAGGAAAAGAGAAGTAATATCCGAATGCTGAAACTACCGTACTATTTATACTTAATTTGATGGAAGTTGTAAAGTCTCTGATCCCGTTAACTTGAAATAATTATATTCTGAATCGGAATCGATTTTGGGTTTGCATGTGTCGTGTTGAGGCAGCAAATGAGGAGTTCGGATGCATTGAGGCATTTGTCGTCTTTTTTTTTTTTCCTGATGTAGTTGAATGATATTGGCTCGTGAATGTTCGGGAATGATTTGGAATTGAAATCTAGATGATGATTTCATTTGAACAGAATCCTTGCGTTTGTTATAGCGTTTGATTACCGGTCCAATTTACACATCTTGGTGCTGGAAGAGGTTTCTCTCGACGAAAGAGAGAGAGTTCTGGATAAATTTAATGGTATTTGTTGTTGATGTTAGCCTGAATCTACCATTTTTTGAACTATCGTTCATTTGGCAGTTTTATTGCCCGAGAGTTCAGATGATAAACTCATGCAACAACATGACTCAATTCCTGTCGATAACTTGAGGACTAGCATGGTGTATTTTATCCTTTGTCAAAAGGATGGAGTCCCTGCAGTTTTTCCTTTCTTTTGCCGCTATCTCGTGTGATTAAGGATGTGCCATTCCAATTATTTCCCAACTCGTCAAAGCAGGTCGCGCTTATCTGTGTTCATTATGGACAATGTGTCAGGTGATGACTTGTCGCATACATTAGAGATTAGTGATGTGGGATACGATACGATAACTCTGAAAATTTCCCTTTTTTCTTTAGGATTTGGGAAAAAGCGTGGTGCGCAGTAGGTTATTTGCATTGAGCTCGCAATTCGGTTGTTGGTGACAGAATGCAATGTGGTGTATTTAGGTTTCACCAGGCACTTTGATAGCATACTGTGTCATGTGGCTTTGGTTAACTGAGAAAGGAACCAGAGTGAATGCCGAAGCAGATTCATCTAATTAAATAAGTTCCTTACAAGAAGATTAAGAGGAGAATCAACTCGCTGCCCTTTTACACTGAATATTATTCATTATAATCCCTGACCGACCTTGTCTGATGATTTAACTCTCGAGTGAAGAATAGTCAGCTTTTCCATCTTTTGTATGGTTAAGATTTTAATTTTCCTCTTTTCAGAGATCTACTGATTGGAGCAGACTTCCCCCTACTTTCCTTGTCCTGGAAATTTGCTGGACAGTGTAGAATCCACGTCGTGAGATTGAACAATAAACGTATCAAATGATATGCTGTATTCATTTGGAGGGTAGTTTACAGATTGATATATGCACTAATGTATACTCTGCATGACATACGGAGGTTTAGGTAGCAACTCTTGTGCTGATTCAGGTAACATGCTTTCTGACCTTTGCCCTAGATCCTGGTCCTCATGAACTTTAGCACAATGAGAACTTTGAGAAATCTCTGCTAGAATGGTAGGTTTTTAGCCATATTTAAGATGAATGCATGACGCAGACATAGTAATTTTGGTTTCAGAGTAGAATTCAGGTATCTTTGTGGACAATGGCACATGGCACAGGAGGGAGGGAGGGGGAGCATGCGCGCGTGCGCGCGAGAGAGAGAGAGAGAGAGAGAGAGAGAGAGAGAGAGAGAGAGAGAGCTGCTCATGCTGCATGAAATAAGAAATGTTGGACTAGAATCATAGAACAATTTGTCGACTCTTGGATAACACGTGGAATAAATGGAAAAGTTGGTCAATTAACCTGGATAAAATACCTTCTTCACGAAGGTTCTTACTTAAGGACATCGGTGTCTGTCTTCAGCAGTCGTATGATATGCAGTTCTTCTGGCAGTATGGAATCCCCTGATAGGTAATTGTTTTTGTTGGAAGAGCCTTCAGACTGGAAAAGTCTCCTGAATCAGCACAGTCGAGTGTCTGAGGCTTGAGTTATTAACAGTTTTTGAAGAAAGCTTCAAGCAGAATTGCAGGAGGAGGTGGCATATGCTTGATGGACAAGTTTTGCTCTTACAATCTTTCACCATATTCTGTTGTCTTACTTTGTTTAAGAGCACTTGAATTGTGCGAATTCACCACAGATTGGCTCAATCATGGTCGCATCCGATATAATTTGCTCCAGACTTCAGGAAATCATCAAGTGATCATGACACCCAATCCCCTGCAGGATGCCCTGGAGTTCCTCAATGCTAGCTTCTAGGTTGTTGGTAGTCTCAGCAGAGTCAAACTAAAATGGATGAACTAGCCATTGAACAGTGACGATCAGTTTGATGAGGAAAACCTTCAACATGTCTTATATAAAGAAGTCAGACAGACAATGAGCTGGCAGTCCTTTAGCAGATGAATGGGGAACAGATGCCTGTCGAAAGAACTCAAGAAGATGCTAATGCTATTGAGTTGCTAGAGAGAGCACTTGCAGGACGAGTAATATCTCAGCTCATTCCTGAGCAATATTAGTTCCAGCTTAATTCCTGTCAACTTTCAGTTGATATCAAAGTTGCTGCTGCTGCAGATGTCCTCATTACTGGTGAAGGGGCCGCATTAGAGCCCCCTGTTGCGATAAGATCTTTCATTGTCATCACTGTCATAATGATGCGAAGGTGATTCCTTGTGCCCCTCAGAGACTTAGGAATTCTTGATAACTTCATTTGTCGTGACATGAAGAAGGCACTAGATATCTAGGAGATATTTTTGTGCAAGCTTATTTGATAGATTGCAATTGGATTTTTACTTGCCATACATTAAAGAATGATCACTAACCACCGCTTCAGCCGCCTGTAGATTTTGGGCGCTAGTGTCACAAGTTATCTTGAGATGAGATCGCATTCTGACCTGATGTTAACTTTGAAGCATGTGTGCTTACATTGTGAAATGTGCGGTTTTTCCATTTTTACGTGACGAAAATGTGCAAAAGTTGGGTCATAAAAAAAAAAAAAAAAAAAATTGCAAAAGTTGCCTCTAATATTCTCTAGAAGTTAATTCACTAGTTAATTGCATCATACTTTCTTGGTATCATATATGAAAGTCGCCATGTGGATTGAGTTCAGAGAAGTAGTCTATAGTTTGGTGAGTATGAAGAATATGACTCTTCAATTTTCTACCCATGGATGTGCTTTTTATAACCTGACAGACTGTTCTCTTATGCCCAGAATAATATCAACGTAAACAAAGATGAGGGATAATCTTGCCAAGCCAAGAAGTTTAACCGGTGGATGCTATCAAATTTTTAGCATGTTTATAGACTGATCCTAGAAAATTTTTTAGCCTTGAGCATAAAAATGCTTTATAACAGACAAACATGTGAAAAAGGAAGTTTCTTTTTTGCATTATACAGACTATCAAAGGTGTTAGTGTCATATCTTGCAGTGGAAAAAATTATGATCACATGGACCTGACATCTTACTGTATTTTATCTTTAGAAGTCCAGGCGGTGTCATCGCAATGGATGTGGCATTGGCAGGTATGGCCACCTTTAGCAGCAACGCTCAACGGTGTCAAAACGATTGTCCATATGAATAACGGGAGTTCTTTGCTGCCTCAATGCACGACATTCGCTATTCAATGTCTGAGTGGGGAGTGCTGGTATTTGTAAGAAAATAAGCACGAATTCATAAACACTTGTCACGGGGTGATCAATAAGTGTAGATGAAAAATTTCATGTGTCAGGATGTCATATGAAATTTCTAGATGCATCTCATTTATGTCATTCATCACCCCTGGTGGAGATTATTGGTATCTCTTAGGAATTTATATACCTATTTATGCAGAAGTCTCCCTCTGGACGTTTGTCTTATCATTTCCCTGTCGTTGATGTTGTGCGTTTTGATTTATGCATAACCGTTGTGATGGAAAGAACTGAAGTTAATCTGCTCCATTCATTGTCACGCTGCACAGGTTGCTGCTATCCAGTATTTCTGAAAAGCAGCCATCCTTGCATAGAAGGAGCAATGCATCATGACTGTCCTGTGTTTGTTTTGAGGTAAAGCTATGTGATTTAATGGTTATTAAGTGCGCATTGAAATGAGTGTAAACAGTGTCGTGCAGTTTCTGTTCGATTCAAGAAATGACGAGACGGTCTTGCCTTGCTAACGCGATTTCCTAAGAGAACATCACCAGTGAGGGTTGTTTGGTGAAGGTCGTTTGCTGTTCAACAGGTTTGGATCCTCTGCAATGACTGCGGGAAAGCATCTCAAGTCCAATTCCATGTAAGCCATGTTTGGTCCAACATTTTCAATGGGCTTTCAGCCCTGAAAGCCCTTTAGAAAAAAATTTAGGTGTTTGGTTTTGCATTTGGAGGTGTCCTGGCCAAATACTGACCTTTGAAATGCAAGTCCACCTATACTATTCATCCGTTGACTTCTTTTTTTTTAAATCGATCATCTTCCCCACACCCCAACCGTCGTTGATCGCAATAGAATTTCATCTAATTTTATTTTTATATTTTAAAAAAAAATAAAAACTCTTTGCAAATGTTGGGTTTGCCTTTTTTTTTTTGGTCATTTTTATCTTTGGCAATCAATAACCCAACTTTTTATTAATACACTAAAATGATCATTAATTAACGAAGATGATTAATATTACAATAATTTTAAAAAATTATTCAAAGTTGAAAACAAGCCTAAAAGAACCATAGGCCAAAAGTTGAGCTTTACATCTAATCTATAATCAAATTCTTTTAATATATTTTTAAAATAAATTTACTAATATATATCTTTTACATTATTCTCAACATGAAAATGTAAAATGTTATATAGTTATTATTTCTTTTTGCAATTTTAAAAATACTAAAACTAAAAACTTAATTTGGTTACACTAAAGAACTTTTCAAATATATGTTTACCAAACAAATTTCTTCGCATTTCCCTAAAACACTTTTCGGTTATAGTTTACCAAACAATCTAACATTTCTGAAACCCTTTACCTCAAAAGTATTTGCATTCACCCAAGGCATTTCAAAAGCTCGAACCAAATGCAGCCTAGTAGTCGGCTGAGAAATGCGCCCATTTCGAGTCCTATGATACTCAAGGTTGTGAAGTCGGATGCCCATTAATTTTTGCTGGGTCACAAATTGTAATGGGCTTACACTAATTATGGACCTTAGATCGGTTCTTGAGCGACTTTGCTAGAAAAGTCAAGATTTTGAGTTGGAATTTGAGTTTGGCTTCTCATATCTCCACACTCAATATTCCCTAAATACGCCCTAATATCCCTGTGAATAATATTTTAGAAATTCAGCATTGCATAATAAATTTGTGGGAAAATTACACAGAAATTATCCTAATTTAGAGGGTAGTACATAGTTGCTCCTAAACTTTCCATTGTTCCAAAGGACCCAACAAAATGGTTGGAACGGGCTATCTTCAGTATTTCTTTGTTCTTTTTTTTTTTTTCTTTGAGTCGGTAAAAGCCATTTCATTCAACAAACTTAGCGAAAGAGACAACACACATGAGTTTCTGAACATAAAAAATTCGATGAAGATGGAGGTGGAATCGATGGCCAATTAGTTGGAAGGGCTTTCTGGCGTGAGGCTTTTGCAATTCAATCTGCAATCCGATTAACTTCTCTCGGTCAATAGGCCACTTCAATTTACCTTGACTGGGCTGGGCTTTGCTTGCTGTCGTCCATCACTCCACTTAGCTCCCATGGGCTGGGATTGGAGCCCGAGATGTACTGCTGAACTGATAAGCCATCAGTTTCCAGCATCACGTGCGGCTCCTTCTCATCCCCGGATGGCGCTTGTCTTCCAAGTGCAGAAGGGCAGACCTCAAGTTCCTGTAGTTTTCCGACCAAAAAAAAAGTTCCTGTAGTTTTTACCTGTCCCTTCTCTCGAGCAGATGTTACAGGGTTCCGGCGTCGAAAGTTCTTGTCTATAGCATAAGCATTTTCGATAATTGCGTTCAGATCTGGTTGCCGAGACTGGAAGATGAAGTAATTGCGTCCCTTCCGCAAGTTCCACAATATACACGCAAAGACTTCGAAAGAGGGTGAGTTCCTCTTTTGTTGCATCTGATCGAGAACCCATTTGTCTAGCCTAGTAATCTCTTGACTGGAAAACTTGATACTGACTCTTGGGTCTGACCATATCGCTTTTGTCTAGTCGCAGAGTAAGAAGAGGTGCTCTGTTGTTGCCGGTAGCTGGCGGCAGAATGGACAAAGAGGATCGGGCAATAATTTCTCCCACGAAGATTATCCTGGGTTGGTAAGGAATTCTGACAGAGACTCCACATGAAAGTTTTAATTTTTGAGAGTGTGGTGAGGCTCCAGATGTTCTTCCATAGTCTTGGGAACTGGTTGGAGGAAGAGGCGTGAGTTGAGAGCTGTAGTTGTTCTGTTGGGAGAAGTCATTTGTAGGCGCATTTAACTGAGTATTTTCCCGTTTTACTCCCTGTCCAAACCAGCTCGTCCTCTTTCCGATTTGTACTAATTGGTATGGCCATAATTTCCTTGACCGTATGTTCCTTGAATAGCTCATTCAATCTTTGTTCGTTCCAGCACATTACATCCTGAACAATCAACTCTTCGACTCTTTGGGGGTCATCCAAGTTTGCTGGACCCCCAATCGGCTCCTGTTATAGCCATAAGTCTTCACGAATGTGAATGTTTTTCCCGTTCCCCACAGCCCATCTTGTTTCTGGGAAGATGGATTCTCTGCCCAGTAAAAGCTTTGCCGACCTCATGAGGGTCAGGTTCCTCTTCCTGCATTCCAGAATTTCCCATTTGGGAAATATATTCCTTTTATAATTTCACTCCATAATGCTGAAGGGAATTGTACAAGTCTCCAAGGCATCTTCAGTATTTCATGAGCACAAATCATGCCCCACAATAATGTTTTTTTTTTTTTTTTTTAATAAAATTAACAGAGGTAAGGCAATAAATCTTGTCCACTACTCGTTGGTTAGAACAGTCTTGCGACATTATTCCACTCCTTGATATTCAAGAGCTTAGCTTAGCTACCCACTTTATCCACACATATGTACTATCACACGCTTAATTAAAATAATTAAATTGCTGAATAGCATATTTGGTGAATTGTCTATGCAATGGATTAAGTAATCCATGTGCTAACTTGTGGGATTTGCTAAGCGATAATAACTGTTTCTTTTTTTCTTTTTGTCTTTTTTGGGTTTCCGATAAGGCATCAGAACAATTTGGATTGTGATGCTAGACATTTAAATATTATTAAGAACAAATATTTCAGGAGCATTCCTGAGTAAGTATTTTTGGCCTATGATGTAGTACCTAACTTTACACCGTGACTCAAAGCATAGTTAGCCAACTTATTACATAAAAGGCACACAAATTATTATTACTTATGATTATTGTCATTGTTACTATTATTATATTGCCATGAAATGGTGTACTCTTTTAGCGAAGGGTTACATCTTCCTCTGTTCTTAATATCTTCTGATCATATCTATGATTAGTGGACCAAAACTGTGGATAGCTCGCCCATGAAAACTTTACTAAGTATAAATATAGTTGATGTCCATGTTTATAACCCATTAATTACAAGAGTAGTTGGAGGAAAAAAGTGAAAGTTTTAGACCTATTAAACCCCTTTTGATCACAGTTAGGTAACAACCTATGTTATTATCGGGTCATCGAATTTGGACTACAAAATGGGTTCGTCATTCATTTTCTCGCCTCAAGTGATTAGCATATAGTATGTATTCTTCCTTGACATCAGTATGATTTTTTTATAATAGCATGTCCAATCTTTGATTGAGGTGGTGAATTGCTTGCTGAATCGGTGATCTACTTAGTTCAGCTATGAAGCTGACTCACTTACATTATTTTGATATCAATTGAATGGAGTAAACTAGGGTGGTTGTTCAAAGTCCTAAGATAAGAGTGTGAAGCAAAAACTAAAAATTAGGCAAAATCCCAATAGCTATGGATGCGTCAGGGTGTCCATATTGTAAATTTGGGGAATAACTCCTCTACAAAAAGAGTTCATGTATGTTAATGGATCGAATGTATTTGGTTGCTCTTTGATAAGTCCAACAATTGAATAATAAATATAAGGCAAAGGCCTGTCTAGGAGGGACACAAATATAACATATATAGCCCAAACTCACAAAAGCAAATATGTAGGACCAGTAAAATAGTACAAGTTACCATTTAAGGTAATTCCGTAAGAATAGCTTTCTCAAAGAAAGCAATAACTCATTAGACAATATGGTTCGGCCCTAAAAACCAAAATGATTTAGAAAATTTCAGATTATTACTAGTGCAGGGGGCGTTTTTTAAACTCAAGATGCTCATCACTAAAAATGTCCAAGAGAATATTATATATATAATGAAAAACCAAAAACTTGTACACTTGTGACAAATTTACTCCAAACTAATTTTTTACCACAAAAAATTCCAAATTAGTACACATGTGACAGATTTACCTTAAACTAATTTTGTTTTTACCATCAAAAATCCAAATCTGATACATTTGTAATAAATGTACCTTCTATTAGTTTTCGTTAAAATTGTTCTAAGTGTACTAGTTTGGAATTTTTTGTGGTAAAAAAATTAGTTTTTGGTAAATTTGTTATAAGTATACCTATTTAGGGTTTTTTGTGGCATTAACCAACTCTTCTTGAACAATTGCCTCTTAAAGGGATAAATTTTACAAGTGATCGTTCGTTCTTTTATATCAATCATTTTTACATTAATTCATCCTTTAAACATACATAACCATTAACCAATTTTTGTTATTTGATCTTTTAATTAATGATGCCTTTTCCCTTTGCAATAAATTCGTATTTATTTTTTAAGTATCTTATTTTGTTATATGAAGTGGCTATATTTATTTAATTTTGAAAAATGCTTATCATTCAATATGATTATCAATATTTATTATTTTGATTATTAGTATTTTAGTTAATTTATTTCTCTTCCTCGATCAAAAAAAAAAAAATTATTTTTCTTCCATTTTCTATATTTCAGTTTTTACATCAATTAAGGGTAACAGAGGCTTCCTTGAAAAAAAAAAGAATGAGATGAAATTACACTTATACCTCTTAAAAGTCACATGCCGGAACAAAGAGTTAATTGCCGGAACAAAATAGAAGTTCAGAGACTATTGTATAACAGTTGAAAAATCAGGGAAAAACTTGTATTACACTAAAATTTAGAGAAGTTTTGTGTAATTTACTGCCTATAGTGGAAGAGGCAGAACCATCTTTATTTACAAGTGGACCTTCAGCTAAAGTCAATCGGGCTTCATTGACACTCCTTAGTCTTCAACAATGTTGAGCACTGTTAATGCCTTGCCTCTGTAAACCAATGTCCGATACTGTCTTGTGATGGCCTTGATAATCAGATCGAGAGAATCTAAAAAGAAGAGTTTAAAAAAAGGAAAAAGAAATGGAAAAATACTCATAGTGGAGGTCATCATGCCCGCTGGCCATGATTGTATAATGTTGCTGATTTTCCACCCGCAAGTTGACTCCAAGATCAGAACTAGCATTCTTAATTCTCCACCAAATTCTAATATACCTTCTTCCCCTTAATTCTTCACCGTCAATTGCACATCAAAATTCCCCTTTTTTCCTCGAAATCATAATTTGACTCTTCATACTCATGCATTACCTTTCAAACTCTTTGCCTTTGAAATGCCAAAGTTTGGAAAAGTCTCAAATTTCAGCATTTTGCTTTTCCTAACATGTATATTAACAAGCCCCTACCTACGCATGGTAACTGGGTCGTGCCGACCCACATGGACCAGTCCCCTTGGCTCGAGCTTGGCACAACCCCTTGTAGTTAGGGGTCATGCCAAGCCAGGCCTGATAGCAATAACTGGTTGTGCCAATGTTTGGGCTCTAGCCCAAGTTTATTTTTTTATTTTTACCTTTAAAAAATGCTGAATTGTAATCGGAACAAGAGTGATGGGCTACGTGATGAACTTTCTTAAATTTAACTTTGAAAAGAAAATCCTGGTACCATGGGAAAAGAAGGGGCAAAGGACCAGCAATGAATAATTTCTTGCCACTGCAAAGCATTGTCATGATTTTTTATCTTGATAGAATGTTTGACTAAAATCTTGCCGACCGCATAAAAGCACGCTAAAAAGCATTGGTTGGTCTTCTTTTCCACGTTAGGATGACTCACCCACCTTCTTTTTCTCTGCTTTTTTTGTTTTATCTCATTTTCATTATCACTTTGCTTCTTCACAAAATTTTCCTTGGATTCCGTCGGGCCACTTTCGCCATGAATGACAGTCAAGGTCCACAAGAAATCGTTAATTATCTGGATAGTTTGCTTGATAAATGATTTTCCTTTTTGGGGCAGCAGCATTTGATAAATGATTGAAGGCCACAATATGTAACAGGCTCAACAAATGATTTTGATTCAAGAAATGATTGTCCATTCGAGTAGTGAAATGGAGTTCATCCATTTGACACTACAATATGTAATAGGCTCAAAGTGAGAGGGCAAAATTCCTAAGTGTGATCAAAAGCTTCTTTATATTCACCAAAATGCCTTCTCTGATGGAAAATAAATTAGCAAAAGGAAAGGAAAGCTCAATAGTGCAAAGCACTGGGCTAAGCGTGCCCTCATCACCGCCCTGACGCTTTTGTATGTATTTGTCTATTTTGACCACTTGTCTCGCAATATGCGCTCTGTCTCTCTTTCTCTTTCCCCCCACTTTTCATCTTCTCGATCACTTGTTTATTGGCATTTTGACAGCACTTGTCTATTACCATCGGTTTTCTTTCTTTCCTTTGCTCCTTCATCGAAATTTCCTCTTGTGCATTGAAATTTTTGCCACATGAAGGCAAAGACTTTAAGCACGTGGTTACTGTTCCGGTGAATAAATTACTAATTTATATCTAGCTTAAGTTTGACTTCTTGGTGCGATTCTGATTTATTCTTCTCCGACAGACTTGATAGCAAAAATCTAAGGGCAGAGTCAGAGCAAAGACGAGATGCATCGTCTCATTTTTGGGCATTCTTTCACCGAGCTCATGCCACTGATCCTTCTCTTTGGGCTCGCGTTGTATTTTCTCAATAGGAAGAAAGTCAGTGCACGTGGAAATGCCAAAGATGCTGACACTAGCGCGTTTGGTTCGTTGACTATGCCAACGGGAACTAATTCTGGTGGATCTAGTTCGTCTCCAACAGAAATTAACAATGGTGCATCTAGTTCGTTCACAGCACCAAGTGGAGACCACTACGATGTGTTCTTGAGCTTTAGAGGCCTAGATACTCGAGAAGGCTTTACCGATCACCTCTACAAAGGGCTCGTTGATGCTGGAATTCATGCTTTCAGAGACGATGAAGAGCTCCGCCAAGGTGAGGAGATCGGCCCAGATCTTTCAGCAGCTATCAAGAACAGTAAGATCCTGATTCCCATTCTCTCTGTGAATTATGGTTCAAGCAAATGGTGCCTAGATGAACTGGTTCAAATGATGGAGTGCAAGAATGATAACACGGGAACTATAGTGTTGCCTATATTCTACAAAGTGAAACCAGCTGACGTGCGATATCAAAAAGGGAGTTTCGGAGACGCATTTCATACCCGTGAGAAGTATTTTGACCCACGGATTTTGGAGAAATGGAAGCAAGCACTCAGTAAAGTCTGTTCCTTGAAAGCATGGGAAGCCAAAGGGTACTTCACTTTTTCACCGAGACATTTTCTACTTTCTTTTAATTTGTGTGGGTATTTTCCGGTTGTTCTTATTCCTACCTCCTTCATTTTCTTTCTTTTAATTTTGTATCGTAAAGAAAAAACAGTAAGATGTGGCTAGCAGTAAGATCCTGCGATGCATGAGTTCTATAAGTTATTCTTCTCTTTAGAATTACTTTAATGATATTGACCAATTCAATTACAGATTTATTATTAGGCTCCCATTCGGTTGAATAATATAACAAGTCTAAATGATATCTAACTCTTATATACAAAGATCTCTTAACATTGCTACATTAATCTTCATCACAAACTTTTCTAATCACATTTATTGAGATTAATAGTACAACTTCTTGGTGGTTTCTAATTGAAGCGCATAACATAATATAACATGCATGTCAATTTTCAAAGCCATAATTCTTTATCTTTAGAAGTTGTACTTATTAAATCATTAACGACATCAGTTGATAGCTATTAAAATGGTTGCATATATAAAGAAGGAAAAAAAATTAAAATCTTTATCATTTATTCACCTTAATCATCTTTTAATGCATTATCCCATCTTTGGCCCATAGTTTCTATCTCACACACATGCATAAATTAAAGTAATGTTCTTCTTTTGGGGAAAGATCATTCTTCTACTTCCCCATAAAAACAATATCAGATCAAAATTAGTCATAGAATATCAATACTAAAAATGAAAATTAAATACAACCTGTTATCATCCCATGACTCAACAAAAATTGATAAGTGCACGAATCTAGAATGATATTAAATCCATAACAAGAGTAGAAACTTGCAAGCATGTAAAATTGCACAAACAAAGAGAAATTCCCTTAAGTGAATTCAGGTACCTCAATAGTATAGCACTTCGAATGACTTTCAGGACCTGAATTCCACTTGTGTCTAAAGTTATGACATATTTCTTGATTAATGGCTGAACTCTCATATTGGACTGGCTTATTGAATTTTTGCCTTTCCAGATGCTATAGAAATTTTTTGATGTCATGTCCACATCATCCCTAATATCTCTAACAAACAACAGGTTTGAAATTTAACTCAAATCCATAACTCATGTAATATTCAAGATTCATTATTGACACCTTCAAGTTTCTTCTGGCTCAATAAATTATGTTAGTGCAATAATGGAATGGGGTAGGACACATGAAGCAACCACCGCCATTTCCTGCTTTAATCTTAGCGTATAAGATAATATATGGAGGTGTGGCAAGACAATTCTTTAAGTTGTGCAATTTATCCTTTGATTTGTTTATTATTGTGTTATCATTAGGTAAGCAACATAAAATTACTTTTTCCTTGTATTTGAACTGGTCACATTTGACAGGTATGAAGGAGAGCTGGTGAAATCAGTTGTCCAAAAAGTGTTGAGCGAACTAAAGAAAAAGTTTGAGTTGGTTATTCCTGAGAATCTGATTGGAATCGATGGTCATGTAAAGAAGGTTGCGGAATTTATAGATAATAATTCTCGCACTACCCTATTTGTTGGCATCCACGGAATGGGAGGCATTGGTAAGACTACTTTTGCTAAAACCATCTACAACAAGCTCTCCAATCAATTTGAGCATCGTAGCTTCATTGCTGATATAAGGGAATCATGGAAGTGTGATGGCGTTCGTTACTTACAAAATCAGTTAATCTATGATTTGTTGAAGAAAAAAAATCAAGTTCGTCATGAGGATGAAGGGATTAAGTTCCTCTCATCCATGCTTGGAAGTAAGAAGGTCCTCATTCTTCTTGATGATGTGGATGATGATGATCAGTTGAAGGCTTTGGCTGGAAATCATAATTGGTTTTCTTCAGGAAGTGTGATCATTATCACCACCAGAGATGAGAGTATTCTTGATAGAACATATGTGGACTACAAACATGACCACAAGGAACTGGATAAGGATAAATCTGTGATTCTGTTTAGTAGATTTGCGTTTCGAGGGGATGCTCCTCCAAGTGAATTTAAGAAACTCACTAATGATGTTTTATCCACCATAGGGGGGCTTCCCTTATCTCTTGAGGTTTTAGGTTCACTTTTTTGTGGAAAAAAGGCATCACAATGGGGAGGTATGATAGAGAAGTTAAAAAAAGTCCCTCATAAGAAAGTGCAAGGAAAGTTAAAGATAAGTTATGAAGCATTAGACAGAGGACAAAAGCAAATATTTTTGGATATTGCTTGTTTTTTCGTTGGCACTGACAAAAGAATTGCATCCTACATGTGGGATGCCTGTGAATTTTTCCCAGAGGAGGGAATTGAAGTATTGAGATTTATGTCATTAATAAAAATTGGAGAGGATCATAAGCTTAAGATGCATGATCAATTGAGAGATCTTGGTAGGTGGATTGTCCGTGAGGAAAATGAGAATAAGCCTCAATACCGCAGTAGGTTATGGGACTCCAAGGAAGTCTTGAAAATGCTAGAGGATAATGAGGTAACCCTTCTCTTCTTTTGCTCCCTTAGTCCATGTTTCACAGTCAAAGTGATGTTGGTCCTCTACTTAGTGCTTTCTCTATTTAAGAGAGAACCTTATAATATTATTCTCCTCATGTCATTTCATTGACATGATTAGAAAGCAGGAAGTAGCTCTCTCTTAGTAAGTATTGCAATTTATCTGAGATTTTTCTTACACAAAGTGTACATTACAAAGTTTTTTTCCAAGAATCATTTTTAACTATATTAGATACTTAATGGGGTATTCTACATTGAAATGAATCTGAATTTATGTAATTGATGGGGTAATGTCCTTGGCACGTGCAACAAATAACTTGACTATGCTACTGTGAACAATAACTAATTAGGATATATAAATCATAGAATTCTAAACTTTGGGTGTTAGAATTAATACAATTGGAGTAATTGTGCCTGCATTTTTTCATGAAACTTCAAATATTATACCCTAATTGAGAATGGAAGGGATTTTTTTTTTTTTCGTGTAATATTAGGTTAGGAATTACCTTTTTACCAAAATTCACCTGCTAGAACAGGGAGATATATAGACATATATAACGTTAGGCGTACTTCATGCAATGACCACTAAAAAGAGAAATGTCTTGTCTTTCCACATAAAAAGTCCCAAAGATAAATACTCTAAAATTAATTTTGTATATAATTATGTGACTGTATTGTATTTGTCCATCCTGAGTAGGATGTTAAATTGCCTCGCACGGACCTTGGTACCCCTAGACGTTAAATGAGAAAAGGACATTCCCTATTCCTAGGGAAGAAAAAGATACGGGGGAATTTGGGGGTGAAAGGCCTTGACATGTTAAAATAAGGTGTGCATCCAGGCAGGTCACCCCACAAGATAGGGATAGGTGCTGGAGCCCTCTCAGGGAGGCAACTCCCTGGTCCTTGATGAGGTAATCTAGAAACAACACCAAGGATCCAAGGGCTGCTTCCTTGGATAAACGTCAAGCGTTTTTCATCCAATGACCATTAAAAAGAGAAATGTCCTATTTTTTCCACATAGAAAGTCCCAGAGATAACTTACTCTAAAATTATATTTTGTATATAATTAAGTATGTGATTGTATTGTGTTTGTGAAATCAATCATAGCTTTGACTCTATTACTTTGAATCCATCATTCAGTTTGATTCAAAGTTGTTGCTCAAAAGACTAGCACTTGTTTGATGAACCTGATGCAAGATCTTCTTTTGAGTTTATTCATACATTTAATCAAAATCTATAAAGTTATATTCATGTGTTACCTAAAAGTACAATCAACTTCGATTTTAAAAAAAGGGGGGGTAGTGCGAAGCATGGACAAGAGCACTAGAACAATTTACTGGTAAACAATAACTGAAAGACATTTAAAGCATAACTGAACACACTCCTATGATATTAGTGAGTATACAGCCAAATAAAAAAAGGCACGACCGTTTGAACCAGAAAAAAAAAAAAAATGCAGCCTTAAAAAGTCCTAAAGAGGCCCAATCTTTTGCATGTAGGATGGAAATGACAACTTTTCAAGCTCCCAGAGAAAAGCGACTTTTCACTTTCAAAAAATTACACACTTGAAGACACAGAATTTTGATGACATATAGGATCTCTTAATGGGGAAATCACTAATCAGAGCATGATTAGTTCTCTTGGAAGTTGCTTACTTTCGTTAGAACTATTCTTTTCTTGGATACCTTTCAGGTGTTGAGATATAATTCCTTCTCCACTAATTATTCTCCACTAATTATGTCATTCTCCCCTGAGTATCTGTGAAATCTTGTATGACATTGTGAAGTATGATAATACATTTTTCTAGTTCGGAGAAACTGACCCGGATTTAGAAATCCATGAAATTTCTGTATTACTTCTAAAATTCTTAGGCATGAGTGATTTTTCTTGGTGAAAGCTTGCTGCACATTTAAATTAGAAATATTTCTAGTCTATTCGATGAAGCAGTTATTCGTTCCATTGATTCGAAAATGGATTAGAATTAGCTGTTCTCTCAAAATCAGGAATAACTATTCCAAGGAGCCCAAGGAAATAATAGTTATTCCATGAAGCCTGGATAGCTTCAAATTTCATAATTCAAAAATGACTTTGCATTTTTATTAATTATTATTTAAAATTAAAGCAAAGTTATTAAATAAGGATTGTTTATTATACTTGAAAATTTCAATTAATAAATTATGCTAATAATAGAAAGCATAAATATAATTCATATTTCAAGTTACTATTAATAAAATAAAAAACACATCAGAAAATATTAATATAACTACCATCACAAGATTAGTCACTCATAATTAGTTATGAATCCAATGGCAAAAACAACAAGAATACGTTATTTTAACTGTAAGTAGTGACGTTGAGCAATATGCACGAAAATTATACATAAAAAAAGGGAAAAGAAAAGGACTTCATAAGGTTAATTTTTCTTTATTTTAAGAGAAGTTTGTTTTTCTCAATTGTCACAACTATTATAATAACCACGTCTCTATGTGATTATAGTTCATTTGGATATCTAATATGATTTAGAGATAGAAAACATATTTCTATAAAATAAACAAAACAACTTTCGATTTTGTACGGTAACTTAGTTAGATCCCTTGTATTGCTAACTATTATAGTATTAATCTACATTGCAGGAAAGAAGAGGATTAACAAGTTGTCAAGTTATACATATGAGCCATTAGATCAATGTGTAAATGGAAAAGGGCATTGTATCATAACTTTATAACTTTAGTACGATGCTTACTTAAATGCCATAACTTTTTTTTGCCCAATCACTTGAATGCCATAATTTATGGTACTCACTTGAATGTCATAACTTTTTGAAAATGTTTACCACAAGTGCCATGCCACGTCGGATTTCCAGCACTTGGGTGAACATTTTTATAAGCTTTTGGCACTTAAGTGATCGATTGAAAGTTATGGCACTCAAATGAACGTTTTTTAGAAGTTATGCGCATAAGTGGTCGAAAAAAAAAGTTACCACGCCCAAGTGAGCATAGTACGAAAGTTAAAGCACTTGTGTTATCTTGATCCCAAGAGTAAAAGTATGCTTATAATATGTATAAGAAACTATAAATTATTATTCAGAACCAAATAAAACCCTAAAAAAGAGAACATCATAATTTAAGATCCATGAGTAATTACGGCCAATTTCATAATCAAAGTTCACATCCTTCGCTTTGTTAGCCTTTAATACAGTTTATTGGACAAGGAAGGAATCGTATCTTCACTGCACTAGTCTCTAAAAGACATTGATGCATGTTAACAGAGATATGAACAAATGATATTAGATTATTTTAATTCGATAGAAATAGTGTTAATGAACGTTGCTTCTTACTTATAGGGAACAGAAAAGATTGAGGCCATTTATCTGGGCAAAGACAGCTCAAAACGCTTGCGCGAAATGGCTGACCAAGGTGACAATATCCTCACGAGCAAACAATTCAAAAAGTTAAGGAATCTAAGGTTCCTTGACACGAGTGGGGCACATTTTAAAGGAGACTATGACAATTCAGTTAATAAGTTAAAATGGCTTCAATGGCAGAATTGTCCCTCGACTTTTGAAGCAAACAATTTTCATCTAAAGGAATTACTTGTACTCAATTTGTCAGCAAGCAAGATAACAGATGAATGGCAAGGATGGAGTTCCATCATGGTAAGATGGAAGAACGAGTTTCTTTTTTCTTTTCTTTTCAAATTATAACCACTCTAGGCTAACCTCTTGACAATTATTATATTTTTATCAGATGGCAGAGAAGCTAAAATATCTCGACCTTACAAGCTGTGGATATTTAGAGAAAACTTCCTTCCTCTCATCTTTTGAGAATTTAGAAGTTCTGATCCTTAGAGATTGTCAGAGACTGGAGCATATTGACTCTTCGATTGGAAACATGAAGAGTCTATTACGCTTGGACTTAAGCGGATGTGGGCGGCTCAAGGGGCTGCCAGCAGAAGTAGGTAAATTAGAAGCACTAGAGCAACTCCTTCTAAGATTCTGTAAAAACATTTCTTTATTATCAGACAGCATAGAGGATTTGCAGAATCTAGAAATTCTGGATATTGGTTGGACCGGGATAAAAAATTACCCAGTGGTATTGGAAGGCTGAGAAACCTCCGAGATTTAGACGCTTCATTTTGCACAAAACTGGGAGGGGAAATGCCAGAAAGCATTCGTAATCTTTCTTCCCTGCAACACCTTGATCTGTTTTATTGCAAGAAGCTCCAGTCTCTGTCAATGCTTCCTTCCAGCTTAACGTATTTGAATGTCACCTGTCAAAGTCGCAGATTGCCTTCACTTTTCAAACTGAACCATCTCAAGGTACTACGACTTATTTGTTGCGAATTTCTCGAGTGCATATGGGAGCATCTATCAACACTATTAGAAAAATCTCTAAACACCCCCTTTGAATTGGAAGTCTTGGAAATGGATCGATGCAAGCTTATGGAAGCACTGAACGTTTCCCAATTTAACCATCTGAGGACATTATCTGCCAAGTATTGCAATAATATACTTGAAATTCGAGGTCTTGACAAATTGAATTATCTGGAAAGCTTGGAAATCAGAGCTTGCTCTTCAATTAAAAGGCTTGACCTTCCAAAATCCAGGGGTTTGAAGATATTCAAAGCTGAAAATTGCGAAAACTTGGTTGAAATTCAAGGCCTCGAAAGGTTGGAGTCTTTGGAAAAAAATAGATATCTCTGGGTGTGCTTCAATTGCAAGGCTGGAGCTTCCAAAATCCAGGGATATGAAGATATTCAAAGCTGAAAAGTGCAGAGACTTGGTTGAAATTCAAGGCCTCGATAGGTTGGAATCTTTGGAAAAAATAAATATCACTGGGTGCGCTCCAATTGTGAGGCTGGACCTTCCAAATTCCAAGGGTTTGAAAATATTCGATGCTAAAACTTGCAAAAACTTGGTTGAAATTCAAGGTCTCAATAGGTTGGAGTCCTTGGAAGTAATAGATATCTCTGGGTGTGCTTCAATTGCAAGGCTGGACCTTCCAAAATCCGAGAGTCTGAAGATATTCATTGCTAAAACTTGCGAAAACTTGGTTGAAATTCAAGGCCTCAATAGGTTGGAGTCCTTGGAAGTAATAGATATCTCTGGGTGCACTTCAATTGCGAGGCTGCACCTTCCAAAATCTGAGGGTCTAAAGACATTCAATGCAAAATTTTGCAGAAACTTGGTTGAAATTCAAGGCCTTGATAGGTTGGAATCTTTGGAAAAAATAAATATATTTGGGTGCACTTCAATTGCAAGGCTGGACCTTCCAAAATCGGAGGCTCTGAAGATATTTGATGCTAAAAATTGCGAAAACTTGGTTGAAATTCAAGGCCTTGATAAGTTGGAGTCCATGGAAGAAACAGATATTTCTGGATGCGCTTCAATTGTAAGGCTAGACCTTCCAAAATCCGAGGGTCTGAAAACATTTGCCACTACAAATTGCAAAAACTTGGTTGAAATTCAAGGCCTCAATAGGCTAGAATCCTTAAAAAGGATGAATATCTATGGGTGCACTTCAATTCAGAGGCTAGACCTTCCAAAATCCAAGGGTTTGAAGGAGTTATATCTTGGATCTTGCAAAAACTTATTTGAAATTCAAGGTCTTGATAGGTTGGAGTTCTTAAAAGTGCTAGATATGTCTGGGTGCACTTCCTTTGGAAGGTTACCAGATTTATGTTGCTTTGACACCTTGCATGATTTGGCAATCAATTGTTGTGACAACCTTCATGATATTCAGATCCCAGAGAGATTCCCATTCTGCACAAGTTTATGGATTGAGGATTGCAAGTCTTTAGCAAAATTCCCAAACTTGTCAAATTTTTGTAATTTACGGACATTGCTTTTATCAAATTGTTGTGAACTTCGGGAGATCCCGAGGCTTGAGGAGTCAACATCTCTAAAGCATATTGCTATCTCAGGATGTTCCTTGATCGAAATCTTACCTGATTTGTCATCATGCACCAACTTGATCAGTGTAGTTGTGCAAAATTGCGAGAAACTGACTGAGCTTCGAGGGCTGGAGAAATTGGAGCAATTAGTGGAATTGGACATTTCTGGATACAAGTCACTCAAAATAATACCAGAATTAACTGGAACACGGATTTATCGAAATTACGAGAATCGGCCTTTTGACTCATGTCGTGGAATGAGAATTTGGACAAAACGACTGGTTTGAGTTAGTTTGGTGGAGATAATCCACATTTCCTAGGGCAAGCACGCAAGGCAGGTAAGTTACCTTTAATCTTTTGAGATCCATCACCCAATTTTCATTTATGTTTCCTGTGTGCAATTTCTTTTAATAATTATTACCTTTTCATTAATATGTCCTGGTTGAGAGTGTTAGTGTTATTACTTGAATTTAGGGAATCCCGGGGAGATGTTCATGGAAGTTAATGTGTGTACTTTGGCAAAATGTTGCTGCTTATCATGCCAGTAAATGAAATGGATCAAAAGGCCTTCTAAGTGCATCATTTGTCATTAGTCTTCAGGTAAAATGCTTCATCCTATGCATAAAAAGAAAGATTTTCCATGTTGGCTGATTCTGGAATGCTGGAATTATTACTAAATAAAAAAATGATGTAGACAGGAATTTGATAGCATGCCAAAGGTAATCATATAGGTCAAGAATTGCTAAATGAAGGACCCCGTGTGGAGGTACTTCTGATGTGAGGTTTTAGTTTGCTCTGCGCAAACAACGCAGTTCATGACTGCATGTATCTAAGGTACGCCTAAGAATGAATTAATGGTGTTGAGAGGGCATTCCTTAGGATGCATATACTACTGATTTGGTACAAAATTTGTCCAACCATTGTGTTCCACACATTTTGTCTCACAAAAATTGTTTGCATTAGCTGATTTAGGTAATCGTATCAGTTGAGAACACTAAATGCAAGAGCAAAGTCTTCTCCTAGTAATGTGGTTGTGAATAAACTAGGAAACAGGCCAGAAGCAAAATCATTGTGAATTACTTGAATTAATCAAGAAAATTGCAACTCAAATTTTGCTGACTATGAATCCATGTTCATTTTTTCTTTTAATCCAGGATATACCTAAAAGTCGAAGGCAAATAATAGATTAGCCCAAAGAATACTTCTTAATTTTTGTTGAGTTAATAATGCCATCTGTCATTTATCTGAACTTTTGAGTCAAATCAAGATGGTAGACATGAACGAGAATGTCTTTTGACATAAGCTCTTATTAGCGCAAGTACTTGCTGAAAAGGAAAAACACGGGAAGCGTTTCCTTAATTTTCCTATGTGATTTCCTTAATCCTATATGCCATTTGAAAAAACTCTGGCATTCTTTCTGATATATAAATAGCATATAATGATTTGGAAAAGAATCGTACTGTATTCCACGAAAGCAAGCAACTTAAGTTGAATCACTATACCAACCAAACAAAAAAGAAAGTTGAATCACTATTCTAACTTGATTAAAGTTTCTGAGGTTAATGATGTTAGATGTCTATTAGTTGGAGTAGGAGAGTTGAAGAAAATTAATATTGGGTCTGACTCACAAAGATGGGGTAATATTAGGAGTTTGCTGATGTTAATTGCTAGATTGATCTCATTGGGTTCACTGGCAGGATTTGGTTATTATTCCATTGGTTATGATGTAAAAGCTTAAGTAACCAAAACAGTTTTTGAAAGGCACTTCTAAAGGAAACAAAGTCATCAGAGGATCAAGAGCTCGATGTTTCTAGGATTGCTCTGAACGCTGACAATGCATCCTTGGAAAGGTAAAGGATGTTCGCCTATTTTTCCCACGTTGCCCTGATTACGATCAAGAGAAGCATTGCAGAGCTTAAACCGTCTGTTAAGAGATTTTTGAAATACTGAAAGTCTAGCCAATTAATTTGATAGAGTGCAAAATAATTAGGACGAATGTATTTCAATTTGTTATCATTATTGGCAACCTTATGTAGGTCTTTTGGAGTCTTTGTTCAAAGGGAGTTGTTTGTGATTCAGGCTTGGATCTTCATGCGAAAGTGGAAGCTATTCATTGTTTGGCTGATAAACTTTGTTTCGTTAATAAAGAACGTAGAGGTTCTTGCTTTGGGAAGTTGCTGTCAGAGTTGGGTTGGAATGGTTGTACCCACTGCGGTTGGAAGTCTTGGGATCAAAGTTTTGCACGGTTGAGATCTTATCGGAGTTGATTTTGCTGTCAGATCAATAGAGGTTGCTATTGATACCAAATCTGAAAATGTTTCTGGTGTGAAGAACAAGGTCAGCAGAGTCCAGAGATGTGCATTTGAGATTGCGCTCTATATGGGATGTTGAAGCTCACTTGTAACAAAGGTTCAGCTATCATGAAAATGCAATTTCGGGATCCAATTGACCATTTATTTTGCAAAAACAAATGCGCAATAATTTGTCATGTCCCATCAGTAATCGGAGCAGTCTTTATGTGCTCAGATTACATATTATCCCAGTTGCACTCTGATTAGTTTAGCTTGGTGCACTTCCTGTTCTTACACTTTCCTTGACCTGTCCTGATTCTACGAGTTGTGCATGTTTTTTTCTCGTTGAAATGTTGTCTGCGAAATTCTATTACAGCTTGCATCATATCAAATTGGATACTAAGGCCCTGTTTGGTAACCATCCAAACAAGGCCAAATTCAGATTCTTTATTCCTAGAATCGGTTTGGGCCAGAATCGCGTTTAGTAAAATTTTTGTTCCTGGGAATAGATTGGGAGTAGAATCGAGAACCCAAAAACGTTGATTCTTGTTTCGGGAATAAATTTGAGAATCAAAACCAACAACTCTTCTTCTTCCCTTTGGCCATCTTGCGACCATCGTTCACCACCGCCCGCCGCCGGCCACTAGCAGCGACTGAGGCCGCAGCGCTCTCCTCTCTCTCCATATGCCGGCTTTCTCTGTCTCTCTCTGTCTCTTCCATCTCTCCTCTCAGCTGGCACCTCCCCGTGACTGGCAATGGAGGTTGTCCCCGGGTCCTCGCGGCATCGGATCGAGATTGATCACTACCTCGAAAAAACCTCGATCCAAGCGATGGTGGCATCGCAGGCTTGGAGCTCGAGGCTATGCTGGGCGGCCGACGAGGACAGAGATGGGAATCCACCCCAAAATGCTAGCATCCACTGGCTCCACTCGAGAGCAAAGACCAGTAAACAAGTAGAAGACGTTTCGCGTGGATTCAGGATCGAACTCTTTCCGTTGTTCGGAATTTGGTTCCGCTGGCTCTTGTCCGGCGAGCTTTTGAGGATCTGATGATCTCCGTCATTGTTGGTGCAGGAGAGAAAGATGAAGAAAGCTGCAGCTTTGTACGGGAGGGGATTGCTCGAGTTGGTTAATGGCAGTCGCATGATATGAAACAGAGTTGTACAGAAATCCCTTTTCATTTTGCTCTTGGAGGGGAGTGCTCAAGTTATTTGACCCATATTGTCCATGTCATCTCTATTACTTATTACACATATGCCATTGCTAACAGGAAATTCTCATTTTGTGGAGAAACTTCACGCGAGTCTATGCGGGCGCACGATGGAAAGAGAGAACCTGCGAGGGAATAGCGTGACGTGGCATGGCGTGGCGTGGCGTGGCGTGAAGCAAGAACCGACGAGAGAGAGCGAGAGAAACAGAGACAGAGAGACAGAGAGAACCTGTGAGAAAGTAGCGTGGCCTTACGCGAAGCGAGCAAACCGACAATTGGCATCGAACTGAGATAGAAACCAAACGGACCTCGCCAACACTCCAAACCGACCCTTTGAACTTTTCTTTTATAAAAGAAATGCCTCTTCTTCGCGGCTTGCGAAGGATCACGGTGGCAGCGGTTGTCGTTTGCTTCTTGCGAGACAAAGAAGAGGGGGGAGAGAGAGAGAGAGAGGTGAGGTACCTGGGATATTTTTAAAAGAAAAGAAAGAGAGAGGGAGAAGACGCAGAGCAGGAAGAGAGAGAGAGCGTGCGTGCGGCAGAAGAGAGACAACAGAGAGGGCACGTAGTTAACGAAGAGAGAGGACGCAATGAAGGGCTCATCATCTTACAGTCTGAGCCGCCCCGCTGCGGATACCAGTGCTTCGTCAAGTTCCACGTTTCAGCCCTTCACGTAAGTTACAACTTACGACCAATCTAAAAGGGAACTCAGTTCTTTGCTTGTGCTAGAAGATGATGAACAGCATAGGCTTAATACATAATCTAAAAGCCACAGATCAAATGCAGAAATTGCTGAAGAAGCGAAAAAGAGGCCATAAGCTCCAGAGGCGCATCGCCCTATGTACAAGAGAAGATAAAAAGCTATCGCATGGCGATTTGTCATTCTGCTATTCGAAGCCACAGATGATGACAAGGATATATAAGGAGAACAGACTCAGAGCATCAATCAAATTCTTGCCAAAACCAATTACGTTTGGTCAATCTCTCTCCATTTCCTTTTTTTCTCTTATTTGATAGAGGGGGTGGGCCGACTGTACAGAGAATGGTAGCAAAAGATTCTATACAAAGCTCTTGCAAAATAAACACGACGAGCAGCAATAATGAGGCATACACTTGCTGCTGGCGTAAGAGACTACTGGAATCACTAAGGTATTGCAAGGATGGACTAGAAAACTGCCAAAATATCGACAATTAAATTTGACAACCAAATATATCTCTATGAATACCCTCTCCATAAACTTTTCCTTCAAAAACTGTGCATGATGAAAGGTGCACCAGCATCTCATAAATCTTGGACCAGCTCCCGCCTCGAGAAATATTTTCATGCCATCTGCACATTCTTCGGGGTCAAATTAAGAACTATACCAATCTGTTCACTGATAATCTTCAGATAACCTGTCCATCATCCTTCCTATCCTCCGAAGACGCTTTCATCGCTTCAGCAGTCATGAGAGCAACCACAGCTCTGTGAACTGCTACATCTGCTTTGCAAAGATGTCTCTGTGGCCTCTCTCTCTTAAGCTTAGCCAAATTAGATGCATACCGTGCTGCGCTAGATGCATCCAACAATTTATATTCATCCATATCCATCTGGTCCCACTGCTCACTAGACGGTCTCTGAGAGCCTTCAGACGAAAACTGTTGATGAGAATTCCACTGAAGGGTATTCTTTTTACTGCTCGTGGCTCCCCTGCTGTAGGCAGTGACCACCTGTGAATGTCGAGGAGATGGAATAGCACAAAATTTCTTTGACTTATATCTCTGTAGTCTCGGAGGATAATTTCGATTGAATCCATCATTGCCAATTGGAAAATATCCCTGGCCAGGGACATCTCGTGGAGAATATCCCAATGGATATGTCTGTGCCATTTGAGAATTGTCTACATGTCCATAGTTATGTCCCAAATAGATGGCTCTATCATCTCCAAAACTAGGTCCATTCAATCTCCTCCCTGACAGGAACAAAAAAATAATGACGTCAAAATTCTGGATCCAAGAAAAAATAACCCTAAAGTGTTCCGCGTAGTTAAATTCACATAACATTACCAAAAGCATGGAAACTGTCCTGATCTCCATGAAAACCATTGCTTTGCCCCATGACTGAGAATCGTTTTTGCGACCTTTGCTTTGATAAGCCCCTAGGTTTCATACAAAAAGCAAACATGGGAGGTCTTTCAGCAGCTGAGGCCTTCTGACATCCATCAGAAGCAGCAGAGTTCCCTTTATTCAAAGCTAGCTCCCACTCTCAACTGCTGCAGGTACATTTCCCATAATGGTAGCTGCAAAGCATGAGCATGAATTGAATAATTGATACCATGACATTTAAATCACAAGTTCAAAAAAGTGCACACTATGTGCACACAAAGGTAACAGACAGGATTAATCATGACAGGAAGATCTAATTAGCCAAAAAGAGATACAAATTAGCATCTGATTTTTAATAATATGTCTAACCAACTAATTAATAACTGAACTAATTAAGAGCTAGTTTCAAAGGCTATTTGTTTCTTTATTCATGCTCAATGCCCTATTAATTGAAAAACCAAGCATTACCATCATGCATGAAGGCCTAAGAAGTTGATATTACTATATAACAATTATGCTAGAATGAAAAAGGAAGATCACAAAAACCAGATATTTCCACATGCTCCAGAGCAGAAAGCAGCCCCATATCAGACGAAATTCCTAAGAACTACTCCAGGAAAAGATAAAAATGAAACGGGCATGGAAGAGAGGAACAAAGCAATTACATACCAACAGGTCCCCCGACAATCCTTTGCAATTCACTCAAACAAAGTACACCCCAAATATAAACAAAACGAGCATCTCAACATGGAAACGTTCATCTGGAAAACCGAGTGATAGAAATTGTTCCCAATGGCAGATTAACAGTAATTGCAGAAAGCCAAATTAAATGCAACAACTCACATGAATGTGTATCTGGACAAAATCAATAAACGACAATAAAAAGGATTTTAAAAGGCACCAGAAGAAGTCGAATCAATGGCATTCCCTTCTTTTGCCTCTTCTGCCGCCGATGTTCATAAATACCTCTTACAACTGGTCCTGCACCTAACTTCAAATCGTCCATTTCCTCGGATGTGAAATGGTCACGCTGTAGAGCATGAGCTTTCTTCTCAAACATGTCCATTGTCCTCTCAAACATCTCCACGGATATGTGCCCATAGCCATTATCATTAACATCTGAAGAACTTTGACGAGATGAAATCCACCGCTCATCATCACTATCCATGTCATAGAGGACACGAGATGGATTCAAGGCCATTTAAATATCTGTTTCAACCTGCTGGAAGTAGATAGCAGAACTGCAAAATGGCAGCTCCATTCCATTATCACATAATCTTCTACCACGTGGACACCAGGAATCGGAATGTTCTTGACTGATGCAGCACGGAAGTTTCAGTTGTAACACTCTTCATGCATCTCCTTGAAAAGAGCCCATTGGCTTCTGTCTGAAAATTCGAGTGTCCACTCTTTCCCTTCTCGCCACATCATAGCATGTGTATACCTGTTAGTGGACCCAGGCTGCAGAAACTGATGTGCTTTATGTGAATATTTTGTGGTTCCTGAAACTTTTACTGCAAGGTTCCACTCATTCTCAACAAGTTCAAGTACCACCTCTGCCCACTCTCTCTCCATCCCTTGTCCCCCACTGTAATTAACAAGTTCGCAGGACACGATAACAACTCCCAGTTTCTTTGAGGAACTCGGGCGACATCTGAGGCCCTCTTTTCATTGGGTTTCCTGATTCTTTTGTGAGGAATTGTTCTCTGCTGTGGCTTTGAGCTTGAACCTGAAGCTCCAGAAGGATATGAGTAAGTAAGATGTGTCCGTGGTTTCTTCGGTCCATTGCCAAAACTATTCAGGGAACCGTCTGATTTTGCATCTGACCAACCACGTGAGAAGTGTCCATAAAATGAACTACTTCTACTGTGATGCCATACGCTTCTTGGTGCGGTGGGATTTGGACTGCGAACGAGGCTGCCATTCATATCGCAAGCCATACCATTAGGTGGCAAACCACGCAGCGATCCATCATTGGCAGGCTTATCACCTTCATTATAATGGGGAATATCTATCTTAATACCATTCAAAGAAGGACAAGCACCATTTGTGATCCTTTCCCCATCAAGCAGAGGCCTTGACGTTTTCTCTGATGCTGCGTAGTTTCCTTGCCCTTCTTTAACCTGGCCAACCTCATCACCAACTACAGCAGTACCACTGTGAATCCTGCCAGCATGAAGATCACTGCTTTGGTTATCCTCAGGGGTCCTCAAATCTGCACCCCCGCAAACAACTAGCTGAACAGCTTGATCATCTTTAGCACAATGCAAGTACCTATCACAAGGACTTTCTCTTGATGGAGCTTCTTGGCTAGGATGGAATCCCACATCATTCTTTGAGCAGTCATCTATGGCGATGTTAGATTGAGCCAAAATGCTTGCAGTTTCAGTGCTCTTCTCCTGATTAAGCTCAACAAAACTAATTTTGGAGACACTATGATTCATAAGAAGCTTCAGGTGCAATCTCAGAAAGAAAGTAGGAGCAGCGGAAAAGGACAGAGCAAACGGAAGAAGCATCATGTACTCTGCATCAGAACCTGAAGAATTTCCCCCATTAATGTCGTCATTATCTCTAGATACATCCGAGGGCCGCATTGCCGGTCAGCTTCTGTAGACCCTGATCAGTTAAGCTTAGGACAATTAATACTGGTTTTACATAAGTAACAACCACCATACTAAGCACAAAGTAAAAGTGTGTGCGTGTGCACGTGCGCATGCCAACGGAGAAGAGGGAAGCGTGGGGGGGAGTTTAAGAAATTGGTTCATGGAAGAATTGTAATTTTTTTTTTTTTTTTGGTAAAGGTAAGAATATATTGAGCTTTAAACCAGACTATACAAGAGGGTTCGGCGTCACAAACTTACACTAATAAAGACAACAAGTCAGAACGAGTGGAAGGAAGCCGAAGAAAAGGGAGGAAGACCGCAAAAAAAGCAGACCTATCCAACAGAAGAAAAACAGCCAAAACAACAACCAGATACACTCAGCACAAGAACGGCAACAAGGGCATCACCAGGGCCGGAGCGACATAGGAGCAAGCAACCGCCCGACTGCATCCACCAGCACAAAACAACCATGCCGCCAACAAAAGGGGAAGTCCCGTAGGAGTCGCATCGGCTAGAATCCACCGACTGAGCCATCAAAAATACATTGCGTCCACCATGGAAGGAGGCAAACCGCATGGAGAGGAGGCTCTAGGCATCAAGAAGACCAACGAATCTACGGCCGAATTGAAGCAACAAAATCTCCAGCAAAGAAGATGATTGGGTCAATACCCCAACTACGCCGCAACCTCCTATTCCTTATAGTATCCTCCACATTTTTGAAGGTGATAGCCCTGTTCTTGACAAACTTTGAAAAGCTAGTTCTTCACCGACAGAATAGCAAGGGACTCCTCCCTAAAAAGGATGTCATTCCTGTGCTTCCAGATAAAATAACAAAGGGCACCAAAAGATAAGCGAGCAATGCACTTGAAAAAGTCTTCCCAAATGAGGTTCTCCCCCCACAACCTGTTCTGCCACGGAAATTACATCTGGCTGCTCAAAAGAAAGCAACACCAATAGATGATCTATAGAATCTGGCATTTCATTGCAAAAAGGACACATAGTGCTTTCTATCCTACCATAAGATAACAAAAGAGCTTGGGTAGGGAGTCTGCATTTAGCAATAAGCCAGAGGTTTACTTGGTACCTTGGAGTGATGGAGTTGTTCCAGATGAACGCATGCCAGTAGACCCTAGCCTTCTTCCTCCTAATGGACTACCAAGCCGAAGTCACCGAAAAGAGGCACGAGGCACTCTCGTTCCAGCAAAAACGATATAAGATTTGGGTAAGGAGTGGGAGGGGGTGGCCCCACAACTCCATCATCGTCTCGATTGCCTGGCCTTGGTGAAAAGGTCAGCAACAGTTGCCCGTTTGGAAAGGCCGGAGCTATAGATGAGAGAATCCGTAAAAATTAAGTTCAGGGGACCCCTGAGGTGCCAATTATCAAACCAAAGAAACACCGAATGGCCATCCCCTATCTTCCAATAAAAGGATCTACGAAATTCAGTCCTGAGTTGTAAGATCTTCTACCAAGCCCATGAGTAGAAAGTCAGCTTTTTGGCCACCCAGAAGTTTGTCCTTTTTAAGAAAGTGGAGTGAATCTACTTGCACCACAATGACGCATTGTCCAAAAACAAAAGCTAGATATGCTTGAGCATGGCAGCCTTGCTACACTCCCGAAGCCTCCGGATACCACGGCCACCCTCGTCTTTTGGGAGGCAGACATCCTCCCAGGACACTTTTGCACCCCCTCTACCCAACTCCGAGCCTTTCCAAAGAAATTGTTTGAGGATGTGTTTGATCTGATCCAACACAGCTATAAGTAAAATGAAAACACTAGCCCAATAAGCTGGATGGCGTGCAGGACTGACCTGATTAGCTGCAAATGGCCGGCAAATGACAAAAAGTGATGGGTCCAAGATTGTACCCTTGATGTAATGCGGTTAACTAGAACACAACAATCCGCCTTGCTGAGCCTAGACGTGATGATGGGAACTCCCAAGTAATGAACCGGCAGGCTCCCTTCATGGAAGCCAAGGGCAAGAAGAACGTCAATCCTTAAAGACGGCGAACCAAGAAAACCTCACTCTTGTTTGTGTTTGGGTACAAGCCACTCCACTCCAAGAAGATTTGGATACCATCCTTGAGGAGCTCCACCGAAGGTAGATCGGCTTCACAGAACAAGAAGACATCATCCGCAAAGAATAAATGTGAAAAGTTGCTCTGCACCTCCAAAAGAATTTGAAATCCGGCTTGGAAGAGCGGATAAAAAGGATACCTGACAAAAGTTGTTGTACTAGAGTAAACAAATATGGAGATATGGGATCCCTGTCGAAGAATTTGTAATTGTTGAGATACCAAAAACAACAGAAACGCATGCACATATTGCTCCACAACCCTAACTCCTCAACAAAGAAGTTGCACATTCTGAGAAGAAAATGATAAAGAGAATAATACCTCTCGAGAGGAGTCCAAAACAGCCGGTGCTAGTAACAGGACGTCTCCATTTTGAAGCGCACCGTAAGTGCATTCCGAAGGAGAAAGTTTCTCAACTAGCAAACAATTCTCCCTCAGTATCGACTCCAAACACAACCTCTTAGAACGTTTTAATCTCAAAAAGTTGTAATATTCAAACACAAGTTGGCTTTCACAACCTTAAACACTGGAAAATTTGAATCTAATAGAAGTTATCGGAGATCGCAAGCTTACAAATTTCACCTCCCCGTTAGACTCACAAGCCATCGCTGTGGCAACGAGGACTTTCGCAAGGGCTGTGATACCCTCACCTCACCAGATCTATCAAGGGCATCACAACACTTGCTTGGTTTGGCGAGGGCATCGCAAGCTCTTGCCCTAGCCCTCCCTAGGGTTGACAATGGCCTAGGCAAGAGCCGTGACGCTCTCACTAGGATCAGTGACGGCCTGCGCAAGGGTTGTGAAGCCCTCACCGACGACAAGCAGCCCTGTTGGCCTTTGCTTAGTGGCCAATGTAGACCGCTAGCTCTTGGCTAGTGGCTAGCCCTGCAGGCCATGTGTAAAAAAAGGCCAGGGTTGATTGGGTTGTCACATTTGTGATGTCCGGTTAAAATTAGCCGAAATGACTAATTTGGAAATTTGTTAAAAGGTTGAGACTAGTTTGGCAAATCATTTAAAAAGACTACAGCTAAATTAACACAATTGAAAGGTTTAAGACTGAATTTATCACCGTACAACAAGCATAGAACTCTTTTTCCAATTTTTTTTATACTATGCAGTAGTCAAAAATATGAGGGCATTACTCCCCTTACAATTCAGGGGGATTTTGCATAATTTTCTCAATTAATGAAATGTGAACCATAATTTAATTACTTACATAATTGGATTTTGGACCAAACTCGATTGCGAACTCCCCCCGCATGCGGCCCAACTATATGTACGTCCCGTTCATGTCCCAGATTCTAAAGATTAAGAAAACACATATAATAGAGACCAAACTAAAGAAAGTTAATATGTAGGACCAGCAAAATAGTCCAAGGTTCCTATTTAAGATGACATAGGTAAGAGTAGCTTCCATAAAGAAAGGAGTACCTTGTTATATGATATGATTCGGGCTCAAAAAATTAGTTCTGCAAATTTATCTAAGATACTTTCGTTATATGATATGATTCAGGCCTAAGATAATTTGTTTGGGTTTGCATAACTAAAAGATTAGTTCTGCAAGGGAAAAAAATGATGCATGAGCCGAAAATAGAGCGAGTTATATCTGCCTTTGCATCCGAGAAGGTGCTAATCTGCAAACTTATCTAATAACCAAAACAATTTTTTAAATTTTTGAATAACTATAGATGCGATGGCGCTTTTTAGTTCATGATGCCCATCATATATGTGTTAAGGGATTGATTATTCTCCATATGAAATTTTTTGTTAATCAATCAACTTTACATTAATTAACCCTTGAAATATACATAACAATTGAAGCAAATTTTGTCACATGATCTTTATGTTATCAAGGCCTTTTCTCTTTTATTTAGTTGTTTATTATATTTCTTAAAATTTCTTAGGAAAACTTCTAAAGGAGGCCCGAGTGCCATAATTTTCTCAAATAATGGTTTAAAGTAGACTTTGTTTCAAATAAAAACTTGAAGTGGCTATATCAATCTCAAATAATTACACCAAGTAGTTACGGTTGTTCCAAATAAGGGCCTAGTTTTGCTGACTTGCCAACCAATAAAAAATTCCGACTAATCAAGAGTATTTCATCAAAATACAAATTAAAATTAAAATTAAATTAGATTAAAATTATAAAAGAAAAAAATAAGCAAAAATGGAGGTGGGAGGGCCCTCCCACCCATGGCCGACACCCCATCACTAGTGGGGCAGTGGTGGTGGTCGATGAGGTCATTGACACCCTCGCCCTCGCCTAGGGGTCGATGTCAATGACCTCATCAATTATTGCCACACACCTCACTAGATCCTTATTTGAGACTGATATGATTACTTCAAACCTTTATTTGAAAAAATGATAACACTTCAAGTTTTTATATGCAACAATATCCACTTTATATCCTTATTTGAAAAATGAAGACATCTTAAGCCCTTATTTGGAATTTTCTCAATTCTTATTTATTTATATCAAGGTGGCTGTAATTATTAAAAGCTAACAAACTCTTACCGTTTAAAATAATTATGGTTGTTTTTGGTAGTTTGAATTTGAATTCAGATAAAATCCTAAAAAAAAAAATCTTTGTTTTAGTTTGAATTGACGATTTGTCTCTCACCAAATATCTTTTTTTTTTATAATCAATTTACAGTAATTCAATTCATGAGACTTGCAAGTTGATTCATAGTTGTCCAAGTAATTGCTTTTTCGTGCCCATGCTATTGGGTTAGAAAATTAAAAAAATGAGGGCATTGTCGAATTGGGGGCATGATTGGCGCTGATGGATAAGGTTAACGTGCAACTAAGAATGATGTTGTCGGAGGGTATCATTCTAACGGGTTACATTTTGACATGTGTCAAAAGAGCATCATTTTGGCGGGGCTTGTGGCCTGGCGACACGTGTAGTGTCAGCCCCGGAGCGGTCACGAACATGGATTTTCTCTAATGGAGTCAGGGACGGTCCAGAATCTAGATGGATACCATCACAGAAAAGGCCTGTCTCCCAATGAAATATCCACCGAAAGCTAGCAAGATTTGACAATGATATTATTATTATCATCGTAAGTGGGACAAAGAAGTGGCATCATTTCGGGTTCAATCGCTTGATACAAATCATCTGTCCTTTCAATGGCAGATTTTTTGTGCTCTTACAGCAAAATAGAAGACTCGCGAGGTAGGACCTCAAGTGCAGGGTTCATGGGACGTGAGAAAACAAAAGTACACGAGTTATTAGGTGAGAAACTTGTCTAAAAAATTTTAAATTTATTATATGAAAAATAATTCAATTTAAACTTTTTTATTATGCTAATTTTATTTTAAATATTTAAATAATTTGTCAAACTAATTAGAAACCTTTTAAAGAATTGTCAATTTATTGATATTTTCTTTTCTTTTCATTTTCTTTTTGTCACACATGGCTAATGGGGTCTCGCAATCCCTAGACAAGGGTCGCAAAGCCCTCACTAGGTGGGCAGCGGCTCTCACTAGATCTAGCAAAGGCTCGCAAGCCCTTGTTGTGGCAACGAGGACTGAGGCAAGGATCGCGATGCCTTTGTGGGGGGGATTGTGGCCCTCATTGGGTTTGGTAAGGACGTTGCAAGCTCTCACCTAGGCCCTCACTAACATTGGCTTGGGCGAGGACCATGAGGTCCTCGTTGGGGTTGGCAAAGGTTGCAACGCCCTTGTTGACAATGAGCAATGGCTCACAAACCCTTCCCAATAACTCTACTAGCCTTTACTTGGTGGCTGACAAAGGTTGCTAGCTCTTGACTGCTATAGGTTATGTGTAAAAAAATGGAGAAAAAAAGAAATAAAATGAAATAAAAATTGAATTAATTAAAAAAAAATTGTCTATGTTATCATCACCTATGCCACATAGGAGATTGGCAGTAATAGGGCTGTCATGCCAACGGCATCTAGTCTAAATTAGTCTGAATGACTAAATTGATGATTCGTTAAAAGATTTAAGACTAGTTTGACAAATTGTTTAAAGGTCTACAGCTAAATTGACACAATCAAAATGTTTAGGATTGAATTAGTCATTATACAATAAGTTTAGGATTTTTTTAACAATTGTTCCAATATTACGTAGTAGTCAAAAAATTGAGGGCAATACTACCCATAAAATTCAGGGGGATTTTGCTTATTTTTCCCTAATTTAATGAAATGCGAACCATAATTACTTACATAATTGGATCTTGGACCAAACTCGATTGCCAACTTCCCCCCTGCATGCGGCCCAACTATATGTATGTCCTCTTTCATGACGCAGATTCTAAAGATTAAGAAACTCTACCGCATATAATACAGCTCAAAAGAAAGTAAATATGTAGGAACAGCAAAATAGCTCAAGGTTCCTACTTAAAATGATATAGGTGAGAGTAGCCTGCATAAAGAAAGTGGTAATTGTTATATGACATGATTCGGGCCTAAAAATTTAGGTCTGCAATTCGTATCTGCAAATTTACCTAAAATAATCTTGTAATATGATATGATTAGAGCCTAAGATAATTTTTTTTAGATTAATTTTTTTTAGATTTGCATAACCTAAAAATTTGTTCTGCAAGGGAGAAATATGATGTATGAGCCGAAAATGGAGCCAGTTATATCTGCCTTCGCATCCGAGAAGGTGCTAATCTGCAAACTTATCTAAAAACAAACAAAAAAAGAATTTTTTGAAATTTTTGAAATTTTTGAATTATTATAGATGCGAAGGCACTTTTTAGTTCACGATGCCCGTCATATATGCGTTGCCCGCGCATATGTGAAGCTCTTCCTTATGGATTACCTCTGAAAGGGTCCCAATTTGGAAGGGATCAATTATTCTTCATGTAAAATTCTTTGTCAATCAATCAAATTTACATTAATTAACCCCCGGAATATACATAACGATGAAAGCAAATTTTGTCACATGGTCTTACGAGGCCTTTTCCCTTTTCGTTTAGTTGTTGTTTATTATAATTCTTAAATTTCTTATTCCGTTATATCGGAGTGGCTATTTTTATTAAATAGTAACAAATTCTTACCGTTTAATATAATTATGGCTATGTTTGGTAGTCTAATTTTGAATCTGGATAGGATAACAAATTATCTTATCCGATATTTGGTGACCTTTTCTGAACCGGATAAACTTGGATACATTCAAATATAAATGCCGAATAAGAAATCCAATCTAGGGGATGGGATAAACCTGAATTAGATATAATTTTTTATTAAAAAAAATTACTAATAGAGTGATGCATCATATATTGCTTTGTTGGCAGCATTCCACAAGGACACCACCAAGATAGCTTATCATCATCACCTCCGACCATAGCATGATCATTGTCACCTTACTAGGTCGGTTGTCACCACCAACCGGCAATTAGGTTCTGACAAGCGAGGGTAAAAGGGGTCTCAAGACAATGTTGTCCTAGATTTGGATAGATCATCCTTTCCATCCCAATTCCATATGTCCTTCATGTTGAGCTCAACCCTCCACGTGTGACTCACAAGCCACCCGTTCACTAGTTGGTCGACAAAGAACGGCCAACACACCATTGGCTTCGTGGGGACCTTTCTCTCAACTCAAGCATGGAGTTCCAATTGATGTGCATCAAGAATGCCACAATGGCACCGTGATGTGGAATCTCCTCTCGCAGGCCTTCTTCGGTGATGAAGTCCGGTTGTACAACCCACAAGAAGTGCCTCTCGTTATCCACGAGGCTTTTTCAAAAATTACGTGAACTCGTGTCGATTGGGAGCCGTCATGCATCGAGATCGAATTTCCAACTAACCACGTGATCGGAAAGGTTTGAAGCCCTAGGGAGATGGGAATTTCAAAGATTTTCAAACGCTAAGTATTTTCAAAGATTATCCTATTAGGTCGTAGATTTTCAAATATTTTCAAAGATTTTTTTAAAAAGATTTCAAATCCTATCTTAGGTAGCAGAAAACATATAATGGGATATCTTTGCAATCTAGAGATATTTGGAGGATTTCAAATTCCCCTTTATCCAATCTTATTCCAATTGGAATTTGGACGATCTGACCTAGCTTATAGATATTTTTTTTTTTATTATTAGTATTATATGCAATTTATTTTTCATTAATTTTCTATTTTTTTCATTTAATTTACATCAAATAAGAGTAAACGAGAGATTTTCTTTAAAAAAAGTGATGAAAAAATTACTTCCATCTTTTGAAAGGCACGTGCATTGAATAGGTTAACGAAAAAAAAAAAATAACGGAGCCTTTACAATTCAAACGAAATGAAAGTTAAGAGGGTTTTAGATAATAGTAGAAAATTTGGGGACTAACATATACTACCCCAAAGGTTCGGAGGGGTTTGGTGGAAGTGGCCATGTTTGCTGGCCATGAGTGCGTTTAAATGGGCATTTAGAAAGCCCATCCAAGCCCCAAAGCCCTTTCCCCCTAAATAGGGGTGTTTGGCAAAGATTCCCAAGGGGCTTTCAAGTGAAAGTTTACCCTTGGGAATGCTGAAGCTTCCATTTAATGAAAATATTGTTCTCTATTCTACCCCCAAAACTTTCTTGAAAATCCACCGTTCCCCTGCATTGATTTAATTTTTAAATGAAAAAGGAGCAGCCCTTCGCCGGCGAGCTAGATCTGGCGCCAGCTGCCGTCGGCTGAGGTCGCCCGAGGTCGAGCGACCTCCGGTGAGGGTCGCGCGACCCAGCCGAGGGCGCCGGAGGTCGCCGGACCTCGGGCGACCCGGGTCGCTCGACCCGGGGCCACGAGACCCAAGCGACCGCCGCCCGGGTCTCGCGGCCGCAGCGCCTCGCCATCGCGCGACCCGGGTGACCCTCGGCGAGGGTCGCGCGACCAGAGGGGCCGCCGGAGGTCGCCCGACCTCCGCCCGGGTCTCGCGGCCCCCGGGTCGAGCGACCCCGGTCGCCCGAGGTCGGGCGACCTCCGGCCCTCGGGTGGGTCGCCCGACCTCCGGCGACCTCCGGCGGCCCTCTCGCCGGGTCGCGCGACCCTCGCCGGAGGTCGCCTAACCTCGGGCAACCTCACTGACGGCCGCCGGCGCCAAATCTGGCTTGCCACAGCCGCCCCTTCGCCGGTCCGGCGAAGGGTTTAGCTGAATTTTCAAAAAAATAAAATAAATAAATATATATATATATATATACACAATACCCATCAAAGCCCATTGCGAAAGTTTTTTTACCAAACGCACATTCAACTCAAAGTCCATTTGCAAAATTTTTTTACCAAACACAACTGCATTTTCTCCAAGTAGCTTTGGGCTTTCAGCATTTGCATTGGACTTAAAGTCCATTGCAAATGCTGAACCAAACGCAGCCTATGTAACGTTGCTAACTGTTAGAGAGAAATTCCTCGAGCGGGAGAAATGCTTACTAAACCCTTTTTTCTTTCAATTACAATGGAGCAACTCAAAATCAAACACAACCACACCAAATTTAGGCTACCCTTGAATTGGGTCATTTGATCTAACGCGTTTGGATTTGGCATGAGGAGTTAGCGTCACGGGACTTTGCGACTAAGGGTGTCTATGGTCGGGGCAACAATGTCATCATGCTTGGAGTGCAACATCAATTTCAGGAAGCTAGAATCTTCTCCTTAATTGAAAGACAAATTAGGAAGAAGATACATGTTAACATAAATATATTAATAAACGGGCTTTTTGATAAATTAACTATAAAGGGGTGTCTCTATCAATTGTTGATATATGAAACTCTTTAAAGTAGGCCCAGCACTTTGGCACTACTATTAATAACATAATATCTATATACCTTGTCCCAGTTAGGAGAAAAAAAGTTATAGTAATTGTTGATATTTGAAATTTTTTAGCTCGCTAAAAATTAGTATCTACGCCTTTTAGGAATTACAATCGTTTTCTTTCCCAAAATATCTTCAAATAATTATTTTGTGAATATTCCTATCAATGGAAAAATGCCTAAATTTAATGATTTCACTTTGCCTTCCACGTATTTCAATTATAAAGTTTTAATCCTTTTTATCAGATAAGTTATCAATAATCTTGCAAAAAAAAATTCCATCGTTGAAATAGTTTTCACTTTCCACGTATACATCGTACACAAGTCCAGCATATTGTACCAACAATCTAGTTCTGATCATCAATTATTTAAATAATTTTTAATTTTACTATTAGTACTAGAAGAAGCCTTGCTATTGATTATAGATATTATGTATTAGTACGCTCAAATGTATAGACTTTAAAAATATATATATATTTTTTAAAAAAAAAAGAGGAATGTTTTTTCTTAATGGAGAGAGAAATAATAGTTTTATTCATCAAGAAAGCTTTGACGAATAATACTTTCATTTATTCAATTTGATGATATAAGCTTGGTTATTTTTTTCCTCTACTTTTGATAACATATAATCAAACTAAACACATATCGGCTTTGGTGCTTGAAGACATTGCATTCAAGACACATTCTTCTCTCCCCAAAAATAAAAATGGAATTAACATTCATAATTCCATTATAGTATTTTGCATGGCATATTCTCTGTTCCTTATCCATATCGTAACCTATTTGTTTTTATACTACACAAGCAATCGCACCTTCAATAAGACTTATATTATCAAATCGAGTAAATAAAAGTATTATTCTTCAAAGCTTTTCTGCGAGTAAGACTATTATTTCTCTTTTCTAAAAATATAAAAAAAGAAGCTTTTTCGCCTCTCCTTTTTTCTTTAATTAGTAGGGCAATGTAAGATTTAATATATAATTAGTACGATGTAAATTTTCAAATTACTAAGCTTATACTATCACATAGAATAAATAAAAGTACGCATGTTTTTCTCAATTTTAAAATTTTTACAGTGACAACAGTGCATTATAATAATTTGAAATTTACAGAAAACCCCAAAAGGACCGAGAGAATCGCTCTCATCCATCCGACGCCCCGTAAAGACTCTTCTTCTTCCAGAACAAAGCCAATCCGAGAGGCGTGCGTAGAGATGGCGACCGAGAGAAGCGCTCTCGTCTTAACTGACCGAGACTTTTGAGGGGCATTCGTTGTGGTGGGGGATACGAGTCACAGCCGAGAGAACACCAGAGCAAGAAGACAGAGCATCAGTTTTGGAGTTGCAATGAGTCCCTAGAAAGCTCTCACGGGTTTTGTTTTAGATTTTGCAGACCTCCACCACCTCTCTGTTCGCCCCTGTTCCGCCAGAGGGTAGTCCGGAAAGCTCAGATCTCGGTCGAGATTTCTTCCCCCCACGGCCTGGACCGTCGGTGGAGATGCTCCCGGGACTTTTGAGTTCTCCGTTCGATCGTTGTTCGTGACCATCTACTGCATCTCCAAGGTAATTATTGCATCTCTGCTCTGCTCTGGTGGGTTAAGTCCTGGTTATGTGACCGAGGTTTGAGGGGAAAAAACCATACTGATTGAGGGTCTGACGGTAGTGAAAACACACTTTGATCCCATCGCTTTCCAGGAGTTTCTTCACGGTTAATTGACATCAGCATTCATGGTCCACCATTTCAGGATGTCGTAACCCTGCCTACAGCGGCTGTTCGTCATCGCCGAGCTGCTCTGGAATTTTCCTGCTAGTCCCTGTTTTTGGAGTGCCATTGTTGAATGAAGAGTTCGACCAGTTGCTGCCATTGACTCTTTCACAAATTCAAGCCTTCTAGAGCGCCTCGGTGATTGTTTTGTTCAAAGCCACCAGCCGTCGCTGCAGGTAATTGCTTTTCGCTAGATCTAACTGAGTATCTTCTGGTTTAGATGTATGAAAATGAAAACAGAGGATGAGAATCTAGTTCTTCCTAGCTTTAAAATCATACACGTCAGAGCTTATATCCGTGATCTCAATTCTACCGTGATAGTTTCATGTTGAACGTGTCTTGATTTCCACCAACTTGTCGTCGTGTTGTTCTCTGACTTGATGCTTAATAATTATTCGTTGGAATGTCTGAACTGCGTTACTAATAGACGTAACCTCAGGTCTGACCATGATCACCTCATCTGTTTTATTCATCCACTGTGCTAGTTGCATAGGCTAGATGAATTCATTTGTAAGTTAATTCCAAGAATCTCGATTCTAATAAGCCTCCCATGTTTGCACGTGTTAAGCTCTCGATTCTCTAGAATAATTCGGTAATGTCAGTGTGGTAATTTGAGAAAGTTTGGTGGTTATTGCTGGAGAATTCATTAGGCATATACTGAAATTGAAGAATTATATTATCGTGTGTGAGAGTCAATTAGATATCTCCCGCGTATGTGTTTGTGATGACATGTTAGATCACAAATTGTCTTTGCTGAATGCGTCTTCTGTATAAGTGTCGTTTGAGTGAATGCATTTTCAATATATGCAGATACATGCGTTCTCTCTCTCTCTCTCTCTCTCCATGTGTTCTGGGTGAATCTCTTCTCTTTGTGTGCACACGACACTTGCCTCAAATTCAAGGGTTTAAGGGTGCAGATATGAGTGAATTGCTTGAAGAATGGTGAGTGAGTTGAGCGAGAATGAGAGAAAAGATCAATGGAGGTTTGAAGAGATGGGCGCTTCCTGAACTTGAGAGTGAAAATTGTTCTGGGTAAAATAATAATGAAGAGAAGATTAATTTGTTTAGGGATGAAGGGACTAGATAAAAAACACAAAGAAAGGCCAGAAGTTCCGTGCACTTAAAGATAATAATAATAAAGAAGTAGAGTTCCCAATTAATTGGTAAGGAATAATGAGCTTCAGTAGTAGACTTAAATTTAATTTCATATAGTTGAGGATGTTGTCTTCTGTTATTTCACTCAACATAAGTTTCTCTTGTAACTACTGTACACTGCTATTTAACTTGCCTAAGGTGTTAATTGACTTACTTTGTAAGTCTTAGAAGACAAATCTAGTGATTTTTAAAGTCGATGGAAATGTCTAACCTTAAGTTTGATCGAGGACTTCCATCCTCTAGTAAAGCTGCTTTAGAAGAAGTATGCCCTTGCCTGTGCTGTTGTGGCCTCCATGAGCTCCCTAGTGATTTTTAAAGTCGATGGAAATGTCTAACCTTAATTTCAATATGTACTTATTTAGGTGTAGCTTCACTAGAGGATTGGAGTTTTCTGTTGATCTTGAACGTTGCCATCGACTTTAAAATCACTATGTACGTCTTTTGATACTTGCAAAGTAAGTTTAATTGGCAACTTAGGTAAGTCAATCAATGATGTACAGTTGCAAAATAAACTTGTATTGAGTGAAGTAACTAAAGATAGCAGACCAAAAATGAAAAAAAGATGACAAATGATACGAGAGAACATGATTTCCTGCAAAAAAATTTAAAAATATCATTATAAAATAAAAGGAAGAGAAAAGGCAAAATCAATTTTCTGTGAGCTTCTTGAAGCTCATTATTGCGATTATGCACCTTTACTATGATAGCTCAATTCAGCGCTTCTACATCCTCAAGATTCCCCTCTTTTCCCCTAATATCCACTAGCAAAATAATTATTTTCAAAATTTCAGTATCATCCTCATCTTTCATGTGCTTCATGACATTTAATGATCCTCTCAATTGTTCAATTTCCAATTTCAAGGTTTGTTTTTGCATCAAGTTGCTTTTCCAGTTGAATCATCTTATTGGAGAGTTACTCTTTTTGTCTCTGAAACACCAAAAGTTTCAAAAAGGAAGAATATGAAAAATATTTGTATTTACTTCACAAGAGAAAAATATACGAAAAGAACATCTTCTATTATATTTAGCCAGTTTCAAGAATTTTTTAGTAGCTTTTTGTTGCTCCAAAGCAACTAATTTTGTTGGGGGCTAATAATACAACCTAGAGGGAGTGAATAGGTTTTTCAAGAAAAATTGACAATCTTTCGCGGAAATTAGCTAATGCTAAGTAAAGATCAGGTCAAGATGATGTTTCAAAGTTCGTGATCGATTTGTGTGCTTGTGAGAGTAAGAGAGAGTAAAACAGTAACACACAATGATATATAGTGGTTTAGCTTTATCCCCAAGCCTACATTCACTTTACAGACTAATAACCACAAGTCGGGCTGGAATGCTTGAGTAAGCTGCTCAAACAATTACATGTTAATTGCTGAAAATTGCAACAACTTAGTCGAAATTCTAGGTCTCGACACATTGGAATGTTTGACTACAGTAAAATTGAAATGCTCGATCATCCAAATATCCAAAGGTCTGAAGATATTTGGACAAGTTAACTAGGATGGGATGAGTCGGAATATTGAGATGATCCACATTTCCTAACAAAGGTACATAAAGTAGGGAAGCTCCCTCTTTCTCTTTTGGGATTTACCGCCCAATTTTCATTTGTGTTTCTTGTTTGCATTTTCTTTTAAGATTTGTTACCTTTTCATTAGTATATCATGGTTGACAGTCTTATTATTTTCTTATTTGATTTCAAGGAATCCAGAGGAGATGTTCTTGGAAGTTAATGTGTGCTTTGGCAAAATATTTTTGCACATCATGCTAATATTGGAAATAAATCAAAAAGTCTTCTAAGTGAATCATTTGTCATTAGTCTTCGGGTAAGATTCTTCATCCGATGTAAAAAAATTAAAGATTCTCCACGTCTTATTGATTCTGCAATGCTGGAATTACTGAATAAAACCTAATGTATAAGGGCACCTGATAACATGCCAAAGGTAATTGTATAGATTGAGAAATGCAAAATAAATGACCCTAAGCGGAGGTCCTTTTGATGTGAGGTTTTAGTTTGCTCTATGCTGATTATGCAGTTCAAGATTGCATGTTATAAGTTATGCTTAAGAATGAATTTATTGTACAGAAGGAACATATTGAGAGGGCATCTCTCTGTATGCATACGATACTAAGTTGGGACAAAATTTGTCCAAACATTGTGTTCTACACATTTATCTCACAGAATTGTCTGCATTAGATGATTGAGGTAATTGTATGGGTTGAGAAATAGTAAATGAGAGGACAGATTCTTCTACTAGTGGCATGGTTTTGAATAAACCAGGAAACGGGCCAAAAGCAAAACCATTGTAAACTATCTGGATCAATGGAGAAAATTGCAACTTGAATTTTGTTGACTATGAATCCATGCTCAATTGCTTTGAATTTGGGGTAAACCTAAAAGTCCAGGGCAAATAACATATTAGCCCTAAGAATACTTAATGCTTGTAGAGTTAATAATGCATTATGTCATTTACCTGAACTTTTGAGTCAAGCAATCATCAAGATGGCAGACGTGAAGGAGGACGTCATTTGAAATAATCAACTGCACTGTATGTTTGGGTGATTGTATTTCAGTTTGGTATTATAATTAGCACCTGCATAGAGATCTTTTGGAGTCTTTATGCTAAGAGAATTTTTTGTGATTCAGGGTTGGATCTTCATGCTAAAGTGGAATCTATTCTTACTTCGTGAAGCTGCTGTCATGGTTGGCTCGGAATGGTTTTTTCCAATATAGGTGGAAGTCTTGGAATCAAAATTTTGCGAGGTTCAGATCTTATTACAGTTGATTTTGCTGTCAAAATGATAGAGGTTGCTGTTGATACCAAACTTGAAAATGTTTCCGGTGTGAAGAACAATGTAGCCAGAGTCCAGTGATGTGCATTTGAGATTGTGGTTTATTTGGGATTTTGAAGCTCAATTGTAACAAAGGTTCAGGTATCATGACCATGCAATTTCGGAATCCAATTTTGGAATCCAATTGACCATTTATTTCTCAAAAACACATGCACAATATTTAGTCATGACCCTTGTTAGTAATTGTAGTAGTCCTCATGCGCTGAGATTGAATCTAAGCAAGTCCTTCTAAGGTTTTATCTAGGGATAAGTACACTAATGGTGCCATAAGTTGTGTACGGCACTCACTTTGATGCCAAAAGTTTCCGCCGGATCACTTAAGTGCCAAATTGGAGAAAAAACGCTCACTTTGGTGCTACCGGCGAGAAATTCCGGCCAAAATAATTACGTGGCATTTATATTTTAAAAAAATTCGACAACTCTTAATATTGTCCACGGTGAATGGCATAAAACGACGCCGTTTCCTTTTCTTCATAAGAAACGACGTCGTTTTACCATTCCACATGGATTACCTACAAAACGATCGTCGTATAGTGGATTCAATACGCTAAAAAACGACGTGGGCCAAAAACGGTGTTCGTATAGGGTTCTCGCTCGACGTCGCCGGCTGTAGCTCGCTGACCCACCGTTGTTCACTCGCCCGCCGTCACTCGGTCGCCATCGCTCGGCCTCCACTGTAGTTGCGCCGTCGTTCACGATTATTCACTGGCTGCGTCCTCAACTGTCACTCACTCAGGTTTGTCAATTTACTGAAAAATTTAGGGTTCCAATGGGCAAGTTAGGGCGTGGAGGGCAAATTGAGGGCTTGGCTCAGGGGGAATGTCGTGGGGAAAGTTGTGGGGACCGAATAGAAAATTTGAGGGTTTTGTCGTTTGTTCCCTTTCTTTTGTGGAGACCGAATAGAAAAATAGGGCGCAGAGGGGAAAATGGGGCTCGACTCGGGGGGAAACAGTGGTGGGACCGAATTTATTTAATTAATTAGACTACTTCTGTGGGGGAAACAGGGGGATGGAATGTGATTGAATTGAAAAATGGGTGGTGGGACCTCACTTTGATTATTCAACTTGGCTTCTTTTGTTTCTGTAAAAGTACTGAATTGGGGAGATTAGTTGCATTTGTTTCTTGACAACAAAATGACAAGGACCTCCATGTGAAGTTACTGATTCTGTCATGTGGTTCCAACAAGTAATGACATTTTTTTTTTTTATTGGGTGCAGCATCGACATGGACGCGAATCAGGTAGGCATCATTGTTTGCTATGGTGGAGAGTTTCTTATTGGCACCGATGATTGGGAATATATTGGTGGAAATGAAGGTACTATTTATGTCAATGTTCGGAAGCCATCATATATTGATTTTCTAAGGGATTTGGTGTATTTTTTACGATGCAAAGTGCAAAAACTACATTACTTGTGTTCTGGGAAAGAATTGAAGGATGGGTTGAGATTTTTTAATGACGATAATAGTATTAAGGATATCATTTACTATTATCTTCACGGCGAAGAAGCTAAGGTATATGTTGAGTATTATAGTGATGGTGAGGATGAGGATGGGGATGAGCAGACCACCACTGAAAGAGGAGAAGTGAGGGATCCTATTCAAGCGAGTAATCAGGTGGGGATGGAAGGGAGAGAACTCACATTGATAGAGATGAACAAACAGTGACATGTCCTGAAAGCTTGGGTGAAGATTTGGGCGAAGATTTGGGCGATGAGGACTTCATTGGATTAGAATGGGAAATTGCTTTATCCAGTTAATCGGAAGATGAATATTTTGCTTCAGTAAATTTCATAAGTGACGAAAATGATGATGAACTCGCACAATCAAGACAAAAGCAAAGGGAATTTTTGAGAAAAAAACTTGCACCTTTAGCAAAGAGGCCCGAGCGAGTAAATGGGGATGGAGTTCCATCTGAAGGTAATAGAAGTGAAGATGAAGAAAGCTGCGGCGATGAAGTTGCTGGTTCGGAGAATAAGCTTGACAATGATGATGAAGAACCTGCTTGTCCAAGAAAAAGTAAGTACCCTTGCTATGATCCGACTGTTAATAAACCTATTTTGTCTGTGGGCATGAGATTTGACGATGCCAAACAGTTCAAGGAAGCTGTTGTGAAGAACTCCATTGGTGAGCAGATGAGTGTTAAATTTATTAGAAACACGAAGGAATTTGTGAGAGCTAAGTGCTCACAACCCAATTGTCCATGGAAGCTCTATGGCGCGCTGAGTAAGAATGGGTCATTTCAGATTAAGTCCTTGCAGGAGGAACATACTTGTCCAATTATTTTTAACAATAAAAGGATAACGAGTGTGTGGTTATCGAAGCATTTTTTCAACACTATCAAAGCAATGCCCGGGATCAAGAGTCCTCAATTTCAACAGTTAGTGAAGGAGCAAGTAGGGGTTAATGTGTCAAGGAATCAATGCAAGAGAGCTAAGATGAGGGTGATGAAAATATTGATGGGTGGGTATAAAGAAGAATATGCGTAAGTATGGGACTATCTTTGGCGAATGCATGTTTCAAAACCCATCTAGTAGGGTGTATGTAGAGGTTGTGGAGAGGCCACTCCCGATCTTGGGCATAGATTTGATAGATTTTATGTCTGTTTTGATGCATGCAAACGGGGCTTCTTGGCTGGTTGTAGAAGAGTTATAGGATTGGATGGATGCTTTCTAAAGGGTTTGTGTAAGGGGGAGTTGTTGGCTGCTGGTGGGGAGAGATGCCAATAATCAAATGTTTCCGATAGCTTGGGCGGTGGTGAAGATAGAGAATAAGGATATTTGGTCCTAGTTTCTCAAAAATTTAATGGCTGACCTTGAGATAACCGATGGGGGAGGATGGGCATTCATGAGCGACTAATAGAATGTAATTTCATTGTCAATTAATTCATTCCTTTTTAATATTAATCATTTGCATATTTTTCCTGACTTGTATTTATTGGTTTGAATTTTTGTAGGGACTTATTCTTGCATTGGCTGAGTTGATGCCACATGCTGAGCATAGAATGTGCACGAGGCACATATATGCAAACTGGTCAAGGAACTTCAAAGGAGATAGGCTCCAAAAGCAGTTCTGGCATATAGTAAAGAGTACCCATATGGCTGATTTCAGATTAGCCAAACAAGGATTGTTGCAGCTAACAAAGGAAGGTTTTGATGCACTCTTCCGCATTTAAGCTCAAGATCGGTGTCGGGCCTTCTTCAGCGAAGAGTTCAAATGCGATATCATTGATAACAATCTCAGCGAAGCTTTCAATGGCAGAATTTTAGAGGCCATGTGCAAACCAATCATCAGCATGCTTGATGATATTCGAGTGATGGTGATGACTAGACTGCATAGGCAAAGAGATGAGACTACGAAATGGACTAGAGACTATGGCCATAGGATTATGAAGAGATTGGATGCAAACATTGCTGCTAGTAGGTTCTGCCATCCAGTTCGGAATGGAGATAATGGATATGAAATTATTCAAAATCAGGATAAGTATGTTGTCAACCTGGATAGAAGAAAGTGTTCATACCGAGCCTGGCAACTGAATGGAATTCCCTATGCCCATGCAATTTGTGCTATTCAGATGAAGCAAGAAAATCCAGATGATTACCTACATGATTGGTACAAAAAAAGCTCATACCTTGCTTCATACAAATTCATGATGCAGCCTATCAGAAGCATCAAATTTTGTGAGCCAACAAATCATGAAAGCCCTCTACCTTTGCCGTTGAAGAAGCAAATTGGAAGGCCAAAAAAGAAAAGAAGAATGCAGCAGGAAGAGGCATCAAGTCAGAGGATGAGTAGGACTGGCTCAAAGATGAAATGCTCATATTGCCGCAAGGAAGGGTGTAATAAGAAAGGTTATGAGCTGAAAAGGCAGCATCAACAGCAAGATGTAATGGCTGAAGGTAGGACAGAATGCTCTACTGAAGAGCTTCTTGTTGGGCCTAATGAAGATAGGACAGAAGGCCCTGCACTAGTGCCTACTGAAGGGCAAACAGAAAGCCCTGCTGTAAGGTAAGTATCATCTTTACCTTAGTAACTTTACATTTCCTATTCGATAAAGTTTGATGGTTGACCATATGCACTGGCTTCTTTTGTGCTTTTCCTCTATCATGCATTTGTAATTTGATAAGTTTTCTCCATTTGTTTCCACCATGAAAATGAGTAGATGTCTAATTATTCATTGTAGTTGGTCATGATCCTGATATAGTACATTGTTGTAAGACCTTCTAAAAGGCCAGAAAAATGCCCTATTGTAGGCTCAAGTTTAGGGACAGGGACTGGAATAGGCAAGACAACAACAACAACTGAGTCCACTGTTGAGCAAACAAGAAGAAAAAAAGTTCATGTAAGTTGTACATTGCTGTGTTTGTCTTTTATGGGCTGAATTTTAAATTTGTTATGTGTTTCTCAGGTGAAAAGACGAGCAATTGCACAAGTTGCAGAGGCTGCTCCCCCATCTTCTTTGCTGAAAATGATGCACCACAAACAACAAGAGGGGCTATTGGAAAAAGATTAAGGCAATATGGTTATGGGATTTACACAGATGAACGAACTAGAATGACTATTTTGAATGTAAGATTTGTAGACCTCATGCATTTAATTTGTTGTACTTCAATTCATTTGGTTGACAATATCGCTATGTTCTTGTAGCCTGGGAGAACTTCGGAGGTACTTCTCTCTCAAGGTGGGCCAACTCAAAAATCAAGGGTGCAGCCAAAGAAGAGTGCTCCAAAGAAGAAGACGGTGAGAATAGCTGCAAAACAGCCATCCAAACAGAACCCAGCACCAGTTCCATCTCAACCAACGATTGGGCGCGATAGTAATGATATGGACCAACACATGACACATGCTAGAACAAGAATAGCCACCGTCAAAAACAAGGAAAAGGAGGTGACAGAAAGCCCAGTTAAAGAACCTGCACATCCAGTTCGAAAGAGTGCTCGGATTATGAATCAATTCAAAGCCCCAAGACGAAAAGGAGATCAGGGTGTTGTCCATATTGACTGATGGGAGGGTCTTGGACTTGGTCTCTTTTTATGTGGTGCTTCTGCCGATGGGAGGGTGCTGGACATAGTTTATGTTTATTTTTATGTGGTGCTGGACATGGTCGCATCTTTTTATGTTTTCTTTTTTTAGGAGGGTGCTGGATATTATATCACTGAAGGTAATTGCTGCCTCCATATTGCCATTGGTTTTTTTTAAGAGGGTGCTGAACCTTCAGTGATTGGGGAGTGAAGTTCATGTTTTTCTTTTCTTTTGTAAACAATCAATCAATATCAATGACAATAGCTATTTCTGTATATTTTGTTGTTGGTGCAATGTTCTTATGAGGTTGCTATTATTTTTAGATTTGAATGTGTGCATATAGTGTTGCTGGTTGAAGTCGTTGATGCGTTGATGCTATCTGTCGATTTCATTCAATAGTGTTGGAATAGGATGCAGTTGTTGCGTTGATGCTATCTGTGGGGTTCTGGTTGTATGTGTTGGAATAAGATGCAGTTTTGGGTGCTAGTGCATCTCGTTGCAGGGCTGTTGTGTTGCAAGAAGATGCACCAGCAAGCCAACCGTGCAAAAACAAGATGCGGGATGCACCATGACTGTAGTGCAAGTTTGAAATTGGCACTCAAGCGATCACTATTTACAACTTGTGCAACGAAGTGATCACTTTGTAATCGCGACGGCACTTAAATGATCACTTTTATAAAAACTTAGCACTCAAGCGATCACTATTTACAACTTTTGGCACTGAAATGATCAATCGTTAATTTGCCACCATCCCTTAATTTTGCCATGGTTTGCAGTTGCAACAAACCAGCAAACCAGCAAACCATTACAACGATACAAATGCAGCAACCATTCTACTTGAAGCAAAATCTAACCAAAATAAACATTGCCAATACACAACTAAACAATAAAAAGTGCTCAAAACTAATGCATTCCAACTCCAACCTTCCATTTCGGCATAGTTTGCAATTGCAGCAAACCAACAAACTAGTTTGAAGAGATTTGATGAACAGAACAGAAAATGGAAATGAGAGGGAGAAAAATGAAAAATGATGCAAAGAGAAAAAGTGTATTCTTATTCAATGAGAGCTTGCTTGCATCAAAGCACTTTTCTACTTGTTTACTCTTGGCTCATCAGTTTTTATATCGATCTGGAGGATAACAACAGAATGAAAACCAACTAACTAACTGAAAATGAAAACATAAAGTTTGACTTTACACTCTTAAACTGAATACTGATTCCTCAATGTAAACATGCTACACGTGCTATAATCTCTATTGTTGCTTTCTTCATTTTCGTCAGCTTCTTTCCTTCCTCTGTTCTCGACACTTTCTTTCATTGCTCTGTTCTCGATACTTTCTTTCTGTTCTCAACACTTTCTTTCTGTTCTCGACACTTTCTTTCCTTGCTCTGTTCTTGACATCACTAGTACTTTGTATAGTTCTCTTAACACAAATCAGGAGGGCAAATAAAAAATGTAGCAAGCAAACATTGCATTTCTGAAGTGCTTATAATTAATGCATTCCAACTCCAACCTTACATTTCTACCATGGATTACAACAAAACCTTCTGCTTCATACAAAAATGGTAGACATACAAACTTCGACTATGGTAGACATACAATTCTCATTACTTAACTTCACATTTGAATAAACTACACAAGAGAATAAGAACACAATCAACGCTCGATAAAAGTTTCTTCAATTTTCAGCCTTGAAACCTCCCTCTTCAAATGGTCGACCAAAGATGTTAAACCCTTCATTTGAGCTTGCATTGAGTCGACATCCCCCAACTCGTCCATTAACGCAGGTGGAGGTTGATTTCGGCCTTCAAGTAACTCCAGGATCACCTTTGTCACTCGATCAGAGAATTTCCTATCAAGCCATTTGAAATATTTGCACTTCAAGCCTTCTCTATATCTGCCGCACCCATGGAATCTTCTCACGGGATTCAATCGAGTCTACGATGTTCTTATTGGACTTGGTAACCCACAATAATAGTAACACTCACCATCTAATTCGCTTTTTTTTTTTATAGGAATGTGAGCCGTTGCTGAAGCTTTTGCTCTCCATTCGCAAGAGCGAGCTGATAACTTTGAGAGAAAATCGAAGTATGCACTCGAACTAGTCGAATTGGGGATTTAGGGTTTCTTATTTGGGGGAAAAGACACTAAATGGCATCGTTTTGTTGTTTGCATGCTGATTGTATTCTCTGGCGATCCACATCGGCTTCAAATATTAATAAAAAAATGCCACGTCGGATTTCCGACCAACCAGATCGGAGTTGGCACCAAAGTGAGCGTTTTTCAAAATTTTTGGCACTTAAGTGATCCGGTGGAAACTTTTGGCACCAAAATGAGCGTCGTACACAACTTATGGCACCATTAGTGTACTTATCCCGTTTTATCTAGGTCCTTATTTGGACCTTGAATAATGTGGATGTGAAACACTTAGAGTGCAAATGGTAGTCATTCTTTTTTTTTTTTTTTTGGTCAGAAATACATTGATTCTTCATTTACTTCGGAAAGTTCGGAGTGATTACATCAAGAACATCAGCGCATATTAAATCAAACAAGGCTATAAGGGGATTAATTACCCAATTACTAGGAAGATAATTCTCGCGTTGGGCTTTTGCAATCCAGTCTGAGCTTGTTGGCCTCTCTACTGCAATGGGCCAAGGAAAGGCCCTGGAATTCTTTTAATTTTCCTTTGATCCGGTCCAAGGTTGGCAGCAACTCCCAGTTGACGTCTTCTTCGAACAAAACCCCCCGCATGAGCGACAACAGTCCGAGTGTACTTCCAATCTACTGTTCGTGCATCTAGATAGAAAAGCTAGGGTTTCCAAGAGGGAGATTGCTTGTGCTTGTTCCACCGAGTACGCCTCCACCTTCTTGGAGAATCCATCGATTATGTGTCCCCGTGAGTCCCTGCAGATGCAGGCGATGGATGCTCCGTTTGCCGTCTCTCCTCTGTTCTCATCTAGATTTGCTAACTTGGCTTCATGTCGGATGAAGGAGGCATCAAAGTTAACTCAGAGTGAGCCGGAGGGCGGGGGTTGCCACCGGTGTGTGTAAGTCTCTCTCTGTTTCTCCTTGGCTGCAATCTTGTTTTAGGTTTCGAAATTTGTTTGTAGAGCAGCTGATCTATACAGGGTCTGTTTCGGGTGCAGGGCTTTTTCCTCGAAGATGTACTGGTTTCGATCTTGCCAGATACACCACAACCACAATGTAGTTGCGATCCGGTTAAACTTTGTTGCGCTTTGAGGGTCTTCTTTTTGTGTATGCAGCCATTCATCAAACCTTGTTAACCCTAATATGCTAATCTTTATTTGCAGCAAGTTGTCTTGCCATATTTGAGCTGTCCATGGGCATAACAGCAAAGTGTGTTCTATGGTCTCAGCTTCTTTTTGGCATATGAGACAAAGTGGGTCAGGTACTATTCTCCTCCGATATAAATTGTCCACTGTAGGTAATGTGTTTTGGCATGCAATCCAGAGAAATAGCCGTACTTTAGGTAGAATTCATGAACGCCAGATATGTTTCCAAAGATCCAGCTTTGTTTAGTGGGAGGAAGTAGCTTTGTTGTGGTGTGGGGTTGCTGCACGATCTCTTGTGGTGAAGTAGCCGCTCTTTACTGTATATGACCCAGATTTATTTTGCATCCATACTAATTTATCTTCTATTGTGGGTAATCCAATAGGTATAGCAAGGATTTCCGTCGCCCTTTGTTCATCAAACATCATTCGGATCCTTATTTCATTCCATGTGCCATTCCCCTGTTCTATTAGTTCGCCCACCTTCTCTGGCTCATGTCTCGTAGCCGGGCCTCCAATTAGTCCACTTCTCAGCCATTTATCTTCTCTTACTAAAATTTTCTGACCATTACCAACAGACCACATAACATTTGGAGATATAGAGTCCCTTCCCACAATAATGCTTCGCCATCCCCACGAGGGTCTTGTGCCATTTCCAGCTTTCTAGAAGTCGCAATTTGGGTAATATAAGCCCTTCATTAGTCTACTCAATAGAGAGTTAGGTTGCTGTGAAATCCACCATGCTTGCTTTCCTAGCATTGTCACATTAAAAGTTAGTAAATCTTTAAAGCCAAAACCTCCTTCATCCTTCCTAAGTTTCAAAGTCTCCCATTTCTTCCAATGAATCCTAGTAGAGTTTTTCCCATTTTTCCACCAAAAGTTAGCAATCTTCCGCTCAATTGCTTTACATATAGACACCGGGATCTTGAAAATAGTCATTGCGTATTGTGGAATAGCCTGTGTGACATCCCGATTTTCCAATTCTATTTTCAATAAATTGAGACGGGCATTTCGTTTAGGGGTGATCGGTTCCCGGTTCGGTCCGGTTCCACCTTGAAACCGGGAACCGGACCGGGAGCACCGGTTCCCAAAATTGCGAACCGTGGACCGGACCGTTTGGTCCTAGGACCGGGAACCGGACCGACCATCGGTTCCGGTCCGGTCCGGTCCGGTCCAAAAAAATCGACTCTACTTTTTTGCACTAAAGAACTAAAGAGTGACCGCGCTCTTAACCGATCATTCCAATTCGATTCTCGGGCAATTCAACAAAACTAACCACACGTGTTTCACGTGCAAAATATTCAAACTTCACTCGTGTGATTCACGGGATCTCTTGAAGTCTTAATCTCACATCAAAACTAACAATGAGATTTTTTCTATAAATAAAAGAGTAACAAAAAGGGTTTTAATGGTCTCTTGGCCACATAAGAGGTTGCTACCTCAAATTGCAACTTTGGTTGCAATAAGTTATCATGTTTATATGTTTTGTTAATTCTATGTATATAAATTATATATAAAAAAATTTGGTTCGGTCCGGTCGGTCCGGTTCGGTCCGGTTCCCACCTTGAAACCGGGAACCGGACCAACCGGCCACCGGTTCCAAGATTAGGAACCGGGGACCGGACCGCCGACCATGGGAACCGCCCAAAACCGACCGGTTCGGTCCGGTCCGGTCGGTTCCCGGTTCGGGCGGTTCCCGTTGCACACCCCTAATTTCGTTGGCACGCATATAGTTTCTTTCCTTGAGTCGGCCACTCATGTGAAAACTAGTCTATCAGGTAAAGCCGTCAAGAAATTCTAGTGCATCGGACCCGAGAATTTGATCAGAAAGCGATCTTTCGATCGAGCTAATCTGCAAGGGTCATTATGGCACAATTAAAAATTGATTAGAGATCGGAGATAGGTCGACTCGACAGAGGCATGTGATCGGGTGTGAGTGATTCCACCAGATCACACAATTCTTGTCAATCGGCACTGGACCGACTTTTTATCAATTGGGTACCCTGTATTTGTATTTGAAACCTTGAGATTACCCCGATAACCGAAAGTCGCCAATGTTTTAAAGATGTACATTGTGGCTTGAGATGATCAACCACAGGTCAAATGCATGAAAATTTCTAAAGACTACCTAGTAGGTTGGGCCGCACTAGTATCGTGCCAAAGTGAAATTAACCGTGGAATTGAGATCGAATTCAGAATTTGGAAGTCTGGGTGTGTCACAAATCATTTCAGGATCATTGAATCATCTTTGGAAGATTTTTCATGCAATCAGAGTTTTTCAGCAAATTAAATTAAAGAATGGCTAATTTGGCTCGAGAAATTAGTAGGCCCGTCCTTGGTCATGCTTTTAAGAGTTGAGTTGATTTTATGGACAAGTGAAGATGTGAATTGAAGTGTAGTGACATTGGATTAATTTTATGAACTTCAACTTGACTCAAGGGGAAGAGAATCATGTGGAATTGAAGAATTTGTTGTACGAGATCTTATGCCCCGGCGGAAAATGGAATTTGCACCCATTGGAAGATGTTGTGGAGGATTTGAATTAGTGGAGTATGACATCATGTGATGTCATAGTAGTTGGGCCAAAGAGAAGGAGATTTTGACAAGTGGATGCATCTCAATGGCTCTCAAAAAGTAAGGAGGTCCCACCACCTTCTTTTTCAACCTTGGAACCGGTTGGGAGAGGGAAAGAAAAGAGAAACCAGCGCCGGTTCCCCCCTTCGCTCGAGCTCGACGCACGCCAGCCGGAGGTCTCGCCGTCGCAGCCGCCGTTCGTCCTCATCGTCGCTCCGCCCATCCAGCCGCCATGCAGCTTCTCTCCTCCCTCTCCTTTCTGTTCGATGCCCAGCAACCGAAGACCAGCGAAGCTAGGGCAGCCATCGCCGCCACACACCGCAGCCAGAGTCGCCATCGCTGCACGCCGTTGACGGAGCCGTTGCAGTCGCTGCTCGTTCGCACGCATGCTTCGCAGGCCAACTCGCCGTTCCGCCTCCACCGAGCCTCCAGCACCCGTCACCTGCGTCGTCCAGCTGCTGCTGCCGCCGCCAAGGCCACCGAGAGACCGTCGGAGCCACTGCTAGTCACCGCACGAGCTGCTGCACCTCTCCTCCGCCCTTTCCGACCCAAACCAGCACCGGATCCGCCCTCCTTCGACCCCAAATCGAGAATATGGAAAAATGGGTATGGCAGCGGGTGTTTGGTCCGTTTTGGCCGCCTTCCCGAGCCCGGATGCTCGGCCCGCCTTGAGGAAAGTCGATCCTCGCGTTGTCCTCGTCGTTTTGGTTCGCTCGGCTCGCTAATCCGGTGAGTTTAGCTCACTAAATCTCGATTAGACGGTTAATGATGCCCTAAGTGTGCTTAGTCTAAGTTAAGCAAGTTTAGGTTGTTAAATTAGTTTATTTTGTTGAGGATTAGATTAAGATGTTTAATTAAGTTAAAGTGTGTTTAGTTTAAAGTTAAGTATGTTTATTTTTAATATAAAGCCCGATACGACATAATAGGGTTTTATTTTTGAATTATTTAATTATTTCGAATTCTGGAATTTATAATATTATATTATATTCCGAAATTATTAAAATATTATTATTTTAAAAAAATGGAAAAATTATTTTTGACCCCGGTTTGCTTAGAATTTCGTGCCGATCGCTTTGTGTAGTCGATTTTGAAATTGATGATTGACTATTATAAATTGAGTGTGGACTGTGAAAAATATGGATATTATTATTTAATTATTTTCGGAATAAATTTAATTATTTATTAATTTTTCCGAAAATTTTGTCAGGACCCTAAACTCTTAGAATTTCGTGCCGATCGCTGCTGTGTGTTTAGAATTTGATATTGATGATTGGTTGTGGCAAATTGAGTGTGATTGCGATATATAGGGATTCTTTATAAAATCCTAAGTGTGGAAATTGATCGGCGATTGGCCGTGATTAACCACCTATTAGAGGTCGTGCCTAGTGAGGCCGTGAATTGCCACCTGATAAAGGTCGCGCCCAGTGGGGCCGTGAATTGCTACCTGATAAAGGTCGCGCCCAGTGGGGCCGTGAATTGCCACCTGATAAAGGTCGCGCCCAACCGGGCCGTGAATTACAACCTATTAGAGGTCGTGCTCATCGGGCTGGGATCTACCACCTTTTAAAGGTTGTGCCGAGTGGGGCCGTGATGCCACTAATTCTAATTTTGTCGAGTGGGGTCGTGATTGCCACTGGTTGTTAAACCTTCCTATAGGGCCGTGATTGAGAGCAATGATTGATTTGCTGGAATGACATGTAATCGGCCGAGTCGATTGATCGCTGAGATGATCCAAGTGGTTGAATTGTTCTGATGATGTGATTGTGCCGCAGTTGCTTGGCTATCATAATTGCACGTGGTTGAATTATATAAATTGTGCTAACCTGCAGGAAAGAATTGAGGCAAGGTAAGTTCTCTGTGTGATGTGGCTAGGCCACCCGGGGCATATTTTCTTTCTAATAGGGGTTTAGGGGGTTGAACTTGCTGAGACATTGTCTCATCCCGGTTTGGGGATTACAATTTCAAGTCCCTGGTGGATGGAGCGGCTAGATAGCTTTGGTTGGCCTCGAGGAGTTGCAGAGGTGAAGTCATAAGGATTAGAGAACGTGTCCTGCTAGTTGGTTTTAGGGTAGTTCCCCTTTTGTCGAGTTGGTCTATTTTGTAGACAGCCTAGTGTTATATTTAAACCCTTTGTGTTTGTAAATGAGTGTTTGGTATTGTGATTGATTGCCTGCTTTTCTATCCCAAGTTAAATGTTGTCAGGGGATTTGTTTCGCTTTCGCATGCGTAAATAAATGAATGGGTCGGCGACATATCCTGGGATGTCGCATATTTGATCGACCGCAGTGGGATGTGCGCGTATCTCGGGGTTCGGGGCATAACAGCCTGCACCACTGATTTAATTAATATCTCCTTTCCTGCTTTAGTCAGCAAATTTTCCTTCCAACTTTCTAATTTCTTGTTCACTCGAGCCAAAATCCAGGTGAAAACATCTTTCTTTGAACCTCCCCAATCCGAGGGAATACCTAGGTACTTCCTTGTTTTGTCTATTTCTGGGACCCTCAACTCTGCTGCCATATTAGTTCTTAGCCTCCTCGGGCAACTCTTGTTGAAGAAGATACCTGATTTATTGAGATTTATGGCCTGTCCTAAAGCAAAACGATATTGATGTAGTATTTCCGCTAAATTTTGGCATTCTAATAGAGTACCATTGAGGAAGAAAATGGAGTCATCCACAAATAGCAAGTGTGATAGAGTAGGGCAGCCATTATTAAGCTTAATTCCCGAATTGTACCATCTTCAACAGCTTTTTTCATCAAGTGTGAGAGGACATTGGCCACTAGGATAAAGAGATACGAGGATAGAGGATCACCTTGGTGAATTCCTCGTCTAGGCTTGAAGAAAGGCCGAGGCTCTCCATTGAAATTAATGCTAAATGAGACCGTTGACACGCATTGAAGCACCCATTGCACCCACTTCTCACAGAAACCCGTCTTAATCAAGCATTCTCGAAGGAAATCCCATTCAATTTGGTCATAGGCCTTTTGCATGTCCAACTTTAACACTGCTTGGAATTTACATTTTCTCTCTTGAATTCTCGCTTATGGAGCACTTCTTGCATCATCAGAATATTGTCTTGAATCTGTCTTCCCCCCACAAAAGCACTATGTTCCTTTGCAATAATGCTTGGTAGCATAGGTTTAAGTCTATTTGTCATCACTTTGGATATTATTTTATAAACAAAATTGCAAAGGCTGATTAGCCAAAACTGTTCAAGCTTTTCGGGATTGGGGATTTTAGGGATAAGAGTGATTTGGGTTCTGTTTAAATCAGGGTTTAGGTAACCTATCTCAAAAAAGTTATGCACTTCTTTGAATATATCCTAGCTGATATATGTCCAATGACTTCGATAGAATAATCCATTCAACCCATTTGGTCCAGGAGCCTTAGTGGCCCCTAGTTGTTGCATTGCAGCTGTGATTTCCTCCATTGTGACTAGTTCTACTAACCTTTGGTTCATGTTTTCATCAACTAAAGCTGGAATTTGTTGTATTACAGGTTATAAGTTATGCGGCCCAACTAAGGTATACAAGTTTTTGAAGAAAGATTTGTTATCTCCTTTAAGGGCTGATCATCTTTCACCCATTCATCTTCGGCATTTTCAGCAAGGTGATTCTATTTCTAGATCTCCTTTGGATCATGGTTGCATGGAAAAATTTTGTGTTTCTATCTCCCCATTTAAGCCATGAAATTCTAAAGCGCATTCCCCAGTACATCTCCTCTTGTCGCCATAGTTGTTCTATTTCTCGAGTTATCTGCTTTGTTGTCTCACTTTCTTTATCCGTCTCCGGATCATTTGTCAACCTTTGTAAATTCATGCCTCAGCTCATTAATTCTGGTTTTTGCATTATGCAGCCTCTGTTTACTCCAACTTTCTAGTTTTTGTGCCATTGTCTGCAATTTCTCCACCATATTTAGATTTTGGGATCCCAATTCAGCCCATATATTCTTAACGAGTTGCCCACATTCCTCATTTTCAGACTAGAATGCCTCATATTTGAAAGCCCTCTTTTTCCTCTTCATTCGCACGTTCAAAGATAATAGAAGTGGGCTATGATCCGACCCAATGGCTGGTAGTGCTGTACATTCAGGCATTAGGGTGTGCTATCCTCCATTCTATATCACATAATGCTCTATCAAGCCGTTTCTTGACTAAATGCTCTCATGTTCTATTATTTTTCCAAGTGAAAGCACAGCCCTTGCTCTCCAAATCAATTAAGGAGCATTGGAGAAGGAAGTCCCTAAATGCAGTAAGTCTGTAAGTTTCTACCCTCTTCTTACCCACTTTTTCCCAATGGTACAATATTTCGTTAAAGTCCCCTAAGTAAAGCCATGGTAGATGGTGTCTAATGCTAGTTCTATATAGATCCTTCCATAACAACACTCTTTCTTGAAAATCATTAGGGCATGTACAAAGGTAATATGCATTCGCTGCTGGGTTTCTTTAAGTAAGCATTGGACATTAATATGATTTTTGACCAAGAGTCCATGAATAACTCTACTTGATCATCCTAGAAAAGGGCTAATCCCCCTGCAATTCCTTATGGATTCACCAAGAAACTGTTTTGGTATCTCAGCCTTCTTTGTATGCGTTGCACCTTTTGTTCTTGATTTTTTGTCTCCATTAAAAAATTACACCGGGTCTTTCCTGGGTTGCTAGGACCCTCAGAGCTTGAATTGTCAAGGGTGTGCCCAACCCCTGACAATTCTAGCTTAATAGCTTCATGGATGATCCGATGGCTTATTAGGGTTAGCCACCAAAGCCCACTGATTAGACTTCTCCATCACGTGAATAGGGGTTTCCACCAACTGTGTGGTGTCAAGAGCCTGAGTTTTTGAAGATTGAGTGCCATACGGGCAAAAGCGCTTGCCTTTTTTCACATTTGATAACTTTGAATTTCAGCTTTGGATTTTACCAACCCCTCTTCCTTTAATAGTTCTCTTCCATAGCCATAGCCACCTCCTTAAGTTGTTCCTCATATAGAATCATGGCTGACTCTGCATCTATAAAGCTACTTCCTCTCTTCTTGGTCCTCTCTCCTCCATTAATAGCATTTCAATTGGCTGATATGATTGCCTGTTCTCCTGATTTACTTGCTGTTCTGCATTATCCTGTCCACAGATGGATAGAACTTGTTCTGAATTTTGTTCTTGCTGGTTCTTATCTGTTTAGGAGCTGCATGGGTGGGCGTCTCGGGCACACTCTCTACTTCCTCCGGTATTATCTCTTGTTTGCCATAAAATATCTTCCCATACGGACTGAGTTTGTGAACTTTCTCTTTTAGCCATTGGCCAAACCTTCCCGATAAGTTCTCTGCCAACCCCGATTTCTCATAGGGTATTTCTCTGCAAAAGGTGGCATAATGCCCAATCTTTCCAAAAGAATAATAGTAATGCAGAAGTCTTTCATATTTAAATTCTACCCACAGTCTCTTTTTTTCCAGATTAACTAGAACTCCTATCTTCAGTGGCTTCTCCAGATTCAGCTTAATTCTTGCTTTATTGAACTTGTAGTTGATGTTGCCTTTTGTTTCTAGTTTCACCCCAATCACTTCGCCCAGTTTCACTGCGATATCTCTTATAACATCATAAGTCACTCTTCCAAATGGGAGACCATAGAAATGCACCCAGAAATCACATTATGTAAAATCATAGCATAGCTCAAGAGTGTTGGGATCACATTGCTGTAATACTAGTAAATGACTAGAGAAAGACCATGGCCTCATGTCAAATACTCTTTGTTTCTTAGCTTCGGATTGGAAAGAAAATGAGAAGTAACCCGGTTCGAGTATAGTGTAGGTAACATTGTCAACTCTCCACACTCTTTTCATTGTATTGAGAAAAGTAGTAAAGTTCACATTCATATAAAATTTCCCAAACAAAGTTTTCTGGCATTTAGACAGTTTTCTTCAGGAATATCACATTTAATCTCGACAACATCATCTTCCGACCATAGATTTCCAAGGCTTTTGCAAAGAGCTGCGACCCGCCTCTCTTCATTGTGCTAACCTACCATTTTCCGTCTTCAAATTACGCTGGCTGGCTTGACATTTGGAATCATCGGGGATCGTTCCAGCTCGATTGAAGGGAGCTCGGATCTGTGGATATAGCGAAAGGAGAGTCCAAATGGTGTTTTGGTCTAAAGCTGATTTAGGGTTACGTAAGTGGGCATTACTCTGGGATTTCCGGCGAATGGTGGTGGGGGAAGGGTTGGGAATGAAAGATTTGAGTCCTCAGCAAGAGGATTATACAACGTATGAGTAAGAAATGGGGTTTGATGGGTTTTAGGGTTTTAAGATTGGGGGGGATTGTTTCGGAATCTAGGAATAGTTAGAGTGGGTGATTGTGGATGATGATTTGTGGGTTTCCATTGTAGCAGAATCGAAGATTAACCTTGAATGGAGATGAAGATGGAAGCTACCCATTCGGTAGAGAGGTACTCGCCATTTGGGAGCGCGAGAGAGAGCATCTGGTGCCCAGCATCTAAGATTTTCGGTAGTCATTCTATTTCAAAAATCAATTTCTGGTCAGAAATAGATTTTTCTATTTGTATTTCTTAAGTGAGTTTTTAAGCTAAAATACACATTTAATGATGATAGGAGAGCGGACAAGGGAATTGGTGGGTGGGTGGATAGCTGAGGGTGACGATGAAAATAGTTTTTATTTCTCATTTTTGTTGTAGAATAGAAAAGTAAATTTTTACTTCTCATTTATATTCTAAACCTATTTTTGGACTAAAAATTTATTTTAGAAATAGAAAAATGAAATTATATTACCAAATGGATTTTTATTCCAAACCTATTACCGGGATCAAAAAAAGAAGAAAAATAGATAGAATAGTTATTATGCGCCCCCTGAGAGGGTAATTATGGTAGTCCCTATGTGCTCAGATCGCCTATCGGGCTAGTTGACTCTAATTAGTTTAGCTTGCTGCACTTCCTGTTCTTAGGCTTTTCTTGATCAATCTTGATTTGACGAATTGTCCATGTTTTCTTTTCTTCTTTTTTTCTCCTTGAAGTGTTATCTGTTGAAATTCTATTATAGTTTGCATTATGTCAAATTGGACTCTAAGTGGTACTAATAGGTAGGGGTGTGCAAAAGAATCAGAACTCACCCGGACCGCTCGGAATCGGACCAAAACCGCCTAGAACCGGTGGTTCTTGAGAGAACCAATCTGGGTTCCCTGTTCCAATTTATGGGAACCGGTGGGTACCGGTCCTGTTCCCGGTTCCATGGGCAGATCTGTCCACTTGCCCACCCTGACCCGAACCGATTATGTTAAAATAATATATTAATTTTTAATATTAAAAAAATGAAATTACAAATTAACAAATCCAAATCAAATAATTAAAAAAAATTAATTAAAGTGGGAAAAAAATCCAAAGCGCACCAAATGGAGAGGCGCTAATCTCCAGATCTTGTTAATTAAAACCCGCCTAGACCGCCCACCCGGTTATTAATCCATGCAAAATTTTCTTCTTTTCTTTGTTATGGTTGTGTGTATACACATAGCATGCTTTGCAGTTTTTGTTCAGCTGATGAATGGTGGCCAACTGTGGATTTTGCCAAGGGTGAGGGCGGATGATGGACGAGGGAGAAATGTTTGTTCCGCGTCTTTAATTAGCACAATGGAAGTTTGATCTTAATCTTCCCGAGTTCTACTTAGGATGAGCGAGTACGTAGATTTGTTGAGATTTCGAGCATGACAAGGGGAGGCTTCGGGACTTAATCAATCCTAGTTATTATTATTGTGAGACCGGTTCTATGGATCCACTCGGGAACCGGACCGAACCGGCAGTCCGATTCCTAGGTGGATCCATGCAACTAACAGGTGGATCCCGGTTCCAATTTTTCGGAACCGGTCCTTAGTGGACGGTTCTCGATTTTAGGTCACGAACCGCCCGCCTGGACTATGCACACCCCTACTAATAGGAGGAGGTCTAAAAATCAATTCACTCATTTGGCATCGGCTAGTGATGTGCATCGTTCACTCATTTGGCCTTCCAATGATCAAGAACCTCCGCTGGCACCAATGCCTCATATTATGCCTAAAAGGCCTTGAGAGAGAAGGATATCAAAGGGAGGAGAATTTGAAAATGGATTCAAACCATCAAGACAAGGCACATAAACTAATGCCATTTGTGCTTAAGTGAGGCCACAGCTCAAAAAATTGTCCCTTAGAACAAAAGAAAAAGGTAAGGTTCATTCATTATGTGTTTCTAGTCTTTGTTTGTGCCATTATATTCTGACTTTATTTTCTTAAGTGAACCGGAAGAAGGGATAGTCAAATAAAGAAAAGCCAACAAACTTGTCACAAAGATGCATCATAACAATGCCACCAATCAAAAGGCACTTTTACTTTCAAGTAACTGATAACATATTTGAATGATTGTAAGTGTCAATTTAGCTTGACTACTTTCTTGTTTTTAATAACGTGAAAGTGCCAACAATGTTGTGGTTAATGCTAAGAAGGTAGATAGCACTTCTCACAAATTTGTCACTGCAGTGAGATTAAAGGTACCACTTTTATGGTCGTAAATGTCTTGTTGTGTGAAGATTTGTAATTTGATTTTATGTGATTGTATGTGTTTCTTTCGTCCAACAGCCAAAGGAAGACATCATGACAAAGAAGCAAGAGAAGCAGGAAAAAACAGTGGACCATTTGAACGGCATTGTTAGTGTTGAATCAACAAGATCTACAAGACACGGGGAATTTGATCGGAAGTAGCTGTATTTTTTCTTTTTCCTTCAAAAAAAAAAAAAGTCTTCTTTCATTACTCAAGTGAAACCTCCGGTAGAAGATACCCTCAAACATATAAGGTCCCAAAGAATTGTGAGAGGATTAGTAGTCCAACAAAAAAGGAAAGCCTTGTCCATCTAATCCGGCACTTGATTTCTTCTCTTCCATATTGGACTATTTGAAATTACTTAAAACGGCCATCAATCTCTTGCATTCGGTGATAAGTGGGGCCACCTCCCACTCGTATCATGATACGTAAGTGCGCTTGTTACTTTTAGATACTCAAACTTCAAAGTGAGAGTGAAAATGAAGGGCTTCCAGACTAGCACGGTTTTCAATTTGCTTGGACTTCCTTCCTGAAACCAACCACCACTCTCCCAGCTTCGTCTCCGCATACCCCGGCAACGCTTCCCGCGGTTTGTCCCTCCATTAGAGACCCGCCAACGTTGATCTTCAGCCAACCCCTTCTCGGTGGGTTTCACATCTCGGGTAAGAGTTTTTATTGCTCTGTTCGTTTTTGCCTTCTATAGTTCCATCTCTCAAAGTTCTTTTGGGCAACCATGGTCGCTTCCACTATGCTACTCTAACCTCCTTTTTGGTGGCACAAGATGAAATGGTTCCAAGCCTTCCAAATGTTCCAGAGAACCCCTGCTACCAAATCTAGTGAAGGTAACTTTGCATTCGTGTTACCTCATTGTAGAATTCACTCCTCCATGTGACCGAGCCCCGTGATTCTGATATTTAATTTTGGGTGATTCCAGACCTCACGAGTCCAGTGACATCATCAAAAAATATGCTCAACTGTTTCTTAGGTCTTTTGGCAAAGGGGGCAGATGGGTTCAGGTAAGACTTTCCGTTTGAACAAGTTCTCTAAAGATGGGATTGCATTTTGGCACACGTTCCAGTAAAGAGCCTCATTTCTGTGTTAACATTCATGTTCCAAATCAATTTCCATAGCTATCTGGGTGTTTGATATGAGGATGTTAGTTGTTCTGCTTGCTGCTTTGTTTCTGTTGACATTATGTGATGGTAGGCACTTTTCACTGAGTTAGAGCTTGAGGTTGTGCATGTCCAAACCATCTTGCCTTTGTCCATGGTTGAGCTGATAGGAATAGCTATGATTTCGTTCGATGTTCTTTTATCAAATATCCCATTAATCATATGCTCTTTCCACTTGAATTCCTCTTTGTCAATTAAGCCTGCCACTAGTTAGGGGGCTGCCCCGCCACCAATGACTCCAGATCTTAGCCATTTATCTTTTCTAATTCTGATTTCAGTCCCGTCTCCTACCGACCATATCAGGCATTTGAAACGTGATCCCTTCCTGTCAAGATACTTTGCCATCCCCAAGATGAACATAAGCCCCTTCGCAGCACTCCATAAGTCACTATTTGAGAAATAAAGACCTTTCATAACCTTAACCCATAGACTTTATCGAGCTTGAGTAATTCACCATGCATGCTGCCCGACCTTGTTGAAATTAATTAGATATCTGGACCCCATTCCACCACTATATTTTCTTCTCTTCATTACATCATATCTCTTCCAGTGAAGTCCTAATTTGAATTCACCATTTTCCCACCAAAATGAAGCAACTTTCTTTTCCTATCGCATGGCAAACGGATAGTGGAACTTTGAAGGATAGCCTACACTACAGCTTTAGTTAGAGTTTCTTTTCCAACTTTGGAGATAAGCTTTTCTTTCCAACCTTGAAGCTTCATGTTAACTCTTGCTAAGATCCACGCAAACATTTGTTTTCTGGTTTGCCCCCAATCCAATGGAATTCCAAGACACTATCCAATTTTTTCTATTTCCGAAACTCGCAGCTCCTTTGCCATATTTCGATGTAGATTTTGGGGACATCCACTACTAAAGAGAATTCCTGATTTGTTTAAATTAATAGTCTTCCTTGAAGCAAAGCAATATTGATGCAGGTTTTCGGTAATATTGTGGCACTCTTGTATCTTTCCATGTAGAAAAAAGATGGAATCGTCAGCAAATAAAAAATGTGACAATGGAGGGCAGTGTTTGTTGAGCTTAATTGCCGAGATTCTCTCTTCCTTTACAGCTTTATTTAGCAGGGTAGATGCCACATATGACACTGTAATAAAAAGATATGGTGAGAGAGGGTCAGCTTGTTGAAGCCCTCTAGATGGACAGAAGAATGGGTATAGGCTCCCCATTGAACTTAATACTCAAAGAGACAGATTTAACACAGTGCATTATCCAAGATATCCATTTAGTGTCAAAGCCCATTTTTAGTAGACTTCCTTCCAAAAATCTCATTCCATCCTATCATATGCTTTCCTCATATCAAGTTTCTCGGAATTTCTTCGTTCTCTTTTTTATTCTCAATTGGTGTAAGACTGACTTCCTATACTAACAGCATGTTATCATAGATCTGTCTTCCACACACAAACACACTCTATTTCGTCGCCGTCAGGTTAGATAAAAGAGGTTTGAGGTGATTAGCCAATACCTTCGAGATAATTTAATAGTTGAAATTGCATAAGGTAATTAGACAAAAATGATCAAGACTTTTTGGGAGTAATATTCTAGGAACAAGGGCCATATATGTTCTATTTAAGTGCTCATGGAAGTGCCTGATAAAAAGAAGTCCGAGACCATGTCAAGTACATGCTGATGAATCTCCTTCGAGTGATGTTGATAAAAAGTCTACTCAGTTGTCGAGTCCAGGGGCCTTGGAGGCCCTCAATGAGAACACTGCGTCTCTAACCTCTTTCATTGCGATAGCCTTAATCAAGGATTGATTCACTTCCTCTGAAACTATCCGAGAACAATGTTCAAGAACAGGTTTCGGGCTAGCTTTGTACTGTACAGGGACAGGAAGAACTCTTGCATCAACTCTTAACTTCCCTGTTTCTTGGCTCTAGACCCCCATTTCATTTTTCAGTGCTGAAACCTTGCTTCTTTGCCTTCGATAGATTGGAGTTGCATGGTAAAACTGGATGTTTCTAATAATGAATCTACAACCACCAAGAGTGAGTATTTCCAATGACCACTAATCCCCTTGTTGTACCAACTAGATTCACAATATAACATTCCTGGAAATTGAGCTGTCTCATATGTCATTGCACCACTTTTTCTCTATTTTTCTCCATGGGAAACAGGAACTTGGGCCTTTGACGAGCAACCATAGCTCGTAGCTCAAGAATCGTTAGGAGGTGGCTAGCCCTTGACATTTCCAACTTACTTATTAGGCTTATTTGGGCTAGCCACCTAAGCCCATTCAGCTACTTATTCTGTAATAAGAATGGAAGTATCCAGGATTTTGGTTTCATCTAACCAAGAGGAGGTTGGATTCATTGAATTATACATAATAAATCCGCGTTGCTTCTTTCTGGGAGTAGTTTTCTATTCCTTACCTTTCTTCTTGTTTTCTTCAGTACCCTGGATCATAAGGACTCGTTTTCCAGATTCCTGCCGGTTCTTGATTTATATTCAAAGTATATTCAGCATTCATTTCTACTACCCCTCCTCTTGTCCCTCCATATCTGCCTGGGTTGGATCAATTTGAGCTTGCTCATAGGGCGCTAAAGCACCTTGATTCACTGGAGTTTCAGGAATAACCTCTACCTCTTCTTCCTCCACAGTTTTTGCCTCATAAAATACCTTCCAAAAATATATTTCTGGCTAGAAATTGTTTTTAGGAACAGAATAATTATCATTCATGTCTTCAAGGAAGAGCTCCCGACTAAAAGAAACATTCTTCAGCGTCAATTTATACCAATTCTAGTCATATTTAATGCATACTTCATATTTAATTCAAATTTCGTTGTTCTGAAAGGGGAAGGATGTTAGTCTGAAATGGAACCGATTTTGGGTTTGTCAGTGTCATGTTGAGACAGTGAATGAAGATTGTTCAGAGGCATATTTGTTATCTTCTTTTGGTTTTTGACGTAGCTGAATGTATGGGATCTCTCGAACATTCGGACATAATTGGAATGGGAATGCTGGCTCGGTGATGATTTCATTTGAACGGAGTCCTTTGCATTGGAAGAGGTTTCTCTCGAGGAGAGAGTTTGTGATAATTTTGATGGTATTGTTGTTGATGTTAGTCTGATCCTATGACCTTTTGAACTGTCATTCATTTGGCAGTTTTTATCACATCACGACTTGATTCTCGTTGATAACTGAAGGACTAGCATGGTCTTGTTTTTCATTTGTCGAAATGATGGACTCTTCACTGCTTTCTTTTCTTTTGCTGCTATCTCGTGTGATTAAGGATGTGGCATTGCAATCATTTCCCGAATCATTGGATAATTTGTCATGTGATTGCTTGGCACATGCATTAGAGGTTAGATGTGCTGGGATTTGATAACTCTATAAATTCATTATTTTCTGGAGCATTTTGTGTAAAGCTAGGTGGCTTTTGTTAAGTGAGAAACAGGAGCCAAGGTGAATGCTGATGCAAATTCAACTAAGTTCCTTGTAAGAAGATGAAGAGGAGAATTGACCGGCTACTCTTTTACACCTAATATCATCTATTATCCATGGCTGGCCTTGTCTGATGAGTCGATTCTCAAATGAAGAACGTTAGTGATGGCTAAGATGAAAGCCAGCCTTTCCATCTTTTATAGGGTGTAGATTTTCTCCCTTTAGGAGTGCTTGGGAATTTAGTATTTAGGGGAAGATAGAGTGGTACTTGCTTTTCATGTTTTCCTATTTTCTACATATGACTGAGGTCTTGGCTCAAGGGGATGTCCCATTGGCTGGAGCAGTTTTTTCCCCGTTTTCCTTCTGCTGGAAATGTTGCTGGAAAACGTAGTATCCAAACGTCATGAGGCTGAACATAATTATATCAAATGATCTGCTGTATTCATTTGGAGAGTAGTTTACAGATTGTCATATGCACTAATGCATTGCATGACATAGGAGGTTTAGGTTCTGACTTTTGTGCTCATCCAAGTAACATGCTTTTTGACCTTTGCCTGATGATTCGATTCTTGAGTGAAGAATGTTAATGGTTAAGATGAGTCAGCCTTTCCATCTTTTATTGGACGTAGATTTTCTCCCTTCTGGAGTACTTGAAAATTTTGTTTTCAGGGGAAGGTGGAGTGGACACAATTTCTTTTCATGTTTTCCCTTTTCAAAGATCTCCTAATGATTGGAGCAGTTTTCGCCCACTTTCCTTGTCCTGAAAATTTGCAGGACAATGTAGAATCCAAATGTCATGAGGTTGAACAATAGACGTATCAAATAATATGCTGAATTCATTTGGAGAGCAGTTTACAGATCGACACATGCGCTAATGCATACTCTATGTAACATACAAATGTATGGGTTTGAAGTTTTTTGCTCATTCGAGTGACGAGCTTTCTGACCTTTACTCTAGATCCTGGTTCTCATGCAATGTAGCAAATTGAGAACGTCGGGAAATATCTGCTAGAATGGTTGGCTTTTAGACATATCTAAGATAAATGCATAATGTGGATACTGTAGTTTGGGTTTCAAAGTAGAATTCTGGAATCTCTATGCTCGCGCTCTGCCTTTTTTTCCCCCTGCACGATGAAAGGAGATTTAATCAAGATGGTAGACCATGGCACAGAAGAGAGGCTGGTTCATATAGGGTAGAGTACATGAAATGGAACAAGATTCCCATTGCTGATGATTGCTGTCGAAAGAGGATTATTGAAGTAGCATTTGCAATGATTCGAAATAAATCAATGTGTTGTTCTAAAGCAGCAGTCCACCACAGCAATAGATGGCAGAATTTACTTGTTTCATGACACACAAATGAAGTGGTTGCTTCCTTAACTGTTTGTGTAGGCAAAATTCCTTGGATGTGAGCTATGATTCTGTTTAGTGGGGCTTCGACTATGATTCTAGGCTTAAAAAAGAAACATTCTCCCTCTCATTCTCTCCATGCCTCCCTCCAACTTAACCCACCCATTGAAATGGGAAATGTTGGACTAGAATTATGAAGACAATTTGATTTGTGTTGACTCTTGCATAACATGTGGAATAACTGAAAAAGTTGGTCAACTAACCTGGATAAATACCTTCTTCATGAAGGTTCTTACTTAAGGAAAATTCGAAAAACATTTTTTGTGAAATGAACGCAGGAAAATTCGAAAAATATTTTTTTAGAAGTTATTTTCCATTAAATGAACATAGCCTAAATATCGTGTTGCTTGTACTTTGAAGTGTTGTTTACTTCTGATTATAAAGATCTTATTCTATGTCTACCAACCTTAGTCCAATTTTTTATGAGGGTCAATCTACCACCAGACCTCCATACTTTAACAGAACCAATTATGGTCACTGGAAAAGGATGAGCATATACATCCCAATCAACAAAGTTGGCAACGTGAACGTTGACACCCAAATTTTTGCTAGCAAATTGAATCTGCATTTTTGTAAAGATAAATAAAATTAACAATTTTTTTTAAAAAGGAGAGGACTAATAAGACCTCAGCCCAGATCCACAACTCGAGCTCCCCGCCGGACAATATCGGACTTGAGCCCAGATCTCTTTAGATTTGTCCAATAGCCCATCGAATAAGACTCAGCAACAGAAAGGAGCTGAAAAATGGAGCCCATCCGAGGTCCAAGGCCCATGCCGAGAGAAGGCCCGGCCTCTTTCCTTCCTTACTTTTATCTCTCTCTCTCTTCCTCCGAACGAAGGCACGTGCGCGCGCAAGAGGGGGAACTGAAAACAGAGAAACGTTCTCCCAGTCCCGCTTTCCCTCTAGTTCCACGGCCGCTCCATTTCCGATCAGGCGATCACCACCACTTCCGGCTCATAATTAACGTCGCTGTTCCTCCTCATCGGCTGCCACTCGGTTCCCTCCCGTTGTTACAATTCCAGCGCTGTCCAATCGTGTTTTCGACCGTGCTCTGTTCTGACCATGAAGATGCTATTGTTATTGATTTGTTAGCGAGCGGTACTTGCCGTACAAGTAACGTCTCGACTCATTCTTGAGCAATAGTAGTTCAAGCTTTGTCCTTCTCAACTTTCAGTTAATATCAAAGACGCTGCTGCTGCTGCGGCAGATGTCCTCATTACTGTTGAGGGGCCGCATTAGAGCCCCCTGTTGCGACGACATTTTTATTGCCTTCACTGTCATGATGATGCAAAGGTGATCCCTTGTGCCCCTCATAGACTTAAGTGTGCTTGAGAACTTCCTTTTGTTATGACATGAAGAACGCACTAGATATCTGAGATACTTTCTTGCAAGCTCAGTCCATAGATTGCAATTAAGTTTTTATTTGCCATATTTTAGAGGATTATCGTTAACCAAAGTATAGGCACCGCTGCAGCTGCCTCTAAATTTTGGGTGCTAGTAGCATGAGTTATCTTAAGATGAGATTGCGTTCTGACATGTTGTTAATTTTGTAATGTGTGCTCTAATATTTTGGTATGTGCAGTCTGCCATTACTGCATGATGGATATGTGCGGAAGTCGCCATGTCCTTTGAGTTCGGATGAGTAGTCCACAGTTTGGTGAATATGTCAAATATTCGATTCTTCAATCTTCAACCTGTGGACATGCTTTTCATAAGAAGACACACCGTTCTCTTATGACCAGAATAACGTATCAATGTAAACAAAAGCAGGGCATTGACTCGCCTTGCTATCAAGTTCAGCGGATGGATGCTATCAAATTTCTAGCATGTTTATAGACGGACTAATTACTTGATGTTCCCACTTACCTAGATGTTTTGTTTCAGGTTGTAAGTTCAATCTGTGATAGTGCTCAAGAGGTAATTTTAAACATTCTATCCTTCATTACCTGCTTTGATTGCACTAAAGAGCTTTTCGAAGGAGGGCAAAAAATGTGAAGTTGTTTAAAAAGATTGGCCAAAAATAAACTACAGTGCAGATGTTGATTCTCAACCTTTGGTTTCCATGTTCACTGGTGGTGTTTGGATGGGGAAGTACTTTTGTTGGACTTGTAAGTTCTTCGATGATGATTTGCGTCAAATCTTTCTTATCTCGCTGCTCAATTTCTTTCATGTGTCTCGGACAGTGACATTGGTCGAGTGTCTCTATATGTGGGAAGTAGTCTCTGTCTGCCCCTTCCCCTAGCAAATATTTCAAAACCATGAGCGTAGAAATGCTGCATAACGTGCAACCATGTTGTTGGGAATAACGGATCCCCGAAAACCGGATTCGACACTGAATCGAACCCCTAAATCAATGCGGAAGACGAAGCCCAAGAAAACGACACGTATCACCGATCGTAAAGCACACCACGGATTCGAGCGCACTTTGCTTGCCACATTAGACACCGACGCCGATGGAGGAAGAAAATCCGGTCCAATTCGATCCAATGAAGCCTTGAAGGGAAGAAGAACAAGCCGTATGCGTTACTGTTCTTTCTTTTTCCTTTTGAGAGAGAATACGCGCGGAGAGAAAGACGTGAATTCTGATTACAACCAACGTTCTCTCTCTCTCTCTATCTTCCCTTTTATACCCCCTTCTTTCCACGGGCCTTATTCCCGTGGGCCGGGCTTTCTGGGCCCAGCATGGGCGGACGGGCCTTAAGCCCATCTAATAAAGCTTTCATGTGACATCCAGATTTTCACGTTCTAAATTCAATTGGATAAATAGGGCCGCTTTTGTTCGGTTGAAGCGAGGATTGTGAAATTGGGATGCAAGTGAAACTACATTGGTAGGAAAATACCAATTGGAATGATGAGGTGTTGAATAAATTAATGGGGTCAATGTGATTTAATTCAAGAGGAATTAAGGCTCAATTGGAAAGAAAACCTAGCAAATTCGTATGCCACTCATGCCCCCACATTTTGGCCTATCTAAATGCTTCTAGAAGGGGCAAAATTGTCTTGGAATTGTGAGTGGAGGGCGGCCCACGTGCGGATGACCTAAGAGAGAGAGAGAGTGAGAGAGAAAAGAGAAACCGGTTTTCTCTTCTTCCCTTCTCTCTCCCGTCGCTATCTCTCTCTTCCTCCATCTTCTTCTTTGGTTGTGCGACGCCATGGAAGCCAAGGAAGCTGAAGCAACAGCAGCAGCTCCGCCCATCATCGCCTCTCGTCGTCATCGTCGCACGCCCGCAAGCACCGGAGCTGCTCGCGCACCCGAGCCGCCGCCGAGCTGCCGTCCGCGTGCGTCCGCCCCTCTCCTCTCTCTGGTTCAAACAGAACCGACCAGCAGAAGTAGAAGCAGTGATCGGCGTTGCTTGAAGGAGCTACAATCGCGCCGGAGCTGCCTTCGCCGTCGTGCCGGAACGCTGCCATCGTCTGTCTCCTGCTCGCCTGCTTGAACGCCGTCCACCCTCTGTCTTCCCCTCCGTTCGCTGCTCGGGGTTCCAGATCTGGGAGGACACCGAAGTTGGGGCAGCAGCTGGCGTCGCTGGACTGGAGCTGCCGCATCGCCGCCCGCGCGACGCCGTGCGCTCCGCCGCTGCTCCGCTCAGCTCGGTCTCCCTCTCGCCCAGCTCGCTGTTCTAGAGCTGCTGTCCAACCCCTGTTCCGCCTCTGTTCAGCTCCATTTTGGCCAGCAAGCCTCGGTTTAGCCACCTCCGGCCACCATGCGCCGCCACTTCAACTCGCCGGAGCTCCGCCTCGCCCTCAGCCGCCCTTGGCCGCCTCAATCGGCCCCGGAACCGTCCCTTCCAGCAACGCACAGAGAGTGCAGAAAATGGGTATCGCAGAGGGTTTTGGCCCGTTTTGACCATTTTCCCGAGCCCGGATGCTCGGCCCGCTTTGAGGAAAGTTGATCCTCGCGTCGAGCCCGTCGTTTTGAGTGAGTTTTACTCACTAATGCCTTCTTAGTTTGCTAATTACGCTTAAAGGTTGATTAGCGTTAATTAAGTGTAATTAGGTTGTTAGATTAGAATTGATTAGTGATTATTAGTTAATTGTTTTGCATATTAGTTGTGTGGTTAGTGTAATTAGATAGAGAATTGCCTGTGGTATTTATTGGATGCTTCTAGGGATTTTTCCCGTCCCTTATCGGGTGTTAATTAAGCAAATCGAGCTTAGGTGGTATTTTTAGGAATTAAATATTAATTTTCGAAATTAATTATTTAATTATTTATTTCTCGGAAATTCAACCTGGGATGGCCAAATGGCCGGGATTTTATGCGTGATGATCGTGGCGCGAGTCCGTTTATTTAATTGAAACTTTTATATTGTCTAAATTGAATTTATTGTATTTATTTATTTAATTTTCGAAATTAATTATTTAATTATTTATTTTCCGGAAATTCAACCGGATGGCCGGTGACCGGAATTTCGTGCTGATTGTCGTGGAGCAGCCCGTTTATTTATTGGAGCTTTAATTCGGGTCGAATTGATTTAATGGTGCATTTTTGAGTTATGTTAATAAATAATGAAATTTTGGTCTTGTGATTGAGAATTGGTCGGGTATCGGTTGTTAGTATCGAAAGTGAGTTGGTAAATCACCTGAGAATGCACGTGGCCCAGTGAATTGGAATGTTACTTGGGAAAGACACGTGGCTCGGTGATTAGATATGTCACCTTGGCAAAAGGTAGCCTTAGAGAATGCACGTGGCTCGGAGACTCGGTATGTCTTCCTGGAGAATGCACGTGGCTCGGTGACATAGTATGGCATCTTGAGAGGGTCGGGTGGGACCGTAAAGCCACTAGTTCTCGAGAGGGTCGGGTGGGACCGTAAAGCCACTAGTTCTGGAGAGGGTCGGGTGGGACCGTAAAGCCACTAGTTCTCGAGAGGGTTGGGTGGGACCGTAAAGCCACTAGTTCTCGAGAGGGTCGGGTGGGACCGTAAAGCCACTAGTTACTCGAGAGGGTCGGGTGGGGCCGTAAAGCCACTAGTTCTCGAGAGGGTCGGGTGGGACCGTAAAGCCACTAGTTCTGGAGAGGGTCGGGTGGGACCGTAAAGCCACTAGTTCTTGAGAGGGTCGGGTGGGACCGTAAAGCCACTAAATCCAAGGGATTGCTTGGTGTTGGATGAATGACCTAGAAATGGTCCGACTGACTTGTAATCGACTAGGTCGATTGATCGATGATTCGATCTGAGAGTGTCTTGATGTGATTCAGTGCCTTGGTTTGATGTTGTGAATTGAATGATTGAAGGAGATGATCATGAGTGGTCTTCCTGATGTGAAATCGACTAAGTCGATTAGATCGATGCTTCGATCTGTGATGTGATTGCTTGCGTGCCTATTCGATCTGTACTAATATGCAAGTGGAATCTGAGGCTAAGGTACGTCCTCTGACTCATGTTGTGCGTAGGCGCCCTAAGGTGTATTAGTTTACTAATCGGGTCTTAGGAGGTAGAACTTGCGAGACGTTGTCTCATCTGGTTATTGAATAACCATTTCGGGACCCGGATAAGGAGCCTAAGGACCCATGGATCTGATGAGGAGATCCCTGTTGAGGAACCCGAAGAGGAGTATCTGAAGGAGAACCCCGAGGATGATCCAGAGTAGGATCCTGATGACGTTTGCTATAAAATCAATTTGAGTAGAAACCAATCGTTTTAGTATGACTTGTATATGATCATAAGGATGTGGTTTTCAGGTTCAGGTTTCTAGTCCTACTTGTATATCCCATTGTTTTATTGTCAGGGATTTTTATAATCGCTCCGCATGTGCTATTAAAAAGGAATGGGTCGGCGATATGTAGTCCTGGGGATATCGCATAATAAAATCGACCAAAAGTAAGGGATGTGCACGTGACTAAGGATCGGGGCGTGACATCCTCATTTTGTGGTATCAGAGCAATGGTTAGGTATTGGAGTGATAAGGTGCGATGACCTATGGGATAGTAGTAGGAAAGACCTTTAAATTCATGACTGGTGCATGTCTTTGATAGCTGATTGGTAGAATTGTTTGTCATGTGTGAATCGATTGCCTTTAATCGTTGTGGATTCGGAAGGCAGAGTGTTGACTCTGGCCAGCTTGAGCGTAAGAGTGCCACCGCAGTTTGGTACTAGTGTAGCAGCAGTGATTGATCCTAAGCCCGATAAGATTGTTTTGATGCAAGTGTTTCTTGGGATCTGTATGAGCCAGTAAGATCAGGATCAAGTTGTTGTTGTTGCTACCTTTGCTGAAGTCCAACCTGGAAGGATAGTCAGGGAACAGATTTTGATTTTTGAGTCAAGATTTAGCGCAAGCAGACTGGGAATTCGGTCGGGGAAAAGACTGATGTTGAGGGAAGAATATTCTATTCCACCCAATAGGAGGGGTGGCATAGGCAAGTCAGCCTTCAGATTAATGGGACATGCTGTTCTATGGAAGATGGTATGAATTAGTCTCATGTATTTTGAGGATAGGAAATTGTGGTAAGTGTCGCCAGTACAGACAATGATTTATGGTGTATTAGCATAAGAAGATGGAATCTTGACAACAGTTATTGCTGTCACTGTTGATAGAACAGTTCAGGAGAAGTGCGCCATAGAACGCACTGTGGAATTTCTGGGGTAGGTCTCTGGTATAAGAAATAGTGCATCCCAGCACTTGACAAGAGGTAGAAGATTCACCAGATAGGTGTCGAAATTGTGGAAGAAAACCTGGATGAATTTAGTATCCAGGTATGGTGAGAAGATCAGAAATGGAACTGACCTGGCATTAGACAAAAGAAGAATGTTTTGGGGAAAATTCTATCAGAGTATCGTAGCAGAGTTTTGATGAAGTTTGGGGAACTTCAGTTTACTGAAATAAGTGGAAGAAATGGGAATCACTAGTTATTGTTGTTTGAATTGATAGAACCGAAGGTACGGATGTGAAGATTGATGAATGAGGAATTCATACATATTAGTGCATCGCTTTAAGGAACGTCAGTTTTATGGAAAGAGAAATGAAAATGGTTCATTACAATCATGCATCAACCATTGTCGACTTAATTGGGTGACTTGTATAAAGAGTGTTGATGTCTTCAAGGATCGACTTGAGGACCGGTTATCTTCAGTTGAGAACCAGGAAGGAGGTTATACTGAAGACAACACTTCACACTTGATTTAGCCCTTGTGAGAATAATGTAAAGCCATTTGATATATCGAACGCTTCAGCCACTGTCATAAATTTGACAAACCGAGTGTTCAAAGAATACCTAGATCAATGGTGATCGTGTGATGTAGCGACGTTCTAGGGTGTTCATTAAGTGATGAGGATCACGAGAGCCCCTAAGAATGATCATGTGATTATAGGTAAAGGAATCTCCGTAGACCAGCCAAGATCGAATCAGTTGTTAATGAACTGAGATCGAGATAAGTGTTAGAGATCAGAAGCCGTGGGGATTGGACAGATTACTACAGAAGGTTTGTGAAAGAATTTTCAGCATCAGCATCATCGTGAGGTTGACCTCTTAAGAAAGAAGAGAGATTCATCAGCATAGACAAGTACGAGGATAGTTTCCAGAGCTTAAGTAAGAACTGACTATCGTACTTGTGCTAAACTTTTCATTTGACTCTGGAAAGCACGGAATCTTTAGTGATGTGTCTTGTAGAGGATGGGTATGCATTGATACAACATGAGCAGATTGTTGCATCACCGTTCCGCCAGTTAAGACCCAATAAGTGGAATACAAAGCGGTGTCGTAAATCAGAATTTTGGCAGAACTGTAATAGTGATATCGGGTATCACCTTGGAGGAACGAAAGAGTCATTAATGTGTTGGGCCGAGAGTCTTCTATTGTGCGTAGGCTGGCTAAAGTATAGACTTTACTTGAAAATGATTTGAAATTTGGTTTTCAAATTTGAGGTAGGCTACCTTTTGAATCTTATAGCCGCCCTCAAAATTGAACCAAATGTTCAAGTTAGAATCGGCGCCTAGTTGACAGGCAGAGATGTTCAAAGGATCTTATGAGAGGATACTAGTGAAAGGGAATCTGACTTCAAGATTTCTAAGGATGGAACATTCGGGTTCCATGAGTGATTGAGTGCACTTGATAGTACGGCACTTAGGGAAGCGATCTTGTCAGAAGTTCACTATAGTATTGTAGTTTTGATCAGATGGTGCAAGTAAGTCAGAATCTACGTCAGCTAGATTGGTAGACCGATATAAAGATAGATATCGTCAAGCAGGTTGCAAGTGTCAGAGGTGTCAGTAAGTGGAAGTTCAGTAATGCAAATCCAGAAGATTCTACCATCACTTGAGAGTCCCATGTGGGAATGGAAATATATCACAATGGAACATTGTGGCAGGCTTACTAAGGATTCGGGGGAGTACTGATACCATTTGAGGATAGTGGTCGATCGATAGATGGAGTCGGTCCACTTTGGTACAGTACGAATAGATCTTGTTTTGAGTGTGTAACATCCAGGTTTCGGGCTCTGATTTCGATTAGATAAGTTGGGCATTTCATCGACGCAATTACAGTGTTTTTCTCTGAGTTGGCCACTCATGAGATAACTAGACTAGCTGGGTGAGTTATTAAGGACCTTAAGGCAAATAGACTTGAGAACTTGACCAGGGATTGACTTCTCGACCGTGCTCATCTTTAGAGATCATTACGGCACAGTATAAAACCCGATTTGAAATCAAAGATAGATTGATTCGACTGAGATGAATGACCGATCGTGGGTGACTCCACTAAATTGGAAAATTCTCATCGACCGACACTAATTTGATGTTTCTATCGTTTTGGCGCCCTGTGTCCGTATTTGAATCTTTGAGATTTCCACGACAATCGAGAGTTACCAATGGGTCGAGTGGGTTTATTGTGGCTCGAAGAAAATCGACCACGGGTCATTTGTCCTAAAAAGCTCTGAACACTACCCAGTAGCCTAGGTCACACTAAAAGCGTGTCGGAGTGAAATTAACCGCCAATCTAAATTCGATTTCAGAAATTGAAGATTCTATCTTATCAGAGTGGGTATACCGAAGTGTGTGTGCATCAGATAATTCGCCGACATGGAGTGCCAAGGATGGATTATATTTCGAATTTAGATCAGAGATTATAAGTTTGGCAAAGTTTCAGAGAGTCCTTTATTAAGCAGTGTATATCAGATGGTACAGAATTTCAGTGGTGAGAAGAAAGTGAATAAAGATTACAGGCCAAAGTCAGTATAATAATCAGTGATTGCAGTTGCCAAGATCAGTGCCAGAGTTATATTAGATCTTGACCAGAGGTTCCCAGTTTCAGCAGATCAGTCAGATAGTTTCTTTTTAATCAGTACAGGGCAGAGTATACAGGATTTCAGTCGGTTGGGATGAGATCAGAAATCAGAAAATCGCAAGTCTAGAGTCAACTCAGAAATCAGTGTTTTCAGTTGTCAGATCAGTGTCAGAGTAAAGACTGCTCAGAACTATCAGAAATTTTGAATCGTTGAGGTTCGAAGGTTTATTAGGGAGTCGAGAAAAAGAGATCAGATGTGGATGACATAGTGTCTTATGTGAGAAGCTCAATTCAGTTGTTGGTTCAGAAAGAGCAGAGTTTGTATACCAAGATGATCTCCTTAGTCAAAATGGTCAGACAACACCGCGAGACCGAAGGATTAGCATGGAATAGTGAGACTCAATGAGACGACAATACCCCCACCTTTTGTATAAAGATTGGTAAAGGATTAAATTTCGAGGACGAAATTTTTACAAGAGGGGAAGAGTTGTGACATCCAGATTTTCACGTTCTAAATTCAATTGGATAAATAGGCCGCTTTTGTTCGGTTGAAGCCAAGGATTGTGAAATTGGGATGCAAGTGGGGCTACATTGGTAAGGAAAAATACCAATTGGAATGATGAGGTGTTGAATAAATTAATGGGGGTCAATGTGATTTAATTCAAGAGGAATTAAGGCTCAATTGGAAAGAAAACCTAGCAAATTCGTATGCCACTCATGCCCCCACATTTTGGCCTATCTAAATGCTTCTAGAAGGGGCAAAATTGTCTTGGAATTGTGAGTGGAGGGCGGCCCACGTGCGGATGACCTAAGAGAGAGAGAGAGTGAGAGAGAAAAAGAGAAACCGGTTTTCTCTTCTTCCCTTCTCTCTCCCGTCGCTATCTCTCTCTTCCTCCATCTTCTTCTTTGGTTGTGCGACGCCATGGAAGCCAAGGAAGCCGAAGCAACGAGCGCGGCTCCGCCCATCATCGCCTCTCGTCGTCATCGTCGCACGCCCGCAAGCACCGGAGCCGCTCGCGCACCCGAGCCGCCGCCGAGCCGCCGTCCGCGTGCGTCCGCCCCTCTCCTCTCTCTGGTTCAAACAAACCGACCAGCCAGAAGTAGAAGCGTGTGATCGGCGTTGCTTGAAGGAGCTACAATCGCGCGGAGCCGCCTTCGCCGTCGTGCCGAACGCCGCCATCGTCTCGTCTCCCGCTCGCCGCTTGAACGCCGTCCACCCTCTGTCTTCCCCTCCGTTCGCCGCTCGGGGTTCCCGGATTCGGGAGGACACCGGAGTTGGGGGCAAGCGGCGCGCGTCGCCGGGCCGGAGCCGCGCATCGCCGCCCGCGCGACGCCGTGCGCTCCGCCGCTCCGCTCGGCTCGGTCTCCCTCTCGCCCGGCTCGGCATTCTAGAGCCGCCGTCCAACCCCTGTTCCGCCTCTCGTTCGGCTCCATTTTGGCCGGCAAGCCTCGGTTTAGCCACCTCCCGCCACCATGCGCCGCCACTTCAACTCGCCGGAGCTCCGCCTCGCCCTCGGCCGCCCTTGGCCGCCTCAATCGGCCCCTAACCGTCCCTTCCAAAGAACGCACGAGAGTGCGAAAATGGGTATCGCAGAGGGTTTTGGCCCGTTTTGACCATTTTCCCGAGCCGGATGCTCGGCCCGCTTTGAGGAAAGTTGATCCTCGCGTCGAGCCGGTCGTTTTGAGTGAGTTTTACTCACTAATGCCTTCTTAGTTTGCTAATTACGCTTAAAGGTTGATTAGCGTTAATTAAGTGTAATTAGGTTGTTAGATTAGAATTGATTAGTGATTATTAGTTAATTGTTTTGCATATTAGTTGTGTGGTTAGTGTAATTAGATAGAGAATTGCCTGTGGTATTTATTGGATGCTTCTAGGGATTTTTCCGTCCCTTATCGGGTGTTAATTAAGCAAATCGAGCTTAGGTGGTATTTTTAGGAATTAAATATTAATTTTCGAAATTAATTATTTAATTATTTATTTCTCGGAAATTCAACCTGGGATGGCCGGTGGAGGGATTTTATGCTGATGATCATGCGCGGATCCGTTTATTTAATTGAGCTTTATATTGTGCTAAATTGAATTTATTGTATTTATTTATTTAATTTTCGAAATTAATTATTTAATTATTTATTTTCCGGAAATTCAACCGGGATGGCCGGTGACCGGAATTTCGTGCTGATTGTCGTGGAGCAGCCCGTTTATTTATTGGAGCTTTAATTCGGGTCGAATTGATTTAATGGTGCATTTTTGAGTTATGTTAATAAATAATGAAATTTTGGTCTTGTGATTGAGAATTGGTCGGGTATCGGTTGTTAGTATCGAAAGTGAGTTGGTAAATCACCTGGAGAATGCACGTGGCCCAGTGAATTGGAATGTTACTTGGGAAAGACACGTGGCTCGGTGATTAGATATGTCACCTTGGCAAAAAGGTAGCCTTAGAGAATGCACGTGGCTCGGAGACTCGGTATGTCTTCCTGGAGAATGCACGTGGCTCGGTGACATAGTATGGCATCTTGAGAGGGTCGGGTGGGACCGTAAAGCCACTAGTTCTCGAGAGGGTTGGGTGGGACCGTAAAGCCACTAGTTCTGGAGAGGGTCGGGTGGGACCGTAAAGCCACTAGTTCTCGAGAGGGTTGGGTGGGACCGTAAAGCCACTAGTTCTCGAGAGGGTCGGGTGGGACCGTAAAGCCACTAGTTCTGGAGAGAGTCGGGTGGGACCGTAAAGCCACTAGTTCTCGAGAGGGTCGGGTGGGACCGTAAAGCCACTAAATCCAAGGGATTGCTTGGTGTTGGATGAATGACCTAGAAATGGTTCGACTGACTTGTAATCGACTAGGTCGATTGATCGATGATTCGATCTGAGAGTGTCTTGATGTGATTCAGTGCCTTGGTTTGATGTTGTGAATTGAATGATTGAAGGGAGATGATCATGAGTGGTCTTCCTGATGTGAAATCGACTAAGTCGATTAGATCGATGCTTCGATCTGTGATGTGATTGCTTGCGTGCCTATTCGATCTGTACTAATATGCAGGTGGAATCTGAGGCTAAGGTACGTCCTCTGACTCATGTTGTGCGTAGGCAGCCCTAAGGTGTATTAGTTTACTAATCGGGTCTTAGGAGGTAGAACTTGCTGAGACGTTGTCTCAGTGGTTATTGAATAACCATTTCGGGACCCGGATAAGGAGCCTAAGGACCCATGGATCTGATGAGGAGATCCCTGTTGAGGAACCCGAAGAGGAGTATCGAAGGAGAACCCCGAGGATGATCCAGTAGGATCCCGATGACGTTTGCTATAAAATCAATTTGAGTAGAAACCAATCGTTTTAGTATGACTTGTATATGATCATAAGGATGTGGTTTTCAGGTTCAGGTTTCTAGTCCTACTTGTATATCCCATTGTTTTATTGTCTGGGGATTTTTATAACTGCTTCCGCATGTGCTATTAAAAAGGAATGGGTCGGCGATATGTAGTCCTGGGGATATCGCATAATAAAATCGACCAAAAGTAAGGGATGTGCACGTGACTAAGGATCGGGGCGTGACATTTCATCTCCCACTCGCACATGGTGGGCCGAACAGGATTCTCTTTACCTCTCTTCAACATTCATACCGGTGAATAATCCGTGCGACCAGATACTTTGAGAGCTCGTTGCTATACATCTGTTAGGAATATATAGCGGCTCATAATGGGCGTCACACTCCGAGTAGATTTAGTATGCGTACCTAGATCGATCGATCACATTAATATCTCTCTTGATCTCTTTTACACAATGATATATATTGTATTCACAATTATAATTATCACAAAGACAGTCATAATTGGTCGACCAGTGAATACAAAACTACAATGTGATTCTCCAAAATCGATCTTCCTCTTTCCTTCAAACTCTCAATTTCGGTTCGGCTTGCTTTTCTAGAAATGTCCCATTAGATCGAATCTAACTCATGACCATTGGCAACATCCTAAGATAGCAAACACTAAATAGAAATCTTGAGAATAAGTAAGAGTCATGAGGGGACTTAAATTGAGGAACTCTTTTCCTCAAGAGTCTCACACGTCATAAAAGTTGAGATCAAACTTTTTGCCACTCTTATTGGTCGTCTCATGCATACGTAGTATGAAATACGTATTACGGTATTAACTCCTTCCCCATGGAGCGTATGTCTACATTTTTCAATACCGTACGGATGATAGTTCGGACATACCCAATGTCTAACTTGAGTTCACCTATCTACTCATTCATCGAACTCACATCCTGGCATCTTAGACGATAAAGTAAAATATGTGGGGTATTTTACTTTCGGACATCATAAGTATTATGTCCTCATCTTAACACTTAGTTAAGGCGACATGTGTATTTTAAGCCCGAGCTCTCGATTATCACCTAGATAATAAGCTTAAATACGCCTCTCATCTCTATTTATCACACAAGAAATAGAGGCGATTACCCGTGTGAGTGGGCTAATCTCATATCTCGTCCGACATACTTCCTTAACTTAAAATAATGCACCGAGCATTAGGATGCATAAAAATCACACAAAGATTCATAGGCATTAATCAATGAAAAACAAAATTTCATAAATGTGAACAACTCGGGAAATTACAATTCAAGTACATCGACTCTACGCAATCCTAGAGATTTTACATGACCACAAAACACATCTCTAGGTATTGGCTTTGTCATTGGATCTCGCTACCATTCTATGCGTAGATATGTACTTGCAAGTTCACATCCTTTCGTGCAACCATATCTTTTACAAAGTTATACTTGGTATCTATATGTTTGGTCTTGCCATGATACTTTGGATCTTTGGTGTACGCTATAGCTACTTGGCTATCACAATTAACCAATAATTGATTTGCAGCTTTCTCAATAACACCTAAATGATCCAAGAATCTCTTAAGCCAAACTCCTTCTTGTACTGCTGATAATGCCACGAACTCGGCTTCCATCGTGGATAAGGCTATGCACGTTTGCTTCTTACTACTCCATGATATGGCGCCATTGCTCGCAAAGAAAGCAAATCCCGAGGTAGATTTTCTTTCATCTAAATCTCCTCCCCAATCGGCATCGAATAGCCTTCAAGTCGCAGATCCTTTCCTTGGTAATTCAACTCGTAATCGCCAGCTCCCTTCGATACCTCGGTATTCTCTTAACGGCCTTCCAATGTCTTTGGACCTGGATTGGATTGGTATCTACTCACCATTCCAACTGCAAAACATATGTCGGGTCTTGTACACATCATAGCGTACATCAAGCTCCCAACAACACTTGCATAAGGAACATGCTTCATTTGTTCCTTCTCTTGTGGAGTCCCTGGACACAGTCTATGGCTCAATCCTTCACCTTTCGCAATAGGAGTGTCTATGGGTTTACAATATTGCATACGAAATCGTTCAAGAACTTTGTTTATATAAGTTTCTTGCGAAAGAGACAACGATCTCTTCAAACGATCTCTTGAAATCTTAACTCCAAGAATGTATGCAGCCTCACCCATATCCTTCATCTCAAAGTTGGAAGACAACCAACTCTTGACAGTCTTAACAAACTCCATATTGCTTCCGGCAATTAGTATATCATCAACATATAATGATATGATCACAAATTGATCCTTGGATCTTTTGATATACACACAATGATCCTCATCAATCATTGTAAAATCATATGCCATTATGGCATTATGAAAACGTATATACCATTGTCTTGATGATCGCTTGAGGCCATATATCGATCTCAAAAGTCGACATACCTTTTCTTCTTGGCCTTTCACTATGAAACCAAAGAGGTTGTTCCATATATATTTCTTCCTCTAATTCTCCATTGAGGAAAGCGTCTTTACATCCATTTGATGTAACTCAAGATCCATACTAGCCACTATTGCCGAATGATGCGAATTGAGGTAAATCTGACTACAGGAGAAAACGTATCTTCATAATATATTCCTTCCTGTTGATTATACCCCTTCGCTACAAGGCGAGCCTTATGCCTTTCTATTGAGCCATCAGCCTTTCGCTTTATTTTAAGAACCCATTTGTTCCCAATAGCTCTGCGTCCTTTTGGAAGATCAACCAGTTCCCAGACTTGGTTTGATTTCATTGACTCAATTTCCTCTTCCATTGCATTAATCCATTTTTCCTTGCTAGGGCAATTCAGAGCCTCATTAATGTTTCTAGGCTCATCCTCATCTTGTGGAGCAACCATAAAAGTTTCCCCTTCAATGCCAAAACGTCGACGGGGAATACTTTGGCGACTTGTTCGCCGTATGGGAGATTGCACACTTTGCACATCATTTCCCATCATGCTCCCACTTGGATTAGGTAATGATGATGTCGTTACATCGGTGGTTTGCAATTGAGAATGAGTTGAATTCAATTCATCACTTCTCATATTACTCCCACTTGGACGAACTCCACTAACATCATTATCTTGATCAAAGGTCTCAAATAGGGAACAATCTTCCCCTATTTCGCCCTTCTTAGGAAATTCATCCTCTAAGAATGTGACATCTCGTGATTCAAACTCGCTTATACTCCCACTTTCCCCGCTCACCTATGAACACATACCATTTTGAGTGTTCTCGAGTACCTTATGAAAATACTCTTCTTTCCTCTAGGACCCAATTTCCCAAACTTGTGAGAGGACTAATGTGTATAGGCAGCACAACCCCATGGCTTAAGAAAACTTAAGTCCAGTTGTCTACACCCCATAACTCATATGGAGTGGAAGTAACGATTTGGAAGGCACCCGGTTAAGTATATAGGCGCGATTAACAACGCATCACTCCAAAAAGTGATAGGTAAGTTAGCATGCGCCATCATGGACCTAACCATTTCCGGTAGGGTTACGTTTCTTCTCTCTCGCAACACCATTTTGTTGAGGAGTATATGGAATAGACAACTGTCTTTCTATTCCTTTTTCATCACATAATTTTCTGAACTCATCGATAAATATTCTCGACCTCGATCGGATCTCAATGCTTTTATTTTCTGTCTAATTGATTTTCCACCGGTTCATGAACCGTTTGAAACAACTTATCGCTTCGATTTATGAGAAATCAAATAGACATATCCGTATCGAGTATAATCATCAATAAAAGTGATGAAATAAATGCACCCCGTGCCTTCCTCTCACATTCATTGGACCACAGACATCAGTATGGATTAAATGCAAAGGAAATTCAGCTCTTTTTCCCTTTCCAAATGGTTTCCTTGTTATTTTCCCTTCTAGGCAATACTTACATATGGGCAAATCGACTTTTTCAATGTTGCCTAACAAGCCCTCTTTGGCTAGTCTATTCATGCGCTGTTGGCCAATGTGACCAAGTCTAGCATGCCACACATTCACATCATTATCATAGATATTAGGAGACGTGATAAGGGAATAACAAACATTTGTGTTAACATAATCAACATCCAATACAATGAAACCATCTAGGAAATAACCACAACCATAGTAATTTGTATCTAAAAACAAATTCACACCTCTACTAAAGAAGTTCAAATTGAAACCTAATTTAACCAACACTAATACGGACACTAAATTCCGACGAATCTCCTGGAGCATACAACACATCATGCAGAACAAAGTGCGTCCACCACGCATATTCGGTTGGCATGTGCCAATTCCTTTCACTTCACTCTGGAGTTGTTTCCCACATAGATCCACTTAGTTCCGGTAGGTACTCGTCGAATTCCACGAAGGATCCTCTATCCTTCGCTACATGGTCCGTCGCTCCCGAATCCACACCACAAAGGATTAGACTCGGTTAAGAACACGAACTCGACACAAAAGTAAAGTTCAAAAACACAAGGGGTGTTTACCTTCTTTGGCTCACGACAGTCGCGAGCATAGTGACCCTTCTAGTCACAGTTGAAGCATTTCACCCTTGCCAGCTTTTTCATGCGAGGACGCTTTCCTCTTCCATGTTGGTTAAATTTGGGTTTCTTCCCTGAAGGACCTGCTTCTTCCTTGCCTTTCCCTTTATCAAACCAGTTAGGGCGCTTGCGCTTGGAACTCGAAGCTCCATGTGAGCTAGAACTAGAATGATAAAGTTCAAGATCCGGCTTAGTCGCCAAGAGGCGGTCCTCTTCCACTCAAGATGGCGCATAGCATCCTCAAAAGTTTTGATATTCTCATTATGGGTCGTGCACCTTCATATGCTCCCAACTCGAGGCAAGGATCGAATTACGCTTGCACTGCTGCTCATCTGTGAGGACATGGCCAAGATCTTTCAAATTCGGTTATCATGTTTGACATCTTTCTAAGATATTGCTTCATGGTCGACCATGAGGCTTCTTATAGAGTCAAACCTAATAGTGAGTCATGTCTCGCCCGTCACCGAAGTATGACCAAATCTAGCTACCAATGCCTCCCACAGTTCCTTGGCATTGTCAAAACGCCTAAACTCTCGCATGACGTCATTTTCCATGCTTTGCTCGAACGTGATGCGAGCCGAGAGTTCTTTCGTTTCCACGCAGCAAAAGCTTCCTTATCTCTTTTGTCAGGCCGTGCGGTATTTCCATCTTCGAGTTCTTCCATGGTCGGGATAAGAGCCTCAAGTGCTTCTTGCTCTTCCAAAGACATACTTTTGGATTTTCATTTGCCATATCTCATAGTTGTCACCATTGAGCTTTTCACCTTTGTTCAAATCGGCAACTATGCTCTTTGTGGTCAAGCCATTGATCCAACACATCGAGACATATGCACGAATTATTAATGCCTATCATTTATGCATCCCTATTTGCATAGACCCACCATATTAATGAATAATTTTAAGAAAGGCTTCAGAATCAAAATGTCATTATGTTTCCAATCATCCTCCAAAAATCCTAACTTAAAACTATCATCAATATGATTGTCATATGCAAAATCAATTTTATGAAGCTACAAAAACTTCTAAAACTACCCACAGCTAATTACCCACAAAGAACCAAAGAATTACAAATAGCAACAGATAATTGAATATTCAATAACACAACAATGCTTTCAACAAATACAATCAATACATTGGTTGTTACATCAACAATTATCAGGTAGTCAATATTACATTTAACAAATAAACAAGAAATACAACTAACACCAAGTCAAGACACACGAACTGGGAAAGATCCTTTTTGTTCAATTTCTTGATCTTTTCCCTTGTCATAATACAATAATATTCATTTACAAAATCTATAATAATTTTCTTATATGAAGCAACTCCGTTGACATCCCATATGCAATTCAACACATCTTGCCATTCAGGTGGAAGAGTGTTTATGAAAAATCGCACCATCTCCGACTGTGACATAGGACGACCATTCCATATGACCTTTTGTATCATCCCGTTGACTTCAAGGACGTGATCAATTAAGTCACCTCTCCCCAACGATGATCGCCGCCTCGCCTATCAACTTATACAAACTTTTCCTTTTGATCATCGGTAATTGCGCGAATAGGTGTGCGCAACTCCGAGGGGAGGCATTTTTGCAACAAATGCGAAATGTTCCTACAACAAATGCAGAATAAATAAGGGATCACATATAATCCACATAGACTTAATTGAAAAAGAAACACATTCTTTCCCCTTTTTTTTTTTTTGGGTCAACGGTCAACGGTCAACGGTCGGTCAACGGGTCAACGGTTGCCGGTCGCCGGACGTCGGACCGGTCGGACCGGACAGACCGGTCGGACCGGTCGAGCCGGTCGGGCCGGTTCGCGCGGACCACCCGCACGTGCCGCGCGCGTGCGCTGGCCGACGTCACGCGACGTCGCCCGGCACGTGCCGCACGCGTGCCGGGTCCGCGGTCGCCGGTGGGGTCGGGTCGCCGGTCGGGTCGCCGCTGCCGGTGACCGGCCGGCCAACCGTCGCCGTGCCGACGTCATCGATGACGTCACCCGAGCGATTATTGACCGTTGGGTGACGTCATGCCGCGCGGCGCGTCGGTCCCGCGGACCGCGCGCGTGCGGTTCGTCGCCGGCGGCGAGCGCGCGCGCGCCGGTTCGGCACCGGCGCGTGTGCCACACGCGCCTAGCGAGCCGCGCCTCCGGCGCGTCGCGCCCACGCGCGCGCCTTCCGGCGGCGCCTGTGGGCGCGTGCGGCGTCGCCCGGCTCTCGACATACCGCCAAACTCATCTCGACGCCCCCTTTCTCCCTGTGCCATCAGATTTTGATTTTGACATACGAAAACATGTAAAAATGGCCAAGAGCGCTCGGGTGTCGGGATTTGTCGCCCGATCCGTACGGCCGAAAGCAATTTTGCGAAAATCAATCAAAAACATCATAAACAGATCGGGAAAATGTGAACTAGGGCTCTGATACCAATGTTGGGAATAACGGATCCCCGAAAACCGGATTCGACACTGAATCGAACCCCTAAATCAATGCGGAAGACGAAGCCCAAGAAAACGACACGTATCACCGATCGTAAAGCACACCACGGATTCGAGCGTACCTTGTTTGCCACAGATTAGACACCGACGCCGATGGAGGAAGAAAATCCGGTCCAATTCGATCCAATGAAGCCTTGAAGGGAAGAAGAACAAGCCGTATGCGTTACTGTTCTTTCTTTTTCCTTTTGAGAGAGAATACGCGCGGGAGAGAAGACGTGAATTCGATTACAACCAACGTTCTCTCTCTCTCTCTCTCTCTTCCCTTTTTTTATACCCCCTTCTTTCCACGGGCCTTATTCCCGTGGGCCGGGCTTTCGGGCCCGGCAAAGATGGGCGGACGGGCCTTAAGCCCATCTAATAAAGCTTTCACATGTGAAAGAAGAAAAGTTCGTTAATTGCATTTTACAGATTCTCAAAAGTGTTGGGTGTTGTATCCTGCACTTGAAGACGATATGATCAGGAGGACCTGACATCTTACTTTATTTTTATTTTTTTTACAGACATCCAAAAAGCAGAATCGCTGCAATGGATGTGGCATTTGCAGGTATGGCCACCATTGGCAGTGATACGCAATCGTGTCAAAGCGATTACAAAAACGTCATGCTTCAAAAGTACCCAAAATTTTTTCACAAATAATAGCTAGATGATTAGATATAGTATGAATCTACGACCCAAACTAATAGTTTGAGAATGTTAGATAAAATTCCTAGATGCATCCCATTTTCCGTCAATCATCACCCTTGGAGAAGATTATTGGTTTCCCTTTAGGTATTTATATTTCAATTTATACAGAGTTCCCCGCTTCTGGATGTTGCTTTCATCATTTCTTTGTCGTTGATGATGTTGCACGTTTGATACATGTCCAACTGTATTTTCTTTCTCAGAATTGTGGGGCGAGAGAACGTGGTAAGCTTCAGTTATTCGGTGCTTAGGCCAGCATAAATAGTGATGGAAAGAACTGAAGTTAATCTCCTTCACTTATTGTCATGCTGTACAGGTTGCTGCTATTCAATCTTGCTTAAAAACAGCCATTGCATGGAATGAGTGACGCATCCTCCTTTTTGCTTTGAGGTAAAGCTCTGTGATTGAACGGTTATTGTGCGTGCATTGCAGAGTGTATAAACTGAAGGCGGCGGAAATGGCAATGTGCAGTTTCTATTTGATTCAAGAAATGACGTGACAGTCTTGCCTTGCTAACACAAATTCGTAAGATAATATTCGCCGGTGAGACTTGTTTGTTGAAAGGTGTTTGCTGTTCTACAGGTTTGGATCCATTGCGGGAAAACATCACCAGTTCCGTGATGTTTTTTTCTTCCGTCTGTGTGTGTGTGTGTTACGAAAGGAAGACCCGATGACAAAAATACGATGAAACTGTTGAGGGTATCAGAAGTTCCTTCTAAGATCTAGTACATGTGTTCTTGTTTACGCCATGACTCAAAGCACATTTAGCCGACCAATTGCATGAAGGGCGTACAAGTTATTATTATTTATTATTGTTTTCACTGTTATTATATTATTGCCATGAAATGGTGCACTCTTTTAGTGAGGTCCGTTCTTGATTTCTTCTGATCATATCTCTGTTTAGTGAACTAAGTATCGGTGATGTCCATGTTTGTGTCGCACCACATTTAAGAGTGGCTTGAGATAAAATAAAATATATATATATATATATATAAAGAAAATTTTAGACCTCCCTTTTATCACAGATAGCCAACAACTCATGTTATTACCAGGTCATTGAATCTGAATTACAATATGGGTTCATCATCCATTTTCTCACCTCTAGTGATTAGCATATATTATGCATTTTTTTTATGACATCCGCGTGGTTTATTATGCTAGCATGTCCGGTCTTTGATTGAGGCGGTGAATTGCTTGTTGATTCGGTGATCTACTTAGTTTAGTAATGAACCTGTTTTGATATTAATCAAATTGAGTAGGGTAAGGTGGTTGTTCGAAATCCTGCGATAAGAATATGAAGTGTAAATTGAAAATTGAGGCACAATCCAAATAGTTACAAACGCGTCAAGGTGTCCATATCGTAAATTTGGCGAATAACTCCACTTGAATACGAGTTCATGTGTTTAATGAATGGATCGGATGCTTTTGGTTGCTCTTGATGCATCCAACAATTGAATAAAAAATAGAAGGCAAAGAACTGTCTTAGAAGGAAAGATATAATACAAGCCCGAACTCACAAGAGCAAACACGTAGGACCAGCAAAATGGCACAAGTTACTATTTAAGATAATTCGGTGAGAGTAGCTTTCTCAAAGAAAGCTATGCCTCTTTACACAATATGGTGCGGACCTAAAAACTAGCATATGAGCCAAAATTGAAGCAAGTTATATGTGCTGTTGGATCCGAGGAGGTTCCAATTTTAAAACATATCTAAAAGCCAAAACGATTTAGAAAATTTTGGATAACTATCGATGCAAAGGGCATTTTTGAACTCAAGATGCTAAAAGCTCTTCTTGAAAGATTGCATCTTAAAGAGATAGATTTGCAAGGGATTGATCGTCCTCCTTGTAAATATTTTTGTTAATCAATAATTTTTACAATAATTTACCCTTTAACATACATAGTGATTAAGCAATTCTTGTTATTTGATCTTTTAGTTATAGATGCCTTTTTCCCATTCTAGTGAATTTGAATTTATTTTTAAAATATCTTATTTAGTTATATTAAGGTGGCTATATTTATTTAATTTTGAAAAATTCTCATCATTAAATATGATTATCGATATTTATTATTTTGATTATTAGAATTTTAGTTAATTTATTTATCTTCCATTTTCTATATTTTTCAGTCTTTTAGAAAAAGAGGCTTCCTTAGAAAAAGAATGAGATAAAATATGTACTTTTACCCCTGAAAATTCACAAGCATGTGCATGCTAATAACAATATAATGAAGAGTTAATTGCTTGAACAAAATAAAAGTTCAGACGTTATTGTATAACAAGTGAAAAATCGGAGGCAAATTTGTATTACCCCAAAATTCAGAGAAGTTGTGCGTAATTTACCCCCATATAGTGGAAGGGGTTGAACCATCTTTATTTACACAAGTGGGCTTTCAACTAAACTCAATCGGTGTTCATCGAAATCCCTTAGCCTTCACTAGTGTCGAGCACCGTTGATGCCTTGCCTTAGTTTACCAATATTTGAGACTGTCTTGCGATGGCTTTGGTAACAAATCGAGAGAACCTAAAAAGAAAAGTTTAAAGAAGGGAAAAAGAAATGGAAAACTTCTCATGGTGGAGGTCATCATGCTCGCCGGCCACAATTGTACAACATTGTTAGATTTTCCATGGGAAACTTGACTTCAAGATCAGAGCTAACATTCTTAATTCTCCACCAAATTCTAGAATATCTTTCTCTTTGTTTAGTTTCTAACAAAATACTTTGCATCACGTATTGTTGACACCTATTCTTAAACAAAGAAAAAACCCAAAAAAAAAAAAAACAACAACAACAAAATTAATTAATTAATTAATTAATTAAAAAAGAGCTTACTCGGGTCGGGTAGGGCCGGATCTGGCTTTGGCCCGGCCCGCTCCTCTTCCTTTCTTTTTCCCCGCGTGGGCCTGGGCCCGACCTTTTCTACCTCGCGAGGGCCACCAGCCCGGCCCACCACGGCTGGTCGTCCCCCTCCAGCCTGTCTCCACGCGCAGACCTGCAAGAAAAAAGAACGCAGTAGCAGAAAGGGGAAGGGGGCAGAAGAGAGGACAGAGGGGCAAGGCAGAGAGAAATCGAGAGTGGAAAGCAAGAGGGAAGCTTGGCCGTGCTCGAGACCCGGCTTCCCGACGTCCATATTTCTGGTAAGTCTTTTTCTTTTTTCTTTTTTTGTTTCCAGAGTTTAGTACCCCTTTGACCCGAGGATCTCGTTCCCGCGCTCGATCCGTCTCGGGTCCGCCCTGCTGGCCGCCGCCGCCGTCGAGCCGAGTAGGGCCCGCCAGCCAAGCGCACCGGCGCGCTCCATGTTACCCTGTTCTTGATCTCGCCGGATCGGGGGCTCGCCGTTCTTCCGTCCGCTCGTGTCCCGACCTCGGCGGTGCTGCGCGTCGTTGCCTCTGGACCCTGCTTGTTTGTCTATGTTTATCTCAGTCGCGTTTTGAGGTCCCATCGAGTTATCGTTTGCCTCCGGCCCGGTCGGTGTTGTTCGATGAAGTGTCTTTGTGATACCCATGCAAGTCACGTTCGTCTCCCTGAAATCGTAGATCCCTTCGTTCATATTCTGTTCGTCACGGTCGCTTGCGCGTACGTGGTGTGTTTTGTGTCCTCCGTTCCGGCGATGGACGGTGGCGGATCGCGACTCTCGCAGGGAGTGAGGGCGGACGGCGGTGTGAAGGAGGCGCTCGGGAGAGACGAAGGGGCCGGCGGCGGCAAATCTCGGTCGAAGGTGTTGGTGCGGTGAAGGGGGTCTTCGGTAAGAAGGAGCATCGGGCGTGCAGAGAACGCACGAAGAAGAAGAAGACCGAAAGGCGAAAGAAAAATAAAAGGAAAAGAAAAGAAAAGAAATAATAAAAAGAGAGAGAAAAAGAGAGAAAGTGGCCTCGGGAAGAGGAGTCGCTGAAAAGAGGGGAGGGGAGTGCAGTGAATAGGACAAAACAGAAAAAAAAATCAATTTAAAAAAAAATAAATCAAAAAATTAGAAAAAATAGTATAAGTTCAAAAACATTTCCGAAAATTCAACAACTTTCTGAAAGCTTTAAAAATTCAAATTTTTTTAGAAAATATTGAAAATTCGAGTTTTTTTAACAAATAAAAAATTAGAAAAATTAAAAATTAAAAAAATAATTGAAAAATGTCAGGAAATTCAAAATTTCTTTTGAAAATTTTTACAAAAAGACTTTGTGAGCCATTTTCTCAAAACATGGAAGTTTCTTAACTCTAAAGTTGTGCTAAGAAATTGAGTAAACCTTTAGGGCTCTACCTTAGGGTTTCTTTTGTTCTCAAAGATAATTGCTCTTGTTTGCATGCTTTTGCTGTTTTGATCCATTTAGTCTAGTTAAGATTAGTATTTATCTTTTCCTTAATGTTAAATATTTGCTCTTCCATGCAATTTATTTAAACGTTTTCATTGGTTGCTAACTGTTATTTTAATTATTGCGTAGCCACATAATCACCTCATGTGTTATTAAATATGCCTAAAATTAATCCAAATTGCCCAACTAAAATGAACAAAATTAGGTACCGAAATGATACTAATTGATCAATTAGTGTAATCATGTCCCCGACCCTAGATGATCTGGTTGCGTAGGAAGTGAGGTACACTTTCAATACCTCACTTGGTTTCTAGCCGACCCCAATAGGCTAGTGGCGACTCCTTTTTGCAAAATTCTTAAAAATACCCCAATGTCACACGAGGTATAGGCTTGGGAGAGTCCACACTTAAGGATGGGCAATACCTCTAAACCTGTTCTCTCCCCCTGAGAGGTAGGTCGCGACACATATTCTTTGTTCATTATTAGGACCATAACTTTAGTTTATGTACCACACCGGCAATCGCATGTCGAAATTCCCCTTCTCCCACAAAATCTGAATTTGACTCATATACTCGTGCATTATTTTGCAAACTCTTGGTTTCAAATGGCCAAACAGACTTGACTTTCAGCATCTTGCCTTTTCTAACATGTATATTTATAAAACCCCTATCTAAGCATGGTAATTGAGTTGTGCTGGTCCACACAAACCGGCCCTCTTAGTCTTGGGTTCGAGCTTGGCACGGGGGTTCTGGCCTAATGAATTGTAATCGGAACAAGAGTGATAAGATCTAAGTGACAAACATTCTAGAAATTTAACTTTGAAAAGAAACTCTTTGTAGTACGGAAGAAGTCAGGGAATCTTTTGACTCAAAAACTTGCCGCCAACATAAATAATAAAAAAAAAAAAAAAAACACGCTAAAAAGCATTGGTAGGACTTATTTTCCACATTAGGATGACCCACCCATCATCTCCTTGTTTGCGTTTTTGCTTTATTTCCTTTTCATTACAGGTGAGAAGTAACCCTTGTGGTAAAATTAACAAACGGGGAAGCTAATAAGGATTTAGTATTTAAGTCAGTGAAAAATCACCAAAAAAATAAATGAGGAATATTAAATGATTCAAAGATTTAAGTGATTCGGTCTGAATGTTGACACCTATATCTACGGGGAGAACAAGTAATAAAAATTTGCTATAATTGGATAATTGGAATTATAATTGCTCAATATGCTCGAGTGTTTCCCATGTCTAAATTAAACTTGAACCCAAGGTTTTAACAATCTGGATGTAAAAAACTCACAACACAAATTACACGCTTTGCCTGCAAACAAATAGGAGCTCTCTTTGAAATGGCTGAAAATCAGGGACCACGTCCATTCTTGATTTCCTTTCTTCATGGCACACCTTTCCAGGAAGTCATGGGGCAGCCATCAAATCCTCCATTTTGACGTAAAAGTGTGTGTGTGCCCTTTCTTTGGTTTGGCCAATCTGCAGTACTTTTAAAGTCCAACTATTTGTTTGGGTTAAACTTGCATTTTGGGTCGGGTTTTGCCGTGTAAAAAGGTGTATTTTGATCAATGGAAATGCATATGCTTTTGAAGGTCTTCATTTCTTCTTTAATTCAATTTGGAAGAGATTTTGCTTGCAGCTTGTTAGGACATAGAACCCACTCATAATGGAAAAGCATATGGCGATTATGTTCCTATTTTTCTATGCCCAACTCCCATTATGGACGAGTCCAACGATGCAAACCAACAAGATAGATCGGCTTGCTTTAATTTACTTCAGACACAGTGTGGATGAGGATCCGCTTGGAGCTTTGAGCTCGTGGAATGACTCTTTTCATCATTGTCAGTGGCAAGGTGTGATATGTGGTGGACGGCATCCCGAAAGAGTCGTGTCCCTCAACCTGATGTCGAAAGGCTTGGGGGGTTTTCTATCGCCTCATGTCGGAAACCTCTCTTTCTTGAGAAGCCTCGTTCTACAGAATAACAGCTTTCGCGGTGAAATTCCACAAAGCATTGGCCATTTGTTTCGCCTTCGTCATCTCGTCCTTAGTAACAACTCTTTCAGCGGACAAATGCCCACGAATCTTTCTTAGTGCTCAAACCTTGAGATTTTAAATCTCATCGATAACCAACTTGTGGGCAAAATTCCTGATGAGCTTGGCTCTTTGTCAAAGCTTCAAGCTTTAGGTTTGGCTATAAACAGTCTTGTAGGTTCTATTCCTCATTCTATTGGAAATCTCTCCCAACTTTATGAGCTTTCACTTGCGAAAAATGGGTTGCAAGGGGAGATTCCCAAGACATTGTCCAAGCTTCATGGTTTGAGTTTTGTTCTATTGGCATATAACCAACTCACCAACGAGATCCCTCAAGCAATCTTCAACATGTCTCGCATTTTCTATTTATGCGTCAATAACAATCAATTGAGAGGGAGCATTCCCCCTTACATTGGCGATACTCTTCCTTTTCTCTTTTATCTTGATTTTCATAGTAATTTGTTTACTGGGGTTATGCCTCCGTCCTTATCGAATGCCTCTGGCCTTCAATACATCCGCTGTGGCATTAACAATTTTCACGGACCAATGCCCGCAAATCTTGGAAGGCTGAAAGCTCTTAGACTAATATCCCTTGCTTCTAACGAGTTGCGAGATGACTTCAGTTTCATTACCCCATTGACTAATTGTTCAAGGCTGGAAGTTATTTTGTTGGCCCTCAATTTTCTCGAAGGTCTATTGCCAGATTCCATTGGCAATCTTTCCAATAGCGTTAGGCTAATTTCTATGTCGTCCAACACGATGTACGGAACCATTCCTCCAGGTATTGGCAATCTCTTCAACTTGTCCTATGTTGACTTATCAAACAATTTGCTTGGTGGTCCTGTTCCTTCTTGTATTGGAGCACTCCATAACTTGCACGAATTGTACTTTAGAGGAAACATGCTAACAGGAGAGATTCCATCATCGATTGGCAATTTGACGTTATTGAATCGCTTTTACCTATCGTCCAACAACTTCTACGGGGAAATACCGCAGAGTCTTGGTAACTGTAGACAGCTAATCGAGCTTGAGCTTTCAAATAATAATTTTAGTGGTTTAATCCCAGGGGAGGTTCTTGGTCTTTCTACCATTTCAATTATCTTCAGCTTAGCACATAACCAATTGAGCGGATCTCTCCCATCTCATGTTGGGTCCTTGATCAATCTTGGTGAACTGGATCTATCTTACAATAAGTTGATGGGACCGATTCCTAGCTCCATCGACAAGTGCTTAGTATTGGAGCGGCTCAGCTTAGCATTCAATTCCTTTCATGGAGAAATTCCTCTGGCTTTAAGCACATTACGAGGCTTACAAGAGTTGGATGTTTCCCATAACAACTTATCTGGTGAAATCCCGAGCTTTCTCGCTCAACTTACAGATCTAAAGTACTTGAATCTATCTTCAAACAAGTTTGAAGGAGAAGTTCCGAAGCAAGGAGTATTTCTTAATGCTAGTGCAGTGTCTGTCTTTGAGAATAGGAATCTTTGTGGAGGTATTGCAGAACTAAACCTTCCTTCTTGCAAATTGAATACCTCTAAACCATTATGGACCAACAAAGTTAGAGTAATCACCACAGTGATGGCCGTCTTGTTATACTTCATTCTGTGTCTTTGCCTGTTTATCTTTTGGTATCGGAGAAAGAAGTTGAAAAAGAATACCTCTTCGATTGAATTTCCGTTTAAACACAAATTTTCGATGGTCTCTTATGAGGAGCTCTTTAGAGCCTCAGACGGATTCTCTGAGATCAATGTGATCGGTAAAGGGAGATATGGTATTGTCTATAAAGCAACCACACAGGAAGGCGGCTTGGTGGCGGTTAAAGTGCTCAACTTGGGCCATAGAGGTGCTTCGAAGAGCTTCGTCTCGGAATGTCGAACCTTAGGGGCTATACGACATCGAAATCTCGTGAAAATAGTGAACGTTTGTTCAAGCGTGGACTATCACGGCAACGATTTCAAAGCTCTATTGTACGAATACATGGCTAATGGGAGTTTAGAGAATTGGATACACCAAGGAAACGAAGAGGACGTTGAGCATGAATATGAACATGGAAAGCCAATGCATTTAGGACTAATGCAAAGGTTAGACATTGCCATTGACATAGCTTCTGCAATCGAATATCTTCATGAGGTTTGTAGCCTAAAGATTGTACACGGAGATCTGAAGCCAAGTAATGTCCTTCTGGACAACGAGATGATGGGACGAGTTGGGGATTTTGGGCTGGCGACAATTAGCTCCCCTACGAAAACAGACGCCCTAGACATTGATGATGGTAGTAGCTCAGTGGTAGTGAGGGGTTCCATAGGTTATGTCCCTCCTGGTAAGAAAATTTTCTCATTGATTGTCTAAGTTTTATTTGTATTCGCTTTTAGATAAAATATTTATTTTCATTGTATATTGCTTGATGTACACTATTTTAGAGTATGGCATGGGGGATATGGTATCCACGCAAGGCGATATGTACAGCTATGGTATTCTTTTATTGGAAATGTTAACTGGGAGAAGACCCACGGAAGAGACTTTCAAGGACCATTTAAATCTCCACAACTTTGTTAAGGTGGCTCTGCCAGACCAAGTGATGGAGATCATGGACTTGGCCATTTTTAATGGAGAAAGTGAGAATGACATTGAGAGGATGAGAGGATGCGTTGCCTTCATCCTAAGGATTGGAGTCGCGTGCTCGATGGAGTTACCGCATGATCGAATGGATGTGGCCGAAGCCCTCAAGGAACTGCATAAGATTCGGGTTAGGTATGGATCCAAGTAGGGGCTTGGTTGAAAGAAGTTAAGCTCCTAGACACTTGGACTAAACTTTGTCTTAGGATTAATTTTGCTCTTTGAACAAGAAAAATTCAGATGGTTCTATTCTTCATCTTGGTTGTAATCTTTTTCACTAGGCCCAAAGCCGAACTCATATACTAGTCAAATGTATGTAATCCATCTCCATCTCCATCTCCATTCCCCCTCCCCTCTTTACGATCTCCCTATTTTCTTCATATGAATTTTATGTTTCTAATTTTTCCTCGAATAGTCCATCTCTAATAATTTTCTTTAGATGCAAAATTTTAATATATATTTATAGATTTACAAATGTAGAAAAATATAAAGTAGAGGTGTATCTTATAAAAGGTAATAAATTATGTCAATGTCAATTAATTTCTAAAGTACTTGAATCTATCTTCAAACAAGTTTGAAGGAGAAGTTCCGAAGCAAGGAGTATTTCTTAATGCTAGTGCATTGTCTGTCTTTGAGAATAGGAATTTTTGTGGAGGTATTGCAGAACTAAACCTTCCTTCTTACAAATTGAATATCTCTAAACCATTATGGACCAACAAAGTTAGAATAATTGCCACAGTGATGGCCGTCTTGTCATACTTCATTATGTGTCTTTGCCTGTTTATCTTTTGGTATCGAAGAAAGAAGTTTAAAAAGAATACCTCTTCGATTGAATTTCCGTTTAAACACAAATTTTCGATGGTCTCTTATGAGGAGCTCTTTAGAGCCTCAAATGGATTCTTTGAGATCAATGTGATCGGTAAAGGGAGATAAGGTATTGTCTATAAAGCAACCACACAGGAAGGTGGCTTGGTGGCGGTTAAAGTATGCTCAACTTGGGCCATAGAGGTGCTTCGAAGAGCTTCGTCTCGGAATGTCGAACCTTAGGGGCTATATGACATCGAAATCTTGTGAAAATAGTGAACGTTTGTCCAAGCATGGACTATCACAGCAACGATTTCAAAGCTCTATTGTATGAATACATGGCTAATGAAAGTTTAGAGAATTGGATACACCAAGGAAACAAAGAGGATGTTGAGCATGAATATGAACATAGAAAGCCAAGGCATTTGGGACTAATGCAAAGGTTAGACATTGCCATTGACATAGCTTCTGCAATCGAATATCTTCACGAGGTTTGTAACCCAAAGATTGTACATGGAGATCTCAAGCCAAGTAACGTCCTTCTAGACAACAAGATGATGGGACGAGTTGGGGATTTTGGGCTGGCAACAATTAGCTCCCCTACGAAAACAGGCACCTTGGACAGTGATGACGGTAGTAGCTCAGTGGTAGTGAGGGGTTCCGTAGGTTATGTCCCTCTTGGTAAGAAAATTTTCTCATTGATTGTCTAAGTTTTATTTGTGTTCGCTTTTAGATAAAATATTTATTTTCATTGTATATTGCTTGATGTACACTATTTTAGAGTATGGCATGGGGGATATGGTATCCACACAAGGCGATATGGACAGCTACGGTATTCTTTTATTGGAAATGTTAACTGGGAGAAGACCCACGGAAGAGACTTTCAAGGACCATTTAAATCTCCACAACTTTGTCAAGGTGGCTTTGCCATACCAAGTGATGGAGATCGTGGACTTGGCCATTTTTAACGAAGAAAGTGAGAATGACATTGAGAGGATGAGAGGATGTGTTGCCTCTATCCTAAGGATTGGAGTTGCGTGCTCGATGGAGTTACCGCATGATTGAATGGATGTGGTCGAAGCCCTCAAGGAACTACATAAGATTTGGGCTAGGTATGGATCCAAGTAGGGGCTTGGTTGAAGGAAGTTGAGCTCCCAGAAGCTTGGACTAAACCTTGTCTTAGGATTAATTTTGCTCTTTGAAAAGCCATTTGGATGATTAATATTAATTTTTTTTTAATTTCGTTTGTTTAAAAATGAAAAAAAAACAATGTATGCAACTTTTTAAATATAAATTTTGACAATAATACTAAAAAAATCAAATACATATATAATTTTTTTTTAAAAGACCAAACCCTTCATTGGATTTTTTAAACTTTTATTTGCTTAAAATTGAAAACAAAAATAATGTATGCAACTTTTTAAGTATAAATTTTGACAATAATGCTAAAAAAAAAAATCAAATACATACATATATATATATATATATATATATATATATAATTTAAAAAAGACCAAATCCTTCATTGAAATTTTTTAATTTTTATTTGTTTGAAATGGAAAAAAATAATTTATGCAACTTTTTAAATATAACTTTGCAAATAATGCTAAAAAATAAAATACACATATATAATTTTTTTAAAAGACCAAACCCTTCGTTGGAATTTTTAGTTTTTATTTGTTAAAAATTGAAAAAAATAATATACGCAACTTTTTAAATATAAATTTGAAAATAATGCTAAAAATCAAATACATATATATACTTTTTTTAAAAAAAGACCAAACCCTTCGTCAAAATTTTTAATTTTTAATTGTTTAAAAATGAAAAGAATAATGTATGCAATTTTTTAATTAGAAATTTTGACAATAATGCTAAAAAAATCAATTATATAAATATTTTTTTAAAAAGACCAAAATATATTTAATTTTTTTTAGCATTTATATAATTTTGATCTTTTTAGCATTATTTGGCATTTAAAAAAATAATAACGAGGGCAAAATTAGAAATTTGAAGTATAAGTGATGATAGTTTTGGAAAAAAAAAAAGTTTCAACATTTAGCCAAATGCTCAAAGCTCAAAGCTAGTCCCTATTAGCATTGAGCTTTCAACCTTCCTAATGTTGACTTTCACTTAAAAATTACTTCAAAATGATTATCAAACTGGTCCCAAAGATTTCCCTGGGCCCCTCCTTAGGAATCTTAAACGCACCCGTAATCTTTTTCACTAGGCCAAACCCGAACTCATATACTTGTCAAATGTATGTAATCCATCCCCATCTCCATTCCCCCTCCCCTCTTTACGATCTCCCTATTTTCTTCATATGAATTTTATGTTTCTAATTTTTCCTCGGATAGTCCATCTCTAATAATTCTCTTTAAATGCAAAATTTTAATATAGATTTATAGATTTACAAATGTAGAAAAATAAAGTAGAGGTGTATCTTATAGAAGGTAATAAATTATGTCCATGCCTATTAATTTTTAAATGATAATTCATATTGTGGATTAATAGGAGAAGTAAAAGTAAAGTCAAATAAGATTATTAAATTTCCCCAAAGTTGATTTTAGGTGGTGGCCTTTTTCTTTTTCTTTTCGGCAATGGGATGATGGTCATTTTAACAATATAAAATCTTAGGTCATACACTTAGATGTTAAAAATCTGAGAATTCAATTGGATAATTTAAATGAGTTGAAGAACTACAAGTGAGATTATTAATTGATGTAATATCATGAAAAATCCCAAGTTGGTTCACTTGTAACAAATTTATCCAAACTAATTTTTTGACCACAAAAAACTCCAAACTATACACCTATAACAAATTTATTCTTCGTTAGATCTGTGTTAAATTGCCAAGTTGAATGACATGTGGCAATAGACACTTGAACCAATTTGGGATTTTACTCTCCGTTTGTCACATGTGTATCAGTTTGTGGCTTTTTGTGATAACAAAAACTAACAGATGATAAATTTATTACAAATATATTAATTTGAGGTTTTTGTGATTTATTATAAATGTATTCTGAAATTTTTCGTGATATTTAACCCTAAATTTTATTATCGCTTTTTTTATAACGCATCAACGTCTAGAAGAGCTTTTCAGTTTCTCTTCATCCTTGCGCGTCTCTGTCTGTCTCTTCCACCCTCGCCGTTGCAGTTCTTATAACTCCTATCTTCGCCTTCAAAGCAGTTGCCATATTTATGCTGAGTGCCGAATTCTCCTCGCAACTTTTGCTTTTTCACCAAATTTTCCTCAGATTTTGTCAGACTAGTTTCACAGTGAACGACGGTCGAGGTCCCCCAAAAAATGGTTTTATGCTGTCATCAAATCGGTTCTGTGATAGAATCGACAATTTTGGATCAATAGGACTAACGATACAAACTTTGTGGAGCAAAAATTGATTTGACTTTGTAAAATTCATCAATATTAATGGAAATAAGATATCTCATTATCTAATCCATCGTCACTATTTAGAAGATTAGGTTAGATAAAAATTTCAAGTTTGAGGTTTCAAGAAAAAAGGAAAATATCGGTCCTTAGGTACCAGTCCGTTCTATAACAAGCTGGTCTAATCACCAGTTTTGAGATCCTAGAATCCGTCATGGGCACAAAAGGGGTCTCATCTCCACTTCAGCCAATTTGCCAGGCACGCCCTTGGAATCAAGTGGCATTTGTCTAAGGTTTTCACTGTACACTCCTATCTGTCTTGGGTGAAAAAATCTCGGGTCGAACTCTAGAAACACGGCCAGTTTTAGGGGGACGAAAGGGACCGTCCTCCTCCTCGACGCTGCCCGTTCCGGGATACTTCTGATGGTTTCCCACTAGGAATCTGAGACGTGAATACTTCGCGCATGGATTTACATGAGGTCAAACATTGACCCACCCACGACAATGAACCGTGTATGATTTACATCCTAAAAATATTTTCACAAAAATACAATGTAAATGAAGAGACAAATTTCCAATACGGGACGCACGACAGTTTGGCACGAAACTTCCTCGAAGCTTCGTCTCCCACCCAGCTTTGATGTGAAAGCAGGAAAATCCTCCTCCCTTTTTTTTTTTTTTTTTTTTTTCGTTTGTTTTCGTTTTTTCCACGCAGTTGGGAACGCTCCATGTCGTTGATTATTTGGATAGTTTGCTTGATAAATGATTCTTCTCGCCACAATTTGATAAATGATTTTCTTTAGGATTAAAATCACAAAAACTTCAAATTGGTACCCATATGTAAATTTACCCCAATTAATTTTTAATTATAAAAACCCAAAATCACTGCACATATGATAAATTTACCTCAAATTAATTTTTGAACAAAAACCTTAAACTGGTATATTTGTGATAAATTTAGTCTCCGTTAATTTCTATTAAATTAAATTAATACCACAAAAGACCACAAATCAAATTGGTACATTCGTTAACCGACATGTCATCCAACTCAGAACTTAACGGTGAAATCTAACGAAAACAAATAAAGGGTAAGTTTATCACAAGTGTATCGATTTGAGGTTTTTTTAAGTCAAAAAATTAGTTTAAAATAAATTTGTACCAATTTAGAGTTTTTGTGATATTAATCCTTTTCTTTATTCACAAGCAGCGTTTGATAAATGATTCAAGACCACAATTTCAATATTTTCCATGGATCCTCAATGGGAATTTATAAGATGACGTGCTTTCACCGATTCATGTAATGGATTCTAATTAATGGCGTTTTTTATATTAAAATTGCTAGCAATACTTGGATTTTTCTTTTTCAATTCCGTTAAAAATAAAGATGTAAAATTCTACGCAGTAAGAATGCACTCTTTATCATCTGCAGTTTGAGAAAAAAAGTTCTGGTTTATTTACAAGTAACGTTAATAAGTATACTGAAATTGATATTAAGTTATATGACCAAATCAAAATTTAACATTTAGCCAGTGCATAATTAGATTTGTGAACATATATATTATACAAGCGTGGAAATCTAGACAATTCTCACTTTCTTTTAAAAAAATAATTTTTCCGAAAAATAAATCTTCCAATTCTCTTTAGCCTAATCTTCTAGAGAATCTTGAAGTTTCCACTTATTATTAAAAATGTCACGAACTTTCAACTTTACCATGTGGAATATAATCTTTCATTTTTGTATTATAATATCATGAAATCTTAATTTTTTTGCAAAGTGTCCTCAACTTTCAACTTTATCAAGTTAATATCACTGGACGATGTCCATATCTAGATTTGATGAGTGAGCACCGTAGATCAATTCATATCCAAAGACTTTAAACCCTTCTAACTAAGACTTATAAAACTACTATTTCTGATTTAGACGAAGATTTGCAAGAAGATACCTTTTGGCGGCATTTATGGGCATAGCTTACCATGTCTTTTACCATAACAAAAGAAAATCTTACTACAAAATGGCAACATGATAGTTTCATTGCTGTTTGATGTTTTTAAGAATAAAGTAGGAGCAAAAGAGAGAAGACACTTTGATTTCCTTCTGGGATTTGAAGGAGAAACTAAGGGAAGAACTAAAGCAAAGAACTTCTTTGCATAAAACAAAAGAAGAACATATATATATATGATCTCTGACACGCATTAGTGACACAATTTTGTGGCATGAGTGATCGTTGATAAAATAATAAGAATAATATCTTCAGGCAAGCCAAACGTCGTTTTAGAATATTGGTTAGTGGAGAAGATTCTATATCTCCAGGAATATGATTCTATGTACTATCTGATTATCATTTATACTAGCCACGACTTAAAGTGTAAATGGTCCATCACCACGAAACTTGAGTAATAGAGGAGAACAACTAGACACATTCCAATCAATGGTCGGCACAACTATGGAGGTGCACTCTGCAACGATTTAGGTCCGCTATAAGGATGGTTAAATACTTGACATCTAAAAGTTTGATGAGTTCTTAAATATTTTAAGCATTTTGTCAACGAGAAAACATACATATTGAAATGTAGGAACTTGAAGCTGCAGAATCTATTTTGACTTGGGTTTATACTATCAAACTTTCAATTATGACCATTGAGACATCAACACCTCAAACTTTTTCTTGTGTTATTAAAAATCCCAAAGTAGACACCACACAAATCCCACACCAACACCCTCCTGGGCTTGAGCTCGGCACGACCCCTCATAGTTAGGTGTCCTGCCAAGCCAAGCTAGCTAGCAATAACGAGCTGTGCCAATGTTCAAGTTCTAACTTAGGTTCATTCATTATTTGTATTTGGGTTATGTCACGAAAAACTCTCAAATTGGTACACATGTGACAAATTTAATTTAAATTAATTTTTCAACTACGAAAAACCCAAAATTGGTACACTTGTGACAAATTTACTTTAAATTAATTTTTTGACCATAAAAAATCCCAAATTTATACAGTTGTGATAAATATACCATTCATTAAATTGGATTAATCCCATGAAAAATCACAAAATCGGTACACTATGATAAATGGAGGATAAAACCCCAAATTGATACATCTATCAATTGTTATGTATTATTCAACTCAATAATTTGACAGCAAAATATCTGAAAAGGCAAATACGTTATAATTATACTAGTTTGAAATTTTTACTGGTCAAAAAATTAGTTTTGGGTATGTGTATCGGTTTGAGGTTTTTCTGGTAAAAAAATCAGTTTATGATAAATTCGTCATAAATTTACTAGTTTCGAATTTTTCATAGTCAAAAAGTTCATTTATAGTAATATTAATTATATGTACCTCAATTTAGAGATTTTTGTGGTATTAACTCTTTTTATTTGTAAGGAGTGATTAAATTGTAATCGGAACAAGATCGGTAGGACTAACGAGGCACAGAAAAAGAAGGGGCACAGGAGCAATAATGAATAATTTCTTGTCATGATTTTTTGCTTGAGGGAATCTTTTGGGCCCAATTCCATAAAAAAACACGAACTTTAGGTGTTCTCCCAAATCTAGCCCAAACTTTATTTTGTCTAAAAAAAAAAGCACAAACTTTAGGTGTTGTCTCAAATCTGGCCTGAACTTTATTTTGTCTCAAAAAAAGTACGAACTTTAGGTATTGTCCCAAATTTGACTCGAACTTTATTTGAGACAAAATAAAGTAAGTCTATTACAAATAGGCTTCACATCTCTATTTAACTACAAGATGCACACGCTTTTAATATCTCACTTTAAGACAATGTAATCTTCTGCTTCCAACCTAACTTCTGACATTGCAAACAGCTTGCCAATTGTTAATTAATCTAATGGCCCTAGCTATGCGTCTCGTCCCTTGGAACTGAAGCTGCTAAATTATTTTCCCATGAGAATCATTTGTAAAATTCACCTCATTGGAGGGTAGACTTAAATTTAACACTTCTTCTAAACACTTGAATGCAACATTGTATTGTTGTGTTGGATATTATTGCTGACGTGGAAATGACTGTGGAATAAGGGTTAATGGAGGGCCAGATTTGGGACACAAGTGAAAGTTTGTTTTTTTTTATAGATAAAATAAAGTTCGAAAATGATTTTGACAATACCTAAAGTTCATGTTTTTCTTTTAGATAAAATAAAGTTTGTCTTGAGATTTAGGACAATGAATTAAAAAGTTCATCTTTTTTTTAGATAAAATAAAGTTCGGACCAGATTTGAGACAACATCTAAAGTTCGTGCTTTTCTATAGAAGTAGCGGGAATCTTTTGACTAAAATCTTGGCGATAGGACAAAAGCACGCTGAAAAGCATTGGCGGGTCTTTTTTCCACAATAAGAGGACCCACATTTTTTTCTTTGCTTTTTTTTTGCTTTTATTTCCTTTTCATTATCACTTTGCTTCTTCAGAGTTTTTGTCGGATTCCCTCGGGCCACTTTGCCGCGAATGACGGGTCGAGGTCCACAAGAAATGGTTTTTTGCTACTGGCCATCAAACCGGTGGGTAAATTATCATGACAGTTTGCTTTATAAATGATTCTTCTGGCCACCATTTTATAAATGATTTGCTTGATAGGATATAAGTGACGAATTTCTCATAAAATTTAACTTTGAAAAGAAACTCTTCGTGGTACGGGAAAAGACGGGGCAAAGGAGCAATGATGAAAAATTTGTACTCACCACAAGGCATTGTCGTGATCTTCTCCTCGAGGGAATCTTTTGACTAACATCTTGCCGACAACATAAAAATCAGGCTAAAAAGCAATGGCGGGACTAATTTTCCACGTTAGGATGCCTCCATCCTCCTTCTTTTTCTTTGTTTTTAAGCTTTATTTCCTCTTCATTATGACTTTTGCTTCTTCACAAAATTTTCCACGGATTCTCTCGGACCCCCAAGAAATGCTTTAATGCTGTCATCAAACCGGTTCAGTGATAGAATCGACTATTTTGGAATAAGAGGATTTAAGACAGAAACCTTTTTTTAGCAAAAATTGATTTGACTTTGTAAAATTCAACAATATTAATATAAATATGATATATCATTATCTAGGTTCGATAAAAATTTAAAGTTAGAAGTTTCAAAAAAAGAGAAAAGATGGGTCCCAAGGTACCGGTTCTTTCTATAACAAGCCGGTTTAATCACATGCTCTGAACTCCTAAAATCTGTCACAAGCCTGAGAAGGGTCTCGCCTCCGCTTTAAAAACCAGATCACTCGCCAATTCGTTAGTGACGGCCCGGAATCAAGTGGCGCTTGTCTAAAGTTTTTTTCTGTACACTCCAATTAATTATATTATGTCACGTCGATCATGTCTCGTGTGGAAAGATCTAGGGTCGGCCTCTAGAAACATGGTCAGTTTTAGGGGGGGCGAAAGCGACTGTCCCCCTCCTCGACACCGCCCGTTCTGGGATGCTTCTTTGCAGTTTCCCATTAGGAGGCTTGAGACGTAAATTCTTCGCGTATGGATTGACAGTAGGTCAATCATTGATCCACCCTTGTCCACGAACCGTGTACTATTTAAATCCTAAAATATCTTCACAAAAATAATTAAAACGAAAAGACAAATTTCCAATGCAGGACGCACGGCATTTTGGCGTGAAGCTTCCTCGAAGCTTCGACTTCCACCCAGCTTCGATGCAAAAGCAAGAACATCCTCTCCTCTCCTCTTTTTCTTTTCTTTTTTTGTCTTTTCAATGCAGTCGGAGACACTCGATGTCATTAATTATTTAAAAATTTTCCAAATAAGATTTAAAGTGCCTCCATTTTCTTAAATAAAAGTTCGAAGTGAATCTTATATCAAATAAATGTCTGAATAATTATGTTTGTTTTCAAATAAGAGTCTTAAGTTAACAAGGTTATTTTAAATAAAGGTATGACCTCAACAGTTCTTTGCAAATTTAAATATTCCTACCAGTCAAATGGCATTTTCATCCAAATACAATTTTAATTTTAAATTTTTAAATTTTTTAAATTTTTAATTTTTTCTCTTTTCTTTCTAATGAAGGCCAACAACTACTGTAAGGGTGGCGAGGGCTCGACAACCCTCACCCGACCCTCATCGGCCACTTTGGTAAGGACCGGTGGTTGTGGGCATAGCAACCCTTGCCAAATGCGGTGAGGGTGGCCTCCCTAGGGTAAGGGTCGCCTTGCCTAGGCAAGGCTGTCTCTCGTCGACCATTGGCAAGGCGACCCTCGCCCAGATCTGGTGAGGTTGGCTTCCCTTAGTGTGCGACATCGTCCCTTGCTTGTGGTTGGCGAGGGTAACATCGCCTAGCCTTCTTCGGGCATCCGGCCACCAATGAAGAAGGAAGAAAAACCAAAAAAAGAAAAAAAAAAAGTGAAAAAGGAAACTTTTTAAAAATATTTAAATGACGAAAATGTCCTTACCAACCGGAAAGTTAAGTCTTTATTTGAAACAAAAATAATCACTTCAGGTTTTTATTTGAAATAATATCCACTTTAGGCACTTATTTAAGAAAATGATAGCACTTCAAACTCTTATTTAAAATAATATTAACTTCATATCTTTATTTGAGAAAATAAAAATACTTCAAGCCCTTATTTGAAATTTTTCCTAATTATTTTGATAGTCTCCTTCATAAATGATTCTTCTACCCACAATTTGATAGATGATTTTCTTTGTCGGCCTAGCAACGTTTGATAAATGATTGGAGACCACAATTCCAATATCTTCCATGGATCCTCAATGGAAAATTTGTAAGATGACAGTGCTTTCACCATTTCATTAAAATGTTCTAATTGATGGCGTTTTTTAAAATTAAAATTGCTAGCAATATGTGGGTCCTAAACTCTCAATTATTACTCATTACCCCATTAAACTTCAATTACGTTGTGGCTGTAAAACAAAGTCGAACCTCAAGCTTACGAACCCACCAGTACTTTTTTCTGATTCATTCGGTAACTGTCTTCTGACTGCCTCGCAATGCAAACGCAGCTAGGGCACCTCAAATGGTCCCAACGACATGAAAATCTACTAATTCAAAATGTTTCTGAGCGTGGAACTTTTCTTTAAAGCAAAAGAGCAAAATGGAATTATGAAACCATCGTGATCATTCGAGTGTAGGTGCAAGTGGCGTCCAAAAGGACCCACGAAACGGGTACGAACGGGCTGGACGTACAAAAGGAGACATTAAAGCATTCCACAGCATTAAGGCATCTGCAGTATCTCATGAGCATAGATATAATCATGCGATAACGTTCCGCGTCATAATCTTCAAGTTATTATTGATCTATTCAAGAGCTTAGCTACCAACTTTATCCACGCGTACTTACCATCCGATGTAGTGGAAGGGGTCGAGCCATTTTTATTTACACATGTGGTCCTTGGACCACACTCAATCTGCGCCCATCGACATTCCCTGATCTAAGCACTGTCAGGTACTTGTTGATGCCTTGCATTAGTTTACCGGTGTCCAAGACTGCCTTGTGATGGCAACGGGAAAAGTGCCAAAAAAGTCCTAAACCTTTTTGTCTTTGTGCTAATTTAGTCTAAACCTTTTTTTGGTGCGATTTAGTCCTAAACCTTTTTACGTTGTGCCAATTCAGTCCTTTCCGGCCAATTTTGGCCGGAATTTGTCGACCGGATGCCGGCCGGCGACGTGGCCTCATCGGCGCCGACGTGGACTACTTTTAATAATATTTTAATATTTTAAATTTTTAAATTTTTAAATTTTTAAATTTTTAAATTTTTTATTTTTTATTTTTAGTTTTTAATTTTTAATTTTTAATTTTTTTTTCTTCTTTTTTTTTTCTTTTTGTCTTCTCATCTTCTTCCTCCAGGCCCGGTCGCCGGACCTCGGCGACGGCCGGGAGGCGACGGCCGGCGAGGTCGACCTCGACCTCGCCGGCCACCTCGCCGGTGGCGCGAGGCGGCCTCGCGGCCGGGCGGCGAGGCCCGCCCTCGTCGGATCTGGCGAGGGTCGAGCCACGCCGGCCATGGGCGAGGCTCGACCTCGCCCGATCCGGCGAGGGCGAGCCTCCCCGCCCGGCGCGAGGCCGCCCTCGAGGCTGGGCGGCGAGCCTCGCCCTCGCCGGATCGGCGAGGTCGAGCCTCGCCCATGGCCGGCGAGGGCGAGCCTCGCCCGGCTCGGCGCGAGGAGGCGGCCGGATTCCCGGTTCGGTCCTCGAGGTCTTACGGAACCGAGGCCTATCGTCGTCCTTCTCCGACACGTCGACGCCCGGCAGCGTGGAGGCGAGCCGCGGCGCGCGCCGAGAGCGCCTTCTCGACGATTTTCAGGCTCGGGTCTTCGTTCGCTTCCTCGTCGTCGTCGTGCTGTCGTCGCTGCCGCCGAGCGGCACCGCGGACTTCGGCTCGTGCTCCGCGTCGTCTCCTTCGCCGAGCTTTGCCACCGTCGGCTTCGCTCTCCTCCCCATGCTCCACGCACCGAGCCGGCGGGGCTCGCCCGCCGCCTAGGCCTCGAGGGCGGCCTCGCCGCCCGGCCCGAGGCCGCCCTCGCGGTCAGCGAGGTGGCCGGCGAGGTCGACCTCGACCTCGCCGGCTGGAGGAAGAAGATGAGAAGACAAAAAGAAAAAAAAAAAAGAAAAAAAAATAAAAAATAAAAACAAAAAACAAAAAATATTTAAATATTTAAAATAATATTAAAAATAATCCACGCCAGTAGGCCGGCGTCCAATCAGCAAATTCCGGCCAAAATTGGCCGAAAATGACTAAATTGGCACAACGTAAAAGGTTTAGGACTAAATCGGCACCAAAAAGGTTTAGGACTAAATTGGCACAAATGCAAAAGGTTTAGGACTTTTTTGGCACTTTTCCCTGATGGCAACCAAACCCAGATAACCTAATAAGAAGAGTTTAAAGAAGGGAAAAGAAGAGGAAAACCACCCATAGTGGAGGTCATCATGCTTGCTAGCCATGATTATACAATGCTGCTGATTTTCCACCAACAAATTCACTCCTAACATCAGAACTAACATTTTTTATTCTACACAAAATATAATTTAACATTTAACAAGTAAATAACTAGATTTATGAAAATATGTACTATACAAGCATGGAAATTTGGACGGTCCTCATTTCTTATTTCAAATTTAAAAAAAAAAACATTTTTAGAAAAAAGTGAATTTTTCAGATCTCTTTAAGCTATATTCTAGAGAATCTCGAACTTTTCACTTGCTATTAAAAATGTCCTGAACAGTCAACATTATAACGGGGAATATAAACTTTTAGTTATTTATTAAAATGTCATGGAATCGAAATTTTCTTGAAAAATGTCCTGACTTTCAAATTTATCAAGTTAATGTAAATATTGCAAAAGGATATCCATATTGTAGATTTAATTAAAAGTAGAATAGATCAATTTCGATTTCTTGTCCAAAGGCTTTATATGCAGATTTTCTCCCCTTAAACTAAGACTTATAAAACTATTGTTTTCCGATTGAGACCAAGACTCGTAAGCAGACGCTCTCATCATTAAAGTTGGACAAATAAGTCCAGGTTATTTACGGGTAATGATAATAAGTATACTAAAATTGATAAAGAGATATGACCAAATCATAATTTAACATTTAGCAAGTGAATAAATACATTTTATAAGAATAGATGTTATAGAAGGGTGGAAATCTATATAGTTTCATTTTCTTTTAAAAATTCATTTTTGGAAAAAGTGAATTTTTTGCATCACTTTTGCCTAATAGTCATGTTCTAAACTTTCAACTTAACCATGGAGAATATAAACTTTCATTTTCGTATTAAAATGTGTAGGAATTTCAATGTTCTTGGAAAATGTGCGGATCTGTTGACTTTTGAAGTTAATTAAGATATTGCATAAACATGTCCATTTCGTAGATTTGAGGAATAAGTTTAATGGATCAATTTCGAGTTTACGTCCATTAGAAGTTTATTTATTTGATACTACAATTTGTAACAGGCTCAAAGTGAGATGGCAAAATTCCTAAGAGGGATCAAGAGCTTTAATATATATTAAACAAAATGCCTTTTTCTGATGGAAAATAGATTAACAAAAGAAAAATAGTTCAACAGTGTATCCACTAGGCGGAGCGTGCCCTTACCCCATTGTATGTATTTATCCATTTTGACCACTTGTCTGGAAAAAATGCACCGACTCTAGTCATTGCTAGTCATGTGTGCAGATCTGGCCAATTCATATCTTATTTTAATTTGGACTTAGACCGGACGAAGCCCCGTCTCTCTCTCTCTCTCTCTCTCTCTCTCTCTCTACTTTTCATCTTCTCCGGTAAATCCATGTCACAGTCTCATCCTGAGTCTCTCTCTCCATTTCAAGTGTATTGAAATTTTAACAGCAGTCGTCTATTTATATTTGGTTTAATTTCTTTTCTGTACTTTTGCATCGAAATTTCCTCGCATATTGTCTGCTACCAGGATATGTATCGTCTTGGATTCTCTCGTGCATTAAGATTTCCGCCACGTCAAGACGATGACTCTAAGCATGTGGTTACTGTTCTTTGGTGAATGAATTACTAATTTATTTATAAAATTAATACTCTAAAAACCCCAGACTTGTATATCTATAATAAATTTATCTCAAACTAACTTTTTTACTATCAAAAATCCTAAACGCCCACCACACCTTTGATAAATTTACCCCAAAGCTCAAACCATACACTTTTGATAAATTTATCTACCGTTAGTTTCCATTAAAATTTACTGTCAAATTACTAAATTGGATGACACGTGACAATTGACCAGTATACCGGTTTAGGATTTTACTCTTCCTTTATCACAGTTATACAATTTTTGTGATTTTTTGTGATATTAATTCAATTTAACGAATGATATATTTCTTACAAATGTACCGGTTTGGGGTTTTTGACGATCGGATAAATTTATCACAAATGTACTAATTTGGAGTTTTTGTGGTCATTTGGGGGTAAATTTATCAAATGTATACTGGTTTGTGATTTTTTATGGTCGAAAAATTAGTCTTGAGTAAATTGATCATTATATGTACCAATTTTGAGTTTTTGAGGGTATTAACCATATTTGTATACGTAGCTTGACAAGTTTGACTTCTTGGTGCAATCACGGTTGCCAGCTGTCTTGACTATATAAATCAATCCAAGGAAGAGACAATGGGGAGTAAGAAAGCATCTCGTATTTCTCGAGAGGCATTCTGGTTTTCTTCTCTGTCAGACTTGAAAGCAAAAATCTAGTGCGAAGTCGGAGCAAAGACGAAATGCATCGTCTTATTTTTGGGCATTCTTTGGCCAAGCTCGTGGCACTGATCCCTCTCCTTGGGTTCACGTTCCATTTTCTCAATAAGAAGAAAGCTAACATGCATGGAAATGCGGAAAATTCTGATACTGGCGCATCTGGTTCGTTGACTGCTCCGACGGAAACTAATTCTGGTGCATCTAGTTCGTCGACCGAGTCATCTGCAAACAGCTACGATGTATTCTTGAGCTTTAGTGGTAAAGATACTCGAGATAGCTTCACCGATCACCTCTATCATAAGCTCCTTGAGGCGGGAATCTCCACATTCAGAGATAATAACGAACTCTGCCAAGGCAAGAAGATCGACCCAGATCTTTTTGCAGCCATTGAGAATAGTGAGATTTCGATTCCCATTCTCTCTGCGAATTATGGTACAAGTAATTGGTGTCTGAATGAATTGGTTCGAATAATGGAGTGTAAGAATAAGAAGGGGCATATGGTGTTGCCTATATTTTACAAAGTGGAACCATCTCATGGGGACATCAAACCGGAAGTTTTGGAAAAGAGTTTCTTAAACGCGAGGGGCGTTTGCTTCGTAGGGGTTTCGACCCAATGATATTGCAGAAATGGAAGCAAACACTCAGTGATGTCAGCTCCTTGAAAGGATGGAACGTCGTGGGGTAAGAATTTTCACCGAAAAATTCTGCACTTACTTTTAGTTTGTGTGGATGTTTACTAGTTGTATTCCTGTCTGCTTCATTTTCTTTCTTTTTGTTTTTTTTTTTTTTAAAAAAGAAAAAGCTGTAAGATCTTGTTAGCAATAACATCCTACGATGCATGAGTTCCATAAGTTATTCTTTTTTAAGAATTACTTTAATGATATTGACCAATCTAATTTTAGATCTCATTGTAAGGATCCCATTCGCTTGAATAATAGTTCTTAAATGAATATTTACTGTTATATCCAAAGATTTTGTAACATTGTGCCCTTCTTTTTCATGTTTAGAGTATAGGCTACGTTAATCTTCAACACAAACTTTTCTAATTTCAAATTCATTTGAGATCAATACTCAATACTACAACTTATTGGTAAAACAAATTTGAAGCTCGTAACATCACATACCGCGCATGTGATTGTCAAAGCCATCTTTATTTTCCCAAGTTACATTTGTTAAATCATTAAAATCAATGATTAGTTGCTATTAAAAAATGTTTACAAAAGAAATGCTTGATTGGTTATATATGATTATGGTAAATATAAAAAAAAAAAAAAAGGAAAAATATTACCCTTATTATATGTTTGTAACTTTTCAAAGCATTTTCCTATCTTCAACACATAGCTTCTATCTCATGCACCAGCATAAATTGAAACTTTGTTCTCATTTTGGGGAAAAATTATTCTTCTACTTTCCAATAAAATAAATATCGGATTGACTAAAATCATAGAACATAGATATTCAAATGGAAAATAACGCACACCCGTTTTCTAGAAACACGCGTAGAATCTTGCATGCATGTACAATTGCGCAAATAAGGAGAAATCCCCTCAATTGTATTCGGTAGTCCATAATAGAGCACACTAAGCGACTTTCTGGATTGGTATACAAGACTTGAATTCCTATTGTACAAGAAGTTATGACATGTTTATTAACTAATGGCTGAACTCTCGTATGGGACTGGCTTATTGGATTTTCCTTATTCAACCGCTCTAGAAAGTTTCAAAGTCACATCCTCGTCATACTAATATCTTTAGCAACGACAGGTTTAAAACATAATTTCAACCCATAATACATACAATATTCAAGATTCATTAACGATAACCTCAAGTTTCTTCCTGTTCAATATATTATGTTGGCCTAAAAATGGAATTAGGCACGCCATATGAGGCAACCACTAGCATTTTCCACTATGGTCTTAGCATATAATGTAATGTATGAAGGTGTAACAACAACGGTTCTTGAAGTTTTTCGATTTATCCATAGATTTATATATTACCCTATTCTCATTAGATAAGCAATATGAAAATATGATTGCAACGTATTTGAACTCTTGTCACATTTGACAGGCCTGAAGGAGAATTGGTGAAATCGGTTGTTCAAAAAGTGTGCAGTTTGTTGATTGAAAAGTTTGAGTTGGAAACTCCAGAGAATTTGATCGGAACTGACAATCATGTGAAGAAGGTTATGAAATTTATAGCTAATAATTCTCATGCCCCCTTATTTGTTGGCATCCATGGAATGGGAGGCATTGATAAGACAACTATTGCTAAAACCATCTATAACAAGCTCTTAAAAGAATTTGAGTACCGTAGCTTCATTGCTGATATTAGAGAAAACTATAAGCATGGTGTTGAGAAGTTGCAAAAAAAATTAATCTATGATATATTGAGGATGAAGGAAAACGAAGTTCCTACTAAGGATGCAGGGATTAAGATCCTCTCATCCTACCTAAAATCTAAGAAAGTGCTGATTCTCTTAGATGACGTGGATGCTGATGATCATTTGAATGATTTGGCCAGAAGTCATAGTTGGTTTTCTTTAGGAAGTGTGATCATTATTACCACCAGAGATGAGAGTATTCTGGATAGAGCAAATGTGGACCACAAACATGAGCACAAGGGACTGGATAAGGGTAATTCTTTGATTTTGTTTAGTACACATGTGTTTCGAAAGGACATTCCTCCAAGTGGATTTGAGAAACTCATTGATGAAGTTGTGTCTACCACTGGAGGTCTTCCCTTATCTCTTAAAGTTGTAGGTTCACTTTTGTACCATAAAGAGCGAGGAGTATGGGAAGATACGATAAGACAGCTAAAAAGAGTCCCCAATAAGGATGTGCAAGGCATACTACAAATAAGTTACAATGCATTAGAGGATGGAGAAAAGCATATATTTTTGGATATCGCTTGTTTTTTTATTGGCACTGACTGGAGAATCTCGTTCTACATGTGGAACGCTTGTAACTTTTACCCAAGGAAAGGAATTGATGTATTAAGATCAAAGTCATTAATAAAAATTGGAGAGAATCATGAGCTCATAATGCATGATCAATTGCGAGATCTTGGTCAAGAAATTGTCCGCAAGGAAGATGTGAAGGAGCCTAAGAATCGCAGCAGGTTATGGGACTCTAAGGAAATCTTGATGATGCTAGAGGAAGATGAGGTAACCGTTTCTCCTCTTTTGCTCCCTTAGTCCATGTTCTACTATCAAAGTGACAATAGTCCTCTACTTAGTGCTTGCTCTAGTGAACAAAGAACCTTCTTCTAATATTGTCGCCCTCAGTGTCGTTTCATTGACATGATTGGAAATTAGGATGTCACTCTCTCTTAATGAGTATTGCAGCTTATCTGAGATTTTTCTTACAAAAGTGTACATTACGAAATTTTTCGAGAAAAGTATAAAAAAGTCTTAAACCTATTTTATTAGTACCAATTCAGTCATAAACATTTCGATTTAACCAATTTAATTGTAAACCTTTTATCTGGCCGATTTAGGTTGGAAGTCGGTAATGTGGATGCTGATGACCCTACGTGGCATCGCCGGCATTGACGTGGACATTTTAAAATAATTTTTTACTAATTTTTCAATTTTAAATTATTTTTTAAATGTTTTTCCTTTTTCTTATTTTTCCTTTTTTTTTCTCTCTTTTTTTGGATTTTCACCAGTTTCGGCCACGGCCATTGACTAGCCACAACCATCAACCGCCCATGGGCAAAGGCCAGCCAGGGTCGCCCTTGCCAGATCTAGCAAGGGTGAGATCCTCGTAGCCTGGGTAAGGGCGGCCCTCACCAAGTCTCGCTAGGGCTTGACCCTCATTGGATTTGGCGAGGGTCACCCTTGTGGTCTCTGGCGAGGTCACCCCTTGACCCTCGCCACTCCGCCACCCTCACCCAAGCCACAAGGGTCTCGCCCTTGTCAGATTTTGTGAGGGCCACGACGCCCTTGCCAACCCCCACTTATGGCCGATCATCGACAATGGCCAATACTGGCCATAGTCCAAAGAAAGGGAAAAAAAAAAAAAAAAAAAGGAGGAAAGAAAATAAAGGAAAAATAAAATAAAATTTAAAAATTTAAAAATAAAATAAAAAATTGAAAAGTGGTAAAAAAATCATTTTAAAATATCCACGTTATCGCCGGCGACACCACATAGGATTGCCAATGTCCATGTCACTGATTTCCGGTCTAAATTACTTGATGAATTGAATTTGTACTAATGTAAAAATGTTTAGGATTTTGAAAAGTTTAAAATTGAATTGGTACCAATGCAATAGGTTTAGGACTTTTTTGATACTTCTCCCAAATATAAATAATTTACTATTTGTTAAATGTCAATTTTCGAAGAGAAATGTTTTTTCGTGCAATAATAAAGTCAATGACACTAATCGATGGGTACTTCTGTTTTGAATTCGAGAATAAGAGAAATTTTTGTAGAATAATAATAATAATAAAAAACGTATGAAAAATCAAGGAGCCTAGCGAATCATTAAAAAATTTGAAAAGTGATGCATTCTTAAATGTAATACTTTGAATAGACGTGTTCGTTAATGAGAGGGAAGCTCTACTTGTCTACGTCGTATAATATAACCGTACTGTTTAGATTAAGTAAATAATATTCGCAATATATTATTTTAGCGATCCTATTTTTATCATTAAAAAAATAGTGTATGGTCAAGAGTAGAGACCACAAACCTAAATGACTTCGTTTAGAAGAGTAATGAACACTTTCCAACAAATATTCATGATCCGACAATGTTATGGAAGAATAGTTATTACGATATCTATGTATACATAGATATATTAAAAAATTAATTCCCAAGTCACGAATTCCATGAAAAGTGTATACAATAATTTTTAGAGGTGAGATTATAGATTTGTTTACAACGTTACATTATAGTTCTATAGGAATATATACTTGCAATGATATGCTATTAACAATACTTTTATGATATAATCTGAGAACCATGCATTTTCAACAAAACATATATTAACAAACATAAACCTTCAATCCCATAATTATAAAAATTTAATGTTGAAGTATTATAAAAAATAAAAATTTTACGGTTAATGTCACAAAAATCTTAAACTAGTACATATATAGCAAATTTTTCCCAAACTAAATTTTAGACTACAAAAAACCCAAAATTGGTGCATCCGTCACAAATTTACCTTGAACTAATTTTTGCATTATCAAAAACCCCAAATTGATGCGCTTGTAAATTTACCCCAAACTAATATGAATTTTCAAGGTCAATTGAGTTATTGCCATGTGCCATTTAGCTTAGTAATTTCACAGGAAAATTTAACATAAGTTAATAGATGGTAAATATGTTATGAATGTATCAATTTGGGATTTTTGGTAACATAAATATTAATTTAGGGGTAAATTTATTACAAATGTATCAATTTGGGGTTTTTGATGACCCAAAAATTAGTTTGGAGTAAATTCGTTATAGATGTATCGGTTTGAGATTCTTCATGATATTAACCCAAATTTTTAACATGATACTTATTAAACTTGGAAGTTAGATATTTTAACTATGCATACATGACCTGTTTTTTATATAGAGAACCTCGAAGTTTATATTTGAGTGATAAAATAGCTTTACACTTACAACCTTTGCAGAAATTTTTAAAAGAATGATAATGAGTAATAAACTAAACAACTTCACAGCCACATGCTTGCACGGAATTAATATTAACATAATGTAATTAATCTTCATGTCCAATATGTCTATTAGTAAGATATTATTAATCCATGGGAAAATTGAACAAAAAATTAAATGATTGCTATTTCTCTGTAACAAAATCAACACAAAATAAAAAGATAGCATCGAACATTTGTAGTAATAAAAAGAGAAGTAAAAAACCATTTATATAACATTTGGTATATGTTTTCTTCCACATACAATGAAAAAGACTCATTGACGAAACAAAATACATCATAAGAAAGGAATGTAAAACATGTTCATACTTCTTGGGATGGAATTCTCTTTTTCATTTTGCTATAGAGAATTGCAAACAAGATACAAAAGAAAAAGAGGGGGATTCTACAATTGGAATTCTTTAGTATTAATACGTGTTATGATGGCAAGTTTGATAGATGTGTTCGAACTACAACAGCCGTGTTGTTTCACATATAAAGGGTATGAGTTAGGATTTTGTTGTTTCCTAGATAAAAGGGCATGAGATATGATAGATATATTTGAAGTAGTGTTTGCATGAAGAGATGCCTTCTATTGTAATTTTCAAAGGCTGTGCCTTTTGGGTATTTAAAAGGTCCAAATTGTGAATGGCATAATTGGAAGAGGAAAATTCAGGAGAACACCTCTCGAGCTTCAAAATTTTACATAGATTAGATAAATAATATGCAACCATAACCTATCATGTCATGAAGTCAAAGGTGAGAACTACATCATAATAGTATGACAACAAATTTGAAGTCAATACATCTTTTCTTGATCTCATCCCATCATTCAATATTACGATTTATAACATTTCCTAATTGCAGGGCACTAGTGAGATTGAGGCCCTTTGTCTTCCTATGGAAGAAACCTACACAGCTGAAAAATTTAAAAACTTGACCAACTTGAGGTTCCTTCGAACGAATGGTGCGAGTCTCATCGGAAATTTTCAGAACTTACTTCCACAATTAAGATGGCTTAAATGGACAATTTGTTGCTTGGATCTTGAAGCGGCCATCTTTCACCCGAAGAAATTAGTCGTTCTTGAACTATCTAGTAGAAAAATTATGGAGGATTGGGGAGGATGGGATCCACTAAAGGTAAGATGCAAAGAAGGCATATCTCTTACGAATAATGACGTGCTGTCGACAAGTCTAATTGCACTAAGTTCGCCTTTATTTCTTCTGAAAATGCTTCCTCATATTATGGATTTTCCTCTAAATAAAAGTGGAATTTTAGGCACTTAAATATGCTAGAAGCTTCTGCCCCTTAATATCTTAACAACTAGTCATGCTTCCCATTAGACATACTAATTATTTTTAACTATATTAATTAATAGCTATCAATACTTGCCTGTGTAAATTGTTATGGCTTCGAGTTAATTTCTTCCCATTAAAAAATGTCTTTTTAGCAATTCTTGTTATATGTATTTATGGATCATCTTTCATGGAGGGGGCAAAAAAAAAAAAAAAAAAAAAACTTCCTTGCAATGACGTGTTTTACATACATACTAAAATTTTAAATTCATTGTTATTTTTAGAGTAAGGAAAGTAATTTGTGAACTGCTCTGACTTGTTGCACACAATATTTATATATTATAATATTTCATAGTTGAAGTCACCGTACAACACAATTATAATGTAGTAATTTTATATGAGAAATTAAATTATCCTTCCCATTGCATTTAAATATTTATAACATTTTTTATATCTTGTCCATATAGCGTTTAAATTTTTTTTCCATAAATCCATTTATTTTTTATATAAACTTTGGATATCTCTAATCAATAAATAATAGCATCGCCATAACTTTGAAAAACTAAATATGATATTTTTTATCAAATGTTATTTGCAAATAATTCTGGTTAGCACTTATGCATCTCTAATGTTCTCTTTGCAATGATATGCTTTAAAACGTTTTTACGTTGGTTAGCCAAAACACAATTGAAAAGGACCGTTAAAATTAAATAAAATAACTGTGAAGGAGCAATGGAGCATTGGCACTTTTGTCCAATCTCACGGTGGTATCCTCTCTTTCTTTCAGATGGCAACTGAACTCAAAGTTCTCAAGCTCGCGAATTGTACTTTGAGAACAACTCCAGACTTGTCCGCTTTCAAGAGCTTGGAGATTTTGAGTCTTGAAAATTGTAACGATCTAGAAGAGATTCATCCTTCTGTCGAGGGCATCAAGACCCTCGTCTCCTTGAATGTCAAATGGTGTACCAAATTGAAGGGGCTACCTCGAGGAGTAGGCAGAATGAAAGAATTGAGGGAACTTCACATAGATGACACTAATATACAAAAGATTCCTATATCGAGAGGTTGTTTGACGAATCTGGAGACTCTAGAAGTCTTAGATTGTGAACCATTTGCCCAACTTCCAGAATCCTTAAACTCCCTTGTGTCGTTAACTAAGCTAGGCCTATCTTACACAGGAATTGAAGAATTACCCAAATCAATTGGTTCTCTGAAGGAGCTCAAGACACTTGATGCCGCTTATTGTGCATCACTAGCTAGCATACCTAGCTCCATAGGTGATCTAGCATCTCTATCTCTTCTTAACCTAACAGGATGCGACAAACTCGCTCAATTTCCAGACTCCATAGGCTCTCTCACGTCATTACATCGATTGCTATTATCGAGATGCAAATCATTAGGAGAAGTCCCAAACTCAATTGGACAATTAGAATCATTGATTGAACTGCAATTAATATCTACAGCGATTGAAGAATTACCCAAATCAATTGGTTCTCTGAAGGAGCTCAAGACACTTAATGCCGCCTATTGTGCATCACTAGCTAGCGTACCCAGCTCCATAGCGATCTAGCATCTCTATCTCTTCTTGACCTAACAGGATGCGACAAACTCACTCAATTTCCAGACTCCATAGGCTCTCTCGCATCATTGCAGCACTTGCTATTATCGGGATGCAAATCATTGGGAGAAGTCCCAGACTCAATTGGACAATTAGAATCATTGATTGAACTGCACTTAAGATCTACAGCAATTGAAGAATTACCCAAATCAATTGGTTCTCTGAAGGAGCTTAGGACACTTGATGCCTCGTATTGTAAATCATTAGCTAGTGTACCCAGCTCCATAGGCGATCTAGCATCTCTGTCTCTTCTTGACCTAAGAGGATGCAACAAACTTGCTCAACTTCCAAACTCCATAGGCTCTCTCGCGTCATTGCAACACTTGCTATTATCGGAATGCAGGTCATTGGGAGAAATCCCAGACTCAATTGGACAATTAGAATCATTGATTGAATTACACTTATCATCTTCAGCAATTGAAGAATTACCAAAATCAATTGGTTCTCTGAAGGAGCTTAGGACACTTGATGCCTCGTATTGTAAATCATTAGCTAGCGTACCCAGCTCCATAGGCAATCTAGCATCTCTGTCTCTTCTTGACCTAAGAGGATGCAACAAACTCGCTCAACTTCCAGACTCCATAGGCTCTCTCGCGTCATTGCAGCACTTGCTATTATCGGAATGCAGGTCATTGGGAGAAATCCCATACTCAGTTGGACAATTAGAATCATTGATTGAACTACACTTATCATTTTCAGCAATTGAAGAATTACCGAAATCAATTGGTTCTCTGAAGAAGCTCAGGACACTTGATGCCTTGTGTTGTAAATCATTAGTTAGCGTACCCAGCTCCATAGGCGATCTAGCATCTCTATCTCTTCTTGAACTAATAGGATGCTACAAACTCGCTCAACTTCCAGACTCCATAGGCTCTCTTGCGTCATTGCAGCGCTTGCTATTATCGGACTGCATGTCATTGGGAGAAATCCCAGACTCAATTGGACAATTAGAATCATTGATTGAACTACACTTATCATCTTCAGCAATTGAAGAATTACCGAAATCAATTGGTTCTCTGAAGGAGCTCAGGACACTTGATGCCTCGTATTGTAAATCATTAGCTAGCGTACCCAGCTCCATAGGCGATCTAGCATCTCTGTCTCTTCTTGACCTAAGAGAATGCAACAAACTTGCTCAACTTCCAGACTCCATAGGCTCTCTCGCGTCATTGCAGCACTTGCTATTATCGGAATGCAGGTCATTGAAAGAAATCCCAGACTCAATTGGACAATTAGAATCATTGATTGAACTACACTTATCATCTTCAGCAATTGAAGAATTACCGAAATCAATTGGTTCTCTGAAGGAGCTCAAGAAACTTGATGCCTCCTATTGTGCATCATTAGCTAGCGTACCCAGCTCCATAGGCGATCTAGCATCTCTAATTACTCTTGACCTAAGACGATGCGACAAACTCGCTCAACTTCCAGACTCCATAAGCTCTCTCGTGTTGTTGCAACACTTGCTATTATTCGAATGTAACTCATTGGGAGAAATCCTAGACTCAATTGGACAATTCGAATTATTGAGTGAACTGCACTTAGCACATACAACGATTGAAGAATTACCCAAATCAATTGGTTCTTTGAAGGAGCTCAAGACACTTGATGCCGCCTATTGTACATCACTAGCTAGCATACCCAGCTCCATAAGCGATCTAGCATCTCTATCTCTTCTTGACCTAACAGGATGCGACAAACTCGCTCAACTTCCAGACTCAATTGGACAATTAGAATTATTGAGTGAACTGCACTTAAAATCTACGGCGATTAAAGAATTACCAAAATCAATTGGTTCTCTGAAGGAGCTCAAGACACTTTGTGCCTCCCATTGTGCATCATTAGCTAGTGTACCCAGCTCCATAGGCAATCTAGCATCTTTGTCTCTTCTTGACCTAACAAGATGCGACAAACTCACTCAACTTCCAGACTCAATTGGACAATTAGAATTATTGAGTGAACTACACTTAAATCTACAGCGATTAAGAATTACCAAAATCAATTGGTTCTCTGAAGGAGCTCAAGACACTTCGTGCCTCCCATTGTGCATCATTAGCTAGTGTACCTAGCTCCATAGGCAATCTAGCATCTTTGCATCTTCTTGACTTAACAAGATGCGATGAACTTGCTCAACTTCCAGACTCCATAGGTTCTCTCGCGTCATTACAGTACTTGTTATTATCGAGATGCAGATCATTAAGAGAAATCCCAGACTCAATTGGACAATTAGAATCATTGATTGAACTGCACTTAATATCTACTGCGATTGAAGAATTACCCAAATCAATTGGTTCTCTGAAGGAGCTTAGGACACTTAATGCCTCCAATTGTGCATCACTAGCTAGTGTACCTAGCTCCATAGGTGATCTAGCATCTCTGTCTCTTCTTGACCTGACAAGATGCGATAAACTTGCTCAACTTCCATACTCGATAGGCTCTCTCGCATCATTGCAGCGCTTGCTATTATCGGGATGCAGCTCATTGGGAAAAATCCCAGACTCAATTGGACAATTAGAATTATTGACTGAACTACATTTAAAATCTACAGCGATTGAAGAATTACCAAAATCAATTGGCTCTTTGAAGAAGCTCGAGACACTTAATGCCTCGTATTGTGTATCATTAGCTAGCGTACCCAGCTCCATAGGCGATCTAGCATCTCTATCTCTTCTTGACCTAAGAGGATGCAACAAACTCTCTCAACTTCCAGACTCCATAGGCTCTGTTGCGTCATTGCGGTGCTTGCTATTGTCGGGATGCAGATCATTGGGAGAAATCCCAGACTCAATTGGACAATTAGAATCATTGATTAAACTATACTTAAAATCTACAGCGATTGAAGAATTACCAAAATCAATTGGCTCTTTGAAGAAGCTTGAGACACTTGATGCCTCGTATTGTGTATCATTAGCTAGCGTACCCAGCTTCATAGGCGATCTAGCATCTCTATCTCTTATTGACCTAAGAGGATGCAACAAACTATCTCAACTTCCAGACTCCATAGGCTCTGTTGCGTCATTGTGGTGGTTGCTATTATCGGGATGCAAATCATTGGGAGAAATCCCAGACTCAATTGGACAATTAGAATTATTGACGGAACTACATTTAAAATCTACAGCGATTGAAGAATTACCAAAATCAATTGGCTCTTTGAAGAAGCTGGAGACACTTAATGCCACGTATTGTGTATCATTAGCTAGTGTACCCAGCTCCATAGGCGATCTAGCATCTCTATCTCTTCTTGACCTAAGAGGATGCAACAAACTCTCTCAACTTCCAGACTCCATAGGCTCTGTTGCGTCATTGCGGTGCTTGCTATTATCGGGATGCAGATCATTGGGAAAAATCCCAGACTCAATTGGACAATTAGAATCATTGATTGAACTACACTTAGAATCTACAACAATTGAAGAATTACCCAAATCAATTGGTTCTCTGAAGAGTCTCATAATACTTGGTGCTTCCCATTGTGCATCATTAGCTACCTTACCCAGCTCCATAGGCGATCTAGCATCTCTGTCTCTTCTTGACCTAAGAGGATGCAACAAACTCACTCAACTTCCAGACTCCATAGGCTCTCTCGCGTCGTTGTGGGGGTTGCTATTATCAGGATGCAGATCATTAGGAGAAATCCCAGACTCAATTGGACAATTAGAATCATTGATTGGACTGCACTTAGAATCTATTGCGATTGAAGAATTACCCAAATCAATTGGTTCTCTAAAGAAGCTCGAGACACTGGTGCCTCCCATTGTGCATCATTAGCTAGTGTACCCAGCTCCATAGGCGATCTAGCATCTCTGTCTTTTCTTGACCTAAGACGATGCGATAAACTCACTCAACTTCCAGACTCCATAGGCTCTCTCGCGTCATTGCAGTACTTGCTATTATCGGGATGCAAATCATTAGGAGAAATCCCAGAATCAATTGGACAATTAGAATCATTGATTGAACTACACTTGAAATCTACAGCGATTGAAGAATTACCCAAATCAATTGGTTCTCTGAAGAAGCTCGAGACACTTGATGCCTCTCATTGTGCATCATTAGCTAGCGTACCCAGCTCCATAGGCAATCTAGCATCTCTGTCTTATCTTGACTTAAAAGGATGCGGCAAACTTGCTCAACTTCCAGACTCCATAGGCTCTCTCACATCATTGTAGTGCTTGCTATTATCGAGATGCAAATCATTGGGAGAAATCCCAAACTCAATTGGACAACTAGAATCATTGATCGAACTACAATTAAAATCTACAACAATTGAAGAATTACCCAAATCAATTGGTTCTCCGAAGAAGCTCAGGACACTTGATGCCTTGTATTGTGCATCATTAGCTAGCATACCCAGCTCCATAGGCGATCTAACATCTCTGTCTCTCCTTGACGTAACAGAAAGCGGTAATCTTACTCAGCTTCCAGACTCAATGGGCTCTCTCGTGTCTTTGTAGCGCTTGTTATTATTGAGATGGCACTCATTGAGAGAAATCCCAAACTCAATTGGACAATTAGAATCATTGACTGGATTGCACTTAAAATCTACATCGATTATGGAATTACGTGAAGGCATTTGGAAATTTGCAAAACTTGCAGATTTTGAACGATAGGAGAATTCACATAACATAATTGCTTGATGACCGGGGAATATTGCTGGAACTCCAAGACTTGAGAGCTTCAGGGGGCAAAAATCCAGAAGGATTATCGCAATACAGGTGAAATGGTTTCACCGGACAATCTTCATTTAGATGTCACTCGCCAGATCCCGCAATTGTGGAATCTTTCCCAACTAACCTTTCTTAAGAAACTCACTCTTTCTGATTGGCTTGAATGTCTCCCAGACCTTTCTTTAACACGTAGTCGAAAAGCTATGAAACTTGATATTTTAGTTTCCACAAGTTCAAGCCATTAGTTTGGCATTTTATTTACTTTTTATCTTGCAACACAGATCTCTTAAAGCATTGCAGGACAACTACTGCCAATAACTCAGCCATGGACTACCAAACAGTAGATTTTGAACTTGTTTTGAAGAGATCGAGACCTTTCGGAATCTCAAATGAAGTACTTATTTCATCATGCTTTTTCTTTATCATTTTTCAATTTTTAACGAATGGAACCATCTACAAAGTTTGATCAATTATCTGTTATGTATGGAATGCTTTTCTCAACATTCGTAACTATATCTCCTCCTCGCGGCTTTAAGTCCTCTGTTCATGAAAGTCAAGATTTTCAGATTTACTAAATTATAAAGTGGACTAGAATATATTGCCCCTTCTTATGCATTTCTGTTTCTTAATTATCTTTCTATCGATGCCAATAAAAGAAAAATCTTTTGAAAACGCTTTCACTTCGGTGCAATTGCAGCATATGATCATGCATTGAGAATCTTCACGAGAAACTTTCAATTTTGAGGTTTCTAATATCCTTAATTTTATGATGATAACCTAATGATCATTATATGCTGCAAAGTGAACTCATTGAGTATTGGAAGGATTACAACCAAGTCTGATGGAGAGAAAAGTAGCAAAAAGGCTAAGGTTGTCAATTTGTGTCTGCTCGTCTTAAATGTGTTTGTGATTGTGTCAATTCATGATCACTTCTATTAAACATGTCAACCATTAATTAAGACCAAAACATGAAAATATCTTGTTTGTATACTGGTTAAACGTATTGTGATGTGTCATATTAGGTTGTGTCTGTGTTTTTGTGTTTCGTATTATCACGTAATATTGGCAACATGAGGAATAGGAACTGAATAGGTATGAATCACATCTTCTTTCCATTATGCATGCATTGTTCTCATGTATGCTAGTAAAAGAGAGGCTCTCATATGGGTTTTGCATCCTCCGAGTGCCATGTCTTTGATTGAGTTTCTATAGGACTCACTGGTTTGTTGATCTTTATGACTTTCTATTAGGGGAGTCCTATAGAAAATAAATTAAAACCAGTGAGTCCTGTAGAAAATTAATCAAAGTCATGGCACTTGAAAGATGCGTTTTGATACATCTTCTTCCATCATGAATATACAGTATGTAATATCTGATTCGGATTAACTTTCATAGAAATGAGCTTACTAAATGTCTTGAATCTTATGTAGCCATCAGTAATCACGATATTTGGTTCCGGTAATGCTATTGCTGGGGCAAGCCTGGGTTATAGAGGTGCTCCAGTGGCAACAATGGTAGGCATGTCGTTACTGCAGCAGGTAGTTAAATGTTTTTAAGGAGCTTTATTTGTTGTTTACTCTGTTACTTAAAATGATGTAATAATTGCATTTGTATGTGCATGTTTATTGGACGTCTTTCAATGACATACTCTCTTTTGAGCTTTACAGGAAAGCGAGAGCATGGCCGATGTGAAGCCCAGAATTGCTGATAAGTCACGAGGCAAATCACGAATTTGGAAACTGACAGAAATCAATGAACCATCACAATGCCGGTCTATAAGACTACCTGATATCTTAACAGCTACGAGGGTACAAATGATTGCCAAATTAGGATTTTCTTATGTATCATTTCTTTTCCGCATTAAATTATCATGTTTCTACTAGATAAGTACAAATTTGAATAGGGGTCGCCTTTTATGCACTTGCTTTATTAGTTTCATTCACTTGTGATCCAATTAATTATCTCTAAAACCTCAACGCCTGGAAGGCTTTGTCATCTCCTCATTTGGCCTTTTAATGTTAATTGATTGTTTCAACTATACAAATAGGAAAAGGATAAGTTCAACATTAATAAATCTGTGATTATGGTGTGGCAATTGTGCTTGAGTTTCATTGGCCATGGAGGTCATGAATTTCATGATAACGATGAATGGCGAGACGGATGATGCTTGATTTAGAAAGTAGAATCTCATGCAGTTACATGTGGTGGAAGGCACAGATTCTTCACGAGATGAATTTGGCTTTATACATGGCAGGCAAAGTATATCATCATGCACAACTTGGATGCTTGTCCGAAATGCTAAGATTATGAATTGAGCTATTTTGAGCTTGTCAATTACCGGAAAATTTGAGGAATTTTCCGGGAAAATTGCCTGTTGAATCTAAGCACACGAATACTTGAGGCAAAAGGATAGGCATTCCCAGAAAAGAGTAGCATGGGTGAAGGCACTGTATTTTTGCACGAAGACCGCACAGAGTTCTCTTGGTTCTATAGAGATACAGCCAGACGGTTTAAGCCGAGGTTCTAGTTTTCTTTTACTGTTTCAACTGGGTTTTGGTGTCAAGTGTATCATATGCTCTGTTCTCTCTCTCTCTCTCTCTCTCTCTCTCTCTCTCTCTAGATATATGGCGTCACCAAGTGTCTCTTGTACATGAATTTATGCATCTATCATTTAATGCCCGGTTCTTTGAGCTCTTTCTTTTGCATTTTCTTTTAACTCTGGGTCTTATATTTAACTGTCACCGCTGAAGCTGATAAAATGAAGCAGGTCTCGAGATTAACCTATTCAAACTCAGGTCATGCCATTCGGGCATCATCATCGAATGGTGTACACAAGCTCTGGGAATGGCAAAAAGAAAATGCAAACTTAGAAGGCAGGGTAAGGAATCCTCTTTTTTTCCTTGAAATTGGCAAACTGTTTTATTGTGTAGCGCGCTGTTAACTACATTGATTCTTCTTTTTGCAGGCCACGATTAATGTAGAATTAGAGTTCCGGCAACCTCTTGCTAGGAATTGGATGACCAATGACCCAAGTGATACAAATCCTGAAGATGCAATTCCGTGCTATCCACTGTCAATGGAAGATCATCTAATGTCAGCATTAGTGGAGACGATCTTTTGGTCCGATGTGATCTCTTCTGCGGCGAATCGTTTCCCAGAGGCATGTTCATATCTTCTTGTCATTTTCAAGTAGCACTGTCCACAAGGCACGAGATGATGAACTACTCCTTTGTACTGAATATGCCTGCACTATTTCCTTTTCACTTTTTTATGGGAGCTAAAATTGACTAATTCTATCATATATGGAAAGTATTAAACTCTATTTTTAGGAGGTCCACGAAAGCAATTACTCTGATTTTCATGTGGATTACGTGACAGAGTCATAAGTGCAGCATATATCCTTCACTTTTTAAGTGAGACAAGGGCTTTTCTCTGTTCCAGTGGAATCTTTTTGCTCTTACTGATTAAAGAAAAGAAGGTTAAGGGTGTGTTTGTTTTGCGAAAAATAATTTCCGGAAAAACGTTTTTCTCATTTTTCAGCATTTGGTTCATTTAGGAAAATGAGTCAACGGAAAATGTTTTCCTAGTCAACGGAAAATGTTTTTCTTCTAAAGCTTAAATTTAGGAAAATGATTTCCCTTTTGAAAGAACCGGAAAACGTTTTCTAAAATGTTTTAAGATCCTTACTTGATTAAAAATTTATTATTAAAAAGAATTTCTAATTAAAAATTTTGAATTTGTTTTTATTATATCTTTTCTTTTCTTTCTTCTTTCTTTTTTTTTTTTTTTTTTCCCTTATTTTTCTTATATTTCTTTGCCTATGAACGTAAACCCTAACTCCTCCTCCCCTCTCTCCTTCTCCTTCGCCCCCTCCTTTTCGTCACCGCCGCCTCCTCCAACCCTAGCCCCTCCTGCGCTCCCGTTGGCTTTGCTCCCTTCTCTTCCTCTTCGTCGGCGTCTTCTACACCTTCAATCATTTTTCAAATGCAATCCAAACACCAGAAAATATTTTCAGTCACGTATCACCAAATAAAGGAAAACTAACCGTTTTCCTAGAAAATGGTTTTCCGAAAACATTTTCCAAAAACGTTATGTTTTCCATGAAACAAACACCCCTAAGAGTTTTTTTCATCCATCCAGAGATGTGATGGTTGAATTGCTCTCTCCCTTTCTGAAGAAGGGAGATGCCATTAAGGCAAGTGCCTCTTGGCACGTATGGCCCACTTTTACTTGTATAGTTGTTAATACTATCTTGCCTGCCGATATCCAGACGGCGACGGCATTTATACACACACCATCACCAACAACATTTCCGGCGTTCCATCCTCAAGACAAAACCATTATTGCAATATGAATGGAGGACTCCTCTATACAATAATCCCTAGACCTATTTTCATTGTCGTTGAAAGTTAACCTTGTTATCTACGACAAAATTAAGGGATATTGACTGTTTCACTTTCTTGGTTCAAGGCTATACCAAGAGGACATCAGGAAAGAATTACGGGCCTTGCCATCTCTGGTGTCCTAAATGTTCTGGTGTCTTCTGGTGCTGACTCTCAGGTACTAGACCTCTACTAACCTTCCAAGTAAATATGCATAAGTTTTGTGAAGAAAGAGCAATGTAGTTTAAAGTGCTCCAAAAAAAGGTTTGATGTTCACGCTGGATATATAGGTAGTTTAAAGTCCTCAGCATACGTCAGGTCATGAAAGCATTTTTTACCGGCAGAATAAATCCTTCCAAAAAACTTCATCTTTTGTGTTAACAAATTTATCCCATACCATTAAGTATGGAAAAAAGAAGCTATGATGTCCTGTTGTTGGTTACACCAGATAGATCGATGTGATTCTAATATAAAAACACAACGTAGAATTCTATTCTTTCATTTGTGCATCAATGTTGATTTCACCTTTGATGGATGTCTATGATCACTGCAGTTGTGTGTTTGGAGCACTGATAGATGGGAAAAGCGGACTAGTAAGTTTCTGCAGATGCTGCCTGGGCGAGGCGCAGCTCCTCCTGCTGCTACTCGTGTTCAATTTCACATGGATCAGATACATCTGCTGGTGGTTCATAAAACACAGATCGCCACATATGAAGCTCCTAACCTAGAATGCCTCCACCAGGTATTGAAGATTTTTTTTGTTGTGCACAAACCATTCTCTTCTTTCATCATAATTGCATAAAAATTAGCGAAATTTTAGGCAGTATGAGTTGCTTCATGCCAAATGTATTTTTTTTTCTTTTTTTTTTGATCCGTTTTTCATCGAAACTAGTGGGTTACTAGAGAAGCTAGCAGTCCAGTCACAAATGCTACATTTTCATGCAATGGCCAATCAATATATGTGAGCTTTGAAGACGGAAGTATTGGTGTTCTTACTACTTCTACATTCAGATTGAGATGTCACATAAATCCCACCGCTTATATCCCTCCAAACCCCAGGTAAGTTGGTTATCGCTGCGTAACCTCGTTCTTTTATGAAAATGGCAAGTCTCATTTGCAAAGTTCCAATAGTCTCATTCATTCCTCACTAATATATTTCGCAGCTTGAGAGTCTACCCGCTAGTCATTGCAGCACATCCATGGGAACCTAACGAGTTTGCACTAGGGCTTACTAATGGCAGTGTTTATGTGCTTGAGCCATTGGGATCTAAAGGAAAGTGGGGTACTCCTCCCGTTAAAAATGATGTTGGCCGTAACACGACCACTAGGCGCAATCGGTTCAGATCAACCCAAAAGGTAGTACAGGCCATGTCTCTCCCTCAGTGGAACTTTGAGCATTAAATGCTAAGCCGGCTTTCTTCTGCTGCACTTGATTCAAGTTTTGAGGGATGCTACAGAGGGTAGATTTCACTGCCTCAGGGTATTTCCTCGAGTCGTAGTTCATGCTCTCTCCAGTATCTACCTTTTTTAAGTGTCCAAAGACGCTCTCCCCAGAACCACCCTTTTACCGAAATCGTTCTAAGAACCCATTCGCCCCCTCTCTTTCCCCGTCAGCCATGTGCCCAAAAGGTTTTTTGTTGGGCGATTAACAATCTGATATGTCCGGAATGCTTTTCTCAACATTCATCAGACTTATAAAGTGGAGCTGGAGTTTGTCGCCCCTTCTTTTGCATTTCTATTTCTTAATGATATTTTAATGCATGCCATTGAATGAAAACCTTCTGAAAGCTCTTTCACTTTGTTACTGTTACAGCATAAGATCATACAATGAGAATCTTCAAGAGAAACTTATAGTTTTGAGGTTCCTAAATACCCTGAACTTTTATGATGATAACCTAATGATTGTCATTCACTGGAAAATGAATATATAAATTATAAGAACCCATTTGGAGTCAACTGAGGATTGGAAGGATTACAAGAATTTCTGGGAGAGAAAAGGTGCAAAAGGGCTAAGATTGGCAAGCTGTGTCCGTGTGTCTTAATTGTTTCTGTGATTATGTCAATTCATGGTAACATCATAACATTTATCAAACATGTCAAGCCAATGAATTAGACTAAGGTATGTAAGCATCTCGTCAATACACTGGTTGATCGTATTGTGATGTCATATTGGGCCATGTCTCTGTATTTTGCATTTGGTATTGGCATGTAAATGGTCTATGTCAATTTATTGGCAACATTAATAAGGAGCGGGAACTAGGTAGGTGTGAGTTACATCTTCTTCCAGCATGCATGGATTGTGGTCATGCATGCTAGTAAAATAGGGCCTCTCACGTGACTTTTGCACCTTTGGAGGGTCACGGCTTTCATAAATTTCCTATCAAATTCACTGGTTTTATAATCTTTATGACTTTCTATTAGGTGAATAATTTGCCGTTAAACATTCTGCCAGTCACATACAACAACCAGAGCCATGGTTAGAGTTCATATTCTTCAGATGACTTGCCCAAAAATGTAGTCATGACCATAAATCAAGGTTCGCCTGTTAAGAGCATGGATTTCCATCCAGAACAACAAATTCTGCTGCTTGGTTAGCACATCTTTCTTACTCTATGAAAAACATGTTCCTGCTTTTCTTCAATTGATATACTTGTTTCCCCTTTTAGGGCATAACATTGTTTTCTGATGATTGGAAGATTGCTTTTCGTTGTCCTTTTGATAGTAGTTTTAGCTAATGGGGTCTGATTCTTCATCTTTTCTACATAAACAATTTTAGTGGGAACAAATATGGGCGATGTTATGGTATGGGAGGTGGGCAACGGTGCAAGGATCACTCTACGAAAATTCAAGGTTTGGGATCTAGCATCATGTTCAGTGACGCTGCAGGTATAGAAGTTCAATTCTAAATAAAATCAAGCTATTCTGGTTTTGGCTATGTGATTATGGGTTTTGATTCTTTGTAGGCATCTCTGGCCAATGCTTATATAGCATCAGTCAACCGTGTAATGTGGAGTCCCAATGGAACCCTTTTTGGTATGTAAATACTTGCTAATTGATGAAAAACCTAAATTGCCAAGAGCCAAACTTCTTTGCAATATTTTTAGGAAGAAGTGTTCACATGCTGATATGACTAATGATTTGTGGTGTTCTCTCTAGGTGTTGCTTATTCCAAACACATGGTGCATATATACTCATATCATGGTGGTGATGACATAAGGAACCACCTTGAGGTTTGTTGCTAAACATGGAGAAAAAATTAAGGTTCTTTGTTCTGTAGACAATTGCCACCTAAGTGTGAGTTCAATTTGATTTTGATTCTAAACTAATGTGTGATACAGATCAAGGCTCATGTTGGAAGTGTTAATGATCTTGGCTTTTCATGTCCAAACAAACAGTTATGTGTTGTTACCTGTGGAGACGACTAGTTGATTAAGGTATATTCTGATTGTTTTCCTTACTGTCATAGGTTGTGCTGTTTGACTCTTTTTACCTAAGCTAGTAGTTATGCAGGTGTGGGATGCAGTGACTGGGGCTAAGCAGCACAGTTTCGAGGGTCATGAAGCACCTGTATATTCCATCTGTTCAAAGGACAAAGACAATCTTCAGGTACCTGTTTATTTTGTGTACTAATAAGGTCACATTAAAAGCATGGCCAATTGGCATGTATACTTGACTATTCACTAGGCTTCTGTTTGCTAAACCTCGGTTCGGATAAAATTCGCTTCCATTTGTATGAGAAGTGTGAATCAGTAGTTTTTCTGGACCTTGTTCATTTCAAGGGTTTTGCAAGTCTTCTAACTGTTAACATGTCTTGATTAGAATGTACTTGTTAAAAAATGGTGACATGGTCCAAAGATCAAATTGCAAATTTAATTCATTTGGGCGATGCTTTTGAACGCTGACAACTGGGTAAAGATCTTCACAATAATGACCTTTTTGCTTAATTATATGTTATAAGGAAAATTCTCTTTTCCGCTTCCAACATCTGTTCTCTCTTAATTTTCTCCTTAAGTTATGATTGGTTAAATTTATAATAGAAGGCTGTTTACTATGTCTGAGTGGAGCAGCAATTGGCCATATTATTTTCTTCGTTTAAAATCTTTTGAACTTTCATGGTTGTGTGCACTCTATCACAAAGAGATTTTCTGATAACCCATCATCCTAGAATGCTATGATATCATTAACTACAGTTTTAATGGATGTGCTCTTAGGAATCTTTACTCTGATCCATGGTTCTCCCGTCTGAAGAAGCCATCTATCTGGGCATGTCATTAAAATTGATTGTACATTCCTTTTTCTCGTGTAGTTAATCTACTCAGCATCAACGGATGGAAAAGTTAAGGTTTGGTTTTTTGGCTCCATGAGGTCAATATTTGACTATGATGCACCGGGTCGCTCTTCTGTCATGTTGGCAAGCACTGCTGACGGAAGAAGGTTCAGATCAATAGCATTCAAGCTTGATTTCATACTGTCTCATTGTTTTTTTTTTTTTTTTACTAAAATAACCTATTTAAGTGATTTTATTTTGCTATAGGTTATTCTCGCACGGGACCAATATAGAAGGAGAGTCACACTTAATTGAATGGGTTCAAGGGATTTGGACCATCAGGCGTTGCTATCGTGGACTTAGAAGGAGATTTGGCAGGATTGTACAGTTTGATATCTCCAAAAACAGAATTTTGGCTGCTGGGGACGAGTGCATGGTCAAATTTTGGGATATGGACAATATCAATATTTTGACAACTACCGATGCTGAAGGAGGATTGCCGGTACTTGGTTGTTGTTAATCTATTTTGACTGAATTAACTGAATCTTTCTATTAAATATCTCACTCTTTTAAATTTGCAGGCTTCACCTTGTATTAAATTTAACAAGGAAGGAACTCTATTAGCCGTCTCAACAATTGACAATGGTATCAAAATTTTAGCAAATTCTGATGGGATTATGCAGCTAAGGACAGTGGAAAATCGGCTATTTTGATTCTTCTAGAGTCACTGGTGGAAGTCTTGTGAAGGTAAGCTTTTTCAAGAGTACACTAACTTTATGTGAAGAAATCCCAATAGTCCATTGGAGTGGGGTAAAAACCAAGGACTTGATAATACTAGTTATTCAACTAGTGCTCTTTCGATACCTAAACTTGATTAATTTGTTAACTAAGTGTTCACGCGGTATTTGACCATTTTATTAACCTATGCCACTAAGTGGTGTCCATGCATGAGTGCGCAATAAAAGAAAATAAACAATCAATTAAGTCGATAAAAGTAGATTGTACGGAAGTAAATCCATGAAGTGCCACACGAAAAATACATATGGCTTTGTTTTTAAGCCTCAGGACAACAACCCCATAAACTAAATTCAAATTGACTTCAATCCCTCTTCTCAACGACTACTTTACCTAGCCTCAACTAAATCAAAGCTTCTCATTAAAATGCCTAAACTATATGTATTCTCTCTTACTAACCATTTTCCAATTTTTCATATTTTCGAATTTTTTTCAAAATTTAAATTTTATTATTCTCTGAAAATAAGGGCTCGGGCTGGGCCCTTGGGCCCGGTCAGGTTATGGGCCGCACGCTTGTCTCACGATTTTGGGTTTATGGGCACAATTCGGGCTTTTATATCCAGCGCTCTTCAATTCTAACTCTACTGAGACCAATTCAGATTATACCTACTTTGCACCCATTTACCCATGGGAACTACTCGAGCCCACATTCTCTTCTAACTGCACCAAGTCCATCTTTAAACCCAATTTCTTTTATAGATGGATTGAACCCTAAGCACATGCTAACCCTATCTTATTATTATATTTTTATCCATTTTTCATCTTTTCTTGCATTTTTCGTCATTTTTTACTATTATTTTCTTATTTCTTCTTTCTGATCGTCGTGCTCTTCAGAGTAAACTGAAAATCTACCAGCTCATTCATAGTTCAATACGTTCAATCCACAGAACATGAGCATTATATTTCATCCTCCATTTGTATATATCCAATGAACACTATAAAGACGTCACAGAAACGTATGTAAAATTATCGAATGAAAACACTTGAAATATTGATGTTTGGATTTGCTTTGATAACAATGAATTATAATAAGAATTGAATCAAAATGCTAGCAGACTGATTAGTAGCAAGTAATTTATGCTAAAATTTCTTTGGATTGAACTAGATCAAGAATTATTTCACTTATGTATCTTAGAGATATTTAAAAAAATAGTCTATGGGCACTGAAGGAATTGAATCTAGTCATGAAATCGAAACTTCGTTTTCATCTAAAATCAGTATCAGAATCATTAACTGTTACAAATCATCGAATTACAGTTTAGAACATCAAGTGATTTACATGAGTTACATGAACGTTGTTTAGTCATGCATCTTTCCAAAACAGGGCAGGAAAGAGGGGAATGAAATCACCTTGTCAAGGAGGAGTTCTCGGTTATTGGTCAAGCTTGTACGAAGAAGATCTGAAAAATGTCGCCCTGTGGGAGTGCGGCCCGGCAACGAAGCTTCAAACACCAATGACATGGTCCGGATTCTGGGCTTTTATGGGTCCGAGTAATGCGAGTTGGGCCTAATAGATGGACTTAACATATGTGGATGGGCCATGGGCTTGGCCTGGACGAATTCGATCGGGCCCAGCGCATCGAATGAATGTCCTTCCCAATTAGTTGATAAATGGAAGTCCCTCTTATGTTATTATTTTTTGCATTATTTATTTTGGTTTTTATTTATTAACTTTTTTTTTTTTTTTTTAAAAAACTGCCTAAATTGCCGATTTTGCTTAAATTATTCACTAAAAATCAGTCGCCGACACCACCTCCAACATCTCAAAATTGGGTGAAGCAATTTCCTAAAAAGCTGTAGTAAATTTGAAGGGGCTACAATTGTGAAATATTTGCCAAACACCTCAAAAGCTAAATCACCCATCTTTTATAGCCGAAGTTATTGCCAGGAAAGCTTATCAAATAGTCTCTTTGAAAAAAACAAAGCTCTTTGTACACCTAGCATTAATTATTTTTACTCTTTCCAAAATCATTCATATACTTTTAGATAGTCATAATATGAATCAATTATATAATAATTTTTATGAGAGTTGAATTGTTAATTCGAAGCCTTCAAGCAAAGAATTATAAAAAGGAGGTCGTCAATGGCATTGGAGGCAATTTGGTAAAAGCAGTATTTCTCAGTCGGAACTCGACAAAAACGTCCACGGAAGTGTTTAATCATGGATAAGAAGAAGCATTGCCATTCACTAAGGGAGAACTCACGCAAGCAGAAGGGAGGAAGCAGGGGAAAATGGCTCCATATTCGATCATCTCCGCTCAGCATTAGATAACCTTTCGTTATCACAAGTTCCGATATAGCCACCAGCTACCATTGCCCGATCATTACAAGTTCCAACTCCTTCGCTGGACCAGTCTCGGGAGGAACACATTTGGTTCAATTCATCGAGAGTACCATTCCAGAACCAAAAAAAAAAAAAAAAAAAAAAAAAAAAAATCGAGCAACGAAAATTCATCTCAAAAAAGCGATTCTGTTCGATTCAGTTGAATATTTTAAGCGTTGTGAATTGATTCTAGTGGCCGTTGCTGGCATCAAGAGCCTCTTCAATGCTGCGACTCATCTCCTTTGTTTTACTCCGTTCTGTGGCCAATAGCTTCGTGAATGTTCCCGTTCTGCTCGAAGCTTCTCCGCCTGTTCAGGTTTTGATCGTCGACACGTTCTACAGCTTCTTTCAGTGATTCGTGCGCCCAACCTAGGCCTCAGTCCACTTGATTAACCAGGTAGGATCTCCTGTTCTGTCATCACACATGAGAGGCGGAGAATCCGATTTTCTAATTATGATGAGATTGATCATATTTCAATTTTTTTTTTTTAAATTACTGATTTAGCTTGAGTCTAGTTGTACTTTTGAGTTCGAAATGGCTATGATCTGTTCCTCCACCGATTGACCATAATGTGTTAGATGAAATATGCTAAGACCTTGTTGTGAATTGGTTCCAGTACTCGTCCAATTTGAAAGCACATTAGTGATGTTCACATGATATTATTTGATTTGTTCATCGTTAGACATGATTATGAGTGTATGCCATAGTTTCCAAGAATGAGACCGACTCTCCATTTGTTTTCTCTGTGCTTCCTGTGTTTGTTAACATTCTTTTTTTTTTTTTTTATGAACAAATTTTCTGTTTTTTTTTTGTTAAGAACAAAAAAAAAAAAACGCGTTTGTTTGCATTTGTGTTTTTGTTTCTAACAATTTTTAAGAACAAATTTTCTCTCTCCTCTCTTTTTCTTCTCTTTTTTTCTTCTTTTCTTTTTCCTTTTCTTTGGCCGGTCGTCGGCCTCGGCCATGGCCAAGAATCCCGCCGACAAGGGGGCGGCCTCACCCGGCCATGGCGAGGCTCGCCGACCCGGCAAGGCCGAGCCTCGCCGTGGTTGGGCGAGGCTCGCCGACTGGCGATGGCCGGCGAGGCCGAGCCTCGCCCGGGCGGGGCAAGGTTGGGCGAGCTCGGGCTTGCCGGATCTGGGCGAGGCCAAAGAACCGGCCAAAAAAGAAAAAAAGAAAGAAAAATATTAAAAATATTAAAAAATTAAAAGAAACAAAAAAAGAATACAAATTTACCAAACATGTTTTCGTTCATTTTTTTCCCTAACAAGTTTACCAAACGCCTTACGTTCAAAAATTGTTCCCGGAGCGAAATAGTTTTTCTATTTCATTCCTGAACATTTTTGAAACGTTACGTTCACGCCTTAGTGATCGGTGCCGGTCACTAGTAAGAGGAGGCTTGAAGTCGCTGGCACTTGCATTGATCTTTGGTGATGATCATAGTACGCCCTTGGACAGAATCAAGATGACGTCACTGAGCGTTAATTGTGATCATGGCAATTCAGATCACGAACTTGGGCCGACACCTGTTACGGTCACTAAGAGCAATGTTATGGCCGGTCGCTATCCCGTCCTTGTCGCTGAGTCACCGCGCAATGTCCTCGACCACCTAGCTTTGCTTCTGTCCATGCCTTGCAGTCCATTGTTGTCCTTGTTATCACTGTGGTAAACGTAAACCTTACCATAATGGCTTGATACTGTCATAGGTTACCACCGCAAGTGACCTCCACTTGTGACAGCATTGTCATCAGAAGATACTGCCATAGATTACCGCTATGGATTGATGTGCCAATAGCCCAATATCCACTGCACGTCGTTAAAATCGGATCGCCTCATACCACCAGGCTATTTCAGTTCCCACTGAGTTTAGAGATGATTGTATGTTCAGATTTCCTTCACTGCTTTGTTTTCATGCTCAGGTTTCCATGCGTCTTCCTAAACCGGTTAATGGGAAAGCTAAATGGTCTGAATTCCAGTCATCATGGGGTCGATATTTTGTTACAAAATCACTGTGCATTACCTGCCTCACGATTCCCGTCTTGTCCTTCAGTAATTGATTACTCCACCTTCGTCAATTTCATTGTCCGGAAGCAGGTAATCAATCTAAGAGCCACTAAAATCACATTCTATCTGGGCCATCTGCTTCCTGCTTCATTCTCTGTACATGACATATTGTACTTAATGCCTCCTGTGGGGGGAAATCGATGGTTGACGATCAATATGAAATGAGCAAGTTATGCTGGATTTTAGCGGTTATTGTTCATTTGTCTGCTGGACCGTTTGATTTATCACTTCAATCGACAAAATTCTGATAAAGACACATGACAATTGCAAGAGATTGTCTTGAAACTAGCGCTTTGGTGATGATGGTACTCCTTCATGTCGACTTTATGTACTTGTTTTAGGAAAAATCATTCATGATGTTGTAGAAGTGAATATGCGTCGAACGTACCTTGGATTCGTAAGAGTAAAACCCTTGTGATCCTGGACCCACTCATTGAAGAAATGGAGTGGCATGAACGTAATTACTTTCCTTCTCTTTGCAACAATTTTCTGCCATTCCCATGGAAGTTCCAAGAGTACAATGAGGTCACTTAAAAATAAGAAAACTGAAAATGGGGAAATATTTTGAATCAGAAGTAACAGAACTAATGTTCTATTATGGTTTTCTCCTAAAATATGTCGTGCTTAGAACCACTGAATACCTAAAGGAAAACACAAGTGAGAGAGAGCTTTCAGGAGTACTGCTTATAACAGTGGCTGATGAGTCAAATAGTACATTGTACAATGTACAAGACTATATATGTTAAGCAGGGAGAATTAAGTAAGGTATAGCCGTGCTTACTTTTCTATGTGCTTCCAGCTGAGTTGAAGCTAGATGTATAGAGTCGGCGTGCATCTAGGGAAGTCTGATAATTACAATGGAAATAATATAAGTTTTCCGGGCCCAATAATGAACATGTGACGTTTGGCCAACAAAATGAACATATGAAGCGCAATACCAGAAACAAAATCTTTCATTGTCACCGTCAGCACCGGTAAAAGCATCACGCACCTGCAAACTTCAAACATCTCACTTAACTGAGTCCAAGCTCCAAATCTTTGCGTGGAAAGTAGAATTGGATAACAAAAATGTTCACCGCATACAAATGCGCCCTCTAATTTCGGAATCCTCACTACAACAGCAACTACCACAATTTCTTTCAACCGCAACTATTGCTTCAATTTTGCTGCTGAAGAGCACCCCACTAATTTCGGAATCCTCACTACAACCGCAACTACCACAATTTCTTTCAAGTGATTTACAGTATGAATTCATCTCCCAAAGCTTTCCGTCCACCTTTGATTCATTGAGCCGATGAACGTAAGTGTCCCCAACATAGTCGCAAATATGCCGTGTTCTTAAATCTAGAGAATAGCAATAATGTGTATCTTTCCAATGGCTGATTGCGTGCTTATCTTTGCATCTGCAAATCCAAAAAGGAAAAGCTGTAACAAGACAGCTGCTCAAATCACTAAAATATAGAGAGAGCGAACATTCCAGCACATCATACACCTTCCACATCCTACAAAATCACATATCAGACAAACCCAAAGAATTTGCATTGTTCCACAAATAAAGCAGGCTGCTACCTCATCTTGCTGCTGGCATAGTCGGCAAAACTGAGATAGAGAAGAACGAAAATTCTTCAGTGAGTTCACAGATGGGCATCCCTGATGATGTTGCAATATGAAACCTCATGTCCGATGATGTTTAATTCTCGCAATCAGATCAAGTATGTGCCTTACTTGAAATCTTTAGCAATGTAATTGAACCTTGCAATAAAATCAAAGGAAGACCCTTGGCACATCACCAGCATGGGAGAATATCATATTGACTTATTTTAAACATAAAGATTGATGAATCAAGCAAAGGTTAGTAAGCACATGTCCATCGATGTATATCTTACAGTGTCTACAGTTTGTGTCATTGTTGTTTTACTTTATTTCCTTAAATGAATAGGATGAAGCGATAGTCATACAAAGAGAAGACAATCAATTTGTCATAAAGATGCATCATAATGATGCCACCACTCAAAAGGTACTTTTAAACTTACTTTAACTAAGCGATTCTCTACTTGAGTGATTATAAGTGCCATTTTAACTTGAGTATCGTTTGGCTCTTAATAGCATGAAATAGGGGAGGCAGTCGAGTCATTTCTCTGTTAATAGATACGAACCATGTGGTGGTCAATGCTGATAAGGTAGAGAGTGCATCTCGCATATTGATCACAACAGTGGGATTAGAGGTACAGCTTTATGGTAGTGTACAAGTCATTACGTAAAGATTTGAAATTTGATTTGATAGTGTGCATTTATTTCATCCAGCAGCAAGAGCACACTATGAAAAAGAAACAAAAGAAATGGAAACGAGGGGCAAAGCATTTGAAGGACATTGGAAGTGTTGGATCAACAAGATCTCTGAGAAAAAGAAAAATTCACCGTAAGTGGCTGTTTAAAGAGTTGGAAGTCTGATAATGTTTTAGCACCTTTTGTTGGTATGATACTCTTCAGTTTAAGATCAAGGGATGGAGTCTGTTTTTCACATTTTCTGCTAGTGTTTAAGATGTGGGAATGATACTGTTTAAGACCACAAGCATTCTAGGCAAAGGCTATTTGTGCTTGGGAGTATGTTTGATATTTGGAAAGAAGTGCAATTAGCCTCATTTTCGCCTAATATGTTGGTGTTATAGACAAGGCTCTGTCCCCAATAACAAGCCAAGCTTGTTTAGAGGTGGGACATGAATTTTCTTTCCTAGCAATTTCGACAGATTTTCATTCTGAAAAATATCAATTTTCTTCGCCAAATGAAAGAATCTCACAATTTCCTTCTAACAATTCGATTTTTTATTGCAAAACACCAGCAACTTTATAGTCATCATCACTAGTAAAACTGAAGATCCTAATGTTCCAATTATTCAGCAGTTCCAGCCGTGGAACATTGATATCATCCAAGTAAAGACCAAAATGAAAATCCACACCATTTTTTCAATATCTTTCCCAATCGTATTTGCTTTCCAAGACCTCAATGTGATCTCCACGCCAACGACACCAGCTCCTTTACAACAAAGATTAGCTCCGTGGCACAAGCGAGCTTGTCACCATCGATCCATTTCTCCCTTCCATATTTCTCAAATTCAAAGTGCCTAAGGAATGCAGAATTCTCCGACTTGAGCAATCATACCTTCAATTTGGTTGAATTTAACGTCTTCAGCTACACAGGCATATATAGGTGGCGCACCGTCCTCCACCTCAAGATTTGCATCGTCGCCGGCTAGACCTCAACCCATCAAACCATCTTCGTCCTTGAGGCTCAAAGCAGTTCGTGTGAGAAGTTCGAAGTGTGAGTTGATGAAGAAGATGAAACGTTGATGTCGAGGAAGGGGTTTATTTGAAGCCCAAATGTTTTGTTTTTCCCCTTTTCCAAGTACGAGAATAAACGAAGATGGATAAAATAATGGACGTGCAGACTCAGCACTTTATATATCCAACTGAGCACACGAGATTTCATGTCATTAAATAATCTCTTATTTGTCTTTTTATCAAACGGATTGGCGTTATAAAAAAAAAAAAAAAAAACACATCAAAAAGAGAGAAAGACGCCCAATACTTATGTTACAAAGCCACGTGCATTAGGTGTAACAATAAAATATTATGTTATGTAATAGATTGAATCAGATACATATTACATCTTCTACCAACGTCCTCAACTTTATCAATATCAACAGAACACCAAGAATGGTACTGTCTTATTGGGCTTTAATTGTTTTTGACCAATTTAAATCTTTTAAACCAAAGTTAGGTAAACCATAGTCTTAATTACCAGGTAATTGAATCTGAATTGCAGAATGAGTTTATCATCCATATTCTCACCTCCAGTGGTTAGCTGTGTAATGTGCATTAATTCTTCAATGGATCTTTCGTGTTAAAAGGGATAAACAAAAGTAACGTATGAGCCAAATTGGAGCATGCAATTGCATCTGGGTAGGTTTCAATTTAAAAACTTATAAAAAAAACCAAAATGATTTTAATTTCAAATAACTATTTATTTTCTTTTGGTCAGTAGAATAACTATAGATGCAAAGCTGCTTTTAATTCAAGATATATATATATATATATGTGTGTGTGGGCGCGCGCGCGCGCGTATGTATGTATGTATAACAGCAGGCTTTTATCGTTTAAGCTGTATTAAAATTATCGCTCACCAAAATCCTCATATATCTATGGTAAGGTTCATGACGAAGCATCGTAATTTGCTGAACTTGGGTAAAGGCGATGTATCAAAATAACATAAGATATGCACAAGATAACTTTGTTATTATGCAGAAAGCAAAAAGAGTTACGCTCATTTAAAAAGGAAAAAATGTAGTTATAATTAAAGCTAATGTTCTTATGTGGCTGGCTTCCTATTACATCAATTATTTTTTACCTTGTTAATTAGTCGGGCTTTATTATTTAGCTAGAAAATCACGGTAAGTAAGAAGAATATTGTGACATCCCGATTTTCCAATTCTATTTTCAATAAATTGAGACGGGCATTTCGTTAGCACTCATATAGTTCTTTTCCTTAAGTCGGCCACTCATGTGAAAACTAGTCTATCAGGTGAAGCCATTAAGAAATTCTAATACATCAGATTCGATAATTTGACCAGGAAGCGATCTTTCGACCGAGCTAATCTGCAAGGGTCATTACGGTACAATTAAAAATCGATTAGAGATCGGAGATAGGTCGACTCGACAGAGGCATGTGATCGAGTGTGGGTGATTCCACCAGATTGCACAATTCTTGTCGATCGGCACTGGACCGACTTTTTTGTCGATTGGGTACCCTGTGTTCGTATTTGAAACCTTGAGATTACCCCGACAACCGAAAGTCGCCAATGTTTCAAAGATATACATTGTGGCTTGAGATGATCAACCACAGGTCAAATGCATGAAAATTCCTAAAGGCTACCCGGTAGGTTGGGCGCGCTAGTATCGTGTCAAAGTGAAATTAACCGTGTGGAATTGAGATCGAATTCGAAATTGGAAGTCCGGGTGTGTCACAAATCATTTTAGGAATATTGACTCATCTTTGGAAGATTTTTCATGCAATCAGAGTTTTTCAGCAATTAAATCAGAGAATGACTAATTTGGCTCGAGAAATTAGTAGGCCCGCCCTTGGTCGTGCTTTTGGGACTTAGGTTGGTTCTACGAACAAGTGAAGATGTGAATTGAAGTGTGGTGACATTCGATTAATTTTATGGACTTTAATTGGACTCAATTAGAAGAGAATTGAATGAAAAATTGAAGAAATTGGATGTACAAGAATGGACCCCGGAAAATGAAAGTGCAACCATTGGAGAAGTTGTGGAGGATTTGAGTGAGTGGAAGATGGCGTGGGATGATGTCATGGTGGGTATTTTTTGTTGGATTAAAGAAAAAGAAAAAGAAAAGGAAGTGGTCCCTCTCCTTCTCTCTCCTTCCTCTCTCCCTTCCGTTGGTTTCTCCTCCATCTTTGTTGTGCGAAGATCAGAAAAATGTAGAGAAGAAACTGGAGAGGGTGCATGACAACCCAAAATTTATGTTAGAAATAGTTTTCCTTAGGGCACACTGTTTACGGAAGAAAATCCGTTTGATAAACCTATTCGGTTTTTCATTTAGAATAGATTTTTATTAGAAATAGGTTTGGAAGAGAAATCGAAACTAAAATTTTCTACTTTTGATTTCGGAAGAGAAATCGAAATAATTTCTTTCACTAAACCCTAATTTCGGTGAGTCCTCCTCATCTCCTCTACGTCTCTGCCTCCTCCTCCTCCTCCGCCTCTCCTCATTTTATTATAAATAAAAATAAATATATTCATTTTATTAATTTAAAAATAAAAATAAATTTATTAAAATAAATAAATTATTTTTATTTATCATTTTTTTTTTATTTTATTAAAAATAAATTTATTAAATTTATTAAAAATAATTTATTTATGATAAATAAAAATAAAGTACTTCTATTAAAAATAAATTTATTAAAAATAAATTTAATAAATTTATTTTTATTTGCCTTTAGTGTTTTGCCAAATAAAATTATTTTTATTTTTTATTTTTTATTTTTATTCACTTTAAAATAAATTTATTCGTCAAATAAAATAAAATAGAATAAATAAAATAAATTTATTTTTAAGGATATTTCAATTTTAAAATAAAATGATATTTTTATTTTATTTTTTTATGATTTATTTTATTTTATTTTATTCATTATTTTTTTTGTTATTAAATCATTTTTATTTTTATTTTTTATATTAAAGGTCGTCGATCGTCGCCGTCGCCGTCCGAAAGGAATAAATTTTGTGTCGTTATCAAACAAATTTCTATTTTTAGAGTAGAAATTTTGTGTCGTTATCAAACGGTTATTTTTGCTTAAAAAACTCTTACAGAAATAGAAATGAAAAATCATTTCATTCCTAAATAGTTTAGAACGGAATGGTTGTCGTACGCGCCCTGGAGCAGCCATGGCCGTCCGCTCCCGCTCGCACGCCGTCGTCGCCGTCGCCGCCGCCACCGTGCGTCTGCCCCACGCCACCCGCGCGCTCGCCGGCCCGCCATCACGCCGTCTCCGCCTCCCACTCGCCTGCCCTCGCGTCGCAGCTGCTGCATCAGCTCGTGTCGAAGCCGTTTAGCCACCTCCGGCCACCGTTCGGGTCCCGCCTTGGTCCGGTTCGACCCCTCAACCTCCCTCGGTCCTTTTCCATCTCATCCAAGCCCCGGATCCGCCCATTCTCGGCCTCAACCAATAGTGGACAGCAGCTGCAGAAAATGGGTATGGCAGCCTGATTTTGGCCCGTTTTGGCCGGCTTCCCGACCCCGGATGCTTGGCCCGCTTTGAGGAAAGTTGTTCTCCTCGGCGTCGCCGTCGTTTTGGTCCGCTCGGTTTGCTAATCCGGTGAGTTTAGCTCACTAAACCTCGCTTAGAGAGTTAATTATGCTTAGGGAGGTTTAGTTATGTTAAGTATTATTAGGTTGTTAGTTTAGGTTATTTAAGAGTAGATTAGATTAAGGTGGTGTTTTAATTTAAAGTGTGCTTAATTAAGGGTAAGTAGGTTTATTTAGAATAAGCCTTGATTTGACATAAATGGATTTACTTTTGATTTATTTAAATATCTCGAAATTATTAAATAATTTAATAATATATCATTATTCGAAATTATTAAAATATTATTATTTAATTATTTTCGGAATAAATTTAATTATTTATTAAATTCCAAAAATTTTGTCAAGACCCTAAATTCTCAGAATTTCGTGCCCGTTCGCTTTGTGTAGTCAGATTTTGAAATTGATGATTGGATATTATAAATTGAGTGTGGATCGTGAAAAATATGGATATTATTATTTAATTAATTTTCGGAATAAATTTAATTATTTAATAAATTCTGAAAATTATTTTGGAACCTTATTTTCTCGGAAATTTCGTCGATCGTGGCTGTGCATTTAGAATTTGAATTTGATGAATGGATGTGGAAAATTGAGTGTTGATTGTGGTAAATAGGGATTTTATTCATAAAAACCCAAGTGTCGGGTTTGGCATTGAAATTGGATTTTTAATGGTTAATATCGTAATTGGATTATGTGAGTGAAATGTAAAGTATCTAGGGATCGGTATCGAATTGTCGTGTGCTGGTTGAAAGGCTCGGGTCGCAGTAGTGGCTAGGCCAACTAGACCCTTATTCTGCTAGAAATGCCGTCAAGAGTGTGACGTGGCTCGGGTCGCAGTAGTGGCTACGCCAACTGGACCTTTGTTCCTTTAGAAATGCCGTCAATAGAGTGACGTGGCTCGGGTCGTAGTAGAGGCTAGGCCAATTGGACCTATGCTCCTTCGGGAATGCCGTCGACGTGGTGACGAAGCCGCACTCCAAGGGGGGGGAGGCGATGCCTGGCTATATGCCAGTAGATAGCCGAACTGTGAGTAGGCTATGCCCTTGTGTGGCAGTGAATAATAATTGGAATGCGTGCTAAGTGCGATTGTGATTTATATGAAAGTGATGGCGTTCCAATTGTTTGAGTTATCATTACTACCTGAGATTGTGTGATACAAATTGTGCTAACCTGCAGGAAGGAATTGAGGCGAGGTAAGTTCTCTGTGTGATGTGGCTAGGCCACCTTTGGGCGTATTTTCTTTCTAATGGGGTTTAGGGGTTGAACTTGCTTTGAGACATTGTCTCATCCCGGTTTGGGGATTAAAATTTCAGTCCCACAGTGGACGGAGCGGCTAGATAGCTTTAGTTGACCTTGAGGAGTTGCAGAGGTGAAGTCATAAGGATTGGAGAACGTGTCCGACTTGTAGGTCGTAGGACAGTTCCTTTTTAAGAGCCGGTCTTTTGTAGACTTTTGGCCGTAGACCTCTGTTTGTAATTCTGTTGAATTATGGAAGTGTTATGTTGTGGTTTTGCTTCCTGCTTTTCTATCCCGTATTTCATTGTCAGGAGTTTTTATAATACGTTCCACTTGCGTAATAAGAAATGAATGGGGTCGGCGACACTACCTGGGAATGTCGCATTTGCATGACCATGGTGGGATGTTGACGCACTCGAGGTTCGGGGCGTGACAAATATCACCGATTACATACTTTCTAATTTGAAGAGAAAAGCAAAAAGAAAAATTTTAGGGTCGCATTTTTTCCACTCTCACTGTGGCTAAAACACTTCCTATCACAATGTTTTGACAATACTAAGATTTGTGTATCCCACCTTCTTTAAAGCATTTCATTATGTGGTGTTCCGTTTGTTTTCTTCTCTCTTTTCTCGTGAGTCCTACTTTTCTTTAGGTATGTCCTTTCCATTCACTGCTTCAACATCCTTAGTAATGAAATGACCAATACCTGTTCATGAAATTTAGAGTAAAATAAAGATTAATAATTAATATAAATAAGACCACCACCCGCGGTGGCCGCGGGTTAAGAGCTTGGTACCCTTTTCGCAAGAGGAAGAGTTCGAGACTTCGTGGACGCGGTGCTTCATTACACAACGCGCGTCTTACTGCGTACGGGACTAGTGGTGGGAGGCCGGAGCCCCAGGGGTTTCTTTGCTTGCCGCGAGGCGATGCGAGGTTCGCAGGTGCCAAAAAAAAAAAAATAATAATAATAATAATTAATATAAATAATGAATATATACGTGTTCTATGTAACGTAGGACATAAAGTAGCGATGTATAAGAACTTTGAATTGAGCTATTAATAAATACACTAGGTTGTACAGAAAATGATTTTTGCACCAATTTAAAGCCCGAAAAAGTTGTAGAAGATAAAAAAAGTTCCTTTGCAGGCCTTTGGCACTCTCTTATGCCGTACTTGTTAAAGGCCCGGTGGCGATACTGGGGCTCATAGGCTTTGCTCTCTTGATCCTGGCCTGTTCCGACCGAAGGCTCTCCGGCAACTGGAGCAACACCCAAAGAAATGAAGAAAACAAAGGCGAAGCCCTCGCGTCGCCGTGCCTGGGTAAGAGAGAACCTTCTTTTGGCGATTCTCAAGGTAACAGCAATGGCGATGGTCAGAGCTTCCAAGCAAAGGCTAAGAAGGAAGACAGTTTCGACAAGACCAGGGAGGTTAATGAACGTTAACAACGATGATGGCGATGACTGATGTTGGCAGTCATGTTGCTCATGGCCATAGTTTGAGAGGTGAAGATGTAAAGCGCCGCAACTTTTCGCCGGCCGGGAAGACGAATTCTGGCCGAAAGCCTCTCCGGCCAAGGAACTCTCTGTGACAACCAATGAAAAAGAAGCTGGAGAGGGACGCGTTCTTGGCAACGAAGATGAGGGAGCTTGAGGAGAGAGGCAAGGTCGGGAGCTGCTCGAGATCGGGAGGTCGATCGGTAGATTGGTTGAAGCACTGAAGCTTGCGCTCGCGATAAGCGCACCTGGAACCGATGATGTGGACAGTGATTTTTGAACTCGATTCTGACGAGAATTTTCGATCGAGAAGCTTTTGTGTTCTTTTTGTGTTGAATGAGAGACTGTCGCCACTTTGATTGCTAAGAGGTCTCATATGAGTCAGATACCACCATGGCTAAAACCATGACCGAAATTAAGAGACAACGAAGAGAGAATTACAGAAGAGGAGGAGGAGAAGGAAGTGGGATCCACAAAAAGAGAGTAGAAAACAAACGGGAAACAAATAAAAAGAGGAAATACTTTTTGTGGAATAGCAATCAGAGGATGCTTAAAAAGGTAGGACCCAATATTGTCAGAACACTGGGGAGTGTTTTAGCCATGATAGGGGTGGCAAGAGCGCGACTTTATTTAATATATTTTAAAATAAATTTTTCCACATGGTAATAGTTATTTTGGGTTAGGTAAAAAGCAAAAGAATGCTGAGTTAAGAAATAAAAAATAAAAAAATCATTGCAAGTTCATCGAGAAGCCACTTCACCGATTTAAGGCGCGCGTGATAAAATTTCGTTTCTCGATTTACTGTTTTTACGTTAGAACAGTTTGGAGCAATCTGTTTGGTAGCGATTTGATTTATACATTTTCAAAAACAGGTTTTATTCCAGAAATAAAGAAATCGAAGAAATTAGAGGCTGAAATTTTAACTTCTCGGTTTAAAATAGAAATATAATTTTTTTTTTTGGTAAGATAAAAATAGATTTTTTTCTTTTCTTTTCTCCATTTGGGCATCCTTCTTCTATCACGGGCTTTTCTATTTGGGCGTTGCTTCTCCTTCTCCTCTCAACGCTTCAACCAAACCCTAGCGTCGTCGAGTCCGAACAACCTATCCATCCTCGCTGTCGACTCCGAATCCATCCTTATTGCCACTGTTGACTCCGACGTAATCGCCGTCCTCTTGCCGGTCAAATCGTCGCTCATCTCACCATTGCCATCCTCAGACCGTCCAATTAGCTCCGGTCATCCTGTCAAACTTGCCTCCTCCGTCCGCGTCCCCGTTCGGATTTGGATTGCGCCTTCCTTCCTCTTTGATTCAAGGTCTTCCCTCCCTCTCTCCCTCTCTCTCTCTCTCTCTCTCTACCCGGATAATAATATGCCGGAAATTTCATGAAATTGTATTTTCACCTTTTGTAATGTATTAGTATTATTTCGACTATTATTTTGTATATGAGGATTTTCTATGTTGTTTTAGTATTATTTCGACTATTATTTTGTATTTGAGGATTTCCTATATTGTTATCTAATCAATTTCTATTCCTAGAAATAGGAATTTTATTCTGTTATCAAACGGATTTCTGTTCCAGAAATAGAAATTTTGAGTCGTTATCAAATGGGTTTCTTTGCTCAGAAACTTGCCCGGGGAATAGAAATCTTGCCGGCAACATAAAAAACATGCTAAAAAGCATTGGCGGGACTTATTTTCCACATTAGGATGACCCACCCATCATCTCCTTGTTTGCATTTTTGCTTTATTTCCTTTTCATTACAGGCGAGAAGTAACCCTCGTGGTAAAATTAACAAACGGGGAAGCTAATAAGGATTTTGTATTTAAGTCAGTCGAAAATCACCAAAAAAATAAACAATGAATAATAAAATATTCAAAGATTTACGCGATTTAGTCCGAGTGTTGGCACCTATATCTATGGGTAGAGCTAGTAATAAAAATTTGCTATAATTGGAGAATTGGAATTGTAATCACTCAATATGCTCGAGCGTTTTCATGTCTAAACTAAACCTGAACCCAAGGTTTTAGCAATTTGGATGTAAAACACTCACAGCACAAATTACATGCTTTGCCCACGAACATTTAAGAAATCTCTTTGAAATGGCCGAAAATCAGGGACCACGTCCATTCTTGATTTCCTTTCTTCACGGCACGCCTTTCCAGAAAGTCATTGGGCAGCAGTCAAATCCTCCACTTTGACGTAAGTGTGTGTGTGCCCTTTCTTTGGTTCGGCGAATCTGCAATACTTTTAAGGTCAAACTCTTTGTTTGGGTTAAACTTGCATATTGGGTCGGGTTTCGCCGTGTAAAAAGGTGTCTTTTGATCAATGGAAATGCATATGCTTTTGAAGGTCTTCATTTCTTCTTTATTTCAATCTGGAAGAGACTTTGCTTGCAGCTTGTTAGGACATAGAACCCACTCACAATGGAAAAGCATATGGCGATTATGTTCCTATTTTTCTATGCCCAGCTCCCATTATGGATGAGTCCAATGATGCAAACCAACCAGACGGATTGGCTCGCTTTAATCTACTTCAGACACAGTGTGGATGAGGATCCGCTTGGAGCTTTGAGCTCGTGGAATGACTCTTTTCATCACTGTGAGTGGCAAGGTGTAATATGTGGTGGACGGCATCCCGAAAGAGTCATGTCCCTCAACCTGATGTCGAAAGGCTTGGGGGGTCTTCTATCGCCTCATGTCGGAAACCTCTCTTTCTTGAGAAGCCTTGTTCTACAGAATAATAGCTTCCGCGGTGAAATTCCACAAAGCATTGGCCACTTGTTTCGCCTTCGTCATCTCGTCCTTGGTAAAAACTCTTTTGGTGGACAAATGCCCACCAATCTTTCTCAGTGCTCAAACCTTGAGATTTTATATCTCATTGATAACCAACTTGTGGGCAAAATTCCTGATGAGCTCGGCTCTTTATCAAAGCTTCAAGTTTTAGGTTTGAGTAGAAACAGTCTTGCAGGATCTATTCCTCATTCTATTGGAAATCTCTCCCAACTTTGCAAGCTTTCACTCAGGAAAAATGGGTTGCAAGGAGAGATTCCCAAGACATTGTCCAAGCTTCATGGTTTGATGTTTGTTCAATTGATGAATAACCAACTCACTGGCGAGATCCCTCCGGCAATCTTCAACATGTCCAATATTTTCTATTTCTGCGTCAGTAACAATCAATTGAGAGGGAGCATTCCCCCTTATATTGGTGATACTCTTCCTTCTCTCTTTTTTCTTGATTTTCTTAGTAATTTTTTTTGGGGTTATACCTCCGTCTTTATCAAATGCCTCTGGCCTTCAGTACATCTACTATGACAATAATAGTTTTCATGGACCGATACCCGCAAATCTTGGAAGGCTGAAAGCTCTTAGAGTAATATCCCTACCTCTAACGAGTTGCGAGATGACTTCAATTTCATTACCCCATTGACTAATTGTTCAAGGCTGGAAATTATTTCATTGGACCTCAATTTTCTTGAAGGTCTATTGCCGGATTCCATTGGCAATCTTTCCAATAGCATTAGTTTAATTTCTATGTCGTCCAACACAATGTACGGAACCATTCCTCCAGGTATTGGCAATCTCTTCAATTTGTCCTATCTTGATTTATCAAACAATTCGCTTGGAAGTCATGTTCCTTCTTGTATTGGAGCACTCCATAACTTGCACGAATTGTACTTAAATGGAAACATGCTAACGGGAGAGATTCCGTCATCAATCGGCAATTTGACTTTATTGAATCGCTTTTACTTGCCGTTCAACAACTTCTACGGGGAAATACCACAAAGTCTTGGTAACTGTAGGCAGCTCATCGAGCTTGAGCTTTCCAATAATAATCTGAGTGGTTCAATCCCAAGGGAGGTTCTTGGCCTTTCTACCATTTCGATTATCTTTAGCTTGGCACATAACCAGTTGAGCGGATCTCTCTCGTCTCAAGTTGGGTCCTTGATCAATGTTGACACATTGGATCTATCTTACAATAAGCTTATTGGACCAATTCCTAGCTCCATCGGCAAGTGCTTAGTATTGGGGCAGCTCAACTTAGCATTCAATTCCTTTCATGGCGAAATTCCTTTGGCTTTAAGCACATTACGAGGCTTACAAGAGTTGGATGTTTCCCATAACAACTTATCTGGTGAAATCCCGAGCTTTCTTGCTCAACTTACGGATCTAAAGTACTTGAATCTATCTTCAAACAAGCTTGAAGGAGAAGTTCTGAAGCAGGGAGTATTTCTCAATGCTAGTGCAGTGTCTGTCTTTGAGAATAGGAATCTTTGTGGAGGTATTGCAGAACTAAACCTTCCTTCTTGCAAATCAAATACCTCTAAACCATTATGGACCAACAAAGTTAGAGTAATCACCACAGTGACAGCTGTCTTGTCATAATTCATTATGTGTCTTTGCCTGTTTATCTTTTGGTATCAGAGAAAGGAGTTGAAAAAGAATACCTCTTCGATTGAATTTCCATTTAGACACAAATTTTCGATGGTCTCTTATGAGGAGCTCTTTAGAGCCTCAGATGGATTCTCTGAGATCAATGTGATCGGAAAAGGGAGATATGGTACTATCTATAAAGTAACCACACAGGAAGGCGGCTTGTTGGCGGTTAAAGTGCTCAACTTGGGCCACATAGGTGCTTTGAAGAGCTTCATCTCGGAATGTCAAACCTTAGGGGCTATACGACATCGAAATCTTGTGAAAATAGTGACTGTTTGTTCAAGCGTGGACTACCACGGCAACAATTTTAAAGCTCTATTGTATGAATACATGGCTAATGGGAGTTTAGAGAATTGGATACACCAAGGAAACAAAGAGGACGTTGAGCATGAACATGAACATGGAAAGCCAGGGCATTTGGGACTAATGCAAAGATTAGACATTGCCATTGACATAGCTTCCGCAATCGAATATCTTCACGAGGTTTGTAGCCCAAAATTATACACGGAGATTTGAAGCCAAGTAACATCCTTCTAGACAACGAGATGATGGGACGAGTTGGGGATTTTGGGTTGGCAACAATTGGCTCCCCTACGAAAACAAATGCCATGGACATTGATGACAACAGTAGCTCAGTGGTTGTGAAGGGTTCCGTAGGTTATGTCCCTCCTGGTAAGAAAATTTTCTCATTAATTGTCTAAGTTTTATTTATGTTTGCTTATTAAATATTTATTTTCATTGTATACTGCTTGATGTACACTATTTTAGAGTATGGCATGGGGGATATGGTATCCACACAAGGCGATATGTACAGCTACGGTATTCTTTTATTGGAAATGTTAACTGGGAGGAGACCCACGGAAGAGACTTTCAAGGACCATTTAAATCTCCACAACTTTGTCAAGGTGGCTTTGCCAAACCCAGTGATGGAGATTGTGGACTCGGCCATTATTAACAAAGAAAGTGAGAATGACATTGAGAGGATGAGAGGATGCGTCGCCTCCGTCCTAAGGATTGGAGTTGCGTGCTCAATGGAGTTACCGCAGGATCGGATGGACGTGGCCGAAGCCCTCAAGGAATTGCATAAGATTCGAGCTAAGTATGGATCCAAGTAGGGGCTGGTTGAAGGAAGTTTAATTCCCAGACACTTGGACTAAACTTTGTCTTAGGATTAATTTTGCTCTTTGAACAAGAAAAATTCGGATGGTTCTATTCTTCATCTTGGTTGTAATCTTTTTCACTGGGCCCAAAGCCGAACTCATATACTAGTCAAATGTATGTAATCCATCTCCATCTCCAATCCCCCTCCCCTCTTTACGATCTCCCTATTTTCTTCATACGAATTTTCTATTTCCAATTTTTCCTTGGATAGTCCATCTCTAATAATTTTCTTTAGATGCAAAATTTTAATATATATTTATAGATTTATAAATGTAGAAAAATATAAAGTAGAGGTGTATCTTATAAAAGGTTATAAATTATGTCAATGCCAATTAATTTTTAAATGATAATTCATTTTGTGGATTAATAGGAGAAGTAAAAGTAAAGTCAAATAAGATTATTAAATTTCGCCAAGGTTGATTTTAGGTGGTGGCCTTATTTTATTTTATTTTTGGCAATGGGATGATGGTCATCATAACAATATAAAATCTTAGGTCACACACTTAGATGTTAAAAATATGAGAATTCAATTGGATAATTTAAATGAGTTGAAGAACTACAAGTGAGATTATTAATTGATGTGATACCATGAAAAATCCCAAGTTGGCTTACCTATGACAAAGTTATCAAAACTAATTTTTTGACTAGAAAAAACTCCAAACTATACATCTGTAACAAATTTATTCTCCGTTAGTATCCGTGTTAAATTGCTAAGTTGAATGACATATGGCAATAGACACTTGTATCAATTTAGGATTTTATCCTCCATTTATCACATGTGTATCAATTTGTGACTTTTTGTGATGGTAATCCAATTTAATAGAAACTAACTTTAATAGAAACTAACGGAGGATAAATTTATCACAAATATATTAATTTGAGGTTTTTGGTGATTTATTATAAATGTATTCTGGATATTTAACCCTAAATTTTATTGTCACTTTTTTATAACACATCAACGTCTAGAAGAGCTTTTCACTTTCTCTTCGTCCCTACGCATCTCTATCTGTCTCTTTCGCCCTCGCTGTTGTGGTTCTTATAACTCTTGCCTTCGCTGCGAAGAAGCTGCCATATTTATGCTAAGTGCTGAATTCTCCTCGCAACTTCTGCTTTTTGACCAAATTTTCCTCGGATTTTGTCGGACCAGTTTTGCAGTGAACAACGGTCGAGGTCCCCCAAAAAATGGTTTTATTCTGTCATCAAATTGGTTTTGTGATAGAATCAACTATTCTGGATCAATAGGACTAAAGATACAAACTTTGTAGTGCAAAAATTGATTTGACTTTGTAAAAAATATCAATATTAATGGAAATATGATATCTCATTATCTAATCCATCGTCACTATTTAGAAGATTAGGTTTGCTAAAAATTTCAAGTTAGAGGTTTCAAGAAAAAAGGAAAATATCGGTCCTTAGGTACCAGGCCAATTCTATAACAAGCTAGTCTAATCACCAGTTTTGAGCTCCTAGAATCCGTCATAGGCACAAAAGGGGTCTCATCTTCACTTCGGAAACCGGATCTCTTGCCAATTTGCCAGGCACGCCCTTGGAATCAAGTGGCATTTCCCTAAGGTTTTCACTGTACACTACTATCAATTATATTATGTCGTGTTGACCATGTCTCGGGTGAAAAAATCTTGGGTCAGCCTCTAGAAACACGGCCAGTTTTAGGGGGACGAAAGGGACCGTCCTCCTCCTCGACACTGCCCGTTCCGGGATACTTCTGACGGTTTCCCACAAGCAATCTGAGACGTAAATACTTCACGCATGGATTTACATGAGGTCAATGATTGATCCACCCACGACAACAAACCGTGTATTATTTACATCCTAAAAATATATTCACAAAAATACAATGTAACTGGAAAGACAAATTTCCAATACGGGACCCACGACAGTTTAGCGCGAACTTCCTCGAAGCTTCGTCTCCCACCCATCTTCGATGTGAAAGCAGGAAAATCCTCCTCCTTTTTTTTTTTTTTTTTTTTGTTTTCGTTTTTTATACGCCGTTGGGGACGCCCCATGTCGTTGATTATTTTGATAGTTTGCTTGATAAACAATTCTTCTCGCCACAATTTGATAAATGATTTTCTTTAGGATTAATACCACAAAAAACTTCAAATTGGTACCCATATGTAAATTTACCCAAAATTAATTTTTAATTATAAAAAACCCCAAATTAGTGCATATATGATAAATTTACCCCAAATTAATTTTTGACCAAAAAATCTTAAACTGGTATATTTGTAACAAACTTACTTTCTCCGTTAATTTCTGTTAAATGGAATTAATACCACAAAAGACCACAAATCAAATTGGTTCATTCGTTAACTGACATGTCATCCAACTCAATAACTTAACAATGAAATTTAACGGAAACTAATGAAGGGTAAGTTTATCACAAGTGTATCAATTTGAGGTTTTTTGAAATCAAAATATTAGTTTAAAATAAATTTGTACAAATTTAGAGTTTTTTGTGATATTAATCATTTTCTTTATTGGCGATTAGCGTTTGATAAATGATTCAAGACCACAATTTCAATATTTTCCATGGATCCTCAATGGGAATTTATAAGATGACGTGCTATCACCGATTCATGTAATGTATTCTAATTAATGGCGTTTTTTATATTAAAATTGCTAGCAATACGTGGATTTTTCTTTTTCAATTCCGTTAAAAATAAAGATGTAAAATTCTACGCAGTAAGAATGCACTCTTTATCATTTGAAGTTTGACAAAAAAAGTTACTGGTTTTTTTGTTTCTCTTTATAAGTAACGTTAATAAGTATAACAAAAAACAAATTTTCTTTCATAAAAAAAAAAAAAAAAAATCGATATTAAGTAATATGACCAAATCATAATTTAACATTTAGCCAGTGCATAAATAGATTTGTAAACATATATATTATACAAGCGTGGAAATCTAGACAATTCTCATTTTCTTTTAAAAAAAATAATTTTTTGGAAAAATAAATCTTCCAATTCTCTTTAGCCTAATCTTTTAGAGAATCTTGAACTTTCCACTTATTATTAAAAATGTCATGAACTTTCAACTTTATCATGTGGAATATAATCTTTCATTTTTGTATTATAATATCATGAAATCTTAATATTTTCGCAAAGTGTCCTCAACTTTCAACTTTATCAAGTTAATTTAGATATCACTGGATGATGTCCAAATCTAGATTTAATGAGCGAGAACCGTAGATCAATTCATGTCCAAAGACTTTAGATGCAAACCCCTCAAACTAAGACTAATAAAACTACTATTTCTGATTTAGACGAAGATTTGCAAGAAGAAACATTGGCGGCATTTATGGGCATAGCTTACCATGTCTTTTACCATAACAAAAGAAAATCTTACCATATCTACAAAATGGCACTACATAATAGTTTCATTGCTGTTTGATGTTTTTAAGAATAAAGTAGGAGCAAAAGAAAGAAGACACTTTGATTTCCTTCTGGGATTTGAAGGAGAAACTAAGGGAAGAACTCAAGCAAAGGACTTCTTTGCATAAAACAAAAGAAGAATATATATAAATACTTAAAGTGCAAATGGACATCACCACAAAACTTGAGTAAGAGGAGAACAACTAGACACATTCCAATCAATTGTCGGCACAACTATGGAGGTGCACTTTGCAACGATTTAGGTCCACTATAAGGATGGTTAATACTTGACATCTAAAAGTTTGATGAGTTCTTAAATATTTTAAGCATTTTGTCAACAAGAACATATACATATCGAAATGTAGGAACTTGAAGCTGCAGAATCTATTTTGACTTGGGCTTATACCATAAAAAAAACTTTCAATTATGACCATTGTGACATCAACACCTCAAACTTTTTCTTGTGTTATTAAAAATCCCAAAGTAGACACCAACACCCTCCTAGGCTTGAGCTCGGCACGACCCCTCATAGTTAGGTGTTGTGCCAAGCCAGGCTAGCTAGCTATAACGAGTTGTGCCAATGTTCGAGTTCTCACTTAGGTTCATTCATTATTTGTATTTGTGTTAATGTCATGAAAAACTCTCAAATTGGTACACATGTGACAAATTTACCTTAAATTAATTTTTTAATCAAGAGAAACCTCAAATCGGTACGTATGTGACAAATTTACTTCAAATTAATTTTTTGACCATCAAAAGCCCCAAATTTATACAGTTGTGATAAATATAACATTCATTAAATTAGATTAATACCATGAAAAATCACAAAATCAATACACCTATGATAAATGGAGAATAAAACCCTAAATCGATGTAATTGATAATTCGACAGCAAAATATCCAAAAAGGCAAATATGTTACAAGTATACTAGTTTGAAATTTTTAGTGATCAAAAAATTAATTTTGGGTATGTGTATCAGTTTGGGGTCTTCATAATAAAAATAATTAGTTTATGATAAATTCGTCATAAATTTACTAGTTTCAAATTTTTCATAATAAAAAAATTTAATTTATAGTAATATTTATTATATGCACCTCAATTTAGAGATTTTTGTGGTATTAACTCTTTTTATTTCTAGGGAGTGATTGAATTGTAATCGGAACAAGAGCGGTAGGATTAACGAGGCACAGAAAAAGGAGGGCACGGGAGCAATAATGAATAATTTCTTGTCATGATTTTTTGCTTGAGGGAATCTTTTGACTAAAATCTTGGCGTCAGCACAAAAGCACGCTGAAAAGCATTGGCGGGTCTATTTTCCACGATAAGAGGACCCACCTTTTTTATCTTTGCTTTTTTTGCTTTTATTTCCTTTTCATTATCACTTTGCTTCTTCACAGCGTTTTGGTCGGATTCCCTCGGGCCACTTTGCCGTGAATGACGGGTCGAGGTCCACGAGAAATGGTTTTTTGCTACTAGCCATCAAACCGGTGGGTAAATTGCCATGACAGTTTGCTTTATAAATGATTCTTCTGGCCACCATTTTATAAATGATTTGCTTGATAGGATATAAGTGACGAATTTTTCATAAAATTTAACTTTGAAAAGAAACTCTTCGTGGTACGGGAAAAGACGGGGCAAACGAGTAATGATGAAAAATTTGTACTCACCACAAGGCATTGTCGTGATCTTTTCCTTGAGGGAATCTTTTGACTAACATCTTGCCGACAACATAAAAATCACGCTAAAAAGCAATGGCGGGACTACTTTTCCACGTTAGGATGCCTCCATCCTCCTTCTTTTCTTTATTTTTAGCTTTATTTCCTTTTCATTATGACTTTTGCTTCTTCACAAAAAGAAATGGTTATCCACGGATTCTCTCGGACCAGTTTCGCCGTGAGCGATGGGTCGAGTCCCCCAGAAATGCTTTAATGCTGTCATCAAACCGGTTCTGTGATAGAATCGACTATTTTGGAATAAGAGGATTTAAGACACAAACCTTTTTTTAGCAAAAATTGATTTGACTTTGTAAAATTCAATAATATTAATAGAAATATGATATTTCATTATTTAGGTTTGATAAAAATTTGAAGTTAGAAGTTTCAAGAAAAGAGAAAAGATGGGTCCTTAGGTACCGGTTCTTTCTATAACATGCCGAAATAATCACATGCTCTGAACTCCTAAAATCTGTCACAAACCTGAAAAGGGCCTCGCCTCCGCTTTAAAAACTAGATCACTCACCAATTCGCCAGTGACGGACCCGGAATCAAGTGGCGCTAGTCTAAAGTTTTTTTTTTTCTGTACACTCAATTAATTATATTATGTCACGTCGATCGTGTCTCGTGTGGAAAGATCTCAGGTTGGCCCCTAGAAACATGGTCAGTTTTAGGGGGGCGGAAGGGACTGTCCCCCTCCTCGACACCGCCCGTTCCGGGATACTTCTTTGTAGTTTCCCATTAGGAGGCTTGAGACGTAAATTCTTCGCGTATGGATTGACAGTAGGTCAATCATTGATCCACCCTTGATGACGAACCGTGTACTATTTAAATCCTAAAATATATTCACAAAAATAATTAAAACGAAAAGACAAATTTCCAATGCGGGACGCACGGCATTTTGGTGCGAAGCTTCCTCGAAGCTTCGTCTTCCACCCAGCTTCGATGCAAAAGCAAGAAAATCCTCTCCTTTTTTTTTTTTTTTTTTTTTGTTTATCTTTTCAATGCAGTCAGGGACACTTGATGTCATTAATTATTTAAAAAATTTCCAAATAAGATTCGAAGTGCCATCATCTTCTTAAATAAAAATTTGAAGTGAATCTTATATCAAATAAGGGTCTGAATGACTATGTTTGTTTCAAATAAAAGTCTTAAGTTAACAAGGTTATTTTAAATAAAGGTCTAACCTCCCCGGTTGCCAGCTAGCTAAATATTCCTACTAGTCAAAGGGCATTTTTATCCAAATATAATATTAATTTTAAATTATTTTTATTTTTTCTCTTTTCTCTTTTCTTTCCAGTGAAGGCCCAGACAACTCTGCAGGGCTGGCGAGGCTCGACAACCCTCACCCGACACTCATCGGCCCTTTGGTAAGGACCGAATCTGGCGGGGTGGCCTCCCCCAGGGGTAAGGGTCGCCTTGCCTAGGCAAGGCTCCCTCGTCGACCATTGGCAATGCGACCCTTGCCCAGATCTGGCGAGGTTGGCTTCCCTTAGTGCGCAACATCATCCCTTGCTTGTGGCTGGTGAGGGTAACATCGCCTAGCCCTCTTCGGGCATTTGGCCACTAATGAAGAAGGAAGAAAAACCAAAAAAAAAAAAAAAAGAAAGAAAAGGGAAAAAAGGAAAAAATTTAAAAATATATAAATGACGAAAATGTCCTTACCAAATAGGAAAGTTAAGTCTTTATTTGAAACAAAAATAATCACTTTAAGTCTTTATTTAAAATAATATTCACACTTATTTAAGAAGATGATAGCACTTCAAACTCTTATTTAAAATAATATTCACTTGGATCTTTATTTAAGAAAATAAAAATACTTCAAGTCCTTATTTGAAATTTTTTCTAATTATATTGATAGTCTCCTTCATAAATGATTCTTCTCGCTACAATTTGATAGATGATTTTCTTTATCGGCCCAGCAACGTTTGATAAATGATTGGAGACCACAATTCCAATATCTTCCATGGATCCTCAATGGGAATTTGTAAGATGACAGTGCTTTCACCGTTTCATTTAAAATGTTCTAATTGATGGCGTTTTTTTTATATTAAAATTGCTGGCAATATGTGGATCCTAAACTTTCAATTATTACTCATTACCCCACTAAACTTCAATTATGTTGTGGCTGTAAAACAAAGCCGACCCTCAAGCTTACGAACCCACCAATACTTTTTTTCTAATTCATTCGGTAACTGTCTTATGACTGCCTCGCAATGCAAATGCAGCTAGGGCACCCTCAACTGGTCCCAACGACATGAAAATCTACTAATTCAAAATGTTTCTGAACGTGGAACTTTTCTTTAAAGCAAAAGAGCAAAATAAAATGATGAAACCATCGTGATCATTTGAGTGTAGGTGCAAGTGGCATCCAAAAGGACCTACCAAATGGGTTCGAACGGGCTGGACGTACAAAAGGAGACATTAAAGCATTCCACAGCATTAAGGCATCTGCAGTATTTCATGAGCATAGATATAATCATGCGATAACGTTCCGCGTCATAATCTTTATTATTTATCTATTTGATCTATTCAAGAGCTTAGCTACCAACTTTATCCACGCGTACTTACCATCCGATGAAGTGGTCCTTGGACCACACTCAATCTGCGCCCATCGACATTCCCTAGTCTAAGCACTGTTGGGTACTTGTTGATGCGTTGCATTAGTTTACCGGTGTCAAAGACTGCCTTGTGATGGCAATCAAACCCAGAGAACCTAATAAGAAGAGTTTAAAGAAGGGAAAAAGAAAAGGAAAACCACCCATTGTGGAGGTCATCATGCTTGCTGGCCATGATTATACAATGCTGCTGATTTTCCACCAACAAATTGACTCCTAACATCAGAACTAACATTTTTTATTCTACACAAAATATAATTTAACATTTAACAAGTAAATAAATAGATTTATGAAAATATTTAGTATACAAGCATGGAAATTTGGACGGTCCTCATTTCTTATTTCAAATAAAAAGGACATTTTTAGAAAAAGTGAATTTTTCAGATCTCTTTAAGCTATATTCTAGAGAATCTTGAACATTTCACTTGCTATTAAAAATGTCCTGAACTGTCAGCATTATAATGGGGACTATAAACTTTTAGTTATTTATTAAAATGTCATGGAATCGTAATTTTCTTAAAAAATGTCCTGACTTTCAAATTTATCAAGTTAATGTAAATATTGCAAAAGGATATCCATATCGTAGATTTAATTAAAAGTAGAATAGATCAATTTCGTTTTTTTGTCCAAAGGCTTTATATGCAGATTTTCTACCCTTAAACTAAGACTTATAAAACTATTGTTTTCCGATTGAGACCAAGACTCATAAGCAGACGCTCTCAACCTTAAAGTTGGAGAAATAAGTCCAGATTATTTACGGGTAATGATAATAAGTATACTAAAATTGATAAAGAGATATGTGACATCTTGAATTTCGACCCAGTCTCGATAATATGAAATGGACATTTCGTCGACGCGCCTATGGTCAATTTACTCTGAGCTGGCCCCTCATGAGTTGACTAATCTATTAGGTGAAGCCATTAAGGGACATAAACACGGCAGACTACAGAATGTGATTGGAAATCGACTGCTCGACTATAATAATCGGCAAGGATCAATACGACTCCACTATAAATCGATTAGTAAACGGATATAGGTCGATTCGATGGAATCACGTAGTCGAATTGCGGGTGGTTCCGCACGATTGCGATATTCGCGTCGAACGGCTATAACCCGATTTTCTATCGATAGTGCACTCAGTACACATAATTGAAACCTTACGATTTTTACGACAACTGAGAATTGTCTACGATTTGGAGATGCACAAACGTGGATCAGAAATTATCGATTACAGGTCAAACGCACTAAAATCCCTAGAAGCTACCTGATAGGTTAGGTCGTACTAAAATCGCGTTCGGTCGATTTTAACTACGAAATTGAATTTGGTTTTAGAAATCGGACGTTCGAGCGTATCACGATTTATTTTTAGGATCTCGTCTCATCTTTTGAAAAAATTTCGTCGAGCCCGGAAATTTGCGGAAAAATCGAATTCGACAAAAAGGAATTATGGAAATTCGGATGGGCAACTTTAGTTGGATTTTTTGCCACCAATTTGGTTTGGTTGGTGAAAAATTGAAGGGAAATTCGTATGGGCTGCTGAAGGGGGTTAATTGGCTACCAAAAAGGCTTGTTTTGGTGTGGAAATGAAGGAAAATCTCTCATTGGATGATGCTTTGACTAAGTGGCTGAAGGATGGCATATTTATCTACACCAAAATGGCTTAATTTGGGTGAAATGAGAGCAAATTCTCCGTTAGATGGGCTGAATACTTTTGCGGCATGTGATGATGGCTAGATATTTGCTCAAGGGTGTTGATTGGTGCTTGCCTTGACTTCTTAGCTCTCTCTTCTCTCTCCCCCTCTTTCCTCACTCTATCTCACGCACAAACTCCCGCCCCCCTCCGTCACGCACGTTCAGCCTCCCCAGCAAAGAACAGCACTTCTTCTCCCTCTTCTTCCTCTTCCTCTTCTCTTCATTTCTTTGCACGTTCATTCCCCTCCATCTTTCCTTCTGCTGCCACACAACCAGCACCACTACATCAGCCCGCCACCTTCATTCCAGCGCCACCGGAGCTCCTTGGCTGCATCACTACAGCCGTGTCCAGCAGCTCCTTCACCTCTGTCCAGCAAGCACCAGCCTTGGCTGAAGGCTTGTAGGGCTGTTTTCAGCCTCGGTCGAGCCTCCATGTGAGTCGCGGTAGTCTCGGGTCCTCACTGCCGTCGCGTCGCCGTCGCCGTAAGCCCGCCACCGTCCTAATCTGGTGAGTTAACTCCCTAATCCTTGATTAGGTTGTTAATTGCGCTTAGGGGGTTAGATTAGTGACAATTAGCTTAATTAAATTAGTATTAAGTGAGCTTAGACTTAATATAGATTAATGTTAATCTAATTGGTTAGATTAGCACTAATGAAGGTGGTTTAGCCTAATTTAGTGGATTTCTCCCGGATCAGTTTACTGGATGCTCGTTGTTTGCCATTTTTGTGGATCGAAATGTGCTACGATTTTGAGGTTGATTCCTTCTTGAGAAATGTTTTAAACATTTTCAGCTATGATATATATTTTACTCAAGATTTTAGGGATTTAAAAGAATGAGATTTCAGCTTTGTTATTTACAAAACAGAATCTCGGATTGTGTTGGAAACAGTGATCTTTTGGTGTTCAAAGGATTTTTATCAACTCTTAGGGTTTGATTTTCCAAAGATTTTCTTCAAAAAAATTTTTCATCACATATTTTAGTTTAAAATAGTCAAATTTCAGATCAAACGGACAAGTTTTGGATCTCGAACCAAACTAATTTTGGAAAATAGAATTTCTGGACACAGACAAGGTTTTTGTAACAGTTTGGGCGATTTACTTCTCTCATTCTAGAATGATTTGGATCAAGGTGTCCCCACTAAAAATGTTTTTTTAAGTGTCCTTTATAACATAGTCGAATTTGAGAATTTTCTGAACTCGTTTGGTTAGGTTTTCGGAATTAATTCTGTAGACGCGTGAGTAGACCGATTTCTGCCAATTAGGACCTGTTGTGGTCTAGTGGTTGTTCTTGGTGTTTTGCCTACCGGAAAGAGTATATTTTGTGATTGGGTTGACTTGTGGCATGCTGAGAACTTATGTGTGACATCATGAGGTTGATTTCTCTTTGTTGGTTGTTTATTGTTATTGTAAAAGGTGACCTTATGGACTATTAAATAGAAAACAAATGAGGTGTCGGGTCCGGACACCAAAACCTATTTGCTCAACATAACAATGAGGTTTTACACTAGGTGCGTGCAAAGTTTGATCGATTAATTTTGAGTACGTGAGCACCTATGAATTTATTTCTAAACGTTTTGAAGAAAAAAAAAAGAGAGGGGTTACTAAGGTTTGTTTTCAAAAGAGGGTGGTTGGAAAAGAAATTTGAAAAGAAATATGGTGTCGGGTTTGGACGCCAATTTTTATGTGCTCAATAAAACAATGAGGTTTTGTACTAGATGCATGCAAAGTTTGGTGGCTTAATTTCAAATACGTGACCCCGTACGAATTTATTTCGGAATGTTCGAACAAAAAAAAAAAAGAGTTACTAAGTTTATTTTTAAAAAGGGATTTGGGTGTTCTTGGCTATATGATGGATTTATATGTGAATTTGATGGCTTATATGTGCAATTGAGTGCTTAGCGCTGGTGATTGATTATTATTACAAAACTTGGTTTTATGGGCTTTTGGATGGAAAAATGCCAAGTGTCGGGTTTTTACGCCAAATTTTATGTATTATATAAAATCGTGGAGTTTTAAACTGGGAGCATACTAATTTGATGGTTCGATTTAAAAGTGTGACCACGCACGATTATTACTGAGATGATTTTTTATACGGAGAAAAGTGGTCAAGTCCATTATTTGAACACGAGGTATTTGAGTGCAAAGTACAGTGTTCTTGGCCAAGTGCGCGCGCGTGTGGTCACGTAATTGAATCCGTCCCCCAACGGGAGTTTGGGGACGATGCCTGATTCTATCGGATGCCCGGCGGGGGTTCGAAAGCCGGTCGTGGTGGAGGTCGGACCGATGCTCCTATGTGGAATGCCGTCTAGGCGGGGGTTCTTGACGATACTGTGCTCGATGGGGCGGGACGATGCCTGATTTTTATCGGATGCCCAACGGGGGTCCGAATGATCACCGATTGTTGAGTTGGCCATGGCCGTTGGGCCGTAATAACTGGAACACGCTCGAGTGGCTGCGATAGTTGCGCCTGATTATGGGGCAAAATTGTGTGATATGATATGGGACGTGTCATAATGATTTTACCTTATAATCGGGACCCATGTGATTGTTTAAGATATGAAAATGAAGTGTTCCAGTTATTAATTGTGCTTGTGATATTATATTGGCATATTTGATATACTAATGTGCAGGGATGTACCAAGGCGAGGTAAGTTCTGTATGGTGCGTGTTTAGGACCGCATTCAAGGCAAATTTGCGTCCTAATCAGGGTTTAAGGTTTTGACTCACTGAGATTTTTATCTTACCCCGTCGTGGGTTAACCATTTTCAGGGCTGTAGCGTGGAGGTCTGCTAAGAGCGGATGTGGTGGGCGCAAGAGGCAACACCTTTTGGCGGGCCCTATTGTTAGTAAAGTAGGTTGACCCTAGTCTCGGATTGTTTTGAGAAGGTTGATAGGAAGTGGCTGTAGAGAGGCCCGTAAGTATTAAACTTCCTAGAGTTAACAGTTGATAAATGAATTTGTTGTTCCTAGTTACTATCCCTATGTTTGTTGATTGGCCGGGTGTGTATTTAATTCGCTTCCGCATGTGCTTAATTGGAAGAAAAAAAAAAGAATGGGTTAGCGACGCGTCCTGAGACGTTGCATTTTTAATCGACCGCCAAGGGATGTGTGCGCACCCGGGGTTCGGGGTGTAACAAGATATGACCAAATCATAATTTAACATTTAGCAAGTGAATAAATACATTTTATAAGAATAGATGTTATAGAAGCGTGGGAATCTATACAGTTTCATTTTCTTTTAAAAAATCATTTTCGGAAAAAGTGAATTTTTTGCGTATCACTTTTGCCTAATATTCAAGAGAATCTTCAATTTTCCACATGCTATTACAAATGTCCTAAACTTTCAACTTAACCATGGAGAATATAAACTTTCGCTTTCGTATTAAAATGCGTAGGAATTTCAATTTTCTTGGAAAATGTGCTGATCTGTTGACTTTTTGAAGTTAATTAAAATATTGCATAAACATGTCCATTTCGTAGATTTGAGGAATAAGTTTAATAGATCAATTTGGAGTTTACATCCATTAGAAGTTTATTTATTTGATACTACAATATGTAACAGGCTCAAAGTGAGAGGGCAAAATTCCCAAGAGGGATCAAGAGCGTTAATATATATTAAACAAAATGCCTTTTTCTGATGGAAAATAGATAACAAAAGAAAAATAGTTCAACCGTGCATCCACTAGGCGGAGCGTGCCCTCACCCCATTGTATGTATTTATCTATTTTGACCACTTGTCTGGAAAAAATGCGCCGACTCTAGTCATTGCTAGTCATGTGTGCAGATCTGGCCAATTCATATCTTATTTTAATTTGGACTTAGACCGGACAAAGCCCCGTCTCTCTCTCTCTCCACTGTTCATCTTCTCTCCATTTCAAGTGTATCGAAATTTTAACAGCAGTTGTCTATTTATATTTGGTTTAATTTCTTTTCTTTACTCCCGCATCGAAATTTCCTCACATATTGTCTGCTACCAGGATATGTACCATCTTGGATTCTCTGTGCATTGAGATTTCCGCCACGTCATGACAATAACTCTAAGTATGTGGTTTCTGTTTTCGGGTGAATGAATTACTAATTTATTTGTACATGCAGCTTGACAAGTTTGACTTCTTGGTGCGATTACGGTTACAAGCTGTTTTTGACTATATAAATCAATCCAAGGAAGAGACCATGGGGAATAAGAAGGCATCTCGTGTTTCTTGAGAGGCATTCTGATTTTCTTCTCTGTTGGACTTGAAAGCAAAGATCAAGTGCGAAGTCGGAGCAAAGACGAAATGCATCGTCTTATTTTTGGGCATTCTTTCGCCGAGCTCGTGGCACTAATCCTTCTCCTTGGGCTCGCGTCATTCTATTTCCTCAATAAGAAGAAAGCTAATGTGCATGGAAATGCAGAAAATTCTGATACTGGCACATGTGATTCGTTGACTACACCGACGGAAACTAATTCTAGTGTATCTAGTTCGACTCCGATAGAAACTACTAATGGTGTATCTAGTTCGTTGACCAAATCGTCTGGAAACTATTATGACGTGTTCTTGAGCTTTAGCGGTAAAGATACTCGAAATAGCTTCACCGATCACCTCTACCATAAGCTCATTGATGCTGGAATCTCTACTTTCAGAGACAATAACGAACTCTACCAAGGCCAGAAGATCGGCCCAGATCTTTTTGCAGCCATTGAGAATAGTAAGATCTCGATCCCCATTCTCTCCGTGAATTATGGTACAAGTAATTGGTGTCTAAATGAATTGGTTCGAATGATGGAGTGCCAATTTAAGACAGAGCATATAGTGTTGCCTATATTCTATAAAGTGCAACCATCACACGTGCGAGATCAAACCGGAGATTTTGGAGATGCGTTCCTCGAGTATGAGGGCTGTTTGCTCGATGGGGGTTTCGACCCAATGAGATTGGAGAAATGGAAGAAAGCACTCACTGACGTCAGCGGCTTGAAAGGATGGCCAGTCACGGGGTAAAAATTTTCTCCAGAACTTTCTGTACTTTCTTTTAGTTTAGGTGGATGTTTACTAGTTGTATTCCTGTCTGCGTCGTTTTCTTTCTTTTGGGTTTTCTTTCTAATAATGAAAAAGCTGTAAGATCTTGCCAGCAGTAATATCTGCGATGCATGAGTTCCATGAGTTATTCTTTTTTAAAAGTTACTTTAATGATATTGACCAATCTAATTTAAGATTTCATTGTAAGGATCCCATTCGCTTGAATAATATAAGATTTTTCAAATGATTTTTTACTTTTATATCCAAAGATTTTATAACATAGTGCCCTTCTTTTTTCATGTTTGAAGTATAAACTACGTTAATCTTCAACACTAACTTTTCTAATTTCAAATTCGTTTGAGATTAATGGTACAACTTATTAGTGGTTTCAATTTGAAACTCGTAACCTCATATGCTGTGCATGTGATTGTCAAAGCCATAATTTTGTATTTTCCCAAATTACATTTGTTAAATCATTAAAGTCGATAGGGATAAGTGTAATAAAAGTTCTAAAACTTGTTATGAAAATGTAATTGTGTTCTAAAACTTTCAAAGAGTGCAATCAAGTTCTAAAAATTTTCACGAAAGTATAATCAAGTCCTAAAACTTTTAAAAAGTACAATTAAGTCCTAAAGCTTATCATAAAGATGCAATCGAGTCCTAAAATCTTCAAAATATGCAATCAACATAAGGACTTGATCGAATCAATTTGACAAGTTTTAGAACTTGATTGTACTTTTTAAAAGTTTAGGACAAAGTTACACTTTCGTAATAAGTTTTAAGACTTAATTACACTTGTTAAAATTTTTAGGATTAAATTCATTTTGTGACAAGTTTTAGGACTTTCAATGTACTTATCCAAAGTCGATAATTGGTTGCCATTAAACTCATTTTTACAAAAGAAATATTTGATTGATTATATACAAGAAAGGTAATATAAAAAGTTAAAAAAAGATTATCTTTATTATATACTTGTAACTTTTCAATGTATTTTCCTATCTTCAACACATAACTTCTATCTCATACACCTGCATAAATTGAAGCGTTGTTCTCATTTTGGGGAAAAATTATTCTTCTACTTTCCAATAATATCAATATCAGATTGACTAAAATCATTAAACATAGATACTCAAATGGAAAATAACGTACACATGATATATAGAAACACGCGTAGAATCTTGTAAGCATGTACAATTGCGCAAATTAGGAGAAATCCCCTCAATTGTATTCAAGAAGTCCATAATATAGTACTCTAAGCAACTTTCTAGATTGGTATTATAGGACTTGGATTCCTCTTGTATAAAAAGTTGCGACTTGTTTATTGACTGATGGTTGAACTCTCAAACGAGGCGGATTTATTGGATTTTTGCTTATTCAACCACTCCAGAAAGTTTTCAAAGTCACATCCACTTCATACTAATATCTTTAGTAGCAGCAGGTTTAAAACATAATTTCAACCCATAATATATACGATATTCAAGATTCAATAGCGATACCCTCAAATTTCTTCTTTATTCAATATATTACGTTTGCCTAATAATGGTATGAGGCGCGCTATATGAAGCAACCGCTAGCATTTCTCAGTTTAGTCTTAGTATATAAGATAATGTATGGAGTAGTGACAAAAACAATCTTGAAGTTTTTCAATTTATCCATAGATTTATTTATTACTCTATTCTCATTAGATAAGCAATATGAAATTATTGTTGCAACGTAGTTGAACTCTTGTCACATTTGACAGGCCTGAAGGAGAATTGGTGAACTCGGTTGTTCAAGAAGTGTTCAATGAGCTGTTTGAAAAGTTTGAGTTGGATACTCCTAAGAATTTGACTGGAATTGATAGTCATGTGGAGAAGGTTATGAAATTTATAGCTAATAATTCTCATGCCCCCCTATTTGTTGGCATCCATGGAATGGGAGGCATTGGTAAGACAACTATTGCTAAAACCATCTATAACAAGCTCTCAAATAAATTCAAATATCGTAGCTACATTGCTGACATCAGAGAAAAATATAAGGACGGTGTTGAGCACTTGCAGAATAGCTTAATCAATGATATCCTGAAGAAAAAAGATCAAGTTGGTGATAAGGATGCAGGGATTAAGTTCCTCTCATCCAAATTGAAAAATAAGAAAGTGCTGATTCTCTTTGATGATGTGGATTCTGATAAACATCTGTATTATTTAGCCAAAAGTCATAATTGGTTTTCTCCAGGAAGTTTGATCATTATTACCACCAGAGATGAGAGTATTCTTAAGAATGCAAATGTGAGCTACAAACATGAGCACAAGGAACTGGATATGGATAATTCTTTGATTCTGTTTAGTAGATATGCGTTTCGAAATGACGCTCCTCCAAGTGAATTTGAGAAACTCGCTGACAAAGTTGTGTCTACCACCGGAGGACTTCCCTTATCTCTTATAATTATAGGTTCATTTTTGCACGGTCAACATCAAGGAGTATGGAAAGATACAATTAAAGAGTTAAAAAATGTCCCTAAGAAGCAAGTGCAAGACACGCTAAAAATAAGTTACGATGCATTAACATATGAAGAACAACAAATATTTTTGGATATCGCTTGTTTCTTTATTGGCATTGACTGGAGAATTGCATCCTACGTGTGGGATGCTTGTGAATTTTACCCAACGAAAGGAATTGGAGTATTGAGATCAAGGTCATTAATAAAAGTTGGAGAGAATCATGAGCTCATAATGCATGATCAATTGCGAGATCTTGGTCGGCAAATTGTCCGCAAGGAAGACATGAAGAAGCCTCAAAATCGCAGTAGGTTATGGGACTCCGAAAAAACCTTGGAAATGCTAGAGGAAGATAAGGTAACCTTGTCTCTTCTTTTGATCCCTTTGTCCATGTTCTACTATCAAAGTGACATGGGACCTCTACTTAGTGCTTGCTCTAGTGAACAAAGAACCTTCTTCTATTATTATCATCCTCAGTGTCGTTTCATTGACATTATTGGAAATTAGGATGTCGCTCTCTCTTAATGAGTATTGCAGCTTATTTGAGATTTTTCTTACACAAGTGTAAATTACAAATTTTTTCGGGTAAAGTACCTAAAAAATCTTAAACATATTGCATTTGTACCAATTTAGTCATAAACCTTTCAATTTGACCAATTTAACCCCAAACATTTTTACATTGGTACCAATACAATCCATCTGGCCAATTTAGGCCATAAGTCAATAACATGGATACTAGTGACCCCATGTGGCATCATTGGTGCTGATGTGGACATTTTAAAATAATTTTTTTTACTAATTTGTTGATTTTTTTATTATTTTTTTAAAAAAATTCCTTTTTTTTTCCTTTCTTTGGACTGTGGCTGGCTCCAGCCACAGCCGGTGACTAGCCACAGTCGACAACCGGCCACAGGCAAAAGCCGACCAGGGTCACTCTCGCCGAATCTCACCCTCGTGGGTGGATGAGGGTGGCCCTTGCCAAGTCTAGCCAGGGCTCCACCCTTATTGGATTTGGCAAGGGTCACCCTCACGGCCTCTGGTGAGGTCACCCCTCAACCGCCCCTACCGAGTCGGCAAGGGTTGCCCTCGCCCGGGCCACAAAGGTCTCACCCTTGCCAAATCCTGTGAGGGCCACGATGCCCTTGCCAGGCCCCACTTATGGCCGGTTGCTGACAATGGCCATAGTCCAAAGAAACGGAAAAGGGGGGGATAAAGGAAAAATAAGAAAAAAGGAAAAAAAATAAAAATCGAAAAATTAGTAAAAATTCATTTTAAAATGTCCACTTTAGTGTCGGCAACACCACATAGGATCACTAGCATCCACATCACTAATTTCCAGTCTAAATTATCGGATTGACTGAATTAGTACAAATATAAAAGGGTTTATGACTAAATTATTCTAACTAAAAGTTTAGAATTAAATTGATACCAATGCAATAGGTTTGAAACTTTTTTGATACTTCTCCCAAATATAAATGATTTACTATTTGTTTAATGTCATTTTTCGAAGAGAAATGTCTTTTCATGCAAGAATAAAGTCAATGACGCTAATCAAAAAGGGGTACTTTTTTGAATTCGAGAATAAGAGAAATGTTTGTAGAATAATAATAATAATAATAATAATAATAATAATAATAATAATAATAATAATAATAATAATAATAATAATAATAATAATAATAATAATAATAATAATAATAATAATAATAATAATAATAATAGTAATAATAATAAAAGGTATGAAAAATCAAAGGAGCCTAACAAATCATTACAAAAGGGGTCAATACCTAAAAAACTCAAACCAGGTACATCTGTGACAAATTTACCTAAAATTATTTTTTTGACCATGAAAAACCCCAAACCCAGGTACATCTATGACAAATTTACCCCAAACTAATTTATTCGACCGCAAAAACCCAAAACGGTAAATTCGTAATAAATATACCATCCGCTAAATTGGATTCATACCACAAAAATTGTAAATTGTAGCAAACGGAGCGTAAAATCCCAAATTGGTATACCAATCAACTGTCACGTGTCATTTACCTTAATAATTTGACAATAAAATTTAACGAAAACTAATAGAGGGTAAATTTGTCACAAGTGTACCAGTTTGGGGTAAATTTGTCAAAGGTATACCAGTCTGGAGTTTTTGATGGTCAAAAAAATAGTGTGGGGTAAATTTGTCACAAGTATACCAATTTGGGATTTTCAGGGTATTAACATTTAAAAAAATTGAAAAGTGATGCATTCTTAAATGTAATACTTTGAATGGATGTGTTCATTAATGAGAGGGAAGCTCTACTTGTCTACGTCGTTTAATATAACCGTACTATTTAGATTAAGTAAATCATTTAGCAATATATTATTTTGGCGATCCTATTTTTATCATTAAAAATATAGTGTACGGTCAAGAGTAAAGACCACAAACCTAAATGACTTCGTTTGGAAGAGTAATGAACACTTCCTAACAAATATTCATGATCCCGACAATGTTATGGAAGAATAGTTATTACAATATCTATGTATACATAGATATATTAGAAAATTAATTCTCAAGTCACAAATTCTGTGAAAAGTGTATACAAGAATTTTTAGAGGTGAGATTATAGATTTGTTTACAACGTTACATTATAGTTCTATAGGAATATATACTTGCAATGATATGCTATTAACAATACTTTTATAATATAATTTGAGAACCATGTATTTTCAACAAAACATATATTAACAAACATACATCTTCAATCCCATAATTATAAAAATTTAATGTTGAAGTATCATCAAAACTAAAATTTTTAGGGTTAATATCACGAAGAACCTTAAACTAGTACATATATGGCAAATTTTTTCCAAACTAATTTTTAAGCTATAAAAAACCCCAAGTTGGTGCATCTGTCACAAATTTACCATAAACTAATAGTTGCGTCATCACAAACCCCAAACTGATATAAATTTACCCTAAACTAATATGAATTTTCAACATCAATTGAGTTATTGCCATGTGTCATTCAGCTCAGTAATTTCACGATAAAATTTGACAGAAGTTAATAGATGGTAAATATGTTACGAATGTATCAATTTGAGATTTTTGGTAACACAAATATTAATTTATAGATAAATTTATTACAAATGTATTAGTTTGGGGTTTTTGATGACCTAAAAATTAGTTTGGAGTAAATTTGTCACAAATATATTAGTTTGAAGTTTTTCGTTATATTAACCCTAAGTTTTAACACGATACTTATTAATCTTGGAAGTTAAATATTTTAACTATACATACATGACCTGTTTTTTACATAAAGAACCTCAAAGATTATATCTAAGTGATAAAATAGCTTTACACTTACAACGAATGATAATAAGTAAGAAAACTAAACAACTTCACAGCCACGTGCTCACACAGAATTAATATTGACATAATGTAATTAATCTTCATGTCCTATATGTCTATTAGCAAGATATTATTAATCCATGGGAAACTTGATCAAAAGATTAGATGACTGCTATTTCTCTGTAACAAAATCAACACGAAATGAAAAGATAGCATCAAACATTTGTAGTAATAAAAAGAGAAGTAACAAACCATTTATATAACATTCAGTAAATGTTTTCTTCTGCATACAATGAAAAACACTCATTGAAGAAACAAAACACATCATAAGAAAGGAATGTAAAACACATTCATACTTCTTGGGATGGAATTCTCTTTTTCATTATGCTATAGAGAATTGCAAACAAGATACATAAGAAAAAGAGGGGGATTCTACAATTGGAATTCTTTAGTATTGATAGATGTTATGATGGCAAGTTTGATAGATGTGTTCGAACTGCAACAGCCGTGTTGTTTCTCATATAATGGATTTGAGTTAGGATTTTGTTGTTTCCTAGATAAAAGGGCATGAGATTTGATAGATATATTTGAACTGGTGTATGCATGAAGAGATGGCTTCTATTGTAATTTTCAAAGGATGCGCCTTTTGGGTATTTAAAAGGTGCAAATTGTGAATGGCATAATTGGAAGAGGAAAATTCGGGAGAACACCTCTTGAGCTTCAAACTTTTACATAGATTAGATAAATAATATGCAACCATAACCTGTCATGTCATGAAGTCAAAGGTGAGAACTACATCAGAATAGTATGACAACAAATTTGAAGTCAATACATCTTTTCTTATATACAGTTGGTCTCATCCCATCATTCAACATTACAATTTATAAAGTTTCCTAATTGCAGGGCACTAGTGAGATTGAGGCCCTTTGTCTTCCTATGGGAGAAACCTACACAACTGAAAGATTCAAAAACTTGACTAACTTGAGGTTCCTTCGAACGAATGGTGCGAATCTCACCGGAGATTTTCAGAACTTGCTTCCTAAATTAAGATGGCTTGAATGGACAAGCTGTTGCTTGGATCTTGAAGCGGCCATCTTTCGCCCGAAGAAGTTAATCGTTCTTGATCTATCGGGTGGTAAGATTAGGGAGGATTGGGGAGGATGGAATCCACTAAAGGTAAGACGCAGATAAGGCATATCTCCTACAAATAATGACATGCTGTTGATGAGTCTAATTGCACCAAGTTCGCCTTTATTTCTTCTGAAAATCTATCCTCGTATTATGGATTTTCCTCTAAGCATAAGTGGAATTTTAGGCACTTAAATATGCTAGAAGCTTTTGCCCCTTAATATCTTAACAACTAGTCATGCTTACCATTAGACATACTAATTATTTTAACTATATTAATTAATAGCTATCAATCCTGTGCCTACTTAACTTTAATCTAAATTGTTATGGCTTCTAGTTAATTTCTCCCCATGCAAAAATGTCTTTTTAGCAATTCTTGTTATATATATATATATTTATGGATCTTCTTTCATGGAGGAAAAAAAAAAACTTACTTGCGGTGACGTCTTTTTACGTACATACTAAAATTTTAAATTCATTGTTACTTTTAGAGTAATGGGAATAATTTATGAACTACTCTGACTTGTTGTACACAATATTTATTTATTATAATATTTTATTGTGGAAGTCACCGTACAACACAATTATAATGTAGTAATTTTATATGAGAAATTAAATTATCCTTCCCATTGCATTTAAATATTTATAACCTTTTTTTATATCTTGTACATATAGCATTTAAACTATTTTTCCATAAATAAAGTAGCCATTTATTTTTTATAATAAACTTTGGATATCTCTAATCAATAAATAATTGCATCACCATAACTTTGAAAAACTGAATATGATATTTTCTATCAAATGTTATTTGCAAATAATTCTGGTTAGCACTTATACATCTCTAACATTCTCTTTGCAATGATATGCTTTAAAACATTTATACATTGGTTAGCCAAAATACTACTGAAAAGGACCATTAAAATTAAATAAAACAACTGTGAAGGAGAAATGGAGCATTGGTATTTTTGTCCTGACGGTGGTATCTTCCCTTTCTTTCAGATGGCAACCGAACTCAAAGTTCTCAATCTCAAGCGTTGTACTTTGAGAACAATCCCGGACTTGTCTGCTTTCAAGAGCTTGGAGATTTTGAATCTTGAATGTTGTAAGCATCTAGAAGAGATTCATCCTTCTATTGAGGGCGTCAAGACTCTCGTCTCCTTGAATGTCGGAAGTTGTGAGAAATTGGAGGAGTTACCTCGAGGAGTAGGCAAAACGGAAAAATTGAGGGAGCTTCAAATAAAGAACACTAAGATACAAGAGATTCCTATTTCAAGAGGTTGTTTAACGAAGCTGGAGACTCTAGATGCCTCAAATTGTCAACTACTTACTCAACTTCCAAAATCCTTAGCCTCCCTTATGTCATTAACTAAGCTAGACCTACTTTACACAAGAATTGAAGAATTACCTAAATCAATTGGTTCTCTGAAGAAGCTCAGGATACTTGATGCCTCCTATTGTAAATTATTAGCCCACATACCCAACTCCATAGGTGATCTAGCATCTCTGTCACTTCTTAACCTAACAGGATGCTACAAGCTTGCTCAACTTCCAGGCGCCATAGGCTCTCTCGTGTCGTTGCAGTGCTTGCTATTATCAAAATGCAGATCATTGGGAGCAATCCCAGACTCAATTGGAGAATTAGAATCATTGATTAAACTGCACTTAGAATATATAGAGATTGAAGAATTACCCAAATCAATTGGTTCTCTGAAGAAGCTTAGGATACTTGATGCCTCCGATTGTAAATCATTAGCCCACTTACCCAACTCCATAGGCAATCTAGCATCTCTATCACTTCTTAACCTAACAGGAGGCTACAAGCTTGCTCAACTTCCAAGCTCCATAGGCTCTCTCGTGTCGTTACAGTACTTGCTATTATCAAAATATAGATCATTGGGAGCAATCCCAGACTCAATTGGACAATTAGAATCATTGATTGAACTGAACTTAAAATCTATAGAGATTGAAGAATTACCGAAATCAATTGGCTCTCTGAAGAAGCTTAGGATACTTGATGCCTCCGATTGTAAATCATTAGCCCACATACCCAGCTCCATAGGCAATCTAACATCTCTGTCACTTCTTAACCTAACAGCATGCTACAAGCTTGCTCAACTTCCAAGCTCCATAGGCTCTCTCGTGTCGTTGCAGTGTTTGCTATTATCGGTGTGCAGCTCATTGGGAGCAATCCCAAACTCAATTGGACAATTAGAATCATTGACTGAACTGTACTTAGAATATACAGCGATTGAAGAATTACCCAAATCAATTGGTTCTCTGAAGAAGCTCAGGAGACTTGGTGTCTCCCATTGTGCATCATTAGCCCACATACCCAGCTCCATAGGCGATCTAGCATCTCTATCGCTTCTTGACCTAACAGGATGCGACAAGCTTGCTCAACTTCCAAGCTCCATAGGCTCTCTTGTGTCATTGCAACACTTGCTATTATCAAGATGCAGCTCATTGGGAGCAATCCCATATTCAATTGGACAATTAGAATCATTGACTGAACTGCACTTAAAATATACAACGATTGAAGAATTACCCAAATCAATTGGTTCTCTGAAGAAGCTCGGGACACTTGATGTCTCCTATTGTGCATCAATAGCCCACATACCCAGCTCCATAGGCAATCTAGCATCTCTGTCGCTTCTTGGCCTAACAGGATGTGACAAGCTTGCTCAACTTCCAGGCTCCATAGGCTCTCTTATGTCATTGCAATGCTTGCTATTATCAAGATGCAGCTCATTGGGAGCAATCCCAGACTCAATTGGACAATTAGAATCATTGACTGAACTGCACTTAAAATCTACATCGATTGAAGAATTACCCAAATCAATTGGTTCTCTGAGAAAGCTCAGGACACTTGATGTCTCATGTTGTGCATCATTAGCCCACATACCTAGCTCCATAGGCGATCTAGCATCTCTCTCACTTCTTGACCTAACAGAATGTGACAAACTTGCTCAGCTTCCAGACTCCATGGGCTCTCTCGTGTCTTTGCGACACTTGTTATTATTGAGATGCCACTCATTGAGAGAAATCCCAAACTTGATTGGGAAGTTGTCATCGACGAAGTTGTATTTTAGTTCTACATTGATTATGGAATTACGTGAAGGCATTGGAGATATGCAAAACTTGCGGATGTTGAACAATAGGAGAATTAACATAACCGAATTGCTTGATGATAGGGAATATTGGCGGAACTCCAAGACTTGAGAGCTACGGGGGAATCGGAAGGATTACAAAGTAATACAGGTGAACTGGTTTCGTGAGACAATCTTCATTTAGATGTCACCTACCAGATCCCACAATTGCCGAATCTTTGCCAACTAACCTTTCTTAAGAAACTCACTCTTTCTGATTGGCTCGAATGTCTCCCAAACCTTTCTTTAACACATAGTGGAAAAGCTGTGAAACTTGATTTTTTAGTTTCCACAAGTTCAAGCTATTTGTGTGACATTCTATTTACTTTTTGTCTTGTGACACAGATCTCCTAAAGCGTCCCTTAAAGCATCGCAAGACAACTACTGCCAACAACTCAACCATGGACCCCCAAACAACAGATTCTGAACTTGTTTTGAAGAGATCGAGACCTTTCGGAATCTTAGATGAAGTACTTATTTCATCTTGTTTTTCTTTATTGTTCTTCAGTTTTTAACGGATGGTTCCATCTACGAAGAATAGTATTGTGATTAATTATCTGTTATGTATGGAATGCTTTTCTCAACATTCGCATGTACTTCTCGCTACTTTAAGTCCTCTGTTCATGAAAGTTGGGATTTTCAGATTTCTTAAATTGTAAAGTGGACTAGAATATGTTGCCCCTTCTTTTGCATTCTATTTCTTAATTATCTTTCAATCGATGCCATTAAAAGAAAAACCTTTTGAAAACGCTCTCACTTCGGTGTTATTGCGGCATATGATCATGCATTAAGAATCTTCAGGAAAAACTTTCAGTTTTGAGGTTTCTAATATCCTTAATTTTATGCCGGAAAGTGAACTAATTGAGGATTGGAAGGATTACAAAAAAGTCTGATGGAGAGAAAAGTAGCAAAAGAGCTAAGGTTGTCAATTCATGTCCGCTTGTCTTAAATGTGTTCGTGATTGTGTCAATTCATGATAACTTCTATTAAGCATGCCAACCATTAATTAAGACAAAAACTTGAAAATATCTTGTCAGTAAACTGGTTAGACGTATTGTGATGTGTCATATTGATTTGTGTCTCTATTTTTCGTGTTTGGTATTATCATGTAATATTGGCAACATGAGGAGCAGGAATTGAATAGGTGTGAGTCTCATCTTCTCCCATCATGCATGCATTGTGCTCATGTATGCTAGTAAAAGAGAGGCTCTCATATGGGTTTTGCATCCTTTGAGTGCCGTGTCTTTGATTGATTTTCTATAGGACTCACTGGTTTTGTGATCTTTATGACTTTCTATTAGGGGAGTCCTATAGAAAATAAATCAAAACCAGTGAGTCCTGTAGAAAATTAATCAAAGCCATGGCACTCAAAAGATGCATTTTGATTACATCTTCTCCCATCATGAATGTAATCTCTGGTTTTGATTAACTTTCATAGAGATGAGCTTACTAAATGTCTTGAATCTTATGTAGCCATCAGCAATCACAATATTTCGTTCTGGTAATGCTACTGCTGGGGCAAGCATGGGTAATAGAGGTGCTCCAGTGGCAGCAACGGTAGGTCTGGTAAGTGGTATCTTTACTGCATTAGGTAGTTAAATGTTTTTAAGGAGCTTTATTTGTTGCTTACTCCGTTACTTAAATGATGTAATAATTGCATTTGTATGTGCATGTTTATTGGACGTCTTTCAATGACATACTCTCTTTTGAGCTTTACAGGACAGTGAGAGCATGGCCGATGTGAAGCCCAGAATTGCTGATAAGTCACGAGGCAAATCACGAATTTGGAAACTGACAGAAATCAATGAACCATTACAATGCCGATCTATAAGACTGCCTGATATCTTAACGGCTACGAGGGTACAAATGATTGCCAAATTAGGATTTTCTTATGTACCATTTCTTTTCCGCATTAAATTGTCATGTTTCTACTAGATAAGTACAAATTTGAATAGGGGTCGCATATTTTATGCACTTGCTTTATTAGTTTCATTCACTTGTGGTCCAATTAATTATCTCTTAAGCCTCAACGCCTGGAAGGCTTTGTCATCTCCTCATTTGGCCTTTTAATGTTAATTGATTGTTTCAACTATACGAATAGGAAAAAGGATAAGATCAACATTAATAAATCTGTGATTATGGTGTGGCAATTGTGCTTGAATTTCATTGGCCATGGAGGTCATGAATTTCATGATAACGATGAATAGCGAGACAAACGATGCTTGATTTAGAATGTAGAATCTCATGCAGTTACATGTGGTAGAAGGCACAGATTCTTCATGAGATGAATTTGGCTTTATACATGGCAGGCAAAGTATATCATTGTGCACCACTTGGATGCTTGTCCAGAATGCTAAGCTTATGAATTGAGCTATTTTGAGCTTGTCAATTCCCGGAAAATTTGAGGGGAAAATTGCCTGTTGAATCTAAGCACACGAATACTAGAGGTAAAAGGATAGGCATTCCCATAACAGAGTAGCATGGGTGAAGGCACTATATTTTTGCACGAAAACCACACAGAGTTCTCTTGGTTCTATGGATATACAGCTAGACGGTTTAAGCGGTTCTAGTTTTCTTTTGGTAACTGTTTCAACTGGGTTTTGGTGTCAAGTGTATCATATGCTCTGTTCTCTCTCTCTCTCTCTCTCTCTCTCTCTCTCTCTCTCTCTCTCTATATATATATATATATATATATGGCGTCACCAAGTGTCTCTTTACATGAATTTATGTATCTATCAAGACTATCATTTAATGGCCGGTTCTTTGAGCTCTTTCTTTTGCCTTTTCTTTTAACTTTTGGTGTTATATTTAACTGTCACCACTGAAGCTGATAAAATGAAACAGGTCTCGAGATTAACCTATTCAAACTCAGGTCATGCCATTCAGGCATTATTTTCGAATGGTGTACACAAGCTCTGGGAATGGCAAAAAGAAAATGCAGACTTAGAAGGCAGGGTAAGGAATCTTCTTTTTTTCCTTGAAATTGGCAAACTGTTTTATTGTTTAGCGCGCTGTTAACTACATTGATTCTTCTTTTTGCAGGCCACGATGAGGGTAGAATTAGAGTTGCGGCAACTTCCTGCTTGGAATTGGATGACCAATGACACAAGTGATACAAATCCTGAAGATGCAGTTCCGTGCTCTGCACTGTCAATGAACGATCTATTGTCAGCATTAGGGGGGACGATCGTTTGGTCCAATGTGATCTCTTCTGCGGCGAATCATTTCCCAGAGGCATGTTTATATCTTCTTGTCATTTTCTATTAGCACTGTCCACAAGGCACGAGATGATGAACTACTCCTTTGTACTGAATATGCCTGCACCGTTTCCTTTCACATTTTTATGGGAGCTAAAATTGATTACTTCTTTCATGTATGGAAAGTATTAAACTTTATTTTTAGGAGGTCCACGAAAGCAATTACTCTGATTTTTATGTGGATTACGTGGTAGAGTCACAAGTGCAGCATATATCCTTCACTTTCTAAGTGAGACAAGGGCTTTTCTCTGTTCCAGTGGAATCTTTTTGCTCTTACTGATTAAAGAAAAGAAGGTTAAGAGTTTTTTTCACCCATCCAGAGATGTGATGGTTGAATTGCTCTCTCCCTTTCCGAAGAAGGGAGATGCCATTGAGGCTAGTGCCTCTTGGCACATATGGTCCACTTTTACTTGTATAGTTGTTAATACAATGTTGCCTGCTGATATTCCAGACAGCGACGGCATTTCTACACACACCATCACCAACAACATTTCTGGCGTTCCATCCTCAAGACAAAACCATTATTGCAATAGGAATGGAGGACTCCTCTATTCGAATTTACAATAATCCCGAGACCTATTTTCATTGTCATTGAAAGTTATCCTTGTTATCTACAACAAAGTTAAGGAATATTGACTATTTTCACTTTCTTGGTTCAAGGCTATACTAAGAGGACATCAGAAAAGAATTACGGGCCTTGCTTTCTCTGGTGTCCTAAATGTTTTGGTGTCTTCTGATGCTAACTCTCAGGTACTAGACCTCTGCTACATCTTACTTCCAAGTAAACATGCATAAGTTTTGGGAAGAGAGAGCAATGTAGTTTAAAGTGCTCCATAAAAAGAGTTGATGTTCACTCTGGATATATTGATGCCTATGTCCTCAGCATACGTCAGGTCATGAAGGCATCCTTTACCGGCAAAATAAATCCTTCCAAAAAACTTCATCTTTTGTGTTGAAAAATTAAACCCATCCCATTAAGTATGGAAAAAAGAAGCTATGATGTCCTGTTGTTGCTTACAACAGATAGATTAGTGTGATTATAATATAAAAACACAATGTAGAATTATATTCTCTCATTTGTGCATCAATGTTGATTTCACCTTTGATGGATATCTATGATCACTGCAGTTGTGTGTTTGGAGCACTGATGGACTGGAGAAGCGGGCTAGTAAGTTTCTGCAGATGCTGCCTGGGCGAGGCGCAGCTCCTCCTGCTGATACTCATGTTCAATTTCACGTGGATCAGATACATTTGCTGGTGGTTCATAAAAGACAGATCGCCACATATGAAGCTCCTGACCTAGAATGCCTCCACCAGGTATTGAAGATTTTTTTTGTTATGCACAAACCAATCTCTTCTTTCATCTTGATTGTATAAAAATTAGCAAAATATTAGGCAGTATGAGTTGCTTCATGCCAAATGTATTTTTTTCTCTCTTTTTTTTTTTTTTTTAATTCGTTGTTCATCGAAACTAGTGGGTTACTAGAGAAGCTAGCAGTTCAATCACAGACGCTACATTTTCATGCAATGGCCAATCAATATATGTGAGCTTTGAAGACGGAAGAATTGGTGTTCTTACTACTTCTACATTCAAATTGAGATGTCGCATAAATCCTGCCGCTTATATCCCTCCAAACCCCAGGTAAATTGGTTATCATTGTGTGACCTCATTCTTTTATGAAAATGGCAAGTCTCATTTGCAAAGTTCCAATAGTCTCATTCATTCCTCACTAATGTATTTCGCAGCTTGAGAGTCTACCCGCTAGTCATTGCAGCACACCCATTGGAACCTAACGAGTTTGCACTAGGACTTACTGATGGTAGTGTCTATGTGCTTGAGCCAATGGAATCTAAAGGAAAGTGGGGTACTCCTCCTCCTGTTAAAAATGGTGCTGGGCCTAGCACGACCACTAGGCGCAACCAGTTCAGATCAACCCGAAAGGTAGTACAGGCCATGTCTCTCCCCCAGTGGAACTTTGAGCATTAAATGCTAAGCCGGCTTTCCTCCGCCGCACTTGATTCGAGTTTTGAGGGATGCTGCAGATGGTAGATTTCACTGTCTCGGGGTATTTCCTCGGGTCGTAGTTCATGCTCTCTCCAGTATCTACCTTTTTTAAGTGTCTCAAGACGCTCTCCCCAGAGCCAACCTTTTACCAAAATCGTTCTAAGAACCCATTCCCCCTCTCTCTCCCCGCCGGCCATGTGCCCAAAAAGTTTTTTGTTGGGTGATTAACAATCTGATATGTCTGGAATGCTTTTCTCAACATTCATCAGACTTATAAAGTGGAGCTGGAGTTTGTCGCCCCTTCTTTTGCATTTCTATTTCTTAATGATATTTTAATGTATGCCATTGAATGAAAACCTTCTGAAAGCTCTTTCACTTTGGTACTATTACAGCGTAAACTATTACAGCATAAGATCATACCTTGAGAATCTTCAGGAGAAACGTATAGTTTTGAGGTTCCTAAATACCCTGAACTTTTATGATGATAACCTAATGATTGTCATTCACTGGGAAATGAATATATAAATTATAAAAACCCATTTGGAGTCAACTGAGGATTGGAAGGATTACAAGAATTTATGGGAGAGAAAAAGGTGCAAAAGGGCTAAGATTGGCAAGTTGTGTCTGCGTGTCTTAATTGTTTTTGTGATTGTGTCAATTCATGGTAACGTCATAACATTTATCAAACATGTCAAGCCAATGAATTAGACTAAGGTATGTAAGCATCTCGTCAATACACTGGTTGATCATATTGTGATGTCATATTGGGCCATGTCTCTGTATTTCATGTTTGGTATTGGCATGTAAATGGTCTATGTCAATTTATTGGCAACAGTAATAAGGAGCGGGAACTAGATAGGTGTGAGTTACATCTTCTTCCAGCATGCAAGGATTGTGGTCATGCATGCTAGTAAAACAGGGCCTCTCATATGACTTTTGCACCTTTGGAGGGTCATGGCTTTCATAAATTTCCTATCAGACTCACTGGTTTTGTAATCTTTATGACTTTCTATTAGGTAAATAATTTGCCGGTAAACATTCTGCCTGTCACATACAAAAACCAGAGCCATGGTCAGAGTTCATATTTTTCAGATGACTTGCCCAAAAATGTAGTCATGATCCTAAATGAAGGTTCACCTATTAAGTGCATGGATTTCCATCCAGAACAACATCTGCTGCTCGGTTAGCACATCTTTCTTACTCTATGAAAAACATGTTCGTGCTTTTCTTCAGTCGACATACTTGTTTCCCCTTTTAAGGCATAACATTGTTTTATGATGATTGGAAGATTGCTTTTCGTTGTCCTTTTGATAGAAGTTTCAGCTAATTGAAACCATGGGGTGTGATTCTTCATCTTTTCTGCATAAACAATTTTAGTGGGAACAAATATGGGCGATGTTACGGTATGGGAGGTGGGCAGCCGTGCAAGGATCGCTCTAAGAAATTTCAAGGTTTGGGATCTAGGATCATGTTCAATGACACTGCAGGTATAGAAGTTCAATTCTAAATAAAATCAAGCTATTCTGTTTTTGGCCATGTGATTGTGGGTTTTGATTCTTTGTAGGCATCTCTGGCCAATGCTTATATAGCATCAGTCAACCGTGTAATGTGGAGTCCCAATGGAACCCTTTTTGGTATGTAAATACTTGCTAATTGATGAAAAACCTAAATTGCCGAGAGCCATACTTCTTTGCAATATTTTTAGGAAGAAGTGTTCACATGCTGATATTAATAATGATTTATGGTGTTCTCTTTAGGAGTTGCTTGTTCCAAACACATGGTGCACATATACTCATATCATGGCAGTGATGACATAAGGAACCACCTTGAGGTTTGTTGCTAAGCATGGAGAAAAAATTAAGCTTTTTTGTTCTGTAGACAATTGCCACCTAATTGTGAGTTCAACTTGATTTTGATTCTAAACTAATGCGTGATACAGATCGAGGCTCATGTTGGAAGTGTTAATGATCTTGGTTTTTCATGTCCAAACAAACAGTTATGTGTTGTTACTTGTGGAGATGACTGATTGATTAAGGTATATTCTGATTGTTTTCCTTAGTGTCATAGGTTGTGCTGTTTGACTCCTTTTACCCAAGCTAGTAGTTATGCAGGTGTGGGATGCAGTGACTGGGGCTAAGCAGCACAGTTTCAAGGGTCATGAAGCACCTATATATTCCATTTGTCCACGCCACAATGAAAATGTTCAGGTACCTACTTATTTTGCATACTAATAAGATCACACTAAAAGCATGGCCAATTGGCTTGTGTACTTGACTATTGACTGGGCTTCTGTTTGCTAAACCTGGGTTCGGTGAAAATTTGCTTCCATTTGTATGAGAAGTGTGAATCTGTAGTTTTTGTGGACCTTGCTCTTTTCAAGGGTTTTGCAAGTCTTCCAACTTTTAACATGTCTTGATTAGAATGTACTTGTTAAAAAATGGTGACATGGTCCAAAGATAAAATTACAAAATTTGATTCTTTTGGGCGATGCTTTTGAGCACTGACAACTGGGTAAAGGTCTTCACAATAATGACCTTTTTGCTTAATTATTTGTTGATAAGGAAAATTCTCTTTTCCGCTTCCACCATTTGTTCTCTCTTAATTTTTCCCTTCAGTTATGATTGGTTAAATTTATAATAGAAGGTGGTTTACTATGTCTGAGTGGAGCAGCAGTTGGCCATATTATTTTCTTTGTTTAAAAGCTTTTGAACTTTCATGGTTGTGTGTACTCTATCACAAAGAGATTTTCTGATAACTCATCATCCTAGAATGCCATGATATCATAACTACAGTTTAAAGTGGATGTGCTCCTAGGAATCTTTATTCTGATCCATGGTGCTCCGGTTTGAAGAAGCCATCGATCTAGGCATGTCATTAAAATTGATTCTACATTCCTTTTTCTCGTGTAGTTTATCTACTCAGCATCAACGGATGGAAAAATTAAGACCTGGCTTTATGACAACATGGGACCAAGATCTGACTATGATGCACCAGGTCGCTCTTCTGTCGTGATGGCATTCAGTGCTGATGGAACAAGGTTCAGATCGACAGCATTCAAGCTTTATTTCATATTGTCTCTTTTTTTTTTTTTTTTTTTTACTGAAATAACTTATTTTAAAGATTTTATTTTGCTATAGGTTATTCTCGCAGGGGACCAATATAGACGGAGAGTCACACTTAGTTGAATGGGATGAAAGGATGTGGACCATCAGGCGCTGGTATTGTGGACTTGGAAGGAGACTTGGCGGGATTGGACAGTTTGATATTTCCAAAAACGGATTTTTGGCTGTTGGTGACGAGTGCATGGTCAAATTTTGGGATATGGACAATATCAATATTTTGACAACTAACGATGCTGAAGGAGGATTGCCGGTAATTGGTTGTTGTTAATCTCTGTTGACTGAATTAACTGAATCTTTCTATTAAATATCTCACTCTTTAACTTTGCAGGCTTCACCTTGTATTAGATTTAACAAGGAAGGAACTCTATTAGCCGTCTCAACAATTGAGACTAGTATCAAAATTTTAGCAAATCCTGATGGGATTATGCTGCTAAGGACAGTGGAAAATCGGCAATTTTGATTGTTCTAGAGTCACTAGTGGAAGTCTTGTGAAGGTAAGCTTTTTCAAGAGTACACTAACTTTATGCGAAGAAGTCCCAATAGTCCATTGGAGTGGGCTAAAAACCAAAGACTTGATAACACTAATTATTCAATTAGTGCTCTTTCGATACCTAGACTTTGATTAGTTTGTTAGCTTAAGTGTCCACACAATATTGACCATTTTATTAACCTGTGCCACTAATCGGTGTCCATGCATGAGTGCGCAACAAAGGAAAATAAACAATCGATTAAGTCGATAAAAGTAGATTATAAGAAAGTAAATGCGATGAAGTGCCACGAGAAAAATACATATGGCTTTTGTTTTTAAGCCTCAGGACAACAACCCCATAAACTAAATTCAAATTGAGTTCAATCCCTCTTCTCAAAGACTACTTTACCTTGCTTCAACTAAATCAAAAGTGCTCATTAAAATGCCTAAACTATATGTATAGTAACTAAAACCTAAGAAGTACCGATACTCTCCGAAAGTCTTTGTATCGTGTCTGACACTCCGACACGTGTCCGACACGCTCCAACACGCGGTCAACGAGTGTTGAAAAATCCGACACGTGATCAACTCTTCTCGACACTCTCCGACATGCAAGTCCGAAATTCCGACATGCGATTCCAACACGTACAGGGTCAATTTTAAAAAATTTCAATACTTGAGAGGTCAAAATGTAAATATATGAAAAAATAATGAAATAACAAAAATAAAGGGGAAAGAAGAAAATTCATACTCTCAAGTTTCTCACTTATAAGTTCCGATCTTCCCGTGAGTGACGATGGAACGCCCCTCTTCTCGTTAGCATCGTTTCGTTGCCCCCACATACTTAAAGTTATAATTTTTTTTTGCTTCTTTCCGCCTCTCACAAGCATCGCTTACAAGTTATCTCTTTTGATCTATCTTATTAGGTTGTGAGTTATCTCTCACGTTTTCCATGGCAAAATTAGTGATTTCCTTTTCTTTTGGTCATATTTCGAGAGTTCTTGTCCTAGATTTTCATTTTTCTCGAACCTTGTTCCTCCAAGCTAGTCTATATCATGAACTCCAAATTCTGTCTAGGATTATAAAAAATCTCACTAATCTCCGGCAAGTATAAGAAAACAGGACATGTTCCTTCAAGTTTACTCTTTCATGTTTGCAATTTTTGAATTTTTCGTTCAATCTCTGTCAAATTAAAATAATGAATGATATTAACAAATGTTGGATTAATATTTTTAGTATAAATTAATTCTATGCTCTTTTTATTATTTATTTATTTTTACATTTATATATAAATATATATATTTAATATATAACGTATCTGAACGTGTCGGAATTCTCTATTTTTTTTATAAATGATGAGTCGGCATGTCGTGTCGTGTCATGTGGCGTGTCGCATGTCGCATGTCACGTGTCGTCTTCACATGACTAAAACTAAAAGAAACTAGGCTAAATCTAGCACAACTTGACGATCTAATCAAGGTCTTTGTTACTAACCATTTTCCAATTTTTCATATTTTCAATTTTTTTCAAAATATAATTTTTATTATTATCTGAAAATAAGGACTTGGGCTGGGCCCTTGGGCCGGGTCAGATTATGAGCCGCACGCTTGTCACGAATCTGGGCTTATGGGCACAATTCAGGCTTTTATATCCAGCGGCCCGTTAGTTCTGACTCTACTGAGCCCAATACACATTATACCTATTTTAAACCCATTTACCCACGTTAACTACTTGAGCCCACTTTCTCTTCTAACTGCACCAAGTCCATCTTTAAGCCCAATTTCTTCTACAGATGGATTGAACCCTAAGCCCACGCTAACCCCATCTTATTATTATATTTGTATCCAATTTCATCCTTTCTTGCATCTTTTGTCATTTTTTTACTATTATTTTCTTCTTTCTTCTTTCTGATCGCCATGCTCTTCGGACTAAACTGAAAATCTACCAGCTCATTCGCAGTTCAATACGTTAAATCCACAAAACATGAGCATTATATTTCATCCTCCATTTGTATATATCCATCACCAGCCATTTCTTCACCGATGAACACTATAGAGACGTTACAGAAATGTATGTGAAATTATAGAATAAAAACACTTGAAAAATTGATGTTCGGATTTTCTCTTGATAATAACGGATTATAATAAGAATTGAATCTGAACGCTAGCGTACTGACTAATAGCAAGTAATTTATGCTAAAATTTCTTCGGATTGAACTGGATCAAGAATTATTTCACTTATGTATCTTAGAGATATTTAATTAAACAGTCTACAGGCACTGAAGGAATTGAATCTAGTCATGAAATCGAAGCTTTGTTTTCGTCTAAAATGAGTATCATAATCATAACCCGTTACAAACCATCTAATTACAGTTTAGAACATCAAGTGATTTTCACATGAGTTACATGAACGTGGTTTAGTCATGCATCTTTCCAAAACAGGGCAGGAAACCTTGTCAAGGAGGAGTTCTCGATGGCAGTTATTGGTCAAGCTTGTACGGAGAAGATCTGCAAAATGTCGCCCTGTGGGAGTGCGGCCCGGCAATGAAGCTTCAAACACCAATGACAGGGTCCGGATTCTGGGCTTTTATGGGTCCGAGTAATGGAAGTTGGGCCTAATAGATGGACTTAACATATGTGGATGGGCAATGGGCTTGGCTTGGACGAATTCGATCAGGCCCAGCGCATCGAATAAATGTCCTTCCCAATTAGTTGATAAATGGAAGTCCCTCTTATGTTATTATTTTTTGCATTATTTATTTTGGTTTTTATTTATTCACTTTTTGATAAAAACTGCCTAAATTGCCGATTTTGCTTAAATTATTCACTAAAATCAGGCATCGACACCACCTCCAACATCTCAAAATTGGGTGAAGCAATTTCCTAAAAAGCTGTAGTAATTTTAAAGGGGCTACAATTGCGAAATATTTGCCAAACACCTCAAAAAGCTAAATTATCCATCTTTTATAGCCGAAGTTACTGTTAGGAAAGCTTATCAAATGGTCTCTTTTTAAAAAAAAAAAAACAAAGCTCTTTGTACACCTAGCATTAATTAGTTTTACTCTTTCCAAAATCATTCATATACTTTTAGATAGTCATAATATGAGTCAATTATATAATAATTTCTATGAGAGTCAAATTGTTAATTCGAAGCCTTCTAGCAAAGAATTATAAAAAGGAGGTTGTCAATGGCATTGGAGGCAATTTGGTAAAATTAGTATTTCTAAGTCGGAACTCCACAAAAACGTCCACGGAAATGTTTAATCATGAATAAGAAGAAGCAATGCCATTCACGAAGGGAGGAAGCAGGGGAACATGGCTCCATCTTCGGTCATTTCCGGTCACCATTAGAAAACCTTTTGTTATCACAAGTTCCGATATAGCCACTAGCTACCATTGCCCGATCATTACAAGTTCCAACTCCTTCGCTGGATCAGTCTCGGGAGGAACACATTTGGTTCAATTCATCGAGAGCACCATTCCAGAACCAAAAATAAAAATAAATAAAATAAAATCGAGCAACGAAAATTCATCTCAAAAAAGCGATTCCGTTCGATTCAGTTGGCGATTTTAAGCGTCGTGAATTGATTCTAGTGGCCGTTGCTGGCATCAACAGCCTCTTCAATGCCGCGACTCATCTCCTTTGTTTCACTCTGTTCCGTGGCCGATAGCTTCGTGAATGTTACCGTTCTGCTTGAAGCTTCTCTGCCAGTTCAGGTTTCGATCATCTTTCAGTGATTCATGCGCCCAACCGTGGCCTCAGTCCACTTGATTAACCAGGAGGATCTCCTGTTCTGTCGTCACACATAAGAGGCGGAGAATCCGATTCTCTAATTATGATGAGATTGATCATATTTCAATCTTTTTTTTTTCTTTTTTTTCTTTTTTAAATTATGATGTACTGATTTAACTTGAGTCTAGTTGTACATTTGAGTTCGAAATGGCTATGATGTGTTCCTCAACCAATTGACCATAATGTGTTAGATGACATATGTTTAAGACCTTGTTGTGAATTGGTTCCAGTACTCGTCGGATTTGAAAGCACATTAGTGATGTTCACATGATATTGTTGATGGAAGAACAGTAACAATTCGAACAATATCGAATTAACGCAGCGGAATAAAATAATTTTTCCTTTTGTGCAAACCTAATGGGAATCAATATAGTAGAGTAAAATAAATACCGAGCACGCGAACACAAGACAATTTTTTTACGTGGAAAACCTCCTCGATGTGAGGAAATAAAAAACCATGGGACCGAAGTCCACCCAAAAATCTTCACTATCAACAAAATTTGGTGAACAATGTTCTTCTCTAGCAAATACTAGAGGTACATAGCAAGAAACATCTCAAGAACATAATTCTTGGCAATACACTTGAATTTCACAAGAGATCAAGGATAAATCTGACCAAAATGCAGGTTTTGAATTTGATGTAGGGAGCTTCAAACGAAAATCAAACCATTCAGATTTGAGAAAATTGTGCCACGAACATGCTGACAAAATTTCAGCTTAATCGGACCACGAATGGACCTCTGATGCCAGTTGGATGTAAATCAGATATTGCCCCAACCCCAAATTTTCTACTTTCTCTTTTTCTCTTGTTACTATTTCCTTTTGCGGCTACCACTTATATATATATAGTAAGAAACCCTATTTCTCCATATAACTTATCATATGGGCTCAAGCCATTTTTGGGCTTGCAACTCAACTTTCTCCACATAGGAGTGAACCCAGCTAACAATTGTTTAATTTGTTCATCTTTAGACATGATTATGAGTGTATGTCATAGTTTCCAAGAATGAGACCGACTCTCCATTTGTTTTCTCTGTGCTTCTTGTGATCCTTTAGTGATCGGTGCTGGTCGCCAGTAAGAGGAAGGCTTGGAGTCGCTGGCACTTCCATCGATCTTTGGTGATGATCATAGTAGGCCCTTGGACAGAATCGAGATGACATCACTGAGCGTTAATCGTCATCATGCCGATTCAGATCACAAACTTCGGCCGACACCTGTTACGGTCACTAAGAGCAATGTTATGGCCGGTTGCTATCCTCATCCTTGTCGCTGAGTCACTGTGCACTGTCCTTGACCACCAAGCTTTGCTTCTGTCCATGCCTTGCGGTCCATTGTTGCCCTTGTTATCACTGTGGTAAACGTAAACCTAACCATAATGGCTTGATACTGCCATAGATTACCACCGCACGTGATCTCCACTTGTGACAGCATTCCTATCAGAAGATACTGCCATAGATTACCGCTATGGATTGATGTGCCACTAGCCCTATATCCACCGCACGTCGTTAAAATCGGATCGCCTCATACCACCAGGTTATTTCTATTCCAACTGAGTTTAGAGTTGATTGTATGTTCAGATTTCCTTCACTGCTTTGTTTTCATGCTCAGGTTTCCATGCGTCTTCTTAAACCGATTCATGGGAAAGCTAAGTGGTTTGAATTCCAGTCATCACGGGGTCGATATTTTGTTACAAAATCACTGTGCATTAGCTGCTTCACGATTCCTGTCTTGTCCTTCAATTATTGATTACTCCACCTTCATCACTTTCATGGTCCAGAAGCAGGTAATCAATCTGAGAGCCACTAAAATCACATTTTATCTGGGCCATCTGCTTCCTGCTTCATTCTCTGTGCATGACATATTATACATCATGCGTCCTGTGGGGGGGAAATCGACGGTTGATGATCAATATGAAATGAAAAAGTTATGCTTATCCCCTGTCTTTAGTTGATAGTTTCTGCACGATCAATGAATAAAACCTGTCAATAGCTTGCTTCAGAATTAGTAAATTGAGGATTTACTTCTTTCTTGGAAGTGTCAATTGTCGTCACTTTGTCTCTGATAGTGGAAAGAGTTCATTGTTGTTTTTGAACTTGCCTAAGAATTGATGGAATGCTCATGGAGAATGAGTACCGAAATTTATAAGTTATGAATTGGTGGTGTCCTGTTGCTGCATATGCTGGAGTTTAGCGGTTATTGTTCATTTGTCCGCTGGACCGTTTGATTTATCACTTCAATCGACAAAATTCTGATAAAGGCACGACAATTGCGAGAGATTGTCTTGAAACTAGCGCTTTGGTGATGATAGTACTCCTTCATGTCGACTTTATGTACTTGTTTTAGGAAAAATCGTTCATGATGTTGTAGAAGTGAATATGCGTCGAACATACCTTGGATTTGTAAGAGCAAAACCCTTGTGATCCTGGACCCATTCATTGAAGAAATGGAGACGTATGAACATAATTACTTTCCTTCTCTTTGCAACAATTTTCCGCCATTCCCATAGAAGTTCCAAGAGTACAATGAGGTCACTTAAAAATAAGAAAACAGGAAATGGAGAAAACATTTTGAATCAGAAGTAACTAAACTAATGTTCTCTTATGGTTTTCTCCTAAAATATGTGGTGCTTAGAACCATTGAATACCTCAAGCAAAACACAAGTGAGAGAGAGCTTTCAGGAGTAGTGCTCATAACAGTGGCTGATCAGTCAAATAGTACATTGAACTACGTACAAGACTATATGTTAAGCAGGGAGAATTAAGATAGGTATAGCCGTGCTTACTTTTCTTTGTGCTTCCAGCTGAGTTGAAGCTAGATGTATAGAGTCGGCGTGCATCTACAAAGAAGTATATCTACAGTGTCAGAGTAAGCGAGGGAAGTCTGATAATTACAATAAAAATAATATAAATTTTCCGGGCCCAACAATGAACATGTGACGTTTGGCCAACAAAATGTACATATGAAGCGCAAAACCAGAAACAGAATCTTTCATTGTCGCCGTCAGCACCAGTAAAAGCATCACGCACCTGCAAACTTCAAACATCTCACTTAACTGAGTCCAAACTCCAAATCTTTGCGTGGAAAGTAGAATTGGATAACAAAAATGTTCACAGCATACAAATAAGAATGAGCCCTCTAATTTCGGAATCCTCGCTACAACCACAACTGCCACAATTTCTTTCAACCGCAACTATTGCTTCAATTTTGCTGCTGAAGAGCGCCCTACTAATTTCGGAATCGCCACTACAACCGCAACAACCACAATTTCTTTCAAGTGATTCATAGTATGAATTCATCTCCCAAAGCTTTCCGTCACATTTGATTCATTGAGTCGATGAACGTAAGTGTCCCCAACATAGTCCCAAATATGCTGTGTTCTTAAATCTAGAGAATAGCAATGATGTGTATTTTTCCAATGGCTGATTGCGTGCTTATCTTTGCATCTGCAAATCCAAAAAAGAAAAGCTGTAAGAAGACAGCTTATCAAATCACTAAAATATAGAGAGAGCGAACATTCCAGCACATCATACACCTTCCACATCCTACAAAACCACATATCAGACAAACCCAAAGAATTTGCATTGTTCCACAAATAAAGCAGGCTGGTACCTCATCTTGCTGCTGGCATAGTCGGCAAAACCGAGATAGAGCAGAACGAAAATATTCTTCAGTAAGTTCACAGATGGGCATCCCTGATGATGTTGCAATATGAAACCACATGACCGATAATGTTTAATTCACGCAATCAGATCAAGTATGTGCCATACTTGAAATCTTTAGCAATGCAATTGAACCTTGCGATAAAATCAAAGGAAGGCCCTTGGCACATCACCCTTACCAAAAAAAAAGATTGATGAATCAAGCAAAGGTTAGTAAGCACGTGTCCATCGATGTATATCTTACAGTGTCTACTGTTTGCGTCAATGTTGTTTTACTTTATTTCTTTTGTTGACACCTAATTTTGGCAAATCTAGGAAAATAAGGAAAATAAAAATTGCATTGGAACAAATAAAAGGAAAAAATGAAAAAAAAAATGAGAAAATTGATTTGATTGATTATGCATGAAAATTTGAAATTCTGATGAGCATTCGGATTTCGTTAAATGCAGAAGCAATTTAAAAATCAAGTGAATAAGGGGCAAGAATTTTACAAAATGGAAGAAATCTGAGCAGGATCAAGCTGATTGCAAAATCATCTCTAATTTACAGATTTGATTTAATGTGGCAAAAGATGGAAATTTGGAAAATGCCATAAAAATACAGCCGTCTGGAACACTATAAAAGAGTGCTGCATTTTTCAAGAAAAAAAAAGGGGGCACACATATTGAAGATACACGGCACTTTTTGAGCGAGAGAGAGAGGAAAGTGGTCTCCCTTCCGAAGCTCTCTCTTAGCCGAAACCATCTCGTCAGCGCCTCTCCCTGTTGGTCGACCGCGCTACGCCTTCCATGATGACGTGAAGCAGTTGTCTCCTATCGAGGTGTCCCGCCGACCAACGACAAAGCGGCTGCCACCGCCAACACCCGCAACTTCCGCATGACCAAGATCGATCCCACAAAGCTTTGGCGTTTGTTATGTCTTGCAGGTTTCCAGGCGAGTTCCAGCAATAATTCTGCAGTTTTATGTGTCTCCGCTACAGCGACACATCAGCCTTCGACGACCTTTGCAGCCTTCAAGTGAGACCCAACAGCAATTCCTACGATCTTTCAGTCCAGCGGTCATCTAGTGACGCCAGCAAGCCAAGTCCAACAAGCTCCACGAGGCACCTCGAGCGGGGTTTATTACTGCCGATCCCCACGGCGATGAGCTTCTGACCCATTGCCGCGCCTACCTCCCGACAACAAAGGCTACCAATTCCACGGCAATCGTCAAAGAGTCCAATTATTCAATAATTGTTCCAGCAGATCTTCGTGGTCTTTTGGTCAACATCTTGCAGTCAAAAGAAGAGAGGGTTAACAAAGCTTGTTATTGGTCAAAGTAAGGAGACCAAAGAAAATTTCCTTTGGGATCACATGGCAGGCTTTGCTTCGAGGCGTTGTAGCTGCTCCTCGCGCCACCGCACCACATTGACGTCCAGCAAGCCTTGCCTTTTTGTTGCCATGATTAATTTCCACTGCAGATTTCTATAGTTACCGCGGGTGTCTTGAAAGACCCGAGACCCGAGCCTCGCCGAGCATCACCATATCGCGTCGCGAGTTGCCATTGGAAGTCTAAATTTGGAAGCCAATATTCATAATAGGTAAAAATTTCCGAAAATTCCGTTTCCTTATTTGATATATTCATTTATCCCCATGACTGAAATTCCCGATACCGCTTCAATTCGCAACCGCACGCGAATTTTTATTCCATCTATAAGGCTTTAGATGGAATAATTAATCACGCGAGAGTAAAATTGATATTTTGATCTTTAAGGCTTAAGATCAATTTATCGATTTTATTAGCGAAATATTATCCCTTTGATCTGAACAATGTGTGATATTTTTCGATAATTTTGAATGGTCTTAATTGCTTTATTTATCTTGAAATATGTTTGAGTTAGAATATTGCATGCTTTAGGGTTATCTTGCATGCTTAGGGTAGGAACTTTATTATTTCGAACTTTTAAAAAAAAAAATGGAAAATACCAAAAGCATACATATAGGATGTTAGATTTTTGTTTCATTGAATTAAATTGCATGTTTAATTATTTGCTAATTTTGATTTCGAATTTTTATAAAAAGAAAAAGAAAAATTAGAATTAGAATTAGGGCATTGCATATTAGGATAGTTTAATTCTAGATAATAGTTTTAATTTATTATAAGTTTAGATAACTTTTTTGGATAGATTGCATTTTTAGGAAAAAGAAAAATGTCATATGCACGTCATTATGGTTAGATTCATTGAGATGCATGTCATTTAGTATTTTTGCTAGGCCCATTTAATTAGAATTAGGTCATTTAGTTAATATTGCATTGCATATTGCATGATTTTCATTAATTAAATGAAAACAAAAAAAAGAAATCGCGTGTCAAGAGCCTCGAGCTCACGCTTTGCCGCGTCGACGTCAAGTCCCTTGACTATTCCACCGCGGCCTCCTTCTCAGCTCCCTTGACCGCGTCGCCGGTTGGGGAGGCCGTCTTCCGGAACACCAACTTCGAGGGGTTTGAGTTCTCGAACGGAACGGCAGCGCGGGGCAGGGGGAAGATCAAAGGAAGGAGAGCGGGAGCGAGGGAGAGGCCGAGAGTGACGGTGAAGATGGAGGTGAGGTTGAGCGAGCTTGCGGCGGACGTCGACGGGAGCAGGAGCCTGGCCAGCGACGTAGGCTCAAATATCGCACGAGCACGAGCGCCGGAGAGAGCGAAGACGAGGGAGAGAGAGGGAGTGAGTAGCTCCTAGCGGCGACGGCGGAGGTGGCTAAGCTCGGAGGCGACGGGCGGGCTTTTGGGAGGGAGAGATTTTTGAAAAAGAGAGAGGGCGGGCGTTGTGCGGCTTTGATGGAGAAAAATATAGAGATAAAATTTTGAAAGAGAGGGGCGTGCGAGCGGGAGAAGAAGGATGCAGAGAAGGATAAAGCATTTAATGAAGAGAGAGATGGGGTGGGGGGACGCGAAACGTTCTCTGAAAAGTGATGGTGGGCCCAGTAAAACAACGAAGCATTTAATGAAGAGAGGGAAGGGGGGTAATAATTTGACCGAAAATAATGGTGGGCCCGTCTCCACGTGGAGCCATGTGTCGTCTCTTCATTGGGCGGGCGCACGGTGACGTGGTGGTCCGGGACTACCTAATATTTTCTCAAAAAGCAAACATGGGAGGTCTTTCAGCAGCTGAGGCCTTCTGACATCCATCAGAAGCAGCAGAGTTCCCTTTATTCAAAGCTAGCTCCCACTCTCTCAACTGCTGCTGGTACATTTCCCATAATGGTGGCTGCAAAGCATGAGCATGAATTGAATAATTGATACCATGACATTTAAATCACAAGTTCAAAAAAGTGCACACTATGTGCACACAAAGGTAACAGACAGGATTAATCATGACAGGAAGATCTAATTAACAAAAAAGAGACATACAAATGAGCATCTGATCTTTAATAATGTCTAACCAACTAATTAATAACTGAACTAATTAAGAGCTAATTTCAAAGGCTATTTGTTTCTTTATTCATGCTCAATGCCCTATTAATTGAAAAACCAAGCATTACCATCATGCATGAAGGCCTAAGAAGTTGATATTACTATATAACAATTATGCAAGAATGAAAAAGGAAGATCACAAAAACCAGATATTTCCGCATGCTCCAGAGCAGAAAGCAGCCCCATATCAGACAAAATTCCAAAGAACGACTCCAGGAAAAGATAAAAATAAAACGGGCATGGAAGAGAGGAACAAAGCAATCAGATACCAACAGGTCCCCCGACAATCCTTTGCAATTCACTCAAACAAAGTACACCCCAAATTAAAACAAAACGAGCATCTCAACATGGAAACGTTCATCTGGAAAACCGAGTGACAAATTGTTCCCAATGGCAGATTAAGAGTAATTGCAGAAAGCCAAATTAAATGCAGCAACTCACATAAATGTGTATCTGGACAAAATCAATAAATGACAATAAAAAGGATTTTAAAAGGCACCTGAAGAAGTCGAATCAATGGCATTCCCTTCTTTTGCCTCTTCTGCCGCCAATGTTCATAAATACCTCTTACGACTGGTCCTGCACCTAACTTCAAATCGTCCATTTCCTCGGATGTGAAATGGTCACGCTGTAGAGCATGAGCTTTCTTCTCAAACATGTCCATTGTCCTCTCAAACATCTCCACAGATATGTGCCCATAGCCATTATCATTAACATCTGGAGAACTTTGACGAGATGAAATCCACCGCTCATCATCGCTATCCATGTCATATAGGACACGAGATGGATTCAAGGCCATTTCAATATCTGTTTCAACCTGCTGGAAGTAGATAGCAGAAATGCGAAATGACAGCTCCACTCCATTATCATCATAATCTTCTACCACGCGGGCACCAGGAATTGGAATGTTCTTGACTGATGCAGCACGGAAGTTTCGGTTGTAACACTCTTCATGCATCTCCTTTAAGAGAGCCCATTGGCTTCTGTCTGAAAATTTGAGTGTCCACTCTTTCCCTTCTCGCCACATCATAGCATGTGTATACCTGTTAGTGGACCCAGGCTGCAGAAACTGATGTGCTTTATGAGAATATTTTGTGGTTCCAGAAACTTTCACTGCAAGGTTCCACTCATTCTCAACAAGTTCAAGTGCCACCTCTGCCCCACTCTCTCTACATCCCTTGTCCCCCACTGTAATTAACAAGTTCGCATGACACGATAACAACTCCCAGTTTCTTTGAGGAACTCGGGTGACATCTGGGGCCCTCTTTTCATAGGGTTTCCTGATTCTTTTGTGAGGAATTGTTCTCTGCTGTGGCTTTGAGCTTGAACCTGAAGCTCCAGAAGGATATGAATAAGTAACATGTGTCCGTGGTTTCTTCGGTCCATTGCCAAAACTATTCAGGGAACCGTCTGATTTTGCATCTGACCAACCACGTGAGAAGTGTCCATAAAATGAACTACTTCTACTGCGATGCCATACGCTTCTTGGTGCGGTGGGATTTGGACTGGGAACGATGCTGCCATTCATATCGCAAGCCAAACCAGAAGGTGGCGAACCATGCAGTGATCCATCATTGGCAGGCTTATCACCTTCATTATAATGGGGAGTATCTATCTTAATACCATTCAAAGAAGGACAAGCACCATTTGTGATCCTCTCCCCATCAAGCGGAGGCCTTGACGTTTTCTCTGATGCTGCGTTAGTTTCCTTGCCCTTCCTGCACCTGGCCAACCTCATCACCAACTACAGCAGTACCACTGTGAATCCTGCCAACATGAAGATCACTGCTTTGGTTATCCTCAGGGGTCCTCAAATCTGCACCCCCGCAAACAACTAGCTGAACAGCTTGATCATCTTTGATGCAGCCCGCATTGAAGACCAGCTCTCTCGACCAAGAAGATCGGCCCGCATTCAAGCTCGACGAAACCGAGAAGCCGTGAGCTTGAATGCAGGCCGACCTTCTTGGTCGAGAGAGCTGGTCATCAATGCGGGCTGCATCAATCTTTAGCACAATGCAAGTACCTATCAAAAGGACTCTCTCTTGATGGAGCTTCTTGGCTAGTATGGAATCCCACATCATTCTTTGAGCAGTCATCTATGGCGATGTTAGATTGAGCCAAAATGCCTGCAGTTTCAGTGCTCTTCTCCTGATTAAGCTCAACAAAACTAATTTTGGAGACACTATGATTCATAAGAAGCTTCAGGTGCAATCTCAGAAAGAAAGTAGGAGCTGCGGAAAAGGACAGAGCAAACGGAAGAAGCTTCATGTACTCTGCATCAGAACCTGAAGAATTTCCCCCATTAATGTCGTCATTATCTCTAGATACATCCGAGGGCCGCATTGCTTCACCGGTCAGCTTCTGTAGACCCTGATCAGTTAAGCTTAGGACAATCAATACTGGTTTTACATAAGTAACAACCACAATACTAAGCACAAAGTAAAAGTGTGTGCGTGGGCACGTGCATGCCAACAGAGAAGAGGGAAGGGTGGGGGGGAGTTTAAGAAATTGGTTCATGGAAGAATTGTAAATGTTAAGATACCAAAAACAACAGAAAATCATGCACATATTGCTCCACAACCCTAACTCCTGAACAGAGGAATTGCACATTCTGAGAAGAAAATGGTAAAGAAAATAATACCTCTCGCGAAGAGTCCAAAACAGCTGGTGCCATTAACGGGACGTCTCCATTTTGAAGCGCACTGTATGTGCATTCAGAAGGAGAAAGTTTCTCAACTAGCAAACAATTCTCCCTCAGTATCGACTCCAAACACAACCTCTTAGAACGTTTTAAGCTCAAAAAATTGTAATATCCAAACACAAGTTGGCTTTCACAACCTTGAACACTGGAGAATTTGAATCTAACAGAAGTTATCGGAGATCGCAAGCTTACAAATTTCACCTCCCCGTTAGACTCACAAGCCATCGCTGTGGCAACGAGGACTTTGGCAAGGGCATTGCAAGCTCTCACCTAGGCCCACGCTAACGATGGCTTGGGCGAGGGCCATGACTTCCTCGTTTAGGTTGGCAAAGGTTGCAAAGCCCTTGTTGGCAATGAGCAAATGGCTCACAAACCCTTCCCAATGACTCTACTAGCCTTTACTTGGTGGCTGACAAAGGTTGCTAGCTCTCGACTGCTGTAGGCCATGTGTAAAAAAATGGAGAAAAAAATAAACAAAATGAAATAAAAATTGAATTAATAAAAAAAAAAAAAGGTCTATGTTATCATCACTAATGCCACATAGGAAGATTAGTAGTAACGGGGCTGTCATGCCAACGACATCTAGTCTAAATTAGTCTGAATGACTAAATTGATAATTCGTTAAAAGATTTAAGACTAGTTTGACAAATTGTTTAAAGGTTTATAGTTAAATTGACATAATTAAAATGTTTAGGATTGAATTAGTCAGTATACACTAAGCTTAGGATTTTTTGAACAATTGTTCCAATATTACATAGTAGTCAAAAAATTGAGGGCAATACTACCCATAAAAGTCGGGGATTTTGCTTATTTTTCCCTAATTTAATGAAATGCGAACCATAATTACTTACATAATTGGATCTTGGACCAAACTCGATTGCCAACTTCCCCCCTGCATGCGGCCCAACTATATGTATGTCCTCTTTCATGTCCCAGATTCTAAAGATTAACAAACTCTACCGCATATAATACAGCCCAAAGAAAGTAAATATGTAGGAACAGCAAAATAGCTCAAGGTTCCTACTTAAAATGATATAGGAGAGAGTAGCCTGCACAAAGAAAGTGGTAATTGTTATATGATATGATTCGGGCCTAAAAATTTAGGGCTGCAATTTGTATATGTAAATTTACCTAAAATAATCTTGTAATATGATATGATTAGAGCCTAAGATAATTTTTTTTAGTTTTGCATAACCAAAAAATTTGTTCTGCAAGGGAGAAATATGATGTATGAGCCGAAAATGGAGCGAGTTATATCTGCCTTCGCATCCGGGAAGGTGCTAATCTGCAAACTTATCTAAAATCAAAAAAGAATTTTTGAAATTTTTGAAAATTTTGAATTACTATAGATGCGAAGGCAATTTTTAGTTCACGATGCCCATCATAAATGTGTTGCGCGCGCATATGTAAAGCTCCTCCTTAAGAATTACCTCTGAAAGGATCACAATTCGCAAGGGATCGATTATTCTTCATGTAAAATTCTTTGTTAATCAATCAAATTTACATTAATTAACCCCCGAAATATAAATACGATGAAAGCAAATTTTGTCACATGATCTTACGAGGCCTTTTCCCTTTTCGTTTAGTTGTTGTTTGTTATAATTCTTGAAATTTCTTATTTAGTTATATCGGAGTGGCTATTTTTATTAAATAGTAACAAATTCTTACTGTTTAATATAATTATGGCTCTATTTGGTAGTTTGATTTTGAATCTGGATAAGATAACAAATTATCTTATTTGATACTTGGTGACGTTTTCCAAACCGGATAAACTTGGATACGTTCAGATAAAATGCCGAATGAGAAATGCAGTCTAGGGGATGGGATAAACCCGAATTAGATATAATTTTTTTTTTTTAAAAAAATCACTAATAGAGTGACGCATCTTATATTGCTTTGTCGGCGGCATTGCACAAGGACACCAACAAGATAGCTTATCATCATCACTTCTAACCATAGCATGATCATTGTCACCTCACTAGGTCAATCATCACCACCAACCGGCAATTACGTTCTGACAAGCGAGGGTGAAAAGGGTCTCAAGACAATGTCGTCCTAGGTTTGCATAGATCATCCTTTCCATTCCAATTTCATACGTCCTTCATGTTGAGCTCAACCTTTCACGTGTGACTCACTTATCCCGAATTAGATATAATTTTTTTTTTTAAATCACTAATAGAGTGACGCATCTTATATTGCTTTGTCGGCGGCATTGCACAAGGACACCAACAAGATAGCTTATCATCATCACTTCTGACCATAGCATGATCATTGTCACCTCACTAGGTCAATCATCACCACCAACCGGCAATTACGTTCTGACAAGCGAGGGTGAAAAGGGTCTCAAGACAATGTCGTCCTAGGTTTGCATAGATCATCCTTTCCATTCCAATTTCATACGTCCTTCATGTTGAGCTCAACCTTTCACGTGTGACTCACAAGCCACTTGTTCACTAGTTGGTCGACAAAGAACGGCCAACACACCATTGGCTTCATGGGGACCTTTCTCTCATGCATGGAGTTCCCGTTGATGTAGAATCTCCTCTCGCGGGCCTTCTTTGGTGATGAAGTCCGGTTGTACAACCCACAAGAAGTGCCTCTCGTTATCCACAGAGGCTTTTCCAAAAATTACGTGAACTCGTGTCGGTTGGGAGCTGTCATGCATCGAGATCGATTTTCCAACTAACTACGTGATTGGAAGGGTTTGAAGCCCTAAGGAGATGGGAATTTCAAAGATTTTCAAACGCTAAGGATTTTCAAAGATTAACAATCCTATTAGGTTGTAGATTTTCAAATATTTTCAAAGATTTTTTCAAAAAGATTTCAAATCCTATCTTAGGTAGCAGAAAACATATAATGGAATATCTTTGCAATCCAGGGATATTTGGAGGATTTCAAATTCCCCTTTATCCAATCTTCTTCCAATTGGAATTTGGACGATCGGACGTAGCTTATAAATATTTATTTTTTTCTGATTATTAGTATTATATGCAATTTATTTTTCTTTGATTTTCTATATTTTTCATTTAATTTACATCAAATAAGAGTAAACGAGAGATTTTCTTTAAAAAAAAAGTGATAAAAAAATACTTCCATGTTTTGAAAGTCACATGCATTGAATAGGTTAACGAAAAAAATAACGGAGCCTTTACAGTTCAAACAAAAATGAAAGTTAAGAGGGTATTAGATAATAGTAGAAAATTTGGGGACTAACATATAATACCCCAAAGGTTCGGAGGGGTTTGGTGGAAGTGGCCATGCTTGCTGGCCATGATTATGTAACGTTGCTAACTGTTGGAGAGAAATTCCTCGAGCAGAAGAAATGCTTACTAAACCCTTTTTTCTTTAAATTACGATGGAGCAGCTCAAAATCAAACACGACCACACCAAATTTAGGCTACCCTTGAATTGGGTCATTTGGTCTTAAGCGTTTGGATTTGGCATGAGGAGTTAGCATCACGGGACTTTGCGAGTGAGGGTGTCTACGGTCGGGGCAGCAATGTCGTCATGCTTGGAGTGCAACATCAATTTTGGGAAGCTACAATCTTTTCCTTAATTGGAGAGTAGTCTACAGATTGTCATATGCACTAATGCATACTCTGCAAGACATAGGAGGTTTAGGTTCTAACTTTGTGCTCATCCAAGTGACATGCTTTCTGACCTTTGCCTGATGATTCGATTCTCAAGTGAAGAATGTTAATGGTTTAGATGATAGTCAGCCTTTCCATCTTTTATAGGATGTAGATTTTCTCCCTTCAGGAGTCTTGCAAATGATTGGAGCAGTTTTTGCCCATTTTCCTTGTTGGAAATTTGCAGGACAATGTAGAATCCAAGTGTCATGAGACTGAACAATAAACGTATCAAATGACATGTTGAATTCATTTGGATAGTAGTTTACAGATTGACACGTGCACTAATGCATACTCTATGTAACATGCAGATGTATAGGTTTGAAGTTTTCTGCTCATTCGAGTGACAAGCTTTCTCACCTTTACCCTAGATCCTAGTTCTCATGCAATGTAGCAAATTAAGAACTTCGAGAAATATCTGCTAGAATGGTTGGCTTTTAGACATATTTAAGATAAATGCATAATGTGGATACTGTAGTTTGGGTTTCAAAGTGGAAGTCTGGAATCTCTATGCTCGTGCTCTGCCTTTTTTTTCCTTCTTTTTTTTTTGTTTTTAAATGTGCAATGAAAGGAGATTTAATCAAGATGGTAGACCATGGCACAGAAGAGAGGCTGGTTTATATAGGCTAGTGTACATGAAATGGAACAAAATTCCCGTTGCCGATGATTGCTATCGGAAGAGGATTACTGAAGTAGCATTTGCAATGATTGGAGATAGATCATTGCATTGTTTTAAAGCAACAGTCCGCCATGGCAATGGATGGCGGAATTCACTTGTTTTGTGACACACAAATAAAGTGGTTGCTTCCTAGTGTAGGCAAAATTTTTTGGATGTGAGCTATGATTCTGTTTAGTGGGGCTTTGACTATAATTCTAGGCTTAAAAAGAAACATTCTTCCTCCAACTAACCCACAAGCTTGATTCCTGCACATGGAAGAAGCATATGCTCATACAGCATGAAATAGGAAATGTTGGACTAGAGTGATAAAGACAATTTGATTTGTGTCGACTCTTGCATAACATGTGGAATAAATGAAAAAGTTGGTCAATTAACCTGGATAAATACCTTCTTCATGAAGGTTCTTACTTTAGGACATGTATGTCTGTCCTCAGCAGATGTACATTATGGAGTCAATTAGTCAACTTGGAGGTATTTGTTTTGTTGGAAGAGCCTTCTGACAGGAAAAGTCTCGTGAGTCAACACAGTGGAATGTCTGAGGCTTGAGTTATTAGTAGTTTTCGAAGGAAGCTTCTAGCAGAATTGCGGAAGGAGGTAGTATATCCTTGATGGACAAGGTTTGCTTTTGCAATCTTTCGCCATATTCTGTTGTCTTACTTCGTTTTAGAGCAATTGATTTGTGTGATTTTGTTGGCTTTCACCGGAGATTGGCTCATTCATGGTCGTGTCAGGTATAGTTTGTTCCAGACTTCAAGGAATTAAGTGATCACAATTCCTTATTATCCATGGCGGGATGCCCTGGTGTTCATCAATCCTTCACTTATGTTATTAAATGGGAATCTTTTAGATCTACTTGTTTTGATGATTCCTTCGATTGGAGCTCTGCTGATTGGAGCTGTTCCACATTAATTGGACGGTCTTATTGCCAATGTCAAATGGTCTTGAGCCTTGTGGAAGAAATCAATGTTGCAGAGTCTCCTTGCTTGACTGGCCAAGTAAAATTCTTAGGAGGCTATGGAATGTTGATAAGTTTGCTCATCTCTGCAGGTACTTCTCATCGCTAGCCTAGGTAGCTGGTAGTCTCAGCAGAGTCAAACTAAAATGGATGAACTAGTGTTGACACCTAAATTTTGGCGACTCGATTAGTCATTTATTGCACAAAAATTAGAGGTTAATTTTAACCCCTACAAAAAAATTATTATTTAATTGCATAGCATATAATTTTAGATGCATTTATTTATTATTATTGCATTTGCATTGGTGACGAATGGGCCCGAATTGGTGGTTATGAGCTTTAAATTGACAAGTTAGACTAAGCCCATGAAAAGAGGGAATTAGCCCGAGCTCGTTATTTTCTGATGACTGAGAATTAACTTATGAGGTTGGCAATTTAGAGTTAGAGCCTTAATTGAAAAAAAAAAAGGATAACATATTCAAAAGGCTAGAGCTCCCTTCGGTCCGCAAGCTCTCTCTCTTCCTACGTGGTTCGGACGACTCCATCTCGGTGCTTGGCGGTTCCCTTGATCATTAGCCGTTCCTTGTGCAGCCCCTTGTCTGTGAAGTGCGACACTAGTGGTTCCTATTTGGTGTATATACGCTTTGATCAACATCACAGCGGGAGACCACAATTGAATCAAGAGTAGATGGTGATTGTTGGATTATTCAATGGCCTAGTCGAAATAAATGACAAGTTTCGAGTGGGGTTTCTGGTCATGATCTCCACAGCTTGAGCAGCAAATTCGGTGACCAAACATTTGGTCAAGCACACACACATGAGAATAAGTTCTCCCTATCGCCATCGTTTCTCCGCAATATCTTGTCTCCGCACCTTGGAGTTTCGTTTGCAGATTTCTCAAGCCGCGAGATTCTATCACTTATAGCACTCGCGAAGCCCCTCCATGTACGACGATTTTCCTTGCAAATTGTTGTCCCGGCAATGCTCCGCGGCTCCAGCGAGTAGCTATCGGTGGATCGCCTTGGAGGTTCCATACCGAGCTAGACTCCAGTTTTGCAAGATTACCGGGCCGAGTAACCATCGGACAACCTCTCCTAGTCGATGAAGTCAAGAACCACTGCTGGTTACTTCCACGAGCCATCACTGCGAGCTGCAGCTTCTTGGTCGAGACCCCATAAACGGCCGCATAGAGAATTGCCAACCGTCTACTTGTTTCGATTTGAAATCAAATTCTCAATTAAATATCCGTGCAATCTATTCATATGTTCTCAATAAGGACAGGCACGGGAAGGAGATATTGCAAGCCCATCTTTGTAAGGTTCGGAATCTAGAAAAAGTCTATTATAATCCTGAATTTTCGGGCTGGTATTTGGTTTAAAGAAATAAAATCGGCGGAGAATATTCATCATGCATGGCCGGATGTGGGAAGATACGAGCATATGCACAAAGGAAATTCGAAAGATCAGCATGAGAAAGGAATGTTGGGCACGTTCTACACTGCGGGCACATTGATTTGCAAAAAGATATATTCCTGCAGAGAAAGGCATTCGGTCAACAAAGAAAAGAAAAGGAAATAGAATATATTTAAAAGCATGCACAGAAGAGGAAACGAAATGTGCTGTTTTCTTAATAAGTTCGGATCCTCTCCCTATAAAAGGGACCTTTCGCAGACTAGAGAAGGGGGGGGGGAATTTCGGAGCAATACACAGAGAACACACGAGAGAGAGAGTTGAGGTTTTCTTCCTTGAGAGTGAGTCTTCGTAGCTGCAATTGGGGCATACTAGCTTCACGATTCAGCGCTGCAAAGGACGCCGCTGACTTTTGCTGGTGTCGCCCTCCACTGATCCGAATGGTGCCGAGACTCATCCTTTTGGGCCGTCATCTCCAGCTGCATCTGTGACGCTGAAGCTTTTATCCCGACGTTGTTGCTGACTTCGTTGCGACGTCTAGGCCATGCACGTCATACCTTCTCCCTATCGCAGTGATCAATGAAGTCCGGCGAGTCAATCCCTGCGAAGCCACATCTCGCACTTTCATGACGTGAGTTGGACCAGCGTACAAATAGCAAGTAACGGCAGCTATTCGCATCTTGTACTCCACGACGCCCCGGCTACTGTTTAGAACCGTTCCTTAGTCGAAGCAAGCACCACAGCAAGCTGTCCTTGCGCCATCACATTCGAGCCCCTATCGTGATTCACAAGCCACCGTTCGGAGGCCAAATTTGGAAGCAAATATTTGGGATAGGTAAGGATTTTGTCTATGTTAATTTCCGAAAATTTTGTTTCCTTATTTGATATGTTCATCGGTGCACATGATGAAATCCCCAATATGCCATGATATTCGCAACACGATTAGCCTTTTAAATTGGGAAATCTTCCTAATTTCGCAACGTACACATGATTGACAGTCCGATTTCACGCTCGAAATACGACCCGCATCGTACGGAAAATCACCAATCCGATCTCACGCTCGAGATATGATTCGTGATTTTATTTAAAATTGGCCAACCCGATCTCATGCTCGAGATATGGTTCGTCAATTTGGGTATCAATATGGCTTGATTTGCTGTGGTGTTACTTAAATTAGTTTTCTTTTAAAAAATAAAAAAAAATGTAGTTTTAGGGTTTGCATGTTCATAATAGGTATTTTATTTCGAATTTTCAAAAATAAAAAAAATCAAATCAATTAATTTAGGTTGCTAGTTTTTTTAAAACTTGGATTGCATGTTTTATTATTTGGCAATTATTAATTTCGAAATTTAAAAAAAAAGGGAAAAAAGGAAAAACACAAAAAAGGGTCATTATGTATATGTCATGTAAAATTAAGGCATTCTTTGCACGTCATTGCATGCTAGGATTGCATATTATAGGTTTAGATAATTTCTCCTAAATAGATTACATGCTTATTAGGAAAATAAAAATCATGTGCACGTCATATAAAATTAGTTTCATACAATGCACGTCATTTAGTGATTTTTGTTAGGTTCATTTAATTAGAAATTGCCCGTCATTAGAATTAGGTCATTAGATTAATTTAGATTGCATATTTAAGTGTTGCATTTCTTTAATTTCGAATCTCATGGAAAATACAAAAATATTATTTTTTAGAATAAATCCATCTCATGCTTTAGGATAGATTACATGCTTATTTATGTCATATCGCTTAGGTCATATAGCTAAGTCATGTTGCCATGTCATATCATTTCATGTTAATTTAGTGGCATGCATTGCATAAAGCATGATTCTCATTAATTAAGTGAAAACAAAAAAAGAAATTGCGTGTTAATTAGAAATCATATCTAGGATTGTTGATGTGAATTATGATCTAACAACGCAGATGCTTTCATTGCTTTGAGGTAAGTTTTCTTTGCAATTTATTGTTTATCTCGGGTGTTAAATTGGTGGTTTGTGCACCCGCATGATCACTTCACATGTTAGGGAAGTAGATTTAAAATCAATTCAAGCTGCCTGCAAAAAAACATTTTTGAAAATAAAAGAATGGTACCGAAAGGGCATTAGAGAAATCTAGTGTAACCAAGTCCCCGTACTCATAGTCTCTGGTTCGTAGGAGTAAAATAATTCTCCCGTTATTTTACTTGGGTTTCTAATCGACCCACCAAAAATAGATTAGTGGCGACTCCTAATTAAAACAATTGCATGTTAAGAACTTAAACCTAAGTCGCGAATTGGTATGGGCTTAGGAGAGCCCGAGTTAAGTCTAGGCTTAACAATCCATTACCCAAACCCTAGGTGGTTCACACCCGCAAAAATTTGGTCGCGACAGCTTGGCGACTCCGCTGGGGACTTGTGTTAAAACTCTTAGTGGACTTAGGCCAATTTTTCTTTTCTTTGAAAAATGTTTTTGTTTGGCGGCGAGGATTCCAGGTACGCCTCTAACATTTAAGGTGTTAAATGTTCTTGCAGAATGGGAGGTATAAGGGGAAGTGTTTGCTGACCTTTGTTTTGCAGGGAGGTGTAGGAATGTATGGTTTATTTTCATATACGAAGTGTTGCTTGATATAAACTGTTGTGCATGCCTTGCATCTAGCACTACACTATTGCACACACAACCTGCCGCCGGACCTGGGCCGCATTAGGATCATCTAGGATGGTATTGAGATGTTTGCCACTCCGACCGCATCTCGCGGTACGAGTCGCCCATCTCAATCCCGAAGTTTCTTTCATGGTGTCAAGAGTACCCACCTCGGTCCGCATGCTCGCGACCCGGGTCGGCTCTTTGACCAAGCCGGAGTCATGAGGACCCGACATAGTCCACAAGCTCGTGGCTAGTCCGATCATCCTTGTGGCTCCACTTTGATAAGCCTTATAGAGTAGAAATCGAGCCACTTACCATGCGCATGTCTATGTGATTGCCCATCATTGGTAAAGTAAGTTCTCTAAATTTTTGGCCTTTGCAATTTACTTACTTTATTGCATTATTTTGTCGGTCCATGGCATTAGCATTGTCCTGAGTCTTGATCAATATACAATGGGGACACCGGACATTCGAATTATTTTCCCTCCAAGGGAAGAGCTTAGCACTTGGTGGGACAAGTTAGATCAAGATGGCCGTCAGTTTGTAGAGTCACATATTGGTCGATTGCTTCCACTGCTGCGTATCAACATCCATGTCGGCCTCGTCCAAGCACTCGCCCACTGTTGGTGCCCCGAGACTTCTACCTTTATCTTTGGCGGTAAGCATGAGCTCACTCCCACCTTGGAAGAGTATAGCATTGCCATAGGAAAATCCTTGAAAGCTGAATTGATTAGTCCGCCTATCGGAATGGATCCTGTTATGACCTTATCTGATTTTCTGAGAATTAAGGAAGACGATTTAAGAAAGGTTTTAAAGGCTAACCGCAATGCGTGTCCTTTATCTTTTCTGAAACAATGTTTTGAGAAAGGCACTTCGTCTCAAATGCGAAGGGTTTTCCTTTTGGCTTTCTTTGGGTTTATAGTTTTTCCTTACCGCAAGAATGCTATTGACCCTTTGATCGCTCAATTAGTTAAACAAGTGTTGGAAGGAAAGAATTTTGTAAACATTGTTCTAACTGAAACTTTCCTTTCCCTCACTCGGTTTAAAGGAGGCGGAGATAAGACTTTCCATTCCTCTCCTGAACTTTTGCAAATTTGGTTTCTTTCACATATAAATGGGTTTGGTGGTCTGATGACTATACATGAGGTTAGTAATTCCAATCACCCTATCATGAGATTTGAGAACAACCAAAAACATGCACCGGATTATCATTATTCTAGGTGGCTAGCTTTCATGAAAAAACCAACTTCCAAGGGTTTCCTATGGCATGCTAAATGGTTCCAAGTTAGGGTAGCGAGACTCTCGTGTGGAGGAGTTGGCCCAATCCCTCTATTGGGATTCACCGGAGCATTGGAGTACTATCCGACTAGGGTGACTCGTCAATATCAAGTCGTGCAAGAGCTTCCCCCGGCGTTACAAGTAGAGCCACTCCAAGTCAGTTTTGTCGATGGAAGCCGAGGCCATGAAGATTCCATTCTCACTATCAAATCGATGTGGGATATGTGCCATCCACGAAAGCTCAAATGGCCCGAGGAGGAGTTGAAAGGCAAGGAAAGGAAGTACTATGCCTCGATTGAGTATATCCAACAACACAAGATTCCCGAGGAGCTGCTTCCGAAGATACCGGAGGCGCCGTTGGAGATCACCAATCAAGCTGAGAATAAACGCCTCAAAAGAGTTGCTGAAAAAGCTCAAGAGGAGAATAAACGATTGCGCCGAATGGTGTCCCAAATGTATATTGATCAAGCCAAATGAAGTGCTTGAATCAATCTTGCTGTTTTCATTTTTAGATTAAAGTTTAGGGAGTTGGGGTCATTTACTTTCCTAGATCGTTTGTTTAGGACATATCGAATTTCTAGGCTTGTCAAAAGCTCCATTGATGAATAGAATTTCTAGAGTATTGCCATGGATCGGCGTATTTTCACATGAGATACTTATTTGTGTTCATTTCTTAAAATTTAGGTGATAACGGATCCTCCACGCTCTCCCATTATCACGCGATTAAGAGCAAGAATGGCTGAACAAACCGAAGTGCGTGATCGTGTCTCCGCTATGGAAGGCCAACTCCAACAGTTAGCTGCCTCTATGGAGCTTATAACAGCTCAACTTCAATCCCTTCAAGTGAATCTGGCTCCTGTACCCACTCTTCCTGAGATAGCCGTCCCGAAGCCGGCAAACAAGGCCCAAACGGGTGAGGATGACATGCCCGGGCTGGAAGATGATCCATTCCCGATCAATGTGGAAAAGGCTAAGCTCGTCAACATCCCTAAGACAGAGCAGGATGAACGCTTTGCGAAAATGGAAGAAAAGTTGAAACAACTGCAGGAGTCACAGAGTTCACTCCCGTTCGACTTGTCCGTGTATGAGAAAGTCAGGATGCCAAAGAAGTTCAAAATGCCCGATTTTGAGAAATACGATGGTACTTCTTGCCCAAAAGCTCATCTTCAGATGTACCATGTGCGTATGGCTCAATATGTCAAAAACGAGCCTCTCATGATCCAATCATTCCATGCAAGTTTGACTGGGCCTCGCACCGAATTGGTATGTCATGAAAATGTGAATCTTCTCGACACTGAGTGAAGTGGCTGACGCATTTCTCAAACAATACAAGTTCAACATGGATATTGCACCTTCCCGAGAGGATCTCGAGAGGATGGAGAAAAAGAAGAGCGAGTCGTTCAAAGAGTATGCCGTGAGATGGCGAAATCTAGCAGCTCAAATCACCCCCGAGCCTACTGACAAGGAGCTGATGAAGTTATTTATCAAAACTCTCCCATCTGAGTTCCGTATCCGGATGGCCAGACGTACGTTGAAAGCTTCAATCGCCTTATTTCGTGGGGAACAAATCGAGATGGGGATAAGGGAAGGCTGGTTTACTGAGCCATCGAGTAGAAGAATCTTTGCCAAGAAAGATAAAGAGCCTGCTGAAGATGTGAATATGGCTTATAGCCAAGAAAGTACCAATCGTGCCCCGACTATCCAGATAAATCAAAGGCAACAAGCTGCCCAAGCAAGAAGACAGTTTACCCCTCTCCCTGGATCTCCATCCCAAGTGTTGGCAATCCTAAGAAAGAAATGTTTGCTTACTAATGAGCCGAAGCGTCCTAATCGTGAAAGCATCCGAGGCTACGACCCGATGAAGAAGTGTGATTACCATAGCGGCGAATTGGGGCATTCAACTGATGAATGTTTCACTCTCAAGCATAAGGTCCAAGACCTCCTGGACACGAAGGCCTTCTCTTTTCAAACTGCTCGGCCGAACGTCGAGAAGAATCCATTACCCGAGCATGAGGGTACGGTCAATGCTATTCTGGATCCATATGTTGAAGTTGAATCAAGTTACCACTCATTTGAGTTGGTATCCACCATACATGCATCTCGAGATTCACCACCCACTCCTGAAGTTTCAAATGTTGCCCTTATGATGGGAAGGGTGACGATTGGGAATGGTTTTGCTCCTGGTAGTGGCATTGAAAGAAATGGTCAGGGTATTCGAAGTCCCAATGAAGCCCCTCAGAGGTCCCGTGCTGCTAGATTAGGGTACCATGGAAGAGGTGGGGAAAGTTCTGGAGGACGAAGACAAGAAAGGCGAAATCCATCACCCAACCAAGGGCGAGGAAGGCAAAGCCCATTACCCCCGAACATTCACGAGACATTCTCTGGTCTTCCGATAATGATGCAGGATGAAGCAGAAATAATAGACACCCTGGGGCAGCCAAGCGGAAAATTCGACTATCTGGTGAAGTATTCGACTCCTCCCGCTACATTGATCCCTCGACATTGTCCCGGATGGATGGGGTGGCATGGATGATCCGACACCCCGAGACGGAAAACCCCGAAGATGCATTGGAAGGAATCTCTAGTCTCTTCGATGATGTCTTCATAGGGACCATTGACGAAGGACCTCAGGAGAAAATGGGCTCTAGCCCACAAGAGTAACTCATTTACTGCTTTCTCACATTCCCCTGCGTAGGAATTTTTATCGCTTTCTAGGGTTTGTTTTTGATTTCTTCTTTTTCGCTTTCTTTTTAGGGCTTGAAAATTGCATTTCCATTCAATAAATGTAATTGATTGATGAATATCAATAAAATTACAAGTTTTATTTTGAGGGCATGATGAGGTACACCAAACTAGCCCGGTGATGTTATCCAGCCGATAAACAAAAAGAAAAATCCAAGGAGAATTCTGAGGCCTGGGCTTCATCATGCTTTCTCGTGTCAAAATGCTTCAAAAAAATTTCAAAAATTTCTTCAAAAAAATATGATTTACCCCATTTGTCTTTTTGATCCATCTACATTATGTTTCAGAGACAGTCTTATAGCATGCAAAGGCGTGAAAATGATCCAATCCAATTCCAGATTCTGGGGGCAAGTTCGCTCCAAATTACGGCGGCCCGTATGTGGTGAAGAAGGTACTTCCTGGAGGTGCCCTGATTTTGGCAAAAATCGACGATCGTAAGTTTTCTACTCCAGTCAGTGCTGATGCTGTCAAGAAGTATTATCCATGATAGAATTTGCCATGTCTTGTCTTGAATTGCAAGTATTTTATGATGAATAAGATGCCTCGATCAGTTGAATTGTTCAAAATTTGTCATAAATTTTGCATTCTTCTTCCTTAATGAATCGTATGAGATAAATTGAATGTGTCAAATAAGATACCTTGGAATGATGAAAGGCAAGCCTTGTTCCATACACTACCCCATACACTAATCATCGGTGAGTTGTGAAAGAGTTCCATGCCCGCAAGGAAGAGGGTGATCTCGCAAAAGGTACACTAACCAAGGTGACAAGAGGCAATTTCTTCTTCTACCCGAAACACTACAGGTATACCCATTGTTTAGCCCTTCGAGCCCACACACATGAAGAATTTTTAAATTATCCCTGTTAAGGATCATCCCACATTGGGACAAAGTTTGAAATGAATGAAAGGAATTTTCTTACTCACACTTGCATCAATCTTTGAGTGTTGCTTTCGCATTGTAACTCGTATGATAATTTAAAGTGCCTTAGGATGATGAAAAGCAGTCATTTCTCTATCATACACACTTTTATCCATTGCATGGCCCACTTGAGCTTATGAATTCATTTCATATTAAACCCAGTTGGTGATCGTCCCCCACACTAGGGCAAGACAAAAACACTCAAGTAGCATGAACTAGAATACCGACAAAAATGGAGATTTTGTTAAAAAAAAAAAATGCAAAAATGGGGCATAAAAAAAGCAGTGTGCCTGGTAAAAGCAAGGCCGATGCCCAAAAGAAAGAAAAAATAAACTCAAATGCTGTTGCAATCAAATGAGTGCAAAAAAAAAAAAAAAAAAAAAATCTCCGACAATGGAGAAAGAAAGTGGTGGAAATGTCAAGATGATCACCAACTTTGACCCTCTAAACACTTTTTGAGCCTAATGATCCTTTCATTTCACAACCCATGAACCAAGCCTACGTTATGTCCCTTGCAAAGTCTCTTCAGATTAGGGCACTTGAATTAACGTAAGAGTTCACATGCTTGAAAGCATCGCTTGAAGAAGTGCGAGTAAGATAATTACTTCTTCATTCCATATGTTTCTTGACTTGAAAATCCCAAGACAGTTATGAAATGTCGTTTTTCAAATAGCCCCGGCTTAAAGAGTCCCCTTTGTTAAGCCGTTGACCAAACCCACATTACGGTCCCTTTTAAAGACCTCTCAGATTGGTGAGATCGTGCCACTTGCGAGATTGCTCAGACCCTTGTTTGGCATGGCGATGGTGAGATAGAGTGATTGACAAAATCCTGCATCAAAGGTCAGGATGAAATTGCCATTTTAATGAGGATGAGAGAAAAGTCCTTTCAGACCAAAGGATCCCTCATTTGACACATTCATGACACTCATGTGTTCAGTATGGAAATTAGGTGATGCAAGATTAATGGAAATCATCACGAACCTCAATTATATTGATGCATGTTTATGATTACAAATGCATGTTGCCTCTCCTACCACCATGTTTTGCGGGGACGTATCCCGAAGATCGGAGATGTTACCGTAAGTATATCTCTATCCATACCTTGAATATTTGTTATTGCACAGTATTCCCTTTTTAAGCATACCGACACTCAATTGAGTTGTCCCCCAAAGATTTTTCCTCCGATTCAATCGATTAAGGCGACCGAAGAATGGTTCGGGTCCCGGTCGGATGATTTCGTCGCAAGGCTAGGCGACCGAAGAATGGTTCGGGTCCTAGCCAAGCAAAACCTCGCCTAGGCGACCGTAGAATGGTACGGGTCCTAGACAACATTTATTGCTCTAACAGGCGACCGTAGAATGGTACGGGTCCTGGAAAAATAATTTTCTTCGTCGAGGCGACCGTAGAATGGTACGGGTCCTTGACAACACCTATTCCTTATTCAGGCGACCGTAGAATGGTACGGGTCCTGGAAAATGAATCCCCGTTTAGGCGACCGTAGAATGGTACGGGTCCTAGACAAAACCTTTCTGTCGTACTGGGCGACCGTAGAATGGTACGGGTCCTAGGAAAGCAGTTCCTTACAAAACCTTTCTGCCGTATTGGGCGACCGTAGAATGGTACGGGTCCCAAGAAAGCAGCTCCTTTCTGCCATACTGGGCGACCGTAGAATGGTACGGGTCCTGGGAAAGCAGCATCTTCACAAAGCCATGTTACTATTCTAGGCGACCGTAGAATGGTACGGGTCCTGGACAGGTAACACTCACTACCTCGAATTACTTTATCCTCCTCGAAGGTAAGTTATCCTGTGAGTAGGTTCATCTATCATTTGCATTAGTATTTCCATGCATCATATATATTGCATTCAAAAATGGAATTCATTTTCCAACAAAAATCATTCAATGCATGTGTAAAGTCAAAATTTAGGTCTCAATTTGTCTTTGAAGGTAACCTCTTCGAGCTCACCCTCAAAGAGGGGCAGCTGTTGACACCTAAATTTTGGCGACTCGATTAGTCATTTATTGCACAAAAATTAGAGGTTAATTTTAACCCCTACAAAAAAATTATTATTTAATTGCATAGCATATAATTTTAGATGCATTTATTTATTATTATTGCATTTGCATTGGTGACGAATGGGCCCGAATTGGTGGTTATGAGCTTTAAATTGACAAGTTAGACTAAGCCCATGAAAAGAGGGAATTAGCCCGAGCTCGTTATTTTCTCGATGACTGAGAATTAACTTATGAGGTTGGCAATTTAGAGTTAGAGCCTTAATTGAAAAAAAAAAAAAAAAAAAGGATAACATATTCAAAAGGCTAGAGCTCCCTTCGGTCCGCAAGCTCTCTCTCTTCCTACGTGGTTCGGACGACTCCATCTCGGTGCTTGGCGGTTCCCTTGATCATTAGCCGTTCCTTGTGCAGCCCCTTGTCTGTGAAGTGCGACACTAGTGGTTCCTATTTGGTGTATATACGCTTTGATCAACATCACAGCGGGAGACCACAATTGAATCAAGAGTAGATGGTGATTGTTGGATTATTCAATGGCCTAGTCGAAATAAATGACAAGTTTCGAGTGGGGGTTTCTGGTCATGATCTCCACAGCTTGAGCAGCAAATTCGGTGACCAAACATTTGGTCAAGCACACACACATGAGAATAAGTTCTCCCTATCGCCATCGTTTCTCCGCAATATCTTGTCTCCGCACCTTGGAGTTTCGTTTGCAGATTTCTCAAGCCGCGAGATTCTATCACTTATAGCACTCGCGAAGCCCCTCCATGTACGACGATTTTCCTTGCAAATTGTTGTCCCGGCAATGCTCCGCGGCTCCAGCAGAGTAGCTATCGGTGGATCGCCTTGGAGGTTCCATACCGAGCTAGACTCCAGTTTTGCAAGATTACCGGGCCGAGTAACCATCGGACAACCTCTCCTAGTCGATGAAGTCAAGAACCACTGCTGGTTACTTCCACGAGCCATCACTTTGCGAGCTGCAGCTTCTTGGTCGAGACCCCATAAACGGCCGCATAGAGAATTGCCAACCGTCTACTTGTTTCGATTTGAAATCAAATTCTCAATTAAATATCCGTGCAATCTATTCATATGTTCTCAATAAGGACAGGCACGGGAAGGAGATATTGCAAGCCCATCTTTGTAAGGTTCGGAATCTAGAAAAGTCTATTATAATCCTGAATTTTCGGGCTGGTATTTGGTTTAAAGAAATAAAATCGGCGGAGAATATTCATCATGCATGGCCGGATGTGGGAAGATACGAGCATATGCACAAAGGAAATTCGAAAGATCGCATGAGAAAGGAATGTTGGGCACGTTCTACACTGCGGGCACATTGATTTGCAAAAAAAGATATATTCCTGCAGAGAAAGGCATTCGGTCAACAAAGAAAAGAAAAGGAAATAGAATATATTTAAAAGCATGCACAGAAGAGGAAACGAAATGTGCTGTTTTCTTAATAAGTTCGGATCCTCTCCCTATAAAAGGGACCTTTCGCAGACTAGAGAAGAGGGGAATTTGGGAGCAATACACAGAGAACACACGAGAGAGAGAGTTGAGGTTTTCTTCCTTGAGAGTGAGTCTTCGTAGCTGCAATTGGGGTCTACCAGCTTCACGATTCAGCGCTGCAAAGGACGCCGCTGACTTTTGCTGGTGTCGCCCTCCACTGATCCGAATGGTGCCGAGACTCATCCTTTTGGGCCGTCATCTCCAGCTGCATCTGTGACGCTGAAGCTTTTATCCCGACGTTGTTGCTGACTTCGTTGCGACGTCTAGGCCATGCACGTCATACCTTCTCCCTATCGCAGTGATCAATGAAGTCCGGCGAGTCAATCCTCGCGAAGCCACATCTCGCACTTTCATGACGTGAGTTGGACCAGCGTACAAATAGCAAGTAACGGCAGCTATTCGCATCTTGTACTCCACGACGCCCCGGCTACTGTTTAGAACCGTTCCTTAGTCGAAGCAAGCACCACAGCAAGCTGTCCTTGCGCCATCACATTCGAGCCCCTATCGTGATTCACAAGCCACCGTTCGGAGGCCAAATTTGGAAGCAAATATTTGGGATAGGTAAGGATTTTGTCTATGTTAATTTCCGAAAATTTTGTTTCCTTATTTGATATGTTCATCGGTGCACATGATGAGATCCCCAATATGCCATGATATTCGCAACACGATTAGCCTTTTAAATTGGGAAATCTTCCTAATTTCGCAACGTACACATGATTGACGGTCCGATTTCACGCTCGAAATACGACCCGCAATCGTACGGAAAAATCACCAATCCGATCTCACGCTCGAGATATGATTCGTGATTTTATTTAAAAATTGGCCAACCCGATCTCATGCTCGAGATATGGTTCGTCAATTTGGGTATCAATATGGCTTGATTTGCTGTGGTGCTACTTAAATTAGTTTTCTTTTAAAAAAAATAAAAAAAAATGTAGTTTTAGGGTTTGCATGTTCATAATAGGTATTTTATTTCGAATTTTCAAAAATAGAAAAAATCAAATCAATTAATTTAGGTTGCTAGTTTTTTTAAAACTTGGATTGCATGTTTTATTATTTGGCAATTATTAATTTCGAAATTTAAAAAAAAAAAAGGAAAAAAGGAAAAACACAAAAAGGGTCATTATGTATATGTCATGTAAAATTAAGGCATTCTTTGCACGTCATTGCATGCTAGGATTGCATATTATAGGTTTAGATAATTTCTCCTAAATAGATTACATGCTTATTAGGAAAATAAAAATCATGTGCACGTCATATAAAATTAGTTTCATACAATGCACGTCATTTAGTGATTTTTGTTAGGTTCATTTAATTAGAAATTGCCCGTCATTAGAATTAGGTCATTAGATTAATTTAGATTGCATATTTAAGTGATGCATTTCTTTAATTTCGAATCTCATGGAAAATACAAAAAATATTATTTTTTTAGAATAAATCCATCTCATGCTTTAGGATAGATTACATGCTTATTTATGTCATATCGCTTAGGTCATATAGCTAAGTCATGTTGCCATGTCATATCATTTCATGTTAATTTAGTGGCATGCATTGCATAAAGCATGATTCTCATTAATTAAGTGAAAACAAAAAAAAAGAAATTGCGTGTTAATTAGAAATCATATCTAGGATTGTTGATGTGAATTATGATCTAACAACGCAGATGCTTTCATTGCTTTGAGGTAAGTTTTCTTTGCAATTTATTGTTTATCTGGGTGTTAAATTGGTGGTTTGTGCACCCGCATGATCACTTCACATGTTAGGGAAGTAGATTTAAAATCAATTCAAGCTGCCTGCAAAAAAACATTTTTGAAAATAAAAGAATGGTACCGAAAGGGCATTAGAGAAATCTAGTGTAACCAAGTCCCCGTACTCATAGTCTCTCAGTTCGTAGGAGTAAAATAATTCTCCCGTTATTTTACTTGGGTTTCTAATCGACCCACCAAAAATAGATTAGTGGCGACTCCTAATTAAAACAATTGCATGTTAAGAACTTAAACCTAAGTCGCGAATTGGTATGGGCTTGGGAGAGCCCGAGTTAAGTCTAGGCTTAACAATCCATTACCCAAACCCTAGGTGGTTCACACCCGCAAAAATTTGGTCGCGACAACTAGCTATTGAACAACCAAGGTTTCATCAGTTTGATGTGGGAACCTTCAGCATGTCTTATATGAAGAAGTCCGACAGACAATGAGCTGGCAGTCCTTTAGCAGATGGATGTGGAACAGATGCCTGTTGAAAAAGCTGAAGAAGATGCTAATGCTACCAGGGTGCTAGATAGAGGGTACTTGCAGTACAGGTGATGTCTTGGCTCATTCTTGAGCAATATCGGTTCTAGGTTAATTCCTGTTGACTTTCAGTTGATATCAAAGTTGCTGCTGCTGTAGATGTCCTCATTACCACTGAAGGTGCTGCATTACAGCCCCCTACTGCAGCAAGATCTTTAATTGCCATCACTGTTGTAATGATGTGAAGGTGATCCCTTCTGCCTTTCGTAGACTTAAGAATGCTTAATAACTTCCTTTGTCATGACATGAAGAAGGCATTAGATATATATCTAGGAGATCCTTTAGAGCAAGCTTAGTTGATAGATTGCAATTCAAGTTTTACTTGCCATACATTAGAGAAAAATCATCAACCGAATGGAGGCATTGCTTCAGCTGCCTGTAGATTTTGGGCACTAGCGTCATGAGTTATCTTCATATGAGATTGCATTCTGATCTTATGATAACTTTGAAATGTGTGCGCTTATATTGCGACGTGCAGTCTTCCATTTTTATGTGATGAATATGTGCAGAATGTTGCCATTGATATTCTCTAGAAGTTAATTCTCTAGTTAATTGCATCAGACTTCCTTTGTATCATAAATGAAAGTCACCATGTGGATTGAGTTCGGATAAGTACTCCATAGTTCGGTTAATATGATGAATGTGATTCTTCAATCTTTTACCCACGGATGTGCCTTTCATAACCTGACATACTGTTCTCATATGCCCTGGATAATATCAATGTAAACAAAAAGCATAAAAATGCTGAACAATGGGCAATCATGCTAGAAAGGAAATTTCTTATTTGCATTATACAGATTGTCATAAGTGTTAGGTGTCATATCCTGCAGCAGGAGACAATATGATTACATGGACCTCACGTCTTACTTTTTTTTTTTTCCTGCAAACATTCAAGCGGTATCGTTAAATTATGTCTCAAGTCTGAGTCATTTATGGAATCCAACCGGATCGAAGTTTGATAGCACAACAAAATTGAAGAGTTGGACGAATGACAGGAAAGAAGTCCCCTACCACTGCAAGACAAAAGGGGTTCCTCGTTGTGTGAATGGCCGCCAGTGGCTTCTTTCTTTGAGAAGCGTGGAGTGGGTTCCTTCAGCAAAGTGTAGCCGCACAAGAAGAAAGAGAGTACAATGGCCGCACCGTGATTTCCTGGGGACCGCCGCACGAAGAACGAAAGGAAGAATCAGAGAGTGGGGCGCTTGTTGCTTGGCCGTGAACAGGGGCTATACACACCGTGGATTTTTGTTGTGAGTATTTTTGCGAACACTTTAAATTTGAGTCTAGTTTAGGTGTGAGAAACATTCGAGCATGTGAGGAACTGCAAACTTGGATTTTCCGATTATTAGTGAATTATCTGCTGCCAACTCTCTCCGTGGATGTAGGTACCGACACTTGGTATTGAACCACGTAAATTTTTGGCGTCCTTTATTGTTTCTCATTTATTTCTCTAATAATTTCGCGTTAATTTCCTGATAGCTTATGCAATGATATGTTACAACAAGTATCATTGCAATGGACATGGCATTTGCTGGTGTGTCCACCGTTGGAAGTAAGACTCATCAGTGTCAAAGCAATTATCCAAGCGAATGATGGGATTGTTAGTATTTGTAAGAAGATAAGAAACACAGATAAACACTTGGCACCGGGTGATTGGTCAAAGCCATTAAGCATGAGATTAATGAGTTCTTTGCTGCCTCAATGCATAACATTCGCTCTTGAGTGGGTTCAGTAGTTCGGGTGTGTAGAGATGCTCATGGGCTCTCGTGGCCGGCTTCGCCAATAAAATCCATGCTCCGACGGCCCTCGTGCCTGAAATCCTAGCAGTGAGAGAAGCCTTGGTGCTCCTGTTGAAGATAGGGTAGAACTGATCTGGGGAGGAAAAGTGGTGATCTGTAGGCGAGGATGGAAAGTGATAGCTTATATCGGGCCAAACTGAAAGCCCATGGGTAGTCCGGTCTGTTGTTGAGGATTGTCGGCATCTTATGGCCCAAATGCAACGAGTGTCTCTAGCCTTTTGACCCGGGGAAGCTAATCAGCCTGTGAACTAGGTTTCGAAGGCCGATCAACACAGCTCACTGAACTCGAATTGGCTCGCCAACTCCCTATCCTCTTCGGTTATGTTTAGTCATATGTATTTCTAATTAGGCTATGATTAAATAAGATAGGCTATGAAATCGTGGGATTTTATCATATCCTATCTACTAGTGATCGCAAGTATAAAATTGGACATATTCACATTATATCATATACATTATTAGATATAAACAGCGTATTAATGTAAACGAACCTAAAAGTTTATAAATGAAGATGGTAAAAATCTCTTGCGACTATGTACTTTATTTTTATTTATTTTTTATTTTATTTTTCCTCTTTTTTTAATCAATTTCTTTTTTATTTCTTTTTTTCCATCATTCTCTAATAAAATTTTATTAAATAGTAAACTATATTGATATACCTAAAATACCTAAAATATGTACAAAATAAGTTTAGCTTCTCATATTTCCACACCCAACATACCTAAGTACACACTAATCCTGTGAATATATTAGAAATTTGGCATTGCATAATAAATTTGTGGAAATATTATAAAAGTTACTCCAAACTTCGGGAAAATACATGTTTGACATAAAATTTTGACTGTTACACATTACTTCTTCAACTTTTATTTGGTGATAGCCGTTAACATTTCACTATATTCTCCATTCAAATGTGCAATGTAGATGACGTTAAAGGGATAAACTTGTTCTTCATCTCATTTTTTCTCGAAAGAATGCCTTTTACTGTTGATTTCTATAAGAAAAATAAAAACAATACAGACAATGGAGAAAAAAATTAACTATATTATCAGTACCTAAAATTTGACTATCAATAATAATATAGATAATAAAAGTTGGTAGAAAATTATGTAGAAAAAGAAACGCAATTAAGTAGAAAGGAAAAATGCCTCAAACAACTAAAAATCAAATAAAAAAATTTGACGCTCATTTTGTGTCGTTAAATGGTTAATTAATGTAAGAGAAAATTGATCAATAAAAAAATTTTTTTAACAAAATCACCTTAGATTTTGATTCATCTTCGTCTTTTATGAGTTATGGACATCATTTTCATTGATAAGTTCTTTCTGGATTTTTTTGTAGATCAACCACTTTACATTAATTAAACCTTTATGTATACATAACACATGATCAAATATTATCATTTGAAGTTTTTGTTATCGAGGCCTTTTCCCCTTTTTATTTAATTTGCATTTCTTAACCTGAGCTATTATAAACTATTTTTTACTTTTGTAAAGCAACCCATTCATCCCTTCCTTAGGTTGCATTGTTGACCTCAATAATTGGTATTAAGGCTTTGTTTGTTTCTCGAAAAATGTGGTGTTTCTGAAAATTATTTTCTATCAAGTCATATTCTAGAAAAATAATCATATTTTCCAGTATTCGGTTGAAATTTGAAAATGAACTAGAAATATTTTTTTGCCGTTTGGTAAGAAAAATCTTTTCCTACATTTGCTCATTTTCAATAATTTTTTCATTATTTCATTTTTTAAATCTATTTTTTAATGTTTAATTTTTCCTTTTTCTTTTTGCCTTTTCTTTCTTTCTTTCTCCTCTTCTTCATCAACCTACCAAGGTCAAAGAAGAAGAAGAGAAGGAAAGAGAGAAAAGCAAAAAAGAAAATAGAAATTAAAAAATCAACGTAAAAAAGAAAACATAAAAATGGAATGAAAATGTGTTTGGTGAAAGAAAGTGAGGTGGAAGAAGTCATGGAAAATATTTTCTACTTTTCGAAAATGTAAATATTTTCCTCACTTTTGAATGTGTTTTTTATTTCCAATAGCAGAAAACGTTTTTCTTGACTAATTCATTTTTCATGAAATGAACATTGGAAAATTTGAAAAATATTTTTCTAGAAGTTATTTTTCATGAAATGAACAGAGCCTAAATATTGTGTTGCTTGTACTTTGAAGTGTTGTGTACTTCTGATTATAAAGATCCTATTCTTTGTGGACTAACCTTAGTCCAATTTTTTATGAGGGTCAATCTACCCCCAAACCTCCATACTTTGACAGAACCAATTATGGTCATTGGAAATAGGATGAGCGTATATATCCAATCAATAGAGTTGGCAACGTGGACGTTGACACTCAAATTTTTGCTAGCAAATTGAATCTGCATTTTTGTAAAGATAAATAAAATTAACAATTTTTTTTTTTTTTTTGAAGGAGAGGACTAATAAGACCTCAGCCCAGATCCACAACTCGAGCTCCCCGCCGGACAATATCGGACTTGAGCTCAGATCTCTTTAGATTTGTCCAATAGCCCATCGAATAAGACTCAGCAACAGAAAGGAGCTGAAAAATGGAGCCCATCCGAGGTCCAAGGCCCATGCCGAGAGAAGGCCCGGCCTCTTTCCTTCCTTACTTTTATCTCTCTCTCTCTCTCTCTCTCTCCCCCGAACGAAGGCACGTGCGCGCGCAAGAGGGGGAACTGAAAACAGAGAAACGTTCTCCCAGTCCCGCTTTCCCTCTAGTTCCACGGCCGCTCCATTTCCGATCAGGCGATCACCACCACTTCTGGCTCATAATGAACGTCGCTGTTCCTCCTCATCCGCCGCCACTCGGTTCCCTCCTGTTGTTACAATTCCAGCACTGTCCAATCGTGTTTCCGACCTTGCTCTGTTCTGACCATGAAGATGCTATTGTTACTGATTTGTTAGCGAGCGGTACTTGCCGTACAAGTAACGTCTCGACTCATTCTTGAGCAATAGTAGTTCAAGCTTTGTCCTTCTCAACTTTCAGTTAATATCAAAGACGCTGCTGCTGCTGCGGCAGATGTCCTCATTACTGTTGAGGGGCCGCATTAGAGCCCCCTGTTGCGACGACATTTTTTATTGCCTTCACTGTCATGATGATGCAAAGGTGATCCCTTGTGCCCCTCATAGACTTAAGTGTGCTTGAGAACTTCCTTTTGTTATGACATGAAGAACGCACTAGATATCTGAGATACTTCCGTGCAAGCTCAGTCCATAGATTGCAATTAAGTTTTTATTTGCCATATTTTAGAGGATTATCGTTAACCAAAGTATAGGCACCGCTGCAGCTGCCTCTAAATTTTGGGTGCTAGTGGCATGAGTTATCTTAATATGAGATTGCGTTCTGACATGTTGTTAATTTTGTAATGTGTGCTCTAATATTTTGGTATGTGCAGTCTGCCATTACTGCATGATGGATATGTGCGGAAGTCGCCATGTCCTTTGAGTTCGGATGAGTAGTCCACAGTTTGGTGAATATGTCAAATATTCGATTCTTCAATCTTCAACCTGTGGACATGCTTTTCATAAGAAGACACACCGTTCTCTTATGACCAGAATAACGTATCAATGTAAACAAAAGCAGGGCATTGACTCGCCTTGCTACCAAGTTCAGCGGATGGATGCTATCAAATTTCTAGCATGTTTATAGACCGACTAATTACTTGATGTTCCCACTTACCTACATGTTTTGTTTCAGGTTGTAAGTTCAATCTGTGATAGTGCTCAAGAGGTAATTTTAAACATTCTATCCTTCATTACCTGCTTTGATTGCACTAAAGAGCTTTTTGAAGGAGGGCAAAAAATGTGAAGTTGTTTAAAAAGATTGGCCAAAAATAAACTTCAGTGCAGATGTTGATTCTCAACCTTTGGTTTCCATGTTCACAGGTGGTGTTTGCATGGGGAAGTACTTTTGTTGGACTTGTAAGTTCTTCGATGATGATTTGCGTCAAATCTTTCTTATCTCGCTGCTCAATTTCTTTCATGTGTCTCGGACAGTGACATTGGTCGAGTGTCTCTATATGTGGGAAGTAGTCTCTGTCTGTCCTCTTCCCCTAGCAAATATTTCAAAACCTTGAGCGTAGAAATGCTGCATAACGTGCAACCATGTGAAAGAAGAAAAGTTCGTTAATTGCATTTTACAGATTCTCAAAAGTGTTGGGTGTTGTATCCTGCACTTGAAGACGATATGATCAGGAGGACCTGACATCTTACTTTATTTTTTCTTCAGACATCCAGGAAGCAGAATCGCTGCAATGGATGTGGCATTTGCTGGTATGGCCACCATTAGCAGTGATACGCAGTAGTGTCAAAGCGATTATGAAAACATCATGCTTTAAGAGCATCCAAAATTATTTCACAAATAATAGCTAGATGATTAGATGTAGTATGAGTCCACGACCCGAACTAATAGATTGAGGATGTCAGATAAAATTCCTAGATGCATTTCATTTTCTGTCAATCATCACCCTTGGAGAAGATTATTGGTTTCGTTTTAGGTATTTATATTTCAATTTATACAGAGTTCCCCGCTTCTGGATGTTGCTCTCATCATTTCGTTGTCGTTGATGATGTTGCACGTTTAATGCATGTCTAACTCTATTTTCTTTCTCAGAATTGTGGGGCGAGAGAATGTGGCAATTAGGCCAGCATAAATAGTGATGGAAAGAACTGAAGTTAATCCCCTTCACTTATTGTCATGCTGTACAGGTTGTTGCTATTCAATCTTGCTGAATTACAGCCATTGCATGGAAGGAGCGACGCGTCACGACTCTCCTTTTTGCTTTGAGCTAAAGCTCTGTGACTGAACGGTTATTATGCGTGCATTTGCAGAATGTATAAATTGAAGGCGGCAGAAATGGCGATGTGCAGTTTCTATTTGATTCGAGAAATGACGTGACAGTCTTGCCTTGCTAACACAAATTCGTAAGAGAAAATTCGCCGGCGAGAGTTGTTTGTTGAAAGATGTTTGCTGTTCTACAGGTTTGGATCCATTGCGGGAAAACATCACCAGCTCCATACGGCTAGGACTAAGAAATTATGATTTTTATGAATGTCCTTACTCAAGGCTGTGAAGTCGGATGTCCATCGGTTTTTGTCGGGCCAACATTGTAATGGGCTCACACTAATCATGGACCTTATATTATGTGGTTCCTTGGTTACTTTGATGGAAAAGTTGAGACGCTTAGTTAGAATATAAGTTTGGCTTCTCATATTTCTACACCTAATTTTCTAAATCCACCCTACCCTATCACCTTGCGAATAATGTTTTAGAAATTGGGCATCACATAATAAATGTAGGAAAATTACACAAAAATTACCCTAATTTAAGGGGTAATACAAGGTTCCTTCTAAACTTTTAATTGTAACACATTACTCCACTAAACTTCCATTTTATAACCGAAGAACAAAGTGATGAAACCATCGATCCAAAAGACCCACTAAAGTGGTTGGAACAGGCTGGAGCTGGACATGCAAAAGGAGACATCGAAGCAGTCCATAGCACAAGTTAATTATTTATCCCTCTGATCTATTCTAAGAGCTTAGCTTAGCTACTCTCTTTATCCACACGTATGCGATATCACACGCTAATTACAATAATTAAATTCCTGAATAGCATATTTAATGGATTGTCTATGCAATGGATTATGTAATCCATGTGCTAACTTGAGGGATTTGTTAAGAGATACTATTTTTTTTTTCGATAGAGCATTCCTCGGAAAGTTTTTCTGGCTTATGATGTTTTTTCCTTCCGTCTGTGCGTGTGTGTGTTACGAAAGGCAGACCCAATGGCAAAAATACGATGAAACTGTTGAGGGTATCAGAAGTTCCTTCTAAGATTTAGTACATGAACTCTTGGTTTACACCATGACTCAAAGCACATTTAGCCGACCAATTGCATGAAGGGCGTACAAATTATTATTATTTATTATTGTTTTCATTGTTATTATATTATTGCCATGAAATGTTGCACTCTTTTAGTGAGGTCCATTCTTGATTTCTTCTGATCATATCTCTGATTAGTGGACTAAGGATAGGTGATGTCCATGTTTGTGTCGCACCACATTTAAGAGTGGCTTGAGGAAAGAAAAGAAGAAGAAAGTTTTAGACCTCCCTTTTATCACAAAGAGCTAACAACTCATGTTATTACCAGGTCATTGAATCTGAATTAAAATATGGGTTCATCATCCATTTTCTCACCTCTAGTGATTAGCATATATTATGCATTTTTTTCATGACATCCGCTTGGTTTATTATGCTAGCATGTCCGGTCTTTGATTGAGGCGGTGAATTGCTTGTTGATTCCGTGATCTACTTAGTTTAGTAATGAAGCTGACTCACTTACAGTGTTTTGATATTAATCAAATTGAGTAGGGTAAGGTGGTTGTTCGAAATCCTATGATAAGAATATGAAGCGTAAATTGAAAATTTAGGCACAATCCAAATAATTACAAACGCGTCAAGGTGTTCGTATCGTAAATTTGGTGAATAACTCCACCAGAATATGAGTTCTTGTGTTTAATGAATGGATCAGATGCTTTTGGTTGCTCCTTTTTCTTTTTTTCTTTTTAGGTAGAAGTAAGAAATATATTGAGCAATGACTAACTATACAAAATCGATCGCTGCACCAAAACCTACACTCAAAATGAGTAGGAATCATTATGAGTGGAAGGATGCCGAGATGTAAAAGGAAGCCACAAATGGCTAACTAGCTACACAACACTAGCACTAGCTACTCAACACTAGCATGGCATGAACAACCGCGAACCATATACAGCATAGACACACTGGCTAGGGAAGGAGAGAGGAGAACCCGTAGATCCTCGCAGCAAGCCGTAGCAACCTTGGAAGAGGCAGTAAGCTACCACAACACAAAAGCCATCGGGCACCAATTGAAAATTAGGAAGGCGGTTCAAGATCTCCAGAAGAGAAGATAATCGGGTCAATACCCCAACTGCGCTGCAATCTCCTATTCCTTGTAGTATCCTCCACATTCTTGAAAGTGATAGCCTTGTTTTTGACAACTTTAAAAAGGTGGTTCTTCATGGCCGGGATGGCAAGAGATTGCTCTCTAAAAAGGATGATGTTCCTATTTTTCCAAATAATATGACAAAGAACACCAAAGGAAAAGTGGGCAATTTATTTATAAAAATCCTTGCCCGAAAGCAAGGTTATGGCCTAATGGAGATTCTCCCCCCAAGACCTTACACCACAGAAGATTGCATTTGATTGCCCAAAAAAAATGCAATGCCGGCCGTGATGTGACACTCAAAAAATAGATGATCAATAGAATCAAGCATATCATTGCAAAAAGCACAGGAGCCACTATCTATTCTACCATAAATTAATAAGAGAGCTTGGGTAGGAAGTCTGCGCTTGGCAATAAGCCAAATGTTTACTTGACACCGTGGCGTGATGGAGTTGTTCTAGATGAACGCATGCCAATGGACTCGAGCCTTCTTTCGCCTAATGGTCTCCCAAGCCGTTGCTACCATGAAATGGCCCAAAGAGCCCTCCATCCAGCAAAAACAATCCGAGCTCTGAGAAAGGATCGAGAGGGGGTGCTCTCATGCCTAACACTGTCTTGATAGCCTGGCCAAAATCGGAGAATAGGTCTGCCACTGTTGCCCGCCTAGAAAGGCCAGAACTATAGATGAGCAAATCCGAAAAAATTAAGTTCGGAGGACCCCTAGGGTCCCAATTGTCAAACCAGAGAGACACCGAGAGGCCATCTCCTATCCTCCAATAGAAGGCATTCCGAAATTCCCTCCTGAGATGTAAGATCTTCTTCCAAGCCCAGGAACAATAGGTTGACTTTTGGTGACCCAGAAGTTTATCATTTTTAAAAAAGTTGAGTGGATCCACTTACATCACAAATGGTTAACTAGCTACACAACACTAGCACAAGCTACTCAACACTAGCACGACATGAACAACCGCGAACCAGATAGAACACAAATGCACCGGCCAAGGAAGGAGAGAGGAGAACCTGCAGACCCTTGCAGCAAGCCGCAGCAACCTGGGAAGAGGCAGTAAGCTACCGCAGCACAAAAGCCATCGGGCACCAACTGAAAATTAGGGAGGCGGTTCAAGATCTCCAGAAGAGAAGATAATTGGGTCAATACCCCAACTGCGTTGCAATCTCTTATTCCTTGTAGTATCCTCCACATTCCTGAAAGTGATAGCCTTGTCTTTGACAACTTAAAAAAGGTGGTTCTTCATGGCCGGGATGGCAAGAGATTGCTCTCTAAAAATGATGTTGTTCCTATTTTTTCAAATGATATTGCAGAGAGCACCAAAGGAAAAGCGGGCAATGCATTTATAAAAATCCTTGCCCGAAAGCAAGGTTATGGCCCAATGGAGATTCTCCCCCTAAAACCTGTTACGCCACGGAAGATTGCATCTGACCACCTAAAAGAAAGCAATGTTGGCTGTGATGCGACACCCAAAAAATAGATGATTAATAGAATCAGGCATATCATTGCAAAAAGCACAAGAGCCACTATCTATTCTACCATAAGATAATAAGAGAGCTTGGGTAGGAAGTATGCGCTTGGCAATAAGCCAAAGGTTTACTTGATACTGTGGCGTGATGTTCCAGATGAACGCATGCCAATGGACCCGAGCCTTCTTCCACCTAATGGTCTCCCAGGCCGTTGCTACCGTGAAACGGCCCGAAGAGCCCTCCATCCAGCAAAAAGAATCCGAGCTCTGAGAAAGGATCGGGAGGGGGTGCTCCCATGACTCTGACACCGTCTTGATAGCCTGGTTAGAATCGGAGAATAGGTTTGCCACTATTGCCCGCCTAGAAAGGCCAGAACTATAGATGAGCGAATCCGATAAAATTAAGTTCAGAGGACCCCTAGGGTGCCAATTGTCAAACCAGAGAGACACTGAGAGGCCATCTCCTATCCTCCAATAGAAGGCATTCCAAAATTCCCTCCTAAGATGTAAGATCTTCTTCCAAGCCCAGGAACAATAGGTTGACTTTTGGCGACCCGGAAATTTATCCTTTTTAAAAAAGTCGAATGAATCCACTTACACCACAACGACTCCTTGTCAAAAAATAGGAGCTAGATATGCTTAAGCATGGCTGCCTTGTTACAATCCCGAAGTCTCTGGATACCAAGGCCTCCCTCCTCTTTTGGGAGGCAGACATCATCCCAGGATACCTTCGCACCCCCTCTACCTAAGTCCGGGCCTTTCCAAAGGAATTGTCTAAGACAGCTACAGGTAACATGAAAACATTCGCCCAATAGGTTTGGATAGCATGAAGAATCGACCCCGTTCTGTTGAAGCCGATCGGCAAAGGATAGAAAGCGATGCGTTCAAGATTATACTCTCGCTGTAATGCGATTGACCAGAGCACAACAATCTGCATTCCCGAGCCTCGATGTAATAATGGGAACCCTCGGATAACGTATCGGTAAGTTCCCTTCATAGGTCAAGAAGGATTTGATTCATTAACGATGGCAAACCTTCTGCCAGGAAAATCTCACTTTTGCTTGAGTTCAGTTGCAAGCCACTCCAATCTGAGAAAGTTTGGAGGCTTTCTTTGAAGAGTGTCACCGATGGCATATCAGCTCCATAGAATAGGAAGATGTCATCCGCAAAGAATAAATGTGAAAGGTTTGTTGCCTTGCATCTCCAAAAGTATTTGAACCCTGGCTTCGAAGAGCACCTAAAAAGGATTCCAGAAAGCACCTCCATAACCAAAGTAAACAAATAAGGAGAAATGGGGTCACCTTGCTGTAGGCCTCAACCACTAGCAAAGAAACCATGTAAATCTCCATTCAAAGCAATGGAAAATTTAGGAGTACGCACACAGGTCATGATGAGCTGAGTCAAATGCTCGGGGAACCCAAAGGCAAGGAGAACTAGTTCAAGAAAGTCCCAATCAACTGTGTCGTAGGCTTTCTAGAAGTCCATTTTAATTGCACACTTAGGTGAATAGGGGTCTAAGTGGAAACCGGAAAAGAGTTCTTGAGCCAACATGATATTATCCCTAATCCACCGACCCTTAACAAAAGCACTTTGAAAGGGGCTTACTACATCCTTCAGAACTGCAGTGACCCAATTGGTCAAAACTTTGGTAATACACTTGTAAATAGTATTACAACAGGCGACGAGCCTGTAATCATCCACAATAGTCGCATTAGGTACTTTTGGCACCAATATCAAAATTCTCTTGTTAATCTCCCTTAAGAGCCTACCCATGATGAAGAAGTCCCTCACCGTTGCCGTGACCAATTGTCCAACCGTCCCCCAGTTGTGCTTAAAGAATTCAATTGTAAAACCATTCGGCCCAGGGGCCTTACCTTGAGCTAATGAAAAAAGAGTATCCCGAATCTCCAGATCAGAGATGGGCCGATCAAGAGAACTAACCTGGTCGTTAGAAAGAGGACACAGGATAACCTCTTGAATCTCCCAAACCGAAGGTCTTCCTTGCACAACCCATGGCGTCAAGAGGTCCTGGAAATAGCTGACAAAATGCTACTAGACCAGCTACGGTTCAGTGACTTGATTACCTAAGGTATCCATGATAGAGAGAACTCTGTTTCTCATCTGCCTTTTGTTGACATACTGATGGAAGAACTTTGTGTTGCGGTCTCCATCTTTAATCCACCTGATTCTAGATTTCTGTCTATAAAAAGACTCTTCCTTAGAACGAAGATCTAAGAAGGTGTGGCGTTGATTCTTCTCCAAATCAGCAAGTTCAACACTGGTGGGGTCTTGCTGGAGGCCAACCTGTGTGATCTTTAAAGCCACCCTCGCTTATGACGTCCTAGCAGAGATGTTGGAGAAAGACTCTCTATTAAGTTGCTTAAGGCGGCTTTTGAGGGACTTTAGCTTGCACACAAGTCTATACATGGGCACGCCCTCTCCCGGATCCTCCTAAATTTGATTAACGATTGTATTGAACTTCGGATGCTTATTCAAAAATAAAAAATAAAAACTTGAAAGGTTTCCTCCAAAGTACTGGGTTCAACACTTTGACCACCATTAGTGTATGATCAGAAATTCCCGGAGCAAGGAAGGAAGCTTCCGAGTAGGATAAATCTTAGCTCCATCTGGAATTCACAAGGACCTTGTCAATCTTTCTTGCCTTCTGAGAAGTTCCAGAAGAAGTTGTCCAAGTGTACCAAAAGCCAACATACCTCAGGTCATCTAGCTTAACTTGAGCTAAGCACTGGCCAAACTCCTCAAAATACGGGATCTATGTGTCTAAGCTACCTAATCTGTCAAACGGGTATTTTATAGCATTAAAGTCACCCGCCACTAGCCAAGTCGAATTTTGCAAAGCGTTGCTCTTAAGGATAAAGTCCTCCCAAAGAGGCCTCCGGGACTGAAAAGTGTGTTCAGCATAAACAACTTATATGCAATAGACCTCACTCGACACCAAAAACTTGAGGTTCCCATGAACCGCCTGGTTAGTGACTGAGAAGGCTTCAAAATTAACATGTAAAGGATCCCAACCAACCCAAATCCTTCCCCTAGGGGACTACTCATAATTTGCTAGCCAGCACCAATCCCCCTAGAAATGGAATTGAAGAGAGTCTCCGGAACTTTTTTTTTTTTTTATACCCAGGGAACCCCGTACAGCCGGCAGCCGGCAGGTAAACCCTGGGGCGACGCTAGTGGAGGACCCACCACCCCGACGTTGCGCTTAAGATCCCATGCATCCCTCAGGATTCGAATTCCTCCGTCCTGGGTAGACATCATGGGAGCTCTTATCCAACTAGGCCACCGCAGGCGATGGAGAGTCTTCGGAACTTTCATCTCCAACAAATCAACCAAAGACAACTGATTTGTATAAACTAGGCTATGGACCTCCATTTGCCTAATGGGGTCAACAAGGCCCTTAAAAATTCCAACAACCTATGTATATATAATATAGGATTAAGGAAGGTGGGTTACCTCCTCTTGGAAGGCTTGCGCCGACTGGGTGCCGAAATAGCATGGGTCGTAGAAGGAGGTGGGGTTGGAGATAGGGTCAGCAGCTTATCTTGTATGGTATCGACGCTCCTACTAGCAGGAGGAGCTTTTGGCGATGGACAATGAGAGAGTAGGTCATCATCCGAGCTGCTGATTAGGTTGGCCGAGTCATCTGAATATGCGCCAAGACTGAGTGGAACTAAAGTCGAGGCATCAACAGGGCTGATCATATCGTCCGCTGGGATGGAAAGGGAGATATCCGGCTTCAAAAGAATTCTGAGTTCCCTTTGAGCCCTACAAGTTGAGGTAGAGGGCAATCCCTTCTTCGAGGCAATAGCCTTCTATTTGAGAATATGCCCCTCTTCACTGGAACTAATTGGCTGGGAGGAGGCCCTTTCTTTCGGTAGAGGAGGCCTTTTCTTCTTCCCCTTAACCTATTTCCAACCTTGCTCAGGCTCTCCAGGACCATCCAGCACTGCCGAAGTAGGGTTGGGGAGCTGGACAGCAACCGAGGAGGTGGAATTGGTCTGGACTTTCTGCATGGCCTTGTCCGGGCTAATGGTGGTTGGGGAATCCGCACACTTGTGACTAAAGGTGCCACACCTAGGGCATTCAATCGGTTTCCATTCGTACTCAATATATCGACCGTGACACCCCATTCAAGACCACATCAACCGAAGTACACCTTGGTCGCTTTACATGAATCTCTATGCATACCTTAGCAAAAGAAATCATTTTCATTTGCTCTGTGCGTTGATCTACATAGAGGGGCTTGCCAATAGCGCTTACAATGCCACTTATCACTGGCACCGACCAAAGATCAAAGGGAAGATTCTTCAATCTACTCCATACCGGAACCGAGGATTGATCGTCTTTCTTTAACTCCAAGAGTGGTTTCCATTGTTGTAAGATAAGGGGGACCCTTGCAACCGTTAGGGGCCCATCTTCCAGGATCTTTCTACGGAATATGGGATCGGGGATATGAAAGAAGAAGAATCCCAAATCATTCGCCATCACTTCCACAAGCTTCGGGCCCCAGGTGTGCTTCAAAGCTTGTTCCATGAGCTTAAAAGGAAGTTTCTTCCCTACATAATACCTAATCAGGCACTTATACCACTTGGAATCGGTAGCCTCTAACACATCCTCAGAGAGGTTAACAATTGGCTTGTTGTCCACAAAGGACGGTGGAACATAGGTTAGGTCATAATCCTTTGTTGCAAGTCGCGCAACATTAGCCCAAGAGCGGGCAAGGGGAGGTTTCAAACTTCTTGGTTGCTAGTCAGAAACCTGGAGGCGCTTGGAGGAAGAACACGCGTGACTACGACCTCGAGAACGACCTACGCGGGCTAGAGCCTTAAGAGGCTCTTGCTGGTTCTCCAATGACACAGCAACAGGGGCCGATTTGAGAGGGTTTGGCCTGACTTGGGAGCTCAGGCTGAACCATATAGTTACGGGAAGAGGGGCTATGCCCCTTTAAACTACCAGAGCCCAGCTGGGCCTCACTTAAAAGGCCATCCACCTTAGCAGAGGAAGAAGCCATAAATGCAGTAAATACCCTTAAAACAACCCACAGACCTTATCGCAGGAAAGACATAGCAGAGTTTGTAGGCATACCAGGTATACAGACGAGTCTATTCTCCTTAGCTAAGGCCCATCGAACAACTCTAGCACCTAAAACAAGCAGAAACCAGGGCGGGAAAAACAGCAAATCGATCGTGCCCTAGGGTTAACTAGATCTGGACTTGTGGGGCAAATCAGATCAAACGGCTCGATAAGAGGGAGGAGGGAGGTCAAACGAACATATCCTCCAAAGCTTGGCCCAAATGAACGGCTAAATTCTCCGAGACGAGTAGAACACCAGACGGGATGCATAGGAGCAGAATCGCGCCCTCAAATGGAATGAGTTGTTTCCCATGTTTCTTTTGGTTGCTCTTTTATGGGTCCAACAATTGAATAAGAAATATAAGGTAAAGAACTATCTAAGAAGGAAAGATATAATACAAGCCCGAACTCACAAAAGCAAACACGTAGGATCAGCAAAATGGCACAAGTTACTATTTAAGATAATTCGGTGAGAGTAGCTTGTTAGAGAAGACTCCTTATTGTTTTGAAGCTAACAAAACTTTTCCAATTAGTCTAGTCTGAAGGGTTGCAGACTTAAGTGTTATAGTCTGAAGAACTCAAGACTCTTTTGTCAAAGTTTGAAGACCATTAGACTTTAAGCTTAAAGTCTGACATCATTGACAGATTCCAGATCGACGAGAGAAGACTTATTCGGATGCGAGTTTATATTCAAGGATTCAGTTTGTGGAAGATCTTACGGCTAGAGATAGCACCTTGTGATCAATTATTCCTTTTGGAATCAATTTGGATAATCAGATCTTTTGAAAGGCGAAGTATACTTGGAAGGTTCTACTTATGAAAACCAAGATCCTGATTATATGGGCGAGCATGATTGGTGGGCTATCATCACACTCCTTAAATGACTCAAGATCTCCTTGATTGATTCTGTCCAACGGGTAGATTGGAGGAACTTCTTTGGAAAGTGCCAATGGATGTAGAGGCATGGAGAAGTATATAAGGAAGACTCTTAAGTTGTTCGAGGGAGTGCGTGAAAGAAAAATTCCAAAGTCTGAAACTCTTAGTTCTTTACTATTTCAAAGCTTAACTTGTACTCAAAAGAGAGAACAAACATTTGTGAGACTTTGAAAGAGTGTAGTAGAGTTTCTACACTATGAAGTTGAGGACATAAGACTGTAAAATCTCTTTTGATTCATAGTGAAATCCAGCCAGTGGGCTGTTAGTGCGGGAGAGTGGATGTAGGCTTAATCTAAGCCGAACCCCTATAAATCTTGTGTTTCTATTCTCTTTCACTAAACTCCTTACTTTAATTCATAGGTTTATATAATTGCTTATAGTAGTTTACATCTTCAGTCTATTATCTTCTAAAGACGATTTGATTTATTAAGTCTTGAGAAAATTTCCTTTAACACCTATTCACCCCCCTCTATGTGTTATTAATTGCCATTTCAATTGGTATCAGAGCTTGTATGCTTATTTATTGAAGTGTTTTTTACTTCTTAAGCTAAAGATCTATGGCTAGTATTGGCTCCAGGATTGGTCGAAGGCCTAAGCAACACCAGACCCCCTTACTTCGATGGGAAAGAATGCAATGTTTGAAAAAACAAGATGAATGCATTCTTGAGATCGAAAGATCCCCTAGAACGGGATGTGGTAGAGAAATGAATCATTCCTAAAGCTACATCAACCTCAAGGAAGGAAGTTGCAAATGCTGGAGAACTGACACAAGCAAAAATAACCAAAAGACAAGCTCTTGATGCTAAAGCCATCTACTCTTTATATTGTGCTTTATCTCCTACTGAATATAACATAATTTCATCTTGTGAAATAATCAAGGAAGTCTGGGATAGGCTGCACGTCACTTATGAAGGAACTGATCGAGTTAAAGAAACAAAAATCAACATCCTACTCGGACAGTATGAAGCTAGGAGAATCCATTACTAACATGTTTAGTCGTTTCACAAAAATTGATATTCCCATTCACTAACAATGTAGCCGAGTATGAAGTTTGTATCCTCGAGCTTCAAGCTGCAACTGAGATGGGTGTGGCTAAGTTAAAAGTGTTTAGAGATTCCGCGCTAATCATACTCCAGACCGTAGGTGACTGGAAGACTAAGGACAACAAATTGCTCCCGTATCACGAGTATTTAAAAGATTTGGTAAAGGAGTTCGAGGAAATTTCGTTTGAATACTTGCCAAGGTCTCATAATCAATTTGCAGATGCACTTGCAACTTTGTCATCTATATTGCAAGTCACCGACGGGGTTAGAAGTCAAGCCACTGAAAATAGAGGTTTTGCCGAAACCAGCTTATTGTATGGTCGTGACTGAAGAACCTGATGGAAAACCATGGTATTACAATATTGTGAATTACATTCAAAAACAAGAATTCATCATTGATAGTTTTTAGACCGACGAAGAAGACTTATCCAGATTCGAGTATTTATTTAAAGTTTTGATTCAAGCGGCTAAAGAAGGTCTCACGGCTAGAGGTAGCATCTCAAGATCTATTATTCATTTTGAAATTAATTCGAGTAATTTGGATCCGTTGATTGGCAAAGTATACTTGGAAGGTTTTACTTATGGAAACCTAGATCTTGATGAGCAGGATTGGTGGGCTATCATCACATTCCTTAAGTAACTCGAGATCTCCCTAATTGATTCTGTCCAACCGGTAGATTGGAAGAACTCCTTTGAAATGTGCCAACGGTTATGAAGGCATGGAGGAGTATATAAGGAAGACGCTCTAGTTGTGTGTACGCGATAGATAAATTCCAAAGTCTGAAGCTCCTTGTTCTTTGCTGATTCAATTGTTGAGCGTAAATTTGTACTCAAAAGAGAGTTTAGATATTTGTGAGGCCTTGTGGAAGTGTAGCAGAGTCTCTACACTGTGGAATCAATGACGTGATACTGTAACGACTCTTTTGATTCATAGTGAAATCCAACCGGTGGGCTGTGAGTGCGGGAGAGTGGACATAGGCTTGGATTAAACCGAACCACTATAAACCTTGTGTTCTTATTCTCTTCCCCGAACTCTTTTATTTTGTTCATAACTCTATTTAATTGTTAGAGTCTGATTTCCTCTGCAAAGTCTATTGTCAACCAGACTCAGGTTAAAAGTAAAGTTTTACACTATATTTTGCAAAATTTGTTTTCGCACCTATTCACCCCCGCTAGATGCTCGTACTAGCACTTTCAATTGGTATCAAAGCTTGTGTACTCATTTAAATTGAAGTGTTTTTACTTTAGAGTTAAAGATCCATGGCTAGTATGTTGGCTCCAGGTTTGGTGGAAGGGTAAAGCAACACTAGACCGCCTTATTTTGATGGAAAGGAATACAGTATATGGAAAAACAAGATGAAAGCAGTCCTAAGATCAAAAAATCCTCTAGAATGGGATGTGGTAGACAAAGGAATCATTCCTAAAACTACAACAGTCTTAGAAAGAGGGAAAGAAGCTGTAGAGGCTAGCGAGATGACTTGAGAAGAGTTGACCAAGAGACAAGCTCTTGATTCGAAAGCAATTTACTCCTTATATTGTGCATTATCTCCTACTGAATATAACATAATATCTTCTTGTGAAACAGCTAAAGAAGTATGGGATAGGCTGCACATTACCTATGAAGGAACTGATCGAGTGAAAGAAACCAGGATTAATATTCTACTCGGTCAATATGAAGCCTTTAAGATGAAGCCAGGAGAATTTATCACTGACATGTTTAATCGTTTTACAAAAATCGTGAATGGTCTTGAGTATCAAGGTCAACCAATCTCAGGACCCATGAAGGTTAATAAACTGTTGCGTGGACTTTCCAAAGATTAGAATCACGTAAAGATCTCAATAAGGGAGATACAAAGGATCATGCCACTCTCCATTGACGAATTGGTTGGCACTGTTCAGTCCTATGAAGTGGAGCAAATCAATGAAGAAGAAGATCTCAAAGGTAAAAAGTCTATTGCTTTAAAATCTAATGATGACTCTGATGTTACAGATTCTGAAGACGATATGGACGATGAAGAGCTTGCTCTCATGATAAGAAGATTCAGAAAATTGAACAAAAAGGGAAGAATATTTAATTGGAAGAAACAAAGCTCTCAAAAATTTCAAAATAAATCAGGCGAGGACGATGAATCCAATAAAGAAGTGATTTGTTTTGAATGCAAGAAAAAGGGACACATCAGATTCAACTGTCCCTTGCTGAAGAAAAAGAAGAAAAAGCTGAGAAATAAAGAAAGGCACTCAAAGCGGAAACTTGGAGTGATACTAAATGCGAAGAGAGTGATGATTATTATATTAATATTTGTTTAATAGCAAAATCAGAATCGTAATCGACTCGAGACAGATATAGACTCGACTCGAGACAATGAAGTCGAGGTAAGTAATTTAAAAATTCATATTAAAGTCTCGAAATATATCAATGAACTTTGTCTTAGTCTCAAAACCTCTCTTAAGAGGATTTTCGAGCTAAAAAGGAAAATTTTATACTAAAGCAACAGGAGATTGTTTGGAAAGAAAAGTTCGAAAATTTAGATAAAAGTTCTATTACTTTAAAAAAAAATGCAGACTCTCTTTCAAAAGAAAATACACTTTTGAAAAATGATATTTCAAGTATTTCAAAAAGGTTTTCTATAAGATCTAAGAAATTGGAGAAGATTCTTTCAACACAAAGACCTTACTTTAACAAATCTAGCTTGGGAATGACTTCTGAAACCATTCCTCTAATTGATTTTCCAAAAGTAAAGGAAAAAATCAAACAAAGACCTATAAAAGCCTTTTATAGAAATCATTTTCAAAAATTTTTTGTAAAACCTGTTGGCCATAGTGCTCTTAAATGTTTAAAGTGCAACAGCACAGAACATTTTGAGAAACAATGTTATATGGTTTGGAGACCTGTTAAGAAGGATTGGGCAAAGACTGTATATTGCACTAACTCCATTGGACCCAAGAAAGTATGGGTACCAAAGAAAGCTTGAGTTTCTTTTTTAAATGCAGGTCACTATCAAGAAAAAGGTCAAATGGTACTTGGATAATGGATGCTCAAGACATATGACAGGAGATTCAAGTTATTTCATAAAGCTTATGCAAGTTAATGGTGAAAAAATTGTTGGATGTGGAACAGTAAAAATTGAAAGTCTCACAATCAACAACGTCTCCTTAGTAAAAAGACTCAATTACAACTTGCTGAGTATCAGTCAACTGTGTGACACAGGTTTCAAAATCAATTTTCAAGAAGGAATATGTTCGGGAACCAGTAAAGACTTCTCTTAGACTTTCACGGGGCGAAGACATGGGAACATCTGTCTTTTGAACATCAAACCAGAAAAATCTCAATGTCTAATTTCAATTCAAGAGAAAGCTAATCTTTGGCATCGAAAACTTGGCCATATCAACATGAAGCAAATTGCCAAGATCTCTTCAAAGAAGCTTGTTCGTGGACTACTTGTGGCACCCCTCGACGGCCCCTGATCCGTTAGTGTCGCCACAATTCGATTACCTTTTACTTTCCCTAATAACATGTCACTCTGATACCATTTCAATTGCAGCGGGTCCATGCAACCGGGGGGTTTACATATTCTAGATCGGTCCCTTGCACAATTCATATAACGGAAGCACATCCATCAACTCCCTTCCCTATATTCAGAAAACGATACACACCAACTAAAACATTTATAGGTAAAAGCCAAACACTTTTATTTACTTAAAACCATATGGACATCATTCATCGGTACATCAAAATGCCATGGTTCTCTATACTCGGCTATACTTCAAAAGATGACCGACATCTCCTCCAACAGTCGTATACTTAAAGTCCATCGATCAGTGTCGGCGTCCAAAAGTTCATTCCTTTGCTATCCTCCTCCTCGCGGTCATATCCAACCACTTGATCCATCTACTAGTAGCAGTGGCAATAGAGGTATCTTATCTAGTCTAAAATGTTATTTCTCAAAAGGGGTGAGTACAACCACTCAGCAGTAAAGGTCCACCACACTACTCATTGCGTCAAACAGAACAATCAACGTGTAATAACAAAGCACATATCATTCATGCATATCAAGTATATCTCACCTCGCAACCATACATATATCATCATGCCATCATCATCAAGCATTCATACATACCCATACCATATGTGCATATACCACCATGCACTCATCATTAAGCATTCATGCATACTCATGCCATATGTGCATATACCACCATGCACTTATCATCAAGCATTCGTGCATATATCACCATGTAACGTGCATATACCACCATGCACTCATATCATCCATGCTATCAAGCACACATCACCATGCAGTCGTGCATATATTGCCATACAATCATGCATATCTTGCCATGCCATCGTGCATATATCACCATGATTTGTATCATCCATGTTATCAAGCATGCATTACCATGAGATCCATTCAAGCCTTCATGATCGCATTCTCAATGTCAAATAGCATCAATTTATTTTCATAAGCAGATCATGCATCATGCCATATGCATACACCCATGTACATGATTCACTTTCAATTCTTATCTTTCACAAGGATCTCATCAGTTTTTCTTTCCAGGGACCAATGTTTGCATCCCACAATTTATCGCTTGCACCCAACCTGGCATCGCGAGGAACCTCTGGCACACACCTCCGGGCATCCGGCACACACACTACGGGCATCTCGTACCCCAACTGGCATCACGAGGTATCCCCTCGGCACACACCTCCGAGGCTTCCGGGATTACGTACCGACATACCACCAGGCCTCCCCTGGAATTACGTACCGTGTACCACCGGGCATCCCGACACTCCCGGGGAAATCTCCGGGGCTCGCCATGAAAATGGTTACCCCTACCCTCCGGAATTACATACCGACATACCACCAGGCCTCCCCTGGAATTATGTACCGTATACCACCGAGCATCCCGACACTCCCGGGGCATCGTCGGCTCACACCTCCGACGGTCTTGTTACTATCCCAATTTACATTTATACATGTATCTCAATTTCAACATGGCATTTGATGCAATAATTCCAATGATTGGAATCAGCCATTTTTAAAATCATATAATATGCATTGGGAAAAATATTATTTGATGCAATGGTTTTGAGAAACTTCATTGAATTCATGAAAATCCATAAATCTTTTGAAGTCATATGATATGCATGAATGTCACCACATCATTGCACGAATGATAATCCAAGATATCACAATTTATCTAGCAAATCAATAACCTGTAAATAGAACGGTTTTTCAACTTAAACAGAATGCGTGCTGTTTATGAAAAATTCTGGAAAATTAGTAAACGATGGACATTAATTCTGAAAATTTAACACATTGTAGATAAGATCTAAGGAAACACATTTCATACAGAACACTATATCAAACAAGGCTTCACAGAATACGTACAGGTCCATGCATCACCGAAAAAGGGTTTTAACACCATCCATGCACAGTTTTGAAAACAATTTCGATTAAACCCTTAAATAAACTCAGAAAATTCTGAAATTTGGACACGCCTGTATTTAAGACCTAGAGGTACAATTTTCATGAAGAAATCGTATTCCAATCCGTTCTGGATTAAAAGATAAAATCGATTTACTTCTCCTATTCTCGGTATCATTTTCCAGATCTACCCGTGTTGAAGAAAAAATCGTTTCCTTGGTCATTACTGGTTCATTTACTCTGAAATTTCAGTATGTTATTCCTCAGAATATTAACTACAACTTTCATTAGGAAAAATGATCAAATTTTGACTGTATGATTTTATAAAAATCCCGAAATCATACTAGGTCGAAGCAGCGTTTTTCCCAGATCCAGTTTCTTCAAAAGACAACGGTTTCACCGACCTATTTTTGTTCATTTCCTCTAAATTTTTTATATGTTCTACCTTAAGAAGTATAATACAACTTTCATTAAGAGACCAAAGTGATATTTTCACAAGAAGGTTACTTTACAGACCACGAAACCACTGAAGGTCAGCACAACGAATTCCAGATGTAGTCTCTCCAAAGAAAAATCATTTCACTGACCATTTCTTGTTCTTTTTGCCTCAAGTTTTAGTATGTTGTTCTTCAAGGTGTTCTCTACAACTTTTATGAAGAAATCAAAGCAAGATTCCGACTAAAAAGTCACATGCAACACATAATCTCATGGACGGTCGGACTGGTCTTTCCAGAAACAGCATGCATGGCCAACGAATCTCTCTCCATAGCTCCGAAATTTCATCCTATCTACCACAACCAAGACTTACCAACTACTACACATACACACAGCAATGCAAAGGGTAGGTTTAGGACTTCACTTGCCTTAGATTCAAGCACAAAACAGCAGCAAACAGAGGCAAAGCAGCGACGAACGGCGGACGAACTCTCTTCCTTCTTCCTCTCTCTCTTCCTCTCTTCCTCTCTTTCTCTCTTTCTCTCTTTTGGACGGTACTCTCTCCCTCTTCTCTCTCTTCTGGTCGAATTCCCCCTCCCCCTTTTCCTTTTATTCTCTTATTTGTTTGTAATCATTAGGTTTTTGCATGCAAGTGACAAGTGGCCCCAAGGATGAAGACACTTTGCACGTCCATGCAATGGGCGTGCCTCCACTTGTCCGATTACATGCAAGGTTGATGGGCCTTCTTCTTGGGCCAATCTTGGGCTTTCATTCGGTTGGGCTTGGGCCAGCCTTGGTCGCCGAATGGGGGGCTGCGTGGGCTGGTTTTGGACAGGCTTTGGGCCTTAGGAAATCAGCCCACCCTCTCCTATTCCTATTCCATTTAATCCACATTTAAATAAATACACCTAATTAAAATTTATAAGGCCACAAAACTTTGTAATTTAAATCAATAAGAATTAAATCTTATAAGATGCATAGTCAAGAACAAAATCTTCCTTATCAAATTGTCTTATAGCACCAACCTTGATCATCCATTAACATAAGATGTATTTCTACCCAAATAATTCTCCATTAAAATACTCGGCATTAATCTATAAAAATTCTTTGGTCTAAAGGCCATAACATAAATCAATAACGCTTCCATCACATTTTCATAGGTCGTAATGCATCCAGAGGTTGCCATGAAATTTTGGGATGCCACACTACCCAACCTGACATACCAAAAATCTTAATTATGCACACCATGTGTGATGGGAAAACATGTTAGAAGTTATTTCAAACCAATAAATCAAGTTTCCACTAATCGTGTGCTGCAGCTCCTACATATGGATCTCTTTGGACCAACTAAAACTCAAAGCATTGGTGGAAAGAGATATTGCCTAGTAATAGTGGATGATTATTCACGATTTACTTGGTATACTTTCTGGCAAGTAAGTCTAAAACTTTCTCTTATTTTTTAAAGTTTGCTAAGAAAGTACATAATGAGAAAGGGTATGTTATTTCAAGCATACGGACAGACCATGGAGGTGAGTTTGAAAATCATGACTTTGCTAAATTTTGTGATGAATCTGGTTTTCAGCATATGTTCTCCTCTCCATACACTCCCGAACAGAATGGAGTTGTGGAAAGAAAGAATAGATCGTTGCAAGAAATGGCTAGAATACTTTTAATTGAAAGCAACATTTATTCTCATTTTTGGGCTGAAGCAGTTTCTACAGCATGTTATATCATTAACAGAGTTTTCTTAAGGCTTATTATGGAGAAAACTCTCTATGAGTTGTTCAAAGGAAAGAAGCCAATTGTTTCCTATTTTCATGTGTTTGGTTGCAAATGTTTTGTATTGAAAAATGCAAATGATCGAATTGATAAGTTTGAAGAAAAATCAGACAAAGAAATCTTCCTTAGATATTCAACCACCAGCAAAGCTTATAGAGTATACAACAAGAAGATTTAATCTGTGGAAGAATTGATGAATGTCAAATTTCAAGATCTTATACAAAATCAATCAATCTAGACTCAACCTGAAGAATCTGAACCTACTCTAGACTCTACAAAGTCTAATTCCCCAGAAGCAGCTCAAACTTCAGAAGGTCAACAACGAACGAACATTGAAGAATCAAATGAAGAAAAAGATCAGCAGTCTGTCAACTGGAAGCACAAGTCCAGTCATCCCAAAGAAATTATTATTGGTAACATTGATGAAGGGATTCGTATAAGATCCAAAAGGCATGAAGAGTCTAGTGATATGGCTCTTATTTCTGAAATAGAACCCAAAAGCATAGAAGAAGCTTTAACTGATAAAAACTGGATTGAAGCTATGCAAGAAGAACTCAGGCAGTTCAATGTTAATGATGTTTGGGAATTAACTCCTAAACCAAAAGGTAAATCTGTTATTGGAGCTAAATGGGTTTCAGGAACAAGATGGACGAAAAAGGAAAAGTTAAAAGGAACAAAGCAAGACTCGTGGCCAAAGGATATACGCAAGAAGAAGGGATAGACTATGATGAGACTTACACACCAGTAGCAAGGTTAGAAACAATTAGATTATTACTTGATTTTGCTTGTTATAAGAATTTCAGGTTATTCCAAATGGACGTCAAAAGTGCATTCCTGAATGGATTTATCCAAGAGAAAATATATGTGGAACAACCTCTCGGTTTTGAAGACCCAAGGAAACCAGACTCTGTATTCAGACTGAAAAATGCGTTATATGGTTTAAAGCAAGCACCTCGAGCTTGGTACAACAGGTTAAGTAAGTTTTTAATCCAAAATGGTTTTGTTAAAGGTAAAGTGGACTCTACTCTGTTTGTTAAAAGAGAAAGTAAAAACTTTTTACTTGTTCAAACCTACGTTGATGATATTATTTTTGGATCACCTAACGAAAATTTGTGCAAGAAATTCTCTAAGTCTATACAGGATGAATTCGAGATGAGCATGATGGGTGAACTATCATTCTTTCTCGGACTACAAGTAAAACAATTGAAGGAAGGAATTTTCATTCACCAAGAAAAATATGCTAAAGAACTTGTTAAAAAGTTTGGTTTGGAAAATTGCAAAAAGACTGATATACCAATGTGAAATTCTTCAAAGCTGGACAAAGATGAAGGAGGAAAGAAAGTTGACCAGAAGCTGTACAGGAGTATCATTGGTTCACTTCTTTATCTTACTGCCTTTAGACCTGACATTTGGTTTAGTATTTGCATTTGTGCCAGATTTCAATCAAATCCCAAAGAATCTCATCTAAGTGCTGCGAAACACATCATCAAATACGTTGCAACAACCTTTAAGTTAGGTCTATGGTATCCTAAAGAAGAAGACTTTACTCTTCTTGGATACTCAGACGTAGATCTAGCAGGATGCAGAGTTGATAGAAAGAGTACCTCAGGCACTTGTCAATTGCTTGGTAACAGGACAGTATCTTGGTTTTCAAGGAAGCAAAAAACTGTAGCTCTTTCAACAGCAGAAGTAGAGTATGTGGCTCTTGGAAGTTGTTCTCAAATCTTATGGATAAAACAACAACTGAGAGACTTTAGAATCGAAGACTCATGCACTGAGATCAAATGTGACAACACCAGCCCGATTAATCTCACCAAGAATCCAATTCTTCATTCAAGAGCAAAGCATATAGATTCGACATCATTTTATTAGAGACCATGTTCAAAATGGAGAATTCTTGATTCAATTCATTGACTCAAAGAATCAGCTGGCGGACATTTTTACAAAGTCACTGGAGAAAAGTCTATTTGAGTCTATTCGATCCAGACTTAATATTTTAAAGTCTAAAGAAGCTCAGACTCAGGGATAAAAGTCTAAAGATGCTCAGACTTAGAAGATCAAGAATCACGACTGTAAGTCATTTCAGTTATAGCAATTTATCTTTCGGATAAAAACTCGAAAAGGTACGATTGTTTATTAATCTGCAATTGATTGATGTTATCTTCCCAAGTTTTTTAATTATAGCAATTATCTTTTTCGAAAAGGAAGTTATCTTTTTTGAGATGACGGTTATCTATTTTCAAAAAAGCAGCTTTTTTTTTTTTTGGAAATGCACTTTTTATTTTTCCTTTTATGATGCTTCGTATACCTCGTTTCGATTGCTTTATATACTGTCTTTCTTCTTCATTTTTACTCACAAACCCTAGAAACACAGAACTTCACTTTCTTACTTTTTCTCTCTAGTTTAATCCTTAAAGTTTTCATCTTTCTTGTGAATCGAGTTCGGAAATTCTCTCAAAGACTGTGATAATGTTTTCCCAAAGAAAGTCCTCAAGGATTGCAAGCAGAGGACCACAACATATGCGTGAGGGTCCTTCGCATTTTGACTTGACTGAGGATGAAGAATCTCCAAGGCATCAGCAGAGTCCACACCATTCTCAACCGCGCCATTCCCCTCAGGCTAGACCAAGAATGTTCAGCAACAACAAGCGGAGGAAGAAATTATTGAGGATGTCGAACCTGTAAGGACTCTTAAGCCTACTTTTACTTTCAAACTCTACTCTACCTTAAAGAACAGAGGTTCTGCAATGACCTTTATTGATGAATTTTTGAAAGAAAATGGGTACAGAAATGAAACCTATTTTTTACAAACAATGGAACGTTTGGGAATTGGTCCTGCTGGTTCAGCAGAAAAGGCTTTTGTGAATTTCCCAAGTGATCCACGTGTTGGAGGATTTAGTCAACCTGATGGAAAGGATGATGATGAAAAGATGTTCACTCATTTTAAGTCTAGAATGGGTGTTGCTGCGAACATTCGAGGAAGAAGAACAGATCTATTTCATTTTGAGGAACATGAGCGAGTTTACTCTAAGTTGCTGAAGCGAGGGGGTGATGAACCCAAGGAGTGTGGATTTTGATTTTCTCAACTCTCTGAACGTGAAGTTACGAGAGAAATTTACTTTACTTCAACTTGAACGATTTTGCTCTGAGACAACAGTAGCTCATCCAGAACTTACTGCGTATTTCTATTCCAATCTAAGCTTTTTGAATGCGAATAGATTTTCTTTCAATGTTAGAGACCAGGATTATGTGGTTGATATGGACACTCTGGCTGATGTGATTGGAGTAGAGAGAGGGATGTTCCAATCAATTAGTGTGTCTATTGGTCGTGCAACTGTGGAGCTTGTTCGAGACAAAATGGCAGAAGGCCGGATTTCATACTTGAGAATGAGTGCCTCAAATGTCTTGCTTCATAAGATTGTGATTAATTATCTTAGACCAAAATCCACATCAAAGATTGACGTCTCCAATTCAGAAGTGAAGCTGATGTATGCTATCAATGCTGGTCAAAATTTATCTCAGCCCCACATTATTATGTTTCACATGTATAGAACTATGGTAAAAGACAAGGGCCAACTTCCTTATTTAGCACTTGTTACTTAGCTATTCAAACATTTTCAAATTCAGCCTCCCAAAATTCTGTGTATTCGAACCTGTGATCCAATGGTGGTAGGACTGAAGATGGTTTCAAAAATGCGTCTAAAGGAGTTAAACAAGGCTTTAGAAAGATTTAAGGAGAAGACTCATGTCAAGACTCGTCAAGACCCTGTGGCTGCAAAACAGAAAGGTAAGGAGCCCATGACAGCTCTATCTAAGAAAATGAGAGCACTCATCTTGCAGGATGAAGAAGATGAGGAAGACATCACCACTTCCGCTCTTGCCTTAAGGAATTTACAGCGTCTTATTCCAGAGACAGATGATAGAGAGAACCAAGACAGAGAGGAAACAAAGCAGAGGAGTGAAGAGAGGGAAACGATGAGGAAAGAAGCACAGGAAGGAAGATCTGCAGAAGAAGAGCAAAGAGGAGAACAAGGTCATCGTGTCATTGAAGAAGAGACAGAGCATGAAGAGTACTTCTCTCCACCTGAAGGCACTAAAACAAGGGGAGCTGCTGATAAAAGAGGTACTCCTTCACTTGCTTTTACTAGTGATCCAGAAGATGTATATGCCTCTCAATTTCCTGAAGAAGGTAATGAGGTTTCATCTCCAAATCTGGGTGCTCATACTGAAGTTCTATCATCTGCCAATACTCCACAAACTAATCATACTGAAGCAAGCACTCAAACTGACAACTCAACAGACTTTAGAAGATTGCTCGATGTTCTTATGGAGATGAGAGGTTAGATTTACGCTTTGGGATGCGAATTTCAGAATATGCAGAATGCTAATCAAGCCTCTTTAGTTTCATTGCTCAATCAAGTTCAGGCCCTTAATCTTCAAGTTCAAGCAACTGCCAAGGGTGAGGAAGTAGCGCAACTGAAGGAGGATCTGAGAAAGCTGGAGGAGACTGTCAAGTCGATGGGAGATTTCCAGCTTGTTCGCGTTCCAAAACAATCTTAATTTTATCCAATTCTCTTTTTGTCTCTACCTTTTTAATGTTGCCAAAAAGGGGGAGAAGTTGGTGCAGAATTGACTTTTAGATTTGACTTTAATTTTTGTTTGGTTGTGACTGGTTTGGACTGTGTTTTGATTGCTATGTTTTGATCGTTTAAAGCTTGCAATATCTTAAGCATTGTTGGTATTCATGGCAAGGATAGTTGTCTTTATAGGACTAACTCATTTCCTATGGATGCAGATTCGATACTATCTTTATCCTAATCCACTTATCTTTATGAGATATCCTTGTTTGCTTGAGTATTGTCTTGCAGGTCAAAAGTATCCAAATCTGCAGGAAAGTTTTGTTACCATAAAAAATGGGGAGATTGTTGGAGAAAACTTCCTTATTTGTTTTGAAGCTGACAAAAAGTTTCCATCAGTCTAGTCTGAAGACTTACAGACTCTTTCGTCAAAATCTGAAGACCGCCAGACTCAAGATTTAAAGTTTGCCCTCATTGACAGTTTCTAGACCGACGAAGAAGACTTATCCAGATTCGAGTATTTCTTTAAAGTTTTGATTCGAGCGGTTAAAGAAGTTCTCACGGCTGGAGATAGCATCTCAAGATCTATTATTCGTTTTGAAATTAATTCGAGTAATTTGGATCCGTTAATTGGCGAAGTATACTTGGAAGGTTCTACTTATGAAAACCTAAATCTTGATTGTATGGGCGAGTAGGATTGGTGGACTATCATCACATTCCTTAAGTAACTCGAGATCTCCCTAATTGATTCTGTCCAACGAGTAGATTGGAAGAACTCCTTTGGAAGGTACCAACGGTTATGAATGCATGGAGGAGTATATAAGGAAGACGCTTTAGTTATTCGAGTGTGTACGCGATAGATAAATTCTAAAGTCTGAAGCTCCTTGTTCTTTGCTGATTCAATTGTTGAGCGTAAATTTGTACTCAAAAGAGAGTTTAGATATTTGTGAGGCCTTGTGAAAGTGTAGCAGAGTCTCTACACTGTGGAATCAAGGACGTGATACTGTTATGACTTTTTTGATTCATAGTGAAATCCAACCGGAGGGCTGTCAGTGCGGGAGAGTGGACGTAGGCTTAGATTAAGTCGAACCACTATAAACCTTGTGTTCTTATTCTCTTCTATGAACTCTTTTATTTTGTCTGTAACTCTATTTAATTGTTAGAGTCTGATTTCCTCTGCAAAGTCTATTGTCAACCAGACTTAGGTTAAAAGTAAAGTTTTACACTATATTTTGCAAAATTTGTTTTCGCACCTATTCAACCCTCTTTAGATGCTCGTACTAGCACTTTCAGATTAATGCTACATCCTTTGTAAATGTCACCGCTCATAATGTTGTGAAATTCATCAGACGTGACATAATTGCTCATTATGGCATCTCTGAAGCAATCGTCACTGGAACATGACAAATTTGAACAACAAACTTGTTGATAAGTTGTTCAGCAAGCTCAAGATCAAGAATCTGAATTCATCCCCTTACCACCCACAAATGAATGGGGCTCTTAAAGCGGCCAATAAGAATATTAAGAAGATCACGACTAAGACAACCGAGAATTATCGAGATTGGCATGACAGTTACCCTTCGCACTAATGGCATACTGGACATCAATCCACACTTCTACCGGGGCAACCCTTTTTGCTCCGGTGTACAGTATGGAGGCAGTTCTGCCCGTGGAAATGGAAATGTCTTCTTTGAGAGTTTTATCCCAAGTGGAACGGTCGAGATATTTCGAGGTAAATGATCTAGTCTTAAGGAAGCTGTTGTTGATTTTTTCGGATCCTGGGGGCAAGTTTTCTCAAAATTATAGTGGCCCATATGTACTGAAGAAGGTACTCCCTAGAGGCGCCTTAATCCTGGTGGAAATGAATGGTCGTGAGTTTTCCAATCCTATTAACACTAATGCTATCAAGAAATATTACTCATGATAGAATTTGCTGTGTTATGAATTGCAAGCATTTTTATGATGAATAAATTATCTCAATGAGTTGCAAATTAAATTGTTCACATTCTTGTGTGGCCATTCGGTTTAAAGCAATGGTTTCCTCAATGAATTGTGTGAGATAAATTGAATGTGTCAAATGGGATGTGTCAGAATGATAAAAGGCAAGCCTTATTCCGTAAACTGTTTCATACACCAATCCCCAATGAGTTGAGTGAAAAATTCCATGCCCACAAGTAAAAGGGTTATCTCATAAAGGGTACGTCAACCGACGTGATGAGAAGCAGTTTCTTTCTCTATCTGAAACACTATAGATTTACCCATTATTTAGCCCTTTTGAGCCCACAAACGTGAAGAGTTTTTAAATTATCCTTGTCAAGGATCATCCCATATTGGAGCAAATTTGAAATAAATGGTAGGAATCTTCTTGCTCACACTTGCATCAATCTTCGAGTATTGCTATTGTAGTACAACTTATGCGGTAATTTAAGTGCTTTAGGATGACGAAGAGCAGTTCTTTCTTTATCCTACACACTTTTGTCCATTGAATAGCCCACTTGAGCCTACAAATTCATTTCATATTAAATCCAATTGGTGATCATTCCCCACACCGGGGCAAGGCAAAAGACAATCATTTAAGTAGCATGGTCTAGAATGCCGATAGAAGACGAAGACTTTGTGAGTCCAAAGAAACCAAAATATAGATAAGTGCGAAGAACAAGGGGCACGGAAAATGTAGTGGGCCTAGTAAAAGCAAGGCCAATGCCCGTCTAGAAAAATCAAACATTGGTTGTAGAAAGTCGTATCTCCAGGGGGCGGTACTTAAAGAACTCAATTTCCGAGATGTTACAATCAATAGAGTTTTGATATGAAGAAAATCCTCGATGGTGAAGAAGAAGATTGGTGGCAATGTCAAGATGATCACCGACTTTGATTCCCTAAACATTGAGCCTAACAATCATTTTGTTTCTTACCAATGAACCAAGTCTGTGTTACGTCCCTTGCAAAGTCTCTTGAGATTATGGCACTTGAATTAACGTAAGAGCTCATATGTTTAAAAGCATCGCTCGAAAAGTGCGAGCAAGACAATTTCTATCTCATTTCGCAGTTTTCTTGATTTGTAAATCCAAATATGATTGCGGAATGTCATTCTTTCGATAACCTCGACTCAAAGAGTCCCCTTTGTTAAGCCATTGACCAAGCCCACATTACGGTCTCTGTTAAAGACCTCTTAGATTGGTAAGGTCATACCACTTGTGAGATTGCTCAAACCCTTGTTTGGCATGATAATAGTGAGATAGAGTAACTCTCATGTTCCCGCATCAATGGTCGGGACGAAATAGCTTTTTAATGAGGATTAGTGAAAAGTCTTTTCAGACCGAAAGGTTCCTCATTTGACACATCCATAACACTTATGTGTTCAGATTGGAATATTCTTTTGAAATTCTTCCCGATGGAAATTAGGTGATGTAAGATTGATAGAAATTATCACACATGAACCTCACTTGAATTAATGCATGTGTTGTCTGTGACCACAAATGCATATTACCTTTCCTATGACTAGGCTTTATAGGAGACATATCCCCAAGGATCAGAGATGTTACCAGGTAAGTATATCTCTATCCATACATTAAATACTTGTCATTACGCAGGTATTCCCTCTTAAATACACTAACACTTAACTCGATCGAATTATCCCCAAATTTTTTCTCCAAATTCAGTTTGTTTAAGGCGACCATAGAAAAGTACGGGTCCTAGACAATATTTGTGGCTTTAGTAGGCAACCATGGAAAGGTACAAGTCCTGGAAAAGTAATTTTCGGTTCAAGTGACCGTAAAAAGGTACGATTCCTGAAAAAGCAAAATTTCCGTCAAGGCGACCGAAGAAAGGTTTTGGTCCTAGACAATCAAATACTGCTATACTAGGCAACCATAGAAAGGTACGAGTCCTAGGAAAGCAGCTTTCTCTTACAAAACCATGTTACTATTTTAGGCGACCGTAGAAAGGTATAGGTCCTGGATGTGCAACACCAACTATCTTGAATTGCTTCACCCCCCTTAAAGGTAAGTCATTTAGGTTCATTTATTGTTCGCATTAGCATTTCCATGTATCATATTAATTGCATTTCAAAAAGGGATTCATTTTGCAACAAAAAATCATTAATTGCATGTGCATGATCAATTTGTCTTTGAAGGGAACCTCTACGAGCTCACCTTCAAAGAGGGGCAGCTGTTGACATCTAAATTTTGGCAATCTAGTCATTTATTCATTGCATAGAAAATTAGGGATTAATTTTTAAGCCTTAAAAAAAAATATTAATTGCATAGCATATAATTTTAGGTGCATTTATCTATTGTTATTGCATTTGCATTTGACCGGTAATGGATGGATTTGACTTGATAGTTCGGAGCCTATTATTTTCTGATGACTAAAAATTAACTTATAAGAATTGGCGATTGGATTTTTTTGTGATATGGCAGAGGATTTTTTGTATATTTATGCAATCTATTCGTATATTCTCAAAAAGGGCAAGTGTGACAAGAAGATATTACGAGCTCGTCTTTGCAAGATTCAGAATTTGAGAAAATCCTATTACGATCTTGAAATTTTGGCAATATGTGATAAAAATCGGTGGAGAGTATTCATTTTTTTTTTGCATAGTCCAACATGGAAAGATACAAAGGAAATCGAACAAGGCTAGAATAGATGTCGAAAATAAAAAGAATCATTGCATGAGGTTATAGGCAAGCAAAGGCGATCTTTGTACATGGAAGTAAGAATCTGAAAAAATAAATAAAATATTCTACAAATGCCTTAGTCCTTCGCCTATAAAAACTGCTCATCTATGGACAAGAAAGGTGGTCAGAAAACTCTATTCTCAAAAGCACATAGAGACACGATTGAGAAAAGAGAGAAGAAGAGAAAAGGGTCGCGATCGAGACCCTCCTTACAGCCGCGACGCTTGGTCAATGCCAGATCCCTCATGGCCGAGTCCTTCCATCATCCATAGCCACTTGATGACACTCAGCGTTACTGTGATCACTCTTCACCGGCAAGAACCAGCTTCCCAAATCTGGAGACCATCATAACAAGCTTCCAACTAGTTTTGGGTGCTGGTCTTGAGCCCGTTGTTGTTGTCCAGAAAGACCGACGAGTTGCAAATTTCCAACATTTTTTATTTCATGATGCGCACGCCTCCTGCTCTTTGCCAATCAACCCTTTTTATTTTGTTTCCTTATGACTCACCAAATCTACCATACTCTATTGTTTTCTTTCCCTAATTATTGAAGATCTTGTACCCACACAAAATTGAAAGAATTTCTGCATGGGTCAATGGGTCAAAACTTTCACTTAACAGAATTAGAACTCCGGCATTTAAAGGGTGCAATCATCATGGCCTTTTAATGAGCTTGGCCCCGTTTTGCTGCCCAAAGGACTGGAGTTGTTTTGAAGCCGCAACCAGCTGTGTGATTGTGTTCCCATCGTGCAGTCACAAGGTCGTCTGCATTTCCATCCAAGTTTCGACAAATGTGTATTTAAATGAAATATACCCCTAATATCTATATGCTAAGCAATTTAACTTAATATTTTTGCTTAAGGGCTAAATTTTAGTCCCTTATTTTCTATGCAATGAAGGAATGATTAGGTCGCCAAAATTTAGGTGTCAACAGCTGCCCCTCTTTGAAGGTGAGCTCGTAGAAGTTGCATTCAAAGACAAATTGAGACCTAAATTTTGAACATGCCCATGCATTGAATGATTTTTTTTGGGAAAATAAATTCCATTTTTAAGATGCAATTTTTATGATGCATGGAAATGCTAATGCAAATGCATGATGCGAAAGGAAAGAACATACCCATAGTTACTTACCATTCGGCACGGTAAAGCAGAGGTACAGGGTAAATCTTCATTTACTCCACAAGTACCCGGTCTCAGGCTCCTTGAAGAGTCTAGCAGGTAATAAATTGAGACATCGAGACTGAGAAGAACATTCACATCCAAAGTGAAATGTTCAACGCAAAGAATTAAGACATCCAGATCCAGAGTGAGATGTCAAGATTTTGTGCTCGAAATACCTAGATCCAGAATAAGGTATCACGAGAAAGATTTAAAAACATTCACATCCAGAGTGAAATGTTTAAATGAAAATAATCAAGACATCCAGATTCAAACTGAGATGTCAAAATTTTTTAAGCTCAAAATACCTAGATCCAGACTAAGGTATAATGAGGAAGATCGAAGAACATTCACATCTAGAGTAAAATGTTCAACGAAAAGAATTAAGACATCTAAATCCAAACTGTGATGTCAAAGAAACCTACCTGGAATATCTTTCAAGGAGGGTAGAGTGATTCAAGATAGTTGGTGTTACATGTCCAGGACCCGTATCATTCTACGGTCGCCCAGTATGGCAGTGTTTGGTTGTGTCTAAGACCCATACCATTCTACAGTTGCCTAAACAGGGATTCATTTTCCAAGACATGTACCATTTTACGGTCGTCTAAATAGGGAAATAAGTGTTGTCTAGGACCTGTACCATTTTATGGCCGCCTAAACGGGGATTCACTTTCCAGGACTCGTACCATTCTACGGTCGCCTGAATGAGGAAATTGCTTTTTCAGGACCCGTACCATTCTACGGTCGCCTGTTTGAGCAATAAATGTTGTTTAGGACCCGTACCATTCTACGGTTGCCTAAACTAAGGTTTTGTTTGGCTAGGACTTGAACCTTTCTTCGATCGCCCAGTCTTGCAACAGAGATCATCTGACCAAGACCCAAACCTTTCTTCAGTCGCCTTAATCAAATTGAATCTGGAGAAAAATCTTTGGGGGACAACTCAATTGAGTGTCGGTATACTTAAAAGGGAATATCTGTGCAATGACAAGTATTTAAGGTATGAATAGAGATATGCTTACCTGGTAACATTTCTGATCCTCGGGGACATGTCTCCTACAAAACATGGTCGTAGGAAAGGCAACATGCATTTGTAATCACAAACATGCATTAATTCAATGGAGGTTCATGATTATTTCTATCAATCTTGCATCACCTAATTTCCATTAGGAAAAAATTCAAAAGACTGTTCCAATCTGAACACATGAGTGCCATGGATGTGTCAAATGAGGGATCTTTCGGTCTGAAAGGACTTTTCTCTCATCCTCATTAAAAGGGCCATTTCATCCTGACCTTTGATGTAGGCTTTTGTCAATCACTCTATCTCACCATTGTCATGCCAAACAAGGGTCTGAGCAATCTCACAAGTGGTATGTCATTACCAATTTGAGAGGTCTTTAGCAGGGACTATAATGTGGGCTTGGTCAACGGCTTAACAAATGGGACTCTTTGAGTCGAGGCTATTGAAAAATGAGTGATATTCTGCAATCATCTTGGGGTTTACAAGTCAAGAAACATGTGAAATGAGGTAGAAATTGCCTTACTCGCACTTCTTCAAATGATGCTTTTGAACATATGAACTTTTACCTTAATTCAAGTGCCCTAATCTAAAGAGACTTTGCAAGGGACGTAACGTAGGCTTGGTTCATGGGTTGAGAAACGAAAGGATCATTAGGCTCAAAAAGTGTTTAGAGGGTCAAAGTTGGTGATCATCTTGACATTTCCATCAATTTTCTACTTCAATGTCGAAGATTTTCTTTGCATCCATTAATTGCAAAAGCATTTGAGTTTTTCAGTACCACCTTGTTCAGGATATGACTTACTATATCAAATGTTTGATTTTTCTTTGGGCATCTGCCTTGTTTTTACCAGGCACACTGCTTTTTCATGCCCCATTTTTGCACTTATTTTTTTTTAACAAAGTCTCCATTTTTGTCGGCATTCTAGGTCATGCCACTTGAATATTTTTTTCTTGCCCCAATGTGGAGGATGATCACCAACTGGGTTTAATATGAAGTGAATTCATAAGCTCAAGTGGGCTATGCAATGGATAAAAGTGTATAGGATAGAGAAATGACTGCTCTTCATCATCCTAAGGCACTTCAATTATCGTACAAGTTACACTGTGAAAGCAATACCTGAAGATTGATGCAAGTGTAAGTAAGAAAATTCCTACCATTTATTTCAAATTTGTCCCAATGTGGGACGATCCTTGACAGGGATAATTTAAAAAGCTCTTCATGTGTGTGGGCTCAAAGGGCTAAACAATGGGTATACCTGTAGTGTTTCGGGTAGATGAAGAAACTGCCTCTCATCACTTTGGATAGCGTACCCTTTACGAGACCACCCTTTTCCTCATAGGCATGAAATTTTTAACACAACTCACCATGGATTAGTGTATGAAATAATGTATAGAATAAGGCTTGCCTTTCGTCATTCCAAAATATTCCATTTGACACATTCAATTAATCTCACACAATTCATCAAGGAAAACATGCAAGATTTGCAACAAATCTGAACAATTCAATTCACTGAGGCAATTTATTCATCATAAAAATGCTTGCAGTTCAAAACATGACATGACAAATTCAATCATGGATAATACTTCTTGACGGTATCAAAATTAACTGGAGTGGAAAACTCACAACCATCCATTTCTGCTAGGATCTAGGCACCTCCAGGATGTACCTTCTTCACCACATATGGGCCGCTGTAATTTGGAGCAAACTTACCCCCAGGATCTTCCACCAGATAATGATGGTCCTCTTGCCCCAAGTCAAGTTTATTTTCAAATGTCCCTTATCATCACAAGTTATAAAATTTTGCTCTGAGACAAGAAGTAAATGAGTCGACCAACAAACAAGTTTAATCTGCTACAAGCTTTGGGGAAATGTTTTTTTTTTTTTTTTTAGCAGTGAAATGCTTTTGTTTTCGATTTTTTTTTTTTTTTTGGAGGAAGCATGAGAAAGTCCAGCCCTCAGGATTTCTCCGTGGATGATATTTTCTTTTCATGGTTGGATATCGTCATTGGACTGGTTTGGTGTACCCCGTCATGCCCTCAAAATAAAACTTGCAATTTCATTGAAATTCATCAATCAATTACATTTATTGAATGGAAAATGCGAATTCAAGTCCTAAAAAAAAGTGAAAAAGAAGAAATCGAAAACAATCGCTAGATAGCGATAATAATTCCTAGAGAGCAATAAAGATTCCCACGCAGGGGAATGTGGGAAAGCAATAAATGAGTTACTCTTGTGGGCCAGGGCCCATTTCTTCTAGAGGTCCTTCGTTAATGGCTCATATGAAGAGGTCATCGAATAGACTTGTGATTCCTTCCAATGCATCATCAGGGTTTTCCGTCTCCGGGGGTGTCGGCTCATCCATGCCATCCCATCCACCACTTGGCTGCCCCAAGGTGTCCATCACGTGCACCTTTAAGTTCTTGATTCGACCGGCATCTTGTTCGAAAATAGCATTCACCCTATCCTCATGCTCAAGTAGGGGATTCGGTTGAGTGGTATTGAAGGCAAACGCCTTGGTGTCTAATAAGTTTTGGACCTTGTGCTTTAAGGTTATGCACTCATCAGTCGAATGTCCTACTTCCCCCATATGGTAGTCGCATTTCTTGGAAGGGTTGTAGTTAGAAAATTTTTCAGTATTGGGTCGCTTTGGCTCATAGGACAACAACCCCTTTTTTTGTAGGACCTTCCAAACCTGGGACAGAGGGCTAGGAAGAGGAGTGAATTGCCTTCTAGTAAACTGCCGAGGCGCGGTCGAATGGACACCACCTTAAACAATTGGAGGCTTGCTAGATTGTGCATACGCAACATTGACTTCCGTGGTAAGTTCTTGGTCTTTCTTCATGGTGAACCTTTTGCCTTGATGGACTGGTTCGTTGAACCATCCGTCTCTTAGCCCAATCTCGATTTGCTCACCCACCGAGATAAGTTGGTTGAACTTCTCGACATACGTGCTGGCCATTCGGGTACGGAACTCAGATGGGAGAGTCTTGACAAACAACTTCATCAATTCCTTGTTAGTAGGCTCAGGAGTGATTTGAGTTGCCAGATTTTGCCATCTCACGGCATACTCCTTGAATGACTCGCTCCTCTTTTTCTCCATCCTCTCAAGATCTTCTCAGGAAGGTGCAATGTCCATGTTGAACTTGTACTGCTTGAGAAACGCGCCGACCACTTCATTCCAGGTGTCGAGAAGGTTCACATTCTTCATGACATACCAGCTCAGCGCAGGCCCAGTCAAACTCGCATGGAATGATTGAATCATGAGAGGCTCGTTCTTGACATATTGGGCCATGCGTACGTGGTACATCTGCAAATGAGCCTTTGGGCAGGAAGTACCATCGTATTTCTCAAAGTCTGGCATTTTAAACTTTTTCGGCATCTTGACTTTCTCATAGACCGAGAGGTCGAACGGGAGTGAATTCTGCGATTCCTGCAGTTGTTTCAGTTTTTCTTCCAGTTTTGTGAAGCATTCATCCTGCTCTGTCTTAGGGACGTTATCAAGCTTAGCCTTTTCAGCGGTGATCAATAGTGAGTCATCTTCCAGCTCAAGCATGTCATCATCACCCACTTGGGCCTTGTTTGTCTGCTTCGAAACTACTATCTCGGGGAGAGTAGGTGCAGGAGTAGGATTCGCTTGGAGTGATTGGATTTGAGTTGTCAGAAGCTGCATAGAGGCGGCTAACTGTTGAAGTTGTTCTTCCATAGTGGAGATACGATCCCGCATTTCAGTTTGATCGGTCATCCTAGCTCTTAATCGTGTAATAATGGGTGAGGGTGAGGAATCCATTATCACCTAAATCAAATGAATGAAAATATATAAGTACAAGGTGCAAATAGAGAATCAATCCATGACAATGATCTATCAACTTTTTTCATTTTTTCTTTTCATGAAAAGCTCTTACAAGAAGGAAATTTCCTAAAGAGAGCTAAAGAAAAAATTAAACACCCTAACAAGATCAAATTTCCTAGACATGAATTTAAAAAAAAAAAAAAACCTCCAAAGTTTTTTTAAATGATTCATTGCATGGTAATTTCCTCATTTCATTTCTAATCAACAAATGAATTAAATCAATGATTGACCTAAATTGTCACGGACGGACCAAGAGTATGACAAAATAAATTGCATGATATAAGGATAGAAGACTTACTTCACCAAGAAAGATCAATGGCAATCACATAGACATATGCATGGTAAGTGGTTCGATTTCTAATCTATAAGGCTTAGCAAGGTGGAGCTACAAGGATTATCAAACTAGCCACAAGCTTGTGGACTATGTCGGGTCCTCATGACTCCAGTTTGGTCAAAGAGCCGACCTGGGTTGCAGGCATGCGGATCGAGGTGGGTACTCTTGACACCATGAAAGAAACTTCGGGATTGAGATGGGCGACTCGTACTGCGAGCATGCGGTCAGAGTGGTATCCATCTCAACACCATCCTAAATGATCCTATGCGGCCCAGGTCCGGCGGCGAGTTGTGTGTACAATAGTGTAGTGCTAAATGTAAGGCATACACAACAGTTTAAATCACACAACACTTCAATAACTTGAATTTAAGACATTCATCCTCAACTCCAACCTGCAAGACAAGGGTTAACAATCACTACTCCCCTTATACTCCTAATCTGCAAAAACATTTAACACCTTAAATGTTAGGGACGTACCTGGGATCCTCGTTGCCAAACAAAAAAATATTTTTTCAAAAATTGGCCTAAGTCCACTAAGAGTATTAACTCAAGTCCCTAGCGGAGTCGCCAAGTTGTCGCGACCAAATTTTCGGATGTGAACCACCTATGGTTTGGCTAATGGATTGTTAAGCCTAGACTTAACTCGGGCTCTCCCAAGCCCATACCAATTCGCGACTTAGATTCAAGTTCTTAACATGCAATTGATTTTCAATTAGGAGTCGTCACTAATCTATTTTTGGTGGGTCGATTAGAAACCCAAGTAAAGTAATGGGAGATTTACTTTACTCCTACAAACCAGAGATTGTGAGTTCGGGGACTTGGTTACGCCAGATTTCTCTAACACCCTTTCGGTACCTTTTTCTTTTATTTTGAAAAAAATTGTTTGGCAGACAGTTTGAATTGATTTTAAATCTATTTCCCTAACATGTGAGGTTATCATGCGGGTGCACAAACCACCAATTAAACACCAAAGTAAAGCAATAAATAAATTGCAGGACTTACCTCATAGCAACGAAAGAATCTGCATTGTTAGATCAAAATTCACATAAGCAGTTCTAAATATGATTTCTAATTAACACGCAATTTTTGTTTTTTGTTTTTCACTTATTTAATGAAGATCATGCAATATGCAATGCATGCTACTAACCTAACATGAAAAAATATGACACGGTAATATGGCTTAAACTACATGACATAAATAAAATGCAGTCTGTCCTAAAGAATGAAATTAATTTATTCTAAGATAATTTTTGGTATTTTCCATGAAATTTCGAAATTAGAAAAATGCCGAAATTACCTAGCTAGATTAAGATTCTATCCAACTTATATTGAGGATTAGGCCAGGCTAAACCCTAATTTAAACTAAGATATTATCTTAACTTAGCAATCTCTAACCTAAGATGCAATCTATCTAAAAAATCAATCTAAACTTAAAATGAAACATGCAATTTTATCCTAATATGCAATGATGTACAAAAGATGCCTTAATTCTACATGACATATGCATGATGATTTTTTGTTGTTTTTTTATTAATTTCGGAATTAAAAATTGTCCAATAATTAAACGTGCAAAAAAAACTAACATCCTAAATGAATGCATCTTTTTTGGATTTTTATTTAAGGAATTCAAAATAAATAAATTTCCTATTCTAAACATGCAAAATAACCCTAAAACAAGTAATATTCTAACATGAACCTAATCTAACTCAAATGTTTTTTTTTTTTTTCCTTTTACGGGAGCAAACAAATAAAGGCATCAAGAACAGCACGGCACCAAATCAAGCAAGATATTATCCATGTCCATTTAATTTTGGGAAATAAATTGACGTATCGTATCTCGCGCATGAGATCGGATTGGCTAATTTTTAAATAAAATCACGAATCGTATCTCGATCGTGAGATCGGATCAGTGATTTTTCCGTATGATTGCGAGTCTTATTTCGAGCGTGAAATCGGACCGTCAATCAAATGTACGTTGCGAAATTAGGAATATTTCCCAATTTAAAAGGCTAATCGAAATTTTGTGAATATGATGGTATCATTCAAATATTCATACGAGATAATCCCATAAATTAGGCAATAAGGATATATGAAAATCGAATTAAAAGAGATTCTTACCTAATATTTGGTGTCACTTGGACCACATTGTCAAGTTCGGTGGGATGACGGATGGCAGGATGACTCACGAGTCGCGGTTCATGGACGTGCTGCTCAATGACGATACCTCGCTCAATAAGTAATAGCGAATTTTGAATGGTGGCCAATACTTCATTGATTTGGCCTGACAAGATCACAAAGTTGACCAATACAGCAGGGGACGTCCACCAGAAGACTTGAACAGCAAAAAGGAGGGTTGTTGGCGTGAAGATTTGAACGTCCAGGGCTGGTCACCAATGTAACTCAGGTGTACGCAAGTGACACTGGGACTCGCGGGAACCTGAAAATAAAAGCACAAAAGACCGCCAACTCGGTGGGGTAGCGTTCAACGATGGAGGATCGACAGTGGTCAGGAAGCAACGGCACCAACGCATAGCAATAACGAAACCAAAACAGCAACGCGGTTGGGTGCAACAGCTCAGACTCGGTTGATTTCTCAGGTGGCACGTGTGCAGGGAGTGGCTTGGCCGTCGTCGACACCTCAGTATGGCAGCAACACGATGCAGCAGTGATGGCGATAGTGGCACGGCCACAAGTCTAGCCGTGGAGTGGGCGCGGCCAAGAGCTGGACTGGATTTCCTTCTCTCTGTTCTCTCTCAAGTGTGTTCTTTTTTTTTTTATGTATTCTGCGATCCCCCCACGCTGACCAAAAGGGTTTTCTCCTTTTATAGGGAACGGCTAGGGCTGGTAAAAGGAAAGCCCAAAATCCACTTTCCTTCTTTTGATCCTTGCATATCATGCATATATAAGCCGATACTTCTTTATTGCCTGTTTCTTTTATTGACCGAATATTGCTCCAACTTTGAATCGCGAGAATCGAGTTTCGTCTTTATTTTATTTCATGATGCGCACGCCTCCTGCTCTTTGCCAATCAACCCTTTTTATTTTGTTTCCTTATGACTCACCAAATCTACCATACTCTATTGTTTTCTTTCCCTAATTACTGAATATCTCGTGCCCACACAAAATTGAAAGAATTTCTGCATGGGTCAATGGGTCAAAACTTTCACTTAACAAAATTAGAACTCCGGCATTTAAAGGGTGCGGTCATCATGGCCTTTTAATGAGCTTGGCCCCGTTTTGCTGCCCAGTGGACTGGAGCTGTTTCGAAGCCGCAACCAGCTATGTGATTGTGTTCCCATCATGCAGTCACAAGGTCGTCTGCATTTCCATCCAAGGCTCGACAAATGTGTATTTAAATGAAATATGCCCCTAATATCTATATGCTAAGCAATTTAATTTAATATTTTTGCTTAAGGGCTAAATTTTAGTCCCTTATTTTCTATGCAATGAAGGAATGATTAGGTCGCCAAAATTTAGGTGTCAACACTATGTCATGTCACTTCATGTTAAATTAGTAGCATATATTGCATAAAGCATAATTCTCATTAAACAAGTGAAAATAAAAATTAAGTAATTGCATGTTAATTGAAAATTATATCTAGGACTGTTGATGTGAATTCTGATCTAACGTTGCAGATGCTTTCGTTGTTATGAGGTAAGTCCCATAATTTATTTATTACTTTATTTAGATGTTAAATTGATGGTTTGCACACCCGCATAATCACCTCACATGTTAGAGAAGTAAATTAAAATCAATTCAAGTTGCTTGCAAAACATTTTTTCAAAATAAAAGAGAAATGTACTGAAAGAGCGTTAGAGAAATCTAACGTAATCAAGTCCTCGAACTCACAATCTCTGGTTTGCAGGAGTAAAGTAAATCTCATGTTACTTTACTTGGGTTTCTAATTGACCCATCAAAAATAGATTAGTGGCGACTCCTAATAGAAAAATCATTTATATGTTAAGAACTTGAACCTAAGTCGTGAATTGGTATGGGCTTGGGAGAGCTCAAGCTAAGTTTAGGCTTAATAATCCATTAATCAAACCCTAGGTGGTTCACCCGAGGTTAGGTCGTGACATAAGGTAACAAAAGTTGAGACTGCAGATGATGCCACAATTCCTGAAGTCGGTGATAATGAACAATCAACAAAGCCACAACACATTAAAGCTATAGATAGATAAAGAATGCAAATTAAATCACCGGTACGTTTTTGTTATACAATTATTGCTTATGCATTGACTGTAGGTGATGAGGTGGAGACAGATGAGCCTCTATCTTACTCTGAGGCGATGGCTGGCTCTGAGTCGTCGCAATGGCTAAGGGCTATGAGTGAAGATATGGAATCACTCCATCGAAATCAGACATGGGAGTTGGTCAAAGTACCTAAGAGATAGAAGATTGTTAGAAGTAAATGGGTCTTTAAATGAAAAGAAGGTATTCCTATTGCCGAGGTAGCGAGGTATTAGGCAAGACTTACGGTGAAAAGATATACATAGCGTGAGGGCATTGACTATAATGAGGTGTTCTCTCATGTGGTAAGACATACTTCAATTCATATTTTACTTGCTTTAGTTGTTTTGCAGGATCTCGAGTTAGAGCAGTTAGATGTGAAAACTGCATTTCTTCATGGTGAGTTGAAGGGGCAAATTTATATGAGACAGCTAGAGGGATTTGCTATTCCAAGGAAGGAAGATCATGTTTGCTTGTTGAAGAAATCTTTGTATGGGCCAAAATAGTCTCCTAGACAGTGGTATAAGCGTTTTGATGCTTTCATGGCTAGTCAAGACTAATCGAAAAGTCAGATGAATAGCTACATTTACTTTAGGAGATTGGAGAAAGGTTCTTTGATTTATTTACTTTTATATGTTGATGATATGTTGATAGCAGTTAAGAATATGTCTGATATTGATGTGCTGAAGAGGCGGTTAAATACTAAATTTAAGATGAAAGATTTAGGTACTGCAAAAAAAAAAAAAAAAAATTAGGTATAGAGATTTTGCATGACAAGGCTGCAGGAGTTTCACGTCTATCTTAAAAGAAATATATTGAGAAGATCGTGGTATGTTTTAATATACAGTCGGCAAAATCTATAAGTATACCTTTAGCGAAACACTTTATCATCGTAGACTAAGGAAGAGGAGGAGCATATATCCCGTGTTTCTTATTCTAGTATCGTGAGTAGTATTATGTATGCTATGGTATGTACTAGGCTTGATATTTCACAAGCTGTGAGCGTGGTTAGTCGCTAGATGAAGCGTTCTGGTAAAGATCATTGGAAAATTGTGAAGTGGATCCTCAGATATTTGAAGGAGACAACAGACGTGGGTATAGTGTACCGGAGGGACAGCAATGGCAGTGAAACTACTAGTTTTGAGGATTCGGATCACGCTAGTGACTTGGATGATTGCAGGTCTTTAGCAGGGTACATGTTTACGCTAGCAGGTGGTGCAGTTAGTTGGAAAGTGTCCTTATAAGATCACGTTGCCTTGTCTTCAACTGAAGTAGAGTACATGGCACTAACCTTTGTAGCAAAGGAGGCGATATGGTTACGGAGTTTGCTCTCAAACTTTAGTTTAGAGCTGAAAAGTGTGGATATATACTGTGATAATCAAGGTGCGATATATTTGGTGTATAATCCAGTTTATCACGAGCGAACGAAGCATATCAAAATCAGATACCACTTTATCTAAGATGTCTTAGTTAAGAATAATGTTATTGTCAAAAAGATTGCTATAGCAGATAACTCAACAAACATGATGACTACGTTTGTTCCTTTGGCGAAGCTCAAATTCTGCTTAAGCTCTATTGGCGTCTATGGAGAGTGAACGCCCCTTGAGGTGTTGGGAAAACAGCATGGATGATGAGCACTATAACTTGGCTTCAAACATCGAGCCAAGGTGGAGAATTGTTAAATTAATGTCTTGAATTTGAATTCAGATAACGATTTGTTAAATCGAATTTGCTGAGAAAGATTTCTCAAGTAGATTTCAAATTGGATGAAAAAGCCCTTCTTTTGTTGAACTCCTTATAGCTGCATAAAGGAGGAAATAAAATAAAGATAAAATTTTAAAAAAAATGATGGTTTTCTATCTTTCTTTGTACGTGTAGAAGAAGGCAGAAGAATAATCCATATTGGAGAAAAGAATCCAAGGTGAGGCCCAGAGTCAAAGTTTTGACTCTGGGCACACAATATAAAAAGGCGTGCTCTTTAGCGGAAAAAAAGAAGAGAAGCCCTATGAAAGAAAAAGGAGCCCCACGTTCACACGTCCAAATGTCACACAAGTCTTAAAGTGGTAGAGAAAGCGAAGCTGTATGTACGTAGGGAAAAGACAGACACCTAGTTCTTGTTTTGGAGTACGTAGAGCATTTTACTTTAAATTTGAATGCATTGTAATTTTGTGCCATGAGTTTATGTCCAAGTAAATTGTTTATTTATAGACACTTTGGGTTTGGGCTTAAATCTAGGTGTGGGAAACACGAGCGTGAGCGTGTGAGCAATTGTAAACTTTGATTCTTTGATTATAATGGATTATTTGCTGCTAGCTCTTCCCGTGGATGTAGGTATTGATACTCGGACCAAACCACGTAAATTTCCAGTGTCCTTATTATTTCTTGTTTATTTTTCTGGTGATTTCGCGTTGACATAAATTCAAGATCCTATCGTTTTGCGCATTATATATTTTAACAATTTTTGAACTCAAGATGCTAAAAGCTCTTCTTGAAAGATTGCCTCTTAAAGAGATAGATTTGCAAGGGATTCATCGTCCTCCTTGTAAATATTTTTGTTAATCAATAGTGTTTACAGTAATTTACCCTTTAAACATACATAGTGATTAAGCAATTCTTGTTATTTGATCTTTTAGTTATAGATGCCTTTTTCCCATTCTAATGAATTTGTATTTATTTTTTTAAAATTTCTTATTTAGTTATATTAAGGTGGCTATATTTATTTAATTTTGAAAAAAATCATCATTAAATATGATTATTAGTATTTTAGTTAATTTATTTCTCGTCCATTTTCTATATTTTTCAGTCTTTTAGAAAAAGAGGCTTCCTTAGAAAAAGAATGAGATAAAATTTATACTTTTACCCCGAATTCACAAGCATGTGCATGCTAATAACGATATAATGAAGAGTTAATTGTTTGAACAAATTAAAAGTTCAAACGCTATTGTATAACAAGTGAAAAATCGGAGGCAAAAAAATTCAGAGAAGTTGTGCATAATTTGCCCCCATATGGTGGAAGGGGTTGAACCATCTTTATTTACACAAGTGGGCCTTCGACTAAGCTCTATTGGTGTTCATCAAAATCCCGTAGCCTTCAAAAGTGTCGAGCACTATTGATGCCTTGTCTTAGTTTACCAATATTCGAGACTGTCCTGCGATGGCTTTGATAATCAAATCGAGAGAGCCTAAAAAGAAAAGTTTAAAGAAGGGAAAAAGAAATGGAAAACTTCTCATGGTGGAGGTCATCATGCTCACCGGCCACGATTGTACAACGTTGTTGATTTTCCACTGGAAACTTGACTTCAAGATCAGAGCTAACATTCTTATTCTCCACCAAATTCTAGAATATTCTTCTTTCTCTTTGTTTAGTTTCTAACAAAGTAATTTGCATCACACCGGCAATTGCACATCGAAATTCCCCTTCTCCCATAAAATCTAAATTTGATTCATATACTCGTGCATTATTTTGCAAACTCTTTGGTTTCAAATGGTCAAACAGACTTGAATTTCAGCATCTTGCTTTTCCTAACATGTATATTTATAAAACCCCTATCTAAGCATGGTAATTGAGTTGTGCTGGCCCACACAAACCGGCCCTCTTAGTCTTGGGTTCAAGCTTGGCACAAGGGTTCTACCTGATGAATTTTAATTGGAACAAGAGTGATAGGATCTAAGTGATGAACTTTCAAGAAGCTAATAAGGATTTTGTATTTAAGTCAGTGGAAAATCACCAAAAAAATAAATGAGTAATGATAAAGAATTCAAAGATTTACGTGATTCAGTATGAGTGTTAGCACTTATATCTACGGGGAGAGCTAGTAATAAAAATTTGCTATAATTGGAGAATTGGAATTACATTCACTCAATATGCTCGAGTGTTTCCCATGTCTAAACTAAACCTGAACCCAAGGTTTTAACAATTTGGATGTAAAAAGCTCACAGCACAAATTACAGGCTTTGCCCGCGAACAAATAGGAGCTCTCTTTGAAATGGCTGAAAACGTCCACTCTTGATTTCCTTTCTTCACAGCACGCCTTTCCAGGAAGTCATTGGGCAACTGTCAAATCCTCCATTTTGACGTGTGTGTGTGTGCCCTTTCTTTGGTTTGGCCAATTTGCAATACTTTTAAAGTCCAACTCTTTGTTTGGGTTAAACTTGCATATTGGGTCGGGTTTCGCCGTGTAAAAAGGTGTCTTTTGATCAATGGAAATGCATATGCTTTTGAAGGTCTTCATTTCTTCTTTAATTCAATCTGGAAGAGACTTTGCCTGCGAACAAACAGGAGCTCTCTTTGAAATGGCTGAAAACGTCCACTCTTGATTTCCTTTCTTCATAGCATGCCTTACCAGGAAGTCATTGGGCAACTGTCAAATCCTCCATTTTGACATGTGTGTGCGCCCTTTCTTTGGTTCGGCCAATCTGCAATACTTTTAAAGTCCAACTCTTTGTTTGGGTTAAACTTGCATATTGGGTCGGGTTTCGCCGTGTAAAAAGGTGTCTTTTGATCAATGGAAATACATATGCTTTTGAAGGTCTTCATTTCTTCTTTAATTCAATCTGGAAGAGACTTTGCCCGCAAACAAACAGGAGCTCTCTTTGAAATGGTTGAAAACGTCCACTCTTGATTTCCTTTCTTCACAGCACGCCTTTCCAGGAAGTCATTGGGCAGCTGTCAAATCCTCCATTTTGACGTGTGTGTGTGCGCCCTTTCTTTGGTTCGGCCAATCTGCAATACTTTTAAAGTCCAACTCTTTGTTTGGGTTAAACTTGCATATTGGGTCGGGTTTCGCCGTGTAAAAAGGTGTCTTTTGATCAATGGAAATACATATGCTTTTGAAGGTCTTCATTTCTTCTTTAATTCAATCTGGAAGAGACTTTGCCCGCAAACAAACAAGAGCTCTCTTTAAATGGTTGAAAATTAGGGACGTCCACTCTTGATTTCCTTTCTTCACAGCATGCCTTTCCAGGAAGTCATTGGGCAGCTGTCAAATCCTCCATTTTGCCGTGTGTGTGTGCGCCCTTTCTTTGGTTCGGCCAATCTGCAATACTTTTAAAGTCCAACTCTTTGTTTGGGTTAAACTTGCATATTGGGTCGGGTTTCGCCGTGTAAAGAGGTGTCTTTTGATCAATGGAAATGCATATGCTTTTGATCTTCATTTCTTCTTTAATTCAATCTAGAAGAGACTTTGCCCGCGAACAAATAAGAGCTCTCTTTGAAATGGCTGAAAATTAGGGACCACTCTTGATTTCCTTTCTTCACAGCATGCCTTTCCAGAAGTCATTGGGCAGCTGTCAAATCCTCCATTTTGCCGTGTGTGTGTGCGCCTTTCTTTGGTTCGGCCAATCTGCAATACTTTTAAAGTCCAACTCTTTGTTTGGGTTAAACTTGCATATTGGGTCGGGTTTCGCCGTGTAAAGAGGTGTCTTTTGATCAATGGAAATGCATATGCTTCATCTTCATTTCTTCTTTAATTCAATCTGAAAGAGACTTTGCCCGCGAACAAATAGGAGCTCTCTTTGAAATGGCTGAAAATTAGGGACCACGTCCACTCTTGATTTCCTTTCTTCACAGCACGCCTTTCCAGGAAGTCATTGGGCAACTGTCAAATCCTCCATTTTGACGTGTGTGTGTGCGCCCTTTCTTTGGTTCGGCCAATTGACAATACTTTTAAAGTCCAACTCTTTGTTTGGGTTAAACTTGCATATTGGGTCGAGTTTCGCCGTGTAAAAAGGTGTCCTTTGATCAATGGAAATACATATGCTTTTGAAGGTCTTCATTTCTTCTGTAATTCAATCTAGAAGAGACTTTGCTTGTAGCTTGTTAGGACATAGAACCCACTCACAATGGAAAAGCATATGGCAATTATGTTCCTATTTTTCTATGCCCAACTCCCATTATGGACGAGTCCAACGATGCAAACCAACCAGACGGATCGGCTCGCTTTAATCTACTTCAAACACAGTGTGGATGAGGATCCGCTTGGAGCTTTGAGCTCGTGGAATGCCTCTTTTCATCACTGTGAGTGGCAAGGTGTGTTATGTGGTGGACGACATCCCGAAAGAGTCGTGTCCCTCAACTTGACATCGAAAGGCTTGGGGGGTCTTCTATCGCCTCATGTTGGAAACCTCTCTTTCTTGAGAAGCCTTGTTCTACAGAATAATAGCTTTCGCGGTGAAATTCCACAAAGCATTGGCCACTTGTTTCGCCTTCGTCATCTCATCCTTAGTAACAACTCTTTCAGGGGACAAATGCCCACCAATCTTTCTCAATGCTCAAACCTTGAGATTTTAAATCTCATTGATAACCAATTTGTGGGCAAAATTCCTGATGAGCTTGGCTCTTTGTCAAAGCTTCAAGCTTTAGGTTTGGCTATAAACAGTCTTGTAGGATCTATTCCTCATTCTATTGGAAATCTCTCCCAACTTTACAAGCTTTCACTAATGAAAAATGGGTTGCAAGGAGAGATTTCCAAGACATTGTCCAAGCTTCATGGTTTGAGTTTTGTTCAATTGGCGGATAACCAACTCACCGGTGAGATCCCTCCGGCAAACTTCAACATGTCCGACATTTTCTATTTCAGCATCGGTAACAATCAATTGAGAGGGACCATTCCCCCTTATATTGGCAATACTCTTCCTTCTCTCATTTACCTTGATTTTCTTAGTAATTTGTTTACTGGGGTTATACCTCCGTCCTTATCAAATGCCTCTGGCCTTCAATATATCTACTATGACATTAATAATTTTCATGGACCAATGCCCGCAAATCTTGGAAGGCTGAAAGCTCTTAGAATAATATCCCTTACTTCTAATGAGTTGCGAGATGACTTCAGTTTCATTACCTTATTGACTAATTGTTCAAGGCTGAAAGTTATTTCAATTGACCTCAATTTTCTTGAAGGTCTATTGCCGGATTCCATTGGCAATCTTTCCAATAGCGTTAGTGTAATTTCTATGTCATCCAACACAATGTACGGAACCATTCCTCCAAGTATTGGCAATCTCTTCAACTTGTCCTATCTTGACTTATCAAACAATTCACTTGGTGGTTGTGTTCCTTCTTGTATTGGAGCACTCCATAACTTGCGCGAATTGTACTTAAGCGGAAACATGCTAACGGGAGAGATTCCGTCATCAATCGGCAATTTGACTTTATTGAATCGCTTTTACCTACCATTCAATGACTTCTACGGGGAAATACCTCAAAGTCTTGGTAACTGCAGGCAACTAATTGAGCTCAAGCTTTCCAATAATAATCTGAGTGGTTCAATCCCAGGGAAGGTTCTTGGCCTTTATACCATTTCGATTATCTTTAGCTTGGCACATAACCAGTTGAGCGGATCTCTCTCGTCTCAAGTTGGGTCCTTAATCAATCTTGGCGAACTGGATCTATCTTACAATAAGCTGATGGGACCAATTCCTAGCTCCATCGGCAAGTGCTTAGTATTGGGGCGGCTCAACTTAGCATTCAATTCCTTTCATGGCGAAATTCCTCCGGCTTTAAGCACATTACGAGGCTTACAAGAGTTGGATGTTTCCCATAACAACTTATCTGGTGAAATCCCAAGCTTTCTCGCTCAACTTACAGATCTAAAGTACTTGAATCTATCTTCAAACAAGCTTGAAGGAGAAGTTCCGAAGCAGGGAGTATTTCTCAATGCTAGTGCAGTGTCCATCTTTGAGAATGGGAATCTCTGTGGAGGTATTGTAGAACTAAACCTTCCTTCTTGCAAATTGAATACCTCTAAACCATTATGGACCAACAAAGTTAGAGTAATCGCCACAGTGATAGCCATCTTGTCATACTTCATTCTATGTCTTTGCCTGTTTATCTTGTGGTATCAAAGAAAGAAGTTGAAAAAGAATACCTCTTTGATTGAATTTCCATTTAGACACAAATTTTCGATGGTCTCTTATGAGGAGCTCTTTAGAGCCTCAGACGGATTCTCTGAGATCAATGTGATCGGTAAAGGGAGATATGGTACTATCTATAAAGCAACCACACAAGAAGGCGGCTTGGTGGCGGTAAAAGTGCTCAACTTGGGCCACATAGGTGCTTTGAAGAGCTTCGTCTCGGAATGTCGAACCTTAGGGGCTATACGACACCGAAATCTTGTGAAAATAGTGAACGTTTGTTCAAGTGTGGACTATCACGGCAACGATTTCAAAGCTCTATTGTACGAATACATGGCTAATGGGAGTTTAGAGAATTGGATACACCAAGGAAACGAAGAGGATGTTGAGCATAAAGATGAACATGAACATGGAAAGCCAAGGCATTTGGGACTAATGCAAAGGTTAGACATTGCCATTGACATAGCTTTTGCAATCGAATATCTTCATGAGGTTTGTAGCCCAAAGATTGTACACGGAGATTTGAAGCCAAGTAACGTCCTTCTAGACAATGAGATGATGGGACGAGTTGGGGATTTTGGGCTAGCGACAATTAGCTCCCCTATGAAAACGGATGCCATGGACATTGATGATAACAATAGCTTAGTGGTAGTGAGGGGTTCTATAGGCTATGTCCCTCCTGGTAAGAAAATTTTCTCATTAATTGTCTAAGTTTTATTTGTGTTTGCTTATTAAATATTTATTTTCATTGTATACTACTTGATGTGCACTATTTTAGAGTATGGCATGGGGGATATGGTATTCACACAAGGCGATATGTATAGCTATGGTATTCTTTTATTGGAAATGTTAACTGGGAGAAGACCCACGGAAGAGACTTTCAAGGACCATTTAAATCTCCACAACTTTGTCAAGGTGGCTTTGCCAGACCGAGTGATGGAGATCGTGGACTCAGCCATTATTAATGGAGAAAGTGAGAATGACATTGAGAGGAAGAGAGAATGCGTTGCCTCCGTCCTAAGGATTGGAGTTGCATGCTCAATGGAGTTACCGCAGGATCGGATGGACGTGGCCAAAGCCCTTAAGGAACTGCATAAGATTCGGGCTAGGTATGGATCCGAGTAGGGGCTTGGTTGAACGAAATCCAGCTCCCAGACACTGGGACTAAACTTTGTCTTAGGATTAATTTTGCTCTTTGAACAAGAAAAATTCGGATGGTTCTATTCTTCATCTTGGTTGTAATCTTTTTCATTGGACCCAAAGCCGAACTCATATTCTAGTCAATTGTATGTAATCCATCTCTATCTCCATTCCCCCTCCCCTCTTCACAATCTCCCTATTTTCTTCATACGAATTTTTTTGTTTCTAATTTTTCCTCAGATAGTCCATCTCTAATAATTTTCTTTAGATGCAAATATATATTTTAATATATATTTATAGACTTTATAAATGTAGAAAAATATAAAGTAGAGGTGTATTTTATAAAAGGTTATAAATTATGTCAATGCCAATTAATTTTTAAATGATAATTCATATTGTGGATTAATAGGAGAAGTAAAAGTAAAGTCAAATGAGATTATTAAATTTCGCCAAGGTTGATTTTAGGTGGTGGCATTTTTATTTTTATTTTTTGGCAATGGGATGATGGTCATTATAACAATATAAAATCTTAGGTCATACACTTAGATGTTAAAAATCTGAAAATTCAATTGGATAATTTAAATGGGTTGAAGAACTACAAGTGAGATTATTAATTGATGTAATACCATGAAAAATCCCACGTTGGTTCACCTGTGACAAATTTATCCAAACTAATTTTTTGACCACAAAAAACTTCAAACTATACACCTGTAACAAATTTATTCTCCGTTAGTATCCGTGTTAAATTGCTAAGTTGAATGACATGTGGCAATAGACACTTGTACTAATTTGAGATTTTACCATCCGTTTGTCACATGTATATCAATTTGTGGCTTTTTGTGATAGTAATCAATTTAACAGAAACTAACGGAGAATAAATTTATCGCAAATATATTAATTTAAGGTTTTTGGTGATTTATTATAAATATATTTTGGATATTTAACCCTAAATTTTATTGTCGCTTTTTTATAACACATCAACGTCTAGAAGAGCTTTTAAGTTTCTCTTCATCCCTGCACATCTCTATCTGTCTCTTTCACCCTCGCTATTGTGGTTCTTATAACTCTTGCCTTAGCCTGCGAAGCAGCTGCCATATTTATGCTAAGTGCTGAATTTTCTTAGGTACCGGTCCGTTCTATAACAAGCTGGTCTAATCACCAGTTTTGAGCTCCTAGAATCCATCATGGGCACAAAAAGGGTCTCATCTCCACTTCAGAAACCGGATCTCTGGCCAATTTGCCAAGAACACCCTTGGAATCAAGTGGCATTTGTCTAAAGTTTTCACTGCACACTCTTATCAATTATATTATGTCGCGTCGACCGTGTCTCGGGTGAAAAAATTTCGGGTCGGCCTCTAGAAACACGGCCAGTTTTAGGGGGATGAAAGGGACCGTCCTCCTCCTCGACACTACCCGTTCCGGGAAACTTCTGACGGTTTCCCACTAGGAATCTAAGACGTAAATACTTCGCGCATGGATTAACATGAGGTCAATCATTGACCCACCCACGACAACGAAGCGTGTATTTTTTACACCCTAAAAATATATTCACAAAAATAATGTAAATGAACAGACAAATTTCCAATACGGAACGCACGACAGTTTGGCGCGAAACTTCCTCGAAGCTTCGTCTCCCGCCCAGCTTCGATGTGAAAGCAGGAAAATTCTCCTTCCTTTTTTTTTTTTTTTTGTTTTCGTTTTTTCCACGCGGTTGGGGACGCCCCATGTCGTTGATTATTTTGATAGTTTGCTTGATAAATGGTTCTTCTGGCCACAATTTGATAAATGATTTTCTTTAGGATTAATACCACAAAAAACTTCAAATTGGTACCCATATGTAAATTTACTCCAAATTAATTTTTAATTATAAAAAAACCCCAAATCATTGCACATATGATAAATTTACCCCAAATTAATTTTTAACCAAAAAATTTTAAATTAGTATATTTGTGACAAATTTACTCTCCATTAATTTCTGTTAAATTGCATAAATACCACAAAAGACCACAGATCAAATTGGTACATCCATTAAGTGACATGTCATCCAACTCAGTAACTTAATGGTGAAATATAACGGAAACTAATGAAAGATAAATTTATCATAAGTGTATCAATTTGAGATTTTTGAAGTCAAAAAATTAGTTTAAAATAAATTTGTAAAATTTAGAGTTTTTTGTGATATTAATCATTTTCTTTATTGGCGAGCAGCCTTTGATAAATGATTCAAGACCACAATTTCTATATTTTCCATGGATCCTCAATGGGAATTTATAAGATGACGTGCTTTCACCGATTCATGTAATGTATTCTAATTAATGGCGTTTTTTATATTAAAATTACTAGCAATACGTGGATTTTTCTTTTTCACTTCCGTTAAAAATAAAGATGTAAAATTCTACGCAGTAAGAATGCACTCTTTATCATTTGAAGTTTTACAAAAAAAAGTTCTGGTTTATTTACAAGTAACGTTAATAAGTATACTGAAATCGATATTAAGTAATATGACCAAATCATAATTTAACATTTAGCGAGTGCATAAATAGATTTATGAACATTTATATTATACAAGCGTGGAAATCTAGACAATTCTCATTTTCTTTTAAAGAAATAATTTTTTGGAAAAATAAATCATCCAATTCTCTTTAGCCTAATCTTCTAGAGAATCTTGAACTTTCCACTTATTATTAAAAATGTCATGAACTTTCAACTTTATCATGTGGAATATAATCTTTCATTTTTGTATTATAATATCAAGAAATCTTAATTTTTTCGCAAAGTATCCTCAACTTTTAACTTTATCAAGTTAATTTAGATATCATTGGATGATGTCCATATCTAGATTTGATGAGTGAACACCGTAGATCAATTCATATCCAAAGACTTTAGATGCAAACCCCTCAAACCAAGATTTATAAAACTACTATTTCTGATTTAGACGAAGATTTGCAAGAAGATACATTTTGGCGGCATTTATGGGCATAGCTTACCATTTCTTTTACCATAACAAAAGAAAATCTTACCATATCTACAAAATGGCACTACATAATAGTTTCATTGCTGTTTGATGTTTTTAAGAATAAAGTAGGAGCAAAAGAGAGAAGACACTATTTCCTTCTGGGATTTGAAGGAGAAACTAAGGGAAGAACTAAAGCAAAGAACTTCTTTGCATAAAACAAAAGAAGAATAATATATATGATCCTTGACACGCATTGTGACATAATTTTGTGGCATAAGTGATCGTTGATAAAATAATAAGAATAATATCTTCAGGCAAGCCAAACGTCGTTTTAGAATATTGGTTAGTGGAGAAGATTCTATATCTCCAGGAATATGATTCTATGTACTATTTGATCATCATTTATACTAGCCACGACTTAAAGTGCAAATGGACCATCACCACGAAACTTGAGTAAGAGGAGAACAACTAGACACATTCAAATCAATGGTCGGCACAACTATGGAGGTGCACTCTGCAACGATTTAGGTCCGCTATAAGGATGGTTAATACTTGACATCTAAAAGTTTGATGAGTTCTTAAATATTTTAAGCATTTTGTCAACAAGAATATATACATACCGAAATGTAGGAACTTGAAGCTGCAGAATCTATTTTGACTTGGGTTTATACCATCAAAAACTTTCAATTATGACCATTGTGACATCAACACCTCAAACTTTTTCTTGTGTTATTAAAAATCCCAAAGTAGACACCAACACCCTCCTGGGCTTGAGCTCGGCATGACCCCTCATAGTTAGGTGTCGTGCCAAGCCAAGCTAGCTAGCAATAACAAGTTGTGCCAATGTTCGAGTTCTAACTTAGGTTCATTCATTATTTGTATTTGGGTTAATGTCACGAAAAACTCTCAAATTGGTACACATATGACAAATTTATCTTAAATTAATTTTTAACTACGAAAAACCCAAAATCGGTACACCTATGACAAATTTACTTTAAACTAATTTTTTTACCATAAAAAATCCCAAATTTATACAGTTGTGATCAATATACCCTTTATTAAATTGGATTAATATCATGAAAAATCATAAAACCGATACACAAATGATAAATGGAGGATAAAACCCAAAATTGATTCAATAATTTGACAGCAAAATATCCGAAAAGGCAAATATGTTACAAGTATACTAGTTTGAAATTTTTACTGGCCAAAAAATTAATTTTGGGTATGTGTATCAATTTGGGGTTTTCATGGTCAAAAAATTAGTTTAGAATAAATTCATCATAAATTTACTAGTTTCGAATTTTTCATAATCAAAAAGTTAATTTATAGTAATATTTATTATATATACCTTAATTTAGAGATTTTTGTGGTATTAACTCTTTTTATTTCTAAGGAGTGATTGAATTGTAATTGGAACAAGAGCGGTAGGATTAACGAGGCACAGAATGAATAAGAGCAATAATGAATAATTTCTTGTCATGAGTTTTTGCTTGAGAGAATCTTTTGACTAAAATCTTGGCGACAGCACAAAAGCACGCTGAAAAGCATTGGCAGGTCTTTTTCCCACGATAAGAGGACCCACCTTTTTTTTCTTTGCTTTTTTTGCTTTTATTTCCTTTTCATTATCACTTTGCGTCTTCCTCGGATTCCCTTGGGCCACTTTGCCGTGAATGACGGGCCGAGGTCCACACGAAATGGTTTTTTGCTACTAGTCATCAAACCGGTGGGTAAGGGTGACACGATAACGCTTCTTAGTTGGAGAATAGTTTCTTTTCAGAAATAGTTCTTTTCTATTTTTTCTTTGAGAACAATTTCGAAAGTAAAAGAAGGTATTTAGTAACTACACAAAATTTCTACTCTTGAAATAAAATAAAAAAAAAAGAATAGAAGTGCGTTTGGTACAAAACAGTTTCTTTTTTATATTTATTCATTTTTTATTTTTGCTCACGGATCGCTAACCACCGGCGGCGAGCGGTGGCGGACGACGTTGCCCGCCATCGACAGGCGACGGCAGACAGTGGTAGCAGTGGACAGCGGTGGCAGTTGGCGGCAGCCGGTGGCGGCCACAGCGGTCGGCGGTGGCTCCGGGCAATTAGAGGTGGCCGCGGCAAGAGAGGGGAACAAAAGAAAAATAAAAAAGAAAATTGATTTATTTCTAAAAATTATTCCCAAAATGCTAAGCTTACTTTTTTTTTTCTTTTTCTATTCCAAAACCTGCTCCCGAGAATAAAAAAATAGAGAAATTATTCCCGAGAACAAAAATTTTACTAAATGGTTTACATTTTTTTTTGTTCAGGAAACAAAAAATGAAATTAAAAGAAATAAAATGTTACCATGCAGATCCTAAATTATCGTGAAAATTTGCTTTATAAATGATTCCTCTTGCCACCATTTTATAAATGATTTGCTTGATAGGATCTAAGTGACGAATTTTTCATAAAATTTAACTTCGAAAAGAACTCTTCGTGGTACGGGAAAAGACGGGGCAAAGGAGCAATGATGAAAAATTTGTACTCACCACAAGGCATTGTCGTGATCTTCTCCTTGAGGGAATCTTTTGACTAACATCTTGCCGACAACATAAAAATCAGGCTAAAAAGCAATGGCGGGACTAATTTTCCACGTTAGGATGCCTCCATCCTCCTTCTTTTTCTTTGTTTTTTAGCTTTATTTCCCTTTCATTATGACTTTTGCTTCTTCACAAAATTATCCACGGATTCTCTCGGACCAGTTTCGCCGTGAGCGATGGGTCGAGGTACCCCAAGAAATGCTTTAATGCTGTCATCAAACCGGTTCTGTGATAGAATCGACTATTTTGGAATAAGAGGATTTAAGACACAAACTTTTTTTAGCAAAAATTGATTTGACTTTGTAAAATTCATCAATATTAATATAAATATGATATTTCATTATTTAGGTTTGATAAAAATTTAAAGTTAGAAGTTTCAAGAAAAGAAAACATGGGTCCCTAGGTACCGGTTCTTTCTATAACAGGCCGATTTAATCACATGCTATGAACTCCTAAAATCTGTCACAAGCCTGAAAAGGGCCTGGCCTCCGCTTTAAAAACTAGATCACTCGCCAATTCGCCAATGACGGCCCCGGAATCAAGTGGCGCTTGTCTAAAGTTTTTTTTTCTGTACACTCCAATTAATTATATTATGTCACGTCGATCGTGTCTCGTGTGGAAAGATCTCGGGTCGGCCTCTAGAAACATGGTCAGTTTTAGGGAGGCGAAAGCGACTGTCCCTCTCCTCGACACCGCCCATTCCGGGATACTTCTTTGCAGTTTCCCATTAGGAGGCTTGAGATGTAAATTCTTCGCGTATGGATTACCAGTAGGTCAATCATTGATCCACCCTTGTCGACGAACCGTGTACTATTTAAATCCTAAAATATATTCACAAAAATAATTAAAACGAAAAGACAAATTTCCAATGCGGGACGCACGGCATTTTGGTGCGAAGCTTCCTCGAAGCTTCGTCTTCCACCCAGCTTCGATGCAAAAGCAAGAAAATCCTCTCCTCTCCTCTTTTTCTTTTCTTTTTTTGTCTTTTCAATGCAGTCAGAGACACTTGATGTCATTAATTATTTAAAAAATTTCCTAATAAGATTCGAAATGTCATTATTTTCTTAAATAAAAGTTGAAAGTGAATCTTATATCAAATAAAGGTCTGAATGACTATGTTTGTTTCAAATAAGAATCTTAAGTTAACAAGGTTATTTTAAATAAAGGTCTGACCTCACCAGTTGCCAACCTAGCTAAATATTCCTACTAGTCAAAGGGCATTTTTATCCAAATGCAATTTTTTTTTAAATTTTTTTTTTTTTTTTTTTATTTTTTCTCTTTTCTTTCCAATGAAGGCCAACAACTATTGCAAGGGCTGGAGAGGGCTCGACAACCCTCACCCGACCCTCATCGGCCACTGGTTGCGGGCATAGGACCGCCCGCGGCGGTGGCCTCCCCAGCGCCTTGCCTAGCAACCCTTGCCCAGATCTGGCGAGGTTGGCTTCCCTTAGTGTGCGACATTGTCCCTTGCTTGTGGCTGGCAAGGGTAACATCGCCTAGCCCTCTTCAGGCATCTGGCCACCAATGAAGAAGGAAGAAAAACCAAAAAAAAAAAAAAAAAAAAAAAAAAAAGGGAAAAAAAGGAAAAAAAAAAAGGAAAAAAAATTTAAAATATATAAACGACGAAAATGTCCTTACCAACCGAAAGTTAAGTCTTTATTTGAAACAAAAATAATCACTTCAAGTCTTTATTTGAAATAATATCAACTTTATGCACTTATTTAAGAAAATGATAAAGACTTCAAACTCTTATTTAAAATAATATTCACTTTAGATCTTTATTTGAGAAAATAAAAATACTTCAAGCTCTTATTTGAAATTTTTGCGATAGTCTCCTTCATAAATGATTCTTCTCGCCACAATTTGATAGATGATTTTCTTTATCAGCCCAGCAACGTTTGATAAATGATTGGAGACCACAATTCCAATATCTTCCATGGATCCTCAATGGGAATTTGTAAGATGACAGTGCTTTCACCGTTTCATTTAAAACGTTCTAATTGATGGCGTTTTTTTTTTTTAATTAAAATTGCTGGCAATATGTGGGTCCTAAACTTTCAATTATTACTCATTACCCCACTAAACTTCAATTATGTTGTGGCTGTAAAACAAAGCCGACCCTCAAGCTTACGAACCAACCAATACTTTTTTCTAATTCATTCGGTAACTGTCTTATGACTGCCTCGCAACGCAAATGCAGCTAGGGCACCCTCAACTGGTCCCAAAAACATGAAAATCTACTAATTCAAAATGTTTCTGAACGTGGAACTTTTCTTTAAAGCATCGTAATCATTTGAGTGCAGGTGCAAGTGGCATCCAAAAGGACCCACCAAATGGGTTCGAACGGGCTGGACGTACAAAAGGAGACATCAAAGCATTCCACAGCACTAAGGCATCTGCAGTATTTCATGAGCATAGATATAATCATGCGATACCATTCCGCGTCATAATCTTCAAGTTATCATTTATCTATTTGATCTATTCAAGAGCTTAGCTACCAACTTTATCCACGCGTACTTACCATCCGATGTAGTGGGAGGGATCGAGCCAATTTTATTTACACAAGTGGTCCTTGGACCACACCTGCGCCCATCGACATTCCCTAGTCTAAGCACTGTTGGGTACTTGTTGATGCGTTGCATTAGTTTACCGGTGTCAAAGACTGCCTTGTGATGGCAATCAAACCCAGAGAACCTAATAAGAAGAGTTTAAAGAAGGGAAAAAGAAAAGGAAAACCACCCACAGTGGAGGCCATCATGCTTTCTGGCCATGATTATACAATGCTGCTGGTTTTCCACCAACAAATTGACTCCTAGCATCAGAACTAACATTTTATATTCTACACAAAATCATAATTTAACATTTAACAATTAAATAAATAGATTTATAAAAATATGTACTATACAAGCATGGAAATTTGAACGGTCCTCATTTCTTATTTCAAATAAAAAAACATTTTTAGAAAAAGTGAATTGTTCAGATCTCTTTAAGTTATTATAGAGAATCCTGAAATTTTCACTTGCTATTGAGAATGTCCTGAACTGTCAATGTTATAATGGGGACTATAAAATTTTAGTTATTTATTAAAATGTCATGGAATAGTAATTTTCTTGAAAAATGTCGTGACTTTCTGATTTATCAATTTAATTTAAAAATTGCAAGAGGATATCCATATCATAGATTTAATTAAAAGTATAATAGATCAATTTCGAGTTTTTGTCCGAAGGCTTTAAATGCAGATTTTCTTCCCTTGAACTAAGACTTATAAAACTATTGTTTTCCGATTGAGACCAAGACTCGTAAGCACACGCTCTCATCATTAAAGTTGGACAAATAAGTCCAGGTTATTTACCAGTAATGATAATAAGTATACTAAATTGATATATTAAGAGATATGACCAAATCATAATTTAACATTTAGCAAGTGAATAAATACATTTTATAAGAATAGATGTTATAGAAGTGTGGGAATCTATACAGTTTCATTTTCTTTTAAAAAAATCATTTTTGGAAAAAGTGAATTTTTCGCTTATCACTTTTGCCTAATATTCAAGAGAATCTTCAATTTTCCACATGCTATTACAAATGTCCTAAACTTTCAACTTAATCATGGAGAATATAAATTTTCATTTTCGTATTAAAATGTATAGGAATTTCAATTTTCTTTGAAAATGCGCTGATCTGTTGACTTTTTGAAGTTAATTAAGATATTGTATAAACATGTCCATTTCTTAGATTTGAGTAATAAGTTCAATAGATCAATTTGGAGTTTACGTCCATTAGAGGTTTATTTATTTCATACTACAATATGTAACAGGCTCAAAGTGAGAGGGCAAAATTCCTAACAGAGATCAAGAGCTTTAATATATATTAAACAAAATGCCTTTTCTGATGGAAAATAGATTAACAAAAGAAAAATAGTTCAACAGTGCATCCACTATGCGGAGCGTGCCCTTACCCCATTGTATGTATTTATCTATTTTGACCACTTGTCTGGAAAAAAATGCACCGACTCTAGTCATTGCTGGTCATGTGTGCAGATCTGGCCAATTCATATCTTATTTTAATTTGGACTTAGACCGACGAAGCCCCCTCTCTCTCTCTCTCTCTCTCTCTCTCTCTCTCTCTCTCTCCACTTTTCAAAACTAGTACAATTGTGATAAATTTATCTACTGTTAGATTCTGTTAAAATGTATTTATCCACTTTGTTAGATTCTGTTAAAAAGTATTATCAAATTACTAAATTGGATGACTCATGACAATTGACCAGATATACTTTAGTTTGGGATTTTACTCTTTATTTGTCACAGTTATACAATTTTTGTGATTTTTTTGTGGTATTATTTCAATTATTTATCACAAATGTATCGTTTGAGGTTCTTTACGGTCACGATAAATTTATTACAAGTGTACTAATTTGAAGTTTTTTGTGGTTATTTAGGTAAATTTATCAAAGGTATACCAGTTTGAAACTTTTTATGGTAAAAAAATTAGTTTTGAGTAAATTTATTATACGTGTATCAATTTAGAGTTTTTGAGGGATATTAACTTTATTTATAAACGTACCTCGGCAAGTTTGACTTCTTGGTGCAATTACGGTTGCCAGCTGTCTTGACTATATAAATCAATCCAAGGAAGAGACGATGGGGAGTAAAAAGGCATCTCGTATTTCTTGAGAGGCATTCTGGTTTTCTTCTCTGTCAGATTTGAAAGCAAAAATCAAGTGCGAAGTCGGAGCAAAGACGAAATGCATATTCTTATTTTTGGGCATCCTTTGGCCGAGCTCGTGGCACTGATCCTTCTCCTTGGGCTCACGTTCTATTTTCTCAATAAGAAGAAAGCTAACGTGCATGGAAATGCAGAAAATTCTGATACTGGCGCATCTGGTGCGTTGACTGCACCGACAGAAACTAATTCTGGTGAATCTAGTTCGTCGACCGAGTCATATGGAAACTGCTACAACGTGTTCTTGAGCTTTAGTGGTAAAGATACTCGAGATAACTTCACCGATCACCTCTATCATAAGCTCATTGAGGCCGGAATCTCCACTTTCAGAGACAATAACGAACTCTGCCAAGGCAAGAAGATCGGCCCAGATCTTTTTGCAGCCATCGAGAATAGCGAGATCTTGATTCCCATTCTCTCTGTGAATTAAGGTACAAGTAGTTGGTGTATGGATGAATTGGTTCGAATAATGGAGTGCAAGAATAAGACGGGGCATATAGTGTTGCCTATATTTTACAAAGTGGAACCATCTCACGTGGGACATCAAATCGGAAGTTTTGGAGAAAAGTTTCTTAAGCGTGAGAGGCGGTTGCTTGATAGGGGTTTCGACCCAATGATATTGCAGAAATGGAAGCAAGCACTCAGTGATGTCAGCTCCTTGAAAGGATGGAAGGTCAGCGGGTAAGAATTTTCACCAAAAAAATTTGTACTTTCTTTTAGTTTGGGTGGATGTTTACTAGTTGTATTTCTGTCTGCTTCATTTTGCTTTCTTTTAGTTTTTTTTTTTTTTTCAAAAAAGGAAAAGCTGTAAGATCTTGTTAGCAATAATATCCTGCGATGCATGAGTTCCATAAGTTATTCGTTTTTAAGAATTACTTTAATGATATTGACCAATCTAATTTTAGATCTCATTGTAAGGATCCCATTCGCTTGAATAATATTTCTTAAATGAATATTTACTGTTATATCCTAAGATTTTGTAACATTGTGCCCTTCTTTTTTCATGTTTAGAGTATAAACTACGTTAATCTTCAACACAAACTTTTCTAATTTCAAATTTATTTGAGATCAATACTGAATACTACAACTTATTGGTAAAACAAATTTGAAGCTTGTAACATCATATACCGCGCATGTGATTGTCAAAGCCGTAATTCTTTATTTTCCCAAGTTACATTTGTTAAATCATTAAAATCAATGATTAGTTGCTATTAATTTTTTTTTTTACAAAAGAAATGCTTGATTGGTTATAGATGATTATGGTAAATATAAAAAAAGGAAAAATATTACCCTTATTATATATGTTTGTAACTTTTCAAAGCATTTTCCTATCTTCAACACATAGTTTCTATCTCATGCACCAGCATAAATTGAAACTTTGTTCTCATTTTGGGGAAAAATTATTCTTCTACTTTCCAATGAAGTCAACATCGGATTGACTAAAATCATAGAACACAGACATTCAAATGAAAAATAACGCACATCTTTTTTCTAGAAACACGCGTAGAATCTTGCATGCACGTACAATTGCGCAAATAAGGAGAAATCCCCTCAATTGTATTCGGGTAGTCCATAATAGCACACTAAGCGACTGTCTGGATTGGTATATAAGACTTGAATTCCTATTGTAGAAGAAGTTATGACATGTTCATTAAGTAATGGCTGAACTCTCTTATGGGGTTGGCTTATTGGATTTTCACTTATTCAACCGCTCTAGAAAGTTTCAAATTCAGTCCTAAACTTTTCAATTAAACCAATTCAGTCATAAACCTTTTACTATTGGTACCAATTCAATCCATCCGGCCACTTTTGGCCGGCCGACGCCGACATGGATGTCGACCGGTGGCCGGATGCGACGTGGCAATTTTTATGATTTTTTAATTATTCTTTTCAAATTTTTTATTAATTTTTTTATTTTTCTTTTTTTTTTTTTTTTTTCTGTCTTCTTCCTTGCGTTGGCCGGCGAGCCTCCGATGAGGCTCGCCGGCCACTGGGCGAGGGCCGTGACCCTCGCCGACTCGCCCGGCCTCTCCCAAGGCCGTGGGCAAGGCCGGCTAGCCCGGATCGGCCACCGGCGGGCGGCTTCGCCCGGATCTGGGCGAGGCTAGCCTCGCCTACGTGGCCCTGGGCGAGGCCGAGCGGCCCTTGCTAGCCGCCGGTGAGGGTCGCGACCCTCGCTTGGCCTCGCCCGGGGCCGCGGGCGAGGCGACTTAGCCTAGATCCGGGCGAGGCCAGCCCGCCCACGACCCCGGGCAAGGCCGAGCGAGGGCCACAACCCTCGCCGAAAGCGGCGAGGGCCGCAACCTCGCCGGAAGCCGGCGAGGGCCGCTCGGCCTCACCCAAGGCCGCGGGTGAGGCCGGCCTCGCCCGGATCCGGCGAAGCCTCCTCACCGCGACCACAGGGAGAGGTCGGGCGAGGGCTTCGTGGCCCTCGCCCAGTGGCCGGCGAGCCTCCGCTAGGAAGAAGACAAAAAAAAATAATAATAATAATTAATAATTAAAAAATCGAAAAAATAATTAAAAAATCATAAAAATTTTCACGTCGGCGTCGGCCGGCCAAAATTGGCTGGATGGACTGAATTGGTATTCCAATAGTAAAAGGTTTAGGACTGAATTGGTTCAATTGAAAAGTTTAGGATTGAATCGGTACCAATGCAATAGGTTTAGGACTTTTTTTGTACTTTTCCCGTCACATGCCAGTCATACTAATATCTTTAGCAACAACAGGTTTAAAACATAATTCCAACCCATAATATATACAATATTCAAGATTCATTAGCGATAACCTCAAGTTTCTTCCCGTTCAATCTATTATGTTGGCCTAATAATGGTATTAGGCACGCCATATGAAGCAACCACTAGCATTTTCCACTATAGTCTTAGCATATAATATAATGTATGAAGGTGTAACAAAAACGATTCTTGAAGTTTTTCGATTTATCCATAGATTTATATATTACTCTATTCTAATTAGATAAGCAATATGAAATTATTGTTGCAACCTATATGAACTCTTGTCACATTTGACAGGCCTGAAGGAGAATTGGTGAAGTTGGTTGTTCAAAAAGTGTGCAGTTTGCTAATTGAAAAGTTCGAGTTGGATATTCCTGAGAATTTGATCGGAATTGATAGTCATGTGGAGAAGGTTATGGAATTTATAGCTAATAATTCTCATGCCCCCTTATTTGTTGGCATCCACGGAATGGGAGGCATTGGTAAGACAACTATTGCTAAAACCATCTATAACAAGCTCTTAAAAGAATTCGAGTATCGTAGCTTCATTGCTGATATTAGAGAAAACTATAAGCATTGAGAAATTGCAGAAACAGTTAATCTATGATATACTGAGGATGGAGGAAAAAGAAGTTCCTACTAAGGATGCAGGGATTAAGATCCTCTCATCCAACCTTAAAAATAAGAAAGTGCTGATTCTCTTAGATGATGTGGACGCTGATGATCATTTGGATGTTTTGGCCAGAAGTCATAATTGGTTTTCTCCAGGAAGTGTGATCATTATTACCACCAGAGATGAGAGTATTCTTGATAAAGCAAAAGTGAACCACAAACATGAGCATGTGGGACTGGATGAGGGTAATTCATTGATTCTGTTTAGTAGATATGCATTTCGAAGTGACACTCCTCTAAGTGGATTTGAGGAACTCACTGATAAAGCTGTGTCTATCACTGGAGGACTACCCTTATCTCTTAAAGTTATAGGTTCACTTTTGTGTTGTGAAGAGCGAGAAGTATGGGAAGAGATGATAAGACAGCTGAAAAATGTCCCCCATAACCATGTGCAAGGTATACTACAAATAAGTTATGATGCATTACAGGATGGAGAAAAACAAATATTTTTGGATATCGCTTGTTTCTTTATTGGCACTGACTGGAGAATCGCATTCCACATGTGGAATGCTTGTAACTTTTACCCAAAGAAAGGAATTAATGCATTAAGATCAAAGTCATTAATAAAAGTAGGAGAAAATCATGAGCTCATAATGCATGATCAATTGCGAGATCTTGGTCGGGAAATTGTCCGCAAGGAAACAAAGGAGCCTAAGAATCGCAGCAGGTTATGGGACTCTAAGGAAATCTTGATGATGCTAGAGGAAGATGAGGTAACCGCTTCTCCGCCTTTGCTCCCGTAGTACATGTTCTATTGTCAAAGTGACATTAGTCCTCTACTTAGTGCTTGCTCTAGTAAACAAAGAACCTTCTTCTGATATTGTCGTCCTCGGTGTCGTTTCATTGACATGATTGGAAATTAGGATGTCACTCTCTCTTAATGAGTATTGTAGCTTATCTGAGATTTTTCTTACACAAGTGTACATTACAAAATTTTTCAGGAAAAAAGTATCAAAAAAGTCATAAACCTATTATATTAATACCAATTTAGTCATAAACATTTCAATTTAATCCTAAACATTTTATCCGGCCAATTTAGGCCGAGAGTCGATAATGTGGATGCCAACAACCCTACGTGGCATCATCGGCGTTGACGTAGACATTTTTAAAATATTTTTTACTAATTTTTTTAATTTTCCTTTTTCTTATTTTTCCTTTTCTTTTTCCCTTTCTTTGGATTTTTGCCAATTCCAGCCACGACCCGCAACTAGCCACAACTATCAACCGGCCATGGGCAAGGCCAGCTAGGGTCGCCCTTGCCGATCTAGCAAGGGCGAGATCCTCGTGGCTCAGGTGAGGGCGGCCCTCACCAAGTTTGGCAAGGGCTTGACCCTCATTGGATCCGGCGAGGGTCACCCTTGCAACCTCTAGCGAGGTCACCCCTTGACCCTCCTCGCCCCCGCCAAGTGCCCGGCGAGGGCCACCCTCGCCTGGGCTGCAAGGGTCTCGCCCTTGTCAGATCCTGCGAGGGGCCACGACGCCCTTGCCGGCCCCCACTTATAACCGATCACCGGCAATGGTCAATACTGGCCATAGTCCAAAGAAAGGGGGAAAAAAAAAGGGAGGAAAGAAAATAAAGGAAAAATAAGAAAAAAGAAAAAGAAAATAAAAATTGAATTATTAGCGCCGGCAACACCACATAGGATCGCCAATGTCCACGTCATTGATTTCCGGTCTAAATTACTAGATGGATTGAATTGGTACTAATGTAAAAATGTTTAGAACTAAAAAAAAAAATTTATTAAAAAGTTTAGAATTAAATTTGTACCGATGCAATAAATTTAGAACTTTTTTTGATACTTCTTCCAAATAAAAATAATTTACTATTTGTTTGGTGTCATCTTTCAAAGAGAAATGTCTTTTCGTGCAATAATAAAGTCAATGACACTAATCGATGGTTACTTCTGTTTTGAATTCGAGAATAAGAGAAATGTTTGTAGAATAATAATAATAATAATAATAATAATAATAATAATAATAATAATAATAATAATAATAATAAATAATGTATTTTCAAAGGATATGCCTTTTGGGTATTTAAAAGGTGCAAATTGTGAATGGCGTAATTGGAAGAGTAAAATTCAGAACACCTCTCGAGCTTCAAACTTTTACATAGATTAGATAAATAATATGCAACCATAACCTATCATGTCATGAAGTTAGAGGTGAGAACTACATCATTATAGTATGACAACAAATTTGAAGTCAATACATCTTTTCTTATATACAATTGATCTCATCCCATCATTCAATATTACGATTTATAACATTTCCTAATTGCAGGGTACTAGTGAGATTGAGGCCCTTTGTCTTCCTATGGGAGAAACCTACATAGCTGAAAAATTTAAAAACTTGACCAACTTGAGGTTCCTTCGAGCAAATGGTGTGAGTCTCATTGGAAATTTTCAGAACTTGCTTCCTCAATTAAGATGGCTTGATTGGACAAGTTGTTGCTTGGATCTTGAAGCGGCCATCTTTTGCCCAAAGAAATTAGTCGTTCTTGATCTATTGGATAGTAAAATTATGGAGGATTGGGGAGGATGGGATCTACTAAAGGTAAGATGCAAAGAAGGCATATCTCTTACAAATAATGACATGTTGTCAACAAGTCTAATTGCAGCAAGTTCGCCTTTATTTCTTCTGATAATCCTTCTTCATATTATGGATTTTCCTCTCAATATAAGTGGAATTTTAGGCACTTAAATATGCTAGAAGCTTCTGCCCCTTAATATCTTAACAACCAGTCATGCTTCCCATTAGACATACTAATTATTTTTAACTATATTAATTAATAGCTATCAATACTGTGCCTGTGTAAATTGTTATGGCTTCAAGTTAATTTATTCCCATTAAAAAATGTCTTTTTAGCAATTCTTGTTATATGTATTTATGGATCATCTTTCATGGAGGGAAAAAAAAACTTCCTTGCAATGACTTGTTTTACATACATACTAAAATTTTAAATTCATTGTTATTTTTAGAGTGAGGGAAATAATTTGTGAACTGCTTTGACTTGTTGCACACTGAAAATTATTTATTATAATATTTCATAGTTGAAGTCACCGTACAACACAACAATAATGTAGTAATTTTATATAAGAAATTAAATTATCCTTCCCATTGCATTTAAATATTTATAACATTTTTTATATCTTGTACATATAGCATTTAAAAAAAAATTCCATATATAAAGTAGCCATTTATTTTTTATATAAACTTTGGATATCTCTAATCAATAAATAATAGCATCGCCATAACTTCGAAAAACTAAATATGATATTTTCCATCAAATGTTATTCGCAAATAATTCTGGTTAGCACTTATACATCTCTAATGTTCTCTTTGCAATGATATGCTTTAAAACGTTTATACGTTGGTTAGCCAAAACACTATTGAAAAGGACCATTAAAAATTAATAAAACAATTGTGGAGGAGCGATGGAGCATTAGCATTTTTGTCCAATCTCACGGTGGTATCCTCTCTCTTTCAGATGGCAACTGAACTCAAAGTTCTCAATCTCGCAAATTGTACTTTGAGAACAACTCCAGACTTGTCCGCTTTCAAGAGCTTGGAGATTTTGAGTTTTAAAAATTGTGAGAATCTAGAAGAGATTCATCCTTCTATTGAGGGCATCAAGACCCTCGTCTCCTTGAATGTCAAACAGTGTACCAAATTGGAGGGGCTACCTCAAGGAGTAGGCAGAATGAAAAAATTGAGGGAGTTTCACATAAATGCCACTAAAATACAAAAGATTCCTATATCGAGAGGTTGTTTGACGAATCTGGAGACTCTAGATCTCCAAAGATGTAGACTATGTGCTCAACTTCCAGAATCCTTAGGATCCCTTGTGTCGTTAACTAAGCTAGGCCTATCTAACTCAGGAATTGAAGAACTACCCAAATCAATTGGTTCTTTGAAGGGGCTTAGGACACTTAAAGCCTCAAATTGTTATTCATTAGCTAGCGTACCCAGCTCCATAGGCGATCTAGCATCTTTGTCTCTTCTTAACCTACAAGGATGCGAGAAACTCGTTCAACTTCCAGACTCCATAGGCTCTCTCGTGTCATTGCAGTGCTTGCTATTATCGGGATGCAGATCATTGGGAGAAATTCCAAACTCAATTGGACAATTAGAATCATTGATTGACCTGCACTTACAATATACAACGATTGAAGAATTACCCAATTCAATTGGTTCTCTAAAGGAGCTCAGGGCACTGCATGCCTCCTATTGTGAATCATTGGCTAGCGTACCCAGCTCAATAGGAGATCTAACATCTCTGTCTCTTCTTGACCTAAGAGGATGCTACAAACTCGCTCAACTTCCAGACTCCATAGGCTCTCTCTCGTCATTGCAGCACTTGCTATTATCGACATGTATCTCATTGGGAGAAATCCCAGACTCAATTGGACAATTAGAATCATTGACTGAGCTAAACTTACAATCTACAGCGATTGAAGAATTACCCAAATCAATTGGTTTACTGAAGGAGCTTAGGACAATTGATGCCTCCCGTTGTGAATCATTAGCTAGCGTACCCAGCTCCATAGGCGATCTAGCATCTTTGTCTCTTCTTGACCTACAAGGATGCAAGAAACTCGTTCAACTTCCAGACGCCATAGGCTCTCTCGTGTCATTGCAGTGCTTGCCATTATCGGGATGCAGCTCATTGGGAGAAATCCCAAACTCAATTGGACAATTAGAATCATTGACTAAGCTAAACTTACAATCTACAGCGATTGAAGAATTACCCAAATCAATTGGTTTACTGAAGGAGCTTAGGACAATTGATGCTTCCCATTGTGAATCATTAGCTAGCGTACCTAGCTCCATAGGCGATCTAGCATCTTTGTCTCTTCTTGACCTACAAGGATGCAAGAAACTCGTTCAACTTCCAGACTCCATAGGCTCTCTCGTGTCATTGCAATGCTTGCTATTATCGGGATGCAGCTCATTGGGAGAAATCCCAAACTCAATTGGACAATTAGAATCATTGACTAACCTGTACTTAAAATCTACAGCACTTGAAGAATTACCCAGATCAATTGGTTCTCTGAAGAAGCTCAAGATACTTGATGCCTCCAATTGTGCATCATTAGCTAGCGTACCTAGCTCAATAGGCGATATAGCATCTTTGTCTTATCTTGAGCTAGGAGGATGCCACAAACTCGCTCAACTTCCAGACTCCATAAGCTCTCTCACGTCATTGCGGTGCTTGCGATTATCAGGATGCCGCTCATTGGGAGAAATCCCATACTCAATTGGACAATTAGATTCATTGACTGAACTGCACTTACAATCTACAGCGATTGAAGAATTACCCAATTCAATTGGTTCTCTGAAGGAGCTCAGGGCACTTGGTGCCTCCCATTATGCATCATTGGCTAGTGTACCCAGCTCCATAAGCGATCTAGCATCTCTGTCTCTTCTTGACGTAAGAGGATGCGACAAACTCACTCAACTTCCAGACTCCATAGGCTCTCTCTCGTCATTGCAGCACTTGCTATTATCGGGATGCAGCTCATTGGGAGAAATCCCAGACTCAATTGGACAATTAGAATCATTGATTAGACTACAGTTACAATCTCTAGCGATTGAAGAATTACCCAAATCAATTGGTTTACTGAAGGAGCTGAGGACACTTGATGCCTCCCATTGTGAATCATTAGCTAGCGTACCCAGCTCCATAGGCGATCTAGCATCTTTGTCTCTTCTTAACCTACAAGGATGCGAGAAACTCGTTCAACTTCCGACTCCATAGGCTCTCTCGTGTCATTGCGGTGCTTGCTATTATCGGGATGCAGATCATTGGGAGAAATTCCAAACTCAATTGGACAATTAGAATCATTGATTGACCTGCACTTAAAATCTACAGCAATTGAAGAATTACCCAAATCAATTGGTTCTCTAAAGGAGCTCAAGATACTTGATGCCTCCTATTGTGCATCATTAGCTAGCGTACCCAGCTCTATAGGCAATCTAGCATCTTTGTCTCTTCTTGACCTAAGAGGATGCGACAAACTTGCTCAACTTCCAGACTCCATAGGCTCTCTCGCGTCATTGCAGTGCTTGTTATTATCGGGATGCAGATCATTGAGAGAAATCCCAGACTCAATTGGACAATTAGAATCATTGATTGACCAGCACTTAATATCTACAGCGATTGAAGAATTACCAAAATCAATTGGTTCTTTAAAGGAGCTCAGGATACTTGATGCCTCCCATTGTGCATCATTAGCTAGCGTACCCAACTCCACAGGCGATGTAGCATCTCTATCTCTTCTTGACCTAAGAGGATGTGACAAACTCGCTAAATTTTCAGACTCCATAACCTGTTATGCGTCCTCGCGGCACTTGGTATTATCGAGATGTAGCTCACTGGAGAATATCCTGGACCCATTTGAACAATTAGAATTAGTGATTGAAATGCACTTAAAATACAGCAATCGAGGAATTACCCAAATCAATTGATTCTCTAAAGGAGCTCGGGACACTTGATGCCTCCTATTATGCATCATTAGCTAGTGTACCCAGCTCCATAGGCGATCTAGCATCTCTATCTCTTGTTGACCTAAGTGGATGTGACAAACTCGCTCAACTTCTAGACTCCATAGGCTCTCAAGCGTCATTGCCATGCTTGCTATTATCGGGATGCGGCTCATTGGGAGAAATCCCATACTCAATTGGATAATTAGAATCATTGACTGAAATGCACTTAAAATCTACAACGATTGAAGAATTACCCAAATCAATTGGTTCTATGAAGGAGCTCAGGACACTCGATGCCTCCCATTGTGCATCATTAGCTAGCGTACCCAGCTCCGTAGGCAATTTAGCATCTCTGTCTCTTCTTGACCTAAGAGGATGTGACAAACTTGCTCAACTTCCAGACTCCATAGGCTCTCTTGCATCATTGGAGTGCTTGCTATTTTCGGGATGCTGATCATTGGGAGAAATCCTAGACTCAATTGGACAATTAGAATCATTGACTAAACTGCACTTAGAATCTACAAAGATTGAAAAATTACCCAAAGCAATTGGTATCGTTACTGCAACAGGTAGTTAAGCGTTTTTAAGCAGATTTATTTGTTGCTTACTCTGTTACTTAAAATGATGTATTAATTGCATTTGTATGTGCATGTTTATTGGACGTCTTTCAATGACATACTCTCTTTTGAGCTTTACAGGACAGTGAGAGCATGGCCGATGCGAACCCAAAATTGCTGATAAGTCACGAGGCAAATCACAAATTTGGAAACCGACGGAAATCAATGAACCCGTACAATGCCAGTCTATGAGGCTACCTGATATCTTAACGGCTATGAGGGTACAAATGATTGCCAAATTAGGATTTTCTTATATAGCATTTCTTTTCCACATTAAATTGTCATGTTTCTACTAGATAAGCACAAATTTGAATATGGGTCGCATTTTATGCACTTGCTTTATTAGTTTCATTCACTTGCGGCCCATTTAATTATCTCTTAAACCTCAACATGCGGAAGGCTTTGTCATCTCCTCATTTGGCCTTTTAATGTTAATTGATTGTTTCAGCTATACAAATAGGAAAAGGATAAGATCGACATTATTAAATCTGTGATTATGGTGTGGCTATTGTGGTTAGTTTCATTGGCCATGGAGGTCATGAATTTTGTTAATGATGAATAGCAAGACGGATGATGCTTGATTTAGATTGTAGAATCACATGCCGTTACATGTGGTAGAAGGCATAGATTCTTCACGAGATGAATTTGGTTTTATACACGAGATGAATTTGGCTGTACACATGGCAAGCAAAGTATATCATTGTGCACCACTTGGATGCTTGTCCGGAATGCTAAGCTTATGAATTGAGCTATTTTGAGCTTGTCAATTCCTGGAAAATTTGAGGGGAAAATTACCTGTTGAATTAAATACACGAATACTAGAGGCAAAAGGATAGGCATTCCCAGAAAAGAGTAGCATTGATGAAGGCACTGTATTTTTGCGCGAAGACCGCACAGAGTTCTCTAGTTCTATAGATAAACAGCTAGACGGTTTAAGTCGAGGTTCTAGTTTTCTTTTGGTAACTGTTTCAACTGGGTTATGGTGTCAAGTGTATCTAGTTTTCTTTTGGTAACTGTTTCAACTGGGTTATGGTGTCAAGTGTATCATATGCTCTATTCTCTCTCTCTCTCTCTCTCTCTCTCCTCTCTCTCTACACACACACACACACACATATATATATATATATCTCACCAAGTGTCTCTTTACATGAATTTATGCATCTATCATTTAATGCTCGGTTCTTTGAGCTCTTTCTTTTGATTTTCTTTTAACTCTGGGTATTACATTTAACTGTCACCACTGAAACTGATAAAATGAAGCAGGTCTCGAGATTAACCTATTCAAACTCAGGTCATGCCATTCGGGCATTATCATCGAATGGTGTGCACAAGCTCTGGGAATGGCAAAAAGAAAATGCAAACTTAGAAGGCAGGGTAAGGAATCTTCTTTTTTTCCTTGAAATTGGCAAACTGTTTTATTGTTTAGCGCGCTGTTAACTATATTGATTCTTTTTTTTGCAGGCCACGGTTAGTGTAGAATTAGAGTTGTGGCGACCTCCTGCTGGGAATTGGATGACCAATGACACAAGTGATTTCAAATCCTGAAGATGCAGTTCCGTGCTCTGCACTGTCAATGAACGATCATCTATTGTCAGCATCAGGGGGGATGATCTGTTCGTCCGATGTGATCTCTTCTGCGGCGAATCGTTTCCCAAAGGCATGTATATATCTTCTTGTCATTTTCTAGTAGCACTGTCCACAAGGCACGAGACGATGACCTACTCCTTTGTACTGAATATGCCTGCATTATTTCCTTTTCACATTTTTATGGGAGCTAAAATTGATTAATTCTATCATGTATGGAAAGTATTAAACTCTATTTTTAGGAGGTCCATCAAAGCAATTGCTCTGATTTTTATGTGGGTTACGTGGCAGTGTCACAAGTGCAGCATATATCCTTCACTTTGTAAGTGAGACAAGGGCTTTTCTCTATTCCAGTGGAATCTTTTTGCTCTTACTGATTAAAGAAAAGAAGGTTAGATTTTTTTTTTTTTACCCATCCAGAGATGCGATGGTTGAATTGCTCTCTCCCTTTCCGAAGAAGGGAGATGCCATTGAGGCAAGTGCCTCTTGGCACATATGGCCCACTTTTACTTGTATAGTTGTTAATACTATTTTGCCTACTGATATCCAGACGGCGATGGCATTTGTACGCACACCACCACCAACAACATTTCCGGCGTTCCATTTTCGATACAAAACCATTATTGCAATGGGAATGGAGGACTTCTCTATTCGAATTTACAATAATCCTGAGACCTATTTTCATTGTCGTTGAAAGTTAACCTTGTTTTCTACAACAAAGTTAAGGGATATTGACTGTTTCACTTTCTTGGTTCAAGGCTATACCGAGAGGACATCAGGAAAGAATTACAGGCCTTGCCTTCTCTAGTGTCCTAAATGTTCTGGTGTCTTCTAGTGCTGACTCTCAGGTAATAGACCTCTGCTACATCTTACCTTCCAAGTAAACATGCATAAGTTTTGGGAAGAGAGAGCAATGTAGTTTAAATTGCTCCAAAAAAAGGGTTGATGTTCACTCCGAATATATTGATGCCTATGTCCTCAGCATACGTTAGGTCATGAAGGCATCCTTTACCAGCAGAATAAATCCTTCCAAGAAACTTCATCTTTTGTGTTGACAAATTAATCCCATCCCATTAAGTATGGAAAATGAAGCTATGATGTCCCATTGTTGCTTAGAACATATAGATCGGTGTGATTCCAATATAAAAACACAATGTGAAATTCTATTTTTTCATTTGTGCATCAATGTTGATTTCACCTTTGATGGATGTCTATGATCACTGCAGTTGTGTGTTTGGAGCACTGATGGACGGGAGAAGCGGGCTAGTAAGTTTCTGCAAATGCTGACTGGGCGACGCGTAGATCCTCCTATGATACTCGTGTTCAATTTCACGTGGATTAGATACATCTGCTGGTGGTTCATAAAATAGAGATCGCCATATATGAAGCTCCTAACCTAGAATGCCTCCACCAGGTATTGAAGATTTTTTTTTTTGTTGTGCACAAACCAATCTCTTCTCTCATGCTGATTGCATAAAAATTAGCAAAATATTAGGCAGTATGAGTTGCTTCATGCCAAATGTGTGTATATATTTGATTCGTTATTCATCAAAACTAGTGGGTTACTAGAGAAGCTAGTAGTCCAATCACAGATGCTACATTTTCATGCAATGGCCGATCAACATATGTGAGCTTTGAAGACGGAAGCATTGGTGTTCTTACTACTTCTACATTCAGATTGAGATGTCACATAAATCCTGCTGCTTATATCCCTCCAAACACCAGGTAAGTTGGTTATCGCTGCATAACCTCATTCTTTTATGAAAATGGCAAGTCTCATTTGCCTAGTTCCAATAGTCTCATTCATTCCTCACTAATGTATTTTGCAGCTTGAGAGTCTACCTGCTAGTCATTACAGCACATTAATGGGAACCTAATGAGTTTGCACTAGGGCTTACTGATGGCAGTGTCTATGTGCTTGAGCCATTGGGATCTAAAGGAAAGTGGGGTACTCCTCCTCCTGTTAAAAATGGTGCTGGGCCTAACACGACCACTAGGCGCAATCGGTTCAGATCAACCCGAAAGGTAGTACATGCCATGTCTCTCCCCCAGTGGAACTTTGAGCATTAAATGCTAAGCCGGCTTTCCTCCGCTGCACTTGATTCAAGTTTTAAGGGATGCTACGGAGGGTAGATTTCACTGCCTCAGGGTATTTCCTCAGGTCGTAGTTCATGCTCTCTCCAGTATCTACCTTTTTTAAGTGTCCAAAGACGCTCTCCCCAGAACCACCATTTTACCGAAATCGTTCTAAGAACCCATTCGGCCCCTCTCTTCCCCCACCGGCCGTGTGCCCAAAAGGTTTTTTGTTGGGTGATTAACAATCTAATATGTCTGGAATGCTTTTCTCTACATTCATCAGACTTATAAAGTGGAGCTGGAGTTTGTCGCCCCTTCTTTTGCATTTCTATTTCTTAATGATATTTTAATGCATGCCATTGAATGAAAACCTTCTGAAAGCTCTTTCACTTTGGTACTGTTACAGCATAAGATCATACATTGAGAATCTTCAGGAGAAACTTATAGTTTTGAGGTTCCTAAATACCCTGAACTTTTATGATGATAACCTAATGATTGTCATTCACTGGAAAATGAATATATAAATTACAAAAACCCATTTGGAGTCAACTGAGGATTGGAAGGATTACAAGAATTTATGGGAGAGAAAAAGGTGCAAAAGGGCTAAGATTGGCAAGTTGTGTCCGTGTGTCTTAATTGTTTCTCTGATTGTGTCAATTCATGGTAACATCATAACATTTATCAAACATGTCAAGCCAATGAATTAGACTAAGATATGTAAGCATCTCGTCAATACACTGGTTGATCGTATTGCGATGTCATATTGGGCCATGTATCTGTATTTCGCGTTTGGTATTGGCATGTAAATGGTCTATGTCAATTGATTGGCAACATTAATAAGGAGCGGGAACTAGGTAGGTGCGAGTTACATCTTCTTCCAGCATGCATGGATTGTGGTCATGCATGCTAGTAAAACAGGGCCTCTCACATGACTTTTCCACCTTTGGAGGGTCATGGCTTTCATAAATTTCCTATCAGACTCACTGGTTTTATAATCTTTATAACTTTCTATTAGGTGAATAATTTTCCGTTAAACATTTTGCCTGTCACATACAACAGATTAGAGTTCATATTCTTCAGATGACTTGCCCAAAAATGTAGTCATGACCATAAATCAAGGTTCACCTATTAAGAGCATGGATTTCCATCCGAAACAACAAATTCTGCTACTTGGTTAGCACATCTTTCTTACTCTATGAAAAACATGTTCCTGCTTTTCTTCAGTTGATATACTTGTTTCCCCTTTTAGGGCATAACATTGTTTTCTGATGATTGGAAGATTGCTTTTTTGTTGTCCTTTTGATAGTAGTTTCAGCTAATTGAAACCATGGGGTCTGATTCTTCATCTTTTCTGCATAAACAATTTTAGTGGGAACAAATATAGGTGATGTTATGGTATGGGAGGTGGGCAACAGTGCAATGATCGCTCTAAGAAATTTCAAGGTTTGGGATCTAGCATCATGTTCAATGACACTGCAAGTATAGAAGTTCAATTCTAAATAAAATCAAGCTATTCTATTTTTGGCCATGTGATTATGGGTTTTGATTCTTTGTAGGCATCTCTGGCCAATGCTTATATAGCATCAATCAACCGTGTAATGTGGAGTCCCAATGGAACCCTTTTTGGTATATAAATACTTGCTAATTGATGAAAAACCTAAATTGCCGAGAGCCAGACTTCTTTGCAATATTTTTAGGAAGAAGTGTTCACATGCTGATATTACTAATGATTTGTGGTGTTCTCTCTAGGTGTTGCTTATTCCAAACACATGGTGCACATATACTCATATCATGGCGGTGATGACATAAGGAACCACCTTGAGGTTTGTTGCTAAACATGGAGAAAAAATTAAGGTTCTTTGTTCTGTAGACAATTGCCACCTAAGTGTGAGTTCAACTTGATTTTGATTCTAAACTAATGCGTGATACAGATCAAGGCTCATGTTAGAAGTGTTAATGATCTTGACTTTTCATGTCCAAACAAACAATTATGTGTTGTTACCTGTGGAGACGACTGGTTGATTAAGGTATATTCTGATTGTTTTCCTTAGTGTCATAGGTTGTGCCGTTTGACTCCTTTTAACCAAGCTAGTAGTTATGCAGGTGTGAGATGCAGTGACTGGGGCTAAGCAACACAGTTTCAAGGGTCATGAAGCACCTGTATATTCCATATGTTCAAACGACAAAGACAATCTTTAGGTACCTAGTTATTTTGTGTACTAATAAGGTCACATTAAAAGCATGGCCAATTGGCATGTATACTTGACTATTCACTGGGCTTCTATTTGCTAAACCTTGGTTCGGATAAAATTCACTTCCATTTGTATGAGAAGTGTGAATCTGTAGTTTTTCTGGACCTTGTTCATTTGAAGGGTTTTGCAAGTCTTCTAACTTTTAACATGTCTTGATTAGAATGTACTTGTTAAAAAATGGTGACATGGTCCAAAGATCAAATTGCAAATTTAATTCATTTGGGCGATGCTTTTGAACGCTGACAACTGGGTAAAGGTCTTCACAATAATGACATTTTTGCTTAATTATACGTTATAAGGAAAATTCTCTTTTCCGCTTCCAACATCTGTTCTCTCTTAATTTTCTCCTTAAGTTATGATTGGTTAAATTTATAATAGAAGGCTGTTTACTATGTCTGAGTGGAGCAGCAATTGGCCATACTATTTTCTTCGTTTAAAATCTTTTGAACTTTCATGGTTGTGTGCACTCTATCACAAAGAGATTTTTGATAACCCATCATCCTAGAATGCTATGATATCATTAACTACAGTTTTAATGGATGTGCTCTTAGGAATCTTTACTCTGATCCATGGTTCTCCCGTCTGAAGAAGCCATCTATCTTGGCATGTCATTAAAATTGATTGTACATTCCTTTTTCTCGTGTAGTTAATCTACTCATCATCAACGGATGGAAAAGTTAAGGTTTGGTTTTTTGGCTCCATGAGGTCAATATTTGACTATGATGCACCGGGTCGCTCTTCTGTCATGATGGCATGCACTGCTGACGGAAGAAGGTTCAGATCAACAGCATTCAAGCTTGATTTCATACCGTCTCATTGGTTTTTTTTACTGAAATAACCTAATTAAGCGATTTTATTTTGCTATAGGTTATTCTCGCACGGGACCAATATAGAAGGAGAGTCACACTTAGTTGAATGGGTTCAAGGGATTTGGACCATCAGGCGTTGCTATCGTGGACTTAGAAGGAGATTTGGCAGGATTGTACAGTTTGATATCTCCAAAAACAGATTTTTGGCTGCTGGGGACGAGAGCATGGTCAAATTTTGGGATATGGACAATATCAATATTTTGACAACTACCGATGCTGAAGGAGGATTGCCGGTAATTGGTTGTTGTTAATCTATGTTGACTGAATTAACTGAATCTTTCTATTAAATATCTCACTCTTTTAAATTTGCAGGCTTCACCTTGTATTAAATTTAACAAGGAAGGAACTCTATTAGCCGTCTCAACAATTGACAATGGTATCAAAATTTTAGCAAATTCTGATGGGATTATGCAGCTAAGCACAGTGGAAAATCGGCTATTTTGATTCTTTTAGAGTCACTAGTGGAAGTCTTGTGAAGGTAAGCTTTTTCAAGAGTACACCGACTTTATGCGAAGAAGTCCCAATAGTCCATTGGAGTGGGGTAAAAACCAAAGACTTGATAATACTAATTATTCAATTAGTGCTCTTTCGATACCTAGACTTGATTAATTTGTTAAATTAAGTGTCCACACAATATTTGACCATTTTATTAACCTATGCCACTAATTGGTGTCCATGCATGAGTGCACAACAAAGGAAAATAAACAATCGATTAAGTCGATAAAAGTAGATTATAAGAAAGTAAATCCGATGAAGTGTCACACGAAAAATACATATGGCTTTGTTTTAAGCCTCAGGACAACAACCCCATAAACTAAATTCAAATTGAGTTCAATCCCTCTTCTCAAAGACTACTTTGCCTTACCTCAACTAAATAAAAAAAATGCTCACTAAAATACCTAAACTATATGTATAGTAACTAAAAAAGAAACTAGGCTAAATCTAGCACAACTTAACGACCTAATCAAGGTGTCTGTTACTAACCATTTTCCAATTTTTCACATTTTCGAATTTTTTAAAATATTATTTTTATTATTATCTGAAAATAAGGACTTGGGCTGGGCCCTTGGGCCGGGTCAAGTTATGAGCCGCACGCTTGTCATGAATCTAGGCTTGTGGGCACAATTCGGGCTTTTATATTCAGCGCCCATCAATTCTGACTCTACTGAGCCCAATACAGATTATACCTGTTTTAAACCCATTTACCCACGGTAACTACTCGAGCCCACTTTCTCTTCTAACTGCACCAAGTCCATCTTTAAGCCCAATTTCTTTTACAAATGGATTGAACCCTAAGCCCACGCTAATCCCATCTTATTATTATATTTTTATCCATTTTTCATCTTTTCTTGCATTTTTTGTCATTTTTTACTATTATTTTCTTCTTTCTTCTTTCTGATCGTCGTGCTCTTCGGAGTAAACTGAAAATCTACCAGCTCATTCGTAGTTCAATACGTTAAATCCACAGAACATGAGCATTATATTTCATCCTCCATTTGTATATATCCATCACTAATCATTTCCTCACCAATGAACACTATAAAGACGTCACAAAAATGTAGGGCTAATTCCATAAAAAAGCATCAACTTTAGGTTGATGGACAAATCTAGCCAAAACTTTTTTTTGTCTCATGAAAAAGCACAAACTTTAGGTCGATGGACAAATCGGCCCGACTTTTTTTCTCGTAAAAAAGCACCAACTCTAAGTTAAGTGACAATTCTGGCCCCAATTTTTTTTTTTTTGTCTCATAAAAAATCACAAACTTTCGCTTCTATCCAAAATCTAACCCCTACCATTAACTTTCTATTTGAAGTTAACCTTATTTCAGGAGAAAATGTTCTAGATGTGAGATTGGTGGATCTCATCTGTGGTTTCTCTTGACAGGCGGTGATCTATAGCTTCATATTACAACAAAACGATAAAGTATAGCTAGAGAAATTCAATGTGTAGATTTTTTTACTTGTGAGATGACGTAGTTTCATGTTATTCTTCAAGCAGTAGCTCAAACAAGAAGACAATTAATGGTGTTAGCTAGTAAGTGCGCAAGGATTTATTGATAAAAACAATCAATGAATTTAAGTTAAGGGGGCTAGATTTAGGATTTAAGTGAAAGTTGGGGAATTTTTTTTTGAAACAAAAAAAAATGGGCCAAAATTGTCACTCGACCTAAAGTTGATCTTTTTATGTGACAAGAAAAGTTCGGGCGGATTTGTCACTTGACCTAAAGTTTATGCTTTTTTACGAGACAAAAAAAAAGTTCGGGCGGATTTGTCCATCGACCTAAAGTTGGTGCTTTTTTTTTTAATTAACCCCAGAAATGTATGCAAAATTATCGAATGAAAACACTTGAAAAATTGATGTTTGGATTTGCTTTGATTACAACGAATTATAATAAGAATTAAATCGAAATGCTAGCAGACTAATTAGTAGCAAGTAATTTATGCTAAAATTTCTTTGGATTGAACTAGATCAAGAATTATTTCACTTATGTATCTTAGAGATATTTAAAAAAATAGTCTATGGACACTGAAGGAATTGAATCTAGTCATGAAATCGAAACTTCGTTTTCGTCTAAAATCAGTATCAGAATCATAAACTGTTACAAATCATCGAATTACAGTTTAGAACATCAAGTGATTTACATGAGTTACATGAACGTAGTTTAGTCATGCATCTTTCCAAAACAGGGCAGGAAAGAGGGAATGAAATCACCTTGTCAAGGAGGAGTTCTCGATGGCGGTTATTGGTCAAGCTTGTACGAAGAAGATCTGAAAAATGTCGCCCTGGAGTGCGGCCCGGCAATGAAGCTTCAAACGCCAACGCCAAATTTCAAAAATGGTCTGCTTGCTAAGTTTCTATTTGTTTTGCAATCAAATATCGGAAAAATCGCACACCAAATTCGGTTTCAATCTAAAATTGTACACAAATACATCGATGAAAGCCAAGTTATCATTTTATACGCAAAAGAGAGAGAGACAGGCTATCCTGAAGCACCAGACCTGTTCATTATGACACTGGGAGGCCAACTTACCTCACTTTCTTGTCTGCCTGTTCATTATAGTCAGATGGGTAGGACTTCCATGCCACTATGGTATACTTGTAAGACGAGTCTGTTTTGTGAAAAAGAATTTGAAGTTGCCGTCGAGTGTGCCGCCATGTATCGAGTTGAGGATCATCATCTTACAGTCTCAATTGGCCCGACGCTGATACCAGTGCTTCGTCAAGTTCCGCGTTTCATCCCTTCACATAAGTTATAAGCAATCCAAAAGGGAACTCAGTTCTCTACTTGTGCTAGAAAATGATGAACAGTATAAGCTTAATACATAATCTAAAAGCTACAGGTCAAATACAGAGAATGCTCAAGAAGTAAAAAGAGGGCATAAGCTTCAGAGACGCATCGCCCTTTGTACAAGTAAGAAGATAAAAGGCATGTCACATGATGATTAGTCATTCTGCTGTTCAAAGTTACAGTCTGCAGATGATTACAAGGATATCTGAGGAGAACAGGCTCTTAAAGCATCGAGCAAATTCTTACCAAAACCAATTAAGCATGGTCAATCTCTTCATTTCTTGTTTTTTTCCTGATTTGATAGAGGGGGTGGGCTGACTGTACAGAGAATGTTAGCAAAAGATTCTACAAAATGCTCTTGCAAAAAAAAAAACACGACAGGCAGCACTAATGAGGGATACACTTGCTGCCGGTGTAAAAGACTACTGGAATCACTACGGTATTGCAAGGATTGACTAGAAAACTGCCAAAATATCAACAATTGAATGTAACAGAACCAAATATTTCTCTATTTTGATGGCCTCTCCATAAACTTTTCCTTCAAAAACTGTGCTTGGTGAAAGGTATACCAGCATCGACGAATCAAGGACAAGCCCCCGACTCAAATAAACATTCTTTGGGGTCAAATTTATACCAATTCCGGTCAAATTTAATGCATGCTTTTAATTAAAAAGAATAATGGAATGAATATATAATGAGCAATCCTAGGATACATAAAAGCTAAAGACCCTTAAAAGTCCACCTGCAGCAAACTGATCCATCTTCACTTTGTTGAGGATCGCGAGTTCGGATTGAAAGTTCGTCCTTAGTTGAACCAGCCTCGTTTGAGTTCTCTACTGCCTTGTGGTGGATGCTTTGAATTCTAGTGTCTCTGAAAGAGGAAAGATCTTTGTGTGAATCGGAATCGATTTGTGGCTACCTGTATCGTGTTGAGGAAAGGAACGAGGATTATTCGGATGCATTGAGGCATTTGTCGTCTTTTTCTTCTTCTTTTTTTCTTCTGATGTAGTTGAATGATTGGAATTGATATGCTGGCTAGGTGATGATTTCATTTGAACAGAGTTCCTGCGTTCGTTATAGCGTTTGATTACCGGTCCGATTTGCTGTTTGGAAGGGGCAAAATAGGAAGGATAAATAATTTCTTCGCATTAGGATGACCCGTCTTCCTTTCCTCTTCTTTTTTTTTTTTTCTTTATTTCTTTTCGTCATCACTTTGCCTTTTACACATGTGCAAAGTTTCCGGGACTGGCAATGGAGGTTGTCCCCCAGGTCCTCGCAGCCTCGGATCGAGATTGATCTCTCCCTCGAACAAGCCTCGATCCAAGCAATGGTGGCATCGCAGGATATGAAACAGAGGCCTACAGAAATCCCTTTTCATTTTGCTCTTGGAGGGGAGTGCTCAAGTTATTTGACCTATATTTGTATTTGTCCATATCATCTCTATTACTTTTACACATATGCCATTGCTAACGGAAATTCTCATTTTGTGGCGAAACTTCACGCGAGTCTATGCGGGCGCACGATGGAAAGACAGACAGAGACAGAGACAGAGAGAGAACCTGCAAGGGAATAGCGTGGCGTGGCGTGGCGTGGCGTCGTGGCGTGAAGCGAGAACTGACGAGAGAGAGCGAGAGAGACAGAGAGAACCTGTGAGAAAGTGGCGTGGCCTCACGCGAAGCGAGCAAACCGACAATTGGCATCGAACTGAGATAGAACCCAAAAGGGCCTCGCCAACACTCCAAACCGACCCTTTGAACTTTTCTTTCATAAAAGAAATGCAGAGGTGAGGTACCTGGGATATTATTAAAAGAAAAGAAAGAGAGAAAGCGAGAAGACGCAGAACAGGAAGAGAGAGAGAGAGAGCGTGCGTGCGGCAGAAGAGAGACGACAGAGACGGCACGTAGTTAACGAAGAGAGAGGACGCAATGAAGGGCTCATCATCTTACAGTCTGAGCCGCCCCGCTGCGGATACCAGTGCTTCGTCAAGTTCCACGTTTCATCCCTTCGCGTAAGTTACAACTTTCAACCAATCTAAAAGGGAACTCAGTTCTTTTGCTTGTGCTAGAAGATGATGAACAGCGTAGGCTTAATACATAATCTAAATGCCACAGATCAAATGCAGAAATTGCTCAAGAAGCGAAAAAGAGGCCACAAGCTTCAGAGACTCATCGCCCTATGTACAAGAGAAGATAAAAAGGTATCGCATAGTAACTTGTCATTCTGCTATTCGAAGCCACGGATGATGACAAGGATATCTACGCAAAACAGACTCAGAGCATCAATCAGGTTCTGGCCAAAACCAATTACGTTTGGTCAATCTCTCTTCATTTCCTTTTTTTTCTTTCTTATTTGATAAGAGGGGGTGGGCTGACTGTACAGAGAATGGTAGCAAAAGATTCTATACAATGCTCTTGCAAAATAAACACGACAAGCAGCACTAATGAGGCATACACTTGCTGCTGGTGTAAGAGACTACTGGAATCTCACTAAGGTATTGCAAGGATGGACTAGAAAACTGCCAAAATATCGACAATTAAATGTGATAACCAAATATATCTCTATGAATACCCTCTCCACAAACTTTTCCTTCAAAAACTGTGCATGGTGAAAGGCGCACCAGCATCTGATAAAATCTTGGACCAGCTCCCGCCTCAAGAGAAATATTTTCATTCCATCTGCACATTCTTCGGGGTCAAATTGAGAACTATACCAATCTGTTCACTGATAATCTTCAGAAAACCTACCCATCATCCTTCCTATCCTCCGAAGACGCTTTCATCGCTTCAGCAGTCATGAGAGCAACCACAGCTCTGTGAACTGCTACATCTGCTTTGCAAAGAAGTCTCTGTGCCCTCTCTCTCTTAAGCTTAGCTAAATTAGATGCATACCGTGCTGCACCAGATGCATCCAACAATTTATATTCATCCATATCCATCCGGTCCCACTGCTCACTAGATGGTCTCTGAGAGCCTTCGGACGAAAACTGTTGATGAGAATTCCAGTGATGGGTATTCTTATTACTGCCCGTGGCTCCCCTGCTGTAGGCAGTGACCACCTGTGAATGTCGAGGAGATGCAACAGCACCAGATTTCTTTGACTTATATCTCTGTAGTCTCGGAGGATAATTTCTATTGAATCCATCATTGCCAACTGGAAAATATCCCTGGCCAGGGACATCTCGTGGAGAATATCCCAATGGAGACGTCTGTGCCATTTGAGAATTGTCTGCATGTCCATAGTTATGTCCCAAATAGACGGCCCTATCATCTCCAAAACTAGGTCCGTTCAATCTCCTCCCTGACAGGAACAAAAAGATAACGACGTCAAAATTCTGAATCCAAGAAAAAATAACCCAAAAGTGTTCCGCTTAGTAAAATTCACATAACTTACCAAAAGTATGGAAACTGTCTTGATCTCCATGAAAACCATTGCTTTGACCCGTGACTGAGAATCGCTTTTGCGATCTTTGCTTTGAGCCTTTATTAGGGACTTCTAAGCCCCTAGGTTTCATACAGAAAGCAAACATGGGAGGTCTTTCAGCAGCTGAGGCCTTCTGACATCCATCAGAAGCAGCAGAGTTCCCTTTATTCAAAGCTAGCTCCCACTCTCTCAACTGCTGCTGGTACATTTCCCATAATGGTGGCTGCAAAGCACGAGCATGAATTGAATAAAAGATACCATGACATTTAAATCACAAGTTCAAAAAAGTGCACACTATGTGCACACAAAGGTAACAGACAGGATTAATGATGACAGGAAGATCTAATTAACAAAAAAGAGACATACAAATTAGCATCTGATTTTTAATAATGCGTCTAACCAACTAATTAATAACTGAACTAATTAAGAGCTAATTTCAAAGGCTATTTGTTTCTTTATTCATGCTCAATGCCCTATTAATTGAAAAACCAACCATGACCATCATGCATGAAGGCTTAAGAAGTTGATATTACCGTATAACAATTATGCAAGAATGAAAAAGGAAGATCACAAAAACCAGATATTTCCACATGCTCCAGAGCAGAAAGCAGCCCCATACCAGACGAAATTCCAAAGCACAACTCCAGGAAAGATAAAGACGAAACGGGCATGGAAGAGAGGAACAAAGCAATCACATACCAACAGGTCCCCTGACAATCCTTTGCAATTCACTCAAACAAAGTACACCCCAAATTAAAACAAAACGAGCATCTCAACATGGAAACGTTCATCTGGAAAACCGAGTGACAGAAATTGTTCCCAATGGCGGATTAACAGTAATTGCAGAAAGCCAAATTAAATGCAGCACCTCACATAAATGTGTATCTGGACAAAATCAATAAACGACAAGAAAAAGGATTTTAAAAGGCACCTGAAGATGTCGAATCAATGGCATTCCCTTCTTTTGCCTCTTCTGCCGCCAATGTTCATAAATACCTCGTACCACAGGTCCTGCACCTAACTTCAAATCTTCCATTTCTTCAGATGTGAAATGGTCACACTGAAGAGCATAAGCTTTCTTCTCGAACAGGTCCATTGTACTCTCAAATATCTCCACAGATACGTGCCCGGAGCCACTATCATTAACATCTGAAGAACTCTGACAAGATGAAATCCACTGCTCATCGTCACTATCCATGTCATATAGGACACGAGATGGATTCAAGGCCATTTCCACATCTGTTTCTACCTGCTGGAAGTAGATAGCAGAACTGCGAAATGACAGCTCCATTCCATTATCATCATAATCTTCTACAACACGTACACCAGGAATCGGAATGTTTTTTACTGATGCAGCACGGAAGTTTCGATTGTAACACTCTTCATGCATCTCCTTGAAAAGAGCCCATTGGCTCCTATCTGGAAATTCGAGTGTCCACTCTTTCCCTCCTCGCCACATCATAGCATGCGTGTACCTGTTAGTGGACCCAGGCTGCAGAAACTGATGTGCTTTATGAGAGTATTTTGTGGTTCCAGAAACTTTTACTGCAAGGTTCCACTCATTCTCAACAAGTTCAGTACCACCTCTGCCCCACTCTCTCTCCATCCCCTGTCCCCCACTGTGATCAACAAGTTCACATGACATGATAACAACTCCCAGTTTCTTTGAGGAGCTCGGGTCACATCTGAGGCCCTCTTTTCATTGGGTCTCCTGATTCTTTTGTTAGGAATTGTTCTCTGCTGTGGCTTTGAGCTCGAACCTGAAACTCCAGAAGGATATGAGTAAGTAACATGCGTCCGCGGCTTCTTTGGTCCATTGCCAAAACTATTTAGGGAACCATCAGATTTTGCATCTGACCAACCACGTGAGAAGTGTCCATAAAATGAACTACTTCTACTGTGATGCCATACGCTTCTTGGTGCAGTGGGATTTGGACTAGGGACAAGGCTGCCATTCACATCACAAGCCATACCAGTAGGCGGCAAACCACGCAGCAATCCATCATCAACAGGCTTTTCACCTGCATTATAATGGGGAATATCTATCTTAATAACATTTGAAGAAGTACATGCGCCATTTGTGATCCTCTCCCTGTCAAGCGGAGGACTTGACATTTTTTCTGATGCTGCGTCATTTCCTTGCCCTTCCTGCACCTGCCCAGCCTCATCACCAACTACAGCAGTGCCACTGTGAATCCTGCCAGCAAGAAGATCACCACTTTGGTTATCCTCAGGGGTCCTCGAATCTGCACCCTTGCAAACAACTAGCTGAACAGCTTGATCATCTTTAGCACAATGCGAGTACTTATCACAAGGACTCTCTCTTGATGGAGCTTCTTGGCTAGTATGGAATCCCACATCATCCTTTGAGCAGGCATCTATGGCAATGTTAGATGGAGCCAAAATGCTTGCAGTTTCAGTGCTCTTCTCCTGATTAAGCTCAACAAAACTAATTTTGGAGACGCTATGATGCATAAGAAGCTTCAGGTGCAATCTCAGAAAGAAAGTAGGAGCAGCGGAAAAGGAAAGAGCAAACGGAAGAAGCTTCATGTACTCTGCATCAGAACCTGAAGAATTTCCCCCATTAATGTCTTCATTATCTCTAGAAACATCCGAGGGCCGCATTGCTTCACCAGTCAGCTTCTGTAGACCCTGATCAGTTAACCTTAGGACAATTAATACTGGTTTTACATAAGTAACAACCACAATACTAAGCACAAAGTAAGAGTGTGTGCATGTGTGCACGCGCATGCCTTCAGGAAAGAGGGAAGGGTGGGGGGGAGTTTAAGAAATTGGTTCATGGAAGAATTGTAAATGATACCAAAAACAACAGAAAATCATGCACATATTGCTCCACAACCCTAACTCCTGAACAAAGAAATTGAACATTTTTAGAAGAAAATGGTAAAGAGAATAATACCTCTAGTGAAGAGTCCAAAGCAGCTGGCGCCAGTGATGGGATGTCTCCATTTTGAAGAGCATTGTCAGTGCATTCAGAAGGAGAAACTTTCTCAACTAGCAAACAATTCTCCCTCAGTTCCGATTCCAAACACCTCCTCTTAGAACGTTTTAATCTCAAAAAGTTGTAAAATCCAAACACAAGTTGGTTTTCACAACCTTGAACACTAGAGAATTTGAATCTAACAGAGGTTATCGGAGATTGCAAGCTTACAAATTTCACCTCCCCATTAGACTCACTCAGCAGATTCAAAACTGAAATTGCAAATGCTACAGCCTTCCCCAAGCATCCTTCAAACAAGAGAAGCCTCAAACCAACAATGCTGTCGACAAAAAGCATCTCCAACTTCACCACAGGCCACACGGTCACCAGTTTTCCATGGTAAAGCAGAACAAGATCATAGATCAACTGGGAATCCTCTACTCTAAAAGGGCGGAGAAGAGAACTGACCATGATATCAATTGCTTCTCTTCTCACTAAATATATTATTTTGAAGGAGCCCGGCTCTTCAATGGTCAACAAAGAACCATGAGAATCCGATTTTCCCAATGAGAAGGCATCATCCTCTACTCTCTGGCACAAGGCCCCAGCTGCCCGGCGAAACCGCTTCCTGTAGTAAACAATAGGAGCATTGCCACCTTTCAGAGATCCGGAGCTCTTTGCAACTTTCTCAACCTTTCCAGCATTAAAAAGTCCACCCATTGAGGCACGATCTCCATGAAACGCCGTTTGGCCTCCTTTTGGGAAATAACCAGCAGTGGTGGCCCCACATGTATCCACAGCATCAGCAGCAGATGATGAAGGCTTCGATTTCAGAGATGGACCGACAATTCGTTTCTTTACAGCATGGGAAGAAGAAGATTTGACCCCACGACTTGATCGTGCCAGCCACGAAATGATTGGTTCTGTGTCCATGTAACTGCTGACACAGCCATCATTGGCTGAAGTCAAAGGTCTCTCTTCCTCCTCATTCGTAGGCTCCACTCTTCTCTTCCTGCTGCCTACTGCAAACTTAGTCCGAGCTTCACCAGGAAGTAGCAAGAGTTTGATACGTTCCTTTTGAAGGTCAATCCATTCTTCATCACGGTCATCATACTTGATGTGATGGAGTTTTGTTTCTCCATCATAGTCATTTACGAGGCCATGGTACCAGCACTGGTCTAGAGGCCAGAAGACCTTTATTCTTTTGTTCAAAACCCAATCTGCATCCACCTGCTCAGAAGGAATTTCATAGAAATGCCTCCTTTTCCGGGAACGCAGCTTTTCTCCATGCTGATTTCTTGGCCGCAAGGCTCTATTAGCTGCTTTACCAGATGGGGAGTTTGGTGAAGCACGAGATGTACATGCTTGATCTGAATATTTTCCGTTAGGAGATAACAGAAAATACAAGCTGTTTGATGATGTTGTTGGTGATGGCGATGCTCTACTCTTTGAAGAAAACCCAGTACAGCTTGGATCAAACCGTGAGGAGAGCATCCTCGCAGCATTTTCCTCCAGATTCTCCTCATCATCTTCCTGCTGATCATCACAGTTTTCGATAAGTAAGCATATTAAAAAGCACCAAGGGGGTGCCCCCCATTTACAACCAAGAAGCAAGAAAGTATCTAAGAAAAATCAACCTGCTGATCATCACATCTCTTGGCAGAGACATCAACTGCAGAACCTGCCTCCACCACAGCACTTTGAACACCTCCCGGCTTCACCTCTCTCTGCTTTCGGCGCTTCTTGACCGACTTTTTCGGTTTGCCATTGTCCGTTGCTGAACTCCCCACAATGTAATCCTGCTCCTGCAAAGGTCCGCCAACGCTATGCCCATTCTCCTTCATATCATCCAAAGCATCTTCCTCTTTAACATTTCCGCCACCACTTCCTCCTTCAGGATCACCATCTCTATGCTTCCCAGATGGACCAGCAAAATCCAATCTGCTGACAGAGGGCTCAGCTGGATTTGACTCTTGAGTATGCTCTACTCTTTTCCGTCCCAAAGTTCCGCGTTTCCGCTTTGGAATTTTGACGACGTTGTCATCCAGACTAAGTCCAATGCCATTCAAATTGCCATTGGAGCTTGGTCTCTCATCCACCTCAGGCTTTAACTCTGACGAATCATTTGACCCAAAATGAGCCCCGGCATTAGTTACGTCACTTAGTCTCTTCTCCTTTCTCTTCTTCAAGCTACTAAGAGACACCTCCTTCTTACTCCTTTTCCGCCTATTCTCGTCCCCACCATCGTCAGAGCCGATCTTCCTCTTCAAGTTCTTACTTTTCGGCCTCTCGGGATCCTCCCCTGACGACCCGGCTCTATACAAGCTCTTAACAGCCAGACACCTGGCTTTCTTAGGAGCCTGAGCCCCATTTGAGCCCTCCACCTTCTGCTCCATCAACCAAAATTCAATCCCACCAACCCCACGCGAGTATCACATTCCATCACACGACCCCGCCCTCATATTCCAGATCTGCAAAAACCGAGAAATGCCCAGAAATCACACAAACCGCACACAAATGAATCCCGAAACAGGGGCGGGGATTAACCCCCCCGACATCAGCCCGCAATTCCGAAACAATCGAAACCCGCGACGCCAAAACCGGCGGCCGCGGATCGAAGGACGGGAAATGGCGCTCACCTCAGGCGACGGAGCTCGACGCGGCGGCGGCGTTCCCCCCCGGCGGCGCGCGGCGGGAGATCACGAGCGAGGAGCGCGAGCAGGGGCTGAATCCGGCGCCTCCGAGGCGAAACCCCAAGGAATCGGGCGGATTCGGAGAGGAATTCCCCCCGCAATTTCTCTGCAACAAAAAAAATTTCACCGCGAGAGAGACGGACCAATTTAGGGTTTCTTTCGGTTAAACGACAGAGCCGAGGGTTTAGATCAGAAATCGGAAAATAACCCCCAAACGAACGAGAAAAAAAGAAAAATTGAAAAAGAAAAGGTGAAATGGGGGAAAAATAAAGAAAATTTTCTGCTATGTGGAGGGCTCGGATGTACCTACGTGGCGCGCTGTGAGCCCCTTGATGGCGAGCCTGAGGACGAGGTTTTTCCGGTGGGGGCTCCCTCCTCCTTTTCTCTCCTTGGCCTCCTTTGTATTTTTTTTTTCAAATTTTGGATTTTGGAGCTTTTTTTTTTTTGTGGAGAAAACAAGGAAGATTTGAGGAATTGACTGGGAAAAATTCAAGAGCGCTTTTGTTCTTGGTCGGAGCAGATGTGAGTGATGGACCTTCGGGAATGATTGGGGGGCAATTTATAGGGGGTGAGGAGGAAGGGGGAAATGATAGGATATGATCAGCTGATGCATCTTATCATAATAGTCCAGTACTAGCTCTAATCTGGCCTCGTCGGTCGCCAATGGCGTATGCGTAATTTAGGCGTGAAGGTTCGGGACGCACATAATGTGTGCCTGGAATCTCCTCCGACCAAGATATGACATGGAAAGCTTTTTTCACAAAGAGAGATTTCGAGCGATCACTTGACGACCAGACGGGGATACGGGAGGGGAGGTGGCGAGGCACCGCCCGCCCCTCGAATCCGCCGATCCTTGTCGCGTGACTCGTCTATTTATATTACATTTTCGGCCTGTCGCAATGCGGTAACTACGCGTTTAAGGAAATGTAATCTCCTTCGGAATGCATGTATCGAAATGGTCATATCGTTAGGTTCTTACTATGAATAAATTATTTTGTTTCAATATGCATAATGAAATTCCTTTCGTCTTAGTGAAAAAAAAAAAAATAAAAAATAAAATTAGTATGTTTTGGGACCTAGGGTTTTCACTTTCGGCAATCATATCTGCCTCCTTTTTGGGTTTAACTTGATTAGGCATTTATGCATTCGTGGCAATTTTATCCTATTCTCAAAAAATGGAAAAATTATTTGGGCATGTAAGTAACGAAATTGCCTTTAAGCTAGAAGAAAAATCAAATTTGAATTAGTCCTTTGCACTTACAGCTTTTTACCACGAGCAATCCAATTTGGTAACGGTAAAGATGGTAAGACCAGTCCAAATGAGGCATAGTGACCCAATCGCATTGGTAAGGAATTAAACGATTTTGGGCAAAATAGGTTAAACCATCCCAATTAGAGCCAATTTATCACCCTCTACCTACTCCGTCACCATTTGGCCCTCTTCCTTTTATGATAAGAAATCTATAAAAAATTTGGAAATACAACTATTTGAGTATGTAAAATCCAAATATCGTGAAAAATACACGGTAAGTGCATAAATTTGTCTTTAGTTGTTAAGGAATCTATTTTGTCATATTTTTGAATTTGTTTCAAAGGGTTAAAATTAGAAATCTTTCAATCTATCAAAAATTGACTATTTGAGTATGGGTTATAAAGTTATCTTTAGTTGTTAAGGAACCTATTTGTCGTTTTTATTTTGTGAAACTAAGAAATTCTAATTCTATTTAGAAATCTCATCTCAATCTATCAAAAATTGGAAATACGACTATTTGAGTATGTAAAATCCAAATATCATATAAAAAATGCGGTAAGTACATAAAGTTATCTTTAGTTGTTAAGGAACTTATTTTGTCATTTTTATGAATTTGCTTAAAACATAAGAGGGTTATTCCTATTCTATTTAGAAATCTCATCTTAATCTATGAAAAATGGAAATACAGCTATTTTGAGTATGTAAAATCCAAATATCGTGAAAATTACATGGTTAGTACATAAAGTTTAAATTTGTATGTTTTGGACCTAGGGTTTTACACTTTGGACAACCATAGCTACCTCCTTTTTGGGTTTAACTTAATTAGGCATCTACGCATTTGTGGTAATTTTATTCTATTCTCAAAAAATGGAAAAATTATTTGGGCATGTAAGTAACGAAATTGCCTTTAAGCTAGAAGAAAAATCAAAGTTGAATTAGTGCTTTGCACTTACAGCTTTTTACCACAAGCAATCCAATTTGGTTACGGTAAAGCTGGTAAGGCCAGTCCAATGAGGCATAGTGACCCAATCTTTGGTAAGGAATTAAATGGTTTTGGACAAAATAGGTTAAACCATCCCAATTAGAGCCAATTTATCATCCCCTACCTACTCCTTCACCATTTAGCCCTCTTCCTTTTATGATAAGAAATCTCATCTCAATCCAAAAAAAAAAAAAAAAATGGAAATACGATTATCTAAGTATGCAAAATCCAAATGTTATGAAAAATATGCGGTAAGTACATAAAGTTATCTTTAGTTGTTGAGGAACATATTTTGTCATTTTTCTGAATTTGCTTAAGACTTAAGAGGGTTATTCATATCAAAAAGAAATTGGAAATCTATCAAAAATTATTTGAGTATGTAAGATCCAAATATCATGAAAAATATGTGGTAAGTACATAAAATTATCATTAGTTGAGGAACCTATTTTGTCATTTTTTTCTGAATTTGCTTAAAACTTAAGAGGGTTATTTCTATTCTATTTGTGATTAGAAATCTTATCTCAATCTATCAAAAATTGGAAATACAACTATTTGAGTATGAAGAATCCAAATATCATGAAAAATACACAGTAAGTACATAATGTTATATTCCGTTGTTAAGGAACCTATTTTGTCATTATTCTGAATTTGCTTAAAACTTAAAAGGGTTATTCATATTCTATTTGTGATATGAAATCTCATCTCGATCTATCAAAAATTGGAAATACAACTATTTGAGTATGTAAAATCTAAATATCATAAAAAATATGCAGTAAGTACATAAAGTTACCTTTAGTTGTTAAGGAACCTATTTTGTCATTTTTCCGAATTTGCTTAAAACTTAAGAGGGTAATTCCTAATCTATTTGTGTTAAGAAATCTCATCTCAGTCTATAAAAAAAATTGGAAATTCTGACTATTTGAGTATGTAAAATCCAAATATTGTAAAGAAATTGTGGTAAATATGTAAAGTTATCTTTATTTGTTAAGGAACCTATTTTGTCATCTTTTTAAATTTGCCTAAAACTCAAGGGTCATTGTGGGTTTTGAAGTAAATGGTGTCCATTCATTCCTCTTCTAATAAGAAATCTCATATGAATCTATCGAAACTTGGAAATATGACAATTTGAGTATGTAAAATCCAACCATCATTAAAAATAGGTGGTAACTACATAAAGTTATCTTTAGTTGTTAAGAAACCTATTTTGTCATTTTTTTTAATTTGCTTAAACCTTAAGGGGGTCCTCATGGGTTTCGAAGTAATCGTGTCCATTTATTCTTATTCCATTTGTGGTAAGAATTCTCATCTCAATCTGTTAAAAATTGAAAATTCGACCATTTGAGTATGTAAAATCCAAATATTGTGAAAAAAAAATTGTGGTAAGTACATAAAGTTATCCTTAGTTGTTAAGGCACATATTTTTTCATCTTTTTAAATTTGCCTAAAACTCGAGAGTCATTGCAGGTTTTGAAGTAAATCATGTTCACTTATTCCTCTTCTTACCATGATAAAAATCTCATCTGAATTTATCAAAACTTGGAAATATGACAAATTGAGTATGTAAAATCCAAATATTGTGAAAAAAACTGTGGTAAGTATGTAAAGTTATGCTTAGTTGTTAAGAAACCTATTTTGTCATTTTTCTATATTTTGCTTAAAACTTGAGTCTCATTGCTAGTTTCGAAATAAATCATGTCCATTTATTCCCCTTTCTTTTATGATAAGAAATCTCATCGTAATCTATCTGAAAATTGGAAATAGTGACTATTTGAGTATGTAAAATCTAAATATTGTGAAAAAAAGTGTGGCAAGTATGTAAGGTTATCCTTAGCTGTTGAGGAACCCATTTTGTCATTTTTTTTTTAAATTTGCTAAAATCTTGAGGGTCATTACAAGTTTTGAAGTAAATTGTGTCCCTTTATTTATCTTACTTTTCTGATAGAAAATCTCATCTCAATCTATCAAAAATTGGAGATACGACTATTCGAGTATGTACAATTCAAATATTGTGAAAAATAAGCAGTAAGTAAGTAAAGTTATCCTTTGTTGTTATGAAACCTATACTTGTAATTTTTTAAACACTTTAAAATCGAGGGTTATCTCAAGTTGCGAAGAAAATCATGTACGTTTTTATTAAATTCCTATATCAAAAACATGAAATTCTTGTTGACCTTATATAAAAGATGACAAGTAATCCAACATGACTACGACAATCTAAGTTACCTATTAAATTACAGTAAATGAACATGCCAATAATAGAAAAGGATAAAGAAATAATATTGCAACTATAATGATAATCATCGAGACATTGAACAATCAAATGCGTGGACGATGATGGTCTAACATGAACCATGTGGAGTTGTCTATATTTGGAACGGGGTCGCAACCCTAGCCTATTCAGGCAATAATTGTAGGACTTTCGCCACTGTTCGTCGGATCCTTGCCACATGATGATCCTTCCGTCCAATAACGAGTGGCACCACTGGTTATTTATTGCCCATTTTATTTTGATACATCTTTTTTTATTTAAAAAAAAAAAACTCCCATTATCATCTAAAAATATAGTTTAAATTAAAGCAACTATAGGAAAAAGTAATATACAAATATGCCATCGACATCTCTATATTTTTTGAAGCTTTTCTGGCTCTTCACATGCCAAATCACAATCTAAGTGCACGGTCCAAAGATACGAGGCAGTATGGCTCACGGAGAAACGGGCTGAGAACCGCCCTGAGGTGAGAGACCCGCGCTATCCTCATATTCCCTCTCTGTCAGAAATACAAAAATAGACGGGGAATTAGGAGGTTTCACGGCGATAAAAGTAAACACCACGTCAGGACTTCAATTCGGGCTACTATTGGGTAAGCAAGTATAGTAGCCTCCCGCGTTTTTAAAGCTTTTCTGGCTCTTCACACCAAATCACAATCTAAGTGCAAGGTCCAAAGATACGAGGCACTCAAAAGTCACTTAAATTAAATTCTTTTTAAAATGTGCCCGCGAAATATCCTTGAATAATTAAATGTGGTGCCTAGAACATCAATCGGCATAAAACTAACCACTATTTTTAAATTTAAAAAAAAAAAACTCACTGCCTAAAAAGGAGATTCATTTATGAAACACGTGCAGTGCACGTTGGTTCTAGTATAATACAAAGCAAAAACACTGGGTTCGGAATCCAATGGAGTCACTATAATTGGTTCAAGCCAGTCTCTATATTTCTCGAAATTAGGGATGACCATGGATCCAAGATAGAAATGAGAATTTGACCAAACCGATCTTATGATGGGTCCAGTTCTTGACACCAGACTCTTTGGTTCGGTTCCCTGTCCCAAATTTTTTTGGAACAAGTATCATGATGTTTGGTTTATGGATAGGAACTAAATCGAATTGGATCAAGAATCGTAGAACAAGATTGGAAACTGGAGAATCAAACTAAGAAGTAGAGAATGAGACCGAATAGAGATAACCCTAAAACTAGTAGTATCTATGGATCTTTTCACCAATTTTGTACTATTAATATCAAACTTTCAAAATTGGGAACATCATTTCATTACTAATGTTCTTCAATATGTACTTCCATTACTATGTTTAGTTTTAAACTTGCTATAATGTAGGTGTAAGATATGCACCCAATGGGACCCACCAACAACATATCTATATCTATATATTCATTCAATACACTATGGTTATGTTTAGAAACCTAAATTCGAGTCTAGATAGAATAACAAATTATCATACCTAATGTTTGATGATGTTCTTCGGATCAAATAATCCAGATAAATCCGGATAAAATGTTGGATAAGAAAAACGGCTTTTAGATTGTGGGATATATCCAAATTGGTTATAAAATTTAAAAAATAATTAAAAAATTATATATTATATTTTAACAGAATAATAAAGTGACACATCGAATATTACTACGCCAACACTGCCCACCAAGGACCACCACCATATTACTGATCATCGTCACTTTCAACCACCACATGATCGTTGTCTCCTCTGACCACGCTGATTATCCCCGCCGGCCGGCAATCGTGTTCCGACGAGTGAGGGCAAAAAGGGGCCTAAAGACGATCGTCGTGCCAAGTTTTCATAAATCATCTTTTTCAGCCCAATCATATACACCCTCCACATTGACCCAAACTTTCACGCACGATCGCGATCAGGCTCTTCACCCGTTGGTCGATGAAGAATGGCCGACACACTATCAACTTCTTAGTGACCATGCTCTCGAGCATGGAGTTTCAACATAAAAAAACGTTGCAACGGCACCGTGGTGCAGGACCTCCCATTGCGGGCCCATCCCACGACGCACACCTTCTCTACTATCGCCTCTCTTAGCCATTTTCTTGGACAATGCAGTCCAACCGTACGATCAACATGAAGTGCCTCCTGCTGTTCACACAAGGCAATCCCAAAATTACATGATCTTGTGTTGATTAAGAGATTTCATAGTAACACTTCTACTGCGAGAATATAAATTCTTCTTCTTCTTCTTCTTCTTAATAAAATAAAGCATTTGGTAACTATACAAAATTTATATTATTGGAATAAAAAAAGAATAGAAATGTGTTTGATATGATTTATAAATTTTTGTATTTATTTGTTTTTTCTTCTTACTTATGAACTGCCGATTGCCGCCCGCCGCAACACGCTTGCCGACCGTCGCCACCAACCGCCACAGGCCAGCCGCCTGAAGCGGATGAGCGGCCACGAGAGGTGACAGCGGCCGGCAGGCTATAGGCAGCAATCAACAGCGAACGGACGATGGTCGACGGCAGCAACAAGCTGCCGGCAGTCAAGGGGTGACGACGGCGGTCAGTGGCGATCGTCGGCTAGTCAGGGTGACCAGTGGGCTGTGGGCAACGGTCGTGCGACGACGATAGTCGGTGATCAAGCGGCAGCAATGACAGTCGCCAGCGGTCAAGCAACGGTGGTGGTAGTCAACCGACGGTGGCCACAAAGGGCCAGAGGTGGCTGACGATTGGCAGGCAGCCAATGGTCGCAGCAACAAGCAAGAAGAACAAAAGAAAAAATTGACTCATTTCTAGAAATTGTTCATGGAAACAAAAAGTTACTTCGTTTTTGTTTATTATTTTTGTTCCAAATATATTCCCCGACTACTTTTCTATTCCAGGAAATAGAAAAATAAGTTGGCGTTACCAAACGGATTTTTATTCTTTCTTTTTTTCCAAGAAACAAAAGAATAAAATTAGAAGAAATATAAACGTCACCATGCAGGCCCTTATTAATGGAAACTCTATTTATTTGAAGGGAACTTTTGTTGTTACTTGACAAAAACTGAAGCAAAAACAAGGAATAACAAAATGAAATTTAAAAGAAGAAGAAGAAGAAGAAATTAGCATGTTATTGGGTAGACCCTAGAACTACAGGTTTGGGTCCAAGATCGGTTTCATGTTTAGAAATTAGGAACCGGTCTCAACACAATAGGTTCCAGGTGAAATTTGCACTTGCCCTAAAACCGTTCACCCTACTCAAAACTGATGTTCAATTTGGTTCGACTATCAAACCAAAATGAGCTGCAATGCTTTATAGAGATCCTTATCTAAGAGTTGCATAACGAGACTAGGAACTAGGGAATTGAACTAATAATAGAGAACCAGATCAAACTAAGATAACCCCAAAATGAGTAGTATCTATGGATTTTGTTTATTGATTTTATATTACCGATATCAAACTTTCGAAATTGGAAACATCATCTTTACTAATGGCATTCGATATGTTCTTCCATCATTATGATTGTTTTTAAACTTGCTCTCATATAGGTGGAAGATATATACCCATTAGAATCGACCAACAACATACCTATATATTGATTGTAATGGAAACCCAATATACTATGTCTTTGGAAACCTCAAATTAACTACTCACTACTATTCTACACCTGTTCCTAGATTACTTTAGAATCAGCCTCTTTTATTTACTCTACATGAAAACATTATATAATTTCTCTTGTTAGGTCTGATAGATTACTTATAAATGGTTCTATTTGAGATGGATAGTTTTGTTCATGAAACTCTATTCATAAGAAGGAATTTGCGTTGCTGCTTTACTAGAAATCAAGCAAAAACAAGGCATGAACAGAATGAAATTTTAAAAAAATAAAGAAAAAATAACGGGTTCCCGAATAAACCTTGGAAACCGAACCTGCATTTCCAAAATCGATTTCAATGTACACCCAAGTTCAGAAATTAGGAACCGGTCTCGACACGACGGCTTCTAGGTGGAATCTGCACCTATTACCCCTACTCACGATCAGTGTACGCTTCACGGAGACCGTTATCCGCGTACGGGGATAGCGTATCCCGCTGCCCAAACGGGCCCCTAACAGCTCTTCCTCCAAGTAAACCGTCGGAAGTGACCTTTCATTTACAAATTCCTCTCTCTCTCTCTCTCTCAATCATTCCTCTGCTACGTTTCCCTTCACTTTCTCAGAGCTCTCCAAGAAATTTTTTTAGGGTTTTCAATCCCATCTCCCGCCGACGTCGAGGATCGCTTTTCCGAGGTAAAGTTCGCTTTTTGGCTCCGTATACCCATGTGGGTCTGCGCGGGCAGGCTTCGTGCCGGGGAGGATCGAAAATGGCGTCCACCGAATCGATGGCGATCGCCCCCAGTTGCTGATTTCCTGCTTTCTTGTGATTTTCTTGATATGGGTTTCTCGTTCTTGGTCGTTGCTTCTTACCCCACAAAAGGGTGGATTATGTTGGCTCCTTCCGCTTTCGTTTGTTTTGACTTCCTGTTGGATCGGCGATCGCAGTTCTTGATCGTGTAGAATTTTGCGAATTTGATGCGCGGATTAGAATGGGGGCGCTTGGTTGATTGCTTTCGAGCTGATAATCGAGCGTGAAGTGGTCGAAAGACGGATCGAAAATCGAAATGTATCGGCGTGATTGGGATGTGATCGTCTTGTGATTTGATTTCTGCCGTGTGTCGTGTGGGGCGAGGGCTGCCTGTACTCTCTGCTGCTAGTATCAATTTCTAAAATCTATGGATTTTTTGTTTAAAGTAAGAAATGGCTGGATCTCAATGTTCTTTTTTCCTTTCCTTTTCTTTTTTTTATTCTCTCTTTCTTCTTTCGATTTGGTTTTTCAATCTTTCAGATAAAAGACTTTTGGCCTATGGTTTGTAGAAGTATAGAGAACTATTACTGGAGGTTGCGGTAAGCTCTTAGTTCGTCCATTAGTGATTTGAAGTTATATGTATTGATATAATAGTTCGCTTGAGAGTGGACATCGAACATATCTTGATTATCAGCCACAAAATTCTTGGATTTCATGAAACGACTTGTTTTCGTTGAGTCTTTAGTTAGTATTGGGTCTGATGAGTCATAAACCCTGTTTAGGACTAAATGGCGGAGAAGAGAATGTCTTCGATGATATTTTATTGGGTAGGTCGATTTTTACACAATTTTTTAGCTAAAACACGCATTTGTATTGGGTCTCTCTCTCTCTCTCTCTAGCTCTTCGACTCCACTTCTTATTTGTCTTCACGTTATTACATCCAAACTCCCAAAAAAAAAAAAAAAAAAAAAGAGAGTGAGACTTATAAAAGGAAAACCTTTTGGCTCTCAACGACATCGTCTTATTCAATTTTGAATCAATTCATTTCTGCTAACTCTTCTGTGATTTCCAAATCTCTTAAGGTGTTGCTTGAAATTTACATTTTCTCAAGTTTCCAAAAGAATTTATCAGCGTGCTTCCAGTGTCCTTTTGAATCACACTAGTGGTTGAAAGTAAGTAGTTTCTATTCGTGAATTCAAGTTGTCATTCACTATTGATGAAATATTCAGATGAGAAGATTCGAGCAAAATCATATTTCAGAGAAGAAAAATCCTTTCATTCTAATGGGTCTCAATCTCAATGGGATTCTTGTTGGTGTAATATCGTGGGCTTGTTGTAAGAAGACCGCTCTTTGGATTAAGATTTATAGTATTTTTTTTTTTTTTTTTTTTTGTAACTCGGGAACCGCCGTACAACCGGTAGCCGGTGACGTAAACCCAGGGGGCACTAGCGCGGGAACCCACGTCCCACGGCACCCCACTTAAGTCGCGCAACGTGACGAGGAGGGGAATTGAACCCTGGCCGTCGTGTTGGCCAACGTGCGCCCTAACCAACTCGCCCACCACGGGGTGGGTAGATTTATAGTATTTTTATTAAGGCTTAAGCTCGAGTTACAACTTCTTCAGAGTCAAACTATATTTCCCTCGTAAAGAAAAAATTTGAATTTATGGTTCACTTGATGGACCTTTATGTACTCATTGTTAGATATGGGGCAATGGGCATCACTTAGTTACTTTTTCCATGGTAGGAAATCATAAAATCTAGTTCTGGTCTTTCCCTTTTAGTCCTTTTTGTTTTTGTCTTTATTTAGTCTTTATATTGTTAAGATTGGAAGGAACAACAAAATCAAATCATGATATGAGTTCATAGCTAAAGAAACTTTTTGTCCTCTTCGGCAAAGGAATAAATGTTCTGTCTGTGCTTAGTGTGTGAAAGGATACAGTAGGAAAACTTTTAAGGTAAACTGTGATAGGAAATTGACGACCTATAGATCATAAATTGCCTAAAATTGGTGTTATTCATGTGAATAAATGCTTAACATAATCTAGAGTTTGGAGGGTAGTTAGGTCAGTTAATTGAAAAGGGCGTGTTTTAAGCCCAAAAAGGGCGGGGACCATGAGACGACAGTGATTGAAGATCCATATGACAGTTTTGCTCCTATTATTTTCTGGCTACGTTTATTTTCTCTTTTCACTTTTGTGCTCTCTTGGCCTCCTTAAGAGTATAACTTCTTGGTGCACCATTTTTTCTACCACTGTGCTACTAATGAACTGAGCAAAGGAGGAGAGAGTGACCATCCATTATTTTGCTTCTGTACCACTGCTCTCTATATTGATTCGTAGTCAATTTCATTTTCATCTCATTTGTTTGAGTGAGTGGCCTGCTACTTCAGATTTTTTGTGAGGGGTTTAATTTCAAGTACTTTGTCCTTTACCACACAGCAAATTAAGATAATGAAGTCAGGATCTTCCTCTTTAAATCCACATGCGGCATCTTACGTACCACTTTCTAAGAGAGTAGCAGATCATAAAGGCGGTGCTTTTGAAGGAACATTTGGAGACTGTAAGTCCTCCAATGTGACGGCCTTCTCTGAACCTCTTGTGCAATTTGATCAAGGTCAGGACCGAGGGAGAGCAGCTATTCACCCAAATTTCCATGAGACTTCAAATTTTCCGGCTGTAGAGTATTTCTCTTCAAAGAGCCACTCTGCACATGGTTCGACGTCAAGGCAACCAATTAATTTTCCAGACAAACAGGTGCCTGATGAGGAACTGGAAATGGACGTAGAGTATCTTCAGATGCAATTTCCTGGATTATCTGATCAATCCATCGCTGGCGTCTACCTGGCAAATAAGGGAGATCTGGATGCAACTATTGACATGTTGAGCCAGCTTGAGGTGACTTTTGTCAGCTCTTTTTAGTGTACTTATGATGACAGATTCCAATTGCTTGCTGAAGTTGAACTTGATTGTATAAGTATGCTATGCAATTTTTGTGAGGAATAGGGGTGGCGTGTTTGGCCTGTCAGCTACCTGTTTGACTCTGAAATGAGATGAGTAAATATTATTGACAAGCATGAATGGACTATCTGAAGATGATTAATTACCACCCAATAATGGTAATTTTTATTGTTAGAATCTTTTAGTTGAATATATTTCTTTTTTGTGGCAAGAGATTTCTTTTATGTGTAAATCTCTATTTAACCTTCTCTATATTACAATTCCATCTGGATTAACAAGGAAAATACTTTTGTCCATAAGGTGCCGTATCATTCTGATAACAGGTGAAAGATATGCCTTTCTGACAATTGTTCTAAATAAGATGATGTCAACTAGTTGTAAATAGTATATTGATATCGCACGTCTACTTGATCTCTTCAAATGTTGCATCTTTGTGTGGATCTCATCAAAATTTGGATTTCTAAATGTTGTTCATAATCTTAAGAGCTGGATCATTTCTTTATGCAGTTCAACCTGGATGACTTTCCTGAAAATCTACCAGAAACTCTTGACATTGGTGATGTTGCAGTACCGACTTCTGTTGCAGAGTCTGGATATGTGAAATTGAAGAGTGTGAAGGGTGAGGCAACTGCTTCGTCATCTGGCTGATCAGACCCAGCCAACCACTCTACATGGTTGAGTTGGAAAAAGTAGCTGCGCTTCTCCCCTTCTAAACATTTGTTGATCTAGAAGGGGGTTCAACCTTAAAACAGGGTAAGGTGCAGCATTGTATAGCTGTCGATGGTATGTTCATATGCAATGTTCTCCGTGCTCACCGCTTTTGTTTGTTTTGAGTTTCAAGAGCCATTGTCGCTCAAATCTGCAAAATCTTTTAGTGCTTTAGAAAAGGATTGGTTTTTGCAAGATGATTATGAGTTTGTTGATCAGATTCTGAAAGCAACGTGTCAGTCGTCTGGCAAGAGCTGCTGAATTTCGTATATGATGTCCCTGGCATGCCGAGGAGATGAGATCAGCGTGCTGGCGAATTTTCAGAGAGGAAATGTTTGAATTTCTGGTCCCAATGTAGTCCATGATTGTCCCATTGTGCCTTTTCTTGATGCCATTGAAACAGAATGTATTGTGTGCTGTTTCCACTGAGATTCAGTATTCCTACTACTATATAACTAAACTCAGCCAAAAAGGAGAAGAGAGAGAAGCCGTCTGCTGAAAAAGTTGGTTTTGGTTGCCGCCCGTGGCCTGACTAGATACCCTCAACCATGTAAGTGGAAACTCCTGTTCAACACTGCCACAGAGAGAGAGAGAGAGAGAGAGAGCAAAATGAGTATCATGGTACAGAATTTCTACTGTAGGAAGTGGGTGTGGACACCAAGAGTTGTCATAAAGTAGGGCAGCGCTGCTTGTGGATCGTTGTCCTGAGAGGAAAGAACAAATGGGCCTCAAATGATTCTTGAAATGATTTTCCATTGAATAAGTACGATCGACATGTTAGGGCTTACTACTAATATGTATTATATGGAGGAGAAACGATGGCTTCGTGCTGAGAAGTTATTGCGTGTCCATAAATCATGTTGACAGATATAACATCAATTATTAGTTGTGTGGGTCCTAATGTGGTGCTCACATGGTCAATGATTGAAATGAATTTGGTCAATATAATTTATAAATCATACATCAGTGGCTTCCAGATATTTCACTCTCTCTCTCTCTCTCCCCAAGAAATAATGCAGTCCTTGCCCGACAACAAATTTTGTCTAAACAATCTCCAATCAAATGATGAATACAAATTTTTTATTTATTTTTATAAACTATACAAATAATTAGAAAAATGTTTTCAAATCATTTATTTTTTGTGAAATAAATAGAGCATTAGTTGGTTTTGAGCCAACTGAATTTGGCCATTGAATTTTTGCTTCTTCCTTTTTTGCAAGTCCCGATCTAAGGAGGTCATTGTGCAAGGGCGACAGGTGTATTGTGCAAGGTGACATGCTCATGGGACTAGCAAAGCATGAAAGGCTTTCTAATGTGGACGCAAGAGAGTTTTTCATGTAACAATTATACTAGTGATGTATTGGTATGGTATCACACACTCAAATAAGAAAATCTTGTTTTTAGTGTATGTTCAAAAGTCACAAATAATAATACCACTATGTATAACCATATCGACATGACATATGATGTTAGCATTTCATTTTGCAGGATACCTACAAGTTCTAGTTCACCGAACAATGTTAAGTAGTCGATGACATTGAATGTATGTCAGTTTTTAAATTTCTCATGGTTCTATCAGGAGTCAAGGACAAATATTTGTAGAGCAAGAAACCAAATCATCTTTTGCAGTCTGGGCCACTTTCATTTCTTTCGAAACAAATTGAAACCGCAAAAACTAAACCGTTCTTTTTATAGTTTTGAAATTACCTTTTGTCATTTCTATTTCAAGTAGCCTTTTCTTTTGAATCTGATATGGTTTAGAGGCTCGTATAACCAATCTCTAGTGCTTGAAAATATAAAATTAGTTTAGTCTATTAGAATATTTCGCGCAAAATAAAAAAATAATGTATCCAATGCTTAATGAAGAAATGATACATGGATACATTGATGCGATTTGACTTACAGTTAAATCTAATCAATGGACAGTTGGGGCCTCGAACTGAATCTAGAAATTCTTGCTCGAATCTGGCCATGATCAAGAAAAATATGAAATATACATAGTCATTGTTCCTAATTGGCTAACACCCACATTATTCCCACATATATTTTTTAACCCTTGGCTCTAACAAGTTGTGTTTGGCTTCTGCAATTGTTTTCTTTTGGGTCAAGAATTTTCTGCCATTATAATCATAAACATGCAAACGACTTCAATTAAGAACTTTAGAGGCCGTTCTCCATAAACTTTTCAGCCGGCGAGACAATCATGAGAATTTTTTTCTTTTTTTAATATTCCAATGCCACTCCCTAGTTTTTTCCGAAGAAATTGACCAGAGGACAAGAAAAATAAAGAACATTCGTCGTCAATAGACCTGTTAAAATGGGTTGGTATATCATTTTTTAACCCCAATATAATGAAATGAATTGTTATATGGGTTAGTTCTATTTAGTAAATGAGTTTAAACATAATATAAACATTAAATGGTTCATAAAGGGCTTATAACTTATTTAGATTCCAATCCATGTTAATGACTCTCTCTCCATTCTCTTTCTCACCCTCACTTGATCTCGCACTCGCTCACTTCATACTCTCACCTCAATTTGAGAGTTTTCCAACATTTGATTGAATATATAAGTGTTTTAGTAATGTAGATCATGTCGGAAGTATGAGTAACTAGATTTGAAAGTTGGTTAAAACGGGTTTAATAGATCTATTTGAATCAAACCATTGTTGACTGGATCAAACCAAACTTGATTCACCCATCTAAAGGTAATCATCGATGCAATACTTGTAAAATGAATTGCCAATAATATGTGAATCACTATGTATGTCATAAGATCAATCTTGATCGACATAAAAAATAAAACTCAAGGTGAATCTATTCGAAAAAATGAAAATGGTTTTCAAAAATAAAGAAGGTAAAAAAAATGTTTAGCTTTATTGTGTTTACGTGACTGCATGAGTTTGATTGCATGGATAACCTCTGTTTATCCTCTTGAAAGTTCAAAAGTTGGCTGTTCATGCTCGATGGAGAGAAAGAGAGAGAGAGATAGAGAGAGAAAGAGAGAGATGCGCCTCCACGTGGCTGCTTTTGGAGCTTCCTTGAATTTCTGATTGTTAAGAGTGTTTGATGGTCGGAGGATGCAAGTTAGAGAGAGAGAGAGAGAGTTTGGCCCAACGCCAAAGGTGGCTCTGTTTCTCATTTCGACCATTCCTAGGTACAGGAGCAGAGCGAAACAAGCCGTGCAGAGGGAGATACGATTCACGTATTCTTGGACGGTCTCCGATCGATGTTCTGCACCAGCTGACTCTTTGTAGGATCTGAAGTTTGTCACCGTTTGAGAATTTCGCGATTTTCTCTTTCTGGGTTTGGCTCAGAATCGCAGGAAAGATTAGAGAGCGGAACCAAAGATGGGGGTGGATTATTACGAGATACTGAAGGTGGACAAGAACGCGACCGACGATGATCTGAAGAAGGCGTACAGGAAATTGGCCATGAAGTGGCATCCCGACAAGAACCCCACCGACAAGAAGGAAGCCGAGGCCAAATTCAAGCAGATCTCCGAAGCCTACGAGGCAATCCTCCATTTCGATTCATTCTGTTTTCCTTTCTGTAATTTCATGTTGCCTCTTGATATCTGGGAAATGTAGCTCTTCTGGTTGGCTGAGCGGTCAAGGGTGCAGCAGGTTCCATGTTCGAATTACAGGAGTCTCGTGCTAACCTTATCAGCCATGCCCGCAGCTTGTTGAGGAGTCTTACCCGACGCATGTGAACAGGACGGTTTGTATGCCGCCATAGAAATAGTCGAGTCCGCCATAGAAAATGTAGACGACGAGAGAAGAATTAACTGCTCGTTGTTTAGGATAGGACGATTCCAATCTGTCATGCTGTATTTGTCCTTCGAATGCGTCCGTGTCGTTGCATGCGTGGTGTTGCATAAAAATCTGTCAAAATGAAGCATCTGCTACTGCTGGTTTATGGCGACATTGAATGTGCTTTCACCCTTTTGATGCAGGTTTTGAACGATCCTCAGAAAGGATGATCTACGATCAACACGGCGAGGAAGGCTTGAAGGACATGCCCCCTCCAGGCAGCAGCGGCAACTCGAGCGGTTTCAACCCCAGAAACGCGGAAGACATATTCGCGGAGTTCTTCGGGAGTAGCCCTTTCGAATTCTCGTCGCCGGGACCCGGGAGGTCGATGAGGTTCCAATCCGATGGGGGCGGAGGAATGTTCGGGGGATTCGCCGGAGGCGAGAACATCTTCCGATCGTATAGCGAGGGGGGCAGCCCCGTGCCCCGTAAGCCGCCACCGATCGAGAGCAAACTGCCTTGCTGTCTCGCGGAGCTGTACTCGGGATCGACGAGGAAAATGAAGATATCAAGAACAGTGATGGATGCCAACGGGTATGCACACCTATATTATCCTTGTGTAAGCTTCCATTTTGGTCATGCAAACTCACAACTTTGTTACTCTCTAGAACATGATCATATCTGTTGATGTGGAAATCTGTCAAATGTTCATCGGATTCAGAATGCCATGAGCTATTTGGTCATCCTAAGTTATGCTATGCCAATGACAAGATCAGCTCATGCTGCATTTTTCGCTTCTTTCGCTAATCATAATATCTGATGCCGCAGCCGACAAACCACGGAGACGGAGATACTGACGATCGAGGTGAAGCCCGGATGGAAGAAAGGAACGAAGATCACTTTCCCCGACAAAGGGAACGAGCAGCCGAACCAACTCCCCGCCGACCTCGTGTTCGTGATAGACGAGAAGGCTCACGACGTTTTCAAAAGAGACGGCAACGACCTCATCGTGAACCACGGGGTGACGCTGGCGGAGGCGATCGGCGGCACGACGGTGAACCTCACCACGCTGGACGGCCGGGAGCTGTCGATCCCGGTGACGGACATCGTGAGCCCCGGGTACGAGCTGGCGGTCGCGAGGGAAGGTATGCCCATAGTGAAGGAGCCCGGGAACAGGGGAGATCTGAGGATCAAGTTCGAGGTGAAGTTCCCGAACCAATTGACGGAGGAGCAGCGGGCGGGACTCAAGCGCGCTCTAGGGGGTTGAGACGAACGTTAGTACGTACAAATTATACACATACACGCAGCTACAAAGAGGGAAGCACGAACTCGCTCCGGCGATCGGGATCTCGACTGGACGGAACACTGATCAGAGATGTTTCAACATGAGAACATCCAATGTGATCCGTTCCCTAGTTTTTTCTTTTCAATCTCCCCCCAGCTCCCCTTGTGAGGGTAGAGATGTCACTTGTAATTTGATCAGAGTTGAACAGTGATGGTGTGCCTTTTTTTTTTCGACGTTTCATAGTCTAGAAATCAGTTCGGGCGGACGCATACACGCACGTCCTAAAGAACTACCACTCTCTCGGAAACTGCATTATTCAACATGACCAGAAGAAAGCATGAACATATCGGATCGAATGAGTCACACCCACTTCCTAAGAATCACATCCCTCGTAGGAAGCGTAAACAGATCTGTACTTCGTGATGATCATGCAAACTCAATTCTTGAAAAGACTGGAAAGAAGAAACCGGGAGAAAAATCTACTCCAGTTTTCCGGTTTCTTTTTCAATGAAAAGAACAGAGAATGAATCTTTTTGATCTTGTGGAGAAAATGAAATGAATTCATCACAGGTTCAGGAAAAACAAGTTGACGTCGAAACCGATGCAGTGCTGTATCTGTCCCACCAGCTTTGCACGATCGTTCAGCAATTTTTCTGCCTAGTCATCTTGCGACACAACGCAAAAAGAATGAAATAAAGGACGAGTACGAAAGTAGAATTAATCCAAAAGCGAAGCTTCCAACCCAAAGAATAAAGCCAAGCTCCAAAAGGTGACAATAATCTGAGAATACCGATCTTACAGTACTGCCCAAATCTCCAAAAAGAAAGCCTAAAGAGTAATTACAGAGAAATTTACATCCAACCAAAAGAAAGATCAAAACCCTCTATCCCTACGAGTGTCTTGCCGCCAGCCAGGCGGCCTAGCTTGGGGCGCGACGTAGACTTGGCCCCCATGTACGCCTGATGCTGACCGCTGTTGCGCGTTCCTAACTAATGGTTCTCGCGATAAATAGGGGCTGGAGTTTTGTGATTGCTGGGCAGATGCAACACGCACGTCCGCCCTACCCCGCGATGGCTGTTGTATGTTATACAAGCCCTGTGGATTCCACTCTGGAATGTCGTCCTCGTCATCATTCCACGGCTGAACCGGAACACCATAGTTTTCTGAAGGAGCACCCACTCCTGTTTGTCCATACTTATGTATGAGTTCCCTTATGTGCGATACTGGTGCTGCTCGGGAATGCCCATAAGAGGGAGCCAGTCCCGAACCGGCAGACAGGTTCTGGGTCGGGTTCAATCCCATCGACCTCGACCCACCAGAAAAATTAAACTCCGGCAGGTCATCTTCGTCCCGGGCGGCTCTCGCCGCACCCGGGCCGAACCCAGGGGGAACATCGTCATCGTCATCCCCATCAACAATAGGTTGCGGTTGCATGCTACTAGGATGGGCGAGAAGCCCGTGATGCAAGTTCGAATTAAAGTTTACATCCTTTTCTTGATGCCTCCTAGAGGACAAATGCTGCTTTTTCGAGGTAAATTTAGTGGTGTGGGATGGTATTGCGGAAGTTAAATGACTTCTTCTCCATACAACAACACCAATAAGGCCGTTTTCTACATCGCTAAGCACGTTAAGCTGGTCTTCCGGTAGGATCTTGCTGAGCATTTCACGGATTCTGGCATGGGGTGGACAAAGGTAGAGTTCCACTCCTTGGGAAGGCTCAGCAAAACCCACTCTCTCATCTAAGACATACGAATCCGCAACCTGGAGAGAGACCTAATACATTAGAAGAGGACGTGAATATGACGCACAGCAAGAGTAAATTGATGAAGTATTGTTACCTCGCCAAGGCTTGCACGGTCACTCTCAGATGATTCCTCCTTACAAACAAAATGCACCACCTGCAAAAGTTGAACCAACGAATGGGTCATTAGTTTTAATTGACGCCCCTTAATTTCTTTGGATAGTGAACCGTTGTGTATCTGGGAACGTGACTTGATCAAAATTATTCCCGTCCTCCTGGCGAAAAGTTTCCTCAAGTAATCTGGGAACGCAGTTTCCAACTTTTACTTTGCCATTTGCAGTCTGATTTATGAATTTAGGTAATATTTGTAAGTGATTAACACAAGTTCCACCTGGTTCTCCACAGTTTTCCAGTACATCCTAGTTGAAATGAAAATTTCATTCCCATTTTAACTCTCTACGGAAATATATATTATCAAGCTAAAGAGCTTCTCAAAAGTTGACAAGAGCAACACCAGAAACCTTGAAATGCTAAATTCCAGTGAATCAGGTGAGATAGGCATGCACAGTGAAAAAGGAAAATCCTTGAAGCTCGAATGGGTTTAACTCACTCAGTATCTCTTAGTTCTCTAACCATACACGCGTCACAGAGAACTGATATCGTGGTACTATATTGAAGAAGATTGAGAAATAAATTAATAGATGTATTAGCAGTATTTCCCCTTCCAAATAATTGCTGTCCGACAAAAATTCTAAGTACATAAAGTTTTCAATGGAAAAGAAAAGATCTCGAGATACCATGATTGCACGACTACGGGACATGCGTAGATCTTGAAGGAACTTCTCAAATGCATCAAGTCTGACCCTCCCCTTGATTTCTAGAGAGCTGCTCCAATCCTTCGACGGCGTCTTCTCACCGCTGGTAGAAAAACCAATATGCAAAAGGACATCATAGACAGAAAGACATCACTATGATACCCAGAACACAGCATCATATAAATATGCAATCAGTGCCTTCGAAATGATAATGTTTCTTCATTAAATATGGTTAAGGCATGCCTTAGGAGCACTCATTAACAAGATCGATTTACATATGTATGCACCTCATAACATGGCAAGAGGAGAGACTAAAAGAACAAGTCATAAAATGCCAGCTTACAAACAAATGCAATATAACTTCACAATCTAAGTTAAAAGTCTAACTCATAAAGCAACCTAATCAATAGATCTTGTACAAAGCAGTCTTCTGAGCTCACAGATATGGACATATCACAACTGAGGATATCCTTATTAACAACAAGGCAGAATGCCTAGTTCCAAGATGAAGTTAGAAAACCTAATTGCAAGTGCAGGACCACACTAGCAACCAACACGAGGCTCAGGACGACCTCTTTTTACTAGGTATGGCAAATCTTCTATCAAAGATACTGGTCAGCATCTCCAAAAAAATTTTAGGTACTTTTCACTTTCCGTTTTGAAATTTTTTAAAAAAAAAAAAAAAAAAAAAACCATTCTTTTAAATATTATGAAAAAAGATCTAAATGACTTTACAAATCAATATTTATATGTAGGAAAAGCTTTCAGATGTTATCTATGAACTAAAAGTCAAATTCAAAAGCTACAAGTAAATGGAAAGGTAAAAAATCAACAAGTAAAACTCCCTTCAACCAGACCTTACACTTGAAAAGAAAAGGAGAACCAAAACCACGAAATTTATTACCTCTTAAAGATGCCAATTACTGAGATAATGGACGTTATTAGTTGAAGGGAGCCTTCCCAAATTAGCTCACCCTTCGATGCTACTGTAGGATCTTTGCTATCATATTTTCCATGGTGGTCACTAGATCTAATGTCAACGTTAGCCAGGGACAATGTTTCATCAACTTTGCTAGACTCCTCTTCAGTCATATTAGTGGTGTTATTTGGACTTCTCCCAGGAGATTTAGCCTTCAAATCCTTTTCAGAGGCAGGCTGGGATATTTCAATGGACTTCTTTTCATTCATATCAGCTGAGTCATTCAGACTTCCCTCAGGGGATCTAATCTTCAAAACCTTTTCAGAAGCAGGCTCAGACTTTCCAGCATCTGCCTGTAAATCTTTAAACGGAGGCTCTGATTCCAGGCATTCCATAAATTCATCTAGGGACACAATTGGAGGGAGATCCTCCGTCACATTTTCTTCCATAATATCTACATCCGATGCATTGTCTTCAGTGGGAATTGTAAGAGTGTATCCAGCACCCTGGACTGCTAAATCACTCTTTCTACCTCCAGCCTTCATGTTCTCATCCTTTTCTCCAGGTTCATTCACAGGGGATTCCTGATCATCAGCTTTTTTTGGATCAAGATGACCAGAAGTTACCGCACTTGAAACCTCCACTGAGACATCATCCTGCTCCACTTCCACTTGAAACTCCCCCTTATGCGTTTTCCTCACCAGACGCTTGATATCAACCTCAGCATCCGGTAAAACTACCATTTGAGCAAGTTCTTCAGCCTTTGCCATTCGCCACTCGGAAAGCTCCTTTGAAGCAAGTTCTTCGGCAGTCATAGAGCAAAGTCTTTCTGGAGGAATTTCTTCAGAAACAACTCTTTCTCTCAGTTCAGGGTTACTGCGATCCTTCAAATTGAACAACAAAGACCTACCCTTCTCTTTATATTTCTTATTAACACCCCCAAATAATTTAAAGAGCTCAGCTTCAATCCTGGATGCCAAAACTTCCGGGGATTGGAATGCCATTGCACTTCGTCCATTCAATTCATCATGCACTTTCTCTTTCATTTCGCCGTCTTGATTACCCCTTCTTTCCGCTGGATTTTGGTCTGAATCCATTACCCAAGATAGTCCATTCCCTTGCAAAAGCTCATCTTTCACAAAGAAGTTGTCACCAAAAGGAAGATCCTCTGGAACCAGAACACTACCATGTTGCAAGTCCTGGACATTAGATATTGAGGACATGTTGGAATCACCGCTACGTTCGGTAGCAAAAGCCTCCTGCGACACAATAGAGCTATTGCGGACATGATGGATACCAAATCCATCACAAGAAGTGACTTTCCCCTCCTGAACTTCATGTACATTATCAACAGCATCACCGGGATTGGGAGCAGGCTGGGCATCCACTCTCGAACTTTGTGCACTTAAATCCCTGTTTTTGGAATCTTTTCCAATTGGAGATCTACCTTCCTCATGATTGACCAAAGCTAATGCTGCAGCTAGTGATTCCCTCATCTTGGATCTCACTGACCCAGATGAATCAAATTGAACCTTTGGAGATGGCTGCACATTAGACATCTGATTCTTTGGAACTGATAGACGCTGTGGCGCAGATCTTGGGGAAATGGATTCCACTGGTCCCAGCTTCCTGTTTGGAGCCGGCGACTGTTTTACTCCTGGTGTCGATATGGACTGGCCAGGCATACTTTTTCTATTTGGTGCTGATGGTTGCAACCACGGCCTATGCTCCACTTGGGCTGCTCGCTTATTAGGCACCATAGCTGATCGAGGTGAAGGGCTGCTGGGCATGGGACCCATCGAAGCCTTCCTCTTATTCATCATCGGAAGCTGCTGCACTGCCTGATTATTGAACATGTTACCCATATCTTCTATTGGCATTGAAGTTCTTTGTGGCACCAAAAAATTTTCCCTCCCCCCTAAATATCCAGCATTATTCTCGAACAGTGACATAGTGCCAGCGTTTCTGCTTTGTTGTCTTAACAGTGAAGGCTGTGAGGCAGATTCATCAGGACCAATTCCAGGGAAACCCATTTGGACATCTTGCATGGATGATTCCACTCTATTTGGAATGGCTTCCAATGGAACCATTTGTGTACTTGGTATTGATAGAGGCTGTGATACCAGGTTGTTCGACATGCTACACAGAAAGCAAATAGAGAGAAACACCACCTAGTCAATGAACAGATTCCTTGGATGGGTTACAATCAGGTCACATCCATCAAGAGTCCAGCACTACATTCAAAACAAAAAAATCAAATTAAGCATTTCCAAAGAAACTTGAGAAGATGTATGTGATGCAAAATACATGAACTACCTAAATAGTTAGAAGCAAAGGCAATTGGATTAGTCCATTCATTGACACAAACAATTTCACAAAGAATATGAAACGGATAGGACTATTACTCTAGCAGAATGAAAATTCCTAAAAGTATAGGACGTAAAGTTCTAAATACAACAAGTCAAGGATTTTAGGACACAAAACTGGATCTGATGCGAGAATTCTACATGTGGTAACCGAGACTTTTCCCAAATCTTACATCACAATGAAGTACCACAGATTTCTCTAATACTTAACACTTGTGTCTTAACCCTTTTAACTCTGCCCAATCCCCAACAATCAAATATATAAAAACGAAACGCAATGGCAAGTCGCAGTTTCCCTGCTGGATCATTTGCAGAGCATCAGTATACACGTCAAAGCCATCTCATACTAATCTATCTAATCTTCTCTTTTAGCACTCCAACTTTTTCTCAAACGCATCCATCCTTAATTTTGTCAAATCAACCATTAACATTATCATGTATCCAACACTCGCCCATTGATACCTTACCAAATGAAGTAAACCAACTGAAAATACGACAAGACTATCGCAACCAAAACGGCTTGCTGCTTGATAACAGTGGCTTCTGATCAACTATTAATACCAGCCTCTTATGAAAAGACTATACACTGGTAGAATATCAAAGATCGCCTTTATGGCAACAAGAGGACTGGAAAAAATAAACGGCATAGTACTAACAAAGCAGCTCATATAAAAAGCCTTCGCATATTAAAGTCACTCAAATTATATCTGGCAGAGTTCTCATGCCAGCCACGCATCGCTTGACACCCAAAAAAACCCAGTCCTTTCACTCAAAAACAGAACAAGGACCATCGCCATGCATACCGGACAGCTCCTGGCGAAAGAAACCAGTTCCAACCAACAGGAGAAAGAAAGTTAAGAACCACGCAACCCAAAACGATCTTCAATAACAATAACCAAGATAACCAAAAACTGGATTAAATCCAGTTTCGTGATACCGCTTCTAGACTGAGAAAACCCAAATCAATAAATCAACAACATTCAATTCGACAAACCCGCGATTTCAAGAAACTAAATATGCGCCCCGCCGTATCAGTTACCGACATAAAACAAAGAAAAACCGTATCACAAGCGAAAACAAGATTAAAAAAAAAGCCCACTTTCAGCCAATAGCCCGTCTACTACATTCGAAAGATCCGCTATTCATAGTCTTTCTCACGGCCTGCGCAATACGGATACAGAAGAAACCCCGACTCGAGCTCAATCGACGTACACTAAAAAGCAAACTTCTCTCCCATAAAGGGAGCCCATTTCGCCGAATTGCACACGAAACGAATCCAACGAAAGGTGGAAAGAGCAAAAAAAAAAAAAAACAAGAAGAAGAAAAACCCAAGACGATAGACGTGGATGGGACTAGCCCCAAGCCGATTCGACCCGCCGGAGGCCGGGAATTCCGGCGAGGACGTTCTGGCCGGCGACGTACCTGAGTGAAGAAGACGCAGCCGAGAAGCCTCTAGAGAGAGAAAGAAGAGGAGAGAGAAGGATGAGGAGAGAGAATGTAAACCCTAGAAAAGGAGGTTTGGGCTTTTGATCTGATTCTCTGGAACTCAATTTGTGCGCGTCGTGTCGAAGGTGCTCGCGGATAGATCGAGGGCGCGGCTCGACACGTGGCGATGGAGGGACCGTCGATCGCGCTCCGCCCGCGGTCCTTCCGCCGTCGATTTTTGAGTTTTCGTTTGGCCTTTTTCTTCGTGTTGTTTTTTCTTTTTTTTTCTCGTCGGCCGACGTGAAGTTACGGCAACCGAGATATTTTCTGAATCTGAAAAAGCAAAAAAAAAAAAAAAAAAAAAAACCAAGGAAATTGAATAGGCAATTGGAAAGAAAAAAGGAAGGTAGAAAATTAAAGAAGAAAAAAAGGGGTGCTGGTTGGTATCATTGATTTCTGTTTTAATTTACGAACAATGAAATAATTTATTTTATCTTCAATTTATCTAAATTGTTCTCGATATGATTTTTGGTCGTTAAAATAGTAAATGTTTATTTCACGTCATTTTCACTAAAAGACAATTATCGTTTAATATACTAGTTATGCTTTTTATTTATTTAAGGCATGCATGATAATCATTCTATTTTTGTATTTCTCTATTTTTCTATTTCTCATAATAAGTTTAAAATAAAAATCCGTTTAGTAACATAATTTCATTTTTCTATTTCTAAAACAAATTTCTACTCTAGAAATAAATTTGGATTAGAAATCGAAGTTAAGAATTTTAACTTTTCTATTTTTGAAACAAAAATGAGAAATGAAAACTCTTATCACCATTCACTTGTCACCGCCCACCCACGCCTATGGGATGCCAAATGCCCTTTGATGACTGTCGCATGCTCGCCACCTGCTCGATCACCGATTGCCGATCGCTAGTCATTGGCCACTTGCCGCTAGTTGCCAGATGCGCACCGCAATGCCTATTGCTGAACACCCGCCACTGGCCGTTGCCCGCCAATCATAGGTTGTCCGCCACCACCTAGCCACCACCACTCACCGGTAGCCGAACACCTCTTGCCTACCTTCCACCGTCGATTATCAAACACCAAATGTCGACCGCCCACCACCACTCGGGAGGAAGAAATTTTGTTAGGAACAAAAATTATATAAGGTTATTAAATGCATATTTTTGCTCATAAACTTATTCAAGAAATAGAAGTAGAAAATTCAATTTCTGGCTAATTTATGGAATTGAATGGTTATCATACGTACTCTTAGGAGTTGAAATCTAACTAAAGTAACACATTTCATTGACGACACCCAAAAAAACGTTCTATTTCTTAAGTGAAAACTATACTTTATGTAATATAATTATGGTTATTAAACGATGAACGAAAATTTCAAAGGCACTCATGGCTCTCTCACGCGATAAAGAAGAGATCATCAGCGATGGATATGATATGCGAATGTGATTAAATTTGCAATTTCCACCTTTACAAAAATATCAGAAATACAAATCACTCTTATTAATTTTCTGTTGAAAATGTAGGTTCTTAAATAAAAGAGACTTTTTGAGTTAAAATTTCCTTCCCTTAATCTAAAATTAAAAATCGTAAGAATCACTTTTGTGTACGTGAAAAACAAAAATTCCTGCTTTTAAAATAATAGATTATATAGATTTTTTGTTAGAAATAACTGTCTTTATCCAGAGCAATTCAAATGGTATTTTCATATGAAAAACTAATTTTTTGCTTTCAAAATCTGAAAATTTTGATTTTACAAATGTAACTAAGCAGCCTCTAACTAATCGGAAATTCAGTCTTTCTTTAAGTAATGGGCTTAATATGTTTCAAGATAACAAAGATTCAAATTCAAATTCGAGGATTCTACGCCATTATAGAGGATAAGTTTTTCTCTTGGTTACTTTTCCATTACGATGCTATCTCTGATATTTAATAATTATCATATTCCATCTCCAAATTCTGCGTGGCTTTTTATGGGTTTTTTTTTTCCCGTAATAGATTGAAATTAGCATTGTCTAAGAGCCTGATTTACGTGATACTAAAATTATTGCACCTGCGATGTGGCTGTGAAATATGATATTTCTTTTCATGGTTAATTCAGTATTTTCTTACTTATTAATATACGTAATATGCATTTTTCTTTCACGTCGAACTTTAGCTTTGTGTATATATGTGCTAATAACTTTCTCCTTCTTCTTTTTTCCATTGGTTGATCAATAAATAGTTATGAGAGAATGATGGCAAGAGTTGTAAACTTGTTACAATAATACACTCAACTTGTGAAACTCTTGCCTTTGTTGCATTATATGTAATTAAAGTCGAAATTAAGGAAATATTTGCTCACGTACTCACTACTAACACTTGATTTTGCCCTTGTGATTACCACGTCGACCCATATTTTCATGTTGCCAATTGAAATGTGCATCTCTTTAGCTTCTTCATTTTGTTTTTCATTTTTTTGTACTCAAAGGCAATCATCTGACCTTAAAATAAATAATTGAAGTTATCTTTCTAGGTCAAGAATGAATTTTTTTCTATCCATATTATACTCTAACATTTCACATGAAAATTTGATTTTCCTTACTTTTAAATCGAGGTACCAATTTTTTTTTTTTTTTTTTTGGGCTTTGTAGGAATTTTAGACTTCAATTCTTGTTCCATTCTACAATATGTACACCCAAATCAAAAGATAATTACCCAAAATTGAATTAGTCACTGTACAATAGATTTAATTTTTTTTTTTTTTTGTAATTATCCCCCCAAATCAAACTAAACAAAATGAGAATTCCTTCATAGTTTCATTATCGCAACCCAATGAAGGATCGGAATGCCCATTCTTCTGCTTGTTTAATCCTATCTAATTTTATGCCATATTACTTTCCACTATGCAGCCCCCTCTTCATCTTTTCAGATCATGTTTGAAATGATTTTATATATTTGTGTTGAATATTCTTTTACCTTCCAATGATCGGAAATATTTTTGCATTTTTTTTTTATTATTTTGTGCATATATTGATGAAATCTTTCTCTAAATGTATTAAAGTGGATAATGACAAGTTTTAGACTTAAACTACTTATTTGACTTGGGCCTCACCCGAGCATATCTTTTTTGTTTTTTTTTTGTTCCCTAACAAAATAAAGAACAAAAAAGAAACAACAAATTGTTGTTTCGGCCTTGAGAAACACTTCTTGGACGCCCGAAAGGAACAAAAATGAAAAGAACAAAAAAACAAAAATTGTTTTCTCCTTCGTTCGTCCTCCTTCTCTCCGGCGACTCCTCACTCGGCCAACTCTTCGGCGACTCCTCACTCCGCCGGAGCGCCGCTCCCCCGGCGAGGCCGAGCGTCGCGGCGCGGCGAGGCCGAGCCTCGCCTTGGCCGGGCGAGCTCGGCCTCGCCGGATCTGGGCGAGCTCGAGCTCGCCCAGCCATGGCGAGGCTCGGCCTCGCCGGATCCGGGCTAGCCCGAGCTCGCCCGCCCGCGCCGGCGAAGCCGAGCCTCGCCATGGCTAGGCGAGCTCGGGCTCGCGATCCGGCGAGGTCGAGCCTCGCCATGGTCGGGTGAGCTCGGGCTCGCCAGTCATCCGGAGGCCGAGCCTCGCCGGCCGGCGACGCCGGCCTCGCCGAGGGCCGGCGAGCCTCGCCGTGGGCGGGCGAGGCCGCCGAAAAAAATAAAAAATAAAAAGAAAGGAAAAAATGAAAAATAAAATAAAAATGTTTAAAAATTAAAAGAAACAAAAATAAAATAAAATTTACCAAACGTGTTTCTATTCATTTTTTATTCCCGAACAAACGTTACCAAACGCGTTCTTTTGTTCAAAAATTGTTCCCTGGAACAAAACACTTTTTTGTTTCTCGTTTTCTAAACAAAAAAAAAAAAAAAAACGTTACCATTCGCACCCTTAAACTACTTATTTGGCTTGGGCCTCACCAGAGCATACCGTTTTTTTTTTTTTTTTTTTGAGGGGTAAGAAATGAGGGCAAAGCCCTAAAGTTACACAAATACTCTCCTAATAAAACTTTGTCCAGTTTGATCTCCTATCAACAAAGGAAGTGAACCACTCGGTGGCCTATTTAATGTTAGAGTGTCATCTACATCAAACAATTGATGTATCCAATTTGCTAACCAATCTGCACATGAGTTTCCTTCCCTAAAAGTATGAACCATCTTGACTTGTTGGAAATACTCTTAACATTTTTCCAATGTCAGAAACGAAAATGTCCGCAAAATTAAGAGAGGGAATAGATTTCCAAAGAAAGGAAAAAGTCACTTACAAGCTCACCTCCACAATAAGTTCATAAATGCCCAACGAGATGGCCATTTTGAAACTTGAAAATATGCCCGAAGTTCTATTTTGAGCAAAAAGTTACACTCCCACAATTTGCACGAATACAACAAGCTAATTGTTCATTTCATCACAAGAAGCCCACCTACTGAAACTGACCTAAGTTGCCTTTAGAGGCCCTGTCAAAATTAAGTCTGATCCAATCAAAAGGAGGGACAACCTAACCCTCAAACGTATCATATTTCTTCTTCTAAGAACTCAATCTATTTTCAGTTATACGAATCGAAAGGATGTTTTTAACATGTTCCAAAATCAAGCCCACAGGTTTCAATTGTTAATAACGTCGTTCAAAGGAGATGTGATATAAAATAGGTGTCCACAATGCGTTTGATTTGATAGAAAGGAGTGATATGTAATGGAATGAAAAAGAAAATCCACTTTCTTTGATTGGTTGTAATTAAATAAAGGGATAAATGCATTTGAAGTGCTAAAACTTGTCAACAAAATGTAGTTTAGTCCTAAAATTTTCAAAAGTGTAATGAAATACTAAAACTTGTTATGAAAATGTAATCAAGTCCTAAACCTTTCAAAAAGTATAATGAAATCCTAAAACATGTCAAATTAATCAAATCAAGTTCTTTTGTTGATAACACTTTTTGAAAGTTTTATAAGTCGATTGCACTTTCATAACAAGTCCTAAGACTTGATTATACTTTTTGAAAGTTTTAAGACTCAATTGCACTTTTGTAATAAGTTTAGGACTTAATTGCACTTTTAAAAATTTTAAAACTTCCAATGAACTCATCCCTTAAATAAAATAATTAGAATAGAATGGAATGCCATGGTGATTCCTTTGTTGGAGAAATGAATAGAATGGAATTTGTGTGAATTAAATTTTCAATTCATTAGACTTGCATTTATTGAAATTATAATTTTATTACACAATAACTACATTTGAATTCTAAAAGTATCAAATAAATATAAAAATAAAAGAATTAGCATATAAAATGATTCTATTTTTTAGATAAATTTGATTTGGAACTTTATGAGGTATTGTTTATATAAGATCACTACAATTAGAAAGAAGTTGTAATGAGGACAATTATAATATGTTATTAGCTTAATAAAAAAATTTAGATTTACATTTATAGCAAAAGTTCATCTAATACTTTTATCATAATTAATTTAATGTTACAATTTTTACTAATTTAAAATACTAATGAACTTAAAAATGTTCACTGTTTAATTATAAAATACTATTGAACCACGCACAAAATAATCAATTAGAGTATAAAACATCTTATTATTGTCATAAAAACAAAATATTATAGAATATATACTATTGTCAGATCATGAAAAATGATATCCTACAATACAGCTTTGAGATAAAAAAAAAAAAAAAAAAAACTATTATTACTATGTTATTAGTTTAAAATTAGGGTTATACTTTTTCCACTCCTCTTTTAACTTAGTCATTCCCTTTCTTTTGTGTTTTCACCATATCATCCTTTATCAGATCACCCACATCTGGTATAACTCTACATCCTTTCCGTATTATTTTAGTCTAACTTTTTTTTTTCCTTGTGGGTTTCACTTTTATTCTTCTTATTCTTCTTCTTTCTTTCAACGCCTTTGAAATCTCAAGTCTCCACTCTTGCAAATTGTCTTTTTATTTTCTCTATTGCAAGTCATTCTCTTCTTTCTACGCCTCCCACTCACCCTCCCTCCTCTTCTTCTTCTTCTTCCACAAACCCTGTCATCCTCTGTTTTCTATTTATGATTGCCAACCCCATTGTCCCCCCACACTTTCGCTAGCATCGCCATTTGGCACACAGATGTTCTCCCCAACAAGTCCTCTTTCTCCACCACAGGCAAAGTGACGAAATAGTTGACTACATTGTTGTTGATTCTGATACAGCAAATCACATATTCTTAAAGCAAAAAACACACACAGCGGGAGGAACAGTCAGCTCTACCTCATGACTATAGCCTTATTTCTCTCGGTTTAAATCTCGACACCTACAATCTTGAGAAAGTGAAAGAATTTGGCCTCCATTGTCGTCGAAGAAAATAGGTTACCTTGACTCTTCTTGAGATCAAACGACCAAATTAAGCATATCCTGCATCATTATTTCCAACTAGTCAATTAATCCCAAAATTGATGATGAAGACGTTATGGAAACAAGAGTAAGAAAATGAACCAGAGGGAGTAAGGGCCTGTTTGTTAAAAAAAATTGTTGTTCCCCGGAACAAATCTTTTGTTTTTTTTTTTTCTTTTGTTCCAGGGAACGAAAAAAGAATATAAACATGTTTGGTAAAAGTTTTGTTCTCGAAAACAAAAATCTATTTTTTTATTCCCGTGAATAGATTTAGAACATAAATAAGAAGTAAAAAAAAGTAGTTTCTTGTTCCCAATAACAATTTCTAGAATCAATTTTTTTTTTTTTTTTTTTTCTTTTTCTTCTTCCTTTTGGCCAGTTGTTGGCTTGGCCATGGCCAGTGCCGGTAACCGACTAGACAAGGACCGACAACCTTGCTAGAGCGTCACTAGCCCCCGGAGACGTCGAGCCACAGTGAGGCTCGTCGACCCGAGTTTCGTCACTTGGCAATGGCCTAGTAAGCTCGGCCTCACTAGATTTGGGTGAGGTCGACCTCGCCAGGCCAGGGTGAGGCCTAGGAAAAAGAAAAAAGGAAAAAATAATAAAAGAATTAAAATTTTAATAATTTTTTATTTTGGAAATAAAAATTTTAAGAAGTTACCAAACGCATTCTTTTGCTCAAAATAATTTCCGATAACAAAAACATAAAAAATCATTTCTCATCAAAAATTGCTCCCCGGAATATAATTATTACCAAACACGCCCTAAAATCTATAGGATGCAAGTATGTTATAGACTACAAAGCAATTGCACAATTAATTTTTTTTATTTATTTACACTATTTGGATAAACACTTCACTCTAAATGCAGGATTCTAACACAAGATCAAGACATTTCCAAAAAGGAAAAAAAAACAAGTTTTCATCAAAATCATATCTCCAATAGCGAACGACGAGGGTGCAGAATGTTGAACAAATTAGTTCTCTTAGGAAATGCAAATACAAGAAAGATTTATGGAAGGAGGAGAAGGAGTGGGATGTGTTGAAAGAATAGAATTGACCTCTAAGAGAGTAAATTAAGAGACGATTTGCAAGAGCGTAGAAGTCAAAGACATGAAAGGAACGAAAGAAAAAGGAAAGTGAGACTCATAAGAAAAAGAGAAGTAACAAATTAAAAAGAATTGACCAAATAATAATTATAAATTTATACCAAAAATAGTGAACCCCATAAGAGATGGTACGTCAAAACATAAAATAAAAAGTGTTTAAATCAAAAGAGCAGAAACAGCGCAACTTTTCGTGGATGATGATGACATCTTTACTTCGTTCATTCTCTCATAAGAGATTCAAGCGTTCATTTTGGAAAGATATTAACAAATTATACATTTTTTTCCAAGACAAAGGCATCACTACCCATGATGGGGAGGGGGAGGGGGAGAGGGAGAGATAGTTAAGATCCTTCCATTGCCGTGAATTACGGGTCTTGATTTAGCAACCCACGACTGTAACGATATATATCATCCAAGTGACAAAGTCACTACCAAGTACCAATCTCTCACTAAGAGGCACGATACAGTGTTTCCTAAAATCATTCCATTGTCTTTCTATATCACATAAGCAGCACAGCCGCACACAAAGCTACAGCTACAGCTGCAGCTGCCAACTCCTCTTCCCAGTCACCCTCCAGTCGCAAGGAAACCAAGAAAAAGGTAGATTTCGAACCGTTACAATCGCCGATCATCATGGAAGATCCTGTGGTTCGCTGCTGCAGTTATGGTTATGCCGCAAAAAGCGGCATGCCGAGGGGCTGTCGTCATCTTGGTGAAAGCACTTTGCTAGGTGGCACCAGCACTGGATTCCGATACCGGCGTGATTATCCCGACCTCACTCTTGCATAGAGGGCACAATGCATTGATCTTCAGCCACTTATCCACGCACTCCTTGTGGAAGAAATGGTTGCATGGAAGCTCCCTCAGCTCGTCGTTGTTTGCATATTTTGCTAAGCATATGCAACAGACCTTCATATGAATTACAGCAACAGAATAATCAGGAAGCTCCCGGACCAACCAGACCAAGTAAATATTGAGAAGAAAAAAAGCCAGATCCTATTAAAGCACCCATGCTTAAGAATACCATCAAAAGAGCTAGAGCTATCGTCTTCTCCAGCTTATATAACAGGCACGAAGATACCAGTCAAGAATGTGATTGTCAACCAAAGGTATATCAAGAATATTGACCAGACAAAAGCCCTCGTCATCCTAATAATTAGCTCATGATCATGGGCATGAGTTACATTCATCTAGTAATCGGTCTCATAGAAGAAGATCCACCTCATGAACCATCAGAATTCAGCTTGGAAGATCAGCAGCTTTGATAAGCAGTGTTGATTAATTTAACACAAATATCTGGCTGCAGTTATACACTATGCTAAACTTCACCTCTTTAATTTCATTATCAGGAAACTACAACTATATCTGAGGCACAATCATTCTTGATCTCCTTCTGAAAAGGGATAATATTAAGGTGTTTCCATGATATTTATTACCCCAAGTTGATTAAAGAAGCTGTATTCAACAGAATTATGGACACAAGTTGGGTCTTGTCTCATCAACAGGGTAACAGTATGGACCTTGATTTTGTTGGTTTTTTGTTTACTTAGAATTTGAATATAGCATGGACAGGGATTTTGTTAAGCATCCGACCATAAAGAAATCGGGCTATACTCTAGTAAGAGATGATCAATACAAGAGACCTCCAATTCTGTCAAAAAGAAGCTACGTGGTAGGAAAATGAGGGGACACTTACAGCATCATCCCCAGAAATCATACGCTCCTTCTCTGTTCCAGCAGCTATTACTCCTTCCCCAGAAGCTGAGTTTTCTGTATCACTGCTATTTCTGTTCTTCTTTAACTTAAACTTGTAGGTTGGCAGTGCATGGATTGCTTCATCTGTGGCTCCTCTTGTCCTGGACAAATCTTCTCTAAATCCAAGGATTGAAATTATACAGGGTAGGCAGCAGCAAATTGTTGCACATAGAATAAAGGGCATTGCATATCCGATGCAGCTAAAGGTAAGAAACACTATACATAGTCTGCACAAAGAAGAAAATGGAAATAAGTGAAAAGTTATAACAAGAATAAAGGATACAGTAAACATGATTACCAGGATTCTATTCAACAAACTTTCAGATTTGAAAAAGGAAAAGGAAATTTATATACAGTACCTATACATATTGGGAGCATCGTTAGCAGATGTGTGGCCTCCAAAGATCCACACATTCCCCACCACAAACCAAATTGCAAAGAAGCAGTCCAAGCCCATTTTGAAGTATTCCATCAGCGCCTTCAGTCTGCTTCATATGAACAAAACATGATAGTCAAATACCACCTAAGCAGGCCTATTAGAAAAAATGCAGCCCTCCTTTTATGCCAAAGTAGAAAACAAAAGGTTCTCTAGATGAGAAACCTAATAAATAGTTGGTAAGAGTCATCTGTAGATTGTCCAACGGATCAAATGTCTCATTCATAGGGTTTTGGAGGGTCAACACAATTAGCCAGAGGAAGACCATTACCTATAAAGAGGAGGAGGAGAAAAGCCCAGAAAAGGAGAAGATACAGAATAAAAGTTATGGGGATTGCCATAACCACGGGATAAGCAAAACTAAATAAATGATGCTCAAAACATCTTGACAATGAGTAGTGCCCCCACATTAAAACAAGTTGACATAGGCGTTTTTAATTGAAGAATATTACAAGATGGATCTGACCTATATTTTACCTGGGGAAAAGCCCTCATAAACAAAAACGTGGTATCAAGGAGAAAGTTCATTTCAGAAAAGTACAAGGTCACGAAATTAATCAAAACCAACTCTGAAGTCGCTGGGTTTTCAAGCTCAATTAAGGAAAGAGAGATAAAAGAACCATGAACTCCGACTACAAATTAGCGCATGCTCGGATTTTGGAAAAGCAGAGATATCAGCAGATCCAGTCGATCAAATCATCAGCTGATATGTGTGACCTATCACCTATTCCATCAGTGGGATTATATGACTTCAAAAAACAGATTGATTATTCTTCACGAGAGCAACCAATGTGTTTGTGTGTGTGGATCTATAGTGTTTTGGTCGATTACAGAAACACGGATTAAAAGGTGCCTAATTACTAAACTGCAACCTTAGTACAGATACAAAAAGTTGAATAGCAAGCTTTACATAGGCAAAATGTAAGCAACCCAACATTATAACAGGATGAATCTTTTCAGTGAGTAAGGCATAGTGTTTCATTTTTCCCTAAAGACACACGAGACTAACCGATAAGTCGCAATAACAAAAAACAGAGGGTATGAGGAAAGCTAGATTGGAAGTGTTGTACAACGAAGACTGATGAATAAAAGCTAAATGGAGTTTCTTTAAACCAACTTCATCTTTCCAATGCCTCATTTGGGCACTTATTTTTGTCATGGCCAGAATAACATTTAATACACAACAAAGCTTCTTTCTGTCTATTACAAAGAAACGAATGGAACTTCATCAGGTAAGAAACAAATTAGCCTGATGAAATACATATTACCTGAAGTGAAAGTCATTACTAAGGTTAAATATTCACACATAAAAAGATAAACGAAGTAATGTAGCTTTTCCCACTGGCAAACCATAGAGCAATAAGCCGTACCAACAGATTAACAACTTCTGCAACATTCACAAATAAAAATAAATTAATTACCTTGCATTCAGTACTCCTGCTCTTTGACCACTCCTAGGGGACGTAGTTGTGGTATGGCGATCATCTGCATCTGTAGTTCTTGTTACTGAAAGAGAAAATGGCCCAGCGGGCACGCTTATCTGAGCTGGACCTTGGCGCGGTTGATTTGACTCTTGCTCTGAGACCTGATTACGATTGCGATAGCGCCAATACAGAAGAGGCAATGTCGCCACACATCCAGCTGCATAACCCACAATCCACAAGAACAATGGAGCACGCGGATGCTCGTTCTTGGACACAGACAAAACAACAATAGATGCAACAATCTGGCTCACTGTGAGACCTAGTTCGATAGATATCCACATCCCCGAATTCAGTGGACTCCGGCGGCGACGGGCATCACCTCTCCTTCCAAATGAGGAACTTCTAGTGTTTGAATTGTTGCTAGGAGGGATTGATGTTTGAGAAGTTGGTGGTCTTGAAATAGTCGCATTTCTGTCTTGATTTTGCAATGTATCCAAGCCATTAGAAGACCTCTCATGATGTGAACTCGATGAAGAAGCATCACTGCTCCTTATGTGGATAACATGCTCACCTCGGCTACTGTTCTCTGCCCTCTCCATCAACAATGGGTGAGAGTCTGGCAGGCTATCAGAATGTTGTTCCACTGAGGGAACATCCATCTAAGTGCAACCACCAAATAGAATATAAAGATAGCATAGAACTGGTAGACAAGAACACAGCCTTTACCCTGACTCCTTGACACAAGGAGAAATTAAACTTGTTCAGGGCAGCCCAATCAGCTAGAGGACAAACTATTTTCAATCTCAGCCTGCAAAGATTCAAAGACTGTCAGATTCATCAGGCCGTAATTGAAGCAGTGCATAAGATCACAAGCTTGAACTTCAACAGCTACTAGATTATCTCAACTTCAAATTAAAGAACATGGGTGGACAATTTTTTATCCGGTAGAGAAGATCTCAATACAACATACTCAAATAACAACCAATCACTCACTTTCTTTTTTTTATTTTGACCATCCAAAAGCAGTTTAACATAAGAAAGAACCAGATGCGATGTAAGAAGCTACATCACTCAACCAAAGAAAACTAAGTGTTGACAAACATTCTTCAATAGCTCACACACTAGAAGAAAATTTCAGCTCTAGCAAGAAAAATTATGGTTCATGGCAAAAAGCTTGAACCTTCCCAAATGCTCTCATTGCCAAAAATTTAGAACCATTCAACAAATAAACAGTACGACTTAAGCAGGGCAAAGGGCATACACCCAAAGACATCTAAATTATGAAAAAGGAAAAGGGAAACAGTCCTTTTTGCCAGCAAAATAATTCAAAGTCCTTTTTGCCAGCAAAATAATTCAAGATCAGTCCTGCTACTGGGGAAAAACAATTTCAATTCTCTAATTCCTTCGACAAGCGACAAAATCTTTCAGCTTTCCAGGCAAAATCACGTCAGCAGCTGACCCTAAGCCAGAAGCGGAAGCCGCGATCCGCATTACCCCGATCGCAAAAATTCACCCCTGATTTCGCACGAGACGGTAAATAAATAAAAACCCAAATAAAGAATCCCGGAATTTGACCCCGTTGACTAAACCCCCGTCACCCAAGACAGAGAAACAAGAAAATTCCCAAGAACTCTTCCAAGAAAGCACAATCCGCGCGCCCACAACCCACCATAAATTCTCCAAGAAAACCGAAACCCAGCAAGCAGCTCGACCCGATATGGACACCCACCTCGCCCCCAAGAAGCGCCGGACCCGACATCGCCCCAATCAAGCATCGATTGGAAAGCCTAGCGCAAGGAACCCAGAAAGAGAGAAGGAAAGAATCGTACCTGATAGGGTTCCGAGGGAGACGACGTCGTGTTGGGGGGTTGGGTTTCCGCGGATGGTCACTTTCGGGGGGAGAGAGGAAGGGCTTTTCGCTTTTTCTATCGGTGGGAGAGATGAGACGTCGGGGTTGGGGTGTCCATTGATTCGGTGCTTCGTCACGCCCTCCAGAAAGAATATATCGACAGGGGAGAAGACGACGATGACGATGATACTTATGCTCCTTCTAGCCCACGGTAAACAATAAAAAAATAGTAAAAAAAAAGAAAAAGTTGATTGTCAATTTTCGAGCTGGTAAAAATGACCTAGAATTGAAAATTTGGAGAAAGGCAAGGAAGAGAGAATTTCCTCTCCTTCAGTTTTCTTTTCTTTTTTCTTTTTCTTTTTATCTTTGATTATGGCGATGAATGATTAGAACTTGTGTCGATCGATCACTTTAGTATCAAACCTTTTCTTCGTTCATTTGGTTCCTAAAATTTTGTTTTGATATGTCACTTAAGTCATTCTAAAATTGACATTAATTTCAGATGGAAGTGATTCTTTTTGTAGATTCATCAGTTTTTTTGGGACCATAGAATGCCACGTAAAAAATAGAAACATTGAAATACTAAGGGAAAGTAAAGATAAAATAGATAGAGGGAGAGAGAAATATTGAGAGGTCAAAATAGGTTAACTCAGCTAGTGAGATTCGAACTCTACACACATCATGTCTAAATTTAAATCTTGCTGCCAATAGTTCTCTTTAATAGTTGATCTGTAAATTTACTAATATAAGGGCTTCTAAGCCTATGGAATGCCCTAACTTTTGGAATGGGCTAACTTCCCTTCCTCTTAAATTTTTTCATAAGAAAATGTCGAGAGGTTTGAGACCGGATAAAGGTGGTAAGCCCTCACCACCATTGCACAAATGAGGGCAAGCAACCCCTTGCCAATTGACTGGCGACGGCCAGCCACCCTCACTCTTGCCCCGACACTAGCAACGGTTGCCCTCGCTAGTGAAAAGGGATAAACATAGACTAAGCTCTCCTCTTGATCTTGGTTTCTTCTTAAGATTTCATTTTGTTATCCTTTTGAGTTCGTATTTATCTTTTCTAAGCTCTACTCTTGATGCTTGATCCCATCCTCTTTGATGATTTCAATCTCATGATGGGATCAACCATAATTACAAATTAGGGCCTAAACATATTTAGGTTTGGAAGTTTCGTTTAATGTGCTGTTTATGTCATAAAATACACCTTAAAAACATTCGAGTATGAATAGAATCAGACTTTGAGCAAAAGGCCGAGCAACCCTAAAGCCTTTTAAACGTCAGGTCGCTGTCCACATCCCTTGGTCCATTCGCCTTTTTGGATCCCCTGCCCCGGCCCCGGCGCATGTAAGTGGGACGGTGGCTCCGCCTTGCTCCGCCCTCACCTTCTTCTCGGTATCTTTTCTTTTTCTCTCTCCTCCCTCCTTTTCTTTTTCGGTAAGAGGATTCAGCGCTTTCCCAAAAGAAGGTGCCACCGCATGGGACCGCGACGACGCCGTTTCGGGCATCAAACCGAAAGAGAATTCGGCGCTTTCCCCAAAAGAAGGGGCCGCGTGGGAGGAGAGCGACGCCGCCGTTCTGGAATTACTGACAAAGCAAAAGCGGTGAGCTGAGTTGATCGCCGGCCCCTCGCGATGCATGAACGGAGCATGCATAATCTGAAATTGCAAGGCCACTTTTGTCATTTACGAACAAAATTAGGGACCGTAAATAAATAGACTTACTTTTTAAATTACATCAACGTGACCACGATTGAAAATTACTTTTGAAGCGACGCTATTACTACCGCCTAGTCGGCTTGGGTCAAACGATCTGTTGGTTCTTAGCAATTTTTTTTCTTTCATGGTCATATGAATTTTCCAAAAAGCCTGCCGATTTGAAAAAAGTGTTAAGAAAAATCCTAAAATTATTGTATTTGTGTTAATTTAATCTTAAACATTTTGACATAATGCCAATTCAATTCTAAATCTTTTGACTCAGTGCCAACTTTAATTCTTTCGTGGACGCTGATCGACTTACATAACATAGTCGATACTAACGTTGACAAATTTTAATCATATGTTAATATTTTGTAGTCTAAACCTTTTTTTTTGTCCTTTCTTTCCTTCTTCCTCCAACCAATCACCAAGATCTAAAGGTGAGGGACCTTGCCGGCCACTGGTGAGGCTTGCCCGGCCCTAAGCCTAGCTAGAGACCACAAGAGCAACCTCGCACTAGGCTTGTGAGGTCAAGTCTTGCCAATGGCCAACAAGGTCCCTCGCCTCTAGTTGGTTGCCGAGGTCCGGTAAATAGCTAAAGGAAGAGGAAGGAAAAAAATAATAAAAAATGGAAAAAGAAAAGAAAGACTAAAAAATAAATTAATAAATTTGTAAAATATTATTAAAAATTATCCATGTCAAGACCCACTATGTCACGAAGGCCAATTGGTATCCACATCAGTAATATCCGGCCAAAATTAGCTAAAATGACTGAATTGACACTAAATCAAAATGTTTAAAACTAAATTGGCATCAATAAAAAATTTAAGACTAAATTGACATTAATACATACATATTTAAGACTTTTCTAACACTTTTCCCTTATGAATTTAATTTATTTTTACCATTTGATTTGACCAACCGATATATTTAATATTAGAAATATTTTCTTGGAGACAAGATTTTTAGTAAAATTAGCAAGATATTATGATCTATTCTTTCTTTTTTTCTTTAAAAACCCATTAATCTCATAAATCAGGCTAGGCGTAAGCTTTAACTTGAATTTGGGGACTATAAAATGATTGTTTGCACATGATGGTGAGTCGAATCAAATAGCTAACGAAAATTCAACCGCACAAATTTGTTCATTCATCACAAAATTAATCTCGTATCATGACTTGCCTTTACTTTATTAGAAATAAGAATATGCGTGATTTCTCGCAATAGAATACATTTTGGTATATGTCTGATAATTAGTCGTAATTTCTTATGATAAGTTGATGTCAAAAAGTCAAGAGGGAATCGCTAAGTGCCCTAATTAAGTGGAGTCCTAGCGTTTTATGGGATGTTGGTGAATATGTGGCCTATCCTGTCTTCTTTAGTGGGTTTAGAGTTGGTTCGTTCTTGATGACATGAGCCCACCATTATTAGCCTGTGTCCTTGTGGCGTATGGGAAAATGTTGTTGGTTAATTCAAGGTCTGTGATTTTGCCATATGGCAAAATTTCTTAATTTACCTCTGCATACGACTTGACTGTAAATATCTTAGTATCATTTAACTGTGGCCTCATAATTCATCGTTCAAGAATTGCGACAGACTTTTCTCTATAGTAAGAACGGGCCATGTAGGATCAATTAGCTAGTGGTCCCGCTTATCCCTCTGTATAATAAGAAAAATCTAAAACTACTTTCCATCTAAAAATCTCATCCACAAAGTGAAATAAAATTCAATGAATGATTGTTGACACTTCAGTTTTAGTTGACAATTCAAGTTTTCAATTTTTTTTTTTTTTGTAAAAACACAAAAATGAAAAATAGAAAGATAATGACAACAATAAATAAATAAATAGATTATATGCAAATCAACAAATAAAAAAATAATAAAAAAGATGTTTAATATGGAATCTGTGTGTTTATGGTGTTGAACTGAGCTTACAAAGGAACATTAAAAAAGAAAAAAAGAAGAAGAAGTAATAGAGACATCCGATAAAATGAATAAAAGGTGGATGAAAAGGAAAATGATGTAAACGAAAGAGACAACAAGACGAGCTTAGCTTAGTTTTGGTGAGACTTGTGTTTAATCTGGCTTGATAGATTTGGGCTTTGGTTATAATGGGACTGGTGAGTCTTGGGCTTAATAAGACTTTGAAAGATTAGATTTCGTTTGATTTTGTTTAGAGGAAAAAACTTGATGTAATAAAGCCTTCTGTGAACCAAACATCCAATTGCAGTCCCCATATTCGAAAAGGGCCTAAGGGCCCGACCCGAGTTCCCAATTCTTATCTATATATATAAATAAAACAAAAAAAAAAATGGAAAATTGTTAGAGAAATAATTGATTAGGTTGTTAGATTTTAATATTAGAATTAATTTAGTTTCATTTGGATAGTACATGTACGACTTAGGATAATTCTTGATTTTCTCTAGTTTAGATATGGGGATGTTAGTTTATTTAGAAAATTGAATTTGATTTGAACTATACTCATGGAAATTACTGTCATGAGGCTTCATAACAAGGCTAACTTATATTTTTTGCCCAACTTCTATAGGCTTATTTTACTACACTTCAGCATTTATTCACTTTTTATTATTCTCAATTTGTTTGTTTGTCGTGATTGCTTTTGCATAATTTTCTATTGTGATTCATTTTCTTAGTTAAATGGTTAGGTTTCATTCTATGACCATAATAAATACAAAAACATTGCATGAGCACTTAGCAAGCAAGAACTGTGTGGATACTTTAGTTAACAATTAATCAAATTTAGGTATTAAAATGACACTAGTTAGATGACTAATATAATGAAGTCCCCAATCTTGGATCTCTAGTTGCATAAAAAATAAGATATATTTTCATTCCTCACTTAATTTCCAATCAACCTCAATATTGACACTTCGTTTTCATCAAATATATTAATAAATACAAAAAAAAAAAGAATAAGGAAAGTAAAAGTAAAACAAAAAAAAAATCAAAGGGCCACAAAAATTAAGAAAGGAGTTTACGAAAAAATTTTAAAAAATAATTTAAATATATATTTAAAAAAAATTCAACCGGTTCAAGCAAGCCTACTTGGATTGGTTCAATTCAGCCCGCTTGGGCTTAACCCACGTATTGGGCCAACGCTTCTCATATCCTCCAATTTTCGCCAGCCCATCCTCTTTTCCTCAACCTAGCTGAGATAGACTATTGCTCATACAAGCTAACAGATTAATACTTACACAAGTTGACAGATCTGATAGATCAATAAATGCTCTTGACATCACAACAAGCTGACGAATCAATGCTCTCACAAGCCACAGCTCACACAAGACGTACGATATTGCTCACAAGCCGACATCATTCTCACCCAAGTGACGTACGATATTGCTCATTACTCACCCATTGCTCACCCAAGTTGACGTACGATATTGGTCACATAAGTTGACGAATCAATGTGAACTAGAAAAGTTGATATTCACACTTTTAAAATCTCACGATTCAATTTGGTCCTTAAAGCCATTTTCAGTGTCAAAACCCAACACTCGATATTTTTCTAATTAAATATCAAAATTTCACAATTTTGGAATAAATATCCAAAATCACAATTTTCACTCAATTTGCACAATGTAACATTCAATTGCATAAACTAACCACACCATTACAATCGGCACAAAATTCCGGTCACCGGCTATCTTGGTATAATCTTTGAAAAATAATAAATAATTAAATAAATTCCAAAAATAATTAAATAAATGCAATTAAATACTAAAAATACCAACTTAAGCCAGAAATGCTAAATTAACCACCTAAACGGGCTTAGAAGAATTCTAAACCTATCTAGATAAATAACACAATCTATCTACCCTAATTAGGCTATTCTAACCACTTAATATACACAATTGAATAATTAAATCAGTAATCCATGTTAACTAACCACCTAAACTTTAATTAGTCTAAATTAGTCAACCCCTAAGCATTATTAATTCCCTAAGCAGAGTTTAGCAAGTAAACTCACCGGTTTATCGATTCGGTGAGTCCACGACATTGGCGACGCAGAGGCAAGCAACAACCAAGCCCACAAATGACACAAACCAAGCCCACAGTGACACAAACAGAGGATCGAGCCAACAAAAAAACATGCACTATCAAAAAAAAATCTGTTGCTCTCTAGCTTCAGAACTTGAAAAATTTCGGACCTAGAAGTCTCATGAGTTATTGCTGGAACTTCTACTTATGATCTTGGCCGCAGGGACCTTTCTTATTTGTACATCGGGATCGAAAGGGCTGCTCGGCTCGAGAAAGGGACATGGCGGGACGGCGGTGGCGGGATATCATGCATCATTAGGGCAGCCAGGTGACTCAATTGATTAGATTTTGATTTCAATTGATTTCACATAATATACTATTGCCATTACTGTATCATTTCTGTATTATATTTACAAAGGTCTGTACATCAAGAATATGCAATGAAAATATACAATTTTTCCCCAAATTCTCTTATCTTCTCCATGATCTCTTGTCTCCTTTCACCTTCCTCCTAATGGCTAACCACCTTGATTGACGTTCTTTCTTCTTTAGCTAAGAACAGATGCGGTGATCGAAATTTGAACTGGGCCCAAGGGCCTGATCTGAGCCCCCATTTTCCACAATATAATAAAACAGTAAATAAAAGAATCTGAAAATAAAAAAAAAAAAATTGGAAAGTTGGTTAGCAAAATAGACTGGGCAAGGACATGATTGGGCTTTTATACCAAGTCCATATTCTAGGTCATTTAAAGTCAATTCAAGTAAATTCAGCCCAACCTATCAATGGCCAGAAGCCTCCATCAAAGCAGATCAAGTCCAATCTATCAATTTAAACCCAATCTAGTAAAAATAACTCAAGCCCAGCCTATTATCTCTTTTTCTTTATTTCTTATTTTTTGTTATATCTATTTTCTTTTCAATCAACTAAATGATTAATTTTTCTCTTTCGTACGTTCTTTGCCCCAGACATCAGACTTCTCAATCTTCCACAGCGAACTTTGGACGTCTACAAACACAAAATCAACTGGAGTTTCGGCTATGGTCCATGCTTCCGGATCTCAAAACCGAGCACCATGGTCATTCGCCAACGAGAGTACTGTCGTAGTGAAAGGAGAAACAGAGCACAATAAATGAAGACGATGATGAAATAAGGATCGGCTGAGTCGTGCAGCGCTCGGCAGCGATCGAGGAAGCGGCAGAGAAGCTTCTGGTGAGGTTTGAACTTTCGAAGTTTCTTTTATCGATGAATTAGGTAGCAATCAATGCGACTTCAGCTCCATCGGGAACGGGGCTGCAATGGAAGCCGAATTGCGGAAGATTCAATCCATTTTCAGCGATGATCGATGGCTATCAAAGTGAAAAAGAAGAAAAAGAAAAATAGAAATCGGCCAAGGATTATCGAGAAAGAGAGAAGAGAATGTTCTCCCCTGAGCTCATCATCTCCTTTTCACGCCCGTCGACTTCTCCTCGGTCGTGCAAGAGAGCATTAAAAAATGGCTGAATTATGCATTCTTCATATCACTTTTTGTTATTTTTATCTTTGTTTTTGTGATTCTTATTTGTTTATTTTGGTACATTTATAAGAGTGAAAATTTGGATCATTGAATAAAATTCAGGTGTTAACCTATACAGACCAAGTCCAAGGGCAACTTCGTTTGGGTGTCTCGCTTCTTCTTCTTTTTATTTTTATTTTTTTATGTTTGGGTCTAAAATAGTAAAGAAAGAAAACCCTTCCACTCTACATGATGATAATCTAGGAAGCTCAGTTGGGATTCTACTCGCCGATCTATCATGACTTCGACAAGAATAGAAAGGAGTATCATAATTTTTATACGACTTAAGTGCCATAATTTTTTTTATCGCTTATTTAAGTATCACACATCTAAAAAATCAATCACTTAAGTGTTATCAATGATTTGTTTCTCCAGAAAATTTGACATGATCCTCATTTTGAGAATTCCTCATAATCAAAGCATGGTCTTATGGATGCATAGATGCCTCAGGAGAAATGAGTCACTTGGTCAATCTAAACAAAGGGCACGTTTACTTGTGGAAAGCAAATGATTTGAAAAATATTTTCTTAAAAATTAAAAATTATCGTTTATTTTGTTTACATAAATGAACGGACAAAAGACAAAATTATTATTGATAAGAAAAATAATTTTTATTGATTAATTATTTCAAACAAAATAAATAATCATTTTAAAAAAAAATTTCGAATCATTTATTTTTAGCGAATGGACGCATTATTACTGTTTTGTTTTAGTTTTATTGATCTTAAAATGAAAATTCAAAAAGATGTACCAATAAATAATAAGACAAAAGAGTCAAGTCAAAAATGTGAATCTGGCTCATGGCACAAACTCCCATTCTATGCCACATCTCGTGGAGGGGAAAAGTATCAATAAAGTCATAAATTAATTATATTTATACCAATTCGATCATAAATATTTCAATTGGATTAATTTAATCCTAAACCTCTTTGTATTTGTACTAATTTAGTCTATCCGACTAATTTAGACCATAAATTACTGATGTGGGCGCCAATGATCCAACGTGGTATAGTCGACCGTGGACAAATTTATAATTTTTAAATATTTTTTCATAATATTTTTTTTTTTTTCCTTTCTTTTTCTTTACCTTTTGGCTGACAACCCTTGTCTGGTTTGGATAAGAGTCCCCGCGCCCTTGTGAGCCACGGGTAAGAGCCGCTGCACCCTCATCAGCCACAAGCGAAGGTGTCAGCCCTCACCTAGATCCAAGAGAGCTGAAACCCTCGCTTGTTGGCCAGTGAGGGCCTTCGCGCGCTCGCCCAAATCCATGTGAGGGCCATGATGGCCTTGCTTAAGGCGTTGCAACCCTTGCCTACCACAAGCGAGGACCTTTGCGCCCTTGCCTGTGGCCAGCAATGATTGATTGGCGACCTTGCTAGTCAAAGGGTCGAGAAAAAGTGAAAAAATAAAGTAAAGAAAAGAGAAAAGTAATACAACAATTCTGAAAAATATAAAAAATTATAAACTTTGTTCATATCAATACCGATCATGCTACATAGGACCATCAATGCCCATGTCGGTAATTTCCAACATAAATTAATCAGATGAATTGAAGTAGTACCAATGCGAAAATATTTAAGATTAAATTGGTTCAATTGAAAGATTTAGAGCTGAATTGGTACCAATATAATAGGTTTATAACTTTTTTGGTATTTTGTTGGAAACAAAGGTAAGTATTGCATTTTGCAATCCAAGCAATGGAGTATTTCCACCGTCCAAGTTTTGATTTGCATCTTATATGCCCTACGAAGTGAATGTAATATCTTGTGAGTCGTGGATTTATTCGCTCCAAGCAAGATTTCTTTATATTTCGCGGGGCTCAATATTTCAAGCCTTGTGTTTTGTTTCTCTCGTCATAAATCAACTCCCAGAAAATATTCTTCTCATTTTTCTCGTTTGGTCCTTCTCAAAACTTTTTTTTTTAAAAGTGAAAAAAAAATAATCTCATGATCAATAGATTGTACATGAATTTTGTAATAGATTTACGTTTCTCAACATCAAGATTCATTTACCGCAATTCAACTTGACCATCACCATTGCCACGACCATCTTGTTACCGTTGCCATGGACATTTGAAATTTTGGTAATTTGGAAACATTTCAATGTCACCTCCTTCTATAATTCGCACTGTGTCATGTGACTAAGGGATACTAGGTCTACAAATCAATTATATGACATTGTGTGATGCATAGATCGACTCAGTAGGAACTTTTTTAAATTCCACCTCCTCATGTCAGACACGCATGGCTACTGTACTATGCTATATGTGGTTAGTCATCTATATCGATATGACGTTATGTCTATTTTAATCATCAAAAGTCCTCTTTGTGCTTATGCAGATCTTTTTTTTTTTTCCCTACCCAAGTTGGAATATGGGAAGTGACACTTGAGAAACCCATCCTCTGGGGTTCTTCTCCTTCCCCGGTTTCTTCTTCCCTAAACCTTTCAAGGACAGACAAATTGCTGGACTAAAGTAACTTTGCCCATTGTAAATAGTGCAATAAATATATTTTATAATTAAATCACGCCCTAATGAATAGACTTTTACTTTTTTAACTGCAGGGGAAATAGATTAGAGCTTGCAAATTGTACCAGTGCAAGAAAAGCCGGGGATGAAGGGAAGGATGCTTAATGTTTACTCTCTCTCTCTCTCTCCCCTAGTGTAATAATTATCTCTTGTCCCTCCTCTATAAATGCCCGTAATCGTCGATCTGCATGATCACGCAAGAGTTTCACAAAAGTTACTGGTTTAATTAAATGCATGATTATTTAATTCCTTATGCAGCCTATAATGATTCAATAATAAATTAGTTACTTTAATTGGATGGCAAAATGAAATACTTGACATTGCTTTCCTTTTTTCACCTCTATATGATTTTTTTTCTAGAAAGCAAACATCTTTAAGAAAAAAAAAACATTATGCTATTCTTATAGAATTAATACCTTGAAAAACCCTAAACCGGTACACTTGCGATAAATTTATTCGAAACTATTTTTTTGACCACCAAAAACCCCAAATTGGTATAATTTTAACAAATTTACTCCAAATTGGTACACTTGTGACAAATTTACCCTCTGTGAGTTTTCATTAAATTTTACTGTCAAATTATTAAATTAAATGACACGTGACAGTTAACTGGTATATCAATTTGCAATTTTACGCTTCGTTTGTCACAGTTTACAATTTTTGTGATTTTTTTATGATATTAATCCAATTTAGCGAAGTATATATTTGTCACAAATTTACCAGTTTAGGATTTTTTGCAATTGAATAAATTAGTTTGGGGTAAATTTGTTATAAATGTACCAGTTTAGAGTTTTTTATGGTTAAATGGGGTAAATTTGTCACAGGTGTACCAATTTGAGGTTTTTCATAGTAAAAAAAATAATTTTGGGTGAATTTATTGCATGTGTATCAATTTGGAGTTTTTCAGGGTATTAACTTATTCTTATAAAATAGTTTATTCAAAATCTAGCAAGAGCAAACGAGAGAACATGAGGATAGTCGTTGCACTATAAAGACAATCAAAGAATTTCGCCAAATGCACTTTTCAGTTGAAAGGGTAGTTAATTCTTTTTTAACTTTACCAATTTGTCATTTCACTTTAGCCAATTTTACATTTTTTTTTTTTTGTTTTAAGGTAAATTGTATTACTGTATTAAAGTCATATGCAGATGATGGAAGAATCTAAAAGTGAAACAAAGCGATGATTTTGCTTATAGTATACTTGATCTCGAGCACATGTGCACGGTTGTTTTTGTGCTTTTGTGCTTTTGAAATTTGCTATGAATGTCGAGACCCAGAAAAAATGCGTACACGAATGTGAATAATCAAATTGAGCAATGCACAAATCGTGAAACCTTTTCAAATAGTAAATCGTAATTCACAGTTTAATAAAAAATATTATGAAGTAAGGGTACCTTTTTGATAGTTCGAATTTGAGTCCAAATAGGATAACAAAATATTTTATCTAGTATTTGGCAATGTCTTCTGGATCAAAAAAACTTGAGTAAGAAATTCAGGCTTAAAGGGTGGGATAGACCCAAATTGGATAAAAAGAGTTAAGGAAAAAATATATAACAACTTCCTTGCAACGATGGAGTGATGGAGTCCGACTTCACTAGCCACCGTGCAAGGACCACTGCCACAATAGCCTATCACTCCCAATGACTGTGCAGGACCATCACCATAATAACTTATCAATTTTGATAGTGTGCAATTATCGTTGTCTCCAACCAATATCGATTGTCATTGCCATCTAACTGATTATCCTTTAACGACTGTTGAACCAGTTTGGCTATTGTTGATGAACGATCGAAATCGATGAATTGCCCTAAAAAGTTGTCTTTGAAAAAGGAGAAATAAACCAAAACACGTGAAGTTTTGAGTGTTCATGTGTTGGTCTTGAACAGTGGTCACCTAATTTTGTCATGATACTTTGATGTCCAATCTTGTCCTCTACTTAGATTTGAGACTATGCTAACAATTGGAAGATTTTAAAGGAAGAGGAGGAAGAGGAGCTCCCGCAAAAATTATGATCACTCAAAATGGTGTTAGCCATGTGAAATTATGTCAACAAGATGCTACCCTAGATTTGGAAAGTTTTACATTTGTGAGGAAGTGAGATTTTTGAATATTTTGAATCCTATCTTAGATTGCACTAAACATGAGAAATAATTTTCTACAGTCCAGAGGACACCTAAAGTCCCACCTTATCTTATCCTATCTCAATCGAAATTCGGGCGAGCAAACGCAGCTTAAGAGGTTGGCAGCATTGTGTCATTAGCAAAAATTATGAGTAGCTATTGAACATCATATTCAAAATTCAAAAGGTTTTCTACATAATAAATAAGAAAAATGTCACAAAAAAACCCCAACAATGCGACTTGAGACGTTTACCTTGCATTTTTTTTTATGTCGAAATCTCAAACTATACATATTGTCATACATTTACCTTAGATTTTTTTCTATAATATTAAAAATCTCAAATTCGTTACTATATAACACTTTCACCTTCTGTCAAGATTTTGTTAGATGATATTTTTAGCAAAGATAATGTTATTTTTAATTCACTTAAGTCACATAGGCACTACATCACATTGTTTATTTTCTAAAATCCATATAGATGGAGTTTTAATGGTGCATATAGTAAATGTGTCACAATAGATATAATTTAGGGTGAGTTTTCAAATTGTGATAAGTGTTACAGAAGTCTTAAAACTTATCACAAAAATGTAATTGAGTCTTAAAACTTGCAAAAAGTGCAATTGAATCCTAAAACTTGTCAAATAGTTTCAATCAAGTCCTAAAGTTAACGCCGTCGATTTTTTAACAAAAATACGACGTGACATTTAAAATTAATTTTTATTTTCCATATGGCTTTTTAATTTTTATTTAAATTAGATTTTAAAATTAAAAAAAAAAAAAATTTATTTAAAAACAGTTCAAAAAAAAAAAATGGTAGCCTCTCCGGAGGGGCTGGCAACTCTGGCAATTGGCGGTGATGGCAGCGGCAGTAGGGGAGGAGCTATTTTATGTTCTTTTTTTTTTCAACAATTTTAAAAAAAGAAATTTTCTTTTCTTTTTAGTTTTTAAATCTATTTTTTTAAATTGAATAAAAAATAATTAAAAAAACCATCTGAAAAAAAAAAATTATTTAAAGAGCTACATCAGCTTACGTATCGGCATTTTCCGTTAAAATGGCTAACGGTGTTAACTTTGGGACTCGATTGAAACAATTCGATAAGTTTTAGGACTTGATTACACTTTTTGCAAATTTTAGGGCTTAATTATATTTTCGTGATAAATTTTAGAACTTCTGCGGCACTTATCTCTATCAAATTTAACCGAAGGTAAATGGTGGCTTTTGCCTATGCGCATACGAAAAACCAGAAGAACGAAGAGATAAAATCAAACCGTGAAAAGAAAGGTAGAAACAAACCGAGATAAACGAACAGAACAAAAGCAATCCCATTGCCTGTCTTCATTAATTTTAGCAATTCCTCTGTACTCTGACAAAACCTGCAATTTTTCCTTCAGACCCCCCCAAAAACATCAACTTTTTTTCCCTCCCAGATTTCCCTCTCTTTCTTCCTTTTCCTTTTCCATCCATTCCGTTCAGATCTTTTCACGAACGACAGTCGGAACGATTATTGCGAGAGCGAGATTCAAATCGAAGATCTCCCCCACATGAAACTGAGGAATCCGTAGTTTTTTTAAGGTAACCCAAATCTCCTCGTGATCGCATCATCGCATGCTCCCCCCTCCCCTCTCTCTCTCTCTCTTCTCCCTTTCGGGCAGCGATTCCTGGTCCTTTCTTGCAGTTCGGGAGCTTTAATGTCTCTCTCTCTCTCTCCCTGTCTCTTGCTCAAACGCATGCACGAGGATGGAGCATTCATCGCTTGAATAGGTCTCTGTTTTCTTCATCTCTCTCTCTCTTTCTCCTTCTCTCTCACCATATATGGATACCCACTTTTTCTTTCGTTCAGTTTCGTGCCCCAGTGAGGTATTTTAGGCTTTTTAGCTGCCTTTTCTCTTTTTCCGAAGGAGGGAAGTGCTTGGTTTTGATTTTCTCCACAACCCAACTCTCACTTCCTTCAGGCATTGGAAAGTTGCTGCCCAGTTTGCCCAATGTCGCTCTCAATCGATCGTCCCTGGAGTGGTTAGGGTTTTGTGCCGCTTCTTTTGGGCCTCAGTGTTCGTTTTTGAACTTAAAGGAACGATCTTTAATGCATTTGGTGCGGACCCTCTTTCTCGATTGATCTTTGGCTCTGTCCTTTTGGGTTCCCCTTCACAATGCTCAAGCAAATTCTCAGTAAAATCCCCAGGAGGACGCCCAGATTGGACTCGGGCGAGTTGATTCAGCCCGCTTCGGGCTCTCCCGATGGCGCCCAGAAATCGGGCGGTGGCGGCGGCGGCAATGCGTCGTCTGCTCGATCTGGCGGGCTGAGGCGCGCCTCCTCAGTGGTCTTCCCCGCGAGCGTGATTGCCGGGATCGAGCCCTTGGTGCCGTTCAAGGATGTCCCGGCATCCGAAAAGATGAATCTCTTAGTGAGTAAACTGAGCCTTTGCTGTGTGACATTCGATTTCACGGACCCGGCGAAGAATACCATGGAGAAAGATGTTAAGAGGCAAATCCTGATGGAGATTTTGGATTTCGTAGCATCTGGATCGGTCAGGTTTGCGGAACCTGCGGTTCTAGCGATGTGCAGGATGTGTGCTATTAATTTGTTCCGGGTGTTTCCACCTAGTTATCGGTCCAATTCGACTGGTAGTGGTAGCGAGAACGACCACGATGATCCGAAGTTTGATCCTGCTTGGTCACATTTGCAGGTGGTGTATGACATACTGCTTAAGTTCGTTACCTCGTCTTGTCTGGATATTAAAGTCGCTAAGAAGTATATTGACCATGCTTTCATATTGAGATTGCTTGATTTGTTTGATTCTGAGGATCCTAGAGAAAGGGAGTGTTTGAAGACTGTATTGCATAGAATTTATGGGAAATTTATGGTTCATAGGCCTTTCATAAGGAAGTCCATAAGCACTATATTCTACAGGTTCGTGTCTGAGACCGAGAAGCATAATGGGATATCTGAATTATTAGAGATTTTCGGAAGTGTTGTCAGTGGGTTTGCGTTGCCTTTAAAAGAGGAACACAAGATCTTCTTTTCAAGGGTTGTAATTCCTCTGCACAAGCCTAAGTCATTGGGCGCGTACTTTCAACAGCTATCGTATTGTATAATGCAATTTATAGAGAAGGAGCCCAGGTTAGCCAGTGTCGTGATAAAGGGGTTATTGAAGTATTGGCCAATAACTAATAGCCAGAAGGAAGTGATGTTCTTGGGTGAGATAGAAGAAATCCTGGAAATGATTAACACAGTAGAGTTTGAGAAGGTCATGGTCCCACTTTTCCTACGGATCAGTTGTTGCATCAACAGCTTCCACTTCCAGGTAATTGAGTTGACCTTTTGAATTTCCTTTCCTGTTTTTTCCTTTGGTAAAGTGGAATTTTGGAAATTATTGTTTATTAGCTGGTTTGTTTCTCAGCTTCATGTTTTCTTAGGCTTTACCATTTTGTCTTGTGTTTTTTTTCTTAAGACAGTTCTGTCTAATTTTACCTTTCCATTACTTCTTCTGGATTTTCCGCTCATTACGATAATCGTTCAATCAATAGCTGTATTTGCATGACCATTTGGCTTGTGAGTCTGGATCTGTTGTAAACAGAATTTCTTGGCCCTCTTTATTCTTTTATTTATTTATTATTTTTTGGAGTGGCCAGTTTGATGGTAGAGGTTGGAGAACATTGATTTATGTTCGGAAAAATTCTATCAATTTGAAATTCTATGTGCTTTGTTGAATTGATTTCACGCTGCATCTTACAGAAGCTGCTGGGATGGAAATGCTCCTAACTCCAGAAAATTTGCTTATATTATGAATTTTTTAACACTGGAGTTAGGTGGCAATCAGTTTCTAAAGGTTAAAAGTTACTTAGGGGAATTATAATTGCCTTGTGTGATCAAGAGAGGATATTTATTGCATGTTATGTATAGCCCAGTACTTCTATGTATGCCTGCTTATGTAAAATGGAGAGTTTGAAAGAGAGAACATGGCAGGAGGACAGGTAGACATTCAGAACTTTCATTAATATTTGCTCATGTAGCAGTCAGAACCTTCTGCTGCAGGCTCTTTAAATTAAATGGTTCGATGAAGTATTGCATTTGGCTATGGTTTTCACGTGGGGATTTGTGAGGTCAGAAAAAGAAGTTAAATGATGGTTAGATGATCAGCTGCACGGCAGAGACATGAACGAGAGAAGTGTTTGCTAGTGGAATTGCATATTTTGCTTTGGTCCTAATATCCTTGCCTTCACCACTCCTGCGTGAAATGATGCGACGAGATGCCTCATGCGTGCCTAGGGAATACAAAGAACATGCTATATTTAATATTACAGACTTTACATGTCAGTGTTTATTTGGGAAGTGTTGCCTGCTGAAGAAGTTATTCATGGTTTGTCATGATCCTATTGGAAACCATTGGAATAGGAAGAGAGGAACAGAATAAGGACAGGATTAGCAGCTGAAAAAAGAGACAAGAAAATTAGAGAGAATAATGAGGAAGTTGTATTCACCATGAGTCTGATTACATCCTTTCTCCAGTGAGCATATAAGCTCCTAAATTAGGGTAAAATTAGTTGAACACATGAAAGCTGCTAATTGACTAGTGGAATGCCATCAAGCAGAGATTGCCTATGATTGCTTAGCTTCTATCGGAACTAAGTTCACGAGCCATGCTTCATTTGTCCTTCTAGTCAGCATATACATCATCTATCCCCTGCAAGTTCACTCATGAGCAACAAAAGTAGCTCTATTTTGCATTAATATGAGCTGTTCTATCTGTTAAGGTAAGTGTTCCAGTTTTCAAGATGGGATTGCCATGTTAGCATGGCAATTTCTTAAAAATCCTTCGCAGTTCACTTCCTCTTCTCTAGTGAGCTCGTAGCGGCCACCCCCCCCCCGCCCCGGGCCTTGAGCAGTACACAACCATGGAAGCCAGCCTTAGGGTGCTATGTTTACTGTCTAGTCTTTTATTCTGTCTCATGTCATCACATTACCCAAACCTTTTGGGCATGTTAATTCATGTGGGAATTGAAAAACGGACGCTTACCCAAATCTTTTGACCTTGACACAATTCCTTTGAAGAAGTGTTAAAACTCTTTAATGGCTGATGGTTGTTTTTTTCACTTTTTAATCTCTCTTTCGTGGAGGAAGGGGTGGTGAGCGGTATACAACTGTTACATTTGTCCGCATTATGTCGCAGGGTTTGCTCCATTAGCTCTAGGATGTATATCGACTTTTCATTTATAGAAGGAGGACATCCATTGACTTGTCGATTTCTGCGGGGATGAGACTTTGATCACACCTGCTACTTTCTATATCAGTTGCTTAAAACATAGGTGAGCTGCTTTCCTTCCTGCAGTTCATCACACGTTAAAAGGCCAAGGGATTTCTTCTTTTGGTCGGTGTGATCCTTTGTTCTTCGGATAGCTTGCCCAAATGATGTAGAGTAATGTACTGAATGCGGCGCTTTTCTTAAAAGCTTTGTTGGTCGTGTAGCTTGTAACTATCCATGTGGTGTCCTATCTTGGTGTACTTTTCATCTTAAATCAGACACTGGATTCATCTTTGTCTAAACTCAAAGATGATGTCCAAAGTTGCTTCAGCTTGTGGCTTTTGAATTGAGGCTTCATTTTCTTTGTGGCTGCGTATTCCTTTCAGGTGGCTGAGAGGGCCCTTTTCTTGTGGAACAATGAGCAAATCGTTGGCTTGATATTGCAAAACAGGCGCCTGATCATGCCCATTGTGTTCCAGGCCCTAGAGAAGAACACCCGGGGCCACTGGAACCCAGCGGTGCTCAATCTGACCATCAGTGTGAAAAGGATGTTCTCGGAGATGGACGAGGAGCTGTTCTTGTCCTGCCTAGCTCAGTCCCAGGAAGAAGAAGAAAGGCTAAGGCAAGCGGTGGAGAAGCGGAACGAGGCATGGAAGAGATTAGAAACTGCAGCCAGTCACCAGCCGGTAGGTCGAAATATCGCCATCCTTGTTAGTCCCTTAGCAACCTCAATCGCTTGCTAAACTGCGTCTTGAGAGCTTTTTCGTTTTTGGTCGCTCCCCGGCTTCGATGTACCTGACGTACCGAGAAGGGGAGAGGGAGTTAATTAGGCAAGGGCTGTGTTTTTGGTGCTTCTGTATTTCTCCTTTTTTCTTGGGAAGGATCTTCTAACAGGCGACGCGGCAATCTGCCCTGTGCAATGTGTGCCTGGTGTGCGGATGTTCGTTTCTCTTAAGAAAAGAATGTGGAAGCGCCGTGCTGCGGCTTTTTTATTTGTATGCTGGTGCCTTCACAGCTCATTTGCTTTCGCCGCACAAGTGCCCGCCGCCCTTCTCACTGCTCGTAATCCTCCTCGACGTAGTCTAATCGGACCGGTGGGAGATGTGTGGGAGCAGCCACCAGGATAGGTTTTCGAGTCTGTATATGGAGAGAGCCCGGCTCACAGTCCGTTTTCATGATTGATTCGCGTCGGCGGCTCGAGTCGGACTTCGTGTGATGTACAGTTTATAGTGAAGCCTGATTTCAGCTATAGGGTCGTGATGTTGTTACGCTGTCGTATGAAACTAGGCGCATCCGGATCGAGTACGAGCTCTTCCCTTGTCTTTCAAGGTTCCAAAAAGCTACATAAAACGATAGGTTCGGAATCGACTGCAGTCCTTAGCGATCGCCGTGGCTATGGCTGCATTTGGAATTGGCTTTGAGAAGGGTTTTTGGGCTTCGAAGGATCTTTAGGCCAAATATTGGGTGTTTGGTTTTATTTTTCAAACCCACCTTGAGGCAAAGGGTCCGTTTGGTTCAACTTTGAGAAAATGGTCGCGCGCGGTTGAGCGCCACCCACCGTGAAGCTTGGCTGACTCTTGGGCGGGGGAAGAAGAAGACGAAGGGCGAAGAGAAGAAGATGAACAGTGACTCGGTGAATAGTGAAATCACATCTCCAAAATGTTAATGCTCAAAGTAGACTCTCCCTAGTATTGGGCTTTTAGCATTGAGAATGTTAATATTGGACACAATGAGCTTTCAAAAATACATGCCAAATACAAAATATTTTCCTCAAGGGGTTTTAGGGGGAAAGTCGAACCAAACAAGTTTGCCTTGTAAATGCTGAAAGCCCCATGTCTATCTTGATAATTTCGTTATTTGGTAATAATTTCAATTAGTTCCAAATTTAGGCAATGTGGCTAATGAGTTAGGAAATTTAGTTGTGTGATGAGGATATAATTTAATGCTTGATTGTACTTTTTCAAAAAATTTAGTTGCATGGTTACTGATTATATTCTATGTAAAATGTTTTTTTTTTCTCTAGGCCGTCCGATGTAAAATTTTTAGGAGCTCTAGAGTGATTTTATTTATTGAATTTATGAGTATAGTATTCCTTGCTATAAATAAAAATGTATTTCTCTTCTGTAATAATAATCACATGATATAAAATAACTCGAAAAAGGACCGCGGCGCAATCCAGCGGACAGCGACGCCGCGAGGAAAATGGCCGTTCTCCTCCGCTGCTCCGCCGCCGGCGCCGGCGCCGTTCGGCGCCCTTTCCTCCCCGGACTCCTCACTTCGCCTCCGCCGCCGCCGCCGCCGCCGGAAACGCTCTCGGAATCCATTCCCGACCCGACCCCTCCCCCTCCGGCGGCGGACCGCGGCCGGGCCCCTCCGCCGAACGGCCCGCGCCGCCGCACCTAATCCCCGTCCCGCCTCCGCCCGCTAGCCCCAGCCCCCACCGCGCTCGCGCCCTCGAGTTCTCCCAGGACGCCTTCGACGCCGTCTCCGACCTGTTCGCGAACCCCGGCCTCGCCGCCGGCCCCGCCCTCGACGCCGCGCTCGACGAAGCCGGGATCGAACCTCGGAACGAGCTGATGGACGCGGTGTTCGCTCGCTTCGACTCGTCGCCGAAGCTGCTATTCGGCCTGTTCCGCTGGGCGGAGAAGAAGCCGGAGTTCCGGCCGTCCGCGGGGCTGTTCAACGCGATGATCAACGCCCTCGGGAAGGCGAGGGACTTCGATTCCGCTTGGGAGCTGATCAACGGTCGTCTCCAGGGCGATGGGGAGTCGTCCACGCTGGTTTCGGCGGATACTTTCGCGATAATGATCAGACGGTATGCTCGAGCAGGTACGCGGTCCCTGGTCCGAGATGGAGGTATCGCCTTGCTGAATTTTGCATACGGATGAATTTCGGATAAGAAGCAGACCGCATTTTCAATTATAAGTTTTCCCGAAAATGTGTTTCCACGAAGATTTGAAATTTGGGTAGTTTTAGAAGTTAGGCATTGTGACAAATGAGTGCTTTTGCGGGCAGAAGATTTGTGATGTTTTGCTCTTTTCCAGTTTGTGGAGTTTACTTCAACTCTTTATTCGTGTCTAAATGTCTGAATTTTGTTAGCGAGCTTTTGCTAGATGCGAGTGCGAAAGAATAAGAATTTAGTTCTCGTCGTGTACTTTGAACTAATATCTGATCATCTCAAATGCTGTATTTGCATGAGCGGTACGATTTTGCAGGTGGGACTCTACCAGCCATTCGAACATTTGAATTTGCCCGTGGTTTGGATCTCATTCAAAATGCTGATTCGGAAATGAAATTGCTCGAGATACTGTTGGACTCCCTTTGTAAAGAAGGGCATGTTAGGGTAGCTTCAGAATACTTTTCCGACATGAGAGGATTGAATTCTAATTGGATTCCGTCAATTCGTGTATATAATATATTGTTGAATGGATGGCTTAGATCTAAGAATCTGGAGTGTGCTGAAGCATTTTGGGCAGAGATGAAGGAGAATGTGAAGCCTACGGTTGTAACTTATGGTACCCTTGTGGAAGGATATTGCAGGATGCAGCAGGTTGAGAGGGCAATGGAGTTGATTGACGAAATGAAGAGAGAAGGCATCGAGCCAAATGCAGTTGCGTTTAATCCCATAATTGATGCGTTGGCTGAAGCAGGTAAATTTGAGGAGGCTTTAGGGATGCTAGAACGCTTTTTGGTCTGTGAATCTGTGCCCACTATCTCCACTTACAATTCCTTGATAAAAGGGTTTTGCAAGGCAGGGGATCTTGTTGGTGCTAGTAAGATCATCAAAATGATGATAAGCAGGGCCGTTGTCCCAACCCCTACAACTTATAACTACTTCTTCTGGTACTTCTCCAAATCTGGTAAAATTGAGGAGGGCATGAATCTCTATACCAAGATGATAGAATCTGGCTACACTCCAGATCGCCTCACTTACCATCTTCTGCTAAAATTGTTGTGTGAGGAGGAGAGACTCGAATTGGCAGTGCAGGTTAGCAAGGAAATGAAAACGAGAGGCCTTGACATGGATCTAGCGACTAGCACAATGTTAATTCATCTGCTTTGTAGAATGTACAAATTTGAAGAGGCTGTTCTAGAGTTTGAGGACATGATACGGAGGGGTGTAGTTCCGCAGTACATTACCTTTCAGAGATTAAAGGACGAGTTGCACAAGCGTGGTATGATTGAACTGGTGTGCAAATTGCGTGATTTGATGTCCTCGGTGCCTCATTCTAAGAATATGCCGAATGCGTACTGCAGGCAAGGGGGTTCATCACGTGTGAGGAGAACGTCGATCATGCAAAAAGCTGAAGCTATGTCTGATATCCTAAAAGATTGCAACAATCCAAGAAAACTTGTTAAGTGCAGAAGTTCATTAGGCAGCGTGTCAAATTCTAACAAATTGTGAACTAGAGGATGAGTGCTTAAACGATTTTACAGTTGCAAAATAAACTGGCGCTGTGGTGAAGCGATCTTGTTCTTGACTTAGCTTACAATCCAGTGACTGAAGATGTCTTCATTAACCTTTCTCTATGAAGTCATTCTCATGCAGTTCTGATAATGAGTCTGTCTCTCCTGCTTTTGTAGTTTCTGAGTTAATGATGTGGTTTCTCAATATTAAATAGCACATATAAAGACAAGTCGGCCACATTTAAGAATGTATGTTATTGAATGTGGGAGGTGAAGATATATAGTGGCAGGTGGAGGTTAAACAAGAATGATGTTGAGCGTTTGGCAGAACTTCTGAGTTTTTGAGCTGCCAGAATACCCTCAGAGTTTTATGCTTGCGCAAAAGCAAAGAACTTGTGGCAGCTATATTCTTCCCTCTTGTTTAGTGAAGCATGGACAGGCGGCATTTTTACATTGTTAATATACTGGATTACCATAATACTATGTAAGTTTGTTTCTCCTGCTGCTTGAATTATACGTGTGGTTGCGTGTTATGATTGTTTTGAGGTCACCATTTTCTATCTTCTCCCCACCCCTCTTCATTTCATTACTTATACCTGTTGACTAGGACATTGAGTCATTGTGTCATTGAGTTTTAATTTTGAAATAGGTTAAATTGCAGTAGAATGTCCTTGTCTGTTGAATGTCTTCCAGAGATTATTTGTTTGCATTTTCAGTTGGGTACCTTCACGTTGACAATTGGTGCTGTATCACTGTGTTCTGTCTGTAGATGGTGTCAGATGTGTCAATTGATTTTTTGACATATGACATAATACATCCAGAATGTTCAATATATAATTATAACTTTGTGAGAGTGAGTTAACATTGTTATTGGTTATGTTATTTTAGGGTCAAATGTGGTGTGCTTTCCTAGGTTCAGTCCATCTCAACGAATTTTCAATCCTGCTCGTGTTCAATTCGCATTTTCATGATGCCTCAGAAACTACTGGCCCTTTGAAGTTTCATCTACTGGACATTCAGAATTTGATGTGAGAACTGTCCTATTTGTTGAATTTTACGTTTTCTAAGAATTTCTCCTGTTTTGGAATAGGAAATGAGACATGAATACTATCATGGTTTTTCCTTTTTTAGTGGTCCTGATATGGTTCTTGTTCCTTTCATTTTCTTCTTTATTTCTCCTAGATTGGTCTGACAAGTGTATCTCCATCTTTCCCTGTTCCATTTTCATTATGAAATCTTTATAAGCATGACTATCCGGAATTATGCCCTGAGTGGGCAGTCCTGGAATTATGTCCAAAGTGGGGTGAGATAATTGGTCATTAAGTTAGATTCTTCAATGCACTAATTTGAAAAATCTTAAAATCACATTGGCTATGTTGAGTTAATAGTATTTCTGCAGAATTTGCTTGACAGCTCGAATAGTTGCAAATTTTCCTGTATTTTTTTTTTTTTGGCCGAAAGATTTCCCTTTATGCTCCCTGTGTGTGCACTTTCTTGATCCTTCAATAAAGTTCTCCGGTTATAGAAAAAATACATTAAAGCCATGTTGCTGATAGGCCATGCATCATTGCTCGGCCTTGAGCTGAGCCCGAATCAAGGATCTAGTTCTAGGTTATATCTGCACCATATAGTATTTGTAGTGGTCCAAGTGGGGAACTTTATTCTCCAGGTTTGGTGCTATTTGTCTCCTTCAAGGTAGCTACTGGCACTGATGGTTGTTTTTCTTTATTTGGGCTCTCAAACTCAAACCAGGAGCATCCACTGGTTGAACCAGGACAAATTGCATTGCCATCATGCACATCTTCCGCTCCACTTAACTTTTGCAGAATCTCTTTTGGTGGCTCGAGCTCAGTGGTTTCCTGTGTGATTTCCGATGGAGACGTCCGAAGGTGGAGTTACTCTCGGGCAATACACGTGCACAGGGGACTCTCTCAAAAAAGATTGGCACAGGTTATGGGAACATTTCACCTTTGTGCACTCCCTGTCCCAGCCAAGCACGCTGAAGTTTGAGATGCTCAATAGCCTTTGCGATGAACGGCACTGCTGCATCTCTCAGTCGGTTGAGTGTGCAGTCACTGTCATATATCATCCGGACTAGCTTTCCGATTCACTTTAAATTCACATCCCATTTTTTGAACCAGCAATTTGGGGGACCTTTACGCCCCGAAAGTCTTTCCGATAAAGCGAAATCTCGTAGTTTCTCCAATATAGTATCCATCACAATGGTCCATGTCAAGTTGCCAGCGCAGCATCATCACGCTTCTGATGTAAACACGAGCACCGGATGGTGAATCCGATCCCGCACGACTTATTTGCGCGGACACAGGTTCCCGGATGGTCCACACAGGGGAATTGGAATAGTTTTGTGGGGGCGCGAGGGAGTCCAATTGTTGCTTACACGCTTCTGAATCTTGTTCCTCCCCATTTCAATGGCATCGACGTCTCTAATTATTGGTGGGGCCTGCTTGCTTAAGCCCTCGATAATCATTTCGCTCGTGACCCTTTATTATATTGGGAACCCGACATCAGCGGAGGATGCTTGATGTCGCTCGGTGCGCGCGCGCCTGACATAAATTAACGAGATCGGTGGTCGATGATGATGCGCAATCCCGGGCATTATTTTAGAGCCGAAATGTCGATATGGTCCGGACAAATGAGATTATGGGGATGTGGAATCCGATTGGGAACTCCTGCTAAGGTTTTTTTAAGGCAGTGGAAGCTGGGGATGGCGACATTGACATTGTGTTGCCGGAGGCGGAGATGATAATCAATTTTTATATATCTTGACTAATGCTGGGTGCTGGTGACAGGATTGTCGATTTGTTTGACAAAGAATTTCGGGGGATGTCTCTCTCGTGCTCCTGTGCATGATTGGGGTTGCAAAGTGGACTTTGCTTTTTCCTTGTTGTTTCTAGAAGAGAGGGACTAATTCTTGTGGAGTCTTAAGAATATCATGTCTTCTTTAATCTAAAATTCTGAAAGATGTTTTATTACATGTATTTGGCCACTTGACTAGGTCGTGCGACTTTAAGCGAGATCCGATATTGCCAGCGCACCGCCTTGCTTGGGGTTCTTTTGGGAACCTCAGTTATGCTGCAGGTTTAATTCACCTTCGGTCCCCAATCGTTTGGGTGTGCGCAAGCGATATGGTACATATGTCGCGTCCCGCAAAACGTGCGTCCGTCCGAAGATTTCGGACCTCCCCTTTGGACGAGCCTGGAATCTTCAGTCCCACGTAGCTTGGGCGTGCACAAGTGGGCGTGATGCCTATGCCTGGTTTTCAATTTTGTGATTAAATTTGAAAAGGTTGAAAGTTTTGATTGCATGTTAAATTTGAAAAAGCACCGAGTTTTGATTGTAACAATGTCAATTTCAATGATTGTAAGTGCAAGATAATTCCCTCCAAATCCACGGCCAAATCTCACGAAAGACTTCTACTCTTTTATGGGATGAATACCCTATGGCATGGACTTTTCTTTTTGCTCCTTTTTTTTTTTTTCTAAGAGTGTGATTAACTCATATGGACATGGTTTGATAATTTATCTTCTACTTTCTAAATTAGGTTCTTGACAAGTCGAGCACATCTCAAATACACCGGCGAAGTAAATCTTGAGTCCATAATTCAAACTCGAGAAGTGAAAATACAAAAAGATATCGAAAAAATGACGTTATCTGCCTAATTGTAGTATATGAAATGGTTTTTGTTCTTACCTAAGAAGATGTTCCTGTTGTTAAATTATGTGGGAGTTTGACTATCCGGCTAAGCATGATATCGAGTTTGAATAAATAGAAATAAAGAAACTTTCAAAGATAGGCAAAATGATATTTTGGGAGGAGTGTGCAAATTTCTCCTCCTCCTCCTTTAATTAACAAAAGAAATGGTGGCGATCGCTTGGTCCACTCTTAACTAAGGAAGGTCGGTCCCAGGGTTGGTCGCTTCCCACCCTAGAATTGGGAACTGATCAAATGGGATTGGTTCTTGATTTGTGGAACCAGAAACCAAACTTGTTCACCATAAAACCGAGAACTGGCGATATTACCATTATGCAAAAAATGAGAATAAAAACAAAATAGACTCATAAGGAATCGAAACATATTGTTCAATTAATACTTTCATTTTCAATTTTATTATATGGTTTCTGCTATAAAAATATATAAAAAAATGCCCCAGACCAATTTCATTGGTTTGGTCAATATGATTCCTTCCTAGAAATTATGAACCGGACTAATTTTTCTCAATTCCTAAAATTTGGAATCGGGAACCGGGCCAATTTTCGTGGGAGCCACCTAGGTCAGGCTGGTCCCAGGTCCTGTACCTAAATCAAGTCCGGAACTGATGCAAACCTCTACTTCAAACAAAAAAGGCGAGGTCATAATGACTATGATGGGTGGCTAAGGGCTATTCTCTCTTCATTATTGCTTTCATTTATATAATCTATTTCGACACGCCCCTCATGAAACTCGAATCATACGACTTTGGAGTGCAGCGAGAGGGCGTGTGCGCGAGCGAAACTCGTGCACGTGATGCGGTGGGTATCCCACATACGATCTTGAATTCGTCTCATTATTATTGCTATCACCATCATTATTATTATCATCACTTCCTTTCAATTCCCTCTCTTCTCTTTTTATTCCCATATTTCATTTCATGGTTCTCGTTGCTTTAATACCTAACATTGCCACTTTGAACATAACCCATGATTCCAACTTTTCGATTGCTCACTATTGTTTGACCAATCATGGCTACAAATAAAATTAACATATCTCTTGGGGAAAAAAAATGAGGATGGAGCATATTGCATCAACTAGAAAAATAGACGGACAGAAAACGGATCAAAAGGATGTGTTTTTTTTTGGTAAAGATCAAAAGGATGTGTTTGTTTTGTGAAAAATACATAATTTGGAAAACAATTTTATAATAATTATCGTTCACATTGCCAACAAAAGTGAATGAACGGACAATATTATCATTGTTTATGATAATATTTAGATATAAATAATTATTGATAACAAAAACATTTTTCATCAATTAATTATTTCAAACGATACAAGTGATTACTTTTAAAAATTATTTTCTAAATCATTTTGAGAAATTCTAAACTAGTACACCTATTATAATTTTATCACAAACTAAATTAAAAACTAGTATATTTATAATAAATTTATTTTTTAATAATTTCTGTTAAATTGTATTGTTAAATTACTGATTTGGATAACATATGATAGTTAATAGATGTACTAATTTTTGCTTTTTCATGATATTAATTTAATTTAATGGAGATTAATGAAGGATAAATTTATCAAGAATATAATTTGTAACATGTTCATTAGTTTGGGGTTTTCCCGTCAAAAAATTAGATTGGGGTAATTTTGTCATTATTGTACTAATTTGAGGTTTTTTTGGTAATGATAACCCTTAAAATTTTTATTTATTCTTTAATTCTTGATCCATACCCTTTTTTTTTTGGGCAGGATATAGTTTGTATTTGAAAATAAAACGAAAAGGGATGTGGAAAATGTTTCCATTGGTTGTCGACAGAACGGGAATGTCCGCATTGTCAAAATCACATTTTGTCCCGTTTACAGTTGTCCTTCTCTTTTGGCTCTTTCTTTCTCTCTCTCTCTCTCTTTTCCCTCCTCCTCCTCCTCTTCTTCTTCTTCTTCATCTTCTTCTCAAATATATATAAATATAAAAATTAAAAGACACGTAATAATTTAAAATTTAGTCTCCAAAGTGTAAAGCACGCCTATTTCTAAATGCTAAGGATTTAAAAAAAAAAAAATGCTAAGGATTTTTACAACCACGAAAATCAGAGTTCTTCCTAAATATTAATTACTCTTTACTACCTAGGAAAACTACGATTTCACATATCAATTTCTATTTTCTAGGACGTTTCCCCTACTCAAAAATAGCAATTTGATGATTAAATTAGCATGGCCAAAGCCAAATTTGGGTATCTTAATCTTTTCCTGTTGATTGAAAAATTGCCTAAATCTTCCTTTAATGGTGACCATTTATCAGCATAAATTTTTGGACAACGTGTTCTTGTAAAATATAACGATTTTGTTAACACTTATTTTCTCACGATTGCCTTGCTAGCTTTGGTTAAGTCTTGTGCTTATTCGATTGATCAGTTGCAATCGCTTTTTGCCTTGATCAACAATGGATTATGAAGAACAATATCAATTCACTGTAGTTGAGTTGTAGTTGAGTTATTAATCGACATGAGAGATGCTTTACTTATAGGAAAATTATCCAAAAAGTATTCACTTTTTTTGCTAATTCAATCCTAAATATTTCAATTTTACCAATTAAGTCTTAAATGTATTTACATTTTTTTTTTTTTTCAATTGAGTCCATTCAATTTTACCAATCGAGTTTTGGACTCAAAATTGTCTGCGCGTGAGTGTAGAGTAGGAATAGAGTAGAGACAAAAAAAAAAAAAAAAAAAATTTGAGTTCGACAATTTTGTTGTAACACTTTTTTTAAATATAATTTTAATAAATATTTTTTTGTGGTTTTTATTCTATTTTTTGCTTTTTTTTTTTTTTTGAATTTCTAGCTCCAAAAAAGCAAAAATAAAAAAAAAACATGAAAAATTCAAAATATCATTAAAATATTCTTAAAAAGTGTCATGTTAGCAATTTCCGATCAAAATTAGCCGAATGGATTCAACTGACAAAAAATGAAAATGTTTATGACTCAATTGGTAAAATTGAAAGGTTTTATGACTGAATTTGTAAAAACGTAATGGATTTATGATTTTTTGGACAATTTTCCTCTTTACTTACACATAATTATAGAAAGAGAATTACCAGATGCTTCAAGTGTATTGGTTTGAATCAACTTACGTAGTGATATAGATTTCATTCATTGCATATGCAATAAAGATCGAGATGGATAGGAAGAAATGCATTTAGAGGCCTAATACTTGTTAAGCCTAAGGATAGAGAGAGAGCACATTTGAAAGGAAGTAATTTATGGAGTATTGGGATCCTCTAAATTTAAGGTTGAATGTACAACTTAAATTTGTCCTTTCAAATGGTTAATACATCAGCCCATCACCACTCCCGTTGTGCCATGGCAACCCTCATACGTTGTTGCCTTTGCTATAACACGATGTCATTGACCTCTATTTGTCATGGCTAGCCACCTTATTAGATTGTGTTTCTTCCCATCTCTCTAGGACAAATCTCAGACTCGAAGTTGATGAAGAGATAGAGCAACAGAATGTGAGTGACCGGTGATGTGCAATCGACGGCAACATGGCATGACTAGATCATGATGAGCAGTAGAGGCTGAGGGGGAGGGAGGGAGGGAAGATGGATTCTTAGGGGTTTTTGCCAGGGAGAGAGAGAGAGAGAGTGAAACTGAATCGGACCGATACTGTGGACCAATATTGTGTGGCGGTTCGGTTCGGTTTATGTAGAAAATGGTCCAGTCCTAAGTGTAGACCATTAGTTATGTCAAAAAATATTGTCTTTTGACAATTGCTAATTTCAATCCCTCAATCTTCTAATTAGATAATCATAAGTCTAGATTTTTATTTTGAGCACCACACCATGTCCTTGCTAGTGATCCATCCACTCCAGTGATTTGGCGTCACTTATTGTGAATTTTCTTTTCATTTCCTAGCAAAACGAAGATAGTTTCATCAATACTTGACATTCAATGGCTGTGATTGACATGACTAATTCTCTTAAAGCGTCAAATAAGAGAGAGAGAGAGAGAGAGAGAGAGTACCTTTGAGCGTATCATAGTATAATGTGTCGTGGATCGATGAAACATGTCCTGGATCGATGCAAGTGACATCAAGAGAATCTAGTGAATAACATGCGTGTATATATTACTCTAAATATAAATTTTGAGCTTATGTTTGTTTATAGCATTACCCTTGGAAAATATTGAACATAGTTTTGATATCTTGCTCATTGCTCACGTTTGAATTTTTTTCTGGATCCATCTTTGAAAAGTTCATATGAAAAACCGGCAAATGACTAAAATGGAAGTTGGATGATTATGCGCCATTTTTCACTTTATACAGTTTCCATCAGGGAATTCTCTGCAAAAGCTGATAAATGACTAAAATGCCTAAAAAAGCCTAAACCAAACTCTGATGTCCTTTCTCCTCTCTCTATCCCCCTTTCCCTCCGCCATCCCGCTGCGCACCTCGCCCCTCGCCCCGCCATTGCATCTTGGTCGCCGCTTCATCCCTACCTCCATTTGAAGTCGCCAATGCCCATGGTGGTTGAGGTTTTCTCAATGTTGGCGTCCTTTGGGTGTTGCTAATGGTGAAAGGGATAATACTTGTTCTAATATTATGTTTAAAAGTTCAAAATCGAAATTTTAATTTGATAGGTGAAGGGAGACCACATGAATATGATGTATATGTATGACCCGTTAAGCAAACGATATGGGACCATATTTTGACCAAATTGCTGGAGTTGAGTGTCCCTTCAGCTATAATTTCGAAATTTAGTATTGACTTTAAATTTATAAGTTTTCCTAAGCTTGCCTATCTACACTTTAGGCCTAATTAAGTCAAAATTCGTTACCAAATGCATGACCAAGTCTATTGAGCTAGATAGCTCTTGCTCAAGACATAGAGAACTATTTACATTTTCCCTCTCCACTATGTTTTCTCAGCCTTTATGTTTCCATTAAGAATGCCCCTTTTGGCATAATGTGATGTAAGATGTCAAAAAGGAGAAAATGATGCTGGCAAGAGGACTAATGAATCTGGCTTAACCATCTGCATGACCAAGTCTATAGAGCTAGATAGCTCTTGCTCAAGACATAGAGAACTATTTACATTTTCCCCTCTCCACTATGTTTTCTCAGCCTTTATGTTTCCATTAAGAATGCCCCTTTTGGCATAATGTGATGTAAGATGTCAAAAAGGAGAAAATGATGCTGGCAAGAGGACTAATGAATCTCGCTTAACCATCTTTCTTCCTAATTAATTATGTTCCATAAAAAACATCTCCTCTCTCTCTCTCTCTCTCTCTCTCTCTCTCTCTCTCTCTCTCTCTCTCTCTCTCTCTCTCAATGAAAGTAGTACTTAACTTTAGTCTTATCATATGAATTGAACTAACTCTAATTGCACTTACCATTATAATATAAGTAGCTATTAGCCAGCTAGTTTGTGCAGTTCGCTGCATCTTTGTTCTCTCTTAATTTCTCCAGCCCATGAATGAAACGAAAAGCAATTAATTGGTGTCTTTTGTCTCAACTAGGGGTGAGTAGTTCTAGGTTCTATATAGGTTCCATATGTAACTTAAAACCTACCAATTAGAACGAGTTCTTCATTTTTTGGACTTTGAAACCTATCATGTATACTTTAGAACTTGAAATCTATCTTGTCACAAGTTTCAAGGTTAGTTCCATGGTCTATTCAGGTTCCACCTATATTATTATTTGAACGATTGCAGTGAATTGAAATCTTTAATAACCACCATTTGTCGCTATAATTCACTGACCATAAAAACACATGGAAATATAGACATTAATAAAGTAAAAGTCTTAGTCATAAAATGAAAACTTAAATTAGTGCTTTTTAATTATACATTCATAATCAAACAGCATGGAATATTGTAAGATTGCATGAATACATGAGGAAAACATTTAAACTTATTCCAGATTTTAGGTTACGAGTTATTAGTTCCTCCAACTAAGAACCTAAAACCTACTCATCAAAATAGGTTCCTCATTTTTTGGAACTTGAAACCTACCCACCGGTTTGGTTTTCAAATTCTAAATTCTACCCTGTAATCATGCTTACCTCTAGTCGCAACTTAGAGTGGTCTCTCTCTAACCATTTCTTTGCTAGTTTTTACTTGTTCTCTTTTAATACCATTTTTTTTTACCAACCTCGAATAATTAGCAATCTAGATACAAGTTTAATAAAATCAAAGTAAAAAATTGGTGAAGACAAATCATTTCCTTTTTGTTTTTTTTTTTTTTTTTTTTTTTTGTTTTTTTGTTTTTGGTGGAAGTTTAACATAATAAAGTTTGTGAAACTCGAACATGCATTTTGTTTGAATTACAATGGCCTTTGCGAATAGGGCTAACATTGGTCGCCTCGGTTTCTTTTCACTGGCGCATTGCATTGATGGCATTCTTCATGTACGGAGCCTCACAAGCATTTTGCCTTTACGTGTATGAAGTCTTTCTACATGTGTTTACACATTCATCCATGCTTCACCACGTATGCTCATGCACACGCCTTCAAATTCAAAAGGGGAATATTTTCATGTTTTGAAGAGTGATTCTTGTGATAGATCCTTTTCATATATTCATTTATGAGAATTTCAGTAATTTTCTTGATGCCAAACCCTGAAATGTGTTTTGTTTTCATTCTTCATTCTCATCCATATCAAATAAATAGCGAGAACTGACCAGGGACGTCACAATAAATATCAGACTTTTAAGAGATGCCCCTTGCAAAACATTATATTTTGAAAGGCAATCCCACATATACTTCGGGACATTGCATATGATGCTCTAAATGCATGGAGTCTAACAAGTGTTATGTCTCAACGTGTATGAAATCTTTCTATAGGTATTTACCCATGTAGGTATGTTCCGCCATGTCTGCTTATGTACTGGCCTTTGAATTCAAGAGGGGAATCTTTTCATCTTTGGAAGAGTGATTCATGTGACGGATCCTTTTCATATGCTCATTTATGTGAATTTTGATCATTTAATTAATTTTCTCGATGCCAAACCTGGCAAGGTTGTTTCATCCTCATCCTTGGCAAGAAGATAAGGAAAACCGAAATCAATGAGAACAACAAGGACCTCAAAATAAATATCAAACTTTAAGGAATGCCTCCTGCAAGACATTGTACTTAGAAAGCAAACAGCATAAATTCTCCTCGTACTCTCTCTCTCTCTCTCACCTCCCCAGTACCTCCTCAGTCTTACCTACCAAAAGAGGAAATACATTCACTCACATACCCACACACGCACACTCCCAGAAACTACAGACATCCTCGCTCTTCGCTCATAGTGAGCGCCGGTCCAATGTAGATTCTGAGACTGAATCGAACTGGTACTTTGCGGCGATTTATTTTGGTTTATGCCGGTAAAGGTTCGGTCCTAAGTGTGGACTGTTAGAATTGTCAAAAAATATTGCCTTTTGGCATGTGAATCCCAATCCCTCAATTTTTTAACTAGATAATCATAAGTCTGGATTGTTATTTTGAACACTGCACCATGTTTTCACTCCAATTATTTGGCATAACTTGTTATGAATTTTCTTTTCATCTCCTAGCAAAACGAAGATGTTTTCCATCAATACTTGACATTCAATAGCTGTGATTGACGTAATTAAGTCTCTTAAAGTGTCCAAAGAGAGAGAGAGAGAGTACCTTCAAGTGTATTGTACTATAACGTGTCGTGGATCGATGCAAGTGACATCATGGGAATCTAGTGAACAACATGCACACATATAGTTCTCTAAACATGAACTTTGAGCTTTTGTTCGTTTATAGCATTAGCCTTGGAAGATATTCCACGTAGTGTTTGGAAGATATTCCACATAGTGTTGATACTTGCTCATTGCTCGCGTTTAAATTGTTTTCCAGAGGAAATCGACTTGGTTGAGGTTATCTCAGTGGCGAAACAATGTTGGCGTCCTTGCCAGGGTGTTGTTAATGATGAAGCAAATTTGGTATGCTTCATGAAATTTGACTAATGAGAAGTAGATGCACATTTGCGAAAGGGATAACACTGATTCTGATAATATACTAAAAAGTCTAACTTGAAAGTTTAGTTTAATAGGTGGAATGAGATTATATGAATATAAAGTTCATGTAACACCCATTAATCAAGCAACGTGAAATAATATTTTAATAGAATTACTAGAGTCAAGTATCCCTTTAGTAATAATTTCAAAATTTGAAACTGACCTTTTAAATTTATATGTTTTCCTTTGCCTAAGCCTAGATAAGTGTAAACTTGTCAACGAATGCATGATCAAGCCTATAGAGCTAGATAGCTCTTGCCCACGACATAGAAAACAATTCCCATTTTCCCCTCTCCACTCTGTTTTCTGAACCTTTATGTTTCCATCAAGAATGTCCTTTTTGGCATAATGTGATGTAAGACGTCAAAAAGGAGCAAATGACGCTGGCAAGAGGACAATGAATCTGGTTTAACCATCTCTCTTCCTAATTAATTATGTTCCATAAAAAAAACATTATTCTCTCTCTCTCTCTCTCTCTCTCTCTCTCTCTCTCTCTCTCTCTCTCTCTCTCTATATATATATATATATATATATATATTTATGAAAGTGGTACTCAACTTTTGTCTTATCATGCGAATTGAGCTAACTCTAATTACACTTACCATTATAATATAAGTATCTATTAGCCGGCCAGTTTATGCAGTTCGCTGCATCTTTGTTCTCTCTTAATTTCTGCAGCCCAAGAACGAAACGAAAAGCAATCAATTGGTGTCTTCTGTCTCAACTTAGAGTGGTCTCTCTCTAGCCATTTCTTTACTAGTTTTAACTTGTTCTCTTTTAGTACCAAACTTTTTATTTACCAACCTCGAATAATTAGCAATCTAGATACAAGTCTAATATAAAATCAAAGTAGAAAATTGATGAAGAAAAATCATTTCCCATTTTTTTTTTTTGGGGAGGGGAGGAAGTTGAATGTAGAAAAGTTAGTGAAACTTGAACATATATTTTGTTTGAATTACAACAGCCTTTGCGAATAGGGCTAACACTTGGCCATCCAATTCCTTTTTCTCGGCACATTGCATTGATGGCACTCTCCATGGATGGAGCCTCACAAGCGTTACCCTTCTATGTGTATGGAGTCTTTCTCTAGGTGTTTACGCATTCATCTATGTTTCACCACGTATGCTCGTGCACATGCCTTCGAATTCAAAAGGGGAATCATTTCATGTTTTGAACAGTGATTCTCGTGACGGATCCTTTTCATATGTTTATTTATGGGAATTTCAATAATTTTCTCAATGCCAACCTGAGATGTGTTTTGTCTTCATTCTTCATCCTCATCCATGGCAAATATAAAGCGAGAATTGACCAGGAATGTCACAGTAAATGTCAAACTTTCAAGAGATGCCCCTTGCGAAATATTGTATTTTGAAAAGCAATGCCACATATACTTTGGGACATTGCATTCATGAGGCTCTACATGCGTGAAGTCTCGCAAGCATTACATCTCTACATCTACGAAATCTTTCTACAGGTGGTTACCCATGCCAGGTGTGTTCCACCACGTATGCTTACACACTCGCCTTCAAATTCAAAGGGGGGAATCTTTTCATCTGTCAAAGAGTGATTCTTGTGATGAATACTTTTCATATCTTCATTTATGCGAATTTCAATCATTTCAATAGTTTTCTCGATGCCAAACCCTCCAAGGGTGTTTCATCCTCATCTTGGCAAGAAGACAAGGAAAACCGAAATTAATGAGAACACCAGGAACCTCAAAATAAATATCAAACTTTTAAGGGATGCCCCTGCGAAACGTTGTAATTAGAAAGCAAATAGCATAAATTCTCCTCGTACTCTGGCTCGCCCATTTTCCCTAGTCTCTCACCTTCCGACTCAAAGAGCAGAAGAGAAAATCATCTGCTCAAAGAAGAAAAACATCCATTCACATATCCACACACGCACACTCCCAGAAACAACATGCATCCTCGCTCTTCGCTCACAGTGAGCACCGGTCCAGGTAGATTCTGAAACTGAATCGGAAAACGGTTGGGTCCTAAGTCTGGACTGTTAAAATTGTAATAAAATTACCTTACCCTTTGACATATGCTAATCCCAATCCTTCAATTTTTTAATTAGATAATCATAAATCTGGATTTTTAATTCAAGCACCGCACTATCTCCTCACAAGTAAATCATCCACTCCAATCATTTGGTGTCACTTATTATGAATTTTCTTTCCATCTCCTTGCAAAACGGAAGATATTGTCATCAATATTTGACATCAAATGATTGTGATTGACATGACTAAATCTCTTAAGGAGTCTGGCACAAGAAAGAGAGCGTACCATCGAGCATATTGTACTATAACAAGTGGCGGGCGAGCTAGTGAGCAACATGTACGCATATCATACTTTAAATATTAAGTTTGAGTTGTTTGTTTGTTTATAGCATTACCCTTGAAAGATTTGGAACATAATAGTTGATACCTTGCTCATTGCTCACGTTTAAATTGTCTTCCGGAGGAAAGCGACTTTATTTTGTCTCTTTGGCCGTTTCATCCATCTTTGAAATGTTCACGTGACGTATCTACCTTCGTTTTCATAAACTCACAGGCAAGAAATGACGCTAGCTAGCCAATAACATAATAAATGACGCTAGCTAGCCAATAACATAATCTTGAGATATAAGCTGTATGACCATGCGCCATTGTTCACTTTATACAGTTTCATCAGGGATGTGGATCCTCTACAATCAGTGCAGTTGCCGATAAAATGGCTAAAATGCGTTTTACTTTTACAAGAATTTCCTTCCCCCCCCCCAAAAAAAAGCCTAATCCTAAACCTAACTCTAATGTCCCATCTCCTCTCTCCCCCTCTTTCCCCTCCGCCATCCCTATGCTCGCCTCACCCCTCCCCACCTCCATTTGAAGTCACCGATGGCCATGGTGGTGGAGGTTTTCTCAATGGTAAAACAATGTTGGCGTCCTCAGCTGGGGTGTTGTTAATGGTGAAGCAAATTTGGTATGTTTCATGGAATTTAACTAATGAGGGGTTGATGCACAATTGTGAAATGGATATCACTAAATCTGATACCATGTTAGAAAGTCCAATTTGTAAGTTTAAGCTGATAGGTGGAGGAAAGCTAATAAAGTGCATGTAAGACTCTTTAGCAATAATTTTAAACTTTAGGACCGACCTTTTAAATTTTAAAGTTTTCCCAAGCTCGCCTGTCTACACTTCGGGCCTAAATAAGTCTAAACTCATTACATAATGCATGATCAAGTCTATAGAGCTAGGTAGCTCTTGCCCAAGACATAGACAACTATTCATATTTTCCCCTCTCCACTATGTTTTCTTAGCCTTTATGTTTCGTCAAGGACGTCCTTTTTGGCATAATGTGATGTAAGATGTCAAAAAGGAGAAAATGATGCTGCCAAGAGGACAATGAATCTGGTTTAACCATCTCTCTTCCTAATTAATTATGTTCCATAAAGAAACATTATTTTAATCCCCCCTCTCTCTCTCTCTCAATGAAAGTAATACTTAACTTTTGTCTTATCATCCTAATTGAATTCACTCTAATTACACTTACCAATATAATGCAAGTAGCTATTAGCCGGCTAGTTTTTAAAGTTCGCTGCATCTTTGTTTTCTCTTAATTCTCCAGCCCAAAAATGAAACGAAAAGCAATCAATTGATGTCTTTCAACTTAGAGTGGTCTCTCTCTAGCCATTTCTCTTTTCCGTTTCCGACAAGTTTTTACTTGTTCTCTTTTAGTACCAAACTTTTTATTTACCAACCTCGAATAATTAGCAATCTAGAAAAAATATAATATACAATCAAAGTAAACTAATTGATGAAAGACAATTCATTTCCCTTTTCTTTGAAAGTCAAATGTATGTAAGATAGTGAAACTCGAACATATATTTTGTTTGAAGTCTAACGGCCTTTGCGAATAGAGCTAACACTTGGCCGCCCTGATACCTTTTTCTCGGCACATTGCGTTGATATAACTCTCCATGCACGGAGCCTCACAAGCGTTACGTTTCTACGTGTATGGAGTCTCTCTACAGGTGTTTACACATGCATGTATGTTTCACCATATGTACACTCATGCAAGTGCCTTCAAATTCAAAAAGGGAATCTTTTTATATTTCAAATTGTGATTCTCGTGACTAACCATTTTTATACCTTCATTTATGGGAATTACGACAATTTTCTCGATGCCAAACCCTTAAGTGTGTTTGTCTTTGCTCTTCATCCTCATTCTTGGCAAACGAATAGCAAGATTGACCACGGACCTCACAATAAATACCAACTTTTGAAGATGCCCCTTGCAAATGATTGTATTTTGAAAAGCAATGCCATAGATATTCCGGGAATCATGATGCTCTACATGCATAGAGTCCCACAAGCATGTACGAATGTTTCTACAGGTGTTTCACCCGTGCGGGTCTGTCACATACACTTATGTACCCGCCAACGAATTCAAAGAAGGGGCAATGTATTCATCTTTCGAAGAGCGATTCTCGTGACGGACCCTGTTCACATCTTCATTCACGCAAATTCCGATCATCTAATTAGTTTTCTCAATGCCAAACCCAGCAGGGGGTGTTTCCATCCTCACCCTTGGGAAGAAGACGGGGAAAATCAAAATTAAAGAGAACACCAGGGACCTCAAAATAAATCCCCAACTTTCAAGGGGTGGCCACCTTCAAAACATCGTATTTAGAAAGCAAGTTAGCATAAATTCTCCTCGTACTCTCTGTCCTTCTCTCCCTCTCTCTCTCTTTCTCTCTCTCTCTGTAAGTCTCTCATTTTCCCATAATCTCACACACCTCCCTCCTCAGTCAAAGAGCAGAAGGGAAAATTATCCACCAAAAGAGGAAAAACATTCACTCTCGCATGCCAAACGCACGCACACCCCCAGAAGCAAAACACACAACATCCTCCCTCGCTCCTCGCTGCTCAGGGAACGAGGGGTCTTCCCCCCCCCCGAAAAAGACGAAAGTCGCATCGAGGAGAGAGAAAAACTGGGCAGGGACTGGGACACAAGAGAGACCCAATAACATCGAACACAACACCTGTGAACTACCTTTTGCTTTTTAATGCTCTCTCTCTCTCTCTCTCTCCCCCCTTGAAAAAGAAGTGCCTTGATTCTCTCTCTCTCTCTCTCTCTCTCTCTGTGTCTCTCTTTACCTCTCTTGGTTTGTCTTTGCTTGGGAAAACCTTGCCCTTCTCCCTGTTCTCTCCCTTCCCCTCTCGTGATATGGAGCTGTAAATGGCCGTATCGGTGAAAATGGCACAGACCAACAAACCCCACATTGCCGGCAACGGCGGCGGCAACGGCGGCGGCAGCGAGACCCCGCTGCAGCAGCAGCAGCAGCAGGAGGTGAAGCCCATGTTCCATGACTTCCTCGGCATGAAGAAGCCCGACTCCCCGGCGCCGGCGGCGGCGGCGGAGTACGCGGCGGGGGGAAGCCCGCCTGTCGGAGGTGGCGTCGCCGGCCGCCTCCTTGTCCGTCGGGGCCTCCTCCGGCGGCGGGCGGGGGCCTGTCTCCACCACCTCTGATCTGGGTTCCGGTGAGTTTCTTAGTGTTCTGCTCAAAATCGATTTTTTTTTATGGTTTTCTTTTCTTGGGGGATTGTGTTGGGTTTTGTTTGATTTGGCATTTGGTGATGAAGATTAGAACTTCGGTTTTGCTGTCTTGTTCAACGGATACTTTATTTGCTTTCGGTTTTTTTTTTCTCCGTTTGCTTTTCAAGGCATATCGTTTTCTCTGGTGTGATGAGTGTTGGTGTGAATTTCTTCTTCTTCTTTTTCCTCATTCCCTTTCCGTTTTCTTTTTTCCTATCTCTTCGGCTTTGCTGGGTGATTTTTATTTGTAGATATAGACATGATGCTCCTTTTTTCAGCTTCCCTTTATCTAATGCTACCAAGCGTGGATGCGCCATCATATATCTTTTAGTTTCTTGGTGCATGTCTACTTGGTCTTTAGCTACATGCTAATTGGGGGAGTTCACATTTGGATGGTGACTCAGTCTCTCTCTCCCTCGCTCTCTGAGTGGAGTGGTTGCACTATCTGGGTTGTGGAGTAGTTTGGAGGGAGTTCATTAATGGTTTTGGTAGCCTTTTCTGGTTTATTTTTTCTTCAAAAAAGGAAAATTTCTAGGACTTTGATTGACCACCTTTTCTTTTCACAGGAGTATGCTTGATTTGCATATACTTTTACTCACTAGTAGGCTCACTCAATCTGTAGGACTTTTTCCCTCTTGAAACTCTTATGCTTGCTCACAATCACCTATAGATATAAATGGATGTACTCTTTTTTTTTTTCCTGCTTTTGGCTGTTGAATCGAGAGACCTTTGTAAAGTGAAATAGCTGCAATATCATTTACTTTCTGTGGCCTAAAGGCGAGTTTTGATCAGTTTCTCATCAATTATGATAGAAAGACAGGTTAGTAATCATTTTGAGGGCGTTCCTTACTATGGTCCGAGGAGTGATGCCGAAATAAGTCGCAGATTAGCAGGGAGTAAGCGAAGTACATCAGACTCTGCCTTTGTTGGCTCAACTAGAGAAGCAATGACTCAGCTAGGACCCGATTCGAATGAGAACTTTCATTTAATGAAGGTTTGATTCTTCTTATGTTAGTATTTTCCTTTGAGTAGAGGATTGATGTGAAACTAACTAATTATAAGCAGGGTGAAGAAATTAGAGTTTGAGTTTCTACTTCATTGTATTCTCTGATGCATCTTTTCACGCTACATTTCCAGATTCTTCGAAATGGGGCAGGAGGAGAGAGACCTAGAAGGTCGAATGAAGAGGATGTTTTTCTGGGTGTGCAGCCACTGAGGCAATCTTCTGGCTCACTTATATTGCACCCAGGTTCTAGCAGTAGAAATGAGGCGACCGTTTCCAAATGGGAGCGGCCCATGTCCATGAATATGGGCCCTGCTGTTCAGTTTCCTCCCCGAGGAGGTCAATACGTTCCTTTTGTTCATAATGCGCCTCCGAACAGATTAAGGGAAGTCCACCCGAGCCCTCCAGTTCTCTCGCAATCAGCTGCTGATGAAGGGTCTAGAACTGGGATCAAAGGCCCTGGAATTTTGAGCTCAATGAATGCCGGTACCAGCTCCGAGAAGAACTTGTCTGTGATGCTTCCTAGTGGCAACAGGGCAAAGACTGCAACGCTAATGACAGAGCCAGAGTCTTTCAACCCCCCGAGGTGAATCACATGTCTTGTGCAGATGTTAATTCTTTCAATTAAATATGTTCAAAGTCCAATGTTTCTTGATCCTTTCGGTGCTTCTTTCGGCAGTCGACCTGGATTGACATCAGAAAGTCGGCAAATGACTATATTCTATTGTGGCCAAGCTCATGTTTTTGATGATGTCCACCCAAACAAGGTATCACTAACTGTCATGTTGTTATTTATCCCTTTGACTAATATGGCTTGCTTGGTGTAACATTGGATATCATGACGTGAAGAATATGTTACCTATTCTAGTTCGCAATGCTGATGCTTCGTAACATTTGCAAAATTGAGCAAATGGGATCATTCTATGTCATGTTCTTGTTAAGATTTTTTTACCTCTAGTGTCTCTTGTGTCTGTCCTTCAACTCTTTTCCAAGTTACAGTAGGGGATCGGGAAAGCTTTCTGATGCTGGAATCTTCTGCTTTCAATGCATGAGCTAGTCATTTAGCACTTAGCAGGCCTTATACTGATAACTAGGGATCACGAGCTTCTTGTGCACTTAGTTGGCACTCAGATGAGATCCACACATTCCCCACACAATCTTTTGGCCATTGAAAACATGTTCTCTCCTATGGGACAATAAACAATCAAGACCATATTTTGAGGCATCCCATATGTCCAGTTTCAGGGATTTGTGAGATACAGCAAGTTGAATTGAATATTGCAGCTAAATAAACACAGGGATTTCCCACAACTTAATAATCTTAGGGGACAATTCATTGCAGTTTTCTAGGTGTCGAGGCACTGCCATCTGAGTTTTTCTTGCTTGTATGTTCAGTACTAGCTTTCTAGACGACAATGATGAAATCCCTCTTGCAATATTTTGGTTGTTGGAGATGGGAAGAAAAGACAGAGGGCATCTGCTTTGTGATCGTCACTGCCATCACTGTCTTTTCTGTAAGAAAATTGGATTGCTTGATACAATTCATTGCCAAGCCTCATCACTGTATGGTGTAGATAAAGTCATTTTGCATCCATGCTGTGTGCCTTCCATGGTATATAAGTTATGGATAATGTTGCTGATATTAAATGAAATCTAGTTTCTTTGTGGTCCTTATTTCCACTCTTTAGGAGGAACTGTTAGACTATCCTTAGGTGCTAGTGTTACCATTGCATCCCTTTAAGCTGGGATAAGATTAACAAATCACCTTCAATCTGTTCATAGTAATTTCTATCAAGGTAAGGTATTCTTCTTGAGAGGGAGAATGCCAAAATGAAAGTTTCATTATCATGGATAAATTAAAGTCATGACTGACTTGAGAGGAGCATGTTTTGGGGTAGCGAACATGTTCTATTTGAAGCAAGAATGGTAACTATGGCTTTTGTTTCAGTAAATTGTTTGGGAGAAAGCCAAATGAGAATAACTGTTCTTTCTCTGATAAAATTGCAACAATTTCACCCCCTGAATTTCTGAAGTACAGACAGGCTCCTCTTAGTTTTAACGGATGTACTATATTCTCTCTCTCTCTCTCTCTCTCTCTCTCTCAAAACCAAGATTGTCAATTACTTTCTGTTTTTATTGTTGCCGAGAAATGACCTATTTTATGGCACATTGATGGTTTTATCATGAAAATGCTTTGTCCAGGTGAGGCAGGAAAATTGACAGGATGCAGATCATACTAGTTGTTTTACTTTGACTAAAATAGAGCAGTGTTAGCTGATATTTGAACTTAACAATACTTTACATGTCTTTTTCTTTCAATTAAGGGGGATATGTTCTTGAAAAGTCACAGACTTCAAAATTTTCACCAGTAGAACTGCTATGTCTGTTGTCTTTCAGCATCGATCTCTTATCCATGGGTAAAATCATCCCTTTGTTTCTAAAACATAGATGTTCTGAGAACTCTTCCCAGAACTTGAGCAACCATTTGATAATGCAGCTGGATGTTGGAAAATCAATGTTTTGAGTCTGGGTATGCAGTATCTTGGATGATGATTTGCTAGATATACTTCCTCATCTCTTAAATCCTGGATAATTGATCTATTTGGGACTTCATCTTATGGCAGTGAATTTTCCCGTCATATGTGTGCTTTATTTTGTCTATTTTTGTGATAAAAATTGATACTTTAGGACCAGTTGATTTTCTCTGCTAATTTAGTGGAGACGACTTCCAGGCTTCGTACTGTGGTACTTTTAGGGCAGCCATAACCTGTTGCCTTTGAGTGGTTTGTTTCATCCCAAAAAGAGTAAGCAGAATCAAAGCTATGGTTTTTTCTGAGGGAGTGACCCGGGTTGCATTTCTTAGGTGTTTGTTGCAAAATCATAGCTTGGGATCGACTTTTTCCCTCGTAAGTGCGAGTAACTTGTGTCATGCCTCTGTATGTCGCTTTTGCAGTTGTTTATGAATGTTGGCAAATGCTAGAATTTTGAAATACAAGTTCCTTCCTCTGCACTTTCTCTTTTGAAGTTTAGTAATTCTCTATCATGGCCCAGTAAAATCCAAGCAATATTGAGAGTTCCAAAGTTAAAGAGAAATTAGCTATGAGGTTACGGCAGAGATACAGGTGTAATAAATAGTTTTCTTGGACGATATGAACATGTTTGTTGTTGAGGATTCTCATGTTTAATTTCCAATGGCTTGGAAAACTTACTGTCAACACTTCATGGTGATTCCTAATAGCGTCCATTTCTCTGCGGGGATGATTAACAATGGGAATCTCCATGATTTGCACTGTCCACTTTGCAGGCAGATGTCATAATGGCTTTGGCCGGATCAAATGGAGGATCATGGTCAACAACATACTCACCAAAATCTGGAACAAGGCCAACTAATGAAAGCAATGTTCTCACTGGAGAAAATAAAGCAAGTGTGGCAATTTCACGTGACTTTCACAGTCACGGTTGCCTGCCACTGGTGACTCTAGTCACTGCACTGGATTAGGCAATCGGATCTCAAACCCTTCAGGTGATTCTTTTAAAATCTCATGTAGCTTCTATTTTTGGCTGTTGATCGCATGTGTTCACTGAGCACAATAAGTAGGCATGCCTGGACTAGAGCTCTCGAAAAGAAGATTGTTAACTATCTGCCTAAGCAATTAGTGGTTGCTGCCTCCTTAATTTGCAGGTGGCCCTAGAGGACACCTTATAGTGAAGGACACGAGAAAACAGCTTCCAGTGGCAGAACGCATCGCCGAAGAGAAAGTCGATCCGTGATGTAAAGTTTTTGTCTGGTAAATCGAATTTTAAGTAGAAAGTTCTGTTAACTGGAGTTTTAGTGACAAGCCCCTCTATTGTTCTCCAATCTTTTGTGGCTTCATTGATTTCCTATTTGTCCTTCCCCATATTCTTCTTTTGGATTGTCAATGACTAATCTGTTGATCTGTGGAAAGAAACTGAAGGAAATCTTTGCTTGTAGAGACCCAGTTAAAATCCTTGCACTGAAATTTGCTTCATTTTCAGTAAATGAACAAGGGGGAAAAATGAGGAATGCTTTTGATGTCCTTATCATGAGTTTAATGCATATCATGATCTTGAGAAATGAAAGTGAATTAATTGAACTTCTGGTCCTTGCGGATAGTCAGTCTTGCCAAGGCATGCACTCCTGTTACCGAACTCCAGCGCCTAATTACATTCAATTGGTCATTTCAAATTCAAGCTGCTGTGACCCTCTCTCTCTGGGATTATTTATGGGTGCAGTGTTCACTTTTGTGTTGTGTGCGAACCCTACCACTAGTGCATCTGCAAAAACCTGGAAATTCGTGCTCAGCCCAGCAGATAGTCGTTGAAATCTAGCTTTTAGGTGGGCTCGTCTGAATTGTGGATGGTATCAATTTATTCTTCATCTTTGCTTGGATATGATTGGACTGCGACAGGCTAGGAACGTCTGCATTCCTGACTAGGACTAACGTCTCGCCATGTGTCACGCGCTTGTTCGTGCTTTGGAGGAGCTACCACGTCCGAAAGAAACCAACAATTTTCAACTGCGAATAGACTGAATTCGAAGCTCTACTCGAAAATCTCAACTGGTAATACCTCCAGGATTAATCAGAAACGCGAAGCACCGCGCATAGTACCATTTAATAAATATTGCTATCTTTTCTATAGCGTATCCATTTGATCAATGCACTATAATGGTGAGGCTTTACTTGTATTTTCGAGAGGTTCTAATTAATCCCCGCACACAGCGACGACACATTTCACGACCCCCTAGTTGCGGCTTTCACATGAATATGTACAATGCACCGGTGGCGACACTGCATTAGCCGTAATCATCTCCAGTTTTTCTTCAAATTGGATGCCGGACATTCTAATACCGGATGACTTGTTATTTTTCGAGAGAAAATCTTGAGTGTTGAGTTGGGCCGTTGATAGCTCCTTTTCCTTATTGGACCTAATCCAATGGCATCAGATGTGCCCTAAACAAGCGTTTTCTCTTCTATGCTGACTTGCTTTATCATTCGAATTTGAATGAGTGATGGAAAATTCTTTTATAAGAAATTTTTGCAAATTCAATCTATCAACACTAAGCATATAATATTTTCCACCCCAGCCATGTCTCTTTCAAGATATTTATCAATATATATTAGGCTTGGTTTTATAAGAACTACTATTATTCATTGCACTTGGTTTTATGAGAATTTCATTTTATCAAAAGTTCCTTATTTTTTTCCAATGGGATATTTTATCTTATTTTGTGTGCATTTTCCACAATAACCGTAATCTACTATGTGAATTTCAATTTAAAGATTTTATGATATGTAGATTTTTCATGATATATAATTAATAGTAAGAGAATTGACCATTTCTTTTATTAATTGTATGTGCTAGTACAACAAGATGTAGCATCCATAGTTACACTAAGGTGTGTTGGTACATCTTGTTCTGGCACCAGCCCATTTATATCAAGTTCAAAAACTATTTTCAACATTGCACATATTATATACATCCAAAACACAAAGGTCTCGCTTTATTCCCTCATCATTTTAGGTTTCCACCCCACCTAATATGTCAACAAAATTGGTACATACAAAAATTAACTTTATATTGGATTTGATTCATAATCGGCTGTCTTGGTTCTTAGCATCAACAATTTTCTTTCTAGCACGTGTCATGCGTGATGTTTTTTTTTTTTTTTTTTTTATATTGAGCACTTTCTTTTTTGGATAATTCTTCTTTGGTATAGCCCTTGACTCTTTAGTTGGCCTACTTTGAGAGATAAGTACCTCCAAATTTCTCTGAGGCTACAACAACATAACCATATTGTCAACAAAATGAAATTGAAATATCATAAATTAAATGCATGAGTCTTACAAATCTTACTTTCAAAATAGTCATTCCAGTATGTTCGTCTGTATAAAGGCCATAACCATATTACCTTATCATTTTTCAAGAAACCCTATTGTCACTATGGTGCATGACTTTTAGCAACTTGTGGGGAGCAACTTGTGAAATCTATGTAGTTAGTTGTTTTCTTACCTAAGAAAACATAACAAAATTAAATTTAAGCCTATAAAAGAACACAAAACAAACACAATAATGCATAACTTACTAGATATTTTTTCTCACGTATGTTCAACAATCAACTCAATTGTTATTGTTGCTGTCATGCCGTACTAGTTCCTGCACTTAGGCCTCCAGCAAGGCCTCTTGTTGGCCCTTCAAAAGGCTCTACATTAGGGCCTTTTGTTGGCCCTTCAGTAGGACCTTCTTTTACCCTTTCAGTTGGCTCATCATCTGGCCCTATATTAGCCCTCGTAGCAACCTATTGTTCTTGATGTTGCTTCTTCAGCTCATAACCCTTCTTATTATGCCATTTATTATGGCAATATGAACACTTCATCTTTTTTCTAGTTTTGCTCATCCTCTAGACTTGACGTCTCTCATTCCTACATTCTTTGTCTCCTTTTTGGCTTTAAATTTGCTTCTTTAGTAGCAAAGGTATAGGGCCTTCACGATTTGTTAACTCTTAAAATTTACTACTTTTAATACGCTGAATCATGAATTGGTACAAAGTAATGTATGAGCTTTTCTTGTACCATTCATCTAGGTAATCCTTTGGTTTTGTTGCTTCATTTGAATGGTACAAATGGCATGGGCATAAGGAATTTCAATTAGTTGCTAGGCTCGGCATGAACACTTTTTCCTATCTAGATTGACGAAATACTTATCATCATTGTTCATGATCTCATATCCATTATCTCAATTCCAAACTACATGGCACGACGTACAAGCATCCATGTTCTCATCCAATCTCTTTACAATCCTAGGACAACATTTCTTGTCCACTTTGTAGCCTCATCTCTTTATTTGAGCAGCCCAATCATGACCATAACTCGAATATCATCGAGCTACTGATGATTGGTTTATACTTGACTTCTATTATTCTACCATTGAAAGCTTCACTAAGGTCGTTGTCAATGACATCGCATTTGAATTCTTCACCGAAAAAGGCCCGACTTCTATTTGGAATAATGTTTTAAAACTTTCCTTTGTCAATTGCAATAACCCCTATTTAGCTAATTTAAAATCAGCCATGTTGATACTCTTTACTATTTGCCAAAACTACTTCTACAACTTATCTTCTTTATAGTTCTTTGCCTAGTTTGCATTTATGTGTCCCGCACATATTCTATGCTCACCGTTTGATATCAACTTAACCAATGCAGAAACAAGTCCCCACAAAAATTCAAACCAACAAATACAAGTTAGAAAAAAAATATGCGAGTAATTAATATTAAAAGGGCAATAATTGACAATGGCATTACTTTTTGTTGGTCACTCGTACAAGCCCATCCTCCACTATTGATTATCTTAAGATTAGCCCATTAAATTTTTTTGGAACTAAGACTAAGTGTCCTTATTCTTAATCTTGACAACTGGCAAAGTTATTGAAAATATTTGGTTGTTGACATCTTTCCCCATTACAGCCAACAACTCCCATTTGCATAAACCTTTCAAAAAATATTCATCTAATTCTACAACTTTTCTACAACTAGGTAAAAACCCTTTTTGCATGCATCAAAGCAAACATAAAATCTATCAAACTTAGACCTACAATCAAGCAATGGCCTCTCTATAGCCTTCATATATACTCTACTAAATGGGTTTTGAAGCATGCATTTGCAAGTACAATCCCATATCTGGGCATACTCTTCCTTGTAACTCATCAATGTTGTTATCACCCTCAACTTGGCTTTCTTACATTGATTCATTGACAAATTAACACCAATATGCTCTTTTACTAACTACTAAAACTAAGGACTCTTAATCTCGGGCATTGGCTTGATAGTATTAAAGAAGTGTTTTGATAACCATACACTTGTTATTCTTTTATTGTCAAATACAATGAAACAAGTATGTTCCTAATGGAAAGACCTAATTTGAAATGACCCATTCCTACTTAGTGCACCAAGGATTTTCCATGGACAATTGGGTTGTGAACACTTAATCCTCACAAATTTCTTCATACTTCTAATGAATTCAATGTTCCTCTATTCAATGATGGAGTTTGACAATGGCTTCTTTAAATTATTTAGCATCATCAAATTTCATGCCTACGGACAAAAGAGGTTTGGCAACAATTGGGTCACATCAATGATATTTACTTTTCCTTTGATACACAAGTAATTCATCATTCTCAAGCTCATTCTTTGAACTAATACTCTCATTGCTGCCACTTTCATCATATTCATTCATTACCTCCGGGTGGAGCTCATTCTTTCCCATTTACTTGCTCGAATTCATCCTTTCTCCAAAAGCGACAAATTTTTCTCACAAATTCCTTTTGCTTTTGTCTTGATTGTACAAGTTCATTATCATCTTTATCACTTGGGAAATTTACATTTGCCAAAGCTTCGTCTTTTGATTCACTCGATAAAGTAGCAACTTTCCATCTCAATCCAATTAAATCTTCATCATCAACATCTTCAATAGAGACTTCAGGGCATCTCCTTATTTGCTAATCTCTCTCTCTATATGACTTGTCTCTTTCTCCTTTCTCACTTGCCTCTCATGTTGCCCTCCGTCTAACGTGAACTCATCCCCAACTTGTTTACTCGCTTTCAGTGCTCTTATCATCCTCATCATCAGTATAATAATCGACATATGCCTTAGCTTCCTCGCAAGGAAGATAATGGCAAACGATATCCTTAATACCATTATCATCAACCAATTTTTAATTCTATCCTAGGAACACAATAATACACTTTGTATTATAAAAATACACTAAATCCCTCACAAAACTCAATATATGATGGCTTCCTAATATTGATGTAGATAGTACATTCATTTCCACCAACACATTCCCACTCTTTAGTGCCAATGACAAATTCCTACCATAGCAAACAATTATGGCTACATCATTCTCTTCCATGTCGACACTGTGCCAAGGAGAAAAAAAAATCATTAGCTTGTGGGATCACGTAGCATAATCATTGACAACTTTACATGGAGGTCCTTACAAGCACAAATAATTGCTTAAAGAACTCACTCCAATGTTGTCTCTTTGTGAAAAAGAAACAAAAGAAGTTGATTTATTCAATTGATTAAAGAAATGGCTTTATTCAATTCAGTCCCTATTTGGTCCCCTCAAACACCCAAATTAATTAAACAAGAGTGCTTGAATTGATTAGACAAATAGCTTTATTCAATCCTGCTTTCATTCGATTCCCTCCGAGCTGAGCCTAGTTTTGCCCTTTGCGCCATAATTTTCAATTTGGTCCCCACAATAGAACACAAATTAATTAAATAAAGTGAGATCCCCACCATTATTTCATAATTCCTACTCTAGTATCAAGAACCATTATTCCCTTTGAGTTGAGCCAAGCCCTAATTTTTCCCTTCGCGCCCTAATTTGGCCATCAGAACTCTAAATTTTTCCTTCCATGTGAGAAAAGGAGAGAAGATGACAAACCTGAGTGCTTGAGAGTTAGGGAGACGGCTAATAAATGATGGTGAAGATGGAGGGGAGCGATGGTGAATGAGCGAGTGACAATTGAGCGAGCGAGCGACCCTACTTTGTATGCAGTAATAGGAGATCGATGACTCCAATTTTCATCCACCCTCTACAACGTTGTTTTGGCTAAGGGAGGTTATGTGATGCCATTTCTTTTATGCAGTCCAAGTCGGATGGAAAAATGATGTCGTTTCTTATAGAGGACAGCAAAACGACGTCGTTTATGATGTCTACGTGGACTACATCACTATTTTTTTTAAAATAAAAATAAAAGCCACATGATTAATTTGATGGGAAATTTTTGCCAATGGCACTAAAGTGATTGTTTTTTCTTTGATTTGGCATTTAAGTGAGCAAGTGAACTTTTTGGCACCAAAGTGCGCCGTATACAATTTGTGGCACTTTTGGTGTGCTTTTCCCAACTCGAGACTAAGTGAAGCATGGCTATAGACAAGTTATCGACCATGGGGATTCTTGTTGATAACCATAATTATCATTGAACATGAGCAACTATCAATGTACGATAGTGGCTGATTGATGATTGTCAAGATAAGATTGACTAAATGTTAAGAAAGGCAAAGATGTCAATTGAAGTACATCGATTGTCAGTCGAATTAGAAACCATATGAAAATTAACCATTTTGTGAGTAAAGTAGATGCGAAGTTTAGGCATAGTAGTGTTCAAATTTGGAACTATTTGCAAATAAGACAATGAAACACAACATTTCGTAATTGGAGGATGAATTTGAAGGTTTAAATACTTGGATGAGAGTGGCAACAAAAAACATGGAGAATTAAGGCATGACTTAGAAGGCATAACTTTTTGGAGATAAGATGTTGTGGCAACATGAAGAGGTGGAGTGGAAAGCTTTGGTAATGCGAAGGCATGGTTGAAACTGCTGAAGAATTGCTTGAGTATTGTGTTATCTATCAATTTTTGCACTTAAGCTATAGTTTTCAAATATCTCGTTGTCGATTATATTTCAGCATGTATCTTAGTTGTAAATTTTAGATCTTTGTTGTTGATTAAGTTTTGGCATTTTATCTTTATGTTATTGGGCTTTGTCGTAGATTAAATTCTGGATACTTTGATGTTGAGTAATTTCGTCAAAGCATATATGTTAGTTTCCTTATGCTTCATCTTTTTGCCTATTCATATAAACATTTTGAATGTAAACAAGAATGTCAAATATCAACACAATGACAAGTTATATCACGTATGTGTCCCGAGACAGTTTTATGGTCCATCGAGAGATAGATTGTTAAGTCATTATTCCTTGCATTTTTTCCACAACTGCAATGCAAAATGTTATAACACAAAATAATTTGAGATTTACATTTTTTTTTATTTGACAATAATTGAGTGGTTAGGAGTGCCATCTAAAGGATGCTTAGAAATAGCCACGTGTCATGATAGATTGAGGACTAAATTAGCGAAAGTGAATGATAGGTTTAGGAGTTTTTGGACAATGGACATGTAATGTATATATTATAGATGGCGTGATAGTTTAATGCAAAAAGAGCACGATCTTCTTTTCTTGGCTAAATTCAAATATAGTTCGCAGTTGTGTTTGATTGGGATTTTGGGGAAAGTCATTGGAAATACGCAAAGGACTTTAGATTAAGGAGTTCTTTCAAAATGCAAAGAGTGTTTGATAAAGTATAATTTAAATGTACATTGGGAAGTAACTTTGGCTTACATGATGCGTTTGAGAATGGCTTTCCCAAGCCACTTTGGGCGACCAAAGTCCCTTGGGCTAAAATTGGGTGTTTGGGAATTTTTTTTGTAAACCTCATTAAGAGAAACAAGCCTTTATAAAGCTGAAAGCCTAAGGCAAGTAAGAGGCTGTGCAAGGCATTTTTACATTCTTGGCATGCTACAAGGACAATTAATATATATATATAAAATTACCTTTGTTGCCCTTGCAACTTTATTGAAATTCCATTTTTAATCCATTTTTTTTTTTTTAACTAGACTCCCTAGATGAAGCCATGCTCTCATCTTGCTCTTCTCTGAATTGGCCTCTCTTTAGTTTTGCTCCTCTTCAAGTCACTCGCCTCTTTGGTCATCTCTCTTTTCACTCAGTAGTTGCTTGCTTCTCTCATGCTCACCTCTCCCTTGATGGTCTCTTTCTTCACTTAGAACTGAGTGGCCCACCTCTCTCATGCTCGCCTCTCTCTTTGCTTAGAACCCAATTGTTCATCTCACCCCAAATCCGGGTTCTTTAGATTTAATTCCTTTCTCATTGTGCTTTTTTAGTTATGATTGTTAAGCGCATGGTGATTTCGTGAACGGTAGTATCGATCTTCTACTTGATTGAGTACATCATTGCTTGAGTAATACAAAGTTTTTTATGGAGATGGAAGAGTGCAAGGTATGTAGAAGTAGATTGGAGGATTATGTTTACTGACTTATTGGCAAAGTTGTAAAATTTGAGATTATCTTAGCTGATTTGAAGAAATAGAATTGTCATGTCTCTCTATGCCTTGGATGCATATGTTTTGTATAATCCATAGAATTGTAGCTATCTTAGATTAGTTGCTCTTGGTTTTACTTTGTTTTGATGACTTTGTGGCATTTTGGTACAAGATGTTCAACATGCTCGAGTCATATAGAGTTTTTTTATGGAGATGGAAAAGTGCAAGGTATATAGAAGTAGATTGAGGGATTATATTCATTGACGATATTGGTGATGTTGTAAAATTTGGGATTACTTCAATTGATTTAGAGAAATAAAACTATCATATCATTCTTTGCCTTGGATGCATATGTTTTGTGTAATCCACAATATTGCAGCTATTTTAGATACTGCTCTTAGTTTTATTTTGTTTTGATGACTTTGTGTCATTTTGATGCAAAGATGTTCAGCATGCTATGCTTGCAGGCCATTGATTTGCCATTTTAATATGATGATTAGTGATACAATAATTCATCTCTACTCCTAGAAAATCTGCATATTAAATACTACTTGTTGATGGATGATATATTTGCTATATATGACAATTGATGGGCTGATAAAGGTTCTATTTAGGTCCTTAAAATGATTAAATATTATATATACTTTTAGGTGGGAAATTTTTTTATAAATATAATAGGTCTCTCTCCAATTAATTTCTCACAACCATGTTTGACCTAAGGCTACCTTTCGGAACACTCCATGATGAGATTGTTGAAAGTCACATTGTGTTGTAACTTTATGTTTTTATTAGTTTTAATGGACAATATATTTTTAGTGAAGACCTTTGTAAAATTTGAGTGACTTCTGGTTTGTGTTAGCGTTCTATCAAAATCAATATGGGCATGTGTTCATTCATATTAATGGAATTGGGTCAAAGTTAATTTCATCTATTTGCATTTTTCGAATGTGTTTGTGTTTATTTGGAAGATGGCAAGTGCATCAAAGGAAAAAGCATAATGGAGCTTAGAAGATGTAGGACTTTTTGTCAATTGTGCATTGAATAATTTGAAAAAGACAATCGTCCTATAAGTGACAAAATGATTGGATGGACAATTATAATTAACATGTTTGAGGAGTTGAAGGGAAAAAATGTGATAAAAATTAAATGAAGAGTAAGTGAGATAATCTTATAGAAAAATGGAAAAGATGGAAGCAATTGGTTCAAAAGGAAAATGATTAGGATAGGATTCAAGGATAAAATCATTAATGTAAGTGATGAAAGGTGTGAGAGGAAAATTTAGGTGTTTATATCTTTTTTTTTACTTTTTCTGTAAGTTCATCTTTCATAATATGAATCATGAAAATATTCTATCATTACAAGCCAATTTTAAGATTAAAGTTTTTCGAAGGAAAGATATACATCTAGATGTTGATATTTTGTTGGATAGAATACTTGAGGGTATAGTTGCAATGAATTCACCTGAATACCTGCACAAGGTTTATGTAATAATGAGAATATTGAGACCACGCAAGTTAATATTGGTGATTGCGTATGATTTACTTATGATTCTTTAGAGTGTAATGTTGGTAAAATGAATATTCAACCAAGTCAAAGTCAGACCCATAAAAAGGTGGCCCATAGTTCAACGAGACAAGCTCAAGGAAAGAAAGGAAAAAAATTGACCAAATATGCTAAGTTAGTTGACAAACTTTGCTCAACCGTTAAAAGTTGGAGCAATGCAATATCTATTGTAATGGAGTTTTATCATTGCAAAGAAATTATCAAATATTAAAAGCCATACTTGAGATTAAGTAAGATCAAAAGTTATTCTTTTTTGCACTCTCATATTTTGCTAAAAAAAGACAATAGTTAGATTTTCATGAACTTGAATGGAGATGAACAAAAAAGTCAAGTGGTCAAAGTCTAAGTTGGAAGAGCATAATAGTCATCACTAGGATGTAAGCTATTTGTTTGAACTATTTCATATTCAACATTGTTGCAATGCGAGATCTATTTTTAGTTGGTGATTTGCACTCTGTTTGCACTACTTGTGAACTATATTTTTAATTATGTTTTAATGTAAGACCTGTGTTTTTAGTTAGTGTTTTTTTTATTATGGAGTTTTCATGGATGATTGTTCCATCAATGGATGATCTAGATTATTCATCACTTTAACATAATTATATATTTTGTTGCTTTGACCAGTTATATGTCATGTCCTAAAAGGGAAAATCATAAAAAAGAAGAAGAGGAATATTAACAATTTGTAGGAGTTGCTCAATTCGCAATGGCTTATCAAGCCATATATCCTAGTTTTACATCATCATATATGGGAAATGCGTTGTTAGGAAAATTGATGGGCGAAGGTGCTAATCCGATAAGGCACTACCAAATGTTTAGAATGGATAATGATTGTATTTAACAATTTAATTCATGATTTAGTAATACATTATAGTCTTGAAGGAACTAGGAATATTAATGTTATGAAAATGATTGGAATGTTTCTTCATATTTTAGGATATGATATGGGTAATAGATTAACACAATAGTGCTTTCAATGCCCTAGGAAAACCATAAGCAAGTACTTTAGCTAAGTATTAAAAGGTATGTGAAATGAGAAATTTTTTTATCCAACTAGTTGATTCACAATTTACGGAAGTTCTAGAGAAGATGTAGAATAACTGAAAATTTTATTTATATTTACATTTTGATTATAAGAAAGAACTAAATATAACTTTCGATTATATATATTTGTTTTAGGAATGCGTTGGAGTTATAGTGATGATACCCATGAAAGATCGAGTTCGTTTTATTTATCGAAAAGGTATAGCGGTTTGTAATTTTTAAATGAAATTTATATATGTTTGGGTTGGTTGGGAGGAATAAGCTCATAATATTTGTATCTTTTATAAAATCCTAAAAAGACGTGATGTACAATTTGTCTATCCTCCTTCAGCTTTGTTAATTAACGGTTTTGTACATCAATATGTATCAATATGGTGTATGTTAATTAAATTTACATTATATTTGTGTAGGTAAATATCATTTAGTAGATATTGGATATCTAAATCTAACAAGTTATTTGGGGCTATACAAAGAATTTTGACAAGATCTTGCACCTTCAAGTTATCAAGAGATATCCAACCATGCTCATTCCTTGCTATAATAAAAAATTGAGCGAGCCTTTGGTATATTAAAAAGTGGAGGATTCTAAAACATATGCTAAGTAAGTAAAAATTATTGTAGCAACAATGATTTTGCATAATTATATACGACGAAAGCCATTGATGATAGACATTTTGCAAGTGTAGATTTAGATACCAATTATGGATATCCAAGTGACCTTGATGATATAGATGAGAGGGATAGTACTTCAAATGACAATTTATTTTCTGACATGACATATTTACACTATTGAATAGCCATAAAAGGGATAAGTGTAATAAAAGTCATAAAACTTGTTACGAAAATGTAATTGAGTCATAAAACTTACAAAAAGCGCAAACAAGTCTTAAAACTTCAAATTGGTTCAATTGAGTCTTAAAATTAACATTGTCGAACTTATTAATGGAAAATGCTGATGTGGTATTTTAAATGATTTTTTATTTTCCATGTTGCTTTTTAAAATTATTTTTATTCAAAATTAAAAAGAAAAGCTAAAATTTATTTAAAAAAAAAATGTTAAAAAAAAAGAAGAAAATGGCAGCTCCTCCGTCGCCACCGCCGCCACCCATTAGCGAAGGGGCTAGCGAGCTGCCACTTTTTTAATAGTTTTTTTTAAAAATAAATTTTATTTTTAAATATATATTTTAAAAAATGAATAAAAATAATTTTAAAAAGTTATGTGGAAAATAAAAAATAATTTAAAATGCCACATCCACGCCACATTAGCATTTTTCATAAGTAAGTCTGAGGGTGTTAACTTTATGATTCAATTAAACCAATTTGACAAGTTTTAGGATTTGATTGCACTTTTTGCAAGTTTTAGGATTTAATTACTTTTATTTTCAACTATAAATTATTTTTTTCCTCGATGTATATGTAATCATGTCAATTAGAATGAAATTACTGTTTTAACCGTGTCTAATATAATGAGATTACTCTCCTTTTAATTGAGAAAAAGTTCACTTTGATGTGTGTTTTTTTAATAACATTTGTTAATATATCTTGTTGACATTACCTTTGCACAAAAATATATAGATAGTCATTATTTTTTTCAATTTAAAAAAATTATTTAAAAAAAAAACTTACATTGGTCACATCAAAGGACTTTCCACATATGGGTTTATCAAACTTTATTTTCCCAAAGTTGTTTCCCAAGGCAATTTTCAATTATAATTTACTAAATAGTCTTTACATTTTACCAAAACTCTTTAAAGTTAAGGCCTTTACATTTCCCCAAAGGCTTTTCTCAAAAGCTGAACCAAATGCACCATTGAAAATGCAATTGCATCTGCAACAAGCATTCCAAAAAACTTGCCAAATGCTACTTGTATTTACTCAAGGGTGAAGCCTTCAAAGGCTTTGCCAAAAACAAACCAAACGGACCATTCTTTGTCCATACTTAACATATAGTTTGCTATGTTATAATTACTAGAGAAATTTTCAAATAAAGGCTTATAGAGTAGGGTCATTTTCTTAAAAAAAGACCCAAAATGTATTTCATCTCAAATATGGGCTTGGAGTGGCCAAGATAGTCTCAAAGAAATGTATAAAGTTATTAGTTGGTTAAATCTTCATAGAAGGACTTTTTGGTGACGAAAGTATGGAGAATTTTGTCCAAAAATGACAATTGGATAAAAAAAGGGATAAAATCCCCAAATTGAATTGGGATTAGGATATTTCCTTCTTTCTTCATCCACACCCACTGTTCTCGATTGTTCAGCATTTGGTCCTCACTGCTTCTTGCCCAATACTCATCACTCGTCGCCCCTTTCTTGTAAGATTCAGTCCATCATTTGTCATCTTTTCTTCTATCTCAACTTACATTGTCACAAGACCATGAGCTTCAACTTTGTCATTGGCCCAACTTTGGGATAAGAACGCTTCAAGTGTCAAAAGTTGGCACAAAGGGACACTTAAGTGCCAAAAAGTTACGAAGTGTACACTTAAGTGTCACATTCGAAGAAAAACAGATCACTTAAGTGCCACTGCCAAAATCCAGCCAAAAGGCGACGTGGCATTTTTCCGACGAATTTCCGGCGAAGTGAACCAAAAACGACGCCGTTTTGCATGCTAACGTGGCAAATAATGTAAAAATGGCGTCGCTTTGGGTTGACATGGTAAAAAAATAATATAAAAATTAAATAAATTAAATTTAAAATTAGATTTAGTTAAAATATTAAAAAATAATAATTTTAATAATTAAAATATTAAAATATTAAATAAATAATAAATTTAAAATTACATTTAGTTAAAATTCTAAAAAAATAATTTAAAATTAGATTTAGTTAAAATTTTTTAAAACTAATCATTTTAAAATTAAATTTAGTCAAAATATTAAAAAATAAAATTTTAAAAATAAAATTTTTTAAAAAATTAAAAAATAATAATTTTAAAATTAGATTTAGTTAAAATATTAAAAAATAATAATTTTAAAAAAACTAAAAAAAAAAAAATTTTTAAAATTAGATTTAGTTAAAATATTAAAAAAGAATAATTTTAAAATTAAATTTAGTTAAAAATAATTTAAAAAATTATCAAAAATTTATAATATTTTAAATTATTAATTTTAAAATTATTATTTTTTAATATTTTAACTAAATTTATTTTTAAAATTATTATTTTTTAATTTTTTTAACTAAATTTAATTTTAAAATTATTATTTTTTATTTTTTTAATTTTGAAATTATTATTTTTTAATATTTTAACTAAATTTAATTTTAAAATTATTTTTTTAATATTTTAACTAAATGTAATTTTAAATTTATTAGTTTTTTTAATATTTTAACTATTAAAATTATTATTTTTTAATATTTTAACTAAATCTAATTTTAAATTTAATTTATTTAATTTTTATATAATTTTTTTATCACATGAGCCTAAAACGGTGCCGTTTTTTGCATTATTTGGCCATGTCGGCATGCAAAACGGCGTCGTTTTGGGTTCGATTCGTCGGAAAAATGCCACGTTAGCTTTTTGGCCGATTTTGGCCGGATTGACACTCAAGTGATCCAGGTTGCTTCGATTTTGGCACTTAAGTGTACATTTCGTTTCAAAATCTTTTGGCACTTAAGTGTCCATTTGTGCCAACTTTTGGCACTCTAGGGTCCTTGTCCCGGCCAGCTTCAAGTCTTGATATTCAATAGATATAAGGAAAATTCTCCTATGTTAGTTGAGATCTATTTAACGATACTTCATTAATGCTTGCTCTGTCTCCTATCGATTTTGGCAATGGTTAGTCATATATGAAGCATGATTATATTTTATTGTTTCTTCTTAGTGCTTATAGTTTGATTCATGGTTGTCAGCGGCTGTAATCATTTTGTTTTGGGGGAATTTACATTAGCTAAGTTGGAATATATAAGTTTTTGGTCAAATATTTTCCCCTCCTATTTCGGTGGGGGCAAAAAATGGATTTGTATCATGACATTTCTTTAGCTCTTCACATTTACAATTTTCACATTATACAGGGAATAGTAATATGAAAATAGACTGTGTTTCGAAGAGCATTTGGTCAAAATAGCTTGTGTTTGTTCTACTTATTTTGTGTTGTCTGGGTCTACCTTGATGTGGGGCCTAGCCAGCATAAAACAAAAGAGAAAAAAAAGAAAAAAGTCGAAAAGTAAAGAAAAGAACAAAAAGAAAAAAGCAAGTGGGTAGCTTCGTGCAAGTGATGAAAGAGGAGAGAGAAAATTGAGCGTCCACCCCAAGAGAGCATCATGAGACAAAGGAGAAAGAAGGAGAAAAGAGCTAAGATTTTGTGATCGCGATTCAAAGGCTAAACGTCATAGAAATGGCTCAAATTTGAGTATATTGCTCATGAGATCAAGGGCTACGAGTTGATCAGTTTCGTTCGTTGAAAGTCTCTTTTGAATTCTCTAATTGCGATTAGGCTTTTCTTGCCCCATTTATATTTATCCACCTTTATGGTGATGAAAAATGATTATAATATTGATGTTGAGTTTTAGTGTGTGACTAGAGAAGAACACATTGTATATCTTACTATTCTTAGTGATTAGTTAAAGTTTTTAGGCGGTTTGTGATTTTTCCTGCATTGGGTTTCCACGTTAAATCCTTGGTATTTTTGTTGGCTTTATTTCCTTATAATTTGGGCATTATATATTGCCATTAGCTATTGAGACTAAGTTGATTTTGGTCGGTTTAGTTTCGTGGGAGGAATTGATCCCGATTTGGTTTAGTTTTTCGTGAATTGTTACCCGATTTTCGTAGCATCATGTTTAAGTTAAATGTCTTGAATTACTCTTTTTGGAAGCCTCGGATAGAAGACGTGTTATATTGCAAGAATTTGTTTGATTTCGTTGAGGGTGATGAGTCTAAAGGAGATAAGAAAGACAAATAATGAGAGCGAATGAATTAGAAAACGGTTAGATTTATCTAACAATGGATTGATGATAGTGTGTTTCATTATGTTGCTCAATAAACAAAATCGGAAACTTTGTGTAAGAAATTACAATATCTCTATGAGAGGAGAACCTAAAATAAAGCTCTTATGATTAAACGATTGGTAAATTTGAGATACAAAGAGAGAAGTAGCATGTTGAAACACTTAAGTGAGATTCAAAATGTTTTAAATCAATTGAAAAATCTTAAGATTGACTTTGGTGATGAATTGCAATCATGTTTATTAGTTGTTACTCTTCCCGTTAGTTGGGACACCTTGGTTGTAGCATTAGACAATTCGGCTCATTTCAATGTGCTTTCTATGAGCATGGTTAAAGAAGAAAATGCTCGAATTATGCTTCTAAATCGGAGGCTTTTGTCATAGAAAACAGGGTGTGAAGTCAATTAAAAAAGTTTCAAAGTAATGATAACAGGGGCAAGCCAGAGAAATGTCGAAATTAAGACCAAGGAGGAGTGTGGAGTGTTAAAATTGTGGAAAAATGAGACATTATGCCAAAGAATATTGGTTGCTAAAACAAATCACATGAAAGAAATGGAGATAAAGAAAAACAAGCTATGACAATGGTTGCAATTAATGTTGATATTATGTTTGTATGTGACGATGGTTGTGTGGACCTTATATGCAAAGACTCTACCTAAGTTGTTGATTCTACAGCTTCATTTTATGTCGCCACACAATACGACTACTTTGCTTCTTATCGCTGTGGTGATTTTGGTTATATTAGGATGAGAAACAGTGGTGCTTTCAAGGATATTGGCATGGGAGATGCTTATTTGAAAACCGATGTTGGATGTAATTTGGCTTTGAAAAATGTGAGATACGTTCCAAATATTCAACTTCACATGAAATCATGAAAATGATAAATCCTCATATAATGTTGATTTTTCAGCTGAGATAGGTGAACTAATTGAGCAAGAATAGCTCGTATTGAGTCAGTTGAGCAAAAATAACTTACCCTACCTCAAGTTAGAATATCTCAAGACTTTCACAAAAATATTTGCCCCATAAGTATGTGTCATTCATTGATGCAGGAGAGCCGGAAACTTATGAAAAGATTATGTCATATGAACAAAAGAATGAGCTGCATGAACCCATATAAGAGGAGCTTAAATCCTTGCATGAGCACATTTGAATTGGTGAAATTAACTAAGAGTGAGAGAGCACTCATAAATAAGTGGCTATACAAGTTGAAGATGGAAGAAAGTTGTTTGCAATCATGAAATAAGGCCAAGCTTGTTGTGAAGGGCTTTCGTCAAAAGAAGAGAATTGATTTTGAAGAGATTTTTCACAGGTTGTAAAGATGTCTTGTATTCAAGTTTGGGTTAGCTATCAATTTGAATATAGAAATTGAACAACTTGATGTAAAAAAGCCTTTTCATCATAGACTTAAAAGAAGAAATATATATTGAGCAATCGAAGGGTTTTGAAGTTGAAGGCAAAAAGCATATTATATGTAAATTGAGGAAAAACTTATATGATATCAAGCAAGCGCCAAAATGATGGTACATAAAGTTTGAATTATGCGTGGAAGATCATAAATACGATAAGATCAATTCCGATTCTTATATCTTTATGAAAAAATTCTCAGATAATAATCTTCATATTCTCCTACTCTACGTGGATAACATGTTGATTGTTGGACATGATACTAAGAAAATCAATAGTTTAAAAGATGAGTTGAGTAAAACTTTTGTAATGAAGAACCTAGGTCCAGCCAAGCAAATCCTAGGCATGAGAATTACTCATGACCAAAAAGACAAGAAACTTTGGTTATCTCAATAAAGATACATTGATAAGGTGCTTGAAAGATTCAACAAATCGGTAAGTACTTTACTTGCAAGTCATTTCAAATCAAGTAGTAACGAGTGTCCTACAAGTGAGAAAAAGAAGGAAGAAATGAAGAAAATTCATTATGCATTGGCTGTAGATAGTTTGATATATGTTATGGTTTGTACAAGTTCTGATATTACTTATGCAGTTGGTGTTGTGAATAGATTTCTCTCAAATTTAAGTAAAGAGTATTGTGTTATTGTTAAATGGATTTTGAGGTATTTCAGGGGCAATTCTATATTATGCTTATTTTATGGAAAGGTGAAACCTAAGTTGAATGACTACTTGAATGCGGACTATGTTGGTGATATTAATTCTTGAAAATCCACATTGAGTTATATGATGGCCTTTGCAAGGAGAGTTGTTTTCTAGCAATCAAGATTGCAAAAATGTGTTGATTTGTCTACGACCGAGACTGAGTATATTGCTATCACCAAAGGAGGTAAAGAACTTTTGTGAATGCAAAAATTCCTATATGAGTTGGCCTTGGAGCGAGAGAAGTTTGTTGTGTATTGTGATGGCATGAGTGCTATATATCTTATTAAAAACCCGGTGTTGTATTCAAGAATGAAGCATGTTGATGTGAAGTATCATTGGATCAAAGAGAACTAGAAATTGAGATATTTTTACTTGATAAAGTCCACACCAACCAAGGGGTTGCTTGTGGTGAGACTTGACTATTGCATTAACAAAGCGGGTATCATAGAACTTCCCACATAAGGTGGAGGAGAAGATTTGTTAGCTAGGTCCACCTTGACGAGGGGCCTAGCTAGCATAAAACAAAAAAGAAAAAGAAAAAGCCAAAAAGCAAAGAAAAGTACAAAAAGAGAAAAGCAAATGGGTTGCTTTGTGCAAATGAATGAGGGAGGAGAGAGAAAATTTAGTGTCCACTAATAGAGTACTGTGAGATAAGGAGAAAGAAGAAGAAGAGGGCGGAGATTTTGTGATCCCGGTTCGAAAGCCAAATGTTGATAAAATTGGTTCAAATTTGAGTATATTGTTTGTGAGATCGATGGCTACGAGTTAATTGGTTTTCTTTATTGAGAACCTTTTCCGAATTCTCCAATTGCAATTAAGGTTTTTTTATCCCACTTATATTTATCTATCTTTATGATGATGAAATATGGTTGTATATGGCTAGAGAAGAACATATTGTGTATCCCACTGTTCTTAGTGATTTTTACATGTATTTGGGCAGTCAGTGATTTTCCCCGTATTGGATTTCATGTTAAATCGTTGTTGGTTTTATTTCCTTGTCATTTGGACATTATATATTGCCAATTGCTATTGGGGCTAAGTTGATTTTGATGAGTTTAGCTTTAGAGGAGAAATTGATCCTGGGTTGGTTATAGTCATTGATGAGTTGTTGCCCGGTTTTCTCTAATGTTTTGTATGTTCAAAGCCAACATTGTAATAGCTTTGTACTACTCTCAAATACAATGTGTTTACTCACCTTTTATAATTATCTCTAGTCTCCATTGCCACGCTTACTTTGAGGTACTCGGCAAGTGGTCTCCAGGCAGGCGTGGTGGTTGAGACTCGAGAAGGGAAATGAAAGAAAAAGTTAGTTTCATTCTATAATCAATTATTTATTTGATAACCTCTCGCATCGAGATATACCAAAGTGGCTTTTTCCGTTTTTGTTGGAGCAAAGTGCTGATTTAGAGATGTAACCTAATTCTTCGATTTGACAAGGCTCATTACATCCGAAATAGATGAGAATGAAGGCCATTGGAGGCCTGTAAATTACAGTTGCCAATGCTTTTTGTGCTTGAATGCGAAGGTTTGCTTCAATATTTTGCCTCTTAGTTGGAACAACTTGTTTTCCTTATTTAGTAGTTCTTTGTCTTATTGTCAAATGGAGCTTTCCTTTGCTGAGTAAAGAAGTTTCTATATGTTTAGATCATATAAAACAACTTTCTAACATCTCGAGTTTCCCTTCCTAAGTTGCTAAAACTTAAGTGATGGTCGATTATGCAAGTTTAAAAGAAGTTTGTGCTTGTGTGATTGTCGTGCAATCATTGGTGATGAGAACTCCTGCCAAGTCATCATTGGGCCGTCGCAAAGCAAAAAATTAACTAAAGCCGACCTTCAACAAAGCAGAAAGAGAGAAGATTTTATTGAGTGGACTGATCATGGCGACAATGTACTACCCTTTGGGGTTGTGATCAGCTGTTGTAGCTATATTTTTGGAGCTGTAGATTAGTTATTGTAGAATGGGCTATGACTAGTGGGAGGTTTAATCTTTTTGTGAAATCATTGGTCGTCTTGACAGGTTAGGCAACTATGTGGATAACAGCTTTGTTGGACAAATGATATCATGCAAAGAAAATAGTTAGTGCCGAGTCCACTTACGAGTATTAAATATAGGTGACAGAATGCAATGAAATGCAAGTATTTCGACCACTTAAAAAGATCTGGTAGATGTGCAAACCGAAGATTATTTATAGCATGAGACTCCTCAAACCTGACATATAGGACATTACCTCATCTCAAAACTTAATTGATAATTTTACAGTTTGCCTTTTTACCATGAAGAAATAAGCTCGAATGATAACATGCTCCAATATGATTCCCCCGTTTTTGAATTTCTAAAGTGGTCTACCAACGTGACGATGATAAAATTACCACTCCCATCGTAAATGAACACAAGACCATCAACGAGTTGTCCTGATCCATGACAACTTAGGCAAAAGCATTCCAATCGTATGCTGTCAAGTGAAAAGTAACACGAGGTTTGGTCATTCTCCTCATGAAAAAGATAGCGTTGACAAGACAAAAGTTAACGGCATTTCCCCCCCAAAATTTCCACCTAACTAGATGAAAAAATTCACAAGTTCTATATAATGGCTCATGGAATTTTATATTACAGCCAAGCTGTTCGTATTTGATGCTAAAGTATATAGGTTAACAAATAACAACAGCTCAACATATGAATGTTCTTATGTTATCTGGGATTTCATATTAGTATAATTCTGGCTTAAGAGCCAAAGGTCACTTTACATGCGCTAATCAGTTCAAGATGTATGACTGAGTGCTGAGGGATGTGCAGGCTGGAGATTGACCGTTGCTACTTTATATAGAGACAGGAGGTGGAACTAAAGGAGGAACCCAATTCTCATTAGGAACTTCAACAAACTTCAAAAGGACAACACCAACCTCGGTCATTGTTTCCTTATGTGACTCGGTGCAATTTTGTACACTCTATCTCAAATTATCTTTACAGCAGCATCAATGTCTCCCCAATCTCATGAGAGTCATAGGAAGCAGCACAAGAGAAGCTGACAAAGGTATGAACTTGATGGGTTATTGAAGAAATTGCTTCTTCTGCTAGCTAAATCTTCGACAATCAAGCATCACTATGTGCATGTCAATGGAGGAAAATAATAATGATATTTCAGTGATCTAAATAAACAAAAATCAAATGCGCACTGGAATATCAAACCAAGTAAAATAAACATCACAAACATGAGGTATTCATGCGAATACTTTTCCCAACAAAGGATGAGAAGAATCGGAAAAATGATGTAGTCGCTCGCCCACAAATGCATGACCAACTTCACGGTGTGTTGCCAAACTCTTGTTCTTTATGTTCATCATCACGTTTCCTCCATTCCAGCAACAATCCTATCAAATGAATCATCAATCTCCTTCACGGAGGTTGCTGTCTTCCCACGATGGCCAGCCAATATAGCAGCCTCATTCAAGAGGCTGTGAAGATCCACTCCCCCAAATTAGGGAATTCTCAGACTTATTATTGCTGATAAACCCTCTTAGTATTACCTTAGATGTTGTACTTTATTAGTATGTCCATGATGGGATGCGATTAAGATATATCGTTTCATTTTGATATGTTATGATGAAGAGACATCTTTTGAAAGGGTATGAGAGAGTCATATAAATAACTTTAGAAGATAATCGTAAAGTTGGTTGGCAGAAAGAACGTTCACAAAGAAATTGTTCTCTCTTCTTCTTCTCTTTCCATTAAAAAAAAAAAAAAAATAAAAAAATAAAAATAAAAAAGTATTCCATTACTCCTTTACGAAGACAATCGGCATTAATGCTGTGGAAATTGGATGTTTTCCTCGTGGTTGCATTCAGATCATTGTGAAGTCGTATCGTTCGTTGTTTACCCGTAATTCAACATTCGTTCCAGGGTAAATTGTTCATTGCGCATCAAAGAGGTTAGTTATTTCTTCCGCCGACTTTCTTCCCATATTGGTATTAGAGCCTGGTTATGATTTCTGTCTTGCTTTTCCATCGAATTTTTCTCGTTTGCTATTTGATATGGGGATCAAGAGGATGAACTTCACATTGTTTGGATGTTCACTGCTTATGTTGGTGAATTGAGTTCGCACAAAGTTTCGAACTTCAAGCGCAAAAAGAATCATTAATTCAACAACAAAGGGAATGAGACTGATCAAGTATCTAAGAGGGCTAAGATCTTCCGATGCAAGAAGCGTGGTGGGAAGAATGACAAGGCCAAGATGAAGTGTTACAATTGTGGCAAAATGGGTCACTTTACTCGTGAATGCACTGAGTTAAAAGAAGTATCATATTACTCTATTACTTTAAGTAATGCTTTTGTTTCTAGTATTATAATGCTTGCTGAATCTCATCCAATGTAGACTGTACACTCAAGAGTAACAAACCACATATATAGAGACCGAGGAGTATTTATGGAGTATCATCGAATACAGTCTGGAAGAAAATAGATACATGTTGGGAATAACTTAAGAGTTGAAGTAAAATGTATTGGCACATGTAAATTAATTTTACGTGATGGTCGAAACCTATTTCTACATGATGTCCTCTATGCTCTAGATATTCGACGGAGCTTGGTTTACGTAGTTGTTCTTCTTAACTTAGGTTATGTATTAAATTTCTATGGTGATTGTGTTGACATTTTGTTTGGAATAATTTATTATGGTTTTGGTCATATATTGAATGGTTTTATGGTGTTATACATTGACTATGATCTGTACAATGTTAATGTTAATAGTTGTTTTTCTTTAATTGTATTTTCTAGTAATGTTAAGATTGATGCAATTACTTGACATTCTAAATTAAGTCACATTAAGTTATAAATAATACAAAGGTTAGCTAGAGAAAACTTTTTAGGGTCACTCGCTAATGTTGATCTATCTATATGTGAACATTGTCTAGCGGAAAAAACAACTAGAAAACCATTTGGTAAATGAATTAGAGCCAAATTTTCAATACAACTCATACATTCTAACATTTGTGGTCCATTAAACGTGAGAGCGAGGCATGGAGCCTCATATTTCATCACTTTCATAGATGATTTTACTCGTTTTGGTTATATCTTTCTGATCTCCCATAAGTCAGAAACATTAGACTAATTTAAACGATATATAATGTTGATAGAGAATCAATTGAATAAAACAATAAATGTATTGAAAACCGATCACGGATGTGAGTAATTATTTGAGCAATTTAAGACTCTGTAATGAAACAGGAATTATACGACAATTGACTATTCCTGGTACTTTGCAACAAAATAGGGTTGCTGAAAGAAGAAATAAAATTCTATTAGAAATTGTTAGGTTTGTGATGGCGCAAGCAACTTTACCTATCTTGTATTAGGAATATGCATTATTAATTGCTACATATGTACTCAAAATCAGTCACTTTCACCTCTTATGAATTGTGGACTAATAAGAAACCGGATTTAAGTAATCTACTTACATGAGGGTGTGCAACTTATGTTCATGATTCTTTCCATAAATATGGCAAATTAAGCCATAGAGGAAAGAAATGTATTTTTATGAATATTCTGAATACTGTAAAGAGTACGTGTTCATAAGTGAACAAGTTAATAGAAGTGTGACCGAAATGAAGTTACGAGATGTCACATTTTTGGAGAATAATTTTATTAGTAGATGTGAGATTGATAAAAACTTTCAATTATATGAGATGGAAGATTTTGATAACATACTCATTAATGTTATAAAGGAAAATGAAGATTTACCTCAACAAATAAGACCTAGTGGAAGTGTTGCATCGCTTAGCGAATTGATTTTAAGAGAAGTTCAATTACATGAAAATAATTATAAAAGTATTCCCCATCATCGTTTTGAGATTAAAAGGGAAGCATTTATGATTGCTCCGCAAGATAATGCCGAGCTCAAGATTGTTAAAGAGGCTATCTCATCCTTTGATAAGGAAGAATGGAGAAAATTTTTGGAAAATGAGATAGAATCAATAAATACAAATCACATCTAGGACTTGGTTGATCTACCACCTAATCACAAGACTATTGGAAATAAATGAGTTTTTAAGATTAAGTGAAGGGCAGATGGATTCATTGAAAAGTATAAGACTCATCTTATGATGAAATGTTATAAGGTTTGCCTCAATACGCTTTATCCTAGCCATCATTGCACATTTAGATCTTGAATTACATCAAATGAATGTAAATATGGTATTTTTTAATGGAGAACTAGATGAGGAAATTTATATGAAGCAGCCAATACGTTTCATTCTTAAAGGTCAAGAGTATAAAGTTTACAAGTTTCATCGCTCAATATAGGACTATAAGCAATCATCTAGATAGTGGTATTTTCGTTTTCATTGAGCCATAACGACTTTTTGGATTCATAATGATCGAAAAAAAATCACTGTGTAACCCACCCATGGGCGACGCAGGCGGTATTTGCTTTCTCTTGTAATGTGCGGTCGAGAGTTCGAATCCTCTCGTTGTTAACACGATTTAAGTGGAGGGCCTTGACGATGGGTTGCTAGGCTAGTCTCTCTTGAGGTTTACGTTTAAATAGTGGCTTGCGACGATGTCCGATGGTACCATCGGGCATCAGAGGGCGGTGTGACCCCGATTAGCATAAGCAAGAGAGAGTCTTGGGCGGTTCCTTGGTCACAAAAGAAAAAAATTACTGTGTATATGTTAAACGGTCTGAAGATAAAATTGTGATTTTTTTCACTTTATGTGGACGATATTCTATTTACTAGAAATGATAAAGTTTTGGTCATCATCATAAAAGAATGGTTGTCCTCTAATTTTGAAATGAAGGACATGGGAAAAGCTGTTTATACAGTAAGAGTTAAGATCAAAATAGATCGATCAAGGAAACTTACTACTTTATCACAAGAGTCTTATATAATGAAGATTTTTGAGCGTTTGAATATGTAGCATTGTAATCCCATTGATATTTCTGTCATATAAGGTGAAGGCTTAGGTACTAAGATGTGTTCTAAGATTTCAAAAAAAATAAAGAAATAAAAGTTGTTCTTTATGCTAGTGCGGTCGGAAGTTTAATGTATGTATGATGTGTACTCGACCCGACATATGTTATGTCGTGGGGTTGATGGGCTGATATTAATCAAATCCTAGTCAAGTACATTGGAAAATAATAAAGAGGATCCTAAGATACTTAAAAGGCATCGTGGACTATCAACTTTGTTACCAAGAAAATGATTTACGCTTATTAGGCTATTCAGATACTGATTGGGGAAGAGACCTAGATGAGCGTAAATCGACTTTTGGATATGCATTCATGCTTAATGAATGTGCAATTTCTTGGAATAACAAGAAATAGACATGCACAATCTTGACTATAATGGAGACAGAATTTATTGTATGCTCTACTGCAGTGCAAGAAGTAGTATGGCTAAAATGTTTATTGAAAAATTTAGCTATTGTCAGTGATAGTCAAGCAGTTGTGGACTATGTGAAAGATTCAAAGTATCATGGAATGACGAATCACATTGATATAAATAGCACATAAATAAGTGATTATTCAATACATTTTAACTAATAGAATGGTTGTTAGGCTGTTTCTAGAGACGTATTCTTAACCCACAAAATGTATCTAGGGTTACGTAGAATGTAATATGTAATATTGTAGAGGATCATTGTTTATATATATGTGAACATATGTATTGTATTTATTTGTTTTTTAATGACTTGATGTTTTATCAATAAATACAAATCTATTATGAGACTTGCACAAACACACATATATTGTTGAAAAGTATATTAACAGGCAATGATTGACTCACTCACATGAGCAATCACTTCAAATATTATAGTTAGCATGCTGAGATGAGACATTATGAACAAATAAATGTTGAAGAGTAAGTTTAGTACATAAAATAATATGTATAATATGTCGCATTGATTGGAGTCAAGATAAGATTTGTAATTTGTATATGATATGACTGAATATGATAGTCCCACAATCATTTATGCTTGAAAAATGCTAGATGTAAGTACTTAATTGGCGCTATAGAAAGCAAGCTGATATAGCACTTGAGCTAAATTTGAGTACGCGAGAAACACATGACTATGTTTAGGCTAATATCCATATAGTGGATATATTTAATAAATGACATACGCTTTTATATAAAGAGAAATCTACTATAGCATGTAATTCATACTATATGTGTATTGTACGACCAATAAAGAAATGTCAGTGAAATTATCCATATCTACTTATCGTGTGAGCCCTTGAGGTAATTTATAATTTACCTTATTTTGTACCATATGTTACTTTTGATTATGTTCTCAAAGTGAAATATCAATGTTGCTATTTTAGCATGTTACCGACGGTCATAAATAGATATGGCTTTATGGGACGTGTCTAGGAAATCAATTGTTCCGAAATGGAGAGAGACATGAATGCGAAGAAAGATTATTGTTGTTTTACATCTATCACATATATTTACTGGTCGATCAATTATATCATATTATGTGGTTTTGATATAATTGTAAATACATGTTGTTATGAAAGTAGTTAAGTATAGCTTTTAAAGAATAAATATACTTGGATTGATGTAACAAAATATGTTTGGAGTACTATGAGACATCAATTGTTTATTTCTTTTTAGGGTTGTAGCCATTATGTCACCTCTAACAAGTGTATAATTTGAGCTCCCAAGTGCAAGTGTACTCATTGGTCGTATGACTTTCTTGCTAGTATGAATTCTTTCTAAAGTTGATGAATGTTGAATGCTTTATATTCTTGATAGAGCACTATCAAGCCTATCATATCCGAGTATGAGATATTGTATTTTATTAGTACATCCGTGATAGGATGCGATTAAGATGTATTGTTTTGTCTTGATATGTTATAATGGAGAGACACCATTTAAAAAGGTATGAGGGAATCATATAAATAACTTCAGAAGATAACCATTGGGCTGGTTGGTAGAAAGAATGTTCAAAATGAAACCGTTCTCTCTTCTTCTTCTCTTTCCAAAAAAAGAAAAAAGAAAAGGGCAGGCATTCCATTACTCTTTTATGAAGACAATCGGCATTAACGCTGTGGAAATTGAATGTTTTCCTTATGATTGCATTTAGACTATCGTGAAGTCATATTATTCGTCATTCATCCGTAATTCAACATTCGTTTTGGGGTAAATTGTTCATTACGCATCAAAGAAGTTAATCATTTCTTTCGCCGACTTTCTTCCCACACCAGATATTAGGAACATCAATAGTTGCCTGCATAGATACTATAAGTAAGCATATGCACCATGAGACTGACTATTCTACCGACACTATGTACAGTACATGCTACGAGACTCGCCCGCTAAGTATAGACATACATATCCGTCTATCAAATCTTCTAAGCCTAAGCAAGGCATTTCAGAATGTTTGTGATGTCCGTCACCGTAATAACAATGATATTTCCTTCATAATTATCCATCTCTATCAACAGCTGGTGAAGGTTCTTCTGCCTTCCATCATTTCCTCCTCCAATTCCAGTTCCTCCATGCTGCCCTATGGCATCAGTTTCATCAACAAATGCAATGCAAGGACCATTCCCTTTGGCAAGGAGCTACGAGCAATGAGGACTGTGTGCAGAGCAGGCAAGAGCAAATTTGTTAGGATTCAACACAATTAGAAGGAAATAGAGAGAAAAAAATAAGAAAGAGAATTCAAGATATAAAATTTTATGCTAATTCATCCTTAAACTAAGGTTACATCTAGCAAAAAATCACACTATAATTAACACATCGCACCTATTCGTTACATTTCTCAATCACAACGAAAAAAAAAATACATTATATATACCAGTAGCTATGTATTGGCTCAATCCAAACTACTAATAAAATATGGAGAGTATGAACTACATCCCAACAAAATTTGCTTGAGTAGCATAGAGGAAGAAGAAAAGAACGAAGAACCATAACCCCAATTCTTTTTTGGTTTTTTTTGGTTGGTCCCAAATCACTCTCAAATATGACAATTTTATTATTTATTTTTTCCCAATTGCAATTTTTGGACAAAATTGCCCTTGTTCTACTCACTAGAAAAAGTCCCACGGTGAAGACTTAACTAGCTAGTGAGTCTAAACCCTTATTTGAAGTTAACTTGGTCTTTTCAAGCACTTAGTTGAGAGTGAGACAAAATCATTTCGATTCATTATTTGAGAAAATAATTTCACTTCGAGTCATTTATGAAAATTTCTTTTATTACTATAAGTTGAGGAAAAAAATATATGTATCTGATAATGGACAATGAAAAATTAAATTAGAGATAAGGTGGGCATTGAGAAGTCCTCTTCTCATGACGCACTGATACGCCCCCACTTACCTCTGCGAGTTCATAATATTAACTGCTGCAAAAGCAACGTTCCACTGAATCAAAAACCTGGGGCCGACGACTGCTTATGCATATTGCATATACGAGACGAAGAAAATCCAATTCATCAATCCCGACGTAAAATTTCGTGAGAGAGAGAGAATGATATTAACTGCTGCAAAAGCAACGTTCCACTGAGTCAAAAACCTGGGGCCGACGACTGCTTATGCATATTGCATACACGAGACGACGGGAATCCGATGCATCAATCCCGACGAAAAATTTCGAGAGAGGGAGAGAGAGAGAGAGAGGGAAGGAGGGAGGATGATTGCAGAGTTTCGAGAATTCATTGGCTGACCAGCGTAATACATCGATCCAATTTCGATTCTGCATGCAAAATCGTTGGCATGCATGGCACTGCTCTCAGTCTCGGGGATGCGGGTCGGTACGTTTGCATGCCTAGTCGATTTACATGACAGCCTCCTCACATCATAATCGTGTTTTCTCACGTGAGGAAAACGGTAGGACTATGTGAACATCGAGACTCTGCAATATTGGCCAGCTCGGGCTGATCCTCTCCGCATGCATGCGCATCGAAGCCTAAGTCAGAAAAACGCGTACATCGTTGATTGGGGAGGACAGAGGTACTCTAAATCTTCAGTATAGGTTTGAATCCTATTGGACACAAAATTTTTTCATCTTTTTTTTTTTGGATATATCTTGAAAAGGAAATTGATATTTTCAAATGGTTTCATTAAAAAACGCTTGTAATTGGTCGCTTAGCTTAGCTCATGTATTCTTTCTAATATTCTATTACATATTAATTTTTCCATATTGTCAATCAAGTCTTTATAGAGAATGAAAATTGGATGAATAGAGAATTATCTAGAAAGTATTACTATGCTTTAAGCACATGGCGGGTGTAGAGTAAAAGGACTCGACTTTGCCAGTGTTATATTTCCCTTCATCCCTGATTAGAGTAATTTTTTTTCCAACCAAACCTTTAATTAGCTGATTATAAATATGAACATCACACAAGTGTAACATTAACTAAAACTAAATGTGGGTAAGGTCCTTATTTACGGTTCGCCAATTATGAGATTGATCAAAGGAGCCAGGGGTAGAGGAGAATGTAACTTTCTCCTTTCTCCGCCGTTTCAAAAGAGAGACCTCTCAATGAAATTTTTCTTTTAATGTTTGTTCATAATAGACCTAATTCCCCCCAAAAGAAAAAAAAAATCTCAACTTTACGTATAATCTCAATTCTGTTCTTGAATTTTTTATTTTGTCTCAAGAAAAATCTTAAACTTTAAGTAAAGTCCCAAATCTATCTGAAATTTTTTTTTTGTCTTAAAAATTCTAAAATTTAAGTCTAGTCTCAAATCTACATCCAATTTTGTTTTGTCTAAAAAAAATCACCAACTTTCAATTTATTCTCAAATCTACCAATATCGTCTATTGCAATTTGATGTGGCACTTTCATATCAATAATAAATCCATGTTAGCAAGGTAATATGGAAAATTATTTTCAAAATGAAACCATTATAGGATATATAAGATTAGAGATGACTAGTGATGATAAAGGGTTGATAGAGGCAAATTTAGGACTAGAGTAAAAATTGATGATTTTTCTCTTAGACAAAAAGAAAGTTTAGGGCTAGATTTGAAGTAGACCCAAAGTTGAGGTTTCTTTTAGAAAAAGAAAAGTTCTTGATAGATTTGGACTAAAGCTAAAATTTAGGGTTTGTTTTTTAGACAAAAAAATAGTTCAAGATAGAATTAAGATTAAATTTAAAGTTTGGGTCTTTTAGAAAATTAGGCCATTTATAATAATAGAATACAAGCTAGATTAAACTCTCTTTTGACGGCCTCTTTTCCTTTAGAAGCCCATTATATCTTACTTTCTTCGCCTTCATTTCCTTTTATCCCTCTTAAATTAAAACTTATGGAAAAATATTACTAAAAACTCTAAATTATATTCATTATGCACCACAGAAAACTCAAAACCCGTAATTAGTGTAACAAAAATATTGTTCGATTACCACAAAAAACCTTAAACTTTATCCGAGCAATACTAATGCCCATAATTTTTTCGGTGTTACTACTAAGTCAAATTTATATGCATGAGAAAAAAAAAATTGGGATCTATCCCGCATGATGTATTTCAAAAAAGTTAAAAGGTATTGACGTCATAGTAAATATAGTTTATGAATTTTGGTATAATAAAAAAAACTATAGCATTAAATGTCATAATCTGTATAAATTTAAATTTTTTGTGGTATCGATTTTTAAGATAGTTTGCAAGAAGGGGCGGAGAAAGAGGAGAGCGCAGTCACTTTTCGCTCGGGTGACATCAGCAGGAGAAGCAGATCTTTTTTCACTGCCTGAGAGAATTCAAAAGGCGAGCAAATCAATCAATTCGATTAAATCAAACCCATGTCATCCTCTGACGGACGATGATCTGACTCTCCTCCCCCTCTCCCTCTTCCTCCCTCTCTCTCTCTACGCAGATTTCAAAGTGTCAGTGTGGTTTCAGAGAGGGAAGAGTGACGTAAGGTGACGGGGAAGGCGTGCAGATGGAAGCGTGTGGTGACTGATTTTCCCGACTCATTCATTCATTGCAGAGGGAGAGAGAAGATGCTGCCGACGATCACCTCCTTCAGTGGCGGCACGGAGAGACAGGCGGGAGAGAGAGAGAGAGGACAGCAACCCAACACAGCACACATCAACGCACGAACACGACTACTCGTACGCATGTTAAATGTATCGTGTGATCTGCCCTCAGACAACAGAAAGAACAGAAGGAGCGGAGAGAGAGAGAGAGAGAGAGAAAGAGAGATGACGAAGAAGAGAGAGATGTGCGTTCCCACGAGGAAGAAGGTTAATACGGGCTTTCGTATGTTTCGTCTCGTTCAATAATGACGTAGTGCTCGTTCAACAATGACGTAGTGCTCTTTTCCTCCTCTTCTTCTTCTTGTTCTTTCCGATACACAATACCCAAATTTGGTTTTTAGGGTAAATCACGCCTCGCTTTTAAAATCGCCCCTTTGCCAAAATAAAAATTGATTACCATTTCAACCTCAATATCCTCCTCTCCATCTTTCGATGGGTAGGTTTCAAATTTACATGTATATGATTCCCACCTATGTAGTCCCCATAATAAACTGTTCTATCATTTAGGGATATGAAATTGTAGTCTTTTAAATATGACTTTTGATTTCAATTTGATTTGCTTCTTGGTATCTTGAGAGATTGTGCAAATTTGTTTCTTAACCTTCTTTTAAATCCCATGAGGGAACTTACCCATTTTAATAACTATGAATTCATGGACTTAGGAGGCGTTTCATCAATTGGATTTGACTTTACATTGAAAAAATGTTATCCCACTCAATATTTTGGTAAAGTCATTTCGACAGGATAAATTTAGATATAACCGAATAAAAAAACTTGATTACCTGCCTAAGCCTAAGGATGAGTAGCCTCGATTAGATAAGAAAAATTCTCATGCCACCATTTCGATGATTGCACCCTTCTAGCCACCATCCGGTGGCTGCCTCTTCTTAGGCGACCCTTGCGAATGGTGGCCCTCTCTCTCTCTCTCTCACGATATTATGCTTCCATCCTAGGGGGTAATATGTGGTGGCTGCACTCCCTAACTGACCACATCACTGTAGTGGCTACCATCCTGCTATGACTTATTTGTTTCACTTGTTGTTTCTTGCCAACTCTCTTATTCAAGGCAGCCACCACAGCAACGGTAGACATTGTCATTGATGACAACCATCACAATCGCCGCTATGGTTTGTAGATCTAAGTTTTCTCTTCTTCCTTTTTCCCTTTTTCCCTTTTTCATCAGTTTAATTTTTTTTTTCTTTCCTAATCTAGGTGCAAGAAACACCCAATACCATGGAATATGACCATATCCGATGTTCTTCCAAGCACAAAAAGCAATTTAGCAAATGTCTTATACAATATTTTTCTATCATATATTGATTCTTGTTATATGGACATAATTCAAATCTTTATTTAAGAAATGAGGAAATAGGAAAGTGGGTGTGGAAACCAGAGATTTTAAATTTCTTGTTAGAAGGCAAAGGAGAGAGGATTTTAAAATTTTTAGGGCTTATACCACGAAAAATTCAAATAAAAAAAAATCTGTGACAAATTGACCAAAAATTAATTTTTTATTACAAAAAATCATAAACTGATATTCTTATGACATATGTTACTTTTTATTAAATTTTATCATCAAATTACTAAATTGATTACACGTGACAATTAATGGATATATCAATTAGAATTTTGCCTTTCCTTTGTCATGAGTATACTAATTTAGGGTTTTTAATGATTTTAATCCTATTTTACAGAAGCTAGTAGAAGGTAAATTTCTTACAAATGTTCCAATTGGGATTTTTGGTATTGTTACAGGTGTATCAATTTGAGATTTTTCATGACATTAACTCAAATTTTAAGTAATTTTCTTCCCCTAGCCCTTAATTTTCCTCAATTCCCAAAAAAAGGCTTATAAGGTTGAGCCACATCTTTCTCAGAGGATGCTCTTTTTCCCAAGGCTACTAAATTAAACGCCTTCCCCAAAGTAAACTCCAAACGTTTGGACACGGTGTAAACCTTTCCTCTACAATCTTAGCATGAATTTTCCCCGAGGCTACTAAAATTGGACTTGACAATATTCTAGAGTAGCTAATTATATTTACATTCTCGAGATCACAAACATCTTGGAACTCACGTATTATTCAGATTGCACGTTTCAATCTCTATAAGCTAAGTTGAGTCGATTCTGTATTGGCAAAACGTTTTACTTAAAAAAACACCATTATGAAATCATCACAAACAGAAGTGATAGAACGCCTGAGGCAGGAATCAAAGATCGAGTGAAGCCAACACAAAAGCCAATTTTTAGCCCGCTATGTAGCAGCAGATCAGAAAGAAACAGCATTGAAGTTTCCAAATGAAATTACCCCATTTTTAGCCTGAAGACCATCTCAAACTCGCCAAGTTTCGACGTGACCCGACGGCCATGTTTTCCTTCGACTTCAGTCCACGAAAACTTAATTAGAATCCTTCAATCGACGGATTATATGTGCCATGTGGCCTGCATGCACGAACCTAACATTACGAAAAGAGAGAAAAAACCCAGAACCTAACTTGGACGCCGCACGTACGATCCCCATCCCCATCCCCTCTCTCTCTCTCTTCTCTTTTCTCCCTCGCAGCTGCAGAGCTCTGCTGCGTCGAACCTAATTCGGGGCAATGATTACTGTGGGCACGGTACCACAGTCGTTCCCCGAACAGTTGGGAAAGCTTGGAGGAGAGGTTCCTTTCGGCGAGGGGCACCGAGTTTCCGTCTTGGTGATAGTTCACGGCTTGAAGTGATGTTGGAGGGGATACCTCACTGCATGGCTTTTCTACAACTTTAGGCAATCTGAGCTGCACGAGCAGAGCAAGGCAACAAATTCGCACAGTTTCCTTTCTCGTGTTACGTCGGGCGCTAGTACATCCGGGATTCACGGACGTTAGGGGAATTCTTTTTGTCCCCAGAAAATGCGAGAACTTAGGAACATGATGAGGAGCCTTTTGCATTTTGCGCTTTGAGAGCGTGAAGATGTTGGGTCGGGACTCGAATGCAAAAAGCGTCCGGCCCCGAGAGCGTTGCGAACAACGAGTCTTGCCAACCGATGGATCGTGTTGATGATCGAGCTCATCGGGGCTGTTGATCGTGCGGTATCGGTGGTCCAGGCAGTCATGGTTCGCATGATTTATAGAACGTGGATAGTTTTTTTTTCGTACCGGCGGCTGGCAATCATAGTGCCATTAAATTACAGGGCAAATGAGAGTACTCTAAGTAGACTTTAATTATAATGGAGCTGGTCTCCCCGCCAATTTTTATGCATTCAAATGGTAGAGCTCTCCATATACAAGGGAGCTTGTCTCAATTGATGTGAAGAATCCCATCATGAGAACGGTGATAATTTATTTTATTGTTCTTTAATGATGTCACAAAGCATTATAATCTAATACTTCGTCATGATGTCATGTTCGACGACGTCATCAAAAATACGACTGTCAATACGATGATATATGAAGTTATTTGATTCACAAAGTAATGACCCAAGAAACGGAAAAGTGCCATTTCGTTCAACTAATCACTCAAGCATGCAACAATTCGAAGCAGTCAATGGAAGCAATTATCCTTCTAGAATTTGGTCACAAAACCCTAGCAGCAGCAAATTTCCCGAACTCCAGGGTGCATTCATTTAGAGAAAATTTCACGATAATTTTTTTTTTTTTTTTTTTCAGGAAAACATGTTCTCCTTTTTTGGACTGAAAATGATTTTCAGTTAACTGATTACTTTCAACAAACCACACAACTGAAAATCCCAAAAAATAATTTGCCATAAATTCTTTCACTCAAACTAAACACACCCTCAATGTCCAATATATTTCAACATGCCTATCATCTCGTTAAGAGCCCTAAGAGCGCTGATCCGGAGCTTCCTTTAGCGGGAGACCCGAACGGCGCAGCTAGCAAGGAGATATCGTATTTTGGATGCAGAAGCATTTGGTCTTCGTCTCCCTTTCGGTCGTCGTAGCGTATAAAAGGCTTTCTCTGTCAGCGAAGGCACGTGCAGCAACAGTACTACTTTGCGAACGAGCGCTTTCATCGTGATGGAAGCCTCGCATGCTCCTCTCTTTAATCTGGACCAAACCCTATTCCATGGTGCATAGGCTGCAGAAATCGCTCAAACACTTCTCTTTTTTCGGATCACATAAGGTGGACAAAAATACAGACAGAGCTAGCAAAATTGGAGTATTTACAGCAAGAACCGAATGTAGCAAGATAAGAGAAGACGAAAAAAGGCAAAAAAAAAAAAGGGAAAGCTCAAGCCTAAGGGAAGAATAAATACAAACTTGCCAAACCCTAGCTTGACTCCGCGTTGCTCCATATGGCATGTTTTCTTCTTTCTTTCTTTTTTCTTTGCCCTTTTTCAGGAAGTTCAAGTTATTTTCTTCTGTTTTTGCCTTTTTTTTCTTCTTGTTAACTTTTTGGGGTCGGTCGATCATGATTTTTGGAGGTGGATAATGTGGGAATTATGCAGATCTTGGTTGCTTTCCTTGACGCTTGATCTCCACTGATCGGCGATGTCTCCGGCAATCTTGATCGCATCACAGCCCGTCCCGAGGATGCCTCTCCTCGTGAATCCGACGGTGTACAGCCCGTCATCCCCTTTCCAACCATTCGGAAATGGTGTCTTGGGCATACCTTCCTTGGTAAAGAAATCACCCCCCTGCGCAAAAAAAATGAAAATTAAGTACATCAATCAACTTGAACAATACAAAATCACATGATTAAAAAACTCAAACAACAGTAAATTTATACTCAATTCAATTTTGGTGCCAAATGATAAGGAAAACAATCCATTCAAGTAATTTGTTCTTTAATACCGTTTTCAATTTTGCTGGTCGAGGTCAAGTTCTCTCGTCTTAATTAATCCCCCCCCAAGTTGGTTAACTACTATTTTTTTTTTTTTTTTTTTGGTCAGATGTTGGTTAACTACTTCATCGACTATATTTTGCTTAGCACTAATAAGCCAAATTACATATCAAGAAAAGACCTCCCGCAGGCTCGGTGATTGCGACCGGAACGAACTCGAGACCTCTAGAGTATGATGCTATAGATCCACTTAGTTATCAATAAGTGCAAAATGTTGCAAATGTAACCAAGGTCGCCAAAAAAGAAAAATGAAAAATGGCAGTGATGTGCTCGCAATGGGTGAAGCAAAGATTTTCGGGTCAATCTTTGCTTGTTAGCCATAAGAAGCAACCCTAATTGCCATGCCTAATTATATGTTAACCGACATAAAGCAAGATGCTAGAGACATAGCTAATCACAACGGGCGAAACAAAGATTGTGGGTCAATCTTGCTTGTTAGCCATAAGAAGAAGCACTAATTACCACCCCTAGTTTAGATGTCAATCAGGCATTAAGCGTGATACAAGAACCATCACAAATCACCAATGGTCAATCTTGCTCGTTAGCCATAAGAAGCAACATCACCCCCCAGCAATTAAATGTCTAATCATCATAATGCAAGATGCAAGAGAGACATCGCAAATTGCAATCCCAGATATTTCTGGCTTAAACTAGGAAAATATGATGTCGAAAAATATTTTAAAATAAATGGGAATCGAATTTAAAAATGAAGGGAGGGGGGCCCTTCTAGACTATGATTCCGCTAATATGCGCACACTGAATACACGATGTCATGATAGCAACGCATCATGGATGGGGCACAGAGAATACAGTTTTGTCATCTTCACAAGAAAGATCGTTCAGCAAAGGGAATTTTAACCCGGGCATAAGCCCCAAACCCTAATTTCTTTGTCCTTTTTCCCTCCCTTTTGTTTTCTCTTTTCTTTGCATGGAGAAAGGGAGAGATCCGGAGGCCTCTCCTTCTGTCTTGTATGTCTCCAAGCGAAAGAGAGTGACGGGTGATTCATAATAAGATAGAACTAAAAACTAACTAAAACTTTGTAGCTATTCACAATATAAAAAATCAAAAATAAAAATGAATGAAGTCTGCCTCACCTTGAGCCAACTAGAGACATTGCTCTTGTACCCAGTTGCCAAGATTATAGAATCAAACTTCTCCTCCTGCCCATCCAGGAACTTGGCCCCATTCCTAGTTATCTTCTTCACTTCTTTCACCACCTAAGAAGGAAGAATAAACCATAATTTGAATTAGCACTCTCTACTCATGCCATCAGCGTAGATAGCACATGGAGAGGCTTGGATTAATGACTCCGCGCGCTTGGTTACCTTGATTTTGCCGGACTTTATCTGCGCCAGGGCGCCGACGTCGAGGACGGGGGTCTTTCCGGTGACGTTCTTGAGCTCGAGCGGCCCGGTCTTGGGCCGCCGGAGGCCCAACCGGTCGGTGTTGCCCAAGGTGACGTTGGCAATCAGGAGGAGGATCTTGTCCACTAATCTTAGAGGGAGCCACTTGAGCAGCGCCATGGCCACTCCAAACGTTGAGAGCCCAAGCATTTCTCTGGGCAGGACATGTACCTGATTAGCAGGAAGAAGCACGGTCAACGTCATCCCACCGAATTAGATTGACGATGATTGCGTTTAGGCCACAAGGAAGATTAAAAGGAAAAGCAAAAATAAAAATAAAAATAAATTTACACTTTGGAGCGTCCCCAGGTAACCGAATCAGGAGAAAATTTAATGAATCTTTCTTTTATGGGGAAGAAGAAAGAAGAAAGAGAATTCATATGGGTCAGCGGTCAAGGGAATTAAGTGATGAAATGACAAAAGAGATTATGAATAATTAATTGAGACTCTGGAGAGAGAGAGAGAGAGAGAGGACTTTACAGTGCTGCGAACCACCATGTGAGGAATGGCATTGTGCCTGCACAGGTCCAAGCTGACCTCCATGCCGGAATTGCCGCAGCCTACCACCAACACCCGCTTGCCCTCGAACTCCGACCCCGACTTGTACCGGCTCGTGTGGACGACCCGCCCCTGGAACCTCTCGAGCCCGGCCACGTCGGGCGTCGCCGGCTCGGCATTCTCCCCCGTGGCCACCACGAGCCACCTCGACCTGCGCTCGAGCCCCTCCCCGGTCCGGACCCTCCACAGCCCGCAAGACTCGTCGAACTCGGCGCTCTGGACCGTCTGATTGAAGGTGGGCTTGATCTTGAAGTGCGAAGCGTAGGACTCCAGGTAGGAGACGAACTGCTGCTTCGTCGGGTACTTTGGGAAGTTTTGGGGGAAGCGGAGGAGAGGGAGCTCGCAGAAACGCTTGGGCAGGTGGAGCTTGAGGCGATCGTAGGTCCATTTTTGCCAGAGGGAGGCGATGCAGTCGCTTTTCTCCAGGATGAGGGAAGGGACTCCGTGCTCGGAGAGGCAGGCCGAGACGGCAAGGCCGGAGGGCCCTGCGCCGACGATGATGGGCCCTTCCACTTCCACGAACGGAGGCTGGACTGTTCTTCGGTTGTCTTCCAGTTCTTGGTCTCCGCAAGAAACCGAACCCATGTTCGTTTCTTTTTACAAGAAAACCAAGAAATGGATGGGGAAGGTGAAGCGAGAGAGAGAGAGACTCTTTTCAGTGGCTCTCTTCGATGCTTCCCCTGTTTCTTGGTTCTGTAATGCTCTGTTTTCTTTGAGAGGAATTCCTGAAGTGGGATGAAGTGGGTATTTAAAGAGGAGATGAGAGAGAGAGAGAGAGTCTGCGAGAGAGTGGAAAGAGAGAGAAGTCAATTGAGGAGTGTCAGGGGGGGCAGTGGGGTCTGCTCTCCGAGCTAAGAAGGAATATAAATGCAGAGACAAGCAGAGGAGAGGTGGGGAAAAACAGAGTGCGTTTATGAGAAGTGAGAGGTGGGTGAGAAAGATCTCTATCTCCCTCACTCTCCCTGTGTTTTTCTTTTGGTTTTTCGAAAAAATGGCAGTTAATTTGCACAGTGAGTGAGAGAGAGAGAGAGAGAGAGAGAGGTGTAAATGGTAATGGAGGCGTGAAGGTTAAGAAAAGGATTTGGTTCTCCTCCTCAAGGCCCTTCTTCTCTCTCTGCCCGCAGGGTCTTGGTAGACCGGAGGAGACGATGGGCCAAAAAAAAAGATGGGAGATATAAAAATACAATTTTTTTATTGGGCTACACTGCTATGATTCTCTTTTTCACTTTTTATAAAATACCTTCTTCTCCTTCTTTTTTTGGGGGGGCTTGGGACAATCTTTTCCTTCAAAAAATTAAAAGATAGGTCGCATATACTCATAAAGTTGCATCATCATACTCAAATAGGGACAGAGATTGCCTTTAGGGCTATTTGAAATTACACCCATGATTACAAGATAGCATTAGAACGTCATTATCTGTCCCACTTGGCACGGTGAGACCACAAGCCTCAATTTGATTAAAGCTTTGTCACAAAATTAGGGCTGCCCACCCCCCATCCCATCGAGGAAAAAGACCGAGTGGGAGATGATTAGCGACCCCTCATTACCGGAGGGAAAATGTGCCCTTTTCAAAAAGAGAGAAGATATTCATTCACCCTTTAGTTCTTAACATCTCTAAAGTTAGAATATGCATCTGATTTCTTGTGAGACTTCTTCTTTTTTTTTTGGGTTTTTTTTTTTTTTTTACTGTTGATGTTCCCCTGCATGAGAGCAGGAGAGTGGATGCAAGGCTGAAGAACATACACGTTAAGTCCAACACGTGGATAAAACATTCCAAAAAAGCGATGGAAAATGAAAACTCGTGTCCAAGTACAATGCCATTCTTTCGGGAGACTGGAACGTAGAGATCTTCGAGCTATGATACTGGGTAATGTTGGGTGTGCAGCGGATGAGGGTAATCAATCACGTCCACTATGAGTGAACGCGATATTAGAGCAAAAGGTCTCGTGTTCCGACCTCCAGAGCTGTCGCTCCTTTTTATGTCTTAAATCTATGCTTCAAATGGGCATGTGTTCATCTACATGCATACCAAGTCAGAGCTGACATTAATCCTCTCCAAAAATTCGTTGAGTCGAATGTGGTTAGGGAGAGTAGACAGCATATGAGGTTGTCGGTTGATCTTTTTAGGTGGAAGAGAGGACAAGGACGTAGTTGTTTTTCCCTTTCAAGTAAAGGTTGAGAAAATGAAATGTCTCGATAATCACATCCTGTTCTAAGGGAATAAACAACGGAGAATTTGGCAACTGTATGTCCCGGAAGGGCACCGCCCAGAGCGTTTTTGGACGTTATATTCATGCAAACCGGCACGTCGTTTACATCGCTGGAAGGATGGGAGCGGCAGGGAGGTGATAAGGTTGCCCGGTGGAAAATGGTCGACCGTGGCTAGCAAGAAAATTACCAACCGTCGCCGGAGCTTGGGGGACACGATCTGCATCATCGTTTCCGTTCGCTCAAATCAACTTCCAAGTGTGAAGTTGAAAGTGAACAAGGAAGGTCACGGTATCGGAGAAGCCAAGCCATCCATCAAACCGAGGCAAAGAAAGTTGTCGTGATCCAAGGACCATGATGGTAGTAAATTGGCTCACAACTTATTAGTTCACACTATCGTTTGAAAATCAATTCCACTCACAAATTCGGATATCTGATATCAGAGGCGATTGTTGATTGGTAATTCTTCTCTGTGGATATCGGTACGATAGAAAAAAAAAATGATGCCATCTCCACTAACAATGACAAAAAGGTGCTCTTGATGTTTAGATTACCTCGTGACAACGCAATCCAAAAATTCATATAGAAGTGGCAAGTTGGAGAAGTTCCTTCCTTTCCTCGTGGAATTGACAGTTAAAGAAGCAATCATGAGTACATGTCCAAGGAGCAAAGAAGTGGGCTACATCGATGCCAAAAATGGGATAATGAAACATTTTAGGAGGGCCAAAAAAATATTTGTTTATTTATTTATATATTTATTTAATTGTTTTGTTTTGTTTATTTATAAATTTGGCCCATTAGGCTCCCCATACATGCAACCAGAACTCCCCCCAGATATACTGTCGTGGAGACCGAAAGATCAACTTCACAATCATTCCCGTTGCTATCCTTGTTTCCCACCTCTATACATGCTTTAATGTCCTTTTCCTTAGATTAATCCGGGAGCTCACCCTCTCAGGATTTTCCACAATCTCTACTTGGATACTCAGAATTATTTTAGTAGCCGACGAGAGAGACAGGGAATCAAGTGGCTGTATCTTAGATGACGTTTGGTTTGCAAGGGAAACAGATGTCCGATACGTTCGAATCGGGTCGGATAAGGGAGGATGTAGGGCATTTCTAACTTATTGAGATTAAAGGATGACCGACAGAAACTGCCATTGCCGAGTTGTAACGTAGGGTAGTAAGTCGAGAGAGCAAAAGCTTAGAGCTAGAGTTAACAAACTAACATGCTTGGATCGGTTTAAGCCAGAAAACGGGCAAAGTGTAGATGCCTAAGCGGGCAAAGTCCGATATCTCTGGCCTTGCTTCAAATTCTATGATCAAGGTCTTCACTTCAACCCCCTGGCGGCGAAAGAACGAGGATGGCTTCTTTACTCTTTATGTGAATTCCTCGATAACAAGGTACTCGCGTTGTCTCTGCCCCCGTGAAAAACGAATTGGACGACTGAGTCGATGATTGGGAGGAATTGCAGGGGCAAACACCAGAATTTAGTCCATGCCAAGACGCTTCTCAGGACGACAAACAGACTCCCTAAGAACATCCTACCGTAATTGGGCATTGGCTTCGCGGAGAAGAACGTTCGGTGTTTGGAAGATATTTTTTCTCAAGATAGATAACAATCGTGTCCGAAAGGCCATTTGCATTATATGTGGCATTGTTTAAAGGGAATATTAGCAAGTGGGACAAGCGACTTGAGGAGGCACCAGTGCCGACATTAGGAAGAGACGTCTAGGGCTGGGGGGAACTTTTCAAGTACAACGCCACCTTGTTCATGTGCGACAAGGTGATGTATAAACCGGAGCTTGCATATCATTATCTTGCCGTCGAGCAACCATTCGGGTTCACCGAAGATTACCGCTTGGTCCAATTCTTGCAAACGGCTTTACAACGTCAGCTTATGCCCGTTTTGCAAACGACGAACATTAGAAATTACAAGTCATTATACAAAGAGAAAGGTCACATTGGTGCATATACCTATCGACCAGAATTTTTTTACCCTCTTTTATATCTGTTTTATGGGCTGACCTTATGAAGTACACATACCATATAGACACGTCCTTTGGATCAAAGAGAAATGAGAATTATATTATTGAGCTCTTACAGTGACAAATATAACATTTTCGAGCGATTCTCGAGATGTGGCTACCAAAATAGTGAGTGCTGTAAATGAGTTTGGTATTTCTGATAAAATCATCAACATCGTGCTAGATAATGCCTGATTGCAATGAGATTTTCTTCCATGTGCTATGCTGTAGATGGTTTTCGCCAGCTTATGATATTGTGGCCAACATACATGGGTGGGTTTACCATGTTAGATCCACCCCACTAGGGCATCAAGAGTTGGAGGTCCTGTACATGACACAGGCAGGGCAAGTTGAAAAATTCCCTCTGGACAAAAAATAAAGGAGAATTCAACATACAAGATGTTGAAGAAGAAATGCGTACAGATGGGTTTGCTGACACTCCATCATACCACTTATAGTGGAAGTGCCAGCCTTCCGCTGTTGAGACAACAAAATTGGAGGACTGTTGAAGTCTTGAGGGACTTCTTGCGGGTTTTTCAGCGATGCGGATGTTTTGACCACCAACGATCATCAGTCAAACAACCAAGTCATTCTAATTCTATGCATCAGTTGATTAAATTGGTGAACGAGGAGGATAATCCCTCCAACGACGCAGTAGAGATCACGAAGATGAAATTCAGAGTTCTGACCCATTTACGGATGTGATAAGACTAATAGAGATGTTTTCTTTTCCCCTTTCCCCCCATAGGATCAATCTTTGGTACATGTCTTGCAAACTCATATGTTTGGTGATACACTTTAGAGTTTGGATAAGTTAGGAGCGAGCATCGGGCTGAGCACAGTTGGCCCATGTTTGATTTTTTTGAAAATTAACTTAATTTTTGATGGAAAATAGTTGAAATATTAAAAACCATTAATTGAGGAAAATTCGTGGGAAAATAACCAATTTAATTAAATCTTGAAATGCAAGTACATCTTCATTTGCTGAAAAAAAAATAAGGCAGGGAACTCGTCGTGCTGAATTGATTGACATATGTAGTTTACATATTGCGGAGCCACCTCATCACCATGGCCAGTGTCGGTTCCAATTCAACCTGCTCCATCAGTACCAAATGTTCGTAATACAAAACAAGAAGAGTTTCAAGCTCCAGAACTTGAACCTGTGATCCAAGACAGTGGATATAAAAAATGCAGGCGAGATATCCTTATAATATGGAAGCTCAACTATGTCTGAACCCTCGAAATAGTTAATAGATGAGGTCCATGACTCCAAGCGGTAATTTATCCTATACAATGCACAACACATGTGTGCTCTCATTTCCTCTGTAACAAAAACGAAATTTGAAAGTCCGTACTTAGCAGAGTAAGTAGGATGGCAATAACAAGAAGGAACCTGTCTTTATTTTATAATAGAAACAGACAAGGTTGTGATGCCAGATTAATTACATTTCAAAAACTAGTCCATGAAGCAAGATACGAAGCCAACATATCATTAGTGCGTTGTAAATGCATGGCTTTACTTATGCATTGGTGGCATGATGAGCCTATTCAATGTTCCTGGCGATACATATTAAAATATGGTTAGTAAACGATATACAGCTAAGTCTGGACTTCTCATGCATGCACGGTGTGCTGTTCACGCCGTTTCCTCTAACGAAACGAAATAAACAAACAGAAGTTCCAGCTGATAAGTTCTGTTGGGTAATGCCATATTCATTGTAAGTGCCAGCTCCATCAGATCCTTAGGGCATCTAGTTTTTGTAAGTGCTCGGGCTCGAACATGTCAAGAACCCACGGAACACTGGAGAGACAAGAAAGAACAGAAAAGCTAGCAGTCGATGAAAATAAGAATGAGCAGAACATCTTGCAAAGATGGTTTAGTCAATGAACGTATCATGACATATGAGGAATACGAAACAACCACAATCATAAATGATATGCGTGGACATGGGATCTAGGGAGGAGGCACCCAGAGAGAGAGAGAGAGAGAGAGAGAGAGAGTCTAGCTAGGGTTAGAGAACAACAAGATCTAAGGTTGAGATCTTCATGGAATATATAGCCAGATTTTTAGTTGGAAATCATTGAATTCTGAGACCAATAATTGGGGGTGCTTTTCGTTTGTAATGGCTTTCGTTTATCATTTTCCAACATTCACTGTTCAAGGACATTTGTTAGTCAACTCTACTCTGGGTTCCATGTTGAGGTTTTTGTTTTTTTAGCCTAATGTTCAAGTTGACTCTTCGTGTGATGCTCTTTCCTTTCCTTTTTCTCCTTAGATGACTCTTTTGCTACATCCGGTAGTGCAGTTTTTCGTCGGAATTTAGTAATTGATGTTCCACCGAAATTCGTCCTTTGATTTTTATCAGAAAGAGACAGGTTTGTAGTGACTTGTATAGGAGTATCAATGGATCACAAGGAACGATGATAATATTCTGTCGGAATCTAATCAACAATAGGACAATGACTAAAGGATACTTCACCATAATTAGTTGATGATGAGAGTTTTGAGACTGAAAGTTAAGAACCGTAAATTAAAGATTATTGAAAATTTGCATTGATAAAAGATAGTGGGTTTTTGTTATGATCGTCAAGAGACTCACAGTGAGCACACTTGGGGGTATTTAAAACCCTCTAAAGATAGTTGCATAAAATGGTTATTAAGTCTAAATAAATAAATGACTTTCTAGTACTTACAAAGTTACATTATCCACAAGAAATTACTCTATAGTTTTCTATTATCTAACAATATTTATCTATAAGAAGTTACAATAATCCTAAAATAGCAGTTCAATACAAATAACCAACTAGTAGTTATCCTCATATTGATTGCTAGTTGTTAATATCAATAACTTCATCAATCAACTTCTCGTCGATAACTTTCACATTATGTATCGTTGATGACTTTACTAGCAAGTTATCGATTCTCTTCACATTATCGATAATTCTATCCATCTATGATCAAACTCTATTCTCATCAACTAAATCTATCACTTGCCAATAATAACAAAAAAATGGTCACCTTTTCGTGTAAACATATGCTCCCTTTTAAAAGATTTGAATGATTTATCGATCATTCGATTCTTGAAATTAGATAAACAGGAATCATTGTGTATCCCCATGTCATCGGCAAATTTTATTTTCCCCCACCAAATTGCCTCTTGAATCGTTTTTCTGAGAACAATACAATTAAATTTATGGCTCCGTGAATGGTGAAACTTACAATATTTTTTGTTTACTAAATCTTCCTAACTTCAAATTACTTGGCCTCCAGTTAATTTAATTAGGCCATCTTTCAAAAGTAAGTCAAAAATTATGTCCAATTTATCAATATAGAACGAGTATACTTGAGTGCCATTTACCCTCGTATCATTGCTTCTTTTTTCTTGGCAGGTTTGAAGGATAAACAAACATGAGGCTTGTTCTTTACCAAAAAAAAAAAAAAAAAAAAAACAAACATAAGGCTTGTTGAGCACCGCTTTTGCCACGACAATTATAATATTTTCATTTTGGTTAGATTCATCCTCCGACTCATATTTTTCCACTAAAGTCATGTTTTGTAAAGTCTTTATGTGGACTCCATCTCTATCTTTGAGTAGTTGCTCATTGGGGAAAGTACACTAAAAATGCCACAAGTTGTGTATGGCGCTCATTTTGATACAAAAAGTTTCCATCGAATCACTTAAGTGCCAAATCGGAGAAAAAACGATCACTTTGGTGCCACTAGCAAGAAATTCTGACCAAATTAATTACGTGGTTTTTATATATTTTTTTTAAAGAAAAAATAGTGGTAACTTTTAAACGACATCGTTTTCTATCCTTCTTAAGAAACAATGCCGTTTTGTCGTCATATGTGGACAGTCTCACTAAAACGACGCCGTATAGCTCATATAGGGACTATAATTAGGGTTTCTTTGTCTTTCACGTACCGCTGCTCGGCCACCGTTAGTCACCTGCTGTCGCTTGACCACCGTAGCTCGGCCACTATCGTAGTTGCTTGACCACGTGAGCGAGGAGAGGCTGATGTTGTTGCTCAAGCAAGAAGTGGCGGGAAGAATAGGAGGCGAGGGCGGAGGAGGAGGAGGAAGAAGGGGGGTCGAAGGTGCCACTACTGGTGTCGCTGCTGGTGTTGCTGTTGGTAGATGAGGAGGAAGCCCATGCTCTCTCTCTCTCTCTCTCTCTCTCTCTCTCTCTCAATTTGGGAATTTAGAGTTCTTACTTGGGGAAAGATGCTAAACGGCGTCGTTTTGTTGTTTGAATGCTGATTGTACTCTCCGACAAGCCACGTTAGTTTAAAAAATTAATATAAAAAAGTGTCACGTCAGATTTCCGACCAATTAAATCGATATTGGCATTAAAATGATCGTTTTTCAAATTTGTTGACACTTAAGTGATCCAAAATAAATTTTTGATACCAAAGTAAGTGTCGTATACAATTTTTGACACTTCTAGTGTACTTAGCCCGTTGCTCATCCATATAAACTCTTATTGATCTTTGAATCTTTCTTTAATACACTGAAAGCAAAATTTGTGAATTCTTTCTCTAAGAATGAAGTAAGATATCTATTTCTAATCTTTTTGAATCGAGTAACAAATTAATTGATTGGATTGTTATTGTATTGATCAAGTATGGCCAAATCAACAATCAATACATGTGGTTCTACAAAATTAAGAATGAAATTGTGTTTCCATCTTTGCTCAATTACACACCAAATTAGGTGATAAATTATTGTACCATGTAAAAGCAATTTTTGCCAAAGACAAAGAAAATAACCTGAGTCTTAAAAACTTATTTGTCAGGGTATTGCTCAATGGTTGATTATTCATCCTTGCCAATAAAATGGAAAATTTAGGAATTTCAAAGCCTCTAGAAAAAGGGTGGCCATCAACCCATTCAAGATGTAGTTTCCTATGAACATGTATGATAATATCTCACCTAACCCTAGTTGTTGTTGAACATTTTCGACAAATTATGTTAGGGTCAATTGTGGATTTGATTGGCAATTTTACCCCCTTGGTGGTAACATTGGTCTTCATAAAATATCAAAATTAATCGGCATGTTAGGCCTAATAGGAATATTTATATGGGGTGGAACAAATGGAGCTATTGGCTTTACATCTTCAAATGACCAACATGTTGAAATTGTCTAATAAATAAAAACCTTTAAATTAAAAATGAAATTGTCTAATTAATTACGTTTGGCTATTTCGAATGACCCGTGATATGCGAGAGATATATTATTAAATAGGAGAGTCAAACTTATAGTGAAGAATATGATGAATAAGAGGTAAAGAGAAAAAATGGAAACTAAGTTGAAAAATCTATCTTTATAAAATGAGTCGAGGGCGACCAATAATGTGGTTGATAGATTCAATCACTAGGCAAGCATGATCGTCCACAAGGCATGATTGCCTTGACCTAATCATTATCTAAAGACATTACATTGTCTTCATAAATTGAAATTAGAAAAGCCGACTTGACTATATGGGTCCAAGATCAAGAAAGAAACATCCAGTACAAAGCGCGAGTTAAGGGCATGTTTGTTTACACTTTAAATTAAGTAAAAAAAATTGCTTTTATATTTTTCAAACATTAAAAAAAAAATTATTGCATGAGAAGCTGCACATCAAAATTTGATCGGCTTAAAAAAAAATCAATTAAAAATTGCCCAACCGGCAGAGAAATCAAAATCACCTTATCTTCAAGACCCACGAAATGACTAAAAATGACCTGCGAACTCGACGTTTAATCTGCAGCGTCTCCTAAAACACCCTAGCCTTGAATTTGACCCTGGGTCGTGGCATTGACCACGACTTTGACCAAAACCACCTGTTTGACGGTCGAGGGCACTATCGTAATCTCCGCACGCCACGTGTCGAAAGCCCCCCGTCGTCCCTTCGGGCCCCCTGTCTTTTTCTTTTCCCTGGGGCTCCGATTCGGAGCACGTGTCGCCGGATGTCAGTCGAGCCGGGGCCGTCCGATCCGTCCGTGGGACTGGATCCAACGGCCGGTGGCATCAGGGAGTAGCATGCTTCCAAAATGGCGACAAAAATTCCGTCCCACGTGCGAAATGGAGTTTCGCGGTGACGTCAGCGTTGCGAAACGAGAGCGGCCCGGCGGGGTGTTAGAACCTAAGCATGACGACAACGTCGTCGGGTCGATTAAAATGCAATAGGAATGACTAGGAATAATTACAAAAGTAATTCATGAATTTCGGCCCAATCTATAATATCGTTCTTGAATTTTAAATTAATATATAATATCATCCATAAATTCTTAATTTTATACAGTTTATGAATTATATGAAAATTTTCAATATCATTCTTTCATTAATTTAAGTTTGGAGATAATATTAAATATTTTCAAATAATTCAAAAATAAAATTGAACATGTGTTCTAAGTTCATGGATCATATTATGTAACTTAAAAGTTTGGGAATGTAAAGTTTAAAGACTACATTTAGTAAATTAAAAGTTCATAGACAATATGACACATTGAGCCAAAATTCAGAGATTATTTGTGTCATTTTGCCTAATGATCAAAACGAATAAATGTTTAGGTAGATATGAGGTACCATGAATTGCATGGTTTCAAAATAGTCATTTATCCTACTTTTAAAAAAAAAAAAAAATCATCTTTCTATTTGAAACATGTTATTTTCTTGATTTAGGCTATTTTTCGATTTTGTGTTAAGATGTGTTGATTTTTGCTGACAAGCTCCCAACCTGATTGATGAGAGATTGTAATATTAAATGTAACTATCCTCCTCATGTTTTGTATGAGTAATACGTCGAAAATTCAAACTTTCTTTAAATTAAAGATATATTTAACGAGTACTTTGGGACACTCCACGATATATTAAAAAAAAATCCTTCCATTACATAGCATGAGATAACTTAACCATTAAAACTTCTCGTGTTCTTCTAATGAGAATCCATAGTTTGCTAATGAATAGACTTCATGTGATACGTAATACATTTTCTTTCTCATGACAACTGATACAAGCTACACAACTGCTTGTTCTATATATAATATGTAACAAGGAAGTTTAAGTATGACATAACGAGACTCATCTACAATCACACGTTTTATTTTGTTGATGACGCAATTGAATTTTCAAGTGGTATTTTGGGATAGTTTTCATGCATCACACTAAATCCACCTCATTTTTCATTCCATCGAAAGTAGATAATTCACATTAGAACTCGAGGATTCCTGAGGATGCTCCTTTCTCTTTTCTTTTGGCTTAGAATAGATGGTGGACATTGGCAAACTTTTTCTCTTCCTAAAGTTAGTAGTTTTGTTATAATTGATATCATTTCGAAATTATTAACTTGGAATGAAATATATTCTACTCGACAATCGAAGGGTCTCTCCTTCTGTTCTGCTCATTGTATGACTCAGAAAAGGATCTCTGTTAGGGTCCATCATTGTGACGATCCAGACCTGGGGTAATACGGAGGAACGGACTAAGATCACCTTAGCAGTACGTGGGTGAGGCTAAGGGCATGTCTCTCGTCCTACATCGCTTAGGGGGAAGTCATGAGCTAACTTATAAGACTTGGGTGTATTTAATTGTACATACGCGTTTTCTTGGGATAGTATGGATTGTCCCGAGAAGAACAAAACCGTGAGGGCTTAGTGTCCAAAGCAGACAATATGGGTCCTTACAGTCATCATGGAAGAATTTTTGCCCCGTCTAAGTTGTCAACTCCACCCCATGCCCCATGTCTCATGCCCCCATGTCTCGCGTAGGCAAGACATCCCTCTCTATCTCTGTCCCATGCCTTACGTAGATATTTCGTCATACCTACTTCTGCGATTCCCAGGTTTTCTCCGTAAAAATTGATTTGTAAAGCTAAATTCCAGATTCTAACTTTTCTGAGATCTCACCCAAAAGTCTAAATAAGGACGTCCAGTATTTCATCTTGGAGATATCACTGAGAGTGAGCCTAATTTTGTATCCATTTGAAATATCCAGTTGAATTTATCTTAAAACAAGTTTTAGATCCTCACCGCACAACTTCTGTGTGAGACTTTTCCACCAAATACTCTTCCCCTTGTGGCTCAATGATCTCTGCCTTACTTGCGAGCCTCTTGTGTATAAGAAGGTCACTAAGAAGGAGTTTAGGCCCAAAATCATTGAATTATTCACTTGCACTCATATTCCTTTGAAAGCTAAGACAACTAGATATGTGTATTGCTCCTCATCATATCAATTCTCACATGTGGGACTCTTTTGCTTATTACCCTCGTAAGCGCACTTGTACCTCAGCAAACGACGTGTGCATAAGGCTATGATAATTGTGTAAATAAGATGCGGAATATTCTTGAAAACCCTCTCTCATGTGAAAATTAAAATGGAGAGGAGGAGTGTGGCGTACTTTTCTTGCACATAGAGTAAAAGGCCACAAACGACTTGCGAATCCACGCATAAGATCATTTGTTAGTCAGGGAATGAAGAAGCAAAAAGCAAGTTTAACTTACATCATATGAGGAAATTCAACCTAAGAAACTTCAAATTACTAGATGGAATGGAACTCTATGTATGTATCGGCAAGCGATGCAAAATATCTTCCAAGATCAATATGGGTGATGCCGTAAACATGTACAGAGCTTAGGAGCGTGGTGCAACCGGAGATCTCCACACAAATTGAACAAGCTCTAGGGTTTCTGAAGCACTAGGGTTTCTGAAGCTCTAGGGTTTTCAGGTACCTTTTGATGTAGTGCATGCAGAGCCCCAGCTAGGCCCTGCCCTAGTGTTCGTGGCTATGCAGAGGGATGATCATGAGGGCGTGATTGTAATGAGCGATTCTCGAAAGCCAAGGCCCCACCGCTTGATCGTAGAATATTTTCTGAAGTCCCCCACGAGGGAGAATATACCCATCTTCTTCACCACACTAGAGTTTGTCCCGGTAACAACCATTCCCGTGTAGAAAGGAAAATATAGGGGATTTGGATCTTCACATTTTCAAAGGGATTGGGGTAAAAATGATTTAGAGTCAAATGTGAGTTTTCTCTCCAACGCTTTGTAAGAATGCATGACAAAAGTCTAAAATTTAAAGTAAAAGTAGAATAAGATTGAAAAAAAAAAAAACCATGTTTGGATCACCAATTGCCTCTCGTCGTCCATTGGCTCCTCGTGGGCGTCATGATTGTTTGGGGGCTTTTCTCCCATGGCCTGAGCCTTAGTGGGTCGTGTCAGGCTTCAAATAGCCTGTTTTTCGTCGATGTCTCCCTGCCATTTTGATTTGCCCTTTCGAGCTTAGTTCGATCCACCATCACCGTGTGGTACGAAAAAGAAAGCATAAACTTCGTTATTTTGCAAGTTGCAAAAACGAAGTCACTCTCAATTTCGTGTCCGTAGATTCTGTGACCGTCTTTTTCTTGCCCACGAAAGGGAGACAAAAGTGATTTTGAATGAGAAAACGACACAAATAGTCCATGAAGCCCTCGCACTCACTAGAAGTCCCAAATATCCTGTTGTGTAATGAGGTTATCTAAATTTTTAATTTGTCCAATGTGGTCCGTAAATTTTGGTTCAATGTGCAATGCCTTTCATGAAATTTTAGTTTGTTTATTGACATTTGTACAAGTTTAATTTAGTTCTTGGATTATATGAAAAATTTCAATGTTATCCCTAAATTTGAATTAATCAAAGAACAATAAAGACATTATAATCATAAAAAATATAGTTGATATTTTTTTAGCACTGAACTTTTTCATGGATTCTATTGTTCAACAAATGATTCGCAATATTAAATATTTTCGTATAGTTTAGAGACTGAATTGAACATGCATCAAAAGTTAGAAGACCACATTTCGCATTTGGGTAAAATGAATGATATTGAATAAATTAAAAATTTATGAGTCACATTCCACACTGAATAAAAGTTTGGGAATCATTTATGTTATTATCCCATTCTAAAATTACCCAACAATTGTTTCATGTAAGGGTGACATCAAATCGACGTGTTTACAAGAAGTTGAGATTGGCCTCGATAGTTACTAGAGATTGGGTAGAAATTAATGTGCCTGAATTTGAGTTGAGTTACTTGAGCATATTGTTGAGTCTAGCTCGAATTCGTTAAGACTAGTTCGACGAGCTTTTGAGCCTGCTCAAATTTTTATTATTCTTTCAATGATATTTATCAGCTAAACAGACAGAATAAAGAAATTCTTAAGATTTCATAGCATATATAACTGCGCACACCCACGTATAAGGCAAATGAAAATGGTTCGAGCTTATTTAGCTCGAGCTCGTGTTTGGATTCATGTATGACTTCACTGTGATCAAGTCGAGTTTGAATATTTCGACCTTTTGTTGGGGGCTGATTTTGGGTAGCAAATTTAATACTCGATCGAGCGTGAGATGGGCGTTGAGCACCAAATATGTGAATCGTCTCGAGCTTGATCTTGATAATATATCGGCTTGATTCAACTTAATTATAAATTTTGCATCGGTCCATAATCACAGAAGTTTTGTTCTTATGTGGATTTTTCTTTTTTTGGGGAGGAGGGGATTTGTTATTTTATTTAAATTCTGACGAACAGTTCTCGGGTACAAAGTTCGGAATTTTATCATGTGTTAACAAGCCTGGGGTCTTCAAATTAAGATAGGAATGGCATCTCCCAATTTTCTATGGCCACATCGAATTTCATTTTCTTATAGAGAAATTGTAACGAAGTAGAAAATGGAAGAAAGAAAAATTATAGCAAGTAAGGAATTATATCGAGAAAAAATGAATGAAGAATTCGAATGGATTATTTTAGGATATTACGTTCATCTTCTAAATTTTGACTTTCGACTTTGTTATTTAACTCTTCAACTTTTGAGATGTGGAATTTGAAAATTAAAATAGTTGTTCCATTTTGACATTCTCAAAGTGCTTTTGGATAAACTCATTAATTTATTTTTTTTGAAGAAAAAGTGAGGAAATATAGTATACTGACAGATAAATGTAAGGGTTAATACCACACAAATTTCCAAATGATCAAATAATCTGAACTTTTCCATGTGTCACTGAAAATTTTATATATCCAAACTTTTTTTTTTGTGTCGTAAAAAATCTCGAATTTATTTCAATGTAATAAATGTACCCTCAATCAAACCAAAATAGAGGATATAAATTTTGGTTTATTGTGACATAGAAAAGAAGTTGAGATTTATGGGTTTTAGTGATATAAAATTTTTTTTGGGTATTTTATTACAGTGAGCATCTTAAGTGTTTTTTGTGGTATTTGTCTTAAATGTAATATGTTAGGAAAGATATCTCTTCCTTTTTCGGGAGGAATAGGGCTAGAAAAAGCTACCATCAAGACTCCTTTCCCCGAAGTCCCTTGTACGAAACAAGGCCTCATGCGAACGTTCATTCTACCTGATAGCACTATAGTCGGTGCACTAAAAATTCAAAAGTTTCTTCAATAAATTGCTCATGAGATTTTGACCATTGAAAAAGCGGGTGTGCACGAGACACTCGGCCAAACTAAACTTCTTTTGTCACATATTTTTCACAAGATCACGAGTTTGATTCACACCATAAGTAAATATTTGAATAGTTCATTTTGTGTTCCCTAACTATGACATATCTATGGGGGAAAATTCATGGCGGTCGGTATTTTTGTGGAGCTACAACGACGGGTTCGCCAACTTGGGACCTTCAAATAGCGAGTGGTGTAAATAGCTATAACTTATACCGAGCACTCCATAGTTTGTGTTTGACTCTTACAATAATGCTCTATGGTGTTCGTGAAGGAAAAGGCTAACATGAAGTTCTGGATAAACATCCTCCACCCCCTCCCCCCCAAAAAAAAAAAAAAAAAAAAAATCACAACAAATGATCGGTTTAAAAATTGTATACTTAAAGATCTCAAACAAAGAAGTCATTTAATCTTTGCTAAAAGCAAGCAAGTTGAGGTTGCTCTGCTTCGTAGACAAGGCTCATTATGTACTTAACTTACGTATCGCGCATACCAAATCTTTATTAAGTAAAACCCCTTTTAGGAGGCCAGCTTCCAGCCAGGCCTATGCGCAAGCGAAAAGCCTTTGATCATACAGTACCGAGATCTAAACTACGATCTTAGACTTGTGCAGGCTCTTGCTTTTTGTTCCATGATCGACAGTAGGTTGATGCGAAAAGATGTTGTGGCTAGGCATAGGAGCATTAGCGACTGGCGCAAATAGCTATAACTCAAACCAAGCAGTCCAGAGCATGTACTTGACTCTTACGATAATGCCCTAAGCAAGTCGTGAAGGAAAAGACTGACAGGAAGTGCTAGATACATATCCCCCCTGAAAAAACCACAACAAAAAAGAACAGGTTAAAAAATCATATACTTGAGGACTCCAACCGGAAAAAAATACCTTCAATCTTCACAAGAGGCAAGCAAGTTAAGGTCGCTTTGCTTCGTAGAAAAGGCTCGTTCTGTACCTATGAGCTTAGGCATTTGCGTGTACCAAAATCTTTATTCAGTCATGCATTTTTTAAGGGGGAGCAGCTTACGGCCAGGCACGTGTGTGTGCCAAAAGCCTTCGATCATACCATGCCGAGATCTAGACTACGATCTTAGACTGGAATGCTTCGGACAATTAGCAAGCTCCTGCCTTCTGTCCATGATCGATGGCAGCTCGATGCGAAGGATGTTGTGGTTAGGCAAATTTTTGGAGTAGACGAAATGGGCCCATGATTGCTGTTGGTACATGAGTAGCCCGTTAATGGGCCCGGCCTTACTCCAATCTAAGAACAGCCCACATGCCTGTCGGCTCATCCTATCTTACATTATCAAGCGTTTTGAATTTCCTTATTTTCCTTCGGATAAAACCATTTGGACAGTGCCCGATATTTCGCAAGAAAAATTCTTGTATGCGCCCGGACCGGGAGACGACCCGCTTGGTTCTCCAGTAAGCCGTTGCGATGCAATAGAGAGGGTTCCTTCGCCGTAAGTAGCGAGTGGGGCGAGCTGAGACTCTGCCGGGTCTTCGAGAGAGGCAAATCGGGTATTTGTGTCCCGGCTAGCTTCCCCCAAGCCCACCCATGAAGGGGGCAAGATTGATGGGCCGAGCCCAATGGCTAAATATTGAAGATTGCCAGATGCACCCTGCCCGGCCCATTGGGCCGCTCGTGCCCGATCGGATTGAATCACATACCAAAACGAATATCTGAAAATGGAGCGAGGCTAACGATTGGGCCTAAGACTTATTCGGATGCTTAAGAAGATGAGGGGGCCCACCAGTGGGTCCCTCTCAAAGGTAGCCATGTGGCGTTGGACCACCTCCGGTACTAATTTCCTTCCTCGAAAAAGGAAAATTGAAGAAAACTTGTACTAAATTGTCAAGGGAGAACGTACTGACTGTACTGAAACGAAGCCGGAACTAGCAACGTACGTGCGTTTGGAGCAATGTTTCAAGTTTGTACACCTTGTACTGCAACAGTTCGCTAGATATTGTCATTGAACACACCCCAAAGAACACAACAAAAAAATCTGTGTTCCCTTTCCATTTCCAAGCATGATTGTGATCATTCATGCTGAAAAGATTGGAGACGTTCGAATGCAAGGCAAATATTTGATCCCAAGGGTCGAAACCCCATTGCAATTAGAACCGCTACAATTAGGTAAGATGTTCGACCAAAAAAAAAAAAAAAAAAATTAGGTAAGATGATAGAAGGCGATTTTTTGATATGCATGATATAAAGAATCCCGAAAAACAGAATTGATGTGAAGTATATATAAGATTTATAAATGCTGTTTTGTATACTGGGCATGTGAGTTTTACATGGAGAAGCATCTAGGGTTTGATTTGGCGACCCTGGCCTTGAGGGTTGGCGCATCATGGGGATCGGAATACCCAATCGATTCCGATTTCCGGTTGGCATGCGGCCTTGGGAGGTTCTCCGGCACGACGGTCTCAAAGGAGTTGAGCCTCCAAGGTGGGCAAGCTCTCTTCTCGCTCCACCTCGCGATTCTCGTGACCTTGTCCTTGGGCGCCGCAGCCATCTCACTAGCCATGGCCTCGGCGATCTCGCCGAGCCCTATGAACGAGTTGCCCATCTCCACTAGCCCGATGACCATCATCGCCACTCTCGCGGCACCCGTCCGCACCTCATTCCTCTTCCTGAAAATTGCATCCGATCAATGTCTAATCAAAATGAAGAGATTCTGATACAAAGTGGAGAGAATGAAGTAACAAAAGATTGACTCACCAGGAGGCTTGTACTGTTCTTGAAGTGATGATGGAGGAGGAGGAAGAAGATGGAGAGTTGCTTGAACGGGAGGTAGGAGGAGAGGGATTGAGGCAGCAAGCAGCAGCCATGGCCATCTCTCTCTCTCTCTCTCTCTCTCTCTCTGTAGAAAAATCTAATGATGATGCATAAGTATCAAGAGGAGGACTTCAGGGGTTAATATAGAGAGAAGGCTCCAGCTTGGGGTTAGTCATGTAAAGGTAGCTGAAAAGGACCCCATTTCTTTGGAACTGAACACGTGGGTTGGACCCTTCCATCCAATCAAGGCGCCAATTTCTAGTAGAAATTTCACTCCTAACATCTTGATTAAGACATGCCAAAGGCGGAAAAGTATCATTTAAAACACGACCCATTATCGAAATCCCAATAAAAAGACTTGGGAATACACCGTCATTGCCGTAAAGTATGTATAGCTTTATTTACTCGCGTCAGAAGATCACTTCAAATTAGGAAGGAATCCTGGTATAACTCATGGTCGGTACTTTCTCAACCCATCAGGGATCGAGATGGAATCATAAGACGAATCGAATTCGAAACCCCGGAGCTTCTCGAGTCGCAAAATTCCAAGCCTGTCTTCCTGCCGAATCCATCTACCGTTCGGTCTGTGGTTGGGACGGGGGTTTGAGACAAGAAACTCCTCACGTTTTCAACGGGAGTACCGTTCCTACTACTCCTCCTTGCTTGCTTGCCGTCTTCCACGACTGCGGGGGGCGGGAGGCGTGTTGGGAATGGCTTCCTTCGCGTTCGATTCGAAAGAGTGTTGGGAGAGCTTGACCGGGACAGGAGAGAGAGAGACACCGACCTCAGCATCGCGAGAACTTCCAAAAATCAGATTTTGGACATTGTGGGATGCGATGAGCTCGCAAGTTTCTCCAATTCCGGTGCTTTCCTTGAATGGCTCGTCATCTTTCCCCGGATTGAAAGTTTTTCCCTTCAATTTAAGGCAGGATTTATTATTTAATTTGCTAGTAATAATTGTAAAAATATTTAATTGGGGAAGCAAACGGAAATTAAAAAAAAATTGAAATCAAGAAGATATCTAACCCTGATATTATTTGAGACTGCTGATTATTCTAAAATTGAAATTATTATATAAATGTATGATTTATTATTTAAATATTCTAATCATGCTAATATACGTGATTACGATGGGTGATGACCAGAAGATCGGCCTCTTATGAGGTCGTTTGAGTGCCGCCCTGCTCCTCCTCCATTAGAGCCGGTCCCTCGAGGAACAATAGAAAATGGCATTTCCCACTTCCGCTCCATCATCTCGCCGCACGCTCTCTAAAATTCATGTTCGGTTTGATCTTTAAGCCGTGTTTCGGTTTTTGTTCTGAGTAGATTTTGGATTTTGAGGAAAAGGTGCCGTCAGTCCGTAAGCTTCTTGTCATTTAGAGGTCCTAAATTGTGGTATCGTTTGTGTTTCGTATCGATCCTCGAAATAAAAATAGGTGCAAAGGACTTTTGACGGGATTACCATGTTAAAGATGAGCAGAGCCAATTATGCTGGCGAGGAATCACGACCGTTGGTGAGACCTTGTCGGGCTCAGCCAATGTTCGACGACTCCTCATCGTGCTCTGGCGATGAGAAGCATTTCCAAAGTCCTTTAGACCAAAGGGAGGAATAAAAATTTAAGAAAAAAAATCGAAGTAGAGATTCAAAGTGCCCTAAATTTTTCAAATAAGGGTTTCAAATGAATCTTATTTCAAATTAATACTTGAAATACTCTCATTTTATCAAATAAGGGTTTGAAATGAACATTGTTTAAAAAAAGACATGAAATAGTCATTTTAATCTCAAAAATTGCTTGACCTTAGGGAAATTCTGTTTTTTTACTTTTATTTTATTTCATTTTTTCTTTTTCTATTTTTTCTTCCAAAAAAAAAGCTAAAATTTTATTTAAAAAAAAAAAAGACAGCACGATAGGGTTGGCAACCCTCCCCCACCTATGGTCGCCTCCCCATCATCACTATGGTGTCGACCATGGTTGATGAGCCTCATCAACTGAATGCGAAGGCGAGCATGCCCTTGCTAGAATTGGGAGAGGATTGTCGGCGACCTTGCTGGCCATGGCCGACATCCCATCGACGATAGGATGGTAGCCACAAGTGAGAGGGTTGGGGCAAGCTCACACACAAGCGTGAGCTTGTGTGTCTTTTTTTATGTTTTTTTTTTTTTTTTTTTTTTTTTAAGTTTTAGTCTTTTTTTTAATGGAAAAAATAGAGAAAGGAAAAAAAGAAAGAAAGAATAGAAAAGTTAAAGACAAAATATAAAAAAAGGCAGAAAATGTCCTTAACTAGCGGTTGAGGTCAGGCTATTCTTTAAAAATTGACGTGGCTACTTCAAATATTATTTGAAATAAAGTCTACTTTAGGTTCTTATTTTAAAAATGAGGATAATTTAGACCCTTATTTAAATAATATCCATTTTAGATTTATATAAAAAAAATGATGGTATGAATTTTCTCAAAATTTAATAACATGGACCTTTGACTCCAAGGTCATATTCCTCCAAGGGACTTTCACTCAAGCGAGGCTCAAAAGTCATAAAAGTCGAGAAAACATTAAGTGGTATGTGCGCACCACGTCATCCGCTAACGTGGTGCGCACGTTCCACTTAGATATCGACACGTGTCCTATGGGGACCCGCTAGAAAATGGAAGGGCTAGCTTGGCTTGGCTCGGATTGTTGGAAAAGACAGGTCAATGGGTCAAGAAATGTGTATCGCTCCTTCTTGAAAAATTTCTCTCCTCAATTGAATTTTCTGGGTTTTCTCTCTCTCTCTCTCTCTCTCTCTCTCTCTCTCCTCGCAGGAGAACAAACAGAGAATGACCGAGAACAAATAGAGAATGACCGAGACTTGTGTCCTTCTCCGCGCATTCCACCCCCTCCATTTCCACCTTTGCCTCCTTAAAAGCCTCGTCAGTCATCTACCTCTAGCACATCGCCTCCTCTAAGAACCTCGCCAGTCACAGTTGGGTCCCAACCCCCTCCACCTCCGACTGTTCTACGGAGATTGAGCACAAGGTTTGTGCTCGTGTTGGTCTCTCGACAATTTCTGGACCTTCGTTCAATTGCGTCCCTCCGACGAACACGTCATCAACTTCGACTCTAAGCCACCACAAGGTCTTTGGACTCTATGCTCTCGAGGTTGATGGTCGGGACCTAAGGGTCTTATGCTTCTACTCCTTCTTCGCCTCCTTAAAAGCATCGTCGGTCATATGTTGCTGGCACATCGCCCCCGAGAGCCTCGCCAATCGTAGTTGGGTCTCAAGCCCCCTCTACCTCCCCTCTACCTTTGACTGTTTCCAACGCGGAGATTGAGCACAAGAGGAGAAGAGAAGAAAGGAAAAAACCACCCTCTCCCTCCCTTCCCGTCCCCTAAACTCCTCTCGTTGTTCCCAACAGCTTCATCAATGCCTTCGATAGTTGTGTCCGATCAAGCTCAATCCCTGAAAAACTCCAAAAGCAAGAGCAAAGAGAAGAAGATAAAGGCGAAGGTCCAGTTTGAGGTTGACAATGGCTTCGAGTCTCCGACGTCGGACAAGAAGCACAAGAAGGAAATGAAGAGCGGCAGCAAAGGCTCTGAATCCAAGCTGCCGGGAACTGAAAGCTAACCGCCTCAACCTCATTAAATGCAATGTTTTTTATTTAATCGCATCAAGAGAGCTTTGTGCAATATCTTCATAATAAGTCTCTTGTTTTGCAACTTTTGTCCACCTCTTCAAAATATTGTGATGGAATGCTTATAACATTTGTAACATTTGTCAAGATGCATAGAACATGCCTACATAACCATCATTATATTTCAAATAACTTGCAGCTACATGAAATGGTAGAATCACTCGGACTAAAATGCACAATATGCTTTTGTTCACTACTTTCGATTCCCATGATATAAGTATATACATGTCCATCAGTTTCTGATCAAAAAACATGTTCAGATAAAACATGCAAGAACTCAGCCTAAAAATTCCTATAAATGACATGAGTATATACTTATGCAACATGTTGCAAAATTCAACTATTTTCAACCACAATATGTGGCTTTCCTCGAGCACACTCAAAATCATCAACAATTTCAGTGTCGCAATTTTCAGCTTGCTTTTCATAATAACTGACAAATTCAGATCAAGTCATCGTCTTATATGCCATATCTTGAAATACATTATTTGTGCTCTCACTTCTTTGTGTAGATTTAATTCTTATAGAAAAAAAATCACGGCCAAATGCATGACATCATTTATGACGCAGGCGATACAGATTATCCAACCACTTATTCTTACCTAAACCCCACTCCTAACACAGCTTTCCAAGTGGTCTCCATTTCAATTTCAGATTTACAATGATATAGAAGCTTGTACCAATATTTATCGTGAAAACCTGGCTTTCCAAGAAGATGTGCAGTATGATGTGTAGCATTTTTCCCAATATGCCATATACATAAACGATTATTAGAATTCAGGAAAACAATTCTAATAACATTTGTCATAGCATGATCTTGATCAGTGAAAATAATTTTAGATGCTTTATTATCCATTGCCTCCAAAAAGGATTGAAATACCCAAATAAAAGAGGCAATAGTTTCATCCATCAAAATACACAATCAAACAAAATATTTTTCCAGTAATAATTCAAGCTAACAAAAGGCGCACATATCATATTGTATTTATTTGTACAGTAAGTAGTATCAAATACTATCACATCTTCAAAACTATCATAGTCCAACATAGATAAACCATCAGACCAAAAAACATTGATCAGTCTCTGTTTCTCATCCAATTAGAATGTGTAAGGAAAATTGCTTCCATTTGATTGTAAGCAATTAAAATGGTTGATGAGGCTTTAACAATCACCTCTACTAATCAAATTTCTTCTTTTTGATTGTAAGAAATTTTAACAATCACGTAATGTAAAGCCAATGTTATTTGGCCCACCCGCTTCATCATAAAGATAGGAATATGCTTTTGTAGCCCTTATACCAGCTTTAATCATAGAAGTCAAAATACCTTTACTAGTATTCCTAATGTGTTGATATTAGCATATAAGGTGTTTTTACTTATCATCAATGGAAGGATGATTATGAACATCTTCAAACTTGGTAACTTCCTAGACTCCATTTTCGATTTTATATTTAATGCAAGCCTAATATCCGATTCTTTTCACTATACTATAAATATTTCTTTGTTCATGAGGTATGATTAGTGGAGAGTGTCCTTTACAATTACATACAAATGTGCATCTTTGCAGTACACTTTTACTATTGTTTGCTTTTTATCCTTTTCGCACTCCAAATCTTTTGCAAATTACAAATTGCATGTGCATTGTATGTATTATACACTTCATTCTCATGAGCAAACACCATACCAATTCTGAATTCAAATTCTTCATTAACATTGTGTGCAATGATATTATCTTTAGAAGCCAATACAATTTAAGGAAAATATCTAATTTCATTTAAAGAAGAAAAATGAAGTAAATACAAATTTTATTCTAAAAAGATAAAGTCATACTCATTTCGCCCGAAAATAGTGCAACTTTTACTGGAAGTGAATGTCAAACACGAGTTTTGGTGTTCATCGACATTAGGTTTTTCATAGTTACAACCTCATAATCACTCCACCCATGCAAAAACCTTCTGGCCAACATATTTTGGTAACATAAACAACAATTATCTATTAGTGAATAATAACTAATAAGTATGGAATGCATTACATTGACAAAATAACACCAATTGCAAATCAACTATGACAAACCAAGAGGGGTAAGCTACCATATTCATATTTTGAAAGTATTGAACAACATTTAATAATTGTTGGAAGAACATTTTGTAAGGTAATCGTTGCCTAGACTAGTGCACGGGCACTTATAAACAACAACAGAGTTGAGTAAAACAATGCATTGGCCTCTTCTATGACATATGTGCAAAGTCAAGTGCACATTAATCTTCACAATCAAGAGGGGATGCAACCTTCACGAGAATCTCTTCCTTTTTTTGTTTCACAAACTTGTTTCCTATGTTCTGAGAACCTGTTTAATAGTAGATAAGCATCATTAGATATATATAGAAACTAAAGTTAGAATAGAAATTGTGAAACATTTTAGACATTTCCTGGAAATGCTCAAATGGCAACTCTAAAATTCATTTATCCACATGTATTCTAGTTGAACTCTGAAAGGAGGAGTCTATCATAAATGATTCAACTAGTCGCATTCAGAGGTTAGATTATGAAGTAGAGAGACAAAAATTTATAAAATTACCTAACATATTTAAGAAAAAAATGTACTTTGCAATGCTTGGAAGATTAATAATGAGTAGGGAATGTATTACGTGGACATAATACCATTACATAGAGGTTCGAGACTGCGCTTAGTCTTGTAGTAAACCTGTTAAATAGTAGATGGGGATATAATATTACATTGCAATAGAAAGAACTTAGTTGATATCTCATCTATAATCCTAATTAGTCCATTGATATGAAACTCATACAATCATCAAGCAAACTTCACTCCATAGAAAGAACTACCTTTTGAGCTGAATTAGGTCATATAGCACCATAATTAACTTTTTAATGATCGCTTAGTCTTTTGTTTGAAAGTGATAAACTAGTCGTAAAAGCCAAATGACATAAAAGTATGAACCTTCAAAAAACAAAACAATATTCATGATCTAAACTGAACTGCTCCACGGTATTCCTCTTGCTCGGCATACGCATACCTCAGTAATTTAGATTCTGTTAGCAAAATGTATAGATAATAATCTTAAACTTCTGTATGCATTTGAGAGATGAAGAAGACCTCAACTGCAAGCCAAACATCAAAAGGAAAGTGAAGGGTTTTTTTAGCTTTTAGCAATGTAAAAACTTTAAATTGGGTCATCTTATAGTTGTCTTGGATTTGCTTTCTATTGTTATCGGAGCATATCCTTGTCAATTCCTAGGAATAGTAATAAAGTTGTGGGCACTTTTTGTTATGAGAGGAGTATGGGAAAAAAGACAAAGATACCCCCTTTATTATTATTATTATTATTATTATTATTTAGAATCATGCTTTGATTAGCCAATTTAAATATTTCTTGTTCAACCTCACAACGAAAAGCAAATGCTATAAGCATAATCAACACACTTCGGGAAGTTGCTCTTTTTTATTTTATATTTTTGTTATCTCTTTCTCTTACACCAAAAACAAACTTTTGTTTTATTATAATGGAAAGCAGGAGCAACAAAAAAGTGCAGAGAAATAGAGATTATCAAGTAGTTCCTTCATTTGCATGGAAACAAGAATCAAATTTACCATGGAGAGCCTTCAATGCTCGCTAAAATACTTTAATAGCAGCTTCCATGGAACCACTTTTTGCATGTCATGTCACATAATCATGCCATATATTAGGATGATGGTATAGGCACATTAAACATTGGAATCAAACATAATGAATAAGCCATCAATTTTTGAACATAATCAACTAGAATTAGTGATGCAAACATGCAACTGGAAAATGGGTAAGCAAACAGCCTTCAAAACACTGCCATAATTTGTCAAAAGCATGACAATCATAATGAACACTTATTCAAAATATATTCTCAAGAGAAACGGATAAAACATTCGGCAAAAGGATATAAAAAACAAAGTTGGAATCTGGATGAATTACACTAAAAGATATCAACCTATACCTGCTCATAAGTGAATACAATGCGCTTGTTGGCAGATATTGTGTCTATTCTCTTGAGGATTCACCCTGCAATAATATAACATTTGATTAAGTAGATGCCGATTACTCATGTCTAAAAATTGACAAAATATGCAGTAACTAGTTTACCTAATGTCCATCCCAATAATAGTGAACGATAGCTTTAGTTTATGCTAATGTAAGTGCTATTTTTCATCCACAAAGTATACGAATGAAATAAAAGTTAAATGAGAGGTGTGTCAACAAGGTTGCTTCAATTTGCCAATAGTACAATGTAACATAAGGTTCTTGCTTTCAATGCATTTAATCTCCATAGAGTAGAACTTGGCTAAAAATATATGCACCTTTGGATCCACACTCAAAAGGTCTTGCAAAAGTTTGAAGAATGAGCGTCCAGATCACATTCGGGCGAAAAACAATACGCACTCCAAGCTCATAATAGATATTGAAGGATGCATCACATAAACCTTCACCAACACCAAAATGATTGTTCGGCTAGGTATCTAGTCTCCATGTTTTTTTTATGGCAATTATTTAGATCAAGATACCCGTATACGCTATCAAATTCTATAGCAAAGGGCTAGGGCTAGATCACTAAATGGTCTTCTAACTAAGCTATTCCAATTAGGGGTGTGCAACCGGACTGGGTATACCTAGGAATCGGATTGGCCCACCGGGAAAACATGGTCGGGAACTAGTTCCCGTTGAGACTGGTCTGAGAACCAGTTCCCTAAATTTGAAACCAATTTGAACTGGTCCGAGAACCTGTTCCAAGTGATTACCCACGTGGGAACCGGTTCCCGGATCGGTTTTGGAACAGGTTTGGGAACTAGTTTTGTAAGTAGAGATCCAAAACCCTCCCCCTCGCACCATCCATCCGTCGTTGCCAAATTCCTATGTACCATGTGGATTGGCTCGCCTAATTTCTCTTTTGGATGAGAATTTATGCTTGTAGCAGTGTTAACTATTTTAGATAAATGAACAGCTTCATGTAGTAATTGTAGTAATGAGACTAATATTAGACTCATGTTTGTTATGCAATGTTATGATTTTTGCTTTGTCATGCAATGTTATAATAATTAGCCTTATGGATCCTTAATTTTTCATTTAGTCAAAAAGTTCATGTACTTATTCATTACAAGTGCTTAATGTTTCAATACAAATTAGAAGGATTACGTTATTTTCTCGCATATTAATGTAATTTTGAAGTCGTATAGGATATCGAACGGTTGCAAAACAAGTTCCAGTGGAAATAGGGTTAACCCTAGAACTAGACCCGAAAAACAGGGTGGGTCGGGTATAGGGTCCGATACAAATAGAGTTGGATACAAAGCCCAAAAAAGGAGAACTAGTTATAACATGGTTGGGTATAGGGTCAATGTTTAGACCCTACCCACCCTGGATCCAATCACCCCTAATTCCAACCAGTTTATGGTGACTTCCCTCCAAACTTTACTAGGCAAAGCAATACAATTGTGATTGCACAAGTAGTATTTTTATTCATTGCAGTCCCACTGAACTCATTTTCTACTTTTGACAAATTCAGCAGACCTAGGATTTGATACCGCTATCGTTTCAATCCATTATAACATATTTTTTCATCAAAATAGAGCTATTATTACTCAAATTCGACGAGGTTTCATAAAGAGAGAGGGCCCAACCATTCAAAGGTGTAAGAAGACAAGGACATGGTGAATGATTCGAGATAACGTTAAAAGAGATCTAGTGACGAAGCCTTGACAAGGAGAAAAGATTTAGGACCCGGCGCGCATGTGCCAGCTGTGACTCGGCGAGGCTCTTGGAGGAGATGATCGAGAGAATCAAAGTGGACAAGGCGAGGCGTGATGATGTGTTCGTTGAAGGGACGAAATGGGATGGAGGCCCTAAAGTTGCCCAGAGACCAATGCTAGCACAAACCTTGTGCTCGATCTCCTCATTGGAAACAGCTAGAGGCAAAGGTGGCTCAAGACCTAGCTACGATTGGGGAGGCACAGGGGGCTTGGGACCCAGTTGCGACCGGCGGGGCTCTCAGGGGGGCAATGTGCCAACAGTAGATGATCGACGATGCTTTTGGGGAGGCGGATGAAGAGAAGAAGCACGAGGCCCTCAAGTCCCAACCACTGACCTTGAGGACATAGAGTCCAAAGACCTCGCGGCAGCTTGGAGTCAGAGCTAATGACATGTTCGTTGGAAGGACGCAATTGGACCAAGGCCCAAAATTTGCTGAGAGATCAACGTGAGCACAAACCTTGTGCTTGATCTCCGCATTGGAAACGATTAAAGGGGAAAGCAGAGGTGGAGGCAAAGGGGGCTCGGGACCTAGCTGCGATCAAGAGGTAGAGGGGGCTCGGGATCCAGTTACTATCGGCAGGGCTCTCGGGAGGCGATGTGCCAACGACGGATGACTAGCGATGCTTTTAGGGAGGCAGAGGAGGAGAAGAAGCACAAGGCCCTCAGGTCCCAACCATCGACCTCAAGGACATAGAGTCCAAAGACCTTGCGGCGGCTCGGAGTTGGAGTTGATGACACGTTCGTCAGAGAGATGCAATTGGACGAAGGTCTAGAAGTTGAAGAGACCAACACAAGCACAAACCTTGTGCTCGATCTCTGTGGGAACAGTTGGAGGTGGAGGGGGTCGGGACTCGATTACGACTGGTGAGGCTTCGAAGTGCTAGAGGCAGATGACCGACGAAGCTTTTGAGGAGGCGGAGTCGGAGCCAGTGCCGAAAGTTGAGGAGCTAGGATGCGCAGAGAAGGAAACACAGGTCTTGGTTGTTCTTTATTTGTTCTCTTGTGAGAAGAGAGAGAGAGAGAGAGAGAGAGAGAGAGAGAGAGATTGAGAGAAATTTTTTGGGTGGGAGTATGACGCATTTATTGACCATTAACCTGTCTTTTCTTCTGCCAGCGAGTCAAGTCAAGTCGAGCTACTCCTTCCATTTTCCAACGGATCCCCCCACTGGACACGTGTTGATATCCGAGTGGTATGTGTGCACCACATCAGTGGATGACGTGGTGCACACATATCACTAAAAGTCAAAAGGCCAAGGTTATCAAACAATATTTTCAACAAAAAAGGGAACAATCGGGCCTACGTGGGCCTTGGCCTAATCACTCATGAAGTACATTAAAAACTTAAAGGATCTAACTACATAAATCCAAATGATTAGGGGATATGACGTGACACGCTCATACCACTGAATATTTTCTCATAAAAGTCAAAGGCCAAGGTTAACAAATAATATTTTCAATAAAAAAAAAAAGGAACAAGCGGCCTACGTGGGCCTTGTGTACATTGAAAATTTAAAGGATCTAACTACATAAATTTAAACGATTAGAGGATTTGACTGAACAAAATAAAAGTCAAGCATCAAAATCGCAAAACTTTAAAATCTTGAACCGATGAGTTTTCATTTACCCCCTTTTCTTATGTCACGAGCATTGACATGGACTTTTAGGTATAGTCCATCCAACGAGCTCATTAGCTCGAGGTGTTAGTGAATTTCTTTTCTTATACTTAATTTGGAAAAGCCAAAGACCCCAACTACCGAGTGGAGAGCTCATTCTCTCAAAGAGCTCAAGATATAATTAAAAAAAAATAAAAATTCATTAGGTTCGCACGATATTTAAGCAATCGAGTCTCTCGCCTTGGTAAGCTTGAGTTGCAGAGTTCAATCCACATCGCTACCAATTTTCTATGACCACTCACAAGAGTAAACAGACTTATGTGAAATAGCAACTACTCGATCGACGATTGGAGACTAGACTTCGTCATGCGTAATGGGAGCCTCTTTATTTCTTCTCAAAAGTCAACAATTGCGTTTTTAACTTTTCTCTTGGCCATGCCTCGGATCATCTCCTCTCCAGATCAACTCTTTCGATATTCTTGTTTTAAAATTCTACGCTTTGTAAGATTATTTCTTCTTTTTAGACAAGCCAGGGTTCTTAACAAGAGAAAGATGTGTACAAGCTTTACTTCCTTCATCCAATAAATGCCCTTTTTTTTTTTCTCTCTGCGAAAAGTATTTTATACTATGGATACATCATGTGGTATAGAGGGTCAAGAAAGATGAGATTTATATAACGCAAATGACAGCGACAATCGACCGTTCAGACAACGTCGTCGTTTTCATGACAGGAACAAACGAAAACGTCGTCGTCTACACGTGTCGCATTGGCAGCATAAAAAACACTCATTCTCTCTCTCTCTCTCTCTCTGCCTCTGGTGTTGCTTCTGCCGCTGCGAATATAGCCGCCCCCCACCCCCCTCGTTTCCCCATTTTCAAACTTCACTGTAACCAAACACGCAGACGCACACGACCCACCACTCCTCTCCTTTCTCTCTCTTCTGTGTTGTGGGTGAATCTTGAAGCGATTAGGAAGGAGGAGGAGAAATGGGGGCGGGCCGGGAGGCGTCGATCTCGCTGGACGGCGTCCGGGACAAGAACGTGATGCAGCTCAAGAAGCTCAACACCGCCCTCTTCCCCGTCCGCTACAACGACAAGTACTACGCCGACGCCCTCGCCTCCGGCGATTTCACCAAGCTAGGTCTTTTACGCTCTCTCCCTGCTCTCTTGCTCCCTATCTTTCCTGGGTTCTCGCTCTTTCGCGCTCCCAATCTCCTTTCGGGTCGTTTGGAGGGTTTTCTTGAATCGATCGCATTCTGGGTTCTGGGTTCTTGTTTGGCCTGCTTTTGGTCTGGATTTTGATGGGTTTGTTTCCTTGAATAGCACGGAAGTGCTGAGCCGCGTGAGGGAAAACGAGACAGGTGGGAGTGCCCGTGACGAATTCGAGCTTGCGGGCGACTTTGGGATGTTTTTCCTTTGTCCTCTTTTGATATATCATTTGTGATTGAGTTACGTTCAAATGGGTAGGGGGTGGATTTTCGTTTGGATTGTGGAATTGTAGCTTCCGCTCCACTTCCTATGTCCCGGTAGATTGTGTTAGGAGGAGGGAAAGGATGTGCAAGCGCATATTCCATGGCCAGTATAGTACATTCCAGTGACCGTGCCTATGGGATATTCGCATTTCGTGTTTTATTCTGTTGTGCTGCTTTATGTTCCGTAATCTAGCCCATTGGATTGACGTCTTTTTGGATGGTCGTGGTTTTGCTTCTGTGTCTTGATCATTCTTGTTGTTCCCCCCTTTTGCTTTTCCTGATTTTGCATTTTCAGCACTCGCTTTTGTAACCTCAAGTGTGTTTGTGGTATCTGAACTTGGAGAAACCTCCGACACGCATGTATATTGGCTGTTGAGTGTCAGTTGTGTATTGTTTGAATATTTACTTGTTCAACTTTTCTCTTAGTCTTGTTTACGAATGTCCATTTTAGGTAAAGAGCCTATCTGGGATTATTGCGTTTTATGCTATCAGCTGGGATTTATCTGAGTTTGGATTTACCACTTCTATTGAAGCCTATTATTCCTAATTAGACATGGCTCATTCTTTTCTTTACTCATGGTGCATATACTTTTGATTCGGTTTTTTTCTGCTTTCAAGCTCTAAGATACTCTTTGTATTAAGAGAGGCATTAGTTTTTTCATTCCGTGCGAGATTTGTTCCTTCTATCTGAATAGCCATATTTGATATGTTCTGGTGGTTATGTTGCATCATAAGCTTGTTTGGTTATTGGTATACTCTGCATCATCAACTCAACATCTTTGGTTAACTTGGTTACTGTATGTTGATGTTTTCCATATTTGGGTTAGCATGTTCTTTTCTGACTTGGTATGACGATCTTGCGGTGATTACTTTTGATCCATTAGACCTGGTGGACTGATCAGTATTTTGCATAGGAGTATGTTCTCAATATCTTGTATGATATAGAAGTTCCTTCAAATTCTATGACATACATGCAGATGATGTCCATGTTTTGCTGAACAATTCATTAGGTTTTCCACTATTCACATCGGAATTGGTTCTCTTCTGAACCGAAACACAGAGTCTGTTTTTGACCATTTTATGTGTTTCAACTTAGGCCTTGGATTTTTATGTTATAAATTTTTACCATCCAAGATAGTATTGATACAAATTCAGATCCTACATGCTTGGAGAAAAAGACATTTGTCCATGACTATCGTGAAACATCTTTTGTGCCTCATTTATTCATGATACTTGAGGAAAAATTTAACTGAAAACTGGATTGCAGTATCTTCCATATTCATTGAGGATAAGAATATAGTTAATTGAGTGATGATCTTTTTCATCTCAAATTTAGATATCTGATGTAGGACTAACAGTCTAACTATTATGAAATGATTATTTCCTCAAATTTTGATTGCTACCTTTCAACATTTTGACAAATTGAAATGCTTTAATAGCTGGCATGGCATACCTTTCTGTCAGTGTATTTTTCACAAGAAGCTAGCTTAGCATAGCCATAGGACATCTCACTCAGAAGAATGCAGTTGTGCTTCTCTTAAATTTTGCTTTCAAATCCTCTCTCTCATTCTCTGCTTATCCTGAACTAGTAGCTTACCTACAAGAGCAGCTATGTTAACTAACATCTAACTTGTTTGCTTTGAAATTTTACAGCATATTACAATGACATTTGTGTTGGATCAATTGCTTGCCGACTTGAGAAGAAGGAAGGTGGGGCAATCCGTGTGTACATAATGACGCTGGGTGTTTTGGCGCCATATCGTGGGCTAGGGGTTGGTAAGTCTCTCTCACCATATTTAGCATCACGAGAGAACATTTTTTTTGGGGACATGAATGAGTTAGCATGGCTGGGGTGATCGAGAAAGGGAACACATATAGAGAGAGGATCAGGACTTGCGGGAATGTTAAGTGGAGCTCTGGATTGGTGCTTGGTGATTGAGGTTGAGATGTTTCTTGCTTGTCAGCCTGTTGGGCACTTGCGTCACCATGGTTTTTAGAGTCAGAATCGGTTCACTTGCTTCTCTGGTTATTTTGGTGTCTGTTCTTTGATCTTAGACATACATTAGTTTTCCCGTTTGATCCTTTCTGTTCTGCAACCTGTCAAAACACGTTTTGTGGCCTCTGCTGATCTAATTAGCTTGATCTTCTGCAGGTACTAGGTTGTTGAATCATGTTCTTGATCTTTGTGCCAAGCAGAACATTTCAGAGATCTACTTGCACGTGCAGACTAACAATGAGGATGCCATCAACTTCTATAAGAAGTTTGGATTTGAAATTACAGAGACAATCCACAATTATTACACGAACATTAGCCCACCAGACTGCTATGTCCTCACCAAGTTTGTTTCTCAGCCCCAAGCAAAGAAATGACATTCGCGTATTGGTTGGTTCTTGAAGTTGGGAGATCTTGGTCAGTGTGCCATATTAGTTTACAACAGTGTCATTGGGGACTCTCTCTCTTTCTCTCTCTCTCCATATTCTTGATTCAATTACTCAAACTTTTAAGTTACATCTGATGCATTGCTGATAAACATGTGTTACTCTTGTAACTTTTCTTTTTTCTTTTTGGTTACGAAGAGAAAACTAATTACTCTCTATTACATGAAGAGCAGCCTTGAAAGATGCAACTTTGTTTGGGAAACACGGAACTTTCAACTTTGTTACGTTGTTCAACCTCGGTTCGAATGAGCAAAGCATTCTTGTAATGAGGATCTGGCCTTTTGAATCTAGTAGCTGGTTCTTTTATCTCTTTGTGACTGTCTTGTGCTATTAAATGGATAGCTGTCCTGAAGCTTGAATGTGAACCGCCACCTCCATAAGCTGATTTCTCCTTTGTTCTTTCAACTGTCGTCGTATCATTTTATTCGATGATGGTAAAGATTTCCTGAAGATGATGATCAAATGTGATCCGTCAAAGAATGGCATGTACTTGCTTAAATTGTTCTGAATTCCCACCTTAATGGGTAATCGCAAGATCTTCAAATTGAAGGGCCTCTGTTAAGTTTCCATGTGGAATCCACTTCTGTCGTTAACATGCATTATTGTCCTTTCTGCTAGGATAATTGCTGTTGGTTTATCTGATGGGGCAACAATTGTACGAATGGATTTTACTTCCAATGGGTTTTTAGCCGGGTGCGCGGGAGATTCGATAAATGATAACGATGTGAATGAAGAAAACCAGAAAAAGGTAAAAGCATATTGACTTTATTTTCAAAGACGAGGACCTTGGGTATTCAACCGAAGATGCGGCCTTAGAGAAAGATTAAGTGAAAGCAAACTGGTAGGACCAGAGTTAACAAGTAGCAATCAAAGTTCATGAGAAGTCTGCACTCCCAATTGAAAGCAAAAGCTAGCATCACCACTAATTGAAGGTTTTTATCTACAATCAACCCCGGCAGAAGCATCTCTGACATTGAACTTTCATTTTTATTACCTAGGTATTATGTACATATTATGAAGGCTGAGACAACGTCCATGTGTTATCTTGGAGTCATGCTTATTATATGTAGTTTATGAAGACATCGCAGGAGGCACACGCCGTTCAGTAAGCCAAACCGCCAGAGAAGGTGTCTCCATCGTGAAGCAGAGACTCTGTCAACCAATAACCGTCCCAAGAACCACCAACCCTCTGCAAGTTTAGAGCAGCAAAGAGTAAGCAGATTACTAATTTGACCGAAGGACCAAACATTGCAACAACCATAAACGTGCCCTATAGAATTAAGCAAGTCTGTGATTAGCAAGTATTTAGCAGCACAGCCACTATGCAAATCTGATAACAGGCCAAAAAGAAATAATAGGCAAATCCAACAAGAGATGTCAATGATCCTCCAAAGGCAGAGTACTCATTGGAAATGCAAATGGTTCCATTGGCATTCTTCAAGATGAGACCTACAGAAACTAGTTTGTGTGTTTTGCCCACGATAAACAGAGGATCTATCTGAACACCACTTGACTTATGAAATAAAAGATTCAGCATTTGGGAGTCGCCATCAGCACACACCAAGAATTCCGCAAAGAAGCAACAATTTTTGGACCAGCATAGGTTATGTGAGCACACCTGAACCAAGGTAAATTCAAATGTTTCTTCCTCTTCAGGGCGTGATCCTTGTATCCAAACCCGCTGCTTAAATCGATTCTGCAATGCAGATATGAAAGAAATTGATTGTTGGTCAAGACAGAACATGGTAGCAAAACTGTAAAAACTGAAGCAAGGATAAATCTACAACAGCCTGATGAGAAATGCACAGCCAGTTCACTTACTGACCCTACTTGCACATTTTTACTGAAAGAACATGTGTACCTCTTTCACCAATAGGCTGCTCAAGATCTTCCTGTCTTTGTGACCGAGTAGAACTCGGTAAGTGGAATGGTGAAAGATACGCCTAAACCGTTCAAACTGAAAAGGGCAAACATCAAAAGGGGTCAGTGCGAAACCTTAAATATCTCAAAAACATTATTGCTTTGATGAAAAGTACATTGTCACTTGATGATAGAAGGCCATTTCATAGCATTAGTGGGAAATTCAGTTTCACAATCTGCAAAATGGAAAGCTTCTTAATGCTTGAAGAACCAACATGCACCAGACCAGAAGTGGCATTTGACCAATCGCATGACGCATTTTTTCAGCATTGCACATTTTATACAAGAATGGTCAGAGAATGGCATCCTTTGACTTCCCAGATAACTTTCAAAGAGGGAACAGCATGAACTTAAAATTTCTACAATAAGTAATGAAGAATTATGGGACCAATTTAGGACTTTATGCATACTCACCTGCCCTAGATCGAAGAAGGGTCCAAAATAAGGCGACCTCTCAAAAGGATCGAAACCAGCAAACTGGGGCAACAAGAAATCACCCTTGTCAGATAACCTACCAATTTGATGTGAAACCAATCTAGGAGTTATGAGAAGCAGCTTACCCTGTACATAACCTCAATGCCATAATCTTGTCGGGGTTGGTCATTGTACTTCAACGCATCAAGCTGGTGCTGCACAGCTTCCTCTGCACTAAACTACAAGAAGAATCTAATCTTGATTGATGTACAATGAACAAGTGGCTCTACATTATGTAGTTTGCAGAGGAAAATTTCTCTGTTAAGTAGAAGACATTACATTTAGTCTCGGCCCAAAAGGTCTCTTCTTCCTAGATTCGAGCCTGCAATCCAAACAACCCCAAATCAATGAAATGCACATATCCATTCTACCTTTCAACACAAAAGAGTCATCGGATAATCTGGGTCAACATTTGAGCTTAAAGAAATACAATATAGTAGAGGACCATTGACTACTATCACTCCCCTATGCTGATGCACATGTACATGTGCATAGATGTGAGCAAGAAAATTGCCCTCAATATTTCCTGAGGTAATATGTTTTAATTTTAGTAGTCAAGCTGGGTATTTTCAAGACAAAATGGGAAAGAAAAAGGCCAGCAAGATCATAGTCATTTGTTACGCTGCCTCTCTTGGATGGTATAGTGGGGTTCCAACTCATTGCAAACTGAAGCCAGGGAAGCTTCTAGCCCCTTCTCCTTCTCTTTCTATCCTTTTTCTTTTCCTGTTAGTGAAGGCATACTAGCTGGGGAGGAGAACAAACAGGAAGTATCTGCTCTATTGGCACTTAAATTTGAAAGAATGTCGATTGAGGAAATGGAGAAAAAAATTTTCTGATGTCTGCATTCATGTTTCCTTTCACCAAATAAGAGGAAATGGAGGGAGCCAGAAATAGCTTGCCTCCCCATACCAGGTCTGGCAATATTTTACATGAACTGACACCTTTACCTAAGCAGATATGGGGAACTTGGAAATAACATATAAACTCACAATAAACCAATTATTTAGCACATTCAACAACAGCCATAACATTTTGCTAACACATGAATTAATAACCGGAATTCGACAGGTGAACACCAATTGTCACCCCTAGCGGGACAAAATTCATGGTCATGAAGTAGAACATTGAGCAGAACCCCACCAAACAAGTACTGATTCATAGACTACATAAGGTGCAAGCCAAAACTAGAATTGGTGATCCAAACATAAATCTTTGGCACACGAAGTGGTGCATAACCAAATGAACATGTGCCCTGAACCTAAATTCAGACGCTATATCGTTTCTTGAACCACTAAACCAAACTCAGGAGCAAAGCCCAGAAAAAAAACACATCATATTCATCTAGCTAAGCAACTACCGATTGCCTATCCACCACCCTCCAATTTCAAATCAAGAAAGACCAAGAACAAACAAACTCTCCGCAACAAGTCCAACCCCATATAATTCGTAAGGAAAACACCGAGGATCACAGACCCTTTGCACCATAAAACAATATAGGCGAAGGATTCCTGCAGAAACAGTACCAGTCGGCGGAGAGGAAGTCGGGAACGTCGGCGGCGGAGGCCCTGAAGCGCGGGCTCGGGGAGACGGCCGCCGGGCGCCTGCGGTCGCCATTGGAGAGCTTGACCCTGGAGAAGGAAGAGAAGGCATGCGCGGGTGACGACAGGACGAGTAAAACGACATCGCTTCTGTTCTCTTCGGCTTCCCGGTTGTGGAAGATGGGGGGGAGCTGATGAGCGCCGTGGCGTTTCCTTGGAGATGGGACGGGGACCGCGTGGATCGAGATCCGCCGTCGCAACGCTCGGCGGCGGTGAATCCAACGGTTTCAACGGGCTTGTGTAGACGTGCACTCTTTGGAGGACAGAGACTAGCTCATTTCGTCTAGTTTTTGACTTTTTTTTTTTTTTTTTTTTTAACTGAAGACTCCACCATGAGCTCTGTGTGTCCGGACGTCGGTCGGGCTCCTATACCTTGGAGGACAGTCCCAATCACGACATTTAGCTCGTTTTAAATTCTGAAAGCTTTTCAACACAACTACTTACGGTTGGGTTTTTAGTTTTTGACATTCTTATAAGGAATTTTTTTTTTTAATTACGCAAATGGCCCATAAGCACTAACCCAATATATAATGTTGTCAATTAATTTTTAATTTATTCAATATAGTTTCAAACTTTGATTTACTATGTAATATCATCGGGATATGTGCAACACAAGTCCTAAAACTTATAAGGAAAGTGTAATTAAGTCCTAAAACTTACAAAAGTGCAATCGAATCCTAAAACTTGTCAAATTGGTTCAATTGAATCCTAAAGTTAACACCGTCAAACTCAAGAATCGAAAACGCAGACGTGGCGCCGACGTGGCATTTTAAATGATTTTTATTATACACTTGGCTTTTAACATTATTTTTATTCTTGTTTAAATTAGATTTAAAAACAGAAAAGAAAAAGATAAATTTATTTCAAAAAACAAAACTATGCAAAAAAAAAAAAGGCACCGGTGGTGCTTCCGCCGCCGCCCATCGGTGAAGTGGCCGGTGACGGTCGCCGGCCTTGGGTGGGGTGGCTCCCTCACCCGGCGAGGGCCGCCACCCCCGCCGGCCAATGCCCAAATAGGCCCAGTCTGGGGTCGGCGATGCTCCCAGATCCGGGCGTCCCCGACGCTGGATCAAGTGGAGTTGTCGGCGGCGACCGGGCAACAACGGTAGTCCGGTGCAGCGATGGCATTAGGGGGTCGGCGGTAGGACGTCGGGGAACGGTGGTAGCCCGGCAAGACGCAAAGGGTCACGGCTGTTTGTTGCTGGGGACGGCGTGGGGCTACGGCGGCACGGCTTGGCGGCGGTGCGGTGCGGCCGACCGATGGCGACGGCGACGGAACCCCTGCCCTCCGGAACTCACTCACTCAGATCTGGACAACGTTAGGGCATGGCGTTGGGAGTGCGACGGAGCTGAATCGAAACGCCCAGATTTGGGCAAGCATCGCCGACCCTGGGCGAGAGCCGGCGAGGCCTCCCGCAGGGACGACGAGGGTCACCGGCCCCCCGTGAGGGCCGGCGTGCCCAGATCTGGGCATCCTCGCCCGACCTGGCGGGGGTGGTCGGGCCTCACCCAGTCTCGCCCAGGGTTGGTGACTGTCACTGGCTCCTCCGGCGACCGTCACCGGCCCCTCCGACGATGGGCGGTGGCTGCGGCAGAAATGCCCGCCGGTGAAATTTTCTTTATTTTTTTTCAACAGTTTTGTTTTTTAAATAAATTTTAGTTTTTCATTTTTAGTTTTTAAATCTAATTTTAAAAAATGTTGAATAAAAAATTTTAAAAAAGCCACGTGGAAAATATAAATTTATTTAAAATATGATGTTAGCGCCACATCGCATTTTCCGTTAGTAAATCCGACGGTGTTAACTTTAGGACTCAATTGAACCAATTTGACAAGTTTTAGGACTCGATTGCATTTTTTGTAAGTTTTAAGACTCAATTGCACTTTCTTTGTAAGTTTTAGGACTTGTGTTGCACATATCCCTAATATCATCCATGAACTTTCATGATAATGTTCAATGTTATTTCTAAACTTGAATTTGTGGAAGGACAATATTGAATGTTTTCGTGTAATCTAGGTATTAAATTAAACATGTACAAAAAAAACAAGGGTTACATTGCATATTGAATCATAGTTATAGACCATTTGTGTCATTTTTTGTTTTTTTTTTTTTTTTTTAGTGTAGTTGTTTGTACTTTTTAAAATGGATAATAATACAAATAGTATCTAAACATTAATTTGATATGCAATATAGTCTCTAGAAATTTTTAAAGGGATAATGACATAGACAATCATATATTCTTGTTTTTGATCCCTCACATGTTCTTACAAAATTTAAAAAAAACAAAAGAAGCTTAAGAATCTATACCGGAGATTCCATGAATGTAACAATAAGAATATATGGATTATCAAGGTTTTCTCGTCGTAAGCTTCTTTTGTTTTTAAAGTTTAGTAAATTATAGCTTTGTAAAAATACTTTTCATAATTGCTGGGCACTATCACGGAATAATCTTTAAGATTTCTCTTTGCGCCCATAACACAGAGAGTGATACTAGCGCTCCATTTGCTTTGGGGGAAAATCTCAAATTTGAAAATATTTTCTTAATTTTGCTCTTTTTCATTTCTTATAAATGAAAAGTGAGTCTGTGAAAGATGTATTCATTCAAGTTAAAGGATGTCGGTGCAGTCACGAGCTTATGCGGCGATGATTGGATCTTCGAACCACAAAGGAAGACTCTCCGCTTTTTAAAATAGAAGATGAAACCGTAAAAATGGTAAATGAGGCTAGGCTACAAGATTGTACTTTCGCAAGGAGACTTGTTTGGCATTTATAGCGAGGGAATTGGAATACATCTTTGGAATAGTGTTCAACTTTCACTTTCTGCGACCAAAGATACCCAGTGTTGTGTTATCTTCCGTATGCATTATTTTGAAACACTTCAATATCAATTATCACTGCGGTCACCTTTAAATGAATTGCAGATGAGATACATGTCTCCCATATTGCTATTATCATCCATCGTTGTATTAGAGGATGGTGCCTCATCTTACTTCTCTAAACTTACACTTTTGCTTTTGCATTCCTTCTTCAAGTGTCCATCCTCTTCGCACTTTCAACACGTCACTTTTGATCAATCTTTGCTTTTAAATCTTCCTCTAGACTTATCCTTGCCACCAAGTATGAATTGAAGGTGTGGACCAGAAGCGATCGATTGCGCGAAGCCTGATTTGGCTATATTTTGCTGATGATGTCCTCGTGAACGTGACTCTATGAAGATGACGAGGGATCTGTGGACAAAGCTAGGAAGCCTTAATCAAAGCATGTCACTCATGAACAGATTATTTTCAAAGGAAGTGACTGTACAACCTTCGAATGAGTAAATGTTATTTCTTTTCTTTACATTTAAACGAGTTTAATATTATTTGTAAGCAAATTGCATCTATTGATGTTAATTTTGATGAGTAAAACAAAACATGTGCCTTGTTGTATTCATTGCCGGATTCATGGGAACATATAATTGTTTCAATTGCACCATCATTTGAGAGCGTTGTAGCTGCTCAGGTTTATCATCTTTGTTCACATAGCACAAATCTTGGGAAAAGTGCCAAAAAGTCCTAAACCTTTTGCGCTTTGTGCCGATTTAGTCATAAACCTTATTTTGGTGCCGATTCGATCCTAAACCTTTTTAAGTTATGCCAATTTAGTCCTTTCCGGCCAATTTCGGCCGAATTTCTTGACGGACGTCGGCCGGCTGACGTGGCATGATCGGCGCTGACATGGACAACTTTTAATAATATTTTATTTTTTAAAATTTTTAAATATTTTTATTTTTTAATTTTTGTCTTTTTCCTCCCGCCGGTCGCCGAGGTTCGGCGACCGGCCAAAGCGACCGCCGCGAGGCCGAGGCCGACCTCGCCGGATCTGGCGAGGTCGAGCCTCGCCGGCCATGGGCGAGGGCCGGCGAGGGCAAGCCTCGCCCATGGCCGCCTCGCGAGATCGGGCCATGGGCGAGGCTCGCCCTTGCGGATCGCGAGGCGAGCCTCGCCCATGGCCGGCGAGGCTCGACCTCGCCGAGATCCGGAGAGGGCGAGCCTCGCCCATGGCCGGATCTAGCGAGGTCGCCATGGGCGAGGCTCGCCCTCGCCGGATCTGGCGAGGTCGAGCCTCGCCGGCCCTCACCCATGGCCCGATCTCGGTGAGATCGGGCGAGGGCCGGCGAGGCTCGACCTCGCCATCCGGCGAGGCGAGCCTCGCCCATGGCCGGATCCGGCGAGGCGGCCATGGGCGAGGCTCGCCTCGCCCCATCCGGCGAGGCGAGCGTCGCCCATGGCCCGATCCGGCGAGGCGGCCATGGGCGAGGCTTGCCCTCGCCGGATTTGGCGAGGTCGAGCCTCGCCGGCCCTCGCCCTCGGCGGCGGTCGCTTCGGCTGGTCGCCGGACCTCGGCGACCGGGCCGGAGGAAAAAGACAAAAATAAAAAAAAAAAAAATAAAAAATAAAAGTAAAAATATTTAAAAATATTTAAATATTATTAAAAGTTGTCCACGTCGCGCCGATCATGCCACGTCGCCGGCCGGCGTCCATCATCAAAATCCGGCCAAAATTGACCAGAAAGGACTAAATTGGCACAACTTAAAAAGATTTAGGACTGAATCGGTACCAAAAAAAGGTTTAGGACTAAATCGGCACAAATGCAAAAGGTTTAGGACTTTTTTGGCACTTTTCCCCACAAATCTTTGTTTATAAGGAAGGCCTCCATCTTCAATTTTTATGACTTGAAATCATTTCCTCCAAACTTCTCTACTTCAATCCATGATTGACCAACTGCATCTTTACAAGATTCGATTTTTCAAATCTCTCTTCACCAAGAAACCCTAACTTCAAACCTTGCTTGTATACCATATGTTATGATTAGGCGCACAAACACTACACAATAGAGAGTAAAAGTGAGAAAGCAAAATTAGGACATAAGGTTATTCCTAGTTCACCCTTAAACTAGGGTTACGTCTAATAAAGGATTCCATTATAATTAGCACCCTCGCATCTTTGTTACCAACCATCAATTATAGAGAAAAAAATTATATACAGACAGTAGTAGCTATTTATAGGCCAAAGTCCAAACTACTAATAATTAAGGGCTAAGATTATAAAAGCCCTCTCGTTCCCGGAGGCACTGCTCCCTAAATCCCACCAAGGCGGCTCCCTCAGATCTCCACCCATTCATTGAGGAGTGAGATCCTCGTGCCTTCCTATTGATGGAGAGTATAAACTACACTCCAACATTAAGATACTCCATCCAAGTATGTATTTATGGATATGTTATCTCTAATTTTCTCCTTTTCCATTCCTTCATAGTTTATGCATAGTTATTCAACATTCATTAAGTAATTGCAATTTCATGCACTCTTCATTTGGTTGTTTATCATCAATCATAATAGGCCTAAAAAGAAATATGAATAATTTTGTCTCATTTTAGAGAACACTTCCAAATAAAAAGAAAATAAAACGGTTTCTTTTGAAATCCACATTATCAATTGCCACAATCAACTCGAACCGTATACATCAAGTCTAACAAAAGCGACCTCTCAAAGTGGGCCTGAATAAGTTATCATTGGATAAAAGAGTCCTCTTTTCTCTTTGTACGAAAGGACCCAACCCACGAAGAAATCAAGAGGTAAATATGTGGTGCTGGAACCCCAAAAATAAGAGGTTCAAAAGAAGTAGCCATGAATGACAATGTTTTTTTCATTATAATCTAAAGGCACGAGCTTGCATGTCTAATCATCTGAAGGTCTTTGGAATATCTTGTAATCCACACATACAAGTTAAATCCGAGCATTTGGTTCTGTGACTATATTTTAAAATAAGGAAGCACAAAATTTGCCTCCACATGTGAGCACAAACGACACCGACTTAAGTGATTTTCATTCCAATAATCCGAGATCTCTATGTATCTCGGCGATATAGCATTCCAGTTATAAGAGAGCTAGCTCGGGGACGTGCGGGACCCCTCAAGTGCCATAACTTTGATCAAAGGGACAGTTAAGTGCCATAACTTACGAAGGGTACACTTAAGTGCCAAAATCAGAGTAAAATGGATCACTTGAGTGCCAATCCGGCCAAAATGCCGACGTGGCATTTTTCCGGTGAAGCACACACCAAGACGACGCCGTTTTGCACGCGACGTGGCGAAATAATGCAAAAACGGTGTCGTTTTTGCCGACGTGGTAAAAAATAAATAAATAATTAAATTAAATTAAATTTAGCTAAAATATTAAAAATAATAATTTTAAAATTAAATTTAGTTAAAATATTAAAAATAATAATTAAAAAACTCTAAAAAACTTTAAAAAATTTTAAAAAATTATAAAAAAAAGGGAATGGGGGAGGCGGCCGAGGGATCAACCCTCGCCGCCGACACCGCCGATCTGCCCGGGGCCGGCGACCCCGCCGACCGAGCGGCGGGGCTCGCGAGCCCTCGCCGGATCTGGCGAGGGCCGCGAGCCCTTGCTGCTGGATTTGGGCGAGGGCCGCGAGCCCTTGCCGCCGGATCTGGGGCTCGCGGCCCTCGCTCGGCGATCGGCGACGAGGGCTCGCGAACCCTCGTCGGATCTAGGCGAGGGCCGCAAGCCCTTGCTGCTGGATCCGAGGGGCTCGCGGTCCTCGCCGCCGGCCGACCGGGTCGCCGGCCTCGGCCGGGCTCGGCGACCCCGGCCGACCCCGCCCCCCGCCGTCACCGGCCCTTCCCGCAAACCGCGGGCGGCGGCGGCGGCGGGCCGAGGGCCGATCCCTCGGCCGCCTCCCCCGTTCCCTTTTTTTTTTTTTTAATTTTGTTTAAATTTTTTAAAGTTTTTTAGAGTTTTTTTTCATTTTTAATTATTTTTTAATATTTTAACTAGATTTAATTTTAAAATTATTATTTTTTAATATTTTAACTAAAATTAATTTTAAAATTAATTAATTTATTTATTTTTTTACCACGTCAGCCCAAAACGACGTCGTTTTTGCATTATTTCGCCATGTTAACGTGCAAAACGGCGTCGTTTTGGGCGCGCTTCGCCGGAAAAATGCCACATCGGCGTTTTGGCCGGATTTTGGCCGGAGTGGCACTTAAGTGATCCGTTTTTCTTCGAATGTGGCACTTAAGTGTACCTTTCGTAAGTTATGGCACTTAAGTGTCCCTTTGGCCAAAGTTATGGCACTTGAAGCGTTCTTTTGCCGCCGATCTTGTGAAGAATAGATCTTTGCGCGAATGTCTCGTTGCAACTAGAGGAGAAACACTGTTGAACCATGCCTCCGATTGGAGACTTTAGCGGTTGCATCTCTCCCATGATCATTTCTCACATTTGTAAGTTGAGTCTCGACATCACGTAGTGTTCGAATTCTCTGGGTTGATCAATGCAAGAGAAGTGCCTCACTTTTGTGAACCTTATTACATTGCAATGGTACATAGCATGTCAAACCTCAAGTTGATTTCCAAATGAAGAAACGCATATAGCTTTTTGGAAAAAGTTTTTATATTCTCTGTATTCTATACATCATTTGTTTTACAATGCTTTTGAGCATAGATCTACAAATAAGAAAGTCAATCCTAACAATCCTCCTAATCAAGAGACAAAATAGGCAGTAAATTGATTTGGATTCCTACATTATCTCTAATTAATAGCTCATGCTAAAGATTGACTTGAATTTTATATTATCTCTAATTGATAACTCATTCTAACACTCCCCTCAAGTGGGTGAAAAGATATATTTGATACCAACTTGACAAGTGAGCTATGAAAGGCCCCGCTTGACGCAACTTTAATAAGTATGTCTGCCAACTAATCTTCAAACCTGAGAAAAGGAAGCCAAACCACCTTAGCCTCTAAATTTTGCTTAACAAAATGTTTATCAATCTCAATCTGCTTGGTTTGATCATGCCGAACTGAATTATGGAAAATATCAATTGCTCCTTTATTATCACTAAACAATCTCATCTTAGACTTCAATGGGAAATCAAGTTTTGTCATCGACCTCTTAAGTCACAGTAGCTCATACAACCCTTTAGCCACCCTAAAACTCCACCTCAACACTAGACAATGCTACTACCTTCCGCTTCTTACTCCTTCATGTAAGTAGGTTTCCTCCCACAAATGTGAAATACCTTGGTGTGGACCTCCTATCCGAAATGCCACCTGCCTAGTTCGCGTCCGTAAATCCTTCTACCTCAAGATGATTGTTCTTCACAAAGAATAAACATTTTCCTGGAGTCGACTTCAAGTAACGTAGAATTCAACTCACTGTATTCATATGATCTTCACTTGGGGCATGCATAAATTGACTCATGATGTTTACAACATATGTGATATCAGGGTGAGTATGTGACAAATAGATTAGTCTCCCTACTAACCTTTGATATTTATCCTTATTGGTTGGCATCGGATCTGAATACTTCCCAAGCCTATAATTCGAAACTATAGGGGTGTCAACAAGTTTACATTTCAACATTCCAATTTTGGCTAACAAGTCCAACACATTTTCTTTGAGACAAAAAAAAAAAAAAAAAACCCTCCTCTCGATCTAGCCACTTCGGCACTACATGACAACGTTTACATTCCTTAGAATTTCTGTTCTTTTGTTTCCCGGAACAAAAAAAGAACAGAAACCCGTTTGGTAACGCCAAGTTGTTTTTCTATTCTCGAGAATAGAAAGTTAGCCTGGGAATAGATTTGGAGCAAAAACGAGAAGCAAAAAAAAGTTATTTCTTGTTCTTGGGAACAATTTCTAGAAATAAGTTAATTTTCTTTTTTATTTTTCTTTTATTTCTCTCTCTTGCCGCGGCCACCTTCAACCGCCTGGAGCCACCACCCACCGTCAGCCACCGCCGCCGCCGCCGCCACCGAGTCGTCGGTCGTCACCGCCGCTACACAACGCCGCCACCGATCGCCGCCGCATGTACCCCATCGGCCGCCCCCTCTGCGGTCGCCCAGCCACCGGAGTGCGACGACGGGCGGTGGTGGCAATCCGTGAGCAAGAATAAAAAATGAATAAATACAAAAAAGAAACCGTTGTGTTACCAAACGCATTTCTATTCTTTTTTTATTCCAAGAGTAGAAATTTTGTGTAGTTACCAAACGGGTTCTTTTACTCAGAAATTGTTCCTCGGAATAGAAATATAAAAGAATTATTTCTAAAAAAAAACTCTTCCCCAGCCAAGAAGCGTTATCATTCGCACCCTTCAATGCCTAAGAAATACTTCAATCGTCCTAGATTTTTCATCTCAAACTCTTTTGCTAGCTTCTCTTGGAGTTTCAAAATCTCTTCACAATCATCCCTTGTGATAATCATATTGTCCACATATATGATTAAGGCCATTACATTTCCTTAACATCGCCTTAGGAACAACGTATGATCCAAGTTACCTTGAGAATACTTGTATCATCTAATTGCTAAGCTAAAGCGACCAAACCAAGTACAAGGTGATTGCTTTAACCCATACAATGAACATTCTAGCTTGCACGGTACATTAGGTTGAGTGGCACAACAATACCTAAGTGAAACTTCCATGTAGATTTCTTCCTCCAAATCCTTATAAAGAAACGCATTCTTCACATCAAATTGATGCAATGACTAGGAGATAACCAAACTCTCGTAATATTAAGTTTCGCCTTAGTAGTCTATACTATAAGTTTGTGTATATCCTTTTACTACTAACCGTGTCTTATATCTTTCAATGGACCCATTTGCTTTGTATATGATAGTAAAAACCCATTTATACCCCCATTGCTCTCTTCCCTTTTGGTAATTTTACAAGTCTCCAAGTCTTATTATTCTGAAATGCTTCCATCTCCTCTTTCATTGCCCGAACCCACTTAGGATCCCTGAAAGCCTCCTGCACCCCACCAGGAACTCGGGTTGCAAAAATATTTGATATGAACACCTTCAATGGTTTCGACAATCTTCTTATCGAAACATAATTTGCAATAGGGTACTTTGATTTCTATTCCTCTACATCTGGTGAGTACTAACTAGGGGGATTGCCATGATTGTACCTGTTAGGTAATTTATATCCAACAACCACATCAAAATCATCATTAGAGTCAGGTGTGGTAGGAGATCTTACCTCAGGAGTATTCTTAGGAGAATGGTCGGTTTTGAAGAGGGGACAGTTTCAAGAGAGGGTTGTTCTTGAGGCTATATGTGTGCATCTTGAACCGGTACAAATTGTTGATGACCTTCTGTCAGGATGTGACTATCGTACTTCATAGCTCTTGCCGCCGACTTGTCACGGCCTGATTCGTTGCATTTTCTATTGATAGCACTACTGTTGGGGTCTGCCTTGAGTCAGACATAGTCCCAAACTCCTGCCAAAACACCGCCCTCCCACCAATTCTCCCTTTCTCGATGTATCTCTCCCTAAAAGGGATAATTGGTGTTAGGGTAATAATACGAACTCAACAAATGTCACATCCATAGTGACATGTGTCTTCTTAGTGATGAGGTCGTAAGAGCGATAGCCATTTTGATGGGTTAGCCAACAAAAACACAGCACGGCACAAGGATCAAGCTTGGTTCGTTGGTTCTTGTGAAGATGAACATAAGCTACACACCTGAACACTTCAGGAGGAAGTGTCAAGACCGAAGGAAGAGAAAAATGTTTTGAAAGAACTTGCAACAGGGTTTGAAATTTTAGCACATTTGGGGAGGGGCATCCAATTCATCAAGTGGATTACAGTAATAACGGCAGCATCTCAAAAACGATTGGGAACATGACCACCTACCAAGAGAACCCGTGCTAACTCAAGAATATGGTGGTTCTTCCTTTCTGCGAAGTTGTTCTACTAGGGGTCTAGGTGCATGACATCTCATGGATAAGATCATGTTCTTGAAAGTAAGTTGTGAGATATTAATTACCATATTCGCCCCCATTATCAGTACAAAGGACGTGGAGTTGCGCCTCAAATTGTGTTGCAACCATGCATGGAACACACGGAATATTTTAGAGACCTCATCCTTGTGCTTCATCAAATAAAATCATGTCATCCATGTTCAGTCATCACAAAAGTCACAAACCAGCGAATTCTCGAAAGGTTGGTAATGGATGAAGTACCCCACACATCAGAGTGGACTAATGAAAAAAGTGTTATACTTTTATTGAAACTCAATGGAAAAGAAACACATTAACTCTTTGCCAAGATGCACGTTTCACATTGAAATACAGAATTTGATAAACTACTGAACAACCCAGGAAAAAAGTGCTTGAAATATCCAAAAGATGGGTGCCTTAATCAACAGTGTCAGAGCCAAATGTCTTTCTCTTTACTAGTGGATTGACCGCAGGTGTGATTCACTTTGCTAGTGTTAAAATCATCCACGTAGTATAGCCCCTCCCTCTTAGTACCACGTCCAATAATCTCCTTCATGAGGATATCCTGAAATAAACAAAAATTGAGATGCATAAGAACATTGCAATTTAATTCATCAATAATCTACTCAATAGACAACAGCTGGTAAAATAAAGAGGGCACGAGCAAAGAATGCGATAAGGAGAGAGCATGTGTGAGAACAACACTTTCAGCCCTGGTCCAACACTTTCAGCCCTGGTCATTGGATATCTATGGCCATTTGCATTATAAATACTTCGTTAATGTGGAGTCGTATGACGCGTGAAGTCACCAAGATTAGGTGTCATTTGATTGGTAGCGCTAGAATCAACAACCACCCATTGCCCTCACCTTGATGAGTATTGACAAAAATACAACCGTATTTACCTTTAGAAGTCAAGATGGAAGTATTGGTGGAGTCTACTTATGGAACCAAGGAGAGAGGTGAGTCTCCAGTTGCCAACGACGCCCGTCCTTTATCCCTACTTGTTGCAGTCTCAATCTTTTTCTTGGCTTAAAAATATTTCCACTAATCGGGGTACTCATGTAACTTGAAACAAGTCTCCTTGGTATGTTTAAGATTACTACAATGGGTGCATCCCTCTGGTGGTTGTGGCTTGTGCTTCGAACCTGCATTAAACCTGCCCCCCTCTTGTTGCAACACCCATGGAGGCCATCTGTAGAGTCTGTGATTCTGAGTTGTCCTCAAGAAATCACGAACCCATCTTCCCTCCACGTAACACCATTGTAGCAGTAGTGAGAGCGTCCGTTTTAGTTAACATCACAATTTGACGCACATTCTTCCACCGGACATGTACGTAAGCTTGCTTGACCATAAGGAAACGGTTGCATCTGTAAGACATCTACCCTGACCTTGTCAAGTCAAATGTGTAGACACAATCTTTTTGGATAGCCGTATTGTAGCGCCATATATCATTGGGACACATCATGAGGTTAGGACAACACAAATCAATCTCCTGCTAGAGTCCTTGAAGATCATTATAGCACTTTTTGATAGGGCTTCCTGCCTGCTTTAGTCGAGTAACTCAGTGCTTCAAATTATACACCTGAGAGACATTGTTGTCGTAAAAAAATGTGGTAGCCACTGAATCCCAAATTGCTTTTATGGGTGGGAATTGGATAAAATTGCCAATCAACGTCTGGTCTATGGAGTTGATTGTCCATCTTTCACTGTGGAATCCTTGGTTTTCCACTTTCAAAAGCTAGTATCAGTCGAATGAGGTGGGGGAAGATCCTCATTAATGTATCCCAATTTATCTTTGCCTGAGATGTACATCTCAACAACTTGGAACCAAAAGTCATAATTGTTGCCATCCAACTTGATAGCAATAGGTGGAGTCGGAGACTCAACTTGTGAAGGCGACGCATGATGCTGGGTCAAAAGTTGCTTCATTGTCGTTATCAAATCTTCAAGGATCATTGTTGCCAAAGAGTCCTCACCTGTTGATTGTGGGAGAGTTAAATCAATGTGTTCAGCCATGGTGAGATCAGGTCCTAGGGTCGAGTTTCTCTAATACTATGAAGAAACGCATATAGCTTTCTAGAGAAAGTTTTTATATTCTCTATATTTTGTACATCGTTTGTTTTACAATGATTTTGAATATATATTTACAAAGAAAAGAATCGATCCTAACAATCCTCCTAATCAGGAGATAAAATAAGAAGTAAATTGACTTGGATTCTTATATTATCTCTAATTGATAGCTCATATCAAAGATTGATTTGGATTCCTATATTATCTCTAATTGACAACTCATGTTAAAACCAAATTTATCATCACACACTTGTATTTTCTTCTTTTCAAATGGTAAATAGAGAGCATGAAATGCGAACCAAACCCTTTCTCTTACATCTCAACTTTTTCCCCCATCAGTGAAATGGGCATCATCATGAGGACTTTCTTCTCCGAGATTGGAGGAGGAACAAAATCGAAACGAGAGGAGCTCCCACACGACTTTCCATCATCCATCGGGGGACCAATTCGTCATTTTAAGGGGCGCCGTGCGTTTTGTCGTATCTAATACACAAGATGCAGAGTACCTCGTACACATTTCAAGAATCATTAATTAACGATGGAGAACGACGGACTCTTGGGGATTCCAAATGCCTTCTTAAATGGAGCTGTATCTGAGTTGGCCACACTTTGTGGGGGACCAAGCAGATCTCATGTAACATGAGGCTAGATTGACTCATCACAGTCAAATCCAATCCCTGCTCAAAGCAAAATCGAGCAAGAGTCTCTGTCCTCTCGCCATCAAATCCCAAAAGAGGATGTGTTTTCTTTTGGTCCCCTCGATAGTTTTCATTTTCCACTTCATCTTGTTGTACAGGCGTTTGGTTTGGTATCTTCTTTTGGTTTTCGGAAGAGAAATACCGATTTTCTTCTTCATCTTCTTCTCTCTTTTATTTTTTTTGTTGTTGTTTTAGAAAGAATTCAACTCATCTCTTTCTTCTGTTCTTTGTCTCTATTTCAGGGAGGATCGACTTGATATGCGATGACACACTTTCTTGGATTCTATCGATGACGCATCAACTTTAGACTACATTGATGCTCGTCAATATTCTGAGTCATTAAAAATAATGAGTGGAGAAGAGTATCCATTTATATGCACGGGAGTCAAGTGAGTAAGATAATTTGATTGCACCAAAAGATTGAAGTATGAAATCGTAAAATGAAAGTTGTAGTTAAGAGATGATAGAGTAAACTCTTACGTAATGACTCAATTATTTTGAACTTTTTTCGACTATTGTTTTTTTACTTTTTCGCACATACATATGATAAATACAATTATGCCCCGTGGTTAATTCAGGGTGTTTAACAAAGATAGCTCCTCTTGTATATTTTTAGCAAAAGTTCATAATTTTGAAATTCAATTTTTTGAAGCTTGCAGCCGTATATAGTAGATAGATATCTGATTGGATCTCTATCAACGTTTTTCATTACTAATTTTTTTAAGTTGTAGCCGTAGAGAATTTGACAGCTTTATAGAGGCATCGCCGCTGGGCGGCGTCATGCGATTGCCAGAGGACACGCACTCCTCATTTATTAACATCTTTCGAGCTTCTCAAACTCTCTCTCTCTCTCTTTCTCTCTCTTCCTCCGGCCATTGTTTCTTTCAGGCGACAAGAACAAGGGGGGAATGTCCGGTCAGATTTGTCGTCCGAGGTAAGATTTGTCTCTCTAGCCTCGCTCTGCGTTCTGGGTAACTTTCGATCGTGTACTTCGAGATGTTCTGTCGGCAATCGCGTTGGTTTTTGCTTGCTTCGTATGTTCTTTCTTGGCCGACGTTGTTGCTAGATCTCTCTGCGCGTGTGGGGTGTCGGGATTTCCCGTTCGCGAAAGTTAGTGCTAAAAGCTTTTCTCTTTGCTGATTTCAAGAAATGGGTTTGTCGAATTTTGCAGGGATTGAAGCTGGTTCGCTGCTTTTCTGCGGTTGTCATTTGGGAAATTTCGCATTTTGACGCTCCCTGTCTCTCTCTGTGGTACTTTTGCCGTAGCCCCTCTCTTGATTCAATGTGATGGTGTAATCTTTCGCAATCATTCGGAGGTGTTTTGCTTGAAAGTCTCTATCTTGGGGAGTTTCCGCACCTAATTTGACTGTTGCATTCAGTTCGAGTCATTTAGACTTTGGAGCCCATTTGGGTATCTTGATTTGCTCCCCGAAAAAGAAACGAGATGTCGTCTTCGAATCCGAATGAGCCGTTGATCCGAGAGTCCTCTTCTAGGAAGCTCCCTGATTTCAAGCAATCAGTGAAACTGAAGTATGTGAAGCTCGGATATCATTATCTCATAACCCATGGGATGTACCTCTTCTTGACCCCTCTTGTTGCTGTCATTGCCGCACAACTCTCCACATTCTCGATCCAGGACCTCTATGACCTTTGGGATCATCTGCGGTTCAATCTCATCTCGGTGATCCTGTGTTCGACCCTCCTCGTGTTCCTGTCTACCCTTTACTTCCTCACGCGGCCTCAACCCGTTTATCTAGTTGATTTCTCATGTTATAAGCCAGACAATGAAAGGAAATGCTCTAGGCAGATTTTCATGGAGAGGTCGCAATCGGCTGGTACATTCACTGAAGAGAATCTTGAGTTTCAAAGGAAAATTCTTGAGAGGTCGGGACTAGGGGAGTCAACTTATCTTCCAGAGGCTGTTCTAAGAGTACCTCCGAACCCCTGTATGGCAGAAGCAAGAAAGGAGGCCGAGATGGTAATGTTTGGCGCTCTTGATAAACTGTTTGAGAAGACATCTTTGAAACCAAAAGACATTGGGATCCTTATTGTCAATTGTAGTTTGTTCAACCCAACCCCATCTCTATCTGCAATGGTCATCAATCATTACAAGTTGAGAGGGAATATCATCAGCTATAACCTCGGCGGAATGGGATGCAGCGCTGGTTTGATTTCGATTGATCTGGCCAAGAACCTCCTCCAAGTGCATCCAAATTCTTATGCCTTGGTCATTAGCATGGAGAACATAACTCTAAACTGGTACTTTGGAAATGAGAGATCGATGCTCGTGTCGAATTGCTTATTCAGAATGGGAGGAGCTGCAATTTTGCTATCCAACAAAAGATCTGACTACTGGCGCTCCAAGTACAAATTGGTGCACACTGTTCGGACCCACAAAGGCGCAGACGATAAGTGCTTCTCTTGTATAACTCAAAAGGAGGATCCTACGGGAAGGATCGGAGTTTCTCTATCCAGGGATTTGATGGCAGTGGCTGGAGATGCTCTGAAGACAAACATTACGACATTGGGTCCTCTCGTGTTGCCTATGTCTGAGCAGTTGCTGTTCTTCGCAACTCTGGTTGGAAAGAAGCTTTTCAAGATGAAATTGAAGCCATACATCCCAGATTTCAAATTGGCCTTCGAGCATTTCTGTATTCATGCTGGAGGAAGAGCAGTGCTCGACGAACTAGAGAAGAATCTGCAGCTTTCAGATTGGCACATGGAACCTTCGAGAATGACTCTTTACCGCTTTGGCAACACATCGAGTAGCTCTCTTTGGTATGAACTTGCTTACAGTGAAGCTAAAGGAAGGATCAAGAAAGGGGACAGGACATGGCAAATAGCTTTTGGTTCGGGATTTAAGTGCAACAGCGCTGTTTGGAAGGCTCTTCGCACTGTGAATCCCACGAAAGAGAAGAATCCATGGATGGACGAAATCCATCAGTTTCCAGTGGAAGTCCCGAAGGTCTCAGCCCTCTAGAGTTCAAAGGTAACTTGATTTGTTTCTAGCCTAGGGTTTTGTTAATTTCAGTAGTTCACTGGGAAAGCATTCGAGATGCGATTTTTTTAGCTTGATATTAGAGAGATGGAAGTGCGTTATTGAACTCTCTGGATATTGGATGTTACAATTAGAGCTGGACTGGGGAAATGTATGGTGGCTTAGGAGTTTGATTCCAATATCCATAGTCCATTATCTTTTAGCATCTCATACCAATCTGTATTTTGAGCCTTCCTCAGAGTACTGAATGTTTGACTGATCTTTTAAGGTATGAAATGTTTCTTTTTCTATCTGATTGTCTTAAACTGGTTGGTTGCCGATAAGGGTCTCAAACCCTCCATTTGCATTTCTACCAACAAGAGCTCGTTTGCATCAGAAGAAGCATGTATTGAAAACGACCAGATTGAACTCATCACTACCTTAATCAACCACTTCTTGGTGGGAGATGTTGTGGAACGAGAAGTAAAAACTTCACTAACATAGGCCGCCTTTCGGATGAACATCAATCATTCGTCCGACTTTTTTGGGCATTTTACTAGCTTCTGTTGCGTAGTGCGATCTCTTAAGTTGAACGTGATCGTAGATGCTCATGAAAATGTGAAAGGTGGGAGCATAAATTCGGGACATCTTTCTAGATGAAGAATTCATGAAGAATTCGATCCCAAGGCTATTTTTGACCAGCGGAGAGGTGTCAGTCGTCAGGTGAATTTTCATGCCCTGTTCTTTTTTATGGAAAAAGGAGAATCTATCTTAGGATTTGATATTGAGTGTTGACTCATTGAACGCCGGCTTCGCTATCCGGCATCCCGAATCTTCGCTGTCGAATGTATAGTCCTGGTCCTTCACTATCCGGGCTTCCATCTGTACACCGTGGCCAATTGTTCTTTCTAACTTCGTAAGCAAACCACATCCATCTAGTCAAGAGGTTTGCGCCGTCGCGTCCGATCCGAAGCGTCCGTGCATGAGCTAATGGAGAACGGGTCACGAGCTACGAGATCCCCTGCCTGTGATCACACACGAGCTAAATGACCACCAGAGAAAGATTCTGAGGGAGGCATCGTCATTGAAAAAGGATATCGGAGTTCTTCAGACTTGGAATACTTGATTTATCAACATATTCAATTTTAGGGTATGTTTATTTCTTCGGGAAAAAAAATAAAATTTCATGATAAATGGAAGATATCTTTGGGAAAATCACGCTCCAGGAGTATGTTTTCTTCTCTTCAAGCTAGGGAATTTGTTTTCCTAACTTCAAGCATACATATTGTCTTTGCCAATAAATAGTTTTTGATTGATTGATCATTTTTAACAAACCACACACATGAAACTACAGACATCTAATTCGTGAAAAATTCTTTTACTTAAACAAGTACATCTTCTCCTTTTCTCCTCTCTTTGTGGTTTCTTCAGATTTTTTTTTTCTTGGCCAGAATATAATTTGCCAAAATGAAGGTTTTAGTTTCTATACAAACACTTTAAGTTATGAAATACACTCTAAATTGGGGGCATTAGTTTTAATACGGATTTAATAGATTGTATAGCTAACGACCATGTTTCTGGCAATATTTGTTGTACAATTAATGTAGAGAAAACGGAATCTTGCAATTAAATCAATGCGAGAGAGCTAGAGAAATAAAAGAGGAATAGTAAAGGGCATCAAAGATTTACATGGTTTGATTAAGTGTTGATACCTATATTTAAGAGGAGAGCCAACATTTAGATTACACCTAATTTTCTATAACTAGATTACATCTAAGCTTATAGTTTTTTAAAAAACAATTTAATTAGATATAAAACTCACAGCACTAGTCACTGGTCAAAAGCAAGTCCAGCAAAGAAGCTTTTGCCAGATTCCTCTAACGTGCGACGGATATCAAATCGAGTCAAACCGGTCAATCTGGGATGAGCTTCTCCAAATGAGAGAGAAATCTTCAACCACTGCCCTTCGAGTCCAAATTCGATTTCGATCAGCAAAAGGCATATCGAATCTTGAACAAATCAAAATGCTCCAAACGAGTTGGGTTTCGTATACGGCTCAAACTCGAGACATTATCTAACAACATTGATACGAAAAACAAAGTCAACTATAGTAAAGTCATATACACATGGTGCGTTTGGTTCAGCATTTGGAAATTTCATTGAGAAAATGCAAAGCAGTTTAGCCTAAAAGGCTTTGGAGGAAATGCAAAAATTATTTGGTAAATTCTGCTTTGAAATGCAACTTTGAGAAAAATATTATTTGGTAGAAAACACATTTGCAAAGCCCCTTTGGTCATTAATCTAAATATTTTAATTTTTATTTGTTAAATTAAAAAAATAATGTTTGCAACTTTTTTAATTTATATTTGACAACAATGTTAAAAATGTTGTGTAAACAATTTTATTGAAATTAAAATTCCTTTTTTTTTGCTAAAAAACATCAAATGGAAAAAATTTACATGCTCTATTTCTCAATTACAATAAGAGTACTTTCATTACAATAAAAACATGATAATATATGCTTTGAGGAAAGAAGCTCATTATCCTTAAAAATTACAAATATCCTTAATTACTTCCTAAATTCATAGCTATTTGATCACGTAAACATGCTATATCATAATTTTCACTTGCTTTGTATATAGATAACTTGACATACTCTTTGAAATCTTCCACTTTTTCTTCAATACGCCAAAAGCTTGCTCAATTTTTAATCGTAGTGAGGAGTGAGCACGATTGAACACTTCTTTATAACCCGTCGGTTGAGGACCTCGTTGAAACTCAGGTAAATGAGATCTAACTTCTTTATATGGCCCTAAATAACCTGTGGGATTTAGATATCCAACATCAACCAAATAATATTTACCTACACGAAAAAAGTTGTAAATTTAATCAACATATAACACACATCAAACGAAATACGATGAAGAAATTTACTGTTAAAGGTTGGTTTTAAATAAACATCAGTGAAGTGCATATATTAGAACTTTAAGCTGAGAATATGCAACAAGCATGGTGTATGGTGATAAAGTGCAAACAGTCCAAACAATTTTGAATCTATCATGTTGCAAGAAGCATTGCAAAAACTTTGACTGTCAAAGATTGCTAGAAACATCAAGAAATGACTGGTTTATCAGTCCAACTCCAACAAACTGACACATCCACCATAGCATCTTCAGATTACTAGATTTGAGCATCCACCGACAACAGACATTCCACATTTGAGGACATATAGAAAAATGTAGGCGTGAGATGCGTGGTTATATATAATTGACATGGAATAGGCGATGCATACGCCAGAAACTGAGGATATATTTCATTGACGAAAAGCACATTCGTGATTTCCCAACAGCTAGAGCATCTCTAACAAAGGCAGCATCAATCAGAGTTTCACTTCCAGGATCACACCGACTAGATTGTTGACCTATGAGACTACCATTATCTCTCGGAGACACATTGAGCAATCAACATCGTGACGATCTCAAGCCACACCGAAACAAACGTGATCTCCGCTCCAGCATAATAGCTCTCACATGGCATTGAAACATAAGACTCCAAGCAAACAATGAACCCAGAAACGGAATGAAACTATACACTAACTTGGTTCGGCCATTTCAACGAACACATGGTGATCAGTGAGTTGGGGAGCAAACATTGATCTGTTGGGAACTTGGGTTAAGGGAGGTTTGAACCAAAACATGTAAATATAAAAGAGCCGCTACATTCCCATATCACATAATGAATGGCATCAAAATAATACTTCCAAGCTAACTGAGACCCAAACTAGGGAATCGACTAATCCTAACCCGTTCATCATGCTTTCTAACCAATTGGCCTACCACATTCCGATTCCCATGCTGTGACCTGTATCTAAACTTGGTCTAGATAACTCCCATTTACGTGTTGTTCCTATATGTCCCCAGACAGGCAAAAGAAGTTCGGTTCACGATCGATGGGCTCAACAATCGCATCCTCAGAAAACGACTGATAACAGATCAATACGACCAACCAATAGAAGCCACCACTCGTGTTGCTTTGGTTCTACCCAATTGCATGCATAAGCCCCAGTTGAGCAAAAACACGATGCACAAATCAGGCTCTAAATGCCCTCACTTTTAGCGCACAAAAAAGCAAGTAGCAACGAAAGGTCCCGTTCAACAAATATGCCTGCATTTTTACTTAGCGAAAACGAAGTACGCGATGACGCTTGACATCGACAAGGCTCCTCCGCTCACCACACTCCCAATCCCACAGCGACATCCTTACCAGAAATAGCAAGACGCCAACCGCTCAAATCACCAGCCCCTAACCCAACGCCTCAACAGCACAAACTCAGCCGCAGCACGAAGCACGATACGTGTGGAGAGGGAGAGAGGAGAGACAAACCTGCGAAGGACGAGCACTTGAGCGAGCAAAGGAAAAGCGCAGTCGAGTGAAGAGCGTAGTTGAGCGAAGAGTGCAGTCGAGTGAGAAGCGGTCGTCACAAGGGAGAGAACGATGGAAGGGTGCAGAGCGATGGAATGGGAAGAGAATGAGATGTAGGTTTTTTTGTGTTTTCAAAATGGGCAAAAGTGGTTTTCCAATAAAGCTTTGAGGGCAAAATAGGTAACTTACTATTTTCATTACATGAGTCCTTCAGCATTCCAAAAATGTCGAAAGCTCAAGGCTGGTCTCCACTAGCCTTAAGCTTTCAGTATTCCCAAGGGTCGACTTTCACTTGAAAGCTTCTTGAAGAATGGTTGCCAAACACCTCAATTTGAGATGAAAGGGTTTTGAGACTTGAAGGGGCTTTCTAAATGCCCATCCAAACGCACCCACAACCCTTCAGTTGTTGCGCCTCTAGTTATAGTCGGCGGAGTATACTAGAGTAAGTAGCAAAGGATTAAATATATATGTTATAGCTTCTATCACAATAAATTACTGTGAATCACACTTCATTATTGAAGAATACTATGTAAATCCTCAACAAGAAGGTATCAATTTGGTCTCCAAAACCCTACTTTGTTTTGCTTCCAAAATATCATGCTGATCACTTCACATCCTGCATGTAAATCATACAACAATCACCAGAAATTCTCATTATGGAGATAATTTGGGAAAAATACCAAAAAAGTTATAAACCTATAATGTTGGTACAAGTTCAATCTTAAACATTTCAATTGGACAAATTTAGTTCTAAATCTTTTCACAATCGTACAAATTGAATCCATCCAGCCAATTTAGGCCAAAAATTGCTGACTTGGATATTGATCGCTCTAAATTTTATTTTTTTTTAAATTTTTTTCATTAATAATATTTTTTTTTTTTCATCTCTTTTCCTTCTTATCTTTTTTCTTTGCCATTGTGGCTAGAGAGGTTTGCCAGCCATTAGGTGTTAGTGGAGCCCTCATCGAGCCTCACCCAACCAGCTTCGCCATGGTCTAGTCATTGGGGGCAAAATTGGCCTCGTCTGCAACTACTGGCAGACCTTGCCCACATCCACAGTGGAAAAAATAAAGGAGGGAAAGAGAAAATTTAAAAAAAAAAAATCGAAAAATATTTTAAAATTAAAAATTGTCTATGTCACAGCGCCAACTATGCAATGTAGAACAATTGGCATCCACGTTTTCAGGATCAAGCTTAAAATATATATGTCACATTAATTAAGTGTTAAGATGATACAATATTTACAATGTTCGAAAATAAAATAATCAACATATTTTACTTTATTTGTCTACAATGCCAGATGTGAGTTTTGATGAATTTCATAAAAGAGTAAATACGTGAACTCAAGTTACACATTAAGTATATCTGAACTATCATATGATGAATTTCATGAAAGAGTAGATATGTGAACTCAAGTTAGACATTAGGTATATCTGAACTATCATCTGTACGGTATTGAAGGTATAAACATACGCTCCATAGGAAAGGAGTTAAGTATCGTAATACGTATTTCATACTACGTATGCATGAGACGACCAACAAGAGTGACAAAAATTTTGATCTCAACTTTTATGCCAAGTGAGACTCTTGAGGAAATAGTTCCTCAATTAAGTGTCATCATAACTCTTACTTATTCTCAAGATTTCTATTCAATGTTTGCTATCTTAGAATGTTGCCAATGATCATGAATTGATTCGATCTAATGGGACATCATGATGACATCACCTAGCAGGGTTAGTTGGTTTGACGCGACCCATCCTGTCTAACCCAACCCGTCTACGTTGACCCGTTGACTTTGACTATTGACTGTTGACCACCATTGACCAGGGTTGACCTGCGTTGACAACCATTGACCGGCAAAAAAAAAAATAGAGGAAAATTACGTTTTTCTGTTGTTTGTTGTTGATTATAAGTAATCCATTTTGTTCTGCATTTATTGCGGGAACCATGATGCGTTTTGTACGCATGCCTATATTTCCGAGAATGGACGAAGAAAATGGGAGACTTGAAGGGCTAAAAATAGAATTATCTAATTATCAATGGAATGACGGTGATGTAGTATCACACGTGATTAGGGTCAATCATATGATACAAAAAATTATCTGAAATGGTAATCCTATGCTGGATTTTGAGAAAGTGTCGGCCTTAATGAACACTCTTCCACCTAAATGGCAAGCAGTGTTAGATTGCTTATGGGAGGTCAACATGGTCTCGGATTATAGAAGGCTTACAATAGCTTTTGTAAGAGAGTACTATAGAATCGAGTTAACCAAGACTTCAATCCTTGGGTTGAGTGTCACATGGCGCATAATGAATGTGCTTTGAAAGTGGCATGAGAGCTCTCCAAAGGTCTTTTCGTGGTTGGTTGATCAATGTGCCTTCAAAATTCTCAGAGAATTTTACTAAGAGATTATAAGAGACTTTCCCAATTTTTAAGATAAATGAGAATATTTGGATTTAATTATTTATTTTTTTAGATTAGTTTGAGATGTTTAAGGTGTAAATATCTCTTTCTATATTGATATATTTCCTCTGAATATATTACTTAGTATAAATGACATATATTTAAGTGTCAGCACTTGTATGCATGGCGAAACAGGCCTGTCTCAGTATTGCTCAGGAGAAGAACTTACCACATAACTCCTGGCTTTCCCCCCTTGAGGTACGCCTCACGCTTCTCAGGATCACTCAAGACTTGATAGGCCTCCCCAAGCATCTACACAAACATTAAGGGCATAATAAGTACAACAAAATATATTTTTGTTCCAAGAAAGCTGAACAATCAAATTGACCTGGAAATTTTCTGCTGCTTTTGGATCTCTAGGATTCTTATCTGGATGAACCTGCCATGCTTGAAAGACAACACGCAAATTTCAGAAATTCATCATATACGCACAACCTTACTCCCAACCCGGGTGATAGGTACCTTCAGGTAATACGCCTTCTTAATATTGGCATCAGAAGCACCCACGCTCACACCAAGGATGTCGTAATATGTCGTGTCCTTCTCCATCTCAGAAAAACCAGCCTACTCTAAGAATAAACCACCAAGGAGGCGACGGCGGAGGCGGCGGAGCGGTTTCAATTCGTGTTGTCTTTCACGTGGGCGATTCAAGGGGTTTCCTGGAGATCCAAAAGGGAAAATTTCCAGGTCAATTTGATTGTTCAGCTTTCTTGGAACAAAAATATATTTTGTTGTAATTATGCCCTTGATGTTTGTGTAGATGCTTGGGGAGCCCATTGAAACCGCTCCGCCGCCTCCGCCGTCGCCTCCTTGGTGGTTTATTCTTAGAGTAGGCTGGTTTTTCTGAGATGGAGAAGGACACGACATATTACGACATCCTTGGTGTGAGCGTGGGTGCTTCTGATGCCAATATTAAGAAGGCGTATTACCTGAAGGTACCTATCACCCGGGTTGGGAGTAAGGTTGTGCGTATATGATGAATTTCTGAAATTTTCGTGTTGTCTTTCACGTGCGGCAGATTCATCCAGATAAGAATCCTGGAGATCCAAAAGCAGCAGAAAATTTCCAGGTCAATTTGATTGTTCAGCTTTCTTGGAACAAAAATATATTTTGTTGTACTTATTATGCCCTTGATGTTTGTGTAGATGCTTGGGGAGGCCTATCAAGTCTTGAGTGATCCTAAGAAGCATGAGGCGTACCTCAAGAGGGGAAAGCCAGGAGTTACTCAATAAGTTCTTCTCCCGAGCAATACTGAGACAAACCCTTTTTGCCATGCATACAAGTGCTGACACTTATATATATATATATATATATATTATATATATATGTCATTAACACTAAGTAATATATTCAGAGGAAATATATCAACATAGAAAGAGATATTTACACCTTAAACATCTCAAACTAATCTAAAAAAAAAATAAATAATTAAATCCAAATATTCTCATTTATCTCATAAACTAGGAAAGTCTCTTGTAATCTCTTAGTAAAATTCTCTGAGAATTTTGAAAGTACATTGGTCAACCATGAAAAGACCTTTGGAGAGCTCTTATGCCACTTCCAAGACGCATTCATTCTACGCCATGTGACACTCAACCCGAGGGTTGAAGTCCTGGTTAACTCGATTCTATAGTACTCTCTTACAAACGCTATTGCAAGCCTCCTATAATCCGGGATCACGTTGACTTCCCATAGGCGATCTAACGTTGCTTACCATTCAGGTTGAAAAGTGTCCGTTAAGATTGGCACTTTCTCAAAATCCGGCATAGGATAACTATTCCAGATGATTTCTTGTATCATCTGATTGACCATGACCACGTGTGATACTACATCACCGTCATTCCACCAATAATTAGCTAATTCTATTTTTAGCCCTTCAAGTCTTGCATTTTCTTCGTCCATTCTCGGAAATATAGGCATGCGTACAAAATGCATCATAGTTCCCACAACAAATGTAGAACAAAAGGGATTACTTATAATCAACAATGAACAAAACAGAAAAACATCATTTTCCTCTGCTTTTTTTTTTTTGGGCCGATCAACGGTGGTCAAAGGTCAATGATCAAAGTCAACAGGTCAATGCAGATTAGGTTGGGTCGGGTCAAATTGACCGACCCTGCTAAGTGATGTCATTGTGACGTTACCGACATGTGCCCGATGCGTGCGCGGGCGACTGTCGGTTGACATCACGATAGCAATGTAGGGAAATAGATTCCCAAAAACGATCTGATACTCAATTGAACATCGAAAACGTACGTGGAAAACGTGCTTAGAAAACATATTACACCGATCAAAAAGTATATCACGTAGTCAGACATAGCTTAGTTTTCATAGATTAAACACCATCATCGCAATTTTATGAGGGATTCTTCGATGCGTAGATATGTATTGTAGGTTCACATCTTTTCGTACAACCATATATTTGACAAAATTATACTTGGTATTTATATGTTTGGTATTACCATGATATTTTGGATCTTTGGTATACGCTATTGCTGCTTGATTATCATAGTTAACCAACAATAAGTTTGCAGCATTCTTAATAAATACCTAAATGATCCAAAAATCTCTCAAGTCAAACACATTCTTGTATTGCTGCTGATAATGCCACGAACTCAGCTTATATCGTGGACAAGGATATACACGTTTGTTTCCTACTACTCTAAGATATGTCACCATTATTCGGTAAAAAAACAAATCCAGGCATAGATTTCCTTTCATCTAAATCTCCTCCCCAATCAATATTTGAATAGCCTTCAAGTTGCAGATCATTTCCTTGATAACTTAGTATATAATCAGCAGTTCCTTTTAGATACCTTAGTATTCTTTTAATAGCTTTCCAATATCCTTAACCTAGATTGGATTGATATTTACTCACCATTCTAACTGAAAATATATATCAGGTCTTGTACATATTATAGCGTACATTAAGCTTTCAAGCACTAGTATGAGGAACATGTTGCATTTATTTAATGTTCTTTCTCTATTCTAGGAAAAAAAAAAGAATAGAAAAGGTAGAGAAATATAAATATTACTGAACAAACCCTTAATCTCTCGTATTCCGATATGTTCTCCATTTCCCATCAACCATTGGACTAAGTTCCCGGTGGTTTCTCTTCCCATCAATAAACTTCGCCATCACTTTCCCGCATACCAAAAATTTGTGTTAGGATAGTACAATGCCTTGAACAACTACCTCCATAAAGTTCAGGGGGATTGTAACAATTTCTACACCTATTTTCCCAACATGGCCTTATTAAGATGGCCTTATTAAGGGGGATTGTAACAATCTCTATACTTGTTTTCTAAACATGACTTTGTTAAAGGCAATTAGATCCTTAAAGCCCATTCATCCGCAAACAGTAGATGAAAAAGAGTTAGGTGATGCTTATTCAACTCGATCCCTTTAATTCTACAATCTTTAATTGCTTTATTCATTAAAAGCAAAAGAACATTAGCAATGAGAATAAATAGATAAGGAGAAAGAGGGTAACCTTGTTTAATTCTCCATGATGGTCGAAAGCTCTATTAAATTTGATGCTGAGAGAACTTGTAGTTACACATTACATAATCCACAAGACCCATTTTCTACGAATTCCTATCTTTAGCATACCTACATCTAAGAAGTCCTATTCAATCCTGTCATAGGCTCCTTGCCTATCCAATTTCAACACCGCCTGAAATTTCTTTTTCTTTTTCTTTTTCTAGTTCGTAACTGGTGTAGAACTTGTTGGACAATTGGGACGTTCTCCTGGATTTGTCTCCTACTCACAAAGAAACTTTGTTCCATAGTGATCGGTTTAGGTAGCAATATTTTTAGCCTATTCGCTAGTACTTAAAGATAATCTTGTAAGCAAAATTACAAAGGCTTAGGGCTTGTTTGTTAAAAATTAATTCGGTTTTCCGGAACAAAAATTTCTATTCTTTTGTTCCGAAGAACGAAAAAAGAATATAAATATGTTTGGTAAAACTTTTGTTCTCGAGAATAAAAAATCTATTTTTTTAATTCCCGCGAATAGATTTGGAATAGAAATAAGAAGTAGAAAAAAGTAACTTCTTGTTCCCAGAAACAATTTCGAGAATCAATTTTTCTCTTCTTTTTTTCTTCTCTTTCTTTTCTTATTATTCTTCTTCTTCTTCCTTTTGGCTGGTCGCCAACCTTGGCCATGGCCAGCGCTGACGACTGGCTAGACTAGGGCCGATGACCTTGTCGGCCCCCGGAGACGCCAAGCCACGGCGAGGCTCGGGCCTTGCCCGATCTCGGTGAGGCCTAGCTCGCCTAGCCATTGGTGAGGCTCGGCCTGGCCGGGCCACCTCCAGGACGGCATCGCCTGGCAATGGCTCGGCAAGGACGAGCCTCACGTGACCACGGCTAGACTTGGCCTCCCCAACCGGGCCTCGCCGAGGCCGGGCAAGGCCGACCTCGTGTCGCCCGGGCAAGGCCAAGCCTCGTCGGTGGCTGGCTAGGCTCGCTTAGCCGGCGGTGAGGCTCGGCCTCGCCTAGATCCGGCGAGGCCGAGCCTCATCGGGCCTTGCCCGGCTCGGCGAGGCTCCGGTGAGCTTGTTGAACGTCGCCCAGCCGATCGGCCAAAGAGAAAAAGAAAAAATAAAAAAAAATAAAAAAAAAGAATAAAAGAATTAAAAAATTAAAAGAAATAAAAAAATCTAAGAATTTTACCAAACGTATTTCTATTCGGGGAATATAAATTTTGGTAAGTTACCAAACGCATTATTTTGCTAAAAAATTGTTCCCGAGAACAGAAATAGAAAAAATCATTTCTCGGTAAAAATTGTTCTCCGAAATATAAGCGTTACCAAACGCGCTTTTATCCGGCGGAATTACTCTATCTTCTCAGGGTTGGAGACTCCGAGAATAATAAAGGTGCTGTTTGAAGCTAGATTCGGCTGTCCCTATTCTATAAAGTCAGCCACCAATTTTAAAACATCTTCCTTAATCTCCTTTCAATGATGTTGGTAAAACTGCCTATTAATTCCATCTGCCCAAATGCTCACGGTGCTCCAAATTGGAAACTAGCTTCTTTCACTTCCTGCAAAGTGATATTCGCATATAAAGATTCATTCGCCTCATTTAGAGCTTTCAAAATAGGGCTTGAACCCATGTTTTAACTCATATTTAACAAAATGAGTCATAAATGAGTTGGTTAAGATTTAATATATGAGTTTAAATGGGTTTAAGGAAGCAAAGCCTAACTAATGATGGGTTTTAATGGGTAAACAAAAATCGAGTTCAACCCATTTGATTTCCTGGCAAAGACAAAGGTCCAACGCTCATCGCGGTCTTCTTTTTCTTCTTCTTCATCCTCATCATCTTTGTTCATGACTCTAACTTTCTCATCCTCTTCAAACTCGATCTCTTCCTCATCGGAATTCATGATCATAATTACAACCTCACGCTTGCTGAAACGAGATTTCAATGATTTCTCGGTTCAATTCAGAACAAAAAGAAAACATAAATTCTTTGAGAAAATTGAAAAAAATTGCCGGGCAAGGAGCTTCTTCAATTGTTCTCGAGCAGGGAAGCTCTGCAGCGTCGATTGTTCTCGAACAGGGTGGTGATGGATCGGCCAGTGTGGGTTAGGGGACTTGTTTTTCCTTGGCTACTGAGGCGCTCGCACTCTTCATTTTTACTTTTTAGTAGACGTGTCTCTTGGTTTGCCTATGTCACGTGCTTGTCACGTGTTGATTTGGCGGCCTCTCTCATCTTGCTGGGCGCGTCTAGAAACAAAAATTCAAGGAGAAAATTACTAGAATTTGGGTCTAGTATGGGTCGTTAGAATTGTATTATAGAAAAATGGGTTATATGGGTCAATTTGAGTTGGATCATTTTTCGACCCAACTTGACCCGAACCCAACTCCACCCACCCATTTGACGGGTCTAGCCTCATCCTTGACTAAAATAAGACATTGATTCAAGATGGGCTGAAAGTTTCATGAACCTCTTGGGCTGTAAAGATTTTCAAAGAAATCTCTTGTTGCATTCTTGAGGCTGTTAATTTCACGGATCTACATACCCTCTGAAATTTCCAGCATGGTTATTTTATCACGTCGCCTTCTCTGAATTATGGTAACATGGAAAAACTTGGTGTTTTTGCCACCCCATTTCACCCAATTAATTTGGGATCTCATACCCCAAAACATCTCTCTTGTAGCCAAAGTCCTCAATCTTGTTTTTCAAAAGCTGAACTCTTTCGCTATCCCGTTGAGGACTATGGCTATTTGCTATAATCTGGATTTCCTTTTTCAGAAGAGTGATTTGCCTATGGGCATTCGAGAACTTCTTCCTTTAGAAAGACAGGGCTGCTTTGACATCCTTCACCATTGTAATCGGGTTCTTAGTCTCCCCTGTTGACGATTTTCATGTTGGGTTCTTAGTCTCCCCTGTTGACGATTTTCATGTTGGGTTCTTAGTCTCCCCTGTTGACGATTTTCATGTTGAGTGAACTACACCATCATACTCATCATTTTCCAAGTTAAAATGCCTCTAGTTTGAGCTCCTTTTGGCGCTTCACAGCTTCTTCTTCAAAAGAGAGTACGATGGGTCTATGGTTGGAGCCAACCGCGGGTAAGGCATGTACTTCTATTTTGAGAAACAAAACCCTCCAATGAGTGTTATAAAGGACGCTGTCTAGTCTTTCCTTCTCTAGATACTCTCTCTCTATTATTAGTCCAAGTATATTTGCATCATTTACTTTCCAAGTCCATTAGAAAGCAATATTCCATAGTGCTCCGTCATTCTCCTCCTCATTTTCTCCCAGTGATATAGTATTTCATTAAAATCTCTAATACAAATCTAGGGGAGGTGGTTATGTGTCTTTACCCTCTTCAGCTCTTCCCATAACAAGACTATTTTTGAAGGTATCCACAGCACGTATAAACATACTTCTCATCAAATGCTTGCTATCTTCCTGTTCGCATACCAGCTTAATGAAATCAGTTGAGGGGGGAGTTCACACCGACTGATATCCCTTCCTTCCTTATCACAGTCAAACCTGGCTTCGCAACAAAACAATGTTGGAATTTTTTTTTTTTTTTTTGTTTTCATTAAAAACTCATTAGTGGGCCTTTATTGAGTCATTAAGGCTCTCAGTGACTAAAATGTCAGAGATGTATCCAACTCTTGACAATTCCAGCTCATGAGTTTCATATATCCCACATGGATAACAAAAATGAGGGATTTGCTCATATTTAAAATCAACCCACAGCTGATTGTCTCCAAGGTTCACCACAATCCCTGATTTTAGAGGGCTCCATAAGTCTATAAGTACTCTAGCTTTCCCAATTTTACAGGGGCTGCCCTCTTTTGCCTCCAGCTTAAAGATCCGGCACTTTTCCATTTTAGATGCCACTTCTGCATCACTTTCCCCGTAATTCTTGCTAATGGTAGGCTATGTATGTGCACCCAAAATGTACATTGTACAATGATTAAAAGTACAGGGATAGTGGGGTCCAATTGTTGAGGAATCAACAAATTGCCCGAAAAGGACCATGGGCTGCCCTCTGTAACTTTCTCTCACTCCTTATGGAGCGGAATGTAAAAGTGAAAAGAGACGGCTGCATCTGGTCACAAAGCAAATCATCAGCTTTCCAGGCTCCCCTCATGGAAGATTGGAACGCCTGAAATTGTCGTTCCGTCTAGAATAGAGCTTCCCCAACAATATAAGGCTGCATTTTCTCGATTTTTTCTCAGGAATCCCCCCATTCACAGTCACTAGATCATCCTCCGACCACGTATTGCCTAGTCTTCTACACAGGGCAGCTAATCTTAGTTCTTTCTCTACCACACCTTCCATGCTTACATGAATTTTCTATGACAGGGGCACTCCATGCTAAAAAATTCCAGTCTCCCACAGCTTGAAAATCTTGGCCAAAAGGAATCCAGCCAACAGCATTACCTATCCCACAATTTGCTCCTACTACCCGAGATCCCCACATATTCTCAGCGGCTTGCACAATAGGGGAGCTATACATGAAGGAAGCTCTTAGGTAAGGCGAGCAGCAGTACAGGATAGAATAGAGATAAAGCAGGTGATAGGAACCAGGGTTAATCTGGGAGAGGAGGCAAGAATTTTTAGGGTTCCTCGGGTTAAAGGGTAGTGGAGGATGAGGGAACCGCAGGTCGCCATTTTACAGGAAGGAGATGAAGCTGGGGTGGTCCAAAGGTCATGGATGAAGAAGGAAAACAGAGATTGGGATGGGAGGGTTTAAGGGGAAGCCATCATGGAAAAGTTAGGGTTTTGGAATGGATGGACATCGGGTATACGGGGTTAGCTATCACCATGGACAGGGAGAAAGCTCTTACAGAGAAGAGAGCACGCATCTTAACAGCCCAACTAGGTTCGAGATTAAGCAACCCAAAGCAGAGAGCATATTGACGAGGACTATATTTCACTGAGCTAACAATCACGATTAGAGCGCAAATCTTGGAAACCTCACCTTGGCCACGAGTGGTCTTGAAAGGAGTGCCGCGGTCCCGAACAAAATCAAGTTGAGCAGCATCAAGGAGAATCCCGTTGTCAGACGCTGAAAACAAGACAAAACCTGAGCTCAACCACCTCTGGGAAACGAAAACGACAAAGCCAGCACCGCGACGCACATCCATCGAACAACGATCCCGGAAAGAGACACCGACCTTCGACTTCGTCTCCATCGTCAGGAGTGTCCCAGCCTTCGCCTTCCTTGACGAGCTTCTTCTTGAGGCCCTGATTGCCGATCTCCTTCTCCTCGCCGGCCTTCATGACGCCGGCGTCGTCCTCGTCGGGGAGGTCGAAGTCGTGGTTCATCTCGCCTGAGAGGGACAGTGGACTGCGAGCTGCGACGGATCACGAAGCGGGGGTGAAGAAGGGGAACTGAAAGAGGGAGAGATTCACACGGCGTCGAGGGGGAAGCGATGGAGAGGGCAGGCTCGAAGCAAAGACGAAGATTAGGGGATTTGGCATTGACTTACTGTTTTTTCGGGGTCAAGGGCATTGATTTGTTAAGTTGAATGGATCACGTCGCTTGTTTGTTCCTCCGTTTGTTAATTACCTAAAACAAATTATACCATCGGATCTAAGATGCTAAATCCCAGTCGGTTTTCGGGATATTTAGGAAGATTAATGTTCTTTATGTTAAATCGGACTAACATGATAATGCCCTACAATTGTAATTAATTCCTATTAGAATGTGATAGTTATTCCTTAATAATTAGATATTTGTAGTATAATAATTGATCAAATATGATATTTGAACATTTATAATTGTGATATTAAGAGTGCATTTGTTTTACGGAAAACTTAAGATTTGTAATATTTTCAAAAAAATGATTGATTATATCACTTAAAGTTTGTTAACATAATGTGTTTTTCTTTACCAAAAAAAAAAAACATAAAATGTTTTTATTATCAACAATAATTTATGTCAATTATTTTTCCTAAAATGTTTTTCAAATCTTGAGTTTTTCGTGAAATAAATATACCATAAATCATTTATAACTTTGGTTATCATCAATAACATCCACGAATAATAATGTGGGTGTTGGCTTATTGGCAAACTAATCCACAGTAAAGAATCGTCACATGCATAATTGCATCGTGTAATTACTTGCCTCCAAATTGTAAATTGTTTTATTTCCTAATTATCTGATAAATCTGCATATTTGTCTCCTTTTTGCTTTTGCAAACCGTATATCGACCCCATTAAACATCAACATTTTCGTCAAATGGCAATTTTTTTTTTTTTTTAACTATCTAAGTTTCTTATCATTGTTATAGTCAAGACCAAGCGGAAATTGCCAACGAGGAAACATCTTCATTTAAGACAACAATTGATAGGGTACCATACTAAAGGCATAAGTACTGTTGAGGGGTTATAGTTCTTTGAAAAGAAATAAAAATAGGATATATCCTAAACCATACTTTAGTAAAGTTTTGCATGTAACAAGGAGACTTTAGCACATTTAATGCATTTGACTTTAAGAGGAGGAGCCTTTTGTTCTACAAATAAAAGTTTACAATTTTGGCAAAAGAAAGAAAAAAAGAGAAGTAACTTTGAAATCTCAATCTAAATATTACAAACATTTGTATGTATATATGTATGTATGTGTGTGTGTGTGTGTGTGCGCACGCGTGCGTGTGTGTGTGTGTATAATATATATTGAACTACAGATGTGTGAAAGATAAAATTTTGAAAAAAAACTATTAATCTGTCATGATTTATAATGTACGCATAGTGAATGTCATTCGGTTGTACACTATGGTAATGATATCCTAAACCTATTGTACACTGACCAATTTAGTTACTATTTTTTAATTATGTCAACTTAATCCTAAACTAGGATAAGTACATTGAAAGTACCATAACTTTCATAAGATGCTCACTTGAGTGCAACATAATTTTTTTTTTATTCACTTGAGTGCCACAAATTTGAAAAATCAATTATTTAAGTGTCACTAATGATTTTCCTTGATGGAAAAGCCAAAGTGGTGTGTTGGAAAGTTGAAGTTAGCATTTGAGAAGGCAAAATGACATTGCTTGAGTGTGTAATTGAAGGACAACGGAAGTTTCAGTAATTTCACAAATGATCATTTTTTAGTGAGATAAATTTTTGCAAGTGAACAACACTTAGGTTCGTCATTTTTTTTTTTTTTGAAGTGACCACTTAAGTGACGAAAGGAGAAAGAGTCTAAAAATGACATTGTTTGAGGAAGAGAGAGTTTTAAAACGACAATCTAATTGGAGAAGATTATAAAGAAACAACAAGAAACGACAACACTTGTTATACTCTTGCCATGTTAAACAAAATTTCCACATTGGACTTGTATTTATTTTTAAAATTTCTACATCAGGATAAAAATTAAGAAAAAAATCCACATAAGACGATTTGCCAGAAATGACACTTAAGGGCCTATTTGGTAATGTGTTAAACCGTGCCCAATTCTTTTTTTTTTTGCTCCCCGAAACAAATAAAGAACATAAATCCATTAGTAACTTTTTTTGTTCTCGGGAATAAATTTGTAACAAAATCAAGAAGTAAAAACAAAAAAAAAAAATTGCCTTTTTCTCTAACTTTTTTTTTTTTTTTTTTTTTTTTTTTTTCTTTTCTTTTCCTTTTCTTTCCTTTTCTCTTCTTCCTCCTCCTAGGGGGGACATCAACAAGGCTCGGCCTCACCCACTTGCCGCGAGGCTCTGGCAAGCTTGTTGGACCTCACCCTAGCTTAATGAGGCTCTAGCAAGCTCATCGGACCTTGCCCAATGGCCGGTGACTAGATAGGAAGAAGAAGAAAAGGAGAAGAAAACATAAAAACAAAAAAGAGAAAAAAATATAATAAAAGTATTAAAAATTAAAAGAAATTTTAAGTAACAAAAAATTTTAGGGTCATATCAAACACCTTTCTATTCCGGGAATAGAAATTTTTTGTAGGTACCAAACGCCTTCAAATATTCAAAAACTCGTCCAAGAAATAGGATAAAAAATCATTTATGAGTAAAAATTGTTTCTGAAAACAGAATGGTTACTAAACATACCTCAAGTAATTGATTCTACATCGATAAGGTACTCAAGTGAGCAAAACAAAATTTTGGCTCTCAAATAAGCACCATGAAAAAATTATGACACTCTTACTATACTTATCACATCCTAAACCTATTAATGATTTGTCAATGTAGCCATTCCTACCAATTTTGGTTGAAATTTGCAAGTGGTTGATCTTTGCATATTTAAAAAAAAAAATATTCTGAATTTTTTTATTTTTTTATTTTCCTTGTTTTCTTTTAGAAAAATTTGCAAAAGTTGTCATTTCAGTATTGGTTATGCCACGTAGAAGGGTCACGTTTACATTAGCGATTTTCAATCAAAATTAACTAGAATGATTAAATTAGAAAATTATTAAAAATAAGGTTTAAAATTAAATTACGACACTTGAAAGGTTTATGATTAATTTTCATTCAAATTGAATATGCGATAGAATGAAAGAAACTTTTATGTAATAGCAACCATTTTTAGGGTGTGTTTGGTTCGATTTATTGAAAGCCAAAGCCCTTTGGAGAAATAGAAATTGCTTTTGGTAAAATCTCTTTTGCAAAACAACTTTGAGTTTAAATAGTGTTTGGTGAAAAAAAAAATTGCAAAGGGCTTTGGCCATGTATTAGAATTCTTTAAACTTAGAACACTCGATTTAATCACAAAATTCACTTTTAGGGTGTATTTGTTTTTTGAAAAACTTTCATGATAAAGGAAAATGTTTTTCGAGAAATCATTTTTCGACAACATGTTTTCCTCTTTTCAAGTTAGCAAAATTTATTTTCCTAACTTTAAGCATGCTTATTTTCCTTGACCGTAAATTATTGTCTGTTGACTAATCATTTCCAACAAACTAAATGTGTGATAGTCCAAAAAACTAATATGCAAAAATTTCTCACTCAAACAAATACATCCTAACTGATACATGTTCTCAGTTGTTCCTTTGCATTTTTTTTTTTTCGATTTTTTCATCTTCCTTAGCCAAAAGTTATATTTTCAACATGAAGGGTTTAGTTTCTATATGAACACTTCAGTTATGAATAAACGCTAAATTAGGGGCATTGATTTTTGCAAGGATATAAGTGTGACTTGTGTTAAAGAAATCCCACATTAGAGAATTTGTATAGTATAAAACAGTTAATATATCTTAATTAACCCTAAATTGTTGCCTTAAGCTTTTACATGAAGGTGGATCTTACTAGATGTGTTAATGTCCTCAGATTTGGGCTACACTTGGTGAACTCCTAATGGCAAACTTCAAATCTTATCTTGATCCGGAAGGATACTTGGATTAAGGGGTTAGCAGACCTAACACTCACTTTTGACTTGGGCTACCACTTACTGATCTTCCCATGTAAAAGATATCAGGTTTTTATTGTGCGCTCCTAACAGTTTTAATATTGAGCTTATAGATCATATAGCTAGCAACTATATTTCTAGCAATATCCATCCATTTTCATTTTGATGTAAAGAACAGAGTCAATTATGATAACATGATATTTAAGCCTTCAATTGTTGTAACTCAAGTTATAGTTGGCAAAGTATGTTAGATTGAGTAGTAAGGGAATAAATATATAAAATTTCAGCTTGTATCATAATCAATTACTATTAATAAATCATGTCTTGTAATCAATTACTATGTATTATATTATAAACCCTCAACAAGAAGGGTATCAATTTGGTCTCCCAGACCTTGCTTTGCTTTGCTTCCAAAGTATCCTCTTGATCACTTCAAACCCTGCATGTAAATCACACAACGATCACCAAAGATTTCCCGAAAATTGAGATAAATCTACAAAGACACAAATCGAAAGTAAAATAATGGACAATAGTCCAATCAATGAACCGGCTACTTACTGTACAAACTCAACGTTTACAGATGATGCGGATGGATTTGCAATGGCCTCGAACACGGTCTTGGACAAGACAATGGGGGCGCGGTCCGAAGAGGATAGGGAGACTGCGCTAAGTGCCTGGTCCACGATCCTGACCTGGACCATTGGGCTGGGTTGCAAGTCTTCGGCCGGTCGGCACTTATGCACCGAACCCAATATTGCCTCCCGCAAGCGGCGCCGTTGTCCCAAATGCCTTCCTAGTGGCTGCGAACAGGAAGCTCAAGGAGAATTGCAATGGGTCGTACCCGAAAGCAAGCGATCGCTGCGATCATATTACCCATAACGCATCAATATACAAACAAAGATCAAATTGTAGTAACGTGGCCTGGAGATATACCAGAAATTAAGAGCCGGTGTGATAACACATGGTACTTACACAAGGATCGTAGTGACCAGCGGTGCCGACGTCCGCATGGGATCGGAGCAACAATAGCACAGTGAGGATGAGGATCGATGAGAGACAGCGAGGGATGACGTCGCGACATTGTTGAGTGTTAAAATATGTCTCAAGTTTGAATTTAATGCAAAATTCCGAATATTTCGAATTGGATATATTGTGGACATTCGAAATCGAGCAAAGAAAATCTTCGGATCAACTTCCCAAAATTTGAATCTACATTGGAGAGCCTAGCTGCTGAAATAGGAAAGTCCAACTTTCACTTGGACTTGGATTTTGTTTAAAATATACAGAAATATGTTTTGGATAAAATCGTTCAAGAAAACAATAAAATAAGAATGTTTGGTGTTGACTTTCATCTGCACCTTAACTAGAATTAATGTGTGTGTTAGGCAAAATAGGAAACAGAATCCTATGAAAAGTCGGTAAAAGAATAAGGGTCTCACTTATTAATAAACCTGTGGCCATGGGTGGCATGGAGGTTGATCATGAAGAATTGGTCTTGAAGCGCCATCTTATTGTCGAGTGCTTGGAAAAGATTTTTTTTGTCGTTCTTGTTCGTGAATTACATTCAAGAAGATTTAGTGTTCAAGTCAATCAAATTTTGCGGTAAGATTTGTTTGGATATTTTGGCACATTTCGATGATTGGAATTTGGAAAAATTCTCAAAAGCATTTTTGGCATGCGTTGCACCATGGCTACTAAAGAAAGTTCATGTAACGGGCATGTGCAAGTAAAAGGAGTAGAAGGGCTAGAGACAAGTGTAGCTTCTTGTTGCTCGTAAGTCACATTCTATCTATCTGAAAGTAAGTTAGGAACGATTTATTAATTTTTAGAACTTGAAATTACTTTACATAAATGAAATCTAAAATTTACTCGTGTCAATCGGTTCCAATCAATCAATTTTTTTTATTTCGTTTTTAGTTAATCAAAATGGTTATTTGTCAAAAGCAATAATCCATAAAAAAAATAAGCACATATACTAAAATAAATAATAAAAAATTCAAAATACATAATTAAGCTTTATCGATTTCTCATTCTGGATCTGATTTTCTAATTCTTGATTTGATTCTTACTCAGAATGTGAGAATTGAATTGATAAAAACGGGAACTCGAAACCGATTCCTATATCTGGTTCAATTGTTCCCAGTTTTACCTATAATATAAGGGATTAACTTCTAGTACGAGCACCGATTAAGGGCCAAAAACAGAAATAACAAAAAAAGTAAAAAAGGTAAAAGAAAAAAAGAGCATCAATATCAAAATGGGCAGTTCCCGCATCTACAATCAGTACTAGTTCCAACGCGAAATGACACGATTGTCCTCATCAAGAAATGATCGGGAAATCCGTTGATGTGACTGCCCCACGATCTCCTCGCCCCCCGGGAGCGGCCACGCGTCCGCGGCTCGGCGGGGATCTGAAAAGATCAGGCCGGCGCCCTGCGGGGAAACGCAAACGCCACGACGGGGACAAAAGAGTAAAATCCCACGCCCCACGCCCCACGCCCCTCTCCGTACGTAGGGGCTGAGGACTCGTTTCAAGCGAAGGCGGGGGCTCGTTGCGCGCCTCGTTTGCTTTTCCACTTCCACCACCATTTTTGGCGACTGCTCTCTCGCCCTCTCCCTCTCTCTCTCTCTCTGCCTGCTCGAGCTTCAGTGCAAGCTCACAGACTTCTCCATTCGCGGTCGCTCAGCTTCCGCTCTCGGCTTTCGTTCTCGGCATCGTGCGGCTCGCTGATCGGCGATTCTCTCCAGGTGAAGATTTACTCTTTTTTTTTTCGGTTTCGGTTTCGCGTCTCGCGAAGTCGAACCAAATCGAGGTTGACGTTGCCAACGTTCGTGCCGCCTCGGCTTTGTTTTTCTCGATGAACGATCGTCTCGAGCGGTTCTGGTGCGTTGCCATTTCGAGCTATACGGATACGGAGGCGAAAGGATCTTTCTTTCTCGAGGCGTCGCTCGTCTCGTCGTCGTTTCGAGGTTTTTTGGAGTCGTTCGGCAGTGGGCGGTCCGCTTAGGTTTTTCGTTCGTTCTCTATCTGCGTTGCGCGGTTCGTCGGTTTGTTTGCCCTCTCTCGAGCGAGACGACGTATCGCGAGAGTCGGTCGAGCCCTGTTGCGAGGCTTTCTCGTAAATCCGTTTCGCGTTTTCTCGTCGAGGTCTAATCGGAAGGCGAAGCGGTTCCTGATTCTACTGCGTTTTCGAGGCGTTCGTTCGGAGGGTGTATCGGAAGGAAGTTGACGAAGATTGCTGTCCTTTGAAAGACGCGAGATGAGAAAGTATTTCCTTTTTTCTCGGCGTTCCTCTTCTTCGTCTTCATCACTAGCAAAATAGTAGAGGCGCGTGCGTGTGCCGAATGGCAAAGATTTTTGCTGTGGATAGGGAGAATGATCGAAGATTTTTTAGTCTTGGAATAAATTCTAATGAGCGTGGGAGATAATGTGGATTGCACGTGGGAAGAGTCGAACCAAAAATATTGGAGAAAAATATTGTAGTTATGTTGTTGAATCAAAATCATGCTATTCGTTTGGAAATTACAAGTTTTTTTTTGTCGATTTTATAGGTATGGACTATCATAATTTGTCTTATATGTTTGGGACTGGTCTTCGTGGCAGTTTTGTCGTACGAGTTTGAGGTTTGAAAGGTTTCATTGAACGTGCTTTATTCATATCATTAGATTATCGAACGAAGGAACAGGTGAGGGAAGAGAATACTTTTTTTATCCAACTGCTGTTATGGTATCCAACTGCTGTTATGGTCTTCAAGTGAGATTTTCATGCGAGGAAATTGAGTCCTATGAAGGGGAATGCAAGTCCCATGGTGAAAAGTGATAAGGGAATATCCCCATCTACTGTTTTAATATGAAAGAAAGATGGAGACTATTTTGGTGAAAATCTGATAAGGAAAGTGGAATATATATATTACTTTTCTCAAACTTCTCAATGTAATCTGGGAGGCCAAGTTTGTAAAAATTACTTATTTACAATCCATATTTGTTCTGTGAATCGATTCATATATATGGTTTTTTGACTTTTGACTGAATGGACTCGTGTGTTCTGATGCATTTTATTGAATTTTTTGTTCATGGATGTAATGACTGCAGCACCTAAAGAAAATCTAAATCACTATTGGTATACCCCGAGAGAAATGCTTCACTTAGTTGTTATTTGCATGAAATTCTAATACTTGCTGGGCATTCCTACTGAGTGCTTTTGGTCATACTCATTACATTATCCCTTCATGTAACATGTAAAAATTGCTGGATAAATTTAAACATTGGTCTTGCAACATGTGGAATTCAAGTTCCAGGTCATGGCCTTGTACTTGTTTGGCACAATGTCTTACATGGTAGGAACATACTGAAGAATTTATTGGGTTCACCTTTAAAAATCTACTTGCTTCGTGTGTATCCAAGGTAAAAGCCAGGAGTTTGTAACAATCTTAAGTCCCATATGGACTAAAAGAGCTCTCGTGAAGTGATATCTATGTAATTAATTACATCAAATATTACTATCCTTATTTGTTAAAGCGAACGGTCCGATAGAGCACAGAGTCCCATGTTCACTTATCACCTCATTTATCTCTGATTGTGATAAGTTTTCAAGCTTCAATGTCGGACCAAATATCAACATGGATCCATTGAGTATTAAATCATGCAATCATGTAATATTTTATAGCTGGAGTCCTATATTTTCCTATCTTCCTCTCCTTAATCTTGTTGGTGTAAAGGGACATGTGGAAATCGTTGATTCGCACGCTGTCTAGCTTAGCATTCATTTTTTCATGTTGCCACTGCTTGAATTAAATCAAGCGTGCTTATAATTTTGGATAGCAGAATGGGTGGAAAGGCCAAGAAAAATAATCACTTCTTGGAGGAAGCGTGCCGCCAAAATGGGATATCCAATCGCGGCACATCTGCAAGGAATCTGTGTAGAAAGGATCTCGGCGGAGTAATTTTGGGCTGCACTCACCATACCATTAAGGAGTGTTATGCAAAGAAGCTATTTGGTCAGTTGGATGTTTCTTAATGCGTGCCATGCAAAACTTGTTTTGGATTTCGTTGTGCACAATGGGCTACCTTTGAGTTTGAGGAACTCTTAAAATGCTTGAACAGGTCTGCCTCGTCTACATTATGCATATATTAAGAAGATTGAACCTGGCTTGGCGCTTTTCTTATTCAACTACAGCGATAGGAAATTACATGGCGTGTTTGAAGCCACTAGCAGAGGCCAAATGAATATAGACATACGTGCATGGACAAAGGAACCCTCTGAAGAAACCTCCTATCCTGCGCAGGTATGTGCCATGATTTGTTGACTGTTCATTTTGTACATGCTCTCATATTGTGGCTTGTGATGATTACTTGGTTAATGCTCATGTTAAAGGTTAAGGTGAAAAGGCGTATTGACTGCCAGCCTTTGGTGGAAGAGCAGTTCCAACCAGTAATAATTTCCAACTACTATAGTACAACGCACTTCTGGTTTGAACTTGATCAAGAACAGACAACAAAATTGATATGCCTGTTTACGTCTAATCGAATTGATGCAACTATTCCAAGGGAAAAATATCCAGACAGACAGATCACTGTGGAGAAAGATTTGCTTGCTTTTAAGAGTAGGATAGGAGGTGAAAGAGCCAAGACACCTGCCAGTGGATGGGATCTTGCTCAGCCAAATCAGGTTATTGGAGACTGGAGGTCTAATGAGAGTCATAGGCCTGAGAAAGAGAGACTACTATTGGGATCTGATACCAATGAGTTTGCAGCGCCAGAGCACGATGAAGCTGATCAGAGTCGAAGTTATGCCAATGCAAATAATATTCCTCGAAAGTTGTGGAGCTCTCTATTCAGGTCTGATTCAATTTCTAATGTTGGGGAGCAACCTCAAAGTTCCAAGTCTCTAGCTACAGGAGCGAAAGGATTTGATGACCTAACGGGGGAAGAAACTGATGACATAGTGGGATTTGCAGCGGAAGTTGGAGTTATTGCTTCAGGTCGATGCAATCCTGAGGGCTCTGTGCCTGCTGCAGCTTGTATAAATGCATCTACACGTCCTTCTCCACCTGAGAGTAGGAAGGAGTTTGAAGAGCATGCAAGCTCGGAACCAAGTTATGAAGCTGCTAAGGAGGCTTGGATACACCTCAAAGGTGCTTCATCAACTTCTCGTGCAATCAGTGAACATGATGAATTTAAGGTTGTAGATCCGAAAACCAGGTTTTCTCCAATTGATTATAGGAGCATTTTAGGGGATGCTTCAGTTGTTGCCCCTAACTTTAATAGAGAGAGCCATATGTCCCAACCCCATATAGATAAGGAGAGGGATGAAGAGGCTTTATGCATAGAAAATAAATCTATGGCTTTGTCCTGTGTGAGCATTTCTTCTAGCACTTCTTCTCAGCTGAGTTCACCTACCCTGGCAGTGACAGAGACTCAAGGTCTGATTCCTTATGAGTTCACTTCCAGTTGTGATTCTTCATCCATGATGATCACAACAGAAATGGCACCTGACAACCTGGAGGAAGGCGCTAAAGTGCCGTCACTTGACGTAGGTGTTCCAGAAATTGTTGCTGAGGTAATTAGAGCCACCTGTTCTTCTATTTTACTGTATCCACTTTTGGCTATTATTTCAGTACCTTGTCAGTTGTAACATAGTCAAATGTGCTTTGCAGTTGCGATGTGAAGTGCGAGGGCTCGTGTTATCTCAGTTGGAACAAGCCCAAAGATTTAGTTTTATTGAGAAGGAGCTGGTATGTTTATGTTGAAATATCCCTCATCGTTTGACAATTTTTGCCCATTCCGTGTGTATGTCCATCCCCGTTAGTCAAATCTCATTTGTCATTTCTAGTCCAGCTTAAAATTAAACTTGGGCCTCTTTAACTGCCTTACAAATTACTTATCTTAGGAAGCTTGTATCTGCATGTGCAGATTCTGGACTCTGACTCAGTGCTAACGCACTAACTTGTTCCCTTTAATATTGCACAGACATGATAATCTGTTAACATCAACAGTCATTCTTGCTTAGCTGAGAAGATGCATATGATAAGTCTATGTTTTCATAGACATGATAATCCAACTCTTATGATGCTATGAATCAACAATATCAGTTATTGCTGTTCTATTATCATTATAGATTTTAATTTTGTGGCTTTTGTCCTACTTAACATTGTATATTTGTTGGGTGTAGTAATGTCAGTTCTGGAAGAGAAAATTATAAAGTACAAGAATCATTCTTATGGGACGTCTACTTTCTAGAATTGTATTTATGTCACTTCCTGTCAAGCAAAAGTTCTTTATATGCTGATATGGTCCTAGTTGATGCTGTTAATGGTTCTATGAATGAACTTATTGACACTGTGGATGAACTCTTACTCGATTGCAGAGACAGAAAATTGGCTGTCTAGAAGATAGATGCAAAGCATTAGAGCTCAGGGAATCTTCAGCTGTTGGGCCTGTCGTTGAAACTCGGTATGAGACTGGTTGCAAACCTCCTCCATTTAATGAGTCAATATTCATAGTGGGAGGATATGATGGTTCTTCCCATTTATCAGCCTCATATCTTTATTCTCCTCATGAAGATATCATGACTTCACTGTCTCCTATGAGATTTGTGCGCTCCCAAGCTTCAGTGGCAAAATTAAGAGGTGAACTATATGTTTTTGATGGTTGTTATGATGATGTATGGCATGACACAGGTACTAATTGCTCTCATGATATTGTGCTTGCTGGAGTAGTGTTTGGGTGGATAGACTGCATCAATTTTTTAGATTCAAAGCATGAAGTTTCTTCTAGTTGTATCTCACTTGGCATAACAAAGGTTTTCTTCTGCGTACTATAGTGGAGTGATACAGCCAGGAGTGCAATAAATGGACTGATCGACCTTCAATGAATCGGTGAAGAGGATGCCTAGTGGGGGCATCTCTAAAGGATATGATATTTGCAATTGGTGGTGCAGCTGACTGCGAGCCCTTTTCAGATGTCGAGATGTATGATCTAGACACTGGAAGATGGATCCCTACTTGTTCAATGCTACGCAACGTACCCTTTGTTATAGTAGGAGGCAGATTTTAATGATCTTGAGACATGATTCTGAAACAAGGAAAATCACACGGGTTAGAATTTTAGTAGGAAAGAATAAATCGATAAATCGTGAATACTGAGCATAGTTTGAAGGCTTAGTTGTATGGCATTCTTACACTGACTGAAGACAGTTATCTTAGTGCTTCAAAGATGCCGCAGTCTTTACTTAGCTTATTTTATTTTATTTTTGGGTCATAGACTTTACATATCCTATCGACATGCTTCTTATCATCAATTTTTTGCATATGCATGAATAATAGCATGACGTTTGAATCTGTTTTTGTGGGGAAAAGTGAGATTTATTATTATTTTTATTAAATTTTTTTCTGTTGCTGTAAATATTACAAAAGAGTGAAAAACCGAAAAGGTTTAATCAAAGATTAGTTAGCAGTGGGTAAAGAAAGCAAAATTCCAGCTGTTGGGTTTTCTTAACCTTAAAATACTCCATTCGATGAAACATAGCATCTTCTATATCTTGTATCTTCAGTACCTATTACATTTGAACTCGCCCACTTCTTACCTTTTTACTTTGCTTCTCTTGATTGCTTTTGTCAGCGACTTGCTGCAGCTGCAAAGGGGAATTCTTAGATGTCAGTGGGCTATGTATCCAGCATCGAAGTAGTTCCAGAAGAATACTTGCATAGAAGAAGAACGCTATGCGATCTATGCTGATACTCTACATAAATAGCTATATCTTTGCAAAGTTATATGGACGTATAATGTAACGTACTTGTGAAGAAACATAAAGACATTCAGCGGACTATGAAAGAGGGATCTAATATTTCGTTGCATTCCCAGTTCAGCCTATTGCTTTGGTTTGCTTGGTTTCGGCGTAGCATTTGACGTTGATGATCGAAACAGTGATGAGGTGATATGCTGTGGGAGAGCATGCGAGCAAGAAAGCTAGGAAGGGTTTTTGTGGAGAGGATCACTTAACTGTCGTGATGACGAGAATGATAACTGGCTAATCGACTGCAGTTTTTCTCCATATTTTTGACTCTGTTACATTCTTTTCCAAGCCGAAGACTCTCAAAAACCATTTCCTAACTTAGATTCTGGTGTCGGAGCCAATATATAAAAAGAATGCCCTTGGCGGTATGAAAAAAGGCCTATAGTCCACCTACCTTGGGTAAGCCTGACCCTACATAACTTTATGAGGGGTGACCTTGAAGTTTGCTCTAACTGGGAAACAGGAATTCTTTTAAAAATTTTAATATGCGCGGAAGCATGATTTTTGGTATTAGTTATAGTTTTTGGTTAGTGATATGTGCAAGTGTATGGTGTAATTTATAGAGGATGGACAAGGGATACGATAGGATAACTAAAGGACAAAGAACATGGATATTGGGGAAAATAGTTTCTTTAGTTGAAGGAAATAGTTTGATGGAGATTGGTGGAGGTCTAAGATCTCCCACGGTTGAGGGTTTTCCCACCACACACAAGGTGGAGGGTTTTCCGCTCACACACTTATATTTTGTTGTTCTACCATGCTCTCCCCTCTTTCCTATTTATAGGGTACTCTACCAACATTCTAGATTTGTGTAAAATGTTGTCCGCTTAGGCTTAATCTAGAGAGTTCTAGATTGTAGTGTATTCTCTCTTCTTCTAGGGAGATCTACACATGTGCTTCTACATTTTTCTTTTTCTTCCAGAAACTTCATCTAGAGAATTCTAGAAGTTTAGCAACTCTAGGAAATTCTAGAAAATGGATCACAATTTCCAACAAATTTAAATCAAAATCCGTTACATTCAGATCAAGCGTTCGACCGCCTGATCAAACCGAATCAATTACCCTTTTATTGATGAATTTAGTTTGGAAAAGAGCTGGCATTGGGGTTCTAGTTTTGGAGGGAGAATGGATGTCTAATTTTAGGAAGAAAAATGGCAAGAATGGACGATAGGTACTGGCAACCCTCTTTAGAATTATTATATGGTTTCACACCTGCTAAAAATATCTTATCTGAGTTCTAACCACTATCCTCTATCCTCTAGGTCCGGACTTTTTGACATTCGATAGATGGGGAAGTTACTAAGTATTTCCCAGCAGAGCGATATTAATTGTCAAGTAGATTTTCATGTTCTGTTCTTTGCTTCACCATTGGGATCTCGAATCTTCGCTGTCGAATGTAAAGGGTGACCAGCCTTTCTAAATGTACATAAGTTGGCCAACAAATATTAGTGTTTCGCCGGTTTTGTTCCCACAACGAAATATCTTTCATTAAAAGTTGTTTTTTGATTTATAATTAGGAAGGACAAGGGTTCTATGTTAATTCCGAAAAGGGGATATCAAATGCAAAGTGAATATCAAATTTCCAACTTTGACAACACCGTATAACACTAGACCAAACTGAAATCCAATCTGATAATGGACTTACTGACTCTGCGGTTAAGTTCAAACTTTTGGCTGATTTCAAGAAATGGGTTTGTCGATTCTTGCAGGGATTGAGGCCGCTTCGCTGCTTTTCTGGGGTAGTCTATGGGGAAATTTCGCATTTTGACAGAGTCTCTCGGTGTGTGGTACCTTTGCCGTTGCCACTGTCTTGATTCAATGCGATGGTGTTGTCTTTCGCAATCATTCGGAGGTGTATTGCTTGAAAGTCTCTTTCGTGGGGACTGTTCACACCTCATTTCACTGTTGCATTCAGTTCGAGTCAGTTTAGACTTTAGGATCCCTTTTGAGTATCTTGATTTCCCCTTGGAAAAGAGAACAAGATGTCGTCTTCGAATCCAAATGAGCCGTTGATCCAAGAGTCCTCTTCTAGGACGCTCCCTCACTTCAAGCAATCGGTGAAACTGAAGTATGTGAAGATGGATATCATTATCTAATAACCCATGGAATGTACCTCTTCTTGACCACTCCCGTTGTTATCATCGCTGCACGACTCTCCACATTCTCAATCCAGGACCTCTGTGATCTTGGGGATCCTCTGCGGTTCAGTCTCATCTCGGTGATCCTATGTTCGACCCTTCTCAAGTGTTCCCGTCTACCCTTTACTTCCCCTTTACTTCCTCACACAGCCTTGACCTGTTTATCTAGTCAATTTCTTTTGTTATATGCTGGACAATGAAAGGAAATGCACTAGGCAGATTTTCACGGAGAGGTCACAATCGGTGGGTACATTCACAGAAGAGAATCGTGAGTTTCAAAGGAAGATTTTTGAGAGGGCGGGACTAGGGGAGTCAACTTATCTACCAGAGGCCGTTCTTACAGTACCTCCGAATCCCTGTATAGCAGAAGCAAGAAAGGAGGCCGAGATGGTAATGTTTGGCGCTCTTGATAAACTGCTTGAGAAGACATCTTCGAAACCAAAAGACATTGGGATCCTCATTGTCAATTGTAGCTCGTTCAACCCAACCCCATCTCTTTCTGCAATGGTCATCAATCATTAAAAGTTGAAAGGGAATATCATCAGCTATAAGCTCGGTGGAATACGGCGCTGGTTTGATTTCGATTGACCTGGCCAAGGACCTCCAAGTGCATCCAAATTCTTATGCCTTGGTCATTAGCATGGAGAACATAACTCTAAACTGGTACTTTGGAAATGAGAGATCAATGCTCATATCGAATTGTTTATTCAGGATGGGAGGAGCTACAATTTTGCTATCCAACAAAACATCCGACTGCTGGCGCTCCAGGTACAAATTGGTGCACACGTTTCAGACCCACAAAGGCATAGATGATAAGTGCTTCTCGTGTAACTCAAAAGAAGGATCCTACGGAAAGGATCGGAGTATAGATTTGACCAGCGGTGCTCAATGAACTAGAGAAGAATCTGCAGCTTTCAGATTGGCACGTGGAACCTTCGAGAATGACCCTTAACCGGTTCAGCAACACATCGAGTAGCTCTCTTTGGTATGAACTCCCTCACAGGGAAGCCAAAGGAAGGATCAAGAAAGGGGAAAGGACATGGCAGATAGCTTTTAATTTGGGATTCAAGTGCAACAGTGTTGTTTGGAAGTCTTCGCACCGTGAATCCCACAAAGAGAAGAATCCATGGATGGACGAGATCCATAAGTTTTCATTGGAAGTCCCGAATTTCTCGGCCATCTAGAGTTCAAAGGTAACTTGATTTGTTTCTAGCCTAGTGGAAGTTTGCTAATTTCAATAGTTAACTGGGAAAGCTTTTGAGATGCAATTCCTTTAGCTTGATATTAGAGAGAGGGAAGTACATTATTGAACCCTCTATATATTGATGGGAAAAGTGCCAAAAAAGTCATAAACTTTTTTACTTAGTGCCGATTCAGTCTTTTCCGGTCAATTTTGGCCGGATTTTGCTAACTGAACGCCGACTGGCTGACGTGGCCTAATCGGTGCTAACGTGGACACTTTTTAATAATATTTTAATATTTTTAATTTTTTTTTTATTTTTTCCTTTTTCTCTTTTCATATTTCATTTTTCATATTTCATTTTTCCCTTCTCTCCTCCTCCCTTCGGCCTCTGGCTAGACCATGGCGATCGGCTAGGTGACGGCCGGCGAGGCTCGCCGGCCACCTCGCCAGTGGCCACGAGGGCAGCCTCGTCTGCGCCGGCCAGACCGCAATTCAGCGAGGTCGAGCCTTGCCGGCCATGGGCAAGGCTCGACCCTCGCCAGATTCGGCGCGAGGCGGCCTCTCGCCAGGCTGGTGAGGGTCAAGCTTCGCCCATGGCCGGTGAGGGCGAGCCTCGCTGGCCACGGGCAGGCACATCTCCCCTCGGCGTTGGAGCCGTGCGCAGAGGATCCCGTCTCCCTTACATCGCATCTCCCCTCGGCGTTGGAGCCAGCCCGGTAGGAGGCCACCTCGCGTTGGATTTGGTGAGGTCAAGCCTCACCGGCCATGGGCTAGGCTTGATCCTCACCAGATTCGGCGAGGGCGAGCCTCACTGGCCACGAGCGGGCACATCTCCCCTCCGCGTTGGAGCCGTGCGCAGAGGATCCCGTCTCCCTTACATTGCATCTCCCCTCGGCGTTGGAGCCAGCCCGGTAGGAGGTTGCCTCACGCTGGATTTGGCGAGGTCAAGCCTCGCCCGAGGGTGAGCCTTGCCAGCCCTGCGGGAGGCCGCCTTGCATTGGATTTGGCGAGGGTCGAGCCTCGCCCATGGCCGGCGAGGCTTGACCTCGCTGAATCGGGACTTGGGCGGCACCTGCGAGGCTCAACCCTCGCCAGATCCGGTGAGAGCGAGCCTCGCCGACCATCACCTAGCCTATCGCCGGGAGGAGAAGAGAAGAAAAAAATGAAAAATGAAAAATGAAAAAAAAATAAAGAATAAAGAATAAAAAAAATTTAAAAAATTTAAATATTATTAAAAATTGTCCACATCAGCACCGATTAGGTCACGTCAGTCGGTCGACGTCCAGTCAGCAAAATTCGGCCAAAATTGGCCGAAAAGAATTGAATCGACACTAAATAAAAAGATTTAGGACTAAATTGGTACCAAAAAAAGGTTTATGACTTTTTTGGCATTTTTCCCCTATATTGGTTGTTACAGCTAGAGCTGAACTCTGGGGAAATGTATGGTGGCTTAGGAGTTTGATTCCAATATCCATAGTTCATTCCCTTTTAGCATCTCTTACCAATCAGTATTTTGAGCCCTCTTTGGAGTCCTAAACGTTTGACTGATCTTTAAGGCATGAAATGTTTCTTCTTCTATCTATATGATTGTCTTAAACTAATTAGCATTAACATGCGACACGTAACACGACATGTCGACAGTCATTTCTCAAAAAATATAAAATTTCAACACATTGAGACACCTTATATATTAAATGTGTGTGTATATATATATGATGAATTATCATTTTAATGATTATTTCAATCAAATTGATTTGATTCAAATTTACAAATAAATAAATATAAAAAAAAGCATAGAATAAACTTACATTAAAAGTATTAATCCACCGTTTGTTGATATTATTCATTGTTTCAATTTGATAAATTCAACTACATTCTATTCCAATCATCCATAGAACATGAAGGGGGAAAAAAGAAAAAGCAATCTACCTTCCACTAATAAATTTACATTTTGACTCCTCATTTATTGAAAGTTTTTAAAATTGCCCAATGCGTGTTGAAATCATGTGTTGGAAATTCCAAACTTATGTGTTAGGAGAGTTGACCGCGTGTCGAAATGTGTTAGATTTTCGGACACCTGTTGGCTATGTGTCGAAATGTGTCGGAGTGTCAGACATGACACGAAAGCTCTTGGAAAATGTCGTTGCTTCCTAAATTTGAAACTAGTTGGTTGCCAGTACGTGTCTTAAACCATCCGTATGCATTTCTACTTATATATTGAAAACGACCCGATTCAACTCATCACTACCTAAATCAACCACTTCTCAGGGGAGATTTTGCGGAACGAGAGGTAAAATATTCACTAACCTTAGCCACCTTCAAATGAAACATCGATTAATGGTCCGACTTTTCTGGGCATTTTACGAGCTTCTGTTACGTAGTGCGATCTCTGCGTTTGTCCGCGTTTGACGTGATCGTAGATGCTCACAGGAAATTCTCCTTCTCACATAGATCTCATCTGTTTGGGATACACAGGAATGTGAAAGGTGGGAACAAATATTCAGGAAACCTTTCTAGACGAAGAATTCGATCCCTAGGCTATTTTTGACCAGCGGAGAGGTGTTAATTGTCAGGCGGATTCTCATTTTACTGTTCTTTTCCATGGAGATGGAGAATCTAACTTAGGATTTGATATTGAGCGTTGACTCGTTAAATGCCGGCTTCACCGTCCAGGATCCCGAATCTTCACCGTTGAATGTATAACCCCGGTCCTTTACGATAGGGTTTTATGAGTGCGAACGTGCCTATTATGTGCCGAATCGAAGTAAAGGGTGACGAGCCTTTCTGAATGTTCTGGCCAACAATGGTCAATAGGATTCCAAAAAGACGTTATTCCTTATCTGAATATTTTCTTTTTGTGCATAAACGGGATTCGGGCCTACTTCGCCCTCCACTAGAATATTCGCTTGATGTTGCCAACGAAGTACCCATTGCCCACACCAGCCTCGCAAGGTGCAAGTAGAGAAGTCTGAGACCAGCGATACACCTTAACCCAGGGTTTTTGATCGGTCGACTATGGGATTGGACATAGGGCTTTCATTTGTACGCAGTGGTCAAGCTCAGACACAAGCTGATCGACCACCAGAGCAACATTTTCATGGAGACATCATGATTGTTAAAGGATATCGGAATTCTTTAACCTTGGAATACTTGATTTATCCATAAAATTCAATTTTAGGATGTGTTTATTTCAGGGAACACTTTCACGATAAAGGAAAATGTTTTTGGAGAAATCATTTTCTAGGAATATATTTTCCTCTTTTTAAGTTGGGGAATTCATTTTCCTAACTTTAAGCATTTTCTTTTAGTATAAATGGTTGTCCATTGGCATATTATTTTCAACAAACCAAATGTGTTAAAGTCCAAAAATAAACATGCAAAAATTCTACTCAAACAAACATGCCCTAACAGATACGTTCCCTCCTTTTTTTCTGGGAAAAGTATCAAAAAATATTAAACTTGTTATATTGATAATGATTCAATCTTAAATAGACAACCACTGGGATTCGCCCCAGTGACCACCCTTCCAACATGGAAGGGGGAGGTGAGGGGTTCAAATCCCGACCTTCTCAGGGGGGGATGGGGTGGGGACGCGCAAGTTTCAGGAGTGGGTTTTGACTCCCACGCCCGCAAGAGGCGGGGCAAAAGTCTCGAGAGTGAGTGTAGATTAGGAATAGAGTAGGACCGACCAAAAAAAAAAAATCTTAAATAGACCAATTTAGTCATGAACTTTTTATAGTGGTACTTAAGTAGTTTGTCCGGCCAATTTAATTCTAAATTAGCTTACATGGACATTATATGTGGTATGAGCAGTACTGACATTGAAATTTTTAATAATATTTTAATAATTACATAATTTTTTAAAATAATTTTTTGATTTCTTTTTGCTTTTTTCTCCTTTCCCTTTTTCATTTTGGCAATAGCTAGTCACTGACCACCAGCCATAGGCCATGGTTGGCAAGGGCAACTCTCACCCAAGCAAGGGCAACCCTTGTTGATCATAGGCAAGGTTGGCCTTGCTGGGTCGCGCTTGAGCAAGGTTAAGCAGCAACAAGCCCCCCTTTGCCAGATCTTGTGAGGCCGATCCTTGCCCAAGCCAAGGCAACCTCACCAAATCTGGTGAGGGGGGCCATGCTGATGCTTACTTTTGCCAAGGCATGGCTTAGCAAGGTTGACACTCGCTTGTGGCCAATGAGGGTTGGCCTCACTTAGACCTTGTCGGGTTGCGCCTAAGCAAGGGCAAGTGTTGGTGAGGCCAACCCTACCTAGACTAGGGCAACCTCGCCAAATCTGGTGAGGGGGGCTATACCTACACTTATTTTTGCCTAGGTGTGACCTAGCAAGGCTAATCCTCACTTGTGGTCAACAAGGGCAACCCTTGCTTGGGTGAAGGGTGAAGTCGGCCCTTGCCAGCCATGGCCTATGGCCAATGGCTAGCGACTGACTACAAGCAAAAAGAAAATGGAAAGGAAAAAATTATTAAAAAATTATTAAAAATATACGTCAACACTGATTGTACTATGTAAAACCGTTGGTATCCACTTTAGCAAATCATATAGCTAGTAACTATGGGCGCGAATGATAACCATTTTGTTCTAGAAATTAATTTTTGGCTAGAAATTAATTTTTTTATTTTTATTCCGCAGACAGATTTCTGAGCAAAAATACATGTTTGATAATGATATAAAATTTCTACTCTTAAAATAGAAATTTATTTAATAATGACCCGAGCATTGACGTTTATGAGCTGGAGCATTGGGTATGGACACTGGAGGTTTGAGCTTAACTTGGATGGACTCGGGAGTGGGTGCCAGCGGCCTAGGTTTGAGCACCAAGGTCCCAAGCCTGACCTTGATGGACTTGGGCCTAGCCACCAAGAGACTTGGACCTAAACACGGGGACTCAAGAATCAACATTGAGATTTCCATGCCTAAGCGTAAAGTTTTGAGTTCAAGCGTCAATGCCTAGTTTTGGTAAGAAAGTAATTTCAATTTAGTCATTTTCCTAAGTGAACCAAATGCCAGAAAATATTTTTCGCAAACAAACGAACTGTTAAAATGCGTTTGTTTCAATCAAAATTTCATGATACATGAAAATATTCTCCATGGAAATTATCTTCAAGTGAAATTTTTAGCTTTTAATTGTTTGGTGATTAATGAAAAGTAAATTCCTTTTTGCCAAAATTAGAAGTTGTTTTCCCCATTTAAGACTGTTGTTTTCGTTTCATGGAAAACATTTTCAATAAATCAATTAGTTTTCTGTCATCAAAAGATTGGAAAGTCGAAAACAATTTTTTAGAGATGGTTTTCCTTCAAACAAATAGACCCTTGCTATTGATATGTGGAATGAACTCAATTATAGTAACATCATGTACATGCCTTCAGTGCTTGCGATTCGAGTTGTGGTTGGCGGAGTATATTAGAGTGAGTGGTAAGGGAACAAATATATATGATTTCAGCTTGTATCATAATTAATTACAATGTATCTTATCTTGCTATCGAAGTATACATTATGTTACCGACCAAAAAAAAAAAAAAGTGTATACATTATGTCTTTGTTTGCGTGCGTATAAACCATCCATAGTAGTAAATCTTCAACCAGAATGTATCGATCTGGTCTCGAAAGCCCTACCTTGCTTTGCTTCCATAGTATCATCTTGATCACTTCAAACCCTGAGTGTAAATCACACAACAGTTACCAAAATTTCTCAAAATTGAGATAAATCTACGGACAAATTGCAAGCAAAATAATGACCAATAGTCCGATCAAAGAACCAGCTACTTACTGTACGAATTCAACGTTGACGGATGACGCAGATGGATTTGCAATGGCCTCAAATGCAGTCTTTGACAGGACAATGGTGGCGCGGTCCGACGAGGACCGGGAGACTGCGCTGAGCGCCCGGTCCACAATCCTGACTTGGACCAACTGGGCCGGGTTGCAGGTCTTTGGCCGGTCGGCACTTATGCACCTGACCCAATATTGCCTCCCGCAAGCAGCACCGTTGTCCTAAATCCCTTCCCCAGCAGCTGCAAACAGGAAGCTCGAGGGGAATTGCAACGGATCATATCCGAAGCAAGCGGTCGCTGTGATCATATTACCCGTAACATATCAATGTTTAGACAAAGATGATATCATGTTAACACAGCCTGATGATAGACTGCAAATTAAGAGCCCGTTCGATAGCTTCTATACTTACGTGTGTACGGAGGATCATAGTGACCGGCGGTGCCAACATCTGCATTAGATTGCCGTGACAATAGCATGGCTAGGACGAGAATTGATGAGAGACGGACGAGTTGTCGCAATTCTGACATTGTGGAGAGCCAACCTGCAGAGAGTTTGGAAACATTGAGCGTCTACTACATATGATGGAAAGATTACAAGCGACAGTTGATGGGTTATTGTTGCTTGAGATGGACGATACATACAAGGTGTATGAGGCACGTTGTTGGAAAGTTAAAAATGGAACTAAGCCTGCAAACAAGGAGAAGAATAAAACCAAGCTTCTATTTTAACCACATGCACATAATTATATGCATATGGCTTCAGATAACGATCAACCGAGATTAAATAAGAGATCGAAGAAGTCGATACAAAAGTATCAATTTCTCTTCTAATTTCCCAGACGCTTTTCCGGCACCCACTGCTCGATTCATTAGGTCGTAGATTCTCGTTTCTAGAAACCTTATTGCGTTCTAGAACTACCAGCCGAAACCCTCGACGTGACGCGATGCCAAACGCACTTGCGCAGAGCCAATCAAGTCAGCCTACCGGACAATAACATATGCAGCTGCATAGCAGTTTCGCTCTAGGCTTCCTTATTACTCAGAAGAATACTACTACTAGCACGTGAAAAGAATAATATGCGATATATGCAGATACTATCTCTATATGAAAATATGAGAAAATATTGGTACCGCGTGGATTCCACGCAATCAAAATCCTAGTCCGCTCACCGGACGAAACGTGTTGTCTGGGGCCCACCATGCCAGAACCTCTAAGGGTGCGCATGGTAAAATTTCTGAAATAGAAATTGATTTCGGCCGAAATCAATTTCTCAATTTCTATTCCCCCTGACGAGTTTCGAGCAAAGAAACCCGTTTGATAACGACTCAAAATTTCTATTTCGAGGAGAGAAAAGGAGTTGACGTGTTTGTCAAGAAGAGGGGGTGGATAGAAAAACAATTTCTATTTCTACTTCGAAATAGAGAAGCTAAAATTTTTAGCTTCGATTTCTCACCCAAAACAATTTCTGAAACAGATTTCTATTCCGGGGAACAGAGAAATCAATTTGCGTTACCAAACGGATTGCTTCCAAACCTGTTCCGGGGAACAGAGAAATTGAGAAATTGAGAAATAGAAATTTTACCATGCGCAGCCTAAAACTCTCTCGCCGCCTCGCCTCTCTCTTCCCTCTCTTCTTCTTTCCTTTGTTTTTTCTTCTTCCCTTTCACAGCCTTCTTCTTTCTCTCTCTCCTCCACCTGGCCCATTTTCCCCTCTCCGACCTTAACCTCAAGCCCGACCTCAGACCTGCCGCCGCCTCCGGCCCATCGCCTCCATCTTCGCCCGCTTCATCTCCGACCTCTAGCACAATCGCCTCCTATCCAACTCCTCCGGCGCCCTCTGTGTTTGTTCCCGCGTCAGCCAGGAGGTGGAGGCCTCATGCTGCGTCGACGAACCACATCACCACCTCCGCCTCGTTCGTTTCCTAAGCCAACCCGATTGACCTAGAATCAACTCAGATTCGAGGTCGAGCTAAGCTCTAGACCACAAATCTAGGGCTCGCTCGATCTTAGATCCAAGATCTAAGGCGCAAGTTCGCTGGCCGAACTCGAACTCGACGACGAAGGATTGAAACGGCAACGACGTGGTGGATTAAGACGTCAGTGAGGTGGTGGTGGGGGAAGGGGACGAACGCCTGCTGTTGTCCCCATAGAAGTGACAAAGGAAAAAAGGAGAGGGACGAGAGAGGCAAGGCGGTGAAAGAGAATTAGAGGGTTCCGGCGCGGTGAACACGCGCCGCCTGATAAGTGGACTAGGATTTTGATAGGGTGAAATCCAAGGGGTAACTCCATATGTTCGTATTTTCTCATTAATAACTAGATCTCTACGAAGTACGTGTACGTGTAACGTGAGCGTACTGGCGGACGAACGAAAAGACATTTCGCTGCCTGCAAAGGAGGGATTCGATCTTCTGTAAGATTCCCATCTTGGCCTATCCGTCTAGGTTGCTTGGGCTTGAGGTAGCGTTTGACGTTGGTGATCGAACATTGATGACGTCATACGCAATAGCCAGAGTAGGATAGCATGAAGAACGTAATAGTGGGAAGGGTTTCGTCCGGAGGATCGCTTGACGTGATGATGAAGAGAAGTGAGATTGACGCGTGATTTGCAGGATGACTGGCTAATCGACCGCAATTTCTTCTCCATGCTTTTGACCTCATCATGCCTGTTTACGTTCTCTTCCTAGCTGATAAGTCTAGGAAGCCATTTCCTAACTAAGATTCTGGTGTCAGCAAGCTTATGTACGGAAAATGCCCTCTTTAGTAAGCTTCCTATAGTCCACCTACCTCGGGTATGGCCTGGCCCCGTGTAACTTTACCAGGGTGGCCTCGAAGGTTGCTCCAAAGGAAAACTAGAATTTGAATCGAAATCTGTCACATTCAGATGAAGGATTCGACCACCTGATCTCAATTAGCCTTTATTTGTACGAATCTATTTTGCGAAAAAAGCTCACATTGTGGGTCTATCTTTGGAGCAAGAATGGATGTCTAATTTTGGAAAGAAAAAGGGTGGGAACAAGCATTCGATGCTAGCAACCCTCTTGAAAGTTATTATAGGGTTTCGCACCTATTAGAAATATCTGATCTAAGTTCTAACCACCACTCCTGAAGGTCTAAACTTGATGACTTGAAGGGATGTGAAAGTTATTAGGTGCTCCCTACCTTTGCATGTGGGTCACGCATGTTCTATAAGTTCATGTGAAAAAATAAAAAGCAAAATTGGAGATGGCAATAAGCCAATCACTTCATTATACTATTCACAAGGACCACTATTGCAAATGACTCATAACATGTAATTACTAAAGAAAGAAAAGATGGAAAAATGATCCTCAAGACATCGTTTAAGCCAGCCCCGGACAAATCCCTAGAGTTAGAGAGCAGAGAAATAAATAAAAAATAAAAAATTATGAAGCGGGATGAGAGGGTTTACCTGCTTGATTTGGGAGAGAGCTCTCAAAATCTTCAAGTTAAGGACAATGCTTTTTGCCTTTTTTTTACCAATATTAATATTTTCAAAATATTCAACAATATTAAGTCTCCATTTTGTTTTGCGAAAAATAAATTATTTGAAAAATGTTATTGCATGAAATAATTAGCCAATAAAAATATTTTCATTATCAATAACAATTTATATCTAAACATTTTTATGGATGAAAAAAATATTTTCCATTTGTTCACTTTTTATTTGAATAAAGCCACTCAAAAACTTTTGAAAAATATAAATTAATAATATATAGAACTGTATCTAACATTTTCTTTTGTAATTTTCGATATTTAAAATACTTTTTTTCCAGCCAATACCCCAAAAAGGACCTTATCTTTTACAGCTGAGATTTTAAAAGAAAAAACCCAAAGTCCCAATTATAAAGAGCTCAACCGATTGCTATTGAGGCAAACGTAACACAACCTTTGACATGTTTCAAAAATGACCCTCATCACAAGTTTCTTCCGCTCTCCCGGTTACACCGCCACGTCCCTCAAGAATTCGATTCTAAATCCTCGCAATCACGTTCGCGCCATGTTAGATATTCGAGGAATCGAGGAACAACAGCTCGATCGCCATAGGGCTAGAGAGGCCTTTTTTTCTCACCAAGTCTCATGTTCATGTCGAAGAATAAAAAGGTACAAAACAGTAATGATGACGACGATGATGATTTAACGCTAAGGAAAGAAGAGAGGGACCGAAATGTAATTCACCAACGTACCTGCTGAATTCACCAGAGAGACGGAACGAAATCTGCCCTAGTCGAAGCCCTTTTCTGCAAAGTTCTTTTGACAAATCGACGAGCTCTGATCCCGGACGAAGGGCGGCGCTAGCTTTTCTGGAAATTCCCGATGTTCACGAACTAAGAACAGACATTCTAGGGTCATATATACGTGCACGATCGCAGACGCAGCTTGCGCATGAGTAATTGCCCACCTCCGCACGTTAACGTGTTTTTGTAACGTTTGGCAAGCGTGAATTGTCTTTGGGTTCTCTATTAAGCAACATTCCCCCAAGCAAAAGAGATATTGATTGTCGGCAAGAGAATGAATTGCCACTCCTTATTAAGCGATCTTGTCTTTGACCTTCTAAGCAAACATAAAAATGCCACAATTTTCCCACGGTGCTCACTTGAGGGCAATAATTTTTTTTTTTTAATTCCTGATCACCCAATTATCATTTGACTTTTCAATCGATTACTTAGTTGACACAGCTTTTCTTTAAAACGTTAATCACAAATATTATGCCACGTCAAATTTTCATCACTTGATTGAATATTTTTAAAATGTTAATTCAATCGTGTGATTGAAAGTTATGACATTTAAATAAACGTTTTTTAGGAGTCATGGCACTCAAATGATCGAATAAAAAGTTATGACACTCAAATGAGTACCGTATAAAAGTTACGACACTTGTGATACTTTTCTCTCTTAAAATGGGGAATTTGGCATTGATTTGGAAAGTCGAATCGATCACATTGCTTGTTTGTTCCTCCAAGCGTTGATTACTTAACTAAGGAAAGATACTTCTTGTATGGTAGCATATGAGATACCAAAAGGGAAATTTCGAGTTGGTTTTCAGGTAGATTAGAAAGATTCTATGTTCTTCATTTAATCAACACATGTTGAGTTTTTGACTCGAGGAGGTATGCCAACATGATGTCTATGAGTCCATTGGTAGTGTGATCATATAGATTCTAACTAATTTTCCGGTGCCAATATAAGATGCCAACGTTTTTTTGGTAATGGACGTGCATTGTTGACATGATGTTATGAGATCATTTAATCTAATCTAAATTGATCGAATCTAATAAAAATACGCATGAAAGAGGTTCTAGGTTCTGTGTTGGCTTAAGCAACATGCTCGATTTTCACCACGTGCGAATGCTCCCAGGCAATGAGCGAACATCCTCGTTTTCGACAAGCGGCAGTTAATTTCGTTTTACTATATAAGTTGCTCATCGTTGTGACAGTCAAGACCAAGCATCAAATGACAATGAGCAAACACCTATATAAACCTTAAGGTATTTGACTTCAAGTTTTTTTATACTGATTATTCTTAAGACTGCCTTGACCTTTTCATAAAGGCGTATATAAACATTCCGCGATAGTAAACCCTCAACCGGAAGGTATCAATCTGGTCTCCAAAACCCTACTTTGCTTTTCTTCCAAAGTATAATTTTGATCACTTCAAACACTGCACGTACACCACACAACGATCACCAGGAATTGTCAAAATTGAGATAATTCCACAGACACACAAATTGAAAGCAAAATAATGAACACTAATAGTCCAATCAGAGAAGCAGCTAGGCTACTTACGGTTCGAATTCAATGCTGATGGACTTCGCGGACAGATCTGAAATGGCCTTGTACGCGATATTGGACAGGACCATGGTTGCACCATCCGACGAGGAATGGGAGACTATGTCGAGCGCCCGGTCCACGATCATGATGTGGATCCATTGGACTGGTCTGCAGGCCTTCGGCCAGTCGCCACCTATGCACCTGACGCTATATTGCCTCCCGCAAGCAGCTCCATTGTCCCAAATCCGTTCGCCAGCGGACGCAAACAAGAGGCCAGAGGGAAATTGGGATGGATCGTATCCGCAGGTGGTCACTGCGATCGGATTACCCAAAACATGTCAGTGTTTAGACAAAGATCAAGTTGTAGTAATGGGGCCCGGTGATATACCGGAAATTAATGGCCAGTTCGACAACATATATGCTTACGGGTGTGCGGAGGATCATAGTAATGGGCGGTGCCGACATTTGCATCGCATCGGCAAAGCAATAGCGCGGCGAGGACGAGGATTGACGAGAGACAGTGAGGGACGAGTTGCTGCAATGGCGACATTGTCAAGAGCCAACCTGCAGAGATTCTGGAAAGGTGGAAAGTTTGCTAACGATGGGTTACCTGCTTGATTTGGAAGAAGCTCTCAAATTCTCAAACAGACATTCTAGGATCATATATACGTGCACGGTCGCGGACGCAGCTTGCGCTTCGGTAATTGCCGGCCTCCGCATGTTAACGTGCTTTTGTAACGTCTGGCAAGTGCGAATTGTCTCTGGGTTCTCTATTAAGCGACATTCCGCCTAATCAAAAGAGATATTGATAGTCGGCATGAGAATGAATTGCAACCCCTTATTAGGTGATCTTGTCTTTGACCTTCTAAGCAAACAAAAAAATGGGTAAAAAGTAAAAGTGCCATAATTTTTGTACGGCGCTTGTTTAAATGTAATAACTTGTTTTTATTCCCGATCACTCGAATATCTTATGACTTTTCAATCGATCACTTAAATAACATAGTTTTTCTTTAAAATGTTAATCACAACTATTATGCCACGTCAAATTTTTGTCACTTGATTGAATTTTTTTAAATGTTAACGCAATTGTGTGATTGAAAGTTATGACACTTAGATAAACGTCATTTAGGAGTCATGGCACTCAAATGATCGAATAAAAAGTTATGATACTCAAATGAACAACATACAAAAGTTATGACATTTGCGATGTTCTTTTCCCTTAAAAATGGAGGATTTGGTATTAATATGGAAAGTCGAATCAATCGCATTGCTTGTTTGTTCCTCCAAGCGTTGATTACCTAACTAAGGAAAGATAATTAAATTGTAGGATATGAGATACGGAAGGGGAAATTTCGAGTTGGTTTTCAGGTAGTTTAGAAAGATTCTATGTTCTTCATTTAATCAACACATGTCGAGTTTTTGACTCGAGAAGGTATGCCAACATGACATGTGATCATCCGGATTTGATTCTATCCATTCATTTCGCGGAAAATATCATGTTTCCGGAAAACATTTTCCTGGAAGTCATTTTCCAGAAAATGACTCTATATTCCGGTGTTCGGCCGAAATCTAAACTTTGAGTTGAAAATATTTTCCACCGTTCGTTAGCTAATTTAATTGTTTGGGAAAATTATCAAAAATTAAATTTTAATATTTTTATTTGACCAAAAAATTAGTTTTATTTTTTATATTTTTTTAAAAATAAAATTTTTATTATTTATTATTTTTCTTTTTTTCTTTTTCTTTTTTTCCTTTTTCCTCCTTCCTCCTCCTTCTTCCTCCTCCTTCCTCCGCCGCCGCATGCCCGACGATGGCCTGCCCGGCGAACCAAGACCCGGCCGCTAGATTGCGAGCTCGGCCGACCAAGACCGGTCGCCAAATCCAGATCTAGCGGCGGAGCTCGAGGCTCGACCGATCTTGCTCGGGCTCGCCAAATCCGGCGAGCGAGCAAGGCGAGCTCTACCCTAGCGAGCCGTTGGCGAGAGCTCCGCCTCACCGATCTAGCGAGGCTCGAGCTCGGCTTCGCCAAATCAAGCTAGGCGGAGCCTCGCCGGCCTGGAGCGAGGCTTGAGCTAGCTTGTGGCCGGTCACTGGCCGCCGCCAAAGAAGAAGATGAAAAAGAAAGAAAGAAAAGGAAAAAAAAATTAAAAACTCGATTTAAAAAAGAAAAAGAAAAAGAAAGCATAAAAAAAACGAAAATGTATTGATAAAAAGAAGCAAGATGGAAGAAGTTATGGAAAATGTTTTCCATTTCTCATAAGTGGAAAACATTTTCTTCACTTTTAAAGGTTTTTTTTCCAATGATGGAAAACATTTTCCCCGACTAGTTCATTTTCCGTGAAATAAACGCTAGAAAATCCGGAAAACGTTTTCTCGAAAGTCATTTTCCACGAAACGAACGAACCCTAAGGCCAAATTTAATCCATTTAGGGGATTAATCAAGATAAAATTAGACATGTGACCATTCGGACGGTAGTGATGCATCGAAATTGGAAATTTAGATTGAATTTGTGATTCGGGGCTAATTAGGGGCAATTTCGTAATTTTACAAAATCCGAGGAATTTTATAAAATATGGAAATTTGAAGGGCATGGGAGAGAAATACACACAACGGGACACCTAGGTGCGGTCGCCGACCACCAAGAGCCAGCCAATAGAGGGCCGAACCGGCCTCCTCCTTTGATGGCCGATCGGAATGGTCGAATTAGCCCAAGCAAGATTTCGAGGTAGGCATCGTAATTGTAAGAAGGATGTTGGGATTCTTTAAATAAAACAAATACTATTCTTGCATCCCAAAGCAGTCATCTTGGCAAGGAAAATAAGATTTCACATATTTACATAACTACCAATGGCATTGTTGTGCAGCAACAATTAGGATTAATATCACAATAAACTTTAAATTAGTATATTTATGATAAATTTACTCAAATTAATTTTTTGATCGCAAAAAATCCCAAACGGGTACTTCCATACCCTCCGTTGATTTTTGTTAAATTTTACCATTAAATTATTAAGTTGGATGACGCATAATAGTTGACAGGTGTACCTATTGGTGATTTTTTGTGATATTAATCCAATTTAACAAAACTAACATATTATGATGCATGTGTAAGTGAGTTGTACTAAAAATTGGTGTGTTGTTGAGCAGTTAATATTTCAAAATTGGTACATAACTCATTGGTTTAAACTTTTGAGTGAAGATAGATCAAACTAGATATATTGATGAGTTTAAACTCAGAATCCCTCTTAACGATCTCTCCAGATGAAGGTATCGGACTTTTGTTATGCTCTCCCAATAAATGGTATCAAAGCTAATGGTTGTAGCTTATGGGCAAGTGTGCATTGTAATGTAGCAGCGGGCCCATAAGTTGATATAAAAGGATAACTAAATTAAGAAAGAGCAGACCTAATATTGAATTCACACGTGAAGGGGAAACTGTTAAGATACATGTGTGAGTGAATTGTGTTAGAGAATATCACATCGGATAATTGGTGTATTGTTGGACAGTTAATATATCATAGTTAATGCATAACTTATTAGCTTAAGTTTTTAGTGAAAGTAAGCTAAAGTAGATATGTTGATGAGTTCGGATTTGGATTCCCTTTTGGCAATTTCCCTAGGTAAAGGTATTGGGTTTTTGTAATGTGCTCCCAACATAATGGAGGCAATTTGTCACAAATATCCCAATTTGAAGTTTTTGATAGTCAAAAAATTTATTTAGAATAAATTTGTCACATATGTATTAATTTGAGATTTTTCATGGAATTAATCCTAATAATTAAAGTGCGAATTTTTCCTTGGCCAAAAACCGTATTACCATTAAGAGGGAAAAGTATACAAAATTTTTTGAACTTATAGTTGTTAACACATCTTAAGTGGAGGGCCATGGTGGTGGAGTCTTATGCTAGCTTCCCCCCTAGGTATTGACGTTTGGTCCCAGGTGCGCTGCGCATTTTATGGGCCGTGGGTTGCCCGGCCTAAGCCCGGCGGATCCTATGCATTAAAAAAAATGTTAACCATCTTATATGACACAACCAATGCTAATGCAAACAAATTCTATAATTTTATAATATCTATCGGAATTTTTTGTTCTTTTTTCTTTTCTTTTATTTTCTTTCTTTTTATCTTTTACAACTTTGAGCTGGTGAGATTGCCGGCCAACCATCACCAGCCACATATGAGGGCTCAACTCCCTCACTTGTTGGCCGAAAAAGGCCATAATACCCTCGCTTGGTCTAGGCAAGGGCGTCATGGCCCTCGTCGGCCATGAGTTGCAATGCCTTCACTAGCTACAAGAGGGGGGTTTACGACCCTCGCCTACAACCTACTAGGGTATCATGGCCCTTGCCCAGACTAGGTGACAATCGTGGTCCTTTCCTAGATCCAGGAAGGGCATAGAGGACCTCACCCTGACCTTGCTTGGAGTTGATTGGGGTAGGCCAATGACCTCACCGACCCACAGTTGAAGGGGAAAAAAAATAAAAAGAGAGAAAAGAACAAAAAAGATAATAAATAATTATCCATATCAACACTAGCTATACCACATAGGATGGCCAAGGTCTTATGTGACCTTCATCTATGTTAGCGATTTTTTGGCCAATTGGCCGGATAAACTATATTGACAAATCATTAAAAGGTTCAAGACTCAATTTACACAATTAAAAAGTTTAAAATCAAATTAGCACAAATACAATATATTTAAATCTTTTTTTTTTACTTTTCTTGCCAATAAGTCTCTAGTTTCTATTTGGACACTTAATTTATAAATAAAACCAAAATTAGGGGCATTGATTTTAATATTGATATAATAAATCATATAGCTAGCAACTATGTTTCTAGCAATATCAATGCAGTCTAATTTTGATGTGACGGACAGAATCTATGTACATTTCCTCCATTTGTGGCGACTCATGTTATAGTTGAACGAGTCTATTAGAGTGAGTAGTAAACAGAATAAATATATGAAATTTCAATTTGTATCGTAATTAGTTAGTGCGTATCATCTCGTCATTGAAGTATACAATTTACATGTGTTTGTGAGCTATACCATTGATGTAACCTATAAATCATCCATGGTAATACATCCCTAAACAAGAAAGTATCCATTTGCTCCCCAAAACCCCAACTTTGCTTCCAAAGTATCCCCTGGATCGCTTCAGACCCTGCATGTAAATCGCACGCAATTACCAAAATTTCTCAAAATTGAGATAAATCTACAAAGACACAAATCGAAGGCAAAATAATGAACGATAGTCCAATCAAAGAAGCGGCTACTTACTGCACGAATTTGGCATTGACCGACGAGGCAGATGGATTCGCGATGGCCTCAAGCGCGGTCTTGGACAGGACAATGGTGGCACGGTCCGACAAGGATCGGGAGACTGCGCTGGGCGCCTGGTCCACGATCTTGACCTGGACCAATTGGGCCGGGTTGCAGGTCTTCGGCCGGTCGACACTTATGCATCGGACCCAATATTGCCTCCCGCAAGCTGCACCGTTGTGCCAAATCCCTTCCCCAGCAGTTGCAAACAGGAAGCTCGAGGGGAACTGCAACGGTCATACCCAAAGCAAGCAGTCGCTGTGATCATATTACCCACAATGTATCAATATTTAGACAAAAATGATATTGTGTTAACGTGGCCTGGTGATCCACGGCAAATTTAGAGCTGATTTGATAACATCTATACTTACGTGTGTATGGAGGATCGTAGTGACCGGCGGTGCCGACATCTGCATTAGATTGACGCAACAATAGCACGACGAGAATGAGAATTGATGAATGACGGAGGAGTTGTTGCAATTGCGACATTGTGGAGAGCCAACCTGCAGAGAGTTTGGAGAACATCTACTACATATGATGAAAATATTTCAGAGGTGACAGTTGATTGGTTATTATCGCTTGAGATGGACGATTCGCACAAGGTTTACAAGGTACGTTGGCGGAAAGTTAAGAAAGGAATTAAACCTGCAAATAAAGAGAAACTAAGCTTCTTTTTTAACCACGTGCACATAATCATATGCATATGGCTTCCGATTTCAATCGCACCGAGACTATGGCTCCGTTCGCTACACTAGAGAGAGCATTAGAGTACCATCAAAAGAAATTATCCATCGTGAAATTTCGAGAGTTATAGAGTTACAAAGGAAAAACTATATGAGTATTATTCACAATCTCACTTTGAAACAAAACCCAGATGTTAAGGAATCGCTTGCTGGAAACTTTCTCGAGCTACAAAACCATTCAAACGAGAAACACTAGTCACGCCGGGAAGTACGCTTGGATCAGGCTAAGTCCGTCCGGCTCTGCCCAGTCTTTTACTGTCTCCGAACAGCAGAGATCACGAAGCACAAACCTTCGGTCCGGACGTCGCGGGACGCCTATATCTTGAGAATACTCGACCGTCCCAACGGATTCGCTTCGACGAATCTGTTCCATCCGCCCATTAGAACGTACTTCTTTCTGGACCAGAGTTTGAACTGCAAGGGGAACGCCTCTCCCTCCGTGTTAAACGTCGTCACCCCACGCCCCGCGCGAGGTCCACCCCTCTCTCAAGCAGCGGGATCACGAACTTCTTGACATAGTCCTTCGGCAGGATGAGCCGGTTCTGGTCCTTGCGGAGGTCGGTCATCGTGATCTGCTTCTCAAACGGCCCCCGGCATCGGCCGATCGAGTCGATCAGCGCGTTCACGCGCTAGATGACGGGAGGGTTGCTGGGCCTCAGCACGGTGAGGTGCAGTGATGCCCGAAGCTCTTCTCCTGCTTCTTCCGCGCCAGCAGGTGCTCCTCTCTCCATGGCAATTATTTTCTCTCCTGCAGAGCTTCTGAAGCCATAGGGTTTTTTTTTTATAGGTTATAGGACTAAAAGGTCCAGAAACGGGTGCTGGAATTGACCAGGCGTGTGGAAAATTAGAAGAGAACTACCCCCATTTGTTTCGCGAAAAATAGATTATTTTTGAAAAATATTTTCTCAAAAGTCATTTTTAAGAAAAATTACAATATTTTATGATGTTCGGCTAAAACCTAAACTTGCCTTTAGATCTAGACAAACTAACTTCATATCTTTGTTCTTTCATTGTCGCCAAACGTCCATCTACTCTAAAAAATGTTCGTATGGATTTTAAAAAGAAGCAAAAGAGAAAAGAAGTAAAACATGTACAACCCTCACGAGAATCTTTCCAGTTGAGTGAGTCTGTTCTCTCTCTATGTCTTTTGTGTTAATAATAAAAAAGAAAAAGAAAAAAAGAAGCAAAGTATGTAGAGCCCTTTGCTTGAGCAATGTACAACTGCAGGGTAGAGTAAATAAAGAAAATGACAAGCAAGAGTGCAGAGCGCGAACTTGAGATCGACGAGCCGTTAAAAATGCATGATTTTAGTTTTAAAAATACTGACAAGTCTCTAACATTATTCTAGCATACCACGTCAATTAACAAAAACCATATATTATACTCATGAATTTTTAATTTTATGCTAATTAGTTGTTCTGTACTTTGACAGTTCATTTTATTTATACCTTTTATTATCAATTGTACATTAACATAATAGTGCACTTATATTAAATGTTTGGGAAAAGATCACCAAAAACCCCAAACTTTGTTCAAAGTGACAAATTTATCCAAAATTTTATTTTGTGACATGAATAACCCACAACTTTGCAAACTGTAACACATTTACCCCATTAAGGATATTTCCGTCTTATTTTTCCTTTTTTCTCTTTTTTTTTTCTTTTCTCTTCCCTCCACCGGCTCCGCCATGGCCGGCGAGAGGGAAGAAAAAAAGAAAATAAAAAGAAAATAAATTTTAAAAGTAAAAAGACCAAAATGCCCCATAATTTAGGATAAGTTCAAGGTTTTTTGTGTTACAAAAAAAAGTTTGGGATAAATGTGTCACGATTAGCAAATTTCGGGGTTTTTCATGTCACAAAAAAAAAATTTGGGGTGAACGGAGGAGTTCGAATCCCGCGGGACGCACGGGATCTTAAGCACGACGTCGGGGTGGTGGGTCCTCCGCTAGCGTCGCCCCAGGGTTTACCCACCGGCTGCTAGCTGTACGGGATTCCCTGGGTATAAAAAAAAAATTAGGGTAAATTTATTACTTTGGATAAAAGTTTGGAGATTTTGGTAGTTTTTTAGCTAAATGTTTTACGTTCAAATTAATTATGTTTTAACACGATAATCCGCAAAAGCAAACATCTAGTCTCATATGGTCCTAATCCCCCTTTTTTACCCGTAAAATCTTACTTAAAATGAAAAAAAAAATGAAAAAGACTAATTTTATTTAAAAAAATTCAAGAGAAAATAATAATAAAATTGCCGTACATCCGACAAAAGGACCAACCTTTCTATCCGAGTATTATTTTAGGAATTATTTCGAGGGACTCCCGTTCAACTTAAGACTTATTGATCCAACACCTAAGCCAATAAAGAAACTCATGTTTTCTTTTGTGCTCTTTCCTGCGCGACACATATCTCCATCGTCGGCTCACGATCTTTCCCTTCTTTCGGAGTAGAAGATATCGGGTTTTCATTCCGCGCTCCTAATAGTTTTAATAATAAGTATAACTAGCAACTATGTTTTTGGCAATATCCATCCATTTTAATTTTGATGTGAGGAACATAGTCAATTATAATAATGTCATATTTTAGCCTTAGTTGTTGCAACTCGAGTTATAGTTGGCAGAATATGTTAGATTGAGTAGTAAGGTAATAAACATATATAATTTCAGCTTGTATCATAATCAGTTACTATGTATCATGTCTTGTTATCGAAGTATTATATGTAAACCCTCAACAAGATGGGTATCAATTTGGTTTCCCAGACCCTGCTTTGCTTTGCTTCCAAAGTATCATCTTGATCACTTCAAACCCTGCATGTCAATCACACAACGATCACCAAAAATTTCCCAAAACTGAGATAAATCTACAAAGACACAAATCAAAAGCAAAATAATGAACAATAGTCCAATCAATGAACTGGCTACTTACCGTACAAACTCAACGTTTACAGATGATGCGGATGGATTTGCAATGGCCTCGAACATGGTCTTTAACAGGGCAATGGGGGCGCGGTCCAAAGAGGATAGGGAGATTGCGCTGAGTGCCTGGTCCACGATCCTGACCTAGACCATTGGGCTAGGTTGCAAGTCTTCAGCTGGTTGGCACTTATGCATCAAACCCACTATTGGCTCCTGCAAGCAGCGCCGTTGTCCCAAATGCCTTCCCAGTAGCTGCGAACAAGAAGCTCAAGGAGAATTGCAATGGGTCGTACCCGAAGCAAGCGATCGCTGCGATCATATTACCCATAACGCATCAATATACAAACAAAGATCAAATTGTAGTAACGTGGCCTAAAGATATACCAAAAATTAAGAGCCGGTGTAATAACACATGGTACTTACACATATACAGAGGATCGTAGTGACCAGCAGTGCTGACGTTTGCATGGGATCAGAGCAACAATAGCACAGCGAGGATGAGGATCGATGAGAGACGGCGAGGGATGACGTCACGACATTGTTGAGTGTTAAAATATGTCTTGAGTTTGAGTCCAATGCAAAATTCCGAATATTCCAAATTGGATATGTTGCGGACATTCAAAATCGAGCAAAAAAATCTTCGGATCAACTTCACAAAATTTGAATCTGCATTGAAGAGTCTGGCTGCTAAAATAGGAAAGTTAAACTTTCACTTGGACTTGGATTTTGTTTAAAATATACAAAGATATGTTTTGGATAAAATTGTTCAAGATAACAACAAAATAAGAATGTTTGGTGTTGACTTTGATCTGCACCTCAACTGGGATTAATGTGCATGTCAGGCAAGATAGGAAACAGAATCCTATGAGAAGTCGGTAAAAGAATAAATGTCTCACTTATTTATAAACTTGTGGCTATGGGTGGCATGGAGGTTGATAATGAAGAATTGTTATTGAAGCGCCGTCTTGTCGTCGAGTGCTTGGAAGGGATTTTCTTTGTCGTTCTTGAATTACATCCAAAAAGATTTAGTCTTCAAGTCAATCAAATCTTGTGGTAAGATTTGCATGTAATTCCTTCGTAAGATTGAAAGATTATTTCTTGAGGAATTTCGGAGCTAAACACTGCGTGCGTTATTAAATGTAATTGGGGTTTGAGAAACACCAAAAGAGTGTTTAAGTGACTCTAATCTCCTTGTATTGCTTGATCTATAGTGAAATCCGTAGCTACTCTTCTCGTGGACGTAGGTCTTTACAACCGAACCACGTAAATCTGGTATCCGATTTATTTTCTTTTTCTGTCTATATTATTGTTCGATTGCTCGCCTTTCGCAACATTGAGACCCAACCTGCAAGAGAGACTTTGGAAATATTGGAAATTTGTTAATGCATAGCGGGAAAGTTCCATGGTGAATTTTGATTGTTGCTTGAAATGGACGATTCGGGCAAGTTATAAACTTGCGAAAAGAACACAGAAGAATAAAATGAAGCTTTTTTCCCAATCACATGCGCACAATTACATGCACATTGCTTCAAAATTTCGATTAGACCAAGGTTCAATAAGGCCTTGTTCGGTAACCATCCAAATAGGGCCAAATTCTAATTTTTTGTTCCTAGAATCGGTTTGGGCCGAGAATTGCGTTTGGTAAAATTTTTGTTCCCGGGAACAGATTGGGAGTGGAATCAAGAATAAAAAAAAAAGTTAATTTTTGTTTCATGAACAAATTTAAGAATCAAAAACCAACTCTTCTTCTTCTTCTTCCCTTTGGCCATCTTGCAATTGCCGTCCACCCCCACTCGACGCCATCCACCGCCGCCCGCCGCCGCCACCGTCGTTCGCCGGTCACCGTCCGCCGGTCTGGTGAGCTCGCCGAAGGCTCGCTCGACCAAGGTGAGGTCCGGCGAGGCTCGACCTCACTAGATTTGGCGAGGCCAAGCCTCACCGGTGGCTAGGCTCGCCCAGCCCCGCCGATGGGTAAGCGGGCCTCGCCCAGCCTCATGACGCCCAACCCGCCGTTGGCTAGGCTAGCCTCGTCGGTGGCCAGGCAGGCCTCGCTTGGCGAGGCCGAGCCTCGGTGGGGCTGGGCGAGCCTCACCTAGCTGCCGGCGAGGCTTGGTCGACGAGGGCCAGCCTCGCCAAGGGCCGGCGACGCTCCGGTGAGGTTGTCGGCCCTCATCTAGCCGATCGCCGGTTCGGCGACCGGCCACGAGAAGAAGAAGAAGAATAGGAGAAAAAGGAAAAAAAATTATTTAAAAATTAAAAGAAATTAATTTGTAACAGAATTAATGAGCACGGTACCAAACGCAATTCTATTAAGAATCAGAAATTTTGAACAGTTACCAAACGCATTCTTTTACTCAGAATCAGTTCCCGAGAATAGAATTGTTACCAAACGTGCCCTAAGAGTTTTAATTCTCTATGTTCTCGAAAGTCTTCAAGAGAATCTAATATCTTTTTCTAATCCTCCACATCGCCTGGTCTTTTCTCGCGCCTGCTTCTTTTGATTGATCAGGACATGCATCTTCTCGTTTCTACCAATCTTGTCGCATTCGAGAAAAATCAACCGAAACCCTCGACGGGAAGCAAAAGATATAAATGTAATTGTTATTTCCCGTGATTTCAATTTTCTCAAATCTCAGTAGCACCAATTTTTTCGCATGAAGCAAAATTCCTGAGCTACTCTTTATAATCTGTCTCCCCTGATCTTTAATTACATTAGTTTAAAACCTCCACTATCTCTAATCCGGTAAAATCGGCCCCTATTTCTTTAAGTTTTCAAATAAAATTCCAAGGCACTCTTTATGAAAAAATTAAATAATTTGAAAAATATTATTTTAGAAATAATTATTTATATTGCTTACAAATATGAAGAAAAAAATATTTTCATGGACTAGGAAAATATGCTATAAAAATATTTAAATATAAATTATATCAATAATGAAAATATTTTTATTGATAAATTATTTGAAAAATATAAGCAATCTTTTTCATTTATTTTTTTACGAAACAAATGTACCCTAAATCATTTCATATATTTTTGTTCGGATATTTTGGCACATTTCGATGATTGGAATTTGGAAAAATTCTCAAAAGCATTTTTGGCACGCGCTGCACCATGGCTACTAAAGAAAGTTCATGTAAAGGGCATGTGCAAGTACAAGGAGTAGAAGGTCTAGAGACAAGTGTAGCTTCTTGTTGCTCGCAAGTCACGTTTTATCTATCTGAAAGTAAGTTGGAAACGATTTATTAATTTTTGGAACTTGAAATTACTTTGTATAAATGAAATCTAAAACTTACTCGTGTTTGTTCGGTTCCAATCGATCAATTTTTTATTTATTTTGTTTTTAGATAATCAAAATGGTTATTTGTCAAAAGCAATAATCCATACAAAATAAGCACATATACTAAAATAAATAGGGTTAATACCCCGAAAAACTCCAAACTGGTACACTTGTGACAAATTTACCCTAAACTATTTTTTTGACCACCAAAAACTCCAAACTGGTATACCTTTGACAAATTTACGCCAAACTGGTACGTGACAATTGACCAGTATACCAATTTAGGATTTTACGCTCCGTTTGTCACAGTTTACAATTTTTGTGATTTTTTTGTGGTATTATTCCAATTTAGCATAGGGTATATTTGTCACAAATTTATCATTTTGGGGTTTTTTGCAGTCGAATAAATTAGTTTGGGGTAAATTTGTCATAAATATACCAGCTAAGGGTTTTTTATAGTCAGTCGGGGTAAATTTGTCATAAGTATACCAGTTTGGGGTTTTTCATGGTCAAAAAAATAGTTTGTGGTAAATTTGTCACAAGTGTACCAGTTTTGGATTTTTCAGGATATTAACCCAAATAAATAATAAAAATTTCAAAATACATAATGAAGCTTTATCGATTTCTCATTCTGGATCCGATTTTTCAATTCTTGATTTGATTCTTACTCAGAATCTGAGAACTAAATTGATAAAAACAGGAACTCGAAACCAATTCCTATAGCTGGTTCAATTGTTCCCAGTTTTACCTCTAATATAAGGGATTAACTTCTAGTACGAGCACTATGGAATGGCGTGTTAATTTTCCTATCACAGTCCAATCCTTTTAACAACTGATGTTATTCCTCCCAAACGAAAGAAGGCGTTCACTTTTGAAGCATATTGGCTACAAGAACAAGACTGCCGTCAAATCATTGCTGATTCATGGGCTTATTCCCAGATAAGAGGTAAGACCCTACCTCAAAAGCTTAGGGCTGTTTCAGAGGCGCTGACTCGCTGGAGTAGATCCAAGTTTTCCAATGGCCACCGTCAGATCAATATTTTTAAGCAGCAGATCCTTTACCTGACGAATCAACCCAATAATCAGCATTCCCAGGCGACGATTAATAGATTGAAAGAACAAATTCAACATTTATGGCAACAGGAAGAACAATACTGGGCTATGCGATCAAGACTAAACTGGCTTAGATGGGGGGACAAAAACACCAGGTTTTTCCATGCATCCACAATCCAAAGGAGACAACGCAATCGCATCAGCATGTTATATGATGAACACCAGCAATGGATTCGAGATCCAGACCTTCTGCAGCACTTGACCCAAGATTTTTTTATAAAATTATACAGTTCAGTGGGTGCACGCGACTACAGGCCTGTCCTAGCTCAATGTATACCTGTGGTGACTGACGAAATGAATGCTACCCTGGTAGCGGAGCTTACAATAGAGGAAGTCAAACAAGCTACCTTTCAACTGGGAGCGACAAAGGCTCCGGGTCCGGATGGTTTGAATGGACAGTTTTATCAGTCTCATTGGGATATCTTACAGGACGATATATTTCTCTCGGTCAAAGATTTCTTCCAATCCGGTAAGATGCACTCAAATTTTAATAGGACGCTTATATCTTTGATACCAAAAACTCCTCACCCAGAACGGTTGGATCAGTATAGACCGATCAGTCTTTGCAACTTTATTTATAAAATCATATCAAAAGTTCTTGCAAATAGACTAAAACCTTGGTTACCAGCACTTATAGCCAAGGAGCAGTGTGCTTTTGTAAGTGGAAGGCAGATTCAAGATAATGTTCTTATAGTCCAAGAAGTTCTCCATCAACTAAGGATTCGAAAGAGGACTAAGACTTTTCAAGCTGTCCTGAAACTTGATATGCAAAAGGCATACGATCGGGTGGAGTGGGATTTCCTCAAGGACTACCTCCTTCAAATTGGGTTTCATGCTCAGTGGGTGCATTGGATAATGCAGTGCATCACTACGGTCTCCCTAAGCGTTAAATTTAATGGAGAACCCTTACCTTTCTTCCATCCGACCAGAGGACTAAGACAAGGCAATCTGTTATCTCCATACCTATTCATTCTGGTGATGAACGTCTTATCTCAACTTCTTAGCCAAGCTGTGGATATGGGCAACATTAGAGGCATCAAATTAAATAGATGGTGCCCTACTCTATCCCATCTATTTTTTGCAGACGACGCTATCTTTTTCCTAGACGGAAAACTCCTAGAATGCCAGCACTTATCAAACATTCTACAACAATACTGCCTAGCTACAGGACAGCAGGTGAATCGTAACAAGTCTGGGATTTTTTTCAGCAAAGGTTGTCCTACAAGCCTTCAGGAAAATTTGGCTAGAGAACTCCGCGTTCCTATCTTAGCAAAGACTGGGAAATATCTTGGCATACCGTCGGATTGGGGGAAATCTAAACGAGAGATGTTCGCATGGATTCTTAGTCGAGTAAATTCCAAGCTAGAAGGTTGGAAAGAACAACTCATTTCCAAAGGCGGTAAGGAAATTCTTATTAAAACAGTAGTACAAGCCATTCCACAATATGCAATGTCTATTTTTAAAATCCCGGTGTCTCTATGCAAGTCTATAGAACAAAATACTGCTCGGTTTTGGTGGAAGTCTCAAAATGGTAAATCTGGCGTGCACTGGAAAAATTGGGATACACTGAAGACTCGAAAGGACAATGGGGGAATGGGATTTCGAGACCTTATTGCTTTCAACAAAGCTTTATTGGCCAAACAAGCTTGGCGTCTGATCCAACAACCAACTTCCCTATGGAGTAGCTTACTTAAAGGTTTGTATTTCCACTCTCAAGACTTCTGCCTAGCTGAAAAAGGGACTAGACCCTCCTGGGGTTGGCATAGTTTGTTAATGGGCAGGGACTCCATACTACACAATCTACAGTGGTCTGTGGGAGATGGACAACGAATCCGAATAAGGGAGGACAAATGGCTACCTCGTGGAATTATTGGTGGCCCTGCACTACGAGGCGAACCAGAAAAGGTAGCGGATTTCATTATCCCAGGCCAAAATGTATGGAATGAGACTCTACTCCGACGAAATTTTGATGAGCACACTGTCAACGAAGTTCTGGCCATTCAGATTCGACCTCAACACACGGCAGATCAAATTATTTGGAAGGGGAAACAGAACGGTATGTATACAGTCAAGAATGGATATAATTTCATTAGATCACAGAACACACATGATATTCACAGCAGGGCCTCTTCATCATATCAAACACCCCGCATATTATGGAACAAAATTTGGAAAATGCAGACCACCCCCAAAATTCGTATTTTCATGTGGTCCTTGTGTCAGAATGCATTATCTACCAAAGCAAACCTATATCACAGGCACATCACTCTAGATCCGGTATGCCAAGTATGTACAGATCAGGTACCGGAAACGACAGAACATATTTTCTTATCATGTACATGGACGAAAGCAATATGGTCCCATCCCCAACTCCAACTGATGAATCGGATTCGAGGTGTTCAACGAATTGATGCCTGGCTAACAGATCTACTCGATACAAAGGATACCATACCTGATATGGAGACTGTGGCTTCTGTATTGTGGCATATATGGAAGGCCCGAAACAGCCTTGTATTCCGCCAGCTGAGACCGGTTCCTGATCGGGTTGTCCAGTTAGCTCTCGCCCACGCCAGATCCATCAAGTGCAGCAACGGTACGTCCTCGAAACATAAGATGCAGACATCAGACTTTGAGCATATGTGGCGTCCACCAGAGATGGGTGTTCTAAAAATTAATATAGATGGTGCTTACCCTACGTCCCCCAACAAAGGCGCCGTGGCTTGTGTGTGTCGTGACTCCTCTGGCCACCTGATCGCTGGTTTTACCCAAACCATCACCGCGGGTTCAGCTCTGGAAACCGAGACACATGCCCTCAATCTTACACTCAAATTTCTGCAGCAGACAGGGAAAACTCAGGATCGCATCTTGCTGGAGTCCGATTGCTTGGTGCTCGTCGACGCCGTTAAAAACCCTAGCTTGACTCCTTGGGAACACAGAGCTCTGTTTGCTGAGATAATGGCGTTGTTGCCCTGTTTTCCTCTTCTCCAAATCGCGCACTGCCGCCGGACTGAAAATTTCTTAGCTGACTGGGCTGCTAAAGCCCACGGGCTGTCTTTACTTCCTCAAAATTGGGCTATCTCTCCTCCAGGTCATCTCTTAGATCTCCTCAGTTCGGAAGCTTTGTATAAAGACTGTTCCTACGTCTGTTAATATATATATCAGTGTTTTCGACCAAAAAAAAAAAAAACTTCTAGTACGAGCACCAATTAAGAGCCAAAACAGGAATAACAAAAAAGTAAAAGAAAAAAAGAGCATCAATATCAAAATGGGCAGTTCCCGCATCTACAATCAGTACTAGTTCCAACGCGAAATGGCACGATTGCCCTCATCAAGAAATGATCGGGAAATCCGTTGATGTAACTGCCCCCGATCTCCTCGCCCCCCGGGAGCGGCCACGCGGGAAACGCAAACGCCACGACGGGGACAAAAGAGTAAAATCCCACGCCCCCACGCCCCACGCCCCACCTAGGGGCTGAGGACTCGTTTCAAGCGAAGGCGGGGGTCGTTGCGCTCCTAGTTTGGTTTTCCACTTCCACCACCATTTTTGGCGACTGCTCTCTCGCCCTCTCCCTCTCTCTCTCTCTCTCTCTGCCTGCTCGAGCTTCAGTGCAAGCTCACAGGCTTCTCCATTCTCTCGGCGCAGCTTCCGCTCTCGGCTTTCGTTCTCGGCATCGTGCGGCTCGCTGATCGGCGATTCTCTCCAGGTGAAGATTTACATTTTTTTTTTTTTTTTTTTTTCGGTTTCGGTTTCGCGTCTCGCGAAGTCGAACCAAATCGAGGTTGATGTTGCCAATGTTCGTGCCGCCTCGGCTTTGTTTTTTTTCGATGAACGATCGTCTCGAGCGGTTCTGGTGCGTTGCCATTTCGAGCTATACGGATACGGAGGCGAAAGGATCTTTCTTTCTCGAGACGTCGCTCGTCTCGTCGTCGTTTCGAGGTTTTTTGGAGTCGTTCGGCCGTGCGCGATCCGCTTAGGTTTTTCGTTCGTTCTCTATCTGCGTCGTTGCGCGGTTCGTCGGTTTGTTTCCCCTCTCTCGAGCGAGACGATGTATCGCGAGAGTCGGTCGAGCCCTGTCGCGATACTTTCTCGTAAATCCGTTTCGCGTTTTTTCGTCGAGGTCTAATCGGAAGGCGAAGCGGTTCGTGATTCTTCTGCGTTTTCGAGGCGAAGCGGTAGTAGAAACACTCCTGCGATGGCCTGCGTTTTCGAGGCGTTCGTTCGGAAAGTGTATCGGAAAGAAGTTGACGAAGATTGCTGTCCTTTGAAAGACGCGAGATGAGAAAGTATTTCCTTTTTTCTCGGCGTTTCTCTTCTTCGTCTTCATCTCTAGCAAAATAGTAGAGGCGCGTGCGCGTGCGTGTGCCGAATGGCAAAGATTTTTGCTGTGGATAGGGAGAATGATCGAAGATTTTTGAGTCCTCTTGGAATAAATTCTAATGAGGGTGGGAGATAATGTGGATTGCACGTGGGAAGAGTCGAACCAAAAATATTGGAGAAAAATATTGTAGTTATGTTGTTGAATCAAAATCATGCTATTCGTTTGGAAATTACAAGCTTTTTTTTGTCGATTTTATAGATATGGATTATCATAATTTGTCTTATATGTTTGGGACTGGTCTTTGTGGCAGTTTTGTCGTACGAATTTGAGGTTTGAAAGGTTTCATTGAACGTGCTTTATATATATCATTAGATTGTCGAACGAAGGAACAGGTGAGGGAAGAGAATACCTTTTTTATCCAACTGCTGTTATGGTCTTCAAGTGAGATTTTCGTGCGAGGAAATTGAGTCCTATGAAGGGGAATGCAAGTCCCATGGTGAAAAGTGATCAGGGAATATCCCCATCTACTGTTTTAATATGAAAGAAAGATGGAGACTATTTTGGTGAAAATCTGATAAGGAAAGTGGAATATATATATTACTTTTCTCAAACTTCTCAATGTAATCTGGGAGGCCAAGTTTGTAAAAATTACTTATTTACAATCCATATTTGTTCTGTGAATCGATTCATATATATGGTTTTTTGACTTTTGACTGAATGGACTCGTGTGTTCTGATGCATTTTATTGAATTTTTTGTTCATGGATGTAATGACTGCAGCACCTAAAGAAAATCTAAATCACTATTGGTATACCCCGAGAGAAATGCTTCACTTAGTTGTTATTTGCATGAAATTCTAATACTTGCTGGGCATTCCTACTGAGTGCTTTTGGTCATACTCATTACATTATCCCTTCATGTAACATGTAAAAGTTGCTGGATAAATTTAAACATTGGTCTTGCAACATGTGGAATTCAAGTTCCAGGTCATGGCCTTGTACTTGTTTGGCACAATGTCTTACATGGTAGGAACATCCTGAAGAATTTATTGGGTTCACCTTTAAAAATAAGGTAAAAGCCAGGAGTTTGTAACAATCTTAAGTCCCATATGGACTAAAAGAGCTCTCGTGAAGTGATATCTATGTAATTAATTACATCAAATATTACTATCCTTATTTGTTAAAGCGAACGGTCTGATAGAGCACAGAGTCCCATGTTCACTTATCACCTCATTTATCTCTGATTGTGATAAGTTTTCAAGCTTCAATGTTGGACCAAATATCAACATGGATCCATTGAGTATTAAATCATGCAATCATGTAATATTTTATAGCTGGAGTCCTATATTTTCCTATCTTCCTCTCCTTAATCTTGTTGGTGTAAAGGGAAATGTGGAAATCGTTGATTCGCACGCTGTCTAGCTTAGCATTCATTTTGTCATGTTGCCACTGCTTGAATTAAATCAAGCGTGCTTATAATTTTGGATAGCAGAATGGGTGGAAAGGCCAAGAAAAATAATCACTTCTTGGAGGAAGCGTGCCGCCAAAACAGGATATCCAATCGCAGCACATCTGCAAGGAATCTGTGTAGAAAGGATCTCGACGGAGTAATTTTGGGGTGCACTCACCATACCATTAAGGAGTGTTATGCAAAGAAGCTATTTGGTCAGTTGGATGTTTCTTAATGCGTGCCATGCAAAATTTGTTTTGGATTTCGTTGTGCACAATGGGTTACCTTTGAGTTTGAGGAACTCTTAAAATGCTTGAACAGGTCTGCCTCGTCTACATTATGCATATATTAAGAAGATTGAACCTGGCTTGGCGCTTTTCTTATTCAACTACAGCGATAGGAAATTACATGGCGTGTTTGAAGCCACTAGCAGAGGCCAAATGAATATAGACATACGTGCATGGACAAAGGAACCCTCTGAAGAAACCCCCTATCCTGCGCAGGTATGTGCCATGATTTGTGCCATGATTTGTTGACTGTTCATTTTGTACATGCTCTCATATTGTGGCTTGTGATGATTACTTGGTTAATGCTCATGTTAAAGGTTAAGGTGAAAAGGCGTATTGACTGCCAGCCTTTGGTGGAAGAGCAGTTCCAACCAGTAATAATTTCCAACTACTATAGTACAATGCACTTCTGGTTTGAACTTGATCAAGAACAGACAACAAAATTGATATGCCTGTTTACGTCTAATCGAATTGATGCAACTATTCCAAGGGAAAAATATCCAGACAGACAGATCACTGTGGAGAAAGATTTGCTTGCTTTTAAGGGTAGGATGGGAGGTGAAAGAGCCAAGACACCTGCCAGTGGATGGGATCTTGCTCAGCCAAATCAGGTTATTGGAGACTGGAGGTCTAATGAGAGTCATAGGCCTGAGAAAGAGAGACTACTATTGGGATCTGATACCAATGAGTTTGCAGCGCCAGAGCACGATGAAGCTGATCAGAGTCGAAGTTATGCCAATGCAAATAATATTCCTCGAAAGTTGTGGAGCTCTCTATTCAGGTCTGATTCAATTTCTAATGCTGGGGAGCAACCTCAAAGTTCCAAGTCTCTAGCTACAGGAGCGAAAGGATTTGATGACCTAACGGGGGAAGAAACTGATGACATAGCGGGATTTGCAGCTGAAGTTGGAGTTATTGCTTCAGGTCGATGCAATCCTGAGGGCTCTGTGCCTGCTGCAGCTTGTATAAATGCATCTACACGTCCTTCTCCACCTGAGAGTAGGAAGGAGTTTGAAGAGCATGCAAGCTCGGAACCAAGTTATGAAGCTGCTAAGGAGGCTTGGATACACCTCAGAGGTGCTTCATCAACTTCTCGTGCAACCAGTGAACATGATGAATTTAAGGTTGTAGATCCGGAAACCAGGTTTTATCCAATTGATTATAGGAGCATTTTAGGGGATGCTTCAGTTGTTGCCCCTAACTTTAATAGAGAGAGCCATATGTCCCAACCCCATATAGATAAGGAGAGGGATGAAGAGGCTTTATGCATAGAAAAGAAATCTATACCTTTGTCCTGTGTGAGCATTTCTTCTTGCACTTCTTCTCAGCTGAGTTCACCTACCCTGGCAGTGACAGAGACTCAAGGTTTGATTCTTTATGAGTTCACTTCCAGTTGTGATTCTTCATCCACGATGATCACAACAGAAATGGCACCTGACAACCTGGAGGAAGGCGCTAAAGTGCCGTCACTTGACGTAGGTGTTTCAGAAATTGTTGCTGAGGTAATTAGAGCCACCCGTTCTTCTATTTTACTGTATCCACTTTTGGCTATTATTTCAGTACCTTGTCAGTTGTAACATAGTCAAATGTGCTTTGCAGTTGCAATGTGAAGTGCGAGGGCTCGTGTTATCTCAGTTGGAACAAGCCCAAAGATTTAGTTTTATTGAGAAGGAGCTGGTACGTTTCTGTTGAAATATCCCTCATCGTTTGACAATTTCTGCCCATTCCGTGTGTATGTCCATCCCCGTTAGTCAAATCTCATTTGTCATTTCTAGTCCAGCTTAAAATTAAACTTGGGCCTCTTTAACTGCCTTACAAATTACTTATCTTAGGAAGCTTGTATCTGCATGTGCAGATTCTGGACTCTGACTCAGTGCTAACGCACTGACTAACTTGTTCCCTTTAATATTGCACAGACATGATAATCTGTTAACATCAACAGTCATTCTTGCTTAGCTGAGAAGATGCATATGATAAGTCTATGTTTTCATAGACATGATAATCCAACTCTTATGATGCTATGAATCAACAATATCAGTTATTGTTGTTCTATTATCATTATAGATTTTTGTTTTGTGGCTTTTGTCCTACTTAACATTGTATATTTGTTGGGTGTAGTAATGTCAGTTCTGGAAGAGAAAATTATAAAGTACAAGAATCATTCTTATGGGACGTCTACTTTCTAGAATTGTATTTATGTCACTTCCTGTCAAGCAAAAGTTCTTTATATGCTGATATGGTCCTAGTTGATGCTGTTAATGGTTCTATGAATGAGCTTATTGACACTGTGGATGAACTCTTACTCGATTACAGAGACATAAAATTTGCTGTCTAGAAGATAGATGCAAAGCATTAGAGCTCAGGGAATCTTCAGCTGTTGGGCCTGTCGTTGAAACTCGGTATGAGACTGGTTGCAAACCTCCTCCATTTAATGAGTCAATATTCATAGTGGGAGGATATGATGGTTCTTCCCATTTATCAGCCTCATATCTTTATTCTCCTCATGAAGATATCATGACTTCACTGTCTCCTATGAGATTTGTGTGCTCCCAAGCTTCAGTGGCAAAATTAAGAGGTGAACTATATGTTTTTGGTGGTTGTTATGATGATGTATGGCATGACACAGGTACTAATTGCTCTCATGATATTGTGCTTGCTGGAGTAGTGTTTGGGTGGATGCCTAGTGGGGGCATCTCTAAAGGATGTGATATTTGCAATTGGTGGTGCAGCTGACAGCGAGCCCTTTTCAGATATCGAGATGTATGATCCAGACACTGGAAGATGGATCCCTACTTGTTCAATGCTACGCAACGTACCCTTTGTTATAGTAGGAGGCAGATTTTAATGATCTTGAGATATGATTCTGAAACAAGGAAAATCACACGGTGTTAGAATTTCAGTCAGAAAGAATAAATCGTGAATACTGAGCATAGTTTGAAGGCTTAGTTGTATGGCATTCTTACACTGACTGAAGACAGTTATCTTAGTTAGTGCTTCAAAGATGCCGCAGTCTTTACTTTATCTTATTTTATTTTATTTTTGGGTCATAGACTTTACATATCCTATCGACATGCTTCTTATCATCAATTTTTTGCATATGCATGAATAATAGCGTGACGTATTGAATCTGTTTTTGTGGGGAAAAGTGAGATTTATTATTATTATTATTATTTTTTTTCTGTTGCTGTAAATATTACAAAAGAGTGGAAAACCGAAAAGGTTTAATCAAAGATTAGTTAGCAGTGGGTAAAAAAAGCAAAATTCCAGCTGTTGGGTATTCTTAACCTTAAAATACTCCATTCGATGAAACATAGCATCTTCTATATCTTGTATCTTCAGTACCTATTACATTTGAACTCGCCCACTTCTTACCTTTTTACTTTGCTTCTCTTGGTTGCTTCTGTCAGTGACTTGCTCCAGCTGCAAAGGGGAATTCTTAGATGTCAGTGGGCTATGTATCCAGCATCGAAGTAGTTCCAGAAGAATACTCGCATAGAAGAAGAACGCTATGCGATCTATGCTGATACCCTCTACATAAATAGCTATATCTTTGCAAAGTTATATGGACGTATAATGTAACGTACTTGTGAACAAACATAAAGACATTCAGCGGACTATGAAAGAGGGATTTGATATTTTGTTGCATTTCCAGTTCAGCCTATTGCTTTGGTTTGCTTGGTTTCGGCGTAGCATTTGACGTTGATGATCGAAACAGTGATGAGGTGATATGCTGCGGGAGAGCATGCAAGCAAGAAAGCTAGGAAGGGTTTTCGTGGAGAGGATCACTTAACTGTCATGATGAAGAGAATGATATTGACTCGTGATTCGCAAGGTGAAAACTGGCTAATCGACTGCAGTTTTTCTCCATATTTTTGACTCTATTACATTCTTTTCCAAGCCGAGGACTCTCAAAAACCATTTCCTAACTTAGATTCTGGTGTCGGAGCCAATATATAGAAAGAATGCCCTCGGCGGTATGAAAAAACGCCTATAGTCCACCTACCTTGGGTAAGCCTAACCCTGCATAACTTTATGGGGGTGACCTTGAAGTTTGCTCTAACTGGGAAACAGGAATTCTTTTAAAAATTTTAATATGCGCGGAAGCATGGTTTTTGGTATTAGTTATAATTTTTGTTAGTGATATTTGCAAGTGTATGGTGTAATTTATAGAGGATGGACAAGGGATACGATAGGATAATTAAAGGACAAAGAACATGGATATTGGGGAAAATAGTTTCATTAGTTGAAGGAAATAGTTTGATGGAGATTGGTGGAGGTCTAAGATCTCTCACGGTTGAGGGTTTTCCCACCACACACAAGGTGGAGGGTTTTCCACTCACACACTTACATTTTGTTGTTCTACTATGCTCTCCCCTCTTTCCTATTTATAGGGTGCTCTACCAACATTCTAGATTTGGATAGAATGTTGTCCGCTTAGGCTTAATCTAGAGAGTTCTAGATTGTAGTGTATTCTCTCTTCTTCTAGGGAGATCTACACATGTGCTTTTACATTTTTCTCTTTCTTCCAGAAACTTCATCTAGGGAATTCTAGAAGTTTAGCAAATTCTAGAAAATGGATCACCATTTCCAACAAATTCAAATCAAAATCTGTTACATTCAGATCAAGCGTTCGACCGCCTGATCAAACCGAATCAATTACCCTTTTATTGATGAATTTAGTTTGGAAAAGAGCTGGCATTGGGGTTCTAGTTTTGGAGGAAGAATGGATGTCTAATTTTAGGAAGAAAAATGGCAAGAATGAACGATAGGTACTGGCAACCCTCTTCAGAATTATTATATGGTTTCACACCTGCTAAAAATGTCTTATCTAAGTTCTAACCACTATCCTCTAGGTCCGGACTTTTTGACATTCGATAGATGGGGAAGTTACTAAGTATTTCCCATCTTCACGCATAGCAGAGCGGTATTAATTGTCAAGTAGATTTTCATGTTCTGTTCTTTTTCGGGTAGACGGATAATACAGGCAACTTAGAATTTGATATCAGGTGTTGATTCATTATGCATGGCTTCACCATTGGGGATCTCGAATCTTCGCTGTCGAATGTAAAGGGTGACCAGCCTTTCTAAATGTACATAAGTTGGCCAACAAATATTAGTGTTTCGCCGGTTTTGTTCCCACAACGAAATATCTTTCACTAAAAGTCGTTTTTTGATTTATAATTAGGAAGGACAAGGGTTCTATGCTAATTCCGAAAAGGGGATATCAAATGCAAAGTGAATATCAAATTTCCAACTTTGACAACACCGTATAACACTAGACCAAACTGAAATCCAATCTGATAATGGACTTACTGACTCTGCGGTTAAGTTCGAACTTTTGGCTGATTTCAAGAAATGGGTTTGTCGATTCTTGCAGGGATTGAGGCCGCTTCGCTGCTTTTCTGGGGTAGTCTGTGGGGAAATTTCGCATTTTGACAGTCTCTCTCGCTGTGTGGTACCTTTGCCGTTGCCACTGTCTTGATTCAATGCGATGGTGTTGTCTTTCGCAATCATTCGGAGGTGTATTGCTTGAAAGTCTCTTTCGTGGGGACTGTTCACACCTAATTTCACTGTTGCATTCAGTTCGAGTCAGTTTTGACTTTAGGATCCCTTTTGAGTATCTTGATTTCCCCTCGGAAAAGAGAACAAGATGTCGTCTTCGAATCCAAATGAGCCGTTGATCCAAGAGTCCTCTTCTAGGACGCTCCCTCACTTCAAGCAATCGGTGAAACTGAAGTATGTGAAGATGGATATCATTATCTAATAACCCATGGAATGTACCTCTTCTTGACCCCTCCCGTTGTTATCATCGCTGCACGACTCTCCACATTCTCAATCCAGGACCTCTGTGATCTTGGGGATCCTCTGCCGTTCAGTCTCATCTCGGTGATCCTATGTTCGACCCTTCTCAAGTGTTCCTGTCTACCCTTTACTTCCCTTTTACTTCCTCACACAGCCTTGACCTGTTTATCTAGTCAATTTCTCTTGTTATAAGCTGGACAATGAAAGGAAATGCACTAGGCAGATTTTCACGGAGAGGTCACAATCGGTGGGTACATTCACAGAAGAGAATCGTGAGTTTCAAAGGAAGATTTTTGAGAGGGCGGGACTAGGGGAGTCAACTTATCTACCATATGCCGTTCTTACAGTACCTCCGAATCCCTGTATAGCAGAAGCAAGAAAGGAGGCCGAGATGGTAATGTTTGGCGCTCTTGATAAATTGCTTGAGAAGACATCTTCGAAACCAAAAGACATTGGGATCCTCATTGTCAATTGTAGCTCGTTCAACCCAACCCCATCTCTTTCTGCAATGGTCATCAATCATTAAAAGTTGAAAGGGAATATCATCAGCTATAAGCTCGGTGGAATGCGGCGCTGGTTTGATTTCGATTGACCTGGCCAAGGACCTCCTCCAAGTGCATCCAAATTCTTATGCCTTGGTCATTAGCATGGAGAACATAACTCTAAACTGGTACTTTGGAAATGAGAGATCAATGCTCATGTCGAATTGCTTATTCAGGATGGGAGGAGCTACAATTTTGCTATCCAACAAAACATCCGACTGCTGGCGCTCCAGGTACAAATTGGTGCACACGTTTCGGACCCACAAAGGCGCAGATGATAAGTGCTTCTCTTGTGCAACTCAAAAGGAGGATCCTACGGAAAGGATCGGAGTTTCTCTATCCAAAGATTTGACCAGCGGTGCTCAATGAACTAGAGAAGAATCTGCAGCTTTCAGATTGGCACATGGAACCTTCGAGAATGACCCTTAACCGGTTCAGCAACACATTGAGTAGCTCTCTTTGGTATTAACTCCCTTACAGGGAAGCCAGAGGAAGGATCAAGAAAGGGGAAAGGACACGGCAGATAGCTTTTGGTTTGGGATTGAAGTGCAACAGTGCTGTTTGGAAGTCTTCGCACCGTGAATCCCACAAAGAGAAAAATCCATGGATGGACGAGATCCATAAGTTTCCATCGGAAGTCCCGAATTGCTCGGCCATCTAGAGTTCAAAGGTAACTTGATTTGTTTCTAGCCTAGTGGAAGTTTGCTAATTTCAATAGTTAACTGGGAAAGCTTTTGAGATGCAATTCCTTTAGCTTGATATTAGAGAGAGGGAAGTACATTATTGAACCCTCTGTATATTGGTTGTTACAGCTAGAGCTGAACTCTGGGGAAATGTATGGTGGCTTAGGAGTTTGATTCCAATATCCATAGTTCATTCCCTTTTAGCATCTCTTACCAATCAGTATTTTGAGCCCTCTTTGGAGTCCTGAACGTTTGACTGATCTTTAAGGCATGAAATGTTTCTTCTTCTATCTATTTGATTGTCTTATACTAACTAGCACCGATAATGACGCACGTCACGCGACACGACACGTCAACACGTCATTTTTAAAAAAATAAAAAATTCCGACACGTCAATATATATGATGAATTATCATTTTAATGATTATTTCAATTAAATTGATTTGATTCAGATTTACAAATAAATAAATATAAAAAAGAGCAAAGAATAAACTTATATTAAAAGCATTAATCCATCATTTGTTGATATTATTCATTATTTTAATTTGACAAATTCAACTACATTCTATTGCAATAATCCATAAAACTTGAAGGGGGAAAAAAGCAATCTACATTCCACTAATAAATTTAACATGTAACAATAAGTTAAAAAAAAAAAAAAAAAAAAAATCTACATTTCACCATCAAATATAACAAGAAATCTTTCTTTCCCCTTTATTAGTATTTTTTTTTATATTTTTTTTACATATTTACATTTTGACTCCTCATTTATTGAAAGTTTTTAAATTGACCAATGCGTGTTGAAATCGCGTGTCGGAAATTCCAAACTTGTGTGTCAGAAGAGTTGACTATGTGTCGGACTTTTGAAATCCTATTAACCGCATGTCGGAATGTGTTGAATTTTCCGACACTTGGCTATGTGTCGGAATGTGTCGGAGTGTCGGACATGACACGAAAGCTCTTGGAAAATGTTGTTGCTTCCTAAATTTGAAACTAGTTGGTTGCCAGTACGTGTCTTAAACCATCCATATGCATTTCTACTTGCGAGAGCTCATTTGCATCGGAAGAAGCATATATTGAAAACGACCAGATTCAACTCATCACTACCTAAATCTACCACTTCTCAAGGGAGATTTTGCGGAACGAGGGGTAAAATATTCACTAACCTTAGCCACCTTCAAATGAAACATCGATTAGTGGTCCGACTTTTCGGGGCATTTTACTAGCTTCTGTTACGTAGTGCGATCTCTGCGTTTGTCCACGTTCGACGTGATCGTAGATGCTCACAGGAAATTCTCCTTCTCACATGGATCTCATCTGTTTGGGATCCACAGGAATGTGAAAGGTGGCAGCAAATATTCGGGAAACCTTTCTAGACGAAGAATTCGATCCCTGGGCTATTTTTGACCAGCGGAGAGGTGTTAATTGTGAGGTGGATTCTCATGTTACTGTTCTTTTCCATGGAGATGGAGAATCTAAGGATTTGATATTGAGCGTTGACTCGTTAAATGCCGGCTTCACCATCCGGGATCCCGAATCTTTCACCGTTGAATGTATAATCCCGGTCCTTTAAGATAGGTTTTTATGAGTGCGAACGTGCCTATTATGTGCTGAATCAAGGCAAAGGGTGACGATTTTTCGTGCATAAAGGGGATTCGGGCCCACTTCGCCCTCCACTAGAATATTCGCTTGACGGCGCCAACGAAGCACCCATTGCCCACAGCAGCCCTGCAAGGTGCATGTGGGGAAGTCCAAGACTGGCGATACACTTGAACCCAGGGTCTTTGATTGCTCGATCAATCACCTGGCTTGGTTACTGTGGGATTGGGTAAAGGGCTTTCATTTGTACGTAGTGGTCAAGCTCAAACACAAGCTGATCGACCACCAGAGCAAGATTTTCATGGAGACATGGTGATTGTGAAAGGATATCGGAATTCTTTAACCTTGGGATACTTGATTTTTCTACCAAATTCAATTTTAGGATGTGTTTATTTCAGGGAAAAGTTTCATGATAAAAGAAAATATTTTTTGAAAAATCATTTTCTAGGAATATGTTTTCCTCTTTTCAAGTTAGGGAATACATTTTACATTTTTCCTAACTTAAGCATGCATTACTTTTTAATATAAATGGTTGTCCTCTGGCTTTTTATTTTCCACAAACCAGATGTATTATAGTCCAAAAATAAATATGCAAAAAATTCTCACTCAAACAAACATACCCTAACTAATACGTGCCCTCCTCCTTTTTCTCGGGAAAAGTACAAAAAAATATTAAATTTATTATATTGATATCGATTCAGTCTTAAATCTTTCAATTATATCAATTTAGTCATAAACCTTTTTTTTTTAAATTGGTACCTAATTAGTTTATCCGGCTAATTTAGTTTGGAATTAGCTAGCACGGACATCCTATGTGGCACGATCGGTGTTGACATTGACATTTTTAATAATATATTAATAATTACGTAATTTTTTAAAATAATTTTTTGATTTCTTTTTGCTTTTTTTTTTCCTTACCCTTTTCATTTTGGTGGTGGCTAGTCACCGACTACCAGCCATAGGCCATGGTTGGCGAGGGCAACCCTCGCCCGAGTGAGGCCAATCCTTGCTAACCATAGGTAAGGGTTGGCCTTGCTAGGTTGTGTTGAGAAAACATTCCCTAAGAAATTTTGAAAACTGACAAAACTTATCCGTAGTAAAGACTTTAATTCTGATGATAAGTATTTTTTAGATAAAAAGTTTGATGAGATATGATCAAATCATATGAATCGAAACCAAAGTTGTGGCTTAATGTTTTCCTTCCTTATGTGTTCTATCAAATAGCTAGGAAGGAAAAAATATACTTGTTCAACGGCTAGTAACAATTGATTGGATTTTTGCCTTATATATAAGGAGTTCCAAAGGAAAGTTTCCAAAATATCTCTTGAAGATTTGGATTTCTTGAAACATTAGACTTGAGGCAAAACATTCTTTCCAAGTTGAAGCACTTGACTTATGGAAACCCAAATTGATGTATGGGTGGCAAAATCTACAGGAAGTTTCATTCTCAACGGCCTTAAAGCGATCGGATCTTCTAAGCAAGATTCGAGCCAACGGGTAGATTGGTTGGATAATCCTCTTGGAGATATGTCCAACGGCCTACTTGGACTAGAAGGAGTTTAAAAGGAGGTCTCGAAGCTGAAAGGACAAATGCAACACAAGAAATCCAAAGTTTATAATTCCAAAGTTTGAAGAATGTTTTCAGATCAAATACATTTGTCTCTATGAGCAACATTGTGTAATCATTTAGATGAGAGTGTGAGGACTAATTCACACAAGCTTGAGTATTCATTACTCAAATCTTGTAACCTCTTATTGATCCTTACTAGTGGAATCCAACCAATAGGCCGTTAGTGCGGGAGAGTGGATGTAAGCTTGCAAAAGCCAATTGCAAAAGCCAAACTACTATAATCTTTTGTATGCAATTCTCTATCCCTTACTCTCTTTTTTTTTTTTCTTTATGATAGAATTGCACACCGATAAGATCTAACCATTACACTCTCTGTCGCCAGAAGTCATATATTCACAATATTAGTTTAAATTCTTTTAATTTCCGCAATATAACATATTCACCCCTATCTATGTGATTGATCTAGCCATAATAGGTTGTGCTTGAGTGAGGGTGAGCACTGACAAGGCCCCCCTTGCCAGATATCACACGGTCGATCCTTGCCCAGGCAAGGGCAGCCTCACCAAATCTGGGGAAGGGGGGCCGTGCCGATGCTTACTTTTGCCCAGGCATGGCCTGGCAAGGTTGACCCTCGCTTGTGGCCAACGAGGGCTGACCTCACCTAGACCTTGCCGGGCTGCTCCTGAGCAAGGGCAAGGGTTGGCCTCGCCAAATTTGGCGAGGAAGGCCGTACTTACACTTATTTTCTCCGAGGCGTGGCCTAGTGAGGCTGACCCTCGCTTGTGGTCGATAAGGGTGACCCTTGCCTAGGCGAGGCCAGCCCTTGCCAGCCATGGCCTGTGGCCAATGGCTAGTGACTGGCCGTAAGCAAAAAGAAAATGGAAAGGAAAAAAATTATTAAAATATTATTTAAAATGTCTACATCAATGTTGATCGTGCTACGTAGAACGATTGGCATCTACTTCAGCAATTTCTAGGCTAAATTGGTTAGATGGACAAATTTGGTACTAACATGAAAAGGTTTACAACAAAATTGATCCAATTAAAGGTTTATAACTGAATTGATACTAACCTAATAGATTTAGGACTATTTGATACTTCCCCCCCTTGTTCCTTTGCATATTTTCAGATTTTTTTTCATCTTCCTTGGCCAAACGTTATAGTACCAATATGAAGGCTTTAGTTTCTATATGAGCACTTAAGTTATGAATAAAGCCTAATTAGGGACATCAATTATAACACCAATGTAATAAATCATATAGCTGGCAACTATGGATGCGAATGATAACCATTTTGTTTAAGAAATCAATTTATTGCTAGAAATTGATTTTTTTTTTATTTTTTTATTTCTATTCTTCGAACGAGTTTTTGAGCAAAAATACACGTTTAATAACAATACAAAATTTATATACTTGGAATAGAAATTCGTTTGATAATGATACAAAATTTCTCCTTCTTGAGTGGCGGTGGGAGGCGACCGGCAACAGGCATCTAGCGAATGGCAGTCGGCGTCCCGTGTTCAGTAGTGGGCGTCTGACGACCAATGGGTGGCGACGGGTGGAGGGTGGGCTGCGGATGATGACAAAAGTGAACGATAAAAAGAGTTTTCATTTTTATTCAAGAGATAGAAAAGTTAAAAATTCTAATCGCTAATTTATGTTCCAAACCTATTTCAGGAGTAAAAATTTGTTCCAAAAATAGAAAAATGAAATTGTGTTATCACAATAGATTTTTGTTCTAAACATATTCCCGGGCACAGAAAAATAAAAAATAAAAAACAGAGAGAGAGATTGGCAATATCCATCCGTTTTAACTTTGATGCGAGGAGCAGAGTCAATTATAATAGCATTATATTCGAGCCCTTCAATCTTTGCGACTCTTTATAGTTGGTGGAGAATGCTAGAATGAGTAGTAAGGGAATATATATATATATACTTGTTTCATAATCAATTACTATGTTTATGTCTTGTTATCCAAGTATAATATGTAAACCCTTAACAACAAGGTATCAATTTGGTCTCCAAGACCCTACTTTGCTTTGCTTCCAAAGTATCATCTTGATCACTTCAAACCCTGCATGTAAGTCACCCAACAATTACCAAAATTTCTCAAAATGGAGATAAATCTATGGAGACATAAATTGAAAGGATAATATTGAACCATAGTCGAATCAAAGAACCAGCTACTTACTGTACGAACTCGACGTTTACAGATGATGCGGATGGATTTGCAATGGCCTCGAACGCTGTCTTGGACAGGACAATGGTGGCGTGGTCCGACGAGGATCTAGAGACCACGCTGAGTGCGCGGTCCACGATCCTAACCTGGACCAACTGGGCTGGGTTGCAAGTCTTCGGCCGGTCAGCGCTTATGCACCGGACCCAATATTGCCTCCCGCATGCGGCGTCGTTGTCCCAAATCCCTTCCCCAGCAGATGCGAACAGGAAGCTCGAGGGGAATTGCAATGGGTCGTACCCGAAGCAAGCAGTCGCTGCGATCATATTACCCATAACATATCAATACATAAACAAAGATCAAATTGGAGTAACGTGGCCTGGAGATATACCAGAAATTAAGAGCCGATGCGATAACAAACGTACTTACGCGTATATGGAGGATCATAGTGACCAGTAGTGCCGACTTCCGCATGGGATAGGGGCAACGATAGCACGGTGAGGATGAGGATCGATGAGAGAAGGCGAGGGACGATTTGTCGCGATTGCTTCATCGTTGAGACCCAACCCGCAGGAGAGAGTTTGGAAAGATTGGAAATGTTTTATGTATGGCGGTAAAGCTCCAGATGAAAGATGATGGGTTGACGTTGCTTGAAATGGACGATCTGTGCAAGTTGTGGACCTGGGAAAAGAACAAAGAGAAGGATAAAAGGAAGCCTTTTCCCAACCACACGCGCACAATTACACGCACGTGGGTTCGAAATTTCGATCAAATCGAGATTCAATAAGAGTTGTAATTCTCTACGTTCCTGGAAGTCACCGAAAGAATTTGATACAGGAGGAATCTTGTTCTCTTCTAATCCTCTACAACACCTGGTCTTTTCTCCCGCCTGCTTCTTTTGATTGATCAGGACATATATATTCTCGTTTTAGAGCAACCTTGTCGCTTTCTAGAAATATCAACTGAAACCCTCATCGCGAAGCAAAGCCAGCCACACGTTTGCTTCGGTAATTCGAAAAATAGAAATTTCTTGTTTACACATTCTCTATCACAGAAGGGAATTCTGAGATATCAATTGGCTATATATACAGCAACAAAGTAGCTCCAGAAGAATACTCACATACAAAAAGAACGCTATACCATAAATGCAGATACTCTCCCTACATAAGTAGCTATATCTCTGCATAGGTATATGTACGTATAATGAACGCACTTGCGGACAAACAAAAAGACATTCAGCTGACTGTAAAAGAGGGATCTGATCTTTCTTTGATTCCCAGTTCGGCCTATCGCTATAGTTTGCTTGGTTTTGACGTAGCGTTTGACGTTGATGATCGAAACAGGATTAGGCATACGCTACGGGAGGGCATGCGACCAAGGAAGCTGGGAAGGGTTTTCGTGGGGAGGATCACTTGACATGATGATGAAGAGAAGTGGCATTGATTATTGACCTGTGATTCGCAAGATGATAACTGGCTAATCGACCGCGGTTATTCTCCATACTTTTGACCTCATCATGCCTGTTACATTCTTTTCCAAGCCGAAAACTCTTAGAAGCCGTTTCCTAACTTGATTCTGGTGTCAGTAAGCTAATATATAGAAAGAAAATGCCCTCAGCAGTATGCAAAAACGCCTAGAGTCCACCTACCTTGGGTAAGGCCTGACTCCGCATTAACTTTATGAGGGGTGACTTTGAAGGTTGCTCTAAGTGAGAAACATGAATTCAAATCGAAATCTGTTATGTTCAAATCAAGCATTCGACCTCCTGATCAAACCGAATCAATTACACTTTTATTGATGAATCTAGTTTGGAAAAAAGCTGGCATTGGGGGTCTAGTTTTGGAGGAAGAATGGATGTCTAACGTTAGGAAGAAAAAGGGCAAGAATGGAGGATCGGTATTGGCAACCCTCTCGAAAATTATTATAGGGTTTCGCACCTACTAAAAATGTCTTATCTGAGTTTTAGCCACTACCCTCTAGGTCTGGACTTTGTGACTTCCAAAATATGTGAAAGTTATTAAGGGCGCGTTTGGTAACGTTTCTGTTCAAAAATTGTTCCAGGGAACAGAAATAAAAAAAAAAAAAAAAGTGTTTCTGTTCGGGGAACAATTTTTGACCAAACACGCGTTTGGTAAACTTGTTCCGGGAATAAAAAATGAATAGAAACACGTTTGGTAGATTTTATATTTTTTTTTTTCTTCTTTAATTTTTAAATATTTTTATTTTATTTTTCATTTTTTCCTTTCTTTTTTCTTTTTTTTTTTCTTCTTTTGGCCGGTCGCCGGCCTCCGGCGACCGGCCGACGGGGGTCGATAGCCTCGCCCAGACACGGCGAGGCCGAGCCCGAGCTCGCCCAGATCCGGTGAGGCCAAGCCTCGCCGGTGGCGGCGAGGCGAGCCTCGGCCTCGTGGCCGGGCGAGCTCGAGCTCGCCTAGCCAAGGCGAGCCGAGCCTCGCCTAGCGCGGGCGAGGCCGAGCCTCGCCTTGGCTGGCGAGCTTGGCCTCGCCCGCATCCGGCAAGGCTCGCTCGGCCTCATCGGCCCTCGACGGCCGGTCGCCGGCCATGGCCGAGGCCGGCGACCGGCCAAAGAAAAAAGAAGAAGAAAAGAACAAAAACGTTTTTGTTTCTTCTTCGAAGTGTTTCGGAGCAAGAAACAATTTTTTTTTTTATTTCTCATTTCTGTTCTTTTTGTGTTTCGGGAACAAAAAATTTGATTTTGAACAAAAACGCAAACAAACGCGTTTCTGTTCTTTTTTTGTTCCCGGGAACAAAAAAACAAAAAATCTGTTCATAAACAAAAAAAAAAAGAAATGAAAACATGCACGCCCTAAGTATTCCCCATCTTTGTGAGTAGCAGAGAGATATTAATTGTCAAGTAGATTTCCATGTTCTGTTCTTTTTCATGTAGACGGAGAATATAGGCAACTTAGAATTTGATATCGGGTGTTGATTCATTATACGTGGCTTCACCATTGAGGATCTCGAATCTTTGTTGTCGAATGTAAAGGGTGACGAGCCTTTCTAAATGTACATAAGCTGGCCAACAAATGTCAGTGTTTCGCCGGTTTTGTTCTCGCAGTGAAATATCCTTCACCAAGAGTTGTTCCACAGCTTTTATTTAGAAAGGACAAGGGTTCTATGCTAATTCCAGATAGGAGATATCAAATGCAAAGTGAATATCAAATTTCCAACTTTGACAACATTGTACAGCACTAGACCAAACTGAAATCCAATTTGATTGTTGGGATATAATACGCGGAAACGACAGGATCTTGCAAATTATGTCAACGCGAAATCACCAGAGAAATAAACGAAAAAAATCAGGACACCAGAAATTTACGTGGTTCGGTCCGAATATCGGTACCTACATCCACGGGAGAGCCAGCAACAAATAATCCACTAATATTGGAGAATCAGAGTTTACAATCGCTTAATCGCTCAATGTTTCCCGCACCTAGATTTAACCAAAAACCCTAAGTGTATAAATAACAACTCGCTTGGGTATAAACTCACGGTACAAAATTACCACGCATTCAAAGCTCGAACGAAACACTCTACGTACGTCAAACAAGAACAGCGTCTTCACGTACGTATCCTCTTCGTAGGGCTTCAGCAAACAGCGCGGACGTGCGGCTCCTTGCTTCGTAGGTCTTCAGCGTGCGACTCTCGGAGAAGGAGAGAAACCTGCAAAATTCTGTTTATATATGTTTACGTGTGTGCCCAAGGTCAAAACTTTGACCTTGGGCCCACCACTATATTTCTATTCTGGCTTCGGCTTCACGCTGATGTTGTGTGCGCGCTGGGCCCATCTATTTCTTTTTCATGCGTAGAGGCTTCACGCCAAGCGATTTCGGCAAGCTTCCGCAAGAAGAAATTTTACTTCAATTTATTTTATTTTATATTTCCTCTTTTCCAGCGAAAACTCGAGACATGATTCAACACTGATAATGGACTCACCGACTCTGTGGTTAAGTTCAAACTTTTGGCTGAAATTGAAGCCATACATCCCCGATTTCAAATTGGCCTTCGAGCATTTCTGTATTCACGCTGGTGGAAGAGCAGTGCTCGAGGAACTAGAGAAGAATCTGCAGCTTTCAGATTGGCACATGGAACCTTCGAGAATGACCCTTAACTGGCTCGGCAACACATTGAGCAGCCCTCTTTAATATGAACTCGCTTACACTGAAGCCAAAGGAAGGATCAAGAGAGGGGACAGGACATGGCAGATAGCTTTTGGTTTGGGATTCAAGTGCAACAGCGCTGTTTGGAAGGCTCTTCGCACCATGAATCCCGACAAAGAGAAGGATCCATGGATGGACGAGATCCATCAGTTGCCAGTGGAAGTCCCAAAGGTCTCGGCCATCTAGAGTTCAAAGGTAACTTGATTTGTTTCTAGCCTAGTGTAAGTTTGTGCAATTCTTTTAGCTTGATATTAGAGAGATGGAAGTAAATTATTGGAACCTCTGGATATTGGATGTTATAGCTAGAGCTGGACTATGGGGAAATGTATGGCGGCTTAGGAGTTTGAATCCAATATCCACGGTTCATTCCCTTTTTAGCATCTCTTACCAGTCTGTATTTTGAACCTTCTTTGGAGTCCTGAACGTTTGACTGATCTTCAAGGCATGAAATGTTTCTTCTTCTATCTATCTGATTGTCTTCAATTGGCTTGTCGCCGATGAGTGTCTTAAACCCTCCATATGCATTTCTACTTGCGAGAGCTCATTTGCATCAGAAGAAGCATATATCGAAAACGACCAGATTCAACTCCTCACTACCTTAATCAACCACTTCTCGAAGATGTCGTGGAAGGAGAGGAAAAAACTTCACTACCCTTAGCCACCTTTCAATGAACATCGATTAGTTGTCCGACTTTTCTGGGCATTTTACTAGCTTCTGTTGCGTAGTGCGATCTCTGAGTTCAACGTGATCGTAGATGCTCACGGAAATGTGAAAGGTGGGAGCATATATTCGGGACGCCTTTCCAGACGAAGAATTCGATCCCTAGGCTATTTTGACCAGCGGAGAGGTGTTAATTGTCGGGTGGATTTTCATGTTCTGTTCTTTTTTATGGAGATGGAGAATCTAAGGATTTGATATCGAGTGTTGACTCATTAAATGTCTAAGTCCCGGTCCTCTACTATAGGTTTTATGAGTGCGAACATGCCTATTATGCATCGAATCAAGGTAAAGGGTGACGAGCCATTTTGAATGCTGTGGCCACCGACAAAGGTCAAGAGGATTCCAAATGACGTTATTCGTTATCAGACTATTTTCTTTATGTGCATAAACGGGATTGGGGACTACGTCGCCCGCTGCTAGAATTTTCCCTTGACGGCGCCACAAAGCACCCATTACCCACAGCAGCCTCATAAGGTGCAAGTAGGGAAGTTCGAGACCGGCGATACACCTTAACCCAGAGTCAATCGCTTGATCAGTCACCTGGCTGGTTACTGAGGGATTGCGTATGGGGCTTTCATTTGCACGCAGTGGTCAAGCTCAAACACTAGCTGATCCACCGCCAAAGCAAGATTCCGGTGGCTGATTATTCTCAACAAACTGGATGTGTTATAGTCCAAAAAATAAATACGCGAAAATTTTTTTTCACTCAAACAAACACACCATAACTGATACATGTAATCTTTTTTTTTTTTTTTTTTTTTGGGAAATGTACCAAAAAAATCTTAAATTATTATATTGATATCTATTTAATCTTAAATTTTTCAATTTTAGTTCTAAATTTCTTCTAATTGGTGACACGGTCAATGCTAACATAGACATTTTTAATAGTATTTTATTAATTTTGTGATTTTTTTATTTTTAAAAATATTTTTTTATTTCTCTTTTCTTTTTTTCTACTTTCCCTTTTTCTTTTTGCCGGTGGCTAGTCATCGACCATTGGCCAATGGTTGGCAAGGGTGACCCTTGCCGACCATCGGTGAGTGTTGGCCTTGTTGGGTTGTGCCTAAGCGAGGGCGAGCGTTGGCGAGGCCCCTCTCACCAGATCTCACAAGGTTGATTCTTGCCCAAAACAAGGTGGCATCACCAAATCTAGCAAGGGGGCCTTGTTGACCCTTACTTTTGCCTAGGCATGACTCGGCGAGGTTGATCCTCACTTGTGGCTGGTGAGGGCTAGCCTCACCTGCAACTTGCTAGGTTGCACCTAAGCGAGGGTGAGCGTTGGCAAGGCCCCTCTTGCCAGATCTAGCGAGTTTGACCCTTGTCTAGGCTGGAGCGGCCTTGCCAAATCTAGCAAGGGGGTCATGCTTGCACTTGCTTTCGCCCAAGTGCAGCCCGACAAGACTGACCCTCGCTTGTGGCCAATGAGTGCTAGCCTCGAGCATTGGTGAGGAGGGTCATGCTTGCGCTTGCTTTAGCCCAAGTGTAGTCCAGCAAGGCTTACCCTCACTTGTGGTCAACAAGGGTGACTCTTCCTAGGCGAGGCCAACCCTTGCCGGTCATGGCCTATGACTAGTGGCTAGCGACTGGCCACAAGCATATTAAAAATGTCTATGCCAATACTGATTGTACTACGTAGAATGTTCGACATCTATGTTAATAATTTCTTACTTAAATTGATTAGATGAACTAATTTGATACTAATATGAAAAATTTTATGACTAAATTGGTCCAATTAAAGGTTTAGGATCAAATTAGTACCAATGCAATAGATTTATGACTTTTTTGTAATTTTTCCCCTTTTTTCCTTTGCATTTTTTTAAGATTTTTTTTTTCATCTTCCTTGGCCAAAACTTATATTGCCAATATGAAGGCTTTAGTTTTTATATGAGCACTTAAGTTATGAAGAAAGCCTAATTAGGATCATCGATTTTAAATACCAATGTAATAGATCATATAGTTGGCAACTATGTTTCATATCCATCCATTTTAATTTTGATGCAAGGAACACAGTCAATTATAATAACATTATATTCGAGCCCATCAGTTGTTGCGACTTGAGCTATAGTTGCTGAGTATGTTAGATTGGGTAGTAAGGGAATAAATTTATATAATTTCAGCTTGCATCATAATCATTTACAATGTATCATGTCTTGTTATCGAACTATAACATGTAAACCCTCAACAAGAAGGTATCAATTTGGTCTCCCATACCCTACTTTGCTTTGCTTCCAAAGCATCATCTTGATCACTTCAAACCCTACATGTAAATCTCACAACGATCACCAAGAACTTCTCAAAATTGAGACAAATCTACAGAGACACAAATTGAGAGCAAAATAATGAACAATAGTCCAATCAAAGAACCAGCTACTTACTGTACGAACTCGACGTTTACAGATGATGCGGATGGATTTGCAATGGCCTCGAACGCAGTCTTGGACAGGACGATGGTGGCGTGGTCTGACGAGGATCGGGAGACCGCACTGAGTGCCCGGTCCACGATCCTGACCTGGACCAACTGGGCTGGGTTGCAAGTCTTCGGCCAGTCGGCACTTATGCACCGGACCCAATATTGCCTCCCGCAAGCGGCGCCGTTATCCCAAATCCCTTCGCCAGCGGCCGCAAACAGGAAGCTCGACGGGAATTGCAATGGGTCGTACCCAAAGCAAGCAGTCGCTAAGATCATATTACCCATAACGTATCAATACATAAACAAAGCTCAAATTGGAGAATGTGGCCTGGAGATATATCAAAATTAAGAGCCGATGCGATAACAAACACCCTTACGCGTATATGGAGGATCATAGTGACCAGCGGTGCCGACGTCCGCATGGGATAGGGGCAACAACAGCACGGCAAGGATGAGGATCGATGAGAGAAGGTGAGGGACGACTTGTCGCGATTGCGACATTGTTGAGACCCAACCTGCAGGAGAGAGTTTGGAAAGATTGGAAATTTATTATGTACGGCGGAAAAGCTCCAGATGAAAGTTCATGGTTTGTCGTTGCTTGAAATGGACGATCTGACCTGCGAAAAGAACGAAGAGAAGAATGAAAGGAAGCTTCTTTCAAACACGCGCACAATTACACGCACATGGCTTCAAATTTTCGATCAAACCGAGATTCAACAAGAGTTGTAATTCTCTACGTTCCTGAAAGACTCCGAAAGAATTTGATACCGGACGAATCTAGTTCTCTTCTATTTCTCTACGACGCCTGGTCTTTTCTCGCGCCTGCTTCTGTTGATTGAGCGGGACATACATTCTCGTTTTCTAGCAACCTTGTAGCGTTCTAGAAATATCAGCCGAAACCCTCGACGGGAAGCAAAGCCAGCCACACGTTCGCTTCCGTAATTCGAAAATTAGAAATTTCTTGTTTATATATTTTTTGTCACGCGAAGGGAAATTCTTAGATATCAATGGCCTATGTATACAGCAACCAAGTAGTTCCAGAGGAATACTCACTTATGATAAGAGCGGTACGCGATCTATGCAGATACTCTCTCCACATAAATAGCTATATCTCTGAAAGGTATATGTACGTATAATGTAACGTACTTGGGGACAAACTAAAAGACATTCAGCTGACTGTAAAAGAGGTATCTGATCTTTTGTTACATTTCCACTTCGGCCTATCGCTTCAGTTTGCTTGGTTTTGACGTTGCGTTTGACGTTGATGATCGAAACAGCGATGAGGCGATATGATACGGTAGAGTATGCGAGCAAGAAAGCTGGGAAGGATTTTCGTGGGGAGGATCACTTGACGTCATGATGAAGAGAAGTGATATTCACTCGTGATTCGCAAGATGATAACTGGCTAATCGACCGCAGTTTTTCTCCATACTTTTGACCTCATCATGCCTGTTACATTCTTTTCCAAGCCAAGAACTCTCAGAAACCATTTCCTAACTTAGATTATGGTCTCAGCAAGCTAATATATAAAAAGAAAATGCCCGCGGTAGTACGCAAAAACGCCTATAGTCCACCTACCTTGGATAAAGGCCAGACCCGTGTGACTTTACAAGGGTGGCCTCGAAGGTTGCTCTAAGGGAGAAACACGAATTCGGATCAAAACCCGTCACGTTCAGATCAAGCATTCGACCACCTGATCAAAGTGAATCAATTGCCCTTTTATTGATGAATCTAGTTTGGAAAAAATGTGGCATTGTAGGTCTATTTTTGGAGGGAGAATGGATGTCTAAATTTAGGAAGAAAAAGGGCAAGAATGGATGATTGGTGCTGGCAACCTAAGTAGCACAGACACGGCGACACGACACGCGACACGACACAACACGTCGACACGTTATTTCTTAAAAAATAGAGAATTCCGACATGTTGGGACATACTTATATATTAAATGAATATTTTTATTTTTAATTAATTTAATTCAAATTCAATACTTTTATTTTTTAAAATTATTTTTTAAACTCATTTATTTATTTATTTCAAAAAAAAAAAAATCCCCACTCCCACTCTTCTTTCCTAGTCCATTTCCCCCACCCCCAAATTTATTTTTCTTTCCCTCTCCACCATCGTCCATTTCCCCCATCCCCAAATTTCCCCCACCCCCAAATTTATTTTTCTTTCCTTTCCCACCACCGGCTGTCCTGTGACTTCCCTTCCCCCTCGAATTAAAAGTCACGTAGCCCATCTCCCCTTTTATATTATTTTTGAGTTTTTTTTTTATCAAAACCCTAGCTCCTTTACTGCTTGCCGCTCACCGCACGACCTTTCCTTTTCTCTTCCTCTCCATCCTTCTCCTCCTCGCAGCTCGCCGCACGACCCCCTTCCTCTCCTCTTCCTCTTGATCCTTCTCCTCTCCTCCTCGCCACACAACCGCCTTCCTCTCCTCTTCCTCGCAGCTGTAGCCTCGTCAACGTCCATTGCAACATCACAGAGGCGGCCCTCACCTTAGTCTATGCTCTTTCTCTGGCCGTCTCTCGCCGTTGCTCACGGCCGTCTCTGCTCCCTCCGCCCTCGCCTCCACCCTCCATCTTCTTCCGGACACGCGAGTCCAAATGTGTTGAGCAAAAGTTAACCGCATGTTGGAAAATCCGACATGCGTTAACCGTGTGTCCGACCGTGTCCGAGCGTGTCGACGTGTCCAACACGCTCCGACACGTGTCCGACACGACACGGAGGCACGGACAACGTAATAGCTGGCAACCCTCTCAAAAGTTATTATAGGGTTTCGCACCTGCTAAAAATGTCTTATCTAAGTTCTGAACCCTACCCTCTAGGTCTGGACTTTGTGACTTTCGAAAGATGTGAAAATTACTAAGTTATCCCTATCTTTGCTTGTAGAATTTCATGTTCTGTTTTTTTGCGTGGACGGAGAATATAGGCAACTTAGGATTTGATTTCGGGTGTTGATTCATTATGCACGGCTTCACTATCGAGGATGCTGAATCTTCGTGGTCGAATGTAAAGGGCGATGAGCCTTTCTAAATGTACATTGGCTGGCCAACAAATGTCAAAAGACTTCCAAAAAGACGTTATTCCCTATCTGATTATTTTCTTTTTGTGCATAAACGGGATCAGGGCCTACTTTGCGCGCTGCTAGAATATTCGCTTGACAGCCCCTACGAAGCACCTATTGCCCCCCGGGCAAGCCTGTAATTGCAGCCCCACAAGGTGTAAGTAAGGAAGTCCGAGATTGGCGATATACCGTAGCCCAGAGTCTTTTGATCGCTCGATCAATCACCTGGCTGGTTACTGTGGCATTGGGAATAGGGCTTTCATTGGTATGCAGTGGTCAAACTCAAACACAAGCTAATCAACCACCAGAGCAAGATTTTGATGGAGACATCCTAATTGCAAAAGGATATAAAAAATCTTTGAACTTAGAATCCTCGACTTATCAACAAAATTCAATTTTGAGGTTTGTTCATTTGGGGAAAAAAATTCATGAGAAAGGAAATTGTCTTTTGAGAAATCATTTTTCAAGATAATGTTCTCTTCTTTTCAAGTTATGGAATTCATTTTTCAACTTTGAGCATGCATACTTTCTCTGACTGGAAATGATTTTTTGTTAATTGATCATTTTAGCAAACAAAACGCATAAAAGTACACAAGTCTAATTCACGAAAAATTCTTTTATTCCAACAACCACACCTTAACCAATACATGTTCCCCTTTTTTCCTTTGCATTTTTTTTTTCAGGACTTTTTTTCATCTTCCCTGGCCACAAGTTATATTGCCAATATGAAGGCTTTAGTTTCTATATGAACACACTCAAGTCATGAATAAACTCTAAATTAAGGGCATCGGTTCTAATACCAATGTAATAGATCATATAGCTAACAACTATGTTTCTAGCAATATCAATTCAATTTAGGATGCGTTTATTTGAGGGAAAACTTACTGATAAAGGAAAATAATTTCATAAAACGGTTAGTTTTTCTTCGTTTGTTGATATGTGACCGAGATTATTTTCTTGTGTTTAGATCTTATTCAAAAATGATTTCAATGTCATAACTTTATCTCAAGCAAAAAAAAAAAAAAATTTTTTTTTTTTTCCTTTCCTTTTCTTTTTCCTTCTCCTTCCATTGGTCGCCAAGCCTTGGCAATGGTCACAAGAGAGAGCTTGCCTAGATTTGGCAAACCCCGAGCTCGCTGGCCTGTGTTATGACCGTTCACTAGGCTTCCGGCCATTGCTAAGGCAAAGAGTCGCCAAAGGAAGAAGGAGGAAGAAGGAGAAAGGAAAAGAAAGAAAAGGAAAGAATTATAAAATATTTTTAAAAATAAAATTTTTTATAAAAATAAAAATAATTGAAATTGATTTTTTTAAAGTATGTAATTTTATAAGAACAAATGCTTCATTAACTAATGACCCTAGCTTGAGCCTGGGCATCAAGGACTCATGCACGGTGTTTGTAGACCCAAGCCTAAGGATTGGGACAAAGGCTCAAGTGTCGAGGACCCAAGCATTGACCTTTATGAGCCGCAACATCGGGTATGGGCATTGGAGGTTCAAGCCTAGCTTGGATGGACCTAGGTGTGGACACTAGGGGCTTAGGCCCGAGCACCAAGGTCCCAGACCTGGCCTTGATGGACCCGGGCCTAGCCACCAAGAGACCTAGACCTAAATGCCGAGACCTAGGAATCAATGTTAAGAATTCCATGCCCAAACATAAAGTTTTGGGTTCAAGCATTGATATCTAGTTTTGATAAGAAAACATTTTTAGTTGACTTATTTTCCCAAGCAAACCAAATGCCAAATGCGTTTGTTTCAATCAAAATTTCATGATAAACGAAAATATTCTCCATGGAAATTATCTTCAAGTAAAATTGTTAGATTTCAATTGTTTGGTGATTTATAAAAAGTAAATCCTTTTTGCCAAAATTAGAAGTTGTTTTCTCCAATTCAAAATTGTTGTTTTCAATTTATGGAAAACATCTTCTGCAAATCAATTAGTTTTCCATCGTCAAAACACCAGAAAGTCGGAACAATTTCCTAGAAATAGTTCTCCTTCAAACAAATAAATCTTGATATTGATGTGAGGAACGAAGTCAATTATAGTAACATCATATACATGCCTTCAGTCATTGCGACTTGAGTTATAGTTTGCGGAGTATAGAGTGAGTAGTAAGGGAACAAATATTTATGATTTCAGCTTGTATCATAATTAATTACAATGTATCCTATCTTGCTAACGAAGTATAAAGTATTTGTGTGTGTTTGTTGCACCATTGTTTTTCCCCTAGAAACCATCCATAGTCGTAAAACCTTCAACCAGAAGATACCAATCTGGTCTCGAAAACCCCACCTTGCTTTGCTTCCAAAGTATGTGAAAGAAAACGAAGAACAATGGGGAGAAATCTGTATTGTATTTCTTGTCTTCTGTAATATACAAGTATGTGTTTGTATTTTATATTACAAGAAATGAAATCATAAGAATCATAAGAAAATATGTACAATATTGTATTCCCTAAAATATTCCAAATATATGATTTATTGTATCAATCATGAGATCGGAATCTGACTCAAGAATCAATCAAGAGATCAAAACAAATTCTTTCCCCAACACTCCCCCTCAAGCTGTCGGCTTGTATATGTCGAATATGCCCAACTTGCTCAATAAATATGTGTGTTGTCTCTGACATAAAGGCTTGGTGAAAATATCCACAGGCTGTTCAACAGTCTCAATTCTTCAAGTCGTAAGTATCCCTTCTTGAATTTTCTCTCTAGTGAAATGGCAATCAACTTCAATATGCTTTGTTCTTTCATGAAAAACTGGATTTGTGCTAACTTAAGTGCAGCATTATTGTCGCAAAATAATTCACTTGCACCATTGACTTGCACACCAAGGTCTGAAAATAATCCTCGTATCCAAACTATTTTACAAACATTTTCACCATGGCTCGATATTCTAATTCAGCTTATGACAATGAAACTGTTGACTACTTCTTCATCTTCCATGAAATCAAGGATCTTCCCAATTTGATACAAAAACTAGTAATAGATCTCCTTGTCATTGGGCGGGTAGCATAATTTGTGTCACCATAAGCCGTCATCTTCATGCTGCATTCACGTGATAATAGAATTCCAAGTCCTGGACATCCCTTTAAATACTTTACCATCTTCAACGTTGCATTCATATGTGATTGCTTTGGATTGTGCATAAACTGGCTAAGTATTTGTACTGCATAACAAATATCCGGTCTGGTCATAGTGAAATAAATTAATTTTCCGACAAGTCATTGATATCTTGAAGGATCCTTGAGCAATGAGTCTTCATTTGGAGAAGGAGCACTCGCATCATATTCATGTGTTGTCAATTTGACATTCTGCTCAATAGGTATAGCTGCTGGTTTGCATCCCGACAATCCTGCTTCTGATATAATTTCCAAGATGAATTTTCGCTGACTAAGACAAATTCCCTCATTGGATCGAGCTATCTCGATCCCAAGAAAATATTTGGGAGGTCCCAAGTCTTTAATATAGAAGGTCAAATGCAAGTATCTTTTAAAGTTCTGAATTGCATCATCATCATTCCCCATGATAAGTATATCATCAACATAAATTAACAAGTAGATCGATGAGGTACCTTTAGTCCATGTGAATAATGCACAATCATGCTTGGAATGTCAAAAACCTGCATTTGCAAGCGTCGCAGTAAACTTCGCATACCATTGTCGAGAAGCTTGTTTAAGTCCATACAGGGATTTGCAAAGACGACATACTCGAGACTCATCCTGCCTACATAATCCCTGTGGAAGTTCCATGTAAATTTTCTCGTCAAGATCATTGTGAAGAAAGGCATTGTTGACATCCATCTGGTAGAGATGCCAATTTCGCAATGCAGCAACAGAGAGAAAAGAACGAACAATGACTTCTTTAGCAACAGAAGAGAATGTCTCATGATAATCAAATCCTTCACGTTGCGTGAATCCTTTGACGATAAGTCGAGCCTTATATTGCTCAATCGAACCATCCGCTTTATATTTTATTTTGTATACCCATTTGCAACCAATGAGCTTTCTATGCGGAGGTAAGGGAACAATTTCCCAAGTATGATTCTCTGTAAGAGCAACTAGTTCTTCCTTCATGGCCCTTTGCCATCGAATATCACGCGTTGCTTCCTCATAGGAAGAAGGTTCCCATTCTTCAAAATTCAACTGATGCAACATGTGTGTTCCGGCGATAATCGACTGAAGGAAACATAGGAAGATACCTGATATTGCGTCCCTGTATTCTCCAAGGTAGGACAAATATAGTCCTTGGTCCATGTGGGAGGGCGGACTTGTTGCCTAGAACGTCAAGGCCTATGTGCCTATAATTGTTCGGTAGATGGTGATGGAGAGCCAATATGATTTCTCTGCAACAATGAGGGAGACCCGTTGTTGCTTTGCTGTGATGCTAAAATGGAACCATTAGGAGTCTTAGGGGATATGTTTGATGATCCAAACAAGTCGTCGTTGGGCACGTGCTAGAAGTTTGCCAATCCGATGCAATCAATAAATATTGGGGCTTCATAGACAAATCTTCCTCTGATAAGAACTGTCGATGATTCAGTGTCAGCATCGATGGTTCGTCTGAAGGAGCCATTTCTTGGAAGGGGAATATATCTTCGTGAAACACGACGTCGCGGCTAACAAAGAACCGTCTTGTAGATATCTCCATAACCCCTATAACCCTTCTATAGAGTAGGATATCCCATAAAAATGCACCAAAGAGCACAAGGATCCAACTTATATCGATGCCTTACATTTGTTACATAGCAAAGACAACCAAATACTCGAAGATGACTAATGATTGGTTGCTTTCCAAAGAGCATTTCAAATGGAGTCCGTCCTTCTAGTATTCTAGTTGGCATACAATTTATTAAGCAAGTAGCCGTGACCACACAATCTCCCTAAAAATGCTCAGAAATGGAAGCTTGGTATTTTAGAGTGCGTGCAACTTCTAAAAGGTGTCAATGTTGGTGTTCGACAATTCCATTCTATTGGGGAGTATATGCACAAGAACTTTCGTGAAGTATTCCTTGTGAGGATAGAAAAGATTGGCACTCGGTTGAGAAAAACTCACTCCCATTATCTGTACGAATCCTTTGAACATGTTTATCGAACTGAGTCTTAATCATACACAAGAATTTTGATAGATATGAAAGAGTTTGACTCTTGGATTGCATGAGAAATACCCAAGTGGCACGGGAATAATCATCCACTATGGTAAGAAAAAACCGAGACCCATCGTGATGTGGTGTATGATAAGGTCCCCAGATGTCCATATGGATTAATGAGAAAACACTAGTGGCTCAAGACACACTTGTTGGAAAGGGTGCTCGTGATTGTTTTGCTAGAGGGCATATCTTACAATCAGGATAAGGAAAACGGACATTATGACCCAAACATTTATGAGAAAGGGAAAATTTATTACTAGCAGTGGCATTACAAGATTTGCCTCTATGTAAAGAAGATAGATCAAAATCTCTGGGGAAGTCGATCCAAAAATACAATCCTTATTCCATTCTACCCAAGCCCATCAGTTTCCTAGTCGAAAGATCCTGAAAGGAACAATTTTCAGAATTGAAATTAGCTCAACAAAAATTGTCCTCACAGACTTTGGAGACAACTATGAGATTAAATTCAAACTCTGGAATAAATAGAACATTTTTAAGAATAATGTTTGGGCTAAGGTGGATAGTGCCAATCTTTCGGACATCAGTAATATTCCCATTCGAGAGTCGAATAGATATGGATGAATTGGGTCTTGTATGAATATTAAAAAATAAATAATCATGGCAAATTATGTTGTCACTGGCGCCTAAGTCAATAATCCATCCATCAATTAAAATATCATTACTTTTGCATAATGAAGTACCTAAAAAATTTGTACTTTTGTCCACTGTCTTTAACTGACTCAATGCCTTCATGATGTGCTCATACTAATCTTGAGTGATTGGTTGATGAGCCCTGTAATTTTCTTGTGATGATACCTAATAAGCAGAAAATTATTTCCCTTTTTTTCTTTGTTGGTGGGCTTTACCATGTAATTTCCAACATGTTTCAATGGTATGATGTGGATGCCAACAATATTCACAAAACTTACCATTATTTTGGTCTCCCCTTCTTTGTGATGGTGTGGCTTTATGAGGACCATTGGATTTGAAACCATGGGATATTAAATAAGAACTGTCGGATGCACTTCCTCGCCGTTGATATGAGCCATCAGATCTGAGGAGATGTGGGCCGTCAAATCCGCGTCCAGTCCTCTAATCTCCACCACCGTTGGTTCGGAAATAAAGGGAGTCGTCAGATCTGCGTCCAAGCCTTTAGTCTCCACCATCGGCTCGAAAGGAATGAGGGCTATTAGATCTGCTCCTTTGATCTTGGCCGTTGAAGCGGTAGCTTCTAGAACTCTCTCCATTGTCTTCCTCAGTTGCTAATCTAGGGTTGCCGCCTAACCCTCCTGTTTGCTGCATTGGGCAAAAAATGCCGTGAGACCGACCGGAGAACCGCACCGGTGCAACAAGGGTCACCCCTTCTCCTCCTTTCTCGTGTCCAGCAGTCAGCTAAAAGATGCGGCCAAGCGGTGGGATAGGCTCCATGGCGAGGATTTGGGAGCGGAAAGGTACGTAGCTTTCATTTAGGGCCAAAAGAAACCGAGTCACTTTCTCTCTCTCTCTCTTTAATTTCCCTATATTGCTTGAGGGTTGTCTCCGGTCTTTCTCTCTCATTCCAAAGGGCCAAGAGACGGTTGAAGCTCTTCACTTGCTTGAACTCCGAGAGAGCTTGGGTGAGTTTAACCATTTTCTTTAATATCATCCCAAATTTTCTTTGCATCCTCAGTCGGGGAAGCCTAGCCGCGACCTCCGATGCAACGCAATTTCCGATCCAAGTTTGGGCTAATTGGTTGCACTTGTGCCCAATAGTGCATTGCATGCGGTCGTCGGCTGAAAAGGGGACGGATCCGTCAAGGAATCCGTCCTTGTCCTCCATGACGAGGGCTCGCCGAGAGTCTCTCACCCAAGTTGAGTAGTGATCCGATCCGGCGAGCTGAAGAGAAATCAGCCGTAATTCCAGCCCATCGACCGGTGATATGTAAAGGGGTTTGCCTAGCTCAAGCCGACCGGTGATGGTCGGAAAAATGACCGACAGGAACCCTGGTGGGAAACTTGGGTAGGCATTTGCTCACGACCCACCCGAGTTCAATTCGGGTCTTTCACCTAGAGAAGTTGGGTCGGGAACTCTACTAGATTGCTATGGACCGTAGTACTGTTGAACGGGACCTAGAGGCCCATTGGTTGGCTTTGGCAACCCATGGGCCTTGAGTAGGAAACCACGGTGCATATGGCCATTGAACTAGAGCGGATGGATGTTGAGCAACCTGCTCAACTTATTCTGAAATTTGATCAAATGATTCCTCAATTGTTGGCATATTCGGGTCTTGAACTTCACTACCCGAGTTTGGGTTCTGCATATTGCACCAAAAGATGAATGGAAGCCCGGATTCCTTTCTGACGCGCTAATGTTGTTCTGCAGTTAATGTTTTGCAGCAACAAAAAAGAAGAAGGGTCAAAGGCAATCTAGAAAAAATTTGCGGAAGTTGGATCAAAAAACCCGCTCTGATACCATGAAAGAAAACGAACAATGGGGAGAAATCTGTATTGTATTTCTTGTCTTATGCGATATACAAGTATGTATTTGTATTTTATGTTACAAGAAATGAAATCATAAGAATCATAAGAAAATATGTACAATATTGTATTCCCTAAAATATTCCAAAGCTATGATTTATTGTATCAATCATGAGATCGGAATCTGACTCGGGAATCAATCAAGAGATCAGAACAAATTCTTTCTCCAACAATATCATCTTGATCGCTTCACACCCTGCATGTAAACCACACAACAGTCACCAAAATTTCTCAAAATTGAGATAAATCTACAGACACAAATCGCAAGCAAAATAATGACCAATAGTCCGATCAAAGGACCGGCTACTTACTGTACGAATTCGACGTTGACGGACGACGCAGACGGATTTGCAATGGCCTCGAACGCGGTCTTGGACAGGACAATGGTCGCACGGTCCGACGAGGACCGGAGACTGCACTGAGCGCCCGGTCCACAATCCTAACCTGGACCAACTGGGCTGGGTTGCAGGTCTTTGGCCGGTCGGCACTTATGCAACGGACCCAATATTGTCTCCCGCAAGCAGCACCGTTGTCCCAAATCCCTTCCCCGGCAGCTGCAAACAGGAAGCTCGAGGGGAACTGCAACGGGTCATATCCGAAGCAAGCGGTCGCTGTGATCATATTACCCGTAACTTATCAATGTTTAGACAAAGATGATATCATGTTAACACAGCTTGATAATAGATTGCAAGTTAAGAGCCGTTTTGATAGCTTCTATACTTACGTGTGTACGGAGGATCGTAGTGACCTGCGGTGCCAACATCTGCATTAGATTGCCGGGACAATAACATGGCGAGGATGAGAATTGATAAGAGACGGACGAGTTGTCGCAATTTTGACATTGTGGAGGGCCAACCTGCAGAGAGTTTGGAAACATTGAGCATCTACTACATATGATGGAAAGATTACAAGCAATTTACTACCTATGATGGAAAGATTACAAGCGACAGTTGATGGGTTATTGTTGCTTGAGATGGACGATACATATAAGATGTACGAGCCACGTTGGTGGAAAGTTAAAAAAGGAATTAAGCCTGCAAACAAGGAGAAGAATAAAACCAAAGCTTCTTTTTTAACCACATGCACATAATTATATGCATAATTAGGTCGTAGATTCTCGTTTCTAGTAACCTTATCGCGTTCTAGAACTACCAGCCGAAACCATCGACGTGACGCAATGCCAAACGCACTTGCGCAGAGCCAATCAAGTCAGCCTACCGAACAATGACATATGCAGCTGCATAGCAGTTTCGCTCCAGGCTTCGCTATTACTCAGAAGAATACTACTTACTAGCATGTGAAAAGAATGATATGCGATAAATGCAGATACTATCTCCATATGAATATACGATAAAATATTGGTACCGCATGGATTCCACCCCATCAAAATCCTAAACCGCTCACCGGACGACAACGTGTTGTCCGGGCCCCACCATGCCAGAACCTCTAAAACTCTCTCACCGCCTCGCCTCTCTCTTCCCTCTCTTCTTTTTTTCCTTTGTTTTTTCTTCTTCCCTTTCAGTCTTCTTCTTTCTCTCTCTCCTCCGCCTGGCCCCTTTCCCCCTCTCCGACCTCAGACCTGCCGCCGCCTCCAGCAGATCGCCTCCCTCTTCACCCACTCCATCTCCGACCTCTAGCGCTGCTGCCTCGTGTCCAACTCCTCCGGCGCCCCTGTGTCCGCGCCCGCGTCAGCCAGGAGGTGGAGGCCCCATGCTGCGTCGACGAACCACATCGCCACCTCCGCCTCGTTCTTTGCCTAAGCCAACCTGATTGACCTAGAATCAACTCAGATTCGAGGTCGAGCTAAGCTCTAGACCACAAATCTAGGGCTCGCTCGACCTTAGATCCAAGATCTAAGGCGCAAGTTCGCTGGCCGAACTCGAACTCGACGACGAAGGATTGAAACGGAAACGACGTGGTGGATTAAGACGTCAGTGAGGTGGTGGTGGGGGGAGGGGACGCACGCCTGCTGTTGTCCCCATAGAAGTGACAAAGGAAAAAAAGAAGAGAGGGACGAGAGAGGCAAGGCGGTGAAAGAGAACCAGAGGGTTCCGGCGCGGTGAACACGTGCCGCCTGATAAGTGGACTAGGATTTTGATAGGGTGAAATCCAAGGGGTACTCCATATGTTCGTATTTTCTCATTAATAACTAGATCTCTACGAAGTATGTGTACGTGTAACGTGAGCGTACTGGCGGACGAACGAAAAGACATTTCGCTGCCTGTAAAGGAGGGATTCGATCTTCTGCGAGATTCCCATCTTGGCCTATCCGTCTAGGTTGCTTGGTCTTGAGGTAGCGTTTGACGTTGGTGATCGAACAATGATGACGTCATACGCAACAGCCAAAGTTGGAGAGCATGAAGAACGAGAAAGTGGGAAGGGTTTCGTCGGGAGGATCGCTTGACGTGATGATGAAGAGAAGTGAGATTGACGCGTGATTTGCAGGATGATGACTGGCTAATCGACCGCAGTTTCTTCTCCATGCTTTTGACCTCATCATGCCTGTTTACGTTCTTTTCCGTTCTTTTCCAAGCTGATAAGTCTAGGAAGCCATTTCCTAACTAAGATTCTGGTGTCAGCAAGCTTATGTATGGAAAATGCCCTCGTTAGCAAGCTCCCTATAGTCCACCTACCTCGGGTATGGCCTGACCCCGTGTAACTTTACCAGGGGTGGCCTCGAAGGTTGCTCTAAGGGGAAAACTAGAATTTGAATCGAAATCTGTCACATTCAGATGAAGCATTCGACCGCCTAATTTCAATTACCCTTTTTTTGGGCCCCCCTTTTTTTGTATGAATCTATTTTGTGAAAAAAGCTCGCATTGTGGATCTATCTTTGGAGTGAGAATGGATGTCTAATTTTAGAAAGAAAAAGAGAGCATTCAATGCTAGCAACCCTCTTGAAATTTATTATAAGTTTTCACACCTATTAGAAATGTCTAATATGAGTTCTAACCACGACCCCCTCAAGGTCTAAACTCTATGACTTGAAGAGATATGAACGTTATTAGGTGCTCCCTACCTTTACTCATGGGTCACGCATGATCTATTAGTTATGATCTATAAGTTCATGTGAAATAGATTAACATAGGTCAGGAGTATTAAAAAAAAAAACTGAAGATGGCAATAAGCCAATCACTTCATTATACTATTCACAAGGACCACTATTGCAAATGACTCATAACATGTAATTACTATAGAAAGAAAAGATGGAAAAATGATCCTCGAGAGATATCGATTAAGCCAGCCCCGGACAAATCCCTAGAGTTAGAGAGCAGAGAAATAAAAAAAATTATGAAGCGGGATGAGAGGGTTTACCTGCTTGATTTGGGAGAGAGCTCTCAAAATCTCCAAGTTAAGGACAATGCTTTTTGCCTTTTTTTTTCCCAGACTCTTGACATGCTTGTGAGAGACCATGCATTCATATTTATACGGGTTGATTAATGGAACATGTCTCCTAGAATTCCCTTGGTTCCGTACGTGTGCCGTCTTAAAATTATTTTGTTAATCTCATGATTTCTTTTTTAAAAAAAGCCAACAAGATGAGAACTAGGGTTTATTATAGCTGAATTTTCTTAGATTGACCACATTTTGGATAAATTAAATTTTCACAAGCACGCATATAATCAATCACACTACACACATAAAATAAATTGAATCATAGTATTTCAGGAAAGAGCAATGTTAGGAATACTAAAACTTGTTTACCAAATTAGTTTATAAAGTGATGCAATGCTCCATAAGTTGTTTAACTTCAGTAGGCCGGTGCCGCTATGTCTAGCATTATTGTCCTAATGAAAATGCTTCTTTTTATTCGGGTTAGACCCTTTCCCTACATGCGACATTGATTTCGGCTAAGTAAGCAGCAGGCCAGCGAAATCTAGCTGTGTAAGAGCCGGATTAAGACGTGGGATAATCAAAACAAGCAGATCTCAGTCTTCCATTTGGACAAAAACTATTTCTAATCGTGCCATTGAATGATGGATGCGTTGCCGTCTTCTATTCAATTCCAGACAATAATCCAATTCAATCACTACAGCAACCCAAGGAACTGGTCTTGGTACATGTCTTGTTTTCCATGACTCTTTGCAGCCATGGTTTGGAATCATTAGAGCATTTCGACGCTTTGGCTCTGGTGGTGAACTCTTCTGTTAGAAATAGTCGATAGACGGCGGACCAGGTTGGAGGAAACCGTGTCTCGAAATGACGAGTTATGTGTTGTGGGCATCGCCCGCGTGAAAATTAAATTCATGTTAGCCGTGTGCATGTTTACAGCCAGTCAAATCGGACGATAAGGTTGGAAGGAAAACATCAACGTCATATTTCTAGAAGGATGAAGTTTGCTGATTTCATATAATAATGAATGCAAGCATGTTCTGTCGTGATTATATTTATGGTGGTGTGCTCATATTAACATCATGCATATTGAAGCATCAATTTGTCATGATATTCATAAGTAAAAGGCATATTTCTCATGCACCAATTCAACAATATTAAGGCTCCATTTTGTTTCGCGAAAAATAAATCATTTGAAAAATATTTCCCTAAAAATGATTACTTGTGTCGCATGAAATAATTAGTCGATGAAAATATTATAATTATTTTTTTTATTTTTTATTTTTTTGTGATAACAATTTATATCTACAAAGGGCATTTTAATGAAAGTCGAAAAAAAAATATTTTTATTGATAACAATTTATATCTACACATTTTAATGAACGAAAAAATATTTTTGCCATTTGTTCACTTTTTATTTGAATTGAGCCACTCAAAAACCTTTCAACAATATAAATTAATAATATGTAGAATTGTATCTAACATTTTTTTTTTTTGTAATCTTCATATTTATAATACTTTTTTTCGGGCCAATACCCAAAACAGGACCTTACCTTTTACAGCTGAGATTTAACCAAAAAAAAAAAAAAAAAAAAATCCCCAAAGTCCCAAAAATAAAGAGCTCAACCGATTGCTATTGAGGCAAAAGTAACACAACCTTTGGATATGTTTCAAAAATGACCCTCATTACAAGTTTCTTCCGCTCTCCTGGTTACACCGCCACGTCACTCAAGAATTTGATTCTAGATCCTCACAATTCGCGTTCGCGCCATGTTAGATATTCGAGGAATCGAGGATCAACAGCTCGATCGCCATAGGGCTAGAGGCCCTTTTTCTTTTTTATTTTTTTCCAATTTCGGGCACCAAGTTTCATGTTCATGTCGAAGAATAAAAAGGTACAAAACAGTAATGATGACGACGATGATGATTTAACCCTAAGGAAAGAAGAGAGGGACAGAAATGTAATTCACCAGCGTACCTTTCTGAAGTCACCAGAGAGATGGAACGAAATCCGCCCGAGTCGAAGCCCTTTTCTGCAAAGTTCTTTTGACAGATCGACGAGCTCTGATCCTGGACGAAGGGCGGCGCTAGTTTTTCCTGGAAATTCCCGATGTTCACGAACTAAGAACAGACATTCTAGGATCATATATACGTGCACGATCGCAGACGCAGCTTGCGCATGAGTAATTGCCCACCTCCGCACGTTAACGTGTTTTTGTAACGTCTGGCAAGTGCCAATTGTCTTTGGGTTCTCTATGAAGCAACATTGCCCCTAAGCAAAAGAGACATTGATTGTCAGCAAGAGAATGAATTGCAACCCTTATTAAGCAATCTTGTCTTTGACCTTCTAAGCAAACATAAAAATGCCACAATTTTCATACAGCGCTCATTTGAGTGCAATAATTTTTTTTTATTCATAATCACTCAAGTATCGTTTAACTTTTCAATCAATCACTTAGGTAACACAGCTTTTCTTTAAAATGTTAATCACAAATATTATGCCAATCACAAATATTATGTTGGATTTTCGTCACTTGATTGAATGTTTTTAAAATGTTCATTCAATCGTGTGATTGAAAATTATGACACTTAAATAAACATTTTTTAGGAATCATAGCATTCAAATGATTGAATAAAAAGTTATGGCACTCAAATAAGTGTCGTAACATGGTGCTTCTCTCCCTTAAAATGGAGAATTTGGCATTGATTTGGAAAGTCGAATCGATTGCATTGTTTGTTTGTTGCTCCAAGCATTGATTACTTAACTAAGGAAAGACAATTTTTTTGGTCAAAAATAAACTTTCATAACTAACTCAAAGAGTTTAAGTACATAAGACTTTAATCAGAACAAAGTAAGGCCCAAAGGTCTTCTGGTGGGTTGGACAACCAATTAAAAGGTAAAGACCCATCTTTTTTATGTTTTTGCTAAGCAATCTGCAACTAAATTCCACTCTCTACTGCAATAGGCCAAACTTAAGTTAGAAAAGCCCATAATTAAATTTTTGGCTCAATAATGAGCGGTTCCAGAATCCACGTGCTTCATTTCTCTAAACCACGCCCAAGCAGACCCTGGGGAAGGCTTCACGAAGATCCGGCGGGGGGCTCCTTTCTTATGGTTAGCAAGCCCCCGCGGTTTATCATTACCCCATTTTACGTTTGGGGTTGACTTCGATAAACAACTCAGTTTAAGGACTTGAGTTGGTCCTTAATCTTACGGGATATTATCCCAGCCGCTATATTTTTCGAGCCACGGGAGCTAGCTCTCCCCGCTTGTGCACCGCGGTTCCCGACACATGCCGGGGGTGAGGCACCGACCCGTGCCCAGGGAGTTCCTTAATGGAGTGACTTTCTCCGAGGCTCTTTTAAGGTCCGACCGAGACCGCTCTGTACTTCTACTTTTAGTGTCTTTAAAAGTGTTTGACTACTTGACTATAGCAAGAGGTTCTCCTTCGTTCGTGAGTGCAGCGGTTTTAGGGCTTCAACCATGGCCAAAGTTTCAACTTACTCAGCCGAGTGTACTCTTACCAGTCTTGCAAATCCATCCACCAATTCTCCGTACTTGTTTCTACAAACATAGCTAATGGCACCAATTGTTGAGCCAACTAAGAGGACCCATCAATGTTGATTTGGAGGGTTTCAACGCTCGAACCGGTCCGAATCTGAGGTGAGTTGTTCTGAGTTGCTGTTGTCTTATTTTTCGACTTCGCCAAGTTTGTATAGCACTGATTTTCCGCCATGGCTAAGTTGATGATGTGCTTCGGGTTTGGCTTTTGTTTGCGGAAGAGAAAATTGTTTCTTTCCTTCCAAATTCGCTGGAAGATAGTAGCTAGCAAGTCAAAGCTAATAGAAATATGGTTAAAGTTGAGTAGCCATTCTTCAATTCATCCAAGGCCATAGGGCGAGATTTCAATCTGTATTGCAGGGTCCATCCACACTTGCTGAGTCCAAGGGCGGAGTAAGAAGATGTGCTCCACAATTTCAGGGTGCTGCTTCAATAGATCACAGGTACTCTCCTCCACTATATATCACTTGAGTGGATTTTCCTTTGTCGGCAAAGCATTTTGACATAAACTCTATAGGAAAAATTGAATCTTTGGGCTTGTATTAGCTCTCCAAATTTTGGTCCAAAGAGAGCATGGGGATTGATGTGAGGATGAAGCTGTCGTAGAGGTCCTATGTTCCTTGAACTCTCTGATTTTGTTGTATCCGCTTTTAACAATATACTCCCTTGTTCTAATGATGGTCCAGACCATTTTATCCTCTTTCACTCGTTGACCCAATGGAATTGTGAGTATTTCGTTGGCCGTTTCCTCATCAAATAGGTTTGTGATAAGTTGTTCATTCCAAGCTAGGATATCTGTTAAAATTAGTTCAGAAACATTCTTCGGTTCTTCACGGTTCACTAGCCCTCCTATAACTCCTCTAGGGAGCCATTTGTCTTCTTTAATGTTAATCCTTTTCTCATTCCTTACTACCCAACTAACTGCAGGAATAATTTCATCTCTGCCCATAAGGATACTTTACCAACCCCATGAAGGCCGATGGCCCTTTCCTATTATCCGGAGGAAAGTAAATACCTTTCCAAATCTGGCATCATAATGATGAGGGGTTTTGCATCAAATGCCATGCTTGTTTTCCTAGCATTGCTTTCTTAAAGGCAATTAAATCACGAAAACCCAAACCTCCATTGTCCTTTCTGGTTTTGAGAACTTCCCACCTTTTCCAGTGTATTCTAGCCTTTTGATAACAATTTTTCCACCAAAAATTTGCAATTTTCTTTTCAGTGCTCCAACAAATAGATACTGGACTTTTAAAAACTGACATGGCGTATTGTGGGAGAGCTTGGACAACTGCTTTAATGAGAATTTCTGTCCCTACCCTTAATATTAGTTTTTCCTTCCAACCTTCTAACTTCATGTTCACTCTAGCTTGTATCTAGGCAAACATTTGTTTTTTCGTTTCACCCCAATCGGAAGGAATTCCTAAATACTTACTAGTTTTTTCGATTTCTAGGACCCACAACTCAACTAGCATCTTCTAGCGAAGTCTGTGGGGGGGGCAACTTTTACTGAAGAACATCCCAGATTTATTTAAATTATTGGTCTAGCCCGATGCGTAGAAATATCTATTTAAAACATCATCGACATTTTGACACTCTTTTATGGTCCCATCCAAGAAGAAAATCAAGTCATTGGCAAATAGTTGATGAGTTAGAATAGGGCAAGACCTACTTATCTGAATGCCCTTAATAGCCTCATGCTACAAAGCCTGTTTCAATAGCATCGATAGCATATTTGTTATTATAATGAATAAATATGAAGAGAGTGGGTCACCTTGTATGAGGCCTCACGAGGGTTGGAAGTAGGGCGGTGGTTCTCCATTGAATTTCACACTGAATGAGATAGTAGTTACACATTGCATAATCCATTTCACCCACTTGGAATAAAAACCCATCCTTAACATACAAGATTCTAGAAAATCCAACTCAATTTTGTCATATGCCTTTTGCATATCTAGTTTAAGTACAGCCTAAAACTTCTTTCTTCTATTCCGGATTCTAAGTCGGTGTAGCACCTCTTAGACGACTAGAATATTATCTTGGATAAGTCTTATGCTAACAAAAGCACTCTGTTCTGGTAATGTTAGATCTCCTAGCCAAGGTTTCAATCTATTCGCAAGAACCTTTGATATAATCTTGTACGAGAAGTTACACAAACTGATTGGACGAAACTACTCCAACTTCTCAGGATTTGGGACTTTTAGAGCAAGAGTAATATGACTTTTGTTTAGCTCTGGATCAAGCTCCCCGATTTCAAAAAATTGCCTCACTTCCTTAAAGATTGTCAGCTACATAATGTCCCAATTTGAGCGATAGAACATCTCATTCAACCTGTCAGGACTAGGTGCTTTTATGGCTCCTAATTGGTAGGTGGCTGCATGAATCTCTTGAATTGTTACCCCCGCAAGCAAGGCCTTGTTCATTTCCTCTCCCACTGAGGTGGGGCACTGATCAAGTATTGGCTCAAAGTTCCAATATCCTACTGAAGTGTAAAACTCACGAAAATGGCTAATGGTCAAAATTTTCAATTGCTTCTCATCACGCTCCCATTCATCAACTGGGCTTTTCAACATGGATATTCGATTTCATTCTCCTTTGAACCGTTGTTGCATGGAAGAATTTAGTATTCTTATCACCCCATTTTAGCCATCTAATTCTAAATCTTAGCCCCTAAAACATCTTATCTTGTCTCCATCTTTTTTCGATCTCCTTTTTCAATGTTTGTTCTCTCTCTCTACTATATGATAGGGTTGGGGAATTCGTTAACTGTTGTAGTTCATTTTTAAAGATCTCCTTGTGGGCATTGGAGAATTTCTTACTCCACTTGCCTAAGGCTTTTTTGACTTCACCTAGTTTATGCGATAAGCTCACATTCTTCCTTTCAACTGATTTCCATACTTGTTGCACAGTCAAACTAAACTCTTCATCCTCTACCCAAAAAGCCTCAAACCTAAAGCTTCTATTTCTTTTAACTCGTTTTGGGTCTAATACCAGCAATATTGGGCAATGATCAAAACCCACAGCAAGAAGAGCAAAGGCTTTAGCGTTTGGGAAGATAGATCTCCATTCCATAGTACAAAGTACCTTGTCTAGTCTTTCTTTAACAAAATCAAGTCCTTCTCTATTATTAGTCCACGTAAAAGCACAACATTTACTTTCTATATCCATCAACTCACGTGAATTCAAAGACTCCCTGAAAATGTTGAGTCGATGAAATTCAGCCATTCTTCATCCAACTTTCCCCCAATGATAAAGAATTTCATTGAAGTCGCCCATACAAGCCCATGGAAGGGTATTAACAAGGGTAATTCTTCATAGCTCATCCCATAGCAAAATACGTTCCTGGAGCTTGAAGGACCATGCACAAAGGTAGTTCTCATGAATTGGTTATTACTCTGACTTGCATATGATATCAATAAAGTGCTTGGAGTAGGACTCCACATTAATAGAAATTTCCTCATTCCAAAAAATTGCCAAGCTCCCCGAGATATCCACTGGGTTAACTACAGAGCTATTTTTAAATTGTAACCTCTTTCATTCTTATAAGAACCTGTTCTTTGTTTTTTGTCTCCATAAGAAAAAGGATACTAGGCATTTCTTGAGCCACTAAGGCTCTAAGAGCTTGAATTGTCAGTAGTGTGTTCAATCCCTAACAGTTCCAACACAAGAACTTCATATGTGTCCCGATAGCTTATTAGGGCTAGCCACCAAAGCCCATTTGTTTGCATCTTCCAACAGCTGAATTGGAGCTTCCGACAAATCAGTTTCATCCAGCATTTCTTCACTTATGTCCTAACTATACCTCTTCCGTTTCTTGCTGATATGCATATTAACTCCCTTCTTTTTTGACTTCTTAATTTCTGCCATAGGTTGCAGTGCCAAGGAGGGTGAATGGGATCTTACAGGAGCCAACATTGATGAGGTTTTAGAGAGTGGCAAAGGTACTATGGTACATTATTGTAACATGCTTCCCTTCCCCAGTAAATGTCTCGTTGCCTTTTCTTTTATACTCGTTGTTTAGTTGTGAATCATCCACCCTACAATTATCCTCTCCTGGTTCAAACTGGGTGGTGTTAACAGGTGTCTTTAGGATAGCCTCTTCTTCCATGTCCTCTATTTCTATATTTCCATAGAAAATTCTCCAGTAAGGACTGTACTCCTTCGCCTCATCCTTTACCCAATGTCCCAGTCGATATTCCTCCAATTTATCTTCATCAAAATGTATCTCCTAATATGATTTTGCATAATGCCCGATTTTTTCACAAGCATAGCAATAATTGGGTAATCTTTCATACTTAAAATCCACCCAGATATCTTTCCCTTTATAGTTTGAGAAAGTACCCGGTATCAGGGGCTTGGAGACATCCAGGACTACTTTCACTATTCTGTTGTTCTTGTTTGAAGTGCTTTTTCTACTCTAATCTCACATCAGTAACAACTCTAATAGTGTTGGCTATGCAAGAGAATATCTCCTTCGACCTCAGCTCAAAGGGTAAGCCATAAATTTGTACCCAGAATTCGCACCTGTTGAAGTTGTAGCACTCTAGAGGGGTTGAAGGGACCCATTGTTTGAGGATAAGTAGGTGATTCGAGAAACACCAAGGGCCAGAATCAACAACTTTGAGAAGGTCAATTTCTTGCTGGAAAGTGATGGCCAGAATGCTGGATCCTAGGATCTCGAAAGTCACTCTTTCAGTGTGCCAGGCGTTCCTTATTGTGGTTTGGAAGGCTTGGAAATTAAAATTTGGGTTATTGTGAATCTTCAAAGAGAGTGAGTTTACTTACTTTAATTTTTTCCTCAAAGATCATATCATCTGTAATTGCAACTTTCTTTACAGGCAATAAGTTTCCCAAGCACCGATAGAGGCTGCAATTTTCAGGGCCTCAGCTTCGTCTTCTTCCATCTGAGAGAACTAGTCCGAGAAAGTAGGGAACGAGGGCCTACCTGATCCCAGAGATTGTCGCTAGAAGAAAAGGAACCACAAGAATTCAGAGAAAAGCCTAGAGGGTTGGACACGAGATGGCCATAGCCAAGAAGGGGTTTAGGGTTTTAGAGACTACCCCATAGGGTAGAGAAGAGCTCTTCATTATAGAGAAGAAAGCTGATTCCCAGAAGCGACCGGTTAAGAGTTTAAGCATGCAAATTTTGCGAGGCCATCTCCAAAGGGAAATTTTGAGTTGGTTTTCAGGTAGATTAGAAAGATTCTATGTTCTTCAGCAATTTGATGACAAAATTTTGAGTTAGTTTTCAGCCGATCCCCAAATCGATACGGCCAACAACTGTTACGAGTCATTTAACTCAACAATTTAACAACAAAATTTGACGGAAATTAATGATTAGTAAATTTATTATAAATGTATCAATTTGTGATTTTTCATTATATCTATCATTCAAAAAAACAAAAGGGAGAAATCTGATCTTTTGTTAGCTATCACTATAGTTTGCTCGGTTTTGACGTAGCATTTCACGTTGATGATCAAACAATGATGATTTGACACACTATCAGAGAGAATGATGAGCAAGAAAGTGGGAAGGGTTTTGTGAAGAGAATCACTTGACATGATGATGAGAGAACCGATATTGACACGTAATCTACAAAATGATAACTGGCTAATCGAGCATAGTTTTTCTCCATGATTTTGACCTCATCATTGTTGTTACATTTTCTTCCAACCTGAGAACTCGTAGAAACCATTTCCTAGCTTAGATTCCTAGGTCGCAAGCTTATATATAGAAAATGGATAAGTGCTATAAAAGTCCTAAAATTTGTCACGAAAATACAATTGAGTTATAAAACTTGCAAAAAGTGCAATCAAGTCCTAAAATTAACACCGTCAACTTTTTTAATGGAAAATGCTGACCTGTCATTTAAAATTATTATTTATTTTCCATGTGGCTTTTTTTAATTTTTTTTAATTTAAACTAGATTTAAAAATAGAAAAGAAAAGTTAAAATTTATTTAAAAATAAAAAAATTAAAAAAAAAAAAAAAGGCAGCCGCCACCCATCGCTAGAAGGGCTGGCGATGAGTTTGCGCCAAATGCAAGGGAGGAGCTGCCTTTTTTTTAACAATTTTTAAAAATAAATTTTAACTTTTCTTTTTTAGTTTTTAAATCTATTTTTTTAAAAATTGAATAAAAATAATTTAAAAAAAAGACACGTGGAAAATGAAAATTATTTAAAATTTCACGTCCACGCCACGTCAGCATTTTTTCGTTAAAAAGTCAACGGAGTTAACTTTAGGACTCGATTAAAATAACTTGACAAGTTTTAGGACTTAATTATACCTTTTGCAAGTTCTAGGACTCAATTGCATTTTCGTGATAAGTTTTAGGACTTCTATATCACTTATCCCTATAGAAAATGCCATCATTAATATGCAAAATCGCCCTATAATCCACTTACCTCAGGTAAGGCTTGACCCCTCGTAACTTTATAGGGGGTGGCCTCGAAGGTTGCTTTGGTGGGGAAACCTAAATTCGAATCAAAATCCATCACATTCTGATTAAGCATCTGACCACCTAATCAAACTGAATCAATTATACCTCTTTTGATTAATCTAGTTTGGGAAAAAGCTGCACTGTGGGTCTATTGTTGGAGGGAGAATGAGTGGCTAATTTTGAGGAAAAAAAAAGGACAGGAATGGGCTATTGATGCCAACAACTCTCCCAAAAGTTATTATAGGGTTTTGCACCTACTGGGAATGTCTAATCTAAATCATGACCACTACCCACAAGGTCTAGACTTTGGACAAGGATCGCACATAATATAAAAGTCCGTGCAAAGCAGGTTAACATAGGTCGGGAGTATAAAAAAAAAAAAAAATGAGATGATTCATTTATATATGATTCAAGAGGATCACAGCCACTAAGGCCCTGTTTGGTAACCATCCAAACATGGCCAAATTCTGACTTTTTGTTCCCGAGATCAATTTGGAAACAAAATCGCATTTGGTAAAACTTTTGTTCCCAAGAACAGATTGGGAATAGAATCAAGAATAAAAAAAAAAATGTGATTCTTGTTCCAGAACCAAAAAAAAGAATTAAAACCAACTATTTTCTTCTCTTTTCTTCTTCTTCAATCGCGCAGTTGCTATCCGCCACCGTCTGTCACCGTTCGCCACCATCACCGCCTATCGCCGGCAACCGGTCTAGCGAGCTCGCCAAAGGCTTGCTAGGCTAGGGCGAGATCCGACAAGCTCGCCGATGGCCAGGTGGGCCTCGCCGGGCTGGGTAAGCCCCGCCTAGCCCCGGCAAGGCTTGCTTGGGCGGGGCTCACCCGGCCCGGCGAGGCTCGACCTTGCTAGATCCGGCGAGGCCGAGCCTCATCGGGGTTGGGCAAGCCTTGCGACACCCAGCCCCACCGATGGCCGGGTGGGCCTCGCCCGCCCCCGCCTGGCCGGGCAAGCCTTGCCCAACCTTGGCAAGGCCGGCCTAGCCATCGATGAGGCTCGGGCAACAAGGGCCTGGCGACCCTCCAGGTGAGGTCGCCGACCCTCCCGGTGAGGTCGCCGACCCTCATCTCGCGCTTGTCGGTCCAAATGACCGGACTAAAGAAGAAAAATAGGAGAAAAAAAAAGAAAAGGAAAAAGTATAAAAATTATTTAAAAATTAAAATAAATTAATTTGGAACAAAATTAATTAGCACGATACCAAACGCAATTTTATTCCAGAATCAGAAATTTTAGACAGTTACCAAACGGCTTAAAATGCTTAGAATCTGTTCCCGGGAACATAATAAAAAAAAAATCATTTCTAATCAGAATCTACTCCCGGGAACAGAAACGTTACCAAACACGCCCTAAACCCCGTTTAGCATCCTCTGAGGTGGCTCTACTTTGGTCCGGTCGGTACGACCCGCCCGCAAAATCTTCGCAAAATTGCTCTTTTTCTTTTTCTCAGCAACTTTCTCGCGTCAATCAGGGCAAGCCATTCATCAGCAGAAGCAGAAACAGGCGGGGGAAACTCGATGCAAGTGCAATGCACAGGCCCTGAATGAGGAATCCAAGAAGCAACATGGGAAAAATCATGGTCAATACGGCGACCGATCCCAAATATGCATATGGCTCCATCTTCCCCGCCAATGGAAAAGATATCGCCTGTATGGCTTCTTGCCAACGCATAAGCACTACCGGTGTGCGCATTATGAACGATGCAACGACGGTGGTATCACGGTAGACAAGTCCCCGAATCCAATCACTAGTCCACAAAGCCCTTAAGAATTTCAGCGAAACCAAGTCTTGGATCACTAGGCGAACCACCGATGACCATCTAATTGATGGGAACCATATAAAACCATCATGCATCATAAGGATTGATTTCAATTGCATTTGCATTTTTTTTAACTCCATCTCAACCCCACATCCATTAGTGAAGAATTTTGCGCCATCGCGTCCAAATCGGTCATGATCTTATGGAGCCTCGAGCCACAAGATCCCTTTGAATATGATTAGACATGACCTAATCGACAGCCCGAGCAAGATTTCGATGTAGGCACCATAATTATAAGAAGTATATTGGGATTCTCTAAATAAAACACACGCTTTTCCTGCATCCCGGAAACAATCATCTTGGCAACAGAAATAAGATTTCACAATTACATAACTGCCAATGGCATTGTTGTGTAGCAATAATTAGGATTAATATCACAGTAAATTTTAAATTAGTATAAGTGTGACAAATTTACTCAAATTAATTTTTTGATCGCAAAAAATCTCAAACCGGTACTCTCATAACAAATTTACTATTTTTTGATTTCCATTAAATTTAACCGTTAAATTATAAAGTTGGATTACACGTAGCAGTTGACAAGTATATCTATTTGTGATTTTTTGTGGTATTAATCCAATTTAACGAAACTAATGTATTAAGATGCATGTGTGAGTGAGTTGTATAAAAGAATTGGCGTATTGTTAAACAATTAATAGTTCATATTTGGTGCATAACTCATTAGTTTAAGATTTTGAATGAAGGCGGATCCACTGGATATATTGATAAGTTTGGACATGGAATCCCTCTTAACGATCTCTCCAAATGAAGGTATCGGGTTTTTACTCCACACTCCCAATAAATGGTATCAAAGTCAATGGTTGCGATTTATGGGTAAGTGCGCATTGTATTGTAGCAACGGGCCCGTAAGTTGATGTAAAATGATACCTGAATTAAGAAGGAGCAAACTTAACATCAAAATCACACATGAAGGGGAAATTAATAGGACACATGTGTAAGTGACTTGTGTTAGAGAATATCACATCGAATAATTAGTCATAGTTAACTCATAACTTATTAGTTTAAGTTTTTGAGTGAAAGTATGCCTAACTAAATATGTTAACGAGCTCGGATTTGGACTCTTTCTTAGCGATCTTCCTAGATAAAGGTATTGGATTTTTGCAGTGCCCTCCCAACATGATGGAGATAATTTGTCACAAATATATCAGTTTGAAATTTTTTATGATAAAAAAATTTTTTTGAAATAATTTTGTCACATATATACTAATTTGGGATTTTTCATGGTATTAACCATAACAACTAAAGTGCAAATTTTTACTTGGCCAAAAGCTGTATTGCCAATAGGAGGGAAAAGTATAAAAAAAATTCTAAACTTATGATATTTGTGCAAATTTAGTCTTAAATCTTTTAATTGTACTAATTGAATTGTAAACATTTGACAATTTGTCAATGTAATTTATTCGGTCAATTTTAGTTGAAAATCAAACATAAATGATAATCATCTTATGTGTACAACCGATGCTAATGCAAACGGATTCTATAATTTTATAATATTTTTCTGAATTTTTCGTACTTTTTTCTTTTCTTTTCTTTTCTTTTCTTTCTTTTTTCCTTTTACAATTTTGAGCCAGTGAGATTGTCAGCCAACTATCACCGGCCACAAATGAGGGCTTGACTCCCTCACTTGTTGGCCAGCAAAAGGCCGTGACACCCTCAATTGGTCTAGGCAAGGGTGTCATGGCCCTTGTCGGCCACAAGTTGCAATGCCTTCACTAGCTACAAGTGTGGCCCTTGCCTGTTGCTTGCTAGGGCATTGTGGCCCTTGCCTAGACTAGGTGAGGGTCGTGGCCCTTTCCTGGATTAAGGAAGGGCATAAAGGACCTCACCTAGACATTGCCTGTAGTTGATGAGGATAGGCCGACGACCTTGTCAACCAACAGTTGAATTAAAAAGAAAGAGAGAAGAACAAAAAAGGTAATAAATAATTGTCCACGTCAACACTAATTATACCACATAAGATGACCAAAGTCATGCACGACCTTCATCTATGTTAGCAATTTTTTTGCCAAATTGACCGGATGAACTATATTGGCAAATTATCAAAAAGTTTAAGACCAAATTTACACAATTAAAAAGTTTAGAATCAAATCAGAACAAGTACAATATATTTAAGACATTTTTGGTACTTTTCTTGCCAATAAGTGTCTAGTTTCTATTTGGACACTTAAGTTATGAATAAACCCAAAATTAGAGGCATTGATTTTAATATCAATATAATAAATCATATAGCTAGCAACAATGTTTCTAGCAATATCAATGTGGTCTTATTTTGATGTGACGTACTGAGTCTATGTGCATTTCCTCCATTTGTGGCGACTCAAGTTAGAGTTGAACGATATGTAAAAAAAAAAAGTTAGAGTTGAACGAGTCTACTAGAGTGAGTAGTAACAAAATAAATATATGAAATTTCAATTTGTATCGTAATTAGTTACTGTGTATCGTAATATATGAAATTTCAATTTGTATCGTAATTAGTTACATGTGTTTGTGAGCTACACCATTGATGTGCCCTATAAATCATCCATGATAATACATCCCTACGCAAGGAAGTATCAATTTGCTCCCCGAAACCCCAACTTTGCTTCCAAAGTATCCCCTGGATCGCTTCAGACCCTGCACGTAAATCGCACGGCAATTGCCAAAATTTCTCAAAATTGAGATAAAACTACAAAGACATAAATCGAAGGCAAAATAATGAGCGATAGTCCAATCAAAGAAGCGGCTACTTACTGCACGAATTCGACGTTGACCGACGAGGCAGATGGATTCGCGATGGCCTCAAACGCGGTCTTGGACAGGACAATGGTGGCGCGGTCCGACGAGGATCGGGAGACTGCGCTGAGCGCCCGGTCCACGATCCTGACCTGGACCAATTGGGCTGGGTTGCAGGTCTTCGGCCGGTCGGCACTTATGCATCGGACCCAATATTGCCTCCCACAAGCTGCACCGTTGTCCCAAATCCCTTCCCCAGCAGCCGCAAACAGGAAGCTCGAGGGGAACTGCAATGGGTCATACCCAAAGCAAGCAGTCGCTGCGATCATATTACCCACAACGCATCAATGTTTAGATAAAGATGATAGTGTTAAAGTGGCCTGGTGATACACTGCAAATTGAGAGCTGATTTGGGAACATCTATACTTACGTGTGTATGGAGGATCGTAGTGACCAGCGGTGCCGACATCTGCATTAGATTGACGCAACAATAGCACGATGAGAATGAGAATTGATGAGTGACGGAGGAGTTGTTGCAATTGCGACATTGTGGAGAGCCAACCTGCAAAGAGTTTGGAAACATTGAACATCTACTACATATGATGAAAAGATTTCAGGCGATAGTTGATTGGTTATTATTGCTTGAGAATGAGGATTCACACAAGGTTTACAAGGTACGTTGGTGGAAAGTTAAGAAAGGAATTAAACCTGCAAATAAAGAGAAACTACGCTTCTTTTTTAACCACATGCACATAATCATATGCATATGGCTTCCGATTTTGATCGAACCGAGACTAAATAAGAGTTCGAATTCTCCTCCCGAAACCTTGGAAGTCCATACAAAGAATCTTAGCTCTTTTCTAATTTTCCACGCGACAGGTCTTTTCCAGCACCCGTTTCTGGACTCATTAGGTCGTGATTCTCATTTCTGGAACCTTTTCGCTTTTTGGAAAATATCATTCCAAACCCTCCACACGACACGACGCGACGCCAAACGCACTTGCGCAGAGCCGATCACGTCAGCGAACCAAACCGTAATATGTACAGCTGCAAAGCAGTTTCGCTAGTCTAGGCTTCATCATTACTCAGAAGAATACTCATGTGAAAAAATTGATAGGCGATATATCCAGACACCATCTCAAATACGAATCAACTGTATCTCTACAAAGGTATGTGAACGTGGAGTGTAAACGTACTGGCGGACGAACGTAAAAGGCGTTTCGCTACCTGTAAAGGGGGGATTCGATCTTCTGTCAGGTTCCATCTTGGCCTATCAGTCTAGTTTGCTTGGTCAGGAGGCAGCGTGTTACGAACAATGATATGTGAAACGCAATAGCCGATAGAGCATGAAGAACGAGAAAATGGGCCGGGTTTGGCGGGGAGGATCGCTTGACGTGCTGATGAAGTGAAGTGATCCTGACGCGTGATTCGCGAGATGATTACTGCCTAAGCCACCCCAGTTTTTCTCCATACTTTTGACCTCATCGTGCCGAGAAAGCCAATATTTTCTCCATCGTGCCGGTTACATTCTCTTCCAAGCCTTAGAAACAATTTCCTAACTTAGATTCTGGTGTCAGCAAAGCTGCCGTTTAGTTCGACTTTGAGAAAATAGCTTTGAAAAATACAAATACCTTTAAAGTAAAAAGAATTTTCGAAATGTTACACTGTTTGATATAATATAATCTCAAATAGTATTGAAAGGTAACTTTAACGTAAATATCATTTGGAAAACTCACATTTGTAATAGGCTTTTGCAAATTTTTTTTTTTAATTTGAAAATCAAATCCGACAAACTACTAACCGCCCGGCCAACTACTGAACGACTGGATCTAGTCGCCCGAGGGCGCTACCTCAGGCGACGTTGTCATCTAAGGTCGCAATAGCCAAATCTAGCCTACGGACCACCAGATCTGGCAGCCTGAGGTTGCGGGTCGCGCCGCGACCCCTAAGCGGCGATGGCAATTGCCGGAGAAACCCGACTCCCGAGTGAGGAAGACAAAGACGAATGAGGAAGAAGATAAATAATGACACGGATGAATAATAAACTTACATTTCCAAAATGCTGAATGCTCAAAACAAGTTCGGACCTACATTGGGCTTTTAACATCGGGAATGCTAATATTTGACCAATGAACCTTAAAAAATGTTTACCAAATGCAAAATACTTTCCGTGAGAGGCTTTGGGGGCTCAAAGCCCTTTGAGAAAGTTGAATCAAACGGAGCCTAAATATAAAAAATGCCCAAAGTAGAATGCAAAACTGACTATAGTCTACCTGCTCGGGTAAGGCTTCACCCACGCAACTTGACAAGGGGTGGCCTCGAAGATTGCCTTGAGGGGAAAGCACGAATTCGAATCGAAATCCGTCACACTTAGATCAAGAATTCGACTACTTGATCAAGCTAAATCAATTACCTTTTTTTTTCTACGAATTTGGTTTGAGAAAAAGCTAACATTGTGGGTCTATCTTTGGAGGGAGAATAAATGTCTAATTTTAGGAAGAAAAATGGTGGGAACAAGCAATCGGTGTTGGTAGGGTTTCACGCCTAATAGAAATGTCGGATCTGAGTTCTAACTACTACCCACGAAGGTCCAGACTGTACCATCATGAGAGCTGTGAAAATTATTAGGTACTTCCCATCTTTGCACATGGGTCACACATAATTAAAAAGTTTATGCGAAGTGGGTTAACGTAAGTAGGGAGTATAAGAAAAGAAGAGCTCAAGATGGCACTTTTGTATATGATTCATGAGGATCACTATCACAAAAAAAATGATGTATAACATGCAATCACTATAGAAAAGAAGGAGAATGGATGGCTAATTTCAAGAAGAAAGAGAGCATGAATGAGCGATCGATATTAGCAATCAACCTGAAAGTTATTATAGAATTTCACGACTACTAGAAATGTTTGATATAAATTCTTACCATTAGCGCAAGGTCTAGAATTTACAGTTTCAAGAGAAGTGAAAGTTTTAAATTACTTTCTGTCTTTATGTGGATCGAACACGATCATATGAAGTACGCTAACATAGGTTGGGAGCATAAAATAAAAGCTTTAAATGGTTGGTTTGTATACGACTCATGAGGACTACTGTCACAAATGATTCATGACGTGGAATCACTATTGCCATTTTATAGTTTTCTATTTTATTTTTTTGTTTTGCTTTTTTCTCTTTTTTTTTATTCTTTATTCTTTTTTTTCTTTACTTCATCCCTTTTGGTCTTCTTCCTCACGAATTTTCCTCTCCGAGCATCTTCTTTTCCTTTTGTCTTTTTCCACGTTTACACTTTTTTTCTTTTTTATTTCTTCTTTCTGCCCATCTTCTTCTTCTTCTTCTTCTTCGATGGTTTCCTCCTACGCCCGAAATTGGCCCCTCCTTCCGATGCCTCCATCGCCGAACGCCCAACCTATTCTCTCATCGCCTGGCTATAAACAAAGCAACGGCTGAGCTCGAGCCGCGCTATAAACAAAGCAGCCAACGGCAAAAAACACAGGTTCAGACCTGGCCCGGCGATGCAAACGACAACTGCAAACAACAAAAGGTTCATAACATTATCCGCGTTCAAGAACACATGGGAATCGGTGATGCACGCGCCTAGGCCGGCTTAGACATATCGTCGGACATGTGGTGGGCATGAAACCGAGGAACGATATGACTCAGCGCCAAACTTGAAAAAAAAAAAAATCATCAAATGGGGGCATTCGAAATTAACCACATTAGCCCACATAAGCCCAATACGCGTGTGACTAACAGGAGGAACAAAACTCACGTCCTGTCCAACCAAAATAGGGCGGAGCAGCAGGGGTTCACAGGAACGGGCGTTTAAAATGAGAGATCCCTGCTCGGCTTCGGCAGCGGCGACGGGAGGGTGGACTCGAAATGGATCGAGCGATGACCGGCCGTCCCGCGGTGCTCCCGAAGCGAGATCTTCGGGAAGGCGACGCAACTCGACACAAATCAAAAAGCTACGCACAAGACCTACCTGGTTCGGGGGGAAGCACTGCAAGGGTGGCGCTTGACGAACGGACTCTGGCGACGGTCGACCACCCTCTCGAGCTCCCTCACCGTCTGGTTCTCTCCCTCTCACTCGCTTAAAACTCTCCCGGGCTCTTCCAATCTCTCTCCCTCTGTAGCTCGAACCCAAAAGAACCCCCGACCAAATGAGCGAGCCCCTCTCTTTCAAGGGCGACCGGCAGGCGCATGGACCCTGCCACCACCAACTTGCCGGGCCGGACTGATCCGACCCGCGGATCACGCCGCCATCTGCTCCATGGCCATCCCCTGTCTCCTCTGCTTGTACTCTCTTCTTTTTTCCTTCTTTTTGCGTTAGCGTGGTTGGCATGAGGGAGGAAGATCACATGCACGCGGGCCAGGTTCAAATAAAAGGAGATGGGCCGGCCCAGGCTCAAAAGGGAGAAAAGGAAAAGAGAGAGATGGGCGAGCCCACGCATGAAGAAAAATCCTCTACTCGGTCCCATTCGATTTTTCTTATACCTTTTAATGAAAATTTTTACTTTTCTTTCTTTTTTTTTCTCTTTTTTTTTTTTTTAAATTTTCGATTTTTTAATGTTTTAATTTTTTAATTTTTAATTTTAATAATTAGTGATAGTTATGTAAATGCTCCTAATGTCTACGCATAATGGATTTTAATGAAAATATATACGATGCATTTTAATGGAAGTTATCTACTTTGCTCTTTACTTCTTCTTTGTTTTTTTAGCTACTAATTCTTAATTTTGTATGCAATTAAGTCCTAAATAAAATAATAAAATTTATGTGTCAATAGTTACATGTTGTGGACATTGCTCACATGAAAATAGTTTATATTAACGGAAATTGCTGATTTGGCTTATTTTAATATTTTCTCTCTCCTACGTGGCAATTAGGGCAAGAAAAATTGTGCACGTAAGCGAAACGACGTCGTTTTATGGGTATTGCCATTCTCAAAACGACGACGTCTCCCTCCGTTTTTTTCACGACGTCTCCTCCTCCGTTTCTCCGTTTCTTTACGATATCTCTTCGATTCTTCCTCTCTCGAATCAACGAACCCTAAGCTCTAAATCTCGCAGATCTCTTCCCTCTTCCCCTCTCGAATCAACGCAACCCTAAGCCCGAAATCTCGACGCAGATCTCTTCCCTTCTTCCCGTCTCAAATCAACGCAACCCTAAGCCCTAAATCTCGACGTAGATCACCGTGTGCCTCGCGAGTTGCGCTTCTTCATCAAACGCCGGTGCGAGTACGCGCGACACTCGTCCCACGAGAGCCTTGGCAAAGTGGATCGAGCGGCGCCGACGGTGGAGGCGAGTGGATCGAGCGGCGCCGACGGTGGAGGCGAGGTGAATTTGTTTGCACCGCCGCTTACTCGTGCTTGACAGTTGAAGTCTCGGACCGGTTGACTCGAGAGGACCCCGATTTCAAATTGAGCAAATATGATTATTTTGGCCACGGTGAGATACGAGTTTCTTCTCTCATGTGTATTGGGGATTGTGATTACCGAGCCGAGTCGCGAGGAGGTCGTCCCGGAGGCGAGGGTCGAGGATCGCGATTCCTTGGACGAGGCTAAGCGGAGCTCTCCGATTACCAAGTGACAGTCATTTCGGATGAATCGTGCGTGCGTGTGTGTGTGGAGAATGATTGATTGCACTTGCGCGATGCGTGTCCTCCGTTTGCGTAAATTCTTTTGCTGCTTCTTGCTGGTGTATCCGCAGGCTAGTTGTGGGACTTTGTGTTGTTATGATACCTCTACAATGGAACAGTAGCTCGCTGATTTTGTTGTTAGCGAGCTACTGTTAGATAAAGATGCACTTGCAAAGAAATTTTCTTATAGATGCTTACTTTATAGAGTGTCCCTTGTCGAATGACAAATTGTCGTGATCATGCATATAAGGACATAGACGGTAGGGGAAAAATGAATATCATTTTTCACTTGGCTTGCTTCTTTCATTGCATAAGTTCTATCCATACCATGTTTGGCCATTCAAATCAATCAATGTACCAATTCGACCTTGAAAAAATACTTACTATATTAGGTAAAATGAGAACCCAATATATAAATGATAGTTGATATGTTTCCGGGATGATGGATAGTTTTAAAATGGTCATCATCCAACTTTTTTGATAAAGTAGGGTTTGCTGGAAATTCCCTTTGTCATACTCCAACTTAGTTTCAATCTCTTAAGACATTCAAGTAATACCAGGCTATGATTTCTTTGGAATTCCTCTGTAACGTGGTGCTATTATCTGGTTCTATTGTGATGAAGTCCTTACATGGCTATTTCTTGTCTTCAATCCATTGAGCTTGGACAATGAGAACCGTTTTGTATTGACAAATAGACTATAGTGGCCGTGATTTAACGAAGATCAAGTTGAGTTGAGGACCATCAAATGAAATCTTGCTCTTGATTGTTATGATTATAAGGTGTAAAGAGAGATCCAAAGTCATTTGATAGAGATCGAGTTGCTATAGCAAATCCATTTAGAGATCATAAGTCCATTCCAGGTACACCATTTGAGTAGCAACTGCGTCTAAGCCGAGTGGTAGGTCTCGTTCAAAAGCCACTTTAGGGATGTGCCCTACCAATGTGTTTGGTGGCGATGTTGTCATGACTGATGCGCAAGTTGCTTTAGTTTATTTTCGGTGTCTTCGAAGTTAATGGTTCCACTTTAAACCAAAAATATATGATTTCGACACTAGTGCATTTGAGTTTGCTAAGTATTTAAAGGGAGCAACATTGATTCTTAGGCTCTTGATCAGACCTTGATATGAATCCATTATAGCGTAAGGAAAGAAAGTGATTATAGTTTGAAGCTTGGCTAGCAACTGTACAAATGCCTTCGGCTTCTATGAAGATTCACGAATTCAGAGTTTAGTAAGAATTAGCGTAGGACTCATTCTTGCGCCATGATGGGGCATAGGCATTTGTCCTATATCGACTTCTAAATTGTGCACGTCATGGTAAAGAGCTAGATAATATGAAGATGGCAATCTATTTGAAAATTTTTCAATTGCTTGACAGAGTAGGATCCTCGTGCACGTGCTTACCGTACTCCAACTTGACAGTCATTTTACGGATGAATCGTGCGTGCGTGTGTGTGTGGAGAATGATTGATTGCACTTGCGCAATGCGTGTCCTCCATTTGCGTAAATTCTTTTGCTGCTTCTTGCTGGTGTATCCGCAGGCTAGTTGTGGGACTTTGTGTTGTTATGATACCTCTACAATGGAACAAGTAGCTCGCCTCAACAACCGCCCTGTCAAGAATTATCCTCTTTTGGAATTATCTATGGATATAACATTTTCCTGTTCTTCCCCATTTTTTTATGCTTGTTGCTGTCCCATAATCCTTTAAGTTGAATCTATAGATATAGTTCCTTTTCACCGTCGATGACGATACCAAATGATTTGTCTCATTGTCCATTGCTTACACAGTTCTTATGTGATGGAATCCAATGCACTGCTTGATATGCTTTTTGTTGCTTGATGATGTTAAGAAAATAAGATTTCTAGTTTCCATGAACTTATTTTCACGTGCATGTTATTCTTGGAAACAAGATTTATATCGCATGGCCATATTTTCGTCTTAGAGGTCTCTAGCTACCGTGTACGTTTTGCGACACATGCTAAGATTAAATGTAGGACAGCAGACAGGTGGTCTTTATCTGTGAATAAGTTGTCATTACCAGCAATGTTTTGAAGGTTAACATGCCTTTATTCTCCTATGGTGTAGGTTTTGCTAGTTTGCATCTGTGATATGCTTTTTTAATATGGCGACAAGAAGAATGAGGGCAACAACTTCTAAATCAAGTGGTGTAACTCCTAATGAGGTCGAATCAGAGTTAACCTGCTATTGTGGTCTTCGATCACCACTTCTTATTGCAAAAACAAAGAAAAACGCAGGAAGAAGGTTCTATGGATGTGCTAAGTTTGATGGTTCAGGTTGCTGCAATTTCTTCATGTGGGTTGACCAAAAAATACCGGATCAAGCGAGAGACATGATAGTCGAACTGCTTGAAAGAAATCAAGCACTATCGGAGTCAAGCCAATCCAGATGCAACGACGATTATGTAAGCTCACATGATAGTCGACCCTTCCATCTACGTATTCTAAGGGCGGTCCAACTTGAAATTTACCTCCAAAGAAAACAGTGACATAAACTTTGTTGTTGCCCGTTGGACCTACAAAGGAATAGAAACAAATAGCACTTTCAATCGTAAAATTTCATCTAAAAACTACTAATGACTTCACTTGTAAAGAGAAATAGGTAGGGTAAACATACTTATGTTGATGGATGACCTTGAGAGTAGTCAACCCTCCAATACAAGCATCAGCAAACCAGCATCAGCAAAAAAGGAGTTGAAAGTGATAGTAAACTGAACTAATTATGCCTGAGCAATGAACTGCCCGCTGAAAACTTTCCCAAATCTCGGAGCCTCCGGCGAAGTGATCCCTCGAAATATGTAAGGTAACTGTAAACCCAATCTCCTGTCCTCCTCTTGTTGAGGCATTCAACAAAAGGAAAGCGTATTAAGGGAAAAAGGTTATATGGACTTATAGATTCCTTTCCCCTTTGTTGCAAGGAAAATTCTGCTGAAGAAGGCAGTTTAATCCCGAAGGGAGAAGGCTAAGATAAAAGAAGAAAATTTTATTCAGTTGACCATTATGGTAGCATGAACTTATGACTAAACCAAAAGCAGATAATTCTATTGCAAGAAAAATTCCTTTATTTTTATGACTTTCATTGAAACATTTAAGGTTCCTTCATGGATGATGCAATTGCTAATTAAATGCTAAAAGTTTTTAAATCATTGAAGCGGCGATAGCTTCTCCAAGTCATGGTTCGAACCGTAAGGCTTGATTAGTGAATACTAATACGAGCTTTGCGAATTGCTGATTATCCACAGCATCAATTACAAGAATTGAATGATGGTGAAACTGCAGTATCAGTATTTATTCAAATAACGACATCCACAATGGCATATGAACAAGGACAATCATATGAAAGTTGATACCGTGATGGTTCTTTTGTAGGCGTGTTTAAATGATCTATATTCGTTCCAAGCAAAGTAGAATTAGCAACCAAACGTGAGAGTGAGTTTTAATGTAAATTCAGCATGCATCTGTGATCTCAATTAATGGAATTACTACGACAAAGGACAAATTTGATATATAAACATCTACAATGCCTAGCAAGGTGGTGGGATGGGTGATTATCCTCGTAAAGCGAGGTAGGCATTCAAGCCAAGTCTGAGGACACATCAGCTAACCGTTTTCAATCGAATTGATTACCGTTTACGATCTCTCAAGCATCATAAACAAGAAATCGCTAGGGCATTTACCTTCTGTCAGAGTTGTCCAATGCAAAGTTGTTGCCAACCAGAATACTGCAAAATGCATCATGAAAAAAGATGTGATCGTAAGTCTCCTCACAAGATTGGAACACCAACAGCTCATCCTGTAGCTAGAAAATGACTTCAAGTACTATAGAGCATCCCATGAGCAATAAAAGATTGATAAAGTGCAAAAGAAGAGTCCTCACTTTAGATATCTAACTAAAAGTATAAATTTGAGCTCTATCAAATGACTTTGGATCTCTCTTTACACCTTATAATCATAACAATCAAGAGCAAGATTTCATTTGATGGTCCTCAACTCAACTTGATCTTCGTTAAATCACGGCCACTATAGTCTATTTGTCAATACAAAACGGTTCTCATTGTCCAAGCTCAATGGATCGAAGACAAGAAATAGCCATGTAAGGACTTCATCACAATAGAACCAGATAATAGCACCACGTTACGAGAGAATTCCAAAGAAATCATAGCCTGGTATTACTTGAATGTCTTAAGAGATTGAAACTAAGTTGGAGTATGACAAAGGGAATTTCCAGCAAACCCTACTTCATCAAAAAAGTTGGATGATGACCATTTTAAAACTATCCATCATCCCGGAAACATATCAACTATCATTTATATATTGGGTTCTCATTTTACCTAATATAGTAAGTATTTTTTCAAGGTCGAATTGGTACATTGATTGATTTGAATGGCCAAACATGGTATGGATAGAACTTATGCAATGAAAGAAGCAAGCCAAGTGAAAAATGATATTCATTTTTCCCCTACCGTCTATGTCCTTATATGCATGATCACAACAATTTGTCATTCGACAAGGGACACTCTATAAAGTAAGCATCTATAAGAAAATTTCTTTGCAAGTGCATCTTTATCTAACAAGAGCTCGCTAACAACAAAATCGGTGAGCTACTTGTTCCATTGTAGAGGTATCATAACAACACAAAGTCCCACAACTAGCCTGCGGATACACCAGCAAGAAGCAGCAAAAGAATTTACGCAAACGGAGGACACGCATCGCGCAAGTGCAATCAATCATTCTCCACACACACACGCACGCACGATTCATCCAGAAATGACCTGTCACTCGGTAATCAGGAGAGCTCCGCTTAGCCTTGTCCAAGGAATCGCGATCCTCGACCCTCGCCTCCGGGACGACCTCCTCGCGACTCGGCTCCGGTAATCACAATCCCCAATACACATGAGAGAAGAAACTCGCATCTCACCGTGGCCAAAATAATCATATTTGCTCAATTTGAAATCGGGGTCCTCCGAGTCAACCGGTCCCGAGAGACTTCAGCTGTCAAGCACGAGTAAGCGAGCGGTGCAAACAAATTCACCTCGCCTCCACCGTCGGCGCCGCTCGATCCACTCGCCTCCACCGTCGGCGCCGCTCGATCCACCGCCAAGGCTCTCGTGGGACGAGTGTCGCGCGTACTCGCACCAGCGTTTGATGAAGAACTGCAACTCGCGAGGCACCGGTGATCTGCGTCGAGATTTAGGGCTTAGGGTTGCGTTGATTTGAGACGGGAAGAAGGGAAGAGATCTGCATCGAGATTTCGGGCTTAGGGTTGCGTTGATTCGAGAGGGGAAGAGGGAAGAGATCTGCGAGATTTAGGGCTTAGGGTTCGTTGATTCGAGAGAGGAAGAATCGAAGAGATGTCGTAAAGAAACGGAGAAACGGAGGAGGAGACGTCGTGAAAAAAAAACGGAGGGGAGACGTCGTCGTTTTGAGAATGGCAATACCCACAAAACGACGTCGTTTCGCTTACGTGCACAATTTTTCTTGCCCTAATTGCCACGTAGGAGAGAGAAAATATTAAAATAAGCCAAATCAGCAATTTCCGTTAATATAAACTAACGGTGTTAACGGAAGGACTTAATTGAACCAAGTTGACAAGTTTTAGGACTTGATTGCACTTTTTGTAAGTTTTAGGACTTAATTGCACTTTGTTGACAAGTTTTAGGACTTGTACTGTACATATCCCCATGAAAATTCAATTAATGTTAGCCACGCACATGTTTGTAGCCAATCAAATTGGAGATGATTGGAGGGAAAACATCAACATCGAAGGACAAAGTTTAATGATTTCACATGACAGTGAATGCTAGCATGTTCTGTGGTACTTATATTCATAGTGTTGTGGTCATTCTAACTTGCATATTGCAGCGTGGATGCATCAATTCAACAAGCTCCTTTTGTTTTGCTAAAAATAAATTATTTGAAAAGTATTTTCTATAAAAATGTTGCATATATCGTTTGAAATAATTAATTAATAAAAAATATTTTTGTTATCAAGAACAGTTTATATTTAAACATTTTTATGGACAAAAAAAATTTTTCATATCATTTACTTTTTCTAAGCATTAGCAATTACTTTTAAGAAAAATATTTTTAAAATCATTTATTTTTTATGAAACGAACTCATTTTAATGTTCTAATACAAGTTACCTCCTACTTATTCTACTTTTTAACTTTTGACTTTGTAAATCTTGGTGAACTCCCGTTTGACTTTAATTTGACATGAACCTCACAAAAACCTTCCGTTTTATATACAATTAATAATATATAGAGTTGTATCTAGCTCTTCTTCTTTTCTTTTTCTTTTTTTTTTTTTGTAATTTTAGAAATTTAAAATACTTTTTTTCCAGCCAATTCCCAAAACACAACCCAACTTTTTACACCTGAGATTCAAAAAAAAAAAAAAAAAATCCCCCAAAGTCCCAAAAATAAAGAACTCCACCTATTGTACCCGGCAAAAGCAACACAATCCTTGAAATGTCTCGGAAAAGAAAAAAAGCCAAATCATTCGTCCATGAAACAAAAATGATACTCATTATAAGTTTCTTCCGATCTCGCGATTAAACCATCACATATTAGCATACATTGCTCATTATGCTGACATGTCATCGAGCTGCTTGAATTTCATTAAAAATAAAACCGATCATGTTTCCAAAATATAATAATGAACGCCAAATTATTGATCATTACTGCTCACATCGCATTATATATTCGAGGAATCGAGGATAAACGGCTTGATGGTTAAGAGGGCTAGAGGCCGTTCCTTTCTCAATTTGAGGCACCAAATCTCATCTTCATGTCGAAGAATAAAAGGTATGAAACAGGGATGACAATGATGATTAACGCTAATGAAAGAAGAGAGGGACCGAAATGTAATATATCTACGTACCCGAAGAATTCACCAGAGAGACAGAACGAGATACGCCCAAGTCGAAGCCCTTTTCTGCAAATTTACTCAACAGATCGACGAGCTCTGATCCTGGACAAAGCACAGTTGTTTGATTTTCCCGGAAATTTGGGTATTTGCATGCTAGGAACGGAGATCCTGAATCCCTATCTATATTGCACGATCAGAGACGCATGCGTGTGCATGAATTACCGTATGCCAGCGCGCGTTACGTACTCCGTAACATTTTTTTTTTTTTTTTTTTTTGGTCTGAGTACTCCGTAACATTTGGCGAGTGTGAATTATCTTTTGGGTCCTCTTTGTTCTTGCTTTCTTCGACTCCATTAACCAACGTCCTTCCTAAGCAAAAGAGATGTCGATTGTCCGCAAGAGAACGAATTCAAACCCTTATCTAAGCAAACAAGAAATTGGAGGATTTGGCATCGATTTGGTGATTCAGATCGATCACATTGCTCATTTAATTCTCTAATTATAAATTATGCTTTTCATCTCTCTTTTTTAGGGTTCTCTAGTCTCCCTTTTCTCTTCACACAGCTTTCTTCTTCAACCTCCATGGAAGGATATCTCTCCCTCCCCTCCCTTTTCCTTTTTCTTTGGTTGATTTGGTTCTTTGTTTTTTTTCCCCTTGTTTTGCTTCTGTTTTGAGGAGTTTTTCTCTATTAAATTAGTTTAAATCTAGAAGTTTCTTTCTCCCATTTCGAGAAGGTTTCTATCTTAATCTTGTTTAGATTTTAAGTTTTTTGTGTATAATTTCAGAGTTTCGATTTCCTTGGATTTCATTGGTGTACAAGTCCAGTTTTGAAGGAAATTAGAGGAGTTTCATAAAAATTGGTATCATATTTGTGTGATTTGTGTGCATATAACCTTGTTACTCAAGACGATGATGGTGTTAGGATGTTAATTAAACCTAGCGCACTACCGAAAAGTAAAGCTATAGTAATAGATGAAGATTTCAATATGTGCTCATTACTAAAGATGGATTTAGTGATCAGTCGCCAATTTTAGTTTGAAGAATTCACAAATCTCTTTAAGCGTGTGACCCCTCACCTTCTTCTAATAATTTATTTTCTTATCTAGAGCTTATTTTGGTTTTTATTTGTCTTAGTTTCCTGTCGAAATCCCTTTTTCTATTGTGTATATGTAGAAATGAATGAAATATTTTTTTGAACAAAGAAAAAAAAAGAAAACCAAGGAAAGATAATTAAACTGTCGAATCTGAAATATCAAAAAGGGCAAGCAAGTTGGTTTTCGGGTAGTTTAGAAAGATTCTATATTCTTCGTTTAATTAGGTCGACAGATGCTAAGTTCTCCACTGTCGTAGGTATGCCAATATTAGGTACCAATGGATATTGTGTGGTGCATATCTCTTGTTGACGTATAATTTGAGATAGTCTAATCTGATCTAAGCTAGTAAAAAATATCTTAAAGAGGTTCTAGACTCCGTGCCGGTTTGAGCCATGCACTCGATTTGCGCCACATGTGGCACTTCCTGGCCAATGAGCAAACATCTACGATTGTAGACAATGTGGCAGTTAATTTTTGTTTTAGTATCTAACTTGCTTATCATTGTTATAGTCAAGACTGAGCATAAAATGCCATGCGCAAACATCTACATTTAAGACAAAATTTTATAGGGCACGATACTAAGGACATAAGTATTTTTGTGGAGATTTATAGTTCTTTGGAAAGATAATGCAAATTGGATTTATCCTTAACATTACTTTTGTTCATAAAGAAATAGATAATAGTTTTTATGGCTTTTTTTAAAGAGTGTCCCAAGCACTTTTATTCTAAATAATTAATACTATGAAAAACCATAAATAAATACATTTAGGACAAATTTATCTCAAATTAACTTTTTGACCATTAAAAACTCTAAATTAGTACACATATTACAAATTCACCACTAACTAATTTTTTTATCACCAAAAATCCCAAACTAGTATAATTGAGATTAATTTACTCTCGATTAATTTCTATTAAATTTGATTAATTCCATGAAAATCCCAACTAATACACTTGTGACAATCGAAAAACCTCAAATTGGTACGCCCATCAATTGCCTCATGTCATCCAACTCAACAATTTGAATGTAAAATTTAACTTAAACTAACGGAGTTGAATTTGTCACGGATATACCAGTTTTTTTTTTTTTTTTTTTTTTTTCATGATTGAAAACTTAACTTATGATAAATTTGTCACAATAAACCAATTTGAGTTTTTTATGATATTAATCTTGTTCTAAAAAAAGACCTTTATAGATATCTAGTGCATTTAATTTATTGAGAGGAGCCTTATGAAATAAAAGTTTGAAATTTCGTACGTAATTAAAGAGACTTGAGCACATCTAATGCATTCAACTTTTATAGGATGAGCCTTTTGTTTTAAAGGAAAAGTAAAACTTTACACTTGTGATAAATGAAAGTACAAAACAAATGTGTGATATATTTTAAAATATCAACATGAATATTACAGAAATCTTATTACATTAACTAGGGTCTTATATGCATAGCAAAAATGAACTAGGATTGTGTGATAAATAAAAATAGCTTGAGACGTATGTTAATCTATCATCATTTGTAATGGCTGGTGAAAATTCATAAACCACAATTACTTCATATAAATTAATTTTTTAATTCAGGGATGCTATTGATTTTATCTGAATTGAAATGTGAAGATGAAGAGAGATATTCTCACAAAAATTAAAATAGTTTGTGGGATAACCATATCCAATTCCCTTCAAAATTTTTAATAGTACATTAACTAGTTTAGTTGAAATTTGTATAAGTAAAAATTACTTTAAAAATCTAAAACAAACGAAGCCATCAAAAAGTCTTTAATTCCATTTAGTTCCATGAACATATATTTGCTAAGCCAAGATTGAAATTTATATAACTAAAAGTTATTTTAAAAATCTAAAACAGATGTAGTTTTTCCTTCGTTTCATGGATAAAGAAATTTTATCATTTTCCAAAAATTATACATTTTGGGTCATATATGATGAGTATATTGAAAATAATTTTTTTTGTTAAGTACGATTAATAAGTGATAAATAATAAAACAAATGGTCTTTAAGCTTTGATTTAATATATAATATAACTCATGAACTTTTAATTTGTTCAACGTGCGTCATGAACTTTAATCCAAAATGCAATATCGTTTTAGAATTCTTAATTTATTCAATACAATCCATGAAGTTTTGATAAATATTTGCCAACTTTATGAAAACATTCAATGTCATTCCCCGATCTTGAATCAATGGAATGATAGATTAGACATTCTTATTTAATCCTACGAATCAAAGTGAATTGAATAAATTGGAATTTTAGAGACCATTGGTATCTTTATCTCTATAATAAAGACAAAAGGCCAAAATTCGGGGGGAGCATTTCTTTCCCCAACAGTCTCGATTCTCCAGCGATTCTCCATTTTGTCTCCATCCCCCTCTTTCTCTCTCTCTTCTCAGTTTCAACTTCATCATCATCATCATCACTTCATCTTCAACCTTCGTCGAGCCGAGCCGAGCCGAGCCGGTCCAATCCCCACCCCCGATCACTTCCCCATCGCCGCGGCGAAGTTCTGCAAACGCTCCCTCCGCTCCCGAGCTCGGAATCCGCGCCCGATCGATGAGGCCGGGCTCGTTCCTCCGGCGGCCGCGCGCGGCGGCGGCGCGGGGGCGGGAAGTCCTCCTCCTCCTACTCCTCCTTAGCTGAGGACGCCGAGCCGACCGCGGTTCCCTCGCGCGATCGATGGCGGCTGCTGCTTCGCCTCGCTTCTCCGCGCCCGGAGCCCGCGGCAATCGCGGCGAACGGCGGCCCGCGCTCTCGGCGGAGACCTTCGGGGCTTCGGTTTCCGCCGCCGCCGAGCGCGGAGGCTTGGAAAATCGCTTCTGCTCCCGGCGCGACTCGCTCGAAGGTAACGGTGGTTTTCGTTCGCGTGCTGAGAGGGCGCTGATCTGGTCGTTGTGCTCTTTAAGTGATCGTGTTGGACTGTTTGCGTACCTCGTGGAGTGATCGCTCGCCGTTCGAAAAGCGAACTAAGCCATCTCGAAAAGTTTGTTTATGGTTGTTCGCGTCTTTTGCTCATAGTTGGGAAGTACGAGTGTTTTGCGTGTTTGTGAAGTGGGGCCTGATGTACTGGGCGTCTGCTGATCTGCATTATCAGTTTGGACCGGTTTCTACCAGTCAATTACGGATAATGTTGGGAATAGAAAAATACCATTTTGGCGATGTTCTTGTCCCTGGTTTCTAGCAGACATGTACTTTTATGGATTATACGGCACTGTGGTTCCTCTAAAATGCCACCTGACAGTGTTCATTCTCATTTTTGTTTGTTCTTCCATCCTCATCAAATTCATAAGCTTTTTCACTGTGGAATTTTTCAAAAAATGGCAGAGCAATAACTGTTCACCATTATATATGTCTAGAATGATCTTGGCAATTGTTGCTTTGGGGTTTATGACTATTGGGTTTTCTCGACGCAGAAAGCTTTTAGTCAAATCAATTCTTTGCCTGATAGTGACGATTTCTTCCATGAGAAAGTACCAACACCCATACTCGATGTCATTGAGAGCCCTACCAATGTGAAGAACCTGTCTACAAAGGTTTGCTCATTTTTTTCTCTTTGATTTATGGGTTACCCCTCCTCAAGCTAATCTCACCTCTATCAACTAATGACTAGTTTTGCAGGAACTGCGGCAGTTAGCCGATGAAATCCGTTTAGAATTATCATCAGTATTAAGAAAAGCACAAAAACCTTTGAAAGCTAGTCTGGCAGTCATTGAGCTGACGGTGGCAATACATCACGTTTTTCATGCTCCTGCTGACAAAATTTTGTGGGATGTTGGGGAACAAGTGAGTAATGGATAGCAATCAGCACATGTTTGATCCTTAACATTATTGAAAACAAGTGCACAATCACATTTTCAAAGCATTAAATTGTTTATCCTGGTTACTTGGCAGGCATATGCGCATAAAATGCTTACTGGAAGGAGATACCTCATGAACATTATGAGACAAAAGGACGGTTTGTCTGGTTTCACTTCTCGATCTGAAAGTGAATATGATCCTTTTGGTGCGGGACATGGATGCAGCAGCATTTCTGCAGGGCTAGGTAATGTCTCTTGCAGTCATTTCTCACGTGACATGTTGGTTCTATAGCCTAGCTTTCGATCACATACATGTTGGTACTTGTGCGTGCTTTTCTTTGTTCACTAATGAGAAGGAAGCTTAAGCAATACATTATATCATTTTAGGCATGGCAGTTGCACGGGATATGAAGGGAAAACGTGAACGAATTCTAACAGTCATCAGCAATGGAACTACAATGGCAGGCCAGGTCTATGAGGCAATGAGCAATGCAGGTTATTTGGACTCTGATATGATAGTAATCTTGAATGATAGTCGTCATTCTTTGCACCCAAATCTTGAAGAGGGCCCGAAGACATCTATCAATGCTCTCTCTACTACTCTAAGTAAGCTCCAGTCAAACAAATCTTTCCGGAAGTTTAGAGAAGTTGCCAAGGTATGCAGTTTATTTGGATAGAACTATTTCAATGGCTGCTTTCAGGTCATGAAGAGGGAGTTGAAATATTTTACAGATTGACGATGCACATGTTGAAAATAGAAAACATGTTGCTGACTTTGAGAAATGAGTAGACCATGATTATGACCATCGCCAAAATAGCATATCCACCTCACTCCTGACACCTTTTTGTTTGTCCTTGCTATAGCTTGTTTATGTAACAGAAATATGACACTTACAGCTACTTTTGTTGGATGTGAGATGTTTATCATAAAGGCCTCTTCTGTAGACATCTACAACCTTTGAAGTAACCACACAATCCCCTTTATTTATGTAGGACCTGATGATAGATAGATAATTCCAGTAGTTTCCCATTTTAGGCTTAGCGGAGCTTTAAGTTCCAAATTCAGTACAAAGTGTGCTTAGAAGAGATCAACAGATTAAGGATGTTTACTAAGGATTTGTCTACAAGATCCATGGAGTCGACTCAACTTAATAGAAAAAGGTTTTGATTAATGTCATGGTGTTTAGTACAGAATATCTCTTAAATGTTTGCGAGTAGGTGCTCTTCATCTTATTATAAAAGAATACGTCGTGATGCTAACTTTTTATATACAATTTGAAGTTTTGAATTGTCATTTTATAATCACTCAAAGTCAAGCACAAGCCAAACTATTTCCTTTTGAATTAGACTCTAGAGTTGTCATCTCTTTAGTCTCTGCAAAGTGCATTGTAACAACTAAGGTTGAGGTCATGTCAATGAGAAAGGGATAATTGCATTAGAAGTACTAAAACTTGTTGTAAAAGTGTATTCCAGTCCAAGAACTTTTAATAAGTGCAAACTAGTACTAAAACTTGTATGGTTGGTGCAATTGAGTACCTCTCTTAAGTCTGTCTAATTTGAATGGCGGAAAATGTTGACGTGCCATTAATTAAATATTTTTTTTAAGGCACACAACACTGGTATGGCGACGCTTTAGGGATAGAGAGAGACCTAAGCAAATTATATAGAGAAAGGTTTATTAAGGGTTGAAAATTTACAAAACGAAAATCGTGCTAAAAACAAATTGATTCTATTTAGATAAAGAGTGACAGGGTGGGTTAAGGGGCGGTGCTGCCACACACTACATTTTTATCGAGGGAGGACCAACGACCCTCGCCCAGCCATAGGTGAGGACTGTTCATCCTCATTGCAAGTGGGCAAGGGCTGCGAGCCTGGCTTACTTGGTCTCACTGTTTGCCACCATCGCACGGGGGTTGGTTTGCCCTTGAGGCTGACAAGAGGCAGTGAGAATGTAAACATGACCAAGAACCCCATTGACATTGGGACTAATCTCTGAGGTGAAATCTGTCGCGACCACATGAACTTGGACTATGTTGTTCTGGTGAGTGGATTCTCAAGAATGAATAGAAAGGGGTAGTTGAAGAAGAGCTATGCATTGAAGTCGCAGAAGTTGGTGGAAGAAGTTGAGACCTTAATTTTGGAGGGGTTAGTGAGAGAGCTTGCAAAATTCCATGCTGTGAAGAAATTAAGGATGCTGTAGTCACAGGGTTTCGTTTGTGCATTCCAAGCCAAGCCTGTCTAATTGAGGAAGAGAAGAAAACTCAGGAATGTACTATAGGGGTGATTGGTTCCCGTTTCAGTTCGATCTCACCCAGGAATTGGGAATTGGACTAAGAGGACTGGTTCCTAGTTTCCGGAACTGGAATCGGACCACTTTGTCCTGAACTGAACTAGACTGGTTCTCAGGCAGTCCAATGGAACTGGTCAACACCGATTGACAGTGTCGATGGATCTCCACCGTGGAAGTGACACACAAGATAGCTGGTCATTGGTGGAGACCCATTTGGCGATTGAGTGGCCGGCAACGAGTCCCCTACAGCAAGAAGTGGCAAGAGGTGTGTTGGATTGCGGTGTCTCAAAACAGTGGAAGCCATTGAAATCAGCACATAGAGAGAGAGAGAGACAGAGAGAGACAGAGAGACAGAGAGACAGAGAGACAGAGAGAGAGCAGTGAAGGGTTTTAATTGTGGGCTTGCTCTTGCCTCTTGTTTGCTTTGCCTTGCTGCTTCGAAGGGTTTAAGGAGAAAAAAAAAAAAAAAAGGGGGGAGGGGCAGAGAGAGGGGGATCTAGCAAGTTTGTCATGAAATTATGAAATAGTAGTACATGTGGAGGTGGAGAATCCATGGAGATGAAGAAGATGAAGAAGAGATGTGTACATTGATTTTTCTATGAAAAATCGATTCGATTTGGGCAGCCCCTAGAACTGAGAACTAGACTATCCAATTTTATGGAATTGGGAACCAGACTGGTGCCCTTGGGACTGCCCAGACCAGCTGGTCCAGTCCGGTCTGGGCGTTTTCGTTGCATAACTCTAACTGCACTTGTGCCTAAAGTGAAAATTTGTTGTAGCTTTTTTTCTATTAGCCAAAAAAAAAAAAAAAAAAAAGAGGCTGTAGCTGGTGGAATTTTTGAGTTCCTTTTTTTTCTTGCGAGGGTTGGCTGAACCTTGCACAGTGTTGGCAAGCAGTGGCGCCAATGCTGTGCAAGGGCCAGCGGCCTTCACCAATGAAGTTATGCCCCCATCTGAAACAACCCTCTCCCAGTGATGTTTTTGTATCACATCTGTTTTATCTTTCTTTTTATTTCTCTCTTTTGTTTTTGTTTTTCTTTGGCATTTTTTTTTTTTTTTTTAAGGTGGCGCCCACATCAACACCGTGCCTTGAAATATGTTAGGAAAAGATACATTAGTATTTTTTTTACTCAAATTAGACAAAGCTAATGGAGGTACTTTATCAGTTGGATAAGTTTGAGGATTTGATTGTACATTCTTAAACTTTTAGGACTCAATTGCATTTTCACGATAAGTTTTAAGATTTCTAATGCACTTATTCCAAAGAGATATGAAGAGAAACCTTTCTAAAGCCTTGAATATTATTTTTTTAAGGACAAAAAGGAGAAATGCTAACTTGTTGGTGCTTTTTCCTGTAACCGGATTTTTACTAGTGATAACTGAACCAGTAGTGTACAATTAGTGGCAATTGTGTATGCCCTTATTTAACATGCAGCTTTCTTATTTTTCCAGGGTGTTACTAAAAAAATTGGCAGAGGCATGCATGAATGGGCGGCCAAAGTAGATGAATTTGCTCGTGGTATGATGGGTCCACCCGGTTCGACTCTCTTTGAAGAGCTTGGCTTGTACTATATTGGACCTGTTAATGGCCATAACATTGAGGACTTGGTTTGTGTTCTCCAAGAAGTGGCGTCACTAAATTCGATGGGTCCTGTACTGATTCATGTTGTAACCGAGGAAAATCAAGGGATCGAACATAGCCAGCAGAGTGAGACTGGCGTGGATGTAGGCGAAGGTATGTCAGATATCATTAGGAATTCTGCGCTTTTTGTTTTTCAGTGGAATACTCATTGACTTGTGAAGCAGCCAAACGTGTCAATGATCTCTCTTTGGTTAATATTTGGTCTTGTGCTACATGGTATGATTTCCCACTTTTGTCCTGTGTGTAGCTGCATATTTTATTTTATGATGAATCATTGAGTTCCATTCATTCTCATGCTGTTTCCAAATGATTACATACGGAGTAATAAATTCTGAACCCAGGACCAGCTTGTGGATTTTGCTCAACATTTGAACTGTTTGCTGTTTGTATAGTTAGCTTGTCATTTCCGTTCATTTGATTCAGAACATATGCTCACAAATCAGATTTTTGGGCAATGAAATGGCTGTCTGTGATGATTATTTTCATCACTCTTGAGAGACAACCATACAAATCATAAAAATGCTTGTGAGCTGAGAGTCAAATCTACCTTTGTTTGGCTGTCCCATGATGATTATCTGACTTTTTTAGCCTATTTTTACATATTTTCTGTCTAGTCATTGTCAGGTTTTGCTTCATGCTAGCCCTTCTAGTTTCTTAGTCACGCCTATAATTATAGTATCAGAGTATGCAACTAGGGTGAAGATGTGTCAGTTTTCCCTAAATGCTGCTATCTTCCAACCAAAACTCCAGGGCTGACTGCTGTATGCACCATATTTTCATAGAAGAAAGTTCCTATATGCTCTAACTGTCCTAGAGTGACGTTTCACTCAAATATTCGTGGTTTGTATCTGTGGTGCTCTTCAGGTTCAAGCAGTTGTGATTCGATGGCATCTAATTATCAACCCAGGACATATAGTGATTGTTTTGTGGAGGCTCTGGTTAGGAAGGCAGAGAGTGACAAAGATGTTGTGATGGTTCACGGGGGAGCGGAGGTGGAACCATCGTTTCAGTTGTTTCGCGAGAAGTTTCCAGACAGGTTTTTTGATGTAGGAATGGCTGAGCAACATGCAGTTACATTTTCCGCGGGTTTATCATGTGGAGGATTAAAGCCATTTTGTGTGATCCCATCTGCATTTCTTCAGAGAGCATTTGATCAGGTGTTTACCTTTTCAGCTGTGTAATTATGGTCATGATAACTTTAAGACAGATTTCCTTATCGAGAATCTGTTGTGGCATTAGGTGGTCCATGATGTTGATCGGCAAAGAATTCCTGTCCGTTTTGTCATTACGAGTGCAGGCTTGGTAGGATCTAATGGTCCTGTGCAGTGTGGGGCTTTTGATATAACGTTCATGTCATGCTTGCCCAACATGATTGTCATGGCGCCATCTGATGAAGATGAGCTAGTGGACATGGTAGAAACTGCTGCCATAGTTGATGATCGTCCAATTTGCTTCCGCTATCCACGGGGTGCAATTGTTCGGACAGACAAGTCTCTCAGTCAAGGGATCCCCATCGAGGTAATGCTTCAGCAATGTTACTCTGATATTGTTTTCGACAGTTGTATCTCCGTCATGTGAAGTGAGGATCTCATGTAAATGTGTCTTTAAATTTCAAAAAGAAAAAGAAATGTAAATGGTTCTAGTTATTGTTAGTTTGAGGTTTAGGTAATGCTTCAGCAATGTTACTCTCAGGTGATATTGTTTTCGACAGTTGTATCTCCATCGTGTGAAGTGAGGATCTCATGTAAATGTGCTTAAATTTCAAAAAGAAAAAGAAAAATGTAAATGGCTCTAGTTATTGTTAGTTTGAGGTTGAGAACATTAACCACTCGGATGATGTGTTTCATACATTCCCTTTATTTCATGGAATTTCCTTGACCAATTTTCATATTGATAACCACCAAAGTTCACCTTTTTTATAGTAGGGAGGTGAGAACACCACTTACTGCCTGTTCTTAATGAGATATGAAGTCTATACCTTCCTTTTCGATTGTCATTGTGTTCCATTCTCGTTAGAATTTCCTTCCAGGATTTGTTATAACTGAATATCAGTTTTAGGCTTGCATGTCGAATATCTAAAATCTATTTGCCAAATATCAGTTTTAGGTGAAATGCAAGTTGTTCCCTGCCATCTTACATCGCATTATCTACTATTGCGTACTTATCAATAATTGCAATCATTTGCTTTCATGCATAACTTGAAGTGCTGTGTTGTCATATTCTAGGGCTTTGATTAAATGTCTGGATTTGCAGAACAGGTTGGAAGGGGAAGAATTCTTGCAGAAGGTAAAGATGTTGCTTTGCTTGGTTATGGGTCAATGGTTCAGAACTGTGTCAAAGCTCGGTCCCTTCTTTCAAAGCTCGGAATTGAGGTGACAGTCGCTGATGCAAGATTCTGCAAACCGCTTGACATAGGATTACTTAGGGAGTTGTGCGAAAATCATGCCTTTCTGGTCACTGTTGAGGAAGGATCCGTTGGAGGTTTCGGGTCCCATGTTGCACAGTTCATTGCACTTGATGGACGGCTTGATGGGAGAATAAAGGTACAGCATCATCCTTTCTATAGTCTTTTATTTGTGATTGTGCCCTTGTTATGGATCTTTTCTTGAGGAAAGACTGGCCCACCACCATTCCCGTTGGCATCATCTGATTTTTGCATTTCAAAGCCATGATAAATGAAAGAATAACTACAGTAGGGCGAATCATTTCTTTTTTATTAGTTCAATACCTGGTATTGGCCATAGTTCACAGACATTCTATAGTTTTAGTAAGCGCGGATTTTCAGCTCCATAATACCAGGCATTGGCCACAGTACGCGAGGCCATTCTAAGTGTTGTGCAGTACCGATGCGGGAGGAAAACTTATTGAATTGTGAGTTACTATTTCTAAGCTGTACTGATTAGGTTTGATTCCTCCAGTGGCGGCCGATTGTTTTACCCGATGCCTACGTAGAGCACGCATCACCAAATGAGCAGCTTTCCCTTGCTGGGCTCACTGGGCATCACATTGCCGCAACCGTGTTGAGTCTCCTTGGCCGGACACGCGAAGCTCTTCTGTTGATGTGCTAGGTTCCCTGCAATTCTTCCGCCCCGATTTCTCTCGAAATGGGCTCATGCTGATGCCGCAGTACTGATAAGCCAGACATGGTAATGGAGCTTGAGCAAAGATGGCTTACTCGCGGACTACCATGTGTCCAGAATGCTGTATTGATTGTTGGCACGCAGTACTTTCTATCGCCAGAGTACAGAACTCATTTCTGAGAAGCTTATTCGGAGATTGTTTCTGCTAATTTGTCTCACGTACGAGAGCCAAAGCGAAGAGTGAACAAACGTGTAGTCGCTTCGGTCTTTTGAGACCCCAAACTAAGAAGTTACTTTGAATCGAAAGAGCTTTCTGAAGGTGATGTATTTGGTAAGTGACAATACTGAACGTTTCAAAATTCTGTCGGGTGAATTTGGGGAAATTATTAAAAAAATCCTGAATTTATTGTATTTTCATTAATTTAGTTTTGAACCTTTCATTTTGGCTAATTAAGTCTTACAGCTTTGGACAATTTACTGATTTAATTGTTAACTCGTGAATTGTGTTAATTTAGTCTTAAACTTTATGATTATATGTCGATTTAATTCTAAACTTTTTAACGATTTACTAATTTTGTACTTTTCATCAATTATTGTCAAAAAACGCTAATATAGCGATGTGGTTAGTGTCGACAATCTTTCATGGTATGGTTTGTGCTAATATAGATAAATTTTAAAATTTATTGTTGGAATTTTAAAATTTTTTTACTTTTTCAATGCTGAACCAATAAGGTCATCGACCACATGTGAGGGCCAAGATGCTCTTGCCTGATCAGGTGAGGAAAAAAAGTAAAAGAAAAGAAAGAAAAGATAAAAAGAAGAATAAAAAATTTAGAAAAATAAAAAAGGAGTTCAAAGGATTGTCATGTTTTCTAGTCAAAGGTCGGAAATACTAAATTAGCAAAATTGTCAAAAAATTTATGATTAAATGGGTACAATTAAAAGTTTAGAATTATATTGGTAAAAAAATTTTAAGATTTTAATATTAAATTGGTAAAAATATAATAGGTTTGGGGCTTTTTTAGTAATTTTTCCGTAAATTTGATAAAAACAGCTGACAATTCTCGACGTTTGTGGTGACAATGATAGATCGTAATTTCTCCAAGCATAAATTTGTAGTAGTAGTATAGTATGGATAATGGCTGAACAACTTTTTTTTGTTTATGAACGACAATTCTCAGAACGTTCTCAGAACCACGAGAACGTTCGTGGTGACAATGATAGATGGTATATTGCCTCGTTGTGCTGCTGGCAAGCATCCGAGAGGAAATGATAAATTTGGCGCTAGTAGTAGTATAGTATGGATGCCGATGGCGTGGCTGAACATTTAGTTGTCATTTTCATAAGAACAAGAAAGAGAAGAAAGAAGATATCACAATGTCTGCCTGCCATGAATTCATGAACAATATGATCCTGACCCGCCCATTCATGCGCGTAAGGTCGAACTTGCTCATTGACGTCCGCAACGATGCCTGTCCCGACACGAAGTTCCGCGGGCCGACCGGAGATGGCAAGCGCATAAGATATGGCCGACACATTACCGGAGAAATACACCGCCAAGAGAATGTTAAAACCAAGCCGCATTGGTGTCTACCCGACGACCCGACCGCTCTTCATCGACTATAATCGTTCTTATTGACACGTGCCCGATCACGAGATAAAGGTTCTAACCATGGTTCTAAAAAGAGCACTAAAACGTGAAGTCAAAAGCACTACTTGACAGTCCATCCAAGGAGCAATACTCTCCATTCGCGCCTCGTTTTGAGCCGACCGGCAATGTCGGGGACCGGAGTGGCAAATCCAAGTCTCGATTATGGAGGTTCTCCGATGGGGTCTTTCAAGCGGTGTTGCCGATGTCGCTTTAATGAAATTAAAGGAACTAAAAGTGAGGAAATAATCTGATTGAATCGTGTTTGGAAACATGTCAAAATGAATTATAAACCTGTTTCTTAACTTATATGGATGTTAAATGAGTTAGTTATATTGAATAAATCGATTTAAACACAAATATAAGTATTGAATGGGTCATGGATGGAATTACAACTTACTTAAACCTAACTCATTAACTTTCTCTTCAATCTCTTTTGCTTTTACAAGATCTTGCACTCACTCATTCTACACTTTTAATTTAATTTGTTTATGAGTCTTTGTAGATTAAATTAAATAAAAAGTGTTTTAATAAATATGGTTTGAGTCTAGGATAAGTCACTAAATTTGTATTGCGTGAAAACAGGTCAAATGGGTTAAGTGGCTCTATTTGGTCCGATTATTTAACCTGATTCAACTTATTCGTTTGACGACCTCATTGTTTGAGAAGAGTGCCACGTCAGCAATTGGACCGGAAACCGACCCCGGCCAATTTTCATATTTGTATCCGGGCCAGGCCGGGCCGGGTAGGCCCATCTATGTGCAGCCATACCGAGCCCACGAACCGATCCCCCAATTACCTCGAAAACCGAGGCTCCGACGATCTTTCCAGAAATCCATCGTCTCTGGGCAGAGAGAAGAGAGAAGAACAGCTTGGCGAAATCGAAGAAGATGTCGTCGTTCCTGCAGTCGCTGCTCGATCCGAAGAAGAACTGGTTAGCCGCCCAGCACATGAAGACCATCTCCAAGCGCCTCCGCCACTACGGTCCCTTCCCCTTCCATTTCACCCCCATCGATTTCCTCGATTTCGCTCTTTTTTTTTTTTCCCTTCGTTTTCGATTGAGGATGCGGTTGTCCGATTCGGCGTCCGCCGCCGCCGCCGGTTGTTCTGGTCTCCTCCGGCGGCGGCGGCGGCGGCGGCGGCGGCGGCTTTTCGATGTTTGACGATGTTGCCGTTGGCTCGAGTTTTGTGGTTTTTATTTTCGGCCGAGTTCTGATTGCTTCGAAATGAAAAATAGGGCTCCGGTACGACGATCTTTACGATCCTTACTACGATCTGGACGTGAAGGAGGCGCTCAACCGGCTGCCGAGGGAGATCGTGGACGCGCGGAACCAGCGACTCAAGCGCGCCATGGACCTCTCCATGAAGCACGAGTACCTTCCCGAGAATCTTCAGGTAATGGGGCATTTGGCGGATGGGGTCGGTCCGTCGTCCGTCTTCCGGGGGTGCTCGAAGCTTGTCTCGGATCGCGACGCCTTGCTTTGGTGTCTTTGAATGGGGCGTGTCTCGAGCGTTCTTTTTTGTTGGTGTCGTTTGTGGTAGCCTGACTCGAACGTTGTCGTCGGTGAATAAGAGATTAAAATTGATGATGAAGAAATCGGGATAGGATACGGAAAACTTGCGGAGGCTGTGGTGTGCGTGCAATGCGAGCGATTTGCGCTTCGTGAAAGTGTTCTTTGTTGTTGGGTGTTGCTTGTTCATCTGTTGAAATTTGAGCATAAGAGTGTATGTTTTGAGCAATGGCTTTCTAAATTGTATCTTGTCTTATGAAAAAAAGGTATTATATAGAGATGTTAATGTATCTCATTCTTATCCCTGCAGGCTATGCAAACTCCTTTCAGAAGCTACCTTCAGGATATGCTTGCTCTTGTAAGTTTCTTTTACTGGGAGGAGAAGTTTTTATAGATTGCTTTGAATGGTGATCTGGCTCCATGCTTCCTTTGCAATAAGAGAGAACTTTTAGCAGCCTCAGGAGTCTCGCTGGGTCTCTTGTGAATCTTTGTTATTGCTACATTGGCCCATGTGATTAGAGTGGATCTTTAGTTGGGCAAATTTATTAGTTCTTGTAGATTATATATGGAAATCAGACATTTTATCCAATGTGAAAAGGTGGAAAGCTAAAACTCAAGAAGTTATTTGTGGTGACAAATTGTGGTATGCTTCTTAAGGTAGGTTCAGTTGAATACCATATTAATCTCAGGAATCAAGTAAGAGGTAATCCAAAGCTCAAATAGGTGGTTCGATTGTTTGTATAGTGGGAAGCACCTGTTTGGTGCTCCTCAATATACTTACAACTAGGCATTTAGTTGTTTTTGCTTTCTGTTGTGGAGAAACGAATCAATGCTGTTCCTAATCTTACCCCTAATATCTGGTCCTAAACCTCAACCCTTAAAGAACCCTAAAAATGGGGAAAAGGGAAATATGTAAGAGTTCTGCTATGCTAACAACCATTTGCTTCCATTTAATTTATAATTAAAAATATTCAAAAAAAAAAAGACTATTATCATCTTAAGAACTCTAAGTATTAGAATCTATATATCTTTCTGAAGTTGCATGGTATGGTTTTCAGCACTTCTGGCTTCTGTTATGGCTTAGACATCAGTTGCATATAAAATTTTTCTTTTAACCTTGTCAGCCATGATTGCGAAGTTTGATATGTGTTTTGACTATTGGAGGAATAATTCCTATTGTTGATTTGAAGAGTGAATGAATGCTGTTGAAAGTGGCACATCTACAGTTTGTCTCGCTAGCTGTAATATTATTGTTGAATGGAATACCTTTGTGGCAGTATTATAGGTCCTTGAGTTTATCTTCCTGTAGAGTCAATCAGCTGAGGCTTGTCTCATGCAACTTTGTATCTTTTAAGTCTTGCTTTCTAACTTGCTGAGTTTGGAGGTGGATAGTAGTTTCGGATGTTTCTATGAATTGAAGTCTGTCGTGAATTTTTAACCAATTCTATTACAGGAAGTAACTGGACTTGATGCTTTCCGTGAAAAATTATTTTTTCTTATCTCAAGATTAATCGTCTGTTGTACAATTAGTATTGAGTGATATGTTTTTTGAGTGTGTGCATGTGCTTGTGTTTTTCTGGGTCTCTCTCATTCTATCTTGATTTGTTCCTCTCCTTGGTTTAATAAAATGTACCTGCCAAATGATCCGTCAAAGTCATGGTTGAGATAATTCTCAGGAAGTGGTTTTCTTTGATTCACTTGGTTTTAGATGATGGCAGCTAGTTTTTTTCAGTCTATATATGCACAAATCACTAAGAATCTCTTATGTGAGATTTTGCAGGTTAAGAAGGAGAAAGCAGAACGTGAAGCTTTGGGAGCATTGCCTCTCTACCAGCGCACAATTCCTTGATCTCCTAGCCTTTTTTATGACCGGTGGTTTTAATCTCATGGGCACCATAACATGGTAGTCTACATTCTGTGGAAATTTTCATTGCACTCTTATATAAGCGTTTCCTTCATCCCAATTGCTTGTATCATGGGACGGCATTCACTATCCGGCATGTCATCTAGTTGAATCTGATGACTAAGTGACATCGACTTTTGTAATAAGTTTATGTCTGGAATGTTGATGAGTACTAGATTAAGTCTGTTGTTATGCTCGCCTCTTTGCTATGGAATATAGAATCTTGTTTGGACCATTTTGTCCTTTGAGTTATCCATTGCTGTGCATTTTGCCTTCTGCAATTCGCACCTAGTTTTGTTGCTTCACGATTCCTATTTGCTAAGTTCCAATAAACTGTCCACTGACGACATGATATCCGCTTATTGTCATTCGACGGGGGACGCACATTCAGCTGAAGAGTTGCTAATTGGGATGAATTTAAGTTTGCTTCAGTTGGAAGTTTGATGTCTGGCTGATCAAACCACAAAAAGGAGTAATATTTTAATCACGTTAGTCATGTAGTGTGTGCCTAGGTTTGGCATCTCCCAATACCATCACCTATGGAGACAATATAAACATGTTAAAAAAAACTCATATCTGACACTTGTGAGAGCGAGCCTAGAAGTCAATGAGAAGTGCCAAAATTTTGAATGAAAATAGATGGAATGAGCATAGATTTGACACGAAATTGCTATGAGCACCATTGACACTGGAGATAGAGTATTTATTCATTAGAACTCCAAAATCTAGAATTAAATCGGAGAGAAAAACTCCCAGATATAAGATTAGAAGAGCAAAACTCTCATATCTAAAACTAGATTGGGAGATCAAGGAAAGAAACTAGGGGGGAGGGAGAGATTTATGCCTAAGAGTAATAGACTGATCTTCTGCGTGACCTGCTCTGATTCAGTTTTTGGTTATTATGGTAGGTCTGCATCCAGATCATCAGATAGCCAAGGAATGAAAATGAAGTTTAGATGAGGAAAACTACGGCGAACATCATGTTCACCGCTTGGCTCAGTAGCTATTCTTGAACTTTTTCGATGAAGAAAAGATGTCTTCGCGGTCCTTATTTGGAGTTAACGGCAAAGTGAACCAGAGTGCTGCAAAGTTAAGCTGAAATGGAATTCGTGTTGTGTTACGCATTAGATCAGACTCTTGCAAGAACCCATGCCTGTTTGGCATTTCTCACTGTGATTTGTCGTCGATTTGCTCACCTTGGCCATTCAGGGATCGAACTTGGGAGATTCTGAGCTGATGAGTTTGAGGCCGAAAAAAAGGCTCTTTAAAGCCAGGTCGACATGAGGCCCATACCGACACGTGAGAATGACTTCTTTATCGATTTCTTTGAATGTTTGCGGCATGGAGAAAGTAAATGGTTCGATCTTGCGCGCTCCATGCGCTTCACGCGTCTTGATATGAGGTTGTACCATGAGGCACCTGAAATACCCGAGTCAGTGCATTGTCGCCGAGTATAATTGCTGGAAGTTGCAGAGAGATGGTAAATGAGTACGCGAAATCCAATTGAAGTGGGTCGAACTCAGGCTCTGACTTTCTTGAGCTATTGACAGATGACTATGGCAAATCGTTCTTTGCTTTAGGCTTCCTTTGTTTTGCAAAAATTATTTTTTTCATTTTCTAGCGTTCAGTTTTTTAAAGAAAATGAGTTAGCGGAAAATATTTTCCTTGCTCAACAGAAACGTTGAAAACTTATGTTAAAATTCAAGAAAATGATTTTATCTTTCGAAAATCAAAAATTATTTTATAAAATATTATTAGATATCGACATTTGGATCCAAAACTCCATGCTTATGCATGAAATCCAATTTGATTCCCAAGTCTCCGATGTCCGGGCTCGAGTCCATCAAGGCTGGCCTGTGCCTAGGACTTTAGCACTTGTGCCCAGCTCCCCGAGGCACATCCTCGAGTCCCATCGAGCCTTGAGTCCAAGAGCCTCTAGCATCCATGCCTAGGTCCATCGAGGTCAGGCCTAAAGCCTTATTGCTCATGCCCAATGCCCATACACTCAAGCTCAAGGTCCACTAAGGCCATATGCTTAGGTTCCTAATACTCTAGCTTTGGTCCTTGGCACTTGACCTGAGTCCACAAAGGCCATACTTAGGTCGTTGGTGATTGGGCTTAGGTCCTCGGTGCTCAATCTAGGGACTGTTGAGGTTGAGGCCCGAGACCCCAATACCTGTGCCCTCATCCCCGTCGCTCGAGTCGAAGTCCATCGAGGCGAGACTCACGACTTTGATGCCCATACTCGATTCTCCAACTATCAACGGGCAATTATTGATGCATGAATGATGTATGTTTATTTAAAAAAGTCATATCAGATTTTTTATACCAAATGATAGAAAATATTTTTCCGTTCATCTTCACATTTTAACCAAACATCATAATATATAAATCTATTTTCAGGAAAATGATTGTTAGAAAATATTTTTCAAAAATATCAAATCTTTCGTGAAACTATTGAGCCTATTGCATTGTGTGCGGTTGTGCATGAGTCAGGTGGACGAATGTCAATGAGCAAAATCCCTTGATCTGTCCATCATCCACGTCCCTTTACTTTCGTCACGAAAGAAGAACGAACGTGCGGGGGAGGAAAATGACAAAAAACAGGAGGTCGGTACAGAGCGAGGGGAAAGGGTAGGTCGGTGGGTAGCAGCGATATCTTCAAGTGTGCTTGGCCAAGAAAAATTGGCCGTGTATTGAAAGAGTGTGTCGTGCAGACTGTCCCCCCTTACCTCTTGGTCCTCCTGGAGCGATCAAATCAGGTAAAAGAAGATAGATCCAGAATCTGCAATGATAATAATAATAATAATAATAATAATAATAATAAAGTTAATTTCATGAAAATATTCAAATTGATATATTTATAATAAATTTTCTTGGATCACAAAAAGTCTCAAAATAATACACCTAATTAATTTTTTGGTAACTGAAAACTCCAAATCAATATTTTTGTGATGTAAGCTTATGGTGTTAATTAAATTACAACAATTTTATGGTAAAACGTAATATAATCCAATGAAAGATAAATATGTCATGAATGTACTATTTTAAGGTTTTTAATGACCCAAATTAATTTTGGGGTAAATTTATTATAAGTATACCAATTTTGAGTTTTTTGTGACCTAAAAATTAGTTCTAAATAAATTTATCACAGATATATTAGTTTGCAGTTTTTTTGTGATAATATCATAAAATAGTAAAAAATAGCAACTTTGGAGCCACTATCAAATCAATTTTTAATTGCTATAGCAACTTCTGATACTATTCATTGATTTTTAAAGATAGGCCTGACCTGCAGCCGTAGTCTTCGCTTTTTTTTTTTAAGTATCGGCTTTTTATTAATTTTTATGAGAAATATGATTTAATCGTGTAGATAAAAATTTTCAAAGTTCAATTGAATTCTGTATAGAAGGCTTTAGTGTAATTTTCCTAAGTTAAAAAAAGAGCAGTCTGGGGCTTGTGCAAGCTGCATGGGGAATAATCAGCTGGGCATTTGCAGGTGCCAATCATATAGGCCGGCTTTTAATGGGCATGGAGGCATGGGGTTGCTGCCATTATGTGTCATCTCCCTCTTTGTCTCTCTTGCCCAGACTTCTATCTTGTGTGGATAGGCTTGAGTCTGAAATCCAGACTCATCTTGATCTCTTGGCTCGCTCTGAATTGGCCAGATGATTTGCAGGGAAACAAAAGAGAGAACAAAATAAATGCTTTCTCTTAGCAGAACAGTCTTACCTTCATAAATAGTATTTCACTTTTCTATTATATGGAAGCCAAAGATGTTAATTTTCTTATAGGCTGTTTGGTATAGTTTTTCTTCCAATAGCTTCATCTTGTGAAGGGATGTCGCACCTTTTAAAAGTGTATGGCAAACGCCTTAACAGTTATAGCACCTCCAAAGCTAGGCAGCTTATGCCAGCTTACAACGAGCCCACAGCACTTCAAGAAAATGAACTACCATTTGTGACATTCATCTTTTGGGGTTCGAATGCATAGATATAACAATCAAGGTATCGAATCACCATGTTAATCTAGCGGGTGCATTCTTCTTATTATTCCTGAAACCATCTCTCATTTCTCCATTTGCACTCATCCCAATGTGTCCAAGAAGCTCTTCAGAAGCTCCCCTTGTGGGGAGAGACTTGTCCGTCGGGTAGGTTGTCACTTTTCACAAGCAGCTTGGATGGTGACTTGTGCTTGCATTGAAACTGAAAGTGTTATCTTTTTCGAATCAAAATGAAAAAGCCCTTTCGTGCGTGGGGACGAGTCAATACAGTGAAAGTCCTACATATGATGCATAGAGTGCAATCAAATTCTAAAATTATAATCGACTTGATTAAGCTCTAAACCTTAAAAAAAAAAATACAATCAAATCCACAAGATGAACAGTGCCTAAAATTGTTTATATGTTACTCATAGAACATGGGATCCATAAATTGCAGTTTTACATATAATTTTTAGGATTTGATTGCAATTTTTGCAAAAAGTTTAGAATTAGAATTGATAAATTGAAAGGTTTACAATTTGATTACATTATGTACATAAGTTTAGAACTTGTGGTACAAATTTTCCATTCTTTCAAAATCATGGCATGCCTCAATCATCTTCAACTCAACACATATTAATTGAAAAGTCCTATGTTATAGTTTCTAGATATATACTCGATAAGGTGCTACCTATCCATTAAATATGTGGCCGAAACCCCAACGGGAAATTATGTAGCAGTTGAATTTTGTTTGGATCGTAAGATAGACTAGATCGAGAGGACTTGAGGAATGAATATTAATTATTTGTAGGTCCAAAGCTTTTTGACATTTGCCCCCTCACCAATTACCTCCTCATTCCAAAGTGTTAGAAGATATCTTGCATTACTTGATTATGGATAAATATGCTATTTATTTATATGTGATCTTCCTCCACCCATTAGAATAAATTTTTTAGATTAAATCTTCTAACAAGGTATCGGAGTTAGTATCTATCTCACTTTATTCCACGTGTACGTCTATGCCATTGTTATTTTTAATTCAACTTGCACATGAGAATGATGTTAAAATATCTTATACCGTATGACTATGGGGTCTGTATGCTCTTTATATACACATGATTTCCCTTTATCAACTTAAACTTTTGGATTAGACTTTCTCATAAATTCCTTTTTTTTTTAATCTTGTCAATTTTATTTGTTCTTATCTATGCAAGAAATTATTATGTATGTAGCCAACATTAGCCACACAAGTCCTTTTGAAGACAAGGGGTCGAGTCACCCGCGATCTCATCGAAAGACAAGTTCATTAATGCAGTTGCACTGTGTGCGTGCATGTGCATGGTCTCATTCTGATGGTCCATTTCCCTGTTCTTAGAAGGGTTTGTCCCGGAGAAGAGAAAGAGATCGGCACCGATTGATTTGTCCCCTCTCAAGCTTGGAATTCCTCAAGATATAATAAATAAATAAATAAAATCACGTCATACAAAACTCAAAGGGCTTGACCCTTTACTCCCTATTTACATTTTCAGGAGACATTTCTCCATTTGTAGAGGAAGTTCCTTTGTATCAGTTCAAAGATTGAGCTACAAGGAGTATGAATTCATGCATGACCATGAGGGAATGGGTCTTTGCAGATATTCTCAAAATCCGAGAGCAGGAATCAAAACAATATTCTGGACAATCTCCGTTTCTTTCTTATTTTTGCAGTTCTTTTTTTCTTATATTTGATTATAATAGATAACCGTGATGTTGTAAAATCAGAGATTTGAATTGTAGGACCATGTTACGGCATGGTGTATAATTAGGATGACTTATTGTAATGTTGTATGGTAAATTGAGAGATGACAATTCTAGCATTAATTGATCAAGTCTGGCCATGTGGCCAACATGTAAGTAGGTGCTAATGTCATGGTCAAACGTCAAAATCAGTACTTCCAGTTCCATCTGGAATAGCAATATACATGAACCTAAAACTTAATCATGCATTTCTTTTTCCCTTTTGTTTTTCAATCAAGCAAGGCAAAATCCTCCATGTCGGTGAAAACCCCCCCCCCTTTTTTTTTTCTCTTTTTTTAGAAACAAAGGCATTAATGTTGCTCTCATGAATTGACTTGCGTGTCTTCTTAAGTGCAAGTTTTGGTACTGAGTCTCTTGCTGTATATAGCTTATTTGGTTTAAGTCAATATATATCTTACCTTTACGAAAAAAAAAAAAATTTGTTGCTCTCATGAAAAGTATAAACAAATTCATTTATACCTTTCTTCAGAGTCATTTTACTATATTTATCCAGCACATTCCATAGACTGACATAAATTTCCTTTTTTTTTTTTTATAAAGTTATCAAATAATTAGAACTTCTTCCCTTTTCTTTACCATCATCATCCATATTAATATTATTATTACTTGCAAGAGAGTATCTTTTGGGCAGCAGACAATTTTTGATCCTTACAGCACTCATAAAGCGGTGTTCCACACAAAAACAAAAAAAACTTTCAAGCAAGATTTTGCACTGCTGTCGCGTGGAAAGTGTTTAAAAATCTCACATGAGGACAATTGAAGTTGGGAAGGAGGCGACCCCCAATAATTCAAGCGGGCAGGAGACCTTGATTTTAGGGCCAACGAAAGAGAAAGTTCCAAAAGAAAGTTGCAAAGAAAAGGGAAGGGTAAATTGTCTCTTCAGATCCTGGTGAAGCAGGGATTTCCACACAAGAAGCAGAGAGAGAAGGGGGAAAGGGATGAGGTTGAGATTAGTGTTGGGCCACCATTTACTATTATTCAATTCAGCCCTTAGGCCCACCGTGCTTCCCTCCTCCTGGCCCAGAAATTCAATCCAAATAATTCAATTTAGCTCTCGGATCTGTTCTTTCATTTTATTTTATTGTTTGGTTTTTGTTTGTTAGGTCAGCTGGGATTTTCTTGCATGCCCCAGCACTGTCCCCTTCAGATTGAGTCCCACAGCCTTTGGGGCCCCAACATTCCTCGTGATTCGTTTCATTGATAATTTGACAAAATTCATGTTCTCGAACGGTTAAACTATCAAATGAAGCGTTGATTGGTAGATTCGAATTTTTAAGCAGATGGGTCATACTCAATTATGACTATAATTATGTGACATCGTTTAATATATCATTTATTAAATCAATTTTGGTATTTGGATCATTATTTCAATTAGAAGTCTGCCATATTTGGATTGAGTGTACTTTTGATATTTTAGGTCATACAAAAATATTTGCATGGAGAAATCTCCACCATTATAGATATTTAATTGAAATGACAAGCTCTATATAATCATCTGAAAAGAAACCTCCTTGATCAATGACAAATAAATAAAACCTCATGTTAGGTATTCTACGTGTCTCCTAACATCTATTCCATCAAGAATCTCCAGATGACATCTCATCTTGTAAGGCTACGTTTGGTTTGGTTGGGCCATTGGAGAAAACTTTTAGAGAAATGTAAAGGACATAGGCTAGAGCTTTTTTTTTTTTTTTTTTTTTTTTGGCAAAATACAAATAGTGTTTAGTAAAGTGTAATTTATAAGTGCATTGTGAAGCAACTTTGGTTTAAGTGCTACGTCGAACAAACTACACTTGAAAAGGGACTCATTTTATTTTTATTTTTAAAAATAACCTCAAACTCTTCATTGGCATCGAGCTTAGGTTGTTAATAAGGTAGATCTACTATCGACAACACTCGCTTGAGATTCTACGACCCTTGGCAACGTTGCCAAGGTCGTGTGACCTTAGGTGACTGCCACTTGAGGTTGTACAACTCCAGGCTACCTCACCTAAGGTAGCGTGACCTCATGCAAGACTCGTTGGTGCCAAATTTGAGTCACCGAAAATGTCACACCCAATAAGGGCATTTTAGAGAACTTGGAAAGTTTAGCATAGGCATATATATATAGCATTCTGAAAATGCTCAAAACTCTAAGCTCCAACAAACTTGCGTTAGGTTAAAGGAATCTAGAAAGCTTTGGGGACCTAATTGCATTCTCCAAAAACTCTTCAAAAAATTTCTCAAATGCCACTTGCATTTTTTAAGGCCGAATGGACCTTAATGGAGCATCGCTTCACTAAACAGTTGTTGTCATTTTATTGATGAAAGCGAATCTGATCTTTTATCTATCGCATGTATCTCCATAAAAAAAAAAAAAAAAAAGGATAAAAGATAAATTCTTGGATTGTTTGCATCCGCAAATATGTTGCCTGCATATATTTATTCTTGGGTTCAACAACCTTTGAAAAGCCCTTCATCTGTATTTGTACCTCCTCTCATGTTAAAAATAAAAATAAAAATAAAAATCTAAGGTTCTAATCAGAATCTCCAATGCATAGTTTTCCCCCTTCCTGCCCACCTTAAGAAACAGTAGTTTTGCAACTTTTTGGGTCTGACATGTGGTCTGTTACTCTATAATGTCAGCGACTTCATTCCCATTCCATTTCTTAATGAACAAATCAATATTGTTATTTCTTAGGAACTTTGCGATCGCAGGCACCATCATTCCACCTGCCATGCACATGTGCACCTATCAAATCCTTCTCCCATCTGAGATTCTCTGATTTTTCTTTTGAAGAAATTCCTTGGAATAGTGATCTGTGAATGCATTTCATACCAGAGATTATTGGACGTTGAACACCCTCCAAGCAAAGATGCAACAATGTCCATGTTCACAAATCAAAAACCCATGTGCATTAGCTCCATGCCTCCTGATGCTTGGGGCCCTTTTGCTCATTTACCTAAGAACCAAGAGCCTCCATTAAGACTTATTGCCGCTTTTATCTACTGCTAATTCATTTCCTGTCTGCTTCAACTTTTATTGGATATACATATTTCAGTTAATTCTACAACAAATATACAATTCATGCAATTCTAGAACTCTCACTTATTCATCAATTGTCCATACGATGTTCGCTATATGATATCACGTGTTTCATACATAAGGTTTTCATGTAATTGCATCGGGAAGGGCTTTTTTCCTTTTGTTTTTCATAGCAAGACAGAGTATTTGAATTTTTCAGCTTGATTTAGGCTCACGCACTATGTAATAATATATGAGACAGAAATCATGCGATTCAAGGTATGGAGGAGGGTACATAGATATTGGCATATTACTTGCAAAACATGGCCAAAAGTCGGGCTTTACTATAACTGTAGTGCAAAATGATGTTAGTATGATATTTGATCAATTGTATTTTAAACACAAAGACTTATATATTAGGATATGGCTATATAAACTACAATATTTTATGGAACTAGTATATTTAACAATGGAACTTTCCTACTAATTCGTTTTTATCACATGAGAAATCATAAGAATACATGTTATATTATTTTATGGGATTATGAAATAATAATAAGCATATTTTGGGCACTTGACATGTTGCATCATTGATTAAAAAAAGAAAATTAAGTTTGAAATGGAAGTTTTTTTCATGTGAGTGTAATACATCATATATTAATACAGGCGTAAATTGGTTTAATATTAAAAAGGAGTATTTTTCCTTAAATTAGTTAAACGCGTGGGACATAGAAGTTTTACTGAAAATAACTTATTTTACATCAAGGTACGGTTATTTGACCAACATATATCCTCATACATTTACACGAACGGTTCTATGTACGTCATATCCATATAAAGTACCACCTATAGCATGATGGGCATGACCCCCAAAATTATTCTAAGCGGGAAAAATCATGTTTCGAATTCGAGATCCGTCGTATCGAAATCAAATGCTTGATCACCAAGCTAATCATTAAAGATGAGGGAAGAGGGGAAGTGTTAAGAAGTATACTTGATATACATCATGTTCCCGTTTCTCGATAGTTTAAGCTTCTAAGAAAAGTGATTATGGCATCTAATGTTGGCAATTAAACTTAATCCGGGAACAAATGACTAAATTAATCCCCCAACAAGGTTGTGCTTGAAGCATGGTGTTCCTGCATACCTTGCAGCATCTCAGGGGCGGATGAAGTCATGTGATATTTAAAGATCACCCCCGAAAATAGGAACTATGGAATTTATTGAAGATCGTGTCTTGGACCTCCACCAGATAACATCCAAGAGCATAAATTTAAAAAAATAAGATAAAATACAGAACGATTAGAGGGTCAAAAGCGTAAATCGGGCAAACCCCATGTGAAAGACACAGTGGCAAATGGAGGTAATTTCCTCAATGTCACAGGGCTCTCTGGCAATGGCACATGCATATAAATAAGTGCCCTGCTGAATCTGCTTCTGCACAAACTACATTCTTCAATTTCAGGCTGAAAACTCCTTTTCCTTCTCCTCCTCCTCCCGTGGAGCTGCAAGAAACCTTTGGCGATGAGAGGGTCGGTTCTAGCGGTGGTGGCAGTGCTACTCTGCGCCACCTGCCGCCTCGGTTGCGCCTTCATCGATGGTGAGCTCCCAAAACTTCAACATACTCAATATAAGTGCACAAACTCTGTAGACATTAGTATCTGAATATTTGGTTTACCTTTCATTCTCTCATAAGTTCATCACCCACCAACTGATTCTGTCTATATTAGTGTGGCTTTTTGTTTCTGAATTTAAGCATGAGTAAGGCAAAATCAAGAGGGTAGTCAAATGAACTGTGGTATGAAATTTAGTTAGCTGTCAAATCCTTGAAACTAGCATGTACTGACTAACTTGAAAATTTAATAACTTCAGAGGTCACTCATCAAGCAATTACTTGAGTAGCCAGTCTTCTTTCTATCTACAACTACATCCATTTGCAGTCAATGAAGATCTGGTTCATTATGTGCTGATATCTGTAATCCTCAATCAACATACTTGGATTAGTCTATTTTGCTGGAATATGCATGTAATATTCAACTCAAAAGATTTTCTCTGTCAAAGTGAATGATTTTGGTGAGAACCAAATTCTTCATTTGAGTGAATTTCCTTAATTCCATGCATTGAATTCTGAATTTTGGAGATCAATGTCTCTGAAGCTGTTTTGTGATTAGTACAGACACAATGGGGGCCACTATACAGCTGACATTTCAGGCTGGCAGAAGCCTCACATGGTCCTGAATTTAATAATTTTATGCCGACTTTACTCTTTGTACCACATAAAGAGCATTTCAAAAGCTATCAAAAATTTCCCAGAAGCAGCAAATAGGACTACTTTTGTTTTTTCTTTTCTTTTCCTTTTTGGCCCCCTGACATTTTCTGAGAAAACACATAATAGTTTGGGTCATGACCACAGAAGCCATTCCAACTTATACTTAAAATGAGGAGGGAAGAAGAAGCAATCATAATACCCATATGGTCATTGGTCGTCTCCTGCAGTAAACTGTGCAGTACTTTGCAGACCAGATGGTCCTTGAGTGAGAGCAATAAAGCTTATGCTAGGTCACAATTAATGCCCCATATGATGTGTCCTTTTTGTCCAATCTCTCTTTTCAACTTCGGCCTAATGAGTTAAATTTTGGACATGGCTGTGGACCCGATCAATTGATCATTCGTTAAAATTTGCCCGATTCATTTTCTGGCACAGGGCTAGTGCCGAACGGGAACTTTGAGCTCGGGCCCAAGCCCTCAGACATGAAAGGCACGGTGGTGATCGGTAAGTATGCAATCCCCAAGTGGGAGATCTCCGGCTTCGTGGAGTACATCAAGTCGGGCCAGAAGCAGGGCGACATGCTGCTGGTTGTCCCTGAGGGCGCATTCGCGGTGCGACTCGGGAATGAGGCCTCGATCAAGCAGCGTCTCCGGGTGCAGAAGGGCATGTACTACTCTATCACGTTCAGTGCAGCCCGGACGTGCGCTCAGGAGGAGAAGCTCAACATATCGGTTGCGCCCGACTCAGGAGTGCTTCCAATGCAGACCATGTACAGCAGCAATGGGTGGGACTCGTATGCCTGGGCATTCCAGGCCGAGCTTGATGTGGCTGAGATTGTGATCCACAATCCAGGAGTTGAGGAGGACCCTGCTTGTGGACCCTTGATTGATTCGATTGCAATCAGGGCTCTCTATCCTCCTAGAGCAACTAATAGTGAGTTCTCTCATCTTTGATTTCACAACTAATCGCTTCTAGAACACAATTCTACTTACCAAAAGCTTAGGCATTTCATGTGGTCTGATCGATCCCAAGGACTTTCTACATTAGTCTGCATGAAATCCTACAGAATCAATCTCATTAAATCTGTTTGATTGATACTCATTTCTACATCATTCCTCCATGATTTTTTGGTCAAGGAAGAGGTAACTTTGAATGGCCATCTTTCACACGCCAGAGAAAGGCTCTAAATCATGACAGAGACTCTTCTGAGAAATGTTATAACTAGTCACTGAAGGAACTATAATCAATGTGGAGACTTGATTGACATAATCTACAATAGTAAAAGAATTACAAGAAAAACTTTTCTCCTAGTCACATATCCAACTCTCTTTGTATGATTGCAGAAACATGAAGATACATTAGATTCTTCTACATAATTATCATTTCCACCTTAATGCCAAATTAGTTCCTTTCTCGCAAGCAATGATTTTAGTAACTTCTCTTCTACTTATCCAGAGAACTTACTGAAGAACGGCGGCTTCGAAGAGGGTCCCTACATCTTCCCAAACACGTCCTGGGGAGTATTGATCCCTCCGAACATCGAGGATGACCACTCTCCTTTGCCAGGCTGGATGGTAGAATCCCTCAAAGCAGTCAAATACATCGACTCTGCCCACTTCTCTGTCCCTGGGGGCTATAGAGCAATCGAACTCGTTGCTGGAAAAGAGAGTGCAATTGCTCAAGTAGCCAGGACCATCCCAGGGAAAACCTACACCCTATTCTTCGCCGTCGGAGATGCAAGCAACTCTTGTGAGGGGTCGATGATCGTCGAGGCATTTGCAGGGAGGGACACCATCAAGGTGCCCTATGAATCGAAGGGCAAAGGCGGGTTCAAGCGTGCTGTCCTGAGATTCAAGGCCATGTCCACCAGGACCAGGATCATGTTCTACAGCACGTTCTACACCATGAGGAGTGACGATTTCTCTTCTCTGTGTGGTCCTGTTGTTGATGACGTAGTCCTCTTGAGCGTCAGGAACCCTAGGCTCCTGTAAGAGTTTGACCAGAATAATTGGTCGGATGTGTTATGGTATAGGAGCATTTTATGCTTTTAATGTGTGGAGTGAGACAAGGATTTTTCAGGAATGTTATGCTTTAACTAGGCTTATAAAACCCCAAACCAGAATAATAAAAATTACATATACTGTAATGGAAGGTTAATATGGTATATATTACTAGTGTATTTACTTTGTCAAGCCTACGTATTATTGATAACTCTGAAATAAAAGGTTTGTTTTAATGTCCTCTTTCCTATATCAGCCAAACAAAAAAAACACACATAACATTCTTTGAAAACAAGAAAATTGAGTTTCGTTTAAAGAGAAGAAAAGCATGTGGAGTTGTCTTCCAATAAATTTGTTTACTCAGTCAAAAGATTACAAGAAAAAATCTACAAACTCATTTTCAACCAATTTGGTCTGTCACAAAAAGAGAAGAAAGCTGGCTCCTCAAAACTAGGAATGTAGCATTAACAGTAGAATGCAGTTACACATAGGCACACACACAATCACAAGCAGCTGCAGGAAGAAAATTGAAAATAACAAAATGGGAGGTGACAAAATTAGGATTTACTTAGTATGCACCAGATGGCTCATCTGAACCCAACAAGTGCATATGAGGTGGGTATGCACAGTAACAAGAACTACTATAGGCCATATCGAGCAGACATTTGAACTACTATAGGCAATGTTTGATAACTCAATCGAGCATTGGACATATTTTACACTTACTAAGATTATGTACATTTTATTAACACTAACTGATTTCAGACTTATTGGAATGTCATGTGTTAGTATTATGTTGCTAAAATCAATCAATAATATCAACAATTTCATGGTTGGTAACAATTAAGAAACTAATATTTGACTCTTGGACATTATTGCGAGGATCTTTATTTCCAGTTTTAGCACTAAAAAATTTTTACTCTTGGAATTCAATTACAATTCCAGATTCAATTCTCGTGTTGCAACATTATCTGATAAACCCTAACTATTCACCATTAGCTTTTTTTTTTTTTTTTTTTTTTTTAATATTAATCTGGCAGCAATTGCATTCATACTTCTCATAAGTTATATGGAAGAATCCTTCATTGATGTTCTAGTAGCTTAATTTCTACAGCTGCTTGGGATTCCCTCAATGGTTTCTACTTAATCAGTGAAGTCAGACCAGCTAACAAAACCCTAAAATTTGCCTTCAGTCTAAAGCCCCTTTATCACCCTTGGGCACACAAAACAGAGAATATGGACAACCGAGACAAACTTTTGGATGAATGTAGTAACTCAGAATACATCACCACAAGCACTGACAATTAATTTCGGGAAAATGCTGCTAGCACCCTAGATGACCTCTAAGAACATTGCAATACCTCCATCAATTAAAGCTTTACAGGTCCAGGAAAACCTTACCTGAATGGCGTGGAGAAAGGTACAATCTATGCTCTAGTTACCAAAATGACTGTTCACTTAACCTGCACCAAAGGCTGAAAACAAGAAGAAAACAGTATGCCAAGAATGAATGATTAAGATTTGAAAACAAAAAAGTTATATGGAATCTTGGCTGGATGTTCTGACTATAGTCGTAAGTCTTGGTGCTCCTATGCAAATCCTAAATTTTGCATTTGCAATTAAATTCATATGCTCTAGAGCCTGAAATTGTACTTCTGACTTACAAGATTATCAGTACCAAGTGAACAACATTCTAGCTCAGGGTATTCAGAAAAAATGGTTATCTTGTTCACTAGAAGAATAGGTTCATTAATCAAATCATTCTATTATCAGCTCACATATCTTTTCTCAGTACAGAATATAAATTTTGATAACTATTTCAACATATAAGTCAACCTTAATGTAGAAAAAAGCTATTTCCTTTGGAATATACCACCAACAAACAGCAACAAGCTAAGGGTTTCTCCAGCAGGTGGTGGTACTGAAAGAAGAAGAATAATTAAAAAACGTAGTCATGGTAGAGAACTCATGAATTTTAAAGAGGAAACCAAGTAAAAGAACTTCTGCAATGCTACCTCGGCAAACTTCACTACTCAAACCCCCTCAGATGTGAAATTAGTTCACAATTGATGAAACATGAACATGCTGATTGAGACAGATTTAAGGTAATGGATTGACTCCTTCAAATCTACCTAGTAGTTGATATTGAAAATATTCACTAGCACTACTTTGATTTTAAAAAAAAATTGAGCACACATTCAATCATCAAATGCAAGAAAATTTGGACCAGATACAACAGGTATTTTCAATTTTTACTAAAAGAATTGAAACAAAAGAAACGAAAATCAAACATTTTCCAACAAAAATGTCATACAAACTTGACACAGACTATACAATTTAAAACTGCTACAAACAATTAAAATGAGGCCACTATCATGAAACCTAAATATCCACGACACAATGATTTCATACATAGAATGAGTAACCATTTATTTCTTTCAAACAGTATTCCGAGTACTTCAGCTTCTGTGACCTTTGAATTGGCACAAAAAATGAATGTAGTAGACTTTGTGACATATTAATTTTCTAGAAGAAACTTTTCAAATATAAATTGCAAAAGAACATTCATATTAAAAATCGATCCTCCAAAAAAAATAGTTCTAGCAATTATTAGCACACATCTTCGAGGTGCAAAAAATTTACCTGCATGGAATGAGGAAATTTTGACAAAAACCTATCTTTCTTTTGGACATTTGGCCACCCTTTTAACTAAAACCTTTCGGAGAAAGAAAATCATTAGTGAAATAATCACAAGCTCCACCAAATCCAGGGAGGCCAACCAGCAAACAAGTGGAGGCAGGTCTATTCACATTAACATTCATGTATTAAGAGGAAAGCAAGTTCCAATCTCTTGACTTCATTCAATTGCCATAATAAAATATGTGATTCTGGGAAAGAGCAATTAGCAATGACTTGACATCATTGTACTATTCAAAGGACGAATTAATAGTCAATAGCCATAATATCTGCAGAAGTAATAACCAAAAGTCCCATTGAAGAAAGAGATTGTCATGCATGAGAATTTCATAGAAGTTGATCAACCAAAAAAAAAAAAATTATCCTTTTAAAGAAAGGACAGAATGTAAGACTCACAATTTAAAATACATTGGATATTTCCACGTTGTTCCTACATAATGTTTAGTGATCATGACAAAAACATGATCACTAAACAGGTGTTGCTTTGTATGTTGGATGGATCTACAATCGCATCAAGACTCTAGTTGATACGTGAGGTGCAATCAATGCAATTTCTCTTACAGTCGCAATGAGTTTTTTAATGCTTCAACACTATAACCCTTAAATTTTCTCTGTTCTGTAAATTTCAATTTTCTCAATTCTTTCGCCAAAAAAAAAAAAAAAAAAAAATCTCAATTCATTTTACTGTAATCTGAGAGAGAGAGAGAGAGAGAAGAGAGCCAGGTTGTATAACCAGTGCAACGGGGTCATTCTTTTAAATCCTTAACCAGCATGTCAGAAAGATATAAACAATTCGGTTGTTTGAGATGGCTACCATTGCCATCACTCACAACCATGCAATGAAATTGCAGTTTATCCAAAGTAGTCATACACATAAATACTAACAATAAATGATGTAATTTGCAATTACATCATTCAAGAGAACGTAGTTCAGCATTTCCAAATTACATAATTTAAGAGATCTACAAATGACCTGATCCAGATCTCGGAATCTTCTTCAGGATACTCATCATTGCCAAAATCAACAGGAATGCAGATTGTTTCCACTCTTCACTGAAGTGATGGAGAGTAATGCATCAGAATATATCATTTAGAAAATTGCCAATTTTGCCATGTAACACTTTTTGTAGAAAGAATGCATTCAGATATTGCCCTACGGTACATGCCAAAAGCAATCTAACACAGCATCATCTTTGGACCTTTGGAAGCAAGGACCAGAAGGCTCCAACTTCTGCCCTGCATAATACAGGGCGTGTTGTGATGCTTCTCTTTTGAAGAAGAATGGATGCAGATATTGTCCCATGGTCTATGCCAGGAGAGACCAAACGCAGCATCATGTTTGAAGTTTTCGAAGCAAGGAATTATAGCCTCTAACTTCAACCCTGGAAAATACAGGGACATTTATCAATAACATCCTCACATTTGGATTTCCAATGTTGCCATCAGGTTAGAGACAGGGAAATCAGAAAGATTGCTGGTTCAAAGTTTCAGAGCATAAACTAGCTCTATATGTTGTATAATTCATGAAGGTCAATGAGTGAGGCACCGGGACATGTTAGTATCATCAGGAACCTATGCTCCAGTCACACGTACATACACAGAACCTACCAAACAAACGATTTTGCCAAGATCCAATGTCTAATCAGGTCATATGAGACCCTTCTGCAATAGAAGAAGAAAGTCGACAAAGGATCCATGGACAATTTATTATTTAGTGATATACATACAGTCTAGCAAGAAATAGAAAGATCCATCACAAAGGTCCACAAAGAAAACAGAAACTTGCTTTGTAGAGGTAATCAGAATAAGAACAATAGCGTTCACTTTTATTGTGGTAAAAAGACATGCTTTTAAATACATATCGTCACCATATAGTCATTGCAGAGATATTAAAAGAAGCAGAGGAACATATAATGTACTTTCCTTTCTTACAATTTTATGGTGCCATCTGCACAGCAAAGTGAATCCAATAAAAGATAGACAAAAGTACTGAATCTGACCATCAGCTAATATGAAGACTTCTTCTGGAAGAAATTAAGTTCCTTAGCTCTATCAAATGTTCATCATTTGATATGTTAAGAGAAAGGCGAAGATTCGTCAATAAGGCTTCTTGTTCCCAACTCATTGGTCCAGAAGCATACAATGCCACCAGAATGCTGCGATATGCATGCAACTCTAAACTATGAACTCTAGTTGCAACAGCCTCCTCATGAGGAAGGGAGAAAGTCACGTCTTCCTCATCATCACGTCCTTGGAATGATTCAGCGCTACTACAAAGAGTATCGGCATCTTGACTAGGATCCCTCAAAGTTCGACTAGACAACCTATTGAAACAATCATCTACAACACTGCAACTACCGACAGAACTTGCGTCCGTATCGGAATCATTAGGTTCTAGATGACTGCCAAAGGAAGCATGCATGTTTCTTTCACCCAGAATTTCTCGTGGGTAGGCAACAGCATCTACCTTTTCCAATGGGGCTCTCAGGAACACATTATCTTTGATTGTTGCTTTCCTTTTGCGACTATGTCCAGCGTTCACTCTTAGTTGAGACGAGCAATAAGGTGAGAGTCTTTTCATCCCCGACGTTCTACTGGAAACAGCATTAGATTCCTGGAATCGGCTTTTGTTGGCAACTGACAGACAACCATCCTCTACCCGCATGTTCATCTTTGGTTCCTCCTTGCACAGCAGCCGAACTTTATTTCCTTTAAGCTTCATGATCAATGAAGCACGCTACACAGGGAAACCTGAACAGCCAACAAGCGAAACATATGATCATTCTCATAGGCCATAAAAGCAACATAGAATGTGAAGGACAAACATTGACAAGTAATGCCAATATCCCAAATGTAAATCAACAGGATCTTTTCAAGATAAAATTTTTCTCATATGCAAAATTTAATATCATTGGCAAACCATCCTAAGTACAAGTCCTAAGGCATCTGAATCAGACGAACCCAATACAGAAAGCACGATCAAAAGCCACCGATCAAGAGACAACAACCCATCTTCCTTTAATGAAAGAAAAATTAATGAATCAAACATCAAAAAAGATGCCTTTTAGTCACAATCAGTGCACCAAATCAATAATTTCTATGACCCAGAAATCTAATCAAAATACCCAAAAACATGGCATCAGACCATTACATAGTAAGGCACAGATACACAAAAACTAGGCAAAAATCGTCAACAGGAATGCGCCTCCAAGGAAGGGGAAAAAAATCCAAAAGGTTGATTTAAAAAAAAAAGAAAAAAACAAAATCGATTCATCTTGCGATGAAGAGCCCAGAATCTTCAAATTCAAAAATCATTGTTCATAAATTCACATCCAAAAAACCGGAGCAATACGGCAGCCATTAATTCCAATAAATTGCAACAAAAATCGAAAATAAACTGCGAAAAAAATTTAAACTTACCTTCGAAACGAATGCAGCCCGAAGCCCTAATTTTCGATTCCGCGGAAGCGTTTAGGTTTTTCTCCTTCGATTTGGAGAGAGAGAGAGAAAGAGAGATTTGGGAGATTGCAGTTTGAAGGACAAGGAAGGTAAACAATTGAAAATGGGTTTATAATGGGGTTGATGTAAACAATTGAAAATGGGTTTTTTTGCTTACCAGAAAAAATAAAATAAAGTAAAGCCAATTTTTTTCATTTTTATTTTTTTATCCCCAGCAACAATATATTTCCCAAAAAAGTGAAAGAAAAGAAAAAGAAAAAGAAAGCCCCTGTTTTGCAGCTTGAACCCTGCAAATACTTCATATATTCGACTTGGTACTTTAGAGAGGGTTAATTGTAATTTTACCCCCAATTTCGAAATCTATCTCACTTTAAAAGCAATCAAAAGCAATTCATTAATAGCGGAATTTTTTTGGTAGTTAGGTTAGGATAAACGTTCTAGAATAATTGTGACATGTATATAGTCAAGTACTATGACATTACTAGGCCAAATCACGATGTCTAGTCAATTTCAACTTAGGTTATGTAGCTCCAAACAACAACTATAGTACACCGAGGCATGTGTATCTTATAAATTGACATCTATACTAATTCATAATGGGAGATGGTATTTCATATAATATTTATACTATGTGGTATAATGGGCGGATCAAAGTGAGATATATGAGTGCGCCTAATAGGAGAAGATTCATAACATGCGCGCATTAATGATTGGTCGATTACACCATATGTAACGTGGTGTGACCACCACATAAAATATTTTTTGCTATCAGGGGCTAATTTCTAAATACATAATTAGATGCATGACACCAACTACAAGGGAGAGTGTAGGTAGTGGCAAAGTGGATGAGAGCGCTAAGGTTTTCTCAAATGACGTGCTAGGTAAATCGAAATTGATTTATTAAAATTGTTTACTGAGTAATGTAGCGGGGTCTTTTATTAGATATTGGGTATATACCCCCACTCATCTGAAATCCCAATTACAATCCTACGCACCACCAATCCATCAATCCTGATGGACCAGTGGACCACTTTATTCACCGATCAGTACTCCAATTGGTAGTTTACTAACGTGGGCATCACCGCATTCATATAGCTGAATTTGTTCATAGGGAATGTCCACATTTTATCACCCATCAATCAAACGCGTGACCCGAGAAAGTTTCCGCCAACCAAAGATGGAGAAAAACATAGCCCATCTTGGTAAACTCAGCATTATTTTTCTTGGAATGTTGTACCAAATGTTAGTTCTCTTTAGATTCAATCGAAAGAGAACACTTTCCCTAAACCACTAAATGGGTGAAAACTAATTATTTTTTCTTGAAAATGATTTTCATTGAAAAAGATTTTCCATCATCATGAAGTGTTCGAGGAAACAAATGTGTTCTCCCTCTTACTAGAAGAGGAAGTTATTTACCCCCAATTTAAGTTACTTGTTTTTTTATCTATGACAAACATTTCTCGTAAATCGATTAATTTTTTGTCACCCAAACACTAGAAGTCGGAAAATAATTTCCTAGAACAAATAAAAAAAAAAAGACTCTAAATTAATTTGGTAGCACACCACTATAATTACCAATGTCCTTTTCCCTTGAGCAATGGCTAATTGAAGCCACACGTCAATCGGTGGATAATATCCATATTGGTGGAAATGAAAGTGATGTCGCCCGTCGTGCGCGAGGCATCTATCATATGTTGAAACTTTCATTCCTTCTTGTCCCCACAACGTTATCCTTTTTACGACAGAAACACTCAAAAATCTTTCATTACATCGAGTTCTTACGTTTGACCAACCAGTGGATTTTCTATAACAGGAAAGAATTTGTTACAAAACAATGAGCAAATCTCTCACAATGAATCGTTAGCGATTTCGGTTTCTCACGATGAGTTGTTACCCTCAAAAGCTTCGTCCTTCATCTCGAAGTTGGAGGACTACCACTGGTCAGCGGAATGATCCTCATCATTTCCAGCCCATGTCGACGTCAACATGAAAAGAGAGAAGCAATTATTTCCCATGGCAAGACTGGGGGCAGTTTCGTAGATGATGGTGAGAAGAAGTTTCAAGTTGGGCATCCGATTGGGGTCCCATCTCGTGCTTTCGCATGAAATGCTTGGATGATGTGTGGAAGCATCGTTCAGATCATGCCGGGAGTGCAGTAACTGTGCAACGTTTGATATGAACCATGCGTGCAAGAAAGCATGGGCTCTGGTTGGAGGATTGGCCATGGGAATGATTATGGTGCAAATATTGCACAATGAGACAAAGAATCCACCATGATGCAATCATGCCCGAGTCGGACAAAGTTGCAACAAGGTTCTTATTCCCATGCGAACCCGTTAAAGAATGGCATCGGACCACAAATCCTGGTACCAACAATAAGGAAAAGTTGCAGCAACAGGGACAAATTTGCTGAACTGGATTATCTGAAGATCCAAAGACTTGGCATTAAACCAGGTAAAGGTAATGTAGTGAATAGCATATCGCCTTGTTTTCTGTGTGACGGGCGAGCGTCGGCAAAACAGCTCATGACAGGTATCTAGAGTCTCGACTGAAAAGCAAAATCTTCTCAATAACATTTGAGTGCTCCAACTGCCCGTGCCGACAGACAATTAAAAAGAAGACAAAGAACTTCAGCAAATTGAAGCATCGAGAAATTGACAACCCGCATGTTTAGGTGACTAATTCGACCAGCACAGAAGTCTATTTCCATATGCCTTTCATCGAAAGTGATGAAAAGGTACATATTAAAATAATGTAACAGCAAGTCACCATTTCTTCTTTGGCTTCGCCTGATGAGGACGTGAGTAAAATTTCCACGTCCAGTCTATGTTTACATGTGACTGGAACTACCTGAGCACCATTAAATGGTTTCCCCAACAGAACTCAAGAGACAGGAAACTTCTCGATAATTCTCCCTTTTTAATTGACCCAAAACTTTTCACTCTGCAAAGAAGATCCCAGATTCCATCTAAAATTCTTTTTTCTCATGACATTTTACAATCTGAAGACAAGAATGATGCCATATACTCATAAATGGCTCCCAATGAACAGCGCATACTTGTGTTATCCTACTCTTTGGGGGTTACAGAGGAAGTTGCATGTTCTTCTTTCCTCTAAATGGGACATCAAAAATTCCAGAACCTCTGCCAGCATGAAAGATGGCTAGGAAGTAAGATCTTCCGATGGCTTTTGTCAGCTGCTTGCTTTCATAGATTCAGAAGCCAAAAACTTGCAATTAATATGTCATGTTCGAACACCCAATATCTTTGCACTGACCCTCTAGGTGTCGTGATGGTTCAGTAAACAGATATTGAAGCAAAGGTGCCACAACAGCAACACTCAAACTGTTTCCAAGGAGAGCATATCTGAAGCAGGAAGCACATACATTAGATTTTGAGGGCCAGAGAGAGAGAGAGAGAGAGAGAGAGAGAGAGAGGGGGGAGGGAGAGACATCAGATTTCAATATCCCTAGGCGCAAAAGCAGATCTATGATGGTTCATGAGCTAGTCATACTTCAGGGGAGATAAAAACCTCAACAGTAGACAGCACCCAAAACTAGAAGGAGATACATTCTCACTTGTGGTTTTCAAAGATTATTCAGTTAGAAATATACATCAAACCCTTGCAAATGATAGAGGAAGCAGGACGGAAATGTTGAGAGGTGCAACTTTTCTTAACTTTTAGCCAAGTCATAATTTAATGAGTCTGCAAGCATGGAGACTTGAACCCACAACCTTCTTGTTGCTAAGCAACACAACTTGAGCTTCATCCAATCTTCCGTCATTGGAGGCAACTTATTATTAACAAACACATTCTACTTCTTGGGAGAAAAAAAAAATCGTTGAATTTGACGCATGGAGGACTCAAATACATGGCCTCCTTTCATAGAAAGAGAACTCTTCCACAGGGACATGTTAACTTTAATATAACACGCCTAGCAGGAACTGCAACATTATATTGTATATGTCGAATATGGCGAGTAAATCCTTAAAATTAAAGCCAGCCTCGAATCTGTTGAACCATATACAGGACATTCATCCGTTTGGTCTTAGATATGGTTTTCATAACACTACCTGGAGGATGGGTTCTTCTATACAGTAACAAATTCCTTTCATTGTCTCTCTTAACTAACACCTTTAAATGATTTACATGACAAAAATCAACAGTGAGCTGAAATGGCACCAACTGTATTGATGTGACTATCTAATTAAGCCCCGGGGGGTTGTGGAAGGAATGGTCACAGCATGAGGGACTTGGAAGCCTCACCCCTGCTGACACTTGTTGGTAGCTCCCCACTCTTTTCTCTCTCTGTCTCTCTCCCCCTCCTGTTTTTTTTTTATCGTCAATTTCCTAGTGTTACATTAGGTGCTTCAACTAGACGCCATGTCAGCAACACAGCAATTAGTAATAGCAGGTGACGAAGGAAATTGATTACCAAAAGGATTTGATTAAAAACAGGCCAAACAAATTTACAACAATTTCAGGACCAAAATTACAGTTAACCCAAAAGAAGGGGGCGGAAAAAGGTAGCATAAGGATGATGCGAAAGGTGGAACATATGAACTTGCTGATTTCAAATCAGTGAAAAAAAAAAAAAAAAGCAGTGTTAAACTTCAAACAAACATGACTACGCTATTGTTAAACTTTACAAGACCACCAAACTATCTTGAGTGTGAAGCAACATACCTTTGCTTAAGGTTGACATGATCTGGAAAAACAAAATGCTCTGGGAAAGAGTGGAAATTTGCAACCTGATTGCCATTAGGGAAAGAGAGAAAAAATATTAGCACCATTTGGGGAAAAAAAAAAAGAATCTCAACAAACAGAATGTCTTGGGAATATATCAATACCTCCCGAGGGGTAAAATATCTAAGGCGCTGCTCCTTTAATGGGAATTCTTTGCCTTTCATTTCAGGCTGCATGTTAACCATTATGAAGTGTCACAGCAAGAAATTTCCATCTGCCGGATGTTTAGATTATGTAGAATAATCAGATAAAAATGGCATCTCTAATGACGAAACTATGAATCCTTCAAAAACCAGAATTATAGCCTGCAGACATCTCAGTTTCGACTCACTCTTAAATATGCACAAGGTTGTAATTACTAAGCCTGGTAGCAAAATATTAGATACATGGAACAGATTTATAATGTATAAAATGCAGATATCAGACTCCAATTATGCGGAAAAATTGAAAGATTCAATCCTTGTGAGCATCAGGGTATTTAAAAATGCTAGACTAGCTAACAAGCAAATTTGCAGATGGACAGTACCTAAAGCTCTAGCATGTGATGCAATTTATAAAACACGCCTCTCCAATTTTAAAGTTAGATTCTCACCTGGACAGTTGCCAAAAGAGACCCAGTACCCTTTACATATCGATAATAACTTTTCGTGAAACAGCAGCACCGCCTCGAATCAGGATAAACAATGTCTATAGTCTATTAAGGAATTTGTCAACAGATAATGAATATGTTCGATGAGTAAATGATGGGAGATGCTATTTCACAAGACAAGTAATAAAAGAAGGAAAGCAAAAAAGGATACCCATAGCACTGCCCCATCTCTCTATCAAATTCAACGGAACATGGTAAAGGTCCAAATCAGAACTATTGAATCCATTTCTTTCATCATGACCCTTGAGAGGATCATTAAGTTCTCTAGAAACAATGTTTGCATTCTCAAAGCCATGTTCAGCTGTTTTAGGGCCAGCAGTACTCTTGAATTCAAGAAAGTGTTCCACTGGGACACAAGATTCCAGCAGCTTATCCCAGTTGTCTTGTGGTCTCAAACACTCATCAGTGACTAATTCACCATTGTGCACAAATAATGGACTTGGACACCATATAAGCTTATCATTAAAGCATGGGCTCGAGAAGGATGAGGGATTCCTTTTTGCCTGCAAGTCAGTGGACACAAGTTACATGCCTGAAGTGATAGAACATAAGAGATGTATGTGGCTAATACTAAAGCAAACATTCATATGAAATGAACGTACATAGATTGTCAAAGTTAGTGCAAATAACTTATTGGCGAGGTGATCTGACAATAATAAAATAGTCAAACAGAACTGGTAAAGTCAATGGTCCTTGAAACAAATTCATCAGAGATCAATTAACCATATATCAATTCTTTTAGAAGAAAAAGGCAATCATTTTCTCAGCGAATTTGATCAAGAACTCAAAAATCAAAATCCTGAAATTCATCAGAAGTATCAGCCATCAAGTAAAGAGAATTTAATTCAGAAAATTCTATCTCATAGAAAGTTAATGCTGTTTGTAACACCTAAGAAATATAGCAGAGGCAGAGAGAGGATGAGTACCAAGCAAAAGTACCGAGGCCTAGAATATGGCACCCCAAACTGCAGTGGACTCAAAATAAATTCTTGAGTAACAAAACCACTACTTTTCAATGTTTCAATCATTTTCGCATGAGTATCAGAAGTCTGCAAGAAAAAAAAAATTCACAAATCAGCAAATCTTCTTGTTCGCTATAAATGAAGCAAGATGATAGATAAACAAACCTCAAATCCGACAACATTTTCCACAAATAACAATATAGGAGGCCGGGATAATTGTGGTATGAGTTCAAGAATCCTGAGAAATGAAAATGCTCGAGCATCACCAGATTGCTTTTGCAGACCTAATGACAACACAAGATGAGAATTCTCCACCAAAAAGAAAAAAGCTAAAACCTTAAAAAGAAACAACTAACCTTGTCGAGTATAGGGTTGGCAAGGAGGAGAAAGAAGCCATGCTTGTGCTTCATATCTGTTGAGATCAGCAGCAGTGAGACTTTGAATATTGCCCTATGGAGTACAAATATAACACACATGAACATGGGTAAGTCAAAAGGAAGCATGCAGAAGCATATATAAGAGCTTATAAAAACATTTAAAGCAATGAATTCCTGTCTTGTAGTCCTTTGAGTCATGTCAATAAAAAGCCCATCCTCTAAAATCTCAAGCACCAATCTCGCATAAACCGATCACAGCTATGGAATTCTAATTGCTTAACTCGAACGGCAAAAACCCATTGGGGTGCTGAAGGAACTTTTCTCGTTTTCTAAAAGACAAATATTCTATCAACAAACAGACGCTATCGAAAGGCATTGATTTCACTACCTTTTCCAATTTATGTGTCATTCAGCAACTTCTAAGAGCAACACTCAAAATCCCCAATGTCCATGAAGAAAAGAAAACACTATGTTTGTGCGATGTCTGCATTTCACATCTTTCCAAATTATCGAAAAAGCGGATTTCTTCATAAAATGTGAGAATTAACAGCAAATACTTTTGTCAGTTTCGAAAGTGCAGATGAAATAAGTTGCCGCCTATCAGTGAAAAAACTCTTGACAAAACCAGTGAACTCAGATCCTCGTCAACACCAATACGCCGCGCTGACCTGCTTATCGCTGAAAACCCACATTTCTTTTTCTTGTAAGGAAAAAAAAAAAAAACTATTTCCCATGAACCCGTCATCAACCAACACACCAAAAGCAAATTTCCCCTACCAACAACAATCACCAGAGCACGCATCTCTCGCGTTCCCATGAATGGTCACTAGCTAGCTTCCAAGACGTGTAACTTCAAACGTCAGCCAGACCAACAGACTCTAGTAAACCCCACGGAGAACTACTCCGGCAAATCCACAACAACCCATGAACCACAATCAGACAGCGAAAGCAAGAAAGAAAGGACAGGACAAGACAGGACAGGACAGGGCAGGACCTGGTAAGGACGGTGACCGAAATTGTGCTCGTAAACGTCGTTGGCCACGTCGTTGATGTCGAACGCTTCCGCTACTTCCGCGCTCACGCCCGCCTTGATCAGCGAATACCTCTACAGCAAGCAGCAACGAAACCAATCAATACCCGGAGAAATGCGTGCGCGAACACGCACCGATCCGGGCGCGGAGAAACTCATTAGGGTTTTCTGGGCAGAAGGGTACCATGCCGCCGACTCCGCTGTAGAATTCGAGGACCCGCCATTGATGTTTGACCTCCATTGCTCTGCTGCTGCAGAACTGCTCTGCTTCGCGCTCGCCCGCAACGGAAGAGACGGGAGCAGCAATTTTTGCCTCCTGGGTTCTGTAAATATTCCTGGCTAAAAAGAAAATTCCGAAAATTTATTTTGTAAAAGGTTAAACGAAAACAACAAATGCTGATAAAAGAAAATGAAGAGCTTTTTTTTGGGAATTTCGAGAAAATAATTTATAAAATTCTAAAATATTGTCGCAAAATTTTTAAAAAAATTAGGAAATTAAGAGAAAATTTAATATGATTTTAATATTTACTATCTAAAAATCGACATTCTTCGTATTAAATTAAATGCTCATTTTTACATTCGTTCTTTCTACATGATACATGTTGTAAGAATATTCATAAATCTGATGATGGGACAGGTCACTTGAAGAGGCACTAAGACAAACATCTTGTTAACAATGGCCAGATCTAGGAGGAAGCTTTGCCACCTACCGCAACAGGCCTTGGCAAAAGTTCATTATGCCCAATTGTATAATGTAACTTTGCCATTGTGGTACCATTTTGGTTCACCCAAGATCTGAGGCTCGTGAAGCTCGTGCGAGGGGTGCTTCCGCCAAATTACAAGGGCGTTCCAAGCACCACAAAACACCGGGATTTGCAAGGGTCGGTACAAGGAGAAAAGAGCATAATTGGTGCGGTTGCCATGACTAGTAACTTTCAAGTCTCATCGGCAATTATGCCTATTGCGAGTCCCAATTTTACTAGTAGAACCATCTTGGATGTTACATCAATGAACTCTGTCGTTTAGAGCTTGTTTATTAACCATCCAAATAGTGTCCGATTCTAATCTTTTGTTCCTGAGAGTAGTTTGGCAACAAAATCACATTTAGTAATTTTTTTGTTCTTGAAGTAGATTTGGAACATAATCAAGAATTAAAAAAAAAAAAAAAAAAATTGATTCTTATTCCATGGAACAAATCTAAAAATCAAGACTATATTTCTCTTCTTCTTCACTTTTTCCTTCTTCTTCATCTACCGCCATCTCGTGATAGCCGTCTGCCACCGTCTACCATCTGCCGCCCACCGCCGCCGGTCGCCAACAACTGGTCCGACAAGCTCGCTGGTGGCCAGGCAAGCCTCGCCTAGCCCAGCAAGGCTTGCCCAGCCCCGGCGAGGCCTGCTTGGCCACTGGCGAGGCTCGGCCGACGAGGGCCGGCGACACTCCGATGAGGTTGCCAGCCCGACGACCGGCCACTTGAAGAAGAACAACAAGAAAGAGAAAAGGAAAAAAAGAAAAAAAATTATATCAATGAGTACGGTACCAAAGATAATTCTATTTCAAAATCAGAAATTTTGAACAGTTACCAAATAGTTTAAAATGCTTAGAAATTGTTTCTACAAACAGAATAAAAAAAAATCATTTCTGATTAGAAATTGTTTCTGGGAACAGAATCTTTACTAAACGCGCTCTTAAAAAACATTCACATGGACAATGTCTGTGCAGACATCATGAGAACGGTGAAAGTACATTCCACTGCTTTGGATAATGCCACCATCAACACACTAATTGCTAGGAACATAGTCATACGAATGAGGCCAGTTTGCAGATGCGTGTGCTATGTCATAAGTTTTTACTGGCAAGATGACCTTAACGAAATGTTTCGATTCCGTAAGTTCCCTTTCAGACGTGAGAACTCGGCGGAACTTCGCCTATTTGGCGTTGAAGAAGGAGGGCTTTGATCAGATGGTTGCTAGTAATTCAACCACTAACGCAGAGGCTGATTGGAGGGTTGCCGAACTATTCAGGGACGTTTTCAAGGTATCCAATGATGGCCAGGAGGTTCCCTCCATCCACAAGCGACTATCCATCGACCACCTGAGTTTTGACCTTCCTCTACCTGATTTCACATCAATCAGCCGACAGAGAAAGTGGCGACTTCTTCTGTCCGGTCATTATTGCCGTAGAGAAGAAACTGCTTAAGCATAGGAAAGGCGTCCAAAAAAGCCAAAATTTATTACGTTTTTATCAATTCAATTTTAAATCTTTTGATTACGTAAATTAAACCCTAAACTTTTTCACCTTCTATCAATTAAATCTATTTGACCAATCTTGATTGGAAACTATTAACATGAATGCCAATTATTTTATGTGTACATTGATGTTGACGTGAACAATATTCAAGAGAATGATTCAAATAAATTCTTCTAGCTATTAGTTGTACATAACAGATGCAAGTGGCGAATATCTCACAATGGACGACTCAGGCTACATTAAGAATGTTGGCCATGAGAACCTTGACTTTTTGTGTTGGTGAAAGGCCAAAACCTTTTTGTCATGCTATTCTTTCCATGGTGGCCCTAGACATGCTTACTCCACCGGCGTCAACCGTATCAACCAAGGCGACTTTGGATACGTTCGGGTGGATCATTACGGACAACAAGCAAAGGATGTCCGGCAAAGTCTAGAGGTAACAGTCGTCGGTAGATCCCCTGGCAAATGGAGATTCTAATGCGGGAGGAACGTGTTCGAGTTGAGGCAACGAAGGAGGACGAGACTTATCTTGTCCGATGACAGTGATGAAGGGAGTGGCCGGTGACATTTAGATTTTATTTTTCTTTCAAGATGTATTTATTTATATAGCTACATTCTGTTTTTGTTTTTTAGATGAAAAGATGTATTTCCATCGATCTCTTCAATACACTGTTTTCAATTATTAGGTTGTAATTTCTTATCAGATGCATCTGTCTTAAGAATTTATTCATAACTCAAAAGTTGAGTTTATAGCTTGCATTAACTTAGACCTGCAGCAAATGATGCACACCCTTGCATCGTTATAAGCACAGAACCACAATGCCAATGGCTACCCAAAATTCAACTACGTCGCTCAGGGATCATCCATCAATTCATACACAAGTTCCATAACTCTCTTCCCTCCCAGCACTTTCGTAGAGGCATCCAGACGGAAGAACAGAAACCATGTAGAACAATGCATCAGATCCCGATTCGGAGATTGTTACGACATCAATTCCGTCATAGATTCACGCCTCAAAGAAACTAGCAAGCAAGTACTCTATTCTCCGCTACTTTCATCAATTGAAGTACAAGGCCATGAAGGCTACAACTGCCCATACCCATACAGTTCAATGAAACTTCTGCTGCCCATGAACCCAGGCAATGCTTCCATCATCCTAAAAGCCAACACGCTCAAATCAGAGTGGATCAGATATACACATCCTGTAATAATCGATTTGTGCAGGGCATTACAGGCCTAGTTTTGCTTAATTTGTAAGGAATGTAACAAGATCTTGCGACCAAAATAGAACCTTAAACTACAAGTCATGAGTCAAGACCGCATTCTCAAATTCAAGTAGATTGTAGACATACATGTACATGACCACTTCTTGCATTTCAGCATCGTCGTGGACACCAGTTCTTCTCCTCCTCAAGAAGAATGGCCGCAACATTTGCACATAACCTCCATGTAGTAACACAAAACTCTGCAAATCTAGGTGCACGAATCTTGTACTTGGTTATGGAAGCTAAGAACGCTATCTTGTCAAAGGTGAATTTGGACGGAATTGAACCAAGAGGTACACAAATCTTTTATCTTTACCCTGAGTAGCATTGCTAGCATATTTTAAGCATACCAGACCGAAAGAGACTCAAAGCAGCATAACCTCTTAAATGCACCACATCAAATTTGATCCCAACTCTGAGATAAACATGATTATCTTCATTTCACATCTCTTAGGTCAATTGATACAGCAATGAGTTATGAGGTCAATCAAAAAGTGACAGAAAAATGCCCAAATTAAAGCTCCAGCCAAAAAAGAAAGGAAGAAGAACTGAACTTTCTGAGCTAACAATAGTTGTGTATATTGTCACAAAGAATTGATTGAAATAACTTATCATGGCTCCACTAAAAAGTACACTAGCTGCCGAAGTTTCTAGACTTTCATCACTTTACCAGTAATCCCGGCAAGAGCATATGCCATCTTTAATATGGTGAAACCTCTTGGCATCACGCATGATAAACTCTCTGCCCACTAGCTTTGACATAATCTTCAGCGCGTTGTGGCAATCCCCACAAACACGGAGATTCTTAATGACCCGGATAGATGACCTGGCTGGACTGCTGAGTAGACCATAAGAAACTGCAAGTCTCTCACTGTGAGATAGAAGGGCATCCTCCTTGCTTTCCTGGTCAACGTCATGCAAGACAAATCGAGTCTCCGGAACATAACCAGCCTCTTTCATAAGTCCCCTTAATCCCCTTAACTGAGCATAGATTCTGTGTGTCTCGGGATGAGACGTATCACCTGCTCGATATTCATGGACTGTGCTCCTTGCCTCTAGGAGATTTTTCTTTGCTATTTTTTTCTTTTCTTCCTCCTTAGCAATTTCAGAAGCTGTCACTGGTACAAGACCTGACCTTGACTGTTCATTCATGCGTGATGGATCCAACTGCTCAACAAGCTCAGCGCAGCGATCCCCGAGTTCTCTGTGCCCATGAATTCTACAAAGATTCATCATGGTCTCCCAGATTCCAACACTAGGCTCCAACGGCATTTTCTCGACAAACTCCATCGCCTCATCCAGATGCCCTGTTCTTCCCAGCATGTCTACCACACTTACATAGTGCTCCATAGATGGGACAATGCCATAATCCTTGCTCATCGATTCAAGATGCAACATCCCTTCATAAATATCACCCACTGCTGCACAAGCAGAGAACACAGAAATGAACATTTGTCCATCAGGTTTAAGTCCTGCTTCTTTGAATCGAGTGAACAGGTCAATGGCATCCTCTCCAAGGTCATTCTTCGCAAGCCATGTGATCATGATGTCCCATGTCGACAAATTACGCTCAGACATCTTGTCAAACACCGCAAATGCATCATCCATGGTACCGCATCGGCCATACATTTCCAAGATGCGGTTATAGGTGAAGACGTTGATGGGAGACATTGATCTCATGACATGTTCGTGAACTGTTTTTGCTTCTTCGAGAGCTTTATTTTCACCACACTGGTGCATCAGTTGTACAAAACGAGGTAAGTCAACAGCAACACACTTACTAACCAACAACTTCAAAACTTCCACAGCTTCCTTCACTTTTCCCTCTCTACAGAAACCATCAAACTCTTCAAGGGAACCAATGCAAGATGGACCTTCAGAAGCTCCATCCAATGCTTGTCCAGGCCTGGAATCCCCAGGCATCTGAGAAGCCACCATCGAATCATTTATATCATTTGAGTTCACCTGATGCTGTCCCAAAGAAAAGTTTTGAGGGTACTGTCCGACACCTAGATTTTGGGGAGACACGGTTTGTTGACCGTTTTGAAAGCCACCGCCCATCCCCATATTATAGCCAAAATTTTCCTGATGTCGCCCCATCATTTGTGCGTTTGAAGGGCCTTGGGAATAGGATCCACTCGCGTTGGGCCTCGCTTGAGTGTATCCCTCTCCATAAGGAGAAGCTCCGACGGTAGATGCATTTCCTTGCCTACCATAAAACATATTCGGATTCCGCTCAAATCCCGGTACACTACCCGAAGAGCTGTCCACATTCACATTTTGTGGAGACTGCCCTGCATACTGACTCGGATAATAACCCGCATTCAGACTCCCATTCTGCTGAAATTCGTCCGATTGCCGTGCCCAACCGCCCGAGCCATTGCCATAACTGCCCGTGTTCATATTCTCCACGACCGGCCCATTCCCATATTCACCTCCATAACCCTCCCTATACACTCCACTATTCCAATTCGCCTGAGAGTCACCATAAGACGGCCTACCATGCTCGCTAAAGTTCCTACCTTGCACAGCCGAGCCATCCATTCTTCCGTGAACCCCATTAGGGTTCAAGTTCCCCCGAGCAGAATCAGCATAATTCCGGCTTTTCTCGCGAAACCCATTTGGGTTCTGCTCAAGCTCGGGCGCATACTCGCTGCCGGCACCGTTGGGCGCGCCAAAATCGTAACTTTCGGCGGCGGAACTGATGAGCCTCGACGCGTTCAGCGTCCTGATGGAATCGGAGGAGCAGGTTCGTGAAGAGCGTACCTTGGGAAGGGAAGCGAGGGAGCTGACCGCCACAACCGCCGCCCTCCTCGTACACATCTGATCTCGGGAAGGCTCTTGGGGGAAGAGTTCGAACGCCGGCGGTCGCCGGGATCGGAGGCGGCTGAGGATGGTGGAGGAGGAGGAGGAGGAGGAGGAATCGCCGGAGGGAGAATGAACTGAAGATGCTGGTGCCTGTGCCCTTCTTAAACCCTATTGAGCCATATGTAGAACTTTCTTAAGGCATTATAAAGAGATACAGAGAGAATGAAAATACATAGGTTTTGAACCTACCAATTAAAAAAAAAAAAAAAAAAAAAAAACCTACCAAATGCATTTTCAGTCTTTGACAAAAAAAAAATGTATTTTCAGTCACAAGAAAATAGATATCAATCATTCATTTAAAAAAAAGAACTCTTTCAACATTTTTTTCCCACTCAATAAATTATATAAAGAATTCTACGATGATATTTGTAACAACTCGTTATAATAATGAATTGATTTCTTAGGAGACCCTAAACCTCAATATAAAATAACTTATACTTATTTAAGGAAGAACTGAACGCGTGCTCGTATATCTATTTTGCTGTAAATGGAGCCAGAGTTGGAGCCAGAATTGTAGGAGCTTTCTCAATGAAGTAGGGGGTGAGATCCTTTGTTCTTATAACATAGATGTCTATACACTAATATTGTGCTATATGATTTGCCATGTTAGCATTTTCGTTTATATAATTTGTGGAAGGTCCAATGTAAAATGAAAATTTATAATGTTTAAGGACTCGATTGATGAAAATTAGTATTTAAGTATTAGATCAAACAAATTAAAAATAATAATAATAATAATAATTAATTGGGAGAATTCCAAATAAGGGTATAAAATGCCCTTATTTTTTTCAAGGGTTAATACCTTGAAAAACCCCAAACCTGGTACACACTTGTGACAAATTTACCCCGACCGATTATAAAAAACCATAAACCCAGACATTTATGACAAATTTACTCCAAACTAATTTATTCGATTTAAAAAAATCCTAAACCGATAAATTTGTGACAAATATACCCAATGCTAAATTGGATTAATACCACAAAAAAAATCATAAAAATTGTAAACTGTGACAAACAGAACGTAAAATCCTAAATTGGTATACTTGGTTAACCGTCACGTGTCATTTAACTTAATAATTTGAGAATAAAATTTAACGAAAACTAATATAGGGTAAATTTGTCACAAGTGTACCAGTTTGAGATAAATTTGTCAAAAGTATACCAGGTTTGGGGTTTTTGGTGGTCAAAAAATAGTTTGGGGTAAATTTGTCACAAGTGTACTGGGTTTGGGGTTTTTAGGGTATTAACCCTTTTTTCAAATAAATGCTTGAAGTAAATATTTTTAAAAAAAGAACCCGAAGTTTTCTCAAAAAATTGTCTGAACTTACTAGTTGTGAAGGGCAATTTTGTCTTATAATATTTTTCTTTTTTTTTTTTTCATAAAAACAATAAACTTTAAAAAAAAAAGGAAAACATAGGATGGAGGGTGCCTATGGCCATCGCCTTGCTCCACCAACTCCCTTCGACTTGTGTTTTTCCTTTTCAAGTTTTTATTTTTTAATTTTTATCTAATTTAATTTAAATTTAACTTGTGTTTGGACGAAAAAATCCTTGACAACCAGAATATTTTGTCGGCCGGCAAGGTTATGTTCTTATTTGAAATAACTATAGCCACTTGAAGCGCTTCTTTAGGATTGATATTGTCACTTTAAGTCTTTATTTGAAATAAGATCAAACTTTTATTTAAGAAAATGAAAACATTTCGAACATTTATTTGGAATTTTCTTGGATTAATTTTACCCCCTTTTGGCAAGGAAATTTTGAGGCATGGGTACAGGATCCCTTACATGTAAGATCTATTGCTCATGCAATTTGGGATCCTCATTGTGGTCAATCGGTCATTGAAGCTTTTACTCTCAAAAATCCTTTTATTTGGTTTGTAAAAAAATAAAGGGTGTACTTAATAGCATCTACTTTGATGAAGGTGGTCAATTGGGTTTAGAATTCATATTTTAACTCATATTTAATGGTGTGTGCCATAAATGATTTCTTTCTTTTTTTTGTCAATCCCACTTTACTTTTATTTGAATTCTCACTTTCAGACTTTTACCCTTTTTCTTTGCAGGGTGTGGGAGTCAAAACCTACATTTAAGACTAAATTGTTCCCCACTCTAAATCCCCTTAAGAGTGTGGGGATTTGAGTCCCTCACCCCCTTCTTATGTAAGAAGGGTAGGCACTAGAACAAACTTCGGGCTTTGTTACCTTAATTTTTTTTTTAAAAAAGAAGAAGCTAAAATTGGTCATAAATTGGTTACCTAACAACTTAATGGGTCTTAAATGAGATTTAAATAGGTCATAAATGAGTTACTTAACAAGCTTAAATGAATCACATCATTTTTAATTTTAATTTTTAAAATTTTGAAGTTTATAAAATTATTTTATTTTATTTTCCTTAGGATGACCGATTGAACCTTTGCTAGATTTCGTTAAACAAAAAAGAGAGAAAAAAAAAAAAAAATATAAAATTCTATTTATTTAAAAAATTATAAAAATTATCCATTAGATTATTATTGTATGAAAGTGTTTAAGCAATATATATATATTAAATTATAAGAAATAAAATTTTCTAGAATGGATTGAATGTGAAAGTGTTTTAACAATATGGGTCCGATCGAATATGGGTTGCTAGATTTGTATTAAATGAAATGGGTTAAAATAGGTTTTTTTTTTTTTTTTGTCGGTCCTCCTACTCTAATCATATTTTAACACACACTCTCGGACTTTTGCCTACCTCCTCCTTGTAGGGCGTGGGAGTCGAAACCCATTCCTAAAATGAAATCGTCCACACATGTGGGGATTTGAACTCCCAACCTCCCCCTTTCAAGTTGGAAGGGTGGCCACTGAGATGAACTCGAGTGGTTGTTAAAATAGGTTAAATGAGTCAATTTGGCCAAACCATTTTCAACCCCATTTGATGGGTATAACTTTGACAAAGCGTATATCCTTTTGCTTAGTGTTACCCTCCAAAGTGAACTTTTGAGAAATTGCTCGCCCTATATGAGGTGAAGATTGGTTTATCTAGAATTGGGCATGTGGTCGCTAAATTTTAGTGTAGCTACCCAATGATTGAAATTTGATTTAGAATCTGTTTGTTTTATGAAAAATAAATAATTTGAAAAAAATATTGCTTATATTTTTTGAAATAATATTTTCATCATCAAAAGCAATTTATATCTTAATATTTTTTGTAAGAAATACAATCAATCATTTTTATGTAATATTTTCTAAATCATTCATTTTTCTTGAAACAATTTGACTAATTTCAATCCATACACCTTCAATAATTCCAGGAGATGATTGGCTAGTCTACTTGTATTGTAGAAAATTCATGTATGTGAACTCATGGAACCAATATGGGGTCCAAATGGAGTGACATTAGACTTACATTATGTGTACTATTGCAAATTACATATTCATCAATAATGCGACATTAAGCAACCAAACTACGAACATCATTACATATCAAATATAAATATGAGATAAGGTAATAATGTAAATTTCACACTTGCCAAAAGCAATAAAGTATAAAAATGAATGCATGACATGAGTAAGCAGAGGGGAGTAGGCAAGTGAGGCCGAGACAAGTGAAGAGGATTTTTATTTTTTATTTTGGTTGAATTAGGGCTTAGTTTCTTTCACTTTTTCATTTACACGGCAAACTGAACTCTGAAGAGAGCAAAGAAGGAGATGCTTGGGTTTAGAGTAGACAAAGGCATATAATATATGATATATCTAATTTACCTAATATATATCTAATTATATATATATATATAGTTGGTCCGAGTTGAACCAACTTTAAACTTTTAGGACATGACCAACCCACATAGTGTAGAATTTAGGGTTCCTAGGATCGAGAACCGATCCAATCAAGAGTTGAACTTGGACTGATGCTTAGCTCTAGCTTTAACACATCTTTCTCGAAAAACAGCTCATATATGACGCCACTAGGACGCCTCCCCAAATTTAGATTTGGGCCTATATGGCATTTTTTTTTTGTCACAAGCGAAACAAATCATTGATCGAAATAGATTGGAGTTAATTATATTCGATCACTGAAATTGAAGTGCAAATGATCTTGAGGTATGAGATCTGAGTCCAACGTCCCCTAGCAGAAGATCTCCTGACGTCGCGTCACAACTCTTGCATTTCCCGTACCCTTTCGAGCCCCGATCACTGTTGGGAATAACGGATTCCCTAAATCGATCCGATACTAAATCGAACCCCTAAAACGAATGTGGAAGAAGAGCCTAGGAAACACATGTATCACCGATCAAAGACACACCACGGAATTGGGCGTATCTTATTTTCCACAGATTAAACACCAATGTTGAAGTTCGAGAAAGAATTCTGATCTCGTTCTACCGAGGAGCGTACTATTGCTATTGGGGGAGAAAAAACGTTGTTTTGAGAGTATTGTTCTTTTTACGTTTCTTAGAGGGAGAGAGAGAGAGACAAAAAACAACGTACATTAGTTGAAGGGGTACGTTCCCTTTTTCTTTTTTCTCTTACTTCTTCTCTAACAGACGTAACTCTTCAACGTAAAACATTCCCCCAAAAAACATAACTCCTCATTCTAAACAACGTATCCTTTCATATCGCAACCGTTCCTCCATGGGCCCTTATCTTGCGGGCCGGGCTTTTAGGCCCAACATGGGCGGACGGGCCTACTTAGGCCCAACAATGCATAGATAAAACCATCATCTCTCACTCGCACATGGTGGACCGAACATGATCCTCTTTATCTCTCTGCAACATTCATACCGGTGAATAATCCGTGCGACCAACATACTTTGAGAGCTCATTGCCATACATCTGTTAGGAATATATAGCAGTTCATAATGGGCATCACACTCTGAGTAGATTTAGTATGCAGTATCCTAGATCGATCGATCACATTTATATCTCTCTCTTGATCTCTTTTTAAATAGTGATATATTGTATTCACAATTATGATTACCCCAAAAACAATCATAATTGGTCGACTAGTGAATACAAAATCAAAATGTGATTCTCCAAATTTGATCGTCCTCTTTTCTTCAAACTCTCAATTTCAGTTCAGCTTACTTTTCTAGAAATGTCCCATTAGATCGAATCAATTTATGATCATTGACAACATCCTAAGATAGCAAACACTAAATAGAAATCTTGAGAATAAGTAAGAGTCATGAGGGCACTTAATTGAGGAACTCTTTTCCTCAAAAGTCTCACATGATATAAAAGTTGAGATCAAATTTTTGCCACTCTTATTGGTCGTCTTATGCATACATAGTATGAAATACGTATTACAGTATTAACTCGATTCCCATGGAGCGTATGTCTACACCATCAATACTGTACAGATGATAGTTCAGACATACATAATGTCTAACTTGAGTTCACATATCTACTCATTCGCAGTATTTATTAGAACTCACATCTGGTATCATAGACAGATAAAGTAAAATATGTGGGTTATTTTACTTTCGGACATAATATATCATGTCCTCATCTTTTCACTCAGTTAAGGTGACATATATATTTTAAGTTTGAGCTCTCGATTATCACTTAGATAATAAGTTTAAAAACCGTCTCATCTCTATTTATCATACAGTAAATAAAGGCGATTACCCGTGTGAGTGGGCTAATCTTTTATTTGTCCGACATACTTTCTCAACTTAATATAATGCACTGAGTATTAAGATGCATAAACGTCAAACAAAGATTCATATGTATTAATAATGAAAAAACAAAAATTTATTAAATGTGAACACTTCAGGGAAATTACAATATTCAGTACATCAGCCTCTACGTAGTCCTAGAGATTTCATATGACCACAAAACACATCTTTAGGTATTGGCTTTGTCATAGGATCTGTTACCATTCTATGCGTAAATGTGAACTTATATGTACTGTAAGTTCACATCTCTTCGTGTAACCATATCCTTGATAAAATTATATTTAGTATCTATATGTTTGGTCTTGCCATGATGTTTTGGATCTTTGGTGTACGCTATAACTACTTGGCTATCACAATTAACCAATAATGGATTTGCAGCATACCCAATAACACTTAAATGATCCAAAAATCTCTTAAGCCAAACACCTTCTTGCATTGCTGCTGATAATGCCACGAACTCAACTTCCATCGTGGACAAGGCTATACGCGTTTGCTTCTTACTGCTCCAAGATATGGCGCCATTATTCAGTAAGAAAGTAAAACCAGAGGTAGATTTCCTTTCATCTAAATCTCCTCTCCAATCAGTATCTGAATAGCCTTTAAGTCGCAGATCCTTTCCTTGGTAATTTAGCTTGTAATCAGCAGTTCCTTTCAGATACCTCAATATTCTTTTAACGGCCTTCCAATGTGCTTGACCTGGATTGGATTGGTATCTACTCATCATTCCAACTGCAAAACATATGTTAGGTCTTGTACACATCATAGCGTACATTAAGCATCCCACAGCACTAGCATAAGGAACATGTTTCATTTGTTCCTTTTCTTGTGGAGTCCTTGGACACAGTCTATGGCTCAATTCTTCACCTTTTGCAATATGAGTATCTATGGGTTTACAAATCGTTCAAGAACTTTATTTATGTATGTTTTTTGCGAAAGAGATAACGATATCTTCGAACGATCTCTTGAAATCTTAACTCCAATAATGTATGCAGCCTCACCCATATCTTTCATCTCAAAATTGGAAGATAATCAACTCTTGACAGTATTAATAAACTTCATATTGCTTTTGGCAATTAGTAAATCATTAACATATAATGATATGATCACAAATTGATCTTTGGATCTTTTTGATATATACACAATGATCCTCATCTATCATTGTAAAATCATATGCTATTATGGTATTATTAAAACATATATATCATTGTCTCAACGATTGCTTAAGGCCATATACCGATTTTAAAAGTCGACATACATTTCCTTCTTGACCTTCCATAATCAAACCAGCAGGTTGTTCCATATATATTTCTTCCTCTAATTCTCCATTGAGGAAAGCAGTCTTTACATCAATTTGATGTAACTCAAGATCCATACTAGCTACTATTGCCAGAATAATGCGAATCGAGGTAAATCTCACTACAGGAGAGAATGTTTCTTCATAATCAATTCATTCCTGTTGATTATACCCCTTCGCCATAAGGCGAGCTTTATGCCTTTCTATCGAGCCATCAACTTTACGATTTATTTTTAGAACCCACTTGTTCCCAATAGCTTTGCGTCATTTTGGAATGTCAACTAGTTCCCAAACATGGTTTGACTTCATTGACTCAATCTCCTCTTCCATTGCATGTATCCATTTTTTCTTATTAGGGCAATTTAGAGCCTCATTAACATTTCTTGGCTCATCTTCATCTCGTGAAGCAACCATAAAAGTTTCCCCTTCAATGTCAAAGCGTCGTCGGGGAATATTTTTGAGACTTGTTCGCCTTATGGAAGATTGTACACTTTGCACATCATTCTCCATTATGCTCCTACTCGAATTAGATAATGACGATATCGTCTCATCATGTGGTTATAATTGAGAGTGAGTTGAATTAAATTCATCACTTCTCATATTACTCCCACTTGGATGAACTCCACTAAATTCATTATCTGGATCCAAGATTTCAAATAGGGAGTAATCCTCACCTATTTCGCCATTCTTAGGAAATTCATTCTCTAAGAATGTAACATCCCGTGATTTGAATTCAGTTATACTTCCACTTTCCTACTCTCCTATGAACACATACTCTTTCGAGTGTTCAGAGTATCTTATGAAAATACTCTTCTTTCCTCTGGGACCCAATTTCCCAAACTTGTGAGAGGGCTCATGAATATAGGCAGCACAACTCGATGGTTTAAGAAAACTTAAGTCCGGTTTTCTGTCTGTCCATAACTCATATGAAGTGGAAGTAACTAATTTGGAAGGCACTCTGTTAAGTATACAGGCAGCAGTTAACAACGCATTACTCCAAAAAGTGATAGGTAAGTTAGCATAAGCCATCATGGACTTAACCATTTCCAATAGGTTTTGTTCTTTCTCTTCGTAACACCATTTTGTTGATAAGTATATGGAATATACAACTGTCTTTCTATTCATTTTTTATCACATAAATTTCTGAATTTATCAGATTAATATTCTCGACCTCGATCGGATCTCAATACTTTTGGTTTCTTGTCTAATTGATTTTCTACTAAGTTCATAAACCTTTTGAAATAACTTAATACTTCAGTTATGAGAAATCAAATAGACATATCTGAATCGAGTATAATCATCTATAAATATGATGAAATAAACAGCTCCATGCATTTCTCTCACATTCATTGGACCACAAACGTCAGAATTGATTAAATGCAAAGAAAATTCAGCTCTTGTGCCTTTTCCAAATGGTTTTCTTGTCATTTTCCCTGCTAGGCAATGCTCACATGTGGATAAATCAACTTTTTCAATGTTGCCCAACAAGCCCTCTTTGGCTAGTCTATTCATACGTTGTGGCCAATATGACCAAGTCTAGCATGCCACACATTCACATCATTATTATATGAATTAGAAGATGTAAAAAGGGAATAACAAACATTGATATCACCATAGTCAACATTCAATACAATAAAACCATCTAGAAAATAACTACAACCATAGTAATTTGTATCCAAATACAAATCCACACCACTATTATGGAAGTTCATATTAAAACCAAGCTTAACTAACACTAAAACAGACACTAAATTCCGACGAATCTCCGGAGCATACAATACATAATGTAGGAACAAAGTGCGTCCACCACGCATGTTCAGTTGGCAGGTGCCAATCCCTTTTACTTCTGCTCTGGAGTTATTTCTTACATAGATCCACTTAGTTCCAGTCGGTACTCATCGGAATTCTACGAATGATTCTCTATCCTTCGCTACATGGTATGTTGCTCCCGAATCTACAGTTCACAAAGAATTAGATTTAGCTAAGAATACATAACTTGACACATTAGCAAAGTTTTTAAGAGTACAAGGAGTGAGCACATTCTTTAGCTCGCAACAGTCGCGAGCGTAGTGACCCTTCTGGTCACAGTTGTAATACTTCACCCTTGAATACTCTTTACTCGAGGACGTTTTCCACTCTTATGTTGGTTAGCTCTTGATTTCTTGCAAGAAGGACTTGATCCCTTGCATTTCCACATATTGAATGAATCAATGCGCTTGCGCTTAGAGCTTGAAGCCCTTTTTGAGCTGGAACACACAGCAAATGTCTCTTTCCCACTCAAATGCCTTGAGGCGGTCCTCTGCTAGCTCAAGGCGGCGCACAGCATCATCAAGTTCTTCCATAACATGGTCAAGAGCTTTTAGTGCTTCTTGCTTTTCAAGCATATATTAAATTCTCTTATTCAATATTTCACAATTCTCGCCGTTCATTTTGTCTTCTTTGTTCAAATCAGCAATTATGTTTTTAGTTGCTGAAACCATCAATTTGAACATATCATACACATATGCACGAATTATTAATGCCTATCGTTTATGCATCCATTTTGCACAGACCCATCATATTAATGAATAATTTCAAGTAAGGTTTCGGAATCAAAAGGTCATTATGTTTCCAATCATCATCCAACAAATTATAACTTAAAACTATCATTAATATAATCTTCTATGCAAAATAAGTTCAGCAAAGTCATGGGATAAGTACACTATCAGTGCCATAAGTTGTGTACGGCGCTCACTTTGGTGCTAAAAGTTTCTGTCAGATCATTTAAGTGCCAAAAAATTTGAAAAACGCTCACTTTGGTACCAACTCCGATTTGGTTGGCCGGAAATCCAACGTGGCACTTTTTTATTAATTTTTGAAGCTGATGTGGCTCGTCGGAGAGTACAGTCAGCATCCTAACACCAAAATGATGCCGTTTGGTGTCTCCCCCAATTCAAAACCCTAAATCTCCGGCCAGTCGCCGTCTTCGACGACCCCCACCCTCGGTGGTCGTGGCTCCGACCCCGACCCCTGATCCCGACGATGGCCACTTGGCGGCTGCAGCTTCGACCCCGACCCCGACCCCGACCCCGACCCCGACCGCAACGATGGCCACTCGGCGACCGCGGCTCTGACCTCGACCCCGACCCTAACCCCGACAACAGCCACTCGGTGGCCAAGTCGAAGGCCGTGATCTAGCCGGTGCTCGGGGAGGCCGCCGACAAGTGCGCTGCCATTGATGTCTCCCTCTCCATCTCCGATCTCCCCAACAAGTGCCTAGCTTGTGTTTTCCAGTACCTAGGCTTCGGCGACTGGGGCTAGTGCTCCCTCGTGTGCCGTCGAGGGCGTCCGAACAGCGCCGAGCAATGGTGGCTGAGTGAGCGACGGCGGCCCAGCGACAACGGAGGCTGAGCGACGACGGCCGAGTGACAACGGTTGGAAAAACCCTAATTTCAATCCCCAAATAAGAAAAAAAAATCTCCAAATGAGTTAAACGGCGTCATTTTTGTGAGGCCATCCATGTAGGACAGCAAAACGACATCGTTTAAAGGCCTTGTCGAGTTTTTTTTTTTTTTTAAAAGGCCATGTAATTATTTTGGCCAGAATTTTTCACCAGTGACACCAAAGTGATCGTTTTTCCTCCGATTTGGCACTTAAGTGATCCGACGGAAACTTTTGGCACCAAAGTGAGCGCCGTACACAACTTATGGCACTGATAGTGTACTTCTCCCGCAAAGTCACTAAAACTTTCTTGAACTTCCCACAACTAATTGTAAACTAATTTACAACAACAAATAACATTGAACTTTCAATAATTAAACATATCAATTACACTAAGTAATATATTCAAAGAAAAAATATCAACATAGGAAAGAGACATTTACACCTAAAAAAAAAGTCCCAAACTAATATAAAAAATAAATAGGGAAAGTCTGTTCTAATCTATCAATAGAATTCTTTAAGAATTCTGAAGGCACATTGGTTAACCAGGGAATAATTTTTGAAGAGCTCTCATGCCATCTCCAAGGCGCATTCACTCTACGCCATGTGGCACTCATCCCAAGGGTTGAAGTTTTGGTTAACTCGATCCTATAGTATTCTCTTACAAAAGCTACTGTAAGCCTCTTATAATCCGAGACCACGTTGACCTCCCATAGGCGATCTAACACTTCTTGTCATTAAGGTGGAAGAGTGTTCATTAAGGCCGGCACCTTCTCAAAATCCGGCATAGGATAATCATTCAAGATGATTTCTTGTATCATCCGATTGACCCTGACCACGTGTGATACTACATTACCGTCATTCCATCGATAATTAGTTAACTTTGTTATTAGCCCTTTAAGTTTTGCATTTTCTTCGTCCGTTCTCGGAAATGCAGGTATGTGTGCATAATGCATCATAGTTTCTGCAACAAATGCAGAACAAAAATGGATTACTTATAATCCATAATGTACAAAAGGGAAAATACAGAATTTTCCATGGTTCATGCAACAAATGCAGAATAAAAAAAAGAGGGGATTACTTATAATCTACATAGAATTACTTGGCAAAAGAAACACATTCTTTTCCTCCTTTTTTTTTTTTTTGAGTCAACGGTCAAAGTCAACGATCAAAGTCAACGGTCAAATGGGTCAACGGTCAATGGATCGAGTCAACGGGTCAATCGGGTCAATGGCCGTCGGGTCGGGTCGAATCAGGTCGGACCGGTGAGGCTGGGTCGGACCGGTCGGGCTAGTCGGGCCGGTTGGGCAAACCGACCAGCATGTCCCACACGTGTGTATGGCCGACGTCACTATGACGTCAGCTGGCGCCTGCGCAGCACGCGCCAGGCTTCCGTGCGTTGCAAGCGCCTATGGCAGCGTGTTCAGCCGCCCCCGGCAGCGATCCGCGACTCGTTTTTCTAGAATCGACGAGAGCTTCGACCCTACGCTATCAAGAACGAATTTCGACTTACAGAAAATCGCAAAACGGGGTGAACAGTATGCGGGTATCGGGATTTTTCCGTCCCCGATTGGCCGACAGCAGTGTTTCACAAAAATTCAATCAAAATCAATTCATAAACATGAAAATGAATTGGGAAACATGAACTATGGCTTTGCTACCAATGTTGGGAATAACGGATTCCCTAAATCGATCCGATACTAAATCGAACCCCTAAAACGAATGCGAAAGAAGAGCCTAAGAAACACATGTATCACCGATTAAAGACACACCACGGAATCGAGCGTACCTTATTTTCCACAGATTAAACACCAATGCTGAAGTTCGAGGAAGAATCCTGATCCTGTTCTACCGAGGAGCGTACTGTTGCTATTCGGGGGAGAAAAAACGTTGTTTTGAGGGTACCGTTCTTTTTACGTTTCTTAGAGGGAGAGAGAGACAAAAAGTAATGTACGTTAGTTGAAGGGGTACGTTCCCTTTTTCTTTTCTCTCTTACGTCTTCTCTTCAACGTAAAACATTCTCCCAAAAGACACAACTCCTCATTCTAAACAACGTAGCCTTTCACATCGCAACCGTTCCTCCATGGGCCCTTATCTTGCGGGCCGGGCTTTTAGGCCCAACATGGGCAGACGGGCCTACTTAGGCCCATCAACGCATAGATAAAACCATAAATCGCCACGTGAGCATCACGGGTTCTTTCGGATATCCATTGGAATAAAAAATCAACCCCACATGGAACTTAAAGCTTCTTCGCAACGTAGATACATCCAAATCATCCTCCCAACAATGCAAGCAAAGTCTCGTTTTCATGTTATCATATACCAAGAATCTTAGGAAGCATCGGTGCAGCACCTAGGACAGCCCGCCAAAGCCGAAACTTATTAGCAGCGAAGTGGCCAAGGACAAGGCTGAGGAACACTTTCTTGTTACAGATTTCTTTAAGGAGGAAGAGAGGATACCCCCTTTGTGACAACTAATCGTGAGAATCAAACTTTCGTTTCTTCTTATATAAAGTTTGAACTATCGAACCGAGATTGCATGGGACTTTTGAGGAATTGATTCCACGTTGTCGTACAGAGTTCTTGTCCTAGCGAGAGGAGAAAAATGGGCTCGGTTCCTTCTCCGTTTGTCCTCCCGGCGAATCTCATCCCCAATGAGGCGAGCCCTGGGTGGATGAGCAAAGGTGATAACGCGTGGCAGCTGACGGCGGCCACCCTCGTCGGCCTGCAGAGCGTGCCGGGCCTCATGATGCTGTACGGGGGCGGGGTGAAGAAGAAATGGGCGGTGAACTCAGCGTTCATGGCGTTCTACGCCTTCGCCTGCGTCCTTGTCTGCTGGGTCCTTTGGGGCTACCAGATGTCCTTCGGCCACAGGATGCTCCCGTTCTGGGGCAGGATCAACGTCTCGCTCCGGCAGGACTTCCTGCTGGCCCAGGCGTTCTCGGGGATGCTGCCGAACGCGACGATGGTGTACTTCCAGTTTGTCTTCGCAGCGATCACGCTGATCCTGATCGCGGGGGCCTTGCTGGGGAGGATGAATTTCAAAGCGTGGATGATATTTGTGCCACTTTGGCTGACGTTTTCATACACATTTGGGGCATTCAGCATATGGTACCCCGGTGGATTTCTCGCTCGGAAGGGGCTAATGGACTATTCGGGTGGGTATGTGATTCATTTGTCTTCTGGAGTGGCTGGTTTTACAGCGGCATATTGGGTAAGTGGAAAGCTCTGTGAAGTCGAATGCCTCATTTATGAATCGCGCCATCTTTGATCGACTCTTCTTTGCACACAGGTCGGTCCACGCCTGAGCAAGGACAGAGAGAGATTTCCTCCCAACAACATCCTGCTCATGTTGGCCGGTGCCGGGCTTCTGTGGATGGGATGGACCGGGTTCAACGGAGGCGACCCTTACGCAGTCAACATCGATGCCTCGCTCGCTGTCATCAACACCCACATCTGCACGGCCACGAGCTTGCTCACCTGGCTCGTGCTCGATCTCATCTTCTTTGGTAAGGCCTCCGTGATCGGTGCTGTCCAAGGGATGATCACTGGCCTGGTCTGCATCACCCCGGCTGCTGGTAAGTTTCACCGACCAACTTTGTTCTTGAAATCCTGTGCCGATGCAAACTCGAAACGTTTAGGAAAGCAGACACTGGTAAATCCGAAAACAGCACGAACTTGAAGTGGCGTCTTGCTTTTAGCATGATCAACCAGAACAAACGCTTTCGAGACGGACACACAACCCCCATTCAACGAGTGAACAGGCGCAACTTGCCGGCAATTTGCAGTCGCATCTGCATTTGCTTTCAGCATGTTCTTCACCAAGAAAGCAACTAGTTTAAACTACTTGCCACCATATAGTTATGTGGGAATTAAAATGTGACTTCCCCTGCTTTATTTCGGGTCGTATCAGTCGGATAGGTGGTCAAACTAAATCGAACGGCCTAATTTACGAGTGGTGCGGTGTTATTTTCATGCATGTTGAGCTAGGTATAATCAAAACCCTAACCAATAATACAAATTACTTGGCCTTTAAATTCAGGTTTGGTCCAAGGTTGGGCAGCTATAATAATGGGGCTCTGCTCTGGCTCAATCCCGTGGTTTACCATGATGGTGGTCCACAAGAAATTGGAGCTGCTCCAAAAGGTCGACGACACGATGGCCGTCTTTCACACCCACGCTGTCGCCGGGAGCCTTGGCGGGATCCTCACGGGACTCTTCGCCGAGCCGCGTCTGAACCGCCTCTTCTACCCTCCCCCTACTGATATGTACATAGGGCTCTTCTACGGCTTCCAGACGGGAAGGGTCCACGCAGGGTTCAGGCAGATCGGGGTCCAGCTGCTCGGGATCGTCTTCATCGTCACCCTCAACGTGGTGGCGACCAGCCTGATCTGCCTTGCGGTGCGGTTCGTTGTGCCGCTGAGAATGTCAGAGGAGGACATGGAGATCGGCGACGAGGCGGTCCATGGGGAAGAGGCGTATGTCCTGTGGGAAGACGACAAGGCAACCAACGCCGTGCGGGGGGAAGGATCGGCGCCCAGCGATATAGAGATGACTGGGAAGAAAAGAAGAGGAGGGGGTCGAGCCGGGGCGGTATAGAAAAGGAGAGAGTTCATTTTAGTTTTGAGGATAAAGATGAGGGTAACATGAATAAGGGAAAATGCTTTGTGTGGGTGTTGATTTCTTTCTTAGAGAAGCTAAAAATTGCTCTTATATTTGCTTATTTCTTGGTGGAACATTTGCTCTCTCTCTCATTGAAAAATAACGTGTTGGCTGAGTTTGCTTCTCCTCTCGTGGTATCGGGTTTGAGACTTGTTAGAAACACTCGAGGAGTAAAATCCGAAATGCATTAGATCACTACGAAAAAAGTGCACTCTTCGGACCACCCATATCAGGGTACTTGAAAGCTGACAAAACGCCATCCGAATAGCTTGTCAAAATAAAAGCATTAGTGTTGTTGCGATAAAGCGAGCGATCGAACAATAATATAGACGGAACAAGAAAATAAATTGGACACCGGATTTACGTAGTTCGGTCGTAAAAACGGGTAAAGAAGCGACGAATTTCAGTATAGATCAAACGATACAAAGAGATTATACACTTGAATCATTCAAACACTCTTTCGGTATTTCCCAAGCCCCAATTACACCCAATAACGCACGTAGTGTTTAGCTACAAAATTTCTCAAGAAATAATCTCTCAATCTCACGAAGGAATTATACGCAAATCTTACCACAAGATTTTATTAGCTTGTACACTAAATCTTCTTGGATGTAATTCACGGACAAGAACGACAAAGAAAAATCCCTCCCAAGTACTCAACGACAAGCCGGCGCTTCAAGAACACTTTTTCATGGTGAACCATATTCCATCCACGGTCACAAGTGTATATATATATATAAGTGAGACCCTTATTCTTTTGCCGACTTCTCATAAAATTCTATTTTCTATCTTAAACAATTTTATCCAAAACATATCTCTGTATGTTTTAAACAAAATCCAAATTCAAGTGAAAGTTAGACTTTCCTACTTCAACGGCCAAATCTCCAACGCAGATTCAAATTTTGGGAAGTTGATCTTCGGATCTTCTTTATTCAATTTCGAACGTCCGTAACATATCCAATTCGGAATATTTTGAATTTAACATTGGACTCAAACTTGAGATATATTTTAACAAATGTCTATATATCTAGTAAATTCCACTTAAAAAAAGTCTTTTAAGACAATGATCTATCCTTATTTGAATTGAGTATCCGAGGCTCTCTTTGCGCACCGCAGCTCGTACTCATCGGATACGACATTCTCCCTGCACATCGAGTGATTACATAAAACGTGCGAATATATACTTTTGAGGGTGGCTCCAAGGCAATGCGGAGGTTTTTACGACAACAAAATTTGTTCGACGATTCGGCCATTTGAAGTCTACTCTCTAGTGATCCCTTCCCTTGCGCCATAGGATCATATCGCTAGTAACTAAAACCTATACGACCTATCAATAAAATAGGCTAAGGTCTGGCTAAGTGAAAAGGGTTTTGGCCCAAACTTCGTGTCATTTGGGTTCATTGCCATATAATACTTGTTTGGAATATGAAGAAGGCTTTTCTAATTATCTCGAGTCCTATATGTCATCCTCGAGAGGTGATTCCTTAAGAATATTGTATCTTTATATATTTACATAGATTTGTGGAAACAAAAAAAGAGGTCGTGTTCAGCGGAGCCGTATTCTCATTTAATGAGATTGACCTTTTTCCCTTTTCTTTTTAATAGTTTTAAACCCTAGCTCGTAATACTCTCACCGATTTCTCTAGAACATTGTTCCAGTCGAAATTAATCATAAGAAAGACAAGCTTTAACCCCTTGTTAGACATTTGTGATTGATCGGTTACATTGCGATAAAAGATATTAGAATCACTAACAAGTGCATGCAAAACTAGATATGGGGATGGATTCACAATGACCATACACTTCATTGATGTCCAAAAACTGCATGTGATGCCATAGGTTTTAGATTCTATTGGACTAGCACAAGATTGAGATAAAATCCGGGGTTGGGAAACCCCAAACTAGTACATATATGTCAAATTTATCCTCCATTAGTTTTTGTTAAATTTTAGCGTCAAATTGCTTAGTCAGATGACACATAATAATTGACGAGTGTACTAAATTGGGGTTTTATCCTCCGTTTATTACACTCATGTTAGTTTGTGGCTTTTCGAATATCAATCAAATTTAACAAAAATTAATGGATGATAAATTTGTCACAAATTTATCGATTTGGGTTTTTTAGTGATAAAAAAATTAGTTTGAGATAAATTTGTCGCATGTGTACTAGTTTTGGGTTTTTTAATTAAGTGAATTTGTTCTATGTATATAAGTTTATGGTTTTTCGTAATATCAGTCCTTAAAATTGCGAGGGATTGATTGAGATGAGCCCACAAGTATGTGGGCAAAATGCAATTTGTCCAACAAAATTCAGCTGGAGCTAGTGACTCTTTGGTTCCCCGTAAAGATCCCCGTAAAGAGCTAAGAACTTTAGTATTAAGTCCGAGTATAGTCATCACAACTTGAATTTTCACTGGCGACTGTAATGTGATCAAGATCCTCCCGAGTGAGGCATTTATAGGGATGTGCAGCAAAGTGCTTTCCAGTTTAGATGACTCGATCAATATCAACTTGGCCAATAAGGAGCAAGGTGCTTAATTTCATCAATGATGACAACTTCATACCTGGTCTATGCTCTCCCAATGTTCATGCTTGGTCTATTGGCCAGGATGTTAAGTGATCTTTGCAATTCCGATTATTATTATTTTTTTTTATAATTACCATTACTTTGCCTACATCTTCTCACGAAAACATGTCTTATTAATTTTCCGCGTGTTTTGATTCAATTCTAAATCCTTGAAGGCCACATTCATAAGAATTTTGCAAACTTTTCTTTTATGCAGGGGCGACCTTTCAAATTTAAAGGATTCCATGTAAAGGGCAGGATGTGAATATGCAAATCTGTCATTCATTGTATTAGATTTAAACTTTAAGAAGAAAGATACATACATATTTATCTATATCATTCATTATCGTGATCTCTCAAATTCACTAAAAAGGGCTTAGCCTCATGGATTTATTAGAAAAATAGTTTAACAATGGTCTAAATCGGACTGTTGATTAGTGATAGGATAATATATTATCTCTATATTCTTGCGATGATTTAGAGGGTTTGACTTCATGGATTTAGAGCGGAACTCATTAAGAAGGGCCTAGCAAGATTTATCCCTATCTTTTCTAGTTTGTTTAGTGCAGCCCATGTCCTTCTAATACGTGGTCACCTATCAATGGCCCGATGACCTCGTGACACATTGGGGCACCATTCATCGATCTCCCTATGATAACATTGCCACTTGATAAGATCTTACACGCCTACCATATTGGCAACATCCCTATAAATCCCTCACTTTATAGTCTTCTTAAATTGGACTTCGACTCATAAGACACGGTAACTCCTGTCTACCATAGACTCACCCTTGCATATACAGATAGGTCCTTTTGGAATGTCAAAGTTTTATATAATGTAAACAACAACCATCTAATTTGACACTAGAGTATAAGTTAATAAGGTTGAATCCTTACGTCCTCTCTCGTTCTTATTTTGTCTATTTTCTTCATCCAAATGGTTGTTTAACATGTTTACATCATAGTCACATTCTTCTCCTACTTCAACAATAACGTTTTCAGGATTAATTAGGGCAATGCGAGAGTCGGAGAGCTTCACCTCACTTACGGCATCAATTGACGCGGTTGAGAAGTCCTCCCTCGGAGGGAGGCCCAAAGCTTGGTGGAGTGACGAGTAGGGGCGATGGCTCGTAACGAGTCCAGAGACCTGGCTTATTGGTCCGCCTGCAAGGACGTGGAGGTTTCCTATTGTTGGTGGGCTTTCGGGACATGGAATGGGCTTGGGCTCGTGGACACAGTTGCAGAGTCAAAAAGTATAACGATGATGAGTTGTAGAGTAAAAAAGGATTAGTTTCATTTGAGTTGTCATATGTACAAAATGTAAGTCTTCGTTTGATAAAAAAAAAAAAGCACACATATGTAGTTGAGATTAGTTGGTTGTTAGCTCAATTATAGGAATCACAGTTTGAGTTTTAAATTCCACCTCCATGTTATGCCCCTAAAAGATGGAGTATCCATTGGATACGCTAATGTTGGACCGAAAATTAATGAGCTTTTGTTTGGACATGGCCTTTGTTAGGAGGTTTGCCGATAGGTCCTTGGTTTGCCAATAGCTCGTTATAGCACAAAGTAAAGATCGATGGATATATGCCTCTTATGAGAGTGAAAGATAAGATTCTTGTTGAGATAAGTGGCTTTGATGTTGTCGCTTAGATTGATGGTGATGGTGGCGTGGCAGACAAAAGACCAAGTTCATTGAGAATGGACTGAACCCAAGAAAGTTCAGTGGCGGTAGTGGCAATGGCTCGAGCCTCGCCACCCTTGACTGAGTTCAAGCTTGCCAGATCTCGAGCTCAAGCCTTGCCAAAGATTTGGCAACCAATAGAGGAGGAAGAAAGAAAAGAAAAATATAAAATAAATATAAAAATCAAATTTTTGAGTAAAAGAAAATAAAACATTAAAAAAATCAAGAGGAGCAATCCAAAAAGTATTTTCATCTTGAATTCATTTTCCTAATTTAATGCATGAATCTTTTCCTCAACTGGAAAGTGTTTTCATTTGACTAATCATTTTCAATAAATTAAATGAGTGAAAGTTCTGAAAACTAATTTTGAAAAAAATACTTTCTTTAAACAAACGCATCCTAAATGACATTTTTATTTGATTTGATTTCATTATAATGAAAACTATGGATTATCCTAAATCTATATGGAAATCTAAAATTAACACGCATCGCTCTATATATGAAGCTCTAAAATATGAATGTGTCCTAAACATGTGATACATATGCATGTGACAGTTAATAAATTTCATGAAACATTAAAAATATATGTAATTCACAAGATTCATTAATGCAATTCGAAGACATATTATTCCAAGTAACCAAAATTTATATTGCCCATCACGTAGAATAAACCATATCATGAATCACGCATGAGGGATGAGACGATATTAAGGATCTCAATAATCCGATGCCATAATAAGTCTTGACTAAGATGATAACACAGTAAAACAACTAAGGTTTTCTACCAAGTAACATGCAATTAGCCCTATAGAGTAAAAACCGAATTACCACATAAGATTGCACAAACTTTGACTTCCTTGGGATATCAAGTAAACGAAGGTTGGCCGAGACTTGCAAGGACCGATGGCGATGGCAAAAGGGCCGGTGAAGTCAGCGAACTTGCTGGGCTGCAGCCGGGAAACTTCTGGGAGTGGTGGCAAAGGGATTCGCAGGCAATTCCAGGCACAACAATGAGGGCCGATCTGAAGTAAGTGAGTCGCGGATGAGAATCTGCAGGAGGTTGGCAAGGCAGCGGCATCGAAGCGGACTGGCGATCGCCTGAGGAAACCTGCGATGAAAGATTTGAGGTGAGTAGGAGAGCTGGAATGAAGTGACGACCGGCTGAGCAACAACATGGGCTGGACGAACAGCAGCAGTGATGCAGCAGGGCAGCGCGTGGTGGCTGGTCACAGGGACGGAAGGGACAAGAAACACGGGAAAGGACTGGCCACGGACGCACCACTTGTAGTTGAACTGGGCAGCCTGCTGGAGAGTCACCGAAAATCACTGAAATTTCGCTAGATCTCTGAATGGCCATCACATTTTCTTTTCGACTTTACTCGCATGTCCACTTAATGCTTCAAACCTTCTCAATCACCGTCTCTCATTCGTGTGTTGATTTCGACTTGATTATTTCCTTGCTCTGATCACTCTCGATTGGTACCAATCGAAAGAAAGATTATGCGTGCACTAGCTCACATTATGTGGGCGCCAATGATGAAGAAAAATCCTGCATGCGCTAGTCCATGGGAGTGACATGGGAAGATCATTTGGCTTGCATGTGTTAGTCCCAGCAGGTACTGAAACTATACAGGACTTAGATCCAGGCTCGACCAACATGTTCACTCATTAGATTTTGCATTGTATTACCGTTAGTATTAGGATTAGTATTGTCACCGTCTGTTCGATTTTTTGCTTGCCAGTGCTTGACATGTGCACCGACAAATAGGCTGTCGACAGTACTTGACCATTTCATTCAGAAAACAGTACTCCAAGTTATAACAGATTTGCTGTACACCTCAAAGTGTAGCGCGTCCATGAAAAGAATCTTTTCCATTTGCCTTTATGCTGGGCGTACAGAGCTTTTGGGTAAAATTCTACCAGAAATATGCATTATACTCTCCATGTGGCTGATGGTGAAGTTTCTGATCTCCCACTCCATGTAGCTGTCATTTCTGCCCCAAAGCAATACAAAGCATCCTACTCAGCCAGAGAAATTGTCAGCTTTTCAACCACCAACAAAGTGAAGTTACCTCTGGTCTCTTGTAATATATAAAGAAGTATGAATGGCCTAGAAATATAATGAGTTCAAACACTGAAATGGTAAGATCAAACAATCACAACGTGATTCCGTGTATAACATACAGATTTCCTTTATATGTTAGTGTCCGATCCTCAGCTCCCATGCACCATAAGTGGCCTTGCAATTCCAAGACTCCTTTCATTCCTGCTGTCTCCCACACAAACTTGAAAAGTCCAAGAACCTTATGTAAATGTTTTACCCCATTCCAGATGATATTTTCCTCATCTGATGCCAAAATCCTTCCCATGTGCAAACAACGTTCGCTATCTTCACCTTCACCGTGTCCCCAAATCCCGCCAGAAAGGTCTACCTCCAAGTCTCTGACATATCCATAGAGATAATACAAAAGAAGAGTAAACAAGCATGGGGATGAGTATCCTAGTGTCTTGGTAAGTTTCTTGTGCACTAAACTTTCCTGGTGTCGAGCATCTTTATACCCAATACATCTCTCAACTCCCACATCCCGGATTTGTGACAGCCCTTCCTTCATTGCCTCAAGCTTCTTTAAATGAAGAAGCAATTCTTCTTCATATTTTATACATCTAATAAGGTCATCAAACATCTCAAGTACATCTTCCCACTTTCTTGAGGCAGTGGAGTCAGCCTTTGCAGCTGCTGAAACACGCATCCATGAAGAGGAGTCGGGATTAAAGGAAGTAAAATTTTCTTCTAAGAACTTCAGGCTAACAGAAACAATCTGCTGACCCATCTTAGTGGCGTGTCTTGGGCATCGACCATTCAAAATCTCCAACTCATATTTCAAGCCATTCAGTACCTCCTCGAGCGTAGCGGTCCATATCTGTTGCCGTGTCACCTGCGGGCATACCGCGACACGCACTGATTTCCTTTGCTGAGCAGAAATGTTAAGGATGTCGCTTATCTTAGTCAGGGAATTTATGACCATGGGCTCTCTTTCACTCACTTCACTGAAACAAACACGGGGTGTTGACTTTGCATCCGCTGAAGATGCCGGAATACTTCTCTTCAGTGTCTGCTGGATCGATGGAGACCCAATAAAAGCTCTGGCAAGCGATTTAAAAGTACGCACTTGATGCTCCATAAGATCATCAATGACAATCGAACCATCTTTAACATTTACCAGCCGTCCGTTGACTGAATCCACGTCCTTCAAGCAGTCGCTCAATTTTGTCATTTTGCGAAACGCCTTCTCATACCATCTGGCGGGCAAAGTCACCCCACGGGTCTCACCAAAGCTATGATAAAACATCACATTGCGGCGCACGAACCAATTTCTTCGCGCGTCAAGATGCTTTCCCCAGCAGAGGCTGTTCCACAGATGTTTGCGAGCCATTGATAGCTAGCTCTAACAACTCCTATCGATCCTTGGACTATTGACCAGCTGAATTCTCAATTTAATCTTCAAGAAACGCCATTCAAAACAGAGACTTGGTCGGTGGGTTCATCCATACCATCACTTCACTCAGACAAATGATCGAACAGGTGGTGGATGTGGCCACGCACTGAAAACATTTACCCGAACCCACGATCACATTTAATCGTGGAATGAATCTCGTCGCAGACTTGCAAGTTTCAGGAACTTGGCAACGACAGAATTAGAGAATCACTATGACCAACGTCGATGAGAAGGATGCGGAAAATCTGGGAGACACCCCTGTTCGAGCAAAGTAGAGGCGACCCTCTCGATCCTGGTTCTTCATATGAAATCAGAAATCTCTGGGGCACAACAAAGTTGCAATTTTGACAGTCGCCCAATTAAACATTCTCTCAGGATAGTGGAAATTGAGAGATTTGTGATCGACGGGGGTGCGGGTTTTGCCTGGACTTTGGTGGGCTTGAGTTTTGTCCAAAATGCAATGGCGCTTGCTTTAGAACGAAGTTGCCATTTTTTTAGGGATAAGTTCTTGGGACCTAATTTAAGATCCACTCCCAATTTTGCCTAAAAACCCAAAATTTTAGATTCGATCTTAAATTTACCCCCAAATATTTTTTTTATCCAAAAAAAAATTCACAAACTTTAACTCCAGTCCTAAATCTGCTCCGACTTGTTTTTTTTTTTCTTTTTTTTTGAAAATAAAGATAACCTATATTCCATCTAATTTCAAATTTGCCGTCATTAACCTCCATTAAAATTGCAATTTGTTGTTTAATGTGGTATTTTCATGGTGATATAGCAAATTGTATTCAAAATGTAACCATTTATTTAACATGAAAGAAATTATGGACAATTAACAGCGATTTTGGACGGAATTCTAGTGGGGGCAAATTTGGAACTAGAGTTAAAATTAATGATATTATGTTGGACAAAAAATGTTTGAGCATACCACCGCCTTGGTGGTCGCGATGGTTTGGACTCTTTCCCCCTCACGAAGGGGAGGAGTTCGAATCCCCTCATAGTTGCTTGGGGTTTTAAGTGGGACGACGGGGATGGTGGGTTCTCCCGCTTACGTGTCCCCCCAGGTTTACTCGCCGGCAAAAATGTTTGAGCATGATTTGGGATAAAACCTAAAAGTTTGGATTTTTTTAGATTGGGCAGATTTAAATTGGACCTAAAGTTGGGTTTTTGTTTAGGTAAAAATAAAAACCGGAGTGGAACTAAGATCAAGCCCAAAGTTTGGGGTTTTTGAAGGGATTAGGCCTAGTTCTTGGTTTTAAGTTTAATGATAAAACAAAAACGTGGTTCAAAATTTAATATAGTGTCCTCAAACTTTTTAGGGATCAATTCCTAGTCATAAGTATTAAGTCCTTAAACTATTGTGCAAAGTGCAATCTAGTCACTATATCATCGCAAAATTTGCAATCTAGTCCTTAAACTAATGTGAAAGCGCAATCTAATCCTTAAACTCTTAATTTTCCATAATAAAGTCAAATGATTCCTTAGGTATTGTTCACAAGTTTTCATAATTACACTATGGTCTAGATTTTATAATATCTTTTCATTTTTTATTAATTTCCTAAATCAACACAAAAAATTCTAAATCTTTTTAAAACATTTTTACCTTTTCTTTTCAAGATATTATGATGGAAAAAAAACAATAATATTATCTAAATTTTGGCCAAATGTATAATGTCAACCTTGGATTTTCAATTTGTTTAGTGTGATATTTGAACTATTATGAAATGTCCAATAGGGAAAAAGTCACCACAAATTCCTAAATTATTATGAAATGTGCAATCTAGTCCCTACACTTTTAATTTGTTTAATCCAATTTCTCGATTTTTCAATACAAATTTAAATCAATCATTTGATAGTATTCACAATTTTTTGTAATTACATTATTGCCCAAATTTAGAATATCTTGCATTTCATTTAATTTCCTAAATCAATAAAAAAAAATATGCTATCTTTTTTTTTTTTTTGACCTTTTGACCTTTTTGGTCTTAATAAATATCAAATAGTTCCATTTGAGTATATTTTAGCTCATGATATCTATAATAGTCTAAGTATACCTCATTTAAAGTTGTATCTAATTGATATTCCTTCTATTTTAAGTGTAAATGTTTTCACAAAAGTACACTAATTTACTAGAAAAATTTCAAATAAGAGCTTGAAGTATCCTCAATTTCTTAAATAAGAACATAAAGTAGACATTGTTTTAGAATAAAGGCTTGAAGTGTCCTCGTTTTCTTAAATAAAAGCATGAAGTGAATTTTGTTTCAAATAAGGATCTAAAATAGCTATACAATTTCCCAAGAAGGGCTTACTTGCCACTTTATCCAAGGTATTTTCATCCTTTACCTTTTTTTGAATTTTCTTTCTTTTTTTCCTTTTTTCTTGTTTTTTTTTCTTTTTTTTGATTGTCTTCTTCACCGATGGCTGGTCTCAAGTGATGGCTAGCCACCGGCCAACTCGATTTTGTGAGAGTTGGCCTTGCCTCGGTGAGCTAACCCTTGCCTTAGGTGAGGTCGCACAAGGCCAGCAAGGGCTGGGGCGAGGCAATTGTCCCTAGCGACTAGTGAGGGCTTAAAGGCCCTCACCCAATAGCCAACAAGGGTTGTTGGGCCCTCATTGAAAAGAATAACAAAAGAAAAGAAAAAAAGAGAAAAAGTAAACAAAATAAAAAATAAAAAATAATTTTAAAATTAAATTAAATTTTGAGAAAATGCCTCTTGACCAACCGAAATATCTAGCCGACTGGTGATCGATGATGTTATGCCCTTATTTGAAACTATCATGGTCACTTCAGATCTTTATTTAAGACTAGCATGGCTCCTTCAAACTCTTATTTGAAATAAGATCTACTTTAGGCTTTTTTTATTTGAAATTTTCCACTAATTTACCTTTGGATACTTGTATTTATATATACCCTCATGAATATCACATGAAATAATGCTATTTATTTCTAGTCCAATTTCTAAACTTAAGATGAATATGTTTAGAAATTTGACCCTCCATAGGAAATAGATTATCAATTATTGATTTTACAATTAGTTTAGGGTAAATTTTACATAGGTATATTAATTTAGAGTTTTTTGTGGTATTGACGATAATTTATAATGTATCACTCGATGTGACATGTCAAAAAGTTGAAGGTAGCACTTGAGAGTGCAAATGATTTCATTTTTGCATATGGTGTTGAAGAACAGCAGAAGTTCCAATAATTTTATGGATGATCGTTTTAGTGCCATAAATTTTTAAAAGTGAACATTTAGGTTCATCAACTTTTTAAAAGTTGACTTTACCAAAAAAACTTTTTAAAAGTTGCCACTTAAATTTCTCAACTTTTTTTAAAACATCCTATAGTAACTTAATCAAGATTGCACAAGTCACTCTCATTCTTTGTCATCCTATTACAGCTTATAAAAAGCATTATTCCACAACGTGGGAATCAGAAAAGTATAATCCTTGCACCAGCAAAACAATGACCTTTTTACATTAATAGCAAGATGACATTTTTAACATTTAGACTGAACAAGATTGTTGCTAAACATGTCATTAGCCAGAAGGCAGCAAAGACATTAAAAACCTGACAACATAAACCTAAAACAAACATGCCCACCTAACAGCAAAAACATAGATAGATATGCACCCTCCAATCAGTCAACTTGGACAACTTTCTCCTTCTCACTTCCTCTTTTTTTATTTTTTATTTAATGGACCCTTGACTTGATACATGATCCTGCGCAATTCCTAACTGGAACTATATGCTTTGTGGGGAAGGGTGGAGGGGGAAACCAACTTGAACGAAGTGCGTTCGATTTGGGCACTACATGTTTTGGATCATTGTTCGGGTTGTGAACACATGTACACCAAACATGTTCGGGTCAGTTTGAGTATCATGGAAACTTGAATTGACCTGAATAATTGACGTCCCTAGTCATGGGACAATAATGGGCTTATTTTATAACTATCAAAACAAAATTTTAAAAATTAAATTAAGAATAAACTCAATTTGATTGAAAACGGGGGAAAAGGAGAAAGAGAAGGGAAAAATCAACTCCATCAGCTCTGGAACATGTGATTAAATGAATATCATATTAGAATACTACATCTAAAGATTGCTTTGCATTTTCATATTAATTATCCTTATGTCATGATTTACAAAATGGGTTAATATCATGAAAAACTCCAAATTGATACACATGTGACAAATTTATCCAAGATTAATTTTTTCACTATCAAAAAATCCAAACCGTTATACGTGATAAGTTTACTTTAAACTAATTTTTTTATCACAAAAAACCCCAAATGTATACGCTTGTGATAAATTTACCCTCCATAGACTTTCGTTAAATTTAATCGTTAAATTTGTTGACTTGGATGACATATGGTGATGTGGTATGGTGATGTGGCACGTCCGCGTGGAAATTTATAAGGTAAATATTATAAAAAATCCCAAATTAGTACATTCGTGACAAATTTAACGGTACTCTTATGATAAATCTAACGGTATACCTATGACAAATTTGGGATTTTTAATGGCATTAATCCTTTGGATTTCCATGTCATCATAATATGTGATAATGTGTTATTCATGTTAGCAAATTTAACAGTAAAATTTTATAGAAGTTAATAGATGGTAAATTTGTTATAGTTTAACCAGTTTTGGAGTTTTTGGTGGTAAAAAAATTAGTTTTGGTAAATATATCACAAGTGTGCCGACTTAGGGATTTTGATGGTTAAAAAAATAATTTGTGATAAATTTGTCACATATGTACTGGTTTGAGATTTTTTATGGTTGAAAAATTAGTTTATAGTAAATTTGTCATATATGTACCAGTTTGAGGTTTTTAATGGTATTAACCTATAGGAAAATGCCATTTTCTTTTTAAAATACACTTTTTAATATTGGGTTTTGCTCATGTGTATGTAAATGCTTTTTACCAAAATAGAGTATATAAATGATTTTTGGGTAAAGAAATGAGGTATGTTTTGCTCATGTGTATGTAAATGCCATTTTCTAACTTTTTATCTAATGTTAACTTCATCTCCTATCCGGTGACTTTTATTATTTGTACAGTTGTGTACTCTAAAATCTGATTTTTTTTTTTTGAACAATACTCTAAAATCTGATTTGCACAGTCGAGTCCACTCACTTGTGAGAATTTCTTCAAGTACGTCTTTCTCATAACTTTTGTTTCAAATTTTCAATGATTTTGCTGTTTCAGCAATCCATAAAATTTTGACAAAACTTTTTTAACTTTCCATTAGTCAAAATTTACCGTCGAGTCCACTCACTTGTGAGAATTTCTTCAAGTACGTCCTTCTCATAACTTTTGTTTCAATTTTTCAATGATTTTGCTGTTTCAGCAATCCATAAAATTTTGACAAAACTTTTTTAACTTTCCATTAGTCAAAATTTACCGTAAATATGGGCTTAAGTTTCGCCTGTATTCTCTGCCCACAAAACTTTTTTAACTTTCCATTAGTCAAAATTTACCTTAAATATGGGCTTAAGTTTCGCCTGTATTATCTGCCCATTTTAACTTCTCAAACGCATCTATTGGAGACGAAACAGCCTCTCGATTCTAACATAGGCAAACAAAATTTATTAGACCTCTCAATCTTAATCGCGTTTCACTTTCTCAATTAGAGATGAAGTAACCCTGGACTCTAATCGCGTTTGACTTCTCAATACTTGTTGGTCCTTCGATATTTTGAGCTATTGACATTTGGCATTCGGAGATGATTTATCAATTAGTATGGTAAACCATAAATAGATATATTATTGAAAAAAAAAAAGCCACGTTCAGACACCCAATACAATAAACTAAGAGAGAATAGCGTAAGAAAACCCTTAATTATACTTAAATACTTATACCTGAAACATTTTCTTTGTCTCGCAAAAGACCCTAAATTATGCTCACTTTAGCACTAATATTTTAAGCTTCTTTTATGTGTCAGAAAAATTCCTAAACCATGTCTATTTTACACCAATACCCCAAACTTTTGTCGTATTACTATAAGTTTAGAGTATTGGTAACGAAAAAAATTCGGGATAGTAGTATGGTAGTGGGAAAACTTTTGGGTTTGTAGGTTGTAAATGGAATGTATTTTTTTGTCAGATTGGCACAATTTGAAGGTCTGATGACATAAAAAAATTTGGAGTATTAATGTCAAAGTCGATATAATTTACAGTTTTCCATAGTATTTTCCCATGAATGAATCCATCACACTTTTAGGTTCCATTTGTTTCACATAAAACACCTCGCTTTTTTGGCATTTGGATCGCTTAGGAAAATGAGTCAATGAAAAAAAAAATCAAACGGAAAACCTATACTTAATTCTAGAAAATAATTTTTCCTTTCATAAAATCTCAAATCGCTTTTCAAAATTTGACTACTTATTGGCATTTGAACTAGAAACTTTGCACTTGAGCACGAAAACCCTAATGATTGTTCCCTAGTCCTCAATGTCTCGCAAGCCTAAATCCATCAAGATCGAGGGGCAGGATGCTTGTGCTCGTGCTTGACTTGTCGATGCTCGCGGTTAGGTCCATCAAGGCCGATCTCAAGACCCCAATGCTCATGCCTGATGCCCCTACACATAGGCTCAGGTCCACAAAACATTGTGCCCCGTTCACTAGTGTTAGATCGTGAGTCCTCGACACCCTATCCTAGGTCCACAAAAGCTATGTCCAAGTCCAAACTCTTAGGCTTGGGTTCCTAGTGCCCATGCCCAAATTCCCTATGCTCGAGCTTTAGATCTTGATGCTTGTGCCCAGGTCATCAAGGTCAACCTCGAGGCCCCAAGACTTATGTTTGGGTCCCCATGCTCAATTAGGTCCATTGAGGCCAAGCTCTGCACCCCGCACTGTGCCTAGATCCCTTGCTTGAGCTTGGGTCAATTGAGGATGAGGCTTGAAACCCTAGTCTTTGTGGCCAAGTCCATATGTCTAGGTCTGATCGGCAAGATCCCGAGTCTAGCCTTGATGGACCCAAGCTCAATTGCCTAAGAAATGAGCACCAAGGCCTAAAGCCCACCCTCGAAGGAATAGGGGATGGACATTGGGGTCTCGGGCTTGCCACTGATGGACTTGGACTCGGATGCCATGGTCTTGAGCCCTACCTCAATGGATTTGGGCATGGGTGCTAGAGACCAAAGTAGGGGCACTTGGAATCGGCCTTAATGGATATGAGCTTGGGCATGGGGGATTCAGGCATAGGCACTGGGGTCTTAAGCTCGGGTGCCAAGGACTTAAGCATGGGCCCTAGGGTCCTAGGCTCAACCTCAATGGGCCTAAGCTCGAACACCAAGGCCCTTCACCTGGCTGTTAGGACCTGATCTTGATTGACCACGACTTGAGCATTGTGGATCCAAGCTTGACCATAGGGTCCTAGTGGACTTAGGCTAGGCCTGAGAAACGAGGTTCGATGATTGACCGTTGTGGGTTTGAGCCCAAGTGCTAGGGATCTAGGCATGATGGGGCCTCGAACGTGGCCATTGTGGACTCAAGGCGGTTGCGCCTAGGGGTGAGCATGGTCCGAGTTGGTCCGGGCCACCCCCTAACCCTAGGATCAACCCGTACAGTGTCGGTCCTCAATTTTTAGGACCGAGGACCAACCCTATTGAGCCTGGGACCAAGGACCGGACCGACCTAATGGGTTCGGTCCGGTTCTAGGGTCAACCCGGGACTGATAGATAATTTTTTTTCGTCTTATTTTTTATACTCCCTAAAAAAGCATACCTACAAATTCAAATTACACATCCATCGACAATGCGGCATTGTGTAACTAAACTATAAATACCAATACATATTTAGCAAATTTAAGATGACACAATAATAGAAATTTCATACCTACTAACCGCTCATCGAGATATGGGACAAGATGGAAAGTTCTTGTAATCATCTATCTTTAATATTCATAACACCATATGCAAAAGCATTTTCCTGCATTTGATCATGTAGAGTCCACTCAACCAAAAAATGAGCTTCATACCACTTGACTAGCAAATCACCGTAGCAATTGCAGTACTACTCTACTCTTCAAAAACTTCTACCATTTGACACAAATTGAAAGTAAAGTGTAGCTGAAATTCATTAGTAAAATACAATTAAACCATAAAAAGTTCAAAATACTTAATATAAACCATGAATATATAACTTCACATCTTGTTAATTCACTTGAACTTCTAAATACCTGAAAACAAAACAAACGACACTTAATTAATACTCAACAAAAGTTTTAAATTGAAATTACTATTAGTGCTATTGATAGAATATCTTAATATAATATAATATAACAGACATTTTACTTAGATTTGAATATATAAAAGAATTATAAATAATAAAATATAATATAATATACATGGTTGGTCCAGGGTTGGAGCGACCTAAAACTCTTAGGACCGATAACCAACCCGCATAGTGTTGGACATGGAATTCGGACCAGATCGACCTGGCCCCTCAGGGAACCGGATCAGGACCGGCAGGGTTGGGCCGGTCCAGGGTCGATCCAGGGTCGATCCTAAACCGCTGCTCACCCCTAGTTGTGCCAAAAGTCCTGCACGGGCATTGGGATTGATGCCTCTGCTCTTGCCTGGGACCCAAGTGCTTTTCTCTCGGGTCCACAGCACCAAGGGCAATGTCCATCAAGGAAGCCTATCTAGGAATCCTCGTGCCCTTATGTTGTCCCCGATCGTTTATAATAAGTCATTAACAGTTTAACACCCCCAATAAGGTTCTCGAAAAAATTATCAGACTCTCCGCGAAACAAACGGGGGTATTTCCTTTCGCCGCACCAGCATCGACAAACTCTCTCCCACAGAGTCCCAAACCCGGAAATTACCGGAGCCCCCAACTCACAAGGCCCACACGAGCGCGACGAGCGCATCACCCGCAGGGACAGCGCCGTAAATTCACCCGGCATCCCAAGAGAAGGTACTAGGCCCGGGCTTATTAAGGCATTGCAGCCTTATAGGTTTATCTCCCCTCCCCCCTCTCTCTCTCTCTCTCGCAGACCCGCAGAGAGTCGTCGTCGCTCGGTAGCTGCTGCTGCTGCCGCTGCCGCTGCTGCTCTTCCTCCCTCCCTCGCTCGTCGGCCCAGCGTTTTTCCTCTCAGGTCGGTCGGCTCTAGGGTTTATCCTCTCGCCCTCTCCCTCTCTCGCCTGCCGTTTCCAGCCTTTTGGATTCTGTCTCGATCGCTGAATTCCCTTCGCCCGCTCCGCTTCGATCCCTAAACCCTCGTTTCTCGCCGAACGTTTCCGGTTCTTTTTTTTTTTGGGCGTCCCGCCGGTCGGTTTCTGTGCGGTTCGGCTTCGTCGGCGTTTGGCTAGGATTTTTGAGGTCCGATGTCTGTTGTGCGGTGATTCTTGATTGATTGTTCGATTCGGTCGGAGCTCATTTCGAGTGACGCGTCGTGTGGCTTTCTGGGATTACCGTCTGGTGGTGCGGTGGAAGCGTTGAGGCTTTGCCGGTCTTTGGACGTGCGGTCTTTGCATTTGGTGTGCGGAGCTGATGGTTTGCTAAGGGCGCGAGGTGATTGACTGATAGGCGGAGATTGCGGTTGCCTGATGGGGTTTGGCATTCGTTGGTTTATGCAGTTTCGTTTTGTTGGTGTTTAGCTAGGGTTTGAGGTCCGATCTCTGTGCGATGGTTCTTGATTATCCGATTCGGGGTTTCTTTTCGGTTGAGCTTGTTCTGAGTGGGTACGTCGTGGCTTTCTCGGATTGCTGTCTGGTGCTGTGGTGGAAATGTTGAGGCTTGCCAATCTTGGTGTATACTTGACTGTGCGGTCTTGCATTTGATGTGCGGGGCTGGGGGGTTTGCTAAGGGCATGAATTGATAGGCTGATAGGTGAAGATTGCCGTTGCTTGACGGGGGTTGACATTTGTTGGTTTGCTTTAGTGATTAGTGAATGGCATGGGGGAATTGATTTATATCGCCTTCTTTTCAGATTAGGTTGTGATGGGTAACCGCTCCCAAGTCTTTGTCTCGATATGCTTGTAAGGAGAAGCTAATTTGGATGGTTTAACCTGGAGATTATGCTTCATGGGCACTTGAGTTGAGTTCTTCAGGTTGGCGGTCGCCATTTGCATTTTGCTTTGTGATTTTTGTTTTGTGATGGGGCATAACTTGTCTAGTTCGTGTCAAGTAGATCTGATGGGACTTGTAATACCTATGCAATCTGATTAGACATGTTTTTTGATGAAGCACATCTACGAGGTGAGCTGTTGATCCACCACCTCTTCCTCAAATCAAAGGATGGGATGTGTTTTTAAGTCATGAGCAAGCAGATTTGCTCGTCTTGTACTGAATTTTCATTTTTTAGGAAAGGGCCCATGTTGCTGACTCTACATCCTGTAATCGAGCCATAACTACTTGAGAATTGGTAGCTGACTTGATTAACAATCTGTCCGCATCTCTTTTGGTTATTATGCTGTTATTTTTTGTCCTTCACACCATATGTTTGACTGATATCTAGCATGCAGTTTGGATACACAGAAGCGTTTGAGTCACGTTATTTACCTAAAAGATTTTGGTACAGTGATATATCGAACCCTTGAGAGGATAATAGCATGTCTTCTGTTCTCTTTTATCTTATGAAATGTCACTCTAGCTTTTTACTATTCCATCAGGTCCTTGATTGTGAGCTGTTTTAGAGTCAGAGTAGATGATGAAGAAGAAGGATCTTTTGGTTTTTATGGATGTCTCCATTGATGGGGACCCTGCTGAAAGAATGGTTTTTGAGGTACTTATTTGTGAATGTGAATCTTAAATTTTTTCAACATCTGTATGCCCTCAGTTATTGCATTTCTTTTGAAATTTGCTGCTTATTCTTCACAATCCTTATCTGTTGACTGGCTTTCTTGTGAATCCGGTTCAACAGCTTTTTCCTGAAGTTGCTCCAAAGACGGCAGAAAATTTCCGAGCACTCTGTACTGGAGAGAAGGGAATTGGCCAGAAGACAGGCAGGCCACTGCACTTTAAGGGGTCATTTTTCCATCGGATCATAAGAGGCTCTATGGCTCAGGTATGTTTGTTTGTTCATGTAAGAGCTTTGTTCTAGAGCAAGTTTGGCCTTTATGGTTGTGTAAGGCTAAATAGGTTCTTTTGGTCAGTTACCTTTCTTTATGCTGTAGGATACAGGGCTGATGCTCACGACTGCTTTTCTTGTGATATAGTTTTAAGGTTGTACTTACCATGTTGTCCACCCTTTGATCTTTTCTTTGGTTAACATTTTACATACATTTCTTTGAATATTATCTTTCTCACCATGGGATTTTTCATTGATTTTTTGTTATTTTTCTTTTTCTTTGCTTTTTGCAGGGTGGTGATTTTCACAAAAGAGATGGTGAGAATTTTTTTCATGGCTGTCCAATTTGTCTGTTTGTTTGTAATTTCACTCGTCTTCCTTGGTTGCTTTTGAGGCCTAAACTTTGGATTTGCTTGTTACGTGGTAATTTATTGAGGTTCTTTTTTCTTCTTTTGTCTTTGGTTTCTGTTATGTGCATCTCGTTGGTCAAGATGGACAACGCTACAAATTGCTACAGGTGAACAGGCCAATGGCCATAATATGTGATTATGTGCATATACGCGACCTGTTTACTTATTAGTTAGTTTGGATGAGTCTGGTTCATGTCACTACACATTCATCACACCAATGCATTCTTTGAAAGCTATGTCACCTTTGAATTTCAACAAAAATGCTGTTGGGTTTTGAATTAATAGTCTAATGTTTTTTTTTTTTTTTTTTTGGGTTTGTTGGGGATGCATACCTTGAAGGTGTTTTTCTCACTTATAGGGCCTAAGTATGATGCTTTTTTGTGTCGGCAGATTGAATATTATCTATCATTTCTTTCTAACTTGTTTATTTAGTGAATGTTTAGATACTATCTGATATTTGCATCCAGATTACGAATAGATGAATTACTGGCTTTTGTGTTTATACAACTCTTTCAGGGCCTGCAATGAGTCTGATATAATTGGAATGTGTATTCTAAATTAAACTTGAGGTGAGTTGATGGTAATTGATGATTATGAAATGTCAAATGATAACGATAAAAGATATTTGTGCTCTTAGTTTCGGGTCTGAAAATGAGGACGGTGATTAGTTTGTTGGTGACAATGAATTCAAATGGCTCTTGGGATGCCAGTGTTCTGTTTCAGTTTTGTTAATTAATTGTAGCACATTCTCTCTAAAATTATCAGCTTGGCTGAGTTAGCGTCTGGGTATGTAAGTTGGAGAACATCGTGGTTCCAAAAGCGCATGCAGATGCCATTGAGCTAATATTTGTTTATAGATTATCTGAAAATTTGTTTGCAATCTTACTTTTCTTCCTGCTCGTACAATGATCTAGATATAATATACATTTCATGTCACAATCTTTTCTGGTGAAAAACTGAATGGCTTTAGTTATGTGAAAAAAAGTAAGAATGGATATTCTCTTCTAGTGCCCTGTTATAAAGGTTCTCATGGCTTGACCGTTTTTGTGGCCGAGTTGTGCTCTTTCCTTTCATTTAAAGAACTGATTGGGGTTGTTTGCAGTTTAATGAAGTGATAATTTGTTGTTCACTGTCAATATCATATGTAGCACTTCATGTTGTCCTCCTGTTCTGAGTGTTCGAAATTTGCTTCATGTTTGGGTATTTGAATGGTAAAATTATGAATATCCTCATTGTGTCCTACATTGTTTTGTGCAAATTGGTTAGCTGTTGAACAGGCCATCTTTGATCTTCAATTCTTGGTTAGGTGATCTATGATAGAGGATTTCTCTGAAAATGTAGGACTCTAGATATGTGTGGATAATGCACAGTTATGAGATTTCCTTTTGGGTGCAAAACCTCAATTTGCTTTTTTGACATTACCTAATGAAGTGTATTTTTTTTTGGGTCACTGTTTTATAGGAACCAGTGGAGAAAGCATTTATGGGGAGAAGTTTCCAGGTCAGACTGTTGAATTTGCTTGTTGTCCATGTAACATTATAATAGCATTTTTTTTTTTAAAGTTCCAATTCTTGCTTCAATTTACCTCTCAATTTTTGTATGGATTTGCAATTTTCTGTAACAATTACTAGTTGTAGACTTGTTGATCATTTTAAAAAGATCAGAGAACTTCATTGATTTTGTCAACCTCATTTAGCATTGTATAGTGTCTTCACATAAGTGGAGCATTTTGAGGGCAGACCAATGGGGTTCAAACTCTTCAACAATGTCGTTTGCTTTAAACACAAGCATTTTCTCTAAATCATTGGTTGTTGAATTAAAGTATTCTTGTGGCTATTCATCTTAATGTCATCAATCAAAACTGTTCTTATACCTTTTACTGAATCGAATGGTTTAATTATTTGGAAGTCACTATCTCATTATTAGGATTTAACTCCCTGAATTGAATATTGTGTTACTCTAGAACACCTAGAATAGTGTGCTCAATGATAATAAAAATGTGATACCAGCAGGTTCTTTTACTGTTTTTCTATCATCACATGAGAGAACTGATCTTTATCATTGTCTTTTGAGGAGATATATTTAAAGTCCATTGTATTTAAAATTTTAATATATGGAAACTTAGATTTGTACAGTGCAGCTTGGTTTGGCAATTTGTGTCAAACATGTGCATTGGCTACATTTCTCATGGTTGGATCATGAAATTTTCCTGAACAATTTTACCACGTTTTGAGAGTAATAATTCCAGCTGGCACATTGTTGTTGACATCAAGTTGACTATCTAGTGTAGGCATTCTTTATGCCCATAAGTGGAACCATACTCGTACTCAATGCGCTCTAGAAATTTGGTTGCAGCTTAATCCCTCTATTTTGACTTTCTCCAATTGATGAAACTTATGGAGTTTCCTGCTGGTCATAAGATGTACTGTGTTAATGGGGTTGGCTAGATCACGCTTCTGGTAATTGAACATGTAACATGAAACAATTCTGGGAAACTGTTGGTCCTATGAATTTGCAAGAGAGGAAATGAAAGTTCTTTTGGGCAGGCATTAAGACTAATAGAACAAACAGTTTACAGCTTTTTAATTGTTTTTTATGAATGCAATCTTGCGTGCGAGAAATAGCTGTTCCCTCTACTTTTTCATCTCTCATTTCGCTCATTTTGTGGTACTCATCATACTGATTTTACCCATGGCTGTTAGTCTTATATTTGTTGGGATTCGTCACAAAAATTTTTCTTAGATTAATGATTGTAGTTTTCCTTTTTGCTGCCATCAACAAGAACACTGCAAACACGTCTTAGATCTATATGCATGCTTTTTTGAAGTGCTTTGAAAAGTCGTTTAGTTCATTTTTGGTTGATTGGCTTGATCAACTGGCTTTATTACTGGTGACAATTGCTTCTCTAAATTTCTTCAGATGAGTCCCCTCGGTTGAAGCATGATGGACCTGGTCTTCTTTCTATGTTAGTTGCTGATCGTGATGCTTTAGGTTCTCATTTCCTTATTACCTTCAAGGCTGATCATCATCTTGACAGGTTTGTCTAAATGTTCTCACTGTGTGTTGGGGCTTACCAGAAGATATTATGATGTCTAGCATTTTATGGTCTTCTTTTTCATTTTAATATTTTGGTGTACATGACAGGAAGTCTGTGGTCTTTGGGAAGCTTGTGCAAGGGCTTGAAGTATTGAAAAGAATTGAAAATGCAGGCGATGACGAAGGCAGGCCCACTGTTACTGTGAAAATAATTAATTGTGGCGAATTTTCAGAAGGTAGTGTGATTTGAGAATTCTAACATGAATCAATCTAAGTTGAGGATACAATCAATTTATGATGAAGTCAAACTAAGTTATTCGGTCATGTTTTTATGTTTCATATGTGGGTTTTATGTATAGATAAAAAGAGAGCGAATAAGTTGAAAATGGGCAAGGACACAGCTTCTGAGGCTAACAGTCATGAAGCACGGAGAAAGAGTAAACGCAAGAAATCTTCCAGAGATAGAAGGAAGAAAAGAAGAAGATATTCATCTTCATCGGAGAGTTCAACAGATGTTGATTCTGAGTCATCTGAAACTGAGAGCGAGTCTGACTCATATGATTCTTCATCATCTTATATTAGTTCCTCAAGTGATGACAGGCGTAAAAGGAGAAAGAGATCTTCCAAAAGGGACAAGTCTAAGCGTGGTAAAAGAAGGGATAAACGGCGTGATAGAAAACGGAAGAGACGGGATAAGAGATCCAAGCGTAGATCCAGAAGGTGAAGCACTTGATTGTCTTGGTCATGTTTTTACTTGCATGGATAATTGACTTCATACTGGACCCCTTGTTATTTTTTTCTTTTTGGTGGAACTCTGGTGATGACGGACAGCATGCTCCTGTGCTTCTGGGAAACAACATTAGAACGTACTTAACTCTAGAGGTTTCTGTTGGAGCTGTTAATTTGCTTCCTTTATAATCTGCCTTTTTCAGATTCAGTTGATATGATCTTTTAAGTTCATGATATGTATCCTTTTAAGACAGTTACTCATCTTTTGATGCATGACAACCCTGTATTTACTTCACTGTACTCTTTTTTATTACTGACTCACTTCACCTGACAGTAGGCTGATACTTTCCCTTTGTTAGGGTTTTGAATGGTTCTTCAGACACTGGAAGTGAGACTGAGAGTGGAAGTAACTCTGAAGATGACAGTCTGGATGCTTTCGGAAAAGATCGGAAAAAGAAAGATCCTTCTCAAAATTCTGGTAAGTTCTAACTTATTTTTGTAGTTTCACATACATGAATGCCATTTCAGTGAGATTGAGATGCTGTATCATCCATTCTGTTGGGTGATTATTCTGATTCATAGTCAGCATTTTGTTGTTGGTATTGCTGTAAAAGCCATACTTGATGAGTTATAGAGTACTCACTCATTGAAATTTGCACATGCTCATTGTTGGTGATGCCAATCTAATGAGGTCCATTATATTGAAACTTCTTTTGTCTTTTTGCCGGAAGGAATTAAAATTCTTCTGGGCCTTCTTCTGGTTTTTTTCAAGAAAGGGGAGCAGGGTGCATGGGTACTGTTGATTGTGGTTTCTGTACTGCATGTAAATGTTTGGCATATGCATTTGGCTGAAAATGGCTTGCTTTCTATGAATTGCAACTTTATAAGCTATAACAAGTTAAGCTCTTAACATTACAGATGCAGTTGTATAGTTAGAAAGCAAAACTTTGTTATGCAGTTACATTATGAATCAAAATGTACGTGTGGTAACGAGTGGAATATTACTTTTTATGCTGTTTTCTCTGACTTTTTAGAGATTATCCAGGTGGTGGTAGTGTGTGGAATATTATATTTTATGCTGTTTTTTCTTAATTTTTTGAGATTATCCAGGTCCTGGTCTGTCTCCTGAGTCCATCCAGAGAGAAGGTTCTGATCATCACAAAAAGAGGGAAAGTGCAAAATCGCATGGAAATGAAGCAGATGCATCCCTAAAGGAGAATGGAGATCGGCGAAGTAATGGTATTGAAGACGATGCTCACTCCAACGGGAGTCCAGATAGACGACCTGATGTAGTTGATGATCATCCAGGAAAATCCAGGTATTCTTGACATCTCAGTTGCTTTTTTTAATGGTTTATAGTTCTTCCAGAGTCTGGGAATTTGTCATATGTGAAAACTGATGGAGCAGGAGCAGGAGCAGGAGCATGAGTCCTAGTAGTATCAGTCCCCACAGGAATATGAGCAAGAGCCCTGATGCAAGTCTAAAGAGGGGTATTAGCAGGAGTCCAAGTGTACCTAGTAGGAGCCCTAGCCCTCGTGGTGGGTCAGGCAGAAGCAGGAGTATAAGTAGAAGCCCTGTTAGAAGTGGTAGCAGCAGGAGCCCAGCTAGGAGTAGCAGCCTGAGCCCAGCTAGAAGTGTCAGCCGGAGCCCAGCGAAAAGTGTCAGCCGGAGCCCAGTCAGGGGCAGAAATGTTAGAAGTGTCAGCAGAAGCCCCGTGAGAGCTCGTTCTCATAGAAGCATCAGCAGGAGTCCTGTAAGGTCCATTTCTCGTAGGAGTCCAAGCCAGAGTCCTCCAAGAACATCAAGAAGAGCGAGGGATAGTAGTCCTGTCAGAGCTTCAAGGAGCACAAGCCGAAGTCCTGTTAAGTCTTCCCGAAGAAGCATGAGCAGAAGCTCAGGGAGGGCCCCTTCAAGAAGAAATGGTGGCAGGAGCCCTGTCAGAGCACCAAGTAGGAGTGACCGTCGTAGCTATTCTCGTAGTCGTAGCCCTCCTTTGCGTCGTGCAGCTAGATCCCCGCCATCTGTTCGTAGAAGGAGTTATTCTCGAAGTGCTTCTCCAGGCGATTCTCCCAAGCGCATTAAAAGGGGGCGAGGTTTCAGTGAGCGGTACTCTTATGCTCGTCGATACAGGACTCCATCTCCTGATCGTTCTCCAGTGAGGTCCTACCGTTACGGTAACAGAGCTGACCGTGATAGGTAAGTTACATTCCGATCAGGTTTTGATTGTCTCTCTCTCTCTCTCTCTCTCTCTTTAAAATGTTTTTTGCTTAATGTGGCAAGCGGATTTTACATTGTCTGAGCATGCCTTCAATTCTTCTAGGTATCCAAGCTACCGGAGGTACTCCCCAAGGCGTTACCGAAGTCCTCCTAGAGGAAGAACTCCTCCGAGGTGATGTGTGCCAAACTCTTGTTAGAACTCAAAACCTTCTATATCTCTACTCTCAAGCCCAGCCTAAGAATTATCGCGAGTTGGAAATCAGAAGAGTTAATATTATTCAAAAAGTTCTCAATCAAGCTAACATACAGTGGAAGCTGGCTAGGATCTTCCTTGACTCTAATCTGTTTACAAGCTATGGAATATAAAGACACAAATGCCTATTATTTCCTGTTAACGATCTACTTGCTGGACCTGCAGATACAGAGGCAGACGGAGTCCTTCTGTTTCACGTAGCCCTCGTTATCGAAACCGTCGAAATAGTCCAAGTCGTAGCCCCATTCGCAATCGTTCCCCAGTTGAGGTGTCTAAATCTCGTTCTTCCCCTCGCGATGAAAGGCAGAAATCATCTTCTAGGAGTCCAAGCCGTTCAGCATCAATGTCTTCAAGGGATTCACCACCTCCTAAGCGTGCAAGCAAAGACAGATCCCGGTCATCATCCAGGAGCCCAGACGGAGGGGGTCTGGTAAATTATGAAGATGGTTCTCCAGATTCTAGTCGAAGATGAACCTGTAATATGGGTGGTGGTTGTGTCATGGAGCTCGAGCTGTCATCTTATATCCGTGTGTGGGGATCTTTACTCGTGTAGTTCATACCCTATTGAATTTAGGCAGTGCCTTGTTGGAATCAGTATTTGCAGACTGAAGTTTTGAACTATAGTTCTCAGTAATGTTTTTGTGAATTTGAATGTTTGGTATGGCAATTATTGCAAGGATAGAACAAAGGATCTTGTCGGCTAAATTAATTTGTAGTGATTTCGTTGGGACTAAGGTTTGTACTCTTTAAAAAGATGACTGGTGCATGCGTGACTTGCCAATCAGTCTTCTAATCCGGAGATAGATGTCGGTTGGGGTTGGGAATTTCCGGCTGTTGGAATGGTGCATGCATTGCATGGCTTTGCTGTTATTATGCACTTAGTTCATAGTATGCTCCTGAAGCACCTAGTAAAGGCCTCGTTCTCTTGCATTCTAGCCCTCAATGCATCTCATCTTGATGCTGGTTTTTACCGTTCTTCTGAATTGCTAATTATTTCCTCTTCGTGTTTCACGTAAGCTTACAATTTTTTGTCTTGTCCTGATGACGAGAGCCGTTTCTCCTCTGCTCTTTTGCTTTTTTCTTTCCTGATTAGGATGCAAGCGTCGGACAGCGGTTTGTAGGTCTTTATGTGTTGACTAGACAGTAGGTTACAATCTGCTTCTCGAATGTGTCCGCATTGATGATGCATACAAGGGCGTTTTTGCTTGTCCGTGCTTGTTACAACAAAGCAAGGAGATACTTCCGAAGCTATCACGCCTTGGAACGATCTCCACCTTAATCATCATCACCTAGGTTTGCAGGAGTCCCACCTCTCTTCTATCGCCCATCCGAGCGCCTCACCCCACATCTTTCTTTGCAACAACTTCGTCGCCTCCAAGAAGACGCAAGACATGTCCACTGCTCAGATTCGCGACACCATCTCCGAATGCATCTCCCAAGCCCAGTCGGGCTCCGACGAAGCAAAGGAAAGAGCCCTTCAGACGCTCGCCAAGATCACCAAAGTCAGCCCTCTGAACCGGAGCCTGCTTGCTCAAGCAGATGGAGCGATCCCTGCTTTCCTCAGGCTCACCGAGTCCAACTCTCCCGTTGTTCGAGCCCTGTCGCTCTCCATCCTCTTCAACCTCTCCCTCAACCCGGACCTCAAGCGGCCCCTGGCAGACATGGAGACCATCAACCGTCTCAACTCCATCATCCTATCTCCTAGCTCCCCTGAATCCAGCAGGCTAGCTGCCTCCCTCGTTTGCAGCCTCGCCATGCTCGACAAGAACAAGGCCAAGTTTGGGGTCGCAGGGACCGTCCAAGCATTAGTCAAGGCGATCTCTGGCCCAAACAGCGCGGCCTCACACCACTTGCTGAGCTCACTGGCTGAGCTCGTGCAGTTCCACGGCAATTGCACCCTGGCCGTCCGATTGGGCGCGGTACCAATGCTTCTCGGGTTGCTGGCCAGCACCGATGGCGAGGACTTGGCCGGGACCTCCTTGGCCATTTTGGGCCTGCTAGCCCGGTTCAATGAAGGGACTGAACGCTTTGATACGGACGGACAAGATCGTCGTCTCGATGATGGATGTGCTGAAAGGGAGGTGTATGCTGAGCAAGGAAGGTGCGGCCGAGATCCTTGTCCGGCTGTTTGACGAGAGCAAGGGTTGCACTCGAGAGGCTCTGAAATTGCCGGAGTTCTCAACCGTTTTGGCCGATCTTTCGGTCCGAGGGTCGGCGAGGGCGCGGGAGAAGGCTGGCTTCTTGATGAGGAAGATGATGGAGGGTGACACTTATGCTGATGGGAACCAGTTGCTCCTCCAATGGTAGCTGAGGTTGCTTTGCCCTTGGCTTGCCTGGTGAACCTACTGATTTATTAGGAATGGTTAGGTGCAAGCAATAATCAGTTTGTTCATTTGATTTCAGCTTTTCTATTCTGGTCGATTATATGAGAATTGTTGTTCATGATTTCAACAAATCTTGCTAAATTAGGACGACATAAATTCAATTAAAATGTAATTAATTTTTTTTATAAAATTATCGTTAAATAAAATGTGAAGTCATATTACTAGAAGAAAAAAGCAAAGAAGCAGGAGATTAAACTCCCAAAATTAATAGATTTCGATTGGAAGTCTCAAAATTATTTCTCACTTATATACCTTTGTATTTCTTACATAAAATATACGTCGAATCGGGAGTTTCGAAAAATTTATAAAAGGGCAAGAGTTGAAAATAGAAGTCGCCCCGGACATGTTTTAAATAAAATAAATAAATAGACAATTCCAAAGAAATTATTTCTAGATTCAGTCATTACTTGCATTTCTATTGTCAGTATCCTATGTTTCATTAAAGTAATCTCCGCCTGCGAAATCTCTTTCTTGCCGCGGTACTACATCTGCAGCAATTTATTATGGCAATTTCATGGCAAACTTCTCCTGCCACCGGAACAATAGGTACCCAGTTGCACAGTAAAAAAAATTTCTATTATCGACTTATCTTCAATTTTTAACGACTTACTAGGCGTTCCAATAAATTAGCAAATTACCAACTTTTATATGAAATCACTAATCTTAATTTGAGAGGGCTCTCGATTTTTTTATGATAAAGTAACCAACTAGTTTGAGATTATTGATTTTTATTTGAACTGCTTATCATGTTACCAACGTTGATTGTACTGTTTCGCAATTACCATTTTCTCTAATGACATGCCGATTCTATTGAAACTACCATGTCCTTCATGGTATCAACAACTTTATTTAAAAGTACTTACCGGCTCTTTTTCTCGAATGAAGTTACCAATTAGTTTTTGATTATCTACTTATATTCGAATTACTTACTTCTTTTCATTTGATCAATGTAATTCATAGTTGAGTTGTGGCAAATCAAAAAGTTGTTCTCACCTTTCAAGAAAGCATGAAGTTGTTCTCACCTTTCAAGAAAGCATTTTACATATCGTTTACACAGCTGACGTGGTGTAATCAATCCATGTAGTCTACATGGTACACCTCATAACCAACAATATATTTGAATTTGAAAATTTTCACACTTCACCTTGCTTCGTCACCACATGATAACCTCAGGCACACGAAACACCTCGTGTTTTAAGGACGACTTAATTACAAGTTAACTATATCGTCCGGCCATATTTGGGATAGAATCAGGGACAAAATCATTTATTAAGTAGAAGGAGAATCAGATTGCCTTCCTTTAACCCAACCTAAGTTTGAGATTTTTCTTTTCCTCCGCATTACTACATCTACATCAATTTATTATGGCAATTTCACGGCAAACTTCTCCTGCCATCGGAACAATAGGTCAATCTAGTTGAGTGGTAAAAAATTGGCAAAAGAATGCTTCAAGTGCCATAACTTTGCCTAAAGGGACAATTAAGTGCTATAACTTACGAAAGGTACACTTAAGTGCCACATTCGAAGAAAAACGGATCACTTGAGTGCCAGTCTGGCCAAAGTTCGGCCAAAACGCCGACGTGGCATTTTTCTGGCGAAGCGCACCCAAAACAATGTTGTTTTGGGATGACGTGGTAAAAAAATAATAAAAATTTAATTTAATTAAATTAAAAATTAAATTTAGTTAAAATATTTAAAAATAATAATTTTAAAATTAAACTTAGTTAAAATATTTAAAAATAATAATTTTAAAGTTAAATTTAGTTGAACTATTAAAAAATCAATAATTAATTTTTTTTTTTTTTAAGGAATGGGGGGAGGCAACAGGGATTAGCCCTTAGCCGCCGCCGCCGCCCGCCCGTCGGGAAGGGCAGCGGCGACAGCGGGGGAGGGTTGGCCGGGGTCGCTAGGCCCCGGCCAAGGGCCAGCGATCCGCCGACCGGCAAAGTGAGGGTCGCGGCCCTCGCTCGATCCGATGAGGGTTGGCAGCCCTCACCCAAATCTGGTGAGGGTCGGCGGCCCTCACCGCCGATCGGCCGGGTCGCCGCCCTTGGCCAAGGCCCGGAGACCTCGGCGACCCTCCCCCGGCAGCAAGCTGGTGATCGGGCCGAGGGCTGATCCCTTAGCCACCTCCCCCTTTCCTTTTTTTTTTTTTAAATTTTTTAAAGTTTTTTTTTTAATTTTTAATTATTAATTTTTTAATATTTCAACTAAATTTAATTTTAAAATTATTTTTAAAAATATTTTAACTAAATTTAATTTTAAATTAAATTAAATTAAATTTTTATTTTTTTTTACCACGTTAGCCCAAAACGACGCCGTTTTTGCATCATTTGGCCATGTCGGCGTGCAAACGACGTCGTTTTGGGCTCCGTTCGCCGGAAAAATGCCACGTCGACGTTTTGGCCAGACTTTGGTTGGATTGGCACTCAAGTGATTCTTTTTACTCCGATTTTGGCACTTAAGTGTACCTTTCGTAAGTTATGGCACTCAAGTGTTCATTTGTGCAAAGTTAAGGCACTCCAGTCCGCACGTTGTAAAAAATTTCTATTATTGACTTATCTTCAATTGTTAACAACTTACTAGGCGTTCCAATAAATTACCAACGTTCACTTCCACAACATATTAACATGTCGAAGTTACCAACTCTAATATGAAATTACTAATCTTAATTTGAGAGAGCTACCGTTTTTTTTAATGATAAAATAACCAACTAGTTTGAGATTGTCAATTTTTATTTGAGCTGCTTATCATGTTACCAATGTTAATTGTATTGTTTTGCAATTACCATATTTTTTAATAACATGCTGATTCCATTGGAACTACCATTTCCTTCATGGTATCAACAAATTATTTAAAAATACTTACCGGATTTTTTTTTCTTGAATGAAGTTATCAAATAGTTTTTGATTATCTATGTATATTCGAATTACTTACTCCTTTTCATTTGATCAATGCCATTCATATTCTTGAGTTGCAGCGAATCAAAAAGTAGTGTCCACCTTTCGAGTAAGCATTTTACATATTGTTTACACAGCTGACGTGATGTAACTAATCCACATACTCTGCGTGGTGTGCCTTGCAACCAACAATGCATTAAATTTGAAAACTTTCATACATCACCTTGCTTCGTCACGTGACATTGCCACGTGATGACCTTCGGCACGAAACATCTCGTGTTTTGAGGACGACTTAATTACAAGTTACCTATATCATCCGGCCATATCTGGGATAGAATCTGGGACAAAATCATGTATTAAGTAGATGAAGACTCAGATTGCTTTCCTTTAACCCAACCTAAGTTTGAGATTTTCTGTTCCTCCACAGCATCCTAGCAATAATTCTGAACATATATATCCATTTTTTTTTCTTAATTTTTTTTTTTGGGCCGTCCTTTGCCTATTTAACTAAACGGCTATATCAATCACCGCGGACATATATCAACTATATGCTTCACCAAAGTCCCACAAATTTTCTCACAAGTTTTGCCTAATTGCAAGATCAGTGAGTTTTTCTTTCTCTTGTCCTCTTTGATTCCTAGTACCGTCACCCGGTCCGACGAGTACCATGGAATCGCTCTCCTGTATCCTTCCGTCCGATATCATGGTGAAAATCCTTGCTTCCTTACCGGCCCGGTCTCTCGTCCGGTTCCGGTGCGTCTCCAAGTCGTGGCGTTCGCTCTTGTCTGAGCCATACTTCTTGACAATGTGGATGAATCGCAGCGGGACTACCCTCCTGGTGGTCCCGCTGGAATGGGGAAATCGCGATCAATGCTCCTTAGTGTTTGAAAACGTGTCCATAGGAGTGAAGAAATTGAAGCTGCCATTTGGGAACAGATGGTTCTCCTTATCCATGGTTGGTTCATCCGGCGACGGCGCTCTAATATGCTTGACCGGGCTTTCGTACTTACGCCGTCACGAGAGCAAGCAAGCGGTTATCCTGTGGAGCCCGTACACGGGCAAAATCAAGGCCCTTGGCAACGAGGGTTGCGTCCAATGCCGTCGGTGGCCCGTTTGCACCGAATCTCTAGTTCAGGGCTACAATTCGGCATGCTGCCATCGATATGTCGTCCATGGTTTCGGGTACGAGCCGAATGCCCGGGACTACAAGGTCGTGAGGATTACTTATTCGTACGGCGATGTGAGACAAGTTTATACTCCGGTAAGGTCATGGCATGTCGAGGTTTATAGCCTAGGCAGGGACACATGGAAGAGCCTGGGCAGGCCCAATTTCACCTGGACGGTTCGTGGCAATTCGCGGGCATTTGTCAATGGTTCCGTGCATTGGCTCGCGGCGCCTTATGCGGGCGCGTGTTACAGCTCAATCGTGGCCTTCGATATGAAGGAGGAATCATTTGGAGATTTCATCTGGCTGCCCCGATCGGAAGATCTCTTGCAATTCTCTCTGAACCCAAGAGGCAACGCGACACTCTCGGTATCATGCGGTTCACTGGCTCTGATTGCTTTCGGCAAATTGAACCGAGAGGAATGCGGCATTTGGGTGATGAAGGAGTACGGCGTGGCTGAGTCGTGGACCAAGCAGCATCACATTGTGCTACCGATGGGGCCGGTCCGAGCGGTGTTGGGACTCACCGGGCGCGGCAAGATGTTGCTACGCATGGTGGATGAGAAGTTGGTGTGTTGCGATGTTGAGGATATGCAGATGAGTGAGGTTGGAATCCAGGGAGGCAGCCCTGATTCATCTTTTGATGTAATTGATTTGGGAGGAGCAGATCCTACTCTCAGGAACCAAGCCGGGGGACGTTCAATGTCGACCATAACCAACCTCCAATAAAGAATTAGGTTTCCATACATTAGCAGAAAATCTACATATGCTTTTTCAAAATTAGATAATTTTCTAGTTTTTGTTTTGGTAGTTTTGATGTTGTGCGCATTTTGAAACCAGTCCGTAAAAGTTTGGTAAGAATTATTATGATTAATTAAGTTATGTATTCTTATGCATCATTTAGAAATAGTTGTCATCGCAAATTTATAAGTTCTCTTATATATATACACACACATTTATACCGTGAATGTCACAGGAAATAATGCAATTTATTTCCTATGGGTGGTCAAATTTGTTTACTCAGGATGAATATGTTGTACCCTTTTTTTGTCCGCACCAGAAGTTTATTTATTCCTTTGCAATCAAACTTTGTTCTTCCTCGTATTGTTCATTTCAAACGCCCGTCGCACTTTCACTCGACAATAAACTAATTCCATCTGCCTATTAATGGCCGCTTATATGAAAAGATAAGTGATAAAAGCCACCTCAGAGTTTTTTTTTTTTTTTTTTGGGTAAGAAAAGCCACCTCAGAGTGCAGAAAAAGCTAAGGGAAGAACTAGCGGGGAGGATGACGGGAGTTTTAAGACTTAAAAGCACGAAATAAAAATTTGAAGGCTCAAGATCCGAATTGATAAAAGTTTTAGGAATCCTATTGTAATTGTCCCATTCAAAATGATAGTGAGTTCATGTGTTCTAGAGATGAGCCCAAGAAATCTAATTTATTGGCATCTGGAATGACAATGCGCCTATGCAAATAAACTGTCTTCAAGATAACCAATTTTCAATTATTTTGGACCGATTTTATTTTTATATGGTAATCTTGAAAATATTCACGCATAAAGTATTTGAACTCTTGGACATTAAAAGACAAAACTGTTATACATGAAGCCAAATATTTTTTAGGGTTTTTTTTTTTTTTTGTCTTTTCCATCATATTTGCTTTTAGGTTAAAAGTGCTACCTTTATATTAGCGGTTGCAAGACGCTAAAAAAGAAAATAAAGATGTAAGAAAAAGAGAGAAGAAAAAAGTGGGTTTTTTCCTTACGAGAGTTCTCAATCTTTTTGTGCCATGATATTGAGAAAAGATCATCGTTGTATTCCAACTTTTTTCAAAATTTAGTGGATTCGCAGAGTGCCTCTGTGCGGAGACGTAGCCCAGGTTTGGTTGAATTTTGTTAACAAATTTTCTAGCGTGTTCTCCTGATTTTGTTCTTTTATTATTATATTTTGCCTAGTAAATTGGTTGCGAGCATTATTTTTTTGGAATCACCGTGCGATTTCGTAACAACAAGCTTACCTCAATGTGATTTGTTTTAGTAACGAGTTCTTAAAACTAATGTACCAAATCCAACCTCCGTACAAGTCTTTGTACACTCATTTTGGCTAAAAATACTTATTTTTTATTTTTATTTTTAAAATGGGCAATACTGGTATGCCCGTCTTCTCTCTCACCCTTTTTTTTTCCTCAGTTTTCTCTTCTCATTATGGACAGTTTTTCAGATACTTATCAGGAACTCATCCCCTCATGTTAGTTTCTTGCCGCCATCTCTTCCATTGATCGAGTGTTTATCGATGATTTCATCCTCCCAATATTAATAGATGACAAAGTTTTGTTTGTTTAAGGATATAAGTAAAGTAAGATAAAGTTTTTTATTTTTTATTTTTTATTATTAATTTTTTTTTTTGGTGCTAGAGGAACCGCCTCAGCCGGTAGCCGAAGCGTAAACCCCCAGGTGCTACGTAAGCGAGAGGATCCACCACCCCTGGCAGCACACTTAAGTCACCAAGTAACTCTGCCAGAGCCTTTGCTTAGCAAAGGTTTCGAACTCCTCACCTCTCTCACAAAGGTTCACTGAAGTCTACCCAATGGAGTCACCACGGCCGGTGGTAAAGTAAGATAAAGTTAAGGGTTAATACCCTGAAAAACCCCAAACTGGTACACTTGTGACAAATTTACCCAAAACTATTTTTTTGACCATAAAAAATCCCAAACTGGTATTCCTGTGACAAATTTACCCCGACTGACTATAAAAAACCATAAACTGGTACATTTATGATAAATTTACCCCAAACTAATTTATTCGACTACAAGAAACCCCAACAAAAAACCCCAAAATGGTAAATTTGTGACAAATATACCCTATGCTAAATTGAATTAATACCACAAAAAAATCACAAAAATTGTAAACGGTGACAAACGGAGTGTAAAATCCTAAATTGGTATACCGGTCAACTGTCACGTGTCATTTAACTTAATAATTTAAGAATAAAATTTAACGAAAACTAACAGAGGGTAAATTTGTCACCAGTGTACCCGTTTGGGGTAAATTTGTCAAATGTATACCAGTTTGGGGTTTTTGGTGGTCAAAAAAATAGTTTGGGGTAAATTTGTCACAAATGTACTGGTTTGGGGTTTTTCAGGGTATTAACCCTAAAGTTAAAGGGTTAATACTATGAAAAACCCCACATTAGTGTTTTTTTTTATCGAATCCCCTACATTAGTTCATCTGTCATAAATTTACCAAAAACAAACCTTAAATTTGAACATCTATGAAAAATTTACCCTCTGTTAGTTTATGTTAAAATTTATCATCAAAATACTAAGTTTGATGGCACATGATAGTTGACGGGTGTACTAGTTTGGAGTTCTACCCTCATTTTGTTACAAGTGTATTAGTTTGTGATTTTTCGTGATATTATTCTAATTTAACATAAACTAACATAAGGTAAAATTTTCATAAATGTACAAGTTTGGAATTATTACATCAATAGTCCATAATTTGGAGTAAGTTTATTATAGGTGTACTAGTTTGAAGTGGTAAAAAATTAATTTGTGGTAAATATGTCATAGGTATATTAGTATGGGGTTTTTTTGTGGTAAAAAAATTAATTTGAAATAAATTTATCATAAGTGTACTAATTTAAGATTTTTCGTGATATTAACTCAAAGTTAAACTATATTTTCATCTGTCTTATCTTGGTTTATTGCTAAAAAGAAATTGTTGGTTAGGTGGTAAAAGTTCATCTCTAGGGTCTTATCAAAGCATCTTTTTGTTTCGTGAAAATTAATCGTTTGAAAAATATTTTTCTAAAAATACGTGCTTGTATATCTTAAATTAATTAGTCAATTAAAAATATTTTCATCATTGATATCAATTTATATCTAAACATACATTCAGTTTTTAGCGATATAAAACAATAATTTTTAAAAAACATTTTCAAATTATTTATTCTCAACGAAAAAAATTGAGGCGAAGTGCTTAGTGATTTTTTATGAGCAAATCAAATTCAGGGAGAAACTAGGAATAGTTTTTTATTATTTTTATTTTTTTTTATTTCCTTCAATCTTTTGTTAATGTGTTGAGAATAATGCCATACTTATCTTTTTTTTTTGGTAAAAATGCCATACTTATCTTCCTATGTTAAAATGTCAATATTTATTTAATTATTAATACCATCGTAAGCGTTCCATTAAATTACCAATATTTATTTCCACAAACTTTGCAGTAAATGAATAACTAATCTAAAAAAAAAAATTAATTTCTAGATTTAGCAAATCATTTCAACGACAATCAAACAATTTCTAGTTATTATCGTGATATTATTATCTATTTCTTCCCTTGAGTATTTTCATATTTATATCATTGTTTCATTAAAGTAATCTTAGTTTGAAGTCTCTTTCTTGCTGCAATATTACATCTACATCAATTTATTATGGCAATTTTGGGACAAACTTTTCTCGCCACCGGAGGGATAGGTTAATCCAATTGCAAAAAAAAAGAAAAAAAAGAAAAAAAGAAAATTCCAAATAAGGACCTAAAGTGCCATCATTTTTTTTTTCTAAATAAGATATTGTTTCAAATAAGGATCCGAAGGGCAATCATTTTCTCAAATAAAGGCCTGAAATGGAGTTTGTTTCAAATAAAGTTTTGAAGTGACTATATTAATCTCAAAGAAGGATTTGAAATCACCAGCTTGTGAAGGGAAATTTTATGTTTTAATTTTTTTTTTTTTCTTACTTTTTTATTTTCATAAAAAACCAAAAAGACTAAATTTTTTTAAAAAGCAAAAATATGGGTGGGAGGGCTCCCTTCCGCCTATGGCAACCCCATTGTCGATGGGGTAGTGAAGATGGCCGTGGAGTTTTATAATAATAATAATAATAATAATAATAATAATAATAATAATAATAATTATTATTATTTTTAATTTTATAAATTTATTTAAATTTAAATTATGTGTGGACGAAAATATCCCTAATCAGCTAGGATATTTTGCTGGCTAGCAAAGTTAGACCCTTATTTAAAATAGCTGTGACTGCTTCAAGTTCTTCTTTGATATTGATATAGCTATTTTAGGCCTTTATTCGAAACAAAGTCCATTTCAGATTATTATTTGAGAAAATAAGGGCATTTTGGGCACTTATTTGGAATTTTCCTTGAGAAAAATGTGTTCTGACACTATTTTTGTGTTGAGAGTCAAGGAACTATCACACACGCATCGTCCTATATTAAATTACCAATATTTACTTAATTATTAACAAATTAGTTATCATAACAATGAATTATCAAAATAATTTCCTAAGCATATCAATGTGCTGAAGTTACCAACTCTCATGCGAAATAAGTAACTTTATCATGTTACCGACTAGTTTGAGATTACCAATTTTGTTTTAGCCACTTATCATGTTACCAACATTGATTACGTCGTTTTAGATTCAGCTAATTATGCGTTCTCCTTTTCAGGAAGCATTTTATGTATCTTTTATATGACTGACGTGGCGTGACCAATCCACATTGTCTAGGTGATGTACCTCACAACCAACTACGCAATAGAATTTGAAAATTTTGACAAGTCATCGTACGTGGCATTGCCACGTGATGTCTCTGACGTGCAAAGTTCCTTCTCATCTTTTAAAGACGGATTAATTACGAAGTTGCTCTTATTGTCCGGACGTATTTGGGATAGAATCAGGAACAAAATCATGTATTATGTAGATGGAGAATCAGATTGCCTTCCTTTGAAGCAACCTAAGTTTGAGATTTTTCTTTTCTTCCTAGTATCCTATCTATATTCATGTTTTTCCTTATTCAGTAATTTTTCTTAACTTTGGGGCCAGTCTTTTGCCTATTTAACGGCTCTATCAATCACCACAAACACAAAGCAAGTGTTTGCTTCGCCAAAGTCCCACAAATTTTCTCACAAGTTGTGTAATTGCAAGATCAGTGGGTCTGACCGGCACTTTTTCTTGCTCTTGTCCTCTTTAATTCCTAGCAATCTGTCTCCCGGTCCCCGAGTACCATGTCATCGCTCTCCAGTATCTTTCCATGCAATGTTGTGGTCGAAATCCTCGCTTACTTACCAGCCCGGTCTCTCGCCCGGTTCCGGTGCGTCTGCAAGTCGTGGCGTTCGCTCTTGTCCGAGAAGTACTTTCTGACGATGTGGTTGAATCGCAGCGGGACCTCCCTCCTGGTGGTCCCGTTGGAATCGGATATTCGCGACAAGTGCTCTTTAGTGTTCGAAAATGTGTCCATTGGGAGGGAGAATTTGAGGCTGCCAGTGGGCAACGACTGGCTTTCGTTATCCGTGGTCGGTTCGTCCAGCGATGGCGCTCTAATTTGCTTGACCGGGCTTTCTTTCGTTCGCCGTAGTGCGAGCAAGCTAGCCATTATCCTTTGGAGCCCGTTCACGGGCGAAGTCAAGACTCTTAGCTACCATGATTACGTCTATTGCCACGAGCGGCCCCTTTGCTCCGAATCTCAAGCTCAGGGCTACAGTTCGGGATGCTGTGTTCGGTATCATGTCCACGGTTTCGGGTACGCGCCAAATGCCCGGGACTACAAGATCGTGAGGATCACTTACTCGCGTGGCGTTGCGAGGCGAGCTGTTGCTTCGATAAGACCATCGAATGTTGAGGTTTATAGCCTAGGCAGGGACAAATGGACGAGCCTGGGGAGGCCTAATTTCACACGGACGATTCGTGGCAATTCGCGGGCATTTATTCATGGGGCTGCGCATTGGCTCGCGGCGCCTAGAGAGGATGCGCCTTACAACTCAATCGTGGCCTTTGGTATGGAGGAGGAATCATTTAGACAAGTCATGCCGCTGCCCCGAAAGAGATATATCTCGCAATACTCTCTGCATTCCAGAGGCAAAGCGACACTCGCAGTGTCATGCGGTTCACTGGCTCTGATTGCTTTCACTATATGGGACCGAGAGGTATGCGGCATTTGGGTCATGAAGGAGTACGGCGTGGCCAACTCCTGGACCAAGCAGCATCACATTGTGCTACCGATCGGATTGACGTGCCGAGCGGCCTTGGGACTTACTGGGCATGGCAAGATTGTGCTTCGCATGGTGGATGAGAGTTTGGTGTGTTGTGATTTGGGGGATAAGCAGATCAGTGAGGTTGGAATCGGGGGACAAGGCACTGAGTCATCTTTTGATGTCATTGATTTGGGAAGAGGAAATCCTACTCTCAGGAACCAAGTGGGTGGAGGCTCCCCGTTGACCATGCTCAACCTCCGATAAAGAATTAGGTTGCATAACATTTACAGAACTTAGAATATGCTTTTCAAAAATAGATGATCATCTATCATTTCTGTAGTTTCGATGTAATGCGCATTTTGTTATAAGTTTACTTATCGTCCAATTTCGGCAGCTATCGCCAAAAGTGTAGTAAGAATTATTATGATTAATAAACTTATTTGTTTGTGTCATTTAGAAATAGTTGTCATTACAAAACTAAAGATTTGCTTATATATATATATGCGCGCGCGCTTATATGTGTTTCACTAGAAATCGGCACCTATTCCAATTAGTGTTATGCCTTTTACCAAATGTTGATCTTTGGTTTTTTGTTAAAGGAGTTTAGTGGCGATTGTGATAGGAATTAATTTGTGCAACAAAAATCAAGAACAACAAGGTTTAAGGAAAGGAATGCAAGTACTGGAAATAAAACTATTGACAAACTGAAACAATATGTAAGTTTTTGTGATGATGTTCGTGTCTTACAACAATTATACACGGCTTTATAAACTACAAAGTATAATCACTAACAAGCAGCAACTATTCTAATGATGATTACAACCGTATCTCCGTAACTTTAGGCTCCATCGTTGCACATAAACTTATCAAGTCAATGTCTTCATTCTACCTCGTTTCTTCTTTTCCCTCCAATGCGAATTGGCGTCATGTCGATTCCAAAGATATGATTATTTGTTAGTGAAAACATATATTACCTATTAAATATTGGAAAAGATACAAATGATTACTTTTGGTGAATTGATTAGACGTGCATTAATACCCCTAACATTTAGATTTCCACAAACTGATGGTACTTACGTGACCAGCCACACTGATATGTACGATATAAATACTTGATAATTTTTTGTTTAAATTTTTGCGTTCATCTTCAACCTCCAGCCCACAGGCTCTGTACCACGCACTCCTTTCTATTTTAAACCTCCATTGTTGTCCTCTTCAAGCTCATTTCACTTGCGTTTCAATGGCTTTCAAGACTCGAGCTGCATTCATGCCCTCGCCATATCTGTCATGCTTCGATAGACTGAAAGAGGAGGGCGAAAGCAACGATCTTCTCCAGCTCCTCCACAAACAGGATGAAGGTGCCCAGCAGCAACGTATTCTTTGGTCCCTTAGGAACTATTTTCCCCGACATGCTGAGGCAAACTTTGCCCATTCATATGACCTCTATTGTTGAGCATGCATGTATTGTTAAATTATGTCTCGAGTTTGAGTTCACGTACTAAACCTGACCCATTCGGAGAATTTGTAATTGTTGAAAATCTGGTGTGCCCTTTGATCCGAATCAAAAATTGGATTTAAGAGGACGGTGAACTATAATGTTTATTTTGAAGGTTTGTTAGAATCCTTTTCTTTGTTGGAGTGTAACCAAGTGGGCTCTTACTTCCAGAGGATGGATTCTTCATTGGCCGTATATCACAAAGGGACCACATATTCCATATATAAACTTGTTGGAGACCGTATAGCTTTTGATTGGGCTTAAATACATAATGATTTGTGTTTTGAGTTTTACATCAAAATCCAAATTGTATTGTTTATTTATAAATATGGAAACACTTGAACGTATGAATAATTGTAACTCTAATTCTTCGATCATAATAGAATATTTGATACTGACTTTTTCTATGAATATAGGTACCGATATTCGGATTGAGCCACGTAAATCACTGGTATTATTTATTACTTCTTGTTTATTTCTCTAATGAATTCTCGTTGATTTAAATTGCAAAATCCTACCAATTTCTGCGTTAATTTTATAATATGGTCCATTAGGTCTGATTGATTTGAGGCTATTTCTTCTTTTGACCTAAGATTTTATCAGTGGTATCTTAGGATGAAGTCCCATGTGTATTTGAGAAAATGCCAAAATCGATGTGACTTTTCAATTAATTTTTTACGACGTAAATCTGGACCTTGGCCTTCCGGGGCTATTGTCAGCTTTTCGTCTCCATAGATCAATTACTTTTTCTTCCGGATGGGGCCAATTTTCGATCACCCCCCTTAATCTATTTGGTATCCCTGGCCTTCGTACGTATGGGGTTGGAGTTGGAGATTTGAATCTTCCCAGTGGCAATATTTTAAGCATGTCACCGATTCTGACGTCTCTATGACACATTCATAATCAATTTCATCGAGAGTCTGATGAAATCCTCTATACTGAACACACTCATTTCTTATCGTATTGGTTTTCTCGGTATATTTTTTATTTTCATCCATCGCTCAAAGTCTCCAGGACTTTGTCGATATCGCTTCCTGCCTGGTCGAAGACATACCAATCACACTGGGTCAGCTTGTTCTTGCTGCCCTTTACATGGGCCTTACCCCAGTATGCTTGTGTTATGGGCCAGTAATTCCTTGGCCATAGGATAGCCGATGTGGCGCTTGGCAAGTCAAGAAGACATCGGGCCAATCTTCATCCTACAGTTGTTTCAAAAACAGTACTGCGAATAGTACCCCGATATGGAGATCGTTTCACGCCCAACTAGCTCAAGCATTCAATCTTTCTAGTGAGATGCGTATAACACTTAAAACACAACAATTAGTTTTGGTCTACTATAGCCTCATCAAGAGAGTGGCATCAGCTCCTGACCAATTTGTGCATAGATGTCAACCCTACTTTTCGAGTTTCGTAAAAATACAATCGTTCTATCCTAGAACTCTTAGCACAATTTCTCCGACACTACTCTCACGAACCAGCTGTATTATCTCTTTTACATCACTTGCTTTTCACTCTAGTGACATCAAAATTCACTCACAAAGGTAAAAAAGTATAGGAGGATCACAGTCCATGACACTTTTCTATGCATGGATATAGATATGGTGTGTCCTTTGCCCCATTTGAGTACTCCAAGCTTGGGCTGTTACTATCCTTTCCATTTTTATTCTTCGAGTAGAAATACACCCTGACCAAATCTAGCGAATTAGAGTTCAACCATATTTTCCTAATGTTTATTCCTGAAAATCTTTCCCCTTTGAAGTATTTCCTTAAGTTTTTCTGCCATCACCCTACTCAAGGATTGAATTTTTGTCCTTATTCGGATGTCTTTATTCCTTTTTTTTCCCCCAATTTAACCGTCCAAACAGAGCCAAAAAACTCTGGCTCAGCATGATTACCCTGTCGATCTCCCTCAAAGGATATCGATAATGGGTAAATTTTATCTTAAACTTGAAATCTACTCTTCCTAACTCTATGCTGGACAGTTTGGGCTTATCCAGGGTATTCATATTTTGATCATCTACTCTCTCGTATATCCCTTCACCAGGAAGAACAAGTACAAAGAAAGTGATGATGTACCTTTCAAGTGCTGTTTCGAGATCATTGAGAAGTTATTTGATCGATATACTATTTTCGCCTTTAAACTGATTCCTCAAGCGGTATTGCAATTCAACGATAGATGGGCCCGTTATCCCATCGATCACTTCAGTGAAGATTTTGTGTCGATTCTGGCAAAGGTAAAGGAGGATAACCCGTTTGCTAAACCCGTGGCTACTGACGAAGTACCCGTAGGGACCACTGAATGCTCACCGATTCAACCATCTTCGATTAGATCCCAAAAGAGTCAAAGAAGAAATCAAGTAAGAACTATCTTGACAGCATTTGTATTTCCTTTGCATATATTTCGCTCTTTTATTCTTGCAGCGGCAATCAAACCAGCAAGAGCAAGTGGGTTCACAATGATAGAGTGGCTGGGGGAGAAACACGTGAAAGACCTGCGCCCTCAGTGAAGCTCAGAAGGTTGGTGTTGTAGTCCTCACCAAGTGCTGATGTCATTGCAGATGTCGACGATGGGAGATTGTACCCAGCCCCGAGGACATTGATGCTCACACTGATGTTGATGTCAACTGACATTTGTAAATGAAGAGAAAAAGAATATTTTTTCATTGACTACTGAATAATACACGTACCTATTTATAGGCTTTACATAATGACTATGTAAAGTAACAAATTAGGATCAATCAAATAGAATATATAGAATTATAGAATCACATAACATCCTAAATATATCTTTAACATTCCCCTTCAAACTCAAAATGATTTGAAAGATGTCAACTTGAGTTTGAAAAATAGATCTAGAAAACGCTTGGGCAAATCTTGCAATATGATCAGTGGAAGAAGTAGAGACAAGTCGAACAGTGCTGCGAAGAATGCGAGATTTGATGAAATGATAGTCTATTTCAATGTGCTTGATGCATTCATGAAAAACATCAGTTTTTAGAATAGTTAGTAGAGATTGCACTAAAATTTTTACATAATATTAGAACTAGGAGGTTTTGAGTTCGAATATTCCAAGAACCTATTTGCCCCCTAATTATATTTCCATAATTAGTATTGGGCAAAAAGATCAAACTAAATGTGAAAGAGAGTATTAGAATGTTTAAATAATAAGCCACGTATTTATTTAAGAGTTATAACTTATTATTTTAGAATAGTTGGTGGTGATCTCACAAAATCTTACAATGTTGATAGCATGCAAAATGTATCTTACTTGGGTAGGGAATAAACATGAAGCAGTTGGTACCAATGTTATGCCCCGATCTTTGAGTGCGCGCATATTCCTCTTTGGTCGATAAAAATTTTGCGACTTCCCAGGATGAGTCGCTGACCCTTTCTTTTTATTGCACATTCGGAAGCGAATAATAAATCCCCCAATAGTAACCATCTCGGGATAGAAAAGTAGGACAGCAGATTTTTAAACAAATATATTTTTAAATACACATCGAGTCAAATACAAAAGTCTACAGTCACAAGACTTCAAATGATTGACTCTTAAAGAGAAACCGTTCTATTTAACCTAAACTTGAGATCCCCTCAACTCGGCTCCAGGTTTTCCACCCTACGGTCCTAAAAAATGAAGTCCACGACGGGGTTATATAAATCTTAGCGAGTTCACGCTCTAAACCCCGATTAGGAGGGTAATACGCCCAAGACATCTTAATCATACAATCATACAATCACAAAGACTTATCTTGTCTCAGATTCTCCCTGCAGGTCAGCACAGTTCTTATCACAACCATGTGCGTATAGCAAATTTACACACCAATTTGAAACGTTCAAACCAATCATTACTCACACGAGCAAGAATCACAATCTAATCACTGCTCACACGAATAAGAACTACCGATACACATCAAAGCAAGAATTATAATTGAATCACTACTTACATGAGCAAGAATTATCAAAACACATCAAAGCAAGAATTACCGACACACGTTGATCCATCAATTCAACTCAACATGTGTTCAAATTAATCAACTATTACTATCCATACGAGCAGTTTTATCCGACACACTTGGGGAAGAATAATAATTACTAACACACACGCCGGGGAAGACTAATAACTACCGACACACGTTGGGAAAGACTAATAACTACCGACACACGCCGAGAAAGACTAATAACTACCGACACACGTTGGGAAAGGGTAAAATCCACCGGCACAAGCCGGGGAAGAGTAATAGCTACATTGGGAAGGAATAATAACTACCGACACACGCTGGGAAAAAGTAAAATTCCACCGACACATGCCGGAGAAGAATAAAATCCACCGACACACGCCGAGAAGAATAAAATCCACACACACGCTGGGGAAGAATAAAATCCACCGACACACGCCGGGGGAGAATAATAACTACTAACGTCCACCAACATATGCTGGGAATGGGTTTTTAATTATTAACGTCTATCAATACATGCTGGGGATGGATTTTCTTTACTTTTAACGTCCACCAACACAAGCTGGGGATGGATTCTCTTTGCCTCGGCCAACTTTTACACGATCATTAAGCATAAACTCTAGGCATATTACAAACCAACCATATATCATCAAATGTGCAATTTCCAATAATCAAATCCTCAAGAACCATCACAAACTCATAACCGGCCCTAACCAGCAAAATAGCCCCACTTGCACGTCTCCAAGTTCAAATCCAGAAATCTAATCAAACGAGTTTGGAAAATTCCCAAATTTGAATGTGTTGTACAAGACACATAAATCACTCAATCCAGTACAAAACTGTGTCCGTTTTCTAGAAAGTCTATTTTTCGAAATTAATTTGGTTCAAGATCCAAAACACGTCCATTTGATCTGAAATTTGAGTATGTTAAACTAGAAGATATGACAAACAAATTTTGCGAAGAAACCATTTTGAAATTCAAACCCTAAGAGTTGATAAAACCCATAGAATTCTAATAGGTCACAAGTTCCAGCAAAAACTGAGGTTCTATTTGTAAATGATAGAGCTAATATCTCATTCTTTTTTTTTTTTTTGGTAAAAAGATATCTTATTCTTTTATAAATCTAAAAACCTTGAGAAAAATATATGTTGTAGCTGAGAATGTCTAAAACATTTCTCAAGAAGACATCAATCTCAAATTCGTAATCCATTTCGATCTACAAAAATGGCAAATATCGAGGGTCTAGAAGCCAAAACTGCAGGAATTCCACTAGATTTGACTAATCCATAATCAATGGTACAAATTTCACTAATTAAGTTAACACTAATCCATTCTAAAGCTAATCTAACCATTCTAACTTATCACTAATCCATACTTAAGCTAATCTAAATAACTCTTAAGCATAATTAACATACTAAGTAAGGTTTAGTGAGCAAACTCACCGATTTAGCAGTCCGATGAGTTCACGGCGACGGCGACGTGACGGTGAGCGAAAGACAACCCCACGACAACACCAAGCGAGGTTCGGATGGGCCTTAAAGTGGGCCTAGAAGTCTCAGCTCTTGCTGAAACTTCTGCTTCTATTCTTGAGCTGCAAAGGTTGAACTGAAAGGGTTTCATGGCTGAAACAAGTTGGAAATGGTGAGACGGTTTGGCGGGTTGTTGTTGCGGGTGATGGCGGGACTTCTGGTGGCTTGAATGGTGACAAAGGGGTCCAAGACAGTGAGCTAGGCTCGTTGGAATAGTGACTAGGCGTGGGACGAGCGCACGGGACGTGTGGGCAACGGCACACGGCTTGCGGTCGGCTCGACGGTGCATGAATAGGTGGCAAGGAGCTTTGTTGGCTCTTGGCTGGTCTCCTTTAGTTTTCTAAGCTCTCAAAAGCTCTAACAATGGATAAAGCATGCCTAAAGAAAAATAAGAAGCCAGTTGAAGATTGAAAAGGGTCCAATTGCCTTAAAAGTCAAGTTAAATATCCCAAAACACTCAAGCACTTGCCCCCACTTGTTGCTACCTTATCCTCAGCCATTTCCCTCTCCTTGGCTTCCTCAAGAAGCTTACCAAAGGGTTCAAAAGGTTGCTACCCCCCTTGGCTACGAATTTGTGACATCTCCCCTTCAATTCCATTCAATTTTAACTCAAATCAATCCAATTGAAGTCCAAACAAATTAGCCAAGGTGTCCACACTTAATCCATGATTTTTCCTCATCAATTGAACCAACTTGAATCTCAAAAATCCACCCAAAAATGGTTCGCGACATTTCTGGACAAAAACGACCCTACCTCGACTTTTTCCCAAAAAGTCTCAGTTTGCAGAAAAATCTTTGGAGACTGAGTTGACATTTCTAAAATGACTTGTGACATGACAGAACTTTAAATTTCTGAAATCGGATTCAAATTTGCAGTTAATTTCAATTTGGCGTGATTTTAGCGTGACCTAAGCTTTCGGATAGCTTTTAGAAATTTTTAGTGTAAATGACCCGTGGTCGATTTTCTTCGAACCACAATGAACCCCTTTGACACATTGGCAACTTTTGGTGGTCGTGACAATCTCGAGATTTCAAATACGGACACAAGGTACCAAGACGATAGAAAAATCAATTTAGTGCCGATCGACGAGAATTTTGCAATTAGTGGGATCACCCACGTTTAATCACATATCTTAATCGAATCGACCTATTTCTGATTTCTAATTGATCTTACTGTGCCGAAATGATCTATGTAGATGAGCACGGTCGAGTAGTCAATTCTTAGTCGAATCCTCAAGTCTATTACATTAAAATCTCTTAATGACTTTCCTAGATAGTCTAGCTATCTCACGAGTGGCCATCTCAGAGAAAAACATTATAGGCGCGTCGATGAATTGCCCAATTTATCCAATTGAATTCAGAACCTGAAAAATCAGGATGTCACAACCAACATCAATGCTGATGTCGGCGAGGATGAAGTTGTTAGTACCAATTGATGCTAATGTCGTTGAGCATGAAGTGGTCAATTCCAACACCAAAGTTAATGATGTCGATGTCAGGCTGAACCAGCCTGAGGGAGTGGCTAACAAATACCAATATTTTTCTGGTAGCCTGAGTACCCATAACTCGGGTGCCGGTTTTAGCAACAGAACTAGGTATTGACTGTGGACTACGATCTTGAAGAATAATGTTACTCCTGTATACCGCCTAACTATGGTAATCTTGTCAATATATGTCAATTTATAATATCTCTTACCGATAGATTTAGGATTTCCCCGGTGATTTCTACTCCCTAGGCATCATATTTGACTCATTGAACACTCGATCTAGTCTTTTAGCTTTAACAGTTAGGTAGAAATGGTAGTTGATGACGAACCTAAAGCTGCGGGATTGGAGGTGGCCGCTGAAGACGAACTCGAGGCTATTGAGGCACAATAGCTTGCAGCTATTGATATAATCAGCGTTGCATTTGCTAAGGAACTTGTCCTATATAAGGATGCAATGGGAGGGAAAATAGCAAGAGTTGCCAATCAACTTCACCGGAATTGTTCCCCTACAAAATATCTTTTATTGAGAGTTGTTTTTTGGTTTTATTAAGGGGACTAGGGTTGTGCTTTAACTCTAGATAGAGGATATGCCATGCAAGAAGAAATCAAACCTCTTTAATCCAAACAACACTGTAGTAGGAATTTAATTAATAACAAGACCCAAAAGTTATAAAGCCATGTTCAAACTATGCTGGAATCTAAGTGATGACACAACTTGAACATATTAAGATATGGCGTTGGAATTTAATGGACGATAAGGTATCGGGGTAATGACATATGCTGAAATCTAATTGACAACGCAAATCTGAGATTTATAGCTAAGGAAATATAAAGTGCAATGTAGAAAAGTACAGATAATTGAAACATGACATTTTGTTTGATTTGTATAGGGCTCTCTTGTTGGATAGTTAGTGGTGTTTATAGTGCGGGTGCAGTAACCGCTCTTTGGCTATGCTCAACGGTTGCGTTTCTTTGAATAACTTCCATTGGTTTGGCCCACACTCCTTTATTCTCACAAGCATCACTTGCCCATGTTCTTGAGTAACTGTCCTAATTATGTGATGATGGTTTTTGCAGTTATTGATGATCGTTCCATGATTGGGTGTTTGAATGGTAATTGCTCCCTCCACAATGTGCATTCTCAATGTCAATCGTTTTGAGGTTTCAAGTTTTAAATAGTATTTGAAATACTCTTAATGAAAACTTGTTGCCATGCCCATATAGGTGGCCACCAACCATCCGTTATTATATTTCAACAATTGTTGTTGTGGTATTAAAGAACATTGTCATCGATCACTGTGTTAACTTTTGTACTTGTTGACAACTTAATATGTACAAGATGATGCCGATTTGTTATGCATGGCATTGTTTCTCATCCTTGCTCATATGTCACCTAATTCTTACTCTCATGCCAAGCACGTGCGTGTAAATGACCGAATCAATTTTTGGTGTTAACTACTAGATTTTCATCTGTCTTATTTGGTTTATCGCTAGAAAGAAATTGCTGGTTAGGTTTTAGAAGTTTGTTCTCAGGGTTTCATTGAAGTGTTTCATGATCTATTATGAGCAAATCAAATTCATGGAGAAACTAGACTATTTTTCAATGGGAAAAGTACATTACAAGTGCCAAAATTTGATACGGATAGATACTTAAGTGCCAAAACTTCCAAAAAATATATTTAAGTATCACTTCTTTTGAAAATTGGGATACTCAAGTGCCAATGCTTGCAAGGGTAACTGAAAATATGAGGTGGCTTATTTTAATAATATAAGTGGTCTATGTAGCTCGTCAGAATGCTTACTCAGCAATGAACATGCAAAATGACGTCATTTTGCCCATAAATTTATTAATTTAGTATGAATTAAAAGTAAATTAAAAAAACTAAATTATTATAAAAAAGGGCGAGGCAGCAGCGTTTAATGAGGATTGTTGCGAGGTCCTCCATAGCACTCATTGCCGCGTTTCCACACCATCATCGGAAATGGCTAGCGATGGTGGGGCGAGGGTTGGCCAAGGTCACAAGGCCTTGGGTAATGGTTTGTGACCTTGGCCAACCGCCGATGAGGGCTTGTAGGCCCTCACCTAGATCTAGGGTCAGGGTTGTGGCCCTACCTAAGATTTGGCGAAGTTTGTTGGCCCTCGGCTAGTGGGGCTAAAGGTCATTGGCTGTTGGTTGGCCTAGTTTAGTGATTGGCTAGGGTTGCTGGCCATTGTCTAGGGCTTGACGACACCGGCTAATCCTTGCCCCACCATTGTTGACCCTTTCTAACAATGGTGAGGCGGCGGCGGCAGCAAGGGCCGTGGAAGCCCTCGTCAAAGCTGTGGCATCCTCCTCTCTCTCTCTTAATTTTTTAATTTAATTAAATATTTATCTTAAAAGTTAATTTTGGGGGCTTACAACGTCATGTGGACATATTTTTTTTTTTTTAAATTTCCACCTAAATAAATTTTTTTAAAGAATTGCCACATGGATATATATATATTTTTTAAATTGCCACGTTAGTAAAAAAAAAAAAGTTGTTGAAAATGCCAAGTTAGCATTTTGGCCGTAATTTCTCACTATGGGCACTTAAGTGTTCCATTCTTCTCTGATTTGGATACTTAAAGTGTACATTTTGGAACTTTTGTGTCATTTTGTGTCAAGTTTTCGCACTTGCAATGTCCGCACCCCATTTTTCAATCTTCTCATTCAATCTTTTGTTAATGTTACCATCGCACACTTATCATCCTATGCTAAATTACCCACATTTTCATAATTGTCAAAACCTTCATTAGCGTTCCAATAAATAACCAATATTTATTTCCACCAACTTTAAAATAAATGAATAAAATAATTTCTAGATTTAGCAAATGATTTCAACTAGGGGTGTGCATGGTCCGGGCGGACGGTTCCCAACCTAGAACCGGGAACCGCCCGCTAAGGACCGGTTCCGAAAATTGAAACCGGGATCCACTGTTTGTTGCATGGATCCACCCGGGAACCGGACCGGACCGCCGGTCCGGTTCCCGGGTGGATCCATGGAATCGATCTTAACGCAAAAATTTTGGTTTTCAACATAAAACTGTTGCGAAACAATTTTGGTTTCCGGACCGCCGGTCCGGTCCGGTTCCCAAGTTTTGAGCTCTAAAATTCCAAGTTCCAATCTCCAAAAACTAAAACAATAATTAATAGATGAATGCTCAACATTAAATAACAATCAACTACACGTGAATGATAAAAAAAACTAAGTGCGGTGGGGGAAAAAACCCTCAAGATGGCTCATGGATTTACCTTGTAATCTTCACCAACATCTGCCATTGTCGACTCAATTTCCATGACTTCCGGAGGTGCAACAATAGAAGTCGCAACATCTTTGGGGGCCACATTTTCTACCAGAGAATCTGTCCATTGAAAGAAATCACTAGCTCCATGTTCCCGTGTTCAAGCCAACACAAGTTAAATAAACAACAACCAAAAGTGCAATCTTGTGAGTACCAGATGATTAGAACCAATGAGCACAAGGAGAAACAAGATTGGCACCTAGCAAACTTGCAAAATATGGAAGGGGACAATTTCCACGCAATCTGCAGAGACTAGGAAGAACAGCGATTGATTCCCAAAACAAAGACTTGAACACTTCACCTATTGGGTAATCGAATCGAAGTACAAGTTTGCAAGCGGAAGATGAATCGAGAGGCAAGCTGGAAGCCGATAATTGTACCTTGTTGAGTGACGGAAAAGGGGCTCGGTTGAGATGGACAGCAGAGGTGGAGGAGCAGCGGCTGTGGCGGGTGGCGACTGGCACGAGGGGGCGGACAGCAGCGGCGGAGGAGCAACAGCGGCGGCGTCGACGCTCGGGGAGGAATCAAAGACGAAGGGACTGAGCGTCGGCGAGGCGGCGTACAGTAGCAAGGGGGCAGATAGCAGAGGCAGAGGAGCAGCGGTTGTGGCGAGTGGTGACCGGCGCGAGGGGGCGGACATCGGCGAAGGAGGAGTAGCGACGGCGGCGTGGATGCTCGGGGAGGAATCGAAGACGAAGAGAAGAGACTGAGGAAGAAACGGAGAGAGAATCGAAGACTGAGGAAGAAATCGGAAGAGATGAGACGCGAATTAGGGCTTCGCGAATTAGGGCTTCGTACCTTGTTGAGTGACGGAAAAGGGGCTCGGTCGAGATGGACAACAAAGGTGGAGGAGCAGCGGCTGTGGCGGGTGGCGACCGGCGCGAGGGGGCGGACAGCAGCGGCGGAGGAGCAATAGCGACGGCGTCGACGCTCAGGGAGGAATCAAAGACGAAGGGACTAAGCGTCGGCGAGGGGGCGGACAGCAGCAAGGGGGCGGACAGCAGAGGCGGAGGAGCAGCGGTTGTGGCGAGTGGCGACCGCCGCGAGGGGGCGGACAGCGGCGGAGGAGGAGCAGCGGCGGCGGTGTGGATGCTCGGGGAGGAATCGAAGACGAAGAGAAGAGACGAGGAAGAAACAGGGGAGAGAATCGAAGACGAGGAAGAAACCGAAAGAGATGAGACACGAATTAGCTTCGCAAATTAGGGCTTCGTAACTTTCGTTTAGTATTTTTATTTATTTATTATAAATAGGTACCGGTCCGGTCCGGGTGGGCCGCCCACGGAACCGGGAACCAGACCGGTTCCCACCGGTTCTCAACAATTGAACTGAAACCGGATCGGTTCCCTCAAGAACCACCGGTTCCGGGCGGTTCCGGTTCGGTTCGGGCGGTCCGGGCGGTTTCCGGTATTTTGCACACCCCAAACTATTTCTAGTTTTTGTCGTGATTTCTATTTCTTCCCTTGATTATTTTTATAATTATATCCTTTATTTCATTAAAGTAATCCCAGTTTGTGAAATCTCTTTCTTGCTTACAGCAATTTATTATGGCAATTTCAAGACAAACTTCTCCAGCCATCGGAACAATAGCTTAATCCAGTTGCGTGAGAAAAAAATTGTGGTCTGACACTGTTATTGTGCTGAGAGTCAAGCAACCGTCACACACGCATCCTCCGACATCAAATTACCAATATTTACTTAATTATTAACAACTTAGTTAGTTACCAATAAATTATTAAAACTATTTCCCCAACATATCAATGTGTTGAACTTAACAACTCTCATACAAAATTGCTAACTTTATTATGTTACCACCTAATTTGAGATTACCCATTTATATTTTAGCCACTTATCATGTTACCAATGTGGCTTCGGAATTACCAAATTGTCTAATAACATACCAATTCTTAGGGGTATCCAAATAGGACCTGAAGTAGAACCGATCCAAATTTTCATGCATTTTTAGTTCGGTTCGGATAATGAAAAATAACCTCTTTTTTTTTTTTAATTTTAAATTTAAGTTCTATTAGAATATATAAATATTAAACCATGCTTTCATCTAATAATTTCAACTTTTAGAACAGTTGATTATGGTCCCACCAAATTTCAAATGATATCAGAGTTGAAGATTTTGAGTTCAAATTTTATTAGGTCTCATTTGCCTTTCCAATTAAATATTTTCATGCCTAGTACTAAGCAAAAAAGACTAGATTAAGCGTGAGGGGGAATATTAGAATATATAAATATTAAATCACACATTTATCTAACAGCTTATACTTTTAGAACAATTGGTTGTGGTCTCACAAAATCTCACAAGTTTAGATAGTTTTGGTTCGGTTCATTTAACTAAACTAAAAATCGCTAATCTTCTTAATATTACAATTTACGCAATATTTCTCTTTTTCCACTAAACCTCTTTTTAATATTTCAGAAAAGAAAGTGGAAAAGCTGAACTGAACCAAATTGAGCCAAGTTTTCATTTTGGGTTATAGTTGGTTTGAGATGTAGTTTGGTCCAAAGCTAATGCATACCCTAATGGTTTGGTTTGGTTTGGTTTGGGTTTTCAAAAAACCCAAATTGAACTGAAGAAAATCCGAACTAAACCGAACCGTTGACATTCCTTACAATTCTATTAAAATTTCCAACTATTTTAAGATATTACTCTTTATTTGAACTGTTTACCATTTTTCTTGATGAAGTTACTCAATAGTTTCTATCACCTACTCTTATTCGAACCACTTACTAATATTTATCTGATTAAAGTCATTTATATTCTTGAGTTGTGATGAATTAAAAAGTAATGATCTCTTTTTGAGGAAACATTTTATGTATACATGGCCAATGTGGAGTGACCCCCACATTGTCCACATGGTGTGCCTCGCAACCAACTATACATTGGAATTTGAAAATTTTGACACGTCATTGTCTTAGTTCCTACTCATCTTTTAAAGACGACTTAATTACAAGTTTCTCTTATCGTCCGGGCGTATTTGGAATAGAATCAAGAACAAAATCATGTATCATGTCAATGGAGAATCGGATTGCCTTCCTTTTTTTTTTTTTGGTCGAAAATAGAGGCCCGTTGTATTCATATTAACCAAAGGCGCCACTATAGGGCAGAATGTCAGTACAAAGCAAATCCAACAAAGGTGGGGGAGGAGAAAGGGTCCAATTCAAGGGCAAACTTCGATGCCCATGGGCCTTGGCAGCCCAGTCGGCAACTTGGTTTGCCTCCCTCCTGCAGTACGCGATGTTTAACCTAGAGAAATAGGGGAGGAGCGCCGCAGCTTCGGAGATGAGTGAATGAGCTTCCCATGGCGCCGAACATGGATATTGCACAACGTTGACAAGCACCCAGCAATCGGATTCCATAGTGAGTTGCTTCCTTTCCATTTTTTTGAGCAACAGGTTTTGTAAAGTAATTGTAAGGGCTTGAGCTTCTGTCTACAACACCGTAGTTGCTGGAATTGTGTTTGTAAATCCGTCAATAAGTTGGCTAGAGTGATCACGCCAAATAGACGCCACAGATCCCTCATTTGATGCAGAAGGAAAGGCTCCATCAATATTTATCTTGATTGCTTCAGGATCTGAAGGCTTCCACACTCGATCTGAGTTCGGGAGGCTGGGTTGAGAGCTTGTCCACACACCATGGCATCGACAAGTAGATTGGGCAGATGCAAAGGCTGCTGTGAGAACCTGTGCTGGGTCGGGAGCAGCCTTGCGAAATACAAAATGGTTTCTAGATTTCCAGAGTTGCCAGAGGATATGCGCTAGGGTTTCCAGATCAGGTGTGGAATTCTTTTTGCATAAAACTTTGCTAACCAAGCATCCATATGATTTGTATTATAATATGTTGGGTTGATTTGTACCGCTAAATGAGACCAAATCTTGTGCGTCCATGGACAATGCAGAAAGATATGTTCCGTTGTTTTTGGCCGTGGTTTTGACAAATCTGGCACATAGGATCTGTGATGATTTTTCTGTGATAAAGATTGTCTCTTGTTGATAGAGAATTTTGGCATAAGGACCATATAAAGACATGTATCTTCGGGGGGGGGGGTTTCATATTCCAAATCTTGGCCCAAAGTTGTTGGGATGGTTGGTAAGAGGAGGCGAAATTTTGTACCTTGATTTCTTCAGTAGATCATAGAGAGTTGTATCCATTCTTAACAGTATAAACACCATTTTGAGTTCCCTTCCAAATAAGTCGATCCTCTATACAATGAGTTCGGATATGGATTGTAAGAATTTCCTCAACTATTTGATCATCAAAGCTTCTGCATAGAAGGGGTTCATTCCAGTGGTTGCTATCCGAAATAATGAAATCAACAACCCTTGGTGGTTCTCCTCTTGGTGCAGGTCTGCCAATGGGACCACTATTCAGCCATTTATCATCATGAATTGAGATCCGTTTCCCATCTCCTACTAACCATTGTAGGTTATTTAGAATTGAATCTCTGCCATTCAGTATACTTAGCCATCCCCAAGAAGGTCTTGGCCCTCTGTTAGAATGCTAGAACTCTGTAGAGTGGTGGTAAAGACCCTTAAAGAGTTGATTCCATAAAGAGGATGGGTTTTGCAAGAGACGCCACGCCTGTTTTCCTAGTAATGCTTTATTAAAGGTGATCGGGTCACAAAGCCAAGTCCTCCAAAATCTTTTCTATCCTTAAATACATCCCAATGTTTCCAATAGATGCCAGATTTATGTTGATTGTTTTGCCACCAAAATCTAGCAACTTTCTTCTCAATAGTTGTACATAAAGATATAGGAATCTTGAAAATAGACATGGCATATTGAGGGATTGCCTGAATTGCTGTTTTGGTTAGTGTCTCCTTGCGACCTTTAGAGAGGAACTATTCTTTCTAGCCTTCAAGTTTTGAATTGACTCGACTCAAAATCCAGGCGAACATCTTTTTTGATTTTCCCCAATCCGATGGAATCCCAAGGTATGTTCCAGTCTTCGTTAGCACAAGTATCCTAAGTTCTTGGGCTAGGTTTTCTTGAAGATGAGCAGGGTAGGTCTTACTAAAGTAGATACCAGATTTATTCATGTCAACTGCCTGACCCATTGCTAGGCAATATTGGTTCAGGATATTGGCTAAGTTCTGACATTCCTGAATTTTCCCGTCAAGGAAAAAGATAGCATCATCAGTAAAAAATAGATGGGAGAGAGTAGGACACCACATGTTTAATTTAATGCTGTTGAGATTATTCATGTCCATTGCTCGATGGATAAGTATTGACAGCACGTCCGCCACCGGGATGAAAAGATAAGGTGAAATAGGGTCTCCCTATCTTAGACCCCTTGATGGGTTGAAAAATTTTAGATTTTCACCATTAAATTTAACATTGAGAGAAGCAGTGGTGATGCATTGCATTATCCACTTAACCCATTGAGAGTGAAAGCCCAGATGTAGAAGATAGTCCTGAAGGAAGTCCCATTCAACTCGGTTGTATGCCTTATGCATGTCCAACTTCAGAACGGCCTGAAAGGATTTCTTTCGCTTTCTAATTCGAAGCTGATGCAAGACCTCTTGAACGACTAAGATGTTGTCCTGAATTTGTTGCCCAATTAGTCTTTGTAACTTCATATACAAAATCATCTCAAAGATTCTAGCAAACCGCCTGAAACCTTTCCGACCTGAATTAATCTCTATTGAGCAATCTGCCTTTGTCAGTGGGTTTAAATTGATCATTTTCGGAGAATTAGATGGTCTTCTTGAACAAGCCTTTTATTTGGTAGGTAACATCGATGAAGCTACCGAGAAGGCTATGAACTTAGAAATGGAGAGTAAATTGAAGAAATGACCTTAAATCTTTGTGTACTAACCCCTAATCGAATTGTTTGGGATTCAGAAGTGAAAGAAATCATTTTATCTACTAATTCATCCATGTTTTTACTTATTCAGTAATTTTTCTTGATTTTTTGGCCTTCTTTTGCTTATTTAACCAAAGCCCCTCAAATTATCTCACAAGTCTTGTCTAATTGCAAGATCGGCGAGTGTGACTGCCACCGCTTCTTGCTCGTCGTCTTCAAGTCCCAGCAATCCATCTCCCAGTCCACGAGTACCATGGCATCGCTCTCCGGTATGTTTCATCCAATGTTATGGTTGAAATGCTCGCTTGCTATCCAGCCCGGTCTTTTGTCCGATTCCAGTGCGTCTCCAGGTCGTGGTGTTCGCTCTTGTCCCGGCCGTACTTTGTGAAAAGTGGTTGAATTGCAGCGGGACTTCCCTCCTGGTGATCCCATTGGAATGGGAAAATCGCGACAGTGATCTTTAGTGTTGGAATCTATCCATCGGGAAGGAGAATTTGCGACGGCGCTCTAATTTGCTTGACCGGGCTTTCTTACATACGCCGTGGTGCAAGCAAGCAAGCCGTTATCCTGTGGAGCCCGTTCAGGGGCAAGGTCAAGGCCCTTGGCAACGAGGGTAACATCCATTGCCACTGTAGGTCCCTTTGCTCCGAATCTCTAATTTAGGGTTACAATTCCGGATGCTGCAATCATTATAATGTCCACGGTTTCGGGCACGAGCCAAATGCCCGGTACTACAAGTTCGTGAGGATTATTTATTCGGGTGGTGTTGCAAGGCGAGCTGATTCTCCGATAAGACCGTGGCTTGTCGAGGTTTATAGCCTAGGCAGGTACACATGGACGAGCCTGGCCATGTCCGATTTCACGTGGATGGTTTCTGGCAATTTGCGGGCATTTGGTAATGGTTCCGCGCATTGGCTTGCGGTGCCTTATGCGAATACGCCTAACAACTCAATTGTGGCCTTCGATATGAAGGAGGAATCATTTGGAGAAGTCATCGAGCTGCCCCAATCGGAAGATGTCTCGCAATTCTGTCTGAATCCGTGAGGCAAGGCGACACTTTCGGTATCATACGATTCACTGGCTCTGATTACTTTTGGGGGATGGAACCAAGATGAATGCGGCATTTGGGTGATGAAAGAGTGCGGCGTGGCTGAGTCGTGGACCAAGCAGCATCACATTGTGCTACTGATCGGGTCGACGGTCCTAGCAGCGTTGGGACTTACAGGGCGTGGCAAGATGTTGCTTCGGATGGTGGATGAGAAATTGGCGTGCTGTGACGTGGATATGCAGATCACTGAGATTGGAAGCCGGGGAGGCGGCCCTGAGTCATCTTTTGATGTCAGTGATTTGGGAGGAGTAGATCATACTCTCAGGAACCAAACGGGTTGAGGTTCACCGTTGACCATATTCGACTTCCCACAAAGAATCAGGTTTCATACATTCACAGAAAATCTACATATGCTTTTTCAAATCATCTATATTTGATTTTTTTTTTTAGTTTTAATGTGCGCATTTTACAATATCCCTAAAGAAACTTAACATCTAAGTTTGGAGCCTATCCACAAAAGATAGGTAAGAATAATTACGACTAATAAATTTATGCATTCTATTATTTAGAAATAGTTGTCGTTTCAAAGGTAAAGATTTTCTTGTATATGTGTGTGTTTCACTAGAAATCGGGACTTATCCCATTTCAACAAAAGTTGATCTTTGGATTTCGTTAGTGTGGCGATTGAGTATTCATTAAAATTAATTTCACTTCGTGGAATGTCTTTCTTGCCGTGATTTTGTGCTGACAGTCAAAAACCTGTCACACATGGATCCTCCAATATTAAATTACCAACATTTATTTGATTGTTAACAACTTAGTAAGTGTACCCACAATTTATTATTAAGATTATTTCCCCAACTCTCATACAAAATCACTAACTTTATTATGTTACCGACTAGTTTGAGATTACCAATCTGTATTTTAGCCACTTATTATGTTACCAACGGTGATTATGGCATTTCAGAATTGCCAAATACTTTAGTAACATACCAATTCTATTGAAATTACCAACTATTTTATGATATTACTCTTTATTTGAAGTGCTTACCAACTTTATTGATGAAGTTATTGACTAGTTTTGTTACGAACTCATATTTGAACCACTTACTAATGTTTATTTGATCGAAGTTATTGACTAGTTTTGTTACAAACTCATATTCGAATTACTTACTAATGTTTATTTGATCGATGTTATTCAAATTCTTGAGCTAGTGACGAATTAAAGAGTCATGTTCTCCCTCGAGGATGCACTTTACATATTGCTTACATGGCCAATGTGGTGTAAATAATCCATATTGCCCCCTAGGTGTGCCTTGCAACCTAGTATGTATTAGAATTCGAAATTCTCACATGCTATCGACTTGGTTCATCCTGTGTCACTGCCACATTATACTTCAAACTCATAATGTACCTTCTCATATTCTAAAGACGACTTAATTACCAGTTGTTCTTTTTGTTCGGACGTATTTGGGAATGAGTCAGGAACAAAATCATGTATTGTGTAAATGGAGAATCAGATTGCCTTCCTTAAACCAACCCAAGTTTGAGATTCTTTTTGCCTCAATTGAGTCCTAGCAATAACTCTAAGTATTTCCATATTTTTCCTTATTTGGTAAGTTTTCTTAATTTTTTTGCTGTCTTTTGCCTATTTAAGTATTTCCATGTTTTTCCTCGTCAATCACCATAAACAAATACCGTATTGCTTCACCAAAGTCCCACAAATTTTCTCACAAGTTCTATCCAATTGCAAGATCAGTGAGTCTGACTGCCCCTGCTTCTTGCTCTTGTCCTCTTTAATTCCTAGCAATCTGTCTCCCGGTCCACGAGTACCATGGCATCGCTCTCCGGTATCTTTCCATCCAATGTTGTGGTCGAAATCCTGGCTTGCTTACCAGCCCGGTCTCTCGTCCGGTTCCGGTGCGTCTCAAAGTCATGGCGGTCACTCTTGTCCGAGCCGTACTTCGTGACGAAATGGTTGAATCGCAGCGGGACTTCCCTTCTGGTGGTCCCGTTGGAATATGAAAATCACAACCTGTGCTCTGTAGTGTTCGAAAACGCGTCCGTCGGGAAGAAAAATTTGAATCTGCCTCTTGGCGACAAATGGTTTTCGATATCCGTGATCGGTTCGTCCAGCGATGGTGCTCTGATTTGCTTGTCCGGGCTTTCGTACAAACACCGTCGAGCCAGCAGGCAAGCCGTTATCCTGTGGAGCCCGTCCACAGGCGAAGTCAAGGTCCTCCCCAACAGGGGTTGCGTCCATTGTCACCGTTGGCCCGTTTGCACCCAGTCTCTAATTCAGGGCTACAATTCAGCATGCTGCAGTCAATATCTTGTCCATGGTTTCGGGTATGAGCCGAATGCCCGGGATTACAAGGTCGTGAGGATTACTTATTCTCGCGGCGGTGTGAGAGAAGCTGATTCTCCAATAAGGCCATCGCTCGTCGAGGTTTATAGCCTAGGCCGTGACAGATGGAAGAGCCTAGGCAGGCCCAATTTCACTTGGACTGTTCGTGGCAATTCACGGGCATTTGTCAATGGCGCCGCGCATTGGCTCGCGGGGCCTGCAGTGGAGGCACCTTACAACTCAATTGTAGCCTTCGATATGAAGGAGGAAAAATTCGGAGAAGTCATCGAGCTGCCCCGATCGGAAAATCTCACACAATTCTCTCTAAATCCGAGAGGCAAAGCGACGCTCTCAGTGTCGTTCGGTTCACTGGCTTTGATTGCTTTCGGCATATGGAACAGAGAGGAATGCTGCATTTGGGTGATGGAGGAGTATGGCGTGGCCACGTCCTGGACTAAGCAGCATCACATTGTGCTACCGATTGGGTCGACGGTCCGAGCGGCCTTGGGACTTACCAGGCATGGCAAGCTTTTGCTTCGCACGGTGGATGAGAAGTTGGTGTGTTGTGATGTGAAGGATATGCAGATCAGTGACGTTGGAATCCAGGGAAGCGGCATTGATTCATCTTTTGATGTCATTGACTTGGGAGGCGCAGATCCTACTCTCACCAACCAAGTGGGTCGAGGTTCACTGTTGACCATGCCCAACTTCCCATAAAGAACTAGGTGTCAAACATTCACAGAAATTCACATATGCTTTTTCCAGAGACGGATAATCGTCTATTGTTTTCGTAGTTTTGATGTCGTATGCATTTCATTATGTTCCCCAAGATCTTATCGTCTAAATGTGGCACCTATCAAAGATATATATATGTTATGTTTTGTGTCATTGAGATATAGTTGTTGCTGTAAAATTTTTAACAAATTATCTTCAAGAATTTTTCATGTTGCGGAAAGCGAGTGTTTAAACGATAAAATAGATAGAATAAGAAAATATATAGGACATCTGATTTTCATGGTTCAGTCATAATGACAAGGGGTGAATGCAATTCCCGGGTATGAGCCAAGAAAACACAAGTTCCACTGAGAACAACTCTAATGGGGAACTCCTTGACACTCGCCTGTGGCGAACATTTACTCCAAAAGCCTGAAGGCTGACGAGATTCAAGAGTACAGAGAAATGTCGAGCGTATTACTTAACAAGAGAGAAAGAAATGCGCACTCAGCTCGAACAAACACATGGCGAGGAAAACCATGGCAATCTCTCGTTTCTGCTTATCCCTAGATAAACCCAAACAACTTCATCGGTCTAGAACACGTTGCAGCCGCAGACAGAACTAGACCCAAGTAAAGATTTTTGGCAATTCGACAACCGAAACTCTCCACGTTAAGCAGCATCCTTATCAATCCCGAATCGTCGACCTCGAGTAATACCCACGTCTCGAGTACAATTCGACTCAACTTCCACATACCCCGTTCCTGCTCCCGTCGGACATCGCAGAGAGAGAGAGTGAAGAGGGCGATTTGTGATTTATCCACGACCTGCGGTTACCGGAGCTCCTCCGAGGGAATGAACGGGCGAGCCCCAGACGAACCAGCAACGGCGAGACGGGCTCGATCGAGGCGGGACGCGAGGGCGAGGGATTGTCGCTCGATTGCGGAAGCTCTCGCCTCTGATCGAAGCTGGACCTGAACGTTCGCGATGAAGGCCGAGACGCTTCAAGCCGCAGGCAGATCGACCTGAACGGTTTCGGCTAGAGCTAAAAGGCGGTGCTCGTGGCGAGCTTACGGAGGAGGAGACGATGGGAGTTCGCGTCGGCGAGTTCCGCCGGAGCAACCGCCGGAGTTTGGCACCGGGGGACGTCGGTCGACTTCGTAGCCCAGTCTGTAGAGGGAAAGTGAGAATAAACGCGAATTGAACCAGATGCTTTAAGAGAATTTTTTTTCCCCGTTTTCTTTTCACTTAATATTTTTAATGAGGTTTTGATGAGCGGGAAGATGGTCATGTGGTATGTAAACGAACGAAAAATATATAGTGTCGCTCGACACAAAAGAAAAATAATTAGGAAAAAAAATTAAAAAAATACAAAACTTATCTCATCCGAAATTTCTCTAAAGGAAGTATTCAAAATCAGTGTATACTCTTCAGAATATGATATATATAAAGGAAGAAATATTTTGAATAATTTTTTTATATTAATAATTAAAATATTTTTATTAACTAATTATTTCAATTTAAAATTTTTGTTGAGTATTAATTATGTGTCGATTATTTTAACGGAAATATTTTTCAGATCAATTTTTTTTTTATGGTTTAAAACGAATGCATCCCAAGTCACTGAAAATCATAATGTTAAGTTATGAGAGTGAAAAATGACATTGTCACTTCACTTATTTTTCTATTATTGTGTCATCTTAAATTTGCTAAATATGTATTGGTATTTATAGTTTAGTTGCACGCAAAAAAATAAATAATTTGAATAACATTTTCCTAAGAATGATTGTTCACATTTCTTAAAATTATTATTCAAAAATGGTGGCATTTAGGTCTCATTTGAAATAAAATTCACTTCATATCCTTATTTGAAATTTTCCTTTTTTCTTTTTTGCTAAAAATAAATTAACATAAATTTTAGCTTGGCTACTGTTGAGGAAAAATGGCCCAAATGATCTTAATATATTAATTTGCTCATTATAATCTCTAAAATTTTATTTAATAATAATGTCATTTTTAAACTCTTTGAATTTGTTTAATTTGTTTAATGTTCTTGAATTTTGATCCATTGTTTAATATGATCCTGAAATTTTTAAATATTTTCATAAAATCCTTGGACTACACTAAACAATTACTAAAAAATCAGATACCATATTAAATAAATGAAAAGTTTGTGGATAATATTGCATGTTAAGTATAAGTTTGAGGACCGTATTGCATATTGAATTATTATTGAAGGGCCATTACTATCATTATCCCATGCCATTTTGTTATGAAGTAACTCTTGAGACATGATTTGATTGTAATTGAATACATAAAGATTAAACTTTGTATGGCACTACAGGAAGTATGCTTGAAAAAGCTTCTAGTGCAACAATGAATGATTATGCAAGTGTAGTAAAATGCTAGTAAAAGCCTAGTACAAGGAATTTGTGTTGAAAGAACCCAATGGGGTAAATATTTGGATCCACATCTAAATGTGTCAAAGGGAAAAAAAATGATATGGACTCTATTGAATCTGTGTTGTCCTCCGCCCACCATGGTGCTAAATCAAACTCGTTGTAGAATCAAAGACGAGACATTTTCCAGTGATACATGACAAAACCGCACAACGCTGCATTAGAGAAGAAAATTTGTAAATTGTTGGTTGGAAAGGAACTGAAGGCTTTCCAACATGGAAACGAATGCGTACCTATCAAGCATCCTAGGAGAGAAGTCATGGTAATAGTTGACAGAGGATGAGTCATGGTGATAGTTGACAGAGATGGTAATAGTTGACAGAGGATGATCTTTTAAGGCTATGGCTATAATCTTGTCCATCACATCGTCCGCAAATAGGAGAATAACAAATCCAAAACTCTTGATCATGGTCGATGTGGAAAAAATCATGATCAAGATGACTGCGATATTCCAAAGGCATATGGAGAACATAGGGCCAGACACCGGGAACACGATGCTCATTCCCGACAGAGAGCAAATCTTACACGCAAGAGCGACACTGCAAAAAAAGAAGAAAAAATATACATGTATATATATGGACAAGATCAATGACTGAATTCTAGTTCTAAACATAATGAGCAAGACCGTGTCTGCTACCTTGGTGGTACAGTAATCAGCCAGAGAGGCAAACGCTCCAAGTTAAAGTAGTCCCTCCAATACAAAAGTTGGATCACGGTCATTCCCAGGGCTGCCCTGGCATCCATTCGTCCTCCAATAAACGAGAGCCGAACCGATGAGGTACCGTACATGAAAAGATGAACTCCAAAGCAATACAAAATCATACTCATTAACCCGAAACCCCAAAGAGCCTTGCCTTGCAAATTATGGTGCGCGACATGTGTGAGCAGCAAGTCTATAAAATAAAACGCAAGTTTTCCTCATTATTTGTTGAGGTAAAAGTTCTCAGAAGCGAAATATATAAACGAAATTTATCAAGGTGATATTACTTACGTAGACCATCGATGGCGGTATGGAATTGCTTAGAGATCTGCATATTTGGTCGTGCTCCCCGACCTGCATCCAGTAGAAGCCTACGTTAAGACAATGACATTATACGGAACTTGGGCAGTGATTGAATCCCATGGCTTTTGGTTCAAATAGACCTTTGAATTCCAGACTTCAATTCGTTTTGCTAGAAGCAGATTTATGATGCCAAAACAACAGGATCTCAAAATCAAATAACCTAAGACATAAGCGACAAACCAAACACCAAAGATTGTCCGTAACGCTCGAGTGTTTGCTACACTTAGAATATGCCCGAACCCAAAAGTGTTCATTTAAGAAAAAAAAAACTTAATTTGAGTATAAAACTCACCGCAGCAATCAAGGAGTGTATGAGTTCCGACACAAGAACGTCTTCCGCGTTTCTTATTTTTTGTTTTTGCGCGCGCGTCTCCTTTTGACTTGTGCGGCTGCGGCTTCTTTAGGAAAGAGAAGAGTAAAAGGAAACTCCTTTTTTTTCCTCCTTTTTTTCTCTTATAAAGACTTGATTTAGGATTGGAATCCACCGAATTTTAGATTCGCTTGTTATTTGTGTGGCTTTTAAATCAGATGCTCAATGTTCGAAATGTAATATAAAGTCCAAATAGGCAATTAAAGGAATTGAACTCTCAGATCAAATCTTGAATAGATATCGATAATGACATTTTAACTATTTAAGGATCCATTCGAAAATTTCGATCGACATCATCAGATTCTATTTGGATTACGTACGCCGCTCAAATTACGCCAGTCGCATAAAAATTAATTGCCAAAAAGAGAACGACTTACCATCCAAATAATTCGATCAAGAGACAAAAATGACCAATGCTTTGCGTGATGCTAGGGTTGTGCAGCCGAGCCGATACCTCTTCTTTAGGCCTTTGCTTATTTCGGTTAACCTCAAAATTGGCGTCAGCTTCCTATCTTCAAAGAAATTACATAATATACTCACGCGTATCTATACAAATACATGACCGCTCGGATGACCAAGAAAGAAGACCTCAAACATGGCCTTCGTTTGATGAGAGCGCCTGAATATAAAAACGGAGTTAAATATATTAAAATCGCTGCGTTAGGCAATACAATATCGACATTATTCACTTACCTGAAAATGAAATTACAATTTGTCATGTTCTTGAATATGCCGATGTCTGTAAATAGTATGTGAGTGCGTAGCACCATCGATACCAAATGTTAGATTTGTATTAAGCACTCTCCCAGAGGAGATACTCTTGAACAATATAAAGTGACTCCACCAAAAGGTTATGATTCGTTGGTCCTACTGGATTTTTGCACTATACTTAGCTTAATTCAACGACACAAACATAGACTGAATTCCCAACCCATCACTTCAAATCGAATTGAAAATTTTCTTTTTCTATCTTCCATTCGTAATTTGCGGGGTCCTGAATTCTTCATAGGATCAGGTGAGGATGGTTGGCGGTGTCTCTTCGGTGCTCATGGTCGATTGTTAGGCTGCATTGGGTCGGTTAAATTTGAAGTCTACGAGTCAAACAAGAAACACATGGTTCTCCTTCTTGACCTGGCAGGATCAATGTCAAATTCAAAGTGCATGTTGGACTTTCCAACCTCAGTAGCCGAAGGCCCCAAAGCATACTAATAAAACTGATTTCCCAAATTTGGCCTTGTATTCTTTTCTTTCGATATTTAGTTTTATCCACAACTCAATTCAGATTGAGTTCTTTCAACGGCTTAAACGAGAGACATTTAATATTGTTTTTTATATAAACTGATGAATGTCACAGGAAATATGCAATTTTATTTCCTATGGACCTTTTCTTTTCTGTCTGTACAATAAGTTCTTTCATTTGGTTCTTGACGGAGGCACAATCTATAAAAGTTTATTACTTTGTCATCAAACTTTGGAATTCTCAATTTGTTCACTGGTTACACTTTCATTCGACACTAGAACTAATTACATTTCATGAAGACCAGATCTTATTGTCTGAAATGAATCAAGATGTACATACAATAGGACAGATCACCGGAGGATGACGGTGGAAGTTCTAAGTCATGGGCTAATTAGTCACTTTCATTCATGAACTTTTTTTTTCTTTTGAGTCATTTAAATTTAACTTTGTCGATTTTTCTCAGACAGAAAATCTGCGTGGCTAAAATTAAAGAAAAAACTAAAATTGAAAAGTCAAATGAAACTGGCGAAGAACCCAGAGCACAATCTAACCCTAATCGACTGAGCTGGCATTAGCATAGAAAGGTCTTCAGTTTTGGTGCAAAACAATATCATCATATATGTTTGGCTTCCGTATATCATAAGATATTTTTCTAGGTCTTGTCCTTGTTATTTCCCGATCCATTCGAATTCCGTGTTATCGCTATCCCATATCCTTCTGATGGATGTTACCGGTAAACTACTCGTGTCATTGCCAGTCAAGTCTCCGGTCATAAATTCATGTGCATTTCTAAGGCGTGGCTTTCTCCCTTGTCCAAACCATACTTAGCGACATTGTGGATGGATCGCGGACGAAGCGGTCTCCTAGCAATTCAGTCGAGTACATCCCGACATGGAATGTGTTCTTTTGTATGCGCAGAAGTGCAAATAAGCCCAAAAATTCCGACAATACCGTTTGCTACCAAGGTCCCCGCCGATCCATTATTTTGGAGACTTCATCAAATTATAGTGCCCTAATTTACTTGATCAAGCTCTCATCTGAAGGCGATTGCATGACTAAGCAAGTTGTTACTACTGGCAAATTCAAGACTCCTGACAACGAAGGTTACGCCAATCGCAGTTGGCCTTAGCTGCACCGTATCTCTTATTCAAGGCTACACAGGGGGTGTTGCGGTCAATGTCTTATGAATGGTTTCAAGTATTGGCTGATTCTTGAGGGTTACAAAATTATGAGTGTTAGAAAGCCCAATCCACAAACTTAAACTAATGATGAAGGGAGACCATATAAAAATTAAAAGAATTTAGGTTATCAAGCGATGTAGAGTAATATTTCAACACCTCCGCTCACATACAAAGCTAGATTACAAGCAACATGTGAACTTTTGACTAGTCACATTCGCGGAAGGGATAACACTAGCTCTGATATTATGTTATGTTTTTATGAGACTACTACCAATTGTTTTAAAAGCTTAAACTATTTTCTAAATATTCTAACACTCTCCCTTACGTATAGGTTGGCCTTTGGTCTAAGGCTAAAGTATAGAAATATGTGATTGGGGAAGCAAATTGGGGCCTATGTGGCATCCCAAAATTCAATGACAAGCCATAAGGTGTGTTAAAGTCTCTGATTAGGTGATAAAATTTCCCATGGCTTATGCTTTAGCCATTAGTCTTTTAAATAGATGATTTGTGCATGTGCTTGTGAGAATTTAAATTTGATAGATTAATAATCTATGCTTGGCCATGTACTTTATAAATTAAATTTCAATAAACAAAATGTCACAAGATTTTGGCCATGTTGAAAATTTAAAATTTAAAAATATTTATAGAAGAATTTCAAAAAAAAAAAGGGAAAAGAGGGTAAAAATTCGATTGGGCCTTAAGCCCAAGAGTGGAACTTTAATGGGCCAAGTTGGCCGGCCCATTGAAGCCCACAAGTGGGCTGCCGTCTAGCAAGGGGAGGGCCAAGAGTGGCCGGCCCAAGCCCAAGCCCAAATTCAAAAGCCCATAAGACAAGTGGCAAAAGACTTTCATGTATTGGCTTAGAGAAGAAGGCCATGCATTGGCCATGGTTAAGGCAAGTAATGATTATCAATGATGAGAATTAGGGGGTACAAAAAGGGAAGAGAGAGAGAAGGGTGGCCGGTTTACCCCATTCGGCCGAGAGAGAGTGAGAGCGAGAGAGAGAGGTTTCGAGAGAGAGAGGGAGTGGCCGAGAGAGAGAGGAGGAGGAACCGCCGTCCGTCCGCCGTGTGCCGCCGTGCTCGCCGCCCTACGCCGTCGAACGACCGGTCTAGAGGCAAGTGGGAGTCCTCTAGCTTCTCTTGCATGTTTGTATGTTGCTTGCATGTTGAATTTTTGGGTGTTTAAGTGAGAAAAACCGAGGTATGGTTGGCTTATTCTTGAATGGCATGACTGTTCTTGCTCGTGCCGTGTGAGTCAGAATGTTGTTTGAGCTTGCATATGTGTTTAGAGTCCGATTTTGGCTTCGATTTCTCATGAGAGTTGTAGCTAACATCTTGAACTACAACATACTAAAATTTAGTGGAAAATGATGGAGATTTGAGGGGTTAAAGTCTCATCCTACGGAGACCTCAGATCTGGAAAGTTTTTGCTGACCTCTTGCTGGATTCGTGGTTGCATGTTGGTTTGTGTTGAAAATCTCTCTTCGATTTCTTCATGAAAGTTGTATGGGACATCTTAAACTACAACATACTCAAATTTGAAGTGAAATGAAAAAGTATAGCCTAGTAAATAGACTAGATCTTGAAGAAGGTGATTCTGGTGATGTATTTCGAGACACCCGAGACTTCATGGACCTAAATGATGACTATAATCTGGTTATTTGACTTAGATCTCTTCATGAAACTTGTAAAGGACATCTTGATGTATAACATATCCAAATTTCAGAGGAAACGAAAGAGAATAGGTAGGTGAAATCTCAATATTTCGGAGAAGCATGTACTGGACGATTCGGTAATGGATCCAGAAGATTCGTGAGACTGTAGAAATTAATCTAAAAAGAATCTGGCTTGGAGTTCTTCATGAAAGTTGTACAAAAATGTCTTGGATATAACCCAGTAAAATTTCATAATTTTTGGAGGCCATATGGATATTTTAATTGAATTTCTTCGGAAACCGTGCATTCTGGTTTCATCCGAGAATCATAGGATGTTTTGTGAAAATTGTGAGATTGTGTAAAAATTCAATTTGGCCATGAATTTTGCATGTAATTATCATCCTATTGGTTTGTTTAATAATTGCTTGAATTTTTATAATTTTGGGAATTTATAGGTATTAAATAATGTTAAATAAATAAATAAATAAATAAATAAATAAATGAAATAAAAGAGATTATTTTATTGGCCATAAATTCCATTAAATTTATTAATAAATTCATCATGTTGCATGTGTGATAGTCTTGGTGTATGTATGACATTGAATTGAGATGCATGTGTGAATCCTATGCCAAATATGACTTGTTTGATGCCACGTCATATGCCATGTTAAATTGAGATCAAAATAATGGTAAATGTGGATAATGTTAAGTGAGGAGGTGGTTGTGGTGGAGGATAATGCCCGGAATGTATAGAGATGCATTGCCGGATGGCCCTGGGAGATTCAGGATGCCCGGAATGTGGGGGGCCGGAAGCCTTGTCGGAGGTTTCTGCCCAAAGGGAATGCCTCGTGATGCCAGTTGGGATGTGAGATACCCAGAATGTGGGGGGCCGGAAGCCCTGTCGGAGGTCTTTGCCGGAGGGGAATGCCTCGCGATGCCAGGATTTGGGGTGCGGGATGCCCGGCCAGGGAGTGTAAATGCCGAAAGCCCTGTCGGAGGTTTCTGCCCGAAGGGAATGCCTCGTGATGCCAGTTGGGATGCGAGATGCCCGGAATGTGGGGGGCTGGATGCCCGGTGGCCTGGGATGGCTGAATGCCGGAAGCCTCGAAGGTTTTTGCTCGAGGGGATGATAAAATGATGATTTGAGAAATGGATGATAAAATGATGATATGCATGATGATATGCATGATGATATGCATGACAATGATGATGATGATATATGATGATATGCATGATGATATGCATGATGATATGCATGACGATGATGATGATGATATATGATATGGCATGATGATATGCATGACGACGATGATGATGATATATGATATGGCATGATGATATGCATGATGATATGCATGACGATGATGATGATGATATATGATATGGCATGATGATATGCATGATGATATGCATGATGATGATATATGATATGGCATGAAGACATGTGTAATGTGATGATGCCATGATGATGATGATGATGACATGTATGATATGTTGATGCGATGATGATGATGACATGTATGATATGTTGATGCGATGATGATGATGATGACATGTATGATATGTTGATGCAATGATGATGATGACATGTGTGATGTGATGATGTCATAATGATGATGACATGTATGATATGATGATGATACACATGTATGTGTTATAATTTGTGATGATGATGCATGATAGTATGCGCATGGCTTCAAGGTAAGTAACGCCTGCAATGCATGTATGACTTGTATGATGCATTGAGTGGTTATTGGATTCCTTATCTGCTAAGTGGTTGTACTCACCCTTTTGGGGACCAACATTTCAGATTAGCAGTATGCCGCTTCCTGCCGTCGCGCGGGGTGCATTTTACGGGTTACCGTCCGACGTCGAGGTAGAGTGTGAGGAGTTCAGCTGTCCTTCTGTGCCTGGACTGGCATACATACGAGTGCGCTGTTTTGTCATGTACGACATAGGCTTGGCTGGGGGCCCAGTCGTCCAGGAGTTTGTCTCCATCCACGTTCGCCGTGATGGGGTGATGAGAGGGATGCTGCCACCACCACCGCCTGACGCACCGGACTGGGTGTGAGGCCCGAGCGTGACGAGTAGGGGCTGTTGTTTTTTTGGGGATAGTTAGCCGACACTTATGATGAGGGTTGTACACATGTGATGTAGAGGGTTTGAGGGTTCTTTTTGGGATTTTAGGCTGGACATGGCAGAGTCCTAGCTTTTCCTTTTGATGTATCGACCCAAAAGAAGTCCCATCTTGAAAATATATGTAAATAAAGTGTCGTGGCTTGTCTATAAAATCATGGTGATTAGTGGTGTGTATTTGTATCATGGTTAGGAGGGGGAGAGATGGTGATGTTTGCTTCCGCTAATGAGTCGCGCTGGGACCACTTTAAAAAAAAAAAAATGCCTGTGAATAACGACGCTTTTGTTCTAAGTGCAAGTAAAAGAGGGTAATAAGGTGTAACATTGGTGCTTGTGGCAACCGCCGAAGGGTTCGGGGTGCTACAGCCTAGATGTTGGGAATGCACAATGGAAGTTTGATACCTTCACCTAGGGAGATTGCCAAGAGGGGGCTCAAGTCCAAGCTTGTTAACACATCCAATTGGACATAACTTCACTCAAAAACTTATACTAATGAGTTATGGGTCAACTAAAATATATTAATTGCTCTACACCATATCCATTCTTTAATGTGGATTTCTATAATACAACTCATTCACGCGTGCATTTTAACAATTTTCCCCTCACGTGTGAGCTTAGTGTTAGGTCCGCTTATCCTTAAGTCAACTTCTTACGATACCACAATGCTGACCTTCCAACAATTTTCCCCTCACGCGTGAGCTTAGTGTAGGTGCGCTTATCCTTAATTCAACTTCTTACGAGCTTACATTACTATACCACAATGCTCACTATCTACTTATTCTTAAATCAGGCATCCTTTTGAATCAACTTCTTATGAGCCTATATTGCTACACTACAACGCCCACTTGTCGGGAAACCACAACCATAGGCTTTGATACCATTTGTTTGGAGTGCATAGCAAAGTTCAATACCTTCACTTGGGGAGATTGTCGAGGGAAAAAAGCCTAAGTCCGAGTCCGTTAACATATCAAATTAGACCCACATTCACTCAAAAATTTAAATTAATGAGTTACGAGCCAACTAAAATATATTAACTACTCTACACCACATCAATTATCCAATGTGAGATTTATCTAATACAACTCACTTGTGCGTGCATCCTAATACTGGAAAAATTTGAATTCAGGATCTTTAACTTTGATACCATATAAAAAAGTCAAGCTCAAAAGCTTAAGTTAATAAGTGAAGAAAAATCACATGAATATTAAAAGTATTTATGACTCGTTATCATTACATCAATGATGAATATTGCTTATTCCTGCAAAAATGCAAGGGCACTTTATGCTCAATTGAGAACATCTGACGTCGAAATTTATAGTCTAATCAAGGACACAAGGAGAAATTTGGTGGAACCCGATTTTATGTGCTAGTTTTAGGCAATTTGCAGGCATCTGTTAAGGATCAGTGCATTGTTGCCAGCACCCGGAAAGCACACGAGATTCAGTTCCATAGTGTCCCTTTTTTCAGAGGAGGAAGTATTGGGGCGAATCACGACACCAGTTTCCGAGTATCTCTCTAGATTCCATCTAGATCCAAGAGGCACCGTGACGCTCTCGGTGTCGCCAGATTCACTGGCTCTTGTTGCTTTTTCTGTATCACACCATGGAGACGTTTGCGCCATTTGAGTGATGAGAGAGTATGGCGAGGATGAATACTGGAGCAAACAGTATCACATTGCGCTACCAACAGGACTTGTGGTAACAAAGGGAGATGGTACGGCTTTACTTCGCCGAGACGATGACAGGCTGGTGTTTAGCAATATAGAAAATACGCAAGTCGGTGAGGTCAGAGTCTGGGGAGGCTCGTGGTCATGATTCGGTTCATTGATTCTGGCGAAGAAGGAGAACCTAGTCTTACTCTCGGCAATACGTGGGCTGAGGCCGTGGCTGGCGAGTGATCATATTTTACCCCTACACATTCTGGTTGCTACTAATTACTACTGGTCTACCTCTCATACTTTGCATTGTCTCTCTTTTGGAGGTCTGCATTTAACTTTTAAGAGGATTCACCAACTGTCCGGGGCTTCCCTGCTTCATTCGTGTTTCGGTCTTTCCCTTCTTTTGAAAACTCTATACAAGAGTCCTCTCTTGTTGAAAATGTACGTATCTCATCGTCGATGAATACCTATAAGACTGAGCTAAAGATTTATTCGACTTATTTAACATGGGTGAAATTAAACAATAATTATAAGTAAACGTAATTTCGATTACATAGTAAGCAAATTATTATCTAGCTTTATTTTGTCCTGTGCTGGTGGCAATAAGGGAGTCAGATGTCGCAAAATCGATAATAAGTTGATTTACGACTCAGATGATATAATTAGGGTCAATAACAACGAATTTTAATTGATTATATGGTGTTTGGATGGCGGAAAATTAATTGATTTATAGAAAAAGTTTCCATAAACTGATATCAATTTTAGAGTTGGAAAACATGACTTCTCTTTATATCAAGAAGGAGATCACTTTCCTTAAACTACCAAATATGTGAAAACTATCCATTTTTCTTGAAAATAATTTCTATGGAGAATATTTTCTTTAAATACGTAATTTTCAGTAAAACAAACATACCTAGAGATATTTGACATTCATTACTCGTTCCAAAATAAAGCCAACTATAGGCTTAGCATGATTGTTTTATTACTAGACACATCACCGCGAGAATTAATTATCCAAGAGCAAGCGTTGGATGATTGACACATACGTGTTTTAGTTTGGGCGTGGAATATTTTTGTTCCTCCCTTATGCGACTAAATTCATCCCACTTTCTTTAGATAGACAAAATCAACTTTAGATGATTTCCATATTTTCACGGTTTTCTTCAATTTAGTTATTTTCCTATTTCAGGTTCCTTCACAACTTAACTTATTATTATTGTTTTTTTTTTTTTACCACACTTAACTCATTATTGTTTAGAAAATACAAATTGACCTCTTCTTCATCATTGCTCTTATCTTAAATTATCCATTCTTTCTCACTCATACATTGAAGGCTAACTTTTATGGTCGATTTGTGACATTTTATATTAAATTATGTTTCAAGGTTTAGCCCGTGTACGAAATCTGAGCCGTTTGGAGGATTTTGGTTTGTTTAAATTTAGTGTGCCCATTAATCTAATTTAAATTTGGGTTTTGATGGGTGGTGGTTTTGTTTTGTTTTTTGATTATCAAAATAATATTACATCTATTTTCACAGAATTCGAAAAAAATCACATAGTCCAGCAACAAGCCAAGACAAATTTCGGACAACTTTAAAACAAAATAAATTCCAGATATCAAGATGAATCATCAAAATAAAATGGTTTTGTTGAAGGTAAATAATAAAGCATCAACCACTGGTCGATTTGTGACATTTTATATTAAATTATGTTTCAAGGTTTAGCCCGTGTACAAAATCTGAGCCGTTTGGAGGATTTTGGTTTGTTCAAATTTAGTGTGCCCATTAATCTAATTTAAATTTGGGTTTTGTTGGGTGGTGGTTTTGTTTTGTTTTTTGATTATCAAAATAATATTACATCTATTTTCACAGAATTCGAAAAAAATCACATAGTCCAGCAACAAGTCAAGACAAATTTCGGACAACTTTAAAATAAAATAAATTCCAGATATCAAGATGAATCATCAAAATAAAATGGTTTTGTTGAAGGTAAATAATAAAGCATCAACCACTAGTCATGGTGGCTCCGCTGGATAAGAGCTCCATTGATCATTCCCCAAAGGTGAGGGGTTCGAAAACTAGTGGAGGCATTTGATGTCTTATGTGCGATGTCGGGGTGGTGGGTCCTCCGCTAGCGTTCCTCGGATTTACCTCGCCGGCTGTTGGCTGTACGGGGTCCGGGTCATAAAAAAAAAATAATAATAAAGCATCAACAGGAAAAGGAACTTGGATATTCGGTGGATCCCCGCAAAAGTGGATTGATTGACTTGTTTAAAAGGAAAACGAAAAGGGGCACACAAAATCCTATTGGGTGGAATTCCTTTCTTGGCCTCATAGAAGAATTTCTTCAAGCCGCATGGTGAACTCCCAAAAGCAAAAGAAAAGAGAGAGGATGAACAACCAAGAAAGAAAGGGGTGGCGCGTTGACGCTCTCTTTGATCGCAATTAGGAGTCCTAAACACGGTGGATTTTTTTACTGTGAGTTTATATTTAATTGAGTTGTTTTATTTATAAACATTGTGGACTTACTTGTAATCTAGGTATTAAATACTCAAGCGTGTGAATGACTGTAACTCTTTTATTATTTGATTATTAATAGATTATTTGCTGCCGACTCTCCTTATGGAGTAAATACCAACACTCTAACCGGATCATGTAAGTATTCTTTATCGTTCCTCATTTATTTCTCCAAGGATTTTCGAATTGATTTAATTACAAAATTTGGTTAGTTTTTTTTTGCATTATATCACAACAATTGGTATTGGAGCTAATGATATGGTCTCTAAAGCTAATTTGGGGCTTTTGCTTGTTTGATCACTATTTGAAAATTCTAGAAATTCTATTGTTGCAATTATTTAAGGAGCAAATTTTGACATTGAGAAGTCCAACGTGAGAAATGATTTTGGGTTGTAGAGCATTAAGATGCGTGCCTTGCTAAAAACCCAAGGTTTGGCAAATGCATTGGATGGCAAGAATAAATTGCCAAAAACAATGAAAGAGGCTGACAAGGTGCAATTGATGGATAAAACAAAAAGTAAAATCCTGTTGAATTTGTCAAATGAAGTATTGATTGAAGTAGCCCAAGAGGAGGATGCTGCAACATTGTGGACAAAACTCGAGATACTTTATTTGATGAAGGGTTTGAACAATTGCTTATATTTCAGTTCTGAATGGTTGAAGGCACATCCATGAGAAACCGCTTAGATGGGTTTAACAAACTCATGATGAACTTGAAGTATGTCAATGAGGCATTGCCTGATGAGAAACAATGTATGATGTCATTGGCATTTTTATTGAATTCTTTTGAGTACTTTATGGACTCACTAAGGGGAGCCCTAAGATTATTTTGGAAGAGTTAAAGTCTGCATGATTTTCTAAGGCCCACGATGTAATGAATAAAATTTATCCATAAATTTATAAAAATAATCAAGCCTCGACTGGTCCAAGATAAACGGTGAGGATACCCTTGTAACCAAGCCAAGGATCCATAAACTTATAAATGAATTATGATATGATTCACAAGTCGATCTTTCATTAGTCGATATGGATCGAGTACTAAAAGACTTATGTTGTGCTAGGATATGCTCACATTCTTTCAATTTAAAGAGTGAAATTGACATTGAATGAACCTGCGTGTGCACCTTCCTTTCAATGCAAAAGTAGATGACAAGCGAAAGAGTTCTAGTTCGGAATTCCAGTGCCTAGAGGCCGACGATGATCACACTTTTCAAGTGGTGGTGAGTATTTACTGCAAGAGAAAAATGGGGAAAGGCAAGTTAGGGTTTTCTACCATTAGGAAGGGAGGAATATATATAATTCATATGGGCGTGACATCGGTCATTAAACACTAATTTCATTTCATGACATCCTTTTCAGGGTAAAAGGGATAAGCGGCCGGTTCAATTTGGGTCCTCATCAATATCCAACCTGACCCAAACATGAAGGGTATATAATTTGTTTTTTTGTTTTTTTGTTTTTGGGTGATCCAACCTGAGACCCAATCTGCACAGAGTTCGAACCCAAAAAAGGGTATAAATCTAGAGGATCTCGATTTGCTGAGCTCATAACAACCGTATTGTCTTAGTGGATTTGATTTGACTTCAAAAGGTGTTTCGTGCGATTTCACGAATCGCTTCAAAACAGTGCATTACAAGGAACAGCTGCATCAAGAATTTTTGTTTGGACCACTTCCATGGAAATGTCAGTCTGTGTACGTATGAGAGAGAGAAGGAGAGAGAGAGAGAGAGAGAGAGAGAGAGAGAGAGAGAGAGAGAGAGAGAGAGAGAGGTTTATGCCTAAAAGGGAGAGTTCAATAAAATAAACTGGTTACGACAACGGGCACTTTCAAAGGCACAACAAACAAAATCTAACCAAGAACTTAAGCAAGCTCCAAAACCCTAACAACTGTTTGTCCCCCTTTCATTTCAGTCATCATCTTCAAACATTTCTCCAAACATCTTATGTGAACCGATCAATTTTAGAGTTGAAGGGCCAAAGACTAGCCGTGGCTCGATTGGTCCTCAAGAGATTTTCTTGAAAGTAACCTGTAATAGAGAAATTAAGTAACCAAAACGTGTTAGGTCAGAAAGAGAGCACACAAAACACTTGGTCACATGTACAAGAAACTACTCTTCTTGTTAATTACCTTTATTAAGTCGAATGAGGCTACGAAGAAGAGGAAGACACACCACCAGATTCTCTTGGGGCATTGCACCTGAAACATTCTGTCCTGTTTGCAAAGTTGTGCTCCTTGCACCCCGACCTGCTCATTTCACAGTTTGACATATCAAATTCAAGAAATCAACGAGGTCGTTTTCTTCTCTTCTTGGGGCTTTTTATGACGTAAAAGGACGGCCGATGTCGAAATTTCTAATGGAATGTGTAGAAAGAAAGAAAGAAAAATCGAAACAAGAAAGATGAGTTATTATCTAAACTCATTATACCCCCTTAAAAGGTGTGCATATAAATATATCTTGTACATGTCATGCGAGTACATCTATGTATAACTCCTTAGAAGAGTATCTTATATATTATTTAATTTTAGATGTGTATAAATAGATGCAAAGTTCCTTTGGGGGTGTAGAGATACATGTAGAAAGGCATGCATGCGAATTAGGTATTTATGTCAACTCGGCTACTTTATGATTAAGAAAAAGTTACCTTCCACATATCCAATCGCCAGGCTTCCACCCCGACCGGTTCGCGCTAGTGCCACTGCTGTACCCGAAACCTCGCATCCGAGGCATGTCGCCATCATACCCACCAACGGTTGGAGTTTCATCCTTTGCCGCGCCACACCTGAAGCAGCTCGAGCGGCTGGCAAAATTGTGCGTTCCACAGCCCCCGACCCCGCAATACCAATCACCAAGCCTCACATCCATGGCGGTGCCGGACCTGAAAGACGAGTTGCTCCTTCCTCCACCTAAACTGCTGGGGCGTGGCTCTCCGCATCTCTGGCACGACTCTCGCCTTTGGAAGTTCAGGTGGTGGCACGACCGGCAGTTCCAGTCTCCAGGCCTACTCATTTTCTTCAAGAATAATGAAAGGGAGGGGGAAAATAGTCACTTTTGAATTCTTTTTTATTTTCTCCGTAAAAGGTAACTATGTTCACATATCATGAGCTAAAATATAATAATAATGTCAAATACTATCAATGGGACTCGTACTTACCTTGAAAGAAATCACAAATTGGAAGAGAGAGAGAGAGAGAGAGAGCGTTTGAAATGGAACCAATTGAAGAAGGGTTGTACTGATGAACTTTAGGTGATGAAGATTTTGGAGATGAGAACATGGTCTTTTATACTTGTCTGGGTTACGAGAATCCCTTTTGAATTTACAATTTGATGGTTTGAGGGTTCGCAGGATTTTCTTTTTCGATATATTCTTCACTTTACCTATCCTTGGACAATGGATTCTACAAAATCAAGATTGCGCAAAAAGGAAAACCCAAACCGAAAAAAGAGAAAAAGAAAAAAAGAAAAAGAAAATGGAAATCTAAACGGAAGATTCTGAAATAGACATCCTCCCACAAGGATTGGATTTTGATAAAGCTGATTGGTGCATCTTCTCTTTACGGGTTCTTTTGGGTGAAAACGATCGAATCAAATCCTCTTTTCAGGTTAGTTTCATCGATGCGCCTCCTAGCTAGCTCATATATTCTTCTAATCCAAACCTTTTTGTTCCCAAATATTTTTCTCCCCAATAAACGCATTCCCACTGGGTCCCCTTCTTAGCCTTTAGTTTTGCATTCATGACATCCGTAGGTCCACATCAGTTGGGTTGGAGATATGTTGTTGAGTGAGTCATAAGTTAACACCCATTTTAAATGATCTTCTAATTTAGTTTGGCCCATATGAAATGGAGCAAATAGTTATAGTTCCATGAAAGTAATGCAACTTATTTGCGAGGAATGAGAAAAGAGTATCGATGTCCACTTATTCATGGCCCAATCATATTAATTAAAAGTGCTAACCACAAAAGCAACCTTTCAAATAGGCTCATGGATGGTAAAACTGAACATAATCACTTTTTACTATATAGACACGATACGAGATAAAACACGAATTACAAAGACAATAATTTATAAGTTGACAATAATTGACATGACTGTTTTCGTCGTAATTCAATTATTTGGCATATAGAATTAAAATAAAGATATTTTAGATCAAGACGAATTGACGCGAATTATAAACATGGTCGTTATATGCCACATAAATTGCTAGTCACTTTAAGCATCTGCATAAGTTTTGCATCTAATAATTGATTATTTGCATCATCGGGGCATGAAAAAGGTCTGACGATCAATTAAGAGAATGTCTTAATTATTTACACTAAGCATAATTGCTAGTTTGTATTTTGTAAATGGGAAGAAGTATTAGAGTACTTCATGGAAGTTAATAAAGGGGGGGCAATTCAGAAATAAGTACTAAATATCTATAGCATTGTTGGAAAAAGTTAGTACAAGACTACCTCTCTGAGAGAGAACTCTAGTCAATTCAACGTCTTGTAAATCCCATCTACAGCCCGACAAATAATTCAATACCTCAAAAAGAAGAACTTGCCCTAAAATCGAAAGCCCTCGTTGTCCATACAAATCTGAAAGGAAAAAGAAAAAAAGAGAGATCACCAGAAAAGAGTCTGTGTATATATTCTTGAAATTAATAATGATAACAATAATAATAATGAGGATTGGATAAGGAGGAACATATTCGCTATTTCCTGTCAGACAAGATGAATATCCCCCATGTTGAATAAACTTTAGAGAGAGAAGGATCCATTTGCTATCTGGTTCTTATCTCTTTATAAGTCATAGGAATAAGGGGCCATCTGCCTTTTTATTTTTTATTTGGGCTCAACTTCATATACTTTGAAAACTATCGGCCAACGGCCATTGTAGTTGCCTTTTCTTTTAGTTTTTTTAATATTATTTTTTGCGTCCAAAGGAACAAGTCAAAAGTATATATGTATATGTATCCCTATATGTTGTTTTGCTTAAGCTCATAAAAAAATTGTGTACTTAAACCTTCAAGTGGTGTGAACTTTTGAGATAATTACGCAATTAGTTCTAAACTTACTGTACATACATTAATTTAGTCATTAACTTTCCAGTTTTATGAGTGTAATCCTAAATTTGTGTGTAAAATTCAAATGTAACCCTTCCAATTGCATGTGGAATGGTCGGTGTGATTTCTCATTTTTTAATGATTTTTTTTTTCCTTTTATTTTGTGGTTGTTCATCTACTTCATCTACTTCAGCACTTTTTCAGCCAGCAAAGCCATATCTGCAGCTCTCTCTTGTCGCTCCTATCACAGGCGCAGCGTTGGTGGCAGAAGCGAAGGGCCGTCGTTGCCGCCATGCTAGAGTATTGCAGAGGCGGGGAGGGGAAGAAAGGAGAAGAACGAGTGGTTGACCATTGAAAATTTGAATATTTCGGGGACGGTATGTCACTACTAGCCACCCCGATCACAGTATCGATGCCGGTGCTCGCGGACACCTTGATTATCATCGGATCGGTGACGTACAGCTTGACCTGCTCGATTGTCGTCGACTGCAGGAGCTTCACGGTGGCTGGGGCAGCAGGATGTTGTCGGTGACCTGCCTGTAGTTCACTCAGACGAACGACTGCGAACCTGTAGAGAAGGAACAGAGGGCAAAAGGAAATACCACCATTAGACACATCTTTTAGATTCCTTACACGACTTAATTCGGTCATGGTAGACAATTTCGAGCAAACAAATGGCGTGCCACGAGAGAAAATGAAGAAGCCGCTATCGTGAATGAGGACTCGATTAGCTAGAAGCTCCATAACCATTTCTCTGTGGACTCGATTCACTCGACAAAATTAGGCAAAATTCGGCCCAAAATTTAGGAAGCAACGAATTGGAGGGCCATCTGGTACCATAACCAGCACGCCCGGACGCAAATCCTCAAGCTTGACCTCAGCGCCCTCCACCTTAAGCTCGATGATGCTCGCCAACAAAGAAGAAGAAAGAGGGGATGCCGGAAATAAGATGAACAGTAACAAAGAAAAAAAAAGAAAAAAATTGGAAATTAAAAAAAATTAAGCAAAACGGCATTGAATTACTTGAAATTATCCATGTTAGATGTCAACCGTCCTAGAATTTTAATTAAGAGCTTTGCTAGCATAATAATTTTTAAGTTATCATGAGAATAATGGTTTATTGTGAACTACAAATTCTTAAAAGAGACTCTACAATAATTTATAATTGTTTACTATTTGGTTTTTTGTTATTCATAGTAACAGACTGTTAATCTCATAGTAAATTAAATCACCCAATCATTTCTCTTTAAATAAATTAAGCAAAACAACATTGTTTTATTTATTATCCATGTCAAACGCTACTCGTGCCATATAGAACGACTTGTTGCCATGTCAGCATTTTCTAGTTGAAAATCGGCTTGAAGGTTTACATTGGAAACTTTGTGCAATAATTTAAGATTACATTAGTAAATTTGAAAAGTTTAGGATTAAATTGGCATTTATATAGTATATTTAGAACTAATGGTGTAATTTTCTCCAACTTTTAATTGGTGTTTTTCTCTGTTGACTTCATGATTTCTTGTTCTCCTTCAGGAAAAAACATATGCCGGTCTGATGAAGTCCAGTAGCCGAAGCAGCTGGGCATGGCAGGATGACCAGCTTGCTTGTTAGTCCAGCTGCTGAGTGCCCAGGCCAAATTTGGTCAGGTGCCCTTCCTCTTGCCTGGATGACCGGTTGTGCTAATGGTCATCCGGCCGGTTTTTGGCCCATTCTGGTCATCTAGGCTGACATCCGATAGTCGCACGGACCTCTTGAAACTTAGGTTTGATTTCTATTTATGACTTATTTTCACAAAGTTACACATTAGAGCAAACAAAAGGAATGTAAGCTTTTGGTGAGTTTATACAAGTGATTGTGAGATAATGCTTATGAGTTTCTTTGAGTATAATCTAGGGCTAGAAAACATTCGAGTGATTGTAACTTTGTAATTCTTTGGATCCATGGTTGATTTCTTTGCAACTGACTCTCCCCATGAATTAGGTGTTGGCACTCGGACTAAACCATGTAAGCTTTTGGTCTTCTTGTCATTCCTCGTTGATTCCTTTGGTAATATTTTTTACTCGTGTTAATCTTAAATTGCAAGATGTGTGTTACTTTCTTAGCAATTGATATAGAGCTAAGGTTAGAGTTTCTACAGTTGATCTGAGATTTTTATTGGTTTGATCACTATATGAGAAAATTGTGTTTGCAATTATGTTTGGAGCAAAAATTGATATAGAGAATTTTCTAATGGGAGGAGCAATTTTGGATGATGAAACCTTAAGGTGTGTGCTCCGTTAATAATCAAGGGTTTGGCAAAGGTATTGTTGGGCAAGGATAAATTTCCTCAAACGATGAAAGAGGCCAACAAGATAGAGTTAATAGAGAAGACAAAGAGAATGTTCGAAGTACTGGGGTAAAGGAGTTAAAATCGAGTCCGCAAGTGATGACAAAATTGTTATTATCGCTATAACCATTCCAATGATGCCTCGACGATGTGTTACCACTCACTATGAGTTTATTAGGTGATTATTGGGTGCTTAATTTTAAATGTTCTTATCTTGTGGCTTTTCATAGGGACCGGTTTACTACCTACCGATATATGAAGGATGGTGAATTGCTCACTGGAAAAAAAAAGGTATTGCTTGTCAAGTAGTCGGAATCAAAATACTTTAGATTATGTCGAAAAATATTTTGGGGAGTTAGCTTCCAAATGGTACGAGTTGAGGGCCCAAAGTCTCATTGTGGCAAAGAATGTTCTCTATTGATGACATGGTTGATATGGTGCAATCGGCTAATCACATGTTGTATAATTCGTATGCTCTATAACTTTTCATGTGGTTATTTATTCATGGAGTATTGCCTTGGGATGCATTCGATAGATGACCATTGTGATGGGCTTTAGCTCTCAATCGATATCTATATATTTAGGCCAAGAGCTTCACTTTGTCTCACTTTAATTTTCCAAAATCAACTTTTATCAAAATTAAAAATACCCACTATTCTCATTAATCAAGTTGCCACTCAATTAAACATTCACTCGATTACTCTCAATCGAGCACGCGCTTAGGGCGTATGGACACCGTTTTAAATATCGATGTTGGTCATAGTGATTTTCTTGTCCCATTGCCGCCAAGTTTCTTAAACTTGCAAGTCTCGACAAGATTCTATAGCACAGCCATTCCACAACTAAATGCGATCGCGGGATGGCGACAGCCACTACCTGTTCGATCTTTTGTCTGAGTGAAGTAATAGTATGGATGAAACCCACCGATCAAGTCACTGTTTTTGAATGGGCCTCATGAAGATCAAATTGAGAATCCAGCTGGTGAAAAATCCGAGGATGAATAGGAGTTGTTAGAGCTAGGGGTGATCGGGTCCAGGGTGGGTAGGATCTAGACCTGGACCCTGTACCCGACCCTGTTATAACTGGTTCTCTTTTTTTGGACCCATACTCAATCTTGTTTGTATTGGACCCTGCTCCCGACCCATCCTGTTTTTTTGGTCTGAGAACAGGGTTAACCCTGTTTATATTGGAATCTATTTTGCATAAAAATTGCTGTATCTTTATAAACATCAACTTCATCCTTATCAGGTAGGATTAACGAATACTGTGACAACAACAAGTTAGCAAAACTAGCTTAATAATTGTTGTATAATCTTTCGATGAAACTTGAAAGGTAAATGATTTACACACCACAACAGTTTCAAAATCAATACAAAATCAATCGGTGAAACATGAAAGGCAACGCAACCATTTTAAAACTGGAATCCATTGGTGAAATCGGAAAAGTAAAATATTTAAGAATAAGAGAGCAACTATTATCATTCATTCGTATAACTAATCAATGAAGCTAATAATTTCTAATTACCAAACATCACTGACCGGTGGCGAGCGGACCAAAAGTAGCGTCAGGGTCGTCGCGTGGTGAGGACAGGAACAGTAGCGGAGTTGGGCTGTCGGCGGCAGGGGTCGCTTGGGAGTAGGCTCGGAGTATATACGTTGGGCGTCGGAGCAGATTTGTCGGGGGTCGAGCAGAGGAGGACCCAGCAGTAGGGGTAGCAGCGGCTTCGTAGGGGAGGGTAGCGCAGGCGAGGCGTTGCAGCAGGGGGCTCGGCGGGACGCGGCAACGTCGGGTCAACGCGGATCAGCATAGTAGCGGCTTCAACGGGCTGTTGGTATTGCGGCTGGTGAAGACGGCAAGGATCGACGCGGCTTCAGCGGGCATCACCGAGGGGGCTAGGCCAAATCGCGAGCAGAGCAGGGGGCGTTGTTCGGGCGGCGGTAGATCGGCAGCAGGGGAGCTCGGGAAACAACACGTGGTGAGAACAAGATCGGCGGAGGGCTATTGTGGGTTGCTTGAAGATGTGACAAGGTGGGCTTGCGAATGCGAGATCTACGGGTTAGGGGCGTTGGCGAGGCAATAGCAGCAGGTGGAACGACAAGATTGAACGGAGGTGGCGTCGGCCCTCGGGTGCGAGCTTAGCAGGGTCAGTGGCTTCGCGGGCAGAATCAGTAGAGCGGAGCTTCAGATGACTGGCGGAACGACGGCGGTGGTGCGAGCGCGAGGGGTGCGATGAGAGTGGCAGAGGTGGCGTTGGCTTCGCGATTTCGGGAGGGGAGCTCGGAGCAAGGCTGGTGAGTAGCCAGGAACCGGGTTGACAGAGGTAGCGTCGTGATTTCGGAGGGTGACGTCGGGATCTCATGGCCTGCGGGTGTCGCAGGAGGAAGGCGACGGTGGGCGAGCGGAACCAGGATCGGCGGACGGGCGGAGGTCACGAGCTCGGGGAAGTCTACTATCTGCGGTGTGAGAGCTTGACCCTGAGAGGTAAAGATAGAAAGTAGAAACAGATTAGGGTTTTGCGTTTTGGTCTTTTTGGGGGTGGCTTACAAACCAGTTCTCCAACCGGTTCCCAAACCAGTTCTGTCAATTCGGTTCTCGGGTGGGTAATCCCTCGGAACCGGTTCTAGGACCAATTCAAACAAGGTTTTAGTTTTGGGAACCAGTTCCCGGACTGGTTTCAATCGGAACTGGTTCCCGACCCTGTTTTTCGGGTGGGCCGATCCAGGAACTGGATTGACCTGGTCCGGTTGCACACCCCTAGTTAGAGCTAACTACTAATGGCTCGCAAACATCTGTGGAACAGCCTCTGCTGGGTAAAGCATCTTGACACCCGAAGTAATGGATTCATGCGCTGGAATGTGTTGTTTTGTCATATTTTTGGCAAAGCCCATGGAGTGACTTTGCCTGCTAAATGGTATGAGAAGGCCTTTCGCAAAATGACAAAATTGAGCGACTGCTTAAAGGACGTGGATCCAGTCGACAGACGGCTCGTAAATGTTAAAAATGGTTCAATTGTCATTGATGGTCTTGTGGAGCATAAAGTGCATACTTTTAAATCGCTTGCTGGCGCTTTTATTGGGCCTCTGTTGATCCAGCAGACACTGAGGAGAAGTAACCCAGCATCTTCTGTGGATTCGAAGTCTACGACCCATGTTCATTTCGGTAAAGTGAGTGAAAGAGAGCCCATGGTCATAAGTTCCCTGACCAAGATAAGCGACATACTTAACATTTCCGCTCTGCAAAGGAAATAAGTGAACAAGGCAACGACACAATCTGTAGCGGGCTAGAAAAAACTAAAGATTTATGAAAGCAATGAAATCCATCATTCATCCTTGGCAAGGTAATGTCGAAGTGAATCACACTCGTACCAAAAATCTTATACATCTAATATGAAAATGTAAAGAACAGTCTTAGCCACATAACACAGATTTGGCCAACTTTGTTTTCCATGGATCACCATGACAAAATTAATGAAGAGAATAGGACATCTTCAACAAAAAAAGAACTACTTTGCTACACCTAGTAAAGAAAATCAAAACTGTCTGCAAAGTTATCTATAATGCTAAAATTAGTCTTCTGAAGATCTCCAACCTTGACCAAAATTAAGAGTCTTTATTCACCCATAAATACCAGCCAAATCCACATATTAAGTACTATGGATATCATACGGCTATTTGAACAAACGCCTGGAAAGAAGATTGACTTAGTCCGAAATGTTACTGTCTGTATGCTTCCCTCCTCCTTCTCCATCTCCTCAAATCAAAAACTACATGTCAGTCTATCCTATCTAGCTAGTTGCAATGCTCCAAAAGCAAGCCAAAGGATGACTATATTCTTCATCATTGCTTTCCCTTAAGTTTGCGTTAGTACACCTGCTTTCATTCCCTTTATCGCAACATCGATCACGCTGTCCATCTTAACTTCCATTTCTTTTCCATCAATTGTTTCGCCATTTTCTGGGAGTTACTTTTTCATTCGACTTTCCAGTACCGGCAAACAAGTGCTTGTTAATTGTATCAGCAGTGCCTTGAGAACAAGTTTCTCCTCCCTCAACTTGTGTCACCACTTGAAGAAGCTGCAAAGGCGTGGATGCAGGATTATGCTCTCAGCATCCAATACAAGCATTTGCACCTTCTTGACTTGTAAGCGAGCAGGCCTGATGAGAGACCCAAAAATTTCTCTCTTGGAATTGTCCATACTTTACTTGGATCCGGATGCTTATGAAACACAGTCTTGAAGCCACAAACTTTGATCAGTAGAACAACAGTAACACCACAATCCTCACTACAATCTTTGATCGCTTCAAGTGAGGGAAGTGTCCACCCACCTGCATTATATGTTAACACCAAATATGTTAATACATATAGCAAAGAAGGAAATTCTTAAGAAGCTTGATGATTGGAGTAGTGAGAAAGAACTTGCAGATGGACTAAATTCTTCATAAGGAAACAGCAAGGAAGGGTACAACATGGAGCAGAAAGCTCCTACAAATGGTCCAAATTCTGCTGCAGCTAAGCATAGGAAGCCCATGGACAGAAACGACAAAAGTCGGATAAAAAATTTTCCCATGCCATTTCTAATGTTGAATCTGAAGTGGAGAACGTAGTCCCAAAGCAAACGCTCATTGCAGACCCATATTTTCATTTTTTTTTTTTGACAATGATTGGACAGAGGTTTCAAGTGGTAATAATCAAGTCTGGGCTACTTATGATGATGATGATGATGGGATGGCCTGTTCCCATGATTTGATCCATAATGTCATAACATTGAAACCATTCAAGTTGCGCATAAGTTGGCTTCATCTAAAAGTAACCAAGAACCGCGCTCTCTGCATTGGGTTGGATCTGGCTTTGCCAAAACCTGTGGGTATATGCGGATAGGGAATTTTTTGATGGTCTAGATTTGATTCTAGATATTTAGTGTTTAGCAACATCCTCTTGACCCAAAAATATTTGGATAAAATGCTGGATAAAAAAATCAGGGAAACTGGATGCGATAAGCCATCATTGAATAAAAAAGTTCAATTAAAAAGAAAAAAACGTATCAAAACAAGATGAACAAGCAAACCATGTCATCTTGCAAAGATGGAGCGATGGAGCATGTGGATATTGCCGTCGGCCACCGAGCGATGACCACCACCACGACAGCTGATTGTTGTCACTTCCAATCTCCGTGCAATCATCGTTGCCTCCGACCATCGCCAATTATGTTCCAACAACCGAATGTGAAAAGGAATCTAAAGTCGATCTGGTCCATGCTTCGTTGTTCTTGTTGTTGTTGCTCTGTGCTTTATTTCTATTGAAGTCAACTCACACCTTCATGACACATAAAACAGGAACATTAATTGACCCTTGCAAAATCTCAACAGAGCCAAGCTATAACTCGAGAAGCATAGCGATGCATTTAAAAACTCAAGGATGACCATCACTCACTCACTCTCACAACAGCTTAAAAAAGGTTCAAATGAGACTTTTATATGAAAACGAAGACGTACCTGAAATTAAGGAGAGGAAGTTTCCACTCGAAGCCTCATTCACCTGAATTCAAAAGCAAACGGAGAAGAAGATCAGAAACTGAAAAGGCGTTGAATTTATGAGAAATGGAGTTAAGAGAATTGGATTGGACCTGTTTAGGAGGATAATAGAAACCAAGGCCCTGATGTATGACAATGAAACTCGTAGAGCACATGTCCTTCGTTTTTGCCCATTGTTGCACATTTCCTAGTATCTCAAACTGTTGAATGAGGGGTAAATTCAAGCAAAGAAAATAGTAACCGCGATCTGATTGAGTTCGAGCAAGTGTGTTAGAGAGAGAACTTTTTGTTCAACCTGAGACTCTGGATGAAGAATCACGGCCCCTTTGGTGTGCTTGACAAAACAGAGTACTTTTAGAGATTTTTGATCCTATCTTAGGTTGCACCAAACATATGATGGAATTTTTTATGATCCGAAAGATTTTATCTTATCCATCCCAATTAAATCTGGGAACTAAATCACAACAAGGAACAAGGGGCTTAGTTCAGATTTATCCCCTAAAAGGATATGTTTGGGCTCTGCATAGGAATTGGTCTCTCGATTGGAATGAGTTAAGCCTGAATGAGCTAATACATAGCTACGTGATTGAAGATTGCATTGAGGAACGTGGTGTAGCCATTGCTACACTCATATTTGTGGCTTCAAGACTGTGTTTCAAAAGCATCCGGTCCAAATAAATTATGGACTATTCCAAGAGGGGAAATGTTCTGATTCCCTCATCTGGTCCCCGCTCACTTGCTTATCTGTTAGGAATTTACAGATGCTCCTATTGGAGGCTAGGAGCTTGATCTTGCACTCACACCTTTGGAGCTTCTTCAAGTGGTAATGCGAGTTCAGGGAGGAGAGATGCAAGGCCCTGCTTATACATCAAGGAGCACTTGTTTGCTGATACTGGAAAGTCAAAGGAAAAAGAACTCGCAGAAAATGGCAAAACAATTAATGGAAAAGAAATTGACGTCAAGAAGGAGAATGTGACCGATGTTGCGATGAAGGGGATAAAAGCAAAGGTGGCATACAATCACAGGCTCAAGGGAAAACAGTGATAGCAAACTTAGTCATCCTTTTTCATGCTTTTGGAGGACTGATGCAGGTAAGATCGGATAGATTGACATGTAGTTTTTCAATTGAGGAGACGAAGTAGGAGGAGGAGGAGGAGGAGGAAAGCATCGAGATAGTATCATTTTGGACCAAGCAAGTCTTCTTTCCAGCGGCTATTCAAATAGCCATATGATATCCATAGTTAGTAGTTAATCTGCTGATTCGGTGGTATTTATGGATGGATAAGGATTCTTAATTTTGGTCAAGGTCGGAGATCTTCATAAGACTAATCTCGGTAAATTTACGGATAGTTTGATTTTCTTTACGAAGATTAGCACGATAGTTGCCTTTTTGGCAAAGATGTTTTAATCTCCTCATTAAGGCTATCTTAGTAATACATTGATTATGAAGTTCGCCAAATATGCTTGATGTGGCTGCAACTTTTCTTTATATTTTTCTATCAGAAGCATAAAATCTTCATTTTGAGTATGATTGGTTTAACAATTATATTGTTAACTGATGAATGGCACATTTCATTACTTTCATAAATGTTTATTCTTGTCTTAGCCATGTACAGATCGTGCCATTACCTTGTGCACTTAATGTATGTATTTGCATGTCCAGGGAACGCCGATGAAAATCGAATGTTTTTGCTCACAATTACATGAAGTTTTGGAGTTCTTGGCAATAGAAATCGATACCTCCATATTTCATGTTTTCACTTGAGTAGCCTCGAGGTGACTCGTATATATATATATATATGTGTGTGTGTGTGTGCAGTACAATCGACCAATAGATACTGTTTTACGAGTGCAACCCAATAAGAGAATTGGCTGAGACTTGCCTCTTGTTGGAGTAAGGTGAAAATCAACCTTGACTAGTAATTTGCTCGTTGGTGTTGCTAAGAAATGCAAATAAATTTTTGCAAACGATATTAAAAGTTGGGAAGTTTAGTAAATAAATAAATGTTGGTAATAAATTCAAATGAGAGTTGTTTAAATTAATACTATCGGGTAATTTTTCTTTTTGGTTGAACTATGTGGTAATTTAATAGTTAGTGATGAGTCATACTAATTTAGACTGGGAATGTCAAAATGAAGCTGTTAAGTGAAAAAGGTTACTAATCAATCCTAATGAAAATTGGTATGTGTCACGTCCCAATCCTCGAGCGCGCATCCATCCCTCAATGGTCGATTAAATAGTGACGTCCCAGGATGCATCGCCGACTCATTTATTATAATACACATGCGAAAGCATATATAAATCCCTAGACAATAAAATAATGAGATAGGAAAGTAGGACCAAATTTCAAACTTTTAAAAATAACCACACTTATATACAATGCAAACCATAATGCATATATATACAAAGCAAACTACTAAGTCAGGTCTTGAATAACAAGTTCTCAAAACAAGTCTACAGATAGGGGGTGGAGTTTCAATCCTCATCCAGATCCTCCTTTGGATCCTCCTCTAGGTCCTCTTCTTCCTCAATGATCTCTCCTTTCATACTCCAGTTGGAGTCTACGGCTGAGCACTTCGGAGAGTCGAGATCATCACCAAGCATGGGATCCTTCGCATCCACCACCGATCCACCCTTGGGATCTGCTGTCCCCTTCCTGAATGCTACCTCTAAAACATACAGAGGTACATCAGATTCCGGTATAGGGCCCACCCTTCGTCCATCATTGTAATGGTGATACCACGACTGGTATCTGTGGGGCACCTTCTAGGGTTCACTCACATCAATCTAGACAGTGGATTTCATCAATACATATTCCTAGCCTTCAGGGTGATGGTGTATCGAAATGAAAACCTGTCTTAGTGAGGTGGGGGTGCTGCCATCTAGGGACCTAAAATGTTGTTCTACAATGGGATGAGATTACGTCTCAGCAAGTTCTACTCCCTAAGACTCAATTAGGAAGCCAATATGCCTTAAGGGCTACCTAATCACAACACGAGTTAGAGAACTTATCTTGACCTCAATCTCTTCTTGCAAGTCAATTCAATTCATAAATACTGACAGAGATAACACCCAGTAGAATCAGATCGAATCATCCATCAATTGACCCAGTCGATTACATGTCATCATGACCATCTCTTGGTCGGCCCATTCAATACTATTTATAAAGTCCGACCATATCAGGATTGCTCACTCTAAGCTGATAAATAGATAGTATAGCTCGTTCTAAGCTGATAAATGGTGTACTGCTCTCAATCTAAGCTGACATATCACCCGTAGGCTGATATAGCACACTAATAATGCTTCCTCTAAGTTGATAATATTGCTCTCGCTAAGCTGATAAGGTATATTACTCTTGTTAAGCTGATATATCAGAGCCCGTAAGTTGATAAAATATACCAGTATACTGCTCTCAATCTAAGCAGATATTTCACATGTAGGCTGATATAGTATACCATCCCAAACCATCAATCCAATTTACCATTTTTATCACACCTGATAAAAATAGCCGTGTGCGGGTACACGGTCAACCTTAGCCAAAATATAATAATTTCACATTTTTAAAACATCCCAGTTTCAACAGCTCATAACATATTTTTTTGCACTATAAACCGATGCACAGTAATTTCTCAACTAATTACCGAAATTAATTAATTTAGGAATAAAATCCTAAAATCACCATTAAATTAATTCAGCACAAATTAAAACTTAGATAAATAAACAGATGGCACCACGATAACCAAAGATAAAATTCCAGTCGTCGGCTATCCCACCTAATTTTCGGAAAATAATTAATTAATTAAATAATTACGGAAAATATTAAAGAAATGCCAATAAATCCAACTTAGGCCTGTAATGCTTAATTGGACGCCGAAACGGACCCAGAAAAATTCTAAGGTTTGTTCAATAAATAATAGAACGTGTTTACTCGTTAAATACACTAACTAACCACCTAAGATGCATTGGCAGATAATTAAATTAACAAATCTAAGCTAATCTATCTACATAAACCATGCTTAATTAATCTAATCAATCCCTAAGCATAATTAACCGACTAAGCGAGGATTAGTGAGTTCAACTCACTTGTTCGGTGAGCCTGTCGATTCAAATCGACGGAAACGCAACGGGGAACAACTTCCTTCAAAGCGGGCCTAGCAACCGAGGTCCGGAACCACCTCAAAACGGGCCTAGAAGCTATTGGAAAACCCACCAACAAGCTGTCTGTTTGCTATTGCAAAAGAGAGGAAACAAGGTTGGTTAAGGCGAGCAAGACCGGCGGAGGCAACGGCGAGGTTGAGCTGCCAAGGGCGGGGACTCACGGTGGCCGGAGGCGGGCCAAACAGCTCTAGCCAAGCCTCATAAGTCACAAGACAGCAGTTGGAACAAAGGAGCAAGTGAGATGGGGCGTCAAGCTGGGCGGACGGGCGCATGGTAGTGTGCATGAGGAGGAGCGGCGAATGGCGGTCCGGTGCCACGGCGAGGGTGGCGAGGCAGCTCCGGTGGCCTTTTTGTTGGCTGCTAGAGTCGAAACAACAAGGAGGGAGGGGAAGGAGGTGTCGACGGTGGCTGAGTAGGGAGAGAGGGAAGAGATGGGGTTGGAGGGGGCCACAAGCCTCACTTTTCTCTCAAATGGTCTCCCTTGACCATTCTCCACCAAGGCTGCATCCTAGGCTGAAAATCAGCCAACAATACTCTTCTTGCAACCCTTGAAAGGGTTCAAAAGTGGTGATGGATGGGGGGCTACGAAATTGGCTTGAGTTTCCTTCCAATTGAACACTCGTTCATGATTAATTTAATCCAATTCGGCCTCAATAAAATCAATCGACCCACCATCAATCATCTTGGCATTTTTCCTCACCAGTACAACTCACTTGCTTCCCAAATTTACGATAAAAAAACGATCCATGTCTTTTTCTGAACAAAACGGCCTTACCTCGTCTTTTTCCCGAAAAGTCTCGGGTTGCAGAAAAATCTTCTGACACTGAGTTGACGCTTCTAGAATTAATTATGACACGACAGAACTTTTAATTTATGAAATTGGACTCAAATTCACGGTTAATTTCAATCTGGCGCATTTTTAGCGTAACCTAGGCTACCGAGTAGGTTTTAGAAATTTTTAGTACAAATGACTCGTGGTCGATTTTCTCCGAGCTACAATGAACCCACTCGACACATTGACGACTCTTGGTTGTCATGAAAATCTCGAAGATTCAAATACGGACACAGGGTACCAAAACGATAGAAAAATCAGTCTAGTGCCGGCTGACGAGAATTTTCCAATTTAGTGGTGTCACCCACGATTAGCCACACATCTCAGTCGAATCGACCTATCTCTAATCTTAAATCAATTTTCAATTATGCTGTAATGGCCTTTAAAGATGAGCAAGGTCGAGAAGTCGATTTCTGGTCGAATACTCAGGTCTATCTCATTAAAATTCCTTAATGGCTTCCTTGAATAGTTTAGTTATCTCGAGAGTGATTAACTTTGAGACTGAGAATAGCTCTATAGGCGCGTTGATGAAATGCCCGATTTATTCAATTGAAAAAAGGATTAAAAATCTAGGATGTCACAGTATGTTCATAAAAAAGATGTAAAATTGAGAAAAACAATTAAACTATATGTAACTCAAATGAAATTTTGTATCCCAAAACTAGTTGTCAATTTAATATGACAAAATTTGGTAAATTATTTTAATTTAGATTTAATTTCATATAAGAGTTGATAAGTTCGTAATGATGGTAAATTATGCAAATAAAAGCTGCTAAGTTAGTATGTAAAAAATTGCCAATTTACGAACCGTCAAAAAGTCGTTAATTTCATAAAAAGAATGGTAATTTATGAACAAGTTACCATAAACAAAAGTCACCGATCATTTTATTTATTAAATTTTTTTTTTTTAACATCGACTAACATTTATTGAAATTTATCAGCATGGATAAAGAAATTCAAATAGAAAATTTAAATTCTGTTGGCTAATGACTGTCGATTGCTCATTTACAATTGCGCCTTATCTCATGGTTTTAAGTCCCAAAATGAAATCTTTGGGATGGATGGATGTGCATTTTTCTCATCTTGAAACACATGCAAAAAGGAACATACAGGTCTGGAATTATCAACATCTTGTATCCTTGACCTGGATTGGTTCTAAGTGGCTGCATACGACAGTACTCTTATCATTCCTCTGTATCTGCATTAGTTTAGATCCATGAGATTATAAACCAGATTGTGTCTGCAAAGTCATTCCACAGTCTGGATTAAATGAATGGGTGTATCAAATAGAGGCTTTCATAAGGATGAGAAAAGTACAAGCACAGCGTTATGAGTGAAAATGTAATTAGGGGTAAATGTGATGAAGGGATATCTATTTGGGGTTTTTGATAATATTTACCCAAACTCTTATCACAGCAAAGTGTTTTATCTATGGATTACACGGCTGACGTGGTGTAATCGGTCAATCACACGTCTTGCATAATTTGTATTGTCAATGACTTTTCACGCGATTTACTTCTTCACATATTGTTGCATTTCTTGTTTGCTTGAACAAGAGGGTGCCTCTTCTTTGCTTGAACAGAGGGGTCTCATGGATTTCCGCAATTTTCTCATTGATGTTGGTCATATTGACTTTCTAGTCGCCAGCTTTCTAGAACTTGCAAGTGTGCGTGATTGTGTACGCTGCCATTCCACAACTAAATGAGATAAGAGGGAAAGATCAATTTTTTTTTAGCGCATGGCCACAGCAGCCACCTGTTCAATCGTTGTCTGAGTGAAGTAATAGTATGGATGAACCCAGCGATCAAGTCTGTGCTTTGTGTAGAGTTTCTTGAAGATTAGAATCAAGCAGGTGAAAAATCTAAGGATCAATAAGAGTTGTTAGAGCTTGTTCATAATGGCTCACAAGAATGTGTGGAACAGCCTCTGCTGGGGAAAGCACTTGACACCCGAAGAAATGGATTCGGGCCTTGGATTGTGATGTTTTATCATTGTTTTGGTGAAGCCCCTGGGGTGACTTTGCCTGCTAGATGGAATGAAAAAATTGAGCGACTACTTAAAGGATGTGGATTTAGTTCAAGGACAGACTCGTGAATGTTATAGATGGCTCATGTTAAAGATCGGTTGCTAGAGCTTTTATGGGGTTTCCATTGATCCAGCAGACACTGAAGTGAAGTATCCCAGCATCTTCTGCAGATGCAAAGTCGACATCCCATGTTTGTTTCAGTAAAGCAAGTGAAAGAGAGCCATGGTCATAAATTTCCTGTCCGAGACAAGGGACACATCATTAACACTTCACTCAGCAAAGGGAATCGGTGCGTTACAGTGTACCTGCAGGTGACACAGCACCAGATATGGACCCCTACGCTTGAGGAGATACTAAATGGCTTGAAATGTGAATTGGACTAGATGAATGGCCAATTCCCAAGAGGCTGAATCGGTGCGTCACGGTGTACCTGCAGGTGACACAGCAGCAGATATGGGTGGGCATATTTTTTCTGTTTGCCTAGATTTCTTAAATGAAACTTCAAGTTCCTTTCATCCCAACTCCTCTGCATGGATGCGCGTTTCACCAGCTGCAGAGGCTGAATCATCCGCCTCAAGAAAGTGGGAAGATGTCCTTGAGATGCTTGATGACCTCATTAGATGTTTATAATATGAAGAATTGCTTTTCCATTTAAAGAAGCTTGAGGCAATGAAGGAAGTGTTCTCTCAAATCAGGGATGTGGTAGTTGAGAGAGGTATTGGGTATCAAGATGCTCGACAACAGGAAAGCGTAGTGCCAAGGGAACTTACCAAGACGCTCAGATACTCATTTCCATGCTTGTTTACTCTTCGTTTGTATTATCTCTGTGGATATTCAGGCCTGGAGGCAGTTCTTTCTGGTGGGAGCTGGGGACACGGTGAAAATAGCAAATGTTGTTTGCACATGGGAAGGATTTTGGCATCAAATGAGGTAAATATCACCTGGAACGGGGTAAAACAATTACATGACGTTCTTGGACTTTTCAGGTTTTCGTGGGAAACAGCAGGAGCGGAAGGAGTACTGAAATTGCAAGGCCATTCATGGTGCGTGGGAGCTGAGGATAAGACATTAACAATAAAGTAAATCCATTTTATGTAATTGGAGTCATGTTGTGATTGGTTGATCTTACCATTTCTGTATTTGAATTAATTGTGTTTGTAGACTATTTATTTACTCATAAGATACAGGAGACCATACTTCACTTTATTGGTGGTTGAAGAGCTGACAATTCTCTGGCTGAGTAGGATGCTTTGTATTCTTGTGGGGGCAGAAATGGCAACTCCATGGACTGGGAGGCTCAGTAACTTCACATCAACCGCACGGAAAGTAACGCCAAGGAGTATGTAAACGATAATTAGATTGCATATTTCTGGAAAAAATTTAATAGACAGCTCTATAAACCCAGCATAAATGCAATTTGTGAATGGAAAAGATTCACGATTCTTTCTGTGGATGCACTACAGTTTGAGGGGTACAACAAACTGACCGAAGCTGTCATTACTTGGAGCACTATGTTGTGAATGAAATTGTCAAGCAATTTCAACAGCATATTTGTTCGTACACTTTGTGTAGTCTGCAAGGTATAACGTATCCAACTATATCCACAACTCGTGGGAAACAGAAACTATGCATGTCTTCAATCCAGGATCTATCAACATGTACAATCATTTGTTTTTGTTTTGGTATTACTATTAGGATTCTTGCTAGGATTATCATTCTTCAGCATCACGTCCTTCAGTTATTGATTTTTGCTACTGTGTGGATTCTGGAGCTCCCAGTTGACTTCATCTGTTGCAAAGGATAGTGAAGAGTCATCTATCATGTTCAGGTTCGATTGCGTCCTCCAACTTCATAAAGAATCTTCCAAAACTTGCATATATCAACTGCTAGAAAGAATATTATGGCTTAGATACAATGCTATGGATAATGCAGATAGCCGCAGTTCATTTTCAAGTTACCTGATAGAAACAACTCCATCTCGGCTATATTCTTGCGTCGTGTAATTAAAGACTTTGACCGAAAAAATTAAAGAGTTCGGTGGCATCTGAAAGGTGAAGGCAATATTGTAAGATGCTAGCTATAGAAGTTCCAGTTCACTTAGTCATTTCCCATCTCTGATGCACCATCTTCTGTAGGCGTGCATTTGACAAAAACTTCGTGCAATATTCAACAATTCCTTCTCAACATGCCTCAAGTTTATTGATTGCTAACTATTGATAAGGGCCATCAAGCAAATCTCGGGCTGAATCGCCACATCCCGTTTATTCAGCATTCCATCGTCGTGAAATGTATTGGATACAGACAAGCTAATAATTCTGCACCCTGACTAACATACATAAATGGATGTCTGCTGATTCTGATAGAAAGTGACCAAAGATCACACATAATTCAATCAAAACTTGGAGCATTATAGTGGCAATTTACCATTCAGAAAGCAAAGTTATTTGAGAGATGGGAGTGAGCACACGGTCTGTACTACAGTCAGGGCAAGCAACACCACTGCAGCAATAACCAAGAGGACCGCCCACGGGCTACTGCAGTAATCACTCTTAAATGTTGCCTTCCACTTGTTATAAGGCCTTCGGCAGTCTGAGGTGGTGGAAGTCGGCGTTTCTTGTCCACATGTAAGTTTCGGTGCAAAACGTGTTGAGTAGGCACGTGGCAGAATCTTCATTGCCGAGCCAGTTCTGTATGACTTGTTTGTCAATCAGTAACTTTGCATCACTAGGGTATTGATCAGGTGATCCATGAAGGCCATATAGCCGATCAGATAATGGTCGTCCTGGTAGTAACATTGCTCAAAGGCAATAATGTTTCGAAAATAGGATTCGGTTGAATGGTAAAGATGGAGGTGCGGGATTTTGAGCACTCCATTCTTGAATTTGATGTCTAATAAGCACTGGCTTTTACCTGAGAGCATTGTTAGTAAAGTTAAGGAAATAAGTCGAGAACGAAACAGAATCAAATTCAGAAAACAAAATGACACAAGTCAACTCTTGCCTCTTCTCAGCTTGACTCCAGCTGCCGCCAGCTCTGTCGCGCTTGGGTTGAACTTGAACTCTTCATGGCACTTGTATGGCTCCTTCCTCACCGACGGCAAGTGCAAGAGCCTGATCGCGTCATGGAGGTGCTTCACCTCTGACTCCATCACCCCCTTCAGCAGCTCTTTGATTTTCATTGCCGGCTGCAAAAACCTGTACGCGAGCTCGAGCAGCCTTGGCATGCATTTTTGGTGAGATCCATACGCCATCTCGAACAGCTCTTGGATGGCAAAGAACGGTATCTGGTTCTCCAGCAGCCACATGTCATGGCAGACATCATTAAGCATCCATGGCTTGCCAAAGATCCGGTCGCCAGACGGCCTCCACTTATAGCTCCAATACATCAGGAAGAGCTGGATCACGAACATGCCATCAAGAAGCATCATCTCCGTAAACTCATTGGAGTTGAGGATGATTGGCTTATCGTAGCACTTCCGGACCCGATCCTCCCAGGACTTGATCCTCTTGATGTAGTCCTCGAGGTGGCATCTTGGGTTGTACTGGAGGAAGCTCTGCAAGTACCGCAGCTTCTGATCTTCCTTTGGCTTGAGGCTTTCATTGCCACGGTGATAAGGTCCGATTGTGATCACGCGGGGTGTTTAGGCCTCTTTGTAGCCTTGCCACAGCTTCTCTGGAGTGGCGTAGATGCTTGGTTCAATCTGTTGCTTATCGAAGTTACGAGTTCATCGTGATGATGGGTCACTTGCAGATGTTGGCCCCGTTCCTGCCATCCTCTGTTTCTTCTCTCAACCTGAAAGAAAAATTTCCCTCCTCAGTCGATCAAGAGCAAAAAGGTTTGAGCAAAATCCAGTGCAAGAAAGGGTACCCTGTGCCAGAATAAGCCCATAAATTACATATGGCCTCTTTAATGCAGACTGCAGAGCCATCATGGAATTAGCCAAAAAAGTAAAAATAAAATAAAAATGGAAACAAACAAAGAAGAGCGGGAATTCAGACATAGGGTTTGGTTAGTTTAAAATGAATTGTGCATCCATTTTAGGCCGCTAAATGACGAAAATAACCAGTAGATTCATTTAGAATTATTTCATATTGTTATGAATTTGATTCTGCGATTCTGGGCCGATTTAGATTAAGAGACCAAAAAAGAAATCTCTCACTCAAAAGCATAGTATCGATATATACCTGCATTTGATTTTGTCACCTAGTTACCTTTCACACAAGATACATCTTTTTGTCCCCTTGCTCTCTCTCTTGTCATGCCTACATGAAAAATTCTTTAGTGATCAAATATAAGCCCAAAGCTCATGATGTTGCTAGGTTTCACGTGGGATTGACGTGATTTACTAATTAAAATGCATTATACTTGTACACAAATAAATGTACCCACAAATGTTGCTTGCCAAAACTTAGGATTACGGCGGCAGTTTGCCCTTCAAAAAGCATTCGAGAGATGGAAATGAGCACCCGGTCTGTTCTACATCAATGCAAGCAACACCATTGCAGCGATAACCAAGAGAACTGCCCACAGGCTACTGCAGTAATCGCGCTTGAACATCGTTTTCCGCTTGTTATAAGGCATCCGGCAATGTGTGACAAGCTCGTGCCCGAGGCTGTAGAAGTAGGCGTTACTCGTCCACAGCGAAGTGTACTTGCAGAAGAAGTAGATTAGGAAGCTGAGTTATGAAGATCGAAGAAAGTTGGAGAAGGAAAAAGAAAAAAAAAAAAAAAAAAAAAGGCGCCATGTCTCTTCATTGAATCAATTAACAAGGGTCGAGTCCCCTCCGCCAAATTTGGCAAGCATGATATCTCTTTCTAGAAATAACAGCTTTTTAGTTGTTTTTATCGATTGTATGACCATTCTCATTAATTTTGGGGAAATTTTCTAATAAAAGCACGAAGTGGATTCGTTTTCTCAATAGAGGACCTAAAGTGGATATTATCTCAAATTAGGGCCTAACCTTCACCAACTAGCCATGTCCAAGAGCATTCTCCTCCAAAAACATCTTTTTCATTAATTTTCTTTTTCTTTCTTCTTTTTCTTGTTTTCTTTCTATTCTTTTTCTTTCTTCATCTTCCTCAAGCCTCCTTCGCTGTTATTTAAAAACTAAATTGGTCACTTGAGGCCTTTATTTGAGACGATGTCCACTTCAAGTTCTCTTTTGAGAAAACAACTCCACTTCAAGCTCTTATTTGAAATTTTCCTTTAATTTTGTTAGATCCTCTTAAACTGGATGATCTTCATTCAACGGAGAAGGAAAGGGAAGTAATTTTTAGTGGACCCACCTTGAGTTTGTATTGACTGTTTAAATCGATGTTTAAATCGATTTTCTCTCACGAAAAATCAATTTTTTCTTTAAAAGAAATTTGCAGACGTTCCAATGAATAATTATTATAGCTAGCCACCACACTTTAAGAAATAACCACATGTAAAATGAGTAAATGGAACAAAAGGAATCAAGCCAAGAAATGTGCTAAGTAAGATAAGATAGAGTTGTTGAATTATGCAAGTCGGACACGAGTCAGGTACAATGTTAAGCTTTCGTTATGAAATAGAAAGAACCTTTTACTCGTAAAAAAGAAGAGAGAAGAGTGAGTTCAAAAGGGGCTGTTGGAGAAAACTTCCTTATTTGTTTTGAAGTTGATAAAACGTTTCCATCAGTCTAGTCTGAAGACTTGTAGATGCAAGTGTAAAAGTTTGATGAACTCCAAACTCTATTGTCAAAGTCTGAAGACTCAAGACTCAAGATTTAAAGTCTGCTCTTACTAATAGTCTCTAGACCAACGAAGGAAAGTTTTATCCGATGAAGAAGACTTGTCCAAATGCGAGTATATATTTAAGGATTTGGTTCATACGGTTGAAGAAGATTTCATGGCTGGAGAGAGCATCCCATGATCAATTATTCTTATTGATTTTAATTCGGATAATTAGATCTTTTGATTGGCGAAGTATACTTGAAGGTTTTACTTATGGAAACCTAAATCCTGATTGTATAGGCAAGTATGATTGGTGGGCTATTATCACATTCCTTAAATAATTCGAGATCTCTCTAATTGATTTTGTCCAACGGGTAGATTAGAAGAACTCCTTTGGAATGTGCCAACGGTTATGAAGGCATGGAGGAGTATATAAGGAAGGCGCTCAAGTTATTCGAGTGTGTGTGGGAAAGAAAACTTCCAAAGTCTGAAGCTCTTAGTTCTTCGCTGTTTCATTTTGTCAAGCTTAAATTGTACTCAAAAGAGAGATTAGATACTTGTGAAACCTTGAGGAAGTGTAGCAGAGTCTCTATACTGTGAAATTAAGGACGTGAGACTGTAACATCTCTTTTGGTTCATAATAAAATCCAGTCGGTGGGCTGTCAGTACGGGAGAGTGGATGTAGGCTTGGTCTAAGCCTAACCACTATAAACCTTGTGTTTTGATTCTCTATCCCTAATCTCTTTACTTCGATTTGCAGCTCTATATAACTGTTTATAGTCTTTTACATTTTCAGTCTATCATTCTTAAAAGACAAATTAATTTGTTAAGATTTGTGTAAACATCTCTAATCACCTATTCACCTCCCTCTAGGTGTTCTTACTAGCCCTTTCAATTGGTATCAGAGTCTGTGTACTCATTTAATTGAAGTGTTTTTACTTCTGAGTTAAAGATCTATGGCTAATATGTTGGCTCCAGGTTTGGTTGAAGGCCAAAGCAACACTAGACCACCTTATTTCGATGGAAAGGAATACAGTATATGGAAAAACAAGATGAAAGCATTCCTAAGATCGAAAGATCCTCTAGAATGGGATGTGGTAGAAAAAGGAATCATTCCTAAAGCTACATTAGTCTTAGAAAGGGGAAAAGAAGCTGCAAAGGCTAGCGAGATGACTCAAGAAGAGATAATCAAGAGACAAAACTCTTGATGCAAAAGCAATTTACTCCTTATATTGTGCATTATCTCCTACTTAATATAACATAATATCTTCTTGTGAAATAGCTAAAGAAGTCCGGGATAGGCTGTACATTACCTATGAAGGAACTGATCGAGTGAAATCATGATTAATATTCTACTCGGACAATATGAAGCTTTCAAGATGAAGCCGGAAGAATCTATTACTGTCATGTTTAGCCATTTTACAGTAATCGTAAATGGTCTTGAGTATCAGGGTCAACCAATCTCAGGACCCATGAAGGTTAACAAATTGCTGCGTGGACTTTCCAAAGATTAGAATCACGTAAAAACTTCGATAAGGGAAACACAAAGGATCATGCCACTCTCCGTAGACGAATTGGTTGGCACACTTCAGTCCTATGAAGTGGAGCAAATCAATGAAGAAGAAGATCCAAAAGGTAAGAAGTCTATCGCCTTAAAATCTAACAATGACTCTGATGTTACAGACTTTGAAGACGATATGGACGATAAAGAGCTTGCTCTCATGATAAGAAGGTTCAGGAAATTGAACAAAAATGGAAGGTGATTCAATTGGAAGAAACAAAGCTCTCAAAAGTTTCAAAACAAATTAGCTGAGGACGATGAATCCAATAAATGTGTGATTTGCTTTGAATGCAAGAAAAAGGGACACATCAGACCCAACTGTCCTTTGTTGAAGAAAAAGAAAGGAAAAGCTAAGAAATACAGAAAGGCACTTAAAGCAAAAACATGGAGTGATACTGAATGCGAAGAGAGTGATGATGATTATGCTAATATTTGTTTAATGGCAAAATCAGAATTAGACTCGGACTGAGACGCATACGCACTCGACTCGACAGTGAAATCGAGGTAAGTAATTTAAAAATTTCTACTAAAGTCTCAAAATATATTAATAAACTTTGTCTTAGCCTCAAAACTTCTCTTAAGAGGATTTCCGAGCTAAAAAGAGAGAATTCTACACTAAAGCAACATGAAAACTCTCGGAAAGAAAAGTTTGAAAATTTAGACAAAAGTTTTGCTGTTTTAAGAGAAAATGCAGACTTTCTTTCAAAAGAAAATACTTGTTTAAAAAATGACATTTCAAATATTTCAAAAAGGTTTTCTATAGGATCTGAAAAATTGGAAAATATTCTTTTAGTACAAAGACCTTACTTTAACAAATCAGGCTTGGGAATGATTTTTGAAACCATTCCTCTAATTGATTTTCCAAAAGTAAAGGAAAGAATCAAACAAAGACCTACAAAAACCTTTTATAGAAATCATTTTCAAAAAGTTTTTGTAAAACCTGTTGGCCGAAGTGCTCTTAAGTGTTCTAAGTGTAACAGCTCAGAACACTTTGAGAAGGAATGTTCTATGGTTTGGAGACCTCGTTAAGAAGGATTGGACAAAGATCGTATATTACACTAACTCCACTGGACCCAAGAAAGTGTGGGTACCAAAGAAAATTTGAGTTTCTTTTTTAATTGCAGGTCATTATCAAGAAAAATGTCAAATGATACTTGGACAGTAAATGTTTAAGACATATGACAGGAGATTCAAGTTGTTTTATAAAGCTCATCCAAACAAATAGAGGAAAAGTCTCTTTTGGTGGAAATAGCAAATGAAGAATTGTTGAATGCGGAACAGTAAAGATTTGAAGGCTCACGATCAATAATGTCTCCTTGGTGGAAGGACTAAATTACAATCTACTTAGCATAAGCCAACTGTGCGACATATGATTCAAAATCAATTTTCAGGAAGGAATATGTTCGGGAACTAATAAAGATTTCTCTCAATCTTTTACTGGACGAAGATATGAGAATATTTATCTTTTGGATATCAAATCAAAAAGATCTCAATACCTAATATCAATTCAAGATGAAGCAAATCTCTAGCATCGAAAGCTTGACCATATCAACATAAAGCAAATTGCCAAGATCTCTTCCAAAAAACTTGTTTGTGGACTACCCAATCTGAAATATAAAAAATCTGACTTATGCACACCTTATGTGTTGGGAAAACAGGTTAGAAGTTCTTTTAAACCAATAAATCAAGTTTCCACTAATCGTGTGCTATAGCTCCTGCATATGGATCTCTTTGGACCAACTAGAACTCAAAGCATTGGTGGAAAAAGATATTGCCTAGTAATAGTGGATGATTATTCACGATTTACTTGGGTTTACTTTCTAGCAAGTAAGTCTGAAACTTTTTCTCACTTTTTAAAGTTTGCCAAGAAAGTACATAATGAGAAATAGTATGGTATTTCAAGCATACGGACATACCATGGAGGTGAGTTTGAAAATCAAGATTTTGCCAAATTTTGTAATGAATCTGGTTTTCAGCATGTGTTCTCTTCTCCATACACTCCTGAATAGAATGGAGTTGTTGAAAGGAAGAATATATCTTTGTAAGAAATGGCTAGAACTCTCTTAATTGAAAGTAGTTTTTTTTTTTCTTGTTTTTGGGCTGAAGCAATTTCTACAGCATGTTATATAATTAACAGAGTATTCTTAAGGTCTATTATGGAGAAAACTCCTTATGAGTTATTCAAAGGAAAGAAGCCAATTGTTTCTTATTTTCACGTGTTTGGTTGCAAATATTTTGTCTTGAAAAATGTAAATGATCGAATTGGTAAGTTTGAAGAAAAATAAGACGAAGGAATCTTCCTTGGATATTCAACCTCCAACAAAGCTTACAAAGTATAGAACAAGAAGACTCAGTCTGTGGAAGAGTTGATGAATGTCAAATTTCAAGACTCTTTGCAAAATCAATCGATCTAGACTCAACCTGAAGAATCTGAACCTGCTCCAGACTCTACAAAGTCTGCCTCTCCTGAAGCAGCTCAGACTTTAGAAGGACAACAACGAACGAATGTTGAAGAATCAACTGAAGCAGGAGTTCAGCAGTCTGTCAGACCAACTAGCAATTGGAAGCACAAGTCTAGTCATCCCAAAGAACTCATCATTGGTGACATTGAGGAAGGGATTTGTACTAGATCCAAAAGGCATAGAGAGTCTAGCGATGTGGCTCTTATTTCTGAAATAAAACCCAAAAGCATAAAAGAAGCTTTAACTGATGAAAGCTGGAATGAAGCTATGCAAGAAGAGCTTAGGCAGTTCAGTGTTAACGATGTTTGGGAATTAACTCCTAAACCAAAAGGTAAATATGTTATTGGAGCTAAATGGGTTTTCAGGAATAAGATGGACGAAAAAGGAAAAGTGGTAAGGAACAAAGTAAGACTCGTGGCCAAAGGATATATGCAAGAAGAAGGGATAGACTATGATGAGACTTACGCACCAGTAGCAATGTTAGAAGCAATTAGATTATTACTTGCTTTTATTTGTTATAAAAATTTCAAGTTATTCCAAATGGACGTCAAAAGTGCATTCTTGAATGGATTTATCCAAGAAGAAGTCTATGTGGAACAACCTCCCGGTTTTGAAGACCCAAGGAAACCAGACTCTGTATTCAGACTGAAAAAGGCTCTATATGGTTTAAAGCAATCACCTCGAGTTTGGTACAACAGGTTAAGTAAGTTTTTAATCCAAAATGATTTTGTCAAAGGTAAAGTGGACACTGCTTTGTTTATTAAAAGAGAAGGTAAAAACTTTATACCTGTTCAAGTCTATGTTGATGATATTATATTAGGATCACATAATAAAACCCTGTGCAAGAAGTTTTCTAAGTCTATGCAGGATGAATTCGAGATGAGCATGATAGGTGAACTATCATTCTTTCTCGGACTACAAGTGAAACAATTGAATGACTGAATTTTCATTCACCAATAAAAATATGCAAAAGAACTTGTTAAAAAGCTCGGATTAGAGAATTGCAAAAAGACTGAGATACCAATATCAAGTTCTTCGAAGTTGGACAAAGTGAAGGAGGGAAGAAAGTTGACCAGAAGCTCTATAGGAGTATTATTGGTTCACTTCTTTTTCTTGCTGCTTCTAGACCTGACATTTTTTTTAGTGTTTGCATTTATGCTAGATTTCAATCTGATCCCAAAGAATCTCATCTAAGTGCTGCAAAACGCATTATCAAATACATTGTAACTACCTCAAAGTTAGGTCTGTGGTATCCCAAGAAAGGAAACTTTACTCTTCTTAGATATTCAAACACAAATCTAGCAGGATGCAGAGTTGATAGAAATAGTCCTTCTGGTACTTGTTAATTGCTGGGAAACATGATAGTATCATGGTTCTCAAGGAAGCAAAACACTGTAGCTCTTTCAACAGTAGAAGCAGAGTATGTGGCTCTTGAGAGTTGCTGTTCTCAAATCTTATGGATAAAACAACTGAGAGACTTTGGAATTGAAGACTCATGCACCGAGATCAAATGTGACAACACCAGCGCAATTAATCTCACAAAGAATCCAATTCTTCACTCAAGAGCAAAGCATATAGAGATACGACATCACTTTATCAGATATCATGTTCAAAACTAAGAAGTTTTGATACAATTTATTGACTCAAAGAATCAACTTGCTAACATATTTACAAAGATTCTTGAGAAAAATCTATTTGAGTCTATTCGCACCAGACTGAATATCACATCCTTTATTTAGTAAATTCTAGAAGTACTCAAGACTCAGAGGTAAAGTCTGAAGTTGTTCAGACTCAGAATAACCGAGGAAGTCCCAACCGTAAGTTATTTCTATTACAAGACTTTAAATTGAAAAGGTACGATTACTTTTAATTGCTAATTAATTGTTATTTTTAGAAGCTATCTTTTCCGAGTTTTTTTATTTTATGGAAGTTATTCAAAAATGCAGTTATTCTTTTTCAAAAAGGTATTTTTTATTTTTCCTTTTATGACGTTTTGTTTACCTCGCTTTTTATATATAGCAGAGACTCGTCTTCTTCGTTTTTACACTGAAACCCTAAAATACTAAATTCCCACTTACTTTCACTTTCACTCTTGATTTGCCCAAAAAGTTCTCACCTTTTTCGAGCAAGCTGGAAATTCTCTCCCTTGAATCAATAATGTCTTCAAGAAAATTTTCAAGGATTGTGAGCAGGGGACCATGGCACATGCCCGAGGGTCCTACACACTTCGACTTGACCGAAGAGGAAGTTTCTACTCCACCTCAGCAACAAAGACATCATCAACCTTCTCAGCAATGCCCATCTTCTACGTCGACTCAACCAGAAGTTATAGAAGAGGCTGATCCTGTAAAAACGTTAACTCCTCAAGTTGCTTTCAAGCTTTATTCCAATTTGAAAAGAGGGGGAACTCCTATGTCCTTGATTGATGATTACCTGCAAGAGAGAGGTTATAAGAATGAGACTCTTTTTTTGCGTGACATGGAAAATATGGGTATTGCCGAAAAAGGATCGGCTGAAAAAGCGTTCGCTAACATTCCTAGTGACCCACGCTTTGGGACTGCTAATCAACCTCAAGGATAGGATGATGATGAGAGGATGTTTTCCCACTTTCAGCTTAGACGAGAGTGGCTGTAAATGTTACTGATGGTTCTAATCTGTTTAGATCAAAGAACCACAAGAGGGTTTATTCGAATTTGTTGAAGAGATGGGTCATGCACCATAGACTCGGAAAAAGTCAATATGAGAGAGAAGCTGGCTCTACTACAGTTAGAGCACTTTTGTTCCGAATCCACTACTGTTTATCCTGAAGTCACAGCATACTTTTATTCGAATTTATCTTTCGTGGATGCGAACAACTTTTCTTTTATAGTGAGAGATAAGAAATTCTTAGTGAATATGGACACGTTGGCTAATATAATTGGGACGGAAAGAACGAGTTTCCAACCAATTAGCGTGTCTATTGCTCATGCTACTCTGTCGTTGGTGAAAGATAGGGATGTTGAAGGCAAGATTTCCTATTCAAGGATGAATGCCTCAAATATCTTGCTGCACAAGATTGTAATCAACTACATACGTCCCAAATCGACATCCAAGACTGATGTCTCTTGGTCTGAAGCAAAATTGATGTATGCCATCAACACCGGCTACAAATTCTCTCTGCCCCACACCGTTTTGTTCCACATATATCTATCAATGGTGAAGGATAAGGGACAACTCCCTTATTCTGCTCTTATCTCGCGTCTTTTTAGACATTTTACTATTCACATCCCTGCACCATTAAAATTATCAACAATTTCTCCAATGGTGATTGGATTTAAAATGGTCACAAAGATGCACTTGAAAGAGCTGAACAAGGTGTTGGAGCCTTTGAAGGAAATGTCTCCTGTGCAAACAAGACAAGACTTTGCTGCAGCCAAGAGAAAAGGCAATGAGCTCATGAACGCTCCGGTGAAGAAGAAGAGAGTTCTCATCTTGCAGGATGAAGAAGATGAAGCCGCACTAAATTTTTCAGCCTTACGAAATTTGAAAAGTTTTGTTAGCTTTGAAGAGACTTGAGAAGAGCCTCAAGAAGGAGAAAAGGAGAGAGAAGAAACAGAGCAAGAAACCGATGAACAGAGGAGAACAGAGGAAAGAAGAAATGAGAGAGAAGAAGAGGAAGAAGAGGAAGAAGAGGGAAGAAGAGAAGAGAAAAGATAAGAGGGAGAAGAAGAGAGATCAGGGTCACGACGACTCTTTTGAGACAACTTTGGCTATCTCTTTGTCCAGTGAATCTGAAATGGCTGACACTAGGACTGCTGGAGCTCTTGACACAAACAAACATCACCTTGCCACAGAAGCTACAGTTGAAGAAGTTGATCTACTCCTCTTATAAGCAAACATATAAGGGGAGCTGTTGAACAAAAAGGACTTCTTCACCTTTATTTACTAGTGATGTGAGTTGCTCCGCTGCAGATCCAGAAGATGTTTTTGCTTCTCACTACACGGAAGAAAGTCATGGTGGACATTCTGAAGATCCATCTGCTCTCAAAATCCTTGGAAATGACTCTGCTGGACCTAGTGCTGCTACAGAAGAAACATGTGACTTTTCAAGGCTGTTAGAGTTTCTATTGGATGTAAGAAAGTAGCAATATGCTATGGGATATGAGATGTAGGATCTCAAAAATGCTTTCATGGCTACTTCAATGTCTTTGCACGATTAGTTGAGTGCCCTGAAAAATCAAGTTCAGTTTACAATACAGGGTGCATATTTTCATTCACTGAAGCAGAGTTTTGCAAGGCTTGAGAAGACTGTGGATTCTATGGGAGAATTTGAGCTTGTTTAGCTTCCAAAACATCCATGACTTTGCCTCTAGTTTCATCAACTATTTTTATTTGTTCTCCGCCTTTTGCTGTTGACAAAAAGGGGGAGAAGTTTGGATGCAGATTTGATTTATCTTTTATTTTGAATTGCTGGATTGCTGGAGACTTGTTGGACTTATCTTTTGAGATTTGGACTATGACTTGTTGGACTTATCTTTTGAGATTTGGACTGTCTAATTTGATGCTTTGACTTGCAATAACTCAAGCTATTGATGATGATTATGGAAAGGGTAGTTGTTTGATTTGGCAAGACTAACACATTTTCTGTGGTTGCAGAATCGCTATTATATCCATATTATAATCTTCTTATCTTCTTTGAGATATCCTGTTTTGCTTAAGTGTTGTTTTGTAGGTCAAAAGTATTCAAATCTACAGGAAAGTTTTGTTACCATAAAAAAGGGAGAGATTGTTGGAGAAAACTTCTTTATTTGTTTTGAAGTTGATAAAACGTATCCATCATTCTAGTTTGAAGACTTGTAGACGCAAGTGTAAAAGTCTGATGAACTCCAGACTCTATTGTCAAAGTCTGAAGACTCAAGACTCAAGACTCAAGATTTAAAGTCTGCCATCACTAATAGTCTGTAGACCGACGAAGGAAAGTTTTATCCGATGAAGAAGACTTGTTTAGATGCGAGTATATCTTTAAGGATTTGGTTCGTACGGTTGAAGAAGAATTCACGGCTGGAGAGAGCATCCCATGATCAATTATTCTTATTGATTTTAATTAGGATAATTAGATCTTTTGATTGACAAAGTATACTTGGAATGTTCTACTTATGAAAACCTAGATCTTGATTGTATGGGCGAGCAGGATTGGTGGGCTATCATCACATTTCTTAAATAACTCGAAATCTCCCTAATTGATTCTGTCCAACGGGTAGATTGGAAGAACTCCTTTGGAAGGTGCCAACGGTTATGAAGGCATGGAGGAGTATATCAGGAAGGCGCTCAAGTTATTCGAGTGTATGCGTGAAAGAAAAATTCCAAAGTTTGAAGCTCTTAGTTCTTCGCTGTTTCATTTCGTCAAGCTTAAATTGTACTCAAAAGAGATATTAGATACTTGTGAAATCTTGAGGAAGTGTAGTAGAGTCTCTACACTGTGGAATCAAGGACGTGAGACTGTAACATCTCTTTTGGTTCATAGTGAAATCTAGCCGGTGGGCTATCAGTGCAGGAGAGTGGACATAGGCTTGGTTTAAGCCGAACCACTATAAGCCTTGTGTTTTGAATCTCTATCCCTAATCTCTTTACTTCGATTCGCAGTTCTATATAACTGTTTATAGTCTTTTACATTTTTAGTCTATCATTCTTAAAAGACAAATTAATTTGTTAAGATTTGCGTAAACATCTCTGATCACCTATTCACCTCTTTCTAGGTGTTCTTATTAGCCCTTTCAGGGGCAAGATAGAAGTACACTAGATTTCAGCAACCAGCACTTTCTTCTTTCCTTTCGAAGTCATGATACCAGAGGAGATTAAAAGAAATTACAGAATTTAGTCAGCAAGAAAAGAAATCCCCTTCCGAAAGTATATTCCTAGCATCGAACTTAAAGCTTTTTCTTGGACATGGAATTGCGTTTCAAGCTAACCTTCAACTAGTGCCAATGACTTCTGTAATAAGCTTTCAGATCCTGCCGAAGACTGCAGAAATTGATGTTCCTCATCCAAAACCGACTCTCCTTTCCAAAACTGTTGAAAAGATATTGTCAATGCCTCGGCATCCTTTGCCAATGTCTCATCATGCCCCAAACAGTTCTCAATATCGATTATGCATTTCTTGATCAGAAGCTTTGCATCGGCTCTAGTGTTGATGAGATTCCCCAAGAATGCTACATAATTAATGAAGTAAGTATCATGTTTATAATAGGACTGCTCAAAAGCTGTGATATTCCTGAGGAAAGACTCCGTCACTGGAAATAGCTTGAGACATGGGATATAAAGAACACCCTCTGAAAATTTAATGTCAAATAAGCAATTGCTCTCACTTATTCTAAACTTCACTCTTGCTGCTCGAAGGTGCAATGCCCTAGGTATTGCTTCTACCTTCTTCCATCCATCACCTTGTGCGTCTTGTGTGGCAGGTAAGTACCACGACCTTAAAGCATCTAATAAGTGATTGACATTGGTGTCGAATATCCTCGCCCCTTCTGCTTTGAGATTGACTTTGGAGATGAAGAAATCATAGGCGAGCTCCAATAAAGATGGGAGTACTGTCAATTGACTTCCAAATGCGAAATTGTACAGATTCTCAAGAACAAAAAATTGGAGTTGATTCTCCATCAAACTCATGTCCCTTCTCACATCCATGATCATCCACTCTTTTTTATTGTCAAAGATGACATCATTCACGGCCTTCTTTTCAGGGAAATGATTCAACAAGAACAGCTCAATGACAAATGCACCATCTACAAGAACCATTGTGATGAACTCATCACTGTTGAGATCTATCTTTTCCAAGTAACACAGGCAAGTTCGCTTTTCCAACTTCTTGATGACCTCAACACATTTTTGCAATTTCTTCTGTGTCCGTGCCAAAAAGCTTTGCAGGTACCTCCACTTGTGGTCTTCCATGGCCTTCCATCGTTTGCCATGATGGTAGAATGGTCCGATGGAGATTTGCTTTGGCAAGAAGGCTTCCTTGTGGTTGCGGAGCTTGTCCAGAACAGTTAACAAGCGACAGTCGAAGGATGTTTCAGATAGTTGCTTCAATCCGTTGCTTATTGAAGTAACAAGTTCGTCGTGATGGTCACTTGCAGATGTTGGCCCTGTTCCTGCCATCCTCTGTTTCTTTTCAACCTTGAAGAAAAATTTCCCTCCTGAGTCAATCAAGAGCCAAAAGTTTCGAGCAAAATCTGTTCCAAGAAAAGGATATTCTGTGGCAGATAATCCCAGAAATTAGATTTGGCCTCTTTTATGCATAGCAATCATGGAATAAAGGGGGAAAAAAAGAGGAGGGAGAATTCAGAAATAGGAGTAATTGAATAGTGGTTGGTTGGTTTGAATTTTAGGCATGGCAAGAAGTGGAGACAAATGTGATGAAATGGTTTCAGTTGAGAATAAGCAAAAGAACTGAACCAAATTAGCTAGTTCTAGGCATTTCCCACCATTACTAGTCCAGTTCCCCATTCCATATTTTTGGAACTGGTGAATATTGATTTAGTTTTCGGTTCTAGGTGTGAACCCACCCATCCAGACCGAACCGATTTTTTTCTCATTCTAATTATTACAAAATTCAAAACTCTAATTACTAATTCTTCATTCTTCATCTTCACGCTCCCATGCCAAAAACCTAGTTGCGCCATTCCTAATTTGAGTGAAGTTTAAGAACTTTGTGGCAAACTCTCATAATGATTGTTATGATTGTCAAACTTTGTACCAATTTTACAGACTTGTTCTGATCATTCCAGCTTTGTTCGTGGAGATGATTGTCATGTTTGGCTTATCACGAGTTTGTTATATTAATATAACTCGTGTAGTAATTTACACTATGCAACAACACTTGCAGTTTTACGGAGAAAGGGGGGAGGGGGAAAGAGGGGAGTATACTGTTGGTTCCTGGACTCACCGTGGATCTAGGGAATCGTATGGAACTAGTTGATCTTGGTCCCAAGTGGGTCCTAGACCAAGTGGACGGTTCTCCATTCTACAAATCGAGAACTGATCCTTCTGGTCCGATTTTCAATTTTTGGGTGGGAATCAGCCCACCCCTAAACCAATCACTACAAACCGAGAACTAATCCTTCTAGTCTAATTCCCAATTTAGGGTGGGAAACGGCGCACTTTGAAACTGATTACTCCTAATTTATGGTCCCCTGTTTATAAAATTTGGAACCGGTAAATATGGATCTGGTTCTCGATTCCAAGTGTGGACCCACCTACCTAGATTGAATCGATTTTTTTCTTATTCTAATTATTACAAAATTCAAAACTCTAATTACTAATTCCACATTCCAAGTGTGGACCCACTCTCCCATGTTGAAAACCCTAATTGCCCCATTCCTAATTTGAAGTGAAGTTTAAAAACATTATGACAAACTCTTATAATGATTGTTATGATTGTCAAACTTTGTGGCAAACTCACAGACTCAGTTCTTGATAATCATTCTAGCTTTGTGTGTGGAGATGATCGTCATGTTTGGTTTATCATAAGTATGTTCTATTAATATAACTCATGTAGTAATTTACACTATACAACAACACAAGTGGTTTTACAGACAATTAAAAAAAGAAAAAGCGGGGAGTATACCACCAGTTCCTAGACTCACCCTGGAACTAGGGAACTAGACCAGATTAGTTGGTCTTGGTCCCAGGTGGGTAGTCCTTCTAGTTCAATTCCCAGTTCCAGGGTGGGATCTGGCCCACCTTGAAACCAATTACTCATAATTTATTCCACGATTTTTTTTTTTTCCTCTCAAGTCAGCTTCAAGCGGGCTAACAGACTTTTGGGCTCTAAAATTTGCATGTTCAAAAGGAGGTTTATGGACTTTTTGGGGGTAAAAAGATGATGATTTAGTAGAAACAGATTTGATAGAAAGAATAGACCTTAGCTAGTGTCGTATTGACAGCCACAGCAGTTGGCTGCCCTCCGAACACGAGGCGGCCGTTCATTGCATTTGTTATCTAGTGATCCTAACGCATGTTGGATTGAGCCAGTATCACCAACTGAAGTTTTGAATGATTTGATAGGAAGGATAACGCTTAGACAGGAAGAATTTGCAAAGGGCAGGAGCCAATGACCGGGCACTAGTCCAAGCCCATGCTGAATTTTTTTGTTTTGTTTTTGTTTTAAGGGTGATGAATCGTGGTCAGAACAAAAGTAAAACTAGTATATTAAGATCTAATTGAACCGTGAAAAGAAATTTCATGCACCGGAAAAGAACGGGCAAAACAAGAATGGACAATAATGAATAATTTTTCCACCGAAATGCATCCTCATGTTTTTTGTTTTTTTAATTGAGGATATCATTTGACTAAAATCTTGGCGACAACACAAAGGCGGACTAAAACATTGTCTTTTCCTTGAGGGAATATTTTTCACTATAGTTTTGACCAATACTGAATAAATTTTGCTTAGCTTCTTGTCAGTATCAGTTTGCTATTTCATAAAATTTTCCTCAGATTCCCTCGGGCGGTCTGGCCAGCTTTGCCGTGAACGACGCTAATCATCAAGCCGGTGGGTTTATGATTTTGATAGTTTGCTTGATATATGATTCTTCTGGCTCTGGCTACCATTTGATAAATGGTTTCCTTTTTTTTCGGGGCACCAGCATTTCGTAAATGATTCAAGACAAGAGTTTTAATATTTTCTATGGATTCTCAATGAAAATTTGCAAGATGACGTGCTTTCACCGTTTTACATAACAAATTTTATTTACTGACGCTTTTGATTACAATTGCTATCAATAGGTAAATTTTATTTTCAATTATGTTAAAAAAGATGTGCACTTTTGCTGAGTAAGGTTGCGCTGTCCATCATTTGAAGGTTGACAAATAAGTCCAGATTATTTACCAGTAATGACAATAAGTATACCAAAATTAAGATATATTAAGTTACATAAGCAAATTCTAATTTAACATTTAGCAAGTGAACAAATAGATTTATGAAATTAGCATTATACAAGTGTGGAATAGGGAAAATCGAATTAGTGCTCCAGCTGACATAAATAAATCGATGTTCTGCTGATTCCAATCGAAAGTGACAGTTGATCACACATCATTCAATAGAAAACTAGAGCATTACAGTGGCAATTTACCATTCAGAAAGCAAGGTTATATGAGAGAGAGGACTGAGCACACAGTCTGTACTACAGTCAGAAAAAGCAACACAACTGCAGCAAAAATGGAGATGACCACCCACGGGCTACTGCAGTAATCACGCTTGAACGTCGCCTTCCACTTGTTATGAGGCTTTTCACAATAGTTGATGAGCTTGTTGCTGAGGCTGATGAAATAGGAATTCCTTGAAATTACACTTCCCTTGCCGAAGACGAAGAATAACTGTGCGGCAGCTTCCTTATTGCTGAGATGGTTCTCGATGATTCCCTTGTCGATCAGTAACTCTGCGTCGCCCGTGGTATCAACCAGGTGATGCATGAATCCCATGTAGTCAGTCAGATACCTGTTTGTGCAGTAACATTGCTCGAAGGCGATAATGTTCCGAAAATAATGTTCTGTTGAGTCCTCAAGAACCAGATAAGGGATGTAAAGCACTCCGTTCTTAAATTCAAAATCGGACAAGCACTTGCTCTCGCCTGAGAGCATTGTTAATAATAGGGAACAAACAGAGAACGAAACAGAATCAAATAGATATTCATATTAAGAAAACAAAATGACACAGGTCAACTCTTACCTCTTCTCAGCTTCACTCCGGCTGCCACCAGCTCCTTCGCACTGGGGGTGAACTTCATCTTCACATTGCCATTTGGCGCATCCCTCCTTGACGGCAAGAACAAGAGACTGATCAGGTGGACGAAGTGCTTCACCTCCAACTTTATCACCGACCCTGGCAACTCTTTACTCATTTTTTGGCTGAAGAACTGCCACACGAGTGCAAGCAGCTGCTCCTGAGTTTCAAATGCCATTTCAAACAGCCTCTGGATGATGAAAAATGGTATCTGGTTCTCCAGCAGTGCCATGTCGCGGCAGACATCATTTAACATCCATGGCTCTTTGAAGATCCGGTCATTTGGCAGCTTCCTGTGATCGTCATCGCGCATGAGGAAGAACTGGATCACGAAGATGCCATCAAGGAGCATCATCTCGGCGAACTGGTCAGAGTTGAGGTTGATCTGCTTATCGTAGCAGTTCCGGGCATCATCCTCCCAGGACTTGACCCTCTGAATGTAGTCCTCGAGACGGTATTTCTTGTTTTTCTGGAGGAAGTTCTGCAAGTAAAGCAGCTTGTGATCTTCCATCGGCATGAGGCTTGGATTGAGATGGTGATAAGGTCCAATCGCGATGATGCGGGGAGTGTAGGCCTCATGGTTGCTTTGCCGGAACCTCTCCGGAATGATGAAGATGCAACGGTCGGATGGTGGTGATAGTCCCTCAAATCTCCTGTATATTGAAATTGCGACTTCATCGGGATGACAGTCACCTGCAGATTGTTTTCCTGCTCCAGCCATCCTCTTTTTTTCCCTGCTCAGCCAATCACGAGAAAAGGTTTCAGCAAAATCCAGGGCAAGAAAAGGGTATTCTGTGCCTGAAAAAGCCATAAACTAGATTTGGCCGCTTTTATGCAGTACAATCATGAAACCAGCAATAAATAAAAGCAGAAAAGGAGCGGGAAACCGGAAAAAGGGGTGAAGGAATAGTGGTTAGTTGGTTTGACTTTTAGGCATGGCAAGAAGTGGAGCCCACTCTGATGAAATGGTTCTGTCCCTTGACAAATTATTAGCTGGAGCTGTGATTCTAGCGTGTCAAACTATGAGTCCACTCACCAGGCAACACGTGTCACTTGCGCTCCACCGTGACAAAGCTTTTGACGCCCACACCACCCCCTCTTCGCCACTCTCTCTCTTCGCCCTCCCTCTCTTCCCTCTCTTCTTTTTACCTTTATTTCTTCTTCTTCTTCCTTCTACTCATGGTGGGGAGCCTTGCCCTCAAGATCCCCATTGTCGCCAAGCCCGCCTGCTTTGTCATCCACATGTTCTCCTCCCCCTGCTTCTACAAGATCAAGTTCGATAGCTTCGCCCTCTAGACCGCCCTCGTCCCCTACCTCTTGCCCGACGCTGCCCACCCCCCATGGTGTCACCAGCGGCAGCACCACATTCCACCTCAACAAGGTCGAAGAAGAAGAAGAAGAAGAAGAAGAAGTAGAAGAAATAAAGGAAAAAAGAAGAGAGGGAAGAGAGAGAGGCGTCAGAGGGGATGGTGTGGGCTTCAGAGGTTCGTATTAGAGGTAAGCATGGTCCGGGTTGAGCTAGTCCACCCCATAACCCTAGAACCAACCCGCATAATGCTGGTCCTCAATTTTTGAGACCGAAGACCGACCCTATTGAGCTTGGAACCGAGGAGCAGATTGGCCCAGTGGGTTCGGTGCGATTTCAGGGTCAACCTAGGACCAATCGATAATTTGTTTATTTCATTTTTTGTACTCTTTGAAAAAGCAATTAAAGACCGGACTGACCCAATGGGTTTGGTCCAATTCCAAGGTTAATCTGGGACCAACCAATAATTTTTTATTTCATTTTTTGTACTCCTTGAAAGGGCAACCAAGGACCAGACTGACCCAATGGGTTCGATAACGAGTGAGATCAACTAAGAAAGGCAAGCGGTGAGGGTCGAAAGGGGTGAGCGTCGAACATAGTGAGCATCGAGTGTCGAGCAGGGAGCAACAAGCCAAGCGAGCATCGAGCGGTGAGCGGCACGAGTAACCCAAAGCGAGCGAGGCGATGGTCGAGTGGTGAGCAAAGAAGTTGTTTCTTTCAATTTTGGCAAATTGAAGACTAAGAAGACAAATAAGACATAAGAGAATGAGTACTAGAAGAGGATGCTGTAAGGAGCTGTTTATGCCCTTTTCGACGCCATGGAAACTCTTCACAAAAATATTTTCCTCCTTCATAAATGATGACTATTAACACTGTAAAATATATTAAAAATTTAAGTTATTATAGAACAATGTAAAATTACTTGAACTTCTCACTAAAGAGTTGTTTAATGTTGTTGACGCCGTTTATTTTAAGGTTTTCTCTAAATAAAAATTATAAATAATATATATAGTCAGGGTCGGTCCAGGTTGGACCGACCCTGAACTCCCAGGACCGAGGACCAATTCACACAGTACTGGTACAAGAATCCTAGGACCAAGGACCGACCCAGTCTTTCTAGGAACCGGACTGGAACTGGTAGGATTGGGCCACTCCAGGGTCGGTCCAGGGTTGACCCTGAACCAATGCTCACCCCTAATTCGTACCCTCTGGATTTTCACATTTCTAGTAACCTCGTATCATGATTGACTAGCTACTGCAGTTCACAACGAAGACACGTCATTTTAAATTAATTTTGTTTTCCTCGGGTATGCTTCACGAGTTTTATCCCCACTCTTAAGTCAGCTTCATGCAGGCCAACAGACTTGTAGGCCGCTAAAATTTGCTTGTTCAAAAGGACATAACTTAAAAAGGACATAGCTTAGTTGGTGTCAACAACCGTTGGCTACTCAAACACAAGGAAGCCATTCATTGGATTTATTGTTGCGCGGATCTGATGGGCGCTGGTTCCTTATTAAGTAGACCTAACCCTTGCTAGATGGAGCTGGTGATCCCAATTGAAGTTTCAAATCATATGATAGAATCGATAGCACTTAGAAAAGACCGAGCTTTACTGGCGTCCTGTCAAGGGACGTTAGCTACCACCCGAGCATGAGGCAACATTCATTTGCATTCATTATATAGTAGACCTAGCGCGTATTGAATTGAACTGATGACATCAATTGAAGTTTCGAATGATGAACAATTCCCTCTTTAAAAAGAGGCCAATCGCATGTTTAATGTTTTTTTTATTAGACAATTGACTAACTATATTCATACAGTGGGAGTGGCGGTTAATGACAGCATTCACTTTTAAGAGATATAAAAGGAAAATAACTTGTGGATACATTTAAAATCAATTCAAACTATTATGATCTTGGTTTTGCAGCAAAGGTTTTATTTTTTTTTTTTTTTTTTTTTGGCCAGAAAGCAATTTAGGTTGAGAGGCCAAACAAAAAGTATCTCCTCTATAAGAATAGTATACACTTCTATCTGGTAGGATTCCGTATATCCTCTATTTTGTATCATTTGTACCACTTTCCACTCGATAGGAATAAAGTCAGTAGAATAACGTATGAAAACACATACGACCAAGCATTTTTCTCTATTACACTAATGAATAACATTAAAATATCAATAAAATATTACATGAAGTTATAACCCATATTCAACAAACAAATGAACTAATCACGGTCAAAGAAAGATCATTGCGCATATTTTATGCACAAATGATCATTAGCGAACTATAAAATAAACTACAAATTAACACACACCTCACTGAAGAAAATAATTAATTAAAAGGACTCTACAACATGATAATGCATATTTCACACATATGACGTTAGATGATTATTAAAAAAGTTATTTATATGGTACTCTTTTATTTGATGAATTAATGACGTTATAGGATCAATAAAAAATGTCATTACTAAAGAATTATAGCTCATCTCCAAGATATATGAGTATTATAAAATAAATAAATAATTATTTAAATGAAAGAAACTATCATTAAAAAACTTCATAGCATATTTTCAAAGGGTCATATCACATGATTGTGCATATGTCATGGAGAAAGAAAACGGACTAAGAACATACTCAGCAACCACCCTAACAATTCAATGCATATTCAAACATAAATCTTATTGCTTTGCGATTTATATATTTTCTAAAGAAGAATAATATATAGATACCTTTACCCAAAAAATATATATACATATAGATACATGATACAAAAAATATTTGCATATATAGATGATGTGAGTCGATCCGTAAAAAAACTATATATGACATGATAGTCCATTTTGACAAACAAATGCTTGTGAAGAATTGGTAAAATTATACGTCATTTTTGCAAATAAATGAATATATAAAATGCAAGAAAAGTAAATTCTACAAATGAGTGTGGCTTAGCTGACCATCCACCATCCAATGACAGAGTGACGGTCAACTAATGACCTCTCATTTTATGATGAAACCGCACCTAATTTTTCTTTTTTGTTTTATGTTTTTTTTTTTTAATTATTTGCAAGCTTAAATTAACATATAATATTCTAAGACGACCACACAATCAATTTTCATGAATATGATGAAAAAATAAATTAGATACTAAAATATAAATATTTACAAGTAAACAATATTATCACCTACTAAAAATCGTCAATGTCATTATATAGATCTATTATATTTAAAAGATGAAAAAACACTTGAGACGTTGGCTTTGCGATTAATAACAAATTCATTGTTGGCTTCTCAGTCCTTTCACTAAAATCAAATTGCTTTAGAAAGGCTTCCTGGTGACCTAAAATTAAGATCAATGATATCAATTACACATAAAATGAACGAAGTAAAGAAAATAACAAAGTAAGAATAATAAATTAGTAGATAAGAAAATTTACCCCATTGATCTAAATCTTGTAGGTGAAGATGTGTTAGGCCTAAAACGAGACGCAAACACCTGGAGTACCAAAAATTGGCATAGGGGGACACTTGAGAGCCAAAAGTTAGGAAATGTACACTTAAGTGCCAAAATCAAAGTAAAATAAATCAGTTAAGTGCCAACAGTAAGAAAATCCGGCCAAAATACTAATGTGGCGTTTTCCTAGCAAACAAGTGCAAAACAACGTCATTTTGCACATTGAGTTGCTACATAAGTCGAAAACAACATTATTTTGCATACTAACGTGGCTAGATAAGCCAAAAACGATGTCATTTTGCCTTGAATTTGCAATTTAATATAAATATTAATTTAATTAAATATACAACTAAATTATTTATAAAAAAGGGGGAGAAGAATTGCAAAAGGCATTGGGCGAGGGCGGTGCAAGCCCTCACTATCACCTCCCACCATCGCTTAAAAGGGCCAGCGATGATGGGGGAGGGTTGGCTAAGGTCACCCCGAGCCAAGGGTTGGTGACCCCGGCCAACAAGCAACGAGGGCTTGATCTGAGGCAAGGGTCGCGGCACTCCCTAGATCCGATGGCCCTTGGCTTGGCTTTGGACGAGGGCTGGTGATGCTAGCTAGATTTGGGGGAGGATTGCAACCCTTACCCTAGATCCGGGCAAGGGCTTGCAAGCTCTTGGTGCTAGTCAATCGAGGTCACCGGCCCTTGGCCCATGGTGACCTCGGCCAACCTTCGCCCCACCGTCGCCAACCCTTCTCGGCAATGGTGGGGAGGCAAAGTGAGGATAGTCCTCGCCTAACTCCTTTTGCAACTTTTTTTTTTTTTTTTTAAAGTTTTAAATTTAATTTAAGTAATATTTATATTAAAATTCAAATCATAGGCAAAATGATGAGCCATGTAAGTGAGTTATATTATTAAAATAAAGCCACGTAAGATTTCTAGGAGCCTTTGTCGGACTTGACACTCAAATGTTTCAATTTTTTTTTTTTTTTAAAGTAACACTTTTGTGTACCTTTTGCAACTTTTAGTACTTAAGTATCCTATCATGCTAAGTTTTGGCACTTTTTCTATACTTCTACCGACCTAAAACATTACAAAATCAATCTCAATCTCAAGTGTCTTTTAATTTTTTAAATTTAATAGATCTATGTACTGACATTAACGATTTCCTTTTAGTCGGTAATAATATTTTTTACTTGTAATATTTATATTTTAGTATTTAATTTATTTTTTCATCATATTCATGAAAATTGATTGTGTGGGCTCTCTTAGGATTTTATTTCTCAATTTACATTTGCAATAAAAAAAACATAAGAATAAAAAAATAAAAAAAAAATTGGGTGAGAGGAAATTGGTGAATCGGTTTCCTCACAAAACGAGCAAACCTAATGCTGACCGTCACTCTGTCAGTTGATGGTGGAAGGTCAACTAAATATTTTTCTCTACAAATATAAAAACGAATGAATTGCATGATGTCCCTTACCCAAAAAAAAAAAAAAAAATGAATTGCATGATGTCTGTGGAGGAAATAAATAAATAGTTTCCATTAATTTTCCATTAATTGTGTCCTAATTCCAGCGACTATAGCCTCCCTTCATTTCTTGCTATTATCACCGTTTTCCTTTTGTTCTTATTTCTTGAATTTTGTTCTTAGCCAACTACTAGAAAAATTGACAAGTACTACTGGTAAGGGAGAGCGGGGAAAGCTGCTAAACAAGTGTGTCATGGATTCAGGGATGCAAGTGTCTCAGTGATTATTGAATTCGATCGTACGTAGTCCTCCCCACCAATCTTCCAGTTGTGAATCAATGCCACCTGTTTGGCAGGTTCCCTTTCCAGCTCTCTTTTTCCGGTAGTACTTGTCAATCTTTTTAGAAAACGGTAAAATTACACGTTGCGTTAACCTTTGCCGTGGTACTTTGCAACCGTTGAATACTTTTCCCTACGAAACGGACTGCGCTCCCCCGTTCTGGAGAGTCACTCCTTCGCATGGCTTCCTCGGCGACGTCCGTTTCAGAGACAAGTGGATGACCGCGTCATGAATGCGACGCAAGAGATGATGCAACTACCATGCAAAGAAAACGACCCGAATGACAAGAGCCTCGAAAGTCAATGATGTGGGGGCACATCATTGACTTTTAGCATGCTGTAACTTTGTTAACTAAAACGAGAAAGAATATAATCGAGATGTAAGTATGTAACATGCATGATTCTTCTTAAAAAAATTACGCACTTATCTAAAGTCAGAATGAAGGAGCCAGACCCTTAATGTACATGAATCTTAACGTAACTTTCAGAATCATAGTAGCCCATATTGATATATGGCTCCCTCCGTCACCCATATGCTTTCTCCTAACTTTCCCATAACTTAGTCACAATGGAAAGGAAAAAAAAAATTGTTGATTATTCGAGACGCACTACACTAGGGAAATTTTATAAACAGAAAATAGTAAAATGTTGTCAAGGAAATACTTAGTAAGATGGGTTATAAAAGATGCTAGAATTTTTCATAATTGTTAATTTGCAACATTAAAACTCATTAAAATTCAATATCATTTGTTGCTGAACAAAAATCATGGATAGAATAAGGAAAATGATCAATCCTTTGTAGATTAGACTCCCATAAGTCAACCTTATAGGCAACTCTGAGGAACATGCTGTGGCTATGCATATACACATGCGTGCTACAAAGTGAAATAATTTCTAATTCGAGAAAGAGATATTGAAAAAAGTCACAAATTCGATCTTGATGTGTGGAATTCAAGATGTATTTACGAGACTTTAATTCTTTCATGATAAATGAGTCTAAATTGTCTCATTTATGGCCCGGTGTTAAAGATGGTGGCTCAATGAAAAATATTCCGTTGTATTTATGAGGCTTTAATCCCATTTGACTTTTAGGCACGGCAAGAAGTGGAGACCACTGTGGGGAAATGGATTCGTATTCGCACTCTGTATTTTCACATTTATAATGACCTCGTGTCATGATTGACTAGCTATTACAGCTCAAAATGAATACACAAGTCATTCTAAATTAACTTCTATTTTTTCCAAGGTATGCTCCACGAGTTTTCCTATTCCCCTCTTGAGTCAGCTTCATGCTGGCGAAGGTAGAGAAGTTTCCGAAATGATTGTCGGTTTGGTTTGACATTCGGGCATGGCGAGAAGTGGGTGGAGACTCTGGTTTTTTTAATCTGAATTCATATTGACCTAATATGATGATTGACTAGCTATAAAGGATTGAATATACGAGTCATTTTAAATTAATTTAGTATATTCACGAATCGGACTTAATATTATGATTGACTCGCTATTATTGTTCGCAATAATGCACTAGTCATTTCGAATTAATTTCCATTTTTTTTTATGGTATGCTTAGTATCTATATGCAGACTGAGCATATCCAAGAAAGACACAAGTGGTTGCCTTGGGGACTCTTTTTCTCTTAACTGCGCAGGAATATGAACAAAACACGTGCATCCAAAGACTCGTTCCTTGGGTGCCGCTGCAAATTCTTCGCTCTCTCTTTCATGATGGTCAACAGACTTTAGGTTGCTAAAATTTGCATGTTCAAAAGGAGGTTTTTGTGGATCTCGAGTTTATGAGCATAGGAAAGAGTGGGGCAGCATGGCATCTGCCAAATCCAACAATACCAAGTCGATTTATCCATATGAAATCCGAAGTCTTGATTGAAGTGCAAGCAAAATATGATGGTAAGACATATTTAACGGTAAAAATTAATCAAATTTTAAGTCAAAATATGATGAGCCAAGTATATACCGTTGGATATTTCAGCAATTTTGATATATTTGATAATAACAATTTTGATAGTAGTTATGATTGCCACGAAAGTCATCATTTTGTTAAAAAACGATTTTGCAATGATCATGTAATAGCTTTTTAATGGCTTTATAATTGCTTTCTGATGGTTTTGTAACATTTCATTTATTTCTTCAATAATTTATAAGGGTCATCATTTTAATTAAAGATTGATTATGGAAAACAACTCTCTCTCTCTTTTATCTACAAATTATTACTCTTAATGTATTTTGGAAAGTGTATATCAAAACAATAATATTCTTGTTATAGCTTTGGGCATTTTTCCCTTCTTGGGTACTGTTCATGTGATGCTCTCTACACGGGCGATTCTTCTCCTGTTCACGTGATCATTTATTTGCTGATTCTAGGTGATTCGTTGGTTCGTTGGAGCTGAGATTTGGAGGCTCACCTCTCCCTGCGCCCCTCTCCATCTCCACCAAAGCGTTTCAGTTGGCTCGCCTTGTCCGGGTAACAATGCTCCTTCTCTATTAGGGTTTTGTGGGTCTCTGTTTTCTATTGGTTCTGTTGGGCTTTGTACCCAACTCAACCATGGAAGCACCTACAAGTGAGAACGTGACTTCGCTAGTGGCCTAGCAAGCTGGGCGATGGGGCCGTAGCCGAGGAAGAAATTCCCATCCTGAGCCCTCTCTCCCTTCGGCCCATGCATCGGTTAAAACTATTGCTGTTGTACAAACAGCTAACAGCTAAAACCCTGCTCGAACCCAGTTGTTTGCGACATAACCCTCAAGGGCGGGCTCCTCCTGGCATCGTAACAACTCCTCCTTGTGATGCCACCAGGCCGCCGGTTCGCTCTTGGGCAAACGTGGCTAAATTAGCCACCAAAGGTTTGATCTCACTTTCCCACCAAAGGTTATGATCTCACTTTCATGTCCCCAGATATCATCGATAGCAAACCCGTGGTGCGCATTTCACAGGAAATCCTAGAAGCCAGTAACCCCAAGTGGCGAGAATGTCTAGTTGGCTACTATGTTGGAAAAAGACTACCTTTTAAGTTAACAGAGGCCACCTTGAAGCATGTGTGGGGTCCTCACTTTCTGGAAGTTATGGCCAATGACGATGGCTTTTACTTCTTTCACATTCCGGATCAAGACTTCTGTAGAAAGATCTGTGGCCAACTTACAGTGGCAAAGGTTCTGCTCATACTCTAGCAGTGGCAACCCATGATGGAACTTAAGAGAAACCTCCACAAGACAGTCCCAGTATGGGTTCGGCTGAGGAATATCCCTAATGCACTTTAGTCCGCTATGGGTGTTAGCGCCATTGCCAGCGTTATTGGCAGGCCCCTCTATGTAGACCAACAAACAGAACTCATGAAAATGATCTTGTATGTGCACGTCTGTGTGGAGATCAATGCGGATCACACCCCTTGTGATTCAATCCTTGTAGACATGAATGGTATGACTCGGTTGGTGACTGTTGAATATGAGTGGAAGCCCATTGTTTGCCACTCCTGTGGATCTTTTGGCCATAGATGTTATCCTCATGAAGCCTTGCCTACGGCTTGAACTACTCCTGCCATTAACCCCAAGTCGATTGCTACTGTTGGAAGTACTCCAAGGATTATGATATAGGCTCCAATTACTCGATCCAATCATGAGTGGATTGAAGTACGGGGAAACTCTGCTGCTATCCCGATTCCTTCTTCACCAGCAGTGATGAAGACACAGGTGCCTACAGTTGTGCAAGACCCTACATTGAAGAAGAGTGGGTCTTTAAAAGGTACTTTACCAGTAGCTCACTCAATAGGCCCTTCCCTGGCTATTAATATGGTTGGTCCCAATTTGTGTTCGACAACTTCATCAATCTTTAAGGAGGAATTGGACAAAGGAGCTAGTGATGCTAGATCTGAAGTTGAAGAGGATGGCCCGCATGTTGCCTCCACTTTCCTAGAGGATTTGGAACCCCCAATTGACCAGGTGTGGCCGGTGGTCCCCTCCCAACGGCTTGATGTTGTACAGGCTACGAGCTTTGGTAGCAACTCCCTAGTAAGCCCCAAGCCTAAGGCTACCTCGATAAAGAAAAAACGAGGTAAAAACTAATAACCTTCCCCATCTAGTATATATGTGTGTGTGTGTGTGTGTGTGTGTGTGTGTATATATATTTTTTTTTTTTGGACTAAGAAATAGGTTTTCATTACTAGGTTAAGTTCTGAGCAAATATAGCATGAGCATTAGTACATAGTAAATCCAAAAGAGCAGACGGAGGATTAGTTACCCAGTTCCTAGGGAGATAGCCCATATGTTGGGCTTTGGCTAACCAATTGGCCTCCTTGTTGGTAGCACAACTACAATGGGCTAATGTAAGTCTCGTAAGACCTAGTCCACTAAAGGCTACACTGCCCAACTTAGTGTAGCTGAAGAGAGAATACTCTCCACCAATGTACTGCAATCAAACTAAACTTGTATTTCTTTTTCTATTATATTCAGGGCAAGCTTTGAGGAAATCAAATCAAGGGTTTCAACCAAACCTACTTCCTCCGCTTGTTCAGCTGAACTCACCTCAATGTTTTTAGCAAACCCATCCGTTATCCTGCCAAAGAGGTCCCTAAAGATGCAAGCAACGGCTCCATAAGAGGGGGAGTGTCGCTGATGAGCACCGTGGTGAACTCCATCCACCCCTTTGGTCATAGCACGGCTTAGTGCCAGTTCAGGCTTGCATTCGGCCTGTCTTCCAGTGAGATTGGGGCCAGGAGGTGAATCAGAGCCATCATGTCTTGCGCCGCTGCTCAGGTAAGTCCTTCCCCTATTCCTCACGTCCAATCTGCTATTCAGTGCAGGGTGGGCTGCGTTGATGCGCCTCCATTCTTGATGTTGTGCTCGGGAGTTGAAATCGGCTGTTCTAGTGTTGTGGTTGGGATTTGTAGGTGCTGCAGATCCTTCGTCGTTGATGCCGGTATCCAAAGGAAGCTTTCCTCGATCTCGTACTGCCCATCTACCGTGAAGCTTGGGTGGGGCTGTGCTGATGTGCCTCTGGTGCGAAATGGGCATTTCTGTGTTGTTCAGGTGAAGGTGTTTGCAATCGTGGCCAGATCTGGTTCGGGCCTCAGCTTTTATGTTCGATGCAAGTGCAGTTGTTCCGGGTTGGGGATTTCCATTAGTCGCTTCGCTGTTCAGATCTGGGCCAGGTGAGTTTTCTTTGCTTTCCTCTTTGTTGAGAACAGATGTGCTATGGACCTGCCCTTTGTTCCACTTTGATTGGGCCTTGACTCTATCTCTCATTTCAGCTCGGGGAGTCGCTTCTCTGTTGGAGGCGCTCTCAACCATGTTTGCATTCTGCGCTGGACAGGGTAGTGTGCCAGAGTTGGTACGGGCTACTATCGAGGTTGATTCGGGGCTTGGGGAGTGTTCAAAGCCTTGGCACCCAGCTCCTAAATTAGGATCAAAAGGCATCAGACCCGTTAGGTTGCAGTAAACCAATTCGATACCTGGAATGGAGGTTGGGGGAGCACTATGCTTGGCCGGTGCATCTTCACAAGTCGAGTTTAGACCCAGGTCAGAGTCTGAAAGAATTTCATTATTATGCACCGAATTCTCTTGGCTTAAATGAGGTGATGTATTGGTTGTATAGGCTATTATCGAATGACACATCAATGTTTATTTTGAGTACTCCAAGGCTCGAGGGTTGCCACTTGCTAGGTAGGTCATGGCCTTGCTTCCCACTCTTTGACTTTTGATTCCATGTTGTGAAGCTTTCCCGTAACATGGTTGCTCTAAACAGGGTTTGGTGTGGGTTGAGGGGACTTTTTCTGAAGATGAAATGGTTTCTATTCTTCCATATGCACCATAAAACTATTGCAATCAGTTCAAATCTGCGTGAGTTCCTTGGTCCTGCATGAAATTTGCACAACCAATCATCAAAATGGGTCAGACCCACTCGATTTATTGGGACTTGCAGGGGTGGCTTGTTCCATAGGTGTGATGTCCAGGGGCAAAGCAGCAGTGTGTGCTCAATCGTCTCCAATTCGAGATGGCATGTTGGGCACATTGGTGCAGGTACTATCTTCCTCCTATAAAGATTATCCAAAGTAGGCAACGCATTTTGACAGGCACTCCTTAGGAAAAATTTTATTTTAGGTTGTATGGCGGAGTTCCAAATATGCTTACATAGGTTTGGATTAACCTAGTGTGATGTTGTTGGTGTTGGATCTCGATGATTCATTGTGGGTTTTCTGTTCAAAAAGTATCCACTCTTCACCATATAAGTTCCCGATTTGTTGTTTGTCCAGACAAATTTATCTTCTGTAGTCCGAAGGCTGATAGGGATAGCTCTAATTTCTGTCACTAGAGAATCATCAAACAAGGACCGCAGGAGGTCTTCCTTCCATTCTGCAGCTTCAAAATCGATTAAGTCCGCCACTTTGCGTGGTTCATTCCTCCTCGCGGATCCTCTGATTGGTCCATTCTTCAGCCATTTATCCTCTCTAATTGAAATTTTTTTGTCCATTCCCCACTACCCACATAACTTGAGGAGCAATCGTGTCTCTCCTTGCTATTAAACTTTGCCAACCCCACGATGGACGTGATCCTTTCCCTATTTGCCAAAAGTCGCAGTTTGGGAAATATATGCCTTTCATAATTTGACTCCAAAGTGTGTTAAGATGTTGAGAGATCCACCAAGCTTGTTTTCCTAGAATAGCGATGTTAAAGGCAAGTAGGTCCTTAAAGCCAAGACCTCCTTCCTCTTTTCACAGCTTGAGGAGTTCCCATTTCCTCCAATGCAGATCAGCCGTTTTGTTATTATTTCTCCACCAAAAGTTAGCAATTTTCTTCTCAATGGCTTTAATAATAGATACTAGGATTTTGAAAATTGACATCGCATATTGGGGTATTGCCCGTTCTACTGATTTGAGAAGTATCTCCTTATTAGCTCGCAATAACAAATTTTCTTTCCAACTCTCCAGCTTCATATTTACCATAGCAAGTATCCAGGCGAACAGTTCCTTTTTCGAGGCCCCCCAGTCCGAAGGGATTCCTAAATATTTCCCTGTTTTCGTAATTTCAGGAACTCTCAACTCCGACACCATGTTTCTTCATAGGCTTTCTAGACATCCTTTGCTGAAAAATATCTCTGATTTATTTAAATTTATAGCCTGACCTAATGCATAACAATATTGGTGGAGGATAGTTGCCAAGTTTTGGGATTCCAAAATTGTACCATTTAGGAAAAAGATAGAGTTGTCTGCAAATAATAAGTGGGAGAGAGTAGGACAATTTCTATTTAGTTTGATACCGCGAAGTGTACCTGCTGCGAGTGCTTGCTTCATCATATGAGAGAGGACGTTTGCCACTATAATGAATAAACAAAGGGATAGAGGATCTCCTTGGCGAATACCCCGAGATGGCTTGAAGTAGGGCGAGGACTCCCCATTAAACTTGATGTTGTAGGAAACCGTAGTGACACACTGCACCCATTCTTCACAAAAGCCCATCTTTCTTAGACACTCCTGAAGGAAGTCCCACTCTATTCGATTATAATCCTTTTGCATGTTGAGTTTAAGAATGGCTTGGATTTTTTTTCCTCCTATCATGAGTTCTAAATCTGTGGAGAACTTCCTGTACAATCAGAATATTGTCTTGAATTTGCCTATTGCCCATGAAGGCACTTTGCTTTGCTGCGATTAAGTTTGGTAATAGAGGTTTCAGTCTGTTCATAAGGATTTTAGAGATGATCTTATAGGCAAAATTGCAAAGGCTTATGGGCCGAAATTGTTTGAGCTTTTCTGGGTTTTGGTTTTTGCGGGTGAGAGTGATTTGGGTTTTGTTTAGGGCTGGGTTTAGGGTTCCAGTCTTGAAGAAAAGCTGCACCTCCCTAAGAAGGTCTCCTCCGATGTCTTGCCAATGCTACTGAAAAAAGAGACCATTCAATCCATCCGGCCTAGGAGCTTTGATAGCTCCCAACTGTGAGTGGCGATAGAAACTTCTTTCATAGTAACTGGTTCAGTGAGTTTAAGGTTCTTAGCTGCATCAACCGAAGTTGGAATTTTGTTTAGAATGGGCTGAAAGTTCCTAGGACCCCTGAAGTATAGAGGTTTTTGAAGAAATCCATCTTCATGGCCTTGAGAGTTTTGTCATTCCTTACCCATTCTCCTTCCGCATTCAGCAACATGGCAATTCGATTTCTGTTTCTCCGTTGTATGGTAGTTGCATGAAAAAACTTTCTATTTCTATCCCCCCATTTCGGCCACTTTATTCTGGATCTCATACCCCATAACATCTCCTCCTGACGCCATAGTGATTCAATCTCTTTGTGGATATCCTGTATTATGTGATGATCATAATGCAATGTAGGGCTGTTCATCATAGTCTGAAGTTCGTTTTTCAGCCCGTCGATTTTCTTATATGCATTGGGGAATCTTTTTTTACTCCACGCAACTAGTTGTGTTGCCACTATATGCAATTTCTCAGCCATATTCTTCCTTTGGGAATCTTCCCATGTTCGCTTGACAATTCGCCTACACTCCTCATCTTCTACCTAATAAGCTTCATATTTGAACTCTCTCCATTTGCGCACCGATTTGGGTAGAAGTGATAGAATAAGCGGACTATGGTTGGACCCGATAGCTAGTAGGGCTATATCTTCTACATTTGGATAGGCTATCCTCCACTCCACGGTACAAAGAGCTTTGTCTGACCTCTCTTTAACATTATCGTCTCCATCCCTTTTATTCGTCCGGATAAAAGCACACCCCTTGCTTTCCAGATCCATTAACGAGCAAGCATGTAAGAAGTCTTTGAATGCTGTAAGGCGAAAGCGTTCTACCATCCTCTTTCCCACTTTTCCCCAATGGTACAAAATTTCATTAAAATCCCTGATACATAGCCAAGGAAGATAATTTAAGGCACTTGCTCTTTGTATTTCGTCCCATAGTAAAACTCTGTCACGAAAATCATTAGGAGCGTGTAGGAAAGTAATCCGCATAAGTTGTCTATTGTCATGGAGTAGGCACTGCATGTTTATATGATATTCAGAATGTGATTCCACTGAAATGGTGACCTGTTCATCCCAGAAAATAACCAAGCCCCCTGATCTCTTTGCTGGATTCACCAGACTACTGTTCGAAAACTTGAGCTGTCTTCATAGTCTTTGCACGGTCTGCTCTTAGTTTTTTGTTTCCATTATAAAGATAATATTGGGCCTATCCTAAGTCACTAGGGCTCTTAGAGCCCGAATTGTCAGGGGAGAGCCCAACCCTTGACAGATCCAACTTAGTAGCTTCTTGGATGACCCGGTGGCTTAGTAGGGCTAGCCACCAAAGCCCATTGTGTTGTTTTCTCCTCCTTTGTAATAGCGATCTCCACTAGTTGTAAATTGTCGGTGGATGTTGTCTTTGAGGATTATGCTCCATACGGGCAAAACCTCTTCCCTTTCTTCGATGTGGGGAGCTTGGTAGTTTTGGCTTTGCCCCTAGCTTGGACTCTTTTGGCCACTGAATGATGCTACCTCTCTTTTTCCACTTCTTTTAACCGTTCATTATACATCGTCATCATGGATTCCGCATCTAAATAGCTACTGCCTCTCTTCTACGGTCCTTTCCCTTTAATAATGGTTAGAGCTAGAGAAGAGTGGAGATGGTCAACCTTTTGTTGCAACTCCTCCTCCGAGAAATGCTAACTAGGGATTGGCAGAAGGGGTTGCACTGTTGTGTTCTTTACTAGGTGAGCTTCATGAGTTTCCGCAACAAGAGGAGACTCTGGTACCATTTCTTGGTCTTCAAGGAGTTGGGCCTGTTTACCATAAATTTTTTTTCTATATGGACTAAGTTCCTAGACCTCATCTCGTAGCCAGTTCCCGAAGTTACCTAGTAAGTCCTCCTCTAACCTTGTGGTTTCATATGGTATCTCTTTGCATGCGGTGGCATAATGACCAATTCTACCAGAAGAATAGCAATAATGCAGTAGCCGCTTGTATTTGAATTCAATCCACAATTTTTTGCTTCCTAAGGTGATGACTACCCCTATTTTTAGAGGGGTAGCCAGATTCAGATTGATTCTGGCTTTAGCAACCCGATAATTGTTGTTTCCTTTTGCTTTCAGCTTCACATCTATGACTTTGTCAATCTTAGAGGCTACATCTTTTACAATATCTGTTGTTACTCTGCCAAACGATAGGCCAAATAGGTGCACCCAAAAGGGACAATGAGAGAAATCATAACAAATTTCTGGAATGTTAGGATCACATTGTTGGAACACTAGGAGGTTGCTGGAAAAAGATCACGGCCCGGAATCTAACACTTTTTGCTTTTCGGGTTCTGATTTAAAGGAGAATGAGAAGAATCTGGTTCTAACAAGGTACACGATACACTCTCCGTCTTCCAAGTCCTTTACATAGTATTGAGAAAGGCCTGGAAATTCACGTTTGGTCAAGAATAGAGTTTGCCAATCAAAGTTAGTCGGCATTCTATTAATTTTTCTTCAGAAATTCCTTCCTTAACATTTATGACATCATCCTCATACCATAAATTACCTAAGCTTTTACACAACGCCTCTAATTGGCTAGCTTCAGAGTTCTGATCAATCATATTGCATACTATTAGAGGGCATAATGATAAAACTTAAGGTTACCGCAGCATTGAAGGTAGACAAATAGACTCGGTATAATTTATAGAACAGAGAGTTTGGTGTGTCGCTTGAAGGCGTTGAGTAGACTCCTCTTTAATGAATGTGGACAAAGACTTGAGTTCTTACATACCTTTCTTCATGTATTAATTGCTGATGGTTGACAGGGCGATTTGGTCCAAGAAGAGATGGGTGAAACTTATCCTTGAATAGAGCGGAGATAGTCAATAGGGGAGAAGCTTGGGGAAGTGGCTTATGGGGTTGGGCTTTGGTTGGGAGAATGCAAAAGATTATATTCGTGCAGGGGTGTAGGGTGGGTTTTGGCCTATAGTGTTAAGCAGGGAATACGGGCTCGATCCTTAGGGTTTCGGATCAGGCGCTCCAGAGAATCGAAAACGTGTATCCACAGACAAATCTTTATCTAATGGTCTTGCTCCTGGCTGGACCTGGATTGCCAACTATGATCATTCCTATAGAGGAAGAATTTGGATTGGTTGGAACCCGAGGATTGTGGATTTTGCTACTCATTCTTCATCCTCCCAAATTATCCATGATCACTTAAAATGTGTATCCACAGACAAATCTTTCCATCTTTCGGTTGTATATGCCGAACACACTTTTGTGCTCCATCGGCCCCTTTGGGAAGATATTATCCATTCTAGCTCTATGTTTGTTGAAAGTCCTTGGCTGATTGCAGGTGACATCAATGCCATTAAGCATCCTTCTAATAGGATTGGTGGCTTGTCTACATGGTTGCCATCCTATGATAAATTTGGACAATGCCTTCAATAGGCGGAACTCGATAATCTTAGATATACTGGAAGTAGGTACACCCGAGCCGCCTCCTCAGGGGAAAATCGCAAACAAAGGAAGATTGACAGAGTTCTTGTTAATACTTGTTAAAGCACCTTTTTCTCCTTCTTTGAGGTGTCCTTTCTCCCGTCTGGAATTTCTTACCATTCCCCCATGGTCATTAGAATTTTCCCTACTCCGAACACAATGAAGCCTTTTACATTCTTTAGTTTCTGGATGAAGCACCCGTCTTTCAACCAAATTGTTCGGCAAACTTAGGACACTCCGGTGATTGGATCGGCTATGTTCATCCATTATTACAAGCTGAAGCTGCTAAAAACTAGGCTTAAGTGTCTCAACAAAGACTCATTTTCTGACATTTCAGCTAGGACCGCTGAAGCTCGAAATGCCTTAGCATCCATTCAAGATGCTCTTCTTCTAGACCCTTTCAACTAGCACCTGGTCGAGAGAGAGAGAGAGAGAGAGAGAGAGATCACCTTCGGGCATTCTCAGACCTTCGTCTCCAGGCAGAAGTGTTCTATAGACAAAAGTCCAGAGTTCAATGGTTGAAGGAGGGAGACCTCAATACCAAGTTTTTCTACCATTCTGTCAACAGAAGGTAACTCTACAATAGAATCTTATCAGTGCTGGATGAAGCTGGGAATATGGTCCATGACCCACCTCTAATTCATCAACAATTTGTCTCTCATTTTGAAGAACTATTGGCACCCTCTGATCTCACTTCCCTTCCCTCGGTTTAGGAAATCAAGTCAGTGTTGCCTCATCCCTAAACGACGATTAGGTACACCTTCTCTCTAGGCCTGTTTCGGAGGTAGATATTCGAGACATTATGTTCTCTTTAGCATCCGATAAGGCCCCTGGTCCTAATGGATTTGGCGTCGAATTCTTCAAGCATAATTGGGACATAGTTGGCACTTCAGTAATTATGGCAGTTAAGGACTTCTTTACTTTGGCCAAACTCCTTCGGGAGATCAATAATACTATTCTTGCCCTTGTACCAAAGTGTCCTAATGCGACCTCGGTCAACGATTATAGACCAATTGCTTGTTGTAACACTATCTATAAATGTATTACTAAGATTATGGCCAACTGGATGGCGTCCGTTCTACCGTCGATTGTCAGCCCTCCGCAGAATGTCTTTGTTAAGGGGCGGCACATTAGTGATAATATCTTACTAGCCCAGGAGCTTTTTTTAGGGTTTCACTAGCAGCCCTATTTGCCTAAATGTGTCATCAAGGTAGACTTTCGCAAGGCCTATGACACAGTGAACTAGGAGATAATCGACTTAGCGTTGCAAGCTTTTGGTTTTCCATTGCACTTCATTAGTCTTATTATGGTTTGCATCCAAACGCCTAAATTCTCTATCTCCCTCAATGGTGAGCTTCACGGCTTCTTTCCTAGAGGAAGAGGAATCAGACAAGGCAACTCCATGTCACCTTGCCTTTTTACTCTGGTGATGGAGATTTTCACAAGTATTCTTAACCTACAAAGCAGCCAACCTACTTTCAAATTTTTATGGAGGTACAAACCAACTCGGCTATCCCACTTATTCTTTGCAGATGACATCTTGCTCTTTGCTGAAGCGAATATGCCTTCCATATTTCTTCTCAAAGCCAGTATTAATAGGTTCTCTCACTGGTGTCGCCTAGTTCCGAACCTGCACAAGAGTGTGATTTTCTTTTTTGGAGTTTCCCTTGAATCTCGTAACCTCTTTAAGGAGTTCCTTGGTTATCAAGAGGGCTCGCCGCCGTTTTGGTATTTGGGAGTGCCCATAATTTCATCTAGGCTACGGAAGGCTGATTGCTCTTCTTTGGTTAATACAATCACGTCGAGGGTGCAGCTATGGACACAGCGTTTTCTCTCCTTTGCGGGCCGGCTGCAACTTTTCAGGTCAGTGCTCCATTCCATCCAGGTCTTTTGGGCAAACGTCTTTATCTTGCTGAGGTCGGTACTTGATAAAATTGAACAGATCCTGTGACAATTCCTTTGGAAGGGTCCGGATTTAGGTACATGAGTTGCCAAAGTCGCTTGGAATGATGTGTGCTTCCCAAAAGTTGAAAGAGGCCTGGGTATTAGAAGATTGCGTGAAAGCAACAAAGCAGCTATGCTTAAACACATATGGTTCTTATTTATGGATAAGGAATCCTTGTGGTGCAGATGGATTCACTCTACCTTTCTAAAGAATAAGAACTTTTGGCTAGTTGCTAAACCAATTTTTTGCTCCTGATCGTGGAAAAATTGCTGGACCTTCGGCACGACTTTCGCAAATTTTTCTATTTGCGTGTGGGAAATAGACGCTCTATATCATTCTGGTTTGACAATTGGCATTCGAGGGGCCCTTTAAATCTTCTTTTCTCTGATGTAGACATCTATCGCTCTGGCTTACCTAGGCAAGCTTTAGTTGCTGATTACTTGTCTTTCTCTGGTGCGGCATCCAGAGTTTTGGACAAGATTGCTTCCTAGAATGAGCCCCTACCATTTCTTAATCATGACTTCGACAATTTCTACTGGTTGGGCCACCCGTTTGGGGTCTTCTCTGCTACTTCGGCCTGGGACATCATTCAGCCGAGGGGGCAGTCCATGCCTTGGGCCCCTCTGATTTGGAACAGGTCGTTGATCCCCCCAGTACCAGTTTCTTTTGTGGCTAATCACCAGAAATAGATTGCCCACTTAGGTTATGTTTCTTACCTATGGCAGAATCTCTGATGCAAATTGTGCTTTTTGTTATTGTCGCCTTGACTCCGTCGATCACCTTTTTCTTTAGGTGTCATACTACTAGGGCTCTAGCTATTTTTTTGGACTTCTAGATGTAATTTCACTTGGCGGAATAGTTCGTGGATGGATAACCTTTAGTGGGCTATCAAGTATTTATCCGGAGATTCCTTCCACATCATTCTCACTCGGTTTGCTTTTGGAGCCTCATGTAATATCATTTGGAAGGAAATGAATAATATCATTTTTTGTGATCAGACTCCCTTCATGCCGGCTATGAAGAAACGCCTTCACAAGGTTGTTAGGGATAAGGCTTTGACATTCCATCAGGTCCTTGATACCCCTACCAATAGAAGATTGCAGCAGAGCTGGAGCCTTAGCCCGTCTATTTTCTCAAATTGAGCTGTGCTTTTGCTTATGTTTTATTTACCTTTGCTGAGGGTGTGCCCTTTGTATTTTCTGTGTTGAGGGTTGCTGCTTTGTAGTTTTCCCTTTTCTCGTTCCTTTTAGCTCGGCACCATTTCACTTTGTTGACTTGTTTGTCATATTGAGTGCATGTTGGTGCCTTGTTACTGTTGTTGTACAGCGTTTTGGTTGAAAGTTAATACATTTCTTACCTTACCAAAAAAAAAAAAAAAAACAATAATATTCTTGTTTCTCCTAACATATCTTTCCTTTTTCTTTTTCTTGGGTTATACACATACCGTTGTTCTTGGTTTGTCTAATATTTAGTGTAAAATATAGAAGATGGTTTGGGTTAAATTAATTTTCCGTTGTACTCATGAGACTTTAATCCCATTTGACTTTTAGGCAGGGCAAGAAGCGGAGACCACGCAGATGAATTGGATTTGTACTCGCACTCTGTATTTTCCCATTTATAATGACCTCATATCAATGTTAACTAGCCATTACAGCTCACAATGAATACACAAATCATTCTAAATTAATTTCTATTTGTTCCAAGGAATGCTCTACGATTTTTTCCCCCGCTCGAGCCAGCGTCATACTAGCGAAGGTAGAGAAGTTTCTGAAGTGATTGTCAATTTGGTTGGACATTCGGGCATGGCAAGAAGTGGGTGGAGACTGTTTTTTCTAAGTTTATATCGACCTAATATCATGATTGACTAATTATTACGGATTGAATATACGAGTCATTTTAAATTAATTTAGTATTTTTCACATTTAATCTGACTTATTATTATGATTAACTCCCCATTATAGTTCGCAATAATGCACTAGTCATTTTAAACTAATTTCCATTTTTTTTTATGGTATGCTTTGTATCTATATGCGGACTGAGCACTTTTCAAGGAAGACACAAGCAGTTGCTTTGGGGACTATTTTTCTCTTAACCGTGCTGGAATATGAACAAAACACATGCATCCAAAGATCATGCCTATGAGTGCTGCCCCGATATGAAGTTCCTCAGGTGCCGCCATGGCTTCTTTGCTCTCTATTTTTCATGCGGATCAACAGACTTTTTGTGACATCCTGAATTTTGTATCCTATCTCGATTAAATGAAATGGGCTTTTCGCCGACGTGCCTATGGTCATTTTTCTTTGAGCTGATCACTCACGAGATAACTAATCTATTAGGTGAAGCCATTAAGGAATATAAACACGACACACCTGAGAATTCGATCAGAAATCGACTACTCGACTATGCTAATCGACAAGGGTCAATACGACACCATTATAATCAATTAGAAATCAGAGATAGGTCGATTCGACAGAAGCACATAATTAAATTATGGATGATTCCACCTGATTGCAAAATTTGCATCAAACGGCACTAAATCGATTTTTCTGTTGATTATGTACCCAATATCTGTAATTGAAACATTGAGATTTTTACAACAACTGAGAGTCACCGACGAGTTGAAGATGCACAAATGTGGATCAAAATTATTGACCACGGGTCAAACGTGTTAAATTCCCTAAAAGTAACCCGGTAGGTTAGGTCACGCTAAAATCGCATCCGGTTGATTTTAACCACAAAATTGAACTTGGTTTCAGGAATCGAAAATTCGAGCATATCATGATTTATTTTTAGGACATCGTTTCATCCTTTGAGGAATTTTCGGCGAGCCCGGAATTTTGGGGAAAAAATCAAAATTGGCCAATTAAAAATAATGAAATTCATATGGGCATCTTAATTGGCAATTTACCAAAGTGAGTTGGTTTGTGAGGGATTGAAGGGAAATTGGTTTAGGCTACTGCCATGGCATGTTTGGCCATTAAATTGAAGTTGTTTGGTGGGAAATTGAAGAAGAAAATCAAAAATTCGTAGGGCTGCTGCTATGGGCATTTTTGGCCTTCAATTTGGCTTTGTTTGATGAAGATTTGTGAAGAATTTGGCTTGTACATGAAGCTTGGACAGCAAGGGCAGAAGACTTTGGTGCCAAAAGCGCTCAAGTAGAAGATATTTGAAGTGAAAGGCCATTGGCTGCTGCCTTAACCTCCTCTCACCCTTGTCCCCTCTTGTTTCCCCCCATCTTCCTCCCATGCGACTAGTAGCCCCAATAGACTAGCTTTTGCTTCTGTTTCAGCTTCTTCTTCATCCTCTTCTTCTCCATTTTCCTCTGTGTTACTGCCACTGCTCCATTCTCCATCCCCTCAGCTGCACGCCCAAGCATAACCACTAACAGCTAGCCAAGCTTGCCAGTCTGCTGGTCCAACATCCATGTCCTTACTATCTGCCCGAGCCGTCCGCCTACTCGCTGTCTCGACCAGGTCGTTGAGTAGCCACCGCCTCACACCGCGTCCAACCTGGTGTCCAGCTGATCTGCCACCAGTCCCATCTCGTTCAGCCGAGCCAAGCCATGACTAGCAGCCCTCCAAGACCGAACCAGGTCCAGCAAGTAGGACCGGTTTTTCCAGCTCAAGCTGTGAGCTATTGGCTATTTTTCAGCTCCTTCCGGCTCTCCTTTGGAGTCGCCGTAGGCCCGGGTTTTGGTCGCCATCGCATCGCCGTCGCTGAGGACCCAATAGCCCACTTAATTGGTGAGTTAACATCCTAAGCTCTAATTAGGGGGTTTAATTGCACTTAAAGGGGGATTAGTTAGGCTAATTAGGGATTAGTGGATTAGTTAGGCCTAATTAGGATTAAGGATAGTTTGTTAGTGTAATTATTTAGTTAGTTTAGTTAGATGACTAAATTGGTTAGATTGAATTAGTTAGGAATTAGTTAGGTTATGTAATTAGTTTAATTAGATTAAATTAATTAGCTTGGTAGTTTAATTTATTAGTTCAATTAGGTTGGTTAGATTAGGTTATTTAATTAAATTAAGTGGTTTAATTTAATATTTTGCAATTTATTTAATTTATTTGTAATTTATTTAATTAAATATTAATTAGCGTAAATTATACCCGGATAGCCGGTTGTCGAATTTTACGCCGATTGTCATGGTTGCGTTGATTTGTGAAATTGATTGCTAATTTATGTAATTGGGTGCTTGGTGATGCTTTTTAATTATTATTTCAAAAATATGATTTTATGGTATTTAATTAAAAAAATACGTGTGTCGATTTTGACGCCAAAAATGTTTTATGTATTATATAAAATCGCGAAATTTTTAAATGTTAGAGTATCATGTTTTGTGGATCAATTTGATTGTGTGTTCACGCACAATTAATTTACTAGGTATTTTTAATATGAAAAAATTGGCCAAGTCCATTATTTGAAATTAAAGTATTTAAGTGCAAAGCATGATATTATTGGCCGAACATGGTTGTGCATGTGATCGTTATTGGAATCCGTCACCCAATGAAAGTTTGGGACAATGTTCCTTCGAGAATGCCTCATGTCAACGGATGCCGATTGCAGTGAAGGCTGGGCCGATGCTCATTCGTGAATGCCATTTAGATGTAAACGTTGCCGTGCCCGGTGAAGCAGGATGACACCCGGTTATGCCGAATGACTGTCGACTGTTGAGTTGGCCGTGGCCGTTGGGTCGTAATTAATTGGAGCACACTTGAGTGTTTGATATAGTCGCACCTGATTATGGGACAAAATTGTGTGGCACAGAATGGGATGTGTCATAACGATTTGGCCTTATAATCAAGACCCCTGTGATTGATTGATATGTGTTATGAGGTGTTTTAGTTAATGATGTATGCTTGTTGCATTATATATATTATATGAGGTGTACTAACGTGCAGGGAGGAGCTGAGGTGAGGTAAGTCCTATATGGTGCATGTTTAGGCTGCCTCTAGGTGAATTATCGTCCTAATTGGGGTTTATGGTGTTGACTCACTAAGACTTTGTCACACTCTGTTGTGGTTTAAAATTTTATAGGTTCTTAGATGGAGGTGCACCACATTCATTTTGGGTGGTCACGAGAGGCAGAGACCCAGCATACCATACTCCTTATCCACGGGACCCCTGACTGGACCCGTGGGCTCGTCATTACCACCATTTGGGTCGATGAGGGCCTACCTCAGTTGGTACCTCATTGATTCAAAGCGTGGTTTCATCACAGGCCTAATGGGGTTCGGAGAGCCCCTTGGACGGTTTCAACGGGCCTGCCGTTGATGACGAATATGTGGAGGAACTCGACCCTATCGTGGACGCCGATATTTTGGCTAATATCAAGGCAAAGCAAGGGCCTGAGGTTGAAAAGCCCAGAGTAGAGGTAGCTGATCCTATAGACATCGACATCCCCAACGGTGTCGTGGTAGACTCGGATCCCAAGTAAGTAGGGTCCGGGGTAGAGTTAGCTTAGTAACTCTTTTTGGGTCTAGACCTCTTATATATAACTCTGTAGGGCCAACCTGGTTTGTTTATAAAATATGTTTTGTGTTAATTTGTTGTCCTGCTTTTTTATCTCATGTTTGATTGTTGTCTAGAGTTTATTTGTTCGCTTTTGCATGTGCATAAATAGATTGGGTCAACGACACATCATGGGAACGTCGCATTTCAGTCGACCGCTGAGAGATGTGTGTGCCCGGGGTTCGGAACGTGACACTTTTAGGTTGCTATAATTTGCATGTTCAAAAGGAGGATCTAGGGTTTATGAGTATTGGAAAGAGTAGGGCAGCATGGCATCTGCCAAATCCAACAATACCAAGTCGATTTATCCATGTGAAATCTGACGTTTTGATTGATGTGCAAGCAAAATATGATGGTAAGACATTTAATTGTAAATATTAATCAAATTTTAAGTCAAAATATGATGAGCCAAGCATATACCGTTGGATATTTCAGCAATTCTGATATATTAGATAATAACAGTTTTAATAGTAATTATGACCGCCATGAAAGTCATTATTTTATTACGAAAACGATTTTGCGATGATTGTGTAACAGCTTTTTGACGGCTTTATAATTGCTTTATAATAGTTTTGTAACATTTGGTTTATGTCTTCAATATTTTATGACGGTTATCATTTTAATTATCAATTAAATATGGAAAACAACTCTCTCTTTTGTTTACCTACAAATTATTACTCCCATCATATTTTGGAAAGTGTATATCAAAACAAGAATATTCTTGTTTCTCATTACATATCTTTCTTTTTTTCTTTACTAGGTTACACACGTAATATTGCTCTTGTTTCGTCTAATATTCAGTGCGAAATATAGAAAAAGGTCCGGATTTTCCATTGTACTCGTGAGACTTTAATCCCATTTGACTTTAGGCAGGACGAGAAGTGGAGACCTCTCAGATGAAATGGATTCGTACTCGCATTGTCTGTATTTTCCCATTTATAATGACCTCATATCAATGTTGACTAGCTATTACAGCTCACAATGAATACACAAATCATTCTAAATTAACTTCTATTTTTATCAATGTATGCTTCACGGGTTTTTTCTACCCCCACTCGAGTCAGTTTCATGCTGACGAAGGTAGAGAAGTTTCTGAAGTGATTGTCAGTTTGGTTTGAAATTCGGGCATGGCAAGAAGTGGGTGGAGACTCTGTATTTTTTGAATTTATATCCACCTAATATCATGATTAACTAGTTATTACGGATTGAATATATGAGTCATTTTAAATTAATTTAGTATTTTCTCGTTCAATGACTTAATATTATGATGGACTCCCCATTATAGTTCACGGTAATGCACTAGTCATTTTAAACTAATTTCCAAATTTTTTTATGGTATGCTTAGTATCTATATGCAGACTAAGCATGTTCAAGGAAGACACAAGCAGTTGCTTTGGGGACTATTTTTCTCTTAACTGTGCTGGAATATGAATGAAACACATGCATCTAAAGACTCGTGCCTATGGGTGCTGCCCCGATATGAAGTTCCTCAGGTGCTGCCGCAGCTTCTTCGCTCTCTCTTTTCATGCGGGTCAACAGACTTTAGGTTGCTAAAATTTGCATGTTCAAAAGGGAGGATCTAGGGTTTATGAGTATAGGAAAGAGTAGGGCGGCATGGCATTTGCCAAATCCAACAATACCAAGTCGATTTATGAATATGAAATCTGACGTCTTGATTGATGTGCAAGCAAAATATGATGGTAAGACATCTTTAACTGTAAATATTAATTAATTTTTAAGTCAAAATATGATGAGCCAAGTATTTACCGTTGGATATTCCAGCAATTTTAATATATTTGATAATAACAGTTTTGATAGTAGCCATAACTGCCATGAAAGTCATCATTTTGTTACAAAAACAATTTTGCGATGATTATGTAATAACTTTTTAACGGCTTTATAATTGTTTTATGACGGTTTTGTAGCATTGATTTATTTCTTCAATATTTTATAATAGTTTTATGACTGTTATCATTTTAATTAAAAATTGATTATAGAAAATAACTCCCTCTTTCTTTTGCCCACAAATTATTACTCTAAACGTATTTTGGAATATTATATTGCTATATTAAAACAAGAATATTCTTGTTTCTCATTACATATTTTTTTATTTTTTTCTTTATTGGATTATACATATAACATTGTTCCTGTTCTTTCTAATATTTAATGCGGAGTATTGAATAAGGTTTGGGTTAAATTAATTTTCCATTGTACTTATAAGACTTTAATCCCATTTGACTTTTAGGCCGGGCAAGAAAAGGAGACCACTCTGATAAAATGGATTCGTACTCGCACCGTCTGTATTTTCAATTTATAATGACCTCATATCAATGATTGGCTAGCTATTACAGCTCACAATGAACCACAAGTCATTCTAAATTAACTTCTATTATTTTCCAAGGTATGCTCCACGGTTCTTTTTTTTAAATCCCCTGCTTGAGCCAGCTTCATGCTGACGAAGGTAGACAAGTTTCTGAAGTGATTGTCGGTTTGGTTTGACATTCGGGTATGGCAAGAAGTGTGGGGAGACTCTGTTTCTTCTGAATTTATATTGACCTAATATCATGATTGACTAGCTTTTACTGATCAGATACAAGAGTCATTTTAAATTAATTTAGTATTTTCATGTTTATACTGAATTAAAATTATGATTGACTGCCTATTACAGTTCACAATAATGCAGGAGTCATTTTAAACTCGCTGCAGCTTCTTCGCTCTCTCTTTTCATGCGGGTCAACAGACTTTAGTTTCCTAAAATTTGCATGTTCAAAGGGAGGTTTTACTGGATCTGGGTGTAGGAAAGAGTAGGGCAGCACGGCATCCGCCAAATCCAACAATAGCAAGTCGATTCCATATGAAATCTGACGTCTTGTTTGATGTGCAAGCAAAATATGATGGTAAGACATATTTAACAAAGTTAACCGGAATTTTAAGTTAAAATATGATAAGCCATGTATATACTTCATGATGGTAAGATTTTGACAAAATGTTATAGGAAGAGGGTTGCGTGAGTTTTTTTTTTTTTTTTTTTTTTTTTTTTTTTTTTTTAATGGTAACAATAGAAGAAGAACAAAAATTCACTCAATTACTTTATTGGTGCAAAAAAGAAAATACAGATTAATGCCCTATTGTCCATCACATTCTTCTCGTTAACAATTAACTTACCAACCTTTTTTAACTAATATATTAGTGGTAAGCACGTAATGTAAATTCAAATCTAAACTAACCAACATAAAACAAAAACAAAATCAAACAAACGAAAATGAAAAGTTGGAACTCGGTAAAATGTCCATTGTAAATGTATGTGCAATTGTCATGAGACTTTTATCGAGTCATATTTTTTGTGCTAATCCATCAGTCCTTACTTGAATTTAAAAAAAAAAAAAAAAAAAAAAACACTAACCAATAAAGACAGAGAAAATTACGCATAGTAACTTGGGTACTAAAAGATAGAAAAGGATATATTCGAAATTTTAACATCTAATATTCTCGATTCTTGTCAAAAGAAAATGCTTGCCTAAAATCACAATAAAGAAGTCAAACCTTTAACGTACATGATTCCTAGCCTAATTTTCAGAATCATAGTTGTCCATGCCGAGTACAGCTCTCTCAATCAGACAAATGCGCCTCTCCAACTTTCAGCAGAACTTAGTCACCATGAAAAGAAAAGAAATCCGTTCATTATTTGACATGTATCATGCAGGGAAAATTTTATTTGCAATTAACAACTTTATTATGATATTAAGAGGAAATAATAAACATTTTCGAGGAATTATTTACTAGGATGAGGTATAAGTGGTGGTAGAGTTGTCCATAATTGTTAAATTGCAATATGGAAACTCATTATCTTTTGCTGTCAAGCAAAACTCAAGGATTAAACGAGGCAAGTACAACATTCTTGTGGAAGCAAAAAGGGCAGAGAGTGCAAGAAAATTGCTTCTTGAGAATAATCAAGGGCGATGCTATTTTCATTCTCTATATGACTAAATTTACTCAATTTTCACAAAAATAGAAGAAGATAACATTGCCCTCAATCATTCAGTTGTAATTTGAAGTTGTGGCCTCAAATTTATTTTCTTTCCTAATCTTTCTATTTTTACGTAGAATCTAGTTGCCATAAATAAGAGTTTTACATGTCTTGTTTTGTTTATTGCAGGGTTTCTTGTCTATATTAAAATGAACTATTTATTTTATCATTAGATTTTACTTTTGCAGAAATTAGTTTTGTCAACAAAAGAAATTTCCAAGAAAGCTAGTTCTTTTTAGTGTTGTCAAGCAAATTTAAGTATTAATTGTCAAGTATAATATAGAAAAATTATAAACATAGATGCCTTTTTAACACGGTCACCTATTTATGAAATTTAACTTTTGCTGTGCATATCGCCATTACTTGTTCAATCGACAAAATTTATTTCTATGGAAATAAAATACAAAATAAAAGGGTAAACATTGTGCCTTTAATATGCACTGGAAATTCACGATAAACAAAAATGAAATATGTGAAATGCTTAAGTATGCCAACTAGATCCTAAAGAGAAATTGACAAAGAATAAATAAGAAAAGTGAATTAATTTGAAGCAACCACTTTAAATTGCAATTGAATGATTGAAGGCAATTTTGTCTTTTTAATGAAAATGGAGTGGATTATTTATATATAGGGGGTGGAAATAGCGCAGCCCATAATCAATTCCTTGAAAATTAGATTCCTATATGCTAACCGTAGAGAACATACTGTAATTATATATCTACATAGATGCTTTTGTCTACAAAGTGAAATAATTTCTAATTCGAAATAAGAGATATGGAAAAAGAGAACAAATTCGATAAGGATGTGTGGATTTTAAGTCACATGTATGAGACTTTAGCTCTTTCCTGATAAATGATTCTAAACTGTTTCATTTAGGGCATGCGCCGGTGTTAAAGATGGTGGCTAAAAGGTCGAACAGAAAATCTTTCCTTTGCCGAAAATATGATTTTCTAATGTGTGTAAATCAGCGTATGTTAAAGATTGCAAGTTAATTGGTGCTTATTACTTCATGTATTTTAGTGACTGAGTGGATCGATTTGGTATCCAACAATATAAAAAGTCGTAAAGAAAATGAAACAACATGGATTTCACTTAATAAAAGCTTACTAGACTCCTCAGTAGAGGAAAAAAAAAGAGCTAAAACAAAAGAGTAGATTCTAACTTCAAAGAGTGCTCGTGGGCTCATTTGAATATGTATATAAAAAATTGTAGCTCATCGACCCTGTTCACGTTCGGTTGCTTCATGTTTGGGAAACCTGCATATATCTACTGTTGGATATAACATTACGGCGATGGTCCAATCTTATGCACAACGCGGATTGCTGCCAGTTGATTTTCAAGTTACCCGATGAGAACGTCTCTATCTCAGCCAAATTCTTGCACCGTGTAATTAAAGACTTATTCGGCGTCTGAAAGGCGAAGGCGATATTGTAAGATGCTAACTATACAAGTTCAGGTTCACTTAGCCTAGGCTTTCATTCCCTCCGTCTCTGATCCACCACCTTCTGTAGGCGAGCGTTGACAAAAACTTAGTGTGATATTCCGCCATTCCTTCTCAACACACCTCAAGTTGCACTGACATTTGTTTTTGGGCGAACCATCCTTAGGATAAAGGCCGAATTGCCACATCCCATTCATATTCACCATTTTGTCGTTGTGAAATGTATTGGCAGGGAAAAGCTAATAATTTTGCGCCAGGAAAGGATTCCAAAAGCCATAACACGTGGGAACTTAAATAACTTATTAATTTAATGAACAGTTGCTTAGCATCTAATTTCAAAAACTTTGCTCTAATCTAGGCATCAGAATTAATTGTCCCCCGTGTGAAAGGGTGGTTTTCACGAGATAAGGAAGGCGACATCACGCAGAGAGAGAGAGAGAGAGAGAGAGATGCACGTGCTTTGGACCGGCAAAGATTAGGGAGCAAAAACGTGCCAAGATATAGCGAGATTCGAGGGCTCTATAGTTACATTTCACATGGGGCTATTCAATTAATTAATCAACTAGTTTTACCCCGTTCTTGCTTCTCAATTAATCAATTATGCTCTCTCTTCATGGAGTTTGACTTTATATCTGATGGATATATATAGGGAGTCGATTAATATATATGACATAAAATATGATTGTGTCACTAACAGCCAAGCTGTGATGGTTTCTGAGCTTCGGGGGCTCTTTTTGATTTTAAGAGTTGGTTGGATGACTCTTCACTTTTTCTGATGATCAAGTCCGATTACAACTCAGCATTTTTCTTTATGATCAAAAAAAGATAAAGTTTCATTCATCATAAATCTCCTTGTATCCATGTGTTTACCTCCAGTTTTTATTAGGTCACCAAAGGTAAAATTTAGTTTGATCATCGGAAGGTGTCTCAAATATCACCTGATCTTTATGAAAATAAAATCCCTCTTGAAAGACTATATTTCAACTTAGAGATATGGATTCGGGAATCAATTGACCTAGATAAGTATGCTTCCAAGGTTTCCTCAAGTTCATCATCATCATCTAATTCTAATGCAGCCTCAAGCTAAGAAAGGAAGATTGCTAAGTAATAGTTTCGACCATGTGCATTGCAAATACCTAAACTAAGCGGAAGCATACCTGACATTGAACTCACACATAAGAGGGAAATTGTCAAGATACACGTGTGAATTTTATTAAACAAGTCCTATACTAAACACTTGGTATGGTATAGAGCTATTAATATATTATAGTTGGCTTATAACTTATTTGCTTTAGATTTTGAGTTAAAGTGAATCTAACTGAATATATTAATGAACTTAGACTTGGACTCTCTATTGGTGATCTCCCTAGATAAAATATTGAGTTTCTGCTGCATGTTCTCAACATTATGTCAACATTAAAAGACCTCCAACTTCCAAAAGATCCCCAAAAGAATAGCAAAGCAGCATTCTCCATCAACATTTACCTTACTTCCTATCATCTAGCACTAGGGGGACAAGTTTAAGCAGTGGAATAAGGAAATGCGAAGACAAAGATACTTAAAGTCCATCCAGAGCAGGAAGAAGCCAAGACAGGATAACTCGAGCCTGAAGTGAGAAGCATACCTGGCATGCACATGTTTAGTGCTTTAGCGGTGAAAAATGATTCTATATCGAACAAGTAAAACTAGTTTGCGGTCATTAAATCAAAAAGAAGCTGCCCACTAGCCCATGGAGAGTGGCCTGGCCACATGGGCCCACCCATTAAGAAGTTTAATGGGCATCGTCCCAAAAACTCAAACATTGATCCAGTGATCCAACCCGGCCCAACAGCCAACCGTTGAGTCACAATAAAAGTGATAAGTGACTACTGGATTATCTGATTCGTGACCCTTGAAACCTCAATGGCCAGCCACGGTAGCCGTTGAGGGGAATAAGAACTTGGCTCTCTGTACATTGGCGATCTCCCTCTCTCATTTTTCATCGTTCGTCAATCCTCCAATTACATATTGCTTCCAAATGCTCTTGCTCTTTAAACCTATTTGCCACTTTCATTTATCTCCTTTTCCCTTCAACTGATTTGATTGCGTTCTAAATATCACAATTAAGAACAACAACAATGATTGTGTAGGATCATCTCAACTCAATTCAGACTGCATCGTGCATTTAAGATGGGGCTCATTCAGCAAGTTCTGGCCGCAACAAGTCAAATTCAACGTCAACAACCCGATAATTGGAAATCCACGACCTCGCATCTCATGTCATTTAAAAAATTACGAAAATGCGCCTTGGGTGTAGGAAATGGAAAAAAATTGAGTTTTATACATGTAGTAGATAAGATCTATTCAAAGCCCATATGGCTTGGACACGCGAGTTGTGTCACTATATGTGGACACTTTGTCTTCGGGCCAAGCCCAACTTGTTCTATTAGGATGAATATTAAATGAAAGTTCTTTTCACTAGGGGTGAGCGGTTCTCGATTAGGTTCGGTTAAAGTCGAAACCCTAACCTACCCCCTTAAGTACGGGTTCCTCAATTTTGAAACCCTAACCTCACTGTCAAAACCAAGAACCTAGAACCTACCCTGTCACAGGTTCCGGGGTCGGTTCCAGGTTCCAACAGGTTCTTTTTTTTCTTTTTTTAGGCATCAAAATCAATAATCCATACTTGCAATTCAGAACTTCTCTAGAGCTGGAATAGCCCAGGTTGCTTAATACAACTATACATCCACCATCAAGCCTCTCACGAATACGAGAAACATCCACTTTCTTTACTTCACCCGTTGCCCCAAAATCAACACCTTCAATAACTCCTCTTCGCTACAAATAAAATAATCAACATTACTATAGCTACCAAAGCAGAACGATGACAGGAGAAATGTGCACTGTTTGTTCAACTAATTCGAGATATCGACCAAGAGAGTAAACATGTAAACCGTTACCTTGGCTGCAAGAAAGTTACCACTTGCGACACTTACACCAACTTCATGCAAATGGCTACTATGCCCATGACGGCGCATACTGGAAATTGGGGGTCTATGAGATAGTTTAGCCTCTATCATTAAACAAGTACCTCCAGCTGCTTCCATAGCTGTGTCTATTATTCTGTATCTTCCAACATAGTATCTTCCATAGCTCATGTCCTACGAAGACATGCTTAGTATCAACTATTAAAGGTTTATTGTTGAAAATTGATTTTATAGAAACAAAAGCAGGCCACACAAACAACACCTAGCCACTTCTGAAATTGAGATCCAATCTGTGCAACATACATAAAAACAAATGCTCAATTGCACCTCATGCAAACATTAGCAGAACATATACTTTCTTTGCCCTTTGTTTGGATAAAAGTAAGTCAGCTACAAGGCATGAAGAACACGAATTTAATCACTTGGAGCATCCCACAACAGAACGGGTCCGTGCTTTTGTTCTTCCTCACAGCATTAACATGCAGCCAAACCACAAATCAGAAACAAAACAGAAGATGCGAGGAAAAACCGACGCATGCCTTGAGAACTGGATCCAAGTGCCGACTAGTGACGATTTCGCCGGAGACAACGACGACGAAAGTGCCGCCCCTGTGAGCTCTGAAATATGGCCACGCCTTGTGAAACCAGCGCATGAACTGCTCATTCTTCTCTGAGCTGCCGCCGCCATCGCCGCTCCCCTCATCACCCCCGCTCTCCTCCGGATCGCCGAAGGCGTGGCGCGTGAACTCGAGCCCCCTTCGCGGCCTTAACCCCGAGCGCTCTGTCCTCCGCCGCCACCAGAGGCGAGGGGCTCGAGAGCCGTGCCCTCGCTCACAGCGGCGAGGGGCAGCGCGATAGCTCGTCGGGCTCAACGGCAAGATGGCTCGTCGGATGAGCGGTGGGTGGTGGTGGTTCGTGGCCAAGAGATGGTGGTGAGTAGGGCGTGGGGCGGCGGTGTGGTGGTGGGTGAAGCAACGAGGGGCGGTGGTGTGGTGGTGGGTGAAGCAGCGAGGGGTGGCGAAGAAGAAGAAGAAGAGAAGAAGGGGTGGGGTTTCGGCCAAGAGAGGGGGAAAGAGAAGAGAGAAAGAAAAGAAAAGGTTGGGGGCGGAAGTGACGTGCGAGGAGGAAAAATGGGAGAAAAGAAAGAGAGAGAAAAAGGAAAGGAAAGGGGGAAGAAACGTAGGGGGAAATCACGTGGGGGAAGCGATTAGGTTTTTTTTTTTTTTTTGAATTTTGACCGGTTCAGTTCCGGTTCCCAGGAAAAGGGAACCGGGAACCGGAACCGGTCTCTTAAGAATTGGGAACCAAACCGGACCCTCCGGTGCGGTTCTCCAGTTCCCTGTTCTACCCAGGAACCGTGCTCACCCCTACCTTTCACCCTAGCTCCTCTTCGTGGATGTGCGTTCCACTTCAAGGAAGCGTGAAAATGTCCTTGAGATGTTTGATGACTTCACTAGATATTTGAAATATGAAGAAGAATCGCCTTTTCATTTAAAGAAGCTTGAGGCAATGAAGGAAGGGCTGTCTCAAATTAGGGACGTGGTAATTAACAGATGTGCTAAAAATGCTTGACAACATAAAAGCCTAATACAAAAGAAATTTACCAAGACACTCAGATACTCATCCTCGTGCTTGTTTACACTTCTTTTGGATACATCAGAGACTTCGATGTAGACCTCTTTGGTGGGAGTATGACCATGTATTAGAATATGAGACATCTCATCACAGTATAAAATCGATATTTCTCAAACTCAATTACGGGTGTCATTTTAGCGGTTATAACTCGATTGAATCCTCAAAACTCTCTCATATTAGGGATATGAAGTTTATATCTCACATTTATCGTATACATATAATTTTACACTTAAAGACAATAGGTAATTTATCACTAAAATCACAAGCAAATCCAATTACATTGTTCATTCATTGTTACATGTTAAACTTTATACACACTATCAATGAATCATGCTCTATACATTATATATGTGATAATATATATGTGAGCTAGCATTTGTATTTTCAAAACCATAGAAAAATATGGGTGATGCAAACTTAACTCGGGTAAACCACCTAAGAGTTTGGCAAGAAAGCTATCAAAAAAGTACTAAACCTATTGCAACTTTTCTAATTCAATCCTTTTTTTTTTTTTTGCCAATTTAGTCTTAAATTTTACAATTGACCAATTCAATCTATTTGGCTAATTTTGGCCGGCCGGTGCTCATGTAAATAACTTTTTAAAAATATTTTATCTTTTCAATTATTTTTTATTTTATTTTTATTTTTCTCTTTCTCTTGCTCGTCTTCCTTCTTTTTCCTTTTTTTCCCCACTATGGCTGGCAAGGCCTTAGCGAGGTGGATCTTTTGTAGGCGCACTTACAGCAAAAACTTTGTGAAAAAATTCATTGATTCCTTCTCAACGTGCCCCAAATTTATTAATTGCTAAATGCTGATAAGCGCAGACAAGCTAATGTCAGTTCCGGCCACATTTATTCGACGAACCATCCTTAGGATAGATGTTGCATCACTACGTACCATTCATATTCGCCAGTTCTACTCGTGAAATGTATTGAATGGGAAAAGCGAGCGCCTTCCCTAACATATATCAATCGATGTTCTGCTGATTCAAATAGGAAGTGACCGCTGATCACACATCATTCAATAGAAATTTAGAGAGTTACAGTGGCAATTTACCATTTAAAAACGAAGGTTTTTGAGAGAGATGACTGAGCACACAGTCTGTACTACGGTCAGTAAAAGCAACAGCACTGCAGCGATAATCGAGATGACCACCCACGGGCTCCTGCAGTAGTCATGCTTGAATGTCGCCTTCCAATTGTTATAAGGCCTTTGGCAATGGTTGGTGAGCTTGTGGCCGAGGCTGTTGAAGTAGTAATTCCTCAGGCAATTTCCGTCGCCGAATTTGTTGATTACCCGCATGGCAGTTTTATTGGTGAGCCAGTTCTCGATGATTTCCTTGTCGATTAGTAACTTTGCGTCGCCCGGGGTTTCGACTAGGTGATGCATGAAAGCCACGTAGTCACTCAGATACGTGCGTTCGCAGTAACATTGCTCGAAGGCGATAATGTTCCGAAAATCAAGCTCCGTGAAGTCCTCCAGAACCAGATACGGGATGCTGAGCACTCCATTCTCAAATTCGATATCGAACAAGCACTTGCTCTCACCTGAGAGCATTGTTAATAACATGGAATGAACAGAGAACGAAACAGAATCAAATAGATATTCATGTTCAAAAAACAAAATGACACAGGTCAACTCTTACGTCTTCTCAGCTTCACTCCGGACGCCACCAGCTCCGTCGCACGCGGGGTGAACTTCATCTCGCTATGGTTCTCATTTGGTGGCTTCCTCTCCAGCGGCCAGAACGAGAGGCTGATCGCGTGGAGAAAGTGCTTCACCTCCAACTCCATCATCCCCTCCGGCAACATCTCCCTCCTCATAACATGGCTGAAGAACTGGCACACGAGTTTAACCAGCTGGGGCATGTGCTGCTGGTGCGTTTCAAACGCCATTTCAAACAGCCGATGGATGACGAAAAATGGAATCTGGTTCTCCAGCAGTGCCATGTCTCGGCGGATATCAGTCAACATCCACGGCTTGCCGAAGATCTGGTCATTGGGTAGCATCCTCCGGTAGGCCCCTTTAATTAGTAAGAGCTGGATCACGAAGATGCCATCGACGAGGATGATCTCAGTGAACTGGTCGGAGTCGAGGTTGATCTGCTTATCGTAGCAGTTCCGGACCTCATCCTCCCAGGACTTGACCCTCTCAATGTAGTCCTTGAGATGGTAATTCTGGTCGTGCTGGAGGAAGTTCTGCAAGTAAAGCAGCTTGTGATCTTCCATCGGCTTGAGGCTTGGATTGAGACAGTGATAAGGCCCAATTGCGACGACGTGGGGCGTGTAGGCCTCTTCATTTGTTAGTCGGATCCTCTTCGGAACAGTGAAGATGCAACAGTCGGATGGCAGTGATAGTCGCTCAAATCTGCTGTCTATTGAAATTGCGAGTTCATTGAGATGATCATCACTTGCAGATGTTGTTCCTGCTCCTGCCATCCTCTCTTTTTCCCTGCTCAGCCAATCAAGAGCAAAGGTTTCAGCAAAATCCAGTGCAAGAAAAGGGCATTCTGTGCCAGAATAAGCCCACAAACTAGATCTGGTAGCTTTTATAGAGAGTGATCATGAAATCAGAAATAAATAAAATAAAACAAAATAAAAGAAATATAGAATTTGGTTTAAGGGGTGAAGGAATAGTGGTCGGTTGGTTTAACTTTTAGGTACGACAAGAAAGTGGACGCCACAACGATGAAATGGTTTTGTACCTCGTACCTCATGTTATGATTGACTAGCTATTGCAGTTCACAATGAATACATACGTCATTTTAAATTAATTTGTGTGCCAAAGTAAGTTGGCTGATAAGGCTCGTTCTCTTCGCCCACCTTGTCCAGGTTTGAAATCCCGCCTTGGCCTTGGCATGGGGTAACCTCCCCTCCTCCTAAACTTTCTTTGATAAAGAGATTAATTATTGTTTTTCTCAGGTATGATCCCCATGTCTTTTCCCCAACTGTTAATTCTGTTTCATGCGGGCCCACATATTTATCGGGCGCTTGAATTTGCATGTTCAGAAGGACAACTTAAAAAAGGTCATAGCTTTGCTAGCGTCGGCAAACGTTGGCTATAGGCAACCATTTATTGAATTTAGAATTAATATAATAAAAAAAAACTCCAAATTGATACATATATGATAACTTTACTCTAAACTCATATACTTATAATAAATCTACTCTCCATTAAATTTCATTATTAAATTGCTAAGTTGGATGACAAGTAACAGTTAACAGATATTAATTTAGGGTTTTATCCTATATTTGTCACATGTTTATCGATTTTGTGTTTTTTTTTTTTTTTTTATATTAATCCAATTTAAGGAATGGTATAAATGTACTAGTTTGGGGTTTTTGGCAATCGAAAAATTAGTTATGAGTAAATTTGTCATAAATATATTAATTTGAGATTTTTGTGATTAAAAAATTAATTTTGGATAAATTTATCACAAGTATACCAGTTTATGGTTTTTCATGATCAGTACAATTATTTTGAAGTAAATTTATAGATTTTTTGTAATATTAACTCTTGAATTTATTGTTTAGTAGACCTCACTTATCCTTGATTTTTGACGTGTGCTGGACGGAGCTGGTAATTGAAATTTCAAATGATATGATAGAATCGATAGTGCTTAGATCTCGTCAAAGGACAACTAGCCCAATCAGAATCGTAGTAAGTAGACAATTTAAGGTCACAATTGGCATGCAACATAATACCCTGACCTAGATATCCTTTCAAATAACGCAGAACTCTCACAGCTGCCTCCCAATGAGCTTTCTTTGGCCGCTGCGTGAACTGTGCAAGAATATGCACAGTAAGACAATTCAGGTCGAGTTATTATTAGATAAATAAGCTGACCCACTAGGCGCCTATACTAAACAGGGTTGTCTACATCATCACTCTCAGTAAGGGCCAGCTTGTGATTTTGTTCAAGAGGAGTTTTAGCCGGCTTGGAACCCAACAATCTGACCTCAGAAATCATATCCAACGCATGCTTACGTTGACACAAGAAAATACCATCTGAGTTTCTCGCTACTTCAATCCCCAAGAAAAATTTCAGCTTCCCCAAGCCTTTCATATGAAAACAACGACTTAAATAGTTCTTGAACTTTTGCACAGCGGAAATATCATTACCGGAGATAATGAAATCATCAACATAAATAAGCACATTCAATTGAGTAGTCCCAACTCGAAAAGTGAACAAGGAGTAATCTGAATATGACTGCTGAAATCCATAAGCTTTCAAAGATGCAGCCACTTTTGCAAACCAGCATCTAGGTGCTTGCCACAAACCGTATAGAGATTTCCGAAGTCTACATACCTTCCCTGATGATTGAGAGGCAAATCCAGGCGGCATCTTCATGTAAACCTCTTCCTTTAAATCACCATGTAAGAAAGCATTATGAACGTCCATCTGATGAAGTTCCCAATTCTTTGCAGCTGCAACGGCAAGAAAGGTGCGTACAGTGCACATTTTTGCTGTAGGAGCAAAAGTCTCCTAATAATCTATGCCTTCAACTTGTTTATTTTCTAGTATCACCAACCGCACCTTGTATCGTTCAACACTTCCATCAGAGTTGTACTTAATTTTATACATCCACTTGCTCCCAATTGCTTTCTTCCCAGGCGGCAAATTTTTTACTATCCATGTCCCATTATCTTCTAAAGGCTGTATTTCTTTACTCACGGCCTCTCTCCACCGTTCATCTTTAATTGCTTCTACATAAGAGTTTGGTTCATGTTCTGTAGTAATTGCCGCCAAGAAACACTAGTGTTGCACAGAAAATTTTTCATAACTCACATAACGTGCTATAGAATAAGGCATACCTGAGGAATCGGATTGGGCAGTTGAGCATGTCGAGGGGCTTATTATGATGGCGTTTGTCACATAATCTTTCAAACGAATAGACGGTTGCTTGACCCTTTGTCCCCTGCCTAGCTACTTTTCGACAACTTCACTTCTTTCCACGTCCTCATTATTTGTGTGGATCAATTCCTCCATTTCATGATTTGCCTCATTTTCTCTATCTACACTTTCGGTGTGCTCTCCTCTCAAGTCACTTTCTAAATCATCAACTTCATCACCCAACTCCATAACTCTATTTTTAATGAGTTCATCACTTACTGCTTTCTTATAAGCATATGGAAATTCTGTTTCAGCAAACACTACATCTCTTGATATGAAGTATTCACCGGCTTCTAAATCATACAATCTCCACCCCTTCTTTCCCAACGGATAACCAACAAAAACACACCGACGACTTCTACTAGCAAATTTATCTTTATCCCGATTTTGATTATGCGCATAGCACAAACGACCAAAAATCCGAATATGTTTGTAAGAAGGAGGTTGGCCAAAAATAATCTCATATGGAGTTTTACCATTTAATAATATAGATGGAGTCCTGTTAATCAAATACCCAGTTACGAGTACACATTCTCCCCAAAATTCTATGGGTAAATTTTCTTGGAAACGCAAAGCTCTTGCAACATTAAGGATATGGCGATGCTTTCTTTCCACTCGGCCATTTTGTTGAGGTGTTCCAACACAAGAAGTCTGATGCAATATCCCAGGGGTAAGGACACTATCAATGCCAAAACTTGTACACGGCACTCACTTTGGTGCCAAAAGATTCTGTCAGATTACTTAAGTGCCAAATCGGAGAAAAAATGATCACTTTTGTACCACCAATAAGAGATTCCAGCCAAATTAATTATGTGGCTTTTATATTTAAAAAAAAAATGTTGTGGCGGCTTTAAAAACGATGTCGTTTTCTATCCTCATCAAGAAATGACATCGTTTTGTCGTTATACATGGACATCCCACAGAAACAATGCCATATAGCTCGTATGGGGATTGAAATTAGGGATTCCACCACTCGGCCATCGTTGTTTGCCCGCCATCGCTCGGCCACTGTCGCTCGGCCACCATTGTAGTTGCTTGATTAGGTGAGTGAGGAGAGACTGAGATTGTTGCTCAAGCAAGAAATGGCAGGAAGAATAGGAGGCGAGGGCGGAGGAGGAGGAGGAAGAAGAGGGGTCGAAGGTGCCGCAGGTGCACTGCTGCTGCTGCTGCTAGTGCCGCTGCTAGTGTGGGTCTTTGAGGAAGAAGAAGAAGACGACGTGCTCTCTCTCTCTCTCAATTTGGGGATTTAAGGTTTCTAAATTGACGGAAAGACGTCAAATGGCATCGTTTTATTGTTTGGATGTTGACTGTACATTCCAACGAGCCATGTCGGCTTTAAAAATTAATAAAAAAGTGTCACGTCGGATTTCCGGCCAATTTCATCGGCGTTGGCACTAAAATGATCGTTTTTCGAATTTGTTGGCACTTAAGTGATCCAGCGCAAACTTTTGGCACTAAAGTGAGCGCCGTGCACGAGTTTTGGCATGTTCATCGAAATATTCTTTCAAACACAAAAATTCACTTCCGTTATCACTTCTAACAATTTTCACATTTTTCTCGAATTGGCATCTAACCATCGCAATAAACTTCCTAAGAACACAAGCCACTTCATTTTTTCCATTCAGCAAATATATCCACACAACACGAAAGTAATCATCAACAATTGTCAAGAAATAAATTGCTCCACATGAAGCTGGAACTCTATAAGGTCCCCACAAATCACGATGTATCAATTCAAAACAATCTTTAGCTTTATTACCACTAGAAAAGAAGATATCTCTTGTTTGTTTTGCTCTAAAACAAACCTCACAAGTTTTATTAGTTTTCCTAACCATCTTGCCAGCTTCTGGAATTAACTCCACCACCTTAGAAGAAGGATGACCCATTCTTTTATGCCAAAGCTCAAAGGATTCCATATCAGCCACCGTGCAAGCATGTACTGAAGTCACTCCCTTGAGAAAGTAAAGCCCCTCATGTTGCTTACCCGCTCCAATCAAGTTCCTCGAATTTAGGTCCCGTATAGCACATATTTTGTTAGTGAGTTGAATAACCAAATTTGAATCATTAAGAAGTTGTGATACATAAATCAGATTGCATTTCAGATTGGGCGCAAGAAGAACTCGTCGCCCACCATCAACTCCAGTTGCCTATGAGACATTGGCACGAGCACCTCCTCCCTTGTTACATCCACCTCTATTATTACGCTTTTGACCACTACCTTGTCCAGCAGAGGTTCCACGTGGTCTATTACCCCACCATTATGGATATCCTATTAGTTGGAAACAACTTTTAGCATCATGTCCCTCTTAGTTGCACTTAGAACAAAACGGGATTTTATCTTTTTCCCCCCTTGAATTTTGACCACATGCCCAGATTGCAAAACTCATGGGATTGCCTCTTTCATCCTTAGTTCATGTCATAGTTCGCACTCGCTCTTGCTGAACAACCATAGCATAGACACGATTCAGATTAGGCAAAGGTTCAGTGCTCAAAATATTAGCACACACTGTTCCATATCCTTCTTCATCTAAGCCCATCAAAAATTGATGAACTCTCTTCTTCACGCTTTCTTTCCAATTCAATGGTAAAATTGCATTTACAAACACACACTGGTATTTGATCATAGTTATTTATTTCATCCCACAAGATTTTGAGTTTACCGAAATAAGACACGATGGGTTGATCATCTTGCCTACAATTGGCCAAATCCGATCTTAGTTGCTGCATCCATGGACTATTCCCAATTGAAAATCTCTATTTCATATCCTCCCACAGATCTTTCACGTTCTCCATGTGAGAGATAGTCAAGCGAAGTGTCGGTTCAATGGTATTAAACAACCAAGAAACCAACATGGAATTAACTGTCCATCAATCTTCAAGTTCCAGCAAATCATCTGCTGGTTGCTTGACAGATCCATCAATAAAGCCATATTTATTCTTGGCTCGTAATGCAGTCCGCATAGCTCGCACCCATTCTTCATCATTCCCGCCCTTCAATTGAACTTGGGTAATTAGGTTACCCGGGTTGTCATTCAAATTCAGTGTGTAAGGGCTAGAGGTTTTCTTGTCCGTTCCATAACTCTCTTCACCTTTTTTTTTTCCATCAGCCATGGCTCTGATACCATGTAAAAGAACTAAGGAATTTTGGAATGAGAATTCTGTTCTTCATTGCCATAGAAAAGCAACATATATACAAGAAGATACAGCTATCAAACAATCTCCTAATTAGGCTAAACTACCAAAAATACAAGGACAACACAATAAATAAATAAAAAGATATGCACACAAAACTTCCTAAGTAAACGGCCTAAATAAAATGCCTAAATAAAAGCAGATCACAGCTGGCTTTCTTCCAATATATTTGCTTTTCCAATAATTATAATGAAATCCTAGAATTTTAAGAAAGTGTAAAAACCGAAAAAAGACCTATTTGATTCCTGCAATTGAGTATTACCATTTGCACTATCTAATTCGAATGACTAAAAATATTAACTTGTTTTATTCAGTGTTCTTTGAGGTCTTGTGGCACCAAGAAAGGCCCTTAGTTATGTTCTTTTTGATAAATTTATTCAAAACTATTCAATGCACCTTAAAAACTCCTAAACTAATATTTAAAACAAACCTACGCCATCGCAGCCGTGAAGCTCAGGAATATTCCGTCAAGACCTTTAGTTTTGTCCTACAAAATTTTCATTTATCATTTTATCCCCTACAAGAATGAGAATGTCTATACTTTCCCTAACTTTCTTAAAATCTTTTCCCTAGTTCCTGAGGAACATTCTTTCTATTCATTGTATATAAAGGATGATACCATCCTTTCTACGATGATCAACGTTATGGTAATATTGAGAGAGAACAATAAAATCTTCAAGAAAGTACTAGCAGGAAGATTCACAAAATGATGTTAAGACATTTCAAATAATTGCCATCCGCAACATTAAAACCCATTGAAAATACTTTTTTTTTCCTAGCATGAAATTCATGGCATTTAATGAGGCACGTACAAATCCAAGTTGGAGACAAAATGTGTGCGGAGTTTAAGAAAGGCGCCCGTTGCATGGAAAATGACCAGCTCCTCGTAAATTAGAATCCTACGCACCACTTTTAAAGGCAACAATTAAAAAACTTTGTCATTATATATTTACATAGATACCAGAACTGTGACAAGGGGATCGCGTCAAACTTACCTATAAATCTTCCAGGTTACATTTAAGAGAGTCGTGTCATTATATGTCTACGAGAGCTTCACTTTCTCCATGTTTTCACTTCCAATTCACGTTTAAGATATAATATCTTCTTATCAATGACGTTTAAGACGCAAATGACTCAAGGTCAGACCGTCTTCTTCTGTTTCTGATTTTGCTTGATCTTTCGAAATGCAAAGACGGATTCAAAGGCGTGACCTTTCTCGATATTCGCACAGTCCACGGCGAAAGCGAGATGAAAAGGACCATGGAAGAAGACCGACCCAACTCCCCCCGAAATGATGGTGCGACGCAGGTCTTTTCAGTTGGGGAGGTCGCAAAGTCGCCAGTCGAATTCACTTCAGTGGCGGCTCGAGTTCAAGGGACGAAATGCCACGAGCTCATTTATAGGTGCTGTTGCTAGTGCCAGAAAACAGCCAAAAGCATGGAGATTTGCTTATGTTTGCATTGTCCAGCTTAGCCCTTTTTGCCAGCAATGAAAGCTCCGGATAATAGGGACAAAGGACATGCGGAGTTTAAACGCTGTGTACAGGTCATCCCGGCTTTTCTAAATATCGGACTGTCTGTCTGTCGGTAGGTTACGCGGTCAAAAGAGCATGATCAAGTATCGATTTTCAGTATTGTTTCTATATATAAGTAAGATTTTATTTGTGATGAATCATTATTAGAAGAAAATAGGGGTCGTTTTATCTTGTGCCCTCGAAAGTCAGAACTCTCTCTCTATCTCTCATGTTGGAGATGGAAGGATTCTCCTAAAGTTAGCATCTTTTAAGGAAAAGTTCTACTTTTCTACTATATATTTTATCGCTTTTTCTTTAAATCAAGTTCATGTAATTTAAAGTGGCCTGATGAAGACCTTCTACTTCCATAGATTTTATAATCAAGTTCATTTTATACCAATTCCAAACAAGTTTAGCTGATGTGGCCATCAGATGACACCAAAGCATGACACTATGAGAACGTTTGGGCATAGATAGAGAAATTTAACGGATGTTCAAAGTTTTACGGTGTATAAAAATATAGGCAATACAGATGTCTATGTTGAAAATAAGTTATATCTGTGTTGCACCATGGTGTCATCCGACCACCCATAGCAACTGGACATATTAACCAAAGGACCTCGTTAGAAAACTTGCAAATTAGAGGATTAAGTTAGATAAGTTAAAATTACGGGGATTTGATTAGGAAAGGCGTGCAAATACGTGTACAAAAAGTAGATTTGTTCTCCTCTTTTATGCATATGACTGGGGAGCATTTAGCTGAAACTGCTCTATTTATTAGACTTTTAAGGCAAGTTTGATAGGGTGGTTCGTTTTGAACTTTTCCTCATTATATTCTTGCTCAACTTAATTCTTGTTTTCGCAAACAAACGTAACCGATTGAGATGCTCCTATATTGATTCTCCTTTCAATAATTTAAGTTTAGAGACACTATTGAAAAATTAAACACGTATTAAAAGTTCATGAACTACATTGAATATATTAAAGATTCAAAAGCAACGTTACACATTTAAAGTTTAAAGACGACATTAAACAAATTCAAAGTTCAATGACTAGTGACCACATTGCACGGAATGATCCACTTTTGAATAAAATAGGCATGGAATTCTTGTTCAGATTATTTAAGAATATAAAATATAAATATATATAATTGAACGACATAAATGTGAATATTTTATATGGTTGTCACATCAGTGATTTCCTACTGATAATTGATCGAAATGATTATATTGGAATTTTATGCAAATGTTTAGAACTATTTTGACAAAATTAAAAAAAAAAATCATAACTGAGGTAGTATTTGTACAATAACCTTAAAACTGAATAGATATTTTTCTGCTTTCTTCATGTTATCACTTTCAACGAGCTTTACACGTTGACTGTCGACGTCTAAGATATAATTTTTTTTTTTTTATCGGTGACGTTAAAGATATAATCGACTCAAGGTCAAACCCGTCTCTCCCACACGAAATGATGATCAGTTGGGAGGTCAACCGAATTCACTCTTGTGGGGGCTCGAATTTAAAGGACGAATGTCGAAAATTTATTTGATAGGTGCGGTTGCGTCGGTGTCCCGTGGGGATGAGCAATTAAAGAGTTCTTGGCTCTGGTGATGTGGCCATCGGATGACCCCAAGATATAGCACGATGAATACAAGCAGCCATTGGTGGAGAAAAATTTGACCGATGTTCGAAGTGCGACGGTGGATAAACACATAGCCAATGCGGATGTTTACGTTGAAAATTTTTTATTCACGTCGCATTATGGTGTCATCCGACAGTTCATAACAGCTGTATTTGGCGGGATTTGATATCCAAGAAGGACTTAATTAAAAAAAAAATTGAGAAAAATCCACCAAGGACATCAATGTCCAACATGACAAATTTACTGTGAACCTTTTTTTTTTTTTTTTATGGTATCAAAACCTTCAAACTATGCCAACCATGACATATTTATCCTAAACCTTTTCTTGTGACATAAAACCCCCCTAAACTTTTACCTGTATAATACATTCATCCTATGCCTAGGGATGAGCATGGTCTAAGTGGGCCGTTCTCACCTTGGAATCAAGAACCGCCTACTAAGGACTGGTACCAAGATCGGCAATTCAGTTCCCGAATGGGTCTATGGAGCTGGTCTCCAATCCCTACAAAGCTTGTTTGGGCTGATATTTGGGTTGGATTGCGAGCCATTAATTTTGATTAAGAAAAAAAAAATTATAAGGCAAAACAAGTAGATAATACTCGTTAGCTAAAAATTTAATTTCTTTGAAGGTTATTGTGTGGTCCCCTTGAGGTTTCCTGATGTTAGAAACATGCTGAGAATTAGACTCTATGTTAAAAGTCCTACCCTCCAAGAAAAAAAAATATATTAATCGCTTGATTAATCTTTTTTCAATATCAACCTAATTTAATCATGGGAATGGCTAAGAAGAGACCAAATTATACTCTTCAAACGAGCCGTTGGCTCTTGTGCACATCTCCAACCGGTTATCTCATTCTTCTCTATTTGTTTACTTTGTTTTGGTTGAGAAAGCAAGTAAATAGATTATTAGAATGGAAAAAAAAAAAAGTAGGGAGTTAATCCTATTACACACCCAAGAGAAAAAATTAGTCAATAATTTTCAATAACTACAAATATACATATTTGGTTGAAAAAATACAACATAATTAAGTAATTGAGATGGAATTTCTTATTCTAATTATATATATACCAGTTAGGTCTGGGTGAATAGGCGGGCAATTCCACGCCTAGAGCTGGGAATTGGATCGCCCCCATGGGCACATCTAGTTCTAATCCGATTTCAGGCAGTCCAGGCGATTCCTAGTTCTTTTGCACATCCTCACCAATGCCCAGGTCTCATCACATGATTTTTCAGCCTAAACAATACACATGGGCATCATATTAATGTTGTTTGCTTTCTAGCGTCCATGTAGACATGTTTTTAACAGTTCTCATTTCTAAAATCTTGACAAAATGTAAAGGTGTCACACATATAAAACTTTGAGATTTTTGCCATTGCTGAAAAAAAATTTTAGGGTAAATATATCACGGTGCACATAATTTGAGATTTTTTTTGACTTTTTTCCTAAAAAAATTGTAAAGGTAGAGGACTTAGTTAGACAAATTAAAATTACAAAGTTACATGTATGAAAGAGTAGAATTATTCTCTCTCTTTTATGCATTTGGCTAGTAAGCAATCAGCTGAACTTTTTCTCATTCTTGCTCAACTCATTCTCATTTCTGCAAACAAATGTAACCAATCAAGATGCTCCCATGTTATGCCGATTCTAGGGGTGATCGGTTCTCATTATAGTCTAGTCTCACCCTTGAACTAGGAACCAAATCGAAGGTCCTTGAAACTGGATTGGACTGGACTGAACTAACTAGTCCAATCCAATTCTCGGGTAGTCCGATGGAATCAGTTGAGTTTAAAAGAAAAAATGCCTTAAGTTCCATGAGAGGTGAAGGAGACTCAGAGAAAGGGAAAGACCAAAAGAAGAGAGCAAGTGTGAGACCGAAAGAGGAGAGAAGGCATTCATAAGACATTTTAATAAATAAATAAATAAATAAAAAACATTCAATTTGGTTCCTCTCTTGGAATAGGGAACCAGATCATTGGACACCGATTCCACTTTTACGTCCAGGAATTGGACCGGTACTCTTGAGAACTAGACTTAACTAACCGATTTAGTCCGGTGAGGGCGGTTATCCATCTTGTTCACCCTTAGTTGATTCTCCAAATTAAATGACTAGCAGAATTTTTAGAAATAGCATTTATTGAAATTAGGCACAAATTGATATACTTAAAATGTTCTTTATGCGTTGGAGCTTATATATTTAAAATAATGGAAAACAAAATTATAGAAACAATTTTGGTTCATGTACAACAAGACAGATACCAAATGAGTTCTAAATCGATTATATAGATTCTAATTCAATCTTAAATTTTGAATTTTGTCGATACGATCCTAATTATTTATACAAAATATCAATATAGTGATTTCAGGTAATTGTCATTAGAAATCAAGCTGATTTGGCGTCGAATTGTCTCTTGTCGTCCGGTGCGCCATAATGATGTAGACAATTTTACTTGAAGCAACATTCTATGTGGACCATCAATTTAGTGTTTTTCCCAATATCAAATAGCTAGAAAGACTACATTAAATTTCACCTAAAAGTTTAGTATTATATTAACAAAATTAAAAAATAATAATAAAGATTAAATTGATTAAGATTTTTTTTTTTTTGGGCCGAAATTTGATTAAGATTGAATCGACGATTTTCTCCATGTACAATTATACTAAAAGGAAGTTTCTCTCTGTCTTTTGAAGTGCTTAATCAAGCTAGGTTGCTGTCAGAGTAAAATTAATGAGCACCAGATTATTGTGAGAGGAAAATCGACAAAAGTGCAGGTGTCGTCCTGATGAGATACGCTATATTGTCCATGCAACCTAAAATACACATTTTTTTCGTGATCTCAGATAAGGTACCTATCTTTGTAATAGTTCGTGATTTTCAATTAATGCTTAATAAAAAAGTTAGCTTTTTCCCACACTAAATATTGCCAAAAATATGAAAGCGAAAAATAAATGTTTCCATTTGAATTTGTCCCCGCGAATTGGTAAAAACTTAATAAACCATTTTAGGGATATGGAAAACGTAGTTGTCAAAGGGGGAAAACCTACAAAAATGTGAAGCTTTTTCCATATGTTTTAAGCTTATAAGAAGTCTTGCTATTCACTCCCATCCCCTGCATTCTCTCGTAAGCATGCCGACCAAGTCTCGGTCAACCCCTATCATGCAGAACAACAGCATCTAACCTGAAAAACTAAACGATCTTTGCATCAAGTTATCGTCGTTATTGGCCTTTCGAATTTTCAGGTCAAGACGGTGGATGGAAAACAAAAGGACTAACTTGCGCTGATCGACTTTCGGACCACGATCCCGTGCTGAATTGGGGGGGTCCCCCCGACGAACGATTGACTACGCAAATCCGCGTTCCATAATAAAAGCTTCAGAGGGTTGATGAATGCATGATAAGTTGAGTCGTCAGTGGATGAAAGTGAAATTTACCAAAAACATGTCCTTCTGGGTTCACTACATAAATATAGAGGAGGTACCGGGAAAACGGGGTCATTGATGGCAGGAGATTATGTTTAACTTGGGACAGACACGAAATGAGTTGTATATTTCTGACAATGGAGAAGTTAGGTGAATAGTTCCTTTCCGGGAAAAGCGTGCAAGCCAACGTGCTTTTTCCCCTTTGATTGATTGCCGTTGATCTTGGGTTAGGATTTGGCCGGAGTTGAGGTTTAGTGTACACGAATACAGGTGGGGGCATGTCAAAGGGCGTGTCCCGGGAACGTTCTTAATAAGGTTTACACCATACGTCAAGTCAAAGAATGGCTTATTTTATCACTAACCGAAAGGGAGTTCGGATGCCTTGAACGAGATGGACATGAAGAGGCTTTAAGTGCAAAAAGAACCGCTGTTTTGCTCAAAACCTAATTGCGTAGCCAAAGCTTAGCCTCTTTCTCTATCTATATTTATAAATAATAAATAATAAAACCACCGGCGCCATTGAAGACAGTGGGTTTACTCACTATAATATAAGAAAGCAATATTCGAAACTTTGTGTTTATATAGTGGGTTTAACTTTCTAAAAATGTTCACCCAATGGCCCAAATTTGAAATAGGTAGCACTTATAGTGATTTTTTTTTTTTTTTTTTTTTTTTTATGATACTCAAGTAATCAATTGAAAAGTTATATGATACTCAAATGATTAAAAAAATTATGACATTCATAATATTGAAAAAAATAAAAATTTAAGTGAGTGTCATGCAAAATTTATAACACTAATGATGTAATTTTCCCAAAAAAATCAATCAATTTTGGGTCATTGAACAACAAAGTCCCTTTCATTATTACACATTCTCTTACGTGTTCATATAGTGGTCTCTGGCTTTTCAACAATAGCAAAGCAGCTTTGGCTTTTTTATTTTGTTAAGGAGACCAAAATCTGTAGAAAATATTATCCTACATGTCCAAACTTGTGATGCGAAATATTAACCACAGTCCATATTTCTCTAAGAGTTACAAACTCTCAGTATTGCCAACCAAAAGTTTCAACTTACATTCCATGCTAGAGTTGAGCTGTCACCACATGATCAGATGCTGCTCTAAATGTTTTTTTTTTCTTAATTTGGGCCTGAACTTATCTTGTTATTATATTAATTACATTTCAACCAATACAACCATCAAATATATATAAGAAAGCAATACTTGAAACTTTGTGTTTATATAATGGGTTTAACTTTCTAAAAATGTTCACACAATGGCCCAAATTTGACATAACATAGCACTTATAGTGATTTTTTCTTTTTTAAAATTTATGACACTAAAGTATCAATTGAAAAGTTATATGATACTCAAGTGATACAAAAAAAAATTATGATAACATATTATTGAAAAAAATAAAAATTTAAGTGAGTGTCATGCGAAATTTATAACACTAATAATGTAATTTTCCCCAAAAAAATCAATCAATTTTGGGTCATTGAACACCAAAGTCCCTTTCATTATTACACATTCTCTTACGTATTCATATAGTGGTCTATGGCCTTTCAACAACAACAAAGCAGCTTTGACTTTTTTATTTTGTTAAGGAAACCAAAATCTGTAGAAAATATTATCCTACATGTCCAAACTTGTGATGTGAAATATTAACCACAGTCCATATTTCTCTAAGAGCTACAAACTCTCAATATTGTCAATCAAAAGTTTCAACTTACATTCCATGCTGGAGTTGAGCTGTCACCACATGATCGATGCTGCTGTAAATGTTTTTTTTTTTTTTTTTTTTAATTTGGGTCTGAACTTATCATGTGATTATATTAATTGCATTTTGCAAATCATGTGAGATCAACCAATACAACCATCAAATATATATAAGAAAGCAATATTCGAAATTTTGTGTTTATATAGTGGGTTTAACTTTCTAAAAATGTTCACCCAATGGACTAAATTTGACATAACGTAGCACTTATAGTGATTTTTTTTTTAAAGTTATGACACTCAAGTAATCAATTAAAAAGTTATATGACACTCAAATGATAAAAAAAAAAAAAAAGTCATGACATTCATATTATTGAAAAAAATAAAAATTTCAGTGAGTGTCATGCGAAATTTATAACACCAATGATGTAATTTTCCCCAAAAAAATCAATCAATTTTGGGTCATTGAACACCAAAGTCCCTTTTCATTATTACGCATTCTCTTACGTATTCATATAGTGGTCTCTGGCCTTTCAACAATAGCAAAGCAGCTTTGGCTTTTTTATTTTGTTAAGGAGACCAAAATCTGTAGAAAATATTATCCTACATGTCCAAACTTGTGATGCGAAATATTAATCACAGTCCATATTTCTCTAAGAGCTACAAACTCTCAGTATTACCAACCAAAAGTTTCAACTTACATTCCATGCTGGAATTGAGCTATCACCACATGATTTGATGCTGCTGTAAATGTTGGTTATTTATTTATTTATTTAATTTGGGCCTTAATTTATGTTGTGATTATATTAATTATATTGTTGCAAATCATGCGAGATCAACCAATACAACCATCAAAGATATATAACAAAGCAATATTTGAAACTTTGTGTTTATATAGTGGGTTTAACTTTCTAAAAATGCTCACCCAATGGACTAAATTTGACATAACGTAGCACTTATAGTGATTTTTTTTTTTTTAAGTTATGACACTAAAGTAGTCAATTAAAAAGTTATATGATACCCAAATGATAAAAAAAAAAAATTCATGGCATTCATATTATTGAAAAAAATAAAAATTTACGTGAGTGTCATGCGAAATTTATAACACTAATGATGTAATTTTCCCAAAAAAAATCAATCAATTATGGGTCATTGAACACCAAAGTCCCTTTCATTATTACACATTCTCTTACGTATTCCTATAGTGGTCTATGGCCTTTCAACAATAGCAAAGCAGCTTTGGCTTTTTTATTTTGTTAAGGAGACCAAAATCTGTAGAAAAAATATTATTATCCTACATGTCCAAACTTATAATGCGAAATATTAACCACAGTCCATATTTCTCTAAGAGCTACAAACTCTCAGTATTGCCAACCAAATATTTCAACTTACATTCCATGCTAGAGTTGAGCTATCACCACATGATCAGATGCTACTGTAAATGTTGGTTTTTTTTTTTTCTTAATTTGGGCCTGAACTTATCTTGTGATTATATTAATTACATTTCAACCAATACAACCATCAGATATATATAAGAAAGCAATATTCAAAACTTTATGTTTATATAGTGGGTTTAACTTTCTAAAAATGTTCACCCAATGGCTCAAATTTGAAATAATGTAGCACTTATAGTGATTTTTTTTTTTAAAGTTGTGACACTCAAGTAATCAATTAAAAAGTTATATGATACTCAAATGATAAAAAAAAAAGTTATGACATTCATATTATTGAAAAAAATAAAAATTTAAGTGAGTGTCATGCGAAATTTATAATACTAATAATATAATTTTCCCCAAAAAAATCAATCAATTTTGGGTCATTGAACACCAAAGTCCCTTTCATTGGGACGCGGACTCCTGAGTCTTAAAAGTTGGCGCAAAAGGACACTTAAGTCTTAGGAAGTTACGAAATGTACACTTAAGTGCCAAAATCGGAGCAAAATGAATCACTTGAATGCCAATCCGGCCAAAATCCGGCCAAAATGCCGACGTGGCATTTTCCGTCGAACCGAGCCCAAAACAACACCGTTTTGTATCTTGACGTGGCCAAATAATGCAAAAACGGCGTCGTTTTGGGCTCATATGATAAAAAAATAATATAAAAATTAAATAAATTAAATTTAAAATTTGATTTAGTTAAAATATTAAAAATTAATAAATTAAAAATTAAATTTAGTTAAAATATTAAAAAATAATAATTTTAAAATTAAATTTAGTTAAAATATTAAAAAAATAATTTTCAAACTAAAAATTTTAAAAAATTTTGGAAAAATAAAAAATTAATAAAAAAGGGAACTTAGCCACCGCCCCCTTTTTATTAATTTTTAAAATTTTAAAAAAATTTTAAAAATTTTTAAATTTTAAAATTATTATTTTTCAATATTTTAAATAAATTTAATTTTAAAATTATTTTTTAAATATTTAAACTAAATTTAATTTTAAAATTATTTTTTAATATTTTAACTAAATTTAATTTTAAATTTATTATTTTTTAATATTTTAACTAAATTTAATTTTAAATATAATTTATTTAATTTTTATATTACTTTTTTATTATATGAGCCCAAAACAACGCCGTTTTTGCACTATTTGGCCACGCGTCGGAGTGCAAAAAGGTGTCGTTTTAGGTTTACTTCGCCGGAAATTCGTCGGAAAAATGCCACGTCAGCCTTTTTGGCCGGATTTTGGCCGGAGTAGCACTTAAGAGATCCGTTTTTCTTCGAATGTGACACTTAAGTGTACCTTTCGTAACTTTTGGAACTTAAGTGTCCATTTGTGCCAACTTTTGGCAATTGAAGCGTTCTTATCCCCCGTTTCATTATTACACATTCTTTTACGTATTCATATAGTGGTCTCTAGTCTTTCAACAACAGCAAAGCAGCTTTGGCTTTTTTATTTTGTTAAGGTGACCAAAATCTGTAGAAAATATTATCCTACATGTCCAAACTTGTGATGCGAAATATTCACCACAGTCCATATTTCTCTAAGAGCTACAAACTCTCAATATTGCCAACCAAAAGTTTCAACTTACATTCCACGCTGAAGTTGAGCTGTCAGCACATCATCAGATGCTGCTATAAATGTTATTATTATTATTTTTTTTTAAAAAATTTGGGCCTGAACTTATCTTGTGATTATATTAATTGCATTTTGCAAATCATGCGAGATCAACCAATACAACCATCAAATATATCTAAGAAAGCAATATTAGAAACTTTGTGTTTATATATTGGGTTTAACTTTCTAAAAGTGTTCACCCAATGGACTAAATTTGACATAACGTAGCATTTATAGTGATTTTTTTTTAAAAAAGTTATGACACTCAAGTAATTAATTAAACAGTTATATGATTCCCAAATGATAAAAAAAAAAAAAAAGTTATGACATTCATATTATTGAAAAAAATAAAAATTTAAGTGAGTGTCATGCGAAATTTATAACACTAATGATGTAATTTTCCCCAAAAAAATCAATCAATTTTGCGTCACTGAACACCAAAGTCCCTTTCATTATTACACATTCTCTTACGTATTCCTATAGTGGTCTCTGGCCTTTCAACAACAGCAAAGCAACTTTGGCTTTTTTATTTTGTTAAGGAGACTAAAATCTGTAGAAAAAATATTATTATCCTACATGTCCAAACTTGTGATGCGAAATATTAACCACAGTCCATATTTCTCAAAGAGCTACGAACTCTCAATATTGCCAACCAAAAGTTTCAACTTACATTCCATGCTGGAGTTGAGCTGTCACCACATGATCAGATGCTGCTGTAAATGTTGGTTATTTATTTATTTATTTAATTTGGGCCTGAATTTATGTTGTGATTATATTAATTACATTGTTGCAAATCATGCGAGATCAACCAATACAACCATCAAAGATATATAATAAAGCAATATTCGAAACTTGTGTTTATATAGTGGGTTTAACTTTCTAAAATGCTCACCCAATGGACTAAATTTGACATAACGTAGCACTTATAGTGATTTTTTTTTAAATGTTATGACACTCAAGTAATCAATTAAAAAGTTATATGATACCCAAATGATAAAAAAAGTCATGACATTCATATTATTGAAAAAATAAAAATTTAAGTGCGTGTCATGCGAAATTTATAACACTAATGATGTAATTTTCCCCAAAAAAATCAATCAATTTTGGGTGATTGAACACCAAAGTCCCTTTCATTATTACAATTATCTTACGTATTCATATAGTTGTCTCTGGCCTTTCAACAACAGCAAAGCAGCTTGGGCTTTTTTATTTTATTAAGGAGACCAAAATCTATATAAAATATTATCCTACATGTCCAAACTTGTGATGCGAAATATTAACCACAGTCCATATTTCTCAAAGAGCTACGAACTCTCAATATTGCCAACCAAAAGTTTCAACTTACATTCCATGCTGGAGTTGAGCTGTCACCACATGATCAGATGCTGCTGTAAATGTTGGTTATTTATTTATTTATTTAATTTGGGCCTGAATTTATGTTGTGATTATATTAATTACATTGTTGCAAATCATGCGAGATCAACCAATACAACCATCAAAGATATATAATAAAGCAATATTCGAAACTTGTGTTTATATAGTGGGTTTAACTTTCTAAAAATGCTCACCCAATGGACTAAATTTGACATAACGTAGCACTTATAGTGATTTTTTTTTAAATGTTATGACACTCAAGTAATCAATTAAAAAGTTATATGATACCCAAATGATAAAAAAAAAAAAAGTCATGACATTCATATTATTGAAAAAATAAAAATTTAAGTGCGTGTCATGCGAAATTTATAACACTAATGATGTAATTTTCCCCAAAAAAATCAATCAATTTTGGGTGATTGAACACCAAAGTCCCTTTCATTATTACAATTATCTTACGTATTCATATAGTTGTCTCTGGCCTTTCAACAACAGCAAAGCAGCTTGGGCTTTTTTATTTTATTAAGGAGACCAAAATCTATATAAAATATTATCCTACATGTCCAAACTTGTGATGCGAAATATTAACCACAGTCCATATTTCTCAAAGAGCTACGAACTCTCAATATTGCCAACCAAAAGTTTCAACTTACATTCCATGCTGGAGTTGAGCTGTCACCACATGATCAGATGCTGCTGTAAATGTTGGTTATTTATTTATTTATTTAATTTGGGCCTGAATTTATGTTGTGATTATATTAATTACATTGTTGCAAATCATGCGAGATCAACCAATACAACCATCAAAGATATATAATAAAGCAATATTCGAAACTTGTGTTTATATAGTGGGTTTAACTTTCTAAAAATGCTCACCCAATGGACTAAATTTGACATAACGTAGCACTTATAGTGATTTTTTTTTAAATGTTATGACACTCAAGTAATCAATTAAAAAGTTATATGATACCCAAATGATAAAAAAAAAAAGTCATGACATTCATATTATTGAAAAAATAAAAATTTAAGTGCGTGTCATGCGAAATTTATAACACTAATGATGTAATTTTCCCCAAAAAAATCAATCAATTTTGGGTGATTGAACACCAAAGTCCCTTTCATTATTACAATTATCTTACGTATTCATATAGTTGTCTCTGGCCTTTCAACAACAGCAAAGCAGCTTGGGCTTTTTTATTTTATTAAGGAGACCAAAATCTATATAAAATATTATCCTACATGTCCAAACTTGTGAGGCGAAATATTAACCACAGTCCATATATCTCTAAGAGCTACAAACTCTCAGTTTTGACAACCAAAAGTTTCAACTTACATTCCATACTGGAGTTGAGCTGTCACCACATAATCAGATGCTACTGTAAATGTTGGTTTTTATTTTTTTATATTTAATTTGGGCCTGAATATATGTTGTGATTATATTAATTGCATTTTTGCAAATCATGCGAGATCAACCAATACAACCATCAAACCACCGCTCGCGGTGGCCGCGTTGGCTTCGACCTTAGTACCCCACCGCCGGGGGAGGAGTTCGAAACTTCGTGGTAGCGGTTGCTTCAATGCAAAACGCACGATTCACCTGTGCCTGGGTCTGTGGTGGTGGCCCAGTCCACCCCTGGGTTTACTCTCCGCCGCGAAGCTACACACGGAAGTTCCCTAGGTCACCAAAAAAAAAAAACCAATAAAACCATCAAACATATATAATAAAGCAATATTCGAAACTTTGTGTTTACATAGTGGGTTTAACTTTCTAAAAATGTTCACCCAATGGACTAAATTTGACATAACGTAGCACTTATAGTGATTTTTTTTTTTTTTTAAGTTATGACACTCGAGTAATGAATTAAAAAGTTATATGATACCCAAATGATAAAAAAAAAAAAAAAAAGTTATGACATTCATATTATTTAAAAAATAAAAATTTAAGTGAGTGTCATGCGAAATTTATAATACTAATGATGTAATTTTCCCAAAAAAATCAATCAATTTTGGGTCATTGAACACCAAAGTCCCTTTCATTATTACACATTCTCTTACGTATTTCTATAGTGGTGTCTGGCCTTTCAATAACAACAAAGCAGCTTTGGCTTTTTTATTTTGTTAAGGAGGCCAAAATCTGTAGAAAAATATTATTTTCCTACAAGTCAACACTTGTGATGCAAAATATTCACCACAGTCCATATTTCTCTAAGAGCTACAAACTCTCAGTATTACCAATTAAATGTTTCAACATACATTCCATGCTAGAGTTGAGCTGTCACCACATGAACAGATGCTGCTGTAAATGTTGGTTTTTTTTTTTCTTAATTTGGGCCTGAACTTCTCTTGGGATTATATTAATTACATTTCAACCAATACAACCATCAAATATATATAAGAAAGCAATATTCGAAACATTGTATTTATATAGTGGGTTTAACTTTCTAAAAATGTTCACCCAATGGCCCAAATTTGAAATAACGTAGCACTTATAGTGATTTTTTTTTTTTAAAGTTATGACACTCAAGTAATCAATTAAAAAGTTATATGATACTCAAATGATAAAAAAAAAAAAGTTATGACATTCATATTATTGAAAAAAATAAAAATTTAAGTGAGTGCATGGGAAATTTATAACAATAATAATGTAATTTTCCCCAAAAAAATCAATCAATTTTGGGTGATTGAACACCAAAGTCCCTTTCATTATTACAATTCTCTTACGTATTGATATAGTGGTCTCTTGCCTTTCAACAACAGCAAAGTAGTTTTGGCTTTTTTATTTTGTTAAGGAGACCAAAATCTATAGAAAATATTATCCTACATGTCCAAACTTGTGATGCGAAATATTAACCACAGTCCATATTTCTCTAAGATCTACAAACTCTCAATATTGCCAACCAAATGTTTCAACTTACATTCCATGCTGGAATTGAGCTGTCACCACATTATCGAGATGCTGCTCTAAATGTTGGTTTTTTTTTTTTTTTTCTTAATTTGGGTCTGAACTTATCTTGTGATTATATTAATTACATTTCAACCAATACAACCATCAAATATATATAAGAAAGCATTATTCGAACTTTGTGTATATATAGTGGGTTTAACTTTCTAAAAATGTTCACCCAATGGCCCAAATTTGAAATAACGTACCACTTATAGTGATTTTTATTTTATAAAAGTTATGACACTCAAGTAATCAATTAAATAGTTATATGATACCCAAATGATAAAAAAAAAGTTATGACATTCATATTATTGAAAAAATAAAAATTTAAGTGATTGTCATGTGAAAATTATAACACTAATGATGTAATTTTCCCCAAAAAAATCAATCAATTTTGGGTCATTAAACACCAAAGTCCCTTTCATTATTACACATTCTCTTACGTATTCATATAGTGGTCTCTGGCATTTCAACAACGCTAAAGCAGCTTTGGCTTTTTTATTTTGTTATGGAGACCAAAATCTATAGAAAATATTATCTTACAAGTCCAAACTTGTGATGCGAAATATTAACCACAGTCCATATTTCTCTAAGAGCTACAAACTCTCAATATTGTCAACCAAAAGTTTCAACTTACATTTCATGCTGGAGTTGAGCTGTCACCACATGATCATATGCTGCTGTAAATGTTGGTTATTTATTTATTTATTTATTTTGGGCCTGAATTGATGTTGTGATTATATTAATTACATTGTTGCAAATCATGCGAGATCAACCAATACAACCATCAAATATATATAAGAAAGCAATATTCGAAACTTTGTGTTTATATAGTGGGTTTAACTTTCTAAAAAAGTTCACCCAATGGACTAAATTTGACATAACGTAACATTTATAGTGATTTTTTTTTTTTAAAGTTATGACACTCAAGTAATCAATTAAAAAGTTATATGATACTAAAATGATAAGAAAAAAATTTATGATATTCATATTATTGAAAAAAAATAAAAATTTAAGTTAGTGTCATGCGAAATTTATAACACTAATGATGTAATTTTCCAAAAAAAAATCAATCAATTTTGGGTCATTAAACACCAAAGTCCCTTTCATTATTACAATTCTCTTACGTATTCATATAGTGGTCTCTAGCCTGTCAACAACAGCAAAGCAGCGCTGGCTTTTTTATTTTGTTAAGGAGAACAAAATCTATAGAAAATATTATCCGACATGTCCAAACTTGTGATGCGAAATATTAACCACAATCCATATTTCTCTAAGAGCTATAAACTCTCAATATTGCCAACCAAAAGTTTCAACTTACATTCAATGCTGGAGTTGAGCTGTCACCACATGATCAGATGCTGCTGTAAATGTTGATTTTTTTTTTCTTAATTTGGGCCTGAACTTATCTTGTGATTATATTAATTACATTTCAACCAATACAACCATCAAATATATATAAGAAAGCAATTTTCGAAACTTTGTGTTTATATAGTGGGTTTAACTTTCTAAAAATGTTCACCCAATGGCCCAAATTTGAAATAACGTAGCACTGATAGTGATTTTTTTTTTTTTAAAGTTATGACACTCAAGTAATCAATTAAAAAGTTATATGATACTCAAATGATAAAAAAAAAAAAAGTCATGACATTCATATTATTGAAAAAAAAAAATTTAAGTGATTGTCATGCGAAATTTATAACACTAATGATGTAATTTTCCCCAAAAAATCAATCAATTTTGGGTCATTGAACACCAAAGTCCCTTTCATTATTACACATTCTCTTACGTATTCATATAGTCGTCTCTAGCCTTTCAACAACAGCAAAGCAGCTTTGGCTTTTTTATTTTGTTAAAGAGACCAAAATCTGTAGAAAATATTATCCTACATGTCCAAACTTGTGATGCGAAATATTAACCACATGCCATATTTCTCTAAGAGCTACAAACTCTAAATATTGCAAACCAAAAGTTTTAACTTACATTCCATGCTGGAGTTGAGCTATCACCACATGGTCAGATGCTGCTGTAAATGTTGGTTATTTATTTATTTATTTATTTAATTTGGGCCTGAATTTATGTTGTGATTATATTAATTACATTGTTGCAAATCATGCGAGATCAACCAATACACCATCAAAGATATATAAGAAAGCAATATTCGAAACTTTGTGTTTATATAGTGGCTTTAACTTTCTAAAAATGCTTACCCAATGGACTAAATTTGACATAACGTAGCACTTATAGTGATTTTTTTTTTTTTAAAGTTATGACACTCAAGTAATCAGTTAAAAAGTTCTATGATAACCAAATGATAAAAAAAAAAAAGTCATGACATTCATATTAATGAAAAAAATAAAAATTTAAGTGCGTGTCATGCAGAATTTATAACACTAATGATGTAATTTTCCCCAAAAAAATCAATCAATTTTGGGTCATTGAACACCAAAGTCCCTTTCATTATTACAATTCTCTTACGTATTCATATAGTGGTCTCTGACCTTTCAACAACAGCAAAGCAGTTTTGGCTTTTTTATTTTGTTAAGGAGACCAAAATCTATAGAAAATATTATCCTACATGTCCAAACTTGTGATGCAAAATATTAACCACAGTCCATATTTCTCTAAGATTTACAAACTCTCAATATTGTCAACCAAAAGTTTCAACTTACATTCCATGCTGGAGTTGAGCTGTCACCACATGATCATATGCTGATATAAATGTTGTTTTTTTTTTTTTTTTTAAATTTGGGCTTGAACTTATCTTGTGATTATATTAATTACATTTCAACCAATACAACCATCAAATATATATAAGAAAGCAATATTCGAAACTTTGTGTTTATATAGTGGGTTTAACTTTCTAAAAATGTTCACCCAATGGACTAAATTTATCATAACGTAGCACGTATTGTGATTTTTTTTTTTTTAAAGTTATGACACTCAAGTAATCAATTAAATAGTTATATGATACCCAAATGATACAAAAAAAAAGTTATGACATTCATATTATTGAAAAAAATAAAAATTTAAGTGATTATCATGAGAAATTTATAACACTAATGATGTAATTTTCCCCAAAAAAATCAATCAATTTTGGGTGATTAAACACCAAAGTCCATTTAATTATTACACATTCTCTTATGTATTCATATAGTGGTCTCTGGCCTTTCAACAACGGCAAAGCAGCTTTGGCTTTTTTATTTTGTTATGGAGACCAAAATCTATAGAAAATATTATACTACATGTCCAAACTTGTGATGCGAAATATTAACCACAGTCCATATTTCTCTAAGATCTACAAACTCTCAATATTGCCAACCAAAAGTTTCAACTTACATTCCATGCTGGAGTTGAGCTTTCACCACATGATCAAACGCTGCTGTAAATGTTGGTTTTTTTTTTTTCTTAATTTGGGCCTGAACTTATCTTGTGATTATATTAATTACATTTCAACCAATACAACCATCAAATATATATAAGAAAGCAATATTCGAAACTTTGTGTTTATATAGTGGGTTTAACTTTCTAAAATTGTTTACATAATGAACTAAATTTGACATAACGTAGCACTTATAGTGATTTTTTTTTTTTTAAAGTTATGACACTCAAGTAATCAATTAAAAAGTTATGCGATACCCAAATGATAAAAAAAAAAAGTTATGACATTCATATTGTTGAAAAAAATAAAAATTTAAGTGAGAGTCATGCGAAATTTATAACACTATTGATGTAATTTTCCCCAAAAAAATCAATCAATTTTGGGTCTTTAAACACCAAAATCCCTTTCATTATTACACATTCTCTTACATATTCATATAGTGGTCTCTAGCCTGTCAACAACAGCAAAGCAGCTTTGGCTTTTTTATTTTGTTAAGGAGACCAAAATTTGTAGAAAATATTATCCTACATGTCCAAACTTGTGATGCGAAATATTAACCACATGCCATATTTCTCTAAGAGCTACAAACTCTCAATATTGCCAACCAAAAGTTTCAATTTACATTCCATGCTGGAGTTGAGCAGTCACCACATGATCAGATGCTGCTGTAAATGTTTGTTATTTATTTATTTATTTAATTTGGGCCTGAATTTATGTTGTGATTATATTAATTACATTGTTGCAAATCATGCGCGATCAACCAATACACCATCAAAGATATATAAGAAAGCAATATTCGAAACTTTGTGTTTATATAGTGGATTTAACTTTCTAAAAATGCTTACCCAATGGACTAAATTTGACATAACGTAGCACTTATAGTGATTTTTTTTTTATTTTAAGTTATGACACTCAAGTAATCAGTTAAAAAGTTATATGATAACCAAATGATAAAAAAAAAAAAGTCATGACATTCATATTATTGAAAAAAAAAAAAATTTAAGTGCGTGTCATGCGAAATTTATAACACTAATGATGTAATTTTCTCCAAAAAAATCAATCAATTTTGGGTCATTGAACACCAAAGTCCCTTTCATTATTACAATTCTCTTACGTATTCATATAGTGGTCTCTGGCCTTTCAACAACAGCAAAGCAGCTTTGGCTTTTTTATTTGGTTAAGGAGACCAAAATCTATAGAAAATATTATCCTACATGTCAAAACTTGTGATGCGAAATATTAACCACAGTCCATATTTCTCTAAGATCTACAAACTCTCAATATTGCCAACCAAAAGTTTCAACTTACATTCCATGCTGGAGTTGAGCTGTCACCACATGATCAAATGCTGATATAAATGTTGGTTTTTTTTTTTTTTTTTTTTAAATTTGGGCCTGAACTTATCTTGTGATTATATTAATTACATTTCAACCAATACAACCATCAAATATATATAAGAAAGCAATATTCGAAACTTTGTGTTTATATAGTGGGTTTAACTTTCTAAAAATGTTCACCCAATGGACTAAATTTGACATAACGTAGCACGTATTGTGATTTTTTTTTTTTTAAGTTATGACACTCAAGTAATCAATTAAATAGTTATATGATACCCAAATGATACAAAAAAAAAGTTATGACATTCATATTATTGAAAAAAATAAAAATTTAAGTGATTGTCATGCGAAATTTATAACACTAATGATGTAATTTTCCCCAAAAAAATCAATCAATTTTGGGTCATTAAACACCAAAGTCCATTTCATTATTACACATTCTCTTATGTATTCATATAGTGGTCTCTGGCCTTTCAACAACGGCAAAGCAGCTTTGGCTTTTTTATTTTGTTATGGAGACCAAAATCTATAGAAAATATTATCCTACATGTCCAAACTTGTGATGCGAAATATTAACCACAGTCCATATTTCTCTAAGAGCTACAAACTCTCAATATTGCCAACCAAAAGTTTCAACTTACATTCCATGCTGGAGTTGAGCTGTCACCACATGATCGATGCTGCTGTAAATGTTGGTAATTTATTTATTTATTTAATTTGGGCCTGAATTTATGTTGTGATTATATTAATTACATTGTTGCAAATCATGCGAGATCAACCAATACACCATCAAAGATATATAAGAAAGCATTATTTGAAACTTTGTATTTATATAGTGGGTTTAACTTTCTAAAAATGCTCACCCAATGGACTAAATTTGAAATAACGGAGCACTTATAGTGATTTTTTTTTTTAAAGTGATGACACTCAAGTAATCAATTCAAAAGTTATATGATACCCAAATGATAAAAAAAAAGTCATGACATTCTTATTATTGAAAAAATAAAAATTTAAGTGCGTGTCATGCGAAATTTATAACACTAATGATGTAATTTTCAAAAAAAAAAAAAAATCAATCAATTTTGGGTCATTAAACACCAAAGTCCCTTTCATTATTACAATTCTCTTACGTATTCATATAGTGGTCTCTAGCCTGTCAACAACAGCAAAGCAGCTCTGGCTTTTTTATTTTGTTAAGGAGAACAAAATCTATAGAAAATATTATCCGACATGTCCAAACTTGTGATGCGAAATATTAACCACAGTCCATATTTCTCTAAGAGCTATAAACTCTCAATATTACCAACCAAAAGTTTCAACTTACATTACATGCTGGAGTTGAGCTGTCACCACATGATCCGATGCTGCTGTAAATGTTGATTTTTTTTTTTTTTTTTTTTAAATTTGGGCCTGAACTTATCTTGTGATTATATTAATTACATTTCAACCAATACAACCATCAAATATATATAAGAAAGCAATTTTCGAAACTTTGTGTTTATATAGTGGGTTTAACTTTCTAAAAATGTTCACCCAATGACCCAAATTTGAAATAACGTAGCACTGATAGTGATTTTTTTTTTATAAAGTTATGACACTCAAGTAATCAATTAAAAAGTTATATGATACTCAAATGATAAAAAAAAAGAAGTCATGACATTCATATTATTGAAAAAAATAAAAATTTAAGTGATTATCATGCGAAATTTATAACACTAATGATGTAATTTTCCCCAAAAAAATCAATCAATTTTGGGTCATTGAACACCAAAGTCCCTTTCATTATTACACATTCTCTTACGTATTCATATTGTAGTCTCTAGCCTTTCAACAACAGCAAAGCAGCTTTGGCTTTTTTATTTTGTTAAGGAGACCAAAATCTGTAGAAAATATTATCCTACATGTCTAAACTTGTCATGCGAAATATTAACCACATGCCATATTTCTCTAAGAGCTACAAACTCTCAATATTGCCAACCAAAAGTTTCAACTTACATTTCATGCTGGAGTTGAGCAGTCACCACATGATCGATGCTGCTGTAAATGTTGGTTATTTATTTATTTATTTATTTTGGGCCTGAATTTATGTTGTGATTATATTAATTACATTGTTGCAAATCATGCGAGATCAACCAATACACCATCAAAGATATATAAGAAAGCAATATTCGAAACTTTGTGTTTATATAGTGGATTTAACTTTCTAAAAATGCTCACCCAATGGACTAAATTTGACATAACGTAGCACTTATAGTGATTTTTTTTTTTTAAAAGTTATGACACTCAAGTAATCAGTTAAAAAGTTATATGATACCCAAATGATAAAAAAAAAAAGTCATGAAATTCATATTATTGAAAAAAATAAAAATTTAAGTGCGTGTCATGCAGAATTTATAACACTAATGATGTAATTTTCCCCAAAAAAATCAATCAATTTTGGGTCATTGAACACCAAAGTCCCTTTCATTATTACAATTCTCTTACGTATTCATATAGTGGTCTCTGGCCTTTCAGCAACAGCAAAGCAGCTTTGGCTTTTTTATTTGGTTAAGGAGACCAAAATCTATAGAAAATATTATCCTACATGTCCAAACTTGTGATGCGAAATATTAACCACAGTCCATATTTCTCTAAGATCTACAAACTCTCAATATTGCCAACCAAAAGTTTCAACTTACATTCCATGCTGGAGTTGAGCTGTCACCACATGATCAGATGCTGATATAAATGTTGGTTTTTTTTTTTTCTTAATTTGGGCCTGAACTTATCTTGTGATTATATTAATTACATTTCAACCAATACAACCATCAAATATATATAAGAAAGCAATATTCGAAACTTTGTGTTTATATTGTGGGTTTAACTTTCTAAAAATGTTCACCAAATGGACTAAATTTGACATAACGTAGCACTTATATTGATTTTTTTTTTTTTTTTTTAAAGTTATGACACTCAAATAATCAATTAAAAAGTTATATGATACCCAAATGATAAAAAAAAAAAGTTATGACATTCATATTATTGAAAAAAATAAAAATTTAAGTGAGTGTTATGCGAAATTTATAACACTAATGATGTAATTTTTCCCAAAATATCAATCAATTTTGGGTCATTGAACACCAAAGTCCCTTTCATTATTACACATTTTCTTACGTATTCATATAGTGATCTCTGGCCTTTCAACAACATCAAAGGAGCTTTGGCTTTTTTATTTTGTTAAGGAGACCAAAATTTGTAGAAGATATTATCCTACATGTCTAAACTTGTGATGTGAAATATTAACTGGAGTCCATATTTCTCTAAGAGCTACAAACTCTCAGTATTGCCAACCAAAAGGTTCAACTGACATTCCATGCTGGAGTTGAGCTTTCACCACATGATCAGATGCTGCTGTAAATGTTGGTTTTTTTTTTTTTATTTATAAATTTGGGCTTGAATTTATCTTGTGATTATATTAATTGCATTTTGCAAATCATGCGAGATCAACCAATACAACCATCATATATATATAGTGCTGAAAATCAAAACATTTAAGACCTAATAATATTACGCAAAATTCATAACACCGTTTGATTTTCACTTGGGAGATTTAAAAAAAAAACACTCAATATATTGTAAGTTAAGGAAAGGGGTTACTTAATTTTTTCATTGAAAAGGCACCTGTTGAAAATAAGAATCTTGACAATTATGTTGTGAAATTGGTATTACTAATGTTGTTATTCAAGTTTTCAGAAATAATTGATTAACTTTTGATTTCCATTTTCAGTATTTGAGTTCGCCAAACCTGTGACATACATTTTTTCTAAGTTAATCAAACAAATCCAAAGTCCGTAAATGAAATGTCCACAAATGCTAACGGGCTTAGGCAAAGTGTTCTCACTCTCACTTGAATGGGCCTGTGGCCCTGGTGCTCTACCTACGCAAAGGCTTGGCCCTTGAAACCAATTCGGAAATTCATATATCATAACTTACTCCAACCTCCGTAAAATTGGACAACTTTCCAAACTTTCCCGAAACAGCTATTATTTCCGTCTTTCATTTTCTTTACATTGGCCTCTGTCCTTAAACAAACAGAAAATGTAGTTGAAGCTTCTTCTCTTTTTCTGGTTTTGTGGTAAAATAGTGCCCCAGTCAGTTTTTATGTGCGCATTCCACAACATCGTCCTTGTGCATACAAGATTTTACTTCTAAAAGATTCCCAACAAAACTTAAACCCAATACCACAAAGAGATTGCAAACTCTCTTGCCATCTAGACTAACAACGTGTTGGTAGCTTCGTTCCTTATTGGTGGGGTGCTAGAAATAAAGGCCTAATGTCTCCTATTTTGTCAAATTTGAGGGAAAAATATCAAAAAAGTCGTTAACATTTCAATTAGACCAATTTAATCATAAATATTTTTGCATCAGTATTAATTTAGTTTATCCAGCCAATTTATATAAGAAATTGTTGATGTGAATGTCAGCGGTCTTACGTGATATAATCAACGCTAGCGTAGATAAATTTTTTTAATTTTTAAATATTTTTCAGATTTTTTTTACTTTTTTTTTTACTTTTTCAGTGGTGACCCTCGCTTGGTCTAGGCGAGGGCCTCTGTGCCCTTGTCGGCCACAGGGGAGGGCCGCCGTGCCCTTGTTGATGCCCTCGCCTAGATCCAAGTGAGGGTCAAAACCCTTGCCTATTGGTTGATAAGGGCGTGGAGGCCCTCCTCACGGCGCGCGAGGGCCGCAATGCCCTCGCGGGCCATAGATGAGGCATTACGGCCCTCGCCCAGATCCCAGCAAGTTTCGCAATGCCCTCGCCTACCACTAGTGAGGGCCTTCGTGGCTCTCGCTTGTGGATCTAGGCAAGGGCCCGATGCCCTCGCTTGTGGCCAACAAGGGCACGAGGGCCCAGAGGCCCTCGCCCGGACCAATCTATGGCTAGCGATCTCACCGGCCTAAGGGTGAAGAAAAAGAAGAAAAGAACGAAAAAAAATAGAAAATTATTAAATAATACTCAAAAGTATTAAAAATTATAAAAAAAATTACACATTAGCGTTGGTCATGCCACGTAGGACCGTTAGCAATTTCCCGACCTAAGTTGACCAAATGGATTGAATTTGTATTAGTGCGCAAATGTTTAGTACTAAATTTACCAAATTGAAAGGTTTATGATTGAATTTATACCAATACAATAGGTTTAAAACTTTTTTTTTTGGTACTTTTCATTTGCATAGATTGTAACTTGCGTCCATCTAACTCTGTACTTTTCATTACTCCTAATTCAGGGAACTCTCTCTCTCTCTCTCTCTCTCATTAGAGAAGGCAATCTGAACAGTGAGTATTGAGCCTGCTTCCAATGCTAGAAACATCCCCATATGTGCCTCAACAACCGTAGAGTGACCTTTGAATATAAACCTTTGAATATAAACATGAATAAAGATGACATAAATGAATTTTGAACAGTCCAAAATTTTTATAAACTTGTCAATCTATCAAGCATTTATGTCTGAAAGAGCCATGACACACACATGAGAACAAAATTTCATATTTGCGAGAAAATAAGAAAACTTCGAAAACCAGCTTAATGTGAACTCGAGGCTGCAAGGATCAGGGATGACCCCAATGATCAAGTTATAATAAAGTCAGGACGAGGCAGCATCCAAGGAGTTTTGAGGGTTGCGTCAGACTCGGATAGATGTTAGGAACACCTCTTAACAGCGGCGAAGAATCGTCAAACTAACGATCCCAAATTATCGATTTTCTTTTCTTGAGATCACTCAATTTCTCTCTCTGCTTCTCTCTTTCATTTCCTCCGAGTTTCCCTCTCAGTCTCCGGCACGCCCTTTTCCTTTTCTTTTTTTGGGCCTTTCCGGCCACCCTCCATAAAGGAATCTCACACTCCCTACTTTATATTTCACCCTGAACTCTCCCTCAATCAATTTGGCTAGCCAGTCTTCTCTCTTGCCGTTGTCATTACAATAGTTTATGAAGAAATTACGTGCAAGGGTCATCATATGTTGATGATGGTGAAGGTTCAGTAATGAAGGTCTCCTAATGAGTGTGATCCTCTGTATCTCTCGATTCCCCCAACTGTTGCTTCCCTAACGTGCTTAGGATCTCTCAAGGTGAAAAATCTTCTAATATGCCTAGTCATTTAACACAACATGCTAATGAAGAAGTAAACATCTAAGTAGACAAGAAGATGCAAACGAAATTTATCAAAAGATGCTAATGTCATGTAATCCAAGCAAACACAGCTCTAATTTAAAGAAATGTTAATGGCAACGTATTCCTAAGACTATATTCGACATGTCTCCTAAAATGTAACGCATGTTTTTTTGTTTTTTTTGGTTATGGGTCAAATTCCAACAATATCGGAGGTTTTAAAGCCTTCGTTTTAATGAGATGTTAAAAACAACCAGAACAATCGTTGGGGCAAAAAATTCAGGTGTCAACATTCATAGTATCAAATGATGTTAAGGCCAAAGATAGAGCAAGGTGACATGGATGAAAGCACACTCTCAATCCTTGCTTGGTACCGAGGGTAGAACTTCATGATTGATTCGGGGTTCCCGGTCTATGACCAAGGAACAAAGAAACTTAATTATTGAAGGAAAAGGTTCACATCAAAAATTAACTCTAGAACCTAAAGTGTGCACGAGTTACGCATGAAACGGTCTAACACGTAGCAGGGAATTCAACTTAATCTCTATGGCAATGAAAACCTCACCAGGAGGCATCCTCAATTAGTCTGTCATCATGTAATAATCTTTCCTAATAGAAATGATGTGCATCTTCCCATTACTTTGATCACAAGCCTATACAAGTAACAATTAAATGACTAGAAGTTAAACACCACGTCGTGTCCATGTGAGGGTGTTGATGCCTCATTGACTCTTCGTGTGGCTCCCTCCGTTCCATAGTGTTGCTAGACCACTTTAATCAAGGGAATCGTCTTGTTGTGCAACACTTGCTCATTTCGATCCACTATCCTATCATCCACGGAAAATTCAGCATGTGCATTGGATTAGGTTCGTACTTCCTCAGCATCGACATGTGGAAGACATTATGCACTTGAGCAAGTCTCGGTAGCAACGCGAGATGATATGCCAAAGTCCCAATCTGCTCCAAAATCTCGAAGCGACCAACATTCCTTGGGCTCAACTTCCCTTTCTTACCAAAATGCGAAGTACCCCTCATCGATGACACTTTAAGGAATACGTGTTCACTTACTTGGAACTCCAAAGGCCTACACCGTTTATCTGCATAGCTCTTTTGACGGCTCTACGCGGTCTTAAGCCTTTCTCAAATGACCTTGACGGCATCTACAGATTGTTGAACCAACTTAGGGCCTGTAATCTTGCATTCACCAACTTCGTCCCAACAGACAGGAGTTCTACAAGCTCTGCCATATAACACTTCAAATGATGCCATTTTGATGCTCCGTTGATAACTATTGTTGTAGGCAAACTCAACTAGATAAAGTTGTTCCTCCCAGCTTCCTTTGAAGTCCAATACGCAAGCTCGTAGCATATCCTCGAGCGTCTGAATAGTTCTTTCAGATTGACCATCCGTCTATAGATGGTAAGCCATGCTGTACTACAACTTTGTTCCCAAGGCAGTTTGTAAATTTTTTCAAAAAGCTGTCGTAAACTTTGGGTCTCAATCTGACGTGATCATCACTAGCACTCCATGAAGACGAACTATCTATCACACGTACAATTCAGCATATGTGTCCAAAGCAAGGTCCTCTCATACAGCGATAAAGTGCACAGACTTTGTTAATCTATCAACCACAACCCATATGGAATTGTTACCTCATTGACTTCTCGGCAATCCCATCACAAAATCCATTGTAATATATTCCCATTTCCACTCAGGAATCTCAAGAGGTTGCAAAAGTCCACCAAGTTTGCAATGTTGTGCCTTCACTTGTTGGCATGTCAAACACTTGGCAACATGCTTAGCGATATTGCCTTCATACCATTCCACCAATAGTACTGGCATAGATTCTGATACATCTTTGCGCTGCTAGATGAATGCTATAACTACTACGATGGGCTTCTAACAAAATTTCCTCCTTAAGCTCCACATCATTGGGCACGCACAATCGTCCATGAAACTTCAATAATCCGTCATTCGTAACTTAAAAATCAGCTTTCCTCTTTTCCGCATCCTCTTGTAGAACTTTTTGGATTTCAAGGTCTTTCGACTGTAGCGTTTTAATCTTCACCTGCACTTCTGGTTCGATTCTGAGGGTAGCCATGACACTTGAAAAGTGGCATACCTCAAACTTGAAATCCTAATATCGAACTCCTTCGAGTAGAATCCACTCTTGAACCATCATTTGCGCAATCGATGACTTCCAAATTAATGTATCCGTGACCTTATTGGCTTTTCCAAGATAATACAAGATGTCACAGTCATAGTTCTTAAGAAGCTCCATCCAACAATGCTGTCTCATGTTTAACTCATTCTGAGAGAACAAATACTTCAGGCTTTGATGGTCCGTAAAAATTTAGAACTTTTCTCCGCATAAGTAATGCCTCCAAATCTTAAGGGCAAAGATGATCGCTGCTAGTTCCAAGTTATGTGTTGGATAATTCAACTCATGAGGTCTTAGCTGACGTGACGCATATGAAACAACTCTCCCATGTTACATTAAAATGCAACCCGATCTTTTATATGACGCATCGCTATAAATCTCATATCCTCCAGTACCAAACGGAATTGTCAACACGGGTACGGTAGTCAGCTTATGCTTAAGCTCTTGGAAACTATGCTCGCACTTATCCATCTATTCGAACTTTTCTTCCTTCTTGAGCAATCGTGTCAAGGGCATGGCTATCGCTGAAAATCTTTCCACGAACCGTCTATAATAGCTTGCCAATCCCAAGAAATTTCGGATCTCCATCACCGTTGTTGGTCTCGGCCAGTTCATAATAGCTTCAATCTTGGTTAGGCCAACAAAAATCCCTTCACCAAAAATCACGTGACCTAAGAAAGCTACACGAGTTAGCCAAAACTCACATTTACCAAACTTGGTGTACAGCTTGTGTTCCCGCAAGGTTTGAAGCACCATCCTTAAGTGTTGTTCATGCTCCTTGGGACTCTTCGAATATACCAAGATGTCGTCGATGAACATGATCACAAACTAATCTAGGTACTCCTTGAACACTCGATCCATCAAATCTATTAAAGCAGCTGGGGCATTAGTAAGATCAAACGACATTATGGTGAACTCATAAGGGTTCTAACGTGTACGAAAAGCCGTCTTCAGTATATCCTCATTTTAAATCCTCAGCTAATGGTAACTTGTCCTCAGATCAATCTCTCAAAATATAGAAGCTCCCTACAGCTGATCAAATAAGTCATCGATCCTTGGCAATGGATACTTGTTTTTTATTGTCACTTGATTGAGTTGCCGATAGTCGATGCAAAGATGCAACGAATCATCTTTCTTCCTTACAAACAAAACTGGCGCTCCACAAGGTGATGCACTAGGATGAACAAATCATTTGTCCAACAACTGCTGCATCTACACATTTAGCTCCTTTAACTTTGATAGCGCCATATGATAAGGAGTCTTAAAAATTGGCTCTGTCCTAGGGGCCAAGTCAATCATGAACTCTATCTCCCGTTTTGGGGGCAAACTAGGCAACTCCTTAGGAAAAACGTTAGAAAATTCCCGCAATACGACAATGTCCTCCATCCTTGACTCCTTAATTGACGTATCAACCACGGTCGCTAAATAACTCTAGCAACCCACATCTAACAGTCGGGTTGCCTCGAGTGACGAAATTAGAATAAACGGGTCCTCATCGATTTCTAATAAACTCAAAACTACCACATACTAATGGTTTAAACTGAATCACTTTACGATAATAGTCCATGGTAACTCATTGTTTAGTGAGCCAATCCATACTAATAATAACATCGAAATCAAACATCGCTAGCACAATTAAATATATTTTTTCCTCTCAATCACCATTTCCAATCTCAAGTAGGACCTTAGCAGGTGTGGCCGTAGTAGCAATGGCAACCTGATTCTAAACTTACTAACCAACCACATTCTCCGAGGTTTCTAAGGCTTGTAGGATCTCGTCAACCCTAGGATCAACTAGTGTCATACCTCTAGCACTAGCTTATGCTAGTGCTTTCCCTCTAGCACCAGCTCGTCTCGATGCCTTTCCTTAGACACCTGCTCAAGTCTGTGCCCTTCCTCTGGCATAAGCTAGAGTCGACACTGCCCTTCTCCGAAGGGTCCTCTGATCAAGATTGCTCATCTTGCATGATCTTTATAGAAACATGCCTTCCAATTCCAACCAGAAATTAGAAATTTGAGCAACCTGCACAAGACAATTAACCAATCATAGACATAAGCATAAGGAAAATATTTTTCCTAACTAATTATCCCAAAATCCATCGCACCTTATCACTCTAAATCTTGACCAGGCTCTGATGCCACTTAAACGGGGATGTCACGCCCGAACCCCTAGCGCGCAAACATCCCCCGGCAGTCGATTAAATTACGACGTCCCATGACGCGTCGCTGACCCATTTTTTTTATATTTCGATTAAACGCATGCGGAAACAATTATATAAACACCCAGTTAAGCAACAAATAATAGGGATAGTACATACAAAACAAACATTTCCAAAACATTGCTTTTATTTATTTGTTTGCTAACCCCAGGAAGCTTAATATTTACAAGCCCTTACACTACAACTCCCTACCAACCATCTCCAAACAAATCAGCAGGGGGTCAGGGTTAGCCTAAATTTCACTAACTCGAGGCCAACCAAAAGTAATGTGAGGCATGCCTATGTCTTGGTCCATCAGGACCCCAAATCGTACACGACGGTTCTCCATACTACAGGCCTTAAAATATTTAACAACAACGGGATGAGATATAAATCTCAGCGAGTCAACTTCCTAAATCTCGATTAGGAAGCTAATTCGTCTCGGAGGCAGCCTAAACATACAACAACATACAATCTTACCTCGTCTTGGCACACCCCTACATATTAGTACGTCACATATGCCATTATCAATACAATAAGCATAATCAATAATCAGAATACATAACTCTCATGCATCAACCATCCACATGAGTCTTGATTATAAGGTAAATGGCATGTCTCATACTGTACCTAACAGTTTTACCCCATAATCAAGCGCAATGCATCACAATCATTCACATTTGTTCCGATTATTACGATCCCTTGGTCCACAGCCAACACACGAGTTGGTGGTCTTCCGGCATGATCGGGCATCGTCTCGCCCCATCGGGTACGGTTTCATCTAGAACCCTCGCCTAAATGGCATTCTATAAAGGAGCATCAGTTCGACCTCAACCTCAACTCGGCATCCGGACCCCCGCCGGGCATCCGATAAACATTGGACATCATCCCCAAACTCCCGTTGGGTGACAAGTTCAATTAGTGATCACACAAGCACGTCAACACTCAAGCCAAATTTTATCTTTTGTTTATTAGCCCGGTGCAAAAGAGTTCGTGCTTAAATAACAAATCTCGGAAAATCTTTATATTTAAAATTCCGGTAAAATAATCGCATGTGGTCACGTATTTGAAATCAACCCGTCAAACTTTGCGCACTTTCATTTTAAAACACCATTATTTTATTTAGTATGTAAAATTCAGCGTCCAAACCCAACACCTCATATTTTTCTATTTTCTTGCCCAAAAAAGACCTCATTTGAAAATAGTAAATAAAATTTACAATCAGGCAATCAATAACATAACATCACACATGCAAACAACCAAAATTACACACAATCTCATTCATAAAAACGAGTATAAAATTATACTTAATGGCTAATCCGTCATTAACTATAATTAAAGCTAATCGCGATTAAATTATGCTAATTACACTTAATGAAACTAAACTCGATTAATTAGCCTAACTATAATTAATTAAAAAATAATTGACATTAACTAAAATAATTACGATTAATTAAATAAATTATGATTAATGAAACTAAACTCAATTAATTAATCTAACCACGATTAATTAATCTAATTGTAATTTCTTAAACTAATAGTATTTAAATTTATTCTAAAAAATCCTTAATTACAATTAAGGCTAAACTAATATTAACTGCCATTAATATGGTTCGGCTTGGTGGTGGCCGCAGTGGAGGTGACGGATGGTGAGGGGCGGCGTTCAGCAAGTGACAGCGCGACAGCTCGTTGGACGAGCGGTGAGTGATGTTGGTTTGGCAGCCAAGAGGTGGTGATGATGATGGTGGCGTGAGTGTGTGGTTATGGGAGGAGATGAAGGGGAAAAAGAGAAGAAGGGGCGAGAGAAATGGAAGGGAAAAAAATGAAGGGGAAGGGTTTGTAGAGGGAGGACGCGTGAGGGAGAAGGGAAAAGAGAGAAGAGGGAGAAGAGAGAGAGAGAAGAAGAGATGAGGAAGAAGAAATAAAGAAGAAAATAAAAAAGAAAAAGGTGGGGTTTGGCAGAAGGTGGCGGGAGGGAGGAGAAGGAGGAGGAGGAGAGGGAGAGAAGAGAGAAGGAGAGAAAAAAAAAAAAGAAGAAAAAAAAAAAAGGAAGGGAGGGACATGGCAGAAGGTGGCCTGAGAGAGAGAGGGGAAAAAGAGAGAGAGAGAGATGATTAAAAAAAAAAAGAGAGATGGGGAAAAAAAGTGGCAGAATGAGGGGGAAATGTGAGGGGGAGGAGAGAGGTGAGAGGGAGAGAAAAGTGGAGAGGGAAATAAATTATTATTATTATTTTTCTTATTTTTCTTATTTTAATCTTTTTTTTGTTCATTTTCCAATTTTTTGTCCGATAATTCCTTTTTCGAAAATTTTGGACTCTGATAATTTGATGGACAATGAGGCGACGTCCAATAATTTAATCTCGAATCCTCGAAAGTTCAATACCCGAAATTGAATTAAATTTCGTGATTAAAAATCAATCGAACGCAACTTTAGTACGACCTAATTTATCGGGTGGCTTTTAAGGGTTCTCACCCGGTTTATCTGTAGTTGATAATTTTCGATCCACGTTTGTGCCTCTTCGAATCATGGATAACCCTTGGTTGTCATGTAATCCCGACGATTCAATTACGTACCCTGAATATAAGATCAATAGAAAATTGGTTTATCGTCATTCGACATGAATATTGTAATCATGCGGAATCACCAGCGAACCGACTATATACTTCCGTCGAATCAATTATTTCCGTTTGCTAATTGACTCATAATTGTGTAGTATTGACCATTGTCGATCTTTATGGTCGAGCGGTCAATCCCTAATCGAATTCTCTGATCTTTTGCGTTTTAACTCTTTACGACCTCACCTAATAGATTAGTTAGTTCGTGAATAATTAGTTTAGAGTAAAATAACCATAAGCATGTCGATGAAATAACCACTTCATATATTTCAAGATATGGCCAAATTTCGGGATATCATAGGCCCTCTTAGCACAAGTTGGGCTTTACTCGACCCATATCAGTCAAGCTCATATTAGATTAATTAATAATTTTCATATCTTACCATATTAGATCAATATTGTAAAATAGTATATTACAATATTAATTAGTGTTTGTCCAATTGTAAAATCAACGCCTATAATATGTATAATTTGCAAGGTATAATATATCCAACTATATACAGAACATGCATCGGGAACAAAAACTATTCTTCTGTTCAATCCGGGCTCTACCAACATGTTTGCTCATTAGCACAGTTGAGTGATGAGTACTATTGTTTTGGTAGTACCATTTTGGCATTGTTGTTAGTATTAGTATTATCAGTATTGTCATTGTCAGTTCAATTTTTTTGGCATTGCTGTTAGTATTAGTATTATTAGTATTGTCATTGTCTGTTCAATTTTTTGCTTCATCACTTCCTTAGGTTATTATTTTTCATTGGGATAAGTATATTAAAAGCGTAAAAAATTGTGTACGGCGTTCATTTTAGTGCTAAAAATTTTCATCGACTCACTTAAGTGTTAAATTGAAGAAAAAATGATCATTTTAGTGTTTCCAGCGAGAAATTCCAGAAAAAAAATTAAGGAACTTTTATAATTGAAAATATAATATAACTTGGGATTCAAAAAAATAAAAAAGCAGCCCACATGTTTTTTGGCTGTTGTCCAACGAAGAGGAGAAAATATGGGCATTTTTTTTTTCCTTTTATCTCTCTCCTCTGTTATCCTCTCCCTATCCGCAACAATGGTGTCGGCCCTCTTCCTCACCAGCACGCCTCTAGTCTCTCTTGCTCGAAAAACCCATCTAGTCATGCCCTCTCTTCGAGTTCGACCTCCGACCCTCCTCCATCGTCGCCACTAGTGGAGTAGCCACTAGATCTGGTCAAGTGACGTGGACGCTCACGAATTGCTCATCCATGGACGAGTGTCAGTGTCGCTCGCAAACCACCCCTATTGTCTTTGGCAAGCTCGGCCGAGAGGCCTTTTTTTCGTTTCCTCAATTTTCGCTTTTTAAGAGCTCGTTTGTCTGTCTTGAATCTCTGTTCACCCACTCTCGAAGCTTCAGACGTGCGTCCCACACCTCTTCGATGTGGCCGGGCGAAGCAATGTCCTCTCGAGAAGATTCTAGAAAAGCTGTTCAACAGAATCTGTTGGAATTCATGTCAGCGGAAGACGACTTACCTGATTTCGATACGCAAACAGCAATTAGCCTCAGAAAGAACATTGAATTGTCGATGAATCACGAACAAAAACTATCTCATGTCGGTCTGGATGCGATCACGAGGAAAGCATCCGATTTCCACGGTGTAAATGCCGATTGTTCTTGCAAAACTAAAATGGAATTCATTTTTCTTCTTTGATGGAAATGGAGAGAAAATATGGTGCATATGTTTTCCAACCAGTCCAACGGTTGTGTTTGGGAGGCTTTTATACGTCTCCCTTCGTACCCCTCCATTAGTGACTTTCCATCGTAACGCATCAAGACGAAACGGTGCGTTCCGTTCGCACCCCATCATGGACGTACCAGCTAAAGTACAACATCTCCCACTCGGACATGATGGGCCTGATAGCGCTCTATCAAGAATATAAGGCATTCAACATTCATCAATTTTACAAAACAATTCATACTGGCAAATAAGCCATGCGACCAGTGAGTACACCTGCACTTGAGAGCTCAAATTATGCACCTGTTAGGGATGACATAATGGCTACAACCCTAAAAGAAATAAACAATTGATGTCTCACAGTGCCCCAGACATATTTTGTTACATCAGTCCAAGTATACCTATCCCTTAAAGGCTATACTTGACTATCCTAAAAAAACACCATGTATTTACAATTATATACGCAACCACATAGGACGATATAATTGGTCGACCAGTTAATATATGTGATAGATGTAAAATAACAATAGTCTTCCTTCGCACTCATGTCTCTCTCAATTTCAGAACAATTGCTTTCTTAGACACGTCCTATAGGCCATATTCATTCATGACCGCTTGTTACATGCTAAAGTAGCAATATTGATCTTTTACTTCGAGAACATAGTCAAAGTAACATAGGGCACAAAATTGAGGTAAAATACAAATTACCTCAAGGGCTCACACGATGAGTAAATAGGGATAATTTTTTACTCATCTTCTCTTATTGGTCGTACAATGCACATGTAGTATGAATTACATGTTATAATAGATTACTCTTTCTATAAGAGCGTATGTCATTTATCAAATATATCCACCATACATATCTTAGTCTAAACATAGTCACGTGCTTCTCACGTACTCATGTTTAGCCCGAGTGCTATATCAGCTCGCTTTCTATAGCGCCCAATTAAGTACTCGCATCCGGCATCTTTTAGGCATACATGATTGTGGGACTATCATGTTCGGTCTTATTATAAACAAATCACAGACCTCATCTTGACTCCAATCAAGGCAACATATTTTATGTACCAAACTTGCTCTTCAGCATTTATTTGTACATAACGTCTCATCTCAACGTGCTAACTACAGCACTTGAGGCGATTGCTCGTGTGAGTGAATCAATCATTGCTTGCTGACATACTTTTCAATAATATATGTGTGTTTGTGCTAGTCTCATAATTGATTTGTACTTATTGATAAAACATCAAATCACTAATAAACAAACAAGTACAATACATCTGTCCACAAATACATAAACCAATGATCCTCTACAATAACAGATATTACATTCTACGCAATCCTAGTGACATCCTATGGGTCAAGAATATGTCTCTAGGAATAGCCTTCGTAAATGGATCAGCAACCATTCTATTGGTTGAAATGTATTGCAGGATCACTTCTTTCTGCGCTATAATATCTCTGATGAAGTTATTCTTTATGTCAATGTGCTTTGTCCTTCCATGATACTTGGAATCTTTCACATAGGCAATGGCTGCTTGACTATCGCAATAAACTGTCACCGGTCTTGGAACTTCAGTGATAGTGGCTAAATTTTCCAAGAAACGTTTTAGCCATACTACTTCTTGCACTGCGGCAGAACATGCAATAAATTCTGCCTCCATCGTAGACAAGGCCGTGCATGTCTGTTTCTTGCTATTCCAAGAAATCGCACCTCCATTGAGCAAGAACGCATATCCAGAAGTCGATTTACGCTCATCCAGGTCTCCACCCCAATCGGCATCTGAATAACCCAATAAGTGTAAATCATTCCCTTGGTAACAAAGTCAATAGTCCATGGTGCCCTTCAAGTATCTCAGAATCCTCTTCATTGCTTTCCAGTGTGCTTGACCGGAATTTGATTGATATCGGCTCACCAATCCTACGGCATAACATATGTCGGGTTGAGTACACATCATAGCATACATCAAACTTCCAACCGCACTAGCGTAATGAACAGTTTCCATCACTTTAATTTCTTCTGGAGTCTTAGGACACATCTCAGTACTTAGGCCTTCACCTTGCATGACAGGGGTATCAATGGGATTACAATGCTGCATATTGAAATGCTTAAGAATCTTCATAATATAAGACTCTTGTGATAAAGTAAGGAATTTCCTCGATCGATCTCTTTCGATCTTAACTCCTAATAGATAAGCAGCTTCTCCCATATCCTTCATCTCAAAATTGGAGGACAACCATTCTTTTATGGTGATAATCAAAACCTTGTCATTTCCAAATCAAGAATATCGTCCACATAAAGTGATAAAATCACAAATTTATCTTTGAATCGCTTGACATATACACAGTGATCTTCTTCGATCATCGTGAAACCAAAAGTTATTATTGCTCGATGAAAATGAAGATACCACTGTCTAGATGATTGCTTAAGGCCATATATTGAGCGATAAAGCTTGCAAACTTTATGCTCTTGACCTTTAGCTATGAAACCTATTGGTTGTTTCATATAGATTTCTTCATCTAATTCTCCATTGAGAAATGCCGTCTTTACATCCATTTGATGTAATTCAAGGTCAAAATGTACAACGATGGCTAGAATAATGCGTATTGAGGCAAACTTACAACTGGTGAAAAAATTTCCTCATAGTCTATACCCTCTTGTTGAGTATAATCTTTTGCCACAATGCGAGCCTTATACTTTTCAATTGATCCATTCGCCCTACGCTTAATCTTGAAGACCCATTTGTTTCCAATGGCCTTACGATTGGGTGGTAGATCAACCAAGTCCCAAACATGATTTGCCCTTATTGATTCCATCTCATCTTCTAAAGCTTTTCTCCATTCTTCCTTATCAGAAGACGAGAGAGCCTCTTGAACAGTCTTAAGCTTGGCATCGTCTTTTTGAGCAATCATAAATGCTTCTGCTTCAATCTCAAAATGACGACGGGAAATACTTTTACGATTACTTTTACGCAATTGAATTTCTCTTGAATTCAATTCATCAGGCGATACAACACTCCCACTAGGTCTTGTGTGTTGAGGTAAATCTTCATTTCCCTCTACAACATCAGTGGGTGTGTTATTAGGATCTTTCATCTCATATAATTGGAAGTCCTTATCAATCTCACATCTACTAGGAAAATTGTTCTCCAAGAACATGACATCTCGTGACTCCATTTTGGTCACACTTCCATCAGCTTGTTCACCTATGAACACGTACCCTTTGGAGTGTTCGGAATACCTTATAAAGATACATTTCTTCATTCTAGGACCTAATTTGCCATGTTTATGAGAAGAATCATGAACATAAGCTGCACATCTCCATGGACGTAGACTACTCAAGTCTGGTTTCCTACTAGTCCATAATTCATAAGGGGTGGAAGTGACCGATTTTGAGGGCACACGGTTAAGTATATAGGCAGCAGTCAATAACGCATCTCCCCAATAGGAGATAGGTAAATTTGCTTGAGCCATCATAGACCTAACCATTTCCAATAGAAATCTATTCCTTCTCTTAGCCACCCCATTTTGTTGTAGAGTACCATAAATAGTCAATTGTTGTATAATTCCCTTTTCATCACAAAGAGCCTTGAATTGCTCCGATAGATATTCACATCCACGATCGGTTCTCAATGCCTTTATTGTTTTGTTTAACTGATTCTCTACCATCGCTATATATCGTCTAAAGCTGTCTAATACTTCTGACTTATGGGAGATCAGAAAGACATAACCGAAACGTGTGAAGTCATCTATGAAAGTGATGAAATATGAGGCTCCATGCCTCGCCCTCACATTCAAAGGACCACAAATGTCAGAATGTATGAGATGCAATGGAAATTCAGCTCTAATCCCTTTACCAAATGGTTTTCTAGTTGTTTTTCCCGCCAGACAATGTTCACATACGGATAAACTAACATTAGTGAGTGACCCTAAAAGGCATTCTCTAGCTAATCTTTGCATTCTTTGCAATCCAATATGACCTAATCTAGCTTGCCAAGTACTTACATCAATCTCAACATTATTAGAAGACGCAATTAAAGAAAAACAACCATCAACATTAACATTGTACTGATCATAGTCAATGTCTAATACTATAAAACCATTCGATACATGACCTGAACCATAATAAACTGTTTCATACAAAATGTCAACACAATCACCATGGAAATTCAATATATAACCTAAGCTAAGAAGAATAACTACAGAGACCAAGTTTCGTCGAAATTCTGGAGCATAAAGGACATCATGCAGGAACAGGTTTCGACCACCACGTAAGATTAATTTACATGTGCCAATACCCTTCACTTCAACTCTTGAGTTATTCCCAACATATATCCATCTTCTTCCAGGCGGTATCCGACGATACTCCACAAATGCTTCTCGGTCTCTAGCTATGTGGTCTGTTGCTCCTGAGTCTACAGTCCACATTGGATGAGATTCAGCAAGCATTACAGTATTAGAAACAAAAGCATTATTCAAAGTAATTGAGTAATAGGATACCTTTTTCGGCTCAGTGCATTCACGAGCAAAGTTACCCATCTTGCCACAATTGTGGCATTCCATCTTAGCCTTATCCTTCTTCCCACCACGCTTCTTGCGTCGGAAGGTCTTAGCCCTCTTGGGTGCCTGATCAGTCATCTTCCTTTTATTGTTGAATTGAAGATTCCTCTTGTGCTTGAAGCGCAAAGCTTTGCGCGAACTTGATTCAGCAACATAAGCATGGGTAGAGAATTTCGCAGCCTCTAGGCGCTCATCCTCTAATTCCAAATGACGCGCAATATCATCAAAAGTGACAATATTCTCATTATGCGTCATATTGATCTTCATATGCTCCCAATTGTGAGAAAGAGACCTTATAACAGCCTGAACTTGCTGTTCATCAGTAAGGGAGTGACCTGCCGACTTCAGCTCATGGATCATATTTGACATCTCCCGAAAATGTTGCCTCATTGTTACATTTGGGCGCTTTCGGAATGTGTCAAATTTGATGGTGAGCCTTCTCAACTTAGTGGCAGATGTACCTCCAAACTTATCCTTCAAGGCAACCCACATAGCTTGAGCTTTATCATAACTTTCAAACTCACACATGAGATCATCTTGCATACAGCTCAGCAACGTGATGCGAGCAATACTAATTTTCTTTTTCCAAGCTTGATAAGCTTCCAGATCTCTCCTGTGTTGAGCTGAAGTTCCATGCTCAGGTTCATCCATGGTATGGTTGAGGGTTTCCAAAACCTCTTGCTCCTCAATGATGTACTGAACCTTTCGGTGCCAAATATCATAATTGTCACCGTTCAGCTTCTCACCCTTATTGAGGTCAGCCACAATGGTCTTGGATGCTGATGTCATAATCAATTGCTAGAACACATTGACATAATAAATGCAAAATCAATAATAGCACACGTTACAGAGTAACACACATATTTAATTTGTAGCAAAGACAAACTAAATTAATGATAATTCAACAAAAGACACAGAGGCAAAAGTTCACTATGTTCCCAATCAACTTCTATGTACAATTGTTATATTATCATTAATTAGTTTAATTTACACAAATTTTAAGTTCTAGGTGAGAACTCCTTTCAATTCTACCAATCTACGAACTCCCACTAGGAAAAATAATTACATCACCTTATGTAATTTCTACATTTTTCCTTAACACAAAAAAAAATAGCATGATAATAACCAACGTATAAACAATAATCATGCTTCAACTATAAGATTCAACATATAATGGATTTCCTACCATTGTTCTAATTTTCTAGCAACTAGAAAATTGTAAGTATATTAAAATATATACTTCATATCATTTAACCAAGCTTTACACAGCATATATAACATCATTTGCACATAAGCTAGCTATTGTATTTCCTAAATCACAAGAAAATACAAGCTACAAATGAATAAACTGCATTAAATCCCAAAAAATACGCATACATAAGGTTTCCTACGCATTTTCATACATTTATAAAATTCAAAAGTATAAAATAATTATACCACTGTGTAGAGAACATTCATACGAACCAAATACCGCTGACCACGCTCCAATCAGAGCGCACACGCGCCCCCACGCGCTGCCTGAGTGTGCGGCACGTGTGGCGCACGCGCCAGCCGAGCCAAATGGCTCTTGGCCGGTCCGACCGGTCCGACTGGTCCAACCAGTGAACGGTCCAACCGGTCCAACCGGTTTGACCGTCGGACTGGTCAACGGTCGGATCGGGTCGGGTCAACCGGGTCGAATCTCGGGTCGGGTCATGGGTCGGGTCGCCGGTTGGGTCGGGTCACCGGCCGGCCAACTGTCGCCGGTGATGACGTCACCACACGCCGGTTCGCCGACCGGCGCGTGTCGGTTCGCCGATCGGCGCGTACCGGTTCGCCGACTGGCGCGCGTTGCGCACGTGCCGGCTTGCCGACCGGCGCGTGTGGCACACGCGCCGGGCTTTGCCAGCTTCAGCGTGTGGTGCCCATGCGCGGCGGCTTCTCACCGCGCATGTGGGCGCGTCCGGCGGTGCTCGACCCATCGCCAGACTCGTCTCGACGAGCTCTTTCACCCTGTATATTCAAAAATTAATTTTGACCAAAAAATTATTTTGAAAAATGCCCAAAACCGTACGGATGCACGCTACCCCGAACCCGTTCTTCGCTTCGGTTCAATTTTGAGTTTTTTTATATTGCAATTCCGACTATCAGAGATCCAAACAGTGTAAATGTCATACTCTTGATCTCAATATCAAATGGTAAATGAGAAAACTCGATGAAAAATAAGGCAGAAATCACGATCGGGCTCTGATACCAATGTTGGAATTCATGTCGGCGGAAGACGACTTACCTGATTCCGATGCGCAAATAGCAATTAGCCCCGGAACGAACGTTGAATTGCCGATGAATCACGAACAAAAACTATCTCACGTTGGTTTGGATGCGATCACGAGGAAAGCATCCGATTTCCACGGTGTAAATACCGATTGTTCTTGCAAAACTGAAATGGAATTCCTTTTTTTTCTTTGATGGAAATTGAGAGAAAATTTGGTGCATATGTTTTCCAACTAGTCCAACAGTTGTGTTCGGGAGGCTTTTATACGTCTCCCTTCGTATCCCTCCATTAGTAACTTTTCATCGTAACGCATCAAGACGAAACGATGCGTTCTGTTCGCATCCCATCATGGACGTACCAGCTAAAGTACAACAGAATCAATTTTGAGGTTTGACGGAGTAGGATTCATTTCTTTTAGGGTATATATACACATGTCACAGAGAACTTAGAAGGATGGAGGGGTAGAGTCTCCAAAAACACATTTTTTCACATGAAAAAGGAAGCGAAAGCTCAGATGTTATGGAGCTCCGAAATTGTCAGCCACTCTCAATCGTTGAAATATTATCGCCGTGCCATGAATTATCCTGCTCTACTCTCTATTCTGCGATCCGAGTACTTAAAGAACTCAAATCCGGCTCAACACAACATTGCTGGCTTTGATTCTCAGCTTCTTCGTCACTGAGAATCTTCCCCGTTGATCTGACCTTTTTTTGCCGCCACCAACAATTGATTCCGCAAGAGTGTGAGGTACACTCTGTTTTACTCTGCTTTGCGGCCGGTTACGAATTGATGAAATTGCTCCCGAGATCTATTCATTCACTTTGATTCCCACCGGCAGTTATAGCTGAACTTTCTGTCCTTGATCTCATCACAGATTACAACCCCGTCATCATCCATATACCAGGTAGTGTCCGACTCCCCATTTTGTTCTGTTCAGACCAAAGTTGAAGTTGAAATTTGATCTTCTCTTTTCTCAAGAAGGGGTGGGATAGGCCCTTACGGTGGCGTAGGTCAGGATGAGCTGGTGGAGCAGCTTCTCGTGGCTTGCCGGAACATGGCAGATCAAGGTGGAAGGACTCATTCAATGACCGGTTAGGGTTCCAAATTGGGGCTTTCTTTCAATTTGACGATTTAGGGTTTATTTTTTTAGGGAAAGCTACTACATTTCATGCTTCAAATGCTAACTAGATCCTCTGGTGAGCCACATTGGCTTAAAAAAATTAATACAAAAGGGCCACGTTGGATTTTTGGCCAAATAGATTATTTTTCAAAAAATTTGACATTTCACAGCTTTTAGTACTTTTAGTGTACTTATCCCGTTTTTCGCTACTGTGTGAATTTCTGGAGCTCCCATTGACTTCAAAATTGACTGCATCTGTTACACAGGGTAGTGAAGGGGCATCTATCATGTTCACATTCGGTTGCTTCATGTTTGGAAGAACTCAATCTGCAACTTTGTAAAAAATCCATCAAAACTTTTCTATATCTACTGCTAGATAGAATATTACGGCGTGGATACAGTCTTATGCATAATGCAGATTGCTGCAGTTGATTTTCAAGTTACATTATGAGGACGTCTTGATCTTGGCCAAAGTCTCACACTGCGAAGACTTCGATGGCATCTGAAAATTGAAGGCAATATTATAAGAAACTAGCTACGCAAGGTCAGGTTCCCTTAGGATAGGCTTTCATTCCCCCTGTCTCCGATGCACCATCTTCTGAAGGCGTGCTTTCAACATAAACTTCGTTAAATATTCAACAATTCCTTCTCAACATGCCTCAAGTAATTGCTGCGGATAAGGGTCTACAAGGCTTCCACATATCCAATCGCCAGGCTTCCACCCCGACCGGTTCGCGCTAGTGCCACTGCTGTACCCGAAACCTCGCATCCGAGGCATGTCGCCGTCATACCCACAAACGGTTGGTGTTTCATCCTTTGCCGCGCCACACCTGAAGCAGATCGAGCGGCTAGCAAAATTGTGCGTTCCACAGCCCCCCGCCACCGCAATACCAATCACCAAGCCTCACATCCATGGCGGTGCCGGAGCTGAAAGACGAGTTGCTCCTTCCTCCACCTAAACTGCTGGGGCGTGGCTCTCCGCATCTCTGGCACGACTCTCGCCTTTGGAAGTTCAGGTGGTGGCAGGACCGGCAGTTCCAATCCCCAGGCCTACTCATTTTCTTCAAGAATAATGAAAGAGAGGGGGAAAATAGTCACTTTTGAGTTCATTTTTTTTTTTTTTTTTTCCGTAAAGGGAACTATGTTCACATATCATATCATGAGCTACAATATAATAATAACGTCAAATACTATCAATGGGACTCAAACTTACCTTGAAAGAAATCGCAAATTGGAAGAGAGAGAGAGAGAGAGAGAGAGTGAAATGCAACCAATTGAAGAAGGGTTGTACCAATGAACTTTAGGTGATGAAGATTTTGGAGATGAGAACATGGTCTTTTATACTTGTCTGGGTTACGAGAATCCCTTTTGATTGTACAATTTGATGGTTTGAGGGTTCGCAGGATTTTCTTTTTCGATATATTCCTCACTTTACCTATCCTTGGACAATGGATTCTACAAAATCAAGATTGCGCAAAAAGGAAAACCCAAACAAAAAAAAGAGAAAAAGAAAAAAAAGAAAGAAAATGGAAATCTAAACGGAAGATTCTGAAAAAGACATCCTCCCACAAGGATTGGATTTTGATAAAGCTGATTGGTGCATCTTCTCTTTACGGGTTCTTTTGGGTGAAAACGATCGAATCAAATCCTCTTTTCAGGTTAGTTTCATCGATGCGCCTCCTAGCTAGCTCATAAATTATTCTAATCCAAACCTTTTTGTTCCCAAATATTTTTCTCCCCAATAAACGCATTCCCATTGGGTCCCCTTCTTAGCCTTTAGTTTTGGATTCATGACATCCGTAGGTCCACATCAGTTGGGTTGGAGATACATTGTCGAGTGAGTCATAAGTTAACACCCATTTTAAATGATCTTCTAATTTGGTTTGGCCCATATGAAACGGAGTAAATTGTCACGCCCCGATCCTCAGACGCACGCACATCCTTCTGATTGGTCGATTTTAGAATGCGATATCCCAAGACTATGTATCGCCGACCCCTTTCTTTTATTAAATACATGCGGAAGCAGTTATAAATCCCCAGACAATAAAACAATGGAATAGAAAAGCAAGGCCATATTTTCATATTGAAAACGCATAACCAAACTTTTATACATAGCATAACAAGCTTTCATTATACTTCACAGTACTATTCACCAAGGTCTGATTTAACAAATCTACAAATATTCACAAGGTTTTCAAAATGAGGGAGGTTTCAATCCTTTTGCAAGTCGTACTCAAAATCATCCTCTTCACCCTCCTCTGATTCCTCGTCAGGCTTTTCTTGGAATCCTCCTCTTGAAGACCTTCCACCTAAGGGCCTGAAATTGGTTTTTACAACAACCAATGAGACTATGTCTCAGCGAGTTCTACCCCCTAAGACTCGATTAGGAAACCAATACACCACCAGGTTACCTAACACAACACGAGTCAGATGACTTACCTTGGCATCAGTTTCCAACCTGCAATTTAAGGTTATGCACATATGCCTCATATATTGCATTAAAACATTCAATCAATTCACAACCTCTGGATCAACTCATTGATTAATCGACCTAGTCGATTCACATATCAGACAGACCATCTTTGGGTCACTTCACTTCCCATCATCACACTTCTAGCAGTACACTTAGTCACAGAGCTTCATTAATGCTCTCGGGCGTTACTTCCGCCAAGGTGACGTGTATAATGGACAGCATTCATGCATTCTTTAAGGCGCCGTTTTCACCAGTGATACTCTCCATCACCGAACCATGTATGTCCATACTGCTGCATGTAATAGACAGCACTCGTGCGTTCTTTAAGGCGCCGTTTTTCACCAGTGATATCCTTTAATCACCGAACCACGTATGTCTCATTACATCAGTCCTGATTGGTTTCAGCCGAGAATTTCCCCAATTCACTTTCATAGTTCCCTCTGCTTTACAGCTCATCAATGCTAAATAGTCATACTCGGCCATTAACCAATCAATCACTCAATTTCATTCAATGTGGGATAAGTCCCTAATTTGCACAATCAATTCAATTTCACGAAATGTAGAGCTCAAATAAATAAACGGATTGCACCACGACAATCAGCACGAAATTTCGGTCACCGGCCATCACGGGTGAATTTCCGGAAAATAATTAAATTAATAATTAATTTCGAAAATTAAATAAATAAATATGATAAATTCAATTTAGCCAATATAAAGCTCAATTAAATAAACGAATACACCACGATCATCGCAAAAAATCCTGTGCACCTTATCCCAGGTTGAATTTCCGGAAATAAATAATTAAATTAATTAATTTCGAAAATTAATATTAAATTCCTAAAAATTCCTTTTAGGCCCGAATTGCTTAAATAATACCCGATAAGGGACGGAAAAAAAATCCCAAGATGCATTCATAATTAATAGAACATGTCTACCTACTAATTACACCATCAATTTAACTAACATGCATTGACAAGTCTCTAATTTAATTATTTTAATATAATCTATCCACCTAATTGCAATTAATTAAATCTAATTAACCCTTAGGCATATTAGTCTACTAATAAAGCATTAGTGAGTAAAACTCACTTGCACAAAACGAAGATCGGGATGCGGCGACGACGACACAACGGCGGCCGAAAACGGGCTCGCGACGACTCCCACGGGCTTGGACCAGGCCTTGAATTAGGCCCAACAAATCTCAGCCCAACTGAGATTTGTTCTTGCACTGGACTGGGCTGAACTCAATTGGGCTTGCAACTTGCTGGACTTGAAATTAAACTGAAAATGGGCTGCTCTCTTTGGGCTGAAATAAGACAAATTTGCTGGGCTTCAATTGAGTTCGAGTGAGCTGGGCCGGCAAGAGAAGCAGCCAGGGCTGCTGTTGAGCTGCAATCCACGAAGAGAAAATAGCGTGGGCTGCTTCGGTCTTCGCTGGAAGGTGCTACGGCTTCGATTGACGATGGAGAAAATTCTCGGGCAGCTTGCTGGCTTCTGTGGCCGACCAACCTCAGTGGAGAAGGGGCATCCGCTGGCAGCTTCAGTCAACAGAAGAGGAGAAGCTGCTGGTTCCGTTGACTCCGTTGAAGACAAGCCGAAGTGGGGCTGCAGCGTCAACGTGGAGTTGCTGCTGGGGAATCGGTGGCTTCGGTTGAGACAACTTCGGCCCAGCAGAGAAGAGCTCAGCTCGGTGGGCGTGTGAGGGAGGCACCGACCGAAGGCCTCACGGCCAAGTGGCAGCTGAACAAAGCTGCTCGGTCAACCACTGAATTTCGGTGGGCTTGCTGCGGTTGACCGAAGGAGCTCCGGTTGAGGACGCGTGGAAGCGCTGGCTGAAGCGAAGGTCTTCGATGGTGGAGACGTGTGGCCGTTCCTGCTTCTGCAGATTTCCTTGCTTCGGTGGTGTGCGAGATGGGGCAGCAATTCGAGGAGTAAACGCACGCGGCAGAGAAGAGAACAAAAGCTGAAGGCGTTGCACGAAGATGGATAGGAACAGAGGGGAGAGCGCACGTACAAAGAGAGCAGATGGCGTGGGTTTCTTGTCTTCTTCAGCTGTGGTGTTTGTGCGGCCGTGAACGTCCGAAGGAGGGGGTGGTGCTCGCGCAAAGGAGAAGCCAATGAAGCGTGCGGCCGAAGATTGAGGGGACCGAGAATTAAAGTCATCAAAAATATCCACCTTCAATTAAAGCTTGGTCCCCTTAGAGCCCACATAAATATCTAATGTTAAATCTTTCTTTGCACTAATATTTATCTAAATTATCCATTTGAAGCCCCACTTCTGCCCTTTTTTCCAATTTCAATTTCACTCAAATAAACTAAATTTTTTTGCTCAATTTCCCAAATTGGTCCCAATCTCAATGTAGAAAAATCCCAAGTGATTTTCTATAAATCACGACACATAAAGGCAACCCGAAAGCCCAATTTTCCATCAATTTACTCGATCAATTTCCGCCAAATTTTCGTGACGTCTAAAACGGTTTTACGTAAAAATTCATGAATCTCCGAAAAATCTTCTGAGGGCGAGTTGACGTTAAAATAAATTGTGACATCACCGAATTTTCGATTTACAAATCGACTCAAATTGATGGTTAATTTCACTCCGGCGCGCTTTTAGCGTTCACCTGACTCTACGGGTAGTTTTGGAACTTTTAAGTGCAAATGACCCGTGGTCGATTTTCTTCGAGCCACTATGAACCCACTCGACTCAATGACTACTCTTGATTATTGTGAAAATCTCGAGGATTCAATTACGGACACAGGGTACCAAAACGATAGAAAAATCAAATTACTGCCGGCTGACGAGAATTTTCCAATTTAGTGGAGTCACCCACGATCGGCAACACATCTCAGTCGAACCGACCTATCTCTGATCTCAATTCGATTTTTAACTGTGCCGTAATGACCTCTAAAGATGAACACGGTCGAGGCCCAGCCGATTCCCTGTCGAATTCAAGTCTATCGCCTTAAAATTCTTTAACGACTTACCCAAGGTTAGCGCAGTTATCTCGAGAGTGATCGAGCCCGAAACAACCCTATAGACGCGTCAATGAAATGCCCGATTAATTTAATAGAAACAATACTGAAAATTACGGATGTCGCGTAAATAGCTATAGTTCCACGAAAGTAATGCAACTTATTTGCGAGGAATGAGAAAAGAGTATTGATGTCCACTTATTCATGGCCCAATCATATTGGTTAAAAGTGCTAACCACAAAAGCAACCTTCCAAATAGGCTCATGGGTGGTAAGACCGGACATAATCACTTTTTACTATACATACACAATACGAGATAAAACACGAATTACAAAGACAATAATTTATAAGTTGACAATAATTGACATGACTGTTTTCGTCATAATTCAATTATTTGACATATAGAATTAAAATAAAGATATTTTAGATCAAGACGAATTGACGCGAATTATAAACACGGTCGTTATATGCCACATAAATTGCTAGTCACTTTAAGCATATGCATAAGTTTTGCATCTAATAATTGATTATCTGCATCATCGGGGCATGAAAAAGGTCTGACGATCAATTAAGAGAATGTCTTAATTATTTAGACTAAGCATAATTGCTAGTTTGTATTTTGTAAATGGGAAGAAGTATTAGAGGACTTCATGGAAGTTAATAAAGGGGGGGGGGGGGTGGCAATTCAGAAATAAGTACTAAATATCTATAGCATTGCTGGAAAAAGTTAGTACAAGACTACCTCTCTGAGAGAGAACTCTAGTCAATTCAACGTCTTGTAAATCCCATCTACAGCCCGACAAATAATTCAATACCTCAAAAAGAAGAGGAAGAACTTGCCCTAAAATCGAAAGCCCTCGTTGTCCATACAAATCTAAAAGGAAAAATAAAAAAAAGAGAGATCACAGAAAAGAGTCATGTATATATTCTTGAAATTAATAATGATAACAACAACAAAAATAATAATAATAATAATAATAATAATAATAATAATAATAATAATAATAATAATGAGGATTGGATAAGGAGGAACATAATCGCTATTTCCTGCCAGACAAGATGAATATCCCGCATGTTGAATAAACTTTAGAGAGAGAAGGATCCATTTGCTATCTGGTTCTTATCTCTTTATAAGTCATAGGAATAAGGGGCCATCTGCCTTTTTATTTTTTATTTGGGCTCAACTTCATATACTTGAAAACTATCGGCCAACGGCCATTGTAGTTGCCTTTTTCTTTTAGTTTTTTTAATATTTTTTTTTTTTGCGTCCAAAGGAACAAGTCAAAAGTATATATGTATATGTATCCCTATATGTTGTTTTGCTTAAGCTCATAAAAAGTTGTGTACTTAAACCTTCAAGTGGCATGAACTTTTGAGATAATTACGCAATTAGTTCTAAACTTACTGTATAGACATTAATTTAGTCATTAATTTCAGTTTTATGAGTGTAATCCTAAATTTGTGTGTAAAATTCAAATGTAACCCTTCCAATTGCATGTGGAATGGTCGGCGTGATTTCTCATTCTTTAATGATTTTTTTCCTTTTATTTTGTGGTTGTTCATCTACTTCATCTACTTCAGCACTTTTTCAGCCAGCAAAGCTATATCTGCATCTCTCTCTTGTCGCTCCTATCACAAGCGCAGCGTTGGTGGCAGAAGCGTAGGGCCGTCGTTGCCGCCATGCTAGAGTATTGCAGAGGCGGGGAGGGGAAGAAAGGAGAAGAACGAGTGGTTGACCATTGAAAATTTGAGTATTTCGGGGACGGTATGTCACTACTAGCCACCCCGATCACAGTATCGATGCCGGTGCTCGCGGACACCTTGATTATCATCGGATCGGTGACGTACAGCTTGACCTCCTCGATTGTCGTCGACTGCAGGAGCTTCACGGTGGCTGGGGGCAGCAGGATGTTGTCGGTGACCTGCCTGTAGTTCACTCAGACGAACGACTGTGAACCTGTAGAGAAGAAACAGAGGGCAAAAAGAAATACTACTATTAAACACGTCTTTTAGATTTCTTACACGACTTAATTCGGTCACGGTAGACAATTTCGAGCAAACAAATTAGGGGTGTGCAACGGGAACTGCCCGAACTGGGAACCAGCTGGACTAGACCGAACTGGCCGGTTTTGCCGAACTGGCCGGTTTTGGGCAGTTCCCACAGTCGGCAATCCGGTTCCCGGTTCCAAGGTGGGAACCCGACCGAACCAGACCGACCGGACCAAACCAAAATTTTTTTTTTAATATAATTAACATACATAGAATTAATAAAATATATAAACATGATAAGTTATTACAACAAAAATTGCAATTTGAGGTAGCACTCTTATGTGGCCAAGAGACCATTAAAATCCTCTTTGTTGCTCTTTTATTTATGAAAAAAATCTCCTTGTTAGTTTTATCTTCTACTTGATGTGGGATTAAGGCTCCAAGAGACCCACAAGGCACTTCAAGCCTCCAAGAGTCTCACATCGACTAAACATTCAAAGAGTAGAAGATAGATTATCTATAAAATCTAAGCCAAGCACACCCTTATCTAAAATGTTCATGGCCTTCATGGTTAAAGTTGAGTGTGAAACACACGAGGTATGAATTACACAAGTGAAGTTTGAATATTTAGTTTTATTGAATCGCCCAAGATCCGAATTGCATTGATCGGTCCGGAGCACGATCACTCTTTAGTGCAAAAAAGTAGAGCCAATTTTTTTTGGACTGGACCGGAACCGATGGTTAGGTCCGGTTTTCGGTCCTTGGACCAAATGGTCCGTTCCATGGTTCGCAATTTTGGGAACCAGTGCTCCTAGTCCGGTTCCCAGTTCCAAGGTGGAACTGGACCGAACCGGGAACCGATCACTTCTAAAACAAATGGCGTGCCACGAGAGAAAATGAAGAAGCCACTATCGTGAATCAGGACTCGATTGGCTAGAAGCTGCATAACCATTTCTCAAGACTCGATTCACTCGACAAAATTAGACAAAGTTCGGCTCAAAATTTAGGAAGCAACGAATTGGAGGACCATCCGGTAGCGAACCAGCACGCCCGGTGGCGGACGCAAATCCTCAAGCTCGACCCCGGCGCCCTCCACCTTAAGCTCGATGATGCTCGCCAACAAAGAAGAAGAAAGAGGGGATGACGGAAATAAGATGAACAGTAACAAAGAAAAAAAAAACAAAAAAACAAAAAAAATTGGAAATTAAAAAAAATTAGGCAAAACGACATTGAATTACTTGAAATTATCCACATTAGATGTCAACCATCCTAGAATTTTAATCATGAGCTTTGCTAGCATAATAGTCTTTAGGTTATTGTGAACATAACAACTTACTGTGAACAATAAATTCTTGAAAAAATAAACCCTACGATAATTTATAATTATTTACTATTTGGTTTTTTGTGATTCACAATAATAGACTGCTAATCTCATAGTAAATTAAATCACCAAATCATTTTTCCTTAAATAAATTAAGCAAAACAACATTGCTTTACCTAAAATTTTCTATGTCAAACGCTAGTTGTACCATATAAAACGACTTGTTGCCATGTTTGTATTTTCTAGTTGAAAATCGGCTTGAAGGTTTACATTGGAAACTTTGTGCTATAATTTAAGATTACATTAGTAAATTTGGAATGTTTAGGATTAAATAGGCATCTATATAATAGATTTAGAATTGATTGAGTATTTTTTCTCCAACTTTTAATTGATGTTTTTCTCTGCTGACTTCATGATTCTTGTTCTCCTTCAGGAAAAAACATATGCCGGTCTGATGAAGTCCAGTAGCCGAAGCAGCTGGGCGTGGCAGGATGACCAACTTGCTTGTTAGTCCAGCAACTGAGTGTCCAGGGCAAATTTGGTCAGGTGCCCTTCCTCTTGCCTGGATGACCGGTTGTGCTACTGGTCATCCGGCCGGTGTTTGGCCCATTCGGTCATCTAGGCCGACATCCGATAGTCGCACGGACCTCTTGAAACTCAGGTTTGAATTCTATTTATGACTTATTTTCACAAGTTACACATTAGAGCAAACAAGAGGAATGTTAGGATTTTCTCTTTTTGAGTAATCTAAGTGAGTTTTATATGAGTGATTGTGAGATAATGCTTATGAGTTTACTTTGAGTACAATCTTGGGCTAGAAAACACTCGAGTGATTGTAACTTTGTAATTCTTTGAGTCCATGGTAGATTTCTTTGCAACTAGCTCTTCCCATGAAATAGATGTTGGCTCTTGGACTAAACTATGTAAGGGCCTATTTGTTAACCATCTAAATAGTGTCTGATTTTGATTTTTTGTTCTCGAGAGCAGTTTGGGAACAAAATCGCGTTTGGTAAAATTTTTATTCCCGGTAACAAATTTCTAATTTTTTATTCTCGAAAGTAGATTTAGAACAGAATCAAGAATAAAAAAAATTGATTCTTGTTCCCAGAACAAATCTAAGAATTAAGACCACATTTCTCTTCTTCTTCTCTTTTCTCTTATTCTTCTTCCCTTTTTTTCTTCTTCATCTACCGCCATCTTGCGGTTGCCATCTGCCACCGTCCGCTGCCGTCCATCGCCGTCCATTGCTGTCCGCTGTCCGCTGTTCGTTGCCCACCGCCACTGGTCATCGGCAACCGGTTCGGCGAGCTCGCCCGGCCAAGGTGAGGTCCGGCGAGCTTGCCAGAGGCAAGCCCATCCATTAGCGAGGCTCGCCTAGCCCTGCTAGTGGCTAGGCGGGCCTGACCCAACCTCGGCGAGGCTTGCCTGGCCACCGGCGAGGCTTGGCAAGCCTCGCCTAGCCCTAGTGAAGCTTGCCCACCCGGCCACCGGCAAGCAAGGCCGAGCCTCGGCGGGGCTGGGCAAGCCTTGCCAGTGGCCGGTGGGCCTCACCCGGCCTTAGTGGGGCCTGCCTAGCCATCAATGAGGTTGGGCGAGCCTTGCCCGGCTGCGAGGCTTGGCCAACGAGGGTTGGCCTCGTCGAGGGCAGCGATGTTCGATGAGGTCGTCGGCCCTCGTTCGGCCCGTCGGGATTGGCAACCGACCACTTGAAGAAGAAGAACATGAGAAAGGAAAAAAAAAGAAAAGACAAATAAGGAAAAAAAGAAAAAATTATTTATAAATTAAAAGAAATTGATTTAGAACAGAATCAATGAGCATGGTACCAAACGTAATTCTATTCAAGAATCAAAAATTTTGGACAGTTACTAAATGGTTTAAAATACTTATAAATTATTTTCAGGAATAGAATAAAAAAGAATCATTTCTGATCAGAAATTGTTCCCGAAAACAGAATCGTTATCAAACGCGCCCTAAGCTTTTGGTGTGCTTTGTCATTCATTGTTGATTCCTTTGGTAAATATTCTTTTTACTCATGTTAGTCTTGAATTGCAAGATGTGTGTTACTTTCTTAGCAATTGATATCAAAGCTAAGGTTAAGAGTTTTTATGGTTGATTTGAGATTTTTACTGGTTTGATCACTATATAAGAAAATTGTGTTTGCAATTATGTTTGGAGTAAAAATTGATATAGAGAATTTTCTAATGGGAGAAGCAATTTTGGATGATGGAGCCTTAAGGTGTGTGCTCCGTTAATAGTCAAGGGTTTGATGAAGGCATTGTTGGGCAAGTATAGATTTCTTCAAACGATGAAAGAGGCCAATAATATAGAGCTAATAGAGAAGACAAAGAGAACGTTCGAAGTACTAGGGTGAGTCTGCAAGTGATGACAAAATTGTTATTACCGCATATAACAATTCCAATGATGCCTCGACAATTTGTTAGCACTCACTATGAGTTTATCAGGTGATTATTGGGTGCTCAATTTTAAATGTTCTTATCACGTGGTTTTTCATAGGAACCAGTTTACTACCTACCAATATATGAAGGATGGTAAGTTACTCACTAGGAAAAAAGGTGTTGCTTGTCAAGTAGTAGGAATCAAAATAATTTAGATTAGGTCGGAAAATATTTGGGGGAGTTAGCTTCCAAATGGTACGAGTTTAGGGCCCAAAGTCTCATTGTGACAAAGAACATTATCTATCGATGACATGGTTGATATGGTGCAATTGGCTAATCACGTGTTGCATAATTCGTACCCTTAATAACCTTTCATGTGGTTATTTATTCATGGAGTATTGCCTTGGGATGCATTCGATAGATGACCATTATGATGGGCTTTAGCTCTCAATCGATATCTATATATTTAGGGCAAGAGCTTCACTTTGTCTCGCTTTAATTTTCCAAAATCACCTTTCATCAAAATTAAAAATACCCACTATTCTCTTTCATCAAGTTGCCACTCAATTAATCATTCGCTCGATTACTCTCAATCGAGCATGCGCTTAGTGCGTATGGACGCCGTTTTAAATATCGATGTTGGTCAAGTGATTTTCTTGCCCCATTGTCGCCAAGTTTCTTAAATTTGCAAGTCCCGACAAGATTCTATGGCACAGCCATTCCACAACTAAATGCGATCGCGGGAAAGATGAAATGTTTTTAGTGCGTGGCGACAGCCACTACCTGTTCGATCGTTTGTCTGAGTGAAGTAATAGTATGGATGAAACCCACTGATCAAGTCACTGTTTTTGAATGGGCCTCATGAAGATCAAATTGAGAATCCAGCTGGTGAAAAATCCGAGGATCAATAGGAGTTGTTAGAGCTAACTACTAATGGCTCGCAAACATCTGTGGAACAGCCTCTGCTGGGTAAAACATATTGACACCCGAAGTAATGGATTCATGCGCTGGAATGTGTTGTTTTGTCATATTTTTGGCAAAGCCCATGGAGTGACATTGCCTGCTAAATGGTATGAGAAGGCCTTTCGCAAAATGTCAAAATTGAGCGACTGCTTAAAGGACGTGGATCCAGTCGACAGATGGCTCGTAAATGTTAAAGGTGGTTCAATTGTCATCGATGATCTTGTGGAGCATAAAGTGCATACTTTTAAATCGCTTGCTGGCGCTTTTATTGGGCCTCCGTTGATCCAGCAGACACTGAGGAGAAGTAACCCAGCATCTTCAGTGGATTCGATGTCTACGACCCATGTTTGTTTCGGTAAAGTGAGTGAAAGAGAGCCCATGGTCATAAGTTCCCTGACCAAGATAAGCGACACACTTAACATTTCCGCTCAGCAAAGGAAATAAGTGAACAAGGCAATGACACAATCTGTAGAGGGCTAGAAAAAATAAAGATTTATGGAAGCAATGAAATCCACCATTCATCCTTGACAAGGTAATGTCGAAGTGAATCACACTCGTACCAAAAATCTTATACATCTAATATGAAAATGGAAAGAACAGTCTCAGCCACATAACACAGATTTGGCCAACTTTGTTTTCCATGGATCACCATGACAAAATTAATGAAGAGAATAGGACATCTTCAACAGAAAAAGAACTACTTTGCTACACCTAGTAAAGAAAATCAAAACTGTCTGCAAAGTTATCTATAATGCTAAAATTAGTCTTCTGAAGATCTCCAACCTTGACCAAAATTAAGATTCTTTATCCACCCACAAATACCAGCCAAACCCACATATTAAGTACTATGGATATCATACGGCTATTTGAACAAATGCTGAAAAGAAGATTGATTCCGAAATGGTACTGTCTGGATGCTTCCCTCCTCCTTCTCCATCTCCTCAAATCAAAAACTACATGTCAGTCTATCCTATCTAGCCAGTTGCAATGCTCCAAAAGCAAGCCAAAGGATGACTATATTCTTCATCATTGCTTTCCCTTAAGTTTGCATTAGTACACCCACTTTCATTCCCTTTATCGCAACATCGATCACGCTGTCCATCTTAACTTCCATTTCTTTTCCATCAATTGTTTCGCCATTTTCTGGGAGTTACTTTTTCATTCGACTTTCCAGTACCGGCAAACAAGTGCTTGTTAATTGTATCAGCAGTGCCCTGAGAACAAGCTTCTCCTCCCTCAACTTGTGTCACCACTTGAAGAAGCTGCAAAGGCGTGGATGCAGGATTATGCTCTCAGCATCCAATAGAAGCATTTACACCTTCTTGACTTGTAAGTGAGCAGGGCCTGATGAGAGAACCAAACATTTCTCTCTTGGAATTGTCCATACTTTACTTGGATCCAGATGCTTATGAAACAGAGTCTTGAAGCCACAAACTTTGATCAGTAGAACAATAGTAACACCACAATCCTCACTGCAATCTTTGATCGCTTCAAGTGAGGGAAGTGTCCACCCACCTGCATTATATGTTAACACCAAATATGTTAATACATATAGCAAAGAAGGAAATTCTTAAGAAGCTTGATGATTGGAGTAGTGAGAAAGAACTTGCAGATGGACTAAATTCTTCATAAGGAAACAGCAAGGAAGGGTACAACATGGAGCAGAAAGCTCCTACAAATGGTCCAAATTCTGCTGCAGCTAAGCATAGGAAGCCCATGGACAGAAACGACAAAAGTCGGATCAAAAATTTTTCCCATGCCATTTCTAATGTTGAATCTGAAGTGGAGAACGTAGTCCCAAAGCAAACGCTCATTGCAGACCCATATTTTCCATTTTTTTTGGACAATGATTGGATAGAGGTTTCAAGTGGTAATAATCAAGTTTGGGCTACTTATGATGATGATGATGATGGGATGGCCTGTTCCCATGCTTTGATCCATAATGTCATGACATCGAAACCATTCAAGTTGCGCATAAGTTGGCTTCATCTAAAAGTAACCAAGAACCGCGCTCTCTGCATTGGGTTGGATCTGGCTTTGCCAAAACCCGTGGGTATGTACGGATAGGGAAATCTTTGATGGTCTAGATTTGATTCTAGATATTTAGTGTTTAGCAACATCCTCTTGACCCAAAAATATATGGATAAAATGCTGGATAAAAAATCAGGCAAACAAGGTGCGATAAGCCATCATTGAATAAAAAAGTTCAAAAAAAAAAAAAAGTATCAAAACAAGATGAACAAGCAAACCATGTCATCTTCCAAAGATAGAGTGATGGAGCATGTGGATATTGCCGTCGGCCACCGAGCGATGACCACCACCACGACAGCTGATTGTTGTCACTTCCAATCACCATGCAATCGTCCTTGCCTCCGACCATCGCCAATCGTGTTCCAACAACCGAATGTGAAAAGGAATCTAAAGTCGATCTGGTCCATGCTTCGTTGCTCTTGTTGTTGTTGCTCTGTGCTTTATTTCTATTGAAGTCAACTCACACCTTCATGACACATAAAACAGGAACATTAATTGACCCTTGCAAAATCTCAACAGAGCCAGCTATAACTCGAGAAGCATAGCGATGCATTAGAAAACTCAAGGATGACCATCACTCACTCACTCTCACAACAGCTTAAAAAAGGTTCAAATGAGACTTTTGTATGAAAACGAAGACGTACCTGAAATTAAGGAGAGGGAGTTTCCACTCGAAGCCTCATTCACCTGAATTCAGAAGCAAACGGAGAAGAAGATCAGAAACTGAAAAGGCGTTGAATTTATGAGAAATGGAGTTAAGAGAATTGGATTGGACCTGTTTAGGAGGATAATGGAAAACCAAGGCCCTGATGTATGACAATGAATCTCGTAGAGCACATGTCCTTCGTTTTTGCCCATTGTTGCACATTTCCTAGTATCTCAAACTGTTGAATGAAGGGTAAATTCGAGCAAAGAAAAGAGTAACCGCGATCTGATTGAGTTTGAGCAAGTGTGTTAGAGAGAGAACTTTTTTGTTCGAACCCGAGACTCTGGATGAAGAATCACGACCCCTTTGGTGTGCTTGACAAAACAGAGTATTTTTAGAGATTTTTAATCCTATCTTAGGTTGCACCAAATATATGATGTAATTTTTTATGATCTGGATGAATTTATCTTATCTATCCCAATTTAAATTTGGGCACTAAAACACAACAAGGAACAAGGGGCTTAGTTCAGATTTATCCCCTAAAAGGATATGTTTGGGCTCTGCATAGGAATTGGTCTCTCGATTGGAATGAGTTAAGCCTGAATGAGCTAATACACAGCTACGTAATTGAAGATTGCATTGAGGAACGCGATGTAGCCATTGCTACACTCATATTTGGGGCTTCAGGACTGTGTTTCAAAAGCATCCGGTCCAAATAATTTGTGGACAATTCCAAGAGGGGAAATGTTCTGATTCCCTCATCTGGTCCCCGCTCACTTGCTTATCTGTTAGGAATTTACAGATGCTCCTATTGGAGGCTAGGAGCTTGATCTTTCACTCACACCTTTGGAGCTTCTTCAAGTGGTAATGCGAGTTCAGGGAGGAGAGATGCAAGGCCCTGCTTATACATCAAGGAGCACTTGTTTGCTGATACTGGAAAGTCAAAGGAAAAAGAACTCACAAAAAATGGCAAAACAATTAATGGAAAAGAAATTGAGGTCAAGAAGGAGAACGTGACCGATGTTGCGATGAAGGGGATAAAAGCAAAGGTGGCATACAATCACAAGCTCAAGGGAAAACAGTGATAGCAAACTTAGTCATCCTTTTTCATGCTTTTGGAGGACTGATGCAGGTAAGATCAGATAGATTGACATGTAGTTTTTCAATTGAGGAGATGGAGTAGGAGGAGGAGGAGAAGGAAAGCATCGAGATAGTATCATTTTGGACCAAGCAAATCTTCTTTCCAGCAGCTATTCAAATAGCCATATGATATCCATAGTTAGTAGTTAATCTGTTGATTCGGTGGTATTTATGGATGGATAAGGATTCTTAATTTTGGTCAAGGTCGGAGATCTTCATAAGACTAATCTCGGTAAATTTACGGACAGTTTGATTTTCTTATGAAGATTAGCGCGATAGTTGCCTTTTTGGCGAAGATGTTTTATTCTCCTCATTAAGGCTGTCTTAGTAATACATTAATTACGAAGTTGGCCAAATATGCATGATGGGGCTGCAGCTTTTCTTTACATTTTTCTATCAGATGTACAAAATCTTGATTTTGAGCATGATTGGTTTACCCATTATAGTGTCAACTGATGAATGGGGTATAAATGTTTATTCTTGCCTTAGCCCTGTACAGATTGTGCCATTGCCTTGTGCACTTAATGTATGTATTTGCATGTAGGGGAAGGCCGATGAAAATCGAGTGTTATTGCTCACAATTACATGAAGTTTTGGAGTTCTCGGCAATAGAAATAGATACCTCCTTAGTTCATGTTTTCACCTGAGTAGCCTCAAGGTAACTCGCGGTACATGGATATGCTGAGCAATCAACAAATAGATACTTTTTTGCAAGTGCATCCCAAAAAGAATTGGCAGAGACCTGCCTCTCGATGGAGTAAGGTGAAAATCAACCTCGTCTAGTAATTTGCTGTTTGGTGTTGCTAAGAAATGCAAATAAATTGTTGCAAACGATATTAAAAGTTGGGAAGTTTAATAAATAAATATTGGCAATAAATTTAAACGATAGTTGTTAACTTAATACTATGTGGTAATTTATTTTTTTTTTTGGGTCAAGATATGTGGTAATTTAATAGGAGAAAAATTAGTGATGAGTCATGGTAATTTAGATTGGGAATCTCAAAACGGAGCTGTTAAGTGAAAAGGGTTACTAATCAAGCCTAATGAAAATTGTGAACTTAGTAAAAAAGTTGAAAATTTGAGAAAAAACAATTCAACTATAAGTAACTTAAATGAAATTTTGTATCCCAAAATTAGTTGGTAATTTAATATGACAAAAGTTGGTAAATTGCTTTAACTTAGATTTGCAATTTCATATAAGAGTTGATGAGTTCGAAATGATGGTAAATTATGCAAATAAAAGTTGGTAAGTTAATACATAAAAAATTGCAAGGAGACAGGGCAAAAGTCTGAGAGTGAGTAGTAGAGTAGGATTAGAGTAGGACCGACAAAAAAAAAAAAACATAAAAAATTGCCAATTGACAAACTATCAAAATAGTTGTTAATTTCATAAAAAAAAGGGTGATAATTTACGACCAAGTTACCATAAACAGAAGTCATCGATTATTTTAATTATCAAGAGTTTTTTTTTTTTTTTTAACATTGATTAACATTTATTGAAATTTATCAGCATGGATAAAGAAATTCGAAGAGAACATTTAAATTCTATTGGCTGATGACTGGTCGATTGCTGCAGTTATCTCATAGTTTTGAGTCCCAAAATAAAATCTTTGTGATGGATGGATGTGCATTTTTCTCATCTTAAAACACATGCAAATAAGCAACAGACAGGGTCTGTGAATATGAACATCTTATATCCTTGGCCTAGATTGGTTCTAAGTGGGTGCATACTACGGCACTCTTTCTCCTTCCTTTGTGTCTGTACAAATGTAGATCTATGTGATTATAAACCAGAATGTGTCTGCAAAGCCACTCGACAGTCTGGCTTAAATGAATGGGTGTATCAAAGAGAGGTTTCCATAAGAATGAGAAAAGTACAAGCACAGCATTATGAATGAAAAAGTAATTAAGGGCCCATATGTCAAAGGGATACCGATTTAGGGTTTTTGATAATATATACCTAGAGTCTTATTGCAGCAAGATGTTTTATCTATGGATTATGTGGCTAACATAATGTAATCGGTCAATCACATGTCTTGCATAATTTATATTGTCAATGACATTTCGCGTCATACTATTGCCCCATGACGACCGTCGGGATGAGATACAATATTGGCAAAATAATATTAGAAGTGCCAAAAGTTATATAAGGTGTTTACTTTAATGCCAAAAGTTTCAAGTGCCAAATTAGAGAAAAAAATGATCATTTAAGTGCCAATGGTGCGAATTCAAACAAAAAATAATATGTGGTATTAAAGATTTTATATGACATGGCATATTATTTAAAAAATCCAATCATGCAGCCTTTCCGTGTAGTGTGCTTGGCACAGAAGTGGTCGCTTTTCAATAATAACTGACACTGAAATGATCATTTTAATCCTAATTTGGCACTTAAATGATCACTATTTATGACTTCTAGATGACGTCGTTTAGGGGTTATATGTTGATTAGGCACGCCAGTGAGCCATGTAAAGTTGAGAAATTAATAAAATATGACCACATCAGATTTCCGGCAACTAAATTGGAGTTGTGATCATTTTTTTTTTAATGTGACACCTAAATGATTCGGATTTTTTTTTTGGCACTAAAGTGAGTATTATACACAATTTTTGACACTTCTAGTGTATTTCTCCCTACAATATTCCATATATTTAAGTCAGATTTATCATTAGTCTCACTTTTAATATTTAAAAGTCACCCTTCCATCAAAACTAAAAATACTCCCTCTCCTCTCTTTCATCAAGTTACTGTTAGGGTGTGTATCGGAAACCTCTTGAATAGAGAATCGCCCGAACCGAATTGGATTAGTTGGTTTTTGGTGGTTCTTAGTTCCCATTCTTGAAACTAGTGGCTAGTCGGTTTAGTTCTTGGTTCTAAGGTGGGAATTGGACCAACCGACTGGATCAATTGATTATATATATAATATTTTTTAAAATTTCTTAAAAAATAAACCCTAAATTAGAGTGTAATCGACGTGGACGTGAAATAGAGTCGCAAGTTTTTTTTTTTTCGGTCTCTACTCTATTCCTACTCTACACTCACTCTCGCACTTTTCTACGCTTTCTGGCGTGGGAGTCGAAACCCAGGAGCTGCAAGTTCAATCCCACTTGTTTTGCACCACCAAAAAAGAATAAATAAAGGAGAGAGAAAAGAGCAAAGCTTGAAAAAGCGAAACGCAAGTTCAATCCCAGTCGTTCTTCTTTTGTCCAATCATATCTCCATCCTACTATCCTGGAGCTTTTGTGTTTTTCGCCTGCGTTTGGCTGCTGCAACTCCTGCCAACTACATATGAATTGATATATTTTTTTGACCTAAAACAGCAAATTTACCGGTTCCATACTGAACGGGTTGGTTTGTTCGGTTCCTGATTCCAATTCCAGGATTGGTTGATCCAATTCCCGATTTCACCTCCGAATTGGACCGGACCAGACATTGATCAGTCCTGGTTACTGCTCAATTCACCCGTCCACTCGATTGAATAATCACTCAATTCTTTTTTTTTTTAAATGAATTCCTTCCTGTTCACATTATCCATCCACGGTTACGCCTCGTCGCTGGTTTAAACCACGCATTTGCAAGCTCTAGAATGGCTACTTCATTCTAAATCAAGCGCCTGCAATTTTGGGCAAACTCAAGCCCAACAAAGTCCGCGTACAAATTCTCGCCCCCAGCTACCCTCTGTCATTTGTCAATTGCCGACTGTCAAGTTGCAATTTGATGTGCTCGAAAGATTCCTGATTTCTTGTGAAGAACCTGGATCGAGAGGGGTGCCTCTTCTTTTGCTCGAACAGAGGTATGTCATGGATTTCCGCATTCTTCTCATTAATGTTAGCGATTGTGATTTTCCAATTCTATTGTCGGCCAAGTTTCTGAAACTTGCAAGGTCGCGACAAGATCGTATACACTGCCATTCCACAAATAAATGTGATCATGGAAAAAAATTAGATGTTTGTAGAGCGTGGCCACAGCCACCCCCCCTGTTCGATCGTTTCTCTGAGTGAAGTAATAGTATGGATGAACGCACCGATCAAGTCTGTGTTTCGTGTGGAGTTTCTTGAAGATTAGATTGAGAATCAAGCTGGTGAAAAATCCAAGGATCAAGAGGAGTCGTTAGAGCTTGCTAATAATGGCTCACAAGAATGTGTGGAACAGCCTCTCCTGGGGAAAGCATCTTGACAAACGTATGGATTCGTGCCTTGGAATGTGATGTTTTATCATAGTTTCGGTGAAGCCTGTGGGGTGACTTTGCCTGCTAGATGGTATGAAAAAGGCGTTTCATGAAATTAAAAAATTGAGCGACTGCTTAAAGGATGCGGATTCAGTTCATGTACAGACTCGTGAATGTTAAAGATGGCTCATGTTAAAGATAGATCGGTTGCTAGAGCTCTTATTGGGTGTCCGTTGACCCAGCTGACACTGAAGAGATGTATTCCAGCATCTTCTGCAGATGCAAAGTCAACATCCCATGTTTGTTTCAGTAAAGTAAGTGAAAGAGAGCTATGGTCATAAATTTCCTGTCCGAGATAGGGGACACATCATTAACACTTCCACTCAGAAAAGGAAACGGTGCGTCACATGTATCTGCTGGTGACACAGCATCAGATATGGACCCCTACGCTTGATGAGATACTAAATGGCTTGAAATATGAGTTGGACTATATGAATGGCCAATTCCCAAGACATACCACTATGATGGGTGGGCATATTTTTTCTGTTTGCCTAGAGTTCTTAAATGAAACTTCAAGTTCCTTTCATCCCAACTCCTCTGCATGGATGTGCGTTTCACCGGCTGTGAAGGCTGACTCATCCACCTCAAGAAAGTGGGAAGATGTCCTTCAGATGTTTGATGACCTCATTAGGTGTTTATAATACGAAGAATTGCTTGTCCATTCAAAGAAGCTTGAGCAATGAAAGAAGGGTTGTCTCAAATCAGGTATGTGTTAGTTGACAGATGTATTGGGTATCAAGATGCTCGACATCAGGAAAGCCTAGTGCAAATGGAACTTACCAAGAGACTCAGATACTCCTTTCCATGCTTGTTTACTCTTCTTTTCTATTATCTTTATGGATATTCAAACCTAGAGGTAGATCTTTCTGGTGGGAAATGGGGAGATGGTGAAGATAGCAAATGTTGTTTGCACGTGCAAAGGATTTAGGCATCAGATGAGGTAAATATCGTCTGGAACAGGGTAAAACATTTACATGAGTTTCTTGGACTTTTCAGGTTAGTGTGGGAAACAACAGGAGTGGAAGGAGTATTGAAATTGCAAGGCCATTCATGGTGCCTGGGAGCTGAGGATAAGACATTAACATATAAAGAAAATCCATATTATGTAACTGACTGGAGTCATGTTGTGATTGGTTGATCTTTACCATTTCTGTGTTTGAACTAATTGTGTTTGTAGAATATTAATTATTCATAAAGTACAAGGGATCATACTTCACTTTCTTGGTGGTTAAAGAGCTGACATTTCTCTGGGTGAGTGGGATGCTTTGTATTGTTGTGTAGCAGAAATGGCAACTCCATGGAATGGGAGGATCAATAACTTCACATCAACCACATGGAGAGTCACGCCAAGGAGTATGTAAACGAGAATTAGATTGCTTATTTCTGGAAGAATTTTATTGGAAAGCTCCGTACAGCCAGCATAAATGCAATTTGTAAATGGAAAAGATTCGCGATTCTTTCTGTGGACGCACTATAGTTTGAGGTGTACAACAGACTGACAGAAGCTGTTATTACTTGGAGCACTATGTAGTGAATGAAATTGTCAAGCACTGGCAACCGCATATTTATTTGTACACCTGTGAAATCAGCGCGTCTAAAATCTATAATTTGCAAGGTATAATGGATCCAAAGATATCCACAACCCGTAGGTATGCAAGTCCTCAATCCAGGCTCTATCAACATGTACAATCATTAGTTTTTATATTGTTATTACTATCAGGATTATCATTAGTATTATCATTGTCTGCTCAGCATTTCACTTGTCAGCATCACCTCCTAGCATCTGTTGCAGAGGGTAGTGAAGAGGCATCTATCATGTTCAGGCTTGGTTGCTTTATTTTTGGAAGAAGTAGTTTTACAACTTTGTAAACAATCCTCCAAAAACTCGCATATATCTACTGCTAGATAGAATATTACGGCGTGGATACAATCTTGTGCATAGTGCAGATTGCTGCAATTGATTTTCAAGTTGCCTGATGAGAATGTGTCAATCTCAGCCAAATTCTTGCTCCATGTAACCATAGACTTCTATGGCATCTGAAAGGTGGAGGCATTATTGTAATATTCTAGCTATGCAAGTTCGGGTTCACATAGCCTAGGCTTTCATTCCCCCCTACTCTGATGCAACATCTTCTGCAGGAGTGCTTTTAATACAATCCTCGTGAAATATTCAACAAATTCCTTCTCAACATGCCTCGAGTTTATTAATTGTGAAATGCTGATAAGGGCCTACAAGCTAATTTCAGGGCTGAATCGCCATATCCTATTCATTCAGCACGGTTGTCATGAAATGTCTTGAATAGGGAGAAGCTAATAATTCTGCACCCGGACTAACATACAAAAATGCATGTCTGCTGATTTTGATAGAAAGTAACTGAAGATCACACATAATTCAATCAAAAGTCAGAGCATTACAGTCGCAATATACCATTCAGAAAGCAAAGTTATTTGAGAGAGAGGAGTGAGCTCACGGTCTGCACTAACAGTCAGGGCAAGCAGCACCACTGCAGCAATAACCGAGAGGACCACCCATGGGCTACTGCAGTAATCGCGCTTGAGCGTTGCCTTCCACTTATTATGAGGCTTTCGGCAGTGCATGATGAGCTCGTGCCTGAGGTCGTGGAAGTAGGCGTTTCTCGTCCACACGTAAGTTTCATCGCAGAAGGTGTTGAGTAGGCGTGTAGCAGCATCTTCATTGCCAAGCCAGTTCTCCAAGATTTCTTTGTCGATCAGCAACTTTGCATCGGCAGGGGTATTGACCAGGTGATCCATGAAGGCCATGTAGTCGATCAGATAACTGTCATCCCGGTAGTAACATTGCTCGAAGGCAATGATGTTCCGAAAATAGGATTCTGTTGAGTGGTAAAGGCTGAGGCACGGGATTTCGAGCACTCCATTCTTGAATTTGATGTCTAACAAGCACCGGCTTTTACCTGAGAGCATGGTTAGTAAAAGATAAGGAAATAAATAGAGAACGAAACGGAATCAAGTTCAGAAAACAAAATGACACCGGTCTACTCTCACCTCTTCTCAGCTTGACTCCGGCCGCCACCAGGTCGGTTGCACTTGGGATGAACTTGAACTCTTCATGGCTCTCGTATGGCACCTTCCTCACTGATGGCAAGTGTGAGAGCCTGATCGCATCGAGGAAGTGCTTCACCCCTGACTCCATCGCCCCCTCCAGCAGCTCCTCCATTTTCATTGCCGGCTGAAAGAACCCGTACGCAAGCTCGAGCAGCCCCGGAGTGTGCTTTTGGTGTGATCCATATGCCATCTCGAACAGCTCTTGGACAGCAAAGAACGGTATCTGGTTCTCCAGCAGCCACATGTCGCGGCGGACGTCATTAATCATCCAAGGCTTGCCAAAGAGTGGGTCGCCAGATGGTCTCCACTTATAGTTCCAGTACATCAGGAAGAGCTGGATCATGAAGATGCCGTCGAGGAGCATCATCTGCACAAACTCATCAGAGTCAGGGATGATCGGCTTGTCATAGCACTTCCGGGCCCGATCCTCCCAGGACTTGATCCTCTTGATGTAGTCCTCAAGGCCGCATTTCTTGTTGTACCGGAGGAAGCTTTGCAAGTACCGCAGCTTCTGATCTTCCATCGGCAGGAGGCTTTTATTGCCATGGTGATAAGGTCCGATTGCGACGACACGGGGTTTGTAGGCCTCTTCGTAGCCCTGCCGGAGCTTCTCCGGAATGGAGTAGATGCAACAGTTCACGGATGTTTTAGGTAGTTGCTTCAGTCTGTTGTTTATTGAAGTTACGAGTTCCACATGATGATCATCGCTTGCAGATGTTGCCCCTGTTCCTGCCATCTTCTGTTTTTTCTCAACGTTAAAGAGAAATTTTCCTCCAGTCAATCAAGAAGAGCAAAGGTTTGAGCAGAATTCAGTGTAAGAAAAGGTATTCTGTGCCAGAATAAGCCCAGAAATTAGATGGGGCCTCTTTAACGCTGAGACATTGAGGAATTAGCCAAAAAATAAAATAAAAAAATGAACACAAACAAAGAAGGAGCGGGAATTCAGACGTGGGGTTTGGTTGGTCTTACTATTAGGCATGGCCGGAGTGGAGACCACTGATGACAGGCTCTGGGTGTTTTTTATACCCCTCTTAAGTCAGCTTTATGCGGACCAACAGACTTACATAGGCCGCTAAAATTTGCAGGTTGGTAAGGAGGTTTTGGGGGACTTTTTGGTGAACTCGATGCCCCCATTCGATTCGATTGGTATTGCCAACTCTATTTAGGTATTCTAATAAGCAAAACACTCGTTTACATTATTGGATAAAAGCCACAAAAAAACTTCAAACTTTGCCTACATGACACATCAACTCAAAACTTTTTTTTGTGACACAAAAAACCCTAAACTTACAATCACATGACACATTCATCCTGAACTTATACAATGTGACATATTTGCCTCCGAACTTATTTTTTGTGACACCAAATACCCCAAATTTTTTTCAATGACATAAAAAAAAAACTCCAAACTTTAACATGTGTGACACATTTATCCCAAAAGTTTGTGTCATAGAAAAAATTTAGGATTTTTGGCGTCATGGGAAAAAGCTTAAGGTAAATGGTCACAGTGAGCAAATTTTGGGGATTTTTTGTCCCACAAAAAATAGTTTAGGGCAAATGTGTCGCTCTAAGCAAAGTTTGAGGATTTTTTTTTTTTGTGGCTTTTTATCTTACATTTTTGAAGTTACGAGTTGATTGTGATGATTGTCTCTTGCTAACATTCTCCTTGCTCTGCCATCCTCTATTTCTTCTCAACCTCGAAAAAAAAATGCCCCTCACCAATCAAGAGCAAAGGCTCTCGCAATATTTAGTCCAAGGAAAGGGCATTGTGCCAAAATAAGCCCAAAAATTAAATCTGGTTATTTAGGGTCTGTTTGGTAACATTTCTACCACATGAAACAATTTCTTTTTAGAAAGTCTTTTTCTATTTCTATTATCTGAAACAATTTTTGAGTAAAAGAATACACTTGGTAGTTACACAAAATTTATATTTTCGAAATAGAAAAAAAAAGGATGTGTTGGGTATGATCTACAAATTTTATTGTAATGTAAAATTTCTTTTAAGTTTTAAATTTTTTTTTTTCATTTCTTCTTCCTTCCTGTCATCTACTGCCGCTTGCCGCCGTATTCACTTTTCTATTCTGAGGGATAAAAAAATTAATTGATGTTATCAAATGGATTTATGTTGTTTTTCTATTCTGAGAAACAAAAGAGCAGAAAAATAAAAGAAAAGAAACGTTGTCATGCACATCTTTATGTCTTGAGTGATCATGGAATTTCAAGACAGAGAAAAGAAGTAGAATTCAGAAATGGGGATGAAGGAAGATAAAAGTATCCGAAACAGAGGTAGGCTGGTTTGACTTTTAGGCAGGGGAAGAAGTGGAGACCACTCTCATAAAATGGATTCTTATTCGTTTTCTCTGTATTTTCACATTTATAATGACCTCATATCAACGATTGACTAGCTTTTACAGATTACAATGAATTCTCAAGTCATCCTATTCTAAATTGACTTCGATTTTTCCAAGGAATGATCCACAAGTTTTTCTATTCACCCTCGTGTCACCTTCATGCTGGCGAAGAAGGTAGGTAAGTTTCTGTTGGGGTCGGTTTGACCTTCAGGCATGGCAAGAATTGGAGACTCTTTTTTCTTTCCTTAATTTATAATGACCTAATATCATGATTGACTAGCTATTATAGTTCAAATACACGAGTCATTTTACAACAATTTAGTATTTTCACATTTATGATGACTTAATATTAAGATTGACTCGATATAATAGTTCACGATAATACACGAGTCATTTTAAACTATTTTTTCATTTTTTATGGTATGCTTAGCATCTATCTCTGGACTAAGCATATCCAAGGAAGACACGTGCAGTTGCCTTGGGGATTTATTTTACTCTTAACCGTGCAGGAATATGAACAAAACACGAGACTGCTCGGGTAAAATGGAATCATATTCGTACCGTCTGTATTTTCACATATTTAATGACCTCATATCACTAATTGACTAACTATTACAGATCACAATGAATTTACAAGTCAATCTATTCTAAATTAACTTATATTTCTCCAACGTATGCCCCACAAGTTTTTCTACCCCCCCCCGCGGCTTGAGTCACCTTCATGCTGGTGAAGAAGGTAGAAAAGTTTCTGAAGTAGGGGTCGGTTTGATTTGACATTCAGGCAGGGCAAGAAGGGGAGACTCTGTTTTTAGGAATTTATAATGACCTAATATCATGATTGACTAGCTATTATAGTTCAAATACACAAGTCATTTTAAAATAATTTAGTATTTTCACATTTGTAATGACTTATAAACAGTATCAATTAAATTCAAATTGAAACCACTCTCCAATACTAAATGGAGAGTGCCGACAGCTTCAACTAGAACCTCTTGTTCATTTCCCACAACAATGTTATGGTCCCTTTTATTTAGTTTCTTCCTTGAAAGGAATCGTTGTAATGAATTGGTTATGTGTAAGGTCACACCAGTGTCAATCCACCATGTATTTAAAGTATTACTTTTCTTCTCCGGCCATTGTTGGAATTTCAAGCATTCTTTCCTCATATGTCCTTTAGCTCTACAGAAATGACACTTAGGATGACCGTTTGAACCAGAATGACCTGCCCCACAAATCATAAGGTTGGAAGTACACTTGTTTCCATAATTGCAACTGTTGCCATGCATATTTCTTTTTCCTTTATTTAAAACACAGGCAATTACATGAGCACCATCAAGTTTTTCTTGGACACACATAGAAATTAGCTCGCTCATCTTCCATTTCTCTTGTTTTGCGTATTATAGTTGATCTTAAAAGGACCAAACTATGGAGGAAGAGATGTCATGATGAGGTAAAAAAGGAAAGCTTCAAAGATTTCCATATTTAAGTACTTAAGTTGAGTAACCATATCATTTATCCACATAATATGTTCACGAACACCATTGATTACATTATAATTGAGGGTAATCATTTTGAAAATAAGATAGTAGCTTGTGCCTTGAAAGTGCCTTCATACTGCTCCTCAATGTGAATAAGGTACTCCATAGCATTAAGAGAATTAAGAATGGCTCCTGGATAGCGGTCGTTATGGAATCTTTCACAATTATCAAAGATATGTGGTTGGATTCTCCTACTTTCATCGGCAACTTCCTACTCATTTAAGTTTTCAGCTGTGAGTTAAGTGGAAGCATCCAATAGATGCTTGACATTGGAGACATATATCCTTGCTCTTTCTTCTTTGAGATTCACTTCGGAGCTGAAGAAATCATAGGCAAGCTCCAATAGAGATGGGAGTTCTCCCTATTGACTTTCGAATGCGAAATTAAACAGATTATCAAGAACAAAAAATAGGAGTTGATTCTTCATCAAACTCATGTCCCTTCTCACTTTGGAGATCACGCACTCTCATTATGGGGATAAGTACACTAAAAATATCGTAATTTTTGTACGGCACTCATTTGAGTGTTTTAATTTTTTTGCTTGCTTGAGTATCATAAATTTGAAAAATCATTCACTTATGTATCATTGACTATTTGTCTTATTGGAAAATCTAATTTCGATGCTGGTTGTTCTACATGGTATTGCCGGCATTAATGTGGACAATTAATAAAAAATTCATAAAAATCCACGTTGAAATGGAAAATTAATAAAAAAGTCCACATAGGATCATTTGCTAGGAATGGCACTCGAATGATTATTTTTACTTCGATATGGCACTTAAGTGAGTAAAAAGTTTTGACACTCAAATAAGCGACATACAAGAGTTATAACACTCTTATTTTTCTTATCCCAAGCATTTTCATTTATAAGTGAAAAGGTTGGGGAGAGCCAACCAATGCAACTATCCCTCTAGACTTTACCCAAGGATCCCATGTAGACAAATGTCTTGCATTAATTGATTTTTTATGTGACATATTAGTATATAAAACTAGGTATTTCTCAGAATGAGGTCATTGCATATAAAATCCAAAATACTTTAATTTAATTTCCAACAAAGATCGAAATTAAAATATCATCAAAACAATTATTATGTACTAATTCATAAGTAGTATTAATCATAATTTATGTCCTTCACCTCTCCTCTTTCCTAACCCTTGATTCTAAAAATCCATTGTATTCTTTTCTGGGATAACTACACTATCAGTGCCAAAACTTGCGTACGGCGCTCACTTTGGTGCCAAAAGTTTATGTTAGATTACTTAAGTGCCAAAAATTTTGAAAAATGATCATTTCAGTGCCAACGCCGATGAAATTGACCGGAAATCCGACGTGGCCTTTTTTTATTAATTTTTGAAACCGACGTGGCTCGTCGAGAGTTGAGTTAGCATCCAAACACCAAAACGACGCCGTTTGGCATTTTCCCCCCGACTTAGAAACCCTAATCCCCAAATTGAGAGAGAGGGAAGGCTCGTCTTCGTCTTTTTCTTCCTCGAAGACCCACACTAGCAATGGCACCAGCACAGCACCAGCAGCGACACTAGCAACGCACCAGCAGCAGTAGTGCACCAGTGGCATTCAATGCAAGAAAAGGGTATTCTGTTCCACAATACCCATACATTCTATGTGGCCTCTTTAATGCAAAGCCATTGAGGAATTTGTCACACCCCATATCCTATAGGTACGAGGGAGCGATATGGTTGTCCTCTTTAATGTCCACTAATTGAGGAACCTGAAAAACATAATAAAAAGAAAGGAATGAGCTACATGGCCTAATGAATGATACATTTTTTCTAAGCAAATCGAACAATCACCATACACATTTACAAAGCCAAATCACAACTCATTTACACCTAATCCAAAATATCTCAAACTTGCAAGACCAAAATGAGTCATATTTTACTTCATCATAACTATAATAATAATGGATATACCCTTTTCATCACTAATATCAAAACAAATAATCAATGGCCTAGTTCATATATCAATTTTATCAAAATACATGCCGATGGCTCATCTATCGGCTAAACTCAAGCTCAAGTATCTAGCCATGGTCATGAATAATGCCCCGGGACAAGGAAACCAAGTTTTCCCTATTGGTTAGGTCTCCACTTATTATAAGCTAGCGGCTTAGCCCATGGGGATATCGTAGACTAGTATATATACCCAAACACTCCTCAATGGGTTTATAGAGACACTGAGCATAATCCATCAACCTCAATCTCCAGAAATCTAAAACCAAAATTAGAAACCATCTCACAACTTAGATTTAATAACCAAATCACAACTTTTCACCATCCCAATTCAAATATCAATGGTCAAGTCCATTGATTAAATCTCTATTAAATCATATTTTATATATCACAATATATTTCCCAAACTATTTCAAACTCCATTTTGTAAACTAGTGCACAAATCAATATATAACTTTCATAAACCATATAAAAAATCAAGAATTTCTTGTGAGTCTTTCTTAAAAGGTTTTGCAAACTCATTCGCAGGCAATTAGTCTAGACTATAATTAAAAGATAACATTTTCACATCTAATATATAAATGATAGTAAATGCTCAATCCAATATATGCAAAGAATATGCTCATTCTTAACCCACACTATAACTAATCCATTTCATTTTTGAAATATGAGTTTACAAATTCAAAGAAGAATTAACATATAGGAAAGCCGAAAACGAACCCACAGTAGTTACTCAAGCCGACGCAGTCGAATTCCTAATAATTAATCAAAAAACACTATCAAAAGATCAAGTAAAACGATATTCTAATAAATGACTCGACTACACTGTGTCTATTCATCGATAAAATGACACTTATGCAGCAAGGAAAAGCATATCCATGGTGGAAACCTACTGTTGTCTGCTATGTGTAGCTTGTGTGCTAAATTTATTTGCGCCATAACTTTCTCCAGAGAACTCCAATTCAAGCAAGCGTATAGCCCATAAAAAAAAGGCCTTTCGATATAATATAAGAACCTCAACTTAGCCGCCCAAAAACCCTGCCAAAAGTGGCTGAAATTCAACTCAAAATTTACTGTTCGCAATCTGATCAACATGCGCTCCATTTTTGAGAATTTCATTTCGGATAAACCGTAAACTCAAATTGAGATTTGTAAAATGTTATAATTTCACAACATCCTAAACTATAATTTCTATATATAAATAGGTTGCTTGAAAACTCCCTAATCAAATGCAGCAAGTCATAATTTTCCTAAATCCAAATTTCAAGCCCTAATTTCGACGGTTCCTTTGAATAGACAATTAGACGTTTCCATTACTTAACGGCATTGCAAAACGGTGTTGATTTGGCTTGACAAGTCGTTTGGATCGTGGGCGCATGAAAATTTCTCTTTCTCTCCTCCCCTTTTCCTTCTCGCGAATGAACTCCCTCTCTTCGCTTCTTTTTCTTAATTTGTCCGCTCCTTGCCCTCACGTGAATTATCTAGAGAAGAGAAGAAGGAATAGGGGCTGAGTTTGTCTATTAAAGACATGGGCTTGGGTTTATTGGGTCATTATACAGAATTAGTAAAAATATTAAATAAAATGAACAAAATTAAAGAAGGAGCGGGAATTCAGACGTAGGGTTTGGTTGGTCTGACTTTTAGGCATGGCCGGAAGAGGAGACCACTGATGATAAGGTCTCGTCCTCCTACTCGCTGTATTTTCGCATTTATAATTGATGCACAAGTCATTCTTTAACTAATATGCATTCTCATGAGATAGGCTCCAGGTGTTTTTTTTATACCCCTCTTAAGCAGCTTCATGCGGGCCAACGGACTTACATAGGCCGCTAAAATTTGCATGTTCGTAAGGAGGTTTTGGTGGACTTTTTGGTGAACCCGATGCACCCGTTCTATTCAGTTGGTATTACCAACTCCACTTAGGTATTCTAATAAGCAAAGCACGTGCTTATATTTTCATTTGACAATTGACTGAATATATCTAAACAATAGAGCAGTCAATGATGATATTTACTTTTAAAACTAAATGACGAAAATAACCTGTAGATTCATTTACAATTATTTCAAATTAAGATGAATTTGATCCTGCGATTCTAGGGCGATTTAGGTTAAGAGACACAAATGAAATTTCTCACTTAAAAGAAAATTATGAATACACACACACACACACACACACACACACACATAATTTTGTCACGCAATTACCTTTTTCAAAGAAATGACATCTTCTCGTCCCGTCGCTCTCTCTGTTTTGCCATGTATACATGAAAAATTCTTATATGATCAAATATGAGCCCAAAGCTCTTGATATTGGTAGATTTCATGTGGGATTCACGTGAACTTATAATTAGAATGCATTACACTCATACGCACTGATTGTACCCACAAATATCACTTGCGAAGACTAAGAGGATTATGGTGGCGGTTTACCCTTCAGAAGGCATTCGAGAGATGGGAGTGAGCATACAATCTGTTCTACATCAGTGCAAGCAACACCACTGCAACGATAACCAAGAGGACCGCCCACGGGCTACTGCAGTAATTGCGCTCGAACAATGCCATCCACTTATTATAAGGCATCCGGCAATGCTGACAAGCTCGTGCCTGAGGCTGTAGAAGTGGGCGTTCCTCGTCCACAGCAAGGTGTATTTGCAGAAGGTGTTGATTAGGAAGCTGAGTTGTGAAGATTGAAGAAATCGGAGCACAAAAAAGGGGTCGAAGATGATGAGCATTCAAGACATTGAAGGAAAGATACGGTGACTCCACTGAATCGCACACCAAAAGCGCGAAGTCCCTTTCATTGGATCATTTAACAAGAGTGGAGTCCCCTCCGCCAAATTGTGATCTCTCTCTAGAAATCACCGCTTTTTTCATTGCCTCTGTGACCATTTTCATGAATTTTGTCGAACCCTCATGAACTGGATGATCGTCGATTCAATGGCAGATGGAAAGGAAAGTAATTTATAGGTGGATCCGACGTTTGATCTTATATTGACCATTTAAATTGATTTTTACTTGTGAAAATTAATTTTTTCATTAAAAGAAATTTGCAGACGCTCCGATGAATAATCATGATGGCTAAGCCACCACGACTTTAATAGATAATTAGACGTAAAATGAGCAAAGAGAACAGAAGGAATGGAGCCAAGAAATATGTAAGATAAATTAGAGAGTTCCGACCAAAGAAAAAAAAAAAAAAAAGATAAGATTGGAGAGTTGTTGAATAACGCAAGTCAGGTACAAATATTAACTCTAGAGGATAAGATATGATCTCTGTCATCACTCATCTCAGAACAATTTCCCGTGTATAGCACAACGAATATGATCTAACCCTTCTCATGATCGATCATGAACTTATGCTCTAATGAGAGGATGCCTAAAAATGCCTTTTCTTTCAATGAATATGAAGAGAAAAGGGAAGAGCAGACACTTTGTTGCCTAATCTTAGGGTTTGTTGGGGTTTCGCAACAAGATATGAAAGAATCGTTTACACATAAAAAGGAAGAGAGAAGAGGGAAGGCCGGAAGGGGTGAGATAGAAGTACACTTGAGTTCAGAAGCGAGCACTTTCTTCTTATTTCCTTTTAAAGTCATGATATCAGAGGAAATTAAAAGACATTACAGGATTTATTCAGCAAGAAAAGAAATTCCCTTCGAAAGTACATTCCTAGTATCAAATTTAGAGCTTCCTCTTGGACACGGAAATGTGTTTCATTCTAACCTTCAACCAGTGCCAATGACTTCTGTAATACGCTTTCAGCTTCTGCCGGATGCTGCGGAACCTGACGTTCCTGGTCCAAATTGGCTTTCCTTTCCAAAACTGTTGAAAAGTTTTGCCAATGCCTCATCAACCTTTGCCAACGTCCCATCATGCCCCAACCACTTATCAATATTGATTATGCGTTTCTTGATCAGCAGCTTCGCATCAGCTCTAGTGTTGATGAGACTCCCCAAGAATGCTACGTAATCAATGAAGTAACTATCATGTTTATAATAGGAATGCTCAAGAGCTGTCATATTCCTGAGGAAAGACTCGGTCGCAGGAAACAACTTGAGACATGGGATATCAAGAAAACCCTCTGAGAATTTAATGTCAAATAAGCAATTGCTCTCAATCATCCTAAACTTCACTCCTGCTGCTCGAAGGTGCGATGCCCTAGGTATTGCTTCTACATTCTCCCATCCCTCACCTTGCGCATCTTGCATGGCAGGCAAGTGCCACAACCTTAAAGCATCCATTAAATGCTTGACATTGGAATCGAATATCCCTGGCTTTTCTGCTTTAAGAATCACTTCAGAGCCAAAGAAATCATAGGCAAGCTCCAATAAGGGAGGGAGTTCTCTCAATTGACTTTCGAGTGCGAATGTGAACAGCTTATCAAGGACAAAAAAAGGGAGTTGATTCTCCATCAAACTCATGTCCCTTCTCACGTTGGAGATCATCCACTCTTTTTGCTTGTTGAAGATGACATCATTCTCGGCCCTCCTGTCTGATTTATGGTTCAACAAGAACAGCTCAATGATGAACGCACCATCTACAAGAACCATTTTGATGAACTCATCATGGTCAGATCGATCTCAGCCAAGTAACAATGGCGAGCTTGGTTTTCCAACTTCCCAATGACCTCAACGTACTCTTTCAATGGCTTCTGTGTCCGCTGCAGAAAGCTTTTCAGGTATCTCCATTTCTGGTCTTCCATGGCCTTCCACTGTTTGCCATGATGGTAGAATGGTCCGATGGAGACTTGCTTTGGCAAGAAGGCTTCCTTGTGGGTCTTGCGGAGCTTGTCTGGAACAGTCAACAGGCGACGGTCGAAGGATGTGTCAGATAGTTGCTCCAACCTGTTGCTCATTGAAGTTACGACCTCATGGTGCTGATCATCACTTGCAGATGTTGGCCCTGCTCCTGCCATCCTCCGTTTCCTCTCAACCTTAAAGAAAAATTTCCCTCTTCAGTGAATCAAGAAGAGCAAGGGTTTGAGCAAAATTCAGTGCAAGAAAAGGGTATTCTGTGCCAGAAGAAGCCCATAAATTAGGTGTGGCCTCTTTAACGCAGAGCCATCAAGGAATTAGTCAAAAATAAAAAATAAAATGAACACAAACAAAGGAGCGGAAATTCAGACGAAGGGTTGGTTGGTCTGACTTTTAGGCATGGCTGGAAGTGGAGATCACTGATGATGATATGGTTTCGTCATCGTACTATCTGTATTTTCACATTTATAATTGATACACAAGTCATTCTAGACTAATTTGCATTTTCTTGAGATAGGCTCCAGGTGTTCTTTTATACCCCTATTAAGTAAGCTTTATGCGGACCAACAGAGTCATATAGGCCGCTAAAATTTGCATGTTCATAAGGAAGTTTTGAGGGACTTTTTGGTGAATCCGACGCACCCATTCTATTCAATTGGTATTACCAAATCCATTTTGGTATACTGATAACCAAAGCACGTGTTTATAGTTTTGAAGTTATGAGTTGGTTGTGATGATTGTCTCTTGCAAATGTTGTCCCTGCTCCGGCCATCCTCTGTTTCTTCTCAACCTCGGAAAAAAAGATGCCCCTTAGTCTATCAAGAGCAAAGGTTTTAGCAATATCCAATCTACGAAGAGGGAATTTGAAAGCATAAAAAACGAAGCGGGAATTAAGAAATCGGGGAGTGAAGGAAGATAAGTATTTGAAACAGTGATTGGCTGATTTGTCTTTTAGGCAGGGCAAGAAGTGGAGACCGCTCCGGTGAAATGGATTCGTATTCGTACTGTATGTATTTTCACATTTATAATGACCTCATATCATGATTGACTAGCTATTACAACTCACAATGAATACACAAGTCATTCTATTCTAAATTAACTTCTATTTTTCCAAGGTATGCTCCACAAGTTTTTCTATTCCCCCTCGAGTCACCTTCATGCAGGCGAAGAAGGTGGAGAAGTTTATGAAGTAGGGATAGGTTTGGTTTGATATTCAGGCATGGCAAGAAGTGAAGACTCTATTTTTCTGGATTTATAATGGCCTAATATCATGATTGACTAGCTATTACGGTTCAAATACACAAGTCATTTTAAAATAATTTAGTATTTTCACATTTGTAATGCCTTAATATACAGAGTTACTCTAATAGTTCACAATAATTCACCAGTCATTTTAAACTAGTTTTTCATTTTTTATGTTATGCTTAGCATTTATATCCGGACAAGGCATATTTAAGGAGGACGCACGCAGTTGCCTTGGGGACTTATTTTCTCTTAACCGTGCGGAATATGAACAAAATATGAGCATCCAAAGAGTCGTTCCTGTAGGCGCTGCCCCAGTAAGAAATGCCTGAGGTCATTATAAGAATCAAGATTTACAAGTTGATTGGTTTTGTTTGTGGAAATCCTTCTCCAAATTGTCTCTCAGTTTCTCTAGTAGTGGTTAGATGTATCTCGTATTTTTAAGTTAATCCACCTTGGTGGCAATGATATATCGATATTTTGTTAATGTGAAGAGCTTCTAGTTGTGCAACTCGAGATGAATTATTGTATATTCCTTTATTCTTGGTGAGGTCCATTGGTTTTTGCCACATTGGGTTTTTTAATGTAAAATTTGTAGATGTTGTTTTTACTGCTTTAGGGTTTATATTGTAGGAATAATGGGACTGATTCCCATTTAATTATTGAATCTCAAATGCCCACCTTCATTGTGGTCTCTTTCTCTAAATCGAACTATGGAGGCTGCCATCAGGATTGCAACGCTAGACCATGCATTGGTCATGAGATTTATTGCTAGAGATATTCACCAAACGCTAAAATGGGAGCACACCACAAGTGGGGACATTGCTTTCTCGAATTTGTGATGACCTAATATCATGATTGACTGGCTACTACGGTTCAAATGCAGTCATTTTAAATTAATTTAGTATTCTCACATTTATGACGACTCAATATTAAGATTGATTCCCTATTATAGAATACAATCATACACAAGTCATTTCAAACTAATTTTTCATTTTTTTTATGGTATGCTTAACTCGCCCTACAATCGCCACTACTTCCCGTGATTGACTTCATCTCTCTCGACATGTAGAGTCCTCTCTCTCGACATGCAGAGTTTTCTGTAGTTTTCTGGGTTTTTTCCGAGTTGATCTTCTTTCTTCTCGACTAAACCCCTCTTCACTTTTCACCTCTTCTCAGTCTAGATTTTTCATCTTCACTTAGAATTCTCAATCCTCTTCTCCGTTGATGATGATTCTCATCTTCTCGCTCTCCCTGGTAGTCCAGTGACGGGGTTCTCTTCTGTACATCTCATCGGAGCTTTGCATGTTGACTTCACTGCCATCACTAGACAGTTAAAGTTATGATACATCCCAACCTCCGGAAGATGCTCGCCTTGCTGCCTTATGTAATCGACTTGGCCGACTCTGGGCTGAAGAAGACGTGGACGTCTGGGATGATGAAATACCGCCGGAAAAGCTGCAAGAGTGCAAGGCAACCTTAGTGGGTAAAGTTCTGTCAGACCCATCAGTTAATTTTCAAGCTCTTCAGAGTACATTAACACGAGTCTGGCGCAATGACCATGTGCAAATTTCTCAACCCGAAGAAGGTCTGTATGTCTTTAAATTCAATTCTGAAACTGAACGGCAAAGAATCTTACATAGTGGCCATTGGCTGTTTGGGCACCATCTTCTGATACTAAAACCGTGGCTTCCAAACACGCCTCTTCACTGCTATGATTTCACCACATGTGAATTCTGGGTGCAAATCTTTGGACTCCCTCTGGAAAGATGCACCGCGAGTATGTTCGCCAAGGCTGCTAGACATCTTAGTCAGGTTCAGGAAGTGAGCTTAGCAAATAAAGAGAACTCAGCTGTTAAAACAGGGCGGGTACGAGTGAATATTAATCTTAAAGAACCATTGAAATCTGGCAAGCTACTCAGATTGGAGGGACAGAATATATGGATTGATTTTAAATATGAGCGCTTATCTTACTATTGCTACTCATGTGGTATCTTGGGCCATTATGCAACACAATGTCAAAATATTCCCTTTGATGAGGCCAAGATGGAAGGGAAAGATAAGCTATCCTATGGCCCCTGGTTGAGGGCCGAGGTCAAAGAGCACAGTCCATTCTGGAAAGCTTTCTATGAGAAACAACCAGATCAAGATGAAGTTGAAGACATTATACCAGAAACTCCACTGCAATCACCTTTATTACTTCCTGCAGCACCTTCAAGCACAAAGGATCAACCTCCATATGTGGAGCTTAATACCACAAAGAACCCTCATAGCAATCCCTTGCCTACCCTGCAAATTACTTCTATTGCAGAACCAATATTGCAAGAACCTGTGGTGAACAGCAAGAAGCTCAAAAACCCGAGAATGGTGGTTAAGGCCAGTCCCCTTAAAAAAACAAAGCGTTACAACCCTTATGGGACTCCCTCCTATGTTCCAGTACCTCTGGACGATTCACTCCTTATGGACACCCCGATTTTTGCAGCTGAAGGGGTAGACACAAGGGTTGTGGTGGCTTGCCCAAAACAGCCACCGCCAGAACAATGAAAATTATAAGTTGGAATTGTCAGGGGCTGGGCAACCCCCTGACAATTCAAGCTTTAAAGGACCTAGTGGTCCATGATCGGCCCGATATTATTTTTTTGATGGAAACCAAAAACCAGGAACCAGTTATCAAGCGCTTACAGCGCAATCTTCATTACGAAAACCTTTTTGTGGTCAATCCCCTAAGTTTGGCTGGAGGTTTGGTTATCTTTTGGAATGATCAGGTTAATCTTACTATCCACTCTCATGACCATCATCATATTGATACTATCTGTTCAGATGTTTTGAAAAGGACAACTATGGGTATTACTTTTCTGCATGCTCCAGCAGTATTTCAACAGAGGCAACATCTATGGACAACTTTGCGTCAACTCAGCCATCTACATACCCTACCTTGGGTGTGCATCGGCGACTTTAATGAAATTTTGAATCACTGGGAGAAAGTTGGAAAACGCTTACCTTAGCAATATCGGTTGCAATCCTTTAGAGATTTATTAGACCACTGTGCTTTGATGGATCTTGAGACCAAGGGCTGTGCCTACACTTGGGTGAACAATAGAAGTGGTGAGGAAGCTGTAAAGGAGCGAATAGATAGAGCTGTGTGCACAATGGAATGGCGATTAACCTATCCGGAAGCTGAAGTTTATGCTTTACCTACTATAGGCTCGGATCATTGTCCACTACTCTTAAATACAGAAGTCAAATCAAAAAGGAGGAAAAGGAGGTTCACCTTCGAATCCTTTTGGCTTCAAGATGATGAATGTCACAGGGTGGTCTCCGATGTATGGTCATCAGCCTTAAATCATCCCTTCAGCATCTCCAAAAAATTACAGATGACAACTACAGCTTTGGCTAATTGGAGCAGAATGAAGTTTACTGCTGCTCATCATCAAATAGATCTCTTAAAGCAGCAGCTCCAGTATCACATTAATCAACCTGCTTGCAATTATAATAACAATCGAGTTAAATCGCTGAAGGAACAGATTCAGAAAATATGGATACAGGAAGAACACTATTGGGCAATGCGATCTCGCATCAACTGGTTGAGGGGGACCGAAACACTAAATTTTTTCACGCTACTACGATTCAAAGACGGAAGAGAAACAGAATCAGCATGCTTAAAGATGTAAACGAGGATTGGATTCGGGACCCAGAACAGGTGAGGCACATGACCAACTGTTTTTTTCAGAATCTTTATTCTACTGTTGGTCATAGAGACTATAGACCTACTTTAATGCAATGCCCAAAGATAGTGACGAATGAAATGAACAATCATTTAATTGCTGAAGTAACAAGAGAGGAAGTACAGCTAGCTACTTTCCAGGTTGGGAGCAACAAAAGCTCCAGGACCTGACGGTTTTAATGGCCTCTTTTACCATAGTCATTGGGACATTATCCAGGATGATGTTTTTACTACAGTGCAGAATTTTTTCACTACTGGTGTGTTGCCTGCTGATATAAACAGAACTTCTATATGTCTGATTCCCAAAGTACCGAATCCAGAGAGGTTAGATCAATTTCGCCCCATCAGTTTATGTAATTTTCTATACAAAATTATTTCCAAAGTCCTAGCGAATCGATTAAAATGCTGTCTACCAGATTTGATTGCCACGAACGTAGTGCATTTGTGTCGGGCAGACAGATACAGGACAACATTCTTATAGTTCAAGAGGTCTTATATCAATTTTGAATTCGACAGAGAAAGAAGAAATTTCAGGCGCTCCTAAAATTGGATATGCAGAAAGCTTATGATAGGGTTGAGTGGGACTTCTTGGAGGACTATATGCACCAGATTGGGTTTCATGATCGATGGGTGGTTTGGTTGATGCAATGTGTTAAAACTACCTCACTCAGTGTCAAAATCAATGGCGAAGATCTACCTTACTTTACACCAACCAGGGGAATTAGGCAGGGAGATCCTCTTTCACCCTACCTATTCATACTTGTGGCTAATATGTTATCCACTCTTATCCAGAAAGCCATCAATATGGGTCATCTACGAGGACTGAAATTTAACAGGTGTTGTCCTGTCTTATCCCATCTATTCTTTGCCGATGATGCGATATTTTTTCTAGATGGTAAAACGCTGGAATGTCAAAATTTGGCAAGCATTTTAAACCAGTATTGTATTGCAACAGGACAGGAGATAAATAGAAATAAATCAGGCCTGTTTGCTAGCAAAAACTGTCCTATGTCCCTCAAGTTAAATATGGCCGGAGTACTAAGCGTGCCAATCCTTGATAAAACCGGAAAGTATCTAGGTATTCCCTCGGATTGGGGGTCCTCAAAGAGAGATATGTTTGCTTGGATTCATACAAGGGTGAATGCTAAATTGGCTGGGTGGAAAGAACAGTTGATTTCTAAAGGAGGGAAGGAGGTTCTGTTAAAAGCTGTGATTCAAGCTCTACCGTAGTATGCGATGTCAATATTTAAGCTTCCTGTTTCTATCTGCAAGTCTGTTGCACAAAAGATTGCTAAGTTTTGGTGGCAACACACTAGCACTAAGTCTGGAATTCACTGGAAGTGCTGGGATATTCTAAAAGAGAGGAAAAGTACAGGGGGGTTGGTTTTCGAGACTTATTATCCTTTAATAAAGCCCTTCTGGGAAAGCAAGCCTGGAGACTTTTTCAAAATCCTTTATCTTTGTGGTGCAAACTTTTCAAAGCCTTATATTTTCCATCTACAGATTTTTGGCATGCTGAACAGGGATCCCGACCCTCTTGGGGCTGGCGAAGTCTTCTAATGGGCCGAGATTCAATTCTTCCTAAGTTGTGTTGGTCAGTCGGCAATGGCCAGAGAATCAATGTTCGACAAGACAAATGGCTACCTATGGGAACCTTATGTGGACCTCCTAACAGAGACGAACCGAGCACAGTTGCCGACTACATAAATACAGCACAAAATGAATGGAACACCCAACTTCTCAAACATACATTTGATGAGCATATAGTGAAAGAAATACTGGCAATTAGATTATGGCCAACATCTACTGAAGACAAACTTGTATGGACAGAAACTGTAGATGGACAATACACAGTGAAGAGTGCGTATCATTTCATACAGAAATCAGAGGCTACACAGATCGCTTCTCGCCCATCCTCATCTTATATTACCCCCAGTCACCTATGGAAGCAAATTTGGAAAACCAAGACGGCCCCTAAAATCCGCATCTTTCTCTGGTCTATCAGCCACAATGCAGTTCCTACAAAGTACAATCTGTTCTGTCGCCGAATCACCAATGATCCATTTTGTATTCTCTGTTCTACCCGTTCCCCCGAAACAACAGAACACTTATTTATGCATTGCCCTTGGACACAACAGATTTGGAACCATCCTAATGTACAAATCAAAGTAACAGCTTTTGCAACTCATCGCATAGATGCTTGGCTTGCAGATATATCACAACAGAAAGGTAAAGTACCGGATTTTGAGACCATAGCAGCTCTTTTATGGCAAATCTGGAAGGCCAGAAACCATGTCATCTTTCGCCATCACTTCACGCACCCGGACCAGATTGTTGAATCAGCTCTAGCTCTCACTCACCTGCACATTACAGTTCAGAAACACCAATCGCAGCAAGAAGCAATGAAGACGAAAAAATCGCCGAACCCTAATACTACCTGGCTCCCACCGGTGCAGGGCATGATGAAGGTTAATATAGATGGTGCCTTTCCTATTGCAGAAAATCTGGGTGCGATCTCCAGCATCACTCGGGATCACACAGGCAGCTTGCTCGGAGGCTTCACCAAAAGCGTTCCAGCATCTTCCGCACTTGCAACAGAGATTCAAGCTTTCTTATATACTCTAAAAGACCTTCTACAACAAGGGAAGCATCACTCTGACCTGATCATTGAATCCGACTGCCTGATTTTGGTTGAAGTAATCAATCACGAGCGTCTCCCACCGTGGGAATGCCGTGCCCTTCTCGCCGAATGCGAAGACATTTTGCCCTCTTTTTCGAACCTGAAGGTGAATCACTGCAGAAGATCAGCAAATGCCCTAGCCGACTGGGCTGCGAAAGCCCACGGTCGAGGTTCCCTTCCCCCAACTTGGGCCTCGTCACCTGCTCCTCCGATGTTAGATCTGATTTGTAATGAAGCCCTGCTTGCGGGTTGTACTCTTTTCCCTACTTAATGAGTAATATAGTCTTTTTCCGACCAAAAAAAAAAACATCTATATCTAGACTAAGCATATCCAAGGAAGAAATATGTGGTTGCATTGGGGACTAATTTTTTTATTAATTATGCAGGAATATGGACAAAACACGAGTATCCAACGACTCCTTCCTATGGGTCCCTAGTATGAAGTTCCTTAGGTCATTATTGGAATCAAAACCTGCAAGCTGATCGGTTTGGTTTGTTGAAATCCTTCTCCAAATTGTTTCTCAATTTCTTTATTAGTAGTAGTTAGATCTTTTTTTTTTTTTTTTTTTAAAGTTAATATACCTTTGTGGTTGTTGCGACCCGATCTCGCCGCCAATCCCCTCATGAGGAAGGGAAAGGGAAAGATCAGGTTTAAGGATACTTGACCACAAAAATTCCCTCATGGTTCTCAACCACAGGGATGTTATCATCTCACCCCCTGATGAATCTCGTGTGAGTTCACTTAATCATGATCGTAACCTCTTCCAAGCTCGTATCTTGCGTGACAGCAAAAAGTGTCGTGACCCTACCTTGACATCATAATATGTCCCAATCAACGGTTTTAAAGCTGAAAGGAATCTAGATGTAAAGGTGAGTTTAAGGGTATTTTTGACAACCCTAATATTCCTCTCGAGATGTACAGCCACCAAAGATGGCATCACTTAATCTTTATCGGCTTCACCATCTCGAGTATGCTAAAACACAATTGTAAACCTTTTCTTAAGGTTCATACTCTTCGTGACGAATTCTTTTATACAATCTAGTTGTTTAAAACAACCTAGAAAGAAGACGGGAGTCGCCACTAACCTCGTTTTTGGGAGGTTGGCAAGAAAACTCAATTGAGGGTTATGAGTTTTTCCTCAATTCCTACGCAACCAGATACCTAAGTTCAAGGACTTGGGTTATGCTAATATTCTATTAGCACCCTTTTAATACCTAACAGTATATTGTGTTTACCTAAAGTGTCCATGCAACCATTGGGATTCACCCCAGTGGCCACCCTTCCAACATGGAAGGGGGAGGTGAGGGGTTCAAATCCCCACCTTCTCAAGGGGGGATGGGATGGGGACGCGTAAGTTTCGGGGGTGGGTTTCGACTCCAACGCCCTGCAAGAGACAGGGCAAAAGTCTGAGAGTGAGTGTAGAGTAGGAATAGAGTAGGACTGACAAAAAAAAAAAAAAGTGTCCATGCATTTCTTCTTTGATTTTTCCATGATCGTTTATCCTAAACAAAGCAATCATGTGGTGGTTCTGCATGGTGGATGGCCGGCGGCTTAGGCGGGTCTGGACTCTCGTTGCACGTCGACAAATAGGACTTCATAACCTCCCAAGTTGATTCATCTTCTTTTCTTCGGTGGCTTTGGTTCTTGTCCTCTACACTTTGTGATCTCCACCGAGTCTTCCCCCCACTTGACACTAGACTGATGATTGGTGATGGTGGGGTCTCACCAGAAAATCCAATATTTTTAAAGCTGCTGCAAGTGATCGTTGAATGCGCTGCAATCACAAGGGACCTATAAGAAAAGAACACGTTAAGCATGATGGTTCCTGCTGGGAAACTCGTTGGCGAGGAGAGGAGTGCTGGGGATTGTCTCGCCGAAGTTGATGCGGAGGACTGTAGAGAACGCTTGGATTTATAATGGCCGAAAAGATTGCGCGAGTCACGAAGCAATCGGCAATTTCGACGGAAACCCAGCAACTGTGTGCTGGGATCCCAAGTCGTGGCTGGTGAGACGGAGCAGCAAGTCAGCCACGGCAGCAGTAGCAGAACCAGCGAGTCGTTGTTGCAGGTTGGATCAGCTTCGTCAGGCCAACATCCGCGTCGGTAAAGGGAGCAGGAACTTGAAGGTGCTCAGCAAGGGGTTGGACAGAGCTGTGCAAGTCGTTATGGTTCAAGTAGACTTGCACTGTGGTGGCCGGATGTATTTTACGATGACAACAGCTTCTTGGAAGAGGAAGCAGCAACCGGGGGCCAGCGTAGCCTGTAGTCAAAAAGAAAATAAATTTTCTCTCTCCCTCTCTTATTTGTGCATTGGGAACGACTCCCCTTCTCTTGATGTGGCCATATATTCTCTCCATCACTATTGTGGACATGTTCTTGTGAACGGATCCGGCCCGGTGTGGCCGTGTTTATCAATTGTATGGCCTCCCCTTTGTCTTGTAATGGGTCCTTTTCATAGATGGGACAGCTGAGGCTTTCAAGGAAAGAGAGCATATCTTCGCTCCTCCTGGGAGTGCTTAATAATTATAATATAAATCTCTTCCTCGCTTGTGTTATTCTTTCCCCTTCTTTGATTTTGCATGTGCAGAAATCGATTTTCTTTCCCTCTCATCCATTGGCCGCGAACCACATTCCCAATTTGGTCAGACTAGTGATTCGATTCTATAAAGATATTGACTGTATCTTCCTTATCTTGTCTGCCAATTGCCAAAAAATCAATCACGTATAGCCTAATTGCTCCTTGAGAAATCCATTTTTCTTAATTCTAAGTTCCGATCTATATGAGATTTTTGGCCACTAACAATGTTTATGGGCTAGGCCAAATTTCCTCCCACCACGGGCTTAGCACAATTTGTCCAGACCCATCCATTTAAATCCATCCGTCGGTCCAATGGACGCAACTATTAATGCAAATGCTCCCAATATCTATATGTAATTAATATTTGTATATAGGGGTTAGATATTAATCCTTAATTTTTATGCAACTAATTTCTAAATTATTAGGCAAAATTTAGGTATCAACACATAAGTTGTTCATGTAATCCTCCATGAACTAATTAACAATCATTTCCTTTAAGAGAATGATTATACAGCGGAATAGAAGACATGCCATCATAGTATGAGACAGATATTTCTCAAACCCAATCAAGTGTGTCATTTCGCGGTCATAACCCGGTTGAATTTTTGAAACTTTCTTATAGTAGGTATATAAATTTTATGTCTTACATTCACCATATACATGTAATTTTAGAGTAGAAGACATGGGCAATTTGTCACTAAAATCACATGTCATACCAATTACATTACTTTATTCATTGATACATTTTAAATTATGCATATTATCAATGAATGATGCTTTGATATACATGTGAGCTAGTATTTGTATTTCTAATATTATATACAAATATAGGAATATATGAAAAATACCTTAAAAATATACATATTTAGGGTTCTATATGTATTTTCACATTAATAAAATCATCAAACATATAAAATAAATATATCACAATGTAAAGAATTTCAAAACGAGCATGTAGGCTCCAAGAACACTCCAATAAGAGATCGGACATGTCCTCATTCGCCACTAGAGTGCGTGGCACACTTAACACACGTGCTTGTGTCACGGGCCAATCGATTGGGATCGTGACCGCACGGCGACTTGGGCACTTTAGGATCGGATTGGATCGCCGAAGCACCTAAGCCAAGCCTTGCTCCATCGAACGCTCACTCGCTCGCCTTACCCGAATCGTAGAGAGAGAAAGAATCTAGAGAGAAGAGCTCTGGAAAGAAGCTTTGCTTTATATTGCGGAAGTAGTGGATGCTTACAAATGAAGGAGGACACCCCTTTTTATAGTTAAGGGCATCGGATTACATCCATTGATCTAGAATTCTATTGGCAGACGAGATCGCACTGCCTCAACTACCGACATAAGTATTCAACTACTAGTCATAAATGCCAACTACTAGCTACCGACATAAATGAAGCTAGAGTCTTCTAGAAACTTCGGGGAGAAGGCTCGTTGGAAATCTGAGCGAGCACAGGAGGTCTACCACGGACGAGTCACGGTAGACTCCGGGGAACCTCTCGGGTCGACCTTCTTTCAGGCTGTGACATTCTCCCCCACTCAATCGAGCGACGTCCTCGTTGCTCACAGCTTGACGGTCAGCCTTCTTGGCACGAGCACGGGCTTTGGCACGAGCTTTGTTGTTCTTGTTTTGCTTCACTCAGATGCTCATGAACAAAGGACCACAACCTTCTATGATGAAGTCAGACTTGCCACGTGACTCCACCTTCGGCTTGGATAGAGCATGCGGTGTGCACTCAACCTCGGGGAAGAGCACTTGGATGGGCATGGCGTGTGTTGGAGTAGGATCCAACTCTACCTTTGGCTTCTCCATGCGCTTCACGGCCTTCAAGCTTTTGTCGAAGCGCCGGATCGTCGCAATGGTCTTTATATCGATCATCCCTTTGATCATGGGGATTGTCGTCGGGTATTGCGGGTCAAGGATCACAAGGCACTTGGTCCTCATGTTGATCATGGATCTCACACTATGGAAGAACTGAGTACCCAGGATGAGATCATAATCATCGAGTGGGATTACCTCGAAATCCATCTTGCCCTTCCATTCCCAATCTTGACGTTTACATCCGAAGTCGACCCTACGCCATGGACGCCTTCTGAGTTGATCGGCTTGAAGGTGTTCCCGGTTGGCTCCACGAGAAGCTTCAAGGCCTTTGCAACCTCGGTCGACATGAACGTGTTTGACACACCGGTGTCGACCAAAGCGTAAAGCGTTCAGCCACACATTTCGACTTCAACGAAGAACATGTCCGTGTTCGGTGTGATTCCTTTTTCGGGCGGTGATCGAGCTTGGACGGAGTTGATCGACTTCACGCCTCCAAGTCGGATTTGCCACCTTTCTTCTTTGAGCTCCTCCTCCACCTCTTCGATGGCTAGGAGAGCGTTGATTCGACCCCTCTTCGGGCACTTTTAGGTCCAGTGCGGACCCTTGCAAATAAAGCAAGGAGAGGGCGGAAGTTGATCGAACTTACTCACCTAGTCCGTCTGTGGTCGACCTCTTTGGAAGGACGGTTTGGAAGACCCTTCTCTCCACGTCTTAGCTCGGTCGCCTTGATCGGGCGCGCCTCAGGGAGTGTTTCTTCCTTCGTCGTCGGGTCAATCCGACCTCCAATCTCTTGCTCGGTTGTTTCTCGGCTCAACCTTGGTGAGGTCGACGAGAGACTCGGCCATGCTCAGCGCTCGCGCAAGACTACTCACGTCCTGCCGCTTCAACTCAAGTTGTGCCCATGGCTTCAATCCATCCATGAATGCTCCGAAAGCCTCCTCTTCGCTTGAGTTGCGAATTTGGAGTTTGAGCCCTGTGAACTCCTTCACGTACTCTTGGATCGCGCCTCTTTGCTCGAGGCGATAGAGCATGCTACGAGCTTCTTGTTGAGCGAACTCGAGGAAAAAGTAGTCGTGGAACTCCCTCACGAACTCGTCCCATGTGACCACGGGATCAGCACCATATCTAATCTCATTGCACCTATTACGCCACGAAAGCATTGCCGTATCAGACAGGAACATGGAAGCGGTTCGCACCTTGATCGACTCGTCGTGTATGTTGACAGCGCCAAAGTATTGCTCCATGCTCCAGACGAAGTTATCCACCTCTTGGGCAGATCGGTTGCCTTTGAACTCCTTGGGTTTCGGCACCTCAATTTTGGGCACCGCTTGAGTAGGCACCGCACCATTCATGATGCTTAGCTTGCATAGGGCGAGCTCAGTCTTGAGCTCTTAGATCTCCGCCTTCATGGCTTCGACCTCTTCCCTACACGGGCTTACCTCCTCGATTATTTGGACGCACTCGTTCAAACTATCGATCGATGGTTCAAGAGCTTCATCCTTGTCGAACACTGGAGTCGTGGCTTGGTTGATGCCGATCGTGACGTCTTCACGGAGCGAGCCCTCAACCTCCATGATCTGGTCTTGCACATCGTCAAAGACCTTCCATGAGTTCGAGTACAACACTTCGGACCTTCCCGATCTTCTCATCGAACGTGACCGCAGCATCCATCAAGGTCTCCCTCTTCTTTGATCGGCCGCGGGTCTCTTTAACTTGCCCGGCCTGTCCAACTATAGCCGCTTCTTGGCTTGACATTCTTTCAAACAGTTGGTGTTTTTCAATCTCTTGGAAACGGATCTCTCTTTAGCTCTGATACCACTAGTCACGGGCCGATCGATTGGGATCGTGACCGCGCGGTGACTCGGGCACTTTAGGATTGGATTGGATCGCCGAAGCACCTAAGCCAAGCCTTGCTCGATCGAACGCTCACTCGCTCGCCTTACCCGGATCGCAGAGAGAGAAAGAATCTAGAGAGAAGAGCTCTGGAAAGAAGCCTTGCTTTATATTGCGGAAGTAGTGGATGCTTACAAATGAAGGAGCACACCCCTTTTTATAGTTGAGGGCCTCGGAGTACATTCATTGATCTAGAATTCTATCGGCGGACGAGATCGCATTGCCTCAACTACCGACATAAGTATTCAACTACTAGTCATAAATGCCAACTACTAGCTACTGACATAAATGAAGCTAGAGTCTTCTAGAAACTTCGGGGAGAAGGCTCGTTGGAAATCCGAGCGAGCACATGAAGTCTACCACGAACGAGTCACGGTCGACTTCGGGGAACCTCTCGGATCAACCTTCTTTCGGCCCGTGACACTAGAGTGCTTGAACTAGCATGAACTGCTGATTCAATTGAGGTTTGATTGGTTTGATAGTTGATTGGTCTATTCAATAGAGAATCGAGTCGGGCTGGTTAACAAGTCGAGTCCTAGATTGGGTTGGTTGGGGTCACCCAGGTTTACCCACTTTGCGGGTCGCTTATGTTAGCATGACGTCAGCCCAAGCATGTGTGTGGGTAGCACCTGCGCGTAAGAGTGCATGGATGTACGTGCTCAATGCATGCCGTCACCCACTGGAGTGTGGCCATGTGTGGGGGCGTGTGCGACGTCCCCTAGTTGCGTGCAACCACTCAAAATGCTCGTTTTAACGATCTCTTACCTTTTATGCAATTAAAATCAATCTTCACTTGACAAAAAATTACGAAAAAAGCCAAATTCATACTTTCGAGTTATGGGCTATGAAAATCTCCAATACTTCATATAAGTTGTGGCACCTAAGATCTCTATAGCTAGAATCAAGAAAACCTATAATCGAGTAAAATATATAAAAACTCATGATTTAGAATCCATTGTTTTTAATGCAGAACAAAGATGATCCAAAGTTCAAGTACTTTCAAGCGCTTTTCCTCTGTTGTCCTCAATATCACTAACTTAATGACATTGCATATTTCCCCCATCTTTCAATAAACACTTAGTATGTGAGGATATTAGTGCATTAGGGTTAGAGGAGCGACTTGAATATTATTTATAGAGTTTTAACCCACAAGTCCTCTCATCATAAGTTGGGCTTTACTTGGCTCATATTAGTCAGGCTGATATTAGATTAATTAATAATCTTTATATTTCACCGTATTAGATTAATCCTATAAAATGGTAAATTACAATATTAATTAGTGTTTGTCTAATTGTGAAATCAACGCCTCTAATATGTATAATTGCAAGGTATAATATATCCAACTATATACAAAACATGCAACGGGAACAAAAACTATGCTCCTATTCAATCTGGGTTCTAATGACATGTTTGCTCATTAGCACAGTTGAGTGATGAGTATTACCATTTTGGCATTGTTGTTAGTATTAGTATTATCAGTTCAATTTTTGGCATTGCTGTTAGTATTAGTATTATCAGTATTGTCATTGTTTGTTCAATTTTTCGCTTCATCGCTTCCTTAGGTTATTATTTTTTGTTAAGATAAGTACACTAAAAGTGCCAAAAGTCATGTACGACATTCATTTTAGTGTTAAAAGTTTTCGTTGACCCACTTAGTACTAAATTGAAGAAAAAAATGATTATTTTAGTGTCTCTAGCAAGAAATTCCAGCAAAAAATTTACGGAACTTTTATAATTGAAAATATAATATAACTTCTTTACCTATATATATATATATATAACTTGACATTAAAAAAATAAAAAAGCAGACCACATGTTTTTTGGCTGCTGTCCAACGAAGAAGAGAAAATATGGGCATTTTTCTTTTCCTTTTATCTCTCTCCTCTGTTATCCTCTCCGGAAGCTCGCTCTCCGCAACAATGGTGTCAGCCCTCTTCCTCACCAGCACGCCTCCAGTCTCTCTTGCTCGAAAAACCCATCTGGTCATGCCCTCTTTTCGAGTTCGACCTCCGCCCCTCCTCCATCGTTGCCACCAGTGGAGTCGCCACCAGATCTGCTCGAGTGACGCGGACGCTCGCGAATTGCTCATCCATGGACGAGTGTTGGCGTCGCTCGCAAACCACCCCTATTGTCTTCGGCAAGCTCGGCCGAGAGGCCTTTTTTTCGTGTCTTCAATTTTCGCTTTTTAAGAGCTCGCTTCTCTATCTTGAATCTCTGTTCACCCACTCCCGAAGCTTCAGACGTGCGTCCCGCACCTCTTCGATGTGGCCGGGCGAAGCAATGTCCTCTCGAGAAGATTATACAAAAGCTGTCCAACAGAATCAATTTTGAGGTTTGACGGAGTAGGATTCATTTCTTTTAGGGTATATACACGTCACAGAGCACTTAGAAGGATGGAGGGGAACAGTCTCCAAAAACACTTTTTCTTGCATGAAAAAGGAAGCAAAAGCTCAGATGTTATGGAGCTCCCAAATTGTCAGCCACTCTCAATCGTCGAAATATTATTGCCGTGCCATGAATTATCCTGCTATACTCTCTATTCTGCGATCCAAGTACTTAAAGAACTCGGATCCGGCTCAACACAACATTGCTGGCTTTGATTCTCAGCTTCTTCGTCACTGAGAATCTTCCCCGTTGATCTGACCTTCGTTTGCCGCCACCAACAATTGATTCCGCAAGAGTGTGAGGTACACTCTGTTTTACTCTGCTTTGCGGCCGGTTACGAATTAATGAAATTGCTTCCGAGATCTATTCATTCACTTTGATTCCCACCGGCAGTTATAGCTGAACTTTCTGTCCTTGATCTCATCATAGATTGCAACTCCGTCATCGTCCATATGCCAGGTAGTGTCCGACTCCCCATTTTGTTCTGTTCAGACCAAAGTTGAAGCTGAGATTTGATCTTCTCTTTTCTCAAGAAGGGGTGGGACAGGCCCTCACGGTGGCGTAGGTCGGGATGAGCTGGTGGAGCAGCTTCTCGTGGCTTGCCGGAACATGGCAGATCAAGGTGGAAGGACTCATTCAATGACCGGTTAGGGTTCCAAATTAGGGCTTTCTTTCAATTTGATGATTTAGGTTTTTTTTTTTTTTTTAGGGAAAGTTACTACATTTCATGCTTCAAATGCTAACTAGATCCTCTGGTGAGCCATGTTGCTTAAAAAATTAATACAAAAATGCCACATCGGATTTTTGGCCAAATAGATCAGAGTTAACACTAAAAATATTATTTTTTTCAAAAAAATTGACATTTAAAGGAGCTCTCTAAAATTTTTAGTATTAAAGTAAACGTCATAAATAGCTTTTAGTACTTCTAAGGTACTTATTCCGGTTTTTTGCTACCGTGCGAATTTCTGGAGCTCCCATTGACTTCAAAATTGACTGCATCTGTTACACAGGGTAGTGAAGGGGCATCTATCATGTTCACATTCGGTTGCTTCATGTTTGGAAGAACTCAATCTGCAACTTCGTAAAAAATCCATAAAAACTTTTCTATATCTACTGCTAGATAGAATATTACGGCGTGGATACAGTCTTATGCATAATGCAGATTGCTGCAGTTGATTTTCAAGTTACATTATGAGAACGTCTTGATCTTGGCCAAAGTCTCACAATGCGAAGACTTCGATGGCATCTGAAAATTGAAGGCAATATTATAAGAAACTAGCTACGCAAGGTCAGGTTCCCTTAGGATAGGCTTTCATTCCCTCTGTCTCTGATGCACCATCTTCTGAAGGCGTGCTTTCAACATAAACTTCGTTAAATATTCAACAATTCCTTCTCAACATGCCTCAAGGAATTGCTGCGGATAAGGGTCTACAAGGCTTCCACTTATCCAATCGCCAGGCTTCCACCCCGACCGGTTCGCGCTAGTGCCACTGTTGTACCCGGAACCTCGCATCCGAGGCATGTCGCCGTCATACCCACCAACGGTTGGTGTTTCATCCTTTGCCGAGCCACACCTGAAGCAGCTCGAGCGGCTGGCAAAATTGTGCGTTCCACAGCCCCCGACACCGCAATACCAATCACCAAGCCTCACATCCATGGCGGTGCCGGACCTGAAAGACGAGTTGCTCCTTCCTCCACCTAAACTGCCGGGGCGTGGCTCTCCGCATCTCTGGCACGACTCTCGCCTTTGGAAGTTCAGGTGGTGGCACGACCGGCAGTTCCAATCCCCAGGCCTACTCATTTTCTTCAAGAATAATGAAAGGGAGGGGGAAAATAGTCACTTTTGAATTCTTTTTTTTTTCTCCGTAAAAGGTAACTATGTTCACATATCATGAGCTAAAATATAATAATAATGTCAAATACTATCAATGGGACTCGTACTTACCTTGAAAGAAATCACAAATTGGAAGAGAGAGAGAGAGAGAGAGAGAGAGAGAGAGAGAGAGATCGTTTGAAATGGAACCAATTGAAGAAGGGTTGTACCGATGAACTTTAGGTGATGAAGATTTTGGAGATGAGAACATGGTCTTTTATACTTGTCTGGGTTACGAGAATCCCTTTTGAATTTACAATTTGATGGTTTGAGGGTTCGCAGGATTTTCTTTTTCGATATATTCCTCACTTTACCTATCCTTGGACAATGGATTCTACAAAATCAAGATTGCGCAAAAAGGAAAACCCAAACAAAAAAAAAAAAAAAAAAGAAAAAAAAAAAGAAAATGGAAATCTAAAACAGAAGATTCTGAAAAAGACATCCTCCCAAGAGGATTGGATTTTGATAAAGCTGATTGGTGCATCTTCTCTTTACGGGTTCTTTTGGGTGAAAACGATCGAATCAAATCCTCTTTTCAGGTTAGTTTCATCGATGCGCCTCCTAGCTAGCTCATATATTCTTCTAATCCAAACCTTTTTGTTCCCAAATATTTTTCTCCCCAATAAACACATTCCCACTGGGTCCCCTTCTTAGCCTTTAGTTTTGCATTCACGACATCCGTAGGTCCACATCATTGGGTTGGAGATCCGTTGTGAAGTGAGTCAAAAGTTAACACCCATTTTAAATGATCTCCTAATTTAGTTTGGCCCATATAAAATGGAGCGAATAGTTATAGTTCCACGAAAGTAATGCAACTTATTTGCGAGAAATGAGAAAAGAGTATCGATGTCCACTCATTCATGGCCCAATCATATTGGTTAAAAGTGCTAACCACACAAGCAACTTTTCAAATAGGCTCATGGGTGGTAAGACTGGACATAATCACTTTTTACTATACAGACACGATACGAGATAAAACACGAATGACAAAGACAATAATTTACAAGTCGACAATAATTGACACGATTGTTTTTGTCGTAATTCAATTATTTGGCATATAGAAATAAAATAAAGATATTTTAGATCAAGACTAATTGATGTGAATTATAAACACGGTCGTCATATGCCACGCAAATAGCTAGTCACTTTAAGTATATGCATAAGTTCTGCATCTAATAATTGATCATTTGCATCATCGCGGCATGAAAAAGGTCTGACGATCAATTAAGAGAATGTCTTAATTATTTACACTAAGCATAATTGCTAGTTTGTATTTTGTAAATGGGAAGAAGTATTAGAGGACTTCATGGAAGTTGATAAGGGTGGGAGCCGGGGGGGGTTGTGGCAATTCAGAAATAAGTACTAAAATATCTATAGCATGGTTGGAAAAAGTTAGTACAAGACTACCACTTGAGAGAGAACTCTAGTCAATTCAAAGTCTTGTAAATCCCATCTACAGCCCGACAAATAATTCAATACCTCAAAAAGAAGAAGAAGAAGTTGCCCTAAAATTGAAAGCCCTCGTTGTCCATACAAATCTGAAAGGAAAAAGAAAAAGAGGGAGATCTCCAGAAAAGAGTCATGTATATATTCTTGAAATTAATAATAATAACAATAATAATAATTATGAGGATTGGATAAGGAGGAACATATTCGCTATTTCCTGCCAGACAAGATGAATATCCCCCCATGTTGAATAAACTTTAGAGAGAGAAGGATCCATTTGCTATCTTATTCTTATCTCTATATAAGTCATAGGAATAAGGGGCCATCTGCCTTTTTTTTTTTGGGCTCAACTTCATATACTTTGAAAACTATAGGCCAACGGCCATTGTAGTTGCCTTTTCTTTTAATTTTTTTTAATATTCTTTTTTGCGTCCAAAGGAACAAGTCAAAAGTATATATGTATATGTATCCCTACATGTTGTTTTGCTTAAGCTCATAAAAAAATTGTGTACTTAAACCTTCAAGTGGCATGAACTTTTGAGATAATTACGCAATTAGTTCTAAACTTACTGTACAAACATTAATTTAGTCATTAATTTTCCAGTTTTATGATTGTAATCCTAAATTTGTGTGTAAAATTCAAATGTAACCCTTCCAATTGCATGTGGAATGGCCGGCACGATTTCTCATTCTTTAATGATTTTTTTTCCTTTTATTTTGTGGTTGTTCATCTACTTCATCTACTTCAGCACCTTTTCAGCCAGCAAAGCCATATCTGCAGCTCTCTCTTGTCGCTCCTATCACAGGCGCAGCGTTTGTGGCAGAAGCGTAGGGCCGTCGTTGCCGTCATGCTAGAGTATTGCAGAGGCGGGGAGGGGAAGAAAGGAGAAGAACGAGTGGTTGACCATTGAAAATTTGAGTATTTCGGGGACGGTATGTCAACTACTAGCCACCCCGATCACAGTATCGATGCCGGTGCTCGCGGACACCTTGATTATCATCGGATCGGTGACGTACAGCTTGACCTGCTCGATTGTCGTCGACTGCAGGAGCTTCACGGTGGCTGGGGGCAGCAGGATGTTGTCGGTGACCTGCCTGTAGTTCACTCAGACGAACGACTGTGAACCTGTAGAGAAGGAACAGAGGGCAAAAAGAAATACTACTATTAAACACGTCTTTTAGATTTCTTACACGACTTAATTCGGTCACGGTAGACAATTTCGAGCAAACAAATTAGGGGTGTGCAACGGGAACCGGCTGAACCGGGAACCGGCTGGACTAGACCGAACTGGCCGGTTTTGGGCGGTTCCCACCGTCGGCAATCCGGTTCCCGGTTCCAAGGTGGGAACCCGACCGAACCGGACCGATCGGACCGAACCAATTTTTTTTTTTTTTTTTTTTTTATATATAATTAACATACATAGAATTAATAAAATATATAAACATGATAAGTTATTACAAACAAATTTGCAATTTGAGGTAGCACTCTTATGTGGCCAAGAGACCATTAAAATCCTCTTTGTTGCTCTTTTATTTATAAAAAAAATCTCCTTGTTACTTTTATCTTCTACTTGATGTGGGATTAAGGCTCCAAGAGACCTACAAGGCACTTCAAGCTTCCAAGAGTCTCACATCGACTAAACATTCAAAGAGTAGAAGATAGATTATCTATAAAATCTAAGCCAAGCACACCCTTTAGCTAAAATGTTCATGGCCTTTATGGTTAAAGTTGAGTGTGAAACACACGAGGTATGAATTACACAAGTGAAGTTTGAATATTTAGTTTTGTTGAATTGCCCGAGATCCAAATTGCATTGATCGGTCCGGAGCACGATCACTCTTTAGTGCAAAAAAGTAGAGCCAATTTTTTTTGGACCGGACCGGACTGGAACCTCGGTCCTTGGACCAAATGGTCTGTTCCAGGTGGAACTGGACCGAACCGGGAACCGGTCACTTGTAAAACAAATGGCGTGCCACGAGAGAAATTGAAGAAGCCGCTATCGTGAATCAGGACTCGATTGGCTAGAAGCTGCATAACCATTTCTCTGAAGACTTGATTCACTCGACAAAATTAGACAAAGTTCGGCTCAAAATTTAGGAAGCAACGAATTGGAGGACCATCTGGTAGCAGAACCAGCACGCCCAGTGGCGGACGCAAATTTTCAAGCTTGACCCCAGCGCCCTCCACCTTAAGCTCGATGATGCTCGCCAACAAAGAAGAAGAAAGAGGGGATGACGGAAATAAGATGAACAGTAACAAAGAAAGAAAACAAAAAAGGAAAAAAAGAAAAAAATTGGAAATTAAAAAAAATTAGGCAAAACGACATTGAATTACTTGAAATTATCCACATTAGATGTCAACCATCCTAGAATTTTAATCATGAGCTTTGCTAGCACAATAGTCTTTAGGTTATTGTGAAAATAACGACTTATTGTGAACAATAAATTCTTGAAATAATAAACCCTATGATAATTTATAATTATTTACTATTTGGTTTTTGTGATTCACAACAATAGACTGCTAATCTCATAGTAAATTAAATCACCCAATCATTTTTCCTTAAATAAATTAAGCAAAACAACATTGCTTTACCTAAAATTTTCTATGTCAAACGCTAGTTGTGCCATATAAAACGACTTGTTGCCATGTTTGTATTTTCTAGTTGAAAATCGGCTTGAAGGTTTACATTGGAAACTTTGTGCAATAATTTAAGATTACATTAGAAAATTTGGAATGTTTAGGATTAAATAGGCATCTATATAATAGATTTAGAATTGATTGAGTATTTTTCTCCAACTTTTAATTGATGTTTTTCTCTGCTGACTTCATGATTCTTGTTCTCCTTCAGAAAAAACATATGCCGGTCGATGAAGTCCAAGAGTCAAGCAAACTGGGCGTGGCAGGGATGACCAACTTGCTTGTTAGTCCAGAACGAGTGCCTGTGGCAAATTTGGTCAGTGCCCTTCCTCTTGCCCGGATGACCGATTGTGCTACTGGTCATCCGGCCGGTGTTTGGCCCATTCCGGTCATCTAGGCTGACATCCGATAGTCGCACGGACCTCTTGAAACTCAGGTTTGAATTCTATTTATGACTTATTTTCACAAGTTACACATTAGAGCAAACAAGAGGAATGTTAGGATTTTCTCTTTTTGAGCAGTCTAAGTGAGTTTTATATGAGTGATTGTGAGATAATGCTTATGAGTTTACTTTGAGTACAATCTTGTGTAAGAGTTTTTCTAATTGTGGACTACATTAATTGATATTGTAATTTACTGTTTTTACAATTACCGTAAAACAGGGTTGGTCTAAAGTGAGATAGAAGGTTTCTTAATTAGTCTAATATGGGCTGGCTAGTGTGGGCCGAGTTGAGCCTGGCTCATAATGAGGGGGACTGGCTGGAAACTCTATAAATAGTGCTCAAGTCTCTCCTCTAACCCGAATTCTCACATGTATCCTCACCTAAGGGGTGTTTACCTAACGCTGCACGTGAGGGGGGCCGCCTCATTGAGCCAGTGATACGGAGGGCAATAGAGGAGAAGGACTTGATGCGTGGATCCCCTTGATATATGTGGGTAATCCTTTTTCGCTTCCGCTTTATGTTCGATGGATCTCAAAACAGGTGCGTTAATCTTTCTACTCAATTATGCATGTTCTTGTTCTGGTTATGGAGATCTTGGGGTTGCGCGATTTGCGTCCAACATGTGGTATCAGAGCCTCCATAACCCTAGAACACGAATGCAAAGGATTTTGCCCTAATTTGTACGGATTAGCCCTAATTAGTACGGATCTTGCCCTAATTTGTGATTTTCGAGACTTTTTGTTCAATAAAAATTAAATTAAATTATATATTCAGACTGGGCTCGACGAGATGAGCAAGACGGTCGGTGGCGCGTCGCCGGAGGAGGCCGCACGCGCCCCCACGCGCCGTCTGGGCGTCGAACGCGCGCCGCGCGTGAGCTCCACGCGCCGCGCACTCAGGCGGCGCGTGTAGGCGCGTGGAGCGTCGGATTGGCACGTGGCCGGCGGCGTTGGACTCGTATGGTGATTTCCTATCACGGGGTATATTTATTTTACATGTTTGATATTTTATGGATGTGAAAATACATACGGAATCCTAAATACGTGTATTTTTAGTGTATTTTTGCGTATTTTTCTTATATTTTCTGTGTTTTTGAAAATATAAATGTTGGGTTATAGGTATATTATCACATAATCATTATGAGATAGTAATTGAATATATCTTGAGATTATGAGAAACAATAAAAGTCATGAAATTTTTATTGCTCATGTATACTCTTTTACATGTTGGTAACCTTTGAATGATGGACGTCTTAAGAACTCGTGACCAAACTGATTATACTACATATTTGTTGTATGTAGGTAATGCATGTCAATTAAGTTATTGTATATTGTACATGAACTCATCCGGTCACTTGTTAATGTCTATCAAGTTGAATATTTTTATGGTAAGGGAGTATGGCAATATTTATGCAGAGCAATAATATCTACTGTTGAATTTTTAGATATTTGGTTATCTGGTTTGACTCAATTAATAGGCCACTGGTTGATTACAATGATAATTTGTTACTTAAAAATTGGTTAATAAATCAGTTATTGGCCTTGGAGTCATGTTTTGCCGTATGAAACTCATAAGCAATAGTTGATTAGTTATCAAGCTTGTCAATCTGAAGCACCCTGTATTGCTATTGATGTTAACTTGTGAGGGATCCTTTGGATTAGCATTCTTTTAACGTTGTTTTAGTAATTAGTAATCGGGGTGCACAAGATGCTTGCTTCTATGAGAATTTTCTTGTGTTACTGTAATCAGTGATCTCATTGGAATCTGTCTTTCAGGTTCGCTATATATATATTTATATATATGTATAAATAAATATTTTATTAATGAATAAAGCAATGTAATTAGCATGATATGTGATTTTGGTGATATGTTGCCCCTATCACTAAAGTTAAAATCACATGTATATTGTGTATGTGAGGTGTAAAATTTATATCCCTGGTATGAGAGAATTTCAATGGTTCAATTGAGTAGTGACCGCCAAAGTGGCACGCTTGATTTGGTTTGAGAAATTTCGGTCTCATATGATGATTGGGATGTCTCCTGATTTAATGCGTGGTCATACTTCCAAAGGAGGTGATTGTGTATTAGTTCATGGAGGGATACATGATAGTGTGGTGGAGGATTGACCGATCCTAATAGTTCATATGCCCAAAGGTGATGAATTCACGAAGATTGGAATATATTCTCATAACCCTTATCATGTGGGGAGTGTACAATTGCATGTCATGTATTCTGCCCAAAGGTGATTATGTGATTTTGCATGTAACTCTCTGGATGTGTACTTGTACGTCAAGTTACACAATGCTCACATGATGCTGATTATATACATTGCTTGTTTTTCAGTCACCTTTTCTGTAAATGGTAACTCCGTCACCATTGAGATTCTTGCTGGTTCGAATTTTAAGAGATGGAGAGAGGATTTTCAGTTTGCTATGGAGATGGCAGATGTTCATATGGCTCTTACTACTAATCGGCCGACAGATTTGACTGCCGAGAGTACAGAGGCTCAAAAAGCAAATTTTACTGCATGGGAAAAGAGCAATAGAATTTGCTTGCTGTCCATGAAGCGTTCTATTCAGGAACACTTGAAAAGTGGTTTGCCTGCGGACTACACTGCTATAAGATGATAGAAGCCTTAGTTGCTTGAAATTATGTCTTGTCTGATATTGAAATTAGAACACATATGCAAAGATTGTGTTTAAGTCCTAATGACATATACATCTCGTATATGGTTAAAAGGTTGTTTCCGAAAATTTTCTATTTAAAGAAATTGATTGAGATAAAGAATAAACTGGTTCAAATTAGTCTTGAAGGTTATCAAGCCTAATAGTATCGGTAAGTATTTTGGCAAGTATGACAATACTAAATTGCTTAAAATGTCATTTGTCAAATACTTGGTAAATTCTGGGGTAGTAATTTAATTATTATACCTGAAAATCCCGACAAGAAGATTTGGCTAAAAGGCATGAAGCACCATAATGAACATGGTGATGAGTATGATCAGTAAGACCAATTTATCCGGTTTTCTGTGGGCTGATATTATGAAAGTAACTTTTTCACACACAAAATGTGTCTCTTATCAAAGTTGTTTCATAAACTTCTTTTGAGTTATAGATTAGACATAAATTAATTGAATCATATGAAATTTAGAGGTTATCTAATCCAATTTTAAGTATGTTGCAATTCAGATCCACTTGGAATTATTTCGTATCTTATCTAGATTGTTAAAGGGGTATTGATTTTATGACCCTAAAGAAGGTACAAGAATTATGCAATCATATACTCTAAAGTTTCTAAAGATTAACGTAATTGTAGAGGATAGCTGCTCTCAGACTATTAAAGATAATAGTATGATGGATGTTATTATGTCTTTGTCTTTGCCTATATAAACAATTGTGGTACAGACAATTGTGGAATCTCTTGTACCATAGACTAAACTTGTTGAGGTTCAAGGTACTATTCTTGATATAGTTTATAATGAAATTTCTTAAACCTCTCAAATGCAGAATGAAGTGGTTACAGCTTTATTAAGGAGATTTGTTAAGGAAAGACGATTAGTTATACCATCAGACTATATAGTCTATTTGTGAGAGCATGATTACAATATCCACTATATGGTTGATGTAATGACATATTTATAAATGTCGTTTCTTATTCTCAATCAAGTATGTGATTAGATGCCATAAAAAGCGATATACAATCTATGAAACATCATAGTTTTTGAAAACTAACTTACTTGCCTAAAGATTACAAGTTCATTAGTTGCAAATTGGCGTACAAAATTAAAAGAATTTCAAATAAAGATTGTGGAATTTAAAGCCAAATTGGTAACTAAAGTTTTCACTATGAAAGAGGGGTGGATTGTTTATAGTGAAGAAATAAATATTTCTTTCTAGTATTTTTAAAGATTCTTTCAGAGTGAATGTGGCATTAATAATTTATTTTGATATGAAGTTACGCCAAATAGATACAAAATCTATATAGTGCAACTGGATGATTTTGCAGCAGATTCAAGTAAACTTGTATGTAGACTGAAAAGTTCTAATTCATGGTCTTAAGCAAGTTTCCAGACAATATTATTAAAGTTTCATAGTGTTATTATTTTGTTCAATTGAGTTATTTTGTTCAATTGGGAACAAAGTAATTCAATATACTGCAAGGTCAGTGGGAGGAAATTTATTTTTTCCCATACTTTATGTGCATGATATTTTGCTTACAAGTTGTGACCTTGAGACATCTTATATCCTTTGTACTGAGGTCTATAAGGATTGTTTTTTGCCATATTATATTATATTTTCTCGGAGGATATTTAATGATTGTATATTGGAAATATTCAATATACATCATTGCAAGCCAGGAATTGCTCCTGTTGTTAAGGGTGATGGACTAAATCTATCACATTGTCCTTATTTAGATATTGAGAAAATCTAATTAAATGGTGTACCTTGTGTCAGTGCACTTAAAAGTATAATGTATGCTCGAATCTGCACTAGACTAAATGTTGTCTTTGTGACGGGACTTCTAGGCAGATATCGATCAAATCCAGGATGCGATCACTAGGTTGCTGCCAAGAAGATTTAAAGGTACTTAAAGAAGACAAGAGATTATATGCTAATTTATAGACATGTTCAATTCTTGCGCTTAGTAGGGTATTTAGATGTAAACTTTGCTGGCTGTTCGATGACATGCAATCAATAACAGAATACATATTTATGTTGGCGGTAAGTGCAGTAAATAAAGTTCTATGTCATCTTCTACTATGTAAGCGTGTTAGTAACATTCTTTTAGGCATTACTTGGGCTTTTAGGCTCTAGAACCTCATGAAGGAGTTGATCGTTTTAACTTTATGGATAGATCCATACGGTTGTATTGAGATAACAAATTTGTAGTATTATTTATTTACTACAGAGGTCTCAAGGGGTCTAAATATATGGTGGTCAAAATTTTTTGACCAAAAGAAACGGTACAGAAAGGTGACTTATAATATAACATATTTTCACAAATGATGTGATTACAGATCCATTAACTAAAGGCCTACGCCCATGTGTATTTGAGTGACATATCGTTAGCATGGGCCTAGGAGCATCATGAGATGCTGTTATTTAGTGGGAGCTATTTTGGCTTTACTCTGATAAAAGTTTCATCTGTGTTCGTTACACTTTGTAACGGTTTGATATGTATCAACTTTTGCATTCAATAAAATATTTTTGAATGTATTGTTATTATGTTGAATACATATTGCTAAAGTCTCAAGGGATTGTATAAACCTTGAGTGAAGGCTAAGGGCATTCGGGCATCCGATTATTAGCCTTGTGTATATGTCTTGTGATACATAAAGAAAGGTTAACCATAAGGACAAGACATATGTGGGTTCATTGGAACCATAAAGCATTCTCTAGTGGCACAAGTTTTTGTGACACCTAAAGTTAAGAGAATGGTGACTGACAAATGGAATCTCTCTATGAGAGATGTTATCCATTTGACACACTACCATATTGAATCCATATCAATAAAGTTGAGAACATTCGTGACCATGGAAGGCTCTGTGTGTATACATGCAATTACCGCCATGATTCGGTGTTTAAGACTTTATGGGATATGATTGACTATTAAGAATTATCTCTGGACCAAATGTGCGCACATACAAGATTTATTTCAATTAATATAGTCCAAGTGGGAGAATGTAAGAGTTTTTCTAATTGTGGACTACATTAATTGATATTGTAATTTACTGTTTTTACAATTACCGTAAAACAGGGTTGGTCTAAAGTGAGATAGAAGGTTTCTTAATTAGTCTAATATGGGCTGGCTAGTGTGGGCCGAGTTGAGCCTGGCCCGTAATGAGGGGGACTGGCTGGAAACTTTATAAATAGTGCTCAAGCCTCTCCTCTAACCCGAATTCTCACATGTATCCTCACCTAAGGGGCGTTTACCTAACGCTGCACATGAGGGGGGCCGCCTCATTGAGCCAGTGATACGGAGGGCAATAGAGGAGAATGACTTGATGCGTGGATCCCCTTGATATATGTAGGTAATCATTTTCTGCTTCCGCTTTATGTTCGATGGATCTCAAAACAGGTGCATTAATCTTTCTACTCAATTATGCATGTTCTTGTTCTGGTTATGGAGATCTTGGGGTTGCGCGATTTGCGTCCAACATCTTGGGCTAGAAAACACTCGAGTGATTGTAATTTTGTAATTCTTTGAGTCCATGGTAGATTTCTTTGCAACTAGCTCTTCCCATGAAATAGATGTTGGCTCTTGGACTAAACTATGTAAGGGCCTATTTGTTAACCATTTAAATAGTGTCTGATTTTGATTTTTTGTTCTCAAGAGCAATTTGGGAACAGAATCGCGTTTGGTAAAATTTTTATTCCCGGTAACAAATTTATAATTTTTTGTTCTCGAAAGTAGATTTAGAACAGAATCAAGAATAAAAAAAAAAATTGATTCTTGTTCCCGGGAACAAATCTAAGAATTAAGACCATATTTCTCTTCTTCTTCTCTTTTCTCTTATTCTTCTTCCCTTTTTTTCTTCTTCATCTACTGCCATCTCGTGGTTGCCATCCGCCGTCGTTCGCCGCCGTTTGCCGTCCATCGCCGTCTGTTGTTGTCCGCTGTTCGCTGCCCACCGCCACCGGTCGTTGGCAACCGGTCCGGCGAGCTCGCCCAGCCAAGGCGAGGTCCGGCGAGCTTGCCGAGGCAAGCCCATCCATTAGCGAGGCTCGCCCAGCCCTGCCAGTGGCTAGGTGGGCCTCACCTAGCCTCGGCGAGGCCTGCTTGGCCACCAGCGAGGCTCGGCGAGCCTCACGCAGCCCTGGCGGGCCTCGCCCAACCCCAGTGAGGCTCGCCCACCCGCCAACGGCAAGGCCGAGCCTCGGCGGGGCTGGGCAAGCCTTGCTAGTGGCCGGGTGGGCCTCACCCGGCCTTAGTGGGGCTTGCCTGGCCATCAATGGGGTTGGGCGAGCCTCGCCCAACTGCTAGCGAGGCTCGGCCGACGAGTCGGCCTCGCCGAGGGTTGGCGACGTTCCGATGAGGTCGTCGGCCCTCGTTTGGCCTGTCGCCGGATTGGCAACCGACCACTTGAAGAAGAAGAACATGAGAGAGAAAGGAAAAAAAGAAAAGATAAATAAGGAAAAAAGAAAAAAATTATTTATAAATTAAAAGAAATTGATTTAGAACAAAATCAATGAGCATGGTACCAAACGTAATTTTATTCAATAATCAGAAATTTTGGACAATTACTAAATGGTTTAAAATGTTTAGAAATTATTTTCGAGAACAGAATAAAAAAATAATTTCTGATCAGAAATTGTTCCCGAAAACAGAATCGTTATCAAACGCGTCCTAAGCTTTTGGTGTTCTTTGTCATTCATTGTTGATTCCTTTGGTAAATATTTTTTTACTCATGTTAGTCTTGAATTGCAAGATGTGTGTTACTTTCTTAGCAATTGATATCAGAGCTAAGGTTAAGAGTTTCTATGGTTGATTTGAGATTTTTACTGGTTTGATCACTATATGAGAAAATTGTGTTTGCAATTATGTTTGGAGTAAAAATTGATATAGAGAATTTTCTAATGGGAGAAGCAATTTTGGATGATGGAGCCTTAAGGTGTGTGCTCCGTTAATAGTCAAGGGTTTGATAAAGGCATTGTTGGGCAAGTATAGATTTCTTCAAACGATGAAAGAGGCCAATAATATAGAGCTAATAGAGAAGACAAAGAGAACGTTCGAAGTACTAGGGTGAGTCTGCAAGTGATGACAAAATTGTTATTACCGCATATAACAATTCCAATGATGCCTCGACAATTTGTTAGCACTCACTATGAGTTTATCAGGTGATTATTGGGTGCTTAATTTTAAATGTTCTTATCACGTGGTTTTTCATAGGAACCAGTTTACTACCTACCAATATATGAAGGATGGTAAGTTACTCACTAGGAAAAAATGTGTTGCTTGTCAAGTAGTAAGAATCAAAATAGTTTAGATTAGGTCGGAAAATATTTTGGGGAGTTAGCTTCCAAATGGTACGAGTTTAGGGTCCAAAGTCTCATTGTGACAAAGAACATTATCTATCGATGACATGATTGATATGGTGCAATTGGCTAATCACGTGTTGCATAATTCATACCCTTAATAACTTTTCATGTGGTTATTTATTCATGGAGTATTACCTTGGGATGCATTCGATAGATGACCATTGTGATGGGCTTTAGCTCTCAATCGATATCTATATATTTAGGGCAAGAGCTTCACTTTGTCTCGCTTTAATTTTCCCAAATCACCTTTCATCAAAATTAAAAATACCCACTATTCTCTTTCATCAAGTTGCCACTCAATTAATCATTCATTCGATTACTCTCAATCGAGCACGCGCTTAGTGCGTATGGACGCCGTTTTAAATATCGATGTTGGTCAAGTGATTTTCTTGCCCCATTGTCGTCAAGTTTCTTAAATTTGCAAGTCCCGACAAGATTCTATGGCACAGCCATTCCAGAACTAAATGCGATCGCGGGAAAGATGAAATGTTTTTAGTGCGTGGCGACAGCCACTACCTGTTCGATCGTTTGTCTGAGTGAAGTAATAGTATGGATGAAACCCACTGATCAAGTCACTGTTTTTGAATGGGCCTCATGAAGATCAAATTGAGAATCCAGCTGGTGAAAAATCCGAGGATCAATAGGAGTTGTTAGAGCTAACTACTAATGGCTCGCAAACATCTGTGGAACAGCCTCTGCTGGGTAAAACATATTGACACCCGAAGTAATGGATTCATGCGCTGGAATGTGTTGTTTTGTCATATTTTTGGCAAAGCCCATGGAGTGACTTTGCTTGCTAAATGGTATGAGAAGGCCTTTCGCAAAATGACAGAATTGAGCGACTGCTTAAAGGACTTGGATCCAGTCGACAGACGGCTCGTAAATGTTAAAGGTGGTTCAATTGTCATTGATGATCTTGTGGAGCATAAAGTGCATACTTTTAAATCGCTTGCTGGCGCTTTTATTGGGCCTCCGTTGATCCAGCAGACACTGAGGAGAAGTAACCCAGCATCTTCAGTGGATTCGATGTCTACGACCCATGTTTGTTTCGGTAAAGTGAGTGAAAGATAAGCGACATAAGTTCCCTGACCAAGATAAGCGACATCCTTAACATTTCCGCTCAGCAAAGGAAATAAGTGAACAAGGCAATGACACAATCTGTAGAGGGTTAGAAAAAAAACATAAAGATTTATGAAAGCAATGAAATCCACCATTCATCCTTGACAACGTAATGTCGAAGTGAATCACACTCGTAACAAAAATCTTATCCATCTAATATGAAAATGTAAAGAAAATTCTCAGCCACATAACACAGATTTGGTCAACTTTGTTTTCCATGTATCACCACGACAAATTAATGAAGAGAATAGGACATCTTCAACAGAAAAGGAACTACTTTGCTGCACCTAGTAAAGAAAATCAAAACTGTCTGCAAAGTTATCTATAATGCTAAAATTAGTCTTCTGAAGATCTCCAACCTTGACCAAAATTAAGATTCTTTATCCACCCATAAATACCAGCCAAATCCACATGTTAAGTACTATGGATATCATACGGCTATTTGAACAAACGCTGAAAAGAAGATTGACTTAGTCCGATATGGTACTGTCTGGATGCTTCCCTCCTCCTTCTCCATCTCCATCTCCTCAAATCAAAAACTACATGTCAGTCTATCCTATCCAGCCAGTTGCAATGCTCCAAAAGCAAGCCAAAGGATGACTATATTCTTCATCATTGCTTTCCCTTAAGTTTGCGTTAGTACGCCCGCTTTCATTCCCTTTATCGCAACATCGATCACGCTGTCCATCTTAACTTCCATTTCTTTTCCATCAATTGTTTCCCCATTTTCTGGGAGTTACTTTTTCATTCGACTTTCCAGTACCGGCAAACAAGTGCTTGTTAATTTTATCAGCAGTGCCCTGAGAACAAGTTTCTCCTCCCTCAACTTGTGTCACCACTTGAAGAAGCTGCAAAGGTGTGGATGCAGGATTATGCTCTCAGCATCCAATAGAAGCATTTGCACCTTCTTGACTTGTAAGTGAGCGGGGCCTGATGAGAGAACCAAACATTTCTCTCTTGGAATTGTCCATACTTTACTTGGATCCGGATGCTTATGAAACACAGTCTTGAAGCCACAAACTTTGATCAGTAGAACAACAGTAACACCACAATCCTCACTGCAATCTTTGATCGCTTCAAGTGAGGCAAGTGTCCACCCACCTGCATTATATGTTAACACCAAATATGTTAATACAGATAGCAAAGAAGGAAATTCTTAAGAAGCTTGATGATTGGAGTAGTGAGAAAGAACTTGCAGATGGACTAAATTCTTCATAAGGAAACAGCAAGGAAGGGTACAACATGGAGCATAAAGCTCCTACAAATGGTCCAAATTCTGCTGCAGCTAAGCATAGGAAGCCCATGGACAGAAACGACAAAAGTCGGATCAAAATTTTTTCCATGCCATTTCTAATGTTGAATCTGAAGTGGAGAACGTAGTCCCAAAGCAAACGCTCATTGCAGACCCATATTTTCATTTTTTTTTTTTTTTTTTGACAATGATTGGACAGAGGTTTCAAGTGGTAATAATCAAGTCTGGGCTACTTATGATGATGATGATGATGATGATGGGATGGCCTGTTCCCATGCTTTGATCCATAATGTCATGACATTGAAACCATTCAATTGCGCATAAGTTGGCTTCTTCTAAAAGTAACCAAGAACCGCGCTCTCTGCGTTGGGTTGGATCTGGCTTTGCCAAAACCTGTGGGTATATGCGGATAGGGAAATCTTTGATAGTCTAGATTTGATTCTAGATATTTAGTGTTTAGCAACATCCTCTTGACCCAAAAATATTTGGATAAAATGCTGGATAAAAAATCAGGGAAACAGGGTGTGATAAGCCATTATTGAATAAAAAAGTTCAAAAAAAAAAAAGTATCAAAACAAGATGAAAAAGCAAACCATGTCATCTTCCAAAAATGGAGCGATGGAGCATGTGGATATTGCCGTCGGCCACCGAGCGATGACCACCACCACGACAGCTGATTGTTGTCACTTCCAATCACTGTGCAATCGTCGTTGCCTCCGACCATCGCCAATCATGTTCCAACAACCGAATGTGAAAAGGAATCTAAAGTTGATCTGGTCCATGCTTCGTTGCTCTTGTTGTTGTTGCTCTGTGCTTTATTTCTATTGAAGTCAATTCACACCTTCATGACACATAAAACAGGAACATTAATTTTTTTTTTGGTCGTGAAACAGGAACATTAATTGACCCTTGCAAAATCTCAACAGAGCCAAGCTATAACTCGAGAAGCATAGCGATGCATTAAAAAACTCAAGGATGACCATCACTCACTCACTCTCACAACAGCTTAAAAAGGTTCAAATGAGACTTTTATATGAAAACGAAGACGTACCTGAAATTAAGGAGAGGAAGTTTCCACTCGAAGCCTCATTCACCTGAATTCAGAAGCAAACGGAGAAGAAGATCAGAAACTGAAAAGGCGTTGAATTTATGAGAAATGGAGTTAAGAGAATTGGATTGGACCTGTTTAGGAGGATAATAGAAACCAAGGCCCTGATGTATGACAATGAAACTCGTAGAGCACATGTACTTCGTTTTTGCCCATTGTTGCACATTTCCTAGTATCTCAAACTGTTGACTGAAGGGTAAATTCGAGCAAAGAAAAGAGTAACCGCGATCTGATTGAGTTCGAGCAAGTGTTTTAGAGAGAGAAGTTTTTGTTTGAACCTGAGACTCTGGATGAAGAATCACGACCCCTTTGGTGTGCTTGACAAAACAGAGTATTTTTAGAGATTTTTGATCCTATCTTAGGTTGCACCAAACGTATGATGGAATTTTTTATGATCCGGAGGATTTTATCTTATCTATCCCAATTAAATCTGGGCACTAAATCGCAACAAGGAACAAGGGGCTTAGTTCAGATTTATCCCCTAAAAGGATATGTTTGGGCTCTGCATAGGAATTGGTCTCTTGATTGGAATGAGTTAAGCCTGAATGAGCTAATACATAGCTACGTGATTGAAGATTGCATTGAGGAACGCGGTGTAGCCATTGCTACACTCATATTTGTGGCTTCAGGACTGTGTTTCAAAAGCATCCGGTCCAAATAAATTATGGACAATTCCAAGAGGGGAAATGTTCTAATTCCCTCATCTGGTCCCTGCTCAATTGCTTATCTGTTAGGAATTTACAGATGCTCCTATTGGAGGCTAGGAGCTTGATCTTGCACTCACACTTTTGGAGCTTCTTCAAGTGGTAATGCGAGTTCAGGGAGGAGAGATGCAAGGCCCTGCTTATACATCAAGGAGCACTTGTTTGCTGATACTGGAAAGTCAAAGGAAAAAGAACTCGCAGAAAATGGCAAAACAATTAATGGAAAAGAAATTGACGTCAAGAAGGAGAACGTGACCGATGTTGCGATGAAGGGGATAAAAGCAAAGGTGGCATACAATCACAGGCTCAAGGGAAAACAGTGATAGCAAACTTAGTCATCCTTTTTCATGCTTTTGGAGGACTGATGCAGGTAAGATCGGATAGATTGACATGTAGTTTTTCAATTGAGGAGATAGAGTAGAAGGAGGAGGAGAACGAAAGCATCGAGATAGTATCATTTTGGACCAAGCAAGTCTTCTTTCCAGCGGCTATTCAAATAGCCATATGATATCCATAGTTAGTAGTAAATCTGCTGATTCGGCTGGTATTTATGGATGGATAAGGATTATTAATTTTGGTCAAGGTCGGAGATCTTCATAAGACTAATCTTAGTAAATTTACGGACAGTTTGATTTTCTTTACGAATATTAGCGTAGTAGTTGCCTTTTTGGCGAAGATGTTTTATTCTCCTAATTAAGGCTATCTTAGTAATACATTGATTACAAAGTTCACCAAATATGCTTGATGTGGCTACAACTTTTCTTTATATTTTTCTATCAGAAGTATAAAATCTTCATTTTGAGCATGATTGGTTTAACAATTATATTGTTAACTGATGAATGACGCATTTCATTACTTTCATAAATGTTTATTCTTGTCTTAGCCATGTACAGATCGTGCCATTGCCTTTTGCACTTAATGTATGTATTTGCATGTCCAGGGAAGGCCGATGAAAATCGAGTGTTTTTGCTCACAATTACATGATGTTTTGGAGTTCTTGGCAATAGAAATCGATACCTCCATATTTCATGTTTCCACCTGAGTAGCCTCAAGGTGACTTGCGGTATATATATATATGTGCAGTACAATCGACCAATAGATACTGTTTTACGTGTGTAACCCAATAAGAGAATTGGCTGAGACTTGCCTGTCCTTGGAGTAAGGTGAAAATCAACCTCGACTAGTAATTTGCTCGTTGGTGTTGCTAAGAAATACAAATAAATTTTTGCAAACGATATTAAAAGTTGGGAAGTTTAGTAAATAAATAAATGTTGGCAATAAATTCAAATGAGAGTTGTTTAAAGTAATACTATCGGGTAATTTTTATTTTGGTTGAACTATGTGGTAATTTAATAGTTAGTGATGAGTCATACTAATTTAGACTGGGAATGTCAAAATGGAGCTGTTAAGTGAAAAAAATTACTAATCAAGCCTAATGAAAATTGGTATGTTCGTAAAAAAGTTGTAAAATTGAGAAAAACAATTAAACTATACGTAACTCAAATGAAATTTTGTATCCCAAAACTAGTTGTCAATTTAATATGACAAAATTAGGTAAATTATTTTAATGTAGATTTATAATTTCATATAGGAGTTGATAAGTTCATAATGATGGTAAATTATGCAAATAAAAGTTGGTAAGTTAGTATGTAAAAGATTGCCAATTTACGAAATGTCAAAAAGTCGTTAATTTCATAAAAAGAACGGTAATTTATGAACATAGGTATCGTTGGCACATAGGTATCATTTTATCGACAAATAGAAATAGTATAGTCCAGTCATTATTAGAATATCATTTTATTCGGTCTTTTAATATTGTTTTTCAGTTAATTATTAGGAATTCTAGTGCGTCGACTAGAGTAATCGCCGTAGTTGGTTTTTGGCTTTTCCCAAGTGAGTGACCCTATTTCTTCTTTGTATTTTAAACTCATGTTTTGAAAACATATTATGGATTATATATGCTATGAGTTGATAAATGGCATCTTTTTTTTCTTTTCTTTTTTTGTATAAAATGAGATCGAGCTATTATTGCCAATTTTGTTGTTTGAAAGATTGAGTTATCCTTTGACTTTGGTTTGAACGATTGTCTGAAAATGGTTTGTGAACCTCTTAATGAAATAATCTTGAAAGGTTTGTGGTTATCGAAGAATGCTTTAATATTTATATATCAAACGTTCGAGTTGTGAGATAATTATTTTTCTGATGGTGGATTACTAGATATTTGTGATTGATGGTTGATGCTCAATGTCTCATAGACATTGAGGGGGAGTGTGGGTATGCGCATACTAATATAGGATATCCTTGTGGGTTGATTCACTGGCTAATAATAGGTAGAGACCTAATCAATGGGGGAATCTTGGTCGTCTTGTCGAGAGCATTATGCATGACCATGAATAGACATTTGAGCATGAGTTGATCAATGGAGTGGACCATTGACATGTGATTTGAGTTTGGTCGATGGAATGGACCATCGGCGTGTGGTTTGTTGAGATTAATCAATGGAATAGACCATTGATACATGTTTTATGAGATTGATCAATGGATTGGACCATTGATGCCTTCGGTATTTGTGTTATAAATATATATTATGTTCAAGTAAGTTATGGCCGTGTTTTAAAACGTGCATAGTGATTTCTTGATCCGTTTAGAAGAAATGTGTTACTCCTTGAGTCGTGGTAGCTCACTCCTCTCGTTGACTTGTTTTTCAGGTTCTTCACCTCCTCCCTAAGTCGTGGTAGCATATCTGTCCAACGCAAAGTCCTTTCGTACAATGATGAAGTGAGCAGACTTCGTCAATCTGTCAACTACAGTCCATATGGAATCATTACCTCTCTAACTCCTTGGTAAACCCATCACAAAGTCCAATATGATGTGTTCCCACTTCCACTCGGGAATCTCAAGAGGTTGCAGAAGTCCTTCCGGTTTACAGTGCTGTGCTTTCACTTGCTGACACGTCAGACACTTGACGACATGCTTGGCGATATCTGCCTTCATACTAGCCACCAACAGTGTTGACGTAGATTCTAATACATCTTCATACTACCTTGATGAATGCTGTAATTGCTATGATGAGCTTCTGATAAGATCTCCTCCTTAAGCTATGCATCGTTAGGTACACACAATCGTTCACGAAACTTCATTGTTCCGTCCTCAGAAATATGAAAGTCAACCTTTCTCTTTTCTGCATCTTCTTGCAGGATCTTCTGGATCTCTAGGTCTGTCAACTACAACGTCTTAATCCTTATATGCGCTTTCGGTTCAATTCTAAGGGTGGCCATAAGATTTGAAAGGTGGCCTACCTCAAATTTGAAAATCGAGTATCGAGCTCCTTCAAGTAAGATCCACCCCTGAATTACCATCTGCGCAATTGATGACTTCTGACTCAACGCATCAGCATCCTTGTTAGCTTTTCCATGATGATACAGGATGTTGCAATCATAGTCCTTGAGAAGTTCCATCCAACGACGCAGTCTCATATTCAACTCATTTTAAGAGAATAAATACTTAAAGCTTTGATGATCAGTAAAGATCTAGAATATTTCTCCACACAGGTAGTGTCTCCAAATTTATAGAGCAAAGATAATTGCTATGAGTTCTAAGTCATGTGTCGAGTAATTCAGCTCATGAGATCTCAACTGACGAGACGCGTATGCAACGACTCTACCATGTTGCATTAACACACAACCCAGTCCTTTGAACGACGCATCATTGTAGATCTAATATCCTTTAGGTCTAGATGGAATTGTCAGCATAGGTGCGGTAGTCAGTTTCTACTTAAGCTCTTGAAAACTAAGCTCGCACTTATCTGTCAATATAAACTTCTCTTCATTTTTTAGCAGTCGAGTTAGTGGCATGGCTATTGCTGAAAATCCTTCCATAAACCGTTTGTAATAACCTGCCAATCCCAAGAAACTTCTGATCCCTGTCACTATCGTCGGTCTTGGCCAGTTGATCACGGTTTCAATCTTGATCGGGTCCATTGAAATTCATTCATCTAAGATCACGTGACCTAAGAAAGCTATACGAGTTAACTAAAACTCGCACTTATTGAACTTGGTGTACAATCCATGATTTTGCAGAGTCTGAAACACTGTCCTCAATTGTCTTTTGTGCTCCTCTGGACTTCTTGAGTACACCAGGATATCGTCAATAAACACTTTCATGAATTGATCCATATATTCATTGAATACACGATTCATCATATTTATGAAAGCAGCTGGGGCGTTCGTCAGACTAAATGGCATTACGGTAAACTCATAATGACCGTAACGCGTATGAAACGCCATCTTTGGTATATCTTCCTTCCTGATCCTCAACAGATGATACCCTATCCTCAGGTCGCTCTTAGAAAATATCAACACTCCCTGCAACTGATCAAACAAGTCATCGATCCTCGGTGGCGGGTACTTATTCTTGATCGTCACCTGATTGAGTTGCAGATAGTTGATGCAAAGGTGCAACAAACTATCTTTCTTCTTCACGAACAAAACTGGTGCTCCTAAAGGTGATGCACTGGGATGTATGAATTTCTTATTCAACAACTCCTACATCTGCACCTTCAGTTCTTTCAACTCTGACAACGCCATATGGTAAGGAGCCTTAGAGATTGGCTTAGTCCCGGGGGCTAACTCAATCACGAACTTGATCTCCCTTTCTGGGGGCAGATCAGGTAATTCTTTCGGAAACACATCTGCAAACTCTTGTACCACTGCAATGTCTTCCATCTTCGGCTTCTCAACTATTGTATCCATGACAATTGCCAAGTAACCTTGGCAACCCCCGTCTCACAAACGGGTTGCCTCAAGCAACGAGATTAAAGTAATCAAGGGTCCTCCTCAACTTTCAATAAACTCGAAGCTCTCACCCCCTAACGGGTTAAAGTGAATCGCTTTACGATAACAGTCTATAGTAGCTCGTTGCTTGGTGAGCCAGTCCTTGCCAATTATCACATCAAAATCATATATGGCTAGGACTATCAAATCTATCATCTCCTCTCGCTCACGATAACCAACTTGTAACTAGGACATCCTACTGTAGATAACACATTATCCTTTAACATGGTAGATATGCTAATTACTGACCCTAACGATTCTGGACTTAACCCCATCAACTTAACGTACTACTCAGTTATAAATGAATGAGTAGCTCCGGGTCAAATAAAGCATAAGCAGCATGGTCGTTCAATGAGATCGTACCTGTGACCACATCAAGTGAGTCCTCTGCTTGTCGTTAGGTGATAGTGTACACCATTCCTTGAGCTGGAGGTCGATTCATACCACCATGCGGTGCATTTTGTGGTGCATGTCCTTTGTTTGTCCCATCGGTGGTGGCGGTGGCAGCTGCCGTGGTCTCATTTGCATGTGCGGACAGTTCCTTAATTGATGGTTGAACTAGCCACATATATAGCAAGCACCCGTCCTAGAATGGCACGAGGCTGATCCATGTCGTCTTCCGAAGAAATGACACACTATTTTGGTTTGGCGCTGACTTTCCAATCCCACCCTTCATATTAGGTGGAACAGGATACCTTTCTCCAATCATCGGCTTCTTCCCAAATCGATTTCCATCCATGTTTGACTCGAACCGCGACCCAGATGCGGCGGCTCGTTCGTTCAAGTTTCTCTCTATCAGCTGGGCCCGCTCATACAATTCATTGTGGTCCTTCAGATTGAATGGAACCAGCGGGTCCTTTAGTTCTAGTCTGAGTCCATCTTTGAACCTACTTGCTCGGTCTACCGGATCCTCGATCAGTCTGGGGACGTACTGAAACAACTTGGCGAATTTTGCCTCGTACTGGTCTACGAACATTAGACCTTGAAGAAGGCACTTGAATTCTGCCTTCTTTTGTTCTCGGGCGCAGTCCGAGTAATATTTCCCATTGAAAGCTTCGACGAAGGCGTTCCACTCCGAAAGGAAAAAAAAAAAAAAAAAGGAAAAAGAGGAAGGGGAATGTAGAAATAGGAGTAATGGAATAGTGGTTGGTTGGTTTGAATTTTAGGCATGACAAGAAGTGGAGATAAATGCGATGAAATGGTTTCAGTTGAGAGTAAGCAAAAGAACCGAACCAAACTAGCTAGTTCTAGGCATTTCCCACAATTACTAGTCCAGTTCCCCATTCCATATTTTTGGAATTGGTGAATATCAATTTAGTTTTTGGTTCCAAGTGTGAACCCACCCATCCGGACAGAACCGATTTTTTTCCTATTCTAATTATTACAATATTCAAAACTCTAATTACTAATTCCTCATTCTTCATCTTCACACTCCCATGCCGAAAACCTAGTTGCGCCATTCCTAATTTGAGTGAAGTTTAAGAACTTTGTGGCAAACTCTCATAATGATTGTTATGATTGTCAAACTTTGTACCAAATTTACAGACTTGGTTCTTGATGATCATTCTAGCTTTGTTCGTGGAGATGATTGTCATGTTTGGCTTATCACGAGTTTGTTATATTAAAATAACTCATATAGTAATTTACACTATGCAACAACACTTGCAGTCTTACAGAAAATAGGGGGAAAATAGAGGGAAGTATATAGTCGGTTCCTAGACTCACCCTGGAACTAGGGAATCAGACTGAACTAGTTGCTCTTGGTCCCAGGTGGGTCCTAGACCAAGTGGACGGTTCTCGATTCTACAAATCGGGAGCTAAACCTTCTAGTCCGATTTCTAGTTTTTGGGTGGGAACCGGTCCACCCCTAAACCAATAACTATAAACCAAGAACTAATCCTTCTGGTCCAATTCCTAGTTTAGGGTGGCAAATGGCGCACTTTGAAACTGATCACTCCTAGTTTATGGTTCCCTCTTCCTAAAATTTGGAACCGGTAAATATCGATCAGGTTCTCGATTCCAAATGTGGACCCACCTATCGAGATTGAATCGATTTTTTTCTTATTCTAATTTTTGCAAAATTCAAAACTCTAATTACTAATTCCACATTCTTCATCTTCACTCTCCCATGCCAAAAACCCTAATTGCCCCATTCCTAATTGAAGCGAAGTTTAAAACATTATGACACACTCTTATAATGATTGTTATGATTGTCAAACTTTATGGCAAACTCACAAACTCTGTTCTTGACGATCATTCTAACTTTGTTCGTGGAGATGATCGTCATGTTTGGCTTATCATAAGTTTTTTCTATTAATATAACTCATGTAGTAATTTACACTATGCAACAACATCAGTGGTTTTACGGACAATAGAAAAAGAAAAAAGAAAAAAGAGGGGAGTATACCACCAGTTGCTAGACTCGTCATTGAACTAGGGAACTAGACCGGACTGATTGGTCTTGGTCCTAGGTGGGTAGTCCTTCTGGTTCAGTTCCAAGTTCCAGAGTGGGTACTAGCCCACCTTGAAACCAATCACCCATAATTAATAAAAGAGTAAGTTCGACGGAGCAAAGCACTGGACTAAGCGTGCCCTCATCACCGTCCTGACGCTTTTGTCTATATATATGTCTGGAAATAAGCGCTCCGTCTCTCTCTCTCTCTTTCTCTCTCTCTTCTCCCCACTTTCCATCTTCCCCAACACTCTTGTATTGAAATTTTTACAGCACTTTGTCTTATCACCTTTAGTTTTGTTTCTATCCATTGCTCTTGCGTTGTTATTTCTCACATATTGTCTTTTTCTTGGGCATTGAATCGCATGTGATTCTCTTGTTTATTGAAATTTCCTCTGGTGAACCGACCAAAAAAAAAAAATCAAACAAAGGCAACAACTCTATTCACGCGATTTCTACTCCCACTCAATGAATTACTCATTTATATTCAGCTTGACAAGTTTAAATTAGTTGTGCGATTGGATTGCCACATCAATGATTTCCAATCAGAAATACTCTAATAAACTATATTGGAAAATCTTCAGAAAATATTAGAAAATCATCAAAAGATATATGACTCAACTGGCCAAATATAACATTTTAAGAATAATTTAGCCATCGTACGATAAGTTCATAGCATTTCTTAAACAATATTTTTCCCTCGTCGGGATTATTGGAATTCAAGGTTGAACTCAATGGCATAAACAGTGGGCGAAGGGAAGATGCTTCAGGAAAGGATTCCAAAAGCCATAACGGGAACAATTAATGGAGGATTTTGAAGCAATCAACTCTGTCACCGTCTATGATAGAAGCCGAGTATAAAAGCAACAACAAGAGTATATGGCTGGTACAATTAATGGAGGATCTTCATTGACCAATAGACCACTCAACATAGTTATATTATGATAGTCTATCGGCCATAAGCTTAGCACAGAATCTAGTTTTCAATGCAAGAACCAAGTATGTGGAAGTACACTATCATTTTTTGCTGGAAAAAGTATCATGGTGCAAGATAAAGATGGAGTATGCCAAGACAAATGATCAAGTTGCAGACATCTTCACCAAAGGACTCGGGTTGATAACTCTATAAAAATAGAGTTATTTTACCTATTTTAGGCAACAATTAATGCATTATCTATGAGAAAATATTTGGATTTTCTTCTGATTATTTTAATTTTCATTGTTTATGCAGAATAATGAGATATGGAGAAGATAAGGAAAAGAATGGCAATTATCAGGAATTCAAATAAAAGCAACGGTGGAAGATGGATATCAAATCAGGAAATTCTTGATTTTGTTCCCTAATGTTATCTACAAGCATTGTGAGATAGATATTTTAGATTTCCTATAAATAGGAAGAGAGAGTAGCTAGGGTTTTTTTTGGGTTATATCATTTTTCATTCTTCTGAGAGTTTTTTTTTTAAGTATTTTGAAGAGAAGACAAAAGTGGTGACAGAATTCTTGTCCTTTGATTTAAGATGCTGGGTTTGATCTATATTTTTATTTTTATTTCTTATTCTACTATGTTCTAATTTTCTTTTGTTAGGGCTACGATGTAGCCTAACCATGATGATATGAATTTCATGATTTTTATGTTTTACAATTGATTTTATTCATGTGAGTTATATATTATTGCGTTTAATGCTTTTGAGTGACTGGCCACCACTTGAATGATCTGATGTGCATGTTTGAGACTGAGAGGTGATAATATGCAATTGCTCATTATAATATATAACCATGAATTAAACGTGGATAGAAATATACTACGTTATTTGTGTAGCTTTCGGTGATAAGGTGATCCAAAAGAGTCATTGTAAACCGGGAATATTCATAGTTTTTAATGCACTCATGTTTATTTTAATTCACATAGAGATATAGTGGATTAATAAGCTGAGTAGGTTTGCTATACCTAGAGATAGGATAGTAAATAGATTAGGAAATTCCGCTATCACATGTTTGATATCGTTCTTGTATTCACAACAATCTGAAATTCATATCTAGTGGTTATGGTGAAATCGGATGCTCTAACATATTTATCTGATTGATTTACTGCATTTAGTCTTCAAATTTTGTTTTTAATTTATTCTTAATTATATTTTGATCTGTTAGATAAATTTTAGAATTAATCTATTTTAGTATTTAATTAGTTTATTAATCATCGATCTCCGTGGGATGATACTTTATCTCATCATTATATTACTTGTTCGATACGTGCACTTGCATTTAGAATTTCACGAACAAGTTTTTGGCGCCGTTGCTGGGGATCGTTTGTTTAATACTAATTAATATTGATACTAGATAATTCTAAGTTTAATCTAGCTTTCGTTTTGTTTTATTTTTCAGGGTGTACATCGGTTTATGACACATAGCCAACAAGGGGAACTTGTTGAGTTTGATTCAAAAATCGAGCGTACATTCAAAACGCGACTAAGAGAACAGAGAAATCACGCTAAGAAGATGGCAGACGAAAATCCACGTAGACTCTTAAGAGATTATGCTACGCCAACAGTTCAAGGCACCACATCAAGTATCAGAAGACCTGCAATTCAAGCAAATAACTTTGAGATCAAGCCGTCACTCATTCAGATGCTTCAACAATCAGTGCAATTCAGTGGGCTACCAAGCGATGATCCCAATGCTCACATCGATGCTTTTCTTGAAATATGTGACACCATTAAATATAATGGAGTTACAGATGATGCTATTAGATTGAGATTATTTCCATTCTCTCTTAGAGATAAAGCTAAAGTTGGCTTTCTTCTCTTCCTACCGCAGGATCAATTACTACATGGAATGATATGGCTCAGAAATTTCTTGGTAAGTTCTTTCCACCTGCAAAGTCTGCGAAGATGCGTAACGATATTACTAATTTTATGCAGATGGATAATGAATCATTATATGAAGCATGGGAAAGATTCAAAGAATTTCTTAGGAGATGCCCACATCACGGACTACCCATATGGATGCAGGTACAAACGCTCTAGTGCAAATCTTCGTTCTATGATTGATGCAGCTACAGGGGGACTTTAAATAATAAAACACTAGAAGAAGCCTACAATCTATTAGAGGAGATGGCGTCCAATAGTTATCAGTGGCCTACTGAGAGACTACCAATGCGAAAAGTTAGCGGAGTTCATGAAGTGGATGCTTTTGCTGCAATTGCTGCACAATTTGAAACACTCAACAAAAAGCTAGATAATATGAGTGTTTCAGCCATGAAAATTCACAATTTGACATGTGATTTTTGTGGTGGAGGACATGTTAGCACAGAGTGTCAGGTAGGTAATACTTTCAAACAACCTAGTGAAAATTCTAACTTTGTTGGGAATTTTAACAGGTCGCAGAATAATCCCTACTCCAACACATACAATCCGGGATGGTGCAATCATCCAAATTTTTCATGGAACAATCAGAATGTGATGAGACCACCGGGATTCAAACAATCAGAAGAGACAAAGTCAAATTTGGAAGACATAGTCACCAAACTTGCTAACACAACTCATGACTTCATCAAAAGCACGGATGTGAGATTTCAAAACCAAGAGGCTTCAATCAGAAATTTGGAGATGCAAGTGGGTCAGTTAGCAAGCATGATGTCAGGAAGGCAACAGGGTTCTTTGCCGAGCAACACAGAGAAAAATCCAATTGAAAACATAAAGGCTATTACCCTGAGAAGTGGTAAACAAGTGGGAGAAGAAGAGATTGTCAGAGACAAAGAAGAGGTGATCAATAAACAATCAAAGGAGACAAGCAAGAGTAAACTTTTTCCAGATAATCCCAAGCCATATGTGCCGCCAATTCCATTCCCTCGGCGACTCCAAAGAGCACAAAATAGATAAGCAATTTTCTAAATTTCTTAATGTATTTAAAAAATTGCACATTAACATTCCTTTTGCAGATGCTTTAGCGCAAATGCCTAGTTATGCAAAATTTTTGAAAGAGATTTTGGCAAACAAAAGGAAACTGGAGGATTATGAAACTGTGAAGTTAAATGAGGAGTGTTCAGCCATCCTACAAAACAAATTGCCTCCGAAATTAAAAGATCCAGGGAGTTTTACTATTCCTTGCACTATTGGGGATTCTTACTTTGAAAAAGCATTATGTGATTTAGGTGCAAGTATTAATCTTATGCCTTATTCATTTTTCAAGAAATTAGGATTAGGCGAGGTAAAAGCAACTACAGTGTCACTTCAACTAGCTGATCGATCAATTAAATATCCGAGAGATATTGTGGAACATGTTTTAATAAAAGTTGACAAATTTATCTTTCCTGTAGATTTCGTAGTTCTTGACATGGAGGAAGATTTTGAGGTACCACTTATCTTAGGTCGACCTTTTCTAGCAACAGGAAGAGCTCTTATTGATGTACAACAAGGGAAGTTGATTCTTAGAGTTCAAGATGATCTTGTTTCATTTAATGTTTTTAAAGCAATGAAATATCCATCTGATGATAATTCTTGTTTTAGAGTTGAGACAGTTGACAAGTTGGTGAATAAGGTTTTTCAGGAAAATATTTTTGAAGATCCACTTGAAGCATGTTTGATTCAACCAAGGGACAAAGATATTCAGAATGAGGAGATAAAGGAGTACGCAAATTTCATGGAGGCAATTCCACCATATTCAAGGCAAAAGGCAATTAAATTTGAGGAGTTGGGACAACACATTACAAAGCCTAAACCATCAATTGAAGAGCCTCCAATTCTTGAACTCAAACCCTTACCTTCTCATTTGAAATATGCTTATTTAGATGGAGTTTCTTCTTTACCGGTAATTATATCTTCTTCTTTGACAGATTTGATGGAGGAGAAATTGCTCGAGTATTAAGAGAGCATAAATGTGCAATTGGATGGAAAATAGCTGATATCAAGGGAATTAGTCCTTCAATTTGCATGCACAAAATTTTGATGGAGGAGCAATATAAACCCACTATCCAACCTCGGGCGTTTGAACCCGAAGATGCAAGAAGTAGTGAAAGCTGAGGTAATTAAGCTACTTGATGCAGGTATCATCTATCCTATCTCTGATAGTTCTTGGGTAAGTCCTGTACAAGTTGTGCCAAAGAAATGTGGTATGATTGTTCAAAAAATGACAACAATGAATTGATTCCAACTAGAACATTCTTGGGTGGCGTGTGTGTACGGATTACAGAAAATTGAATGATGCAATTAGAAAAGATCACTTTCCTTCACCATTTATTGATCAAATGTTAGAAAGGCTTGCATGGCATGAGTTTTATTACTTTCTTAATAGATATTTAGGGTATAATCAAATTCCTATTGCACTAGAAGTTCAAGAGAAAACTACTTTCACTTGTCCTTATGGTACTTTTGCTTTTATAAGAATGCCCTTTGGTCTTTATAATGCACTAGCTACTTTTCAGATATGTATGATGGCTATTTTTTTCTGATATGGTTGAAAAATATATTGAGATTTTCATGGATGATTTTTCCGTTTTTGGCTTATCATTTGATTCTTGTTTAAATAATTTGGCTTTGGTCTTACAAAGATGTGAGGAGACTAACCTTGTTTTGAATTGGGAGAAGTGTCACTTTATGGTGCAGGAAGGAATAGTGCTTGGGCATAAAATTTCTCGAAACGGAATAGAAGTCGATCGAGCCAAAGTGGAGGTCATTGCAAAATTACCTCCGCCAACATCTGTGAAACTTGTCAGAGGATTTTTGGGGCATGCAGGATTTTACAGGCGATTTATAAAAGATTTTTCAAAAATTGCTAAACCTCTTTCTAATCTTTTGGAAAAAGATGCTCCTTTTAATTTTTCTGTTGAATGCATGCAGGCTTTTAACACTTTAAAGGAGAAATTAATATTAGCACCAATTATGGCAGCGCCAAATTGGGATTTACCTTTTGAGATGATGTGTGATGCTAGCGATTCTGTAGTAGGAGCTGTTTTGGGACAAAGGAAGAATAAAATTTTTCAAACCATATACTATGCCAGTCGAACCTTGTCAGGTGCACAATTGAATTATTCAACAACAGAAAAAGAACTTCTAGCAGTAGTATTTGCTTTTGATAAATTTGGTTCTTATTTAATTGGCTCAAAAGTTATAGTTTATTCTGACCACTATGCTCTTAAGTATCTTCGCTTGAAAAGAAAGAATCAAAACCCGGTTGATCAGGTGGATTCTATTGCTGCAAGAATTTGATTTAGAAATCAAAGATAAAAAGGGGACTAAAAATCTAATTGTAAACCACTTATCAAGAATTCCAAATTCAAAGGAAGAGATAAGACCAATTTTGGAAGAGTTCCTTGATGAGAAATTTTTTTCCATTAAGTCAATTCTTTGGTATGCTGACTTTGTAAATTATTTGGTAAGTAATGTTCTTCCTCCTGAATTATCATATCAACAGAAGAAAAAAATTCTTTTCTGATGTTAAAAATTATTTTTGGGAAGAACCTTTCTTGTTTAAAGTATGTGCAGATCAAAGTCATAAGGAGATGTGTTCCAGATGAAGAGAAGGCAAACATTCTACATCATTGTCATGATGGAGAGACAGGTGGCCATTTTGGTGCCACAAAAACTGCAGCTAAGATTTTACAATCTGGATTTTATTGGCCTACACTTTTTAAAGATGCATACTCCTATGTAGCTTCATGTGATAGGTGTCAAAGAACTGAAATATTTCAAGAAAAATGAGATGCCTTTAAACAACATTATTGTGTGTGAATTATTTGATGTTTGGGGTATTGATTTCATGGGACCCTTTACACCTTCTTATGGAAATTTATACATTTTAGTGGCTGTGGAGTATGTGTCTAAGTGGGTAGAAGCTGTAGCATTGCCAACAAATAATGCTAAAGTTGTGGTGAAATTTTTGAAGAAAAATATTTTTACCCGATTCGGCACTCCTAAGGCAATCATAAGTGATAGGGGGACACATTTTTACAACAAGCAATTTGAAGCACTTTTGAGTAAGTATGGAGTCACACATAAGGTTGCAACCCCTTATCATCCTCAGACTAGTGGTCAAGTAGAGATTTCAAATAGGGAAATCAAGAGAATTTTAGAAAAAAAACAGTGAATGCCTCTAGGAAAGATTGGTCAATAAAACTTGATGATGCACTTTGGGCCTATAGGACAGCGTTCAAAACTCCAATTGGGATGTCTTCTTTTAGGCTAGTGTTTGGAAAGGCTTGTCACTTACCAGTGGAATTAGAGCATAAAGCATATTGGGCATTGAAATTTCTGAATTTTGATATGCGATGCTGCAGGTGAAGAAAGATTATTGCAACTGAATGAATTGGAGGAATTTCGCAATGAGGCCTATGAAAATTCTAAGTTGTACAAGGAGCGTACAAAAAGATGGCATGACAAGCACATATTCAGAAGAGAGTTTAAAATTGGTCAAAAAGTCTTACTTTATAACTCTCGTCTTAAACTTTTTCCAGGAAAGTTGCGATCTAGATGGTCTGGTCCTTTTACAGTTACACAGGTATTCCCATATGGAACAGTTGAAGTTGCGCATGACACTGAGGGCACATTCAAAGTGAACGGTCAACGTTTGAAACCCTACTTTGAAGGTGGTTACAACAAGCAAAAGACCACCATTGAACTTCATCCTTCAAAATAGCGACATCTAAGATAGTTTGGCTGAAAACTATAAAGCAAGCGCTTCTTGGGAGGCAACCCAAGCATTTTAATAATGTTTTTATTTATTTTTAAGTTTATGTTTTGCAAAAAAAAAAAAAAAAAAAAAAGATTAACTTTTCTTTGTTTATCTAGGTTAATTTTTTTATGGAGCACCTTTCAAGAGTTTAATTATCAAGATCATTTATGGACTTATCCTACAACCAGGGAAGTTTTCTTCTTCCTATTTTATTTTTCGCATTGAGGACACTTTGCTTCATTCAAGTTTGGGGGGGAGACAAATTTTTGGATAATTTTTTTATCATGATTGCTTTCCTGGTTGTGAATTTTTGCGATTCTTAGGAAAATTTAAATTTTATTTAAACTTGCAATTGATGTGTGAGTTAATCTTAATTCTGATTATGTTGATCCACTTACTGAGCACTAAAAGTCCTTACTTTTTGAATTATGTGTAAATCTAGAGAACATTCATGTGAAATATGTGATTTTCTTAGATTTCACCCAAATCTTAGAATTTGTTTGATTTTCTCTTGAGGCGAAATCCTAAGCTAAATCTAATGAGAAAATGATATAGGCAGTTTTTGGATCGATTGAGCCTTTCAAGCCAACCCTATTTATTTATCCCTAGTCACCCCGTTGAGCCTTAATTATTACCCAATTTTTCATTGACACCCATATATGTTTAGCCTAGCCATTATCAAATTATATCCTTGTCCCTTGCCCTATGAACACGTTGATTTTCTTTTGGGATAAAAAAAAAATTATTTGAGCTTGATAGAAATTTGGGAGGAATGATGGAGTAAAAAGAAAAAAAAAAAAGTGATTGCAATGGTTGTTTGGGGTGTATTGTCAAAAAAAAAAAAAAATGCTTTTATGGTTCCCTATCCAACTTTCAATTGAGTGAGCCTTTTGGATACTCAATGGGTTGGAAATTTTCATGTTATATTAGGAGGGACTTTGGGAGAAACTCCACCATAAAGCAATTCAAAAAAAAAAAAAAAAAAAAAAAAAAAAAAAAAAAAAAAAAAAAATGATGATATATGGTGGCAGAAAAATTATCTTGAAGGAGTGAAATTGGACAGTGACATTGGCTCTAATTAGATCCTAGAAATCAACGTGTTGATGGGTGATTTGAGCTTAAAATTCCCGTTATCTCACCTTTAGCCCAGCCTTACATTACAACCAAGAAAAGTCCTATTGATTTTTGGTTGGATAATTAGCTTACATTAGTGGAGAGAGGAATGAAAAGCAAACCTATGAGATTTGGTCATAATTATTGAGAATTTTTTAGAGGTTGCATGTTAATGTGAATTTATTTGGATTGCATATAATTCGAAAAAGATGAGGACTCTCACACACACACTTGGATCATATAGTTAGAATTGGTCTTAACTTATAAATCGATTTCAATGTTTGGATGAAATTTGTGTTTTTCTTTGAATTGTGAATTTGAGCAATTATGGAAAGATGTCATGGAGAAGGTTGTTAGTTGAGTATGTGTTATGTCTTACTTTTGCTCGAGGACTAGCAAAATGTTAAGTTTGGGGGTTTGATAACTCTATAAAAATAGAGTTATTTTACCTATTTTAGGCAACAATTAATGCATTATCTATGAGAAAATATTTGGATTTCCTTCTGATTATTTAATTTTCCTTGTTTATGCAGAATAATGAGATATGGAGAAGATAAGGAAAAGAATGGCAATTATCAGGAATTCAAATAAAAGCAAAGCAAAATGAAGATGGATATCAAATCAGGAAATTCTTAATTTTGTTCCCTAATGTTATCTACAAGTATTGGGAGATAGATATTTTAGATTTCCTATAAATAGGAAGAGAGAGCAGCTAGGGTTTTTTCTTGAGTTAGATCGTTTTTTCATTCTTCTAAGAGTTTTTTTTAAGTATTTTGAAGAGAAGACAAAAGTGGTGACAGAATTCTTGTCCTTTGATTCAAGATGCTGGGTTTGATCTATATTTTTATTGTTATTTTTTCTTCTACTATGTTCTAATTTTCTTTTGTTAGGGCTACGATGTAGCCTAACCATGATGATATGAATTTCATGATTTTTATGTTTTACAATTGATTTTATTCATGTGAGTTATATATTATTGCGTTTAATGCTTTTGAGTGACTTGGCCACCACTTGAATGATCTGATGTGCATGTTTGAGACGAGAGGTGATAATATGCAATTGCTCATTATAATATATAACCATGAATTAAACGTGGATAGAAATATACCGCGTTATTTGTGTAGCTTTCGGTGATAAGGTGATCCAAAAGACTCATTGTAAACCGGAATATTCATAGTTTTTAATGCACTCATGTTTATTTTAATTCACATAGAGATATAGTGGATTAATAAGCTGAGTAGGTTTGCTATACCTAGAGATAGGATAGTAAATAGATTAGGAAATTCCGCTATCACATGTTTGATATCGTTCTTGTATTCACAACAATCTGAAATTCATATCTAGTGGTTATGGTGAAATCGGATGCTCTAACATATTTATCTGATTGATTTTACTGCATTTAGTCTTCAAGTTTTGTTTTTAATTTATTCAAAATTATATTTTGATTTGTTAGATAAATTTTAGAATTAATCTATTTTAGTATTTAATTAGTTTATTAATCATCGATCTCCGTGGGACGATACTTTTCTCATCATTATATTACTTGTTCGATACGTGCACTTGCGTTTAGAATTTCACGAACAGTAGTCCACCTTATTGACTTGAGTGCAGAGAGGAAAAGAAAGAACAAAGTTGTAGAGAGTGCATTTTGTTGACTAGTGAGTGGCAAAGTGCGTTGGTGTGCAGCAAGAAAAAAGTGTTGTGGGTGGTGTTGTGAGTATAGTGAGTGGCAGAGAAGTGTGTGTAGCGAGTGTTGGTGAGTCTTAGTGTAGAGGGGTGTTATGTATTTATTTTTGTAATGATAAATAGTGTTTAATTTTAGTTGGAATATACACTTTGAAGTTCTACAAAATATATATACACAACACAACCTAGCCCTTTAAATATGAGTTAAAAGTGAGGTTTTAACCTGTTTTGACACCACTATCTCTGGCTTTGATGCACCATCTTTTGTAGGCGTACTTACATTAAAAACTTTGTGAAAATATTCATTGATTCCTCTCAACGTGCCTCAAATTTATTGAATGGTAATTGGTGATAAGCATGACAAGCTAATCTCAATTGCGGCAACATTTCTTTGGCGAACCATCCTTAGGATAGTGTTTTTTTTTTTTTTTTTTTTTTTTTTGGGGTCGTAAATCCTGAGGATGAAGGTTACATACCATTCATATTTGCCAGTTATACGTCGTGAAATGTATTGAATAGGAAAAACCGAATTAGTGTGCTGGCTGACATATATAAATCGATGTTCTGCTCATGCCGATAGAAAGTGACTGTTGATCACACATCATTCAATAGAAAACTAAAGCATTACAGTGGCAGTTTACCATTCAGAAAGCAAGGTTATTTAAAAGAGATGACTGAGCATACAGTCTGTGCTGTAGTCAGAAAAAGCAACACCACTGCAGCGATAACCGAGATGACCACCCACGGGCTACTGCATTAATCACGCCTGAATGTCGCTTTCCTCTTGTTATAAGGCTTTTCATAATGGGCGATGAGCTTGTGGTTGAGGCTATTTAAGTAATAATATTTTTTCAACAAGTTAGCTTCCTTGCCCAAGGAGTTGATTAGCTGCACGGCAGCTTCTTCATTGCCGAGGCAATTCTCGATGATCTTCTTGTCGATCAGCAACTTTGCATCGCCAGCGGTATCCACCAAATAATCCATGAACACCATGTACTCGATCAGATAGCTATCGTGTAGGTGGTAACATTGCTCGAAGGCAATAATGTTCCGAAAAAAAGATTCCGTCCCGTCCTTAAGAACCAGATACGGGATGTTGAGCACTCCATTCTCGAATTTGAAGCACTCGCTCTCACTTGAGAGCATTGTTAATAATTGGTAATAAACAGAGAACGAAATAGAATCAAATATTCAGAAAACAAAATGACACAAGTCAACCCTTACGTTTTCTCAGCTTCACTCCAGCTGCCACAAGCTCTGTTGCACTTGGGGTGAACTTCATCTCCTTATGGCTCTCATTTGGTGGCTTCCTCACCAATGGCAAGAACGAGAGATTGATCGCGTGGACGAAGTGCTTCACCTCCAACTCCATCACCGGCTCTGGCAACTTGTCCTTCCTCATAACCAGCTCGAAGAACCGGCACACGAGTTCAAGCAGCTCTGGCATGTGCTGCTGGTGTGTTCCAAACGCCATTTCAAAAAGCCGCTGGACAATGAAAAATGGAATCTGGTTCTCCAGCAGTGTCATGTCGCGGAAGATATCAGTCAACATCCACGGCTTGCCGAAGATCTGGTCTTTGGGCAGCCTCCTCTGACAGTCCCAGTACATCAGTAAGAGCTGGATCCCGAAGATGCCATTCAGGAGGATCATCTCAGAGAACTGGTCGGAGTTGAGGCCGATCTGCTTATCATAGCAGTTGCGGGCATCATACTCCCAGGACTTGACCCTCTGAATGTAGTCCTCCAGATGGTAATTCTGGTCGCGCTGGAGGAAGTTATGCAAGTAAAGCAGCTTGTGATCTTCCATCAGCATGAGGCTTGGATTGAGACAGTGATAAGGTCCAATTGCGACGACACGGGGCGTGTAGGCCTCTTCGTTTGTTCGCTGGAGCCTCTCTGGAGTGGTGAAGATGCAACTGTCGGATGGCGGTGATAGTCCCTCAAATCTTCTGTGTATTGAAATTGCGACTTTATCGAGATGACAATCACTTGCAGATGTTGTTCCTGCTCCTGCCATCCTCTTCTTTTCCCTGCTCAGTCAATCAAGAGCAAAGGTTTAAGCAAAATCCGGGGCAAGAAAAGGGTATTCTGTGCCAGAATAAGCCCATAAACTAGATTTGGCCGCTTTTGTGCAGTGCAATCATGAAACCGAGAGAGAGAGAGACGAGAGACGAGAGAGAGAGAGAGAGAGAGAGAGAGATCTAAATGCGCGTGCTTTGGACCCGCAAAAATTAGGGAGCAGAAACGTGCCAAGATATAGCAGATTCGAAGGCTTTATAGTTACATTTCACATGGGGCTATTCAATTAATTAATCAACTAGTTTTACCCCTTTCCTGCTTCTCAATTAACCAATTATGCTCTCTCTTCATGGAGTTTGCCTTAACATATAATGGATATATGTAATATGTATGTAATTGAAAGGGAGTTGATTAATATATATGACATAAAATATGATTGTGCCACTAATAGCCAAGCTGTGATGGTTTCTGAGCTTCAAGGGCCCTTTTTGATTTTAAGAGTTGGTTGGATCACTCTTCACTTTTTCTGATGATCAAGTCCCATTACAACTCGGCATTTTTCTATGTGATCAAGTAAAGAGAAAATTTCATTCATCATAAATCTCCTTATATCCACATGTTTACCTCCACTTTTTATCGGATCACCAAAGGTAAAATTTAGTTTGATCATTGTGTAGTGTCTTGGATATCACCTAATACTTATGAAAATAAAATCCCTCGTGAAAGACTATATTTGAACTTAGAGATATGGATTCAGGAATCAATTGACCTAGATAATTATGCTTCCAAGGTTTCCTCAAATTCATCATCGCCATCTAATTCTAATGCAGCCTCAAGCTATGAAAGCGAGATTACTAAGTAATAGTTTTGACCACGTGCATTGCAAATACCTTAATTAAGGAGGAGCACACCAAACACTGAACTCGCACATAAGGAGGAGATTGTTGAGATACACGTGTGAATTGTGTTAGACAAATCCCATACTAAACAATTGGTATGGTGTTGAGCTATTAACATATCATAGTTAGCCTATAACTCATTTGTTTAAAATTTTGAGTGAAAATGAATCAAACTAGATATGTTAACGGACTTGAACTTGAACTCTCTCTTGGCAATTTCCCTAGGTAAAATATTGGTTTTTTGCTGCATGCTCTCAACATTATGTCAACATTAAAGGACCTCGAACTTCCAAAAGATCCCCAAAAGAATAGCAAAGCAGGATTCTCCATCAACATTTGCCTTACTTCCTATCATCTAGCACTGGGGGACAAGTTTAAGCAGTGCAATAACGAAATGCAAAGACAAAGATACTCAGAGTCCATCCAGAGCAAGAAGAAGCAAAGACACGATAACTTGAGCCTGAAGTGAGAAGCATGCCTGGCATGCATATGTTTAGTGCTTTAGCGGTGAAAAATGATTCTATATCGAACAATCAAAACTGGTTTGCGGTCACCAAATCAGCAACAAGCTGCCCGCTAGCCCATGGAGAGTGGCCTGGCCACATGGGCCCACCCATTAAGAAGTTTAGTGGGCATTGTCCCAAAAACTCGAACATTGATCCAGTGATCCAACCCGGCCCAACAGCCGACCGTTGAGTCACAATAAAAGTGATAAGTGAGGATTGGATTATCTGATTAATGACCCTTGAAACGTCAACGGCGATACATTGGACAGCTCCCTCTCTCATTTTTCATCGTTCGTCAATCCTCCAGTTACATGTTACTTCCAAATACTCTTGCTCTTTAAAACTACTTGCCACTTTCATTTATCTCCTTTCCCCTTCAAATAATTTAATTGCGTTCTAAACATCACAATGAAGAACAACAACAATGATTGTGTAGGATCATCTCAACTCAATTCAGACTGCATCGTGCATTTAAGATGGGGCTCATTCAGCAAGTTCTGGCCGCAACAAGTCGAATTCAACGTCAACAACTCGATAATTGGAAATCCACGACCTCCGGTCTCATGTCATTTAAAAAATTACGAAAATGCGCCTTGGGTGTAGGAAATGGAAAAAAATTGAGTTTTATACATGTAGTAGATAAGATCTATTCAAAGCCCATAGAGCTTGGATACGCGAGTTGTGTCACTATATGTGGACACTTTGTCTTCGGGCCAAGCCCAACTTGTTCTATTAGGATGAATATTAAATGAAAGTTCCTTTCACCCTGGCTCCTCTTCGTGGATGTGCGTTCCACTTCAAGGAAGCGTGAAAATGTCCTTGAGATGTTTTATGACTTCATTAGATATTTGAAATATGAAGAAGAATCGCCTTTTCATTTAAAGAAGCTTGAGGCAATGAAGGGAGGGCTGTCTCAAATTAGGGACGCGGTAATTAACAGATGTGCTAAAAATGCTTGACAACAGAAAAGCCTAATACAAAAGAAATTTACCAAGACACTCAAATGCTCATCCTCATGCTTGTTTACACTTCTTTTGGATACATCAGAGACTTCGATGTAGACCTCTTTGGTGGGAGTATGACCATGTATTAGAATTTGAGACATTCCATCACAATATAAAATCGATATTTCTCAAACTCAATTAAGGGTGCCATTTTGGCGGTTACAACTCGATTGAATTCTCAAAACTCTCTCATATTAGGGATATGAAGTTTATATCTCACATTTACCGTATACATATAATTTTACACTTAAAGACAATAGGTAATTTATCACTAAAATCACAAGCAAATCCAATTACATTGTTTCATTCATTGTTACATGTTAAACTTTATACACACTATCAATGAATCATGCTCTATACATTATATATGTGATAATATATATGTGAGCTAGCATTTGTATTTCTGAAACCATAGAAAAATATGGGTGATGCAAACTTAACTCGGGTAAATCACCTAAGAGTTTGGCAGGAAAATTATCAAAAAAGTACTAAACATATTGTAACTTTTCTAATTCAATCCTAATTTTTTTTTTGTCAATTTAGTCTTAAATTTTACAATTGACCAATTTAATTTATTTGGCTAATTTAGACCGACCAGCGCTCATGTAAACAATTTATTAAAAATATTTTATCTTTTCAATTATTTTTTATTTTTTATTCTTTTTTATTTTTATTTTTCTCTTTCTCTTGCTCTTCTTCCTTATTTTTCCTTATTTTTCCCCACCATGGCTGGCAAGGCCTTAGCGAGGTGGATCTTTCGTAGGCGCACTTACAGCAAAAACTTTGTGAAAAAATTCATTGATTCCTTCTCAACATGCCCCAAATTTATTAATTGCTAAATGCTGATAAGCGCAGACAAGCTAATGTCAATTGCGGCGACATTTATTCGGCGAACCATCCTTAGGATAGATGTTGCATCACTACATACCATTCATATTCGCCAGTTCTACTCGTGAAATGTATTGAATAGGGAAAAGCGAGCGCCCTCCCTAACATATATTAATCAATGTTCTGCCGATTCAAATAGGAAGTGACCGCTGATCACACATCATTCAATAGAAATTTAGAGAATTTACCACTTAAAAAGGAAGGTTTTTGAGAGAGATGACTGAGCACACAGTCTGTACTATGGTCAGTAAAAGCAACAGCACTGCAGCGATAACCGAGATGACCACCCACGGGCTACTGCAGTAATCACGCTTGAACGTCGCCTTCCACTTGTTATAAGGCCTTTGGCAATGGTCGATGAGCTCATGGCCGAGGCTGTTGAAGTAGTAATTTGATGGCAAGGTAGTTTCCACGCTGAAGGAGTTAATTAGCTGCACAGCAGATTCTTTATAGCTGAGCCAGTTATCGATGATTCCCTCATCGATCAGCAACTTTGCATCGCCCGGGGTATCGACCAGGTATTCCATGAATGTCATGTAGTCAATCAGATAGCTGTCGTCTAGGTGGTAACATTGCTCGAAGGCAATCATGTTCCCAAATAAGGATTTTGTCCAGTCATAAAGAGTCAGTACAGGGATTTTGAGCACTCCATTCTTGAACTCGATATCGAACAAGCACGTGCTGTCACCTGAGAGCATTGTTAATAATAGGGAATAAACAGAGAACGAAATAGAATCAAATAGATATTCATATTCAGAAAACAAAAGGACACAAGTCAACTCTCACTTCTTCTCAGCTTCACTCCTGCTGCCACCAGCTCCATTGCGCTCGGGGGGAACTTCATCTCCCTATGCCTCTGATATGGCACCTTCCTCACCGACGGCAAGAACAAGAGCCTGATCGCGTGGACGAAGTGCTTCACCTCCGACTCCATCGCTGGCTCCAGCAACTTCTCCATCCTCGTAACCGTATGGAAAAACCGGCACACGAGTTCAAGTAGCTCTGGCATGTCCTGTTGGTGCGTTTCAAATGCCATTTTCAACAGCTGCTGGACAACGAAAAATGGTATCTGGTTCTCCAGCAGTATCATGTCGCGGCGGACATCATTCAACATCCACGGCTTGCTGAAGATCCAGTCATTGGGCAGCGTCTCCCGCCGGGCCCCGTACATCAGTAAGAGCTGGATCACGAAGATGCCGTCGAGGAGGATCATCTCGGCGAACTGGTCGGAGTCAAGGTTGATTGGCTTATCGAAGCAGTTCCGGGCATCATACTCCCAGGATTTGACCTCCTGAATGTAGTCCTCAAGACGGTAATTCTGGTGGTGCTGGAGGAAGTTCCACAAGTAAAGCAGCTTGTGATCTTCCATCAGCATGAGGCTTGGATTGCGACGGTGATAAGGTCCGATCGCGATGACACGGGGCGTGTAGGCCTCTTCATTTGTTTGTCGGAGCCCCTTCCGAACGGTGAAGATGCAACAGTCGGATGGCAGTGATAGTCCCTTAAATCTCCTGCGTATTGAAAATGCGAGTTCATTGAGATGATCGTCACTTGCAGATGTTGTTCTTGCTCCGGCCATCCTCTTTTTTTCCCTGCTCAGTCAATCAAGAGCAAAGGATTCAGCAAAATCCAGTCCAAGAAAAGGGTATTCTGTGCCAGAATGAGCCCACAAAGTACATTGGGCAGCTTTTATGGAGAGTCATTATGAAATCAGAAATAAATAAAATAAAATAAAATAAAATAAATCTAGCGGGAATTTGGTTAAAGGGATGAAGGAATAGTGGTCGGTTGGTTTGACTTTTAGGCACGACAAGAAAGTGGACGCCACAACGATGAAATGGTTTTGTGCCTCGTACCTCATATTATGATTGACTAGCTATTGCAGTTCACCATAAATACATACGTCATTTTAAATTAATTTTTGTGCCAAAATAAGTTGGCTGATAAGGTTCGTTCTCTTCGCCCACCATGTCCAGGTTTGAATTCCCGCCTTGGCCTTGGCATGGGGTAACCTCCCCTCCTCCTAAACTTTCTTTGATAAGGAAATTAATTTTTGTTTTTCTCAGGTATGATCCCCGTGTCTTTTCCCCAACTGTTAATTCTGTTTCATGCGGGCCCACATATTTATCGGCTGCTTGAATTTGCATGTTTAGAAGGACACAACTTAAAAAAGGTCATAGCTTTGCTGGCGTCGGCAACCATTTATTAAATTTAGAGCTAATATAATGAAAAACTCCAAACTTATATATATATATATATATATATATATATATATATATATATATATAATAAATTTACTCCAATCTCATATACCTATAATAAATTTACTCTCTAAGTTGGATGACAAGTAACAATTGACAAATATATTAATTTAGGGCTTTATTCTATGTTTGTCACATGTTTATTGATTTTGTGTTTTTTTTTCCCGATATTAATCCAATTTAAGGAGAGTATATTTGTCATAAATGTACTAATTTGGGATTTTTAACAATAAAAAAATTAGTTATGAGTAAATTTGTCATAGATATATTAATTTGAGGTTTTTGTAATTAAAAAAATTAGTTTGGGATAAATTTATCACAAATGTACTAGTTTATGATTTTTCGTGATCGGTAAAAAATTAGTTTAGAGTAAATTTATCATATGCGTATCATTTTGAGATTTTTTGTAATATTAACTCTTGAATTTATTGTTTAGCAGACCTCACTTCTCCTGGATTTTTGACCACGCTTGCTGGATGGAGCCGGTAATTGAAATTTCAAATGATAGATAGTATCGATATTGCTTTTTTTTTTTTTTTTTTTTTTGAGCAAGAGGATCGATATTGCTTAGAAAGGACTAAACTTAGCTGGTGTCTGGTCAACGGCAATTGGCTGCCACTCGAGCACGAGGCAGCACTTATTGCTTTTATTATATAATAGACCTCACGCATGCCGATTTATTATTTAGTGATTGAGCCCTTTTTCAAAAGAGAAGCAAATCGCATGTCTTTTTTATTTAATTGACAATTGATTATGTTAATGACTATATTCACTTTTAAGAGATATAAGACAAATATAACGCGTGGGTTCATTTGAAATCAATTCAATCTATTATGAACTTGGTTTTGCAGCAATTTTAGGTTGGGAGACCAGACAAAAAATATCGCACTTAAAAGAATAGTATACATATGCATACATGTAATTTTGTCACCTAATTACTTTTTGCATAAATCATGACAGCCGCCTCTCCCTCCGCCCTCTCCCCTTGTTACCTATGCATGTAAAATTCTTAATTGATTCTCTAAATGTGAGCACAAATTCCTTAACGTTAGTGGGTCCTAACCCAACCCCGGTGAAACCCACTTGTAAATTTATATCATAACTTACTCCAATCTTTGTAAAATTAGACAATTTTCCAAACTTTCCCAAATCAGTTTTTACTTAGAAAATTGACACAAATAGTCCATAAACTTTGGTTCGATTGACCTGATGTGGAATAATCCTAACACGATGTTTGACTTATAATAAAGTTAGGATGAGGCAGCGTCCAAGGAACATCGAGGGTCGTCCCAAGACTGGATTAGGTGATAGGAAAATCTGTGAATGGCAGAGACGAATCCTCAACTAACGACCCGAATTTTCGATTTTCTTTTGTTGTGATCACACAATTCATCTCTCTTAATTATCTGTTTCTTTTCCTCGGAGTCTCCCTCTCACTCTTGGCCACACTCTTTTTTTTCTTTGTTTTTTTATTTATATTTCCTTTTCAGCCACCCTGCGTAACCAAATCTCACACTCCCTCTCTCATATTTCACCCTGAACCTCTCCCTCAATCAATTTGGCTAGCCCATCCTTTCTCTTGCCTTTTTCATTCCAATAATTGATGAAGAAATTACGCGCAAGGGTCACCAGAAATACCACACAGATTGATAATGGTGAAGGTTTAGCAGTGAAGGTTTCCCAATGAGTGTGATCCTCTCTATATCTCGATTTCCTTCATTGTTACTTCCCTGACGTGCTTAAGATCTCTCAAGGTGAATAATCTTCTAATATGCTACGTCATGTAACACAGCGTGCTACGACATAGTAAACGTCCAAGTAGATAATAACATGCAAATGAAATTCATAAAAGATGCTAATGTCGTCAAATGCAAGTAAATACAACTCTAACTTAATAAAACGTTAACAGCACTGTGATCCTAAACTATATTCAACACATCTCTCAAATGCGAAATGCGAAATGCAAAATGCCAAAATGTAATGCAATTTTTTTTGTTAAGAGTCAAATCCCAACAATGTCAATGGTTTTGATCCCTTAATTTCGTAAAATATGAATAACAACCATTGAGGTGAAAAATTCAAGTGTCAACATCTAAGAATTTAATGATGTAAAAAACCAGAGGCAGAGCAAAGTGATTTGTATGAAAGTAATTCATTAATTGTCGCTCGGTTAGAACTCCCATGATTGATTCCGTGTACTAGATCTTTGATCAAGGTAAAAAGCCTTAATTATTGAAAGGAAAACGTGCCCTCCCCTTACTCTAGATCCTAAAGAATTGCAAAGCCAGAGATGCTCACTTTTATCCAGAAAAGGAAGAAGCAAAGGCAGAATAATTCATGCTCGAAGTGAGAAGCAAAGGTACAATAACTAAAGCATGAACATGTTCACTGCTACAGCGATGAAAAATGATTCCCAAAGGCAGAATAACTCAAGCTTGAAGTGAGAAGCAAAGACAGAATAAGTCAAGCTTGAAGTGAGAAGCAAAGGTAGAATAACTCAAGCATGCACATGTTTAGTGCTATAGCGGTGAAAAATGATTCCCAAAGGCAGAATAACTCAAGCTTGAAGTGAGAGGCAAAGGCAGAATAACTCAAGCTTGAAATAAGAAGCAAAGGTAGAATAATTTAAGCGTACACATGTCTAGTGCTATAGTGGTGAAAAATGATTCACAAAGGCAAAATAACTCAAGCTTGAAGTGAGAAGCAAATGTAGAATAACTCGAGCATGCAAATGTTCAGTGCTATAGCCGTGAAACGTGATTCCCAAAGGCAGAATAACTCAAGATTGAAGTGAGAAGCAAAGGCAGTTAAGAAATAATGCAGAAGAAAGGAATAAAGAATTTTCTGTTATTTCAGTGTATCATAATTAGGGATGATTAGTTCTCGATCTAGTCCAATCCCGCCTAAGAATCGAGAACCAAACTAGTTCCCATTTTTGGAACCAAGGACGAGATCGGATGGTCCTGGGATCAGGAATCGGATCAGACCAACCGATCCGGTTTGGTCTAATAGAACTGATTACTTATAAAAAAAATTAAAAAATATTAGAATTGTTATTATTTTAGGGTTTAGCGCTATTTTTAAGAATAAAAAGTATTTAAAAAAAAAAAGAGTTGGTGCGGTCTAGTCCGATTCCCTCCTAGAACTAAGAACTAAACCGAAAATCACAACTTCCATTTTTATGGAATTAGGAACCAAACGGACGCCCTTAGGAACGGGACCACATCGACCGATCCAGTCTGGTCCGAATAGTTCTTGATTCTGTTGGTTTGATATGCTCACCCCTAGTCATCATGAACATTACATTAGCCTATATATAGGCTTTATGAGACCACTATCTCAAGTAACATATATCAATCAAGATATGCAAAATCAAAGGAGATATTCATGCAATCTTGATTGATATTAGATAATCAATAATAATATCATAATTGTTTCTAACATAGGATAATATTCTATAGAAAATATTAAGAATCTCTAATAAAATATTGCTAATATCCCTCTCAAACTCAAGGTGACAATCAAAGTAGTCAACTACAGTTTGAATTAATGTCAAATAGTGCCACGAATCTTGTTTCTCTAACGACATCACATGGCATTGGGCTTGTTGATCTGTGGAGGGGTGGTGTGTGAGGCACCGTCTTCCAAATCTGGCTCGTCTAACGATGGAGAGTCTGGTAGTGGTGTTGGCTTCTTAAAACAATGCATGAAAGGTTGAGAATCGGAGGGGAAACAACAAATAGTCGATGCGGTTGGCTTGTGAAACAGTAACTAAGCAATGCAGCTTATACGGCTGGCATAATAGCATCAAACGGCCTATACAACTAGCTTGGAAAATAGTTATTGGGTCGTGGCCTATGAGGCTAGCATCGAAAGCAAGCCAACTCCATAAAAGGCTCAAATTGGACAACGTGATTAGTGAGATTGGCATCAAAACACGATGTCACAACCCGATCTTGCCGCCCTCAATCCTTCTCGTGAGGAGAGGAAAGGGGAAAAAAATCGAATTTAGGGGTACTTGACTACGAAAGTTCTCTCATGGTTCTCAACCATAGGGATGTGATCACATCATCCCTCGGATGAACGTCTTGTGAGTTCCCTTTACAAGATTGTGAGTTCTCTCAAACTTATATCCTGCTTGACAGCAGAATGTGACAATCCATACCCACACGAGTGACACACCTCGAGAGAGGAAGTCGGGCGTAAATATCGAATTTAAGGGTACCTTTACCATGGTAGCCCTCCCTCTAATACTCCTTCCTAAGAATGGTGTCACTTCATCCATTAAGAATTTTCCACATGCGGGTCTGCTAAACAATGGTAAGTCTTATCAGGATTCGTACCCCACTCGACGGGTTCATTTATACGGTCTAATTATTTAGGACAATCTAAAAATAAGATGGGAGTCACCATTAGTCTTGTTTTTGGGGTCAGCTAGAAACTCAATCGAGGGTCGGGAGTATTCCCTTGATTTCTACGCAACTAGATATCTAGGTCCAGGGATTTGGGTTACGCTAATATTTCCATTAGCATCATTTCGATACCTAAATAGTATGTTGTGTTTACCTAACGTGTCCATGCATTTTTTTCTTACATTTTCAGGATTGTTAGTCCTAAACTAAGTGATCATACGTGGTTGATCGTTTTCATGCTAATCTGTTTCTAAAGAAAATGAAAAGGAAACACCAAATTGAATTGAAAATTGCGTTGCAGTAAGTAAATAATCAAAGAAAGCTGTAAATCTATTATGCAATCCTAGAAAATACAAAAAAGAAACACAATTGAAAATGATAAAAGGAAAAGGGAACTCGTAACTCGTTGAACTTTTATACAGGTGATAAGAACCCGAGACATATGTCGAGGATGAATGGTACAAAATAATGGTCATAATGGACATCGACCTCAACCGTCTTCATGTTCTCTCCATCTTCAAGGTCTTGATCTAGATCTAGTCTAGGAAATCTATAACTAGGTATATACAATGGAAAGAAACAGGCAGACATGTCAAAACAAACAAAAGCACAACATTATACTAAAATCAATCTCTTAAAGAAAGTTCAATTCAAAAAGAATATTTGGGCATCAAGGTCGGCCTTTATAGTTCATGCGTAGATCCCTCTAAAATATTTACCCAATCTATTTTTGTAACTTATAGCCATTATTGACCAAATGTGTTATCACATGACCAAAAACACTTATAAGTTCTTAATGAGGTGTTCAATGTGATCCTAAGATTTCCATCAATATCATGCATCGACCCTATCATCCATCGAGAAATTACATGCATTTGTGGGAATTAAACATGCATGCAAGCCTTTTAGACATTATTTCTCAACCAATCAAACAAATGAGTAAGCCGTCGACGGATCACTTATTAGCAAAGGCATATGCCAATCACAAACACAGACACTTCTAAATGAATAACGTGATTATATACATGGAGAGTACATGTGATATTTCAAAGACATCTTTTGAAAATCATTTACAAAAAGTTTTGAGACAAAATGAATGTCTCAGTTATGAAAGATATTCAATTGCTAAGCTTATCATTACATTCGGGGAATGGGCTGGGACTGGTTTTACGCGATCCGGCCCACTGACCTGAGCAAAACCCGGACCCGACTCCAATCCGATTAAAAAAAGACTTTTAATTTTCCCTTTTTTAATTCGTTTTCTTTTCCCCTTTTTGATTTTTTTCCCTATTTTCTCCTTTTCTGTCTTCATTTCAACCTCACGCCAACCCTCCTTCACCAAAGACTCCACCACCTGCAACTTCACGGAACTAAGACCGCCCCCCTGACGCCCCGCCATCGCTCCGGCCGACGACGGCCAGCACCTACGTTGCCGCCAAACCACCATCATCCGCCCACCGTCCGTCCCGAACGGCGACGACCAACGCCGAGCGTCCACTCCGGCGACCCGAAATTTCACAAAAAATCCTCACCTAAACTCCGGTATGAACACCAGGAATTCCAGAAATCAAACAAACACAAAGGCACTAAAAATGGAGAGAGACACTTACTCGAACAGCTTTAAACCGTAGGGCTCGCCGACGTGGGGAGGCTAGCTCCGGTGAAGGAGCGTTTGCAAGGCCAACTTAAAACACATCGCGAAGTCACATGAAAAAACAGCAAAATACGAAGAAATCAAGTAGGGTTCGGTGAATACAGAAACGAACGAGATCGGTTTTGAGTTAAACGCGAGAAATTTTCCGGTCTTCTTTTAAGCATCCTAACAAAAGCATGGCGTGCACTTTATAAAACAAGCTCCAGACTGATATCATGGTGAAATGAGACTCAAATTTCGACACATGATGACAACATGAACCCACATCATAGATTATAACTCAGTCTCATTACTATATCAATCGCCTATGATCTCTAAAAATAGAAAAATTAGATTTCGGGCTCAATGAGACACGGCCGAAAAATGGTGTTTGAGAGCGAACTCCTACCTGTTACGGGGTGAAGTTTTGGCGTCGTACAGTCGCCGGCAAAGCTTCGACGGACGACGAGACGAGAAGGAAGGCTTCCGCTCAACCGTGGACAAAGACGGTGGTCAGGAATGGCAAACCAGAGGTGATAGGCTCCGGTCGGTGGGAACGACCGATGGGTGGTTATGGGTCGGCGGTCGAGGTCCGAGCGCGATGATCGATGTTCGTCGTCTTCTCCGGTCGGAGCTCGAGGCTAGCCCACGTCTCTCTCTCTCTCTCTCCCTTTTGCGATCAGGACCCAGCCCAGAAAGATGAGGTACCCGTGAGGAGAACTTGCAGAGAACCCCCAAAAACTTTCGAGCCAACCTCCTGCCATAACGCGGAGCGTACGCCCTCTCTTCTCTCTCCCCCCTTACCCGCTTTCTCCTCTTCTGCCAACGAACAGCAGCCGAGAGAGAGAATAGGCGGCGATCTTCGCGAGATGTGCAGGTTTGAGCATCGTCCATGAATTCCATGAACGTCGCCTTCAAAGCTCTTCGAGTTTCATTGATCTGCTCAGATATCTTCTTATACTCCTTGTCCACTTCATCCGTGACTTGTTGAATTGCCCGGACCTGGATCTACAAGCGGTTGTGGAAGCATCCGCCCTCCTCCCTATCGCCCATCCTTTTTTGCGTTATATGCCCCATTCCCCGCTTCGTCCAGTGAGCACCAGCATGCCCTCCTCCCCTCCGTAAGGAATTTTTTTGTTTTTTCCTCGCCCACGCCAGCTCATGCGTTCCAGAAGGCTCCCCATTTTTTCTCACGTCACTCTTACGGCGTTTTTGCTTCGTGGGCGCTGGTTCGTGCAAACAAAGGGGAAGAAGTGGCCTTGGGCCGGGCCACTTTTTAGGCTCTGGTGGGCCAAATAAAAGAAGGAAAATGGGCCAAAGGAAAGAAAGGAAATGGGAAGCTGGGTTGCAGGTGAGCCGAAACCAAGTGGGCTAGACAAGCCGGCCCGCTCGATTTCCCCTTTTATTTTTGTTTTTATTTCTTTTTTTGGTCCACTTTATTCATTTTTCCTTTTTTTTTTTTTCTTATCTTTTTCTAATTTTTTTTTATATTTTTGCAAATAAATGGATATTTAAAAACATTAATAAAATTTGGGTGTTAACAAGCTTGACTTGTTAGGATCTAGTGAGCTCGAGCCTCCCCAGCCTATGGCAAGGCTTTAGCTCTATGGCTAGTCGTTGGCTACTGTAATGACCGGTGACCGGCCAATGAAGAAGAAAGGGAAAAAGAAAGAAAAGGAAAGAAAAAGAAAAAAAAAGAAAAGAATAAAGGATAATTAAAAAGTCAATTTAAAAAATAAAAGAAAAAGGTGTTTGATGAAGGTAAGTGATGTAAAAGAAGGTATGAAAAGTGGAAAACATTTTCCCAACCTTAGAGGACTTTTTTCTCTTAATGGAAAATATTTTCTCCAATTAATTCATTTTCCATAAAAAGAATGTCGCAAAATCTAGAAAACATTTTTTTGAAAATTATTTTTTGTGAAACGAACAGAATCTCAGCTCAAAGAGTGCTCCTAGGCTCATCTGTATATGTATATGCAAAAGTGTAGCTCATCTACCATGTTCACGTTTGGTTGCTTCATGTTGGGAAAACTAACAGACGATGCAATCTTACGCAGAAGGCAGATTGCTGCAGTTGATTTTCAAGTTACCTTACGAGAACGTCTCCATCTCATCCAAATTCTTGCACCGTGTAATTAGCCTAGGCTTTCATTCCCTCCGTCTCTGATCCACCATCTTCTGTAGGCAGCGTTGACAAAAACTCAGTGCAATATTCCGCCATTCCTTCTCATCGCGCCTCAAGTTTATTAATAGCTAAACGCTGACAAGGGCCTGCAAGCTAATCTCAGTTGCGGCGACATTTTTTTTTTTGGGCGAACCATCCTAGGATAAAGGCCGAATCGCCACATCCCATTCATATTCACCATTCTGTCGTCGTGAAATGTATTGGTAGGGAAAAGCTAATAATCTGCGCTCCGACTAACACACATAAATGGATGTCTGCTTACTCTGATAGATAAGGACCGATGATCACACAAAATTCAATCAGAACTTAAGAGTATTACAATGGCAAGTACCATTCAAAAAGAAAAATTATTTGAGGGATAGGAGGGCGCACACGGTCTGTACTCCGGTCAGTGCAAGCAACACCACTGCAGCGATAACTGAGAGGAACTTCCACGGGTTACTGCAGTAATCGTGCATGAATGTCGCCTTCCACTTGTTAGAAGAACTTCGGCAATGCGCAACAAGCTCATATCTAGGGTTGTAGATGTCACTCCCTAGACCTCCCCTCACCGAGGGAGCACGACATTCGCAAGATTAATTTGCGACGTCCTAAGAGATGTCACCATCTTGTTACTTTTATCCTTTGATTTATCACATGCGAAAGTGTGCCCCCGTAACACCCAATCAACAAACAATAAATGGATAGTAAAGAAAACACATATACAAACACACTACTTATATATTGCTTCATTAAAATTGAAAAGTTGTAATTACAAGTCCGCCTAGTTGGGCCATTCAGATTACATCCAAAAGGGGATAGAGGGTTAGTCCTACCTCTTCTACGAGGGTGACTGCCAAAAACGGTTCCCATCAGAAGGTCGGCTTTCTATGGCTCGGGCTCAGGGTCATAGTCTGGATTGGAGTCGAGGTTGTCCACTATGCCATCGGGATGATTTGCCACCGTGGGTCCGATGAGGATCCATTGGGACCACCGGGTCCTATCAAACCTGTGGACGGGCTCAAAGAGCTCCTCGTCGATCCAAACGAACCACGCCTTGTACTAATGCTGAACTAGGTGTCTTAAGCCTTCGTCCACCCACACCGTAATAGTGTGCTTATGGTACGTGATATCAGTTGTCATGTCCTCTATGTCCATAATAACTATCTCCATCTGTACAAGCAAACTGAAAGGGACCAAAGGGAGACTCATACCTAGAGATCTGAAAAGGGTAAAACAACAACAATTGAGTGAACAGTTAATAAGTTAATCGCCTAAACCTCGTATAAGCGAATGTCTCAAATCAGAATCGTACGAATACTTTACACCGATATGTCGATGGTAGATAATAACAAAGCTCTTGCTTTACCTAAACTAAATACATTGAATGGGGTTCCCAAATACCTAAAATGCTCACACGATCCAAGACCCACAAAATGTTCCGTAATCGGAAAAATAATATATGTGTCAAATAATAACTTTTACAATATACACATGATTCTCGAGTCCTAAATAATAATGTATAAAATACACGTGTGCATTTCAAGTGACCAATAATGGCATATAAAATATGTTTGAGTCAAATAAAAGCTTCTAAAATAATCATGTGGCTCTCAAGTCATAAATAATGGCATATAAAATAAGTACGTGCCAACTAATAGCTTCTAAAATATGTACATGATTCTCAATTTCTCAAATGTAATCTCGATCAAGAACCACATTATATTCCATAATATATGCACATGAGAATCCGCAACACATCACATGGCTTCCATTTATTACACACATAACCAAAATCTATTGATTCTTCTAGAATCTATCGGGCATCGTCTCGCCTCATTTGGCATGACAACGTCCTAAAATCCATTGGTGACAGCATCTGAAATCCATTAGGCTTCGTTTCGAAATCCTATCCACAAATGGCATCCGAAATCCATTGAACATCGTCCCGAAATTTATCCATGATGACATCGTCTCGAAATCCATTGGTGATGGCTTTCCTCATGTGACCATATGTGCAAACAAGCACACAACCGGTTTTTATCATTTCTCTAGTTCGATGCAATAGTGCCTCAAAGATGTGCCAAGCGAAGTGTATGTTATGACTTACCGAAACTGCATTGTTACAATATGCCAAGTACGAAATGAGAACCGTGGCTGGAACCGTTATTTTTGAGCACCGACTTAAGTCAAACCTTGTTCATAAATGATACACCTCAATATCGCCAAACCAAGAGAGAGACCCGGCCCAACGTACTTCCATGCACATTTAAGACCAACATGAATCTCATTTCAAAGCTCAGGGTGTGTTTTCAAGTATCAACAATAACGTATAGACAAATCATATCTACTAAGGGTGTGTTCGGTAATTATTCTATTTGTGGGAGCAATTTCTAATCAGAAATGATTCTTTTTAATTTTGTTCTTGGGAAAAAATTTTAAGCATTTGAAAGCGTTTAGTAACTGGCAAAAATTTTTATTTTCGAAATAGAATTGCATTTGATACGATCCTCATAATATCTAATACAAACCATTTTTTTTATTTTAAATCATTTTATTACTTTTTTTCTTCTTTTCTTTTTTTTTTCTTTTCTCTCTCTTCTTCTTCAACCTTTGGCTAGTCGCTCACCTCAAGATGATTGGCGATCGGCTAGACGAGGGCTGCAACCTCTTAGGAGGGTTGTTGACCCTTGGCAAGGCCGCACCTCGTCGACCAAGCCTCACCAACAGTTGGGCAAGGCTCACCCAAGCCTTGGTTGGGTGAGAAGCCTTGCCTAGATTTGGTGAGGCCAAGCTCACCCAGCCGTTGATAAGGCTTGGCCTCGCTAGGCCACCATGAGGTCGGCCTTGCCTTGATTAGACGATGTCGACCTCGCGGTGGTCCACCAAGGTCGAGCCCCACTAGTGGCTAGGCGAGCTTGGCCTTGCTAGCCAAGGCTACTAGGCAAGGCCTTTGGCGAGCTCTTCGGGCCTCATCTTGGCCTGGTGAGCTTGCTGACGACTAGTGTTAGTGGACAGTGGTAGTGGTGGCTGACGGTGACGACGATGGAAGAAGAAGAGAGAAGGAAGAAGAACAAGAAGAAAAGAAGAAGAGAAAAGAAAAGAAAACAATTTGGGTTGCTTGATTTTGGAATTGTTCCCGGTAACAAAGAAGCAACTTTTTTTTTTTTTACACCTTGATTCTGTTCCAAATCTATTCCTAAGAGCAAAATATTTACTAAATAGATTTCTATTCCAAATCTATTTCTAGGAAAAAAAATAGAAATTATTACTATAGGACAAGTTGCCAAACGCTTAAACAATAATAAATCCTTGCAACCAAGCATAAATAATAACACATAAACAAATTGCATCTGGCAACAACAAATCCTTGCAACCGAGCATAGACAATAATACATAGATAAACCGCGTTCACTAACAACAACAAATCCTTGTAATCAAGCATAGACAATAACACATAGATAAACCGTGTCCACTAACAACAACAAATCCTTGTAATCAAGCATAGACAATAATAACACATAGATAAACTGCGTCCACTAACAACAACAAATCCTTGTAATCAAGCATAGACAATAACACATAGATAAACTGCATCCATTAACAACAACGAGTCCTTGTAACCTCATGATCACATAGCAAGATCTTGCCTATTCTCGAACCTCGTAACTTAAGCATAATATGAGCAAACCATACAAAAATAATACATGAATATACTCTACTTAGGATGGCTCAGCCCTAATCAACAATAAGAACAAAACCTAACCTAAGTCCAAACTACACAAGACAATACCCTTACCAATGTTTAGGGGATCTACTTACGAAATTAGAACAAGAATGAAGACAGATGGTGGGTGGCTCATAGCTCATGATGGTGACAATGGTGATGGCGAGCAGGTGGCGACAGTGGCTCACATTTGGGGGGGGGAGCAACGACCAAGAGAGAGGTAGAGGAAGATGAGTGGTCAAGAGAGAGAGAGAGAGAGAGAGAGAGAGAGAGAGAATGGTTCTAAGCCTTTTTATGAGAAACTCAATAATTGGATAGGTAATGATGGCTAATGATGATTTTCTTGACTTGATTTACAAGACTAAATCCTATCCATCCAAGTGTCACATTAAAGACTAATCTTGGCCAACCTTATCCTTCAAGCCTCAAAGGTTTAATCATTATTTAAATGGAATGATTGAAGGTGTAGAATCCTCAATTGGGGTAAACGTGTCAGAAGTTGCCAAAGTGGGATTGCCAGAGAAGCTTGCATCAAGATGAGAAGAAGATAGTTATGGAGAGGAAGATTCACCAGTGGATGTAGTACAACATCTTCCAGAAATAGGTCCACCGAAGGATTAGTAAAGAAAGGGACATGAGTAGAAGATTCGAAGAGCAAATATGGAGAAATTGAGGCCAAAAATTAATTTAGCGTGCTGAAATACCTTAGGAATTGGTCACAAATCACCAAAAACTAGTCTGAAATCATCGAATTGGCTAAAAAAACAATGGAACTAATCCGACCAGTCTAGTTTGAATCGATTAACGGTCCAATTTGAACCCAGTCCATGGTCTAGCCTATCACGACCCGACCCCTCACATTCCCTCGATGAGGGGAAATGTCAAGTTTAGGGGTACTTGACCATAGGAGCTCATTCATGGTACATGTCTCAAGAGACGTCATCATTTCATCTTCTGGGATTTACCATTTTCAGTTTGCTTGATCACAGTCATGATCTATCCCAAACTCATATATTGAGTGATAGCGGAAGTTGTCGAGATTCATATCCACATGAACGATACACCTTGAAAAAAGAGATCTAATGTGAATAACAAATTTAAGGGTATCATTACCATAGTAGTCCTCCCAATAGTACTTTCATCCATGATGATGACATCGCTTTATCCTTTAGGAGATTTTCATATAGAGTATGCTAAACTATGGTGATCCTCGTTGAGAACCATACCCCTTACGACAAATTCATTTATAATCTATGAGTTGTTTCTGACAACCTAGATAAGAGTTAAGAGTCGCCACTAACCTCATTTTTAGGGGTTGGTTGGAAAACCCAATCGAGAGCCGGGAGTGATCTCTTGATATCTTTATAACTAGAGATTTTAAGGTTTGGGGACTTAGGTTACTCTAACATTTCTATTAGTGACCTTTTAGTACTTGTTGAGTTTTGACTTTTAAATTAAGAGATAAGGGCATTTTAGGCCATGCACATTTATTTTAGGAATTTTTGAAGGGAGACCGCAAAAGGAATGTGTTTAATAACACATCTCCAATTTTCTATTTTGTTTTTTTTTTCCTATCTTATTGTTAGATATTTAGATCATGTGGCTCACCAAGTGCTTTGAGAGCTTTTTGGATTGTACTATGGTGCTTTTTTTGTTGAAGATAATGAAACTTCTCTCTCTTCTTGTTTTTTTTTTTTTCCCATTTTGGGTTTTCTATGTAAATCTTGCATCTCGTATGCTTTAAATTTTTTTTCATCCTTTGCTACTTGTTTTTAGATTGGTGCATCTTTGATTTGCCATTTTTTTGCAACAAATTGGTATCAGAGTGAAGGAATTTCTATCCTTTTGTTCGAGATGGCATCTATCAAGTTCGAAGTGGCACCCTTCGATGGTTAAAACAATTTCAAGCTATGGACGATCAAGATGAAGGTGTTGATACATCAGAAAGGTTTGGTTAGACCTTGGATGGAAATTATCTCGACGATATGACTACGGTTGAGATTGAGGAGATGGAAGAAAAGGTGCATAGCACCATCCAATTGTCGTTATCTGATAAGGCGCTTCGTGAATTCGTGGATAAAGAAACGGCTTCAGGATTATGGAATAAGCTTGAGATGAGAGCCTTTTGCATGAAGGAATCTCTTACGACAAGATTATTTTCGAAGTGGCGTCTTTACACACTAAAGATACAAAAAGGTACCCTTATCCAAGAACATCTAGATGAATTTGATAAAATCGTTATGGATATGAAAAATCTAGATTTGAAGTTAGATGATGAAGATTAGGCCCGAATGGTGTTATGTTTATTGTCGAACTCATATGAGAATTTTGTGATTTATATGCTATATGGAAGGAAATTCATTACTCTTAAGGATGTGAAAGCTTCATTGAATTCCGTGGAGATGCGTACATAATTGAATGTGAATAGTAATGGTGATAAAACTAATAGCTTAATTGTTAGGGGAAGGTCGAATTATTGTGATAGATGCAATAATAGTAAAAGGCATTTAAAATTTAGAATAGGTAGAGATAAGAATAAAGTGGACTGTTACTATTGTCACAAATTTGGACACTACAAAAGTGAGTGTCCAATGCTCAAAGTTAAGGGCAAGAAGTTGAGGGAGAATTCCGATTTGGCCAACTTGTTATAAAATAATGAGTCCACTAATGTAGACAATGTTCTTACTGTTTGGTCTTTAGATTGTCATGTTGATGATGAATGGATTTTGGATTTAGCATATTCATACCACATGTGTTCACATAGAAATTAGTTCCATGTATATGATAAAATCAATGGTGGTTTAGTTTTAATGGGAAACAGTGTAGTTTGCAAGATTGTTGGTATGGTTATGATGCAAATTAAATGCCATGACAATATAGTAAAAACTTTGACAAATGTTAGGCACATCCTGGATTTGAAGAAAAAACCTTATTTCGTTAAGTGATTTAGATTCCATTAGATGCATGTAAATTGGTGTAGGTGGAGTTTTGAAAATTTTCAAAAGGCTCCTTAATTGTGGTGAGAGGTAATATGTGACACCCTGGATTTTTACTTCTACTTTCAATTAAATAAATCAGGCATTTCATCGATACGCCTAGAGTGTTATTCTCAGAGCTGCTCACTTTTGAGATAACTAAACTATTTGAGGAAGTCATTAAGAGATTTTAATGCAATAGACTTGAGGATTCGATTAGGAATCGACTACTCAACGGTGCTCATCTACAGAGATCATTACAGCACAATAAAGATCGATTAGAAATCAGAGATATGTCGGTTCGATTGAGATGTGTGGTTAAACGTGAGTGATTCCACTAAATTGGAAAATTCGCTTCGATCGGCACTAGACTGATTTTTCTGTCGTTTTGGTACCCTGTGTCCGTATTTGAATCCTTGAGATTGTCACGACAATTGAGAGTTGCCAATGTGTCGAAGAGGTTCACTATGCCTTGAAGAAAATTGACCACGGGTCATTTGCACTAAAAATTTCTAAAAGCTACCCAATAACCTAGGTCACGCTAAAATCGCGCTAGAGTGAAATTAATCATGAATTTGAATCCGATTTTAGAAATTAAAAGTTTTGTCATGTCACGAGTCATGCTAGGAATGTCGGCTCAGTCTCCAAAGATTTTTCTGTAAACCGAGGTTTTGGCGAAAAAAGTCGTCTTAGGGCCGTTTTTGTCTAGAAAATTTAGGGGACCGTTTTTTATCCTGAAATTAGGAGGCAAGGGGGTTATATTGGCAAGGAAAAATACCAATTTGATCAATATTATGTCAGTGGGATTTATAGAGGTCTAATCGAGTTGATTCATGAAGGAATGAAGTCCAATTGGAGGAGAATCAATGCAAATTCGTATGCCACCTTGGACCCAACCTTTAGACCAACTCAAGCTTCTAGAAGATGGCTTTTTGGTCTAGAAATCAGCTGAGGAAGATAGCTAGGTTGGTGGGCCAAGCCAGGGGACAAGAAGATGAAGTTGAAGGCCAAAAGTGGTCCCCCCTTATCCAACCGGTCCCCCTCCTTTCTTCTCCCTTCTGCTTGTTGATCCCCTCCTTCTCCTTGCTGTTCGAGACCCCAAAAGCCTAGAATCTTATAACCAACAAGCCAGTAAGCCACTGGACACCCCTGGCACCTGCCGGAGCCGTCGAATGCTACCGCTGGCACTGCTCGCCCCCATGAGCGTCCTCACGCCGTTCGCCTACACCGCATGCCAGTTCTCCCTCCTACACATGCCCAGCAAACTGCTGAGGTCGCTTGAGCTGCTGTGAGCCATCGCTTGCCACCGTCCAAGCTCCGCCTGGACCCATGACCAACCCCTCTGTCCATCTCCGCTTGTTTCCAACCCAAGCCAATGTTGGAGCAACTTCTTCGAGCCCCCGATCAACACAGAACCAAGTGGGTCTCTAGCCCACTATCGGGCCTGTTTCCTAGCCTTTCCAGACCCTGTTTAGCGAGCCCGCTTTGGAGTTTCTCATCCCTCGTCATTTCCCCGTCGTTTCGATCTGAGTGAATTGCTTAACAAGTGAGTTTAACTCACTAATCCTTGTTTTATAAGTTAATGACGCTTAAGGGTTGATTAGTTTAGACTAAGTGTGGATTAAGTGGATAGTTAGAGTAGATTAGCAATTTAATTAAATGTTATTGTATGTTAGATGGTTAGAGTAGTATAATTAGAGCTTAGATAAGCTTTAGTATTTATCTAGAGTAGTTTGGAAATTTTTCGGGCTCATCTCGGCTTCCAATTAGACTTTATGGGCCTAAGTTCTATTTATTTGCATTTATTAATTATTGTTCGTAATTATTTAATTAATTAATTATTTTCCGAAGATTAGATCGAGATAGTTGGTAACCGGAATTTTATGCTGATTGCAATGGTATGATTGAATTATTTATTTAACTGCTAATTTGTGCTAATTGAGTGTGATTTGTAATTTTGGGTTCTTTTCCCAAAATTTATTTAATTTCAGTAATTAATTAGAAAATCACCGGGCATTGGTTTACAATGCCAAAAATAGGTTTGTGGACTGTTGAAATTAGTGAGATTTTCAAAGAGGAAAATCTTGTACTTTGGTTAAGGCCGATCATGTACCCATACATGAGTATTTTTATCGGGTGTAATAAAAATGGTAAATTGAATAGATGGTCAAGGTGGTATATTATATCAACCTACGGGCTTTGATATGCCAGCTTAGATAAAGAGCAGTATACCAGTATACTATATCAACCTACGAGCTTTGATATGTCATCTTAGATTGAGAACAGTATACCTTATCAACTTAGAGTGAGCAATATTATCTATCAGTTTAGAGTGAGTAGTGTTAGTATACTATATCAGCCTGAAGGTCTTGATATGTTAGCTTAGATAGAGAGCAGTATATCTATTTATCAGCTTAGAGGGAGCAATCCTGATATGATCAGACTTCATAGATAGTATTGTTTTGGCCGACCAAGAGAAGGTCATGATAACATGTAATCGACCGAGTCGATTGATCAATGATTCGATTTGATTTGGTGAGTTCAAATGATTTGTTAATGTGATTTGTGTATCTATGAGATATATTGACTTGCAGGAAGGGACCAAGGCAAAGGTAAGTCCTTCGACCTATGTTTATGCTTAGGTAGCCCTCACAGCATATTTTCTTCCTACTTAGGTCTCAAGGGGTTGAACTCATTGAGATGTCGTCTCACCCCCATTGTGAGATAACATTTCAGATCCTTAGATGGGAGCTCTTGAGTTTTTTGGCCGATCGAAGAAAGTTACATAACAGACGTCTTACATTCCGTTGCATGGGAGCCCTAGGGGTTAGACCTATGACTAGTAAGGTCCATAGTCTGGGTCAATGTGGGTCTCACCCATAAGGTGCCCCACCAATACCGATCTTGGTATCGCCAGGCTTAGGATGGCTAGAGAGAGGGTCCCATCCTGGAGTTTGAGATACCTCCGTATGTACTGGAGGTGGCATTTGGGAAAGGTACTACAGATCCTTTTCAAGGCTCGGTCGTAGATGCAGTAGACCTGAATCTTGAAGAACCAGAGTCCCCGATGTATTCTGTCAAAGGCTACAGTTGGAGTTTGGATGATGATGGAGAGGAGGACGAGGATCCGTAGTTTTGTGAAACCCCCTTATTTTGTAGAACTTATATATATATATATATATATATATATATATATATATATTGTATATAACTAGTTGTGATATGTATATATAAGTGTGTTGTGATGTTGGTTTTCAAAATATGGCCTTACTTTCTTATCCCATCTTGTTGTTGTCTGGGGACTATTTATCTGCTTACGCATGTGCATTAAAATGAATGGGTCGGTGATGCGTCATGGGACGTCGCTATTTAATCGACCAAGTTGGGATGGACACGTGCTCGGAGGATCGGGGCGTGACATAATATAAAGAAAAATCTTTACATTTTGCTGGGAAGTACCGTTGTTGGTTCTTTAAAGATATCATCCTCTTTAGATTCTAAAAAAATAATGTTGTGACGTATGTGGTTGGGCCACATAAGCAAAAGATGAATGACTATCTAGAGTAAATGTGGTTTACTTTGTGGGGATCATACGGTTTCACTTGACTTTTGTGAACATTGTGTTTTTGGAAAGCAGCGCGGAGTTAGTTTCAGTATTAGAGTAAAATCGATGAAGGACATAGTGGACTATATTTACTTTGATTTGTGGGGACCAACACAGGTAGCATCTAAAGATGGTGGTGTTTATCTTCTAACATTTATTGATGATTTTTCTAGTAAAGTCTTGGTTTATTGCTTGAAGTGTAAAGGTGACGTTTTTTTTTAATACGTTCAAGAAGTGGAGGGTGTTAGTAGAAAGTCAAACTAGGAAGAAGATAAAACGCCTTAGAACGGACAATGGTCCTGAGTTTTGTAGAGGTGATTTCAACTAAGGGTGATCGAGTCTAGGGTGGGTAGGGTCTAGACTTGGACCCTATACCCAACTTTGTTATAACTGGTTCCCTTTTTTTGAACTATGTACCCGACCTTGTTTGTATTGGACTCTGTACCCGACCCACCCTATTTTTCCGGTCCGGTTTCAGGGTCAACCTTGTTTCTATTGGAACTTGTTTTGCAATCTCCTGATATCCTATACGATTTTGAATTTTATATTAATACGCGAGAAAATAACGTAATTCTCATAATTTGTATCGAAATATTAAGCACTTGTAATAAATAACTACATGAACTTTTTGACTAAATAAAAAATTAAAGATCCATAGGGCTAATTATAATAAATAAAATCATAATGTAAAGAATTAGAAACAAACGTGGGTCTAATTTTAGTCTTATTCTCACAATTATTACATGAAGCTATTCATTTATGCAAGCACAACTCCTTCTACAAAAGAGATATTAGGCGAGCTAATACACGTGGTATACATGAATTTGGCGGCAACAAACACCGTCCGTCCGTCGGATGGTGCAAGAGGGAGTCGATGAGGGAGGGAAGCTAGTGAGGAAGAGGAATGACGAAGGAGGAGTGCTGTTTGTGTTTGAGAGAGCCAAGAGGAAAAATATCATGTGATTACGGGAGTAAGAATAGAAATAAGAGAAAAAAATAGGGGTTTGGACCTATATTTAGAAAACTGGTTCCCAAACGGGTTCCAAAACCGGTCTGGGAACCGGTTCTTGGGTGGGTAATAAATTGAACCCGGTTCCCAGAATGGTTTAAATCGGTTCAGAATTTTGGAAATTGGTTCCCAAACTGATTTCAACGAGAACTGGTTCTCAATCCTATTTTCCGGGTGGGCCAGTCCAGTTTCCAGTATACCCGGTTCGGTTGTACACCCCTAATTTCAACAAGTACTATGAAGATTCATAGATTGTTTGATATCGAATAGTCAAGTGCACACTTCAACAAACTAGGTTGGCAGAGCATATGAACCGGAGATTTTTAGACAGAGCTAGGTATATGCTCTCTAATGCTGGACTTGCGGAGGTGATTTCAACAAGTATTGTGAAGATTTGGGGATTGTTCGACATTAAACAATCAGGTACACACCTCAACACAATGAAGTGGCAGAGCGCGGACACTTTTAGAAAGAGTTAGGTATATGCTCTCTAATACTAGACTTGGAAAGATTTTTAGGCTGAAGTTGTGAACACGACATGTTTTTAGTGAATACTGCAATTGAATGTAAGACTCCTAATGAGGTATGGTAAGTAAACCTTCTAATTGTTCTGATTTAAAATATTTTGATGTCTTACTTATTATCATGTAAAAGAGGGTAAGCATGAACCTAGGGCCAAGAAGTATATTTTTCTTAGTTATGCAGACTGGGTTAAAGGATATAGGCTATAGTGTTCTAAACCTCAATCATCAAAGTTTATAATTAGTAGGGATGCTATTTTTTATGATAGTTATATGCTTGAAAATGAAAAAAAAAAGGTTATTACTGAGTTTCCAGGTATTCATGAAGAGTATGTTTGGAAAGAGGTAGAGCTTCATGTAGAGTATCCATAGAAAATAATTGAAGATGTTCTTGTTCAATTAGAAAATGATAATGAGTAACAAGATTTAGATTTTATCAAAGAAGAAGTAGAAGAGATTAAGCAACCTCAAAGTTTGGCTGCAGGGAGGACTCAACGACAAATTAAACCTCCCCAAAGGTATAATTTTGCTTATTTGGTAGCATATGCTCTTATAGCTACTGAAGAGCTTGGTATTGAAGAACCTTCTACATTCCATGGAGCTATTATTTGTTCTAAATTTGAGAAGTGGCTTGTTGCGATGAATAAAGAGATTGAGTCTCTTCATAGAAAACAAACTTCGAATCTTGTGAAATTGCTTGAGGGCAAAAGAACTATTGGGTGCAAGTGAGTCTTTAAAAGAGAAGAGGGAATTTCAAGGGTTGAAGATGAAAGATTTAAGGCACACTTGGTAGCAAAGGGTTTTAGTTAGGAGGGGATTGACTTCAATGAAATGTTCCTTCCAATTATGAAATATAGTTCCATTTGTACGTTGCTCATGTTAGTAGCCCTTTATGATCTAGAACTTGAACAACTTGATGTCGAGATTGCTTTTTTGCATAACAAGCTTGAGAAAACAATCTATATGGCTTAACTCGAGGTATTTGTTGTTGAGAGTAAAGAAGATCATGTTTGCAGGTCAATCAAAATGCTTTTTGTATGGTCTCAAGCAATCTTTGTTGCAATTGTATAAGAGGTTTGATAGTTTTACGTTAAGCCATGTCTACTCGTGAAGTGCGTATGATGGTTATGTGTACTATAAGAGATCGCATAATGGTAGTTTTGTTTATTTATTATTATATGTGGATGACATGTTTATTGCAACGAAGAACATATTAGAGATCAAATTTGAAGAGGCAACTTAGTAGGGAATTTGAGATAAGATCTTGGAGTTGCCAAGAAAATTTTAGGTATGGAAATTCATAAAGACAGACAGGTTGGGAAGTTATACCTCTCATAGAAGAAAATGCTTAAGTGCTTTGGCATGAAGAATGTTAATCCAATAGGTACTTCTTTAGTGTCCCATTTTAGACTTTCGGCTTCTTTATCACCTTAAACTAAAGAAGAAAAAGATGAGATGTCTCAAGTTTCATATTCTAGTACTATGGGTAGTCTTATGTATGCTATGCTTTGCATTCGTCCGGATATTTTAAAGGTTGTTAGCATTATGAGTAGGTATATGGCAAATTCGCGTAAAACTTACTGGCAAGTCATTAAAATGGATTCTTCGGTACATTCGAGGAACCTCAAATGTGGGTTTGGTCTTTAATAGAGGTTATGATTTATGATATTCAGTTGTTGGTTTCATTGATTCTAACTACGCAGGCGATCTCAATAAAAGGAGATTTTTGATAGGTTATATTTTTACACTTGATGGTTCCACAATTAGTTGGAGAGTAACTTTGCAAGACATAGTTGCTTTGTCTACTGTTGAAATAGAACATATAGCAACAATAGAAGCATAAAGGAAGCCCTTTAGTTTAAGCATTTTTTTACAGAACTTAATGTGAAGTGAGAGGAAACCTCCATTATCTTTTGTGATAACAAAAGTGTGATCCACTTGAGCAATAATATGATGTAGTATGTGAGGACAAAAGATAACGAAAACTTTGGCAATTTCTTCTTTCTTGCTATACTGTTCATTGGGTTCTCTCTAAAGTGCGCCCAATTCACTCTTCTTGCCGATTTGGGTTTTTGTTGCTGCTGGGAGTTTTAGTCGATCGTTGGAGCCAATATTTGGAGGATTTGCTTGCTTGACCACCCTCCACATCCTCTCCAAAGCGATCGCCTTGGTATGCCCTACAAGTTCTGCTATGTTCCTTTCGTGGTAGGGTTTAGGGGTTTTCTTGTGGGTTTCGATTGTTGTTATGGCCTTCTCGTCTGCTAAGGTGGGTGACCAGTTGGGTAAGGCCCATCTAGGTGCGAATGGTATGAGTGGGCGAAGCCCCACTACCTTTCCCCAAAACCCCCCACTTACAATGCTTGCGGGGCAATCGAGCTTTCACAAGACAGGTGCAGTTGCTTCAAAAGAAGGCCATTGGGGTTCTCTTAAGGGCCCTAAAGGCTCCAATGGGTCTCGCGGTCGTAGCCACATTAGGTCGTCCTCCAAATGCCCCAGCCTAGCAACCAGCAAGCTAGGAGCTCAAAACCCCCTTGCCTGTTCCTGGGTCAACGTTGCTAGAGCGGTAACAAAGGGGTATGACTTGTCATTTATTCCCCTAACCATCATTGATGATAAGCCTGTTGTCAATCTCTTTGAGGATGTTCTTGAGGCCATTGACCCGAAATGGCACGGGTGCCTGGTCGGGTACTATGTCGGGAAGGAAATCTCATTCAAGCTCACGGAAACAGCCCTGAAACACGCCTGGGGACTGAAGTTGACTAAAGTGTTGGCAAATGATCAGGGTTTTTACTTCTTCCACATCCTTGACTGGGAGTTTCGCTTCTTGAGGATGGATCGCTAACAGTTGCCAGGGTTCTTCTTATCCTATAACAATGGCAGCCTCTATTGGAATTGAAAAAGGATAATCATTGCTCTGTCCTGGTTTGGATAAGATTGAAGAACTTCCCCTATGATCTCTGGTCTGCACTAGGGATAAGTGCTGTTGCTAGTGTAGTTGGGAAGACGTTATATGTCGATCAATGAACTGAACAAATGAAGATGATCTCCTATGCTAGAGTGTGCATGGAGATCTCTGCAAAGCAACCTCGCTGTAGTTCAGTAGATGTAGTCCTCAATGAGGCATCTCGAATTGTGGATGTCATTTATGAGTGGAGAACGGTGTTGTGCCCAAGATGTGGCACTTTTAGCCACAAGTGTGCGGCTCTTCCAAGTACTTCTAACCTTGAGGAAGTGCTTCAGCAAGTCTCGGCTAGCGAATCCCCTGCTGCTCAAGACCAGGGTCCTTCCCCTGCTCGAGTAGTGGCTGTGGTCCCTGGTAGTCCTAAGCCAGGTTGGAAACAGGTAGGGGGTAAGAAGAAAAAGCAACCCTTGGCTCCAAATGAGGGATTGCCTTCTCTTTCGGTTACTCCCAGTGAAGCAGGTTAGATCTTGAAGTTGAAGTATACCAGTCCAGGGATTGGTATGCCTTCCACATCAACTCGTAAGGTCCAAAGGGGACTTAAAGTTCAGTCAAAGCCTAGTGATACCCTCGCCATCTCTTCTGCTGCTATTAAAGCCAGCCCAACGGGGGCTACCTCTATAGCTTCGTCGTCCAGCTTAAGGGAAGACTCGGAAGACTCGGCTAGCTTGGTTAGCAGCTCAAATGAAGATGACCGGGTCTTATTATGCTCTCTCTCTCTCAGAGCTACCTTTGCTAGTAGGAAGCCTAATTCCAAGTAGGATAAGGTATTAAATCCTTACCCAGCTCCGCCCCTTGCTGATCACCCTAGTCTGGTGGCCAGTCAGCGTCGGTCGAGCAAGCGGAGGTAATCGCCTATCCGTCTGTATATACTTTATATGTACATATGAGTTTGTAATATTAGGGGTCTAGTAGATCCCATAAGGCAGATTGAAGTTTGGAACCTGGTTTCCTTAAATGGTCTGTGTTTTGTTGATTTGTTGGAGACTAAAGTCCTCGAGTCTGGTTTCCTTTCCATTTCTACGAGACTCTTGACGGGTTGGAGCTAAGTGACCAATTATGACTACTCCCCAAGAAGGAGAATTTGGTTCGGTTGGAACTCTTCTATTGTAAGTTTTGATGTTTCTTCAACCAAAGCTCAGGTGATCCATGGGAGACTAAAGTTTCTTATGTTGGGCTTGGATTGTTGCATCTCGATTATCTATGTTGAGCATACCTTCCTATCTCGGCGGCCACTTTGGGTGGACCTTATCCATAAGAGTACCATCTTGCAGGACTCGTCTTGGCTGGTGGTTGGGGACTTCAACGCCATCAGGGACCCGTCTGACCGGATTGGTAGTTCAAACACTTGGATCCCTTATTTTGATGAGTTTAGTCAGTGCTCAGCTTAGTCAGAGTTAGATGATCTGTATGTTGGCTTTCCTTACACCTGGACAACTTTCTCTAGAGCTAGCCGAAAGTGAAGGAAGATAGATAGGGTTATTGTGAATACTAAATGGAGTCAAGACTTTTCCTTCTTGGAAGCTTCCTTCCTCACCCTAGGCATATCTAATCATACCCCTATGGTAGTAAGAGTCTTGAACCTTGTACATTAGAGGAAACCTTTCAAGTTCTTTGACTTTTGGAAGAAGCACCTGGCCTTCCATGCAATCATTACTCAAGTGTGGCAGAGCCCGGGAGAGGGAGTGGCCATGTACAGGTTAGTGTGCAAGCTGAAGACCCTCAAAGGCCATCTCAAGTAGCTCAATAGGAAGTCCTTCTCTAAAATCTCTGCTAGAACAACTGAGGTGAGGAATGCTTTACGGTTCACCCAGGTTGGCCTCCAGCAGGACCTGACTAGCGAAGTTCTCGTAGAACTAGAGAAGACTCAACGTCGAACCTTCTTGGATTTTCGGAGTTAGGAAGAGTCTTTCTTTAGGCAAAAGTCCAGGGTCTTGCAGCTTATAGAAGGAGACCAGAGTACTAAATTCTTTCATCACTTTGTCAACAGAAAACAGTTGAGGAATATAATACTTTCGATCAAGGATACCTCCGGTTATCTTGTTACGGACCCAGGTATGGTGCAACATCTTTTCGTTACCTATTTCTAGGACTTACTGGTGCCACAGATTGGCCTTTGAGGCCTACGTTGCAGGAGTTACAGGAGGTCATCCGGTGTCCCCTAAATGTGGAGCAAGTTAGTTCTCTTTCTCGCCCCGTTTCTAATTTAAAGATTCAGGATATCCTTTTCTCATTAGCTCATGGTAAGGCACTTGGGCCAAATGGATTTAGAGTCGAATTCTTCAAGCACAACTGGGAGACTATAGGGCCGTTGGTCCTTGTAGCGGTTAAGGAATTCTTTATCTCAGGGACACTTTTATGGGAGATAAACAACACCATTTTAGTCTTGGTGCCTAAAGTTCCCTATGCTTCTTTAGTTAATGACTATAGACCCATTGCCTGTTGTAATACAATTTATAAATGCATCACCAAGATCTTGGCTAACTGAGTGGCGTCTGTTCTTCAAGCCATAATCAGGCCATCTCAAAGCACTTTCGTCAAGGGCCAATGGATCAGGGACAACATCCTCTTGGCCTAGGAACTCTTTTGTGGTTTCCACCTTAACCCTTTCCTAAGTGTGCAGTCAAAGTGGATTTCCAAAAAGCCTATGATACCATGGATTGGGACTTCCTCGAGCTGGTTCTTAGTGCTTTTGGGTTTCCCGATCATTTGATCCGGCTTATCATGGTTTGTGTATGCGCTCCTAAATATTCCATTTCCTTAAATGGGGAGTTACATGGTTTCTTCCCAAGTGGCCGCGGGCTTTGTTAGGGGGTCCTTATATCTCCTTACTTATTTACCTTGGTCATGGATGTTTTTTCAGGGATTCTTTACCTTCGATCTAGGCAACCAAAGTTTAAATACTTTTGGAGGTGCAAAGCAATGTGTTTATCACACTTATTCTCTATGGATGCTGTCTTCCTTTTTTATGAAGCAGATATGGCTTCGGATACTCTCTTAAAGGAAAGGCTTGAAACCTTTTTGTCTTGTGAGTGGGCTGAGGCCAAACATAAACAAAAGTGAGGTATTTCTTGCTGGAGAGACTACATCATGGAACCAAATTACTCTTGCCCTCGGGTTCCATGAAGGGAATTTGCCGGTGTGTTACTTGGGGGTTCCCATTATTACCTTGCGGCTCGGTAAGGCAGATTGTAGCTCCCTAGTCAACCGCATTATAACAAGGGTGCAATCGTGGTCTCAGCAATTCCTTTCCTTCGTAGGCCGGCTACAGCTAATAAGGTCTATCCTTCACTCGATTCAAGCCTTCTGGGCTGGTGTCTTTAAAATACATAAAGTTGTGTTGGACCGTATTGAACAAATCCTGAGATAGTTTCTCTGGAAAGGCTTGGGCCTAGGTAGTGGAGGTGTGAAGGTTTCCTAGGAAGAGGTTTGCCTTCAAAAGAGGAAGGAGGGCTTGGCATTCGTAGGTTATGGGATTGTAATAAGGTAGCCATGCTTAAGCATATTTGGATCCTATTTTCTAATAAGGAATCCTTGTGGTATAAGTAGATCCACTCAACTTTTTTAAAAAGGAAAATTTTTTGGGTAGCTAACAAGCCAACCTGTTGCTCGTGGGCTTGGAAGAAGATCCTGCAACTCAGGAGGGAATTCTGCCAGTCCTTCCAATGGAGGATAGGGGACAACCTATTCGTGTCTCTTTGGTTCAACCATTGGCATCCTAGAGGTCCTCTGAACCTAGTGTTTTCGGACACGTTCATTTATAGCTCAGGGTTATCCAGGTAGGCGACGGTGGCTGACATTTTTTCCACTTCTGGCCAGACCATCTATGACATCCCAAATTTCATCGACCTTCATTAGTGTAATTAGATCATTAGGAACTTAGATTAATTAGATTGGGCCAAAAAGTGAACCCAATGGATCGTGAAAAAGTGTGGGCTTGAGAAATAAGTGGGCCACACGTATTGGACTTGAAAAGTCGAATGAGAGATTATGGGCTTGGACTTGGCTTAAAGCGGGTCAAGGTTCGGAATTATCAGATTTGTAGATTTAGTTTAGTGGGCCGGAATTGTTATAGATTAAGCCTGTTGGGCCAGGGATGAATATTTAGGCTCGAATGATTTTATTTTATAGATTATAGTTATGATAACTTGATTAATGTTTATAATGCTAATATCAATTTCTAACTTTAGCATTTTTGTGATGAATTCTTTATAGACTAACATTGACTAGTCAATATGTTATGTCATGACTTTGTATAATCATAAAAGGATTGAAATCAAGTAGAAACTAAAGGAAATTAATTGAAAAACATTAGAAACCAATGAACTGAATAATGACATGGATTAGGAACAAATTGAATTTGAGAGATCAAACTTGGAGGCCTCGACATCTCTCTCTCTCTCATTTCTCCTTGCACTCGACACCCACGGTTTCATTCCCACAAACCGAGACATGCAAACTCAAGAGACATAATCATTAGCAAATTTCAATATTAGTCTAGCCTAGGGATTGGCTTTGTAGACCTATTTTACCCTTAAGTTTCGTAACCCCCATCTCTCTCTCTCTCTCTCTCTCTCTCTCTCCATATAAAACAAAAATTCGAGAAACCCATCTTCATCTTCTTCTTTCTGTTTTTTGTCGGTCGAGCAGTTGAGAACCAGAAGCAAACCAGCGATTTCTTCTTCTCGCATGCGAAATTTTGGTGTTGATCTTGAAGCATCTTTGTGTTGTTTAGTAGCTGAAGCAAGGTGAGGAAAGATACAACTCTAAATTAAAAGTTATCCATTGTTTTGTCAAGAAAGCTCGTGGGTCTAACCAAACAGTGAAGGATTTGGTTTGTAGTTGCTGTTTTGTGGTTAATCTAAACTTAGTAAGTGTTAGATTGAAGGTAGATGCCATTGCATGTTGTTTTTGAGCCTTGCATATTTAGAAAACTTGATGAGAGTTGGCTGTTTTGATTGAGCAAAGTGAAGAGATGTTTGCCGAGTGAAGAAATGAGGTGAATGTGGTGATGTGTGAGTTGAAGTGTGGATATATACTTGAGCCGAGCTGCGAAAGGATTCTTTGTTGAGAAAACTTGCTGAAGTTACTCTTAGTTGCTGTGATTAAGTAATGAAGTGTTGTAGAAGAGACTTGTGGAAAAATAAATGATTTGGTTAGGCTAGGAGTGAGAAAAATTGTGTATACCTATTCTGTTCTAGATGAAAACGGTTATGGAGTCTTCTATTTTGTGTTATTTTCTTTATGTATGTTGATGAAATAAGAAAGGAACCATTCTACGGGATAGAACATCCATTAGATTGAATTAGAAACCTAGCTATGATTATATGAATATATAAAACGTAGACATGGAAGTGAACTTAGTAAAACCAGTAAACTGTTTTGTGAGAAATGGTTTGACCTTTACGGATTATACGAATTTTCTGTATTTACCTAGTTAGAATTGGATTTTGAATCCTGAATTAAAATTGTAGAACACATATTAAGGAATGACGTGTCAAAATTTTAGATTAAATGGATAATATTTGGCTAGTGAAACAATTTTCTTTGTAGATACGAAATCTGGACGTCGGTACAGAGTACTAGTAAAGATTATGGCGATTGTTACTCTTAATACAGTGAGAACTAGACTTAAGTGTTTTCACATAAAATGTCAAACTATGTTTCAAATATAACATACTAAAATTTGGTAGTATTTCGACAAGAATTGATATACCTTTTGGTGTCCAGAACCGAAACTGTACGTTTAGTTAGTAAACTGTCTGGACCCGAGAATATATATTAGATGTTGTGTCTTTTATATTAGGTTTTTGTGATGCACATAGAGTCTAATAAACCTCATAATATAAGTTAGTCATATAAGAGTAAGTCTCATATATCATTTGAGATATAAGTGCATATAGTATCATGCGTGTGCAATGAGTGCAGTGCATAGTGCTCGATTATGGGGTAAATATCTGATCGACATGGAATGAGACATGTCGTAATGGGTTTTATCTTATAATTTAGACATGCACGTGTGCGAGGTTCATGAGAGTTAGATGTACAGTTAGATACTTTGGAGTCTTTTCTTTTGCATACGATAAATGCATTAATCAAATGTGTGGTGGTGTGAAACGTGTGCTTAAGAGAGTGACTGAACCCATCCATACAGAGATACCGGTGATGCCCCTGGAAGTTTGGGATGCCCTTGCTGAGTGGTCTTGGATGCCTCGGTAGAGAGATATTGAGATGCCTCGGAGTGAGATGTCCTTGTGTGTGATCAAGGATGCCTCAGTTGTGTGATATTGAGATGTCTCGGATTGAGATGCCCCTTACTTAGTGGTCTTGGGAGGACCTCGGTTGAGTGATGTTGGGATGCCTCGGAGTGAGATACCCATAATAGAAATATCGTGGAAGTTCGGATGAGGTAACTTCTGGAAGTGACCCGATCGGGCTGGTTGAATTCCGGTTAGTGATTGATCGAGGGTGGATCATATGCACACTAAATATAATTTTATTTGGCGAGTGAGTCCATTTATTATTGTTGCATTACATCTTGATATGAGATTGAGCTTGAGAAAGGTAAGCATAGAAATAGATGCTCATAACTAGCCCTCAGGCTGACTCATGGCCAAGTCTCGACATTGACATACCGGGCTTTGGCCTACTAGTCAAGGCTAAAATAAAGGTTGAAATCAAGGATGTCACACTTATGGTTTGAACGGTCTTTCCTTCTTCGTAGAAATTGCCACTTTTTCTTTTTTCAGAAATGCTTAGATTTGTACTTGGATCTTTCGCCTCTGTATTTCTTGAAATGTTTCTTCTTTATGGAGTACTTTCTGCAAGAGCCATCACAATCTTTTTTTGAACATTTGATCTTCAAATTCTAGTGCTTCAGGCATAAATCATCGAGACATAAAGAGATCTCTTGTTGTATTTCTCCCAAAGGAATATTCACAATTCTTCTTTACTTGTTGAGAAAGAATCTCTCAACCTACTGGGATAGCTTTGTAGGAATATAGGGTAAGAATATATGTTTTATGTTTGCATCAGCTCAAAGGCCATAGAAAAGTTTGAGCATTTCTTGATAGTGCTTATCGAGGTGCCTTTTTTGGAGTGAACAACATTTTCTCTCAAAGAACTCTCTTCTTTTGAGTTCATGAAGGCTAGCAGATTTGCCTATGAAGAAATGGTAGATAAGAACAATAGCCTAGCCAAAGTCTATCGAGAGCATTAATTGCAATTGATCTTGTTCAGGAACCGATTGCCACTAGTGTTTAAGGGTTCCTATAAACCTTGTAATGAAGTTAAAAAGAACATCATACTTATCGTGATTCGTTAGGGCTTGCGTGTTTAGCCAAGTATGAAAATCTTCAAATCTTTCTAGTCATCTTGAATACGAAATATCACCAACAATAAAGAACTGTTTAGCAAAAGTGGGAGCTTGAGACGGATTATTTGGTTGAATAACCTTCAATTCTCAAGGATTTGTTTTAATTTCTTGGTCTAGTGGTTGGTTCATGAATATTGAAGAAGTGGGTGGTATAATAGGAAAAGTTTCAACAGGAGGAATTGAAAAAGAGGAGGAAGAGGATAAGGAAGATACAAAGTTTGGTTCTGATTCAAAGTTTGAATCAATTGGAAGAATCGAATATGAGAGAAGCTGATCATGGTCTTTATGGGTGACATGTTTAGGTTGTATTTCCTGATTGCTCAGGTCTCTCAAAAAAATTCCAACCGATTGGAGAGCATCATTTAACCTGATTTTTCCTTTGTGGAAGTTGAGGATTCTTCAGGGATATTTTCTTTCCTCATTTCCTCTCTCAGTCAATCCATTTCTTTGAGTTGATTTCCCATTTCTACTACATCAGTGCTGCACCTAGTAGAAGTTTCTGCCAATGGCAGCAAAGATCAAAGTATTTGGAGTTGGGAGGGAATACTCTATTCTTTGCAAAGTAGGAAATGGATCATAAGGTTTAAATCATTCCCTTTAAGGAGTCGGATTTGCCTTTTAAGCTTATCTATTTTGGCTTTTGGGCTATTTAGATGATGATAGCCTAGATGTTGTCTAGATTCCAAAGAGTGAAGCCTTTTTTTTGGAATTTTGAAAGCATTTTCTTGATGGTTTCATCATACCTCTTAAGATCTCTTTGTACATCAATAATTTTGGAATCAATCGTTTTGCAAGGCATTGTTGTGTGCAAAAAGGGTTTCTAATTGCCAATTCAGAACAACTTCAGCAATAAGAGTTCCTTTTTGCTTTTCATGTTCATCCACATCAATGTGAGCAGGGATCTTTGGGACATGACAATATTTCCCTTGTGGGTCAATAAATTCATCAATGACTAGAAATCAAAATCTAGAAGTTCCTCGAACGAGAGGAAGAAAATTTGCTTCTTGGAGGATGGAAATAGAAGGGTTAACTTCCTTCTTTTTATAGTTGGGTGTCATCTTGTTTGAAGAATCAAGTGAGTATGAATGCTTCTTTGCCCAATTAAGAATTGACTTGTAGAATGGAGAGACGACTGACTTTTTATGAGATGGAGAAGAAGGAGGAGTAGGTGGTAAGGTTGAGGATGACAATGGAGGTGCCATATAAGAAGGTGATGGTGGTGGGGCATAAGAAACCATGAATTGGAGCTTATCACATTCACCAAGAGTGTCAATGGAGGGATCTCTGTTCAAATTCCTTTGGTACAGGCTATCTTTAACCTTTCGAGTATTTTGCTTAAGTCTTGTGATTGGATCTACTTCATAAAAAACATTTGTACAGTAGGAACACTAGCAAAAAGGATCTCAAAAACAATGACCATGTCGGTCTTTATGGTAATGAATAGGACTTCTATCACTCTAGAAGTAATTGACAAGTTTTTTGGGATCTAGCTCCAAAATTGATTTTGGGATGCAAGGTTAATCATGAACAACATTTGGAAGATGAAAGAGTTTTCTTTCTCTTATTTTCTGAATTCAATGACAACAGTGCCATCCTTTTTCCTCACAAATTCAAAATGTAAGGATTGGAGAGGCTTGTTGTTCTCGTACAACTTTTCGTAGTTGGTGATCCAAGTTTTTGGAAGGAGCTTGGCCAACTTTTCTCTGGAGATTTGTCTAGGAACATGAATGCAAGAGGCCTGGTCATTTTGCATAGAAATGAACAAAGCATCTTCATTTCCATTCTAGAAACTAAGATTGAGGGCATGCTTTTGCACTTGATAGGCCATCTGGTAATGGAGTGTTGTAGTGATGGAGTCTGCAGTTTGGGGTGCTCCTATGGGCTAGATCTGAACTTTTAGGAAAGAGAGCAACTAGGGGTCTGAAAAGGCCACGTTGAAATTTGGATACAAGGTTACAAAGACTGTTCGAGCATTCAAAGTAGTTTGGATAGTACCAATACACGCATGCTAGTATTCTAAGAACCGAGGGTCCAGTAAAGTCATTCTTGCTACAACTGGCAAGCCTTTTTGGCCATGAAAGGTAAGTGCAAGACGGACAGCTCCATAATGGATATGAGAATATCCATATTACGTCCACTTCTTCAAAAATTTTGGAGGAATCTGAAGAGTACCAGAATACTCTTTTTCAGTGGCTATAATAGGATGCTGGTCAAACTTGGAGGACTGCATGTATTCTTTCACCTCTTTGCGAGTTTGGCGAATAAAATGTCTGATCGAGCGGATGGGAGAAAACGATGAAGAGGGTTTAGCAAAAACAAAATAGGGGTTCTATGACATCCGGATTTTTAACCCTACTTTCAACTAAATGAAATGTGCTTTTCATCGATGCGCTTATAGTCTTTTTCTTTGAACCGATCACTCATGAGATAAATAATCTATTTGGTGAAGCCATTAAGGAATCTAAACATGATCGACTTAAGAATTTGATCTAAAATCGACTACTCGACCATGCTAATCTATAAAGGTTAATACGGCATTGTTAAAATTGATTAGAGACAAGAGATAGGTCAATTCAACAGAGGCATCTAATTAAACGTGGGTGATTCTACCTGATTGCAAAATTCTCATCGAACGGCATTAAACCGATTTTTCTATTGTTTCTGTACCCTGTGCCCATATTTGAAACCTTGACATTTTTATGACAACCAAGAGTCGCTTATGTGTCAAAGATGCACAATGTGGATCGAAAATAATCGACCATGGGTCAATTGCGCCAAAAATTGCTAAAAGCTACTCGATCGGTTAGGTCACGTAAAAATTGCATCCGGTTGAAATTAACCATGAAATTGAACCCAAGTTAAGGAATCAAAAGTTCTGGCATATCACGATTTATTTTAGGAACATCGACTCATCCTTCAAAAAATTTTCGGCAAGTCCGAATTTTCGGCGAAAAATCAAAGTTAGGCGATTTTGGATCGGGAAACTCTTAGGGCCATTTTTGTGAGCAATTTTGGCCTTTAAGTTGGATTAATTGGTGAGGAAAATTGTGGAATTGAGTGTGGGCTTCCTCATTGGCATTATGGCCATTTAATTGAAGTCAATTGAGGTGAATTTGAGTTGAAATTGGGAGAGAACACACGAAATTCGTAGGTCATGGGAGTTGCAGCATTTTGGACCTCCTAAGTGGCTTGTTTGGGAAGTTTTGGAGAGGAAAGTGGGCTATGGATATCACTGAAGGCTGGTGGGGCCTTGCACCTGAGTTTTTGGATATTTTCCATTGACTTGTGAGGCTTCTTGTTCCCCCTCCAGCTGCAGCCACTCTATCCTCTTCTTCTTTTGCCATTCTCCTCCATTGTTGCTATTGTAAAATTGGAGAACCAGCAGAGAAGACCAACTAAGCTAGCAGCAGCCGAGCCAGCCACTACCAAACCGCCTCATGCTCGTCCAAGCCGCCCCGAGCTTGCCGGTTGCCCGCCAGCCGTCCACCAGCCTCGCGTGCTATCCCGCACATCCCCACGTCCCGAGCTCATCATTCGCCTGGTCGCGCATAGCCACCCACTTGGCTGCCACCATAGCCATCCTCGAGCCACCGCCGACACTGCCTGGTCTCGTTGTGTCATTCCCGCACCATCCTAACTCCCTTGATCAATCCTTCCAGCCAGCCATGGAACCGAAGTTCCACCTCGGGCTGTGGATTGTGTGGGCCTTTTCTGGGCCCTTCCAAGCCTCGTTGGGTGTTGCCGTAGGCCCGTGTCTCACTCACTGCCGTGTCACCGTTGCTGTGAACTCATTGGTTTGCCTATCTTGTGAGTTTACTCTCTAAACCTTGCTTGTGAGGTTAATTATGCTTAGGGGAGGTTTAGATTAGCTTAAGTGAGATTAGGGTATTCATTTAGCTTGTTTAGTTATTTATATTAATTAGTTAAGCTAATTAGGTTGTTAGATTAGTTTAATTAGAGGTTAATAGGATTATGTGATTTAGTTAGCATAGTAGAGTATTTATTTAAGTCCAATTATGTGGTTAGATTAGTAAATATAGCTTAATTGGTGTTTTATTTAATTATTTTGCGTTTATTTAATTATTTTGTAATTTATTTAATTATTTATTATTTTTCGAAAACTATACTAGGATAATCGGTCGTTATAATTTCGTGTTGATTGTCGTGGTGTAATTGGTTTTTGCAATTGAGAGTTAAATTGTGCAATTGAATGATGATTGTTGATTTTGATTTATTATTCCAAAATTATGGATTTTTGATATTTAATTAGAAAATACCGAGTGTCGCATTTTGAAGCCAAAAATATTTTTAAGTACTATATCGAATAATGAGATTTTTCAAAGGAAGCATATTACTTTTTATGGCTCAATCTGACCGTGTACCCACACACGATTATTTTACCGGGTGTTTTTAATATGAATAAAATCGGCCAAGCACATTATTTAAATTGAGGCATTTGAGTGCAAAGCAAAATGTCATTGGTTGGGATTGGGTGTGCGTGTGATGGTTACAAAAACCTGTCACTTGATGAGAGTCGGGTGGGCGATGCTCTTATATGGAATGCCCTTGTCAATGGATGCCAGTTGCAGTAGAGGCTGGGCCAATGCTCTTTCGGGAATGATGTCTAGAGGTAGATGTTGCCGTGCTCAATGGAGCGAGATGATGCCCAATTACGTCGGAAGACCGTTGAATGTTAAGTAGGCCGTGCCCATGGGGCCGTAATTAATTGGAACACCTGAATGATTGAGATAACCTCGCCATACTATGGACCAAAATTGTGTGGTATCGAATGGGACGTGTCATAACAATTTGGCCTTATAATCGAGACCCCTGTGATTGATTGACTTGGGAAGTGAGGCTTTCCAGTTATTGATTGCATATACTGCATTTATAAATGTTATATGAGTCGTACTGACATGCAGGGAGGTGCTTAGGCGAGCTAAGTCTTCTGTGATGTGTGATTAGACTACCTTTAGGTGTATAACCATCCTAATCGGAGTTTAGAGTGTGAACTCACTGAGACATTGTCTCACCCTGTCGTGGGTTTCATTTCTATAGGTCCCTAGATGGAAGTTCGTCCGGTTCGTTTTGGGCAGCCACGGGGGTATAACGAGTAGAGTACCGTCTTCCTTGTCCCTGGGAACCCTTGGACCCGTGTACTCTTGGTGACCCCGATCTTGGTCGATGGGGGACTACCTCAGTTGGTACCTCATCGATTCAGTGCGGTTTTATAACTGGCCTAACAGAGAATGGGAAGGTCTCGTGGATGTTTGACGGACCCGTCGTTAAGGGTGAGGGTGAGGAGGTGCTTGGCCCCGTTGTGGACGCCAATATTATCGCAAATATTGAGGCGAACTAATTGCTTGAGGATGAGCAAGAGCCCGGAGTTGAGGAAGTAGTTGACCTGCTAGACATTGACATTCCTGATGGTGTCATAGTGGACCTGGATTCCAAGTATGAGGGTCTGGGGTAGGGTTAGCTAGGTAGTTCTTTTTGGGGCCTTGACTTTTGTATACAACTTTGTAGGCTGACCTGGTTGGTTTTTAAAAGTGTGGTTTGTCTAAATTGATTGTCCTGCTTTTCTATCTCATGTTGATTGTTGTCTAGGGATTGTTTATTTCGCTTCTGCATGTGCATGAATCATTTGGGTTGGCGACACATCCTAGGAACGTCACAATTTGATCGACCACCGAGGGATGTGCACACGCTCGAGGTTCGGGGTGTGACAAGTTCATAAACGGAAGCTGAGTTTTAGAAATCCTAGTTTCATCACAAAGAGAGACTTCATAAATATAGTCAATCTTAGAGGCGTTTGATATATGAAAATCTGAAAGAGAAGAAGAAGATGGAGATGAGGCAAGAGTAACAGGAGAATTGAGAGTTTCTAAATCAATCATGATGGAAGGAGGATCTTTAAACACATTAAAGAAGGCTCACACTTATTAATTAGCTCATCTCCTCCCAACTTTCCTATGTGGGACAAGGAAAAGCATACTCTGCTTGTTTTATAAGCAAACTTCCCACAGGATACGCTAGGAATCTCCCTCCCAGTTGCCCATGATTGGATACCTACATCTACTCAGCTCCTCACTCCATTGCTCGCTTGTGTGCCTCTAAATAGAATATGGATCAATCATGTTCCTCCAATTCGGCTCAATCCAAGCTTTGGTGATCTCACCAAATGATGCGGCTATAGAAGTAATCAAGGCCTATGATCGCACCTTCTATAGCAGACCAACACTTCATGTCACCAAGAAGATATCATATAATATTTCAGATGTCGGGTTTAGTGCCTATGGTGATTGTTGGAGAGAGCTCAGGAAAATAGTGAACCTAGAGCTACTCAATACTTAGAGAGTTCAGGTATTTGAGTCGGTGAGGAGGGGAGAAGTGAACAACATCATGTGCTGGTTCATTGTTGGGAAGAAATGTTAGGCTAAAGCTGGCAGTGTTAAGCGCAAATTTCATGAGATCACCCATGAAATACAAAACCATATAAGAGGGTTATGTTTTACTGATATCTTTCCATGTATGTCCTAGTTCAACAAGCTCAGTGGATTGGAAGCAAGGCTTTAAAAGAGCTCTAGGGACTTAGATGAGCTGTACAACTAAGTGATCGAGGAGCACTGCGACCCAAGGCCTAAACCCAATCATGAATATCTTGTCAATGTGTTGCTTCGCTTACAGAATGATCCAAATCAAGCAATCTCCCTTAGCAACAATAACATAAAAGTGTATTAAATGTATGCATCTCTTGCACCTAGTATCCAATATCTTTTGATTTGTACTTTTTTCCTTGTCCTTTTTCTAAGTTCCTAAGTATACCAATCTTTTGGGTGCTCAAGACATGTTCAATGCGAGTATTGATACCTCTTCTACTACTACGCATTGTGGTGTGGTTCATACTCTCCATCGACAAGATGGTTTAGGGCTTCCATGTTGTTCCAAAGCAAGTATGTTGAGGAAGACACAAAGCTCTCTTAAAGAAAGCACATTCTTTTTATTAGAGACACTTTCTACAATATCAATTGGGAGAACTTCGTATACACACATTAACGAACTAAGTGCACACCCAAATAAAAGCACTTCTTGGCTATTTATAAGCCTAAGAAGGAGGCCTAGATATTTCTAGAGAAAATATCTTCCCATATATTTTAAGAGAAAACTAGATGTGGCCAATCTATTAACCACACATTTCCACTCAAAATATCTTACAAAAAAATATATGGATATTTAAGTAGTAACTTGAGAAATCCTGAATTATAGTACAAGAGATAGGTGCAACATTTTACTTAATAAAGTAATCTTGATGAAGCTGTTGTTTATGATATGGATGACTTTAAATGTAGCTCTCTGAAGCTGGTTTGCTTGATCTGGTAGTATAAAGGTTATTTCTTTACAAAGACAAATAGGAGGTCTATTATGTCACGACCCCAACTCCACCTTCAGGGTCATGAGCGACAAGGGTTATTTTTGCAATGTCCTAGGCTCGTCGTTGTCCCAATTCTTTTTATCTTGCTATCATGCACATGTGGAAACGTGAACGAACAACTCCCCGAACAAACAACAGCTGGAAGACTAGGACATACATTATACTAAACACATTGACTTATATTATAACAATACTTTTACAAGCCCTTTCTCCACGAGCTCTGTTTTCTTTTTACATCACAGTACAAGTTTTCCACATAAGCCAGGGGAAATCCTATCTCTTCTAGCGTGCTGCAGCTCCCTAAACTAACGTAAGATTTCCATATCTACAAGACTGAAAGATGAGGAGGTGAGTTTCGGGGAAACTCAAAAAGTAAAATTCCTAGTTCTCTACTAGGAAAGCATATCATCATTAAAGCTAAGCAAGTATAGCACTCACAAACAGTGTCCATGACAGATCAATAGCAAACTTGTTGCTACATTCAACTACATGTAGATGTCCATTGCAACATGTTTCAATACATACTTATCTTTGGCTTATCAATAAATATATCAATATATCATGTTTATGCATAAATTGGTACTCATGCAAATTCATTTAGCATCGTCTTGGCTCAACCAGGCTCTCTTAGCTTGACTGGCACTTCCAGCTTCTTGCTGGGCTTCCTGGCTTGACTAGGGCATCTCGGCTCAATCGAGGCATCCCGTTCAATGAACGAGGCATTGTCGCCAATGCTGTGTGGCGATAGAAACTTTTTCCTCTTTAAATGCATGCATAAATGCATCATACAAGTTGGTTCTTATCTTTGCACTTAGTCAACACATGCATGGCCCAAAGGCATGCTCATTCGTTCGTTTGTGTCATGAGTTTCTTATACTTCACTAGTAAATATGTTGGGAATGATCTTTGGTTTGTAACTTGAATCAATCACTTAGCACCAATCCCCACTGGACAAGGCTCGAAAATGGTACGCCTCAATACCGATCCGTGACCTTGAGGCTTTGGTACACCTTGCTTTAATAAGGATCCCAAGCTTGACGGACCTTGGCTCCAACTCGATGTGAATACGCATGTATTCAGAATGACCCTCGACTCGCAATTTCATTCAACGCCAAGCACAAAGTCCTCACATCCATTTGGACTATGGAAATCGGCATGCTTGGTGCCTTACCTGAACCTCGTGGATTTGGGTGATCCCCGTATCGATCAAGGCATAAGATCGACATGCCTCAATGTCAATTCTGGACCTTACTGCCTTGGGTGATTCCCGTACCAAGCGAGACTTGGACCTAGCATCCTATTTATGCCGAAGTCAAGGCTTTATGGTTTAATGTGACCTTGCCTTGCGATGAACTCAACTTGAACGAATCTTGGCCTCATTCAGGCATGAACAATTCAAGCACACCTTTAAGCACAAACATGAGAAAAATTATACAAAAGATCCAACATCCTACCCATGGCTTGATGGGTGAGCACCTAACTAGACTTTGACAATGGAGATTACCGCCCTAGATGAGACATAGGAATCTTACTTACCTTGGTAAACCTTGCCGACCAACTTATATAGTTTGATGGATTGAGGATGCAAGGCTGAGAGAAAGGAAATAGAGGAGGAAAGGAGAAAGAGAATGGTGTGGTGAAAAATGAGGAGGGATCCTCCTATTTATACTAATTGGTGCCATCATTACTTATCCAAGCAGCCCAATCACATTTCTTGAAGTGGCATGGCTATAACATCAAGGTGGCAAGCCTAGTTTGCAAGGTAACACGCCTAGGATCATAAGAGAACACTTGTCATCTTCTTATTGGACCACTTATTGACTTGCTCTCCAAGGCTCAATTTAAGCTCATGATGTGCCTATGGTCCTGAGGGACACATAAGCCCCTTTGATGCCTACTGTCCTATCTTGATTGGTTGGCCTTTGCCTTGCTCACCAAGGCTATCTTTGAGGCTCATCATAACCTAAGATTCTAGAGGACATTTAAGCTTATAAGTCATAAACTTCTTCTCCAAGGCAAATCTCAAGCCATCATTACCAAGCCAAATGGTACACTCTAATTTTTCCAAGTGTCCCGCCAAAGTCCTTAGTTGGCAAGCCTATTTTGCCTCATGATTGCACAAAAAAATGTGTTGGCATAGCTAAAGGCCTTACTTGGCAATCTAAGCTCCTAGGCGTCATCGACGATGGCCCACTTTTCGCTCTTCCATTGGTCCACCTATATGCCACATTTTATGGATACTTAATGAAGTTTGACAATAATTGTACCATAGTTGCCAACTCGGCAATTCTATAAACTTTGGTCATTAATGAGGGCTCACATATCGCTCTCTAATTGGTCCACTTGTGTGCTGCATTTTTCTAGAATCTTCAAAGATATTTTGGCCATCATCATGACTTTTGACTATTCAAAGAACAACTCACGCCTTCATTTAATGAAGGGTTTCTAGAATTTTCCTTACTTTTGTCTTTTTCTTCAATAATAAGGCGGTCTAGAGAATTCTTTCACCCAAGTTGGTTTTAGGGCCGGAGAAGGGATCATTAGGTACATCTCGAAAAATTGAATCCTGTACACCCGATGTTTGGCCATCATGCGTCATATTTTCCCAAATCATTCCTTTGGACAGTCAGTCGGCTAATAAGGTTAATTGTCCTTTGATTGGTTCGAGAACAATCCTAAGATTACCCATGGCTTAGCACTAAGCCAAGGCATTCATGGACCTTAGAACTAGTGATGGAATAGCCGGGTCTATACTTGGGCTCATTCCAATCAACACCTGATTCACTGGTAGGGTTTATTATCGGTGCATTACCAATCCATGATTGGACATCACCAATTTGAGATTCCGTTCCGATCACTAAAAATTAAATAAAGAGTGATGCATTTTTTGTCAGAAGATGGTCACATTTGATCAATTTGGATCGTTCGTGTATTGGTGCATAACCGGGCAGAATCACCCACGACTAAAAACTGCGACTGGTCGGATTGACCCGTGACCATTCGCCGATCCAAAATCGTCTCGTGACCAATTCTCGTGATCAAAAATTCATCCTATGAGTTAGTGATCCTATCCCATTGGTATAGTCGGCAAAAAATTCAGGGCCAACACCTCGACCGATTTGTGACCAGTCGGTCGGTCGGTTGGTCCATGATTGATCTGGGATTCCTTGTTGATCGAATTGATCGATTCGCAATTCCTTGCTGATTGAACTAATCGATCCATGGCCAAAGGCCCATGATGGATCCGCAATTCCTTGCTGATCAAATTGATTGATCCATGGCCAATGGCCCATGATCGATCCCTTTTGCACCTTATGGCCGATCCTTACGGTGTCGGAATCGAGGATGTTACCTATTGAATTTGTAGAAAGGAAGTTGGACATGGTTCTTGTTAATGGTGCATGGATGAGCTAATTTGTAAATTCATATGCTAATTTCGTTTCACTAGCAACAATGGATTATTGGTTTAAATCAAGCTTCAAGAACTTGATTTGGAACCCACCCACGAATGGCTGTGCTGGTTGAGGATTGGCCTCCTAATCTCGCAGGTCAAGGGTTTGACTCACGTTTTCTACAACTCTTAGAGCAGTTCCGTGATTTAAGTTGGGGGCCTCGGCGGTGGGTTGCTGGGCTAGTCTCCCCCGAGGTTTACATCTAAATAGTGGCTTGCAACGACGTTCCAACGATGCCACTGGGCATCGGAGGGCGGTGTGACCCCAAAGGGGTCTCCGGCGGTTCCTCAATCACCAAAAAAAAAAAAAGAACTTGATTTGGACATCCATGTAAGTTCTTTAATTATTGAAGTAGGATCCTCTCTTTCTGGAAGTTGCGAATAGAGCTTTGCTCTGTTAGGAACAGGGGGTGTTAGTTTTTGTTTTTTGTCAAATACTTTCCAATGTTAAAGACGCCTTGAAGCTTTTAAATATGTAACATTTCCATCGACTTCCTCAGAATATGAATCATCTTAAAGTGGATTCCTTGCGTCTACACCAGACAATACACTCGCGCAATCCATGTCCTTCGATACTGCAGGAAGAATTTCTTTTGAGATCTAAACTTTGGAAACTTCAATCTATAGAGAATCTTTCTGCAGGTAGAAATCGAGAGTGCAACGGGCTAAATTGGGGGATCAAGACTGTTGGGGTTTCATGAATCATGTATAAGAAAATTAATGAAATAAACGCAGCGGAAACAAAGATATATTTTACACATGATTATCCTTAGGCGTTATTCGTGCGTTTTAATCAAAAATCTAAAGATAAAAGTGAGTTAAACGAATTACCTCTCGAAGCGTGTTTTAAACAAGTCGGTTCGATGTTCTACGCGCGAGTCCCACAAGCGTCGGACCTCTAGTTCGGACACACCAACAACGAACGTCGAACGGAAGAGAGGACTTTCGGATATTGACCACTTCGATTGTGCTAGCAATCACGTGGAAAGAATCCGTCGTATTCTTGATGTATAATAGTCACGGCCCGAACGAGATAACACTCTTCTTTCTTGCGCCTCAAAGACACAAGAACACGCACACAATTTGCTCTCTCTCTTCAGCAAAGCATTTTCTCTCTAAAAACACAAATGAACACCCAGCTTTTTTCTCTCTATCAACTCCTTGAAGTGTCGCAAAAAACAACTCTTTAAAATAAAAAAATATAAACCGATTAGCAACGGTTGCTGATTGATGGACGATCAGCAACCGTTGCTGATCGTCCCCACTCATGCACGAACAATCGTGCATGAGCGGTTGCTCATGCACGAATTCGTGGATGATGGTCAGCAGTTGCTGACCATCCAAGTTTCATGCATGTGCTTCGTGCACATGCAGAAGCTTTATATATATATATATAATTTATGTTGGTTATTAAAAAGTATTAATTAATTAATTAAATGAACAAATAATTAATTAATCAATTCTTTTAGGGCATACATCTAACAATCTCTCACTTGCACTAAAGCCAACTTGTTTGGTATGTTAACATATATCCACTTTGGGCATGCATGTGCATCATAAGCAAGTAGGCTCGTGACTATAATACAAATTTAATTTCAAATCGACTCAATTCGATTGCAGTAATTGCAAACACATTTGCAATAATATTTCTCTCTTGTTCCACGTCATCCTAATTGTTTATGGTGTGTGACATCCCTAGGTTCATCACTAAGCTGGTAGTAAGACTTGTACTAACACATTAGTACTTCCAAAAGAATTAATTGTCCCGATTAATCTTTTAGGTCCTACAAGCCACGATTGACATCTAGCAATATGTCATGGCTACCCAGATAGTGTGAATACTTTAAGAACATAATGAACCTGTCAGCTTTGGCTACAGTGTAATTCAATCCCTCTGTCTTACTATGTCCCGATCAAACAAAGACCATGGAATATTTGTCAAGTCATTAATTCTATCATATGCACAAATCTAATTGACATGCATTTTATTTGAGACATAAACAATTTATTCTCGGTTACAACCCCGGCCGAGGATTTCAATGTAGTGTCACAATTAGATCGCATAGGACATCATTATCATACCTTGCATATAACAAAGAGACAGATTCCATATTGCGCACACGTGTAACTTCGTATATGAACAAACTATGACCATCAAGTATAAAGACGGATCGACGAGCCGGCATTATGTGCACCCGTGAACCATAGTTGTTCGATACACAAGTTAACACTGTGCCTCAGGTCTAAGAATTATTTACACAAGACCAAAGCATGAACAATTAGACATTGACCACGCTAAAAGCTTCCATGTCGCTAATCATTCCATATATGTCACGTTCAGTAAATTTGTCTAATACAAACACCTGTGTTCTAACTCAGGCATCATAATACCCAATGACATGCGACTCATCATTCCCTTAAGTATCCAATACTTAATGGCGAAGTTAAGAACACACCGGCCTCAACAGGATTATTAATATCCACTCAATAATCCATCGACCGGGAACGATTTAAAGATTCAGTCTAACTATGAACCAGTCACATATATTCTTGACGTCTCAAGAATAGGTCTAGTTGCAACTGATCTTATGGAATCATTCATCAATATAAAAGTAATTGGACAAATGAATGAATACGTCATTGACATTAATTAAATAATAATAATGAAAGTACAACTGAAATCCATAATATGTAACTATTACATAGCAACTTTAGGGCATACATCCAACAATTTCCCAGTTGCACTAAAACCAACTTGTCTAGTACCTCAAACCCATTTTGTCAATATGTCTTTCAAAAGAAGACTGAGGTAAGGCCTTAGTGAATGGATCTGCCACGTTTTCTGCTGAGGCAATTTTCTGCAAGGCGATATCACCTCTCCCAACAATTTCTCTGATAAGATGGAAGTGTCTCTCAATATGCTTGGACTTCTGGTGAGACCTCGGTTCCTTAGCTTGAGCTATCGCCCCATTGTTGTCGCAAAACAATGTGATCGGTTGCTCAATTGAAGGAACGACTCCAAGTTCAGAAATAAACTTCTTCATCCAAGCAGCTTCCTTTGCTGCTTCAGAAGCAGCTACATACTCTGCCTCAGTGGTGGAATCGACAGTTATACTTTGGTTGGAACTTTTCCAACTAACTGCATCACCATTGAATGTGAAGACAAATCCAGACGTAGACTTATAATCATTAAGATCCGATTGAAAATCAGAATTAGTATAAGCTATAACTTCAAATTCTCCTTCTCCATATATCAAGAATAAATCTTTAGTCCTTCGCAAGTACTTAAGAATATTCTTGACTGCTATCCAGTACTCCTCTTCTCCTGGATCAGACTGATATCTGCTAGTAATACTTACAGCATGCGCGATATCAGGTCTAGTACATAGCATAGCATACATTATGCTTCCAATAGCGGATGCATATGGTATCTTTGCCATCCGCTCTCTTTCTTCAGGAGTGTTGGGACACATCTCCTTAGAAAGACGGATCCCTTGCCTAAAAGGCAATAATCCTCTCTTGGAACATTGCATGTTAAACCGTGTTAACACTTTGTCTATGTACGTAGACTGTGAGAGGCCAATCAATCGTCTTGATCTATCTCTATAGATCTTGATACCTAAAATGTAGGTTGCCTCTCCTAAATCTTTCATGGAGAATTTCTGTGACAAGAATAGTTTTATCGATGATATCATTGGTATATCATTTCCAATCAAAAGTATATCATCGACATACAAAACCAGAAATGCAATTGCACTCCCACTGATCTTCTTATATACACAAGGTTCATCTAGATTTTTTATGAAGCCAAACGATTTGACTACCTCATCAAAACGGATGTTCCAACTTCTGGAGGCTTGTTTGAGTCCATAAATGGATCTCTTAAGCTTACACACCTTATGTTTTTCACTATTGGATTCAAAGCCCTGTGGCTGTTCCATATAGATGTCCTCATCGAGAAAACCATTTAGAAAAGCCATTTTGACATCCATCTGGAATATCTCATAATCAAGGTGTGCAGCTATAGCCAACATAATCCGAATGGATTTTAGCATGGCCACAGGTGAGAAAGTTTCGTCATAATCAATTCCTTCTTTTTGACGATATCCTTTCGCCACCAGCCGTGCTTTGTAAATTCCAATTTGACCTTCAACATTCATCTTTCTCTTGAAGATCCATTTATAGCCAATTGGTACAATACCATCAGGCAAGTCAGTCAAGGTCCATACCTCATTGGAATACATTGAATCCATTTCGGATTTCATGGCTTCTAGCCATTTACCAGAATCGATGTCCAACATCGCCTCCTCATAGGTTTTAGGATCACCGGGTTGATCACTATCATTCACAATGAATAATGGTTCAATATGATCAACCGAGTGTCTATAACGAGCAGGTGGGCAAGACATTCTCGCACTTCTCCTAAGAGGTTGTGTATCAGAAGCTCCCACTGAATCAGAGATTGGTATCTGAACTCGGTTGTTTGATACTTCATTATTTTCTTCTTGTAAGACTATTTTCCGCCCAGCACCACTTTCTTGGATGAACTAATTCCCCAAAAAAGAAGCGTGCTTGCATACCAAAATTCTTCGGTCTGAATGAAAATAGAAATAATATCCAAGAGTTTCCTTTGGATATCCAATGAAGCGACCTTGTTCAGATCTTGCCTCCAATTTTTCCACTTTCAGCTTTTTCACAAAAGCTGGACAACCCCAAATCTTAATATGATTAAGACTAGGTTTCCTACTATGCCATATCTCATAGGGCGTAGTTGGAACAGATTTAGACGGCACTCTATTCAGTATATATACAGCTGTCTCAAGGGCATATCCCTAAAGGGATATTGGCAAATCGGTGTAACTCATCATAGATCGTACCATATCTAATAAAGTACGATTTCTTCGTTCGATACACCATTATGTTCTGGAGTTCCGGGAGGTGTCCATTGTGATAAAATGCCATTCTCTTTAAGAAAGTCCAGAATTCAAGACTAAGGTATTCACCTCCTCGATCCGATCGAAGAGCCTTAATACATTTTCCTGTTTGTTTCTCAACTTCAGCCTTGAATTCCTTGAACTTTTCAAAGGATTCAGATTTATACTTCATGAGGTATAAATAACCATACCGTGACTGATCATCAGTAGGTAATGAAGTAATTATAACCACCTCTAGCAAATTCATTAATTGGTCCACATACATCTGTATGTATTAATTCTAATATATCAGCAGCTCGCGCACTTTGTCCCACAAAAGGCGCTTTGGTCATTTTTCCTAGAAGACATGCCTCACAAGTCGAGTATGACTCAAAGTTTGAAGGATCAATGTATCCATCATTACTCAACTTGTTAATTCTGTCTTCTCCAATATAACCTAATCGGAGATGCCAAACATACTTTTTATTTGGACTGTCTCTAGGGCGTTTATTAGTTATGGCATTTATATCAATTCTATTTTGCTTATTGACACTGGTAATCGCATTACCGGACATTGTAATGGTATAAAGATTGTTGGTTAATAAGCTAGAACCAACACATATTCTATTATGATAAATAGAACAAACATCATCAGCAAAAGAAAATTCATAATTCTCTTTACCCATTTAGGTATAGAGATGATGTTCCTAACAGCATTCTTATAATGCAAACAGTTCTTTAAAACCAAAACATGTCCAGAAGGCAAACATAAATGAAAAGTCCCTATAGCTAATGCAGCAACTCTTGCTCCATTGGCAAATGTCAGGACAATCTCATTTCGCCCTAGCATCCTGCTTGTTTCCAGATTCTGCAAAGACATACAAATATGTGAAGTTGCAGCAGAATCTAGAACGCATGAGCTAGATTCAGCACTAACCATAAGATTAGTTTCAATAAGCATAGACACCATACCTTCATAAGGTTGGTTCTTGGGCTTGACCTTCAAGCTCGCGAGGTACCTCCTACAGTTCCTCCTCCAATGCCCTTTGACACCACAGTAATGACATTTCCTTTTATCCATCATGGGTTTTGGTTGCACAACAGGTTTGGCAGGCCTCTTCCATTTATTCTTCTTTAAAACGGTCTTACCCTTTGAAGAAGAAGCCTTAGCCATAGCCACTACATTTGGCCTCGTGTTATGCATTTCCTTCTCATAAACTACCAGCATGCTATGTAACTCAGCAAGAGTTTTCTCCATCTTATGCATGTGGAAGTTTTGGACAAAACTAGAGAAGGAATCGGGTAAAGATTGGAGGATCAAATCCACAGCTAACTCATTGTCCATAACGAGATTCAACCTAGCCAATTCTTCAATGTGCCAGATCATTTTCAAAGCATGATCATTAACAGATGATCCTTCAGCCATCCTCATACGGTACAATGCCTTAGATATCTCATATCTAGAGGTTCGACCATTCTCATCAAAGTATTCCTTTAAATGCAAAATGATCGACCTAGCATCTTCCATAGATTCATACTTCTTTTGTAATTCATTGTTCATTGAAGCAAGCATATATGACCTAATTTTTAAGTCATCATCACGCCACTTATCATAAGTGACACGTTCCTCTTGGGTCCCACCCTCAGGAAAGGAGGTTGGCATCTTTTCATCAAGCACATACCCAATTTTTTATGAATTGAGAACAATTCTCAAATTCCTCACCCAGTCAGTGAAATTGGGTCCAGTCAAACAATTCTTGTCAAGTATAGAAGTGAGTGAGTTTGTGGTCACCATTTTTCAGAGTAATAATATATCTGTTGCAGAGAATAAATTGTTAGCCGTTGTGCTTTTCATAATAACTATTTCATTTTGGTCTTTAAATGAAATAGATCCTCCCACTAAATTTATATTCGAATCCCATACTCCTTAAAATGGGAAGCGGTAATCTTTGTTGGGTAAAGATTACTAGTGGGGATTGGAGTCCCACTAGCCCAAAGTCCACCTCACCTCACCTAACAGTTATTGGTGTCCTATGAACTTAGTGAGTGAACTAGCTTGTTCAACGCATCATATGCGAGTCCCAATCATAACTTCGGCCTCTAGACCATGAAAGCCTCACCTAACAATTATTGGCATCATGATCGTAGTTAAGTCTAGCCCATCGTCTCATGCAAGTATTGAAAACACAAATGATTCCCTCACCTGACAGTTATTAGAAATCATTTGGCTCCAACCCCACAGCATCATATGCATAATGGAGTGGTCCAATATTATAAATGGTAATCAACCCCTATGTATCCATAACCGGTTAATCAACCACTATAATATTGGATCAAACCACGACGATGGAAGGCCACGAGTCCAAAACCCGTTTCGACTTAATATTCTTTGTAAGGAGATTTGGGTCGTTATTAACGGTCTCACTTTGCACATTAACCGATTTAACATGCACGATACCATAAACACAATAAATAAATAGATATCACATAAACATCTATCCTATGTGGTGATCATGGAATTATGGTTCAATAAGTCTCGAGCCAAAGAGACCCATTTAGCCATTTTAATGTTTTAATAATATGGACCTGCTCTTCACTTTTCTTCAATCTTTGAACTCTTCAAAGACCGGGCCCAAAGAGCTCACCGGTTTAATGGCTCCTCCTCTCTTGTAGTATTTACATCAACAATTGAAATACTAAACTATACTAAAATTACATATCAAGAAAAAATTAAAGTAAAATAAAAGGAAGGACGCAACCTCCATTTAATAATTACATCCCCAAAAAGAATACCTGTAATCATCATACATTCATTCATACAACAATCACAACATTTAGGGATTTTTCCATGATCACCACCCTTCCTTATGAGCCATAAATTCAAAATTTAAAGCTCTAGAAGGCATGCATAAAATTATGCATATCATTTGTAGAATATAAACACAAAGTATAACAAGTTATGGATTTTTGATTCAAAATTGATTTAGTTCTAATTTTGCTTAGTTGATTAAATTTATCACATAAATTAATCAACTTCTATAGGCCACATAAAAGGTAAGAGAACCAATTCTCTTAACAAAAATAAATTGGCCATTAGAATGCAAAAATATATTTGAACTATAAATCAATTAAACGCACGAAAACGCCTAAGGTTGGCTCTGATACCACTGTAGGGGTTTCATGAATCATGTATAAGAAAATTAACGAAATAAACGCAACGGAAACAAAGATATATTTTACACATGATTCTCCTTAGGCGTTATTCGTGCGTTTTAATCAAAAATCTAAACATAAAAGTGAGTTAAACGAATTACCTCTCGAAGCGTGCTTTAAACAAGTCGGTTTGGATATTCTACAGTTCGAGTCCCACAAGCGTCGGACCTCTAGTTCAGACACACCAACAACGAACGTCGAACGGAAGAGAGGACTTTCGGATATTGACCACTTCGATTGTGCTAGCAATCACGTGGAAAGAATCCGTCGTATTCTTGATGTATAATAGTCACGGCCCGAACGAGATAACGCTCTTCTTTCTTGCGCCTCAAAGACACAAGAACACGCACACAATTTGCTCTCTCTCTTCAGCAAAGCATTTTCTCTCTAAAAACATAAATGAACACCCAGCTTTTCTCTCTCTATCAACTCCTTGAAGTGTCGCAAAAAACAACTCTTTAAAATAAAAAATATAAACCGATTAGCAACGGTTGCTGATCGATGGACGACCAGCAACCGTTGCTGATCGTCCCCACTCATGCACGAGCATGAGCGGTTGCTCATACACGACTTCGTGTATGAGCGGTTGCTCATGCACGACTTCGTGCATGATGGTCAGCAACTGCTGACCGTTCATGCACGAATTCGTGGATGATGGTCAGCAGTTGCTGACCATCCAAGTTTCATGCATGTGCTTCGTGCACATGCATGAAGCTTTATATATATATATATATATAATTTATGTTGGTTATTAAAAGTATTAATTAATTAATTAAATGAACAAATAATTAATTAATCAATTCCTTTAGGGCATACATCTAACAAAGACACCGCTTATCTTCATAAAGCAATTAAAAACATCCATGAGGACCCTCAGGTATCTCACCATGGATGAAGGGGAGGGGAAATGGAAGAGCAAATATATGTTAGTTCTACTGCTGTTGACTTCTCAAAATGTCTCTTAGGTACTTCAGATGAGCAATGTACACTTATCTATGTATCTTGTCTGAATGCTATACTGAATTGTAAGCTAGTAGACGATCTGCAGCAAAGTCTGACGGTGCCCATAACTCATGAAGAAAGTAAAGAAGCTTTAATGTCTATGAATGGAGATCAAACCCCTGGTCCAGATGGTTCTACTGCTCATTTCTTTACATTAACTTGGTCCACTGTAGGCGAGGATTTCCATTTTGCCGTGACTTTGCTATTAAGCGTCGATTTGGAGAGTTGTAAGGCCTTCGTTGCGAGAATACTACTGCAAGGTATAAGCACTTATGAGCTAATTGGCACATCATGTGGAATGTGGATTGAAATAAGGACATTTCCTTGCTGAAGGCTAGCCTATTAGTTGCTTTGCGGTCCAGTCCTTTGGCCGTTGTCACTCTTGCTTTTCCTAAGTTGAGATTGGTTTAGTTGAATTGTTGTGAATATGGGCATGTGATGGGATCAATCTCCACGTTTCTATTGAAGAATTAGGATGAAGCATCTAACATACTTATACGGGAAAAAAATACTCTAGATATCACATAAAAGAGAAGTATTTGGCACATCTTTTCATAACAGCTTTAATTATTAAAAAAAAAATAAGTGAGGTAAATTTAATTTGACAAACACATTAAATTTACCTCACTTATTTTTTTTAAGAAATTCCCCTATTTTAGCTTTTAAGTATTGTGGATGTTAAACATGTATTATCAAACACATTCCCATGTTATGGGGTGACCATAGTGTAAATTTTTTGCTTTTCCATTTATTTTGCATTTGAAATTAAAAATTAATTTTGCATAAATCTGCAATGCAAGCAATAATTTTTTAGGATGTTTTCAAAATCATTCATTTTAACGGATATTAGTAATAAATTTTTAGCAGGTTATGCATTTACGATGGCAGGTGGTGCAATGATTTTTGGAAAGCATCCTTACAAAACAGTGTTGCATTGTCTTCAATTGGGTTTAAGTATATGGGACTGACCTTCGCAGCAAAAAAGACAATATAGATATAGAATTTGCTCTTGGACCTTGGATTTGAGTAGAAAAGCATCACTGTACATTATGACAATTAAAGTGTGATATATCTATCTCATAATCAAATTTATTATGAGTGAACAAAACATATTAATATTGTGTACCATTTCATCTAAGATGGCATAGTAAAGGCCAATGTTGTTGTGAAGAAAATCGTGACAACGAAGAACTAAAGAAACATGATGAGAAAGTCCATTCCTTTGGAGAAGCTCAAATTTTGCTGGAGTTTAATTGGCATTTCTAGTGAGTGAATGCCTATTAGGGTGTTAGGATAGCTGGCATGGATAACAAACACTGTAACTTGACAACAACTTGACTACAAATGTTGAGTAAAGTTACACCATTGTTAAATCATGTCTTGAGTTTGAATTTGTTGAATAAAGATGGTCCAAAGCATACGAATAAATAAAGTTTAAGTTGGACTTTTGTGAGGTCTTAGATATTGTTTTTCCTCCGACATTAATTCTAGAGTTAATACCACGCAAAATCTCAAATTAGCACACTTAAGATAAATTTACCATATATTAATTTTTTGACCACCAAAAACCCCAACTCAATACACTTGTGGCAAATTTACCCTTTATTAGTTTTCATTAAATTTTGTTGCTAAATTGTTGAATTGAATGGCACATGATAGTTGACGGGTGTACCAGTTTGGAGTTTTACTTTCCATTTTTGGGTTATTTACAATAGGGGAAATATTCAAGTGCATGAACGATTGTGGTCATGTAATTCTTTGATTGATTAATGGGTTCTTTGCAATTGGCTTTCCCCATGGAGATAAATATCTACGCTTGGAACGAACCACACAAGTCTTTCATGCCTTTCATTGTTTCTCATTTTATTTTTCTATTAATTTCTCTTGCTCTTAAATTCAATTGTTAGGATCTGGTCAACTTCTGTATCAATAAATTACAACAAGGACATTGGTATATTTGATAATTAATGCAATATAAGTTAAACAATGCATTTAGTACATACTTGGTTGTGACCTCAAACATTATACTAAGGGTGCATTTGATAACCATTATATTCCCGGGAGCAATTTATGCTCAAAATTGATTTTGTGATTCTGTTCCATGGACAACTTTCTTAGAATTCGAAACGTTTGATAACTGTGTGTGCAAAATTTCTATTCTCGGAATAGAAATGCATTTGGTATAACCCTTAAATGTTTTTTGTGACTTAGAATTTCTTTAATTTTTTAAATAATTTTATGACTTTTTTCATTTTTTTTCGTTTCTTTTTTTATTTTCTTCTTCTTCGTCCTCTAACCAATCCCCGACCTTGGCCATGGCTAGCAACTTGACAAACGAGGGCCAATGAGCTCACCCAACCACCGCGAGGCTTGAGTGGCTAAAGGAAGAAGAAGAGAAGGAAAAGAAGAAAAGAAAAGAGGGAAAAAAAAAGGAGAAAGGGTTTGATTCTAGAATTATTTTCAAGAACAAAGAATCGACTTTTTTTACAATATTCCTAGAAACAAAAAACATTATTAAACAGATTTTTTTTTTTTAAACTATGGAGAACAAAATAATAGAAATAGACATTGTTTGGCACGTTACCATACAAACTCTGATTTTTCATGTGTGCCGACCTAAATATTCAGCAAATAGTATCAAGTCAACATGCCTATATATTAAGTGAAGGCCATGTCCAAACATAAATGTCACCAACTCCTACATTGTAGGCAAGCTAGTTTAATGGTCCATGTGCCATATAATACTTCCACAAAAACGTTATCAAATGGATTTTTGTTCTTTTTTCGTTTCAACAAACAAAAGAATAGAAATAGACATTGTTTGCACAATTCCAAACATACTCTAATTTTTCATGTGCGTCGACCTAAATATTTGGCAAATAGCATCAAGTCAACATGTCTATATATTAAGTGGGGGGCCATGTTCAAACATAAATGTCACCAACTCCTATGTTGTAGGCAAGCTAGTTTAATGGTCCATGTGCCATATAATACTTCCACAAAAACGTTATCAAATGGATTTTTGCTGTTTTTTTGTTCTAGCGAACAAAGGAATATAATAGACATTGTTTGGCACATTCCCAAACATAGTTTAATTTTTCATGTGCATCGAACTATATATTCAGCAAATAGCATCAAGTCAACATGCCTATATGTTAAGTGGGGGGCCATGTTCAAACATAAATGTCACCAACTCCTAGTTGTAGGCAAGCTAGTTTAATGGTCCATGTGCCATATAATACTTCCAAAAAAACGTTATCAAATTGATTTTTGTTCTTTTTTTGTTCCAGCGAACAAAAAATAGAAATAGACATTGTTTGGCACATTCCCAAGCATACTCTAATTTTTCATGTGTGTCGAACTAAATATTCGGCAAATAGCATCAAGTCAACATGCCTATACATTAAGTGGTAGGCCATGTTCAAATATAAATGTCACCAACTCCTATGTTGTAGGCAAGCTTGTTTAATGATCCATGTGCCCTATAATACTTCCACAAAAGCATTATCAAATGGATTTTTGTTCTTTTTTATTTCTAGGGAACAAAAGAATAGAAAGAGACATTGTTTGGCATATTACCAAACAAACTCTAACTTTTCATGTGCGCCAACCTAAATATTCAGCAAATGGTATCAAGTCAACGTGCCTATAGATTAAGTGGGGAGCCATGTCGAAACATATATGTCACCAACTCCTATGTTGTCGACAAGCTAGTTTAATGATCCATGTGGCATATGATACTTCCATAAAAACTATTAGAGGCGCATGCATGAGGTGGTAGGTGAAAAAAATCCAATGTTAGAATGTAATTTAATGTGGAGTAGGAAATATATCATGATTGACACATAATCCATTGATCTCAAGTTTTGAGTAAAGTAGGATTTATCATACTTTTGCTAGCAGAAGTGTCAAAACTTGGCACCGGGGGACTTTAAGTGTCAAAAGTTATGAAAGATACACATAAGTGACACTTTAAAAAAAAATAAAAAAATTGGGACATCTGAGTACTAATTCCGGCAAAAGCTCTAGGAAATCCTACATGGTATTCTTTTAATAATATAACTCGACTATGCGGCTCACTAGAGAGCTAAGTTAGCAAAAAAGAGCCAAAACAATATCGTTTTGCCTCTTCTTTGATTTTTAATATAAATATAAATTGAATTCAATTTAAAATATATTATTAAATAATTAATTAAAAGGAGGAGGAGATTGCAGAATGGTGAAGGCTGCCTTCTACAAATTCTTCTTCTTCCTTTTTTTTTTTTTGATAATTTAGTTGTAAATTTAATTTAATGATATTTATATAAAAATTCAAATCCTAGACAAAACAACATCATTTTTAGCTTATTTAGTCACGTCGGCATGCAAAACGACGTTGTTTTCGGCTTATCTAGCCATGCCATTGTGGCAAATGACGTCGTTTTGCATTTGTCTTGCCAAAAAATACCACATCAGCATTTTGGCTGGATTTTCTTGCCATTAGTACTTAATTGATCCATTTTGCTCCGATTTTGGCACTTAAGTGTACATTTCCTAATTTTTGGCGCTTAAATGTCCTCTTGTGTCAAGTTCTAGCACTCCAATTGTCCACATCTCAACTTTTGGTCTGCCAATCTAACAAAAAAGTCCAAAGTTTTTAATATGGTAAATAGAATGGTGAAAATGACACATCCGAAGCTTCCTATTCGCTCATGTATATCTCCCACTTCCATCTACTTAAGACTATTTAATCACCATACCTCCGATGAAACCTCTTCACACGTTGTTTTCATCTCTGATAATTTTTTTCCAAGGAGATCAAGCCATGGGTGTTCAGCTTATTGTGGCCCTCATATGTGCTCTTGTGATACCGATGTTACTAGTCTTTTTGATTGACACGAAAAAGAACACACGAGCATCTAGGAATCTCCCTCCCAGTCCTAGGAAGTTGCCGATCATTGGAAATTTACACCAGCTTGGCTCCTTGCCTCACCAATCGCTCACACGTCTCTCGAAACAGTATGGCGAGATCATGTTACTCCAACTTGGCGTTGTTCCCACATTAGTCATCTCGTCCGAAGATGTTGCTAGAGAAGTATTCAAGGTCCACGACCTCGCCTTCTCTGGCAGACCTCCCTTTTATGCAGCAAAGAAGTTAGCATACAATCTTTCTGATGTAACATTCAGCGCCTATGGTGATTCCTGGAGAGAGCTCAGGAAATTAGTGATCCTAGAACTCCTGAGCAGTAAGAGAGTCCATTTGTTTGAATCCGTGAGGAAGGAAGAGGTTACGCTCATGCTCGATGCAATCACTTCTTCTCCAGGTTCTGTCAATATTGGTGAACTGGCGCTTCTATTGAATAACAACCTTGTGTGCCGAGTGGCTTTTGGTAACAAATGCCAGGCTATAGGTGGCGGAGCAAAGAGTGAATTTCACGAGACAATCCGCGATATACAGACGCTTTTAGGTGGCCTTTGTGTTGCAGATCTATTCCCACAGATGGCTTGGTTTAGCAGGCTCAATGGCTTCAAGGCGAAGGTGGAAAAGTACTTCAGGGAGCTAGACAAGTTGTACGATGACGTGATCAAGGAGCACCAAGACCCTAAAAGGCCTAAACCCGATCATGAAGATCTTGTTGACGTGATGCTTCGGTTACAAAGGGATCCAAATCAAGCGATTGCCCTCACTAGGGAACAAATGAAAGGAGTATTAACTGTATGTTCCTCTTACCTTGAGTGTTCGACATATTTCCTTTTGTTCACTTCCGTATCACTCTATCACAAACTAGATCAAAAAATAAAAATATTGCAACTAATTGCTTGGGATTTTGTTTCAGAACATCTTCAATGCAGGATCAGAAACCTCTGCGGCCGCTATACTCTGGACAATGACAGAACTCGTCCGCAATCCAACTATTATGCGAAAAGCACAAGAAGAGGTTCGAGAAGCAGCAAAAGGAAAGTTACAGGTTGAAGAGATTGACCTTCTAGGACTCACCTACCTAAGATCAGCCATCAAAGAGACATTAAGACTCCATCCACCGCTCCCTCTTCTAGTTCCAAGAGAGACGATTGAGGATTGCAAGATAAGGGGATACAACGTTCCTAGAGGAACTACTGCATTCATCAATTTGACAGCAATCGCCAGAGACCCAAAATCTTGGGAAAACCCAGAGGAGTTTAGGCCCGAGAGGTTCTTGAACAGCTCCATCGATTATAAGGGACAAAACTATGGGTTTCTGCCATTTGGTTCTGGCAGGCGAGGATGCCCTGGCATAAACTTTGGTGTTGTGATCGTTGAGCTTGCAATGGCAAATCTCCTTCATCGGTTCAATTGGAAACTACCTGAAGGGATGAGTGTCGATGATATTGACATGGAAGAATCTTATGGCCTTTCGGTTCAGAAGAAGAATCCTCTTTGCCTGATAGCAACCCCCGTGACTGGTTGACGTTGTGTTCCAATTATACCAACAGAAAAGTTTGCTTGATTTGCTCCGTAATAATGCAGACTTTCTTCTGCCTTAGCATGTTGATTGTCTTGTATGCCTACTACAAGTTTTTCGGTTTCACTTTGTGGCAATTGCTGTTCCTAGATCTTGTAACCTGAATTATTCAAAAACTTTTGAACAGCAAAGATCTTAATAACAAATGGATGCTTTCTTTCTTTTGGTGATATATTCATTTTTCTTAGTGAACTTCATTGTATCATTTTGGTTTCATGGACTTCCACCAGGGAAAAGAGGCGATAGAAGGTTGCAGCACAAGTTTTCTGTCATGTGGTAGTTTTGAGCTCCAATTTGAGTTAAGAACTAAAACTAGAACGATAGTGCTTGTATAGCTTGATAACCCATGTCTTTACTATACTTTTATCGACAGCTAAAAGACATCATTTGATGAGGCCGTTCATCTTTTGAACCAATCCTAGGAAATTAATAGATCTAGTTCCACAAAAGCATTAAGAACCACAATGAATTTCTAGATGCTCCAAACATCTTTTAAATAGTCAAAGGCAGCTGTGCTAGGCAACTTGTCTACTCAAGTCACGGAAGGAACAATAAACATTTATTTTCCCAACGAGTTATTTGTTAAGAGATTAATAAAGATCAGGGACAGTGATATGGTTTGGTTATAAATTCGTGTGAACCCCTAGACCTTCCGCAGCTCAGCAAAATTGATGATTAAACTAACCCAAAATAAAGCTCATTTCAAAGCATGAATATTACTTACCACTTTTGTGGACTACCCCTCCGTATGGATGGAACTAGATTTAGGGATATTGCCAAATTCGGGCCAATGACCTTCAGTTGACTCAGGTTCTCACAAACCCATACCTCGCACAATGTTGAACATTTGGTTTTCATTCAATTAATTCTATACAAATTTCTACGTAATGAGTCGTCACTTACGTATTTAGGTTGACTGAAAACCTACTGAGGTACGGGAGAATATCTCATTTCATGTGCAACTAGAGATCTTGAAACGGGGACTTGATTACATTAGTTCTAAGACTAATGCCCTTTCGATTCCTAATTCAATTATGTGCAAACCAAAAAGTCTAGGTAGCCTATCAAAGATTTTTAGGATTTTTCCTAATTGTTCTAAAAGTGAAAATAATACTCAAGATATTAAGGTGCGGAACAAATAAACCAATATTGTCTCTAAAAGAAAATGGTAATCTAGAAGCTCTTATTGTAAAGCTCTAAAGGCTTGCTCAATTTTGGAATTTCAATTTTTTTAATATTTTTCAAAATTTAAGGGAAACTATTCAAAGAACAAGCAAAAATTTTAAGGAATTCCAATTTTTCTAAACGAAATTTTTTTTTTGAAATTTTTTTATTTTTCTTGAATTTTATTATTTATTATTTTTATGATTTTTTCATATTTTTTTCATATTTTATGATTTTCTAGATTCTTTGAATCTTTTTTTTTTTTAGTTTTTTTAATGATTTTTCTGATTTTCTAATGATTTTTAGTGATTTTTATGAATTCATGAATTTTACGATTTTTAAGTGATTTTTATTATTACTATATTTGGGAAAAGGAATACAGGCCGGTAAACCCAACCCAGCCCGCTAACTCGATCTGTCTACCCGGACCTGACCCGCATTGGATTAAACTAAACTTTTAAAGCTTTTTTTTTTCCTTTTTTATTGATTTTTTTATTCTTTATTCTTTTTCTTCTATTTTATTTTATTTCTTCATCCCCTTCCCTATAGCTTCTTCTTACATAAAGGCTCTCAAAGCAAAAACTTGGAGTGATATCGAATGTGAAGAGAGTGATGATGATTATGCTAATATTTGTCTAATGGCACAATCAGAAACAGACTCAGACTCAAACAGCAAAATCGATGTCACTATCAAGAAAAATGTTAAATGGTACTTGGATAGTGGATGCTCAAGACATATGACAAGAGACTCAAGTTGTTTCATAAAGCTTATGCAAGTTAATGGTAGAAAAGTTTCTTTTGGAGGAAATAGTAAAGGCAGAATTGTGGGATACAAAACCATAAAGATTGGAAGTCTCACAATCAGTAACGTTTCATTAGTAGAAGGACTCAACTACAACTTGCTGAGTATTAGCCAACTGTGCGATACAGGTTACAAAATCAACTTTCAAGAATGAATATGTTAAGGAACCAGTAAAGACTCCTCTTAAACATTCGCGAGGTGAAGACATGGGAATATATATCTCTTGGATATCAAACCAGAAAAATCCCAATGTCTAATTTCAATTCAATAGGAAACTAATCTCTGGCATAGAAAACTTGGCCACATCAAAATGAAGCAAATAGCCAAGATCTCTGCAAAGAAGCTTGTTCGTGGACTACCCAACTTGAGATACCAAAAATCTGAATTATGCACACCGTGTGTATTGGGAAAACATGTTAAAAACTTTTTCAAACAAATAAATCAAGTTTCCACTAATCGTGTGCTGCAGCTCTTGCATATGAATCTCTTTAGACCAACTAGAACCTAAAGTATTGGAGTTTAAAGAAAAATCAAACGAATACATCTTCCTTAGATATTCAACACCAGCAAAGCTTACAGAATATACAACAAAAAGACTCAATTTGTGGAGGAATCGATAAATGTCAAATTTCAAGAATTTATACAAAATCAATCGATTCAAACTCAACCTGAAGAATATGAACTTGTTCCAAACTCTAGAAAGTCTAAATCTCTAGAAGCAACTCAGACTTTAGAATACTAGCAACGAATGATCGTTGAAGAATCAAATGAAGAAAAAGATCAACAGCCTGACAAACCAATCAACATGTGACATCCTGATTTTTCAAATCTAATTTCAATTGAATAAATTGGGCCTTTCGTCTGAGCCGATCACTCAAGAGATAACTAGACTATCTGGGAAAATTATTAAGGGATTTTAACGCAAAAGACTTGAGAATTCGACCATAAATCGACTGCTCGACCGTGCTAATTTGCAATGGTCATTACGGCACACTTAAAAATCGATAAGAGATCAAAGATAGGTCGATTCGACTGAGATAGGTGATCAAAATGTGGGTGATTTCACTTGACTGCAAAATTCTCATTGATCGGCACTAAATTGATTTTCTATCGTTTTGGGTACCGTGTGTCCGTATTTGAAACCTTGAGATTTTCACGATAATCGAGAGTCGCCAATGTGTCGAAGATGTACGTTGTGACTCGAGATAAATCGATCACGGGTCAATTGTACTAAAAATTCCTAAAAGCTACCCCATAGACTAGGTCACACTAAAAGCACGCCGGATTGAAAATAACCGTGAATTTGAATCCGATTTCAAAAATTGAAAGTTTTGTGCTGTCACGAGCTATTTGAGGAACGACGACTCACTCTCCGAGAAATTTTCAGAGATTCCGAGATTTTTGCGGAAAATTGATATGGACGTTACGGAAAATCAGCGGAAATTCAGATGGGGGAAATCGATGGAAATGGGACCTCTAAACCGACCCTGTGAGTGTCGGGGAGTTACAGAAAATTATATAGGATTTTTCTTCAATGAAATTGGACATCAAATTTGAGGAATCTAGTGAAGAATTGAAGTTTAAAATTGATAAATTTCGGAGCTTTGAAGGGGGCTGTATTTTTGGACTTCAAAATTTAATTATTTGGGAAGATTATCCACAAGAAAGTATTGAGAGACATGGGGATAAGATTTCATGCTTTTGGGGGACCAAACTTTGATTAAAGGATAATGATATTTGACTTTTGCTTCCTTATCTTCTTTGAGGCTTCCTTCGCACACTCCCCCTCCTCCGTTTCCTTCGCACGCCGACCTCCTTCGCCACTTTTGCATTGCATTTCCTCCTTCATTTTCTGTTTCTCTCTTCCACTCACTCTTTCTCTCGGCCAAAGAAACCCACCGACAGCCTAACGGAAGCCGCTGCCACGAAGTCCACCAACGTGCGTGTCCTTCAGCCTCTTCAATCCGCAAAGCCACGATTCAACCACCAATTGTTTCCCCCTTCAAGTCAACCCAAAACCCCATTGAAGACTTCCCATTTTTCTTTTGCTGCCGTGCGCCCTTCAATCCACTTGCGAGCTGCCTTTGCCGTTCTTCCATTCTTTCCTTCGAAGATTGAAGCTGCCACTTGCCCATTAATTCCCCACCGAAGATCAACGAAGCAGCTCCTCGATCGTCTGCCGTTTCTCCGCCCCATACGGCCACGTGGTCTTCTTCCCCAGCAGTTTGTGGCCCAGCTCCAGTCTTCCCCAGACGCAATTTGTTGACCCCAAAGTCACGCGGCCTTCAACGCCGCACATCGATCTCTCCATCTTCGGCTGCCAGCCGTCCCCAAACCGCTCGAGCAACCCAGCAATTCGGCCAACGCTTCCTCGGTCTTCCATCGCTCGACGCCGGCAAGCGACTCCCATCGTGTGTATCTTCGGCCCAGCGAAGTTCAGCCACATCAACAGGCCCAGCAGCCGCGTGAAACCAGCTGCTCTTCAGCCCATTCGCTCCAGCAAGTTGGTTTGGCCCAACCTTCACGCAAGTCAGGCCCAAACGAAATCAGCCCAGCAGAATTCCAGTCCAATTAATTGGGTCTTCAGCCCAATTCATCATGGCCCAATTCCAGCAAGTCAATTGAAGCCCAAGTCCACTGAAGTTCAGCCGCGAATCAAGTGAAGCCCAGCCCAAGTTGGAAACAAATCTCAGATTTGGGATGAGAATTGTTGGGTCAAGTTTAGGCCCGGCCCAAGTTTGTCGACGCCACCGAAAATTTCGATTTTAGCCGCCGTCGCGTCGTTGCCGCGGTGAACCGGTTTCCGCAATTAACTAGTGAGTTTATACTCTAAACTCTGCTTAGTAGGCTAATGACGTTTAAGGGGTGTTTAGATTTATTTTATTAGGAATTAGGTGGTTAATTAGATTAAATTAGAAATGTAATTATTTAATTGAGCATGTTAGGTGGTTAGCATGGTTTAGCTAAGGCCTAAATAAATTGTACTATTTATCTAGAAGGGTTTGGGAGTTTTTCGGGTCCGTATTGGTATTCAATTTAATAAATTTGGCCAAGGTTAGTATTTTTAGAAATTAAATTGAATTAATTAATTAATTTTCGAAATTAATTATTTATTAATTATTTTTCCAGAATTTAGGCCGGGATAGCCAATGACCAGAATTTTGTGCTGATTGCAATAATGTTGTTAAATTTTGCAATTGAGTGTTAAATTATGCAAATTGAGTGCTGATTTGATTTTTGTTATTTAATTCCAAAAATTGTGAATTTCCAATATTTATTCTGAAAATTCTGGGTTTCGGGTTTTAACACCGAAAATGGATTTTAAGTACTATATCAAATAGTGGGGTTTGAAAAAAAATGGGTATCAGTATTTCGGTTCGAATTGACCGTGTAACCACACACGACTATTTTCGGGATGTTTTTAATACGAAGAAAATAGGCCAGGATTACTATTTTAATTGAGGCATTTGAGTGCAATGCACAGTGTCCTAGGCCGAGATTGATTGGTCATGTGTTGGTTAAGAGAAACCATCCTGAGCTGTTAAGCCGGATGTTACCCATTTATTGGGACTCGGGTCGCAGTAGATTCTGGACCTATGCCCCTTCGGGAAAGCCGTCTAATTGAGAGACGTAGCCGTGCTCAAAGGAGGTGAGACGACGCCTAGCAATGCCAGAAGACCGCCAATAGAGTTGGCCGTACCCTTGAGGGGTGTAATTAACAATTGGAACGCATGGTTGTTGAGTTTAATGCACCCGATTATGAGACCAAAACTGTGTGACATGGATTGGGACGTGTCATAACGGTTTGGCCTTATAATCAGGACCCCGGTGATTAATTGAATTGATGAGGTGTTCCAGTTGTTATGTGCATTGATTATATGCATTGCGTTATGAACTATACTGACATGCATGAAAGGAAACTGAGGCGAGGTAAGTCCTCTATGCTAATTGTATGATTGCATGGTTAGGATGCTTCTGGGCATATTTCCCTCCTAATTGGGGTTTAGAGCTTAGACTCGCTGAGATGATATCTCACCCCGTTGTGGGACAATATTTTTAGGGTCGTCAAGTGGAGGACCTGGAGCTGAGAAGAGGTGATCAGAAGTGTAGGTCAGTTAGGACCGCTTCTTTCTGGAAGGCCAATCTTTTGTAGTCTTTTGGCCATAGGCTTTTGTACATGACTCAGTGTGAATATAAAAGCATGTTTGTTTTTGAATTCCTATCCTGCTTTTCTATTCCGAGATGATTATTGTTAGGGGATTTATTTTCACTTCCGCATGTGCTTAAAAATCAATGGGTCGGTGACTCGTCCTGGGAAGTCGCAAAATTTTATCGACCAGAGAAGGATGGGCACACACTCGGGGTTCGGGGTGTGACACAACAACTAGAAGCACAAGTCTAGTCATCCCATAGAACTCATTATCGGTGACATTGATGAAGGAATTCGTAGAAGATCCAAAAGGCGTGAAGAGTCTGGTGCTGTGGCTCTTATTTCTTAAATAGAACTCAAGAGTATAGAAGAAGCTTTAACTGATGAAAGCTAGATTGAAGCTTTGTAAGAAGAACTCAGGCAATTTAGTGTCAACGATGTTTGGGAATTGACTCCCAAACCAAAAGGTTAATATGTTATTAGAGCTAAATGGGTTTTCAGGAACAAGACGAACGAGAAAAGAAAAGTCATAAGGAACAAAGCAAGACTCATGGCCAACGGATATACGCAAGGGATAGACTATGATAAGACTTACACACCAGTAGCAAGGTTAGAAGCAATTAGATTTTTACTTGCTTTTGCTTGTTATAAGAATTTCAGGTTATTCTAAATGGACGTCAAAAGTGCTTTCCTAAATGGATTCATTCAAGAGGAAGTCTATGTGGAACAACCTCTCGGTTTTGAAGACCCAAGGAAACCAGACTCTGTATTTAAACTGAAAAAGGCTCTATATGGTTTAAAGCAAGTACCTCGAACTTGGTAGGACAGGTTAAGTAAGTTTTTATTTCAAAATAGCTTTATTAAAGGTAAAGTAGACACTACCTTGTTTATCAAAAGAGAAAGCAAAAATTTTTACTTGTTCAAATCTATGTTGACGACATTATTTTTGGATCACCTAACGAAAATCTGTGCAAGAAATTCTCTTAGACTATATATGATGAGTTTGAAATGAGCATGATGGGTGAACTGTCCTTCTTTCTTAGACTTCAAAGAAAACAATTGAAGGAAGGAACTTTTATTCACCAAGAAAAATATGCTAAAGAATTTGTTAAAAAGTGCGGTTTGGAGAACTGCAAAAAGACTAATATACCAATGTCAAATTCCTCGAAGTTGGATAGAGATGAAGGAGGAAAGAAAGTTGATCAGAAGCTATATAGAAGTATCATTGGTTCACTTTTTTATCTTATTGCTTCTAGACCTGACATATTGTTTAGTGTTTGTATTTGTGCCAGATTTCAATTAGATCCCAAATAATCTCATCTAAGTGCTGCAAAATGCATCATTAAATACGTTGCAACAACCTCTAATTTGGGTCTCTGATATCCTAAAAAGGGAGACTTTACTCTCCTTGGATATTCAGATGCAGACCTAGCAGGATGCAGTGTTGATAGAAAGAGCACTTCGGGCACTTGTCAATTACTTGATAACAGGACAGTATATTGGTTTTCAAGAAAGCAAAGTATTGTAGCTTTTTCAACAGCAAAAGCAGAGTATTAGCTTTTGGAAATTGTTGTTCTCAAATTTTATGGATAAAACAACTAAGAGATTTTGGAATCGAAGACTCATGTACTGAGATCAAATGTGATAACACCAGCGCGATTAATCTCACCAAGAATCCAATTCTTCATTCAAGAGCAAAGCATATAGATATTCGATATCATTTTATTAGATACCATGTTCAAAATGGAGAACTCTTGATTCAATTCATTGACTCAAAGAATCAACTAGCTAACATTTTTACAAAACCACTAGAGAAAAGTCAATTCAAGCTTATTCGTTCCAGTCTCAATATCTTAAAGTCTGAAGAAGTTTAGACTCAAGGATAAAAGTCTAAAGATACTCAGACTCAGAAGATCAAGATTCACGACTGTAAGTTATTTTTGTTTTAAAAATTTATCTCATGGATAAAATCTCGAAAAGGTACTTTCATCTATTAATCTGTAATTGATTGATGTTATCTTCCCCAGTTTTCATGATTATTGCAATAATTCCTTTTCGAAAAAGAAGTTATCTTTTTGACAGTTATCTATTTTTTTTAAAAGGGCGGTTATTTTTTAAAATGTATTTTTCTATTTTTCCTTTTACAACGTTTGTTTTCTTTCGCTTTACTCACAAAACCCTAGAAAGCACAGAACTTCACCTTCTCTCTTTTACTCTCTTATTTAATCCTCAAAGTTTTCATCTTTCTTATGAAACGAGTTTGGAATCTCTCAAAGACTGTGAGAATGTCTTTCCAAAGAAAGTCTTCACAGATTGCAAACATGGGACCACAACACATGCATGAGGATCCTATGCATTTTGACCTCACCAAGGAAGAAGAATCTCCAAGACAGCATCAAAGTCCACAACATTCTCAACCGCATCAATCTGCTCAAGCTAGACCTTAGGATATTGATCATCGAGCGGAGGAAGAAATCATTGAAGATGCAGAACCTGTAAGAACTCAAAAACCCACTTTTACCTTTAAGCTCTACTCTGCCTTGAAGGAGGGAGGTACTCCCTTGAATTTTATTGATGAATTTTTTAAAGAGAAAGGGTATCGAAATAAAACTCACTTTCTGTGAATGATGGAATGATTGGGAGTTGCTCTTGCGGGGTCAGCAGAAAGAGCATTTGCACACTTTCCAAGTGATCCACGTGTTGGAGGTCTTAGTCAGCCAGATGGAAATGATTATGACAAGTTGTACACTCATTTTAAGCCTAAAATGGGTATTGTGGCGAATATTCAAAGCAAAAGGACAGATTTGTTCCGCTCTGAGAAACACAAGCGACTTTATTCTAAGTTGCTAAAGCGAGGGGTGATCAACCCAAGAAGTGTGGATTTTGATTTTCTAGATTCTTTGAATGTGAAGTTGCGAGAGAAATTCACTCTACTTCAACTTAAACGATTATGTTCTGAGACGACAGAGGCTTATCCAGAACTTACTGCGTACTTCTATTCTAATCTAAGTTTCTTGGATGCGAAGTTCAAAATTTGCAAAATGCCAGTCAAGCCTCTTCAGTTTCTTTGCATGATCAAATTCATGCCCTTACTCTTCAAGTTCAAGCAAAAGCTAAGGGTGAAGAAGTGGCTCAGCTGAAGGAGGATTTGAAAAAGCTAGAAGGGATTGTCTAGTTGATGGGAGATTTCCAGCTCGTTCGCGTTTCAAAACAATCCTAATTTTATTCTATTTTCGTCTCTACCTTTTAAATGCTAACAAAAATGGGGAGATGGTGCAGATTTGAGATTTGACTCTTGTTTGACTTGACTTTTGATTTACTTTACTTTTGTTTGGATGTTTGGTTGTGACTGGATTTGGATTTGGATTGTTTGATCGTTTAAATGTTTGCTGCAGTATCTTAAGCATTGTTGGTATTCATTCAATAGATAGTTGTTTATTTATAGGACTAACTTACTTATTTCTTGTGGATGCAGATTTAATGCTATCTTTACTAAGTCAATTATCTTTTGTGAGATATCCATGTTTGCTTGAGTATTGTCTTGCAGGTTAAAAATATCCAAATCTGCAGGAAAGTTTTGTCACCATCAAAAAGGGGGAGATTGTTGGAGAAAACTTCTGTATTTGTTTTGAAGCTGACAAAACGTTTCCATCAATCTAGTTTGAAGACTTGCAGCCTCTTTCGTCAAAATCTAAAGACCGCCGAACCACCAGACTCAAGATTTAAAGTCTACCCTAATTGACAGCTTCTAGATCGTCGAAGAAGACTTAGCCAGAATTCAGTATTTCTTTAAGGATTTGATTCTATCTAGTGAAGAAGATCTCTTGGTTGAATATAGCATCTCGAAATCTATTATTCGTTTTGATTTTAATTCAGGTAATTTAGATCCGTTGAATGGCGAAGCATACTTAGAAGGTTTTACTTATGGAAACCTAGATCCTAATTGTATGGGCGAGCAGGATTTGTGGGCTATCATCATATTCCTTCAATAACTCGAGATCTCCCTAATTGATTCTATCCAACAGGTAGATTGGAAGAGCTCCTTTGGAAAGTGCCAACGGTTATGAAGGCATGGAGGAATATATAAGGAAGACGCTCTAGCTATTTGAGTGTGTGCGCGATGGATAAATTCCAAAGTCCAAAACTCCTTGTTCTTTGCCAATTCAATTGCTGAGCGTAAACTTGTACTCAAAAGAGAGTTTATACATTTGTGAGACCTTGAGGAAGTGTAGCAGAGCCTCTACACTATGAAATCAAGGAAGTGATACTATAACGACTCTTTTGATTCATAGTGAAATCCAGCCGGTGGACTGTCAGTGCAAAAGAGTGGACGTAGGCTTAGATTAAGCTGAACCAGTATAAACCTTGTGTTGTTATTCTCTTCCCTAAACTCTTTTGCTTCGCTCATAACTTTATTTAATTGTCAAAGTCTCTTTTCTCTTTTAAAGTCTATTGTTAAATAGACTCAGATTAAAAGTGAAGTTTTACACTATACTTTGCAAAATGTTGTTTTTGCACCTATTCACCCTCTCTAGGTGCTCGTACTAGCATTTACACAAACGAAATAGTCCAACGACAACTTGTCAACACGTCACAGCGGAGGCTGCATGAGGTACAACTTGGTGACGTACCACAAGAGTGAAGGTTGGTCTCGCTTGTAGCATTACGTGAGAAAATTCTTAGACGAGACGATAAGCTAAATGGTGATCGGATCATCATAATGCAACAAGGCATAACGGTGAGGGGCAAGCTGTAAAGACATGACAAAAGGTGATGTTTCAACATGGAAATAGTAGTGTCAAAACGTCAGCTGTGTATGGTGCCAATGATGTAGTCTGACGACGACTCGTCAACACATCATGGACCATTACACACTTGAGGTCCGGCGAAATCCGGATGTCACAATTCTACCCTCCTTAGAGAATTTCGTCCTCAAAATTGAGCATCTCTAACGTCTCATTGAAAAGATAAGGGTACTTTTGCCTCATTTCATTTTCACTTTCGCATGTGGCCTCTTCCACATTGTAGTGTTGCCACAAGACTTTAACTAGCGGAATCACCTTCGTTCAAAGGACTTGCTCTTTCCGATCCAATATCTACATGAGCTCCTCCACGTATCGTACTTTTTCATCTACTCCAATAATCTCATGATTGAGTACATGAGCAGGATCGGAGTGATACTTCCTTAGCATCGACACATGGAAGACATCATGTAGACTAGACAATTTAAGGGGCAATGCCAATCGATAGGCTACGTCCCCTATCCTTTCGAGGATCTCGAAAGGTCCAACAAACCTCGAGCTCAACTTGCCCTTCTTTCCGAATCTCAATATACCCTTCATTGGGGATACTTTTAGAAGTACATGATCTCCTATGTCAAATTCAAACGGTCTTCTACAATTATCTGCCTAACTTTTCTGTTGACTCTGGGCCGTTTTGAGTCTATTTCTGATGATTTCCACCGCATCCATAGTAGCTTGTACCAACTCGGGTCCTTTCAGTCTTTTTCTCACCTACCTCATTCCAGTAGATAGGTGTCCTATAACTTCTCCCATATAGCGCCTCATAGGTAGCCATACAGATACTTTGCTGGAAACTATTATTATACGCGAACTCCACCAGATATAACTTCTCATCCTAACTTCCTTTAATATCAATTATGCAAGCTTGCAACATCTTCCAATATTTGGATCACTCTTTTGGTCTGCCCATCCCTTTACAGATGAAAGGCAGTACTAAACTGAAACTTGGTCCCTAATGTGATTTGGAGACCTCATCAAAAATTTGAGGTAAATCTCGAATCTCGATCTGATGTAATTGTTATGGGAACACCATGTAAGTGTACTACCTGGCTTACATATATTTCAGCATATTTATCCATAGGATAATCCATGCGTAATGCTAGGAAATGGGCAAACTTAGTCAGATGATCCATTATTACCTAGATGGCATTGTGGCCACTTGACGTCCTTGGTAATCCTTGCACGAAATCCATCGTTACGTGCTCTCATTTCCACTCTGGTATATCCAGTGGTCTTAGCATTCCTGCAGGCTTGCAATGTTCCACCTTCACTTGTTGGCAAGTTAAGCACTGAGAAACATGCTTAGCAATATCTACCTTCATACCATTCCACCAGTATTGTGGACGTAAGTTTTTATACATCTTTGTATTTCCAGGGTGAATATTATAGTTACTCCTATGTGCTTCCAACATAATTTCCTTCCTTATCTATTCATTATTGGGAACACATAGTCTTCCCTGGTATCTCACTATTCTATCCTTAGAAACTTGGAACTCTGGTCTTTTCCCTAACGATACTAAGTCTCGAAATTTCACAATTTCCAAGTCAGACTATTGTAACGTTCTAATTTTCCGAATAATTTCTGGTTCAATTGTTAATGTGATTAATACACTGGTGAGATGGTCTATTTCCAACTTAAACTTCGAATTTGCTACCATTTCTAACATATTCCATTTTATTACCCTATACTTGCCATATCTATTGCTGACTTATGACTAAGAGCATCTGCCACCTTATTCACCCTTCCTAGATGATACAGTATCTTACAGTCGTAATCCTTTAGCAATTCCATCCATCTCCTCTACCTCATATTTAATTCCTTTTTGAGAAAATATATATTTCAAACTTTTGTGATATGTATAGATTTCAAATTTCTCTCCATACAGACAATGTCTCCATATTTATAATGCGAAAATTATAGCCGCTAATTCTAAATCATGAGTCGGATAGTTCAATTAGTAAGGTTTTAGTTGTCTCCATGCATAGGCTATGACCTTACCATACTGTATTAGAACACATCCCAATCCTTTATGGGAAGCATTGCTATATACCGTGAATCCACCAAATCTAGACGGAATAGTTAGTATTGGAGCCGTGGTCAATCTTCCCTTGAGTTCTTGGAAACTTCTTTCATGTTCACCACTCCATTCAAACTTCATGTTTTTCCTTGTCAATTGAGTCAACAGACTTGCAAGTCGTGAGAATCCTCCTATAAATCTCCTATAATAACTTGCAAGTCCTAAGAAACTGTGTATTTCCATTGATGTTGTCGGTCTTGGCCAATTTACTACAATCTCAACCTCCGCTGCGTCTATCAAGATTCCTTCCCTTGATACCACATGCCCAAGGAATATCACCCGGTACAACCAAAATTCACACTTACTAAATTTGGCATACAATTTATGTTCTCTATGGGTTTGCAATATTATTCTCAAGTGTTGCTTATGTTCTTATGGTCCCTTCGAGTATATCAGAATATCATCAATGAAGACAATTACGACTAATTCAAATAGGGTTTGAATACCCTATTCATTAGGTTCATGAATGCAACTAGGGCATTCGTCAATCCAAATGACATAACTAGGAACTCATAATGTCCATAACAATTCCTAAAGGCAATCTTATGGATGTCTTCCTTCTTGATACTTAGCTAATGATACCCAGACCTTAAGTCTATCTTTCTTCTTTACAAATAGGACCGGTGCACCCCACGGGGATGCACTTGGCCTAATAGATCACCTATCAAGTAATTCTTGCAGTTGCACTTTCAACTATTTTAGTTCCGCTAAAGCCATCCTATAGGTTTAGTTCCAAGCATCAATTCAATTACGAACTTGATTTCCTGTTCTTGTGGTAATCTAGGTAATTCTTCAGGAAATACATCTAGAAACTCCTGAACTAGTTGAATTTCATCAAGTTTGGCTTCTTCCTTAGTATGGTCCTATACTACCGCTAGGTATCCTTGACATCCTTCGTCAAGAAGTGCATGTACCTCCTTGTGGACAGTCTCTCCTAAAGTGACCTCTTTGCCCACACCCGAAACACCTCTGGTGATCTAGGTAGGGTCCTGGCCCATGTTGTCTACAACACTTTTGACAGGAATTATTTTGATATGGCACTTTACCTAGAGCGTGACCACTCATGGCCTTTCCAAAATTTCCAAAATTCCATTTCTTCTTAAAATCCTAAGGTAGCTCTCAGTTTGGATAGGGTCTCTTACCACGTCGGGTATCAGTTAATGCCATTTTTCGTCCTAACTCCATTCGCTCCCTTATTACTTCTTGCTCCACAAACTGGACCTATTCATAAATTTCATTATCTCTTATATTCAGAGGCACCTGTTGTCTCATGATGTCCGTTCTTAGGTCCTTCAAAAATCTCTTAGCCTTTTCCTCATGGTCATCTACCAATCTAGGGGCATACCTTGACAGTTCAAAAAATTTCGCTTCATATTGGTCTATCGTCAGTTCCTTTTGTTCCAGTTGAACAAATTCTATTATTTTCTTATCCCTAGCATAGTAAGAAAAATGCTTTCTATTAAAAGCCTTGACAAACTCATCCCAGGTTATGGCAGTACCAGGCGGAAAGATTGTGTCTCTAGAAGCTCTCCACCAATATTTGGCATTACCCTCCAATTGGTACTCCACCAGGGTTATCTTCTCTATGTCATTGCAGTTCAACAACTGAAATATCCTTTCTAGCCCATTGATCCATTGTTCCACCTCCACAGGACTACCCATTCCAGTAAACATGGGTGGCTTCAACTTCAGGAATTGTTCCACCAATCCCTAAGTACAATGTTCCGCTCTTGGTTGTTATTGAGTTTGTCTTTCTATCAGATTTCCTACATTAGCCAGCACCTCTAGAATATGTCCATTTGGGGTTCTACCCTTGAAGTAGTGGCTTCAGTCCTTGATGAGGGAGAACTTCCTATTCATACCATGCTTTGCTGCAAGTTATCAAGCATTTACCTCAAGAACAATTAGTGACCTAGTGCCACTAATCGACTAAGAAAGAAAAAGTAACGTTCACACGTTGCTGAGATCATATAAGTAACATAGAAATGTTATTGGCATGCATAGGTAACTCACAATTGTTACCAGTACTTTACTAGTGAAAATTAGTCACCTGTTATTCACAGTCAATCAACTACATACACCTAGTGCATTATCGTGTGTGATCATCATAACCTTTTTTTTCTACTAGCGTACCTTATCACTCCAGATAGACCTAGGTTCTGATACCACTCGAGTTGTGACGACCCCGGTCGTGATGATCCTCGACCCTTAGGGTCTGCCACTCCCCTTTCCTGGTCCTTGTGCTTGTTTCATTGCTGAAGCAAGTATCTAAACTTCATCATAACTTAGATCGATGCACATGAATTATAAACTTGGCACTCGTATTTATTTATGTTTTCAGACGACTTCGTTGGTACATATAGGCCAAAAGTTCCTATTTTTGGCTAGACCAAAATTTGTCCAACCATCCTGCCGTCTATTTACATCATCATCTTCTGGTCATGTCTTGTTGATACAAAAATGCTACTATCCTCCTCCCGGGTCCTCCACCTACTTGACCCCACTCGAACCGCCGTTGTCCTCATCCGGCAATGGAAGTGGTCCCACTGTACGCCCGTTGACTCAGGCATACAATTCGATAAACCCAATAAGTACGAGGCCCGTGGTGAGACCGGCATCCACTATGAGGATCACCATGATCCGGATGAATGTGATGCTCGGAAAGTTAAGGTCACGTCTCTGAAATATGATAGTCCCACAAGGGGTGAGTATGACTACTCACCACATGGAAGCATGTTAGACTATATTACACAAGTCTTCCTCTACTCAACGGATGACATTCTAAACATGCAATATAGAAAGAACGACAAAACTCGTATAATCATGATTCTAAAAGGATAATGCAACATAACATGCCAGAACCTGAATCAACACTTAGATCGACTTCGATAATCAACTTGACTTTAATTCTAACTGTCACCATCTTCCAGAAGGACCCGTGTTTGCACCCCTCCAAGCATCTTGCAACCTACCTGGCATCACAAGGACCTCCGATTTCATATTTCAATCCCCGGGCATCCGGAGCATGTTACATCACACCTCCAGGCATCTCGCACCTCACCTAGCATCAAGAGGACTTCCAGTTTCATATTTTAGTCCCTAGGCATCCGAAGCATGTTGCGTCACACCTTCAGGCATCTTCACACTTGGGGTACCTCCAAGGCTCATCACTATCCCCAGGCATCCAGAGGCATCATTTTCACAACCCTCTAGGCAACCCGACACCCGGGGCATCATTGCCACAGGGGTTCGATGGTATCAATATCAGTTCAACCATGACGCAACACCTAACAGGTTTTATTAAAGCCATCATGCACATCTAACCCAAACTACTATGGACACTTAAATCAAAACCGACCATCAAATCGAGGTTTGTACATGTTCGACTCGATTCCAACAACTCGCCTAAGGTTTTCTAGCATCTGACCCTAAGCGATACACGTCCAATTGCCGTAACATTTCGATACTTTCACGTTAATCCTCGAATCCGAGCAAAGCAAAAACGAAGCCGGACTGACCAGCGATGACTCGGCTATACTAAAAACCGGTGCAATCCATCCTACGACTGTTAGAACCCATGGTTTCACACCCGAACCCATGCCGACCGTGGCAATGGTCATCACATGCACAACAAAGCAAATCGACACTGAATTCGGCTCATCTCGCCCAGAACAGGTCTGTGCTGTCTAGAAGTTGCACTTTTCAAGAATCGAACAGCAACAATTCAAACCGGACCACCTACAAAAATCGACTAATGCTAATTTTGCACCATCTATGCGACGATCAGCACATTTCCTTAACCGCATGCATACGGCACCAGCCATCACACACGCGACAGCTCACGCACGTCTGTCGTCCAACTCAATCCCAATTGACAAACGAACTTAATTCCGAACTGCCTACCATATTCGGACCCGGACTCTATGTGATCCAAAAATGGACATGCGAGTAGGATTTCGTCACGCAATATAGAAAAATAGGACTGCCACTTGCCTCGAGTCCTTGGAACGTGAGTGGCAGGCACGACTGTGGCGAGGCGATGCAACGGTGAAGCAAGCTGTGGGCTGAGCTGCTAGCTACACGGCTGAGGAACGGCGCGCGGCGAGCTCTCCTGGCCGGCAGCGGGCTGAGGCAAGATGGTGATGGAGCTGGTGTGCGGCAGTCGGCAGCGAAGCACAAGCGAAACGGCACGGGAGTTTGGGTGAAGTTTGCTAGAGACTTTGCTGTTGTAAATGAAGCAAAGGCTGAGCGCAAAGAAGAAGAAGAACGGACGGTCCTCTGCTTCAGCTTCGTGAGTTCCAATTGTTGACTAATTAAGTCAACCTTTCTCTTAGCCGGTGGTAGCTTGGACGAAGAGCAGCTGGAAGAGACGTGGCCATCAGCTGAAGTCTTCAGCTGCCACCTTCTCCCCTGCATGCATGGACGCGGCCTTCTGTATGTCTTGGTCTTCGTTTGCTGGCCACTGAAGGGAAAAATAACGTGGCTGCTTGCTGGGTTGACAAAGAAGAAGAAGGCGTGGCTGAAGCAATTGGAGTCAACGGTCTCAGCTTGCATGAGGAAGGGGCAGCTTGACGTGGCTGCATGGTCAACATCTTCCCTTTTGTTGACTGCCGAATGGGTTGGGAAATTAACGTGCTGAAGGTTGGGGGGGGTGGAATTTCTTGGCTCTACGCTCATTGCTTGTACGTATGCATGGGGCGGCGGAGGCTGCATGAGGGACAACTTGGTGACGCACCACGAGAGCGAAGGTTGGTCTCGCTTGTAGCGTTACGAGAGAAAATTCTTAGACGATACGATAAGCTAAATGGTGATCGGATCGTCATATGATGCGGCAAAGGCATAACGGTGAGGGGTAAGCCATAAAAATGTGACGAAAGGTGACATTTCGACACAGAAATAGTAGTGTCAAAACGTCAGCCGTGCATGGTGCCAACAACGTAGTCCGACGACAACTTGTCAACATGTCACGGACCATTACTCACTCAAGGTCCGGCGGACCATTACTCACTCTAGGTCCGGCAAAATCCGGATGTCACAGATTATTTGTGAAAACCTTTTTATTATTAAGAGTTTTCTAAATGTTGTTGAGATGCAAACATTTAGACAAAAAGCCAAGAGAGGCGTGATTTGGTTGGAGCAAGGCTTGGTGGGTTTTATGTACAACTCCTCTGTGTGCTCATTCAATGCGGGACTCTTGGCATTCACTAGACACAACAATAGGCATAAAAGGTTGGATACCACAAGAAACCAGAGAGACAAGCCATACACCAAGAGTCCCCCATCAAATAGGCACGCAAAGACCGTAAGACTAGTTGTGTATAAAAGCCTGGTCATGCTCCAACCAAAGCATAACTTTCTTGGCCTTTTGGTTAAGATTAAGTATAATATTTTTTAAGTTTGTGAAGTTCACACAATGTTTGTAGCATTTTGATCTTTTCGTGGGTAAAAGAGAGAATGCTTTTTTTTAAGGGAATGGAAAATAGATTATCATCACTTTCCGGTTTCGTGACTAGTCGTTCTGGTTCCCAGTCTTACAAAAGGGGAACTGGTCCTACTCAGGAACCAGGCCGGGAACCAATCATTCCAGTGATGGTCACGTTTTCCTGTCACTGCATATCTCCTTCTGCTCACAGACGTAAGCGTATGCAAAGTAATGAAAAGGGAATAAGGCTGGGCTTTGTTTAAGCTCTGCTAGGCTTTCAAGAAAGCAAAAAAAGAAAAAAAGAAAAAGAGGACAGAAATGAGCTTAGAAGGAAATAAAGAGATGGGCGAGGGAATTTAAAAAAAAAAGGCTGGACGCATCGGCTTATCCAGATCCAAAACCTATTTATAAAAATGAGTCAGACCCCTACCCGAATTTGTTGTTATTATTATATTACTTCTTTTTTGTGCTAAATAAACGAATGCCTACAAGACCGACAAAAATTCGGGCATCAGCAACCACCTTCAAAGAAAGATATGATTTCGAATTTTCCTACCATCAGCTATTCTTGGATATATTATATGGATAAAGACCAAAGAAATATTTGACTTTGGTAGTTTTTGTCATGTGCAAAAGATATGCTTTAATGGATACCTACTTTTTGCTTTCAGTGCTTTTATCTTTTTATACCAGTGATTATGGCTGTAGCTTTGCATGTCAATTCAACATTATTGTCTTCTATCTAATAGATAGATATATACTGGAAATGTTTAGTATTTGTGTTGATCATTTGTTCGACATACAGATCTCTTTTGGTTAGACAAGAGAGGAATAGACCATTTCACCCTCTTTGCAGCAAGTATAAGATACATGGGAATCGATAAGAAGTACATAATAGATCCAGACGATAGAATATTTCCAGATTACACAACTAACCACGTAATGAAATACTTTGCCTTTTTGTCTGCCTAGTGGACTAGATAAAACTCTTTATTCATACTCATCTGGATGCTGAGAGACTGTTAATCAATCTGATTACCATCCATTGCAGGGTCTTATAATGAGCAAATGTTAATTTAATAGAGAAAGGAAAGATTACCCAAAATGAAGCAGAATAACCCAAACAAATCTTCACATAATCCAAGAAGGAGCAACGGAAATAAGTTTCTGTGGTAGTCGAGTTTGGTCAACATATACCATGTTCAATTCATGGGGTGCATCGGGTTATTGGAATCTCAGAAGCTCTAGAAAGAATAGAAATTCGATTCGCAATTTCCATGTTGCCTTTTCCCTGGGCACAAGTCAGTGATGAAGCCAAGCCACTCACGAGTTTTAGCATGTTGTCTTGTCACCTGGTTTACTTAACTACCCCTGGGCGTTGACGAAAATTGATTTGCATACATGGGATAGAATCCTCAGGAAAAGTGAAACGGCATAACCAGAGTTTCAGAGCTGTATGTGTTCCAAACGTGGATATAGAATTTTCATGTAGTTGGGAGAAACCTTTGCACCAGAACTTCACTTGAATTGTTCTTGGGGCTTCTGGAAAGGTGGAACTAGCCTCGTTGCCAATGATTTGCCAATAGAGTATTAATGAATCTCTTTATCTCCATCGCGAATCATCTACAATCAACTGTCACCATCTCCCGTTTTATATAGGAAATTTAGCGTGGCAAATTGACGCTAGCTGCTTCTGAATACAAGCAAAAAATTTTATCTTCACTTGTTACATTAAGGAAGCTCAATTTAACCAAATGTAACGCTGTAAGAAACTTGCCTACTGTCTCATGTAATCTAAAACCATACAACGACGGAGAATCGTCATCCTTTCATATGACTATCTTATCTTACTCAAGGGAGATTATTACACCATGAATTTTCAGCTCATTATCACCCTTGCAATTCCTCTCATCATAATAGTCTTGTTATTGCTTTTGATTGATAAGAAAAAGAAGATGAGAGATGTTGGAAAAATATAGCTTCAAATCAATAAAGCAATCAAGTCGGACTTTGAAGCGTGATATTATTTTATTTAAGGATTTATTTGCTCTATAATATTGCTAACGGTCACCGACAAATATTGATCGTGATACAACAAATTCTCAAATGAGAATATTAGATAGCAATTCTAGTATATCTCCAATGTCTCTCTAGTAAAAAGTTAAAAAGATGGTTGTAGTGTTGGAAAGAAGAGTCGAAAAATGATTTCATACTCGTTCATCCAAAAATTGACATATATATAAATTGGTCTTAAAGAATATAGGCAACTCTTCACGAAAAGTTGCGAAGTAAACAAAGGTATCCCTTCGAAAAAAAAGTTGTAAAATGAACAAAGGTATCGAAGAAGTTGTAAAATGAAGGGATAATACCCTAAAAAACCCCAAGCTGGTACACTTGTGACAAATTTACCCCAAACTATTTTTTTGACCACCAAAAACCCCAAACTGGTATACTTTTGACAAATTTATCCCAAACTGGTACACTTGTGACAAATTTACCCTATATTAGTTTTCGTTAAATTTTATTCTCAAATTATTAAGTTAAATGACACGTGACAGTTAACCAGTATATCAATTTAAGATTTTACGTTCCGTTTGTTACAGTTTACAATTTTTATGATTTTTTTGTGGTATTAATCCAATTTAGTATAGGGTATATTTGTCACAAATTTACCAGTTTAGAATTTTTTGCAGTCGAATAAATTAGATTGGGGTAAATTTGTCGTAAATGTACCAGTTTAGGGTTTTTTATAATCAGTCGGGTAAATTTGTCACAAGTCTACCAGTTTGGAGTTTTTCACGGTCAAAAAATTAGTTTGGGGGTAAATTTGTTACAAGTGTACCAGTTTGGGATTTTTTAAGGTATTAACCCTAAAATGAATGAAAGCAACCTTTCAGGAAAAGTTGCAAACTGAGTTAGTATAATTTCTAAAAGTTGCCTTGAAAAGACACATATATAAAAAATCAAAATAATAAAAAATAATTTTTTAATTTTTTAATAAATAAAATTCCGAATTTTCTTAATATACAAACATACTTAATAAACAAAAAAAAAGAAAAAAAAACTGTTGAACTAAGAAAGCTTAATAAGTTAACTGTACAAAAAAAATAAATAAAGGTTTAGTCGCAGGCACACAAAGTGTTAAGTGCATCTAATAATTGCACCAAAATCACACAATTATTTGTGCACCTACACACGGATATTATGGGGTCTAGCTCACACTCATCCTTTTCTTTAAACACACTAGAGAAGGCTCACATTTATTAATAGGTCCATCTCCTCCCAAATTTCCTATGTGGAATAAGGAAAACCGCCCTTTGTTTGTTCTACAAATAAACTTCCAACACGATATGCCTGGAATCCCCCCTCCCGGTCCTCACTCCATCTACTCACTTATTAAGTTGGCTATGATTGGATACCTACATCTACTCGGCTCCTCACTCCATCGCTCACTCATGCGCCTCTAAAAGGAACATGGACCAATCATGTTCCTCCAGCTCGGCTCAGTCCGAGCTTTGGTGATCTCATCAGATGATGTGGCTATGGAAGTAATCAAGACCAATGATCGCGCCTTCTCTAGCAGACCAGCACTTCATGTCGCCAAGAAGATATCATATAATATTTCGGATGTCGGGTTCAATGCTTTTGGTGATTCCCGGAGAGAGCTCAGGAAAATAGTGAACCTAGAGCTACTCAATACTTAGAGAGTTCAGGCATTTGAGTAAGTGAGGGGGGAAGAAGTGAACAACATCATGTGCCGGGTCACTTTGGAGAAGAAATGTCAAGTCGAAGCTGACGGTTTTAAGCGCAAATTTCACGAGACCACCCGTGAAATACAAAACCTTATAGGAGGGTTAGTTTTACTGATATCTTTCCATGGATGTCCTGGTTCAAAAAGCTCAGTGGATTGGAAGCAAGGCTTTAGAAGAGCTTTAGGGATCTAGATGAGCTGTACAACAAAGTGATCGAGAAGCACCGCGACCCAAGGCCTGAACCCAATCATGAAGATCTTGTCAATGTGTTGCTTCTTTTGCAAAAGGATCCAAATCAAGCAATCTCCCTCAGTAGCAATAACATAAAGGTGTATTAACTATATGCATCTCTTGCACCAAGTATCCAATATCTCTTGATCTGTATTTTTTCCGTCCTTTTTCTAATTATTGAGTATTCCAATCTTTTGGGTGCTCGGGACATGTTCAATGTGAGTACTAATACCTCTTCTGCTACTACACATTGGGGCGTGGTTCGTTCTCTCCATCGACATGATGGTATGGGGCTTCCATGCATTTCCAAATCAAGTATGTTGAGGAAGACACAAAGCTCTCTTAAAGAAAACACATTCTTTTTATTAGAGACACTTTCCACAATATCAATTGGGAGAATTGATACACACACTAGAGGAACTAAGTGCACGCCCAAATAGGAGCACTTCTTGGCTATTTATAAGCCTAAGAAGGAGGCCAAGATATTTCTAGAGAAAATTTCTTCCATTATATTTTAAGAGAATGCTAGATGTGGCCAATCTATTAGCCACACATTTCTACTTAAAATATCTTACAAGAAAATATGTAGATATTTTAGTAACCTAAAAAATCCATAATTATGGTACAAGAGACAGGTGCAACGTTTTCTTCAATAAAGTAATTTCGACGAAGCTGTTGGTCATGATATGGATGACTTTAAATGTAGCTCTCTGAGGCTGGTTTGCTTGATCTGGCAGTATAATGGTTATTTCTTTATAGGGACAAATAGGAGGCCTGTTGAATTTGTAGAAAGGAAGTGGGACATGGTTCTTGTTAATGATGCATGGATGAGCTACTTTGTAAATTTATATGCCGATTTCGTTTCACTAGCAGCAGCGGATTATTGGTTTAATGAAGCTTCAAGAACTTGATCCTGGACATCCATGTAAGTTCTTTAATTTCTGGAGTAAGTAGGATCCTCTCTTTATGGAGGTTGTGAATAGAGCTTTGCACTGTAAGGAACATGGGGCACCAGTTTTTGCTTTTTGTCAATTACTTTCCAATGTTAAAGATGCCCTGAAGCTTTTAAAACGGAGCATTCCCATTAGTTTCCTCAGAATATGAATCATCTTAAAGTGGATTTCTTGCGTCTATAGCAGACAATACACTCGGGCAATCCATATCCTTCCATTCTGTGGGAGGAATATCTTTTGAGATCTAAACTTTGGAAACTTCAATCCTATGAAGAATCTTTTTGTAGGCATAAATCGAGAGTGCAACGGGCTAAATTGGGGGATCAAGACACCGCTTATCTTCATAGAGCAGTTAAAAACATCCATGGGGACCGTCAGGTATCTCACCATGGATGAAGGGGAGGGGAAATAGAAGAGCAAATATATGTTAGTTCTGAATGCTATTGACTTCTCAAAATGTCTCTTGGGCAATGTACACTTATCTCTGTATCTTGTCTGAATGCTGTACTGAATTGTAAGCTAGTAGACGATCTGCAGCAAAGTTTAACGATGCCCATAACTCGGGAAGAAAGTAAAGAAGCTTTAATGTCTATGAATGGAGATCAGACCCCTCGTCCAGATGGTTCTACTGCTCATTTCTTTACATCTACTTGGTCCATTGCAGGTGAGGATTTCCGTTGCCGTGACTTTGCTATTGATTGTCGGTTTGGGGAGTTGCAGGGCCTTAGCTCCAAGAATACTACTGCAAGGCATAAGCACCTATGGGCTAATTGGCACATCATGTGGAATGTGGATTGAAATAAGGGCATTTTCTTGCTGAAGGCTAGCCTGTTAGTTGCTTTGTGGTCCAGTAATTTGGCCTTTGTCGCTCTTGCCTTTCCTAAGTTGAGATTGGTTTAGCTGAATTGTTGTGAATATGGGCATGTAGTGGCATTAATCCCCACATTTCTATTGAAGAATTGGAATGAAGCACATAACTCGCTTATACGGGGAAAAAAAAATACTCTAGATATCATATGAAAGAGAACCTATTTGGCATATCTTTTAACAACAGCTTTAACTACTAAAAAGAATGAGTGAGGTAAATTTTGTTTTACAAACACCTTATAAATTATAATACCTCTATAGTCGCATACAGATTTTAAGAAATTCCCCTATTTTAGCTTTTAAGTATTGCAGATATTAAACATGCATTACTAAAGACACTCCCAGGTTCTAGGGTGACCATAGTGTAATTTTTTTTCTTTTCCATTTATTTTCCATTTGAAATTCAAAATTAATTTTACATAAATCCACAATACAAGCTGTGACATCCTGAAATTTGACCCTTCTCGAATATATGAAATGGGCATTTCGTCGACACTCTTATGGTCCTATTTCTCTACGTTGGACACTTACGAGTTAACTAACCTATTAGGTGAAGCCATTAAGAGATATAAATATGGCAAACTTGAGAATTCAATCAGAAATCTATCGCTCAACCGTGATAATCGGCAAGGGTCAATACTGTGACATCTTGATTTTCGAGTTCTATTTTCGATTGAATAAGCTAGACTTTTCATCGACGTGCCGATAATTCTTTTCTCTGAGTTGGCCACTCATGAGATAACTAGTCTATTAGGTGAAGCCGTTAAGGAATCTAAACGCAATAAACTCAAGAATTCGATTAGGAATCAACTACTCAACCATGCTAATCTGCAAGAGTCATTACGGCATTGTCAAAATTGACCAAAAACTGGATATAGGTCGATTCGACAAAGGTATGTGATTAATGTGTGGGTGATTCTACCTAATTGCAAAATTATTGTCGAACGGCACTAGAATGATTTTTTTTGTTATTTCTATACCTTGTGCCCGTATTTGAAACCTTGGGATTTTCATGGCAACCGAAAGTCACCAATGTGTTGAAGATGTACAATGTGGCTCGAAAATAATCGATCGCGGGTCCATTGCATCAAAAATTCCTAAAAGCTACCTGGTAGGCTAGGTTATGCTAAAATCACACCAGATTGAAATTAATCGCAAATTTAAACCCAATTTCAAAAATTGAAAGTTCTGTCATGTCACGATTCATTTTAGGAACGTTGACTCATCCTCCGAAGATTTTTCTGCAAACCGAGATTTTTGGTGAAAATTCAAAGTAGAGCCATTTTGACCGGGAAAATCAGAGGACCATCTTTTACCACATTTTTTAGATTCAAGTTAGACAAATTGACGAGGAAAAATCCGAAGAGGGACAATGGCATCTTAGTTGAATTTATAGGGACCGAATTGAGTCCAATTGAGGGAGAATTGAGGAGGAAATGAAGTGGATTTGGGGGAATTGGGTCAAAAATTCGTAGGCCTTGGGGGACTCAATATTTTGGACCATTTGGGAAGTGTGTGGGGGAAGATGAGGGCTACAACTTGGTCTTGGATGACAGCCAAGGTGGTGGGGGCATGCAATGAGTGAAATGGATAGAAGGCATGGACTTTTGAGGCCAAATGGTGGTCCCCTTTCAGCTAAGCAGCAATCTTCTTCCTCCTTGTTCCTCCTTTATCTATTGTTGAGGAATTTGAGAGCTTGAAAGAATTAGAGAAACCAGCCCTCACATCACCCTCTCTCCCCTCTTTAGCCCCAAACAAATTTGTAGCCCTTTCTCCCCTGTTTTCCTCTTCTTTCTATTTTTGCTCCAGCTAGCCTTCTTGTGAAAAATTGAGTTAATAGTTGCCTTCCCAACCTTTGTGCCACCCACCATCATCTTTAGAACACCCAAACTGTACGGGAGAACTTGTTCGTTCACCGGATGGAGCTACCAGTTGACTTGCTGGTCGGCCAGAAGTCGTTGCTCGCCAGTCTGTTAGTTTGCCTGCCCACCTACACTTTTTCGCGATTTCAGCCCGTTTTGTCCCATTCCAACCATTCCTTCACCCAGCCCAGCTACCAGTAGGTCCCCCTCGACCACCAGGAGCTGTCGGTCATTAGCCATCCCCTCGCTAGAGTTCCGATTAGCTGCCTAGAGTTCCGATTAGCTGCCTATCTCCTTTTCCTTCTTTGTTGCTCGGTTTCCAGAGTTGTAGTGGGAGGCAGTGTTTGTTGTTGTTGTTCTAGCCCTAGACTGCCTTAGATCGTCATGGTTGAGATTCCCGAGTGTAGCCTCCGTCGTCACCGTCACGTCCGTGTCTTCGGCCCGTTTAACGAGTGAGTTTAGCTTATAATCCATTGATTAGTACCTAAACTTGCTTAGGGTTGGTTTAATTAGTGTTAATTCTAGTTTAGGAGATTTAATTAAGTTATATTAGTCCTAAGATAGGTGGTTAGATGAATGGCTAAGATTAGTTTAACTTTATCTTGCTTTATTTGCTTAATTGTGGCTTATGTGCTTAATTAAGCTTGGTTAACTTTAATTGATTAATTGCTTGCTTTAATTAGTGTTTTTAATGAATTTTGGATTTAATTTATTAGTTATTTAATTTTGAAATTTAACTATTCACGAAACACAATTCACAAAACACTGTTCACGAAACACTGTTCATGCAGTACTGTTCGTGCGCACTATTCACGTGCACTGTTCACCTGAAAATGAAAAATTGTCTAAATTTATGTGTTTTGACCTTATGAGGTGATTTGAGTGTATAAATGCATAGGCATCCGCATGAATCAAGTGATTTTTACAAAAAATGAATAATGGATTGTTCGAGAGACATTGGAGATGGAGCGCTTTTATGAGATAAGGATTTGAGGAGGTATGTTTACGTGATCGCTAAGTTGAACCGTCACCCAACGGAAGTTTGGGGGCGATACCTGATGGGAGTCGGAAGTCAGTCGCAGTAGGTTCTGGACCGATGTCCCTTTTGGGATACCGTCTAAACGGAAGTTTTAGATGTAGCCGTGCCCGATAGGGCGGGACGAAGCCCGATTTTTATCGATTGGCCGACAGAAGTCAGATGATCGCTAACTAGAAAGTTAGCTATGGCCAATAGGTCATTAATAACTAAAGCAAGCGTGAGGGTTGAAAAGGTTGGGCCTTATTATGAGGTAAAATTGTGTGATGCGGTATGGGACGTATTATAACGATTTTACCTTATAATCGGGACCCGTGTGATTGATCGATATGTGTTAGGTGGCACACCAAAGTGCAAGAATGCATTATAATCATAGCGTCATTAGTTCCACTTATGCATGAGTTGAGCATATTGTTTATGGCACGTATACATGAATCAATAATGTGCAGGGTATGGCAATGGTCAGGTGAGATCGCTTGTGACGCGACTCGTATATGATTGATGAACTGTATCATCTAATGGTCATGTGCATTGCGTGTATTGTGCTAAGATTCAATGTGTAGGGTATGTCATACCAAGTAAGGTTGCATGCGAATCGATTTGTTGACTATTAGTTGTTAGACGGGGCATGTTTGTGGGGTGGTTCTGGAGAGATACCCCGAGTTGAGTTGGTGTTCTAATCGGGCTTAAAGGAGGACTCACTGAGATTTTAATCTCACTGGTTATTGTATAATCATTTTCAGGTCTCTAGTATGAAGAACCCGGAGCTTGAGGCGGAAAGTTTAGGAGTATGGATGGCTTAGTAGTTCTTCTTGGAGATAGATTTCTTGTACATAGACCTTAGAGTTGGCCTCTATGTATAAACTAGTTTGTTTATGAAATGTGCTCTGGTGAAAATGGTATCCTACTTTTCTATCCCATATTTTTGTTGTCTGGGGATTTTATTATACGCTTCCACATGTGCAATTAAAAGAAATGGTTGGCAATGAGTCCTAGGACATCGCTTTCTATCGACTAAGGAAAGGGTTGTTGCGTGCCCGGGGTTTGGGCGTGACAAATACGACACCATTATAATCGATTAGTGATCGGATATAGGTCGATTCGACGGAAACACGCAATTGAATTACGAGTGATTCCACATGATTGCGAAATTCACGTCGAATGGCACTAACCTGATTTTCTGTTGATTTTATACTCGATACCCGTAATTGAAACCTTGCGATTTTTATGACAACAGAGAGTCGTCTACGAGTCAGAGATGCACAAATGTGGATTGAGAATTATCGACCACGGGTCAAATGCATAAAATCTCTAAGAGCTACATAGTAGGTTAGGTTGTACTAAAATCGCGTCCGGTCGATTTTCACCATGAAATTGAACTCGATTTCTGGAATCGAACGTTCGAGCATGTCACGGTTTATTTTTGGGACATTGTCTCATCTTTTGGAGAAATTATGTCGAGCCCATAATTTTTGCAGAAAATCAAATTTGGCAAAGAGAAGGTAGAAGAAATTCGGATGGGCACCTTCATTTGGTTATTTGGCCACCAATTTAGTTTGTTTTGTAAAGAATTGAGGGGAAATTCGTATAGGCTGCTGCCATGGGACTTTTGGCCACCAAAAAGAGTTCGCTTGTCAATATTTGGAGGGAAAATTGCCATTGGTTGATGCCTTGTCAAAGAGGGCTGAAGACTTTGGAGGCTTGGGCACTTGAGTGCCAAGATATTTGGCTTGGCTTGCTATTGGTTGCCTCTCTCTCTCCCTCTTTCTTCCCTCTTCTTCCTTTGGGCGTGTGCAGCCCAGCTAGCTGAACTCCCATACTGCTTCTCCTTCTTCTTCATTTTCTTTTCCCTCTGGTTATGCTCTATCTCCATTTTCCCTGATGTCCGTCCAACTCCAACCCACTTAGCTCCCCCACTAGCCGTGTCGTCCCCCGCGTCCAACACCGGTAGTCCCTGCTTGGGCGCCAGCACCACCACCACCACTCCACATTTGCCAGCTCAATCGCTTCGCCAAACCACTAGCACCACCCCACTTCACTGTCCAACGCCTCTGGGCGTCCAGCTTAGCCTATCCGTCCACCAGCAGGCCACCAGCTCCTGTCTAACTGCCTAACCGCCCGTTCCAACCACCGTAGCTCCTCAAGCAGCCGCGGTCCAGCAGCCACAAAACCGTCCCTCAAGCCGTGAGCTTGAAGGGTTGTTTTTAGCCTTAGTCGGTCCTCCGTTGGAGACACCATAGGCTCGGGTCTTCACCGTCTTCGCATTGCTGTCACTGTGAACCCGTTGCCACCTTAATCCGATGAGTTAATGCCCTAATATCGAATTAGGAAGTTAATTGCACTTAGTAGGTTAGTTTAGCCTTAATTAAGATTAGTGTTAAATTAGTTAGTGTAACTAGTTAGTTAGGTGGATTAGTTACCTAGGCTAGTTTGGTTAGTTAGTTAGCTTAATTAGATTAATGTAGTTAGCCTAGTTAGATTAATTTAGTTAGCTCAATTAGGTTAGTTCGGTTAGTTTATTTAAATTAATTAAGTGAGTTAGTTTAAATAATTTGCAATTTATTTAATTAATTATAATTAGCGTAAATTGTGCCAGGATAGCCGGTTAGTAAAATTTTACGCCAATCTTCGTGGTTGCATTTATATGTGAATCTAATTGCTTATTTGTGCAATTGAGTGCTTTGTGATGATTATTGATTATATTGCAAAATTCGATTTTTTTGGTATTTAATTAGAAAAATACCGGGTGTTGGTTTTTTACGCTAGAAATTTTATATAGTATATAAAATCGTGGATTTTTAAATTGGGAGGGTACCATATTTATTGGTCCGATTTAAATGTGTGACCACGCACAATTATTTTATCGGGAATTTTTAATAAGAATAAAATTGGCCAAGTCTATTATTTGAAATTGAGGTATTTAAGTGCAAAGCATGGTATTCTTGGCCAAGTATGAATGCGCGTGTGATTGTTATCGGAACCCGTCACCCAACGGGAGTTAGGGAGGCGATGCTTGATTAAGTTCGAATGCCCCCACGTCAATGGATGCCGATCGCAGTGGAGACTGGGCCGATGCTCCTTTATGGAATGCTGTCTAGATGTAGACATTGCCGCGCCTGACGGAGCGGGACGATGCCCAGTTATGCCGGATGACTGCCAACTGTTGAGTTGGCCGTGGCCGATGGGTCGTAAATAACTGGGACACACCTGAATGATTGAGATAACTGCGCTTGATTATAGGACAAAATTGTGTGGCACGGAATGGGACGTGTCATAACGGTTTGGCCTTATAATCGGGACCCTTGAGATTGTTTGAAAGATAAATTGAGGTGTTCTAGTTATTAAATATGCTTATTGTATTCATATGGTATATATGATGAGCTAACGTGCAGGAACACGCCAAGGCGAGGTAAGTCCTATATGGTGTATGTTTAGGACACCTTTGAGTGAATTTACATCATAATCGGAGTTTAGGGTGTTGACTTGCTGAGATTTTTACCTCATCCCGTCGTGGTTTAAAATTTTTTAGGTCCTTAGTATGGAGAGGCTATATGTTCTTTTTGGGGTACCGAAGGAGATAGACTATGAGCCCTCTTATTTCCCTATTCTTGGGACCAACCTGACCCGTGAGTTAGTTGAGATCATTGTTTGGGTCGATGAGGGTCTTCGTCACTGGGTACCCCATCGTTTTAGAGCATGGTACCTTTGCTATCCTAACGGGGCTCGAGAGCATCCTCTGCAGGGTTTTGACAAGCCTCCCGTCAGGATAGGGAAGTTGGGAAATAGGGCACCCCAGATGGTGTCGTGGAGAACCCAAAGCTCGAAGTGGAAGGGTCCGGAGTGTGGGTGGCCTGGTAGTTTCTTTTTGAAACGAGACTTATGTGTATAGACCTATAGGTTTAACGTGATATGTATATAAAGTGTGTTTTATGAAAAGTGTGTTTTACTATCCCTGTCTTGTTTATTGTCTGGGTAATTATTAATTCACTTATGCATGTGCATAAAACGAATGGGTCGGCGACACGTTCTGCAACGTCGCTTTTTTAGTCGATTGCCAAGGGATGTGTGCATACCCAGGGTTCAGGGCGTGACACAAGCAATCATCTTTTAGGATGTTTTCCAAATCGTTCATTTTAGCGGATATTACTTATATATTTTTAGCATGTTATGCGTTTACAATGGCAGGTGGTGCAATGAGTTTTGGAAAGCATCCTTACAAAATGATGTTGCCTTGTCTTCAATTGAGTTTAAGTACATGAGATTGACTTTTATAGCAAAGGAGGCGATATGGCTAAAGAATTTGCTCTTGGACCTTGGATTTGAGCAGATAAGTGTCACTGTACATTGTAACAATTAAGGTGCCATATATCTAACTTATAATCGGATTTATCGCGAGCCAACAAAACATATCAATATCATGTACCATTCCATCTAAGATGTCATAGTAAAGGGCGATGTTGTTGTGAAGAAATTTGTGACATCGAAGAACTCAAGAAACATGATGACAAAGCCCATTCCTTTGGAGAAGCCCGAGTTTTGATGGAGTTTAATTGGCATTTCTAGTGAGTGAATTCCTATTAGGGCGTTAGGAGAGTTAGCATGGATAATGAACACTATAACTTGACCGCAAATGTTGAGTAAAGTTATAGCATTGTTAAATTACGTCTCAAGTTTAAAATCGTTGAATAAATACGGTCCAAAGCGTACAATAAATAAAGTCTAAGTTGGACTTTTGTTAGGTCTTAGATATTGTTTTTCCTCCGACATTAATTCTAGAGTTAATACCACAAAAAATCCTAAATTAGTTCCATTATAGCAAATTTACAATAAACTAATTTTTTTACCACCAAAAACCCCAACTCGATACACCTGTAATAAATTTTCCCTTCATTAGTCTTTGTTAAATTTTGTTATCAAATTGCTGAGTTGGATGACACGTAACAGTTGACAATTATACTAGTTTAGAGTTTTACTCTCCATTTTTGGGTTTTTTACAAATGGGGAAATATTCTAGTATATAAGCGATTGCAGTCGTGCAATTCTTTAATTGATTAGTGGGTTATTTGCAATTGGCCTTCCCTACGGAGATAAATATCTATGCTCAGACCGAACCACACAAGTCTTTCCTGTCTTTTATTGTTTCTCGTTTTATTTTTCTAGCAATTTCTCTTGCTTTTAAATTCAATTGCTAGGATTTGTTCAGCTTCCGCATCAATATATTACAACAAGGACATTGGTATAATTAATAATTAATGCAATAAAATTTAAACAACACATTTGGTACTTACCTATCCGCGACTGCAAACATTATACTAAGGGTGCGTTTGGTAACTATTCGGTTTTTGGGAACAATTTCTACCTAGAAATAATCTTTTTTTATTTTGTTCCCTAGACGACTTTCTTAGCATTCGAAAACGTTTGGTAATTGGAAAAAGTTTTGTTCCCAAGTAGAAATGCATTTGGTACAACCCTCAAATTTTTTTGTGAATTAAATTTTCTTTTAATTTTTTAATAATTTTATCTTTTATCTTTTTATCTTTTTTCATTTTCTTAGCTGATTTGTTGGCCTTGGCCATGGCCAGCAACTTGCTAGACGAGGGCCAATGAGCTCATGTGGCCACCATGAGGCTCGACTGGCTAAAGGAAGAATAAGAAGAAAAGGAAAAGAAGAAAAGAAAAGAGAAAAGGAAAAGGTTTGATTCTAGAATCGTTTACGAGAACAGAGAAGTAGATTTTTTTACATCTTAATTTTTTTCCAAATATATTCTTGGAAACAAAAACATTATCAATTGGGTTTTTGTTCTTTTTTTTGTTCTAGGGAACAAAAGAAATAGACATTGTTTGGCACGTTACCAAATAGACTCTGATTTTTCATGTGCGCCAACCTAAATGTTTAGCAAATTGTATCAAGTCAACATATCTATATATTAAGCGGGGGGCCACGTTCAAACAGTCTCCAACTCCTATGTTGTAGGCAAGCTAGTTTAATGATCCATGTGCCATATAATACTTCCACAAAAATATTATCAAATGGATTTTTGTTCTTTTTTTGTTTTCGAGAACAAAAGAATAGAAATAGACAATGTTTGGCACGTTACCAAACAAGCTCTAATTTTTCATGTGCACCGACCTAAATATTCAGCAAATAGTGTCAAGTCAACATGCCTATATATTAAGTGGGGGGCCATGTTCAAACATAAATGTCACTAACTCCTATGGTGTAGGCAAGCTAGTTTAATGATCCATGTGCCATTTAATACTTCGACAAAAATGTTATCAAATGGATATTTATTCGTTTTTTGTTCCGAGGAACAAAAGAATATAAATAGACATTGTTTGGCACGTTACCAAAAAGACTACTTTTTTATGTGTGCATACCTAAATATTCGGCAAATAGTATCAAGTCAAAATGCCTATATATTAAGTGGGGGGCCATGTTCAAACATAAATGTCACCAACTCCTATGGTGTAGGCAAGCTAGTTTAAAGATCCAGGTGTCATATAAGATTTCCACAAAAATGTTGTCAAATGGATTTTTGTTCTTTTTCTTGATCCGGGAAACAAAAGAATATAAATAGACATTGTTTGGCATGCTACCAAACAGGCTAATTTTTTATGAGCGTCGACCTAAATATTCAGCAAATAGTATCAAGTCAACGTGCCTATATATTAAGTAGGGGGCCATTTCAAACATAAATGTCACCAACTCCTATGTTGTAGGCAAGCTAGTTTAATGATCCAGGTGTCATATAAGATTTTCACAAAAATGTTGTCAAATGGATTTTTGTTCTTTTTCTTGATCCGGGAAACAAAAGAATATAAATAGACATTGTTTGGCATGCTACCAAACAGGCTAATTTTTCATGAGCGTCGACCTAAATATTCAGCAAATAGTATCAAGTCAACGTGCCTATATATTAAGTAGGGGGCCATTTCAAACATAAATGTCACCAACTCCTATGTTGTAGGCAAGCTAGTTTAATGATCCATGTGTCATATAAGATTTCCACAAAAATGTTGTCAAATGGAGTTTTGTTCTTTTTCTTGATCCGGGAAACAAAAGAATATAAATAGACATTGTTTGGCATGCTACCAAACAGGCTAATTTTTCATGAGCGTCGACCTAAATATTCAGCAAATAGTATCAAGTCAACGTGCCTATATATTAAGTAGGGGGCCATTTCAAACATAAATGTCACCAACTCCTATGTTGTAGGCAAGCTAGTTTAATGATCCATGTGCCTTATAATACTTTGACAAAAAGTGTTAGAGGTGCATGCGTGAGGTGTTAGGTGAAAAAATCCAATGTTAGGATGTAATTTAATGTGGAGTAGGAAATAATCATGATTGACACATAATCCATTGATCTAAAGTTTTGAGTAAAGAAGGATTTATCAAACTTTTGTTGGCAGAAGTACAGCAGAAGTGCCAAAACTTGGTGCTGGGAGGACACTTAAGTGTGAAAAATTACAAAAGATACACATAAGTGCCACATTTTTACATATGAATGCCAAGTTAGGCGAAGGCTCCCAAAAATCATACATGGCATTCTTTTAATAGTATAACTCGTCTACATGGCTCGCATGGAGAGCTGAGTTAACAAAGAAGAGCCAAAACAACGTCGTTTTGGCTCTTCTTTGAATTTTAGTATAAATATTAATTAATTTTAATTTAAAACTAAATTCTTTAAATAAATAAATAAAAGGAGGAGGAGATTGTTAAATGGCGAGGGCTGCTTCTTTGAATTTTAATATAAATATTAATTAAATTAAATTTAAAACTAAATTATTTAAATAAATAAATAAAATGAGAAGGAGATTGCAGAATGGCGAGGGCTTGCATAGCCCTTGCCCAATGTCTTCTGCAACTTCTTCTTCCTTTTTTGAATATTTTAGTTGTAAATTAAAATTAACTATATTTATATTAAAATTCAAATCTCAGGCAAAACAAGGTTATTTTTTGTTTATCTAGTCACGTCAGGATACAAAACGACGTCGTTTTCGGCTTATTTAGCCATGTCAACGTGCAAGGCAATGTCATTTTATACTTGTTGTGCCAGAAAAATGCCACGTCAACATTTTGGCTGAATTTTCTCGCCGTCGGCACTCAACTTTTACTCTGATTTTGGTACTTAAGTATACATTTCCTAACTTTTGACACTAAATTATTCTCCCATGCTAAGTTTTGACACTTCAAATGTCCGCATCTCGACTTTTGCTCTATCAATCTAACAAAAAAGTCCTGAGTCCTTATTGTGGTAAATAGAATGATGGAAAGTGCACATCCGAAGCTTCCTATACGCTCATGTAAATCTCGCACTTCCATCGACTTCAGGCTATTTAATCACCATACCCCCTACGAAACATTTTCACACGTTCGTTCCATCTTTGATAAAAATTTTCTAGGGAGATCAAGCCATGGGTGTTCAGCTTATTGTGGCCCTCATATGCGCTCTTGTGATACCGCTGTTAGCAGTCTTTTTGATTGACACGAAAAAGAAGACACAAGCATTTAGGAATCTCCCTCCCGGTCCTAGGAAGTTGCCGATCATTGGGAATTTGCACCAGCTTGGCTCCTTGCCTCACCGATCGCTCGCACGCCTCTCAAAACAGTATGGCCAGATCATGTTACTCCACCTTGGCTCTATTCCCACATTAGTCATCTCATCCGAAGATGTCGCCAGAGAAGTATTCAAAGACCACGACACCGCTTTCTCCGGCAGACCCCTCTTTTATGCGGGAAAGAAGTTAGCGTACAATCAATCTGATATAACTTTCAGCACCTATGGCGAATCCTGGAAAGAACTCAAGAAATTAGTGACCCAAGAACTCCTGAACAATAAGAGAGTCAAGTCGTTTGAATCTGTGAGGAAGGATGAGGTCATGCTCATGCTCGATGCAATCGCTTCTTCTCCAGGTCCTGTTAATATTGGTGAACTGTCACTTCTATTGAGTAACAACATCGTGTGCCGAGTGGCTTTTGGTAGCAAATATCAGGCTGATGGTACCAGTGTAAAGAGCAAATTTCACGAGACAATCCGTGGAATACAGAAAATTTTAGGCGGCTTTTGTGTTGCAGATTTGTTCCCATATATGGCTTGGTTTAACAGGCTCAATGGCTTCAGGGCAAAGGTTGAAAAGAATTTCATGGAGTTAGACAAGTTTTACGATGAAGTGATCGAGCAGCACCAAGACCCTCAGAGGCCTAAACTCGATCACGAAGATCTTGTTGACGTGTTGCTTCGGTTACAAAGGGATCCAAATCAAATGAATGCCCTCACTAGGGAACAATTTAAAGGAGTATTAACTGTATGTTCCTCTTGCCTCATTTGTTCAGCATATATTTCCTTCTGTTCACCTCCCTATCACTCTGTTACAAACTAGATCAAAAAAGAAAAAGATTGGGACTAATTGCCTGGGATTTTGTTTCAGAACATTTTTAATGCAGGAACAGGTACCTCTGCAACCACTATACTCTGGGCAATGGCAGAACTCGCCCGCAATCCAGCTGTGATGAGAAAAGCACAAGAAGAGGTTCGAGAAGTAGCAAAAGGAAAGTTATATGTCGAAGAGACTGACCTTCTAGGACTCACCTACCTAAGATCAGTCATCAAAGAGACATTAAGACTCCATCCACCGCTTCCTCTTCTAGTTCCAAGAGCAACGATCGAGGATTGCAAGATAAGGGGATACACAGTTCCTAGAGGAACTACTGTATTCGTCAATGTGGCAGCAATCGCCACAGACCCAAAATCTTGGGAAAACCCAGAAGAGTTTAGGCCCGGCAGGTTCTTGAACAGCTCCATTGATTTCACGGGACAGAACTATGAGTATCTACCATTTGGTTCTGGCAGGCGGGGATGCCCTGGCAGAAACTTTGGTGTCGTGATAGTTGAGCTTGCATTGGCAAATCTCCTTCATCGGTTCGATTGGAAACTGCCTAAAGGGATGAGTGTTGAAGATATTGACATGGAAGAAGCTTATGGCCTTTCGACTCACAAGAGGACTCCTCTTTGCCTGATAGGAACCCCCATGACTGGTTGACGTTACATTCCGATACTACCAACAGAAAAGTTTGCTTGATTTGCTCCATAATAATGCAGACTTTATTCTGTCGTGTGCCTACTACAAGTTTTCCAGTTTCACTTTGTGGCAATTGCTGTTCCTAGATCTTATAACCTGAATTATTCATAAACTTTGGAACAGCAAAGATCTTAGTAACAAATAGATGCTGTCTTTGTTGGGTGATATATTCATTTTTCTTACTGAACTTCATTGTATCATTTTGGTTTCATGGACTTCCACCAAGGAAAAGATGCGATAAAAGGTTGCAGCACAAGTTTTCTGTCACGTGGTAGTTTTAAGCTTCAGTTTCATTAAAGAATCAAAACTAGAACGATAGCGTTTGTATAGCTTGATAACCCATGTCTTTACTATACCTTTATTGTACAGACAACTGAAAGACATCATTTGATGATGCTGTTCATCTTTTGAACCAATCCTATGAAATTAATCGATCTAGTTCCACAAAAACATTAAAGAACCAAAATGAATTTCTAGATGATCCAAGCACCTTTTAAATAGTCAAAAGCAACTGTGCTAAGCAACTTGTCTACTCAAGTCACGGAAGGAATAATAAAGATTTATTCTGGCAACGAGTTATTTGTGTTTACTTCGAAGAGATTAATAAAGATCGGGACAGTGACATGGTTTGGCTATATATTCGTGCGAACCAATAGATCTTCTGTAGCTCAGCAGCATTGATGATTAAACTAACCCAAAATAAAGCTCATTTCAAAGCACGAATATTACTTACCACTGTCGCAACCTACCCCTTAGTATGGACGGAATTAGATTTAGGGATATTGCCAAATTCGAGCCAATGACCTTGAGTTCACTTGAATTCCCCCAAACCCATACCTCACACGATGTTGAATGTTTTGTTTTCATTCAATTAATTCTACACAAATTTATATGTAATGAGTCGTCAATAACATATTTAGGTGAATTGGAAACCTGATGAGATATGGGAAAGTATCTAATTTCATGCGCAACTAGAGATCTTGAAACGGGGACTTGGTTATATTAGTCCTAAGACTATTGCCCTTTCCATTTGTAACTCGATTATGTGCTATCCAAAAAGTCTAGGTAGCATAATAAAGATTTTTAGGATTCGTCCTAACTATTCTAAAATGAAAATAATACTCATGATATTAAGATGCGCAACCAAGTATAAGCGAAGTAAAAACACACAAGTAACCCAATATTGTCTCTAAAAGAAAATGACAATCTAAAAACTCCTATTATAAAGCTCTAAGGGGTTGCTCAATTTTGGAATTTTAATTTTTAAAGATTTTCCAAACTTTAAGAGAAAAAGTATTCGAAGAACTAGCAAAATTTTTAAGGAATTCCAATTTTTCTAAATGAGCAAATTTTTCTGAAATTTTACGATTTTTCCTTTATTTTTTATTTTTTATTTTATTTATTTTTATGATTTTCTGGATTTTTTTATTTTTTATGATTTTCTGGATTCTTTGAATCTTTTTTTTTTTTTTTTTGTTAGTTTTTACGATTTTTCTGATTTTCTAAAGATTTTTAGTGAATTCTATTAACATTATAGTCAGGAAAAGGAACACGAGCCGGTAAACCCGGCCCGACCCACTAACCCAATCTGTCTACCCAAACCCAACCTGCGTCGGAGTAAAACTAAAATTTTAAACATTTTTTCCCTTTTTATTGATTTTTTAATTCTTTTTTTCTTTTTCTTCTATTTTATTTTATTTCTTCATTCCATTCCCTGCATCATCTTCTTCAACGCTCTCCTCACCCGCAACTCTAACCATACCAGTAACCTCAACTGAGGTATGCCGCCACCATCGCTCTAGTCGTTGTCCTACATCAGCTGTCAACGATAGGTGCCAGCGTTGACGCCAGACCCAGCCCACTCGGCCATACCACCGGCCGTAACCACTTTATCACCAGCGATGATCAAAACGAGCTCGCCTTTGAACAACGCTTGTTTTCCAACTACAGAAAAAAAAAAAATAATGGCGATTTACATACACTAGACAGATACACAGATGATCAAGGAGCGAGATATAGAGAGCTTACCAAAGCAGCTTTGAATCGTGGACAACGCCAACGAGGGGAATGGGTTCTGGCGACAATGTCGACTTGTTAATACACGGATCATGACATAAAACGGAATAAAATGTGGCATTAGGCATATTCTTCACAATCCATAGAGAAATCACGCATCAATATAGCTTAGAAATTTGGTTTTGTGAACTAAGTTTCTACAGTTTATTTAAGCAAATCATCCAACTCGTAGTGTGCACGATTGTCTATTGACCCCAGAAGCAATTTTTTTATTTTTTTTGGTAAGGGTTATATATTTATTGACTTTTAACCAAGAAAGCTATACAACAAAAGAGACTCAGCACCAACAAAACTTGAACTCAAGAAGACAAACAAGTCAAATTGAGTGGAAGGGTGCCGAGAAAAAAGAAAAGAAGAAGAGGGGGAAGCCAAATAGTGGCGACCCTCAAAACAAAAGAGAAGGAAAGACCTGACACCCCAAAGGTTGCACGTCTTCCACAAGAACGCAAATACAAATAGGAAAGCCAATGGTGGCAACCAGCAAGACAGAAGCTACAAGAGAATATCCGACACTACAAGAGAGAAAATGGAAGGGTCAAGCCCCCAACTGAGTTGAATCCTCCTATTTCTTGGAGTGTCTACAACATTGCTAAATGTCAAGGCCTTGTCCTTGACAATTTTGACGATATGGTTCTTCAAGGCCGGCACAAACAAGGCTTGGTCCTGAAAAAGAATATTGTTCCTCGTCTTCAAGACCAAATAGCACAAGGCTCCAAAAGAGAGACAAGCAATGCATTGATAGCATTCGTTGCCAGAGAGAATTTTCAAAGCCCACTATAGATTGTCCAACCAAGACCTATTTTGCCATGGAAGGTTGCATCTAGCAGCCCAAAACATAGCAAGGCCGGCGGAAATGTGACATCCAAAATATAAGTGATCAATAGAATCCGATCTAACATTGCAGAAAGCACATGACGCACCCACAATCCTACTATAGGATAGTAAAAGAACTTGGGTAGGTAACCAATTCTTGACAATGAGCAAAAGATTGAATTGATGCCATGGTGCGAGCGATCTACTCCAAATAAAGAAAATCAAGGGACGAGGCTTCTTCTCAATTCAATGGCTTCCCACGTGGATGCTATCAAAAAGGAACTAGAGGAGTTCTCCAGCCAAAGGAACCGGTTCGGGTTCTGTGAGAGAATAGGTAGGGGATATGCCCACAACTCCAAAATAGCCTTGGTAGATTGGCCCGATATGGAGAAGAGATCTGCATCTGTAGCCTGCTTAGATAACCCCGAGTGATAAATGTGAATGTCAGAAAACCCCCAGAAGCAAGTTTAACACTACATTAGGCCTAAACATGATGCATCAACCTTGAAATGACCATAACTCGTGGTAAAATGATCTTAGCTTCAACTAGACTCTTCATGAACTCATCGCCTAAACAAAATACTCTAAAACTTAGCAAGATTGAGCAAAGACCTACCTATCTTCAATCAACTTCACCCAGATCAGAAATGATGAGCATTGGTGGACAACGACGAACAGCAAAACACAAATGGCTGCCTAGACTGGACCTATTATTTGTGAAAACTTTTTTTTTATTTCTTTAATAACTGTAACTCTTAATTATTAAGAGTTTTCTAAATGTTGTTGAGATGCAAACATTTAGATAAAAAGTCAAGAGAGGCATGATTTGGTTGGAGCAAGGCTTGGTGAATTTTATGCACAACTCATCTCATATTCTTTGTGTGTTCATTCGATGTGGGACTCTTGACATTCGCTAGACACAACAATAGGCATAGAAGGCTGGATACCACAAGAAACCAAAGAAACAAGCCATACACCAAGAGCCCCTCATCAAATAGGCCACAAAGACCATAAGAGAAGTTGTGCATAAAAGCCAAATCATGCTCCAATTAAAGCATACCTTATTTGGCCTTTTGGCTAAGATTATGTCACATCACTCATCAAATATTTACAGAGGTCCTGATTATAGGGCCAAATTGTTATGACACGTTCCATTCCGTGCCACACAATTTTGTCTCTTAATTAGGCACGGATAACTCATATCGGTGGTTTAATCCACACCCAATATCTACTCTCAATATCCAAACTCCATATTCCAACTCAAGGTTCTAGAGGTGACCCCCATGAAGTTTCGTTATCGCGTGGCACTTAGTCCCTGAAAACAATTAGCAACAATACAATGTTCTAGAGGTGGCTCCGATGAAGTCACGCTGTCGTGTGGCACTTAGCCCTTGACTACAATAAGTGACGGTACAAGATTCTAAAAGTGGCTTACATGAAGTTACATTATCGTGTAGCACTTAGTCTTTTACCGGCTCACCACCCATTTGGTTTCCTCCACACAACACATGTGATTGCCTCAACACATCACCTCATCTTTCAATAGTCCTCACATAATCACATAATCACATATTCACATATTCACATATCAAGACAAGGGAATCCTTATTAAGCTTTCATAATATTTTATTTGTCTAAATAAAAAATAAATAACTTTTCCCGATTTTGAAAAAAAAAAACTTCATATCATTTTTTTTCTGATAATGTTTTTGAAAATTTCATTAATTGATTGAGAACATCTCTTATTCGCTAATAGTATCTTATCTATCTTTCAAAGTTTGAAGAAAGAAAGAATCGCTCCATTTGGTTTTCTTGAATGACACAATTACAATATATATTTTTGTCAATCAGATATTATCCAAAGCAAATCTTTTTCAAATAGATCCTTATCTCCCTTCAACAGCCATCTTTTGCCATGGCCATAAACCATTGCCATGGCACAACTTTTCACACATCATCATGCACAAGTTCCAAGCATGTCACAAACAACCATATCATCAAATATGCACAAATTAGCAAGCATTGCACCAAGAACACCACAAAACCATAACCAACCCTAACAAGCAGAAACGGTCCACTCACGCATCTCCGAGTTTAAATCCAAAAACTTAATCAAAAGAGTTCCAAAAATTCTCAAATTTGAATATGTTGTAAGGGACACATAACTGAAGACACCTTAACCTAGATCTTTCTAGATTAAGCCCAGTAAATAGTTCAATCTAGTACAAAAACTAGGTCCATTTCCAAAAATTCTGTTTTTCCAAAATCAGTTTGGTTCAAAGTCCAAACATGTCCATTTGATCTAAAATTTGACCATGTTAAACTAAAAGATGTAAGAAACAACTTTTGTGAAGAAATCATTTAAAAAATAGAACCTTGAGAGTTGATAAAAATATTTTGAACACCAAAAGGTCACAAATTCCAGCACAATCTTTGATTCTATTTGCAAATGATGAAGCTGAAATCTCATTCTTTTAAATCTCTAAAAATATTGAGTAAAATATATGTCATCTTTGAGGATGTCTAAAAAATTCTCAATAAGGAATAAACCTCAAAATCGCAACACATTTTGATATACAAAAATGGCAAATGGCAAGGGTCCAGTGGACTGATCCGGGAGAAATCCACCAAATTGGGTTAAACCACCTTCATTAATGCTAATCTCACCAATTAGATCAACACTAATCCATTTTACGGCTAATCTAACCATATTAGATTAACACTAATCCATCTTAAGTCTAATCTCACTTAGTACTAATTTAACTAAGCTAATTAACACTAATCTAACCTCCTAAGTGCAATTAACAACCTAATCAAGGATTAGGATTTAACTCATCAGATTAGTGAATAAACGGGTTCACAGCGATGGCGATGAGATCCCGTGTCTACAGCGACTCCAAAGGAGGCCTGGAAAAGGCCAAAAAACACCTCACAAGCCTCTACTTGCTGCTGGAGTAGGTTCTACTTCTGCTCTGTTTTGGAGCTGCTGTTCTCGGTTCTATTTTGAGGCTTCGGTGGCTATTGGTCGGAGGATTTGGGCGGCTGTTGGCGGGCTGGACGGTGGTGGTTGCTAGCCGGCTGCTCGGTGAAGCTGTTGGCTTTGGTGGTGTGGCAACAAAATGAAGGAGCTGTTGGCGTGAGGGGATGTGTAGGACTGAGGAGAAGTGGATGGTGTTGCTGGCGGTGTGAGGTTTGTGGAGTTGTTGCTAGCATGGAGAGATGAAGATGGTGGAGACATTGAGGGGAGGGGAAATAGGAAGAAGAAAGGTGAAGGGGAAAGGGGTGAGTGTGAGGGATGGAAGAAGAAAGAAAGTGAAGGTTGTTCTCTGTTGATGGAAGGCTGAACGTGTGTGTGAGGGGGGAGGGGAGGGATGAACGTGAGAAGAGAGAGGGAGAGAGGGGAGACAAAGGGGAGAGAAAGTCAAGCCTTAAGCCAATCCTTTAGCTTTCCAAATATCAAAATGATGATTAACAAGCCTCTAAAGTCCAAGCTGCAGCCATAAGTCATTTTCACTCCCAAAACTTCACCAAGAAGCCAAATTGAAGGCCAAGAAAGATCCATGCAGTAGCCATACGAATTTTATCTTCATTTTCTCTCAATTCTTCACAAAAGCAAATCAATTTGGTGGTCAAAAACCACACCCACTCAGCCTATACGAATTCCATGCATCACCAAACAATCCATTTTGAGTGTCAAAAATTCACTTGAAAATGCCCCTCCAAATTTCTTGAATTAAAATTGTCCAATTTTGATTTTCCGCCAAAATTCCTGGCTCAACAAAATTTCTTCAAAAGATGAAATGAGATCCTAAAAATAAATCATGACACGCTCAAATGTTTGATTCCTGAAATCGAAGTCAATTTCGTGGTTAAAATCAGCCAAATGCGATTTTAGTCCAATCCAACCTACCGGGTAGCTTTTAGGAATTTTACCATGGTTATATCCTTTAATTGCTTCACCTAATAGGTTAGTTAACTTGTGAGTGATTAGCTCAAAGAAAAAGGACCGTAGGCGCATCGATGAAAAGCTCACTTCATTTTATTGAGACGGGGTTGAAATTCAGGATGTCACGGATTAAATATAATATTTGTTAAGTGCGTGAAGTTCACACAATTTTTTTAGCATTTTGATCTTTTCGTGGGTAAAAGAGCAAATATTTTTTTTAAAGGGGATGGGAAATAGATTATCATCAGTTTCTGATTTTGTGACTAGTTGTTCTGGTGCTTGGTCTTAGAAACGAGGAACTAGTCCTACTTAGGAGTCAGACCAAACCAAGAACCAATCACCCCTAGTCATGGTCACATTTTCCTTCTATCACTGCTTATCTCCTTTTACTCATAGACGTAAGTGTAACCAAAGTAATGAAAATGGAATAAGGCTATTGATACCTGATTTTTAGAAAAATGTAAAAATCGACATTTGGATTTCTAATTGCGACAGAGCCCGTTTCTCGACCAAAAAATGTTGTCTTTCATTTCTTTCTTTTGCGTTGCTACTCTTAAGTAATTTCCAATTCATTTCTAAAGAAAAATCCGAAAAGCTAAACGATTGATCTTCGAATTGACTTTTTGATCAATCATGTAACCAAAAGTCAACTCCAGGTCAAAAACGGTTTTTTTACCCCCAAAAGATGGAGGTAAGTACACTCTCAGTGCCAAAACTTGTGTACGGCATTCACTTTGGTGCCAAAACTTTGTTTTTGATCACTCAAGTGCCAAAACTTTTGAAAAATGATCATTTCAGTGCCAACGCCGATCTAGTTAGCCAGAAATTTGACATGACAGTTTTTTATTAATTTTTGAAGCCAACGTGGATCGCCGATAGTACAATCAGTATACAAACAAAAAAACGACACTAAACGACGTCGTTTCCCCCAAGTAAGAATCATAAATCCCCAAATTGAGAGAGAACCGGAAGTTCAAAACCCTAAATGCCCAATTTGAGTGCATACTTGATTTCCTCTCAAAATTATCAGCTCGCTTTTGCAAATGGAGGGCAAAAGTTTCAGCAATAAATCACATTCCTATAAAAAAAAAAATGAATTAGATGGTGATTGTTACTATTATTATGGGTTACTGAGTCCAAGAAGAACATTTTAGACTTGGTTGAATTTCAAAAGAAGATTCCATGAGTGCGGCAGATATAGAAAAGGCTTAAAGTGAAAATATTTCAAATTGGTTGATAAGAAACTCTCTAATCGAGCAACAGAGGTGATCTTGGAGTTACTTGAAAGCCAACATCAACCTCCACCTACATTAATGAACGACTTGGAGGATGTCGACTCAATGCAAACTTAAATGAAGGGTTTAACATCTCTGGTCGACTATTTGAAGAGGGGGGTTTCAAGGCTGAAAATTGAAAGAAACTTTTATTGAACATTGATTGTGTTGTTATTTTATTGTGTAGTCTATTCAAATGTGAAGTGAGTAATGAGAATAAGTTTATATGTCTACCATAGTCAAAGACATGGAATGCACTTCTATTGGATTATTTATAAGTAAAGTATGTTTTTATTTTGCTGCAATTTGTGAATGGAGTATAAGGTTTTGTTGTAATTTATGGTAGAAATGGAAAGTTGGAGTTGGAATGCATTATTTGTGAGTACTTATAAGTTTTTTTGCCTAGTTGTGTATTGTTATTGTTTGTTTTGGTTAGTTTTTGCTTCAGATATAATGGTTTACTACATTTTTTATTTGGTAATAGTTTGCTAGTTTGCTGCAACTTATTTTTGCAAACTATTGCAAAATTAAGGGATGGTGGCAAATTCACGATTAACTATTTCAGTGTCATAAGTTGTAAATAGTGATCGCTTGAGTGCCAAATTTTTATAAAAGTGATCATTTAAGTGCCAGTCGTGATTACAAAGTGATCACTTGTGTTGCATAAGTTTAAAAAAGAAAAAAGAAAAAAAAAGAGAACATGTTAGTTTCAAACGTCACTTGACTTACACCAGTCGTGGTACATCTTGCATCTTGTTACACCAATTGGGTTGCTGGTCTATCTTGTTCTTACACCAGTTAGGTTGCTAGTGCATCTTGTTCTTGCACTAGCCAATACAAGTGTTGATGCAATAAGATACACTAGCACCCAAAATTGCTCACGCAAGAAGATGCAGCTCCCACAACTACACCAAGGCGAGCTGGTGCATTTTGTTCTTACACTAGCACATACAAATTCATTAGCATCCACAACTTCAACCAGCAACAGTATATGCATACATCACTTCTAAAAACACTATCAACCTCATAAGAACATTGCACCAACAGCAAAAAATTATACAACATAACTGATAACTATCTTGCTAACATTACTAGCCGAAACCAACACAAGAGAAAATAACAAAAACAATTATTGCTATTGACATGATTGATTCTTTATAAAGTTCAAAACATGTCTGACTTCACTCCTTAATCATTGAAGGTTCATCACCCTCTTAAAATAAAACAATGGCAATATGCACCCTTTATGACATCCTGAGTTTTACAACTCTACTTTCAAATTAAATTAATCGAGCATTTCATCGACGCGCTTATAATGTTATTCTCAAAGCTGATCACTTTTGAGATAACTAGACTATCTGGGGAAGCCATTAAGGAATTTTAATATAATAGACTTAAGGATTTGACCAAGACTCGACTACTTGATCATGCTTATCTGCTGAGATCATTACGACACAATTAAAAATCAATTTGAGATCAGAGATAGGTCGGTTTGATTGAGATGTGTGGCTAAACGTGGGTGACTTCACTAAATTGAAAAATCCTCGTCGGCCGGGACTAAACTGATTTTTCTATCGTTTTGGTATCATGTGTCTGTATTTGAATCATTGAGATTTTCACAACAACCGAGAGTTGCCAATGTGTCGAGTGGGTTAATTGTGGTTCAAAAAAAAAATCAACCACGGGTCATTTGCACTAAAAATTTCTAAAAACTACCCGGTAGCCTAGGTCATGCTAAAACGCGCCAGAGTGAAATTAACAACAAATTTGAATCTGATTTCAGAAATTGAAAGTTCTGTCATGTCACAAGTTATTTTAGGAATGTCGACTCAGTCTTCGAAAATTTTTCTGCAAACAGAGACTTTTTGAGAAAAGGTCATCATAGGGCTATTTTTGTTCAGAAAATGTCAGGGTTCGTTTTTTATCACGAAATTGGGATACAAGTGGGATCAATTGGTGATGAGAAATACCAATTGGATCTATGAGATGTTGGTTGAATCTATAGAGGCCAATTTGTGTTGATTTAAGAGGCATTTGGTGTCCAATGGAAGAGAAAATACATGAAATTCGTAGCCCCCCAACACCCATGACTTATGGACTAATTCAAGCCTTTTAGAAGAGGCCGGCCTTGATGGATGAATTGAGGCCTTGAAACACAATTGGTGGTGGAGAATGGTCTTAGGGGACAAATTGAGAGAAAAAAAAAAAGACTAAATAGGCCCATTTTTGTTCCCTCATCTATCTCTCTCCCCCAGCCAGTCAAACAGCACTCTCTCAACCCTCCTTCCAGCCGTTTGAAGCTTCTCAGCCAGCAGAAGCCAGCCATGGCCACTGCTCCAGCCTCGTGTGCACCATCACTGCCCCATCTTCGCCCACGCGTGCCTTCCGCCTCAGCCGTGTCCAGCTGCGTCGTTCCTGTCCTTGTTCACCGTCCAATGAGCTGCTAGAGCCATGTGGAGGTTGCTAGAGCTGCATGGCCATCTATCCATCGCCGTGAGTCCCCACCATTGGCCACCCAACCCCGCTACAGCTCCACCGATCCTTGCTTCGTCGTTCAGCCACCGGAACAACGTTTAACTTGCCCTAGTCAACAGCGAAAATAGTGGGTTTCCAGTAGTGGTTTAAGCTCATTTTAGAGGTGTTCCCAGCCTTGAAAGACAAGCCCGCTTTGGAGATAGTTGATCCCCGTTGCATCCCCATCATTTCGAACCGAGCAGTTCATTAATTAAGTGAGTTTAACTCATTAATCATCGCTTAGTAGGTTAATGATGCTTAAGGGTTGATTAGTTAGACTAAGATTGGTTTAGTGGATAATTAGAACGGTTTAGTGAATTAGTTAATTACCGATGCATGTTAGGTGGCTAGTTTTATGTAATTAGCAAGTAGATAGGCTCTAATATTAATTTAACAAGTCTTGTAATTTTTGCGAGCCCTTTCTGGCATATAATTAGGTTTTACGGGCCTAAGTATGCATTTTTGGTATATATTGGCATTATTTAATTAACTTCCGTAATTAATTAATTAATTAATTTTTGGAAATTAAACCGAGACAGCCGGTGTCCGAAATTTTGTGCTGATTGCAGTAGCACTTTCTATTTATTTAATTGAGTACCAGATTGTGCAATTTGAGTGTGAGTAGTGATTATGGGTCATTATTCCAAAAATGGACAACTTTGGTAATTGATTGAAAAATTGCGGTCTGAGACTGTGAGTTAGATCAAGAAAACCGTCAAAGTATGGTTATGCCAGTGGGGCCGTGATTACCACTAAATCTAGATTATACCGGTGGGGTCGTGATGACCTCTTAACCTAAATTATGCCAGTGGAGTCGTGATTACCACTAAATCTAGATTATGCCAATGGGGCCGTGATGACCACTTAACCTAAATTATGCCTGTGGGACCATGATTACCACTTAATCTAAGTCGTGCCTGTTGAGCCGTGACTAAGAGTCGAGAATGAATAATCGAAATGACCATGTGATGGTCTCGATGACATGTAATCGACTGAGTCGATTGATCAATGGTTCAATCTGATTTGATTGGATGGTATGGTTTGTTAGTACTTGTTTAAATTAAACTGACCTGTAGGAAGGAACAGAGGCCAAGGTAAGCCCTCAAACCTATGTTGTGCTTAGGCAGTCTTCAGAGCGTATTTTCTTCCTAATCAAGTCTTAGGGGTGGGAATTCGCTGAGACGTCATCTCAGCCCGTTGTGGGATAATATTTCAAGTTCTTAGATGGCCACTCTTGAGTTTTTTGGATGACCCAAGAGCGTTACAGCGCAGACATCCTATATTTCGATGAATCAAGGCCCTAGGGGTTGGGACTACGAGTTGGTAAGGTCCGTAGTCTGTGTTGATGCGGGTCTCACCCATAAGGTGCCCCATCAATACAAATCACGGTACCGCTAGGTTCGAGATGGCCAGAGAGAGGGTCCTATTCTAGAGTCAGAGATTCCTCTATATGCTCTGGAAGTCGCCTTTGGGAAAGGCACAGCCGATCCTCCTCAAGGCTCGATAATAGATGCAATAGACCTGGCTCTTGCAGTACCAGAGTCCCCAGTGTAGTTTGCTAAAGGCTCCAGATGGAGTGTGGAACAAGGAGAGATCAAGGATGATGATGATCTGGAGTAGATTGGAAACCCCCACCCCCTGCTTATAGGCTTTGTTTTTGAACTAGCTTAAGTAGAACCTGACTTTAATAGTTTGTATTGTACTATATACATTATGGTGTACAATGTATATATGTGTGGTTGTTTCATGTTCAAATTTTATAGTCCTACTTTCGTATCTCATTGTTTTATTGTCTAAGGATTATTTATATGCTTTCGCATGCATACTAAAATGAAAGGGTCGGCGATGCGTCTTTGGACATACTATTTAATCAACTAGTGAGGAATGGGCACACACTCGAGGGTCGGGGTGTGAAATCCCCGTTTAAATGATATCAGATCAATGATTAAGGATTGGAGTGATAAGGTGCAATGGTTTATGGGATAGTAGTAGGAATAGCCTTTAAACTCATGCTGGTGCATGTCTATGGTAACCGATTGGTAGAATTGCTTATTATTTAGATCACTCTATTTCTAATTCGGTGTGGAATTGAAAACAGGCTTCAATAGAGAAAGCTGAGCCATGAGTGATCAAGAGCCGAGGACTCCTAGTAAGAGGACCATTAGGGCCGTGACTTGGGGTAGGACACTGACCAAGGTCGATACCCGAGGAGGCCCAAGTAGAACGCCAACTCAGGCTAGCGCGAGTGGAGTGGCACCACCTCCTGTTGGTGCTGGGGTAGCAACCTTTGGTGATCCCAGAATTGAAGGGATCATGCAAGCGCTTGAAGCCATGGGAGATGTGATAAGACAGCAGGCACAGAATCAAGCTGTTATTATAGCTACTGCTACTATTGCTGCCGCTGTTACTGCTGCCGTTGCCACCGCCGCTAAGGCCGCACCTATTACCGCACCTACCAAAGTTCAGCTTGAGAATGCAGTGGTGTAGAGAGAGAGACCGATACATAAGCTGGTGGAACAGTTCTTGAAATTGAACCCACTAAGGTTCACAGGTACTGGAGACCCCGAAGCCACGTCTCTTTGGATCCAAGATCTAAAGAAGGCCTTTGCACTCTTGATGTGCACCAAGGTAGAGAACGTAACCCTAGCAGTCTATCAGTTGCAGGGTAACGCCAATACCTGGTGGAGAGCCGCCAAAGAGACTGTATTTCCTGGAGGAGTGGTCCCGCTATGGGTTGCCTCCTAAGGGCATTCAATGAACAGTATTTCTCGAGGAGCGCTAGAGAGCAAAAAATGGAAGACTTTCAGCATCTCCGTCAAGGGACAATGACCGTTGACTAGTATGTGGTCAAATTCGCGGAGCTTTCTCAGTATGTTCCGAGGCTGATTAAAGATCCTGAAGAGAAGGCTCGAAGATTCAAAAATGGCCTTTGACAAGAGTTAAAGCAGCCACTATTGCCATTTGGTTTGATTGATTAGTGAGGATGAGGGCGGCTTCGTGTCTGAGGGCGGCGAGGCTGAGAGTGTGAGTGAGGACGAGCTAGCTCTCTCCAAGCTGGGTTTGCCTCAGAGGCTCGTGGAATTTCTTGAGAACGTGGCATAACCCATCTCTTTCCCATTCAAGTATGCTTTATCCTTTGTTTCCTTCCCCTGTGTTATCCAATATTTTCGCTTTGGTATGAATTGCTGTTGTTTATTGCTGGCTGAGTTTTTCTTTGTTTGAGCATACTTAGTTGGCTGGAAAATTAAGTAGAAAACCTTGACCTTTGTTAATGTGCTAGGCGAACCACGGATGGAGTTAAGTGCAGGCAATCATAATAGGTATTCTGGGATGTTCTGTCGTAGCTTACATTAGATGACTATCCTATGCTGAAAATTGAGCTTTTCAACACTAAGATGTTGTTGGGACTAAGGCTTTACACAGGCAGAATTCGTTTTTTTAATCGACTCGATATTTGGTTTCTTTACTTTTGCCAGCACTAGGATAGTTCGCTCATCACTCATTACTTTTCCCCCTTCATTGTTCACTCTACTAAAGTTTCATCATGTTTTCAATGGCAAACTCATGTTCCTTGTACTATTCTGTGATTGTTAGAGAGCGGTGTTAACCCCTGCGCTTGAAGGGTGTGATTTAATTGCTCGTGCAAAGACTGGAACGGGGAAGACTTTAGCTTTCAGGATTCCATACTGAAGCGTCTTACTGATGGTGATGAACATAGAAGTCCGAGGTATTTGAGTAATAATTTTAATTATCTTGGTGACCTCCAATGTTTGAGCATTTTTCTAATGACAGATTATACTGTAAATGTCTCTTAGATGTGGGCGACTTCCTAGAGTTTTGGCCTTAGCACCAACAAGGGAATTAGCAGAACAAGTAGAGAAAGAAATTAAGGAATCTACACCTTACTTAAACACCGTGTGTGTTTATGGTGGAGTTTCTTACATTGCCCAACAAAGTGTCCTTTCCCATGGGTTCGATGTAGTTGTCAGGACTCCTGGTCGAATCATTGATTTGATCAACGGTAACAGCCTTAAATTGGGAGAAGTGGAATTTTTGGTACTTGATGAAGTTGATCAGATGCTTGCCGTTGGTTTTGAGGAAGATGTGGAGGTGATCTTGGAAAAGCTTCCCTCACAGCGACAGAGCATGCTTTTCTCTGCCACAATGCCTGGTTGGGTGAAGAAACTGGCGAGAAAGCACTTGAACAATCCTTTGACAATTGTCTTGGTAAAGTTCTTCTCTCAATAACAATCTCTCTGTCTCCGTCTGCCCAAACTTCTTGCATGATCCGATATTGGGCATAGGCCTGAATTTTTGCATAGTACAGTCGTAGAAATGGAGGAGTGTGGCTCATCAAAATGTCGTGTGATGGCTTATGTGGTTTGCCTGCTCTTTATTTTCCTGATGTAGGTTGGAGAACAAGATGAAAAACTCGCAGAGGGAATTAAAATTTATGCCATATCAGCAACTCCAACTTCAAAGCGTACCATTCTAAGTGATCTCATCATGGTAGGAGATGCTTCCCTCATATTTGATATCTTTTTCCCCAATCAAGATGCTTATTTGATTCGCTAACATTTGCATATGGATGTCTCCCATTAGGCATATGTCCTGAATTTCTCTATCATGCTGTTTCTTAAGATTCTTCCTGCTTAGTGGAAGAAGGCTTTGATTTTGTTCTTGCCTACATGCTTTATGGTAGGCTTTAATAGATTGTGCTTTTACTAGATAAATGACCTTTTTGTATATCTATCTTACGTGTATGCGAAAGGTGGGAAGACCATTGTTTTCACACAGACTAAAAGAGATGCAGATGAGGTGTCAATGGCATTCACGAGTATCATTGCCTCTGAAGCATTGCATGGGGATATCTCTCAGCATCAGAGGGAGAGAACTCTTAATGGTTTCCGGCAGGGGAAGTTCACTGTTCTTGTTGCTACTGATGTTGCATCTCATGGGCTGGATATCCCTAATGTTGATCTCGTAGGTTATTTAGTTTTTTATGTTTGTTTACCTGCACGATTAGTTAGTCCTCTCACAAAGCAACGTGTATAAGATTAACAAGAGTATGCAACTCCTAATGCCAGGTCATCCACTATGAACTGCCAAATGATTCAGAGACTTTTGTCCATTGGTCTGTTCGTACTGGACGCGCCGGGAAAGAAGGAATGGCTATCTTGATGTATACAAGTAGTCAAAGGAGAACTGTCAGATCCATTAAGTGAGGTGTAGGTTGCACACTTGAGTTTATTAGCCCTCCAGCAATGCATGAAGTTTTGGAGCCATCCGCTGAGCAAGTTGTTGCAACCCTCAAAGTGGTTCATCCTAAGTCTGTAGGGTTTTTCACTCCAACAGCACAAAAATTAATTGAAGAGCAAGGTGTAAATGCTCTAGCTGATGCTTTGACTCATTTGAGTGGTTTTTCGCAACCTCCTACATCTCGGTCTCTTACAAATCATGAGCAGGTAAATTAGAGACATCTGTGGCAATTTTGTTAGTCATCTGTGCTTCTATAACCCTACCTTTTAATAGATTCATTTCAAGATTTAGGAAAAGAAGTGGTTGCTTATTGGAGCATGGACCATTTATGTTGGGAAAATAATTTGTTGATCCTATGTGCTGTCAAATTTTGAGAAACTGCATTTATATAGCCACTGATACCAATTGATCTTTCAGAACATGGTTTTTGTATGTTTCTGCTGATTAACTGGTAATTAGAGATTATGGAAAATTGTGCCTGCTGCTGTATCTTATAATGTTCTACTGGACAAATGCGTTGTAGGGTTGGGTTACGCTGCAATTGGCTCGGGATCCATCTTATTCTAGAGGTTTCCTTTCTGCCCAATCCGTCACTGAATTTCTATCTGATGTCTATTCTCCGGCGGCAGATGAACTGGGGAAGATATATTTGGTTGCAGATGAAAGGGTATCTACCAAACCAGAGCACTATCTTCATAAATTTTCCCATTATAGTTTCGTTCTTGGTTGTACATTTTTTTCATATAGTTTATGGTGCCAATGACAGGTTCAAGTGGCGGTTTTTGATCTTCCTGAGGAGATTGCAAAGGAGTTGCTGAGTCAGCCAACACCACCTGGGAACACTATTACAAGAATTTCTAAGGTTGTGTGAGGGCTCAAGATACCTCATAGGGTTGAGATTACTATGGTTCACTTAAATGCAGTTGCTTTCATGCTTAGATATTGCCACAGCGTCAGTTTTGGTGCTAATTGCATTTTCAGAGCTAATTCACTTTTCTTTTATATTGACAGTTACCTGCTCTGCAAGATGATGGGCCCCCTAGTGATTTATATGGTAGATTTTCTAGCAGAGACAAGAGTCGTCGACCAAGTCTTAGAGACTGGAGAGGATCGAGATCGTCCCAAAGTTGGGGCAGTGGTCGTGATGCTGATGATGATGTTGGTCTATTTAGACATGGTGGCCGAGGTTCCAGAATTGAAAATAGCTGGAGTCGCCCCTCAAGAAACAATGATAATGATTGGCTTATAGGTGGTAGGCGATCCAGTAGGCCATCTTCGAGGGACGGGTATATCTTTCTGCCTATGCAAATCTTGCGAGTATTCCCTGAGCAATTTTGTCCGCTCTTGGTACATATGGAATTGATGTAGCATTGCAGACTTGTGTTGGAGATTTGATACATTATCTTCCATCGTTTAGCAAATATATTCCTTTTCAATCACCAATGACATACTTGACATGGCCATGTAAATCTCACTGATATGGCATTGTGTCATGACAGGAGCTTCGGAGGATCATGCTTTGTATATGGGCGTGCGGGGCACAGGGCATCTGAATGCCCCAGTAAGCAAGACTACTGATTGTATTTATTTAAATGTGTTGCTTTTCATACACTGAGCAAAAAGTGGAGGGTCCTACTCGGCCGCCGCTGTCGCCGCCACCGCCACCGCCACCGCTTTGTGCTCTACCTGCTTGTTTATAACAGGTTGGTCAGTGTCTTTGTGCTGGAGAGACAATGAAAAGAGTTACAATGATCAACCCCGATTTAGCCCCGGAGCTTCGATATGCTTGGCATGGACCCCGAGTCAATCTTGCTGACACTCCATGCCAAATTGTTGATACTTAGCATCTTTTTGATAGTTTCCCTTTGGCTAAAGAAAGAACTCTTCTTTATATGAGTTATCATGTCAATGTAAAGGTGTGTCGGGATCAATTATTGTGAAACCTTATTTGGATCTTTTTGGAATGGGATGTATCCTCCAATTTAGTTGCAAACGGTTGCTTTCATGGACTCGTGTCATTTGGCAATCTTACCATAGGCTTATGATGAAGATGAAACTAGTTTATAAGCTCCCCATGCACGGGATGGGAACATCGAAAATTATTTTATGGTGTCTTTCAATTTTGCACGTTTTAGTGATAATTTGAGTGATTGTTATATGTGCTTATTTTCTGCCGATTATGGAAAATTGTGCCTGCTGACGAAAACAATATCTCTTAGTTCATTTTCATGGCGCTCGCCACCACAGAATCGGATAAGCTTTCAGGCACATGACTTGTATGGTTTGATTTATATACACAATCCTCAAGCATTATCATCTAGAAGATGGTCTAGAGCAATATTTTCATCCTAAATCATGACTCCTGGACATGCTCAAAATATGTCAAAAAGTAAATAATTCAAGAGTTTGTTCATACCTTGAGCAATTGGCGAGCATGGCCAGGTAAGTAATCAACAACATATCATTGCACTCCTCAAAGAACAGCAAATTGGAGAAGAATTTAGGCAAGAAAGTGAACATCAAAATTATTCAGCAACTAATGTATAAAAAGTTATTGACGAGACAGTACTAACAAGTTACTGCTTTTTCGTAAAGAAAACATAATGAATCCTCAAATCCTGGACATCAGATCATGTAAATCGGATCATATAAATCACCAAAATGTGTTTTTCAAAACATTAATGTTATAGGATGCTGTCTGCTCTTTTCTATATTCATCACCATCACTGGACATATCCTCCCCGACGTGGACCACGTAATCTTCTGCATGACTGGTAAAAGTCTGCCCCCATTCCGATGCTCGAGCTGATTCACTGTTCTTTGTTTTCTCTATGGAGTCATGGACGCGTTTGGGATCATCAACAGAAAACCCCCACTCCATTCCATCGGAAAGTACATCACAAGTCCTTGGCTGAACATAATGCCTCCCATCTCCCTCTAACGACTGGTCGTCATCCACAGCCCCCATATGATCCTTGACAAGGTTAGCCACCTCTCTATCAGAACATCCATCTTTTCTCTCGAAACCTAATCTTCCAGTTAGAACAACTGGTGATTCTTCTCTGTCCTTTATTTCATCAGAATCTTGCTGTTTGGCCCTTTTAGCATCTGAATGAGCATCATGATGTTGATCCTCATTACAATTCCTTTCAATATTTTCAGCATGAACATCAATATGGTTCCTCTTTGTGGGAAGACACTTCCTAATACCGTCATCTCCTACGAAGGGCTCCACATGATTGGTGGATCGAGAAACCAAGTTTGGTTCATCAACTGTGTTAGGAGCATATGTGTCTCCCACATCAGGCGCACATGTAAGTCCAGTATGTCCACCATTATGAATGACTGTCCTATTCAAATGACAAACATCTGCCAATCTACCCTCTTTTTTTTAAAATCAGCATGTGGATGGGTACCTGCAAGTATTGTATCTTTCAGCTGCCAAAAAACAAGAAAAAAACCAATTTAAACCTGAATGAAAGAGGACATCATGAAGATAGACAGCACTGGATGAAAGATCTGCTTACCTCCTCTAGAGCAGTTTTTGGCACAGAGGTTCTCTTGTGCGTTAAAAATGAGTGAAGGTCCCATTTCAAAAACTCATTTGCAGTCACTTCAAGATCAGATGCAGAGCCCTAACATATAACAAATTCATAAACAGGGGAATAGACACCAAACTTCAGCAATCATTAGAACAGAACCAGTGAAAAGATGTCATGAAGAAAATAAAACACATTTTCACTGCATCATTTATTAGAACTCACATTATGGAACATTTACTGTCGGACATTTTTTCAGCTCTTTGATGTATCGATTTTCGCCTTTGATCCCAATGAGGACCAAGTACTGTTCATGCTTCCATTTCTAGGGCCACATAACTCCTCCAAGCATCTCAAAGAAACAACTTCCTCCATATTTTTTCCCAAGTGAGCAGGTAACTCTGGAGCCGCTTTAATGATACCTGAAAAGCATAAACCATATGAATGCCCAACAAAAATGATGAGAAAGTGGACCAAAACTTGTAAAATGCTACCGTCGAAGGTGAATACCATGCAAGAGGGATGGCTTAACTTGCTTGAATTTTGCCAAATACTCAATAATCCAGAACCAGGGAAGGCTCAACTCAGATGAGCTTTTGCCATCCATGGAAGCACTGTTGAGCAGTTGGGACAACAAGGATTTCTTCAACTCATGCCTTCATCAATCCATAAAAAAGATTGCTTTCTACAAAGAGAAAAAATAACGATGATTTAAAACTGATCGTGCATTTTGCAAAATTATGCACCTGGCATATATGATGGGCAAAGAACTCTCAGTATCGGCCTAAAAGCTATGAATCCAATATAACTACAGCATGAACGAAATTTTTCTGATCATGCACCATATGAAAGATTCATTTGGCAAGGACACTCTAGAGTAGTGATCCTCTTTGTCAAAAGAAGCAAATATGCCATGACATCCTATATGGGGTACTTCCACAGTGGAATCAAATGAAAGCCAATTATTGCCATGCTCACTAAATTCTCACATAAGTGACCCAAGTAACAATTGAATGCAAGCACTATTAAGAAGTAAACACGTTAGTTTTGATACTTTGCTTATACTGAGAAAGTTAAAATAGCTAAACGGAACCAAAGTCAAAAAGCTTTTCATGCAGCACATGGAAAGGAGTAATGAAAAGTGCTGAATCATAAAGGTGCAGTTAGGTGACAAATCCATACAAATAAACCATTTAACCATTCTGGCATGGTCTTCTCAGATAATATTGCACAACGCACGAACCCATATGAACAATCAAAATTGACAAAATTATAAGATTAAAATCTTTGAACCACCAAGTCCCATGAACTCAGTAAGACCGACAGAATTAAAAAGATAAACTAACTCAGGACAGAGTGTAAGCAAAAACAAGGTCAAAAGGTTAACCGCAATCATTGATGACAAGCAATTCGACTAATTCCCTTTACGGCAAAACCAAAAAAGAGAATGAGAAAACAAGAAAAATGGACACTAAAGTCAGATACAAAGCATGAGCAGAGGAGCAGAAAATGCTTATCAATAGAAGAAATGCAACCATTTAATTCAATTCCAGGGTGTTCATGAATCTAGATACACCCACCAACTATTCCAAGAGATCTCAAGTAATATCAGCTTCCCCATGTGTTCAGTTCATCGAAAGAGTCACATTAGTTCAGTGTCTACTCTTCCTATAATTTTTCTTGACAAACAGCATCTAAGATTAACTAGCTTTCAACAAACAGAAATGCCGTGACTCCCAACTTGTCAATAATCGAGACAGATAGATACCCATGTATGATTTTGTTACGGCAGCCTGATCTAAAAGTCCACTTCGTGCGGCAAAATTGGGTCCACAGTTCAGCTTGCGGAGGGACATATAATCGAAAGTCCAGTCACAATTTCCAAAGGGAAAATACACAATCAAAGTCCCACTGAAAGAAAAGAACGGATCAACACAAGTATTTCCACGCATAAGATCGAGCTCGCGCGACCAAGAAAGACGGAGAGAGCCCAAAATCCAAGAAAATCCCTACCCTTAAATCCAGCTTCAACAAGATCAAAATTTTCAGCAAAACCCACTTTTTTGCTCGTTCCCCACCAACGCTCATAGCTCATGCGAACCCGCTTTCATTCAAAAATCATACCGTTCGCCATATATGGGACGTGGGGTCGACCACTCCAGCGTTAATCTCTCACAATTCAGGCGAAACCTCACGGCCCGATTCCTTTCTTTTACTTATAACATCCCCACCACTTCCTGAAACCAAACGACGAGGGAAAAAACGAAAGCAGAGAAGGGATGACGACATACCGAGAGAGCACAAAGGAGGCGGTTCGGTGTTGGGGTGATTATTGTGGGCACATTTCTTCTCGCCTGGAAGTCTGCAATGACGGAACAGGCGATTGCCCCCTTGGAAAATCTTGAAACTCCCCGGACACAAGCGATTCAACAGCTCGGTGGAGCGAAGCAGCGAGATTACGTCGGGCTTCGACTTGACGGGTCGGCCTAAGATCATGTATCCAGAAGTGGGCTCATCTTCGAATTTGCCAAGAACGGAAAAACCGGACAAGGGTAGAGAGAGAGACAGTCGCAGTTTCACTTCTCGCGTTGCTGCGCTTAGAATCAGAAGCAATAAACCAGTGAACTTCTTATCGCAGATTTAGGCCAAGCTTTCTCCCCAAAAACAAAGATGCGAACATAAAAACTCGGGAAATAAAATCGAACCTGACTTGCGGTCGCAGATTTAGGGCTTCTCGAGCGACTGCTTCGAGCAGGGCGGAGCGATTGCTTCTCAGTCGCGAGTCGGGGGACGGAGAGAGGCGAGCGAAATCGGCCGTCGGGAGAGAGCGCGATTTAGGAAGAAGTGCGCCGAGAGAATGGAGCCCTGCTGAGATGAGGCCGTCGAGTGGAGAGAGAAAGGCCGTCGTCCGGGGGGGGGGAGCGGCGGTCGTCGGAGGAATCGCTAGACCGGAAGGAGCGTCGGAGGAGGAAGAGAGAGTAAAGAGGAGAGAGAATTCCCTTTCCACTTTTTTAAATGCCCGCGCGTTGGTTTAAATTAGAACGACGTGAGAGAGAAGAGGGAGCCGACGTGGACCTGCCAGCGGACAGGTGTCGACGCGTGAATGGATCAGAGCACTGATGACGTGGTCCTCTGAGGGTACCTAATATTTTCTCGCAATGCAATTAGATTTAACAAGTAGACGCTATCGGCAGCGCCCAGCGACGACCCAATTTGATTGCAATGAGAACGACACGGCGTTTCCGGTTTGTGCAATGCCGCGTTTGAAATTTATTTTTTATGCAATTCAGCCCTTAAACTTTTTTTTTTTTGGGTGCAATATTAATCCTTTCGCAAATGTTTGGAAGAGAATGCAATCAAATAGCAGTTAAGTGCTTACATGGCAGCCAATTTTCGCTAACGTGGCGTCTACATAACTTTTCAAAACTATACAGCTAAAATAGGAAATGACGTTAGCAGTACTATAACTTTTATATAGCGCTTACTTTAGTGTCAAAACTTTTGAACATGTCATTCAAGAGTCAACTAGGTGAAAGAATGATCATTTAAATGCCTTTAATGACAAATTTCGACCAAGTCTTATGTGACATTTTTAATTATTCCAACGTAGCTATTATAATTAATAATATATAATTTCAAGGCTTTTTTATGAAAAAGAAAAGCCAACTTGGAAATTCTAGCTATTCTCTCTCTTATAACCAAACGACATCATTCCAATTGACCCATCCATCTTCTCCATCGCCACCATCTTCGTCACCTCCAGTTTTCCCTCGCTTGGCTTCATCTCCTTTCGTGCATCATAGCCGTGACACACCTTCTCACTACTCAGCCCTCTTTCAGTTCTGACGCTACCTCCTGTGGGCCTCCAACACAGTCGGCGACTATTGTTATTGTCCATGGAGAGGCGCGACCGAGAGGCTCTAATTAATTAAGGACGGGTTGGCAACTATAAAGGTCTTTGTTGTCGCGCGCGCGGAAATACGGACGGACCAAGCGAATCGGATAAAATAGTTGGAATGAAGGAAAGGAAATCGGACACCGGATTTACGTGGTTCGGTCCGAATATCGGAACCTACGTCCACGGGGAAAGAAGACGGAATTACACTATGAAACAAACGATACATCGGAGATTAATCACTGAAGACTTAAACACACTCTCGGTGTTTCCCACCCCAAATTACGCCCAGATAACTAACACACCAGTGTTTAGCCCCTCACAATTCCTAATGAAACCTCACTCAAGAAATTATACAAATTCTACTCACAAGAATTTAACTGGCTAAAACACCCGGACGTAATTTCAACGAGAAAAATCTCTCTCTGCCGAGAGCTTCTGAAGCCTCACGACTTCTTTCTTTAGCTCTCTCTCGGCCACCGAAATAACTCAGCACGGCACCTTCTTCTCCTTTGCTCCTCTGCCTTTTAAGGGCGAAACAAGACAGAAAATGTGAACTCATTCGGCGCTCGCAATCAGCACTGACGCCCACCAAAATTCACGGGAACGCATGCAACACTTTGCATTTAATGAGGCAGAAAACGTGTACCCGTAATTCAAGCGCGAAAGAAGGATGGCCGCCGTCTTCCAAGACCATCTCCACGACGTTGAACTCCTTCAAGCAATATTTTATCCTTTCTTTCCTTCTGTTGGTTTTAGCTTAATAAACAAATGGCAAAGGAAAGAAATAAGGAGAAAGAAGACAAAACAAGCCTACAAACTTTTACTTTTGTCTTGGTCTTCAACGTCTACTTCACCATGCATGTACGTCCATGTGCATGCAATTAAAGAGGTAGAATAAAATAATGGTCTTCCCCTCTCTCGCGCTGCATGCTTCCTCCATTCTTCACGCTTGCGGCTCATAGATCCGCATGCGATCTTCTGACAATTTCAGCCTATTCACATTTTCTGCTGACTCGCACGTGGTCAAGTTCACATACTCTCGTTCAACGGGCTCAAATCGAGACATATTTTCAACAGTCTTAGGCAAGGATAATGTAGATGTTGAAATGTTTCCTATATGGCTAACTCTCATTTGGGAATTATCATCTGTGTGAATAGAAGGGCATAAGCAATGAACGATTTCGACTAAGATAAATCAGAATTTGAAATCATATGATTGCAACAAGCTGAGTAAAAAAACCAAAATTTTATTTACATTAAGTGACAAAAATAAAAGAAGAAACAAGAAGCTAGAAGTATCAAATTCTCAAAGAATGGCATGAAGATCCTCTAATTAGAGAGTGACAGACTATATATTGGAAGAAGCCTTTATGTTAGCAATAGAATAGACTTGCATGTGGACCTCAGTTTCGAGGTCAATTGTCTGTCCCCGTAAGTTGCATAAATCGTAGTCCATTGCAATCGGGCATTAAAACGTCTAATTTGTCCGTAAGATGCACTTTACTAGTTTCAACACAGCTGGTGGACGAGAAATGTGAAGAAACTAGTACCTAAAGAGCAGGTTTGAAGAAAATAAGGCAAAAGATGGACTCAAAACTTCAAAATACCTTCGGAACTAATCTTAGATCGCCAAGAATCGGTCAAAAAGTTCTCAAACCGGTTAGAAAAATGCCTCAGAACCAGTAAATTGGGTCTAACTGAACTGGTCATCACCGGTCCTATCAACAATCAACGGTCACATGTTGACGTGGCGGTGCTGATGTGGCGGATGACATCAGCACGCAGGAGGAGCTTTTGGCTCGTAGAGCTCTGATGATGCATGGATCTCACGTGCAATGACTTCTGGCGGTGCGTATGGCGTGTGCGACGGGTTATGGCAACAAAATTTGAGTGGCTGGCTCTGGTGACGATGGCGAGTCTAGTAGTGGTGTTAGCTTTTCGAAAGAACAACCAAAATGTGTCAAAATAGTGCTGAAATGTGGTAGGCTCAGTAGATTAGGATCTGGTTCGTCTAAGGCCGGTGAGTCTGGTGGCGTTGTATGTCTTCCCAGATGAGCAACGAAAAGAGTCACGAACAGCAGCTGAAGTTGAGGGCTTGGCAAAGAAATGAGAGTGACGTGGCCGATGTGGTTACCTTTGTTATGACCACCGTGGAGAAAAAGATGGCCGATTCAGCTGGCATTATTATGATTCAGACTCGATGGACGCTCCCTCAAACACAATGAGACTTTGACACCAGATGAAAATTGTGATGAGAAAAAAAAAAATGTAATGTAATATTTTATATTTTATCGAATATGGAGTACTGAGTGGTTTATAAGCTTTACTAGATAACTATCTAATGTAGCACAATATCAATTACAATTACTATGTACCAATCAAGGAAAATATACAAAATCTCATAAATATACTAAAACGCAGTTGCTCTATCTGCATTTTTGTTTGTCTTTTATTTGTTTCCAAGCTTCTTCTTTCGCTTCAATTTTGGTTTGGTCTGCTTTAAAATTTGAAGTTAGCAGTCTAGATCCCGGCATTGCTGTTGAATTAGTTCCGAGACTCCCATAAATTATTGGAAACTCTAGTGGTGGAGCATACTTTCCGAAGATCGGCAACTCCTTACAAGCATTATTGGAAAGACCGAGCATTTCTCGTAATTACTGTTCTGGATCTGAATCAGCATTCTCCATTCCTTCCATTAGATCGTCAGTGATCCTGCTTCTCTGGTCAATGACCTGACATTTTGATTGTTCTCTTTCTGGTGATTGCTCGTTCCACTCACCTGTTACTTTCACGAGCGTTATTGTGTTCTAATGTATAGTCAACCTTTCTGGCAGCGAAGAAACTTAAGTCAATAGTTATACCGGGCTTCATTAAGATCTCTTTCGTGGTCTTTACACTCTATTTCGTAAATGATGCGGCCATTGATAAGTGTGTTTAGGATATGCAAATCTAGTTTGAGACTTTCTATTCCATGGATCTAGTAATGGCTTTTGCGCCTACGGAACAATCTCCGGGCGTCACCCGCGTATATATCCAAAAAGGAACACGCAGTTTGAAACAAGGTCAGAACGAGCAGCACCACCGCAGCGACCACGGAGATCCCAGACCACGGGTTGCTGAAGTAGTCTCGGTGGAGGATGACCCTCCACCGGTACCAAGCAGCCTTCCACTGGTGCCACCGGTTCCTGCTGTACGCGTTCAGGCCCAGGCACTGGCTCGAGTAGACGAACTCGCTAGAGTCCCTCATGGTCTCCTTGTACATGCTGTTGAAGAGATGAGCCACATCATCCGCGCTTCCAAGCCGATTTTCCAAAATTCCACAGCTGATTAGAATGTCGACGTCTTCGGGCGTGTTAATGAGGCTGTCCATGAGAATGGCGTAGCTGCTGATGTACTTTTCATCATGGTGGCACTGCTCATACGCAATCATGTTCCTGAAGTACGGCTCGGTCCACTCGTGCACAACCACATGCCGCATCACAAGGATACCATCCTTGAAGTCAACATCGAGCACGGAGGAGGTTCCCTCGCCCTGTCTGAACTTGACCCCGGCCTCTTGCAGCTCCTTTGCACTCCGAGTCAGCTGGAATTTCTTACCCTCTTTGAGCGTCACGCGCCGAGGGAATGCAGGCAGTTGCAGGGCTCGCACGTAGTCCACCAGGTGCTTCACCTGAACTCTCGTGCTTACAAGCTCATGCCCGTGCAGGACGTCTCTGAAGTACTCGTAGCTAAGCTTGAAGAATGTGACAGTGGCACTCAATGTCGTGAGGCTGTATAGATACTCGAGGACAAAGAACGGGACTTGATTTTCCAGCAGCAGGAGGTCGTGGAATACAGCGTTGCTCATCCACTGCTTGCTGAATATCTCGTCGTTCAGGTCTCGGTGCTCAGGGTCGTGGTTCCAGTAATGGTTCGTTATGAACAGCTCAACTAAAAAAATTGCGTCCACTAAGATAATTTCTACGAGCTCATAGCTGCCTTGGGTGAGCTTTTCTTGGTAGCATTGCCGAATGCGGTCTTCCGATTCGCTGATCATTCTGGTACAAGCTGGGAGGTCGAACTTGCAATGGCGAAGGAAGCCTGTCACGTACCTCAGTTTGATCTCCTCCGTCAACTGAAGCTCTTTCTTACCATAGTGGAACGGCCCGATGGAGATGACTTGAGGCGTGTAGGCCTCTGCGTTTGCTCTACGCAACTTCTCAGGCACTCGATAGATGCAACGCTCGGCGGACAATGGAGGCAAGTTGTCCATCTTCGTCTTCATGGTAACCACAACTTCCTTGACAATCTGACTCATTTCTAAACAAGTGAAAGAAAAAGGTTACAATCCCATGAAACTAGAAAGAGTGAAAGGGTAAATCTGGGCATAATTCTATCGACATTCTCGTTTGTGTCACGGTGGTGCCCAATGGCGAGAATAAATTAAGCACATGTTCTTTTAATCCATTTAACAGGACTCGAGACCCGTCAAAAAGAAAAACAAAACCAAAAACAACATGAAAATGATGTTTTTTTCTAGCAGAATAGAAAACATGCCCAGATCGCGATGCATTCACTCTACTCTAGAAATGGCACAAAGTTCTATATTGACAGAATAATGTGATCTGATTTTGATTGTCATGAAGAAACCTTTTTGCTCTCGAAAGATTTTACCTGCGGGCTGTGTTTTTGCCATTGGGCGAATCGGAAAAGTCGTTCAGTTTTAGGAGGCCTTGCGCCTCAACTAATTGAGGAAATATCTGAAGAATCTGCAAAGCTTGAGAAATGAGTAATGGAAGACGTCAGCTCCCCAGATCTCCCAAGGCCGTGCAGCAAAGCCAATTTGCCGTTAAAATCACGTGGCCGCAAATAATACAAAATCATAACTCCTATAAATTCTACTGGAACATGCATGATCTAACCTTCTATTTCTCTGTCAAATGCATACATAGTTTCTATACTATTTGATTTGAAAATACTTGCAGCATGTAGTTACTAAACAAGAAAATTGCCCAAAAAGCCCTAAATTTATTATACGGCAGCCAATTGCCCTAAATCTTTCAATTGTACTAATTTAGCTATAAATTTTTTAATAATTTGTCAATTTAGTCATAAACATTTTCACAATTTGTCAATTTTGTCATTCCAATCAATTTTGGCTAAAAATCGCCAACATGGCGGTCTAATCAACGTTAGCCATTCTACATGATACGATTAGTACTAGTACAATATTTACAATTTTTGTATATTATGAGTTTTTTTTTTTTTCTTGTTTTCCCCCCTTTCCCTCCACCAGTCTTAGGCAAGGGCTGCCCTCATCATCCCTTGGTAAAGGTGGTGAGGGTGGCCGTCACAACCCAAGCGCAAAAGTCCCTTGCTTGAGGCCAATGGAGGGAAAAAGGGAATAAAATAAAATAAAGAATAAGAAGAATATGAAAAAAAGATAAAGTATAAAGATTAAAAAAAAAATCATAAGATAGAATTGTCCATATCATCGATGGTCGGTACTGACTAAACTATCACATCAACAATTTCTAGCCATCATTAATCAAAATAACCAAATTGACAAATCGTCAAAAGGTTCGAGACTAAATTGATAAATCATCAAAATATTGAGTACTCATTGGGCACAATTGAACGATTTAGAGCTAAATTGGGAAGTTATCAAAAGTTTTGTGACAAATTAGCATAATTTAATGTTTATGACTAATTTGGCCCTCGTACAATAAGTTTAGGACTTTTAAATAATTCTCCTGTCACTAAACATAATACTCTATCTGCACAAGAAGAACAGAGTTGAATGATGTTGAATGAAAATTTAAGAAGGCTTACCTGAGAATCAAGATTAAGAATGCACTCTTCCTTCTTGCCGTCACTGGAGAACTCCGGCTTGCTTCCCAGACTTATATAGTGAGAAACCACGCAATCCATGAAACAGTAGCTATGAGGGGACAAAAGAAAGGTACAATATTCTTTAACCTTCTATGAAGTATTATTATCTTATGCACACAAAAGAAGGTCCGACAATTACCATTAATCCCAAAGGAAAAGACGGGGCAAAAAACACAGAACGGAGTTATTTGGTTTCTTTGCCATTAAGGCGAAAAGATTCCTATTAGGCCGACTTTATCTAGACCGTTAGAGAAGTTTTTGGTGCAGAAAATGGCATAATTCTTTTGTCACGATTACACTGCAACTATGAAGTACTTTAGTTATTCTCAGTGATACAACAGCAAAAGCGAAATTCTTCTTGTTGTAATGTTTTTTCTAACACTTTTCTCTGTAGTTACATTTACCCTTATGACTACTTTAAGGCTTATGAAAGGGATTAGCTCCCCTGAGCTTGTTGTGTATAAGTAAATACTCTTACTTACTTATAAAAGAGAAAATTATGACAAGTTATTTTGTTAATAAATGATTTAAGGCTTGAATTATATACTTTTTCAATTTATTCAATTTGATCCTTGAACTCCTTTTTATTGTCCAATTGAATCCTTGAACTATAAATTTTTTGTTTAAGTTAGGACTGGAGGAAGTGGATGCCGAAGAAGCCGAGGAGGTGGATGGTGGCAGTGATCTTGAGGATGGAGACGACGTGGAGGGGGATGAAGCTGCGGATCTTGTTGTGCCATCATTGGAGGAGATAGTATGGACGGAGAAGAAGAGCGTGAAGAAGACAGCGTTCATGAGGTACAACAGCAATGGGAGCGTGTCCGATGCCTTCAGTGATGAAGGCTTGCGACAATAGATGACGATATCAATAGTCGGAGATTCTTCCGGTTGTGGCGGTGGCGGCGATGGTGGGGACCGCCGCCCTGCAAGGCCGCGCACCCCACGAAGCTTTGTTTGCCACCGACGGACGTCCAACCAGCAGTGAGGTTGAGAGTGAAAGAGGAAGGAGATCAACCTTCCAAATCTTCTAATAAAAGAAAAAGAAAAGGAAAAAAGAAAAAGAAAAAGCAAAAGCAAAAAAGAAAAAAGAGTTCACAAAGGGGAACAAGTTTGATCTTGGTGAAAAAAAAAGGAAGGAAAATGATTTCCTCTTTTCAAAAAGAATAAATAATTTTCCCTATTTTTGAAGGTATGTTTTCTAGATGGAAAATGTTTCATTGACTTATCGATTTTCTGTGAATCGAATGCCCGAAAATTTGAAAAATATTATCTTTAGCAGTTGTTTTTCGCGAAAGGAATAAAGCTTGAATCTCATATCTTCCTTCTTTTTTCCCGAACGTGTAAAATGTATGTAGCTGTTGCCGAAGGATTTTATGTATTTCTATTCTAAAGACATGAAGAGACAAAGACGTGATAAAATCGAACTGCTTCTATTGTTTTTCTATCCCTGTTACTTCTCTTTTCAAACAAAAGCAATATAATTTCTCTCCTGACTCCCTTATACTCTGGAAAAAGCTTCTTTTTTACACCCTGTTCATTCATTAATTTTGGCAAAAAAATAAAATATCGTCTAGATTTTTCGGAAACTCTAGTTCCGGCATTGGGGAAATAATAATATTATTTTCAAAATCTATAAGTAACTGGTTTGTTTATTATAATTAATTTATTGTTGGCAGCCAAAAGCGAAATCCACGCTATTATTCCACCTGAAATTTGTTAAAAAGAGAAAATTGAGCCCCCCGACGGTAATTATATGAACAAGTAGAGTCTACGAGCAGTACCCAACAACGTTTCAACTTTGACTGCAAAAGTTTTAGGGGTAAAGGCACGGGACCTTCCAACTTTTTTGGGTTTGTGCAACCTCGTCTTTGAATTATTATTATTATTATTATTATTATTATTTATTATTATTATTATTATTATTTACAATTTTGTCCTTGAACTTCTTCGAATTTGCCCATTAGTAATCCTTCAGTTAGGTGCTAAGACAAAAATGCTGATGTGACAATTAATTACGTGTGAAGCACTTACATGGTGGCTTCATGCCGCTAACACACTGCTTACGTGGCTTTATGAATTTAAGAAATTTAAACAATAAAGTCAAGGATTTTATAAAAAAAGAGAATTGAAAATTAGATAGAGGAAAAACCATCTTCAGCTCGCTTCAACAAGAGAGGGTTGATCACTATTTTACCAGCCATCGACGAGGGTCGCCAGACCATTGCTGGCCACAAGCCATGGTGGCATCGCCGTCATAGATCACACGAAGTGGAGAGGGCGGCAGCCGTCATGAATGTTTGCCAAGGGCTCGCCACCCTGACCAGCAACGACCAATAGAGACGCCGATCAGGGCCATAGCCTTACCTAGCGCAACCTCTCTTTCTCGCGCACGCACTTCATCCGTCTCTACTATGTGCGTCGCCCTCCATTTCTGTTTGTTGTTCGTAGTGTTTACAAGCGACGAGAGCAGGCGTCTAGATGCCGGCAAGGGTCTGGTCACCGTCGCCAGTGGCTGGCGACACCGCGAGCATTCTTTATTTGCGGGGGCAAGGTGAATACGGTTCTCTTTATTTGTATCTTCAATCTTCTTCATTCAGAAACCTCAACGTAATTTTTTTCTTTTTTTAATTTTCGAAATTTGTAGAAAGCAATGTAGGCCCCGCGCTAGCCACATGGGATTGCCACATAAGCACTTAATGACCATTTGGCTACCACGTTAGTGTTTATCCAACCTTCTCACGGATGGACTAACATTGCACAAATCGAAAAATCTGAAGTACTCAATTTTGCAAAACTCAGAAAAGCTCGAGAACTCACGTGACATCATCCCTATGCTTTATTACAAAAGGGGTTACTATTTCTTTTCTTTGCACTTCCTATACGTTCGGAGTTATTCTTTTTAGTTGATTTCTTATCCAATCCATCAGTAAATGTTTTATTTCTTGATCAGAGTACATATCATCTTAATTAGTGTGCAACTTTTTGGAGAAGAAGAACAACACAAGTACTATTACTTTCATATGATTCTCACTTGAGTGGCATAACATTTTTTCACTCGCTTAAGTACCCCGTCGAAATAAATCAATCATTTGAGTATCATTTCTAATAAATCATTGTACATGGATATTTTTATTAATTTCCCATCCAACGTGAATATTTTATTTTAAAAAAATTGAATTATCTATTTTTTTATTTTTGGTTTTCCTTGTTTTAGGGGATGTCACTAACGACCCTCCCCCTCAACCACGGCCAATGAGGCCGCGATGCCCTCCTCATCCAAGGCCTTTGCGGCCACACTGGGCAAGGGCCGCCTCATCCAACAAAATATCTTTATTCTTTGAAGATTTAAGATGAGCATCCATGCTCCTAATGAATCGAATTGAACTTTTGAAAAAATATAATAAGTTATTAGGTTTAGCTATATTGTACCTCGCAATAAGCGACACTTTTTAAATTTAACTTAGTATATAGCATCATGTAAGTGTATGCTTTCTCCTCGGTGAATCCTATAAGTAAAGATTTACGTGTCTCGTACATATTTAAGATGTATAATGACCCGCAAACTGTCATAATAGCATTTAACTGGGGTCGAATTATCATAAAAGAACAAACGAAAAAGTTATTTTTCGTCGGCAGATGTGGCATCTCTTGACTTTTTGGATAAATCCTCGACTACTCGTGCAATCGAGTAAATATGTTATTAGACATAAATTCGTAGAATTGAATATTGAGAGAGAGACAATGTCAAGTGCCACTACGGGCTACCTGCTCCCATGGTCAAAAGAAAAAAAAAACCGACCCCTAGTTTACTAAGAATTTAAAAAGAGCGGAAACAAAAATGATGACGAAAATACAAGCATTGAGTAATAGTTGGAACAGAAAGACTGATGCTAGAGAGATATAGAGAGGAGTGACGCATAAGCTTCTCCTCCTTCTTCAACAAGTGTTCGCTCTCTCTCTCTACACTTCTTGTTGGAGTTTATCCCATATCAGTTGTGAAAAAAGCGGATAGTTAGTTTATAAGTGTAAAAAAAAATCTCACTTTTTGAGCTAATTTTTGGAGAGAAACCCAAGACCACCTAACACTAGTATTGCAGTCTAGGTTACCAATGAGGCTGGACCTAAATGTCACACATGAGATACGAGTAGTTGCTGCTCCAACCTGGGGCCCAATATTTAAGGTGGAGATTGTATTACTTATCAATAAGTATAGACCCAACAATCATACAGGAGATAAGAATTGTCAAACTTCAACCCAGGACCCAATATGTGAGGGAGAGATTGTTGGGTTATCCCAAATTGATTATGGAATGGCTTGTGCTTGGTTTATAAGTGTGAGAGAAAATCTCACTCTTTGAGCTAGCTTCTAGGGTAAGAGAGGCCCAAGATTACCCAACACTAGTATTAGAGCTTAGCTTACCAACAAATCTAGACCCGTAGTTACTTGGGAGATGCAAGTTGTTGCTCCTCCAATTTAAGGCTCGATGATTGAGGAGGAGATTTTTAGGATTATCCCAAATCGGTTGTGGAAGAGACAAGTTGTCGATTTATAAGTATAAGAGAAAGCCTCAGCCTTTTAGCTAATTTTGGGATGAGAGAGACTGAAAATCACCCAACACTAGTATCAAAGCCGATGGTTGATTGGTAGCCTACTCCCAATGTGTATGGATGTTTGATAAATATCTCAAGGAGAATCTAGTGACCAATGCGGTTTCTAGGCAGGTAGGCATTGTAGTGTAGAAATACGGGCTCGATAGTCAACTTCATGGTTTGATTTGGAGAAAAGACTAGGGATGAAGTTGGGCATTGATATATATTCAAGTTAAGATAAGTTGATGTAAAATGATTCCTAAATTAAAGGGTAGCAAATCTAACACTGAGCTCATATGTGAGGTGAAGATTGTTAGGATGCATGTATGAGTTGTATTAAAGTTATCCATATTAGAGAATTGGTATGGTATTGAGCGGTTAATGTATACTAAGTCTCTATGAAGAAATGCATTCTTAACATCCATTTGAAACAAAAATCAACCATGATTGACAACAATTGTCGTGAGAACTTTGATGGTTAATATTTACTATAGGAGCAAATGTTTCTTTGTACTTTATTCGGTATGTTTCGACGTATCCCTTGACTACCAATCTAATTTTGTGCCTTTCAATTCAACCATCACTTTTGTACGTGTTCTTGTAAATCTATTGATAGCCTACAGGGACATTTCTCAATAGGTTACGGAATAATATCTCGAGTTTGATTTATGTCAAGGGCTTGGAATTCCTTATCCGTGATCTTTCTCCACACAGCTGATTGTTACCCCTTAAGAAAGTTTGTAGACTCAATGTTTGTAACTATAGCTGATAGAAAGGTACAAAAATCTGAAGAAATTTAATTATAACAAACGTAATCCTGTATGGGACGGATTGTCAACAAATGATATGTGACAAAATCCAAAGACAAGTTGAGGGTTGAGAAGCTCAAATTGATTGATAAACTGGAGCTATATCCTGGATAGGGTTGGAAGTAAAGCAGCTATGTCTAGTTTAAGAGCGTCTTCCCTCTCTCTCCAGTTCTTGTCAATCACAAAATCATCAGAAACAATTTGTAAGGGAGCAAAATCCTTATCAAATCTACTATAATCATAGTTGTTAGTATTGCCACCACTATTCTCCCCTTGAATTTGATCCATGGGAGGAAAATACACCAGTTTCCTCAAACGTAACATCTTGAGAAAGAAGCATTATTTTCGATGAAGAGATCAAAACATTTATGAACCTTTTTAACACTAGAATATCCCAAAATATGCATTTGTGTGCACGAGAATCTAATTTACTCCCCAACGAAGTGTGAGTGTAGCACATACTACCGAATACACGAACATAGGAGAGATTAATCGACCAGCCAAGGAGCACTTCCATGGGAGATTTGTATTGCAACACTTTACTAGGAAGATGATTGGTCAAATAGCAGCTTGTTAGAACCGAATCCGACAAAAAATGTAGGTAAGTTTCCATGGAAGGGATCGTGTTACCTTAAGAAGATGACAATTTTGCCTCTTCGCAACCCTATTGTGTTGGACAGTTTTGACACAAGAAGTCTATATTCAATACCTAGACTTTTGAGGAAAGACTCAAATGGGTGATTGGTGTATTTAGTCTCATTGTCAGTGTGCAGTATTTTAATTTAAGCACCACTATGTATTATCCAAGTAAATTTCTTGAAGAAAATCTATACTTCACTTTTAGAGGTAAGCAAATACAATGAAGTAGTTTGAGATTTATCATCTGTAAACATAATAAAGTACTTAAAACTATCTCGAGATTTAATCGGTGCATTACCTGAACATCATAATGAATCAACTTAAATAGTTCATATGCATAATTTGGCCTCTGATAAAAAGGCAATCTATGCTATTTAGCAAAATGGCAAGTTTTATGAGAACTTGAATCTAGAGAAAATATAAGATCAATAGACTATAACACCCGATTTGATAGATGCCTCATATGCCAATGCCATAGTTGAGTTGTCGAGCCTTTATTCTAACTAGCAACCAAAACTGTACTAAAAAAATCAAAGAGTGCATAGCCCCTTTGGAAACCAGACTTCACTAATCTTCCTTCCTATGGTTCTGTCCCGAAAGATAACCTTATCACGGGAAAAGATAATGTTGCAATTTAGATCCAGTAATTTTGCTAATAGATAATAAGTTAGACGATATTGAAGGCACGAAAAACATATTAGAAGAATTACAAAATAAATCCAATTTCCTAACCCCGTGAATAGGGACCTTTTCACCACTAACAACCATAATAGGACAGTAGAAACTAGTAGGAACCTCATGCAAGTAAGTTATCTAATGAGCACTACCACACATCTAGTTAATGGCTCCTGAATCAATTATAAAACAGTCCATAAATGATGTAAATAAGACAAAGACTTGGACAAGTACAGTATGAGCACCACAGCTTTTGTACAGCGCTTATTTGAGTACCATAATTTTGTTTTATTCACTTAATTGTCACATCAAAGTAAAATCGATCATTTGAGTGTCATTTTGGACAAATTATTTAATGTGGAATTTTTTTGTTAATTTGCCATTCAAACATGGATTTATATTTTAGTTTAGAATTTTTTATTGATTTGCCACGTTAGTGGTGGCGATGCCATGTAAGACAACCAACATCCACATCGAATTTTTCAAAAAGGCAAATTGCTAATAGCACTTAAGTGATTGAATTTTTAAAATTGTGGTGCTCAAGTGAACGTAGTACGAAAGTTATGGTACTCCCAGTGTACTCATCGCAAAAATGCTTATACATGTGTCCATTGAAGGAGTGATTACTTGAATATTTGAGAAAATTCTCAATTTAGTCTTAAACCTAATTTAAGGATGTCGATTCAGTTTTAACTTTCTAATTTTATCAATATAGTGCTACACATTTGCGCAATATTTAAATGTAGTCTTTCTTGCCTATTCTTGTTCCAAATTGTGGCATGGAAATCAACCAATTGCCTATGTTAGCATGCCATTTAGGATGGCCGGCAATAACTAGACGCCGTGTCAGTAACTTTCAATGGTAATTGGTGAAAAAGACTACATTGGAATATCACCCAAAAGTTCAAGACTACATTTACAAAACTTAAAAGTAGAGCTAATTAAGTGGAATAATTAGTTGTTGACAAGAAATTATGATAGTCGTAATTGCATTATAAGACCACCCAATCAATCTATTGGCAAATACAATATTTTTTTTGTCAATTCTAAATGGATCAGAATTTCCAAAGAAAGAGAAGAAAAAGGTAAAAAAAAAAAAAAATCTTAAATTTGGCACATGTAAGAGATATTAAAGTCAATTTGAGGTAATAGGGGCATCAAAAGTCAAAAAATGGATGGAAAAAGTGCGAGCCTTTATGCATTTATCATTTTCACATAATTGCTCATTTAAATGTTAAACTTAATCTATTTATTTATATTCGAGTTAATGCAAGTAAAATAAGGAGAGAGTATGATAGATTTTCAGAGTCAAGGGCATATGGTGATTGGGAAAAAGGAGAGCCGAAGGAGGTAATTTATAATTAATACTATTTATGTATTAGTGCATAATAATTGTTTTGGTGATATTTAATTTCAATCTTTATTGAAAATTAAATTTAAAAATATTTTTGGATTTTACATGTAAGGGGCCTAATTTATGAGAAGCGCCTAGTTTTATATATATGGCATCCAATTCTACTAATATGTCTTACAAAGAATTAATTAATGCAAGACATATGTCTACGTAAGACCCTTATGATAAAGTTTAGAGGGATAACTGCATTGATTGGCCCTCCCTAACCTTCACTTGTAAATAAAAATGCTTGGGATGAAAATAGCAGAAATTGGGATGAAAATAGCAGAAATGCCATAACTTTCATACGGCATTCACTTGAATGTTATATATATTTTCGCTCACTTACGTGCCACATCGGAATAAAATTAATCATTTGAATGCCATTTCCAACAAATCATCCTATGTGGATTTTTTATTATTAATTTCCCATTTTGATGTGGATTTATTTTTTATTTTGATTTTTTTTTATTAATTGTCTTTGTCAACGCCAACAATGCCACAAAAGATGCTCGGCATCCACATTAGATTTTTTGGCGAGGCAAATTGTTGATGGCACTCAAGTGATTGATTTTTCAAATTTGTGGCATTAAACTAAGTGAAAAAAAAAGTTATATTACTCAAGTAAGTGCCATATAAAAGTTATGGCACTTGCACTGTTTTTATCTTGGCAAATACATTACCAGAAGTTTAAACCATGTTTCTTGAGTCAAAACTCAGCTGAGACACACCGCTGGAGGACATTAGTCGCTGGAGGACATTAGTTTTTGGAGTTGCAAAGTTATTTATCCTAGAGATGTTTGCATATATGTAATAATGACCTAACTAACAACTCTAGGATCTGTAGCCCTGTCCTTATTAGGTCGCAAGTGAGTGTAAAAATCCCAACAACAGTCCTATATATGCCCATTTTTGCTACAACACGACATTGAAACTTGGTATTACGACCGCAGCCTTTCCCTTTGACACCATTAAAACGAGTGTTAATACTAATTTGGTTGCCAAAATTAATTTTATCAGCCAAACTCTCTACCAGTCTATCCCTCGATTTGTGTTCAATATCCATCAACCATCGACAAGTGTCTTCTCGTTGAATAATGGCACAGACATTAGCAAGCGATGGTAGAGTAGCGCTCATAAGAATCCATCTCTTAACATCTTCATATTCAGGACGAATACCAGCAAGCAACTGAAACATGTGATCTTGTTCTTCTCACTGAGTATACACATCAATAGATTAAACTAGGGGATGTTACTGTCCAAGTGCATCCCATTTTTGCTTAAAATCGCGAAAATGTTCAGTGAAGGATTGACCATAGGCTTGCTCAGTATGAGCAATCTCCTACTGCAACTCAAAATCTGGAAAGCATTGTCTTTATGTCCATACATATCACGAAGAGAGTCCCACAAGGCTTTTGCAATCTTAGAATATGCAAAAATCTTCTAGGTCTGAGGTTCATGGAGTCAAAAATCCATTACATGACGAAATTGAAAATAGCTTGCCACTCGGCATATTTAGAATTAGAAATAGGAAGGGGTTCGATCAAGCCATTAACATGCCCCAACTTTGATCTGCCTCTAAAGCGATTTTAACCGCTCGAAGCCAAGGGAGGTAATTACGACCAATAAAAATGATAAAGGCAAGTCAAGTGCCCATTTTGTCCGAGCCCAAGCGACCCAAATCGATCGTAATAGAAATGCTGGTCATTGTGCAAAACGAACGAAAATAAGATAATTTAAATGATTATAAGGGCAGGGTGCCTCGGCCATGTAGTGCATTAATATAAAGAGGGAATAGACAAATAAAAGAAAAGATAAACAAAGGTTTTATGCGGTTCACTCTACCAAAAAAAAAAAAAAAAAACTTTAGAAGTACCTCCACCGTAGAAATTAGGGGTGAGCACGGTTCCCGGGTAGAACCGGGAACCGGAGAACCGAACCGGAGGGTCCGGTTCGGTTCCCGGTTCTAAAGAGACCGGTTTCGGTTCCCGGTTCCCTTTTCTAGGAATCGGCGTTCCCGGTTCCGGTTCCGGTTCCTATGGAAATCGGAACCGGAACCGGTCAGAATTCAAAATAAAAAAAAACCTAGACGTCACTTCCCCTCACGTGATTTCCCCTCGCCCCCTCTGCCAACGCTTCCCCCATGCCCTTTCTTTTTCTCTCTCTTACTTTTCTTCCCTTTTTCCTCACGTCACTTCTTCTTCCCAACTTTTTTCTTTTCTTCTCTCTCTCTCCTCTTCCCCCCTCTCTCGTCCGAAACGCCTCCTCCTCCTCCTCCTTCTTCTTCCTTCCTTCCTCTTGCTGGCTGCTCACCCACCACAGCACCGCCACCCCACGCCCTACTCACCACCACCCACCGCTCGTCCGACGAGCCGTCTCGCTGTTGAGCCCGACGAGCTGTCGCGCCGCCGTGAGCCGCCGCCGCCGTCCCCAAGCCACCGTCACCACCTCTTGCCGCTGCTCGCTCGATCGTCCGGGCCGTCGTTGCTCCGAACCGCCACCGCCTCCGCCAGAACCGAGCTCTTCCCCCCTTGGCCGTGGGTTGAGCCGCGACCGCCGCCGTCTTCGCCGCGCCGTTGGTGCCGTGAGACTCGTGTCTTCGTGGCTGTCGCGCCGTCGCGCCTCCGTCACCGCGTGCTCGCCGTCGTTGGAACTCCCTCGACACCACCGCTTGACGCCGTCACCCCTCGCCGCTCAGCAGCTTGCTGTCGACGCTGCCGTTGGAAGCGGCGTGGGTCCTGCGTGAAGAGACAAAAGCAGAATCCATGAGGCAAATTTCTACTCTGTTTTTGAGGATAAAAGGGTCTGGAACAGTTGGACGTCAATAACTCGGCATCGTTTGAGCAAGCGTGGGAGAGTGTGTTGAGTGTAGTTAATCCGAGGTCGAAGGCTAGGAACCGGCAAAGATCACAGCAGTGGTGGATTGCGTTGTTTGTGCACTTCTCAGGTAACCGATTGCTCCATTTACTTTGACGTTTCGATTAGGGTTCTTAGAGACATAATATCATTCCGAGATCTGGACTCTGAAATCTACCTTTTTTTTTCAGGGCTCTGCTCGATCAACTTCCTATTCGGTCAATCAGACTTCATTTTTGTTTTAATGTAGCTATGAAATGAGCTCGTATGCAATTCCCAGATCTGGGATTCCATATTTCTCTTATTTGTTTCCCATTTTCCTTTGAGGCGCTGCTTCATTAATCTCTTCCATTGCCAGCAGAAGGTGCACTAGTACGAGAGCTCAACAATTAGAACAAATTAAAATAAAAACCACTTATGCTCGGTCGAAGTTTGTTGCTTGTATTAGTGATTTTCTTGTGTTAGTCACAACAAAAGTTGCTAAGATGCAATTCTTTTTCTGATATTGGCTTGAGCTAATATAGTCTCTTTCATTTTTTGTTATAGTTAAATCTGAAAATGAAAAAAAAAAAAAAAAAAGAACCGTTGGAACCCGGAACCGACCCCGAACCCGTGACAGGGGTAGGTTCCAGGTTCTCTGCTTCTAACGGGTAGGTTCCAGGTTCCAAAAATTGAGGAACCTGTACCCGAGGGTAGGTTCCAGGTTCCAGACGGAACCGAACCGGAACCGGGAACCGCTCACCCCTAGTAGAAATCCCCATATTTCTTAGCCTCTTGCGAGAGATTCATTTTCCTCAAATAAAGAAGAGTACAATGTAGTTGTTAAACATAGCCTACGATTTTTCTGGTAAATATAACTATTACATTTTGGACTTTAATCCTAAATCTTGTCTTGACTTGGCAAATTTATCTGGCCAACGGTTTGTGTGTTCTAGTGTTTAGTCAACCTTTCTGGCAGGAGAGAGACTCAAGTCAATAATTATCCCGAGCCTCATTAAGATTTTTTTTTTTTTTGGTCAGTCCTATTCTAATCCTACTCTACACTCACTCTCAGACTTTTGCCTGCCTCTTGCAGGGCGTGGGAGTCGAAACCCACTCCTGAAACTTACGCGTCCCCACCCCATCCCCCTGAGAAGGTGGGGATTTAAACCCCTCACCTCCCCCTTCCATGTTGGAAGGGTGGCCACTGGGGCGAATCCCAGTGGTTGGGCCTCATTAAGATTTCCTTCGTGGTCTTTACGCTTTATTTCATAAATGAAGCGGCCGTTGACAAGAGCGTTTAGGATTGGAAATTTAGTTTGAGACTTTCCATTCCTTGGTACCAGTAATGCCTTTTATATCACTACTTGCGCCTACGGAATAATCTCCAGGCGTCGCCCGCATAAATATCCAGAAAGGAACACGCAGTTTGAAACAAGGTCAGAACGAGCAGGAACACGGCAACGACCACGGAGATCCCAGACCACGGGTTGCTGAAGTAGTCTCGGTGCAGGATGACCCTCCACCGGTACCAGGCAGCCTTCCACCGGTTCCACTGGGTCCTGCTGTACGTGTTCAGGCTCTGGCACTGGTTCGTGTAGAGGAACTCGCTGGACTCCCTCATGGTCTCCTTGTACATGTTGTTGAAGAGAGGAGCCACGTTGTCCACACTCCCAAGCTGATTTTCCACAATTCCGCAGCTAATTAGAATGTCGATGTCTTCGGGCGTGTTGATGAGGCTGTCCATGAGGATGGCATAGCTGCTGATGCACTTGTTGTCGTGGTGACACTGCTCGTACGCAATCATGTTCCTGAAGTATGCCTCAGTCCACTCGTGCACAACCACATGCCGCATCACGAGGGTCCCGTCCCTGAAGTCGACATCAAGCAGGGAGGAGGTTCCCTCCCCGCATTTGAACTTGACACCAGCCTCTTGCAGCTCCTTTGCACTCCGAGTCAGCTCGAATTTCTTGCCATTTTTGGACGTCACACCCCGTGGGAACGAGGGCAGTTGCAGGGCTCGCACGTAGTCCACGAGGTGCTTCATCTGAACTCTCGTGCTTGCGAGCTCGTGCCCGTGTAGGATGTCTTTGAAGTACTCGTAGCTAAGCTTGAAGAACGTGACAGTGGTCCTTAATGCGGTGAGATTATAGAGATTCTCGAGGACAAAGAACGGGACTTGATTTTCCAGCAGCAGGACGTCGTGGAATACAGCATTGCTCATCCACTGCTTGCTGAATACCTCGTCGTTCTGGTCTCGGTGCTTGGGGTCATGGTTCCAGTTACGGTTCCTTATGAACAGCTCAACTAAAAAAGCTGCGTCCACTAAGATAATTTCTACGAGCTCACAGCTGCTTTGGGTAAGCTTTTCATGGTAGCATTGTCGAATGTGGTCTTCCAATTCGCTGATCATTCTGGTACAAGCTGGGAGGTCAGCCTTGCCGCGGCAGAGGAAGCCTGTCAAGTACCTCAGTTTGATCTCCTCCATCAACTGAAGCTCTTTCTTACCACGGTGGAATGGCCCGATGGATATGACTTGAGGTGTGTAGGCCTCTGCATTTGCTTTACGCAACTTCTCAGGCACTCGATAGATGCAACACTCGGTGGACACGGCAGGCAAGTTGTCCATCTTCGTCTTTATGGTGACTGCAACTTCCTTGACTATCTGACTCATTTCTGAACAAGTGAAAGAAAACGATTACAAGCCCATGAAACCAGAAAGAGTGAAAAGGTACATTTGGGCATAATTCTGTCAACATTCTTGTTCGTGTCAAGTGTGATTTGGTGCCTCACGACGAGAATGAATTAAGCATATGTTCTTTTTTCCATCTAACAGGAATCAAGTCTCGTCAAAAAGAGAAACAAACCCAAAAGCAACATGAAAATTATGTTTTATTTCTAGTGGAACAGAAAACATGCCGCAGCTCGTGATGCATTCAATCTGTTCTAAAAATGGCACAACGGTCTACATTGACAGAATAACGTGATAGATATTGATTGTCATGAAGAAACACCTGCCCTCGAAAGATTTTACCTGTGGCACTTGGCTGTGCTTTTGCCATTGGGCGAATTGGAAAAGAAGTTCAATTTCAGGAGGCCTTGCACCTCAGCTAGTTGAGAAAATATCTTAAGAATCTGCAAAAACCTTGAGAAACGAATAATGGAAGACCGTCAGCTCCCTAGATCTCCTACGGCCGTGCAGCAAAGTCAATTTGCCGTTAAAATCAGGTGGTCACATGTGATACAAGATCATAACTCCCATAAATTCCATTGGAACACGAAGAATCTAAGCTTTCATCTCTCGGCTATTCTACGAGTAATCACTAAAGTCAAATGCATATGAAATTTTGATACTGTTTGATTTTAAAACAATTGCAGCATGCCAGCCCTGGCAAGGGTGGCCCTCGTCAATCCAAAAACTCGGATGTCCCTCGCCCGAGGCTGGGAGGGGGGAGGGTGGGGAAGAATATGAAAAGAAAAGAAAAAACTTGTAAAAGTTGTTCACCTTAACGCCAAACATGCCACAAAGAATGGTCAACATTGACTAAACCTCCATGTCAGCAATAACCGTCCAAAATTGACCGAAATAACTAAATTGACAAATCATCAAAAGATTTAAGACGAAATTATCATAAGACTGAGGACTAAGTTGATACAATTAACAGGTTTATGACAGGCACAATTTAAAAGTTTATGACGAATTTGGCCACCGTAAAATAGATTTAACACTTTTTGGATAATTTTCCCATCACTAAGCATAATTCTCTTATGTCTGCAGAAGGAGCACTGAGTTGAAAGATGTTGAGAGAATAACAAAGAAGGCTTACCTGAGATTGGAGATCAGTATGTTCTTCTTTCTTGTTGTCACTGGAGAAATCCCGTTTGCTTCCCAGACTTATATACCGAGAAACCATGCAAACCATGAAAACAGAAGCTATGGAGGGACAGAAGAAAGATATGATATTCTTTAACCTTCTATGAAGCAATATTAACTTGTGCGCACAAAAGGATGTCTGCCCATTACTGTTAACCCCAAAGAAAAAGGGGAAGGGGAAAAGAACACAAAACAGAGTTAATTGGTTACTTTGCCATTGAGCTGAAAAGATCTCTTGATCTAACTTTATCTAGACTGTTAGAGAAGTTTTTGATGCAGAAAAAGTGATAATACTTTGGTCACAATTACACTGCAACTGTGAAGTATTCAAGTTATTCCCAATATCGCAACAGCAAAAGCAAAATTCTTCTTGGCATATTGTTTGTCCTAAGACTTTCTCTATGGTTCCATATACCCATATCCCTAATTTAATAAGGCTTATGAAAGGGATTAGCTCCCCGTGCTTACTCCGTATCAATAAATACTCTTATTTATAATTTAAAAAAAAAACATTATGACAAGTTTCTTCAATAATAAACAGTTTAAGGCTTGAATTATATACATTTTTAATTTGTTCAATTTGATTCTTGAACTCTTTTTTTTTTTTTTTTACTTTTTTGGTCCAACTAAATCCTTGAATGTTGACGCCTAAATTTTGTTAATTAGTTTTTATTATTTATTTGACCTTTTCGGATATTAATGATAATAATAATAATAAATAAAAATAAACAAATAAAAACAACAAAACAACCAAAAAAACAAAGCAAAAACAAAAAAAGCAAAGCCCAGCCCATTTTTCTTTTTCCCTTTCTCTTCCCCCTCCGCGTGGCCCCTATGGCCCATTTTCCTTCACCCCTGGCCCGGCCCCTTTTCTCTCTTCTTCTTCTTCCTTCCCTCTCCTTCGCCGCTGCAACTCACGCGCGCGAGGGAAGCCGACGTGCGAAGGACGGCCTACGGCTAAGGAGAGTAGTCCGACGTCGGCCGGATGGGATAAGATCTCAGGCGCCATTAATGCTAAGCGAGCTTCGCTGGAAAGCTCGATGGGACACCGGTTCAGCCGAGCGGAACCGGTGTTCAAGCCGAAGGCCGGCGACCGAGCCCCTCCGTTGACCGGATTTCCTTCGCCTATAAATAGGTGGCCGCAAGCATCGTCGGAGGGCGTGGCGAACTTGGAGATCCTTCACTGAGAGACATCGGGAAGGATCAAAGGGCGAGCGCAGGAGAGAACTCGAGTCGCGAGCTCAGCACACCCTCCACCGAGAGACTTCGGGGAAGGCCGGCGGTGAGCAACTTCGAGAAGGTCAGATCCGGCCGGTGGAGGCTCGGATCTGGCCTGAGTGAGAGAAGATCGAGGTTGAGGAAGGTCCGGCCGAGAGCCGCGTTGCAGATCTGGGGCGACTGAGCCCCTCCGCGGCGCTGGCACCACCCCCCGACGCTGCTGCTGTGCCGAATCCCGCCGTGCCGCCGTCTCGTTGTCACCGTAGCTGAGCCCCGGGCCGCCGTCTCGAGCCTCGCCGTCGTTGTTCGCCGTGGTCGTCACTAGTCTATCCTCGCCCTCGTTGCCGTCGAGCGCCTCCGCCGCTGCTGCCTTCGATCTGGAATTGTTGCCGTCGTCGTCCCCGAGAAGGTACAAAAGCGTCGCCGTCACCGTTGCCGTTCATCGTAGCCATTTTCCGTTGACCTAGCCGTCGTCGCCGTCGCCGTTGTCGCCTTCGTCATCGCCGTCACCGCCATAGTCGCCGTCGCTGCCAAGCACCTCGGTTTTTCCCCCCCTCGGCGCCGCGGATTCGCAAACCTTAGGGTTTGCAATTTTCCGGGTCGTCGAATCGGATCCGGGTAGGGTTTCGCAAGATCCGGGGGCGGTGGGAGTCGGGTCGCGAGCCGGGGCCGGGTCGGGTAGGGTTTTCGCCGAGAGCCGGGTCGTGGAGCGAGTCGTCGGGCCGGGCCGGGTGTCCCCGAACGCCCGGCCACGACGCCGTTTCAAATAAACAAAAAAAAAAAAAAAAAAAAGGAAAAAATCTGAGTCGGGCCCGCAACGCGGGCCCGTCCGCTTTTGGGTCGTCGACCTGGGTCAGACCCAACCCGCGGATCCGACCCGGGTCGGCTTTTTTATTATTTTATGTAATATTTTAATTAAAAAAAATAAAAAATAATTTATTTTCAAAAAAATTATTAAAAAATATTTCCAGAAAACTGAAAAATGTTTTAAAATGTTAAAAAATGTTTTATTTTTCAAAAAAAATATATCAAAAATATCCAAAAAATATTTTATTTTCCAAAAATAAAAAAAAAAATCAAAAATATTCCAAAAAATGCCAAAAATCCAAAAAAAAAAAAAAAAGCCAAAAATTCATGAAAAAGCCAAAAATTTCAGAAAAAGCCAAAAAGACTTGTATTTTTCCAAAAAATACTAAAAAATCCCAAAAATCCCTTTTGTGTCCAAAAAAATTAGAAAAAGACTCAAAAATGTTTTTCCTCCCAAAATGCATGGAAAATCCTCAAACATCCAAAGAAACCTCGGGTTTAAACAAGATTAGGTAGAAAGGGCATTAGTGATTAACTAGTGTAATCAAGTCCCCAATCCTAATTTCTCTTGTTGCGCGAGCGAGTATTTCTCCCGATACTTCGCTTGGGTTTAATCGACCCACCCCAAATTGATTAGTGGCGACTCCATTTTAAAAATTGATTTACAGTTAAAAACTCGACTATTAAAGTGGTGAATTGGTGGACTTGGGAGAATCCGGGCTTAATAAATTCAGCCGAGCCATTAGCCTCCTTAGGTGTTCGTACCCGATTACGGGCGTCGAAAAAAAGAGGTTGCGACAGCTTGGCGACTCCGCTGGGGACCTTGAGGACTTAGGCCTTTTTTGTCTTGTTTAATATCTTTACTGACTTAGGTTTTTTTTATATGCAGGTAAGTGGCTTAGAAATTTTTTAATCTTGCTTAAAATAAATTATCTTGTGATTATAAACTGTTGTGCATGCTTTACTGTTTTAAACACTACACATGGCACACACAACCCGCCGCCGGGACTGGGCCGCTATAGGATTTCTAGGATGGTGTTAAGAAAGATACGACCTCGAACGCGAGACTGCGATGTAGAGGTTGCCTTTCTTTTCCCCGAATTTCTTAACCGAGGTTAAGGGGGTATGCTGCTAACGCGAGACTGCGACGGGCGGATACCTTTTTAATTTCAACAAGCCTTCTCAGTTAGAAATCGAGCCACACGTCCCATCTGTATGTCTCTGTGCTTGCCATTTTCTTTAAAAGTAAAATAATTTATTTTTACTCAGTCTTTCTGGCTCATGGCAAAATAGGGTCAGGTTGTGTATTCCCCGTTCTTATATGCGATGGGAAGAATTGATATCCAGTTCATTCCTACCCCCAAGGGAGAGCTTCTCAGATGGTGGAAGCAGTTAGATCAGCTTAGCCAAGAGCGTGTCAAAGCAATAATAGGTCATCTCCTCCCATTGCTCCAAATCAATATCCATTCCGGAGTCATGCAGGCACTACCACATTTTTGGTGTCCTGAAACATCTACCTTTGTGTTTGGAAAATTTGAACTGACTCCAACATTGGAAGAGTACAGTCTCGCCATAGGAATGCCCTTGGGAAGGGAGCTCACTATACCACCATTTGGCATCGACCATGTGGTCAGTCTATCACGCTTTTTAAAAAATCATTCGGTAAAAGAAATTGTTGGAGCCAATAACAATGCTTTTCCACTATCATCCTTAACTGAATGTTTTGAAAAACAATCAATGACCCAAAAAACCAAGATTTTCCTATTGGCCTTCTTTGGACTTATCATCTTCCCATATAGAAAGAATGCCATAAATCCTTCAATCGCATGGGTAATAAATCAAGTTACTTTCGGAGCAGGATATGTAAACATGGTTTTGGCTAAAACCTTTTTATCCCTTAATCATTTCAAGGACCAAAAAGAAAAAATCATGAGGGCCGCTCCAGAAATTTTACAAATGTGGTTCTTTTCCCATATAAAAGGATTTGGGCACCTCATGCAAATATTTGAAATCAATGAGTTTAAACACCCATTACAAAAGTTTCAAACCTTGGAAAAATATTCTCCCAATGAAGAGTATTCTCGGTAGATTAACTTGCTAAAAAACCCGGTCCCTGAGACATTCCTATGACGAGCTAAATGGTTCATTGCAGGAGAGGCACGCTTCGCGCTTAATTATTATAACCCCATCCCGTTGCTGGGCCTCTCCGGAGCTACCTCATATTATCCATATAGGGTGGCTCGTCAGTACAGGGTCCTCCAAGAAATCCCGCCACCGCTCAAATCAGGATTGTTCCGAATCTTTTTCACCCGTACAGACTACAACTACTTGGAGGAGATCCGCATAATTCAGAACGCATGGAATAGATGTCACACTGAAAGGATTGTCATGCCCAGAAGGTTAAAGGGACAAGAAAAAGTTCATCATGCATCAACATTCTACATCCTCAACCATATAATTCCCAAGGAGCTGCAACCAGTAATCCCCGATGTAGTTGATAAACTTACCCTGCAGGGACGAATCGAATCTCTTGAAAAGAGCTTGGAGACAAGCAGGAGACACGTATCAAAGCTAGTACGAAGAAGCAAGCGGCTTCACAAGACTGGAACTTCCCATCGCATATAAAAATGGGCAGCGGGACTTTTGATGTGAATATTCCTAATGTTAATATCTAGGGTCGTTTTGACTTGGGTAAAAAGCCCTTTTGGCATTGTATAAATCTCCTGTTAATAAATAAAAATGACGTGACCCTTGCCATGGGCCAGTGTTCCATACGTTTCTTGGCTTACGTTCTCTCCATTTTTTTATGTAGGTAATCACATCATAGTCGTATTCGCCAAATCCAAAAGCTAGAATGGCCGAAGAAAATGTACCAAGCCGTGTCGAGATTATGGAAAGTGAAATGAAGCAAGTCTTCAATGTGCTTCAACAACTCTCAAAGCAGATAGATTCCATCCAAGGCAAATTGGCTCCCGCCCCAGCCTCAATCGAAGTACTGTTATCGCAATCGTCTACCCGAGGTGATCAAGGAAGAGATACCGATGATAACATGCCCGAATTGGAGGATGATACGCACCAAATTGTAGTCGAGAAAGCAAAGCCCAACAGTTTGTCTAAGACTGAACATGAAAAACGCCTTGAGAAACTTGAAGAGAGGCTAAAACAATTGCAGGGCCTTTAAGATCCTACTCCAACAGACCTCTCCATCTACTCTAAGGTCAAAATGCCGGAAAAATTCAAAATGCCTGAGTTCGAGAAATACGATGGCACGACCTGCCCAAGAGCTCACTCGCAGATGTATCTAGTTCGAATGACCCAGTACGTTAATAATGAACCTTTAATGATCCAATTGTTCCAGTCAAGCCTGGTAGGTCCCGCCCTGAGGTGGTACATCAAAAAGAACATAAACCTCATCAAGACATGGAGTGAAGCAAGTGAAGCATTCCTCAAGCAGTACAAATTCATAATGGACATTACCCCTTCTCGTGAGGATCTCGATCGCACGGAAAAGAAAAAGCAGGAATCTTTCAAAGAATATGCTATTAGATGGAGGAATCTCGCCGCCTAGATCGACCCCGAGCTAACGACTTTGAATTGAGAAAATGTTCATCAAAACCCTCCCTTTCGAATACCGCAATCGGATGGTGACTACGATCGCTGAATCATTCAATCAACTCATTCCAAAGGTGGCGAGCAAATTGAGACAGTTTAAGGGACGGCTGGTTCACTGAGCCTGCACCTGTCAGCAGAAGGCTCAACATGAAAAAAGATAAAGAATCCTTGATTGATGTCAATGCCACCTACACTGCAAACACCAATCATCTCCCGACTGTTCAGACAAGCACAGGCCAACAACAGACTAATAGCCGTCCACCCCAGCACTACAACAAACGAAGACAATTCACTCCGCTTCCTGGATCTCCCTCCCAGGTTTTGGCAATCCTCCGAAACAAGAGCCTCCTTTCAACTGAGCCAAGACGACCCAATGCTGAAAACTTCTCCAGCTATGACCCGTCCAAAAAATGTGACTATCACATGGGAGAAGAAGGCCATTCAACTGATGAGTGTTTCATCCTTAGGCATCGGATCCAGAACTTGCTGGATACTAAGGCCTTCTCATTCCAAACTGCAAAGCCAAATGTCCAAAGCAATCCGCTCCCTGATCATGCTGACAAAGTAAACATGATATTCAGTTCTGAAGCCGGTCAAATAAAAAATGTCAATGCACATATGGTTGACATCTATCAAGGGCTAGTAGAAACCGGGTATTATCCGGATGATGAAAACCGCCTTTTGCAATAATGGAGGAAAGGGTAGTAAGAATGATAGAGGCCGGAATAATCGTGTACGCCGGCCACACCAGCATAGTCTCTACCATATCGCAAGTCCTCATCAACTGGGAAGAAGAATTTGCCGCGCTAAATGCGGAAAAGGAGAAGAAGGATTCCACATCACCTGAGAGCGTCTTTGAAAGGAAGGGAGCCATTGTTCAAGCATCAACAGCAGAAACAGCTATAGTCATCGAGATTCCCCAACCTTACAAATACAAATACAACAATGCAGTGCCATGGTCTTATGACCTTGATGTTGGTTTAGCCACGAGATCTGGGCGAACCTATGCTCAAGCAAATACTCAGTCTGCTAAGCCCGTCACTGATGAAGAAGCTAAGGAGTTTTTGGCCGTAGTTAAGGCCAGCGAATATAATGTGGTGGAACAGTTACAAAAATCACCGGCACAGATCTCTCTGTTGGAATTACTTCAGACATCTGTCAAGCACCAGAAATCCCTCATGAAAGTATTAAGTGAAGTACATGTCCCTGAAACTATTGAGCATGACAAACTCGAGGAATTTGTCAGTACCATCCTTCTAAAGGATCAAATGGCATTTTCTGATGAAGAAATTCCTGAGGAGGGTAGAGGACACACCAAGGGCCTCTGCATATCAGTCAAGTGCAACGCATCTCACGTCGCTCGAGTGCTGATTGACAACGGATCTGCTCTTAACATATGTCCACTAGCAACACTTTGTCGCCTTAAAATAGAGAGATCATGGATCCAGGTACCCAAGACTTCTACTCGAGCATTCGATGGAACAAAGAAGGAAACAGTGGGAGAGATCGAGCTCGACATTCAAATTGGCCCAACCATATTCAAAATTTTGTTCCAGGTGATGGATATCCCCACTGCGTTCAATTTCCTCTTAGGGCGCCCATGGATACACGTCGCAGGAGCAGTACCTTCGAGCCTCCACCAAAGTGTGAAGTTCGTGGTTGGAGGAAAACTGATCACGGTCCAAGGAGAAGAAGATCACCGCATCTACCACGAGACGGCCATCCCTTATGTCGAACCTAGTGACAAAAGCGAAGCTAGCTATCAATCATTCGAGCTCGTGTCTACTATACACGAAACTCGGGGGACTTTGCCCCTCGTCCCCGAGATATCAAGTGCTGCAATCATGGTAGGAAAAATCATGGTAGGACACGGTTTCCTTCTAGGACAAGGGCTTGGTAGGAGAGGCCAGGGCATTCGTCAGCCTATTGAAGCTCGGAGAAGACCCTATACTATCGGTTTAGGATATTCCCCAGATAGAAAAGCAAAGAAAAAAGTCGGCCTTGTATATCCCCGTCTCGAGGAAACTTTCCCAGGCCCAGCCAGATGATGCATGAGGAAGAGGAAGTGGATACTCCAAAATGGTTCAACCCCGAAAGCGTGAAATTGCCCATAATCCAGGAAGACACAACTTGGCCCTCACTTATAAAAAAAGAGGGGCCAGATGACATGACCACCATGTTCGAGGACATTTTCATAGGTGCCATTGAGGAAGAGCAATTAGAAGAGACAGGCGATAACTTCTCATTCATCCAGCTTCAACACCAAGTCGAAGAATTACGCGAGACTGTACACCATTTGACAGAAAACTTCGCTCAAGCTACCCGTGCATTCCGCTCTCGTCACGATGAGGAGCTGGTAGTAAATGAAGAGGACCCTACTGACACGACCTGGTGAGGGGCACGGCTACCCTTATCCCCAAGAAGCACTCGGCCATATTCGGCTCTTCCTAAATCAATGGCCATTATTTTCCCCATCCTCCTAGAGCAAGGGATAATCGGCAGGGAACTGAGCCATCCTACTCCCGAGTACTTCATTGATTATGATCCATCCAAGCAATGTGATTATCATTCGGGAGAATTAGGACACTCGCTAAATGACTGCACCATCCTGAGAGACAAGGTTCAGGATCTTTTGGATGCTGGGGTATTCACGTTCCGCTCTCTGTGGCTGTGTTTTGGTAAGGACCACCTCCTCGTGGTACCCAGCACCCGCACCATGTTCCATGAGCATGCTAAGAAAGCGCGTACGAGAAAGGCAATCATGGACACTTTGGGCCAACCAAGTGGTAAATTTGACTACTATGTCAATTATTCAATCCCCCAAAGTTTCTATGATCATCATCACAACATCGTCCCTGATGGATGGGAAGGCATGGATGATCTGAAATCCGCAGAGCCGGGAGCACAGGGAGATGTGGTTGGCGACTGGTATGAAGACTTCTTCGTGGGCGCTATTAACGAAGGACCGTCAGGGGAAATTGGTGCAGACCCGCTCGAGTAGAATCCTTTTTAATCCCTCTGCATACTCCCCTACGTGGGAGCCTGTACATATTTTTTAATGTCTGGCTTGTTTTGTTTTCAACATCAGTTCCACTCAAGGAACTATTTTTTGAAATCACCCTGTAAATCCGTCTACTAATAAATAAAGTTGAAAACATTTTGAGGGCATGAGGAGACACACCAAACAGGCCCGTTGATGATAGCCAGCCGTCAAATGAAATAAGAAATCTGAGGCCCGGGTCTCCTCATGTTTCCTTGTCCTAAATCTTCAAGCACAATTTATCACCTTTTCAAAAGAAAGAAGCATGCATGCTACTAACCTTATTTGTTCCCTTAGCCTATCTACTCTATGACACAGGAATAATATAGCGGCAGGCGAGGGTATGGGAACGGTCTAGACCAACACCGTAAGTAGCCATGATAGCAATTCTGATGACTCAGATGATGATTTTGATGATTCCGACGAAATTCAATGGAATTGGAAGCGCCACGAAGAAACAAGGCCCCCTACTACTGAAGACACCATCATTGTCAATTTAGGTAGCACAGAAGATCCAAGGGAGATAAAGATTGGCGCGAACCTTCCTGAAGAAGAAGCTGCAAGCTTAATTGCCCTCCTAAAGACGTATCAAGATGTATTCGCATGGTCATATGCCGATATGCCAGGCCTTGATCCAATGATCGTGGAGCATAGCTTGCCAACCAACCCTGATGTAGCCCCCAAGAAACAACGGCTAAGAAGAGCTAAGCCTGAGTTGTCAAAAAAGATTGAAGAAGAAGTAATGAAGCTCCTAGAAGTAGGCTTCCTCGAAGTCTCGCAATATCCTAGTTGGGTAGCAAACATTGTACCAGTGAAGAAGAAAGATGGTCGAATCCGGATTTGTGTCGACTACCGCGATTTGAACAAAGCAAGCCCAAAGGATGATTTTCCGCTACCTCACATAGACGTTCTTGTGGATAGTACTGCTGGATTCAAACTTTTCTCTTTCATGGATGGGTTCTCAGGATACAACCAAATAAAAATGAAGGAGGAAGACAAAGAAAAGACGGCATTCATTACTCCATGGGGGACTTTTCACTATAAGGTCATGCCTTTTGGTCTAAAAAACGCTGGAGCGACTTACCAACGTGCCATGGTCACCCTTTTCCATGACATGATGCATAAAGAAATTGAAGTATACGTCGATGACATGATTGCCAAAACCAGACATGGAGAAGACCATGTGAAGACCCTGGAAAAATTATTCGATCGACTTCGCCAGTTCAAGTTGCGCTTGAACCAAGCAAAATGTGTGTTCGGGGCGACTTCTGGCAAGTTACTTGGATTCATTGTGAGTTGTAAAGGGATAGAAGTGGACCCGTCAAAAACTAAAGCGATATTTGAGATGCCTCCTCCCTCGACTGTGAAAGAAGTCCGGAGCCTCCTGGGAAGATTAAATTACATTGCGCGATTCATTTCCCAGCTTTCTGAAACTACAAAACCTTTCTTTAAACTTCTCAAGAAAGATGCACAAACCGAATGGGATGATGACTGCAGACTGGCGTTTGAAAATTTAAAGCGGTACCTGATGAAACCCCCAGTTTTAGTACCCCCGACTCCAGGACACCCTTTGACCCTCTACCTTACCATCAACAGTGAATCCCTAGGTGCAATGTTGGCACAGAAAGGACCCCATGATGGGAAGGAACAAGCCATTTACTATTTGAGTAAAAAGTTCACCACGTCAGAACAAAACTACTCCAAATCAGAAAAAACATGCGCTGCATTGGTATGGGTGTTGCACAAACTCCGGCAGTATACCTTGCATTACCAGACATTCCTTGTAACTGAGAGTGACCCAATCAAGTATTTGCTTGGTTGCCCAGCCTTGGTGGGAAAATTGGCCAAATGGCAAATCCTGATCTCAGAATTCGACATCCAGGTGATGTCACAAAAATCAGTTAAAAGTCGGGTGATTGCTGATATGTTAGCAGATTGCCCTAAAGAAGTACGCAAGGATCATTTCCCAGATGACCGAATTTCAACAGTAGAAGAGGACACATGGACTATGTTCTTTGACGGAGCTGTAAATTTGTTAGGTTCAGGCACTGGGCGGTCTTGATATCCCCAAATGGGCAACATTATCCTGTGGCTGCAAAATTGATGTTTCCATGCACCAACAATATAGCCGAATATACTTTACCAAAAAAAACAATATAGCCGAATATGAAGCATGCATCTTCGGCCTACAAGCGGCTATTGGAATGGAAGTGTCAAAACTAAGTGTTCGGTGACTCCGCCTTAATCATCCTCCAGACTGTGGGCGAGTGGAAGACAAGAGACGCCAAACTAGTGCCTTATCACGGCTACTTGGAAGAATTGGTAGGAGAATTCCAGGACATCTCGTTTGAATACCTACCTAGAATTCATAACTAGTTTGCTGATGCACTAGCAACACTATCATCTATGTTACAAGTAACGAAGGGGTTAGAAGTAGAGCCTTTGAAGATTGAAGTCCTGACAAGACAGGCCCACTGCATGACTATAACTGAAGAACCCGACGGGAAACCCTGGTATTACGACATCATGAAATACATCTAGAAGCAGGAATTCCCTAAAGAAAGCACTCCCTCTGATCGAAAATACCTTATGAAAATAGCTTCGAGGTTTTTCGTCAGCGGTGAAAATTTGTACAAAAGATCATATAACTCAGTCCTGCTAAGGTGCGTGGATGCAAATGAAGCCACACAAATAATGCAAGAAATACATGGGGGAGTATGTGGCCCTCACATGAATGGACGTATGTTGGCCAAGAAAATAATGAGATTGGGTTATTACTGGTTCCCCTTAGAGAGCGATTGTGCTCAGCATGTGCGAAGCTGTCATCGTTGTCAGATTCACGGGGACAAGATAAATGTCCCTCCAACTGAATTGCATCAGTTATCTGAGCCGTGGCCATTTTCAATGTGGGGCATTGATGTAATTGGCCCAATCAATCCAAAGGCATCAAATGGGCACCGGTTCATTTTTGTCGCAATCGACTACTTCTCAATGGATCGAGGCCGCATCCTATGCAAGCGTAACTGCACGAAACGTTATGAAATTCATCAGACGTGACATAATCGCCCGTTATGGAGTACCGGAAGCTATCATCACCGACAACCGACAACCGACAACGGGTCAAACCTGAACAACAAGTTGATTGATCAATTGTTTTCTGAGTTCAAAATCCAACATCTGAACTCGTCCCCTTATCGTCCACAAATGAATGGAGCCGTGGAAGCCGCCAACAAGAACATCAAGAAAATCCTATCCAAGACAGCTGAAAACTACCGCGACTGGCATGAGAGGTTACCCTTCGCACTAACAGCATATCGAACTTCGATTCGAACCTCCACTGGGGCAACGCCTTTTTCCCTGGTTTACGGCATGGAGGCGGTTTTGCCTGTGGAAGTAGAAATCCCTTCCCTGCGAATTTTATCCCAGGCAGGATTATCCAAGGAAGAATGGACACAACAAAGGCTTGAACAACTGAATATGGTCGACGAAAAACGACTGAAAGCCCTCTGTCATGGTCAGTGTTACCAGCAGAGGGTAGCTCGATCGTTCACTCAAAAGGTACAACCCAAGCACTTCGAGGTAAATGAGCTAGTCTTGAGAAAGACACTGCCAATCTTTCCAGAGCCTGGAGGCAAGTTCGCCCCAAATTACAAGGGTCCTTATGTAATAAAGAAGATACTCCCTGGAGGAGCCTTGATTCGATCGAAATGGATGGGCGGGAATTCTCCAAACCAGTTAATTCCGATGCTGTAAAAAAGTACTACCCTTGAAAGATGTTTATTGTCTGGCATTGCCAAGAACTTCTCTATCAGAATGAAAATGCTTATGCACCTTTATATATGAGTGATGTATTTACACCATCATAAAAAATGTGTGTTTGACTCAATGGAGAAAAATGAATGGTAATGACCAGCCTTTAAGGAAGTGTCAAAAATCAAGAAGCAAACTCGATGGCATTACTTGAGCAAATCAACATTACCCAGGCAGACACGTAAGAGTAATCCCTGTCAATTTTGCCCAGCTCGATGTAAAGGACGCGTCATCCAGGAACCAGTCTGGTTAGAAGGAACCTTCTGTCCCAGTCAACAATCTTAGAATCTGGAAGCCTCACTTCTTGTTCCAGACACATGCTCTTGCAAGAAGTAATTACCATCGGAGAATTTGAAGTTTTTATTGTCCATGTCAAATTCCATAGAAGCTTGAAGTACATGACTTTGCCTGATCAAAGGCAGAAGGAAAAATTCCACAGAAGGAAAGCATTGAAAATCAATCAACGACCAGCAATCATGCATACGGGGCCACAAGTAGGAAAGGCTAGCAGAAGGAAAGCATTGAAATGTAAAAGAGGCCGTCAGCAATTTCCCTAAGAACCAGCACAAATAAACTCTGGGGGAAAGGTAATTTGGCATCATTTCTAACACTCACTCTCTGAACTCATATTGACAGGAAGCATTGGAATTCAAGAGCCAGATCAAATGGTTAAACAGGGCAAACCAAGTGATCCAAGTAAGGAAAAAGAAATAGAGATGCCCGATCAGATTCCCGACCCCTAGCTGATTATTCATGTGACATCTCCCTAATCAATAGTGACAACCATCGACACCCCTTTGTGAATAACCCTTTTGATGTTCAAAATTTAATAATACTATCCTGCTAATCCTTAAAGCCGTCAACAAGGTCTTTTTGAGCTAAAACCATTCATTTGTTTTGAGAGTACAAACTCTCTCATGTTTAAAATACCGCATGCCTTTTCCAAATGGATTTTTGCATGATGATTTTGTCTATCTAGATCACTGATTCCATCAAGGACTATTAGAATAAACAGCTAAGTGAAGAATACAAGATTCATTGAGCATGCTGGATGAGGTGCGTCAGAATGATGAAAGGCAAGCCATATCCTACACACAGTCCCCCATCTATACACTTGTGAGATGAGTGCAGAAGATTCCATGGCTACAGGGTAAAGAGTTCTCTTGCGAACGCGATAACCAAAATAATGAGAGGCATTCCATTGCTCACCCCATTGAGCACCAAACATTGGTGAAGCTTCTCTCATATCCCCGTCAAGAACCACCCCACATTGGGGCAGATCGGAGGCGAAGCAGCATCACAAGGTGAGAAGAGAGATAGAAATTTTCTTGCTCGCACTTGCATCAATCTTCGGGTGTCTTTATTGCATATGAACACTCGCGTTAATTTAAGTGCCCTAGAATGACGAAGAGCAATTCTTTCTCTATGCACTTGTATTCATTGTACAACCCAAGTGAGTCTGTAATTTTACCCTCACATTGAGACAAAATAGAAGTTACTACCATTTAAACAGTATAGCTCGGAGCGCTAGATGAAGACGAAGACTCAAGAGTCTAACAACAGTGTCGTGATTGAACTTGCTTAGGCTAGTTCCTCTAACGACAAGAATGAAAAACAGAGGCATAAAAAAAGCAATGTACCTGGTAAGAGCAAGGTCAATGCCCATAAAAGAAGAACTAGAATAAAAATAGGGGCATGAAAAAAGCAGTGTGCCTGGTAAAAGCAAGGCCAATGCCCCCCAGTCAAAAATACAGCCAAGAAAAGTTGTTGTTGTGGTCCATAGAACCTCCATCTGACAAGAAAAACTAGTGACAAATGCCAAGACAGTCACCAACTCTCACCCTCTTACATGTGAGCCAAGTCTACGTTACATCCCATTGTAAAAGTCTCTTCAGACTAGGGGCATTTCAATTAACGTAGGATTTCATATGTCTATAAGCATCGCTCGAAGAAGTACGAGCAAGATTATTCTATCTCTTTTCGTAGGATTCTTAACTTGCAAACCTGAGGATGATCGTGCGGCACTTCGTTCAGGAGCCTTGACCTCGACGGCCCCATTTGATGAGCCATTGACCAAGTCTTCATCACAATTTCAACAAAGACCTCTCACATTGGTAAAGTCGTACCGTTTGCAAGAATACTTAGACCCCTACTGACATGATGACAGTGAGATAGTGTGGTCCTTATAAATCCTGCATCAATGGTCAGGATAGCCTTTTCCATGAGAATGAGCGGAAAGTCCTTTCAGATTGAAAGTCCCTCATCTGGCATGCTCAAGACATCTACATTCTAAATGAAGGTTGTCTTTCAAAATCTTCCCCAGTGGAAATCAAAAGATGCAAAACTGACAAAATTATCATGCATGAATCTCATTTGAACTCATGAATTTACAGCATATACAATCATGTGTGCATATTGTGCAAATAGCAGACATACTCTTAGAGATCAGAGATATTGCCAGGTAAGCATATCTCTATCCCCATTTGTCTTAAGGTACCTATCACTGTCCAGGTACTCTCTTATTGACATTCAACCTATTTGAATCGTCCTTTGAATTTGGGTGCTTACTGTTGTCTAGGTATCCCCATTGTCTTTGAGTACCGGTCATCGTTCGGATACTCCCTTTTTCTGACACTCGACCTGTTCGAGTTGTCCCCAGAGTATTGATACTTGTGACTGACCAAGTATCCCTTTATCGTTGAATACCTACTGTTGTCTAGGTATCCCCATTGTCGTTGAGTACCGGCCACCGTTCGGATACTCCCTTTTTCTGACACTCGACCTGTTCGAGTTGTCCCCAGTATTGATACTACTGGTGACCACCAAGTATCCCTTTATCGTTGAATACCTACTGTTTTCTAGGTATCCCCATTGTCGTTGAGTACCGGCCACCGTTCGGATACTCCCTTTTTCTGACACTCGACCTGTTCGAGTTGTCCCCAGAGTATTGATACTTGTGGCTGACCAAGTATCTCTTGGAATACCTACTGCTGTCTAGGTATCCCCATATCATCAAGTACCCACCATTGTCTAGGTACTTCCTTTTCATGACACTCAACCTGCCCAAGTTGTCCCCAAATTATATAGTAACTATTCAAGCATTCCATTGCTTTGCTTGGCACCCCCTTCCAGGTATGCTTTCTAGCACTTGGACCAGCTGAGTGGTCCCAGGTCGTATCATTAAATACTTGTGTTCATCCGAGTATTCCAGTGCTTTGTACACCTGCAGCTACCCAGGTGCTCTAGCCCTTTTGAGTGCCTGCAGCCATCCAGGTAAGCCTCGTGCCACATTCAAGCTTATAATACCAGGACGTGAGAGACCTTCAGGAATACGCGGGGCACGTCCTCGATATTCCTAATTACCAGGAGGTGAGAGACCTTCACGAATATGCGAGGTATGTCCTCGATATTCCCATTACCAGGAGGTGAGAGACCTTCATGAATATGCGAGGCACATCCTCGATATTCCCAATACCAGGAGGTGATAGACCTTCACGAATATCCCAGGTACGTCCTCGATATTCCCCTTTACCAGGAGGTGAGAGACCTTCACGAATATCTCAGGTACGTCCTCGATATTCCCATTACCAGGAGGTGAGAGACCTTCACGAATATGCGAGGTACGTCCTCGATATTCCCATTACCAGGAGGTGAGAGATCTTCATGAATATGCGAGGCACGTCCCCGATATTCCCATTACCAGGAGGTGAGAAACCTTCATGAATGCCCAAGGTATGCCCTCGGTATTCCCATTACCAGGAGGTGAGAGACCTTCACGAATATGCGAGATCCATCCTCGATATTCCCACTACCAGGAGGTGAGAGACCTTCACAAATATCCCAGGTACACCCTCGATATTTCCCAATTGCCAGGAGGTGGGACACCTTTACAAATATCCAAGGTATCTCCCAAATCGATGCCCTGAGAAATGTCGACGCATCCTCCCGAGAAAAGTCGGGTTCCAGCTGGTGTCTTCGACAAAAGTCAGACACCCCACAAATCGATGCCCTAAGAAAGGTCGGCGCATCCTCCCGAGAAAGGTCAAGTTCCAGCTGGTGTCTTCGACAAAAGTCAGACACCCCACAAATCGATGCCCTGAGAAAGGTCGGTGCATCCTCCCGAGAAAGGTCGGGTTCCAACCAGTGTCTTTGATAGAAGTCAGACACCTCAACAAATATGATGCCCTGAGAAAGGTCGGCATATCTCCCGAGAAAGGTCGGGTACCAACTGGCGTCCTCGATACAGATTAGACACCCACAAATGAGATGCCCTGAGAAAGGTCGGTGCATCTCCCGTCAAGGCGACCGAAAAAAGGTTCGGGTCCTAGACAAATTGTTGATTGTTTTAACAGGCGACCGAAGAATGGTTCGGGTCCTGGGGAAGCAATTTCCCATCACGGCGACCGAAGAATGGTTCGGGTCCGAGACAAACCACTGATTGCTCCAATAGGCGACCGAAGAATGGTTCGGGTCCTGGAGGAGCAATTTCCCGTCAAGGTGACCGAAGAAAGGTTCGGGTCCTAGACAAATCATTGATTGTTTTAACAGGCGACCGAAGAATGTTTCGGGTCCTGGAGAAGCAATTTCCCGTCACGGCGACCGAAGAATGGTTCGGGTCTGAGACAAATCACTGATTGCTCCAATAGGCGACCGAAGAATAGTTCGGGTCCTAGATGAGCAATTTCCCGTCAAGGCGACCGAAGAAAGGTTCGAGTCCTAGACAAATCATTGATTGTTTTAACAGGCGACCGAAGAATGGTTCGAGTCCTGGAAAAGCAACCTCCTCATATCACCAGGTAAGATGACGCCTTGATACTTGCCAAAACTTGGGGTTCACACCCTATTTCACTCACCCTCGGTAAGTAACTACAGGTATCTTCTTATCTGTCTTAATATTACTCTTTTTCCGCATAGAATAATAGGTCCCAAATAAAATCTGCTACACATGCATGGATAGAATTTAGGCATCAGTTTGTCTTTGAATGCAACCTCTGCGAACTCACCTTCAAAGAGGGGTAGCTGTTGACGCCTAAATTTTGTTAATTAGTTTTTATTATTTATTTGGCCTTTTCGGATATTAATGATAATAATAATAATAAATAAACAAATAAACAAATAAAAACAACAAAACAACCAAAAAAACAAAGCAAAAACAAAAAAAGCAAAGCCCAGCCCATTTTTCTTTTTCCCTTTCTCTTCCCCCTCCGCGTGGCCCCTATGGCCCATTTTCCTTCACCCCGGCCCGGCCCCTTTTCTCTCTTCTTCTTCTTCCTTCCCTCTCCTTCGCCGCTGCAACTCACGCGCGCGAGGGAAGCCGACACGCGAAGGACGGCCTACGGCCGAGGAGAGTAGGCCGACGTCGGCCAGAGGGGATAAGATCTTAGGCGCCATTAATGCTGAGCGAGCTTCGCTGGAAAGCTCGATGGGACACCGGTTCAGTCGAGCGGAACCGGTGGGCAAGCCGGAGGCCGGCGACCGAGCCCCTCCGTCGACCGGATTTCCTTCTCCTATAAATGGGTGGCCGCAAGCATCGTCGGAGGGCGTGGCGAACTCGGAGATCCTTCACTGAGAGACATCGGGAAGGATCGAAGGGCGAGCGCAAGAGAGAACTCGAGTCGCGAGCTTAGCCCACCCTCCACCGAGAGACTTCAGGGAAGGCCGGCGGCGAGCGACTTCGAGAAGGTCAGATCCGGCCGGTGGAGGCTCGGATCTGGCCTGAGTGAGAGAAGATCGAGGTTGAGGAAGGTCCGGCCAAGAGCCGCGTCGCAGATCTGGGGCGACCGAGCCCCTCCGCGGCGCTGGCACCACCCCCCGACGCTGCTATTGTGCCGAATCCCGCCGTGCCGCCGTCTCGTTGTCACCGTAGCTAAGCCCCGGGCCGCCGTCTTGACCCCCGCCGTCGTTGTTCGCCGTGGTCGTCACCAGTCTATCCTCGCCCTCGTTGCCGTCGAGCACCTCCGCCGCTACTTACTTCGATCTGGAATTGTTGCCGTTGTCGTCCCCGAGAAGGTAAAAAAGTGTCGCCGTCACCGTTGCCGTTCATCGTAGCCGTTTTCAGTTGACCTAGCCGTCGTCGCCGTCACCGTTGTCGCCTTCGTCATTGCCGTCACCGCCGTAGTCGCCGTCGCCGCCAAGCACCTCGGTTTTTCCCCCCCTCGGCGCCGCGGATTCGCAAACCCTAGGGTTTGCGATTTTCCGAGTCGTCGAATCGGATCCGAGTCTCGGGGCCGAGTAGGGTTTCGCGAGATCCGGGGGCGGCGGGAGTTGGGTTGCGAGCCGGGGCCGGGTCGGGTAGGGTTTTCGCCGGGAGCCGGGTCGTGGAGCGGGTCGTCGGGCCGGGCCGGGTGTCCCCGAACGCCCGGCCACGACGCCGTTTCAAATAAACAAAAAAAAAAAAAAAGGGAAAAATCCGCGTTTTGGGTCGTCGACCAGGGTCGGACCCAACCCGCGGATCCGACCCGGGTCGGCTTTTAATTATTTTATGTAATATTTTAATAAAAAAAGAAAAAGAAAAATAATTTATTTTCAAAAAAATATTAAAAAATATTTCCAAAAACTGAAAAATGTTTTAAAATGTTAAAAAATGTTTTATTTAAAAATATATATATCAAAAATATCCAAAAAAATATTTTATTTTCCAAAAATCAAAAAAATCAAAAATATTCCAAAAAATGCCAAAAATCCAAAACAAAAAAAGCCAAAAATTCATGAAAAAGCCAAAAAAATTCAGAAAAAGCCAAAAAGACTTGTATTTTTCCAAAAATACTAAAAATCCCAAAAAATCCCTTTTGTGTCCAAAAAGTTAGAAAAAGATTCAAAAATGTTTTTCCTCCCAAAATGCATGGAAAATCCCTCGAACATCCGAAGAACCTCGGGGTTTAAACAAGATTAGGTACCGAAAGGGCATTAGTGATTAACTAGTGTAATCAAGTCCCCGATCCTAATTTCTCTGGTTGCGCAGGAGCGAGTATTTCTCCCGATACTTCGCTTGGGTTTCTAATCGACCCACCCCAAATCGATTAGTGGCGACTCCATTTTAAAAATTGATTTACAGGTTAAAAACTCAGACTATTAAAGCGGTGAATTGGTGGACTTGGGAGAGTCCGGGCTTAATAAATTCAGCCGAGCCATTAGCCTCCTTAGGCGTTCGTACCCGATTACGGGCGCCGAAAAAAAGAGGTCGCGACATTGAACTATAGCTTTTTTTGTTTAAGTTAGTCCTCCCGTCAAATATGTGAACAGAAATGCTGTAATAGAATCGTGTCAATGCCACTTCGTTACATGGATATCCATGTGACAAGTGTGACGCGGCCCTTGTAGTTGGAATGGGAAGTTTTGTTTAGAACTTGCAAGTTCTATGGCCCGAATCACAGTCTGATTTACGTGCTCATCATGTAGTCCTCGCGGACGTTGATCAGATGTTTTCATTCATTGTATTCTCCCCTGGTGGTCTGGAGAATAATTTAGTGAGATTCAGTCTATATATTGTATTCTAAGGGCAACTTTTTGGGGGATTTTAGCGACTTAGCAAGCAGCACATGTGCGCTTTTGGGACTTCGGGAAGCTTCTGAATGAATGGTGAAACGAAGCTATCGTCCATGGTGTTTGAGATTTGGGCATTTGAAGCCTCCTCGTTAACTCGTTGACTATGACCTGTCTGACGAAATGCGTCCATGGCATTTTCATAAAACAGGTCCTCAAAGCGTTCGAACTGAATGAGTGTTGATATGGTTTATACCTTGCTGATTTGTTCATTAATTATTAACCATGATTTCGAGTGTAATTGATGGTGGTGGGTGATGAAAAAAAATGACCTTGAGCTATTTATCAGTGATGATTCATGATGATTTGTTGGGTCACATCTCGCTTCCTTATTCATAAGCTGTGACTTTTTCAAAAGTTCGTGATACTATGGAGATGATGATTTCATTAGTTGTGAGTCAGATTCTCCAATGACAGCCCAGGGTGGTGAACTGATATAACTCGCGGTGATGTCTTGGCTGTGATCTGCTTGAAAGTGGAAAGCGTTATTTGTTGATTAAAAGCTTTAAATATTCTGAATTTAATGTCCAGTTTTGAGAGTTTTTGGTCTGCAATGTGAAGAAAGGAGATAAAACTGAATAATGAAGAAGATAAGTATGTGGAGAAAGAGGGGAGAGTGGAGACACAGACCTTAGTTGTTTTTTTTAGGAAGTTTGGGCTTAATTCTAGTCATAATTGTATTGATGTTTTTTGGGCTTTGATATGCTTTGATGGAAGCATTGGATTGTTGATGAGTTGGGTTAAATTTGCTTTTAAATTGGGCTTGAATAGCGCATGGGCTATATTCAGACCAAGCCCAAGGGCCCACCCCACGTCTCCTTCTTTTAGAATATAAAATGATTTTTAAAAAATTAATTTAAAAAATAAAAAATAAATTCAAAAAATTTAAAAGTGTTATGAAATACATGAATGAATATTCATTATATTCATCTTATCTAATGTACTTATTATGGTACATCTGTATCATACATTCTAAGTACATCTTCCTATACAATGAATGTTCATCTCCCTATCCAATGTATGTATTATTCAATACATTGATATTAATGATAAATGCATCATTGTTTTCTTATAAATAGGAGCTTAGTTTTTGTCATAGATATAAGGTGACATAGTGAAAATAAAATTTTCTCCTCTAGTTTCCTCTACTCAATCTCTCTATTCTCTCTATTATATATTTGCAATGTAATATTTTACAACATGTTATCGGCACAAAGATCTACCAACTGAGTAAGTAGCAATGTAGGTATTCTTTTTATTAATCAACTTATACTTCATCTTCTCCTATCAATTCTTCATTTTTATTTTTCTTGGCTTGAAGCCAATTTCAAATCTAAAAGTATCCTTCTACTCCTTAAGTGTTTAAGGATTTATTTTTGCAACGATTATGGCAAATATTAAAAAGCTCAATTTCTACATCTTGGAAGTGAGTGAAAAGAATTATTTATCATGATGCCTTGACATGGAAATGTACCTCCAAGGACAGGGTCTTGCTAATGCAATTACAGAGAATTGAACCTTAAATACAAAAGATAAAGCAAATGCACTGATTTTTATTCACCGTCATTTGCATGAGAGTCTGCAAACTCAATATATATCTGTTCGAGACCCTAAGATCATGTGGAGGAGGTTGAAGGATGGGTATGATCATACCAAGACTGTTATCCTCCCTCAAGCACAATATGACTGGCAAAATCTTAGACTGCAAGATTTTAATATTGTTTCGTGGCTTGAGTTATGCGGTATCAAACTCACTAATGTGGAACTGTTGAGAAAAAAAATTTCACCTTCCATGCTTCGAATATTGTATTGCAACAACAATACCGGCAGCGTCAGTTTGCCACATATTCTGAATTGATTTCTGTGCTCCTCATTACCGAGCAAACTAATGAATTGCTGCTAAAAAATTATGATCTTAAACCTGCTGACTTAAAAGTATTACTTGAAGCACATGCTAACTCCGAGAAAAATACTAGTCATTTTAAGGGCTATAAGCGCAGGCAAGAACATAATCCTAGAAGGGATGGTAAGAAATTTAACCGTCCCAGGAAAAATCTAACTTTGGCCCGAATCATGGCAAAGAAAAGAAGCCAAAGTAGGTGATTAATAAAAGTATTTGTTATCGATGTGGCATGACTGGGCACTGGTCACGTATTTGTCGTACGCCAAAGCATTTTGTTGATCTATACTAGACATCTTTAAAAAATACAGGCAAGTATGGTGAATCTCATGCCATTGAAATCAATCCTACTGTTATAACCACTGTTGAAGCCAACAATATCTCTGTTGGTGGGACTCTTCTTGCTCTTGAAGTAGCAAATGCATCCCTGGATGTCTCTGATTTCTTTGAGGACCTCTGATTACTTTGATGAGGCATCAGACTGGTGGATGATAACTTGGATCTTGAATTTTATGATTCTAATAATTTCTTTTCTAGGTGTTTAAATGTATTACCTTTTATTGTTCTCTAATATGGTTATGTAATATATATTTATTGTTTTGAAATTTTATATGACTATATAACTAATATGCAAATTTTATGATACTTGACACCTGAAGTTGTCAACATAAATGCAAATGGAAAATGCCAAGAAAAATGATAATGTTTGTTTGCTTGATAATGCAACAACACATACCATATTCTGTAGTAGACACATTTTCTCGAGTATGACATTGCATAAGGCACAAATCCATATAGTATTAGGTCATGTTTTGATTATTGATGGTTTTGGAAATGCCACAATTGTTTTGCCAAATGGCACCATTATGCATATCGAGGATGTGTTTCTAAGCAGTAGATCAAAAAGGAATTTGCTCAGTTTCAAAGATATACGCTGTAATGGGTACCATATTGAGACTATTTATGAGCAAGATACAGAATATATTGGCATTACCTCTTATAAGATAGGCCTGAAGACCATCCATGAGAAGTTAGAAGCTTCTTCTATAGGTTTGTATTATGTCATGATTAAGGCTGTTGAAACTTACGCCATCACATATTGGAGATTAGTAAACCCTGATCAGTTTAGATTGTGGCATTATCGCCTTGGTCACCCTAATGCTTCAATAATGTGTAGAATAATTCAGAATACAAAAGGACGCTCTTTAAATGATATAAAGGTATTGTTGTCCAAAGATTATAATTGTGAGACTTGTTCATAAGGAAAGCTCATTATCAAACTTTCTATAACAAAGGTTAATCTTGAATCCCATTTATTTTTGCAAAGAATTCAGAGTGATATTTGTGAACCAATACAACCACCAAGTGGACTATTTCGATATTTTATAGTATTAGTGGACGCATCCTGTAGATGGTACCATGTTTGCCTATTATCTACGCGCAATGTCACATTTGCAAGTTTACTCACGCAGATTATAAAGCTCTGGACGCAATTCCCTGATTATCCAATTAAGAGCATAAGGATGGATAATGTTGGTGAATTTACATCAAAGAATTTTGATACCTATTGTGCTTCACTCGGAATCGAGGTTGAGCACCCGGTTGCATATGTTCATACCCAAAATGGATTGGCAGAATTCTTGATTGAACATATCCAAATCATTGCCCGCACTCTATTATTGAGAACGAATCTCAACGATACAGTATGGGGTCATGCAATTTTGCATGCAACAGCCCTAATAAGATTATGCCCCACTACTAGCTTTTACAATCTCCCATTCAAATGGTTCTTGGTTATGAACAAGATATTTCACATTGACGCATTTTTGGTTGTGCAGTACAAGTGCCTATAGCACTGCCAAAAAGAATGCAAATGGGTTCTCAATGTTGTTTGGGCATTTATATTGGGTTTAATTCATCGTCCATCATTAGGTTCTTGGAACCTATTACTGGTGATCTTTTTACTGCCAAATTTGCGGATTGTCATTTCGATAAGACTAGGTTTCCATCAATTGGGACACCTACAACTTCCCTGACTACAAAACCAAAACCAGTTAAAATTTTATCTCAATTAGACCCAATGACTCTTGAGTGCAAAAACGAGGTGCACCGCATACTATATTTACAGGCTATGGCCAATAAACTTCCTGACGCATTTAATGATTCTAATAAGGTAACAAAGTTTCATATTCCAGTTGCAAATGCACCAGCTAGGATAACTGTTCCCGAATGATAGGCTAAAATGGATCAAAATCCCCCGCACTTGAAGCGTGGTAAACCGATAGGATCAAAAGATATTGTTCCTCGAAAACGAAGGGAAAAGAATCAAGAATCTGCTCCAAAAGAGCTTGGCGTTGTGCTTGCTCCCAATGAGCTTATTGCCCCTGAAGAGGCGAAAACCCATGAAAGGAACACCAACCCCGGGAATACTAAGAATTTCATTACATATTGTAATGAAATTTGGGATCGAAATAAAATCATTATTGATGATAATCTTTTATTCTCAATTGCTCATAAAATTATGGATAATGATTGTGAGCCGCAATCTATTATTGAATCCCATCAAAGACAAGATTGGCCTAAGTGGGGGGAAGAAATTATGATTGAATTAGCTTTCCTAGCTAAACGAGAGGTTTTTGAACTCGTAACTCAAATCCCCGATAATGTAAAGCCCGTTGGATATAAATGGATATTTATCCGGAAACGAAATAAGAAAAATAAGGTTGTCAAATATAAAACCCGACTTGTTGCCCAAGAATTCTCCCAAAGACTTGGGATTGATTATAATGAGACATATTCACCTGTTATGGATATGATTACATTTTGTTTTCTCATTAGCATAGTACTCTCTGAAAGATTGGAAATGCGTCTTATGGACGTTGTGACAATATATCTATATGGCTCATTAGACTCTGATATTTATGTGAAAATTCCTAAGGGATTCAAAATGTCCGATGCATGCACTCCCCGTAATTTATTCTCAATAAAATTGCAAAGATCCTTGTACGGGTTAAAGCAATCCAGTCGCATGTGGTATCAATGCCTAAGTGAGTACTCAATTAAGGAAAAGTACAAGAATGATCATATCTGCCCATGCGTGTTTATTAAGAAACTAGAAACCAGATTTGCTATTGTAGTAGTTTATGTCGACAATATAAATTTAATAGAACTCTAGAAAAGTTAGCCAAAACTGCTGAGTATTTGAAAAGGGAGTTTGAAGTTAAAGATTTGGGTAAAACCAAACTTTGTCTTGATCTAGAACTTGAGCATAAAGCAAATGGAATAATCGTCCATCAATTAACATACATTGAAAGATTACTTAAACACTTCAATATGAACAAAGCTCACCCATTGAGCACCCCTATGGTTGTAAGGTCTCTAGATCCCTAAAATGACCCATTTATTCCTAAAGAATCTGATGAAGAGATACTTATTCCTGAAGTACCATATCTTAATGCAATTGAGGCTTTGATGTACTTAGCACAATGTACGAGACTAGATATTGCTTTTGCGGTAAATTTATTGGCAAGTTTTAGTTCTAAGCCAACTCGAAAACACTGGAATGGAGTTAAACATATTTTCCATTATCTTCGAGGAACCATAGATTTGAGATTATATTATTCTAAGAATTCCACTAACTTTGGTTTCGTTGTATATGCTGATGCTGGATATAGATCTGATCCACATAAGGTTCGTTCTCAAATCGGTTATTTATTTTATTATAAAGGCACCGCTATTTCTTAGCATCTACGAAGCAATCACTAATAACTACATCTTCTAACCACTCTGAGATTATTATTTTATATGAAGCTAGAAGAGAGTGTATTTAGTTAAGATCCGTTATAACGCATATTCATAAATTTTGTTATTTAATACTAGTTACAAATTCTCCTACTATAATTTATGAAGATAATGCTACTTGTGTTGCACAAGTTATGGGAGGAAATATCAAAGATGATAGGACCAAGCATATCTTGTCGAAATTTTTCTATACTCATGAACTCCAAGAAAGTTGACAAATTGATGTTAAATAAATTCGATCTATGAATAATCTTGCAAATGCTTTTACCAAATCATTGCCAACGTCAACTTTTGAGAAATTAATATATGTCATTGGTATGCGGTGAGTTCACAAGATGCACGATTAACTAGCTTTAGTAGTGGCTATATGGCTCAATTGAGGGGGAGATATTATAAACTATGCATTGCTCTCTTTTTTCTTTTTATTTGGTTTTTTCCATAGGGTTTTTTCCGGCTTAAAGTATTTAATGAGGCAATTAATGCATCCACAAAAGGGAGCTATCATAAAATTTGTGCTCTACAGTTTTTTTCCCTTTTGTCCGGTTTTTGTCCTATTGGGTTTTTTCGGCTTAAGGTGTTTTATCATTTGATACACATTCGTAATATAATGAATATTCAAGGGGGAGTATTATGAAATACATTAATGAATGAATATTCATTATATTTATCTTATTTAATGTACTTATTAAGGTACATTTGTATTGTACATTCTAAGTACATCTCCCTATATAATGAATGTTCATCTCCCTATCAAATGTATGTATTATTCAATACATTGATATTAATGATAAGTGCATATTTGTTTTCTTATAAATAGGAACTTAGTATTTGTCATAGATATAAGGTGATATACTGAAAATAAAATTTTCTCCTCTGTCTTTTTCTACTCAATCTATCTATTCTCTCTATTATATATTTGTAATGTCATATTTTACAACAAAAAGAAAAGAGAAGGAAATAAGGAAACAACAACAACAACAACAACAACAATGAAGAAATGAGAAAAAAAAAAAAAGGAATTAGAGAAATGGAGAGTAGTTGGGCGAGGTTCGTTCCGACGGGCATTACTTGTGCCAGCGGAACAATCGCCCTGGGTCGCCTGCGTAAACATCCATCAAGGAACACGCAGTTTGCAACAAGGTGAGCACGAGCAGCACCGCAGCAGCAACCACAGAGATCGCGGACCACGGGTTGCTGAAGTACTGTCGGTAGAGGATGACCCTCCACCGGTACCAGGCGGCCTTCCACTGGTTCCACGGGTTCCTGCTGTACTCATTCAGTTTCTGACACAGGTTTGAGTAAAGGAACTCGCTGGAGTCCTCCCTCATGGTCTCCTTGTACAGGCTGTTGAAGAGACTGGCCACGTCTTCCTTGCTACCGAGCCGATTTTCCAAAATTCTGCAGCTGATTAGAATGTCGATGTCTTCGGGCGTGTCGATGAGGCTGTCCATGAGAATGGCGTAGCTGGTGATGTACTTTCCCACGTGGTGGCACTGCTCGTACGCAATCATGTTCCTGAACCACGCCTCGGTCCACTCGTGCACAACCACTTGACACATCACAAGGATACCATCCTTGAAGTCAATATCGAGCAGGGAGGACCTTCCCATGCCCAGTCTGAACTCAACACCGGCCTCTTGCAGCTCCTTTGCACTCCGAGTTAGCTCGAATTTCTTGCCACCTCTGGACGTCGCACCCCATGGGAACGAGAGCAGTTGCAGGGCTCGCACGTAGTCCACCAGGTGCTGCATCTGAAAGCTCGTGCTTGGAAGCTCGTGCCCCTGCGGGACGTCTTTGAAGTACTCGCAGCTAAGCTTGAAGAACGCGACAGGGGGACTCAATGCGGTGAGATTATAGAGAGTCTCGAGGACAAAGAATGGGACTTGATTTTCCAGGAGCAGGAGGTCGTGGAATACGGCGTTGCTCGTCCACTGCTTGCTGAATATTTCATCGTCCTCGTCTCGGTGCTCGAGGAAATAGTTCCTTATGAACAGCTCAACTACAAAAACTGCGTCCACTAAGATCATTTCCACGAGCTCCTTGCTGGCTTGGGTAAGATTTTCTTGGTAGCATTGCCGAATGCGGTCTTCCAATTCGCTGATGATTATGATACAACCTGGGAGGTCGGCCTTGCTGCGGCGGAGGAAGCCTGTCAAGTACCTCAGTTTGATCGCCATCAACTGAATCGCTGTCTTATCACGGTGAAACGGCCCGATGGAGATGACTTGAGGTGTGTAGGCCTCTGCATTTGCTCTGCGCAACTTCTCAGGCACTCGATAGATGCAACACCCAATGGACACGTCAGGCAAGGTGTCCATGTTCGTCTTTAGGTTAACCGCAACTTCCTTGACTAACACTCTCGGTGGAGGATGACACTCATTCAGGTTCTGACACAGGCTTGAGTAGAGGAACTCGCTGGAGTCCCTCATGGTCTCCTTGTACAAGCTGTTGAAGAGACTGGCCACGTCTTCCTTGCTACCGAGCCGATTTTCCAAAATTCCGCAGCTGATTAAAACGTCGATGTCTTCGGGCGTGTGGATGAGGCTGTCCATGAGAATGGCGTAGCTGGTGATGTTCTTTTCCACGTGGTGGCACTGCTCGTACGCAATCATGTTCCTGAACCACACCTCGGTCCACTGGTGCACAACCACGTGCCGCATCACGAGGGTCCCAGTCTTGAAGTGGACATCGGGCAGGAAGAAGGTTCCCTCACCGGGCTTGCCCCGTCTGAACTCAACACCGGCCTCTTGCAGCTCCATTGCACTACGAGTCAGCTGGCATTTCTTGTCCTGTTTGGACGTCATGCGCCGTTGGAACGCAGGCAGTTGCTGGGCTCGCACGTAGTCCACCAGGTGCTTTACCCGAACTCCCGTGCTTGCAAGCTCATGCCCGTGCAGGACGTCTTTGAAGTACTCGTTGCTAAGCTTGAAGAACGTGACAGTGGTACTCAATGTGGTGAGATCATAGAGATTCTCGAGGACAAAGAATGGGACTTGATTTTCCAGGAGCAGGAGGTCGTGGAATACGGCGTTGCTCGTCCACTGCTTGCTGAATATTTCGTCGTCCTCATCTCGGTGCTCGAGGTAATGGTTCCTTATGAACAGCTCAACTACAAAAACTGCGTCCACAAAGATCATTTCCACGAGCTCCCTGCTGCTTTGGGTGAGTTTTTCTTGGTAGCATTGCCGAATGCAGTCTTCCGTTTCGCTGATCATTCTGATACAAGCTGGGAGGTCGGCCTTGCAGTGGCGGAGGAAGTCTTTCAAGTACCTCAGTTTGATCGCCGTCATCTGAATTGCTGTCTTATCACGGTGGAACGGCCCGATGGAGATGACTTGAGGTGTGTAGGCCTCTGCATTTGCTCTGCGGAACTTCTCAGGCACTCGATAGATGCAACACTCGGTGGACGCCTCAGGCAAGGTGTCCATGTTCGTCTGTAGGGTAAGCGCAACTTCCTTGACTATCTGACTCATTTCTAAACAAGTGAAAGAAAAAGATTACAAGCCCATGAAACCAGAAAGAGTGAAAAGGTACATTTGGGCATAATTCTGTCGACAATCTCGTTCGTTTTCAAGGTGATTTGGTGCCTTACGACGAGAATGAATTAAGCATATGTTCTTTTTTCCATTTAACAGGACTCAAGTCTCGTCAAAAAGAAAAACAAAGCCAAAAACAACATGAAAATGATGTTTTTTTCTAGTAGAACAGAAAACACGTCGCGGCTCGTGATGCATTCAATCTGTTCTAGAAATGGCACAAAGGTCTACATTGACAGAATAACGTGATCTGATTTTGATTATTATGAAGAAACACCTGCTCTCGAAAGATTATACCTGTGGCACGTGCCTGTGTTTTTGCCATTGGATGAATCAGAAAAGAAGTTCAGTTTCGGGAGGCCTCGCACCTCAGCTAGTTGAGAAAATATCTAAGGATCTGCAAAGTCAATTTGCCGTTAAAATCACGTGGCCACAAACAATACAAAATCATAAATCCCATAAATTCCCCTGGAACACGAATAATCTAATCTTTTATCTCTCGGCTATACTACGAGCAATCAGTAAAGTCGAATGCATATGAAAATTTGATACTATTTGATTTTAAAATAATTGCAGCATGGCGGCCCTAGCAAGGGTGGCTCTCATCAATCCAAAAACTCGGACGTTCCTTGCCCAAGGCCAATGGAAGGAAAAAAAAAATATGAAAAGAAAAGAAAAAGGGAAAAAAGAAAAAAAAAAGAAAAAAATTGAAAAAGTTGTTCACCTTAACTACGAACATGCCACATAAAACGATCAACATTGACTAGACTTTCGCGTCAGCAATTTCCATGGAAACTTGATTGAAATGACTAAATTAACAAATCATTAAAAGGTTGAAAACTAATTTAATAAATTATCATAAGATTAAGGACTAATTGGTATTTTTGCTTATCTTCGTATATTGAAACTTAGGGAAGTGCTTTCTAAACATATGTATAAAAAGAACACATTTCATTTAGCTCCTTCATCTTCATGCTCACTATAACTAGTTATTTCAGTTTTCTACTAGCAGCTTTAACTATAACCTCCACTCTCTTTATTGGTCTGACCAAGATACAACTTATTTGAAATTAATTGAATGAACACAGCGCATAGGCACAATTAATAGGTTAATGACAAGGCATAAATTAAAAGTTTATGACGAATTTGGCCACAGTAAAATAGGTTTATGACTTTTTAGACAATTTTCCCATCATTAAACATAATTTTCTTATGTCTACAAGAAGCAATGAGTTGAAAGATGTTGAGAGAAAAAACAAAGAAGGCTTACCTGATATTCGAGATTGATGTGCTCCTTTCTTGTCGTCACTGGAGAAATCCTGTGTGCTTCCGAGACTATATAGTGAGAAACTATGCAAACCATGAAAACAGCAGCTATGGAGGGAGAAAAGAAAGATATTATATTCTTTAACCTTCTATGAAGCAATATTATTCTATGCGCACAAAAGGTCTGCCCATTACTTTTAACCCCAAAGAAAAAGGAGAAGGGGAAAAGAACACAGAATAGAGTTAATTGGTTTCTTTGCCATTGAGCCGAAAAGATCTCTTGATCTAACTTTATCTAGAATGTTAGAGAAGTTTTTGATGCAGAAAAAGTGATAATACTCTGGTCACAGTTACATTGCAACTGTGAAATATTCAAGTTATTCTCAATATCGCAACAGAAAAAGCAAAATTCTTCTTGGCATATTGTTTGCCCTAAGACTTTCTCTATGGTTCCATATACCCATATTCCTAATTTAATAAGGCTTATGAAAGGGATTAGCTCCCCGTGCTTACTCCGTATCAATAAATACTCTTATTTATAATTTAAAAAAAAGAACATTATCACAAGTTTCTTCGATAATAAACGGTTTAAGGCTTGAATTATATACATTTTTAATTTGTTCAATTTGATTCTTGAACTCTTTTTTTTGGTCCAACTAAATCCTCAAACTAAAACTTCTTTTGTTTAAGTTAGTCCTCCCATCAAATATGTGAACAGAAATGCTGACATAGAATCGTGTCAATACCACTTCGTTACATGGATATCCATGTGACAAGTGTGACGCGGCCCTTGTAGTTGGAATGACAAGTTTTGTTTAGAACTTGCAAGTTCTATGGCCCGAATCACAGTCTGATTTACGTGCTCCTCGTGTAGTCCTGGCAGACGTTGATCAGATGTTTGCATTCATTGTATTCTCCCCTGGTGGTTTGGAGAATAATTTAGTGAGATTCAGTCTATATATTGTATTCTAAGGGCAACTTTTTGGGGGATTTTAGCGACTTGGCATGCAGCACATGTGCGCTTTTGGGACTTTGGGAAGCTTCTGAATGAATGGTGAAACGAAGCTATCGTCCATGGTGTTTGAGATTCGGGTATTTGAAGCCTACTCCTTAACTCGTTGACCATGACCTGTTTGACGAAATGTGTCCATGGCATTTTCATAAAATAGGTCCTCAAAGCGTTCGAACTGAATGAGTGTTGATATAGTTTATACCTTGCTGATTTGTTCATTAATTATTAACCATGATTTTGAGTGTAATTGATGGTGGCAGGTGATGAGAAAAAATGACCCGGAGCTATTTATCAGTGATGATTCATGATGATTTGTCGGGTCACATCTGGCTTCCTTATTCATAAGTCGTGAGTTTTTCCAAAGTTTGTGATAGTATGAAGATAGTGATTTCACTAGCTATGAGTTAGACTCTCCAATGACGGTCTAGTGGTGGTGGACTGACATAATTCGTGGTGATGTCTTGGTTGTGCTTTGCTTGAACGTGGAAAGCATTATTGTTGATTAAAAGCTTCAAATATTCTGAATTTAATGTTCAGTTTTGAGAGTTCTTGGTCTGCAATGTGAAGAAAGGCGATAAAACTGTATAAGGAAGAAGAAAAGTATGTGGAGAAAGAGGGGAGAGTGGAGGCACAGACCTTAGTTGTTTTTTTTTAGGAAGTTTGGGCTTAATTCTAGTTAAAACTGTATTGATGTTTTTTGGGCTTTGATCTGCTTTGATGGAAGCATTGGGTTGTTGATGAGTTGGGCTTAATTTGCTTTTAAATTGGGCTTGAATAGCGCATGGGCCGTATTCGGACCAAGCTTAAGGGCCCGCCCCACGTCTCCTTCTTCCAGAATATAAAATGATTTTTTTAAAAATTAATTTAAATATAAAAAAATAAAAAAATTCAAAAAATTTAAAAGAAAAAAGAAGGAAATAAGAAAACAACAACAACAACTAGGGGTGAACAACGGTCTAGGGTTGACCCTGGACCGACCCTGGACCGCCCAACCTGCGGCCGGTCCCGGGTCCAGCCCCCAGGGGACGGGTCGATCCTTGGTCCCGAAATTCCAGGGATCAACACTGTGTGGTTGGTCCCTGGTCCTAAGAGTTTTGGTCGGTCCAACCCTGACAAACCCCGTATATTATATTATATTCTATTATTTATAATTCTTTTATATATTCAAACCTAAGTAAAATGTTTGTTATATTATATTATATTGAGATGTTCTATCAATAGCACTAATAGTAATTTCAATTTAAAACTTTTGTTGAGTATTAATTAAGTGTCGTTTGTTTTGTTTTCGGTGTTTAGAAGTTCAAGTGAATTAACAAGATGTGAAATTATATATTCATGGTTTATATTAAGTATTTTGAACTTTTTATGGTTTAATTGTATTTTACTAATGAATTTCAGCTGCATTTTGCTTTTCAATTTGTGTCAAATGGTAGAAGTTTTTGAAGAGTAGAGTAGTACTGTAGTTGCTATGGTGATTTGCTAGTCAAGTGGTGTGAAGCTCATTTTTTGGTTGAATGGACTCTACATGATCAAATGCAGGAAAATGCTTTTGCATATGGTGTTATGAATATTAAAGATAGATGATTACAAGAACTTTTCATCTTGTCCCATATCTCGATGAGCGGTTAGCAGGTACGAAATTTCTATTATTGTGTCATCTTAAATTTGCTAAATATGTATTGGTATTTATAGTTTAGTTGCACAATGTCGCATTGTCGATGGATGTGTAATTTAAATTTGTAGGTTTGCTTTTTTAGGGAGTATAAAAAATAAGAAGAAAAAAATTATCAATCGGTCCCAGGTTGACCCTGGAACCGGACCGAACCCATTGGGTCAGTCCGGTCCTTGATCCCAGGCTCAATAGGGTCGGTCCTCGGTCCTAAAAATTAAGGACCGACACTATACGGGTTGGTCCTAGGGTTAAGGGGTGGCCCAGACCAACCCGGACCATGCTCATCCCTAACAACAACAATGAGGAAACGAAAAAAAATAGAAAAGAATTAGCGAAATGGAGAGAAGTTGGGCGAGGTTCGTTCCGACGGGCATTACTTGTGCCAACAGAACAATCGCCCTGGGGCGCCCGCGTAAACATCCATCAAGGAATACGCAGTTTGCAACAAGGTGAGCACGAGCAGCACCCCAGCAGCAACCACGGAGAACGCGGACCACGGGTTGCTGAAGTACTCTCGGTAGAGGATGACCCTCCACCGGTACCAGGCGGCCTTCCACTGGTGCCACGGGTGCCTGCTGTACTCATTCATTCTCTGACACAGGTTTGAGTAGTCGAACTCGCTGGAGTCCCTCATGGTCTCCTTGTACAAGCTGTTGAAGAGACTAACCACGTCGTCCGTGCTCCCGAGCCGATTTTCCAAAAATCCGCAGCTGACTAGAATGTCGATGTCTTCGGGCGTGTGGATGAGGCTGTCCATGAGAATGGCGTAGCTGGTGATGTACTTTTCCGCGTGGTGGCACTGCTCGTACGCAATCATGTTCCTGAAGTACGCCTCGGTCCACTCGTGCACAACCACTTGCCACATCACGAGGATACCATCCTTGAACTCAATATCGAGCAGGGAGGACCTTCCCATGCCCAGTCTGAACTCAACACCGGCCTCTTGCAGCTCCTTTGCACTCCGAGTCAGCTGGAATTTCTTGCCCTCTTTGAGCGTCGCGCGCTGAGGGATTGCAGGCAGTTGCAGGGCTCGCACGTAGTCCACCAGGTGCTTCACCTGAACTCTCGTGCTTGCAAGCTCACGCCCGTGCAGGAGGTCTCTGAAGTACTCGTAGCTAAGCTTGAAGAATGCGACAGTGGTACTCAATGTGGTGAGGTTATATAGATTCTCGAGGACAAAGAACGGGACTTGATTTTCCAGCAGCAGGAGGTCTTGGAATACAGCGTTGCTCATCCACTGCTCGCTGAATATCACGTCGTCCAGGTCTCAGTGCTCGGGTTCGTGGTTCCAGTAATGGTTCCTTATGAACAGCTCAACTAGAAAAATTGCGTCCACTAAGATAATTTCTACGAGCTCATAGCTGCCTTGGGTGAGCCTTTCTTGGTAGCATTGCCGAATGCGGTCTTCCGATTCGCTGAGCATTCTGGTACAAGCTGGGAGGTCGGCCATGAAACGGCGGAGGAAGCCTTTCAAGTACCTCAGTTTGATCTCCTCCGTCAACTGAAGCTCTTTCTTACCATGGTGGAACGGCCCGATGGAGATGACTTGAGGCGTGTAGGCCTCTGCGTTTGCCCTACGCAACTTCTCAGGCACTCGATAGATGGAAAGTTTGGTAGACTCGGGAGGCAAGTTGTCCAACTTCGTATTTATGGTAATCACAACTTCCTCGTCAGTCGGGCGCATTTCTAAACAAGTGAAAGAAAAGATTACAAGGCCATGAAACTAAAAAGAGTGAAAGGGTGCATCTGGGCATAATTTCTTTGACATGTCACGGTGATTTGGTGCCTAATGATAGAGAATGAATTAAGCCTCCATTCTTTCTTTTCTTTTTTTCCAATTAAGGGGACTTGAGTGCCGTAAAAAATAAAAACAAAGCCAAGAATAACAGGAAAATGATGTTTTCCTAGTGGAACAGATAACATGTCGTGCTCGAGATGCATTCAATCTGTTCTAGAAACAGCATAGAGGTCAATATTGACAGAATAATGTGATCGGATTTTGATTGTCATGAAGAAATCCCTGCTCTCGAAAGATTTTACCTGGGGCACTTTGGCGTGTTTTTGCCATTGGGCGAATCGGAAAAGTCGTTCAATTTGAGGAGGCCTTGCGCCTCAACTAGTGGAGGAAATATCTAAAGAAACTGCAAAGCTTGAGAAACGAATAATAAGGGTGCGAATGATAACCATTCTAGGCCAAAATTGATTTTTGGAAAAGAAATAGATTTTTCTATTTATATTTCTAGATGAGTTTCTAAGCAAAAATATTCGTTTAATAACGACATAAAATTTATACTCTAAAAATAGAAATTCGTTTGATAACGATACAAAATTTATTCATTTCGAACGGCGGCGGTGGGCGGTGACCGGCGAGATGGCGGTGGCTACCGCAACCGGCGACGGCGACGGCAGTGGCGGCAAGCGATCGGCAACCGGCAATTGGCGGCGGGCGGCGGTGGGCAACCGACGGCTGTGGGCAACGGACGACAGCAGCAGCCGGTGGCGGCCGGTGATCGGGGACCGGTGGAGGTGACGGGCGGCGTTCAGTGGATGATGGTCGGCGGTGACAAACGATGAGAAAAATTTTTATTTCTCATTTCTGTTCTAGAAATAGAGAAATAGAAATTTCTTACTTCTAATTTATATTCCAAACCTATTTCTAGAACCAAAATCTATTTCAAAAATGGAAAAATGAAATAACTTTATCAAATGCATTTCTATTTTAGAAACAAGTTTGGTATAGAAAAATTGTTTCTGGAACAAAAATCAAAGTTTGTCATGCACCTCCTAAAAGATCGTCGGCTCCCTTGACCTCCCAACAATGTGCAACAAAGTCAATTTGTTGCTAATATCACGTGGTCGCAAATAATACAAGATCATAACTCCTATAAATTCTACTAGAACGCGCATAACCTAAACTTCTATTTCTGGGCTATTCTATGGGCAATCAATAACGTCGAATGCATACATAGTTTTTGCACTACTTGATTCGAAACTAAGTGCAGCATGTGGTCGCTGATCGTAACGCTCTATGTCTGAAAAAGAAGCACCTAGTTGAAAGATATTGAGAGAAAAACAAAGTAGGCTTACCTGAGAATCGAGATCAATAATGCGTTCTTCCTTCTTGCCGTCACGGGAGAAATCCCGTTTGCTTCCCTGGATATATAGTGAGAAAACATGCAAACAGTCGCTATTGGGGAACAAAAGAAAGATCTGATATTCTTTAACCTTTTATGAAGCATTATAATATTACGCACACAAAAGGTTGTCTGACCATTACTATTAACCCTAATGAAAAAGGAGAAGCGGAAAAAAACGCAGAAAAGGGTCATTTGGTTTCTTTGCCACTAAGCCGAAAAGATCTCCTCTTGGTCCAACTTTTTCTGCAGTGTCAGGGAAGATTGTTACGCAGAAAAAGCGAATGGATACTTTGGTCACAATTACACTTAACAACGAAGCATTCTAGCTATTCCCAATGAGGCAACAGCAAAAGCAAAATTCTTCTTGGCATAATGTTTCTTCTAAGACTTTTCCTATGGTTACATTTACCCATATCACTAATTTAGGGCTTATGACGGGGATTAGCTCCCCTGAGCTTATTTCGTACCAATAAATGCTCTAACTTAATTATAAAAAAGAACATTATGACGAGTTTCTTTGGTAATAGATGATTTAAGGCTAGAATTATATACTTCATTAATTTGTTCATTCTAATTCTTAAACTCTTTTTTTTTTTTTTTTGGTCCAGCTAAATCCTTGAACTGTAAATTCCTTTGTTTAAGTTAGCCATTCCATCAAATACATGAACGGAAATGCTGACATGGAACTGCGTCGACACCACTTCGATACATAGATATCCATGTCATTTGCACTCACCACAGAATTGAGCGAAGGCTGCCCTCTTGCAAGTCTATGGCAGGGGACGCAGCCCTTGTAGTTGGAGTCGTGATTTCTTTTTAGAACTTGCAAGTTCTAGGGTGCGAGTCAGTTAGATTCTCCAATGACGGTCTAGTGGTGGTGGACTGGCATAACTCGTGGTGATGTCTTTGTTGTGCTCTGCTTGAAAGTGGAAAGCGTTATCTATTGATTAAAGGCTTTAAATATTCTGAATTTAATGTTCAGTTTTGAGAGTTTTTGGTCTGCAATGTGAAGAAAGGCGATAAAACTGAATAAGGAAAAAGAAAAGTATGTGGAGAAAGAGGGCAGAGTGGAGACACAGACCTTAGTTATTTTTTTTCAGGAAGTTTGGGCTTAATTCTAGTTATAATTGTATTAATGTTTTTTGGGCTTTGATCTGCTTTGATGGAAGCATTGGGTTGTTGATGAGTTGGGCTTAATTTGCTTTTAAATTGGGCTTGAATAGCGCATGGGCCGTATTCGGACCGAGCCCAAGGGCCCGCCCCACGTCTCCTTCTTCCAGAATATAAACTGATTTTTAAAAAATTAATTTAAAAAATAAAAAAATTCCAAAATTCAGAAAATTTAAAAGAAAAAAGAAGGAAATAAAGAAACAACAACAACAACAATGAGGAAACGAAAAAAAGAAAAGAAAAAGAAATAGCGAAATGGAGAGAAGTTGGGCGAGGTTCATTCCGACGGGCATTACTTGTGCCAGCGGAACAATCGTCCTGGGTCGCCCGCGTAAACATCCATCAAGGAACACGCAGTTTGCAACAAGGTGAGCACGAGTAGCACCGCAGCGGCAACCACGGAGAACGCGGACCACGGGTTGCTGAAGTACTCTCGGTAGAGGATGACCTTCCACCGGTACCAGGCGGCCTTCCACTGGTTCCACGGGTGACTGCTGTACTCATTCAGTTCCTGACACAGGTCTGAGTAGAAGAACTCGCTGGAGTCCCTCATGGTCTCCTTGTACAAGCTGTTGAAGAGACTGGCCACGTCTTCCTTGCTACCGAGCCGATTTTCCAAAATTCCGCAGCTGACTAGAATGTCGATGTCTTCGGGCGTGTCGATGAGGCTGTCCATGAGAATGGCGTAGCTGGTGATGTACTTTTCCACGTGGTGGCACTGCTTGTACGCAATCATGTTCCTGAACCACGCCTCGGTCCACTCGTGCACAACCACGTGCCGCATCCTGAGGGTCTCAGCCTTGAAGTGGACATCGGGCAGGGAGAAGTTTCCCTTGCCTGGTTTGAACTCAACACCGGCCTCATGCAGCTCCTTTGCACTCCGAGTCAGCTCGAATTTCTTGCCATGTTTGGACGTCGCACCCCGTGGGAACGAGGGCAGTTGCAGGGCTCGCACGTAGTCCACCAGGTGCTTCATCTGAAAGCTCGTGCTTGCAAGCTCTTGCCCCTCCAGGACGTCTTTGAAGTACTCGTAGCTAAGCTAGAAGAACGTGACAGTGTTACTCAATGCGGTGAGATCATAGAGAATCTCGAGGACAAAGAATGGGACTTGATTTTCCAGGAGCAGGAGGTCGTGGAATACGGCGTTGCTCATCCACTGCTTGCTGAATATTTCGTCGTCCTCGTCTCGGTGCTCAAGGTAGTGGCTTCTTATGAATAGCTCAACTACAAAAACTGCGTCCACTAAAATCATTTCCACGAGCTCCTTGCTGGCTTGGGTGAGATTTTCTTGGTAGGATTGCCGAATGCGGTCTTCCAATTCGCTGATGATTCTGATACAAGCTGGGAGGTCAAGCCTTGCTGCGGCGGAGGAAGCCTGTCAAGTACCTCAGTTTGATCGCCATCAACTGAATTGCTGTCTTATCACGGTGGAATGGCCCGATGGAGATAACTTGAGGGGTGTAGGCCTCCGCATTTGCTCTGCGCAACTTCTCAGGCACTCGATATATGCAACACTCGAGGGATCCGGTAGTCAAGCTGTCCATCTTCCTCTCTATGGTTACCGCAACTTCCTTGACGATCTGACTCATTTCTAAACAAGTGAAAGAAAAAGATTACAAGCCCATGAAACTAGAGAGTGAAAGGGTACATCTGATATTCTCGTTCGTGTCACAGTAATTTAGTGCCTAATGACGAGAATGAATTAAGCACATCTTCTTTTTTTCCATTAAACAGGACTCGAGACCTGTCAAAAAGAAAAACAAAGCCAAAAAACAACATGAAAATGATGTTTTTTTCTTCTTCTTTTTTTTTTTTCTAGTAGAACAGAAAACACGCCCCGTTTCGCGATGCATTCAATCTGTTCTAGAAATAGCAGAGGTCTACATTGACAGAATAACGTGATTGGATTTTGATTGTCATGAAGAAACCCCTGCTCTCGAAAGATTTTACCTCGGACACTTTGCCGTGTTTTTGCCATTGGGCAAATCGGAAAAGTCGTTCACTTTGAGGAGGCCTTACGCCTAAACTAGTTGAGGAAATATCTAAAGAATCTGCAAAGCTTGAGAAATGAATAATAAAAGACCGTCAGCTACCTTGATCTCCCAACAACGTGCAACGAAGACCATTTGCCGTTAAAATCAGGTGGTCGCAAATCATGCAAGATCATAACTCCTATAAATTCTACTAGAACACGCATAATCCAACCTTCTATTTCTCGGCTATTCTATGGGCAATCAGTAATGTCGAATGCATACATAGTTTTTGACTATTTGATTCGAAACGAAGTGCAGCATGCGGTCACTAATCATAATGCTCTATGTCTGCAAAAGAAGCACCGTGTTGAAAGATATTGAGAGAAAAACAAAGAAGGCTTACCTGAGATTCGAGATCAAGAATTCGTTCTCCCTTCTTGCCGTCACGGGAGAAATCCCGTTTGCTTCCCAGAATATGTAGTGAGAAAGCATGCAAACTGTCGCTACTGGGGGCAAAAGAAAGATCTGATATTCTTTAACCTTTTATGAAGCGTTATAATGTTATGCACACAAAAGGTTGTCTGGCCATTACTATTAACCCCAGTGAAAAAGTATAAGGGGAAAAAAACACAAAAAAGAATCATTTGTTTTCTTTGCCACTAAGTCGAAAAGATCTCCTCTTGGTCCAACTTTTTCTACAGTGTCAGAGAAGTTCGTGATGCAGAAAAAGCGAATATATACTTTGGTCACAATTAAACTGCAACTACGAAGCATCCTTGTTATTCCCAATGAGACAACAGCAAAAGAAAAATTCTTCTTGGCGTAATGTTTCTTCTAAGATTCTTTCTATGGTTACATTAAACATATCACTAATTTAGGGCTTATGACGGGGATTAGCTCCCCTGGGCTTATTTTGTACCAATAAATGCTCTAACTTATTTATAAAAAAGAACATTATGACAAGTTTCTTTGGTAATAAATTATTTAAGGCTAGAATTATATACTTCATTAATTTGTTCATTCTAATTCTTGAACTCTTTTTTTTTTTTTTTGGTCCAGCTAAATCCATGCTCGCCAGTGTAGTTATGGCGGACATTGATCAGTTGGCTTTCCCCGTGATTCAGTTTATAGATCATATGCCAAGGTATTATCCGTGCAACATTTTGGGGGACTTTAGCGACTTGGCATGCACAAGTGCGTTTTGGGGACTTTGGGTTTGAGGAGCGGTTCTGCTGCTGAGGATGGTAACTAGGATCCTAGTGTTAGGGTCCAAAGGTTTTCAAGCCCAAAGACCTAGCAAGTAGGTCGTGATAACCTATAAATCACCCAGTGTTCTAGAATCTTTTTTTATCTAGAGTTTTTAGGGAGACTCTAGAATGTTCCGAGGGTAATAAGGGAATGGGGATAATATAAGAAATATGCACTTGTATTTTTCTTGTATTTTAAAGACTTTTCATCAATCTTCACTATTAAATTGTATTGTAGATCAGCAATTGCAATTATAGGGGTATTTATATAAATAGGGCTCCCCTTCCCCTCATTTGGATTACCAAGAGATGTAAACACAAATTGAGATCTTCTCTCTAGGATTGCTTATGTTGTTTTGAGTAAGGCTGACTTAGGAAAGAGCTTCCTAAGGCTGTACGGATAAGGAAAAATTATAATAGCCCATAACAAGTGGAATCATAACCCATAACAACGTGGTCGTTCCAATATGATCAACAAGGCGGTAAGGTCGTCGATGAACAAGGTAGAAAGGTCGAGGATCAACAAGCCACCAAGGTTATACTGACCATTCAACAAGCAGTAACACTACATAGCCCTATTTCAAAACTTGAATCCACAAATAAAACATATGAGATTCAATCGGTGGACCATCAATTGGCAGCAATAAGCATTTCATATCTCAAAGCCTCGACAACTAATAGAATTCATCAACAATTATGGTATATCTCAAAGTCTATCGAACAGTTTCTACCATTAGCATATCTCATTATCAACAAGTCAAATTAAAATACTGGACTCCACATAACAAGCTCAAAGCAACGAGATTCGAGTCAAGATCCATCAATCATCAGCGATAAGGATCAGACATCTTGAGCCTATGAACCGTCAAATTTCATTACTCGCCTTCAGCTCATCACATCTCAGAATCAACTAGTCAAATTCAAAATTACCAAACCAAAAACTATGGGGACAAAAAAACCTCTAGCGACTCGATTTCAGTTAGCAAATTCATTAATTACCAATGATAAGGATCGGATATCTTAACGCTGAAGTAATCATCAACAGTGGACTCGTCTCTATGATTGAGCGGATACCGTAATAGATCTCACTCTAGGACGAAAGGTAATGGAGAGGTGCCTTAAGAGACGGTGAAGACAATAACAAGAGTTGGATGGGTGAGAGGGCACATGGGAAAGTAGAGGTAATCGGTTCTAGGGTGGGTAGATTCCAGACTTGGACCCTATATGTTACCGCGTTATAACCGGTTCCCCATTTTTTGGATCGTGTACCCTACCATATTTGTACTGAAACTTATTTTGGAACTTACCCTACTTTTTCCGGTCTAGTTCCATGGTCTACCTTGTTTGTACTGGAAACTGTTTTGCAACCACACAGTATCCTATACGACTTCAAATTTTACATAAATACGTGAGAAAACAACAACATAATCCTCTTAATTTGTATTGAAATATTAATTACATGTAATCAATCAGTAAGTACATGAACTTTTTAACTAAACAAAGAATAAGGACCTATAAGCCTAATTATCATAAACTCAAGACGCCTACATGTGGAAGCCCAAGCACCATAATGCCTACTCCCATTCCATTTCTTTGAATTGAGAAGATAAAAGAGGAGTTGAAGACAAAGAACAGATGAGCAATCGGCATGGCCCACCCAAGCACCAGAACGCCTATACTTGGATGCCCAATGCCGGCGTCAAAATCAAAGGGCTTGTTTGTTTGTGTTCCTAGCCCGTGTTTATGAACACAATTTCTGTTTTTTTTTTTTTTTTTTTGTTCCCGGAATAAAAAAGAACAAAACGCGTTTGTTTGGATTTTTGTTCAAAATCTATTTTTGTTCTTGGGAACAAATTTGGAACAGAAACAAGAAAAAAAAAACTTGTTTCTTATTTTTGGAACACTTTCAAGAAACAGTTTTTCTCTCTCTTCGTTTTTTTCTTCTCTTTCTTTTCTTCTTTTTTTCTTCTTCTTTTTCTTTGGCCGGTGGCCGACGACCGGCCGTCGAGGGTCGGCGACCTTCGCCGGAGCGTCGTCGGCCCGAGGCGAGGCCGAGCGTCACCGGCCCCTGGCGAGGCTCGGCCTCGCCTAGCCACGGCGAGCCTCGTTGTGGCTGGGCGAGGCCGCCGGCCCTCGTCAGCCGATCGCCGACCATGGCCGAGGCCAAAGAACCGGCCAAAAGGAAGGAAAAAGAAAAAATAAATAAAAAATAATAAATAAGGAAAAATAAAATAAAAATATTAAAAAATTAAAAGAAACAAAAAATTATACAAGTTTACCAAACATTTTTTTGTTCTTTTTCTATTCTAGGAACAAGTCTACCAAACGCGTTCTTCTGTTCAAAAATTATTCATCGGAACAGAAATAGTTTTTTATATTTCTATTCCCTAGAATAATTTTTGAACAGAAATGTTACCAAACGCATCCAAAAAGATTATAAAAACCCCATCCCAAAAAATCGAAAACCCTAAAAAAAAAAAAAAAACAATTTCGAACTCACCTTGCTTAAGTTTGTGCTGTTTGGGCAATAATGGCAAATCTCACGACGACAAGACAAGAGGCAACGAGTTAGGTTGCGTTCCTTCAGGCTGCAATGCCGATGGTGGTGACAATGATGGTGGCTGGGCATATAGAGAGAGACTAAGAGAGAGAGGTGACTGAGAAGGAGGCAGACCGTGTGAAGAGAGAGACAGAGAGAATAGGAGAGAAAGGGACGCAACTAGGGTTTCTTTTTTTTTTTTAACATTAGTAAAAACCGGTTCCAAAACCAGTCCAATTAGTCTAGTTTCTAGGAGGACTTTTACTTGGAACCGGTTCCCGAACTAGTTTCAACTGATTCCCAAAAAATGGAACTGATTGCCAGACCAGTTCAAATAGGAACCCGTTCTTAGACCTGTTTTCCTAACGATTTGGTCCGGTTCCTAAGTAAACCCGGTTCGATTGTGCACTCCTATGGGAAAGGGTCATGAGGAGAGGGTGAGGCGCAAATGGGTGAATGAGAACATGATTGGACAAGTTTTTGTGGCTGACTGCTAGCCCAAGAGGAACAATTGGGGAAGGCCTCATGTGGGGGGAGGGGGGGAGGCCTTGAAGGTGTTTGGGTGCTTTGACAAGATATTTTCATATTCCACCAATCTTTTCATTATGGCATTGAACTCTACCACTTTAGGTAAACTAGACTGTTCAAAGACATCTTGTCTCTTTCCTTCCGGTCAAAATTAACAATTTTTAATGGAATGATTAAATCGAATAAAAAAGTATATAGTTCAAGAACCTAGATGGACAAAAAAAATTCAAAGATTAGATTGAGCAAATTAAAAAAGTTCAAGGACAACCAACGCTTGGCAAAAGTACCCAGCAAGTCCTAAATATATTGCATTGATGCCAATTTAATCTCAAACCTTTCAATTGAGTCAATTTTATCCTAATTTTTTTCATATTTTTTTCCAATTGAGTCTATCTGATCAATTTTGGTAGGAAATCATTAGCGTGGACACCGACCATGGCCATCCCACATGGCATGGTCGACGTTGACATGTATAAATTTAAATAATATTTTAATTTTTTATATTTTCTTTTCTTTTTAATTAAATTTTTTTCTTTCATTTTGGTGAGCAAGGACCAACAAACCCTCATCAATAGCTAGCGAGGGTCGCAACCCTCACCTAAGCCCTCACCAGATCTGGGTGAAGGTCTCCTCGCCTAGGGCCTTTGTTGATATCATCGGCCAAAATCAAAGGAAAAAAGAAAATAATAATAATAACATTTAATTAAAATTTTAATTTTTTAAAAAATTGTAAAATTGTCCACATTAGCGTCATCCATGTCACGTAGGACAGTCAGCATCCATATCAGTAATTTCTAAATTAGCCAAAATGACTCAATTGGCAAATTGTAAAAATATTTATGATTAAATTGGCATAACTAAAGTTTGTGATTAAATTAACACCCTATAATAGACTTAAGATTTTTTTTTTTTAATACTTTTCCTACCGACCCTTTTATCCCATAGGCATTTAAGTGAGAACATGGATGAAACATGTAGTTTGACCAAGACGATAAAAAAAACTGGTTTTTCTCCTCATTCTAAACCTTGCTATTAGCTACATCTCATGGCAAATAATAAAATAAAAAATCCAAAAGTTAGAACTAGAAAAAATTTTGTACGAATTTATTTCGATAATCTTGGGGAATCGTTATAAAGACTTGGCTTACGTTTTCAAACACAATGCAAGAGAAAAATATCAAAAAAATTATAAACCTATTGTACTTGTGCCCATTTAATCATAAATTTTTCAATTTGGCCAATTTAGTCATAAACATTTTGATAATTTGCCAATTTAGTTTTAAATCTTTTAATTGTGCTGACTTAGTGCTAAGACTTTTAACTGATATGCCAATATAGTTCTAAATATTTTAACAATATGGCAATTTAATCTTTATGGTCAATTTGGGCCCAAAACCATTAACATGGTAGTTTAATTAGCACTGACTATCCTACATAGCATGACTGATATTAATATGGATAATTCTTTTTTTTTCTTTTCTCTTTGTTTCTTCTTTTCTTTTTTATTTCCTTTTTTTGTTGACCCTGGTCTCAACCCTCACCGGCCATTGGTGAGGGCCTTCACGCCCTCACCAACCATAAACGAGGACAACGAGGGCTGTGACACCCACTTTTGGCCTATGCAAGGGTCCACACCTCACCTAAGCAAGTAGGGCCTAAGATAAGTGAAAAGAAAAAAGACAAAAAAAAAGTATAATAAAAAATAAAAAAACAGAAAAATTTTAAACAATTGTCCATGTTAGTGTTAGCGATGCCTTGTAGGATGGCTAGCACTAACAATATCCATGTCAATGATTTTAGGCCTAGATTCGAAACCTTTGTACACCATGGCAAAAATTAAATAAGTGATCTCTGATAAGTAAGTTTGGAATCTTTGGATACTTCAATTAATTGTTGCAACGGGCTCGTAAAAGTAAAATTTTCCAAAGTTGAAAAGACATTTACGTCTCATAACTTTCTTCTTTTTTTCTTGAACGTGTCAAATGTATCTAGTTGTTGCCAAAGATTTTTCTATATTTCTATTTCAAAGGCATGAAGAGAAAAAGACTTCATAAGAGCAAACTCATTCAACGAAAAAAGATAGATAAATAAATAAATTAAGATTGAACTACCTCTTAACATTATGCATACTGAATAGCATATCTGTTGTCTTTCTAATTTTTCTACTTCTCTCTTTTCAAACAAAAGCAGTATTTTTCTCTCCTGACTTCCTTATACACTAGAAAAAAGCTTCATTTTACACCCTGTTCATTCATCAATATTGGCAAAAAAAAATAAATAAATAAATAACATCGTCAAGATCTTCCAGTAACTCAAGTTACGGCACTGTGGAATTTTTCTGGGTGTAAATATTTTTGCAAAATATATGAAGTAACTAGTTTGTTTATTATAAATAAATTTATAGTTGACAGCCAAGAGTGAAATTTACACTATTATACCACTGGATTTTGTTGAAAAAGAGAAAATTGAACCCACCGGCAGCAATTATATGAACAAGAAAAGGCTTCCGTCATTATTCAGCAACGTCTCAACTTTGATTGCAATATGTTTTAGGAATAAAGGCATGGGGCCTTCAACTTTTAGGATTTGCACAACGTCGTCGTTCAAGAACGTTTGCAATTTAATCCTTAAATTTTTTTCAAATTTGCAAATTATTAATTTTTCTGTCTTAGACAAAAATATTGATGTGACAGTTAAATAGCTGTTAAGTGCTGACATGGCAGCTACACGCCAATGTGGCACTCACGTGACTTTACAAATTTAAAGAATTAAAAGAATTGAGTTAAGGATTCTGGAAGCAAGCAATTAAAAATTAAGATAAAGGTTAAACCATCTTTAGCTTGCTTCAACAAATAGAAGGGGTCACTGTTCTAACAGTCATCGGCGAGGTGGCCAAACCCTTGTTGGGCTTGAGCCGCGGTGGTGTCGCCCCATACATCAACCAAGGTACATACCTATGTGGAGAGAGAGAGAGAGAGAGGGTCTTGCCCTCGCCCTCAAGGAACCCCTCAGCACACAGTGGCGAGGGCAGCAGCCCCCGTGAGTGTTTGCCAAGGGTCGGAGACCACTACCTAGGGCCACAGCCTTGTCTGGCGCAGACTCTCTTTCTCACGTGCGCACTCTATCCGACTCCGTTACTGTTGGGAAAAATATGGCTTAGAATTGAGTAGAACAATGAAGACAGATATTTAGAGTACTTAAAGACGTGATATCACTTTCTTTTAGGATTTATTTGCCCTACAACGTTGCTAATGGTCACCGGCAAAAATCCTCTAGGATACAACAAAGTCTCAAATGAGAATACTAGATAGCAATTCTAGTATTTTTCCAGGGTCTCTATAGGAAACAATTGAAAGAATGGCCGTAGAAAATTGTAAAAAATGAACAAACATGTCCTTTCGGAAATTGCCCAATTAAACAAATGTGTCCATTCAGAAGTTGAAAAAACAAACAATTGCAATCATTCAGGAAAAGTTGCAAACTAAAAAGTATCTTTTCCAAAGGTTGTCTCGAAAAGACACAAACAAAAATTTGGAATAATAATAATTTTTTAAATAAAATTTCGAATTTTCATTTTATATTTTATTTCTAAAAATTCTCAAAAACAAAAGGCAACCTTTGAATTGATTAAAAAATTAATAACATAAAAAAATAAATAAATAACAAAGGGATTGGTGCTAATTAAATCGCGGGCGCGTAAACGTGCTAAGTGCGCCAAAATAGCGCACTGCATGCGGGTATGGTGGGGTCTAGTCCCACCCGATCATTCCTTTAGATATATAAAGGAAATCCCATAATTAGCCAACTTCCTTCCACTTTTTTAATGTGGGACAAGGAAAACGCACTTAATTTATTTTTACAAACAAGCCTCCGACAGTTACATGTGTCACACATTGGTTCTCTGCGTTGCTTCCGATGTTTACAAAAGACGAGAGCGAGCATATAGACAATGGGGAGGGTCTGGCCACCATCACCAGTGGCTGGCGACACTATAAGCATTCTTTATACGTAGGGGCAAGCTGAATATGGTTTTCTCTTTATATTTATTTTCAATCTTCATCATTCAAAGACCTCAACATTATTTTTCTTAATTTTCTAAATTTGCAAAAGCCGGAAAAGGTTCAAGGACTCACGTGAAATCATCCCTAAGCTTTACTCCAAAGGAAGTTGCTACTTTTTCTTTGCACTTCTATAAGTAAGTTCGGAGTTCTTCTGTTTTCCGGTTGATTCTCATCCAAACGATTTTTGTCAATTTTTTATTTCTTGTTTAAAATCAAAATCGTTCTTAATTGGTGTGCAACTTTTCGTTGACTAAACATGCAGCGCCGACCGTGAGATTAAAACCAACTAAGAGCATTTTTCGAAGGACTTTGCAATTCAATGGACTAAAATGGGACATTCATAACTCAACCAAATTGATTAGATTTTTTAAAATCCTTTATTTTTTAAAATTTGTTGTAAAAGTACAATCATGTCCTCAAACTTTAAAAAAAATACAATTGAGTCCTAAAACTTGTCACCAATTGCAATTGAGTTCTAAGTTTTTCAAAAAGTAAAATCAAATCCTAGAAATTATCAAATTAGTCCAATTAAGTCATTTAGTTGATTGCATTTTTTTGAAATTTTAGAACTCGATTGTACTTTCCTAACATGTTTAATGACTTAATTGTACATTTTAAAACTTTTAAAACTTGATTGCACTTTTTAAAAGTTTTAGGATTTGATTGCACTTTTGTGATAAATTTTAGGACTTAATTGCATTCTGTGATCAATTTTAGGATATTCAGTGCGCTCGTCGCTATATTTTATGCCTTAACCCTCTTCTCTATACAAATACTAGTAGAACAACAGAATCTTGTTGAACGTCAAGCCTCTAACATTTACATATCTTGGAGTTATGGTGCAACCACTTTCTTTTTGATCTATTAACGAGTAGTTTCATGTCTTAATAGAAGAATTTAAGAGATGAGCATTCCTAATGAATCAAATTGAACTTTTGAAAAGTATGATAAGTTATTAGGTTTTGCTACACCGTACCCTGTGAAAAGAAATACTTCTAAGTTTGGTTTAGTATAGCATTATTCAAAAGTATATAATTAGATCACCATATGCTTTATTCTCAATAAGTCCTAGGGAAAGAGCAACTAAAAATTCCAAACTATACTTGGTATGACACATTTGCCCTATATTTTTTTGTGGCACTAAAAACCCAAAGCTATGCCCATTGTTACACATTTATCCATAACTTTTTCGGGTGATATAAAAATCATAAACTTGTACCTAAATGATACATTTACTATTCATCAAGGTTTTTTTACATGATTTTTCAGCTAAAATAGCGTTATATTTATTTCACTTAAGTCACGTGAGCGTTGTGTCAATATCGTTTGCCTTCTAGTGTCCTTTTAGGCAGATTTTTAACAATGTTCATTAATTAAATTTTGATGGATGGTAAATATGTCATACAAATATAATTTTCGGAATTTTAGTATCACTAGAAAAGAAATTATAGATGAGCATAGTTTGAAAATTTTTGTGGCTTTTTCTTGGATCCTATAAGTAGAGATTTGAATAGAAAAAGAAACTACCCCCACATGCCACTACCGGCTACCTACTCCGCCGGTCAAAAGAACCGACCCCTAATTTTCTAAAAAAATTAAAGAGAAGCAAAATGAGACAAAAATCTAAATTTGGAAGTTTCACCATGAACACCATCAAACGCCGTGTAATCCACCACATCTTAGCTGGAAGTTTTACCACGAACAACCGCCGAATGCTGCATAATCCACCACATCCCAGCTGCTGGACGTTATTTAGTCTTGTATTCAAACTCAATTTAACATTTTTTATGCAACTTGAGTTTGAGGGGGTGTTAATGATACATATATCTCTTTTGATAGTACATATCTTTGATGAATTAAATTTGATGTTATGTTCATCTTATTACCATATATATTTATTTAATAAAGGCTATAAATCGGCACCATATATTATTTTGTATATCTATCGAAATATACAAGAATTCCACAATTCTCTCTCCTGGCTTATTATTTCTCAACCGTTATATTGGGCTTCATCTTTACGTCATTTCATAAATGATGGGGCCATTGACAAGTGTGTTTAGGATACGGAAGTCTAGTTTGAGACTTTCTACTTCCTTGGTTCTGGTAATGCCTTTTATATCATCACTTGCGTCCTGGGAACAATCTTTGGCCATCGCCCGCGTAAAATTGCAAAATGGAATACGCAGTTTGCACGAAGGTGAGAATGAGCAGCACCATGGCAGCGACCACGGAGATCCCAGACCACGGGTTGCTGAAGTAGTCCTGGTTGAGGATGACCCTCCACCGGTACCAGTTGGCCCTCCACTGGTGCCACTTGGTCCGGCTGTATGCATTCAGCCTCTCGCACAGGCTTGAGTAGTAGAACTCGCTGGAGTCCCTCAGGGTCTCCTTGTGAATGCCGTTGATGATACTAGCGATCCTAGCCACGCCGTCCGCGCTGCAGAGCTGATTTTCCAAAATTCCGGCGCTGATTAGAATGTCGACGTCATCGGGCGTGCCAATGAGGCTATCCATGAGGATGGCGTAGCTGCTGATGTACTTGTGTTCGTGATGGCACTGCTCGTACGCAATCATGTTCCTGAGGTACACCTCGGTCCACTCGTGCACAACCACGTGGGGCATCTTGAGGGTTCCGTCCTTGAAGATGACATCAAGCATGGAGGTTTCCTTTTCCCGTTTGAACGTGATGCCGGCCTCTTGGAGCTCCTTTACCCTCCGAGTTTTCTTGCCCTGTTTGGATGGCGCGCGCCCCAGGAACATGGGCAGTTGGAGGGCTCGCACGTAGTCCACCAGGTGATTCACGTGAACTCCCGTGCTTGCAAGCTCGTGCCCGTGCTGGACGTCTTTGAAGTACTCGTAGCTAAGCTTGAAGAATGTGATAGTAGTACTCAATGCGGTGAGATTATAGAGATTCTCAAGGACAAATAACGGTACTTGATTTTCCAGCAGCAGGAGATCGTGGAATACGGCGTTGCTCATCCACTGCTTGCTGAATATCTCATCGTTCAGGTCTCGGCCGCCTGGGCCATGGTTCCAGTTATAGTTCCTTATGAACAGCTCAACTAAAAAAACTGCGTCCACTAAGATCATTTCTACGAGCTCATAGCTGCCTTGGGTGAGCTTTTCTTGGTAGCATTGCCGAATGCGGTCTTCCAATTCGCTGATCATTCTGGTGCAAGCTGGGAGGTCGGCCTTGCTACGGTGGAGGAAGCCTGTCAGGTACCTCAGTTTGATCTCCTCCGTCAACTGAAGCTCTTTTTTATCATGGTGGAACGGCCCAATGGAGATGACTTGAGGGGTGTAGGCCTCTGCGTTTGCTCTGCGCAACTTGTCAGGCACTCGATAGATGCAACACTCGGTGGACACGCGAGGCAAGTTGTTCATCTTCCTCTTTATGGTAATCGCAACTTCCTTGACAGTCTGACTCATATCTAAACAAGCGAGAGAAAAAGATTACAAACCATGAAACTAGAAACAGTGAACAGGTACGTTTGGGCATAATCCCATCGACATGAATGACATGTCGCAGTGATTTAAGAATGAATTAAGCATATATTCTTTTCTTCCATTTAATGGGACTCGAGACACATGAAAAAGGATAACAAAGCCAAAATTAAGATAAAATTGTCAAAAAAAGTCCTAAACTTATTGTAAATAAGGCAATTCAATCCTGAATCTTTTTAATTGTGCTAATTTAATCTTAGCCTTTTGATAATTTATCAATTTAATTATAAACATTTTGATGATTTGCCAATTTAGTCCTCAACCTTTTGACTATTTGTCAACATAATTTTTCTAGGCAAATATCCAAATATGAAGTATAGAATTAAATTGGTGAATTTTCAAAAAATTTAGGACCAAATTCACACAAAAAAGGGTTTAGAATTAAATTGGCATAATGAAAAGGTTTATGACTTAATTAACTGTCATACGATATGTTTCGGACTTTTTGAACAGTTATTCTAAAATAACATGATAATGATGTTTTTTTTTTTTTTTTTTCTGATAGAGCAGAAAACATGTTGCAGCTCGCAATGCATCAATATGTATTGGAAATGGCACAAAGGGCTACATTGACAGAATAACGTGATCTGATTTTGATTATCATGAAGAAACCCTTGCTCTTGAAAGATTAAACCTGTGGCGCTCCGCTATGCTTCTGCCAGGCAACGTTGGGCGAATCGGAAAAGTCGTTCAGTTTCAGGAAGCCTTGTGCCTCAGCTAGCCGAGAAATTATTTGAAGAATCTGCAAAGCTTGAGAAGGGAATAATGAAAAATTGTCAAGTACCTAGAGCTCTCACCGCCGTGCAACAAAGTCATCTACAGTTAAAATCATGTCGCAATAGGAGATCATAACTCCCAAAAATGTTACCAGAACACGCACAATCTAACCTTCTATTTCTCAGCTATTATACTGGCAATCAGACATAGTTCTTGTACTGTTTGATTTGAAGATAATTGCAGCATGATGCTTTATGTCTGCACAAGAAGCACCGAGTTGAAAGATGTAAAGAGATAAAAATTATGAAGGCTGACCTAAGATTCGAGATCGAGAATTCGTTCCTCCTTCTTGCCGTTGTTGGAGAAGTCCGGTTTGCGTCCCAGACTATACAGTGAGGAACCATGCAAACCATGAAAAGAAAGATCTGATATTCTTTAACCTTCCATGAAGCATTATTATCTTTGCACGCAAAAGGTCTGACCGTTTCTAGTAACTCACACACCACCCCCCCCAAAAAAAAAAAAAAAAAAAAGGAGAAGGGGAAAAGGACACGGAACAGAGTTAATTCGTTTCCAACTTTATCTAGACTCTTAGACAAGCCTTTGATGCAGAAAAAGCGATGATACTTTAGTCACAGTTGTACTACATCTATGAAGTGCTCCAAGGGAAAAGTACCAAAAAAATTCTCCACCTATTGCTTTTGTGCTAATTAAATTGTAAACATTTTAAATATATCAATTTCTTTTTTTTTTATACAATCATACCAATAGATAACTAAATTTTTATGATGATTTCCAAATTCATTTCATCTAATCAATTTTGGCGGAAAATCGCTAATATGGAGATCGATTATTCTACATGACATGGTCAACACTGATGTGAACAATTTTTTAATTTTTTAATTTTTTCTGATTTTTTAGATTTTTTTATTTTATTTTTCTTATTTAATTTTTTTCTTTACTTTCCTTTCTTTTTCCCCAACCATGGGCCAACAAGGTCTAGGTGAGGGCCTCCACCTTCTCGCCCAAATCCAAGCAATAGTTGCAACCCTCACATGTTGGTCGGCGAGGGCATTGTGGCCCTCGCCAATCAACAAGTGAGGGTGTCGGCCCTCTCTTGGATCTAGGCGAGGGTGTCCTCGCCTATGCCCAATGATAGTTGGTTGCAACCCCATTGGCCCGAAGTTGTAAAAAGCAACAAAATAAGAAATGAGAAGAGAAAACAAAACAAAAAAAATAAAAAAAAATTCACAAATAATATTTAAAATTTGTAAAATTTGTTATTGTCAGTATCAATCGTGCCATATGAAACGGCTGGCATTCATGTCAAATATTGTCTACCCAAAATCGGCCAAATGGACTGTAATTGAAAGGGTTATGATTGAATTAATACAAGAACAATAAGTTTATGACTTTTTTTGTACTTTTCCCTATATTCTAGTTATTCTCAATGACACAATAGCAAAAGCAAAGTTCCTCTTGGAAAATGTTTGTTCCAAGACTTTTTCCACGGTTACATATACCCATATTAATAATGTACGGCTTATGACCTGGATTAGCTCCCTTGTGCTTATTTGGTATCAATAAATACTCTAAATTATTTATTAAAAAAAGAATATCATGACAATTTTTTTGGTAATATATGGTTTAAGGCTTTAACTATATACTTTTGCAATCTTAAACTCTTTTTTTGTCCAATTGAATCCTTGAACTATATTTTTTTTGCTTAAGTTAGTCCCTCTATCAAATATATGGATGGAATTGCTGACTTGGAACTGCGTCAAAATCACTTCAGAACATAAATACCCATGTCATGCTACTAGAGTTGCACTCGCCTCAGATTTGAAGGTCTTGCCCTCTCGTAGGTCTGTGGGGAAAGACGCAATCCTTGTAGTTGGAGTGGCAAGCTTCGTTTAGGACTTTCAAGTTCTAGGGCCTGAGTCATAGTTTGATTTACGTGCTCACCCTGTAGTCGACGTTTTTTTTTTTTTTTTTTTTTGTCAGTCCTACTCTATTCCTACTCTACACTCACTCGCAGACTTGTGCCCTGCCTCTTGCAGGGCGTGGGAGTCGCAACCCACTCTCGAAACTTACGCGTCCCTACTCCCCATCCCCCCCTGAGAAGGTGGGGATTTGAACCCCTCACCTCCCCCTTCCATGTTGGAAGGATAGCCACTGGGGCGAACCCCAAGTGGTTCCTGTAGTCGACGTTGATCAGGTAGTTTTTACTGAGATTCAGTCTATACATATCATAAACCAAGACATTCGTGCAACTTTTTGGGGGATTTTTGCGACTTGGCATATGGCACTTGTCCGTTTGGGGACTTTCGAAAGTGATGGAAATGGATTCCTAAAAACAAACAGATACTCAAACTGTCGAATACTAAAAACAAACATGGAAATGGGCCCAAGTATACATGTAACACCAATCGAAAGGCACATCACCAAAACGGACGTATCTTATTTGCCATTGATTAAATATTGTTGCAGTCTCAATAGGGATCAATTTCAGCCTTTGAGTTCATTTCTTAAGAGAGAACTCATCGACCTTAAAAATCGGAAGAACATACATACTAATTTGTTGCTTTCAACATTCTCTTTTATATAGTCGTTTATTTTACATAGAAGTAACTGCCCTCTCTCTTGTGGGCCTTCACTTATGGGCTGGGTGTGGCCTAACATGGGCAGACGGGCCAAGTTTTGGCCCAACGTGTTTTATAAAAAACCAATCATCTTCCACTCACACATGGTGGGCTTAACATAACCCTCTCTTCTCCTCTCTTCAACGTTCATACTAGCAAATAATCCGTGCAACCAAAATATTTCGAGAGCTCATTGCCACACATCTATTAGAAATATACAGCAACTCAAAATAGGCATATCCTTTTCGAGTAAATATAATATGCAGTACCTTAGATCAATTAACACATTTATATCTCTCTCGATCTCTTTTTAATTGTGATATATTGTATTCACAATAATTATCCCAATACTTGTGTCTCTCAAAATAAAAAATCATTCATTGAGTTTCAAAGTAATATAATTTGCTACATTGATGTTTGAAGGAAATTGAAATCTTAGGTTTGAAGAAGAAGACAACATGATTGTATCGATTTTTTTTTCCTCAAGAAAAGATTAGTGTACCCTTGCGTGGCTCTGATACCATAAAAGAAACAGAGAATTGAAGATGAAGTGTTACTTTTAATCAATATATTGTACAATATATAGAGATATCACCACTTATAATTATGATTAAAGTTTAAAATAAAAGATAACAATTTTATCTACATGAAAATTAAATAAAAGAAAAATCATAAAAAAATCTTCAAATGATCAACTTGTTCATACTCTGCTTGATATGTTATTTTCATGCTAATTTGTAGAAGATTATGCACTGCAACCAATCAGAATTTTTCCCCTTTGATTTGTTACTTCAATAGGAGGCGTACGAGAGCGCACGGGAAAAGGGTAGTAAGGAGAGGGTGAAGAGCACATGATGGGCGAACAAGAACATGATTAGACAGGTTTTGTGGCCAATTGCTAGCCTGAGACGAACAGTTGGGAACAACATCGCTCGGGGGCACAAGACACGGCTGTGAGGGCATTAGGGTTTTTAGCTAGACATTTTCCCTTCCAGATATGCCTATGATATTTTCACTGTGGCATTGAACCCTGCCACTTCAAGTAAACCAGGCTATCCAAAGACATCCTGTCTCTTTCCTTCGAGTCAAAATTACCTTTTTCTTTTTACCGAAGGATTAAATTGAACAAAAGAATATAAAGTTCTAGAACCTAAATGGACAAAAAAAAAAAAGTTCAGACATTAAATTGAACAAATTAAAAAAGTTCGAGAACTATATATGCTAGGAAAAATACTAAAGAAATTACGAATTTATTGTATTAATGCCAATTCATTTTTAAACTTTTAATTTGATTAATTTTGTGATAAACATTTTCACATTTTGCTAGTTGAGTCCATCCAATCAATTTTCGTCAGAAATCACTTACATGGATATCGAGTATCTTACACGGCATGGCCAGCATTGACATAAATATTTTTAATATTATTGTAATAAGTTTTTCATTTTATTTTTTCTTTTATCATTATTTTTTTCTTTTTCCTTTCATTTTGGCTAGCAACCTCAGCAACCACTTGATGAGGGCTAGTAAGGCCGCATCAACCGCTAGCAAGGGTCACACCCTCACCCAAGCCCTTGCCCAAGGCCTTTATGGCCCTTGCTAGCCAAAATGAAAGGAAAAAAAAAGGAAAGACAAAATTATAAAATATAATTGAAAATTTGACTTTTAAAAAATTTGTTAAAATTGTCAACATCAGTGTTAACCATGCAACATAAAACAGCCAACATTTACATTAGTGATTTCCTCTAGCCAAAATTGATCGAAATGACTCAATTGGCAAATTGTGAAAGGTTTAGGACCATATCGACACAATTGAAATGTTTAGAACCAAATTAGTACCAATGTAATAGGTTTAAGATTGTTTTGGCACTTTCACTATCAATCCTTTGATCCCATAAGAGTTTTAGTGAGATAGAACGTGGATGAAACATGTAGTTTGACTAAGAAAATAAAAAACTTGTTATCTTCTCTTCTCATTCTTAATCCTTCCATTAGCTACATCACTTGGTAAAGAATGAAAAAACCACAAGTTAAAACTAGAATAAATATGTACAAATTTCTTTCAATAATTATGGGGCGCTAGTATAAAATCTTGGCTACTTTTTCAAACACAATGCAAGGAAAAAAGTGCTAAGAAAGTCCTAAGCATATTGTATTTGTGCCAATTCAATATTGAATATTCTAAACCTTTCAATTGTGTTAATTTAATCCTAATTTTTTTTTTACAATTTTGCTAATTTAGTCATATATATATATATATTTTTTAACAATATGTCAATTTAGTCATTCGCGTAATTTAGACCCATAATTGTCGACATGATGGTATAGTCCGCATCAACCCTCCTACATGACATGACTAGTGTTGACGTTGACAATTTTAATTTTTTTTTTCTTTTTTTTTTGTCCTAAAAAGCTAGTTGACCCTCGCCTGGTCTGGGCGATGGCATTGCAGCCCTTGCTAACCACAAGCGAGGATGGCAAAGGCCATGACGTCCACTCTTGGTCTAGGGGGGCCCACACCTCAACCAAGTGAGAGGGCCTAGGGTAGGAAAAAGAAAATAGGAAGAAGAAAATAATAGAAAATAAAAATTCAGAAATATTTATAAAAAATCATTCACTTTAGCGATGGTCGTGCCTCTTAAGATGACCAACACTGACAAGACTACCATGTTAGTGACTTCAAGTCAAAATTGGTCAAAAATACTAAATTAACGAATCGTCAAAAGTTTTATGACTAAATTGATGAATTTTTCAGAACTTTAGGATTAAATTGACAATTCAATTTGACAAAAAAAATTTGATAAATTATAACAAGTTTTAGAACTAAATTAACACAATTTAAAATTTAGAACTGAATTGGCAAATCATCAAAAATTGGAATTAAATTAGCACAAGTACTAGGTTTAGAATTTTTTTCTTTTTAAGTAACTTTCCCTGGTGCAAGCTCTTGTGGGATTGCTACCAACAATTCTTACATTTTAAACTATTAGCTAATGACGAGATTTAAAATTTCTATATTTTAATAAAATCAAGGTCATTGACCTAGGCCCAAATTCGGAACTTAATTGATTGGAAGAATTAAATAAGTGATCTCTAGTAACTAAGGAATCTTCTGGGCCTCAACTAGTTGTTCTGACAGGTTCATCTAAGTAAATTTTTTCATCCAAGTAAATTTTCCAAAAGTTGAAAAGACATTGGTTGTAGCTGATGGCAAGGGTTTTTCCATATTTCTTTTTCAAGGCATGAAGAGACGAAGACTCTGTAAGATTGAACGACCTTGTTCAGTGAAAAATGATAATAAATAAAATAAGATTGAGCTACCTCTTAATATTATGAATAGCACTTCTTTCTAATTCCCTCTACTTCTCTCTTTTCAAACAAAAGCCTTTTTTTTTTCTATCTCCAAACTTCCTTATACATCGGAAAAAGCTTCATTTGAACATTGTCATAAAAAATTTGATAACTCTAGTTATGGTACAGGGGAATTTTTCCGAGTTTAAATATTTTTGCAAAATATATAAAGTAACTAATTTGTTTATTATAATTAAATTTATGGTTAATAACACGAAAAATCTCATATCAATACACATGTAATAAATTTACTTTTTGTTAATTTCCGTTAAATTTTACTGTCAAATTGCTAAAATAAATAACATGTGGTGGTTAACAGGTGTACTAATTTAAGGTCTTACCTTCTATTTGTCACAAGTGTACAAGCGTGCAGTTATTTGTGATATTAATCTAATTTAACGAAACTAACGGAAAGTAAATTAATCACAAATATACTAGTTTGGATTTTTTTGGTCAAAAAATTAATTTGAGGTAATTATTTCGTAAGTGTACTAGTTTAGAAATTTAATTATCAAAAAATTAGTTTGATGTATATATTTATTGTAAGTATACCAATTTAGTGTTTTCATGAAATGAATCATTAAATTTATAGTTGACAACCAAGAGCCCACCGACAGCAATTATATGAACAAGTGAAGGCTACTGGCAGTAGGGGTGAGCAGCGGTCTAGGGTCGACCCTGGACCGACCCTGGACCGGCCCAACCCTGCCGGTCCTGGTCCGGTTCCCAAGGGGACCGGTCGGTCCTTGGTCCTGAAATTCCGGGACCAACACTTTGTGCGGGTTGGTCCTCGGTCCTAAGAGTTTTGGGTCGGTCCAACCCCGGACCAACCCTATATATTATATTATATTATTTATAATTCTTTTATATATTCAAATTTAAGTAAAATATCTGTTATATTATATTATATTGAGATGTTCTATTAATAGCACTAATAGTAATTTCAATTTAAAACTTTTGTTGAGTATTAATTATGTGTCGTTTGTTTTGTTTTCAGGTGTTTAGAAGTTCAAGTGAATTAACAAGATGTGAAGTTATATATTCATAGTTTATATTAAGTATTTAGAACTTTTTATGGTTTAATTATATTTTACTAATGAATTTCAGCTGCACTTTGCTTTTCAATTTGTGTCAAATGGTAGAAGTTTTTGAAGAGTAGAGTAGTACTACAGTTTCTACGGTGATTTGCTAGTCAAGTGGTGTGAAGCTCATTTTTTAGTTGAGTGGACTCTACATGATCAAATGCAGGAAACGTTTTTGCATATGGTGTTATGAATATTAAATATAGATGATTACAAAAACTTTCCATCTTGCTCCATATCTCGATGAGCGGTTAACATGTACGAAATTTCTATTATTGTGTCATTTTAAATTTGCTAAATATGTATTGGTATTTATAGTTTAGTTGCACAATGCCGCATTATTGATGGATGTGTAATTTGAATTTGTAAGTTTGTTTTTTTAGGGAGTATAAAAAATAAGATGAAAAAAATTATCAATCGGTCCCGGGTTGACCCTGGAACCGGACCGAACCCATTGGATCGGTCCGGTCCTTGGTCCCAGGCTCAATAGGGTCGGTCCTCGGTCCTAAAAATTGAGGACCGACACTGTACGGGTTGGTCCTAGGGTTAGGGGGTGGCCCGGACCAACCCGGACCATGCTCACCCCTAACTGGCAGTGCCCAACAGTGTCTCGATATTGATTGCAATATGTTTTAGGGATAAAGGCATGGGACCTTCAGCTTTTTGGGTTGTACAACATCGTCCTTGAATTTTTTTCAAGTCCTTGAACTTTCTCAAATTTGCTCAATATTAATGCTTCCATCTTAAATAAAAATGTTTGATGTGACAGTAAATAGCTGTTAAGTGCTTATGGCAGCTACGTGCCGTTAATGTGGCACCTACGTGAGTTTACGAACTTGAAGAATTAAAAGAATGGAGTTAAGGATTTCGAAAAAAGAGAATTAAAAATTAAGATTAGAGGAAAACCATCTTTAGCTTGCTTCAACAAATAGAAGGGGGGTCACTGTGCTAACAGTCTTTGGCGAGGTGGCCAAACCCTTGCTGAGCTCAAGCCATAGTGGTGTCGCCCCCCATACATCAACCACGGTACATAACTATGCGGAGAGAGAGAGAGAGAGGGGTTTCTTGCACTCAACGACCCCTTGGCACACAGCGGTGAGGGCGGCAGCCCTCTGCCCTCGTGTGTTTGCCGAGGGCCTCTAACCCTTAACGGCCGGCAGAGACACTGACTAGGGTCGCAGCCTTGCCTGGCACAGCCCCTCTTTCTCGAGTGCACGCTCTACTGCTTGTGGTGTTTACAAGCGACGAGAGTGAGTGTATAGACGATGGTGAGGGTCTGGCCACCATCTTTTGTGACAAGGGCCTAGCAACACTGGGAACATTCTTTTATTTGTAGGGGCAAGCTGAATATGGTTTTCTCTTTATTTTTATTTTCAATCTGCATCGTTTTGAAATCTCAGCATTATTTTTCTTAATCTTCGAAATTTGAATAAGCCACATAGACACCGCGGTTGGAATATATGGCTGCCACGTTAGCATCCTAGGGACTAGCATTGCCCAGATCGAAAAAGCCTAAATATTCAATTTTACAAAATTTCAAAAAAGCTCATAGACTCACGTGACGACATTCCTAAGCTTAATTTCAAGGGTGGTTTCCACCGTTTTTCTCTGCACTTTTATTGTAAGTTCGGAGTTCTTCTGTTTTCAGGATGATTTCTTCGCCGGTCGATTTTAGTTAATGTTTTATTTCTCGATTTAAGTCAAAATCATTCTTAATTAGTGTGCAGCTTTCCGTGACAACATGCATTGCCGATGGTGAGGCTGTACCTTAACAGCATTTTCCAGAAAATTTGCAATGCAATGGACTAAAATAGAACGTTCATAACTCAACCGGCAATGATTAGAGCCTCTAAGAATCCTCTAATTGCTTGAAGAGCTTTGACGGCTCCTACTAAGTCTTTCCCAACTTGAACCATTAGAGAACGACACGTAATATATTTTCTCTTCACACTCTCTTCTATACAACTGCTAGTCAAATGAGAGAATCTCATTGAACATCGAACCTTTAACATTGATATTGTCTTGGAGTCACGGTGCGACCATTTCCTTTAAAAGTTTGATCTATAAAAAATTGACGAACATGTATTAATAGATGAAACAACCTATATCTCTTGAACAATTGAAGAACTAAGATGAGCATCCATTCTTCTAATGAATCAAATTGAACTTAATGAAAAAATGCCATAAGTCATTAGGTTTCACTACATTGTACCCCATAAAAAGCAGCACTTTTAAGTTTAGTTTATTACAACATCATTTAGAATATGTATTTAGATCACCATACTTATGCTTTCTTATCCTGCAAGTAAAGATTTGAGTGTCTCATGAACATTCAACATGCATAAAGACACACAAATCATTGTATTCAAAAAAGATCAGATGCATACTGAATTATCATAGAAGAAAAGAAGAGAGAGTATCCTTTTATTGGTGAGTTTGGCATATCTTGATTGTTTGGATAAACCCTCAACTACTTCATGCAATTGAGTAAATTTTCCACATCGAGTACATTTGCCATTGGATGTACATTTTGTAGAGTTTGAATATAGAGAGAGACACTGCTAAATAAAAAGGGGAAAAAAAATCACCAAAGACCCTAAATTATACCCATTATAACATATTTATCCCAAATTTTTTTGTGACACAAAAAATCCAAACTTATACTTATGTGATTATCCAAATTATGTCATACAAATACAAGTTTTGGATTTTTGGTGATAAATGCGTCACACCAGTATAAGTTTGGAATAAATGTTTTACTCTTACAAGATAAATATAGCACAGTAAACATAATTTAGAGTCATTGATGTCTTTTTTCCTTGAAAAATTAAAGAGATAGAGACAACACCACCAAGCGCCACTACCGGCAACCTGCTCCCCCGGTCAAAAGAAATACCGAGCCCTTATTTTCTGGAAAAAATTAGAAAAGAGAAACAAAACAAAAGTGGAAGATGACGAAAAGACAAAGCACTGATGAGCGATAGCTGGAACTTAAGTGACTGACTGATGCTAGAGATAGAGGGAGGGGGAGCGACGAAGAAGCCCCTCCTCCCTTCTTCAACAAGCGTTCGCTCTCCCTCTCGACCCCTCTCCCGCTACTGCACTCGCATTGCATCGCACCGTCACCGCACTGGCCGCCGATCTCCCTTTCTCCAAGACCCGGAATCGCGAACCGTGAGTCGAGGACCGGGATCGGCGCCGAGTGAGGGGAGGACATGGAAGTGAATGCGGGGATGGTGGCCGAATCTTACAAGAGGAACGAGCTGGTCCGGATACGCCAAGATTCCGACAGCGCGGTTCGTCTCTTTCAGTTCACTGTTCCGCTTCGTCTTCATTTCTGGGGTGAGCGTCTTTTGTTCGCGTCGGGGGTTTCGCCTGCTTTGGAGTTCGAAGTTGGCGGTCTAGATCCTGGCATTGCTGCTGGATTCTAGTTCCGAGGCGCCGCGGAATTGTTGGGAACTTTAGCGGTGGAGCCTGCTTTCTGATGATCGATCGCTTCTTGCAAACATTATTGGAAAGATCGAGTATTTCTTGTATTTACTGTTCTGGGTCAGAATCTGCATTCTCTGTTCCTTGCATTAGATCGTCGTGATCCTGATTCTCTGGCCAATGACCTGACATTTTCTTAGATTTGCTTCTGATTCTTATCTTCCTGGTGATCGCTCGTCCCTTTCAGCCTGTTACTTTTGGGAGCGTCAACGTGTTCTAGTGTATATAGTCAACCTTTCTGGCAGCGGAGAAACTCAAGTCAATAAGAGTTATTGTTAGCAATATCAGAATATTTACTTGATTTTGCATATCTCTCAATATTATGCATATATCTTCTTTGATAAAGCATAATCTTGATTGATTATATTTAATGTTATGTTTATATTTTTACCTTAGATGGTCATCTAATAAAGTATATAAATAAGTCCCGTGTACTCCTTTTTATAGGTATGAAATTATACATAAATTCTTCAATCCTTTCTTTCTGCATATTTATTCTTAGCTTGATATCAAAGCCTCATTTCCTAAGGCAACCCTAGTGCAGTACTTCGCATCCAATGCATCCATGCACTTGGAGCACCCCGGTATATATGCAAATAAATCCATTCTCGTCGCTCAACAATGTCCACTTCATATGCACAAGTTTTGTCTGAGGAAGCACTTAATTGAATCCATTCCATAATAGTCGTGTTTTGACGCTAAGCACAATAGTCGCATCACCCAAATGAGCCTTTTCACAGAGTTAGCTTTCTTTTGATGCCAGTCTCATAGGCCGCATGCTCAATAACTATTTCCTAAACTAGCTACAGAGGCTGTTTGATTCTACAACAATAATCGTATAGGCCACATCGCTCAATTACTGTTTCACAAGCCAATTGCATCAATAGCTTGTTGTTTCCCTGAGTCATTTCGAGAAGTCAACACCACAACTAAACTTGTCAATGCTAGTTGCATAGGTCGCATTGCTCGGTAACTATCTTCCCAAGGCAACTGTATAGGCTGCTTGATACTGCAACGCCAATTGTATAAGCTGCATTGCCCAATTACTGTAGCCAACCAGGGCAGCCACTTGTTATTTCCCCTGCAATTCTTGACCTTTCACGCGTCATTTCGAGAAGCCAACACCACAACCAAACTTATCACCCTCAGACCAGCTAGATCTAGAAGTTTCACCATGAACAGCCGCTAAACACCACGTAATCCACCACGTCTCAGCTGCTGAACGATGTTCAGACTTGTATTTAAACTCAATTGGACATTTTCTATGCAACTTGAGTTTAAAGGGATGTTATTGAATTTATGACATTACATATCTTTCAGAATTCTGCATATATCTCATTTGGTAGTGCATTTCTATGATGGATTATATTTGGTGTTATGTTCATCTTATTACCACATATAGTTATGTAATGTACTTGTTTATATATTTCACAATTCCCTCTTCCGCTCTATTATTTCTCAACCGTTATATTGGGCTTCATCTCTACGTCATTTCATAAATGATAAGACTATTGACAGGGGTGTTTAGGATACAGAAATCTAGTTTGAGACTTTCTACTTCCTTGGTCCTAGCAATGCCTTTTATATCATCACTTGCGCCCAGGGAACTATCTCTGTGCATCGCCCGCGTAAAATTCCAAAATGGAATAAGCAGTTTGCACCAAGGTGAGAATGAGCAGCACCACGGTGGCAACCACGGAGATCCCAAACCATGGCGGCGACCAAGGATGACCCTCCACCGGTATCAGGCAGCCTTCCACCGGTGCCTCCTGGTCCGGCTGTACACATTCAGGCTCTCGCACAGGCCTGAGTAGTAGAACTCGCTGGAGTCCCTCATGGTCTCCTTGTGCATGCCCTTGATGATTCTAGCCACTTCGTCCGCACTCCAGAGCTGATTTTCCAAAATTCCGGAGCTGATTAGAATGTCGACGTCATTGGGCGCGTCAATGAGGCTGTCCATGGGGATGGCATAGCTGCTGATGTACTTGTAGTCGTGGTGGCACTGCTCGTACGCAATCATGTTCCTGAGGTACACCTCAGTCCACTCGTGCACGACCTTGTGCGGCATCTTGAGGGTCCTGTCCTTGAAGATGACATCAAGCATGGAGGTTCCCTTGCCCCGTTGGAACTTGATGCCGGCCTCTTGCAGTTCCTTTACCCTCCGAGTTTTCTTGCCCTGTTTGGATGTTTGCACGCCGCGGGAACATGGGCAGTTGCAGGGCTCGCACGTAGTCCGCCAGGTAATTCACCTGAACTCTCGTGCTTGCAAGCTCGTGCCCTTGCAGGACGTCTTTGAAGTTCTCGTAGCTAAGCTTGAAGAATGTGACAGTGGCACTCACTGTGGTGAGATTATAGAGATTCTTGAGGACAAGTAACGGTACTTGATTTTCCAGCAGCAGGAAGTCGTGGAATACGGCATTGCTCATCCACTGCTTGCTGAGTATCTCGTCATTCTGGTCTTGGTCATGGTCCCAGTTATGGTTCCTTATGAACAGCTCAACTAAAAAAACTGCGTCTACTAAGATCGTTTCTACGAGCTCATAGCTGCCTTGGGTGAGCTTTTCTTGGTAGCATTGCCGTATGTGGTCTTCCGATTCGCTGATCAGTCTGATGCAAGCTGGGAGGTCGGCCTTGTTGCGTCAGAGGAAGCCTGTCAGGTTTCTCAGTTTGATCTCCTCCGTCAACCGAAGCTCTTTTTCATCATGGTGGAATGGCCCAACGGAGATGACTTGAGGTGCGTAGGCCTCTGCGTTTGCTACTTCTCAGGCACTCGATAGATGCGACACTCAATGGACACGGGAGGCAAGTTGTTCATCTTCTCCTTTATGGTAATCGCAACTTCCATGACAGTCTGACTCATATCTAAACAAGCAAGAGAAAAAAATTACAAGTCCGTGAAACTAGAAAGAGTGAACAAGTACATTTGGGCATAATTCCATCGACATGAATGACATGTCCCTGTGATTTGGTGCCTAATGAGGGGAATGAATTAAGCATATGTTCCTTTTCATAAATGAGACTCGAGTCCCGTCAAAAAAGGAAACAAAGCCAAAAGCAACACGAAAATGAGTTTTTTTTTTTTTTTTTTCTAGTAGAACAGAAAACAGGCCGTGGCTCGCGATGCATTCAATCTGTTCTAGAAATGGCACAAAGGTCTACATTGACAGAACAATGTGATCCGACTTTGATTGTCATGAAGAAACCCCGCTCTTGAAAGATTTAACCTGTGGCGCTCAGCTAGTTGAGAAAGTATCTGCTGGTCAAGTTGGGGCGAATCAGAAAAGTCATTCAATGTCGGAGGCCCTGTGCCTGAGCTAGCTGAATCTGCGAAGCTTGAGAAGGGAATAACGGAAAACCGCCAGGTCCCTAGAGCTCTCACCGCCGTGCAACAAAGTCAATTTTCTGTTAAAATCCAGTGGTGACAACAATAATAGGAGGTCAAAACTCCCAAAAATCTTTTTGGAACATGCATAATCCGACCTTCTATTTCTCGGCTATTCTGCAGGCAATCAGTAACGTCAAATGCATGCATAGTTTTTGCACTATTTGATTTGAAATTAAGTGCAGTATATGGTCACGAGAAGCACCGAGTTGAAAGATGTTGAGAGAAAAATAAAGAAGGCTTACCTGCAATTGGAGATCAAGAACGCGTTCTTCCTTCTTACTGTCATTGGAGAAGTCCCGTTTGCTTCCCAGAATATATAGTGAGAAACCATGCCAACCATGGAAACAGTAGCTTTGGAGTGGGACGCAACAGATAGATATGATATTCTTTAACCTTCTATGAAGCAATATTTTCTTATGCCCACTAAAGGAGGTCTACCCCAAGGAAAAAGGAGAAGGGAAAAGAACACAGAACAGAGTTATTCGGTTTCTTTGCCATTGAGCCAAAAAGATCTCATGTTTCGCGAAAAATAAATAATTTAGAAAACATTTTCCTAAAGATGATCGCTTGGACAGTTTAAAAAATGAACGAACGAAAAATATTTTCATCGCTCACGAAAATGTTTAGACAAAAATTATTGTCAATAATGAAAACACTTTTCATTGACTAATTATTTCAAAAGAGAAAAGCAAACGTTTTTAGGAAAATATTTTTTAAATTATTTATTTTCGACAAAACAAACGGTGCCTTAGTCTAACTCTATCTAGATTATTAAAGAAGTTTTCGATGCAGAAAAAGTGAATACTTCAGTAACAATTACACTGCAGCTATGAAGTATTCTAGTTGTTCTCAATGACACCACAGCAAAAGCAAATTCTTCTTGGCATAATGTTTGTCCTAAGACTGTCTCTATGGTTACATATACCCATATCTCTAATTTAAGGCTTATGACAGGGATTAGCCCCCTGGTCTTATTTTGCATCAATAAATACTCTTACTTATTTAATAAAAAAAATGGTTAACATCAAGAAAACACTCAAGTTGATATGCTCATGACAAATTTATCCCAAACTAATTTTTTGACCATCGAAAATCTCAAACTAGTATACTTATAACAAATTTATTCAAAACTAATTTTTGACCATCAAGAATCCTAAGCTGGGACAAATTTACGCTCTGTTAGTTTTCGTTATATTGTATTAATACTATAAATCGGTATATCTGTGACAAACGAAAAATAAATACCCAATTTGGTACATTCTTAAACTGTTACATGTTGTCCAACTAAGCAATTCGATAATAAAATTTAACAGAAACTAACAAAAAATAAATTTGTCACGGATGTACTAATTTAGGATTTTTCATGATATTAACCCAAACGAAAATCACGACAAGTATCTTTGGTAATAAATGGTTTGAGGTTGGAATTATATATTTTTTTCGATTTATTTAATCTAATTGTTGAACTTTTTCTTTTTTGTCCAGCTAAATCCTTGAACTATAAATTCTTTTGTTTAAGTTAGTTCTTTTGTCAAATATATGAAAGAAAATGCCGACATGGAACCGCATGGACGCCACTTTGATGCATGGATATCCATGTGGCAAGTGGTGCAACCCTCCTAGTTGGAGTGGCAAGTTTTGTTTAGAATTTGCAAATTCTAGGGCATAAGGATGAACAGCTCCAAGTTCCTTATAGGAAACTAAAATCTAACGGTCAGTACACACTTTATTACTTTTTTGGAACCTAAAACTTGAAACCTAGAACCTACCTTGTCATAAGTTCCCAAATCGATTCAAAGATCTAACAAGTTTTTTATTTTATTTTCATTTTTAATTAAGCAAAACAAAAGTGAACGCAACAACAAAAATAGATAGTAACAATCCATAAAAGATGAACACATAAAATTAAATAAATAATAAAAGGTTTAAAACACATATAATAAAATATAAATTATAGAACTTCAGTCCTCAATCATTCGTAAAAAATTATTCGAAATTCTAACCACTTGAAATCAAAAGAAAAAAAATAATATTTAATCACTTAATAATAGTTTTAAATTTTAAATTACTATTACTTAACTCAAATAATTATTAGAAAGCCTCACCACATGTATTCATTTTGCTTCAACTAGTAAACTCTATTTACTAATGATAATCTCCTCATTAAGACAATTCATATCTAAAAAAGACGAGAAATTAAATAAAACATTCACTCATTAAATATATAAAAGAAATTACAATATATAAAAATATAAACATCACTTTAGATTATGCTTCGGCAGAACAATTAGGAATCTTACTTTAGGTCCTCAGTCTTGTTTCGACTCCTGATCCTAGTTTTTGTTCTGGTTTCGGTTCCTCTGAGAACTGGGAACCAAACCATATCTCCTTAGAACCTGGAACTAGACTGGTGGGAAAGCCGTTTGGTTCTCTTATTCTACCCTCGAACCATACTCATCCTTAGTAGAGCCCAAGTCACAGTCTGATATACATGCTCACCATGTACCATGGGGGACGTTGATTAGATGTTTTTATATACCGTATTCTCCACTGGTGGTTTGGAGAATAATTTACTGAGATTCAGCCTATAGATAGTATTCTAAGGCCAACTTTTTGGCGATTATTGCAACTTGGCGTACAGCACATGTGCGTTTTGGGACTTCGGAGAGTTTCCAAGTGAATGGTGAAACAGAGCTATCGTCCATGGTTTTTAAGATTAGGGTATTTGAAGCCTACTCCTTAACTTGTTGACTATGACCTGTTCGGAAAAATGCGTCTATGGCATTTTCATAAAATAGCTCCTCAAAGTGTTCGAATTGAATGAGTGTTGATATAGTTTATACCTTGCCGATTTCTTCATTAATTATTAACCATGATTTCAAGTGTAATTGATGGTGGCAGGCAATGAGAAAAATGACCGATTATTGTTAATCGGTCATGATTCACAATGATTATTTGAGTCACATCTCGCTTCCTCATTCATAAGCCATGAGTTTTTCCAAAGTTCATGATACTTTGGAGATGGTAATTTCACTAGCCATGAGTCGGATTCTCTGGTGACGACCCAGCGGTGATGAACTGATGTAACTCGTGATCATGTTTTGGTTGTGCTCTGCTTGAAGGTGCAAAGTGGTATTCATTGATTAAAGCTATGAATATTCTGAATTTAATGTACAGTTTCGAGAGTTCTTGGTCTGCAATTGGAGCAGGGCGAAGATTAGAAAAAAAAAAAAAAAACCGGGGACAAAGGGGAGAGTGGAGAAATGGAGTATAGTTGTTTTTTTAGGAAGTTTGGGCTTAATTCTCGTTACAATTTTTTAGTCTTTCTAGTTGCAATTGAATTGATGTTTTTGAGGCTTTGATCTGCTTTGATACAAGCATTCGGTTATTGATGAGTTGGGCTTAATTTTGCTTCTCAATGGGGCTTGAATTGCTCTGAAAATGGGTTTCACTTAAAAGCCCAAGCTTGTGCTTGGCCAGGGTCAATGAGACCAGCGTACGGGCCCTATTTGGACCGAGCCCAAAGGCCCAGCCCGCGTCCCCCGTCTTCCAGAACATAAAATGACTTCTTATTTTGGAAAAAAAAAAAAAAAAAAAACGAATTGAAGAGTGGTTGGGCGAGCTCTAGGACATGCATTACTTGTGCCCACGGAACAATCTCCCTACGTCCTCCGCATAGAATCTATCAAGGAACACGCGGCTTGCACTACGGTGAGAACGAACAGCACCCCACTGGCGACCGCAGAGATCCTGAACCACGGCTTGCTGAAGTAGTTCCGGTTGAGGAAGGCTTTCCACTGGTGCCACCTGGTCCGGCTGTACACATTCAGGCTCTCACACAGGCTTGAGTAGTAGAACTCTTTGGAGTCCCTCAGGGTCTCCTTGTGAATGCCGTTGATGATACTAGCGATACTAGCCACACCATCCGCGCTGCAGAGCTGATTAGGATGGCGTAGCTGCTGATGTACTTGTGGTCGTTATGGCACTGCTCGTACGCAATCATGTTCCTGAGGTACACCTCGGTCCACTCGTGCAAAACCACGTGCGGCATCTTGAGGGTTCCGTCCTTGAAGATGACATCAAGCATGGAGGTTCCGTTGCCCCGTTTGAACGTGATGCCGGCCTCTTGCAGCTCCTTTACCCTCCGAGTTTTCTTGCCCTGTTTGGACAGCGTGCGCCGCAGGAACATGGGCAGTTGCAGGGCTCGCCCGTAGTCCACCAGGTGATTCACGTGAACTCCCGTGCTTGCAAGCTCGTGCCCGTGCAGGACGTCTTTGAATTACTCGTAGCTAAGCTTGAAGAATGTGATAGTGGTACTCAATGCGGTGAGATTATAGAGATTCTCAAGGACAAATAACGGCACTTGATTTTCCAGCAGCAGGAGATCGTGGAATACGGCGTTGCTCATCCACTGCTTGCTGAATATCTCATCGTTCAGGTCTCGGCGGTCGGGGTCATGGTTCCAGTTATAGATCCTTATGAACAGCTCAACTAAAAAAACTGCGTCCACTAAGATCATTTCTACGAGCTCATAGCTGCCTTGGGTGAGCCTTTCTTGGTAGCATTGCCGAATGCGGTCTTCCCATTGGCTGATCATTCTGATACAAGCTACGAGTTCGGCCTTGCTGCGGCAGAGGAAGCCTGTCAGGTACCTCAGTTTTGTCTCCTCCGTCCACTGAAGCTCTTTTCTATCATGGTGGAACGGCCCAATGGAGATGACTTGAGGGGTGTAGGCCTCTGCGTTTGCTCTGCGCAACTTCTCAGGCACTCGATAGATGCAACACTCGGTGGACACGCGAGGCAAGCTGTTAATCTTCCTCCTTATGGTAATCGCAACTTTCTTCACAGTCTCAATCATATCTAAACAAGCGAGAGAAAAAGATTACAAGCCCATGAAACTAGAAAGAGTGAAAAGGTACATTTGGGCATAATTCCATCGACATGAAAGAATGTCACAGTGATTTGGTGCCTAATGACAAGAATTAATTAAGAATATGTTCTTTTTTTCCATTTAACGAGACTCGGGATATGTCAAAAAGAATAACAAAACCAAAATTAAGATAAAATACTCCAAAGAGTCATAAATTGATTGTACATAATGCAATTCAATTCTAAACATTTTTAATTATGTCAATTTAATCATAAACCTTTTGACAATTTATCATTTTAATGCTAAACCTTTTGATGATTTGCCAATTTAGTCTGAAACATTTTGTCAATTTGAAGATATACTTTTTCTAGCCAAATAGCCAAATATAAAGTATAGAACTAAATTGGCAAATTTTCAAAAGATTTATGACTCCAAATTGATACAAAGAAATGTTTAGAATTAAATTGGCACAATGAAAAAGTTTAGGACTAAATTAATATCATACAATATGTTTATGGATTATTATCCTAAAACAACATGAAAATGATGTTTTTTCCTAGTAGAACAGAAGACATGCCATAGCTTCCGATGCATTCAATCTGTTCTAGAAATGGCACAAAGGGCTACATTGATAGAATAATGTGATATGATTTGGATTGTCATGAAGATACCCCTACTCTCGAAAGATTCAACCTGTGACGCTCCGCTGTGTTTCTACCAAGCAACTTTGGGCAAATCGGAAAATTCATTCAGTTTCAGGAATTATCTGAAGAATCTGCAAAGCTTGAGAAGGGAATAATGAAAAACCGTCAAGTCCCTCAAGCTCTCACCGCCGTGCAACAAAGGCACCTGCGGTTAAAATTACGTGGCCGCAATATAATAGGAGATTGTAACTCCCAAAAATCTTACTGGAACACGCACAATCTAACCTTCTATTTCTCGGCTATTCTACAGGCAATCAGACATAGTTCTCGTACTAGTTGATTTAAAAATAATTGCAGCATGTGGTCACTAAACATAATGCTCGATGTCAGCACAAGAAGCACCGAGTTGAAAGATGTTGGAGAGAAAAATTATGAAGGCTTAGCTGATATTCGAGATCGAGAATTCGTTCTTCCTTCTCGCCGTTGTTGGAGAAGTCCGGTTTGTGTCCCAGACTATATAGCGAGGAACCATGCAAACCGTGAAAAGAAAGATCTGATGTTCTTTAACTTTCCATGAAGCATTATTATCCTGTGGACGCAAAAGGTCTGACCATTACTATTAACCACAAAGAAAAAGGAGAAGGGGAAAAGAACACAGAGCAAAGTTAATTCGTTTCCTTGCCATTAAGATGGAAAGATCTCCTTTTGATCCAACTTTATCTAGACTATTAGAGAGGCTTTTGATGCAGAAAGAGCGATAATGCTTTAGTCACAATTGCAATGCACATGTGAAGTATTCAAAGGTAACAGCATCAAAAAAGTTCTAAACCTATTGTACTTATGTAAATTTAGTCATAAACATTTTAAATATATTAATTTCTCTTTTCTATACAATTGTACCAATAGATAACTAAACTTTTTGATGATTTATTAATGTATTTCATCTGATCAATTTTGATAAGAAATCGTTGATAATGGATGGTGGACGTGCTATGTGACATGGTTAAAATCGTTGTTGACGATTTTAAAATTTTAAAATTTTTTTCTTTTTTTTTTCTTATTTTCTTATTTATGTTCTTTCATTTCTTTTTTTCCCCCAACTGTGGGCTGACAAGGTCTAGATGAGGGCCTCCGCCTCTCACCCAGATCTAGGTGATAGTCACAACCCTCACTTTTTGGTTGGCACATTGCGACCCTTGCCGATCAATAAGAGAGGGTGTCAGCCCTCTTTTGGATCTATGCAAGAGTGTCTCCCCTGTGCTTGACAATAGTTGGCTACGACCTCATTGGCCTAAAGTTGTAAAAAGAAATAAAGAAAGAAAAGAAAATAGAAAACAAATCAAAACAATACAAAAAAAAAAAATCACAAGAAATATTTAAAAGTTGTAAAATTTGTTCTTATCAAAGTCAATCATGTTATGTGGGACAGCCGGCATCCATGTCAAATATTTTCCGGCCAAAATCGGCCAAATGGATTGCAATTGAAATGTTTAAGACTAAATTAACAAACAACAATAAATTTAAGACTTTTTTTTTTTTAAATACTTTTCCCAGTATTCTAGTTATTCTCAATGACGTAACAACAAAAGCAAAGTTTTTCTTGGATAATGTTTGTTCTAAGACTTTTTCCACGGTTACATATACCCATATTAATAATGTACGGCTTATGATAGGGATTAGCTCCCCTGTGCTTATTTGGTATCGATAAATACTCTAAATTATTTATAAAAAAAGAACATTATGATAATTTTTTTTTGATAAAAAATGGTTTATGGCTTTAACTATGTACTTTAGCAATTTGTTTAATATGATCTTCAAATTTTTTTTTTTTTTTTGTGTATAATTGAATCCTTGAACTATATATTTTTGCTTAAGTTAGTCCGTCAAATAGATGGATAGAGATGCTGACTTGGAACCACGACAATGTCACTTCAATACATGGATACCCATTTCATGCCACTACAATTGCACTTGCCTCAGAATTGAAGGCCGCCCTCTCGCAGGTCAGTGGCGACGGACGCAGTCCTTGTAGTTGGACTAGCAAGCTGCGTTTAGAACTTACAAGTTTTAAGGCCTGAGTCACAGTTTGATTTCCATGCTCACCATGTAGTCAGGTCGGACGTTGATCAGTTGTCTTTTACTGAGATTCAGTCCATATATATCATAAGCCGAGGCATTCGCACAACTTTTGGGGGGATTTTTGCGACTTGGCATGCAGCACTTGGGCGTTTGGGGTATTTCGGAAAGTTTCTGAATGAATGGTGAAACAGAGCTATCGTCCTTTGTGTTTGTGATTTGAATATAAGGAGTTGTTCTACTGCTGAGGACTACGACAAAGATCCTAGTGTTATGATCCAAAGGTTTTCAAGCCCAACAAACCGAGGAAGTAGGTCAAAATAGCCCATGAATCAGCCCAATGTTCTATATTCTTACGGTATCTAGAATTTTCGTGTATCTAGGTCAAGATAACCCATAAATTGGCCCAATGCTCTGGAATCTTCTTGTTTCTAGAGTTTTTTCGGGGACTCTTGTTCCAAGGATAATAAGAGAAACGTACACAAGGTATTCTAAAGTAATCTTGGGGACGATATAGAAAAATACCCACTTGCATTTTAGAGACATATTATCAACCGTTGATCAGATTATAGATTTGCGGTTGCAATTATAGGGGTTATATAAATGGGGTTCCCGTTTCCACATTTGGATTACAAAAGCAATGTAAACACAAGTTGAGATCTTCTCTCTAAAATTATTTGTATTGTTGTGAGTAAAGCTAATAGGGTTTCCTAAGACTGCACAGTTAAGTGAATGAGTAGCCAGCTCGGAATCAAAGCCAAGTCGATCCAAGGCGCAATGATAGCTCGTTCAAACATGACGTCCATCAATAAGGATCAACAATGCGGTGGAAAGGTCAAGGGACCAACAAGCTGCCAAGGCTATACTGACCATTCAAAAAGCAGCAACAATGCTTTGTTCTATTTCAAAACTAGAAACGCCAACAAAACATATGAAATTCAATAAAAGGACCATCAATTGGCAGCAATAAGCATTACCTATCTCGAAGCCTCGAGACCAGATAGATTCATCAACAATTATCGATCAAGACCATATATCTCAAAGTCTACCATACAGATTCTACCATTAGCATGCCTCACAATCAACAAGTCAAACAGAAAATTTGGACTCCGCATAACAACGCTGCTCCAAGCAACGAAATTCAAGTATAGGATCCATCAATCATGAACGATAAGGATCAGACATCTTGAGCCTATGAATCGTCAAATTTCAACACTCGCCTTTAGGTCATCACATCTCAAAATCAACTGGTCAAACCCAAAATTCAATGTCCACATTGAACATTCGATGAGTCCACACTATTATTTCACCCGAAATTTGTTAAAAAAAGCAAAAATTGAACCTACCGACAGCAATCATATAAACAATTTGAGGCTACCGGAGGGACACAGCAACGTCTCAACTTGATTGCGAAAGTTTTTTATATATAGGCAGGGACCCTTCTACTTTTTGGGTTAGTGCAACATTGTCTTTAATTTTTATATACAATACAATCGGGGTAAGTACACTAGAAATGCCAAAAGTTGTGTACGGCATTCACGTTGGTGCCAAAAGTTTATTTTGGATTACTTCAGTGTCAAAAAGCTTAAAAAATGATCATTTCAGTGCCAACGCCGATCTGGTTGATTGGAAATCCGATGTGACACTTTTTTATTAATTTTTTAAGTTGACGAGGCTTGCTGGAGAGTATAGTTAGCATCCAAACAATAAAACAACGCCGTTTAGTGTCTTTCCCTCAAGTAAGAACCCTAAATCCTCAAATTGAGAGAGAGAGAGAGAGAGAGAGAGAGAGTAGGCATGGGCTTCCTCCTCGTCTTCTTTCTCGAAGAACAACACCAACATCAGCACCAACAAAGGCACCAGCACCACTCCGTCTCTGGTTCATCCGACATTGTTGACAAACTCAAGCTCTTGTCCTCCTCCTCCTCTCCCCCTCCTTCTTCTCCTTCCCCCTTCAAAAGGACCCACTTCATCCACTCCCTAAGCAGAGCCCACCATCTCCATCTGCGCCCTCCTTGTCTCCTTCACCCTCCTTGTCTTTGCTCTCTCCACCTTCGACCCCCCTTCTTCCTCCTCCTGCTCCTCCTCCTCCTCCTTCTCTGCCCTCGCCTCCTAATCTTCCCATCGCTGCTTGCCTAAGCAACAACCTTAGCCTCTTCTTGCTCACCTGGTTGAGCAACTACGACAGTGACCAAGCGACGGCAGGCGAGCGACGGTGGCCGGGCGAGCTATGGTTGGCGTTGGGCAAGGATCGGATAAAGAACCCTAATTTCAATCCCCATATGAGCTATGCGGCGTCGTTTTTGTGAGACCATCCACGTATAACAGCAAACGATGTCATTTCTTAAGGAGGATGGAAAATGACGTTGCTTAAAAGCCAATTAGCTTTTTAAATATATATATATATATAAGCCACGTAATCAATTTGGCCAGAATCTCTCGGTGGCATCAAAGTGATCGTTTTTTTTTTTCCGATTTGGTACTTAAGTGATCCAACCGAAACTTTTGACATCAAAGTGAGCACCGTACACAACTTTTGGCACTTCTAGTGTACTTACCCCAATTCAGTCCCTAAACTTTTCTTACTTTGAATCGACAACCCTTAATGACTATTAGAGACATTGACTAGGGCCATAGGCTTATCTGGTGCAACCTCTCTTTATCGTGTACACGCACAGTCTATTTGTCTCTACCATAAGTGTTGCATTCCATTTCTCTATAGTGCTTGTGGTGTTTGCAAATGAGCTCTCTAGTTGCTAGTGAGGGTCTGGCCATCATCGCCAATGGCTGGCAACACCGTGAGCACCCTTTATTTGCAGGGCAACCTAAATTTGATTTTCTCTTTATTATTATCTTCATTTTCAATCTTCTTCATTCAAAAACCTCAACATTATTTTCCTTAATTTTTCAAATTTGTAAAAGCCAAGTAGGCACGACGTTGGTGAGATGTGGTTGCCAAAGCACCTAACGGGCATTTGGCTGCCACGTTGGCAGTCGATCCAACCATTTTCCCTAGGGACTATGGGCCCGTTTGGTTCGGCATTTGGAATGGGCTTTTGGGCTCTAAAGGGGTTTGGCCAAATGCAAACACGTTTGGTTTAATTTTTTGGATGACTTTGGCAAGATGCAATTGCATCTCCAAATGGCTCTAAAGGCCTTTAGCCCAATGTAGCTTTGGAGATACTTTTAGAAGTTGCATCTTCGGAATGCAAGTCCCACGGTACTGTTTATCTTCTTCAGAGAAACGAATAGAGGCCAACGACCGCCGGCCAAGGAGTTGTCCCCGCCGGCGACCGTCACCTGAGGCGTCACCCGACCCTGGTGACCTCAAGCTTTGCTTGGGTCACGCGACCTCAGGCATCGCCTGGGTTCATGCGACCCAGGCGACTGTGGCTTGAGGTTGTTGGACCTTAGGCAACACCTAGGTTGTGCGACCCAAGCAACGACAGCTTGGGTCGCGAACCCCAGGCGTTGCCTGAGGTCCAGCGGCTACAGGCGATCATCACTTGGGTCACACGAACCCAAGCAACCACCACCTGAGGTTGCGGACCTAGACGGCTGCTTGGGTCGCGACCCCAGGCATCGCCTGAGGTCTAGTGACCCCAAGCAAGGCTATCCGACGGCCAGATCTAGCCGCCAGACATTGGCCGCCGGTGGCCAGATCTGGACGTCAGTGGCTATGTTAAAAAAAAAAAAAAAAAACTTTTTATATATAAAACTTAACAAAAATCCTTTACAAAATATAGTTTTTACCAAACGGTGTTTAAGTTAAAGTCGTTTCACAATGCACTTTAAAATTACAATTTACCAAACGCTATTTGCATTTTCACAAACCCATTTAGCTCAAAGGTATTTGCATTTTCCCAATGACATTTGCCCAAAGCCGAACCAAACGGGCCCTATATTGCGCGAATCAAAAACGTCTTAAGTTCTAAACTTTACACAAATAAAAAAAGCTCAAGCACCCACCTGACATTGTTCCTGAGCTTTGTTAGAAAGGTGGTTAGCACCTCTTTCTTTGCATTTTCATAAGTTTGAAGTTCTTCTGTTTTCCCGTCAATTTCTTGTCCCATCGATTTTTGTCAGTGCTTTATTTCTTGATTAAAGTCAAAAACGTTGTTAATTAGTGTGCAACTTTCGGGTGCGGTGACTAAACATGCACCACCCACGGTGAGATTGTAACTTGAGAGCATTTTTCAAAAGGCTTGCAATTCAATGGACTAAAATGGAACGAGTGGCCTATATTTTATGTCTTTAACACTCTTCTCTATACAATACTAGTGGTATGACGGAGTCTAGTTGAATGTCGAACTTTTAACATTTATACTATCTTGAAGGTAGGGCACGACTAATATTTTTTATCTATCAGAAATTGATGAACAATTTAATGTCTTAATAGAAGAATTAAGATGAGCATCCATGCTCCTAATCAATCAAATTGAAAGTTTTATCGTAAAAAGCAACACTTATAGATTTTTCTGAGTACGATACCATTCAAAGTATATATTCAGACTACCACACCAATGCTTTCTTCTCAGTGCATCCCATAAGTTAAGATTTGTGTGTCTCGAAAATATTCAACATGCATAAAAATGCGCAAACCGTCGTATTCAGAAAATATTAGTAGGCAGCCGAATTATCATGAAAGAATAGAAAGAGAGAGTTTTCATTAGACTAATTCGTGCAGTACCAGGTCATGGCCAAGCTTGAAATCCGAAGTTCTCTGATGATTACGAGGACTCAATAGGTTGGTTTCTCTGAAAGGGTTTGAACGTTGGGTGCTTCGCAATTTCAAATTTGTTGCTGATAATATGGTGGTCAAGTCATAAACCCTGGTCCTATATAGAAAAAATTGAGTTTCACGTTTCTTCTCTCTCTCCGTGGAGAATTATTGTTTTTGAACATGATTTGTGATCCGTTACTTTAACCATAGTCTCATTAAGTAAGGGCATAGCAGTGTTGTGGCATCCCAAAAATTCATGGCGACCTCCAGATATATTAAGGTCTATAAATAGGTGATGGAAGTACCATCAAGTTATATTGTAGCCATTTGATCCATAATTTGCAATGGGATTTATGGCCAAGCTTTTAATGGATAATTATTTGATAGGAAAGAAAATTCTATCATTGGCCATGTGTTTTATAAATTGGAATTTATGGATTTGTGATTACAAGTTTTATGGCCATATGAAATTATAATTTGATATTTATTTAAGAGAGAATTAAGGTAAATTATTAAAAGTAAACATGGACTAAATTAAGAAAATTTTGGGCCATTTAAGTTTGGACTTTAGGCCCAAGAGTGTTGAGCCTAAAGTAGGCCAAAAGGCCGGCCCATGAAGCCCCATTGGGCCATCGACCAAGCTGGCCCCAAGCCCAGCCGGATAGAGCCCATCTTGCATGGCAATTGCCAAGTGTCCCTTCCTAGTAGCCAAGTGTAGCAAGCCATGCATAATCAAATGATGGCTAATGATGAAGGGAAGGAAATTAGAGAGGAAAAAGGGGCGGATTAAGCGAGGAAAGGGAGAGAAAGAGAGGGAGTCGTCCGAGAGAAAGAGGAGAGAAAGAGAGAAAGGAAAGGAAGAAAGGGAGAGAGAAAGAGACCGTGCGTGCGAGAGAGAAGAAGGAGGTTCGTTCGCCAATCGTCCGCCTAGCTCGCCGCCGTTCGTTCTCCGCCTTGCCCGCCATCTTTGTTGCTGTTTGTGCTCGGATTAGAGGCAAGTAGAGTCCTAAAACCTACCCTTTGCTTGCTGTGATGTGTGTGTAGAAGATGGTGAATTTCGGTTGTGGTGGATGTGATGAAAGGTCGAAGCTTTGGGGAGAAATTCATTGGCCTAGCATGCTGTAATCTGGAAAAATTAGTCCAACCCTTCACAAGTTTGTGAGCTGCATGCGACTTTTTAGTTGGAATCTCGCTTCGATCTCTTAATGAAAGTTGTAGAGAGCATCTTGAGAAGTAACATACTCAAATTTGAGACAAAACGGACAAGGATTGCCTGGTGAAACGATTTTCCTTTGGAGAGATTAGATCTGGAATTTGTTGTGCTGACCTTCAGTGAATTCGTGGACTGTAAAGTAGCTTTCTTGCGAAAATCTCACTTTGAGTTCTAAATGAAAGTTGTAGTGTACTTCTTTCTGAATGTTTTTAGGCTCAATCCTTAATGCAGTAAGCATACCAGTAAGGTGGTCCATTTCCAACTTGAAGTCTGAATTCACAATAGACTTTAACAGATTCCACTCTGTTATTCTTAGACTAGCCATGTCCATAGCCGACTTTCGACTAAGGGCATCTACCACCTTATTTGCCTTTCCTGGATGGTATCGTATTTCACAGTCATAATTTTTCAATAACTCCATCCACCTTCTCTGTCTCATGTTCAACTCTTTTTGCGAAAACAAATACTTCAGGCTCTTATGATCTGTATAGATTTCAAACTTCTCTCCATACAGGCTGGGTCTCCATATTTTCAAAGCAAACACTATAACTGCCAATTCCAAATCATGTGTTGGATAATTCAGTTCATGGGGCTTCAATTGCCTTGATGCATAGGCTATGACCTTGCCATGTTGCATCAAAACACATCCTAGTCCTTTGTGAGATGCATCACTATATACTGTAAAACCATCAGACCCAGATGGTATAGTCAGGATTGGAGCCGTAGTCAATTTTCTTTTAAGTTCCTGAAAGCTCCTTTCACATTCCCCACTCCATTCAAACCTTACATTCTTTCGTGTTAATTTCGTTAAGGGGCCTGCTAATCATGAAAATCCTTCAATAAATCTTCTATAATAACCAGCCAATCCTAAGAAACTTCGGATCTCAGTGGGTGTCGTCGGTCTCAGCCAATTTATTACCATCTCAACTTTCGCCGGGTCCACTGCAATTCCTCCTTCTGACACCACGTGTCCCAAAAATATTATCCGGTCCAGCCAAAATTCACACTTGCTGAATTTGGCATACAATTTATGATCTCTCAGAGTTTGCAAACTATGCTCAAGTGTTGCTCGTGCTCTTCAGGTCCTCTAGAATATACAAGATATCATCAATGAAAACAATCACAAACTGATCCAAATAAGGCTTAAATATCCTATTCATTAAATCCATGAATGCGGCTGGTGCATTCGTCAATCCAAAAGGCATAACTAAGAACTCATAATGTCCATAACGAGTCCTAAATGCAGTCTTAGGAATGTCTTCTTTCTTTATCCTTAACTGATGGTACCCCGATCTCAAGTCAATCTTAGAAAAGACCGAACTTCCTTCTAGTTGGTCGAATAGATCATCAATTCTAGGTAAAGGATATTTATTCTTAATGGTCACTTGATTCAGCTGTCTGTAATCAATACATAAACGCATCGATCCGTCTTTCTTTTTCACAAACAAGACTGGTGCACCCCAAGGAGAAGCACTTGGTCTAATGAATCCTTTATCAAGCAACTCTTGTAGTTGCACCTTCAATTCCTTCAATTCCACTAAGGCCATCCTATACGGGGCTTTCGATATTGGTCCTGTTCCAGGCATTAGTTCTATTTCAAACTCAATTTCTCGCTCTGGTGGTAAACTAGGTAACTCCTCAGGAAACACATCTGGAAATCCATTGACTACTCGAATTTCATCGAGCTTAGGTTCTTCCCTAGCAAAATCCTTAGCCACTGCCAGGTTGTGGCACCCCCGATCCGGCAAGGTCGCCACAGGTACCTATCGCTCCACCTAATGAATACCAGTTACATATCTTTGATATAAAGGGGTTTAAAGAAGGACTGAGGTCCATAGGCATTTTTTTTTTGAAAAGAGTTTAGCGCAGCTCATAGCGAAATTAAAGACGAGTCTCACCATCCCTCTACTCTCTTAATGATGGTACAATGCACACCAACTACACATTGAAGGAAAACATAAGCCGAGCCACTTTTATTTACATTTTTAAGATGGACATCTTGGGTCGGTACAACCAAAAAGCCAAGACTTTTAGCTAAACTTGGCTACAACTCAAAAGAGAGATCTCGACCCCCTACATCAATCATGTATAACCCTCCATCTACAAGTGTCAGGTATCCCCAAAAAGTGTCAGCTCCCACTCCTCACGCGGGCCATCACACCCACCCTGGCGCATCGGGCGGTGGCGGCGGCAACATCCCCCGCATCACTCTGTCATGGCGGACGTGGACAGACAAGAACTCCTGGATGACCGAGCCCCCAGCCAGGCCCACATCATACATCACCAGCACACGAACCCATATGAACGTCAAACCAGGGATGGTGACACAATCAAGCTCCATACACTCGACCTCCACGTTAGATGGAAGGCCGTAAAAGGTACCCCGCGTGACCGGAGGGAGAGGCATCTTTCTAATCTGAAATGTTGGTCCCCAAAGGGGTGAGTACAACCACTCAGCAGGTAAAAGATCCATTAAACTACTCAATGCATCAAACAGAACAATCATGACATCATAGTAGAGTACATATCATTCATGCATCCAAGCATAACTTACCTTGCAGCCATGCATATGTCATCATACCATATGTGCATACACCATCATGCACTCATCATCAAGCATTCATGCATATACCATCATGCCATAGGTGCATATACAACCATGCACTCATTATCAAGCATTCATGCAGATCCATGCCTTATGTGCACATACCACCATGCACTCATCATCAAGCATTCATGCATATCCATGCCTTATGTGCACATACCACCATGCACTTATACATATTATATCATACAGCCATGCATACATGTCACCATACCATGCATGATTCAATTCCAACTTTTTATCTTTCAATTGGGTCACCACATTTTTCTTTCCCGGGACCAGTAATTGCATCCCACATTTTATCGCTCACACCCAACCTGGCATCGCGAGGAACCTCCGGCACACACCTCCGAGCATCTCGTGCCCCAACTGGCATCACGAGGTATCCCCCGGCACACACCTCCAAGGCTTCCGGCACCCCCACATTCTGAGCATCTCGAAACTCCCGATGACATCCGGCACACACACTCTGGGCATCCGGCACTCACCTCCGGGCATCCCGACACTCCCGGGGCATCGTCGGCTCACACCTCCGATGGTATCCTCATTTATCATAATTCTTATTCACATTTGTGTTTCAATATCAACATGGCACATGATGTGATGGCAACAAGGTTAATTTCAGCTTTTGATTTTATATGTAATGCTAAATATCATCACATGTGCAGCAAGATTCAATCACTTAAAAACAATATAATTCATGGGGCAAACTCATGGATTATTGCTATTATTTTAGAAACGGAATGCGTTCTTTTAATTTACACTTCTTAAAATTTAGTGATTGGCCCTAATAATTTCTAAGGATTTAATACATCATAGACAAGCTCTAGAGGCATTTATCTCATGAAGAACACAACACCACCAGAATTTCATACAAAACAGAATAGTCCTTGCATTACAGCTTTTGAAATTCGCACAATCCAGCTTGCACAGTTTTAGAAATTTTTTTAATTAAATGCCCAAATGACCTTAAAAAATTATGAAATTCAAACATGTGATAGTCAAGACATAAAGGAAGATATTTCATGAAGAACACTACACCAAAAGATCCCCATATAATTCGGTATAGACCATGCATCACAGCACTACTATTCTAACAGTTCAACTTGCACAGTTTTTGAAACATTTTTGGTTAAATAGACAAATGAACTTAAAAAATTACGAAATTTGAATATGTTGTAGGGAAGAGATGAGGAGAGATATTTCATGCAGAACACGTTTCCAAAAGAACCTCATAAAAAATGATATAGTCCACGCATTGCAACTTACAAGGTCCGAACACATCAGATTGCACAGTTTTAGAAACATTTCCGGTTAAATACCCAAATGACCTTAAAAAATTATGAAATTCGACTATGTGATAGCCAAGACCATAAGGTAGATACTTCATGAAGACATCAAAGTCAGATTCGTCCTAGGTAATTAAATATGGACGGTTAAAACCCCTATTCCTAGTACCGAAATTTCCAAATCCAGTCTTTCCAAAGAATAACGATTTCACCCACTTATACTTGTTTGTTTTGTCCCAAATTTGAGTATGTTATACTAAAATAAGTCCTTTACAACTTTCATTTAGAGGTCAAGGCCAAATTTCAACTAGAACATCACATTCAAGTCGCTAGAACATCCAAGGTCGAGCTGTTTTTCTCAAGAACAGTACACTAGGCTAGAGCACCACTCTTATAACTTCAATTTTTCACATTCTATACATCCGAAATTGTTACCATTCAATCACACACACTAAGCACAGCATGCAAGAGTAGATCAAAGGATCCCACTTGCCTCGAAACCGAGCGGACATAGCAAGCACGAACGGAGGGCGAGGCGGACTCGACGGCGGCGAACGGCGGCGATCGGTTTCCTTCCTTCTTCTCCCGCACGCTCACTCTCCCTCTCTCTCGATTTCTCTCTCTCTCTCTCGGTAACCCTCTCTCTCTCTCCCTCTCGGTCGATATTCCCCCCTCATCATCAAGCCGGTTCTCCTATTTTCTTCCCTTCAATGATGAGCAATCATTTGATTGCATGCAAGACACTTGGACTTAGGGGAATAACACTTGTCAATTCTCCCATGCACATGATGGACTTCATCCGGCTGGGCTTGGGCCAGCCTTGGTCGACGGCAGCTCCTCCTCCTTGGGCTTCGTGGGCCGGTCGAAAAAGGGGTGGGGCTATGGGCTGGTTTGGTCTTTAAATGTCCAACCCACTCTCATCCTAATAATCCACCTTAAACCTTAATTATATAAACACCTAATTGAAATTTATAATTCACAAAACTTTGTGACCTAATTTAATAAATTCCAACCCATAAATCACATGGCCAAAAATAGAATTTTCCTATCAAATAATTACCCATCAAAAGCTTGGCCAAAATCTCAATGCAAAACATGAATTAAAGCACCTCTAAGGATTGACAAGAAATTCTAGGATGCCACACAGGTACCCTTGACATCCTTCGTCAAGTAATGCATGAGCCTCTATTGCTGAAATAAGTGCTATAGATAGATTGGTCTGACCTCCGAAAAATTCACAACTAGATTGGTCCGGTAAAACAAATTGGATCACTTTCCTATAACAATCCATTTTGGCCCGATACTAACGAAGCCAATCCATTCCTATGATAATATCAAAATCATACATAGCCATTACGACTAGGTCTATTTCCATATCCCTTCCTCCTATCGTTATCTTACATTTTGCACACATCATTGTAGATAATACCATATTCTTTAAAGGTGTGGAAACACAAAGAGGCGTCTCAAGAGGCGTAGCTTCTATTTCACTCAATTGCCTATATCTTTCAGATATAAATGAATGCGTAGCACCCGTGTCAAACAATGCATATGCCTTCTTGCCATTTATGAAAATCGTACCTGATATAACATTTCCGGAAGCTTCCGCTTCCTCTCGGGTGACCGCACACACCCTTCCTTGTGCTGGTGGCCTCTGAGGATTCCTTGGTAGGTTTAGTCTAACAGCACACTGCTGTGCCTGTCGCCCCGAGCCAACACCCATTTGTGACCTTCCTTGCGGGCAGTCTCTGTGGCACCCCTAAACACCTAAGGTTGCCACAGATACCTATTGCTCCACCTAATGAATACCAGTTACATCTCTTAGCAGAAGCACCATAGTTCATAGGCATTTTTTTTTTAAACAGTCCATCGCAGTTTATCAGCGGAAGCATAAACAAGTCTCACCATTTCTCCCTCCAATAACCATAATGCAATGCACACCAACTACGCACCATAAGAAAAGATAAAGTCGAGCCACTTTTATTTATATTTTCATGATGGATTTTTCGGGTCGGTACAACCAAAAAGAAAAGCCAAGACTTTTAGCTAAACTTGGCCACAGCTCAAAAGAGAGATCTCGACCCCCTATATCGATCACGTGTCATCCTCCATCTACAAGTGTCGGCTATCCTCCAAAAGTGCCAGCTCCCACTCCTCACGCGGGCCATCACACCCACCTCGGTGCGTCGGGCGGCGGCGGCGGCAACATCCCCCGCATCACTCCGTCACGACGGACGTGGACCGACAAGAACTCCTGGATGATCGAGCCCCCAGCCAGGCCCACATCATACATCACCAGCACACGAACCTGTATAAACGTCAGACTAGGGATGGTGACATAATCGAGCTCCATACAATTGACCTCCACGTCAGATGGAAGGCCGTAAAAGGTACCCGGCGTGACCGGAGGGAGAGGCATCTTTCTTAATCTGAAATGTTAGTCCCCAAAGGGGTGAGTACAACCACTCAGCAGGTAAAAGATCCATTAAACTACTCAATGCATCAAACAGAACAATCATGACATCATAGTAGAGTGCATATCATTCATGCATCCAAGCATAACTTACCTTGTAGACATGCATATGTCATCACACCATATGTGCATACACCATCATGCACTCATCATCATGCATTCATGCATATACCATCATGCCATAGGTGCATATACAACCATGCACTCATACATATCATATCATACAGCCATGCATACATGTCACCATACCATGCATGATTCAATTTCAAACTTTTATTCTTTCAATTGGGTCACCACACTTTTCTTTCCCGGGACCAGTGATTGCATCCCGCGTTTTATTGCTCGCACCCAACCTGGCATCGCGAGGAACCTCCGGCACACACCTCCGGGCATCCGGCACCCCCACATCCCGGGCATCTTGTATCCCAACTGGCATCACGAGGTATCCCCTCGGCACACACCTCCGAGGCTTCCGGCAGCCCCACATCCCGGGCATCTCGAAACTCCCGAGGACATCCGGCACCCCCATATCCCGGGCATCCGGCACTCCCCTTTCCGGGCATCCCAACACTCCCGGGGCATCGTCGGCTCACCCCTCCGACGGTATCCTCATTTATCATAACTCATATTCACAATTTATGTCTCAATATCAACATGGCACATGATGTGATGGCAACAAGGTCAATTTCAGCTTTTGATTTTATATGTAATGCCAAATATTATCACATGTGCAGTAAGATTTAATCACTTAAAACAATACAATTTATGGGGCTCATACAAAACAGAATAGTCCATGCATTACAGCTTTTGAAATTCGCACAATCCGGCTTGCATAGTTTTAGAAAACATTTTTAATTAAATACCCAAATGACTTTAAAAAATTATGAAATTCAAACATGTAATAGTCAAGACATAAAGGCAGATATTTCATGAATAACACTGCACCAAAAGACCCTCATACAATTCGGTATAGACCATGCATCACCGCACTACTATTCTAACAATTCAACTTGCACAGTTTTTGAAACTTTTTTAGTTAAATGGGCAAATGAACTTCAAAAATTATGAAATTTGAATATGTTGTAGGGAAGAAATAAAGAGAGATATTTCATGAAGAACACATTTCCGAAAGAATCTCATACAAAACGATATAGTCCACGCATTGCAACTTACCAAGTCCGAACACATCAGATTTGCACGGTTTTAGAAACATTTCCGATTAAATACCCAAATGACTCCAAAAATTATGAAATTCGACTATGTGATAGTCAAGAACCTAAGGTAGATGTTTCATGAAGACATCAAAGTCAGATTCGACCTAGGTAGTTAAATATAGGCGGTTAAAACTTCTGTTCCTAGTACCGAAATTTCCAGATCTAACTACCTCCGAAAAACCACGATTTCACCTACCTATTCTTATTGGTTTTCTCTAAATTTTTTATATGTTAAACCTCAGGATGTCCTTTGCATATTTTGTTAAGAAATCGAAGTGAAATTTCAACAAAAAGATAGCCTTACAGTTCATGTATTCATCAAAGGTGGGTACCAAAATCTCCAGATCCAGTCTTTCCAAAGAATAACGATTTCACCCACTTATACTTGTTTGTTTTGTCCCAAATTTGAGTATGTTATACTCCATGAAGTCCTTAACAACTTTCATTAAAAATCAAAGCCAAAATCCAACTCGAACATCACATGCAAGCCACTAGAACATCCAAGGTCGAGCTGTTTTCTCAAGAACAGTTTACTAGTCTAGAACACCACTCTTAAAACTTCAATTTTTCACATCCTAAACATCCGAAATTTGTCACCATTAAATCACATACACTAGGCACAACATGCAAGAGTAGATCAAGGATCCCACTTGCCTCTAAACCGAGCAAGCAGCGCGCACAACGGCGACGGGACACGGCTGCGACGGACGGCGAACGCACGGCGGACGGTCGACGAACAGTCCTCCTCCTTCCTCTCTTCCTTTCTCCCTTTCTTCCTTCTCTTTCACTCCTCTCTCTCTTTCTCAGACGAACTCCCCTCTCTCTCCCTCTCTCTCGCTTAAACCGGCCATCATCTTCCCCTAATTTTCTTCCCCTCCATCATTAGCCATTCATTAGCATTTGCATGGAGGACACTTGGCAGCTAGGAGGGAACACATGGCCTTTTCCATGCAAGTTGGGCCTCCAGTTGGGCTGGGCTTGGGCCAGCTTGGCCGACGGCAGCTCCTCCCTCTCCTTGGGCTTCGTGGGCCGCTGAAAAAGGGGGGGTGAGGCTATGGGCTGGTTTGGCCTTTAAATGTCCAGCCCACCCTCATCCTAATAATCCACCTTAAGCCCTTAATTTTATAAATACCTAATTGAAATTTATAATTCACAAAACTTTGTGACCTAATTTAACAAATTCCAACCCATAAATCACATGGCCAAAAATAGAATTTTCCTATCAAATAATTACCCACCAATAGCTTGGCCAAAATCTCAATGCAAAACATGAATTAGAGCACCTCTAAGGGTTGACAAGAAATTCTAGGATGCCACAGTCTCTCTTAAGGTGACCTACTCGTCCACAATCATAACATCTCAGCCGTCCATTGCAAGGTCCTAGGCCATGCCGCCCATCACACCTTCGACAAACATCAGGTTGATAGGGTGCTTTCCCTATATTCAGGCCATCCCTAGGTCTTCCAAAATTTCCAAAATTGCTATTTTTCTTAGCTTCCCAAGTCTGACCTTGACCAGGATAGGGTCTCTTACCCCTTCTCACATCACTAAAGTTCAGCTGTCTTTTAAACTCTGATTGCTCTCTCACCAGCTCTTGCTCTACTAACTGTGCCATTTCATAAATCTCATGATAATCCCTTATATTCAAAGGCACCAGTTGTTTCCTAATATCAGTCTTCAACCCTTTCAGAAATCTCTTAGCTTTTTCCTCATGATCCTCAATCAATCTGGGAGCATACCTAGACAATTCAGAGAATTTTGCCTCATACTGATCCACTGTCAACTCCCTTTGTTCCAACTGAACAAATTCAGTGATCTTCCTATCCTTAGCACAGTCAGAGAAATGCATCCTATCAAAAGCTCTAACAAATTCATCCCAGTTCACATCAGTACCTGGTGGAAAGATCGTGTCCTTCGAAGCTCTCCACCAAAACTTTGCATTTCCCTCCAGCTGGTACTCTGCCAAAACTATCTTCTCAGCATCACTACAGTCCAACAACCGGAAAATTTGTTCTATCCCATCAATCCAGTGTTCACCTCCTCAGGACTTCCCATTCCACTAAACTTAGGTGGCTTCAACTTCAGAAATTGCTCCACCAGTCCTTGAGGATGACGTTCCACTCCAGGTTGTTGCTACGCTTACCGATCCATCAGATTTCCAATATTGGCCAATGCTTGCAGGATATCTTCCATTCGGGGTTCAGCCCTTGCAGCAAAGGCTTCAGCCCTCGATGGATGAGCACTTCCAGCTCGCACCATAACTTTCCTGCAGTTTCCAAGCATTTACCTTAGGAAAATCTGAGACTCACTGTTTCCATTCAAAGCAACTACTACTACTATATAAGTAACATATACATGTTACTGGTACCTAAAGACAACTCAAAATAAACTACTAGGGATCTACGAGTGAATACCCATCACCCGTTATTCAAGGTTAACCAATTATTCCATTTAATATCCTATGGTGTGCATTGTCATCATATTCCTCAATTTCCAAATGAGGCTCCTTATCACTCCACCTACAACCATAAGCTCTGATACCAAAACCGCTGTGGCACCCCTCGATGGCCCCCAATCCGTTAGGGTCGCCACAGATTTCTTGTCACTCATCCTACCACGTACCAGTCTAATGAGTTTTATGATTAAAATGAAACCACAGTTCATAGGGGTTGATCAATGAAATTTCTCACCATTTTTTTTTTTAAAGAAAGGTCCCAGCGCAGTTCATCAGCGGAAGCATAAACAAGTCTCACCATCTCTCCCTCTAATAACCATAATGCAATGCACACCAACTACGCACCAGAAGAAAAGATAAAGCCGATTCACTTTTATTTATATTTTCATGATGGACATTAAGGTGGATACAACAAAAGGCCAAGATTTTTAACTATACTTGGCTATCCCAAAAAGAGAACTCGACCCTATACGAAACATGTACATCCCTCCATCAACAAGTGTCGGCTATCCCCAAAAAGAAAGCGTCAGCTCTCACCAGTCCTACGTGCCATCACACCCACCCCGGTGCATCGGGCGGCAGCGGCGATAACATCCCTAGCATCACCCCATTGCGTCGAACGTGAACGGACAAAAACTCTTGGATGATAGGGCCATCAGCTAATCCCACGTCGTACATCACCAATACTCGAACTCGGACATACTCCAGACCAGGTATACTAATACAGGAATGCTCGGTGCACTCCACCTCGATGTCAGTGGGTATGCCATAGAAGGTACCACACACAATTGGTGGAAGGTACATCTTTCTAATATGAAATGTTAATCCCCAAAAGGGGTGAGTACAACCACTCAGCAGTAAAGATCCGCCACACTACACAGTGCATCAAACAGAACAATCAAGGTATCATGAATAAAACACATATCATTCATGCATTCAAGCATACCTTACCTTGCAGCCATGCATATATCACCATGCCATATGTGCATATACAACCATACACTTATCATCAAGCAGTCATGCATATATCACTATGCCATATGTGCATATACCACCATGCACTTATCATCAAGCAGTCATGCATATACCACCATGCCATATATGCATATACCACCATGCACTTATCATCAAGCAGTCATGCATATATCACCATGTCATATGTACATATCCATGCGCATGATACAGTATCAATTTTTATCTTTCCAGGGACCGGTGTTTGCATTCCTCAATTTATCGCTCACATCCAACCTGGCATCGCGAGGAACCTCCGGCACACACCTTCGGGTATCCGGCACACACCTCCGGGTATCCGGCACACACACTCCGGGCATCTCGTACCCCAACTAGCATCACGAGGTATCCCCCCTGGCACACACCTCCGAGGCTTCTGGCACACACCTCCGGGCATCCCGAAACTCCCGAGGACATCCGGCACACACACTCCGAGCATCCGGCACCCACACTCCGGGCATCTCGAAACTCTCGAGGCATCGTCGGCTCACACCTCCGACTGTCTTGTTATTATCTCAATTTATATTCACATACGAATCTCAATTTCAACATGGCATTTGATGCATCAATATCAAGAGTCTCAACCAGCTTTTTGATGCCACATAACATGCCATATGTCATCACTTATGCAGCAAAATCAACCACTCAAATCATTGCATCACATGGAAAAATTCATTTATTTTTGATAACACATTAATTTTTTTGATAAAACAGAATGCACTCCTTTGGTTAAAACTCTAGGAAAATTAGTAAATGGTATAAATAAATTCTGAAAACTTGACACATTATAGATGAGACCTAAAGGCAGATATCTCATGAAGAACACCATACCAAAAGAATCCCACACAAAACAGTACGGTCCATGCATCACAGTCTTCAAAATTTTAACACTTCAGCTTGCACAGTTTCGGAAGTAATTTAAATTAAATATCAAATTGAACTCCGAAAATTATGAAATTTTGATATGTTATAGACAAGTCCTAACTTGAAGAAATGAAAATCCAAATCGTTCTAGATTAACAGATATAGACGATTATTTACCCCTGTTCTTGGTGTCGTTTTTTCCAGATTATCTTCTTTCAAAGGAAACTCGTTTCACCGATCAACATATGTCTGTTTCTTCTAATTTTCAGTATGTTATACCTCAAAATATTATCTAGAACTTTCATTAAGGATACACGATCAACTTTTAACTGTATGATTTTATAAAAATCACAGAATCATACTAGGTCGAGGTAGCATTTTCCCAGATCCAGTTTCTTCAAAGGACAACGATTTCACCGACCTATTTTTGTTCATTTCCTCTAAATTTTTGATATGTTTTAGCTCAAGAAGTAAAATACAACTTTCATTAAGAACTCAAAGTGAGATTTTCGCAAGAAAGCTACTTTACAGTCCACGAATTCACTGAAGGTCAGCACAACAAATTCCAGATCTAATCTCTCCAAAGGAAAATCATTTCACCAGGAAATCCTTGTCCGTTTTGTCTCAAATTTTTGTATGTTATTCCTCAAGATGTTCTCTACAACTTTCATGAAGAGATCGAAGCAAGATTCCAACTAAAAATTCGCCATGCAGCTCACAAACTCGTGAAGGGTCGGACTGGTTTTTCCAGAAAACAGCATGCTAAACCAACGAATTTTCTCCCCATAGCTTCGACCTTTCATCACATCTACCAGAACCAAAATTCACCATCTTCTACACACACATCACAACAAGCAAAGGGTAGGTTTTAGGACTCTACTTGCCTCGAATTTAAGCTCAAAACAGCGACAAACGGCGGGCAAAGCGGCGAACGAACGGCGGCGAGCTAGGCGGACGATCGGCGGACGGACCTCCCTCCTTCCTCTCGCACGCACGGCCTCTCCTTTCTCTCTTCCTTTCTCCCTTTCCTTTCTCTCTTTCTCTCCTCTCTCTCTCTCAGACGACTCTCCCTCTTCCTCTCCTCTTTCTCTCGCTTAATCCGCCCCCCTCACTCTCTAATTTCTTCCCCCTCATGATTAACAATCATGATCTTTGCATGCCGGCGCCACTTGGCAATTGCCATGCAAGGTGGGCTTGAATTTGGCTGGGCTTGGGCTAGCTTGGTTGACGGCAACTCCTCCTCTGCCTTTGGACTTCGCGGGCCAGGCCCATGTGGCCGAATGGTGGGTGATCTTGGGCTGGTCTTGGCCTAAGAGTCTTGGCCCACTCTTCTCTAATTTAATCTACTAATATCTTCCACTTAAATAAATTCCTAACTTACAAAAATAATATGGCCATAAGACTTGAAGTCATAAATCCATAATTCCAATTTATAACACACATGGCCAATGATAGAATTTTCTTTCCTATCAAATCAATTATCCACTAAAAGCTTGGCCATAAATCTCATTGCAAATTATGAATCAAATAGCTACAATATAACTTGATGGTACTTCCATCACCTATTCATAGACTTTAATGCTTCTAGAGATTGCCATGAATTTTAGGATGCCACAATGCAAAACACTGGTCCTTGGAAAGATAAAAATTGAGATTGTATCATGCGCATGGATGTGTACATATGGCATGGTGATATATGCATGACTGCTTGATGATAAGTGCATGGTGGTATATGCACGTTGCATGATGATATATGCATGGCTGCAAGGTAAGGTATGCTTGAATGCATGAATGATATGTGTTTTATTCATGATACCTTGATTGTTCTGTTTGATGCACTGTGTAGTTTGGTGGATTAACATTTCAGATTAGAAAGATGCCTCTTTCACCAGTTGTGTGTAGTACCTTCTATGGCATACCTACTGACATCGAGGTGGAGTGCACCGAGCATTCATGTATTAGTATACCTGGTCTGGAGTATGTCTGAGTTCGAGTATTGGTGATGTACAACGTGGGTTCAGCTGATGGCCCTATCATCCAAGAGTTTTTGTTCGTTCACGTTCGACGCAATGGGGTGATGCTAGGGATTTTACTGCCGCCGCCGCCCGATGCACCGGGTTGGGTGTGATGGCACGTAGGACTGGTGGGAGCTGACGTTTTCTTTTTGGGGATAGCCGACACTTGTCGATGGAGGGATGTACATGTTTCATATAGGGTCGAATTCTCTTTTGGGTATAGCCAAGTATAGTTAAAAATCTTGGCCTTTTTGTTGTATCGACCCGAAATGTCCATCACGAAAATATAAATAAAAGTGAATCGGCTTTATCTTTTTCTTTTGGTGCGGAGTTGGTGTGCATTGCATTATTGTTATTGGAGGGAGAGATGGTGAGACTTGTTTATGCTTCTGCTGATGAACTGCGCTAGGACCTTTACAAAAAAAAAATGGAAAAGTATTCTACTGATCAACCCCTATGAACCATGGTTTCACTAAAATTTAAAGGTTACCTTACTGGTATGTAGTAGGGTGAGTGTCAAGAAATCTGTGGCGACCCTAACGGATTGGGGTCCGTCGAGGGGTGCCACAGGTGTTCTCTCCCCGCACATCCAAAAAACAAGTGTTTGATGAGATGCCGCTAGCCCACTCTCAGATTCTCGGTATCATTGTCTATTGATCCCCTTTTTTAATTCATTTTAGTAATAGGTTTAGTCGAATTTCATTTTGTTTTGGGTATTACATTCTTCTTGATTTTTAGGCAACTTGAACACTAAAAGTCTTTTGTTTAGATTAAATAAATAAATATGTAGAAAAAATAAAAATATAAAAAGTGGAAAAGATGAAATCTTATTGCCTCTATATTAGATTTGCATTTAGGGTTTCCGTATGCATTGTTTTCCTCCATTATGGATTTCATTAGCTATAGATTTCTCTTTAGAATTAAAATTAGACTTCGGATTTGATTCGATTTAACAAAGCCATGTAATATTCTTTGTTCAACCCATATCAGGTTACTTTACCGAACATTACCTTTGAGCTCACTATTCACTACTATTCTTGGCGTGTTTGTTGTGATTGCTTGTGTATCATTTTTGTGTTGTAATTTGTTTGTTTAGTTGAATGGTTAGAATACATTTTAGGATCATAATAATTTTTTTTTTTTAAATTGCATGGAAACTTAATGGATGAGAACTTTAGGATTCATAATTGGATAAGAAGATTGCATGTGATACTTATGTAACAAATAATCAAGTTTAGGTATAAAAAATGCACTAATTAGATAACTAGTATAATTAAGTACCCAACCCTAAATTTGTTGTTGCAAAGGAAGCGAGGTAAAAGTGAGGTGTACTCTTATACTTCACTTGATTTTTAACCAACTTCCATAGGTTAGTGGCAACTCCTCTTTAGAATTCTCATAGGGTTAATTGAATTATAATATAAATCTTAACGTCACTTGAGATAGGGTTTGGGAGAACCCACGTTGGTGGAGGCTCATTGGCCCTCGACTCAACATTACCTCTAGACCTGTCTTTTTTCCCAATGCCCCTTTGGGAGGATCGTGGCACCAATTCCTTGATTTTTCATGTTTGGGGAAAACCCTTAAATTTGGATTACTCATGGAATATTGTTTGTTGAAAGGTGTAGAATTGGAATACCTAGCTTCACCGATTATTGGGATTCCATAATCAGTATTATTAAAAAAAAAAAAAAACCTATTACATTATACAGATTGAATCTAAAAATTTCACATCCGATTAAAAAAAATTAAGAGTTGTAGTAACAAACTAGCGGTGGACTGGGTGAAGTTTGGCCGCGGTGGCAGTCCGCAATCTTCAAGTGAATTATCAACATTCATTTGTCCTACTCATGGCGTGATTCGCTCTGGATCACATATTGCAAAGGTGCCAATAATCAATTATCAAGCCCTCTAAATCCAAAACCTTTTACTTGTGCAGGTGGCATTGATTCAAATCATTTTATACTCAATTAGTGAAATTTGAATATACGACTCCAATTCCTAAACTAGAAATCTCTTAATACCCCAATCAACATATGCCAACCTTAGAGGTTGGACCTATAACTTTTATAGACATAATTAGAATGAGGCCCAAAATACATTTAATTGCTGTGTCATCTTCTAAGTTATTTGACAAATCAGATATACTTCCATAATAATTTTATTAGTGGGGTCGAAGAGAGCATTTTTTTTTAGAGATATATATATATATATATATATATATATTTGATTTTTTCTTTCGATTCCAATTTTCAACCCCCTTTGGAGCACAATCAATAAAGTAACTGATGTCTGCTTACAGTCATCAAGGTGGGCAACTCATAAAAAGCAAGCCAAGACGCACTTCCTTTGTAATGCAATGGAAATCTCGCGTCCTTCTTATCTTACATCTTCCATTTCCTGCAGAATTTACCTCACTGTTGGTTCCTTTCGTCATCTGAAAATTTTTAGGTGTAATAAAATACTATACTATGCCCTTTAGCTACATTTATACTGTTTTTTTTTTTTTTTTTACATATAAATTGTGAAAATATTTACCTTGTTTATAGTTTATTTAAACATTTTTCATTCAAATATATTTGGTATAATAAGTGTTTATGTAATATCATTTTCACTAAACAATGTTTTTCATGTCTCAGTGATAATATACTTTTTGCTTATTTTATTACTCCACAACATCTTTCATTCATAAACTATATAGTTGAAATAAATATCAAACAGTTGGAACTAACAAAAATAGCACTTTCATTTTTTTTATGACATTAAAAGAACTACTCTCAATTCATTGGTATCATTATTTGTTCATCAAACATAAAAAGAAATTAATTTTACGAAAGAAAAATGATTAAGGCAAGGTTTAAACCTACCGCACCCGCTATTGAAATGTTCAACTTAAAGTGCCCAAGAAATATTGACTGTCCATTGAGCAACCCATCATTGCAGTCCTTCAAGGTTAGAGTGTAGAAGCCCCAGACCTGCGATACAACTAAATCTAGGCCCATCCTTCGCAAACCAACCACAGATTCTTAGGATATGGGATAGATTAGAGAATTGACTAGTGACCTTTGGATTGCAAAAGAAGTCTTGGACTCCTCGACCAGCCATCAATGATAAGAAAACTTCAATAAATAAAGGACAAGCAAAAAATTATAAAGATGTTCTTATGACATACTATGAGAGGGATCACTACTATTACTAATAACGTGCTGTTGCCATTGAATTTGCTATTTCATCCTTACAAAAGTTCTACAAAAAATTGAAACACATTGAAATCTCTCATCATTTTGTGGTGACGAAGAAGAATATAATTCTTAAATAGAAGAGATCCGCTATCTTTTCTCTCTATCAATCTAAGTTAGAGAAAACCGCAACCCCTATTTTCTGATTGTGAAAAACGTTTTTCTTTTGCCTTCAAGAATATGATGATATTGGTTTTTTGTTCTTTAAAAAACTTATTTCATCCAAAGCCATCCAAACGATATTCTTATTTATTTATTTTGCCAGAATGATGTTTTCATGTGGAAAAAACAGAAAAAGGGTTACGTGAATGTAATTAAACGGCCTTATATTTTTTCCATAACATTTGGCACAAGAATATATAATATGCCACAATGTTATGTAACAAATTTATCGTGCACAATGACATTTTTATTTGTAATTACAACAACACACCATAATATTGTACGTTACAATGGGTGGATCATAGAAATTTTTCTTTTGTTCCGGCCTTCACTAGGATCTAGTGGCCTTGACATAAGCAGTATTATCATGCTCAATTCGATCTGACATTAAAAAAGTTTTTGTTTGGACATCTGACAACACACATCAAATGGAAGGCAGACATTAACTGGGGGTGAGCATTGGTCTAGGCTCAACCCTGGACCAACCTTGGACCGGCCCACCCTGCCGGTCCTGGTTTGGTTCCTAGGAAGACCAAGTCGGTCCTTGGTCCTGGGTTTCCTGGACCAACACTGTACGGGTTGGTCCTCGATCCTTAGAGTTTAGGATTGGTCCAACCCGAACCAATCCTGATTCTATATATATTATATATCTAATATATTATTTATAATTTTTTTATATAGAGAAAATCATAAAATAAATAGTGTCAACAATATTAAATAGCTCATTAGTAAGGAGTTCAAGTAATTTTACACTATTTTTTAATAACTTTGATCTTTTAATGTCTTTTACGGCGTTAACAGCCATAGTTTACAAAGGAGAAAAATGTTTTTGTGAGAAGTCCTCACGGCGTTCAAAAGGGCATAAATAGCTCCTCACGGCATCCTTCTATAGTACTTATCATTTTCTGTCTTATTTTTTCTCTTAGTCTTTAATTTGCCAAAATTGAAAGAAACAACTTCTCTGCTCGCCACTCGACACTCATCTCACTCGTTTTGGGTCACTCGTGCCGCTCGTCGCTCGATGCTCACTTGGCTTGTTGCTCCCTGCTCGACGCTCGATGCTCACCCCACTTGACACTTGTCACTCGCCTCTCTTAGCTGACCTCGCTTGTCACTAAACCCATAGGGTCGGTCCGGTCCTTGCTCGCCTTTTCAGGGAATACAAAAAATGAAACAAAAAATTATCGGTTGCTCCTGGGTTGACACTGGAACCGGACCAAACCCATTGAGTCGGTCCGGTCCTTGGTTGCCTTTTCAGAGAGTACAAAAATGAAATAAATAAATTATCGGTTGGTCTCGGGTTGACCTTGGAATCGGACCAAACCCACTGGGTCGGTCCGGTCCTCAGTCCCAAACTCAATAGGGTCAGTCCTCGGTCTCAAAAATTAAGGACCGGCACTGTGCAGGTTGGTCCTAGGGTTAGGGGGTGGGCTAGCCCATCCTGGACCATGCTCACCCCTAACATTAACACACTTGCATCAAATGGGTATTAGGGGACATGGCCAAATTTCTGTGCACGAAAGTACGGGATCAACAAATGACCCCATTCCTTATATTGAGAGGCCATTGAATCAAACTTTTTCTTTATCTTTGAGTTTCTCTACGTGTACATCATGATTCTTATGAGATGAAAGAAGAGCAATCGACCGTGTGACTTTTGTTGAACCTAAATTTTGTTAATCTTTTGGCAAAACAATAACTTCTAATCTCAACAGATGAACAATATAGGGTCTAGATGAGATTTACATAATTGGATATCTATAGTATGCGAAGACCATTTGTTAATTACATTTGTTAAGACAATTTTTTTTAATACACGCTAATTAGACATGATACAGGAGAGATTGTGGAGCTTGTTTACCCGTAGATTTCTTTGAAATGTAAGTACAGAACATATCTCTCATAAACCGGGAAAAGTACAAAAAAAAGTCCTAAACCTATTGTATTGGTACCAATTCAGTTCTAAACTTTTCAATTTGACCAATTTAGTCATAAGCCTTTTAATATTGGTACCAATTCAGCCCATCCGACAAATTTTGGCCTACTGACGCTGAAGTGGCAATTTTTATGGTTTTTTTAATTATTTTTTTAAAATTTTTAATTAATTTTTAATTTTTTTATTTCTTATTTTTTCCTTTTCTTTTCTCCCTTCTTCCTCCTTGGACTCATCCGGCCACTGGGCGAGGGCCACGAAGCCCTCCCCTATCGCCGGCGAGGGTCGTAGCCCTCGCCCGGCCTGTCCTAGGGTCGTCAGCGAGGTGGCTTCGCCCGGATTTGGGCAAGGCCCGCCTCACCCGCAGCTGGTGAGGCCATGTTGGCCATTTCCAGGGCGGAGGTGAGGGCCGCTAAGCCCTCGCCAGTCGCCGGCGAGGGTAGCGGCCCTCGCTTGGCCTTACCCGGGCCGCAGGGCGAGGCGACTTAGCCCAAATCTGGGTGAGGCCAGCCTCACCCACGACAAGACCTGGTGAGGGCTGCGTTAGCCTCGTCGGTCGCGGGCAAAGCCGCGTTCGCCCGCAGCAAGGCCAGGGCGAGGCTGGCCTCGCCCACATCTGGCCGAAGCTGCCTCGCCGGCGGCCATGGGAGAGATCGGGTGAGGGTCACGGCCCTTGTCGGCGGTAGGCGAGGGCCATGACCCTCGCCGGCGGCAAGCGAGGGCTTCGCGGCCCTCGCCCAGTGGCTGGCGAGCCTCACTGGAGGCTCCCCAGCCACTGCCAGAACAGTCCAATGAGGAAGAAGGGGAAAAAGAAAAGGAAAAAAAAAAAAAAAAGAAAAAAATTAATTAAAAATTCTAAAAAATCATAAAAATTGCCACGTCGCATTCGGCCTCCGGTTGATATCCACGTCAGCGCAGATCGGCCAAAATTGGCCAGATGGATTGAATTGGTAAAAATATTAAAAAATTTAGAACTGAGTTGGTCGAGGATCCAATAGACCGAGCTAAGAGATTCAGAGATGGACTCAGATAGGAACTGAGGAGTTCGTTAATACTACTCAACTTGAGGAACTTCAATGATATATATGAACGAGTCCAAATGATAGAGAGAGACCAGAATGAACAAGTCGCTACATCTGGGGAAAAGACCGATAATCGGAGGAAGGTACCTTATTCCGCCCAACAGTAATGGTGGAATAGGAAAGTCAGCGTCAAGACAGAATGGTGCGTGTCGTTTCTGTGGAAGGCGACATGGATCAGTCCCGTGTCATTCTAGGCCGGGTGCTTGTTTTAAGTGTAGCCAGCAAGGTCACATGGCTAGGAATTGTCCCAGGAGACAGATGGGACCGCCGCAGTCGCCGCCACCACCGTCGATGGGTCAGAATCGCGGATATGCACTACCGAATGCACAACAGGGTGGATTGATCAGACCTCCAGCTTAAGGAAGGACATACGATATCATGAGAGGACAGGCTGAGGAGGCACCTAATGTGATTACATGTATGATCTCGTTGAACGACCACACTGCTTATGCTTTATTGGACCCTGGTGCAACTCATTCGTTTATAGCTAAGCAATTTGTTAAGCTAGTAGGATTGATTCCTAGGTTGTTGGAGTCAGTAGTTAGCATATCTACACCGTTAAAGGATAAGGTGTTAGCTGTAGTGGGTTGTCCGGGTTGCAAGTTAGTGATTGGTGAGCAAGAGGGGAGGATAGATTTGATAGTCCTAACCATATATGATTTTGATGTGATAATTGGCATGGACAGACTCACCAAGAAACAAGCTAAGATGGACTGCTATCATAAAGCGATTCAGTTTAACCTATTAGCGGGTGAAAGTTTCGAGTTTATTGGGAGTTGAGGAGGACCCTCGATTACCTTGATCTCGTCGCTTGAGGCAACCCGTTTGTTAGACGAGGGTTGCCAAGGTTACTTAGCGACTGTTGTGGATACGGCAGTTGAGGAACTGAAGATCGAAAACATAGCAGTGGTTTGGGAATTTCCATATGTGTTTCCGAAAGAATTGCTAGGTCTGCCGCTAGAAAGGGAGATTGAGTTTATGATTGAGTTAGCCCTCGAGATAAAGCCAATCTCTAAGGCTCCTTACCGGATGACATTGTCTGAATTGAAAGAACTGAAGGTGCAGATGCAAGAATTGTTGGATAAGGGATTTATACGTTCTAATGCATCACCTTGGGGAGCACCAGTTCTGTTCGTGAAAAAGAAAGATGGTTCGTTGCGCCTGTGCATCGACTATCGCCAACTCAATCAGGTGACTATCAAGAACAAGTATTCACTGCCGAGGATCGATGACTTGTTTGATCAGTTGCAAGGAGCGTCAATATTTTCAAAGATCGACTTGAGGACAGGGTATCATCAGTTGAGGATTAGAAAGGAGGATATACCGAATTCAGCGTTTCATACTCGATACGGTCATTATGAGTTTACTGTAATGCCGTTTGGCTTGACGAATGCCCCAACTGCTTTTATGGATCTGATGAACTGAGTGTTCAAAGAATACCTAGATTAGTTTGTGATTGTGTTCATCGACGATATCCTGGTGTACTCGAGAAGTCTAGAGGAGCATGAAAGACATTTGAGGATGGTGCTGCAGACACTGAGGAATCATGAGTTATACACTAAGTTTAGCAAGTGTGAGTTTTGGTTAACCCGTGTTGCTTTCCTAGGTCACGTGATTTTAGACGAAGGAATCTTCATGGATCCAACCAAGATTGAAGCAGTGATCAACTGGCCAAGACCGAGTACCGTGATTGAGATTAGAAGTTTCTTGGGTTTAGCAGGGTATTACAGAAGGTTCGTAGAAGGGTTTTCAGCATTAGCGTCGCCATTGACTCGACTACTGAAGAAGGAAGAGAAATTTGTATGGACAGATAAGTGCGAGTGTAGTTTCCAAGAGTTTAAGCAGAAGCTAACTACCACACTTGTGTTGACGATTTCATCTGGTCCTGGAGAATACGAGATCTACAGTGATGCGACGTTTAGAGGACTGGGTTGCATGTTAATGCAACATGGTAGGGTTGTTGCATATGCGTCTTGTCAGTTGAGACCTCACGAGCTGAATTACCCGACACATGACTCAGATCTCGCAGCGATTATTTTCGCTTTGAAGATTTGGAGACATTATTTGTGTGGAGAAAGACTCCAGATCTTCACAGACCATCAAAGTGTCAAGTACCTATTCTCTCAGAAGGAGATGAATATGAGACGGTGTTGGTGGATGGAACTCCTGAAGGACTATGATTATGATATTCTGTACCGCCCTAGAAAGGTGAATAAGGTCGCAGACGCGCTAAGTCGGAAGTCTTCAGTAGCGCAGATGGTATTCAAGGAATGGTTTCTACTTGAGAGAGTTTGAGACTCGGTTTTCAAATTTGAGGTAGGCCACCTTTCAAATCTTATGGTCACCCTCAGAATCGAGCCGGAAGTGCAGATTAGAATCAAGACACTTCAGTCGACAGATCCGGATATTCAGAAAATCCTACAAGAGGATACCGAAAAGAGAAAGGTTGACTTTCAGATTTCTGAAGATGGAACATTAAGGTTCCAAGGACGATTGTGTGTACTTGACGATGTAGCACTTAAGGAAGAGATTTTATCAAAAGCTTATCGTAGTAGTTATAGCATTCATCTCGACAATACGAAGATGTATCAGAATCTGCGTCAACATTATTGGTGGTCTAGTATGAAAGCGGACATCGCCAAGTGTCTAATATGTCAGCAAGTGAAGGCACAACACTGTAAGCCGAGTGGACTTCTACAACCTCTCGAGATTCCCGAATGGAAATGGAAACAAATCATAATGGATTTTGTGACAGGCTTATCAAGGAGCCAGAGATGGAATGATTCCATTTGGGTAGTGGTCAACAGACTGATGAAGTCAGCTCACTTCATCGCAGTACGAAAGGACCTTGATTTGGACAGGCATGCGGGGTTGTATGTGCGTCAGATAGTTCGTCTGCATAGAGTGCCGGTGACAATTACATCAGACCGAGACTCGAGGTTTATAGCTGTTTTTTGGAAAAGTTTGCAGACTGCTTTAGGAATGAAGTTGCAGTACAATACGACCTATCATCCTCAAACGGATGGCTAGTTTGAGAGGACGATTCAAACCCTCAAAGACATGCTGCGAGCTTGCGTGTTAGATTGCAAGGGAAGCTGGGAGGAACAGCTTCATCTTGTCGAGTTTGCCTACAACAACAGCTACCGGTAGTGCATTTAGATGGCTCCTTTTGAAGCGTTATATGGCAGAGCATGCAGAACACCAGTGTGTTGGGATGAGGTCGGAGAACGAAAGATCACAGGCCCAGCAGTCAGTGGATGCAGTTGCCATTATTATAGACAGATTAAAGACCTCTCAAAGCCGCTAAAAAAGCTACGTAGATAAACGTCGAAGGCCCTTGGAGTTCCAAGTTGGGGATCACGTCTTTCTAAAAGTGTCACCAATGAGAGGTACATCGTGCTTCGACAAGAAGGGAAAGCTAAGTCCAAGGTACGTAGGTCCCTTTGAGATTCTTGAAAGAATCGAGATCCTAGCGTATCGTCTTGCATTGCCACCAAGGTTGGCGCAAGTGTATGACGTCTTTCACGTGTCGATGTTGAGGAAGTATGAGCTTGACGTGCTAAATTTTGAAGAGTTAGATGTGGACGACTGAATGTCGTACGTGGAATGATCAGTTCAGATCATAGATCACAAGAAACAGGTTCTGCGCACCAAGACGATCCAATTGGTTAAAGTGGTCTGGCAACACCACGACACAGTGGTAGCTGAAAGGGCTAGTAAGAACATCTAGAGGGGGGTGAATAGGTGTAAATAAAATTTTCTCGCAAGACTAAATAGTAATAAATTGTCTTTTAAAGATAATTGACTAAGAACGTAAACAGCTTTAAACAATTATATAAAGCAACGAATAAAAGTAAGGAGTTAAGGATAGGGAATTCGAACACAAAGTTTATAGTGGTTCGGCTTAGATGAAGCCTACGTTCACTCTCCTGCACTGACAGGCCACTGGCTGGATTTCACTATGAATCAAAAGAGATTTTACAGTCTCATGTTCTTGACTTCTCAGTGTATAACCTCTACTACACTATTTCAAAGTCTAACAGGTGTTTTCTCTCTCTTTTGAGTACAGCTTTTAGCTCGACAACTGAAGTAGCAAAGAATTAGGAAGTTTCAGAATTTGAAAACTTTCTTTTATGTACACACTCGAACAACTTAAGAGTCTTCCTTATATACTCATCCATGCCTCTACAACCGTTGGCACTTTCCAAAGGAGTTCTTCCAATCTACCAATTGGACAGAATCAATTAAGGAGATCTCGAGTCATTTAAGGAATGTGATGATAGCCCATTAATCCTGCTCGCCTATACAATCAGGATTTTGGTTTTCATAAGTAGAACCTTCCAAGTTTGCTCGCCCTTCAAAAGATCTTCATATCGGAGTGGATTCCAATAAGAATAATTGATCATAAGATGCTATATCCAGCCATAAGATCTTCCATGAACCAAACGAACCGAATCCTTAAAGATAAACCTTCATCTAAATAAGTCTTCATTCTTTGGTCTAGAATCTATCAGTGAGGTCAGACTTTGAGATTAAAGTCTAGTAGTCTTCAGACCTTGACAGTAGCGTCTGGAGTTCTTCAGACTATATTATAGGAAAGGTTTTGTTAGCTTCAAAATAATAAGAAGTTTTCTCCAACAATTTCCCCCTTTTTGATGGTGACAAAACTTTCCTACAGATTTAAAAAATTTTAACCTGCAAAACAACACTTAAGCCAAACATGATATCTTATAAAAATAAGTTGATTAGGACTTGGATAGCATCGATTCTGCATGTTAGTCCAGCAAGATAAAATAATTATCTATCTATAATCAGTATCACAGACTAAGTTACTGCAAGCCTCAAAGATTCAAATCAAGATAGCAGTCAAAGGTCCAAAGTCAGAAGTCCAAAAATAAAAATATCAACCAAAGGTCATCAAAATTAAACCAAAAAAAAAAAAACTTGAGAAATATACTCAAAAAGATAAATCTGCACAAATCTGCATAACTTATCCCCCTTTTTGTCAACAGCAAAAAGGTTGAGTGATAAGAGTTGTGTGAAAATCAGGGCTATCTTGGAATCCGAACGAGCTGAAATTCTCCCATGAATTTGACTGTTTCCTCAAGCTTTCCAAGAGTTTCCTTCAGTTGCTGTAAATCTTTACCTTTCATAGTATCTTGCACTTGAGTCTTCAAGACGAGTAGCTGTTCTTGCAGAGAAACTGAAGTAGTTAAGAAAGCTTTCTTTAGATCCTTTATCTTAAACTCCAAGCCATATTGACGTCTCCTTAAATCCAATAGGATATCTAGTAGTCTTGAAAAGTGTGCTGTTTATTCTGGTGTAGCACTGAGTCCAGCCGAGTCAGTTTCAGGAGTCTTGAGATTAGAGAGTTCTTTAGCAGTTCGTCCACCATGACTAGGAGTGGATGCCTTAATGTTTGCTTCAGGGTAAAGGGAGGCATACACATCCTCTGGATTTGTTGCAGATCGACTAACATCACTAGTAGGTGATACCAGAGCAGGTGAAGAAGTACCTTGTTTTTCAGCAGCTCCCCCTATTTGTGTGCCTTCAGGTGGAGCAATTAATTCTTCTTCTTGTTCTTCTTCAGCTTCAACATTTGAGTGATGTGTCCCTTTTCCTCTTTCTTCAGTAATTCCACTCTGTCTTTTCAAAGTCACTTGACAAAGATACAGCCAAGGTTGGCTCAAAAGAGTCCTTTTGACCCTCTTCTTCTTCTTTTTCTTCTCTTCTTCCTTCCTCTGTTCTTCCTTCTTCTTCCTCTATTCTCATCTCTTCTCTTCCCTCATCTCTCTTCTTTGTCTCTTCTTTTTCTGCTGTCTCTCTTCCCTCTTGAAAGCTAACAAAACTCTGTAAATTCTTTAAGGCAAAGGTGGAGAGAGTAATGTCATCCTCTTCTTCTTCATCCTCCAAGATGAGTGCTCTCCTATTCTTGATAGGTTCAGTCATTGGTTCCTTGCCTTTCCGCTTTGTTGTTGCAGAGTCTTGCTTTGCCTTGATAGGAGACTTCTCCTTCATACTCTCTAAAGCCTTGTTGAGCTCATTCAGACGCATCTTAGTGACCATTGGAGCAATGCTTTGCATACACAAAGGAGCAGGAATATGAATGTTGAAGTGTCTGAAGAGTCTTGTGATAAGAGTAGAGTAAGGGAGTTATCCCTTGTCCTTCACCACTGTCATGTACATGTGCATGAGGATAGTGTGAGGCAGAGAGAACTTGTAGCCAATTTTGATGGCGTACATCAGCTTTGCTTCTGAATGAGAAACATCAATCTTTGACGTAGACTTGGGCCGGATGCAATTGATCACGATCTTATGAAGCAAGATGTTGGAAGCATTCATCCTTGTGTAGGAAATTTTGCCTTTATCAAACCTGTCTTGTACAAGTTCCAGTGTAGCGTGAGCAACTGATACATTGATTGGTTGGAAACACCCTCTTTCCACCCCAATCAAGTCAGCCAAGGTGTCTACATCGACCACAAATTCCTTGTCCCTAACTGTAAAGGAAAATCTATTCGCATCAAAGAATGATAGATTTGAATAGAAGTACGCCGTGAGTGCTAGATAGACAACTGTTGTCTCAGAGCAAAATCGTTCCATTTGAAGGAGTGCAAATTTCTCTCTCAAATTTACATTCACCGAATCAAGAAAATCAAAATCAACACTTCTAGGATTCATAGCCCCTCGCTTCAACAATTTTGAATAGGTCTTCTTATGATCCTTAGAGCGGAAAACACTTGCTCTCTCACCACGAACATTTGCAGCCACTCCCATCCTAGGTTGAAAATGTGTGAACATCCTTTCATCGTCGTCTTTTCCTTCAGGCTGATTGAAAGTACCAAAACATGGGTCACTTGGAAAGTTGGCAAATGTTCTATCAGCCAACCCTTTAGGCCCAATGCCCATCTTTTCCATCTCACGCAAGAACAAGGTTTCATTTTTGTAACCCCTCTCTCTTAGAAATTCATCGATCAAAGTCATTGCAGTACCACCTTCTTTGAACTTAGAATAAAGTTTGAAAAAGTTCAAAAAGAAATTTAGGAGTCAGCATTCTTACAGGTTCTACATCTTCCACAATTTATTCTTCTGGTTGATTATGTGGAGGATCTTGTGTCTTGTATTGAGAAGACTGGCGCGGTTGAGAATGTTGTTGTTGACTTTGCTGTGGCATCCTAAAACTCCATGGCAACCTCTAGATGCCTTACAACCTATGGAAGGGCGATGGATGTATTAATGACCTATGTTGTGGTCTTTAGACCAAAAGAAGTGTAATAGATTAATGGCCAAGCACCTAATGGGTGAATATTTTGTTGGAAACATGTTCCATACCCGTGTGAGATCAAGATTTATTTTATGAGGAAATTATATCTTTGGCGATAAATTTTATAAGTTGGATTTTATTAATCTATGTTACAAAGTATTATAGTTTTTTTTTTTTAAATTAGTAACTTAGTACTCTGTATAAATAAGGATTAAGCCTTTTTTTTTTTGGGTAATCTTGGGTCAACTAAGCTTGGGTCTTAGGCCCAAGAGTGTTGGGCCTAAGATGGGCCAAAATGACCGGCCCATAGAGCCCATGAGGGGCCGTCGACTGCACGAAGAAGGGGGGGAGAGACCGGTTTGCATGCCTCCCCCATTTGTCCTAAGAAGATGGCCAAGTGTCAAGCCATGCAAGATTAATAATGGCTAATGATGGAGGGAAGGAAATTAGGGGGAAAAGTGACCGGTAAAGGAACCGAGAGAGAGAGAGAGAGAGAGAGAGAGAGAGAGAGAGAGAGGTGTGTCGCACGGTAGAGAGAGAGGAGAGAAAGAGAGGAAGGAGAGGAAAGGAAGAAAGGAAGAGAGGAAGGAAGAGGGCCGTCCGTCGATCGTCCGCCTTGCTCCTTGCCGTCTGTTGCCGCCGTGTCTCGCCGTTGTGCTCGCCGTTTGCTCGGTTTGGAGGCAAGTGGGATCCCTTGATCTACTCTTGCGTGCTGTGCTTAGTGTGTGTGATTGAATGGTAACAATTTCGGCTATATAGAATGTGAAAAATTGAAGTTATAAGAGTGGTGCTCTAGTCTAGTGTACTGTTCTTGAGAAAAACAGCTCGACCTTGGATGTTCTAGTGACTTGCATGTGATGTTCTAGTCGAATTTTGGCTTTGATCTCTAAACGAAAGTTGTAAAGGACATCCTGAGGTTTAACATATCAAAAATTTAGAGAAAAAAAACAAGAATAGGTAGGTGAAATCGTGGTCCTTTGGAGATGGTTAGATCTGGAAATTTCGGTACTAGGAACAGGGGTTTTAACCGTCCATATTTAAATACCTAGGACGAATCTGACTTTGATGTCTTCATGAAGTATCTAACTTATGGTCTTGGCTATCACATAGTCGAATTTTATAATTTTGGAAGGTCATTTGGGTATTTAATCGGAAATGTTTCTAAAACTGTGCAATCTGATGTGTTCGGACTTTGTAAGTTGCAATGCGTGGACTATATCGTTTTGTATGAGGTTCTTTTGGAAACGTGTTCTGCATGAAATATCTCTCTTCATGTCTTCCCTACAACATATTCAAATTTCGTAATTTTTGAAGTTCATTTGCCTATTTTACCAAAAATGTTTCAAAAACTGTGCAAGTTGAACTGTTAGAATAGTAGTACTGTGATGCATGGTCTATACCGAATTATATGGAGATCTTTTTTTGTGGTGTTCTGCATGAAATATCTGCTTTTATGTCTTGACTATCACATGTTGGAATTTCATAATTTTTGAAGGTCATTTGGGTATTTAAATAACATGTTTTCTAAAACTGAGCAAGCTGGATTGTGCGAATTTCAAAAGCTGTAATGCATGGACTATTCTGTTTTGTATGAAATTCTGGTGGTGTTGTGTTCTTCATGAGATAAATGCCTCTAGAGCTTGTCTATGATGTATTAAATTCTTAGAAATTATTAGAGTCAATCACTAAATTTTAAGAAGTGTAAATTAAAAGAACGCATTCCGTTTCTAAAATAATAGCAATAATCCATGAATTTGCCCCATGAATTATATCGTCTTTAAGTGATTGAATCTTGCTGCACATGTGATGATATTTGGCATTACATATAAAATCAAAAGCTGAAATTGACCTTGTTGCCATCACATCATGTGCCATGTTGATATTGAGACACAAATGTGAATATGAATTATGATAAATGAGGATACCGTCGGAGGTGTGAGCTGACGATGCCCCGGGAGTGTCGGGATGCCCAAAGGTGAGTGCCGGATGCTCGGAGGTGTGTGCCGGATGGCCGGAGGTGTATGTCGGAGGTTCCTCGCGATGTCAGGTTGGGTGCTAGCGATAAATTGTGGGATGCAATTACTGGTCCCGGGAAAGAAAAATGTGGTGACCCAATTGAAAGATAAAAAGCTGAAATTGAATCATGCATATAGTATGGTGACATGTATGCATGGCAGAATGATGTTACATGTATAAGTGCATGGTGGTATATGCACATGATCTGGTGACATATATGCATGGCTGTAAGATATAATGTGTACAAGTGCATGGTGGTATATGCACATGATATGGTGACATGTATGCATGGCTGTATGATATAATGTGTACAAGTGCATGGTGGTATATGCACATGATATGCTAACATGTATGCATGGCTATATGATATAATATGTACAAGTGCATGGTGGTATATGCACATGATATGGTGACATGTATGCATGGCTGTATGATATAATATGTATAAGTGCATGGTGGTATATGCACATGATCTGGTGACATGTATACATGGCTGTATGATATAATGTGTATAAGTGCATGGTGGTATGTGCATATAGTATGGTGACTTATATACATGGCTGTTTTGATGAAATGTGCATGGCTGAATGGTAAGACATGTTTAACATGTATGAACTATATGTACTCTACTATGAAGTCATGATTGTTCTGTTTGATACATTGAGTAGTTTAATGGATCTTTTACTTGCTGAGTGGTTGTACTCACCCCCTTTGGGGACCAACATTTCAGATTAGAAAGATGCCTCTCCCTCTGGTCACGCGGGTTACCTTTTACTGCCTTCCATCTGACATGGAGGTCGAGTGTATGGAGCTTGATTGTGCCACCATCCCTGGTTTGGTGTTCATACGGGTTCGTGTGCTGGTGATGTATGATGTGGGCCTGGCTGGGGGCTTGGTCATCCAGGAGTTCTTGTCTGTCCACGTCCGTCGTGACGGAGATATGCAGGGGATGTTGCCGCCGCCACTGCCCGATGCACCAGGATGGGTGTGATGGCCCGCATGAGGAGTGGGAGCTGACGTTTTTTGGGGATAGCCGACACTTGTAGATGGAGGGTTATACATGATCGATGTAGGGGGTCGAGATCTCTCTTTTGAGCTGTAGCCAAGTTTAGCTAAAAGTCTTGGCTTTTTGGTTATACCGACTCGAGATGTCCATCATGAAAATATAAATAAGAGTGAATCGGCATTATTTTTTCTTATGGTGTGTAGTTGTTGTGCATTGTATCATCGTTATGGGAGTAGAGGGATGGTGTGACTTGTCCTTATATTCGCTATGAGCTGCACCAGATTCTTTTAAAATATATATATATATGCCTAAGAAACTACAGTTCTTCTTTAACCCCGAAATGAAGATATGTAACTGGTATCCATTAGGTGGAGCGATAGGTATCTGTGACGAACTTACTAGATCGGGGGTGCCACAGCCGGTTGGTATCAGAGCAATGGTTATAGATTGGAGTGATAAGGAGTCTCTTTGGAAATTGAGGAACATGATGACAATGCACACCATAGGATATTAATTGGAATAGTTGGGTAACTTTGAATAACGAGTGATGGGTATTCACTCATAGATCCCCAGTGGTTATTATGAGTTGCTTTTAGGTACCAGTAACATGGTTATGTTACTTATTTTTCTTTAGTTGCTGTTGTTTTTAATGAAGACATTGAGTCACAGATATTTGCTGAGGCAAATGCTTGGAAACTGCAGGAAAATCATGGTACGATATGAAAGTCATCATCCATCGAGGGCTGAAGCCTCTGCAGCAAGGGCTGAACCCCAGATGGAAGATATCCTGCAGGCATTGGCCAATATAGGAAATCTGATGGAAAGACAAGCGTAGCAACAGCCCGGAGCAGAACGCCGTACTCAAGGACTGGTGGAGCAATTTTTGAAGTTGAAACCACCTAAGTTCAGTGGAATGGGAAATCCTGAGGAGGTGGAGCATTGGATTGATGGGATGGAACGAATTTTCCGGTTGTTGGACTGCAATGATACTGAGAAAATAACTTTGGCAGAGTACTAGCTGGAGGGAAATGCAAAGTTTTGGTGGAGAGCTTCGAGGGACACAATCTTTCCACCAGGTACTGATGTTAATTGGGACGAGTTTGTCAGAGCTTTCAATAGAAAGCATTTTTCTGACTGTGCTAGGGACAAGAAGATTTCAGAATTTGTTCAGTTAGAACAAAAGGAGCTGACAGTGGACCAATATGAGGCAAGATTTTCTGAACTGTCTAGATATGATCTTAGACTAATTGAGGATCAAGAAAAGAAAGCTAAGAGGTTTCTGAAAGGGTTGAGAACCGATATCAGGAAACAACTGGTGCCTTTGAACATAAGAGATTATAATGAGATCTATGAAAGGGCACAGTTGGTGGAGCAGGAGTTAGTAAGGGAACAGTCGAAGAATAAGAGACAATCGTCTTTTGGTGATATGAGACGGGGTAAGAGACCCTATACAGGTCAAGGTCAGACCTGGGAGTCTAAGAAGAAGGGCAATTTCAAGAATTTTGGAAAAGGCAGGGATGGCCTGAATCTAGGAAGAGCACCTTATCGAAATGAAGAATGTCGAAGGTGTGATGGGCAACATGGCCCAGGACCTTGTAATGGACAGCTGAAATGCTATGGTTGTGGACAGGTAGGGCACCTTAAGAAAGATTGTCCACAAGAGAGGTCGCAACCAAGTATTAACCCAATGCGACGAGTACCACAACGTACTGCTGGACCATATCCACAAAGGAATCCACAGAGACCACCAGCACAGGGAAGAGTGTATGCGATCACCCAAGAGGAAGCGGAAGCTTCCAAAAATGTTATCTCAGGTACGATCCTTATAAATGATAAAAAGGCATATGCATTGTTTGATACGGGTGCTACGCATTCATTTGTGTCTGAAAGATAGAAAAAGTTGAGTAAAATAGAAACTACGTCTCTTGAGACGCCTCTTTGTGTTTCTACGCCTTTAAAGAATATGGTATTGTCTACGCTGGTGTGTGAAAATTGTAAGATAACAATGGGAGGAAAGGATATGGAAATAGACTTGGTCGTAATGGCTATGTATGATTTTGATGTTATCATAGGAATGGATTGGCTTCATAAGTATTGGGCCAAAATGGATTGTTATAGAAAAATGATCCAATTTATTTTACCTGATCAGTCTAGTTGTGAATTTTTGGGAGGTCAGACCAACCTACCTATAGCACTTATTTCAGCAATAGAAGCACGTGCGTTACTTGACAAAGGATGTCAAGGGTACCTGGCCATGGTTAAAGATTATACTAAGGAAGAGCCTAAGCTTGATGAAATTCGAATGGTTAATGAATTTCAAGATGTATTTCCTGAGGAGTTGCCTGGATTACCGCCGGAACGAGAAATTGAGTTTGAAATTGAATTAATGCCTGGAACAGGACCAATATCGAAAGCCCCGTACAGGATGGCCTTAATGGAATTGAAGGAGTTGAAAGTGCAACTACAGGAGTTGCTTGATAAAGGATTCATTAGGCCAAGTGCTTCACCTTGGGGTGCAGCAGTCTTGTTTGTGAAAAAGAAAGATGGGTCGATGTGCTTGTGCATTGACTATAGGCAACTGAATCAAGTGACCATTAAAAATAAATATCCTTTGCCTAGAATTGATGACCTATTTGACCAACTCCAGGAAAGTTCGGTCTTCTCTAAGATTGACTTAAGGTCGGGATACCATCAGCTAAGAATTAAGAAAGAAGACATTCTTAAGACTGCGTTTAGGACTCGTTATGGACACTACGAGTTCCTTGTCATGCCATTTGGATTTACAAATGCATCGGCTGCATTTATGGATCTAATGAATAGGGTATTTAAGCCTTATTTAGACCAGTTTGTGATTGTTGTTATTGATGATATCTTGATATATTCGAGAGGGCCTAAAGAGCATGAACAACACTTGAGGATAGTTTTGCAAACTCTGAGAGATCATAAGCTGTATGCCAAATTGAGCAAGTGTGAATTCTGGCTGGACCAGATAATATTTTTGGGGCACGTGGTATTAGGAGGAAGAATTGTAGTGGACCTAGCAAAAGTTGAGATGGTAATAAATTGGCCGAGACCGACAACACCTACTGAACTATGGAGTTTCTTAAGACTGGCTAGTTATTATAGAAGGTTTTTTGAAGGGTTTTCACGATTGGCAAGTCCTTTAACAAAATTGACTCGAAAGAACGCGAAGTTTGAATGGAATGGGGAATGCGAAAGGAGTTTCCAGGAGCTTAAAAGAAAATTGACCTTGGCTCCAATCCTGACTATACCAACTGGATCTAATGGTTTTACAGTGTATAGTGATGCATCTCACAATGGATTGGGATGTGTTTTAATGCAGCATGGCAAGGTCATAGCCTATGCATCTAGACAATTGAAACTCCATGAACTAAACTACCAAACGCATGATTTAGAATCAGCAGCTATAGTGTTCGCTTTGAAGATATTGAGGCATTATTTATATGGGGAAAAGTTTGAGATTTATACAGATCATAAGAGCTTGAAATATTTGTTCTCACAAAAGGAGTTGAACATGAGACAAAGGAGGTGGATGGAGTTGTTAAAGGATTATGATTGTGAGATACGATACCATCCAGGGAAGGTGAATAAGGTAGCGGATGCTCTTAGTCGTAAGTCAGCTATGGAGATGGCTAGTTTAAGAATGGCGGAATGGAGCTTGTTAAAGTCCGTAACGGACTTAGAGTTTAAATTAAAAGTGGACTGTCTTACCGGTATGCTTAGTGCATTAAGGATTGAACCTGAAATTATCCAAAAAGTTAAGATCTTGCAAGAGTCTGACCCGGAAATTATGAAAGTGAAAGATGCAGTGTCTTTAGGAAAAAGACCAGAATTTCAAGTCTCTGAAGATGGAGTGGTAAGATGCCAGGGACGACTCTGTGTTCCCGACAACGAAGAAGTAAAGAAGGAAATTCTGTCGGAGGTACATAGGAGTAATTACAGTGTTCATCCGGGTAGTACAAAGATGTACAGGAATTTGCGTCAGCAATTTTGGTGGAATGGTATGAAGGCAGATACGGCTAAGCACGTTTCTCAATGTTTGACGTGCCAACAAGTAAAAGCGGAACATTGCAAACCTGCAGGACTCTTGAGACCGTTAGACATACCAGAAGGGAAATGGGAGCATATAACAATGGACTTTGTACAAGGATTGCCAAGGACATCAAGCGGTCATGACTCTATCTGGGTAATAGTGGACCGTTTGACTAAGTCTGCTCATTTCCTAGCAGTTCGCATAGACTACCCAATGGACAAATATGCGGATATATATGTAAGTCAAGTAGTACGCTTACATGGTGTTCCAGTAATTATTACCTCAGACCGGGACTTAAGATTTACTTCGAACTTTTGACGGAGTCTTCAAATTACCTTAGGAACTAAACTCTAGTTTAGTACTGTTTTTCATCCTCAAACAGATGGACAAACAGAAAGAGTAATCCAGACATTAGAGGATATGTTAAGGGCTTGTGTGATTGACTTTAAAGGGAATTGGGATGAAAGATTGCATTTGGTGGAGTTTGCATATAATAATAGTTTTCAGAAAAGTATAGGCATGGCTCCCTATGAAGCATTATATGGAAGGAGATGTAGGACTCCTGTCTGTTGGAATGAAGTAGGTGAAAAGAAATTGACAGGACCTGAACTGGTACAAGTTACCACTGAAGCTGTCGAAATTATCAGGAAAAGACTTAAAACAACTCAGAGTAGACAGAAAGACTACGCAGATAGGCGTAAAAGGCCTTTGGAGTTTAACGTGGGAGATCATGTATTCCTTAAAGTATCTCCAATGAAAGGAATATCTCGATTTGGAATGAAGGGTAAGTTAAGCCCTAGATTTGTTTGACCTTTTGAGATACTTGAAAGAATAGGAGATGTAGCTTATCATTTGGCGCTGCCTCCTAAATTGGGAAATTTACATGATGTGTTTCATGTGTCGATGCTGAGAAAGTACCAGCCGGATCCTAGTCACATACTCGATCATGAAGCCATCGAAGTAGATGAGAAAGTGAGGTACATCGAAGAGCCTGTGCAAGTACTGGACAGAAAGGAGCAAGTCCTTAGGACCAAGACAATCCCACTAGTTAAGATATTATGGCGACATCACGATATGGAGGAAGCCACATGGGAGAGTGAAGATCAGATGAAGGAAAAGTACCCCTACTTGTTTCAAGAGGCATGAGTGATGTCTAATTTCGAGGACGAAATTCTCTAAGGAGGGGAGAATTGTGGCATCCCAAAACTCCATGGCAACCTCTAGATGCCTTACAACCTATGGAAGGGCGATGGACGTATTAATGACCTATGTTGTGGTCTTTAGACCAAAAGAAGTGTAATAGATTAATGGCCAAGCACCTAATGGGTGAATATTTTGTTGGAAACATGTTCCATGCCCATGTGAGATCAAGATTTATTTTATGAGGAAATTATGTCTTTGGCCATAAATTTTATAAGTTGGATTTTATTAATCTATGTTACAAAGTATTATAGTTTTTTTTTTTAATTAGTAACTTAGTACTCTGTATAAATAAGGATTAAGCCTTTTTTTTTTGGGTAATCTTGGGCCAATTAAGCTTGGGTCTTAGGCCCAAGAGTGTTGGGCCTAAGATGGGCCAAAATGACCGGCCCATAGAGCCCATGAGGGGCCGTCGACCGCGCGAAGAAGGGGGGGAGAGACCGGTTTGCATGCCTCCCCCATTTGTCCTAAGAAGATGGCCAAGTGTCAAGCCATGCAAGATTAATGATGGCTAATGATGGAGGGAAGGAAATTAGGGGGAAAAGTGACCGGATGGAGTTAAAGGAACCGAGAGAGAGAGAGAGAGAGAGAGAGAGAGAGAGAGAGAGAGAGGAAGGAGAGGAAAGGAAGAAAGGAAGAGAGGAAGGAGGAGGGCCGTCCGTCGATCGTCCGCCTTGCTCACCGCCGTCCGTCCCCGCCGTGTCTCGCTATTGTGCTCGCCGTTTGCTCGGTTTGGAGGCAAGTGGGATCCCTTGATCTACTCTTGCATGCTGTGCTTAGTGTGTGTGATTGAATGGTAACAATTTCGGATGTATAGAATGTGAAAAATTGAAGTTATAAGAGTGGTGCTCTAGTCTAGTGTACTGTTCTTGAGAAAAACAGCTCGACCTTGGATGTTCTAGTGACTTGCATGTGATGTTCTAGTCGAATTTTGGCTTTGATCTCTAAATGAAAGTTGTAAAGGACATCCTGAGGTTTAACATATCAAAAATTTAGAGAAAAAAAACAAGAATAAGTAGGTGAAATCATGGTCCTTTAAGATGGTTAGATCTGGAAATTTCGGTACTAGGAACAGGGGTTTTAACCGTCCATATTTAAATACCTAGGACGAATCTGACTTTGATGTCTTCATGAAGTATCTACCTTATGGTCTTGGATATCACATAGTCGAATTTCATAATTTTTGAAGGTCATTTGTGTATTTAATCGGAAATGTTTCTAAAACTGTGCAATCTGATGTGTTCGGACTTTGTAAGTTGCAATGCGTGGACTATATCGTTTTTTATGAGGTTCTTTTGGAAACGTGTTCTGCATGAAATATCTCTCTTCATGTCTTCCCTACAACATATTCAAATTTCGTAATTTTTGAAGTTCATTTGCCTATTTAACCAAAAATGTTTCAAAAACTGTGCAAGTTGAACTGTTAGAATAGTAGTACTGTGATGCATGGTCTATACCGAATTATATGGGGATCTTTTGGTGTAGTGTTCTTCATGAAATATCTGAGTTTATGTCTTGAATATCACATGTTCGAATTTCATAATTTTTGAAGGTCATTTGGGTATTTAAATAACATGTTTTCTAAAACTAAGCAAGCTGGATTGTGCGAATTTCAAAAGCTGTAATGCATGGACTATTCTGTTTTGTATGAAATTCTGGTGGTGTTGTGTTCTTCATGAGATAAATGCCTCTAGAGCTTGTCTACGATGTATTAAATTCTTAGAAATTATTAGGGCCAATCACTAAATTTTAAGAAGTGTAAATTAAAAGAATGCATTCCATTTCTAAAATAATAGCAATAATCCATGAGTTTGCCCCATGAATTATATTGTTTTTAAGTGATTGAATCTTGCTGCACATGTGATGATATTTGGCATTACATATAAAATCAAAAGCTGAAATTGACCTTGTTGCCATCACATCATGTGCCATGTTGATATTGAGACACAAATGTGAATATGAATTATGATAAATGAGGATACCGTTGGAGGTGTGAGCCGACGATGCCCCGGGAGTGTCCGGATGCCCGGAGGTGTGTGCCGGATATCCTCGGGAGTTTCGAGATGCCCGGAGGTGTGTGCCGGATGCCCGAAAGTGTGTGCCGGAGGTTCATCGCGATGCCAGGTTGGGTGCGAGCGGTAAAATGTGGGATGCAATTACTGGTCCCGGGAAAGAAAAATGTGGTGACCCAATTGAAAGATAAAAAGCTGAAATTGAATCATGCATATAGTATGGTGACATGTATGCATGGCAGAATGATGTTACATGTATAAGTGCATGGTGGTATATGTACATGATCCGGTGACATATATGCATGGGTGTATGATATAATGTGTACAAGTGCATGGTGGTATATGCACATGATATAGTGACATGTATGCATGGCTGTATGATATAATGTGTATAAGTGCATGGTGGTATATGCACATGATCTGGTGACATGTATGCATGGCTATATGATATAATGTGTATAAGTGCATGGTGGTATGTGCATATAGTATGGTGACTTATATACATGGCTGTTTTGACGAAATGTGCATGCCTGAAAGGTAAGACATGTTTAACATGTATGAACTATATGTACTCTACTATGATGTCATGATTGTTCTGTTTGATGCATTGAGTAGTTTAATGGATCTTTTACCTGCTGAGTGGTTGTACTCACCCCCTTTGGGGACCAACATTTCAGATTAGAAAGATGCCTCTCCCTCCGGTCACGCGGGTTACCTTTTACGGCCTTCCATCTGATGTGGAGGTCGAGTGTATGGAGCTTGATTGTGCCACCATCCCTGGTTTGGTGTTCATACGGGTTCGTGTGCTGGTGATGTATGATGTGGGCCTGGCTGGGGGCCTGGTCATCCAGGAGTTCTTGTCTGTCCATGTCCGCCGTGATGGAGTGATGCAGGGGATGTTGCCGCCGCCACCGCCCGATGCACCAGGATGGGTGTGATGGCCCGCATGAGGAGTGGGAGCTGACGTTTTTTGGGGATAGCCGACACTTGTAGATGGAGGGTTATACATGATCGATGTAGGGGGTCGAGATCTCTCTTTTGAGCTGTAGCCAAGTTTAGCTAAAAGTCTTGGCTTTTTGGTTATACCGACCCGAGATGTCCATCATGAAAATATAAATAAGAGTGAATCGGCATTATCTTTTCTTATGGTACGTAGTTGTTGTGCATTGTATCATCGTTATGGGAGTAGAGGGATGGTGTGACTTGTCCTTATATTCGCTATGAGCTGCACCAGATTCTTTAAAATATATATATATGTATATATATATATATATGCCTAAGAAACTACAGTGCTTCTTTAACCCCGAAATGAAGATATGTAACTGGTATCCATTAGGTGGAGCGATAGGTATCTGTGGCGACCTTACTAGATCAAGGGTGCCACATTTGCTGCTGCTAATGAGGAGAGTCATCTTCCTCAGTCAGATCGAAGTGCGTAGGACCCTCACGCATATGTTGTGGTCCCTTGCTAGCGATTCTAGAAGACTTTCTTGAAGACATAGTCGCTTTCTAGGTGAAATTTTCGAACTCATTCGTGAAAAAGGTGAGATCTTTTTGGAATAAACTAGAGAGAAAGTGAGAACAAGTGGGAATTTCGTATTCTAGGGTTTGAGAGTGAAAATGAAGAAGATGAAAATCAACAATACATAAAACAGATGAAACGACGTATACAGATCGTCATAAAGGAAAAAAGTAAAAACTGCCTTTTTGAAAAAAAAAAATAACTGCCTTTTTGAAAATGAAAAAACTGCCATAAATTCAAAAACCGAAAAAGATAATTTCTAAAAATAAAATAAGTAAATAACGATTCAAAAAGTAAACATACCTTTTCAAGTTTTTATCCAAAAATTAAATTACTAGAACAGAAATAACTTACAGTCGCAACTTTTAGTTATTCTAAGTCCGATCATCTTCAGACTTTAACTGATAAAATGTATAATGTTCAATCTCGTAGGAATGGACTCAAATAGACTTTTCTCCAGTGGCTTTGTAAATATGTCTGCCAGCTGATTCTTTGAGTCAATAAACTGTATCATAACTTCTCCATTCTGAACATGATCTCTAATAAAATGATGTCGAATCTCTATATGCTTTGCCCTTGAATGAAGAATTGGATTCTTTGTGAGATCAATGGCGCTGGTGTTGTCGCATTTGATCTCGGTACACGATTCTTCAATTCCAAATTCTCTTAGCTGTTGCCTTATCCATAATATTTGAGAGCAGCAACTTCCAAGAGCTACATATTCTGCTTCAACTGTTGGAAGAGCTACGGTACTCTGTTTTCTTGAAAATCATGATACCAGCTTATTTCCAAGCAATTGACATGTACCAGAAGTACTCTTTTTGTGCACTTTGCATCTTGCTAAATCTGCATCTGAATATCCAAGGAGAGTAAAGTTTCATTCTTTAGAATACCACAGACCTAGCTTTGGAGTTGTTGCAACGTATTTGATGATGTGCTTTGTAGCAATTAGATGAGATTTTTTGGGATTTGGTTGGAATCTAGCACAGACACAAACATTAAACAAAATGTCAGGCCTAGATGCAGTAAGGTAAAGAAGTGAACCAATTATGCTCTTGTATTGCTTCTGGTCTACACTCTTCCCTCCTTCATCTTTATCCAGCGTCAAAGAACTTGACATAGGCGTCTGTGTCTTTTTGCAATTCTCCAATCCAAACTTCTTGATAAGATCCTTTACATACTTTTCTTGGTGAATGAAAATTCCTTCCTTTGATTGTTTAACTTGTAATCTCAGAAAAAAAAAGTTAACTCATCCATCATACTCATCTCGAATTCATCCTGCATGCATCGAGAAAATTTATATTCATTAGGTGATCCAAATATGATATCATCAACATAAATCTAAACAAGTAAAGAATCTTTACCTTCTCTTTTAATAAACAAAGTAGTGTCAACCTTTCTTTTCACAAAACCATTTTGAGGTAGAAATTTACTTAACCTTTCATACCAAGCTCGAGGTGCCTGCTTTAGTCCATATAGGGTCTTTTTCAGTTTATAAACTGAATTTGGCTTTCTTGGATCTTCAAAACTAGGTGGTTCTTCCACATAGACTTCTTCTTGGATAAATCTGTTTAGAAATGCAATTTTCATGTCCATTTGGAATAATCTGAATTTTTTTTTTTTTATGATGACCCAGGAAACCCCGAAAGCCGACAGCCGGCAAGAAGAACCTAGGGCTGACACAAGCTGGCCACCACACTCACGCCAGCGGTTAAGTCACCAAGTAACGCCGCTGGGATTCGAACTTGGCACCTTTCGTGGGAGGCACAAAGCTCAAGCCAACTACGCCACCGCAGTAGGTGGTGAATAACTTGAAATTTTTATAGCAAGCAAAAGCAAAATCTAATTGTTTCTAACCTCGCTACTAGTGCATAGGTCTCGTCATAGTCTATTCCTTCTTGCGTATATCCTTTGGTCACGAGTCTTGCTTTGTTTCTAACCACTTTTCCTCTTTCGTCCACATTGTTCCTGAAAACCCATTTAGTTCCAATAACAGATTTACCTTTAGATTTTGGAATTAATTCTCAAAGATCGTTGATGATAAACTGTCTAAGCTCTTCTTGCATGGCTTCAATCCAACTTTCATCAATCAAGGCTTCTTCTATAGTTTTGAGTTCAATTTTAGAAACAAGTGCTAAAGCACTAGACTTTTCTCGCCTTTTGGATCTAGTATGAATTCCTTCATCAATGTTGCCAATGATAAGTTCTTTGGGATGACTTGACTTATGTTTCCAGTTGCTATTTGGTTTGTGAGTCTGTTGATCCTCTACTTCAGTTGATTCTTTTGGAACATCTTGTAGTTGAGCTTTAGGAGTCTGAACCACTTCGGGGGGAAGTAGACTTTGGAAAGTCTGGAATAGGTTCAGAATCTTCAAGTTAAGTCTGATCCAGTTGAATCTGCATAGAGTCTTGGAATTTGACGATTCTTCCACAGACTGAGTCTTCTTGTTGAATACTCTATAGGCTTTGCTTGAGATTGAGTACCCAAGGAAAATTCCTTCATTTGATTTTTCCTCAAACTTACCAGTTCGATCATTTGCATTCTTCATAATAAAACACTTACAACCAAACACATGAAAATAAGAAACATTTAGCTTTTTCCCTTTAAAAACTTCATAAGGAGTTTTCTCTAAAATAGGCCTTAAAAATACTCTGTTAATAATATAGCAAGCTGTAGAAACTGCTTCAGCCTAAAATCGAGAAGAAATATTACTTTCAATTAAAAGAGTTTTTGCCATCTCCTGCAAAGATCTATTCTTTCTTTCCATAACTCCATTCTGCTCTGGAGTATATGGAGAAGAGAAAACATGCTGGATGCCAGATTCATCACAAAATTTAGCAAAGTCTTGATTTTCAAACTCACCTCCATGATCTATTCGTATGCTTGATATAGTATAACCTTTTCCATTTTGTACATTCTTGGCAAATTTTAAAAAATAAGGGAATGTTTCAAACTTACTTGCTAGGAAGTATACCCATGTAAAGCGAGAGTAATTATCGACAATTACGAGATAATATTTCTTTCCACCAATACTTTGAGTTCTGGTTGGTCCAAAGAGATCCATATGTAGAAGCTACAAAACTCAATTAGTAGAAACTTGATTTATAGGTTTAAAAGAATTTCTAACCTGTTTTCCCAAAACACGTGGTGTGCATAGATCACTCTTTTGAAAAGTCAGATTGGGGAGTCCATGAACAAGTTTCTTAGAGGAGATCTTGGCAATTTGCTTCATATTAACATGGCCAAGCTTTCGATGCCAAAGATTTGCTTCGTCTTGAATGGATATTAGACACTAAGAGCTTTTTGGTTTTATATCCAGAAGATAAATATTCCCATGTCTTCGTCCAGTGAAGGATTGAGATAGATCTTTACTTGTTCCCGAACAAATTCCCTCTTGGAAATTGATTTTGAATCCAGTGTTGCACAATTGACTAATGCTATGTAGATTGTAATTTAATCCTTCCACCAATGAAATACTATTGATTGTGAGGCTTCCAATTTTCACAGTTCCACATCCAACAATTCTTCATTTGCTATTTCCACCAAAAGAAACTTTTCTACTATTTATTTGCACAAGCTTAATGAAATAGCTTGAATCTCTAGTCATGTGTCTCGAACAACCACTATCCAAATACCACTTGATCTTTTTCTTGATAGTGACCTGTAATTATAAAAAGAACTCAAGCTTTCTTTGGTACCCATATCTTCTTGGGTCTAGGGGAGTTAGTACGAAATACAGTTTTTGCCCAATCCTTCTTAACAGGTCTCCAAACCTTGGGACATTCTTTCTCAAAATGTTTTGAGCCGTTACACTTTGAACATTTAAGAGCACTTCGGCCAACAGGTTTTACAAAAACTCTTTGAAAATGATTTCTATAAAACGTTTTTGTAGGTCTTTGTTTGATTCTTTCCTTTACTTTTTTGGAAAATCAATTAGAGGAATGGTTTCTGGTGTCATTCCCAAACCAGATTTATTGAAATAAGGTCTTTGAGCTGAAAGAATCTTTTCCAATTTCTTAGATCCTTTTGAATTTTTTTTTGTGATATGTGAAATATTCTCTTTCAAAAAGGTATTTTATTTTGAAAGATAATCTGCATTTTCTTTCAAATTAGCAAAACATTTGTCTAGATTTTCAAACTTTTCTTTCCAAAAAGTTTCATGTTGCTTAAGTTTAGAATTCCACCTCTTTAGTTCGGAAATCCTTTTAAGAGAGGTTTTGAGACTAAGACAAAGTTCATCTATGTACTTCGAGACTTTAGTAGGAATTTTTAAATTACTAACCTCGATTTCGTTGTCTGAGTCTAAATCTGTTTCAAGATTTGAGTTTGATTATGAATTTGCCATTAAATATATATTGGCATATTCTTCATCACTTTCTTCATATTCAATATCATTCCATGTCTCTGTTTTGAGAGCCTTTCTGCATTTCTCAGTTCTTCCCTTCTTTTTCTTCAACAGAGAACAGTTGGGTCTGATGTGCCCCTTTTTCTTGCATTCAAAACAGATCACATCTTTGTTGACTTCATCATTCTCAGTTGATTTGTTTTGAAATTTTTGAGTGCCTTGCTTTTTCCAGTTGAATATTCTTCCATTTCTATTCAACTTTCTAAATCTCCTTATTATGAGTGCTAGTTTTTCATCATACATATTATCTTCTGAATCTGTATCAGAATCATTGTTAGATTTTAAAACAATTGACTTCTTACCTTTATGATATTCTTCCTCATTGATTTGCTTCATTTCATATGATTGAAGTGTGCCGACTAGTTCATTTATAGAGAGCGGCATGATCCTCTGGGTTTCTCTTATTGAAGTCTTCACGTGATTCCAGTCTTTGGAGAGTCCACGTAGCAATTTATTAACCTTCATTGGTCCTAAGATTGGCTGTCCTTGATATGCTAGACCGTTTATAATTTCTGTGAAATGACTAAACATGTCAGTGATAGATTCTCCTGGCTTCATCTTGAAGGCTTCATACTGTCCAAGTAGAATATTGATTTTTATTTCTTTAACTCGATCAGTTCCTTCATAAGTAACGTGTAACCTATCCCAGACTTCTTTGGTTGTTTCACAAGATAAAATTCTGATATACTCAATAGGAGATAAAGTACAATATATAGAGTAATTGGCTTTAGCATCAAGAGCTTGTCTCTTGGTTATTTCTTCTTGTACCATTTCGCCAGCATCTGCAACTTCTTTTCCTTTTTATGAGGTGGATGTAGCTTTGGGAATAGTCCATTTTTCTACTACGTCTCATTCCAGGGGATCTTTCGATCTCAGGAATACCTTCATCTTGTTTTTCCATACATGATATTCCTTCCCATCAAAGTAAGGGGGTTTGGTGTTGCTTTGACCTTCAACCAAGCCTGGAGCCAAAATACTAGCCATAGATCTTTAATTCAGAAGTAAGAACACTTAAATAAAATGAGCACACAGGCTTTCATACCAATTGAAAGGGTTAGTAAGAACACCTAGAGGGGGGTAAATAGGTGTAAATAAAATTTTCTCGCAAGACTGAATAGTAATAAATTATCTTTTAAAGATAATTGACTAAGAACATAAATAGCTTTAAACAATTATATAAAGCAACGAATAAAAGTGAGTTAAGGAAAGGGAATTGGAATACAAGGTTAATAGTAGTTCGGCTTAGATCAAGTCTACGTCCACTCTTCCGCACTGATAGCCCATTGGTTGGATTTTACTATGAATCAAAAGAGATTTTACAATCTCACATCCTTGACTTCTCAATGTAGAATCTCTACTACACTTTTTCAAAGTCTCACAGGTTTGAGTACAGCCTTTAGCTCGACAACCGAAGTAGTAAAGAACTATGAAGCTTCAGACTTTGAAAATTTTCTTTTATGCACACACTCGAACAACTTAAGAGTCTTTCTTATATACTCCTCCATGCCTCTATAACTGTTGGCACTTTCCAAATGAGTTCTTCTAATCTACCCGTTGGACAGAATCAATTAAGGAGATCTTAAGTCGTTTAAGGAATGTGATGATAGCCCATCAATCCTGCTCGCCCATACAATCAAGATTTTGGTTTTCATAAATAAAACCTTCCAAGTTTGCTCACCTTTCAAAAGATCTTCATATAGGAATGGATTTCAATAAGAATAATTGATCATAAGATGCTATATCTAGTTATAAGATCCTCCATGAACCAAACGAACCGAATCCTTAAAGATAAACCTTCATATGGATAACTCTTCATTCTTTGGTCTGGAATCTATCGGTGAGGTTAGACTTTGAGATTAAAGTCTAGCAGTCTTCAAACTTTGACAGTAGCATCTGGAGTTCTTCAGACTATACTATAGGAAAGGTTTCGTCAGCTTCAAAACAATAAGGAGTTTTCTTCAACAGGAGCAACCTGGGAAAGCGAGGATTCGATGAGACGACTGTATCCCCACATTTTTGTTTAAAGATTTGTAATGGCTTAAATTTCGAGGACGGAATTTTTATAAAAAGTGAAGAGTTGTGACATCCTGAATTTTAGGTTCTGTTTTCGATTGAATGAGTTGGGCTTTTTATTAACACGCCTATAGTTCTTTTCCTAGAGTTGGCCACTCACAGGATAACTAGCCTATCAAGTGAAGCGGTTAAGGAATCTAAACGCAATAAACTTGAGAATTCGACTAGGAATTGACTGCTCAACCGTGCTAATCTGCAAGGGTCATTACGACATCATCAAAATCGATCAGAGATCAGATATAGGTCGATTCAACTGAGATATGTGATTAGTGTGTGGGTGATTCCACCCAATTGCAAAATTTCTGTTGAATGGCACTAGACCAATTTTTCTGTCATTTTTGTACCTTACGTCCGTATTTGAAACATCAAGATTTTTACGACAACTGAGAGTCGCCAATGTATCAAAAATGCACAATGTGGCTCGAAAATAATCGACCACAGGTTAATTGCACTAAAAATTCCTAAAAGTTACCCGGTAGATTAGGTCACACTAAAATTGCGTTAGATTGAAATTAACTGTGAATTTGAACCCGATTTCAAAAATTGAAAGTTTTGTCATGTCACGATTTATTTTAGAAATGTCGACTCATCCTCCAAAGAATTTTCGGCGAGCTCGGGATTTTTACGGAAAATCAATTCGAACGATTCGGAAAATAACGGAAATTCGGATGGGCCAAATGGTAGGGATTTTTGACCTCCTTACCGAGCTATTTGGTGAAAGGAAAGTGTGGAATTTGTGTGGGTTTCTTCTTCATCAAAATTGGACATCAAATTGGGGAATTTCGTGAAGAAATTGAAGTCCAAATTGAGTAAATTCGGAGCTAGGCATGGGGCTGCAACATTGACACCAAAATTGAGTTAATTGAGGAAAATTGTTTGCAAGAAAGTAATAGGGCACCAAGCAATGATAAGTGGATAGGTTTGTTTGACTTTCCTTTCCCCCCACCAACTTCTCGTGCACGCCAGCTACGCCGGTTCTTCCCCCCCTTCGCGCTTCTGCTTCGGTCACATTTCCCTCTTTCACGGACCAACGCCAGCTGTTCCCTTTTCTTTTCGCGCGTGCATCTGCTTCACCGAAGGAAGCCGCTTCTGCCTTCTTTCAATTTCCTTTTTCTTCGCTGCTCGCCCCACCATCTTCTATCCCCCTCCGCCTTTGCCATCTTCCACCGAACCAACCACATGCCCACATCCCCATCGATCTTCAGTTTGCTGCCACGTCCACCGTCGACCCCCTCCCTAACATTGACTCCTCTTCAACGCCAGCAGAACCGTCGAAGTTGCTTCTTCCCCAGCTGCCATTCGCCCGTTCACCCCACTCCCTCTCTCTCTCGTTGTCTCACGCCCACACTCCACCGAGTCAATTATCCCAGCAAACCTTCTGAAGTTGACTCCTGCAGCGGCTGCATTGGCGTCCCCTCCCTCGCGAAGCCAGCCCACTGTTTTCCCCTCAGCTTTGCCGATTCAGCTAGCTCCGGCCGTGACTTGCGGGGCCGTTTTCAGCTTCTGTTTGTCTCCCGTCGGCCTCGCCATGAGCCCGACTTTCGGCCGCCGTCGCGCCGCCATCGCGGTGAACCAGTTTTCACGCTAAACTAGTGAGTTTATGCACTAAACTCTACTTAGGATGCTAATGACATTTAAGGGGTGTTTAGTTTAAGTTAATTAAGGATTAGGTTAGTTAGATTAGATTAGCGATTTAATTATTCAATTATGCATGTTAGGTGGTTAGAATGGATATATTAGGGACTAGAGTAGTCGTACTATTTATCTAGATAGGTTTGGAAATTTTCCGGGCCCGTTTTGGTATTTAATTAGACTTTTCCGGCCTAAGTTAGCATTTATGGCATTTAATGTATTTATTTAATTAATTTTAGAAATTATTTAATAATTTATTATTTTTCGGAAATCAAACCAGTATAACTGGTGATCGGAATTTTGTGCTGATCGCAATGGTGTGTTCAGCTTATGTAATTGGATGTTAATTTGTACAAATTGAGTGCTGTTGGATTTTTGGTTATTTATTTCAAAATTTGTGAATTTCAATATTTATTCAGAAAATCCCGAGTGTCGGATTTTGACACCGAAAATGGTTTTATACACTATATAAAAAAGTGAGATTTTAAAAGAAAGGATATCAATTTTTTGGGTTTGATCTGATCGTGTACTCATAGACAACTATTTTCACTGGGTGTTTTTAATACGGGGAAAATGAGCCAAATTCATTATTTTAATTAAGACATTTGAATGCAATGCACAGTGTCCTTGGCCATAATTGAGTAATCATGTGTTGGTTAAGAGAACCCATCCCAGGCTATTAAATTGGACAATAACCCCTATATGGGATGTCCTTAGACAACAAGAAGCCGGTCGCAGTAGATTCTGGATCTGTGCTCCTTCGGAAAAGCCGTCTAGGAAAGACGTAGCCGTGCTCAATGGTGTGAGGCGACACCTGGCAATCCAGAAGACCGCTGAATAGAGAGTAGGCCGTACTATAAGTCGAGATCAAAACTAGGAATGCATGATTAATTGAGTTGAATGTGTTGGATTATGGGACAAAATTATGCGGCACGGTATAGGACGTGTCATCTATAATCAGGACCCCTGTACTTGGTTGAAATTGAGTGTGGCGTTCTTGTCGATGAGCTTAATTGCTGCTCATATCTTTATGGCTATCTGTGATATGAAATGTGCTGACCTGCAGGGAGGATTTGAGACGAGGTAAGTCTCTGTGGTTGTATAATTGTGTGATTAGGACGCCTCTAGGCATATTATCCTCCTAATCGGGGTTTAGAGAGTAAACTCGCTGAGATTTATATCTCACCCCGTCGTGGACTCAATTCTTTTCAGGGCCGTAGAGTGGAGGATCTGGAACCAAGCTGAGAGGATCCGAGGTGTAGGTTATGTAGGACAGCCTCTTTTTGAGAACTAGTCTTTTGAAGTCTTTTGGTTATAGACTTTTGTACATGACTCAGTGTGCATATAAAAGCATGTTTTGTTTGTGAATCTGTTGTCCTGCTTTTCTATCCCGAGATGGGAACTATTAGGGGATTTGTTATTCGCTTCCGCATGTGCAATAAAATGAAAGAGGTCGGCAACTCGTCCTGGGAAGTTGCAAAATTTTATCGACCACTAAGGGATGGGCACACGTTCAAGGATCGGGGCGTGACAGCCAGAACAGTCCTAGGAGGAAGAAGGGAAAAAAAAGAAAAAAAATTAATGAAAAATTAAAAAAAAATCATAAAAATTGCCACGCCAGCGTCCAGCCACCGGTCGACATCCACGTCAGCGTTGACCGGTCAAAATTGGCCGGATGGACTGAATTGGTACCAATATTAAAAATTTTAGGACTGAATTGATTTAATTGAAAAGTTTAAGATTGAATTGGTATTAATGTAATAGGTTTAAAATTTTTTTGTACTTTTCCCCTCATAAAACTATTGCCTAAACTAGACTTGTCAATGTTACACCATGCCTATGAACCCAAAAAAATAAAATAAAAATGGTACACCATGATTTAATATTGCATAGTCTTCAGGCCTTTATAATAGTCATTTTTACATCTCTCCTCCAATTAATCTTTAAAATTGTCCTCAATCTTTATTCTTTTTTTATTAACATATCATAAACAGTTAAACCAGAAGAAAGAGTAGCACACATCCGACCGAGTTTTAAATTATTGAGTGTTACTCAACGAATTTAATCTGTTATTAAGTTTGAATTCAAATATGGATAAAAGAATTTTGATATGCAGTTTAGAAGTGTGAAATTATTTTCTTATCAATTTTAATCAATATATAGCTGAAGACAAATTTATATGGAAAGTAAGTTTAACTAAATCCACTTTATTTTGACTTAGACTAGAATTTACAAACAAATAAATAATATTACATCTTATCAATAAAATAAAATTTTATACATCTAACTAGAACATTATTTTTATTTGGCAAAATTGCTCTTAAATTTGAATTCAATTAATTAAAAGATTACAATAATTGAATTTCGTATTTTACGATGTGAAAAATTTACATTTCATATCCTTCCTTGTAATTTATTTCGTTTTATTAGAAAACTTCCCTATAATATTTTGAAGTTGACAAAATCATTTACTTTTCATTATTAACTAATAAATGCATATATTGCTTATTTCAAAGGTATTGTTGATATAAGGAAATTTGTTAGCATTAACGGCATCCAAAGTACATAGCGGAACTCATAAAAAGCTGGATGGACCTAGATAAAAGGTGAACGTGTCTAGGATAACAAGATGTTTGTGAAGACGGGGAGAAACCATGATAAGGTGAACAAGTGAGTGAAATCTTGATCACTAATGTACTGAGGAAGACAAATGGATAAAAGTTCATAAGTTGGTTTCTAGCGGGCAGCTTGAATAGACCCAATAGATCTCTGATAAAGGTGGCTCTTAATATCAACTATACATGAAACACTCATCTTGTTAACTGGATATGACCTCTTTCCAATTTAATTTTAATTGGTATCTAATGGCTAGTCACAAGTTCTGAAAGTCGTAGAACCGGAGATTAAAGAAAATTAATTAATGTCTTTGCTCACTCAATCAAAGTAAAAGATAATTGATAAATATAGCCGATTCTATTTAGGAAAACCTCACTCTTGCCAGGTATATGAGATTGTATGGGCTCCCAGATTTTCAGCAATTGTGTCCATCAAATCCCAACCGCTAATTGATCCTTTGGAAGATTCTCCGATGGCTAACTTGGAGATTGGAGGCCTGTATAGATAATCAAAGTAAGCTGAAGGGACGAGGGAAATTGAAATTGCTACAACACTGATATTGCCACGTTCTCTTTGATTACTAGAATCGTGCTTCTATTCACTTGTGTGTCAATCTATTAAGAGTTCTTGTTGATTGTAATAGTGATTTGAGAAATGTACAAGTGTGATAGTAGTGTTTGTATATTAATAATTGCGATTTATCAGCTTCAGGTAAAAGTAGCACAGGTTATATTTGTAAACCACTCATGAGATTACTAGTGGAATTCGGCTTTATTAGTCTCATGAGATTATAGTATCTTTCAATTGGGAGTATTAGGCCAACAAGTTGTTGAAAGACAATGTGTGATGTATAGGTTGACTCGGTAGAAACCTTTGCGAGTTCTACAATTTCACCCTAGGCATAAGAAGCTACTATATTTGCCTATACGATGATACCCTTTTCTGAAGAGAAGACAGGGAGTCTACCTTCCCCACCCCGCCCCCCCTGCCCTGGCCTTGGGCCCGATTGTGGCATCCGAGAATTTCGACAACCCCTGAATATACGACGGCCGTGACTAATTGACGGGAGTATCATCGGATTATGTCATTGGTACCATTTACGGACATTGTCATATTATCGTTGGACCGATACGATACGTTTAGTAATGGTCCGATCTTTGAAAGAATTATAGTCTTATCCAAAATCTTCCTTACGTTCAAGCGAGACCAAGACTCATTCCGAATAATTCTTGACCCTGCCAACCCGAGTGCGCCATGAAGAAACACCCAAGGATCGGCCACCGGGAGCTGCCCATTTTCTCATGTGCATGAGAAATAGGAAACCTCAAATACTTCGTGCACGTTTATATTTTTCTATATGCAGCTAACAAAAGGAAGATTGGATCACGCATGGGGACTGTTTTCCCATCCAAGCTGCCCTACGAATTTGTGTTTATTGACTAAAGAAGTCAATTAACTTAAGAGAACGTCCAAAAGCGTGCATGCGGACGTGAGGAATCATAACCACCGAAGGACAGCTCCATATTGCTTTTCTTTTATTTGGCCGGTCAATTATGGAAGAGGATTATTGACTAAACGCCAGGTGGCTCTTCTTTCGGTGGACAACAAAAAGGGAGGATGTGGCTTTGCGGAAGACACGCCCTGCATGAAGAGTCGAGCTGACTCGGCAAGGAGAGGGACTCGCATGCAGGAGGCCACGTACACCCCCAGCTGTCTTCGGTTCCTGCAGCCACCGAAAGAAGCCCTCATGCAGTTGACTAAATTGTCAACAAAGTGAGGAGCAAAACCCTCGTACACAGAGGGGAAGAAAGAGAAGGAACCGAATGAAACTTGGGCAAAGAGAGAAACCGAGAGTGAGCGGGTGAGTGAGTGACAGAGAGAGAGTTTGGGCGAGAGTGAGCAGCAAGCGGGTGAACGGCGAGGAAGGAAGAGAAGGACTGCCTTCTGCCGTGCTTGAGCTGCCGCCATTGATGCTGCCCGCCTTCGCCGCCGATTGAGTCACGCACGAGGTCCCGAGCCTCCTGTTTTGTTTGCCGATCGAGCTTGGGAGTGAGGCAAGTAGAAGTTCATTAATCTATGTTATGCATGCTGTGATTATCTGGTGAAGTGCTGGTAGATTTGAGAAAATGCTGAAATGGAAACTGCATGTTGGGTTTTTGGATGATTGAGATAAAGATTGAATGCCAATCTGTGGAGGATTAAATGTGATATTGCTGTTTTGTGTTGGATTGAGCTAGATGAGTTCTAGATTGAGACTACAAGTCATTACATGTTGCATTTGAGGCTTGCATGTCTTGAAATATAAGTGTGAGTAAGCTGTGATTGTCGAGCAAGGCAAGGAAATGGTTGCTGAGTGGAAAGAAGTGGTATATGTTGCAGTGAGTGAGCTCATGGATGAATATAGGTTTTGAGCCGAGCTGTGGAGGTTCTTTGTTAAAGAAAAATCTATTGAAAGTATTCTTAGATGCTGTGGAAGAGTCTTGAAGTGTTGTAAGATAGATTAGTATAGAAACAAAGTGTTTGATTGAGCTAGAAACAAAGAAAACCATATATGAAGATTCTGTTTCAGAGAAATTTAGATAGGAAGCCTTTTTATTTGTGTCGCCTTGAATTTTAATGATGAAGATGAGGAAAAGAATAAGTTTACATGAGAGAACATTCATTAGATCAAGTTTGACATCTAGTTATAGTAAGGTTAATGAGAAAATGTGTTGGTAAGAGTATTTACCTTGAACCAGAAGGCTGTACTGTAGAAGATAGCATGACCTTTGATGATTCCACGAATTTTCTGTAATTTTATAGATAGAATTGGACCTTAAACCCTTAATAAAAGTTGTAGGAAACATTCTTAGGAATAATATATCAAAATTTGAGAACAAGCGGACAAGATTTAGGTGGTGAAACGAATTTTATTCTGTAGTTACTGAATCTGAAAGTTACTGCAGAATTTTGAAGGAAACAGCAAACTATTACTCTTTATACACAACGAATCTGACTTAGTGTCCCACATGAAAATTCTTCCTTTAGGTCTCATCTATGACATAACAAAATTTCAGAATTTTCTGAGTTCATTTTGGGTTTATTCCGAAATTGTTACTAAAACTGTGCATTGTGATGTTTGAGCTGTTTTGTTCCGAATTTGCTCAATTTGTCCCAAAGGTGAATACATCTTGAGTTGTTATTTGACATGATGATATTGAAATTCAGCATATCATGAAATATTGAGATTTGATGAAGGCTCATGGGACATCTTGTCATTGCATTGAAAAGTGTTTTTGGAAATTAGGATGTTAATTGTTACCGTTGGACCCTCGGGTCAACGATGCCTCGGGAGTTGGGATGCCCAGAGGTTCGAATGAGTCGATGCCCTTTGGATGCCTGGTTGTATTATGAATACATGCCCAGAGGTTTTCCTTGGGAGCATCAGGATGCCCGGTTGTATGCTTGTCGGTACGTAAATTCGGAGGGTAGGGGTAACCATGTCTATGGCCCCAGTGATTCCTCGTGATGCCAGGTGGGGTGCGAGATGCCCAGAGGTTCGAATGAGTCGATGCCCTTTGGATGCCCAGTTGTATTTTGAATACATGCCCGGAGGCTTTCGCGACACCAAGTTGGGTGCGAAATCCTAGAAGGACGCAATCATTGATTGCCTATCTTGTCTATCTTGCATGAATCTAGATATTGATGGTACTGCGCGATATAGCTTAATGAATCTTTTACTGCTGAGTGGTTGTACTCACCCCGTTTGGGGACTAACATTTTAGACTAAGTCAAGATACCTCTGCTGCCACCGCCACCAGTAGATGGACCGAGTGATTGAATATGACCACGAGGAGGAGGACAGCAGAGGAAGGAACTTTTGGATGGTGACACTGATCGATGGACTTTAAGTATACGATTGTTGGAAAAGATGTCGGTTATCTTTTGAGAATAGCCGGGTATAGAAAACCTCGGCATTTTGGTGTACCGACGAATGATGTCCATCTAGTTTAAGTAAATAAAAGTGTTTGGCTTTATCTTATAAAAGATTTAGTTGGTGTGCATCATTTTCTGAATATAGGGAAGGGAGTTGTTGGATACGCTTCCGCCATATTTCTGCGCAAGGACTGATCTAAATGATATAAACCCCCAGGATTTATGGATTTATCAATTTTTGTGGTATCAAAGTAATAGACTTTAAGGTAAAGAGAAAGGTAAGTGCACTGTGGCAACCCCAACGGATCGAGGGCCGTTCGAGGGGTGCCACATCGACGATGGGCCTCCTTGTTGCTAGGTGTACATTTTTCTTCCCCATCAAAAAGGGAATACTCTTGAATTTTATGTCTTAGAGTTTAGATGAAGCAGTTTAAGAATATACCCAGGTCCTATGATATTACTTGTGAGATTTGGCTTTATTAGTAGCTATTAGTCTCGGAGAGTGGACATGGTTTGATATAAGTTGAATAGGTATAAGATTTATATGCAATAGCTTCCATCTCTTACTTGTTTCAATTTTTATATGATAAAAGCAACTTCCATAATATTAATCAAACCATTCCTACATCAATCAAACTTAACTTGAGTTATTCCACAAAAATTATTAGTTTTGTAAATCTAAACCTATTCAACCCCATCTAGGTTTGATTCTTAGCCTCAGCCCATCTATCATTATATTCATCTACTTTTTTATTTCTTTTGAAATAAAACACATTACTAGCAAACTATTACACTCATGAACTACAATGTCCGCTATATTGTCATGTCTCACGTTTTTTCCATTTGTATTTGAGGTAATGCATTAAACATGTTAACAAAAATTGATTATGTTTGGGAAACATACAAGAAAAAAAAAAGATTTGGTTATGATGGAATATAATATAGGGTTAATACCCTAAAAAACCCCAAACTGGTATACTTGTGACAAATTTATCCTGACTGACCATAAAAAGCTATAAATTGGTACATTTATCACAAATTTACCCCAAACTAATTTATTCGGCCGCAAAAAACCCTAAACTGGTAAATTTGTGACAAATATACCATTCGCTAAATTGGATTAATACCACAAAAAATTATAAAAATTGTAAACTGTGACAAATGGAGCATAAAATTCCAAATTGGTATATTAGTCAATTGTGTTTTTTTTTTTTTTTTAAAGTATATCAGTCAATTGTTACATGTCATTTAACTTAATAATTTGACAGTAAAATTTAACGAAAACTAACAAAGGATAAATTTGTCACAAGTGTACCAATTTTGGGTAAATTTGTCAAAAGTATACTAGTTTGGGGTTTTTGGTGGTCAAAAATATAGTTTGGGGTGAATTTGTCATAGGTGTACTAGTTTGGGGTTTTTCGGAATATTAACCCTATTATATAACTACACAATTGGTCAAATTCATGATATCGAAATAAGTCAGTTCAATTATATCCTATCACCAATGACAAAAAATATAAATTAATTTAATAAGTGATAATCGTGACTAAAAGCTAAGAAAAAAATTGTCAACATGAAATTTTAAATGCATTTAAACAGAAAAGTTGACATAAATGTTAGGATCATTTTTTTTTATGTAGTTCAACAAAAAAAAAAAAAAATAAATATATATATATATATATATATATATATATATATATATATATATATATATATAGTGGAAAAAAAGTATCACCGAATAATTATTATAGGATTTGCGGAAAACCAATTGGTGGAGAATTTCTATATGTGACGCTAAAAGATAAAATTTAGGTACAATGTGAAACATTATGAAATTTGATTTGGATAAGGGGGTGATGACTAGATAATCTTTAGGCATGACATAGTACGGAGAAATTTAGTTTGAGACCATTTAGGCTCGTGCTTTTTCCACCAATTTTTTCATTTATAATTATCCTACCGTCTTGGGTTGATCAAATTATCTTTTGTAGATTCCCTTTTTTATTTATGATTATTTCTTATATTGTTTTTTATTCTGTTTCTTCGATTTCTAATTTACTAGAAGACAAGTCTACCGTGTTCAACTTAAACAAAGGTAGACGTGGGGCCAACCCTTGATTTGATATTATATCTTAAGTTGCTTCTTCCTTTTCTGTTTTTGTCTTCCTCCCCAGACGATCCGACGTGAATACCCGTTCTGCCGTCCCAGTTGCGGCTGTCTCTCCAGACTTGCTTTTCAGGGTGCTTATCAGATCCGTTCGATCTGATTCGACACGGATCCCTTCGAGCGATACTCTACTGTAGGTACTGAACTGGAGAGCTTCGTGGATGGCTAGGGTTTGCACCAGAGCCGCAGAAGACGCCTTCACCAGTTTAGAAAACCCAGTGACAGTATTTCCTTTATGATCTCTGCAGATGCCAACAATCGCTCCATCGGTCGATCTTTCGACGAAGCAGCCTAGACATTGCACTTTAGGGATCCTTCAGCCGGTGGGATGCACGACTGCGAAACGGTATGCACATGTTCCCGGATTGTTTTTGTACTCTAGATGCTCCATCTCTTGAAATTAGCACCCAAGATCTCGGCTGATTCCACCGTTTCTGCGGCGTCCGTCAAAGTACCTCTACAAACTGAGTGGTTGCGGGATTTCCAGATGCACCAGAGTCTCGTAGCCACCAATGCCATCCGAGGCAAATATGCTCCTTTAACTGTGACTTTCATCAGCCAGTCATCAAGACATGAGATTATCTGATTAATGATTTGGATATTCAAGTGAGGTTAGCCCATACGAATTGCGTCCAGGGACAAAGGAGAAAAATATGCTCTATTGCTTTCACTTCCTACCAGCCTGGAGAACAGAACCAGGTTAGGTAACAACTTTCTTTTCCATAAATTTTCCTTCGATGGGATGGCATTAGTACAGTTAGGCCCTGTTTGGTAACCATCCAAACAGGGCCAAATTCTGATTCTTTGTTCCCAGAATTAGTTTGGGCCTAGAATCCCGTTCGGTAAAATTTTTGTTCCCAAGAACAGATTGAGAGTAGAATCAAGAACAAAAAAAAAGTTGATTCTTGTTCCGGGAACAAATTTGAGAATCAAAACCAACAACTCTTCTTCTTCCCTTCGGCCATCTCGCGACCGCCGTCCACCACTGCTCGCCACCGTCCGCTGCTGCGATCGCCGCCACCGACCGCCGATCGCCGCCGCCGCCAACCGCCGATTGCCGCCGCCGCGGTCGCCATCCGTCGGTCAAGGGAGCTCGCCGGAGGGTCGCTAGGCTAGGTGAGGTCCGGCGAGCTCGCCGGAGGCAAGCCAAGCTACCGGCAAGGCTCGGCCTCCCAGATCCGGCGAGGCCAAGCCTCGCCGGTGGCCGGGCGAGCCTTGCCGGGCCGGGTGAGGCCCGCCTAGCCCCAAAGAAGGCTCGCCCGGCCCCGCCGGTGGCCAAGCGAGCCTCGGCGAGGCCGGCCCGTTCACCGGCGAGGCTTGGTCTTGCCAAATCTGGCGAGGCCGAGCCTTAGCGGGGTTGGGCAAGCCTCGCCCAATTGCAGGTGAGGCTCAACCAATGAGGGTTGGCCTCACCAAGGGCCAGCGACACTCCGATGAGGTCGCCAGCCCTCGTCTGGCGGGTCGCCGGTTCGGCAACCGGCCACAAGAAGAAGAAGAAGAATAGGAGAAAAAGGAAAAATAGAAAAGAAAAAATGAAAAAAGAAAAGAAAAAAAAAAGGAAAAATGAAGAAAAAAGAAAAGAAAAAAAGGAAAAAAGTAAAAAATATTTAAAAATTAAAAGAAATTGATTTGGAAAGAATTAATGAACACGGTACTAAACGCAATTCTATTCCAAAATCAGAAATTTTGGACAGTTACCAAATAGCTTAAAATGCTTAGAATTAGTTCCCAGGAACAGAATAAAAAAGAATAATTTTTTATCAGAATTTACTCCCGGGAACAGAATTGTTACCAAACGCGCCCTTAGACGGTAGAAAAATTTTAATTTTCGGGGCCATCTAAATATTCCACATTGCTTGCCAGAGTTCTCCAGGAGTTTGGTAGGAGAATGAGGCTTGTTCACTTTTCTGCTTTTGTTCAATCTTTTCTCTGATTAGGTTGTACCCATTCTTGATTGTGTAACAAGCCAATTTAGTCCCTATCCAAACTAATTTGTCCTGTGCACTTAGGGGTCTGACCTGGATAGTAAGGATTTCCTGCACTAACTGCTCGTCAAAGAGATTGCTAAGCTTCCGAAGGTCCCCTTGTTCCGTTTCAGTAGAAATTAAATCTGAAACAAGAACAGGATCATTCCTATTTGCTGGTCTACCTATTCGACCTCGTTTAATCCACCTATCCTTCCTGATCTTCACTTTTTTTTTCCATCACCAGTTGACCACATTATAGAATGTGCAAGGGCCTCGCTCCCTAGTAGAAACCCTGCCATCCCTAAGAAGATCTAGAACCTTTCTTAGCTTGCCAAAAGTTTCCTTGGTAGAAATAAATTCCCTTGAAGAGCTTACTCCGAAGAGATTCTGGTAAAAGCTGTTGTCCAAGCCCTTTCACAGTATGCAATGAGCAATTCTTATTCTAAGGAGATTTGTTTTGTGAGTTACTTTTCTAGAGGAATCTATCTTGGGAGGGAAAAAAAAGAAAAGAAATTGGGTTATTGATTGAAAATAATAAATTTTCCTTTATTTGAAATTTAAGCGTCCTGCCGAGATTTGAAACAAATTATATTGACTCATGTACATTAGCATGGCAGCACTGGGAGCATGTATTGCTCGTTAGTCTTCTTTTCTGTATCTTTTTTATGAATAGAAAAAGGCAAGTCAAATCAAGTCGTACTGGATCTGAAATTTCAATCAAAGCAACGGCAGTGGCCTGTGGGTGGATTGTGTTGGTAATCCAACGTCTGGAGATCACAGCCGTGGGTTGATGGTGTTGTCTGGGCACTCCTAAGGTAATCGATGACTCCTTGCTTCTCTTCTCCTCTGTTTCCTGCTTTGATTGCTCCACTTTCTTTTGATGATTTCCAAATTGAGTTCTGAGAGTCATCTCTGCAATTCCAAGATCCAGGGTTCTATACTCCACTTCTTTTGGACTGTATTAGGGCTCTGCTCCACCAATCTCTTTTACTGCCTTCGTATTCGTGCAATCTTCTCAAGATGGAAAGAAACGAACCCCCTCATTTAGAAAATCTGATATGTGAGCCGTCTTGTTCATCAACCGTTCTACACGTAGGTGATTATGAAGGCCAAACCAGAACGCTGAAAGGAAATAATTATGAGGTTCTTGAGCTCTGGAGGGAAAGACATTCACAAAGACTTCACCAATTATCTCTATACTAGTCTCGTCGAAGCAGGAATTCATGTGTTCAGATATGACAATGAGCTTAGTGTTGGTGACAAGATTGGTCTGGAGCTTCTCTACAGCATTACGCAATCTAAGATCTCAATCCTGATTATCTTAGAGGGCTATGCTTCCAGCAAATGGTGCCTTCGCAAACTAGCTGAGGTGCTGAAGTGCAAGAGAAGTGGAGGCAAATAGTGTTGCCCATATTTTACAAAGTGGAACCCCCACAAGTATGACATCACATAGGGAAATTGGGAGATGCAATCAATGCACATAAAGAGAATTTTAATGAAACGTCTATGAACAAGTGGGAAGAAGCGCTCAAAGAAGTCGGTTCCTTGGAAGGATGAGAATAAGAGAAAATTGATAATGGATATATTAGGTGCTGTTTGGTAACGCTCTCGGGAATATGTATTTTTATTTTTTTGTTCCCCGGAACAGAAATAGAATAGAAAAGCGTTTGATAATTTTTTGGAAAAAGACCACAAAAAACCCTAAACTTTGCCCAAAGTGACAAATTTATCTCAAACTTTTTTTGTGACAGAAAAAAACCCCAAATTTTACCAACAAAGTGACACATTTACTTCAATTTTTTTTTTTTTGTGACACAAAAAATCATGAACTTGTATCAGTGTAACATATTTACTCTGAACTAAAATACATTATCCTCTTTTACTTTTAAATTTTTTTCTTTTTTTTCTTCTTCTTCTCTCTTCCCTCCGTCCCTCCGTCACGGAGGGAAGAGAGAAGAAGAAAAAAAAAGATAAAAAAGATAAAAAGATAAAAAAATAGAAAAATAAGACGGAAATACCCTTGGTAGGGTAAATGTGTCATGGTTAATAAAGTTTGGGGTTTTTCATATCACAAAAAAAAAAAAAAAATTTGGGGTAAATTTGTCACTTTGGGCAAAGTTGATGGTTTTTGGTGGTTTTTCCCTAATTTTTTTGTTCCCAGGAACAAATTGTTCCCGCAAACAAATTCAGAACATAAACAAGAAACAAAAATAAAATCGTTTCTTGTTCCTAAAAACAACTCAAGAAACAAAAAATAAGTTTTCTTTTCTCTTCTTTTCTTTCTTTCTCATCCTTTCTTCTTCCCCTAGTTGGTTGCCGGCCTTGGCGATGGCTGGCGACTTGCCAAACGAGGCCCAACGACCTCACCAAAGCCTTGTCAACCCCTGTAAAGGTTGCCCCGAGCTCACCAGCCATTAGGGAGGCCCCCCCGAGCCTCGTCTTTGCTAGGCAAGGTCAAGTCTCGCCGAGCCAAGGTGAGAAGGAGCCTTGCCCAACCATCATGAGGTTGGCTTCACCTGGGTGGGGGAGGCCAACCTCATGGTGGCCGAGCGAGGCTTGGCCTCGTCGGATCTAGGCAAGGTTGCCTCACCCAGCCAAGGCGAGGTCCAGGGGGACCTGAATGGTGGCCGGCGAAGCTCCCCCAAGGCTCTAGCCAATCGCCAACCGGCCATGGCCAAGGCCCTATATGACATCCTGAATTTCAGATTCTGTTTTCAATTGAATGAGTCGGGCTTTTCATCGACGTGCCTATAGCCTTTTTCTCTGAGCTGGCCACTCACGAGTTAACTAGTCTAACAGGTGAAGCCGTTAAGGAATATAAATGCAATTGACTTGAGAATTTGACCAGAAACCGACTGCTTGATTGTACTAAACTGCAAAGGTCATTATGGCACTGTCAAAATCGACTAGAGACCAAAGATAGGTCGATTCAACAGAGGTATGTGATTAGTGTGTGGGTGATTCCACCTAATCACAAAATTCTCGTCAAACGGCACTAGACTGATTTTTCTATTTTTTTTTCTGTACCTGTGTTTGTATTTGAAACCTCGAGATTTATACGACAACCGAGAGTCACCAATGTGTCAAAGATGTACATTGTGGCTTGAAAATAATTAACCACAAGTCAAATGCGCCAAAAATTCCTAAAAGCTACCCTGTAGATTAGGACGTGCTAAAATCGCGCCAAATTGAAATTAACTGGGAAATTGAACCGGATTTCAGAAATTGGAAGTTCTGTCATGTTACAATTAATTTTATGAACGTTGACTCATCCTCAGAAGATTATTCTGCAAACCAAAATTTTCGGCGAAAAATCAAAGTATGGTTATTTTGGATCGGGAAATTGGTAGGCCCGCTTTTGATTGCAATTTTGGGATATAAGTTGGTTTAATGGATAAGGAAAAATGTGGATTTAAGTGAGGACACCTTGGATGAATTTATAGGCTTTGATTTGAGCTCAATTGAGTAAGAATTGAAGGAATTGAAGAGGATTGAATGGAAATGAATGCCATTTACACAAAATTCGTAGCCCCCATGGTACACAACTTGTTGGACCCATTGGCAAGCTTCTAGAGGAAGCCAAGGAGAGGAAAATAGATGAGGGTGAGGGCCATGGCTGGTGGGGGCAAGCCAAGAGAGATTGAGACAAGTGTTGAGGCCTTAGAAGCCTTTGGAGTCCCCCTTGCTTCAGCAGACCATCTTCTTCCTTGAATCCCTCCTTTCTCCATTGTTGTTGTCCATCTTCAGCTTCAAAGAACCAAAGAAAACCGAGCACACCAGCCCCTCCACTGTCGCATGCCCGCAAGGGCACCGTCGACCGCTGTTTCCCCCTCTGTTTTCTCTTCTGCCAGTTTCTGCTCCAGCTGACCTTTCTCCAAAGATCCGAGTTAAAAGTGGTCTTTTCGTACAAATCAGCCTTCATGCCACCCATTGTTGTCTTCAGCACATCCAAACCATTCAGAGGAGTTCGACCTTGCGCTGAACGGAGTCGTCGGCCGTCTTGCACGCCAGTGAGAAGCAATTGGTCGCCGGTTCGTCGGTCCGCCTGGCAGCCTGCACTGTTTCGTCTGTTTCGCCTGTTTCAACCTTTTTTCTTCCATTCCGACCCTACCTCCACCCATACCAACCCCCAGCAGGTCCCCCTCGACCCCCGAGTGCCGCCCGTTGCCGGCCAACCCCTCGTTGGAGCTCCAAGCAAGCCGCCCAACTTAGTTTCTCCTCTAGTAGTCCAGTTTTTCAAAGTTGCAGAGTGCGTTCGAATTTGTGGTTGCTGTTTCAGCCTTTGGACCGCCTTGGATCACTGTGGTTGAGATCCCGGTGCGTCAACCTCCGCCGTAGCCCCGCATGGTCCGCCGTTGCCAGTAGCCACTCGCTTCCCTCGCCGTTTTCGCATCACACTGCCGCCGGTTCTAGCTACTCAGCTCAAGAACAGAAACCGAAGACAACAAGGGTCTTCGGACTTCATGGCCCGTTTCCGAGCCCTTCCCGGCCTCGCTTGGTGTCACCACTAGGAGGATTGTCGGCTGCCTCCGCGTCGTTATTGCCGTGGACTCACCGGAACGCAAAATCGGTGAGTTTTTTTTTCACTGAACTCTACTTAGGGAGTTAATGATGCTTAATGGGTGTTTAGATTATGCTAAGTATGTTTAGGTGGTTAGATTATTTTATTTAAATGTTAATTAGATTAGATGAATGATTAGATTAAGGGAGATTAATTAGTCTAATTATGCGATTAGATTAGTGTAAGCATGATTAGACTTTTAATTAATTATTTTGTTTATGTAATTGTTTATTTAAATTAAATATTATGAAATATCATTTAAATTATATTATTTATTATTTAAATTAAATTAATTTTCGGAATTGATACCGAGAGAGCCGCTCGATAGAAGTTCGAGCTGATCGCAGTGGTGTATTTAGTTTATGTAAATGAATGTTGTATTGTGAAATTGAGTGATGTTTGTGATATATTGATATTTTAATCAGAAAATACCAAGTGTCGGGTGTTGACACCGAAAGTGGTTTATAATTACCGTAGCAGCTTTGGCAAGCAATTATATTGAACAGCTTTGGCAAGCTATACTATCTATTAGCTTTGGCAAGCTATATTATCTATTAGCTTTGCCGAGTTATACTATCTATCAGTTTTGGTGAGCTACACCATCTATTTCAGCTTCAGCGAGCAATATGGATATTGATTGAATTGATAGATGGTACTGTATGGATAGATAGTATCGATTGATAAATAGTATTGAAGTGATAGATGGTATCAATGGTTGGAAGATATCGATTGTATCGAATCAATTGAATTGATTAAGTGAACGGATTGATGGTTTGGTTGTATCGATCGATTGGATCGATTGATTGATTGATATTTGAAGTGTACTGACTTGTAGGAAGGAACTGAGGTAAGGTAAATCTTCTAACTTGTGTGGTTAGGCCTCTAGGCGTATTTCCTTCTTAGTCGGAGTTTATGGGGTGAACTTGCTGAGACATTGTCTCACCTTGTCGTGGGCTCAACATTTTCAGGTCCTTAGTAAAAGGGCTAGTATGAACACCTAGAGGGGGGGGTGAATAGATGTTAGTAGAATTTTTTTGCGAAAATGTTTATCAAAACTTTTTCTTTCGAAATGGAATCTACAAAGCAATAGACTAGAACAAGTTCAAATAAATTTACGAATGAATAAAGGAGTTTAAGGAAGAGAATTGAAAAAACAAAGTTTATAGTGGTTCGGCTTAGATCAAGCCTGCGTCCACTTTCTCGCGTTGACAGCTCACTGGCTGGATTTCACTTTGAATCAAAAGAGATTTTACCGCTTGTGATCTCAACTTTCTCAGTGAAGTGTTTTTCCTGGTTTCTCACAAAGTCTCACTAAGAGTTTCTCTCTTTTGTACACAATTTTGAGCTCGATGAATGAGAAAGAAAACAACTAGAAAGCTTTAGATTTTGAAATTTTTCTCTCACGCACTACTTTGAACAACTAGAGAGTCTTCTTTATATACTCCTCCATGTCTTCACAAGCCGTTGGTATTTTCCAAATGAGTTATTCCAATCTACCCATTAGACATAATCAATCAAGGAGATCTTGAGTCATTTTAGGAATGTGATGAAAGCCTATCAATCTTGCTCGCCCATACAATCAGGATTTTGGTTTCCATAAGTAGAACCTTCCAAGTTTGTTTGCCTTCAAAGATCTTCATATCGGAATTGATTCCAATGAGAATAATCAATCAAGTAAATGCTATATCCAGCCATAAGATCTTCCAAAAACCATACGAATCAAATTCTTGAAGGTAATCCCGTAACTGGATAAGTCTTCATTCTTCAGTCTGGAAACTATTAGTGAGGGCAGACTTTAAGATTAAAGTCTGGCGGTCTTCAGACTTTGACAATAGGGTCTGCAGTTCTTCAGACTATAATACTTGAGTCTGCAAGTCTTCAGACTAGACTTTTGGAAAGGTTTTGTTAGCTTCAAAATAATAAATGAGTTTTCTCTAACAATCTCCCCCTTTTTGATGGTGACAAAACTTTCCTGCAAATTTGAAAATTTTGACCTGCAAAACAACACTTAAACAAAGCGTGATATCTTATAAAAGTAGATTGATTAGGACCTGGATAGCATCGATTCTGCATCCATAGAAATCATGTTAATCCTGCAAGATAAATAACTATCCAGCCACAATCAATATCACAAACTTAGTTGTTGCAAGCGTCAAAAAGATTCAAATCAAACAGCAGTCAAGGTTCACAGTACACCAGTCCAAAGTCAGTCCAAAATACCAAACAAAAGGTCATCAAAATCAAACCAAGCAAAAAGTACCAAAAGATATCCAAAAGATGATAAAAAAGAAAGATTGGTCAAATTTGCACAAACTCTCCTCCTTTTTGTCATCAGCAAAAAGTGGAGAAAAACTTTTAAAAGAGTTGGGTAAAATCATAGCTGTTTAGGGATGCGAACGATCTGGAAATCCCCCATAGACTTGACAGTCTCCTCCAGCTTCCTCAGATCCTCCTTCAGTTGCTCAATATCCTCAACCTTTGCAGTAGCTTGAACTTGAAACTTAAGGGATTGTACTTGATTGTGTAGAGAGACTGAAGTGGCTTGATGTGCAGATTTAAGAGTCTGAAATTCACACTCCATTCTATATACCTAGCTTTTAACTCCATAAGAAGCTCGAGAAGTCTCTTGAAGTCTGCTGTATTGTCCGTTTGAATACTAGCTTCAGCACGTTCGGTTTGGGGACTGTTCACTGATGATGGAACCTCATCTGGAACATCCAGACTTAGAGATGATGTCTCAATATCAGCTTCAGGGAATTGAGAGGCATAGACATCCTCTGGATCTGCTGGAGATCTACTAACATCATTAGTAAAAATAGGTGAAGAAGTACCTCTTTTGTCAGTTGCTCCCTTTGTTTCCGTGTCTTCAAGTGGAGAAAAGAATTCCTCTTCCTGTTCTTGCTCTTCTTCAGCACCAAGGTGATGTTTTTCTCTTTCTTCCCCTGCATTTTCACTCCTTGTCTTGTCCGAGTCTTTTGACAAGGATGCAGCAAATGTTGGCTCAAGAGAATCATCTTGACCCTCTTCTTCTTTCTTTTTCCTCTGTTCTCCTTTGTTTTCTTTCTTCACCTCTCTTCTCTTTCTCTTCCCTTTCTCTGTTCTCTGTGACATGCTCCTCAAAACTAACAAAGCTCCTTAAATTTCTTAAGGCAAAAGCGGAGAGAGTAACATCGTCCTCATCTTCTTCATCTTGCAAGATAAAGGCTCTCTTCTTCTTGATTGGTGCGCTCATTGGCTCTTTGCCTTTCATCTTCGATGCAGAGTCTTGTTTAGTTTTGGCAAGGGATTTCTCCTTCAGGCGTTCCAAAGCCTTATTCAGTTCCTTCAGTCGCATTTTTGAAACCATCTTCAGTCTAACCACCATTGGAGCAATGGTTTGAACACATAGAATAGTAGGAGGCTGAATGTTGAAATGTTTGAATAATTGAGTAACAAGCGCAGAGTAAGGAAGTTGACTCTTGTCCTTCACAACTATCCTATACATGTGCATTAGGATAGTGTGAGGCAGTAAGAAATTGAATTCGATGTTGATTGCATACATCAGCTTCGCTTCAAAGTGAGAGACATCGGTTTTTGAAGTGGATTTGGGTCTAATGCAGTTGATCACAATCTTGTGAAGCAAAATATTAGAGGCAGTCATCCTAGAGTAAGAAATCCTGCCTTCAGCAAACCTGTCCCAAACAAGAGCCAAAGTTGCGTGACCAACAGACACACTGATTGGTTGGAAACTGCCTCTTTCCACACCAATCACATCCGCCAAGGTATCTACATCCACCATAAATTCTTTGTCCTTAACTGTGAAAGAAAATCTATTCGCATCTAGAAAAGACAAATTTGAATAGAAATAAGTAGTCAATTTAGGGTAGGCGACAGATGTCTCTGAACAAAATTGTTCAAGTTGAAGGAGCGCAAACTTCTCCCTCAATTTCACCTTCAAAGAATCAAGAAAATCAAAGTCCACACCTCTAGGGTTCATCACCCCTCTCTTCAGCGGTTTCGAATAAGTCTTTTTATGGTCCTTAGAACGAAATAAGTCCGTCCTTTCACCACGAACATTTGTAGCGATGCCCATTCTAGGCTGAAAATTTGAATACATCCTCTCATCATCATCCTTTCCTTCTGGTTGATTAAAAGTACCAAACCGTGGATCACTTGGAAAGTTGGCAAAAGTCGTGTCTGCCGAACCTACAGGTGCAATGCCTTTCCATTTGCCTTAGAAACAAGTTCTCGTTCTTGTAACCTCTCTCTTGTAAGAACTCATCAATGAAAGTCATTGCAGTACTGCCCTCCTTTAACTTAGAGTAGAGTTTAAAGAGAAATTCAGGTTTCAGTGTTCTTACAGGTTCAACATCTTCAATGATCTCTTCTTCTACTTGTTGTTGTGGAGGAACTTGAGTCTTTTGCTGTGAAGAGTGACGCTGTTGAGAATGTTGTTGTTGTTGTTGTTGCTGAGGAGAATCTTCTTCAGTGAGATCAAAATGGGTAAGACCCTCTAGCATGTGCTGTGGTCCCCTGTTCACAATTCTAGAAGACTTCCTCTGGAAAGACATTGTCACTGTCTTGGAGGATTTCTTGAACTCGCTCGATGAAAAAGGTGAATTTTTTTTTATCAAACTTGAGAGAAAATGAGAGAAAGTAGGATCTCTGTATTCTAGGGTTTGAGTGAGTGTAAATGGAGAAGAAGAATTTCGATGGTATATAAAGCAGATGAACCAGGGTATACGGATCGTCACAAAGGAAAAAGTAAAAACTGCCTTTTTTGAAAATGAAAAACTGCAATAAATTCAAATTTTGAAAAAGATAATTTCTAAAAATAAAATAAGTAGTGATTCAAAAAATAAACGTACCTTTTTTAAAATTTCATCCAAAAATTAAATTATTTGCAAAGAATTAACTTACAATCGTAACTTTGGACGTTTTGAGTTTGATCATCTTCAGACTTTAAACGATAGAAGATATGATGTTCAATTTGGTGCGAATAGACTCAAATAGGCTTTTCTCCAGTGGCTTTGTAAATATGTCTGCCAACTGATTCTTCGAGTCAATAAACTGAATCATAACTTCTCCATTCTAAACATGATTTTTAATGAAATGGTGTCAAATTTCTATGTGTTTTGCCCTTGAATGAAGAATTGGATTCTTTGTGAGATTGATGGCACTGGTGTTATCGCATTTGATCTCGGTGCACGATTCTTCAATTCCAAAGTCTCTTAGCTGTTATCTTATCCACAAGATTTGAGAACAACGACTTCCAAGAGCTACATACTCTGCTTCTGCTGTTGATAGAGCTACATACTTTACTTTCTTGAGAACCAAGACACCAAATTGTTGCCCAGCAGTTGACAAGTGCCATAAGTACTTTTTATATCAACTTTACATCCTGCTAAATCTGCGTCTGAATATCCAAGGAGAGTAAAGTCTCATTCTTTGAATATCCAAGGAGAGTAAAGTCTCATTCTTTGGGATACCACATACATAGCTTTGAAGTAGTTGCAACATATTTGATGATGCGTTTTGCAGCACTTAGATGAGATTCTTTGGGATCTGATTGGAATCTAACATAAATGCAAACACTAAACAAAATATCAGGTCTAGAAACAGTAAGATAAAGAAGTGAACCGATAATGCTCTTGTAAAGCTTCTAGTCAACTTTCTTTCCTCCTTCATATTTGTCCAGCTTCGAATAACTTGACATTGGTATCTCAGTCTTTTTGCAATTCTTTAATCCAAATTTCTTAATGAGATCTTTCGCATATTTTTTTTGATGAATGAAAATTCCTTGGCTCAATTGTTTAACTTGTAATCCGAGAAAAAATGTCAATTCTCCCATCATGCTCATCTCGAATTCATCCTGCATAGACTTAGAAAATTTCTTGCACAAATTTTCATTAGAAGATTCAAAAAATAATATCATCGACATATATTTGAACTAATAAAAAGTATTTTCCTTCTTTCTTTATAAACAAAGTAGTGTTTACCTTTCCTTTTTCAAAATCATTTTGGATTAGAAATTTACTTAACCTTTCATACCAGGCTCGATGTGCTTGCTTTAATCTATACAATGCCTTTTTTAGTCTAAAGACTGAATTTGGCTTTCTAGGATCTTCAAAACCAGGGGGTTGTTCCACATAGATTTATTCTCGGATAAGTCCATTAAGAAATACACTTTTGACGTCCATTTGGAATAACTTGAAATTTTTGTAACAAGCAAAAGCAAGTAATAATCTAATTGCTTCTAACCTCGCTACTGGTGCATAGGTCTCATCATAGTCTATCCCTTCTTCTTGCCTATATCCTTTGGCCACGAGTCGTGCTTTGTTTCTAACCACTTTTCCTTTCTCGTTCATTTTGTTCCTGAAAACCCATTTAGTTCCAATAATAGATTTACCTTTTGGTTTAGGAATTAGCTCCCAAACATCGTTGATGCTGAACTATCTGAGCTCTTCTTGCATAGCTTCAATCCAGCTTTCATTAGCCAGGGCTTCTTCTACATATTTGGGTTCTATCTCATAAATAAGTGCTAGAGCACTAGACTCTTCTTGCCTTTTCGATCTAGTACAAATTCCTTCATTAATGTTACCACTGATGAGTTCCTTGGGATGACTAGACTTATGCTTCAAGTTACTGGTTGGTTTGAAAGTCTATGATCCTCTGCTTCAGTTGAATCTTCTTTTTCAGCTTGTTGCTGATCTTCAATAGTCTGAACAACTTCGGGGGAAGTAGACTTTGTAAAGTCTGGAGCAAGTTCAGATTCTTCGAGTTGAGTCTGATCTGGTTGATTCATCATAGAGTCTTGGAACTTGACATTCATAGATTTTTCCACATATTGAGTCTTTTTGTTGAAAACTCTGTATGCTTTGCTTGAGATAGAGTATCCAAAGAGAATTCATTCGTCTGACTTTTCTTCAAACTTATTTGCATTTTTCAAAACAAAATACTTACAACCAAACACATGAAAGTAAGATACATTTGGCTTTTTTCCCTTTATACACTTCATAGGGAGTTTTCTCTAATAAAGGCCTTAAGAACACTATTAATAATATAGCAAGCTGTTGAAATTGCTTCAGCCCAAAATCGAGAGGAAATTTTACTCTTAATTAAGAGGGTTCTTGCCATTTCCTACAAAGATCTGTTCTTTCTTTTCACAACCCCATTCTGTTCTAGAGTGTATGGAGAAGAAAAAACATGCTGGAAACTAGAATCATCACAGAATTTTGTAAAGTCTTGATTTTCGAACTCACCTTCATGGTTTGTTTGTATGCTCGAAATAGCATAACGTTTTTTAATCTGAACTTTCTTGGCAAACTTTGAGAAGTGAGAGAATGCTTTAGACTTATTTGCCAAAAAGTAAACCCAAGTAAAACGAGAATAGTCATCCACGATTATTAGGCAGTATCTCTTTCCACCAATGCTTTGAGTTCTAGTTGGTCCAAAGAGATCCATATGTAGAAACTTCAAAACTCGATTAGTAGAAAAGTGATTTAAAGGTTTAAAAGAATTTCTAACATGTTTTCTCAAAGCACATGGCGTGTATAATTCAGACTTTTGATAAGTTAGGTTGGGAAGTCCACAAATAAGCTTCTTAGAGGAAATCTTGGCAATTTGCTTCATGTTAACATGGCCAAGCTTTCGATGCCAAAGGTTTGCTTCATCTTGAATGGATATTAGATACTGAGAACTTTCTGGTTTTATATCCAGAAGATAAATATTCCCATGTCATCGTCCAGTGAAAGATTGCGAGAAGTCTTTACTAGTTCCCGAACAAATGCCTTCTTGGAAATTAATTTTGAATCTAGTGTCGTACAATTGACTAATGTTGAGTAGATTGTCATTCAAACCTTTTACCAAGGAAACATTGTTGATTGTGAGACTTCCAATCTTCAAAGTTCCATATCCAACAATTCTTCCTTTGTTGTTTCCACCAAAAGATACTTTTCCACCATTTATTTGCACAAGCTTTATAAAACAGCTTGAATCTCTTGTCATGTATCTCGAACAGCCACTATCCAAATGCACATGATCTTTTTTTTTATAGTGACTTGCAATTGCAAAAAGAACTCAAGCTTTCTTTGGTACCACATTTTCTTGGGTCCAAGGGAGTTAGTGCTAAATACAGTCTTTGCCCAATCCCTCTTAACAAGTATCCAAACCTTGGTACATTATTTCTCAAAATGTTCAGAGTTGTTACACTTTGAACATTTGAGAGCACTTCGGCCAATAGATTTTACAAAAACCTTTTGAAAATGGTTCTTCTAAAATGTTTTTATAGGTCTTTGTTTGATTCTTTCCTTCACTTTTGGAAAATCAATTAAAGGAATGGTTTCTGGTGTCATACCCAAACCAGATTTGTTGAAATAAGGCCTTTGTATTGAAAGAATATTTTCCAACTTCTCAGATCATTTTGAAAACCTTTTTGTGATATTTGAAATGTCTTCTTTCAAAAAGATATTTTCCTTCGAAAGAGAATCTACATTTTCTTTCAAATTAACAAAACTTTTGTCTAGATTTTCAAATTTTTCTTTCCAAGAATTTTCCTACTACTTCAGTTTAGAATTCTCCCTCTTCAGTTCGGAAATCCTTTTAAGAGATGTTTTGAGACTAAGACAAAGTTCATTTATATACTTTGAGACTTTAGCAGGAATTTTTAAATTGCTAACCTCGACTTCTTTGTTTGAGTCTGAGTCTGAGTCTGATTCTGAATTTGCCATTAGACATATGTTGGTATAATTTTCATCACTTTTTTTACACTCAATATCGCTCCATGTTTATGCTTTGAGAGCCTTCTTATATTTCTCAATTCTTCATTTCTTTTTCTTTAACAGAGTGCAGTTAGGTCTGATGTGCCCATTTTTCTTGCATTCAAAGCAAATCACATCCTTGTTGACTTCATCATCCTCAGTTGATTTGTTTTGGAATTTTTGAGTACATTGCTTCTTTCAGTTGAATCTTCTTCCCTTTCTGTTTAATTTCCTGAATTTTTTAATCATGAGTGTTAGTTCTTCATCGTCCATGTCTTCTTCTGAATCTGTATCATCAGAATCATCGTTAGATTTTAAAACAATTGACTTCTTACCTTTGGGATCTTCTTCCTCATTAATTTGCTCCACTTCATATGATTGAAGTGTGCCTACAAGTTCGTCTACTAAAAGAGGCACGATGCTCTGGATTTCTCTAATTGAAGTCTTCACATGATTCCAGTCCTTGGAGAGACCACGCAGCAATTTACTGACCTTCATTGATCCTGATATTGGTTGTCCTTGATATGCTAATCCATTTACAATCTCAGTGAAACGACTGAACATATCAGTGATGGATTCTCTAGGCTTCATCTTGAAGGCTTCATACTATCCGAGTAGAATATTGATTTTCATTTCCTTTACTCGATTAGTTCCTTCATAGGTTACGTGCAATCTGTGCCAAATTTCTTCGGTTGTTTCACAAGAAGAAATTCAATTATATTCAGTAGGAGATAAAGCACAGTATAGAGAGTAGATAACTTTAGCATCAAGAGCTTGTCTCTTGGTTAATTCTTTTTGTGTCATTTCGTTAACATCTGCAACTTCTTTTCCTCTTTCCGAGGTTGATGTAGCTTTGGGATTGATCCATTTTTCTACCACATCCCATTCCAAGGGATCTTTCGATCTTAGGAATGCCTTCATCTTATTTTTCCATACGTTGTATTCCTTCCCATCAAAGTAAGGAGGTCTGGTGTTGCTTTGGCCTTCAACCAAACCTGGAGCCAAAATACTAGTCATAGATCTTTTACTCAGAAGTAAAAACGCTTCAATAAAATGAGCACACAGGCTTTCATACCAATTGAAAAGGCTAGTATGAATACCTAGAGGGGGGTTGAATAGGTGTGAGTAGAAATTTTTTGCGGAAATGTTTATCAAAACTTTTTCTTTCGAAATGGAATCTACAAAGCAATCGACTAAAACAAGTTTAAATAAATTTACGAACGAATAAAGGAGTTTAGGTAAGAGAATTTAAAACACAAAGTTTATAGTGATTCGGCTTTGATCAAGCGTAGTCCACTTTCCCACGTTGACAGCCCACTGGTTGGATTTCACTATGAATCAATAGAGATTTTACAGCTTGTGATCTTGACTTTCTTAGTGAAGTGTTTCTCCTGGTTTCTCACAAAGTCTCACTAAGAATTTCTCTCTTTTGTATACAATTTTGAGCTCGATGAATGAGAAAGCAAAGAACCATAAAGTTTCAGACTTTGAAATTTTTCTCTCATGCACTACTTTGAACAACTAGAGAGTCTTCCTTATATACTCCTCCATGCCTTCACAAGCCGTTGGCAGTTTCCAAAGAAGTTCTTCCAATCTACCCGTTGGACAGAATCAATCAAGAAGATCTCGAGGCGTTTTAGGAATGTGATAAAAGCCCATCAATCCTACTCGTTCATACAATCATGATTTTGGTTTTCATAAGTAGAACCTTCCAAGTTTGTTTGCCTTCAAAGATCTTCATATCGGAATTGATTTCAAAAAGAATAATCAATCAAGTAAATGTTATATCCAGCCATAAGGTCTTCCAAAAACCATACGAATCAAATTCTTGAAGGTAATCCTGTAACTGGATAAGTCTTCATTCTTCAGTCTGGAAACTATTAGTGAGGGCAGACTTTGAGATTAAAGTCTGGCGGTCTTCAGACTTTGACAATAGGGTCTAGAGTTCTTCAAACTATAACACTTGAGTCTGCAAGTCTTCAGACTAGACTTTTGGAAAGGTTTTGTCAGCTTCAAAACAATAAATGAGTTTTCTCTAACACTTAGGTGGCGGTCGTGGAGGACCCGAAGCCCCAGAGTCTGTGGAGATGGAGACCCAAGGATTGGCGAACGTGTCTGACTAGGTGGTCATAGGACAGTTCCCTTTTTGTTGAGCCGATCTATTGTAAAGAGCCTAGAAATATGTATAAATCTAGAATGTTTATAAAAATGTGTTTTGTGAAAATGGTATCCTGCTTTTCTATCCCAATTGAGTTTTGTCTGGGGATTATTTATTCGCTTCCGCATGTGCATTAAAATGAATGGGTCGGCGACGTGTCCTGGGACGTTGCAATATCAATTGACTGTAGAGGGATGTTCGCACACTCGAGGATCGGGGCGTGACACCCTAACTAGCTAGTGGAAGTAGAAGAAAAAGAAAAAAAGGAAAAAGAGAAAAGAAAAATGTAGTAAAATTATTGATAAATTAAAAGGAATTTTTAAGTCACAAAAATATTTAGGGTCGTACCAAACACATTTTTCTTTCGGGAGTAGAAATTTTGTTCAATTACCAAACACATTTAAATGCTCAAAAACTATTTCTGAGAACAGAAATATAAAAAAGTGTTTCTGAAAAGAAACCATTTCCGAGAATAGAAACATTACTATACGCACTCTTATTGCCCATCAACACATTGTTTAATTTCTCATAACTAGATCTTACTAGCCAAGGAATATAAACATTTTCTTCATCTATGGAAATTTATATTGTTGTTTTACTATGAAGGACCATTAATTAAAATAGTTGTCAAAGAAGTTCTTAGCAAGTTAAAAGGACCTTTTCAGCTATATGTGCCCGAACAATTGGTAGGAATTGATGATCGTGTAGAACAGATTATGACATTGATAGATGGTAAATTCAATGGTACAAAGATGATTGGAATTCATGGAATGGGCGGCGTCAGTAAGACAACTCTTGCAAAGGTATTCTACAATTGTCTCTAGTCACTTTGAGTATCTTAGTTTTGTGGCAAATGTTTGAGAAACATCTTAGCGTAAAGTTATTGAATGTTTACAAAAGCAGCTCATTTCTGACATGGTAGGGAGTTCATGTGAGTGTCTAATGTCGACGAGGGAATTAGTATCCACAAATCTTGATTTACAGATAAAAAAGTCATCATTCTTCTTGACGATGTGGATGCTAGTGCTCAATTGAATGCTTTGGCTGGAGATGGGAACTAATTTAAAGCCAGAAGTATAGTCGTCATCACCACTAGAAACAAGAGCATTCTCGATGAGGCTAGGGTGAATTACATGTACAAACACAACAAGTTGTCTCTGGATCAATCATTGATTTTACATAGTAGACATATATTTCAAAGGGATTCTCCTTAGACTAATTATGAAGTTATCTCCCGTGATAGCATTTCTACAACTAGGGGGCTTCTCTTGGCTCTTGAAGTTATAGGTTCATTCTTATGAGGAAAGAGCCAATAAGTACGGGTAGATACATTAAAGAAATTAAGGAAAGTACCTAATAAGAAAGTGCAAGAGAAGTTGAGGATAAGTTACGACACATTAGAATATGAGGAGCAACAAATATTTTTGGATATTGCATGTTTATTTGTCGGATCATCTAAACAAAGTCCAACTTATATGTGGGATGCCTGTGGTTATTTTCCATGGAAGGGAATTGAAGTATTGAGTCTTATGTCCCTAATTAAAGTTGATGAGTATGGCAAGCTAATGATGCATGATCAATTAAGAGATCTTGGAAGGGAAATTATTTGTTTAGAAAATCCAAAGAATCCTTAAATGCGTAGCAGATTAGGATTCATGAGGAAGCCATGGATGTGCTTGACAACAACAAGGTAAGAGTCTACATGTCTTTAGTTAGTGAACGTGAATCCATCTTTTCTTTCATGTTTAAAATAAAAATTATTGTCTCCAAAACTTGTCGCTTCTACCAGCTCAAGAGCTTTTGACTAATTGATGTCTTGATGATTCTACGACATAATTGAGGAGCAATTTCCTGTTTATTGATGATTGATATGTATTATTACCTCGTAGTATTGTGATGAAGACACTCTCTGGTAACTTAAATGCGACAGCAAAACTACAAAAAACATGATGTTTGACCGTGTACTTTCGTAGTAAACCTGCCATGTACAAATTGTTGGGGTCTCTGCTTTTTCCACTTATCTCTTTGATGGACATGTTTGATATGTGGATTCTTATTTTGATTTCTTGTGTGGTCTTTTCTTTCTTTTTTTCGTACTTGAGGATTGACTTCTTATAAATGAGACCTCCATTCATTTGTGAGAATTAGCTATACTGATTCCTGTATTTTTCCAAGTTGGGTTAAGTATAAATTGAGTACCCTAAGTATAACAATTTGGATGGAGTTAACAGAGACAATTAATTGCACTAGCTCGACAAGTTTAAAGACTTAATTACATATTTTGATACTTTTAGATATAATTACATTTTAGCAACAAGTTTTAGAACTTTTGGTACACTTATTCAATAAATATACAAGAAACTTTCGAAGGAATATTAAGTAGTGTCTCATTTGAAAGAATAAATGTATGAAGGAAAAATTCAAACCACCAAACAAATCGCGTAATGACTCAAGATTTGTACAATTCATCAATTGAAACAAATTAAAGTTCTTAGATATTTGGTTATGACAAAAGAAAAATGTAAAAGACCTGAGTTCCATAAGTATGCGATTTAATCAATCTTCATGTCCACTATATTTGTAAGCAAGATCTCATTAACCTATGGGCAGATTCTTCAAAAATTTTGATGACTAGTATTTCACTGTAACAAAATCAACATGACAATAAAAATATAGCATCAACCGTCGGTGGTAATAAAAGGAGGAGTAACGTTTCCATGTGCAATGAAAAACACTCATCAATGAAACATATTAAACGTAAGGAATTGTGTACATTTTAGGATGACATTCTGGTTCTTAGTTTGCTATTGGGAATTGCGAACAAGGTACAAAGAGTCATCTTGTTACTCATATAAAGGGTACAATTTTTTGATTGATATATTCGAAGTAGTGTGCGCATAAAGAGGGGCCTTCTATTCTAACTTTGAAAGGATGTGGTATTTGGAAATTCAAAATGTGCAAATTGTGAAGGGCATAGTTAGAAGAGGAAAAGTTAGGAAAGACCCTCTTGAGCTTCACATTGTTACATACATTGGATAAATTATATGCAACCACAATCTATATTTCACAATGTTGAAAGTGACAAGCCTACGCCATAGTAGTATAATAGAGAATTGAAATTAGTCCATCTTTTCTTATATACATTAGGTCTCATCTCATCGTTCAAAACTTACATCCACATTGCATCCTAATTGCGGGGTATTGATAAGATTGAGGCCCTTCGTCTTGATAGAAACGGCTGGGAAAGAAGCTGCACAGGTGAACAATTTAAAGAACTGACCAGCTTGAGGTTCCTTCAAATGCAAGGTGTGAATCTCTTAGGAGATTTCCAGAACTTGCTTCCTTAATTGAGCTGGCTTCAGTGGGAGGGTTGTCCCTTGCATGTCACACCAACCAACTTACACCTAAAAAATTTAATCGAGCTTGATCTGTCACGAAATGTGATTTCGAAAAACTGGGAAGGATGGGGTCTACTCAAGGTAAGATGTAGAGAAGGCATACCTCTTGTGAATAATCATGCGTTGTCTATGGTCCAATAGCACCGAGTTCTCCTTTCTTTCTCTCGAAAGGTTTACCGTCCTTAGATCAAGGATTTTCCTCCAAATACAAAAGGAATTTGTAGGCGCCTAAATATACCATAAGCTTCTTCTGCCCCTTAATATTTTGAATTTTTCGTATATTAACTACTAGTCATGCTTAACATGACACAGAATGAAAATGAAAATTATTAATTATATTAATAATATAATCACAATAGTTGTGCCCTATCTTCTTCTTTTATATATATATATGTGTGTGTGTGTGTGTGTGTGTGTGTCTAAATGGTTTATGGCTTCTATGTGAATTTATCCTCATGTAAAAGTATGTATTTACAGCGATTCTTGTTATATTTCTAAATCTATTTTCTTTCATGAAAAATGAAAGCTACAACTACTTAGGTATCATTCTGTTACGTTCACACAACCATTATCACTGCTTTTTACATGAAAGTTGAACTGCTTTTTAAATGAACTACTTTAGATGAATTCGATTAATTCAGAAACAAATGTTAACACTACTACTTAAAAAGTGCATTGCTTTATAACAGTTTTTGCGAGGGCGAACTACATGTCATTTTTTTGAGTGTTAACCAGTTGATTTTTCGTTTAGTCAAATTGGAAAATATGCCTGATGGAAAAAGAAAATATAGGTAGCACTTGGTGTCCCTAACATTCATGTGCAATAAATATGCTAAAAAAACATTCATTTGTTGGTTACGTAGCCAAATACTATTACTTAAAAAACATTCAAATAAAACGAACGTGAAGTAGTGGAGCATCATTGCAATGATAGCATGGGCACCGAGTTATGAACTATTTACATATTATTCTATAAAAAATAGAAGGAGTAGGGGAGCATGGGCATTTTTGAGGAATTTTAAAAAGTCTTTAAGATACAAGGAGTAGGGAAAAATACACATTGCAATGGTCAAATCTCACTAAGGTATCCTCTCTTTCTTTCAGATGGCAAAAAAGCTCAAAGTTCTCACCCTCTTGCATTGTGCGTCTTTAAAGACATCTCCTGACTTGTCCACTCTTGAAAGCTTAGAGATTTTGAATCTTGAAAACTGTTGGAATCTAAAAGAGATTCATCCTTCCATCGAGGATATCAAGACTCTCGTCTTCTTGAATGTCAGGAGATGTAGCAGACTGTAGGAGCTACCTAGAGGAATAAGTAGAATGGAAGAGTTGAGAGAGCTCATCTTAGATCATATTACTATAGAAGAGATTCCTATTTCGAGAGGCTGTTTGATGAAGCTGAAGACTTTAAGTGCCTCGTGGTGCAGATGACTTGCTCAACTTCCTGAATTAGTGGCTTCCCATGTGTCTTTAAATCAGCTGAACCTATCTCATACAAGGATTAAAAAATTTCCAGATTCCACTGGTCTTCTGGAGAAGATCAAGATTCTTGATCTCTTATTGTGTGTCGTTAGTCCACATATCTAGCTCCATAGGCAATCTAGGATTCCTGTCTGAACTTGAACTGACGAAATGCATAAAACTAGCTCAACTTCCAGATTTCATAGGCAAATTGGAATTATTGACAGAGCTAAATTTAAAATCTATAGCCATCAGGAAATTACGTGAAAGCGTTGGAGGATTGCAGATTTGAGTATCTTGGACATAAGTGAAACTCACATAACAAAATTGCCTGGTGCAATTGGAAAGTTGGCAAAACTCCAAGAGTTGAGAGTTTCGGGATGCATAAATCTGGAACTACTACCTAGTAGTATAGGCAAACTGATTTCGCTAAAAAAAACGATTGATTTAGACAAGTCAGGCATTTCAAGCTTGCTAGAAAGCATTTCTAAGCTCTCTCTCCGGAGCCTCACGCTCGACATTGCGAAAAGCTTCAAGATTACCAGAATTGCCCTCTGGTTTAACATCTCTAGGTATCACCTGCCAAAGTCCTTTATTGCCACATCTTTCCCGACAAACCCTTCTCAAGAAACCCACTCTTTCCAATAACCGTTGGCTTGATTGTCTCCCGGAGCTCCCCTTTGGACTATTGATGCTTTCTATAATACATTGTGGAAAATTGAAAGCATTGGCGAATTTGCTTAACTTGAAGAACTTATCTGAATTGATTCTTGACAACCACTTATTTGAATTGATTCTCAATAGTTCTAGAGTGAGACGATCCATATCCCCTAACAAGCCAAAATCCTAGTCTTGGTAATTGCAGAATGAAGCCGGCAGTCCTGGTGAATCATTAGTGAGTGATTCTTTTTTGTACATTACTGAGTGATTCATGTTTCTTTGTTGGAATGAAATCTTTCTCTTGATCATGGTAGGTAACTAGCAGCCCCTGTTGGAGGATCAAACATAAGAGTGCCATTTGAGAAAATAATTGGTAATTTTTCAACCACTAGGATTCTTCCTCCCCAACATGATATGGAGATTTTTAGATTAATAATTTTTTTGGAAGTTCCGTATTTAAGGTTGCTGTCCTTGCTTACAGGTCATCTATAACGTTTTTGTTTTGTTTCCATGGCAAGTTAAACTTTTTATCTTCTGTTTGATTCTTATTGTAAGAACCCGGGCCTCCCACTGTGTAATATTGCAAACTAGCCACCCTCAAGGCTTTGTTCTCAGCACAGTGGTAGCATGTGTGAAACGTGTTACACAGGTTAGAGAACTCAAGCCATATAAATTAGCCCAAGACTGTGACATCCTGATTTTCCAATTCTATTTTCAATTGAATAAGTCGAGCATTTCATCTTCGCGCCTATAGCTCTCTTCTCTGAGTTGGCCACTCACAAGATAACTAGCCTATCAAGTGAAGCCGTTAAGGATTCTAAACGCAATAAACTTGAGAATTCGACCAGGAAACGACTACTCGACCGTGCTAATCTGCAAGGGTCACTGCGGCACAGATCGACTAGAGACCAGAAGTAGGTCCACTCGACAAAGGTATGTAATTCAGTGTGGGTGATTCCACCTAATTGCACAATCCTTGTCGATCGGCACTAAACCGATTCCTCTGTTGTTTTGGTACCCTGTGTCCGTATTTGAAACCTTGAGATTTTTACGACAACCGAGCGTCGCCAATGTGTTGAAGATGTACTTTGTGGCTCGAAAACAATTGACCATAGGTCAATTGCACGAAAAGTTCCTAAAAGCTACCTGGTAGATTAGGATGCGCTAAAATCGCGCCAGATTGAAATTAACCGTGAAATTGAACCCGATTATAGAAATTGGAAGTTCTTTCAAGTCCCAAATCATTTTAGGAACGTCGACTCATCTTCCGAAGATTTTTCTACAAACCGAGTTTTTCGGCAAAAAATCAAGAATTGACAGAATTGGATCGGGAAAGTTGGAAGACTATTCTTGAGCGCACTTTTGGCATCCAAGATGGATTTATGGGCATGGAAAAATGTGGATTCAAGTGAGGACACATGAGATGAATTTTTGGGACTTCAATTAAATTGATTTGAAGAGGATTGAAGAGGAATTGAAGACTTTGATGGCCAAATTGCACAAAATTCGTAGCCTCCCATGGTGACCAACCTTTGGACCTTTTGGCAAGCTTCTTGAGGAAGCTAAGGAGTGGGAAATGGCTAAGGGTGAGGGCCATGGGTGGTGGGGGCATGAGTGAGGAGAGTTGGACAAGTGTGAAGGCCATAGAAGCCTTTGGGGACCCCCTTGCTTCAGCAGACCATCTTCTTCCTTGAATTCCTCCTTTCTCCATTGTTGTTGTCCATATTGAGCTTCAAAGAAACCAGAGAACGCAGAGCATCAGCCCCCTTGGCCGTCGCACACAAGCCCAAGCCACCAGACCCTTTTCCTCCTTTGTTTTCCCTCATTCCAGTTTCTACTCCAGCTGACCTTTCGCCAAAGATTCGAGTAAAAAGTCAACTTCCCAGATGAATCAGTAAACAACCCACCCATCACCGTGAAGACGACATCCATAACGTTCCAACAAGCCCGACCTCGCCCCAAACAAAGCTGCCGGTCGTCCTGTACGGCCGCCTCAAGCTGCCGACCGCCGGTCTGTCAGTCCCCTGTGCGCTTGCATTGTTTTGCATTTTTCTTCATTTTTCTCCCATTCCAGCCCTTCCTTTGCCCGTCCCATCCACCTACAAGACCCTCAAGACCCCCGGGAGCCACCAGTTGCCAACCACCCACTTGCCGAAGCTTCGATCAGCCCGTTTCCTCGCCATTCAAACCCTTCTTCTTCTCTGGTTCGTTCCTTGGACCAGAAGCAGAAGACAGGAAAGTTTTGGAGACTTTGAGGCCCGTTCTAAGACCCTTCTCGGCCTTGGTTGGTGTCGCCTCCTTGAGGTTTATTGCCCGCCTTGGCGTCGCCTTCGCCGTGGACTCGCCGGAACGTTAATCGGGTGAGTTTATTCTCTAATCTCCGCTTAGGGAGTTAATTATCCCTAAGGGGTGTTTAGTTAGTCTAAGTAGGATTAGGTGGATAGATTAGATTATTTAAATGTTAATTAGATTAGATGAATGATTAGATTAAGGGTTAAATTAATGAATCTAATTGTGTAATTAGATTAAGGTTAATAATGTTTGGACTTTAATGAATTATTTTATTTACTTAATTATTTATTTAAATTAAATATTATTGAATATTATTGAATTATTATTTAATCATATTATTTAATAATTAAATTAAATAATTTTCGGAATTAAATTAATTATTAATTAGTTAATATTTTCCGGAAATTATACCGGGAGAGCCGTTTATTAGAATTCCGTACTGACTCTAGTGGTGTGGTTAGTTTATGCTATTGATCGTTAAATTATGAAATTGAGTGTTCATTTTAATGTTGGGGATTTATCCCAACATTAAGTAATATCAATGTTTAAACAAGAACTACCGGGTGTCGGTTTACAACACCGAAAATATCTTTATGAACTACATTAAATAGTGGGATTTTCTAAAAGAAAAATATTGTATTTTGGCTAAGGCCAACCGTGTACCCACACACGAGTATTTTTATCGGGAAGCATAAAAATGGTGATTTGATTAAATGAGTATTTTCAGCATACCACGAGGGTATGGCTAGCAGCTTCTGACGAGCATATATATAGTATATTATCTCAATATATGAGGCAGCTTATAGCGAGCATATACAATATACTATATCAATATTTGAGGCAGCTTCTGGTGAAGTATAGTATACTATATGAGTATAATTGCGACAGCTTCTGGTGAGCATATATAGTATACTATATCAATATTACGGCAGCTTTTGGTGAGCTATACTATCTATTATTGGCTTATAATAAGCAGTCCTGGGTATAATCGAACTTATAGGTAGTATTGATTGAGATGACCGGGGAATAGTCTCATTGACATGGAATCAACTGAGTCGATTGATCGATGATTCAATCTGATATGTTGCTTTAATGTGTCAAAATGATTGGTTGAATTATGAACTGTACTGATGTGCAGGAAGGGACTGAGACGAGGTAAGTCCTCTGTCCTAATTGTGTGACTAGAGCACCCTAAGGCATATTTTCTTCCTAATAGGAGTTTAGGGGGTGAACTTGCTGAGACAATGTCTCACCCCGTCGTTGGCTCAACATTTTTGGGTCCTTAGATGGTGGTCGTGGAGGACCCGAACCCATGGAGTAAAAGGAGGTGAAGATCGAAGGATCGGCGAACTTGTCTGACTAGCTTGTTATAGGACAGTTCCTTTTTGTTGAGCCGGCCTTTTTGTAGACCATTGTCTTTGGTCTAGTTTGTATATATAAACCTTTGTGTTTATAAGAAGAAGTGTTTTGGTTGTGATTGATTGCTTGCTATTTTATCCTAAAGTTTTTATTGTCAGGTGATTAGTTTTGCTTCCGCATGCGTAATAAAACGAATGGGTCGGTGACGCGTCCTAGGAACATCACGTTTGTATCGACCGAAGTGGAATGTTCACGCGCTTGGGGTTCGGGGCATGACATCCCCATTTAAGTGGTATTAGAGCAAGGTTGCGTATGGAGTGATAAAGTGCGATGGGTCATGGGATAGTTAGTAGGAAATGCCTTAAATTCATGTTGGCGCATGTCTGTGATAGCTGTTTGGTAGAATTGCTTGTTTGTATGGATCTCTTAGCTTCTAATCTAGTTTGGATTTTGAAGACAAGTTTAGTAGAACTGAACCATGAGCGATCAGGAGCAGAGGATTCCTAGTAAGAGATCTGTCAGGCCTGTAGCTTGGGGAAGAACGCCGACGAGGATCGGTGTCCGAGGAGGCCGTGGTAAAGGGCTAGTTGTGGCTAGCGCTAGTGGCGAAGCACCACCTCCCGTTGGTGCTGGTGTAGTAGCACCTAGTGATCCGGGAGCTATCGGGATCATGCAGGCGCTTGAAGCGATGAGAGAATTGATGGGGCAACAGGCCCAGATTCAAGCTACCGCTTCAGCTGCCGCCACCACAGCCGCTGCTACTGCCACCAATGCCTCCGTAAATGCTGCAGCTGCTGCTGCTGCTACTGTTGCAGCCGTTGCCGCACCTGCTACCGCACCTGACAAAGTTCCACCTAGGAACGTGGTCGCTATGAGGCCGATGCATAAGCTGGTGGAACAGTTCTTGAAATTGAATCCACCGAAGTTCACTAGGGCAGGAGACCCCGAAGCTGTAGCTCTTTGGACAAAAGGCTTAGAGAAGGCCTTTGCAATTCTATTGTCCGCTGAAATAGAGAAGGTAGTCCTTGCAGCCTACCAACTAGAAGGTAACGCTAACACTTGGTGGAAAGCCACCAGAGACACGGTATTCCCTGAAGGTGTGGTTCCGGAGTGAAATGCCTTTGTTGAGGTCTTCAACAACAAATACTTTTCTGAGACTGCCAGAGAATTGAAGATGGCAAAATTCCAGCGTCTTTGCCAAGGTACGATGACCGTAGATTAATATGAAGCGAAGTTCACGGAACTATCGCAGTACGCCCCTGAATTGGTCAAGAATCCAGTGAACTGAGTTAGGAGGTTCAGAGATGGACTCAGACCAAAACTAAGGAGTCCGCTGATTCTACTAAACCTAAAGAATTACAACAACCTGTATGAACGGGTCCAGGTGATAGAGAGAGATCAGAATGAACGAGCCGCCACATCTGGGTTGCGGTTTGGAGCTAACCGAGAAGGGAATTGGTTTGGTAAGATGTCACTCCCCGATCCTCGGGGACGCGCCCATCCTTCTTATTGGTCAATTTTAAAGTGCGATATCCCAGGACTAAGTATCGCCGACCCTTTCTTTTTATTACGCAAGCGGAAACAGTTATAAATTCCCAGACAATAAAACAATGGGATAGAAAAGCAGGCCATATTTTTCATATTGAAATTCACAACCACACTTTTATTAACAGCACAACTCATAGTATATTTACAATACTATTCACAGCATACTTGTCTCACACCTATCTACACTAAGACAGGGTTTACAAAAGGGATGGGATCTCAATCCACATCCGGGTTATACTCAAGATCCCTCTTTGGATCATCTTCTTCTTCAAAAGTCTTTCTTCCCTTCAGGTTCCTCCTCCTCAGCTTCTCCTCAGGGTCCTGAAATGGTTATTCAATAACCAATGAGACCACGTCTCAGCGAATTCTACCCCCTAATACCCGATTAGTAAGCCCATACACTATGGCTGCCTAAACACGCATGAGTCAGAGGACTTACCTTGGCCTCAGATTCCATCTGCCGATTAGTACAGTTCAATAGGTATTCAAACAATCACATCACCGATCGAAGCATCGATCAAATCGACCTAGTCAATTTCATGTCAGTCGGACCATTTCTAGGTCATTTATCCCACACCAAGCAATTCCTTAGATTTAGTGGCTTTACGGTCCCACCCGACCCTCTCAAGATCTAGTGGCTTTACGGTCCCACCCGATCCTTTCCAGATTCAATTTAGGAATAAATTTTAAATTCACTCCTAAATTACTTTAGCACCAAATAAAGCTCAATAAATAAATGGACTGCACCACGACAATCAACACGAAATTCCGGTCACCGGCCATCCCAGTTGAATTTCCAGAAAAATAAATAATAAATAATTAATTTCGCAAATTAAATAAATAATTATAAAAAATCCAATTTAGGCTCGTAATGCCGAATTGGACGCCGAGACGAGCTCGGAAAATTACTTAGACTCGTTCCATAAATAACATGGCATGTCTACTTGCTAATGTCTATTTCTAACTACCTAACATGCATCATTAAGTCTCTAATTTAATTGATCTAAACTAATATAACAACCTAATTGCATTTAATTAAATCTAACCAACCTTAAGTATAATTAGCAAACTAAGAAAGCTTTAGTGAGTAAAACTCACTTGCACTAAACGAAGGCCGGGACACCGAGACGACGACGCAACGGCGGCCGAACTTGGGCCGGGCCAAGAACTTCGCAAGCCCGAAGAAACTTTGGACTTCAGGATTGGGCTGACTTCTTTAATCACTTGGGCTTGAAAATACTGAATTGTGGGCTGCTTGCTGGGCCAGAATTAAACTGAAAATGGGCTCTCTCTTTGGGCTGAAACTTGAAATACAACTGAACTGGCCGGGCTTCAAGTGGCTGAGTTCCTGAATTTTTGGGCCCAGCTAGATTGAAAATTACTGGGCTTGAAGACTACAGGTTTGGGCCGAGATTGCTGACTTCGCTGGACTGCTGGAGATGGACCGGTTGGATGGGCTCGCTGGCCACGTGCAGCGAAGGAAAGGGGGCACGGATGCAGGGGCGCGTGGACTGAGCGGACGCAGGGCCTGGAAGATGGAGCAGCTGCTGCGTTTCGCTGTCTTCGCTCGGTGGGGGCTGACGCCGAAGTGAAGGACGCGTGGAGAGGGAAGAAGCTGTGGCACCAAGCTACGTCGGTGAGAACGTGGGGCTTCGGTTAACGATTGAGACCCCAACAATTGACGGTTGACTAGCTGGACGTGGCAGAGACAAATGAAAGTGGAGCAAGGGCGTGCGTCTTCGGTGGAATGGAGCTGCACGTGAAGATGGCAGCTGGCGGTCTTCAATCGAGCTGGAGTTGACTGGGTGCGTGGGGATGGAGCTGCTTCGGTGTTGCCTCGGCGTCTTCAACTCGATTGCCGACTGGTACAGCGAAGTGGAAGATGGACGCGTGGAGTTGAGGGCTTCGGTGGGATCTTGGCGTCGAAGCCAGTCAATTCTTTTTGTTGAAATGGACTGTTCGTGTGGCAGAGGGATGAACGAAAATGGAGAAACACTTTGGTGGAATTCGTGGGCTTCCTCGGTGAGAGAGAGAGAGAGAGAGAGAGAGAGAGTTCACGAATATGGATAGGAACGGAGGAGAAGGCGCACGTGAAGGCAGTCCAAGGGGCCCCGTGTCATCAATTCTTATCCCCTCCATTGATGATCTTGTCTCCCCATTACTTTCCAACAAAAATCTACCAAAATAATTTAATTTGTGATGTCAAAATTGTTGTAGAATTCTAAATCCGAATTTCATTTAATTTAGCTTCAATTCCTCGCTCAATTTTCCAAATTGAGGTCCAATTTCGACGTAGAAAAAATCCCAAATGATTTTCTATAAATCCCTGACACACAAAGGCTCGGCTCGAAAGTCTAATTTCCCATTAATTTAGCCAATCTGAATTTCTGCCAAATTTCCGCGACGTCCGAACCCAATTTCCGTAAAAATCTCAGGACCTCTGAAAATCTTTTGAGACTGAGTTGACGTTCCTAAAATAGCTCGTGACACCAAAGAATTTTCAATTTCTGAAATCGAACTCAATTTGACGGTTAATTTCACTCCGGCGCACTTTTAGCGTGACCTAGACTATCGGGTAACTTTCAGATATTTTTAAGTGCAAATGACCCGTGGTCGATTTTCTTCGAACCACTATGAACCCACTCGACTCATTGGCGACTTCCGATTGTCGTGAAAATCTTGAGGATCCAACTACGGACACAGGGTACCAAAACAATAAGAAAATCAATCTAGGGCCGGTCGACGAGAATTTTCTAATTTAGTGGGGTCACCCACGATTAGCCACACATCTCTGTTGAACCAGTCTATCTTTGATTTCAAATTGATTTTTAACTGTGCCGTAATGGCCTCTAAAGATGGACACGGTTGAGAAGCCGATTTCTGATCGAGTTCTCAAGTCTATTGCCTTAAAATTCCTTAATAATTTCCCTAGATAGTCTAGTTATCTCGAGAGTGATCGGCTCTGAGAATAACCCTATAAGCGCCTTAATGAAATGCCCGATTTATTTAGTAGAAGACAAGGTTGAAGAATCTGGATGTCACATAAGAAGCCCATGATTGGAGGAAGATTCCATGTCTTGCTCAATAGGAAGGGTGGAGTGGGGAAGTTAGCGCCAAATCAGAATGGCGTATGTTACTTCTGTGGAAGGCGACATGGTATAGCACCGTGCCCTCGAAGGACGGGTGCTTGTTATGAATGTGGCCAAAGCGTTACTTGGCTAGAGATTGTCCCAGAAAGCTGAGAGTGCCCCAATAGTTACCACCGCCGCCACCAATGGGTCAGATCCAAGGAATCGCGCCACCGAATGCGCCGCAACGTGGATTGGTCCGACCTCCAGCTCAAGGAAGGACGTACGCTATCACGAGAGGACAGGCGGAGGATGCGCCTAATGTGATTACAGGTACGGTCTCGTTGAACGACCATGCTGCATATGCTTTGTTTAACCCAGGCACCACTCATTCCTTTATAGCCGAGCAGTTCGTTAAGCTAGTAGGATTGAGTCTTGTGTTGTTGGAGTCAGTGGTTAGCATATCTACACCATTAAAGGATAAGGTGTTAGTTGCATTGGGTTGTCTTAGTTGCAAGTTAGCGATTGGTGAGCGAGAGGGGAGAATAGATTTAATAGTCCTAGCCATGTATGATTTTGATGTGATAATTGGCATGGACTGGCTCACCAAGCAACGAGCTAAGATAGACTGCTATTGCAAGTCGATTTAGTTTAACCCATTAGGGGGTGAGAGTTTCGAGTTTGTTGGGAGTCGAGGAGGACCCATGATTACCTTAATCTCGTCAGTTAAGGCAACCCGATTGTTAGACGAAGGTTGCCAAAGTTACCTAGCGACTGTCGTAGACACGAGTTGAGGAGATGAAGATTAAGGACATTGCAGTAGTCCAAGAGTTTGCAAATGTGTGTCCAAAGGAATTGCCATGTTTGCCACCAAAGATAGAGATTGAGTTCGTGATTGAGTTAGCCCCCAAAACAGAGCCAATCTCTAAGGCTCCTTACTGAATGGCTTTGTCAGAATTGAAGTAACTGAAGGTGCAGATGCAGGAGTTGTTGGAAAAGGGATTCATGCGCCCTAGTGCATCACCTTGGGGAGCACCAATTCTGTTCATGAAGAAGAAAGATGGTTCATTGCGTTTGTGCATCGACTATCGTCAACTCAATCAAGTGACGATCAAGAACAAGTATCCACTCCCGAGGATCGACGTCTTGTTTGATCAGTTGCAAGGAGCGTCGATATTTTCAAAAATCGACTTGAGGATGGGATATCATCAGCTGAGGATCAAGAAGGAAGACATACCGAAGTCGTCGTTTCGTACTCGATATGGCCATTATGAGTTCACTGTAATGCCGTTTAGTTTGACGAACTCCCCAGCTGCTTTTATGGACCTAATGAACCGAGTGTTTAAAAAGTACCTAGATCAGTTTGTGATCATGTTCATCGATGATATCCTGGTGTACTCGAGAAGTCCCGAAGAGCATAAAAGGCACTTAAGGATAGTGCTTCAGACTTTGAGAAATCGTGAGTTGTATGCTAAGTTTAGCAAATGCGAGTTTTGGTTGACTCGTGTTGCGTTTTTAGGGCACGTGATTTCGGGAGAAGGAATCTCCGTAGACCCGTCCAAGATTGAAGCGGTTATCAACTGGCCAAGACCGACGACAGTGATAGAGATCAGAAGTTTTCTAGGTTTAGCAGGGTATTACAAAAGGTTCGTAGAGGGGTTTTCAGCTTTGGCATCGCCGTTGACTTAACTACTGAAGAAGGAATAGAAGTTTATGTGGACAGACAAGTGCGAGCATAGTTTCCAAGAGCTTAAGCAGAAGCTGACTATTGCACCTGTACTGACCATTCCATCTGGTCCCGGAGGATACAAGATCTGCAGTGATGAGTCGTTTAGAAGACTGGGTTGTGTGTTGATGCAACATGGTAGAGTTGTTGCATACTCGTCCCATCAGTTGAGATCTCATGAGCTAAATTACCCGACACATGACTTAGAACTCGCAGCAATCATCTTTGCTTTGAAGATTTGAAGGCATTACCTATGCGGAGAAAGATTCCAGATCTTCACTGACCATCAAAGTCTCAAGTACTTATTCTCTCAGAAGGAGTTGAATATGAGACAGCATCGCTGGATGCAACTCCTTAAAGATTATGATTGTGATATTCTGTATCACCCTGGAAAAGCGAATAAGGTCGCTGATGTGCTGAGTCGAAAGTCTTCAGTTGCACACATGATGATCAGGGACTAGACTTTGCTTGAGAAAGCTTGAGTTTCAGTTTTCAAATTTGAGGTAGGCCACCTTTCGTATCTTATGGCCGTCCTCAAAATTGAGCCGGAGGTGCATATCAGAATCAAGAAGCTTTAATGGACAGATCCAGAGATTTAGAAGATTCTACAAGAGAACACCGAAAAGAAGAATACTGACTTTCAGGTTTCTGAGAACAGAACGCTGAGGTTCCGAGGACGATTGGTTGTACCTGACGATGTGGAGCTTAGAGAGGATATTTTATCAGAAGCTCATCGTAGCAGTTATAGCATTCATCCTGGTAGCACCAAGATGTATTAGAATCTGCGTCAACACTACTAGTGGTCTGGTATGAAGGCGAACATCGCCAAGCGTGTTGCCAAGTGTTTGACGTGTCAGCGGGTCAAGGCTTAGCATTGCAAGCCGGGAGGACTTCTGCAACCTGTCGAGATCCTAGAGTGGAAATTGGAGCATATCAAGATGGACTTCGTGACTGGATTACCGAGGAGTTAGAGAGGAAATGATTCGAGTTGCATAGTGGTCAACAAATTGACAAAGTCGGCTCACTTCATTGCAGTGCGAAAGGACCTCAGTTTGGATAGGCACGAAGATCTTTACGTGCGTCAGATAGTTCGTCTGCATGGAGTGCCGGTGATGATTACATCAAACCGGGACCCAAGATTTTTAGCCGCCTTTTGAAAAAGCTTACAGAGTGCTTTGGGAATGAAGCTGCAATATAGTACGGCTTATCATCCGCAGACGGATGGCTAGTCTGAGAGGACGATTCAGACCCTCAAAGACATGTTGCGAGCTTGCGTATTGGATTTCAAGGGAAGCTGGGAGGAACATCTTCATCTTGTCGAGTTTGCCTACAACAACAGCTACCAGTAGAGCATTCAGATGGCTCTTTTCGAAGCGTTGTATGGTAGAGCATGCAGGATACCAGTTTGTTGGGATGAGGTTGGGGAATGAAAGATCACAGGCCCAGAGTTAGTCCAGCAGTTAGTAGAAGTGGTTGCCGTCATCAGAGACAGATTAAAGACCACTCAGAGCCACCAGAAAAGCTACGCCAATAAGCATCAAAAGCCATTGGAATTCCAAGTTGGTGATCACGTTTTTCTAAAGATGTCACCAATGAGGGGTACTTCATGCTTTGGCAAGAAGGGAAAGCTGAGTCCAAGGTATGTAGGTCCCTTTGAGATTCTTGAAAGAATCAGGATCCTAGCATATCGTCTTGCATTACCGCCGAGACTGGCGCAAGTGCATGACGTCTTTTATGTGTCGATGTTGAGGAAGTATGAGCCTGACCTGACCCACGTGTTGAATTTTGAGGATTTAGACGTGGACAACAGAGTGTTGTACGTGGAAAGCCCGGTTCAAATAGTAGATTGAAAAGAGTAGGTTCTGCGTACCAAAACCATCCCATTGGTCAAAGTGGTCTGGCAATACCACGGCACTGAAGGAGCAACCGGGGAAAGCGAAGAGTCGATGAGACAATTGTACCCCCTCCTTCTTGTTTAAGAATTGTTATAGGTTTAAATTTCTAGGACGAAATTTTTATAAGAGGGGAAGAGTTGTGATATCCTGATTTTCCAATTCTATTTTCAATTGAATAAGTCGGGCATTTCATCTTCGCGCCTATAGCTCTCTTTATGAGATAACTAGTCTATCAGGTGAAGCCGTTAAGGAATCTAAACGCAATAGACTTGAGAATTCGACCAGAAAATGATTGCTCGGCCGTGTTAATCTGCATGGGTCATTGCGACACAGATCGGCTAGAGACTGGAAGTAGGTCGACTCGACAAAGGTATGTAATTCAGTGTGGGTGATTCCACCTAATTGCACAATCCTTGTCGATTGGCACTACACCGATTCCTCTATTGTTTTGGAACCCTGTGTCCGTATTTGAAACCTTGAGCTTTTTACGACAATTGAAAGTCGCCAATGTGTTGAAGATGCACTTTGTGGCTCGAAAACAATCAACCACAGGTCAATTGCACGAAAAGTTCCTAAAAGCTACCCGGTAGATTAGAACGCGCTAAAATCGCGCCAAATTGAAATTAACCGTGAAATTGAACCCGATTATAGAAATTGGAAGTTCTGTCAAGTCCCAAATCGTTTTAGGAACGTCGACTCATCTTCCGAAGATTTTTCTACAAACCGAGCTTTTTCGGTGAAAAATCAAGAATTAACAGAATTGGATCGGGAAAGTTGGAAGACCGTTCTTGAGCGCACTTTTGGCATCCAAGATGGATTTATGGGCATGGAAAAATGTGGATTCAAGTGAGGACACATGTGATGAATTTTTGGGACTTCAACTGAATTGATTTGAAGAGGATTGAAGAGGAATTGAAGACTTTGATGGCCAAATTGCACAAAATTCGTAGCCCCCCATGGTTTTTAACCTTTGGACCTTTTGGCAAGATTCTTGAGGAAGCTAAGGAGTGAGAAAAGGCTGAGGGTGAGGGCCATAGGTGGTGGGGGCATGAGTGAGGAGAGTTGGACAAGTGTGAAGGCCATAGAAGCCTTTGGGGACCCCCTTGCTTCAGCAGACCATCTACTTCCTTGAATCCCTCCTTTCTCCATTGTTGTTGTCCATCTTAAGCTTCAAAGAAACCAGAGAACACAGAGCATCAGCCCCCTTGGCCGTCACACACCAGCCCAAGCCGCCAGACACTTTTCCTCCTCTGTTTTCCCTCGTTCCAATTTTTGCTGCAGCCGACCTTTCACCAAAGATTCGAGTAAAAATTCGACTTCCCGGATGAATCAGCAAATAACCCACCCATCACCGTGAAGAGGACATCTAGACCATTCCAACAAGCCTGACCTCGCCGCGAACGGAGCCGCTGGCAGTCCTGTACGGCCGCCTCAAGCCGCCGGTCGCCGGTCCGTCGGTCCCCTGCGCGCCTACACTATTTTGCATTTTTCTTCATTTTTCTCCCATTCCAGCCCTTCCTTTGCCTGTCCCATCCACCTACAAGATCCTCAAGACCCCCGGGAGCTACCGGTTGCCAACCACTTGCTTGCCGGAGCTCCGATCGGCCCATTTCCTCGCCGTTCAGCCCTTCTTCTTCTCTGGTTCGGTCCTTGGAACAGAAGCAGAAGACAACAGAGTTTTGGAGACTTCGAGGCCCATTCTAGGACCCTTCCCATCCTACGTTGGTGTCACCTCCTGGAGGTTTATCACCCGCCTTGGCGTCGCCTTCGCCATAGACTCGCCGGAACGTTAATCCGATGAGTTTATTCTCTAATCTCCGCTTAGGGAGTTAATTATGCTTAAGGGGTGTTTAGATTAGTCTAAGTGGGATTAGGTGGATAGATTAGATGATTAAAATGTTAATTAGATTAGATTAATGATTAGATTAAGGATTGGATTAGTGAATCTAATTGTGTAATTAGATTAAGGTTAATCATGTTTGGACTTTAATTAATTATTTTATTTACTTAATTATTTATTTAAATTAAATATTATTGAATATTATTTAATTATTATTTAATCATATTATTTTAGAATTAAATTAAATAATTTTTGGAATTAAATTAATTATTAATTAGTTAATATTTTCCGGAAATTATATCGGGAGAGCCATTTATTAGAATTCCGTACTGACTGTAGTGGTGTGGTTAGTTTATGCTATTGATCGTTAAATTGTGAAATTGAGTGTTGATTGTAATGTTGGGGATTTATCCCAACATTGAGTAATATCAATGTTTAAACAAGAACTACTAGGCGTCGGTTTACAACGCCGAAAATATCTTTATGAACTACATTAAATAGTGTGATTTTCTAAAAGAAAAATATTGTATTTTGGCTAAGGCCGACCGTGTACCCACACACGAGTATTTTTATCGGGAAGCATAAAAATGGTGATTTGATTAAATGAGTATTTTTAGCATACCACGAGGGTATGGCTGGCAGCTTCTCATGAGCATTATTATTATCAGTATACTACAGCAGTATAACTGACAACTTCTAGCGAGCATATATATATAGTATATTATCTCAGTAAATAAGGCATCTTCTAGCGAGGATATATAACATATTTGAGGCAGCTTCTGGTGAGCTATAGTATACCATATGAGTATAATTGAGGCAGCTTCTGGTGAGCATATATAGTATACTATATTAATATTGCGGTAGCTTCTGGTGAGCTATACTACCTATTATTGGCTTATAATAAGCATTCTTGGGTATAATTGGACTTGTAGCTAGTATTGATTGAGATGACTAGGAAATGGTCTCATTGACATGGAATCGACTGAGTCGATTGATCGATGATTCGATCTGATATGTTGCTTTGATGTGTTGAAACGATTGGTTGAATTATGAACTGTACTGACGTGCAGGAACGGACTGAGACGAGGTAAGTCCTCTGTCCTAATTGTGTGGCTAGAGAGCCCTAAGGCGTATTTTTTTCCTAATAGAGGTTTAGGAGGTGAAATTGCTGAGACAATGTCTCACCCCGTTGTGAGCTCAACATTTTCAGGTCTTTAAATGGTGGTCGTGGAGGACCCGAAGCCATGGAGTAAAAGGAGGTGAAGACCGAAGGATCGACGAACTTGTCTGACTAGCTTGTTATAGGAGAGTTCCTTTTTGTTGAGCCGGCCTTTTTGTAGACCTTTGTCTTTGGTCTAGTTTGTATATATAAACCTTTGTGTTTATAAGAAGAAGTGTTTTGGTTGTGATTGATTTCCTGCTATTCTATCCCAAAGTTTTTATTGTTAGGGGATTAGTTTCACTTCTGCATACGTAATAAAACGAATGGGTCAGCGATGCGTCCTAGGAACGTCACATTTGTATTGACCGAAGTGGGATGTTCGCGCGCTCGGGGTTTGGGCGCAACAAGGACTTCCCCCTAAGCGATGTGGGACAGGAGACGCGCCCCCTCCTTGCGCACGTCCGGGGACCGAGGCGCGGAAGCACCGCCATCCCTTCTCCCCGCACACTGCTGCCTGAGCTGTCACACTCTCCCCCCCTTGGGAGCACAGTGCCCTCGCTGTGGCTCCACACGCGGTCGAGAGTCGGCTTTGATACCATTTGTAAGGACCCAAGCCTCCTATTGTGTAATATTGTCTGCTTTGGGCCTTCGGCCCTCACGGCTTTAAAACGTGTTGTTTGGGGTAGAGGCGTGGACACACCGCCATTCCTCAGTCCAGCCCAATATTGTCCTTTTTGGGCCCCGCACTGACGCGAACAAACCGCCATCCCAGTCGGACCACCCTCAAGGCTTTGTTCTCAGCACAGCGGAAGCATGTGTGAAACGCCTTACACAAATTAGAGAATCCAAGCCTTATAAACACACGTTACATAGGTTAGAAAACCCAAGCCTTATAAACTAACCCAAGACTCCCCCCTAAGTGATGTGGGAGAGGAGACGCGCCCCTCCCTGTGCACGTCCGAGGACCGAGGCGCGAACGCACCGGCATCCATCCTCCCCGCGCATTGCCGCTTGGGCCGTCACACTCTCCCCCCTTGGGAGCACAGCGCCCTTGCTGTGGCCCTACATGCGGTTGGGAGTCTGCTTTGATACCATTTGTAAGGACCCGAGCCTCCTACTATGTAATATTGTCCGCTTTGGGCCTTCAGCCCCCACGGCTTTAAAACATGTTGTTTGGGGTAGAGGCGCGGACGCACCGCCATCCCTCAGCCCAGCCCAATATTGTCCTCTTTTGGGCCCTGCACTGGCATGGACGAACTGCCATCCCAGTCGGGCCGCCCTCAAGGCTTTGTTCTCAACACAGCGGAAGCATGTGTGAAACGCGTTACACATGTTAGGTAACCCAAGCCTTATAAACACACGTTACACAGGTTAGAGAACCCAAGTCTTATAAAATAGCCTAGGACTCTTCCCCTAAGCGATGTAAACGCGTTGTCTGGGGTAGAGGCGTGGACGCACCACCATCCCTCAGCCCAGCCCAATATTGTCCTCTTTGGGCCCCGCACTAGGGTGGACGAACTGCCATCCCAGTCGGGCCGCCCTCAAGGCTTTGTTCTCAACACAACGAAAGCATGTGTGAAACGCGTTACACGGGTTAGAGAACCCAAGCCTTATAAATTAGCCTAGGACTCCCCCCCTAAGCGATGTGGGACAGGGAAATGCGCCCCTCCCTGCTCACGTCCTGGGACTGAGGTGCGGACGCACCGCCATCCCTCCTTCCCACGCACCGCCGCCTGGACCATCACACTTATAATGCTAGACATACTAGTTTATACAAGATGTTGATATGGTGGAAATTTCAAGACATTGAAAGAATATGCAGCTCTTTAAGAAAATCCCTTTGACCATACAGATTCTTAAGGTGGATGATTGAAATCCTACCTTTAGGAATGACGTGAATTTGCTTATTTTTCCTGATTGCTTAAATTGGTTTTTTATTGTTCTGCAATATATATCAACTGTAATCTCTTCTTTCCTCATATGACCGCTCAAAGCAATTTAGTGATTAACGTGTGGATTATTAAGGAAGCTTCTGGAAGCAAAGTAAAAAACACATCGTCAAAGGAGAAAGATCATACTGCTGGATTTATGGCGGTCAATTCCCAGAATCCGTCCAGTTCTTTCAAGCTAATTTCATAGGATGTGAATTTTTTATATGCTGCAACTCCGCAAGAGTGAGTTCATAGTTTCATTGCTATTTTAAATTCTCGATCAATCTTATATGTGCTGAGTTTGATCCTAAGAAGATATGCACCCTTTATTCTGTCACCAAGTGATTTACTCTTCTGTTCATTAGTCATTCCAATGCTGTGATTTCTTAGCTAGGCCGATGAGGATTTTGTTCTAGTGATGCTCTATTTCAACTTCCAGTATGCAGTTTTTGTTGCCTGATGCTTTCTGGTTCTCTGGGTCTCATGATATAGGAACTGCGAGTAGAGCTGTATTTCAGAATATCAGGGGAGAACTATACATGTATTGCAAAGAAACAGATAACCTATTACTAGTTTGAGCAATGTTATCTGTACAAATCATGCTTGAATTGTGAGAAGCAGGCTTTTAACGAGTTTGTTCACTTTATGACGAGTAGCAAAATCTCACAATCTATCAATGGACTATCAATCAAATATGTACATCAATCAAATCCGTTTGTCAATGCTTTATTTCTTGATTAAAGTTTAAATTTTTCTTAATTTTATGAACAACTAATAGTGTGCAACTTTCTAATGACCAAACATGCATTGCCAATGGTGGGACTATTACTTAAATTCAGCTTTTCTCAAAAAATTTGAAATTGAATGGACTAAAATGAGACATCCAGAATTCAACTGACAACGATTGGAATTTTTATGACTCCTCTTTTTGCTTAAAGAAATTTTAGGACTCCTACTGAATCTTTTCCTCGCTGGAACCGTCAGAGAAAGATGCAGAACATATTTTATGGCTTAACACTCTTCTCTATATAAAGGCCAGTGGAATGATGGAATCCCGTTGAGAGTCGCTCTCTCTCTTGACAAGCTGCTGAGCAATATCTGCAACTAAAAGACTGATGCGCGCGAGAGAGAGAGAGAGAGAGAGAGGGAATAAGAAGAAGTCTCTCCTCTTCCCTCGACTAGGAGTGTCAAAATTACCCGACCTGACCTGAATTTTTCAGTTATTTTCAGTTCGGTCTCATTTGGTTCGGGTCATAAGTAAAGAAATTCGGGTAGTTTTTTAGGTCGGGTTGGGTCGGGTTTCATGTTTTTCTTTTACTTTTTCTTTTCTTTCTAAAGCTTACGTCACACATGCAATATTGTTTATAAACAACTCATTTATTCACAAGTCGTATGCAAAAAAAACATATCAATTACCTTATAAAGAATGACCGAGAGACTCGTTTAACAACATATATCATGTAACAACATATATCATGTTCATCGCCGAAATCAATACAACCTCTGATGCGACCAACTACAAAGACTAATCATTTCGGAGGTAAATGAAAGTTGGACAAATGATCTAAAACATGAACTTTGATAAATCAACAAGAGAACAATAGCCTCACATGCTTTAATGTAGAAATGACTCGTGATTAAAAAGGCCAATTCTGTCAGGGGTCAACGTCTCTGGACGATGGATCGTTGAACCTTGTTGATTTGCCATATATTCGAGAGAAAGAACCGACAAGTATACCAAATAACCACACCATGACCACATCTCACAAGTTTCCTCTATATTTTTATTCTATTTATTTTGGTATTTCGTTCTTATTGGCAGAAATTTTTTATTTAAAAAATTAGAAAAGGCCCATAAAAGCCACCCAAACCCCATATGTATTGATTGATGAGAGAAATCTCTTAAACTATAGAACACGAAGTCATATGTTTTAAAAGATAAAGTCATTAAAATAAAAACTAAGCCAAATTACCGACTTTGAAAATCAAGTCAACTGATATAAACAAAGGATATGTGAGAAGTGGACTGTTTCATTGAATAGCAACAACACTGAGCTATATAGATAAGTTCTGCACCCAAAAAAAAAAAAAAAAAAAAAGGAGAAGAAGAAACCCGAAACCCGACCCGACGGCTCAGAATATATGTGTTTTAGGTATCCGGTTGTGTCAGGTAGAGCACAGTTCCATTTGTTTCAGGTTAGAGTGTGTTGGATACTTGGCCCATTGACATCCCTACCCTCAACAAGTGTTGCCTCTCTCTTGACACCTCCCACTATTACATTTGCAGTGCGAGTCAAGGATCGAGATCATCTCGAGCGAGAGAGGACATGGAGGCCGAATCTTACAAGAGGAACGAGCTCGTTCGTATACACCATGATTCCAACACTAGGGTTCGTCTCTTCAGTTGTACCATTTTGAGAAAGAATTCTAAAAACTTTTGGAGTCCCCATATCCCCTGAAATTATTAGTACGAAAAACCTTGATATCTTGAGAAAATTGTGTTTTTATCTTGACAATAAAATCATGATAGATACGAGTAAATTCATATTGATTCTTTATAAGACAAATCGTACCAATTAACAACTAAACTTTTTGATGATTTGCTAATATTATTTTTTGGTCAATTTTAACTGGAAATCATTGACATACACGTCTACCGTTCTATGTGACACAGTCAACACTAACGTGGACAATTTTTTTAATTTTTTTAATTTTTTTATAAAAACTCTGATTCTTTTATTCTTTTATTCTTTATTTTTATTTTTCCTTTATTTTTTTTTTCCCCAACTATAGGCCAATTAGGTGAGGGCCTCTGCCTCTCGTCCAGGTCCAAGAGAGAGCCGCAATCCTTGCCTGTGGCTGGTGAGGGCATCAACTGGCACAGGAGTCGACCATCACCTAGACCTAGGTGAGGGCTTGGCACCCTCGCCTGTGCTTGGCGATAGTTGGCTACGACCTCACTCGGCCAAAGTTGTTAAAAAAAGACAACAAAAAAAAATCATAAAAAATATTAAAAATTATACATTTTGGTCTTGTTAATGTCAATCATGTCACATGGGATAGCTGGCATCCATGTCAAATATTTTCCAGTCAAAGTTGGTGGAATGGACCACATTGACAAATCATTAAAAAGTTTAGAACTTAATTGATACAATTGAAAAGTCTATAACTGAATTGGCTGTAATAAATTAAACACATTTTTTTTTATATACTTTCTCAATATTCTAGTTATTCTCAATGACACAGCGGCAAAAGCAAAATTCTTCTTGGCATAATGTTTGTTCAAAGAATTTTTCCATGGTTACATATACCCATATCAATAATGTAAGGCTTATTACGGGGATTCGCTCCCTTGTGCTTATTTCCTATCAATAAATACTCTAAATTATATATGAAAAAAACATCATGACAATTTTTTCGATAAACTCTTTTTTTTGTCCAATTAAGTCCTTGATGTATATTTTTTTTTTCTTAAGTTAGTTCTTCCCTTAAATATATGGATAGAAATGCTGACGTGGAACCGCATCAATGTCACTTCAATACGTGGATATCCATGTCATGCCACTTCATTTGCACTCGCATCAAATTTGAAGGCTGCCCTCTTGCCGGTCTGTGACAAAGGACGCAGTCCTTGTAGTTGGAGTGGCGAGCTTTGTTTAGAACTTACAAGTTCTAGGGCTTGAATTGAAGTGTGATTTATGTGCTCGCCATGTACTCAGGGCGGAGGTTGATGAATTGGCTTTTACTGAGATTCAGTCTATATATATCATAAGCCGAGGCAATCACACAACTTTTGGGGGGATTTTTGCAACTTGGCATGCGGCACTTGTGCGTTTGGGGGACTTTGGAAAGTTTCTGAATGAATGGTGAAGCAGAGCTATCGTCCTTTGTGTTTGTGATTTGAATATAAGGAGTTGTTTTACTGCTGAGGACTGCAACGAAGATCCTAGGGTTATGATCCAAAGGTTTTCAAGCCCAATGAATCGAGGAAGTAGGTCAAAATAGCCCATGAATCAGCCCAATTTTCTATATTTTTATGGTGTCTAGAAATTTCTTGTATCTAGGTCAAGATAACCCATAAATTGGCCCAATGTCCTGGAATCTTCTTGTTTCTAGAGTTTTTTCAAAGACTCTTGTTCCAAGGGTAATAAGAGAAACGTACACATGGTATTTTAAAGTAATCTTAAGGACAATATAGAAAAATACCCACTTGTATTTTAGAGATTTTTTATTAACCGTTGATCGGATTATAGATTTGCGGTTGCAATTATAGGGGTTATAAAAATGTTCAAACATGACGTCCATCAATAAGGATCAACAAGGCACTGGAAAGGTCAAGGACCAACAAGCTGCCAAGGCTATACTAACCATTCAAAAGGCAGTAACACTGCTTTGTTCTATTTCAAAACTTGAAACCGCCAACAAAACATATGAAATTCAATAAGAGGACCATCAATTGGCAGCGATAAGCATCACCCATCTCGAAGCCTCGAGACCAGATAGATTCATCAACAATTATCTATGAAGACCATATATCTCAAAGTCTACCATACAGATTCTACCATTAGCATACCTCACAATCAACAAGGCAAACGAAAAACTTGGACTCCGCATAACAACACTGCTCCAAGCAACGAGATTCAAGTATAGGATCCATCAATCAATAGCAATAAGGATCAAACATCTTGAGCCTCTGAATCATCAAATTCCAGCACTCGCCTTCAGGTCATCACATCTCAGAATCAACTAGTCAAACTCAAAATTCAGCGTCCACATTGAACATTCGACAAGCAACAACAAATGACCCATTCAATTACTAAACCAAACACTACGGGGACAAAAAAAAAGAAAAAAAAAAATCTAGCAACTCGATTTCAGCTGCCTAATTCGCTAATTACCAGTGATAAGGATCGGACATCTTAACGCCGAAGTAGTCATCAACAATGGACTCTTCTATGCGAGAAAGCGGATACTGCAATGGCTCGTCCAGTGCGGAGAGTGATTCCATCCTGCGGCACGAGGTGACGGAGAGGTGCCTTAAGAGACGACTAAGGCAATAGGAAGAGCTGGACAGGTCGAGATCGTGTATATGATTTCTGAGAGGGAACATAGCGGTAATTAGAAGGAGGCAATGGAGGCGGCGTATGAGAGGGCACTTGGGAAATGGTAATGAGGAGACGGTGAGGCGTGCCTCATGGCCGAATGAGAACATGATTGGACCGGTTTAGTGATCGCTCGAGAGGAACGGTTAGGGCGGGTGCGTGCGGGAGGCGCGGCTATGGGGGCATTTGAGTGTTTTGGCTAGATATTTTTCCTTCCAGATATGTCACCAATCTTTTAATTGTGGCGTTGAACTCTGCCACTTCAAGTAAACCAGACTGTTCAAAGACATCTTGTCTCTTTCCTTCATATCAAAATTACCATTCTTTAACGGAAGGATTAACTCGAACAAATAAGTATATAGTTCAAGAACCTAAACAGATAGGAAAAAAATGTTCAAAGAATAGATTAAATAAATTAAAAAAAAAATTAGGGACTATTGACGCTTGGACAAAATACCCAAAAAAATCCCAAATATGTTGCCCGGTGCCAATTCAACCTTGAAATTTTCAATTGAGCCACTTTTGTTATAAATATTTTCATATTTTGCTAATTAAGTTCACCAGACATCACCAACATAAACACTGGCCATCTTGCATGGCATGACTAGCACATGGACATTTTCTAATAATATTTTTTAAAATTTTACAATTTTGTTTTTCTTTTCTTTTATTATTATTATTTTTCTCTTTTTCCTTTTATTTTAGCTAGCGAGGGTTAACAAGCCCTCATTGGCTGTTGACAATGGTTATGACCCTCACCCAAGCCCACACTAGAATTGGGCAAGGGCCGCCTCTCCCAAGGCCTTCATAACCCTCGTTGGCCAAAATGAAAGGGAAAAAACAAAAAGAAAAAAAATAATATAATAACAATTTTAATATTTAAAAAATTATAAAAATTATCTACGTTAATGTTGGCCGTGCCACTTAGAATAGCTAGCGTCTGCATCAATAATTTCCAGCCAAAATTAGCCAGAAAGACTCAATTGACAAATTATGAATCTTTTCAGAACTAAATTAATGCAATTCAAAGGTCTATGACTGAACTGAAACCAATGTAATAGATTTTAAAAAAAAAAATTGTACTTTTCTTGACAACGATTTTATCCCATAGGAGTTTAAGTAATAGAAGATGGATGAAACATGTAGTTTGACGAAGATGATAGAAAACTTGTTATCTTTTCTTCTTGTTCTTAACCCTGCCATTAGCTACATCTCTTGGTTAAGAATGAAAATCCCAAAAGCTAGAACTAGAAAATGTGTATTAATTTCTTTCGAAAATCTTAGGGCCCTGATATAAAGACTTGGCTACTTTTTCAAACACAATATATGGGGAAAATTACCAAACAAAAATCATAAATTTATTGTACTTATGTCAAATCAGTCCTAAACCTTTTAATTTGGCCAATTTAGTATTAAATCTTTTGAGAATTTGTCAATTAAGTTATAAACATTTCAATTGTGTCAATTAAATCCTAAGAATTTAGTTCTAAGCATTTTCATAAAATGCCAATTAAGCCTTTCCGACCAATTTGGGCCAAAATCACCGATATAGTGGTCTAGTCGGTATCAACTATCCTAATGGCATGGCTATTTTATAAAATTTATGATTTTTTTTTCTCTTTTTTTTTCATTGTTTTTTCTAACCTTGGGTCGCTGAGGTTGCCCACTGACCCTTGCCTGGTCTGGTTGAGGGCTATGACACCCACTCCTGGTCTAGGCGAGGGCCTATGCCTCGACCAAGTGAGGGAGGGCCTATGGGGATGAGAAAAAAGAAGAAAGGGAAAAATAAAAAATTGAAATAATTTAAGAATTTGTTTACGTCAACGCTGGCCGTACCTTGCAACATGGCTAATATTGAGAAGACCATCATTGTAGTGACTTCAAGCCAGAATTGGCTAAAAGAACTAAATTATTAATTTATCAAAAGATTTAAGACTAAAATTATAAACAATTAAAAGTTTAAGGACTAAATTGGCACAATTAGAAGATTTAGGACTAAATTGATAAATCATCAAAACATTTGAGATTAAATTAACCAAATTGAAGAATTTAGAATTGAATTGGCATAAATGCTAAGTTTAGGACTGCTTTTAAAAATTTTATGCAAGCCCTCATGCGAATGCTACCAACAATTCTTGCATTTTTAACTATTAGCAAATGATGAAATATAATATATAAATATTCTAGAAAAGTCAAGGCCGTTGACCTAGGCCCAAATCCGAAACCTTTGTACGTAATGGCGGGAATTAAATATGTGATCTTTAGTAACCAAGTTAGGAATCTTCTAATACCTCAATTAATTGTTTCGACGGGATTGTAAAAGTAAATTTTCCAAAGTTGAAATGACATTCATATCTCATGACTTTCTTCTTTTTTCCTAAGCATGTCAAGTGTATGTAGTTGTTCCCAGGGTATTTGTGACATCCTGAAAATTCGACCCCGTCCCGAATAAATGAAATGGGCATCTCGTCGACGCTTCTATGGTCCTTTTTCTCTGAGCTAGCCCATCACGAGTTAACTAACTTGTTAGCTAAAGCCGTTAAGGGATATAAATGTGACAGACCAGAGAATTCGATCGGAAATCGACTACTCGATCATAATAATCAGCAAGGGTCAATACGTCAGCATTATAATCGAGTCGAGATCGAATATAGGTCGATTCGACGGAATCACGTAATTGAAGTGCAAGTGATTCCGCATGATTGCGAAATTCACGTTGAACGGCACTAACCCGATTTTCTATTGAAATTATACTCGGTGCACATAATTGAAACCTTACGATTTTTACGACAATCGAGAGTCATCTACGAGTCGGAGATGCACAAACATAGATCGAGAATTATCGACCATGGGTCAAACGCATTAAAATTCCTAAAAGCTACCCGATAAGTTAAGGTTGTACTAAAATTGCGTTCGGTCAATTTTAACCACGAAATTGAATTCGGTTTCGGGATTTAGACGTTCGAGCGTGTCACGATTCATTTATAAGACGTCGTCTCATCTTTCGGAGAATTTTCAACGAGTTCGGGATTTTGCAGAAAAATCAATTTCGGACAAATCGGAAAAGAATTAGAAATTCGTATGGGCTGTTGGGAGGGCTTATTTGGTTGCCAAAAGGGTTTATTTTGGGAAATTAGAGCTTAAATTTGGGATTGGGTGGACCAATAACTTTAGAGGCATAGGACTTTTGTGGTATAGTGATGATGAAAATGGAGATATTTACCCTTAAAGTTTTTGCTTAGCTCGACTTTCTTCTCCTCCTTACTCTCTCTCTCTCTCTCTCTCTCGCACAATTCCCCTCCCCCTCACGCATGCAAGAAGCTCCCCCTTCCTTTTGCTGATGTCTTTTTCTTCCTGCTCACGTTCCCTTCATCTCATTCTTTTCTCCAAAGTCCAGCTTCTTTTTCTTCGTGGCCACCACTCCACCCACCACCATCCCACAAACCTATTCCCCTTGGCTGCCGCACCACTCCAGTATCATCTTCACGCTTGCCAGCCATCACCGCCCGCTGCTTCATTTTCCCTCGCGCCCACACACACCAGAACTCCACCGAGCAGCCACCTCACCAACTCCAGCGGCTAGCTTCACCGCTCAGCAGCACCACCCGCCAACCTCAGCTCCACGTCCAGCTGACCAGCCTGTTCAGCCTCCCGTCCAGCTTGCCGAACAACGGCCAGCAACTCAGAACTGACCCAGCCACAAGCCGTGAGCTTGTGGGCTGTTTTCCTTCGCCGTTAGGCCTTCGTTGGAGACGCGGTAGGCTTGGGTCTTCACCGCCGTCATGCCGCCGTCACCGTGAGCCTGCCTCCATTGAATTCTGGTGAGTTAACTCTCTAATCCTTGATTAGTTTGTTAATTGCGCTTAGGGGGTTAGATTAGTGCTAATTAGCTTAATTAAACTAGTATTAAGTGAGATTAGCATTAATATGGATTAGTGTTAATCTAGTTTGGTTAAATTAGCCTTAAGATGGATTATTGTTTATCTAGTTGGTTGGATTAGTACTAATGAGGGTGATTTAGCTTGGTTTAGTGGATTTCTCCCGGATCAGTTTGCTGGATGCTCGTCGTTTGCCATTTTTGTGCATCGAAATGTGCTACGATTTTGAGATTGATTCCTTCTTAAGAAATGTTTTAGGCATCTTCAGCTATGATATATATTTTACTCAAGATTTTAGGGATTTAAAAGAATAAGATTTCAGCTTCGTTACTTGTAAAATAGAATCTCGATTTGTGCTGGAAACCATGACCTTTTAGTGTTTAAAGGATTTTTACTAACACTTATGGTTCGATTTCTTAAAGAGTTCCATCACAAAAGTTTTTCCTCACATCTTTTAGTTTAACATAGCCAAATTTCAGATCAAAAGAACAAGATTTGGACCTCGAACCAAACTGATTTTGGAGAATAAAATTTCTAGACATGGGCACAGTTTTTGTAACTGTTTGGGCGATTTATTGCTCTTATTCTAGAAAGGTTTGGGTCAACGTGTTTTCGTGAAAAGTGTTCGTTTAAGTTTACTTTATAACATTCAAATTTGAGAATTTTTTGAGCTCATTTGATTATGTTTCAGGAATTAAACTTGAAGGCGCGCGAGTGGCCCGGTTTCTGCCAATTAGGACCGGTTGGGGTTTTGTAGTTGTTCTCGGTATCTTGCTTGCTGGGAAATGAATATATTGTGATTTGGGTGATGTTTAGCATGCTGAGAACTCATGTATGATATCATGAGGTTGATTGCTCTATGTTGGTTGTTTATTACTATTGCAAAAGATGACCTTATGAGCTTATTATTAGAAAAATAATGAGGTGTTGGGTTGGACACCAAAACTTATTTGCCCAATAAAACAATGAGGTTTTAAACTAGGCGCTGCAAATTTTGACGGATTAATTTTGAGTACGAGAGCACCTATGAATTTATTTCTAAAAGTTTTGAACAAAAAAAAAAGGGTTATTAAAGATTGTTTCCAAAAAGGGGTGTTTGGAAAAGAAAATAGAAAATAAATGAGGTGTTGGGTTTGGACGCCAATTTTTATATGTTCAATCAAATGGGGAGGTTTTATACTATGCGTGCAAAGTTTGGCTGGTTAATTTCAAATACATGACCCCGTACAAATTTATTTCGGAAGGTTTTGAACAAAAAAAAGGGGGAGTTGCAAGTTTTATTATTTGAAAAGAGATTTTTATGTTCTTGGCTAGATGATGAATTTTTGTGTGATTTTGGTGACTTATATGTGCAATTTAGTGGCTCGGTGATGGTAATTGGTTATTATTACAAAATTCGATTTTATGGTATTTAAATAGAAAAATACCGGGTGTTGGTTATTGATGCCGATTTTTTATGTACTATATAGAATTGTGGAGTTTTAAACTGGGAATGTGCCAAGTTTGATGGTTCGATTTAAATGCGTGACCACGCACGATTATTTTATTGGGAGATTTTTAATACGAAGAAAAGTGGCCAAGTTCATTATTTAAAACGAGGCATTTGAATGCAAGGTATGGTGTACTCGGCCAAGTATGTGCACGTGTGATCACTAAGTGAATCCGTTCTGATGCGTTTACGCGTGACGAAGCTCCTCAGTGGGATACCATCTAGGCGGAGAATGCTAGACGTTGCCGTTTGCGAATAGATTTCAGAACGAAGCTCCTCAGTGGGGTGCTGTCTAGGCGGAGGATGCTAGACGTTGCCGTTCACGAATAGATTTCGGAATGAAGCTCCTCAATGGGGTGTTGTGGTCATTGGGCCGTAATAACTTGAACATGCTTGAGTGGTTGAGATAGTCGCGCCTGATTATGAGACAAAATTGTGCGGCACAGAATGGGACGTATCATAATGGTTTGGCCTTATAATCGGGACCCATGTGATTGGTTATGATTGAAATGATGTGTTTCGGTTATTGAACTGCGCTTGCTGCACTGATAATAGCATATGTGATGAGCTAACGTGTAGGTACGTGCCGAGGCGAGGTAAGTTTTGTGTGGTGCATGTTAGGACTGCCTTCGATGCGAATTTGCGTTCTAATCAGGATTTAGGTTGTTGACTTGCTGAGATTTTTTTCTCACCCCGTCGTGGGCTAACCTTTTTCAAGGCCGTAGCGTGGAGATCTGTTGAGTGCGGATGTGGTGGGCACGAGATGCGACACCTTTTGGCTGGCCCTACCGTTCGCGGAGTTTAGGGTGACCCTAATCCCTGAGGTTTTTAAGAGGGTCGGTTGGAAGTTGCCAGTGTAAGGACTTGTAAATCATTAAACTTCCTAGGGTTAACAATTGATAAATGAAAATGTTGTTTTCAGCGTTAGTCGCCTTATTTTTTACTATCCCACGTTTGTTGGTTGTCCAGTGTTAATTTAATTCGCTTCCGCATGTGCTTATTTGGAAGAAAAAAAAAAGAATGGGTTGGCGATGCGTTCTGGGACGTTACATTTTTAAGTCGACCGTCGAGAGATGCGTATGCTCTCGGAGTTCGGGGCGTTACAGTATTTCTATATTTCTATTTTAAAGGCATCAAGAGAGAAAGACTTCATAAGATTGCTACCTCGTTCAACGAAAAATGATATATATGTATATATATATATATATATGTATAGCCCTCAGGATCTGTGGTTCTAAATAAAGGATAAGAAATAAAGTAGTGATAATATGTGATTTGTGATATATGTGAAATTATTTAATACGGAATATAATAATCCAAGAGTGATAATGATAAGAAATAAGAAATGGCCTAGGCGAATGAATGATATATAGATGAAGATTAAGATAATTATGATTTCAATGATATAGAAAGTAATTAAAATTACATGTGACCTCACGAAGGGGCAGTAGTTCGCACTCGAGTAGGGATCCCACTGATATGCATAAACAGTATTTAAAACAACAACGGATCTCACCCAGGGACGATAGTCTGCACTCAAGCAGAAATCCCACTTATATACGTGAAAAAATAAAATGTGACCTTCTACAAGGGCGATAGTCTGCTCGCAATAGAAATCCCACTTAAAATAAGAGTGCAAGAAAGCTAATAATATGAGGTGATAATGCCAACCAAAACTTGGTTGGTTATATTATTTAGTGATAGAAGACTTATTGACTATTGACACACGTGATTGAAGATGATTACAAGTGATCGAAGATATCTTGAAGAAGTGATTACAAGTGACCATGGACGATTACAAGTGTTTGAAAAATGATTACAAGAGGATACAAGTGATGGATAGATGAAAGTGAAGGGTTGTAATCAAAAGAGGCTATTGGACGCAAGAAGGCAAGAGTGCAAGAAAGCAAGTGAGCTGAAGGCAAGTCATGCCCCCCCCCCCTTCTTCTGCACTTCCTTTTATAGGCAAAGCTTGGACAATTTTATTTTATTTTATTTAGCTTTTGGACGAATCTGCAGCAGCATCTTCAGTCTATCTTCAGTCCACCTATTGCATATTGAGATTCTTCAAATGGAAACTGATCATGAGCTTTGAAAATCAATTTTTTGTCCATTTTGGTGGTCGGTAATTTCCTTAGTCGATAATTTCCTTGGTGATTGGTAATTTCCTCTACTATTCTCCATCGCCATATGACAGATTGATGCTGTAGCAATCATCTTCATTGGTATTGCTACTATGATGGAACTGATTATCATCATCTTCAGAGAAACTTGGACATTTCGGAGGCGGCTTAGTGATTGAAAATTCTGATATGAGTTTTGCCAATGCAAGGTGATATTCTTCTGGTGATCCTATGGCGGCCAGATGGGCTTGAGCCAGTGAATTCTGTTGAAGAAATTCAGTAATTGTGTGACCAACGATTTGTAATTTCGCCGATTTAACCAGTTCAAAACCACTTTCTCAAAAAGGCTTTTAGTGAATTTGAAATTGTCCCACCTTTTAGTTTTGAATCTTCTAAGTAGGTGCAGGGGATGTGAAGGATGGAAGGACTAATTATAATCAAATTCTCACGTAGTTACCTAGGAAACCTGAAAATTAATGAAAAAATGCATAAGATTTGAAAATTTTGATTCATGATTGGTGAGCTTGAAATGAGTGTGAAAGATTTTTAGGATGATTTTAAACTGGGGAGGTAATATTTTAATGATAGGGCCAAAGTGACTCCATTTTTGGAACCAAAAGGGTAATTGTTCAGTGCTGAAGTATGTTTCGAAATAAAAAAAAAAAAAAAACCAGGTGTGCCAATCATCATCATTTTGGCTAAAAAAAAGCATTCTACTAGGCTTCTTGGTAATCCCAATAAGTGAAAGTTGAAAGATATGATAATTTGGTGGTTAGTTTGGCTTCAAATCGTAATTGGATATGACGATTGTGTTTCCACATTTCTAGAGTTATGACTTGGAGGATTATGACTTTTGAATGAGTGATATTATTTGGATTTTCAAGGGATGCAAAATGTTTAAATGTGACAGATTTGGTTTCAACAAGGATTTGTTTATAATAAGCTTGAAGTTTTGACAGATCAATCGGTGGGTAATGTCAATTTTCTAGGAAAACATGTTTTGCGTAAACCTTAGGATTTTCATGATGGTATTTTCTTTCAACTATTGTGAGGTCTTGATGCAGGCTTTTAGTGATGAATTGTGATTTGACTGAAGATTGTGATGTTACAGAAGTGGTAGAAGGCATTGCTATCACTAGGGGTGAGCACGATTCCCGGTTCTAAAAAGACCAGTTCAGGTTCTCGGTTCCCTTTTTCAGGAAACTAGCGTTCTCAGTTCCGGTGTTGGTTCCCATAGAAACCGGAACCGAAACTAGAATCGGAACCGGTCAAAATTTAAAAAAAAAAAAAAAAAAAACCCTAGCCCCTCACTTCCCCAAACATGATTTCCCCCATTTTCTACCAATTCTTCCCCCTTTCCTTTTCTTTTCTCTCTCTCTCTCTCTCTCTCTCTCTCTCTCTTTCTTTTCTCCCCTTTTTCCTCCTCACGTCACTTCCTGCCCCCCCAACTTTTTTCTTTTCTTCTCTCTCTCTCTTCTCTTTCCCCCTCTCTCGGCCGACCCCCCCTTCTTCTCCTCTTCTTCTTCTTCTTCTTCATTCCTTCCTCTTGCCGGCTGCTACTTCACCCACCACCACACCGCCACCCCACGCCCTACTCACCACCATCTCTTGGCCGCCAAACCACCACCACCCACCGCTCGTCCGACGAGCCATCTCGCCGTTGAGCTCGATGAGCTGTCGCGCCGTTCGCGCCGCCCCTCGACGCCTCTTGGCCCCCTACGCTGCTCAGCCCCCTCGACGCCCGCTCGGCCCCCTCGACGGCTTTGACGCTCGCTCGACGTTGCTCGGCCCCTCGACCCCACACGGCCCCCTCGACACCCGCTTGACCCCCTCAATGCCGCCCGATGTCCCTTGATACCGCTCGCCACCCTCGACATCGAAGAAACTCGCCTCCTCCAACTTCAATCGCAGGTCTAATCTCTTGTTGTTTCTGTTCTTAACTATTAGATCTAATCTAACATTTTAGCTGCTTTATTTGGTCGATTTCTGAGATGTGAGTGTCATGCTTGTGTGCCCTGATCCAAGTATATACATAGTGAGGGAAGGGAATTTGTGGGGTTGTGTCACGTAGGTTCTTCCGTATCCTAAAAATAAGACCAAGATGGCTATTCTGGGATCTTCATCTTGCTGTTCAGTGGCTATTGTTGGGGCTGTTCTTCTTCTGGTTTTGAATGGGGCTGATTTGTGCAATGGAGGGAAGACCAGCACTTTTGTCCGTAAAGTAGAGAAAACTGTGGACATGCCTCTAAATAGCAATGTTTTCCAAGCACCTCCTGGCCATAATGCTCCTCAACAGGTCTCAATTGAGTTTGTCTTCTTGCTTTTTCTTTCAGTATAGCACAAGCTTTGCCTTCTGTTCATTTGTGACTTGTGAAATGGTTGACATCTATGTGTAGACACACTAGGATGAGCTAGAGTCGCATTAATTCGGTTTCGGATTCGATGTGAATTAATGTTAGAGGTCATTGTTGTTAATTTTGTTCTATTCGTTGTGGTTTTTGATTTGGTTTTGATTTTGGCGCGAGTCTTTAGATACATATTACCCAATGAGATCATGTGGGAAAAGGAGCGATTGTGTCATGGGTGACTTTGGATGAACCTAGGTCTAGTGCAATGCATTACTAGAGTGAAAACATCGAGAACAAGAAAAAGGCAAAGGGCAAAGTTAATCATTAAGTTCTACAATTATACTTCTGGCTACATCCACCATTGCACCCTCAAAAACTTGATTGTAAATTTCTGAATTCCTCTAGAAATATTAATTTTTTGGTGCCTGGTCTGCAAAATTTGGTAAAAGTAGCTAATGTTTATTCCATTTACTTGCAGTACAACACTAAATACTATTATGAGGTTGGAATTGGACACACCATCCGACAGTTCTGGTTCATTGCTCCTCTAGAGGTTGGTCTTGATGTTCCATATACTTTCGGTCTCATAGGTAAAGTAAATCATATTGTCATGCATAGACAGTCAATGACTCAGAGTAGCTTCAAAAGCTCATTCCTGTGTATGTACTAAGAGTCTTTGCAGAATCATTTAGTTTTGATAATCATTTTCATCAGTAAGTCGTAGCAAATTTAGTTATGCCGGTAATTTACATGCATCCATGGTTCTACTTATTTCTGTGCTCAACATGCCAATGACCATTGCAGGGGATCTTGGTCAGACTTTTGATTCAAACTAAACACTTGCCTGTTATGAGCATAATCCACATAAAGGATAGACTCTGTTGTATGTTGGAGACTTGTCATACGCGGATGATTATCCTAACCATGACAATGTGAGGTGGGACACATGGGGAAGGTTTGTCGAAAGAAGTGTAGGTTGTCTCCTATTCGCTGCATTGTTGATAGTTACCTTTTGATAATGATTTGCAGAAGGTGGGAGACAACCATTGGACTGGGCATCGCGGGTGAAGATTTCTCTAGGAGTGGCTAAAGGCATTGCTCACATCCATTTGGCCAGAGGCAGGAGGTTTATCCATGGCAACAGACCTTGAAGGTTGCATCTCAGAGTTTGGCCTGACTCCTCTGATCCGCACTCCTACAGTGCCTCCTAAAACTAGAAGTGCAGGTTATCGGGCTCCCGAAGTCATGAAAACTCGGAAACCCACACAAAAATTAGACATCTACAATTTTGGAGTACTGCTCCTTGAAGGATTGTCAAGGTGTCGGACCCATTATGGTGAGTTCAAGCTATTTTTCTGTGTTAATCATGATTTGAAGGATAAGCTCGAAAAAAGAGTGAGGATTAAGAGGTATAAGATTATTTATTATTGCTGCATTCATTTTCGTTTTTTTAAACTAAAAATGAAAAAAAAAAAAACCTGTTGGAACCTGGAATTGACCTCGGAATCTGTGACAGGGTAAGTTCTAGGTTCTTGGTTCTGACGAGTAGGTTCTAGGTTCGAAAAAATAAAGAACATGTACCCAAGGGTAGGTTCTAGGTTCCAGGCGGAACCAAATCGAAACCGGGAACCGCTCACCCCTAGCTATCACAGAGAAAGATGATGCTTTTATGACAATTTCACTATTTATCCTTTTAAGTGATTGTGATTCTTTTGGATTATGAGAAGCTAATAGTGATGGATTCAAAGTGATCTCAATTTATTTTGATGAATTTTCTTGAGCAATGTCTGCCCAAGTTTTGATTGGAGTAGATAATGATAGTGATTCTTGAGTTTGTGATCTAGTTTGGGGTTTTTGTGGTTGTGATGAAGTAGTTTATGGTTTCGTTTGGGAGAGTAATGGAGATAGATATGGGATAAGATCAGGAGATATTGATTGTGGCAATGATGTTTGCTGGACTTTGATTATATCTAACCGTATTTGCAATTGTTGGAGTGATTGTGATGATGGTGGTAAAGGGGGTGATGATTGGTGGAGTTTAGGTGATTGTTGGGCTTTCATTATATCTAACCAAGCTCAAAGTTGGTCTATTGTTGGTAATTGGGGTTGTGATTATGAGGTTTCGACAATAGTTTTGCTTTTGTCTTTTTTGAACTTTAGCATTGTTTTTCCTACAAAAATTATCTCATTAGAAAATCAGGTAAAGAATTTGATGATTTATTAATAAATTCAATATCAAAATCAAAGATAGATACTATGGCTTGCCATTGGGCAAAAATTTATTTTGAAGCAATATTTAATACATCTTTTTGTAATACTTCATTTGCCGATTTACAATCAATGCATAATAAATATTTTTTATTTAAAAGATCTCCTTGGAATTTAGATATTACGAGAACAATGGCTAATATTTCTTTTTTGATGGTAGAATAATTTTGTTGAGATTGATTCAAATGTTTAGAAACAAATTGCACTATTTGTCCTTTATTATTTTTTACTTGTTTTAGAATATCTCCGTAGCCTATATCTGAAGCATCTGTTTCTACTATTTTGAAAACATAATTATTAGCAAACTGAAGGCAAGATATTTCTTTAACATGAGTTTTGATTTGTTTAACAATATTAGTGTGAGCTGATGACCATGGTTGAGAGCTTTTCTATAATATTTGATGTAAAGGTTTACATAAAATATTAATATTTTGGAAGAAATCTATAATGTAATTGAGACTTCCTAGGAATATTTGTAATTGGGTTTTATCTTTAATTTCATCAGGAAATTTTTCTGCAAAAAGAATTTATCTTTCAATTGGGATGATAATTCCTTGAGAAATATAATGTCCTAAAAATCTAATTTTTGTTTGGAAAAGTGATATTTTAGTTGGGGAGACTACTAGGCCATTCTTTTTTTTTTTTTTTTAATAATACTTATGAATACTAAGATATGTTTAAAATGTTGATCTATACTAGTAGAAAAGATTAAGGCATCATCTATATATACTAAAATATATTCAGAATAAGGATTCAAAATATCATTCATTATCCTCTGGAATTCAGAAGTAGCATTTTTCAAACCAAATGGCATTATATTCCATTCATGCTATCTAAATGGTACAGTAAATGATGTCTTATACCTATCGATTCATCTATTTGAATTTAGCAAAATCTAATTTCATATCAAACTTTGATAATATTTTTGAATTAAGAAGTCGGTTTAGTAAATTCTTTTTTGTTTGGAATAGGATACCTAATCCATTTTAATGCTTTGTTCAATGGTTTATAATTGATAACCAACCTGGGTACTCCTCTTTCTAGTTCAACATTTTTATTGACATAAAAAGCGAAGCAGCTTCATGGTGATTGACTTTTCCTAATTAATTTGTTATCTAATAATTCTTGGATTTTCTTTTGCAAAATTGTAAAACTTCTTAGTTCATTTGTGTTGGTCGAGCTTTTGTTGGAATTTGTTCTTCTGAGAAATCTGGTTCACAAGGAAGACTAACAATATGTTTCTTCCTTTCCCAAAATGCATTGGTAAGGTAGAATATATGTTTTGCTCTATATGTTTTTGGAAAGAAAAATTTTTTTCTTCTATTTTTGCATCAAGGAGTTTTTGCTCTATCCTTTTGAACTCCAAATCGTCTTTTAAATATTGAAGTTGATTTTCTTTGTTTTTTTATAAGGTAATTGATTTTAGCAATTGAATTTTCTTGTAATATATTTAAATTTCTTGTCTGTGGTTTAGTAATGAAATCAAAAGTAATCTTTTTATTTAAAACCCGTGTTTCAATTCCCTCATTAGTGACAGTAAAAGGTTGGATTAATTGAATAAAGGGCATTCTTAATATCACATTTTGTCTCATATCTTTAACTAAAAGAAAGGATATTTCATTAGACATTTGATTTTTTTATTACAGAAGCTTCAAGCAACTTGTAACTTATTCTAAGATTGTCCCAAGCTGATTTTAATAATTCTGTAGTCTTATGAAAATTTTTTATTGGTATCAAGCCTTCTCTAATGCAATTAAGATCAGTTCCTGTATCAAAAAGTGTCATGGTATCAATGGTGAATTCATCATTGATTTTTATTGTTATTTTTATTATTCATTTTCTTGATATTATTTATGATAAAGTCATTAAAAAATTAGAATCAGTGTTATTAGTCGCATTTTGTTCTTCTTTTTCTTTTCCCTTTTCAATTTTAGATTTTATTGCCAAAATTTCTTTTTGTATTTGGCCTTAAGCATCTTTGAGAGCTTTTATTTCTAAAATTTGCTGATTTATTTCATTATCAAGATCATTTATATTGATAGGTCTAGATTGTACTTTCTTATTTCTATTAAGAATATCTTTGAGATTATAAGTTGTATTAGAATTATTGGGATCTTTATAGAAGATTGAAGTCTATCTAAATATTGCTTTTTGGTTTCTGGATCTAATATATTATCAGCCATTTCTAACAAAAATTCTTCTTCCTTTGTAAATACATTGATTTCAGGTGTCGGTTCTTCAAGAGGGGAATTATTTTCTTTAGATTCTAATGAATTTTCTATTTCATTGATTTGAAGGTCTGCTTCTTTAAGAAAGTCTTCTGAAGAAGAATCATCATCAGTAGCAGCCATGATGTTATTTAGTGGATAGAGAGTCTTTTCATCTATTAAAAGTTCATTTAATCTTTTATTTATTCAGAAATATTTATAAATATGTCCTTTTTTTCCCACAATTGTAACATTTAATATCTTTGTTAATTTTCCTTTTTGGTTTTTGTTTGGATTTATCTTGTTTATTGGCTTGTGATTTATTTTTGTAACGATTTTTGGGTTTTCGTTTTTCAAGAGGACAATTTCCTTTACATTTTGGTTTTGATGGAGTATATGAAGGACCATATTGTGTACAAAAATCCCCTAAATCTTTATTACCTAGCAATTGTTCTATCTTTAATTGTTTTTGTAATTTTTTAAAATTACACATTTGTGTTCCTTGTCTATAAATATCAGAAATTAACTCTCCATATGATAATAAGTGATAAGGAATTTGACCATCATATTCTTCCCTTATTTTATTACGAACTTGATCTCCTACTAAACGAGGTAATCTAGCTAAAAAATTTTCTTCCCAAAATGGTTGGTTGCAATCTAGTCTAACCAAAACCCTTTGTAAGAAAAGATCCTTATATTCCTTGCATCTCCCTAGAGATTTACATTTCATGTTTGAAAGAATATCTTGATTTACATCCCTTATATGGGAGGGGTCTCCTATGAAATGTTATGATATAGAATAGATGAGAGTACAGACAGCATTCTGAATGGCTTGCCCATTGGCATCTTCAATACGCTATCCATATTCATCTATTTTATATGCATTTAAGATTTGAGTTCTTTGTTCATTAGTAAGATAGTTATCCCACTAACCTTTTAGTTGCCCTGTAAATCTAGCTATTAAAAGGTTGGTGACAACATGATCAGAAACTTCTTGTTGGATTTTATAAGCATTGGCTACTATAACCATTTGATTCAAAATATTAATAGTATTATTTTCTAAGACACCATTTATATTCCATTCATAAATGGCATGAGGAGAATACTTATTTTGAACTCTTTGGAATGACTCTTCAAGGACAATATCAAGAGGAGTGGCCCTTTGATAATAGAGTTTTTTGGGGATTTTTCCATGAAAGTCTATTAATTTGTGGAATTGATTCATTTTCAGATTCTTCATTGGATTTTTCCAAGACATTTATTTGGTTAGGAGTATCATTGATAACTAGATCTCTTATCCTAGAAGTCTCTTTTGTAGGAGGAGGTCCCTTAACATTAGGAGTGTCTAGAACATGTAACTTTCCTAAAGACCTCCTTCTATTTTCTAAGGTTTTAGCGAATTCTAGGCTATAAGTTTTAGGAAATTCAAAAGGTTTAAAAATTAGTGGTTTGAGCATTTCGGATTTTGGTAATTGAGTAGAGTACAATTGAATGGAAGACTCTATTCTATTTAATTGATTACCAATAGTATGAAGATATTGATTGGTGTAATTATTTTGCTGGATTATCTTCCAAGTTTGAGGATCATCGTTAGCAGTTGTGATTCTGAAAGGAGTAGCTGTAGTTTCACTATCTCTATGATGGATCTTAATCTTTCTCAAAGGAGGATGATTAGATTCTATAGTTTGGTCATTATCTAGTTGCCATTTATAAGCATGATATAAAACATAAACTTCTTTAAGTTGGAGGAAATGTTCTTCAAACCAAAAAAAAAATAGAAGATATGGGTTTCATGTTCATAAAAGAAATTATAATATTTTTCTTTCATTTCCTTAGCTTGTTTATGAAAGGTATTAAAAAACCATTGTTTAATCTCTTTGTTTCTTTCTAAATTCAATTCTTTGTTTAAAAACTCACGATTAGGTTCAAATTCTTTCTCAAGAACAAGAACCTTAGGATCAACTAATTGTGAATAAGTAAGAGAGTGATGAGGAGAATCTGGGTTTCCAAGGTGTTGTTCATTTTGGTCCTATTGATAAATGGGTCTAGGAATTCCGGATCGACTATCAAGACCACTAATGCTAGGATTATTTGATGGATTAGAAGTCGTAGCTTCATCATTATTTCTTGGTGGAAGAGTGATTATGGGTGGCAAATTAGGATGGAGATCAACTAATCTCCTTGATGAAGAAGAAGGAATTGATCTTATATCAAATGACCTTCTTGGAAATTGAATGATTACCTTTCCTTCAGGATGTTGCACTATATTTGTTGGTTCACTATTACGAACAATTTTTGGAAGAATCTAGTCCTCTAACTCCCATTGTTCTGGTAAAACAATATCGCTCCAACTTATTTACCTAGGAATGATAGTATTAGCTCTAGTGATATCAGTTTGGAGTAAAAGAGTTTCTCCTTTTGGACTGTGTTTAAAAGCATTAATCCTAAAATATGATATCATTGCTTTATAATGGACTCTATAGGCAAGAGCTAAAGGAATTGATCCTTCGGCTATTCTGTAATTATGTGTTTTGACTTGGAGAGTTAGGGATTTAATAATATTTGGATCTCTAAGTGATACATAAAAATTTGGATTACAGTCAAAATGAATTGGGCCATTATAAAGGCTTGTTTCAACTACTCCTAAAAGAGAATCTTCAAAATTTAATAATCTAGCATCATGTAAGGCTAGTAAAATAGAAGTATTTAAGCCTTCTTCGGTAAGAGGCTTAATTCCTACTTGTACTAGCCCTATGTGAATATAATTATATTTTTGCATGTGTTTGTTAAGAGAATTTTGATTTAATAGTTTAATAAGTTCAAAAGTTCTAGAAAGGGAATATATATATATATATATAATAAAATATGATTGGGCTACCTCTTGACATTATGAATAGCACTTCAATTGTCTTTCTAATTCCTTCTACTTCTCTCTTTTTAGACAAAAGCAATATCTTCCTTATTGTCACGCCCCGAACCTCGAGCGCGCGCACATCCCTCGGTGGTCGATAGAATTTTGTGACGTTCCCAGGACTCGTCGCCGACCATTTTCATTTTATTGCACATGCGGAAGCAAATTAACTAATCCCCTGACAACGACATACATGGGATAGAAAAGCAGGACAACTAATTTCAAATCAAATACACTTTTATAAACACTTCAAGCTTTTATAGAAGGTCTATGTCGTAAAGAACTACTGAGCCACCTATGCTCCTGACCCTTCCGCTTCAAGCTCCTGGCTCTTAACACTAGGGACCTGAAAATGGTTATTCAATAACCAGTGAGATATAAATCTCAGCGAGTTCCACTCCTAAGCCCCCGGTTAGAACACCAACTCAACCCAGGGTATCTATCCAAAACTACCCCACCACAAGCAACAACCAACAGTCAATTCGCATACAACCTTACCTAGTATGACATACCCTGCATGTTATAATTTAGCATGATACACGCAATGCACATGGCCATTAGATGATACATTTCATCAATCACATACGAGTCGCATCACAAGCGATCTCACTTGGCCATTGCCACACTCTGCATATTATCAATTCGCACGTGCATGCCATAAACAATGTGGTTCACTCGTGCATGATCTCACTTGGCCTTTATTGCGACCCAAGCCCACTATATGGTTCATCCCATGTCGGGTATCGTCCGGCTTAAACGCCCCTGACGGTTTCCTCTTAATTAGCACACGATAATTCAATATCGGCCCCCAGACACTTTGCATTTCACTCAAATGCCCTGATTAAAATAATAGTCCTGGCCTCTTTTCTTTGTATTAAAAACATCCGAGAAAGTAGTCGTGTGTGGGTCCACGTCATTTCAAACAAGAAAAGATAATACCTTTCTTTTCAAACCCCACCGTTTGATATAATACATAAATCCATTTTGGGTGTCCAAACCTGACACTTGGGATTTTCTTAATAAAATCCATAATTTTCAATCACCACACCATTGCACAAATCATCACTCAATTCATACGGATACCATGCATTTTCACATCCATTTACTTCATAAAATCAATACACATAAATTTCAGACATTTTTCGCATTTTGGATGAACAGTGCACATGAAAATTACTCGGTGAACAGTATTTGTGAATAACGTCGCATGAACAGTAAATTTCCAGAATTCAAGAAATAATAAATTATATTCAGAAATCATTAAAACAATGATTAAATTAAGGAAACCAATCAATTAAGATAAACATGCTTAATTAACCACATAAACCATATCAAGCAAATAAAACAGGATTAAGCTAAACTAATCTAATCCATCCATCTAACCACCTATTGTAGGGCTAAGACAACTTAATTAAATCACCTAAACTAGAATTAAATCTAACTAAACCAACCCTAAGCAAGTTTAGGCTCTAATCAAAGGATTAGGAGCTAAACTCACCTATTAAGTGGGCCGGAGACACTAACGCGGTGGCAACACTCCGAGACCTCTACCACGACGATCCAAGATAGTTCCAAGCTCAACACAGCAACCACAGCTCGGACTCCCTTTGAAAACATTGAAAAATAGCCCTGCCGGAGGAGAAAACAAGTTGAACGGCTTGGCCGGAGCTCCGGCGAAGGGGTGGCCCGCAACCGGTGGCACAAGGAGGTCAAGGGGCAGTGGCTGGTAGTTGGGCTAGGTGAAAACTCGGTCAAAACGGGAGAAAACGGGCCAAAATCGCGAACCAGGCGAAGCTAGGCGGAACTGGGCGGTCCGGCGACCGGTGGCTTCGTGCCACCGTACGGGACGTTCGGAGCATCGTTCTGCCAACCGGCGGGGCTCGTTGGAACGGCCTGGATGTCTTCTTTGCGATGGTGGGTAGAGAGTAAGCTAATTCATCCGGGAAGGCAACTTTTAACTCGGATCTTTGATGAAAGGTCAGTCTGGAGCAAAACAGTTTTAGGCAGTCAGACTGCTGCTGGCTTCTGGCCGGCCAACGAGCCAAAAGGCGGCTCCGATCGGCAAACGGCGAGGTCCAGGCAGACGGTCTAGATGTCCTGAAGACAACGGTGGGTGGCACGAAGGCTGATTCATCCAGGAAGCCAACGATCAACTCAGATCTTTGGAGGAAGGTCTGTTGGAACAAAAACAGGTAGAGAGGGAGAACGAAGGAGAGAGAGCTCGTCGGTTGGAAGGCCGAATGGGCGAGAGAGAGAGAGAGATGTGAGGGCTGGTGTCACACCTTATTAAGCCCCTCACATGCTTGCTTCAAGTCCCCATGCATGACATCATCTTTTCTCTCCTCTAGCCTTTTCTCCCTACAACTAAGAGTAATTTGGTCATTTCACCTTGCACAAATTACAAATTTGACCTTGGGCTGAAATTAGTGGATGGGCCTAAGGATTGGGCTTAACTATGAATAGGAGTGGGCTTGGAAATTGATTGGGCTTGATTGGGTTCAAAGTTGGACCATGGGCTTTGAAAGAGGAATAGTTGGTTTAAGCCCAATGGGCTCATTTGCTTGACTTAGGCCCACTATGGTGGTTGTCCCACCTTGGGCCTAAGGCCCACACTGGCTTGGCTTGGCCTGGCCCACGTTCTCACAGGCTCGCTTCCTCAATCCGAAAATCCCTTTTCCAATTGCTCGGCTTAACTGCTCTGTTGACTATCGCTGTAGCTTCATCCAAAATCCGTCCCGGACGTTCCTGATAATTTGAAGCCTAATCGTTAGTTCTCATGCCATGTAAATTTCACCTAATGCCATTTTGGGTACAACTTAGATTGACGAGCAGCTCCGAGGATTCCCGCGTAAGCGACTCGTGTCAAACCACATTCAAGACATATCAATGCATGAATGTCCTTGACTACATGAAATTGCAGAGGATAGATTCTTATTTCAAAGTACACGATTACTAAGGATCGACCTAGGGTCATTCGTGGGCTTGATAACGGTAAACAGAATCACCCATCGTTCCATTATGTTCTGTCCACGAATCGACTCCCGGTCGTCCTTGAAATCATCCTGCTTATCTACAAGATTGCCTTCACGCAAGTCTCATGGTCAAGTCATTTTCCCAGGTCAAGTCCTTTAGTCGTACGAGTTTTGTCCTCATTAGCCTTTCCCCTCAAGGTCAGTATCTCAAGAGTGATCAATTCTGAGTGAGATCAACCAACAATGCATTGACGAAATTCACATCCATTCATTCCTCAGAGGACTAGCCTGCTCATTCATCAATTTTGGAAAAAGCTTTTTTTTAACACCCTGTTCATTCATCAATTTTGGCCAAAAAACAGAAATTAACACCCTCAAGATTTTTTGATAACTCTGGTTATGGCATCGGGGAATTTTTCTGGGTGTATATATTTTTGCAAAATTTCGTAAAGTAACTAGCCAAGAGCGAAATCCACGCTATTATTCCACCTGGAATTTGTTAAAAAAAAAGCGAAAATTGAACCCATCGACAACAATCCTATGAACAAGTGGAGGCCACCGGCAATACCCAACAACGGGTCAACTTCGATTGCAACAAGTTTTAGGGACAAAGGCATGGGACCTTCAACTTTTTAGGGTGTTTAAGCTCTCTCTCTCTCTCTCTCTCTCTCTCTCTCTCTCTCTCTCTCCCTCCCTTCAATTTGATCCTTTTGAACTTTTTTTGAATATGCACAATATTAATCCTTGTGTTAGGTGCTCAGACGAAAAGCTAATGTGATAATTAAATAGATGTTAAGCACTTACATGGCAGCTACATGTCGCTAAGACGACGTTTATGTGGTTTTATGAATTTAAATAATTAAAAGATTAAAGTCAAGGAGTTCGAAAGAAGAGAATTGAAAATTAAGAGAAAGGAAAAACCATCTTCAGGTTGTTTCGACAAAGAGAGGGTGGTGCCTCTTCTACCAGTCATCAGCGAGGTTGGCCGAACTGTTGTTGGGCTCAATCATGGTGGCTTTGCACTTATACATCACACAAAGGTACATATCTATGGAGAGAGAGAGAATCTGGATTGGTGCAAATAGAGAGAGAGAGAGAGATCCTACCCTCAACAACCCTTTGGTGTGGTGAGTGTGGCAACCCTCATGAGTGTTTGCCAAGGGCTTGTGACACTGACCCTTACAGGCGGGTGATAGCCTTGCCTAGCACAGCCTCTCTTTCTCATGTGTACACTCTTTTTGTCTTCTATTACATGTGTTGCACTCCATTTCCCTCTGTTGCTTGTGGTGTTTACAACTGAAAGGGCCAGAATAAACACCTAGAGGGGGTGAATAGGTGTTAAAAGAAATTTTTTGCGGAAACGTTTATAAAAACTTATTCTTTCGAAATGGAATCTACAAAGTAATGGACTAGAGTGAGTTTAGCAATTAAATAAATTTACGAATGAATAAAAGAGTTCAGGGAAGAGAATGAGAACACAAAGTTTATAGTGGTTCGGCTTAGATCAAGCCTACGTCCACTCTCTCGCGCTGACAGCCTACTGGCTGGAATCCACTATGAATCAAAAGAGATTTTACAGTCTCATGATCTTGACTTCACAGTGCAGAGACTCTACCACACTCTTCTGAAGTCTCACAAGTGTTTACTGTCTCTTTTGAGAACAAATTGAGCTCGACAATTAAAATAGCAAAGAACTAGGAAGTTTCGGACTTTGAAATTTTTCTTTCACGCTCTCTGTCGAACAACTAGCAAGTTCACCTTAAATACTCCTTCATGCCAAAACGATCATTGGCACTTTCCAAAGGAATTCTTCCAATCTACTCGTTGGACAGAATCAATTAAAGAGATCTTGAGTTGTTTGATGATCGAGATGAAAGCCCGTCAATCCTGTTTGCCCATACAATCAAGATCTTGGTTTCCATAAGTAGAACTTTCCAAGTTTACTCGCCATTCAAAAAGATTTGATTATCCGAATTGATTTCAATAAGGATAATTAATTATGTAGGTGTTGTATCCATCTAGAAAGCCTTCCATAAATCATACGACCCGAATTCTTAAAGAAATAAAGATAATCATCCATTTGAATAAGTCTTCATTCTTCAGTGACGTTCAGTCTGGAATTTGTTAGCGTGAGCAGATTTTGATCCTAAAGTCTGTCACTCTTCAGACTTCGTCAATAAAGTCTTGGAGTCTTCATACTAGACTGTGGAAAGGTTTTGTCAACTTCAAAACAATAAATGAGTTTTCTCTAACAATTTCCCTCTTTTTTATGGCGACAAAACTTTTTCTGTAGATTTAAGACTTCTTGTCCTGCAAAATAACACTTTAGACAATACATGATATTTTATAAGAATAAATTAATTAGGGTCTGGATAGCATCGATTTTGCAACCACAGAAAACATATTAGTTTTAAGAGAATGAGACAAATAACTATCCAACCACAATCATTGTCATGAAATGCTGCAAGCGTCAAGCGTTAAAAAGTTCAACAAACCAAATAAAGTCAAAGGTCAAACAAAAGTTAAAGTTCAAAAGATAAATCTGTGCACATTTTCCCCCTTTTTGTCGACAGCAAAAAGTGGATAACGATAATAATAATAAAAGGTTTGAAGAAATCAGGGTTGCTTGGGGATGCGAACGATATGGAAATCTCCCATAGACTTGACAGTCTCCTCCAGCTTCCTTAGAGTCTCCTTTAGCTGCTCAATATCCTCACCCTTTGCATTCCCTTGAACTTGAAGCTTAAGGGCTTGTCCCTGCTCTTGTAGAGAATCTGAAGTAGACACCAAAGCTGTTTTGAGATTCTTGTTCTCAAACTCCATCCCATATTGCTGAGCCTTCAATTCCAAAAGGATATTCAGCAGTCTTTTAAAGTCTGCGGAAGGTTCCGTTGAAGTACTTGGTTCAGCCAAATCAATTCTAGGAGTATGGAGGTCCGAGGGAACGTCAGCATGTCGATCACTAGGGCTTTGAGAGGATGCCTCAGCATCAGCTTCAGGAACTTGAGAGGCATGAACATCCTCTGATCTACTGGAGTCCTGCTAATATCATCACTTGTAAAAACAGGAGTAGAAGTACCTGTCTTTTCACGAGCTCCCCCTGTTTCCGTGGCTACAGGTGGAGAGGCGAAACTTACTTCTTACTCCTTCTCGGTTTCGACTCTAAGGTGATGTTCATCATTTCTTCCTTCTTCGGCAATCACACTCCTAGTTTTCTCGGAATCCTCTGTCAAGGATATCGCAAGAGTTGACTCAAAGGAGTCATCTCTACCCTGTTCTTCTCCTTCTTTTCTTCCTTCTTCATCTTCTTCTCTTCCTTCCTCTTCCTCTTCTCTTCTCTCCTCTGTTTCTCCTCGTCCTCTTCCTTCTTGCTCTTGCGGCTGCTCAAAACTAACAAAACTTCGAAGATTTTTCAAAGTAAAAGCAGAAAGAGTGAGCTCATCTTCATCCTCTTCATCCTACAGGATAAGGGCTCTTCTCTTCTTCTTCGATTCAATCATGGGCTCCTTGCCCTTCCTTTTCTTCGCAGCAGAGTCTTGTTTAGTCTTGCTCGGGGACTTTTCCTTAAAGTGCTCCAATTCCTTGTTCAGTTCCTTCAGTCTCATTTTCGATACCATCTTCAATCCTATCACCACAGGAGCAATGGTTCAAACACAAAGAGATAAGGCAAGCTGAATGTGAAAGTGTTTGAACAGCTTGGTGACCAGCGTAGAGCAAGGTAGTTGTCCTCTATCCTTCACCACAATCCTGTACATGTGCATGAGGATAACGTGGGGCAGCGAGAACTTCATCCGATTACTGATGGCAAATATCAGTTTTGCTTCGGAACGAGAAACGTCAGTCTTGGAGGTTGACTTGGGTCGGATGCAATTGGTCACGATCTTGTGCAGTAAAATATTGGAGGTAGTCATTCTCTTATAGATAATGCCACCCTCAGAAGATTTGTCTTTCACAAGAAAACTTGTAGCATGACCAACAGTTATGTTAATTGGTCAGAAACTCCCTCTTTCCACACCAATAACGTCCGCCAGAGTGTCTACATCCACCACATACTCTTTGTCCCTTACAGTAAAGCAAAATCTATTCGAGTCAAGATAAGACAAATTCGAATAGAAATAAGCAGTCAATTCGGCGTAAGTGACAACGGTCTCCGAACAAAATCTTTCAAGTTGAAAGAGAGCGAATTTCTCTCTTAGATTCACCTGCAAAGAGTCCAAGAACTCGAAATCAACAATTCGATGGTTCATCACCCCTCTTTTCAGCAGTTTGGAGTAAGTCCTTTGATGTTCTTTAGAACGAAATAAATTCGCTCCATCTCCACGTACTTCTGTAGCAACGCCCATCCTAGGCTGAAAGTTCGCATATAGCCTTTCATCGTCATCCTTAATCTCAGGCTGATTAAAAGAGCTAAAGCGCGGATTAGCCGGAAATTCAGCAAACGTCCTATCCGCCGTTCCTTCAGGCGCAATGCCTAGCCGCTCCATCAATCTCAAGAACATAGTTTCATTTTTGTACCCTCTCTCTTTCAAAAACTCATCTATAAAAGCCATCTCAGTACCACCCTGCTTCAACCAATTGTAGAGTTTAAAGAGAGTCTCAGGTTTTAGCGTTCTTACAAGTTCAACATCTTCCACGATTTCTTCTTCCTCGTGATGGCGTGGAGGAGGTTGAGGTGCACGCGGTTGAGAGTGTGGCTGTTGTTGTTGTGAATCTTCCTCGTTGGTTAAGTCGAAATGGGTAGGATCCTCAGGCATGTTCAGTGGTCCCCTGCTTGCAATCCTAGACGACTTTCTTTGGAACGACATTGTCGCAGTCAAGGAGGATTTCTCAAAATCGTTCGTCTGAAAAAGGTGAAAGCTTTGAAGATCAAACTTGAGAGAAAAAGGGTGAGAGTAGAAGATTGTATTCTAGGGTTTGTGAAAACGTAAATGAAGACGAAAAGACTCGACGGTACAAAAAGGATAAAACGGGGTAAATGAATCATCACTCTGAAAAAGCTGTCATTTTCGAAAAATGAAAAAAAAAAACTTCCAAAAATTCAAAAAGATAATTTCTAAAAATAAAATGGATAGATAACGATTCAAAAACATACCTTTTTGAGATTTTCTTTCTAAATTTAAATTACCTATATCGAAGAGATATTAACTTACTGAAGTAATTTCTGGATATTCTGAGTCTGACCAACTTCAGACTTTAGTCGGAAGAAGAGATAATATTCGGTTTGATACGAATAGACTCAAATAGACTTTTCTCAAGTGGCTTTGTAAATATATCCGCCAGCTGATTCTTAGAATCGATAAACTGAATCATAACGGGATAAGTATACTAATGGTGCCATAAGTTGTGTACGGCGCTCACTTTGGTGCCAAAAGTTTCCGCTAGATCACTTAAGTGCCAAATCGGAGGAAAAACGATCACTTTGGTGCCACCAACGACAAATTCCGGCCAAAATGATTACGTGGCTTTTATATTTAAAAAAAAAATCGAGAAGCCTTTTAAACGCGTCGTTTTCCGTCTTCCTTAAGAAAACGACGTCATTTTGCCGTCTTACGTGGATAGTCTCACAAAAACGACGCCGTTTTTTTATTATTATTTGGAGATTGAAATTAGGGTTAATTAGGGTTTTTTTGTCCGCCATTGCTCATCTGCCGTCGCTCGGCCGCCGTCCCTTGGCCACCGTCACTTGGCCGCCGTCCCTCGGCCACCGTCGCTCGGCCGCCATCCCTCGACCTCTATCGTAGTTGCTTGCCACATCAAGACAAAAGAAAAAAAAAACAAACAAAAAATCCCGAGAGAGAGGGAGGTGTCGACGATGAGGGCGGAGGAGGGGATGGCGGGGCCACAGCTGCCACCTTCATCACAGCTGGCTTCGCCGACAACCTCCGTGGCGTTCCTGATCTTCGCGGTTACCATTGGCCAAATTGCACGTGCTTTTGGAGATTCTTCGAGCTCGCGTTTCCTCTGCACCCAATGATATTCCTTGGGAAAAGGCGGTGGTGGGGCTGAGATTCGGGGATTTGAAAGGTTGATAAGGTGATTGAAAATAGGGGAAAACTACTGGGGGAGGGTGGAGGTGAATGCGTGGTTTCTTTTCCGGAAAATTACTGGTGTTGCTGGTTCTGCGCTGCTGGTGTTGCTGGTTCGGCGCTGTTGATGTTGCTGGATCTGTTTGGGGAAGAAGACGACACAAAATGGCGTCGTTTGGGGATTTAGGGTTCTGAACTTGGGGGAAAGACACAAAACGGCATCGTTTTGTTGTTTAAATGCTGACTATACTCCCCGGCAAGCCACATCAGCTTAAAAAATTAATAAAAAAAAGGCCACGTCGGATTTCCGGCCTATCAGATCGGCGTTGGCACCAAATTGAGTGTTTTTCAAATTTTTTGACACTTAAATGATCCGACGGAAACTTTTGGCACCAAAGTGAGCGCCATACACAACTTATGGCACCATTAGTGTACTTATCCCGAATCATAACATCTCCATTTTGAACATGGTCTCTTATGAAATAATGTCGAATTTCAATATACTTTGCCCTTAAATGAAGAATTGGGTTCTTCGTGAGATTAATAGCACTGGTGTTGTCGCATTTGATCTCGGTGCACGATTCTTCAATTCCAAAGTCTCTCAATTGTTGCCTTATCCACAAATTTTGAGAATAACAGATCCTAAGAGCCACATATTCTGCTTCTGTTATTGATAAAGCTACGGTGCTCTGTTTCCTTGTGAACCAGGACACCAGTTTGTTGCCCAGCAGTTGACAAGTACCAGAAGTACTCTTTCTATTAACTTTACAACCTGCTAAATCTGCGTCTGAGTATTCAAGAAAAGTAAAGTCTCATTCTTTGGGATACCACAGACCTAGCCTTGGAGTAGTTGTAATGTATTTGATGATGCGTTTTGCAGCACTTAAATGAGATTCTTTGGGATCTGATTGGCATTTAGCACAAATGCAAATACTAAACAAGTTGTCAGGTCTAGATGTAGTAAGATAAAGAAGTGAACCGATAATGCTTCTGTAAAGCTTCTAGTCAACTTTCTTTCCTCCTTCATCTTTGTCCAGCTTCGAAGAAATTGACATTGGTGTCTCTGTTTTCTTGCTTTTCTCCAATCCAAATTTCTTGATGAGATCTTTTGCATATTTTTCTTGGTGAATGAAAATCCCTTTCTTTGATTGTTTGACTTGTAATCCGAGAAAGAAGGTTAATTCACCCATCATGCTCATCTCGAATTCATCCTGCATAGACTTAGAAAACTTCTTGTATAGATTTTCATTAAGAGATGCAAAAATAATATCATCAACATAAATTTGAACCAATAGAAAATCTTTACATTCTTTTTTATGAATAATGTAGTATCTACCTTTCCTTTTCAAAACCATTTTGAATTAGAAATTTACTTAATCTTTCATACCAGACTCGAGGTGCTTACTTTAATCCATATAAGGCCTTTTTCAATCTGTAAACTGAGTTTGGCTTCCTTAGATCTTCAAAACTAGGTGGTTGTTCTACATAGACTTATTCTTGGATAAATTCATTTAAAAATGCACTTTTGACGTTCATTTGGAATAAGCTGAAATTTTTATAGCAAGCAAAAGCAAGTAATAATCTAATTGCTTCTAACCTCGCTACTGGTGCATAGGTCTCATCATAGTCTATTCCTTCTTCTTGCGTGTATCCTTTGGTTACGAGTCTTGCTTTGTTCCTAATAGCCTTTCCTTTTTCGTCCACCTTGTTCCTAAAAACCCATTTAGTTCCAATAATAGATTTACCTTTAGGTTTAGGAATTAACTCCCAAACATCGTTGTTGCTGAACTGTCTGAGCTCTTCTTGTATAGCTTCGATCCAGCTTTCATTAGATAGGGCTTCTTATACACTTTTGGGTTCTATCTCATAAATGAGTGCTAAAGCACTAGACTCTTCTCGCCTTTTGGATCTGGTGCGAATCCCTTCATCAATGTTACTGATGATGAGATTTGTAGGATGACTTGACTTATGCTTTCAGTTGCTTGTTGGTCTAAAAGTATGCTGATCCTCTGCTTTAGTTGGATCTTCTGATTCTACTTGATGTTGATCTTCAGAAGTCTGAGTCACTTCGGGGGAGGTAGACTTTGTAAAGTCTAGAGTAGGTTCAGATTCTTCAAGATGAGTCTAGTCTTCTTGGTTCTCAACAAAGTCTTGAAATTTAACATTCATAGACTCTTCTACTGATTGAGTCTTCTTATTATAGACTCTGTATGCTTTGCTTGAGGTTGAGTAGCCAATGAAAATTCCTTCATTTGACTTCTCTTCAAACTTCCCAGTTCGATCATTTGCATTTTTCAAAATGAAACATTTACAACCAAACACATGAAAGTAAGAGACAATTGACTTCTTTCCTTTATAGACTTCATAAAGAGTTTTCTCTAGAATAGGCCTCAAGAACACTTTGTTAATAATGTAGCAAGCTATAGAAACTGTTTCAGCCCAAAATCGAGAGGGAATCTTACTCTCAATTAAGAGGGTTCTTGCCATTTCCTGCAATGATCTGTTCTTTCTTTCCACAACCCTTTTTGCTCTAGAGTATATGGAGAAGAGAAAACATGCTGGAAACCAGATTCATCACGGAATTTTGCAAAGTCTTGATTCTCGAACTCACCACCATGGTCTGTTCATATGCTCGAAATAGCATAACCTTTTTCATTCTGAACTTTCTTGGCAAACTTTGAGAAGTGAGAGAATGCTTCAGACTTATTTGCCAAAAAGTAAACCCAAGTAAAACAAGAGTAATCATCCACGATTACTAGACATAATTTCTTTCCACCAATGCTTTGAGTTCTGGTTGGTCCAAAGAGGTCCATATGCAGAAGCTGCAAAGTTCAAATGGTTGAGACTTGATTCATAGGTTTAAAAGAGTTTCTAACCTGTTTTCCCAAAACACAAGGGGTACATAGATCTGAATTTTGATAGCTCAAGTTGGGAAGACCACGAACAAGCTTCTTGGATGAAATTTTGGCAATTTGCTTCATGTTGACATGGCCAAGCTTTCGATGCCACAGATTTGCTTAATCTTAAATTAATATAAGACATTGAGAACTTTCTGGTTTTACATCTAGAAGGTAAATATTTACATGCCTTCGTCTAGTGAAAGATTGAGAAAGATTGAGAAAGATCTTTACTTGTTCCCGAACAAATACCTTCTTGGAAGTTGATTCTGAATCCTATGTCACAAAGCTGACTTATACTGAGTAGATTGTAATTCAAACCTTCCACTAATGAGACATTGTTGATGATCAAGCTTCCAATTTTCACGGTTCCATATCCAACGATTTTTCCTTTGCTGTTTCCACCAAACGAGACTTTTCCACCATTTATATGAACAAGCTTTATAAAGCAAATGGAGTCTCTAGTCATATGCCTCAAATAGCCACTATCCAAATACCATTTGATTTTCTCTTAATAGTAACCTATTAATCAAAAAGAAAACTCAAGCTTTATTTAGTACCCATATTTTCTTGGGTCTAGGGGAGTTATATTAAACACTATCTTTGTCCAATCCCTCTTAACGGGTCTCCAAACCTTGGGGCATTCCTTCTTGGAATGTTCCGAGCTATTACACTTTAAACATTTGATAGCACTCCTACTAACAGGTTTTACAAAAACCTTTTGAAAGTAATTCTTGTAAAAAGTCTTTGTAAGTCTTTGTCTGATCATTTCTTTAACTTTGGGAAAATCAATTAAAGGAACGGTTTCTAAAGTCATTCCAAAACTAGACTTGTTAAAATAAGGTCTTTCTACTGAAAGAATTTTCTCAAGCTTCTCGGATCCTATTGAAAATCTTTTTGTGATGTTTGAGATGTCTTCTTTCAAAAGAGCATTCTCTTTTGTAAGAGAATCAGAGTTTGCTTTCAAATCAACAAAACTTTTATCTAGATTTTCAAACTTTTCTTTCCAATGAGTTTCTTGTTGCTTGAGTTTGGAATTTTCCCTTTTTAGTTCGGAAATTCTTTTAAGAGAGGCTTTGAGACTAAGACAGAGTTCATCTATATATTTCGAGACTTTAACAGGAACTTTTAAATTGCTTACCTCAATTTCCTTGTCTGAGTCTGAGTCTGAATTTGAGTCTAAGTCTAAGTCTGAATCTGTTTCAGAGTTTGTATCTGATTCAGAATTTGCCATTAGACAGATTTGGCATATTATTCATCACTTTTATCGCATTCTGTATCACTCCATGTGTCTGCTTTGGGAGCCTTTTTGTATTTTTCATTTCTTCCTTTCTTTTTCTTTAACATAGGACAGTTAGGTCTGATATGTCCATTTTTCTTGCATTCGAAGCATGTCACATCTTGGCTGGTTTCATTGTCCTCAGCTGATCTTTTCTGGAACTTTTGTGTGCTCTGCTTTTTCCAGTTGAATTTTCTTTCCTTCTTGTTCAACTTCCTGAACTTTCTGATCATGAGTACTAGCTCTTCATCGTCCAAATCATCTTCATAATCTGTATCATCAGAATCATCGTTGGATTTTAAAGCAATTGAATCCTTACCTTTAGGATCTTCATCCTCATTTATTTGCTCCACTTCATATGACTAAAGTGTGCCAACCAGTTCATCTATTGAAAGAGGCATGATCCTTTGGGTTTCTCTAATTGATGTCTTCACGTGATTCCAGTCTTTGGATAGTCCACGCAGTAGTTTATTGACCTTCATTGGTCCTGAGATTGGTTGTCCTTGATATGCTAGGCCATTTACGATTTTTGTGAAGCGACTAAACATATCAGTCATGGATTCACCAGGCTTCATCTTGAAGGTTTCGTACTGTCCGAGTAGAATATTGATCTTTGTTTCCTTTACTCGATCAGTTCCTTCGTAGGTAACGTGCAACCTGTCCCAAACTTCTTTTGCTGTTTCACAAGATGAAATTCGGTTATACTCAGTAGGAGATAAAGCACAGTATAAGGAGTAGATAACTTTAGCATCAAAAGCTTGTCTCTTGGCTATTTTTGCTTGTGTCAATTCGACATCATCTACAACTTCCTTTCCTCTTTCGGTGGTTGATGTGGTTTTGGGAATAATCCATTTTTCTACCACATCCCATTCCAGGAGATCTTTCGATCACAGAAACGCCTTCATTTTGTTTTTCCACACGTTGTATTCCTTCCCATCAAAGTAAGGAGGTCTGGTGTTGCATTGTCCTTCAATCAAACTTGGAGCCAAAATACTAGCCATAGATCTTTAGCTTTAGAAGTAAAACGCTTCAATAAAATAAGTACACAAGCTCTGATACCAATTCAAATGGCTAGTATGAACACCTAGAGGGGGGTGAATAGGTGTTAAAAGAAATTTTTGCGGAAACATTTTTAAAATCTTTTTCTTTCGAAATGGAATCTACAAAGTAATGGACTAGAGTGAGTTTAGCAATTAAATAAATTTACGAATGAATAAAAGAGTTTAGGGAAGAGAATGAGAATACAAAGTTTATAGTGGTTTGGCTTAGATCAAGCCTACGTCCACTCTCTCGCGCTAATAGCCTATTGGCTGGAATCCACTATGAATCAAAAGAGATTTTACAGTCTCACGATCTTGACTTCACAGTGTAGAGACTCTACCACACTCTTTCGAAGTCTCACAAGTGTTTACTCTCTCTTTTGAGTACAAATTGAGCTCGAAAATTGAAATAGCAAAGAACTAGGAAGTTTCAGACTTCAAAATTTTTCTTTCACGCTCTTTGTTGAACAACTAGCAAGTTCACCTTAAATACTCATTCATGCCAAAACGACCGTTGGCACTTTTCAAATGAATTCTTCCAATCTACCCGTTGGACAGAATCAATTAAGGAGATCTCGAGTCGTTTGATGATCGAGATGAAAGCCCGTCAATCCTCTTCGCCCATACAATCAGGATCTTGGTTTCCATAAGTAGAACTTTCCAAGTTTACTCGCCATTCAAACAGATTTGATTATCCAAATTGATTTCAATAAGGATAATTAATTATGTAGGTGCTGTATCCATCCAGAAAGCCTTCCATAAATCATATCACCCGAATTCTTGAAAAAATAAAAATAATCATCCATCTGAATAAGTCTTCATTCTTCAGTAACGTTCAGTCTAGAATCTGTCGGCGTGAGCAGATTTTGATCCTAAAGTCTGTCAGTCTTCAGACTTCGTCAATAAAGTCTTGGTGTCTTCATACTAGATTGTGGAAAGGTTTTGTTAGCTTCAAAACATTAAATGAGTTTTCTCTAACAACAACTAACAAGAGAGAGCATCTAGTTGCCAGTGAGGGTTTGGCCACCATCACCAGTGGTTGGCGACTCTAGGAGCATTCTTATTTACAGGGGCAAGCTGAATTTGGTTTTCTTCTCTTTATTTTTATTTTCAATCTTCACATTTCAAAAAAATCAGCATTATTCTTCTTAATTTTCTTAATTTGTAAAAGTCACGTAGGCACCATGTGGGCGACATATGGTTGCCACATAACGACTTGCGCCCATTTGGCCGTCACGTTAGCATTCTGTCCACCCATCTTACAAGGGGACTAACATTGCCCAAATGAAAAAAGCCTAAATATTCAATTTTGCAAAAATCGAAAAAGCTTAAGGACTCACGTGGCATTATCCCTAAGCTTTATTACAATGGTGGGGTTACTACTTTTTTCTTTGCACTTGTAGAAGTTCGGAGTGCTTCTGTTTTCCGGTTGATTTCTTATCCAATCGATTTTTGTCAATGTTTTATTTATTGTTTAAAGTCAAAATCGTTCTTAATCAGGTTGCAACTTTCCGGTGACCAAACATGCACCGCCGACAGTGAGATTATAACCTAGAAGTATTTTTCAAAAGACTTGCAATTCAATGGACTAAAAATGGAGCATTCATAACTCAACCGGCAATGATTAGAGCTTTTTAAGAATCCTCTATTTGCTAAAAGAACTTTTAGGGCTCCTACTAAATCTTTCCGCGCTTGTACTGTTACAGAAAGATGCAGAATATATTTAATGACTTTACACTATTGTTGACACAAATGCAAGTAAAATGACGGAATCTCGTCGGCCGTCAAGCCTTTGACATTTTATACTATCTTGGATCTATATAAATTGATTAGTTTCACGTTTTAATTGAACAATTAAAGAGATGTGAACATCCATGCTTCTAATGAATCAAATTGAACTTTCGAAAAAAATACGATGAGTTAGTTGGTTTTGCTACATTGTATCTCATAAAAAGCACCCCTGTAAATTTGCTTGGTACAGCATCATTTGGAGTATATATTCAGATCATCGTATCTATGCTTTCTTCCTAGTGAATCCCATAAGTAAAGATTTGTGTCTCAAAAATATTCAACATGTATAAACACACGCAAACCGTTATATTTGAAAAAGATTAGTCAGCCTTCTACTAATCATGAAAGAGATAAAGAGACAGGTTTCATTATACTACTTCGTGATTTCCGCTTTTAACCTTTAATTAGGTGCTAGCATTAAATTCTTAACGTATGGTTAAAGGTTTTTCTCACCAAGACCAAGGGGTTTAATCCCTTACAAGGGCTTCCTATGCTTGTCCATTTGATATATAGCGACAGTGGATTGCTAGAATACATTCCTTACTTTAACGTGTCGGTGTTCTCCTAATTTTCTCCATATCTTTGTCTTCAAGTGGCATGCCCTCATGTTATTGTAACTACCGGCTACCTGCTCCGCCGGTCAAAAAAAAAAAAAAAAAAAAAAAACATCGACCCCCAGATTTTCTCGAGAAAATGAAAATAGCAAAGCGAAACCAAAAACAAAACGATAAGATGACGAAAAGACGAGCACTGATGAGCAGTAGCTGGTACTGAAACGACTGACTGATGCTTTAGAGAGAGAGAGAGAGCTCTTGCCGTTGCACTTGCATTGTGTCGCACTCGCTGCCGATCTCCTTTTCTTCGAGACCCGGAGTCGAGGATCGGGATCGTTCCCGGGCGAGAGGGAGAGAGTACATGGAAGCGAATGTGGGGATGGTGGCCGGATCTTACAAGAGCAACACGCTGGTCCGGATACTCCACGACTCCGACAGCGCGGTGCGTCTCTCCTGTCCACTGCTCCCCTCTGTCTTCATTCCTGGAGGGTGTCTTTTGTTTGCGTCGAAGTTACCTGTCTAGATCCTATCATTGCTTTTGGATATTAGTTCCGAGGCACCGCGAAATTGTTGGGAAGTCCTTGGGTGCAGCCTGCTGTCGGATGGTCGGTCTCTCCTTCCGAGCATTATTGGAAAGATCGAATATTTATTGTGATTACTGTTCTGGGTCAGAATCTGCATTCTCCGCTCCTGCCATTAGATCGTCAGTGGTCCTGCTTCCCTCGTCGATGACCTGACGTTTTCTTAGTTTTGCTTTTGATTCTTATCTTTCTGGTGATTGCTCGTGTTAAATTTTTTTGGATGTGTGAGTGCGGAAGCATGGTTTTAGTATTGATTATAGTTTTTGATTAGTGATGTGTGCATGTGGCATCCTAAAACTCCATGGCAACCTCTAGATTAAGCTGTTTTTTTTTTTTTTTTTTGGGGTAATCTTGGGTCAATTAAGCTTGGGTCTTAGGCCCAAGAGTGCTGGGCCTAAGATGGGCCAAAATGGCCGGCCCATAGAGCCTGTGAGGGGCCGTCGATCGCACGAAGAAGGGGGGAGGGAGAGACCGGTTTGCATGCCTCCCCATTTGTCCCTTGAAGTTAGCCAAGTGTCAAGCCATGCAAAACTAATGATGGCTAATGATGGAGGGAAGGAAAATTAGAGGGGAAAAGTGGCCGGTTTAAGCGAGAGAGAGAAAGAGGAGAGTTCGTCCGAGAGAGAGAGAGGAGAGAAAGAGAAGGAAGAAAGGAAGAAAGGAAGAAGGGAAGAAGGAAGGAGGAAGGGCCGTGCATCGCCGTCCGTTGTCGCCGTGTCTCGCCGTGTCTTGCCGTTGTGTTCGCCGTTCGCTCGGTCTAGAGGCAAGTAGGATCCTTTGATCTACTCTTGCATGCTGTGCTTAGTGTGTGTGATTGAATGGTAACAATTTCGGATGTATAGAATGTGAAAAATTGAAGTTATAAGAGGGGTGCTCTAGTCTAGTATACTGTTCTTGAAAAAAAAAAAACAGCTCGACCTTGGATGTTCTAGTGACTTGCATGTGATGTTCTAGTTGAATTTTGGCTTTGATCTCTAAATGAAAGTTGTAAAGGACTTCTTGGAATATAACATAATCAAATTTGGGACAAAAAAAAACAAGTACAAGTGGGTGAAATCATTATTCTTTGTAAAGACTGGATCTGGAAATTTCGGTACTAGAAACAGGGGTTTTAACCATCCATATTTAATTACCTAGGACGAATCTGACTATGATGTTTTCATGAAGTATCTACCTTATGGTCTTGGCTATCACATAGTCGAATTTCATAATTTTTTAAGGTCATTTGGGTATTTAATCGGAAATGTTTCTAAAACTGTGCAATCTGATGTGTTCGGACTTTGTAAGTTGCAATGCGCGGACTATATCGTTTTGTATGAGATTCTTTTGGAAACGTGTTCTGCATGAAATATCTCTCTTCATGTCTTCCCTATAACATATTCAAATTTCGTAATTTCTGAAGTTCAGTTGCCTATTTAACCAAAAATGTTTCAAAAACTGTGCAAGTTGAACTGTTAGAATAGTAGTACTGTGATGCATGGTCTATACCGAATTATATGGGGATCTTTTGGTGTAGTGTTCTTCATGAAATATCTGACTTTATGTCTTGACTATCACATGTTCGAATTTCATAATTTTTGAAGTTCATTTGGGTATTTAATCGAAATGTTTTCTGAAACTGTGTAAACAGAATTGTTCGAATTTCGAAATCTGCAATGCATGGATCGTACTCAATCTTGTAGAGTTTTGTTGGCATAATGTATTTATGAGATAACTACCTTTAGGTGTTGTTTATAATCTATCAAAATTTCATAATTTTTGGAGTCCGTTTATGCATTAAATCGGAAGTATTTTCGGAATTGTGTATGATGCTTCATCCAAACATTCATATGTTCTCAGAAAAATAAAAGAACTTGTTTCATGTGATGTGATGTATTGTGTTGCATATATGATATCATATAGCATGGTACATAATGTCAAACGTTGAAATAGACCTTGTTGCCATCACATCATGTGCCATGTTGATATTGAGACACAAATGTGAATATGAATTATGATAAATGAGGATACCGTCGGAGGTGTGAGCCGACGATGCCTCGGGAGGTTCGAGATGCCCGGAATGTGGGGGTGCCGGATGCCCGGAGTGTGTGTGCCGGATGTCCTCGGGAGTTTCGAGATGCCCGGAATGTGGGGGTGCCGGAAGCCTCGGAGGTGTGTGCCGGGGGATACCTTGTGATGCCATTTGGGGTACGAGATGCTCGGAGGTGTGTGCCGGGGGATACCTTGTGATGCCAGTTGGGGTACGAGATGCCCGGAGGTATGTGACGGAGGTTCCTCGCGATGCTAGGTTGGGTGCGAGCGATAAAATGTGGGATGCAATTACTGGTCCCGGGAAAGAAAAAATGTGGTGACCCAATTGAAAGATAAAAAGTTGAAATTGATTCATGCATGGTATGGTGACATGTATGCATGGCTGTATGATATAATATGTATAAGTGCATGGTGGTATGTGCACATAAGGCATGGATATGCATGAATGCTTGATGATGAGTGCATGGTTGTATATGCACCTATGGTATGATGGTATATGCATGAATGCTTAATGATGAGTGCATGATGGTGTATGCACATATGGTATGATGACATATGCATGGCTACAAGGTAAGTTATGCTTGGATGCATGAATGATATGTACTCTACTATGATGTCATGATTGTTCTGTTTGATGCATTGAGTAGTTTAATGGATCTTTTACCTGCTGAGTGGTTGTACTCACCCCTTTGGGGACCAACATTTCAGATTAGAAAGATACCTCTTTCTCCGGTCACGCGGGGTACCTTTTACGGCCTCCCATCTGACGTGGAGGTCGAGTGTATGGAGCTTGATAGTGTCACCATCCCTGGTTTGACGTTCATACGGGTTCGTGTACTGGTGATGTATGATGTGGGCCTGGCTGGGGGCCCGGTCATCCAGGAGTTCTTGTCTATCCACGTCCGCCGTGACGGAGTGATGCGGGGGATGTTGCCACCGCCACCGCTCGATGCACCGGGATGGGTGTGATGGCCCGCGTGAGGAGTGGGAGTTGACACTTTTTGGGGATAGCCGACACTTGTAGATGGAGGGTTATACATGATCTATGTGGGGGGTCGAGATCTCTCTTTTGAGCTATAGCCAAGTTTAACTAAAAGTCTTGGCTTTTTGGTTGTACCGACCCAAGATGTCCATCTTAAAAATGTAAATAAAAGTGGCTCGGCTTATGTTTTCCTTCGATGTGTAGTTGGTGTGCATTGTACCGTCATTAAAAGAGTAGAGGGATGGTGAGACTCGTCTTTAATTTCGCTATGAGCTGCACTAAACTCTTTTCAAAAAAAAAAAAATGCCTATGGACCTCGGTCCTTCTTTAAACCCTTTTATATTAAAGATATGTAACCGGTATTTATTAGGTGAAGCGATAGGTATCTGTGGCGACCTTAGCTATTTCGGGGTGCCACAGTGGTTGGTATCAGAGCAATGGTTATAGATTGGAGTGATAAGGAGCCTCATTTGGAAATTGAGGAACATGATGACAATGCACACCATAGGATATTGACTGGAATAGTTGGGTAACTTTGAATAACGGGTGATGGGTATTCACTCGTAGATCCCCAGTGGTTATTATGAGTTGCTTTTAGGTACCAGTAACATGGTTATGTTACTTATTTTTCTTTAGTTGCCGTCGTTTTTAAAGAAGACATTGAGTCACAGATATTTCCTGAGGCAAATGCTTGGAAACTGCAAGAAAATCATGATACGATATGGAAGTCATCATCCATCGAGGGCTGAAGCCTCTGCAGCAAGGGCTGAACCGCGGATGGAAGATATCCTGCAAGCATTGGCCAATATAGGAAATCTGATGGAAAGACAAGCGCAGCAACAACCCGGAGCAGAACGCCGTACTGAAGGACTGGTGGAGCAATTTTTGAAGTTGAAACCACCTAAGTTCAGTGGAATGGGAAGTCCTGAGGAGGCGGAGCATTGGATTGATGGGATGGAATGAATTTTCCGATTATTGGACTGCAATGATGCTGAGAAAATAACTTTGGCAGAGTACCAGCTGGAGGGAAATGCAAAGTTTTGGTGGAGAGCTTCGAGGGACACGATCTTTCCACTAGGTACTGATGTTAATTGGGACGAGTTTGTCAGAGCTTTCAATAGAAATCATTTTTCTAACTGTGCTAAGGACAAGAAAATTTCAGAATTTGTTTAGTTAGAACAAAAGGAGCTGACAGTGGACCAATATGAGGCAAGATTTTCTGAACTATCTAGATGTGCTCCTAGACTAATTGAGGATCAAAAAGAGAAAGCTAAGAGGTTTCTGAAAGGGTTGAGAACTAATATTAGGAAACAACTAGTGCCTTTGAATATAAGGGATTATCATGAGATTTATGAAAGGGCACAGTTAGTGGAGCAAGAGCTGGTGAGAGAGCGATCAGAGTTTAAGAGACAGTTGAACTTTAGTAATGTGAGAAGGGGTAAGAGACCCTATCCTGGTCAAGGTCAGACTTGGAATGTGAAGAAAAAGAGCAATTTTGGAAATTTTGGGAGAGCTAAAGATGGCCTGAATATAGGGAAAGCACCCTATCAGCCTGATGTTTGTCAAAGGTGTGATAGGAGTCATGGCCCAAGACCTTGCAATGGACGACTGAGATGTTATGGTTGTGGACAAGTGGGTCACCTTAGGAGGAATTTCCCACAAGAAAGGTCGCAAATAAGTGTTGGCTCGGGGCGGCAGGGACAATAGAGTGCTGTTAGACCAAACCTACCAAGGAATCCTCAGAGGCCACCAGCACAAGGAAGGGTGTATGCGGTCACCCAAGAGGAAGCGGAAGCTTCCAAAAATGTTATCTCAGGTACGATCCTTATAAATGATAAAAAGGCATATGCATTGTTTGATACGGGTGCTACGCATTCATTTATGTCTGAAAGATATAGGCATTTGAGTGAAATAGAAGTTACGCCTCTTGAGACGCCTCTTTGTGTTTCTACGCCTTTAAAGAATATGGTATTGTCTACGCTGGTGTGTGGAAATTGTAAGATAACAATGGGAGGAAAGGATATGGAAATAGACTTGGTCGTAATGGCTATGTATGATTTTGATGTTATCATAGGAATGGATTGGCTTCATAAGTATCGGGCTAAAATGGATTGTTATAGAAAAGTGATCCAATTTATTTTACCTGATCAGTCTAGTTGTGAATTTTTGGGAGGTCAGACCAACCTATCTATAGCACTTATTTCAGAAATAGAAGCCCATGTGTTACTTGACAAAGGATGTCAAGGGTACCTGGCCATGGTTAAAGATTATACTAAGGAATAGCCTAAGCTTGATGAAATTCGAGTGGTTAATGAATTTCAAGATGTATTTCCTAAGGAGTTGCCTGGATTACCGCCGGAACAAGAAATTGAGTTTGAAATTGAATTAATGCCTGGAACAGGACCAATATCGAAAGCCTCATACAGGATGGCCTTAATGGAATTGAAGGAGTTGAAAGTGCAACTACAGGAGTTGCTTGATAAAAGATTCATTAGGCTAAGTGCTTCATCTTGGGGTGCACCAGTCTTGTTTGTGAAAAAGAAAGATGGGTCGATGCGCTTGTGCATTGACTATAGGCAACTGAATCAAGTGACCATTAAAAATAAATATCCTTTGCCTAGAATTGATGACCTATTTGACCAACTCCAGGGAAGTTCGGTCTTCTCTAAGATTGACTTAAGGTCGGGATACCATCTGCTAAGGATTAAGAAAGAAGACATTCCTAAGACTGCGTTTAGGACTCGTTATGGACACTACGAGTTCCTTGTTATGCCATTTGGATTGACAAATGTACAGGCTGCATTTATGGATCTAATGAATAGGGTATTTAAGCCTTATTTAGACCAGTTTGTGATTGTTTTTATTGATGATATCCTGATATATTCGAGAGGGCCTAAAGAGCATGAACAACACTTGAGGATAGTTTTGCAAACTCTGAGAGATCGTAAGCTGTATACCAAATTGAGCAAGTGTGAATTCTGGTTAGACCAGATAATATTTTTGGGGCACGTGGTATCAGGAGGGGGAATTGCAGTGGACCCGGCGAAAGTTGAGATGGTAATAAATTGGCCAAGACCGACAACACCTACTGAAATACGGAGTTTCTTAGGACTGGCTGGTTATTATAGAAGGTTTATTGAAGGGTTTTCACGATTGGCAGGTCCTTTAACAAAATTGACTCGAAAGAACACGAAGTTTGAATGGAATGGCGAATGTGAAAGGAGTTTCCAGGAGCTTAAAAGAAAATTGACCTCGGCTCCAATCCTGACTATACCAACTGAATCTGATGGTTTTACAGTGTATAGTGATGCATCTCACAAAGGATTGGAATGTGTTTTAATGCAGCATGGCAAGGTCATAGCCTATGCATCTAGACAATTGAAACCCCATGAACTAAACTACCCAACGCATGATTTAGAATTAGCAGCCTTTAGTGTTCGCTTTGAAGATATGGAGGCATTATTTATATGGGGAAAAGTTTGAGATTTATACAGATCATAAGAGCTTAAAATATCTGTTCTCACAAAAGGAGTTGAACATGAGACAAAGGAGGTGGAAGGAGTTGTTAAAGGATTATGATTGTGAGATACGATACCATCCAGGGAAGGCGAATAAGGTAGCGGATGCTCTTAGTCGTAAGTCAGCTATGGAGATGGCCAGTTTAAGAATGGCGGAATGGAGTTTGTTAAAGTCCGTAGCGGACTCAGAGTTTAAATTAAAAGCGAATTGTCTTACCGATATGCTTAGTGCATTAAGGATTAAACCTGAAATTATTCAGAAAGTTAAGATCTTGCAAGAGTCTGACCCGGAAATTATGAAAGTGAAAGATGCAGTGTCTTTAGGAAAAAGACCAGAATTTCAAGTCTCTGAAGATGGAGTGGTAAGATGCCAGGGATGACTCTGTGTTCCCGACAACGAAGAATTAAAGAAGGAAATTCTGTCGGAGGCACATAGGAGTAATTACAGTGTTCATCCGGGTAGTACAAAGATGTACAGGAATTTGCGTCAACAATTTTGGTGGAATGGTATGAAAGCAGATACAGCTAAGCACGTTTCTCAATGTTTGACGTGCCAACAAGTAAAAGCGGAACATTGCAAACCTGCAGGACTCTTGAGACCGTTAGACATACCAGAATGGAAGTGGGAGCATATAACAATGGACTTTGTACAAGGATTGCCAAGGACATCAAGTGGTCATGACTCTATCTGGGTAATAGTGGACCGTTTGACTAAGTCTGCTCATTTCCTAGCAGTTCACATAGACTACCCAATGGACAAATATGCAGATATATATGTAAGTCAAGTAGTACGCTTACATGGTGTTCCAGTAACTATTACCTCAGACCGGGACTTGAGATTTACTTCGAACTTTTGGTGAAGTCTTCAAATTGCCTTAGGAACTAAACTCCAGTTTAGTACTGCTTTTCACCCTCAAATAGATGGACAAACAGAAAGAGTAATCCATACATTAGAGGATATGTTAAGGGCTTGTGTGATTGACTTTAAAGGGAATTGGGATGAAAGATTGCATTTGGTGGAGTTTGCTTATAATAATAGTTTTCAGAAAAGTATAGACATGACTCCCTATGAAGCATTATAAGGAAGGAGATGTAGGACTCATGTCTGTTGGAATGAAGTAGGTGAAAAGAAATTGACAGACTCCGAACGGTACAAGTTACCACTGAAGCTGTCGAAATTATCAGGAAAAGACTGAAAACAGCTCAGAGTAGACAGAAAGACTACGCAGATAGGCGTAGAAGGCCTTTGGAGTTTAATGTCGGAGATCATGTATTCCTTAAAGTATCTCCAATGAAAGGAATATCTCGATTTGGAATGAAGGGTAAGTTAAGCCCTAGATTTGTTGGACCTTTTGAGATACTTGAGAGAATAGGAGATGTAGCTTATCGTTTGGCGCTGCCTCCTAAATTGGGAAATTTAGATGATGTGTTTCATGAGTCGATGCTGAGAAAGTACTAGCAGGATCCTGGTCACATACTCGATCATAAAGCCATCGAAGTAGATGAGAAAGTAAGGTACATCGAAGAGCCTGTGCAAGTACTGGATCGAAAGGAGCAAGTTCTTAGGACCAAGAAAATCCCATTAGTAAAGATACTGTGGCGACATCACGATATGGAGGAAGCCACATGGGAGAGTGAAGATCAGATGAAGGAAAAGTACCCCTACTTGTTTCAAGAGGCATGAGTGATGTCTAATTTCGAGAACGAAATTCTCTATGGAGGGGAGAATTGTGGCATCCTAAAACTCCATGGCAACCTCTAGATGCCTTACAACCTATGAAAGGCCGATGGACGTATTAATGACCTATGTTGTGGTCTTTAGACCAAAAGAAGTGTAATAGATTAATGGCCAAGCACCTAATGGGTGAATATTTTGTTGGAAACATGTTCCATGCCCATGTGAGATCAAGATTTATTTTATGAGGAAATTGTGTATTTGGCCATAAATTTTATAAGTTGGATTTTATTAATCTATGTTACAAAGTATTATAGTTTTTTTTTAATTAGTAACTTAGTACTTTGTATAAATAAGGATTAAGCTGTTTTTTTTTTTTTTTGGGTAATCTTGGGTCAATTAAGCTTGGGTCTTAGGCCCAAGAGTGCTGGGCCTAAGATGGGCCAAAATGGCCTGCCCATAGAGCCCATGAGGGGCTGTCGATCGCACGAAGAAGGGAGGGTGGAGAGACCGGTTTGCATGCCTCCCCATTTGTCCCTTGAAGTTAGCCAAGTGTCAAGCCATGCAAAACTAATGATGGCTAATGATGGAGGGAAGGAAAATTAGAGGGGAAAAGTGGCCGGTTTAAGCGAGAGAGAGAGAGAGAGAGAGAGAGAGAGAGAGAGAGAGAGAGAGAGGAGGTAAAGAGAAGGAAGAAAGGAAGAAAGGAAGAAGGGAAGAAGGAAGGAGGAAGGGCCGTGCATCACCGTCCGTCGTCGCCGTGTCTCGCCGTTGTGTTCGCCGTTCGCTCGGTCTAGAGGCAAGTGGGATCCTTTGATCTACTCTTGCATGCTGTGCTTAGTGTGTGTGATTGAATGGTAACAATTTCGGATGTATAAAATGTGAAAAATTGAAGTTATAAGAGGGGTGCTCTAGTCTAGTGTACTGTTCTTGAGAAAAAAAAAACAGCTCGACCTTGGATGTTCTAGTGACTTGCATGTGATGTTGTAGTTGCATTTTGGCTTTGATCTCTAAATGAAAGTTGTAAAGGACTTCTTGTAGTATAACATACTCAAATTTGGGACAAAACAAACAATTATAAGTGGGTGAAATCGTTATTCTTTGGAAAGACTGGATCTGGAAATTTCGGTACTAGAAACAGGGGTTTTAACCGTCCATATTTAATTACCTAGGACGAATCTGACTATGATGTTTTCATGAAGTATCTACCTTATGGTCTTGGCTATCACATAGTCGAATTTCATAATTTTTGAAGGTCATTTCGGTATTTAATCGGAAATGTTTCTAAAACTGTGCAATCTGATGTGTTCGGACTTTGTAAGTTGCAATGCGTGGACTATATCGGTTTGTATGAGGTTCTTTTGGAAACGTGTTCTGCATTAAATATCTCTCTTCATGTCTTCCCTACAACATATTAAAATTTCGTAATTTTTGAAGTTCATTTGCCTATTTAACCAAAAATGTTTCAAAAACTGTGCAAGTTGAACTGTTAGAATAGTAGTACCGTGATGCATGGTCTATACCGAATTATATGGGGATCTTTTGGTATAGTGTTCTTCATGAAATATCTTCCTTTATGTCTTTAATATCACATGTTTGAATTTCATAATTTTTGAAGTTCATTTGGGTATTTAATCGAAATTTTTTCTGAAACTGTGTAAACAGAATTGTTCGAATTTCGAAATCTGCAATGCATGGACCGTACTCAATCTTGTAGAGTTCTGTTGGCATAATGTATTTACGAGATAACTATCTTTAGCTGTTGTTTATAATCTATCAAAATTTCATAATTTTTGGAGTCCGTTTATGCATTAAATCAGAAGTATTTTCGGAATTGTGTATGATGCTTCATCCGAACATTCATATGTTTTCAGAAAAATAAAAGAACTTGTTTCATGTGATGTGATGTATTGTGTTATATATGATATCATATAGCATGGTACATAATGTCAAAAGTTGAAATAGACCTTGTTGCCATCACATCATGTGCATGTTGATATTGAGACGCAAATGTGAATATGAATTATGATAAATGAGGATACCGTCGAAGGTCTGAGCCAATGATGCCTCAAGAGTTTCGAGATGCCCGGAATGTGGGGGTGCCGGATGCCCAGAGTGTGTGTGCCAGATGTCCTCGGGAGTTTCGAGATGCCCGGAATGTGGGGGTGCCGGAAGCCTCGGAGGTGTGTGCCGGGGGATACCTCTTGATGCCAGTTGGGGTACGAGATGCCCGGAGGTGTGTGCCGGAGGTTCCTCGCGATGCCAGGTTGGGTGCGAGCGATAAAATGTGGGATGCAATTACTGGTCCCGGGAAAGAAAAAATGTGGTGACCCAATTGAAAGATAAAAAGTTGAAATTGAATCATGCATGGTATGGTGACATGTATGCATGGCTGTATGATATAATATGTATAAGTGCATGGTGGTATGTGCACATAAGGCATGGATATGCATGAATGCTTGATGATGAGTGCATGGTTGTATATGCACCTATGGCATGATGGTATATGCATGAATGCTTAATGATGAGTGCATGATGGTGTATGCACATATGGTATGATGACATATGCATGGCTACAAGGTAATTTATGCTTGGATGCATGAATGATATGTACTCTACTATGATGTCATGATTGTTCTGTTTGATGCATTGAGTAGTTTAATGGATCTTTTACCTGCTGAGTGGTTGTACTCACCCCTTTGGGGACCAACATTTCAGATTAGAAAGACGCCTCTCTCTCCGGTCACGCGGGGTACCTTTTACGGCCTCCCATCTGACGTGGAGGTCGAGTGTATGGAGCTTGATAGTGTCACCATCCCTGGTTTGATGTTCATACGGGTTCGTGTGCTGGTGATGTATGACGTGGGCCTGGCTGGGGGCCCGGTCATCCAGGAGTTCTTGTCTATCCACGTCCGCCATGACGGAGTGATGCGGGGGATGTTGACGCCGCCACTGCCCGATGCACCAGGATGGGTGTGATGGCCCGCGTGAGGAGTGGGAGCTAACACTTTTTAGGGATAGCCGACACTTGTAGATGGAGGGTTATACATGATCGATGTAAGGGGTGCATTGTACCGTCATTAAGAGAGTAGAGGGATGGTGAGACTCATCTTTAATTTCGCTATGAGCTGCACTAAACTCTTTTCAAAAAAAAAAAAAATGCCTATGGACCTCTGTCCTTCTTTAAACCCTTTTATATTAAAGATATGTAACTGGTATTTATTAGGTGGAGCGATAGGTATCTGTGGCGACCTTAGCTGTTTGGGGGTGCCACAACGTAAGTGTGTGATATAGTTTGTAGAGGGTGGACAAGGGACAAGATAGGATAGTTGGATGATATAGGGCATGAAATATGGGGGAAAATAGTTTGATTAGTTGAATAAAATAGTTTGATGAAGGTGTTGGTAGCCGCTCTCCATATGATCATGGTGAGGTCTAAGACCTCTCACGATGGAGGGTTTTCCCCGCACACAAGGTGGAGGGTTCACCTCACACACACTACATGAATGATTCTAGGCTCTATTTATAGAGCAACTCCACCGACTACAAGCATGACAATTTTGACTTTTTTCACCGCCATAGTACAGTTGCAAGACAACTAATTTTCTTCTTCTCCAAGTACTCTTGCTGCCCACGTCAGTTTCTTCTTCAGCCATTATTGTTGACTTTCATTCAAGTTTCTCTTCTTCACCGCCTCAGTCTCTCTTCGACCTCTTTTTATCTTCTTCAATAAGTTCTTGACAGCTAGAGTCTGATCAAGAAACTTTGCTTCATTCTTTCGATTGCTTGTGTCACACCCCGAACCTTGAGTGCGCGCACATCTCTCGTTGGTCAATAGAATTTCGCGACATTCCCAGGAGTCGTCGCCGACCCTTTTTTTTTTTATTGCACAACAATAAGAGCTACTGAGCCACCTATGCTCTTGACTCTTCTGCTTTAAGCTCCAAGTTCTTCACACTAGGGACCTGAAAATGGTTATATAATAACCAATGAGATATAAATCTCAGCGACTCTTCCCCTAAGCCCCCGGTTAGTACACCAACTCAACTCGGGGTATCTCTCCAGAACCACCCCACTAACAAGCAACAACTAACAGTTGATTCACATACAACCTTACCTGGTATGCCATACCCTGCACGATATCACTCAGCATGATACACACAAAGCACATGGCCATTAGATGATGCAGTTTATCAATCACATACAAGTCGCGTCACAAGCGATCTCACTTGGCCATTGCCACACCCTGCACGTTACCAATTCGTGCGTGTGTGCCATAGACAATGTGCTCAACTCATGCATGGCCGAAATCAACGATGCAATGATTCTCATGCATTCTTGCACATTAGTGCATCACCTATCATGCATCAATCAATTGCACAGGTCCTAATTATAAGGTAAAATCGTTATGACACGTCCCATTCCATGCCACACAATTTTACCCCATAATAAGGCCTAACTATCTCACTCAATAATCCAACTCAGTACTCAATACCAGGCTCAAGGTTCTAGAGGTGCCCTCTTGCCACGAAGTTCTGATATCATGTAGCATTTAGTCCACGACCTTAATCAGTCACAGTTTGAGGTACTAGAGGCGTCTCTCACGAATTCACACTGTCGTGTAGCACTTAGTTCTTGACTATATTAAGCAAAAGCTCAAGGATCTAGAGGTGGCTCCCACGAAGTTCCATTACCGTGTAGCACTTAGTTCTTGGCCATGAAAAGCACTAGTATAAAGTTTTAAAGGTAACTCACATGAAATCTCACTATCGTGTAGCACTTAGCCCCTATACTCTGCATTGCAAGGCTTCTAGAGGTGACTCCCATGTGACTCAAGTCACAATGTAGCACTTAGACCTTGACTACTATAAGCAACAATATAAGGTACTAAAGGTGGCTCACACGAGGTTTCACTATCGTGTAGCACTTAGTTCCTTACTGGCTAATGACCAATCGGTTCTCTCAACACAACCCACTTTTTTCATAAAGTGGTCCATCTCCCATGTTCCTCGAACAATCCATTTTCCCTTCTTTGTGGAAAACATACAATTCATGTGGATGTTTATGCTATAACACATCCAATCACTTCATAGGATTAAACACACATAAATTTTAGACACTTTTCGCATTCTGGATGAATAGTACACGTGAACAGTAATTTGTGAATAGTGTCGCGTGAACAGTAAATTTCTAGAATTTATTAAACCATAAATTAAATTCAGAAATCATTAAAACAATAATTAACTTAAGGAAATCAATCAATTAAACTAAACATGCTTAATTAACCACATAAGCATCATTAAGCTAATAAAGTAAAATTAAGCTAAACTAATTTTAGCCATTAATCTAATCACCTATCTTAGGACTAATACAACTTAATTAAATCACCTAAACTAGAATTAACTCTAATTAAATAAACCCTAAGCAAGTTTAGGCTTTAATCAAAGGATAAGGAGCTAAACTCACCCATTAAGTGGGCCGGAGACACCGACGCGTTGGTGATGACGGTTGCTATGCACCGGGACCTCTACCATGACGATCCAAGGCAGTTCTTAGCTCAGCACAGCAACCACATCTCGAACTCCCTCTGAAATTCTGAAAAACAGCCCTGCTAGAGGGGAAAGCAAGTTGGACGGCTTGGCCGGAGCTCTGGCGAGGGGGTTGGCCGGTAACCGACAGCTCCCGGGGGTCTTGGGGGTCTTGTAGGTGGATGGAACGGGCAAAGAAATGGTCAGAATGGGAGAAAAATGAAGAAAAATGCGAAACAGTGCAGGTGGGCAGCAGACCGATGGACCGGCGATCGGCGGCTTGCGGCGGCCGTACAAGACGGCCGGCGGCTCCGTTCAGGGCAAGGCTAGGCTTGTTGGAATGGTCTAGATGTGTTGGTCACGGGGATGGGTGGATCAATGGCTAATTCATCCGGGAAGACCACTTACAACTCAGATCTTTGGAGAGAGGTCGGCTAGAGCAGAAACTGGAAGAGAGGGAGAACAAGGGAGATGGAGGTCGATGGTTTGGGAGGCCGAAGGAGGGAGAGATAGAGTGATGTGAGGGCTGTTAAGACCCCCATCAAGCCCTTCAATGCTTGCTTCAAGTCCCCATACCATGACATCATCTTCTCTCTCTTCTTTTGCCATTATCCACAAGCTTTTAGGGGCAATTTGGTCATTTCCACCTTGCACAAATTGCCAATCTGTCCTTGGGCTGAAATTGGTGGATAGGCCTAAGAAATGGGCTAGGCCATGAATAGGAGTGGGCTTGGAAATTGATTGGGCTCAAATGGGCTTATGGTTGGACCATGGGCTTGAAAGATGAATAGTTGGTTTGGGCCCAATGGGCTCATTGCTTGTCTTAGGCCTACTATGGTGGCTGTCCCACCTTGGGCCTAAGGCCTACACTGACTTGGCTCGGCCCACGTCCTCACGGGCTTGCCTCCTCGGTCCGAAATCTCTTTTCCAATTACTCGGCTTAATTGGCTCTGTCGACTGTCGAAGTAGTTTCATCCAAAGTTCGTCCCGGACGTTCCCGATAATTCAAAGTTCAATCTTTAGTTCTCATGCCATGTCAATTTCGTCCAATGCCATTTTAGGTACAACTCAGACTGACAGGCGGCTTCAAGGATTCACGCGTAACCGACTCATGCCAAACCATGTTCAAGACATCTCGACACATGGACGTCCTTGACTACATGAAATTGCAGAGGATAGATTCTTATTACAAAGTACACGATTACTAAGGATCGACATAGGGTCGTTCATGGACTCGATAACAGTAAACGGAATCACCCGTCATTCCATTATGTTCTGTCCGCGAATCGACTTCTAGTCGTTCTTGAATCGGCTTGCCTATCTACAGGATCATCCTCACTCAAGTCTCACAGTCAAGTCGTTTTCATAAGTCAAGTTCTTTAGTTGTACGAGTTTTGTCCTCATTAGCCTTTCCCCTCAAGGTCAGTATCTCAGGAGTGATCAATTCTGAGTGAGATCAACCAATAATGCATTAACGAAATTCACATTCATTCATTCCTCAGAGGACTCGAATTTCAAGATGTCACAGCTTGCTAATGAAGAAAACGCGTTTCCCATGCACGTAGACTTCTCTAGCCTGTTCTAGGATTTCTTCTTCAACTTGGCTTTTGCTTGCATGCATTCCCATGTGAATCTTCTAGGTTCAGCTAGCAAACTCCATTCTCAACAATTCTAGACAATCTTCAATGTGGATGTTGCTGCCAAGGTTCTTGCCTTCATGATTAAGTTAGTAGTTTCTAGATAGTTTTAGAAAAAATGGATCATAATTTCCAACAGCTCGTCCCATTCAGCCTGTTACTTTTGAGAGCGTTAATATGTTCTAGTATATAGTTACCTTTATGGTGGCGCAGAAACTCAAGTTGATAGTTAATACTGGGCTTCATTGAGATTTCCTTTGTGGTCTTTACAATTTATTCCATAAATGACGCGGCCATTGACTAGTGTGTTTAGGATATGGAAATCTAGATTGAGACTTTCTACTTCCTTGTTTCTAGTCAATGCCGTTTATATCATCACTTGTGCCCATGGAAAAATCTCTTTGCGTCGTCCGAGTAAAATTCCATAAAGGAACACGCTGTTTGCACCAAGGTGAGAACGAGCAGCACGATGGCGGCAACCACGGAGATCCCAGACCACGGGTTGCTGAAGTACTCCCGGTTGAGGATGACCCTCCACCGGTAGCAGGCGGCCTTCCACTGGTGCCACCGGGTCCGGTTGTACAAGTTCAGGCTCTCGCACAGGCTTGAGTAGAGGAAGCTTCCGGAGTCCCTCATGGTGTCCTTGTACATGCTGTTGATGAGACTAGCCATGGCCTCTGTGCTCCCGAGTTGATTTATCAAAATTCCGCGCCTGATTAGAATGTCGATGTCTTCAGCTGTGTCAATGAGGCTGTCCATGAGGATGGCGTAGCTGCTGATGTACTTGTCCTCGTGCTGGCACTGCTCGTACGCAATCATGTTTTTTAAATATGCCTCCGTCCACTTGTTCACGACCAAGGGCCACATCTCAAGGATCCCGTCCTTGAAGACGACATTGAGCATGCAGGAGGTTCCCTCGCCCCGTCTGAACTTGATGCCAGCCTCTTGCAGCTCCTTTGCTCTCCGAGGCAGCTGGAATTTTCTGTCCTGTTTGGACATCATTGCCGGCGGCAACGAGGACAGTTGCAGAGCTCGCCCGTAGTCCACCAGGTGCTTCGCCTGAACACTCGGGCTTGCAAACTCGTGCCCGTTCAGGATGTCTTTGAAGTACTCGTTGCTGAGCTGGAAGAATGTGACAGTGCTGCTCATTTCAGTGAGGTTATAGAGATTCTCGAGGACAAAGAACGGGACTTGATTTTCCAGCAGCAGGACATCGTGGAGTACGCAGTCCCTCATCCATTCCTTGCTGAATATCTCCTCGTTCTCCTCTCGGTACTTGGGGTAGTGGTTCCTTATGAAAAGCTCAACTACAAAAACTGCGTCCACTAAGATCATTTTGATGAGATCCTCGCTGCCTTGGGCGAGATTTTCTTGGTAGCTTTGCCGAATGCGGCTTTCCATGTCCCAGACCATTCTGGTATAACGTACGAGGTCGTCCTTGGTGTGGTGGAGGAAGCCTTTCAAGTACCTCAGTTTGATCTCCTCCGTCGACTGAAGCTCTGTCTTACCATGGTGGAGCGGCCCTATGGAGATGACTTGAGGTGTGTAGGCCTCTGCGTTTGCTCTGCGGAACTTCTCAGGCACTCGATAGATGCAACACTCGGTTGACACGCGTGGCAACTTGTCCATGTCCGTCATTATGTTAAGCGCAACGTCCTTTACAGCCTGACTCATACCTAAACAAGTGGAAAGTAAAAGATTACAAATACATGAAACTAGAAAGAGTGAAATGGTACATTCGGGCATAATTCCACACAGTGATTTGGTGCCTAGTGACAGAGAATGAATTAAGCGTACATTCTTTTATCCATTTAACGGGACTTAGTCTTGTCAAAAAGAAAAATAAAGCCAAAAACAGCATTAAAATGATGTTTTTCTAGTAGGACAGATTGCACACCGCTGCTCGCGATGCATTCGATCTGCTCTAGAAATGGGTGGCACAGAGGTCTACATTGACATAATAATGGGATCTAATTTTTATTGTCATGAAGAAACCCCTCCGCTCTCGAAAAATTCAATCTGTGGCGCTCCACTTTGTTTTTGCCCGTCAACTTTGGGCAAATCGGAAAAGTTGTTAACTTTCAGGAGGCCTTCTGCCTCAGCTAGTTGAGAAAATATCCGAAGAATCTTCAAAGCTTGAGGAGGGAATAATAAAAACCGTCAGGCTCCTAGAGCTCTCACCATGGTGCAGCCTAGAAAGCATGGGCACTCTCTGGGGCCCTCCATGTTGGGGTCCAACACGTGGTCAACGCTTTGGACACGCTAGCAACATGTGAGTTTGGCATCCCAATATACTATTCTGACATGCACATGGTCAATTTTAAAAAATTTTAAATTAGGGATCAAAATGTAAATCTATCAAAAATAAAAATAAAAAAGACAAGGGTGAAAGAAGAAAATGAAGTGGATGATGTAGATGAATGACTTATTGTTAAATTTGATGGTGAAATGCAAATTGCTTGTTTTTTCCTCCAAGTTTTATGGATTATTGGAATAGAATGTAGTTGAATTTGTCAATTCAAAACAATAAATGATACCAACAAATGGTGGATTAAAGTTTTTAGGGTAATAATAATAATAATAATAATAATATTGATAATTTGCAGTTTAAATCACGGGGCCATGACAATAATAGGAGATCACAACTCCTGAAAATCTTACTGGAAAATGCATAATCTAACCTTCGATTACTTGGATTTTCTATGGACAATCAGTAATGTCGAATGCATACATAATTTTTGTACTATTTGATTTAAAAATAATTGCAGCATATGGTCACTAATCATAATGCTCTATGTCTGCACAATAAGCACCTAGTTGAAAGATGTCGAGAGAAAAACAACGAAGGCTTACCTGAGATTCGAGATCAAGAATGCGTTCTTCCTTCTTGCTGTCACGGAAGAAATCCCGTTTGCTTCCCAAAATATATAGTGAGAAACCAGGGAAACAGTAGCTTTGAGGGACAAAAGAAAGACCTGATATTCTTTAACCTTCTATGAAGCATTATAATATCATGCACACAAAAGTGTCCTGACCATTACTACCAATCACAAAGAGAAAGGCGAAAGGGGAAAAGAACACAGAAAAAAGTCATTTGGTTTCTTTGCCATTAAGCCGAAAAGATCTCTTCCTGGTCCAACTTTTTCTAGATTGTCAGAGAAGTTTATCATGCAGAAAAAGCGATAATATACTTTGGTCACAATTACACTACAACTACGGAGTCTTCTAGTTGTTCCCAAAGAGGCAACCGCAAAAGCAAAATTCTTCTTAGCATATTGTGTCTTCTAAGACTTTTCCTGTGGTTACATATACCCATATCACTAATATGAGGCTTATGACAGGGATTAGCACCGTTGGCTTTCACTGGGATTCAGTCTATACATCATAAGGCAAGGTATTCTGCGTGCAACTTTGTGGGGGATTTTTGCAACTCGGCATACACACGGGCGTTTTGGGGACTTTGGGATTGTCCATGCTGTTTAACGTTTGGGTATGAGGAGTAGTTCTACTGCCGAGGATGACAACAAGGATCCTAGCGTTATTGTCCAAAAGATTTCAAGCCCGACAGACCGAGGAAGTAGGTCAAGATAACCCATAAATTGGTCCAGTGTTTTAAAATCTTCTTGTATCTAGAGTTTTTTGGGAGACTCTAGAATGTTCAAAGGTAATAAGGGAAATGTACACATGGTATTCTATCATAATCTTGGGGACAATATAGGAAATATCCACTTGTATTTTAGTGCTCAATTTTTACTATTAGATTGGAGTGTAGATCTACAGTTGCAATTATATGGGTCTTATATGGGGAAAAAGTGCCAAAAAAGTCCTAAACCTTTTGCCTTTGTGCCAATTTAGTCCTAAACCTTTTTTCGGTGCCGATTCAGTCCTAAACATTTTTAAGTTGTGCCAATTCAGTCCTTTCCGGCAATTTTGACCCGATTTTACTGACTGGACGCCGGCCGGCTGACGTGGCTTGATCGGCGCGTGGACAACTTTTAATAATATTTTAATATTTTTTTATTTTTTTAATATTTTTTAGATATTTTTTATTTTTGTCTTTTTCCTCCAGCCGGTCGCCGAGGTCCGGCGACCGGCCAGAGGCGACCGCCGGCGAGGGCAAGGGCCGGCGAGGCTCGACCTCGCCGGATCCGGCGAGGGCGAGCCTCGCCCATGGCCGCCTCGCCGAGATCCAACCATGGGCGATGGGCGAGGCTCGCCTCGCGAGCCTCGCCGGCCCTCGCCGGACCTCGCCGATCCGGCGAGGGCGAGCCTCGCCCATGGCCGCCTTGCCAGCCTCGCCGGATCTGGCGAGGCGAGCCTCGCCCATGGCCGGCGAGGGCCGGCGAGGCTCGACCTCGCCAGATCCGGCGAGGGCGAGCCGCCCATGGCCGCCTCGCCGGATCGCCCGGCGAGGCTCGATCTCACTAGATCCGGCGAGGTCGAGCCTTGCCCATGGCCTGATCCGGCGAGGCGGCCATGGGCGAGGCTCGCCGCCCCCGCCCTCGCCGGCGGTCGCTTCGGCCGGTCGCCGGACCTCGGCGACCGGCTGGAGGAAAAATAAAAATATTAAAAGTATTTAAAAATATTTAAAAATTAAAAATTATTAAATTATTATTAAAAGTTGTCCACGTTAGCGCCGATCATGCCACGTCAGCTGGCCGGCGTCCAGTCTGCAAAATCCGGCTAAAATTGTCCGGAAAGGACTGAATTGGCACAACTTAAAAAGGTTTAGGACTGAATCGGCACCAAAAAAAGGTTTAGGACTAAATTCGCACAAAGGCAAAAGGTTTAGGACTTTTTTGGCACTTTTCCCGTCTTATATGTATAGGGCTCCCCTCAGCCTCATTTGGATTACTATGTTGCGTTTGGTTCAGCTTTCCTAAGTTAACTTTGAAAAGAGTTTCCTAGGACCGCATGGATAAAAGAACATTAAAATAGCTAGCCCATAACAAGTGGAATCAGATTTGATCCTAAGTGCAACAGCATCTCATTCCAAGATGACGTCGGTCAATAAAAACAAGTAAGGTTGTTGATGAACAAGGTGGAACGGTCATGTAGTGACATTGCTCTATTCTATTTCAGAACTCGAAACCACAAACGAACATATGAGATTCAATTAGAGGAACATCAATTGGCAGAGTTAAGCATCACATATTTCGAAGCCTTGAGACTGTTTCTAAACAGAAAATGAAAAATATTGGAGAAAATTGTATTGCGTATATCTCAACTTTTGTACATGTATTACAAGCCTATTTATAATATAAGAAGGATGTACAATAGGAAAGAATATACAAAGTAACATTTCCTATTCCATATTCCGAATATCTAATCTTACCGATTGACCGGATCAATTAACTCGCAATTTAAATAATTAGAATCAAATCATATCTCCTACTTTAGTACCCCCCTCAAGTTGGTGAGTGCATGAACATCAACAACTTGTGCTTGAAAGAGGGAAAGAGATCACGAGATACGGCTTTTGTGAATAGGTCCGCGAGTTGGGAATGGCTAGGGACATGAAGAGGTTGAAGTGTGTCATCCTGAATTTTTCACAAACAAGATGGCAATAAATCTCGATGTGTTTGGTACGCTAGTGAACTAAATTAGTAGCAATGTGGATAGCCGCTTGGTTGTCGTAAAAAAGCCCGACACTGGACAACAGGATGGCAAGATCAGTGAGAAGCATGCGAAGCCATGTAATCTTACAAGCTGCAGATGCCATAGCTCTATATTTAGCCTCGGCTGAAAACCGAGCAATAGTGTGCTATTTCTTAGAACGCCAAGAAATAGGGTAAGAGCCAACTAGCATATAGTAACCAGAAACTGAATGGCATGTGGAAGAACATGCAGCCCAATCAAAATCGACATACCCTTGTAATGCAAGGGATGAGTCAGTCAGGATAGTTCGCAGCTAAAAAGTAGTCCCTAAAAGGCTTGAACAGATGTTCGCCAATTGTGGAATAGCATATCTGCTGCAAATTGACCTAGTCATCCCTGGTTCTAAATGTAGGCCCCTTCATTTGATATAAGAGCTATGGTTTCATTTGTAATTTAGTTTGTTCCATGCGCTTAGATAGTAAATCCAGTGCTGAGAAGATTTTCTCCTCGTCATGACTAATTCAGAAACCCTCAACACTCCTGTTACCCTCGCTTCATCTCCATCCTCCTCTTCTCTTTTAGAATTCCATGTGTCGAATGCCTCCAAGATTGATTATCTTTATAAAATCTCTTTTAGTGATAATACAAAGATTTATGAAACCCAACTTCCTCTTATGAACCCATATTTAGCTTTTGCTAAACCATCTTCCTTTTTTTCCCCCATCTGTTGAATTCGACATCTTATTTGATAAACTCCAAAAGAGGTGAAAGAATATGTGCAATCCTCCAAGTTTGACCAATTTTCAATTCTAGCCATTGAAAATGAGTACTTTTTTACCCTTCAAATTCCTCTAGAATTTCCTAAGCAGTGGACCCAACAGGGCTATTCTCATATCCATTATGGAGTTGTGTGTCTTGCACTCACTTTCCATGGCCAAAAAGGTTGCCAGTTCTGGCCAGAATGGCCCTATTGGACACTTGGTTCTTAGAATACCAACATGCTTATATTGACATTGTCCAAACTACTCTAAATGCTAAGATAGTTTTTGTAACATTATATCCAAACTTCAATGTTGCTCTTTTAGATTTCCAATTGTTTTCCATCCTGAAGGTCCAAATTCAACTTACTGGAGCACCTCAGACTCCTAATTCCACTACAACAACACTCACTACTAGATGGTCTATCGAATGCAGAATCATGCCCTTGATCTTAATTTCCATAATGAAATTGAAGATGTCATATTCATCTCTTGGCAAAATGATCAGGCCTCTTGTATCCATGTCCTCAAGAAAATTCCTAAAGAATAGTTGGCCAAACTTCTCCTAGAGACTTGGATTACCAACTATGAAAAGCTGCACCAAAATAATAAGCCTCTCCAGTTCTCAAATTCTAAGTTGGTGAGAAAAAAGGACGGCACTATTGCCATTGAGTTTGGTAAGGAAAAGTAAGAAAGCCCTTATATCTTCTAAACCTTGTTCATGATCCAACCTTGTGTACTAGAACCCATCCGTGAACTAGACCCAAAAAAGCTTGTTAAATACTTTCAGAGTGATGAAAATCCAATCAATTACTACAAAGACCTTATGGTTATTGCTTCTAGGACCCTTTTTGCTAGTTGTTGACACATGATTTTTAGTCGACGCATCATTAAAAAGGTAAAAAAAAATCGAGATTTGGGTTTCCGATCGCGACGGAACCCCATCTCTTGACCAAAAAGTGTTGTTTTTCATTTGTTTCTTTTACATTGTCATTTTTAAGTAGTTTTTAGCTCATTTTCAAGAAAAACCCGAAAAGTCAAATGGTTGACATCGAGTTAACTTTTTGGTTAACTGTCACGCCCCGATCCTCGAGCATGCACACATCCTTCTACTTAGTCAATTTTAGAATGCGATATCCCAGGACTATGTATCGCCGACCCTTTTATTTATTAAGCACATGCGGAAGCAGTTATAAATCCTCAGACAATAAAACAATCGGATAGAAAAGCATGCTATATTTTTCATATTGAAATCTACAACCAAACTTTTATACATGGCATTAGACAGAGCACTTCACAAACCATTCACAACTTCAAAGTCTCACTCTATCTACACATATACACAGGGTTCACAAAGAGATGGGATTTCAATCCTCATCTGGGTCATACTCAGGATCATCCTGATCCTCCTCTGACTCCTCTTCACTCAGATCATTCTCTTCCAAATCATCATTCTCTTCTTCATCTTCATCCTCGGCTTCAGACGCCGGCTCATCTTCAGGCATCTCCTCAGCTGCTCCCCAGTCTTCGTCCTCCTCCGGTCTTTCCACCTCCTGCTGCGGCATCTCACCGTTACCTTCATGCCCATTGTCCTCCTCGGTCGAATATACGGGAGTGCTAGCCTCGGCCTCCTGCTGCGGGTCCCTCGCATCCACTACCGATCCATCCACTCGATCGGCTGTTCCCTCTCCGAATGCCTTTTCCATCACGTCAAAAGGCACATCCTCTTCCGGAATAGGACCTTCTCTGCATCCATCAAAGTAATCACGGTACCAAGACCGATACTTGTGGGGCCTTTGGTCTTCCTCCCCCACATTAACCCAGATGGTTGACTGAACTAATACGTACACTAATCCTTCCGGATGAAGGTGGATGTGGAAATGGGTCTCAAACTCTGAAATATGCTCTGGGACACCGTAGTGCATACGAGGACGAGGAGGTGGAGGTCCTACCATTCTAAGGGCCTGAAATGATATCCCACAACCGGGATGAGACTACGTCTCAGCAAGTTCTACCCCACTAAGACTCAATTAGGGAACCAATACACCACATGGTTGCCTAAGCACAGCACCAGTCAGAGGACTTACCTTAGCCTCAGATCCCACCTGCATGTTAGCACAGATCAAATAGACACCCAAGCAATCACATCACAGATCGAAGCATCGATCAAATCGACCTAGTCGATTACATGCCAACAAGACCACTCATGGTCATTCCCATTCAATCAATCAATTCACAACATCAAATCAAAGCAATGATCAATCGACCTAGTCGATTACATGTCAGCCTAACCATTTCCCGATCATTCAAGTTATTGCTATTCAGTCATAACTGATAGAACCAATCACCGAGCCACGTGCGTTCTCCAAGGCGACATACTTTGTCACTGAGCCACGTGCATTCTCCAAGGTGATATATATACATCTAGTCACCGAGCCACGTGCATTCTCCAAGGCGACACACTTCGTCACCGAGCCACGTGCATTCTCCGAGGCGACGTATCTAATCATCAAGCCCCATGCATTCTCCGAGGCGACGTACTAATCATCGAGCCACGTGCATTCTCCGAGGCGATATACCAAATCACCGAGCCACGTGCATTCTCCGAGATGATGTACTATTCACCGAGCCACGTGCCTTTCATGATGATTCATCCCAGATGACGTTCTTGGTCATCGAGCCAGCACACCTCACATATTCCCTTTTATTTCCACAATTTCTACTGAAATTGGTAGTCTACCACCATGCCTCTCCCACTGACAATCAACTCTAAATTGTCCAACGGTCAATTACTCAAATCAAATCAATTTGGGAAAAATCCCCTAAAATCCACAATTAAATCAATTTGGCACAATTCAAAGCTCAAATAAATAAACGGACTGTGCCACGACAATCAGCACGAGATTTCGGTCGTCGACCATCTCAATCTTAATTTCCAAAAAAATAAATAATTTATTTATTTAATTTCGAAAATTAAATAATTAATATCAAAAATTCAATTTAGCTCAAAATAAAGCCCGATTAAATAAACGGACTTCACCACGGTCATCAGCATAATATTCCGGTCACTAGCCATCCAAGTTAATTTTTCGGAAAATAAATAATTAATTAATTTAATTCCGAAAAATAATATTTAAATGCCAAAAATTCCACTTAGGCCCGAATTATCAAATTGAAGCCCGATAAAGGGTCGGAAAAATCCCGAGCTACCCTCAATAAATAGTAGACCATGTCTACTTGCAAGATACACATTCAATTTATCTAATTCACATCACAATTGACTAATAAATACTAATCCATACTAATCTAACCACCTAAACCTAATTGATTAAAACTAAACAACCCTTAAGTGTAATTAGTCCACTAAGCAAGGATTAGTGAGATTACTCACCGGAATCGCGCGCAAAACGTATCAATCCGACGGGGACGACACGAGGAACGATTCCTCCCAAAGCACGGCTCTGGTTCGGGGCCCGGAAACCTCAAAACGGGCCTAAAACCGCTGCTGGAAACCCATTTTCCAGCTGCTGTTCATGGCCAAACGAGGCTATTTCAGTGGCTGAGATGGCGGAGCAAGGCCGGCGGAGAGCGAGAGGGGCTCCGGCGGGTCCGAACGGTGGCCGGATGAAGCTGGCCGGCGGTCCGGCGGCTTCTCCAGCTTCTCCCGAAGCTGGACAGAGACTAAACCGCTACTGGACGGAGCTGCTAGGCGGCGAGGACGCGAGGGACGAGCGGTGGGAAGCGCGGGCAGCGTGCGGGCGACGGAGCACGGCGGCAACGGCGAGCTTCTTCGGTTTTGTTCCCTCGGCGAGGCTGCCTCTATTTCTGCTTCCGTCGGGGCTTCTCACAAAACAGAGAGGGGGAGAAGGAGAGCTTTGACGGTGGCTGAAAGGGGGGTGCGGGAGAGGCGGAGGCGGGGTGTGAGCAGCGGGCGCACGGGCGACGCGTGGGTGGCGGACCGCGAACGGCGACGGCGGGCTGCTCCGATCCCAGGCGTGCTGCTTCCGCTTCTGCTGTCTTCTGTCTTCGTTCGAACAGAGGGGGAAAGAGAGAGAGAGAGAGAAGAACGAAAGGATAAGTGTTTGAAAAGTCAAAAGAAAAGAAAAAGGGGGAGCAAAGTGGAAGCCAGCTAGCATTCGGTAGAGGAGGGGGCAATTCGCACGAGGGAAAAGAAGAAGAAGAAGAGAGAGAGAGAGAGAGAGAGAGAGAGAGAGAAGGGTTCGGCCAAGAAGGGGAGGGGAGAAAAAGAAAAGAAAAGGGTGTTTGGCCCAAAAAGGAAAAGAAGTGGGAAATGGGAAGAAAACTAAGAGAATTTCTTAAAATAGAAAATTCTCATCCCAATTTCTTTTTAATAAGCTCTATGATTTCCAAAGAAAATTCAACTTAGAGCACTGGATACCCACTTGCGATTCTGCATCCAATTTCCCTATTGAATTTCTCTCAATTAACTCTTACAAAAATCAATTGATATTTCCATTATCAAATTGATTATTTTCTTTATCCAAGAATCCCCCACACTCTTCAATTTCACCATCAAAATTAATCCCCGGCTTCAACTCGAATGAAAACGGCCCTAACTTGACTTTTTCCCAAAAAGTCTCGGTTGTCAGAAAAATCTTCTGAAACTGAGTCGTGGATCCTAGAATTTATTGTGACATGACAGAACCTTCAATTTCTGAAATCGGACTTGAATCGACGGTTAATTTCCATTTGACGCGTTTTTAGCGTAACCTAGGCTACCGGGTGGTTTTCAGAACTCTTTAAGGCAAATAACCCGTGGTCGATTTTCTTCGAACCACTATGAACCCATTCGACTCAATGGCGACTCTCGATTGTCGTGAAAATCTCGAGGATTCAATTACGGACACAGGATACCAAAACGACAGTAAAATCAAATTAGTGTCGGTCGACGAGAATTTTCCAATTTAGTGGAGTCACCCACGATCGGCCATACATCTTAGTCGAACAGACCTATCTCTGAACTTAAATCGATTTTTAACTGTGCCGCAATGGCCTCTAAAGATGAGCACGGTCGAGAAGCCGATTCTTGAACAACTCTCAAGTTTATTGCCTTAAATTTTCTTAATTACTTACCCAAACAGTCTAGTTATCTCAAGAGTGATCGGCTCTGAGAATAGCCCTATAAACGCATCAACGAAATGCCTGATTAATTCAGTAGAAAATAGGTTGATAAATTCAGGATGTCACAACTCTTCCCCTCTTATAAAAATTTCGTCCTCGAAATTTAAACCTTACAAGACTTGATCAAAAAAGGTGGGGGTACAATTCTCTCATTGACTCCTCAGTCTCTCATGTCGCTCATTCTGTACTGTGGTGTTGCCAGACCACTTTGACCAACGGGATGGTCTTTGACCGCAGAACTTGCTCTTTGCGATCGACAATCTGAACTGGGCTTTTGACGTATGACACAGGGTCATCCACGTCCAATTCCTCGAAATTGAGCACGTGGGTCGGGTCAGGCTTGTACTTCCTTAACATCGACACGTGAAAGACGTCATGCACTTGCGCCAATCTTGGCGGCAATGCAAGACGATACGCTAAGGTCCCGATTCTCTCAAGAATCTCAAATGGACCTACGTACCTCGGACTCAATTTGTCTTTCTTTCCAAAGCGCGAAGTTCCCCTCATTGGTGACACCTTCAGAAAAACGTGATCACCAACTTGGAATTCCAAAGACCTTCGACGCTTATCTGCATAACTTTTCTGCCTGCTCTGGGCTGTCTTTAATCTGTCTCTGATCACTGCCACGGCATCTACTGACTGGTGAACTGACTCTGAGCCTGTTATCTTTCTTTCCCCAACTTCATCCCAACACACTGGTGCTTGCTCTGCTATACAACGCTTCAAATGGAGCCATCTGGATGCTCTGCTGATAACTGTTACGATATGCTTCAGATAAAACATCCTCTCTAAGCTCTACATCGATAGGTACAACTAAACGTCCACGGAACCCTAGTGTCCCATCGTCAGAAATCTGAAAGTCAGCTTTTCTTTAAGCTCTTGGAAATTACACTCGCACTGATCTGTCCACACGAACTTTTCTTCCTCTTCCAGGAATCGAGTTGTTAACGCTGAGAACCCTTCCATGAACCTTTTGTCATACTCTGCTAAACCCAGAAAACTTTTGATCTCCGTCACGGCTGTTGGTCTTGGCCAATTGATTACTGCTTCTATCTTATTTGGGTTCACGGAGATTCCTTTTCTTAAATTCACGCGACCTAAGAATGCAACACGAGTCAACCAAACTCGCATTTGCAAATCTTAGCATACAATTGATGGGTTCTTAAGGTCTTGAACATTAATCTTAGATGGCTCTCATGCTCTTCATCACTTCTTGAATACACCAAAATATCGTCAAAGAACACGTTCACAAACTAATTTGGATAAATTTGAACACACGATTCATTGCAACAAGGCCTTCCTTAAGTTAAACCCTTTCATAGAGAACATCAAAGTTATATATAACCAAAATATTCAAGTATCACTTTAGACAGTGATTCTCCTCATTACAACTTCATTCTCACAAACTGAAATTCTATAAACTTAACCAAAATTTCAGTGTGCTACTTCGATAAAGTCACTCCAAAAACGTTCTTCCTCTGATCGGTGCATAGTCAGTTCGTGCCTGTCCTCTTCACCATTCTAGTAGTGCTCTATCTGCGGTGCTTTCCCTCTATCATGTCCATTAGTGATGGCATATGTCTGTCCTTGAGTTGGAGGCCCGAATGATCCACCCTGTTGTTCATTCTGAGGGGCATGCCCTCCTATTTGTCTCTTCGGTGGCAGCGGCAGCAACTAGGGTTGTCCTCCTTGCTTCCTTGGACAATTTCTGGCCATATGGCCTTGTTGGCCACATTCATAACACGCTCCCGGTCTAGAGTGGCATGGGGCTGCCCCGTGTCGCCTTCCACAAAAGCGACATGGATCGTTCCTACTAGGCATGGGCCTATTGAATCCACTTTTCTTGTTGGGCAGGCCTTAGAATCTGTTTCCAGGCATAGGCCTCTTTCCCTGACGAATACTTTCTCGCTGAAAGTTAAACCTCGATCCAGATGAGGCAACTCTATCATTCTGATCTCTCTCGATCATCTGAGCCCTCTCATAAAGGTCATTATAATTTCTCAGATTCAGCAAAATCAATGGGCTTCTCAACTCTAGCTTGAGTCCATCTCTGAATCTTCTCACTCGATTTGCTGGATTCTCAACTAATTCAGGGGCATATTGCGACAGTTCAGCAAACTTCGCCTCATATTGATCCACAGTCATAGAACCTTGGCGAAGGCGCTGGAACTCAGCCATCTTCATCTGTCTAGCAGTCTCTGAAAAGTATTTCCCGTTGAAGGCCTCAACAAAGGCATTCCATTCTGGGGCTACACCTTCGGGAATTATCGCTCCTTGAGTGGTTCTCCACCAAGTACTCGCAACTCCTTCTAATTGGTAGACTGCGAGGACCACTTTCTCAGTCTCGGAGCACATCAATAGAGCAAAGGCTTTCTCCAGTCCTCTGATCCACAGAGCAGCAGCTTCGGGGTCTCCTACCCCAGAAAACTTCGGTGGCTTCAATTTCAAAAACCGTTCCACTAAGCTAGGCATTGGTCTCCCAGGCAGGACTTCAACAGGTACGGCGGCAGGTGTGGCTGCAGCGACAACATTGGCAGCAGCAGTAGTGGCAGCTGCAACGGCGGCAGTAAAGGCAGCTGTTTGGTCTCGGGCCTGCTGCCCCATCATCTCACGTGTAGCATCCAATGCTTGCGTGATCCCAACTGTTCCCTGATCACCCGGGGCTGCTACCCCCGCACCAACAGGAGGTGGTGCTACTTCACTCGCGCTAGCCTCAGCTGGCGCTCTACCTCGGCCACCTCAGGCACCAACTCTTGTTGGCGTCCTAGCCCGAGTCACAGAAGATAAGGTCCTTTGCCTAGGAGTCCTCGGCTCCTGATCACTCATCTTACAGGCTTTCTACGAAGACCTGCCTTCCAATTCAACACCGAATTAGAAGTCGAGTGATTACCACAAACAAATTTACCAATAAGCAATCACAGACATGCACCAGCATGAATTTAAAGGTCTTTCCTACTAACTATCCCATGGTTAATGCTCCTTATCACTCCAATCTTGAACTTCGCTCTGATACCACAAAAAGGGGATGTCACGCCCCGATCCTCGGGCACGGACACATCCTTCTACTTGGTCGATTTTAGAATGCGATATCCCAGGACTATGTATCGCCGACCCTTTTATTTATTAAGCACATGTGGAAGCAGTTATAAATCCCCAGACAATAAAACAATGGGATAGAAAAGCATACTATATTTTTCATATTGAAATCTACAACCAAACTTTTATACATGGCATTAGACAGAGCACTTCACAAAACCATTCACAACTTCAAAGTCTCACTCTATCTACACATATACACAGGGTTCACAAAGAGATGGGAATTCAATCCTCATCTGGGTCATACTCAGGATCATCCTGATCCTCCTCTGACTCCTCTTCACTCAGATCATTCTCTTCCAAATCATCATTCTCTTCTTCATCTTCATCCTCGGCTTCGTACGCCGGCTCATCTTCGAGCATCTCCTCGCCCGCTCCCCGCCTTCGTCCTCCTCCGGTCTTTCCACCTCCCGCTGCGGCATCTCACCGTTACCTTCATGCCCATTGTCCTCCTCGGTCGAATATACGGGAGTGCTAGCCTCGGCCTCCTGCTGCGGGTCCCTCGCATCCACTACCGATCCATCCACTCGATCGGCTGTTCCCTCTCCGAATGCCTTTTCCATCACGTCAAAAGGCACATCCTCTTCCGGAATAGGACCTTCTCTGCGTCCATCAAAGTAAGCACGGTACCAAGACCGATACTTGTGGGGCCTTTGGTCTTCCTCCCCCACATTAACCCAGATGGTCGACTGAACTAATACATACACTAATCCTTCCGGATGAGGGTGGACGTGGAAATGGGTCTTAAACTCTGAAATATGCTCTGGGACACCGTAGTGCATACGAGGACGAGGAGGTGGAGGTCCTACCATTCTAAGGGCCTGAAATGATATCCCACAACCGGGATGAGACTACGTCTCAGCAAGTTCTACCCCACTAAGACTCAATTAGGGAACCAATACACCACATGGTTGCCTAAGCACAGCACGAGTCAGAGGACTTACCTTGGCCTCAGATCCCACCTGCATGTTAGCACAGATCAAATAGACACCCAAGCAATCACATCACAGATCGAAGCATCGATCAAATCGACCTAGTCGATTACATGCCAACAAGACCACTCACGGTCATTCCCATTCAGTCAATCAATTCACAACATCAAATCAAAGCAATGATCAATCGACCTAGTCGATTACATGTCAGCCTAACCATTTCCCGGTCATTCAAGCTATTGCTATTCAGTCATAACTGATAGAACCAATCACCGAGCCACATGCATTCTCCAAGGTGATATATATACATACATCTAGTCACCGAGCCACGTGCATTCTCCAAGGCGACACACTTCGTCACCGAGCCACGTGCATTCTCCGAGGCGACGTATCTAATCATCAAGCCCCGTCATTCTCCGAGGCGACGTACTAATCATCGAGCCACGTGCATTCTCCGAGGCGATATACCAAATCACCAAGCCACGTGCATTCTCCGAGATGATGTACTATTCACCGAGCCACGTGCCTTTCATGATGATTCATCCCAGATGACGTTCTTGGTCATCGAGCCAGCATACCTCTCACATTTTCCCTTTTATTTCCACAATTTCTACTGAAATTGGTAGTCTACCACCATGGCTCTGCCACTGACAATCAACTCTAAATTGTCCAACGGTCAATTACTCAAATCAAATCAATTTGGGAAAAATCCCCTAAAATCCACAATTAAATCAATTTGGCACAATCCAAAGCTCAAATAAATAAATGGACTGCGCCACGACAATTAGCACGAGATTTCGGTCGTTGGCCATCTCAATCTTAATTTCCAAAAAAATAAATAATTTATTTGTTTAATTTCGAAAATTAAATCATTAATATCAAAAATTTAATTTAGCTCAAAATAAAGCCCGATTAAATAAATGGACTTCACCACGGTCATCAGCATAATATTCTCACTAGCCATCCCAGTTAAATTTTCGGAAAATAAATAATTAAATAATTAATTTCGAAAATAAATAATTAATATTAAAAATTCAATTTAGCTCAAAATAAAGCCCGATTAAATAAACAGACTTCACCACGGTCATTAGCATAATATTCCGGTCACTAGCCATCCAAGTTAATTTTTTGGAAAATAATTAATTAATTAATTTAATTCCGAAAAATAATATTTAAATGCCAAAAATTCCACTTAGGCCCGAATTATCAAATTGAAGCTCGATAAAAGGTCGGAAAAATTCCGAGCTACCCTCAATAAATAGTAGACCATGTCTACTTGCTAGATACACATTCAATTTATCTAATTCGCATCACAATTGACTAATAAATACTAATCCATACTAATCTAACAACCTAAACCTAATTAATTAAAATTAAACAACCCTTAAGTGTAATTAGTCCACTAAGCAAGGATTAGTGAGATTACTCACCGGAATCGTGCGCAAAACGTATCAATCCGACGGGGACGACATGAGGAACGATTCCTCCCAAAGCACGGCTTGGGTTCGGGGCCCGGAAACCTCATAACGGGCCTAAAACCGCTGCTGGAAACCCATTTTCCAGCTGCTGTTCATGGCCAAACGAGGCTGTTCCGGTGGCTGAGATGGCGGAGCAAGGCCGGCGGAGGGCGAGAGGGGCTCCAGCGGGTCCGAACGGTGGGCGGATGAAGCTGGTCGGCGGTCCGGCGGCTTCTCCAGCTGCTCCCGAAGCTAGACAGAGACTAAACCACTGCTGGACGGAGCTGCTAGGCGGCGAGGACGCGAGGGACGAGTGGTGGGAAGCGCGAGCGGCGTGCAGGCGACGGAGCACGGCGGCAACAGCGAGCTTCTTCGGTTTTCTTCCCTAGGCGAGGCTGCCTCTGTTTCTGCTTCCGTCGGGGCTTCTCACAAAACAGAGAGGGGGAGAAGGAGAGCTTCGACGGCAGCTGAAAAGGGAGGTGCGGGAGAGGCGGAGGCGGGGTGTGAGCAGCGGGCGCACGGGCGACGCGCGGGTGGCGGAGTGCGAACGGCGACGGCAGGCTGCTCCGATCCCAGGCGTGCTGTTTCCGCTTCTGCTGTCTTTTGTCTTCGTTCGAACAGAGGGGGAAAGAGAGAGAGAGAGAGAGAGAGAGAAGAAAGAAAGGATAAGTGTTTGAAAAGTCAAAAGAAAAGAAAAAGGGGGAGCAAAGTGGAAGCCAACTAGCATTCGGTGGAGGAGGGGGCAATTCGCACGAGGGAAAAGAAGAAGAAGAGAGAGAGAGAGAGAGAGAGAGAGAGAGAAGGGTTCGACCAAGAAGGGGAGGGGAGAAAAAAGAAAAGAAAAGGGTGTTTGGCCCAAAAAGGAAAAGAAGTGGGAAATGGGAAGAAAACTAAGAGAATTTCTTAAAATAGAAAATTCTCATCCCAATTTGTTTTTAATAAGCTCTATGATTTCCAAAGAAAATTCAACTCGGGGCACTAGATCCCCACTTGCGATTCTGCATCCAATTTCCCTCTTGAATTTCTCTCAATTAACTCTCACAAAAATCAATTGATATTTCCATTATCAAATTGATTATTTTCTTTATCCAAGAATCCCCCACACTCCTCAATTTCACCATCAAAATTAATCCCCGGCTTCAACTGAATGAAAACGGCCCTAACCTGACTTTTTCCCAAAAAGTCTCGGTTGTCAGAAAAATCTTCTAAGATTTAGTCATGGATCCTAGAATTTATTGTGACATGACAGAACCTTCAATTTCTGAAATCGGACTTGAATCGACGGTTAATTTCCATTTGACGCGTTTTTAGCGTAACCTAGGCTACCGGGTGGTTTTCAGAACTCTTTAAGGCAAATAACCCATGGTCAATTTTCTTCGAACCACTATGAACCCATTCGACTCAATGGCGACTCTCGATTGTCGTGAAAATCTCAAGGATTCAATTACGGACACAGGGTACCAAAACGACAGTAAAATCAAATTAGTGTCGGTCGACGAGAATTTTCCAATTTAGTGGAGTCACCCACGATCGGCCATACATCTCAGTCGAACAGACCTATCTCTGATCTTAAATCGATTTTTAACTGTGCGGCAATGGCCTCTAAAGATGAGCACGGTCGAGAAGCCGATTCTTGATCAACTCTCAAGTTTATTGCCTTAAATTTTCTTAATTACGTACCTAGACAGTCTAGTTATCTCAAGAGTGATCGGCTCTGAGAATAGCCCTATAAACGCATCAACGAAATGCCCGATTATTTCAGTAGAAAACAGGTTGAGAAATTCAGGATGTCACATTAACCCTTTACCAAAAGTCAACCTCAGGTTAAAAATTGACTTTTTACCCAAAAGATTCCATTTAGCTTTAATTTCACTTTTGTCAAATCAATTTCTTGAAAATTCAAGATTTGACCAAAAATCAACCTTTTAAGAAAGGTCAACTAAATGGTTGACTTTTGGTCAAACCTTTGACCTAAAAAAATAAAAAAAATAAAAAAATGCAAAAATATATTTCTTTTAATGCCAATTTGATTTTTGTGTCAAAAATTTCATAAAATTCGATTAAGAATTTTAATTTCTGAACTTTTCAATTTTAGGTTCTAAATCGACCAAAATTAAAATTACTTTTATTCTAGTCATAATTAGAAGTGATTCCTTGTTTGACATTTGGCTTAGGGACTATCTGAAATTTGCTTGAGTATTCAATTTCACGATTTATCAAGTCAAAATACGAATTGCCGTTTGAGCCCTAATTGGGGAACCAAAATCGATATTTCATAACTTGCAAATAGACATTTGTATTTCACTCATTTTTCTGAGATGAGTCCAAATTCGTGGTCAATTTCGGGAGACTCGCTCAGATGCATTCTAATTTGGTCAATTTGGCATGTTCAAAGATTAGAAAGCACAGTTTTCCTCAGATTTTAGCTTCGAGCTAAGTCTTCTCAATTCTTGCTTTTATATTGTTGCGATTAGATCTTTACTCTTGCAACTTTCGTTGATTCGATCTTGCTGATTTTGTTGAAGAAGAAGCTGAGGAAAAAAGCTCATATTCACAACATCAAAGAGAGGATCGTAAACTTCGAGTCCGTGATCAAGATGTTTGAGGATGAACTTGAAGTTCATGTGTATTTGCTCCTTGATCGTAGCAACAAGACCGAATTGCCTCAAGTCATTGTTCTTTATTCGAAGTTAGCTCAATGATCGAAGAGTTTTGAATCCAGCACCAGATTAAAGATCGGTGTTCTCCACTATTCAAAAAGCTCCAACAATAGAATCGAAGCTTCATCGTCACTAAATGGGGCACATCTTTGAAGGATGTTGCGGGTGGACTTCTGCAAGTTGGTGCAGAAATTCTCCACTCATGGTCTCTTCGTGGATTTAGTCCACTCATTCCTTCAATGGAGGCAATGGATTTTGTTTTTACTGAAGGGAACGATCAAGATCTTCACGTGTTTCGTTGCACAATCCAAGGATTTTATCCACAACTGAAATCGGAACAAGCTGAGATTCTAGATTCAGCTAAGTTTTCTCAATCTCTACTCATATATTTATTGTGCTTGGACTCTGATTACATCAGATTTTGTTGACGTCAATCTCTTCGATTTCGTTGATTTTGTTGAAGATGAAGCTGAAAAAATGCTTGTAGATTGCAACTACAAAGAAGCGGTTGCAATCATCAAGTTCAAAGCTGAGGCGTCCGTTGATGAGTCTCGCGATCAGTACTTTCAGTAAAGTCCAGCGACTACGACGCACCGATGTGTTCATCTTCGAGTGTCGATCTAGAAAAAGGATTAGAGAAGAACGATCATGATCTGCAAAAGTCATAAATCAGAGCATGAAGATCGATGCTGAACAGCTCCTACACCATAATTGGACTCGGCGCTCCTCACCTTCTATGGTCCTCGAAGCAAAATTAGAGCTAAGTGCTCCATTTCTTTTTTCTTTTTCTTTTTTTGGGTAAAAGGTAAGAGATATATTAACTTTAAACCAAGGGGCTATACGGCTATACAGCAAGGAACTTGGCACCAAAAACTAGCACTCATGAAGACAAACAAGTCAAAGCGAGTGGAAGGGTGCTGAGAAAAGGGGAGCGATAACCTGCACAGGAGTAGAAACAAGCCAAAACAGCGGCACAAAGCAACCAACAAAGCGGCCACCAACAAAAGGAAAGAAGAGGGAAGACCAACCAGCACGAAGGCAACCCTTAAAACAATACAAAATAGGGCAAGAGTGAAAAGGATGCCACTGAAAAGGAGGAAGGGGACGGGTTCCAAATCTAGGATTGGTTGATAAGAAGTTCCACGCCGCAGGAGCTTTCGAAGAAACCGGATGCAGCCCCATCTTCAACTTCCACGACACCAGCAGGACCCTCCGAATAGAAGGAAGGGTTAGGAATAACCCTCTACTTAACTGAGTCCTTCACCCGAATAGGAAGAGCAGGCAATAGAAGGCTTCCCCTCCAGAGTAGGAAAAGGACAGAAGTCAGTCTGCAAAAATAGATGGGTTGAGACACCAGCACCACAGCAATCTTCGATTTGTGGTGGTGGGAGGCACCTGGTGGAAGGTCAAGGCTTTATTCCTAACAACCTTTTCAAAGGCATTTCTTCATGGACGACAGAGAGGGAGTCCTCGCGCGGAAGAGTATATTGTTCCTCTCCATCCAAATGATGTTGTACAGGGCACCAAACGCAAACCAGTAAAGAGCAAAGTGGAAGGAATCTCCAGATACGTATTTGATAGCCCATTGTAAGTTATCGAACCACGATTTATTCCGCCAAGCGAGATTAGATCTAGAGGCCCAAAAGGTAGCTAAGGCCCCAGTAGTAGGACACCTAAAAAATAGGTGGTTGACAGAGTCTAGACGACAGGAGCAGAAAGCACAATTCGCATAAGAGATTCTGCCATAGGTAAAAAGCAATACCTGAGTGGGTAATTTGTTTCTGGTGATCAACCATAGCAGGAATTGGTACCGAGGGACCAGCATATTGTTCCATGTAAAAGGAGCCCACTGCATGGATTGACCTCTTGGCCGCAAAACATCCCAAGCAGACGCAGCAGAAAAGGTTCCAAAGGGGTGGCCCAGTCAGGAGAAGTGATCAGGGTAAGAGTTGAGCTCGGGAAAGGGATCATCCCAGGAGACTATTATGTCCAGAACACCAGAGGTTCAACCAGAGAAAGATATAAAATCAGCAATGGAGGCTCGTCTTCCTAGATGAGATCGAATGATGTCTGCATCAGAGAATAAAAGATTGAATAGCCTCTGGGATGCCAATTGTCAAACCAAAAGGAAACGGAGCAACCATTCCCCACCCGCCAGCAGAAGAACTTGCGGAAGTCGCCTTGAAGGTCCAGTATTTTCTTCCAGGACCAAGAGCATTTAGTAGGCTTGGCTACCAACCATAAGTTTTTATTTTTCAGGAAAATGGAATGGATCATTTGCACCACTGAGATTCCTTGTCTATGAATAAAAGCCATATGTGCTTTAGCATGGCTATAGAGTTACTCTCTCGAAGTCTCCTAATTCCTAAGCCTCCTTCAACCTTCGGGAGGCAAACATCAATCCAAGCAACCTTAGCGCCACCCTTACTAAGGTTCGGGCCTTTCCAAAGGAATTGCCTTAGGATATGCTCAATTTTATCTAGAACTGACCTTGGCAAAATGAAAACATTTGCCCAATAGACTTGGATAGAGTGGAGCACTGACCTGATGAGTTGCAGTTGACTCGCAAAGGAGAGAAACCGATGTGTCCACGTCTGTACACTCGAAGTGATAATATTAACTAGGATAAAGCAATCAGCCTTCCGAAGCCTGGATGAGATAATGGGTATACCCAGATACCAAATGGCAAGGAACCTTCCTAAAAACCGAAGAGTGACTTGAAAATGTTGCGCGAATCAGGGGGGACCCCTGAGAAATAAATTTCACTCTTAAGCAAGTTCGGTTGAAGGCCAGACCATCGAGAGAACTTGTTGATATCAGACTTCAGGAGAGAAAGAGAAGGCATAGACGCTTCAGCAAAGAGCAAGACATCGTCAGCAAAGAACAAGTGGGATAGTCTCGTTGGCTTGCACCTCCAAAAAAACTAGAAAGAAGGCTGGTTGATTTGTAGGTTGAGTATGCCTGTGAATACCTCCATTACGAATGTAAAAAGGTAGGGCGACATGGGCTCTCCTTGTCTAATACCTCTTCCACTTGGAAACAACCCATGGAGCTCACCATTCAGAGACATAGAGAATTTCGGTGAGCGGACACAAATCATAATAAGATTAATGAAGTGCGTGGGAAACTGAAAAGCTTGGAGCGTTACCTCAATAAAATCCCAGTTCACAGTGTCATAAGCCTTGCGGAAGTTAACCTTGATGACGCATTTAGGCTTCTAGGGCTGAAGGTGGAAACCAGTAAAGAGTTCCTGGGCAAGTAAAATATTGTCGCTTATGCGCCTCCCTTTGACGAAAGCGTTCTGAGAGGGACTGATGACAGTGGGCATAACAGCAGCTATCCGATTGGCTATGATTTTCGTAATGCATTTGTACACAGTATTACAACAAGCAATAGGTCTGTAGTCATTGATTGTAGTCGCATTAGGGCATTTCAACACAAGGGTGACAATAGTGTTGTTAATCTCCCTAAGGAGTTTTCCGATGTTGAAGAAGTCCTTAATCACAATGGTAACCGACGGGCCAACTATGTCCCAGCAATGCCTATAGAATTCAACTCAAAAAACATAGAGGCCAGGGGCCTTTCCAGCTGCTAAGGAGAACATAGAATCTCGAATTTCTGCCTCCAACATAGGTCTAGAGATGAGAAGAACCTGGTTATCGTCGAGCAAATGGGGGAGCATCAAGCTAATGTCCTGGAGAGGGGGCAGGGTGGAGAGATTGGAAGACGCTAGGAGCTCTTGGAAGTTTGAGTCAACCAGTTGTTGGATTAAAGGAGGGTCTTGAATCATATTCCCATCTTCATCCCGAAGCGATAAAGTTTTGTTGAGGAGATGCCTCCTGTTCACCGAAAGATGGAAAAATTTGGTATTGAGGTCACCCTCTTTCAGCAATTTAATTCTAGACTTCTGTTTGTAGAAACTCTCTTCCTGGAGGCGAAGATCCGAGAAGATCTGAATGCAATCTCTTTCTCTGGAAGCTAAGTCCAGGTTGACTGGATCCGAATGGAGGGCTTCCTGAATAGAAGCTAGAGCATTACGGGCTGAGGCAGTTCTGGCTGAGATGTCAGAATAAGTGTCTTTATTCAGACTCTTGAGCCTGGCTTTTAATATCTTCAGCTTAAAGTAGAGGGTGTACATGGCTGAACCCATCACCGGAGTGTCCCAAGCTTGTCGGATGATCTGGTTGAAGGACGGATGTTGCATCCAAAAGTTAAAGAACTTGAAAGGCTTCTTTGTCTTCGAAGTTGGGAGAATCTTGATAACCATGGGGGAGTGGTCTGAAATACCAGCCAGAAGGAAGGATGCCTCCGAGAAAGAGAACACGCTGCTCCAACAAGAATTGATAAGAACTCTATTAATTTTCTTCTGTTTGCAGCTTTCCTTGGAGGAAGTAGCCCAGGTATACCTGCACCCAGTGTATCTAAGATCGTCAAGTTCCACTTGTTGTAAGCAAAGTCCAAACTCATAATAAGATGGTAGCCAAGTGGACGAGCCACCAAGCCTATCCGAAGGATGCCTAATGGCATTGAAGTCACCCGCAATCAGCCAAGGACTATCAACATGTAGAGAGCCAGCCTGAATAATGTCTTGCCAAAGGGGACGTCTAAGCACAAAGGTGTGTTTAGCATATACAACAGAAAGATCGAATGATTCACCTGTGGAAAGACACCTCAAGTGTCCATGAATAACTTGGGAGGAAGATGAGTGGGAGGTAAACTCGACCATCCTCGGGTTCCAACCAATCTAAATTCTCCCTTTATCAAAGTGCTCATAGTTAGCAATCCAGGTCCAATCAGGTGCAAGGCCGTTAGATAAAGAAGGAAACAAGGTAGGGGAGGCCTTCGTTTCCAAAATGCCCAAGCAACGCAGGCTATTAGCTCTAATGAGGTTCCTGATCTCGGCCTTTTTAATAGGATGGACCAATCCTCTAATATTCCATATAGCTATGTACATATTTACAAGGCGAAGGAGGTACTTACTTTTTACCTCGCTTTTTCTTTTTTGAGGTAGCCTTTGGTCTGGGGTTTTCAAGGGAGCTGCCACCTGAGCACATAGGTTGCACATCCTTAGGATGTTGGGAGGGGATAGCCAGTCGCTCCTGACCATGTGGGAGAATTGGAACCTGCGGACAATAGAAGCAACAAGCAGATTGTCTTCTTCAACTTCAGAGCCAGCATCATTAACTTCTTTGTCCGAGTCGTCCTCAGAAATTGAGGAAGTTGCTAACCGCACCTGAGGAACATTCAAGATGAAAGTTGAGGAGGGGCCTGCCAAGTGCGTTGTGGGTAATACACCTTTTAAGGGACCAGACTTGTTCTGGGTTAGGTCCTGGGCAATAATAGGGACCTATGCCTCCATCATAGCAGCTGAAGGAGGATCAGGGACAGTAGAGGAAGTGCCAGCATGCAAATGAGGTTGTTTTCCACGAACTACATTCCAGACTTCACCTGACTAAGCTTGTGGATCCTGTATCACAAGCCTAGCAACGCTTTCAGCAAGAGCAGCTGGATTAGAGATGATGGCAGAGGTGTTTCCAGAACGAGAAGTAGGCTTAGGAGGACCACATCTATGGCCAAAGGATTGACAAGAGGGGCATATAGTGGGCTTCCACTCATATTGAACAGCAATTAAGCGGGTAACCCCATTCAGATCGATTGGGATTGTTTCACAATGGCCATGGTCCGTATTAATTTCCACACAAACACGCATAGGATATAGTTTTCACATGTTCCATCTGCTGGTCCACATATAGGGGCCGGCCAATAGCACTAGCGATGGCACTAATGCCCATAGCTGACCAGAGCGAGTAAGGAAAGTTCCTGAGGCGGACCTAGACTGGGACTGTTTTGTGGAGGTCTCTCTTGAGTTCTAACAATCGATGCCATTGTTGAAGGATGAGGGGAACCTTAGCCACTGTGATAGGCCCACCATCAAGGACCTTTCTTCAGAATTCATGATCAGGCAAATGAAAGAAATAGAAGCCATCATTGTTTGCCTTTACTTCGAGCAGATGGGGACCCTAGGCATGTTTCAATGTAGTCTCCCTCAGCTTGAACGACAATCTCTTACCAACATAATAGCCTACCAAGCACTCCTTCCACTTGGGATCGCTGGCTTGGAGAATTTCTGGTGAAATCCGCACGACCGGCTTGCCATCCACCATATACGGGGGCAAAAAGGTGAGGTCGTAGCCTTTCGTAGCTGATTTAGCTACATTGGCCCAAGAGTGGGCTGGCGGCTTGGTGGCATCAAGTGCACCCGGAAGAGCCCACCCTCGAGAGGGCTGTGGCAATCAAAAAGGCTCAAAATGATCTTTTGCTGAGGGAGTAGCATCAGTGTTACCATCAGGCACTTGGGCTCGAGGGAGAGAGGGCTAGGCAGCAGAGGCAGCGGACTTCCCCCTAGCCATAGGAGGTCGGGAGTTCCTCCCGTGACTACGGCCCCAAGGTCAAGCTTGCTAGGCCTTTATCGAGGTTGCGAGCTCATTTAAGGGAGTATCCATAAGCTCGACAGGAACAAAGCCTAGAACAACAGCAAAATAGAGAGCCACAAAACACTAACAGTAGGAGAGCATTATTACCCGAGGAGGGCGAGCTTTCTAAGATGCTTCAGTGGAGTTGGAGGGTGGAGGGAGGAGGAAGGAGAGAAGAGCCACCAAGACCCAGCTCCAACGATCCAGCAAATTGCCCGAACTAGCAGATTCATGAACAAAAGTTCAGGAGAAAAGACGCCCCGATAGAGAGAGCATCGTAGCCCGAAGAGGATGAGCTAGCCAAAAAGCTTCGGTGGAGATGGAGAGGATGGCTGGGAGAAAGGAGCCACCAAATCTCAGCTCCAACGATCCAGGAAAACGCCGGAATTAGCAGACACACGATCGCATGAACAGGAAGCGAGTCGCCCAGCTTGAGAGCATTGTGTTAACAGTAACCCCTTGTATAGGACAGTTCTAACCAAACTCCATTTCCTTTTTCTGTCTTCATTATAAAGCAAAATGGATTTCAATTCTTTACTGATTTCGATGTATTTCTTTTGTTAAATCACAACTTCATTGTCGCGGAATGAGGACATCTCCGAAGGCATGTTCTTCGCTAGTCCATTATGAGTCGAGGTAAGTGCGATGAAACTCCATTTAATAGTGTTTGATGAGGCGAGAGCTTCTCGTGTCGTGACTCATGATTGACAATGAAGCTTCGATGCCAGGATGCATTGCAAATCTGATTAAAATCGATGCTTGTATGATCTGGAATTGATTGCAGTTGGATGCTGAGATTCTGTGATTTTCGAGTTCGGATGAGTGACATTTCTTTTTTTTTTTGCTTGATTGATACCTTAGATGAGTTTATTTCAACTCGAGTCCTCTTAGGATTAGATAACAGACATCACGAGTTTCAAAACGTTAGATCGCATGCCCCAATTGAGTGTCGTTTGACCCTTGAAAAAAATTCTGCAGTAGTTTAGGTCTTTTTCGGTTCTGATTATGTTCCACTTTCTGGCTTTGTTATTTTTGTGCCGACTTTCGTGATCATTTTGTGGCACCCCTCGACGGCCCCCAATCCGTTAGGGTCGCCACAGATTACTTGTCACTCATCCTACTACATACTAGTCTAATGACTTTTATGATTAAAATGAAACCACAGTTCATAGGGGTTGATCAATGGAATTCCTTACCATTATTTTTTTTTTAAAAAGGTCCCAGCGCAGTTCATCAGCGGAAGCATAAACAAGTCTCATCATCTCTCCCTCCAATAACCATAATGCAATGCACACCAACTTTGCACCAGAAGAAAAGATAAAGCCAATTCACTTTTATTTATATCTTCATGATGGACATTAAGGTCAATCCAACAAAAGGCCAAGATTTTTAACTATACTTGGCTATCCCAAAAAAGAGAACTCGACCCTATACAAAACATGTACATCCCTCCATCAACAAGTGCCGGCTATCCCCAAAAAAAGCGTCAGCTCCCACCAGTCCTACGTGCCATCACACCCACCCTAGTGCATCGGGCGGCAGCGGCGGTAACATCCCTAGCATCACCCCATTGCGTCGAACGTGGACGGACAAAAACTCTTGGATGATAGGGCCATCAGCTAATCCCACGTCGTACATCACCAATACTTGAACTCGGACATACTCCATACTAGGTATACTAATACAGGAATGCTCGGTGCACTCCACCTAGACGTTAGTAGGTATGCCATAGAAGGTACCACGCACAACTGGTGAAAGAGGCATCTTTCTAATCTGAAATGTTAATCCCCAAAAGGGGTGAGTACAACCACTCAGCAGTAAAGATCCGCCACACTACACAAAGTGCATCAAATGTAACAATCAAGGTATCATGAATAAAACACATATCATTCATGCATTCAAGCATACCTTACCTTACAGCCATGCATATATCACCATGCCATATGTGCATATACCACCATGCACTTATCATCAAGCAGTCATGCATATATCATCATGCCATATGTACATATCCTCTCAATTTTTTTATCTTTCCAGGGACCAGTGTTTGCATCCCTCAATTTATCCCTCGCATCCAACCTGGCATCGCGAGGAACCTCCGGCACACACCTCCGGGCATCCGGCACACACACTCCGGCATCTCGTACCCCAACTAGCATCACGAGGCATCCCCCTGGCACGCACCTCTGAGGCTTTCGGCACACACCTCCGGGCATCCCGAAACTCCCGAGGACATCCGGCACACACACTCCAGGCATCCGGCACCCACACTCCGGGCATCCCGAAACTCCCGAGGCATCGTCGGCTCACACCTCCGACGGTCTTGTTATTATCTCAATTTATATTCACATACTAATCTCAATTTCAACATGCCATTTGATGCATCAATATCAAGAGTCTAAACCAGCTTTTTAATGCCACATAACATGCCATATGTCATCACATATGCAGCAAAATCAACCACTCAAAGCATTGCATCACATGGAAAAATTCATTTATTTTTGATAACACATCAATTTTTAGATAAAACAGAATGCGCTCCTTTGGTTAAAACTCTAGGAAAATTAGTAAATGGTATAAATAAATTCTGAAAACTTGAAACATTATAGACGAGACCTAAAGGCAGATATCTCGTGAAGAACACCATACCAAAAGAATCCCACACAAAACAGTACGGTCCATGCATCACAGTCTTCAAAATTTTAACACTTCAGCTTGCACAGTTTCGGAAGTAATTTAAATTAAATATTGAATTGAACTCCAAAAATTTTGAAATTTTGATATGTTATAGACAAGTCCTAAAGCTAAATATCTCGTGAAGAAATCGAAATCCAAATCGTTCTATATTAACAGATATAGACGATTATTTTCCCCTGTTCTCAGTGTCGCTTTTCCAGATTATCTTCTTTCAAAGGAAACCCGTTTCACTAATCAACATATGTCCGTTTCTTCTAAATTTTCAGTATGTTATACCCCAGAATATTATATACAACTTTCATTAAGGACAGATGATCAAATTTTAACTGTATGATTTTATAAAAATCACAGAATCGTACTAGCTCGAGGTAGCATTTTCCCAGATCCAGTTTCTTCAAACGACAACGATTTCACCGACTTATTTTTGTTCATTTCCTCTAAAGTTTTTATATGTTTTACCTCAAGAAGTACACTACAACTTTAATTCAGAACTCAAGGTGAGATTTTCGCAAGAAAGCTACTTTATAGTCCACGAATTCACTGAAGGTCAGCACAACAAATTCCAGATCTAATCTCTCCAAAGGAAAATCATTTAACCAGGAAATCCTTGTCCATTTTATCTCAAATTTTAGTATGTTATTCCTTAAGATGTTTCCTACAACTTTCATGAAGAGATCGAAGCAAGATTCCAACTAAAAATTCGCATGCAGCTCACAAACTCGTGAAGGGTCGGACTGGTTTTTCCAGAAAACAGCATGCTAAACCAACGAATTTTCTCCCCATAGCTTCGACCTTTCATCTCATCTACCACAACCAAAATTCACCATCTTCTACACACACATCACAGCAAGCGAAGGGTAGGTTTTAGGACTCTACTTGCCTCGAATTTAAGCACAAAACAGCGACAAACAGCGGGCAAAATGGCGAACAAACGGCGGCGAGCTAGGCGGACGATCGGCGGACAGACCTCCCTCCTTCCTCTCGCACGCACGGCCTCTCCTTTCTCTCTTCCTTTCTTCCTTTCCTTTCTCTCTTTCTCTCCTCTCTCACTCGGACGACTCTCTCTCTTCCTCTTCTCTTTTTCTCACTTAATCCGCCCCCCTCACTCTCTAATTTCCTTCCCTTCATCATTAGCCATCATGATCTTTGCATGCCGTCGCCACTTGACAATTGCCATGCAAGGTGGGCTTGAATCTGGCTGGGCTTGGGCTAGCTTGGCTGACGGCAGCTCCTCCTCTCCCTTTGGGCTTCACGGGTCAGGCCCATGTGGCCGAATGGTAGGTGATCTTGGGCTAGTCTTGGCCTAAGAGTCTTGGCCCACTCTTCTCTAATTTAATCCACTAATATCTTCCACTTAAATAAATTCCTAACTTACAAAAATAATATGGCCATAAGACTTGAAGTCATAAATCCATAAATTCCAAGTTATAACACATATGGCCAATGATAGAATTTTCTTTCCTATCAAACTAATTATCCACTAAAAGCTTGGTCATAAATCTCATTGCAAATTTTGAATCAAATAGCTACAATATAACTTGATGGTACTTCCATCACCTATTCATAGACTTTAATGCTTCTAGAGATTGCCATGAATTTTGGGATGCCACAATTCTCCCCTCCTTAGAGAATTTCGTCCTCGAAATTAGGCATCGCTTATGTCTCTTGAAACAAGTAGGGATATTTTTCCTTCATCGATTCCTCACTCTCCCATGTGGCTTCATCCACACCATGATGTTGCCATAGTATCTTTACCAACGGGATTTTCTTGGTCCTAAGAACTTGCTCCTTTCGATCAAGCACTTGCACAGGTTCTTTGATGTACCTCACTCTCTCATCTACTTTGATGGCTTCATGATCGAGTATGTGACCAGGATCCGGCTGGTACTTTCTCAGCATCGACACATGAAACACATCATGTAAATTTCCCAACTTTGGAGGTAGCGCCAAACGATAAGCTATATCCCCTATTCTTTCAAGTATCTCAAAAGGTCCAACAAATCTAGGGTTTAACTTACCCTTCATCCCAAATCGAGATATTCCTTTCATCGGGGATACTTTAAGGAATACATGATCTCCCACACTAAACTCTAAAGGCCTTCTATGCCTATCAGCATAGTCTCTCTGTCGGTTCTGGGCTGTCTTGAGTCTTTTCCTGATTATCTCGACTACTTCTGTAGTAACTTGCACTAACTCAGGTCCTGTCAGTTTTCCTTCACCTACTTCATCCCAACAAACAGGAGTCTTACACTTTCTTCCATATAATGCTTCATATGGAGCCATGCCTATACTTTTCTGAAAACTATTGTTATAGGCGAACTCTATCAGGTGCAAATTTTCATTCCAACTTTCTCTAAAGTCAATAACACAGGCTCTCAGCATATCTTCTAGAGTCTGGATCACTCTTTCTGTTTGTCCATCTGTTTGAGGATGAAAAGCATTACTAAATTGAAGCTTTGTCCCTAAGGCAATTTGGAGACTTCGCCAAAAATTTGAAGTAAACCTAGAGTCTCGATCAGAGGTGATCGTTACAGGAATACCATGTAAGCGTATTACTTGGCTTACATACATCTCAGCAAGTTTATTCATTGAATAGTTCATGCGGACAGCTAGGAAATGAGCAGACTTAGTCAAACGATCCACTATCACTCAAATCGAATCGTGACCATTTGATGTCCTTAGCAGTCCTTGCACAAAGTCCATCGTTACATGTTCCCATTTCCACTCTGGTATGTCTAATGGTCTCAGTAGTCCTGCAGGTTTGCGATGTTCCGCCTTCACTTGTTGACACGTTAAACATTGAGAAAAGTGTTTAGCCATATCTACTTTCATGCCATTCCACCAAAATTGCTTACGTAAATTCCTGTACATCTTTGTTCTACCCGAATGAATACTATAATTACTCCTATGTGCCTCCGACAGTTCCTTTTTCACTTCTTCATTGTCGGGAACACAAAGCCGTCCTTGGCACCTTACCACTCCATCTTCAGAAACTTGAAATTCTGGTCTTTTTCCTAAAGACACAGCGTCTCGTATCTTCAAAATTTCCGAGTCAGATTTTTGTAAAATCTTAACTTTCGGAATGATTTCAGGCTCAATCCTTAATGCGGTAGTAAGCATACCAAAAGAAGGTGGTCCATTTCCAACTTGAAGTCTGAATCCACAGTAGACTTTAACAGATTCCACTATGTTATTCTTAGACTAGCCATGTCCATAGCCGACTTTCGACTAAGGGCATCTGCCACCTTATTTTCCTTTCCTGGATGGTATCATATCTCATAGTCATAATCTTTCAATAACTCCATCCACCTTCTCTGTCTCATGTTCAACTCTTTTTGTGAAAACAAATACTTCAGGCTCTTATGATCTGTATAGATTTCAAACTTCTCTCCATACAGATAGTGTCTCCATATTTTCAAAGCAAACACTATAGCTGCCAATTCCAAATCATGCGTTGGGTAATTCGGTTCATGGGGCTTCAACGCCCTCGATGCATAGGCTATGACCTTGCCATGTTGCATCAAAACACATCTCAGTCCTTTGTGAGATGCATCACTATATACTGTAAAACCATCAGACCCAAATGGTATAGTCAAGATTGGAGCCGTAGTCAATTTTCTTTTAAGTTCCTGAAAGCTCCTTTCACATTCCCCACTCCATTCAAACTTTACATTCTTCCGCGTTAATTTCGTTAAGGGGCCTGCTAATTGTGAAAACCCTTCAATAAATCTTCTATAATAACCAGCCAATCCTAAGAAACTTCAGATCTCAGTGGGTGTCGTCGGTCTCGGCCAATTTATTACCATCTTAACTTTCGCCGGGTCCACTGCAATTCCTCCTTCTGACACCATGTGTCCCAAAAATATTATCCGGTCCAGCCAAAATTCACACTTGCTGAATTTGGCATATAACTTATGATCACTCAGAGTTTGCAAAACTATGTTCAAGTGTTGCTGGTGCTCTTCAGGTCCTCTAGAATATACCAGGATATCATCAATGAAAACAATCACAAACTGATCCAAATAAGGCTTAAATATCCTATTCATTAAATCCATGAATGCGGCTGATGCATTCGTCAATTCAAAAGGCATAACTAAGAACTCATAATGTCCATAACGAGTCCTAAATGCAGTCTTAGGAATGTCTTCTTTCTTTATCCTTAACGATGGTACCCGATCTCAAGTCAATCTTAGAAAAGACCGAACTTCCTTCTAGTTGGTCGAATAGATCATCAATTCTAGGTAAAGGATATTTATTCTTAATGGTCACTTGATTCAGCTGTCTGTAATCAATACATAGACGCATCGATCCGTATTTCTTTTTCACAAATAAGACTGGTGCACCCCAATGAGAAGCACTTGGTCTAATGAATCCTTTATCAAGTAACTCTTGTAGTTGCACCTTTAATTCCTTTAGTTCCACTAAGGCCATCCTATACGGGGCTTTCGATATTGGTCCTGTTCCAAGCATTAGTTCTATTTCAAACTCAATTTCTCGCTCTGGTGGTAAACCAGGTAACTACTCAGGAAATACATCTGGAAATCCATTAACTACTCGAATTTCATCGAGCTTAGGTTCTTCCCTAGCAAAATCCTTTGCCACTGCGAGGTACCCTTGACATCCTTCGTCAAGTAATGCATGAGCCTCTATTGTTGAAATAAGTGCTATAGATAGATTGGTCTGACCTCCGTAAAATTCACAACTAGATTGGTCTGGTAAAACAAATTGGATCACTTTCCTATAAAAATCCATTTTGGCCCGATACTCACGAAGCCAATCCATTCCTATGATAATATCAAAATCATACATAGCCATTATGATTAGGTCTATTTCCATATCCCTTCCTCCTATCGTTATCTTACATGTTGCACACATCATCGTAGATAATACCATATTCTTTAAAGGCATGGAAACACAAAGAGGCGTCTCAAGAGGCATAGCTTCTATTTCACTCAATTGCCTATATCTTTCAGATATAAATGAATGCGTAGCACTCGTGTCAAATAATGCATATGCCTTCTTGCCATTTATGAAAATCGTACCTAATATAACATTTCCGAAAGCTTCCGCTTCCTCTCGGGTGACCGCATACACCCTTCCTTGTGCTAGTGGCCTTTGAGGATTCCTTGGTAGGTTTAGTCTAACAGCACTCTGTTGTGCCTGTCGCCCCGAGCCAACACCCATTTGTGATCTTCCTTGTGGGCAGTCTCTCTTAAGGTGACCTACTCGTCCACAATCATAACATCTCAGCCGTCCATTGCAAGGTCATGGGCCATGCCGCCCATCACACCTTCGACAAACATCAGGCTGATAGGGTGCTTTCCCTATATTCAGGCCATCCCTAGGTCTTCCAAAATTTCCAAAATTGCTCTTTTTCTTAGCTTCCCAAGTCTGACCTTGACCAGGATAAGGTCTCTTACCCCTTCTCACATCACTAAAGTTCAACTGTCTTTTAAACTCTGATCACTCTCTCACCAGCTCTTGCTCCACTAATTGTGCCCTTTAATAAATCTCATGATAATCCCTTATATTCAAAGGCACCAATTGTTTCCTAATATCAGTCTTCAACCCTTTCAGAAATCTCTTAGCTTTTTCCTCATGATCCTCAATCAATTTGGGAGCATACCTAGACAATTCAGAGAATTTTGCCTCATACTAATCCACTGTCAACTCCCTTTGTTCCAATGAACAAATTCAGTGATCTTCCTATCCTTAGCACAATCAGAGTAATGCTTCCTATTAAAAGCTCTAACAAATTCATCCCAGTTCACATCAATACCTGGTGGAAAGATCGTGTCCTTCGAAGCTCTCCACCAAAACTTTGCATTTCCCTCCAGCTGGTACTCTGCCAAAACTATCTTCTCAGCATCACTACAGTCCAACAACCGAAAAATATGTTCTATCCCATCAATCCAATGTTCCGCCTCCTCAGGACTTCCCATTCCACTAAACTTAGGTGGCTTCAACTTCAGAAATTGCTCCACCAGTCCTTGAGAGCGACGCTCCACCAGTCAAGCATACCTTACCTTGCAGCCACGCATATATCACCATGCCATATGTGCATATACCACCATGCACTTATCATCAAGCAGTCATGCATATATCATCATGCCATATGTACATATCCGATACAGTCTCAATTTTTTTATCTTTCCAGGGACCAGTGTTTGCATCCCTCAATTTATTGCTCGCATCCAACCTCGCATCGCAAGGAACCTTCGGCACACACCTCCGGGCAACCGGCACACACACTCCGGGCATCTCGTACCCCAACTAGAATTACGAGGTATCCCCCCGGCACGCACCTTCGAAGCTTCCAGCACACACCTCCGGGCATCCCGAAACTCCCGAGGACATCCGGCACACACACTCCGGGCATCCGGCACCCACACTCCGGGCATCCCGAAACTCCTGAGGCATCGTCGGCTCACACCTCCGACAGTCTTGTTATTATCTCAATTTATATTCACATACTAATCTCAATTTCAACATGGCATTTGATGCATCAATATCAAGAGTCTCAACCAGCTTTTTGATGCCACATAACATGCCATATGTCATCACATATGCAGCAAAATCAATCACTCAAAACATTGCATCACATGGAAAATTCATTTATTTTTTATAACACATCAATTTTTAGATAAACAGAATGCACTCCTTTGGTTAAAACTCTAGGAAAATTAGTAAATGGTATAAATAAATTCTGAAAACTTGAAACATAATAGAAGAGACCTAAAGGCAGATATCTCGTGAAGAACACCATACCAAAAGAATCCCACACAAAACAGTACGGTCCATGCATCACAGTCTTCAAAATTTTAACACTTCAGCTTGCACAGTTTCGGAAGTAATTTAAATTAAATATCGAATTGAACTCTAAAAATTCTGAAATTTTGATATGTTATAGACAAGTCCTAAAGGTAAATATCGCGTCATGAAATTGAAATCCAAATCGTTCTAGATTAACAGATATAGATGATTATTTTCCCCTGTTCTCGGTGTCATTTTTCCAGATTATCTTCTTTCAAAGGAAACTCGTTTCACCGACCTACATATGTACGTTTCTTCTAAATTTTCAGTATGTTATATCTCATAATGTTATCTACAACTTTCATTAAGGACACATGATCAAATTTTAACTGTATGATTTTATAAAAATCACAGAATCGTACTAGGTCGAGGTAGCATTTTCCCAGATCCAGTTTCTTCAAAGGACAACGGTTTCACCGACCTATTTTTGTTCATTTCCTCTAAATTTTTTTTATGTTTTACCTCAAGAAGTACACTACAACTTTCATTCAGAACTCAAGGTGAGATTTTCGCAAGAAAGCTACTTTACAGTCCACGAATTCACTGAAGGTCAGCACAACAAATTCCAGATCTAATCTCTCCAAAGGAAAATCATTTCACCAGGAAATCCTTGTCCGTTTTGTCTCAAATTTTAGTATGTTATTCCTCAAGAAGTTTTCTACAACTTTTATGAAGAGATTGAAGCAAGATTCCAACTAAAAATTTGCATGAAGCTCACAAACTCGTGAAGGGTCGGACTGATTTTTCCAGAAAACGGCATGCTAAACCAACGAATTTTCTCCCCATAGCTTCGGCCTTTCATCACATCTACCACAACCAAAATTCACCATCTTCTACACACACATCACAGCAAGCAAAGGGTAGGTTTTAGGACTCTACTTGCCTAAAATTTAAGCACAAAACAGCGACAAACAGCGGGCAAAGCGGCGAACAAACGGCGGCGAGCTAGGCGGACGATCGGCGGACGGACCTCCCTCCTTCCTCTTGCATGCACGGCCTCTCCTTTCTCTCTTCCTTTCTTCCTTTCCTTTCTCTCTTTCTCTCCTCTCTCTCTCGGACGACTCTCTCTCTCTTCCTCTTCTCTTTTTCTCACTTAATCCGCGCCCCTCACTCTCTAATTTCCTTCCCTTCATCATTAGCCATCATGATCTTTGCATGCCAGCGCCACTTGGCAATTGCCATGCAAGGTGGGCTTGAATCCGGCTGGGCTTGGGCCAGCTTGGCCGACGGCAGCTCCTCCTCTCCCTTTGGGCTTTGCGGGCCAGGCCCATGTGGTCGAATGGTAGGTGATCTTGGGCTGGTCTTGGCCTAAGAGTCTTGGCCCACTCTTCTCTAATTTAATTCACTAATATCTTCCACTTAAATAAATTCCTAACTTACAAAAATAATATGGCCATAAGACTTGAAGTCATAAATCCATATATTCCAATTTATAACACACATGGCCAATGATAGAATTTTCTTTCCTCTCAAACTAATTATCCACTAAAAGCTTGGTCATAAATCTCATTGCAAATTTTGAATCAAATAGCTACAATATAACTTTATGGTACTTCCATCACCTATTCATGGACTTTAATGCTTCTAGAGATTGCCATGAATTTTGGGATGCCACACATTTTTTTGACAAAATTGTCTTCATGAGTTTTGTTCCAAACCGTCTCGTACATCTTCTGTAATTTTTTCATGATTTTTGGATGTGTTCAACTAGGTCAGATCTACTCAGATTTAAGCCTAGGTCAATTTGTTCCGTATCGATCTATGATTTTACTTTTTTTTTTTACTGATTTTTGTGTTGAGTTTTGAAACAACTTTTTTATGAAAGTTGCTCTTACAGGTGTTTTGCATGTCTTGTATTTTTTTCAAAATTTTTAGACATGTTTAGCTAGGCCAAAATCGCTTAGATCTGAACATAGGTCAGTCTGTCTTACATTGGTCCGAGATTTGTTTTGATGAAATTGAGTCCATAAATGCACCTATTTGGTCTCAAATCCTTCATGAGAGTTGAAATAAATGATATATATGTCCAATTGATATGCTTTGCAAGGTTTTTACATTGGCAACGTGAGTCAATTGCATGCATTAGAGTAAAAGGTACTATAGCAATATGTGCTAGACATATAATTTGGTCTGTTTTGCCATTTTTTCCACGACTCATATGATCTTAATTGAGTTTCGATCTTTTAACAAGAAATCTTCATCATTATATGCTCTGTATATAAGATTTTTGGTAGGATTTATGCATGTCTTGAGGGTGGCAAAAATCATGCTTGTTCTGTAAACTTAATGTTAAAATGAAACATTGTCATATATGCACATTTCCATGCTTTTTTTTTAGTCATCTAATGATCAAATCTTCCGATCATGCCTTCTTGACGATTGAACCGCATGTTGCAAGGTTTGCATACGTGTTTAGTTCATGTCATTTGAGTTTCATCTTGCACATTAAATTGTCTCACAAAAAGTGTTCATCATACTTAAGAATTCCCAAGCATATCATTAGGAATCATGAATCATCTCATAATGTCATTTAAATTGTATGACATTTTGCATGCCGAAATAGGGTTAGATGACTATCCAAACTTTTCATCACATCCAATCCTAAGTCCCGTGTGATTTCTTCATGCCATTTGTGCATTCCTTGAGTGATTTTAAGATTTTCTAGTGAATGCTTATGTTCTATTTTCTTAGTTACTAATACGCACACTTTTAAAGATCTCGATCTTAGGATACCAAATTGACCTAGTTTGGACTCGAGCTCTTCTAGGAAGACGTAGGGCACATTTAGAAGTTTCTAATGCTGCTAATTTCATGCCAATCACTCATCGTTTGGACTACTTTTCATTTTTTTTAAAGCCAAATCACAATCTGGACAAGGGATCAAATTCGAACCCCTGTTCTAACCCATATTTGGACAGATCTTTGATATTTTTGTTTCATTTTTTCTATTTGGAATCTGAACTCGACCTCTTAATAAAACTTTCTTGTTATCATGTTGGCTACATTGTGTGTAAATTTGATGGTTTTTAGACATGTTTTGATAGGAAACATTCTCGTGACATTAGCTAAATGTCCTTTTATTTTGACAATTTTCTAATGTGTTGTTGCTTGTTGTTTGATTTTTGTAAAATCATGTGTAGATTGTTTAAGAAAACTTTCTGCATGAAAGTTGTTCATCATCATGTCATGCTTGTTAGGGAATTTTTTCATTGCCAAATTGTCATTAGGTATTGCCCAATTTTGCTGTCCTTACACGCTTGTTCTGAAAGTTTCCTGATATAAACATGATTGTGATTATTTAGTTATACTTTTTAGGCTAGTTTGTGCATGAAATTAGGCCATGCCATCTTCATGGAAGTTATTCTAAATACTTTCATCTTTGTTGTTAAACAATCGACCTTTTCAAATTGCATCTTTCAAAAAATGCTTTGGTACATGTGATGTTTCTGAAAAAAAAAAAAACAATAGAAACAATTTCTGAAAAAGTTCTTCTCCAAAACTTGATTTGACTTAAGGAAAAATCATGGTTTGAACCATATTCAAAATGCCTACGATGCTTGTGAGTGCATTTATGTTAGCCCCGGGCTAGCCTTGGCAATTGAATGTGTTCTATAGCCTAGATATTCTTCAATCCTAAATATTTTCAAACCTTTTTAGAATCATGATTTGACACCGTGAAAGTTACATTTTGAATTGTATTCAAAATGCAAGTAATGCTTGTAAGTGCATTTATTCGAGCCCCAGGCTAGCCTTGGCAATTGAATGTCTTTCATAACCAAGACATCACTTTGTCTCAAAACTTTTCATGAATGATTTCGAGATTTGTTTTTTGAAATATCACATATACCCCTCATATATATAATCCCATTATGCACTAGAAATTACTTGTGTTTGTGATTGACGCATGCCCTTGGCAATAAGTGACCTGCCGACGATTCACTTTCTTACTTGATTGGTTGAAAAACAAGGTTCAAAAGACCTGCATGCATGTTTAAAATTTTTGCAATGCATGTGACTTTTAGATGAATGGTAAGCTCGATGCATGATATCAAGGGAAAACCCCTGGGATCACATCAATTGCTTGATTAGGAGACTTATAAGCATTATTGGCCATGCAAGAATACAATTGGTCAACAATTACTATAAGTCAAAAAAAAAAATGGATTTGGTAGGTGTCTTAGTGGGATCCTCGCATAAAAGATAAAGGTCGACGTCGAGGCCCTAAAATTTGACTTTCGTATTGCACTTCCTTTAAATGATTAATCTTGCCATGATATCTTGTTTTTTGTTGTTTCGATGTGTATATGTGACATCCTGAAATTCAAGTCCTCTAAAGGATGAATGAATATGAATTTCATCAATGCATTGTTGGTTGATCTCACTCGGAATTGATTATCTCTGAGATACTGACCTTGAGAGGAAAGGCTAATGAGGACAGAACTCGTACGACTAAAAAACTTGACCTGGGAAAATGACTTGACCATGAGACCTGCGTGAGGACGATCCTATAGATAGATAGGTCAATTTCAAGGACGACTAGAAGTTGATTCATGGACAGAACATAATGGAACGACGGGTGATTTCGTTTACCATTATCGAGCCTGCGAACGACCCTAGGTCGATCCTCAATAATCGTGTACTTTGAAATAAGAATCTATCCTCCGCAATTTCATGTAGTGAAGGATGTCCAAGCGTCGAGATGTCTTGAACGTGGTTTGGCAAGAGTCGGTCAAGCGTGAATCCTCAAAGCCACCTGTCAGTCTAAGTTGTAACCAAAATGGCATAAGGGTGAAATTGACATGGCATGAGAACTAAAGATTGGACTTCGAATTATCGGGAATGGCAGGGACGGACTTTGGATGAAGCTACTTCGACAATCGACAACGCCAGTTAAGACGAGTACTTGAAAAAAGGATTTTCGAACTGAGGAAGCAAGCCCATGAGGACGTGGGCCGGGCCAAGCCAATGTGGGTCCCAGGCCCAAGGTGGCACAGCCACCATGGTGGGCCTAAGGCAAACAAATGAACCCATTGGGCCAAACCAACTATTTCTTCTTCCAAGCCCATTACCAAACCTTAAGCCCATTTGAGCCCAATCAATTCCCAAGCCCATTCCTATTCATTTTCTAGCCCATTTCTTAGGCTCGCCTAGCATTTTCAGCCCAAGGGCAGAGTGGGAATTGTTCAAGGTGAAATGACCAAATTGCCCCTAGTTGTAGGGAGAAAAAGGCTAGAGAAGAGAGAAAAGGTGATGATGTCTTGCATGGGGACTTGAAGTAGCCATTGAATGGCCTTAATGAGGAGTGCATTATGCCCTCACTTCACTCTCTCTCCTCCTCCTTCAGCCCCAAACCATTGCAACTTTTCTCTCCCCATGTTTTCTCTTTTGTCAAAAGTGGTCTTCCTTGCGAATCATCCTTCATGGCACCCACCGTTGTCTTCAGCACATCCAAACCATTCAGAGGAGCTCGACCTCACGCCGAACAGAGCCGCCGACCGACCTGTATGCCGGTCGGAAGAAACCGGTCGCCAGTCCGTCGGTCCGCCTGCAGCCTGCACTGTTTCGCGTTTTCGACCATTTTTCTCCATTCCAACCCTTCCTCCGCCCATCCTAGCCACCACCAAGTCCCCCTTGACCCCTAGGAGCCGCCGGTTGCCGGCCACCCACTCGCCGGAGCTCCGATTAGCTACCCAACTCCGTTTCTCCTTCGGCAAGTCAGTTTTCCAGAATTCCTGAGGGAGGTAGAGGCTATGGTTGTTGTTCTGAGCTTGGGACCGCCTTGGATCATTGTGGTAGAGGTCCTGGTGCATAGCCACCGTCGTCGCCACCGCGTCCGTGTCTTCGGCCCGCTTAACGGGTGAGTTTAGCTCTTAATCCTTTGATTAGTGCCTAAACTTTCTTAGAGTTGGTTTAGTTAGATTTAATTCTAGTTTAGGTGATTTAATTAAGTTGTATTAGCCCTAAGATGGGTGGTTAGATGGATGGATTAGAATAGTTTAGTTTAATCTTGTTTTATTTGCTTAATGTGGTTTATGTGGTTAATTAAGTATGTTTAGCTTTAATTAATTGATGGTTGCTTTAATTAATGTTTTTAATGATTTACGAATTTAATTTATTTTTTATTAAATTCTGGAAATTTACTGTTCACGCGACACTATTCACACAAAAAACTGTTCACGTGCACTGTTCACGCAAGTTCACAGAGTACTGTTCACGCACACTGTTCACGTGCACTATTCATCCAGAATGCGAAAAGTGGTCTAATTTCATGTGTATTTATTTCATGAAATAAATAGATGTGTAAATGTATGGGCATCCGCATGAATTGAGTGATGATTTGTGCAATTGTGTGGTGATTGGAAATTTTGTTATTTATTTAGAAAATTCCGGGTGTCGAATTTTGACACCGAAAATGGATTGTAAGTACTATATCAAATAGTGGGGTTTAAAAACGAGAGGTATCACTTTCAAAGTTCGAATTGACCGTGTACCCACACACGCCTATTTTCCTAGATATTTTTAATATGAAGAAAATAGGCCATGATCACTATTTTAATTGAGGCATTTGAGTGCAATGCACAGTGTTTTGGGCTGAAATTGATTTGGTCGTGTGTTGGTTAATGAGAACCTGTCTCGAGCTTTTAAGCCGGACGTTACTAAATCCCTTTTCGGGTTACTCATGCATTAGGGTAGCGGGTCGCAGTAGATTCTAGATCTATGCCCCTTCGGGGAAGCCGTCTAATTGAGAGACGCCGCCTTGCTCAAGGTGGGAGATGAAGCCTGGCTACGCCAAAAGACGCTGAACTTGGAGTAGGCGGTTCCCTTGAGGGGTTTAATTAACAATTGAAACGTATAATTGATTGAGATCGTTGTGCCTTATTATGGGGTAAAATTGTGTGGCATGATATGGGACGCGTCATAACGATTTTACCTTATAATCAGGATGCGTGTGATGGATTGATGCGTAATGAGTGGCGCACTAACGTGCAAGAACGCATGAGAATCATGACATCGTTGGTTCCAATTGTGCATGAGTTAAGTACATTGTTTATGGCACGCATGCATGAATCGATAACGTGCAGGCTGTGGCAATGGCCAGGTGAGATCGCTTGTGACGCGACTTGCATGTGATTGATGAACTACATTATCTAATGACCATGTGCATTACGTGTATCATGCTGAGTGATATAGTGCAGGGTATGGCATGCCGGGTAAGGTTGCATGCGAACCGACTTGTGAATGTAGGTTGTTGATCATTGGTTTGTTTGTGGGGTAGTTCTGAAGAGATACCCCGAGTTGAGTTGGTGTTCTAATCAGGGGACTAGGGGGAGGACTCGTTGAGATTTATATCTCACTAGTTATTGTATAACCATTTTTAGGTCTCTAATGTGAAGAACCCGGAGCTTGAAGTAGAAGGGTCAGGAGCATAGGTAGCTGAGTAGATCTTTATGAGATAGACATTTTGTTTAAGCTTGAGGTGTTTATGAATGTGTATTTTGATTTGGAAATTGTTGTCCTGCTTTTCTATCCCATGTTTGTTGAGGTCAGGGGATTAGTAATTCGCTTCCGTATGTGCAATAAAAGTGAAGGGCCAACGACGAGTCTTGGGAACGTCGCAAAATTCTATCAATCACTGAGGGATGTGCGTGCGTTCGAGATTCGGGTTGTGACAGTATACTTGTTTCTTTCCATTGTATGCACCTAGTTATAAGTTTTTTATATCAGGTTTAGATTAGGACCCTGAAGATGGAGAAAGCGCGAAGACAATGGAGGTCGATGTCCATTCCGACTATTATCATGTACTATTCATCCCCAACATATATCTCGAGTTCCATTTGTTGTATAAAACCCAACGAGTTGTGGGTTTTCTCTCTTTCTCTCATCTTGTTTCCAATTGTGTTTCTCTTTATATTTTCTAGGATTGCATAGTAGATTTACTACTTTCCTTGATTGTCATAACAATTAGCCCATATAAATAAACTTGTCGCACAGAGTACGAGTTTCGATGAAACTCATCATGATTTAGCATACTTGATATGAGAGTACCCCAAAGGATGAGGTGATGCCATCCTTATGGGTCAAGCGTAATGTCGAGAGGGCTACCATGATAAAGGTACCCTTAAATTCGATATCCACACCCAATCCCTTCTTCTAAGGTGTATCGCTCGTGTGGGTATGGATCGTGACACTCCGCTGTCATACGGGGTACGAGCTTGGGAGAGCTCGCAATCTCGTGGAGGGAACTCACGAGAGGCTTGATCCGAAAGACGTGGTGATGATGTCTTTTGGAACACGAGCTGTGAGGGAACTCTCATGATCAAGTACCCCTTAACTCAACTTGTCCCCCTTTTCTCTTCTTGTGATGATGAGGGATTCGAGGGTAGCGAGATCGGGTCGCAACAAGCTTGGCGACTCCACTGGTGACTGGTCACTAGATTAAGAGGACTTGAAGCCGTTTAAAAATGGTTGTTGTGGTTTAACTAACATATCTCGTGTAGGATTGTCTGCATATCAAAATCGCATGGAAAATCAGGTTAGTTGCTAACCTCGTGTTAAATGGTCTTGTAAATGGGAGTTATAAAGGGAGGCGTGCTTGTAAACCCTTTGTTTTACAGGTGGTGTAAGGATGTATGAATGTATGTGGGTTTATATTGAAGTTCTGGATGTTTAAATTTAAATGCATGTTTACAAGCTTTAGCACGACACCGCGCACACAACCGCGGTCTAAAACCCCGATCACCCAATCTAGGACCTTAGGAGGGTTTATGGGTGGAATTTGCGAGTGAATACTCGTGGTAATCCATTACTTACATAAACCTGCCTGTCCCAACCAAAAAAAATAGCACTAACCGACGATAGTAGCAGTGGGTAAACTATTTTTATCCTTTGGGATGAGAATCTTAAGCCTTTAGCATCCTCACCTTATGTGTCAAAACCTCACAGTTTCATGTGACATGTGATTTGTGCTTGCCATGTGTTTGGTGGGTAAGATACCGTTCCTTTCTTATCGTTCTTATCTTGTTACTCTCCATATTTCAATTATGCTTTTTATATTTCAATGACGGTATGTTTTAATACGGATGCCCCTTTAGGTTTAGGTTTAGATGGGTAAACCCGAAGTGGATGTGGTCCTCGTGCCAGGGAATCTTGTTGACACCTAAATTTTTGCCCAAAAAAAATCATTTCCAAAAAAATGGAAACTTGTTTTTCCACAAAAATATTTCATGTCAAATTCTTACATATAGATTAGCCAAGCCCAGGAGGTTAGATTGTAATTAAAACGGCAAGTTGGGGCCAAAATACAATTTCCAAAAGTTGAGAGACCAATTCGCAAATTTTGCAAAATTTCACCCGCACCCTTAAATCATCGTCTCAGCCCCCAATTGAGTTGAAATTGAACTTGGATAAGGTCTAATTAATTGAATCGGGCAAAAAGGACCAAATTGCATTGAATTGGACATTCTTGGGTAAGAAAATAACCAACTTTGAGGGACTCCCTTGCAAAATTGGGTAGAGAAAATTGCAAAAAATGATCAAGATCTCAAGCTACTATACATGATCTTGCTAATTGATAAAAAACCACAGCCAAATTTATGGATTAAAGCACTCAAACTAGCAGCCAAAACTCAGCCCACTATTTGGTCCCAATTCGGAGTTGTTGAGTAAGCAACTTGGTGGCCCCACCATATCCTCCTCAGCTGCCCAACCAGCCTGATATCTACACGTGATGGAAGACCATTATTGGTAGTGCAAGTGGACAAAAATTGGCCAGGGATAAGCAACCGAAAGCATGGGAAAATGCAGCAAAATCCGAACACTCAACACCTGCAGAAGTTGAAAATTTTGGCTAAGTCAGAAAGTTGTTGAAGTAGCCTTGTTGACAGGCTTGGTAGGTGGACAAAAGACCGACCAAAAATCCATTAATTTAGAGGAAAAGATCACTGAAGCAAGCTATTTGAGGGCATGAAAGGGAGGAGATGAGGAGGAGAGGAGAGAGCTCATGGTCGTCCCCCAAAGAGTCCCTCAGAAGCAATTCCAGAAAAGCAATTCGGTGTCAACACCCAACACCCGGTATTCTCTGAATAAAATACCTATATATCACAATCATCACTCAATTTCATAGTACAGCATTCAATTACAGAAGCTAAACACACCACTGCGATCAGCTTGAAATTCTATCGAGTGGCTCTCCTAGTATAATTTTCGAAAAATACTAATTAATTAATAATTAAATAAATTCCGAAAATTATTTAATTTAAATAATAAATAACATAATTTAAATATTTTTTAATAATTTTTAATTTAAATAAATAATTAAGTAAATAAAATGATTAATTAAAAGTCTAATCATGATTACATTAATCTAATTACATAAGTAGACTAATTAATCCATCCCTTAATCTAATCATTCATCTAATCTAACTAACATTTAAATAAACTAATCTAACCACTTAAACATGCTTAGACTAATCTAAATACCCCTTAAGCATAATTAACTCCCTAAGCAGAGATTAGTGAGTAAACTCACCAGTTTAGCATTCCGGTGAGTCCACGGCGACGGCGACGGCGACGCGGAGGCAGCCGACAATCCTCCTAGTGGCAACACCAACCAAGGCTGGGAAGGGCTTAGAAATGGGCCACGAAGTCCCAGAGCCTGGCTGGTTTCTTGGCTTCTGTTTGCTGAACCGAGAAAGAAGAACCAGTGGCTGGTTGGGGCCAAAATAACAAAGAATGGGCTAATCGGAGCTCCGGCGAGCGAGTGGTCGACAACCGGTGGCTCCTGGGGGTCAAGGGGGTCTTGTTGGTGGATGGAATGAGCAAAGGAAGGGTCGGAATGGGAGAAAAACGAAGAAAAACGCGAAATAGTGCAGGCGAGCAGCAGACCGGCGGACGGGACGGCCGGCAAGTCGTTCCAGCAAACGGCGAAGTGCCCCTATATGGTTTGGATGTGCTGGTCACTGTGGTGGGTGGACCGTTGGCTGATTCCCATAGGAAGACAACTTTTAACTCGAGTTTTTGACGAAAGGTCAGCTGGAGCAGAAACTGAAACAAAGGGAAAATGGGGTCCGACGGGCATGTGACAATGGGGGTGCTGCTGTGCTTGATTTGCTAGTTCTCTCAAGCTCTCAAGTGACCACATCCATGGATAAAAAAGGGGATAGAGGAAGAAGAAGGCTGCTACAAGAGGGGGATCCCAAACGGCCTTCCTAGTCTTCCAACACTTGTCTTTCCACTCAAGTGGTGGCCCCACCACTCCTCAGCCATCCACGGCAGCCTTATCCACTTTGAAGCTTCTCCAACAAGCTTGCCAAGTGGTCCAAAGGTTACTTCCCCCCATGGCATACGAATTTGAGGCATTTGTTCATCAAATACATTCAATTCCCTTTCAATTCTTCTCCAAATGGACTCAATTTTGTGTCCATAAATCCAACCAAGGAGCCATCATCCCAATCAACATTTTTCCTCACCATATAGTCCAACTTGAATCCCAAAAGCGCGATCAAAAATGGGCCTACGAATTTTCCGATCCAAAATATCCTTACTTTGGATTTTCGCCAAAAATCTCGATTTGTAGAAAAATCTTTGGAGGATGAATCGACGGTCCTAAAATGATTTGTGACATAACATAACTTTCAATTTCTGAAATCGGGTTTAAATTCACGATTAATTTCAATCTGGCGCAATTTTAGCGGTATCTAGCCTACCATGTAGCTTTTAGGAACTTTTCGTGCAATTGACTTATGGTTGATTATTTTCAAGCCACCAAGTTCATCTTCAACACATTGGCGACTCTCAATTGTCGTGGAAATCTCGAGATTTCAAATACGGATACAAGGTATTAAAACGATAGAAGAAATCAATTTAGTGCCGATCAACAAGAATTTTTCAATTAGATGGAATCACCCATACTTAATCACATGGCTCTGTCGAATCGACTTATCTCCGGTCTCTAATCGGTCTGTGCCATAATGACCCTTGCAGATTAGCACGGTCAAGCAATCGATTCCTGGTCGAATTCTCAAGTCTATTGCGTTTAGATTCTTTAACGGCTTCACCTAATAGGCTAGTTATCTCGTGAGTGGCCTACTCAGAGAAAAGATTTATAAGCGTGTCGATGAAAAGCCTAACTCATTCAATTGAAGACATAATTGGAAAATCAGGATGTCACAACTCTTCCCCTCTTATAAAAATTTCGTCCTCGAAATTTAAACCATTACAATTATTTAAGCAAAAAGGTGGGGGTACAGTTGTCTCATCGACTCTTCACTCTCCCAGGTTGCTCCTTCAGTGCCGTGGTGTTGTCAGACCACTTTGACCAACGGGATGGTCTTAGTGCGCAGAACTTATTCTTTCCGATCCACAATCTGAACTGGGCTCTCCACGTACGACACTCTGTTGTCCACGTCTAAATCCTCAAAATTCAGCACGTGAGTCGGGTTAGACTCATACTTCCTCAACATCGACACGTGAAAGACGTCATGCACTTGCGCTAGTCTCGAGAGTAATGCAAGATGATACGCTAGGATCCCGATTCTTTCAATAATCTCAAATGGACCTACGTACCTCGGACTCAGCTTTCCCTTCTTGCCAAAGCGCGAATTATCCCTCATTGGTGACACCTTCAAAAAGACGTGATCACCAACTTCGAATTCCAATGGCCTTCGACGCTTATCGGTGTAGCTTTTCTGGCAGCTCTGAGAGATCTTTAATTTGTCTCTGATGACAGCATCTACATCCACTGACTGCCAAACCAACTCTAGGCCTATGATCTTCCGTTCTCCAACCTCATCCCAACATACTAACGTTCTGCACGCCCTGTCATACATTGCTTCGAAAGGAGCCATCTGAGTGCTCTGCTGGTAATTGTTGTTGTAGGCAAATTCGACAAGACAAAGCTGTTCCTCCCAACTTCCCTTGAAATCTAACACGCAAGCTCGCAGCATGTCTTCTCAGACTGGCCATCCATCTTAGGACAATATGTCGTATTATACTGTAATTTCGTTCCTAAGGCACTCTGCAAACTTTTCCAAAATGCAGCTATGAACCTCGAGTCTCCGTCTGAACTAATCGTCACCGGCACTCCATGCAGACGAACTATCTGTCGCACGTATAACTCTGCGTGCCTATCCAAATCAAGGTCCTTTCGTACTGCAATGATGTGTGCCAACTTCGTCAGTCTGTCGACCACTACCCAAATGGAATCATTACCTCTCCGACTCCTTGGTAAGCCTGTCACAAAGTCCATTGTGATGTGCTCTTATTTCCACTCGAGAATCTCGAGAGGTTGCAGAAGTCCTCCCGACTTACAGTGCTGTGCCTTCACTTGCTGACACGTCAGACACTTGGTGACATGCTTGGCGATGTCCGCCTTCACACCGAACCACCAATTGTGTTGACGCAGATTCTGATACATCTTCGTACTACCAGGATGAATGCTATAACTACTACGATGAGCCTCCGATAAAATCTCTTCCTTGAGCGCTGCATCGTCAGGTACACACAATCGTCCTCGAAACCTTAGTGTTCCGTTCTTAGAAACCTGAAAGCAGCATTCTTATTTTCTGTGTTCTCTAGCAAAATCTTCCGAACTTCTGGGTCTGTCCATGAAGCATCTTGATTCTGATCTGCACTTCCGGCTCAATTCTAAGGGTAGCCATAAGATTCAAAAGGTGGCCTACCTCAAACTTGAAAACCGAATCTCGAGCTTTTTCAAGCAAAGCCCACTCTTTGAGCATCATCTAAGCGACTGAAGACTTCTGACTCAGTACATCTGTGACTTTATTCGCTTTTCCAGGGTGATATAGAATATCACAATCATAATCCTTTAAGAGTTCCATCCAGCGACGCTCTCTCATATTCAACTTCTTCTGAGAGAATAAATACTTGAGACTTTGATGGTAAGTGAAGATCTGGAATCTTTCTCCGCACAAGTAGTGTCTCTAAATCTTCAGAGCGAAAATAATCACTACTAGTTCTAAGTCATGCGTCAGGTAATTCAATTCATGAGTCCTCAACTAACAAGACGCGTATGCAACAAGCCTATCATGTTGCATCAGCACGAAACCCAGTCCTCTAAACGACGCATCACTGTAGATCTCGTATCTTCCAGGACCAAAAGGAATGGTCAGCATAGGTGCGGTAGTCAGCTTCTGCTTAAGCTCTTGGAAACTACGCTCGCACTTGTCTGTCCACACAAATTTCTCTTCCTTCTTCAGTAGTCGAGTCAACGAAGACGCTAACGCTGAAAACCCCTCTACGAACCTTCTGTAATACCCTGCCAAACCCAAGAAACTTATGATCTCTATCACTGTCATCGATCTTGGCCAGTTAACAACTACTTCTATCTTGGACGGGTCCACGGAGATTCCTTCACTTGAAATCACGTGACCTATGAAAGCAACACAAATCAACCAAAACTCGCACTTGCTAAACTTAGTGTACAGCTCATGATTCCTCAGTGTCTGGAGTACCATCCTCAAATGTCTTTCGTGCTCCTAAAGATTTCTCGAATACACCAGGATATCGTCGATGAACATGATCACGAACTGATCCAGGTACTCCTTAAACACTCGGTTCATTAGTTCCATAAAAGCAACTGGAGCATTCGTCAAACCAAACGGCATTACAGTGAACTCATAATGGCTGTATCGAGTACGAAATGCTGACTTCGATATGTCCTCCTTATTGATCCTCAGCTAGTGATATCTCGTCCTCAAGTAGATTTTTAAAAATATCGACACTCCTTGCAATTGATCAAACAGGTTGTTGATCATTGGCAATGGATACTTGTTATTAATCGTCACCTGATTGAGTTGACGATAGTCGATGCATAGACGCAACGAACCATCCTTCTTCTTCACGAACAGAACTGGTGCTCCCCAAGGTGATGCACTACGGCGTATGAATCCCTTATCCAATAATTCCTGCATCTGCACCTTCAGTTCTTTCAACTCAGATAACGCCATTCGGTGAGGAGCCTTAGAGATTGGCTCTGTCCCGGGTGCTAACTCAATCACGAACTCGATCTCTCTCTCTGGCGGCAGACCTGGCAATTATTTTGGAAACACATCCGAGAATTCTTGAACCACTGAGATGTCTTCAATCTACAGCTCCTCAACTGTCGTATCCATGACAGTCGCCAGGTAACCCTGACATCCCCCGTCTAATAAACAGGTTGCCTCAAGCGACGAGATCATGGTAATCAAGGGTCCTCCTCGACTCCCAGTAAACTCGAAACTTTCACACCCTAACGGGTTAAACTGAATTGATTTACGATAACAGTCCAGCTTAGCTTGTTGCTTGGTGAGCCAGTCCATGCTAATTATTACATTGAAATCATACATGGCTAGGACTATCAAATCTATCTCCCCTTCTCGCTCACCAATCACTAACTTGCAACCAGAACAACCCAACGCAACTAACACCTTATCCTTTAACGGTGTAGATATGCTAACCACTGACTCCAACAACTCAGGACTCAATCCTATCAACTTAACAAACTGCTCAGATATAAAGGAATGAGTGGCACTAGGGTCAAATAAAGCATATGCAACATGGTCGTTCAATGAGACCGTACTTGTAATCACATTAGGCGCATCCTGAGCCTGTCCTCTCGTGATAGCATATGTCCTTCCCTGAGCTGGAGATCTATTCTGTCCACCCTGTGGTGCGATCTACAGCAAGAACCCCTATTCGAACCCAACGGTGGCGACGGCAATAACTACTGTGGTCCCCTCAACCTTTTGGGACAATCTCTGGCCAAGTGACCGTGTTGGCCACACTCAAAACAAGCACCCATCCTTAAAGGGCATGGGGCTGATCCATGTCGCCTTCCACAAAAGCGACACATGCCATTCTGACTCGGCGTTGACTTTCCAACTCCACCCTTCCTATTAGGCGGGACATGGTACCTTCCTCCGATCATTGGTCTCTTCACAAACCGATTCCCATCTCGGTTGGATCTAAACCGCAACCCAAATGCGGCGACTAGTTCATTCTAATCTCTCTCTATCAGCTGGGCCCATTCAAAAAGGTCGTTGTAGTTCTCCATATTTAATGGCACCAGCGGGCTTCTCACTTTCGGTCTAAGCCCATCTCTAAACCTTCTGGCTCGGTCTACCGGATCCTTGACTAGTCCATTCTGTATCACCCTGGGAAAATGAATAAGGTCGCAAATGCGCTGAGTCAGAAGTCTTCAGTTGCGTACATGTTGATCAAGGAATGGAATTTACTTGAGAAAGTTCGAGATTCAATTTTCAAGTCTGAGGTAGGCCACCTTTCGAATCTCATGGCCACCATCAAAATTGAGCCGGAAGTGCAAATCAGAATCAAGTCACTTCAGTGGACAGACCCAGAGATTCAGAAGATTCTACAAGAAAATACAGAAAAGAAGAATGCTGACTTTTAGATTTCTGAGGATAGAACACTAAGGTTCTGAGGAAGATTGTGTGTACCTAACGATGTGGAGCTTAGAGAAGAGATCTTATCAGAAGCTCATCGTAGCAGTTACAGCATTCATCTTGGCAGTACAAAGATGTATCAGAATCTGCGTCAACATTATTGGTGGTCTAGTATAAAGGCGGACATCGCCAAGCATGTCACCAAGTGTCTGACATGTTAACAAGTTAAAGCTCAGCATTGTAAACCAAGAGGACTTTGGCAACCTCTCGAGATCCTAGAATGGAAATGGGAGCACATCACGATGGATTTTGTGACAAGCTTACCGAGGAGTCAGAGGGGTAATGATTCCATTTGGATAATGGTCGACAGATTGACAAAGTCTGCTCATTTCATTGCAGTACGAAAGGACCTTAGTTCAGATAGACACGCAGACACGTACGTGCATCAGATCATTCGTCTGCATGGACTGCCAATGACAATAACATCAGACCGAGACCCGAGATTCACAGCTGTTTTTTGGAAGAGTCTACAAAGTGCTTTGGGAATGAAGCTACAGTACAGTATGGCCTATCATCCTCAAACGGATGGCCAGTCTGAGAGGACAATTCAAACCCTCGAAGACATGCTGCGAGCTTGCGTGCTGGATTTCAAAGGAAGCTAGGAGGAACAGCTTCATCTTGTCGAGTTTGCCTACAACAATAGCTATCGGCAAAGCATTCAGATGGCTCCTTTTGAAGTATTGTATGGCAGAGTATGTAGAACGCCAGTGTGTTGAGATGAGGTCGGAGAGCGGAAGATCACAGGCCCAGAATTGGTTCAACAGTCAGTGGATGCGGTTGCCATCATCAGAGATAGATTAAAGACCGCTCAGAACCGCTAGAAAAGCTACGCCGATAAGCGTCGAAGGCTTTTGGAATTTCAAGTTGGTGATCACATTTTTTCTGAAGGTGTCACCAATGAGGGGTACTTCGTGCTTTGGCAAGAAAGGAAAGCTAAGTCCGAGGTACGTAAGTCCCTTTGAGGTTCTTGAAAGAATCGGGATCCTAGCGTATCGTCTTACATTATCGCCGAGACTAGCGCAAGTGTATGACGTCTTTCACATGTCGATATTGAGGAAATATGAACCTGACCCGACCCACGTGCTTAATTTTGAAGAATTGGACGTGGACGACAGAATGTTGTACGTAGAAAGCCCGGTTCAAATTGTGGATCGCAAGGAACAGGTCTGGTGCACCAAGACCATCCCATTGGTCAAAGTAGTCTAGCAACACCATGGCACTGCAGGAGCAACCTGAGAAAGTGAAGAGTCAATGAGACAACTATACCCCCACCTTTTTGCTTAAAGATTGGAATGGTTTAAATTTCGAAGACGGAATTTTTATAAGAGGTGAAGAGTTGTGACATCCCAAATTTCTGATTCTGTTTTCAATTAAATAAGTCAGGCTTTTCATCGACGCGCCTATAGTTCAATTCTACGAGCTGATATCTCACGAGATAACTAGTCTATCAGGTGAAGCCATTAAGGGATTTTAACGCAATAGACTTGAGAATTCGACTAGGTATCAACTGCTCGACTGTGCTAGTCTGCGAGGATCATTACGGCACTATCAGAATCGATCAGAGATCGGTGATAGGTTGGTTCGACTGAGATATGTGATTAGAGTGTAGGTGATTCCACCTTATTGCAATTTTCTCGTCGATTGACACTAGACCGATTTTTCTGTCGTTTTGGGTACCTTGTGTCCGTATTTGAAACCTCGAGATTTTTCACGACAACCGAGAGTCGCCAATGAGTCAAAGATATACATTGTGGCTTGAAAATAATTAATCACAGGTCAAATGCGCCAAAAATTCCTAAAAGCTACCTTGTAGATTAGAATGCGCTAAAATCGCGCCAGATTGAAATTAACCGTGAATTTAAACCCGATTTCAAAAATTAAAAGTTCTGTCATGTCACAATTATTTTAGGAACGTCGACTCATCCTCAAAAGATTTTTTCTGCAAACCGAGATTTTTGGTGGAAAATCAAAGTAAGGCCATTTTTAATCGAGAAAATCCGAGGGCCGTTTTTTATCGCGTCTTTAGGAGTCAAGTTGGACTATATGGTGAGGAAAAATGTTGATTGGGATGATGGCACATTGGTTGAGTTTATGGAAATCAAATTAAGTCCAATTGAGGGAGAATTGAAGGAGAATTGAATGGATTTGTTGAACAAATGCCACAAATTCGTATGCCGTGGAGAGAGGAACATTTGGACTACTTCAATGGTGTGTTAAGGAAGCTTTGAGGAGAGAGAAAGGGCTGAGGATAGGGCTGAAGTGGTGGGGGCAGCTCTTAAGTGCAAAAGCCAAGTGTTGAAGGCTTAGAAAGCCAATTGGGGTCCCCCCTCTCCATCAACCATCTTCTTCCTCTATCCCCCTCCTTTCTCCATTGCTGAGGTCATTGGAAAGCTCAAGAGAACCAGAAAAACCAAGCCAGCCCATTCCCCTTGCCGATCGACCTCTTTTTCCCCTTGTTTTCTCCTCATTCCAGTTTCTGCTCCAGCTGACCTTTCGCCAAAGATTTGAGTTAAAAGTGGTCTTCCTAGACGAATTAGCCTTCGTGCCACCCGTCGTTGTACTCAGCACATCCAAAACGTTCAAAAGAGCCCAACCTCGCACCGAACGAAGCCACCGACCGTCCTGTATGCCGGTGAGAAGAAACCAGTCGCCGAACCGTCTGGAAGCCACCTGCCTGCACTATTTCGCCTATTTCGCGACTTTCAGCCATTTTCTCCCCATTTCGACCCTACCTCCACCCATACCAACCACCAACAAGTCCCCCTTGACCCTCAGGAGCCACCGGTTGTTGACCACCCGCTCACCGGAGCTCCGATCAGCCTGTTTTCGCCATTGCAGCTGCTGGTTTCCTCTCTGCAGTTCAGCCTAAAACAGAAGCTGAAACCAGCAAGGGTCTTCAGTCTTCGTGGCCCGTTTTCAAGCCCTTCCCGGCCTCGCTTGGTGTCGCCTCAAGCTTGATCGTAGCCCGCCTCACCATCGCCGTCGCCGTATATGACGGCTGTGACTGATCGACGAAAGTATCGTCGAACTATGTCAATGGTACCATTTGCGGACATCGATTTGTATTATTGTTGGACCGATACATTACGTTTGGTAATGGTCCGACCGTCGAAAATTACCCCTGTGTAATGTCACGATTGAGACCCTCTTCCACCTACATTCATACCCTACTAATTGAACTCCCCGTACACGTTACCTCGAGCACCATGCAGCCACGTAAGTAAGCTGTGATTCAGCCCATGCACGTGCAGAGATTAAGGTCAATATTTGGAGAAAATTTGGGCCGTGTATTAAGGACAATGCGGCCACAAGTTCGCTGGCCCAAGCAACCCCGCACCTTCTTTTCAATTGTCGACAAGTTGGGTCAACAAATCTTGAAGGTTGTTGACTGAAGTGTGGCCAGCAACAGCCACGTTGCTTCTCACCCGGTGGCCAGCTTATGAGGAAGAATTGAGCAAATGGAGACACGTCCATTGCATGGACGTGTGAGCTGTCGAGTGTCCGCCCACGAGTTTCCCCCGTTGTCTTCGTTGCAGACCAAGAAAATCAACCAACGAAGGAACAAAATGGCTCGGAATTGAGGGAGGAGAGAGATTAACCGAGCGAAACAACCGGTGAGCGAGAGAGAGAGATTGAGCGAGAGAGTTCTCAGCGAGCAGCGAGCGAGAGTGAGGGGGGAAGGAAGGAGACCGCCCTCTGCCTTGCACACGTGTTGCCACCATCAACGCCACTCGCGATCACCGCCGTTGAGCCGTGTCCGAGACCCACGAGCTTTCTGTTTTTGCTTGCCATTGAGCCGTAGGACTTGAGGCAAGTGAAAGTCTACTAACCTATATAATGCAATGCTGTTATTGTCTGATGTAGTGCAATAGACTGGGAAATATTTGGGTTTTGGAGGTTGGATGCTGAATTTTGGGTGATTGAGGTAGATAGGAATCATGAAATTGAGGAAATGTTTTGATTTTCTCTATGCATTTTTGGTTCTGTTGAACTATAATCAAAAGACCAATTTGTGGTGGATTTTTGGAAGTGAGATAGTCATGGCATAGGCACGGGATCCTATTGAATCTGCACTATCTAAAATAAGTCGTGTGTATAACTCAGCAATTTTGTAAATTTTCTAGGGACAGTTCTAGTTCGATTTTGGTCCCGACTTCTTCATGAATGTTGTGAAGGATTGTTTAAACTATAACATATATTTTTGGTCAGATTTTTCGAAATCCATATAGTGGCATAAATTTCTTTTAATGTACTGTACTTTTCTGCTAGAGTGTAAATTCTGGTTGATGGAATAAATTTGAGACTGAGTTGTGTGATTTACTACTCTCTATAAATGAATAATTTGGCTTAGTGTTCTTCATGAAATTCTTTCCTTTAGATCTTATTTATAACATATCAAAAATTTAGCATTTTCTGATTTCGTTTATGGGCTATTCCAGAATTTTTACTAAAACTGTGCATTCTGGTTTTGAGTTGTCTTTACTCCGAATTTGCTCAATTTATCCCAAAGGTGAATGCATCTTGAGTTGTTATTTGACATGATGGTTTTTGGCATTCGGCATATCATTCAACACCAAAGATTTCAATGAAAACTCATGAGACTTCCAATGTCATTGCATTGAAAATGTCTTTGGTATTGAAATAAACTAAGATGTTAATGTTGCCGTTGGATCCTCGGGTCAACGATGCCCCGGGAGTCGGGAGGCCCATAGGATCGCAGTGGCGATGCCTTTGGATGCCTGGGGTCCGCAGTACCCTAGAGGTTTTCCCCGGGAGTGTTGGGATGCCCGATTGTATGTCGGTACGTAATTCCGGAGGGTAGGGGTAACCATTTTCATGGCGCGCCCCGAAGATTCCTCGTGATGCCAGGTGGGATGCAAGATGCCTAGAGGTATAACGAAACATGCTCTGGATGCCCGGTGGCCTAGTGGCTGAATGCCAGAAGCTTTCGCGACGCTAGGTTGGGTGTGAATGCCCGGAGGGACGCAAACATTAGTCCTCTGGGAGGTGAAACCTTTTGAATATTAAAACTAATGGCTCTACTAAGTGTGTGTGTGGTCTGGTTATAGGACTAAATTATATGGCATGGAATGGGACGTGTCATAACAGTTTGATTCTATAATCGGGACCCATGTGACTGAAAATGGTGCATCTTGGTTTCGAAACTGCACTTGCCATTGCATTAAAGAGCTTTATGGATTTGATGCATACTCATTTCTTTGATCACATGTTTTGTCTATCTTGCATGAAACTAGATAGTAATGGTTCTGCACAATATAGTTTAGTGGATCTTTCGCTGCTGGGTGGTTGTACTCACCCCTTTTTGGGGGCTAACATTTCAAATTAGAAGAGATGCCTCTACAACCTGTAACTCCCGGCTCATTCTATGGACTTCCAGTCGACCTACAATGGGAACGGTCGGAGTACCAACACCCTGAGGTGCGTGGGTTGTCATTCGAACGAGTGAGAGTTGTTTTGGTGTTCGATGTTGGTCTCTCCGCTAGCCCCATTCTTCAGGAGTTTATCGCCGTTTTTGTCCGCCAAGATGGACGCTCACTGGGGCTGCTGCCACCGCCGCCAGCTAATGGACTGGATGGGCAGGTGTGACCGAGAGTTAAGGTCAGCAAAAGAAGCATTTTTGGACACCAACACTGACTGATGGACTTATATACATAACTGTTGGAATAGTCAAATGTCTTTTGAAAGTAGCCGAGTATAGAAAATCTTGGCATTTTGATGTACCGACTAAAGATGTCCATCTGGTTTATGTAAATAAAAGTGTTTGGCTTATTACCTATAAATGTGTTCAGTTGGTGTGCATCGTTTTAATTACAGGGTGGGAGTTGTTGGATACGCTTCTGCCGTATAAACTGCGCAGGGACCGACCTAAAAGATTTAAACCCACAGGACTCATGGACTTCTTGAAAATAACATGGTATTAGAGTAATAGACCTTCAAGTCAAGGGAAAGGTATTCTGTGGTAATCCTAACGGTTCGGGGGCCGTCGAGAGGTGCCACACCGTGGGCTCACCAGAATGCAAAACTGGTGAGTTTACTCACTAAACCTTGATTAGGAGGTTAATCATGCTTAAGGGGTGTTTAGATTAGGCTAATGATGATTAGGTGGTTAGATTAGCTTAATTAAATATGGATTAGATTAAGGGCTGGATTAGTTTAGCGGATGGATTAATTAGTCTAATTATGTGATTAGATTAGTGTAATCCTAATTATTTTTAAGTAATTATTTTATTTATTTTAATTATTTATTTAAAATTAAATATTATTTAATTATATTATTTAGTATTTAATTAATTTAATTTTCGGAATTTATTTAATTATTTAATTAATTAAATTTTCCGAAAATTCGGCCAGGATGACTGGTTGTTAGAAGTTCGTGTTAACTGCTGTGGTATGGTTGGATTTAATTGAGTGCTGGATTGTTCAATTGAATGGTGATTTATGCAATTGCATGTCGTAATTGTGAATTGGATGGAATGTGTAGTTGGTTGTTTATTGTTTAGTTGAATGTTGTTTTGTGCAATTGTGTGGAAATTGGGAGTTGTAAGTAATTGATTATGACACCTGACTAAGCTAGAGAACCGCCTAACTTGGAATAGGCTGTGCCCTCGGGCCGTGATTAACATCAACCGCCGAAGTATGGCTGTGCCTATGCAGCCGTGATCAACCGCCGAAGTATGGCTGTGCCTATGTGGCCGTGATTAACCGCCAAAGTAGGGCTGTGCCGAAGTGGCTGTGATCAACCGCCGAAATATGGCTGTGCCTATTTGGCCATGATTAGCCACCGAACCTGGAAGTAGACTGTGCTTGTAACGAGCTGTGACGTCCCAGAGCGTCACGTACTAAGCGCAAGCGGAATTATAATTATTATTAACATCTTAGCTAACTTGTAAACTCCTTTAGATAACCTATAGTATTTACCATTGAAGGTTAGCATGTATAACATGGATTATTTAAAATCTCAAGTTTATATTATAAGGTTATCCTGCAATGCACATAGACAAGATCATAAAAGGCTTCCTTTCATTTTATCATCATCGGGGCATACAAAATTATCGACCTGGACTCATTCCATGTTCTTCGCCTATATATTTACATCATATACAAAACAAAAGTAAGGCGCAACAAAAGCCAGGGATATGGGTGAGGGTATCTACTCCACGAGCTTCCCACACAAGCCCACGTCTAACAAAAAACAAAAGTCAGTCAGCTACAACAAGATCAAAGGCGTCTAGGTGCCGTCCATCCCCGCTCCAGGTCCTCCTGCTCCAAAGGGTAAAGGTCCGAACATCTCCTCTTCATGGTTGATAAACCATGCAACGAACGTCATCGAAGTCAAGTCAGCTCTACCGTCATCCAGCCATAAAGTCGCCTCATACTTGGAGAAAATCATGTCAACGTCGGGATCATACTCGTCAAGAAAAGAAATATCAAGACGCACTACCGCCCCGTATCGAGCTACTGGCGGTACATCCATGCTATCAATCTGAAAATATAAGGTATGAGCAAACAACCTTGCCCAGTAAAGAATGATAAAACTCTAACTTAAACAATCCATAGCCATCAAAGTTACAAGTGAATCATCAAACAATTTAGGATACTAAGAGAATATATCACAAGCATAAACAATACTATTACTTCATGTAAGAAATCACCTTATATGCATCCACTTCTATACTTACCCTTCACAAACTCAATCTCACATCAAAATATAATGCAACAATAATAGATGAACCCACTCGCCAAATAATTATATTTAGTGTGCATAAAATCCACCCTCGAATCAGTCACAACCGGGACTCTACCGGCCTGATCGAGTCACTTCCGGAAAGTACGTTATCCGGACTTCCACAATACCTCTAATTGTGGGCATCTCACTCCGAGGCATCCCGGCATCACACAACCGAGGTCCTCCCAAGACCACACAGCAAGGGGCATCTCACTCCGAGGCATCTCAGTATCACACAACCGAGGCATCCTTGATCACACACAAGGGCATCTCACTCCGAGGCATCTCAGTATCTCTCTACCGAGGCATCCAAGACCACTCAGCAAGGGCATCCCAAACTTTCGGGGGCATCACCGGTATCTCGGTACCGATGGGTTCATTCATCTTAAGCACACGTTCACACCACCACACCTTTGATTAATGCATTTATCGTATGCAAAAGAAAAAGACTCTACAGTATCTATCTAACTCTCATGAACCTAGCACACGTGCGTGTCTGGATTATAAGATAAAACCCATTACGTCATGTCCCATTCCATGGCGAACAGATATTTATCCCATAATCAAGCACTATGCACCGCACTCATTGCACACACATGATTCTATATGCACTTATATCTCAAATGATATATGAGACTTACTCTTATGTGACTAACATCTATTATGAGGTTTATTAGGCTCTATGTACATCACGAAGACCTAATATAAAAGACACTTCATCTAATATATGTTCTCGGGTCTAGACAGTTTACTAACTAAGTGTACAGTTTCGGTTTCGGATACAAAAGGTATATCAATTCTTATCGAAATATTACCAAATTTTAGTATGTTATATTTAAGACATAGAATAAAAATTCCCGTGAAGAAACTTGAGTCTGATTCTCACTGTATTAAGAGTAACAATTGCCATAATCTTTACTAGTACCCTGTATCGACGTCCAGATTTCGTATTTACAAAGAAAATTGTTTCACTAACCAAATCTTATCGATTTAATCTCAAATTTTGACACGTCATTCCTTAAGATGTTTTCTACAATTTTTATTAAGGATTCGAAGTCCAAATCTAACTAGGTAAATACAGAAAATCCGTATAATCAGTAAAGGTCATACCGTTTCTCACAAGAACAGTTTACTGGTTTTACTAAGTTCACTTCTGTCTCTATGTTTTTATAGTCATATGGTTATAGCTACGTGTATAACTTGATCTTATAGATGTTCTATCATGTAGAATAGTTTCTTTCTTATTTCTATTAACATACATGAAGAAAATAACACAGAACAGAAGACTCCATATTTGTTTTCACTTAGAACAGAATAGATACACAAATTTCCTTTACTTCTAACCCAACGAAACAACTTGTCTATCCACAAATCTCTTCTAAAATACTCCAATGCTTACTCACAGAAACTCAAAGCAACTTCAACATATATTTCTCTAACAAATGATCAATTCCACAGCTCGGCTCGAAGTGTAAACGCATCCGTGAGTTCACTCATCACAGCATACACCATATCCATCCACTCAGCATCCATTTCATCACTTCGCTCAACAAAACAGCATACTCACACAAGGATTTCGAAACATGCAGTCCTCAAAAACAACATGCAATGGCTTCTAATTCTAATCTAACACTTTCTCAGCTTAGATCAATCACAAAACAGCAACTACAAACTATATCCATCATTGTTTGGTTAGATCCTCAAGCTCCCTTGATGAAACAATGGATAACTTTCAATTTAGAGTTAGATCTTTCCTTACCTTGTTCAGCAGTTAGACAACACAAGGATGCTTCAAGATCAACACTCAAAATCAGCATGCAAGAAGAAGAAATCACAGGTTTGCTTCTGGTTTGCTTCTGGTTCTACCGCTCAGCCGAGAGAAAAGAAAGAAGAAGATGAAGATGAGGGTTTCTCGGTTTTATATGGAGAGTGAGAGAGTGTACGAAGCTTAAGGGGAAAATATAGGTCTACAAACTAATCCCTAGGCTAGTGTAATGATGAGATCTTCTAATGATTATGCTTCCTTGGAGTTGATGGTTTCGGTTTCTAGAGAAGAGAAAACCGTGGGTGTCAAGTGCATGGAGAAACGAGAGAGAATGATGTCGTGGCTTTCATGCATGAAGATTTTCGCCATCTGTCGATCGTCGCTAATTAACAGTTAATCGATATCATTCGTTAGTTCATTAGCTTCTAATATTTTCATCTAATTGCCTTTTGTTTCTACTTAATCCCAATTATACAAAGTCATAACATATATATAACATATCGAATGACATAACATATCGACTAGTCAATGTTAATCTATAAAGAATTCATCACAAAATGCTAAAGTTAGAAATTTATATTAGCATTATAAACATTAATCAAGTTATCATAACTATAATCTATAAAATAAATCATTCGGGCCTAAATATTCATTCCCGGCCCAATGGGCTCAATCTACAACGATCCGGCCCACTAAACTTATAAATCTAATAATTCCGAACCTTGGCCCGCTTCAAGCCAAGTCCAAGCCCATAATCACTCATTAGGTTTCTCAAGTCCAATTCGTGTGGCCCACTCACTTCTCAAGCCCACACGTTTCTTACGATCCATCGGGTTCATTTTCTGGCCCGTTCTACATAAATCTAAGTTTCTAATGATCTAATTATGCTAATGACGGTCAATGAAATTTGGGATGTCACAGTGCTCGCTCGTTAAGCCGTGATAGTAATTGATTACGACACCTGACTAAGCTAGAGAACCGCCTAACTTGGAATAAGTTGTGCCCTCGGGCCGTGATTAACATCAACCGCCGAAGTATGGCTGTGCCTATGTAGCCGTGATCAACCGCCGAAGTAGGGCTGTGCCGAAGTGGCCGTGATCAACCGCCGAAATATGGTTGTGCCTATTTGGCCATGATTAGCCACCGAACCTGGAAGTAGACTGTGCTCGTTAAGCCGTGATTTACCGCCGAACATTTAGTAGGCTGTGCCATTTGGGCCGTGATTAACCTGATTACACCAATAGGCCGCCTAGCTTGGAGTAGGTCGTGCCCATGAGTGGTCGTGATTAATAAATTGGAACGAGAAACTGATTGAGTTATAGTATGATGAGTTCCAATTGTTGAGTGATGATTGCACGTGTATGAGTTATGAATTGTGCTAATGTGCAGGAAGGAACTGAGGCAAGGTAAGTCCTCTAAGTTGCGTGGCTAGGCCACCCCTTAGTGTATTTCCTTCCTAATAGAGGTTTAAGGGGTGAACTTGCTAAAATAGTCTCACTGGTTATTGTATGACCATTTTCAAGTCCGTAGATAGTGGTTGTGGAGGATTGAAGCCCCAGGATCTATGGAGGTGGAGTCTGAAGGATCGGCGTATGTGTCCGACTAGTATGTCGTAGAACAGCTTCTTTTTGAGAGCCGACCTGTTGTAACCTTTCGACCAGACTCGTTTTGTAACTAAACCCTGTTGTTTATAAAAGTTGCCTATTGAGAAATGTTGCCCTGTTTTTCTATCCCATGCTGTTTGTTGTCAGGGATTTTGTTATTCGCTTCCGCATGCGTATTAATAACGAGTGGGTCGGCGACGCGTCCTGGGAACGTTGCATTTGTATCGACCGCAAAAGGATGGGCACGGACTCGAGGATTGGGGCGTGACAACAATGGTATGTAAAATTCACGACAGCCTTTATAGTCATCAATTTCAAACAATCCAGACTTGATCATGCCCTCTTCACATGGATAAAAGGTACGTTATCAACCTAACCAATGATATATGTTGATAACATACTTATTATGGGAAACAATGAAATGGCCATCAAGAGTCTTTAAGAGTACCCACATCTTACTTTCCATATTAAAGACTTGGGACCCCTAAATATTTCCTTGATATTGTGATTGTTCATTCAAAACTATGGATTTCTCTCAGTCAACGAAAATTTGTTCTCGAAATCATATCAAAAGCAAATTTGTCAGAATGTAAACCGGCTGTCATTCTTATTGAACAAAACGTCAAATTAACCACAATTGATCATAACACCAAATCATCTTATGAAATTGATGACCCATTACTTGAAGATCCATCCCGCTATCAGAGCCTCATAGGGAAAATTATATATCTCATTATAACTAGACCAGACAAATGCTATGCAAGTACAGTCACTCAATTAGTTCATGCAAAACCCGAAGGAGTCTGACCCGAATGCAGTTTTGAAGGTCGTGTGAAGTATTTGAAGAATTATCTAGGGCTTAGAATACTTCTTTATTGAGATTGCAATTTGGAAAAGACAGCTCGCTGTGATACAAACTATACCACGTCCCATGAGTCAAAGACCTATCACTGGCTTTGGCATTAAGCTGGGATAGTTTTTACTTTCGTGGAAAATGAAAAAGCAGTCAACCATATCATTGTCATTAGCTGGGATCGAATATTGAGCCATAGCTAAGACTGTTCGTGAAATAGTTTAGATAGGAAGCCTAATTTTACACCTTGACATGCGGGTTAATGGGCTAACCAATTTATTTTGTTACAATGATGCAACACTCAAACTCACAGTAAATCCCATAGTTCATGAGAAAATGAAACATATTGAAGTAGATTGTCACTTAACTTGAGATAAGATGCAAGAAGGGATAATCAAGACAAATGGAATTGGAATCACAGAACAACCTACTAATATCTTTACAAAGCCATTATGTCAAAGACAACACACATATCTATTAAGCAAACTAGGTGTCTTAGATAAATATTAGCCACCAATTTAAGGGGTGTTACGACCTAACCCTTTAGGCCTCATGTCACACCCCGAACCCCGAGTACCCACACATCCCTCAGCGGTCAATCAAAAATGCGACATTCCAGGACACGTCACCGACCCATTCTTTTTTATCTTTCAATTGTACACATATGGAAACGACTATATTAAACTCCCAGTCAATCAACAATAATAGAGATAGTAAAACATAATAGCGATTTTTCCAAAAACCACGATTTATTTATCAACAGGTTAACCTAAGGAGTTTAATATAAACAAGCCTACCACAAAACGAAACTCCTATGCGACCTACAAACAAAAAGGGTCAAAAGGTCAGGGTTAACTTCCAGCTACACAAACTCCAAACATCCGTCCTAGTATCTAAGCGCAAAGTCGTGCACGTGGTCAGGTGAGTACGGCTCCCCGGGCCCCTCCGGCTCGAAATCTGGATCCACAACGACACCATCCAGGATGTCGATATCCATGGGGTCACCTACTTACCCATCCACATTTCCGACGGGCGGCCCATCAAAACCATGCAGGGGACCAATCTGATCGCCGTTCGCCCCCTAATGAACCACGCCTTAAAATTATGGGGCACCACATGTACAAAGCCCTCATCGATCCACACCGTCGTAACCACTAACTCGCGAGAACGGTTGGTCCCAGGGATAGGATATAGAGTAGTCTCTACCTCCATATCCAAGGGGACCCCAAAACGCATGGAGGGACACTCCATACTACGGACCTGAAAATATTTGACAACAATAGGGTCAGATAAAATCTCAGCGAGTTAAAATCCCTAAACCTCGATTAAGACGCAAATTCACCTCGAAGGCGGCCTAAGCACACGCCACACATAAACTCACCTCACCTCGGCACACCCCTGCATTTTAGCACGTCTCACATAGTAATAACAGAGTAACGTGCATAAATAACAATCAGAACACATCACACACATTGTCGACACACGAGTTCCAATTATTATGACCCCTCAGGCCACGGCCAACACAAGTGTCGGCGGTCTTCCAGCATAACCGAGCATCGTCCCACCCCCTCAGGCTCGGTATCATCTAGGACCCCTGCCTAAATGACATTCCATAAAGGAGCTTCGGTCTGACCTCAACCGCGACTTGTCATCCAGACCCCTCCCGGGCATTCAATAAAATTGGGCATCGCCCCCAAACTCCCGTTGGGTGACGGGTTTGATTAAGTGACCACTCAAGCACACCATCAATCAAACCAAATTTTATTGCCGTTATTTAGCCAAGAACACAACACTTCATTTTCAAATAGTAAACTTGGGCAACCTTTTTTTTTTCTTTAAAACTCTCCGAAAAAAATTCATACATGATCACGTATTTGAAATCAACCCGTCAAACTTTGCACACTTCTATCTTAAAACCCCATTGTTTTATTTAGCACGTAAAATTTGGCGTCCAAACCCGACACCTCACATTTTTCTATTTAATTGCCCATAAAACCGTCTTTTGTAATAATAATCGATATCTACCATAGAGCAATCAAACACATAATATCGTATGTGCAAACAATCAAAATCACGCATAATCTCATCCAAGAAAACAACCATAAAATTCTATTTAACGACTAATCCGTCACTAATTACGCTAATCGTGATTAATGTTAATAATCCACAATTAATAAGGCTAAACTCAATTAATTAATCTAAACATACTTAATTAGACTAATCAAAATTATTTACACTAATCGTAATTAAATTTAATCTAACTTATCCTTAATCATAATTAAAATTAAACTAGGCTTAACTAAGACTAACCCTCATTAGCACTATTCTAACCACCCCTAAATGCAATTAACGTCCTAATCCACGATTAGGAAATTAACTCTCAGGTTTTCAACGGCGGCAGGCTCGCGGCGATGGCGACACGATGGCGTCGAGGACGTGACACTCGCAGCTCGAACGGGGGCTCGACAGTGGCGGCAGCAGCCCTCCAAGCTTTCGGCCACCTAGGGTGGCTTGGCTCAATGGTGGCCACGGGGTGCTCGGGCGGATGGTGAAGTTGCAGGTGGAGCCGGCGGTGGTGAAGCTAGCGGTGGTGACTGGACGTAGAGGTCGGGTGCTGGATGTGATGGTGCTGGAGTGCTGGACGTGAGGTGCTGGTGTGGAGATGGAGACGCTGGGGGTGCGGTGGAGATGGCGGGTGATGGGGGAGTGCTGGTGATGATGGGGTTGCGGACGTGAAATGAAGAAGATGATGGATGATGATGGAGGGGGGCCTGACAGTAGCGAAAGGAAGAGAGAATGAAGGGGAGGGGATGAAGGCGTGAGGGAAGGAAGAACGTGGGGAGAAAGGAAGGATCGGCTGCAGGGGGGCTTTCACTAGAGAGAGAGAGAGTAAGCCAATCAAAGACTCTTAAGAAAAATATCTCGCAATTTTCATCATCACACTTTATCCATATGCCACGAAAGTCTTCTATGCTTATCTTCACTCCCCCAAATATCTCCTTAATGTTAATTTCTCAAAAATTAACCTTTTTTGGGCAGCAAATTTTCACTTGGCCTCTTCATCCGAATTTCACTTCTCTTTTCTTCTTGTCCAAAAATCCTTTTTCCGAAAATTTTCGCTTTGGACTCGCTGAAAATTTGACGAAAGATGAGACGAAATCCAATAATTGAATCATGACACGCTCAACAGTTCAATACCTAAAGTAGAATTAAATTTCGTGGTTAAAATCGATCGAACGCGACTTTAGTACGACCTAATCTATTGGATAGCCTTTAGAGGTTTTAGCACGTTTGACCCATGGTCGATAATTTTCAACTCATGTTTGTACATCTCCGAATCGTAGATGACCCTCGGTTGTCATGTAATCACGAAGGTTCAATTACGTATCCTGAATATAATATTGATAGAAAATCGGTTTATTGCCATTCGACGCAAATATCGTAATCATGCGGAACCACCCGCAATTCAACTACGTAATTCCATTGAATCGGCTTATATCCATTCGATAATCAATTTATAACAGTGTGGTATTGACCCTTGGCGATTATTATGGTCGAGCGGTCGATTTCTGATTGAATTCTCTAGTCTATCGCATTTACAACCCTTTACGGCCTCAAGTAATAGATTAGTTAATTCGTGAGTGATCAGTTCTGAGTAAGTAATCATAAGTACGTCGATGAAATAACCATTGCATATATTCGAAATAGGGGTCAAATTTCGGGACGTCACACCTCAAGATCCCAAGGAATAGATTTAGAAGCATTTGTTTATAAAGTCAATCCGAATGGTTTGTACAAATTGAAATCTTAAATGAAACACCGAACAACCCCTCAAATGGATGTAAAATCTGAATGGTACATACGCACAACAATTTCTAATGAGTTTTCCAATTTGTTAACAGCACGATTGGATTGTCAATTATAAACTTGAGTTCTTTCAAACTCATGCTTCGAGTGACAGTGATTACTTTTGAGTTTTTAAATAGCCTAAAAACGTTATCTAGGAGTCGCCACTAGCCTCTTTGTCGGGGTTCAGCTAGAAACCCAATTAAGGGTTGAGAGACCACCCTTGATTTCCACGGAACCAAAGATTTCGTGGGCTTGAGGACTTGGGTTATGCTAAAGATTTTTATTAGTGCCTTTTCAATATCTATGAGTATGGTTGTTATCTAAGGTGGTAACGCGGCTTTTTTACATTTTCGTGCAAGTGAAAAGATAGGTGATCACACATAGATGATTTGTTCATACAAGTCTATGCTAAACTATCAAAACGGATAGAAAAAAGAGTCAAACAAGTAAATTGAAATTACATAATGAGAAATAACATCCGAGGCAAGTAATGTAAACCTACAACTCATTGGGTATTTATACAATACTAAAGAAAACTCGAAATATATATTGGGAAATAAATGGGTACAAATCGACAAAGCCAGATTGGACATCAGCTATCCACCATCTTCAAGTTCCTTAGGCCATTTCTTCCAAGGGACCACATTTTGGACCTATTTTAATCCTACTATTATACTAACATATAGGATCATATCACATACAACATGGACTCAGACAAGGACATTCAATACAATGAATTGGGCAAATGCACTCAACTAATCAAACATGGCATCAGGATTGGCCCTTGATTTGCATACGTCGTCCCTTCTTAGGACAACTAATCAATTAAATTAATGACCATCCATAATTAATTATCACATATGTTCACAAGTGGCAATTAATATCGGATGGCCCTAATTTGTGTCTAGGTGATTCCAAGGTTCCCCGAACATGCACTAGCCCTGATCCATACATCTAAAATCCACATGCAAAATAAGAAAGTAGCATGTATTTAGGCCAAAAGGCCTTATTTCTCAATCATTTAATCCATAAAAGTGAACTAAAACGGGTCCCTTGTACAATCAAGACAACAACGATCATTCAAAGAAGGAATCATGCAATGAGATCTTAAAAGAATAAAGCCAAAGAAAGTTAAACTCATCAAAGGTTGACAAACAAGAACATGAGTTTTGAGAAATTGCAAACAAAGACAAAAGTTTTGAAAAATTACAAGGAAATCCTAAAAAGGAAGTTCTCAAATTGCAAGTGATTTGGAACAAATGATATTAAATTTGTTGGAAATTAGAAACAAATTCAACGTCCTTTGGAAATGAATTCCAGACCTAGGTGCGAATAATGATGGCACATAGATCCGGTCCGTTGAACTATTGAATATGACTCAATCCCAACAAACTTAACATCAAAGGAAAGCCTAGAACAATGTGTAAAACTTTTGATTTTTGAAATTTTTCAAAAAAAAAAAAACAAGAACGTTAATTTCATTAAAGTTATGAAATGCTTATAAGGGATCAAAAAGAACTTGAGTGCGGAATTAACAACACACTGATCAAGCCTTCCTTTTAACTCCCTAAGGAACTTCAATCATGACGAAACTAACGTCAAATCGAAGATTGAAAAGCCTTTTAAAACTTTCAAGAAGCATGCATTCAAAGATCTAGACCATATTAATTTGTAAAATTCAGATAATGTACACAAATCAGTTCAGTGAAATAAGTTGCAGCAAGCCCTGCAATTTTGATGGAGTTGGCAAAAACAATTAACCAAGTTTTTATTTTCTGAAACTTTTTTACAATAAAGTTCAATATGTCCTGAACAAATCTCATGCAGACATCCACAACGGAATCAACATGCACCAATTTCTAAAACTCATAGAATTCATGCATATCATTATTGAAACAAAGCATCACAGAAGCAAACATGTATGGTTCACAACCATTTGCATCATCCAAAAATGATCCATTTAATCTAAAATTTCTACACAACATTGGTCATACAATGTCCTATTACTTTCATGAAGACATTTAAGGCCAATTCAATTCCCAAGAATTTATAAAAATCACGATATTAGCACATATCATTCAAGACAAAAAAATCACAGCGGCAATTGCATTCGGTTTAAACATGATAAACCTATCCAAATGATGTTCAATCCTCATGCAAATTTTATACTTTGTTCATAACTATTTCCAAATTCACAACAAATGATTTTATAAAAATCGAGGAATCAATGTAGGACAATTAGTTGAACAAAATTCCATACATGGTCATGGACATTCAAGACATGCTCAACCTAGGTAAATAAACTACTATCATCACGAAATTTTTATTTGATATAGATATGCACCTAAATGAACAAATTTCATTCTGGTACTGACTTAAGAATCTGATCAAAAAAAAATCATGTAAAAACAACAAACAACAAAAGTTATCAGAACAGAGCATGGAAACAGAACACTGCTCATTTACAGATTGAGGTTCGGTTTTGTTAAAAATATTAAACCTAGTAAACAACCATCAAATCATGCAAACAAAGTGTCAAAAGAAAGCTTATGACGTCTCTTACGAATCCTTAGAAGGTTTCGAACACAATTGAAATCATTTTCCAACTCATTTGAAGATATAAAGCACATAGGTTCATTCTGCATCAGAATTTAAAAAATATAACCGATTCATATGTAATTAACCTATCTAGATGACATGTAAATTTCACGAATTTTTTTACATGACTAGAACTAACTGTCGGGGCCAAGCTTCATGAAGACACTCAATCTAAACTCATCATGCAAAAAATCATACAAAGTTGACAAACTGAATAAGTCAATCAGCAAAAACATTGTAGTAGGACATGCATGTTGCAAAACTAATCACTGCACTTCGGAGTGGTTTTTGATAGGGTAGATGAAGTCCAAATCATGCGTGCAATATACCTTTGGGTTCATGAAGTCATCTACAAATTATATGAAGACATCACTATCAAACGAGATCATTATCCAGCTCATTTCAAGACGTTAATCAAGTCAGTCCAGAACCATTATGATTTTTGCAGATCGAGCAAACAAGCAACAATCAACAATCAACAATCAAGCTCTTCATTCATTGCCTCAAGCTCATCATAAACTACTTGTAGATTAATTTGAATCAAACTTGACTTCTTTCCTTAGTCAATGATTTAAGAAATAGAAGAAATCCAAAGGATTTTCATCTCATGTCTTAAATGAAATAAGTGGACTCGAATTAGTAGTATAGTATTCTATGAGATCCGATAGTATGGTAGAAAGATTTATATATTTCTTTCTATCATACTAGCTATTATTCTTATTGTAATTTATAGGAATAAGCATGATAAGGTATCCTATAGTCGAATCCTAGCCTTGGCTATCTATCTAGTATAGCCTCGCTTCATTGGATTCGAGTACAAGAATGCACTATACCTTGATTTCTTCGAGTTCAAGCTTGATCATCGAAGTTTTTTGATGATCAATGGTCACCATAAGCTCAATGAGGCATCAAGGATTAACGTCACTCAGCTCGGATCACCAAAGGACACCATCGAACTGCCGGTTCAAATCGCTAAAGCTACTAAAACTTAGACCGGTGTGAAGCACGATCTTGAGCTTGATCGGAAAAGGTCACCGTATAGAGTTCCGGCAGTGGTTTGGCTGATCGATGGGCACCACTAGGTTGTAAGCTGGACAAGGAACGAAGTTGTAGAAGTCGATCGCTGGAAAAAGATTACTGGACCAATGACCGAAGCTACTGAAGTTGTTGGATTCTTCAGCATCACCGAGCTCAGTTTTTGAACCGATCCAGAAAAGGCTGTCGGCTTGAGGTATTCTGACGAAGGTTCAGCTGAAGCATGGCCACCACAAACTTGAACACTTATCAACTAGAGGCGTCGCAAGACTCTGCTGCACCAAGGACCGCCATGGATCGTCAATCGAAGCTACAGAAATGGTCGGGATCTTCACCGACAAGGAGACCGACTTTGCACCCAAGGAGGAGATGCCATAGGAAAAGAGGACTCTGGCGAGAACCTCAGACAACGGAACCTACAACCAGCAAGAGGACATCGCGATGGGCCTGATGGTGATGACAGATCGCTGGACGGACGTCGGCTAGTGGCAGTTAACGGGAGTCAGGGAGAGTAAGAGAGAGAAATAAACAGAAAAAATGGCAACCCCTGCGTTTTGGAGGGAAATTTGAACTTATACCTAAGCTCAAGATCAATTTTTGGCCCTTGGATTGATCTAAAGGCTGAAAATTAACCCTTCTTGATTAAGGCTTAATCCTCTTGGTTTAGGATTGATCTCATGGATCAATGACATGGCAAAATATATGGCTGGTATTAATTGTTGATGAATGGCTAGGATTTAGTGCTTAGTCACTAAGCAAGGCTCCTAATTGGCTTAATTCTAGTGATTAGGATTAATGATATGGCATCTAGGGGAATTTTTGTAACTTTTGTGCAAGAGGGGCATGGGGAGGTTGGCTAGAACCTGGGCTTGCCAACGGTGGCCACTAGTTGCTAGTTGCCGCCAAAAAATGGCCGAACTGGCCATTTCCCATCAAAAATGTGACATCCTGAATTTCAGGTTTTGGTTTCAATTGAATAAGTTGGGCTTTTCATTGACACGCCTATAGTCCTTTTCCCTGAACTGATCACTCACGGAATAACTAGTCTATCAAGTGAAGCCGTTAAGGGATTTTAATGCATTAGACTTGAGAATCCGACCAAGAATCGACTGCTCAACCGTACTAATTTGCAAGGGTCATTACGACACCGTCAAAATTGATTAGAGAGCGGAGATAGGTTAATTTGACAAAGGTATGTAATTAGTGCGTGGTTGATTCCACCTAATTGCAAAATTCTTGTCGATCAGCACTAGATCGATTTTTATGTTGTTTTGGTACCCTGTGTCCGTATTTGCAACCTCGAGATTTTCACGACAACCGAAAGTCGCCAATGCATCGAAGAGGTACATTGTAGCTTGAAAATAATCAACCACGGGTCAACTGCATTAAAAGTTCCTAAAAGCTACCCGGTAGGCTAGGTCACGCTAAAATCGCGTCAGATTGAAATTAACCGCGGAATTGAACCCAATTCCAGAAATTGAAAATTTTGCAATGTCACGAGTCATTTTAGGAACGTCAACTCATCCTCCGAAGATTTTTCTGCAAACCGAAATTTTTGACGGAAATTCAAAATATGGCCGTTTTTGACCGAAAAATTTAGGGGACCATTTTTTATCGCATTTTTTGGAAGCAAGTTGGTTCTATTGGTGAGGAAAAATTTTAATTTGGTCGAGAACACCTTGGTTGGATTTATGGCGACCAAATTGGATCCAATTGGAGAGGATTTGGTTCAATTTGGGGGAGAATGCTCCAAAATTCATGGCCCCCATGGTGTGCAACCATTTGGACCATTTGGGGATTGTTTTAGGGGGATATTTGTGCTGCAAATTGGCTGAGGAAGACAACCCATCAAGTGGGGCCTTGCCAAGGGGACAAAGAGGATAGAGAAGAAGACTTTGGGGCCAAGGAGGGACCCTCCTCTATCTTCTACTATCTTCTTCTTCTTCAACAGCTTGCTTTCTCCATTAGAAGTGTTTTTGAAACTCCAAAGAACCAGAAAACTAAGCCAACCACCGCCCTTGGCCGTCGCATGCCCACCAGACCCCCTACCCCCGCCGCGTCGTCGTCGCGCCCCCACGTGAGCTAGCCGCGCCTAACCTCTCGTCCTGCCTATTTCGTCGCCGTGCCACTCCTTCTGAGCCTCCCCAGGCCACGTCGAGCTCCCTAGACCGCCGTCCAAGTCACCGAAGTAGCCACCGTCACCTGTCGTCAACCATTGCTGCCTCCGCCACTTGTCCCTCACCATTTCAGCCTAAGCCACCCTCCGTTCCAACCCTCTCGGCCCAAGATTAGAACCGAGAAGCCCTCAGCCCAGCCGTGACTGTTGGGCCCATTTTGGACCGCTTCCGGACCTCGTTTGGTGTCGCTGCAAGCTCGATTATTGCCCGTCTCCGCGTTGCCGTCGTCGTGGACTCACTGGATCGCAAAATCGATGAGTTTACTCACTAAAATTTACTTATGGAGTTAATGATACTTAAGGGTTGATTAGTTTAGATTAAGCTTGGATTAGATGGTTATTTAGAACGGATTAGCGATTTAATTATTCGGTTTTGCATGTTAGGTGGTTAGAGTTGTATAATTAGAGACTAGATAAGTTGTATTATTTATCTAGATTGGTTCGGAAATTTTCCGGGCTCATTTCGGTATTTAATTAGGCGTTTCTGGCCTAAGTTTCTATTTTCGGTAATTAATTGCATTTATTTAATTATTTATTGTATTTATTTAATTATTTATTATTTTCTGGAAATTAGACCGAGATAGTCGGTGATCGGAATTTTGTGCTGATTGCAATGGTGTGATCGGTTTGTTTAATTGAATGTTATATTTGTGCAAATTGAGTGGTAATTGTAATTTTAGGTAATTATCCCAAAATTGAGTAATTTCGGTATTCAATCAGAAAATATCGGGGCATCGGTTTTTAACGCCGAAAATATTTTCAGACGCTATATAAATAGTGGAATTTTTGAAAAGAAAGATATCGCATTTTTGGCTCAAGCCGACCATGTACCCATACACTATTATTTTTATCGGGTATATTTTAACACGATGAAATTAGGCCAAGTTTGTTATTTAAATGAGGAATTGGTGTGCAAAACACAAAATCCTTGGCTGAGATTGATTTATCGTAGTTCAGCTTGTGTGAGCATTGTGATACGTTAGCTTGTGAGAGCAGTATACTATATCATCCTATGAGAGCTTAATATGTCAGCTTGTGAGAGCAATATACCTTATCAACTTGTGTGAGCAATGATCATTTATCAGCTTGTAAGAGCAACGATCCATATATCAGCTTATGCGAGCTACTATCTATCTATATCAGCTTGTGCGAGCTACTATCTATCTATATCAACTTGTGCGAGCTACTATCTATCAATTTCAGCTTATGTAAGCATTGACTGTGTCGACGGTATCGGATAGATAGTATTGAAGTGATAGATAGTATCAATTGGATCGAATGATTGATGAATTGATTGGTTGAGATTATAAACTATGCTGACGTATAGGAAGGAACTAAGGCAAGGTAAGTCTTCTGACTTGTGTGTATAGCTGTCTCTAGGCGTATTTCCTTCCTAGTCAGAGTTTAGGGGGTGAACTTGCTGAGACATTGTCTCACCCCGTCGTGGGCTCAACCTTTTCAGGTCCTTAGATAGCTGTACCTCCTGAACGTTTTGGCTAGCCCATGAGGGTTACCGAGCGGGTTTTTAGCAACCTCAATCCTAGAAGCCACTGGGTCTATGAACTGGTAGTGACCACTGTCTGGGTCGAAGAGGGCCTTCCTCATAGGGTGCCTCATCGATTTAGAGCGTGGTTTCGCTACGGACCCAATGGATTCAGGGTGGGTCCCCTTAGAGGTTTTAAAATTCCCGTTGTGGTAGTTGATGCCACTCTGGACGAGGATGCTGCTGACCCTCTGGATGGTGCTGTGGAGGACCTGCCGCCCCTAAAGCCGGTGGAGACTGAAGAATCGGCAAATGAGTCTGGCTAGTTAGTCTTAAGACAGTACCCTTTTTGTTGAGCCGGTCTTTTGTAGACTCTTGTCTATAGACTAGTATTGTATATAAACTAGTCAGCTATGTATAAAGGTGTGTTGTGGTTTGTGAATTTATGGCCCTGCTTTTCTATCCCATCTTTGTGCTGTCTGGGGATTTATTTATACGCTTCTACATGCGCATTAAAATGAATGGGTCGGCGGCGCATCCTGGGACGTCGCAAATGAATCGACCACCGAGGGATGAGCACGCACTCGAGAATCGGGGCGTGACAAAAAACCTATCGGACTAGTCCATATCGGTTCTAACAGGTTTGGTCGATTCTGGCTGGCTTTGGCTATTTCTTTTTCAAAATTTTATGCAATTAGGTCCCTTAAGGAATTCCTATCCGATTGAAATGAAAATGGGCTAATTTGAAGAAGATGGTCCAAAATCGATGAAATTAAACCAAATAAATTTTCAAAAATATCTCAATTGAAATTAATTGGTTTAATTAACCCAAGAATATTGAAAATTATGCTTAAACTCGTGCACGAATTTGGAATTTCTAGCCGATTTAGGTAATGTATGTAATTCTTGCCCTCAAAAACCAAATTGATTGAAATTGAACCTAATTGATATAACGAGATATAAATTGGTTCAATTACACATGTTAACAATGGCTTAATTCATCCAAATTGACATTAAAATGGTGGCACAGACTTTATGTCAAAATTAGATTAAGGGTCAATGATGCAATTGAACCTTAACCCTTCAAATTAAATCTTAGTGTAGAATGGGTCAACTTGAATTGTACCAATTAAAGCTCATTAACCTAACTTTCCAAAATTCAAGTGAGCTAAATCTATCAAAATGGAAATTTCCCAAGTGAATTTACCAATATCAATCCCGGATTTGGACTAAGTTTGAAAAAATGAGTTGATTTGAAGTGTAAACTCACAAGTCTTGAAGAATCGATTCGGACCTCTAATTAGGGCTAAAAACAACAATTTTTATTCCAAGATGCCAAATCACCGAAATGACTGCACCAGTGATCTTGAAATAGCCTCTTGATCAAATATTGTAAAAGGAACTAAGTCAAAATATAAACAAAATGAAAGTAATTTTGCTTTTAGTCTATTCCGAACGTAAATCCAAAAAATATGGAAAATTGAGGTTCCTAATCAATTTTTGCAAAATTCTCGATTTCAAAGTCAAATTAAAGCCAAAATGAGATAATTTGCGAGTTTTTGTATTTTTCAATTTTTTTTTATCAAAGAGTTTATCAAAAGTCAACATTTTAGTTAATTTTTTACTAAAATGTTGATTTTATGATCAAAACCTTGATTTTTTTCAAATTTTTTTGTGGCCAAAGTGAAACTAAGACTAATTGGGAACTTTATGTGCAAAAAGCCAAATTTTGACCTTAGGTTAACTTTTAGTCAAAAGGTTGACTAAAAGTCAACTCAAAAATCAACTCTTTTAACTTTTTGGGTTTCATTTAAAATGAGAAGGAAATTACCTACAAATGATAGATTAAAGAAAATGAAACAAAAATGACACTTTTGGTTCGAAAAACAAGTTATATCGCGATCAAAAACTCTAATCTTGAGTGTTTATCTTTAACAACGCATCGATTAAAAATCGATGTCAATGAGAGGGAGTGTTGGAGATATGCGAGGATTAATTAAAGATTATTATTGATCGATTTTATCAATCCAATGTTAGATTTGACTTCATGTATCAGTCTTTATTTTTTCCTTAGTTGCCCATTCATTGTATTATAAATAGGAGCTTATACAAGTGAAGTGATTAGACTGAAGCAATACAATATCCAGTATTCTCTCAATTTCCTCCTCTTCTTTATTTTGTGTCACGCTTTTATAAGTTCGAAGTTCTTCTGTTTTCTGGTTGATTTCTTATCCGGTCAATTTTTGTCAATGTTTTATTTCTTGATTAAAGTCAAAATCGTTCTTAATTGGGGTGCAACTTTCCGGTGACCAAACATGCACCACCGACGGTGAGATTATAACCAAATAAGAGCATTTTCTAAAAGACTTTGCAATTCAATGGACTAAAATGAGGCATGTTTAATTCAACTGACAATGATTAGAGCTTTTTAGAATCCTCTATTTGCCAAAAAGAACTTTTAGGACTCCTACTAAATCTTTCCGCATGCCTACTGTTAAGGAAAGACGCAGAATATACGTAATGACTTTACACTCTTCTCTACACAACTGCTACTAGAACGACGGAATCTCGTCAACCGTCAAGCCTTTAACATTTATACTCTCTTGGATCTATCAAAAATTGACGAGTAGTTTCATGTCTTACTCAAATAATTAAGCGATGAGCATCCGTGTTTCTAATGAATCAAATTGGACTTTTGAAAAAAGTATGATGAGTTACTAGATTTTGTTATATTGTGCCTAGTAAAAAGCAGCACTTTAAATTTAGCTTAGTACAGCATCATTTCGAGTGTCTATTTAAATCACCGTACTTATGCTTTCATCCCAGTGAATCCCAAAAGTAGAGATTTGCATGTCTCGAAATACTCAACATGTATAAAGACACGCACGAAAAAATTAGTCGGGAGCCGAATATCATGAAAGAGAAAAAGAGAGAGCTTTCATTAGACTACTTCATGGCTTTCCTCTTTTAACCTTTAAGTGCGGGCTGTGTTGAGAATATCACCGACTCTCTCTCTCTAGAATTCTCTGGATTTCTCTCCTCTCGTTACTCCTCCAGATTTCTCTCCCTCTCTCCAGACAATTCCTCAGCCGCAATTGTTGACCCAAGTTGCAATAAAATAATAGGAAGAAGATGGTGTGGGAAGTCGGTGGATGTGCCGACTTTGGCTCCTATAAATAGGGGCTGTTGTCTCTTGAAGTAAAAAGTGTTAAGGGGGTGTTGTGTAAAGTGTAGGGGGTCTTGTGCAAGAGTGTTGTGTGGTGTGTGAAGTAAGTGTGAGGAGTGTGTGACGTGAGTGAAGTGTGTACGTGAGTGTGTGAGTGGGTGGGAGTAGGTGGCGTGAGGTGTAGAGTGATAGAGAGTGAGTGGGTGTGTGCAAGAATTGTGTTTGTGTGAGGTGTGAGAGGTTTATGAGAGTGGTGTGTAGAGAGTTTGTAATATTGCTTATATAAAATCAAGTGATTGTTTTACTTATACATTCACTTGATTTCTCAACAAGTGGTATCAGAGCAGGTCGTCGGAGGCCGTGCGAAGACAGTGGTCGGGGACCATTGTAAGTGAGCAAGGCGGTCAGGGATTGTCGAGCCAAGGAGCGAAGTAGCGAAGGACATCGGAGTTCTGCCAGTGCACAATCTGGGATTGTGAAGTCGGTTGGTCCGGGACCAGGCTTACTTGGTATAGTGCGGGGCATTATACTCAAGTCACCATAGTGGATTTCTCGAGTCCGGTGTATGGGATGGAGAAGCTCAATGATTTTAATTATAATAATTGGAGTACCCGCATACAATATTACTTGCTAGGACAAGATTTGTGGGATATTGTTGGCGGGAGCAACACCACCCCACCCACGAATGATAGCGAATTAAGAAAATGGAATATAAAATCGGGTAAGGCTCTTTATGTGCTTGCCGTGACTGTTGAAGATGAATTACTGCAACACATAAAGAGTGCGACGACCCCAAAGGAGGCCTGGGATAACTTGGCGACGCTGTTTGCAAGGACAAACGATGCCAAGTTACAATGCCTAGAGAACGAGCTCCTCTCAATCTCGCAACAAAGTATGACGGTAAGTCAATACTTTTCTAAAGTTAAATCTATTTGCGAAGAAATTTCAAAATTAGATCCTGAGAATGCCATCTCTGAGACAAGAATGAGAAGAATAATAATTCATGGGTTAAGGCCGGAATATAATGGTATTGTTACGGCCACCCGTGGATGGGCAAATGAACCAACTTTAACAGAGTTGGAGAATATATTGGCCAACCAAGAAGCCTTGGATAAACAAATTTCTAAGGTCTCAATTAAGGAGGATGAAAGTGCCCTCTTTAGTAATAAAAGAGGGTTCAAGGGCCAGAATAGAAATAGAGCAGGTGCAAGAGATGGCAAACCATGGAAAAGTCATGGAGATTGGAGAAGGCAACCGGAAGAGAAGGGTTATCAGTCAGGGGGAGCTCGTCAAGATTGCGATGATGATGATGGTGAAGATAAGAGCAACAAAAGGCGTAACAAACGGTGCTACGTTTGTGGCAAGGTAGGACATATTGCCAGATTCTGTTGGTACAGGCAGGAAGAAGGAAATGTCGTCACTTCTTGCAAGAAGGAGATTGAAAGTGAAGAAGAATGGGACTTTCTGTTGGAGAAATCGCTCTAGAAGATTTTGAAGCTGACAAAACGTTTCCATCAATCTAGTCCGGTTATTTGTGTCGAAGACTTTCGACCACCGGACTCGAACTCAAGACTCATATTTCAAGACTCAAGATTCAAGACTCAAGACTTAAGACTCAAAATTATTCTCATTGACAGTCTATCGATCCGATCCAATGTCGAAGGAAATCCAAATCGAGGATTATGGTTAAGGATTTCATTTTGATCTCTCGAGAAGATCTTTTGGCTGGACATATACAACGGATTCTTTGATTCGTATCTAGATCAATTGAAGATCCGATAATCGACGAAGTATTCTTGGAAGGTTCTATTCATGGAAACCAAGATCCCGATTGTATGGGCGAACAGATTGATGGGCTATCGTCGATTCCTTTAATAGCTCGGATGATCTTCTTGATTGATTCCGTCCAACGGGTAGATTGGAGGAATTCCTTTGGTAAGTGCCAACGGTTATGATGGCATAAAGGAGTATAAAAGGAAGACGTCTCGCTTGTTCAAGTGTGTGATCGATAGAGAAATTCCAGTCTGAAACACCTTGATTATTAGTCGATACGATCGAGCGAAATTGTATACGAGAGAGTGTCTATACTTTGTGATACCTTGAGTGAGTGTGGTAGTTCATCTACACCCGGAAGTCAAGGAAGATTAACGCCGTAACATCTCTTTGTTCATAGTGGAATCCAGCCGATTGGGTCGTCGCGTGCGAGAGTGGACGTAGGCTTGAATCAAGCCGAACCACTATAAACCTCGTGTTTAATTCTCTCTTTCATTCACCGAGTCTTACGATTGAATGTTATTTGCTGCAATTACTCAATTGTCTAAGTATTGTGCGAAAAATCGTTTATATACCTATTCACCCCCTCTAGGTACTAGCACTAGCTATATCAATTGGTATCAGAGCTCGTGTTCTTACTTTATTTGAAGTGTTTTACTTCACGGTAAAAGATCCATGGCTAGTATGCGGCACCGGGGCTGATGGAAGGGCAAAGCAATACTGCACTCCCTACTTTGATGGAAAGGATTACAACATCCGGAAGAACAAGATGAAAGCCTTTCGCGATCAAAGGATCCTCTGGAATGGGACGTTGTGGAAAAAGGGATCACTCCTACTGCTGCATCAGTTTCTGAAAGAGGAAGAAATCAATAAGAGACAAGCACTCGATGCAAAAGCAATTTACTCTTTATATTGTGCTTTGTCACCAACTGAATATAACAGAATATCTTCTTGTGTTACAGCAAAAGAAGTGTGGGACAGATTACATATCACCTATGAAGGAACAGATCGAGTGAAGGAGACTAGAATCAACATTCTCCTTGGTCAATATGAATCCTTCAAAATGAAACCAGGAGAACCTATAACCGACATGTTTAGTCGTTTTACGTATATTGTCAATGGTCTTGAGAACCAAGGACAAAAGATTTCGATCCCATGAAAGTGAACAAGCTACTTTGCGTGGACTTTCTAAGGATTGGAATCATATAAAGACTTCGATAAGAGAGACGCAAAGAATTATGCCACTATCTCGTTGATGAGCTGATTAGAACTCTTCGGTCTTATGAAGTGGAACGAATCAATGAAGACGAAGATCCAAGAGGTAAGAAATCTATTGCATTGAAATCAAATGATGATTCGATAATGCAGATTCGAAGATGATCTGGACGATGAGGAGCTTGCACTTATGATAAGAAGGTTCGAAAACTGAATAGAAAAGGAAGAAGGTTCAACTCCAAGAAACAAAATTTTCAAAGACAGCAATCCAAGTCTCTGTTGATGATGAGGAACCAAACAAAGATGTAGTTTGTTTCGAATGTAAGAAAAAGGGACACATAAGACCCAACTGTCCTCTTCGAAGAAGAAGAAAGGAAAAGCTGAAAAGTTTCGAAAAGCACTCAAAGCCGAAACTTGGAGTGATACGAGTGTGAAGAAAGTGAGGATGAATATGCCAATCACGTGTCGATGGCACAATCGGACTCGGACTCGGATTCTGGATCGGACTCGAAAGTGAATTTGAGGTAAGTGATTTTAAAATTCCTGTCAAAGTCTTTAAATATATTGATGAACTGTGTTTTAATCTTAAGACTTCTCTTAAAAGAGTTTCCGAACTAAAAGGGAAAACTTAGCTTTAAAACAAAAAGAAAACATTTTAGAAGAAAGAATCAAAAGTTTAGATTTGAACGTTTCTACTCTTAAAGAAAAAGAAGATAATCTTTTAAAAGAAAATACTTTTCTAAAAACTGACTTATCAAATATTTCAAGGAAATTTTCAATAGGATCTGAAAACTTGAAAAAGTTCTTTCAGTTCAAAGACCTTACTTCAATAAGTCTGGACTAGGAATGACAGCGAAACAATTCCATTGATTGATTTTCCTAAAGTAAAAGAAAGAATTAAGAAGAGACCATCGAAAGAGGCTTACAAAAATCATTTCAAGAAAGTTTTTGTAAAATCTGTAGGTCGAAATGCTCTAAGATGTTCAAAGTGTAACAAGTAAGGATCATTTTGAAAAAGAGTGTCCTATGATTTGGAAGCCTGTTAAGAAAGCATGGCCTTATAATGATTATTCTGCTAACACCAAAGGACCCAAGAAAATTTGGGTACCAAAGAAAGCTTGAGATTTTCATTTGAATGCAGGTCTCCGTCAAGAAAAAGATAAAATGGTATCTTGACAGCGGATGCTCAAGACACATGACGGGAGACTCAAATAGCTTCATAAAGCTTATTCAAGTGAACGGAGGAAAAGTTTCATTTGGAGGAAACAGCAAAGGAAATATTGTGGGATTTGGAACTGTCAAAATTGGAAATCTCACAATAAACAATGTTTCGCTAGTAGAAGGACTCAATTACAATCTTCTCGATCGAGTCAATTATGTGATACTTGGATTCAAGATTTTCTTCCAAGAAGGAACATGTTCTGAATCGGTAAAGACTCTACTCGCCTTTCAAAGGTCGAAGACATGGAAATATCTACCTCCTAGACGTAAAACCAAATGATTCGCATTGCTTAATCTCAATACAAGACGAAGCAAACCTATGGCATAGAAAGCTCGGCCATGTCAATATGAAGCAATTGGCCAAAATCTCATCAAAACAGCTTGTTCGAGGTCTACCAAAATTGTCATATCAAAAGACCAATCTATGTACTCCTTGCATTAAGGGAAAGCAGGTAAAAGATTCATACAAGTCTATAAATCATGTCTCTACTAATCATGTATTACAGCTGTTGCATATGGATCTATTCGGACCAACCGAACCCGAGTATTGGAGGTAAGAAATATTGCCTAGTAATTGTAGATGATTACTCCCGTTTTACTTGGGTATATTTTCTTGCAAATAAGTCTCAAACACTCTCGTATTTTGAAAAATTTGCTAAAAAGATTCAAAATGAAATTGGATGTGTTATATCAAGTATAAGAACAGATCATGGAAGCGAATTTGAAAATCAAAATTTTACAAAATTTTGTGATGACTCGGATTTAAACATATATTCTCTTCTCCATATACTCCTTAGCGAGAATGGAGTGGTGGAAAGGAAGAATCGATCTCTTCAAGAAATGGCTAGAACTCGTTAATTGAAAGTAAAATTTCTTCACGATTTTGGGCTGAATCTGTTTCAACAAAGATGCTATATTATCAATAGAGTCTTTCTAAGACCTATTCTCGAGAAAACTCCTTATGAATTACTCAAAGGAAAGAAGCCTATTGTTTCATACTTTCATGTTTTCGGATGCAAATGTTTTATATTGAAAAATGCAAAAGATCAAGTTGGTAAGTTCGAAGAAAGATCGATGAAGGCATCTTCCTTGGATATTCTACATCAAGCAAAGCCTACGAGTCTATAATAAGAAGAGCCGATCGTGGAGGAGTCAATGAATGTCAAATTCCAAGACTCTATGCAAGGTGAATCCAATCGAGACTTAGCATGAAGAGTCCGAACCATTCCCGACCCTCAAAAGATTACAACTCAAGAAGCTTCTCAAATTCGGAAGATCGGCATCAAGCTACTCATGAAGACTCGAGATAAAGAAAAAGGTCTTCAACCAGTTAAATCAACCAGCAACTGGAAGCATAAATCCAGTCATCCTAAAGATCTCATTATCGGAGAAATTAATGAAGGAATCCGCACTGATCCAAAAGGCGTGAAGAGTCTAGTGCCGTAGCTCTTATTTCTGAAATTGAACCAAAAAGCATAGAAGAAGCTCTATCGATGAAAGCTGGATTGAAGCTATGCAAGAAGAGCTCGAGCAGTTCAACATAAACGACGTGGGATCCGTCATCTAGACCAAAAGGTAAAACCGTTATCGGAACCAAATGGGTGTTCGAAACAAGATGAATGAAAAAGGAAAAGTCGTACGAAACAAAGCAAGACTCGTGGCAAAAGGATATACGCAAGAAGAAGGAATAGACTATGATGAGACCTACGCTCCCGTGGCAAGGTTAGAAGCTATTCGTCTATTACTTGCATTTGCTTGCTATAAAAATTTCAGGTTATTCCAAATGGACGTCAAAAGCGCTTTCCTAAATGGATTTATCCATGAGGAAGTTTACGTGGAACAACCTCCGGGGTTTGAAGACCCAAAGAAGCCGACTCGCCTTCGACCGAAAAAGGCTCGTATGGTTTAAAGCGAGACACCTCGAGCTTGGGTACGACGGACTAAGTAAGTTCTTATTAAAGAGTGGTTTTGTTAAAGGTAAAGTTGATACTACTTTATTTATTAAAAAGGAAAACAAAAGTTTTATACTTGTTCAAATATATGTGGATGATATCATATTTGGATCCCCTAATGAAAGTCTCAGGCAAGAAATTTTCAAAGTCTATGCGGGATGAATTTGAAATGAGTATGATGGGAGAATTAACATTCTTTCTTGGTCTTCAAGTAAAGCAATTGAAGGAAGGTACTTTCATTTGTCAAGAAAAATATGCTAATGATCTTGTCAAAAGGTTTGGATTAGAAAATTGCAAGAAGACTGATATACCAATGTCAAGTTCGTTGAAAATAGACAAAGATGAAGAAGGGAAGAAAGTTGATCAAAAGCTGTACGTAAGTATCATCGGTTCACTTCTTTATCTTACCGCCTCTAGACTCGACATTTTGTTGAGTGTTTGCATCTCGTGCTAGGTTTCAATCGGATCCTAGAGAATCTCATCTCAAGGCTGCAAAACGTGTTATTAAATACGTTGCCTCGTCTTCAAGGATCGGTCTATGGTATCCTAAAGAGGGAGACTTCAATCTTCCGGGATATTCGACGCCGATCCGGCCGGTTGCGAGTCGATAGAAAGAGCACTTCAGAACCCGCCGCTTGCTTGGAAGCGAAAAGTGTCTTGGTTTTCAAGGAAACAGAGCACCGTAGCTCTCTCTACAACGAAGCGAGTATGTAGCTCTTGGAAGCTGCTGTTCGCAAATTCTATGGATAAAACAACAGCTACAAGACTTTGGGATTGAAGACTCATGCACGAAATCGATGTGACAACACCAGCGCAATCAATCTTACCAAAAATCCAATCCTTCATTCAAGAGCAAAGCATATAGAGATTCGACATCATTTTATTAGAGATCATATTCAAAATGGAGAAATCTCAATTCAATTTGTTGATTCGAAAAGTCAACTAGCGGATATATTCACAAAGCCATTGGAGAAAAATCAATTCGATTTTATCCGTACCAGACTCAACATTTTGAAGCTTGAAGAAGTTAAACACTGAAGAATCTACATCAATCAGACTCTATACTTCAGACTCTGAATTCTCAGACTCAGACCTTCATTGTATAGACTGTAAGTTATTCTTTTAATCTCGAAAAGGTACGATCTTTCGTTCAGTTATATTTGATTGATACAATCTTTAATTTTTGTAAACATGCCTTTTCAAAAGGGATAATCTCTTTTAAAATAGCAGTTATTACTTTTATTAAGAAAGACGACTGTTCACCTTTCTTTGTAACGATTGCTCTTGCCTTTTCAAAACCGAGTTATATATACACGCTTTTCACTTTTTACTCGATTCTCAAAACCCTAAAAGGCATTCTTCTCTCAACCCCGTTTTCTACTTCGTATCCATACTCGAGAAAGTTGTCATTTTTCCTTGGGAAAACTAGTGAAGGAATCTTCCATTGACAAGAAAAGATGTCTTCTTCGAGAAAGTCGTCAAGGATAGCAAGCGGGGGTCCACAGAGAATGAAAGAGGGACCTACGCACTTCGATCTCACCGAGGAAGATGATTTGTCGAGACAAAGCAACGAGTCCTGTTCCCTCTCCACCTCATCACTCACCATCTACCCCACAAGGTGCGGGTCATCATCGGAGGAAGTCATTCTAGAGGACGTCGAACCGGTGAGAGCACAAAAACCCTCATTTATTTACATGCTCTATCGTGCATTGAAGGTTTCGGTTCTCCTCTGAATTATATAGATGCTTTTCTTAGAGAAAAGAATTATGGGAATGAGTACAGATTTTTGAAGCGAATGGAGGAATTGGGAATTGCTCCCAAAGGTAAGGTCAAAGAATCACTTGCGAACATTCCAAGTGACCCTCGGGTTTCAGGACCGATTCCTAATGAGGGGAACGAAGATGATAAAATGTTTAGTGATTTTCAACCAAGAATGGGCATTGCTGCAAATATGAAGGGAAAGAAGATGGAGTTGTTTAGATCGAATGATCGGGAGAAGCTGTTCTTCGCCTTGTTGAAACGAGGAATGATAAACCCCGGGAGTGTTGATTTTGATTTCTGGATGCAATTAATGTGAACTTAAGGGAAAAGTTCGAACCGCTTCAACTTGAGCAGCTTTTGCACCGATACTACCGATGGTTATGCACACTTGACTTGCTTATTTCTATTCAAATCTAAGTTTTCTTGATGCGAATAGAATATCATTCAAAGTTCGAGATCGGGATTATGTGATTGATGTGGACATGCCGGGCGAGACATAATTGGTGTTGAACGAGGACGTTATCAACCAATCAAAGTCTCGATTGCTCGTGCTACTCGGATCTTGTCAAAAACAGAGATACGAGGGCGAAGATTACCTACTCGAAGATGAGTGCCATCAATATTGTGCTGCACAAAATTGTGATCAACGCATCGGCCAAAGTCTACATCAAAGACGATGTATCCAATTCGGAAGCCAAATTGATGTATGCAATCAACTCGGGGAAGAAGTTCTCTCTCGCCTCATACTATTCTATTCCATATGTACAGATCAATGTCGAAGAACAAGGGACAATTGCCTTATCCAAATCTTGTGACAAAGATCTTCAGACACATGAATATCGAACTGCCACACACTCTCTGTGTTAGACCCTGCGATAAAATGGTGGTAGGTTTGAATATGTTGACGAAGATGCGTCTGAAAGAACTTAGCAAGGAAATGGCAAAGTTCAAGGTGAAAACTCCGCTCTCTTCTGCATCAAAGAGAAAAGGGAAGGAGCCCATTCGTGCTCCATCCAAAAAGAGAAGATCTCTCATCTTGGAGGATGAAGAAGACGATGAAGATCACTCTATTCCTGCACTAGTAAGGACTAGACGTTCTGTATCTCGATCAACAGAACTTCAGTCTGAGCAAAGAGAAGAAGAGCTGCGAAAAAAGGAGAAAGAGGATGAAGAAGAAGAAGAACAGAGAGAGAAAGAAAAAGAAGATGAAGAAGAAGGAGAAGAAGAGAAAGAAAAGTCTGCTGCTGAATCTGGAGAGAAAGAAACGGAAGAGCATGATCATCACTTCACCCATCTTAATGTCTTAGAGACAGGGGGAGTTGACGAGCAAGATTTTGATGTCTTAGAGACAGGGGGAGTTGGGGAGCAAGAAAAATCCTCACCTCATGCTTCTCCATTACCTGAAGATCATCATGATACATCATCAAATCTGCAAGGTCATACGAAGCGCCATCGTCTCGCATTCACTCCATCCGAGAAAGTAAATGCTAGTATACGACCGACAATTCCGCAGATTTTCATCGTATTCTTGATATTCTTCGGAAATGCGGGGACAAATCTATGCTCGGACTATGAAATTCAAGCCATCAAGAATGCTGGCCAAGCATCTTCGCTTACCCCGGAAGACGAATGAAAGACCTCGCTCTGCAGATTCAAGCTAATGCCAAAGGAGAAGAGGTAGCAAAATTAAGGGAAGACTTGAAGAGGCTCGAAGGCATAGTACAGTCCATGGGAGAATTCCGATCGTGCGCATTCCCAAGCGACATGACTCTTTTCTCACCTTTTTACTGATGACAAAAAGGGGGAGAAGAAATTTGAACCAACCATCTTTTTCAATCCTTGATTTTAAATTTGTTTTGTGAGTTTTTTAAGTTTTTGAGTATGACTTGTGTGAACTTGAGTACGGACTGAATTTGGCTGTGGATTGTGATGCTTGACTGTTGGCATTTATATCGAGTATTGATATATGGTATTACTCATGAAAGTCTAACCAATTTTCTGTGGATGCGAGTCTGGTTGTTTATTAAATCTTTATGAGATAGCCATATTGCTTGAGAAATGTTTTTGCAGGTCAAGGTTGTTCAAATCTACAGAAAGTTTTGTCATCATCAAAAAGGGGGAGATTGTTGGAGAAATCGCTCTAGAAGATTTTGAAGCCGACAAAACGTTTCCATCGCCTAGTCCGGTTATTTGTGTCTCAAGACTTTCGACCACCGGACTCGAACTCAAGACTCATATTTCAAGACTCAAGATTCAAGACTCAAGACTTAAGACTCAAAATTATTCTCATTGACAGTCTATCTCGATCCAAGTGTCGAAGGAAATCCAAATCGAGGATTATGGTTAAGGATTTCATTTTGATCTCTCGGAGAAGATCTTTTGGCTGGACATATACAACGGATTCTTTGATTCGTATCTAGATCAATTGAAGATCCGATAATCGACGAAGTATTCTTGGAAGGTTCTATTCATGGAAACCAAGATCCCGATTGTATGGGCGAACAGATTGATGGGCTATCGTCGATTCCTTTAATAGCTCGGATGATCTTCTTGATTGATTCCGTCCAACGGGTAGATTGGAGGAATTCCTTTGGTAAGTGCCAACGGTTATGATGGCATAAAGGAGTATAAAAGGAAGACGTCTCGCTTGTTCAAGTGTGTGATCGATAGAGAAATTCCGTAGTCCGAAACACCTTGATTATTAGTCGATACGATCGAGCGAAATTGTATACGAGAGAGTGTCTATACTTTGTGATACCTTGAGTGAGTGTGGTAGTTCATCTACACCCGAAGTCAAGGAAGATTAACGCCGTAACATCTCTTTGTTCATAGTGGAATCCAGCCGATTGGCTGTCGGTGCGAAGAGTGGACGTAGGCTTGAATCAAGCCGAACCACTATAAACCTCGTGTTTAATTCTCTCTTTCATTCACTGAGTCTTACGATTGAATGTTATTTGCTGCAATTACTCAATTGTCTAAGTATTGTGCGAAAAATCGTTTATATACCTATTCACCCCCCTCTAGGTACTAGCACTAGCTATATCACTTTCAAGTGCCTGTTGCAATGAAGGAACGAGAAGAGCTTGCAACAGCTTGTATAGTTGAGTTGGATAATTCGACAGGTTCCATCACGACCCCGAATAAGAGCAAGCCAAGGGAGAACTCGAAGAAGCAACTAACAATGCCAACAAGCAGTCGTGAAAAGAAATTGCATGAGCTGCAAGAGATGATAAAGAAGCTGAAAGTTGAGAAGACAAAGATGGAGAATATGTTGAAGAAAAGGGATGAGATGATAAGGCAGAAGGATCGAGAGCTTGAGGCAAAAGAAAGGGAGCTAGAGAAGTTCCGATGTGAGTTCAAGAAGCTGCAGAAGCTTCAGGATCTCAAGCCCACTATGATGTTCCCAATTGGTTATGCTGAGAGAAATATCAAACACATGAAGGAGAAGAAGAAAGGTTTCTTTGAGGAAAGGAGGCCATCTACACCCTACATCCCGTGGTGTAAGGATCGGTGGAATAAGATCAAGGGGAAGAAATTTTATGAGGAAAAGGATCAAGAGGTCTACATTGAAGCGCTTCGGATGGGATTGAGTCGGTTGAAGCATGAAATGAAAGTCACAAATGAGAGGCTTGATCGAATGAGTTCTAATCTCAAAATTCTTAGAGGAGATATGCTAAATACGAAGACTGAATTGAGTAAGAAGAAGGAAAATGAGACTAAAGGGCAAAATGAATTGGCGTTGCAAAAATTCAAGGATCACAAAACTCAATGGAAAATCGCAAGAGAAGCAACTAAAGATGGAGCCATGGGGCCATCCCCATATGAGGAAGCTTCGCAATATGCTAAATGGAGGAAGACAGTTGAAGAGTCCAAAAAGCAATATCGGCACGGCTACTATATCTAAGTTAAGAGAGAGTAGTCGGTGAGGGGGAGTGTTGAGAATATCACCGACTCTCTCTCTCTAGAATTCTCTGGATTTCTCTCCTCTCGTTACTCCTCCAGATTTCTCTCCCTCTCTCCAGACAATTCCTCAGCCGCAATTGTTGACCCAAGTTGCAATAAAATAATAGGAAGAAGATGGTGTGGGAAGTCGGTGGATGTGCCGACTTTGGCTCCTATAAATAGGGGCTGTTGTCTCTTGAAGTAAAAAGTGTTAAGGGGGTGTTGTGTAGAGTGTAGGGGGTCTTGTGCAAGAGTGTTGTGTGGTGTGTGAAGTAAGTGTGAGGAGTGTGTGATGTGAGTGAAGTGTGTACGTGAGTGTGTGAGTGGGTGGGAGTAGGTGGCGTGAGGTGTAGAGTGATAGAGAGTGAGTGGGTGTGTGCAAGAATTGTGTTTGTGTGAGGTGTGAGAGGTTTATGAGAGTGGTGTGTAGAGAGTTTGTAATATTGCTTATATAAAATAAAGTAATTATTTTACTTGCACATCCACTTGATTTCTCAACAGGCTGGCCTGTGTCTGGTTAAAGGTTTTTCTCACCAAAACCAGGAGATTTAATCCCTATGAGGGCTTCCTGTGTCTCTCCGTTTGAAATACAATGACAGCGAACTATTATGATACCTTTCTTATTTTAATGTGTCGGTTCTCATGTGCCTTGCACCCCTAATTCTCTCCATACCTGTCTTTCCTCTCTTTCTTGTTATTTTACATCTCAAGAATCCTGAGATTTGGATGAAACATGAGATGAAACATTTGAGAGACTTACTTACATTCAAAATATCTCGCTGGATTCTGGTTTATTGAGTTCAAGTATAGGCCCAAGCGCCACTACCGGCTGCGTGCTCCCCTGGTTAAGAAAAAAAAACGCCGACGCCTAAATTTTCTTGAGAAAATGAAAAAAGAAAGCGAAACAAAAACAAAAACGTGAGGTGACGAAAAGACGAGCACTGATGAGCAGTAGCTGGTACCGAAACGACCGACTGATGCTTGTGAGAGAGACAGAGACAGAGAGATATGGAGTGAAGAAGAAGCCTCTCCTCCCCTCTTCAACAAGCGTTCGCTCTCTCTCTCCCTCCCTCCCTCCCTCCCTCCCTCCCTCTCTCTCTGACACCTCTCGCTGCTGCACCCGCATTGCATCGCACTCGCCACCGCCGCTCGCCGACAATCACCTTCCTCCAAGACCTAGAATCGCTAACTGCGAGTTGAGGACCGGGATCGTCCCCAACTGAGAGGGGAGGACATGGAAGTGAATGCGGAGTTGGTGGCCGGATCTTACAAGAGGAACGAGCTGGTCTAGATACGCCACGACTCCGACAGCGCGGTTTCAGTCCACTGATTTCGTCTTGATTTCTGGTGGGTGTCTTTTGTTCGCATCGGAGGTCCGCCTGCTTTGGAATTCGAAGTTAGCGGCCTAGATCCCGGCATTGCTGTTGGAATTTAGTTCCAAGGCGCCGTGAAATTGTTGGGAACTCTAGCGGTGGAGCCTACTTTAGGATGATCGGTCGCTCCTTGCGGGCATTATTGGAAAGATCGAATATTTCTTGTGATTACTATTCTGGATGATCGGTCCTGCTTCCCTCGTCAATGACCTGACGTTTTCTTAGATTTGCTTTTGATTCTTATCTTTCTAGTGATCACTCGTCCATTTCAGCCTGTTACTTTTGGGAGCGTTAACGTGTTCTAGTGTATAGTCAACCTTTCTGGCAGCAGAGAAACTCAAGTCAATAGTTATTGTTGGTGATATTAGAATATTTACTTGATTTTGCATATCTTTCAGCATTATTCATATATCTTCTTTCATAGTGCATAGCCTTGATTGATTATTTTTGGTGTTATGTTTATCTTATTACTTTGGATAGTCATCTAATAAAACATATAAATAAGCTTCATGTACTTTTTCTATAGATTTCAAATTATACATAAAGTCCCCATTTCCCTTTTTTCGCATCTTTATTATTAATTTGTTATCAGAGTCTTCTTTCCTAAGGCAACCTTAGTGCAGTACTTCACATCCAGTGCACCCATGCACCTAGAGCACCCTGGTACATATCCAAATAAATCCATTCTCATCGCTCAACGCTGTTCATTTCAGGTGCAAAGGTCTTATCTGAGGATGCACTTAATTGAATCCATACCACAATATTTATATTTCAACGCTAACCGCACTGGTCACGTCACCCAAACAAGCCTTTTTCATGGAGGTGACTTTCTTTCGATGCCAGTCATATAGACCACATCATTCAGTAACTATTGCCCAAACAAGCTATATAGGCCACATGACTCAATTATTGTTTTGCAAACCAACTGTATCGGCCATTTGCTATTTTCTCAATCTTTTGCGAGTCATTTCAAGAAGCCAGCACCACAACCAAACTAGTCAATGCTGGCTGCATAGGTCGCATTGCTCACTAACTTTTTTCCCAAGCCAGCCATATAGGCCACTTGATACTACGACGCTAGTTGTATAGGCCACATCACCCAATTACTACAGCCAGCTACATCAGTCATTTGTTATTTACCCTTTGATTCTTGACCTTTCGCGAGTCATTTTGAGAAGCCAACACCACAACTAAAACTAGCTGCCCTCAAACCAACTAGATATGGAAGTTTCACCACGTGCAACCGCCAAACACCATGTAATCCACCACATCTCAATTGCTAGACACTGTTTAGAATTGTATTCAAACTCAATTTGACATTTTCTATGCAACTTGAGTTTGAAGGGATGTGTTATGATATTGCATATCTCTAAGAATTATACATACACCTCCTTTTATAATGCATATCCTCGATTATATTTGGTGTTATATTCATCTTATTATCACATATAGTTATCTAATAAAGCCTATAAATGGATTCCGTATATTCTTTTCTATATACATTGAAATATATATAAAAAAATCCACAGTTCTCTCCTTCCCTTTATTATTTCTCCGCTATTATATCGGGCTTCATCTTTACGTCATTTCATATATGACAGGGACGTTGATAACTGTGTTTAGGATACGGAAATCCAGTTTGAGACTTTCTGCTTCCTTGGTTCTAGTAATGCCTTGTATATTATAACTTGCTCCCCGGGAACAATCTTCGGGCATCGCCCACGTAAAATTCCAAAAAGGAACACGTGGTTTGCACCAAGGTGAGAATGAGCAGCACCACAGCGGCGATCACGGAGATCCCAGACCACGGGTTGCTGAAGTAGTCATGCTTGAGGAATGAGGATGACCCTCCACCGGCACCAAGCGGCCTTCGACCGGTGCCACCTGGTCCGGCTGTACGCGTTCAGGCTCTGACACAGGCCCGAGGAGTAGAACTCGCTGGAGTCCCTCATGGTCTCCATGCGCATGCCGTTGATGATACTAGCCACGTCGTCCGCGCTCCAGAGCTCATTTTCCAAAATTCCGGAGCTGATTAGAATGTCGACGTCATTGGGCGTGTGAATGAGGCTGTCCATGAGGATGGCGTAGCTGCTGATGTACTTGTAGGCGAGGTGGCACTGCTCGTACGCAATCATGTTCCTGAGGCACACCTCGGTCCACTCGTGCACAACCACGTGCGGCATCTTGAGGGTCCCGCCCTTGAAGACGACATCAAGCATGGAGGTTCCCTTGCCCCGTTCGAACTTGATGCCGGCCTCTTGCAGCTCCTTAGCCCTCCGAGTTTTCTTGGCCTGTCTCGGCATAATTCTTTGTGAAGGCGAGGGGAGTTGCAGGGCTCGCACGTAGTCCACCAGGTGCAGCACCTGAACGCTCGGGCTTTCGAGCTTGTGCCCATGCAGGATGTCCTTGAAGTACTCGTAGCTGAGCTTGAAGAATGTGACAGTGGTCCTCAATGCGGCAAGTTTATAAAGATTCTCGAGGATGAAGAACGGGACTTGATTTTCAAGCAGCAGGACGTCATGGAATACGTCGTTGCTCATCCATTGCTTGTTGAATACCTCATCGTACTTATCCTGGAGCGTAGGGAAATAATTCCTTATGAAAAGCTCAACTACAAAAACTGCGTCCACTAATATCATTTCAACGAGCGCGTTGCTGCTTTGGGTCAAATTTTCTTGGTAGCATTGCCGAATGCGGTCTTCCGATTCCCTGATCATTCGGGTACAAGCTAGGAGGTCGGCCTTACTGCGTCCGAGGAAGCCTTTCAAGTACCTCAGTTTGATCTCCTCCCTCGACTGAAGCTCTTTCTTATCACGGTGGAATGGCCCAATGGAGATGACTTGAGGTGTGTAGGCCTCTGCATTTGCTCTGCGCAACTTCTCGGGCACTCGATAGATGCAACATTCGGTGGACACAAGAGGCAAGTTGTCCATTTTCTTCGTTATGGTAATCGCAACTTCCTTGACGGTCTGATTCATATCTAAAAAAGCGAGAGAAAAGATCACAAGCCCATGAAACGAGAAAGAGTGAACCAGTACATTTGGGCATAATTCCATCGACATGAATGACATGTCACAGGGATTTGGTTTTGCGACTGCTATGGTCTGGGACTTTCAAGAATGAATTAAGCATATATTATTTTTTCGATTTAACGGGACTCGAGACACGTCGAAAAAAAATAACAAAGCCAAATTTAAGATAAAATTGTTCAAAAAGTCCCAAACTCGTTGCACATAGTCTAATTCAATCATAAACCTTTTTAATTGTGCTAATCTAATTCTAAGCCCTTTGATGATTTGCTAATTAATTCCTAAACTTTTCAATTATGCCAATTTAATACTAATCATTTTGATAATTTGTCAATTTAATCACAAACCTTTTACTAATTTGTCAATATAATTCTTATGCCCAAATATCCAAATAGTAGGTACAAAACTAAATTGACTAATCTTCGAAAAGTTTAAGGTCAAATTGATACAAAGAAAGTTTTAAGATTAAATTAGCACAATTAAAAGGATTATGACTAAATTGACTGTCATGCAATGGATTTATGACTTTTTGGACACTTATCCTAAAAACACATGAAAATGATGTTTTTTTCTAGTAGAACAGAAAACATGCCACAGCTCGTGATGCATTCAATCTGTTCTAGAAATGGCACAAAGGGCTGCATTGACAGAATAACGTGGTCTGATTTTGATTATTATGAAGAAACCCTTGCTCTCGAAAAATTCAACTTGCGGCGCTCCACTGTGTTTCTGCTCGGCAACTTTGGGCGAATCGGAAAAGTCGTTTAGTTTCAAGGATCCTTGTGCCTCAGCTAATTCAGAAATTATCTGAAGAATCTGCAAAGCTTGAGAAGGGAATAATGAAAAACCGTGGAGTCCCTAAAGCCGCCACCGCCGTGCAACAAAGTCATTTGCGGTTAAAATTGCATGGCCACGAATAATAGGAGATCGAAACTCCCAAAAATCTTACTGGAACGCGCTTAATCTAACCTTCCATTTCTCGGCTATTCAAAGTGCAATCAGACATAGTTCTTGTACTATTTCATTTGAAAATAATTGCAGCGTGTGGTCACTAAACATAATGCTCTATGTCTGCACAAGACGCACCGAGTTGAAAGATGTGAGAGAGAAAAATTATGAAGGCTTACCTGAGATTCGAGATCGAGAATTCGTTCTTCCTTCTTGCCGTTGTTGAAGAAGTCCGCTTTGCATCCCAGACTATATAGTAAGGAACCATGCAAACCGTGAAAAGAAAGATCTGATATTCTTTAACCTTCCGTGAAGCATTATTATCCTGTGCACACAAAAGGCCTGACCATTACTATTAACCACAAAGTAAAAGGAGAAGGGGAAAAGAACACAGAACAGAGTTAATTCGTTTCCTGGCCATTAAGACGGAAAGATCTCCTTTTGATCCAACTTTATCTGGACACTTAGAGAAGCTTTTGATGCAGAACGATAATACTTCAGTCACAATTGCACTGCATATATGAAGTATTCGAAGGGAAAAGCACAAAAAAAAAAAAAAAAAAAAAAAAAAAAAAAAAGGTTCTAGACTTATTGCATTTGTGTCAATTTAATTTGAAACCTTTTAAATGCATCAATTCTTTTTTTAATACAATTGTAACCAATAGATAGTTGAACTTTTTGATAATTTGCCAATGTTTTTTATCCGGTCAATTTTGATAGGAAATCGTTAATATGGATACCGGCCATTATACGTGATATAGTCAATAGTGATGTAGACAATTTTAAAATTTTTTTAAAATTTTTCTGATTTTTTTTCTTTCTTACTTTTTTTCTGTTCTTTCCTTTCTTTTATTGTTTTCCCTCCAATTGTGGGCCAACGAGGTCTAGGTGAGGGCCTCCACCTCTCGCCCAAATCTAGGTGACAGCCACAACCCTCACTTGTTGGTTGGCAAGGATGTTGTAGCCCCTGTCAATCAACAAGCAAGGGTGTTGGCCCTCTTTTGGATCCGAGCAAGGGTACTCTCACCCGTGCCTGACAATAGTTGGCTGCGATCTCATTGGCCCAAAGTTGTAAAAAGAAACAAAGAAAGAAAAGAAAAGAGAAAACAAATCAAAACAATACAAAATAATAAAAAAATCACAAGAAATATTTAAAAATTGTAAAATTTGTTTTCGTCAACGCTAGTCATGTCACGTGGGACGACCAACATCCATGTCAAATAGTTTCCGACCAAATGAATTACAATTAAAAGGTTTAAAATTGAATTAGCAAAACAACAGTAGATTTAAGACTGTTTTGGTCCTTTTCCCTTTATTCTAGTTATTCTCAATGATGCAACTGCAAAAGCAAAGTTCTTCTTTTGATAATTTTTGTTCTGAGACTTTTTACACGGTTATATATACCCATATTAATAATGTATGGCTTTTGACAGGGATTAGCTCCCCCGTACTTACTTGGTATCAATAAATACTCTGAATTATTTATTAGAAAAAAGAACATTATGACAAATTTTTTGGTAATAATGGTTTATGGCTTTAACTATATAGTTTTGCAATTTGTTCAATCTGATCATTAAACTCTTTTTCTTGTCCAATTGAATCCTTGAACTAATCTTTTTTGCCTAAGTTAGTCCTTCCGTCAAATATATGGACGGAAATGCTGAATTGGAACCACATCAACGTCACTTCAATACATGGATACCCATGTCATGCCACTACAGTTGCACTAGCCTTAAATTTGAAGGCCGCCTTCTCACAGGTCTGTGGCGAAGGACGCAATCCTTGTAGTTGGAGTGGCAAGTTTCATTTAGAACTTACAAGTTCTGAGGCCTGAGTCGCAGTTTGATTTCCGTGCTCACCATGTAGTCATTGCAGACGTTTATCAGTTGGCTTTTACTGAAATTCAGTCTATATATATTGTAAGCCAGGTCATTCGCGCAACTTTTTGGGGGATTTTTGCAACTTGGCATGCGGCACTTGCGTGTTTGGGGGACTTTCGAAGGTTTCTGAATGAATGGTGAAACAAAGCTATCGTCCTTCTTGTTTGAATATGACGAGTTGTTCTACTGCTGAGGACTACAACAAAGATCCTAGTGTTATGATTCAAAGGTTTTCAAGCCCGAGGAATCGAGGAAGTAGGTCAAAGTAGTTCATGAATAAGCCCAGTGTTATAGAATCTTCTTGTATCTAGGAATTTCTAGGAGAGTTCCAAGGGTAACATGGAAAATGTACACATGGCATTCCAAATAAGTATGGCAAGAGTGCCATAACTTTCATACAATACTCACTTAAGCGTCATAAATTTTTTTTTTTCACTCACATAAATGCCACATCGGAGTAAAATTGATAATTTGAGTGACATTTCCCACAAATCAGTGGATTTTTTTTTTTTTTTTTAAATTCCAATCCGAAGTTGATTTTTTTTTTAATTTTTATTAAATGTCTACATCAGTGTTGGCAACATCACGTTGGACAATTGGTATTTACGTCGAATTTTCCGACAAGACAAATCGTTGATGGTATTTAAGTAATCAATTTTTCAAGTTGGTGGCACTCAAGTGAGCGTCGTATGAAAATTATGGCATCCTAATATACTTATCCCAAAAATGCTTATATATATGTCCATTGAATGAGTGATTATTTAAATATTAAGGAAAATTATCATTTTAGTCTTCAACCTATTGGACAAATGTTAATTTAGTTTTGGCTTTCTAATTTTGTCAATATAATTGCGGAAAAGACTTTTGAAATGTCGCCTAAAATTTTAAGACTTCATTGACAAACTATAAAGTAGGCTTGATGAAGTGGAATAATGTAATTGCATTATACCAATCAAACCATATTGACATATACAAATTTTTGTCAATTCTAGATGCATCAGTATTTACAAAAAAAGAAAATAAAAAAATAAGAAATAATCTTAAATATGAGATGTAACATCCTCAACTTTAAGTCCTTTTCAGAGAGAAGTCCAAACTCGATTTCACTAGTTAAGCTAGGTTGCGTTCAACTTTATCCGATCATGGCTTAGGGACGAACCTCGAGCCAAATAAAGTAATCGATTGTGGTTAGACTTGATTAACTCCTGCCCAATGAGATGACCTTCTAACTTGATATTTCCCTTGGTGTATTTAATATGCTTGGAATGTAGCCTATTAATGCATGATGACTAAGTATGACACTTGGCACAATTAGTCTTACTCTTGAAAGGTAATCATGAAATTTTGGATGGTTACATATTAAGAGAGGGTGAGTCACAAGCTCATCAATGGTAGGGAGTGACTCATAGCCTAGAAGAATGATGCTAGGGATCTTGAAGGCCAAGTAGGGCGCCACCCCTCCTCCCTAGATTTGCCACTTAAGGTTTCATAGGTTTTAACTTTTTAGTTTTTCGAAATTCCTAGACCTTCTTCATTTTCCAATTTTAAAGAGTTGTGATTCGAATTTGGAGAAACTTCCCCCATAAAAGTTGTTCAAAACATCTTGCCCTACAACATACTTGAATTTCATATTTTTCTAAAATGAAATGGTTGAGACGAAGGCCCAATCATTTACCGTCTGGAATCTGCCCGGTGTAGTAAAAACAGTAACCAGATTGCCTTCTCAATTTTTTATAAAATTTTCCATTTCGAATTTAAACACGTCTTCTTCACAAAAGTTTTAAAGGACATCAATTTCTGCAACATATAGAAATTTTAAAGAGTTTTGTGAAGATTTGGATTTCGAAATGAGTCTCTCTCTTCAACCATTGAATCTGCTTGACGAACGAATGTTTGCGTTGTGTTCGGTGATTTACTGCTCTTTCCACAGCATGATTTGAACTTGGATTTCTTCATGAAAGTGTCATTTAGGATCTTATCTACAACATATTAAAATTTCATAATTTTTCAAGCCCGTTTGATAGGATAATGACACTAATTTTAGAAATTGCTTGAAACTGTTTTTGCCCCAGGATAAGAGAGTCCCACGGCCAACTTGGAGGGCAAGGGGGCTGCACGCCCAACTTGAAGAGTAAGCCAATCTAGAGTCTTCTTGATTTAGGATAAGGATGCATTAAATATCTTTGGACTCTAGTTCTTTAATGCCAAGATGAGGTGTCTCTTAAAGGAATAGACCATAATGCCTCCTAACCTAAAAACTTGGAGAGCAAGTTTGTAGTATGAATATATCTAATATAATGATTATTGAAAATCCAAATATTAAATGAGAGAGGCTTAGTCATTTACTTAAGTGTCCCCATAATAATTACATGTAAATTTTCCAAGATGACTCAACCCCTTAGGTGGACCAATAGAAAGATGAGCAAGTATTGCCCCTAGGAACTAGACTTGCCACCCATCTCTTTAGCTTACCACCTCCTCAACCTAGATTATCCACCTACATGAAAATTATTGGTTCATTTGTAAAAATCATCATAAGGGGTTTGCCTATAAATAGAGGTATTCCCTCCCCTCATTTCCACACAACTTCATCTTCCTTCTTCCCTCTCTGGACCTCACCCTCACTACCACCCTCTCCCTCTTTCTCGTGGCCGGCGCTCCTCTTGACTGTTTGCTCGCTTACACGTTGGTCGGTCACCTAGGCCGTTCATTGAAGTGTAGTAAGTAAAACTTACTAATATTTGGCTAGGATGTTGTGTTACGCTATTCCGAGCGTGTCTTGACTAAAGTTGATTGACTTGCTGCTTGAGTTTGGGTTGTGACTTTGTTCATTGATTGAGTTTGGTTCTTGTTTGTTGAGCTTGGCTCGTGCTTTGGCTTGAATTGCTTTGAAAGAAGTCCGATTTGTGTACTTGTTTGATATGCTTTAGATATGCTTTGACTCAAACCAATTTGAGAAACGTTTATGTGAAAGTTTGTTATTTCCTTACAAAACCATTTCAAACTATTTCATGAGTGCATGTTTAGTTCACGCCTTGAGCTTCGAAAAGGGGTTTTGTCGGCCTTGAATGTACGTGGGATCACGTCAGATTAGTCCTTTCATGATCTCGGTGCGATATCAAGGTATTCTTGAGCCAAGTTAGGTACTAAATCAATGCTCAAACGTGTCGGATCAAGCCGCGATCCCTAATTCGCGCCCGGCATATTCAATGTCTCGGTTTCAGTAAGTCATTTCACACACTTGTGCATGGCACTTGTTCGGGCCCTTGAACTAAAAGCAAAGATAAAAATCGGATTGTGATGCTTGATACATGAACACACGATGACTTGATTTATACCGTCAACCAATGAATTCGGTGACAATGCCCCCTTGCCAACGGGATGCCCCCATGCCAACGGGATGCCTCATTAATAAGAACGAGATGCCCCCACGCCAACAGGATGCCTCGTCAGAAGAACGAGATGTTGTGATAATTATAGCCATCACCCTTCGATTAGAGGACGTTACCCGATTAAGTCTGGATGCCCGGTGGATTTCCAAAGAGTCGATGGATTTCAATTATTAATAAATGAATCTCGTGAGCATGAATTCCTCACATTATGAAATGGATTTTGGTTATGCTTGCATATGAGTGAGGCATGAGTTCATCATATTATGGAATGGATTTTGTTTATGTTGGTATAATATTGAGCAAGGCGTGAGTTCCTCATGTTGTGGGTCAATATCAAGTTATGCTTGCATATTGTTGATTGAGGATTTCTCTTGTTTCATTCGAGACAAAACTTTTATTTTGCTATCGATCTGTCATCAACTAATATGTTGGATGAGTTATGTGCTTGTTGATAGGCGAGACATTCTCCTACCCAGAAATTAGTGAGCTTTACTTACTGAGTCCACAACTCACCCCGTTGTTTTTCATAATTATAGGCGTTGAGGTCTCCCACTAGTGCTGGAATTGCAGTCTTGCTAGAGAAGCTAAGGTTTATGCGATCTTTGAAACGTAGAAAATGTAGTGATTATAAACATAATGGCCCGTGACAGCAGAGCCTGTAAATGTAACTAATATAATTGTATATTTGCAAATAGTTGTTTTCCTGACTGCTTATTATTATTTGGATGTTGTTTGTAACGCTTCCGCATGTGTTTAATGAAAATATAAAAAGAATGGGATGGCGATATGCCTAAGACGTCACAAAAATAACCCATGTTGCTCGTGACCCTAGAGATGGAGTTAGGGTTGTGACATGGGATTTGCAAGAGATATTGTGATCAATTTAAGGTAATTGGGGGCGTTGGACATCAAAAAAATAAATGGAAAAAAACTCAAGCCTTTATGCATTTATTATTTTCACATAATTGCTCATTTAAATGTTAAACCAAACTTACTTATTTATATTTGAGATGAAGTGAGTAATAAGAATAGCGTATCATGGGTTTATAGAATCAAGGGCCGTACAAGGGTTGGGTGAAAGGAGAGACGAAGGAGGTAATACTTATGTATTAGTACATAATAATTATTTGATGATATTATAATTTTGATTTTTGTTGAAAATTATATTTTAAATATTTTGTATTTCATATGCAATAGGCCTCATTCATGAAAAATAGTTGGTGTTATATATATGGTGCCCACTTCTATTAATTTGTATTACAAAGAATTAATTAATATAAGGCAATTGTCTACATAGGACCATTATGGTAAAGTTCAAAGGAAAAGCTACATTGATTGGCCCTCCTCAACTTTTTTCACTTATAAATAAAAATACTTGGGATAAGGATGGTGAGAGTATTATATCTTTCGAACGGTGCTCACTTGAGCACTATAATTTTTGTTGCTTACTTGAATGCTACTTCGAAGTAAATCATTTGAGTATCATCCTTGGCAAATTGTCGTTTGTGGATTTTTTTATTAACTTTTCATTTTGACATGGAATTTTTCATCTCTAAATTTTTTATTAATTGTCCATATCGGTGCCAGCAATACCATGTAAGACAACCGGTTTCCACATCATATTCTTCAATAATGTCACATAGGACAACCGGCATCCATATCAAATTTTCTATTCACGTTGGAAAGAGTTTCCTAAGGCTGTACAAGTAAGGAAACTTAGAATAGCTAACCCATAACACTTGTAACAAGTGGAATCAGAACTAAGTCGATCCAAGCACAATGTGGTAAGGTAATTGACGAACAAGGTAGAAAGGTCGAGGACCAACAAGCTGCCAAGGCTGTACTTATGACATCCTGATTTTCGGGTTTTGTTTTCGATTGAATAAGTTGGGCCTTTCATTAACGTGCCTATAGTTCTATTCTCTAAGCTGATCACTCACAAGATAATTAGTTTATCAGGTGAAGCCGTTAAGGAATCTAAACGTAATAAACTTGAGAATTCAACCAGAAATCGACTATTCGACCGTGCTAATCTACAAGGGTTATTACGGGACTGTCAAAATCGATTAGAGAGCAGAGATATGGTGATTCGATTGGGATATGTGATCAAAGCGTGAGTGATTCCACCTGATCGCAAAGTTCTCGTCGATCAGCACTAGACCAATTTTTCTATCGTTTTGGGTACCCTTTGTCCGTATTTGAAATCTCGAGATTTTCATGACAACCGAGAATCGCCAATGAGTCGAAGATGGACAATGTGGCTTGAAAATAAGCAATCACGGGTCAATTGCACCAAAAATTCCTAAAAGCTACCCGGTAGGCTAGGTCACGCTAAAATCGCGCTAGATTGAAATTAACCGCGAATTTAAACCCAATTTCAGAAATTGAAAATTCTGTCATGTCACAATTCATCTTAGGAACATCAACTCATCCTCCAAAGATTTTTCTGCAAATCGAGATTTTTGGCGAAAATTCAAAGTAGAGCCGTTTTTTACCGGGAAAATCAGAGGATCATTTTTTATTGCATTTTTGGGATTCAAGTTGGACAAATCGACAGGGAAAAATCCTAAGAGGGACGATGGCACCTTGGCTGGATTTATAGGTTTTGATTTGAGCTCAATTGGAGAAGAATTGAATTGAATTGAAGGCCAAATGTACAAAATTCGTAGGCCAATGGGGGAGCACCCTTTTGGACCATTTGGGAGACTTCCTGAGGAAGTTTGGGAGTGGATAATGGCTAAGGATGATGGCTGAGCAAGTGGGGCATGTTGGATGTACTCAAAGGGGACAACTTTGGTTTTTAGAAGGCTTGGTGGCCCCTTCCTATCTTCGGCAGCCCCTTCCTCCCCCTTGAAGCCTCACTTTATCCATTGTTGAGGCATTTGAGAGCTTGAGAGAACCAAAGAAACCAGCCCTCACATCTCTCTCTCCCCTCTTCAGCCCTAAGCAAATTCATAGCATTTTCTCCCCTGTTTTTCTCTCCTCCCTGTTTCTGCTCCAGCTAACCTTTCTCCGAAAAATTGATTGCATTCCCGTGAGAATCAGCATTCGTGCCATCCACCATCGTGCTCAGAAGACCCAAACCATTTAGGAGGACCCGGCTGCTCACCAAACGGAGCCGCCGGCTAACCTGCCGACCGGCCGGAAGAAACAGCTCACCGGTCTGTCGGTCTGCCTGGCAGCCTGCACTACTTCGCCTGTTTCGCCCATTTCAGCTATTTTTCTCCCATTTCGACCGAGCCTCCACCCATCCTAGCCACTAGGAAGTCTCCCTTGACCCCTAAGTGCCGTCGGTTGTTGGCCAACCCCTCGCTAGAGCTCCGGCCAAGCCCATTCAGCTTTGTTCCTTCTCTGACAGTCCAATTTTTGGTGTTTAGTGGGAGTCCGAATATGTGGCTTGCTGTTCTAGCCCCGGGACCGCCTTGGATCGACGTGGTTGAGGTTCTTGAGCGTAGCCTCCGTCGTCGCCGTCGTGTCCGTGTCTCCGGCCCGTTTAACAGGTGAGTTAAGCTCATAATCCTTTGATTAGTGCCTAAACTTGCTTAGGGATGGTTTAATTAGTGTTGATTCTAGTTTAGGAGATTTAATTAAGCTATGTTAGTCTTAAGATAGGTGGTTAGATGAATGGCTAAGATTAGTTTAGTTTAATCTTGCTTATTGTTGCTTAATTGATGCTTATGTGCTTCATTAGGCTTGTTTAACTTTAATTGATTAATTACTTGCTTTAATTAGTGTTTTTAATGATTTTTGGACTTAATTTATTAGTTATTTAATTCTGGGAATTTACTGCTCATGTGACACTGTTCACAAAATACTGTTCACACAAAACATTGTTCACGAAACACTGTTCACGTGCACTGTTCACAAAACACTGTTCATCTGAGAATGAAAAATGTCTAATTTCATGTGTTTTGATCTTATGAGGTGATTTGAGTGTATAAATGCATGAGCATCTGCATGAATTGAGTGAATTTCACAAAAAGGGAAATAGGCTTTGTCCGAGGGACACTGAAATGGACCGCCTTTAGGGAAAAATGATTTGAAATTGTATTTGCAAGCATTGTGCATTGGTTAAATGCTCAAAGATAAGAAGGGAGTGTTAGTGAGGTGCTTGCGTCATTAAAAGTTGAACTGTCACCTAACAGAAGTTTGGCGGCGATACCTAGTGGGAGTTAAAATCCGGTCGCAGTAGATTCTGGATCAATGTCCCTTTTTGGGATACTGTCTAAACAGAAGTTTTAGACAAAGCCGTGCCCGACGGGGCGGGACGAAGCCCGATTTTTATTGGTAGCCCGACGGAAGTCGGATGATCGTTGACTAGAAAGTTAGCTATGGCCGGTAGGTCATTAATAATTGGAGCACACGTGAGTGTTGAGAGGGTTGTGCCTTATTATGAGGAAAAATTGTGTGCCATGGTATAGGACGTGTCATAACGATTTTACCTTATAATCAAGAATCGTGTGATCAATTAATGCATGATAGGTGGCGCACTAAAGTGTAAGAACGTATGAGAATCATAGTGTCATTAATTCCGATTATACTCATATTGTTTATGGTACGTACACATGAATCGATAACGTGTAAGGTGTGGCAATGGCCAAGTGAAATCGCTTGTGACGCGACTCGTATGTGATTGATGAACTGCATCATCCAATGACCATGTGCATTGCGTATATTGTGCTGAGACGTTATGTGCAGGGTATGGCATACCAGGTAAGGTTGCATACGAATCGACTATGTAGTTAGTAGTTGACCCTGACTGTTGTGATTTATTGATTGTTGGTTGTTAATCATGGTAAGTTTGTGAGGTGGTTCTAGAGAGATACCCCAAGTCGAGTTAGTGTCCTAACCGGGAGCTTAGGGGAGGACTCGCTAAGATTTTAATCTCAATGGTTATTGTATAACTATTTTCAGGTCCCTAGTGTGAAGAATCTGGAGCTTGAGGCGGAAAGGTCAGGAGCATGAATGACTCAATAGCTCTTCTTGGAGATAAATCTCTTGTACATAGACCTTAGAGTTAGCCTCTGTGTATAAACTAGTTTGTTTATGAAAAGTGTTTTGGTGAAAATGGTATCCTACTTTTCTATCCCATATTTTTGTTGTCTGGGGATTTTATTATACGCTTCCGCATGTGCAATTAAAAGAAAGGGTCAACAATGAGTCCTGGGATATCGCTTTTTATTGACCAAGGAAGGGGTTGTTGCGTGCCCAGAGTTCGGAGCGTGACAATACTGACCATTTGACAAGCAATACCACTGCTCTATTCTATTTCAAAACTTGAAACCACCGACAAAACATCTGAGATTCAATTAGAGGACCATCAATTAGCAGCAATAACCATCACATGTCTTGAAACCTCGAGACCTAATAGAATTTATCAACAACTATCGATAAGGACCATATAACTCAAAGTCTGTCGAACAGATTCTACTATTAGCATACCTCACAATCAACATGTCAAATAGAAAATCCAGACTCAACATAACAATACTGCTACAAGCAACGAGATTCGAGTACAGGATCCATCAATCATCAACGATGAGGATCAAATATATCGAACCTATGAATCGTCAAATTCCAGCACTTGCCTTGGAGTCAACACATCTTTGAATCAAATAGTCAAACTCAAAATTCAGTCTCCACATTAAACATTTGACAAGCAACAACAAAGGTCCCATTCGATTACCAAATCAAAATTGCGAGGACAAAAAACAAAAATAAATAAAAATAAACCTCTAGCAACTCGATTTCAGTTAGCAAAATTATTAATTACTAGCACTGAGAATCGGATATCTAAACGTCGAAGTAATCATCAGCAACGGACTTGTCTCAGCGAGTGAGCCGATACTGCAATGGCTCGCTAGTGCGGAGACTAGTCCCATCCTACAATGCGGGGCAACAGAGAGGTGCCTTAAAAGAAGGCAAAGGTGATAGCAAGAGCTGGATGGGCCAAGATTGAGAATTTGACTTCTGAGAGGGAACAAAGTGGTATTTATGAGGAGGCAATGGAGACGGTGAAGAAAATAGAGAATGGAGTCGATAAAGCGTTACTTATCATTAATATTGTACAATATATAGAGAGATGCCACCTATAATTATGTTGAAAACTTAAAATAAAATATAACAATTTTATCTACATGGAAATTGAATAAGAGACAAATTATAAAAGATCTCCAAATAATCAATTCGTTAATACCCTGCCCGATGTGTAATCTTCTATTGAAGTAATCGATAGTGATGTACCATTACCAACCATCACATTATCATGGCTAAGGTAAGCAACTACATTCACAAGATCACTTGGATTATCAGTCATATGAGTATTAGCACTAGTGTCTAGATGCCTCTCTTCATCTTGTGAGTTTGAGATGTGACGAGCAATCAGGCCTTGGGGTATATTAACATTCTGATAATTATTGTCAAAACGAAAGCAGCAATTTAATGCATCATGCCCTTTTTTCTTGCAAATCTGACAGATGAGAGATGGCACTCCTTTGTTTGAATTTGGCAATGCACCAAAGGTTTTGGTTTGGTGAGTATTATAGCAGTTTCCTATAAAGTGCCAACCGTTCTAGTTTGTATAAGAAAAGCCACAACAATTAAATGTGGATTCTCTACCCTTTCCTCTAGGGTTGTTTTTGTAGCCACCATCGTGTCACTGTGAGACAAAGGCCATTACTATTTGGGAACATGGTTGAAGTGCGCTTGTTTCGTAACTCATAACTTTAAAGTTGTGCAACCACTTCAGTTGAGATAAAAGAGGAGGCCAGAGCATCATTGTTTTAAACGACTCATAGCTGTCATCAAGTCCTTCAAGCAAGCTGAAGACTTTATTAGCATCTGACAAAGGTTTGCCAATGGATTGTAATTGATTACAAATAGATTTAAAGTCGCAATATGAACGGATAAAGGGTTATTTTCTTTCCTGATGTGTTCAAGTTGTCCAACGAGGTCAAGTTCACAAGTCACCGGGCTTAGCTTGAAATGATCAGTGAGAGCTTTCCATACTTTTTTCTATTGTTTGAAGTCCAACAACATGTCCGTGAACCTCTTTAGAGAGCGTGCCCACGATCAAGACTTTACGAGTTAGTCACTATGCACTCATGACGTTAATTCTGGATTATTTTCTTCCGTTGCATTTTTCGACGTCTGAGTCTACAGCTATGCAACTCTCTTTAGTAAGGAAACTAAGTAGGTCCTGAATTTCAATCAGACTTGTTTTCGTTGAGTTTCAAAGTAACAAAATTTGCCATCTTGATGTTCGAAGGAAATGGAAATCTTGGGTTTGAAGAAGAAGACAACATGATTGTATCAATTATTTTTCCTCAAGAGAAGATCAGTGTGCCCTTATGTGGCTCTGATACCATAAGGGACACAAAGAATTGAATCAATGAAGTGTTATTTTTCTGTCTAAAAAAAAAGTGTTATTTTTCATTGATATTTTGTACAATATATAGAGAGAGATATCACCACTTATAACTATGATGAAAGTTTAAAATAAAAGACGACAACTTTATCTACGTGGAAATTAAATAAAAGATAAATCAAAAAAGATTTCCAAATGATTAACTCGTTGACACTCTGTTTGATATGTTATATTCATGTTAATTTGTAGAAAATTCTACATTGCAACTATTTCGATTTTTTCCCTTTTGATTTTTTACTTCAATAGGCGGCGCGTGAGAGGGCATATGGGAAAGTGTAGTGAGGAGGGGATGAGGAGCGCGTGATGGGCGAACGAACATGATTGGACAAGTTTTGTGGCTAATTGTTGGCCCGAGAAGAACAGTTGGGACCGGCATCACGCGAGGGCGCAGGATGCGGCCGTGAGGGCATTGGGGGGTTTTGGCCAGATATTTTTCCCTTCCAAATATGCCACCAATCTTTTCATTGTGGCATTGAACTCTGCCACTTCAAGTAAACTAGGCTATCCAAAGACATATTGTCTCTTCCCTTCAAGTCAAAATTACCCTTTTTTTATGGAACGATTAAATTGAACGAAAAGGTATATAGTTTTAGAACCTAAATGGATAGGGAAAAAAAAGTTCAGACATTAGATTTAACGAATTAAAAAAGGTATTGAACTATTGACGCTTGGGAAAATATTAAAAAAATCCTAAACTTAGTGCATTGATGTCATTTCATTCCTAAACTTTTTAATTTGGCCAATTTTGTGATGAACTTTTCATATTTTGTCAATCGAGCCCATCCCACTAATTTTCATCAAAAATCAATTACATGAATGCCTACTATCCTACACGGCATGGCCAACGTTGGCACAAACATTTTTAATAATACTGTAATAATTTTTTTGTTTTATTTTTTATTTTTTTATAATTATTTTATTTTTCTTTTTCCTTTCATTTTGGCCAGCAACCTCACTAGCCACTTGGTGAGGGCCAACAAGCCCACGTTAGCCACTGGCAAGGGTCACAACTCTCACCCAAGGCCTCGCCCAAGGCCTTCATAGCCCTTGCAAGGCAAAATGAATAGAAAAAAAAAATTACAAAACATGATTGAAAATTCAACTTTAAAAAAATTATAAAAATTGTCAACATTAATGCTTGTCATGTTACAGAGAACGGCCAGCATCCACATCAGCAATTTCTTATCAAGATTAGTCGAAATGACTCAATTGGTAAATTGTGAAATGTTTAGAACCATATTAGCACAATTAAAATGTGTATAATCAAATTATTATCAGCGCAATAAATGTAAGATTTTTTTGATACTTTCCCCATCAATGCTTTGATGCCATAAGAGTTTAAGTGAGATAGAACATGAATGAAACATGTAGTTTGATTGAGACGATAAAATCTTGGCTACTTTTTCAAACACAATGTGAGGGGAAAATTACTAAAAAGGTCCTATACATATTGTATATATACCAATTCAGTCCTAAACATTTTAAGTCTTTCAATTATGTCAATTTAGTCCTAATTTTTTTTTTTTATGATTTGCCAATTTAGTCATAAATATTTTGACAATATATCAATTTAGTCTTTTCGCCCAATTTAGGCCCACAATCATTGACATGGTGGTGTAGTTAGCACTAACCATCTTACATGATATGGCTAGTGTTAACGTGAACAACTTTTTTATTTTTTTATTTTCTATTTTTCTTCTTTTCTTGTCTTTTTTCTTTCCTTTTTTTTTCCTAATGGCCAATTGACCCTCACTTGGTCTAGGTGAGGGTGTTGCAGCCCTTGCCAAGCACAGGTGAGGACAAGGGCCTAGGGTGAGGAAAAGAGAAAATAGGAAGAAATAAATAATAAAAATAAAAATTGAGAAATATTTAGAAATTTAAAAATGTATTCACATCAGTGCTGATTGTGCCTCATAGGATAACCGACACTGACAAGGTTATCATGTCGATTTTGAGTCAAATTGGCTGAAAATACTAAATTGGTAAATTGCCAAAAGCTTTAGGACTAAACTAACCCAAAAAAATTGATAAATTATCCTAAGTTTTAGGATTAAATTAACACAATTGAAAGTTTATAACTGAATTAGCAAATCATTAAAAAGTTTGGGACTAAATGGGCACAAATACTAGGTTTAGAACTTTTTTTTAGTAACTTTCACCAATGCAAGCCTTTGTGGGATTGCTACCAACAATTCTTACATTTTAAACTATTAACTAATGACATGATTTAATATATAAATATTTCAATAAAATCAACGTCGTTGACCTAGGCCCAAATTTGGAACTTTTGTATGTTATTGGGAGAATTAAATAAGTGATCTCTAGTAACTAAGTTAGGTATCTTCTGACACCTCAACTAATTGTTCCAACGGGATCATCCAAGTAAATTTTTCCAAAGTTGAAAAGACAGATATCTCATAACTTTCTTCTTTTTTAACTGAATGTGTCAAATGTATGTAGCTGCTGCCAAAGGTTTTTCTATATTTCTATTTCAAAGGCGTGAAGAGACAAAGACTTCGTAAGATTGAACTACCTCGTTCAATGAAAAATGATAAATAAATTAATAAAATAAGATTGAGCCACCTCTTAATATTACGAATAGCACTTCTTTCTAATTCCTTCTACTTCTCTCTTTTCAAACAAAAGCAAATTCTTTTTCTCTCTCTCTTGACTTCCTTACACACTGGAAAAAACTTCATTTGAACATTGTCAAAAGATTTTGATAACTCTGACTAGGGAATTTTTTGGGGTGAAAGTATTTTTGCAAAATTTATAAAGTAACTAGTTTGTTTATTATAATTCAATTTTAATACTACGAAAAATCTCAAACTAATACACCAATGACAAACTTATCTTATGTTAGTTTTCGTTAAATTTTATCGTGAAATTACTTAATTGAATAACACGTAATAGTTGACGGGTGTACTAGTTTAAGGTTTTACTCTCCATTTGTTACAAACATACTCGTTTGTGGTTATTTGTTATATTAATCTAATTTAATAGAACTAATGGAAGGTAAATTTGTCACTAACGTATCAGTTCGGGATTTTTTAAGGTTAAAAAATTAGTTTTAAGTAAATATATCACAAGTGTACTAGTTTGGAGAATTTAATGATTAAAAATTAATTTTAGATATATTTATAATAGGTGTAATAGTTTAAGACTTTTCATAATATGAATCGTCAAAATTTATAGTCAGTAGCCGAGAGCGAAATCCACACTATTATTCCACCTGGAATTTGTTAAAAAAGCGAAAATTGAGCCCGCCGACAACAGTTGTATGAACAAGTAGAGGCTACCGGCAGTACCCAACGTCTCAATATCAATTGCAATATGTTTTACGGCAAGTCAAGATAACCACGGGTAGTATCTCTCTCGATATGCAGAGCTTTCTCTATCGCCATGGTAGCTAAATTTCAACCCTAATCTTCGTTGTTACCTCCATGCTTCCTCTTCTATCTGAGCTTGGCTTACGAGCCTCCACCGCAATTTCCTCTCTTTACCGCCCTGATAGCTGAATTTTCCAACCCTAATCACATTGCTCATCCCACCATGCTTCCCCTTTCCGTCTGAATTTGGCTTTCGAGCTTCCTCCGCACTTTCCTCTCCTTACCCTAACAATTGCCCACCCACTCTCACACTCATCTTTCTCTTAGTCCGCTAGGTTTGCCCACCATCTTGGTCTTCTTCGTTTCCCATTCTCCAACTCTACATGCCTCAATTACTCTGTTCCATCATCCCCTCTGCCCATCTTGATCGAATTGCTGCTATAGTCGCTAGTATGATTGTCTAGTACTTGAACAGCTTGTCGCCCAAACTATCTCGCTTTTATGGCCTTCCTATTTAGACCAGTTAATCCCTTATGATGTTGTCCTTCACTATCTGATTGAAAATGGAGCACACCAACCAGGAAGAAGATGTTCGCCTCGTTGCTCTATGCCATAGGTTGGGTCGCCTTTGGTCCGAACAGGAAATTGAGGTATGGGATGAGGCTGCACCAATAGAGAAGTTAGAAGAATGCAAACTAATTTTGGTGGGTAAAATCCTATCTAATCCTTCCATTAATTTCCAAGCTTTCCAAAATACCATAAAACGCGCTTGGCGCACTAAAAATGTTGACATTTCCCAACCTAAAGCAGGGCTATATGTTGCAAAATTTACTACAGAAGTAGACAAACAGAGAATTTTAGACAATGGACCTTGGCTTTTCTCAAATCACCTAGTAATCTTGAAGCCTTGGTTACCGAACACGCTCCTTCACTGTTATGACTTCACCACTTGCACATTCTGGGTTCAGATATTTGGGCTTCCTCTAGAAAGGTGTACTGAAAGTATGATCAATAGAGCGGTGAGACATGTGGGAAATGTGCTAGATGTCAAACTAGAAAGTAGGGAAGGTACTACCTGCAGAGCTGGGTGGGCCCAAGTGGAAATCAAACTTCAACACTCGCTAAAACCTGGCCAGCTGATTCGATTAGAAGGAAAGAATATATGGCTGGACTTCCGTTATGAAAGACTATCCTATTTTTGCTATTCATGTGGAAAACTTGGTCATTATGCTATGCATTGCAAAGTTTTTCCTTTTGACGAAGAAAAAATGGGCAGGAAAGATAACTTGTATTATGGCCAATGGCTGCGTGCTGAAGTTAGGGAATATAGCCCTTTTTGGGTAGCCTTTTATGAGACAGACAGCAACCATGAAGAGCCAGACGATATAATTCTAGAAACTCCTCAGCCATCCAACCAATTAATACCTATGGAACAGTAAGGGCGCGTTTGGTAACGTTTACTTTCTTTTTTGTTCCAGGAAACAGTAAATAAAAAAAAGTATTTCTGTTCCGGGAACAATTTTTGAACAAAAGAATGCGTTTGGTAACGTTTGTTCCAGAATAAAAAATGAATAGAAACACGTTTGGTAAATTTTATTCTTTTTTGTTTCTTTTAATTTTTTAAACATTTTTATTTTCTTTTTTCTTTTTCCGGCCGGTCACCGGCCTCCGGCGACCGGCCGACGGGGCCGGGCAAAGCCTCGCCCGGCCACGGCGAGGCTCGGCCTCGCCTTGGCCGGGCGAGCTCGGGCTCGCCCGATCCGGCGAGGCCGAGCCTCATGGCTGGGCGAGCCGAGCTCGCCATGGCGAGGCCGAGCCTCGCCCGCCATGGCGAGCTCGGCCTCGCCGGGGGCCGGCGAGGTCGCCGACCCTCGATGGCGTCGCCGGCCCTCGACGGCCGGTCGCCGGCCATGGCCGAGGCCGGCGACCGGCCAAAGAAAAAAGAAGAAAAAAAGAAGAAGAAAAGAAGAAGAAAAGAGAAGAAAAAAAGAAGAAAAGAAGAAGAAGCGTTTCTTCATTTGTGTTTCTGGAACAAGAAACATCTTTTTTGTGTTTCTTTTTTTGTTCCTATTTCGTTCGGAACAAAAAAAAAAAAGAACAAAAACGCAACCAAACGCGTTTTTGTTCTTTTTTTGTTCCCGGGAACAAAATCCGTACAGAAGTGTTCCGGAAACACTTCTTTGGAGCGTTTCCATGCACGCCCTAAAGAAAGGAAAAGAACAAGGCACCTATCAAGCCTCCAGCAAGCCAACCCCTCCTTACCCTAGCAAAACCACTTCAGTGGAGACACCAAACTGGTCTTTCAGAAGGAATAGTAACAGCAACAGTAAAAACCCCTACATAAACACACCCTGAAGATCGCCCAAAAGCAAGTCCGACTAAAAAAGTTAAAAGGTATAACCCTTACGAGCCGAAATCTCATGGACTAGAGGAGTTTGATGAACTGCAACTGATGGATACACCGATCATTCCAGTCGAAGAACTTGGCAGATGGGCTGTGTTGGCTAGCCCTAAAAAGCCACCCCATGATAAATGAAGATTGTCAGTTGGAATTGTCAAGGTTTGGGCAATCCCCTGACAGTTCGAGCTCTACGAGCCCTAGTGGCCTAAGAAAAGTCCTATGTAGTGTTTTTAATGGAGAAAAAAAAATCATAATGCAGTGCTGAAAAGAATCCAAAAGAGGTTAAAATTCCCCAGCTGTCTTATTGAAGATCATATTGGACTAGCAGGAGGACTGGCAGTGTTTTGGAATGAGCAGGTCTCTCTGGCTATTGACAATCAAACTATGGACTATATGGATATGATCTGTACAAATACTGAGAATGGACTACCCATGCGCCTCACTTGTCTTCACGCGCCATCGGTGTATGAACAAAGACATCGACTATGGGATGAACTGCGCCAAATCAACCATTATAATACATTACCATGGGTGTGTGTTAGAGATTTTAATGAAATTATTTACCACTGGGAGAAAACTGGTAAGCGACTAACGAACCATTATCATATGCACTCTTTTCGTAAATTTATAAATACATGTTCTCTCATGGATGTTGAAAGTAAGGGTTGTGCTTTCACTTGGGTCAATAATAGAGATGGAGAGGAGCTAGTAAAAAAAAGACTTGATCGTGCCCTATATACAATGGATTGGTGGCTGACATTTCCGGAAGTTGAAGTTTTCACCTTACCTACCTTGGGTTTTGATCATAGCCCACTATTCTTAAATACTGAAGTAAAAGGAGAAAGAGTGCTACACGGTTATCGCTGGCTCAAGATCAAGAGAGCCGCATGGTTATCGCTTTGAGGCTTTTTGGCTTCAAGATCAAGAGTGCCGCACAGTTATCACTGGCTCCTGGGTTTCCTCACCAAGGTCAAGCCCAACTATTTCCAACAAGCTCAAGGCTATTTCAGTTGCTCTTGTTACATGGAGTCAAAGAAAGTTTGCCAAAGGATATCATCAGATCAACCTTTTGAAATAGAAAATCCAGCACATCATCAATCAACCTAACAGCCATTATGACAAAGCGGAGGTAACTCGTCTAAAAATGGAAATCCAACACCTATGGCAACAGGAAGAACAATATTAGGCAATGCGATCACAGGTTAACTGGCTTAGATGGGGAGACAAGAACACCAAGTTCTTCCACGCCACCACTATCCAACGCAAACAACGCAATCGGATAAGTATGCTATAGGATGAAGATCAAACTTGGGTTCGCGATCAACGGTGACTGAAGGACATGACAATGGATTTTTTTACAAAATTGTACACCTCTATGGGACATCGTGACTACCGGCCTATACTGATGCAATGCCCACAAGTAGTAACGGAGGAAATGAACACTACTCTCACAGGAGCCGTTACTCAAGAGGAAGTAAGACAAGCAGCTTTTTAGTTGGGAGCCACAAAAGCGCTAGGGTCGGATGGATTGAATGGGCTTTTCTACAAACATCATTGGGATATTCTACAGGAAGATCTCTTCCTCTCGATGCAAGAATTTTTTAACTCTAGCGTAATGCGACCTGAGCTCAATCAGACAACTATATCTTTGATCCCCAGAGTACCCAACTCGAAACATTTGTATCAATACCGCCCGGTCAACCTTTGCAACTATGTTTACAAAATCATCTTTAAGGTACTAGCAAATCGTCTTAAACCTTGGTTACTTGAGCTGATATCCATGGAGCAATATGCTTTCGTTAGTGGCCGACAGATCCAAGATAATATATTAGTTGTGCAAGAGGTCTTCCATTAGCTCAGGATCAGAAACAAAAAGAAAACTTTTCAGGCGGTTCTAAAGTTATACATGCAGAAGGCCTACGATTGGGTTGAATAGAATTTTCTTCAGGATTATTTACTCAAATTGGGTTTCCAAACAAAATGGGTTTAATGGGTGATGCAATGCATTACAACTGCTTTGCTCAATGTTAAATTCAATGGAGACAATCTACCTTATTTTCACCCTTCTAGAGGGCTCAGACAGGGCGACCCTCTCTCTCCATACCTTTTCATCCTAGTGGCGAATGTACTATCCATAATCATCCATCAAGCTATGAGCATAGGAAATATCAAAAGTATTCAATTAAATAGGTGGTGTCCTACCCTTTCTCATCTATTTTTCACCGATGATGCTATATTTTTCCTAGATGGCAAACTACAGGAATGTCAGAACTTAGCCAATCTCCTCAACCAATATTGTTTAGCAATGGATCAAGCTGTGAACCGGAACAAATCTAGCATTCTCTTTAATAAGGCGTGTCCTATTCGTCTATAGGAAAATCTGGCCCAAGAACTTTGAGTACCTATGCTTACAAAGACTGGTAAATACCTAGGCATACCATCAGATTGGGGGAGATCAAAAAAGGAGATGTTCACCTGGATATTAGGTCGAGTGAATTCAAAACTGGAAGGCTGGAAAGAGTAGTTCATTTCCAAGGGTGGTAAGGAAACTTTACTTAAAACCGTTATCCAAGCAATCCCACAGTATGCCATGTCTATCTTTAAGATTCCCGCGTCTCCTTGCAAATCTATTGAGTAGAAAATTGCCAGATTATGGTGTCAAAACCATAAAAGCAAGTCAAATATCTATTGGAAAAGGATTTACTTAAAACTAGAAAGGACACTGGGGGACTTGGCTTTCGTGACCTCATCACTTTCAACAAAGCCTTACTAGGAAAACAGGCGTGGCGTCTCATACAAAACCCAACCTCCTTGTGGAGTCAACTTTTTAAAGGTCTTTACTATCATTCAAAGGAGTTCTGGCATGCCAACAAATGGGCAAGACCATCCTGGGGCTGGCAGAGTATACTGACCGGTAGAGACTCAATATTGAATCACATAGAATGGTCAGTTGGAGATGGAAAACGAATCTCAATCTGAGAAGATAAATGATTTGCAAGAGGCATCATTGGCGAGCCTGCGCCCCAAGGAGAACCAGAGAAGGTTGCAAACTTCATCCTATCGAGACAGAATAGCTAGAATGAATTCCTACTGCGCGGTAATTTTGATGATCATACGGTTGAGGAAATCCTAACTATTCAGCTTCGTACTCAATGTACAGCCGATCAACTCATTTGGAAGGGAACTCAAAATGGCGTATATACATTTAAAAATGGTTACAACTCCCTCAGATCTATAGAAATCACTAATGCACTAAGCTGCACCTCATCCTCCTATCAAACTCCACGACAGCTTTGGCACAAGATCTGAAATATGATGCCCCCCCCCCCGAAGCTTCAAATATTTATGTGGTTTTTATGCCACAATGCTCTAGACAATCTCCACCACAAACACATAATCCAAGATCCAGTGTGTCAACTTTGTCAAGCGCACAACCCAGAAACAACAGAGCACATATTCCTATTATGTCCATGGACGCGAAAAGTATGGTCTCACCCACAAGTTCAAATCACACCAGCAGCATACAACACACAACGTATTGATGCTTGGTTAACAGATCTATTAGAATACAAAGATCTCTTACCTAATCTGGTGACTCTTGTGCATATATTGTGGCAGATCTGGAAAGCGAGGAATAATTTTGTTTTCCACAGGCTTCCCCCTGATCCAGCACAGGTAGTTGACGTGGCTTTTGCGAATGCCTAGGTAGCTCATCGCTGCTATGGAGTAATGCCAGGATCTCAGCTTCGCTCCTTAAATTCAGATCAGGTGTGGCACCCACTGGATCCCGGAACTCTGAAGATCAATATCGACGGAGCGTGACCCTCTGCACCAAACGAGGGTTTGGTGGCGTCTATCAACCGTGATAACTCCAGCAGGATCGTTGATGGATTCACCAGCAGCGTTACTGCCTCTTTAGCTCAGCAGACAAAGGCACAAGCTCTCAACCTCACCCTCCAAAACCTGTTGCAAAAAGGGATGGCAAATAAACAACTTATCTTGGAATCAAACTGCCAGATACTCGTCGAAGCTGTGCACCGTCCTTGCTCGACGCCATGGGAGATCCGTGCGCTAATCTTAAAGGCTGCGGCACTACTCCACTGCTTCCCTAGTTTATGCATTGTGCAATGTCGGAGAGAAGCAAATCAGCCTGCTGACTGGGTCGCAAAAGCCCATGGGCACCAAAGTCTCCCCCCGAACTAGGCTGCTTCTCCTCCCCCACCTCTTTTGGACCTTATCTGTACTGATATTATGGCAAACGGTGGTACTCTTGGTTAGTTATATAATATTTATCCGTTTTCGACCAAAAAAAAAAAAGATAACCACGGGTACTGGAGCAGGCAGTTCGTAATGTCTAAACATTAATTGCAATATGTTTTAAGGATAAAGGCGTGGGACATTTAGCCTTTTGGGTTTGTACAACATCATTCTTGAATTTTATTTTATATTTTTGTAATTCAATACTTGAACTTTTTCAAATTTGCTCATTCTAAATTCTTCCCTCTTAAAAAAAAATATTGACATGATAGTTAAATAGCTGTTAAATGCTTACATGGTAGCCACATGTCGCTAATGTGGTGCCCACGTGACTATATGGATTTAAAGAATTAAAAGAATAGAGTTAAGGATTCTAAAAGAAGAGAATTGAAAATTAAGATAAGAGGAAAGTCATCTTTAGCTTGCTTCAACAAATAGAGGAGGGTCACCGTGCTAACAGTCACTGACGAAGTGGCCAAACCCTTGTTAGGCTCAAGCCACGATGGTGTCAACCTCATACATCAACTAAGGTATATGCATATGTGTGGAGTGAGAAAGGAGGTCTTGCCCTCAACAACCCCTCGGCACAATGCCGAGGGCAGTAAACCTCATGAGTGTTTGCCAAGGGCTTGCAACCCTTAATGGTTGGCAAAGACACTAACTAGGGTCACGGCCTTGTGTCACGGATTGATAGTTTCCTTAGCCGCGGATTAACTCGTGTGGTGCCTGGCGAACGGAAATCACCAGGCCAGCCTTCTTTCTATAGTTGTTCCAATGAACAATATGGCGAATAGCTCTTTTCATACGAGATTGTACCACGCCCAACTTGGCTTGGGCGTCTAGTCCATCGAGCGAGATAGCAACTATCTTTAGGCTCAACAACTGGTTTCGGCTTGCCATGGTCTCATCAGGAGAGCAGTATCAGCTCTCGACCAGTTTATGCACAGGAGGCCAACCCCGCCTTTAGAGCTTCTAAGTAATATTATCCTTCTATCCTAGAACTCTTAACACCAATCGTCCCGACGCTACTCCCACGGACCAGTTGTGTTTATCCTCTCTACGCCCTCGCTCTTCACTCGATAACCTCAAACTTCACTCCCAAGGGTTCACGGGTACGGGAAAATCACGGATTGTGTCAAACTCCTCCACCCAATTCCGCAATGCCCTCGTTGCAGGTTGTTCTGTCGTGTCCTTGCGTTTTCCTAACCACCAATGCCACTTCCTGGGACTTACATAGATGGCAACACTCGCCCAACAGAACAAGTCACACCACTCCATTGCTTGCTTCCCCCGATCAAAGCTGTTCGCAAATCTCTAGTCACTTGTACTCCTTGACAAGTGTGGCACCCCTAGCCAATTGCATGCCTATAGCAGCACATTCTTTCGCCTACTAAGCTCTTCCTAATCTCTACAAGCCAACAGAGGGTCTCCCTTGGTGGAAACGTGCTTGCAGACTTCTTCTTAAGATTCGCCCATTAATCCAAGAACGTTATCCCCATTCAACGAGCAATTCGGTTCCTTCCTATGCTCCCATTGTCATCCCATAAGCTAGACGAGAGTCGTACATTGTCCGAGCCCCTTTGGCCCCAGCAATCACTCTCCGCCCTTATAGGACCGGAAGACCACAAGCTTTTCCTCGAATCACCCACCTACTGAAAGGATCCCCACTCTGATACCATTTGTCACGGGTCGATAGTTTCCTTGGCCGTAGATTAACCCATGTGGCACCTGACGAATGAAATTCACCAGGCTAGCCTTCCTTCTATAGTTGTTCCAATAAACAATACGGCAAATAGCTCTTTTCATACAAAATCATACCACACCTAGCTTGGCTTGGGCGTCTAGTCCATCGAGTGAGACAGCAGCTCTCTTTAAGTTCAACAACTGATTTCGGCTTGCCGTGACCTCATCAGGAGAGCGGTATTAGCTCCCGACTAGTTTGTGCACGAGAGGCCAACTCCGCCTTCAGAGCTTCTAAGTAATATTATCCTTCTATCCTAGAACTCCTAGCACCAACCATCCTGACGCCACTCCCACGGACCTATTGTGTTCATCATCTCTGTGTCCTCGCTCTTCACTCAATAACCCTAAACTTCACTCTCAAGGGTTCACGGGTACGGGAAAATCACAAACCGTGTCACTTGCCTGGCTGAGCCCCTTTTTCTCGAGTGCGCACTCCATTGCTTGTGGTGTTTATAAGCAACAAGATGAGTGAATAGACGATGGTGAGGGTTTGGCCACCATCTTTAGTGACCAATGGTTAGCAACACTGTGAACATTTTCTTATTTGTAAGACCAAGCTAAATAGGGAAAATTGTCCAAAAAGTTCTAAATTTATTGCACTTTTACTAATTCCATCATAAATCTTTTCATTTCTTGCTAATTGAGTTTATCTGGTCAATTTTGATTGAAAAATGCTGATGTGAATACTGATGGTGCCACGTAGAACTACCGATGCTAATGTAGATAAAATTTAATAATATTTTAATATTTTTTTAATTTCTATTTTTTTCTTTTTTTGCTTTTTTCTTTTCCTTTTGCTAGTGGCTAGCCATTGCCCATAGGCGACGATTAACCACTGGCCATGCTAGCAAGCTAGCCTTACTTGCCATAGGTGAGGCGAGGCTGCCTTTGCTTGGACGAGGGCCGACCTCACCAAATCTAGTGAATTTAGCCCTCATCGAGGCTTGCCCTCACCCAAGCAAATGTCAGCCTCACCTAGGTCAGATCTAGTGAGGCCAGCCCTCACCCAAGCTAAGGCAACATCACCCGGCATCGCTGTCGCCCAACCGACACTCAACGAGGCCGCCTTAGCCAGGGTGAGGGCTAGCCTCACCATAATGGCCTAGGCAAGGCCGACCCTGGCCAAGTTGAGCCTAGGTGAAGGCTCCCCTCGCTAGGCCAAGCCTCGCTTATGGCGAGGGAGGCCAGCCACCTAACCGTTGGTGGCCATCGGTAAAAGGAAAAGAAAAAGCCAAAAAGAAAAAAATAATAGAATAAAATAATACAAATTCAATAAAATATTAAAATATCATTACAAATTATCGATGTTAGCACTGGCGGTCTTATGTGGCATCGTCAACATCCATGTCAGCATTTTCCAAACAAAATTGATTGAATTGACTCAATTGACAAGAAGTGAAAACGTTTAAGATTGAATTGGCAAAATTAAAAATATTTAATAAATTGGCAAAAATGCAACAAGTTTAGGATTTTTGAACAATTTTCCTAGCTGAATATGGTTTTTTATTTTTATTTTCATTTTTAATCTTCATCGTTTAGAAATCTCAGCATTATTTTTCTTAATTTTCGAAATTTAAATAAGCCACATAGACACCGCGATGGGGATATAGGGCTTCCACGTTAGCATCCTATCCGGCCGTTTTAAGGAGGGACGAGCATTGCCCAAATCGAAGAAGCCTATATATTCAATTGTACAAAATTCGGAGAAAGCTCAAGGACTCACGTGACGACATTCCTAAGCTTAATTTCAAAGGCGGTTCCCACTTTTTCTCTCTGCATTTTTATTGTAAGCTCGGAGTTCTTTCTGTTTTCGGGTTGATTTCTTAACCAATCGATTTTTGTCAATGTTTTATTCTCGATTAAAGGAAAAATCGTTCTTAATTAGTGTCCAGCTTTCCGGTGACAACATGCATTGCCGACGGTGAGATTATACCTTGACAGCATTTTTCAGAAGATTTGCAATTCAATGGACTAAAATTGAACAGTCATAACTTAACCGGCATTGATTAGAGCTTTTAAGAATCCTCTATTGCTTAAAGAACTTTTAGGGCTCCTACTAAATCTTTCCTGTCTCGTGCCATTAGAGAAAGACACAGGAAAATAATTTATGTCTTAGTACTCTTTTCTACACAAATGCTAGTCAAATGTCGGAATTTCATAGAACATCGACTCTTTAATATTGATACTGTCTTGGAGTCGCAGTGTAATCATTTTTTTTTTAAGTTTTATCTATAAAAAATTGATGAGTAGTCTCATGTCTTAATAAATGAAATAACCTGTCTTTATCTTTTGAACAATCGAAGAACTAAGATGAGCATCCATGCTCCTAATGAATCAAATTGAACTTATGAAAATAATACGATAAGTTATTAGGTTTCGCTACATTGTACCCTATAAAAAGCAACACTTTTATGTTTAGCTTAGGACAACATCATTCAGAGTAGGTATTCAGATCACCATACTTATGCTTTCTTATCCTACAAGTAAAGATTTGAGTATCTCATGCACATTCAACATGCATAAAGACACGCAAATCGTTGCATTCGAAAAAGATTAGATGCGCACTGCATTAAAATAGAAGAAAAGAAGATAAAGTATCCTTTCATTGGCGAGTTTGGCATGTCTTGATTGTTTGGATAGACACTCGACTACTTCATGCAATCAAGTACATTTGCCATTAGATGTACATTTTGTAGAGTTTGAATATAGAGAGAGACCCTGCTAAAAAAAATTCGAAAAAAAGTCACTAAAGACCCTAGACTATACCCATTATAATACATTTATTCCAAAGTTTTTTTTTTTTTTTTGTAACACAAAAAAATTCCAAACTTTCATCCATGTGTCAATCCAAATTGTGCCATACAAATACAAGTCTTAGATTTTTGGTGATAAATGTGTCACATCGGTATGAGTTGAGGGTAAATATTTCACTCGGGCAAAGTAAGGGTGCGTTTGGATGGGCATTTAGAAAGCCCATCCAAGCCCCAAAGCCCTTTCACCCTAAATAGGGGTGTTTGGCAAAGATTCCCAAGGGGCTTTCAAGTGAAAGTTTACCCTTGGGAATGCTGAAGGTAGGGGTGAGCGGGTCCAGGGTGGATAGGGTCTAGACACTGGCCCCGTTCCCTACCCTGTTATAACCGGTTCTCCTTTTTCGGACCCTGTTCCCTACCCTGTTTTCGTTGGACCCTGTTCCCGGCCCACCCTGTTTTTCCGGTCCGGGAACAGGGTTGACCCTGTTTATATTGGAACCTATTTTGCAACCGCCCATCTATACGACTTCGAATTTTATTTTAATACGTGAAAAAACAACAATTCTTCTAATTTATATTGAAATATTAAGCGTTATTAATAAATAAATTTCTACCTCATTTCGTATATATTAATCAAATCCTAGGTGGTTCACTCGAGATTAGGTTGCGATAATTTAGCAACTCTACTGGGGTTTTTCTTTGTGGATCACTCGGCAGGGGGCCTTCTTCGGTCCTTGGAAAAAAGAAACACAAAAAAAAAAAAAGGGAGGAAAAGCTTGAGAGTCAAGGTCAATGTCAGGAGGCAAAGGAGACGTGGGCAGCGTAGAGAGGGATGTGAGGGAGACGTGACAAGCCAGCAGGGAGAAAAGAAAAAAGAAGAAATAGAACAGTGTACTGTTCATCTTCTTCACGGGCTCCCTCCGTACGCCATAGCCGTCGACCGCTGCGCCTGCGTCGCTGCGGCCGCACCACCGCGCCACCGCCGGAGCCCCCTCACCCGCAAGCTCGCACCGCCACTCGTCGCCCCCGCCGTGGCCGCGACGACCCGACACCTCCCGACCGCCCGGCTTCGTCGCCGTCGCCCTTGCCCCCGTGAAGCCGCCACCGCACCAACACCGCCGCTTGGCTCCTCGCGACACCAGCAACCGGTGAAGCCGCAAGGTCGACAAGAAGGCGTACAATCCGGTTCTCAAACCGGTTCCCGAACCGGTCCGATCGATCCGGTTCCGGGTGGGTAATCCCTCGGAACCGGTTCCGGACCGGTTCAAATCGGTTCCGACTTTTGGGAACCGGTTCCCTGGACCGGTTTCAATGGGAACCGGTTCCCGACCTGTTTTCCGGTGGGCCGGTCTGGGAACCGGGTTTACCCGGTCCGGTTGCACACCCCTAGTCAAGGCTTCCATTTAATGAAATATTAAGTTCCCTATTCTACCCCCAAAACTTTCTTGAAAACCCACCGTTGCCCCTGCATTTATTTATTTTTTAAAAGAAAAAGGAGCAGCCCTTCGCCGGTCCGGCGAAGGGCGGCGGCCGCCGGCGAGCGAGATCTGCGCCGGCGGCCGTCGGCCGAGGTCGCCCGAGGTCGAGCGACCTCCGGCGAGGGTCGCGCGACCTAGCCGAGGGCCGCCGGAGGTCGCCCGACCTCGGGCGACCCTCGGCGAGGATCGCGCGACCCGCCCGAGGGCCGCCGGAGGTCGCTCGACCCGGGGCCGCGAGACCCGGGCGGAGGTCGGGCGACCTCCGGCGGCCCTCGGCTGGGTCGCGCGACCCTCGCCGAGGGTCGCCCGAGGGTCGCGCGACGGCGAGGGCCGCTGCGGCCGCGAGACCCAGCGGCGGTCGCCCGGGTCTCGTGGCCCCGGGTCGAGCGACCACGGTCGCCCGAGGTCGAGCGACCTCGGCCGACGGCCGCCAACGCCGATCTGGCTCGCCGGCGGCCCGCAACCCTTCGCCGGTCCAAATGAAGGGTTTAGCTGAATTTTCAAAAAAAAAAAAAAAAAAAAAAAAATATACAATACCCATCAAAGCCCCTTGCGAAAGTTTTTTTTTTACCAAACGCACATTCAACTCAAAGTCCATTTGCAAAAAAATTTTACCAAACGCAGCCTAAATGTATCACAAAGGGTATAATTTAGAGTTGTTAGTGTCTTTTTCCCTTGAAAAATTATAGGTTTATACTTTAAAAAACCTTAAACTGGTATATATGTAATAAATTTACTTTGAATTAATTTTTTAATCATTAAAAATCTCAAATTAGTACATCCTTGATGAATTTATCTTGTGAAAAATTTACCTTCCATTAGTTTTGTTAAATTTTACTATAAAATCTAAGTTTAATAATATGTGATAATTGATTAATGTATCAGTTTTGGATTTTACTTTTCATATGTCACAATTGTACGATTTTTGTGATTTTTATAGTATTAATGCAATTTAATGGAAGGTGTATTTATCATAAAAGAGTATATTAATTTAGAGTAAATTTATCATAAATATATTAATTTAGGTTTTCTTACGGTAATTTGGGGTGCATTTGTCACATGAATACCATTTTGAGATTTTTTATGATTAAAAAATTAATTTAAATAAATTTATTATATATATCAGTTTGAGAGTATTGAGGATATTAATCTAAAATTATGTACAGAGAGCGCCACGAGCGCCGACAAACCCCTTATTTTCTGTAAAAGAAAACAGAAAAGCGAAACAAAACGAAAACATAAGATGACGAAAAGACAAAGCACTGAGTGAGTGAGAGCTGGAACTGAAGTGACTGACTGATGTTAGAGAGAGAGAATTGAGATAGAGATGGAGTGACGAGGAAGCCTCCCTTCCCTTCTTCACCAAGCGTTCGCTCTCTCCCTCTCGACACCTCCTTCGCTGCTGCGCCCCCCCAATTGCGTAGCATCGTCGCCGCCGCTCGCCGCTGATCTCCTTTTCTCCGAGACCCGGAATCGCGTACCGCTTGTCGAGAACCGGGATCACCCCCCGAGCGAGAGCGAGAGGGGAGGACATGGAAGCGAATGCTGGGATGGTGGCCGGATCATACAAGCGGAACGAGCTGGTCCGGATACGCCACGACTCCGACAGCGCGGTTCGTCTCTTTCCGTCCGCTGTTCCCCTCTCTGCTCTGTTTTCACTTCTGGTGGGTGTCTTTTGTTCGCGTCGAAGTTAGCGGTGTAGATCCTGGCATTGCTGTTGGGTTTTAGTTCCCAGGCGCCGTGGAATTGTTGGGAACTCTAGCGGTGGAGCCTACTTTGGGGTGGTCGGTCGCTCCTTGGGAGCATTATTGGAAAGATCGAGTATTTCTTGTGATTACTGTTCTGGGGTCAGAATCTGCATTCTCCGCTCCTGCCATTAGATCGTTAGTCGTCCTGCTTCCCTGGCCAAGGGCCCGACGTTTTCTTAGATTTGACTTTGATTCTTCTCTTCCTGGTGATCGCTCGTCCCATTTGGACTGTTACTTTTGAGAGCGTTAATGAGTTCTGGTGTATAGTTTGTACTGGGCTTCGTTAAGATTTCCTTTGTTGTCTTGACGATTTATTTAGTAAATGATGCGGCCATTGATAAGTGCGTCAAGGATATGGAAATCTAGTTTTAGACTTTCTAATCCTTGGTTCGAGTAATGCCTTTTATATTCTCACACGCGTGAGAATTGGTCGCCATCTTTCCGTGGTGGAGGCTGAATTGTTGATTGCCGTACATTATGCAGCCCAAGCCCCTGAAGCACTTGGATGGCCAGATGTGTCAGATTTGCGGTGATACCGTTGGACTTTCGGCCAGTGGTGATGTGTTTGTTGCGTGTAATGAGTGCGCATTCCCAGTGTGCCGTCCCTGTTATGAGTATGAGAGGAAAGATGGAAACCAGTGTTGTCCTCAGTGTAAGACTCGCTACAAAAGGCAAAAAGGTTAGCTCTTTCTATCTTATTTGTAAATGTACCTATCCTGTTCCTCATCCTTCTTAACTCGGATCGAGTTAACAAGGCAAAGTCTTTCAGGGAGTCCTCGAGTGGAAGGAGATGATGACGAAGATGGTGTCGATGATTTAGAGAACGAGTTCAGCTACACCCGAGGAAATGCCAGGAGGCGCCAATGGCAGGGAGAAGATCCTGATCTCTCGTCTTCTTCTAGACGTGAATCTCAACATCCAGTCCCCCTTCTCACTAATGGGCTGCCAGTAAGCAATTAGACCACCTCAAGCTTCCTTCTCGAATTATATTGTTTGGTTGACCTTCAATGATTAAGAAATTAGACTAGCTGATTACTTGAAGCATTCGTTAATGTACTAAAGGACTTGCACAAGGGATTAAAAGTAGATACTTGAGACAGCTCCCTCATCCTAATTGCTAGACCAGCAGAGCAAATCTGTCTTTTTCTTCCTGCCAGTTAATACCCTATCAAGTGGTTACTCCTCCGCATCATGAAGAGCGAACCAGGCTATTGCCATCTTCTTCAGAGCTATCTCTCCATACTTACTCTGTTGCAAAGCAACGGTGATAGGCATAAGCAATTCAATGGAAACAATAGTCTTTTTTATTGCGAAAAGTGAAAGGAACATTAACAGCATTCATTTGGCTATTTATCGCAAAATGGGAAAAGAACATTGGTCCATTATTTGAGTTCATGACCACATAACACATAGTTCATGAGAATAATGAGAATGCAACGCATAATTCGTGGCTGCTTCCAAGTAATAATACTGATTGGGGTCACTGAAATGCAACTTCACATATTCCACAATTGTCACTATAAATGTCTAATTTAAATATACTAATCTTTGAGATTACATATGTACCTGATCTTTAAACTTACTATGTACTGCCAAAACTCGCAAAAAGCATTTAACTTGCAGGGGACCAGGATGCACTGGAAACATAAATATGGGCAATCAATAGTCTTTCCATTACTTGGGCATATATATAGTGTGGGAACTTATCAAAAAACCCCTTTTTCCAAGTAGCTAACAAATACTGTGTAATAACATTTTCTTCTTCTTTTGTATTCCATTTTATCTTTTGCATGGTAGCTTTGTTGTTCCGGTGGAAAAGTCAAAAATTTATATTCAATGATAGATGCTTTGACATTGCTTTAGATGAAGCGTGAAAAGAATCCTTTCTTCTTTAGAGAATCAAGTTATGTCTGTCTTACCATTCAATCTTTCAGAACGAAGAAATGTTTCTCAAGCTTTCTGTGAGTCATAAAACCTAGTGACTTATCTTTAGTTACGTTGCAACCGAGACTTTCTCCCAGAATATTATATGTTATTGAAGACCATCTAAAGCAGCTAAGCTGCAAAAATTTCCTTATCCTGATAAAACAAAATATTTCAGATATCTGGTGAAAACCCCTGTGCTACACCTGACAACCAATCTGTTCGGACAACATCTGGACCTTTGGGCCCTTCTGATAGGCATTCAGTTCATTCTGTTGATCCTAGACAGCCAGGTAAATAGTAATTTGAATTTTAATTCAGCAGCTGTTCACTTGCATTGGATAAGCATGGATTATATTGGTTGACGATGCTTTCTGTTGTTATAGTTCCTGTGCGAATTGTGGACCCCTCCAGGGACTTGAACTCTTATGGCCTTGGAAATGTTGATTGGAAAGAAAGGGTTGAAAGTTGGAAACTCAAGCAGGAAAAGAACATCCCCCACATGACCAGTAGATTCCCGGAAGGAAAAGGAGACATAGAAGGAACTGGCTCTAATGGAGAAGAACTTCAGATGTAAGAAATTTCATGTAGAATATATAAGGTTTCAGGAGGAATATGCCGGTTCATTTATCAATATACAGTTTGTATGCATTCACTTCTTGCATTCATAACCCCAAAGAGATAAAGAAACTGCGTTTGTGTCCCAATATGCCTATGGAGTAACAGTTCTATTTTTGGGCGCGAATGTTATTGACTGCTGATCATAGCTTTCATTCATTGCAAAGCAAAGTTGACTTTCATTTGATCTCTTCAGGGCTGATGATGCTCGTCTACCTTTGAGCCGCGTAGTGCCTATATCATCATCACATCTCACCCCTTATCGTGTTGTGATTATTCTTCGTCTGATTATTTTGGGCTTCTTCTTGCAATATCGTGCCACACACCCTGTGAAAGATGCTTATCCACTGTGGCTAACATCAGTTATCTGTGAGATCTGGTTTGCCTTATCTTGGCTTTTGGATCAGTTCCCAAAATGGTTTCCGATAAACCGTGAGACTTACCTTGACAGGCTAGCATTGAGGTGAGCTAATTTTATCTTCGCTGTATTTTAAAATGAGTATATTTGCAAGTATTTTCATCATCTTAATCATCATTTTCAATCACAGATATGACCGTGAGGGGGAACCTTCTCAATTGGCTCCTATTGATGTCTTTGTTAGTACGGTGGATCCACTCAAAGAGCCACCTCTTATAACTGCCAACACTGTCTTGTCCATACTTGCTGTGGATTACCCTGTAGATAAAGTTTCATGCTATGTCTCCGATGACGGATCTGCAATGTTGACCTTTGAAGCACTTTCAGAGACTGCGGAATTTGCAAAGAAGTGGGTGCCCTTCTGCAAGAAGCACAACATCGAACCTAGGGCCCCTGAATTTTACTTTGCCCAAAAAATAGATTACTTGAAGGACAAGATACAGCCATCTTTTGTAAAGGAACGCAGGGCAATGAAGGTTAGTTTTGTGGCAGTACACCATTTGTGGGTTCTCTTTATGTCAATTTGTTTATCTAACCATTGCTTCTACATCACATCATCATGTTTTGTAAAGTTGAAGATTGTGGATGAATGCTCTGAAGTTCCCACTGGGAATTAAATTTAACAACGTGATGTCTACTGGCATTGCTAATGTGTTTTAGTTATCATGAGTTCATGAGGGACAACTAGATGTCTGTTTTTACATGGAGAAAAGAAATTTCTGGTAACAATCATTGCTTTCAGAAAGGTAGAGCACCGCTGTGGCTTTGGTTTTGAGCGTCCTCCCAACAAGCCCACCAAAACCGAGCCCTATGAAAAACTAAAATACAAATGCTGGACTGAGCACTTCATAGTTTCTTATGTTGTGTTTAATTAAGTACTTTGACCCCTGAAGTGAGCTACCTAGGACTTTTGTGAAGGTGAAGGCATATTGTTATGTAAAGAAGCATTATAGAGCAGAACAACTTGAATTAGATGTCCATATGATAAGACATAAAACTAAACAATTGAAAAATCAACCAATGCTCATTGAGGGAATTTTTTTCTCAATTGTGGGGGTTTGTGCTTCCATATTTTTGAAATTAACGTGCAATTATTCTTGTTTTGTTTTAATACTTAAAAATTTTGTGCAGAAATTTCCTGTTTGTCTCTTACCTACAGTGACAAACCTAAAAGTTTATGTTTTCCTGCATATAATCTACAGAGAGAATATGAAGAGTTTAAGGTGCGGATCAATGCTTTGGTTGCCAAAGCGCAGAAGGTGCCAGAAGAAGGATGGACAATGCAAGATGGCACTCCCTGGCCTGGAAACAACCCCAGGGATCATCCAGGAATGATTCAGGTACACTTAGATACTTACTATTAGATTTGAGCGGGATAGCTCCATTTAAGAAGGATTGAGGGATCATCCAGTGTGTTTTGAAATTACTCAAAACGTTTGATTTTCACCCATTATGTTTTGAAGTGAATTGCTTAAATTGCTTCATTTTACAGCAGCAGGCTCAGTTTGATTTATTTTACTAAAGAAAAATTGGATACATTTACAATTATATGAATTGAGACTTCATCATGACCAGAGTCAATTTAAGTCCGTCCCGGAGACTTCTCTTAATCTTTTATTGGTGATGCAGGTTTTCTTGGGTCACAGTGGTGGGCTTGATACAGATGGAAATGAGTTACCAAGACTTGTCTATGTTTCTCGAGAAAAGCGACCTGGTTTTCAGCATCACAAAAAGGCTGGGGCAATGAATGCCTTGGTATAATTTTCTTCTAGTTCCTCTTTACACAGCTTTCTAATATAGCCTTGAAAAGAAAAGATCATGTGAATGGCTTTTAAAGTTGCAAAAGTCACATGTATTACTTGGGCATGGTCATCAAGCTTATTCTGAATGTTATGAACTTCATTTTTATTGTTTACTACATCCAATATTCCCTTTTAGTTTTGATCATTTGTGTTGCCATGCTCCCAAACTCCCAGAAGAATTATAGGAAACAAGAAGTCTAAAATATTTCTCTATAATGATGCTTTGTTGGTGTGAGAGGTGTCACTCTGCGAATATTTGCAGCTGTAGATGGTATCATTCTTCTCATATGATATAAGCAAAGAGTTGCAGATTTCTTTTTCTTGTATGCATTTGTAGCATTGTAATTCATTATTATCTTTGTTAAACAGATTCGTGTTTCAGCTGTCCTAACCAATGGAGCATATCTTTTGAATGTTGATTGTGATCACTACTTCAACAACAGCAAAGCTCTTAAAGAAGCGATGTGTTTTATGATGGATCCTGCTCTTGGAAAGAAGACATGCTATGTCCAATTTCCACAGCGTTTTGACGGCATTGACTTGCATGATCGATATGCTAACCGGAATATTGTCTTCTTTGATGTAGGTTAACTTCATTTTCAAAGTAGGTTATCTCAGGTTCTGTTATCCTCAACTATATTGCTCTCTGACTCTCCATTTTATGTAGATTAACTTGAAAGGACTTGATGGAATCCAAGGGCCTGTCTATGTGGGAACTGGATGCTGTTTCAACAGGCAGGCCCTATATGGGTATGACCCAGTATTGACTGAGGCAGATTTGGAACCAAATATTATTGTTAAAAGCTGTTGTGGTCCCAGAAAGAAGGGAAAGGGTGGTGACAAGAATTACATCGACAAGAAGAGAGCTGTCAAAAGAACTGAATCCAACATTCCAATATTCAACATGGAGGATATTGAGGAGGGGATGGAAGGTAGGAGCCCTAGTAAATTCAGTGTCTTAGTTTTTAGATAGAGTTCCCCAGTTTGTTTAATTAAAGTAACAGAAAGAGAAGTCCAATAGGTTTATTAGAGACAAGGTTTATATACTTTCAACCTGGTAAATTTTCTCTAAGTAAGGCTATTATGACTGATGTGCCAAATTCTTTAGAGTTATCTCAGGCCCCTAGTATTCGCTACCTACCCATCTGTGCCAGGCCTGAGATGTGGTTTGCTTTTGCTGCTGTTTTTGGTATATGCAGCTCATCAATAAGGTTTACACTTTTTGGTCTAGCTCACTTCCCATTCCCCCTTGAGGATTTCTGGGATAGTCGCATTCGTCACTTAATGATGGGAAGGTGAATAAATACAGCTTCCATGTTGACTTTGGCTAAATGTCTTGCTTCTGTCGTGCAGGTTATGATGATGAGAGATCACTGCTTATGTCCCAGAAAAGCTTAGAGAAGCGCTTTGGTCAATCGCCAGTCTTCATTGCAGCAACATTCATGGAACAGGGAGGGCTTCCACCATCTACTAATCCAGCAACTCTTTTGAAGGAAGCGATTCATGTTATCAGCTGTGGCTATGAGGACAAGACTGAGTGGGGCAAAGAGGTTGGTTACATAGCAATTTACTACGGCGTCTATATTATCATAACCACATTCTCAATGTCTTTCTTGTGGGCACTTATATTTTATTTGCTGGCAGATTGGATGGATATACGGTTCTGTCACAGAAGATATCTTAACAGGGTTTAAGATGCATGCTCGAGGGTGGATCTCTATTTACTGTATGCCTCCCCGCCCAGCATTCAAGGGTTCTGCTCCCATAAATCTTTCAGATCGTCTGAACCAAGTTCTTCGATGGGCATTGGGGTCCATTGAGATTTTACTAAGCAGGCATTGTCCTATATGGTATGGTTACAATGGGAGACTGAAGTGGTTGGAGAGATTGGCATATATAAATACCATTGTGTATCCCCTCACTTCAATCCCTCTGATTGCTTATTGCATTCTGCCTGCATTTTGCCTTCTTACTGGAAAATTTATCATCCCAGAGGTAAGTGGCTCCCATCAATTACAATTGTTTCGGCTTTTTCTACTGCTGTTTTAGGGTATGTTTAAATATAGGTTTTTTGCTTGGTCTAAATCTTACGATGGATTTACTTTTGACTTTTTTCTGGCAGACAACTTCTGAAATTTTTACTATATATGTATATTAACACATCAGAGTCACATACTTATTCCATAACTTTTTGCCGATGTTTTTAATTCTAGACCAGACTAGCTGGTTGAACCAGGAGCCAGTCAGTCCGCTTCAGTTGAATCCCTAGACTTATTTTTGTCAAAACCCAGTCAAACCCAGAAGAACCGTATGACCTGAATTTGGACGGTTGGACCAGGATTTTAGTGAAAGGCTTGATTTTGGGACCCGATGGTTCAAATCCCAATCAAATCTTCAGCACATTGTCGACCGAAACTGGAAAAAGTAAAAGCCACAAAGAAACTAGGGTCACGTTGTCTTTTTCATGAGAAAAAACAAAAATGAATGACCTCTCTCTTCCATGAAGCCTTTCTTTGACTTTTCTTGTGATGTAATGTCTTATTAGGCATTTTGCCACTCAAAGGAGCCCCTTTCAAGAAATTTTTTGTGTCCATTTAAGTTGTGACATTATATTTTCTTATATGTGAACATAATCGTGTTTTTAGAATGTTCTGTCATTATTATCATTAAGACATTAAGTTCATCTCATTAAAGACATTCATCATTTTGCTAAGTATTCAGGATGTTTTCTGGATTTTTTTTTTCCTAAATCTTCCAGATTTTTATTTTTTATTTTTTTGTAGTAATGATGTCACCAACTTGACTTGCCCGGTTAAACCAGATGAACCGGAAACTGGTTTGATGACCAGTTGAACCTCTGGGAGTTTGGAAAACATTGCTTTTTTACTTGAACTTATTTCAAAACAAACAAGCCCTTGATGTGGCAAGGACTTTAAGCAATAGTATGGGTGTATGTGTACCTTAAAGCACCAACCTCAATGCTGTTTCATTTTTATGCTGCTGTAACAAATATCTACTAATTTGTTAATGCAGATTAGCAACTTTGCTAGTATGTGGTTCATTCTCCTCTTTGTCTCCATTTTTGCTACCGGAATCCTTGAGCTCAGATGGAGTGGAGTGAGTATTGAGGACTGGTGGAGGAATGAACAGTTTTGGGTCATCGGGGGTACGTCAGCTCATCTTTTTGCTGTGTTTCAAGGGCTCTTGAAAGTTCTCGCCGGAATCGACACCAACTTCACTGTCACTTCAAAGGCATCGGACGAAGATGGGGATTTCGCAGAGCTCTATGTGTTCAAGTGGACATCACTTCTCATTCCCCCAACCACTGTCCTCATAGTGAACTTGGTGGGCATCGTAGCCGGAGTCTCATACGCCATCAACAGTGGCTATCAGTCATGGGGTCCACTCTTCGGAAAGCTCTTCTTTGCCATATGGGTTATTGCTCATCTTTATCCATTCTTGAAGGGTTTGGTAGGCCGGCAGAATCGTACCCCCACCATCGTGATCGTGTGGTCAATACTGCTTGCTTCCATCTTCTCTCTGCTTTGGGTGCGCATTGATCCATTCACCTCCGACGCTATGAAAGCTACTGCAAAAGGTCAATGTGGCATCAATTGCTAGTCAGGAGTAGTAACGTTTGTTTATGGTCCTGGTAAGAGCCGACTACTTCGTGCTTGTTGTGATGTAAATATTCGTGCTTGTTGTGATGTAAATAATAGATACCAAGCCACCAGTTGGGTTCATGCGATGAAGTAATTCATGTTGTATCTTGGAGGGGGAGCTGTGCTTTCCGTTACTCGTGGTTCCAGCTTGTACTACTACAGTGAGGGTTTCGGACTTGAAATTTTAGTGAACATTAGTCATGGAGTTATCTATAGTCCTTCAAGGAGATTGCTCTAAATCCCTTGTCTCGTCAGTATTTCAGTTAAGAAAAATATGGTCTATTCACTGTTTCTCCGAGACTGGTCAATGGTAAATGAATATTTCGTCGTGAAAATTGCTGGCTCTTACCTGTAAGTTTATTGTCATTTGCGAGCCCTTGAGGAGTTCAGGCTTCCGAAAGCCTGTTTGAATTTGATAAGCAAAAAAATTGAGGGCTCTTTGGTACGAGTTGTTTCCTTCGGACATGGATCAGTACATTCTTATGCTCATTCTTGCAATGCATCCAGTGGCTGAAAAAATAATTTGGCCTTGCATCATCCTAGTGCGGTGGGCACCGCCTTGCACCATAGGGCATTTAGTCCCTCCACCGGCCTGGCATGGGTACAGTCATCCCTACCTGATCTAGGGGTGTGCAACCGGACTGGATATACCCGGGAACTGGACTGGCTCATCCGAAAAATAGGGTTGGGAACCGGTTCCCGTTGAAACCGGTCTAGGTACCGGTTTGGGAACCCGTTTAAACCGGTTTGGGAATAGGTTCCAAGTGATCACCCACTCGAAAAACAATTCCTGGACCAGTTCTAAAACCGATTCCTTGACCGATTTTGTAAGTAGAGATCCAAAACCCTTCTTTTTCTCCTAATTTTTATTTTTACTCTCACAATCACACGTCGTTTTTTCTCCTGGCTCTCTCAAACACGCACAGTACTTCTTCCTTGTCGTTCCTCTTCCTTACTTGCTTCCCTCCCTCACCGGCACAATACTCCTTCCTTGTCGTTCCTCTTCCTCACTTACTTCCCTCCCTCACTGGCTCCCTCTCGCGACGAACACCGTCCATCGCTACCAAATTATCGTGTACCACATGGATTGGCTCGTTTAATTTCTCTTTCGTATGAGTTATGCTTAGTAGTAGTTGTGGAAATCAAATTAATATTAGACCCATGTTTGTTACTAATTTTTTACCTTATGATTTTATTTATTATAATTAGTCTATGGATCCTTAATTTTTCTTTTAGTCAAACAATTCATGTATTTATTTATTACAAGTGCTTAATGTTTCAATACAAATTATGAGAATTGCGTTATTTTCTTACATATTAATATAAAATTCGAAGTCGTATAGGATTGCAAAATAAGTTCAAGTGGAAGAAACAAGGTTGACCCTAGAACTGGACCGGAAAAACAGGGTGGATCGAGTACAAGATCCAATACAAACAGGGTCGAGTACAGGGTCGGAAAAAGGAGAACCGGTTATAACAGGATCGGGTACATGGTCCAGATCTAGACCCTACCCGATCACCCCTATCTGGACCGACCAGACCCAACCCGACCCGACCCGACCTGAAAATATGAATAACCGATGCTTCCCTCTGACAACATATCTCGTACGTCCCAATGCTCTCAAGGATAATACCCAAAAACCATTTTTGAGACATTAAGTCAATTTTTCTCCTGTACTTTCGAGAGCCTCACAATGTAAATCTAATGCACCGTCACCGCTACAATGAAAGAGACTGAAAATCATAACTCACCTTGAAAAATCGTGACAATCACGTCAACTGCGACCTCCTTATGCGAAAAAGATGCAAACCAAGAAAGTAGACGCAAAAAATACATGCCTGCGGTTAGTAAACTAAGAGATGGCTCAAAACCAGCTCCTCTCTGCCAAACCGAAAACCTAAAACTACATGCTCCTTGCAAAATCTATATCTAAGCATCCTCATCATCCTCCACCAATATCCTCTTACATGCTTCGTAGCACATGAATGATATCCCAGCAGCAGGCACCAACTTCATGCAGCTCGGGCCCAAACCTCTATATAAGCCTCCGATTCCTTCCTGCTCAAGGATGCTCATGAAAGCATGGATCACATCCCTATATACCTTTCTCCCGCTCAACGCCCCAACCTGCATGTGCTTACGCACCACCTCCAGTGGGAAAGTCGCACTGCTTGAAATAGCCCCTGCCGTGGAACCAATCAAGAGGGTCTCAATGTTTCCGATCTTCTCTTGCTTGAAAACCTTCCTATACGCTTTTCTCAATGTGTCATAGGCAAAATAGTTGGTGGCAGCATAAGGGATGACCCCAATGACGCTAGGCCCAAGGCCTCTATAGAGCTCTGCTGGACCCTCCTCTCTTACTATTTTCACGAACGCATCAAAGAGACCATCATAAACCCCTCTCTGCAGTTTCAGCGGGAACATATAAATTGATGCAAGTATGCACACTTTAAATACCAAGCAAGCTTTTGCCAGTACCTGTATCGTCAGACGAGTTTTGACTAGCTCAAGAGGGTATGTGCATATCGTCGAACTGATACCAGCACAGGCCCCAGCAACTAATGACGCGGGGATTGGAAGTTTTGGCTGCTCCCCGGGTTTGGGTGACAGCTGCTTGTTGACCGTATCATATGCAAATAGCTGCACCGGAAGAATAGAAACCTTCTAAGTACATGTAACCAAAGAACGTCCCTTAGGAGTACAAAAGGAATTCCCTGACTCAATTTGTCTTAATGCATGAAGAGAAAAGGGAACCTTGGCTTATTAAATGAGAGGCTAGTCAAATTAATAAAGCTCTGCACTAATGATGGGCAGATAGGGAAGCAATGATATTAATTTTTTCTCAAGACTTGCCTCTGCTGTCAAAGATGATATGCAACAGGTACTAGTGAGGATATGCCTAGTGAGAAGTAGCTCTACCCCTGCCTTTGAAACGTTTGATTGCATAGATAAAGGAAGAAACCTAGTCAACTTAAAAATAAGGAGCTCAGTGAATCGCGGTTAGTAACTCTTGAAGTTGTTTTTCCCCCTCTTCTTGGTCATTTTCCTCCTTACTTCCCCTCTTAGGAACAGAATGGGATAAGGAATGGATTAATAACAAGATTATCCACCAAATGATACACTTAAATAGCAAGCAGCTTCTCAACCATTCTATGTACCCATGACCAACACATTTAAGAGACCTCAAGACATTTGGTAGCATTTGAACACTTGACACAAAAGACCAACCTAGGAGGTTATGTAATTAATCATAGAGCAACAGGTACTAGTGCTCAGGTCTATCAAAGAGATATTCTGCTGTCAAGTAGAATTTAGTGTGATATTTGACAATTGATCAACTATATCTGAAAGAAAACACTGGTTCCACTCTAAATGAACGAGAACAGAAAACAGAAAGAAAAGCATTGGTTCTGCCCTAATCTCTAGTCAACATAATAGCACCATCAATTGTGCGAGCTGGCAAAATAGTGTTTTCCAAAGAGGAAACATTATCATCCTTGGCTTTCAAGAAACTAATCAATACCTGATGATGCTAACAATCCAATGCATCATCCCTTGAGTGAAGGATATCATATCTTTCATTTCATAAGGAATAAAGATAATATGATTACTCCAGCTACATTTGTGTGACAAATGTGAAAACCAAAAACCAATCTAATTATGCAGAATAAATTTTCTAACTTAAATCTTAAGAAAAAAGTGATGCATTCATTAGTTCAAGAACTGTAACCAAATCAGTAAGGTTACAAGCCTTTACTGTCACCGGAGTATTTTCAGTGTAAAGGATACTAGGACCATCCCTCCTCCTCACTATTTATGTGAGCGTGAAGAAATTTTATAAATTCCCATTAAAGACAAACATTTCAACTTGTCTCACAAGGAACGCAATGCTTATATGCAAAAAAAAAGGTTGACAGAATATCCTATAAAGCACAAAGCGAGAAACTAATTGTGATATTGGACATGTACTCAACCATGATGAGCAAAGGATGGGCCTAAATTGTCAATGCTAAAGCCATGTCACAAGCCCCAAATGATGCAAAGGTTATTTAACTGACCAACATAAGGATAAAAGCATTGTGAGTCATCAAGTAAGTGCAAAATGCAACTCAGTCAAAGTCTTTCCAATCGACCAATTAAGTCATAAAATTTTTCACAAACATGCAATCAACAATACATTAGATTTGTCTAGCCTAAGTTGACAGAAAATCCTAAGCAAAGCATGTCTTATGGTTTACTATGTCCTGTTGGCCTGGTTAAACACAGATAGACAATTCTCAGCTCTACAAAGGCACAATATTCCATTTAAGAAACAGTGCTGTCAAATCGAGAGACTACAAAGAGACAGAGATTGCTGAGTGGCTTTGCAGGAATATCGACAATAGCAAAGCAGACAATGCACGACCTCTACCAGAAATAAACAACCAAACGAAGCAATAGCGCCATATATGGCATGGCCAGAAAAGAGAGCAATGGACAAACTGGATGACAAACAAACAAACGAACGTCAGAAGATTTGCCCAAAGATCTCCTAAACAGAGAATATTGAGGGCACTAATGAACAAAGCAGGACAGCATGCATAACTTCAACCGATTAGACGCAAAAAAGTCCCAAGAAGTCAATTTAACTTTCAAAAAGTAAATAAAACAACGTTACCTCTATGGCCTTGCTAGGGGCAACCCGAATCACATTAACCAAATTACCCCTAAACAATCCCTTCCACCCCTCAGTCTTCACAATATTCTGGAACACCTCAGTAGTAGAATGCCCACTGTTTCCTACCATCAGATGTGTCCTTATCGTCTCCAAAGGTGCTACTGCGGTCCGTGAAACAGCCCCCGCCACTGCCCCACTAATTAACCTCCTCAATGAAGGGTTTTTCACCTTTAGTTTCAATTTAAGCCCACTCTTTTTATTGCGCACAGTTTCTTCCTCCTCTGGGACACCGACAATCCGAATACCCTCTGGAGACGACACGTACTTAATCATAAAATCAGGGCAGGTCAGTTTTATGCTATTCACACCCCCGACATCACAGTTATTAGGTGAATTCGGCGATAAACCGAAATTCATCCCCATTTGGCCTACACTGGCAAATAACCCACCTACAGGACACATATCAGGATCGACAGAACTCCACTGATAGCCCAAGTTATTAATAGAGAAGAACCCATCCTTCCTATCATCAAAAAGCTGCAAATCTTTCCTACCCATGATCAAAACCCTTTGTCCACAAGCACTTGCTTCCGACGTTTCGATCAAATCCTTCTCAAAAAAATAAAAGAACCCCTCTTAATTTCAGACAGTTGAGAATTCTCCCTGCGAACGCGAGAAAAGGGTATATCAGAAGCAAGCTTCTTGACAAGGTTCACTCAATCTCACAGCCAAAATTCAAGAGCTTGAGAGGCAAAGACTGGATTTTGACGAGATGGGTACTCCCAAAAAAAAAAAAAATGAAAAGACTGGCTTTAACCGCAGAGACAAAGGAGGAAACCGAAATACATGTTGATAAAGAGTCGAGAGCAGAGAATACGAACCCGACGTGGAGAGATTCTGATCGGGGTCGGACGTTACGAGAAAGAAGGCGATGGGGGATCAAGGAATGTTCGCCGAGAGAGAGATTGGAGGACCCGGAATAGCACCTCTCTCCCTCCCTCCCTCTCTCCCGTTCCCTCCAGCTGGGTCGCTGGATGAATTGTTCTGCAAAGTTATTCCTTTTATATAGCTTTGAGGCTGCTTCGCTGTTTGCTGAGGTGAGAGGAATACGGTTCGAAATTGGAGTGCACCTCTTCGGAGCTAACGAGGAAACAAGGTTCCGACAAAACACAAAAAAAAAGGTGAGGAAGCAAGTAAAATTTCAGAATTTCGGATATTTTACTAGGTTTTTTGTCTGCAACTTTTTTTCCTTTTTCTTTTCACTGATAAAACTCGGACGTAACTTTTTAATCAAAACCACAGGGAAAATTTCAGAAGATGCCTAAGTGTACTTTTTTTCCTCAAATAAAAATTTGAAGTGAGTCTTATTTTAAATAAACGCATGGAGTGACCATATCAATCTCAAAAAATGACATAAAGTGATTATATTTATTTCAAATAGGGGTCTAGCCTCACTGACTCACCGGCTAGCAAAAAATTCTAGCTGACTGGAGGTATTTTTGTTAAAACACAATTTAAATTTAGATTAAATTATAATTTTTTGGCCTGATAATTAGATTAATAATTAAAAAAACTTAAACTAAAAAAAAAAAAAAAAAAAGGCAAGAGGATGTGGCTGCCACCCTATCACCATCGGGGTGGCGTCCTTGGCCGGCGAGGTCGTCGGCACTTGGACGAGGGCTAGAGGTGTGATCTAAGGGCATTGGGCGATGATCGTAAGCGTCTACGCGAGGACCGACAACCCTTGCCCAAGCCAAGGTGAGAACGGGCAACATTTGCCTAAATCCACTGCCCTCTCTTGCCTCTAGCAAGGGCTGTCGGCCCTCGCCCAAGTGCCAACAACCCCGCTGACCATCACCATTAGCCCACCAGCGATGGGGCAGTGGCCACAAGTGAGAGGGAGCCTTCCCTCCCGTCTCTATTCTCTCTCTCTCTCTCTCTCTTTTTTTTTTTTTTAAAGTTTTTTATGGAAAAAAAGAAAAAAATTAATAAACAAAATTGCCCTTATCGAATAGTGAGTTAAGACCTTTACTTGAGATTGATATGACCACTTCAGGTCTTTATTTGAAATAAGATTCACTTAGGTCCTTATTTGAAACAATGTTTATTTTAGGCTTTTATTTAATAAAATGATGGCATTTCAAGCTTTTATTTAAAATTTTCCCAAAATGACATGGGTACATTCAAAAGAAATTACAAGGAAGGAAAAGGGATGGATATTTGGAAAAAATGATAATTCTTTAGCATACATCCCCATTTTACTAATAATTGAATGAGAATTATGAAAAATGATAATATATTTATTTCTTCATTTGATTTGTATCATATGATTTCCAACTTATTTGTTAACTCTTATATTGCCTAGTTTTGATTTTTAGGGTTAATATCACAAGAAATCCCGAACTAGTACATTTGTGATAAATTTACCCCAAACTAATTTTTTGACCATCAAAAATCTCAAATTGGTATACTTTTAATATTTACTTTAAACTGGTACATTTATGACGAATTTACTTTTGTTAGTTTTGTTAAATTTGACTAACAAAATGTGAGGTAGATGACACGTAATAGTCCATTGGTGTACCAGGTTTGAGATTTTACTTTCCTTTTGTCATAGTTGTACCGATTTTTTCATTTTTGCAATATTTATCTGATTTAATGGAATATATATTTGTCAAGGTTTTTAGAATATCAGCATGCTTGCATCAGTATTGTCGCTTGGAGTTTTTGGCGGTCAAAAAAATTAGTTTAGGATAAATTTGTTACAAATGTATAAGTTTAAGATTTTTATGATCATTTGAAGTAAATTTTTCATATGTGTACCAATTTTGAAATTTTGATGGTAAAAAAATTAATTTATGATAAATTTGTTACAAATATACTAATTTGAGGTGTAACGACCCCAAACTCCTTCCCTAGGGTCATGAGCAGCGACGGTAATTTTTGTGACGTTCCACATGTGTCATCAACCCATTTTTCTTTATCTTTTCATTAAGCACATGCGGAGACGTTACAAACAGCACCCAGATAACAACAAGCAACTAAGAAAATAACCATTTACAAATATACAATTACATCAGTTATGTTTAGAAGCCCTTGTATCATGGGCTATTATATTTACAATCACTACATCTTCTATACTCAAAAGGTCAGAGTAAAACTTAACTCCTTTAAGGAAACTACAACTCCTCAACACCTACAATTCTGAAAAACAATGGGGTGAGTCATGGACTCATCTACTAGAGGGATATCTCATCATCAAAGTCTAGTAGGCACAACACTCGCAATGCAATGTCGATGGCAGATCAATAACAAACTTATTACTACATCTCTACTACATGCAGATGTCTATTATGGCATACTTCAATGGAGGCTTACCTTCAACTTGTCAATGAACATATCAATATCACACACACACACACACACACACACACAATGATTCTTTTACCGTCGTTTTGGCTTGACTAGGCCCTCCTGGCTCAACTAGGGCTTTTAGCTTCTTGCTAGGCTTCTTAGCTAAAGCAGGGCATTTTAGCTCAATAGAAGCTTCTTTGGGCTAGCTTCCCGAGGCTTCCGGGTTCAAGAACTAGGCATCTTGGCTCAATCAGGGCATCTCATTCCATGAACGAGGCATTGCTGCCAACGCTATGTAGTGATGGATGTTTTTTCTTCTTTAAGTGATCACACAAATGCATCACATTACTTGGTTTTTCTTCTTTTATCTTAACCAAAGTATGCAAGGCCTAAGGACATGCTCATTTAAGTGAGTGTGTCTTGACCCTCAACATTATACTATATAATATGCCAGGCATGATTCTTGATTCGTGACTTGAATTGTATGCATAGGCCGATCCTTGTACTATGCATGACTTGGAATCGGTATGCTTCAATGCCGTACCAAGACCTTGTGGGTTTGAGCGATCCTCGTACTGAGCAAGACTTGCAACCAACACACCCCACTGCCAATCTAAGGCCTTGCGGCCTTGGGCGATCCCACACCCACCAAGGCTTGGAACTGATACGCCTTAATGCTGATCGAACTTGCGACCTTAAGCTATCGTGACTTGACATTGATTTCAAGCCGAGCGAACCTTGACCTCGTCTTGGGGCATGAACACATTCAATCATGCAAACATGAGCAAACCATACAAAAGGAACAATACAACATACATGCAGCTTACACGGGTGAGCACACCACTAAACTCAATGATGTAAGCTATCGCCCTAATCAAGAGTTAGAGATTCTACTTACAACATTTCAAGGGACGGCTTAGGTGACTGCACAATGTGCATGCAAGCGAACGAGCAAGAGAGGTGTGGCCACAAGAGGGAAAGAGAAGGCAACGATGAGGGTAAGGTCGAGAGAGTGAGGGGGGAAGAGGAGGTGGTGTGAAAATGAGGGGGGAAATGTCACTATTTATAGGCAAACTTCTTATGATGATCTTTCCAAGCTGACCAATCATGTTCATTTAGATGGACAACCTAATATGAGGAGGTAGCAAGCTAAAGATATGGGTGGCAAGTCTAGTTTATATGGGAGACACTTACTCACCTTTCATTGGTCCATCTAAGGGATTGAGTCGTCATAGAATGATTACATGTAATTATTGTGGGGGCACCTAAGCCAATAACTATGTCTCTCTCATTTAATGCTTGGACTTTGACTAGTCATTAGGCCAGATATGTTCATATTGCAAACTTGATCTCCAAGTTCTAGGTTAGTAGTCATTATGGCCTATCCTTTTAGGGGATACCTCAACTTGGCATTGAAGAACTAGAGTCCAATGGTATATAATGCATCCTTATCCTAATTCAAGAAAACTCTAAATTGGCTTACTCCTCAAGTTGAGCATGCAGCCCCCTCCCCTCCAAGTTTGGGTGTGTGGCTCTCTCATCCTAGGGAGCAAAACCGTTTTGAGCAATTTCCTAAATCAGTGTCATTGCCTTATCAAATAAGTTCAAAAAATTATGAAATTTTAATATGTTGTAGAGAAAATCTTACAAAACATTATTTATGAAGGAAGCTAAATCCATTTCATGTTGTGGAAAGAACAGTAAATCATTGAATACAACCCAACAATTTGCCCGTGGAGCAAATCTAATGACCGTAAAGAGATATCCATTTCGAAATCCAAATCTTCACAAAACTCTTTGAAATTTTTGTATATTGTAGATGTGGATGTCCTTTAAAATTTTGTGAAGGAAGTATATCCAAATTCAAAAGAGAAAATTTTATAAAAAATCAAGAAAGCAATTTGATTATTGTTTTTACTATACTAAGCAAGTTCTAGATGGTAAATGATTGGGTCTTTTTCCTAACATCTCACTTTAGAAAAATATGAAATTGAAATATGTTGTAGGTCAAGATGTTTTGAACAACTTTCATGGAAATATTTTCTCCAAATTCAAACCACAAAGAGCTCTATAAAATTGGAAAGTAGAAAAGATCCAACGGTCGCGAAAAACTAGGAACTCAAAACCTAGGAGAACAAAAGTGGCAAGTCTATGGAGGAGACGTGGTGCCCTACTTTGGCTTGCAAGATCATTGCCATTATTTCCTCAAGTCATGAGTCACATCCTTTCATTAACTACTTTAGACACCTAAGCCTCCATACTCATTATCCCCATTTAAGGCATTTGATTCTTGTTTTTCAAGAAGATTAACCTATCTAGCTTGGTTTCTAGATCTTCTTAATAGACTTATAACTCACTCTCTTTTAATGTGCAAGAATCCAAAGTTCATTATTACCTTTAAATGACAAGATTATTTGGTGCCAAGTGTTTCCCCTTAGTTAACATGCATTAAATGACTACATGCCAAAGGCATTACATGCACCAAGGGAAAATATATAAGTTTAAAGGCCATCTCATTGGGCGGAGTTAATCAAGTCTAATCGGGACTAACTGCCTTATTTGTCCCGAAATTCATGCATAAGCCATGATTGGACGAAGCTAGACGTAACTAGACTTAACCGGCGAAACTGAGCTCGAACTTCCCTCGTACCTTGTAAATGGGGTTCTTGGATAGGTCCAAGGGCCAAGCCTTGGCCAGTCAACCGGTCCTCTAGTTGGTCCATGGGCCAGTCCAAGGTTTTGCATCACAACTTATAGCTAGTTTGTAACTGAATTGTATTGAGCTTATTCAATCTATGGTCGGTTTTCAGTTGTCATGTAATCGTGTGGAATTGATCAATTCGCCTCACTCACGGTCGAATTGGATTAATTCATGGTTGTCCATGACCGGTACAACAACTGGGTGGAATCACTTGTGGCCAGTATAATGACCGAGCAAAATCGAGCCATGATCGTTTGCCGATTCGTAATGGTGCGTGATCGTCCTGCAACCAATTTTTACGGTCGAATAACCTTTCCATGGTCGAACACTCTATAACAAATCATTTGGTTGCTGATTCTCGAATGGATTATTCAACTCATGACTGAGCCTCAAGCCAACTCATGGCCTAATCCCACTATTGGCACACCAATCCTTGGCCTACTGGTTAGGATAAGGGTCAAAATTGAGAATGTTATAGTGGGTTTTTTGTGGTACTAACTTTTTTTTTTAATTTACTTTTTTAATGGGATTTAGACTTGCAACATAAACGTATGAATTGTTTGAACTTAGCGGCAATAGGTTAGCATATAATTACTACTAGATAAGCGTGTAATGAAACATGAATAATAAGGGAAAAATGATTGTCCAACTTTTATATATATATATATACCTCCCTAAATCTTTCATATAATTATTATGTAAGGTTTTGCGTATATTTTTCTAGGTTGTGCATATATATGATTGATCCAATTGATTGTAATTAATATCGTGATATTATGTTACCTTGAATAATCATCTTGTAAATCATATAAATATTTTTATTATATAATATACAGAAATCACACAATTCTTTATTAATATTGTTATTTCAGGGATATATATGGAAACTTAGGAATATTAGCAAAGCCCAAAGTGCTTTGGGATTATCAATGCCTAATTTCTTGAATATTGCATCATATTCTCATAATTATAAGTTAAAAACATATAAGAAATTAGAGTTGCACTATAATTACGTTATGAAAGCATCCCAATTCTTTCGAAAAAAAGTATATTAGAAGTGTCAAAAATTATACACGGCGCTCACTTTAGAGTTAATTTTTTTTTTTTTGAATTACTTAAGTACTGCATTTGAAAACAAAACAAATATTACTCAAGTATCAATTCCAACTTTGATAACCGGAAATCCAACGTAGCAATCTTTTATTAATTTCTTTAATCAATGTGCCCAATCAAAATATAGACCCCAAATCATGTTGTTTATAGCGTTTGCTCCAAATTATAAATTCTAAATTGCAATTCGATAGAAAATCTCCATTAAAATCCTAATTGATTTGCCCTCAAAATCAAGACCCTAATTGGTGAGACAAGTAGAGGAGAAGCGAGTGGCTGGATTGAGGATAAAGAGGAAGTTGCAGGCGACAAAGGTGGTAATCAAACACAAGCGAAGGACCTGGTTTCCCTCCCAGCGAAGAAGGAGAGCAACGACCGCTTCATGTTGGAATTGGTCGAAGAGATCAGGTGGTAGAATATCCTCTGCCTCAAGGAGGACGCGTCGGTGACTGCCATGGGCAGAAATCCCAAAAGAAGAAAGGAGGCTGTCTCTATGTGTGAGCAAGTGAGAGAGAAGAGGGCAACGATGTCGTTTTTAGGCAAGCCAACCACTTCGGACCATGCAACATTTTTTTGCATGTCCGTGTGGATTGGTTTTAATAAAAATATGTTAACTCATATTAAAATTTTAATGGAAAAAGGACATTGAAAGTGTCAAAAATTATGAACAACATTTATTAAAATACTAAAAGTTTTCACCGGCTTACTTAAAGGCTAAAACATTTGTCCTCTTGGCTTTGGCATCATCTCATGCCTTTGCCTCCGACCCAAGTCCTCTTCAGGACTTCTGTGTAGCCATCAACGACAGTAACTCTGCGGTGCTTGTGAATGGAAAGTTCTGCAAGGATCCAAAGCTTGCTGTAGCAGATGATTTCTCCTTCACAAAGTTCAGATATCCTAGGAACACATTAAATCCGCTCGGATCCAAAGTAACGACTGCCTTTGTCGACCATTTCCCAGGACTCAACACTCTTGGCATCGCCATGGCCCACCTTGACTTTGCTCCGTATGTTCTAAACCCTCCCCACATCCATCCTCGTGGCACTGAGATGCTAGTGGTCATGGAGGGTACGCTTTACGTCAATTTTGTCACATCCAACCAATTGAACAATACTCTCTTCACTAAAGTCTTGACCAAAGGAGATGTTTTCGTGTTTCCACAAGGCCTCATACATTTCCAGCTGAATATTGGCCAAGCTAATGCACTGGCCTTTGCTTTCTTGAGCAGCCAGAATCCGGGTCTCATAACCATAGCAAATTCAGTCTTTGGATCGAAGCCACTGATCAATGTTGATGTCCTTACAAAGGCTTTCCAAGTGGACAACAAACTGATCAATTATTTGCAAGCACAGAACTGATTTGACAACCATTAGGCAGATGTTCACGAGTAATTGTGTTTGTTCATTACATTACAGAGAAGAATTCTTTCCAATAACATGCTGACTTTTGGGTACTAGTACATTTGTTATCCGATTTATGATAAGATTTCTCTCTCTTTCTCTCTCTCTCTCGTAAATATTTAGAGGGCTCAGATAAAAACTGATTCAAGGTCTCTTTCCATCTTGCTCGCTCCAGGTCTCTGTCTTTCCAAACGAGACATATTACTCGATCACTCCAGACCAATCTCAAATATCAGCTTGTGAATAATTTTGCCTTCATAGCATTGTTTAAGTCACTCAATTTCATGATTCTGATATAGAGCTGCATCTTATGTAATTTTCTTCCTCACTTTGGGTTTGTTTATTTTCCGTAAGGATTAAGAGTTTGTTTAAGACTGACCTTGGTATAGGGCCACCAAACATTAATTATCTCTTTGTTCCATTCATGCCCATAAAATGTTACAATGACCATGAGTGGTATATCTTGAGGATCTTCATTTATTTATCCAAATAATTCCAATGCAGTAAAGAAATGTTTCACATTGTCCATAGATAGCAGTTTCCCTATTTCACTTGACTTCAACGCAAGAAGAGATGACATGCGCGCAGAGTTCCTTCGAGAGGCAGAGAGAGTCTATATATAGGATGCCTCTGCTAGGCCACTGATAATGCTCAAAACTGGTGTTTGTACTAGGGAGTCGAGATGCTAAAAAGAATAATGAATTAGCCAGTGTCATGAAATTAAATATATGCTTGTTCCCTGTAATATTTAAATTTTAAGGAATAGTGTTATTAAAGTTTTTCTGATGTAATATTCTAGCTTGGCCAAACTTCATAGTTGGTTTGCATGTGGTAACGGTCAGGCAGAACATGGAAACCTTTTAAAGCCAACATTGCATGGGGGGGCGGGCGAGAGAGAGAGAGAGAGAGAGAGAGAGAGAGAGAGATTCTTATGAAGAATGATCATTTATGACTCAAAACGTTCACGATCAGTTACAATAAGAACAATTCTTTTATTGGGAACCAATTATCAATCTCAGCAATCATGTATGGAGAATACAGGGGTAGTTCGACATCTTGGAGTTCAATGCGTCAACCTAATTGTTGTCATACCAAAACTGCGCCTGAAGGTAGTCAACAACCTTCTTATCCACTTGGAAGGCCTTGGTGAGAACATCAGCTGAAATGGGTGGCTTCGATCCGAACACTGAATTAGCAATAGTAATCACTCCTGGGTTCTGGCTGCTCAGAGCAGCAAAGGCCAGCGCAGGGGTCTTTCCAATGTTCAGCTGGAAGTGGATGAGACCAATTGGGAACACAAACACATCCCCTTTGTACAACACTTTGGTGAAGAAGGTGTTGTTTAATTGGTTGGATGTGACGAAGCCGACAAGCAGTGTGCCCTCAGTGACAACCAGAATCTCGGACCCACGAGGGTGAGTGTGGGGAGGATTCAGGCCACCCGGAGCGAAGTCAATACGAGCCATGGAAATGCCCAAAGTGTTAAGTCCTGGAAGTTGGTCGACGAAAGCAGGTGTGACTTTCGATCCGAGCGGGTTCACAGTATTCCCAGGATATCTGAACCCCTTAAAGAGGAAATCATCTGCTGTAACTTGTTTTGGGTCCTTGCAAAACTTTCCGTTCACAAATACTGCATAAGAAACAGAATTCACGTTAATAGGCTAATCTAAGCAGAAACTCCTTACTTATAGCATCATTACACGGAACAGAAAGATACGAATAATGCGTCAGTGAGCTCCAACCTTTTGGGTCATTGATGGCCACGCAGAAGTCCTGAAGAGGACTCGGGTCATATGCAAAACTGGTGGCAGTTGCTAGAGCCAAGATGAGAAGGCTAATTGGAAGAAACTTCATTGTGGTGGAATGGGGAGTCTCTGGTCAGGGCTTTGATATCTACCTCTTCACTTGTTTTGCTTGAGATGATATTATATGTTTTGCATGGACGCATGACCCCCTTTTATAGATGACAGTCGTGTTGACCCGGTATTTGATTTTCCATGACAAGCAACACTTCCCAGATCTACAGCTATACCAAGTCTCCGATATGGTAGTTCATTTCTTATTCCGAGAGATGAATTGTTCCACAACTGCCGCAACAAAATGCCCCTTTCTTTGACCTATCCTCTTTCCCTATTAAGAAAAAGCATGATATCTGATATGGAAGTGGACTTCTTCAATAATATGTAAATCTTCGGTTTCCTACTTCTTTACTGTTTTGACGTCCTATGTGGATTCAGCTGGATGGAGCGAGGGCCAATTCTTCTGGAAGTGCTTCGGATGATCATACCAAACTGTCAAATGAAAATGATGTAGGTACAAGTGTTTTCACATGCATCTCCATCCTTCACCATGAAACACTTGCCAAGCTGCCGAATTACTTCCTACAGACATTATGTTTACTTTCTCATATAAAACATGCAGGGTTTTCACACCATCTGGATGATATAAGATTAATAATCAAAATCTGTTTGAATTGCATCGGAGAGGTGAAATGAATGGTTTGACTCGTTTTTAAATTTGCTGCTGTGAACATGTTGTAAACCTATATTTCACAAAACTCAGATGGTCCATCCATATCTACATGCCAAATTTTACACCTTATCATTGGGACGACTGGCTTCCACCAAAAGTATGACCTGACAAACTTTTCACTATTCAAGCTACTATCGATACGATTCCCCAAGAAGATTACCGAGAATATCATCAAGTATATAACTTTTCAATAGTAGTCCTGAAGATCGATTTTTCAATAACATCCAACAAATAAGGCTAATCCTTGGAGATCATGTGAAAAATAAATTGTTCTCTTTATGTTGTTAGATAGCCTAGAGTACAGACCGATTCTCCCTCCAATATAATCACAGCAATCAAATGGGGGCAGTGAGAATGTAAAATTTGAACATGGCGTCTAAAGTTAAAAATCTGAGAATGTAAAAAGATGAGAAGTAAAGTGGGAATGCTTCATCGAATGACTAATTCTCAATTAGAACGGGTTTAGAAACAATAGGGGGTTGAAGTTGTAGAATGGTTCACCAATCACACGGAAGAACAAACAATTGTTATAGACTTAGCACTGTTCCTTGCTTCAGCTGCTTCCTGCAGGCCCGTTGACTGGGACTAAGTCAAACGACTAACTACTATAAATAGATGAGCCGCGTTTCACAACAATCCTCAACAGAACAGAATTTCCGAGACAGACTAATCGAAGCTCAGAAAATATTCAATGATGAAGTTCCTTCTAACATTTGTCCTCTTGGCTTTGGCATCATCCCATGCCTTTGCCTCCGACTTAAGTCCTCTTCAGGACTTATGTGTAGCCACCAACGACAGCAACTCTGCGATGTTTGTGAATGGAAAGTTCTGCAAGGACCCAAAGCTTGCCGTAGAGATGATTTCTCCTTCACAAAGTTCAGATATCCTGGGAACACATCGAATCCGCTCGGATCCAAAGTAACGACTGCCTTTGTCGACCAATTCCCAGGACTCAACACTCTTGGCATCGCCATGGCCCGCCTTGACTTTGCTCCATACGGTCTAAACCCTCCCCACATTCATCCTCGTGGCACTGAGATGCTAGTGGTCGTGGAGGGTACGCTTTACGTCGGTTTTGTCACATCCAACCAATTGAACAATACTCTCTTCACCAAAGTCTTGACCAAAAAAGATGTTTTCGTGTTTCCACAAGCCCTCATTCATTTCCAGCTGAATATTGGACAAGCTAATGCACTGGCCTTTGCTTTCTTGAGCAGCCAGAATCCGGGTCTCATAACCATAGCAAATTCAGTCTTTGGATCAAAGCCACTGATCAATGTTGATGTCCTTACAAAGGCTTTCCAAGTGGACAACAAACTGATCAATTATTTGCAAGCACAGAACTAGTTTGACAACCATCAGGCAGATGTTCACAAGAGTAATTGTGTTTGTCCATTATATTACAAAGAAGAATTCTTTCCAATAACATGCTGAACTTTGGGTACTAGTACAATTGTTTGTTATCTGATATTTGATAAGGTTCCACTATTTGTTATCTCTCTCTCTCTCTCTCTCTCTCTCGTAAATCTTTCGAGGGCTGTAATGAAAAATTAATTCAAGGTCTCTATCCATCTTGCTCGCTCCGGGTCTCTGACTAACTTTCCAAACGGGATATGTCACTTGATCACTGCATACTAATCTCAAGTATCAGCGTGTGAATAATTTTGCTTTAATAGCATTGTTTAACTCAAGTAAATTCATCATTCTGATATAGAAGTACATCTTATGTAATTTTCTGCCTTACTTTGTTTTGCTAATTTTCTACAAGGATTAAGAGTTTGTATAAGACTGACTTTGCAATGGGGCCACCAAACATTAATCCTCCTTTTATTCCAATGTCAATAAATAGTGGTTTGCCTGTTTCACTCCACTTTTTCAGCGCAAGAAGAGATGACGCGCTTGGAGTTCCTTCAAGAGGATGGCTCTGCTTGGCCTCTGATAAAGCTCAAACTGGTGTTTGTGCTTCGAGAGTCAAGAAGCGTAAAAAATCATGAATTAGCCACTGTTATAGTATTAAACATATGCTTGTTCCCTGTAACATTTAAATGTCAAGACAAAATAATAGTGTTATTGAGGTTCTTATGTAATATTCTAGCTCGGCCAAACTTCATATTTTTTCGTTAGTTGTTATTGCACCAGAATATTTAGCAAACTCAACCCGCTAGGCAAGGTGTGAATGTAATTGTTGTCAGGCATTACTCGGAATCCTTTCAATGCCTATATTGCAGCGGAGGGAGGGAGGGAGAGAGAGAGAGAGAGAGAGAGAGAGAGAGATTCTTATTAAGAATCATCGTTTATTACTCAAACATTCATCATTGGTTTCATAGAGAGCAATTCTTTTATTGCAAAGCAATAATCAATCCCAGCAATCATGTATGGAGCATACAGGGGTAATCCGACGTCTTGGATGTCAGTGTATCAACTTAATTGTTGTCATACCAAAACTGTGCTTGTAGATAGTCAACAACCTTCTTGTCCACTTGGAAGGCCTTCATGAGAACATCAGCCGAAATGGGTGGCTTTGATCCGAATACTGCATTAGCAATGGTAATGACTCCTGGGTTCTGGCTGCTCAGAGCAGCAAAGGCCAGCGCAGGGTCTTTCCAATGTTCAGCTGGAAGTGGATGAGACCGATTGGGAACACAAACACATCCCCTTTGTACAACACTTTGGTGAAGAGGGTGTTGTTTAATTGGTTGGACGTGACGAAGCCGACAAGTAGTGTGCCCTCAGTGACAACCAGAACCTCGGTCCCACGAGGGTGAGTGTGGGGAGGGTTCAGGCCACCCGGAGCAAAGTCAATACGAGCCATGGAAATGCCAAGAGTGTTGAGTCCTGGAAATTGGTCGACGAAAGCGGGTGTGACTTTTGATCCGAGTGGGTTTGCGGTATTCCCTGGGTATCTGAACCCCTTGAAGAGAAAATCATCTGCTGTGACTTGTTTTGGATCCTTGCAGAACTTCCCATTCACAAATACTGCAAAAGAAACAGAATTCACGTTGTTAGGCTTATCTAAGCATAAACACTTGCCAGGGTAGTTCTTTTAGCATCATCAGAACGGAAAGATTCGACTGTCCCTAGAGCAGAGCTCCAACCTTTGGGGTCATTGATGGCCACACAGAAGTCCTGAAGAGGACTTGGGTCAAAGGCAAAAGCGGTGGCGGTTGCTAGAGCCAAGATGAGAAGGCTAGTTGGAAGGAACTTCATTGCGGTTGCAGACAGGAGAGTTACAGGCCTGGATATCTTCTTCTTTTCTTTGCTTGAGATAGGAGTGAGATGTCTAGCATGGACACTTGATTCCTTTTTATAGATGAAAGTAGTGCTGACCTGGTATTGTGTTTTCTATGATAAGGAACGCCTGACAGGTACCAAGTCTCCGGTGTGCTGGTTAATTTCTTACTCCAGAAAAGAATTGTTCCACAGCTGCTATGTCGAAGCACCCATCACTTTGACCTGTCCTCTTTTCCGTTAATATGATATGGAAGTGGTCTTCTCCGGTGGAATTTACGTCTTCTTATTTCTGCTTTACTGTTTCGTATGCCCGGTGCAGATTCACGTTCAAAGAGGTATAATTCACGGTTTGACTTGTGTTTCCAACTCCGTTGGGGTGATGCCAACGTGGTCTAAAGCTATGCTGCACGAGCTTATACGATTCAAAGGATGACTAGCTTTTTACCAAGAATTATGATTGGCAAAACTCTTCAGTATTCAAACTATCATAGATAAGATTCTCCTAGAACTTTACTCAAGATAATTTGCAAATCACAATGTCAAGTTAAGAAACTATGGAAACAGAGACTTGTTATAGCGAAATTGAGCTCTTCTAGCTTAGTTTCTAAGGAGCAGGTGCCTTTCCACGCTTAGAAAACGTTTGAGTCGTGAAATTCTTCATAATTTCTGTAGTTTTATTTAACAAAGAAAAGAAAATTTTAAATTGCTGAAGTTTCAGTATTTAAAAGGTGTTGAACAGAGATATGGGCAGTACCATAATCGAACCATCTCAGCAATCTCTCCCACTTTAATTTTTTGACTGGGTCTTGCCTATGTGGGCCTCCTTCAGAAGCTAAACTATTGTGCTCCTATTTATCATCGTTCGCCTCGAAACCCCAATAAAGAAGCAGGTCCATATTCATGATTTTTTGCAGAAAAAAAGAAAGCTTGGTTTCTAAGTACATCCCATGTACTTTGGTGCTAATTCGTACATCGTTAATCATAACTAACGGGGATATATCAGCAACTTGAAAGTCTTCATGCTGCAGATGCGGAACATTTCTCCTCAAACAATCTCGATGGCCACCTCAATCTTTTTCTGATTGACCGTGACAATAAAATATGCAAACCAAAAGAGTAACGGTCATGATCACAGACAAATCAAAATGTGTGATGCTGCCACGTGTATTTTATTGGTGCAGGCGGAGAATAGAGGGTGCAGGAGTAGTTAAGTTCAAAACATGATGCGGAGGGAAGGATAAAAATAAATCTGTTCTCTGAATGGTTCAGCGTTTGAGAAGTTCTGCAATGGACCATTGGCTGGAGCACTAGAGATACCTTTTTAAGAAATCAACCAGTGTATCAATGCCTATGAGTAAATTTCTTATTCCAGGGACGAATGGTTCTGCAACTGCTTTGACGAAACCCCAATCAGATTGAATTTCCTCCGTTCCAGCTGAGAGATGCATGAATCTGATATGGCAGCGATCTCCAGAATGGAGTGCGGACCATTTCTTCAGAAAGGGCATCATATCCTGAAAAGATCAAATAATTCATTTACTAGGTGTTCCAAATACATCTTCACCACTAAAAGACTTGCCTAGTTGGTTATTTGCTTCCTGTTCTTCAGTATATTATGCCATTGTTACATAAAGCACAAAATCTATCATGACAAAATTATGATTGGAAAGTTGCCTTAATCATCTACCCATCTTTAACAACTCCCTCACTTCTCTGAGAAAATCTGTAGAGGAGCTTCGAGGTTAGAAACAATAGAGGGACGTTTGGTAATTTCAAGGGAATTAGCTAAAATTCTTTGGTGCTGATAGCAAAAGCCTCTTTTTGAATTATAACCTTTCGAAGCTTCGTTTTTCCAACAGAATTAGGTGACTTAATTAATATCCACCAGCTCAACATGGAAACAATCACGCTCTTGATCCTCAAGTAAACGATGTCATGTAAGTTCTAGAAGCCATTGGAATTCGGAATAAGATATTGCTCACAAGTTCTAACTTTCGTTAAACTTTTCTGCTCATAAGGTTGTAAAGCAGTCGCAACTTTGGACAACAGCATCTTATTTCTGACCTCCCATGAACTTGTCTTCCCAAAGGTACTTAATGAATCAAGTTTTGAGCAACAGGAGAGTGAATCACTGCTATGTGGATTGCTACTAAGTTCAGTGTTTGGGATGTTAAATCAGACGAAGTCCCCTAATTATTACTGATAGGAAATATCTGCAGCCCAAAAGTTTCCATGGTGAAGATGAGTGTGAAAAGAGTTTTTCCTGCTCTAGAAAGGGTCAATTCAATCCACTTTGGACGCATGAAACTGTGTTCAGAAAACAGTCCTTGTTTAATCATGCTGCTCCAAATTGATGCTGAAGAGCTGAAGAAGTAAAGGAGGAATAATGCAAGGTTGTAAAAATTATGAATGAGCACTTCCATGGCTGATAATATGCATTCTTTAAGCTGGAGATGAGAAAATCAAATTGACTGCCACCCGGTCATAGTGGTTATGGAACGGTTCATTGTTTGGAATTAAGAAAGGGGAAATAAAGATAGAAACATTGAAAACGTGGTCTTCTGCAGGGAAACTTGCTGCATAAATTGTTTACCAGGTCAAGCACTGTCATGTATAAATAGAGACCATGTCATGCAAGGCACCTCACTCCTCCCTCGAGCAATAATACTCTGAGCTAGGAAATAGAACCTGAGATCAGCCCCAACTCCCACCCACAATGAAGTCCTTTCCAGTTAGCCTTCTCATTTTGGCTTTGGCAACTGCAACTGCCTTTGCTTATGACCCAAGTCCTCTTCAGGACATATGCGTGGCCATCAGCGACCCGAAGTCTGCAGGTTAAACCTCTATTCTAGTGTTATTCACATACTGTATTCTTCTTGTCAATGATGCTATAAACAGAACATGCAAAAAGGTTTTGTTTTGGTAGCATGACGACATTGTCATCGACTATAACTAGTACAATAGTCATCGCATATTGAGTGATGCATATTAAGATGAGTTCTGTTTTCTTATGCAGTGTTTGTGAACGGGGAGTTTTGCAAGGACCCTAAGCAAGCCAGTGCAGATGACTTCACCTTTATGGGGTTCAGAAACCCTGGGAATACTGCAAACCCACTTGGATCGAAAGTCACACCTGCAACCGTCAACGAGTTTCCAGGACTCAATACTTTGGGCATATCCATGGCTCGCCTTGACTTCGCTCCTGGAGGTTTAAACCCTCCCCACACTCACCCTCGTGGCACTGAGGTCTTGGTCATCATCGAGGGCACACTCCTTGTCGGCTTCGTCACATCCAACCAATTGAACAACACTCTCTTCACCAAAGTCTTGTACAAAGGCGATGTGTTTGTTTTCCCAATTGGACTCATTCACTTCCAGTTGAATACTGGAAAGACCCCTGCGCTGGCCTTTGCCGGTTTGAGCAGCCAAAATCCAGGAGTCATTACCATTGCTAACTCCGTCTTTGGAGCAAAGCCACCCATTTCTGCTGATGTTCTCACCAAGGCCTTCCAAGTGGACAAGAAAACTGTTGACTACCTCCAGGCACAGTTTTGGTACGACAACAACTAATTGGAATGGATGACCAGAAAAACACCAACAGAGCATCTGAGCCATTTAACTTAAGCAAGCATTCCTAGTTTCCATGAGAGACTTCCAAGAATAAAAACACTGCTTTATGTCAGTGGTCAACGGGTATTTTTACCTCTTGTATGAGTAATTGATCAGTAAAGTATTATTTACTAAGAATCTCCTGTTTCTTGATCCCTGTTTTGACGAAAGTTTCTCATATGGACCGGAGCCAAATGCCAAGCAAAGTCATAATAGAAACAAAACACAGATTTTGATCAGATGCATATAAGCTCAGTGAAAACAATTGCAACGACTTTGGGCACTCGGATCAGCCTCAAAATAATCATTGAAGTGTTGCTTGTCAAATTATCGAGCACAAAAGGTTATTGCACGCTTTCCATTGCGGGACCTGAACTCTCGTTTTGATCAGACATCCATCAAGAACGATCCATCCATATTCCATTGGTGTCAAACTTTCATGCTCTGATTTTGTGATACTGCGGCACAGTAAGTCCCAATCCACACTCAGCATGTCATGAAGATCAATGCTTCGTGCTGCCAAGTTGCTGACTTCGTTCCTATTGCCTGGATGTATCGTCGTTCTTGTAGAAAACATGCTGTACTTTCACAGTTCGACATCTGCAACCAATTTAGTGGGAACTCTTCCTATTCTTGTATTTCACCGCCCGCTGAATTTCTGACGATTTTCGAAATGATGACTACTATCAATAAAAATCCCAATCTGAAAAACCGTTCATTTAGAAATCGTGCCATATGCAAAGAATACTCTCTAAAGTAACTCTAGACAAAGTAGTTGATTAAAAGAAGAATATCAAAAGTTGGAAAAAAAAATTTAAAAAGTGGGAGACTAAGGGTCCGTTCGTTTTGCGGAAAATATCACATTTTCGGAAAATATTTTCTAGAAGTCATTTGGAAAATTACTATATTTTTCAGTATTCGGCTGAAACCTAACTTTGAGTGGAAAATATTTTTCACCGTTCATTAGTTAATTTAATTGTTTGAGAAAAATTATCAAAAAATTGAATTTTAATATGTTTAATTGACCTAAAAATTAGTTTTATTTTTTTATATATTTTTAAAATGAAATTTTAATTATTTATATTTTAAAAAAATAGAAAATTTTATTATTTATTATTTTTCTTTCTTTTTCTTTTCCTTCCTCCTTCCTCCTCCTTCTTCCTCCTCCTTCCTCCGCCACTGCAGGCCTGATGATGGCCAACTGCCTAGCGGTTGACTAAGATGCGGATGCCAGATCCGGCCAGCCCAAGCTCATGGGATTTGGTGGCGGAGCTCGGGCTCGCTTGGATCAAGAGCCCGAGCTTCGCTACCAGATCCGACGCGCTCGTGGCTTGCCAAAGCCTGATGAACCTTTGGCGAGCTCGAAAGAGGCCTGAGCCCCGCCTAGCTCGCCCCGATTTAGCGAGGCTTGAGCTTCGCCCCGTCGGCAACGCTCCGCCTAGCCCGATTTGGCGAGGCCCAAAATCGCTAGGCTTGGGCGAGCTTGGCTTCCCCAAGTTGGGCTAGGCAGAGCCTCGCCAACTTGAGGTGAGGCTTGAGCTGGCTCAAGGCCGGTTGCTGGCCACCACCATGGCCGTCGACCGGCCAAGGCCGAGGAAGAAGATGAAAAGGAAAGAAAGGAAAAAAAAAACTCGACTTTTTAAAAAAAGAAAAAAAGAAAAAAAAAGAAAAAGAAAGCATAAGAATAAAATGAAAATGTGTTGGTGAAAAGGAGTAAGGTGGAAAAAGTTATGGAAAATGTTGTTTTTTTCAATGATGGAAAACATTTTCCTTAATTAATTCATTTTCGGTAAAACGAACACTAGAAAATTCGGAAAATATTTTTTTGAAAGTCATTTTCCGTAAAATGAATGGAGTCTAAATCGGAGAAAAAACTATCATTTAAGTGCCTTCGACAAAAAATTTTGGCCAAATTAATTACTTAGCATTTATAATTAAAATTTTAATATGACTTGGCACATTTTTTTAAAGTAATCCATGTGGACGTTCAAAACAACGTCGCACAATGATCACTTTGTAATTGAGATTGACACATCATTTTTTAACAACGATTAGTACTTAAGTGATTATTTTTTAATAATGACTAGCACTTTAACAATAATTGGCACTTAAAAGATTCACACCTATAATTTTTGGCACTCATATAATTACTCGTCAACTTGTATGCGTGACGTCATCTAGGGTTTATATACTGATAAAGAATGCCAGCGAACAACGTAGGATTGATAAATTAATAAAATATGATCACATCGAATTTTCGATGACGTAGATTGTAGTGGATATTAAAAATGGCATTTAAATAATCCTAGATTTTTTTTTTTAGTTTTAAAGTGGATATCGTACGCAACTTTTGACATTTGTAATATCATTTTTCCAAATTTTAATCATAAAAATTATGTAATTATTTTATTTCGGAATTTCTCGCCCAACATACTTTAGTGAGTAGGGTAGACAACTTTTAGCAAAGCCTGATGCACAACTTTTGGCGATTCTCCTTCTTTCCAATGCTTTCCTTCTTTCCAATGCTTTCGTTTCAAACGATCACAAAAATTCAAGATTCTGGTAAAAGCGCGCAGCGGCATTCTCGCGAGAGCCTACTCCGATGAACGACGAAACTCGGAAGAAATGATTCCGAGTCCAAACCGACTGTTCGAATGCAACCCTCACCCGCCATCAAAGCCAGCAAGCTCGCACGCAGATTCACCTGCCTCTCGACGTACGGCGGCGGTGGCGGCACCAGTAGAGGCGGCGGCATCACCCCCCGTCGTGAACAGGCTGTCTTAAAGGCTAAATCGGAGAAAAAAAACTATCATATTTAAGTGCCTTCGGCAAAAAATTTTGGCCAAATTAATTACTTAGCATTTATATTAAAACTTTAATATTACTTGGCACATTTTTCTTTTAAACTAATCCATGTGGATGTTCAAAACAACTGTCGCACAATAATCACTTTGTAATTGAGATTGACACATCATTTTTTAACAATGACTAGTATTGAAGTGATTAGTTTTTAATAATGACCAGCACTTAAAGTAATCACTTTAATAATAATTGGCACTCAAAAGATTCATACCTATAATTTTTGGCACTCATATAATTACTCGTCAAATTGTATGCGTGACGTCATCTAGGGTCATATGTTGATAGAGTATGCCTATGAATGTAGGATTGATAAATTAATAAAATATAACAACGTCGGATTTCCAATGACGTAAATTACAGTGGATATTTATAAAAAAAAATGGCACTTAAATAATTCCAATTTTTTTTAATATTAAAGTGAATATCATACACAAAGTAATATCATTCTTCCAAATTTTAATTATAAAAATTATATAATTATTTTGGTCGGAATTCTTGCCTAAGACACTAACATACGGTAGATAACTTTTAGCAAATCGTGATGCACAACTTCTGGCAATTCTCCTTCTTTCCAATATGCTTTCTTTTCAAACAATCACAAAATTTCAAGCATCGCAACATTCTGGTAAGCGCGCGGCGGCGTTCTCGCGAGAGCCTAGTCCGATGAACGACGAAACTCGGGAGAAATGATTCCGAGTCCGAACCGACTGTTCAGATGCAACCCTCACCCGCCATCAAAGCCAGCAAGCTCGCTCGCAGATTCCCCTGCCTCTCGACGTACGGCGGCGGCGGCGGCGGCGTCACCCCCGTCGCGAACGGGCGGGCGGCGGAGCAGAGCTGCCTAGCTTCCCTCGGGCTCTGCGACGCCGTCCCGAAGCTCGCCCAGGCCCACGCCCGCATCATCAAATGGGGCCTCGGCAGCAACCCGCTCGTCCTCACCAAGTTCGCCTCCGCGTCTTCGGATCTCGACGCCGTCGACCTCGCCTGCTCCTTCGTCTTCGCGCCCGACGCCGACGCCCGCCTCTACGACGCCTTCCTTTTCAACACCGTCGTCCGGGCCTGCGCCCAGAGCAAACGCCTTGAGGCCTTGGCTTTTTACCGTCTCATGCTTCGGTCTGGCATTTCGCCGAACAAGTTCACGTACCCGTTTGTGCTTAAGGCCTGTGCCGGCATCGGGGACTTGAGGTTGGGCCGGGCGGTTCACTGCTCGGTGGTCAAGTTCGGGTTCGATGAAGATGTTCATGTGCAGAACACGATGGTCCACATGTACAGCTGTTGTGGTGGAGGGGGGATTGAGTTTGCAAGGAAGGTGTTCGATGGAATGACGAAGCTGGACTCTGTTTCGTGGAGTGCCATGATCGGTGGGTATGTACGTTTGGGTGAATCGGGGGATGCCATCGCCTTATTTAGGAAGATGCAGATTGCCGGGGTCAAGCCTGACGAGATTACTATGGTTTTGGTGTTGTCGGCTTGTGCGGATTTAGGTGCCCTTGAGCTGGGGAGGTGGGTTGAGTCCTATGTTGTGAGAGAAAATGTTCGAAAGACCGTGGAGCTGTGCAATGCTCTTATCGACATGTTCGCCAAATGCGGTGATGTGGATAGTGCATTAAGGTTGTTTAGAAGCATGAGTAACAAAACAATTGTCTCGTGGACTTCTGTCATTGGCGGTCTTGCAGTACATGGCCGTGGCGTGGAGGCTGTTTCTCTTTTTGATGAGATGATGGCAGCTGGGGTGGTACCGGACGATGTTGCCTTCATTGGGTTGCTTTCGGCATGTAGTCACTCTGGTTTGGTTGAGAAGGGCAGAGATTATTTCAGCTTGATGACAAAGAGATTTGGCATTAAACCTAAGATAGAGCACTATGGTTGCCTTGTAGATCTGCTCTGTCGGGCCGGTCTCATCCAAAAGGCCATAGAGTTTGTTGAGAAAATGCCCCTCGAACCGAACCCAGTTATTTGGCGAACCCTAATTAATGCTTGCCGTGCACATGGTGAGCTCAAGCTTGGGGAGGACATCACCAAAAGGTTAATCGGAAAAGAACCCATGCACGAGTCTAATTATGTTTTGCTCTCAAATATATATGCCAAAATGTCGCATTGGGAAAAGAAGACCAAGATCAGAGAGGTTATGGACACCAAGGGGATGAGAAAGATTCCTGGAAGCACCTTGATTGAACTAGAGAATGAGATTTATGAATTTGTTGCTGGCGACAAGTCACATGATCAGTATAAGGAAATATATGAGATGTTGGATGAGATGGGGAGGGAGATAAAGAAGGCTGGATATCTTCCTTCTACGTTGGAAGTGCTCCTTGATATTAATGAAGAGGATAAGGAAGATGCTTTGAATAGGCACAGCGAAAAATTGGCAATTGCATTTGCTCTTCTCAGGACACCACCTGGAACCTCTATCCGCATAGTGAAGAACTTGCGAGTTTGTGAGGATTGTCACTCTGCTACCAAGTTCATCTCCAAAATTTATGATCGAGAGATAGTTGTGAGGGACAGGAATAGATTTCACCATTTCAAGGATGGCATGTGCTCGTGTGGAGACTTTTGGTGAAATGTCCCTGCATTGTGGGACTCACATCAAGTGAAACATCATGTTTCATTGCTTGGGATCAAATGTTTTAGCTCCACTCAAATGCTTTACCTGTAGAGAGAGAATGTCATTTGCAAAGCACAAAAGTTTTTCACTCAGAAATTCTTAGCCAGAAACCTCAGTATAATTGTGGTGATCTCCTTGTTTGAATGCAGAAAAACATGGATTGGAGCATAAGCTGGGTTGGAGCTGGCTTTCTTTCTCACCAGAGACCTTCATGAAACATTCATTTTCGGCAGGAACCTGTGTCTTGACAAGGTGCTATATGCTTTTATCTTGTATACTAACTACTGAGTGTTGGATAAACCTGGAGAATCTTGCTGAGGCCACCTCCACATATCTTCTCTTGAGGATCCTTGTGAGATTTGTGAAATGAGAAACAGGAATTGGCAGCCTGGTTTTTCATCTTGAGTGCACTGTTGCTCTAACGATTATTATGACAACGCTATGCTGAGCGCTGTCTGGGAGGAGCAATGTGTTTTACACTCTGGGCAGGGCACCAGATGGGAATAACAATGTAGTACACCATAAAAATAGTAAAGATGGCCTGATTGAGTCAGGGTTGGGTAAGCATCTGCAAAAGTCATGAAAAATAAGATGTCCCCAGAGCTGAAAAACTTCATCTTCAAAATCCGAAGGCATACAACGAGCTTTTGAGAATTAAGGGGGAGATGGGCTGCCAATACACTAGGTGGGTAAGGGAGTACAAATTGTGGTCTGTCCTTGCTCTTGTCGAGAAGAATAAATTGGTTCATCACATGGACCATCGTTGTTACAATGTAATTAAGCTTTGCCACTCAGACCGAGATCCAAGGACAGAGCTACGGGTCTAATGGTAACAGCTCGCTTGAGATCAGTTGTGCTGTGGGGATCCACAGCATGTTTCTTATCAGGGTAATTTCCTTTAGCTCTCTGCAATTTCACAAGGTCAGGCCAAGAATGAAGAGGACAGAATGCACAGCTTTGCAAGGTCGGGCCAAGAACTAAAGAGGACAGAATGCAGCATGCTATTCTCGTGGATGGTTGGATGGTTCCATCTAGATCGTAACTCCACATGGGAAACCTCTGACGGAAGAAGCATCTTCTTGAGGCGTATGACCACGGGAAGATGCTTTCTAGCCTTTTGAACGCAAATGCTGCACGAACTTTCTGGGAGTTTCACAGGGCTAAGACATTGTTTTTTTTTTTTTTTTTTTTTTTGGTAAAAAGGGCTAAGACATTGTTTATTACATAGATTGAGATAAAACGATCAAACTCCGCATTTGCTCTTCATGTATTCGAACGGTGCCATGATAAGACACAGATTAAGACAAATAATCCCCTTGCGGTGGAGCAGGGACAAGAATGTCTGCATAATCTTCTTTATTTACCAAAAATTGTCCTATTGAACGCGTTTGCATTTGCCCATACAGTTCCTATCTCAGGTGGGAGCCTTTTTCTCTTGCATTAGTCACAAATGGTACCCGAAACTCAATCAGAGAGCGCTTCTTTAACCTCGCCGACACAATTTAAGAGGCTGTCTCTGAAACAGCGCACCGGTTGTACCCAGACAAGACAGGTGAACTTCACTTCCCTATGCAATTAAAAAAGAACGTGTGCTCCTGAGAGCAACAGAGAGCATCAAAGCGACCCTCGCAAGGGAAGATGTAAACACCCACAAGTGCGGTGCTGAGCGTTCTCACTGGCTTCAACCATTAATTCTGTCGGTCCTCAAGTCCTCTATGATAGCCCTTTGTGACTTCCAATTTCACAATACACACGCATTTCAGTCAAGAGAAAGACAGGAACTCATCGCCCACCAAGCCAGACAAATTGCTGAGCAGACCAAGTGTTTTGTTAGTGTTCAAAATTAAAAGAGCCAAGGCACCATGTTTAATCAATGTGACAGCATGCTTTGAGTGTCCACATGAAGCAGTGACAACAAAAGAAGGCCTTCACAGGACAGGGCACATGAGATTATTCAAGGGCAAAATCAGGAGTAAATCTCCACAAGTGACAAGGAGGTTTAGGATACAAAAGAAGGAACCAAAATTTGCAGCAACAGAGGACATTGACTAGCAATAAGAGATTCTTCACCTCTAGTAAATAAGGCTTTTGAGCACACTAATAAAAGAAATAAACCTCATAACCAGCAAGTGAAGCAGAGCAAGAAACTGCGAGAATGCGTTTGCAGACACTGCATAATCAACAAGAATTCACCCAAAGAGCACGTTGAGAGAGAAATCAACCCCCCAAATTAGATCTTGCATGCGCTCAATACTCAACCACATTGCCCAGAAGTAATCCATTTTCGTTGTTCGAGTGGCCATCGAACCAATTTCCTGATTTCGCCTTCTCGGGCATCATACATTCAAGGAATCATCCTCAGGCTTGAGGGTCCCTCTTCTCTCCCATCGGCCCTTCTCCTTCCCTCTGCTCCAGCAGCTTCCTGGCCTCCCCATCGCCTGCCTGCGCCGCCTTCTTCTGCGCCTCCTTCGCCTTGAGCCCCTGCAGCTTCGAGTGGTTGTAGTACGCCACGCCCAGGAAGGCGAGCCCGTACCCGAACAGGTTCACGGGGGTCACCGTGTCCTTGATCACCGACCACGAGAAGGCGATCAGCAGCCAGTCCTTCACCACGCCGGCCACGTTCATCGTCAGCGCCGAGGTCTTCCCGACGAGCAGGAACACGGCCAGGTTGAGCGCGAAGGCGCAGAGCGAGTTGGTCCCGAAGACCACGAGGTCGGGGCGGAAGCTGGAGGCCTCCGCGAGCACCGGGTACTCGACGAAGACCCACGGCACAAGCAGGAAGACGAGGCAGCAGGGGGCGACGTAGTAGAGCGACGTGATGGGGTTGAGCTGGATCCCCTTGGAGGTGAGGAGGATCTGGATCAGGACCAGGCGCGTGGCCTCGAAGGCGACGGCGCCGAGCTGGAGGGCGACGCCCCAGGCGTCGAACTTGGCCTCGCCGTACGCGGCGACGGCGACGCCGAGGGAGATCGACACCATGTTCAGCATGGTCTGGGACTTGAAGGGATCCCGCTTGAGGAGGACGCCGATGGAGTAGACGGCGACGGGCATGAGGGCCTTGAGCATCTGGATGAAGGAGACGGAGAGGTAGATGTAGGCGGAGTTGGAGAGCCAGAGGGAGAGGGCGTAGAGGGCGCCGATGGGGACGACGGAGGAGAGGTAGAGCTCCCGGGACATGGCGACGGGCTCGACGACCCGGAAGACGTTGACGAGGAGGAAGGCGAGGGCGGAGCAGAAGGACATGTGGAGGAGGGTGAGGGAGATGGGGAAGGGCCAGTTGTAGAGCTTCCGGTCGAGGATGTACTTGTTGTACACGATGACGGTGAAGGAGAGGAAGATCCAGACGGCGACATAGGTGTAGGACAGCACGATCTTCCGCACCACCCCCTCGCTCAGCGACCCTCCCTTCCCCATTGTCTCCTCCGGCGAATGCTGCGGCGGCGGCGGCGGCGGGACGGCGTAGGAGGACGGCGGAGGAGGAGGACGGAGGAGAATGCGCGCAGGATAAGCAGGGGATGCGCGCTGGATAAGGAGGGAGTGGAGGATTCGCAAGGCGAGTGGAGGGGGTTTGGGGAAGAAGAAGAAGAAGAAGATGGTGTCGGACAGAGAGAGAAGAACAGGAACAGGAACAGGGGATTTTTTTTTTAAGGTTCTGAGCTGAGCTTCGATGTACGTACAAAGGTTTCGCACCTCCGGTGGCTTTATTTTCCCTTTTTTTTTTTTTGTGCTTTTGTCTTTGTTTTGTCCTGAGTTACCTGTTTGGGCAGTTCCCGGTTTCACCCTATTTGGGTCCTCTCTCAAAAGCCATTTTTAAACAAAGAAAGAACAAAACATTAGAGAGTCAAGAACTTAGGGAGTCGTGACTAACGATCGACGCGGTTTATGACTCGTCGAGTAGCTTTGTACGATCAGTAATATCCAAAACTTGAAATTGGGGCCGACGCGCTTTTACAGTCATGAATCAATATTTTCTCTATGATGTCCTGCACCGTCGATTACGTTTTACTTAAATTTCATCGATATGGGCTCGAACTTCCAATGACGTTTGAACATCAAAAGGGCTGATTTGGAGTCACTCAAACTTTCTGAGAAGTTTGGATATATGTGATTCGATTTGTCTAGCCTAACTGCCATATTTTGGTTAAAAAAAAAAAAACCTAGATGAATAATTCAGAAAGAACCAACAATCTGTAAATTTGAAATTCAATTATGGGCATTGTTTATATATTTATGGTTGTGCCATCGGAAAATATAGAGAAAACCACCACAATTGTTTAATCACACTGCACCATAAAAAAAAATGAAAATATTTGCATAATCCAATTTAGAGGAAGACAGAGGTTGGAATGCATGCGTTGCATCTGCCGGCCTAGTCCGCAACGTGACAAGCACGTGCCTCGGGCAGTTTAGATATGCAGTTAAATATTGTCATGTGGCATGACGCTAAGGAGTGCTTGGTGCCACTTATTAAGCGTGTCCAATATTTAAAAAAAAAAAAAATTTTGAGCGTACAAAATTCATAATTGGATGTGAGTGTACAGAAAATCATAATATTTCTTTATTCGATCGTCTATTGAGTAAGTATAATATTATCAACAAACATTCATTATCTAATGGTCTAGATGTTCTAGAAAAATATATCTTGAACTCTTTTTATTTTGTGAACAATGAATGATTTGGAGAACACTTAAATGAAAATGAATATTTATATCACTTATAAAATAAATAAACGAAAAAAATTTCAATGTCCGTACAAATTTTCAAATGTGAATTGCGTATTTTATTAAGTAATTATTTCAAGTGATATAAATAATAAATGTAAAAAATATTTTTTTAGATCATTTTTCGCGAAATAAATGCAGTTAATTAAACTCTAACTCTCCCTTAACTTAGCTTGGTGCCCAGATTTTCGAATAGCCAGTTCTGTCCCTTTTGCAAATCGCTTGGGAAAAAAACAAAATAAATAAAAATAAAAAACAGCTCATCTGATAACGCCTTCGCACCAAACCTTATCATGACTTGGTACGTTCGTGCATGTATTGTTTCGAGGTTTGACTCTTCGGCGTTTGGCAAATTTAGGGTTTTTTTAGTTCTCTTCTAACCTTCGTGGGATTACCTTCGTGGGATTATATATACTTCTCGGTAGAGATTGGAATGTTCCGAGGATCTAACTTGCGACGGGAATAAGCTGACTTTCCAAAAGCATATCCTCGGCGAACAAGACATGGAGACTTCCAATTGTGGGTTTGGAAGTAGCGGCAAGCGAGGAGAGAACGCGTTTCACCGATTAACGACTGCCCAGGTTTGAAGTTTTTGTCACTATTGGGATGGGTATGGATGTGATGGAGATGAAAGGGGATTTTAGAAAATGATCTTCAAGTAATAGTTGAAGATTTGCCATAGGCAATGGCCGATGAGAACTTGGCAAGGATCACCCTTGCCTGATTAAGCGAGGGCCACCTTTGCTAGTCATAAGTCAGCCCTTGCCAGCTGCAACAAAGGAGAAAAAAGATGAGAGGAAAACGAAAAGAAAAAAATAATTTGAAAAGTTCATTTTTTTTTTTAAATTGCAAAAATTGTTCATGACAATATAAGCGATGCCACATAAGATGACCAATATCCACATAAGTGATTTTCGACTAAGATTGATCTAATAGACTACATTAATGAATTATCTTAAGGTTTAAGACTGAATTGGCTAAATTAAAAATGTTTATGAATAAATTAAAACAAAAGCAATAGGTTTAGGGCTTTTTTTTTTTTTTTTTGTTTTTTTATGTAATTTTCCCTAAAGGGAAGTGAGAGGGTTCGAATCCCCACCTTCTGGGTTGGGGTGGATATCTGTAGTTTTGGGAGTGGGTTTTACTCCCACGCCCTGCAAATAAGAGAATAGGAATGGGGGTCTGGTAGTAATGATAAAAGTTAGAATAAATGGGGGTTGGGGTGAGTTATTGGCTAAATAAGAAAAGCCAAGACCAACAGTCTTGTAGTAATGATAAAAGCAAAGTTATTAGCTAAATAAGATTAAGACCAACAATGAGTGTTGATTGAGAAATTAAACGTATTGAGCGTCTATAAAAGTAAAACACCATTTGAGTAAATGCTGACCAACAAATGTAATGTTATTTTGATTGTGAATATAGTGGATAGTTAAACACTATTTTTAATTTTGAGAAGCCAATAAAGTTAAGTGCACTCAAGGGCCAATAAAGTTAAGTGGACTCAAGGGGAATAGTTCCATCTATCAATTGATAGCCCAGTTGATGTCACTCGAGTAGAGAAATATAAACATCGACTCACTATATTTGGCTGAAATCAAATGGAATAAGCCCGGGGGGTGAGGGAAGGAGCAGAAATAGTTACCAGAGGTGTCAATTGACATCGTTGTGTAAAAGCTAGTACGAGCACCTAGAGGGGGGTGAATAGGTGTAAAAACAAATTTCCTCGAGTGGAGTGTGCAACTCTAATAAGCAATAGATTATGAAAAGGAAATTAGACTATTGTAAACAAATCGAGTTACGATCAAAGTAAAAGAGCGTAGGGAAGAGAATAATAACACAGGGTTTATAATTGTTTGGCTTAGTTCAAGCCTACATCCACTCTTCCGCACTAACAGCCCACTAGCTGGATTTCACTATGAAACAAAAGAATTGTTACAGTAAAACTCTTCCTTGATTCCACAGTGTAGAGACTCTGCTACACTTCCTCAAGGTCTCTCAAAGATATAAATTCTCTTTTGCATACAAGATTTTGCTCAACAATTTAAATGATTAAGAACAAGGAGCTTCAGACTTTAGAATTCTTCTATGGCGCACACACTCGAACAATTAGAACGTCTTTCCTTATATATTCCTTCATGCCATCACACCCGTTGGCACTTTCCAAATGAATTCTTCCAATCTACCCGTTGGACAGAATCAATTAGGAAGATCTCGAGTTATTTAAGGAATATGACGATAGCCCACCAATCCTGCTCGTCCATACAATCAGGATCTAGATTTCCATAAGTAGAACCTTCCAAGTATACATTGTCAATTAACGGATCCAAAATCCCTGAATCAATCTCAATTTGAATAATGAATTCCGACATGCTATATCCAGCTAAGAGATTTTCTTTAGTCGACAGAATCAAATCCTTAACGAAATACTCAGTTTCGGATAAGCCTTCTTCGACGGTCTAGAAGCTATCAATGAGGATAGACTTTGAGTCTAGCAGTCCCGTGGTCTTCAGACTTTGATGAAAGAGTCTGCAAGTCTTCAGACTAGACTGATGGAAACGTTTTGTCAACTTCAAAACACTCAAGAAATTTCTCCAACACGTTGAAGATCAGTTATTTCAGTCAAACTATTGTCACAGTTGAATCAAGCAATTGTTGCAGTCGATTTCTTATACAAGAATGGATATCACCATCGGATATTCAGCTGCAGTTTGATTTTAAGAGCAGGAACAGTTATCGGGAGAGGCTGGCCGCCGATGGATTATACTGAGTGCAAGATTTTTTCTTGACTCAAGATATTTTTTGTTTACTTTCAGTCAATTTATTTGCATGTTTTTCCTTGCACGACTAGGTCACTAAGTTTACACAGCTTGGACTCTCCAAAGCTCATACCGATTTCAACTTTCAGTCAATTTTAACATGCAAATTAATTTATTGAGGAGACGCCATTAATCTATTATCGATGGGTCAATTATAAACACAAGTGAAGTATGAGAACATATTTTACTTTTACAAACTAGAGATTTAATGGATTTTTGGACTTAATTACGCCCTTTTAGTATCTTTTCTATATTCTCAAAAAATACTTGTGACCTAGCCACTAATATATGAAAGATGATCGGGCGGGTACAAAACTAATAAAATAACACTCAATAAACAAAGCATCGAATACATAAATTTCTAGAAATGAAGCAAAAATTCAAACAACTCGGGTTACTTGATTTCCTAGGTATAAGCACCAATATTCTATACCTACCCTAACCGTGATTTTACTAACTAGTTAACAATTCTAATCAAATTTTTTTTTTTTAATATTTCTCTTTATTTATGAAGAAGAATTATATGAAATTCTAATCTAGGTTTTGCATGCATGATTTATTACTTTGATGGCAAGTGACATGGCCTAATTCTAATAAAGGGCAAAAATTAATATAAACTATTCTACTATGACATGTAATATAAATTAAATGACCCTGAACATGCAATTACTAAAAGACATGGCGTATATGACGTGGCGGGGATGGTGATATGTCAATGATATGATAATGATGTGGCATTCATGACATGACACATAATGATGATGTGGCAACATGAATGGCATTGATGACATGGCACATATAGGTGGCGTGGCATATGACATAATATGTGACATGGCATAACGTGGCAATATGACATAGCAAATAGGGATACACGTGTGATGCAACTAAATCGTGCACATGTTATTTTTTTTTTTTACTAAAATTCAAAATAAATAATAAAAAGAAACCATCTAAAGTGAAGGATTGTTTAACTGAAATTAGTAAAAAATTTAAATTAAATCCTATTCTAACTGGGAATCTTATCTTCACTTGCTAGATATTATCTAAATATGCAATCCTATCTAGAAAACTATCGTAATCGATCATGCAATGCAATCTTTAAATCAAGAAAATTAGAGAAGCGATAAGATAAGCTCAAACCAATCAAATATATCCACCAATCTCAAAATTGGAGAGAAATAAACAGACAACTCGATCTTAATGCCTAAAGATCGAATTACTGATTTCATTCAATCCATAACACAATCTTAATGCCCAAAGATCGAATTATCGTCTCTGCGCAGACTTCGGAATTAGAAATTTTCGGATGTGATAAGCCTAAAAATCTCAAAATAACCAAGCTAGATCACAATAATATCAAATTAGGCAATCAAATATCGAATTCAAATTTGGACTGGATAATTACCTAATTCGAATATTCGTTTCTGAAACAAGGACGGTGGATCATGGGAGTCGGCGGTTGGTTCACAGTGGTCGGCGGCAGGGGCGTCTGTAGATGGGAACTCTCGGTGGCAAGTCACGATGGGGCCAAGATGTCAGTGTTCATAGCAGAGACCGGTAGTGAGGGACAACAGCTTCGTCGCGAGGGCAGCAAGTTCGGTTTGCGCTACTGGTATGGCTCGACGAGCAGGTGGAGGCGTCGCGGGGGTGTAGGGCTTGTGACTAGCCAACGGTGTAGGCGACGGCAAGAGCAATGGGAATTGGTTGATTAATCGTCAAGCAACTTCGCGACTGGTTTGATGTGATCACGATGGAGATGCATCGATGCAAGCTCAAGATAGTGCAGACTCGTGGTGCAGGTTGGCGCGGGAAGTCTGCTTCGCCGTGGCCCAGCAGAGGATGTGGTGGATCGATCAACAGGTTGTGGTGCAGCTGGCGAGCAAATTGCTAGGGAAGTTGCGTCTTGGCTAGGTAGTATTGTTTGTTTGTTTGTAAAACAAACAAAATGTATTTTTCATTATCCCACGTATGAAAGTTGAGAGGAAATGAGTTAGAGCCTTTTCTAATGTGTTCAAAGAACAAGGTTGGGGTGTGGATTAAACCTACAAGCATGCGGGTATGCGATTATTAGATGTATTTTGCACTTGGCACGCTTGTGCTCCCGCCATTTAATTAGCATTAACCTATTTATCTTTATTTTTAATTTTATTTTGTATGATTATCTTGTTAACCTATTAGTCAAAAGATTGTATTTGTTCATTCAATGTTTTTAGAAATTACTAAATTCAAAATTTTATTTTATTAAAAAAATTTATTATTTTTAATTATTTTATTTTGAATTTTATATGTTTATTTTCAAGATAACCTTTGAAATTATACTTGTTCAATTGAAACATTTTCTGAGGGTTGCATTTGTTCACTTTGCGATATTTCCTGAATAGTTGCCTTTGTTTACTTTGCAATCTTTCTCGAAAAGTTGCATATGTTATTTAAGACCATACATATGCCACTTTTTGGTATGAGTGAGAATCAAGTTAGCTTTGAGTCGTCTTTTCTAAACTATAACCATCACTTTAATTATTTCTTAAAGAGACTTTAGAGAAATACTAAAATTGCTATCTAGTATTCTTAATCGAGACTTTATTGTATTTGGAGAAAATTTGTTGTAACCATTAGCCACATATGGGGTAAATAAATTTTTAAAGAAAGTGATATCACACCTTGAAGTTTGACTTGATTATTATATTCAATTCGAAGACATATTTCCTAACCGGCAATAAGGCTGGTCTTGAGGTTGTTGCTTCTTTGAAGGAGATTGCAGAATGGTTGGGAGAAAACGGTGTAGTGTCTGGCGAGCAATGGTGGTGCAGCAAGGAGAGCATGGCTGAGAGGGGATCTGGCTATAAACTGTTCTCTTCGTTGGCTATTCCCCTTTTTTTTTTTTTATGATCGGAAATTATCTCATGAAAATAAGAATTTGAAATTTTTTGAGATATGATGGAATTTTTTGGATAGAGCAAGTAGAAAAACGAATATTGCGTTCATCAAAATGAATATTGCATTCGGAAAAAGAACTTTTATGGGCACTGATTTAGAAAGATTAAAAACCCTAATTCGTGGCCTATAAATAGATTAATTTGCGTAGGGTTTTAGGGGGCTACACATATTGATATATACGGCCACGTTGGGGGCTTCTCTTTGTCGAAGAAAAGAAAACACAAAATTCAAAGGTAAAATGAGAAAAAAAAAAGGCAGAGAGAGAGAGTGTACGAAGAGAAAGGCAGGAGGAGAGAGGAAAAATTTAAAAAAAAGAAGAAGGAAAAGCAGAAGAACGCTGTTCTTCTTCTCCGATGTGCTTGCTGCCGTTTGCCTGAGCTTCGACCTTGGCCCGCCGGACGCCGCCATCTCGCCACATCGACGCCGTCCGAAGCTCCACCCCGCTGGTTCTGCTCGCGAAGCCGCTGACCCCGCCGCGCTCGCACCTGAGCGTCGACGCCGCCTCTGTTCGATCTCGCCGTTCCACCTACTGCTGCTGCCTCACCGACGCCCCTGACCCGCATATCTCGCGTCCGAAAGACCACCTTGCTGCGTCTCCGAGTGATCCACAGGAGCCCGCGCCGCGACCCGATTCCCCTGCTTGCCGGACGCCCCGTAGCCGCTCCTGTTCCGCCCTGCGACGCCGGCTATCTGCGACCGCCCAGCGCCGACCTGCTTCTGCTCGCCTGCGACCCGCGATCTGCAGATCCCGAGTCGCCGATCGCTACCGCCTCGCATCGGCTACCGCACTCCCAGCCCTGTCACCGAGCCACCGTTGCGCCCCTGTTCGCGAAGCCCAGTAGCGACATCAATGCCTTCGGCGTCTGCTCGATCTGGTGCCCGACGTTGCCTGCTGCGTCGCCGTCGCCCATCGTCTCTGCTCGAGCCAGCAGCCGGACCCGAGCCGGACCGCTGCTCCTTTCGACCCGACACCCTTGCAGCACCCCTGTTCGCGAAGCCACCGCCGATTCGCCTCTGCCGTCGCCCCTGCACGCGCTCGAGCTCCCTTTCGACCCAGCAACCAAACGGCGCCATTGGAGCTCGCACCGCCGCTCTGCCGCCACACCGGTTGCCGCCCTTTGCCGGAGCTCCGACGATCACCCCCTGCTCGAACACAGGCAGCTCGGTTGCCCTTGGCTGCGCACGTGCTGTGTGTGGAAAAGTAAAAAGGAAAAAGGGAAATCAATTAGGTTTTTTTTTTTTTTTTTTTTTTTTTTTTTTTTTTTTTTTTTATCTATTTACTTTATTCTATGTTAGTTTCTTTTATTTACTTTGTTTTTTAGTAGAATTATTCCTAAATATATGATTGAGATTACGACATGAAAGAGCCGCTCAAATTGGGATCGACAGTCCGATTTTCACGCTCGAAATCCAACTCGCAATCTCTTGCAAAAAATTAGTTCAATCTTACGCTCGAGATTCGATTCGCGATTTATTTTTAAAATTGACTAATCCGATCTCACGCGCGAGATATGGTTCGCCATTTGTGGATATCGATATGATCGATTTGTCGTCATATTGCTTGAATCAAATTTATTTTGTTAAATAAAAAAATCCAAAAAATACATTCATTTAAGATGATTTTTGTTTAATTTAAGTTGCATGTTTAATTATGTGGCAATTTTTAATTCGAAATTAATAAAAAAAACAAAAACACAAAAAAGGTCATCATGCATATGTTATGTAGAATTATGGCATTATTTGTACGTCATTGCATATTATGGTAAAATCATATGTTTCATTTTAAGTTTAAATTGATTTTTAGATAGATTGCATCCTAGGTTAAAGATTGCTAAGTTAAGATAATATCTTAGTTTAAATTAGGGTTTAGCCTGGCCTAATCTTTAATATAAGGCGAATAGAATCTTAATCTAGCTAGGTAATTTTGGCACTTTTCTAATTTCAAAATTTCATGAAAAATACCAAAAATTATCTTAGAATAAATCAATTTCATTTTTTAGGACAGACTGCATTTTATTTATGTCATGTAATTTAAGCCATATTACCATGTCGTATTATTTCATGTTAGATTAGTAGCATGCATTGCATATTGCATGATTTTCATTAAAGTAAAAAGAAAAACAAAAATTGTGTGTTAATTAGAGATTATATATCTAGGACTGTCGATGTGAATTCTAATTTAATTTCGTAGGGAAGTTTCTACAATTTATTCATTACTTTCCTTGGATGTTAAATTTGTGATTTATGTACCCACTTGATCACCTCACATGTTAGGGAAATAGATTTAAAATCAATCCAAACTGCCTACAAAAATATTTTTGAAAATAAAAATAAATGGTACCAAAAAGGTATTAGAGAAGTCTAGTATAACCAAGTCCCCGTACCCAAAGTCTCTAATTCGTAGGATTTCTCATCGACTCACCAAAAATAGATTAGTGGCGACTCTTTAATAAAATCTATTTGCATGTTAAAAAACTTAAACCTAAGTTGCGAATTGGTATGGGCTTAGGAGAGCCAAGTTAAATCTAGGCTTAACAATCCATTAGCCAAATATTTACATCCGAAAATTTGGTCGCGACACATATCCTTAAGTTTTTTATTAATACATGGGGGCACAAGGGTAGAGACCCGACTATACTTCACAAACTCCTTGAACTGGTCAAGTCACATCGTGATTTAGAGTAGGTCGCATATAATTGGTTGGATCAACATAGGTAACTTTAAATTCTCAAACCAGATTTCCTCACAAATCCTACAACTGTGCTGACACTAATAATGCAATGTATTGTCCCTGATTGTTGGATCTATTTACATAATCAAGAGTGCAGACCGACTATTATTTCCCTAAAGAAAGAACAGTTTTTCTATTTCATGCGATATATAAAACCTTGACTAGATTACAACATGAGGTTTCATCTTGAAACAAAAGCCTCCACCAGTAAAACTTTTAAGGGGCGATGCTAAATGCGTAGACTCGTGTGAGCCTGAGGAGGGTTTGTCCAGTTTTTCTGCATCAGCTCGGGAAATTAAACAAAAGACAGAGCAGCGGAATCAGGCTCTTCCGTTGTCCCCTCCCTTCTTCCTCGAACTTGCAGTTTCAGATAACCTTTCCACATGATGCGCTCGTGGAAGACAGCAAGAAGGAACGCCCACCGCGCATTGAGACCGGTGGGGACAGCCAGCGACCCGTTCATTGGGGGACTAAGCAGGCGGATCTGTGGGCAACGAGTCACACGGTTCCTCCATCGACCCTCTTCCTTTCACGGCTGAAAAAGACGTCAGCTAATTAGCTTTCAGCTTCCATAGTCGCTCGTGCCTTTACTCAAAAAGAGAGGAGTCGCATAGTTTCCATGGTAAACCACCATTGACCCTCTTCCTCCTGCAGCTAAAAAAGATGACAGCATTGGAAAGAATTAGGGATTTTTCTAGGGATAAGTGCTGCGGAAGTCCTAAAACTTGTCACGAAAATGCATTTGAGTCCTAAAACATGTAAAAAGTGCAAATAAGTCTTAAAATTTGTTAAGATGTTTCATTTGAGTCCTAAAATCGAAATCGTTAGCATTTTCCGTTAAAAATGCTGACGTGGCATTTAAAATTAATTTTTATTTTCCGAGTGACTTTTTTTAATGATTTTTTATTCATTTTTAAAAAAATTTAAAAACTAAAAATTAGATTTATTCATTTTATCTTATTTTCAACAAAAAAAAAAAAAAAGAAAATTTATTTAAAAAGAACTTTTTTTTTTTTTTAAAAAAGGCAGCCTCGCCGGAGGGGCCGACGATGGTCACCGGCCCTCGCTTGGCCGGGGCAATGCCTCGCCGACCCCAAGCAAGGGCCGGCGACCCTCGCCAAGCTCGGGCGAGGTGCCAAGATCCGGGCACGCCGACTCTCGGGGGGCAGGCTCGCTCGACTCTCGCGGGGGCCGACAAGGTGTCACCCAAGGTGGACAACGGTTGTTGGCCCCCCATGAGGGCCGTGACGCCTTGCCTAGGCCGGGCGACGGTCGCCGGCCCCCGAGAGGGCTAGCGTGCCCAAATTTGGGTACCCTCGCCCAAGCTTGGCGAGGGTTGCCAACCCTCGCCCGGGGCCGGCGAGGCCTCACCCTAGCCAAGCGAGGGCCGGCGACCATTGCTGGCCCCTCCGGCAACCGTCGCCGGCCCCTTTGGCGAGGTTGCCTTTTTTTTTTTTTGAAATGTTTTCTTTTTAAATAAATTTTCACTTTTTTTTTTTGTTGAAAATAAGATAAAATGAATAAATCTAATTTTTCTAGTTTTTAAATCTATTTTTTTTTTTAAAAATGAATAAAAAATCATTAAAAAAGCCACGCGCAAAATAAAATTTAATTTTAAATGCCAAGTCAGCATTTTTAACGGAAAAGGCTAACGGTGTTGATTTTAGACTCAAATGAAATATTTTGACAAGTTTTAGGATTTATTTGCACTTTTTGCAAGTTTTAGGACTCAAATGTATTTTCATGACAAGTTTTAGGACTTCTGCAACACTTATCCCATTTTTCTAAAGATAATTTTATATGTTAGAGATAATTACGATATTTTTATTGATTATCCGTATCTCTCAAGATTGCATGTATATTGCACATATATCTCCCTTTGATTGTGCATATGTAACGCCCCCAACACGTCACGGCTACTGTGACTATCCAATTTTTTTTTTTTTTGCATGCGAAAACATGTAACAACAAATCAATGCATTATAATTTAAATCAACGCATGTAGAAATATAGAACCAGGCACTTTTATTTATTTATATATTGTAGACGACCTAAATCGGTACATCAGGGTCAAAAGATTCCTTCTCCCGCTATATTCAAAATACTGCCCCGACCATTCTATTGTCTATTTACATGGCCGCCAACGTAACAAGTCTTGGTCTCACCAAAAATGCCACCCGTGTCCCCCAAGTCCTCCTCCAATTCGACCCCACTATTGCCATTGTCATTGCCGTCTAGAAGTGGGAGTGGCCCCACCGTACGCCCACCAATCCGGGCGTAGAGGACAACAAACCTAGTCAGCATGGGGCCTGATGGGAGGCCAACATCAACAGCCAGGATCCCGGTGATCCGAATAAATGTGACCTCTAGGAAGTTGGGGTCAACCTGATCCATCTAGTTCCATGTGAGATTTGTAGGGATACCATAGAGCATCATGGAGAACTCGGGTTGTAGGGGCATACCTACGGGTCTGGAAAAATGATAATCCGCTAAGGGTGAGCACGACACTCAACAACCAAAAGTCTACTAGACTATACTATGCAAATCTACCACTACCCGTTCAATGGAATCCCAAAAATAAAATACACAAAATTGAAATAATTCAACTTGCATTGGCTCTAAAAGAAATTCACGAAAATGGTAATTTGGGAAACTTCAATTAGTCTAGATTCAACTGCCACCATTTTCTAGAGGAAACCGTGTTATACCCCTTCAAGCATCTCGCACCCCAACTGACATCGCAAGGACCTCCGGGGCCCTTATCACATTCCCCAGGCATCCGGAGGGCATCATGTTACGCCCCTCCAAGCATTTTGCACCCCACTTGGCATCACGAGGACCTCCGAGGGAGGGGGAACCTTATTATATCCCCCAGGCATCCAAAAGATATTGTGTTACACCCCTCCAGGCATCTTGACACCCGAGGCATTGTTGTCATAAGGACCGATGGCATCCATCAAATTCATTCCATGGTGCAGCAATTCAATAGTTCAATTTAAAATATTTTTCACACTGCTAATGCAAGGAAAACAATCCAGTTTCGAAATCCAGAATTATAGTATAAAACAAGGTGTAAATAAAATCCCAAAGATTTGCAACACCCAACATCGACAGAAACATTTCATAAAATCGGGGTCTTAAACGTGATCCAAATCGATCACAATCAAAATCACGATTTTCAACCCCCCAAGAATTCGTATTGTTTTACCCGAAGTACCCTCGAAATTCACTACCTCAATAATATTTCCGAGTTTCAAAATTCAGAATTTTCCGCATAAAACAATCCGTACATAAAGCCCCCTAAAAGTTCCGCAAAAAAAAAAAGAAAAAAAAAAGAGAGTAAAATCATGGGTCCACAATCCTAATCTAACCATGGTCAAAATCACATATTTCACTCCTCCAAATTCGTGGTCAACCGAACCACTTTCAAACTTCACCAGCCAATACCTTAGTGATACTTTCAGAATTCACGGTAACCATGGATTTAGAAAGGTTCGTGTATGAATGTTTCCAAATCCACCATATAACACAAATATCATAGAAATAATATTAATATGCAGAAATCCAAAGGAATACGTCTCATCGAGCAATGACAGAATTCACATAGTATAAAATAGTCGACGTTTACTTGCCTCGTGTTCTTGTCGACGATAGTTGGAACGACAAGTCGGCGTGAGCAGATGGCGGCACAAGGCATGTTACTGATGAAAATTGTCACAACCGTGACTCCATCTCCAAGGTCGTGAGCGACAAGAGTTATTTTCATGACGTCCCAAGCTCGTTGCCATCACGATTCTTTTTAACTCGTTATAATGCACATGCGGAAACGTGAATAAGCAATTCCTCGGACAAACGATAGCTAGAAGATTGGGACCTACATCAAGCAAAACATACTAATTTATATTATAACAGTACTTTTACAAGCCCTTTCTCTACGGGCTCTCTTTTCTTTTTACATCACAGTATAAGTTTTCCACATAGGCCAAGGGAAATCTTATCTCCTCTAGCGTGACTGCAACTCCCAAAATTGACACGAGACTTCCATGCCTACAAGATTGAAAGATGAGGGGTGAGTTTTGGAGAAATTCAGTAAGTAAAATTCCTAATTCTCTACTAGGAAATCATTTCATCATCAAAACCTAGCAAGTTTAGCACTTGCAAACAGTGTCGATGACAAATCAATCGTAGGTCTATTGCCACATCTCCACTATCCGTATGTGATTCACTTTCAACTTACCAAATAAGTCATTTCACCAAACAAGCTTATCAACAGCACATAGTAACATGTTTAATAAGTTCATTAACCGTATAAACGGTTCTTCTCATACTTTCAAGGGCTTCTTGGCTCAACCAGGGCATTCAGCCATTAAGTCAGGCATCCCATAATTTCAAGGGCTTATTGGCTCAACCAAGGCATCCGGTCATCAAGTCAGGCATCCCATATTTTCAGGGGGCTTCTTGGTTCAACCAAAGTATCCCGTTCAATGAATGAGATATCGCCGCCAACGCTATGTGACGACATGCACTTATTCCTCTTTAAGTGCACACCCACAAGTGCATCACACAAGTCGGTTCTTATATTTTCTTTTAGCCGACACATGCATGGCCTGAAAGCGTGCTCATTTGTTCGTGTGTACCATGAGTCATCGCACTAAACTAATAAACATGCCGGAAATGATTCTTGGTCCGCAACTTGAACCGATCACTTAGCTTCGATCCCCGCACTCAACAAGGCTCGAAAACGACACGCCTCAATGCCGATCCAAGACCTCGAGGCTTGGGTTCACCTCGCTTTAGTGACGATCCCAAGTTTGACAAACCTTGGCTCCAACCGTTGTGAACATACCACGTACCGTGAATGACCCTCGGCTCTTGATTTGATTCAACATCAAGCACAAGGTCTCTGCACCAAACCAAACCCTAGACACCATTTTGTGCCTTGCCAAGATCTTGTGGATTTGGGTGATTCCTGTACTGATCAAGGTTTAAAATCAACATGTCTCAATGTCGATCTAGGACCTTGCAGCCTTGAGCGATTCCCGCACCAAGTGAGATTCGGAACCAATACACTATTTATGCTAATTCAAGGCCTTATGGTTTGGACGCCCTTGCCTTGCAATGAACTCAATCCGAGTGAACCTCGGCTTCATTTCCGGACGTACATGACACAAGCACATGGCTAAACATAATTGCAAGTAAAACCAAATAAAAGACTTTACACACCACCCACGGCTTGACGGGTGAGCACTTGGCTAGCCTCAACAATGAAATCTACCTTCCAAGAGGAGAAAATGAACCTTACTTACCTTGGCAAACCTCAAGAACTAGCTTGGATAACTTGATGGGGCGATGGTGCAAGGCCAAGAGAAAGGAAAGAAAGGGGAGGATGATGTGTGAATGACAAAGGGGTTCCAATGATGGAAATGAATGGGGCCTCCATCTATTTATAGGCACCAACTTCATCATTACTCATCAAAGCGGTCCAATCACGTTTCTTAGAGTGACACGGCTATGGTATCAAGGTGGCATGCCTAGGATCCCAAGAGAACACTTGCCATCTTCTTATTGAACCATCTATTGGCTTGCTCTCCAAGGCTCAAATTTAGGCTTATGATGGACCATAGGTCCTAAGGGACACATAAGCCCATTTGATGCCTAATGTCCTCTCTTGATTGGTTGGCCTTTGCCTTGTTCACCAAGGCTATCTTCTAAGCTCATCATAACCTAAGATTATAGAGGACACCTAAGCTTATGAGTCACCAACTTCTTCTCCAAGGAAAATCTCAAGCCATCATTACCAAGCCAAATGGTCCATTCTAATTTTTCCAAGTACCCCGCCTAAAGTCCTTAGTTGGCAAGCCTACTTGTCCAATAATTGCCCCTAAGGAATGAGTTGGATGTCTAAAAGGTCATACTTGGCAAATCTAGCTTGTAGGCATCATCGATGGTGGCTCACTTTTCACTCTTCCATTGGTTCACCTATACCCCACATCTAATGAACATTTAATGAAGTTTGGATAATATGCCATCAAAGTTGCCAACTTGGCATCTAGATTCTTCGGTCATTAACAAGGGGCTAGGGTTTTGCTCTCCGATTGGTCCATGTGTACGCCACCCCTTTCTTGCCCTTCAAGGATATCTACAACTTCATCATTACTTTGGAAGAGTTAAAGGACACATCACCCCATTCATTAATGAGAGTGTTCTAGAATTTTCTTCATTTTGTCCTTCCTCAAGAAGGCGATCTAGAAAATTCTATCGTCTATGTTGATTCTAAGGCCGGAGAATGGATCATTAAGTACACCTCGAAAAACTAAATCACGTACACTTGAGGTTCGACCATCACGCCCCATATTTGCCCAAACCATCCCCTTGGAGGGTTGGTCGGCCTAGGGGGTTGGCTTTGGTCAGCACCTTGGCCAACCCTTTAGTCAGCATGGCTACGTCTGTCTAGGTCCATTTTTGGCCCTTAGGTCGATCCTAGGCCTCTTGTTGAACTTGCCGTGATCAATTTCCTTTATTTTTGTCCTTAGTTCTTTGGTCGGTTCAAGGCCAATTCTAAGGCTATCCATGGCCTAGCACTAAGCCAAGGCACTCATGGACCTTAGAATTATTGATAGAATAGCCAAAGCTATCCATGAGCTCATTCCGGTTGGTACTCGATCCATCCGTATGGTGTGGCATCCCAAAATTCATAATGACCTCTAGTTACATTAAAGTCTATGAATAGGTGATGGAAGTACCATTAAGTTATTTTATAGCCATTTAATCCATAATTTGCAATAAGATTTATGGCCAAGCTTTTAATGGATAATTATTTGATAGGAAAGAAAATCCTATCATTGGCCATGTGTTTCATAAATTGGAATTTATGGATTTGTGACTATAGGTTTAATGGCCTTATTATTTTTGCAAGTTAGGTATTTATTTAAATAAGGATTAAGATGTATTATTAAAAATAGACTTGGGCCATTTAAGTTTGGGCTTTAGGCCCAAGTGAGATGGGCCTAAAGTGGGCCATAAGCCCGGCCCATTGTCGCATGGAGGGGTGGAGGAGGAGCGGCATGGCTTCCTCCAAGTGTCTTCAACCAAGGAGACACTTGTCTCCTTCTTAGGGACAAGTGTCCCCCATGCAAAGAGGGGGTGCATGCAAATATATAAGCATCCAAAAAGAGAGAGAGAGAGAGAGAGAGAGAGAGAGAGAGAGAGAGAGAGAGAGAGAGAGAGAGAGAGAGAGTGGCTGGTGGAGAATTCGGCCAAAGGGAGAGAGAGGAGGTTGTGAGAGAGAGGGAGTGGCGAGAGAGAAGGGGAAGCCGAGAGAAGGAGCTCGCCGTCACCGCCCGCACGCCGTCCGTCCGCCGTGTTCGCCGCCGTGTGCCGCCGTTTGTGTGGTCTAGAGGCAAGTTAGGATCAATTTCTACTCTTGCATGTATGTCTTGCATGTGTGGTTGAATTCGTGGATGTTTAGAGGTAGGAACCGAAGCTAGAAGTGACATGTTCTTGAGAATGTTTGCTGTTTTCGTGTGAACTGCTCGACCCATAATCTTGTGAGAGCTTGTATGCATGTTTCGAGTTTGATTTTGACTTTGATCTCTTGATGAAAGTTGTATCGAACATCTTAAACTACAACATACTAAAATTTTGTGCAATATGATGGAGATTTAAGGGGTCAAACTCTCATCCTACGGAGATGCTAGATCTGGAATGTTTTCGCATGAAACGCCTGAGTCAGAACTTTGTGAGAGCTTGCATGTATGTTTAGAGTTCGATTTTTGCTTCTATCTCTTCATGAAAGTTGTAGCTAATATCTTAAACTACAACATACTAAAATTTTGTGGAAAATGATGGATATTTAAGGGGTTAAACTCTCATTATACGGAGACCTCAGATCTGGAACGATTTCACTGACATCTTGTTGGATTTATGGCTGCATGTTGATTTGTGCTAAGAATCTCTCTTTGATTTCTTCATGAAAGTTGTAGGGGACATCTTAAACTACAACATACTCAAATTTGAAGTGAAATGAACAAGTATAACTTAGTAAATCGACTAGATCTTGAAGACGGTAATTCTGGAGATGTATGATAGGACACCCGAGACTTCATGGACTTAAATGACGACTATACTCTGGTTATTTGACTTGGATCTCTTCACGAAACTTGTATAGGACATCTTGATGTATAACATATCTAAATATCAGAGGAAATGAAGAAGAATAGGTAGGTGAAAACTCAGTATTTCGGAGAAGTATGTACTGGACGTTTCGGTGATGGATCCAGAAGATTCGTGTGACTGTAGAAAATAATCTAAAAAGAATCTAACTTGGAAACCTTCATGGAAAATGTACGTAAATGTCTTGGATATATCTCGGTAAAATTTCGTAATTTTTGGAGGTCGTATGGATATTTTAATCGAATTTCTTTGGAAACTGTGCATTCTGATTTCATCCGAAAATTTTATGCTGTTTTGTGTGATTTATGGAATTATGTGAAATTTTAATTGGCCGTGTATTTTGCATGAAATCATTATCCTATTGTATTATTTATTACTTCCCTTAATTTTATGATTTTTTGAGATTATATAAATAATTAAATTTAATATTTTTGAAAATGACATAAGCGGGAATTTAAATAAATGAAAAAGGGCATGATAAATGGATTATTTTAATTGGCATAAATTCCATGAATTATATTTTATAAATAATTTCACCATGTAGTATGTGTGATGAGGTCTTGATGTATGCATTGAGATGCATGTGGGAATTCAAATGCCGAACATGATTGATTGATTGCCAATACATCATATGCCATGCTAAATTAAGACCGAAATTGGTGAACATGAATAATGTTAAATGAGGAGATGGTTGTGGTGGATGATGATACCGTCGGAGGTGTGAGCCGACGATGCCCCGGGAGTCGGGATGCCCAGAGGTTCGAATGAGTCTATGCCCTTTGGATGCCCGGTTGTATCTTGGATACATGCCCGGAGATTCCTCGTGATGCCAGTTGGGATACGAGATGCCCGGAATGTGGGGGCCGGATGCCCGGTTGTATCTTGGATACATGCCCGGAGGTTTTTCTCGCATGGGATGCGAGTGTAAAATATGAGATGAAAGTGATGATCCGAGGAAGGGTGATGTGGTGATCAAATTAAAAGTTAAAAGTGGAAATTAAACCATGCATGATATGATATGACATAATGATGATCACCCATGGCATGATGATATGCATGATGATGATGATGTATGATGTGATATGAGGATGATCACCCATGGCATGATGATATGCATGATGATGATGATGTATGATGTGATATGAGGATGATCACCCATGGCATGATGATATGCATGATGATGATGATGATGTATGATGTGTTATGAGGATGATCACCCATGGCATGATGATATGATGATGATATATGATATGGCATGATGACATGCATATATGTTGTGATGATGATGTCATGATGACGATGACATGTGTATAATATGATGACATGTGTGATATGATGATGCCATGATGATGATGACATGTGTATGGTATGATGGTGTCATGTATATGATGAGGATGACATATGTGTGATATAATAATGTCATGATGACGATGATATGAGCATGACATGATGATACACATGTATGTGTTATGATTGTGGTGATGATGCATGATAGTATATGCATGGCTTCCAAGTAAGTAATGCCTGCAATGCATGTATGACTTGTATGATGCATTGAGTGGTTATTGGATTCCTTTACCTGCTGAGTGGTTGTACTCACCCCTTTTGGGGACCAACATTTCAGATTAGTAGATGAATTGAGCGGTTGGATATGACTGCGAGGAGAAGGATAGCAAAGGAGGGAACTTTTGGATGCCGACACTGGTTGATGGACCTTAAGCATACGATTGTGGGAGGAGATGTCGGTCATCTTTTGAAGTATAGCCGAGTATAGAAGACTGCGGCATTTTGATGTACCAATGAATGATGTCCATCTGGTTTAAGTAAATAAAAGTGTGCGGCTTTTACCTATAAATGTTTAGTTGGTGTGCATCGTTTTCTGAATATAAGGAAGGGAGTTGTTGGATGTGCTTCCGTATATAAATTGTGCAAGGGACCGATCTAAAAGATGTAAACCCCCAAGTTGCTATGGACCCGCTGCGATCTCAATGGTATCAGAGTGACATGTTATTAGGAAAAGAGAATGATAAGCGAACTGTGGTGACCCAAATTGGATCGGGGGCCGTCGAGGGGTGCCACATATGGTTCGTGGCCGTGCATTACCAATCCACGATTGGAAATCACCAATTCAAGATTCCTTTCCAAACACTAAGAATTGAATAGGGAATGATGCATTTTTGGTTGGATCGTCCATGCATCGGTGCATAGCTGGGTGGAATCAATCGTGGCTGGATACTATGACCGGTCGTGACCATCCACCGATCCAAAATCATCCCGCGACCAATTTTCGTGATCAAAAGGTCATTTTATGAGTTGATGATCTTATCCCATCAATATAGTTGGTAGAAATTCACGGCCGACACCTCGACCAATTCATGACCGGTCGGTCGGTCGGTCAGACCATGACCGATCCGTGATTCTTTGCCGATCGAACCAATCAATCCATGGCCAATGGTCCATGATCGATCCCCTTTTGGACCTTATGGCCAATCCTTACGAGGTCAGAATTAAGGATGTTACAAAAATGGTGAGGAAAGCCGCGCGAGATGGATGACTGAAGAGAGAAAGGGAGGCTGCGATCTTTTTGGGCGTGATGAGGAGTCTGAGGGTGAAGATGACGATGTCGTAGGAAATGGCGTTGGTTTATGCTTAAATTGCCTTCTCCCACGTCCTCCTGCATGCACCGCAAGAGATTAAATTGCCACGTTTCCGTCAACGTTGGCAATTTAGGGAAAATTCTGCGGGGGAAAAGAAACATGACTGTCCGGTGGTAATTCTCAATTTACCACTTGAGAACTCAAGGAGTTTACTATCCATTTAAGGAAGGGACGGCTGGAGGTAGACATGGGCTTTGGTGACAAACTTTCATTTACCCCTTTGATAGCTCAATGGAAGTGTTCAACTTGAGATGGCAACATCACCCGGTTAGCCTTACAAGAAGAAGCTAGCTACAGGTTTGGGGACGTGATGAGGTGGTGCTGAGCAATAGCGTGTGGGGTGAGGCAGTGTAGTGCTAGGTGGCACCGTTGGGGACGCTAACGGCATAGTCTGATGACGAGCTTGTCGATGTGGTGTGGACCGTTAAGCATTCGAGGCTTGGGCAAAAATCTAGATGTCACAACATGTCTTCATTGAGATATTATTTTATAAGAATTATCTAATAAAACTTATAAATAGACCGATGTATTCTTTATTAACATATATTGTGTGGCATCCCAAAAATAACTCATGGCCATGTGTTTTATAAGTAGGAGTTTATTAATTTATGATTTCAAGATGTATGGCCAAGTGGATAAGAATGATCTGGTATTTATATAAATGGATGATTATTTTGTTGGAAACGCGTCCTATGTCCATGTGAGACCAAGGATTTTATTTGATGAGGAAATTATGTTTTTGGCCATGAATTTTATAAGTTGGATTTTATTAAACTATGTTACAAAGTATTATGGCCATTTAAATTTGTAATTTGGTACCTTGTATAAGTGGGATTAAGATGGATTATCAAAAATAAATATGGGCCATTTAAGTTTGGACCTTAGGCCCAAGTGTGTTGGGCCTAAAGTGGGCCAAGAGGCCCGGCCCATAGAGCCCATAGGGCTGTCACCACATGGAAAGTGGAGGAGGAACTGGACAAGTGGAGGCACGCCCATTGCATGGACGTGCAAAGTGTCTTCATCCTTGGGGCCACTTGTCACTTGCATGCAAAATGCAATGATTACTAGTCTATTAAGCAAATAAAAGGGAGAATGAAAGAGAGTGCTCGTGTGAGGGAAAGAGAAGAACCGAACAGAATTTTGAGTGAGTGAGAGGGAGAGTTCGAGCAAGGGAAGCAGGCACTCGCGAGTACGGGCCTTGAGGGGGAAGAGGAGGACTGTCTTCCGCCCGTGCCGAGCTGCCGCCGTCGTTCTTGCTGTGTTTTCCTTTGATTTGAGAAAAGTGAAGTCCTAAAACCTACCCTTTGCATTGCTGTGTGTATGTATAGTAGATGGCAAGTCTTGGTTGTGGTAGATGGGATGAAATTTCGGAGCTTTGGAGAAAGATTTGTTGGCCATGCATGCTGTTTCTGGAAAGACCAGTCCGACCATCCATGAGTTTGTGTGCTGCATGTGACTTTTTAGTCGGAATCTTGCTTCAATTTCTTCATGAAAGTTGTAGATAACACCTTGAAGAACAACATACTAAAATTTGAGGCAAAAAAAACAAGAAATGGTCAGTGAAATGATTTTTCTTTGGAGAGACTAGATCTGAAATAAGTTGTGATGACCTTCAGTGGTTTCGTGGTCTGTAAAGTAACCTTCTTGTGAAAATATCACTTTGGTCTCTTAACGAAAGTTGTAGTATACTTCTTGAGGTAGAACGTATCAAAAATTTAGAGGAAATGAACAAAAATAGGTCGGTGAAATCGTTGTCTTTTGAAGAAACTGGATCTGGGAAAAACGCTGCTTCGACCTAGTATGATTTCGGGATTTTTATAAAATCATACAGTTAAAATTTGATCACGTGTCCTTAATGAAAGTTGTAGATAATATTCTGATGAATAACATACTGAAATTTCAGAGTAAATGGACCAGTAATGACCAAGGAAACGATTTTTTCTTCAACACGGGTAGATCTGGAAAACAATACCGAGAATAGGAAAAGTAAATTGAGTTTATCTTTTAATCCAGAACGAATTGGACTACAATTTCTTCATAAAACTTGTACCTATAGGTATTAAATACAACGTGTCCAAATTTCAGAATTTTCTGAGTTTATTTAAGGGTTTAATCGAAATTTTTTTCAAAACTGTGCATGGATGATGTTAAAATCCTTTTTTGGTGATGTATGGACCTGTACGTATTCTGCGAAGCCTTGTTTGATATGGTGTTATTCACGAAATGTGTTTTCTTAGATCTTATCTACAATGTGTTAAATTTTCAGAATTAATTTCCATTGTTTACTAATTTTCCAGAATTTTTCATAAACAGCACGCATTCTGTTTAAGCTCAAAAACTATTCTATTTACAGGTTATTGATTTGCTAGATAAATTGTGATATCTTGGATTATCATTCGTGCAATGATGAGGTGACATTCATGCATATCATATGACATCAAAAGATTTATGGATTTTCATGAATTCAATGAAGTTTCTCAAAACCATTGCATCAAATAATATTTTTCCCAATGCATATTATATGATTTTAAAAAGGCTGATTCCAATCATTGGCATTATTGCATCAAATGTGAAATTGAAGAAAGATGAGATTTATGAGAATATGCATTGTAATGATAAGAAGGCCATCGGAGGTGTGAGCCGACGATGCCCGGGAGTGTCGGGATGCTCGGAATGGTTGGGTGCCGGAAGCCTCGGAGGTTTGTGCCCGGGGGATGCCTCGTGATGTCAGTTGGGATACGAGATGCCCGGTGGTATACGGTACGTAGTTCCAGGGGGAATGCCTGGTGGTATGTTGGTACGTAATCCCGGAAGCCCGGAGGTGTGTGCCGGGGGGGATTCCTTGTGATGCTAGTTGGGATACGAGATGCCCGGAATGTGGGGTTGCCGGATGCCCGGTTGTATTTTGAATACATGCCCGGAGGTTCCTCGCGATGCTTGGTTGGATGCGAACGATAAATTGTGGGATGCAATCATTGATCCCTAGAAAGAAAAACTGATGAGATCCTTGTGAAAGATAAGAATTGAAAGTGAATCATGTGCATGGGTGTATGCATATGGCATGATGCATGATTTGCTTATGAAAATAAATTGATGCTATTTGACATTGATAGTGCGATCATGAAGGCTTGAATGGATCTCATGGTGATGTATGCTTGATAGCATGGATGATATGAATCATGGTGATATATGCACGATGGCATGGCAAGATATGCATGACTGCTTGGTAATATATGCACGACTGCATGGTGATGTATGCTTGATAGCATGGATGATATGAGTGCATGGTGGTATATGCACATATGGCATGAGTATGCATGAATGCTTGATGATGAGTGCATGATGGTATATGCACATATGGCATGAGTATGCATGAATGCTTGATGATGATGGCATGGTGATATATGTATGGTTGCAAGGTGAGGTATGCTTGATATGCATGAATGATATGTCTTTTATTCTTGATTGTTCTGTTTGACGCATTGAGTAGTGTGGCGGATCTTTACTTCTAAGTGGTTGTACTCACCCCTTTTGGGGAATAACATTTTAGACTAGATAAGATTTCTCTGCTGCCACTGCCACCAATAGATGGATCAAGTGGTTGGATATGACCGCGAGGAGGAGGATAGCAAAGGAAGGAACTTTTGGATGCCGACACTGATCGATGGACTTTAAATATACAACTGTTGGAGGAGATGTCGGTCATCTTTTGAAGTATAGCCAAGTATAGAAAACCATGGCATTTTGATGTACCGATAAATAAAAGTGTTCGGCTTTTACCTATAAATGTTTAGTTGGTGTGCATCGTTTTTTGAATGTAGGGAAGAGAGTTGATGGATGTGCTTCCATTATATGAGCTGCGTAAGGGACCGATCTAAAAGATGTAAACCCCCAGGTTGTATGGACCCGCTGCAATTGAAATGGTATTAGAGTGACACGTTATTAGAAAAAGTGAAAGGTAAGCGAATTGTGGAGACCCTAACGGATCGGGGACCGTCGAGGGGTGCCACATATTGAAGTACATAGAAATTTTTATATTCCTCTCTTTCACTTTATTATTCTTGACTTGGTACTAGAGTTTTCTATATCGAAGATGATGATGCTAGTACAAACACCTAGAGGGGGGTGAATAGGTATTTAAAAGAAATCTTGACAAATAAATGCAGAATAAAACAAGTTGTGAGCAAAGTTTGAATAAGGATTAGAGTTTGACAAACGAGCCACCAGACTTCTAGTAGATGTTTAGAATCTGTTATGTGATAAAACAGACTTTTGAAATAACTTATAAGTGTGCAATAGACTTAAATAAGGAGAATTAACGGAAGAAAATATTGCACATGAAATTTATAGTGATTCGGCTTAGATTAAGCCTACGTCCACTTTTCCATATAGACAGCTTCACTAAAATATCAATAGAAAAGTACAATGTTTCGAATGCAAACACTCAGTGGAGGATTTCTTTTTCCCTCACTAAGTCACTCTTCTTGTGATTTTCTCTTTTGAGTACAATTTGTAAGAGTTGTCGTTGAAGAACAAGTGGTAGGAAAAGGCTTCAGACTTTGGAATTTTAATTTTCTTGCACACTTCAAATAGACTGAATGACCTCTTTAAATACTCCTCCACACCTTACTAGCCATTGACATTCTCCAGAAGAATTTCTTCCAATTAATTCGTTGGACAAAATCAATTAAGGAAGTCTTGTAACCGTTTGAAGATTGAGATGAAAATTCGTTGATTCTGGTCGCCCATACAATCAGAATCTAGGTTTTCATAAGTAGATCCCAAAAAGGAACTTGTCTTCAAGATTGATTTCATCAATTCATGATTGATTCCATCAATGTATTTATAAAAGGTAAGTGAGATTTTTCGCCAGAAAGCCAGATATTAAAGAATAAATCTCTATTATGTTCATACTGAATCTTTATCATAAGATCAATAAATATGAGTTTGATTATATCTTCGTTCTAGACTTGATTTCAGTTTGGATTACATCAGAGTGAGAAAGACTTCTGGAATGAATAGACTTTGACAAGAGTCTACGATATGACTTTAGAGGTCTACTATTATTCATAATAAGAACAAGAACAAGAAAGTTTTGTTAACTTCAAAACCTAGTAGGAGTTTTCTCAACAGAGGAAACCTTAAATGCATGGTGTGCACCTTGAGAACCTTAGTTACAACCCAAATAAATCCATCCCTGCCACTTAAAAAGTTTCACTCTATATGCACAAGTCTCATCTAACAAAACATCTAATTGAGTGCATTTCATGATGGTTGTGTTTTGACTCAAATTGAACTAGTTGTGTCGCCTAACTAATCCTTTTTCACAGAAGTGACTTTTCTTTCAATATAGTTGATAGGTTGCATCACTCAATAACTATTTTCTCGAACCTGCTATATAGGCCACTTGATGTTATGATGCCAGCTGTATGGGCTACATCACTCGGTTACTATTAACTACATCGGCCACTTGTTGTTTCCCCTTTAATTCGTGAACTTTTGCGTGTCTCAAGAAGCCAAAAACACCACCAAACTTACCGCCCTCAAACTACCTAGATCAAGAAGTTTCGCCACGGACAATGGTTGGATGCTGCCTCATTTTCCATGTCTCAATCGCTAGACATTGTTTAGACTTGTACACAAACTCAAATTGGCTTTTGTACAATTGAGTGGGTTGTTAGAGATAATTAGGGATTTTTCTATAATAATATTCTACATTAGAGCTAATTATGATATTTCTGTTGGTTATCCTTATATCTCAAGATTGAATGTATATTGAACGTAGACATCTCTTTGATTATGCATATCTTGATTAAGTTACTATTTTAGAATAATTATCTAATACAGACCGATATAGTCTTCATTAATACACATCGAAGTATGCATAAATTTCCATATTCCTTTTTTCCGTATCATTATTCTTAACATCAGCTTTTAGCTTCCCTTGTGCCTCTGCATTTACTCAGAAAGAGGAGGACTCTCATGATTTCCATGGAATTGCTTGAAGTGTAAAATGAGGGGTTAAGGCTTTAAATCCTCGATTGAGATATATTCTGATAACAAGCTAATCCCATATCAGATGAGAGAATGACTCGCGAGCTACTCCGTAAGTAGAAACCATTCTCAACTATCACGCTCTCTGAAGCGTTGAAATAGATCAAAGGCCATCTTCCTGAGAATGCAAACCCAAACAACGAGGGTTTTATTTTTGTAATCTTGAGCTTGATCCTGGAGTAGCATGCATTGCTAGTCAGCATCACAGATATCCTTAGCATGATCGACGACCTTGTATAGGATCTCACTGTGATTCAACTCATCTTCCATCATCCCGATCGTTTTCAGAGAGTGCATGTATAAGCTCTTCCAATGAGTGAGAGTGAACTGCAGAATGAACAGAAGATTTTTGTCGTGTACATTGGTTTAACTCACTTTATAATGGGCCTAAACTTGGTTGTATCACCAAGAAGATCACGGGAGGCTTGCCAACAACTATACGGTGATCCTTCTCCTGAACGTCGGTAATACATAAAGTTCATGATATGATTCAAGATTGAGCACGCTCCATTTGATCTTTGGAGTCAAAACTCACACTCCATAACAGGGTTAGGTGCGAGCCAAGGCCCGTCCACTGAATAAGCCTTCCAATGCCTGATTCAAATGTAGAGTCGGAGAACTACATATGCGGTTGCGAAAGGAGTGTTCGCCGCTTGTCACCCGGCAATCTAGTGTGGAGTACCCGAGGCTGACCCGAGAATCTCGGCTTTTAGACTCATTCTAGATTGGGCGAAGACGTACCAATTCATTTATGTGATGTGTCAGTCGGCACGAGTGTGGCACTAAATGCTCAACTGCATTCGTTAGATGTCTACTCTTGCTTTTATCTCAACCATGATGCTCGAGCCTAATCGGCCCAATGGTTCGTTAGTCGTGTAGCCATTATGGAAAGGGGAGAGACAGAATATTTATGAAACTATATAGCGCATAAGTGCTTAGCTCGGCGTTTGTAGTCCAATGGTTATGATAATTGCCTTCCAAGCAATAGACCCGGGTTCAACTCTCGGCAAACGCACGTCAATTTGCTTCTTCTTTTTTGTTCTCTCTCTCGCCAGAACGCTTCTCTTTCATTTTACACGTTATTTTTCTTTCATTAGATTAATTTGAGCCTTAAAATTCATAAATATATGAATCACCATACGTAAATCGTATTTTTCTTTCATTAGATTAATTTGAGCCTTAAAATTCATAAATATATGAATCACCATACGTAAATCGTTCCTGATTTAAGTGGGTCTTCTTTTTCATATGCTCCATGTAACTCCTGTAATGAGGCGACATGACTTGAACCACTGCAGCTCGATTTCACTTAGAACGTAATATTCACATAGGAATGTAAATACAGCACAGCTAGCTTCAAAGAGTATCCATTCTGCACCACATTGCAGCATAATACAGGGCAAAACTCATTCCTGTATGACTCAAATGTCAATTGTATGGAATTTTCCGATATGATCTTTAATTCTCGAGTCCATTAACACAAACCCGGCATCCCCTATTCATGATCGAGTTCAATCTCCTATGGTGAATTGAGCCGTAAGTGAATGAAACAATTCTCTTTCATTTTACACATTATTTTTCTTTCATTGGATTAATTTGAGAGTTGAAATTCATAAATATATGAATCGACATATGTAAATCATTCCTGATTTAAGTGGATCTTCTTCTTTGTATGCTCCATGCAACTCTTGCAATGAGGCGGCATTACTTGAACCACTCCAACTCGATTTCACGTAAGAATGTAATATTCACAGAGGAATGTAAATACGACATAGATAGCTTTAAAGACTATCCATTATGCACCATACAAAGTACAACTCATTCCCGGATGACTTAGATATGAATCGCATGAAATTTTCCGATACAATCTTTAATTCTCAAGACCATTAACGCAACCTCAACATCCCCTGTTCATGATCGAGTTCTATCTCTAGTGGTAACTGAGCCATGAGCTTTGAAATTCATAAATATATGAATCAACATATGTAAATTGTTCCTGATTTAAGTGGGTCTTCTTCTTCGTATGCTTCATGTAACTCCTGCAATGAGGCGACATGACTTGAACCCACTCCAACTCGATTTCACGTAAGAACATAATATTCACATAGGAATGTAAATACAGTATAGCTAACTTCAAAGAGTATACATTCTGCACTATATCCTAGCATAATACAAAGTAAGACTCATTCATGTATGACTCATGTAATTATCATGTGAAATTTTCTAATACAATCGTTAATTCTCGAGACCATTAACGCAACCTTGACATCCTCTATTCATGATTGAGTTCTGCCTCTGGTGGTGAATTGAGCCATGAGCCTTGAAATTCATAAATATATGAATCGACATATGTAAATCGTTCCCGATTTAAGTGGGTCTTTTTCTTCGTATGCTCCATGTAACTCCTGTAATGAGGCAGCATGACTTGAACAACTCCAACTTGATTTCACATAAGAACATAATATTCATAGAGGAATGTAAATACAGCACACCTAGCTTCAAAGTGTATCCATTATGCACTACATTGTAGCATAGTATAGAGTAAAACTTAATCCTATATGACACTTGCTTGAAATTTTTTGATACGATATTTAATTCTCAAGACCATTAACGCAACCTCGGCATCCCCTGTTCATGATTGAGTTCTATCTCTTGTGGTGAACTGAGCTGTGAATGAGTGAAGGCGGACTTGGTCCCGGAGGTGGAGGAGTAGCCGATAGTGGTCAAGCCCAAAAATGAGACCGGCACAAAGGCCATGCTAGGCCGGGACTTGGGCAACTCCATCAGTGGCTCATTCGGGTTCAGGAAAATTTGGACCACCTTTCGCATCCTTGGCCTGCACGCAGAGTATGGGTGCAAGCAAGCAAGGCCCACTATTAGTGCCCTCTCCACTCGCTCCACGTCAAATTGGCCTTCCATTTGCTTATCTACACACTCCAGGAGCGAGCCTTCTCCGTAGAGACTCCACACATAATCCACCAAGTTGTTCTCTTCTATGATCTCCTTTGACCTCTTCCCGCACACCACCTCCAAGACCACCGTCCCAAAGCTGTACACATCTGACTCCGGAGTGGCCTTCCCTGAGTATGCCACCTCTGGGGCTAGGTACCCGGGGGTGCCTGCGAGCATGGTTGTCAATGAGGCATCACTTTGGATCAGCCTCGCGAGCCCAAAGTCACCTAAGTAGGCATTGTAGTTGGCGTCTAGCATGATGTTGTTGGGCTTGACATCCCGGTGGACCACGGGGTTCCCACATTCTTCATGGAGGTAAAGTAATGATGAGGCCACGCCGGTTAGGATCTCATACCGAGTCTCCCAGTTGAGGGATAGCTTGCCAATAAAGCGGTCAAGGCTACCGTTGGCCATGTATTGGTAGACTAATAGAAGTTGTTCCCCCTCGTGGCACCAACCTTGGAGCTGCACTATGTTCTTGTGCCTCATCCTCCCAATTGTGCATATCTCTGCCAAATACTGTCTTTCACCTGTTGAATTTGAGGTTGAAAAATTGTCTGAAGTTAATTAACAAATACTAGAGAACTTTTTCACAGGGGATCTTTGCAGTTGTGGCAATTGTTGGAGATATTTAGGTATCTTCTAAAGATATTTGAGATATTTCCTTTGATTATTTTGATTATGCATCTCCAATTTAATTTTCCTAGATTGTCATCTATTCAAGCCCATGCATAAACTCCATGTACTCTTTTATAGATACATTGAAATTAAACATAATTTCTCTCTCCCACTTTATTCACATGGTATTCGAGCTGTCACCCATTGTAGAAATTCTTATGAAAAAAAAAAAAAAAAAAAAAAGTTGCTAGCTTAGATCTGGCGTCACCCAGCATCGCCATCCAACCTAGGTCAAATTTGGCGCCGTCAAATGTCACCTACTCCCTCTCTTCAACTTTTCACCATTTGTGTATAGATTCTTGGGCTTAACTCTCACTCTTTGCTGAGGTCAATTTGGTGCCTCCCTGTATTTGCTATTTTTTTTGAAGTCTTCCAAGACCGCCTAGATCATGCCCTTTGTCCGATGGTTGAGCTATATTGGATTAGATTGGAATTTTCTGGCAGTTTTAGCTTACACTAATTGAGATGTTTCGTTATGCAGTGCACTAGGTGAGTAGGTGAGCTGTTGTGTAGTTTGGTGAAGTTAATCGGCGTGGTCTCTGGAGGTAGGGATGTTTGGAATCTTGAGGGTAAATTCGAGGAAATTAGGTTGCGAGAATTGACTTTGCAAGAATTGACTCTGTGAGGGTTATCTAATTTGGTCTTTGTTTCCCTTGTTCCTATGATTGGTCAGTTGGAATGACCATCGGTGCATGAACTTTCTACCTAAAGAACCTTTGAAGGCTACAGGTACTCTATACCTACGTCTAGATTGTTTGTTCAATTGGTTGTTAGTGTTGTGACAACATTGTTGATGGTCTATCAATGATATTTCTCAATTGTGTTGAATTATAGAAGTTGAATTGCTTGAAGGAAAATATTGTGGTAATTTTTTTATTCTTATTAAAGAATGGGTGATTTTGAGAAGAGTAATACTACGATGATTGAGGTGATTTCCTCTTATTATAATCGAATTACCAATAGGAAGCTTGAGGATAGTGCCAACTTTCAACAATAAAAGAAAATTGTGAAGCTAACTTCGATAGACAGAATCAACTTACACACTTGACTAAGCTTAAACCCAATATTGATGCAACTTAAAATGTAGTTGATTCACATATTCTTGGTTAGATGCTGATTCTATGAAGAGTAATATAGTTGATCTCGTAACTCATGTTGACACAATTAAAGAATCATCGGAGTATTTGGCAATATTGCATTCTGGCCAAAATAACCTTTCATAGATTTTTGAGCTATGGCAGTAGTTTTACCGATCTAATAGGAAGGGGTGTTCCATTACACAGTACTTTGCTAATTTTAAGAGAATGTATGAGGAGTTGAATCATCTTCTCCCTATTTCAGCTACTGTTGAGCAAAAGCAACTACAGAGAGAATAGTTGGTTGTATTGGGATTTAAGGAGGTTTCAGTCCAAACTATGAAACTGTTAGTTTTCAAATTCTTAGGAGAAAGAGACTATTGCATCACTCACAGATATCTTTGCTTGAGTTTTTTGGGCATCTTGTGAGTCTTTTGAGGACACTATGTCTATGGTAGATAGCTCTTGTGTTATGGTCTTGAACTGAAGGTGGTAGTGGGAATGATTAGAGGAACTCATAGAGGACATAATACTCGTGGTGGCCATGGTGTTGGCTAGGGCATAGGAACAAGAAGAGGCTAAGGCCAAGAATAGCTTTATGACAGTCCCACAATTCCACTAATAGCTCAAGGGCCATTCGGACTTGTCAATAATGTGGCAAAACTAGTTGCATTCAAAAATCTCGTTACAAAATTACATGGGAGATTGGGGTAGCAACTACATTTTGCAAATGCTACATCTAGTACTGACTCTTCTTCTTTGCCATAGTTTTCAAAAGGCAACGTAATGGTTATGTCTAATAAGGAATTTGCTCGATACAGCTAGTTTCAACATAGCCTAATTCTTTCATTGTTACTTTGGTACGAACAGGTAATGTTACTACATGCCTTTCAACTATATCTCGTCTTTTGTTATGTCTTTCAAGTTTGTTTTTGTTTTTGTTTTTGTTTTCTTTTTTTGGGTCTCTTACTCCTTCGTCATCCATTGTTACCCTAGCTAATGATTCATCTACACAAATTAAGGGGTTTGATGCAATTCATCCAACTTCTTCATTGCCATTATCATTGATGCTTTATCTCCCACAATTTTTTTTAACCTTATGTCTATTAGAATATTAACCAAAATCTTTCAGTGTTCAGTGACATTCTACATTGATTCTTGTATTTTTCAAGATTTGGCTACAAAGATAATGATTGGCAAAGGATGTGAGGTGGGGGTTGTATGTTCTCGAAAATGATCCATCTATTTCATGCTCTAGTGTTGCTTCCTTACATCAAATACATTGTTGTATTGGCCATCCTTGGCTGCACAATCTTCAAAATTTAGATTCTAGTTTGCAATCTCTTTTTAGTTTAGAGTGTGAGTTATGTCAACTTGGCAAACTACATCATGTTATTTACTTGCCTTGAGTCATTAAGTTAGCAATTCCTCCTTTTTGTTAGTTCATTAAGATATTTGGTAGACTTTAGATGCTTTGTTACTTTTGTTGATGACTATTCCAAAGTCACTTGGCTATATTTAATGGGAAGTCGTTTAGAATTGTTTTCTATATTATGTGCTTTTAATACTGAAATTCATAATCAATTTGGTGTACATGTTAAAATTTTGTGTTTTTGATAATGTTAAGAGTACTTTTTTGCATCTTTTTTTTGACTTTATGACTCAACATGGTACGATCCATGAATTTTCCTATTTCGATACACCAAAACAAAATGATGTAGCTAAAAGAAAGAATAGGCATTATTGGAAGTCACCGGGTCCATGTTATTTGAGATGAAGATTTGTAAAACCTTTTTTTTTTTTTAATGTTGCCTTGACTGCATACTATCTAATTAATCACATGCCTCCTTATGTTTTACAAGGCTATATTCCATTTTCTAATTTGTTTCTCAATCGATCATTATTTTTCTTACAACCTTGTATTTTTTGTTGTGTCTGTTTTGTTCATGGTCATTGACCTAGAGTATTAAAATTTGATCCTACGGCCATCAAATATACATTTTTGTATTATTCTCGTACTTAAAAGGGATACCATTATTATTCTCCATCATTGCATAATTACTTTATAACTACTGATGTTTCCCTCTTTGAATCTATTGCATATCATGATGTTTCAATCACTATTTTTGAGGTGGATGAAATCTTACATGTGATCACCATTTGGTCAATTGATCCACCAATTTCCCTAATATTTACACAAAAACCAACTTCTCTCAAGGTTTATGCTCAGCATCTTGAAGTAGATATTGCTCCCCCTTTCCTCCCACCACTACTATGGCATCTTTAGCTCTAGATTTGCCATTAGCATACCCATATTCTTCATCACAAAGATATCATGCTTGTACTTAATATTCTATTGCAAACTTTAGTTCATACTCTTATGTGTCTCCTTTCTTTCGATCCTTTTTATAAATTGTTGAACAATATTCTGTCCCTAAGTTTGTAGCTGAGGCATTACATGACTTTGGCTGGAGAATAGCTATGGAAGAAGAATTAAAAGCCTTACAGGTTAATGAAACTTGAGACTTGGTACCTCTTCCTTTAGGCAAAATTGATATTGGTTGTCGATGGGTGTATGCTATCAAAGTCATTCCCAATGGTTCTCTTGCTCATTTAAAAGAATGAATTGTTGCAAAAAGGTATGCTTAGGTGTGTGGGGTTGACTAGTTAAACACCTTTTCTCCTATTGCCAAGTTCACATATGTTGGTGTTTTGATCTCTCTTGTAGCCACATATAACTAGCCATCACTTCAACTTGATGTCAAGAATGCTTTATTACATATGAGGAGGTGTATATGGAGCAACCTCTAGGATTTGTTGCTTAGGGGACGTTTAGGAGACTAGTTTACAAGTTAAAAAAGTCACATGGTTTGAAGTAGTCCCCACGGGCGTGGTTTGGAAGATTTTCTGAAGTCAACCTTCTTTTGGAATGTTTAGATATGGAAATGATTACTCCTTTTATAAACAATCAGGGGGAGGCAAGTTATTCTTAATTGTGCATTTTGATGATATTATTATCATAGGAGATGGCTTGGTTAGTATAGCTGAACTAAAGCTCTATCTTTAGCAATAGTTTCATACTAAGGACTTTGGCAAATTGAAGTATTTCCTAAAAATTGAGGTGACACTATCACAAAAAGGTATTGTTTTGTTATAGTGAGAGCATGCCCAAAATTTGCTCACTAAGATAGGCATGTTGGATCAACACCTCTTGATTCACTGATGGAACAAGGAGATAATCTGGTTGCTAAGGGAAGAGAGATTCTTGATAATCCTGAGAGATAATTAAAAACTAGTAGGCAAGCTAAATTTGCTCAACTAGACATTGCATTTCCAATTAGTGTGGTAAGCTAATTTTTGTCTTCTCCTTGTACATTTCACTAGGATGCAATTATTTGGATTTTGAGGCACTTGAAGAAGATTTTAAGGAAAGTAATTGTTTACCAAAATCATGGCCATAGCAAAAGATAAAAGTTTTTATGATGTTGATTGGACAAGTCCTCTAGATAATAGGAGATTGACCACTAGCTATTGTACCTTGGTTAAAAGGAAATCTAGTATCATGGAAGAGTAAGCAATAGAATGTTGTTGTCCGCTCAAGTTTTAAGTCAGAATATAGAGTCATGACACAAGTGACATATGAATTAGTGTGGATTCAACAAGTATTGATTGAATTAGGCTTGAAAACTTAAGTTCCTATGCCTCTGTGGTGTGACAACAAGGTTGCAGTATATATAGCTTCCAATCCTGTGTTTCATGAGAGAACATAACACATTGAGATCGACTGTCGTTATATAAAAGAGAAGCTATAGAGTGGAGTGATCCTTCCAAGTCACATTACAACTAGTGAACAACTTGTAGACATATTTACTAAACCTCTAGGTCATGGGAGGATAGAATATATTTGTGACAAGCCGGATGTGATTAATATCTATGCTCTAGCTTGAGGGGCCAGTATTAGAGATATTTAGGTATCTTCTAGGGATATTAAGGACATTTTCTTTAATTATTATGATTATGCATATCCAATCTAATTTTCCTAGATTGCCATCTATTCAAGCCTATAAATAGACTCCAAGTACTCTATTCTAGATATATTGAAAACATATAGAATTTCTCTCTCCCACTTTATTCACAGCAATTGGTGATGAATATAAACGAAAGCAAAATGTGCTAAAATTTCTTCAGCACTATGTTTCTATAATGTTTAGATCTTATCTAGGGGACCATGTTCAAGAAAAATGTACTAAGGGAGCATAATACAAGTAAAGAAACAAACCTTGTTTTGAGGTTGCCGAGATCCTTTTCACGGCTATTTCGATCGGAGGATCTAAGATCACCCCTTTGTAAACGCTTCCGAAACCGCCAGTGCCGAGCAAGTTGTCCTTGCTGAAGTTGCGAGTGGCCTTTGCTAGCTCCTTGTAGGTGAACATCTTTGGAACGTTCGCGGCCTCCCTCGATTGGCTCTCTATGTCAGTGTCCTTCTTGTCTCTCTTCCTCGGTGCTCTTTTAACGAGGTAGACGCATATAATGATGAACAATACCGTCATCACGCTTGGCACGACCAGAACTAGTATGGTTTTGATCCTGTTGTCTCTCTTGAGCCGCTTTTCCGTCGTAGATAAAGGAAAAGAGCTGAATGCCCAGTTAATCACCTGGTGGCTTTCGGGAAGAGGACCAGTGCCTCCCGAAAAGCCCACATACACGAGCCTAGGGACAGTTTCTGACATTTTGATCGAATAATTGAGAATGCTTGTTAGCGAATTCCCAAAATATGCTATTGAGATTTGGAATTCATTTTTATAGCCATCATATTCAATTTCGACTGTGATGTCCCTTCCACTTCTTAGGTTCACTCCTGTGCTCTTTAGGCTCTGGGCGACGACTGAGTTAGTAGTGCTCGTTGTGTCTATGCCTATGTGGTTCCCGTCAATATCAAACTCGTTCATGTAAGTGTCCAACTCCACGGCTAGTTGTCGAACAACACCACCTAAATATTCAATTGAAAATAAATCGTCTTTTGATCAACACTCTACAGCAAAGTAGCACATATTTCATATTCATCTAACGAAAGATTGGGTGGAAATACCTTGAGTAGACCGATCAAGAATCCCCATGTATGAGCCAGTACTGTTCGGCGGTGAGGGGCTATTGTCCTGTGCGAAAAGGAAAGCCATCCCATCACCAGAGTCTATGGAATTTGGCTGTGGGGTGATCCTGATGGTGAACGTGGTGGAGATCATGGCAGGCCAAGCAACCACTGGCTGGGAATAAAGAACCCGCCCTACCTGGTTTGTCGGCATTGACGCACGGCTCAAATTACCTTGCTCCGGCGTGATGTTCAAATACCCATCTCGTGAGCTTACCGAGCCCATGCAAATGAGCTCTTTACTAGTGCAAGAGCCAGGGTCAAAAGAAGGGAAAAAGAAACTTGTAGGCTCAAGACTTGAAGAGGAAGTTGAGGAATAAGCTTGTTGAGAACCAAGGAAGAGTGAGACTAGGATCAGAAGCAAGAACATGGTTTGGACACGAGAGACCCTGTAACACCAGATGAGGCATTGTTAGTGCCTAATTTTTTGTGTTGGGTGGTGACATGAGTCAAGAGATGGTGATCCAATTTAAGTTACGAGTGCTGAGCTAAAGAGGCAATTCAATTTAAGTGGATGCAGTGGAAGCAGAAGCCCAAAAGAACAATTGCGATTTTTATTTTCCTAGTCAAAGCATAATGTGTCAATGCACCTTGGAAAATGACATGTTTCACTTCATTGCGCAATTGACCACTTCGGCGTAATGACTACAAAGCTTAGAGAATACGCTTTGCATCCTTTTTTTTTAATATCAAAATAAGAGTTTGTACCATAAGTTTTATGTTGGATACCTAACCATATACCTCATATCGGTTGACAGACTAGACTTACAAAACCGTTTTTTATTCCTTAGCACAAATTCCGATTTCCCCAACTCCCGTCCACCCCCAACAACTTCCAACCGTCGTCTGTCTCCACAGCCTCCACCACCCTAAGACATGAGGTCACCATGCCCTTTCACGGTCCTTGCGAGAGAGAGACAGAGAGAGAGAGACGGTGGGCTTGTGCCAGAGAGCAAAGCTGCAGTGCCTGTGATAGGTAGCCATGATCGACAAGTGCAAGTGTTGGTGGGTGCAGAAGACTGGGCTTTGGAGATTTGTTATGAGTTTGTGGTTGGTAATATTAGATCTAGGTTGATATTTTTTGTACGGGAGACTGATTTGGTTCTTTGGATAATTTGTTTAATAAGAAGTGGAACAATATTTTTAAAAAGGGACAAATATACTTGAAATTTTAAAATTTATCATCAAAATGCAATTGAGTCTTAAAATTTTCAAAAGTGAAATTAAGTTTGAAGATTTATAAATTAATGTAATCTAGTCTTGTCGTTAACTCTATCCAACTTGACTAATGGGAAAAAAAAAAAAAAAAAAAAACTAACATGACTTGTTTACCATTTTCTCTATACTATCACCTGACAAGATTCTTTTTAACAATTCTACAAAGTAAGTCTAAAATATTAGCACAAACCAAAAAAGAAAAAAAGCTTATAATTCTAGCACTATCTATTGATGCCAAGGAGATGATAGGTTTGGAGGTAATGTCAAGTTTGGAACCAACAATCTTCAATAAGCATGGATTTTCCCAAATTGTTAACTCACTCAACATTAGGAAACTATGATTGAAATTGATCTATCCATAATAGGAGTCATCACTAGTCTATGAGGTCGACTAGAAGTCAAGTGAAGCATAGGAGGATACTTTATTTCTTATGCAATCAGAGATTTAAGACCAAGACTTAATTACACTAATTGTCTAACTAGTGCTCTTTTGATACTTTTAACTTGATTGGTTTGTTACCTAAATAATTCAAGCAATCTTTGACCATTTTTAATTAACCTAGGCCTCTAAATGCTATCCAAACATGAGTGCACAATCAAAGATAAGTAGACAATCATAATCAATGCAATAAAGATAAAGCGTCCGAAAGTATACTCAATGAAGCACCAATTACAAAATACACAGCACTGTTATTAAGGCCCAAGATAGCAGCCCCATGAGTTAAGTTCAAATTGGATTGAAGTTGTTACTTAAAAGATTGATCTATCTAAGTCAAAGCTATTTCAAAAGTAACTACTAAAACTCGAAAAATTAAGATTTATGTTATCCAACCAAAACTAAGCTAAATATATCACTAAGATTTAACAACCAAATCAAGGATTCTATTCCTAGCCATTTTCCGATTTTTTTATTTTTCGAATTTTTTTCCCTTTTTTTTTTTGAAATTATTACCCGCGTGTGGGATTAGGCATGGGCTTCATCTGGACATGGGCCGCCGCAGGGAAAAGGGCTTACTAGTTAAGCCTCTCTCCAGTAGAAATTCAAAAGCCCAATTTCCTCTAGAAATAAACCAAGCCCCTATTTACTAGAAACAGATTAGGCCCAAATCAACTAGACCCATTGGAACCTACCAGAACGTAAGGGAAGCGTCAAGCCCACTCTAAGCCTGGATCCATCAAGCCAATTCCCAAGCCCGAAAATCACCAACCCAATCATAACTAGAACAACTAAGCCCAAATATATCAAACGAATTTAAGCCCAAAAATCTCACTTAAGCCCACCTATACCAAACCTAGTCTCCTCTTCCTTGTGTTCTCGTCGTCTTCCACGCTCACTTCCCATTCCCAGAACTCCACCCCGTGTTCTTTTACAATAGGGTGATGCTAGCATGATGATGTGACCATCTGACGATTTTTTCCCGTGAAAATTGCCAAGCAAAATACAAATTTTTCTCCCTCTCATGAAAAATATATGGCTGAGGGTTCGCCATCTGTTTTCCAAACTAACAGTACAACTGGCCAATCAATTTCCTTTACAATAAATCATCTTTGACCATTTATGAGTACAAAAAGAAGGGACCCTTTACAATAAACGACAAAAGGAGGGAATTGATTTGCTAATAATACCGGTAGCTTGGAAAATAGAGGGTGAACCCTCAACCTTATATTTTCCATAAGAGGGAGAAAGCTGTGTGTTTTGCTTGGCAACTTTTTCACGCACTTGTTGGAGAAAGAAAGTTTTTGGAAAATAGACGGTGAGCCCTCAACCATACATTTTCCATGAAAGGGAGAAAGCTCTGAGTTTACTTGGCAATTTCCATGCGCTCGTGTTGGAGAAAGAAAGTTTTTGTTGCAATCCTCCAACGGTCGTCCGCTAGCGTCACCTATAAAAGAAACAGGTTTCCATCCATGATTTACACCTCCAAAGCTTTAAATTGAGCATCGCCTTTGCTCACCCTGGAACCACCGCAAAATTTACCGATTACTCTCCCCTCAGACCACTGGCCATCAATACCCACGTTTATCATCAACCCCATTCACACATAAATGACATGGTTAGGACGAAGCAGATAAAGGTACGTCGTAAGCAAAACCGGTTTAGATGCACATGATGGTCAAACACATCCGCGGATACAACATCATCAACTCACCAGGGAGCATAGAACACGAGAAAAACAGATGATGGAGAAAAAAAACGCATTCAATCATTCGAAAGACTTTGAAAAACAATTAAGGTGACTTAATCCAGGGCAATCCTCTCGAGTTAAACAAAAAAAGGAAACTAACTTGCATTAGATTATTAGGGCATGTTTGATAACATTCTATTTTTCAATTTTTTCTATTTGTTTGTTCTTTGGAACACAAATAAATTTGATAACATCAATTAACTTTTTTTGAATAAAAAATAGTATAAATTTGAAACAAAAAGAAGTAAAAAACATCTACATCTTTATTTTCGAGAATAAAAATTAAAAAAATTATTTTTGAGTAAAAATTATTCCTAAAATAGAAACGATATCAAACACACTCCTATAGACATTTTGTTGGACAGGTTATGAACGTGGATTCAGGAAAAAAGTACTTAACCGTTTCAAGACTTGAACTCCCATCCAGGCTCGAAAGAAGTCTCTCAGAAATGTTGGAAAATCAACACAACTAACCTATTCAGATCCGACACGAACATGAACGGAAGAAACCGAGTCTCGGCGTTCCATTCATGACAGGGAAAGGCAGAGGGTTCAACATTACCTTGCCAAGGAGGAGATCTCGGTTGCGGTTGCTGGTCAAGTTTACATGTTTGAAAAGTATTGCCGATGAGAGTGCACGCCGGCGATGAAGCTTCAAACACGTACGAGTTGCTTCGGATCTTGACAGCCCAAAAACAGGGGCAAGACAGGGTTTACTGGGCTTGCTGAACCAACAATGACGACACGGCGATCCTACGACGGCGAAGATTGGCAAAGAAAAGGAAAGAAATGGCTCGGAGAGAATCCTCGAGGGAGGGACTTCTGGACGCCCGAAAAAGGCCGCAATTCTCCTCAGTCCATGCCCTCTGCTTTCGTTCTTTTTTAAAAAGGAGGCTCGTCAGTGGCCGGCAATGGCGGACTGGTAGTTACTGCTGGCTAACGAAGAGCGACCAAGATAAGGATAGGGAAAATTCGCCTAGGGAAAACCGTGTTCTCCTTCTCCTTCTAAGATATGTTGGAATAAAATAAGACCTATTCTCCTTGTGCTGTCCTTTTCTCCCTGCGAACGTGAAACATCTTTAGATCCGAAGACCGCTCCCTTTTTCCAACTGCCCTACAGTGAACGCAAGAAGACGTTCGAGTGTGAAAGAGACGCCTTTGTCTTCTCTGGGGTTTTCAACCTTGCGCCACTTGACCAAAAGAAATAGACGCCCAAGCGATCATTGTGATTGACTCACGGGAACGTGAGTCCCGTGAGTCCATGTGGTATAGGAACATCGATGCTATGGTTCTATTCCACCAAAAATGTAAAAGACGACAAAACAAATGTACTTATAAAAAGGACTCAAAAGGGTGCGATATAAAGTAAAAAGGGGCATGAAAATAATTTCATCCGAACATCAATTCTAACACTTTTGGGCCCTCCCATGAATTACAAAACTTGCACAAATTATCTTGACCACCAGGCGTATGTGAGTGTGATTAAACTAACGATATGATCTATCTTGATCATTGGTCGAGAAAAGAAAACTACCTTGATTAGCTTATTGCATGGGTGTTGTCGGCTACAACAATTAACCTTATGGAGTGTGGCAAGAAATGGGAGGATCAACGGAAGTGAAACTAGCATTGACAACATTCTTGCAATCGGCGTAGCTCCTCTTCTTGGGTTCCGAAGAGTCGAGGTTGATGTGCTTCGTCATGATTTCCATGCAACCCATCCCCTCCAGTGCAATGCAATGTGATCGATGGCTCATTCCTCGAAGTCTCTCTCACGTTTCGATACATCACATTGTTTACCTTTACTATTGATGACATTATCTACAATCACAGTTTGAATGAGACACCATGGGAATTACAAGTTCTATTGCTTCAATGCATTTTATACATAGATTTATGATTGCAACCATATGAGCACGCATTAGCAATTTAAAAGATCCCTAATAAGCCATGCAAGCATTAAGTAGAAACATAGTTTTTCACCTTACAACAATACTATTGATCATCACAATAGTCTTGGTCAATTATTATCAGGTCACGAGTGTAGGAAATAGCAGCAATTTTGAAAATCGATACTGCTAACATAACTAGATCCACTCTACATGCAATAAAATAAAGATGATGAATTCACTATAAAATATATTAATGCAAACATGAATTTGGATATTTGCCTAATTTTGTTATTAGTTTGTGAAAGTTAATTTATACCAACCAACCTCCCATGTCTTGATCCTCGCACTATTTTCAGTTGAGTTGAATACCCGAACCTAATTCCATGGCCAGTCCCACACTGAACGCCGGTGACGTTGATGCACAGGTACCCACCCATAGTGGCGATCGCCATCGCCCGCCCACATTTTCGTTGGATCAATACAACAATAAAAAATGTCAACAAAATCATGGGAATTTGAGAGCTGAGACTCCATTTACTTAGCAAAAAATAAATTATCCGAAGATATATTTTCCTAAAAACTAATTTTCCATATCACTTATAAAAATATATGAAATAAAAATATTTTCATCATCTACAACAATCTTCGGACATAAATTTTGTCGATAATGAAAGTATTTTTCATTGAATTATTATATTAAGTGATAAAAACGATCATTTTTAGAAAAATATGTTTTGAATTATTTAATTTTTGGGAAATAAATAAAGTCTAAGGATGCGTTTATTTTGCCGAAAGTGAATGATTAGAAAACTTTTTCCTAGAAACAAAAATGACTTGTGAGCCCAATGTGGCATCGATTTTAATCTCGATAGGTCCATTTGGGGAGAAATTCTTGCCTAAATTTGGATTGATAGCTTCGACCAAGATCTATGTGATCAACGGTCATGCTAGGTTTGGTCATGCACGACTTATCGTCAATTATAGAACATCAGACTCACATGCATCTGGTGCACGGAGTAATAGCTTGTGAGGAAATGGAAAAGTCTTCTTCTAATTCCTTGTAACTTTTTAAATTTTTCCATTTAGGTTGGTTGGAATGTTTTAGGAAGCCCTTTAAATGCAATATTTTATAATTCATCTATAGTAGACCTAAAACAAAACAAAAATAAATATTTGCCAAATAAAAATAAAATAAAAAGAGGGGTTTGACCTTAGGGCTTTTACAAAGGGCGGTGGTTGTCATCATGTGAAAAGAGATACGACTTGACTCTGTTCCGCCAATTATGACCACTCTCGCTCCCGCCCGCTGTCAAATTCGTGATCCCTAGAAAATCCAGCTCCTGGATTAACAGTTCTCCCATTCCTCTATTTTGGTAGGCGCTGTAATATTACCTAAGACAAGTTTTATTTTGACTTTTTAGATTTTGTAGTTCTTAAAATTTGATTACTCAATAAAACGATTAGAAAAGATTTTTGGGACTCGTAATATTTCATATTAGATAAAATCAATAAACTCATATTACATATCTTGGCACCCTTCTTTTCTATAATGAGCAATATTACCTTTGCAAATTGAGAGGATTTTATCAATGGGTAAGTCAAGCCTAAAATCGCTCCATATAGAGAATATTAATTTTTTCATATAAATTTGATCAAGCTTGGGTGGGCCAAAGTGGGTCAAATAAAGTCTAAGAACATTTTCGCTTGTCCAAGATAGCCCATCTCGCCATTCACTCCGGTCGGGTCTAAAGTGGTCTAATTAAGAATTCAATCGTTTCGTAAAAAATAACCCTTTGGAAAATGTTTTTAGGATTTTTTGGCATTTGTTTAACGGAATATGAATTGGTAAGCATTTTCCACCAACAATTTTTTTCTAAAATATGAGAAAATGTTTTTCACTTTTTAGAAAGTGGAAAACATTTGCCATCCTCTTTCTTTACTTCTAAACCTAGTTTTTTTTTTTGTTTTCACTCAACACCTTTGCCTTTTATTTTTATTTTTTGAAAAATTCATTTTAAAAATATTTTTAATTTTAAAATTTTTTTCTTCTTCGATCGGTCACCAGCCGTGGCTAGTTGAAGCCACGACGGCCAGCGACCAACCACCGGCGAGCTCGAGCCTCGTCACAATCCGGCGGGCTTGAGCTCACTAGATTCCAACGAGGTCAAGCCTCTCCTCACCAAGGTGAGCCTAACAACCTTGAGCAAGCTCAAGCATTGCCAGATCCAATGAGCTAGCAAGGCTCAAGCCTCACCTATCTTGCTAGATCTGGTGAGGCTAGAGCCTGCTAGCCTTAGGCGAGGAGCTTTGTCGACCTGTAGTGAGACTTGAGCTAGCCTGTGGCCAATCATTGTGGCCGAGGAAGAAGAAGAAAAAAGAGAAAGAAAAGAAAAAAAAACTTAAAAATTGATTTAAAAAATAAAATAATAAAAAAATTATTGAAAAGGAATACATGAAGGAAAACATTTTCTTTATTGAACAACAGAAAATATTTTCCACTTCATTTTCAGATTTCAATTGAAATCAGAAAATATTGTTATTTTTTTTTTGACTCAAGATATTTTTTGTTTACTTTCAGTCAATTTATTTGCATGTTTTTCCTTGCACGACTACCTTTGCTCTTGTAGTTTAAGGTTTCTAGTCACGACCTTCTCTCGATGAACCATCCAAGAGATAGCTAATGGGTTACTAAGAGCGCGTTTGGTAACGATTCTGTTCTTAAGAATAATTCTTTATCAAAAATGATTTTTTCTGATTCTATTCCCGAGAACAATTTGTGAGCAAAAGAACTCATTTGGTAACTGTTCAAAATTTCTATTCTCGAATAGAAATCCGTTTGGTATTATTTTTAAACTTTTTTGTTTCTTTTAATTTTTTAATACTTTTATTATATGTATATATATATTTTTATTTTCTCTTTTTCTTTTTGCTTTTTTTTTTTCTCTTCTTCTTTCTCCTTCTTTGTAGCCAGTCACTAGCCACCATCGTGAACAGCAATCAGTTGGGCAAGGTCTGGTGAATCTCCTAGAGGCTCGCCTTGCCAAGGTGAGCCTCGGCCTCACTAGATTTGGGTGACGGCAAGCCTCGCCTATTGTCAAGCGAGCCTCGACCTCGCCTTGGCTAGGCGAGGTCAATCTCGTCTAGATCTGGCGAGGCTGAGCTTACCTAGCCATTAGCAAGACTCAGCCCCACCGAGCCACCACCAGGCAATGCTGACTTAGAGGTGGCCAGGCGAGGCTTGGGCCAACAAGCCTCGCCGTGGCTTGGCATTGCCGAGGGCCAATGACGCTCTAGCAAGGTCATTAGCCCTCGTTTGGCTAGTTGCTGGCCATGGTCGAGGCCAGAAGAAAAGGGAAGAGAAAAGAGAAGAAAAGAGAAGAGGAGAAAAAAATTGGAGTTGATTTTAAGAATTGTTCCTAAGAACAAAAAACAACTATTTCCTACTTCTTAATTCTATTCCAAATCTATTCCCGGAAACAAAAAAATTATCAAACGAATCTTTGTTCTTTTTTTGCTCCCAGGAATAAAGAACATAGTCAGTTATTCTTGAGAGTATTACCAAACAAGGCCTAAGTTCACATAGCTGGAGTTCTTCTAAGCCCATACCAATTTCAACTTTCGATTCAATTTTAACATGCAAATTAATTTAGTAAGGAGACGCAATTGATCTATTATTGGTGGGTCAATTATAAATCCAAGCGAAGTATGGGAACATATTTTACTTTTACAAATTATAGATTTAATGGATTTTTGGACTTAATTACGCCCTTTTAGTATGTTTTCTATATTCTCAAAAAATACTTGTGACCTAGCCACTAATATATGAAAGATGATCATGCGGGTACACAACTAATAAAATGACACTCAATAAACAAAGCATTGAATAAATAAAATTCTAGAAATAAAGAAAAAATTCAAACAACTTGGGTTACTTGATTTCCTAAGTATAAGTGCTAATATTCTATACCTACCCTAACCGTGATTTCACTAACTAGTTAACAATTCTAATCAATTCCTTTATTTTTATTTATTTTTTTATTTTCCTCTTTATTTATGAAGAATAATTATATGAAATTCTAATCTAGGTTTTGCATGCATGATTTATTACTTTGATGGCAAGTGACATGGCCTAATTCTAATAAAGGGCAAAAATTAATATAAACTAGTCTACTATGACATTATTATAAATTAAATGACCCTAAACATGCAATTACTAAAAGACATGGCGTAGATGACGTGGCAGGGATGGTGATATGGCAATGATATGACAATGATGTGGCATTCATGACATGACACATAACGATGATGTGGCAACATGAATGGCATTGATGACATGGCACATATAGGTGGCGTGGCATATTAATAGTATGTGACATGGCATAACATGGCAATATGACATAGTAAATAGGATACGCGTGTGATGCAACTAATCGTGCACATGTTATTTTTTTTTTTTTATTAAAATTCAAAATAAATAATAAAAAGAAACTATCTAAAGTGAAGGATTAACTAACTGAAATTAGTAAATAATTTAAATTAACTCCTATTCTAACTGGGAATCTTATCTTAACTTGCTAGATGCTATCTAAATATGCAATCCTATCTAGAAAACTATCGTAATCGATCATGCTATGCAATCTTTAAATCAAGAAAATTAGAGAAGCGATAAGATAAGCTCAAACAAATAAAATATATCCACCAATCTCAAAATTGGAGAGAAATAAACAGACAACTCGATCTTAATGCCTAAAGATCGAATTGCTGATTTCATGCAATCCATAACACAATTTTAATGCCCAAAGATCGAATTATCGTCCCTGCGCAGACTTCGGAATCAGAAATTTTTGGATGTGATATGCCTAAATTCTCAAAATAACCAAGTTAGATCACAATAATATCAAATTAGGCAATAAAATATCGAATTCAAATTTGGACCGGATAATTACCTAATTCGAATATTCGTTTCTGAAACTAATCAAAGACGGTGGATCATGGGAGTCGGCGGCAGGTTGTCTGTAGATGGGAGCTCTCGGTGGCAAGTCACTATGGGGCCAAGATATCAGTGTTCATAGCAGGGACCGGTAGTGAGGGACAACAGCTTCGTCGCGACGAGGGCAGCAAGTTTGGTTTGCGCTACTGGTATGGCTCGACAAGCAGGTGGAGGCGTCGTAGGGGTGTAGGGCTTGTGACAAGCCAACGGTGTAGGCGACGGCGGAGCAATGGGAATTGGTTGATTCGTCGTCAAGCAACTTCGCGGCTGGTTTGAGGTGATCACGATGGAGATGCATCGATGCAAGCTCAAGATAGTGCAGACTCGTGGTGCAGGTTGGCGCGGGAAGTCTGCTTCGCCGTGGCTCAGCAGAGGATGTGATGGATCGATCAACAGGTTGGTGCAGCTGGCGGGCAAATTGCTAAGGAAGTTGCGTCTTGGCTAGGTAGTATTGTTTGTTTGTTTGTAAATCAAACAAAATGTATTTTTCATTGACCCACATATGAAAGTTGAGAGAAAATGGGTTAGAGCCTTTTCTAATGTGTTCAAAGAACAAGGTTGGGGTGTGGATTAAACCTACAAGCATGCGGGTGTGCGATTATTAGATGTATTTTGCACTTGGGACGCTTGTGCTCCTGCCATTTTATTAGCATTAACCTCTTTATCTTTATTTTTAATTTTATTTCATATGATTATCTTGTTAACCTATTAGTCGAAAGGTTGTATTTGTTCATTCAATGTTTTTAGAAATTACGAAATTCAAAATTTATTTTATTAAAAAATTTATTATTTTTAATTATTTTATCTTGAATTTTATATGTGTATTTTCAATATAACCTTTGAAATTATACTTGTTCAGTTTAAAACATTTTCCGACGGTTGCATTTGTTCACTTTACGATCTTTCCTGAATAGAGTTGCCTTTGTTCACTTTGCAATCTTTCTCGAAAAGTTGCATATGTTATTTAAGACCATACATATGCCACTTTTTGGTATGAGTGAGAATGAAGTCAATTTCGAGTTGTCTTTTCTAAACTACAACCATCATTTTAATTGTTTCTTAAAGAGATCCTAGAACAATATTAGAATTGCTATCTAGTATTCTTAATCGAAACTTTATTGTATCTTGGAGAAAATTTGTTGTAACCATTAGCCACATTATGGGGGTAAATAAATTTTTAAAGAAAGTGATATCACACCTTGAAGTCTCACTTGATTATTCTATTCAATTCGAAGACATATTTTCCAACCGGCAATAAGGCTAGTCTTAAGGCTGTTGCTTCTTTGAAGGAGACTGCAGCATGGTTGAGAGAAAATGGTGTAGTGTCTGGCGAGCAATGGTGGTGCAGCAAGGAGAGCGTGGCCGAGACGGGATTTGGCTATAAGCTATTCTCTTCGTTCTCTCTATTCTGTCATGGGCTTAGACTATATGATTTAATTAAGTTTATCCGCAGTTGGTCCAATTTAAATGCAAACTATATGGACTTATCAAACTTCTACTAATACAAATGCTCCTACTAATCATATACAATTTAATTAAAAAAATCTGTTTTGAGGCTGAGAATAATCCCTAATTTTTTATGCAATTAATACTTAAATGGTTTGACAAAATTTAGATGTCAACAGTTTCATGTTGTTGATAAACTATGGTCATACTTTGTAGTGAATCAATAAGCCAAGTTCATGTTCCTTTGTTGGTTGGAATTGTCTGTCAATTAAGTATAAGGATTGCAGTGTATCTTCCGATATCGTTAACGCAGTTTGTTATTCAATGTTGCTTGGTCGATAGTTACTGTTGACAATTTTTAGCAAACAAACATGAGCCGATTTCTCAAACTCTAATACAATTTTTCATTTGTCGCCAAGATTTTTTTTTTTTTTTTTTTTTATAACCAATGTTTATGAGGTGCCAAACGGTAAGAAAACGAGGGAAAGTTATTTGCTGGTTAATTTCCATCAAAACAAGCATATCCTTAAGTTTTTTGTTAATACATGGGGGCACAAGGGTAGAGACCCAACTATACTTCACAAACTCCTTGAACCGGTCAAGTCACATCGTGATTTAGAGTAGGTCGCATATAATTGGTTGGATCAACTTAGGTAACTTTAAATTCTCGAACCAGATTTCCTCACAAATCCTACAACTGTGCTGACACTGATAGTGCAATGTATTGTCCCTGATTGTCGGATCTATTTACATAATCAAGAGTGCAGACCGACTATTATTTCCCTAAAGAAAGAACAGTTTTTCTATTTCATGCGATATATAAAACCTGACTAGATTACAACATGAGGTTTCATCTTGAAACAAAAGCCTCCACCAGTAAAACTTTTAAGGGGCGATGCTAAATGCGTTAAATCGTGTGAGCCTGAGAAGGGTTTGTCCAGTTTTTCTGCATCAGCTCGGGAAATTAAACAAAGATAGAGTAGTTGAATCAGGCTCTTCAGTTGTCCCCTCCCTTCTTCCTCGAACTTGCAGTTTCAGAAAACCTTTCCACATGATGCGCTCGTTGTAGACAGCAAGAAGAAACGCCCACCGCGCATTGAGATCGGTGGGGACAGCCAGCGACCCGTTCATTGGGGGACTAAGCAGGCGGATCTGTGGGCAACGAGTCGCACGGTTCCTCCATCGACCCTCTTCCTTTCACAGCTGAAAAAGACGTCAGCTAATTAGCTTTCAGCTTCCATAGTCGCTCGTGCATTTACTCAGAAAGCGAGGACTCAGCATGGTTTCCATGGAAACCACCATTGACCCTCTTCCTCCTACAGCTAAAAAAGATGACAGCGTTGGAAAGAATTAGGGATTTTTCTAAGATAATTTTATATGTTAGAGATAATTATGATATTTTTATTGATTATTTGTATCTCTCAAGATTGCATGTATATTGCATGTATAACTCCCTTTGATTGTGCATATCTAATAAAACTTATAAATAGACCAATATATTCTTTATTAACATATATTGAAGTACATAGAGATTTTTACATTCCTCTTTTTCGCTTTACTATTCTTGACTTGGTACCAGAGTTACTAATATTGAGGAAACCTTAAATGCATGGTGTGCACCTTGAGAACCTTAGTTACAACCCAAATAAATCCATCCCTATTGCTCAACAAGTTTCACTCTATATGCACAAGTCTCATCTAACAAAACATCTAATTGAGTGCATTTCATGATGGTTGTGTTTTGACTCGAATCGCACTAGTTGTGTCTCCTAACTGATCCTTTTTCACAGAAGTGATTTTTCTTTCAATATACCTACATAGGTCGCATCACTCAATAACTATTTTCTCAATCCCGCTATATAGGCCACTTGACATTATGATGCCAGCTGTATAGGCTACATCACTCAGTTACTGTTAACTATATCGGTCACTTGTTGTTTCCCCTCCAATTCTTACCTTTTGCGTGTCGAGAAGCCAAAAACACCACCAAACTTACTACCCTCAAACTAGCTAGATCAGGAAGTTTCGCCATGAACAATGGTTGGATGCCGCCTCATTTGCCATGTCTCAATTGCTTACAATTGAGTGGGTTGTAAGAGATAATTAGGGATTTTTCTCTAATAATATTCTATTTTAGTTATCCTTATATCTCAAGATTGTATATATCTCTTTGATTATACATATCTCGATTGAGATATTATTTTAGAATAATTATCTAATATAGACTGATATAGTCTTCATTAATACACATCGAAGTATGCATAAATTTCCATATTCCTTTTTTCCGTATTATTATTCTTAACTATCAGCTTTTAGCTTCCACTGTGCCTCTGCACTTACTCAGAAAGAGAGGAGGACTCTCATGGCTTCCATGGAATTACTTGAAGTGTAGAATGAGGGGTTAAAGCTTTAAATCCTCGATCAAGATCTATTCTGATAACAGGCTAATCCCATATCAGATGAGAGAATGACACGCCAGCTACTCCGTAAGTAGAAACCATTTTCAACCATCAAGCTCTCCAGAGCGTTGAAACAGATCAAAGGCCATCTTCCTGAGAGTGCGAACCCAGACAACAAGGGTTTTATTTTTGTAATCTTGAGCTTGTTCCCTGGAGTAGCATGCATTGCTACTCAGCATCACAGATATCCTTAGCTTGATCGACGACTTTGTATAGGATCTCACTGTGATTCAACTCATCTTACGTCATCCCGATCGTTTTCGGAGGGTGCATGTATAAGCTTTTCCACAGAGTGAGAGTGAACTGCAGCACGAACGGAAGATTTTTGTCATGTACATCGGTTTGAGTCACTTTATAATGGGCCTAAACTTGGCTGTACCACCAACAAGATCACAGGAGTCTCGCCAACTACTATACGGCGATCCTTCTCCTGAACATCGGTGATGCATAAAGTTCATGATATAATTCAGGATTGGCGTGCTCCATTTGATCTTTGGAGTCAAAACCCGCACTCCGCAACAGGTTAGGCGTGAGCCGAGGCCCGTCCACTGAATAAGACCTCCAATGCCTGATTCAAATGCAGGGTCGGAGAACTACTTATGCAGTCGCAAAAGGAGTGCTCGCCGCTTGTCACCTGGCAATCCAGTGTGGAGTATCCAAGGCTGACCTGAGAATCTCGGCTTTTCAACTCGTTCTAGATTGGGCAAAGGCAGACCAATTCATTTATGTGATGTGTCAGTCGGCACAGGTGTGGCCTTAAATGCTCACTTGCATTCGTTAGATGTCTGCTGCTCCTTTTATCTCAACCGCGATACTCGAGCCCAATCGGCCCAATGGTTCGTTAGTCGTGCAGCCTTGGGTAGAGACAGATAGAATATTTATAAAATTATATAGTACAAAAGCGTTCGTGTTAGCATTTGTAGTCCAAGGGTTAGGATAATTGTCTTCCAAGCAATAGACGTGGGTTCGACTCCCGGCAGGCGCACGTCGGTTTACCTTTTTTTTTTTTTCTTTTGGGACTTCCCTGTAGCTGCAAAACCAAGTTCTCTTTCGCCAGAACGCTTCTCTTTCATTTTACACGTTATTTTTCTTTCATTGGATTAATATGAGCCTTAAAATTCATAAATATATGAATTGACATACGTAGATCATTCATGATTTATGTAGGTCTTCATTTTCTTATGCTCGATGTAACTCCTACAATGAGGTGGTATGACTTGAACCACTCCAACTTGATTTCACTTACGAACGTAATATTCACATAGGAATGTAAATCCAGCACAGCTAGCTTCAAAGAGTCCATTTTGCATCACATCGTAGCATAATAGAGAGCAAAACTCATTTCTATATGACTCAAATGTGAACTGTGTGGAATTTCCCAATACGATCTTTAATTCTTGAGACCATTAACGCAAACCTGGCATGCTCGTTCATGATCCAGTTCCATCTCCTATGGTGTATTGAGCCGTGAGCAAATGAAACAATTCTCTTTCATTTTACACATTATTTTTCTTTCATTGGATTAATTTGAGGCTTGAAAGTCGTAAATATATGAGTCGACCTATGTACATCGATCCTGATTTAAGTGGGTCTTCTTCTTCGTATGTTCCATGTAACTCTTGCAATGAGGCGGCATTACTTGAACCACTCCAACTCGATTTCACGTAAGAACGTAATATTCACAAAGGAATGTAAATACAGCATAGCTAGCTTCAAAGAGTATCCATTCTACACCACATCTAGCATAATACAAAGTAAAATCCATTCCTGTTTGACTTAGAAATGAAATGCGTGAAATTTTCCGATACAATCTTTAATTCTCAAGACCATTAATGCAACTCCGACATCCCCTGTTCATGATCAAGTTATGTCTGTGGTGGTGAACTGAGCCATGAGTCTTGAAATTCATTAAAAAAAAAAAAGAATTGACATATGTAAATTGTTCCTGATTTAAGTGGGTCTTCCTTCGTATGCTCCATGTAACTCCTACAATGAGGCGATATGACTTCAACCCACTCCAACTCGATTTCATGTGAGAACATAATATTCACAGAGGAATGTAAATACAGTATAGCTAACTTCAAAGAGTATCCATTTTGCACTACATCATAGCATAATACAGAGTAAGACTCATTCCTATATTACTCATATATGAATCGCGTGAAATTTTCTGATCCAATGTTAATTCTCGAGACCATTAACGCAACCCCGACATCCCCTGTTCATGATCAAGTTCTATCTCTGGTGGTGAATTGAGCCATGAGCCTTGAAACTCAAAAATATATGAATTGACATATGTAAATCGTTCCTAATTTAAGTGGGTCTTTTTCTTCGCATGCTCCATGTAACTCCTGCAATGAGGCGGCATGACTTGAACGACTCCAACTTGATTTCACATAAGAACATAATATTCATAGAGGAATGTAAATACAGCACACCTAGCTTTCAAAGTGTATCCATTCTACACTACATTGTAGCATAATACATAGTAAAACTTATTCATGTATGACTCTCACTTGAAATTTTCTGATACGATCTTTAATTGTCAAGACCATTAACGCAACCCCGGCATCCCCTATTCATGATTGAGTTCTATCTCCTGTGGTGAACTGAGCGGTGAGCAAGCGAAGGCGGACTTGGTCCTGGAGGTGGAGGAGTAGCCAACGGTGGTCAAGCCCGAGAATGAGACTGGCACAAATGCCATGCTGGGCCGGGACTTGGGCAACTCCATCAGTGGCTCATCCGGGTTCAGGAAAATCTGGACCACCTTTCGCATCCTCGGCCTGCACGCAGAGTACGGGTGCAGGCAAGCAAGGCCCACTATCAGTGCCCTCTCCACTTGCTCCTCATCAAATTGGCCTTCCATTTGCTCATCTACACACTCCAGGAGCGAGTCTTCTCCGTAAAGACTCCACACATAATCCACCAAGTTGTTCTCTTCTGTGATCCCCTTTGACCTCTTCCCGCACACCACCTCTAAGACCACCGTCCCAAAGCTGTACACATCCGACTCCGGTGTGGCCTTCCCTGAGTATGCCACCTCCGGGGCTAGGTACCCAGGGGTGCCTGCGAGCATGGTTGTCGATGAGGCGTCGCTTTGGATCAGCCTCGCAAGCCCAAAGTCACCCAAGTAGGCATTGTAGTTGGCGTCCAGCATGACGTTATTGGGCTTGACGTCCCGGTGGACCACAGGGTTCCCACATTCTTCATGGAGGTAGAGTAGCGCTGAGGCTATGCCAGTCAAAATCTCATATCGAGTCTCCCAGTTGAGGGACAGCTTGCCGATAAAGCGGTCAAGGCTACCGTTAGCCATGTATTGGTAGACTAGTAGAAGTTGTTCCCCCTCATGGCACCAACCTTGGAGTTGCACTATGTTCTTGTGCCTCATCCTCCCAATTGTGCATATCTCTGCCAAATACTGTCTTTCACCTGTTGAATTTGAGGTTGAAAAATTGCTTGAAGTTAATTAACAAATACTAGAGAACTTTTTCACAAAGGATCTTCACAATTGTGGCAATTGTTGGAGATATTTAGGTATCTTCTAAAGATATTTAAGATATTTTCTTTAATTATTTTGATTATGCATCTCCGATTTAATTCTCCTAGATTGCCATCTATTCAAGCCCATTATAAACTCCATGTACTCTTTTCTAGATACTTTGAAAATTAAACATGATTTCTCTCTCCCACTTTATTCACTAGTATTAGAGTTGCCACCCATTGTAGAAATTCTTATAAATAAATAAAAAAAGTCGCTAGCCTAAATCTATTGTCGCCCAGCGCCGCCATCTGACCTAGGTCAAATTTGGTGCCGTCAAATGTCACATGTTCCCTCTCTTCGGCTTTTCACCACTAGAGCATAGGTTCTTGGGCTTAACTCATACTCTTCGCTGAGGTCAATTTGGTGCTTCCCTCTATTTGCTATATTTTCGAAGTCTTCCAAGACCGCCTAGATCATGCCTTATGTTCGATGGTCAAGCTATATTGGATTAGATTGGAATTTTCTAGTAGTTTTAGCTTGCACTAATTGAGATGTTTCATTATGCAATGCACTAGGTGAGTGGGTGGTGAGCTATTGCACAGTTTGGTGAAGTTAATTGGTGTGGTCTCTAGAGGCAGGGATGTTTGGAATCTCGAGGGTAAATTCAAGGAAATTGGATTGCGAAAATTGACTTTGCAAGACTCTTTGAGATTTATACGAAATCTGGGAGGGTTATCTAATTTGGTCTTTGTTGCCCTTGTTCCTATGATCGGTCAGCTAGAATGACCATTGTTGCATGAACTTTCTACCTAAAGAACCTTCGGAGGCTACAAGTACTCTATACCTATGTCTGGATTGTTTGTTCAATTGGTTGTCAGTGTTGTGACAACATTGTTGACAGTCCATCGATGATATTTCTCAGTTGTGTTGAATTATTGAAGTTGAGTTGCTTGAAGGAAAATATTGTGGTAATTTTCTTATTCTTATTAAAGAATGGGTGATTTTGAGAAGAGTAATACTATGATGACCAAGTTGATTTCCTCTTCTTCTAATCGAATTACCAATAAGAAGCTTGAGGATAGTGTCGACTTTCAACAATAAAAGAAAATTGTGAAGCTAACTTCGATAGACAAAATCAACTTACACACTTGACTAAGCCTAAACTTAGTATTGATGCAACTTAAAATGTAGTTGATTCACGTATTCTTGGTCAAATACTGAATTCTATGAAAAGTAATATAGTTGATCTCGTAACTCATGTTGACACAATTAAATAATTATGGCAACATTTGGCTATATTGCATTCTAGCCAAAATAACCTTTCACGAATTTATTAGCTATTGCAGTAGTTTTACCGATCTAATAGGAAGGGGTGTTCCATTACACAATATTTTGCTAATTTTAAGAAGATGTATGAGGAGTTAAATCATCTTCTCCCTATTTCAGCCACTGTTGAGAAAAAGCAACTTCAGAGAGAATAGTTGGTTGTAATGGGATTTAAGGAGGTTTCGGTCCAAACTAGAAACTGTTAGTTTCCAAATTCTTAGGAGAGAGAGACTATTGCATCACTCACAAATACCTTTGCTTGAGTTCTTCGGGTATCTCGTGAGTCTTCTGAGGACACTATGTCTATGGTAGATAGCTCTTGTGTCTTAGTCTTGAATCGGTGGCGGTAGTGGGAGTGATAAAGGAACACGTAGAGGACATAAGGCTCATGGTGGCCATGGTGTTGGCTAAGGCGTAGGAACAAGAAGCAGCTAAGGCCAAGAAGAGCTTTATGGACAGTCCCACAATTCCACTGATAGCTCAAGGGCCATTTGGACTTGTCATTAATGTGGCAAAACTAGTCGCATTCAAAAATCTTGTTACAAGTTACATGGAAGACTAGGGTAGCAACTACATTTTGCAAATGTTGCATCTAGTACCGACTCTTCTTCTTTGCCATAGTTTTCAAAAGGCAACGCGATGGCTATGTCTAATAAGGAATTTGCTCGATACAGCTAGTTTCAACACAGCCTAATTCTTACATTACTACTCTTGTACGAACATGTAATACTACCACATGCCTTTCAGCTATATCTTGTCCCTTGTTAGGTCTTTCATTTCATTTTATTTTTTGTTTCTTACTCCATCATCATCCATTGTAACCCTAGCTAATGATTCATCTACACAAGTTAAGGGGTTTGATGGAATTAATCCAACTTCTTCATTAACATTATCCTCGATGCTTTATCTCCCACAATTTTTGTTTAACCTTATGTCTATTAGAATATTAACCAAAAACTTCCAGTGTTCGGTGACACTCTACATTGATTCTTGTATTTTTCAAGATTTGGCTACAAAGATGATGATTGGTAGAGGACATGAGGTAGGGGGTTGTATGTGCTTGAAAATGATTCATCTATTTCATGTTCTAGTGTTGCTTCCTTACATCAAATCCATTGTTGTCTTGGCCATCCTTGGTTGCACAATCGACAAAATTTAGATTCTAGTTTGCAGTATCTTTCTAGTTTAGAGTGTGAGTTATGTCAACTTGGCAAATTGCATCGTGTTAGTTACTTGCCATGAGTCATTAAGCTAGCAATGCCTCCTTTTTCTTTAGTTCATTTAGATATTTGGCAGATTTTAGATACTTTGTTACTTTTGTTGATGACTATTCCAAAGTCACTTGGCTACATCTAATGGAAAGTCGTTTAGAATTGTTTTATATATTTTGTGCTTTTAATTCTGAAATTCATAATCAGTTTGGTATACATGTTAAATTTTTTTGTTTTGATAATGCTAAGAGTACTTTTTCGCATCTTTTTTGACTTTATGACTCATCCCGGTATGATCCACGAATCTTCCTGTTACGATACACCACAACAAAATGATGTAACTGAAAGAAAGAATAGGCATTATTGGAAGTCACCGGGTCCATGTTAGTTGAGATGATGATTTGTAAAACCTTTTTTCTTTTTCTTTTTTTATGTTGCCCCGATTGCATACTATCTAATTAATCACATTCCTTCTTATGTTTTACAATGTTGTATTGCATTTTCTAATTTGTTTCTCGATCAATCATTATTTTTCTTACCACCCTGTATTTTTTGTTGTGTCTGTTTTGTTCATGGTCATTGACCTAGCGTATTAAAATTTGATCCTAGGGCCATCAAGTATACGTTTCTATGTTATTCTCGTACTTAAAAGGGATATCATTGTTATTCTTCTAACGTTTTTATGTTATTCTCGTACTACCGTTTTCTTCTTTGAATCTACCGCATATAATGATGTTTCAATTATTATTTTTGAGGTGGATGAAATCGTACATGTGATCACCATTTGATCAATTGATCCACCAATTTCCCTAATATTTACACAAGAACTAACTTCTCTCAAGGTCTATACTCGGCATCCTCAAGTAGCTACTACTTCTCCCTTCCTCCCATCACTACTATGTCATCTTTAGCTCTAGATTTGCCATTAGCTGACCCATATTCTTCATCACAAAGATATCATGCTTGTACTTAATATTCTATTGCAAACTTTAGTTCATACTCTTCCATGTCTCCTTTCTTTCAATCCTTTTTATCTACTGTTGAACAATATTTTGTCCTTAAGCTAGTAGCCAAGGCATTACATGACTTTGGCTGTAGATTAGCTGTGGTAGAAGAATTAAAAGCCTTACAAGTTAATCAAACTTGAGACTTGGTACCTCTTCCTTTAGGCAAAATTGATATTGGTTGTCGATGGGTGTATGCTATCAAAGTCGTTCCCGATGGTTCTCTTGCTCATTTAAAAGAAAGAATTGTTGTGAAAGGGTATGCTTAGTTGTGTGGGGTTGACTAGTTAGACACCTTTTCTCCTATTGCCAAGTTCACATATGTTGGTATTTTGATCTCTCTTGTAGCCACATATAACTGGCCATTATTTCAGCTTGACGTCGAGAATGCTTTATTGAATATGAGAAGATGTATATGGAGCAACCTCTAGGTTTTGTTGCTTAGGGGATATTTGGGAGACTAGTTTACAAGTTAAAAAAGTCGCACGCTTTGAAGCAGTCCCCACGGGCGTGTTTTGGAAGATTTTCTGAAGTTAACATTCTTTTGGAATGTTTAGATATGGAAATGATTACTCCTTTTATAAACAATCAAGGGGAGGCAAGTTATTCTTAATTGCGTATATTGATGATATTATTATTGTCACAGGAGATGACTTGATTAGTATAGCTGAACTAAAGCTCTATCTTTAGCAATAGTTTCAGACTAAGGACTTGGGCAAGTTGAAGTATTTCCTAAAAATTGAAGTGACACGGTCACAAAAAGGTATTGTTCTATTATAGTGAGAGCATGCCCATAATTTGCTCACTAAGATAGGCATGTTGGGATCAACACCTCTTGATTCACCAATGGAACAAGGAGATAATCCGGTTGCTAAGGGAAGAGAGATTCTTGATAATCCTGAGAGATAATTAAAAACCGGTAGGCAAGCTAAATTATCTCACAATTGCTCAACCAGACATTGCATTTCCAATTAGTGTGGTAAACTAATTTTTGTCTTCTCCTTGTACATTTCACTGGGATGCAATCATTGGATTCTGAGACACTTGAAGAAGATTCTGAGGAAATGAATTGTTTACCAAAATCATGGCCATAGCAGAGTTTTAGGATTCTCTAATGTTGATTGGACAAGGTCTCCAGATAATAGAAGATTGACCACTAGCTATTGTACCTTGGTTAAAGGAAATCCGGTATCATGGAAGAGTAAGCAATAGAATGCTATTGTTCGCTCAAGTGCTGAGTCAGAATATAGAGTCATGACACAAGTGACACATGAATTAGTGTAGATTTAGTAGCTATTGATTGAATTAGGCTTTAAAACTTAAGTTCCTATGCCTCTGTGGTGTGACAACAAGGTTGCAGCATGTATAACTTCCAATCCTATGTTTCATGAGAGAACAAAACACATTGAGATCGACTGTCATTATAGAAAAGAGAAGCTATAGAGTGGAGTAATCCTTCCAAGTCACATTACGACTGGTGAACAACTTTTAGACATATTTACTATACCTCTAGGTAATGGGAGGATAGAATATATTTATAACAAGCTAGATGTGACTAATATCTATGCTCTAACGTAAGGGGGAGTATTAGAAATATTTAGGTATCTTTTAGAGATATTAAGGATATTTTCTTTAATTATTATGATTATGCATATCCCATTTGATTTCCCTAGGTTGTCGTCTATTCAAGCCTATAAATAGACTCCAAGTACTTTATTCTAGATATATTGAAAATATATAGAATATCTCTCTCCCACTTTATTCACAACAATTGGCGATGAATAAAAATGAAAGCAAAATGTGCTAAAATTGCTTTAGCACTATGTTTCTGTAATGTTTAGATCTTATCTAGGGGACCATGTTCAAGAAAAATGTACTAAAAGGACATAATACAAGTAAAGAAACAAACCTTGTTTCGAGGTTGCTGAGATCTTTTTCACGGCTATTTCGACCGGAGGATCTGAGATCACCCCTTTGTAAACACTTCCGAAACCGCCAGTGCCGAGCAGATTCTCCTTGCTGAAGTTGCGAGTGGCCTTTGCTAGCTCCTTGTAGGTGAACATCTTTGGAACGTTTGCAGCCACCCTCGATTGGCTCTCTATGTCAGTGTCCTTCTTGTCTCTCTTCCTCGGTGCTCTTTTAACAAGGTAGACACATATAATGATGAACAATACCGTCATCACACTTGGCACGACCAGAACCAGTATGGTTTTGATCTTGTTGTCTCTCTTGAGCCGCTTTTCCACTGTAGATAAAGGAAAAGAGCTAAATGCCCAGTTAATTACCTGGTGGCTTTCGGGAAGAGGACCAGTGCCTCCCGAAAAGCCCACGTACACGAGCCTAGGGACCGTTTCCGACATTTTGATCGAATAATTGAGAACGCTTGTTAGCGAATTCCCAGAATATGCTATTGAGATTTGGAATTCATTTTTATAGCCATCATATTCAATTTCGACTGTGATGTCCCTTCCACTTCTTAGGTTCACTCCTGTGTTATTTAGGCTCTGGGCAACGACTGAGTTAGTAGTGCTCGTCGTGTCTATGCCTATGTGGTTCCCGTCACTATCAAACTCGTTCATGTAAGTGTCCAACTCCACGGCTAGTTGTCGAACAACACCACCTAAATATTCAGTTGAAAAGAAATCATTTTTTGATCAACACTCTACAGCAAAGTACCACAGATTTCGTATTCATCTAACAAAAGATTGGGTGGAAGTACCTTGAGTAGACCGATCAAGAATCCCCATGTATGAGCCGGTACTGTTCGGCGGTGAGGGGCTATTATCCTGTGCGAAAAGGAAAGCCATCCCGTCACCAGAGACTGTGGAATTCGACGGTGGGGTGATCCTGACGGTGAACGTGGTGGAGATCATGGCAGGCCAAGCAGCCACTGGCTTGGAATAAAGAACCCGCCCTACCTGGTTTGTCGGCATCGACGCAAGGCTCGAATTACCCTGCTCTGGCGTGATGTTCAAATACCCATCTCGCGAGCTTACTGAGCCCATGCAAATGAGGTCTTTACTGGTGCAAGAGCCAGGGTCGAAAGAAGGGAAAAAGAAACTTGTAGGCTCAAGACTTGAAGAGGAAGTTGAGGAATAAGCTTGTTGAGAACCAAGGAAGAGTGATACTAGGATCAGAATGAAGAACATGGTTTGGACACAAGAGACCCTGTAACACCAGATGAGGCATTGTTAGTGCCTAATTTTTTGTGTTGGGTGGTGACACGAGTCAAGAGATGGTGATGCAATTTAAGTTACGAGTGCTGAGCTAAAGAGGCAATTCAATTTAAGTGGATGCAGCAGAAGTAGAAGCCCCAAAGAACAATTCCGTTTTTATTTTCCTAATCAAAGCATAATGTGTCCATGCACATTGGAAAATGACATGTTTCACTTCATTGCGCAATTGACCACTTCGACGTAATGACTACAAAGCTTAGAAAATATGCTTTGTATCCTTTGTTTTTAATATCGAAATAAGAGTTTGTACCATAAGTTTTACATTGGATACCTAACCATATACCTCATATCGGTTGAGAGACTAGACTTACATAACCGTTTTTTATTCCTTAGCACAAATTCTGATTTCCCCAACTCCCGTCCACCCCCAACAACTTCGGACCGTCATATGTCTCCACGGCCTTCACCACCCTAAGACATGAGGTCGCCATGCCCTTTCACGGTCCTTGTGTGAGAGAGAGAGAGAGAGAGAGAGAGAGAGAGAGAGAGAGAGAGAGAGAGAGAGAGAGAGAGAGACGAGAGAGAGATAGAGACAGAGAGACAGAGAGACAGAGAGAGACGGTGGGCTTGCGCTAAAGAGCAAAGCTGCGGTGCCTGTGATAGGTACCCATGATCGACGAGTGCAAGTGTCGGTGGGTGCAGAAGACTAGGCTTTGGAGATTTGTTATGAGTTTGTGGTTGGTAATATTAGATCTAGGTTGATATTTTTTTTTTACGGGAGACTGATTTGGTTCTTTGGATAATTTGTTTGATAAGAAGCAAAGTAGTATTTTAAAAAAGGGATAAATATACTTGAAATTTTAAAATTTACCACCAAAATGCAATTGAGTCTTAAAATTTTCAAAAGTGCAATTAAGTTCGAAGATTTATAAATTAATGTAATCTAGTCTTGTTGTTAACTCTATCCAACTTGACTAATGGAAAAAAAAAAAAAAAACTAACATGACTTGTTTGCTATTTTCTCTATACTACGTGATGTTGACATCACTAAACAAAAAACATAATACTAAAATGATATCGTTTTGGTCTAAATCTAATTCTTTTTTACCCAAATTTTAAATAAAAGGTTACATTTTTTTTTTAAAAAATGAGAGAAAGAAAAAAAGAATGGTGCCTTGCAACACTTTCAACCTTAGGTGAGGACTAAAGACCTAGGAACTAGTGGCTGTTAGCTAGAGACTTGAGCAATCGGGCATCACCCCACCATTGCCAGCCATTTTTAGTAATGGTGGGATGATAGCGACGAGGGTCGATTTGTTTTGTGTTCTTTTTTCAAGAAACAAAATGGCCTTTTTATTATTAATTTAATTTAACTCAAATTTGGTTTGAAATAAAAACAATGTCATTTTAGCTACATGTTTCATGTTTTAGTAATGTCAACGTTACATAGGAGAGAGAAAATAGCAATAAACATTTTACATTAACCAAGTAGGATGGAGCTTTTGACTAAAAACAATAAGAAGGAATTAATAGAACGACTTGATTGTATTATTTGATAAGTTTTTAAGGACTTAATTGCACTTTTTAAAAAGTTTTAAGAATTCTAGTGCACTTATCCCTTTAAAAAAATAAAGGAGAGAAAGTTGTAATAGAGCAAAAAGGTGAAAAAATGAGGAGGGTATTTGGCATGCTTCCTTTATAATATGATATTATAGTACATCTCAATTTTCATTTTGCGCATTTCCCTTTTTTTTTATATCTTTTTCCATATAAGTTAGGGATTACGACAATTATTTTCATTGGTTTATTGGGTGAAAAAATGTGGAGGGTATTTGGCATGCTTCCTTTATAATATGATATCATAGTACATCTCAATTGTCATTTTGTGCATTTCCCTTGTTTATCTTTTTCCATATAAGTTAGGGATTACGACAATTATTTTAATTAGTTTATTGTACTCATGAGTTTTAGACATTAATTGTCCTTTCAATTTTTGCTTAAGTGACTATTAATATATTAATAGAAGACATCACTATCTGATTACTCAAATTGCATATAGTGTATTGCTGGCTAGAGATATTAAAACTTAGTAATAAGAATGGTTTACCAAGTAATATCCAATCACCTGATAAGATTCTTTTTAACAATTCTACAAAGTAAGTCTAAAAAACTAGCACAAACCAAAAAAGAAAAGAAGCTTATAATTCTAGCACTATATGTTGATGTCAAGGAGATGATAGGTTTGGAGGTAATGTCGAGTTTGGAACCAATAGTCTTCAATAAGCATGGATTTTCCCAAACTGTTAACTTGCTCAACATTAGGAAACTATGATTGAAATTGATCTATCCATAATATGAGTCACCACTAGTCTATGAGGTCGACTAGAAGTCAAGTGAAGCATAGGAGGATACTTTATTTCTTATGCAATCAGAGATTTAAGACCAAGACTTAATTGCACTAATTGTCTAACTAGTGCTCTTTTGGTACTTTTAACTTGATTGGTTTGTTACCTAAATAATTCACGCAATCTTTGAACATTTTTAATTAACCTATGCCTATAAATGCTATCCATGCATGAGTGCGCGATCAAAGATAAGTAGACAATCATAATCAATGCAATAAAGATAAAGCGTCCGAAAGTATACTCAATGAAGCACCAATTACAAAATACACATAGCACTATTATTAAGGCCCAGGATAGCAACCCCATGAGTTAAGTTCAAATTGGGTTGAAGTTGTTACTTAAAAGATTGATCTATCTAAGTCAAAGCTATCTCAAAAGTAACTACTAAAACTCGAAAAATTAAAAGTTATGTTATCCAACCGAAACTAAGCTAAATATATCACTAAGATTTAACAACCTAATCAAGGATTCTATTCCTAGCCCTTTTCTGATTTTTTTTTTTTCGAATGTTTTCCCTTTTTTAAAAAAAATTATTACCCGCGTGTGGGATTAGGCATGGGCTTCACATGGACATGGGCCACCGCAGGCAAAAGGGCTTACTAGTTAAGCCTCTCTCCAGTAGAAATTCAAAAGCCCAATTTCCTCTAGAAATAAACCAAGCCCCTATTTACTAGAAACAGATTAGGCCCAATCAACTAGACCCATTGGAACCTACCACAACGCAAGCCCATTTTTACTAAAGGGAAGCGTCAAGCCCACTCTAAGCCTGGATCCATCAAGCCAATTCCCAAGCCCGAAAATTACCAACCCAATCATAACTAGAACAACTAAGCCCAAATATATCAAACGAATTGAAGCCCAAAAATCTCACTTAAGCCCACCTTCACCAAACCCAGTCTCCTCTTCCTTGTGTTCTCGTCGTCTTCCACTCTCACTTCCCATTCCCAGAACTCCACCCCGTGTTCTCTTACAATAGGATGATGCTAGCATGATGATGTGACCATCTGACGATTTTTTCCCGAGAAAATTGCCAAGCAAAATACAAATTTTTCTCCCTCTCATGGAAAATATATGGCTGAGGGTTCGCCATCTGTTTTCCAAACTAACAGTACAACCGACCAATCAATTTCCTTTACAATAAATCACCTTTGAGCATTTATGAGTACAAAAAGAAGGGACCCCTTACAATAAACGACAAAATGAGGGAATTGATTTGCTAATAATAGAGGGTGAACCCTCAACCAAACATTTTCCATCAAAGGGAGAAAACTCTGTGTTTGCTTGGCAACTTTCACGCACTTGTTGGAGAAAGAAAGTTTTAGGAAAATAAACGGTGAACCCTCGACCATACATTTTCCATGAAGGGGAGAAAGCTGAGTTTTACTTAGCAATTTCCACGCGCTTGTGTTGGAAAAAGAAAGTTTTTGTTGCAATCCTCCGGACCGCTAGCATCACCTCAAAAAGAAATAAGGTTCCATCCATGATTTACACCTCCAAAGCTTTAAACCAAGCATCGCCTTTGCTCACCCCGGAATCACCACCAAATTTACGGCTTACTCTCCCCTCTGACTGCCAGCCATCAATACCCACTTCTATCATCAACACCGTTCACACATAAACTAAATGGTTAGGACAAAGCAGATAAAGGGACGTTGTAAGCAAAACTGGTTTAGATGCACATGATGGTCAAACACTCATCCACGGATACAACATCATCAACTCACTAACGATCGCCATTGGTGACCTCGAGAGCATAGAACACAAGAAAAACGGATGATGGAGAAAAAAAAATGCGTTCAATCATTGGAAAGACTTTGAAAAACAATTAAGGTGACTTAATCCAGGGCAATATGCTCTCGAGTTAGACAAAAAAGGAAACTAACTTGCACTGGATTGTTAGGACATGTTTGGTAACATCCTATTTTTTTTTTTTTTTTTTTTTGTTCTTTTGTTCTTCAGAACACAAATAAATTTGATAACATTAATTAATTTTTTATTTTATTTTTCGGAATAAAAATAGTATATATTTGAAACAAAGAAGTAAAAAACACCTATATCTTTATTTTCGAGAATAGAAATATAAAATAATTATTTTTAAATAAAAATTATTCTTAAAATAGAAACGTTATAGCATTTCCTCACACATGTTATGAACGTGGATTCAGGAAAAAAAGTACTTAACCGTTTCAAGACTTGAACTCCCATCCAGGCTCGAAAGAAGTCTCTCAGAAATGTTCGAAAATCAACACAACTAACCTATTCAGATCCGACACGAGCATGAACGGAAGAAACCGAGTCTCGGCGTTCCACTCATGACAGGGAAAGGCAGAGGGTTCAACATTACCTTACCAAGGAGGAGTTCTGGGTTGCGGTTGCTGGTCAAGTTTACATGTTTGGAAAGTATTTGCCGATGAGAGTGCACGCCGGCGATGAAGCTTCAAACACGTACGAGTTGCTTCGGATCTTGACAGCCCAAAAACAGGGGCAAGACAGGGTTTACTGCGCTTGCTGAACCAACAATGACGACACGGCGATCCTGCGACGGCGAGGATTGGCAAAGAAAAGGAAAGAAATGGCTCGGAGAGAATCCTCGAGGGAGCGACTTCTGGACGCCCGAAAAAGGCCGCAATTCTCCTCAGTCCAATGCCCTCTGCTTTTGTTCTTTTTTAAAGAGGAGGCTCGTCAGTGGCCGGCAATGGCGGACTGGTAGTTACTGCTGGCTAATGGAGAGCGACCAAGATAAGGATAGGGAATATCCGCCTAGGAAAAACCGTGTTCTCCTTCTCCTTCTAAGATATCTTGGAATAAAATAAGACCTATTTTCCTTGTGCTGTCCTTTTCTCCTTTCGTACGTGAAACCTCTTTAAATCCGAAGACAGCTCCATATTTCCAACTGCCCTACAGTCACCGCAAGAAGTCGTTCGAGCGTGAAAGAGATGCCTCTGGGGTTTTCAACCTTGCGTCACTTGACCTAAAGAAATAGACGCCCAAGCGATCATTGTGAATAGTGAGAACATTCACTAATGGGAACGTGAGTCCATGTGGTATAGGAGATTTGGCCAAAGAGAGAGAACGGTTTTATTCCCGGATTGGATTAAGTCATATCGGTCCGGGCCTAATGGGCAGGGTGAATCCTGGGTGGGTAGGGTGAAACCCACTCCGAAATGAAATCGTCCACACCCCAATCCAGTTGAGTTGACCGGAGTCTCTGTTAACTTTCATAGTTAACAAAAAAATTTCAGTGCATCGGCCGAAAAAATTCAGGTATCAATACTATCCATTTTTATAACGATAGCATTGCCGACAACCTTGCTTGGAGAAATCTTTCTTTATGTACTTGCATTTATACTGATGCCATGTTCTATTCCACCAAAAAAGTAAAAGACGACAAAACAAATGTACTTATAAAAAGGACTTCAAAAGGGTGCGATATAAAGTAAAAAGGGGCATGAAAATAATTTCATCCAAACATCAATTCTAACACTTTTTGGGCCCTCCCATGAATTACAAAACTTGCACAAATTATCTTGACCACCAGGCGTATGTAAGTGTGATTAAACTAATGATATGATCTATCTTGATCATTGGTCAAGAAGAGAAAACTACCTCAATTAGCTTATTGCATGGGTGTTGTCGGCTACAACGATTAACCTTATGAAGTGTGGCAAGAAATGGGAGGATCAACGGAGGTGAAACTAGCCGTGACAACATTCTTGCAATTGGCATAGCTCCTCTTCTTGGGTTCCGAAGAGTCAAGGTTGATGTGCTTCATCACGATGTCCATGCAACCCATCCCCTCTAGTGCAATGCAACACAATCGATGGCTCATTCCTCGAAGTCTCTCTCACGTTTGGATATGTCACATTGTTTATCTTTACTGTCGATGACATTATCTGCAATCGCAGTTTGAATGAGACACCAAGAGAATTACAAGTTCTATTGCTTCAATGCATTTTATACATAGATTTATGATTGCAGCCATATGAGCACACATTAGCAATTTAAAAGATCCCTAATAAGCCATGCAAGCATTAACTAGAAACATAGTTTTTCATCTTACAACAACAATACTATTGATCATCACAATAGTCCTGGCCAATTATTATCAAGTTACGAGTGTAGGAAATAGTAACAATTTTGAAAATCAATACTACTAACATAACTAGATCCACTCTACATGCAATAAAATAAAGATGATGAATTCACTATAAAATATATCAATGCAAACATGAATTTGGATATAAGTATATTTTCTTTTGCCTAATTTTGTTATTAGTTTGTGAAAATTAATGTATACCGACCAACCTCCCATGTCTTGATCCTCGCACCATTTTCAGTTGAGTTAAATACGCAAACCTAATTCCATGGCCGGTCCCACACTGAATGCCGGTGACGTTGATGCACGGGCATCCACCCATAGTGGCGATCGCCATCGCCCGCCCACATTTTCGTTGGATCAATACAACAATAAAAAAGTCAACAAAATCATGGAAATCTGAGAGCTGAGACTCCATTTACTTAGCAAAAAATAATTAATCCAAAGAAATATTTTTCTAAAAAATAATTATCCGTATCACTTATAAAAATATATGAAATAAAAATATTTTCATCATCCACAACAATCTTTGGACATAAATTATGTCAATAATGGAAGATTTTTAATGACTAATTATATCAAGTGATAAAAACGATTATTGTTAGAAAAATATTTTTTGAATTATTTAATTTTTGGGAAATAAATAAAGTCTAAGGATGCGTTTATTTTGCCGAAAATGAATGATTTAGAAAAAAATTTCCTAGAAATAAAAATGCCTTGTGAGCCCAATGTGGCATCAATTTTAATCTCGATAGATCCATATGGGGAGAAATTCTTGCCTAAATTTGGATCGATAGATTCAACTGAGATCTATGTGATCAATGGTCATGCTGGGTTTGGTCATGCACAACCTATCGTCAATTATAGAACATCGGACTCACATGCATCGGGTGCACGGAGTAATAGCTCGTGAGGAAATGGAAAAGTCTTATAATTCCTTGTAAATTAAAAAAAAAAAATCCATTTAGGTTGGTTGGTATGTTTTAGGAAGCCCTTTAAATGCAATATTTTAAAATTCATCTATAGTAGACCTAAAACAAAACAAAATAAATATTTGCCAAATAAAAATAAAATAAAAAGAGGGGTTTGTCCTTAGGGCTTTTACAAAGGGTGGTGGTTGTTATCATGTGAAAAGAGATACGACTTGACTCTGTTCCGCCAATTATGACCACGCTCGCTCCCGCCCGCTGTCAAATTCGTGATCCCTAGAAAGCAAATCCAGCTCCTAGATTAACAGTTCTCCCATTCCTCTATTTCGGTAGGCGCTGTAATATTACCCAGGACATGTTTTATTTAAACTTCTTAGATTTTGTAGTTCTTAAGATTTGATTACTCAATAAAACGATTAGAAAAGATTTTTGGGACTCGTAATATTTCATATTAGATCAAATCGATAAACTCATATCACATATCTTGGCACCCTTCTTTTCTATAATGAGCAATATTACCTTTGCATATTGAGAGGATTTTATAATGGGTAAGTCAAGCCTAAAATAGCTCCATACAGAGAGTATAAATTTTTTCATATAAATTTGATCAAGCTTGGGCGGGCCAAAGTGGGTCAAATAAAGTCTAAGAACATTTTCGCTTGTCCAAGTCAGCCTATCTTGCCATTCACTCCAGTTGGGTCTAAAACAGTCTAATTAAGACTTTAATTGTTTCGTAAAAAAATAACCTTTTGGAAAACCTTTTTGGGATTTTTTGGCATTTGTTTAACAGAATATGAACTAGTAAGCATTTTCCACCAACAAAATTTTTCTAAAATATGGGAAAATGTTTTTCACTTTTTAGAAAGTGGAAAACATTTTCCATCCTCTTTCTTTACTTCTAAACCTAGTTTTTTTTTTTTTTTTTTTTGCAGTTAATGCCTTTGCCTTTTATTTTTATTTTTTCTTTTTTAAAAAATTTTAAAATTATTTTTAATTTTTAATTTTTCTTTTTCACTCAATGCCTTTGCCTTTTTTTATTTTTTTTATTTTTTTAAAAAAAATTTAAAATTATTTTTAATTTTTAATTTTTCTTTTTTCTTCTTCGACTGGTCCCAGGTGTGGCTAGTCAAAGCCACGACGGCCAGTGACCAACCACAGACAAGCTCAAGCTCGCCACAAGCCGACGAGGCTTGAGCTCACTAGATTCCAACGAGGTCAAGCCTCTCCTTACCCAAGTGAGCCTGACAACCTCGAGCGAGCTCGGGCCTTGCTAGATCCAGCGAGCTAGCAAGGCTCAAGCCTCACCTATCTCGCTAGATTTGGTGAGGCTAGAGCTTGCTAGCCTTGGGCAAGGAGCTTTGTCGACCTGTAGTGAGACTTGAGTTAGCTTGTGGCCAGTTGTCATGGCTGAGGAAGAAGAAGAATAAAGAGAAAGAAAAGAAAACTAAAAAATTGATTTAAAAAATAAAATAATAATAATTACTATTGAAAAGGAATACACGAAGGAAAACATTTTCTTTATTGAACAGCAGAAAATACTTTTCACTTCATTTTCATATTTCAATTGAACATCATAAAATATTGTCATTTTTCTAAAAGAAACATTTCATAGAAAACATTTTCTAAAAACGTTATATTTTTCGTTGTTGACACTTAAATTTTGGCGACCCTAAGTAAAGAAAATAAAAATTACATTAGAACAAATAAAATGAAAAAATGAAAAAAAAATGGAGGAAATCGATTTGATTGATTATGCATGGAAATTTAAAATTCTGGTGAATATTCGGATTTTGTTAAATGAAGAAGTAATTTAAAAATTAAATGAATAAAGGACAATAATTTTTACAAAATGGAAGAAATCTAAGCAAAATCAAGCTGATTACTAGATCACGTTCCGATTTACAGTTTTGATTTAGTGTGATAGAATATGAAAACTCGGAAAATATCATACAAAGCGGCCGTCTGATTATAATGGAGCTGCATTTTTATGACCGCCGGGGGGGCGGGGGGAAGTAAAAAGAAAAGAAAGAAAAGGCTTTCTCCCCATCCATCTTCAGTCAAAAGAGAGCTTTTCTCGTTTTTCTTTCCTGACAAACTGCAGAGAAAAGGAAAAGTCAGCAGAAGAGGACGTGAGCAGAGAGAAAGAGACAGAGAGAGAGAGAAAAAAAAAAAATAGCGCTACTGTTCGTCTTCTAGGAGCTTCCCCCGCTGCTGCTGCTCGTCACTTCCACGCCGCGCCCGTGCGCTCCGCGACGCCCCTGCAGCACTCGATCCTTCGCCGAACCGCCGTAGCGCGACGCCCGCAGCAGCCGCGCCTTCGCTCCGCCGCCCCGCCGTGCCTCTGTTTCGCCCGTTGCAGCCCCTTTCGACCCGACGCCCCTGTAGCGCCTCCACCCGCGACTAGCTGCAGCGACCCGCGTCGCCAGAATCCGTCATCGGGCCCTCCTCGCTGCACCATCGCCGATCTGCAGCTTCTACCCGAGCCCTGCTGCCGCGCCCAGCGCCTGACACCCACAGCACTCGTCGCTGGCCTCCACCCGGTGCCTGTAGCCAGCGTTGTTCCCTGTCGTCGCTGCACTGACGCCGACATCTCCGAGCACCACCAGACGCCCCGACGCCAGCAACCCGCGCTCCCGAGCCTCTGATTGCCGCGCCGCTGCTGTCGCTCCGTCGCCGCACCACCTCGGCCGCGCCTGCACCAGCATCCGACGTCCCCTCACTCTGCTTCGCCCGTCCCCCTGCAGCTCCGGATCCGCTACCTGACGTCGCGCCTTCGAAGCCCGCGTCCTGCCAATCCCGCGAGCACCTCCACGCCAGTCGTCGTTGCTGCTGCCAGCGTCCTCAGCCGCGAACCAGCTGTAGCAGCTCGCCGCGCCAGCCATCGCACGCCCCATCACCTCAAATCTGCAGTAGCCGCCGGCCTCACCGTCGCCACCCGCAAGCCCTCGCCAGAAGCTCCGACGCCGCGCCGCTGTCCCTGCCCGCTCGCCGCCGGAGCCCGACGTCGCCGACGCCGCAGCAATCCGTCCCACGGCCTCTGCCCGAGAACCGGTGCCCCCGCCTCAGCCGTGCTTCACTCTTCGTTGCTGCCTTTATCAAGGTCTCCTTTGGTAGTTTTTATTTTTTATTTTTATTCTTATTTTTCATTTAGTTTATTTTATTTTATTTATCCTTTTAAGTTTAGTTATTTAAATTGGAACCTTAGATGATGAATATTGAAGGCATTAACCGCAGAGGTTTTGCCCAAAATTGTTGTAATTATTAATTTGATCCGTAATATTTCGGATCGATTTTTAATTATTTCGAACTTTATGTCATGATGTTTAGGGTTAAAGCAATCGTTAATTTAACTTTGTGAAACAACATATTTTTTTATATTATTTTAATTCTTTATTTGTCGAATATCTTGATTGTTTAGATTTAATGTTTATTTGATAATTACTTGTTTTAGAAAAACACTAAAAAATAAAAAATACTAAAAAAATCAAAATCTTGCATCATGTAGGTTTAGTAAATTAGACATGTAAGATTAGTAAATTAGAATTTTTTTTTTTAGGATTGCATTTTTAGATAATTTTCTTGGAATAGATTAGGATTGAATTTTCTTTATAGATAGACTCTTAAATAATGTTTGCACATTTTGATAACCTCATTTTTCTTTTAAAAATAGTTTTCTAAAATAAGATAGGGTCTAAGTCAAATTAATCCCTAAACTAAATTAGATGACCATTCATTTTAGATAGTTAAATTAGGTTTTTTTTTTCGAATTTTAATGAAAAATACAAAAATATTAGGTACATGTCAATTAGTTTGCATGTTAGGTTCATCTAATTAGAATTTGTTTGTTAATAAAATTAGGTCAGTTAAAATGCACATTTCGATTTCAAGATAAAAGAAAACCCAAGAAATACTTTGTATGTTTATTTCTTTTTAATGGAAGTCTTTTGATTGTTTAATAGTGACTAAGCATCCATGTGATCCTCATTGCATGATAGTAATTTATCTTAAAATAAATCCAAGCTGCCTACAAAAATATTTTTGAAAATTAAAAAGAAATGATATCGAAAGGGCATTAGATAAATCTAGTGTAACCAAGTACTCGTACTTCTTAGAAGTAAAATGATTCTTCTATTATTTTACTTAGGTGTCTAATCTACTTACCATAAATCGATTATGAACTTGGGAGAGCCCGAGCTAAGTTTAAAGATTTAGTAATCCATTAACCTAGTTTTAGGTAGTGCACCCAAAATTTAGGTCGCGATATTCGTGAAACGAATAGAGCCTAAAATTAACTTGAAAGGCCATTGTAATTTGCCGAGTATTGAAATTTCCATGAGAACAAGCTTGTAAATGTACTAAGACAATCTCGGCAATAGACATTGTTCGTGATCTCGAAAAAGAAAAAAAAAAACAATTGACTTTCTACGACCATCTCTAGGGTCTTCTTTTCTCTTTAATTTTTTCCAATTAGCTTTTTTTTTTAAATCCTTTTAGTACCTGAAAACCGACGGCGGGCCACTTGCAAGGGCCTTTGAGAATGGAGGGGATGGACCAAGGGTGATTTCCCAGCAGGAACAACTGGTGATGGACTTTGTCCTGCTTCGTCACATTTACACGCTGCTTCCCACGTTTTCAATAAGTTAGGGATTTTTTTTTTTGTGATTAAAGAATTATTTTATGTAAATTTATCATATGTACGTTAGTTTAGGGTGTTTAGTGGTGTTAATCATTTTCTTTCCCTAGATTAATTTGAGCCTTGATTTTTCTTTTTCTTTTTTAAAATGTGAATCAACATAAGTAAATTGTTCCTAATTCAAATGGGTCTTCTTCTTTGTGCTCCATGTAACTCCTGCCATGAGGCGTCATGACTTGAAATACTGAAGTTCGATTTCATTTTGGTCAAACAATGTACGTCTGTCGTTTCCCAAGTTCATGTAAGGATGTAATATTCACAGAGGAACGTAAACACACCTAGCTTTATAAGAATATTCATTCTACACAACATGTGTAACATAACAAGTACTCAAAAAGAAAACTCAATCTTGTACAATTCAAACACGTACTGCTCGAAGTTTTCCAATTCAATCTCTAGTTCTCGATGGCATCATCACAACTCCGGCATCCCCAATTCATGCTCAAGTTCAATCTCATGCAGTGAATTGAGCTGTGAGGGATGGAAGGCGGATTTGGTCCTGGAGGAGAAGCCGATGGTGGTCAAGCTCGAGAACGAGACCGGTACCCCGCTGGTGAGGACTCGGGCAACTCCATCAGTGGCTTGTTCAGGTTCTGGACCACCTTTTGAATCCTTGGCCTAAACGCAGAGTTTAGGTGCAGCCAAGCAAGACCTACTATCAATGCCCTCTTCACTTGCTCCTCCTCAAATTGGCCTCCCATATTCCCATCCACGCACTCCAAGAGTGAGCCTCCTTTGTAGAGACTCCACACATTATCCAACAAGATATTCTCTTCCATGATTCCCTTTGACCTCCTCCCGTACACCACCTCCAAGACCACCATCCCGAAGCTGTACACGTCCAACTCCGATGTGGCCTTCCCTGTGTATGCCACCTCCGGGGCTAGGTACCTGGGGGTGCCCGCAAGAATGGTCGTGACTGAGGCGTCGTTCTGGAGCAGCCTTGTGAGACCAAAGTCACCCAAGTAGGCATTGTAGTTGGAGTCCATCATGACGTTGTTGGGCTTGACGTCTTGGTGGACCATGGGGTTCGTGCATTCTTCGTGGGGGTAGAGCAACGCTAATGCTAGGCCAGTCAGGATCTCGTATTAGGTCTCACATCCGAGGGACAACTTGCCAATAAAGAGATCAAGGCTACCATTAGCCATGTATTGGTAGACTAGTAGAAGTTGCTCCCCCTCATGGCACCAACGTTGGAATTATACCATGTTCTTGTGCCTCATCCTTCCAATGGTGCATATCTCTGCCAAATACTATCTTTCACCTGTTGAATTTGAGGTTGAAAAATTGCCCTAAAGTTAATTGGCAGATAGTGAAATCAAGAACTTCTTCACAGAGGATCTTCACAGTTGCAGTGACTAGTGATGAATATGAACAAAAGCGAAATACAAAATTGCTCCAGCACTATATTTCCGTAATGTTTAGATCTTATCGATAGGACCATGTTCAAGAAAATGTGCTAAAAAAAAGTGATACAAGTACGGAAGCAGACCTTGTTTTGAGGTTGCCGAGATCTTTTTTACGACTACTTCAACCGGAGGATCTGAGATCAAACCTCCGTAAACTCTTCTGAAACCATTAGTAGCAAGCAGGTTCTCCTTTCTGAAGTTGTGAGTGGCCTTCGCTAGCTCCTTGTACATGAACATCTTTGGAACGTTCGCAGCCTGCCTCAATTGGCTCTCCATGTCGGCGTCCTTCTTGTTTCTCTTCTTGGGTGCTTTCTCAACGTGTAGGTAGACGCATATCACGATGACCAATATTTTCATCACACTTGGCACAACCAGAATCAGTGTGGTTTTGATCCTGTCGTCTCTCTTAAGCCGCTTCTCCAAAGATAAAGGAAAAGAGCTAAATACCCAATTAATGACCTCGTGGCTTTCGGGTAGAGGCCCAATAGATCCCGAAAAACCCATGTACACAAGACTGGGGACCGTTTACGACATTCTAATTGAATGATTGAAAACGCTTATTAGCAAATTCCCAGAATATGCCACTGAGATGTGGAGTTTATATTTATAGTCATCACAATCAATTCTGACTCTGATTTCCCTTCCACTTTTTAGGTTCACTCTTGTGCGATTTAGGCTCTCGGCATAGACCGGATTAATAATGCTTGTCGTGTCTATGCCTACACGGTTCCCGTTGGGATCAAACTCGTTCATGAAAGTATCCATTTCCACGGCTAGTTGTCAGACAACGCCGCCTATATATATTCAGTCGAAGAGAGATTGTCTTTCAATCAACACTCCGGCAAAGTACCACAGATTTCATATTCATCTAATGAAGGATTTGGTGGAGGCACCTTGAGTGGACCGATCAAAAATCCAGATATACGAGCTGTAACTGTCCGGTGGTGAGGAGCTATTATCCTGTGCAAAGAGAAGCCATCTCGTCGCCAGAGGCTGTGGAATTCGGCAATGTGGTGATCCTGACGGCGAACGTGGTGGAGATCACGGCAGGCCAAGCCACGACCAACTGGGAATAAAGAGACCGCCCTACCCGGTTCGTCGGCATGGGCACGAGACTTGAATTACCCTGCTCCTTCAGCTCTGGTGTGACATTCAAATACCCATCTCGCGAGCTTGCCGAACCTGTGCAAATGAGCTCCTCGCAGGTGCAAGAGCCGGGGTCAAAAGAAGGGAAAAAGAAATTTGTAGGCTCAAGACTAGAAGAAGAAGTTGAAGAATAAGCTTCCTGAGAACCGAGGAAGACCGAGACTAGGATCAGAAGCAACAACATGGTTTGTACGCGAGAGACCCTGCAAAACAGATGAGGCATTGTCGGCGCATATATAGAACGGTTCGCAGGTTTGCTTCCTAATTTGTCCTCTTGGGTTGTGACATGAGTCGAGATGGGGATCCAGTCGAAGTTACGAGGGCTGTGGATTGGCGGGATGGGAAAGAAGTGACTTCTTGTTCTTGGCTGTATTCGGATTTTAGGGTTTGTTTCTTTCTTCCCCCGAAGAATTGACTACCAATGTTGGAAGGAGATGCAGTCTCTTGTCTCGCCAAAACATGGAGATATAGGGACATAAATCTATTCAATGACAAGCTAAGGAGGCCTTTTGATTTAATTGGATGCGGGTAATGCATGTGAGCCCAAAAGAACACAATGTGGTTCTTCTCTTTTCCTAGTCAAAGCATAATGCGTGGGCGTCCGTCCTCGCACGTTTGAAAATGAAATGTTTCATCGCATTGCGCAATTGACCTCTTCAGCGTGGGGCAAGTAATTTTCTTCTCCTCTCTTGCGAGCCTTCTTTACAGCATATTAATTGTTTACTTGGTCATAACTCTCTCCTATAGACCTGTCAATTGAAAGTTCTAAAGATATATAATGAAATTTTGAGCGCCAGTTCTTAGTAGCTTGCACTTTTTGAAGTAGTCCAATAAAGTGCAGACTTTCTTAATGATAAATAGAGATAAGTTCACTCTATTTTTTATTAAAAAAAAATGCAAACAAGTCATTTCATTCAATCCATCTGATTTGACTATCAAAAAATGCTGAGGTGATTTTTTTTTTTCATATTTTCTCTCACGTGATGCAACGTAACAATGTCATTTTGCCTTAAATCTTATTTTAATTTTAAAAATAAACTAAATAAAAAATGAACACAAAAAAAGAAAAACATAAACGAAAACCAAGCGGCTGCCTCACTGTCATCGAAAAGGGTCTGCAATGATTGGCGAAGGGGCTAGCGTCCAAAACGACATTGTTGCATCTAAGCCAATGGGCTAGCCACATCTAAAACGACATTGTCTTAATTTTATGTTTCATATTTTAGTCACATTAGTGCTACGTGTGAGAGATAAAATTAATGCTAAAATAAAATAATTTAAAAAGGTCACGCTAATCTTTTTCGTTAATCATGTTGGACAAAGTTCACGAAAGACTTAGATTATTTTTAATTGATAAGTTTTCAAACTTGATTGTACTTTTGAAAGTTTTATGACTCGATTGTACTTTCTTAACAACTTTTAGAACTGTCAATGCACTTAGACTATATTTGATTGTCTAGATTTCTAATTAGAATAAAACTTGAGAGGATAAGGCATGAAATTTGGGGATCTTGCTATATGTTGTCCATTATTTGGTAAGTTGCAATAATAAAATCAAATATATTCATATTAAATTATATATTTTTGGTATAAATAGCATATTTGTTAATGACTATGAAAATTCACAAATGTAGATAATAAAAATCTCTTGCGACATTCTTACCTACTTTATTTTTATTTTATTTTTTTGTGATTTTCCTGTCTTTTTTTTTTAAACTACTTTAATTTATATTTCTTTTTCCCCTTCCGTCATTCTCTAACAAAATTTTATTGAATAGTAAATTGTACAAATATACCTAAGTTACTAAAATAGCTAAAGTTACATCTATATATCAGATTTATATTATAAGATAGAATTATATTTGAATTTATAAATAATAGCATTAAATTTAAAAATAAATTGTTACTTTTATATTAGAATTCAAATATCATTTATATTTACATATATTTTAAATTTTATTAATTTAAAAAAAAAAAATTTTTTATTCGAGAAAAATAAATTTTCTATTACAAATATTAGAAATCATATCCATCTTTATCCTACCTCCTCAAATGATAATTTTATTAGGGCTATATCTTTCTTATATCCAACTTTATCTTCTCCTAAGCAAACACCAAACTTGAGATATGATATTATCCTATTATGAATTATATCCTAACTGCCAAATATAGCCTTATCTTTAAAAAAAAATAACAAATATTTTGCTACTTTCAAGTTATTATCACTTTGTATTAATAGTTTCTCGAAATGCGAGTTTGCATCATAGAGTTAAGGGGATTAGGGATGATCGGTTTGTGAGTTGGTTCAATTCATTTAGGAACTAGGAACCGAGAAGCAGATCATTTGGTCTTGGGACTAGACCAAACCGGTTTGTTTCCCAAGCAATCCAATAGAATGGGTGGATTCCATATCTCGGTTAAATGTTTTTACTTGTCACCCCATTAGACCTAACCACTTTGATCATGTGTATCTAAAAAAGGTTTTATACCTCTACCTAAGGAACTTTCAGATACGTCAAATGGAACTGGAACTCCAACAAGTCCAACTCACTCTATTTTAATTAATTGAATTCCCAAGCCATGACGCAATTCAAATTTGGGATTTCATCCAAAATTTGCGAAGAAGATTGAGAGATGATGGGGCCATGTTTATGGGGGCATGCTCAAAAAAATGAGGAGGATTTGGTGGATTCATCCAAAATTTAAGTGGGTCTTCTTCTTCATATGCTCCATGTAACTCCTGCAATGAGGTAGCAAGCATGACTTGGACCACTCCAGCTCAATTTCACATAAGAACATAATATTCGTAGAGGAATGAATATATAGCACAGCTAGCTTCAAATAGTATCCATTTTGCACTACATCATAGCATAATACTGAGTAAAACTCAATTTTGTATGACTCGAATATGAATCACGTGAAATTTTCTCATATATTATTTAGTTCTCAAGACCATTAACGCAACCCTAGCATCCCCGGTTCATGATCAAGTGCTATCTTTGGTCGTGAACTAAGTCGTGTGCCTTGAAATTCATAAATATACGAATCCACATATGTAAATTGTTCTTGATTTAAGTGGGTCTTCTTCTTTGTATGCTCCATGTAACTCCTACAATGAGGTGGTATGACTTGAACCACTCCAACTTGATCTCACATAAGAACATAACATTCACAGAGGTATGTAAATACAATATAGCTACCTTCATAGAGTATCCATTCTACACTACATCATAACATAATAAAGAGTAAAACTTATTCTTGTATGACTCGGATATGAATCACGTGAAATTTTCTTATATGATCTTCAATTCTCGAGACCATTAACGCAACCCCGGCATCCCCTGTTCATGATTGAGTTCTATCTTTGGGGGTGAACCGAGCCGTGAGCGAGTGAAGGCAGAATTGGTCTTGGCAGTGGAGGAGTAGCCAATAGTGGTCAAGCCCGAGAATGAGACAGGCACAAAGGCCATGCTGGGCCGGGACTTGGGCAACTCCATCAGCCGCTCATCCGAGTTCAGGAAAATTTGGTCCACCTTTCGCATCCTCGGCCTGCACGCAGAGTAGGGGTGCAAGCAACCAAGGGCCACTATCAGTGCCCTCTCCACTTGCTCCTCGTCAAATTGGCCTTCCATTTGCTCATCCACACACTTTGGGAGTGAGCCTTCTCCATAGAGACTCCACACATAGTCCACCAAGTTGTCCTCTTCTGTGATCCCCTTTGATCTATGCCCACACACCACCTCCAGGATCACCATCCCAAAGCTGTACACGTCTGACTCTGGTGTGGCCTTCCCTAAGTATGCCACCTCGGGGGCTAGGTACCCAGGAGTGCCCGCGAGCATGGTTGTTGCTGTGGCATCGGTTTGGATCAGCCTCGCGAGCCCAAAGTCACCCAAGTAGGCATTGTAGTTGGCGTCTAGCATGACATTGTTGGGCTTGATGTCTCGATGGACCACAGGGTTCCCGCATTCTTCATGGAGGTAGAGTAGTGCCGAGGCCACGCCAGTCAGGATCTCGTATCGAGTCTCCCAGCTAAGGGACTGCTTGCCGATAAAGCGATCAAGGCTACCGTTGGCCATGTATTGGTAGACTAGCAGAAGTTGTTCCCCCTCATGGCACCAACCTTGGAGTTGCACTATGTTCTTATGCCTCATCCTCCCAATCGTGCATATCTCTGCCAAATACTGTCTTTCACCTGTTGAATTTGAGGTTGAAAATTTGCCTGAAATTAATTAACGAATGTTCGAGAACTTTTTCACAAAGGATCTTCGCAGTTATGGTGGTTGTTAGATATATTTAGGTATTTTCTAGAGATATTTAAGATATTTCCTTCGGTTATTTTGATTATGCATATTCAATTCGATTTCCCTAAATTGTCATGTATTCAAGCCCATGAATAAGCTCCATATACTCTTTTCTAGATACATTCTAGATACATTGAAATTAAACAGAATTTCTCTCCACTTTATTCACATGGTATAAGAGCCGTCACTCGTTGCGGAAATTCTTATTAAAAAAAAAAGGCCGCTGGCTTAGATCTGGCATCGCCATCCAACTTGGGTTAGATTTGGCATTGTCAAATGTCGCTTACTCCATCTCTTTGGCTTTTCGCCACTCAAGTATAGGTTGTTGGGCTTAACTCTTGCTTCGTTCAGGTCAATTTGATGTTTCCCTCTATTTGCTATTTTTTCAAAGTCTTCCAAGGCCACCTAGATCATGCCTTTTGTCCGATGGTCAAGCTATATTGTATTAGATTGGAATTTTATGGCAATTTTAGCTTGCATTGATTGAGATGTATCATTATGCAATGCACTGGGTGAGTGAGCATTAAGTTGTTGCATAGTTTGGTGAAGCTAATCGGCATGGTCTCTGGAGATGGAGATGTTTAGAATCTCAAGGGTAAATTCAAGGAAATTAGGTTGCGAGAATTGATTTTGCAAGGATCAACTCTGTGAGATTTATACGAAATCTAGGAGGGTTATCTAATTTGGTCTTTGTTGTGCTTGTTCTCTATGATTGGTTAGTTGGAATGACATCGATGCATGAACTTTCTACCTAAAGAACCTTCGAACACTACAACTACTCTATTATTATGTCTGCATTGTTGGTTCAATTGGTTGTCATCTTCAACTCTAGATCCGTCATTAACCAACCCATATTTTTCATCCTAAAGGTACCGTGCCTGTACTCAAAATTCCATTGTAGACTTTAGTTCATACTCTTTTATGTCTCCTTTCTTTCGGTCCTTTATATCTACTGTTGAACAATATTTTATCCTCAAGTTTGTAGCCGAGGCATTACATAACTTTGGCTGGAGAATACTTATGAAAGAAGAATTAAAGGCCTTATAGGTTAATCAAGCTTGAGACTTGGTACCCCTTCCTTCAGGCAAAATTGTTATTAGTTGTCAATGGGTGTATGCTATCAAAGTCATTCCGATGGTTCTCTTAATTGCTTTAAAAAAAAAGATTTGTTGCGAAAGGGTATGCTCAAGTGTATGAGGTTGACTCTTTATACACCTTTTCTCCTGTTGCAAAGTTCACATTTGTTAGTATTTTGATCTCTCTTGTAGCCACATATAACCAGCCATCATTGCAGCTTGATGTCAAGAATGCTTTCTTGCATATGAGGAGGTGTATATTGAGCAACCCCTTGGGGTTGTTGCTTAAGGGAAGTCTTGGAGACTAGTTTGCAAGTTAAAAAAGTCATATGGTTTGAAGTAGTCCCCATAGGTGTGGTTTGGAAGATTTTCTAAAGTTGTCCTCTCTTTTGGAATGTCTAGATGTGGAAATGATCATTCCTTTCATAAACAATCAAGGGGAGGCAAGTTGTTCTTAATTGTGTATGTTAATGACATTATTGTCATGAGAGATGACTTGGTTAGCATAGTTGAACTAAAGCTCTATTTTCAGCAATAATTTCAAACTGAGGATTTGGGCAAGTTGAAGAATTTCCTAGAAATTGAGATGGCACAATCACAAAAAGGTATTATTTTGTTACAACGAAAGTTTGTCCAGAATTTGCTCATTGAGACAGGCATGTTGGGATCAAAACCTCTTGATTCACCAATGGAATAAGGAGATAATCTAGTTGGTGAGGGAGGAGAGACTCTTGATAATCCTAGGAGATATTAAAAATATAGTTGGCAAGCTAAATTATCTCGCAATTACTCAACCAGACATTACATTTCCAATTAGTGTGGTATGCTAATTTTTATCTACTTGTTGTACATTTCATTGGGATGCAATTATTCGGATTTTGAGGTACTTGAAAAAGGTTCCAAGAAAAGAAATTGTTTACCAAAATTATGGCTATAGTGGAGTTGAAGGATTCTTTGACGCTGATTGGACAAGGTCTCCAAAGAAGAGGAGATAGAGTACTAGCTATTGTACCTTAATTAGACTAAATCTAGTACCATGGAAGAATAAGCAATAGAGTGTTGTTGTATGCTCGAGTGTTGAGTCAAAATATAGAGTTATGATACAAGTAACATGTGAATTAGTGTGGATTTAGCAGCTATTGACTAAATTAGGCTTTAAAACTTCAATTCCTATGCCTCTATGTTGTGATGATAAGGCTACAGTACATATAGCTTCCAATCCTGTATTTCATGAGAGAACACAACATATTTAGACTGTCATTATATACGAGAGAAGCTATAGAGTGGAGTGATCCTTCCAATTCACATTAGGATCGGTGAATGACTTGCAAACATATTTACTAAACCTCTGGATCATGGGAGGATAGAATATACTTGTAACAAGCCGGATTTGATTAATATCTATGCTCTTGTTTGAGGGGGGAGTATTAGAGCTATTTAGGTATTTTCTAGAGATATTTAGGACATTTTCTTTAATTATTATAATTATACATATCCGATCTAATTTCCCTAGGTTGTCGTCTATTCAAGCCTATAAATAAGCTCCACGTACTCTTTTTCTAGATACATTATAAATATATGGAATTTCTCTCTTCTACTTTATTCACGACAATAATAAAATTACTTCAACACTATGTTTATGTGATGTTTAGATCTTATCTTTTATAAATAAATAAAAAAAGAGTGCTAAAGGACATGATACAAGTAAAGAAACATACCTTGTTTCGAGGTTGCGGAGATCTTTTTCACGGCTATTTCAACCAGAGGATCTGAGATGACCCCTTTGTAAACACTTCCAAAACCACCAGTGCCAAGTAGGTTCTCCTTGCTGAAGTTGCGAGTGGCCTTTGCTAGCTCCTTGTAGGTGAACATCTTTGGAACGTTCGCGGCCTCCCTCGATTGGCTCTCTATGTCGGCGTCCTTCTTGTCTCTCTTCCTCGGTGCTCTCTTAACAAGGTAGACACATATCATGATGAACAACAACGTCATCACGCTTGGCACGACCAGAACCAGTATGGTTTTGATCCTGTTGTCTCTCTTGAGCCGCTCATCCGCCATAGATAAAGGAAAAGAGCTAAATGCCCAGTTAATCACCTGGTGGCTTTCGGGAAGACGGCCGGTGCCTCCCAAAAAGCCCACGTACACGAGCCTAGGGACCGTTTCCGACATTTTGATCAAACGATTTAGAACGCTTATTAGCGAATTCCCATAATATACTATTGAGATTTGGAATTCATTTTTATAGCCATCATACTCAATTCCAACTGTGATGTCCCTTCCACTTCTTAGGTTCACTCCTGTGCTCTTTAGGCTCTGGGCAACAACTGAGTTAGTAGCGCTCGTTGTGTCTATGCCTACATGGTTCCCATCAATATCAAATGCGTTCATATAAGTGTCCATCTCCACGGCTAGTTGTCGAACAATGCCACCTAAATATTCAGTTGAAAAGAAATCATTTTTGGATCAACACTCTACAGCAAAATAGCATAGATTTCGTATTCATCTAACAAAAGATTGGGTGGAAGTACCTTGAGTTGACCGATCAAGAATCCCCATGTATGAGCCAGAACTGTTCGGCGGTGAGGAGCTATTGTCCTGTGCAAAAAGGAAAGCCATCCCGTCACTAGAGACTGTGGAATTTGACGATGGGGTGATCCTAATGGTGAATGTGGTGGAGATCATGGCAGGCCAAGCAACCACTTGCTGGGAATAAAGAACCCGCCCTACTTGGTTTGTCGGCATCGGCGCAAGGCTCGAATTACCCTGCTCTGGTGTGATGTTCAAATACCCATCTCGTGAGCTTACCGAGCCAGTGCAAATGAGCTCTTTACCGGTGCAAGAGCTAGGGTCGAAAGAAGGGAAAACAAAACTTGTAGGCTCAAGACTTGAAGAGGAAGTTGAGGAATAAGCTTGCTGAGAACCGAGGAAGAGTGAGACTAGGATCAGAAACAAGAACATGGTTTGGACACGAGAGACCCTGCAACACCAGATGATGCATTGTTAGTGCCTAATTTTTTGTGTTGGGTGGTGACACGAGTCAAGAGATGGTGATGCAATTTAAGTTACGAGTGATGTCCTAAAGAGGCAACTCAATTTAAGTGGATGCAGCAAAGCATAAGCCCAAAAGAACAATTGCGATTTTTATTTTCCTAGTCAAAGCCTAATGCGTCCATGCACGTTGGAAAATGACATGTTTCGCTCCATTATGCAATTGACCCCTTCGGCATAATGACTACAAAGCTTAGAGAATATGCTTTGTATCCTTTGTTTTTAATATCAAAATAATAGTTTGTACCATAAGTTTTATGTTGGATACCTAACCATATACCTCGTATCGGTTGACAGCCTAGACTTACAGAACTGTTTTTCATTCCTTAGCACAAATTCCGATTTCCCCAACTCCGATCCACCCCCAACAACCTCTGACCGTCGTCTGTCTCCGAATTGTTAACTTGCTCAACATTAGGAAACTACAATTGAAATTGATCTATCCATAATAGGAGTCACCATTAGTCTATGAGGTTGACTAAGAGCCAAGTGAGATATGGGAGGATACTTTACTTCTTATGCAATCAGAGATTTAAGACCAAGACTTAATTACACTAATTGTCTAACTAGTGCTCTTTTGGTACTCTTAACTTGATTAGTCTGTTACCTAAACGATTCAAGCAATCTTTGACCATTTTTAATTAACCTATGCCACTAAATGCTATACATGCATGGTTGCACAATCAAAGAAAAGTAGACAATTATAATCAATGCAATAAAGATAAAGCATAAGAAAGTACACTCAATGAAGCACCAATTACAAAATACACCTAGCATTGTTACTTAAAAGATTGATCTAAGTCTAAGCTATATCAAAAGTAAATACTAAAACTCGAAAAATTAAGAGTTATGTTATCCATCCGAAACTAAGCTAAATATATCACTAAGATTTAACAACCTAATCAAGGATTCTATTCCTAGCTATTTTCTGATTTTTTTTTATTTTCGAATTTTTTTCCCTTTTTTTTTAAATTATTACCCGAGTGTGGGAATAGGCATGGGCTTCACATGGACACGGGCCGCTGCAAGCAAAAGGGCTTACTAGTTAAGCCTCTCTCCAGTAGAAATTCAAATGCCCAATTTCCTCTAGAACTAAACCAAGCCCCTATTTACTAGAAACAGATAAGGCCCAAAATCAACTAGACCCATTGGAACCTACCAGAACGTAAGCCCATTTTTACAAAAGGGAAGCGTCAAGCCCACTCTGAGCCTGGATCCATCAAGCCAATTCCCAAGCCCGAAAATCACCAACCCAATCATAACTAGAACAACTAAGCCCAAATATATCAAACGAATTTAAGCCCAAAATCTCACTTAAGCCCACCTACACCAATCCCAGTCTCCTCTTCCTTGTGTTCTCGTCGTCTTCCACGCTCACTTCTCTTTTTTTTTTTGAACAGATCTTCCACGCTCACTTCGCATTCCCAGAACTCCACCCCGTTTTCTTTTACAATAGGGTGATGCTAGCATGATGTCGTGACCATCGGACGATATTTTCCTGTGGAAATTGCCAAGTAAAATACAAATTTTTCTCCCTCTCATGAAAAATATATGGCTGAGAATTTGCCATCTATTTTCCAAGCTAACAGTACAACTAGCCAATTAATTCCCTTTACAATAAATCACCTTCGAGCATTTATGAGTATAAAAAAGAAGGGACCCCTTTGCAATAAAGGACAGAAGGAGGGAATTGATTTGCTAATAATACCGTTAGCTTGAAAAATAGAGGGTGAACCCTCAACCGTACATTTTCCATGAGGGAGAAAGCTCTGTGTTTTACTCGGCAACTTTCACGTGCTTGTTGGAGAAAGAAAGTTTTTCGAAAGTAGACGGTGAACCCTCAACCATATATTTTCCATGAGAGGGAGATTGCTCTGAGTTTTACTTGGCAATTTCCACACGCTTGTATTGGAGAAAGAAAGTTTTTGTTGCCGTCCTCCGATGGTCATCATGCTAGCATCACCTCAAAAAGAAACAGGGTTCCATCCATGATTTACACCTCCAAAGCTTTAAACCGAGCATTGCCCTTTGCTCACCCCGTAACCACCACTGGATTTACCAATCACCCGCCCCTCGGACCGTCGGCCATCAATACCCACATCTATCGTCAACCCCGTTCACACATAAACGACATGGTTAGGACGAAGCAGAGTACGTTGTAAGCAAAACCGGTTTAGATGTGCGTGATGGTCAAACACTCAATCCGTGGATACAAAATCATCAACTCACTAGTAATCGCCATTGGTGACCTCGGAAGCATAGAACACGAGGAAACGGATGATGGAGAAAAAAAAACGCGTTCAATCATTGGAAAGACTTTGAAAAACAATTAAGGTGACTTAATTTGGGGGTAATATGCTCTCAAATTAGACAAAAAAGGAAAATAACTTGCACTAGATTGTTAGGGCTTGTTTGCACTAGATAGTATAAATTTGCAACCAAAGAAGTAAAAAACATCTACGTTTTTATTTTCAAGAATAGAAATAAATAAAAAATTATTTGTGAGTAAAACTTATTCTTAGAATAGGAATGTTACCGAACACCCTTCTATAGGCATTTCATGGGACAAGTTATGAGTGCGGATTTGGGAAAAAAGTACTTATGATGCGTTTAGGAAGACTTTTGGGAAAAGTTCTTGAGAAAATATAAAAGCCCTTGAGTTAAAGGAGTTTTTCAAAATGCAAATTATGTTTGATAAATCGTACTTGTGAAAGTCCTTTGTGAAGTATCTTTGAGCAAAATTGTTTTTGGATAAATTAAATTTGCAAAAGGCTTTTGTTATTAAAAAAAGGGAAAAAAGGAGAGTTGGCCGACCAAGGGCCTTCGCCGGTTACCGCGAAGGGTAGGTGGTCTGGCGAGGGGGGGCGACACGACAAAGGGCAATGTTCGGCTAGGGTCACCGTGCGGAGGACACGGCACGGTGAGGGTCACAGCGACCGGGATCTCACGATCTAGGTCGCCGCAACCAGATCAAGCGGCACCGGCGACCTCACACGGAAGTCACGGCGGCTGGTCGAGGCGACCCCCAACCTCCCTTGGACTTTCAGCCTTTGGAAGGTTGGCCTTTGGCAAAGGCAAGTGGAAAAAAGATTGCCAAATACTAAATATTTGGCCCAAAGGCCTTTAACCCCTTAAAGACCCTTGGGAAAGTAGTTCCCAAACATAGCCTTAACCGTTTCAAGACTTGAACTCCCATCCAGGCTCGAAAGAAGTCTCTCAGAAATGTTCGAAAATCAACACAACCAACCTATTCGGATCTGACACGAGCATGAACGGAAGAAACCGAGTCTCGGCGTTCCACTCGTGACAGAGAAAGGCAGAGGGTTCAACATTACCTTGCCAAGGAGGAGTTGTCGGTTGAGGTTGCTGGTTAAGTTTACATGTTTGAAAAGTATTGCCGATGAGAGTGCCCGCCCGCGATGAAGCTTCAAACACGTACGAGTTGCTTCGGATCTTGACAGCTGAAAAACAGGGGCAAGACAGGGTTTACTGCGCTTGCTGGACCAACAATGACGACACGGCTATCTGCGATGGCGAGGGTCGGCAAAGAAAAGGAAAGAAATGGGTCGGAGAGAATCCTCGAGGGAGCGACTTCTGGACGCCCGAAAAAAGGCCGCAATTCTCCTCAGTCCATGCTCTCTGTTCTTGGTCTATTTTAAAAAGGAGGTTTGTCGGTGGCCGGTAAAGGCGGACTGCTGGTTACTGCTGGCTGATGAAAAGTGACCAAGATAAGGATAGGGAAAATTCGCCTAGGGAAAACCGTGCTCTCCTTCTCCTTCTAAGATTTTTTGGAATAAAATAAGACCTATTTTCCTTTACGCTGTCCTTTTCTCCTTTCGAACGTGAAAGTTCTTTAATTCCAAAGGCAGCTCCGTTTTTCCAACTGCCCCAACCATCATCTTTGCTTGGAAAAAAGAAAAAAGAAAGCACATTAGGTAGTTTTTTCTTTTTAGTTTAGTGAACTTAATTGCAAGAAGACAATCGAGTGTGAAAGAGACGCCTTTGTCTTCTCAACGGTTTTCCATCCTTGCGCCACTTGACCAAAAAACATTTTTGAAATAAAAAAGACGCCCAAGCAACCATTGTGAATAGTGAGAACTCCCATTGACTAATGGGAACGTGAGTCCATGTGGTATGGGAATTTTAGGCCAAAGAGCTCCGTTTTTCCAGCCCCCAGGGAAGACAATCGCGCCTTTTCTTCTCAACGGGTTTTCCATCCTTGCCGGATCGGATCAAGTCCTATCGGTCCGGGTCAATCCCGGTCCGGGTCAGTCAAGTTGAGTTGACCTGAGTCTTTGTAATCTTTCATAACTAACAAAAAATTTTCAGGCCACCCGTCAAAAAAATTCAAGTGTCAATACTATCCATTTTAACAACGATAGCATTGCCGACAACCTTTCTTGGAGAGCTCTTTCTTTACATACTTGCATTAATGTTGATGTTCTGGTTCTATTTTCACCAAAAAAGTATAAGGTGACAAAATGAATGTACTTATAAAAAGGACTCAAAAGGGTGTGATTTAAAATAAAAAGGGCCATGAAAATAATTTCACCCGAACATCAATTCTAACACCCTTTGGGCCCTCCCATGAATTACAAACTTGCACAAATTATCTTGACCACTAGACGTATGTAAGTGTGATTAAACTAATGATATGATCTATCTTGATCTTTGGTTGAGAAAAGAAAACTACCTCAGTCAACTTATTGCATGGGTGTTGTTGGCTACAATGATTAACCTTATGAACTGTGGCAAGAAATGGGAGGATCAACGAAAGTGAAACTAGCATTGACAACATTCTTGCAATCGGCATAGCTCCTCTTCTCAAGTTCCGAAGAGTCGGGGTTGATGTTTTTCATCACGATGTCCATGCAACCCATCCCCTCCAACGCAATGCAACGTGATTGATGGCTTATTCCCCGAAGTCTCTCTCACGTTTCAATACGTCACATTATTTATCTCTACTACTTCAATGCATTTTATACATAGATTTATGATTGCAGCCATATGAGCACACATTAGCAGTGTAAAAGATCCCTAATAAGTCATGCAAGCATTGTCGTTTTTCACCTTGCAGCACTACTTTTGATCATCACAATAGTTTTGGTCGATCATTATCAGGTTATGAGCATAGGAAATAGTAATAATATTGAAAATCGATACCGCTAACATTACTAGATCCACTCTACATGCAATATAATAAAGATGATGAATTCACTATAAAATATGTTAATGCAAACATGAATTTGGGTAGAAGTATATTTTCTTTTCCCTAATTTTGTTATTAGTTTCTGAAAATTAATGTATACCGACCAATCTCCCATGTCTTGATCCTTGCACCATTTTCAGTTGAGTTGAATACGCAAACCTAATTCCTTGGCCGGTCCCAGTCCCACACTGAGCGCCAGTGATGTTGATGCATGGGCATTAGAGGTGGCAAAATGAGTCTTAGACCCATATATGACCCATTTAAATCATAAATAGATCATATATGGGGCACTAGAGGTGGCAAAAAAATTGGGTAAATAAAAAGATTTCGCTTGAAAACAATTTTTGAACCCAAATTTGTTCCAAAAATATAAAAAGAATATAAACATTTAAATTTGTATAATTTTTTTATTTCTTTTAATTTTTAATATTTTTATTTTATTTTTTCTATTTTATTTTTTATTTTTCTAATTTTCTTATTTATTTTTCCTTTTTTTCTTTTTTCTTTTTCTTTTTCTTTTTTCTTTTTTTTCTTCTTTTGGTCGATCGCCGGCCTTGGCCATGGCCGGCAACCGGCCGATGAGGGCCGGTAGCCTCGCCTTGGTTGGGCGAAAGTACCTTGTTAAGGCGAGCTCGAGCTCGAGTTTAACAATCAAAAAAGATAAAAAATGGAAGGTGAAAAATGTTTTTTGTTCCGAAGTGGATTTTAAAAAAAAATAATTTGGAACAAAACGAACCCAAAAAAAATTTTAACCAAAAACCATTTTAACAAAATCTCTTTTTGAGAAAAAGTAGTTAAATGGGTTTAACAATCAAAGACATAAGATAGGTGGGTTTTAAGTGGATCTTAAATAGGTTGGATTTAGAACCCACTTAAAAACCTCAAAATCTCTATTTTTTTAAAAAAAAAAAAAAATCAAAATTATTATTATTATTTATTTTAATTTTCTTTTCTTTTTCTCACCCTTTTTTTCTTTTCTTCCTCATCCTTCCGTTGGCCGGCACGATGATGGCCAGCGACCAGCCAGTGAGCCTCAAGCTCGCCAAATCTAGGTGGAGGCCTCGCCGATCCGGCGAGCTCGAACTCACCGCCTCTAGCCGGCGTCGGGAGAGCTCGAGGCTCGCCCGTGGCCGGTCGGGCGATCGCCGATCGTCGTCATGGCCAAAGTGGCCAGCCAAAGAAGAAGAAGAACAAAAAGAAAAGAGAAAAGAGAAAAGAAAAAAGAAAATTAAAAATTATATATCTTAAAAATTAAAAATAATTAAAATTTTAATTTTTAAAATATAAAAATAATTAAAATTCAATTTTGTTAACATAATTATTTTAAAAATTATAAAAATTTTCCCTTAAATTTGTGTTGTGTAAAACTATTTTAGCAATATCATAAGAAATAATTTTTTTTTTTTTAAGTTTAGTTAAGTGAGTCGGGTATCGGTCGAATATAGGTTGGGGTTAGGTATGGGTCAAAAAATTTGCATTGCAATAAATGGGTTAAATGGGTTAAATGGGTCGATTTGGGTCGGACCATTTATGACCCGACTCAAACCCGACCCGACCCACCTGTTTAACGGGTCTAATGGACACCCACCCGAAGTGGCGATCGCCATTGCCCGCTCACATTTTCGCTAGATCAATACATCAATAAAAAAAAAAAGTCAACAAAATCATAGGAATTTGAGAGCTGAGACTCCATTTATTTAGCAAAAATAAATAATCCAAAGAAATATTTTTTTAAAAAAATAATCGTCCGTATCACTTATAAAAATATATGAAATAAAAATATTTTCATTATTCACAACAATCTTCGGACATAAATTGTGTCGGTAATAAAAGTATTTTTCATTGAATGATTATATCAAGTGATATAAACGATCAATTTTAGAAAAAAAAAATTCTAAATTATTTAATTTTCGAGAAATAAATAAAGTCTAGGGATGCGTTTATTTCGCCAAAAGTGAATGATTTAGAAAACTTTTTTCTTAGAAACAAAAATGCCCCGTGAGCCCAATTTGGCGTCGATTTTAATCTCGGTGGGTCCATTTGGGGAGAAATTCTTGCCTAAATCTAGATTGATAGCTTCGACTAATCAACAGTCATGATGAGTTCAGTCATGCACGACCTATCGTCAATTATAGAATATCAGACTCACATGCGTATGGTGCACGGAGTAATGGCTCGTGAGGAAATGGGAAAGTCTTCTTCTAATTCCTTGTAACTTTTTTAATTTTTCCATTTAGGTTGGTTGGTATGTTTTAGGAAGCCCTGTAAATGCAATATTTTATAATTCATCTATAATAGACCTAAAACAAAACAAAAATAAATATTTGCCAAATAAAAATAAAATAAAAAGAGGGGTTTGACCTTAGGGCTTTTACAAAGGGTGGTGGTTGTTATCGTGTGAAGAGAGATATGACTTGACTCTGCTCCGCCAATTGTGGACCACGCTCGTCAATGACTCGACGCTCGCTCCCGCCCGCTGTCAAATTCGTGATCCCTAGAAAGCAAATCCAGCTTCTAGATTAACAGTTCTCCCATTCCTCTATTTCGGTAGGCGCTGTAAAATATGGGAAAATGTTTCACTTTTTAGAAAGTGTAAAACATTTTCCATTCTCATTCTTTTACTTCTAAACCTAGTATTTTTTTTCTTTCACCCAACACCTTTTCCTTTTTTTTAAATGATTTTTTAATTCTTTTTAAATTCTTTTCTTTTCTTTTTTCCTTCTTCTTCGACTAGTCACCCACCATAGTTAGTCGCAAGCGACGATGGCCAACAACCAACCACAGGCAAGCTTAAGCCTCGCCACAAGCCAATGAGGCTCAAGCTTGCTAGATTCTAGCAAAGTCGAGCCTCACCTCACCCAAGTGAGCCCGACAACCTCGAGCAAGCTTGGGCCTTGCTAGATCCAACGAATTAGCAAGGCTCAAGCCTCGCCTATCTCATTGGATCTGGTGAGGCTAGAGCTTGCTAGCCTAGGGCAAGGAACTTTGCTAGCATATAGTAAGACTCGAGCTAGCCTATGTGGTTAGTCGTCGTGGCTGAGGAAGAAGAAGAAAAAAAAAAAAAAAATTTTAAAATTTTAATTTAAAAAATAAAATAAAATAAAATTATTGAAAAGGAATACATGAAGGAAAAAAATTTCTTTATTGAATAACGGAAAATATTTTCCACTTCATTTTCAGATTTTAGTTAAATACCGGAAAGCATTGTCATTTTTCTAAAAGAAATATTTCATGGAAAACATTTTCTAGAAATGCTATATTTTTCGTGAAATCAACAAAGCCTAAAATTAACTAAAGGCCATTGTAATTTGCCTAGTATTTGAAATTTCCATGAGGACAGCCTTGTAAATGTACAAAGACAATCCCAGCAATAGAAATTGTTCGTGATTTTGAAAAAGTTGAAATAACAATAAAGAATAAAAAACAATTGACTTTTTACGGCCATCTCTAGGGTCTTCTTTTCTTTTTAATTTTTTCCAATTAGCTTTTTTTTAATCTTTTTAGTACCTGAAAATCGACGGCGGGGAACTAGCAAGGGCCCTTGAAAATGGAGAGGATGGACTAAGGGTGATTTCCTGCTTCGTCACATTTACACGCTGCTTCCCACGTTTTCAATAAGTTAAGGATTTTTTGTGATTAAAGAATTATTTTATGTAAATTTATCATATGTATATGAGTTTAGGGTGTTTCGTGGTGTTAATCATTTTCTTTCACTAGATTAATTTGAGCCTTGATTTTAAAAAAAAAAAAAATGTGAGTCAACATACGTAAATTGTTCCTAATTCAAATGGGTCTTCTTCTTTGTGTGCTCCATGTAATTCCCGCCATGAGGCATCATGACTTGAAATACTGGAGCTCAATTTCATTTTGGTCAAAATATGTACGTCTGTTGTTTCCCTAGTTCATGTAAGGATGTTTCCCTAATTCATGTAAGGATGTAATTTTCACAGAGGAACGTAAACACCCCTAGCTTTATAAGAATATTCATTCTGCACAACATGTGTAACATAATAAGTACTCAAAAAGAAAACTCAATCCCGTACAATTCAGGCATGAACTGCTTGAAATTTTCCAATTTAGTCTCTAGTTCTCGATGGCATCATCACAATCCCGATGTCCCCAATTCATGCTCAAGTTCATTCTCATGCAGCGAATCGAGCTATGAGGGATGGAAGGCGAACCTGGTCCTGGAGGAGAAGGTGGCGGTGGTCAAGCCCGAGAATGAGACCGGCACATAGACCCCTCTTGGTCGGGACTCAGGCAACTCCATCAGTGGCTTGTTCGGGTTCAAGAAAATCTGAACCACCTTTTGCATCCTTGGCCTAAACAGAGTTCAGGTGTAGGCAAGCAAGACCTACTATCAATGCCCCCTTCACTTGCTCCTCCTCAAATTGGCCTCCCATTTTCCCATCCACGCACTCCAAGAGTGAGCCCTTCATAGAGACGCCACACATTATCCACCAAGCCGTTCTCTCTCAAGATTCCCTTTGACCTCCTCCTGCACACCACCTCCAGGACCGCCATCCCGAAGCTGTACACATCCGACTCCAACGTGGCCTTCCCTGTGTATGCCACCTCCGAGACTAGGTACCCGCTATGTAGCACTAACACAGACACGCGACACGCGACACGACACGACACAACATGCCGACACGTCATTTCTTAAAAATAGAGAATTCCGACACGTTCCGACACGTTATATATTAAATATATTTTTATATATAAATACATAAATAATAATAATAATAATAATAATAATAATAATAATAATAATAATAATAATAATAATAATAATAATAATAATAATAGCCTAGAATTAATTTACACGAAAAATATTAAATAATATCATTCTTTATTTTAATTTGTTACAATAATACATAAAACTTAGAGGAAAAAAACATTGTTTAAAGAAAAATGCTGAAATGATATTTTTAAATTTATTTATCATATATAGCATTTTTTATTACTTCTTTCACAGTAAAAGACTTTTAAAAAAAACTAAAACAATTATAAAAACAAAAAAAAAAAAAACTGAAAAAAAAAAAAAAAAATTTGACCCCGTGCGTGTATATTTATAGCAATTTTATTACTTCTTTTATTACTTCTTTTGTGTATATTAATATTTTGACCCCTCAAGTATTAGAAATTTTTAAAATTGACTCCGTACGTGTCGGAATCGCGTGTCGGAATTCTAGACTCGCGTGTCGGAGCGTGTCAAAAAGAGTTGACCACGTGTCGGATTTTTCGACACTCGTTGACCGCGTGTCCGAGCGTGTCGGGACATGTCGGAGCGTGTCGGACACGTGTCGGAGTGTCGGACACGACATGAAAGCTTCCGGAGAGTGTCCATGCTACATAGGGTATCTGGGGGTGCCCGCAAGAATGGTCGTGACTGAGGCGTCATTCTGGAGCAAAGTCACTCAAGTAGGCATTGTACTTGTAGTCCAGCATGACGTTGTTGGGCTTGACGTCTTTGTGGACCATGGGGTTCCCGCATTCTTTGTGGAGGCAAAGCAATGCCGACGCTAGGCCAGTCAGGATCTCGTATCGGGTCTCCCAGCCGAGGGACTACTTGCCAATAAAGCAGTCAAGGTTACCGTTGGCCATGTATTGGTAGACTAGTAGAAGTTGTTCCCCCTCATGGCACCAACCTTGGAGCTATACTATGTTCTTGTGCCTCATCATTCCAATGGTGGATATCTCTGCCAAATATTGTCTTTCACCTGTTGAATTTGAGGTTGAAAAATTGCCCTAAAGTTAATTGGCAGATAGTGAAATTGAGAACAACTTTGCAAAGGATCTTCACAGTTGTGGTGATTAGTAATGAATATGAACAAAAGTGAAATACAGAATTGCTCCAGCACTATGCTTCCGTAATGTTTAGATCTTATTGACAGGACCATGTTCAAGAAAATGTGCTAAAAGGATGTGATACAAGTACGGAAGCAGACCCAATTTTGAGGTTGCCGAGATCTTTTTCACGGCTACTTTGACCGGAGGATTTGAGATCAATCCTAAACGCTTCTGAAACCACTAGTACCAAGCAGGTGAGTGGCCTTCGCTAGCTCATTACAGGTGAACATCTTTGGAACGTTCACAGCCTGCCTCCATTGGCTCTCTATGTCAGCGTCCTTCTTGTTTCTCTTCCTGGGTGCTTTCTCAACGAGTAGGTAGACAAATATCACGATGAACAATATTGTCATCACGCTTGGCACAACCAGAATTAGTGCAGTTTTGATATGTCGTCTCTCTTGAGCCGCTCCTCCATAGATAAAGGAAAAGAGCTGAATACCTAGTTAATGACCTGATGGCTTTCGGGTAGAGGCTCAGTAGATCCCGAAAAGCCCACATACACAAGATTGGGGACCATTTCTAACATTCTGATCGAATGATTGAGAACGCTTATTAGCGAATTCCCAAAATATGTCACTGAGATTATATTTATAGCCATAATAGTCAATTCTGACTCTAATGTCCCTTCCACTTTTTAGGTTTACTCATGTGCTATTTAGGCTCTCGGCATAGACTGAATTAATAACACTTGTCGTGTCTATGCCTAAGTGGTTCCCATCGGGATCAAACTCGTTCATGAAATTATTCAGCTCCATGGCTAGTTGTCGGACAACGCTGCCTATATATATTCAGTCGAGGAGAGATTGTCTTTCAATCAACACTCCAGCAAAGTACCACAGATTTCATATTCATCTAACAAAGGATTAGGTGGAGGTACCTTGAGTGGACCGATCAAGAATCCAGATATATGAGCCGTAACTATCCGGTGGTGAGGAGCTATTATCCTGTGCAAAAAGAAAAGCCATCCCGTCGCCAGAGGCTATGGAATTCGGCAATGTGGTGATCCTGACAGCAAACGTGGTAGAGATCGTGGCAGGCCAAGCCACGACCGGCAGGAATAAAGAGCCCGCCCTACCTAGTTTGTCGGCATGGGCACAAGGCTCGAATTACCCTGCTCCTCCAGCTCTGGTGATATGTTCAAATACCTTTCTCGCAAGCTCGCCGAACCCGTGCAAATGAGCTCCTTGCAGGTGCAAGAGCTGGGGTCAAAAGAAGGGAAAAAGTAATTTGTAGGCTCAAGGCTAGAAGAGGTCGAAGAATAAGCTTCCTGAGAACCGAGGAAGACGAGACCAGATCGAAGCAAGAACATGGTTTGTACGCGAGAGACCCTGCAAAACAGATGAGGCATTGTAGGTGCATATATAGAACGGTTCGCAGGTTTGCTTCCTAATTTGTTTTCTTGGGTCGTGACATGAATCGAGATGGGGATCCAATCGAAGTTACGAGGGCTGTGGATTGGCGGGATGGGAAAGAAGTGAATTCTTGTTCTTGGCTGTATTGGATTTTAGGGTGTGTTTCTTTCTTGCCCCGAAGAATTGACTACCGATGATTGGAAGGAGATGCAGTCTCTTGTCTCGCGAAAACATGGAGATATAGGGACAGAAATCTATTCAATGACAAGCTAAGAATGCCTTTTGATTTAATTGGATGCGGGTAATGCATATGAGCCCAAAGAACACAATGTGGTTCTTCTCTTCTCCTATTCAAAGCATAATGCGTGGGCGTCCTTGCACATTTGAAAATGAAATGTTTCATTGCATTGTGCAATTGACCTCTTCAGCGTGGGGCAAGTACTTTTCATCTCCTTTCTTGCGAGCCATCTTTACAGCATATGAGTTGTTTACTTGATCATAACTCTCTCCTCTAGAACTGTCAATTGAAAGTTCTAAAGAAATATAATGAATCTTTGAGCGCCAGTTCTTAGTAGTTTGCGGTTTTTGAAGTAGTCCAATAAGATGCGAACTTTCTTAATGATAAATAGAGATAAGTTCAATTAAAGTTTTTTTTTAATAAAAAAATCCAATCAAGTCATTTTATTCATTCCATCCAATTTGACTATTGAAAAATGCTGAGGTGATTTATTTATTTTTCATATTTTCTCTCTCAAACGATGTTGACATAGCTAAAACATGAAACATAACAATGTCATTTTGCTTCAAATCTTATTTTAATTTTAAAAAATGAACACAAAAAAGAAAAAAGAAAAATATAAACAAAAACCAAGCGACTGCCTCACTATCATTGAAAGGGTCTGCAATGACTAGTGAGGGTCGTTGGATCTAAGCCAATGGGCTAGCCACATCCAAAACGACATCGTCTTAGTTTTATGTTTGATATTTTAGCCACATCAATGCTATGTGTGAGAGAGAAAATAGTTATAAATAAATAAATAAAAGGTCACGCTAATCTTTTTCGTTAATCATGTTGGATGAAGCTAATGAAAGACTTAGATTACACTTAGTTGATAAGTTTTAGAACTTAATTGCACTTTTTGAAAGTTTTAAGACTCGATTGTACTTTCTTAACAAGAACTTTCAATGCATTAGGCTATATTTGATTGTCTAGATTTATAACCAAAATTAGACTTGATAGGATAAGGCATGAAATTTGGAGATTTTGCTATATCCTGTCCATTATTTGGTAAATCGCAATAATAAAGTTGAATATATTCATATTATATCATATATATTTTTATATAATATAAATAGCATATTAGTGTAAATGAATGTAAAAGTTCACAAATGGAGATAGTAAAAATCTCTTTTGAAATTTTTACCTACTTTATTTTTATTTGCTTTTTGTAATTTTCCTATCTTTTTTTTTTTAAATTACTTTCATTTATATTTATTTTTCCCCTTCCATCATTCTCTAATAAAATCTTATTGAATAGTAAATTATACTAATATATCTAAAATACTAAAATACCTAAAGTTACATCTAACATTGGATTTATATTATAAGAAAAAAATTAAATTCGAATTTATAAATAATAATAAGATTAAATTTAAAAAATAAATTTTTATTTTTTGTTATTTTGAATTTTGTTTTGTATATTAGAATTCAAATATTATTTATATTTACATATATTTTTAATTTTTTAATTTAAAAAAAATATTCGAGAAAAATAATTTCCTATCACGAATATTAAAAATCTTATCCATTTTATCCTACCTCCCCATATGATAATTTTATTAGGGCTATATGCTTCTTATATCCAACTTTATCTCATCCTAAGCAAACACCAAACGCGAGATATGATATTATCCTATTATGAATTTTATCCTAATTGCCAAACATAGCCTTATCTTTAAGAAAAATAACAAATATTGTGCTACTTTTCAAGTCATTATCACTATGTATTAATAGTCTCTTGAAATGCAATTTGCATCATAGAGTTAGGGGAATTGAGGATGATTGGTTCGTGATCTGATTCAGTTTTATTCAAGAACTAGGAATCGAGAAGTAGATGATCTGGTCTTGGGACTAGTCCAAACCAATTTCTTTCTCAAGCAATCCAATAGAATCGATGGATTCAATATCTTGGTCAAAAGTTTTTAATTAATTGAATTCCCAAGCCATGTCACAATTCAATTTGGGATTTCATCCAAAATTTGCAAAGAATATTGAGAGATGATGGGGCCGTGCTTATGGGGGCATGCTCGAAAAAAAGAGGAGGATTCAGTGGATTCTTTTTTTATAAATGATGGACTCACGAAGTACGAGTAAGCAAGGGAGGTAAAATCGGTGAATATTTGCAGGAAAAGAAGAAAAGGTAAAACAAAAGGAGCAACTTGGATGAACCAATGCAGTAGTATAAAAGAAACAAAGATTTACTTCATCATTTGGAATAAGCTAGGTGTGAGAGGGTATTAGAGTTTGGGTTTACACTTTACTTTTTAAAAAATGAAAAAATATATTTAAATTGGTCCGCTGTGGTCAGTCCGGTTCTCTCCTTGGAACCGAGAACCGGATTGAAGATCACCGATTTCAATTTTATGGAATCAAGAACTGAATCGGCGCCCTCTAGAACTGCCCAAAATTGGCCGGATTGGTTCGGTTCAGACGATTCCAATTCGGATGCTCACCCCTAAGGGGGATTTTTTTTTTTTTCTCTATAAGGGATGGTAATATGGTTCTTTAGATAATCTGGTTTGTCTTAAGATGCAGAATGTATTTTTAAAACTAAAGGAGAGAAAAGTGGTAATAGAATGAAAAATAAGGAGGGTATGCAGTATTTTTGCTTTTTAATATAGTATCATATAGTTCATCTCAATTATCATTTTGTGCATTTCTCCTTTTTATCTTCTTCTTTTTTTTTTTTTTTTACGTAAGTTAATAATTCCAATTATTATTTCACTAGCTGCTTGCAATCACGCACTTTTTAGACTTTAATCGTCCTTACTACCTTTGCTTATGAGACTATTAATATATGAATAGAAGTACCACATCACTACTAATTAATCAAATCGCATATAGCGCACTGCTGGCTATAGATATTAAAACTTGCTAATAAGAATGGTTTACTTAGTAATATCCAATCACCTAACAACATTCTTTTTAATAATTCTGTGAACTAAGTCTATAATTCTAGCCCTCTCCATTTTTACAGCAGTAGCATTGCCGACAACCTTGCTTGGAGAGCTCTTTCTTCATGCACTTATGTTTATATAGATGTTATGGTTCTATTTCTACCAAAAAGGTCAAAGTAAACAACACGAATATATTTATAAAAAGACCCAAAAAAGTGTGTTTTCAAGTAAAAAGGGATGTGAGATAGTATGGCCCAAACATCAACTTTAATACCATTCGGGATATGAAGTATATCTATTTCTCCTGAACGTCGGTGATGCGTAAAGTTCATTATATGATTTAGGATTGGGTGTGCTACATTTGATCCTTGGAGTCAAAACTCACATTCTACAACAGGGTTAGGCGCGAGCCGAGGCCCATCCACTGAATAAGCCTTCCAATGCCTTACTTAAATGTAGAGTTGGCGAACTACTTATGCGGCCGCGAAAAAAGCGTTCACCGCTTGTCACCGGCAATCCAGTGTGGAGTACCCGAGGCTAACCTAAGAATCTCGGCTTTTCAACTTGTTCTTGATTGGGTGAAGACGGACCAGCCCATTCATGTGATGTCAGTTGGCACAGGTGTGGCCCTAAATGCTCACCTGCATTCATTAGATGTTTGCTGCTGGCTTTTATCTCAACCACGATGCTCAAGCCTAATCCGCCCAATGGTTCGTTAGCCGTGCAGCGACTGTTGAAAGCAAAGATTTCGACTCCCGGCAAACGCACGTCAATTTGCCTTTTATTTTTTTGTGGGACTTCCCTGTAGCTACAATTTACAAAACCAAGCTCTCTCTCTCTCTCTCTCTCGCTAGAAACGCTTCTCTTTCATTTTACACATTATTTTTCTTTCATTTGATTAATTTGAGCCTTGAAATTCATAAATATACGAATTGACATGTGTAACTTCCCTGTAACTGCAAAGCCAAGCTCTCTCTCTCACCAAAAACGCTTCTATTTCATTTTACACAGTATTTTTCTTTCATTAGATTAATTTGAGCCTGGAAATTTATAAATATACGAATCAACATATGTAACTTCCCTGTAGCTGCAAAACCAAGATCTCTCTCTCGCCAAAAACGCTTCTCTTTTATTTTAGACATTATTTTTCTTTCATTAGATTAATTTGAGCCTTGAAATTCATAAATATACTGATCGACATATGTAAATCGTTCCTGATTTAAGTGGGTCTTCTTCTTCGTATGCTTCATGTAACTCTTGCAATGAGATGTTATGACTTGAACCACTCTAGCTTGATTTCACATAAGAATGTAACATTCACAGAGGAATGTAAATACAACACAACTAGCTTTAAAGAGTATCCATTCTGCATCACATCGTAGCATAATATAGAATAATACTCATTCCTATATGACTTAGATGTGAATCGCGTGGAATTTTCCGATATGATCTTTAATTCCCAAGACCATTAACGCAACCCTAACATCCCCTTTTCATGATCGAGTTCTATCTCCTATAGTGAACTGTGCCGTGAGCGAGTGAAATACTTCTCTTTCATTTTACACATTATTTTTTCTTTCATTAGATTAATTTGAGCCTTAAAATTCATAAATACACAAATCAACATATGTAAATCATTCTTGATTTAAGTGGGCCTTCTTCTTCATATGCTCCATGTAACTCCTACAATGAGGCGGCAAGCATGACTTGGACCACTCTAGCTCGATTTCACATAAGAATGTAATATTCACAGAGGAATGTATATACAACGCAAGCTTCAAATAGCATCCATTTTGCACTACATCATAGCATAATGCTGAGTAAAACTCATTTCCGTTTGACTCGGATATGAATCACGTGAAATTTTATGATACGTTCTTTAATTCTCAAGACCATTAACACAACCCGGGCATCCCCTGTTCATGATCGAGTTCTATCTCTAATGGTAAACTAAGTCGTGAGTCTTGAAATTCATAAATATACAAATCGACATATGTAAATTGTTCCTAATTTAAGTGGGTCTTTTTCTTCGTATGCTCCATGTAACTCCTGCAATGAGGTGACATGACTTGAACCGCTCCAACTCGATTTCACATAAGAATATAACATTCATAGAGGTATGTAAATACAGTACAGCTAGCTTCAAAGAGTATCCATTTTGCACATCATAACATAATACAAAGTAAAACTTATTCTTGTATGACTCGGATATGAATTGCGTGAAATTTTCTGATACGATCTTAAATTCTCGAGACCATTAACGCAATCCAAGCATCCCTTGTTCATGATTGAGTTCTATCTCTGGGGTTGAACTGAGCTGTGAGTGAGTGAAGGCGGAATTGGTCTTGTAGGTGGAGGAGAAGCCGACGGTGGTCAAGCCTGAGAATGAGACTGGCACAAAGGCCATGTTGGGGCGAGACTTGGGCAACTCCATCAGCGACTCGTCTGAGTTCAAGAAAATCTGGACCACCTTTCGCATCCTCGGCCTGCACGCAGAGTAGGGGTGCAAGCAAGCAAGGGCCACTATTAGTGCCCTCTCCACTTGCTCCCCATCAAATTGGCCTTCCATTTGCTCATCCACACACTCCAAGATCGAGCCTTCACCATAGAGACTCCACACATAATCCACCAAGTTGTCCTCTTCTGTGATCCCCTTTGACCTCTTCCCGCACACCACCTCCAGGACCACCATCCCAAAGCTATACACATCCGACTCTGGCGTGGCCTTCCCTAAGTATGCCACCTCTGGGGCTAGGTACCCGGGGGTGCCCGCGAGCATGGTTGTCGCTGAGGCGTCGCTCTGGATGAGCCTCGCAAGCCCAAAGTCACCCAAGTAGGCATTGTAGTTGGCATCCAGCATGACATTGTTGGGCTTGACGTCTCGGTGGACCACAGGGTTCCCACATTCTTCGTGGAGGTAGAGTAGTGCCGAGGCCATGCCAATCAGGATCTCGTAACGGGTCTCCCAATTGAGGGACTGCTTGCCAATAAAGCAGTCAAGGCTACCGTTGGCCATGTATTGGTAGACTAGCAAAAGTTGTTCCCCCTCATGGCACCAACCTTGGAGTTGCACTATGTTCTTGTGCCTCATCCTCCCAATTGTGCATATCTCTGCCAAGTACTGTTTTTCACCTGTTGAATTTGAGGTTGAAAAATTACCTAAGGTTAATTAACAAATACTTGAGAACTTTTTCACAAAGGATCTTTGCAGTTTTGGCAGTTGTCAGATATATTTAGGTATTTTCTAGAGATATTTAAGATATTTCCTTCGGTTATTTTGATTATGCATATTCAATTCAATTTCCCTAAATTGTCATGTATTCAAGCCGATGAATAAGCTCCATATACTCTTTTCTAGATACATTGAAATTAAACAAAATTTCTCTCTTACTTAAAAAAAAAAAAAACAAAAACAAAATTTCTCTCTCCCACTTTATTCACATGATATTAGATGTTGTGAAAATTCTTATTAAAAAAGAAAAAGTTGCCAACTTAGATCTTGCGTCGCCATCCAACTTAGGTCAAATTTGGCATTGTCAAATGTCGCCTACTCCGTCTCTTCAACTTTTCGCCACTCAAGTATAGGTTCTTGGGCTTAACTCTCGCTTCATTGAGGTCAATTTGGTGTTTCTCTCTAATTGCTATTTTTTCAAAGTCTTCCAAGGCCACCTAGATCATGCCTTTTGTCCAGTGGTCAAGCTATATTAGACACATTTGAATTTTATGGTAGTTTTAGTTTGCACTGATTGAGATGTTTCATTATGCAGTGCTATGGGTGAGTGAGCAGTGAGCTACTACGTAGTTTGGTGAAGTTAATTGGTGTGGTCTCTGGAAGTGGAGATGTTTGGAATCTCAAGGGTAAATTCAAGGAAATTGGGTTGCGAGAATTGATTTTGCAATGATCAACTCTGTGAGATTTATACGAAATCTGGGAGGGTTATCTAATTTGGCCTTTGTTGCTCTTGTTCTCTATGATTGGTCAATTGGAATGACCATCGGTGCATGAACTTTCTACCTAAAGAACCTTGGAAGGCTATAGGTACTTTGTTACTATGTCTACATTATCGGTCAATTGATTGTTAGTGTTGTGACATCATTGTTAATGGTCCATTGTGTTGAATTATTGAACTATTGAAGTTGAGTTGCTTGAAGAAAAATATTGTGGTAGTTTTCTTATTATTATTAAAGAAAGGGTGATTCTGAGAAGAGTAACACTGCGATGATTGAGGTGATTTCCTCTACTTCTAATCAAATTACCAATAAAAAGTTTAAGGATAGTGCCAACTTTCAACAATAGAAGAAAATTGTGAAGCTAACTTTTAATAGGTGAAAATCAACCTATACACTTGACTAAGCCTAAACCTACTATCGATGCAACTTGGAATGTAGTCGGTTCACATATTCTTGGTCAGATGTTGAACTCCATAAAGAGTGATATAGTTGATCTCATAACTGACATTGACATAATTAAAGAATTGTGGGAGTATTTGGCTATATTGTACTCTGGCCAAAATAACCTTTCACGGATTTATGAGCTATCACAAGAGTTTTACCGATCTAAAAGGAATGGGTGTTCCATTACACTATTTTGCTGAGGCATAGGAATAGGAAGAGGCCAAGGCCTAGAACGGCTTTATGGATAGTCCCACAATTCCACTAATAGCTTAGGGGCCGTTTAGACATATCATTAATGTGACAAACCCGATCGCATTTGAAAATCTTGTTACTAGTTACATGGGAAACTAGGATAGCAACAACAGTTTGCAAATGCTACATCTAGTACTGACTCTTCTTTTTTGCCACGGTTTTCTGAAGGCAACGTAGTGGTTATGTTTGATGAGGAATTTGTTCAATATAGTTAGTTTCAGATCTCATAGCCTAATTCTTTGACAACTATTCAGGTACAAACTGGTAATGCTACTACATGCCTTTCAGCTATATCTCATCCTTTGTCAGGTCTTTCAAGTATTTTTTTTTTTTCATCTCTTACTCCATTACCTTAGCTAATGGTTCATCTACACATGTTAATAGGGTTGATGCAGTTCATCCAACTTCTTCATTGTCATTATTCTCGATGATTTATCTCCCACAATTTCCATTTAACCTTATGTTTGTTGGTATATTAACCAAAAACTTTCAGTGTTTGGTAACATTCTACTTTGATTCTTATATTTTCCAAGATTTGGCTACAAAGATGACGATCGGTAGAGGATGTGAGGTAGGGGGCTCTACGTGCTTGAAAATGATCCATCTATTGCATGCTCTAGTGTTGCTTCCTTACATCAAATCCATTGTCGTCTTGGCCATCCTTAGTTTCACAATCTTCAAAATTTAGATTCTAGTTTTCAATCTCTTTCTAGTTTAGAGTGTGAGTCATGTCAAGTTGGCAAATGGCATCCTATTAGTTACTTGCCTTAAGTCATTAAGCAAGCGATACCTCCTTTTTTGTTAGTTCATTCAGATATTTTGTAGGTTTTACATACTTTATTACTTTTATCGGTGACTATTTCAGAGTCACTTACTCTTGGCTATATCTAATGGAAAGTCATTCAAAATTGTTTTCTATATTTTGTGCTTTTAATTCTGAAATTCATACTCACTTTGGTGTGAATGTTAAAATTTTGCATTCTGATAATGCTAAGAGCACTTTTATACACCTTTTCTGATTTTATGACTCAACATGGTTTGATCCATGAATCTTCTTGTTTCGATACACCACAATAAAATGATATAGCTAAAAAGAAGAATAGGCACTATATATATATATAAAAGGAAAGGAGAGAGGGACGTTGGGCTTTATGTCTCTGTTTGATTTTACAAGGTGGTATTCCATTTTCTTGTTTGTTTCTCAATCAATTATTTTTTTTTTTTACCACACTGTATTTTTTCATTGTGTATGTTCTATTTGTGGTCATTAACCTGGAATATCAAAATTTGATCATAGGGCCATCAAGTATACATTTCTATGTTATTCTCGTACTTAAAAGGGATACCATTGTTATTCTCCATCATTGCAAAATTACTTCATAACTACTAATGTTTCCTTCTTTGAATCTATTGTATATCACGATGTTCAAGTTACTATTTCTAAGGTGGATGAAATTTTACATGTGATCACCATTTGGAAAATTGATCCACCTATTTTCCTACTATTTGCACAAGAACCAACTTCTCTCAAGGTCTATACTCAGCATCCTTGAGTAGAGACTCCTTGAGTAGAGACTGCTCCCCCCTTACTACTACCACTACTAGGTCATTTTCAGCTCCAAACCCATCATTAGCCCTACCCATATTGTTCATCCCAAAGGTACCGTGCTTGTACTCAACATTCCATTATAGACTTTAGTTCATACTCTTCTATGTCTCCTTTCTTTCGGTCCTTTTTATCTATTGTTTAACAATATTCTATACTCAAGTTTGTAGCCAAGGCATTACATAACTCTGGCTAGAGAATAGTTATGAAAGAAGAATTAAAGGCCTTACAGGTTAATCAAGCTTGAGACTGGGTACCTCTTCTTTCAGGCAAAATTGTTATTGGTTGTCAATGGGTGTATGCTATCAAAGTCATTCCCGATGGTCCTCTTGCTTGCTTAAAAGAAAGACTTATTGCAAAAGGGTATGATCAAGTGTATGAGGTTGACTCTTTATACACTTTTTCTCTTGTTGTCAAGTTCACATTTGTTGGTATTTTGATCTCTCTAGTAGCCACTTATAACGGCCATTTGCAGCTTGATGTCAAGAATGCTTTCTTGCATATGAAAAGGTGTATATTGAGTAACCTCTTAGGGTTGTTGCTTAAGGGAAGTCTAGACGACTAGTTTGTGAGTTAAAAAAACTCGTATGGTTTGAAGCAATCCCCATAGGTTTGATTTGGAAGATTTTCTAAAGTTGTCCTCTCTTTTGGAATGTCTAGATGTGGAAATGATCACTCCTTTTTATAAACAGTTAGAGGGAGGCAAGTTGTTTTTAATTGTGTATGTTGATGACATTATTGTCACGAGAGATGACTTGGTCAGTAAAGTTGAACTAAAGCTCTATTTTCAGCAATAATTTCATACTAAGGATTTGGGCAAGTTGAAGTATTTCCTAGAAATTGAGGTAACACGGTCACAAAAAGGTATTGTTCTATTACAACGAAAGTTTCTCCAGAAGAGACAGGCATGTTGCAATCAAAGCATCTTGATTCACCAATGGAACAAGGAGATAATCCAGCTGTTGAGGGAGGAGAGATCCATGATAATCCTGAAAGATATTAAAAACTGGTAGGCAAGCTAAACTATCTCATAGTTGCTCAACCAAACATTGCATTTCCAATTAGTGTGGTAAGTTAATTTCTGTCTTCTCGTTGTACATTTCATTGGGATGCAATTATTCGGATTTTGAGGTACTTGAAAAAGGTTGCAAGGAAAGAAATTGTTTACCTAAATTATGGCCATAGTAGAGTAGAAGGATTCTCTGACACTGATTGAACAAGGTCTCCAAATAAGAGGAGATTGACTACTAGCTATTGTACATTGGTCGGAGGAAATCTAGTACCATGGAAGAGTAAGCAATAGAGTTTTGTTGTCTACTCAAGTGTTGAGTCAAAATATAGAGTCATGACATAAGTAACATGTGACTTAGTGTGGATTTAGCAGCTATTAACTAAATTAGGCTTTAAAACTTCAATTCCTATGCCTCTATGTTGTGACAATAAGGCTGCAGTACATATATCTTACAATCCTGTATTTCATGAGATAACACAACAGATTGTCATTATATACAAGAGAAGCTATAGAGTGGAGTGATCCTTCCAAATCACATTACGATTGGTGAACAACTTGCAAACATATTTACTAAACCTCCAAATCATGGGAGGATAGAATATATTTATAACAAGCCGGATCTAATTAATATCTATGCTCTAGTTTGAGGGGGAAGTATTAAAGATATTTAGGTATTTTCTAGAGATATTTAAAGCATTTTCTTTAATTATTATAATTATACATATCCGATCTAATTTCCCTAGGTTGTCGTCTATTCAAGCCTATAATTAAGCTCCCACGCACACTTTTTCTAGATACATTATAAATATATGGAATTTCTCTCTTCTACTTTATTCACAGCAATTATAAAATTGCTCCAGCACTATGTTTCTGTGATGTTTAGATCTTATCTACGGGACCATGTTCAAAAAAAGAGTGCTAAAGGACATGACACAAGTAAAGAAATAGACCTTGTTTCGAGGTTGCAGAGATCTTTTTCACGGCTATTTCAACCGGGGGGTCTGAGATGACCCCTTTGTAAACGCTTCCAAAACCACCGGTGCCAAGCAGGTTCTCCTTGCTAAAGTTGCGAGTGGCCTTTGCTAGCTCCTTGCAGGTGAACATCCTTGGAACATTCGCGGCCTCCCTCGATTGGCTCTCTATGTCGGTGTCCTTCTTGTCTCTCTTCCTCGGTGCTCTCTTAACAAGGTAGACGCATATCATGATGAACAATACTGTCATCACGCTTGGCACGACCAGAACCATTATGGTTTGGATCCTGTTGTCTCTCCTAAGCCGGTCCTCCGCCGAAGATAAAGGAAAAGAGCTAAATGCCCAGTTAAAGACCTGGTGGCTTTCAGGAAGAGGACCAGTGCCTCCCGAAAAGCCCACGTACACAAGACTAGGGACAATTTCCGACATTTTGATTGAATGATTGAGAACGCTTATTAGCAAATTCCCAGAATATGCCACAAAGATTTGGAGTTCATGATTATAGCCATCATAGTCAATTTTGACTCTGATGTCCTTTCCACTTTTTAGGTTCACTCCTGTGTTGTTTAGGCTCTGCGAATCGACTGGGTTCATAGTGCTCGTCGTGTCTATGCCTACGTGGTTCCCATCAATATCAAACTCGTTCATGAAAGGGTCCAGCTCCACGGCTAGTTGATGGACAACGCCGCCTATATATTCAATTGAAGAGAAATCATATTTTTATCAACACTCTACAACAAAGTACCACAGATTTCATATTCATCTAACAAAAGATTGGGTGGAAGTACCTTGAGTGGACCGATCAAGAATCCCCATGTATGAGCCGTAACTGTTCGGCGGAGAGGGTCTATTGTCCTGTGCAAAAAGAAAAGCCATCCCGTCACCAGAGACTTTGGAATTTGGTGATGGCGTAATCCTGATGGTGAACATGGTGGAGATCATGGCAGGCCAAGCAACCACTGGCCGGGAATAAAGAACCCGCCCTATCTGGTTTTTCGACATTTCAAGGCTTGAATTACCCAGCTCCGGCGTGATGTTCAAATACCCATCTTGCGAGGTTACCGAGCCCATGCAAATGAGCTCTTTACCGATGCAAGAGCCAGGGTTGAAAGAAGGGAAAAAGAAATTTGTAGACTCCGGACTTGAAGAGGAAGTTGAAGAATAAGCTTGTTGAGAACCGAGAAAGAGTGAGACTAGGATTAGAAGCAAGGACATGTTTTGGACACGAGATACCCTGCAACACCAGATGAAGCATTGTTAGTGCCTGATTTTTTTATGTTGGATTGTGACACGAGTCAAGAGATAAAGATGTAATTTAAGTTACAAGTGTTGGATTGATGGGATGGGAAAGAACTGAATTCTTGTTCTTGGCTGCATTCGGATCTAGGGTTCTTTCTTCCCCAAGAATTGACTGTCAACGATAAGAAGAGATGCTATCTCTTGACTCGTCAAGAAATAGAGATATAGGGACAGAGACCTATACAATGACATGCTAAAGAGGCAATTCGATTTAATTGGATGCAACAGGAGCAGAAGCCAAAAAGAACGCATTGCGGTTTTTTCTTTTCCTAATCAAAGCATAATACGTCCATGCACGTTGGAAAATGACATGTTTCACTGCATTGCATAGTTGACCACATTGGCGTAATGACTACAAAGCTCAGAGAATACGCTTTGTATCCTTTTTTTCTTAATGGAAATACAAGTTTGTACCATAAGTTTTATGTTAGATACCTAACTATATACCTCATATCAGTTGACAGACTAAACTTGCTTATAGAACCGTTTTTCATCCTTCATACAAATTTCCATCTCCCCAACTCCTGTCCACCCCCAACAACCTCCGACCGTTGTCTGTCTCCACGGTCTCCACCGCCCTACGATGTGAGTCATGATTTGGTTCTTTGGATAATTTGTTTAATAAGGAGCGGAACGGTATTCTAAAAAAGGGATAAATATACTTGAATTTCTAAAATTTATTACAAAATATAATTGAATCTTAAAACTTTCAAAAGTATAATTAAGTTCGAAGATCTATAGATTAGAATAATCTAGTCTTGTTGTTAACTTTATCCAACTTGACTTATAAAAAAAAATGACATGACTTGTTTATTATTTTCTCTATGCTATGTGACGTCAAATCACTAAACATAAAACATAAGACTAAAACCAAATCGTTTTGGTCCAAGTCTAACTCTTTTTACCCAAATTTTAAATAAAAAGGTTACATTTTTCAAAAAAGGACACAAAAAAGAGAGAAAAAGGAAAAGAATGATACCCTGCAACCCTCTCAACCCCAAGATCAGGCGGTTGTTAGCTAAAGACCTAAGCGATCCTGCATCGCCCCACCATCGCCGGCCAATTTCAGTAATGGTGGGGGACAACGACAAGGGCTAATTTGTTTTGTGTTCTTTTATTTTTATTTTTTTAAAAAAACCTTTTATTATTAATCTAATTTAACTAGAATTTTGGCTTAAAAAGAAAGATTCGGATCAAAACAATGTCAATTTATCTTTATGTTTCATGTTTTAGTGATGTTACATAGGAGAGAGAGAATAGTAATAAACATTTTATGTTAGCCAAGTAGGATGGAGCTTTTGACTAAAAATACTAGGATGAAATTAATGGAAGGACTTGATTACATTAATTAGACAAGTTTTAAGACTTGATTACATTTTTTGAAATTTTTAAGAATTTAATTCCACTTTTGTAACAAGTTTTAAGATTTTTTAAAAGGAAGAAAAAGTTGTAATAGAGTGAAAAAGTGAAAAAAATGAGGAGGGTATTTGGTATGCGTCCTTTATAATATGATATCATAGTACATCTCAATTTTCATTTTGTGCATTTCTACTATTTATCTTTTTCTATATAAGTTAGGTAATCCAACAATTATTTTCAATGGTTTATTGTACTCATGTGTTTTTAGACTTTAAACATTCTTTCAATTTTGCTTATGTGACTATTAATATATGAGTGGAAGTACCACATCAGCCTTATTACTCAAATTGTATATAGTGTACTGCTAGCTAGAGATACTAAAACTTACTAGTAAGAATGATTTATCAAGTAAAATCCAATCACCTAATAAGATTCTTTCTAATAATTCTACAAACTAAGTCTAAAATACTAACACAGACCCCCCCAAAAAAAAAAAAAAAAAAAAAAAAAGAGGCTCATAATCTAGCACTATCTAATGCAACCCTCCCGACAGGCATGTCAAGGAGATGATAGGTTTGGAGGTATTGTCGAATTTGGGACCAACAGTCTTCAATCAATGCGGATTTCCCAAACTATTACCTCGCTCAACATTAGGAAACTACGATTGAAATTGATCTATCCATGAAGTCCAATCTAAATAGAAGTCACCACTAGCCTATGAGATTGACTAAGAGTCAAGTGCATGGAAGGATACTTCATTTCTCGTGCAATTAGAGATTTAAGAAAAAAACTTGATTAAACTAATTAACCAACTAGTGCTCTTTCAGTACCCTAACTTGATTGGTTTGTTACCTAAATGATTCAAGCAATCTTTGACCATTTTTTATTAATCTATGCCACTAAATGCTATCCATGCATGAGTGCACCCAAAAAAAAAAAAAAAAGTAGATAGTCATAATCAATGCAATAAAAGTAAAGTGTAGGAAAGTAGACTCAAGGAAGCAACAAGTACAAAATATACATGGCATTCTTATTAAACCCCAGGATAGGAGCCCCATGAGTTCAAATTGGGTTGAATTTGTTACTTAAAAGATTGATCAATCTAAGTCTAAGCTATATGAAAAGTAACTACTAAAACTCGAAAAATTAAAAGTTATGCTATACAACTGAAACTAAGCTAAATATATCACTAAGATTTAACAACCTAATCAAGGCTTCTATTCCTAGCCATTTTCTGATTATTATTTTTTTTCGAATTTTTTTCCCTTTTCTTTTTAAAATTATTACTCGCCTGTGGGATTAGGCATGGGCTTCACATGGACACGGACCGCCGCAGGAGAAAGGGCTTACTAGTCAAGCCTCTCTCCATTAGAAATTCAAAAGCCCAGTTTCCTCTAGAAATAAACCAAGCCCCTATTTACTAGAAACAGATTAGGCCCAAATCAACTAGACCCAGTTGAACCTACCAGAACGTAAGCCCATTTTCTCTACAGGGAAGCATCAAGCCCACACTAAGGCTGGATCCATCAAGCCTATTCTCAAGCCCGAAAATCACCGACCCAATCATAACTAGAACAACCAAGCGCAAATATATCAAACCAATTTAAGCCCAAAAATTATCAATACCGAATTGGGCCTAAACTCCCCAAATTTGTCAAAAATCTCACTTAAGCCCACCTAGACTAAACCCATTTTCCTCTTCCTTGTGCTCCCATCGTCTTCCACGCTCACTTCCTATTCCCCGAACTCCAACCACCGTTCTTTTACAATAGGGTGATGCTAGCATGATGATGTCACCATCTGACGATTCTTTCCCGTCGAAATTGCCAAGCAAAATACAAATTTTTCTCCCTCTCATGAAAAATGTATGGCTGAGGGTTCGCCATCTGTTCTCCATGCTAACAGTACAGTTAACCAATCAATTCCCTTTACAATAAACCTCCTTTGAGCATTTGTGAGTACAAAAAGAAGGGACCCTGTACAGTAAACGACAAAAGAAGGGAATTGATTTGCTAACAGTACCGTTAGCTTGGAAAATGGACGGTAAACTCTCAATCATACATTTTCGATAAGAGGGAGAAAGCTATGTATTTTTTTTGGCAATTTCTACGTGCTTGTGTTGGGGAAGGAAAATTTTTATGGCTATCCTCCGATCCTTAGACGGTCGTCATGCTAGGATCACCCCAAAAAAAAAGGAAACAGGGTTTTGTCCATGATTTACACCTCTGAACCTTTAATCACCCCGAAACCACCACCGGATTCACCGGTCACCCACACCTGGGACCGCCAGCCATCAATACCCCCCTCGATCATCAACCCCATTCACGGCATGGTTAGGACGAAGCAGATAAAGGGACACCATAAAAAAAACCAATTTAGATGCACAAGATGGTCAAACGCTCAGGCCACGGATACAACATCATCAACTCACCGACAATCGCCATTAGTGACCTCAGGAACTTAATCCGAGAGAAAACGGATGATGGAGAAAAAAAAAAAGCATGCTCAATCATTGGAAAGATTTTGAAAATCAATTAAGGTGATTTAATCTGGGGCAATATGCTCTTGAGTTAGACAAAAAGGAAATTAGCTTGCACTGAATTAGGGTCGGGTCATTTGGTAACATCCTATTTTTCAATTTTCATGTTTTTGTTTTTGGAAACACAAATAAATTTGATAATATCAATTAATTTTTTATTTTTCAAAATAAAAAATAGTTGAAAAATAGATTTGAAATAAAAATAAAAAGTTATGAATATTTACTTTTTATTTTCAGAGAAAAAATAAAATAAAAAATAATATTTCTAAATTTTAGAAATTTCATTGGATAGGTTATGAACGTGGATTCAAGGAAAAAAAAAGTGCTTGACCGTTTCAGGACTTGAACTCACATCCAGACTCGAAAGAAATCGCTCAGAAATGTTCGAAATCAACACAACCAACCTATTCAGATCCAACACGAGCATGAACGGAAGAAACCAAGCTTCGGCGTTTCGCTCTTAACAGGGAAACGCAGGGGTTCGACAATACCTTTGTCAAGGAGGAGCTGTCGGTTGCGGTTGCTGGTCAAACTCACACGTCTGAAAAGTGTTGCCGACGAGGGTGCACGCCAGCGATGAAGCCTCAAACACGCACGAGTTGCTTCGGATCTTGACAGCAGAAAAACAGGGGCAAAACAGGGGCAAAACAGGGTTTACTGCGCTTGCTGGACCAACGATAACTACACAGCGTTCCTCGAGGCAACGACTTCTGGACGCCCAAAGAGGCTGCAAGTCTCCTCAGTCCATGCTCTCTGTTCTTGCTCTCTTTTAAAAAGGAGAATCGTCAGTGGCCGGTAATGGCGGACAAGGGGTTACTGCTAGCTAATGAAGAGCGACCGAGATAAGGCTAGGGAGAATTGGCCCAGGGAAAAGCCGTGCTGTCCTTCCTCTAAGATATTTTGGAATAAAATAAGACCTATTTTCCTTGTGACTGTCCTTTTCTTCTTTTGAACGTGCAAGCTCTTTAATTCCAAAGACAGCTCTGTTTTTCCCACTGACCCCACGGTGAACGCAAGAAGGCATTCGAGTGGGAAAGAGACGCCTTTGTCCTCGCTAGGGTTTTGTATCCTTGCGCCCCATGAACAAAAGAAAGACACCCAAGTGATAATTGTGAACAGTGAGAACAATGACTAATTGGAACGTGAGTCATGTGGTATGGGAATTGTGGCTAAAGAGAGGGGGCACGGTTTTATGGCCTGATTGCATCGAGTTCTATGGGTCTGGGCCTAATGAGCCAGGGTCAATCTCGGGTCAAACTAAGTTGACCTAAGTCTTTGTAATCTTTCATACTTAACAAAAATTTTCCAGGGCACCGGTCGAAAAAATTCATGTGTCAACACTATCCATTTTTACAATAATAATATCACTAACAACTCTGCTTGGAGAGCTCTTTTTTTATGCACTGGCGTTCATATTGATGTTATGGTTCTATTTCTACCAAAAACGTAGAAGTTGACAAAACAAATGTACTTATAGAAGGACTCAAAAGGATGCATTTAAAAATGAAAAGGGACGTGAAAATAATTTCACCCGAACATCAATTCTAACACCCATTGGGCCCTTCCATGAATTACAAAACTCGCACAAATTATCTTGACCACCAAATGGATTTAAGTTTGATAAAACTAATGATATGACCTATTTTGATGTTGGGTCGAGAAAAGAGAACTACCTCGGTCAACTTATTGCAAGGATGTTGTTGGCTACGATGATTAACCTTACGAAGTGTGGCAAGAAATGTGAGGATCAACGGAAGTGAAACTTGCATTGATGATGTTCTTGCAATTGGCATAGCTCCCCTTCTTGAGTTCCAAAGAGTCAAGGTTGATGTGCTTCATCACGATGTCCGTGTAACTTGTCCCCTCCAACACAATGTCACATGACCTACAATTTGTTCCCCAAAGTCCCCCTCACATTTCGATGTGTCACGTCATTTACCTTCACTATCAACAACTCTATATGTAATCGCAACTTGAATAAGACACTATGTGGATTACAAGTTCTACTATTTCAATGCTTTTCGTATGTAGATTTATGATTGCAACCACACAAGCACACATCGGCAGTTTAAAAGATCCCTAATAATCCATGCAAGCACTAACTAAATATATAGTTTTTCACCTTACAACAATACTTTTGATCATCACAATAGCCTCGGTCGATTATTATGGGGTTATGAGCATAGGAAATAGTAACATATGTGAAAATGGATACTGCTAACATAATTAGATCCACTTTACATGACATAAAATAAAGATGATGAATTCAATATAAAATATATTAGTGCAAACATGAATTGGGTATAAGCATATTTTCTTTTGCCTAATTTTTTTATTAGTTAGTGAAAATTAATGTACACCAACCAACCCCCCATGTCTTGATCCTCGTACCATTTTCATTTGAGTTGAATACGCAAACCTAAACATGGCCGGTCCCGCACTGAACGCCAGTGATGTTGATGCACGAGGACCAACCAATGGTGGCATTCGCCATCGCTCGCCCACATTTTCGTTAGATCAACAGAACTATAAATAAATAAATAAATAAAGTCAACAAAATAATGAGAATTTGAGAATTGAGACCCCATTTATTTAGTGAAAAATAAATAATCTAAAAAATATTTTTCTAGAAAGTAATTATTCGTATTACTTATAAAAATACATGAAATAAAAATATGTTTATCGTCCACAACAATCTTCAAGCATAAATTAGCCGGCAAGAGAGATGGAGTCACTAAGCCCTAAGGTTTGGAAGGCACCTATCCCATAGAATGGTAATTGATTTAGTCGATAATAAAAATATATTTCATTGAATGATTATATCAAGTTATATAAACAATCAACTTTAGAAAAATATTTTCTAAATTATTTAATTTTTGGGAAATAAATAAAGTCTAAGGGTGAATTTATTTCACAAATAGTAAATGATTTAGAAAAAAATTTCCTAGAAACAAAAATGCCTCGTGAACCCTATCCAATGCATATTTTAATCTCGGCAGTTCCATCTAAGGAGAAACTCTTGCCTAATCTAGATCGATAGCTCCAACTAAGGCTTATGTAATCAACGATTGTGATAGATCCAATCATACACAGCCTATCATCGATTATAGAACATCTAACTCACATGCATCTAGTGTACAAAGTAATAGCTAGCAAGGAAATGGAAAAGTCTTCTTCTAATTCCTTGTAACTTTTTTTATTTTTTCATTTTGGTTGGTTGGTATGTTTTAGGAAGCCATGTAAATGCAATCTTTTATAATTTATCCTGTTGACCCAAAACAAAACAAAAATAAATATTTGCCAAATAAAAGAAAATAAAAAGAGGGTTTTGACCTTAGGGCTTCGGCAAGTGTGGTTGTTATCACGTGAAAAGAGCTTGGACTTGACCCTGCTCCACCAATTATGACCACGATCGTCGATGACTCCACGCTCGCTCCCACCGTCAGATTAATGATATCTAGAAAGCAAATCCAGCCTCTAGATTAACAGTTTTCCCATTCCTCTGTTTAGGTAGGCGTTGTGATATTCCCCAAAACCTGTTTTATTTTAACTTTTTAAATTTTTTAGTTCTCACCGACCAAAAACAAAAAATTTAGTTCTCAAAATTTGATAAATAAAAAAAAACAATTAGAAAAGATTGTTGGGACTCATAATATTACACATTACACAAAATCAATAAACTCGTATTACATATTTTGGTACTCTTCTTTTCTATAATGAGCAATATTACCTTCACAAATTGAGGGGATTTGATCAATAGATAAGTCGAGCCTTTGATAAAAACCATAGATTTAAGTCGCCCCCAGCCCGAGCCCCCTAAAATCACTCCATATTCCGGGGTAACCAATCCCGGGTGGACGGCGAGAGTATTAATTTTTTCACATAAATTTGATCAGGCTTGGGCGGGCCAAAGTGGGTCAAAGTCAACCCATCTTGCCTTTCACTTTGGTCAGCTCTAAAATTGTCTAACTAAGATTTTATTTATTTCGTGGAAAAAAAATTCTAAAAAACATTTTCCTGATTTTTCAACATTCGTTTAATGGAATATGAATTGGTAAATATCTTTCATCGATAGAAAAAAATTTTCTAAAATAAAGAAAATGTTTTTCACTTTTTAGAAAGTATAAAACTTTTTACATCCTCTTTCTTTCACTTCTAAATCTAACACTTTTTTTCACCCAACATCATTTCCTTTTATTTTTATTTTATACTCTTTTAAAAAATTCAAATTTTAAATTCTTTTAATTTTTTTCTTTTCTTTTTTTTTTTTTTCCTTCTTCTTCAACTAATGGCCGACCACAACGACGGCCGGCAACCAACCATATGTGAGATTAAGCCTCACCACAAGCAAGCAAGGTTGAGCCTCACCTCACCCAAGCTCGGCCGACAACCTCGAGTGAGCTCAAGACTTGCTAGATTTGATGAGTTGGGCAAGGCTCGAGACTCACCTAGCTCACTAGATCTAGCGAGGCTTAACCTCACTTGTATCCAGCAAGTTGGGTCTTCATTGGCTTATGGCAAGGTTCGAGCTCACTTGTGACTGATCGTTGTGGCTGAAAAAGAAGAAAAAAAAAAATTAAAATAAAAAGAAATTAAAAAAAAAAATCGATTAAAAAATAAATAAAAAATTTATTGAAAAACAATTCATGAAGGAAAAGATTTTTTTCACCAAACAGTGGAAAATTTTCCACTTTATTTTCAGATTTAAATAAAATACCAAAAAATATCGTCATTTTTCTAGAAGAAATGTTTCCTAGAAAATATTTTCAAAAACACTACATTTCCTGCTAAACGAACTAACTCTAAAATTAACTTGAAAGGCCATTGTAATTTGCCCAGTATTGAGATTTCCATGAGAACATCTTTAAAAATGTAAAGACAATCTCAACAGAAGAAATTGTTCGTGATCACAAAACAGTTGAAATAACAATAAAAAGAAAAAAAATAATTAACTTTTTTTATGGCCATCTCTTGGGTCTTCTTGGCATTTTAATTTTTTCCAATTAGTTTTTTTATTATCTTTTTAGTACCTGAAAATCGACGGCAGGGCACTTGCAAGGGCCTTTTAAAATGGAGGGGATGAACAGAGGGTGATTTCCCAGCAGGAACAAGTCTTGGACATTGTCCTGCTTTGTCACATTAACACGCTGCTTCCCACGTTTTCAATAAGCCAGGGAATTTTAATGCGGGGGCGTCCTTGCACATTTTCAATGCGGGGGCGTCCTTGCACGTTTGAAAATGAAATGTTTCATTGCATTGCGCAATTGACCTCTTCAGCGTGGGGCGAGTACTTTTTGTTCCTCTCCTCTCTTGCGAGCCTTCTTTACAGCATGATAAATTGTTTACTTGGTCATAACTCTCTCCTCTAGACGTGTCAATTGAAAGTTCTAAAGATATATAATGAATTTTTGAGCGCCAGTTCTTGGTAGCTTGCACTTCTGAAGTAGTCAATAAGGTGCAGACTTTCTTAATGATAAATAGAGATAAGCTCACTTAATTATTTTTTTTTAAATGCAATCAAGTCATTTCATTCATTCCATCCAATTTAATTATCAAAAAATGCTAACGTGACCTTTTTTTTCATATTTTCTCTCTTTCATGATGTTGACATAGCTAAAACATGAAATGTAACAGTGTCATTTTGCCTTAAGTCTTATTTTAATTTTAAAAATTAATGCAAAAAAAGAAAAACATAAACAAAAACCAAGCAACTGCCTCACCATCATTGAAAAGGGTCTGCAATGACTGGCGAGGGTCGTTGGATCTAAGCCAATGGACTAGCCACATTCAAAACAACATCGTCTTAGTTTTATGTTTCATATTTTAGCCACATCAGTGCTACGTATGAGAGAGAAAATAATTAAAAAAAAAAAAAAAGGTCATGCCAATCTTTTTCGTTAATCATGTTGGATGAAGTTAACGAAAGACTTGGATTATACTCATATGATAAATTTTAAAACTCAATTGCATTTTTTGAAAGTTTTAGGACTTGATTATACTTTCTTAATTTTAGAACTTTCAATGCACTTAGGGTACATTTGATTGTCTAGATTTCTAACCAAAATAAGGCTTGATAGGACAATACATGAAATTTAAGGATTTTGTTATATCTTATCCATTATTTGGTAAATTTTAGGACTTGATTATACTTTCTTAACAAATTTTAGAAATTTCAATGCACTTAGGCTATATTTGATTGTCTAGATTTGTAACCAAAATAAGGCTTGATAGGATAATGCATGAAATTTAGGGATTTTGTCATATCTTACCCATTATTTGGTAAATCGCAATAAAAAAGTGGAATATATTCACATTATATCATATATATTTTTTTACATAAATAACATATTAGTGTAAATGAATGTAAAAGTTCACAAATGGAGATAATAAAAATCTCTTGCAACATTCTTACCTACTTTATATTTATTTGCTTTTTTGTAATTTTTTTGTCTTTTTTTAAAATTATTTTATTTTATATTTTTTCCCCTTCCATCATTCTCTAATAAAATTTTATTGAATAGTAAATTGTACTGATATACCTAAAATACTAAAATACCTAAAGTTATATCTATATTTTGGATTTATATTATAAGATAGAATAAAATTTGAATTTATAAATAATAAGATTAAATTTAAAAAATAAATTGTTACTTTTTATTCTGAATTTTTTTATATTAGAATTCAAATATCATTTATATTTACATATATTTGTAATTTTATTAATTTAAAAATTTTGTAATGCGAGAAAAATAATTTTCCTACACAAGATTGTCAGAGACAAAGCCATGACGTTCCAACAAGTGCTGGATACCTCTGCCAATAGAAGGATGCAACAAAGCTGGAGCCTTAGCCCCTCTATCTTCTCTGAGTGAGCTATGGCTTGGCCTTTTTGTTAATCTCCTCTTTTGCCAGGGCTGTTTTCCCCTATTTCTCTCATTTGGGTACCATGACACCCTTGCACTCTTATTGACATTTACTAATGTCACCATGAGTGCAAGCCCTTGCTATTGGTGTCAAGTCTCCTTTATCTTGTATAGTTTCCTTGTGGGTTAAAGTTAATACATACATTACCTTTACCAAAAAAAAATATTATAAATTTTATTCATCTTTATCCTACCTCCCCTTATGATAATTTTTTTCGAGCTATATCCTTCTTATATCTAACTTTATCTTATCATGAGCAAACACCGAACGCGGGATATGATTTTATCTTATTCTGAATTTTATCTTAATTGTCAAACGTAGCCTTATCTCTAGGAAAAACAACAAATATTTTGCTACTTTTCAAGTCATTATCACTCTGTATTAATAATTTCTAGAAATGTGAGTTTGCAACATAGAGTTAGGGGGATTAGGATGATCAATTCGTGATCTGGTTCGGTCTCATTGAGGAACTAGGAACCAAGAAGAAGATCACCTGGTCCTGGGACCAAACCAAACCGGTCTATTTCTCAAGCAATCCAATAGAACTGATAGATTCCATATCTTGGTCAAAAGTTTTTTATTAATTGAATTGCCAAGCCATGTCGCAATTCAAATTTGGGATTTCATCCAAAATTTTGCGAAGAAGATTGAGAGATGATGGGGTCGTGCTTATAGGGGCATGCTCATAAAAAGGAGGACGGTTCGGTGGATTCTTTTTTAATAAATGATGGACTCACAAAGTAGGAGTAAGCGAGGGAGGTAAAATTGACGAATCTTTGCAGGAAAAGAAAAGAAATGTAAAATGAAGAAGGAAGCAAGAAATAAAAGGAGCAACTTGGATGAGCCAGTGCAGTAATATGAAAGAAATAGAGATTTACTTCATCATCTGGAATAAGCGAGGTGTGAGAGGATATTAGAGTTTGGGTTTGCACTTTTCTTTTTAAAAAATGAAAAATATATAATTAAATTGGTCTGGTTCAATCAATCAGATTCTTTCCTTGAAACCAAGAACTAGACCAAAAATCATTGATTTCAATTTTATGGAATCAAGAACCGAACCGACACCTTCTAGAACTGCCCAAAATCGGCCGGTTTAGATCGAATCAGGCAGTTCCAATTCGGGCTATTTTATATGCTCACCCCTAAGGGGGATTTTTTTTTTCTTATAAGGGACGGTAATCTGGTTCTTTAGATACTGAGGTTTGTCTTAAGATGCAGAACGTATATTGAAAAAAAAGAGAGAGAGAGAGAAAAGTGGTAATATAATGAAAAAAATAAGGAGGGTATGCAGTATTTTTACTTTTTAATGTAGTGTCACATAGTTATCTCAATTATCATTTTGTGCATTTCTCCTTTTATTATTATTATTATTATTATTATTATTATTATTATTATTATTATTATTATTATTATTATTATTATTATTATTATTATTATTATTATTATTATTATTATTATTATTATTATTATTATTATTATTATTATTATTAGGGAAAATTTCAATTAATGGCCTAAAGTGGAACCGTTTTCTCAAAAAAGGACCCAAAATGGGCGTTGTCTCAAACAAGAACCACGAAGTGATCAACTTAGTTTCAAATAAGGGCCTCAACTTAAAAGCCAACCAAATCTTATTTGCATCTAGGGGGATTTTCGTCTAAAGACTTTTTTTCCTTCTTTTCTTAATTTATTTTCTCCTATTCTTTCTTTTCTTCATCATCATCATCGAGCCTTCACCTTTTTCACTCTTTAGATTGCGTTCTCCAAAGTCCATCTCTATCTTCCTTGCCGAATTAGCCATCAACGCCCTCAACCTCATTTGTCATTGCCCTCAACAGCAATTCCAGTACCTTTGTTGAAAGATGGAGGTCAATCCAAGCCCTAGATCGAGCACAAGTGGACCAAGATGTGACACTCAGCTCGATTCGATCCCCACATCTTGTGGTCGTGGTCAAGCACGAAGCATGATGAGATGTAAGCCATTAGCTTGCTACCCTCGTTGTCATCGATGCTTGAATTCAAATTGGTGCTCACGCAAGCTATGATTGATCTTAGCGAGGAGAAGCCAGATTGAAGTGCCTAAGCCAAATTTATTAGAGGTTTTTGAGAAATCTCTGTGATACTCATGTGCATTGATTTGTTCAGTGAAATACGTGGTTTTGGAAATTTCTGAGCGATTTTGCACTTTTTTCATCTTGTTATTCTCTCTCAAATCTCTGTAGATAATAATTCAGAGTCAGAGAGGCAAATTTGTTTGAACATGTGTAGACTAGAGTCATTCATTTTTTAGATTGAGTGCTGTCTGATTCGAATTGCCACCAAAGGCGAGTATCTTCAATCACGGGTCAGAATGATTCAGCAGGCTTTGAAAATAACCAGCATCTTCAATCACCTCAATGCAAGCTGTGTCTATGAATGTTATGAATAATCCAACCCGGGCCCAATAAAACATTCCCAAGAAGCTACAAGTGAAAGTTATCGTGGCATAGGCAATTGCATTGGCGGGGAGAGCATGAAACTGTTACTTTAATTGCCATAATAAGTTTTTACAAGCAAATTAAATAAAAAACAAAACTCACTTATGGATATTTCTTGATTCTCAAGTTCATTATCGTCATCAGAGAAGGTGAGTGGTGGCGAATAACTTAAAAACCGGCTCATGCCGAAATCGATGAGTTCTTGGGTGAGGATGCCAAATTGCATAATGTAGAGCATGCGCTTTGAAGTTTGCTGATGGGAGGCTGCGGGCGAAGCACGCAATTTGCGGTTTTGCAAAACTGCATAACTTCTCGAATATCTTTTCGTTTTCTTCTTTTCCTAAATTGTTCAAATTGTTTTGCACCTGTGCAAGCTCGTGTGTCAGGAGTCTGATGCATTTGTCAAGAAAGAGGTGAGCAAGATGAAAAAAGAAAGAAAAGAAAAACAAAAAGGAAAAAGAAAAAAAGTCTTTAGACGAAAATACCCCTAGCTGCAAATAAGATTTCACTGGCTTTCAAGTTGAAACCCTTATTCAAGACTAAATCGGTCACTTTGGGCCCTTATTTGATACAATGTCCACTTTAGGCCCTTTTTTGAGAAAACGGTTCCACTTTAGGTCTTTAATTGAAATTTTCCCTTATTATTATTATGTAAGTTAAGAATTCCCATTATCATTTCACTAGCTGCTCGTAATCATGCACTTTTTAGACTTTAATTGTCCTTACAATCTTTGCTAATGTGACTATTAATATATGAATAGAGGCACCACATCACTATCTAATTACTCAAATCGCATACAGTGCACTTCTGGCTAAAAATATTAAAATTTACTAATAAGAATGGTTTACTTAGTTATATCCAATCACCTAACAACATTCTTCTTAATAATTCTACGAACTAAGTCTATAATTCTAGCACTCTCCATTTTTACAGCAGTAGCATTGCCTACAACCTTTCTTGAAGAGCTCTTTCTTCGTGTACTTGTGTTTATATTGATGTTATGGTTCTATTTCTACCCCAAAAAAAAAAAAAAAAAGTAAAAGTCAACAAAACGAATGTATTTATAAAAAGACCGAAAAAGGTGTGTTTTCAAGTAAAAAGGGATTTGAGATAGAATGGCCTAAACATCAACTTTAATACCATTCGGGCTCTCCCATAAATTACAAAAGTCTAAATCATCACGACCATCAAATATGTACAAATCTAATCAAACTAACTATTGGAGGAAAGTCGGCGGAAGACGACTAACCTCTTTCGGATGCACAATGAACAATTATCTCGGAACAAACGTTGAATTATAGGTGATTAATGAACAATATAACTTCACGATGATCTGGATGTAATCACGAGGAAAATATCCAATTTTCACGGCGTAAATGCTAATTGTTTTCGTAAATGAGTAATGGAACATCTTTTTTTTTCTTTAATGGAAAAGGGAGAGGAAGAGATGACAATTTCTTTCTAAACGTTCTATCTGCTAACATTTTTTAACAGTTATCTTCAATATTTTTTTATATGATTCCCTTAGACCCTTTTAAAGAGTATATTTCCATTATAACATATCAAAACGTAATGGTGTGTTTTAATTGCATCACATCATGGACATATTGATAAAATACAACACTAATGATATAACCTATTTTCATCTTTGGCTGAGAAAACAAAAACTATTTTTGATCAACTTTGTTGGCTATGATGATTAACTCTACGAAGTGAGGCAAAAAACGGGAGGACCGACGGAACTAAAACTAGCATCGATGACGTCCTTGCAATCGGCGTAGCTCCTCTTCCTAGGTTCTGAAGAGTCAACATTGATGCGCCCCATCATGATGTTCATTCAACCCCTCCCTCCAGTGCATCGCAACGCAATCAACGGCTCGTTGCCCAAAGTCCCCCTCACTTTTCGATACGTCACGTTGCATACTTCACTACCAACAAACGCCATCTGCAAATCACGCTTCGAATAAGACACTACACAGATTATGAGCTGCTGTCTTAATGCATTCCAGATGTAGATTTATGATTGCAACCATAAGAGCACACGTAGGCAGTTTAAAAGATCCCTAATAAGCCATGCAAGCATTAACTGGAAACATCACTTTTACCTTACAACGACGCTTTTGATCGTTGCAATAGTCCTGGTCAATTATGATTGAGTTATGAGCTTAGAAAATGGTAATATTTTCAAAATGGATACCCCTAACATAGCCGGATCCGCCCTACACGAAATAAAATAAAGATGATTACTTTGCTATAAAACAAATTAATGCAAACATGAATTTGGGTATAAGTACATTAGTGAAAATTAATGTATACCACCTGACCTCCCATTTCTTGATCCTCGCATCATTTTCAGTTGAGTTGAATACGCAATCTCGAACATGGACTTCTTCCACCGTGTCGTATGCTCCTTCGTATGCAAGGCTTCCCGCACTAATCGATTTGTATGCATTGCACTCAACTCAGTAAGAAAAAGGACTTCAATGATGTCATTGGAAAAGGGCTACCAAGTCACATTTTTGCAAGGTGAAAATCATAACACTATAAGTGTCATTTATACTTCATTTTCATTGTTTGGCAATCTCCATTTTCAATACATTCACCATGACTTGTTTAAGGGATTTATCCAGACTTTATTTAGTATTCCAAAATGGCTGACGGATCGAGAATTCTAAGTCAAAGTGTATAAGATATGATGAATTTGTAGGGATTTAGCATGTTAAGAAGAATGACAAACCTAATTCCATGGCGAGGCCCACATTGAATGCCAGTGATGTTGATGAACGAGGACCCACCCTTGATGGCAATATAGTCATCGCCTGCTCACATTGTCATTAGATCAACAAGAAAGTAAAAAACTCAACAAATTCATGGGAATTTGAGTAGCGAACTCCGTTTTGTTTCATAAAAAACTAATAATCTAAAAAAAATAAATCTCTTGTATAACTTGAAATAATTAGTTAAGGAAAGATATTTTCATTACCGATATCAATTATGTCTAATACGAATGACAATTTTTGTAAGTAATACGAATGACAATTTTTGAGAGAATACTTTGTCAAATCATTCCGTTTACATGAAATAAAAGGAGCCTAAATGTCGTAATTTTTTTTTTAATAGATTTTACCAGTTCTATGGTGGAGTTGTGGATTTGGACGTGGTTTGAGGCAGCAATTAAGGTGGGGCTGTCTTGAGGGGCGTGGATTTGGAGGGCAGTGAGGTTTGCAGACTTGCAGTTCTCAAGTCTTATGTGGGCCCTTGGGCTGTCCAAATGGGTGAGCCCACTCAGCTCAAGGCTCTCCATCTTGAGGAAGGTCATCCCCTGCAAAATTTCACCCATGAGAAAACCAAATTAGAAAATAAAAACAAAAGGAAAACCTTTCGGATGCACCGAGAGGCCCGTGAGCCCAATGCGGCATGGATTTTCAGACTTGGTGGGTCCATGTCGGGTCCCCGGGGCCAGGGGGGTGGGAACCTTGCATGGATCCAAATGGCCTCGACTGAGACCCACTTAATCAACGGTCATGATGAATCTAGTCATACACAACCTATTAGTTATGAAATAGGCTAATTCCCTAAACAAAAACCCTAAATTTTAGGTTCGATCTCAAATATATCTTGAACTTTTTTTTTGTCTTAGAAAAAATCTCAAACTTTATGTCTAGTCTAGAAAAAAAAAACTTCAAACTTTAGGTCTAGTACCAATTCTACTCCGAAATTTTCTTATTTTTAGAAAAACCCCAAACTCCAAAATTTAAGTCTAATCACCAAATTTACCCCAATCTTTTTGTTGAAAGGAAAATCATTTTTCCTTTAGTCATAAATCTGCCCCATTAGCCCTCTATCGAAAAGTCACGATTAGTAGTCTCTAATTTTTATATCTCTGAATAGTTTTATTTTGAAGATAATTTTTCATGTCACCTTGCCAATGCATATTTATTATCAATGTGGAAATACCACGTTAAGTTGGGACTGGAATATGAGGTAGATTTGATAATAGATTAAAATTTTGTGATTTTATTTAGACAAAACAAAATTTGGGACAAATTTGGGACTAGAACTAAAGTTTAGGGTTTTATCTAAGAAAAACATTCGGGGCAAATTTGAGACCGGACCTAAAGTTTAGGATTTTTTCTTAGACAAAAAAAATTCATGGTAAATTTGCAACTTGATCTAAAATTTGGGGTTTTTTAGGGAATTGACCCATTATAAAACATTAGATTCACCAATATTTGGTGCACCAAGTAATAGTTGGCTGGAAATGGAAGTCTTCTTCTAAATCCTTGCTAATTTTTATTTTATTTTTTAGTTTCTCATTTTGGTTGGTTGCCATGTTAATGCAATCTTTTATATATGTGCTCCATCATAGGAGAAAATTCATTTATTGTAGACTCAAATGACAGATGGTTTCCCTCTACTTTTACTTTCTTTTTTGTCAAGGGAACAAAACCCAAAAAAAAAAAAAAAATTTGCCAAATAAAAGAAAATAAATAGAGGGGTCTGACCTTAAGCTTTGGCAAGGATCGTCGCTATCATGCTTAAGGAGATCGGCCTTGACTATTGACCACGACCGTTGATGACTCCACTCCCGCTCCCGGTCACCGTCAGATTGGTGATCTCTGAAAAGCAAATCCAGCTCTTGGATTCACAGTTTTGTCATTCCTCTATTTCGATGGGCGCCGTGATATTCCCCAAACCTGTTTTTCGTATTTATGTTTAAATTTTTTTAGTCCCCAAAATTTGATAAATCATTAAAAAGATAAAATATCATATTACATAAATCAATAAACTCATATTAAATATTTTCGACACTCTTCTTTTCTATAATGAGCAGTATTTACCCTTTGGAAATTGAGGGGATTTGATCAATGGACAAGTCGAGCCTAAAATCTCTCCCACATTCAAAAAGTACTAATTTTTTTTCACGTGAACTTGACTGGGCTTGGGCCGACCAAAGTGGGCAATTCAAGTCACCCCATTTTGGCTTTTGCTCCGGTCGGATATGAAACGGTCCACAGCTACGCCCATCCAACTTCCCGATCTAAAAAATTCCCCGCTATCTCTCTTCTCTCCGTCTCGGAGCTTCTTCTCTCATCAATGGTGTGAGTTCCTCCTCTATCCTTGTTGATAGCTAAAACCCTATAATCCCGTTTGGTTGGTCCCATCCACTCCATGGATACACCCACACTCTTTCCCCCTGATTAGCTTGCCTGGGCGATTCTCAAACGCAGAAACTTCTCTGCGTTTTTGGCAAAACCCACTTCGCTTCCTCCATTTGGGTGCCGCATCATCCTCAACCCCTCCTCTCGGCATCAGCGATGGCATCTGATCTTTGCCCTTTAGTCGGATTGATCGCTGGTTCCAGCTTTCTCTTTAAACCCTAACACCCAGAAATCACTCATGGCAAAAAACCCTAATCCAAACCCATTTCCTTCACCTGCAACCGTAATATTCACCCACTGAGCTCCCTTCACTCCTTTCTACTCAGAAATTCCAAAACCCAAACCCTTCTACACAAAACCAAACATCCAAAAATTAAAAATGGATAAAACCACAGAAAATCAGCTCCGTCTGGCAGCCTTATGCAGAAGTATGGGGGATCTCTGGTCAGAAGAGGAAGTAACAGAGCTAGATGATCGCCTACCAGAAAAAGATAAACAGGAAAGTGAACTAACCTTGTATGGAAAACTGTTCTCCAAACCGAACGCCAATTTTCCGGCCTTCATCAACACAATGAGGAAGGTGTGGAAGACGGATTCTGTCAAATGCGAAGTTATCGAACCAGGTTTCTTCTCTTTCATTTTTGAATCAATAGAGGACAAAAAAAGAGTTCTAGAAAAATGGTCCATAGTCCTTTTCAAGTCACTTACTTGTTCTATTGGAAGGAGATCCCGACATCCCCGAGCATTGCTATGACTTTACACATTATGCATTCTGGGTACATATATTGGGGTTACCTCGAGCTCGGATAAATGAGGAATCCGTTCAGAACATAGCCTCAAAAATCAGAGTAGTAGAAGATGTGAAATTAGAAGCTCGTGGTAACGGCTGGCGCAAACTCAGCAAGGCCAAAGTGTGCCTAAATCTATCATGCCCCCTGAAAACAGGAACAGTTGTTAACTTAGGAGGGATCAAATGGTGGCTAGATTTTAAATATGAAAGACTACCTCATTTTTGCTACTCATGTGGCCGAATTGGCCATTATGCCAATTACTGCCCTGAAATACCTTATGAGACGACAGGATTGGCTCAAGACAAACCAGGGAAATACGGTTCTTGGCTGAAAGCAGAAGTTCGAGAGTCAAGCCCATGTTGGAAGATTTTTTACGGGCAACTCGATCAGCAGCCTGAAGAGGAAATGGTACCTGAAACCCCCATGACTTCTTCAGATAAAGTCCCCAGACCAGAGCTTTTTGCTACTGAATCAAATGCCTTAGCTATCCTCCCACCAGCTGGTCCAGCAATTAACCCAGAAGAAGATGTCAGGATAGCTGAATAAACTGCCCTAAACAAAGGCAAGAGGCCTCAGCAAACTGATCACTAACAACAGCTCCTATTTCTCCAATCTGTCAAGGCAGGAAAGGGGCTGGAAAACCTGAAGAAAAACAAGAACATGCTTAAAACACCTGTAGCAAAAAAACAAAAAAGAATTAACCCGTATGAGAAAAGATCTACTTCAATTCAGCTGCATGTTGAGGAGGAATTATTGGATACACCTATCCAAACGTTGGAATGGGTCTCGGAACGGGCTTTGGTGGCTAACCCTAATAAGCCACCAGGTTATACATAAAGATCCTATGCTGGAACTGTCAAGGTCTGGGCACACCCTTGACAGTTCAGCACCTTAGGGCCCTTGTGGCTCGAGAGAGGCCTAACTTAGCCTTCCTTATGGAAACCAAGAATAAAGAAAGCACGGTCGACCGAGTAAGAAAGAGTCTGAAGTTTAGTAGCTCTACCATATAACCCAATCGGAATTGCAGGGGGATTAATCCTTATGTGGGATGATCAAGTACAAGTGGAAATTCTAGCAGGCTATGGGGAAATCATTGATGTAAAATGCAAAATTCTTAGCAATGGTGATCAAATGAGAATATCCTTCTTACACGCATCTACTTCTCTTCAAGAGAGGTTAAGTCTCTGGCAAATGCTCAACTCATTCAGCTCATCAAACAATCTTCCTTGGCTTTGCATGGGAGATTTCAATGAAGTTCTTTATCTTTGGGAAAAAGTTGGAAGAAAAGAAGCAGACAAACATAGAATGGTGGCTTTCCGGGCTTTCATGGACTCATGCTCTTTAATGGACACGGAAAGTAAGGGTTGCAAGTTCACATGGACTAATAATCGGGAAAGAGATGATCTAGTAAAGAAACGGCTGGATCGAGCGCTATGTAATTAGGCATGGAGAGTACAATATCCAAATGCGGAGGTATTTGCTTTGCCGGCGATAGGATCGGATCATAGTCCTTTACTACTTGCATTGGAACCAAACACAATGAAAAGAAAGAGAGAATTCAGATTTGAGGCATATTGGCTTAAGGACAAGGAATGTATAGAAGTAATCCAAAAAGCATGGGAGAAAAACAGCATCGATAATGTAGACTTTGCTGGGAAAGTGAAGAAAATTGCAGCATGCCTAACCAAATGGAGTAACAGAAAATTCCAGAACGCATCCCGACACATCGAACCACTAAGAAAAAGATTAACAAACCTGACTAATCAGGAGGAAACTCACTCAAACAGAGAAGAGTTCAGAAATGTGGTTCAGAAAATAGAAAATCTATGGAAATAAGAGGAGATGTATTGGAGCATGAGGTCACGAATCACATGGATGAGATGGGGTGATCAAAATACAAAAATTTTTCTTGCCACGACGGTTCAAAGAAGAATCAGAAACAAGATCTCTATGTTAAAGATTGATGACACTACATGGAGTCGTGAACCTTCAACTATAAAGCATCACATCAGGGCCTTTTATCAATCTTTATATTCCACAGTGGGGGAGAGGAATTATCAGCCCATACTTGATCAATGCACGCAATTAGTCACAGCAGAAATGAATGACAGCCTAATCAAAACCATCTCAGAGGAAGAAGTTAAAAAAGCAGTCTTCCAATTGGGAGCTACCAAAGCCCCGGACCGGATGGACTAAATGGGTTATTTTACCAAAGCCAATGGCCAACGGTGCGTGAAGACATATTCAGAATGGTCGACTCTTTTTTCAGCCAAGGTACTCTTGATCCTGAATTAAATAAGACCCATATCACCCTCATCCCTAAAGTAGCAAACCCTAAAACAATCACTCAATACAGACCTATCAGTCTCTGCAACTTTAGTTATAAAATCATTGCTAAAGTCATGGCCAACAAATTAAAACCCCTTCTCCTAGACCTAATATCCCAAGAACAAAGTGCCTTTGTTAGTGGCCGTCAAATCCAAGATAATATTTTCATCGTTCAAGAGGTCCTTCATCAACTGAGAGTGAGAAAAAGAAAGAGACATTTCCAAGCAGTACTTAAACTCAATATGCAAAAAGCCTTTGATAGGGTGGAGTGGGATTTTTTATGTGATTATCTGTTAACTTTGGGATTCAGTGAAAAATGGGTAGCTTTAATCAAGCAATACATCTCCTCGGTCTCATATAGTGTAAGAGTAAATGGGGACCTTTGCACTCCTTTCAAGCCATCTCGAGGTATTCGACAAGGAGACCCTCTTTCCCCCTATCTCTTTATCCTAATGGCCAATGCTCTATCTACCCTCATTAATAAAGGAATTGAAGACCAAACCCTCAAAGGCATCAAATTAAACACCACCTGTCCCACTTTGTCCCATCTCTTATTTGCTGACGATGTTATTTTCTTCCTCAATGGTACAATTACTGAAGCCCAAAACCTAGCCAACATCCTAAACCAATACTGTTTTGCCTCTGGTCAAGCCATCAATCTTAACAAGTCAGGGATTTTCTTTGGTAAGGGCTACCCACAACTCTTGAAATCCAACCTAGCAGCTGAACTAAGAGTTCCTATCATAGAAAAAACAAGGACATATCTTGGAATACCTTCAGATTGGGGCCAAACCAAAAAACAAATGTTTTCTTGGGTCCTCTCTCGAGTAGAAAAGAAATTAGAGAGCTGGAAAGAAAAACTAATATCCAAGGCAGGGAAAGAAATCCTTATCAAGACAGTGGTTCAAGCTTTACCGCAATATGCTATGTCTCTGTTCAAAATCCCAATATCTATTTGTCGTGCAATAGAGCAGCGTATTTCCAACTTCTGGTGGAAACAAAATTTAGCAAAGAAAGGTGTTCACTGGAGAAATTGGGATCTTTTGAAAACTCGAAAGGATGGAGGAGGCCTTGGTTTCCAAGATCTTGTGGATTTCAACAAAGCGTTCTTAGGAAAACAAGCTTGGAGACTAACTCAAACACCAAATGCCCTATGGAGCAAAACTTTAAAGAGCCTATACTTTCCAAATGATACCTTCTAGAGTGCACAAAAAGGTTATAGACCGTCTTGGGGATGGCAGAGTCTCTTAATGGCCAGGGAAGTGCTAGAACCAGCTACTAAATGGGAGGTAGGAGATGGACAGAAAATCAGAATCAGAGAGGATCGATGGTTAACCTTGGGGAAGATCTATGGACCGCCAAACAGAAATGATCCACAAAGAGTGGCTGAATTGATAGACCATACCACCAAAGAATGGAATGTGTAGAAAGTACACATAATCTTTGGGGAGAATGTGGCAAAAGAAATACTAGCGACTCCACTTAGCTTAACTCCTGAACCTGATAAATTTATTTGGATGGCAAACAGATTAGGATCCTACACAATTAAAAGTGGCTACAATAGGGTCAGAGCTCAAGAAAGGGACTCTTTGATAACACAACCTTCCACTTCCTACCAGACTCCCAAATCACTATGGCATGAAGTTTGGAAGCTCCAGATTTGCCCCAAAGTCAGATTTTTAGTATGGAGTATATGTAACAATGCCCTCCCTACCAAAGAAAATCTATTCAAAAGGAAGATGATACCTGATCTGAGCTGCCCCATCTGCAATCAGCATCCAAAGACGGTAGAGCACCTATTCGCCTTATGCAGTTGGACAAAAGCTATATGGTCAGACCCAAGATTACAGATCGACACCTCCCCAATGAACATAACCCGTATAGATAAGTGGATCCACGCCATACTCACCTCGATGACTGATCCTCAGGCAAAGGCACTTTTTGTTGGAACTCTATGGCAAATCTGGAAAGCAAGGAATGCCCTGATTTTCCAAGCTCATTAGCCAAACCTCAGGCTGATTCTTGAAGACGCGGCCTCCATGACCCTCCTGTCCAAGTACACGCCCCTGCACAGCAAAATCCAACAACTCAAAAACAACCCAGAACCGAGAAACAGCAGCCCCAAAAAACCACCAACCTGCAAACTTAGCGTGGACAGTGCCTGGAGCAGCTTCACGGCGTCGGGCTCGATTGCAGGGGTCCTTCGCAACAGCAAGGGACTGCTACTCGATGGCTTCACGAAACCCATCTGTGCATCCTCTGGCCTCCTTGCCGAAACCCTAGCGGTGCGGGAGGCTCTAATCTGGCTAAGAAGCTTTGAACAGGAGGAAAGTGCACGAACTGGTCTGTACTTGGAAGAAGAACAGGAGCTTCAGATCACTTCTGACAATCTAGAAGTGGTCCAGTGCATTCTGGGCCAAAAAGAAGTCGCATGGGCCACTCGACCAATTACAAAAGACTGCCGACGCCTATTAAACCAAATGCCCAAAGTCAAATTAGCCCATGAGCCTAGAGAAGCCAACCGAGCAGCGAACTGGGTCGCAAGAGCCCACAAAGTAGGTGAACTCCCACTTAATTGGACTACCTACCCACCCTACTCTCTTTTGTTAATTTTATGCTCGGATGTAGAGACCTTGCATTTTTTTTATGTTGGTTAAGTAATGAAATCTACATATTTCCGACCAAAAAAAAAAAAACTTCCCGATCTAAAATTGAGTATCTCATGTTGATTAAAAAGACAATTTAACTAAAATTAACTTAAAGGGGATTGTAATTTCCCTGGTATCAAAATCGCCATGGTAACAGCTTTGTAAATGTACTAAGATAATTTGAATAAAGTGACATTTGAGAAAAGAAATTGTTCATAATCTCAGGAAAGTCAAAATAATGGTACCAAAAAAAAAAAAAAAAAAAGAGTTGACTTTTTATAGCCATCTCTTATGTTCTCTTTTCATTTTTTTTTTCTTTTGCCGTTAATTTATTTTTCCACAAGTACCTAAAAATTGATGGTGGTGGGCTCGCAAGGGCCTTGAAAATGGAGGGAATTGATTAAGGGTGCATTTGGTTCGGTATTTCGAAAAGCATTTCGACCTTCCAGTATTGGGAACGTTAAAAGTCTAATACTAATAGCCACTAGCATTGAGCTTTCAATATTTGATCAAATGTTGAAAGTTATTCTCTTCTTCCAAATCCACCCTCACCCATTCTTCAAATTTCTAATTTTGCCCTTACTATTATTTTTCAAATACTAAAAAAATATATATATATATATATATACACTAAAAATCAAATTTCAAATTTTGCCTTTGAGTGACCTCGACCGACGGCCGCTAGCACCAAATCTGGTTCGTCGGCAGCTATAACCCTTTACCGAACTGTCGAAGGGTTTGGTCTTTTAAAAATATATATATATATATATATATTACTCACCTAAAGGGGCTTTTCAAATTTATTTTCTACAAAATGGCATTTTTCTTCAAAGTTGTTTCTCAAAACACAGTTTACCAAATGGTTTTTGCATTTACTCAAAGTCTTTTAAGCTACACTCTTTTGCATGTTCCTAATGCGTTTTTAAAATGTTGAACCAAAAGCATTCTAAAAATGATTTCCCAATAGGAACCACAGGCATTGGAGTTTGTCCTGCCTCGTCACCTGTACATGCTGCTTCCCACGTTTTCAAGAAGGCCTGTCAATACACACACACACACACACAAAGAAGGGAAATCAAAGGTTAAGACGTCATTAAGGTAAGATTAGTATTAAAAAAAAAAGGAAGAAAGATAAAGCACGTGTTGTAACTTTCATTCAGTGTCGTTTTAGGGTTTGATAGGTTTTACAAAGGGAAATAGGTGATATGAATCAAACACACGGCCTATTGCATCTTGATAGGGTATATGAGTATTAGGTCAATCCTTTGGTTAGGTAAAGAAAAAGTAGATCATACGTATGATGTTCTAATTAAATAGGTTAGGTCGTGTTCCCTAATCTCGAATTCTTGGTCCGACATTCCTTGGGGTAATTTTGTAACAAAATTTTAGCTTGGACCCAATTTTTCTCTCAACTTCTTTTGGCAAGTTTGGACATTGCTAGTTTATTTTGTTCGAAAAATATGGTGATCCCTAGATAAATATGTCACATGCAGCACGTTTAGTAACTAGAAATGCTAATTACGTCATTAGAGGATAATCCGTAGATTTACCATTAGAAAAAAACTTTACCTCCATAAAACTCCTAAGTATCAACACTTAAAAAGATAAGATAGTTATTGGGTTCGACAAGAATCGAGCATATCATTGCTCTTTTATTCTTCAATGCGCTCGTGTCGCGGATGGTTTCTTTTCATGGATATATAAAAGATCGCCCCAAAGTCTGGTGATTTTAGTGTTGGCGCACTTATTCGCGAGTCTCCTTGTATTCCGTGAGATCCATGCATCCATGAGAAATATGAGAATTTTAGGGGACTTACGTCGGAATCATCGGACTGGTCATCGCCTTCAACACCATAATGCAACACATTGAAGACGCTGAGGTCATCTCCATATGCACTACGGGCTCCAATCGCGGTCGAGGCTACACATAAAATCATGATGCTAGCCAAAAATTCCTGCCAAAATCAGAAATTTCCATTAAGCAAAATGCAATAAAAGCGAAGTTAGTTGAAGATGGGGTATAAGAACGTGTCTCACCATTGTTGTAATCGAGAAGAAGATGAGAGATTTTTAGGTGCTTGCGACCGTGCAAACAAGATGGGTCCGAAGTCGGGGTACCGGCGCTGTCTTCGTTCTTCCTCTCTAAGATTAATTGGGGACTTGTCCTAGAATATAAATAGGAAAATGAACCATGAAAGGCTTAGACCAGATTAAAAAGAAAACCATGAAAGGCAAGAGGCAACAGTTGCAACTTCCCAAAAGGTGATGTGATCTGACAAGATACGTTGGAGAAGCAATCCTAAGTTCTCTTTTTACCACAATCGATTTCACTATGTGATTAATGTGAATATCCACTCACAATCTGAAATGCTTCTATCCATGACAAATTTCTATGCATAAAATTCCCTTAACCCTTTTCTTTTCTTTCATTAATTTCTGCAAATTTAATTATCTACTGATATCAGAATATGCCCAGCCAAATCCACTTTACTTTTTACGAGTATTAATTTGGTTGACTTTATTTTTCTTTATATACTTCTTTATTTCGAGAATAAAAAGGAAATGGCCTTGTATGTTACTAAAAAATGTACTAAACTTATTACACTTTTAGCAGGGTCAGTCATAAATCTTTTAATTGTGTCAATTAAATTATAAATATTTTTCACATTTTACCAATTAAGTCTATCCAATCAATTTTAATCGAAATTGTTGACATGAACGTCGGCTATTTGATGTTATATGACTGGCGCAAATATGGATATCTTTTAAAATTAATTTTGAACATTTTATAAATTGTATGGTTTTTTTCTTTTTCTTTACTTTCTTTTTTTTTCCTTCTTTGGAATGAGGACCGCAAGCCGGCGAGGGCTTGGCTACCCTCGCCCTAGCCCTTGAGTGGGGCCACAACACCCTCATCGGCCAACGCGTGGGCATGCCAACCCGCTAGATCCCTAGCAAGGACTGCTAGTGAGGGTGTCGCAGCCCTTGCCTATAGCCAGTGACCCTTGCCAACCCTCACAACAAAGAATAAGAAAAAGAACTAAAGAAAAGGGGGAACAAAGAAGTAAACAAAGAACCAAAAAAATTATTAAAAAATTCACCGAATATTTTAAAAATTAAAGATTTCCACATCACTAGCGACTATATACATAGGATGGTAGGCATTTACATTAGTAATTTTCGGCCAAAATAGGCTCAATTGACCAAACATGAAAAAATTTAAAACTCAATTAGTACATTTAAAAGGTTTTGAACAGAATTAGTAAGAGTACAATAGAATTATTGCTTTTTTGGTAATTTTACCCTTTATGACAAAGTCCACTTATCAATCTACGCAATAATTACTCCACATTAACTCCATATAATCCCATTTTTTTGTGTGATTATTTTTAGTTCGTGTAGTTCTTTGTATATAAAAATAGAGCTACCTTGAGGACGAGGGGATAATTACCAAAACAGACATAAACTTATTGCAATTTTTTCAATTTAATCATAAACCTTTGGCATTTATGCCAATTCAATTCATCTTACCAATTTTGGCCGATCAAATGCTAATGTGGATGCCAATCATCCGACCGACGGTGACATGTCAATTTTTTTTTTTTTTTTCGATTTTCTTGTTTTTTCTTTCCTTCTTCCTCTGGCCAATGAGGTTGACCTTACCAGCCACCTTGGGGAGCTCGCCCTCCCGTAGCCTTAGCCACCGCTGGCAAGGAGAGGCTCACCATGGTTGGATGAGGGCGAGACTTGACCTCGCCAGAGATGGTGAGGCCTCGCCAATGGTGGCTAAGGTTGGGCAATGGCGAGCCTCCAGTGGCCGATGAGGTTGACCTCGCTCGCCCCAGCCTCTAGCCAATTGTTGTACTAACCAAAGGAAGAAAGAAAGAAGAGAGAGAGAGAGAGAGAGAGATATTGACACACTAGTGTCAGCTAGATAGCTAACTCGATCAACCAAAATTGGTCATATGGACTAAATTGGCATAAATGCAAAACGTATAGGACTAAATTGGCAAAAAAAAAAAGGTTTATGATTGAATTGAAAAAAAATGCACTAGGTTTAAGACAATTTTGGTAATTTTCCTTGAGAACGAATGTCAAACAAACTAAAATGACTTAAACTCCCCGTCATTCTTTTACTTGAATAATATAAAATATAATTATTAATCGATTCCACTAAACGAAATGATTTGAGTCCGTTTTTCTTCTTTTAGCAAAGAGCGCAATCATATTTCACCAAATTTTTTTCATCAATTACTTTCCATGAACTCCACTTTCTGCAAGTTTGAATGCATTTCAATTGCAGCTCAAATTTGTTTATTTTTACCATCCAGTGGAATTATAATAACGCACGCTATACAATCTGTGTATAATCAACCTTTTTATAGGTACATGTTGGACTTCTTCCTGACAGATTTTACATCTTCAGTTTACATCTTTAACCATGGATTGACTTGGTCATTGTTTGAGGGACACCCTTGTCAACCGAGACGTGAGGTCGCCACGCCCTTTCACGATCCCACAGTGGGCTTGCGCCGGAGAGCAACGCTGCGGTGCCTGTGATAGGTAATCACGTTCCGGCGGTGGCGAGTGGTGGTGGTGGGTGCGGGAGACTGGGCTTTGGAGGTTTGTTATGGGTTTGTGGTTAGTCATTTTAGAGTTAGGGTGAGACAATTTAATAAGGGAGGGTAATTTGATTTTTTTGGATAATGTGGTTTGTCTTAATATGCAGAACGGTATTTTAAAAAATAGAGAAGAGAAAAGTTGTAATCGAGTGAAGGAAATGAGGAGGGTATCTAGTATTTTCTTTTCCTCTTTTTAATAGGGTATCATAGTACATCTCAATTTTAATGTTGAGCATTTCATCTTTTTTATCTTTTTTATATAAGTTAAGAATTCTCGACTTGGACAAGTCCTTGAAAGGCTCAAGGCAGAAATGACAAGAGAAAAATACCTTCAAGAGGTGGGACTCCCTGCTGCACACTCCAGTATTCCCTTCTTTCCAGTAAGAAAAATGTATGGGGGGAATTGGGAAGGTTCATCTCATCCTTTTTATCTTTTTCCTATATAAGTTATGAATTCTAACTATTATTTCACCCATGTCTCTAATCATGTGATTTTTACACTCTAATTGTCCTTGAAATCTTTGCTTATGTGATTATTTATATACAAAAGAAGTATCGCATCACTATTTGAATACTCAAATTGCATATAGTGCACCGCTGGCTAAAGATACTAAAACTCATTAATAAAAATGATTTACCAAGTAATATCCAATCACCTAACAAGATTCTTTTAATAATTCTGCGAACTAAGTCTATAATTCTAGCACTATCTAGTTTAGCATTGCTGACGATGTTGGAGGAGCTCTTTCTTTGTGTACTTACGTTTATATTGATGTAATGGGTCTATTCCTACCAAAAAAGTAGAACTCAACAAAACAAATGTACTTATACAAAGACGAAAAGAGGCACATGTTATTCAGATATAAATGAATATAGTTTCACCCGAAACTCTAGTACCTCCATTCCCTGAATTACAAATTGCATAAGTCATCTCGACCACTACACACATATAAGTCTGATTAAATTAACCATATAACCTATCTTGATTTTTGGACCGGAAAATAGAAACCACCTCGGTCAACTTATTGCACGGATGCCATCAGCTACAACAATTAACCCTCCGAAGTTTGGCAAGAAACTGGAGGATCAACGTCGTTGAAATCACCATCGACCACGTTCTCACAATCGGCGTAGCTCTTCTCCCCAGGTTCCAGAGGGTTGAGTTTGACGTGGTCTAGCACGATGTTCGTGCAACCTATGCCTCCCGCACACTGCAGTTTGATCGACGGCTGGTTCCCCGAAGTTCCTCGCACATTTCGAAATGTCACATTGCTCACCTTCACTACCGACGAAGAACTCATCTGCAATCGTGGTTCGAATGAGACACAACACGGATCACAAATTCTGCTGTTTTAATGCATTCTATATAGATAGATTTATGATGGCAGCTATTTGATAAAGTTCCCTAAAGAGCCATGCAAGCATTACTGGAAACATGGTGTTTACCTTGCACTTGCTCTTTTGATCGTCGCAATAGTTCTGATCGATTATGATTGGGTTACGAGCGTTAGAAATAACAATATTTTCGAAATGGATACCTCTAACATAGCCAGATCCACCCTGCACAACACAAAACAAAGATGATTAATTCAATATAAAATAATTAATACAAATTAATACAGACGTTGATTTGGGTATTATGATTAAAATTTGTGTTACGCCTAATTTTGTTATTGATTACTGAAAATTAATGTATCCCAACCGACCTCCCACGTCTTGATCCTCGCGCCATTATCAGATGATTTGAATTCGCAATCTCGAACATTGACTTCTTCCACCGTCTCGTATTCTCCTTCGTATCCTAGGCTTCCCACACTGCGATTGATTTGTATGCACTCAACTCAGCAAGAGAAGGGACTTCAATAATGTCATTGGAAAAGGGTATCAACTAACATTTTTGGAAGGTTAAAATCATAATACTAAACTACCATTTATACTTCATTTTCGTTGTTTGGCAATCTCTGTTTTCAATACATTCAAACGTGGCCTGTTTACGGTATGTCAAATGACAGGCCGAGAATTCTCAGGTGGAAGTAAATAAGATATAAAGAATTTGTGGAGATCTATGATATGAGGAGGAAGACTGGCAAACCTAATTCCATGGCCAGGCCCGCATTTAACGCGTTCGACGTCGAGGAACGAGGTCCCACCCTTGATGGCAATGCAATCATCACCTGCTCACATTCTCATTAGCTCACCAGGGTAGTCAAAAAGTCAACAAAATGATGGAAATTTAAGTCAAAAGGCCCAACTTATTTCATGAAAAATAAATGATTTGAAAATTTATTTTCTTAAACTTAATCGTCCATATCACTTAAAAAATGAATGAATGAAAAATATCTATATCATCCCACAAAAATATTTAGACAAAAATTGACATCAATAATGATTATTTCAAATGAAATTGGCGATGATATTTAGGAAAAAAAATTTTAATTATTTATTTTTTCGCGAAATAGACGGAGCATGGCGGGCATACCAGTTCTGATGGTGGAGTCATGGATTTGGATGTGGCTTGAGGCACCAATGGCGATCCCATCGGTGTTGGGGCTGTCTTCAGGGGCCTGGATTAGAAGGGAAGTGAGCTTTGCACCAGTGCAGTTCTCAAGTCTTATGTGGACCCTTGGGCTGTCCAAATGGGTGAGCCCACTGAGTTCAAGGTTCTCTATTTGGTGGAAGGTTACTCCCTGCAAAATTTCCACCCATGATCAAGCCAAGAAAGGAAAGAGAGAGAGAAAGAAAAGAAAACCCCTTCGATTTAAATTCCAGCAGGTCCGTCCCATTTGGCAAAAGACTCTTGTTTGGACCCAAATCGACGGGCCTTAAGTGAGGTTTCACATAATCAACCGTTACGATGGATCTGGTCATGAACAAAATGCTGAACTCGTATATATATATATAAGTAAATGTAATTTTTATATAAAATTAATTTATTGTAGACTTAAATGATAAATGGTGTCCTAGTGTTTTTTTTTTTTTTCTTACCCAAAAAAAAAAAACCATATTTGCTAATTAAAAAGGAAATAAAAAGAGGGGACTGACCTTAGGTCTGTCGCAATCGCCGTTGCTGTCATCATGTGGAAGGATGTCGGACTTGGCTTTGCTCCACCAAATCTGGCCACGACCGTCAAGGAATCCAGTCCCTTCCCCAGTCACCGTCAGACCGGTAATCTTCGAAAAGAGAATCCAACTCTGAGATTCACAATTTTTCCACTCCTCTATTTTGGCGGGCGCTGTGATATTCCCCAAAATCTGTTTTTTTTTATAAAAATATATATATATTTTAAATCCCCAGAAGAATTGATAATTCAATGAAACGATTAGCCAAGATTGCTGGGAAATTAAAGTTCATTTTTTTTTTATCTTTTATTTTGAACAGTTGGAGAGGATTTGATCGATGGCGAATTGACTCAAAAATCTCAGTCATGATTAAGAAAATACTAATTTTCCCATGTAAATTTTACTGGGCCAGGCCGGCCGAAGTGGGCAAGTCGAGCCCAAGAAATTTGCTTGTCCAAGTTGGCCCATTTTTCTGTTCACTCCAATCTAAAACGGAGCCGTGGCTCCACCTATCCAATTACCGAATCTAAAGTTGACTATCTCGTATTGATTAAGGAACAATTTCACTAAAATTAACCTAAGAGGTGATTGAGAATGGCTGTGAGAACAGCCCCATAGAATGTACTAAGACAACTTGAATAAATTGAAACCTCATAAAAGAAAAATGTTCATAATATATAAACATAAAAAAACAAACAATTGGCTTTTTATGGCCATCTCTAGCGTTTTTTTTTTTTTTTTTATTTATTTATTTTTCCCCAAATACCTTAAAATTGATGGCGGCGGATTTGCAAGGGCCTTGAAAATGGAGGGGATGGACTAAGAATGATTTCCCAGCAGGAGCCACAATTGTTGGAGTTTGTCCTGCTTGGTCACCTGTACATGCTGCTTCCCACGCTTTCAAGAAGGCCTTTCAATACACACACACAAAAATTAGTTCTTCATTAATGTAATATAAGTAAATAAAACTTTCATAGAGGGTTTAAGTTTCTTTTTGACAAAAAAAAAAAAAAAAAAAAAAAAAAAAGCAAGATAAATAAAGCAAATAATGTAGCTTTCATTTAGTGTCTTTTCAGGGTTTGATAGGTATCACAAGGGAAAAGAGATGATGGGGATCGAACTTACCACCTCTTGGATCTTAATAGGGTATATGAGAATTAGGTCAATCCTTTGATTAATTTTAGCTAAATAAAAAGTGAATTATACATATGGTGTTTTGATTGAGTATGTTATGTCACTTCCCCTAATCTTGAATTCTCTTGGTCGAAGTAATTTCATATTGACATTAGAGTTTAGCTTAAATCTACATTTTCTCTCAACTTCTTTTGGCGAGCTCTTCAAAAACTATGATCTCGGAAATTTTTTATAATTGGGAATCTTAGAGGCTAATGCATGGAGTCACGATTAGAAAAGATTATACTTCCATAGAACTCTTGAGTATGGAAATTTAAAGGGAAAATTACCAAAATGGATGGATTATAAAAAGTGAAAAGGTGAAAACTTAAAGAGTTAATTATTGCATTGGGTCAAGTCGAAAAATGATCCAACACAAATTGACAAATTTCCATACAATGTAAATCTAGCGATTTATAATCAACACATACTCGACCCAATCGATCTATATTGCTAAAATGTTATTATATTTACCAAATCTTGATTAAATGCGAGATCTAACAAGCAAGAGAATTTGAAGAGTCATAGGAGTACATTAGATCAAAGTAAGTTGAGAACTCATTTTTTAACTATATTATTTTAGATTTTATCAGTTTAAATATATTTATGACTCATTTATTGAATATAAATGACATTTATAAGGACCCAGCTCATCAACTATGGGTTAAAAATGGGTGTATGACCTATTTTGACAAGTCTAATCACATTCTATAAGAACTGGATGTGTGGTTACTTTTCACACTTCATTCACTCTAGTAACAGATTATTTCTTTTCAAGAACATACCCAAAAGTCTCGCAACTTTAGTATCGACACACCTATTCACGCATCTCCTCGTATCTTAAACAGGTAAAAGCTTAAAGATCAAAGACCAATTAAAATAAAATAAAATAAAAAAATCTATGAGATCCATGCATGTACGAGAATTGAAAATATCTTAGAGGACTTACCTGGGAATCATCGGAGTTGCCATCTCCTTTGGCACCGAGATCCAAAACATTGAAGACGCTGTCGCCATCTCCATATGCACCACGAGCTCCAAACGCTGTCGAAGCTAAACATAAAATCACGATACCAGCCAAAAATCCCTGCCAAAATAGAAAAAGAAAAGAGAAAAATCATTTAGCAAAATACAAGAAAAGTAGAGACGGGTGGAGATGGGGTTGAGGATAGAGATAGGAGACAGAGAGATGGGAGACATATAGAAACACGTCTCACCATTATCGTATCGAGAAGAAACTGAGAAAATTTTTACGTGCTTCTTCTTCGTTCTTCCTCTATATATTTATTGGGGACTCGTCCTAGAGAATAATCAGGACAATGAAACATGAAAGGCAGGAATTACAACTTTCCTTTTACAGGTGATCCTATTTTCTGATATGATCTGATGCTTACCAGACCTTTTACGCCCTTTTTATTAATTCGTGGATGCCTAAAAAATTATCTTCTTTCCAATATATCTTATCTTCACTGATTAGTTTCCTTTTTCATTTTGGATATTTTCTCAAAAGTGAGATGTATATCCAATTTTGGCAACACTCTCCTCTGCCTAATTGGGAAAATGTCAAGAGTATTCCCGATAGGTTGAAATCGGTCATACTTTAAGGGGCAGATTAACCAGCAAATCTGGATACTTCGATCATATGATGCAAATGACACTTGGGCATTAGATAGCTCACTGGGAGATTTACTTCCATTTTTTGAATCAGGATCAAGTTTTGTCAAGAGAGTGGGCAACGATATTTCCACCCTACAATATGACTATCCACCCTTATTTTCACTAAAGAAAATAAAAATAAATTGCCTTCAATCATTTAATTGCAATTCGATATGCTGATCCCATCTAATTTATTTATTTCTATTTAGGATTTGGTTATTATAATTAAGCATTTCACATGTTTCATTTTTGTTTATTGTGGTATCCCACATATATGGGAAAAGTTAAAAAAAGTCCTAAACCTTTTGTATATGTGCCAATTTACTCTAAACATTTTTTTATGCCAATTTAGTTCTAAACATTTTTACGTTGTGCTAATTTAGTCTTTCTAGCAAATTTTAGCCGGATTTTGCTGACTAGACACCGATCAGCTAACGTGGCCTCAACGGCGCTAACGTGGATAATTTTTAATAATATTTTAATATTTTTGAATTTTTGAATTTTTATTTTTTTTTTTTCCTTTTTTCTTTTTTCCTCCTCCTCCTCCTCCTCCTCCTTCCTCCAGCCGGTCACCAAACCTCGGCGATCGGCCAGGGGGATGGCTCGACCTCGCCGGCTGCCTTGCCAATGGCCGCGAGGGTGGCCTCACACTAGGTGGCGAGGGCCCAAGCCTCGAGGGCGGCCTCGCACCGAGTGGGCCCTCACCGCCCAAGCCTCGCCCTCGCCGCCGGCGGGGTCGAGCCTCGCCCATGACAAGCCTCACCCATGATAGCACCGGCGGGCGAGCCTCGCCGCCCAACACAAGGCCGCCCTCGCGGCCACTAGTGAGGTCGGCCGGCACTTGACCTCGCTGGCTGGAGGAAGGAGGAGGAGAAGGAAAAAAAAAAAAAAAATATTAAAATATTATTAAAAGTTGTCCATACATCGGCACAAATGATGCTATGTCAGCCGGCCGGTGTCCAATCAGCAAATTCCAGCCAAAATTGGCAAGAAATGACTAAATTGGCACAACATAAAAAAAAAAAAAAAGTTTAGAACTAAATTGGCACAAATATAAAAGGTTTAGAACTTTTTAACACTTCTCCCCACATATGCTAAAGGGCATTATGTTTTCTTTTCTATTTTTAAATCTTACTTCCATTGAAATAAGTTTTATCAAAAAGAGATATTTCCAAGAAAATGTATATCAACTCTCTTAATTTACTAAATCAAATAATTTGTCTTTTTTCTTTACCATTAGTAGATATCTTTACATATAACATGTAAGGACAATATTGGAGTATGTAGGATTACACTAAAAACATTGACAAGAAAAAGTTATGTATAATGAGACATTTTGATTTTTTTTAAACAGGTCATCAATGATATCACTTTCTATTCATCCAATAATTTTAAAAAATCTAGTTTTATGCAATTGATTTAATTATATTTTACCTTTTAAAGTCTCACATTCGAAAAAGTAACTATGATTATAATTTGGAAAAATTTTCACAACGGTCTCTTTTTTGTTTCATCCTATGATCCCATTATATGTATGTATATAAATGACAATTGATAAGGAAATATTTGATAGTGAAATGCCCAATAAAAGTGTAAGTTTATAAACAAGTGATTGTGTTAAGAAATCACCTAGCTCAAAATTTGTATACATTCTACTTGATGATTGACCCATTCATATGGGCAAAAGAACAGTTCGAGTGTCAAAGCTTGACATATAATGACACTTAAGTGCTAAGTTACAAAAAGTACACTTAAGTGCCACTTTTTTTAAAATTGGGATACTTGAATGCTAAGTCCAATGACTTTCTATGTGGCAATTTTTTTAATAATATAATTTGCCTACATGACTCGCTGAAGAGCTGAGTCAACAAAGAAGAGCCAAAACGACATTGCTTGGCCTCTTTTTGAATTTTAATATAAATATTAATTTAATTTAATTATTTATTTTTATTATTTAATTTTGAGAGAGAGAGAGAGAGTGATGAAGATTGCAAAGGCAAGGGCCCAGCCCTCGCCGTCGCCTCCCCACTATCACTGGGAAGGGGGTCGGTGTCGCCTAGTCGATGGCAAGGGCGTGTAAGCCCTCACCCAACTAGGCCAAGGGCTGCCGTCTACTAGGGCGACCCTTGCCCCAAATTTGGGTGAGGGGCCACAACCCTCACCCCAAATCAAGGTCACTAAGTCCTAACCAACCCTTCCCCTACCATCATTAGCCCTTCTCGGCGATGATGGGGAGGCAACGGAGAGGGTTGAGCCCTCACATTCTACAATCTTCATCTTTGTCTTTTTTTATATAAATAATTTAGTTTTAATTTAATTTAATTAATATTTATATTAAAATTCAAATCCGAAAGCAAAACGACATCGTTTTGGTTTATCTAGCCACATTAGAGTGCAAAATGATGTCGTTTTGCACTTGTCTCACTAAAAAAATGCCACATTAGTATTTTGGCTAGATTTTCTCATCATTAGTACTTAACCGATTCATTTTACTCCAATTTTGGCACTTAAATATCTCTTTATCCCAAATTTTGGCACTCTAGGAGTACGAGTTTCAATTTGCTCGCCAACATAGAATAAATTAGGTTTCTTGACAATTTTCTTTTCAACAAAACTAATTTCTATGAAGGTAAAATTCTAAAGTAAAGATGAAAAAATATTGCCTACAATAAACAAAAACAACACGTGAAATTCTTAATCATGACAACTAAATCCTACATGGAAATTGAAATCAGCCGCCACTTTAATCTACGGTGGATTGGTTAGGGAGATTTTGTTATTTTGGTAAAAAAATTGGTGGATTTAATCATATAGGGGATGAAACAGCACCGCCCAGAAAAACTAGCATATCCATTGCTTAAAAGAAAGCCTTCATTCACTGACCCGCTTGTTGCAAGACTTTAACCCACACCTTACAACACGATGGTTCCGGAGGATTCTACTACAGGAGAATCGGTGGATCTCCAAAAACCCTATGTTGTAGGTATTCAAATCCTACATAGCGTGGTTATTTGAAAATTTCATTATTCTCATTGGATCTATCCTTATTTTTTGGTGCCTACTGTAAGCCTATTTCGAAAAAAGGGATAATCGTCCAAAAAGTTCTAAACCTAAATCTTTCAATTATACAAATTTAGTTTTAAAACTTTTGATAATTTATTAATTTAGTTCTTAACTTTTTTTGTATCAATTTAATCGAGTGTCAAACACCAAAAGTGCCAAAACTTAGCACGGATGGACACTTAAATGTTAAAAGTTAGGAAAATGACACTTAAGTGCCAAAATCGGAACAAAATGGATTACTTAACTGCCAATGGCGAGAAAATCCGACCAAAATGCTAACATAATGATTTTCCGACAAAGTAAATGCAAAACGAAATCTTTTTGCACGCTGATGTGGCTAGACAAATACAAAAACGATATCGTTTTGCTACTAACATCGTAAAAAATTAATATAAAAATTAAATAAATTAAATTTAAAACTAAATTTATTTAAAACATTTAAAAAAAAAAAATTTAAATAAAGCCAAGGGAGGAAGAAGGCGGCTGAAAGCTGAGCCCTCCCTACTGCTACCGAGATCTAGACGAGGGCTTGCGGGCCCTTGCCACCGATCGGCTAGGGTCGTCAACCCTAGCCAAGGCCCATCAACCTTGCCCGACCCCCCCCGCATTGTCGCATGCCTTCCGACGATGGCAAGGAGGCGGTGGTGGCGAGGGCTCAACCCTTAGCTGCCTCCTTCCTCCCTTGGCTCTTTTTTTTGTTTTTTAATTATTTATTTAATTTTTAATTAATTTTTTATAATTTAGTTTAATTAATTTTTATATTAAAATTCAAATCCACGCCAAAACAACGTCATTTTTGCAGTTCTTTGCTAAGTTAGCTCTCCAACGAGCCACATAAGTGATAAAAATAATAAAAAATTACCACATAAGATTTCTAACGAAATTCGCTAGAAGTGGCACTTAAGTGTCCTTTCATGTATCAAGTTTTGACACTTAAGGTATACCTCTTCCTAATTTAATCTTAAACCCTTTGAAGATTTATAATTTAGTCTTGGATAGTTACCCGGAAGAACTACATTGGCAAATCGTCGAAAGGTTATTGAGAAAATAGGCAAATCATCAAAAAATTTATAACTAAATTAGAACAATTAAAAGTTTAGAACTAAATTGGCCTCCAAATAATAGGCTAAAGGCTTTTTGAACAATATTTTCTTAAAAGTGACTGCTTTTAGAGTTGAAAATGAAGATTTTGTGCTTAAAACTGTAGTTAGCTCAATTTTTGCTCGTGAATCCGAGAAGCAATATAGAATCAACGCAGTCAACTCAATGACTTAGAAAATAAAAATATTTGTGCTTATAAATTACTGCAAATTTAATTACCCATATGTTACAAGAATATTCTCTGCCAACTACATTTTTGACTTTTTACGAGTATTGATTTGTTTGACTTTAATTTTTTCTTTATATATATATATAAAAGGAAGTGCCTCGAATCCTTCTTTTTCTCGTTTGGACGATTAAGGAAAGTCCACTTAAATATTCGCGCATTAATTAGTCTACATTAACTCCATATGATCCCATTCCTTTTGTTTGAGTACGTTTAGCTTTTGTAATTCTTTGCTATATGAAATAGAGTTGCCACGACGATGAGTGTCGATGGACAAAATGACTAAACTCTCTTTTGGTTCTTTTACTAAAAAAATTAAAATTTCATTATCACCCTGCACATGAATTAACCACTACACACCCACTCCATTTTTCAGAAGCTCCATTTTTTTTACAGAAGCTTTCTTTTTGAAAAATGTTATTTTACCAATATTTCTCCATTACGTTCTTAATTTTCTTGTCCTTATTAGATTTATATCTTCAATCTATAGTGAATCTTATTCTTTGGGGTATAATTTTTCCACAAATGAAATTTCACGGTTGTTCCATCTCGTTAAATTAAATTACTTTAGGGAAATAAGTTATATATATATATTGTGTTCCTTCTCATAGTGAAAAGGAAACAATGAAAGGAGAACTACATTAAACTGCTACTTGAAAAATAATTTAGTTGATTCATACCCATATCATCCATCATATTCGATAGCATTTTGCATAAGACATCTGATTATGACGTAATTTCTAGACACTAGACATATAAGAATTTGGATTTAGCAACCGCCAAAGCTTACACATCCGATAGAATCGACCCGACATCCAGCGACCGCCAAACGATGTTACCGATGCAATGGCCGAGGATAGTCAATGAGAGTCAATGGTGGGCGGTAGTGAGCCTGTCACCCTACCCACGACCAAGTTGGACTTGGAACAACCATGAAAATAGAAACGACAAAAGGGTGACCAAGATGTAAAATCTCAAAAAGCAACCATAGCACCGTTTATTTCATGAAGAATGAAGAATTGAAAAACAATTTGTAAAAACTAATTATATATAGTACTCGCGACATTGGATGAAAGAAAAATATTGTTCGTATGATGAAATAAACTTCTTAAAAGAAGGTGCGCCTTCGCACTGGCTCATGCCATGAGGTGTTGGGTATTGCCTCGCAACAAGCAGCCCTTATGTTTCGTTGCCAAATTTAATTTGAAACCCTGAACGGACTACTGGCGACGTGTCCAAGGTGAGGATGATTTTTTACGATCAATTATACTAAATAATAATACAATCATTTCTAAGGAAAACATTTTTCAATTCATTCATTTTTTATTTTCTGCAAAATGAAAAACATATCATCTTCAAATGTCGAATGACAGTTTTTCTCTACCATCCCATGACCATAGTAATCTAAGAAACCAATCGCTAAAAGTTAACACAAGATGGGGTTAGTCCAAGAATCACTCCACTAGAATGTAAAGAAAGATGTGACATTCACAGATTGACCTCATCACTTTCATGATTAAGTTCACAAGTTGGAAATGCAGCCGTGCAATAAAAGTTTTTAACAGTCAGTTTTGAACAGGCTCCTAACGACCCCGAGCAAAACCCCGTAATCCCAAAATAATTGGAATCGTCTCATCTACTTGATCTGAATTAACGAGATATACGGATAACATCTAAGGACTAAGTCACTAAAGTATTACTGCAATTAAATGTCAAAAATAGTTCTCGAACTCTAATGGCACACCGAATATATGATAAAAGCAGAGTAGAGATGGCTTAATACTAAAAATTACAAATTCCTCAAAGAAAGGGTGAGCGCCAGAAGCATGCAACTCTCTCCACAACGCAAGAGTCTTGTCAGAAAGTTCGAAGAACAAAACCCACAATGCCTCTGGCAGCAAAACCGTCTTCTGCGAACGGTGTAGCCTTCGATATCGCTAAGCAATCCTTTAAGATGGCACTGCACAACGGAAATCATACATAAAAGTCCTCATTAGAAATTCTGACCCCAACAAAGCGTACTCATACAATATAAACTCTTAAAAGAGGAGATCAAATGCCATGCATACGAACTTGATGTCAAGATGAAAGGAAAGAAGTCTATCAAAATACATCATGCAACACTAAAACTGGACACTCATGCAATCGTCAATTGACAAACCAAAGCTTCTGAATGAGTTCAGGAAAAAGAAAACATACTATATGTAGAAGTATCAATCTGCTCAGGAAGCTCCTTTATGTCGACCTCAAATCGTGCTTGTACCTAAAACCACACAACAAATTTAAAACACATCCCTATGGATCAAGATAATAAAAGACTAGGAACACCAAATCTACCTGATTGAGAATGTCAGAATCAGAGGCAGAGGAGACAAATGTGATTGCAAGTCCTTTTGTCCCAAACCTCCCAGCTCTACCAACCTGTCATTTAAGTGGCCCAGAATATCATTTTGAAAGTACTATGAATATGTTCAAAAAATAAAACTTCACGTTGAAAAGTCACTAGCATACCCTGTGCAGATAAGTATCAGCAGAATCTGGCATATCGTAGTTGATCACGATGTTGACACGCTCAATGTCTATTCCTCGACCAACCAAGTCTGTAGCAACCAGGATTCTTTTATGCCCCTCCTTAAAGCCCTTGTAGCGTGTTAACCTACAACCACATTAAATTCAGCTTAAGGTCAATCACTTCTTAGCACACCATGGTGAACACCAAAACAGCATTCCCAACATCAAAGGCAGAAATAGAACATGACACTAGTTGAAGGCTTTTCGCAACTGATACCAATATTCACTTTAGCAGTGCACATTCACAAAAACGACATAGGGGCAACATGTGTAGCTCAGTTCGAAATTGTCTGTGCAGACTAAACCAACAAATAAACCTAAAAGGAATCACACAACAGTATTAGCAACAGGAAAGAGAACAAAAACACCAAGCAATGCTAACCTCTAAATCCTACACTAAAAAGCCAGCCCTTGAAGTCAACAGCAACAGAATTACCAAACCAACACAAGTGAAACTATTCACGCTAGAAAAAGAATAATATAATACACATTCAAGAAAGGAAAATTAGCAACAATCCTCAAGATTGGCTATACATTAAACATTAGTTACAGTCTTAGACAAAGGATATCTAAAGAGTTAATCTGTTTAAGGGTCAATGGGTAAGAAGCCAACCAGCTTCCTATAGGGTGACTTAAAGGAGCAGTCTGTAAGAGAATAAAAGATATGATGCTAATCAAGCCCAAGCAACACATACATGCTATTCCAATATACTTATAAGAAATAAAAACACATTAGTCTTGCACTACCACGAGTGATGGCTCTTTAACATGAAGCCCACAAAAGCTTCTCATTCCCTTAAGATCAAGAATAAAACCTCCCAGTCAACATTCCCAATTGCCTCAACTACCTATAAATTGGATAGAAAATTTTTGAAATTCACATGAGGCTGATAAAGTTATATGGCCCCCATACCATTACATTAAGCACAAAAGTTTTCCACAAATGAGAAGACATTTCCCAAAGCTGAACTGTTATCACGGTGCAGAAACCTAATCAGATATTGCTCCTCATGCATCTCAGATTACATAAAAAATCAAGAGTGAAGATTAAAAAGCTACTAAGGATGTTAGAGCTGCTGCGAGTTGGCTGTTGGCAAAATTAAACTCATCTAGCACCATTATGTCCCAGACGGTAGCAAAAAAATGTGATGAGAAGTCTTAACAAGTCTTGAATAACACTGACAGTGTCGTGTCTCCTAGATGGGTTCTCATCTCAAACTTTTATAGACACAATAAAATGTCACAAATTGAACAGATACATAAAAACACCTCCACCTCCACTCTATAAGCACCATACCAGTAAATGAACCACAAGGATCTCTTCCACAGGCACACATTGATAGTGCTCACCCAAAATCCTTAGTATAAAGCAGGGGCCAAGATAAAATACAAAAATAAAAACTATACACCAAGACAACATTAAACAAGCGAACAAGAGCTAGTGAAAGGAAGCTCGCCATGACTAACCTCTCCTCCTGGGACATGCCAGAGTGAATGCATATCGAGGGGAAGTTGCAGTCCACTAATAACTTGTTCAGCTCGGCAGCTCTATTCACACTCTTGACAAATATGACAACTTGATTGAAATCCAATGCATCAAGTAGGTCATTCAGTTTGCGATTTTTCTCCGCTTCGCTCAATTTGATGTAGTGCTGCATAATTTTCCAAGTTAAAATATTACTTCACACAAAGCAGACCAATTAAGTGGAAAACAAAGGAATCAACTCATACCTGTACAAGACCGTGAAGAGTCAACTTGGCCTCATCAACATATATTTCCATTGGCTGAAAGGAACAAAGGTCACAGCAAAATAATATTAGATGCCTTCTCGAAGCTAACAGAATCCAGTGCTAATGACTCATGGAAGCAGATCGCTTAGTCTTGCTTCATCTGGTGCCTCCTTGCTGGATTTTCAGAGTGTACCACGCAAGTACCAGAATCCTTTTACACATCCTATCTAGGAGGAGCCATCCCACAAGAGGCTGCAAAACTAACCCCAAGCTAGACAAACCCCTCTATGGGTGGCAAAAAGTTAAAAAGGTCATCTTGAGCTATGCACAGCCAAAGTCGAAACAACTATATAAAGCAAAACTAGTGCAGGGACAGACTGAACGATCTTCAAGACCTCGACAATCAACTCATGTCACTACGTGCATCTCAACATCCTCAACTTTCACCAACTCTTCCACCATCAAGCTGCGATTCCGACAAGATGACTCAATGAAATAATGTGACAGTGAGAGCAGACAACTGTAGCACCTAAATTGAATTATGACTATCTTAAAACCCATGGACGTAGCTTGGAAAACAGAAGAGAGACTTCTAAATTGAAGCGATAACTGGCCACGAGAAATTACATCTTGCATAAACTTCTTGCAAACTGGACGGATCTCCTTGCTGAGTGTTGCTGAGAACATCATGACTTGCTTATCATGTGGGGTCATCTTGAATATCTCCTGCACATCTCTCCTCATGTCTGCAAAAGCACATGAATAAGTAAGCCATAAAAAAAGGCCCAGCAAAATATTAAGTAGACCAGCATACCAAGTTAGAGACATAAAAGGACGAGAATCATACCAAGTGATTCAAGCATCTTGTCACACTCATCAAGTATGAAATGCCTGACATTCTTTAAAGAAAGGTCCTTATCTCTCGCTAGAGCAAGTATCCGGCCAGGAGTTCCAACAACGATATGGGGGCACTCATTCTTCAATAGGTCTTTATGGATTTTGATATTGACGCCACCATAGAACACAGCAACCTTGATATCAGGTAAGTATACACTGAACCTCTCAAACTCATGGCATATCTGCAGAGCAGATAAGCATTAGAAAACTTCAATGTGATGCCCACAAAATTTACAACAATAAACATTAAATCAATCTCGGATCTAGCAAGAACCTGATAAGCTAATTCCCTCGTATGACAGAGGACAAGTGCAGCAACTTGCCCTGCCACAGGCTCAATCTGCTGCAAAGTCGACAGAACAAAAACAGCAGTCTTTCCCATTCCAGATTTAGCTTGACAAATGACATCCATGCCCAAAATGGCTTGCGGAATACACTCATGTTGAACTGGTGAAGAACCAAAGAAAATTGGATGGAAGGAACCGTCGGTAAGTAAAATTATAACCTCCCAGAACCTTTCAAGTGAAAGGTTTATCAAACCAGGTTATTTCTCCAAAATCAAGAGAATGGCTTTAGTATGTTACATTACCTGAAAGAAAATAAGACCAAAATGAAAGTCATTGAAGCAGAACATTCACCAGGAAAGCCAATAAAAGTAAGGCAATTCAAGAGGATGAAGTTAAAAATTGAAGCAGCAACTAGACAGTGATATCTTTTTGAAAGACTCATTCTAACTCCCTATTTGGAGGTTCAAGCTTCTAACAAGCAAATTGACAGATCATTTTGTGTAATCTGATGTACACATCCTTTCATTTTTATTTTTTTTTTTTTTATGGTGGGGGGTTAGGGAACTTCTACTAATTGTCTTGTAACTTTTTGTTATGGAATAATATACTTAAGATATAGCTCAAAAATCTCGATTAAGGTCTCCTGTTCTGAATTCAAGGCCTCTTACTAACAAATCAACAGATAATTCTTCTAAAATCTAATGGCTATATCTTTGTCAGTTCTTATGTGCTTGTTACTGTTTAAATGGCTACTCAGGCTTTAGTATTAAAATTGCATGCCGGTTAAATACTTAATTGGACCAGTACAACATCCCCAGAAAGCCATCCACTTCAACAAAGCACACGACAGGAAAACACAAACCTTTACATGACGAATAGAGATATATTCAGATAAAAGAGAAGAGCAACAAATCATTTAAAAACTTTGCCTTCAGAGGGATGCTCAAATCCAGAGTCAACAATAGCTCGAAGTAGTTCTGGCTTCAAAAGGAAGTCTCTGAATCCTGAACTGTGAATTCCCACGTATCCCCTGGCATTAGGCACATGAAAACCCAATTAGACACGCTCCCAAAAGCACATACTGATATAAAGCCCCAAAACTCCAGCTTCTACTCTCCGTTTCCCTTCATCCCACGCCAAAACGAGACCCAAATCTACTAAATCCCCCATTCAACGAGCAAGAACAACAGCAGCGACTGAACTAGAACGGACCCCATCGCCAAAAAAAACCGGAAAAACTAAAAAAAAATCAAACCTTTTGGCGGCCTCGCCGTTGGCCTTAGCGTTGACGGAGTCGGGGGCTTTGTCTTCCTCTTCTTCGTAGTCGAGGAGCTCTTCTTCGTAGGCATCGTTGTCCCTAGCATCCCCCATTTTTTTCTCCTGCAAAACACGAACACCCCACACGTCAACCCAAAAAAAAAAAAATACCCCACACGACCGACAGAAAACCCACGACCGCGGAAGCCGCGAAGTGGGAGAAAAACTAGGGCTTTACAGCGGGGGGAAAGAGCGAGTACCTCCGAGCTCGGCGAGAAGAGGGGCTTAGGGTTTTACACACACACACACACACACACGGAGCGTCTGCAATGGAAACACAAGGTTAGCTGCTGCTGCTAGAGAGAGAGAAAATCGGAGGGGGCGAAGATCTCTCTGGTTTTTGTGCAGAGGAGGAAGACGACCTCGATCGGGAAGAAGGAGGAGGGGCGGATTAGGGTTTTCTCGGTCCCGATTGCGATTGCGGATGGCGGAGCGGGTCCTATTTATACCGCCAGGGGGAAATTCCGGGTTTCCCCATTTTGCCCCTCCCGCAGTCCGCTGCGGAAATCGCCAAATCATCATCATCTTTCTCTGATGTTTTTTTAGGATTAGGGGGGATGTGCGGGCGCGTTTGGTCTCGTGTTTTTGCCAATTTAGGGCAAACCGATCGTGGATACTATGTTTGACCACAAAGGGAAGGAAAAATTAAAGAATTCATGTGTCCTATGGTTTGATGCCAAGTAACGTACTATTCAATTTTAGTCATCCGATCGGTGATCGGACTTTTGAATTATGTTTCATTAAAGGCCCGTGCCATTAGCAAACTTTATGAGGATGCCCGATATCACAGTCGCCTATGCCACGTCGATCTGCCCATTTAGTTGATCGTTGATGGCAAAGAAGGAAAAAAATCTAGGAACCAAGAACTAATGAGAGGGGGCGATGGCGACTAGGTTAGAGATGAAGAAGAAATTGGAGGTATCGTTTGAAATTATTTCGAGCAACTAAAGGAAATTTCTATGAAATTCATAATTGTCTCAGGGTGCATTTTGGAACCACTTTTGGGGAAAGTCTTTAGGAAAATGTAAATACCTTTGAGTTAAATGTGTTTTTCAAAATGCAACTGTGTTTGATAAATTATACTTTGAAAGCTCTTTGTGAAGTACTTTGAGCAAAATGGCGTTTGGGGAATTACATTTATAAAGGATCTTTGTAGTAAAAAAAAAAATTATCAAAAGAAAAATTAAAAAAAAAATTGACCAACAAGGGCGGTGGCCGCCGCGACCTCCGGCGACCTCCGGCAACCTCCGGCGACCTCCGGCAACCCCGGATCTGGGGCGGCGAGGTCGCGTGACTCCATCGAGACCTCCAGGCGACCCCGGATCTGGGGCGGCGAGGTCGCGTGACGCCGCCTCGACCTCCGGCGACCCCGGATTTGGGGCGGTGACATCACACGACGTCGCCTCGACCTCCCGGCAACCTAGATCTGGGCGTTGAGGTCGCGGGAGGACCTCGCCGCCCGGGATCTAGGTCGCGGCGGGGTCACGCGATGCGCCGCCCGGATCCGGGGCGGCGAGGTCACGCAACACCGCCACAACCCGGATCCGAGGGCGAGGTCACGCGACCCGACGGGAAGAAGAAGAAGCTCGGCGCGGCCGCTCGCAGAAGAAGAAGAAGAAGAAGAAGACCGCTTGCCACCCCAGATCTAGGTCGCGGCGACCCGGACCTCGGTCGCGCCACTCCCCGACGGTCGCCGGCATCCCTCTAGCAGTCGCCGGCCCCTCGCAGTCAGACAGAACCGAACCTCCCCGGAGAAGATGAACAGTGTCGCATACAAGGGCAAGAACCAAAAAAACAAAAAACTCATGAGGACAATTTTGGAAAAAAAAATATGAATAGTACCCGTGGTGGATGCCGAAAAAAAAAGCCCAAGGCAGGTGAGGACCTGCCTTGGGCTTTTGGCTTCACAAGGCTGGCATTTGGAGAAAACAGGTTCAAAATTTTTTGCCAAACGGCTGGCATTTGCCCAAGGATCTTTAGGCCTCCAAAGGGCTTTGGGAAGTGGTTCCCAAACAGACCCTCAATATCATTTTTTTTTTTTTTTTTGCTTTTTTATTTGTCCAAGTATATAGGAACTAAGACCATTTCATGCTGCTTTTCGCCATCCATAAACTATACCTACAATAAAGAAAAGCAATAAAAATAAAGATTTCAACGACTCTTATTACATGGTAACTCGTTGTCCATAAATAAAGAGGAACCATTTCATCATAATAAGTTAAGAGCAAACATATACAACAACAGCGGCATGCATAGCCTAATTCTAGATTTTTAGTTTTTCCTTTCATTTCACAATGATGCTTAGTCGGACGATAATACTGATGTGGCATTGGTGTGGATTTAAGTCAACAATTTTGTTAGTGTATAGAAGTACCAATCTGAACAAATAAATATATAATTTCAAATGGCATTAATAAATCAACCGGAAAAAGTCTAAGGCACTTGTGTCCTCATCCCTAATATTATTTAGGCGTGTATTTTGGTATTAAACTACGATCTCTTTTGGGCAAGACATCATCGAATGCCCTTAACTTTACACCTTTCATAAAAAGATATATCTTGAACTACAAAACATCCTCCAACTCATTCTTTTCTTACCAAAGATATTCTCTATTAATTTAACCACTGAATAAACCACTAAGATATTAACATGGTGATGAACACTCCAAATAAGCTAGCGTGGGCACCACGTTAAGTTGACAATGGCATCAACCAGATCCCGAATCTAACTTCTAGGACGAGAACGGATCCCATTCAAAAAACTGCACCGTATATTGTCAAGTTAAATTTGTTATTAAGTCACATGTGATCAAACTAGTAGATCTCGACTTAGGGTGCATTTGAGAAGACTTTTGGGGAAAATCCTTGAGAAAATGTAAAGGCCTTTAAGCTAAATAAGTTTATTGAAATATAAATTGTGTTTGGTAAATCGTATTTATGAAAATCCATTGTGAAGTATCTTTGAGCTAAATAGTGTTTGGATAAATTAACTTTGCAAAAGACTTTGTTCATTAAAAAAAAAAGAAAGGAGAATTGATTGGTTACTGCCAACGAGGGCAAGCAGTTTGACGAGGGGCAAGCATCTGGCGAGGGTCGCCGCGATCAGATCGAGCGGCCCCGACAACCTTGCATGGAGGTCACGGCGTGACGGGTTGCAGCGCGACGGGTCGTGCGACCTTCGCCGGAGATCGCCGAGGCCGCTCGATCTCGTCGCGGCGACCTCGATCACGACTAGATTGTAGCAACCAAATCGCGCGATCCCGATTGCTTGATTTGGGTTGTCGGAGGTCGTCGGACCCGAGATCTAGGCCACGCCGACCTCGATGGCCTAGATCTCGCCCCGGGGTTCGCAGCGTCGCGGGGTTGCGGCGATCGCGCGACCTTCTGCGACCTAGATCTAGGTGGTCGCCGAGGGTTGCGGCGGTCGCGGCAACGCGACTCGCGGGGGTCGGCGAGGTCACGCGACTAGTTGCCGACGGTCGCCGAGGTCACGCAACTGGCCGCCGACGATCGCCGTGACACACCGGCCTCATGCCGACCTCTATCCGGCTCATTGCCGGCCCCTCGCAACTCCGCGCAACTTCGCCAGCCAACCTCAACTAAGAAGAAGGTGAGTAGTCACGAGGACAAAACTGAAAAAATGAAATGTTAGTGAGGACATTTGTGGAAGAAATTTTTTTGTCTTACTCTCCCCTTAGCCTTCCGAGGAGGCCGAATGCCCAAGGCAACCCCCAACTTACCTTGGACTTTCAGCCTTGGGAAGGCTTGCATTTGACAAAGGCAAGTAAAAAAAACCTTGCCAAACACTAAAAATTTGGCCCAAAGGCCTTTAGCCCCCCAAAGATAATTTAGAAAGCAGTTCCCAAACTCAGCCTTAGAGGCCCTCAAGCCTAGTCCAAGTTATACATGTATTTCTACACAATAAAGTTCAAATATTTTGATTCTAAGCTCCACCCAATACAGTCAAGAACATTGATTTCGCATTTGGGGACATGGAATGCTTCACCAAGGCAAGCTAGAGTGCTAGAAATGTCAACTCATTTTATTGAGAACCCACTAAAATGGGTATTATGTTCTATTTATTCTTTAGACAACTAACAAGAACTCGAGGGACTTTCGAGATTGAATCTCCAATTTTCCTCGAATTGGGTCCACTTCCATAAAACATTAGTAGTTTAAATGACCCATCTAAAATATGCTAAAATCTCTTCATGAAGTGACTCATTTGCTTGTGGAGCAAAGAAGTGGCCTCAGATTTAGGATGAAACACATGATAAACATGTTGCTCCCCCTTAGCCTCCACCAGCTCCACCTCCTTCACTCCTTGCCCCTTCAGGAACTCTGCATACTTCACCCCCCTCTCCTTGAGAAAATCCAGCTCCGCCACGTGAACCACCACCGCGGGGAACCGCCGCCACTCCTCGGCCGACATTATCACCATCTCGAAGTTGCACCCGGGATAGTCGCGGTCTGAGCCTTCCGGTATGCTCAGTCTCCAGAACAAGTCGTTTGTGCTGACGCTTTTGCCTCCTTCATCTGCTAATTCCATCTTGGTCCTTCTCTCGCTGCCAAAGTACGGATGTATCAACATCAACCCCAGGATAGACACGGGGCAGGCGGCATCCTGCAGCGCCCTGATCGCCACGTGGTGAGCTATGTTTGCCCCGGCGCTGTCTCCAGACAAAAACAGGCGGGCGAGGTCGGCTCGCTTGAGCCAAGGGTCGGTGCCTTTAGAGCGGCTTAGCCACTCCAGGGAGGCGTAACAGTCTTCATAGGCAACGGAAGGCGGTTCTCGGGCGCCAGTCGGTAGTCCACCGAGAGGACAATGCACTGGGACGCGAGACAGAAGTCCCCGAGAAAATGGTGGTAGCCCAGCCATGTTGTGGAGCCAATGCAGAAGCCGCCGCCGTGGAAATAGGCTAGGACGGGGAGGCGGGCTAAGGAAGTAGGAGGAGCATTGGGGATAAAAATTCTTGCAGTTATTGGTTTGGACGGGTCGATCGTCACATCCTTTGAGAAATACCCAAGGGAAGAATCAGTCGAGGGAGGGGCGATTTCGGGCACGAAGCGCTTGACAGATCCGTCAGACAGGACTTGAAGGAAACCAGGCACTTCTTCACTAATGGACATCTTGTTGGAAACCTTTGAACTGATCCACACGGCTTAGAAGATTCTGAGCATTCAGAAGAAAAATCAGAGTGGAAGAACTTGGAAGGAGGCATAGGTTGATATATAGGGCGTCATAATGGAAAAAGGTTGGAGCCTGTCACATGGAACTTGCCCCTAGGATTAAACTTGATGTTTGGTAAGTCTCATGCCAGGTGTGAGTTGCTCCAGTTTCGTTCATGAAGAGCGTGAGCGATGGAGATCATGAAAAGAACATGGAACACCAGATGCAAAGAGTCAAATGGCTATTACATTATAGGTGCCATGCCAAGATGGTGACGCGACAAAAGGGGGTGGAACTGTGGCATTGCTGCAGAAGCTTCATATGAGAACTCGATGCAGTATCGACAGCAATTAAATCCCTATAAAAATCAACTTTAGTACATATAAGGCAAAACATTCTGCAACAATTTGATCTTTCAAACACTCGTGAGAAATTCGAAGCAAGGACATGAAAAATAGCAAGGTCTTGCTCCACAGAAGAGCAAGCAATCAAGAAAATGAAGCAGTGAAGAGTGTTGCCAAAGATGAAACAAAAGATTTTGCTTAAATTCCACACTAGAAGCTCAATGTTTTATTCTGCTTGTACAAGGATAATTTTAGGACAAGAAGCACCAACTAACTCTGGAAAAGAAGGAGGATAACCGACATCGACATCAATAGACCTTTCGAGCAGGAAGAGAAAAGAGACTGCATAATAAGAAGCCAAGGATCCTTCCAAATCACTAATTAGCTTGTGTGATACCAACATGGGTGATTCTTCTAATCTTCACCCTTTTGATTATTATGCAGAGGCGGTAGCGAGAACGTGCTCACTGTTGAGCTCCCGCTCCGAATCTCCTCAAATACACGCAAAGCTGATAAAGTGAGCTTCTTGTACACGCTCTCCATGATCTCGATCCCAACGAGTTCACTGGGAACTCTAACCAGGCTATCTTTCGGATCAGCCACAGTCTCGTCGTACTTCGCCTCGAAGTTTACCCTCTGGTGGTCATTCTTGAAGGGAAGTTGATTGAGTATTATGTCGCACTCCTTCACAAACTTTTTGAGCACATCTGTCCTGCAAAATGGCTGTTGCAGAACCTTCTGGATGAAAGGCAAGCAGATCAGCGCGCCGCTTCGCTTGTCATACTTCTTTATTATCTTCACTAACCCTGCAGTTTGAAACATGGTCTAAGGCAAGAAAAACAAGGGAAGCGCCGAAGCAGTCATCTTGAACCTTCAAGCAGGAAGTTTCTTTCAAGTGAGATGTTAAGCCGTTCTGATATTATGAGACAGATCTACTCGATGGCTCTGTAGTTATGATTTAATCGGCATGCCTTTTGCTGCAACTAGCACATATTATGATTTCCGAGTGATTCCACAAAATTATGAAAGGTCACCAGCAGTGTAGTCGGCCTATTACTACAGAAACTAATTACAATAACACTTCCCAAATTACAGTAATCCAATGCTAGTCTTAGAAAAGGCTTTCACCCAAGCAAATCATCCTGAGATGGAACGTATATTCATCTCCATGCATCATGTAGACCAGATCTCCAGATAACTAAATGGACAGAAACCATGTTCCGAGTAACTATAGACTAATACGGCATGATTGCTAATTCACAAATTCTGAACTTCATGTCCGTTGCTATATGTTTCTGTGGATGTATGCACTTAAATGGAGCTTCAATGACCAGACTATTTTACACCTTGTCATAGCACAAGCTTTATCCTACAAAAATCTTTCGCCTATTAGATACCTATGCAGTTAATAGCGCTGTAATTCTGCAGCAAAATCATTTCTCCATGGAAATCCACTATTTCTCTATGCACTTCCATCAGCTTGTTGTCCATGCCCTCGACCTCTGCTACCCGATCTTGCAATGCCTACACTCCCATGAGACCCATGAGGAATGAGACTGGAGTTTCAAGTTAAGAGTATCACAGTAGCAAAACCAATGGATTGCTTTTAAATTAGAAGAAAAGTAGGAAAGACACCGAACAAAGACACGCATGAAAAAGTTGGAAAAGGGGGTAGTTATCACAAATAGCAACACCGTGTTAATGAAGTTGCCGGCTTTCAGAATTCTAGTCCTGCCTAAGGCATTTTATCAGTCCAAAGCACCTTTTTTCAGTATCATATACCGAACACGAGCAAAATCTCGGTTTTGAAATAGGTTCTGTCCTCAAGAAACAGAAAGCAATTCATAGTGATGTGCAGGCCTGATTATAAAATTCCAAGATGATGTCTTCTGATATTTCCACCGTGCTATTCTATAAGCATTGAAACACAAATACCAATCAATTTGATCGTGCCGCTCGTTATTCTGAAATTTACCATCCAGCTCAGATCCTTTCGTCTTTCTAGCTCAACCCCATGAGTAATTTGATCAAGCCCTCAATTGGTAAAGCTCTTGCATGTTATGAAAGCACTTTCACAGTAAGATGCTAGAAAACAGAACCATTTCATTCATTCATTGATTACCAGACTAATTCAACAAGCATGAATCACACCCTCTGCCATTCGCAGAAAACAAGCTATCATAAATTGTTAAATCTCATTCCTGGTGCCCTGGATTCAGTTGCCTCACCCACAGATTTCTAATTCAAAATTATAAAAAAATCTAGGGAGATGAAAACCAAGCAAGACAAGTGAGAAAGAAATTACTTACCTCCCACTTGACGATATGCCCTTCCTCTTGGTCCATGAAGAACCCATTGATCTTGTTGATCTCGCCTTCCAACAGTTCCACAAATTTGACTGCCTCCTCCGCCTCCACGGAATCCAGGCGTAGGCGCTTGACCTGGCGCACGCTGCTGTCTTTCGGGTAAGTGAGCTTGAGCCACTTCTTCAAGTCCTTGTAGGACAAGAACTTGTCGCGCCAATCGGGCTGTGCCTCATCGATCAGCCTCTTCAGGATCTTCCAGAACTTCATTGGTAATCGCAATGGTGTCTCACGGTCCCTCTCTGGTTTTTGAAGGAAGGGGAAAGAGACAGAGGGTGAAAGAACACGGGTGAGAATATTCGGACTGGAGCCTAGTCCTTCTTCTCGGGTGTTCCTGGGAGATATCATCGGACATATATGATTGGATTAACTTCGTTTACTTCTTCCAACATTTGGAGCTGGCGAAAACGTTGGCGTTGAAGTAACGTTTCCAGGAAAAGAACGAACGTTGTTGTCCGTTATGCTGACGAGGTGGAAGACGAGACATGCTTGGGATCTTCTCTTTTCATTCCTTCCTTTTCCTTTTGTTCTTTTCCTCCCCCTGATTTCGTAATTTCCGACAGGGAGACAGAGTAGATATCAGCTCTCGACACAATCGCTGCTGGTTCCAGATCAAGACTCGAACGTGGGGTGAGTCTACTTATGAAAATATTTGAAATTTTAACATGACGTGCAACCAAAGGCGATCGAAATTCAGAAATGACACGACTTGATGCATTTGGCCGATGCATCGTTACACGCAGAAACATGGTTTGGCTTGAGCGTGTATTATGAATTTTAAACGAGTCCATATGGTGAGAAATGGGGAAGCTTCAGTTTGGCTTGATTGAATCCCGAAAAACGCCAGGCGAGAGCAGGGGTTGATCAAGGTAGGAAGTGATTGGTACGTTTGAGTGAGAATTTTCCACGAATTGGTTTTCTAGACTTTCACACATTTGATTTGTCGAAAACAATCACTCGATGAAAAACTATTAATAGTCAAAGAAAATATAAATACTTAAAGTAGATGTGTCAAGTCATAAACATTTGACCAAAAAAAAATATGAGTGTTAAACTCATTTTTTTTTTTATGATCCAGGAACCCCATATAGCCGACAACCGGCCAAGCAAACCTGAGATGACACTAGCGGAGGACCCACCACCCCACACAGGCCAAACCGAACTTGGGGTGACGCTAGCGGAGGACCCACTATCTCGGTACAACAAACTTAGGGGTGACGTTAGCCCACCACCCCTAAGCCCATCACCCCAACATGGGGTGACACTAGCGGAGGACCCACCACCCCGGTACAGCAAACCTGGGGTGACGCTAGTGGAAGACCCACCACCCCGGCATCACACTTAAGACACCAAGTGCCTCCACTGAGTTTTGAATCCCTCACCTTTGGGCAAGGATCAATGGAACTCTTATCCAACAGAGCCACCACGGCCGGTGGTGAGTATTAAACTCATTTTTTTTTTTGATGACCTAGGGAACCTCCGCACGCCGCTTCGCGGGGAGAGTAAACCCTGGGGTGGGCCGTTCTACCACCGCAAGCCCAGCCCACAGGTTAAATCGCGCGTTCTGCATTAAAACAGCATACCCCGGGGTTCGAACTCTTCCCCCAGCGATGGGGTACTAACTCCTAGGCCAACCGAGCCACCGCGGGCGGTGGTTATTAAACTCATTTATAAACCCAAACTTGGTGGAATGGGTCATACACGCTAGGGGTGAGCATAATTCCAAGATAAAACCTGAAATTAAAGAATTAGACCAATGGAAACCTATTCAATTTCAAGTTTCAAGATATGTAAAGTAGATTTCATATTCAAAAAATTGAGGAATCTGTTATGACAAATAGATTTCATGTTCAAAAAATTGGGGAACCTATTATACTTTATAGGTTCCAAGTTCTAAATAGATGGAGCCTGAAACCTAAAATAAGTTTTTCTATTTTTTTAGTCGGTTTTCGTGCGATCTTGCGATATTTCATGACGTCCGATGATGAGTCTGACGAGTCTGAGCTTTCAATTTATGATTGAGACTTTTATCTTGTTCATATTTCATATTCTTTGTGTATCCAAGTATAAATTGTAGTCAGTAGATTGTAGTAGCAATTGGTGGTCATTAAAAGTAATAACTAATAATATATGTAAAATCTAGGTAGAATTTGGACAGACCTTGAAGGCTCTAACAGGATAGGTTTTAAGTTATGGGATTTGCATGATAGGTTCCAGGTTTAAAAAAAAAAAAAAAAAAAAGAATTTGTTATAGCTGATAAGTTTCAGGTTCCATCTAGAGTTTATACGAAACATAGGATTGCTCACCCCTTATATACGACACTTCAAATTTGAAGAACCTAATCATAATGTGTCGTAAAATTTAAAGACCAAAACAAATGGATTCTACAAAGAGCCCATTTCCAATTTACAAAGGCTCAAACTCTCCCCTCTCCCTCTTCACTCGTAGTCTTCTCACTTGAGTCCCTTAGCCTCTCGTTTAACGCTTTTGCTCTTCTATTCGCTTCACCGATTTGGCATGCTTGGCTCTCTTGGAGCAGATCGTGCCCTTGAGCAACGGGACGACGGATGCTGTCACTCGTACAAGCCTGCACTCGAGGACCGACTCGCGCTTACAGAGGTTCTCGATGAAGCGGAGAGCTCAGATATGTCTGCAGGCAAGGCTAAACCTGGGCAGAGGAGTGTGGGAAGTAGGCATTGAAGGAGCAGCCGAATGCCACCTTCGCGAGGAGCTCTTGGCTCGACGATGGGGACAACGGCTCCAGCGGTGACCGAACATTGAGGACCAAATCTAACGGTCATTTGTGGCCATCTTCTCCCTCGCATGACACAGCTCTTAATCAAGTGATTGTTCGTTAAAGGGAAGGTCATCCGGATGCGACGACGAGGGTGACGTACCATCTGGACGCCCTGGGGAGGCTAGAGGAAATGTTGGGAAAGGACAGGCCGGAGCATTGGCAGACTTTTGGGGAAGACAGCGGTAAGAAGTCGCATTCCTGTAGATGAAGAGGGTGGTGGCGGGGGTGCTGTAGCAGTTCAAGGTGGTGTCGGCGCGAAGGAAGGAGCGGAGCCATTGCTCACTTCGTGCCTGACCATGGAAATCAATCTGGCTGAATGTTTGTTCTTTATTTTAAATATATTCTAAATTTGCTAAATTCTCAATATAATTGTAAAATATGAGCTATTTGGGTGGGTGTGTGTTAGATATGAGTTAAATTGGGTATGGGCCATCCAAATTGTCAAATGACATAAATTTTTGGTGAATTTGAATTGAACCTATTTATGATCCACTCAAATCCAATTCAATCCACATATTTGCGATATTTAGTTTAAAGTTAGAAAAATAAATTTCTCTAATCTAAAAAAGGAAAAATATTTTCCCGTAAAATGATTTTTAAAAAAATATTTTTCTTTATCATGACATGAAGACATCTTGGCACCCTAAAATTGTAAAACTTAATGTCTAAAAAATTAAAGCCGATAAGCAATTGGTGTTGTCAATTAAGCATTTGCTACAACTTTAAATATGGTATCGACTCGAGGCCTGGCTCAATGAGAAAGTCTGGAGAGTATAGGGCAAAAGGGAAACTCATAAGTCAAAGCAAGTAGAGGATCGACTTATATGAAGTCAAGGCATAGTATGGATGGGTAACAGATGATGAATGGAGCAAATGAGACCTTGGATAGCACTATGATCTATAAGGAAAAGAGATTAGGTATATTCCCGAGTCAATAGGTGAGAATTGACATGACTGATGAAAATTGCAATCAAGCTCTTTAGGCTAGAGCCACTATTTAGAGTAGCTCAATTCTCATCAATCAATAACTGAGTTGATATAGAAATGATGGGATCGGCTAACGAAATTTAATTGAAATCACTTCTAGAAATCCGGCCTTTACCAACTAATTTTTAGCGACAAAAGTTAAGTTTTTCACTACAAGGGTACCCTCTACCGACGAAATCAGCTTTCAGCTTTCAGCTCCAAACACATTTCGTCGCCAAGAAAAGTACTTTCTAGCGACAAAGTAATTATTTTCGTAGATATTTGTTGGGGATTTGGCTACAAAACTTGTGTTTCCATTGCCTAACAGTATTTTTACCCATTCTTGTAAAATACCCTCATCAACGGATTTGCCATTTATAGCAAGACATCATTGGACATTTAGACCATATTTGGTAACCGATCAATTCTTGCCTATCTCTATTCTTTGTTCCCCGGAGAGAGAGAGAGAGAGAGAGAGAGAGAGAGAATTCTTGCCTATCTCTATTCTTTTGTTCCCCAGAAAGAGAGAGAACAAAAATTTCTTTGGTAATGTCAGTTAATTTTTCTATTCCCGAGAATATATTAATGCTTAAAAATAGATTTAAAAAGAAACAGGACATAGAAAAAAAAAGTTACTTCTTTGTTCCCATAAATAAATTATGAAACCAAGTCATTTTCTTCTTTTTCTTTCTTCTTCTTCCTTCTCTAACCAATTGTTGGGCTTGGCAATGGCTAGCAATCAGCTAGAGATGAGGTTTGGCAACCTCGCCGGAGCATTGCTAGCCCTTGGCGAGGCTCAATCTCGATCAGCCACAGCAAGGCCGACCTCATTGGGGGCTGGCAAGGCTCCCCCGAGATTGACAGCTAGAGGAGGAAGAAAAAGAGAGGAAAAAAAGAATAGAAAAAAGGAAAATCTCATAAAATTATTTAAAAATTAAAAGAAAGTATATGTCATGAAAATTTTTAAGGGTTATATCAAAAGCATTTTGGTTTTTTAATTTTAGAAAAAGAAATTTTGTGTAATTACCATAGAATACTTAGATATTCCTCCAGGAAATTGAATAAGAAAAAAACTAATTCTAAGTAGAAATTGTTCCTTGAAATATAATAGTTAACAAACACACTCTTAGCTACAAATGTAGGTTTTGTTGCTAGACGTGCTTAAAATACCATAATTTTGCAAAGCTCCTTAGACTCATGAAAACACTTCTTTCCCTACAGCTTTGTTTGATTCCCTTGAAATTCTAAGTCCACTGCCACCGCCGCCGCCGCCATCATGAACTGAGCACCACTACAAGGTCGACCACCACTACAAACCAAGCACTGTAATCCGTCCCTCCAAAGTTGGTAGGAGTGTTAGCCATGTTGGAAAAGAAGTAAAAGTAGGTGTTGACACCTAAATTTTGACATAACATTTAGTAAGTCATTTCATATAAATTTAAGGATCGATCCTAACCCTAATAAAAATATTAATTTAAATTGCATATAGACTTTAGGAGCTTTTATTATTTAGTTTATTATTTTTATTATTGCATTTGTATTGGATCGCTGGGTTTGAATTAATGGTTCTGAACTTTAATTTAGCAAATTAGACTTAGTCCATCGAAGCATGAAATTCAAGTCCAATGAATATCCCATGTTGCTGAAAATATCATGTGCCGCAATAATTAAAATTGGAAAATTTTGAAAACTTGGAGAGCAATTCAACCATAAAAGGACAAGAAAAAAACTATATTCACATATTTGAAGTAAAGGCAAACATACGAAGGAGTTATTGTGCGCTTATCTTGTTAGAATTCAGGAAATTTCGACTGATTCTTCTGTGGCTGTATCTCCACAATCCTGAATTTATGGCATGATATTTGACTAACTTGTGGGCTGGTATATGGTTTAAAGAAATAAAATCAATGGAAAATAGTATGCTTGCATGGTCAAGAAAGGAAAGAAATAAATGGTAAAAGTTCTCAAGGAAAAAGATAGAATATGATATATTTTTTTAGATCTTCCAAGAAGGAAAGTATAGGTGCGTTTGGTAATATTTTTGTTTTGGAGAATAAGTTATTTTCAGAAATAGTTTTCTTCCTATTTCTATTCTTTGAAATAGTTTTTGAGTAAAAAAAAAAAGGTGTTTAATAATTATACAAATTTATTTTCTCAAAATAGAAAAAAAAATGAATGCATTTGGTATGATCTATAATTTTTTGATGTAGAATTTATTTTAACTTTTAATTTTTTTTAGGTTTTTCTTTTCTTTTTTTCTCTCTTCTTATTCCTCTAGCCGATGGTTATGGTTACTACTGATGTTGGCAACCAGTTAGAAGAGGAAAAAGAAGAAAAGAAAAAATAACTTATTCCAGAAATTATTCTCGAAAACGAGAAGAAGCTTTTTTTTTTTACTTCTTTTTTATATTCCAAATCCACTCCTTGGCTATTTTTCTATAGGAAAGAAAATTTAGTAAACATTATTAAATAAATTTATGTTTTTTTTTCTATTTTGAAGAATAAAAAATAAAAATTTAGAAAAATGAAAACGTTGTTAAATGGAGCCTAGATGTCAGCAAAGCGAGAGAAAGAAAAGGTGCAAAATATAATATATTCACAGGAAGAGGAGACTTATTCTCTTTTTTAGAAAGTCTAGGCCCTCCCTATCCATAGAAGGATTACCTATGGACAAGCAAAATCGGGGGTCAGTAAGCCAGTACGTTGTTCTCGGTCAATAGAGGGCAGAAAGTGGGGTCTCTTTCTACAAGAGAATTGAGAAAAAAAAGAGGGGAGTTCGGCCTCATTGAGAAGAGGGAGAGAAAAGAGAGGAAGAGTCTTCAGAGAGACAATGAAGAGTTTGTTCTCTCTCTGGGTCTCGGACATGTGAGGGGACACTCTTTCAATGAAAAGACAAAAAGGAGACCGAAAGGATGAGAGGGGAAATTGGGTCTTTTGTTTGTTTATTTTTATTCTTTCTCTGAAACAAAATTTTATTATTTTTCTTTACCAAAAAAAAAATTCTGTTCTTTTAGAACATAAAAAAATAACGCGTTTGGTAAAAAATTTTCAAAACAAAAATTTATTTTTTTGGTTCCCGAATAGATTTAGAATATAAACAAGAAGTAAAAAAGTTGTTTCTTGTTCTTTAAACAATTCCAAAAATAATTTTTCTCTCTCCTCTTTTTTTCTTCTCTTTATTTTCTTATTTTTCTTCTTCTTCTTCTTCTTCTTCTTCTTCCTTTTGCTAGTCACCAGCCTTGGCCATGGCCGGCGCCGGCAACTGGCTAGACAAGGGTCGGCGACCTCACCGGAGTGTTGCCCTTGGAGATGCCCCTCGCCAATGGCCGAGCAAGCTCGAACCTCGTTGATGGCCGGGCGAGGCCGAGCCTCGCTAGTGGCCTCGGTGGCCGGGCAAGCCTTTGCAAGGCCACCGACGAGGCTCAACCTCGCCCAAGTGGCACAAGGTCAGCCTCGCCGGCCGGTGCAAGGCTCGCCTAGCCACCGAGGCCACATAATAAAAAATATTGAAAAATAAATAAATAAAAAACAACAAAATTATACAAATTTATCAAATACATTTCTATTCCTGAAGTAGAAATTTTTTATAGTTACAAAACGCATTTTTATATTTAAAATTGTTCTTAGGAACAGAAATAAAAAAAATTATTTCTATTCAAAAATTGTTACATCGAAATAGAAACATTACCAAACGCGTCCTTTCTCAAACGTGCCCTTCTTGGCCACAACCAGTGTAGTCACAAAACTTCCTTGTTTGGCCTTCACGATCACCGCTTCCACGACCAAGCTCAAACCGACCAAGTCGCTTGGTGTGACTAGAAGCCCGAACAAGCCAGTCATTTGCCCCCTCATCACGACGAGCGGCCCATCACCACACTAGCTACACCACGATGACTAGGAAGCACATCTGACACTCGCCTTGAGTCTTTGTCGGTCCAGCCAGAACTAGGAGAGCACCAATTCATCCCAACGATCCTTTCTGATTCTCCAACCCACGCGGTCACATCCGGCAACCCACCAGCAACCCGTCTATGACTGGCAACCAAAAATGATGCTATCGATTGCGCCATTCTCTCTATGTAGACATTGGAGACTCGGCTTCTAACGTAACCGCGTGGCCACACCCACGAAGCTTCTACTTTTGCAAGTGCGTTGGCAGTGAGCCTGGCCCCCGCCAAGACCACCACCGTTGCCCACCGTCATGATCCACTAGGGGTGTGCAACGAGAACTACTCGAAATCAAGACCGGTCAGACCGGACCAAACCTACCAATTTTGAATGGTTTTCAAAGAGGGTAATGTGGTTCCTATTCCTACTCTTGGAACCAATGGCTAGTCAGTCTGTTCCCAGTGTCAAGGTGGAAACCAAACTAATCGGACCAATTGGTTAATTAATTATATATATATATATATATATTTTTAAATTTTCTAAAAAACAAACCCTAATTCCTCCTAATTTCTCCAATTATTCATTTTATTTTTGGCCAAAAACAACAAATTTACCGGTTTTCGATTCCAAGACCAATTGGTCTAGTTCTCGGTCTAGTTCCTGGTTCCACCTCAAAACCGGACCAAACGAGAACCAATTAGTCCTATGATCCACTTGTTGGCTTGAAATTGGAAACGACTTCCACAAACTAGGTAACGATCAATATATTCAAATTTCATTGCCTATTTTAAACAATTGTTTTTTGGCTTTAATTTTATTGGAATTTTAGGCATTATCCAACAAAATTTTATTGACAAAAATCATTATAATTACTGATTTGATACATAAGTCTTTGGATCATTTTTTTTAATTATCTTGATTATTCTTGCAAGATAATTGTTAATTTCATCTATATCATTATAATTATTAATTTGATCCTAATTATTTTAATTCTTCCTATGTGTTGGTGATGTTTATAATTGTTAATTTAATCCGTGGACAATGGATTATTTGTTCCTATTATCTTAACCTTCATTTGAAATATCTTAAGATGGATCGGATGTAACATTTTTGAAAACACCAAAAAGGCCAAATTGTGTGATAAATAGGATTTTTCTAAACATATTAGCATGTTTAAAATTTGTCTAGTTAAATTTGTCTTTTAAATTAGATTGCATGTTAGGGTAAAATCTATTAATTAAGTTTCCAAATTAAAATAGGATTTGATAAAATTATTTCCTAGTTTAAATAGGATAACTTATTGAGTTTAGTATTACATTTTCATTAATTATTTATTTCGAATTTTAATATAAAAATACCAAAATATTATATGCATGTTAGCTAGTTTAGGTCATGTTACATGTGTGTCAGATAGTATGCATGTTAAGTTCATTTAATTTGAAATTGCATGTCATATAAGCTAATTTTAATTCCATAATTAAAAGAAAATCCAAAGAATATTACATGTTTTGGTGTTTAATTTCCTGCAATTTATTTATTTATTGAGTGTTGCCTTTAATGCTTACGCACTCGCATGATCAATCGTTTTCATGTTAGTGATTCAAGCTAAAATCAATCTAGATGGCTTACCAAATATTTTTCAAAATGAAAGAGAAAATGTACCAGCGTAATTAAGTCACTATACTTATTTGAGTATTTCCCCCAATGCTTTATTTCAATATCTAATTGACATACCATAAACTGATTAGTGGCGACTTCTAGATAAAAATTATTTGCATGTTAGATAACTTGACTAATGTCGCAAATTAATATGGGTTTGGAAGAACCCGAGCTAAGTTTAAGTTTAATAATTCATTAACTGAATCTCTGGGTGGTTCAGCCAAGATAAGATTGCGAAGGTAGATTTTGTAAACTTGAAGTTTCGAAATATATCAAATTTAAGGGAGTCGGGAACAACCAATTTTAAAGAAAATTAAGCTGATTGGACGCCTAACTGCACAAGCAAAAGTATCATCATTTGTGAAAACCAGAAAATTGCAGACCTTGCATTCGGTTAAGCATAGGAGGGGTTAGTGTCCACACAACGCCATTTTGGAACCACATTTTTTTCTATCAGGTTCTTAATTGTCAAAATAATTCTCAAAAACTATTAATGCAATTTTTTTCATGGAGACGAAATCGAGTGAAACACATTCGTCATTTTACGGCCCCAAATGACTCCATGTGCCGTTTGTGTTTATACTTTGAATTATAATTATTGGCATGCAAACTATGAATAAGCCCTAGTATGCAAGTGTATGCTTATGTAATAGACTAAAGGACTGTTTTCTTAAATGACACATGCTCAGTTTTGAAATTGACAAATTCCTTTTATTATCTGGCCTACTTAAACGGGGGTACTTACCTTTCAGCCCATAAATGATATCAACGTCCGACGCCTACAATACTTTTAAGGGACAGTAGCTATAGTTTTGAAAGTCCTTTTGGAAATCATGACATGCGAAATCATGGCCTAGAGAGATTATAACATTTCCTAAGTTTATTTTAGTAGAATAATAATGATAAAAGTGTATTTTCATATTTTTCGAACTTGAATTTTGGCATCACGACAACCTATTTATATATAAAAAGATAACAAGATGCAAAAATCAATACATTGCCCTTTTAGATATATGACTTTCTGATGAAGGAAGGGACTAAGGCTTGAGAGATAATGATATTAGTATAGCAAGAGGAAGAAATGAAGGGACATCCTAGTGATTCTTGGAAGCAAAGGTGGGAACAGATTCCGGCTTCCATGGGGTACGAAGACATGAATTATCTCTTTCTTCCCCAACAGATTCCGGCTTCCATGAATTATCTCTTTCTTCTCCTGTACATCTTACATTGCCCTAATCTCTTCTCTCTCTCTCTCTCTCTCTCTCTGTGCTTCTTCCTTTATAACCCAAACACTTCTTGCTGGCCATTGTGCTCCCACGTTCTGTCCAAAAAGTTGCAAATTCTTACACAAACACCAAAAGTATGTTCCTCTGCTAAATTGACCTTTCTTTTTTCGCATTTTGTCTTCCTCTTTTTACTCTTCTCTCGTTTTTTTTTTGAGCATTCTGGTTCATGCTTGACTCACCTTTCTACTTCCTTCTTGACCCCAATTTTTATTTCAGGTCTTTTCCTCTCTTTTTCCCCCCTTGCGGCCGGACATGTGGATCAAGAGTACGTGAGTTCGGTCCTTGAAAGACCTCGCGATTCTGGTGAAATTATTTTCGAGTTTGTTTAGGTTGATGGTTGCGTGTGTTTTTGAAGGGGAAAGGACGACACGTCTGCTTCATGGAGTGCTCAATGTGGAAATATTTGAGATCGATAGACTTCAACTAGGATGTGGATTTATGCTTTGTGGGCAGGTACCCAATTTCATAGTACAATTTATTTCTTGATTGTTACTGCTAGAAATACTACTTTCATTTTTTTATAAAATAATCAGAGGATTCCACCAAGAGGACAATGTATTTAAAGCTAATAATCGGCATTGCTTTCTCTTCCTTTTTTTTTTTTTGAAATTGATGAAACAAAAATGTTGCTTAGACCACAATTCTACCCACATTTTCCATTTTAATATTAGACATAAGATTAGCTAAGTAAGATATCGTCAAATGATTTATCCTCATTTGAACTATGCTTTATATTTCTAGCATTGAGATTGTATGCAATTGATAATCTCGTGATCATTCGGGTTATAATATATAATGAAATTTTCTTTTTTCACGATCAAACAAGTATTTTCATTATCAAGATCTTGCTTAAATACGATCGATTTTAGAGCTAATAAGTTAATTTTGAACCAATAACTTGAGCCCTATCTCGTTATAGCTGGTCTCCAGTTTCAAAATTGGGAAGCCAAACCCGTTGATCAAGGAATCGACCTACTTTTTTTCTTCTTTCTGTTTCATTGACTCTTCTTCCCCCCCACCCCCCCTTTTTTCCTTTCTTTTCCTCTTTTTCCTCCTCTTTTGAGGCCGTATATCCATACACCTTCAGGTGGAATTTCGAGGTTTGTTGCTTATTTTAAGAATGGACTGTGTCTAGACTAGTTTGGGCCATTTTGGGCTTTCAGAGAATAGCAGGGCTACCTGATTTCCATGCTTTGTTTGGAAAGTCCCAATAGAAAAGTCAAGAGGATGAGAAGCTGGATGTCCTGTATTTGAGACATGAAAGTGAGGAGACTTTTTAAAGTTTGATTTTAGTCGGTTCAAATTTTGTTCATACCCAATAACCGGCCTTGACTGACCGACCAGTTTAAGATAGGAAACCGAACCGATCAAGGTTGGATCCCAATTTTTTTGTTTACTGGGAACTAGGCTGGAAGTGATTCGATCGAGTTGGCTCGGTTCAATTTCCAAATTGAATGGGCTTCTTGCATGTCTCTAGTCTCACTAAACCTCATAGTACTTTCTTTTTAGTTTCGACTCTTATGTTTGATTATGAACAAGAATCTACTTTCCTTTCACCTTCGAACTCGAAATTTCAAGACCGCAACTAGCCAGAGTTTCACGAGAAGATTCCTATCCGAGGTCAAGAGGGTGATGTTGTGCCGCCCCGAGGTACTGTTCCATCTTCGCCCGGTCCTTCCGTTTCCTGGTCCTTTCGCTCGGCCTGAGTAGATAAAAGAGTGTTTTAACACCTGACCGTGCAGGCCCTGGGATCGTATCTCTACGCGTCTGTGGATTTGGACCGGGCGAGGGTTGCGCGGACGAGGAGGGTCCATAACGAAAACTCGCACCCGCGGTGGAACGAGACCTTCCACATCTACTGTGCTCATTTGATCTCCCAGATCACACTCACCATCAAAGATGACGATCCTGTCGGAGCAACCTTGATTGGGAGGGCCTCTATTCCTGTCGAGGATGTCATAAAGGGCTACATAGTGGACAGGTGGGTCCCGATCGAAGATGACGAGCACAACCCGATCTACGGCGGGGGCCGGATTCGTGTCCGGATGCAATTCTCGAGCACTGAAAAAGACAGCAACTGGTCGCGCGGGATCGTTAGCCCGAACTTCGAAGGTGTTCCGCGCACGTTCTTCCCCCAGAGGCAAGGTTGCAGGGTCACTCTGTATCAAGATGCTCACGTTTCAGATCGTTTCAGTCCTCGCATCCCGCTCTCTCACGGCGGCGCATGGAAGCCCCACCGGTGCTGGGAGGACATCTTCGACGCGATTGACAACGCGAAGCACTTGATTTACATAGCGGGATGGTCGGTCTACACCGACATTGCCCTGATAAGGGACCTGCGCGGGCTCAGGAAAGGGACTGGGGTCACGCTAGGCGAGCTGCTGAAGAACAAGGCCGATGAGGAGGGCATGACAGTCCTGATGCTTGTCTGGGACGATCGGACATCGGTCCCACAACTGAAACGGGACGGGCTGATGAGCACGCACGACCAAAACACGGAACTGTACTTTAAGGGCACGAAAGTGCATTGCGTCCTGTGCCCGCGGAATCCTGCAGAGGGCGCGGAGAGCATAATTCATGGTGTGGAGGTGGCAACGATGTTCACTCATCACCAGAAGATCGTGGTGGTTGATGCCGAGATTCCTGAGGCAGGATTGGAGAAGCGGAGGATCGTGAGCTTCATCGGCGGCATTGATCTGTGCGATGGCCGGTACGACACCCAGGACCACCCGCTGTTCAAGACTCTGTATTCAGACATCCACAGGAATGATTTCCATCAACCGAATTTTGAAGGCACTTCGATCAAGAAAGGCGGCCCAAGGGAACCGTGGCACGACGTTCATTGCTGTCTTGAAGGCCCCGTCGCGTGGGACGTCCTCTATAACTTCGAGCAGAGGTGGAGGAAGCAAGTAGGGGACCAATTCCTCATCCCGATAAGCAAGATGGAGGAGATTGTGATCCACCCATCGCAAGCCGCAATAGCGGATGACCTGGAGACGTGGAATGTACAGTTGTTCCGGTCCATCGATGCCGGCGCAGTGGCTGACTTCCCCACAGACCCCAATTCTGCAGCTGCCTTTGGCCTTGTCGGCAGCAAGGACAACATCATTGACCGGAGCATCCAGGACGCCTACATCAACGCGATCCGACGGGCCAAGAACTTCATCTACATCGAGAACCAGTACTTCCTTGGCAGCTCCTACGGGTGGAAGGACGAGGGGGACATCGTGGTCCCAGACATCCAGGCGCTGCACCTGGTCCCCAAGGAGCTGTCGCTGAAGATCGTGAGCAAGATCGAGGCTGGAGAGAGGTTCGCCGTGTACGTGGTGATCCCGATGTGGCCCGAGGGCATACCGGAGAGCGAGTCGGTGAAGGCAATCCTGATTGGCAGAGGAGGACAATGGAGATGATGTACACGGACATTGCCCATGCCCTCCACAAGAAGGGGGTTGCAGCCAATCCTAGAGAGTACCTGGCCTTCTTCTGCCTTGGAAACAGGGAAGCCAGGAGGGGCGGTGAGCCGGTTCCCGAAGAGAAACCCGCACCAGATAGTGACTATTCCAGAGCCCAGCAAGCAAGAAGGTTCATGATCTATGTCCATTCGAAGATGATGATAGGTGAGTGAACCAGCATTGAGCACTAAATTCTCATTCATTGATTCAGCGACCGACAAACTTCAATCAGATCGCGTCGGATTTTTTATTTCATTTTATGAAGGTGCTGATTCGTGTCCCCTTTTCAGTTGACGATGAGTACATAATCGTCGGATCGGCCAACATCAACCAGAGGTCCATGGAGGGCGCCCGGGACACGGAAATTGCAATGGGCGCATTCCAACCGAAGCATCTGGTGACTCCTGATGGGCCGCCTAAGGGCCAAATCTACGGCTTCCGAATGTCCTTGTGGCACGAGCACCTCGGCCGTACAGAGCAAGCTCACGATCATCCGGAGTCTCTGGACTGCATTCGGCAGATGAATGGGCTCGCTGAGCGCTCATTGGGACAGGTACACGGCCGAAGAGTTCGCCCAAGACTTGCCGGCTCACTTGCTACGTTACCCAATCCAGGTCGCCGAAAACGGAGCTGTCAAGCCCTTGCCTGGGTTCACGCAATTTCCCGACACCAAGGCTCCAGTCTTGGGAGCAAAATCTGATAAATATCCTCCTATTCTGACGACTTAGAAGATGTATCAGATGCAAACATCGTTTGCTGTAGTGACAATGCTCTATCGAGCACCCCCAAATTGACAATCATCAACCTTTACTAGCTTGCAAAGCACAAAAACTCGTTTCATAATGCATAAAGAGTATGATCGAATAGTTAGCAATTCTTGACACGGTGAGCAGATCGCCGCTGCCGCCGCCGCTACTACTGCAAGTACAGCCTCGTTACAAGCTCAAGCAGGTCTCCGGCGGCAGAGCCAGCATGGCCTCACTATCTACCTCCTCCTCCACCTCTGTCCTCCGAAGTGAGCCCGAGCTATGTGTTGGCTTTCTCCATCCAGGGCCGGCCAATGCATGGCTGCTCGCGGCGATGGCGCCTGCAGCCATGTGAGGGTCGGCCGCCCTTGCCGAGACCTCAGCACTGGACCTCATTGGCGATCGGACGCAGCGCCGTCTCTCTCTCTCAAATCCAACTTGCGCTATCCGTCCATTAAATTTTATATTTTTTTCCTAATAATTTTGCTAATCTGAGTCTCATGGCCGAGACGAGCCTGAAAGATGAAACTGGTACACGTTAAAAGAGTTCGGAAAAACGAATCGAATAAAATTAATTAAAAATCAAAGTTCAAGGATAAAAAAAGAGCACGAACAAAAGATTATCCATAAATCAAGAAAAGGAAGAAATCAAAAACGGCTTCGACAGCGACACAGAAGGTACCTTAATCTTTCTTCCCTTCCGACCCCCCAAAAAAAAAAAAAAAAAAAAAAAAAACTCTTTCTTGAAACCAGTGACCACGGAGGCAAGCGAGCAGACTCGAAGACGAAGACGAAGAAGGCGGCGGACAAGCCTACACCATGCTTGAGGTACTGGGCGAAGCATCTTGATGTGTCGGTCCTTCCCTCTCGTTTATAAAGCCGCAAAATTTAGGGGAAAGTGATGGGTGTTCTTGGTCCTTTTTTTCCCTCGTGGGTTCTGTTGTTGTTCGTGCTTCGTGGCCGGAGTGGGCTCGAACATCGTCGGAACTGCAGAATCGTTTCTGGGTTTTGATTTAATCCGATGAACATGGTTTAAGGTGTAATATTTTTTCCGCAGGGTCGCGAGATCTCTGCCTTGGGTTGTGCCAGACGGTGTCGAGCTCGAGGGTTGTAGCCGTAAATGCAGCTCTGGGGACGCCTCCCACCTTCCATCTGTCAAATTCTTGCATGCATGGGGTGAGCTTCTTTTGCTCTCTGGGTTTGTGCTCGTTCTCGAGAAATGTTTTCTTGCTGGGTGATTTTATTGCGGGAATTTCAGATATGCAGGGGTCATGATGCCCGTTTACTGTTCAAACACTCGGTTGAATATGATACTTTCGTAATCCCTTCTTTGTAATGTGGATTATTATGCATTTTTGATACGTTTCAAAAAAAAAAAAAAAAGGCTTTTGGGATTCTTTGGTCTCAGTTGGGGCTAGCTTGAAAAATTTAGAATGACAATTAGTTTGCTTCTAAGGTGGAAAAAGTAGAGAGTTTCATTTCATGAACCGGGGTTTATCCATATGAGTTTCACGTCACCAAAAAGGTTTCTTTGAACTAATTGATAAGTGTTATATTCTGGGCTCGATATGGCTCACATAAGGGTAATATTTCGGTTTTATTGGTTCAAACCTATTGAGAGTATCTATCATCAGTTTCTTGAACTTGGGCTCTTCACTCTTTGTTTCTTGTTTGCAACATTTCGGCTCCAGCAGAGTTTGCTTTCTTTCTGGTTACAGGAATCTTTTATGCACATTGATATGCTCTTATTGGGAATGTTATTTTCTTGTTCTTAACTTCCTGGGCAAACGATGTGCTTGTTTGGTAATGCACACTCTAAGGTTGCTTTGCAGCTGGTATGGAATCCTTTTGTGCTTGCTTGTTCAGCAAGTGAAAGCTTTCAAGAGTTGTGAACGTTGTAAATCTATGTTTAATAAGAATCTGTTTTGCCTTTCATAGTTGCCATTCTTCACTTTAAAGCTTTCGTATCTGGTTGCCCTATCTGGGAGTCCTTTTTCCTTCCTTTCACAGGATTTTGTGAGATCGATGCATTTTAGAAATAAATGCTATTCGATTTTTCCATTGGATAGATATTTTCAAGGAGAAGTGGCTGCTTGTTTTTAGGAGCCTATTTTCGTATTCTTGCACTTCACATAATGGAGAAGTTTAAGGAAAGGTTCAAGACACTTTTTAATGTAAGGAATTGTCTTTATAAGTATTAGGAGGTGAAAGAATTGTATTTTGAGATGTTAGCATCTGCAAAGTTGACGTGCAACTTTTTTTTGTCTTTTTTCCCCTTGGGTCAGTTGATCTAGGTAATTTTTGACTTGCCATGCATTGAGATTAACATTCAAAACTGTTAACCAATTTTTTAAGGGCAGCCCAGTGCAAGAATTTCCCGCAATGCGTAAAGTCCAGGCAAAGGCTGGACCAGTTTGGGTTGAAGATATGCGGCCTTAAGTTGTGACTCTTTTTTTGTTTGCAATTGTGTCAAATAACAGGAAGGGAAATTTAGCTCAAATTCTTTCATACTTGGGGACATCATTTATTTGATGGAACATTTTATCGCACTGGGAATACGCTTTTCATGGTGAAATGCTGGTATCTAAACAATTACAAGTACTTGATGATGGCATAGTTGGTCTCATAATCTTTTCTTTAGTTTGGTAGTTGATGGAGCATCAAGTTTTTTTAATCCAGTACTAATCCTTTTTTTGGTCGGACCTGATTCGTAACAGAGCAGAGGCTGTCTCAGATGCTTTACTAAACCTGCATCAATTATCTCTGTGGATGATCCTTCAAAAAGAGACCAAATTCAAGGCCAAGCAGTGAAGAAACGATTCTTTGCAGACGACTCCTCGAGCACTAGCCCTTGTGAAATGGATTACAGTGTTGCACCTTCTCAGATAAGTATGTCCTCCATCAGCACATTATACCAGACCCTTGATCCTCCTCACAGCGACGCTGGTGAACCGAGCAACCCAATTGAGTTTGTAAATCACGGCAAGTCTGATTGCTTCATGCATTATTTTGTTTAACATATTGGAAACACCTTTGGCTTCTCATTGTGAAGATGTTAATTAGTATGTAATGTCTTCCTTCTTTTTGGTCAAAATTAGTATGTGATGTCATGCAGTGGTAATTTAACTGTTTCTAGAGGTTAATGGTTTCTTGGGCGTAACTGGAATGTACTTCAGAATGTTAATTTGCGCTTCTCTCCTAATTTGGGTACATGAGTAATCTTCACATGAATATTGGTGGCATGCTGGGTTCATATACCTTGTCACCTGTACACACAAACTAAGAGAAATTATACGAGTCCTTATTTTTTGTAATAAGGTAGTTTTTTAGGCAAAGCATATTGTTATCTCCAATTCCATTCCTATGTCATCTCCATATGCTCTTTTTTTTGGTTTCTAAGGTTTGTCGGTTTCTATGCTCTTATGGTGAGTATTTTAACATGGTCAACCTGGTAAATTCTTGATCTATGACATTTTGATTCGGGATTGGGAACAGTAGTCATTATTTAAAGAAGAAGATGCTGTCTTTGATATTGGTCTGGTTGCTTTACTTGACCGCTTAAAACAATTTACAGGGCCTTACATTTTATCTTAGCTTTGCATTCATGCAAGTTCTTTGTTTTCCCTTTTGTTTATGCTTTTCACTTGAGCAATTTGCTGGGGCAGGCCTTCTTCTGTGGAACCAGACAAGGCAGCAATGGACTGCAAATAAGGGAGCTCAGAATCACAAACAAGTCCGTGAACCTAAAATCAGGTGAAATAACTTTTATCGTCATCTATTATGACATAGTCACTCTGATGAAACAATAAGTATATTATGCTGTTGATAGCTTCCTTGAGTCATTTATCTGTTCGAGATAGGACCTTTGTCTAGGATCAAAGTAACAGGATTCAGTGAACCTAAAGTAAAGCAGAGCCTATGCTTAACTAGTTTTGTAAGGTACAAATTAGGTGGTAATCATTGGAATTAGCTGTCATGTCACTACATCCAGCTCATACCTTATTATTCACTGCTGATTATGGTCTTATTTAAGCAAATCAACACCATGGAGAACCAGTCAAACTTCACTAAGAGACTTGATATTTGATTTCATGAGCATGTCATGCAGTTGAGTAGATGATGGACCTGTTCATCTAGGCTCACATCCATAGTAATCGGTCTATGTCGAGGGATATACTGTCCATGCTTACTCCAAGTATACGGAAAGAGTAAAGAGTACCAGTTACAAGAATTAGGCTTGTTAGCTAGTTCAAAATTCTACACCCATTTCGAAAACATCCAAGCAGCTCTTTGAGTATCTTGTCTCGTGTGCGGGTCACTTGCATCCTTACAATGATGTTTGCATGAAAAAGCTTCGTGATTGTTGCTCTTTTCCCGAAGTTTCTTGCTGAAGGACTGAATTTCAAGCGCAACATTTTTGTAGCTGGAATGCGACTTACGAGAGCCTACTCGGGACCAGCAAGGCTTTCCCGCAGCCCATTCCACTTGCAGTAAGTCATTTTCTAAGGGAGAAGATGTTTTTCTATTTCTCACCGGCGTTACAAGTTCGTCGCCCCTGATTGCTTTTGGATCGGATGGCAGGAAATGATAGATTTTCTAGTCAATGTCTGGGAGCAGGAGGGCTTGTACGGTTGACTGTTTGGCAATTTCGGTAACGTTAGCATTCCTGGGCTGCTTGAGAATTCTATTATGCGAAACCGCATATCATCGTGTTGCGCATTTGGCTCGACTGAATGCCCGGCTAGTCATGTGCATAGAGGCTTGGATGTATTACCTGCCGGGCATCCACAGGAACTTGCAAATGTGTGGACGACTGAACAAAATGTTTGTGTTCGTGTCGTCGCCAGTTCAAATTACCTTGTTTTTAGGCCCTGCAAACTTCTTTATTGATGAAGGTCGAAGCTACCTTAAACATTATGAAACAAATTATTCAAAGCCTGAACAGGCGAAAGTGAATAATGCCATGGTACTTTTGGTATATCGCCATCGAATTAGAAGAATTATCGACGACACTGATGAAACACTGACGAAACGAACCTGCAGAAAACATTCACGGACGCCAGCCGAGAACTCTTTCCATGAGGCTCTTCAAGATTCACGATCCATCAACCCCAACACCACTCCATTGTTATTTATGCATAATGTGAGGAAAGCATTAAAAAGGTCCTAAATATGATTTAAGACTAAATTAGATGGACTCAATTGGCACAAATGTAAATGGTTTAAGACTAAATTAGTTTGATTGCAAAGTTTATAATTAAATCGGTTTCAATACAATAAGTTTAGAATTTTTTTAGGTGTTTTTTCTCATAATGTGGAGTGCCAAATGCCAAGCCATCTTCACATATCGAGCCGGCGGTTCTGCAAAAAATATTCACTAACGCCGGCCAAGAACTTCAAGATTCACAATCCATCAACCTTGACATCACTCCATTGTCATTTATGTGTAATGTGGTGAAAGTATTGAAAAGGTCCTAAACTTGTGGATCAATTTAGTCCATAGCTAAATAGGATCCAAATTAGTGATTTTTCAAAATTGATTAGAATTCTAATCGTTAGAATAGTCATTTTTAATTTAACTACCTATTCAAATTCAAATAAAATTTCAAAAATATTAATAGTTACTAAATTAATAAATAATATTATCAATTAAAAAGTTTAACCCGCGAAAGAGAAATTTTAGTATATATCAATATAATAAATTTAAGACTTTTTTCCAATTCAATTTACACTATCCAATTAGATTTTTTTTTTCCTCATACTATAGAGTACCAAACAAAGAGCCATCATCACATATCTAGCCAGCGGTTCGACTGGTATCGGTTTCCTGTGCCCACCCCAGGTCGGTTCAAACGCGAAAACATGTAGAACCCACGCGGTTGCTTCTCGGAATCTCTAGATGGGGGGCCTAATTTTCCCAGCAATGTCCACGTTGACAGCAGCGAAAGGGACGGGCGATGGAGAGATGCATGAACGAGGGGCGAATGGACCCCCCAGTTGTCTTTCCCCCCACTGATGGGGATAAGAAAGGGGAGGCAGGTCCTTTCCAATTTGAAATGCTGAGAGACGCGCTCCATTCCATGTCCCGCCTGACTTTTTTCATCTGTTCAGTTCGTCATCCACGCAAAACGATGGAAAGTCCAATGTGAAACCGTGTCTTGCTTTTCCTCTCTCTCTCTCTCTCTCTCTCTGTGTTTGGCAGGATGATGTCTAATTCCAGACACGGTCTCCTGTTGCGTTGGACCTGACGGGTCTTGTCTCCCGGTTTCGATTCACCCTCGTGAAAAATGCAGAAGCTACAAACAGGGATGACCTTGTTACGCTTAGCGACGCGAAAACGTGCTTTTTCACTTGGTAAAATCTGTTGTGCTTGAAAAGGAAGAGTATTCGTAAGTAAGAAAGACCGGGAAAATTGTTCAAAAATGTCCTGAATGTGTCGTATGCAGTCGATTCAGTCCTAAGCCTTTTTAATTCATCAATTTAGTACCGAACATTTTGATAATTTATCGGTTTAGTCTTCCTGGCCAAATTTTGATAGGAAATGACCAACGTAAATGTCAGTCGTCGGCCACATGGTTAGAAAAAAAAAAAAAACTCAAAAAAGGAACGAAAAGAAAAATTAAAATTAAAAAAATTAAAAATTTTGGAAAAGCTATAAAAGTTGTCCACAGTCAGAGTCCAAAAGAGAAAGCGAGGGAGGAAGGTTGAGAAATGGGTGCCGTAACTAGTGGTGGCGATGGAGTGGCATCGCGATGGCGAGTGACAACAACGGCCAAATGGAATCCGAGAAGCTACTCAAAGGAAGTAGAAAGAAGAAAGGAGAAAAGAAAAATGAAAATTCAACGAGGGAAACGCGTTTCAACCATTAAAATTTAATACGTCAATGCATCGACATTGATTTTGTTTATATATCCTCCTCTAAAGTATAAGGTTTTAAGACGTAAGTTCTATCCCTTAAATTCAAAGAATATCAATCTACGTCAGAATATCAGACTTAGGCTTAAGAAATATCAAAAAAGTAACAAGATCCACTTACATATTTTCTAACATATACAAACAGCTAATCACCAATCTTGATTCCCTATATTTTTTTATATCCTTCCACCTGAGCCATGTTATGCTCGACTAAGCTCTTCTCTTAGCTTTCTTCTTGGTCATTCTCCATGGTGGCAATGGAGTGGCATCGCGATGGCGAGTGACAACAACTGCCACATGGAATACGAGAAGCTACTCAAAGGAAGTAGAAAGAAGAAAGAAGAAAAGAAGAATGAAAATTCAACGAGGGAAACGCGTTTCAACCATTAAAATTTAACACGTCGATGTATCGACATTGATATTGTTGATATGTCCTCCTCTAAAGTATAAGGTTTTAAGACGTAAGTTCTATCCCTTAAATTCAAAGAATACCAATCTACGTCAGAATATCAGACTTAGGCTTCATAAATATCAAAAAAGTAACAGGATCCACTTACATATTTTCTAACATATACAAACAGCTAATTACCAATCTTGATTCCCTATATTTTTTTATATCCTTCCACTTGAGCCATGTTATGCTCGACTAAGCTCTTCTCTTAGCTTTCTTCTTGGTCATTCTCCATGGTGGCAATGGAGTGGCATCGCGATGGCAAGTGACAACAACGACCACATGGAATATGAGAAGCTACTCAAAGGAAGTAGAAAGAAGAAAGGAGAAAAGAAAAAATGAAAATTCAACGAGGGAAACGCGTTTCAACCATTAAAATTTAACACATCAATGCATCGACATTGATTTTGTTGATATATCCTCCTCTAAAGTATAAGGTTTTAAGACGTAAGTTCTATCCCTTAAATTCAAAGAATATCAATCTACGTCGAATATCGACTTAGGCTTAAGAAATATCAAAAAAGTAACAAGATCCACTTACATATTTTCTAACATATACAAACAGCTAATCACCAATCTTGATTCCCTATATTTTTTTATATCCTTCCACCTGAGCCATGTTATGCTCAACTAAGCTCTTCTCTTAGCTTTCTTCTTTGTCATTCTCCATGGTGGCAATGGAGTGGCATCGCGATGGCGAGTGACAACAACGACCACATGGAATACGAGAAGCTACTCAAAGGAAGTAGAAAGAAAAAAGAAGAAAAGAAAAATGAAAATTCAACGAGGGAAACGCGTTTCAACCATTAAAATTTAACACGTCGATGTATCGACATTGATATTGTTCCTGTGTCCTCCTCTAAAGTATAAGGTTTTGAGACGTAAGTTCTATCCTTAAATTTAAAGAATACCAATCTACATCATAATATCAGACTTAGCCTTTAGAAATATCAAAAAGTAACATGATCCACTTACATATTGTCTAACATATACAAACAGCTAATCACCAATCTTGATTCCCTATATTTTTCTATATCCTTCCACTCGAGCCATGTTATGCTTGACTAAGCTCTTCTCTTATAGCTTTCTTCTTGGTCATTCTCCGTGTTGGTTGGCCCCCACCAAAATTATAAAATAAAAACCCTAGAAAAGAAAATAAAAAAAGAAAATATCGAATTTCTTATTTCGCCAGAGAGAAAATCTCCAAGTTGGTCATGCGAATTTGGTGAAGAAAGACTGACACGGAAGAGGATGCATGCATGTCGTGAAAAATGGCATGATGGGGTTGGCCGTGACAGAAGAGAAAAAGTATATAGTTCGATGCATGCACTTTACCAAATGAATCGAGATAAAGCTAAGGAGAACATGCACATACATACATAACGAGAGCGAGGGTAGGAAAGGAGAACTTAGGAGGTTGAATTTTATACGGAGGTCGTGCCTACCATGCGGATTTGTCCAGGTGAATCGAGACCTTTCTCATCACGGCATGTGAAATCTTGCCCCAAGTGGGATGTTTCCAAAGCAAAAAGATGGATGAACGATGCACGAAACCCTAGGATGGGAAACTGGGTTTTTGAATAATGATAGCTAAGTAGACACTGGCCTTCTTTGACCGGGGCACAGACATTTTAAAACTCGTTAGGTTCCTATTCATCATACAGTCCATCGAACTTGGACAGGTCCTTTCGTACTTTCCCCAGTTTAGAATGGAATTTTCATTTCGGAATCCGGATGACGAAATGAATGACGCAATCGGATCAATTCCAATCCCCATTTTATGGTAGTTTATGATAGGCGCAGAACATAATTTATGTGTAAGTACTAGACAGATCACGTCGGGAGATTGGCGTGGATCTCATCTTCCTAATTAAAAGATAATTGCAAGCGGGTGCTTATTTTAATGCTCATACGTGTGATTCTTACCGATTCATATCATGATAAGATTTTTAATTTCTAACTTTTGTTCTGACTCATTACTACCTTAACGATGTTTCATGTGAAGGTATAAAATGTGTTTTTAAATCGAGGTCTTGCAATCTCCATTCCCCATATTTATGCCACGTACGTGTGACTCTCGGTTCTTCTATTTCATATGCCTTTCTTCGGATAGTTTCGATCCAGTTTGCATCTATTGTCTTAAATTTTTGGAATAAATCCTGCTCACTCAACCTCCAACGTTCAAAGTTTGCATCTATTGTCTTGCAATTCCTCTTGTTATGCTCGAATGGGCTTCAAAATTCTTTTGTCCACACACATTGGGTTTGCACGCCTAAGGCATTAGTCATTAAAATCAGAATTTAGGCAAGGGTTAGGAAAAAAGGTATAAAAAATTTCATAGTGACTTGACAATTTTGGGTACAATTATCAAGCATGCTATCGGAACCAAATTTCCACATTCTTCAAAAAACAAGTTTAGTCTGTGTTTATATGATTCTCCATCCTTTAATTTCACATATCTTTTAACAAGCAATTCTAATTCAATTTGCTTGTGCGATGGTTGTTATCAGTACCTATATTGCTTGACTAGTGGGTTTGACTGGATCATATATGTACACTATTTTCCTCTGCTTAACTATTTAAACTTTTAAAGGTAAGTGTTAAACTAAACATAATTCGATGTTTGAAGGTAAAGCAAATTTGCTGGATGCATTAAGCTATCAAAAGGAAAGCGATGGCTTTTTGGGTGTGGTCCTTTCAGACCTTCATTTGGTTAAAGCATCTTAGCTTATGGAGTCCGATCGTTCTAGAGGTGAATTTGCCACCTGTTATTACATAATCTCGAAACTGTCGAAGGACATTGACGGATTCAAACTATGCCATAAGTACATCAGGAAGGCAACAAATGTGCTGATTGACTTGCCAACTTGGAGACAGACATCAACTGTATACGACGTCGTCCTCCGAGAGGTTTAGTCAATTCAAGTTTGTTACCTTAAATTATTCTTAGCAGATACATGTTGTTCTGCAAAATTTCGTGTAAATCCCTGTATTTAACCACTTCTGAGCTAGGATCTTGCGACTTTTTGCATTTTATCCGGCCAAAACTATTTTTTTATACTTGTTCACTTTTGACTTTTTGAAATCGGTGAACATGATTTGGTGACTTTAGACTAATATGATTATTTTGCAAGTATGCAAGCATTTTTTTAATGCCAAAGTTTGATTATGGGTATAGTTCGAATTATGTTTCAATCCAAGTAAATTAAACTGGGTTATATACTACATGTTCGGATTACTTATTTATGAAAAAATTATGTTCTGATGGTATTTTCCAGCTTGTTAATTAAACAAGTTGCATTCAATAGTATCATCCTGACGTGATTGTGATTGACAATCCTGTTGACTATACATTTCACGAGTGCTTTGCAAGTTTTGTAATGTAGTGCACAGATGTAAAACTTTCGATCACACAAATCAGTCTACCCTCCAATTAATCAACAAATCGGAAAGATCAAGAGAGACACGACGGATCAAATATCAGCCGAAAAAGCTTACCAATAGAATAAAATGTCGAGAAATCTCTCGAGAACCGCAAAAAAAAGATCACGGATGCCTTGGGCGTGCGAGTACTGTGCTCGAGGACAAAGAGATGACAAACATCCAGCTAAGCGCTGCATGTACATGGCTGCCATGGCTATCTTATCGAAGCATATCTTCATAACACGCATGTGCTCGCTTCCCAATCAACACGTGGTTTTCTCTCGCAAGTGATGGAAGACAATTGGACAGATCCATTGAGCATCAGCAACTGATCATCACCAACCAAAAATTAAAAAAAAAAAATCAAAAGGATTGACTGTTACTGTGTGCCCATGCGACTCCCTTAATTTACACTCAATAGTATTCTTTTCAATTTCTTTGCAAATTGCATATCTTGATTTCTTAACACGCGGGCAACTATTCACCTTTCCTCGCTTCCAATGTCGGAAACGTTTTACAAGAATCTCGAGGTGAGCATAAGAAAAGAAAAATCTCAAAAATAAATTGACCCACTTGCTTTGTCCCAAAGTTGATCACATTCTTTGTAAGAAGTTGCGAATTAGAGCAGATTAAATGTATCATTGAACCGATAAAGGTGCATGGTCCGACCGTCATGAGCTGGTAAACCTTATAAAATTAGAAAGAGGAGGCGATCAACTTGGGTCGGGAGAGAATCTAGGGAAGCGAACGGGTCCTAGGAAAACCCTAATTCTTAAGAGCGAAGCCACGTGGATTGCATTTCTTAATTTCTCAAGTGGGAAATCAATAATAATTTATGTGGAGAGAGAGAGAGAGAGAGAATTTTCTTTTGGTAAGAACCACCGGCCATGGAGAGCTGCAATAGAAAATGGTGCAAGTGGACACATGATCGGAAAGAAAGATATTGTCGATTTGAGTATGATTAAGATTTTAGTATATTAAAAAAAGAATTAGAGCAAATCAAAGTTAGGTCATAGGTGGATTCACTTTTTATTGATTCATTATTAATTTGACGATAGCCCGACTCAACATTATTTATTCAACGAACACTGAAAATTGAATTATGTCGTATCCGAATAAGGAATGGTTAAAAGTGATGCTAAAGGGTGCTGGAATGATTTGAACTTTACCATCGATTGAGGAGTGTTCCTATCATGGGTAGTGACTTGCAATTAAAAGTTTATTATGATTCCATAATTTATCTCATAATTATATGAACACCAACAACATAAAATTGTTTATCTATAGCCAAGAGGGAAGGAAGCAATAATTAACAATGGTAATGCTCTCACAGAGTTATCATAAGAGTTTTACACTCATGGCCAGATAATCATTTGAGCGAGCTCATCATAGTTACACCATCGAATGAGAGTTAAAAGAAAAGTCGAGGCGAGCTACTAACTAGTAGATGTCTTCAAGGAGGCTTTAGAAAGCATTGCTAAGCGAGCTGGGCATGAAGGACTTTAGTACACTACCGTGAAGTTGGAATGTTTTGGTAACGCAGAAAATTAGTTCTACATCATCTCAAGGACTTTTTCTCTTCTAAGATTACTTGATATATCTTGGAAATTAGTTACTAAATTAGGTGCTAAATTAGGTACGAACACATTCAAGAAACCAACCTCATAGAGAATGAAAAATACATTGAGAATATTTTGGCGGTATCTATAATTAGATACACACCACATCCATGTTTCTTCCTATGATAAGCTATTGGCATGGGACTTACAGGACAATTCTATTAATTTGACAATGTCAACTAGCGCGATATACCATTAGGTACAAATGTAGGTTAGGATCTATTAATTATAATGGCAAATCGTAACTATTATTTGCATATTAAATTTATTTTAGTAGACTTACTTTTATTTTTAACAAATCCCTTTTCATACTTAAGCTGCTTACAAAAATATATGATTATCAAGTAGTTGCATATTTCTTTTTGCCGAGTTTGTTTAAATAAAATTTCATTTTTTTTGCTAAGATTGCTTTGTTGTTCTTTCAGTTAAATTGTAGTATACATGTTATTAATAAAATTTTATCATTTTAATGCTTGGGTAATTAGGTTATCGTGTTATAGGAATTAACGTAGTTAAATGAAAATTCTTTTACATAATAAAATTATGTATAGAAATTATGAAAAATCGTAAAATTTAAATAAATTAATTAATATCATTTTTATATATATTTGTAACAACTATATCAATATAGTTTATCTAATTGCCATTTATGTTAACGCTTTATATATAATATGGGTGAGCAAAATAAATCGTCCAAACTAGACAAGATTGGTTAGTTCTAAACGGTTCCTGATAGCATCGATCAAATTTCCAATTCTACAAAATTGGAACTGATGAATTTCAGTCCGATTCCCATTTCCAAGTGTGGAATCGCTCGCCTGGGCTGAATAGCTTTTTTAAAATTTTTATTTTTATTTTATTTTTTTACAGAGCTGAAAACCTGAAACCCCTAATCCTTTCACAAATCCTCGATCACCCTACCCTCGCACACGCCTCTTTTCCCAAACCTGAAAATCCCAATCCATTCTTCACGAACCCTCACCCTCAGGTCTTCAACTCTCAATCTCTCGTAAGCCTCTCGTAGCCTCGACGCCATCCTCTCGCCTGACTCGCATCCGTCTCGCTCCATGCCCTCCCTCTCGTCATCTCAGATTCTCATCTCAAGTCTCGACTCTCGCCTTTCTCTCTCTTGCTCTGTTTTTGGCCTCCTCCCCTATTGAGATCACCCGCATGATGGATGATATCAACTCTGACGACGACAATTTTATCAGCCACGCCAACTTCACGAGACAAGGACGACCTGATCTTCACTCTCCTCAAGAGGCGAACCAAGATCCCTATCCTTGAAACCCTCGATCTCGCTTCTCGCTCAAACCCATCTCTCTTCCTTTGAATGCAATGCAAGATTGAGACAAACTCTCAAATATCTCTCGGTTTCTTCAAGTGGCTTCAAACCAGAATGGCTTTGGAAGTAGACCAAAAACGTCACCGGTTCCTTGAATCCACTTGGAAACCGGACCGATTTGGTTTCAACCGACTCGTTCTAATTCAGTTTTCAATTATAAGGTGGAAACCTGTTCATCCTAAAACCGAGCACCATTAATATATAATATATTAAATAAACAGGATGAATGTCCTCACCCCATCTCTCAATAATCCCCACCCCCATTTTTGACGAGGGGAAAACCACCTCGACCCGGCACACCCCACCTCACCATCATCCCTATCTCCATTTTTTACCAAAAAAAAAAAAAAAAAAAGTTTGTGCCCGTTCAGGTCGGGCCGGTGGGCCGCGTCCATCCCCCCTGCGGGAGCTTTTTCTTTTATTTCTCGAGAAAACGTGGGAGGACAAATTTGTCCAAGCATTGCTCTCATCCATTGCACCCAAACACAACCCCAAAAAAACAAAAAAACAAAAAACAAAAAGCAAGAGAGAGAGAGAGAGAAAAAAAGAGATTGAGAGAGAGAAAGTAATATGATATTAAATTCCGCAAATTGCCACCACCCATGCACAGGTGCAATGCATCTTACATTGGATTTGTACATTTGTTTAAGCAAATGCATTGCATGTGTCTCATTATTCTTCCCCCCTTACCTCTCTCTCTCTCTCTCTCTCTTTCCCTTCTGTCCTGTCAAACCTTTCCTTCCCCCACCGCCATTGATAAAAAGCTCCAACCTTTCCTATACCCATCTCTCTCATCATTCTCCTCTCCATCTCCCCTTCCCCATCTCCCTCTCCCCCACTTCCTTTTTGCCCTATCTGATAGGGTTTCTCACCTTCTCCCACCCTTCTTCCCCCTCCCTCTCATGCATTATTGCCCGCTACCGGCCCTGCAAATCGCCCTGACCTTCTCGATCGTCGTCTCGGGATCCGCCTTTTTTGCTCTCTCTCGAGGGTTTTCGGGTCGCGACCGGTTCGGAACCCGCCTCCCGGAGTCACCGGAGCTGTTCCCATGTCGAAGGTCCTCAGATTCACTGGTAAGACCCCTTTAGCTCTGGCCGTGGAATTCGTTCTTGCTTCCTTGTTTTGAGCTCGATCGCTTGCTAGCGCTTGTGGGTTAGCTGAAAAATCTGACCTTTTTAGGTTGTTTAGATGGTACTTGCTCTAGATGATAGCTCGATTTAGGAGGTTTTTCAGGGGACATAGTTGCTTAGAAACAAATTTGTGGAGTTTGGAGGAACTTGGCTTGATTTGGGTTTGGTAATAGAGTGATCTATTGGTTAGCTGAATTGGTCTTGTCTGTTAATGATAAGGTAGCTGATATTAGGATAAGTTGATTGTGTATTTGGTATTATGGAGGTTTTTGGGGTTCAGCTGTTTTCTAGGATCTGTGTCTTTCCCTTTAGCTTAATTTGGAAGGTCATTCAGAGTGGTTACCTTATGCGTATGGAGGTTTCAATTTCTTTTTTGTTTTTGTTTTCGAAGATTGAAAGATACTTGTAAATTTGAACCTTGATCCGGTACAAGACTTAATTGTTTGACAAAGCGAAAAGCATATGCGAACCTTGTATCTTTAATTTGAAGGCCAACACGGCAGCAGTCGAATTTGGAACCTGAACATGTTCATTTTTTTCTCAGGAGGTGAGGATTTTTACTCTGGGGGGTCAATATACCAAAGCCCAAAGGAGGCCAACCTCTTTTTGTCCCTTGGTAACCATGTGGACGTGTATTTTCCTCCTCGCAAGAGGTCCCGCATCAGCGCTCCATTTGTTTTCAGTGAGGACCTATTCGAGCAGAAAAGGCAGGACACAATCGAAGTTCTTCCAGATGAGTGCCTCTTCGAGATATTCAGAAGGTTGCCTGGAGGCCAGGAGAGGAGTGCCTGCGCTTGTGTCTCCAAGCGCTGGCTCAATCTTTTAAGCAATATATGCCCCAATGAACGCAGCTCTGGTAAATCTCAGAACAATTTGGATCCTACTTGTGGGGGAGAGGAAGTGAGTTCCGAGGACGATGGATTTCTCTCTAGGAGCTTGGAAGGGAAAAAGGCCACTGATATCCGTCTTGCTGCCATAGCTGTGGGAACTGCTGATCGTGGGGGATTGGGCAAACTTTCAATCAGGGGTAGTAAGTTGTCCCATGTGACAAGCCTTGGTCTTGGGGCAATAGCACGCAGTTGCCCCTCCCTTAAGGCCCTGTCCCTTTGGCACCTACCTTCTGTCGGAGATGAAGGTTTACTCGAGGTTGCAAAGGGTTGTCACCAGCTTGAGAAGCTAGATCTTTGCCAGTGTCCCAACATTACCAACAAGTTTTTGGTTGCAGTTGCGAGGAACTGCCCTAATTTGACCGACATATCAATAGAGTCTTGTTCTAGCATTGGAAATGAAGGTTTGGCTGCTGTTGGACAGTTCTGCCAGAATCTGAAGTCCATTTCAATCAAAAATTGCCCCAGTGTTGGAGATCAGGGCATTGTTGGTCTGATTTCGAGGGCTGGTAGTGCCTTAACAAAGTTCAAATTGCAGGCATTAAACATAACTGATGTATCTCTTGCGGTCATTGGGCACTATGCCACGGCTGTTACCGATTTAACCCTTGCGAGCCTCCACAATGTCACAGAGAAAGGGTTTTGGGTCATGGGCAATGGTCATGGCTTGCAAAGGCTGAGGTCTTTGATAGTCACCGCTTGTCGGGGTGCTACCGATCTGGGACTTGAATCTCTGGGGAAAGGTTGCCCTAATCTTAAGCAGTTATGCATCCGTTCATCTGCATTCCTGTCAGATGGTGGCCTTGTTTCTTTCATGAAGTCAGCAAGGTCACTCGAGAGCCTGCAATTGGAGGAGTGCCACAGGATTACCCTGTCAGGACTATATGGTCTTGTCGTTGGTTGTGGGGATAAACTGAAATCTCTTGCTTTGACAAATTGCTGGGGATTTAAGGACTTTGATTTTGGATCACCTCAAGTGTCTCCTTGCAAGTCCCTGCGCTCTTTCTCTGTTCGCAACTGCCCAGGTTTTGGTGATGCATGCTTGGTGGCACTTGGGAAGATTTGCCCACATCTGCAGCAAGTAGAATTGAGTGGGCTTACAGGAATAACGGATGAAGGGCTTTTACGACTGCTCGAATGCTGTGAAGCTGGTCTTGTGAAGGTTAACCTCAGTGGATGCATCAACCTGACAGATCAAGTGGTTTCAGCAATGGCTAAGTTGCATGGTAGGACCCTTGAGGTGCTAATTCTGGATGGTTGTACAAAAATTAGTGATCTGGGCTTGCTGGCTATTGCAGAAAATTGCCAACTGCTATCTGATCTCGATGTCTCGAAATGTGCAATTTCGGATTTTGGATTGATGGCATTGGCCCGTTCTACTCAACTGAATTTGCAAGTCCTTTCCGTGTCTGGTTGCTCTTTGGTGTCGGACAAGTGCTTGCCTGCTCTTAAGAAAGTGGGCCGCACCCTTTTAGGTTTAAATCTCCAACATTGCACTGCAATCAGCACTTGTTCGGTGGACCTGCTTTTGGAAGAGCTTTGGAGGTGTGACATTCTCGCTTGATTGAGAGTGGATCGAAATTGCAGTTTCGTCTGAAGATTGGATTTATTTGTTATGAAGACTTAGAGTTCAACTCTGCCTATGTGGACAGCTACAGTTTGTGTTAGTTTTTGGATCCAGAATCCAGCGGATATGGGTGTTGAAGCAATCCGGTGCTTGGTCCTTTTTTCAGGGAATATGGCCTTTCTTTTTTGGCAGGTTTCCGAATTGGGAATCTGTTCTTAGTAGTTTTGCCTCTCCAAGACGAGAGGAGTCATTTATGGCCAGATTTTCCTGAGAATGTCCTGACCAAGTTCCGGTTCACTTCATCATCAATTTGGACAGAGTTTTTATGATGCCTGGGTTGGTATCTGCTGTTTTAGGTCGGCATCATGCTGGTCAACTATGCTGGCTCGTGATCAACTTTTCTCCGCGTCTGGATCCTTGCACTTGCAGGAATATTTCGGTTCTGACAGGTCTTTCTTGTTCCAGATCCTTGTATGTCGTGGGCGGGTCATTCTCCAGAGTTTTGGTGACGGTCGCGGTTGCTTTTCATGCTTACAATGCCTTGGATTCTTGGGCTTAGGCCATGGCAGCTGCTCAAGCAGTCTTGCCATCACAACCCGTGAGGTTGTTTTTTCTAGCCAAGCCTTGTTTTTCCGGGCATTGCGGTGTGGAAAGTTTCTTCGACCGTTTCGCCACACGTTGTTAGAATCTCCCTTCCCCCTGACTATATGTTGGTTTTACAGTTTGTCAAGTGAAATAAAAGCAGTGTACTTGTTCATGTTCTCATGGATGTGCAGTTGTTTTGCCTGTGAATGGGATATGCTTGCTTGTTCATTTCATGGCCTTTGGTCCTCGTGCTCCTTCTCTAGTTGATTCAAAGTGATCCAGATACTCTAGATACAGAACTTGACTGTTAAGAGGCTGTATCTTTCCCAGTTCAATGTAGCAGTTTTTTGTTGCTGTGGCTGCTAAAAGTGAGGCTACTACATACTCTGCCAAAATCGAATCACTAACCTGTACTACTTACGACGTTAACAATGATCGAGCCGGTTCTTTCACCGCAAAAAGAGATCGGTGATAAGGATTAGTCTTACACTTCATCGTCGTTCGTCTTCACTGAGAAGAAAGTGCAATTAGATTTAGAAATTCGATCCAAGATGGTGCCAAGATGTTGCTTAACTCCCAGTACATGAGCATTTACATAAAACAGTTCCAAAGTATATGCGTTAGTGCCCCGAAAGGATGGTCTGAAATTTCTTACTAAGATCGCAGAGACAGTTGAACGGTCTCTTTTACCTGGAATCCGTAAGCAGATTGCTGTAATATCGTCAAAACTAGCCTTAATATCATCTAGTCATCGTACATGCTATATGAGATATCAACAATTTCAGAGAAACCACAAGTTACAGATATTGATTCTCATCAAAAGGATCCTCTGTTATGCAGCCTTTATGCCCCAGACATCTACAGCAATCTACGCGTGACAGAGGTTTGTGCATTAAACAGTGTGTGCTATAGATACTCTGATCCCATATCACTTCAAAACTTCTAGTCATTTTTTGGTTTAACATGAATCCTGTAGAGGGAGAAGCTTTAAGAGACTAATACAGTAGCTGAATAGCAAATTCTGTCTGCAAAAAGCTTGAACCACATGACTAATTTTTGAGCTGAAAATTAATAGATTAGATGAAAAATGTTTACACAAAATGCTGGCTCCACTTTGGGAGAAAAGGCTTCATTTTTGTTTTATGCAACTTCACTATGTTAGAATGCTCAGCTCCACTTGACGCTGTATGCAAAAACCTCGATTGGTTCTTCTGAAGCTGTGCCGCTGGCAGTGCTCTAATCCTCGGTAATTGCTGATGGCAACATATCCCTGCTCGTATGAAGATAATGTGAGATTACGACTAATCCCAAATTCGGCGCTTCCACCAACTTGTTCTGTATAGATTTCTGGTATTTTCCACTTCTGTTCATACAACATGCCAACTACTCCTGCGTCGTCACTACCTTCATTCTTTTTAGGATGTACATGTTCGGATCCTGAGATTTCGGGATCCATCACCCGATTTCACATAATTGCCGTTTTCTTTTTTTTTTTTTTTCGACTTTAGTTTAATCACGGTTAACCATGAAATGACCATGAGCTCAGTGGTAGTACTGTAAACTAGCTGGAGAGGAGAGGATGTATTTAGCTCAATGTAATCTGGAAACAAGAAGCCTCGGCTTTATTGCACTCCTTTCGTATCCATTTCCACTCTAGTAATTGTGGTAATATAAAACTAGTGAAGTATATATAGCTGTGAGGATCTCTAAGCATTCTAAGAATTTAGTTATGAGACAATCAATGAGGGCTAAGCTTGATAACCAAGAAGCAGGAAAGAGTACAGCACTATTTCACAAAATTTTTCCAAAAAGGAGAAAGTGAGTAGGTCAAGGAGCAGAAATCAAAGTCTCCACTACTTAACTTGGAGAAACCACCAGTCTCATCAGTCCTATCGCATGACAACAAATCAAACTTGCGGAGGAACAATTGAGAACCCAAGAAGGTGCTACAATTATCTGGAATTCTCTAGTATTGGTCTTTCGAATTAGACCACAGAACTAGGAACAAGAATTTGCTAGGACTTGCATGTTGCGCTTGAAGGGACATTTGATTTTGTGATATGTTTGATAGCTGGAATGCATTATTTTAGTTTCTCTGTGTTGTAATGATTTATGGTTGGTCTCACGTTGATATTCCCATCTCCAAGTTATAGGGTTGAACCTTGCTTGCATCAATAGTCTTATGACTTTGTTTGGTGAATGCTAAACATCTTATCATGGGTATGAGACCCTTATGAGGGTAGTCACGGCTGGTCATGCCACTTTCGCTTTCTCTCTCCATATCTTATGACTTTGTTTGTTGCATAGTTCATTTAGAAAATGAAAAAAAGAGAGAACTTGTTGGAACCGATCTCGGAACCTGTGATAGGGTAGGTTTTAGGTTTTTGATTCTGACGGGTAAGTTTCAAGTTCCAAAAAATGAAGAACCTGTACCCGAGGGTAAATTCTAGATTCTAGACGGAACCTGTAAAGAACTAGGAATCGCTCACCCTTATTATTTTCCGTCATTTCATCACAGTCAAGAAGCGGTCTATGGGGTTTAGAGTGAAATCGCCATTGCCAGTATGGAGCATGTCGGGGCGCCATTGCCACGTCGGCGATACAGTGGGCTAGCATGCCTCACATATGACTAGGCAGAGGCAGGAAGCCATGGGTTTTAGTGAACAATCTCATGCTTGTTGTTATGCTAGCAAATGCACACTTATGTTGCGTCAAGGCAAACTTATAATTCGAAAGTTAAGCAACAATACCTTATTACAAATTTTAATGGAAATATTTGTTGACAAAAACCCATAACATAAAGAAATTTTATAAATAAATATATTTGGAAAGAGAAGATATATCAAGATCTGACTCTCTTTTTTCTTTTTTCAGAAAATTTGTTGTAGGATAGAAAATATTCTAATCTTATGATTGAAACATTTGAGAAATAAAATAGAATTACTAATGTCCATAGACACGATATTTGCAAAATATGTTATTTAGAGATATTTGGGGAAGAAAATATTGAAATCTCTTAAAGGTGGGAAAGACTCTTCAATTTATATAATAATATAGATTTTAGTCTTACCAAAAAGAATATTGTAGATTTTACTATTCCTATATTTTTGCAATTTCTAAATTGCCAAAGTTGGAAAAACGGTAATAGTCAAAACGTGATGATGTGAAAATTTCTTGAGAATAAAGATGCACCAACGCATGAATGGAAAAAAATATATATAAAAGAACGGCTAAAATAGTATGCTTCGTTGACTGGGTAAATCATATAGGACAAATTATTGTTAATTTCAATGATTATCATCATTTATCACATTTAGTTTTTACAAGGAACCATTCCGGTTTGGTGGACGGAATGGAACAAGTCAGGCCACCTCAACAGAATATATGTAAGTTAGAATTTCCTTCATTTTGTGAAAGATAATTAATTTTTCAAAAAATCTTTGAAGTTATTTTCATATCACTTATTATAATAATTAAACGAAAAAAGCTTTCATCGTCCATGAAATAATTTAAATGCAAATTATTATCTATCACGAGAATATTTTTTATTGACTAATAACTTCAAGAGATATAAACAATTACTTTTAGAAATATATATTTTTGCAAAATAAACGGAGAATATATTGATTGTGCAATGAGGCTTTCCTTAAGAATATTAATCATTTTGTTCCAAAAATATTTTTTTATTTCTATTCCCCGATGAATTTATGAGCAAAAATACATGTTTAATAACGACATAAAATTTTTCCCTCTCAAGTGGTAGCGATCGTCAACCAGAAGCAATGGACAAAGACTGGTGACAGCAGACAATCGGTGGTGGCAAATGGGTGGATAATAAAGGTAAGTAGACCACCGCTCGCCGGTGACCCCAGCAGACAATCGGTGGTGGCAAATGGGTAGTTGGCTAGTAATAAAGGTAACCAAAAAAAAAAAAAAAAAAAAAAAAAGTAAGTAATGAGAATAATTTTTATTTTTCATTTATATTCCAGAAATAGAAAAATTAAAATTTAAATCTTATTTTTATTTCAAATTTATTTCTAGAGTAGGAATTAGAAATAAAAAAATGAAATTGCAATTTAAAATGAATATATATTTCTAACTTATTCTTGAGAACACAAAAATAGTTCTCATCAGAAGTAGAATGATAACCATATAATGATAACCATATATATCCTAAGTGTATAAAGAGACATTTCTTTCAACAATTATACCAAAAATTCACTTGCATTGGGAACTTGAAATCGTGAGTCGTGAAAGACAAAATGGCACAAAATGAATATACAGGGTGGTCAAAGAATGTACTTTCTCATTGGCTGACAAACGTGGCAGAAGATGGATTGGACGTTAAAAAAAAAAAGAAGGGCAATGTGTAGTCACATTACACTTCTCATCGGTCCTTTCATCACGTACCATCACCTCTTTTCTTTTACCGTGAGAACAAAAGATACATTGAACGAATACGATGTGAAAGAAGTTGCCATAACAATTGATGAAGTACATTAAAAAATGACACGGATAATCCCGAATTTTGATTGACGCTTTGGAAAATGAAAATAAAAAATTTCTTATTATCAACAAATGTTTAGACAGACTTTAGCTAATAATAAACATACTTTTGGTTGACTAGTTTTTTGCAACAATAAAAACAATTGAAATTAAGAAATTATTTTCCAAATTACTTGTTTTTTGCTAGATAGACAAAGAACAAAGTTGATATAAAGTGACATTTTTCTTAAGATACCTTAACTATACAGTGAGCTTTAAGAGTTGTAATGTCTAAACATTGGCATGATGTAATGTAAAGTAAGGAACATCACTATGATCATATGAAATTTGCATCTGTAATGTGAATAAAAGAGAGTTGTAAAACAATTTAGAGAGAAGATAATTCTTGAAAATTTGACTTATTTTGGAGAGCGGTTTGATACAAACATTAAATTTATAAATATGGGAAGAACTTAACAGACTTCTTTTTTATAATTTAGGAATATGAGTACATAAACCCATTTACATAGAGATTAATGAAACCCCTACAAACCTACAAACCTCATAAACTAATTAAATTCAGGCTTTTGATTTATGCAAATAGTCCTAATACAAAATATTGTACATGGTGGATCTTATTAATCGATTATAGTTCCTAACATGGAAATTCTTGACACCCAACCTAACTATGCCAATCTTTGAGGGTTGCCGATAATTCTTTCGATTAGATAAAACTGTCCATGACAGACAGAGTATGATATGGTCTACAGCTCAACTCTACTTCAAGCACACCTTCATGATAATTCTGGTTTAAAATTTTGAGATTGAAAACTGTTCTTGCACTTTATGTTCAGTGAAGAGCCTGTGCTGCTGTGCACCCTATCGATAAAAGCTAAAACAAAGAAGGTTCCTTTTAGCTGGTGGAGGCCCGTGCCTCGACTGTAGTTTTTTGAAATGAAGAAACACGTTGTATTTTAACCTTCTCCCTGACTTGCTTTGACTTCTCTGTTCCCATGGCAGAAAAATTTTCGGTTGACCAGTCATGGAGTCATTTTTCACGGCTGCTGTACACTGAGGATGGCAATAAATTTACTGGGACAGCAGCCTCAGCAACAGATGTGTCCACTGTGATGGGAACAGTGACCTATTTTGTCCCTGCACTACCCTCTCAACCATTCAATATTTTTGTCCAGTTTTCCATGCACCACAAAAGAACCAAAAAAAAAAAAAAAAAAAAAAAAAAAACAAGAAGAAGAAGAAACAGAGAAAAGTAACCTTCCTTGTCAATAGTAGTTTTTTCTGTTAACTCAAGCAGCGACTTCATTAACGCTATTGTCCCCTCCCAACAAGCAAAGTTGCAGAGAGAAGCGAAGTATCTGGTGGGCGTCCGTCAAATTGTCTCTCGAGCGATGGCTTCTTTAATAAGTGACTATCTATACCACCAAAGGGGGCTAAAAGCCTCCGTGATCCTTGCTTGTTTCCTGCTCTGTTTCACTCCCATAACAGGTAAAAACATCAAGCCTTTTTTTCCTCATGCCGTCGAAGGCAAAAAACATACCAATCAAGTGAAGCACGTCACTCGTGTGAAAATGCGAGTAAAGCAAGAAAACAAGGATTTCCCAACAGCGAAAATCCTATTACCTAGTAGTTGAAGTCATCGTCCAGTTGCCTTCTTGTCGTCTCTTTTTCCTACATTATTTCTCAAAATCTTGCTTTGGCCTGACTTATTTTTTGTTGTGTAGTGGGAGAAGGGACTGAAGTTTTGAAGAACAGAAGAGAGATGGTGGGTTCGAGGCCGCCGATATGTGTCAACAGGTGCTTGAGTTGCAGGCCATGCATGGCCACTCTGGTGATTCATCCTCCTGCAGGACGAGGTGGAGGAGCAGGAGCAGGAGATGCTAGGGCTTCAAGCCACGAGGGAAGTGATAGCTACTACCTCCTCGCTTGGAAGTGCAAATGTGGCAACAAGCTTTATCAACCTTGACACGATAAATCAAACCCTATGTAATTTTCCTCATGTACTAAGTTAAGTGACATCATAGTATCTTCATATGGATGTCCATCGATTCGCTTGTATAGAAATCTAGCTAAAGAGCATCTAAAATGGTCAGGGTCCTCTGCTCTCTTCCTGTAATTGCAGTGATGGATGCGATCTGTTCATTTTAAGGGGAGACATGTGGTCTCACTTGCCTATGTCTTTTGTTTTGAGTTTTGGGTCATTCTTCTTTCTTCGCTTTTGTTTCTGTTCTTCTTCTCCTCGTTTCCTAATTTATCATTTTGGGGGTTCAAGTTTGCTTGTGTTTGTGGAAGATGAGTTCTTTTGCAAGTATTTTAATGGAGTTTTTGTGGAAGAATTTTGAGGCTTCAGCATGAAGAACTTCATTACTCCCACTGGAGTCTTGTGCCTGGTCCTAACTCAACACTCTTGATTGCTTAGTGACAGTGACTCCGTAGCTACTAGTTGGACATGATGACCACAATCATTAATCGCAGAGGTCATCTAATCAACGCTCTTAACCTTAAAAAGAAGAAAAAACAGTTTCTAACTTGTCGGTGTTCGAAGTCCCTAAACGCAAATTGCAGAGACAGTGTGACACCCTAGTGGTGGATCCTGGTGGATCCTAGGCTAACACATTGGTTGAACGTGTGAACCCTAGCGGTTCCTCCTCAAAAAAAAAAAAAAAAAAAAAAAAATAGTTTCTAACTTTGGTTGATTTCTTTTTCAAAGAGCTCCTTATTTTTAGAGCACTAGGCAATTGAGGACTCAAAGACAATTCATTTTTACCCCCCTTTTTCTTTTGGAATTACTTTAAGAATGACTTCAGAACCAAAGAGAGTACCTGTGCAATGAATGTCCATCTCTAGCAATATCAAGCTTGCGGTTTCTAGCGCTCTTTGCTTGTTAATGGTAGCATTTTGCAAGATGTAAGATGACTTGTCCTTCTTGCTATGCCGATATGGAGTTTCCTTTATCCTCCGAAACAATTTCTGAGTAAAAAATGTGTTTGGTAATTGCATAAAATTTCTATTCTCGGAATAAAAATACATTTAGTAGGATTCTTATTTTTCTTATTTCTTTTAATTTTTTATTACTTTTATTATTTTCTTTTTTCTTTTTTCTTTTCTCTTCTTCTTTTTCCCTCTTTGTGGTTGGTTGCCGACCACAACGGTGGCCAATGACCAATTGGACGAGGTCTAGTGAGTTTGTCAGAGACTCACTGTGCCACTAGCGAGCCGACTCACCCGGTCAGCGAGGGTTGACCTCACCCAACCATAGCAAGGTTAAGGCCAACAAACCTCACCGTGGCTTAGTGTCACCGAGGGCTGCAGAGGTTGCTGGCCCTCGTCGATTGGTCACCGACCATGGCTTAGGCCGGCGATCGGCCAAAAGGAAAGAGAAGAAGAGAAAAGAAAAAAAGAAGAAAATTAAACTTGATTTTAGAAATTGTTTATAAAAATAAGAAGCAACAATTTTTTTTACTTATTGATTATGTTCCAAATCTATTTCCGGAAACAAAAAAACGGATTTTTATCCTTAATAACAAAAAATTTACTAAATAAATTTATATTCTTTTTTTGTTCATAGAAATGAAAGAACAGAATTAGTTGTTCCCGAAAATATTACCAAACATGCCCTAAAACTATCATTTATCTTGCCTCCATTCATAGATTCATTCACCTTTCTTTTTCCAAATGATAAATTCAAGTATACAAATACGATGGATGTTCACGCAAGCAGGGTTAAGCATATCGAATTGCCCAAATAAGGAATCACCCGGACCACATCAAACTGGCAAGTTTGGTTCGATTCTCGAAAAGATTGGTCTAGTTCCCAGCTCCATAAAAATGGAATTGGTGATTGTCAATCCAATTTATGATCTCAAGGGAACCGAACCAGACTAGATTGATTCTTTTTATTAAAAATATAATTTCTAAAAATAGTAGCTACTCTTATATTTTTCTTAATTTTTTATTTTTTTTTGCTAAGTGATCGGTTCCATGAGATCGGATTGGACCGACCAATCCTCAATCCCAAAAATTGGAAACCGGTCCTCCTTATTCCTAAGTAGAATCATATTGGATTGAGAACCGATCATCCCTATGTGCAAGAGCACAATAGGTCCTCAATGTTCTTTAAGATCTTTCTTTTTGATAGCTGTCTTTCAAATCTTAGCTTACTCAGAATGAAAACGCAAGGAACGGAAGATCAATCGTTGTAGAGGTGAGTTAGAAAAGCAAAGTCTGCCCCCATCTCGGATTAACTCTCAAGGCAGCTTTGAAAGGATAGAACATTGGAGAACGAACAGGCAAGATACTTTTCCATCTAATCTCATCGTTGGGAAAAAAAGTAAGAAAACACAAGACAACCAACTACGAAGCTTTCCAAAGCATTGAAATCTTCAATCATTTTTCTTTTTGAAATGAATTTACCAACACAAGTCTTAGACATCTTCATACTTCAGGGAGTACAGGGCATAAATGGCAAATCGTTTGGATTCAATCTGAAGTGATAGCTAACACAGGATAAAGAAAGAGAAGTTGTGTCTTACATCCACCCTATTTGAGGTAATCCAGACAATAAAGTCGCGATGCAACGATTAAAAGCCAAAAGGTGTAATGTACTTGCACAACCATGTCAGTTAACCGGTAAAACACCACCATGCCTGAACACTATATTCTCAAACTTCCAACATGGGGGATAAGCCAGGAGCAGAATCATCAGAATGTCTTTACCATTTCAAACACAGCATTGGGTGAATTCTTAATTTCTCTTGCTGTCGTCTAACTGGAAGTACTATCTAGTAGAAAAGTTCAGAAATAGATACTAAATCAAATCAAGGATAAATGAAAGAAAAGACGCAAAGGACCATAATCAAGTCATATAGCCAATCAAAAATATCAAAAACATAAATACAATATCCAATTGTCACACCCCCAACAGACTCAACAAATTGTTTCGGACACTAAACTTCACAGTGACCGATATTCCTAATATTGCTGTAGTGAGACAACCAAAGAATGCTAAATCAAAGAGTGCACTGGGAAATCAGGAACTTACAAAAGGTGCAGGAATGCAGAATTTCTTACGATAACCAGCAATCCCAAGAACAAGTACAAAACAAACAACCCAATGCTTCCACAGACAAAAAGACGCCAGAACTCACGACTCTTCTGCAAATCTTCCATACCTCAAGCATAACTATCCCTAATAACCCTTGTCGTCCAGTTCTTGCCAAAGTGAAGGCTCTAACAAGTTCAATCTAGCTCTATTGCTGCTCCTGCATAACACCTGATTCTGTCCCTTCTTGTGCTATAGTTGGCTCCACTAGCTCATCCAAGATTGGTGTATGGTCATGCAGATGGTCACTAGGGGAGTCATCCACCTGAAGCGGTTTATGTGCTTTATCGCCAGTTTCTTGATTATGAGTTGCTTGAGATACTTCACTTTTAATCTCACACTAGATGACTTGTTTCTCTCAGAAGGCAGTACGGGAAGCGATTTCCGAATTGGCTTCTTTGCTTTGATGGGAGGCACTCTAGATTGTTGGTTTCTCAATACTTCCTCACCGAGGCTTAAACGACCAGATGGACGGTTTCCATCACCATTTTCTTCAGACCCCTCACTAGAGGAGCTCTTCCTTCGCCCGAGCTTGGGAGATCTAGCTCTTGTTGGGGGTATCTGTTAGACAAAGATATTCATATACTCAATGGGGCAAGAAATGGTTCCAGATCCTCACAGAACAAGCAATTTGTATCCAGAAGTTTGTAATGATAAAATTGAGAGAAATGTAGCACAAATAATTGAAAGAGATAGAAATAGCCAAATATCACGTTAAAAAAATCAGTATAGAGCAATTCAATATATATCAAATTCAGGAGAGGGAAGAGAAAAGAATGAATTAATCCACCTCATGAGTATGACAACCACAGAATCATTTGTATTTTGTAAGTACAATCTACAAACTAGAAATTTTTGCAACACAGTCCGAAATGCTCTGCATCATGACCATATTTGTAGTGCAGCTGGAGAATTTGCAGCAAAAGAAAGAATAGTGCTCTGGCAAAGATATAGCCAATGCTAAATTCTATTTACACAGTTTCCTACTCCTATCATGTTATAGAAGTTGAGATTGGGTAACTTAACAGAAAAGCTCTTAAAATAATGATCTTGAATAGCTAAATACTCAGTTCCAAATCTAATTTTTGGCGCACTTTAAGACACCAAATGTGTATGACAACTGCTGGAACTCAGGCAGCTCCAGGTGCAAACAAGGAAAACATCAAATAGTTGCACTTCCATCTTGTGTTAGTCCTTCTGAAATAAAGAACATGTTTGTGAAATAGCACAGAACTCAAACTAGCAATAAAATTGGAGCAACTGGGTTACCCCTTCCAATTCTGGGGATTGTAATTGGTAGGACATTTAACTGACGTTAAAGATTCCAAATACTTGCTCAAGAGATCAAGAAAATAAATCCTATTGTGGATTTTTTAACCAAAAGTCGCGTTATAGTTTTATAAATAACAGAGAGGAAGTCTTGTTTGTCATTGGTTTTTGTAACCATTCTTTTTGATAATGAAAATGATCTAAAACATTCTCTCTCCATTTATAAGAAGGCCTTAAATATCTCTACTCAACACAGACAATATATTTCTGAGGCTCATACAAAATCTAATTACAAGGCTGCCATTATGAGGCCTGGCAGATATAAGAGAATCTACCTTTTTCAATTCAACTTTAGGTGGAGAAGGTTCTTGGTAGAAGTTTGGCATAGGCGTGGCCTTAAAGTTCAAACTCTTCCTCAGCATCTTAAGCTCAGCTTCTTGAGTTTCCTGATATCAAATCGCACTTTCTCAGATAAGCAAAAATGGAACAAGCAAGCAACTTCCATGGTCACTCAAGCTATAAGGATACCACCTTGGACTTAGCCTGCAAGGTTGTCTGTTCTACTTCCTTTGCATGAATCTTTTCCTCGAGCTTTGTGTAGAACTGCCCAAGACAATGATGAAAGTAAGTCATATCTGCAGCAATCTGACCACTGATAACCACACAATTGCAAATGAAGCAAACAACAGGAACTCACCTCTTTCCTTTTTTCAGCCCTTTCATCACACCTAAAGCTGAACCCATAGTTTGGACGTACACCCACTCTATGGGGTCCGGCATCAGCTGCAGTAAGATCTCTATGATATTCTTAAGGATAAACTAAATGTAAACAGCAAAGAAAGAAATCAGGGATCATTATTGAAGATGCAAAGCAACAGATAAAAAGGAAATATGATCAAACTACAAGAAAATGTGCAAGGGATACGGCGAAGATTGTGGAATCCCATCAGGTTCAATGACGGATCCTTCTTCCAAAGGCTTCTCTTTTTTAATCCCGCTGTTGAAAGCAATTATTAGTTTCAAATTCTAAAGACATCTAATGTAATCAGTAGTTGATACAAACCAGGAAATTTACACAGAGCAGGAGAAAAACAAATAAATAAAGCCTAGCATTTGAGGATTGAAAGACCACTCAAAGCCTTTTCACTATCCTCCATCATAAGCATAGCAGTAATAATGGCAGCAGATATATTCAAAACAATTTCTTCAACAATAGAAACATTCAAGTCGGGGCAACCTAGGAATACCTCAAGCCCTCTGAGGAGTCTCTATCAGATTTTCCAGCTTGCTGTCAAAAGAAAACGCACCAAAATATAACAATTAGCAATCAGATGTTGGCAATGATGACCTAATACTTTCAAACAAAATATCGTGACACTACACTCAAGAAAGCATTCACCTTGGGTAGACGAGGCTGCTTATAATTTAATGATTTACTTTTAATAGGCCTCTCTATAATGGAATTTGGAGGACCATTGCCATTTGGAACTGCTTTGGCTTCCTTTTCATCTTTGTTCTTCTTTGCTCCAGGTGCCAGCACATTTTTCGCAGTAGATTTGTTATTGTTTTTGGTTCCTTGACCCCTCTGGCTCCTCACATGTTTTGCATGGTCTGAATCTAAATTATCTCCTTCCTATGAACCAATTGATAGATACAGTCAAGCATAAGGAGTTGTATCACTTCTGAAAACTAAGCAGAAGCAGAAGTGTATACCTTGGAAACATTGACAGGTCCCTCCTTTAAGTCCCCAGGTGATGACTTGTTTGCATCAGTCTGATCTAACGTAACACTTTCTAAGCTCTTATTGACAGATGCAATTGCACCAGTCTCATCCGTAACCCCATCAAAATCAGTTGGAACCTTACTCTCTCCTTCACAGGCCTGAAATTGCTCATAAGCACCTTGTTGAGGGACCACCTCAAAACCATTATCAGCTATGGTATCGTCCATATCCATAGAACTGTTGATGCCGAACTATATTAGAAGCTTTGGCGCAATGTGAAACCAAAAGGGCACAGGGAATTGGAAGTTCCTGAAAGCTCAAAGAAGGCAGAAGGTATGCAGATCATGTATCAGTCATCTCCCGACAGGAAAAGAAATCATAAGAAAAGAAGTAAAAGTGAGCCAATGTGCCACAACCAACATGCTGCAAAATCACAAGGTCAGACCAAAATTAACGAGCTTCAGATTTTCGCTATAGCATGCCTCAACACCACCTTCTCAGCGTCGAAGCACCTAGTCCGCAGCCCAACATGTGAATCTCGAAAACACTAAAAGGGAAGTCCATATCCTGGTGTTTCTTACTTCATATATATTCAATTTGCATTGATAGCGCAAGAAAAGCATGTCAATCGCAACGACGCACATTAAGCAAGAATCCACGCCCTCTACACACCCGAGAATCAATCATTCAGAAAGAAACGTCCTTCCACTAATGCGGCATCGATCCGGTCATGGCAACCGCAACAAGAACAACGAAACCCAGTAAATAAAACTCCCATTCAAGCCAAGAAAACGCTTCGACTCCAAAAACCCAGAACAGAAACCACCCATCCGAGAGTTTCAGACACGATATCACACGCAGCTCCTCAGACCCATCTCAGCAGTCAAGAGACAGAGCACTAAAGGCTCGCTTGCGCTCTTACCCAGAAGCGGAGAGAAGCAGTCAAAGCTCCATCGACGGCCTCCCGGCGGACAGGGGCGGAGATCTGCAAGCCCGAGCCCGGAGATCTGGGGGGAAGAAGGGAAATGGGCAAGGACCCGGGGATCGAAATTCGAAATTTTGAAGCTCTGGCCGGTATGTCCGGGCTCAAATTGGGGGTGGGGGGTGCTCTAGGAACTGTGGAGTGATGGATCGTGGGAGGGTGTGTGGGTTTTTGAACTGGGAAAGCAGGGGAAAGGGAAGGGGAAGGGGTCTGTCACTGTTGGAGGGACATGGAACAACAAATAGCAGTTGCAGTGGGTTTCAAATCCATTCTTGCCAGGTCACCTCTAGAGAGAGAGAGAGAGAGAGAGAGAGAGAGGTGAGATTTTGGGTAGAGTTTACTCTACAGAGTCTACGCTAGCATCAAAGCAATTACAATGTGCATGTTCAAGAAAAGTACTTAAAATCAAATACTTATTGACCTTATGAAGGTACATAATTAAAAAAAAAAAAAACAAAAGTCAATAGACTTTGGGTACCTTCCTAGGTTTTATTCATCTCTCACTTATAAAGTCTATGTATATTATGTATATAATAGATATATATGTACATATATGTATGAGAGAGATGAATGTGAGGAAAACGAATCGAGGGTTTGTTTGGGAACTCAATTAAACTCTGAAAATTGAAAACTTGGTGTTTAATGAGATTTGACTTTGTTCGGTAATCTTAACTAGTGTTGATTTTAATATACTTGATTAAGTAAAAGATCCACTTAATGTGGTAAGCAAATGGAGGTTATTTATTTATTCAAAAGTAATTGATGGCAAGTAATATCTTGCGGGATTTATCACTAAAACCTATTAGTAATGTTCATTGCTCTAACTTTGGTAAGAAATCAATCAAAATCTGGCCGTTGATTTGTAATCATCGTCAAAATACTTTAATTTCTATTTTCAGCATTTAAGATTATCAGCACTTAAAATTCAAGAATTTTTGGCATTTACTTCTAATTTCATCAAACAAGCACTAACTACGAGGTAAAAAGGCACATAACTACGAGGTTAAAAAGCACATTAAATTTACAAGCTAATTACTGGTGATAAAAGTAATTTAGAGTAATCCTTGTGGACTATTATTAGGTCCACCATTGGTGTAAAAGTTTTTCAACATATTAATCATTGGATGTACTTAGAAATAATCAAGTAGCCGCCGAATCTATCCGCATATTATTCATTCAACGGAGAATGTGTTAAAAAAAACTTTTAAATTGGCAATTTACCTAATAAAAATTATGTTATCATAGAGAGCACAACTATAGAAATGGTCAAAAATAGAGAATTGGGCAAAAATGCCCCCTATTATTTAAATGAAGAGTATATTTATATAGGAGAAATACAATATGTAGTGACTCTCATTGGATCTCTCTACGCACGTGTGTGCATCAAACAAATTTTTTTTTTTTTTTCCTGATGTGGTCTTAATGTGATGACACTCATTACCACATCATAGACCGAATTGAGTTACTCCAAAGTATATATCAACCAAATTGCATTATTAATAATGTGTGAATCACTACAAACTATTCTAAAAACTTAAGCTGGTAAGTAAAAACGTAAGTTATTATTTAAATATCTTAACGTTGCACAATACTTTAGCAAGAAATGCTCATGACAAAGAATTACAGCCCACAACCATCGTGCCTCCCCTGGTGTCACTGCATCCACACTGAGCTACCACCAAGGCATCCGAGCCGAGCCACCGGCCCCATTAGCACACTAATACATGAATGATAAACGAGATGGGATCGATAGAAAAACATGAATTCTAACGACGACATTTTTGCCAAATAACAAATACTCTATTCCAGGCTTTTGATTGATCAACAAAATTATTCCCATTGTTGTTGTCATTGAAAATCAACATTTAACCCGTACGATATTCCATTGGGATGTCAATTGATCTCGAGGGTGTACATTCAATCGTAAACATTATAACTACTTTTATTTGGACACCGAAAAGCAGCATTTGAAGAGAATGAAGAATCTCATCCCCTTTCTAATCATCATGCTTAGACATAAAGAAACATATGTACTCAAGCATAGATCCTTACTTCCCAGAATACGAAAATTGCTCCAATTGAATGTGTGTGCGTGTGAGAGAGAGAGAAAGATTTGGCTGGAGTCCTTCCAAATACTGTCGATTATAGAAATATTATCTGTTGTCATTAATGAACGATGAAATTAATGAACGATGTTAAAAGTGGTTGTTCTTGCTGATGTTTTTCCTGCACGAACGTGTGATCTTGAATGTGTGACTTTGAAAGCATCACTCCATCTTCCATCCTCATTGGCCTTCTCCAACCACGTTATGTTCTGAACAAAACTCATTGGCCTCGATCATGACATCGTACAGATACAACTCATTATTCTGGGTAATCCCGCCCGGGAAGTTGCAGACGAGCTTGAAAGTTCGCTCTCGTATTTACATGCATCGCAGCTTCACCATTTTCCCTTAGAAAGAGATGAACGATGCGTTATTATCATTGCACTTCCGCAGAATCCCGTTGTGCTCGACCACTGTATTATTCCGACTCGGCTCCCTTTCTGAGTAAAATTCTTATGGATATAGTCAAGCTCTAATAAGAACTTGAAAGGGACTCGGCTTTTATTTTTTCTTACACTTGATTGAATTCGCCAGGGAGCCCAGGCAACTAGTTGAATTTTTGTGTAGCCAAATCTATGTAATTATACTTGTAAGTTTCCTAAATATATATATATATAAAAAAAAAAAATAAAAAATATTAAAATATTATTAAAATTTTTCACATTATTTCTGTTGATTTTATTTTATTGTTTAAAACTCAAGGTCGAGATTAACCCGAGCTTAGGTTGGAATTTAGTTTTTGCTAATCAAGTTGAGGAGAGCTTGAGCTAACTGAAGACCTTATACAGTGGAGCTCAAAGAGAAATTATCTTGTAATTTACTTAATATGTCGCCCACATCACCAATAAAATTTCAGTTGCTTTTATAATTGAAAGACAAATATCTTATTTGTAGTCAAATATTTATCTTGTTAAGTGACTTGCACTAGTAAACGGTGTAGGCTATAAGCGTTACTCCTTTGCTCAATTATTTATGAAACTACATGTACATAGACACAATTTATTGCGGTGTAAGCTATAAGCGTTACTCCTTTGCTCAGTTATTTATGAAACTACATGCACATAGACACAATTTATTGTGGCACTAAAGAGTGTCTTTTGGTGATGTTGGGAAAAAGAGTGAGATTCTCATGATATTAATAAAAAGGAAGGACATCCGCATATATATAAGAAGAAAGATTTTCAATACTTGGTGTGGATTTAGTAAGTCGGAATTTCAGTGGATGTAATCACACATAGACCGACAATTCACACCCTATTTTACAATCTAAATAAAATAAAGTATTTCCAAATAATTATGTATCTATTAGACACTAATATTAGCTTCACCGAGGTGTCCAAATGTGGGGCACCAAAATCATCACCAACTAGATGGAAAATGTTGTCGATGATGACACAATGTGCATTTTGGCAATAACAGAAGGTTAATCAAACCACCAAAATTGGACTCTCCAGCAAAAGAAAACAAGAAGTCAATTATTGTTAATTAGGCAATTCACGTGCAATCCACCTGCCATTCACGTGCAATCGATGGATTATAATCATTACTAGCATTTGTAAGTATTGAAAGTTCTACTAATGAACTTTTGGGAGGAGCAAAATTCGAGTGAATTAGTCTTTGGAAGGAAAATTTATTTACTGTCAAAATTCGGGCTGTTCGTTGCTCTCTTTGCTCAAGTGAAAATGGTTTCCTTGGATTGGCTTTAAAAAATAACCCGTATTCTTGAGGACCGTACTAATTCTTCTTGCATTCTCTATCACCAAAAAGGTATTAAACTTATTGCATCGATATCAATTCAGTTATAAATCTTTCAATTTAACTATTTCAGTTTTAAACCTTTTCACATTTGTATCAATTCAATTCATCCAGGCAATTTTGATTGGCCGGTGTTGACGTAAACACCGGCCAATGGCCAAAAGCTAACGTGACAATTTTTTAATTTTTTATTAATTTTTTATTTTCTTTTTTCTTTTCTTTTCTCTCTTCTTCCTCCTTGGACTTTCCTCACGATGGCTTGCGCCTCATGGTGGCTTGCGAGCCTCACCGGAGGCTTGCCGACCACTGGGCAAGGGTTGCAAAGCCCTTGTTGATCGCAAATAAGGCGGCTTGCCTAGATCTCACCGGAGGCTTGCCGCCCACTACGAGGAAAGTCCCAAGAGGAAGAAGAGAGAAAAGAAAAGAAAAAAAAAAAAAAAAAGAAACAAAAATAAAAAATTAATAAAAAAAATAAAAGATTATTTAAAAATTGTCACATCAATATGCAACCACCAATTAGTGTCCATGTCAATGCTGGCTGGCCAAAATTGGCCGTGGACTAAATCGATACCAATGTGAAAATGTTTATGACTAAATTGGTCTAATTAAAAAGTTTAGTTTAAAATTGAATTGATACAAATGCAATAGATTTAGAACTTTTTTTGTACTTTTCCCATAAAACTACTTAAGTCGTCGCGGTTGAGCCTTACCCTCAGTCCGGCAAAATTGGGCAGTATTTTCCTCGCATTGCTTATAGACTTGGCCCGATGTCTATACACAATAAGAAAGTTAGGTAGAATAGCCTCTAATAATTGTCGCCCGTGTAAAAATTCTAGGAGTTATCATCTTTCATACGAATGTATATGATTAATACATGAAGCCGCGAAGTGTTTATAAACAGTTATATTTAAAAAAACGACCTAAATATAGTTTATATATAAATTATTAATAAAATTGCTATCCACTACTATATAGTGCGTATCTAATCTTTTCGAGTTATCAATTGGATGATATGTGCATTTTCAATATGTACATTGAAAAAAGAGTAAGATTTACATGGCATTAGTATAAAGGAATGACATCTACATATTTTAAGAAGAATTCCATTGCATTTCTATATGGATCTTGACCAAAACTGACCATATCTTAAGCATCAATCTATTTTGGGAGAATTTCAAATAAGAATTTAAAGTTAGTTATTTTCTCAAAAGATGACATACAGTGAACTTGACCTCAAATAATGACTTGAAATAGCCAATATAGTTTCATGGGTCATTCTCTTAAAAGATAACTCAAAGTAAATATTGTCTCAAATAAAAGCGTGAAGTGACCAACTTAATTTCAAACATGGGCTTGAGTTTGGATATTGTCTTAAAAGAGAGCCGAGGTGGATCTTGTTTCAAAGCAGTGCCTAATGACTAACTTAGACTCAAATAAGGGCTCAAGCTCATCAATTGGTTGGTTCACAAATGCAACTCACGTGCTTATTCGGCAGCAAAACAGAAACATCGGGGACAATTTTGTACTAAACTTTATGCTTTGAGCCAATTTAAAGAAACCCAAAATTGAAGTTAGGGTTCTTTGACGGTTCTTCTCATGGAAAATTCGCTCCTAATATCATTGATGTAGTTTCTTTGTGTCAAACACATATGTCGTTCTGGGCTCACTAATGTTGTCACTGAAATAACCACATGAGTCACACATGCAAACTAACCAGGATGCTCATGCTTTTAATAGAGATTAAGTTGGCCATATCGGTCCCTTATTATGTCTCCTTTTGAGAAGATTGTCTCAAGAATCGGATACTAGATATGCCATAACTTTCGTACGACATTCACTTTAATACCAAAACTTTTAACTAGATTATTTAAGTGCCAATTCTTTTGAAATGCTAGAAACCCGATGTGGTAATATTTTAATGTTTTTTATAACCTACATGATTTACTGAAAATCCGATGTGGCAAAATTCAATGGCGTTGTTATGCATGAAAAGCCTTAAATTTCCCCTCTTCTTCATACCCAAGTCGAATGCTTGCCGATTTGTCTAAAAATTCACCTCTCCTCCCTAATTCAAAACAATGATGTTAGGGCAAAATTAAGATCTAAATCTTGCAATGGAGAGGAAAATAAGCATAAGCGACTGAAGTTCATGTCAACATAGTCAAGAAGAAGGTGAGAATAAGCAGAATCCTTATCGATTTTTCCCAAAATTCACCTGTCCTAACAACCCTATTTTAAACTGACGATTTTGGGCAATTAAGATCTAATTCTTGCAATAGAGAGGAGAACAAGCAGAAACGACTCAAGTTTGTATCAACAAAGCCAAGACATAGGTGAGAAAAAGCAGAATGCTTACTGATTCGATACCGAACCCTAATCTTTTTCCCATCAACCAAGGAGCTCTACTTTTTCCCTTCAACCACCAGCAAAGCCCTAACGTTTCTCCATGTTGATTGAGTCAGTGAATGAGAGAGGATGACGCCGATTGAGCGAGCGAGTCTGGAGTGCGAACAGAGAGAGGGAGAGAGATTTAGTTATGGAATCGCTAGATCATCATCCACGTTGGACTTGTTTTTTAATATATAACCACGTCTGATTTAAGTTTTTTTTTTTTTAAAAAAAGCCACATAGTATTTTTTTTTTTTGTTAGAATTTGTCATCTAAGTGGTGTTTTTTCTCGGATTTGACACTTAAGTAATCCAATGAAAAATTTTGGCACTAACATTCTGGTATTTCTAGTATCATTTGCCAACCTATCTCACTTCATTCCCTTGTTTGAGATAAGTTCACTCCGAACCTTATTTTTTTAAACGGCCTCACTTTATGCCCTTGTTTGAGAGTTATTATCAATTTAGGCCTTTATTTAAAACTAAGTTAGCAATTATTTGGTTTTATCATCACTGTTTTAATATCATTTTACCGCTAGAATTCTGGACAAATATAAGGCAGTGAATTATCATCTGTGCCAAGGAAAAGCTTATTACGGAAAATGAATATTCCATACCTTTTCTTGGTATCAAATAAGAATACTTTTTGCCTAGGAGATTGGATGGGCCAAGCAAGTCACTTTTGTTTATTGGACTTCACAACCGAAGAAATAACTCGTAGGTCCCTTTCTAAAAGCCAAGTGGGAAACGGACTCCTACTGCCCACGTATCCAGAACCACTTAAAACGATATTAATCATATGATTATATTTGACAACTACCTCTTTTTCCTTATCAAGTGACGGATAAAGACCTCACGCCTGTATCTCATTCATGCTAATTTAGGAAACTTATCGGCATGAATCGACTTCTCTTTTGATGGTGTCCACTCATCCATGCTGGACATATTAACAACGGTGGTTGGGATGATTTTCTAGTAGATCCGATTTCAACCCAAAAGCGAGCGACAGAAAGATGTGAAAGAAGTAGACCATTATCTCGGCAATAATGAGCCAAGCTAGTATTTGCAGTGAATCCCCCTATTAAGTAGTCATGCATTACGATAGAAACTCCCAATTCTTTGGCAAATACAGCCTTTTTGATCATTTCTTCGCATGTACTTGTAGTAGCATTCAAGTAATGCCCTTTGATTTCACCTGTTTCAGCCTGTGATTTAAAAATTGCTTCGGCACAAAACAAGAAACAGTCTCTCCAACGCATAAATGGTTGTGAGTTCACGTTCTCATCATCTTTCATAAAATTAAGTACACCACGAAGACATTCATAAACTGCTCTACCGTAGTTCTTAGCGGATAACCCCAATTTAGGTTTAATAGTACATCCCAATAGCAGGCGACAATTCCCTAGCCGACACACATCAGGTAGAAGTATAAGTTCATCGATCCTAGGGGTTGCTCCAAGAGATAGAGGTTTCCATGGCTCCTGTAGCCCACGAGTCTCATCCCTAGGTTGCTAAGGTCAAATGGCATTGGCTGGCCAATGTTCTGCTTTGCATAGAATACACTCTAAAGGCTACGAAGATAACACACCTCCCATTAGTAGTATCTTTTCCGAATTAGTCAGGTGCAGAGTCTTATATATCTCGCCCATTGGCCTGACCATCTCCTCCACTTTTAGAGCATTTTAACCGTTTAATCACCCTGCTGTGCATCAACTCAACACTTCAGGTGATTTGATAATGACTCTACATAGTTCATCATCTCGTAGTTTTACCATTCCAATCTTCAGACATCCTTTTTTTTTTTCCTTTGGGCAGTGATGCTTTATTTCTGTTTTTAAGGTTACACAGGGATTACTACGATGCATATTCCTAGTGAAAAAGCCATTCATATGTTGTTTTGAATTATTTGGTGACAACGTGAATTTACAGAATTTAGGAATGGTTATTTAGCACAGCTGTCTTCGATCCGCCAAGACTTGGTAATAATTATGTTTTCCTATTCAAGAAAACATATCGTCGATGCTCAACTAGAAGATTTAACAAAACAAGCTCCTCGCTTTAAGCTTAAAGCGTTTAAGTGAATGTATTAATCTTGCGCAATCCTCCATTCTGCAACTGGGTTTCTGTGTGTTTTAAATCTTCTCTTCCCTGTTCATCATCTGTGCGAACTGTGATGTGACTCTTCTATCATATCTATGGTATTGATCAAAACTTGTAGGGGGCAATATTAACTGAAGAGAAATGTGCACTCGTGCACTCGTGTCTACACTTTCTGTTAATTTCTTTATCGCTGGTCATCTCTGTATAATATGAGCAAACCTATATCAAGAGTGTGGCCAACAAAAATCAAGCTCAACATAACTAAAAATGTTCAAACCACAAAATAAGACTTCTGACATACCATGTCAAAGAGACCGTAGCACAGTTTTACAGTTAAACATGCATGCTTGGTGGCTCGGCCCATTTTTCATTTTAAACAGCCTTCAGTGGGAGGAATTTGCTGATTGACTTTCATCCTCTGATACAAATTTGGGAGGTATGAAAACAACTTCGCATGCGCCCTTAGCAGTAGGATTGGACTCCAACAGCATGCAATGCAAAAGCAGCAAGATTTTGCCCCATGTGATAGAAAGTTTTCACAAGCTCCTCCACCTTGCACCAGAATTCACTAACTTGACATAAGCATTCTCAAAATCTTTGAAGAACAAGTTCTGATCATTTGCATATTTCTCAATCCATCTGTATATATAAAATATATAAGTATCATGATCGAGCAAATGAAAGGAACAAATATCACATTAAACAGAACGTTCTCATGCAAAATATCCATAGTAAATCAGGTGATACTAATTACTTCAGACTGGCTACTTATGGTTGTTGTGTCGGCACATTTCCTACATTGCTTTCTCAGAAGCATAAACAGGCCATGATAATATAGCACCTCCCATATATATGGAATGTGGATTTAACTGGATCATTAAGACAAAAGCCAACTTTTATCCAGAATCATGAGAAAAAGAAAATCAAAAGTGGCAATAATGGTGCATCCCTGAAAGTTGACAAGTGCCAGTGACATATATATATATATCTCACCATAATAGTCTATGGCCAGAAAGATATGGCTAAACTGTTCCCATCTTCCTAGTAAAAAGGAAATAGTAGGGATATCAAATCAGTAACCTTAAGCATTCATTGTCCTCAACAAGTGCACGATCAGAAGGAAGTCCAATCATACTTGGCATACCAGCTGCATTGAGAAAAAGGAAATTAAGCAAGGGATAATTAAGAGCAAAGCTTAAGTGAGAACTATTACCGATGAGAAAAACTCAAGTCGCTTTTGCAACAGAAAAAGTGAGAATAACCTTTTCCCAGTACAGACCAAATAAATTTCCACTGGATCAGAGCTAACTATTGAAACAATACCACAATTATGACTCCATAGTATCAGATATAGAATCTTTTCCTGGGTTAGAAAGCTGATGGCATGACTAATTTCATGCCAAATAATGCTTTACCTACAACAAACTAGAACCAGTAGGCCAACGTAACTACGTCCGGCAAAAGTCTAACAGAAGAACATGAGAACCATCAATGTTTTTCCGCTACCTGAAGACATCCAGGGTTTCTCTAGAAGAACCTTGTAGTATGAATTGTCAAAAACAACTGGATTCCCAAAACCTTTACTGCCGAGGGTATGGGCTCCAGATAATGCAACAAGTTCCTGTGTCCTGAGAGGATGAGGACAACATCAATATGTTCCTTTTGCTGAGAGAAGAAACTACAGAATAGTATAAGAAACTGAAAGGACAGATTTCTATAGCAAAAAAAAAAAAAAAAATCAAACAGAGTCCATAGCAGGAACAATCAAACATGTTCTTAGTCTGTTTTGAAACTTCATTTTTGTAATCATGCAGCTAATACTGTCAGAATAATAACTCAGAGGGGGCATCATTTTTTTGGAATGGAGGGGAAAAACAAAGAAGGAATGCTTATTGCCACAGAAGGAAGCATAGTTGTCTTGCTTTTTTGGGGGTTGTTTTGTGTGTGTGTGTGTGTGTGTGTGTGTGTGTGGGGCAGCAGAGGAGGGGGGGATGATATTCCCTGAATCTATCATTCCGAAATTGCAAAACATAATGTATCACAGTTGACTAAACAATCAATTCTATGTTGACCGGTGAAATATCTATTAAACAGTTTAACCATCAGCAGTAAGATGCATAACAATATGCAATAGTCAATAAACAATACTTCATTTAATTTGCAAGCATCATTCAACATGTACATGGATAGCAACTCACGATAAGCCCTTCCTCTGAAAACACTGCTTTAAACCCAAAGCATCAAGAGTTTCTTTGGGAAGTCTTCCTTCAGGATCAGGCTTCCTTCAATAAAGAAATGAAACCAAACCAATATTAGCTTGGGACTATGCACAAAGATGGAGACATGCAAAGAATCTTGCAATACTGACAATACTAAATGAGTGAAATAATGTCTTGTCTGCCATCAACGCATCTTCAGAACAGTAGTGATTGAATTGGAAATAGCTTCTTACATTGAGTCAAGTCTGCCCAGAACAACTGGAATAGTTGGACCTCCACAAACAGAAACTGCTTCAGCTCCAGCCACAGCTATCATGTCTGCCCAGGATACTGAGAGAGGAAAGTTCCATCTATATCACCACAATCATACCATCAGCATATAGAATATAACACTCAAAAAAATCACCTGGTCTCTTTGCATCCACCTCACCCTTTGCTTTCTCTAGTATCTAAACAACAACACAATGACTGACGAGTTAGCCTGAAGATGAACCGGAGTTGACTGTTCTAGATATAAGATACAGGAACTTCTAGCAGTCCAGAAATGCATGAGGGAGTACACCAGTTGAAATGAAATGTTGCATCTCCAGAATGGATGCTAAGCTTGAGGATGTAACAATAAAAGAAAACATACCTTCACAGGCTTTTTTAGCCCAGCATTTTCAGGCCTTTCAAGTTCATAAACTATGGAACCATTCATACCACCTGGATATTGACACAAAAACATATTAGAATTTACAATATGAGGATTGAAATCCATACTCAGACAAAAGAGCATGACACAGAAAATTTTCAACTCAAAAGAAGTATGTGCATGCATTAAAAGAATCGGACATGACCATTAGTTCACAAATACAGGTAGTATGAATGATACTGCTCTCTATGATCGATCATTCACTTATAAAGGTCCATTAGAGTCTGTAGTTGCTTTAACAGTCATAGAATTACTTGCCCTTGTTCATTTAGTAAACCACCATGACAAAAAAAAGTTATGCCCATTTACAGGGATTATCTAACTTTTTTGGCAAATGAGAGCTATATCCCCCTAATTCAGATGAAATCAATATATGCATCATCTTAGCTTCAGCTCAAAAGTTCAATTATGGGGAAAAGAGGATAAAACAATTTGGATCGATTAGTAGGCATTCAAAAATTGTAGCCAGAGATATGGAGCACAGTTACTGATGTCGAGTATCATTATTTGTAGTACTTTAGCTTTCTGTCCATGTAAAATACCTGAGTTTTCACCCATTTCAAAGGTTCCAGCATCATGAAATACCAAACGAAGCACACCAGCAGCCTTCACCTTGGAAACTACCTTTCTGACCTCTTCCTTTATCATCGTGTATTCATCATTATCTAATCTTTGATATACGAACATGAAAAACCAACAGTCATGGACATATCCAAATGCCCCAAGTCACCACAAGTACAGATGCAGCCCAAAGGTCATGATAAACAAAATATCAAACTCACAGCCCTATCCAATTAGTACTTCCAAATCGCAATTTCGACCCATCAAACCTTCACCCAAAATGGGTTTTCCCCAGCTGAATGCGGTGTCCATAACATCAGTGTGTGAAACAAGACAATTCACAGTTACAACTTACAGATACTAAAATGCAGGAAGTCAGTGAATGAGCAACCAGGAAACCCATCCCAGGATACGTTTTTACCCCTCAAATGCCAGCCGGAAACACAAACTAAAATCTCATAATCCGAAGGACCACACCCGGACCTCCTACTTTAAACGTCAAGTAAGTCCTTTAAAGGAAGCAAAAAGCGTCATTTCGGCGGGACAACTCCGTAGCATGCACACATACACACAAACTGATCACCGAAAGAAGCAGCTGCAAAAACCATAATCCTTCTTTCTCCCGCAGGCTCAACTCCAAAGCTCAAAAGCATCTCAATCCCCCTCGAAATTCCCGTTTCATTCGTTCCAACCGATAAAGACATGGACTTTCGTCAAGCAAAGAGCGTCGAGCTTACTCGGCGGCGCCGGCGACGATTCCCTCCGCGTAACCGCTCAGCTGAAGGAGAAACGGCAATGTGGCCGCCAGGCCCGCCACGGCTATGAGCTTCCTCCTCCTCCTCGAGACGCGGTCTCCAGCTGCGAGCTCAGGAAGATCGCGATCGACCGGATTCGCGAAACATCGACAGCGCACGGGGGCGCGCTCGCCGGAAGAAACAGCGCCGGCGATCGAGCTTAAGGGAGAGGCGATGGCTCCGGCGCGAGAGCTGACGGGTGAGGGAGACCGTTGGGATTTGGCGGGGAATTCGAATTTCGTCCTGCGAGAAGAGGGGGGGGAGGAGGAGGAGGAGGAGCAGGTGAGGGGGAGAGGGGGTCGTCGACGGCGACGGTGAAGCCATCGTCGCCAGCGCCGGAGGAGGAAGCTGCGGAGAGGTGGGGTTGCGCGAGGAAGAGAATCTGGATTGGTGCGAGCGTGGAGCTAGACCGTTGATTTTTCTTGCAATCTCTTGTTCCTCTTTTTCCTACATAGAACAAAAAAAAAAAAATTCCATTGTTTCGCGAAAAATAAATAATTTCTCAAATCGATTGGTTGTAGTAGTTGAAATACTTAATTAACGAGTAATATTATCATTGTTGACAATAATTTATCTACATTGAAATTATGTTTTGTTTGTTTGTTTTTGTATGTAACCAATCAATTACTTTTAGAAAAATAGAAATAAGGTTCCATTTGTTTCGTAAAAAATGAATAATTTAGTAAAAAATCAATCGTTTGTTTTGTAAAAATGAATGATTTAGAAATAATATAAATATATGAATGAGAAATGTTTTCACTAATCTTGATAATTACCAAAATAGTGAAAATATTTTTCGATTGTTTATTTTCACATGTAATAGAATTGATTAATTTTAAGAAAATAAATGCTTTTCAAATCATTTATTTTCTATGAAATAAAGAGAGCCAAGGAATAATAGAAGAAGATGACAACCTTTTTGAACAATGGATGAATAGCAATGACACTGCTTAAGTAGGATTTATTGGATAGTCGAGGAGGTTTCAAGTTTCAAAATTTATTAACTGTTGGAGATGAGGTAGGCTTCTAGATTTAAGGTCATATCACCTGATACTCGGCATACTGTACCCTGTATAGTATGTCTTAATTGAATATATGTGCACTTTGTTATTTATGACCTTTTTTTTTTCTCTACAAAATGTTGACATTTAAATGTGCAAATGCCACGCAGATCAACGAATCTCCCCATTTGAGTTTGATCGGTTCTTATGTAAACTCACAGATTCAAATGATGGATGGAAATTGGTTTATTCAATTTTTTTATTTTTTATTTTACCTTTCACTTTTTTTTACCTTTCACGATCTTAAGCGTTGGTGGGTTCTCCGCTAGCGTCGCCCGGCTTAAAGATTTTGTTATCATCAGACATGTACATGGATTTTGTCATTTAATCCACATTATTCTGTTGTAGCCAGGGCTATCTTAGTTTCTTGGCTTGGTTGACAAGAGGATTTTCCTCCCTATAGGGACCTCCTTCACCTGTTCGGTAACTCAGTGGCCACAAGAAAGCATTTTTTATTTTAACGTACCCGTACCTACATGCCCTATGCTCCCAATTGATACAATTTTTTTTTTTTTGAGCCCCATACTTGGTTCTACTTTCTAGTTGTTTTATGTTTGAAGGATGTTGAGATCTGCAAGAGGCTTCAGACGTAGCAATTTAAGAACCTACTAAGGTCCAAAGTGTTAATATTTCAATCGCTAGAATTGTGATGATTTTTATTCAATACAAATATTTGGAAAATATACAAGGTACCCTAGAACTCAAGGAACCTAATATGTTTCAAATTTTAGGGTGATTCCAAAAATATATATGGTAGATTTCAAGAGCAAAAAGTTTGGAATGGATATTTATAGGATAGGTTTCGGATAGGACGAATATACCACCGTCACAGGACCCACATACCTTTGTTAATATTAGGTGACTAAATAAGGAATGAACAAAAAAGCAAAAAGATGGGAACAAAAATGCTGACTCTTCTGCTGTCAGATTCAAAGGGATGACAGTTCTTTTCACATGGCTTTGTATTTTCTCTTGTTTTTTAGTCCAGGTGGTCCATCATTGATTTTCTTTCTTGCCCTTCCAAAGCCATTTTCTTTTTAAGATGATAAAATCAGATTGCTGTGATGTTAGCAGGAGCGACTTTATTATGGTTTGAAAAGCTTGCTCAGAAAGAAAATCCGCCCTTCTCCCAAAACGGCTCTAGTCTACTTCATCTCAATAGCATTCCCATCTGATCTCACCTTTCTCCCTATATACATGCTGCAAAAGCAGGAAAGTAGAAGACCAAAAGCTTCTTCTGTATTAACTCTAGCAACTAGCATTACAAAAGTTTGGAGGGATCAAAATGATATACATGGAAAGAACCTAACAAGATAGGAAAGGACAGACACCATCTACAGCTGTTATCTGGGGCCTGAGAGCCGAACGGCGGAGAGATGGGCGTCGCTGTTGCAGTCCGATGGCCCCGAAGAAGTCCCCTCCTCGCTGATCGATTTGAACATGCTCGAGAAGAGGCGAGTACCCAGAGGAGATGTCATCGGCGGCATCGGGACAGTGCAAAGGCCTTCGAGCATCTGAACGACCTTGGTCATCGACGGCCTGGCGTACATGTCTTCCTGTATGCACCACAGGGCTGCTTTGATCGCGACGGAGACACGGTCGTCTTTGTCCTCGAACTTGATGTTCGAATCAACAATGTCTCTCAGTTTCCCTTCTTCCATCATCTTGAATGCGTATGACGGGAAGTGAGATTTCTCCGAGGTTTCCGAAGGATCGTAGTTCTTTCTCCCGCCAATGATCTCGAGCAACAGCATTCCGTAGCTGTAAACATCGCTCTTTTCTGATATCGCGTAGTTCGTTATCCACTCCGGTGCGAGATAGCCTCTCGTGCCTCTCATGGTAGTGAAGACATGGCTCTGCTCTCGGGTCATCAGTTTGGCCAATCCAAAGTCCGAGACTTTGGCCTGGAAACTGTCATCGAGGAGCACATTTTCGGGTTTTATATCACAGTGAATGATCTTCACATCGCAATCCTCGTGCAAGTAAGCCAATCCTTTCGCCGTCCCCAAAGCAATGTTGAACCTCGTTTCCCAGTCGAGCAGGTCGTCCTTGTTCTTCTTGAAGATCCATTTATCCAGAGACCCGTTGGCCATGAACTCGTAAACCAGAAGCCGGTGCGAACCTTCGGCGCAGAAGCCTTTTAGCCTGACCAGGTGGTGATGGTGTATGCTTCCGATGATAGAGACTTCTGCTCTGAACTCTTTCTTTCCTTGGCCAATGCCTTCCAATTTCTTCACAGCCAACCTCGTTCCGTCCGGGAGGACTCCTTGGTACACGGAGCCGAAACCACCTTGCCCGAGCTTCCTTGTGAAGTTGTCAGTCGCCGTCTGAAGATCCCTGTAACTGAAACGGATTGGCATTCCGGCTAAATTCTCCAGGAAGTTATCCTCTTCCGACGTCACTTGAGGCGATTCCGGAAACTGTCCCCTCAACACAAACCATCTGAATCCTCCGTAAACTAAACCAAAAATCAGGAGCACGGTCGCGATGGAAATGACAACAGCAAGAATCACACGCTTCTTGTTGCTCCCGCTCCCTCCCGGAGTTGCACCAGCCCCTCCATTGCTCGATACCTTAATCATGGCGGTGAATCCAGAACCGCTCCCAGAGGCTATGAAAGCTCCAACATCATTAAACATGTAGCAATTTCCGGTGCTATTTTGGAAGAACATTGCAAGGCACGAGCAGTTGGCAAGGCAAGAGGTCTTGCAACCATTTAGATCAGCTTTCAGCGAGGGCGAGACGTAACTGAGAGCGAAGTAGCTAATCGAGTCCCCTGCATTAATGAGATCTACAGGACCTGCCGAACGATTGCAGGGAGAATTAATTCCCGATCCACAATTCGGGTAAGAGCTAAGAGCAGGAAGACAGCGGCACATCTTATTGCTGTGACAGATCAAGTAAGGGTCACAAGGCTCCGGCGTGCCACACGGGTTGTCCGGTATTATCGTCGAAGAAGCTTCGCCACTCTGCAAATTGGTGAAGGAGATGGTGCCGTCGTTACCCAGCACTGCAATCCAAGTGGTGTTCGAATCCGTATTAGTTGAGAACACAAACTGCCACAGCAAGGTTCTGTTCTGATCATAAAAGTTCCACGAATTTGCATCAAGCGACGCAGAAGCGACTCGGCCACCATTAGTGTTGATGATCTTACGGGTATCACCCTTCATCGACCAATACGGCTGGGGCGTTCCATACGCTGCAGAGAGAATCATATCTCCAGATTTGATCTCGAGTGTATAGCTCAAGTTCTTCGATTTCTGGCTCACTAGTTTCATCCCTTCAGCGAACTCCTGGTTCGACAGCAGCGTATCCGTCGGATGGCTGAAGCTCTGCCAAATCACTCCGCTGTTGCTTCCCAGCAAGACCAGATTGCCCGAATTCTGCAGCTCCATAGCCGAAACTCCCTTCCCGCCTGTATCCGTGGACCAAACAACGCTCCCTCCCTTCTGCAAGAACGCGTTGCCAGTGTCGTCGAACACGAATTTGTCCGACATCACGACTGGAGAGTCCCTATTGGCGCTCCAGACCATTGCTTTGGTGCGGACATGGATTATAGCCAGCCAAAACGCAGTGACATCCGAGGTGGTAACGAAACCGAAAGCAAAATTCGAGTCATTCGACAGGAGAAACAGGCCGTCATGATCGATCCAGTTCATTTCAGAGCCTTGAAACGCCGGCGAGATTTGACCGACGGACTGAATGCTTGCCAGACAAATCCCAAACAGAAGAAACGCGTTAAGCCACAACAAGCCCACGATGTGCAGCGTCCCCATCTTCCTCTACCCACAACCAAATTCAAGAAAACAATTACAAGAATCCTCCTTTACCAGGAGGACCCAGGAGAGTAAAGAGATCTACAAAGTGAGCGGCTGAAGTTGCCAATCATTCAGGCACGAACTATAAACGACTGCGAGCTCTAATTCGACCGAGAAATCACAGCTCTGCAGAGGGACAACACCAGAAATTCCAGAAATCAGAGCGCAGCAGAAAGATTCAAGAATTGCTCTGACGAGAAGAAGACGATTCATTCACCTTTCGAGCCAAGCAGCATACGGACAGCAAGCAGTGTGAATCATCAATCTTTTTCAGGCCCTCGCGCTACATGTGAACAAGAAAAGAGAGCTCGGCCACCTGACGCTTTCACATTTGAATCTCCGGAGGAGCAATAAACTCGTGGGCTGCGACTGACCTCACGTTCGAGTCCCACGAATTCATCGAATCCTGTCGCTGTGCGAAAAAGCGGCAAGTCCGAGAAGAAAGCCTCCCCCTCAAGCCGCAGGCGCAAGAGTCAGATGGCAGGCTCGGGAAGACGAAAGAAGGAGAAGACTAAGGAGAGAGCTTGAGTGCGAAGCACGAAGAAAGCGTCGGTTGTTGCCACCTCGTCCAGTCGCTAAAAATCCCTGCGCACATGTGCGATCTCCAGACAAGAAAAGGGAAATTGCGGTTGCGTTTTCAAGAGCTCGGAGCTGTTCGAAGTTTCGAAAGATCGGCGTTCGAGATGGTGCATTAAAGATTGTTTTTCGTTCTCTTTCGTGGGGAATTAAGAAGTGACAGCTGATCGGCTGTGCGGGGATGACAGATCCGACATCATGGTCAACTTGCGCCATTTTTCAAATGGTGTTTAATGCGATTAGGTTGATGATGGCCGAACGTAGAAAGAGTCGTCAGCAGCAGCTTTAGTTTTATGTTCATCTGGGTACGTTGCTACATGACAAATTCATGAAAATCAACCGTCGCTAGCTTAGGCCAAACTCCTATAAAAAAAATGAAGGCATAAAAAAGAAATTCATTTCTGGATAGGGTACAATATCATGGCCTTCTTTTGAACTGCCATAAAGAAGGCATGGAATAATTTGAGGGTCGATAAATTTATTAAATGTGCTGAGACTAAGAACAATGAATCTTAAAATTTTTAGAAAAACTCTCACAAACAAGGATACTTCGTGAATCCTCAATTATTTTCAAAGATCCTCCCACAAAGCAAGAATCTTGAAGACTCCAACTAAGAACCGGCCCGCCTATCCAACGAATATACCATAGGTAGGCTGATAAGCTTGCATGCCTTCCATTTAATGTGCCAATGCCGGCACGCCTCAATCCTCCTATTTTTCTTATGTATCTTTGTCTTCCTTAGAAAAATGAAATGCCCCTAAGTGTTTTATGTCCAACAATACCAAAGGAAGTCCACAAGAGACCCAGACAAAATAAATTTAGGATATACTTAGGTCCCAAGGCTAAGTACAATAAATACTACATTTTTTTAAAAAAAGCATAATTAAATCCAAAATTTATTCAGTGCAAATTTATTTAACATTTTCAAGAACACTTAGCATCGATATAATGCCTATTTCATGCAATGTAGAGGTAAGCCGGCCCTCACTCAATGGCGAAAAACAGTGGCCTCACCACCGTGAGAGGACATTTGCCCTAACCAACCCAAGTTCTCCTAGCTAAGACGCTGGCGCTCGCCATCGAAGGAGGGGTGGTGGCAGCGGCGTGGCACGGCCTCCCCCTCTCCCTACCCACCCCCTCTTGGGTTTAAGTCAATTTCGTGTATATAGCACCCTTTATTTGGTGCACATAATGCCAAAGTATGATCAACAAAATCATTTTGAGTTAATCCATTGCTCAAAATTGAAATAGCTAATGAAAATATTTAGTTGTATTTATTTCTTCAAGTTTTAGTGCTTAATCACATCTTCAATATCTATATAGAATTTTTAGTGCTTTGCTTCTTCTGATGGCTAATTTTTTTTGGAAACCATGTTTCATTCATGAATATATATATATTAATATAGTATAAGTATAGAAGCATTCACGATGGTATTCCTTCCATTATGTGCATTTGGTTCAACATTTGCAAGGACTTATGGCCTCTAAAATTTCTTGAGGAAGGGTGTTTGGAAAGGTTTACCAAGAGGCTTTGGGTCAAATGTTAACTTTGGGAATGCCAAAACCATGAATTAATGAAATTTGACAAGTTTATCAAATAATATTTGTATTTCAATAAAACCCTTTAAACTAGATTGTTTTGCATTTCTCCAAATATTTTGGGAAAGCTAAATCAAATACACCATAAGAAACACATCTGTTATTAAAAACTAAAATGTACTCTCCTTCAAAATGAAGAATTTGAGAACAATTGTTCATTTTCAGGCGTAGTTATAAAAGCGAAAATTCAAATGCTAAGGTAGCTTACGGTACTAATGCGCATGGCATTGAACAAAGAAAACAACGTCATTTCCTCCATTCAGGGCAGAACGACTCGTTGCGGGCTTTTAATTGCGGAAATGAAGTTTGGACATACCTGGAGCCACGGCGTTCCGGGTTACGCTTAGGGTTTCTTCTTGGGGTAATGAACTTAAAAAATTCTTCAAAAAGGAGTGAAATGTCACTATGGAATGAGAGGCTGTTGGATGTGACTGAGATGATCACTTATTGCTTTCACGTTCGGATCGAATTCAAATTTAGAATATCACAAGGAAAAAAAAAGCAAAAAAAAGCTTGCTATGGATATTATTAAAATCGACGGTATTTTCTCCAAGAGGGGAGTGCCAGATCGGGGGGTTGGCTGGTGCGGAACATTTAATGCGAAAGGTGGACGGGTGTGACGGGGGCAGAGTCAGCGCTTGGGCAACTGCTTCCACCCTTCTGATCAGGGCACTCCCCATTGGTAGGAACCCGCTTAAATATTTTAGCTAAAACCCTAGAAGAAAAACTCTAATTTTAGGTCGCATTTATTTGGAGAGAAATTTATATAAAAAGAAAAATTATTTTTGGGAAATTATTTTTCAAAAAAATAATTTGTTTTCCTTTATTTGGTAATATGTGACCGAAAATGTTTTTCGGTGTTTGAATCTTATTCAAAAACGATTTTTAATCTCTTGAATTTATCTTAAAAAAATAGAAATTTCAAATTAATTTGTCTTTTTCTTTTTCCTTCCTCCTTAACTAGTCACTAGGCCTCGATAATGGCTGGTGACAGTCACAAGCTAGCTCAAGCTTGTTTGATTAGGTAAACTACAAGTTTGCCAGCCTCAAGTGAGTCTTAAGCTCAAGCTCGCTTGGATAGGCTGAGCCTCATGCTCGCCGAACGTCACCAAAGTATGCAGTTGGTAGAGGAAGGAGGAAGAACAAGAAAAGAAAAGAAAGAAAAGAGAAAAGAAGAAACTAAATAGGAAGAAGAAAAGAAAAGAATAAAATTATAAAAATCAATTTAAAGAAAAGTAAAATTTAATTTAACGTTTCATAAATCAAAACCTCAGTCCAAGCATCGAGGATCCACATATGGTCTTTGTGGACCTGGGCGAAAGAGTTGGGAACAAAGCTCGAGCGTCGGGGACCTAAGCACTGCTTTTATGGACGCAAGTTTGGGCGCCGAACCATTGGGTACAAGCACCAGGATTTAGGCCCGGCCTTGTTGGATGCAAGCATAGGCACATGGGGCCCATGCCCCGCCACTAGGAGACATGCCAAAACTTGAGAACCAACGCTGGGATTTCCATACTCAAACATATAGTTTTGGGGCCAAGTGCCAATAGTTAGTCATGTATTAGGAAAATGTTTTCTAGTTCTTGAAAAAGGAAATCATTTTTCTGAATTTAAATTTTGGTAAAAAAACATTTTCCGTTAACTAAAAAAACAGTTTCAATCGACTCATTTTCCTAAATGAATCAAACGCCGAAAATTGAGGAAAATATTCCCTTAAGTCCAATATCAATTCCATCGCAAACTTTTTTTTATCTAAAATAAATTTTCAACTCCAATTTCTAGTCCCAAATTTGCCCATGCGCCTAGAAATCATCACTGGTTTTTTTAGAGATTATCAACATTGGGAGACTACTATTGACCCATATAAAAGATAGAGTATTGATGAAGACACGAATTCCGATAATAAACCTCTCTACCTAACCTTGATATTGATAATTTCGAAAACCTTAGTGGTGAGTTTTGAATGCGTGAGGAGATTTAAGATTTGAGTAAAAATTGTGGATTTTTTTTAAGTTGGAGCAAAATTGAAAAAGGATCTATAATATAAAGTTATTTCTTAGCAATTAGACCAGAAATTCTCACAAACCTTGCAATTTAATCAGAAATATGTCTTCAATGTCACGTCGTTACATATGTCTTATATATACATGCATGTTTACGGTTTAGGATTCTGTCGATAGGTACCTTTGGAAGCTCTCGTTAACATGACTCGTGTTTATAAACCTTTCCAACGTGGAACGTATGTACGGTAGATCCAATACATCTTCAATCTTTGCTTACCTGGCTCTGTTTTTATTCTCAAAAATGAATTAAAAATACTTTTGAAAAAGAGCAATAATTTTAAATGTTTTGGCAACTGAGATGCATTAAGAGCAGTGTCAGAAAGTCCATCTCCATTGAATGAATTTAATCGACGCCCCCATCTTTTTCTTTTTCTTTTTTTTTTCCATTAACTAATAAGAAAGCATCTATTCAGCATGCTTGAATAGTTTAATATGGAGTGCGCGACCATGCAATAATACCACAGTTGTCTCATCCACCCCAACCTTCTAGAGAAAAGGCATTAATAATTGGCCATGCTAATACTTTATAAAGAAAAATTAAGAGAATTGTCTCAATTCTCTCCTTTGTCGTTCACAATTGATAAAATCTCAATAGGTTGGCGAGTTGGTTGTCATTAGACCTGAAAATCATATTACTTGAATCGATATTCAAAATCATTCCATTCCGAAAGTATCGATCATGGATCGCTCGAAGTCCGATGAATATAATTCCCTTCCGACCATTGCGAGGGCCTCCCTCTTGTGTGATTTCCTATTACATTGTAATGGAGAGATTGCTATTATGAACCGGTAGAAGCAAATCACTCTACATGATAGATGATGTTATTTAAATTGGCCAAAAATTGATGGGTCGGCGAAATCTAGCCAAACTTGATTGAAAGAATCATTAGCAAATTGTTAAAATATTTAAGACTAAATTGGCTAAATCAAAAAAAAAATTCATTCTAGATGACAAATGTTATGATTTAAATGGGTCAAAATTTATGTGTTAGTGATTTCTAGCAAAAAAAAAACTGAAAGAATCACATTGACAAATTATTAAAAGGTTTAGGACTAAACTAATTAAATTAAAGAAGTTTAGGATTGAGTTAGCCGCCGTACAATAAATTTAAATCTTTTTGAACAACTCTTCCTTTAAATTCTTGGAAACACCGATCTCAATGACATTTAAATATAAGATTTTCGCAAAGCTAAGGATATGATAACATGTGAGGCAATGATTCCATCACATTTAAATAAAAACACAATCAACAAGTCAAGACAAAAGTCTAGATATCTTTCTTACCATTCCATAATAATATATACATTTAAAGAAATGTAACTGAGGGTCGATCTAGCTGTTTTGTCGGGGAGCAAGATAAGCATCGAGACACGGTCCAGGCTGGACCAGATCCACGCACTCCGTCGGCCTTCCCTGACTCCAAGGGAATTCCTTGATCACCTCCCCCGTACGGACGTGCGCATGTTCACTTGCTTCTGTGCATTCCTGAATTCTTCTGTGCTTTTTATGGGGGATCTCGAAGCACGATCCGCGAACTCAACATGCTCCGATGATCAGGTGTCCCTTCTCGATCCCCAACGTTTCTCCACGGGTTCGCGGAGCCGGCCCCCGGTCGTGGCCGTGTTGGTCGGAGATCCCACCAATGAGGCTCACCGGATTCGCATTGGGAGTGGCATGTGCTTTGGGAATGGCCTTTCCCTCGATTTCGCGACCTTAATCGGAGGTTGAGATGAGTTGAAGTAGGACGTAGGAATCCTTAAACTTAAAGAAAGAGAACCGATTTGTATCATTCGAATGCCGCACATGGGGCGACCTTAACCAGCTCCCTCGGTGCTTTGTACTCACTACTTCTGTTGCTCTATCCATCATCGATGCTCGAAAGGGCGATGATTCTCTCGAGTAGTAGGAGTCATGTGGTGGAGGCAAATCGGAGATAAGAAAGCATATCACTTCGCATCCGATTTGTTGTTTATATGCCCTAAAAAGCAGAAATGTCCCTAGTCGTGAAACACTTCGAAGCCAATATTAACTCCTCGAGAAACCGTAAGGGATTTTCAAGTGATCAGCGTACTTGTTTTGCTCATGCAAGGCTTAGGCTCGAGTCATTAAACCAGCGCATTGTTTTGGGGCCACTCCAAAAATTACATACTTGTATACCACCGTTAATTATTTGATCTGTGTGGGCTGGAAGGCTACAACATCTAGTAGAGATTTGTTGGATCCTCGGAGATCTTGAACACTACTAGACCTATTAAATGGATGGATCGAGTCAGGTTGACAATGGTTTGTTCTATTCAATATAGACCTAGCATCCCATACTCGACCTGACCCATATTATTAAAACACTTTCATATTTAACTCAATTTTGAAAAACATATTTCTTATGATTTTCTTAAAATTATATTGCTTAAACACTTATGTACAATACAAATCTAGTGAATAATATTTATAATTTAAAAAAAAAAAGTTGATTTTTTTCTTTTATTTTCTTTCACTTTATTCTAAATTCCCAAGGGCAAGAGTCTCACCCAAATCGGCCACCCTCACAAGGGGGTGAGGGTTGTGGCCCTTGTCTAATCGTCGTCTGGACAAGGGACGCGATCAGCCAGCCCTTGCCTATGATCGAAGAGAGTCGATCGGCAACCCTTGCCAAATTTTGAAGAAAAAATAAAAATAAAAAAAGAAAGAAAAAGGAAAAAGAACAATAAAAGAAACAGTTATGAAAAGTTCACAAAAAAAATCAAAAATTTTAAAATAAAAAATGTTTAGCTTGTTTTTTTTTTTGGGCTTTTAAAATGTTTAGCTTGTTAGGTAACTCAATTATAATCCATTTAAAGCTCATTTAAAACCCATTAAGTTGTAAATTCACTTTAATTTGGTCAAATCAATGAAAGTGGCTTCTCGACAGCGGTAGACTCCACGACTAGGAAGAGAGAGATCTTCTTGATGCGTTTAAATCATAAATCAAGGTACATATTAATTTAGTGGAAGGTGCAGCTGTTGTTGGGGAGGACTATCTAGCACTTTCCTACTTTTGCCAATTGCATTTGCCATGAGTTGCTCTAACATGCCAATTGAGCCTACGTAAGGTGGGTTTCGTTTAAATTTGGTAATAGGCTTTGGGTGTAATGCAAATACGAAAAGCCAAAACCCTTTGAAAAATGCAAATTGTGTTCAGTCTAAACTCTTTGCAAAGCTATTTTCAGTTCAAGTGATGTTTGGCAAAAGAACTTGTTCTTTTGCAAGGGTTTTGGCTCAATTTTTTTTAATATTTTTTATTAAAAAAACTCAACCTTCACTAGAGTCGACAAAGGGGCTTTGGCTATCGATGAGCCAGATCTGGCACTAGCGACCATCGGTTGAGGTTGCTCGACCTCAAGTGACGTCAGCACAATCATCACTGGCCCTTCATCGGCCTCTCACTTGGCCTTTTGCCAGCCAAATTTAGCCTCATTGGCCTTCAACGGCCACCCTTGCATAAAGAGATGTACAGTAACAAGGAGGGGGCAAAATAGAAAAATTATAGATTTGTTAAGGGAAGTTTGGAAGAAAAAAATTTACTTCTCATTTCGACATTCCGCAAATACTACTTCAAAATGTTAGTCCATCATTGTTTTGGGTTTTCAACATTCCCAATGCTAGCATTTGATCGAAAACTACTTCAAAATGATTATCAAATACCCCATTATTTCCCATACAAAGTCCATTGAAAAAAATGAACCAAATGCACCCATAACTAGTCTCAAGTCCATTCACCCTTGCTAGTTATGTTTCATCAAAATAACTCTCAATTCCATGGAGTTGGCCAATTCAATGACTAAGGAACGAAAATATGTGTGTGGAAATATTTCTATGCAAAACAATTCCATTTCATGATTAGGCCACCTACTCTGGTTCCTATTCATGCCTTACCTGGTCCATGAAATTAATAGATACCTAGGGCATATTAGGGGCCCGGATTTTACCTATTTAAGGTAGGTTTTCTCATTATATGAAAAAATTTAAAGTGTATTTGGTTCGTCATTTTAAAAACCTTGAGAGCCTCAGCCCTTTAGAAAAATTTGAGATGTTTGGCAACTATTCTTAAAAAGTTTTGGGGTTGAAAGTTAGCCTTAGAAGGATGAAAGCATAAGGTAGGTCTTGCTTACTTTAGGTTTTTAGCATTTTCAAAATGCTATCTGGAGAGATTTTAATGACTTTTTTTCTTCCCATTCTACCCTCACTAGCTTTCTTGTTTTCCCCCTTTACCCTCGTTAAGGACATGTTGAGGTTGGTCGCCAGCAAGCCCAAGTGTCGCTTGGGGGCACGTGCCATCGGCGATCACCATAGGTAGCGCAACACTAGTGGCAGCTTGGGCTTGTCGGTGACCTTAAGCGATGGCCATTGAGGTCATACGACCTCAGCCGCCCACGCCAGACCACGACCTCAACCGCCCAACAGTGGACCTAACTCAAGAAAACCCTTTGCTAGAGTTAACAAAGGGTTTAATTTGTTTTTCAATAGAAAAATTACAGTCAAAGTTCTTTGTAAATTGTTTTGTCAAACACTACTTAACCTAAAGTTACTTTGTAAATGAATTTTTACCAAACACAATATGCATTTTCTCAAGCATTTGTAATTTTTCAAAATCCATTTTCAAAGCAGAATCAAATGCAGCCTTACATTGTTCTCCCTACTTGGAAGTAGTGGATAATGAGGCACTTTCAAAAGTCAACTAGTTGCATGTGATGAAAGTGACCCCAGGTGGCAATTAGGGATGTCCCCTTGTGCCAGAGGGAAAACCCTATTGATGTCTTACAATCAGGTAATGAGTCAACATCGGTGGATTTGAAATGAGGAGAGGCGATCAATAATGCACGTGGCATCCTTGACTCAATAAAAGGATATGTTGGGCTATGCCAGAATTTCTTAAATTATCGTCCAACCCTTTACCAAAAGTCACAATCTCTAAGAAATAATGAAAAGAGTCCGTTTATTTCACAAAAATGAATAATTTATAAAATATTTTCTTAAAAGATATCACTTGAAATAATTAATTAATAAATATTTTCATTATCAATAATAATTTACGTCCATATGTCTTTGTGGATCATAAAGATACTTTTCATTTAACATTTTTATGAGCACTATAAACAATTATTTTTCAAAAAAATTATTCCAAATCATTTATTTTTCGTGAAGGAAAACTGTTTCTAGGAGATTGTTTTCCAATTTTCCAATGTTTTGATAACAGAAAATTGATTGCTTTACAAATAACGTTTTATATAAATTGAAAACAATGAGTTTAAATTGGAGGAAAATGATTTCCCTTCTAATAAGAATGAAACTACTTTTCTTAAATTACCAAAAAAATGGAAATCACTATTTAAATGATTTTCATTAAAAATATTTTCCTTTTATTTTGAAATTTTCATAGAAAGAAATGTGACTAAAGTAAACAAATAATTCTGTGATGTCATATATTATTGTTCCTGAGGATGAACTTTACATATCGTCTCCCTAAGTCATCACCCAATTGATGGGTCAAAGTCAGATGTTCGCAGAAGAGCTGGCTAAGATTACTTGTGGACGATGGGGGTTGAAAACACTCGCCACCTTTAGCATAAAAATATGAATTCTGGGCAAATCTCAGTGGCACGTTAGGTTTGCTTTGTCGGATTTGTTATAAAGCAATCGCATTGGGAGTAGGGATGTCAATGGTTTGATTCGATTTGGTTTTCTTCAAAAATCTGATTTGGCTTTGGGTTTTTTATTTAAATTGCGGAAGAGTAATCGCACTATTGGATGGTCATGCTATTACGCTTTAGTCATAAGATAATGTAAAATGTAATGTTACGTTGACTTAGGGTTTTGAATGAAGCATTATGGGATTCCTGGAGATGACTTTCAAGAAGTGGTCAAGAACTTTTTATAAGTGGAAGCAGATGAGTTCTCTGGGTAAGTTTATTCCTTCAAAAATTAGCTATCATCTGATAAGTTGCCCCCATGTTTGCCATCGTACCCTACGACTTAAATAACTCAATTCATGATGGACTAAATTCAGCATAACATCTCTCGTGAAAAAAGAGTTAATATAATATTATGAAAAATCTCAAATTAGTACATATGTGACAAATCTACCTTAAATTAATTTTATGATAATCAAAAATCCTAAATTAATACTTTTGTGATAAATTTACCATATGCTAGTTTCCATTAAATTTAATATCATAAAAAATCACAAACCCGTACGTATATGATAAACAATTAGTAGAACCCCAAATCTATACACCCATCAACTGTCGCGTATCATAACTCAAAAATTTGTTGGTAAAATTTAATAGAAATTAATAAAGGGTTATCGGTTTTGAGTTTTTGATTGTCAAAAAATTAACTTGGTTAAATTTATTACATATATACCAGTTTGGGTTTTTTGTTATATTAACTTGTGAAAAAAGACGAGTATGAATATAGCCAAACTACATGAGAAAAAGCTCAAAGTTTTGCGTATGGAAGAGCCAGCTAAGTGATGAAAGCAGCCCAAATTTTTTTACCTCAGCGTGAGGTCTCAGGTTCAATCATTACTCGACATGATCGTACAAGGTCGTGCTACAGGGAAGCGATTCCTTGGCACAAATTTCCTACTCGGTGCGAATGATCTGCCGTTGACAAGAGGGGATGGACTTCAGCTTCCGCGAGGGAGCTAATTAGGTTACCGATTGCCGTCGGTAGAAAAGACAAATGCATTTGCTTGTTTGACTTGCACAGTAGAATTTACGCCGTGTTGACACTCGAACATGGCGATGTCATTTTAGTCAAACCATGCGAAGGTGGCCCGACGTTTTCACTCAAGAAACTCAACATTTTCTTGATAACAAAGCACTCACCGACTTGCGTCTAAAATATGCCGTACGTAAAAAGAGCTTTTTAGTGTTTCAATTCATTGACATTAGGGTACACTCTAGTGGGATTACCATACAATGAAGAAAGGTCTCTCTCTCTCTCTCTCTCTCTCCATATTTTAATTTGGCTGGTATGAAGAGCTCAAATTCATTGAAGGCAAAGCAAGAGCTTTGAACGATTCCAGGGTTTAGTCATGTTAAAAGCCTGGAAAGTCTTCCGTCAACGGTAGATTTCCGATTTTGTTCATTAGTAAAAGAGTACCACCAATAGCATTGCTCAGACTTCAGGTAAACTAGTAGTAAAATTACCAACTGTATTGGGAGTCACCGACCTTCCAGCGAAGTAGTAACTCACCAGCTCCGTTGAAATTTTTACAAGTGCCATATGTGAACTACCGACACTTTTTATTAACATGTTAATACAATAGTAAACTGCCAACTCCTCTAAAATTATACCACATCTAAAATTATACCCTTTCATTTCAGGACTGGAAATAACTAGTTTTATGTTTTCCAGAAGCTCATGCACTTCATAATCACTTGGTGCATGTGAGAAGGGGAAGTTACATGGCCATTTAGAGTGTGAATATAGATTGCTCCTATTCAGAACAATATGGGAAGAATCTTAAGGACACTACAAGTTCCATAATTTTTCTACAATGCTCAATTGAATGCTATAACTTTTTCTTCAACCACTTGAGTATCATAATTTCCAATTCCTAAATGTTAAAAATTCAACGCGACATAGCACTTGTAATAAACATTTTTCAAAAATTATGGCACTCAAGTGATTGAAAAAGAAAGTTTTGGTGCTCACGAAAGTTATGATGCATATAATCTTTTTTCCCTAAGAATTTATAGATGTTTATGCCAAATGGATCCAATCATAAGTTTCGCAGCCTGTGTGCCCATCCTGATCCATAAGGGCCTATAGGCATTTTCGGACAGGCTTGGCAAGGGCATTCAGTGAGATAGCTATTTGGCATGAAGATTTCTATATGGAAAAATCTATGATGGATGAGTTTGGGCAAAATCTTAGGCTTGGCTAGACTTGAACCGGCTTAATGATCACCTCTAATATTAGTTAACATCTACCATGTTATACAAAACAAAGAGGATTCCTTACTTTTAAAGGATTGCAATTTTTATTTCTTTTTATTTCTTCCTTGCCCGGCATGAAGGTTTCTACTTTCTACACTAAAATTTATGATGGATGAGTTAGGGCAAAATTTTAGGATCGGCTAGACCTGGACCTTCTTAATGATCACCTCTAATATTAGTTAATGTCTACTGCATTATACAAAACAAAAAGGCTCTCTTTTTTTTTTTAGGGTTACAATTCTTTATTTCTTCCTTTACAGTTACTTATTTTATAAATAACCATCAGTGGACATATGTGTAGATTAATGGTACTATTCTATATCTCATGCATTTCAATTAAAAATTCAAACCTTCTAGAGAAAGTGCAAATCTTTAAACATTTTTCTCTTTCCACGTAGATGTGTACAATTTTCTTCATATTTTGTCAATAATTTATCTTCATTAATCAATAATTCAAACATATTGTAATACGGCAAAATCTCTTTTTTTAGAAGTAAATATCTTGGTATTGCACAGCCAGTGAAAACAAGGAGAACTACATCTTACACAGGCCCAAATCAACATCTTTAATTACCCAAGTAAAGATACAACAGCAGCCCATCATCAAGAACATAAAAAACCCACAAAAGCACCATATATCCAATGACAGGGGAACTCAATAGCTTTGATACATCAAGGAAATACAACCTGAACCACAACACAATCTCTCACTCCACCAGGAAGGATTTCACTCCATTTGCACTTTGCCAATTCCTACAAAGGCACTTGGCTTCTGCAGCAGGTGTTCTTAATTCCCTCCTGAAATAGGGATTCAAATTGAAGAAGTTTCGACAGAAAAGGCGGCTGCATCGATGGCTCTTCGTGCCTGCAAACATCTTTTAAATGTTGAATTTTGGCGGCTGTGTGCATTTTTCTAGTAATATAGAAGGAGAGGGAGAGGGAAAAAGAAGGGGCCGCACAGATCATGAGTTTCGAAACTGTGTAGGAAGGATCCAGGTATCTTTATACCAACTAGATTTGATCATGAGTTTCGCAGCCCATGGACTCATCCTAAGCTATAAGGATTAAGGGTCCAAAGGTATTTTCTAGACAGGCTTGGCAAGGGCTTTTTGTGAGATACCCAGCCCGGCCTTAAAATTTCTATACAAAAACTGTATGATAGGACGAGTTTGGACAATATTTTAGGCTTTGCTCAATTTGGACCAGCTTAACCCAAAAAAAGACCCGCTTAATGATCACCTCTAAAATAGATGATGTGCTATTTTTAAGGGATCACAATCTTTTTTTTTTTCCTTCATCAAAAGATCCTTAATTACATAATCTCAAAATATTTTTCTCTTTCCTTTCCTCATATTGAGTTGATAATTTCTTTTCATTAACGAATAATTCAAATGCATTATTATAAATAATTTTTTTTGGAAAGATATTATAAAGCAATTTTGCAAAATCTTTTTTCCATGGATAAATATCATTGTATCGTACAACCAATAAAAAGAGGGAGAACTACAACCCATACAAGCCCAATTCAACAACTTCGACTAACCAATTAGAGATAGCATCAGCAGTCCATCAACATTAACATACAGCCGACAAAACCACCGAAAACCTAACAACAGCGACACTATCTATTACCACTAAAAAGGAAGTCACTCTACTTATTGTGATAATGGTCTGAAAAGTCGTAGATTTATTGTTTGAAAAATAATTCAAAGTAAATTTTTTGTCAAATTTACCCAAAATAATCAAAACTTTTAATATCTTCCAATTTAGTCATTAACTTTCGGCGAGAATTTGAATTTGGTTTTCAACTTCTTTTTTTGAATTCATGCCTCAACCGGCGGAAAATTTAGGTCTTCGACTTTGCAGAGGATGGGTATAAGGAATGGGGAGAATTTGGCCTTTGACTTTGCAGAGGATGGGTATAAGGAATGGGGATAATAAAAAATGAAAAAACCTTTGGGTTTTTTTTTTTTTCTTTTAATTTTTAATATTTTATTTTATTTTTAATTTTTTTTTTTTTTCCCTTTTTCTTTATTTTTTTTTTTGACAAAATTGCCCAAACTCGCCCAACCACGTCTTCGGAAATATCATATGCTTTGATAGGCCGACAAATCACCCCGCGTTAGAGAGGCCGAGCCTCGCCGGGGGCCGACGACCCTCCGAGTCCAAAGAAAAAAAGAAGAAAAAGAAGAAGAAAATAAATGAGAGAGATTTGTTCTTCAAAAGTGTTTTAATTTAAAAAAAAAACAACTTTTTTTGGATCTTTTCTAATTTTGTTCCCGAACAAAAAAATAGATTTTGAACAAAAACGCAAAACAAATGCGTTTTTGGAATTTTTCCAAAAAACCACTGTATACCCAACAAAAAAAGAAATACTCATGCATCTATTCACCACTAAACATTGTTTATCTTACATGGCTTGAATGACCATATTGGTAAATTGTTAAAAGATTTATGATTTTAACAAAATTAAAAATTTCAATACTAAGGGCCGATTTCATAAAATAAGAATGGGGAATTGCCCATTAGTTCCTAGACTCATCTATGAACCAGAACCATTGGTCCAATTCGATCTTGAGTAAATTCATAGAACTAGTCCACATAACAAGGCAATCACCAAGATTTTACCATAAAATATACCACTTTAACTGAAGAGGGACTGAGGACCTATAAGAAAGGAAGCGACAATCGTCATGAGGGAGTGAGGTTGCAAGATTCATGATGAGTGTCACCAGCAGTGAGCGAGGATGCGACAGCGAGAACAAGCTATAAGAGAAAGGCATGAGACTTGAGCCAACAAACTAGAAAATGCGCAAGAATGGTAATCCAGATTTTGAACTTATAGGATAGGGAGAGAATAGCGACTTCTGCGAGAATAGCGACTTGTGAGCGAAAATAGGCAAAGCTTAATGTTTTCTATGACTAAAAAAAAAAACTGAAGTATATCTACGCAATATAGTTTGGTTTCTTTTTAATCATGTGCCCTTAATAATAATGCGATAAATAGTATATCGTACGGCACCTATAAACTCGCGAGGGAAAAGAAGCAAATCCGCCAGGCAGCGCGGCGACAGGCGATCTCAATTCCGCGGATCTCCAAGGTAAGACTGAAGCCTTAAAAACACGCAAAAGACAAGGAAATTAAAAAGACACGTGTGAATCCAATCTCCTCCACGCGCCATGCCCCAGAGCAAGCCACCTGTTGGTCTCTATGATATGACGTGGCTTCCGAGAAACGCAGCTCATTTTGATTTTTTGTTTTTGGAGGCGACGTTCGATTTTATTAATAAATAAAAAGACTGCGATGCCTCCGTATTCCTCTCGTTTCAATCTTTTTGCCTTTTTTCGCCCGGTAATTTGCTGGCAATTAACACGTATTACTCAGTTATCAGTTACGTGATTCTTACCATTTTCTCCTTATGGGTGCTTAAATTGGTGATTTCGGTAGAGATAATTTCACTTTAAATTAAAGGTGGTATCTTTGCTAAAAATAAAATAAAATTAAAGGTGGTATTGTCGTGCCGTTTTTCCATATTGATAAGCGAAAGTAGCCCACGTAAGGATAGTGTGTCTATTAGGATTTTGTCGATATCTTTCAATGGTAAGACCATTTCTCGAGACACTAATTCTAAATATCATTTTGATCTGTATAGCTGTTGATGACTGTGCTCTACAAATAGTTTCATCCACTTGTTTACAAGTTCATGCATACTTATTTTAATTGGAAAGAAAAATTCACATTCAATTCTAAACATATTATACAAATGTCAATTCAATCTTAAACATTTCACTTTTATTAATTTAATCTTAAATCTTAAGGCAAAATTCTATGATAGTTCTTCAGGTCAATTTTTACTATAAATTGTCGACATTGCAATTTAACCATCGCCATTTTCTTATGTAGCACACTTTTACGTTAGTAATTTATAGTAAAATTGATAGGAAAGATCACACTAGAGTTTTGCATAAATTTTAGGACTAAATCGACAAAATTAGAAAATTTGGTATTAAATTGACATCCCTATAATAAGTTTAAAATCGATCCGACAATTTCCTCTTTAATTTGAGTTTGAATGTTGATGCAAATGATGGTTGTGACAACACAAGAAAATGGTTCAATTCAAGAAGATATAGATGATATTTATTCAAGACCCTCCAATACAAAAAGTACAAGAGATTGATTCTCATGGTCTAAATGCTCACTACTCGCGTAAATAAACCCATCAACCAACACGGTAACGTGATACTTTAAAATGATGTTAGATTGATGTCCTAACAAAGAATATTTGTTGGATTTTGCCAAGAAAAATCTTAAGGGCACTAATTGAACAGTCAATTAAAAATATTTCGTAGTTTTAAATGTACAGACCAATCATATGGTGTATAAATTAAGTTGATTTAAATTAAGTATATTTAATATATTTATTATCATGATTGTCAAGATGAGAAAATTGCCTAAAAAAGTCATAAATATATTGTACTTTTGCTAATTCAGTAATAAATTTTCAGTTTTTCCAATTAAATCTTAAACATTTTCATCTTTTGTCAATTAAGTTCGTTCAAGTAATTTTGACCTGAAATTGCCGATGTAAGCGCATGCCGTCTTACATGGCAATCAACAATGCCGCACGCGGACGTTGACAAAATTTATTAATCTTTTAATTTTTTTCAAATTTTTTTAAAACTAATTGCATATTTTTGATTTTTTTTTTTCTTTTCGTTTTATTTCTCTCCTTTACCAATCACCCAACATCAATAGAGGCTAGGACTAGCGAGGGTTGCCCTCACCTAGATCTCGTGAGGGGCGACCTCGCTAGCCTTAGGTGAGGCCATGCCTTGATGGCCAACGAGGTTTTGTGGTTTTGGACCTCTTTGGATTTGATTTTGAAGGCCTTCGAGGCTCGCTTTTGTGGTTCTAGACCTCATTGAATTCATGAGGTTTCGAAGGGTCTCAAGGCTTAGCCTCGCCGATTATAGCCTCTAATCGATTGCCGGCCATCATCAAGGTTGGGGGACCAACAGATGAAGGAGGAGAGAAATAAAAAAAATAATAATTAAAAATGTAAGATTAGTTAAAAAATTCAAAAAAAATTAAAAATGAATAAATTTTGTTCACATTAGTACTAGTCATGCCACATAAAACGGTCGATGTCTACGTCAACGATTTTCGGCAAAATTAACCCGATAAATTTAATTAGCAAAAGATCGAAAGGTTTACGACTCAATTGATAAAATTAGAATGTTGTGTAATTGGTTTATGAGTTTTTCAACAATTTTTCATTATTGGGATGGTTATTACTTTCGCTTTTTATTGTAAAGGTGAAATTCTACTTATGCCAGCTTAAACTTTCTCGTTGGTCAATTTTTTGTCCTATTGGACTGCTAGCAAGAAAAAAAAGGTCCCGAAAAATTTGGCCCTACAACCAATTTGCCTACTGACTTTTCAATTAAGTTGCAATGTCTCATATACTGTGAACTCCAATCAATTTACAGCGGGAGCTCGGATCACGTGCTCATCACGTGACCTTTCAATAACGGCAAAATCGTCCCTAAGAATTATGGTAACCTGCTATCATCGTAATGTGGTGGCTAGCACCTGCTATCATCGTTTCAACACCAATTTGAATCTCTAGGTCTTTGTTTCCACCATTGCAAGCGAGGATGTTATACTTACGAGCACTAAGAGCGAGCTGCGAGAGTTGACCAAGACGGAGAGAGTGACCAGCGAGAGAGATGAGGCGAGGGAAGGGAGGTGAGTTCGGGACCACGAGGAAGGGCCGGTGGCGAAGCCGTGATGCGATGCCGCGATAGAGGGCTGGAAGTGAGAGCTTATTTAAGAGGCAATTGAGAACCAAATGAGACCAGAGAATTAGGAATTAGGGTTTTGTGAAAACATAAAAATTAAAAATTTATATATGTACAAGTCCGATATGGATAATCCAGGTGAGCAGTTCTATACTTGGAATTGGATCAGTACTCGCTAGTTCATGAAAATCTCAAATTATGTTCACAGTGACACAAATGTCCTAAATATAAATACCACAGACTATTTTTTCTTTTATTAAAAATCTCGAATTTATATATGTGCGATAAATTTACCCAAAATGGCAATGAAATAGAGTGTATACATTTTTGAATTTTTTTCGTAACATTAAAAATAAGAGTTCAAAGTATTTGTATCGCAGTCGATGAGTTTAGATAAGGCTGAGGTATTTGTGTCGTCATATAATTTGGGGTTTCTTAATTACTTGCCACTAATTATATTGCAACAAATGGCATCTCGTACGGCACCGATAAACTCGCGAGGGAAAATAAGGAAATCGCCTGACGCGCGGCGACACGCGATCTCAATCACGCGATCTCAATTCCGCGGAACTCCAAGGTAGACTGAAGACTTAAAACACGCAAAAGACAAGGAAAAAAAAAAAAAAAAAACACGTGTGAATCCAATCTCCTCCACGCGCCAACCCCGAAGCACGTAAGCCACGTGTCGAGCTGTCTGATATGACGTGGCTTTCCGAGAAATGCAGCTCATTTTGATTTTCTTCTTTTTATTTTAGTGGTGACGTTCGATCTGATTAAATCAAAAGACTGCTATGCCTTCCTATTCCTCGTTTCAATTTTCTTTTTTCCTTTTTCGCACGGTAATTTGTTAGCAATTGACTCGAATTACTCAGTATTTAGTTACGTAATTCTCACTTTTTTCTCCTTACGGGTACTTAAATTGATGATAAACTTAGAGATAATTTCTCTTTGAATTAGTCATAGTATTGCATTGCCGCTTTTCCATATTAATAAGTGAAAGTAGTTGATGCGAGGACGGTGTTCCTTTCAACATTTTGTCAAAATCTTTCAATAGTAAGACCATTTTTTGAGAAATTGATTTTAAATGTCGTTTTGATCCGTATAGCTATTGATGATTGTGCTCTACAAATACTTTCATTCACTTGTAAAAAAGTTCATACAAATGTGTTTTAATTGAAAAAAATTATACAATCAATTGTAAATATATTGCACGGATGTTAATGCAGTCTTAAACGCATTAATTTTATCAATTTAGTCATAAACCTTTAGGTAAAATTTTAATATATTTCTTTTGGTCGATTTCCAGTAGAAATTACCGACGTGGTTATCTACTTGTCGTCGCCTGTCTTATGTGACACACTACTTTAGCAATGATTTCCAGCACATATTGATTAAAAGGACTATATTGGAATTTTACACAAAAATTTAAGATTAAATTGATAAAATTGAAAATTTAGAATCACATTGATATCAGTACAATATGTTTAAAATTGATTGGACAGTTTCCTCTTTTAATTGAGCATGAGTGTTGACCCAAATGATGGTTGCAACAACCTAAGGAAAGGGTTTCGATACAAAAATGTATGGATGATATTTATTCAGGACACTTAAATAAAGAAAAGTATAAGAGATTAATTATCATGGTCTAAATGCTCGTCACTCACTTAAATGAACTCAATTGAATTAATCATTCTACCTACGATTTAACTCATCAATTCACCCATCGGCCAACACACTAACGTGATGCTTTAAGATGATGTTACATTGATGTCCTAACAAAGAATAGTTATTGCATTTTGTTAAGAAAGATTTTAAGGGCACTGATTGAGCAATCAATTAAGAACAGGTCGATAGTTTTTAATGTCTTGATCAATCATTTGGTGTATAATTTAAATCACTTTAAATTAAGTATATTTAATATGTTTATTATCATGACTATCATGACATTACTTTACTGTAACAGTGAAATTCTATTCATGCTAGCTTTCAACGTTAAGATGTCATTTCATTAGTCAATTCTTTGTCCCATGGGGACTACCAGCAGGAAAAAATGATCCGCAAAAGTTGGCAGCACAACTAATTTGTCTAATAACTTTTCAATTAAGTTGTAATATCTCCCATAAGACAAACTCCAATGAATTTACAGTCGAAGCTCCGATTCCATGCTTATCATGTGACCTCTTGATAAGGGCAAAATTGTTCATAAAAACCCTAACAACCTCGTTGGTAAGATAATCGCAACATCGGTAGTCACCATCTTTTCAATATCATTTCAAATCTCTCAATCTTCTTTTCCATTACTCTTTTTTTTTTTTTTTCTTTTATCTATTCACTATGTTTTACTTTTTTTTTTTTTTTTTTTTTTTTTGAGCAGACACTATGTTTTACTTTAGGAAAATCATTTTGCCCACTCTATGTGATCGCTACCCATGTCAAACACATGATCGGAATTCCGCTAAAAATTGGCTAGAGTCAATGCTAGAGGGACATTACAACCTATTCGAAAGTTGAATTTATTTTTTTAGATTAATAATAGATTTAATATTGTAAAAAAATTCAAATTATACTCATTGTAATATAAATATCTCGAGTTTTTTTATCACTAAAAATCTTAATCTATATTTATTGTGACAAAAATACCTACAATAATTTTTGTGTTATAAAAAACTTGAAATTTATATTAGTATGATAAATACACCCTAGATGGAATTGAATTTAAGAGTATTTATGAGTATTTCATGACATGAAAAAAAATGGGGGTACTTGTGTTGCAATGAAAAAAGATATAAGAATTGGATTTATTTATGTGGCAACATAATTCTGGGGTTTTTTTAAAAAAATCAAAAAATAATTTTGGGGTTTTTTTAATTATTTGCCCAAGTGTTGCGACAAATAGTATATCTTACGGCACCAATAAACTCGCGAGGGAAAAGAAGAAAATCGCCAGGCGCGCGGCGACACGCGATCTCAATTCCGCGAAACTCCACGGTAGACCGAAGACTTAAAAACACGCAGAAGACAAGAAAGAACAACAAGACACGTGTGAATCCAACCTTCTCCCACGCGACAAAGTCAAAGAGCGTAAGCCACGTGTCGACCTGTCTGGTATGACCTGGCTTTCCGAGAAATGCAGCTCATTTTGATTTTTTTTTTTGGGAGGCGACGTTCGATTTGATTAATTAAATAAAAAAGAAAAGACTGCGATGCCCGTATTCCTCTCGTTTCAATCTTTTTCCTTTTTTTTTTTTTTTCGCACGGTAATTTGCTAGCTATTAACTCGTATTATCCTGTTAATAGTTCAGTAATTCTTACCGTTTTCTCCCTTAAGGATACTTAATGATAACAATAGAGATAATTTCATTTTAAATCATCCGTAGTATGCTCATGTCATTTTTTTTTTTATATTGATGAACAAAAATAACCAATGTAAGGACATTGTGCCTTTTAGCATTTTATCGAAATATTTTGATGGTAAAATTACTTTTTGAGAAATTCATCCTAATTTTTATTTTGAATTGCATAATCGTTGATGATTGGGTTCCACAAATAGTTTCATTCACTCGTAAACAAGTTCATACATATTAAGTTTAATTGGAAAAAATTGCACAATCAATTTTAGACATATTATATGGAGTATTAAAAATTTCGATTTTACTAATTTAATCCTAAATCTTTGGGCAAAATTTTGGTATGGCTCTTTTGGTTGGTTTTCATGAGAAATTGCTGACGTGGCAATCTAGCCGTTGTTAGATGTCTCATGTTAGTATTTCTAGTAAAATTAATCACAATGACTTTATTGGAGTTTCACATAAAATTTTAGGATAAATTGACAAAATTGAAAAAATTAATATTAAATTGGCATAAGTATATTAGGTTTAAGATTTTTTATCAGAATGATAGGCTTAAAATTGATATTGCACAATTTTCTCTTTTAATTGGGCTTGAGTGTCAATGCAAATGATGGTTGCCACAACACGAGAAAAGGTTCAATTCAAGAAGGTATAGATGTTATTTATTCAAGACACTCAAATGGATAAAGTACAAGAGATTGATTATCATGTCTAAATGCTCATTACTCCCATAAATAAACTCAAATGAAATAATCTTGCTACCTACAATTTAACTCATTAGTACATCCATCAAATAACACGGTATCGTAATATTTTAAATGATGTTACATTGATGTCCTCACAAAAAACATTTGTTTGAATTTTGTCAAGAAAGATTTTAAGGGCACCAATTACGCAAAAAGTTAAGAATATTTTCATAGTTTTTAATGTCCCGAGCCATATATTAAGTCGATTTAAATTTAGTATATTCAATATGTTTATTATCAAGACTGTTAGGATAGTTAGTACTAATGGTGAAATTCTGCTTGTGTGAGCTTTCAACTTCCAAATGTCATTTCACTGGTCAATTCTTGTCCATTTGAGACTACTAGCAGAATTTAAAAAAAAAAAAAAAAATTGATACTACAATACAACAATTTGCCTTTTGACTGTCAGTTAAGTTGCAATGTCTCATCTAATGCGAACTCCAATCAATTTGCAATCGGAGCTCTGATCATGTGCTTATCATGTGATTTTTTTATAAGGGAAAAATTGTTTATAATAAACTGTAATGACCTCATCGGGTAACATGGTGGCAACATCGGTGGTCACCATCGTTTAACACCACTTCGAATATCTCTGTCTTCTTCTATTGATCTTTTTTTTTTTTTTTAACCTTTTATCTTTTCACTATGTTTTACTCTAGGACAATGCTAGGGGGGGACATTGCAACCTATTTGACGACTTCGAAAAAATCGAAAAAGTTAGGGACTCGCGTGCAAATTGTGTAATGCCCCACGACCTAACTTCTAGGGGGGCACTTTGCAATTTCCCCTCAGCACTAGGGAAAACAAAAACGTGAATACGCAGCGTCTTGCTGAGGACGCGTGCGTCGTCGTTTCACGCGGAAACACGGGTTGAACGTCTCCCCCATCGAGACGTACAAAGGATATATCCTTTCGAGTCTTCGTCATCGCTCCAATCGAGAACCAGTCTTCCTCCTTGATTCGCCTCTAAGTAAAACCTCTCTTTCTCTCTCTCTCTCTAGCCGTATATACCTGCGCATCGTCCGTCCTTGCCATCTTGCATCTTGCATCTTGCATGGGTAGGTAAGATTCGGTGATTAGCAGGAGGACGAGAAATGGGAAAGTGGCCGCCATGGCAACCCGAGGAGACCAAGAAACTCCACGTCAAGTTCCGCCGCTTGAGGCTCGAGGGTCTCGACGCATTTGCGGAGCGCGACGGCGATGAGGCGAAGAAGGAGAAGAGGAAGGAGAAGGAGAAGGGGATCCTCCTCGAGGTCAAGTGGCGAGGACCCAAGCAAGGGCTCGTCCAGTTCCCGCGGACGGCGACGCGCCACAGGCAGGTCACGACCCAGAGGCTCCTGGGCGGGGGCGCGGCCGTCGAGTGGGACGAGGGGGAGCTGATCGAGGGCACGTGCAGCTTCGGCGGCTCCTCCGCCGCGTGGGAAGTTTCCTTCAAAGTCTTATGCGTAAGTGCGAGTCGGGTTAACGAGATTGCCTTCGCGTTCTTGCCGTCCTTTTGTTCGATTAAATGTCGAGGAGAGAGAGGACCGCGTGCGACGATGCTGAAAACTGGGTCGAAATTTTGCAGGGGGATTGCGCGGAACCGAAGCCCAGGCTGGCTGTTCTCGGGAAAGTTTCCTTGAATTTGGCGGAAATGGCGTCGAAGATGGAGTCCGCAGCTGAGAAGAAGCTTCCCATCGCCTTACAGGTCGCTGGCGATACCCGCGAAGCTTCTCTTACGGTGAGCGACTCCCGACATCTATAAATTACAAACATTTCTCTCTCTCTCTTCCTCGCCTCAAAGCCTCGAACTTCATCGGTTCCTCCGAAAAAGTTTCCTTTTTGAGGCATACCCATCTTCCTGTTCTAGCTTTTCTTGTCATTCGAACGAGTTCCTTGAAATTTTTAGTTCAATCCGATCGAGAATCCGCATGTGCTGTGCTGCTGTTGCCGGCCGGTTCCCCCTACATTTTCCGACCATACCTAATTTCTCGTAATAAATTTTGGAGGCTGATTTGGACCTGCTCTAGAAGTCTATTAAATTATAACAACCCTCGACATCATAGTTTATTTATTTATTTATTTGGGCAAATAATCACTTCCTTGATTTTCGGGTCACCCTAATACGTTAAAAAAAGACTTGGGGTCATAATTATTATTATTATTTTTTTTTTTGTATTAATTGATTTTTGTACAGGTGAGCGTTAGCTTCTCGGAAGCCAGGAGTTGTAGCGACGTGGCCTCGGCGCAAGTAGTGGCGCAAGGCCAGAACGCGACGGCGGCCAGGTCAGAAAGAGAAGACGGTTTCTTTAAAATAGTAAACGCCGTGATGAAGAGGCCGAAGAAAAGTCAAGACGCCCGACCCGGACCCGGACCCGGCCCCGGCCCATCCTCCGACTCCTCGGACGGGTCGCCTCCCCGGGCCGGCCCGGCGGACCCCGCCGCCGGGAGCGACGGCAGCCGCGAGCTGAGCCCCGGGCCGGAGCCGGGGTCGTCGACCTCGGGCTCCGAGCCGGTCAAGCAGAGAGGGTTCCTGTCGTGGAAGCGACGGCGGCTGAGCCTGAAGCCGGCGACGAGGAGCAAAGTGGAGCCGTTGATGGTCGAGGAGGGGCCGGACGGGCGTGACGTCAGTAATCTGCCCCCCTCCGCCGTTGACTCACCTCCCTCCGGTCCTGAAACGGTATGGAAAACTAACCTTCGCTGTCCCCTTTACGCAGCATTGCCTTTTTCTGCGATTATCTGAATCTAGGCATTGAACGAGAAAGCTCGTCGCTTTTGATGTATGCCTCTGGTCCATTTCTTGGGTTCATTCCATTTCCATGTGCCATGTGCATTTCATGATGGACAAGAAGAATCTACTGAAACTCACATGGTCCAGCACGATGCGAATAATAGATTATCTGGTCGCTTTCTTGTATGTGGCAGCGGTCTGTCGATTGATGCAGATAAAATAACTCGGGTTATAGCCTGGACGACCGATTCAAACTAAACCACAAATAATGCTGGCTGCGCTCTGCCTTTTTTTTTTTTTTTTTTTAAAGCATGCCGTTTGCCGTACGGACAAATGCATTGCAAGTCAACTTCGGGATCGCCTTCCCCAGGCTTACCCTTCTGAGGTCTACATCGAAATAGTTTTCTTCATTACTTATGCTGACTATGCTACTGAGATCACGTACCTGTGTTTAGTACAGTGACAGAGCCAGATTTTTGCCAAGGGAGATGAATATCTGTCTGCACTTACATTTTAAAGGTTTAATTGATATTTTTTTTTTTAAAGAAAAGAACGTTGATAACAGATGATATGAAAAATAACACTGAAATATATAAATACTATTATATATGAGATTAATAGAAATAGATTTTATCAGATATGGTGATTCTATTTACTTGTGTATCATTATGTTAAAGAGACAAATATTTCCTATTTCCCAAAGGGGTCCTGTTAGTGAGTACCGGGGACACTTGTTAACCATACTCAATATAGAAACGTTGCAATATTCAATGCACACGTCACTATGATCTAGTCCTGATCATGTACCCAACCCATCTCAATAGGATCCTGTGTGAGCATGTGGCACTTGATCTTGGCGTCGAGTATGCCATTTGTCACACCCTGTTGCAATATTATTATCATGCAATGCATTTGATTTTGCGGTCTAATGCGTCGATATTGGCTGCGAATTGCAGAAAGTTGCTGCGGAGGAGACTCCTCTGGAAATGGACTGTCAAGAAGATGACTGCTTTTGGGAGGAGAAAGAGCTAGTCAGCAGAGATGGGCAAACAAAGCTGAGAACAAATGTCTCTTTTGCTTCCTTTGATCAGAGAAGTGAAAAGGCATGTGGAGAAAGTGCTTGTTCTGCAGTAGCTGCCATGATTGTCGATTTTCTCTACTCAAACCAATATAACCTCCCGACTAGAGCTCAGTTCAATTCGCTCATCAAAGAAGGTTCTGAAGAATGGCAGACGCTCTGCACCAATGAGACCTATGTCATGAGGTTCCCCAATAAACACTTCGATCTCGAGGCCATTTTGGAAGCCGGAATGAGGCCTTTCACAACCTGTCCTGATAAGTCATTCGTTGGGTTTTTCAGCCCAGAGAAATTCGAGGCTCTTAAGGAAGCTATGTCATTTGATGACATATGGGCAAAAATTATGATGCATGAAGCTGAAGAAAGCGGGCGTGGAATATACATAGTGAGCTGGAATGATCATTTCTTTGTTTTGATGGTGGAAGATCATGCCTACTATGTCATCGACTCATTGGGGGAACGGCTTTTTGAAGGTTGTGACTGTGCATATATTTTGAAATTTGATGAAGCTGCTGTGCTGTACAGAAAGGCCGAGAATGGCGAGAGTCATGGCTCGGGGACAGACAAGGGTGAGGGCAAGAGTGAGAAGAAAGAAGAAGAGTGGGAGGAGGTACTGTGTGCAGGAAGGGAGTGTTGTGGAGAGTACATTAAGAGGTTTCTTGCAGCTATACAGGTCCAAGAACTCGAGGAAGACGAGAAGAAGGGGTCCACCTCTACTCGTTTTCTCCATCAAAGACTGCAAGTAGAGTTCCACTACTGCTGTCCCAACCCTTCCGAGCCGCCGGCTGCTGAGGCCGTGGCTGCTGCATTGCCTTCTGCCAATGCCTTCTAGATTCGTTGCTTTTGTCTTGGGAAGGATCTGTTTCTTTGAGTGGCTAGCAAGTTGTATTTTTTTTGGGGGTGTGAATTTTTGTATTCATCTCCGTGAGATGTGTAAATACTTAGTTCAATGAGAAGTGGGTAGAGAAGAGCATGATGTAATTTATTCCTCTGCTCAAAGCCTCTGGATCGCAGAGCGATAAGTGCAAGTGATTTTGTCTTTGTTTCCTTCCTTCCTGTTGCTGTCTTGCTACTCTCTGGCAAAAGATACAAGGAAAAGAAAACTTAAATCCTCTGTGTCCTCGTACTATGCAAACTCGTGAGGCATTTGAGGTTTTATCTGGGGTCTTGGGGGCTTTTTGATTGAACAGAATCCAGTTACCGCAGCAAATCTGGATATTCTCACAACCTCTTCTATGATGTTTGGGGTGATCGGCTCCAGTTCCCAAAATTAAGAATTGGGCACCAGACCGAGAACCACCGGTCTAATCTCATGGAGCTGGGTACTTTTTTTTTTTTTTTTTTTTTTTTCCTTTGATGCATTCTATTAAGAAGAAACAAAAAAAAAGCTGGTCACTTTTATTTTTTTTGAAGAAATTAAAAAAAAAAAAAAAAACATATGTAGTCGGTCCGGTCTAGTTTCCTTTTTAAATCAGGAAATGCATGTTCTGAGCATCAGTTTCACTTTTAGGAAACGGAAACTAGACCAAATTGAACGGTTCAGTCCGGTCCGAGCGGTTCCTAGCTTAAGCGATCCATTTTGCGCACTCCTATACATTGCGTCAGGCAAATTTGTGATTCCCCAATCCTCAAACCTATTGGGGCTTGCTGGTTCATGCGTGCTCTATTTGCCCTGCTACAAGTTAAGAGATGATTCTAGTTCTAATTGATGGAAACCTTTACAATGTAAGCGACTGGCTACTAATCTTTCATCAATGTAAGGGTACAAAATAATTGTTGAACAGCAGAGCAAAGGAATAGGCTTCAAGTTGCGCCTACTCAAATGGGGACTAGATCTAAGCGAAAACGTTACGGTTCGCTCGGTGAACAATGAGGAATGGGTTGCTCGGTGGGAAGGAGCAACTGAAGCTGTATCATTCAAATTCAAGATCCACTTACATAAACTCGTAAAGGCTTTGGAGAAAGTGAATGATACTTCGAATAAAATGCCTATAAAAATGGGATAAATAAATTTAAATATCAGAAAGAATATCAACATGATCGCGTGGCCTAATGGATAAGGCGCTCGCCTCCGGAGCGGGAGATTGTGGGTTCGAGTCCCACCGTGATCGCCACCAGCGATTTCTGTATTTTGCAATTTTCACCAACTTTTTTCTTTGACAGACAGACATCCATGGTCGAGGATTTTTGCGTACAGAACAGCATCTTTTGCTGGGAACAAGTTATGGCTTACCAACTTGTAAGCGAGAGAAGCGGAGCTTGCCAGAACTTTTCTGCCGCTTCTATTGCGGGGTTCCTGTTGCGATTGTAAGTGGTGAGCGATCTTGAATGATACGCTTACTTCCGTATAATGAGGATGAGGAATTCACTTTCTAGAGAGTGGTTAAGTCGAAGTGTTATGAAAGTAGGCGAATTTCCTATTCGCGATCCGCAACAGGGCTACTGGGGATGTCTCTACAACCGCCATGTACATGGAGCAGCGATGCACCGTGCATTTGCACGGGCGACACACTGCCAAATGACTGTCTATTCATTAGCAATATGGTGGGTCCAACTGTTGGATTTTGCGGAAACGTGTGTTTGATGTACGTGCAAGTGTGTTTTGTGTGTGAACTATCAAGGGAGCAAACTAAGAACAATGTGGACAAGAAATGATTAGGCAAAGTAATAATAATAATGTGTAAAAGAGAATGGCAGCAAGGGAGCATAAGGGGATAAAAGAAAGCCTTTTTATTTAGTTATAGTACAAAGGAAGGGGAGGAGCTTACCTTTTTGCTCTGCCCCTCAAAATGCACGACCATATAGGCCTACATCACCAACTTATCTAAGGAAATCTTATACTCTTGTCAGAGATTTTTCTCTTTCCCTCTTCTCCTAGAGATTTCTACATTTGTGCTTCTATACTTTTCATTGCCACCTGAATTAGATTTTTTTTTTTTAAAGGATTTTTCTTGACTTTTCTAGCTTATATCAATCTTGAAGTTTCTAGAAATTGGATCAATTCAACGCTAACCCATAATTTTGGGAATTCTTGAACTTAACTGCATATCCTTTTGGTTGGATGCGCTCGAAAAAACCAGAGGTATGGGTTAAGTTGGGCTTGCATGCTCATTGTGATTCTTTGCAAGCCCATATCGTAACATGGTCATCTATGCAAAATTCATGGTATGAGTCACGGACCAACATAACATACCTTGTTCGCTTCAAGAGCACATTGGAAAGACAATATGGGGACAGTAGAATACCATATCTCACATCATCGTCGATCAAAGTAAAGAACAATAACAATAACTGCATAACCAATCAGAAATACTGGAAAAGGCTAGTGCTGCGTGGAATCCTTAATTGGGCGAGATGTCGCAGAACTACAACCCCCTAATAATAACCCTTAAGCCCGAGTAGCCTATATTCCACATGATGGAAGTGATACCAACTGAATGATAGCAATCTTTATCAGGGACTAGATGAGTGGGGTGGGAAAAGGAAAGGGATGGCGGCGGGAAAATCTTTTGGGAGCTCGGGGATGGTAGGCAACAGCTTCGGCAACTCCGGAACAACCAGTACTTGAGGTACCTTTGGGACCTCGGGCTTCGGCAGCAGAGGCAACTCGGGCTTTGGTAAGGTCGGGGACTTCAGGTTTCGGTAGAGGTGCCGACTTAGGCAAAGTCGGGATCGTGGGAGCTGGAGGAAGCTTAGGCTTGGGAAGCTTGGGAATCTCGGGCAAGCTTGCGTCAAGAAGGAAACGGGAAGCGAGGACTCCCGACTTCATCGCCAGTTACGGATGACGACAGGGCTAGGAGCAAGAGAGGCAGTAAAGTGAATTTCTTGCAACAGGCCATCTCCGTTGTTGAAGATCACCGCCTCTCTCTCCTGGAGTTCTCTAGATCTCTCTCTCTAGAGTTCTCCATATCTCTCTGGATTTCTCCAGATTTCTCTCTCTCTCTATTGCTCTAGATTTTTCTCTTCTCTAGAATGTTCTAGCAAAATCCATCAAGAAAAGCTACACCACTTCTAGATTTCTCCAAAGAAATCTAGTGGTGAGGCTATAATAAAATAATAATAATACTTCTAGAATAGTGAAGAAAGTTAGGAAAGTCACCAACTTTCCATCCTATAAATAGGAGCAACTTGCTCCTCATTTGAGTGTCAAAACTAAGAGTATGTGAGTAAGAAGTCCAAGGGGGTGTGTAGGTGTGTGTAGGGGTCTTGAGAGTGTGTTGAGTAGAGTGTGCTATGTATGCACGTGAGTGAGAGAAATTGTGTAGAGTTGTCTGAATATTGTATGTGGTGTGAGAAATTGTTGTAATAGTGAAAGTCATATTTCGTGAGTTATATTTGAACCACGTTTCCGCAAGGTTCAACATCCGTTGCTTTAGACTCGAAACCTCTTGAAGATTGGAGTGGTTTACTAAGTCCAATTTGCAAGTCAAGCTGATACTTCAGGCTGTTATTATACTAAAATGCGTGATGCAGTTGTAAAAATTATTGTGTGACCTGCATGATATCATTAATTGATGGTTTAATAAATATTTAATATTAAAATATATTGATTATGAAGTTACGACTCTAATGAAAGGATACGATCCTCATTGGGAAGAGGCGCGACTCTTATGAAAATTAAAATACGTTTTGAAGTATTTTATCCTTTATCAGACAAAATACGTTAAAGAAAAGTGAGTTAAGGGAGAGAAATTAGATTTCTTCATTTTTTTAGTTTTTCCACACAAATACTTCAAAAGTTTCGCTATGGATAAATGAATATCTTCGTCATTTTCATTATGAAAATCATGAAAATAAAAAATGCTGTGTTTGGTATTTCCGTATAAAAGTATAACATTATCCGCTTACAGTGGTAGCTGGAAGATGGAGATGTAGAGCAGGGTTGGTGGGAAAGGCTTTTGTCTTGATAGTCGAAAACTGTCTGATCAGCATGACCACGCATCAGAGAGGTTTGATGCATGCCAAATGTGGCTGTGATCTTCACCGAAAGTCGATCCAAGTGCAGCTGCTTATCTGAACTTTGCTGACAGAGGCACCATTTCATGTCCTCTCCACGAAATGTCCTTTTTCTTTAGATGGTTTTTTCCCCCACTTTTTTTTTTTTTTTTTGATTTCATGTTTTCCAATGGACAAGATATTCCCCATTAGTCCTGTCATATGAGTGGATCGAATCGAATTTGAATGAGTCAAAAATGAATCCAACTCAATTGATTCATGCAATCCACATTTAGCCATTTTTATGTAATGTTGGCACTCCATTGTCGTTTCAACACAAACCCAATCCATATTACTAAAATAGATCTATTTTTAATCTAAAAACTAAAAATTTTCATGTTCCTCGGAAAAAAAAGTTTATAACATGGGGTCCTTGTGTTTTCTCTAAGTTATTTTCCATATCATAATATGTTCAATTCAAAAGAGTAGCATGCAATTATTAAACATCTCAATTTTAATATGGCAAATTTTTTTATGGTTCATTTCAAGTTTGATAGTTAATTTTATATTCTCGTGAATTTATTGAGGTTTATATATATAGTAAATGACTTACCTTTAAAATTTTGTGTCTGTACTTTAATTTTGTTTAGATAAGCCAAGTATCTTTGGCCCCAAAATCTGGACTAGAACAAACAAAAATTTCGAGACCTGTTTGCGGACTACTGCGACCCTACCTAGCCTGGTTTAGTTCAACTACTTTGGCCCTTTTTTACACCCCTAATTATACCGCTATAACCACAACGATGTCTTACCTTCCATTGTTGATTAGTGGACGGTATATTTTGAATCGGTTTGGACATAAGAGTTTATTCGAAATGGAAGAAAAGGTGAAATCAAACATAACCAAAGCTATAATTGGAATAGTGTAACCAAACCTTTCCTTTCTCTTTTTTCCTTTCTTAGGCGAATATATTTGATTTAATAAAAACTAATTGTTCTCTTCCTTCTGCACATCAGGAAGAAACCAAATCATAGACTCTCAAGAAGTCACAAATCGTAGATCCAATCAAAATGAAACATTTAAGCTGCTTCAGATTAGAGAAGACAGCCCACTTCAAATCTAATGAGAAAGATCATTAGAAAATTGATAGACAGCACAGGTTGGTTTCGAATTTTTGTTAATGAATTACTTTTCCTTGGAAAATTTCTCTCATCACTAACTCCCGGCACCGTCCACATCGACATTCTCCTTCACCGCCCGCTCTCTATTACTTACGTTACTGACTATAAAACTGTGCCTAGATATCAGAATCTAGTACTTGTCGATAATAGGAAGCGATGCTAAAGGAATTCATTAGTAGTACTAAGATCAGCTCAAACTTGATGCATTGCCCAACTCAGAGACTTTAGAAATCTCTGATCTGTCCGAACTTTTAAGTTCTTGAAGGAGAAATCAACGAGAAGACACAAATTCTTGCTAGACTCCGCAAGTCAGGTCCCATAGCATGAGTTGCCAATTTCCGATAAATAAATGACTAACCAAAAGCTGATGATCGCAATCCCTTTACGGGATCACAACAGATATGTTGCAGTATTAAAGAGTTTGCATCTGTCCCTACTAATTCCTTTAATACAGGCTGCCATCCAACGTCAGTATGAAAATGCTCTATGGTTGTGCTCTTCAGACAGTGAAAAGCTTGCGATTCTAGCAACTTTACAAGGCTATAAATCAACAAGTTACATTACATGGAGGAGCGGGGTACGGCTGGTAAACAAGTCAACTTTTGGCTTCATCAGCAGTTTTTGGCTGGTAAACAAGCCAACGTTTGGCTTCATCAGCAGTTTTTGGCTGGTAAACAAGCAACTTAGCCTACCTAATATACTCTTACAATCATCTTATTCAAGCAAATTGACATATCCTAAATTTCTTTCTGCTGAAAACCTAGTGCAAACTAAGAAGGGATTGATGATGTTTGAGCTCAACGTGGTATGATTTTGGACTTTTCGAATCTGGTTTTAATCTCTACTCCTTTGTATCTGCAGGCGATGTACCGACTCCACAAAGTTCCTGCAGGTAGATAGTCAAAATAAATTTTCAGCTTACATATTTTCGCTCAACTCTACATAACATTCTATGGCCAGTGAATCCAATGTCGATTGCATAATTGCTTTCTTAAGCGAAGCTACGTGCTTATGGACTAATTCCATGGAGGGTGATGGTGATCTTCGGGGGTGAAAATTGACATTGGCAGTGAATGTCCATCGGAAGAAAGTACTTTCTCCATAATAAGCATTACAGAATCGAAAACAGTTAATCGTGCTAAATGACCACCCTAGTTTTCTGTAAACGCATACTTGCCGCAATTCATGTTCGTTCGGAAAATGAAATTTATTCAACCTGCTCGTATTTTTCTAATGAATACCACCTATTTTTCTCTATGACGTGCCCTTCCATGAGTTTGAACAATTAAACGACAATAAATTAGAGCTGAGAAGGATGATGGACATACAGCCATGGAAGATCTCCAGCCAAGAGCCAGTCTCCTTCTTTGTCCTGGTAAGTTAGGGTGTAGCTGGCATGATCTTTGAAGTTATCTCTGTTGTCTGAGCAAGCACAATGACTGATTTTAGTGATTTGTGTTGTCTTGTAGGAAATCTAAGGCAGCACAACGTAGTATTAGATTGTTAGGACGATGTTTGCTTACATCTCGAGAACATGGCGATCAAGGCACCTTTAAGACTGTTATAAGACCGGTAGGTCCGCAAGTTGATCTTCCTTACGATGGCCACTCCTTCCATTTTCACCTTCACGAACATGTTATGATTGGGTTCGCCGTTTTCTTTCTGGGCATGATGGACATTCTCGTAATGATCCTGGCGTGGTGGGCGCTGCCCGTGCACGAACTCCTTCCTCCAGGACTTGATGGGTGGCCACCCCAGAACCTGATCATCGTCATCAGCTCCTTCACTATACCTAAACCTGAAAAATTACGCACACAACAGTGATTTTCGCTTCCAACGAATATTGATATTGCGAGTGATAACTGTTTTCTCCATCAACGATAGTGAGAATATAAGATTAGGATTGGCTAGGCACCACATACTTGTTCAAAGAACAAGAAAACTTGCTGCGCTTTGCACTCAGGTCGTCGTCCTCGTTTGGCCCGCTGCTCCATGCCAGCAACTGCAATTTTGCTGAGGAGTATTCTCCAATTGCTTCTCCATGACACCTTTTGTTGTTGACCCACTTCTTGTGCGAGCCTTCATGATCTTTCGGTTCGGACGCTTTGGCAGGGTCATGAATTGGGAGAGCTAGACCGAGTTGAAGATCCATAGCTTAGAGGTATCTGATGAACCCCCAAACATGAAAAAAGAACAAAGAAAAAAGCTGCGAGATCTATTGAAATGGTGATAACGTGGGAGCTGAAAGGGCGCACATATTCGGTGGCTCAAAGCGAAATGTAAGAGTATTTGTAAGGCATAGAGAAAAAGGGTGACGGTGAAAGGGCGGTGTGTCTGGGAGGAAGAAGGGAAGGTTGGGACAACATTGAAGTTGGGTCGGCCAAAAGGCCAGCAGTGATGTGGACAGCTGAGGAAAAATCGAGAGAACGCATCAGAATGGCAAGTCTTCATGGAGTTGTCTTTGTGTCCCCGCAACTCTCTCTCTCTTTCCCCATCCCCGTGTGGAAAAAAGAACTTATTGCCGTCGCTTTTACCGTGATGCGTTGGGAAGCGCAGAATGTTGGGCAAGATACACGCTCCGAAGCTGAAGCAACTTGAAGACATACATTGCAGCTTCTTGAAATGATAAACGGTGTTATAAGCTGTACCAAACAGTTTCCTCTCTTTCTTTTTTCTGTAATTAAGAAGGCTTTCATTCTCGGAGACTAATTCCACGGGACTAGTGTAGGCATCATGGCCCTTACAGCTAATGGCACAGTTTCAACATCATCGGGAATGTGATAGACAATAACAATGTCAATGGATCCTTCAATCCCCATCTTTTCAGCTAGTCTGCACGTTAATTGGCTTCCCTGTAGATATGATCGATCCTGTAATCTCTGAGCCACCACAGCAACTCCGTGCGATCAAGCAATAGCTAGCAAATCAGCATCTTTGTTACGTTCGTGCCACGGATTTGCAGAATCTGATCAACCCATGTCCCCTTTCGTAAGGAAGTATTCCTCCGGCACCAGGTGCACAACCAACTTATCTACCACTCCTCCAATAGTTATTTCTAGTGTGAGATTAGTAGGATTATTGCTAACTATTCTAAAAGTTTTAGTTGACAAACTAAAAGAAAGTTAAGTCATTAAATAGTACAGGACTATTAACATCACTAGTGTCTCGTCAATGTCTTGCCAATACCATGACACCCGGAGGCCTATCAAACAAATACACTTCCAAGAAATGCTTGGATTACTACACCAAACTCGCTTGGTGACATTTATGTGGAAATATATGATGCACGTTTTCAGAAGCTATTGAGATTAGCTCCATTTCTTGGTTGAATCTACTACTATTATGATGAGTAGGGCAAATGACAATATGATAGAAAGAGAGAAGATGCATGTGCTAAGTAGGTCTGAAAGATTTCTTGTCTGGTAATTATCCTATCGTTTGTTGGGGTAAATCATGTTGTAAAACAGGGAACATAACCTTCTCAATGTAAATACATTGATCTCAAAATCCTGATTAATTATAATTCACCACGTTTTTGGGTAAATCTTATTCGGTCAGATGATTACTTCGAGAAGGCATCATCTATTTTCTTCCTAGGAAATTATGAAGAGGAGGAGATGGAAAAGTCCGTGAATTATGGTAGGAGTTGACAAGACCCCTCCTCACCATATTTTCTTCATTAAACATGCTTTTGGGCTTGTCTCCTGACTTTTAAGGGCTCTTTACAAATAAGAGCACCTCAAGTCTTGATCACTGTAGATAATAATGATTAATAATAATTAAGTCAACAAATTTGCCATTTCACGTTTTCCCACTCGCCCCTTTTCTTTGACCGGCCTCACCAAGCCATCTTTTCTATAGTCGAATTCCCTCTAAAGTTCCTGCAGAAACACCCCTCAAGATGAGCATAATTAGCTTGAATCAGAGCACAAATCAATCTTTGTTTAGGGTTCTTGAGTGAGTCCTACGTGCAATCATAAGGGGTGATATCCGTACCATATGCCCGGCCAAACAAATCTTGGATCTTTGTGATAATTCCGTCTGACAAGAGAGCTGAACAGCACGAGCTGTTCTTGTGTTTTCATTGACGGGTCCGACATGTCGGCACATACCCGTCAAACGCATCTTCGCGGATGTTTCAGCAACCGTTCAAGATCGCCATGATGGAGTTTGGTGCCGAGACATTCCCTTGATCGTTCTTGATTACATATTGTGACTCATTAGACCGTAACATTAATGGAATCTCTTCATTATTATTCTGGTTAGAATAGTGAAAGATTGTTCTTTCTGTCTGAACTTAGTTGTGTGCTCTCTCGGCTCAAAAAATTAAGGCAAGATAAAGATGGAGAGCGGGTGCTCAGGAATCGATTTCAAGGGGAAGCTGGACCACCTGATCCAGATATGGATGAATGCGGCGGGTGGCCGATCCGGACAATCCATGCGTCGACATGGGACAATGCACTTCCTTATGAACCTCGAAGAGGAGGCAGCGTATCGCTTTTTGCTAATATTGAGCAAAACGAAATTACCACCGTCGAGAACGTTGGATCTGACGTCTCCGACCATCCGGTCCATCCTTAACTCGGGTCAAGCTGAAATATCCCTTACGTAAACTCCAAAGGTTTCATCGTTAAGGGGACTTTATTCTTCGGAAAAGCAAGAGGCAGGATGTGGCAATGCGTTCAAAACTTGTTCAGGATCGCTCAGTGGTTGTGGAGCTATGTGGGGCTTGAGACTGCAAGGAGCAGTGATTGAACTGGAATGGATTGTGAAGTTCACGTGGAGGCAAGCGTCATGGGTGTCATGAGACATTGGCAACAAGATTCGCCCCCGGGTACTTGGCACGATCAGTCTCATCCATATCCACCCACTTGTAATTCACTTGGAAGGGGGGACCAAACATGAACATACATTCATACTTTACTGTAAATAATCCGACAAGTGCTAAACACCAATGTTCATATTCGATATATTAAGCAACGCGACAGTTATGAATCGACGTTTAAGTAGACTGCGATTGACATCCCATAAGAGCATGCCACGTTATGTAGCAATATATCGATTTTTATGGATTGTCTTCACTCTCTTTTTGGCTAGACATCACAAGTTCAAACTTCATCGAGTACGACTCGCTTTAAGCTACAGTCCAAATCTCCAATTTGATCTTTTTGCGAGCTTTTGAGTTAGACAGGGGCATTTGTAAGAAATTCAACAATCTAATGCCCGTGCATTAGAATTTAGAGTACTTGAGATTGAATTGGAATCACATACTTGGTTTGACTGATCACTGCCGTTGAATCAATTAACGCGGATGAAGCCATATGAATTTGGGACTAGGTCTTCATTTCCTTCTCCTCCCTTAGATATTGTTGATGGATAAATTGTAAGTATATAGAATAAGGAGGGGAAGTGGGCTGTAATCTATTTATAGCATATAATCCTAACAGGCTCATCCATCAGGGGTCACTATTAAAATACGAGCATACACTAATAACGTCTCACTACTTTGATACCGAAAATCGAGATGTGCTAAGACCAATGTAAAATGATCGCACGACTGTATTCAGGCAATCCGACATTGTCCTATATATTTTATTTACTTTATAAACAACTCATTTTTTACAAACCAAAATATCATTTCATCAGTGTTGGCTCAACTTTTATAAGAATTTCCGACAAATTTTCTATCGGGGTCGATTTGGACGAATTATTTCCTGCAAGTGGTTGCAAGGTTAGCTGTACGTGATAGAAAGTTCCAGGGGGAAACACACTCGTGGCTATGTGAATGACTTGTCATCGTCCCGGTTGGGGGCATGCATCTACTTTTCTGACGCCTTAAATCAACTGAAAGCGTGGTTGTGTCGATCCTCTAACGGTCCTTTTCGTCCAGCAATTGGCTCAACTTGAGGGGGATTCCACAAGAATTTGTTCCAGGACGTAAATTTCGCGAGCGCCCATCATGCTGGTGGCGGTCTGCAGCTCCACTGGGAATCTGCTTGTGTAAAATGCCATCAATTTCATCGAGTTCTAAGGGTGGCGGTGGTAGAGGAGGTGGAGGAGGGGGTATTGAACAAGCGGTAGATCATTGAAAGGAAATGGGATCTCCTATCTATCATTATTTGTGTTTTCCATATAATGTCTTCCGATCATTTCAGCTGTTGATCCATATAGATGGAAATAGTTCTTTATAACAAAATATATTGACAGTGGAGATTGCTAAGAAGCTGAGAAGATCCTCATTCAAATCATAAAGAGATAACGATGGAGCTCATAATGAAGATATAGATCTCCTGAACATTTGAAATGAGATTGGTATTAGTCAATTACATCACGTTATCACAGTGCTAATATATGATTCTAATCGCATATTCTATTTGTTGTTATTGTAATCTATGTATTCTATTCCTGCTTTGAATTATTTGTTTCATGTGGCTTTATTCACATATTATGCTCCATGTGAAAGACTCAATTTATGCACTTGAGGAGCATTGAGAGAAAACGCATAAATTCATCCCTAGTTTTCTCAAACTTCATAATTTTGCATCCTGTACTTGCAAAAAAAAAAAAAAAAAAAAAAAAGAGAGTACAAATTTGCAACTTTGGGCAAAAATCCAACATTGAAAGGACTTAGTTACGCTTCCTGTCCCAATTCTCCCATTAACCCTTTCCCCAATCCCATTCACACCCTTATCTCCCCATCAACCACTACCCCCACTTCCCCACGGCTGCCACCATTCCCGCGCCTGAGCGTCTCCTTGAGCTGCCGCCGCCACCGCCATTGCCACCGCTGCCGCTGCCGCCGATGCCCTCCAATCTAGGTCAGCCTTGTCCTTCTCTAGATCCGATGCCGCCGCGATTTCAAATCAGTTAATCAGGATGGTTATATTCGAACGGTGTGATGATTTGATAATCCTTATCTCATAAGAAGACATAATCAGTGTCTGATGACAAAAGTGACGATGTAAAGTTGTGATTTCAAAAGGTAGATAGTGCAAAATGGTGGAGGCCGTGTGTGATGCAAGGATGGTTTATCTATGCTTTTCCTAAAAGAAAAGGGATTATGTCTTGCAATTTAAGTTTCAGTGAGAACGATTGACTAAGGGAACCTAGATGGGGGATTCATCAGCTCCCTAATCGACCTCCGCTGGACAGGACCACGCATCGGAAAGAGGTCGGCAACCTAAGATTTGCTTTGGGTTAATAACATCAAAATTTTCAAATTGATATATATGCGACAATTTTACCTCAAATTAATTTGTTGACCACTAAAGACTGAAAGCTGGTACACTCACGATAAATTTAACCAAAACTAATTTTTTGACCGTAAAAAACCCAAAATTAGAACATTTACGACAAATTTATCTTCTGTTAGTTTCCATTAAAATGTATTAATATCATAAAAAAATTACAAACTGGTATACATGTGACAAATGACGGGTAAAATCTCAAATCGGTACATCTGTCAACTATTATATGTCAACTAACTTAGCAATTTGACACTAGAATTTAACGAAAACTAACATAGGGTAAATTTATCACAAATGTACCGGTTTGGAGTTTTTAGTGATTAAAAATAAATTTGGGATTAATTTGTCTTAGGTGTGTTAGCTCGGGATTTTTCATGGTATTAATCCTTTTGTTTTGATATTGTCAAGTCCTTAATACTGAAACAATGCGCAAAATAGTAGGCAGTCAAACTTCTTTTTAGCTTTTTTGGATTAATTTAACAAGACGGGAAGGGAAAAGATTGCTAGTAATCCCTCCTGGCATTATAAGAAGGGTGTCATGTCCTTCACAAAATATCCGGTTTGAGTCATAACAATTTTGAACCACTATGCGACCTGAAGGTCCAAAATCGGTGAATCTATCGCTACAACTCCACCGAGATACTGCAATCGGGAATATTGCCAAGCAAAACACGTCATTGGATAATCAGCACTAACTAGTTAGAGGTTTTCTCGCAACATGAATCAAGCACAAGGCCTCATAAAAAAGAAAAGAAAAGAAAAGTAGGTGATCCCTCCGTCGTTGGATCGGCAATTGCATAAACGGGTGTTTGGCCTAAAAGAGAAAGCATAATGGGGTTGAGAAAAAGAAAAAAAAGACAAACTGGTCTGGGACCCTCGACAATTGATGGCCTAAGGTTTTCTCGACCTTACCTAACAGCTGGCCAATTCTTTACTTCAAGTGGAGATGGTGCAAATTAGTGTAAGATTCGATCATGTATTTAATGTCTTTTCCAAGTGTCCAACATTACCATACGCTTTCATTGGCCATCAAGGAAAGTAATAGTAATGATTTTTCTCTCGGCACTTGCGACTATATTCAATGAAAGCAAACCGATTCTTCTATGATTCTAAGACCTCACGCTTTTTGAAATACAAAATTTGGGAAGGAGGACGGATAAACGTACCTCGATGTCCTTGAGCTTCCTCTCCCATTGGGCGCGTGCACGTGTGAGCTGCTCACGTGGGGGAGATTGCCCACCAGCTTTGAAGAAGTAGGGTCTGGTGTGATGTTGGCCATCTCCTTCATGTCATGGAACAAAGCTCTCTCCACAGCATGAAGGCACATTCAATGTTACTCCATGCTTCATACCTCAATATAACTCCTCAACCACCTATGGAAGCAGAGCTTGCCTTCCCCCTCCACAAATGTCTCAGCCTACCACCTTTCCTAGGTTTAATGTCCCTGCCTCTTTTAATCCCCTTTTAGCATCTAATAATATGTAATATCTGTTTATTCGAGATAGGTGGACTCTTCATTTATTTATTTATTTATTTTTTGATTGGTTGGTGTTGAAGCAAAATCATTTGACTAGACCAATTCGGTAGCACATTAATGGTGCGTTTATTTCACCGAGAATTTCACGATAAAGGGAAAAAAATATTTTTTAGCGAAATTGTTTTTTGAGGTTTTCATTTGTTTAATGATTTAGATAAAATGATCTCTTGATTGCTAGAAGAGGAAGCCATTTTCTCAGGTTCTAAGCTTATTGTTTTTAGTTCATGGAAAGTGTTTTACATAGATCATTTAGTTTTTCGTCTTCTGAGTACCGAAAAGTTGTAAAATAATTTCCCGAAAACGGTTTTCCTTCAAAACAAACAAATCCTGAGATACAATGAGATCCTTCTTAGAAAAAGCGTAATGTCAAAGATTCGCAAGAAACTACTTGATTAAAGTTGTGGACTCTTTCAATATTACAATAATTATATAGTTTTCTTTTGTGATCATCACTTGGGGGAAAAGATTGCTTCACGAGTAGCACATATAACCCCAATCCGGTAACAAGCGGCTGCAAAATGTCATGTCATTGCGGGGCTACAAGGAAACCAAGCAACAGCATGACCATCTTTGTTTTTCTTTGTTCTTTAGATCTACTAAATTTGAGTGAACTGCAGGGTTCTTGAGCATGGATTCGAGGACTACCTATTGGGAATTGGGTAACTTTGAATTTGTATAAAAAATCTCTTCCTTTAAGTTTCTTGTTGACTTCTGAGTTAGAGTAGCATGCTTCTTTCTTCGTGTCTCAATTGGAGCAGGATCTTTAAATGGATTTGTCAGTCCATTGATTTACAACCTGGTTTTTCTTGTGTTCCCATGTCAACCTTTACTGAGGCCCAAATTTGGAATCCTTATTTAACATATCTCTCATGTAATTATTGCATAAAATTTTTAAACATTTCTTAATTGAATATGGTAAACAAGTGTCCAAATACACTCGTTAACAAGACCCTTCACATATTACGTGAACCCCTACGATTTTCTTATTTCCTGAAATAACTAAAGCCCATTAAATGCTCAAAAGTCACTTTTACATTTTCTATTATGAATACTGGATTCTGCATAGGATAAAATCTTGTAGAAGTGATTAGCTAAGAGCTTTGTAGAGGAATCCTTACATGTCTGATGCACTAGACTTGATTGTGAGTCTACTGAGCCCGACCAGCCCGACTAGGCTGTCCATACGACAAGAGCCCGAAGGTAATTTCCGGTGGGGCTGAGCAAGGACCTTGAGGGATAAAGCCTGGCCTACCCGCACAACTTGCGGAATGTTATACAAATTTTTTTAGGGTTAATACTATGAAAAAACCTAAATTGGTACGTCTGCGACAAATTTATCTTAAACTAATTTTTTGACCACCAAAAACTCTAATCTAGAACACCTGTGACATATTTACTTCAAACTAATTTTTTTACCATAAAAAATCTCAAACTAATATACTTGCAACAAATTTATCTTAAACTAAATCTTTAATCACCAAAAACTCTAAACTAGTATACTTGTGACAAATTTATCCTTCATCAAATTTAATTGTTAAATTTGCTGACCTAGTGACACATGGTAACATAGTATGGTGACATGGCAAGTCTATGTGGAAATGCATATGGTAAATATCATGAAAAACCCCAAAGTGGTACATTTATAACAAATTTAATGGTACTCTTATGATAAAACGGTACAACTGTAATCATTTTGGGATTTTTAGTGGTATTAATCCTATGGATAACATATCACCACGTGTTATCCACATAAAAAAATATAACGGTAAAATTTGATGAAAGTTAATAGAGAGTAAATTTGTCAAATATGTACCAGATTATGGCTTTTGAGAGTAAAAAAATTAGTTTTGAGTAAATTTATCATAGATTTATCGGTTTGGGGTTTTTGATGGTAAAGAAATTAATTTGAGTTAAATTTGTCATAAGTATATCAGTTTAAATTTTTTGTGATATTAATCCTATTTTTCATAAGAGATCTTCGATAACAAGTTAAGGCAACCTAAGAGCCCGGCATCGTCCATTGATCCCCTCTATCATACCCAGGTTGAACTTAAGATGAGATGCTGACTCGTCTTTATCCAAGAGCCGTCCTTTTGGTGGAGCTAGGAGTTGGTCAACGGAAGCTTTGTTTTCTCCCTCGACTTTGGGCATTGGAGTCATCATCACTAAAGATCTTTGAGAAAACGAGGTTTCTTACCATTTTGTCATGTGGACCATGATTAAAATTTCTATGTGATGGCATCTAACTTAGTAAACATGCACAATATCCTCTCTCTATGGAAATTCTGTACCTATTATTGATTGAGAGATTCTTGAATGATAGATTGAGAATTTTCGGTAGAGCATCAAACACGTCATTGTAAAAGTGATGGGATTAACCTAGATTGGATCATCCTATACGGCATGATTCTCTTTGTAACATTTCTCTAACAATCACTAATCTCAAGCCTCTATATTAATCTTTATCAAATTCTTACCAATTATAAATGGGAGAGGCCGAACTTTTCTACATGAGAACCTTACTCAAGTTCGCCCATTTGTCCTTTGGACCTTGATGGGAAGCCAGGGCCATGATCACTTGGAGACGTAGAGATCTATTATGGATGAGCACGATTCCGTCTTTTCAAAAACTTTTGATGTTTAGACATCCAAGCCACCCTAGAATCACTTAGTGATCCTCAATTTCGCTCTCTAGAAATTATAAGGGTATGATTTAAGATTACAAACTTATATAGTAAGTTATTGCTTGTCATGCATTAAAATGAGTAAAATGCGATACTTGGACTTTATAATACACGAACTTTCTTTTCGATATCTTCATCGCAGTGCCTTCCTTGGTGAAGTTTAAATTACAGCTAGCAAATCCAAAACTTAAGTACTCAAAGGAATAGCAATGATCGGTTTGACAATGCGGATTGGAAAAAGAAAATTGCAAAATGGATTATATACTTCGATAATTAGTATATGCGTCATGCTAGTAAGCGACCTAATGTGGTTCCATATAAGAGAGCAATAACTAGGCTCTTGACAACATTACAGCCTCTATAGGTTGATCCAAAACACTCAATTGCCACTTTTTCTTGTTCCCTCCAAACCTACTCTTCTAATAATCACAATAAAACTTAACAATTTCTTTCTATTTATAACCGTCCACGAAGATATTTAGTCCAATCATAAAGGGGTTACTTATCTTTTGGGAATAGTGTTGGGTGGTAGTTAAAATGACTTTCAAATTGCTCGGCTTTGACTCAAGACCCCTTGACATAACCTTTGGAACCCTTGACGACTTTGGAAATGCTCTCCCGAACATACCCTATACGGCACACGCCCACATCACTCGACGTCTCATTTAGTATACCCGAGGTAGTGAACCTTCATTAACAAGGATTAAGTATAGATCTTCTGCATCATTTTATTTCGAGAAAATGACACAAATGATTCTTAATTTTGATCTAATGCGTAATGCCGTTTCAGAATTTTCAATTTATTTAATTCAATCCCCAAACTTTAACTTGATATCCAATGTCATTCTGGAATTTTAATATGTTTAATGCGATCCTTGAATTTCGGTTTAATGTTGAATACAGTCAATAAATTTTGAAACATTTTCAACATTTGAAACTTTCGACCGAACAAAAAACCCAAGAGAAGGTAGAAGCTTGGCAACATCTCTAGATATCCAAAGTCGACCCGCCCTCGACGTCGCTTACCTCAGACACGAACTGTGTTTATTTTCTCTCTCTGTGCGTTGACTGACTTCTCCAAGAACCTCTGCCCGAGCTGGGGAGAGAGAGAGGGGGAGGTCAGCAATGGCGTCGAATTCATTGACGAATCACGTTCTGCTGGCGTCAGATCCTCAGCGCGACTAGAGAGGGAGAGGCTTCTCAAGCTCAACGACATGCTGTTGGTGGGATCGGCCATGACCAGGAGAAGCGCTTAGGCCGCTGTCTCCTACATCACCTGCTCAGGTTAGGCCTGACGGACAATCTCGTAAAGATCTCGGCGTGGTGGACGCTGCCCGTGCATGAACTTCTTCCTCCAGGACTTGATGGGCGGCCAACCCACAACCTGATCATTGTCGTCAGTTCCTTCACTATACCTATACCTGAAAAAATTGTGCATACCTACCACAGTGATTTTCGCTTCAAACGATTATTGATATTGCGAGTGACTGTTTTTTCCATCGAAGATTGTTAGAATATAAAATTAGGATTGCCTTGGCATGACATATTTGTTCAGCGAACAATAGAACTTGCTGCGCCTTGCACTCGGGTCGTCTTCCTCGTTTGGCCTGCCGCTCCATGCCAACGACTGCGATTTCCCTGAGGAGTATTCTCCAAATGCCTCTCCGTGACAACTTTTGTTGTTGGCCCACTTCTTGTACAAGCCTTCATGATCTTTTGGCTCGGGCCCTTTGGCAGAGTGGTCATTAATTGGGAGAGCTAGACCTAGTTGAAGATCCATATCTCAGAGATATCCGTTGAACCCCCCCAATCATGAAAAAGGAGAGGAAACGTGCTAGATTTATGAAATGGTGATAATGTGGGAATTGAAAGGGGCACGTATTCGGTAGCTCAAAGCGAAATGGAGAAGTATTTGTAAGGGGTAGAGCGAAAGGGTGACGGTGAAAGGGAGGTGTGTCTGGGAGGAAGAAGGGAAGTCTGGGACAACATTGAAGTTGGGTCGACCAAAAGGCCAGCAGTGATGTGGACAGCTGAGGAAAAATCGAGAGACTGCACCAGCATGGTAAGTCTTCATGGAGTTGTCTTTGTGTCTCCGCAACTCTCTCTCTCTCTCTCTCTCTCCCTCCCTTCCCGTGTGGAAAAAAGAAATTATTGCCGTCGCTTTACCGTGATGCGTTGGGAAGCGCAGAATGTTGTGCACAATACGCGCTAGGAAGCTGAAGCAACTTGAAGACGGACATGGCAGCTTCTTGAAATGATAAACGGTGTCATAAGCTGTACCAAAGAGTTTCCTCTCTTTCTTTTTCTGTAATTAAGAAGGCTTTCATTCTCGGAGACTAATGCACGGCACAAGTCTGGGCATCATGGTCCCAATCCTTATCCGCTAATGACACAGTTTCAACATCATCAGGAACGAGATAGACAATGACAATGTCGATAGATCCTTCACTCCCCATCTTCTCAGCTCGTCTGCACGTTGATTGGCTTCCCTGTAGATATGATCGATCCTGTAATCCCCGAGCCACCACAGCAACTCCGTGCGATCAAGCGGTAGCTAGCAAATCAGCATCTTTCCAATGTTTGTGCAACGGATTAACAGAATCCAATCAACCGTGTCCCCTTTCATCCTAAAGCATTCCTCCTGCACCAGCTTCCGTCGACATCTCCACACCCACCTTATCTACCACTCCTCTGGCGGTCAGTTTTAGGTGTGAGGTTTTGTGGGATCACTAATAATTGTTTTAAAAATTTCAACTGGTAGATGAAAATGAAGTTAAGTCTTTAAACAGTAAAGGACTATCAACATCAGTAGCGTTTCATCTATACCATGGCACCCAAAGGCCCATCGAACAAATACACTTCCAAGAAATGCTTGGATTACCATACTAAACTTGTCTAGTGACATTTATGTGGAAATTTAGAGTACCCATATGACGCACGTTTTCAAAAGCTATTGAGATTAGCGGGAAAAGTGCCAAAAAAGTCTTAAATCTTTTGCCTTTGTACCGATTTAGTCCTAAACCTTTTTTTGGTATCGATTCAGTATTAAACCCTTTTAAGTTGTGTCAATTTAGTCATTTCCAGCCAATTTTGGCCGGATTTTGCTGATTGGATGTTGGCCGACTGACGTGGCATGATTGGCGCCGATGTGGACAACTTTTAATAATATATATTTTTATTTTTTAAAAATATTTTTATTTTATTTTTTTATTTTTCCTCCAGCTGATCGCCGAGGTTTGGCGATCGGTCGAAGCGACCGCCGGAGGGGCGAGCCTTGCCCATGGCCGCCTTGCCAGATTAGGCCATGGGCGAGGTTTGCCCTTGTCGGATTTGGTGAGGCAAGCCTTGCCCATGGCCGGCGAGGGTCGACGAGGCTCGACCTCGCTAGATCCGGTGAGGGCAAGCCTCGCCCATGGCCCGATCTAGTGAGGTCGGGCGAGGGCCGACGAGGCTCGACCTTGCCGAGATCCGGCGAGGCGGCCATGGGCGAGGGCGGCTAGGCTCGACCTCGCTAGATCCAGCGAGGTTGGCCTTGCCCTCCCAGCCAGCGCCTCGGTCGGTCGCCGGACCTCGGCGACCTACTGGAGGAAAAAGACAAAAATAAGAAATTTTTTTTTTTTTTTAAATTTTTTAAAAATGAAAAATATTAAATATTATTAAAAATTGTCAATGTCGCGCCGATCGCTATGTCACCCGACCGGCATCTAGTAAGCAAAATCCGGCCAAAATTGGTCGGAAAGGACTGGATTGGAACAATTTAAAAAGGTTTAGGACTGAATCGGTACTAAAAAAAGATTTAGGACTAAATTGGTACAAAAACAAAATGTTTAGGACTTTTTTGGCACTTTTCCCGAGATTAGCTCCACTTCTAGGTTGAATCTACTGCCAATATGATGAGTAGGGCAAATGATAATAGGATAGAAAGAGAGGAGATACACGTACTGAGTAGGTCTGAAAGATTTCTTGTCTGGTTATTATCCTATCGTTTGTTGGGGTAAATCATGTTGTAAAACAGGGAACATATACTTCTTACTGTAAATACATGGATCTCAAAATCTTGATTAATTCTCATTCACCACGTTTTTGGGATAAATCTTATTCGATCAAATGATTACTTCGAGAAGGCATCATCTATTTTCTTCCTAGGAAATTATGAAGAGGAGGAGATGGAAAAGTCCGTGAATTATGGTACGATTTGATAAGACCCCCTCAACATATTTTCTTCATTAGACATGCTTTTCGGCCTGTCTCTTGACTTTTAAGAGCTCTTTAGTTCACATTAGAGCACCCTCAAGTCGTGATTACTGTAGATAATAATGATTAATAATAATTAAGTCAACAAATTTACCATTTCACCTTTTCCCACTCGCCCCTTTCTTTGACCGCCCTCACCGAGCCATCTTTTCTACTGTGAAATTCCCTCTAAAGTTCCTGCAGAAACAGCCCTCAAGATGAGCATAATTAGCTTGAATCAGAGCACAAATTGATCTTTGTTTAGGGTTCTTGAGTCAGTCCTGCGTGCAATTATAAGGGGGAATGTCCGTACTATAAGCCGGGGCAAGCATTAATCTTGGATCTTTGTGATAATTCCATCTGACAAGAGAGTTGAACAGCGCGAGCTGTTCTTGTGTTGTGCAATGACGGGTCCGACATGTTGGCACATTCCCGTCAAACGCATCATCATGCATATTTCAGGAACCGTTCAAGATCGCCATGATAGAGTTTGGTGCGGAGACATTCCCTCAATCGTTCTTGATTACATACTGTGACTCATTAGACCGTAAGCCTAACGGAATCTCTTCCTTATTCTTCTGGTTAGAATAGTGAAAGATTGTTCTTTCTGTCTGAACTTAGTTGGAGACCCTTTGCTTGACCAGATAAGACCCGTAGCCAGAGAGAAGAGTTCAACAAATAGTAAAGTAAGCGCGTATGTTCACAGGTATTGATTGATTTTCCTGTGTTCTCTCTGCTCAAATAATTAAGGCAAGATAAAGATGGAGAGCGTGTGCTTGGGAATCGATTTCGAGGGGACGCTGGACCACTTGATCCAGATATGAATGAATGCGGCGGGTGGGTGGTCCGGACAATCCACACGTCAACACGGGACAATGCACATACTTATGAACCTCAAAGCAGGGCAGTGTTATCACTTTTTGCTAATATAGAGCACCAAATTACCACCGTCGAGAACGTTGGATCCGACGGCTCCGACCATCCAGTCCATCTTAAACTCGGGTCAAGCCGAAATCCCCCTTACGTAAACTTCAAAGGTTCCATCGATGAGGGGAGTTTATTCCGCGGCAAAGCAAGAGGCAAGATGCGGTGATGCCTTCAGAGCTTGTCCAAGATCGGTCAGTGGTTGTGGAGCTATGTGGGGCTTGTGACTGCAGGGAGCAGCGATTGAATTGGAATGGCTAGTGAAGTTCACGTGGAGGCAAGCGTCAGGGTTGTCATGAGACATTGGCTATAAGGCACGCCCCAAGGTACTTGGCACGATCAGTCTCATCCATATCCACCCACTTATAATTCATTTGGAAGGGGGGGGACCAAACATGTACATACATTCATACTTTTACTGTAAATAATACGACAAATGCAATAGACCGATGTTCATATTCGATATATTAAGTAACCGACAAGTTATGAATCGACGTTTAAGTAAGTGGACCACGATCGACATCCCATAAGAGCATGCCGCATTGTATATGATTTTTATGATTGTCTTCACTCTCTCTTTTTGGCTAGACATCACAAGTTCGAACTTCATTAACTACGACTAGCTTTAAGCTACATTCCAAAGTACTAATTTGATCTTTTCTCGCAAGATTTTGAGGTAAAAGAGGGTGAGGTGGTGAGCTCGACCTCACCCAGCAATAGTGAGGGCCTTGCCCTCGCCACCCCAGTAGCCACTGAGGAAGAAAAAAAGAGAAAAAAATAAAAAAAAAAATAAAAAAGATAATAAAAAAGTTGATAGGTTAGCACCACGATTGGATAAACTAATAATATAAATGCAAAATCTTTAAGGTTGTATTGTCCAAAAAAAAAAAAGATTTATGACTAAATTGAAAAAATTGCAATTATTTAGGACTGTTTTGGTAATTTTTCCCAAAATAATACGACTGCATGACTCTATTTAGGTAATTTGACATTGTTTGACATATTTTATTCCCTTTCTATAATATCTTATTTTTCACAAACCAAAATATCATTCCATCAATGTTGGCTCGCCTTCTGTAAGAATTTCCGACGGTTTTTCCATGGGGGTCGATTCGGACGAATGGTTTCCTTCAAGTGGGTGCAAGGCTAGCCGTACGTGATAGAAAGTTTGAAGGGGAACCGCACTCATGGCTATGTGAATGACTTGTTATTGTCACGGTTGGGGGCATGCATCTGCTTTTCCTGAAGCCTTAGATCTAGTGAAAGCGTGGTTGTGTCTATCTTCAACCGGTCCATTTGGTATAACAATTGGCTCAACTTGAGAGGGGATTCCTTAAGAATTTGATCCAGGACTTAAAATTCCGCGAGCCGGCGGTGATCTGTGACTCCACCTGGAATCAGCTTGTGTAGAATCCTGTCACTTTCGCCGAGTTTTGACAGTGGCAGTGGCAGAGGAGGAGGTAGTAAACAAGCGGCCGATCATTTCCGGTGGAAGTGGGATCTCCTATCTACATTTATTCGTGTTTCCATATAATGTCTCTCGATCATCTCAACTATTGATCCATATAAATGGGAATCGTTCTTTTTAATAAAACATATTGGCGGTGGGATTGTTGAGATACTAACATGACCCTCATTGAAATCATAAAGAGCTAACGAAGGAGGTCGTAATTAAGATAAAGATCTCATGGACATCTAAACTGAGATGGGCATCGGTTTATTACATGGTAACTTGAGGTGGAATTCCATAGAGGCTTGTGATGTAAATCTATGGTTGTTATGCATGGTAGGCTCCGTTGTATCATAATCTATCAAGAAAAACGGCCATATATCACGTTATCACAATGTTGATACATAATTCTACTTGCACATTCTATTTATCGATATAGTACATCTATGTTATTTTATTCCTATTTTGAATTATTTGTTCCATGTGGCCTTATTCACATATTATTCTTCATATGAAAGACTCGATTTATGCACTTGAGGAGCATTGAGCGAAAACACAAAAATTCATCCAAGTTTTCTCAAACTTCATAATTTTGCATCACGTAAATAAAAAATAAAAAATACAAATTTGCAACTCTAAAAATCCAACATAAAGGACTAATACAAATTTCTCCCATGAACCCTTTCTGGGCATTCACACCCTAATCTCCCCACCAGCCTCAGTCTTCTCTCGATCCGATGCCGGTTCAGAATATTACAAAGATTTGAATTTTTGGACGCCGTGATTTTAAATGAGAAAAGTGGAAGGGTTATATTCGAACGAAAGCGATGATTCGGTGATCCTTATCTAATAAGAAGACATCATCCGTGTCTACTGACAAAAGTGAGGATGCAAAGTTAGTGACTGCAAAAAGCAGATAGAGCAAAATGGTGAAGGCCGCGTGTGATGCAAGGATGGTTTATCTGTGTTTTTCCTTAAATAATAGGGCTTATGTCCGCATTCTTGCAATTTAAGTTTCAGTGAGAACGATTGACTAAAGGGAATCTAGGTTTTTTTTTTTTTTTTTTTTTTTTTTTTTTTTTTTTTTGGGGGGTTTTGTGATGCTCCCTAAGGATGGTTTGTCTGTGTTTTTCCTTAAAAGAGGTAATAGGACAGGAAAAATGGAGAGAGATTTATTAAGAATTTGTGAATCACTAAAAATCGAAAACATAAATTCAAAACCTTCTAATGTTTTGACCCATTTTTTAAATTGTATATTGTCCTTTTACTTTTCATTAATTTCCATGAAACTGGATTAATACTATGAAAAAGAAATCGTTACACCCATAATAAACATTAATATAGGATAAATTTATCATAAGCGTATTAATTTGGGGTTTTTAGTAGTTAACAATTAGTTTTGGCTAAATTTATCATATGTCTACCAATTTAGAATTCTTTGTGAGATTAATACTTTTGCTTTGACATTGTCAAGTCCTTAATATTGGAACAATTTGCAAAAAGAATTGCATGTCCAAAATGTAAACCAAAAATAATAGGGCTTATGTCATTACTAGAAGGGTTTCATTCTTGCAATTTAAGTTTCAGTGAGATGTTGGAATTAGGAAATACCGCCACGCAACAATCGATTTAGACTAACGTGAATAGGTGATCCCTCCAACGTTGGGCCAACAATTATCAAATTGCATAAACGGGTGTTTGGCCTAAAAGAGAAAGCATAATTGGATTAAGAAAAAGAAAAAGGCAAACTGGTTCTGGGACCCTTGACAATTGATGGCCTAAGATTTTCTCACCTTATCTAATATGCTATTTCTTTACTTCAAGTGGAGATGGGCCAAATTAGTGTAAGATTTGATCATGTACTTACTGTCTTTTCCAGGTGTCTAACATTAGCATAGGCTTTCATCTGCCATCAAGGAAAGTAATAATAGTGATTTTTCTCACGTCCTTTGCGACTATATTCAATGAAAGCAAATCGGTTAAGAGTAAGAAAATTCATGAAAAATTACTTTCTTCTATGAACCTGAGACCTCACGCTTCTTGAAATACAAAATTTCGGAAGAAGGATGGATAGGTATGCCTCAATGTCCTTGAGCTTCCTCTCTTATTAGGCGCGCGCACGTGTGAGCTACCCACGTGAGGGGAAAAATCGCCCGCCAGCTTTGAAGAAGTAGGGCCTGATGTGTTGTTGGCCATCCCTTTCATGTCGTGGAACAAAGCTGTCTCCACAACATGAAGGCACATTCAATGTTACTCCACGCTTCATACCTCAATATAACTCCTCAACCACCTATGGAAGTAGAGCTTGCCTTCCCCCTCCACAAATGTATTGGCCTACCACCTTTCCTAGGTTTAATGTCCCTGCCTCTTTTTAGCCCCCTTTTAACATCTAATAATATATCATACTGATTTTACAGTCAGAGTCGTTGTCTTCTTTTCTTTAGAGTGGTTGGTTTCCAAGCAAGATCATTCGATCGAACTGACTCGGCGGCACATTAAGGGTGCGTACTTGTTTTCTTGAAAATGTTGCAATAAAAAAAATATTTTCCATGGTGGTTAGTTCCCATTTGTTTGATGGTTTAGAGAAAGCTATTTGCTTTTTACCATCAGCGGAAGTTGTTTTCTCCTAATTTAAGTTTATTATTTTCAGTCCATAGAAAATGTTTTCCGTAAATCAATTAGTTTTCTGCTAGGAAAGTCATAAAAGAATTTCCTGAATACGATTTTCCTTCAAAACAAGCCGACCCTGAGAGACAATGAGATCTCTTCTTAGAAAAGACATAATCTCATTAGGATCAAAGATTCGCAAGAAACTACTTGATGAAAGTTGTGGCCTCTTTCAATATTGCAGTAATTATACCATTTTGCTTTTTTGATCATCACTTGTGGGAAAAGAGTGCTTCACAAGTAGTACATATAACCCCAATCCGGCAACAAGCGGCTCCAAAATGTCATGTCATTGCGGGGTTACAAGGAAACCAAGCACCAGCATTATCATCTTTGTTTTTCTTTGTTACTTAGATCTACTAAATTTGAGTGAACTCCAGGATTCTTGAGCATGAATTCGAGGACTCCGTATTGAAAATTGGGTAACTTTGAATTTGTATAAAAAATCTCTTCCTTTAGGTTTCCCGTTGACTTCTGAGTTAGAGTAGCATGCATGGTTGAGCAAAGCATACTTCTTTGTGTCTCAATTGGTTCAGGACCTTTAAATGGATTTATCAGCCCATTGATTTACAACCTGGTTTTTCTTGTGTTCCCATATCAACCTCTACTGAGGCCCAAAGTTGGAATCCTTGTTCTAATCTACCGTCTCTCTCGTTTTTTTTTTTTTTTTATTTATTAATGCATAAAAAATTTCGAACATTTCTTAAGTGAGTATAATGAACAAGTGCCCAAAGACAATCATGAACAAAACCCTTCCCATGATATGTGACCCCCTACGATTTTCTCAATTCCGAAAATTATCAAAGCCCATTAAATGCTCAAAGTCACTTTTACATTATCTATTATAAGTACTAAAAAGAATAAAATTCTTGCAGAAGTGATTAGCCAAGAGCTGTGTAGAGGAATACTTACATGTCCACTGCACTAGGCTTGATTATCAACCTACCCAGCCCTACTAGGCCTGCCCGGCCTGCGAAATGATACACACACACGGCGAGAAAACAAGTTAAGCCCATCTTGAGAGCTTGGCATCGTCCATTAATCCCCTCTATCATCCCCTAGTTAAACTTGCAATAAGATGTTGACCGGTTCTTTTATAATATTAGGAATACGAATCTTTGAAGAGAAAAATAGAAAAGAAAAATAAGTAAGAATTTTTATGTGGAAAACCCTTCCCAAAATTGGGAAGGGAAAAAGCACAGTACCATACTAAATAATCTCTCCATTATTGGTATCAGTATTATGAGCTATAGGGTTACAAGTTTCAACATTACAACTATAAAAATATTGTCCCTATATGTAAAAGGAGTCTAGAGTATACATAATTACGATGTAAATTACATATATGTCATTAGCAATAGTAAAAACCTTATTATTTGCTTTAACATAATAGGTTGGGTGACATATTGGGAAGTGGCTGCCTATAACAAATTGTTTTTGTGTTTGAATATTTTTTTTTTCTATCAGACTTCATAACTCCATCTATCTCCCACTTTGGAGGTTGATCTTTAAAAAGTAGTAATAATCTTCCATAGCCTTCATCTTTGTAACCAGAATTGTCCTAGTGTGGCAACCCTTTCATCACTTACCATGGAGGCTAATTGAGGTAATGCACAACTTCAATTTTTTAGTGGTGACAATCTTTGTTAATATATCTACTAGGTTTTTTGCACCAAGGATATTTTTCAATGACAATATCCCATCATCTATCAATTGATGAATTTGATGATATTTTAATTCAATGTGTTTTGTCCTTATTCAAACCTATAGAATTGCTTATTTTTTTGATTTAGTTTGCAAGACAAACAACACTCTAACTGTCATTGAAAGAACACTGTTATCTTGCTTTGCTCTTAACCTATCTCATTGAGAAATTTTTTCAACCAAATCATCACCTTACCAATTTTAGATATAGTAACATACTCTATCTTAGTAGTTGAGAGAAAGATACACGTTTGAAGTCTAGACATCCAACTGATTGTAGTGCCATCTAAGGTAAAAACCTAACTCGATGTGCTCTTTCTATTGTCCAAGTCACCACCAAGATATGCATCAACAAAGCCTTGTAAAGTTATACCGTTCTTCATAAAATATCATGACATACATGAAGTGCCTCTCAAATATCTTAATAGTCACTTTATAGCTTCCCAATGTTTTATTTCTAGATTAGCCATGTATTTGTTCACACCCTCCACTAGGTGAGCTAGGTTTCGTCTATTACACACCATAGCATACATTAAATTGCCAACAACTGACGTGTAAGGCACCTTACCATATACTCCCGCTCTTCATCTGTCTTTGGTGACTGCATCTTTGAGAGCTTGAAGTGACTTCTTAGAGGAATATTTTTGAGCTTTGCATTTTGAACTCCAAATCTGTCTAGTACCTTTTTGATGTAGTTTTCTTAAGATAACTTAAGAATTCCTTTCGATCTATCCCACATAATCCTAATCCCAAGAACCTAATTTATTGCGCCCAAGTCCTTCATCTCAAACTCTTTTGACAATTGCTAGTTCAGTATGTTGACCTCGCTCATACTAGATCGTGCAATGAATATATCATTCACATATAACAGTGATATAATATAAGAGTTCAAATTTCTTGAAGTAATGGCAGTGATCCATATCACTTCTAGTGAATCCGATGCCACATATAAATGTTTCAAATTTCTTATACCAGTCTCTAGGAGCCTATTTCAAGCCATATGAACTCTTTTTTTTTTTTTTTTTTTTTCAGTTTGCAAACATAATTTTTTTCCCTAAAAACCTAAAAACCTTCTAGTTATACCATGTAGATATCTTCCTCCAAATTACCATGGAGGAATATAGTCTTAACTTGCTCCGGATGTAAATTTTCAACAGCACCAATACTCAATATTAGCTCGATAGTAGTTAATTTCACAAGTGGAGAGAAAATCTCTACATAGTCAATTCCTTTTATTTTGCCAAAAACCTTTTACTACTAACCTTACTTTGTACTTCTTGCTGCTACTAGGTTCTTCTTTGACCTGGTAGACCCACTTGTTTTGCAATGCCTTCTTCCCATTTGGTAACTAAGTTAACACCTAAGTTTTGTTCTTCTTGAGTGAATCCAACTCATCTTGCATTTCTAACTCCTACTTTAGAATCTTTAACCTACACAATTTTGGAGAAATTTTCTAGTTCATCAGCATCAGTCAAAAGCATATAATGCAATGATGGAGAATATCTCTAAACAGGTTATGTGTTTTGTTAGATTTTCTCAAAGTTTAGGTGTACGTTATTCTTGTTTTGGTTTTTGATCAGAGTCTAGAGCAACAATTTTAGAAATTTCAATCAAAACACTCTTAAAAACCTCATCATATTCAATCTCCTTATTCTCCACAGTTTGTTTCTTCACACTAGATTCTATCATAGATCTACCCTTATACAACATGTTTTCATTGATTGTAGCATTAGTACTTCTTATTGTTTTTCTATTGTGTTCATCCTAGAATCAACAGCCAAAGTAATCAAAACCATATCCGATGAAAAAAAACCATTTTATAACTTTTGCGTCAAGCTTATCTTTATTCTTAGAATCTACACGAACATACGAAACACAATCAAAAACTTTCAGATGCGAGAGATTTACCTTCTTTTTCACTCAATTCTTCTTATGGTAGCATAAAATCAAGTCGAATTGAAAGTCCCTCATTGATCAGATATGCTATCATTTAATTGCATGCACCCAAATATCTTGGGTAATCCTACATGTGACATCCCGATTTTTCAATTCTATTTTCAATAAATTGAGACGGATATTTCGTTGGCACGCATATAGTTCTTTTCCCTGAACTGATCACTCATGGGATAACTAGTCTATTAGGTGAAGCCGTTAAGAAATTCTAATGCATCGGACTCGAGAATTTGACCAAGAAACGACATTTCGACTGAGTTAATCTGCAAGGGTCATTACGGCACAGTTAAAAATCGATTAGAGATCGGAGATAGATCGACTCGACAGAGGCATGTGATCGAGTGTGGGTGATTCCACCAGATCGCACAAATTCTTATTGATCGGCACTGGACCGACTTTTCTGTCGATTGGGTACCCTGTGTTCGTATTTAAAACCTTGAAATTACCCTGACAACCGAAAGTCGCCAATGTGTCAAAGATGTACATTGTGGCTTGAATTAATCAACCACAGGTCAAATGCATGAAAATTTTTAAAAGTTGCCCGGTAGATCAGGACACCCTAGTATTGTGCCAAAGTGAAATTAACCGCGAATTGAGATCGAATTCAGAAATTGGAAGTCTGGGTGTGTCACAAATCATTTTAGGATCATTGACTCATCTTCAAAAGATTTTTTTATGTAATCAAAATTTTTCAACAATTAAATAAGAGAATGGCTAATTTGGCTCGAGAAATTAGTAGGCCCGCTTTTGGTCGTCTTTTGGGACTCAAGTTGGTTCCATGGTCAAGTGATTACGTGAATTGAAATGTGGTGGTATTTGATTAATTTTATGGATTTCAATTTAGTTCAATTAGAAGAGAATTGAAGAATGGGATGCACAAAGTTTAACATTTGGTATGCCACGGAAATTGAAATTGACCTATTGGAAAGATTGTGGTGGAAGATTTGGATGAGTGGGAAGTGATGTCACATAAAGGTCGTAGTGCGCCATTTTGTTGGATTAAAGAAAAAGAAAAAGAAAAAGGAATGGTCCCATCTCTCTCTCTCTCTCTCCTTCCTCTCTCTCCTTTCTCTCCCTCTCCCGTCGGTTTCCCCCTCCATCTCTGTTGTGCGAAGACCAGAAAATGGAGGAAGGATTCGAGCAGCCATGGCCGTCGCACGCCACCAGTCGGAGCCTCGCCGTTCGTCCCTTGCCGTTCGTCCGTCACCGCCGCCACTCCGTGCCACCCGCGCGCCTCGCCCGCTCGCCCGACCGGCCGAAGACCATCGAAGCTTGCAGCACCGTCGGAGAAGCTGCTTGCTGCCCACGCCTCTGCTCGCTGCCGTCGGAGTCGCCGTCCAACACCGCCCCAAGTTGCTGCCGTCTCTCCCCCGCCGTTCCTCCGCCCAATTGAGCTCGGATCCGCCCTCCTTCAGCCCCAAAGCAGCAGCTGTAGAAATGAGTATGGCAACGGATGTTTGGCCCGTTTTGATCGGCTTCCCGACCCCGGATGCTTGGCCCGCTTTGAAGGAAGTTGTTTTCCTCGGCGTCCCCGTCGTTTTGGTCCGCTCGGTTCGTTAATCGGGTGAGTTTAGCTCACTAAACCTCGCTTAGAAGGTTAATTATGCTTAGGGAGGTTTAGTTTATGTTAAGTATTATTAGATTGTTAGTTTAGGTTATTTAAGAGTAAATTAGATTAAAGTGGTGTTTTAATTTAAAGTGTGCTTAATTAAGGGTAAGTAGGTTTATTTAGAATAAGTCTTGATTTGAAATAAATGAATTTACTTTTGATTTATTTAAATATCTCGAAATTATTAAATAATTTAATAATATATTATTATTCGAAATTATTAAAATATTATTATTTAATTATTTTCGGAATAAATTTAATTATTTATTAAATTCCGAAAATTTTGTCAGGACTCTAAATTCTCGAAATTTCGTGCCTACGGTCGCTGCTGTGTAGTCAGATTTTGAAATTGATGATTGGATATTATAAATTGAGTGTGGATCATGAAAAATATGGATATTATTATTTAATTAATTTTCGAAATAAATTTAATTATTTAATAAATTTCGAAAATTATTTTGGGACCTTATTTTCTTAGAATTTCGTGCTGATCGCTTTGCTGTGCATTTAGAATTAAAATTTGATGAATGGATGTGGCAAATTGAGTGTTGATTGTGATAAATAGGGATTTTATTCATAAAAACCCAAGTGTCGGGTTTTAATGCAAAAATTGGATTTTCAATATTATATTAAATAGTGGGGTTTGAAAAAGTGAGATATTGGCTTTCTGGTTCGAAATTAGCGTGCCCCCACACACGTGAGTAGTTTCTGGAATATTTTTCATATGAAGAAAAATGGTCGGGATCACTATTTTAAGTAGAAGCATTGAGTGAAATGCGAAGTGTCCTGAGGCCAAATATGAATTATTGTGTGATAATTAAGTGGAGATCGTCTTGGGCTGTTGAGTCGGACTTGCCTCTATATGGGATGCCCCTTACAACGGATGCGGGTCGCAGTAGATTCTGGGCCCATGCTCCTTCGGAAATGTCGTCGATGTACTGACGAAGCCGCGCTCCATGGGGGAGGCAATGCTTGGCTATATGCCAGTAGATAGCTGAACTGCAAGTAGGCTATGCCTTTGTGTGGCAGTAAATAACAATTGGAATGCATGTTGAGTGTTGTTGATGTGTCGGATTATGGGACGGAATTGTGTGGCATGGAATAAGACGTGTCATAACGATTTAGTCTTATAATCGACCCCCGCGGTTGTTGGTTATATGAAAGTGAATGCTTTCCGGTTGTTTAAGTTCTTATTACTGCATATGATTGAATGATATGAACTGTGCTAACCTGCAGAAAGGAGCCGAGGCGAGGTAAGTCCTCTATGTTGTGTGGCTAGGCCACCCTTGGGTGTATTTTCTTTCTAATATGGGTTTAGGGGGTTGAACTTGCTAAGACAATGTCTTATCCTGGTTGTGGGATTAAAATTTCAGGTCCCTGGTGGACGGAGCGGCCAAATAACTTTGGTTGGCCTTGAGGAGTTGCAGAGGTGAAGTCATAAGGATTGGAGAACGTGTCCGACTTGTAGGTCGTAGGACAGTTTTTTTTTTTTTTTTAGAGCCGATCTTTTGTAGACTTTTGGCCGTAGACCTCTGTTTGTAATTCTGTTGAATTATGAAAGTGTTATGTTGTGGTTTTGCTTCCTGCTTTTCTATCCCGTATTTCATTATCAGGGGTTTTATAATACGTTTCGCTTGCGCAATAATAAATGAATGGGGTTGGCGGTACTACCTGGGAATGTCACACTTGCATGACCATGGTAGGATGTTGGCACGCTCAAGGTTCGGGGCGTGACACTACATATATTCTTATACTTCTTGCATGCTCCTTGAGAGTTCTATCCATCCTCTCAGCAATTGCATTTTGCTGCAGTCTGTTGAGAATAGTTCTTATCATTATGATTTTATTCTCTATGCAAAAATGCTTGAATTCCTTACTACCCATACTCGCCACCTTTATCGCACCATAGACATGTAATCTTTAGGCTAGTCTCATTCTCCACTTCAGCTTTCCATCTCTTAAAAGTAGCAAACACATCAAATTTATTTTTAAAAAAATAAATCTATACCTTTCTGGCAGAGTTCTTAATAAACATAATATAATAGTGCGAACCTCTAAAGGAATCCATCGAAGCTGGTCCCCGCACATCTATATGCACCAACTCTAATTTTCTTTTCTTTGGTTCTCTCCCAATCTCTAAAAACTTGATGCATTTCTCTTTGCCCAAAACATAATCTTCATATAGACTAATATCTATGAACTTCAAATCAGGTAGCTTTCCCCTTAAATATCCCCTTTCGCTCATGTGTCCAAGCTTGTGGTGCTATAATTTGGAATCAGCTTCCGACTTAGCAACTGTTGTGATTTCTCTATTGGCTTTAGTCATGTGCAGAGTTCCTAATTTTGTTTCTTGTGTTACAGCCAAAGCACCTTTAACTATTTTTCAAGAGTTATCCCAAAAATATTTCTCTATCCTGTGCTATTTAATTGACTTATAGAGATTACATTTCTCTTAAGTCTTGGAATATATTTGGCATTATGCAACTTCCATTGATAACTGTTGATAGCTTTTATATAAGCATCGACATTTCCTATAATATTCAAACATTCATCATTTGTAACATAAATCTTTCCAAATTTTCCAATAACAAAATCGTGCATTAACTCTTTGCATGAAGTAGAGTGAAATGATGCACTCAAGTTGAGAATCCAAGACTCAATTAGACTATCTATGCACAAAATTAAGGCATCATTATCATGCATCTCTTCAAGTGTTGAAATGATTTCAATCTCAATATTGAATTTTCTTCTTTAGGGCTCTACAATCTCATTTTAAATGGCCATTCTCTTCGTAATTCCAATAAATTATTTCAGTACAAGGTCTCGATTTACTTCTCTCTATGGACTTCGATCTACCATAGTATTAGTTTTGCCCTTGTTGATTGCTTCTTCTTCTGCCTTCAATATTTAAGGCAACACCTAAAAATTCACCTGACTATCTTATGCGAATATCCTCACTACGAATTAAATTTCAAATTGCTTAAAGCTTCAACTTTTTCTTACCAGACGAACTACTCACTATAGTCACAGTTGCACTCCAACTTTCTATAAAAGATAAAAGATCAATCATAATTGACCAGGGCTATTGCGATGATCAAAAGTGCCATTGTAAGGTAAAAGTGATGTTTCCAGTTAATGCTTGCATGGCTTATTAGGGATCTTTTAAACTGCCGACGTGTGCTCTTATGGTTGAAATCATAAATCTACATATGGAATGCATTAAGATAATAGCTCATAATCTGTGTAGTGTCTTATTCGAAGCGTGATTGCAGATGGCGTTGTTGGTAGTGAAGTAAGCAACGTGACGTATCGAAAAGTGAGGGGGACTTCGAGCAACGAGCCGTTGATCGCGTTGCGATGCACTGGAGGGAGGGGTTGCACAGACATCATGATGGAGCACATCAATCTCGACTCTTCAGAACCTAGGAAGAGGAGCTATGCCGTTAGGCGTGCTAACATAGTAGTGGGCATTTCACCCACTGTCTTTTACTTCAGGCGCGGGTGGCTACTGTTAAATTTATGACTCGAGTTTGAGATTCACTAGACCTTAAAGCTGCACAAAGGAGGAAATAATTAAAAAGAGGAATTTTGCCCTTTGGAGTGAAGCCGCTGAAGTTTCTCTTTTCCTTCGAGGGACGTCGCTGCAGCTCTACGTAGAAGAAGCGAAGGAAGAAGCCCTGCACGTGAAGATTTGTTAAAGTGGTGGGCCTAAGGTCAAAAGTTTGACCTTGGGCACACATGCACACTCAATATTACAGGGATGGGCTGATGGATAAATAAAAAGGGGAAGCTCTCTGCATGTATGCGTGAATCCAATGTTGGTGGGCCCAAATCAACTATTTGACCATGGGCACACGATTTCCTTATTTGGTGTGCGCGTGAAGTCGGTTTAAAAGAAAAGAAAACCCTACCTATGAAGCTGTATGTTCGATGATCAACGTAGCCACACGTCAGCGCTACGTGAGTGTTTGGTGTTCCACCGTTGATCGTGAAGAATTGGTCTTGAAGCACACTCTCATTGTCGAGTGCTTGGGAGGGATTTTCTTTGTCGTGAATTACATCCAAGAAAGATTAGTGTTTGTAGCCAATTAAATCTTGTGGTAAGATTTGCATGTAATTCTTTCGTGAGATTGAGAGATTATTTCTTGAGGAATTTTGGGGCTAAACACTGCGTGCATTATTGAGTGTAATTGGGGCTTGGGAAACACCGAGAGAGTGTTTGAGTGACTTGAGTGTGTAATCTCCTTATATTGCTTGATCTATAGTGAAATTCGCTGCTGTTCTCCCCGTGGACGTAGGTCTTTACGACTGAACTACATAAATCTGGTGTCTGATTTATTTTCTTTTCTGTCTATATTATTGTTCGATCACTCGCTTTTTTGCAACAAGTGGTATCAAAGATGGGTTTGGATAAGTTGAAGCGAATCGATGGCGACAGAAGAAGTAAAAGTGAGAATTGACAGATTTGATGGGAATGATTTTAGTTTCTGGAAGATGCAGATTGAAGATTATCTTTACCAGATGAATCTGCACTTGCCTTTATTTGGGAGAAACCAGAGACGATGAAGCAAGCTGATTGGGATTTGCTGGATAGACGAGCTATGGGTGTTATTCAGCTGACGTTGGCTCGTAACGTCGCGTTTAACATCCTGAAGGAGAAGACCACTGCTGATTTGATGCAAGCCTTGTCGGATATGTATGAGAAGCCCTCTGCAATCGACAAGGTCTATTTGATGCGACGTCTGTTTAATTTGAATATGAGAGAAGGTGCGTTAGTTGCAGATCATATCAATGAATTCAATGTGATTGTTAGTCAATTGAGTTCAGTTAAGATTGATTTTGAAGATGAGGTACGTGTTTTGATTCTGTTATCCTCATTGCTTGATAGTTGGAATACTACCGTTACTGCTGTTAGTAATTCCTCTGGGTCAACAAGTTTGACGTTTGATGGGGTCGAGATTTGATTCTAAGCAAGGACATTCGTAGAAGAGAATCTGGCGAATCTGTATCTACTGCTTTAGTAGATGAAAATAGAGGAAGATCTAGAACACGTGTGGGTAACAATAGTACTAATATGAATAGACGTAGTCAATTTAGGACTGCTAATGTTGTCTGTTGGAGCTGTGGCAAGGGGGGCATTTTAGAAGGGATTGCCTTAAGTTGAAGAATGAGAAGAGTAAGGGAATTATAATTGATTCTACAGATAATGTTGCAGCTGTAGCAGATAATGCTGATTATGTCTTGTCTGTCACTAATGATTCATCGCTTGATAGATGGGTTATGGATTTTGGTTGTTCTTTTCATGTCACACCAAATAGAAACTGGTTTATCACTTATCAGTGCACGGGTAGTGGTAAAGTCCAGTTAGGGAACAACGCTGAGTGTGATGTTGTGGGTGTTGGTGATGTTAAAATCAGAATGCATGATGGTATCGAGAGGTTATTGACTGGAGTGAGGCATGTTCCAGAATTGAAAAAGAACTTAATTTCCTTGGGTGCCCTATATTTAGCTAGTTGCAGGTATTCTTCAAAAGGTGGAGTTCTGAAGGTTGTTCGAGGTGCCTTGGTGATAATGAAAGGAATGAAGCACGAAGGCTTGTATAAACTTCAAGGTGAGACAATGACAGATTTCGACCCGGAGATGTTGGATGCATATGTTCGAGAGTCTTTTGACTGCTCGAGGAAGACCTGGGTGTTTGTGCCAATGCACAAGTTTGATGCTGGTGTTAGGATCACGCGGTCAAGAGCTTTGATCGAGAGGGAGATTGATAAGTCGATCAAGCATGCGCGGATTGACAATATCATGGAGTTCTGCTTGGAGCTGGCAAATAAATTCTGCATGAAAGAGAGCATAGTGAAACACCATACTAGTGCCAATAAATCACAATAATTTGCAGAATTGACGATAAGAACATTATTAGAGATAACCCAAAAAATTATCTTTAGTGCTGGTATTGCTAGGAGAATCCTAGCTGATGTGCTTAGTACGATAAGTTGCATGGTGACTAGATCCCCATCAACTGCTATTAAATAGCAGACTCTTGAAGAAGTGTGGTTAGGTAACGTTGCTAGTTATTCTATTATTAGAATGTTTGGTTGCCCGCGTTATTTTCGAGTGAGTAATAGTAAGCTCGATGGGAGGGCAAGATGCATATTCTGTGGCTATGCACAAGGTGAGCGGGGCGATCGGTTGTGGTGCTCATATATAAATTCACTTGTTAACAGCAGAGAAGTTACCATTGACAAGTCTCCGATAGTTCTGGCTAGGAGTGTTTGTGGCAGTGTTAATACGGATCTGAACGGTGTTCAGTTTGAGGTGGAGTTGCGACCAGAAACTCCTGAGGTAGCGAGTATGAGTACTAGCAAAGTAATCGACACAGATAGTTCTTGTAGCGAGGTGGAGCTTATAGAGTCGATGGTTGCTGTAACTACTGATATTGACAAGGTACATATTCGATCTCCTAACAAATATGGATGCAATAATGGTTTTACTTTATCTGCGGTTGAGGAGGTTGTGTCAGAAAATCCTTGCGGAGCAGTTAAAAGTGCATATGGAGTTGGTATTCTGATGAGGTCCTCGGTTATGGCGAAGTTCAAGCGAGGCTTGGACTTGGATAATATTTGTGGCGGTTGAGCCCATCAGGGGCTATGGGAAAGTAGCAATAGAATTTGAACTTTTTGCGAAGCGATCGCAATTTGGCTCAAACGTCGAGCCAAGGTGGAGATTGTTAAATTTATGACTTGAGTTTGAGATTCACTGGACCTTAAAGCTGCACAAAGGAGGAAATAATTAAAAAGAGGAATTTTGCCCTTTGATGTGAAGCTGCCGAAGTTTCTCTTTTCCTTCGAGGCATGTCACTGCAGCTCTACGTAGAAGAAGCGAAGGAAGAAGCCCTGCACGTGAAGATTTGTTAAAGTGGTGGGCCCAAGGTCAAAAGTTTAACCTTGGGCACACACGCACACTCAATATTACAGGGATGGGCTGATGGACAAATAAAAAGGGGAAGCTCTCTGCATGTACGCGTGAATCCAACGTTGGTGGGCCCAGGTCAACTATTTGACCATGGGCACACGATTTCCTTCTTTGGCGTGCGCGTGAAGTCAGTTTAAAAGAAAGGAAAACCCTACGTATGAAGCTGTACGTTCGACGATCAACGTAGCCGCACGTCAGCGCCGCGTGAGTGCTTGGTGTTCCGCCGTTGATCGTGAAGAATTGGTCTGGCGCGTCTCATTGTCGAGTGCTTGGGAGGGATTTTCTTTGTCGTGAATTACGTCCAAGAAAGATTAGTGTTTGTAGCCAATTAAATCTTGTGGTAAGATTTGCGTGTAATTCCTTCGTGAAATTGAGAGATTATTTTTTGAGGAATTTTGGGGCTAAACACTGCGTGCGTTATTGGGTGTAATTGGGGTTGGGAAACACCGAGAGAGGGTTTGAGTGACTTGAGTGTGTAATCTCCTTATATTGCTTGATCTATAGTGAAATTCGCTGCTGCTCTCCCCGTGGACATAGGTCTTTACGACTGAATCACATAAATCTGGTGTCCGATTTATTTTCTTCTCTGTCTATATTATTGTTTGATCGCTCGCCTTTTCGCAACAACTACTATATTATCCTACTCGGCGGTAGCCAAAGCAACCTCTGACGTGGAGTTTACCTTCTTCATCGAGAGACCTCATAATTTCCTGTCTATTTTTGTTTTCCCGACAAAGAGGGAATACGAAGGACAACGCGGGGTCTCTCACCCCAAGGCGATTCTCCTGCCTGTTTCCTACTTGAACCTTTTAAGGGCTTGCCAGGTCCATGTGTAGTGTCTTATTTGAAGCGTGATTACAGATGGCGTTGTTGGTAGCCAAGTAAGCAACTTGACGTATCGAAAAGTGAGGGGGACTTAGGGCAACAAGCCGTTGATTGCGTTGTGATGCACTGGAGGGAGGGGTTGCATGAGCATCATGATGGGGCACATCAATGTTGACTCTTCAGAACCTAGGAAGAGGAGCTATGCCGATTGCAAGAACATCATCGATGATAGTTTTAGTTCCGTCAATCCTCCCGTTTTTTGCCTCACTTCGTAGAGTTAATCATCATAGCCAACAAAGTTGATCAAAAATAGTTTTTCTTTTCTCCGCCAAAAATGAAAATAGGTTATATCATTAGTATTGTATTTTATTAATACGTCCATGATGTGCAATTAAAACGCACCATTTCGTCTTGATATGTTATGATGGAAATACACTCTTTAAAATAGCGTGAGGAAATCATACAAAAAAATATTGAAGATAACCGTTAAAAAGGTTAGCAGAAAGAACGTTTAGAAAGAAATTATCCTCTCTTCCTCTTCCTTTTCCATCAAAGAAAAAAAAAGGTGTTCCATTACTCATTTACGAAAACAATTGGCATTTACGCTGTGAAAATTAGATGTTTTCCTCATGACTGCATCTAGACCATCGTGAAGTTATATTGTTCATTAATCACCTGTCATTCAATGTTCGTTCCGAGATAAATTGTTCATTGTGAATCCGAAAGAGGTTAGTTGTCTTCCGCCGACTTTCCTCCAACAGTTAGTTTGATCAGATTTGTACATATTTGATGGTCATGATGATTTAGACTTTTGTAATTTATGGGAGAGCCCGAATAGTATTAAAGTTGATGTTTAGGCCATTCTATCTCAAATCCCTTTTTACTTGAAGACACACCTTTTTGGGTCTTTTCATAAATACATTCGTGTTGTTGACTTTTACTTTTTTTTTGTTGTTGGTAGAAATAGAACCATAACATCAATATAAACACAAGTACACGAAGAAAGAGCTCTTCAAGAAAGGTTGTAGACAATGCTACTGCTGTAAAAATGGAGAGTGCTAGAATTATAGACTTAGTTCGCAGAATTATTAAGAAGAATGTTGTTAGGTGATTGGATATAATTAAGTAAACCATTCTTATTAGCAAATTTTAATATTTTTAGCCAGAAGTGCACTATATGTGATTTGAGTAATTAGATAGTGATGTGGTGCCTCTATTCATATATTAATAGTCACATTAGCAAAGATTTTAAGGACAATTAAAGTCTAAAAAGTGCATGATTACGAGCAGCTAGTGAAATGATAATGGGAATTCTTAACTTACATAATAATAATAATAAAAAAAGATAAAAAGGAGAAATGCACAAAATGATAATTGAGATAACTATGTGACACTATATTAAAAAGTAAAAATACTGCATACCCTCCTTATTTTTTTCATTATATTACCACTTTTCTCTCTCTCTCTCTCTCTCTCTCTCTCTCTCTCTCTTAAAGTTTTTAAAATACGTTCTGCATCTTAAGACAAACCTCAGTATCTAAAGAACCAGATTACCGTCCCTTATAAGAAAAAAAAAATGCCCCTTAGGGGTGAGCATATAAAATAGCCCAAATTGGAACTACTTGATTCGAACCAAACCGGCCGATTTTGGGCAGTTCTAGAAGGCGCCGGTTCGGTTTTTGATTCCATAAAATTGAAATTAGTGATTTTTGGTCTAATTCTCGGTTTCAAGGAAAGAATCTGATTGATTGAACCATACCGATTTAATTATATTTTTTCATTTTTTAAAAAGTAAAGTGCAAACCCAATCTCTAATATCCTCTCACACCTCGCATATTCCAAATGATGAAGTAAATCTTTGTTTCTTTCATATTACTGCATTGGCTCATCCAAGTTGCTCCTTTTATTTCTTGCTTCCTTCTTCATTTTACCCTTTTTTTTCTTTTCCTGCAAAGATTCACCAATTTTACCTCCCTCGCTTACTCCTACTTTGTGAGTCCATCATTTATAAAAAAAGAATCCACTGAATCATCCTCCTTTTTATGAGCATGGCCCTATAAGCACGGCCCCATCATCTCTCAATCTTCTTCGCAAAATTTTGGATGAAATCCCAAATTTGAATTGTGACATGGCTTGGCAATTCAATTAATAAAAAACTTTTGACCAAGATATGGAATCTATTTGTTCTATTGGATTGATCGAGAAACAAACCGGTTTGGTTTGGTCCTAGGACCAGGTGATCTTCTTCTTGGTTCCTAGTTCCTAAAAATTGAACCAGATCATGAACGAATCATCCCTAATCCCCCTAACTCTATGTTGCAAACTCACATTTCTAGAAACTATTAATACAAAGTGATAATGACTTGAAAAGTAGCAAAATATTTGTTGTTTTTCCTAGAGATAAGGCTACGTTTGATAGTTCAGATAAAATTTAGAATAGGATAATATCATATCCCGCGTTCGGTGTTTGCTCAGGATAAGATAAAGTTAGATATAAGAAGGATATAGCTCGAAAAAAATTATCATAGGAGGAAGTAGGATAAAGATGAATAAAATTTATGATATTTTTTTGGTAAAGGTAATGTATGTATTAACTTCAAACCACAAGGAAACTATAAAAGAGAAAGGAGACCCGACACCAATAGCAAGAACTTGCACTCATGGTGACATTAGTAAATGTCAATAAGAGTGCAAGGATGTCATGATACCCAAATGAGAGAAACAGGGAAAAACAGCCCTGGCAAAAGAGGAGATAAACAAAAAGGCCAAGCCATAGCTCACTCAGAGAAGATAGAGGGGCTAAGGCTCCAGCTCTGTTGCATCCTTCTAATGGCAGAGGTATTCGACACTTGTTGGAACGTCATGGCTTTGTCTCGACAATCTTGTGTATGAAAATTATTTTTCTCGAATAACAAAAATTTTAAATTAATAAAATTACAAATATATCTACGCTAGCGTTGCCCAGGTTTTACGTCGCCGGCTCCTACTGCACGACGGTTCCCGGGTATCAAAAAAAAAATATGTAAATATAAATGATATTTGAATTCTAATATAAAAATTCAAAATAAAAAAGTAACATTTTATTTTTTTTAAATTTAATCTTATTATTTATAAATTCAAATTTTATTCTATCTTATAATATAAATCCAAAATATAGATATAACTTTAGGTATTTTAGTATTTTAGGTATATCGGTACAATTTACTATTCAATAAAATTTTATTAGAGAATGATGGAAGGGGAAAACAATATAAAATAAGATAATTTTAAAAAAGACAAAAAAGCAAATAAATATAAAGTAGGTAAGAATGTTGCAAGAGATTTTTAGTATCTCCATTTGTGAACTTTTACATTCATTTACACTAATATGTCATTTATGTAAAAAAATATATGATATAATGTGAATATATTCAACTTTTTTACTGCGATTTACCAAATAATGGGTAAGATATAACAAAATCCCTAAATTTCATGCATTATCCTATCAAGCCTTATTTTGGTTAGAAATCTAGACAATCAAATATAGCCTAAGTGCATTGAAAGTTCTAAAACTTGTTAAGAAAGTATAATCAAGTTCTAAAATTTACCAAATAATGGATAAGATATAACAAAATCCTTAATTTTCATGCATTATCCTAACAAGCCTTATTTTGGTTAGAAATTTAGACAATCAAATTACCCTAAGTGCATTGAAAGTTCTAAAACTTGTTAAGAAAGTATAATTAAGTCCTAAAACTTTCAAAAGTGCAATCGAATTTTAAAACTTATCATATGAGTATAATCCAATTCTTTCATTAACTTCGTCCAACATGATTAACGAAAAGATTGTCGTGACCTTTTTTTTTTTTCAATTATTTTCTCTCTCATACGTAGCACTGATGTGGCTAAAATATGAAACATAAAACTAAGACGATGTCGTTTTGAACGTGGCTAGCGCATTGGCTTAGATCCAATGACCCTCGCCGGTCATTGCAGAGCCTTTTTAATGATGGTGAGGCAGTTGCTTGGTTTTTGTTTATGTTTTTCTTTTTTTGCATTCATTTTTTATTAGTTTATTTTTAAAATTAAAATAAGACTTAAGGCAAAATGACACTGTCACATTTCATGTTTTAGCTATGTCAACATCACGAAAGAGAGAAGATATGAAAAAAAAGGTCACGTCAGCATTTTTTGATAGTTAAATTGGATGGAATGAATGAAATGACTTGATTGCATTTAAAAAAATAATTAAGTGAGCTTATCTCTATTTATCATTAAGAAAGTCTGCACCTTATTGGACTACTTCAGAAGTGCAAGCTACCAAGAACTGGCGCTCAAAAATTCATTATATATCTTTAGAACTTTCAATTGACACGTCTAGAGGAGAGAGTTATGACCAAGTAAACAATTTATTATGCTGTAAAGAAGGCTCGCAAGAGAGGAGAGGAACAAAAAGTACTCGCCCCACGCTGAAGAGGTCAATTGCGCAATGCAATGAAACATTTCATTTTCAAACGTGCAAGGACGCCCCCGCATTGAAAATGTGCAAGGACGCCCCCGCATTAAAATTCCCTGGCTTATTGAAAACGTGGGAAGCAGCGTGTGAACGTGACAAAGCAGGACAATGTCCAAGACTTCTTGTTCCTGCTGGGAAATCACCCTCTGTCCATCCCCTCCGTTTTAAAAGGCCCTTGTAAGTGCCCCGCCGTCGATTTTCAGGTACTAAAAAGATAATAAAAAAAACTAATTGGAAAAAATTAAAATGCCAAGAAGACCCAAGAGATGGCCATAAAAAAGTTAATTATTTTTTTCTTTTTATTGTTATTTCAACTGTTTCGCGATCACAAACAATTTCTTTTGGAAAATATTTTCTAGGAAACGTTTCTTCTAGAAAAATGACAATATTTTTTTGTTATTCTATTTAAATCTGAAAATAAAGTGGAAAATATTTTCCGCGTTTGGTGAAAAAAAAAATCTTTTCCTTCATGAATTACTTTTCAATAAATTTTTATATTTTTTTTTTATCGATTTTTAATTTCTTTTCTTTTTTTTTCTTCTTCTTCTTTTTCAGCCACGACAATCAATCACAAGTGAGCTCGAACCTTGCCATAAGCCAATGAAGACCCAACTTGCTGGATACAAGTGAGGTTGAGCCTCGCTAGAACCAGTGAGCTAGGTGAGGCTTGAGCCCCGCCTAGCTCATCGGATCTAGCAAGTCCTGAGCTCACTTGAGGTTGTCGGCTGAGCTCGGGTGAGGTGAGGCTCAACCTTGCCGGCTTGTGGTGAGGCTTAATCTCACCTATGGTTGGTTGCCGATCGTCGCCGTGGGCCGACCATCGATCGAAGAAGAAGGAAAAAAAAGAAAAAAAAGAAAAAATTAAAAGAATTTAAATTTTGAATTTTTAAAAAGTATAAAATAAAAATAAAAGGAAATGATGTCGGGTGAAAAAAAGTCTTAGGTTTAGAAGTGAAAGAAAGAGGATGTAAAAAGTTTTCTACATTCTAAAAAGTGAAAAACATTTTCTCTATTTTAGAAAACTTTTTTCTATGGATGAAAAATATTTACCAATTCATAGTCCATTAAACGAATGCTGAAAAATCAGGAAAATTTTTTATTATAATTTTTTTCTACGAAATAAGTAAAATCTTAGTTAGACAATTTTAGACCTGACCAAAGTGAAAGGCTAGATGGGTTGACTTGGACAAGCAAAAATGTTCTCGAGCTTTATTTGACCCACTTTGGCCCGCCCAAGCCTGATCAAATTTATGTGGAAAAGTTAATACTCTCAATACAGAGTGATTTTAGGCTCGGCTTATCTATTGATCAAATCCCCTCCATTTGTGAAGGTAATATTACTCATTATAGAAAAGAAGAGTACCAAAATATGTACACGAGTTTATTGATTTTATGTAATGTGTAATATTACGATCCCAACAATCTTTTCTAATTGTTTTATTGATTTATCAAATTTTGAGAACTAAATTTTTTGTTTTTGGTCGGTGAGAACTAAAAAATTTAAAAAGTTAAAATAAAACAGGTTTTGGGGAACATCACAACGCCTACCGAAACAGAGGAATGGGAAAACTGTTAATCTAGAGGCTGGATTTGCTTTCTAGATATCATTAATCTGACGGTGGGAGCGAGCGTGGAGTCATCGACGATCGTGGTCATAATTGGTGGAGCGGAGTCAAGTCCAATCTCTTTTCACGTGATAACAACCACACTTGCCGAAGCCCTAAGGTCAAAACCCTCTTTTTATTCTCTTTTTATTTGGCAAATATTGATTTTTGTTTTGTTTTGGGTCTACAGGATAAATTATAAAAGATGCTTCCTAAAACATGCCAATCAACCAAAATGAAAAAATGAAAAAAGTTACAAGGAATTAGAAGAAGACTTTTCCATTTCCTTACTAGCTATTACTCTGTACACTAGATGCATGTGAGTTCAATGTTCTATAATCGATGATAGGCTGTGTATGATTGGATCTATCACAATTGTTGATTACATGAGCCGTAGTTGGAGCTATCGATCTAGATTCAGGCAAGAGTTTCTCCTTAGATGGACCCACTGAGATTAAAATATGTGCCGGATAGGGTTCACAAGGCATTTTTGTTTCTAGGAAAAAGTTTTCTAAATCATTCACTATCTCCCTTAGACTTTATTTCCCAAAAATTAAATAATTTAAAAAATATTTTTCTAAAGCTGATTGTCTATATAACTTGATATAATCATTCAACGAAATATATTTTTATTATTGACATAATTTATGCTCGAATATTGTTGTGGATGATAAACATATTTTTATGTCATGTATTTTTTAAGGGGTTAATATCCCGAAAAACCCCAAACCTGGTACATTTGTGACAAATTTACCATAAACTATTGTTTTTTGACCACGAAAAACCCCAAACTAATACACCTGTGACAAATTTACCTCGACCGACCATAAAAAACCTTAAATTGGTACATTTATGACAAATTTACCCCAAACTAATTTATTCGACCGCAAAAAACCCCAAACTGATAAATTTGTGACAAATATACCCTTCGCTAATTTGGATTAATACCACAAAAAAATTATAAAAATTGTAAACTTTGACAAACAAATCATAAAATCTTAAATTGATATACTACAATCATTGTCACGTGTCATTTAATTTAATAATTTGACAATAAAATTTAACGAAAATTAACAGAGGGTAAATTTGTCACAAGTTTACCAATTTGGGGTAAATTTGTCAAAGGTATATCAGTTTGGGATTTTTGGTGGTCAAAAAAATAGTTTTGGGTAAATTTGTCATAAGTGTACCAGTTTGGGGTTTTTTAAGGGTATTAACCCTTTTATAAGTAATACGGATAATTACTTTCTAGAGAAATATTTTTTAGATCATTTATTTTTCACTAAATAAATGGAGTCTCAATCCTCAAATTCTCATTATTTTGTTGACTTTTTTTTTTTTTAGTTCTGTTGATCTAACGAAAATGTGGGCGCGCGATGGCGAATGCCACCATCGGTGGGTCCTCGTGCATCAACATCACTGGCGTTCAGTGTGGGACCGGCCATGGAATTAGGTTTGCGTATTCAACTCAAATGAAAATGGTACGAGGATCAAGACATGGGGGGTTGGTCGGTGTACATTAATTCTCACCAACTAATAACAAAATTAGGCAAAAGAAAATATGCTTATACCCGATTCATGTTTGCACTAATCTATTTTATAGTGAATTCATCATCTTTATTTTATGTCATGTAAAGTGGATCTAATTATGTTAACAGTATCCATTTTCACAAATGTTACTATTTCCTATGCTCATAACCCAATAATAATCGGGCTATCGTGATGATCAAAAGTAATGTTGTAAGGTGAAAAACTATGTTTTTAGTTAGTGCTTGCATGCATTATTAGGGATCTTTTAAATTGCCGATGTGCGCTTGTATGGTTGCAATCATAAATCTACATATGAAAAGCATTGAAACAATAGAATTTGTAATCCACGTAGTGTCTTATTCAAGTTGCAATTACATATAGCATTGTCGATAGTGAAGGTAAATGACGTTACACATCAAAATGTGAGGGGGATTTTGGGGAACAAACCGTCGGTCATGTGACATTGCGCTGGAGGAGACAAGTTGCACGGACATTGTGATGAAGCACATTTGACTCTTCAGAACTCAAGAAGGGGAGCTACGCCGATTGCAAGAATGTCGTCAATGCAAGTTTCACTTCCGTTGATCCTCCCATTTCTTGCCACACTTCGTAAGGTTAATCGTTGTAGCCAACAACATCCTTGCAATAAGTTGACCGAGGTAGTTCTCTTTTCTAGACCCAACATCAAGATAGGTCATATCGTTAGTTTTATCAAACTTAAATACGTTTGGTGGTGAAGATAATTTGTGCGAGTTTTGTAATTCATGGAAGGGCCCAATGGGTGTTAGAGTTGATGTTTGGGTGAACTTATTATCACGTCCCTTTTCATTTTAAAACACATCCTTTTGAGTCCTTCTATAAGTACATTTGTTTTGTCAACTTCTAAATTTTTGGTAGAAATAGAATCATAACATCAATATAAACACCAGTGCATAAAAAAGAGCTCTCCAAGCAAAGTTGTTAGTGATATTATTGTTGTAAATTTGGATAGTGTTAACATTTGAATTTTTTTGACCCTGGCTCATTAGGCCCAGACCGATAGAACTCGACGCAATCAGGCCATAAAACCGTGGCCCCCTCTCTTTAGTCACAATTCCCATACCACACGAATCACGTTCCAATTAGTCATTGTTCTCTCTGTTCACAATTATCACTTGGGTGTCTATTTCTTTTGTTCATGTGGCGCAAGGATACAAAACCCTAGCGAGGACAAAGGCGCCTCTTTCCCACTCGAATGCCTTCTTGCGTTCACCGTGGGGTCAGTGGGAAAAACAGAGCTGTCTTTGGAATTAAAGAGCTTGCACGTTCAAAAGAAGAAAAGGACAGTCACAAGGAAAATAGGTCTTATTTTATTCCAAAATATCTTAGAAGAAGGACAGCACGGGTTTTCCCTAGTCCAATTCTCCCTAGCCTTATCTCGGTCGCTCTTCATTAGCCAGCAGTAACCCCTTGTCCGCCATTACCGGCCACTGACGATTCTCCTTTTTAAAAGAGAGCAAGAACAGAGAGCATGGACTGAGGAGACTTGCAGCCTCTCTGGGCGTCCAGAAGTCGCTGCCTCGAGGAACGCTGTGTAGTTATCGTTGGTCCAGCAAGCGCAGTAAACCCTGTTTTGCCCCTGTTTTTCTGCTGTCAAGATCCGAAGCAACTCGTGCGTGTTTGAGGCTTCATCGCTGGCGTGCACCCTCGTCGGCAACACTTTTCAGACGTGTGAGTTTGACCAGCAACCGCAACCGACAACTCCTCCTTGACAAAGGTATTGTTGAACCCCCTGCGTTTCCCTGTTAAGAGTGAAACGCCGAAGCTTGGTTTCTTCCGTTCATGCTCGTGTTGGATCTGAATAGGTTGGTTGTGTTGATTTCGAACATTTCTGAGCGATTTTTTCGAGTCTGGATGTGAGTTCAAGTCCTGAAACGGTCAAGCACTATTTTTTTCCTTGAATCCACGTTCATAACCTATCCAATGAAATGTCTATAGTGGTGCGTTTGGTATTACGAGAATAATTTCTATTTAGAAATTTTATTTTATTTTTTTCTCTGAAAATAAAAAGTAAATATTCAGAACTTTTTATTTTTATTTCAAATCTATTTTTCAACTATTTTTTTATTTTGAAAAATAAAAAAATTAATTGATATTATCAAATTTATTTGTGTTTCGAAAAACAAAGGAACAGGAAATTGAAAAATAGGATGTTACCAAATAGACCTGGCCTTAATTCAGTGCAAGTTAATTTCCTTTTTTGTCTAACTCAAGAGCATATTGCCCCAGATTAAATCACCTTAATTGATTTTCAAAATCTTTCCAATGATTATGCGTGCTTTTTTTTTTTTTTTTTTTTTTTTTTGCATCATCCGTTTTCTCTCGGATTAAGTTCCTGAGGTCACCAATGGCGATTGTCGGTGAGTTGATGATGTTGTCTCGGTGGCCTGAGTGTTTGACCATCTTGTGCATCTAAATTGGTTTTGCTTATGGTGTCCCTTTATCTGCTTCGTCCTAACCATGCTGTGAATATGTGAATGGGGTTGATGATCGAGGGGGGTATTGATGGCTGGCGGTCCCAGGTGTGGGCGACCGGTGAATCCGGTGGTGGTTTCGGGGTGAGTGAAGGCGATGTCCTTTTAAAGGTTCGGAGGTGTAAGTCATGGACAAAACCCTGTTTCCTTTTTTTGGGGTGATCCTAGCATGACGACCGTCTAAGGATCGGAGGATAGCCATTAAAATTTTCCTTCCCCAACACAAGCATGTAGAAATTGCCAAGCAAAATACATGGCTTTCTCCCTCTTATCGAAAACGTATGATTGAGAGTTTACCGTCCATTTTCCAAGCTAACGGTACTGTTAGCAAATCAATTCCTTTCTTTTGTCGTTTACTATACAGGGTCCTTCTTTTTGTGCTCCCAAATGCTCAAAGCATGTTTATTGTAAAGGGAATTGATTGGTTAACTGTACTGTTAGCATGGAGAACAGATGGCGAACCCTCAGCCATACATTTTTCATGAGAGGGAGAAAAATTTGTATTTTGCTTGGCAATTTCGACGGGAAAGAATCGTCAGATGGTGACATCATCATGCTAGCATCACCCTATTGTAAAAGAACGGTGGTTGGAGTTCGGGGAATAGGAAGTGAGCGTGGAAGACGATGGGAGCACAAGGAAGAGGAAAATGGGTTTGGTCTAGGTGGGCTTAAGTGAGATTTTTGGGCTTAAATTGGTTTGATATATTTGCGCTTGGTTGTTCTAATTATGATTGGGTCGGTGATTTTCGGGCTTGAGAATAGGCTTGATGGATCCAGCCTTCGTGTGGGCTTGATGCTTCCCTGTAGAGAAAATGGGCTTACGTTCTGGTAGGTTCAACTGGGTCTAGTTGATTTGGCCTAATCTGTTTCTAGTAAATAGGGGCTTGGTTTATTTCTAGAGGAAACTGGGCTTTTGAATTTCTAATGGAGAGAGGCTTGACTAGTAAGCCCTTTCGCCTGCGGCGGCCCGTGTCCATGTGAAGCCCATGCCTAATCCCACAAGCGAGTAATAATTTTAAAAAGAAAAGGGAAAATATTCGAAAAAAATAATAATCAGAAAATGGCTAGGAATAGAAGCCTTGATTAGGTTGTTAAATCTTAGTAATATATTTAGCTTCGTTTCAGTTGTATAGCATAACTTTTAATTTTTCGAGTTTTGGCCGTTACTTTTCATATAGCTTAGACTTAGATTGATCAATCTTTTAAGCAACAAATTCAACCCAATTTGAACTCATGGGGCTGCTATCCTGGGGTTTAATAATAATGCCATGTATATTCTTGAGTCTACTTTCCTACACTATACTTTTATTGCATTGATTATGATTGTCTACTTTTTTTTTTTTATCGTGCACTCATGCATGGATAGCATTTACTGGCATAGATTAATTAGAAATGGTCAAAGATTGCTTGAATCATTTAGGTAACAAACCAATCAAGTTAGGGTATTGAAAGAGCACTAGTTCGTTAATTAGTGTTTTTTGTTTTTTTGTTTTTTTGTAGATAGTTCGTTAATTAGTTTAATCAAGCTTTTTTCCTAAATCTCTAATTGCACAGGAAATGAAGTATCCTTCCATGCCTCACTCGACTCTTAGTCGATCTCATAGGCTAGTGGTGACTCCTATTTAGATTGGACTTCACGGGTAGATCAATTTCAATTGTAGTTTCCTAATGTCGAGCGAGGTAATAGTTTGGGAAATCCGCATCGATTGAAGATTGTTGGTCCCAAATTCGACAATACCTCCAAACCTATCATCTCCTTGACATGCCGGTCGGGAGGGTCGCATTAGATAGTGCTAGATTAGGAGCCTCTTTTTTTTTTTTTGGGGGTCCGTGTTAGTAATTTAGACTTAGTTTGCAGAATTATTAGAAAGAATCTTATTAGGTGATTGGATATTACTTGATAAATCATTCTTACTAGTAAGTTTTAGTATCTCTAGCTAGCAGTACACTATATACAATTTGAGTAATAAGGCTGATGTGGTACTTCCACTCATATATTAATAGTCACATAAGCAAAATTGAAAGGACGTTTAAAGTCTAAAAACACATGAGTACAATAAACTAGTGAAAATAATTGTTGGATTACCTAACTTATATAGAAAAAAGATAAATAGTAGAAATGCACAAAACGAAAATTGAGATCTATTATGATATCATATTATAAAGGACACATACCAAATACCCTCCTCATTTTTTCACTTTTTCACTCTATTACAACTTTTTTTCAATGTTAGAAATCTTAAAACTTGTTACAAAAGTACAATTAAATTCTTAAAAATTTCAAAAAGTGTAATCAAGTTTTAAAACTTGTCTAATTGACGCAATTAAGTCCTTCCATTAATTCCATCCTATTTTTTTTTTTTTTTAGTCAAAAGCTCCATCCTACTTGGCTAACATAAAATGTTTATTACTATTTTCTCTCTCCTGTGTAATGTCACTAAAACACGAAACATAAAGATAAAATGACATTGTTTTGATCTGAATCTTTCTTTTAAGCCAAAATTTGAGTTTAAATTAGATTACTAATAAAAGGTTTAATTTTTTTTTTTAAATAAAAGAACACAAAACAAATCAGCCCTTGTCATTGTTGCCCCACCATTACTGAAATTGGCCGGTGATGGTGGGGCGTCTGCAGGATCGCTTAGGTATTTAGCTAACAACCGCCTGATCTTGGGGTTGAGAGGGTTGCAGGGCATCATTCTTTTATTTTCTCTCTCTCTTTTTAGTGTCCTTTTCTGAAAAATGTAACCTTTTTATTTAAAATTTGGGTAAAAAGAGTTAGACTTGGACCAAAACGATTTGGTTTTAGTCTTATGTTTAATGTTTAGTGATGTTGATGTCACGTAGCATAGAGAAAATAATAAACAAGTCATGTCATTTTTTTTTATTAGTCAAGTTAGATGAAGTTAACAACATGACTCACGTCTTAGGGCGGTGGAGGCCGTGGAGACAGGACAACGGTCGGAGGTTGTTGGGGGTGGACAGGAGTTGGGGAGATGGGAATTTGTGCGAAGGATGAAAAACGGTTCTATAAGCAAGTTTAGTCTCATCAACCTGCTATGAGGTATATAGTTAGGTATCCAACATAAAACTTATGGTACAAACTCATATTTCAATTAAAAAAAAAAGAAAGGATACAAAGCGTATTCTCTAAGCTTTGTAGTCATTAAGCCGAAAATGCAGTGAAACATGTCATTTTCCAACGTGCCTGGACGCATTCTGCTTTCACTAGGAAAAGAAAAAACCGCAATGTGTTCTTTTTGGCTTCTGCTCCTGTTGCATCCAATTAAATCGAATTGCCTCTTTAGCATGTCATTGTGCAGGTCTCTGTCCCTATATCTCCATTTCTTAACGAGTCAAGAGACTCTTCTTATCATTGACAGTCAATTCTTGGGCAAGAAAAACCCTAGATCCGAATGCAGCCAAGAACAAGAATTCAGTTCTTTCTCATTCCATCAATCCACAACACTTGTAACTTAAATTACATCTTTATCACTTGACTCGTGTCACAACCCAACATAAAAAAATTAGGCACTAACAATGCCTCATCTGGTGTTGCAGGGTATCTCGTGTCCAAACCATGTTCTTGCTTTTGATCCTAGTCTCACTCTTCCTCGGTTCTCAGCAAGCTTATTCTTCAACTTCCTCTTCAAGTCTGGAGTCTACAAGTTTCTTTTTCCCTTCTTTCAACCTTGGCTCTTGCACCGGTAAAGAGCTCATTTGCATGGGCTCGGCAAGCTCGCAAGATGGGTATTTGAACATCACGCCGGAGCGGGGTAATTCAAGCCGTGCATCAATGCCAACAAACCAGATAGGGCGGGTTCTTTATTCCCGACCAGTGGTTGCTTGGCCTGCCATGATCTCCACCACGTTCACCGTCAGGATTACGCCATCGCCAAATTCCAAAGTCTCTGGTGACGGGATGGCTTTTCTTTTCGCACAGGACAATAGACCCTCTCCGCCGAACAGTTACGGCTCATACATGGGGATTCTTGATCGGTCCACTCAAGGTACTTCCACCCAATCTTTTATTAAATGAATATGAAATTTGTGGTACTTCGCTGTAGAGTGTTCATAAAAATATGATTTCTCTTCAATTGAATATATAGGTGGCGTTGTCCGTCAACTAGCTGTGGAGCTGGACCCTTTCATGAACGAGTTTGATATTGACGGGAACCACGTAGGCATAGACACGACGAGCACTATGAACCCAGTCGATGCCCAGACCCTAAACAACACAGGAGTGAACCTAAAAAGTGGAAAGGACATCAGAGTCAAAATTGACTATGATGGCTATAATCATGAACTCCAAATCTTTGTGGCATATTCTGGGAATTCACTAATAAGCGTTCTCAATCATTCGATCAAAATGTCGGAAACTGTCCCTAGTCTCGTGTACGTGGGCTTTTCGGCAGGCACTGGTCCTCTTCCCGAAAGCCACAAGGTCATTAGCTGGGCATTTAGCTCTTTTCCTTTATTTTCGGCGGAGGACCGGCTTAGGAGAGACAACAGGATCAAAACCATACTGGTTTTGGTCGTGCCAAGCATGATGACGGTATTGTTCATCATTATATGCATCTACCTCGTTAAGAGAGCACCGAGGAAGAGAGACAAGAAGGACGCTGACATAGAGAGCCAATCGAGGGAGGCCGCGAACGTTCCAAGGATGTTCACCTGCAAGGAGCTAGCAAAGGCCACTCGCAACTTCAGCAAGGAGAACCTGCTCGGCACCGGTGGTTTTGGAAGCGTTTACAAAGGGGTCATCTTAGATCCTCCGGTCGAAATAGCCGTGAAAAAGATATCTGCAACCTCAAAACAAGGTCTGTTTCTTTACTTGTCATGTCCTGTTGCACTCTTTTTTCGAACATGGTCTCGTAGATAAGATCTAAACATCACAGAAACATAGTGCAGGAGCAATTTTATAATTGCTGTGAATAAAGTAGAAGAGAGAAATTCCATATATTTATAATGTATCTAGAAAAAGTGTGTGTGGAGCTTAATTATAGGCTTGAATAGACAGCAACCTAGGGAAATTAGATTAGATATGTATAATTATAATAATTAAAGAAAATACCTTAAATATCTCTAGAAAATACCTAAATATCTCTAATACTCCCCCCTCAAACTAGAGCATAGATATTAATCAGATCCGGCTTGTTATAAATATATTCTATCGTCCAATGATCCAGAGGTTTAGTAAATATGTTTGCAAGTCGTTCAACAATCATAATGTGATTGGAAGGATCACTCCACTCTATAGCTTCTCTTGTATAAAATGATAGTTGACCCCAATATGTTGTGTTCTCTCATGAAATACAAGATTTGAAGCTATATGTACTGCAGCCTTATTATCACAACACAGAGGCATAGGAACTAAAGTTTTAAAGCCTAATTTAGTCAATAGCTGCTAAATCCACACTAAGTCACATGGTACTTGTGTCATGACTATATTTTGACTTAACACTTGAGCAGACAACAACACTCTATTGCAACAACACTCTATTGCTTACTCTTCCATGGTACTAGATTTCCTCTAACCAAGGTACAATAGCTAGTAGTCAATCTCCTCTTATTTGGAGACCTTATCCAATCAGTGTTAGAGAATCCTTCAACTCTACTATGGCCATAATTTAGGTAAACAATTTCTTTCCTTAGAACCTTTTTCAAGTACCTCAAAATCCGAATAATTGCATCCCAATGAAATGTACAACGAGAAGACATAAATTAGCTTGCCACACTAATTGGAAATGCAATGTCTAGTTGAGCAACTGTGAGATAGTTTAGCTTGCCTACCAGTTTTTAATATCTCTCAGGATTATCATGAATCTCTCCTCCCTCAGCAACTAGATTATCTCCTTGTTCCATTGGTGAATCAAGATACTTTGATCCCAACATGCCTGTCTCAGTGAGTAAATTCTGGAGAAACTTTCGCTGTAATAGAACGATACCTTTTTGTGATCGTGTCACCTCAATTTCTAGGAAATACTTCAACTTGCCCAAATCCTTAGTATGAAATTATTGCTGAAAATAGAGCTTTAGTTCAACTATATTGACCAAGTCATCTCTCGTGACAATAATATCATCAACATACACAATTAAAAACAACTTGCCTCCCTCTAACTGTTTATAAAAGGAGTGATCATTTCCACATCTAGACATTCCAAAAGAGAGGACAACTTTAGAAAATCTTCCAAACCACACCTATGGGGATTGCTTCAAACCATACGACTTTTTAAACTTGCAAACTAGTCATCTAGACTTCCCTTAAGCAACAACTCCAAGAGGTTGCTCAATATACATTTTTTCATATGCAAGAAAGCATTCTTGACATCAAGCTGCAATTATGGCCGTTATAAGTGGCTATTAGAGAGATCAAAATACCAACAAATGTGAACTTGGCAACATGAGAAAAAGTGTATAAGGAGTCAACTCCATATACCTGAGCATACCCTTTTGCAATAAGTCTTTCTTTTAAGCAAGCAAGAGGGCCATCGGGAATGACTTTGATAGCATACACCCATTGACAACCAATAGCAATTTTGCCTGAAGGAAGAGGTACCAAGTCTCAAGCTTGATTAACTTGTAAGGCCTTTAATTCTTCTTTCATAACTACTTTCCTGCTAGAGTTATGTAATGCCTCGGCTGCAAACTTGAGGATAAAATATTGTTCAACAGTAGATAAAAAGGATCGAAAGAAAGGAGACATAGAAGAGTATGAACTAAAGTCTACAATGGAATGTTGAGTACAAGCACGATACCTTTGGGATGAACAATATGGGTAGGCTAATGACGGATTTGGAGTTGAAGATGACCTAGTAGTGGTTGTAGGAAGGGGGGAGCAGTATCTACTCAAGGATGTCAAGTATAGACCTTGAGAGAAGTTGGTTCTTGTGCAAATATTAGGGAAATAGGTGGATCAATTGACCAAATGGTGATCATATGTAAAATTTCATCCACCTTATAAACAGTAACTGGAACATCATGATATACAATAGATTCAAGGAAGGAAACATTGGTAGTTATAAAGTAATTTTGCAATGATGGAGAATAACAATGGTATCCCTTTTAAGTACAAGAATAACATAGAAACGTATACTTGATGGCCCTATGATCAAATTTTGGAACTCCAGGTTAATGACCACGAAAAGAACAGACACAATAAAAAATACAAGGTGGTAAGAAAAATAATGATTGATTGAGAAACAAACAAGAAAATGGAATACCACATTGTAAAATCAAACAGAGACATAAAGCCCATCATCTCTCTCTCCTTTATATATATATATATATATATATATATATATATATATCACCTTGTAAAACAAAAGAAGACATGTGATTAACGAGATAGTAAGCAATTAGGGCAACATAAAAAAAAAAAAAAAAGGTTTTGGGGACCTTCATCTTAGATAACATGGATGTGGTGACTTCCAATAGTGCCTATTCTTCTTTTTAGCTACATCATTTTATTGTGGTGTATTGAAACAAGAAGATTTATGGATCAAACCATGTTGAGTCATAAAATCAGAAAAGGTGCGGAAAAGTGCTCTTAGCATTATCAAAACGCAAAATTTTAACATGCACACCAAAGTGAGAGTGAATTTTAGAATTAAAAGCACAAAATATAGAAAACAATTTTGAATGACTTTACATTAGATATAGCCAAGGGACTCTGGAATAGTCACCGACAAAAGTAACAAAGTATATAAAACCAACTAAATATCTGAATGAACTAACGAAAAAGGAGGTATCGCTCGCTTAATGACTTAAGGCAAGTAACTAATACGATGCAATTTGCCAAGTTGACATGACTCGCACTCTAAACTAGAAAGAGATTGAAAACTAGAATCTAAATTTTGAAGATTGTGAAACTAAGGATGGCCAAGACGACAATGGATTTGATGTAAGGAATCAACACTAGAGCATGGAATAGATGGATCATTTTCAAGCACGTAGAGCCCCCTACCTCACATCCTCTATCGATCGTCATCTTTGTAGCCAAATCTTAGCAAATATAAGAATCAAAGTAGAATGTCACTGAACACTGAAAGTTTTTGGTTAATATACAAACAGACATAAGGTTCAATGGAAATTGTGGGAGATAAATCATCGAGAATAATGGCAATGAAGAAGTTGGATGAACTGCATCAACCCTATTAACATGTGTAGATGAACCATTAGCTAAGGTAATAGTGGATGATGATGGAGTAAGAGACAAAAAAAAAAATACTTGAAAGACCTGACAAAGGACGAGATATAGCTAAAAGGCATGTGGTAGCATTACCTGTTTGTACCCAAATAGTAGTGAAAGAATTAGGTCGTGAAATCTGAAACTAGCTATATTGAACAAATTCCTCATCAAACATAACCACTACGTTGCCTTTAGAAAACTGTGGCAAAGAAGAAGAGTTAGTACTAGATGTAGCATTTGCAAACTATTGTTGCTATCCTAGTTTCCCAAGTAACTTGTAACAAGATTTTCAAATGCGGCCAGGTTTGCCACATTAATGATATGTCCAAACGGCCCCTAAGCTATTAGTGGAATTATGGGACTATCCATAAAGCCGTTCTTGGCCTTGGCCTTTTCCTATTCCTATGCCTCGGCCACCACCATGGCCACCATGACCATTATGTCGTCCATGAGTTCCCCTTTCATTCCCATTACCACTACTGGTTCAAGACTAGGACATAAGAGCTTACTATCTACCACAAACATGGTGTCCTTGAGAAGACTCACGAGATACCCAAAAAACTCAAGCAAATGTATCTATGAGTGAGCGATGGTCTCTCTCCTAGGAATTAGAGATATGACAGTTTCATTGTTCAGACTGAAACCTCCTTTGAATCCCAATACAACCAATTATTCTCTCTGAAGATGCTTTTGGTGAACATTGGTTAAAATTAAGATAAGATCATTCAACTCCTATACGCCCTCTTAAAATGAGCAAAATATTGTGTAATGGAACACCCCTTCCTATTAGATCGGTAAAACTCTTGTGATAGCTCATAAATCCATGAAAGGTTATTTTGGCCAGAGTACAATATAGCCAAATACTCCCACAATTCTCTAATTATGTCAATGTGAGTTATGAGATCAACTATATTACTCTTTATGGAGTTCAACATTTGACCAAGAATATGTGAACCAACTACATTCCAAGTTGCATCAATACTAGGTTTAGGCTTAGTCAAGTGTATAGGTTGATTTCCGCCTATTAAAGTTAGCTTCACGATTTTCTTCTATTGGAAAGTTGGCACTATCCTCAAGCTTTTTATTGGTAATTCAATTAGAAGTAGAGGAAATCTCCTCAATCATCACAGTATTACTCTTCTCAAAATCACCCATTCTTTAATAAAAATAAGAAAACTACTACAATATTTTCCTTCAAGCAACTCAACTTCAATAGTTCAATAATTCAACACAATTGAAAAATATCATCAATGGACCATTAACAATGATGTCACAGCACTAACAACCAATTGAACCAACAATGCAGACATTATTAAAATAGAGTACTTGTAGCCTTCGAAGGTTCTTTAGGTAGAAAGTTCATGCACCCATGGTCATTCCAACTGACCAATCATAGAGAACAAGAGCAACAAAGGCCAAATTAGATAACCTTACTAGATTTCGTATAAATCTCACAGAGTTGATCATTGCAAAATCATTTCTTGCAACCCAATTTCCTTGAATTTGCCCTTGAGATTCCAAACATCTCCACCTCCAGAGACCACATTGATTAACTTCACCGAACTACGCAACAGCTCACTGCTCACTCACCCATTGCATTGCATAACGAAACATCTCAATTGGTGCAAGCTAAAACTACCATAAAATTCAGATGTAATCCAATATAGCTTGACCATTGGACAAAAGGCATGATCTAGGCGGCCTTGGAAGACTTTGAAAAAATAGCAAATAGAGGGAAACGCCAAATTGACATCAGCGAAGCAAGAGTTAAGCCCAAGAACCTATACTCGAGTGGCGAAAAGCTGAAGAGACGGAGTAGGCGACATTTGACGATGCCAAATCTGACCTAGGTTGTCAAATCTGACCTAGGTTGGATGGCTACGTAAGATCAAAGTTGGCGACTTTTTCTTTTTTTAATAAGAATTTCTGCAACGTGTGACAGCTTTAATATCATGTGAATAAAGTGGGAGAGAGAAATTTTGTTTAATTTCAATGTATCTAGAAAAGAGTATATGGAGCTTATTCATGGGCTTGAATAGATGACAATTTAGGGAAATCGAATTGAATATGCATAATCAAAATAACCAAAGGAAATATCTTAAATATCTCTAGAAAATACCTAAATATATCTAACAACCGCCATAACTACGAAGATCCTTTGTGAAAAAGTTCTCAAGTATTTGTTAATTAACCTTAGGCAATTTTTCAACCTCAAATTCAACAGGTGAAAGACAGTATTTAGCAGAGATATGCACGATTGGGAGGATGAGGCACAAGAATATAGTGCAACTCCAGGGTTGGTGCCATGAGGGGGAACAACTTTTGCTAGTCTACCAATACATGGCCAACGGTAGCCTTGACCGCTTTATTGGCAAGCAGTCCCTCAGTTGGGAGACCCGGTATGAGATCCTGATTGGCGTGGCCTCGGCACTACTCTACCTCCACGAAGAATGTGGGAACCCCGTGGTCCACCGAGACGTCAAGCCCAACAATGTCATGCTGGATGCCAACTACAATGCCTACTTGGGTGACTTTGGGCTTGCGAGGCTGATCCAGAGCGACGCCTCAGCGACAACCATGCTCGCGGGCACCCCCGGGTACCTAGCCCCAGAGATGGCATACTCAGGGAAGGCCACGCCAGAGTCAGACGTGTATAGCTTTGGGATGGTGGTCTTGGAGGTGGTGTGTGGGAAGAGGTCAAAGGGGATCACAGAAGAGGACAACTTGGTGGATTATGTGTGGAGTCTCTATGGTGAAGGCTTGATCCTGGAGTGTGTGGATGAGCAAATGGAAGGCCAATTTGACAAGGAGCAAGTGGAGAGGGCACTAATAGTGGCCCTTGCTTGCTTGCACCCCTACTCTGCGTGCAGGCCGAGGATGCGAAAGGTGCTCCAGATTTTCTTGAACCCGAACGAGTCGCTGATGGAGTTGCCCAAGTCCCGGCCCAACATGGCCTTTGTGCCGGTCTCATTCTCAGGCTTGACCACCGTCGGCTACTCCTCCACCTACAAGACCAATTCCACCTTCACTCACTCACAGCTCAGTTCACCCCTAGAGATAGAACTCAATCATGAACAAGGGATGCCAGGATTGCGTTAATGGTCTCGAGAATTAAAGATCGTATTAGAATATTTCACGTGATTCATATCCGAGTTATACAAGAATAAGTTTTACTTTGTATTATGTTATGATGTAGTGCAGAATGGATACTCTTTGAAGCTAGCTGTATTGTATTTACATACCTCTATGAATGTTACGTTCTTATGTGAAATTGAGTTGAAGTGGTTCAAGTCATGCCACCTCATTGCAAGAGTTACATGGAGCCATCGAAGAAGAAGACCCACTTAAATTAGGAACAATTTACATATGTCGATTCATATATTTATGAATTTCAAGACTCACGACTCAATTTACCACCAAAGATAGAACTCAATCATGAATAGGGGATGTCGGGGTTGTGTTAATGGTCTTGAGAATTAAAGAACGTATCAGAAAATTTCACGTGATTCATATCCGAGTCATACATAAATGAGTTTTACTTAGTATTATGCTATGATGTAGTGCAAAATGGATGTTATTTGAAGCCTGTGTTGTATATACATTCCTCTGTGAATATTACGTTCTTATATGAAATCGAGCTAGAGTGGTCCAAGTCATGCTTGCCGCCTCATTGCAGGAGTTACATGGGGCATATGAAGGAGAAGGCCCACTTAAATCAAGAATGATTTACATATGTTGATTTGTATATTTATGAATTTTAAGGTCAAATTAATCCAATGAAAGAAAAAATAATGTGTAAAATGAAAGAGAAGTATTTCACTCGCTCACGGCACAGTTCACCATAGGAGATAGAACTTGATCATGAACAGGGGATGTTAGGATTGCGTTAATGGTCTTGGAAATTAAAGATCATATCGGAAAATTCCACTCGATTCACATCTAAGTCATATAGGAATGAGTATTACTCTATATTATGCTATGATGTGATGCAAAATGGATACTCTTTAAAGCTAGCTGTGCTGTATTTACATTCCTCTGTGAATATTACATTCTTATGTGAAATCAAGCTAGATTGGTTCAAGTCATAACGTCTCATTGCAAGAGTTAAATGAAGCATACGAAGAAGAAGACCCACTTAAATCAGGAATGATTTACATATGTCGATTAGTATATTTATGAATTTCAAGGCTCAAATTAATCTAATGAAAGAAAAATAATGTGTAAAATGAAAGAGAAGCATTTTTAGCGAGAGAGAGAGCTTCGTTTTTATCTACAAGGAAGTTACATATGCCGATTCGTATGTTTATGTATTTCCAGGCTCAAATTAATCTAATGAAAGAAAAATAATGTGTAAAATGAAATAGAAGCGTTTTTGGTGAGAGAGAGAGCTTGGTTTTGCAGTTATAGGGAAGTTACGTATGTCGATTCGTATATTTATGAATTTCAAGGTTCAAATTAATCTAATGAAAGAAAAATAATGTGTAAAATGAAAGAGAAGCGTTTCTGGCGAGAGAGAGAGCTTGGTTTTGCAGCTACAGGGAAGTCCCACAAAAAAATAAAAGGCAAATTGACGTGCGTTTGCCAGGAGTCGAAATCTTTGCTTTCCACAGTCGCTGCACGGCTAACGATCCATTGGGCGGATTAGGCTTGAGCATCGTGGTTGAGATAAAAGCAGCAGCAAACATCTAATGAATGTAGGTGAGCATTCAGGGCCACACCTGTGCCAACTGACATCACATGAATGGGTTGGTCCGTCTTCACCCAATCAAGAACAAGTTGAAAAGCCGAGATTCTTAGGTTAGCCTCGGGTACTCCACACTGGATTGCCGGTGACAAGCGGTGAACACTTTTTTCGCGACCGCATAAGTAGTTCGCCAACTCTACATTTTAGTAAGGCATAGGAGGGCTTATTCAGTGGACGGGCCTCGGCTCGCGCCTAACCCTGTTGTGGAGTGTGAGTTTTGACTCCAAGGATCAAATGTAGCACACCCAATCCTAAATCATATAATGAACTTTACGCATCACCGACGTTCAGGAGAAATAGATATATATATAACCCAAATGGTATTAAAGTTGATGTTTGGGCCATACTATCTCACATCCCTTTTTACTTGAAAACACACCTTTTTGGGTCTTTTTATAAATATATTCGTGTTGTTTACTTTTACCTTTTTGGTAGAAATAGAACCATAACATCTATATAAACATAAGTACATGAAGAAAGAGCTCTCCAAGCAAGGTTGTCGGCAATGCTACTGCTGTAAATATGGAGAGGGCTAGAATTATAGACTTAGTTCGCAGAATTATTAAAAAGAATGTTGTTAGGTGATTGGATATTACTAAGTAAACCATTCTTATTAGTAAGTTTTAATATCTTTAGCCAGCAGTGCGCTATATGCGATTTGATTAATTAGATAGTGATGTGGTACTTCTATTCATATATTAATAGTCACATAAGTAAAGGTAGTAAGGACGATTAAAGTCTAAAAAGTGCGTGATTACGAGCAGCTAGTGAAATAATAATTGGAATTATTAACTTACGTAAAAAAAAAAAAGAAGATAAAAAGGAGAAATGCACAAAATGATAATTGAGATGAACTATATGATACTATATTAAAAAGCAAAAATACTGCATACCCTCCTTATTTTTCATTCTATTATCACTTTTCTCTCCTTTAGTTTTAAAAATACATTCTGCATCTTAAGACAAACCAGATTATCTAAAGAACCATATTACCATCCCTTATAGAGAAAAAAAACCCCCTTAGGGGTGAGGATATAGAATAACCCGAATTGAAATCGCCTGAACCGAACCAATCTAGCCAATTTTGGGCAGTTCTAGAGGGCGCCGGTTCAGTTATTGATTCCATAAAATTGAAATCGGTGATCTTCAATCCGGTTCTCGGTTCCAAGAAGAGAACCGGACTGACCACACCGGACCAATTTAAATATATTTTTTCACACAAACTCTAATACCCTCTCACACCTAGCTTATTCCAAATGATGAAGTAAATCTTTGTTTCTTTCATACTATTGCATTGGTTCATCCAAGTTGCTCCTTTTGTTTCTTGCTTCTTTCTTTGTTTTACCTTTTCTTCTTTTCCTGCAAATATTCACCAATTTTACCTTCCTTGCTTACTCGTACTTCGTGAGTCCATCATTTATAAAAAAAGAATCCACCAAATCCTCCTCCTTTTTTCGAGCATGCCCCCATAAGCACGGCCCCATTGTCTCTCAATATTGTTCGCAAATTTTGGATGAAATCCCAAATTTGAATTGTGACATGGCTTGGGAATTCAATTAATTAAAAACTTTTGACCAAGATATGGAATCCATCGATTCTATTAGATTGCTTGAGAAAGAAATTGGTTTGGTCTAGTCCCAAGACCAGATCATCTGCTTCTTGATTCCTAGTTCCTGAATAAAACTGAATTAGATCACGAACCGATCATCCTTAATTCCCCTAACTCTATGATGCAAACTTGCATTTCAAGAGACTATTAATACAAAGTGATAATGACTTGAAAAGTAGCACAATATTTGTTATTTTTCTTAAAGATAAGGCTATGTTTGGCAATTAGGATAAAATTCATAATAGGATAATATCATATCTCGCGTTTGGTGTTTGCTTAGCATGAGATAAAGTTGGATATAAGAAGCATATAGCCCTAATAAAATTATCATATGAGGAGGTATGATAAAGATGGATAAGATTTTTAATATTCGTGATAGGAAATTATTTTTCTCGAATAATTTTTTTGAAATTAAAAAATTAAAAATATATGTAAATATAAATAATATTTGAATTCTAATATACAAAATTCAAAATTCAAAATAACAAAAAATAAAAATTTATTTATTAAATTTAATCTTATTATTATTTATAAATTCGAATTTAAATTTTTTTCTTATAATATAAATCCAATGTATAGATGTAACTTTAGGTATTTTAGTATTTTAGATATATTAGTATAATTTACTATTCCATAAGATTTTATTAGAGAATGATGGAAGGGGAAAAAGAAATATAAATGAAAGTAATAAAAAAAAAAGATAGGAAAAATTACAAGAAGCAAATAAAAATAAAGTAGGTAAAAATTTCACAAGAGATTTTTACTATCTCCATTTGTGAACTTTTACATTCATTTACACTAATATGCTATTTATATAAAAATATATATGATATAATATGAATATATTCAACTTTATTATCACATTTACCAAATAATGGACACGATATAGCAAAATCCCCAAATTTCATGCCTTATCCTATCAAGTCTAATTTTGGTTATAAATCTAGACAATCAAATATAGCCTAAGTGCATTGAAAGTTCTTGTTAAGAAAGTATAATTGAGTCTTAAAACTTTCAAAAAGTGCAATTAAGTTCTAAAACTTATCAACTAAGTGTAATCTAAGTCTTTCATTAACTTCATCCAACATGATTAACGAAAAATATTAGCGTGACCTTTTTTTTTTTATATAATTATTTTCTCTCTCACACATAGCATTGATGTGGCTAAAATATGAAACATAAAACTAAGACGATGTCGTTTTGGATGTGGCTAGCCCATTGGCTTAGATCCAACGACCCTCACTAGTCATTGCAGACCCTTTCGATGATAGTGAGGCAGTCGCTTGGTTTTTGTTTATATTTTCTTTTTTCTTTTTGTGTTCATTTTTTAAAATTAAAATAAGATTTGAAGCAAAATGACATTGTTACGTTTCATGTTTTAGCTATGTCAACATCATGTGAGAGAGAAAATATGAAAAAATAAATAAATCACCTCAGCGTTTTTCGATAGTCAAATTGGATGGAATGAATAATGACTTGATTGCATTTTTTTATTAAAAAAAAAAAAAACTTTAAGTGAACTTATCTCTATTTATCATTAAGAAAGTCTGCATCTTATTGGACTACTTCAAAAAACCGCAAACTACTAAGAACTGGCGCTCAAAGATTCATTATATTTCTTTAGAACTTTCAATTGACAGTTCTAGAGGAGAGAGTTATGATCAAGTAAACAACTAATATGCTGTAAAGATGGCTCGCAAGAAAGGAGATGAAAAGTACTTGCCCCACGCTGAAGAGGTCAATTGCACAATGCAATGAAACATTTCATTTTCAAACGTGCAAGGACGCCCACGCATTATGCTTTGAATAGGAGAAGAGAAGAACCACATTGTGTTCTTTTGGGCTCATATGCATTACCCGCATCCAATTAAATCAAAAGGCATTCTTAGCTTGTCATTGAATAGATTTCTGTCCCTATATCTCCATGTTTTCGCGAGACAAGAGACTGCATCTCCTTCCAATCATTGGTAGTCAATTCTTCGGGGCAAGAAAGAAACAAACCCTAAAATCCGAATACAGCCAAGAACAAGAATTCACTTCTTTCCCATCCCGCCAATCCACAGCCCTCGTAACTTCGACTGGATCCCCATCTCGATTCATGTCATGACCCAAGAAAACAAATTAGGAAGCAAACCTGCGAACCGTTCTATATATGCGCCTACAATGCCTTATCTGTTTTGCAGGGTCTCTCGCGTACAAACCATGTTCTTGCTTCTGATCCTGGTCTCAGTCTTCCTCGGTTCTCAGGAAGCTTATTCTTCGACTTCTTCTAGCCTTGAGCCTACAAATTACTTTTTCCCTTCTTTTGACCCCAGCTCTTGCACCTGCAAGGAGCTCATTTGCACGGGTTCGGCGAGCTTGCGGGAAAGGTATTTGAACATCACACCAGAGTGGAGGAGCAGGGTAATTTGAGCCTTGTGCCCATGCCGACGAACTAGGTAGGGCAGGCTCTTTATTCCTGGCCGGTCGTGGCTTGGCCTGCCACGATCTCTACCACGTTTGCCGTCAGGATCACCACATTGCCGAATTCCATAGCCTCTAGCGACGGGATGGCTTTTCTTTTTGCACAGGATAATAGCTCCTCGCCACCGGATAGTTATGGCTCATATATTTGGATTCTTGATCGGTCCACTTGAGGTACCTCCACCTAATCCTTCATTAGAGGAATATGAAATCTGTGGTACTTTGCCGGAGTGTTGATTGAAAGACAATCTCTCTTCGACTGAATATATATAGGCAGCGTTGTCCGACAACTAGCCGTGGAGCTGGATACTTTCATGAACGAGTTTGATCCCGATGGGAACCGCGTAGGCATAGACACGACAAGGAGCAATTCTGTATTTCGCTTTTGTTCATATTCATCACTAATCACCACAACTGCGAAGATCCTTTGCAAAGTTGTTCTCAATTTCACTATCTGCCAATTAACTTTAGGGCAATTTTTCAACCTCAAATTCAACAGGTGAAAGACAATATTTGGTAGAGTTATCCACCATTGGAATGATGAGGCACAAGAACATAGTACAGCTCTAAGGTTGGTGCCACGAGGGGGAACGATTTCTACTAGTCTACCAATACATGGCCAACGGTAACCTTGACTGCTTTATTGGCAAGTAGTCCCTTGGCTGGGAGACCCGATATGAGATCCTGATTGGCCTGGCGTCGGCATTGCTTTGCCTCCACAAAGAATGTGTGAACCCCATGGTCCACAAAGACGTCAAGCCCAACAACGTCATGCTGGACTCCAACTACAATGCCTACTTGAGTGACTTTGCTCCAGAATGACGCCTCAGTCACGACCATTCTTGCGGGCACCCCCGGGTACCTGGTCTCAGAGGTGGCATACACAGGGAAGGCCACGTTGGAGTCGGACGTGTACAGCTTCGGGATGGTGGTCCTGGAGGTGGTGTGCGGGAGGAGGTCAAAGGGAATCTTGGGAGAGAACAGCTTGGTGGATAATGTGTGGCGTCTCTATGAGGGGCTCACTCTTGGAGTGCGTGGATGGGAAAATGGGAGGCCAATTTGAGGAGGAGCAAGTGAAGAGGGCATTGATAGTAGGTCTTGCTTGCCACTCTGTTTAGGCCAAGGATGCAAAAGGTGGTCCAGATTTTCTTGAACCCGAACAAGCCACTGATGGAGTTGCCTGAGTCCCGACCAGGAGGGGTCTATGTGCCGGTCTCATTCTCGGGCTTGACCACCGCCACCTTCTCCTCCAGGACCAGGTTCGCCTTCCATCCCTCATAGCTCGATTCGCTGCATGAGAATGAACTTGAGCATGAATTGGGGACATCGGGATTGTGATGATGCCATCGAGAACTAGAGAATAAATTGGAAAATTTCAAGCAGTTCATGCCTGAATTGTACGGGATTGAGTTTTCTTTTTGAGTACTTATTATGTTACACATGTTGTGCAGAATGAATATTCTTATAAAGCTAGGTGTGTTTACGTTCCTCTGTGAAAATTACATCCTTACATGAATTAGGGAAACATCCATACATGAACTAGGGAAACAACAGACGTACATATTTTGACCAAAATGAAATTGAGCTTTAGTATTTCAAGTCATGATGCCTCATGGCGGGAATTACATGGAGCACACAAAGAAGTTTTTAAATCAAGGCTCAAATTAATCTAGTGAAAGAAAATGATTAACACCACGAAACACCCTAAACTCATATACATATGATAAATTTACATAAAATAATTCTTTAATCACAAAAAATCCTTAACTTATTGAAAACGTGGGAAGCAGCGTGTAAATGTGACGAAGCAGGAAATCACCCTTAGTCCATCCTCTCCATTTTCAAGGGCCCTTGCTAGTTCCCCGCGGTCGATTTTCAGGTACTAAAAAGATTTAAAAAGCTAATTGGAAAAAATTAAAATGAAAAGAAGACCCTAGAGATGGCCATAAAAAGTCAATTGTTTTTTTATTCTTTATTGTTATTTCAACTTTTTCAAAATCACGAACAATTTCTATTGCTGGGATTGTCTTTGTACATTTACAAAGCTGTTCTCATGGAAATTTCAAATACTTGGCAAATTACAATGGCCTTTAGTTAATTTTAGGCTCCGTTGATTTCACAAAAAATATAGCGTTCCTAGAAAATGTTTTCCATGAAATATTTCTTTTAGAAAAATGACAATGTTTTCCGGTATTTAACTAAAATCTGAAAATGAAGTGGAAAATATTTTCTGTTATTCAATAAAGAAAATTTTTTCCTTCATGTATTCCTTTTCAATAATTTTATTTTATTTTATTTTTAGATCAATTTTTAAGTTTTTTTTTCTTTTTTCTTCTTCTTCCTCGGCCACGACGACTAACCATAGGCTAGCTCGAGTCTTACTATAGGCTGGCAAAGTTCCTTGCCCTAGGCCAGCAAGCTCTAGCCTCACCGATCCAATGAGATAGGCGAGGCTTGAGCCTTGCTAACTCGTTGGATCTAGCAAGGCCCAAGCTCGCTCGAGGTTGTCGGGCTCACTTGGGTGAGGTGAGGCTCGACTTTGCTGGAATCTAGCAAGCTTGAGCCTCATTGGCTTGTGGCGGGGCTTAAGCTCGCTTGTGGTTGGTTGTCGGCCGTCGCCGCTTGCGACCAACCATGGTGGGTGACCAGTCGAAGAAGAAGGAAAAAAGAAAAGAAAATAATTTTAAAATAATTAAAAAACATTTTAAAAAAAGAAAAAGGTGTTGGGTGAAAGAAAAAAAATACTAGGTTTAGAAGTAAAAGAATGAGAATGGAAAATGTTTTACACTTTCTAAAAAGTGAAACATTTTCCCATATTTTACAGCGCCTACCGAAATAGAGGAATGGGAGAACTGTTAATCTAGAAGCTGGATTTGCTTTCTAGGGATCACGAATTTGACAGCGGGCGGGAGCGAGCGTCGAGTCATTGACGAGCGTGGTCCATAATTGGCGGAGCAGAGTCAAGTCATATATCTCTTTTCACACGATAACAACCACCACCCTTTGCAAAAGCCCTAAGGTCAAACCCCTCTTTTTATTTTATTTTTATTTGGCAAATATTAATTTTTGTTTTGTTTTAGGTCTATTATAGATGAATTATAAAATATTGCATTTACAGGGCTTCCTAAAACATACCAACCAACCTAAATGGAAAAATTAAAAAAGTTAGAAGGAATTAGAAGAAGACTTTCCCATTTCCTCACGAGCCATTACTCCGTGCACCATACGCATGTGAGTCTGATATTCTATAATTGACGATAGGTCGTGCATGACCGAACTCATCATGACTGTTGATTAGTCGAAGCTATCGATCCAGATTTAGGCAAGAATTTCTCCCCAAATGGACCCACCGAGATTAAAATTGACGCCAAATTGGGCTCACGAGGCATTTTTGTTTCTAAGAAAAAAATTCTCTAAATCATTCACTTTTGGCGAAATAAACGCATCCTTAGACTTTATTTATTTCTCGAAAATTAAATAATTTAGAATTTTTTTTTCTAAAATTGATCGTTTATATCACTTGATATAATCATTCAATGAAAAATACTTTTATTACCGACACAATTTATGTCCGAAGATTGTTGTGAATGATGAAAATATTTTTATTTCATATATTTTTATAAGTGATACGGACGATTATTTTAAAAAATATATTTCTTTGGATTATTTATTTTCACTAAATAAATGGAGTCTCAGCTCTCAAATTCCTATGATTTTGTTGACTTTTTTATTGATGTATTGATCTAGCGAAAATGTGAGCGGGCAATGGCGATCGCCACTTCGAGTGGGTGTTCGTTAGACCCGTTAAACAGGTGGGTCGGGTTAGGTTTGAGTCGGGTCATAAATGGTCCGACCCAAATCGACCCATTTAACACATTTATGACCCATTTATTGCAATGCAAATTTTTTGACCCATACCCGACCTGACCTATATTCGACATATACCCGACCCACTTAACTAAATTTAAAAAAACTTATTTCTTATGATATTGCTAAAATAGTTTTACACAACACAAATTTAAGGGACAATTTTTATAATTTTTAAAATAATTATGTTAACAAAATTGAATTTTAATTATTTTTATATTTTAAAAATTAAAAATTAATTATTTTTAATTTTTAAGAATATAATTTTTAATTTTCTTTTTCTCTTTTCTCTTTTCTTTTTGTTCTTCTTCTTCTTTGGCTGGCCACCGGCCACGAAGACGCCGGGCGACCGACCACGGCGAGCCTCGAGCTCGCCCCGACGCCGCCGCATTCAATGAGTTTGAGTCTCGCCAGATCGGCGAGGCCTCCGCCTCACCAGATTTGGCGAGCTCGAGGCTCACCTGGCCGGTTGCTAGCCATCACCGTGCCGGCCAACGGAAGGAGGAGGAAGAAAGAAAAAAAGGGAAAGAAAAAAGAAAAAGAAAAAAAGAAAAGAAAATTAAAATAAATAATAATAATAATTTTGATTTTTATAATATATATATTATTTTTTTAAAGTTAAAGAGGGAAGAGAGAGATTTTGAGGTTTTGGTTAAAAGTGGGTTCTAAATCCAACCTATTTAAGATCCACTTAAAACTCACCTATTTTATGTCTTTGATTGTTAAACCCATTTAACTACTTTTTTCTCAAAAACTAAGTGACCCATATATGATCTATTTATGATTTAAATGGGTCATATATGGGTCTAATACCCATTTTGCCACCTCTAGTGCCCGTGCATCAACGTCACTAGCGCTCAATGTGGGACCGGGACCGGCCATGGAATTAGGTTTGCGTATTCAACTCAACTGAAAATGGTGCGAGGATCAAGACATGGGAGATTGATCGGTATACATTATTTTTCAGAAACTAATAACAAAATTAGGCATAAGAAAATATACTTCTACCCAAATTCATGTTTGCATTAACATATTTTATAGTGAATTCATCATCTTTATTATATTGCATGCAAAGTGGATCTAGTAATGTTAGCGGTATTGATTTTCAAAATTATTACTATTTCCTATGCTCATAACCTGATAATGATCGACCAAAACTATTGTGATGATCAAAAGTAGTGCTGCAAGGTGAAAAACGACAATGCTTGCATGACTTATTAGGGATCTTTTACACTGCTAATGTGTGCTCATATGGCTGCAATCATAAATCTATGTATAAAATGCATTGAAGTAGTAGAGGTAAATAACGTGACGTATTGAAACGTGAGAGAGACTTCGGGGAATGAGCCATCAATCACGTTGCATTGCGCTGGAGGGGATGGGTTGCATGGACATCGTGATGAAAAACATCAACCCCGACTCTTCGGAACTTGAGAAGAGGAGCTATGCCGATTGCAAGAATGTTGTCAATGCTAGTTTCACTTCCGTTGATCCTCCCATTTCTTGCCACAGTTTGTAAGGTTAATCATTGTAGCCAACAACACCCATGCAATAAGCTGACCGAGGTAGTTTTCTTTTCTCGACCAAAGATCAAGATAGATCATATCATTAGTTTAATCACACTTACATACATCTAGTGGTCAAGATAATTTGTGCAAGTTTGTAATTCATGGGAGGGCCCAAAGGGTGTTAGAATTGATGTTCGGGTGAAATTATTTTCATGCCCCTTTTTATTTTAAATCACACCCTTTTGAGTCCTTTTTATAAGTACATTCATTTTGTCGCCTTCTACTTTTTTGGTGAAAATAGAACCATAACATCAACATTAATGCAAGTACGTAAAGAAAGAGCTCTCCAAAGCAAGGTTGTCGGCAATGCTATCGTTGTTAAAATGGATAGTATTGACACTTGAATTTTTTCGACGGGTGGCCTGAAAATTTTTTGTTAGTTATGAAAGATTACAAAGACTCTGGTCAACTCAACTTGACCCGGGATTGATCCGGACCGATAGGACTTGATCCGATCCGGCAATAAAAGCGTGCCCCTCTCTCTTTGGCCAAAATTCCCATACCACATGGACTCACGTTCCCATTAGTCAATGTTCTCACTATTCACAATGGTTGCTTGGGCGTCTATTTCTTTTGGTCAAGTGGCGCAAGGATGGAAAACCGTTGAGAAGACAAAGGCGTCTCTTTCACACTCGATTGTCTTCTTGCGTTCACTGTGGGGGCAGTTGGAAAAACGGAGCTGCCTTTGGAATTAAAGAACTTTCACGTTCGAAAGGAGAAAAGGACAGCGTAAAGGAAAATAGGTCTTATTTTATTCCAAAAAATCTTAGAAGGAGAAGGAGAGCACGGTTTTCCCTAGGCGAATTTTCCCTATCCTTATCTTGGTCACTTTCCATCAGCCAGCAGTAACCAGCAGTCCGCCTTTACCGGCCACTGACGAGCCTCCTTTTTTAAAATAGACCAAGAACAGAGAGCATGGACTGAGGAGAATTGCGGCCTTTTTCGGGCGTCCAGAAGTCGCTTCCTCGAGGATTCTCTCCGACCCATTTCTTTCCTTTTCTTTGCCGATCCTCGCCATCGCAGATAGCCGTGTCGTCATTGTTGGTCCAGCAAACGCAGTAAACCCTGTCTTGCCCCTGTTTTTCAGCTGTCAAGATCCGAAGCAACTCGTACGTGTTTGAAGCTTCATCGCGGGCGGGCACTCTCATCGGCAATACTTTTCAAACATGTAAACTTAACCAGCAACCTCAACCGACAACTCCTTTTTGGCAAGGTAATATTGAACCCTCTGCCTTTCTCTGTCACGAGTGGAACGCCGAGACTCGGTTTCTTACGTTCATGCTCGTGTCAGATCTGAATAGGTTGGTTGTGTTGATTTTCGAACATTTCTGAGAGACTTCTTTCGAGCCTGGATGGGAGTTCAAGTCTTGAAACGGTTAAGGCTCCTTGGGAATTGCTTTCCCAAGGGTCTTTAACGGGCTAAAGGCCTTTGGGCCAAATATTTAGTATTTGACAATCTTTTTTCCACTTGCCTTTGCCTAAGGCCAACCTTCCAAAGGCTGAAAGTCCAAGGGAGGTTGGGGGTCGCCTCGACCAACCGCGGCGACTTCCGTGTGGAGGTCGCCGGTGCCGCTCGATCTGGTCGCGGCGACCTAGATCGTGAGATCCTGGTCACTGTGACCCTCACCACTCCGTGTCCTCCGCACGGTGACCCTAGCCAGACATTGCCCTTCGCCGTGTCACGTTCCCCTCGCCAGACCACCTACCCTTTGCTACGCCGCCTCCCCCTCATCGGACCGCCTACCCTTTGCCGGCAGTAACCGGCGAAGACCCTTGGCCGGCCAACTCTCCTTTTTTCCCTTTTTTTAATAATAAAAGCCTTTTGCAAATTTAATTTATCCAAACACAATTTTGCTCAAAGATACTTCACAAAGGACTTTCACAAGTACGATTTACCAAACATAATTTGCATTTTGAAAAGCTCATTTAACTCAAAGGCCTTTACATTTTCTCAAGAGCTTTTCCCAAAAGTCTTCCCAAACGCACTCTAAGTACTTTTTTCCCGAATCCGCACTCATAACTTGTCCCACGAAATGCCTATAGAAGGGTGTTCGGTAACATTCCTATTCTAGGAATAAGTTTTACTCACAAATAATTTTTTTTATTTATTTCTATTCTCGAAAATAAAAACGTAGATGTTTTTTACTTCTTTGGTTGCAAATTTATACTATCTAGTGCAAACAAGCCCTAACAATCTAGTGCAAGTTATTTTCCTTTTTTGTCTAACTCGAGAGCATATTACCCCCGGATTAAGTCACCTTAATTGTTTTTCAAAGTCTTTCCAATGATTGAACGCGTTTTTTTTTTCTCCATCATCCGTTTTCCTCTTGTGTTCTATGCTTCCGAGGTCACCGATAGCGATTGTCGGTGAGTTGATGATGTTGTATCCGCGGATTGAGTGTTTGACCATCATGCGCATCTAAACGGGTTTTGCTTACAACGTACTTTTATCTACTTCGTCCTAACCATGTCGTTTATGTGTGAATGGGGTTGATGATAGATGTGGGTATTGATGGCCGACGGTCCGAGGGGAGGGTGATCGGTAAATCCGGCGGTGGTTACGGGGTGAGCAAAGGCAATGCTCGGTTTAAAGCTTTGGAGGTGTAAATCATGGATGGAATCCTATTTCTTTTTGAGGTGATGCTAGCATGATGACCGTCGGAGGACGGCAACAAAAACTTTCTTTCTCCAACACAAGCGTGCGGAAATTGCCAAGTAAAACTCAGAGCTTTCTCTCTCTCATGGAAAATATATGGTTGAGGGTTCACCGTCTACTTTTGAAAAACTTTCTTTCTCCAACAAGCACGTGAAAGTTGCGAAGTAAAAACACAGAGCTTTCTCCCTCATGGAAAATGTACGGTTGAGGGTTCATCCTCTATTTTTCAAGCTAACGGTATTATTAGCAAATCAATTCCCTCCTTCTGTCCTTTATTGCAAAGGGGTCCCTTCTTTTTTATACTCATAAATGCTCGAAGGTGATTTATTGTAAAGGGAATTAATTGGCCAATTGTACTGTTAGCTTGGAAAATAGATGGCGAATTCTCAGCCATATATTTTTCATGAGAGGGAGAAAAATTTGTATTTTACTTGGCAATTTCCACAGGAAAATATCGTCCGATGGTCACGACATCATGCTAGCATCACCCTATTGTAAAAGAAAACGGGGTGGAGTTCTGGGAATGCGAAGTGAGCGTGGAAGATCTGTTCAAAAAAAAAAAGAGAAGTGAGCGTGGAAGACGACGAGAACACAAGGAAGAGGAGACTGGGATTGGTGTAGGTGGGCTTAAGTGAGATTTTCGGGCTTAAATTCGTTTGATATATTTGGGCTTAGTTGTTCTAGTTATGATTGGGTTGGTGATTTTCGGGCTTGGGAATTGGCTTGATGGATCCAGGCTTAGAGTGGGCTTGACGCTTCCCTTTTGTAAAAATGGGCTTACGTTCTGGTAGGTTCCAATGGGTCTAGTTGATTTTGGGCCTTATCTGTTTCTAGTAAATAGGGGCTTGGTTTAGTTCTAGAGGAAATTGGGCTTTTGAATTTCTACTGGAGAGAGGCTTAACTAGTAAGCCCTTTTGCTTGCGGCGGCCCATGTCCATGTGAAGCCCATGCCTAATCCCACACGCAGGTAATAATTTTTTAAAAAAAAGGGAAAAAAATTCGAAAAAAAAATTCAGAAAATAGCTAGGAATAGAATCCTTGATTAGGTTGTTAAATCTTAGTGATATATTTAGCTTAGTTTCGGATGGATAACATAACTCTTAATTTTTCGAGTTTTAGTAGTTACTTTTGATATAGCTTAGACTTAGATCAATCTTTTAAGTAACAATGCTAGGTGTATTTTGTAATTGGTGCTTCATTGAGTGTACTTTCCGATGCTTTGTCTTTATTGCAGTGATTATAATTGTCTACTTTTCTTTGATTGTGCAATCATGCATGTATAGCGTTTAGTGGCATAGGTTAATTAAAAATGGTCAAAGATTGCTTGAATCGTTTAGGTAACAGACTAATCAAGTTAAGAGTACCAAAAGAGCACTAGTTAGACAATTAGTGTAATTAAGTCTTGGTCTTAAATCTCTGATTGCATAAGAAGTAAAGTATCCTCCCATACCTCACTTGGTTCTTAGTCAACCTCATAGACTAATGGTGACTCTTATTATGGATAGATCAATTTCAACTGTAGTTTCCTAATGTTGAGCAAGTTAACAATTCGGAGACAGACGATGGTCAGAGGTTGTTGGGGGTGGACAGGAGTTGGGGAAATCGGAATTTGTGCTAAGGAATGAAAAACAGTTCTGTAAGTCTAGGCTGTCAACCGATACGAGATATATGGTTAGGTATCCAACATAAAACTTATGGTACAAACTAATATTTTGATATTAAAAACAAAGGATACAAAGCGTATTCTCTAAGCTTTGTAGTCATTATGCCGAAGTGGTCAATTGCGGAATGGAGCGAAACATGTCATTTTCCAACGTGCATGGACGCATTAGGCTTTGACTAGGAAAATAAAAATCGCAATTGTTCTTTTGGGCTTATGCTTATGTTGCATCCACTTAAATTGAGTTGCCTCTTTAGGACAGCACTCGTAACTTAAATTGCATCACCATCTCTTGACTCGTGTCACCACCCAACACAAAAAATTAGGCACTAACAATGCATCATCTAGTGTTGCAGGGTCTCTCGTGTCCAAACCATGTTCTTGTTTCTGATCCTAGTCTCACTCTTCCTCGGTTCTCAGCAAGCTTATTCCTCAACTTCCTCTTCAAGTCTTGAGCCTACAAGTTTCGTTTTCACTTCTTTCGACCCTAGCTCTTGCACCGGTAAAGAGCTCATTTGCACGGGCTCGGTAAGCTCACGAGATGGGTATTTGAACATCACGCCAGAGCAGGGTAATTCGAGCCTTGTGCCGATGCCGACAAACCAAGTAGGGCGGGTTCTTTATTCCCAGCCAGTGGTTGCTTGGCCTGCCATGATCTCCACCACATTCACCGTTAGGATCACCCCATCGCCGAATTCCACAGTCTCTGGTGACGGGATGGCTTTCCTTTTTGCACAGGACAATAGCTCCTCACCGCCGAACGGTTCTGGCTCATACATGGGGATTCTTGATCGGTCAACTCAAGGTACTTCCACCCAATCTTTTGTTAGATGAATACGAAATCTATGCTACTTTGCTGTAGAGTGTTGATCCAAAAATGATTTCTCTTCAACTGAATATTTAGGTGGCATTGTTCGACAACTAGCCGTGGAGATGGACACTTACAAGAACGCATTTGATATTGACGGGAACCATGTAGGCATAGACACAACGAGCGCTACTAACTCAGTCGTTTCCCAGAGCCTAAAGAGCACAGGAGTGAACCTAAGAAGTGGAAGGGACATCACAGTCGGAATTGAATATGATGGCTATAAAAATGAATTCCAAATCTCAATAGCATATTCTGGGAATTCGCTAATAAGCGTTCTCAATCGTTCGATCAAAATGTCGGAAACGGTCCCTAGGCTCGTGTACGTGGGCTTTTCGGGAGGCACCGGCCCTCTTCCCGAAAGCCACCAAGTGATTAACTGGGCATTTAGCTCTTTTCCTTTATCTATGGCGGATGAGCGGCTCAAGAGAGACAACAGGATCAAAACCATACTGGTTCTGGTCATGCCAAGTGTGATGACGGTGTTGTTCATCATGATATGTGTCTACCTTGTTAAGAGAGCACCGAGGAAGAGAGACAAGAAGGACGCCGACATAGAGAGCCAATCGAGGGAGGCCGCGAATGTTCCAAAGATGTTCACCTACAAGGAGCTAGCAAAGGCCACTTGCAACTTCAGCAAGGAGAACCTACTTGGCACTGGTGGTTTTGGAAGTGTTTACAAAGGGGTCATCTCAGATCCTCTGGTCGAAATAGCCGTGAAAAAGATCTCCGCAACCTCGAAACAAGGTCTGTTTCTTTACTTGTATCATGTCCTTTAGCACTCTTTTTTATAACATGGTCCGGTAGATAAGATCTAAACATCACAGAAACATAGTGTTGGAGTAATTTTATAATTGCTGTGAATAAAGTAGAAGAGAGAAATTCCATATATTTATAATGTATCTAGAAAAAGAGTACATGGAGCTTATTTATAGGCTTGAATAGACGACAACCTAGGGAAATTAGATCGGATATGTATAATTATAATAATTAAAGAAAATGTCATAAATATCTCTAGAAAATACCTAAATAGCTCTAATACTCCCCCCTCAAACAAGAGCATAGATATTAATCAAATCCGGCTTGTTACAAGTATATTCTATCCTCCCATGATCCAGAAGTTTAGTAAATATGTTTGCAAGTCGTTCACTGATCGTAATGTGAATTGGAATGATCACTCCACTCTATAGCTTCTCTCGTATATAATGACAGTCTAAATGTGTTGTGTTCTCTCATGAAATACAGGATTGGAAATTATATGTACTGCAGCCTTATCATCACAACATAAAGGCATAGGAATTGAAGTTTTAAAGCCTAATTTAGTCAATAGATGCTAAATCCACACTAATTCACATGTTACTTGTGTCATGACTCTATATTTTGACTCAACACTTGAGCGGACAAGAACACTCTATTGCTTATTCTTCCATGGTACTAGATTTACTCTAATTAAGGTACAATAGCTAGGACTCTATCTCCTCTTCTTTGGAGACCTTGTCCAATCAGCGTCAAAGAATCCTTCAACTCCACTATAGCCATAATTTTGGTAAACAATTTCTTTTCTTGGAACCTTCTTCAAGTACCTCAAAATCCGAATAATTGCATCCCAATGAAATGTACAACGAGTAGATAAAAATTAGCATACCACACTAATTGGAAATGTAATGTCTGGTTGAGCAATTGTGAGATAATTTAGCTTGCCAACTAGATTTTTAATATCTCCCAGGATTATCAAGAGTCTCTCCTCCCTCACCAACTGGATTATCTCCTTATTCCATTGGTGAATCAAGAGGCTTTGATCCCAACATGCCTGTCTCAATGAGCAAATTCTGGACAAACTTTCGTTGTAACAGAATAATGCCTTTTTGTGACTGTGCCATCTCAATTTCTAGGAAATTCTTCAACTTGCCCAAATCCTCGCCTTTGAAATTATTGCTGAAAATAGAGCTTTAGTTCAACTATGCTAACCAAGTCATCTCTCATGACAATAATGTCATTAACATACACAATTAAGAACAACTTGCCTCCCCTTGATTGTTTATGAAAGGAATGATCATTTCCACATCTAGACATTCCAAAAGAGAGGACAACTTTAGAAAATCTTCCAAACCACACCTACGAGGACTACTTCAAACCATACGACTTTTTTAACTTGCAAACTAGTCTCCAAGACTTCCCTTAAGCAACAACCCCAAGAGGTTGCTCAATATACACCTCTTCATATGCAAGAAAGCATTCTTACATCAAGCTGCAATGATGGCCGGTTATATGTGGCTACAAGAGAGATCAAAATACTAACAAATGTGAACTTTGCAACAGGAGAAAAGGTGTATAAAAAGTCAACCTCATACACTTAAGCATACCCTTTCGCAACAAATCTTTTTTTTAAGCAAGCAAGAGAACCATCGGAATGACTTTGATAGCATACACCCATTGACAACTAATAACAATTTTGCCTGAAGGAAGGGGTACCAAGTCTCAAGCTTGATTAACCTGTAAGGCCTTTAATTCTTCTTTCATAAGTATTCTCCAACCAAAGTTATGTAATGCCTCGGCTAAAAACTTGAGGATAAAATATTGTTCAACAGTAGATATAAAGGACCGAAAGAAAGGAGACATAAAAGAGTATGAACTAAAGTCTCCAATGGAATGTTGAGTACAGGCATGGTACCTTTGGGATGAAAAATATGGGTTGGCTAATGACGGATCTAGAGTTGAAGATGACAACCAATTGAACCAACAATGCAAACATAATAATAGAGTAGTTGTAGTGTTCGAAGGTTCTTTAGGTAGAAAGTTCATGCATCTATGTCATTCCAACTAACCAATCATAGAGAACAAGCGCAACAAAGACCAAATTAGATAACCCTCCTAGATTTCGTATAAATCTCACAGAGTTGATCCTTGCAAAATCAGTTCTCGCAACCTAATTTCCTTGAATTTACCCTTGAGATTCTAAACATCTCCATCTCCAGAGACCACACCGATTAGCTTCACCAAACTATGCAACAACTTACTGCTCACTCACCCAGTGCATTGCATAATGATACATCTCAATCAATGCAAGCTAAAATTGCCATAAAATTCCAATCTAATACAATATAGCTTGACCATCGGACAAAAGGCATGATCTAGGCAGCCTTGGAAGACTTTGAAAAAATAGCAAATAGAGGGAAACACCAAATTGACCTCAACAAAGTGAGAGTTAAGCCCAACAACCTATACTCGAGTGGCGAAAAGCCAAAGGGATGGAGTAAGCGACATTTGACGATGCCAAATCTAACCCAAGTTGGATGGCGATGCCAAATCTAAGCTAGCGACCTTTTTTTTTAATAAGAATTTCCGCAACGAGTGACGGCTCTTATACCATGTGAATAAAGTGGGAGAGAAATTCTGTTTAATTTCAATGTATCTAGAATGTATCTAGAAAAGAGTATATGGAGCTTATTCATGGGCTTGAATACATGACAATTTAGGGAAATCGAATTGAATATGCATAATCAAAATAACCGAAGGAAATATCTTAAATATCTCTAGAAAATACCTAAATATATCTAACAACCACCATAACTACAAAGATCCTTTGTGAAAAAGTTCTCGAGCATTAATTAATTAATTTCAGGCAATTTTTCAACCTCAAATTCAACAGGTGAAAGGCAGTATTTGGCAGAGATATGCACGATTGGGAGGATGAGGCATAAGAACATAGTGCAACTCCAAGGTTGGTGCCATGAGGGGGAACAACTTCTGCTAGTCTACCAATACATGGCCAACGGTAGCCTTGATCGCTTTATAGGCAAGCAGTCCCTTAGCTGGGAGACTCGATATGAGATCCTGACTGGCGTGGCCTCAGCACTACTCTACCTCCATGAAGAATGCGGGAACCCTGTGGTCCACCGAGACATCAAGCCCAACAATGTCATGCTAGACGCCAACTACAATGCCTACTTGGGTGACTTTGGGCTTGCGAGGCTGATCCAAAGCGATGCCTCGGCAACAACCATGCTTGCGGGCACTCCCGGGTACCTAGCCCCCGAGGTGGCATACTTAGGGAAGGCCACGCCAGAGTCAGACGTGTACAGCTTTGGGATGGTGGTCCTAGAGGTGGTGTGTGGGAAGAGGTCAAAGGGGATCACAGAAGAGGACAACTTGGTGGACTATGTGTGGAGTCTCTATGGCGAAGGCTCACTCCCAAAGTGTGTGGATGAGCAAATGGAAGGCCAATTTGACGAGGAGCAAGTGGAGAGGGCACTGATAGTGGCCCTTGCTTGCTTGCACCCCTACTCTGCGTGCAGGCCGAGGATGCGAAAGGTGGTCCAAATTTTCCTGAACTCGGATGAGCTGCTGATGGAGTTGCCCAAGTCCCGGCCCAGCATGGCCTTTGTGCCTGTCTCATTCTTGGGCTTGACCACTGTTGGCTACTCCTCCACCTCCAAGACCAATTCTGCCTTCACTCGCTCACGGCTCGGTTCACCCCCAAAGATAGAACTCGATCATGAACAAGGGATGCCGGGGTTGCATTAATGGTCTCAAGAATTGAAGACCGTATAAGAAAATTTCACGTGATTCATATCCGAGTCATACAAGAATAAGTTTTACTCTTTATTATGTTATGATGTAGTGCTTAATGGATACTCTTTGAAGGTAGCTGTGCTGTATTTACATACCTCTGTGAATGTTATGTTCTTATGTGAGATCAAGTTGGAGTGGTTCAAGTCATGCCGCCTCATTGCAGGAGTTACATGGAGCATACAAAGAAGAAGACCCACTTAAATCAAGAACGATTTACATATGTGGATTCGTATATTTATGAATTTCAAGGCACACGACTCAGTTCACCACCAAAGATAGCACTTGATCATGAACAGGGGATGCTAGGGTTGCGTTAATGGTCTTGAGAACTAAATAATATATGAGAAAATTTCACGTGATTCATATTCGAGTCATACAAAATTGAGTTTTACTTAGTATTATGCTATGATGTAGTGCAAAATGGATACTATTTGAAGCTAGTTGTGCTGTATATTCATTCCTCTGCGAATATTATGTTCTTATGTGAACTTGAGCTGGAGTGGTCCAAGTCATGCTTGCTACCTCATTGCAGGAGTTACATGGAGCATATGAAGAAGAAGACCCACTTAAATTTTGGATGAATCCACCAAATCCTCCTCATTTTTTCGAGCATGCCCCCATAAACATGGCCCCATCATCTCTCAATCTTCTTCGTAAATTTTGGATGAAATCCCAAATTTGAATTGCGACATGGCTTGGGAATTCAATTAATTAAAATAGAGTGAATTGGACTTGTTGGAGTTCCAGTTCCATTTGACGTATCCGAAAGTTCCTTAGGTAGAGGTATAAATCCTTTTTTAGATACACATGATCAAAGTGGTTAGGTCTAATCGGGGTGACAAGTAAAAACTTTTAACCAAGATATGGAATCCACCGATTCTATTGGATTGCTTGGGAAACAAACCGGTTTGGTCTAGTCCCAAGACGAAATGATCTGCTTCTCGGTTCCTAGTTCTTGAATAAATTGAACCAACTCACAAACCGATCATCCCTAATCCCCTTAACTCTATGATGCAAACTCGTATTTCGAGAAACTATTAATACAAAGTGATAATAACTTGAAAGTAGCAAAATATTTGTTACTTTTTTTTTAAAGATAAGGCTATATTTGACAGTTAGGATATAATTCATAATAGGATAATATCATATCTCGAGTTTGGTGTTTGCTCAGGAGAAGATAAAGTTGGATATAAGAAAGATATAGCCCTAATAAAATTATCATTTGAGCAGGTAGGATAAAGATGGATATGATTTCTAATATTTGTAATAGAAAATTTATTTTTCTCGAATAAAAAACTTTTAAATTAATAAAATTTAAAATATATGTAAATATAAATGATATTTGAATTCTAATATAAAAGTAACAATTTATTTTTTAAATTTAGTGCTATTATTTATAAATTCAAATTTAATTCTATCTTATAATATAAATCTGATATATAGATGTAACTTTAGCTATTTTAGTAACTTAGGTATATTTGTACAATTTACTATTCAATAAAATTTTGTTAGAGAATGACGGAAGGGGAAAAAGAAATATAAATTAAAGTAGTTTAAAAAAAGACAGGAAAATTACAAAAAAATAAAATAAAAATAAAGTAGGTAAGAATGTCGCAAGAGATTTTTATTATCTACATTTGTGAATTTTCATAGTCATTAACAAATATGCTATTTATACCAAAAATATATAATTTAATATGAATATATTCGATTTTATTACTGCAACTTACCAAATAATGGACAACATATAGCAAGATCCCTAAATTTCATGCCTTATCCTCTCAAGTTTTATTCTGATTAGAAATCTAGACAATCAAATATAGTCTAAGTGCATTGACAGTTCTAAAAGTTGTTAAGAAAGTACAATCGAGTCATAAAACTTTCAAAAAGTGCAATCAAGTTTGAAAACTTATCAATTAAAAATAATCTAAGTCTTTCGTGAACTTTGTCCAACATGATTAACGAAAAAGATTAGCGCGACCTTTTTTAATTATTTTATCTCTCACACGTAGCACTAATGTGACTAAAATATGAAACATAAAATTAAGACAATGTCGTTTTGGATGTGGCTAGCCCATTGGCTTAGACGCAACGCAACGACCCTCGCCAGTCATTGCAGACCCTTTTCGATGACAGTGAGGCAGCCGCTTGGTTTTCGTTTATGTTTTTCTTTTTTTTGTGTTCATTTTTTATTTAGTTTATTTTTAAAATTAAAATAAGATTTAAGGCAAAATGACATTGTTATGTTGCATCACGTGAGAGAGAAAATATGAAAAAAAAAAAAATTCACCTCAGCATTTTTTGATAGTCAAATCAGATGGATTGAATGAAATGACTTGTTTGCATTTTTTTTTAATAAAAAAATAGAGTGAACTTATCTCTATTTATCATTAAGAAAGTCTGCACCTTATTGGACTACTTCAAAAAGTGCAAGCTACTAAGAACTGGCGCTCAAAATTTCATTATATATCTTTAGAACTTTCAATTGACGGGTCTATAGGAGAGAGTTATGACCAAGTAAACAATTAATATGCTGTAAAGAAGGCTCGCAAGAGAGGAGAAGAAAATTACATGCCCCACGCTGAAGAGGTCAATTGCGCAATGCGATGAAACATTTCATTTTCAAACGTGCGAGGACGGACGCCCACGCATTATGCTTTGACTAGGAAAAGAGAAGAACCACATTGTGTTCTTTTGGGCTCACATGCATTACCCGCATCCAATTAAATCAAAAGGCCTCCTTAGCTTGTCATTAAATAGATTTATGTCCCTATATCTCCATGTTTTGGCGAGACAAGAGACTGCATCTCCTTCCAACATTGGTAGTCAATTCTTCGGGGAAGAAAGAAACAAACCCTAAAATCCGAATACAGCCAAGAACAAGAAGTCACTTCTTTCCCATCCCGCCAATCCACAGCCCTCGTAACTTCGACTGGATCCCCATCTCGACTCATGTCACAACCCAAGAGGACAAATTAGGAAGCAAACCTGCGAACCGTTCTATATATGCGCCGACAATGCCTCATCTGTTTTGCAGGGTCTCTCGCGTACAAACCATGTTGTTGCTTCTGATCGTAGTCTCGGTCTTCCTCGGTTCTCAGGAAGCTTATTCTTCACTTCTTCTTCTAGTCTTGAGAACACAAATTTCTTTTTCCCTTCTTTTGACCCCGGCTCTTGCACCTGCGAGGAGCTCATTTGCACAGGTTCGGCAAGCTCGCGAGATGGGTATTTGAACGTCACACCAGAGTTGAAGGAGCAGGGTAATTCAAGCCTTGTGCCCATGCCAACGAACCGGGTAGGGCGGTCTCTTTATTCCCAGTTGGTTGTGGCTTGGCCTGCCATGATCTCCACCGCGTTCGCCGTCAGGATCACCACATCGCCTAATTCCACAGCCTCTGGCGACGGGATGGCTTTTCTCTTTGCACAGGATAATAGCTCCTCACCACCGGACAGTTACAGCTCGTATATCTGGATTTTTGATCGGTCCACTCAAGGTGCCTCCACCAAATCCTTCATTAGATGAATATGAAATCTGTGGTACTTTGCCGGAGTGTTGATTGAAAGACAATCTCTTTTCAACTGAATATATATAGGCGGCGTTGTCTGACAACTAGCCGTGGAAATGGATACTTTCATGAACGAGTTTGATCCCAACGGGAACCATGTAGGCATAGACACGACAAGCGTTATTAATCCGGTCTATGCCGAGAGCCTAAATAGCACAAGAGTGAACCTAAAAAGTGAAAGGGACATCAGAGTCAAAATTGACTGTGATGACTATAAATATAAACTCCACATCTCAGTGGGATATTCTGGGAATTCGCTAATAAGCGTTTTCAATCATTCAATTAGAATGTCGTAAATGGTCCCCAGTCTTGTGTACATGGGTTTTTCGGGATCTACTGGGCCTCTACCCAAAAGCCACGAGGTCATTAATTGGGTATTTAGCTCTTTTCCTTTATCTTTGGAGAAGTGGCTTAAGAGAGACGACAGGATCAAAACCACACTGATTCTGGTTGTGCCAAGTGTGATGAAAATATTGTTCATCGTGATATGCGTCTACCTACTCGTTGAGAAAGCACCCAAGAAGAGAAACAAGAAGGACGCCGACATGGAGAGCCAATTGAGGCAGGCTGCGAACGTTCCAAAGATGTTCACGTACAAGGAGCTAGTGAAGGCCACTCACAACTTCAGAAAGGAGAACCTGCTTGCTACTAATTGTTTCGGAAGAGTTTACGGAGGTTTGATCTCAGATCCTCCGGTTGAAGTAGTCGTGAAAAAGATCTCAGCAACCTCAAAACAAGGTCTACTTCCGTACTTGTATCACATTTTTTTAGCACATTTTCTTGAACATGGTCCTGTCGATAAGATCTAAACATTACAGAAATATAGTGCTGGAGCAATTCTGTATTTCGCTTTTGTTCATATTCATCACTAGTCACCGCAACTGTGAAGATCCTCTGTGAAGAAGTTCTTGATTTCACTATCTGCCAATTAACTTTAGGGCAATTTTTCAACCTCAAATTCAATAGGTGAAAGATAGTATTTGGCAGAGATATGCACCATTGGAAGGATGAGGCACAAGAACATAGTATAACTCCAACGTTGGTGCCATGAGGGGGAACAACTTCTACTAGTCTACCAATACATGGCTAACGGTAGCCTTGATCGCTTTATTGGCAAGTAGTCTCTTGGATGGGAGACCTAATACGAGATCCTGACTGGCCTAGCATTAGCGTTGCTCTACCCCCACGAAGAATGCACGAACCCCATGGTCCACCAAGACGTCAAGCCCAACAACGTCATGATGGACTCCAACTACAATGCCTACTTGGGTGACTTTGGTCTCACAAGGCTGCTCCAGAACGACGCCTCAGTCACGACCGTTCTTGCGGGCACCCCCAGGTACCTAGCCCTGGAGGTGGCATACATAGGGAAGGCCACGTCAGAGTCGGACGTGTATAGCTTCAGGATGGTGGTCTTGGAGGTGGTGTGCGGGAGGAGGTCAAAGGGAATCATGGAAGAGAATATCTTGGTGGATAATGTGTGGAGTCTCTATGAAGGAGGCTCACTCTTGGAGTACGTGGATGGGAAAATGGGAGGCCAATTTGAGGAGGACCAAGTGAAGAGGGCATTGATAGTAGGTCTTGCTTGGCTGCACCTAAACTCTGTGTTTAGGCCAAGGATTCAAAGGGTGGTCTAGAACCTGAACAAGCCACTGATGGAGTTGCCCGAGTCCTGACCAACGGGGTACCGGTCTCATTCTCGAGCTTGACCACCATGGGCGTCTCCTCCAGGACCAGGTCCGCCTTCCATCCCTCACAGCTCAATTCATTGCATGAGATTGAACTTGAGCATTGTTGACACCTAATTTTTATTTTCCAATACATAAAAAAAAAAAATTAAATTAGAGAAAAAGAAAAAGAAAACAAAAAAAAACAAAAAACAAAAAAAAAAAAAGAAAAGAAAAAGAAAAAGAAAAATGCTATTTTTCCCTTTGCGTGGCCTGCACGTTTCCTTTTTGGCTTAGCCCACGCCTTCTTCCTCCTCCATCTTCGTGCAAGAAACCCTAGAGAACGGAGGGAGCTAGAGAGAGGGGGTAGACAGAAAAGAAGGGAGGGGAGAAAAGCAAAAGAAGAAAGAGAAACACAGAAAAACACAAAGAGCTGGACAGAGGGAGAACCGGAACCGAGGAGGAAAAGGGGGAGCTCGACAGAGAGAGAACAGAGGAGAGAGAGAGAGAACCTGTAGTGACTCTGCCCTGCGGCCGCTCGAAGCCTTCGCTGCGCCAGTCGCCTCGCGGCGGAGCCGCTTGTCCGCAAGCACCATGCCACCACCGCCGCGCCTCGACTCGCCTGCAGTTCGCGCGTTCGTGACCTCTTGCTGCAACCTGCGACGGTCCGATGCTCATGCCACCTCGCCCAACGCCCGACGCAGCTCGAGCCGCCGCCGCCCTCCGTCCGCATCGTCGCTCCACCGTTGAGCAACCCCGCACCGCCCGTGCCTCTCGCGGCTGCTGCTCCCCGGCCGCGTCTTCGCCAGTCACTGTTGTGCCCTGTCTCGCCTACTCACCCACGAACATTGCCCTGCCATCGTCGCCCTGCTTGTTGCCGCCAAGCCCGAGTGCCTCCGAGCTTTGAAGTCGTGACGTCTCTGCTCCTTTGCCGCTGTAGCCCTTGCGACACCGGCCTTCCTCGCTTGCTGCTCGCGGCCTCTGACGACAGCAGGTCCTGCTTCGGTGCCTAGCAGATCTGTTCTGATGCCCAGCAGATCCGCTCCGAGCCTCCTACAACTCGAAGCTCGCGACGCCCCTTCAGTTTCACCTTTTGTTGTTGCCCGACGCCATAGGAGCCCGCACCGCCGATCTGCTACCTCGTTGGACGCTGCTACCAACGCCAGTAGCCCGACCCCCTTTCGCTACGCGACCTGTTGTACCTATCGCCGCCGCTCGCCGCGTTGCCGCCGCCGTCAACACAGAGCCCTAGAGAGGAGGTACAAACCAGGTCAAAGAAGTGGGTAGGGTTTTAGGTGAGTCGGGCTGGGTTTGGGCTGTTTTTGCATGTGGGCTTGTAGGTTTATGGGCTTGTGGGCTTGTGGGCTTACGGGCTTGGGCTGGTGTAATGTGGGCTTGTGGGCCTGGTCTGTTTTAAAAAGAGGGGAGGGAGACTTCTTAGGTTGGGCCCAAGCTTCGGGCCCGCTTGGGCCTGCCAAACCGGACCCGACCCAGTTCGGCCCCAAAAAAAATTATTATTTTTAAAAAGAAAGCAATTTCGAAAATCCAAAAAAATATTAAAAATATATAAAAATATTATTAATAAAATAAAAAAAAAATTAAAAAATTTTGAAAATCCAAAAATGTAGGTTTTGATTAGAAATGACCATGTATTGCCTTTATAGTGTATTTAGGCATTTAATTGCTCATATATTGATTATATTGCGTATTTAATTTACCTGTTTAGCTATGTTTGCAATTGCTTAGTGGCATGTGTTAATTTACTGCAATTAGGATCTTGATTGTTACTTTAATGATTGCGCACCCGCATGATCATGTCATATGTTAGTGGATAGGTATAAAATCAATCCAAACTGCCTGCCAACAATTATTTTGTTAAAAAGAACAAGATTAGGTACCGAAATGGCACTAATTGATCAATTAATGTAATTAAGTCATCGACCCTAGATTCTCTGGTTGTGTAGGAAGTGAGGCATGCTCCCATGCCTCACTTGGTTTCTAACCGACCCTAATAGGCTAGTGGCGACTCCTTTTGTGCAAAATTCCTTAAGAATATCCCAATGTCACGCGGGGTATGGGCTTAGGAGAGCCCGCGCCTAATCATGGGCCTTAGGCCCGTCCTTTAGGCAATACCCCTAAATCTGTTTCCTCCCCCCGAGGGTAGGCCGCGACAGCTTGTCGACTCTGCTGAGGAATTGGTTTTAGACCTTAGAGGACTTAAGCCAAAATTAATCTTGTTCAAAAATATTTTTGTTTGGCAGCGAGGATTCCAGGTACACCCCTAACATTAAATGTCTTAAATGCTTTTGTAGAATATGAGGTATAAGGGGAAGTGTTTGCTTACCTTTGTCTTGCAGGGAGGTTTAGGAATGTATGGTTTATTTTTTATGCACGGAGCGTTGTTTGCCTATAAATTGTTGTGCATGTATACTTTGCATTGCACTACACAGTAGCACACACTACCTGCCGCCGGACCTGGGCTGCATAGGATCGCCTAGGATGGTGTTGAGGTGGATACCACTCCGATTACAACCGTGTAGTACGAGTCACCCATTTCAATCCCGAAATTTCTTTCTTCACGTTGAAGGTACCCACCTTGGTTTGCAACCGCGCGACACGGGTTGGTTCTTTGACGAAGTCGGAGTCATGGGTAACCCGACCTAGCCGCGACCTTGCTGGTTCAGTCTGGCGATTCCATGGCTCCATTTTGAGCCGTTTAGAGTAGAAATCGAACCACATGTCATGTGTATGTCTATGTAAAAAAAAAAAAAGAGACAAAGTTCGGCACCCATTCTAAATGTCATTTTCCTTTTTATTTGCTTATTTTGTATTGCATTTTCATCTTGAAATTCGCGGAAATCAATTGAATGCCCTCAGTGATGTAGGCTTATGATTGAAAAATTGGCAATCACTTTTGACAAGAGAACATTTGAATGCAAGCTCTAAACATTTTAATTTGGCCCTGTTGAACACATGATTTTATTTAAATTCCTACTTATGGGCTCAAAATCACATTTAAAAAAAAAATGCCAAAAAAGGGGCTTGCAAGTTGTGATTATATATTGGGGCACAAAAATTGAGATTGCATTTTTGATCAAACTCTTTCCTTCTTACATTTTGGGACTGAAATGCAAATCACATTTTGTATAGATTTCTCAAAATAGAAGTCACTTCATTTTTTTGCGAGAGTAAAATCATAAAATCAATCTCTTCAAAAAAAAAAAAAAAAAAATCAATGCCACTTTTGCATACAAAACTTTTTGAATAAAAGTTACATTCAATTGATGGCCGTTGATTGATTATTTTAATGATACATTCTCTTATGATAAAATCTTGGCGAAATACTAAAATCTCGTAATAAGGATTGTGAGGGCATGTACCGTCGCCTCGATTTTATTGTAAGAAGCGACCTCATTGAGATATCATTTTTTCTCATTCACGTACTGACATTGTTGTCTCTTTGCAGGTTATGAGTGGTGCTCCTTGACATTAGGACAAGATTTGATTTTTACTCTTATCTATACAAGAGTATTTTATATTTTATCATTGTTTTTATTCTTGTTAAGAATCATGTTTTCCATTTTGAGTTTTGATTGTGAATCCAATTGTTGCTTTTGTAAATTGTGCGACTCAAATTTTTAATGATGGAATTCAATTTCATGAAAATCATCATTTAACAAAAAAAACACAAAAAAAAAGAGCGAATTCAGAAGTGTTTTAATTGAACCAATACGTTTATCTTCCAAAATGAATTTCAAGAAAACTTTGCTTAATGTCCTCTCTTCATGTAGTCGTTTTCTTGGGCTCATGGAACTCGAGGAGTAAGGATGCGTCGATACTTCGTTGGCGCCAATCTTTTAAAAGAGGCGAAACGAGATGGAATTCCATTTTGGGAAGTTTCTTTATTTGGAGATGCCTTAGGTGCCAAAATAGCTCCTCGATCTCGTTCACTTTGTATGATGAGACCAATGAAGGGAGTTGCCAAGTATCTAAAATGGCGAATTCGAATGAAGAGTAAACTGTATCGATTCCAATTATCCATTTCTGATACCGTTTCTGACATGACTTTCTTTTCATTGTCAAGGAGATATCAAGAGTACCAAGTTTTGTAACGTTCCAACAAACGCGATGAAGCATTATTGAGTCATGTTCATCTTAAACAAAGAAGGATTCAAATGATGAAACAAATGGGCAATATTATCCCTTCCTCCATGATGGATACCTTGGGATGTTGATCGCTTGAATTTGAAAAGGATGTATCTCGTTCCTAAACTTGATTCTCTTCAGCATAAAAAATGACATGTCATTTTCTTTGGTACAGGACAAACTCGAACAAAACAAAGGGTGATAAATAAATAAAAAAAGTTGCACCTTGACCGTAGAAGTAGCACCTTCCACCAAGGAATCAAGAAAATATCAAACGCTTAAAGGTAAATGCAAGGGAAGGGTATTGTCGAGTTACCAAATATCCATGAAGGCGAATCCAAGAGATGTCAGTGCCCAAATGATGAAAGCGAATGAAGGGTAATAATGTATCGTTTCCAACATTTCAATCCCTAAAGATTTTTGTACTAATATATTCTTTCACATTCTTTACAGGGTTACCGAGCCACCATGCCGCATGTAATTACCCTTCTTCTCATTTTTTTTTAGGAAAAGAAAAAAAAAAAAAAACCGGAGAATTTCCACTACAAAAAGAACCTTTGGCACTTTCCTAGAGAAAAGCACAAAAATGAATAGTTGAGGAAAAAAAAAACTTTATACAAACTTTTTGAGCATCCTTTTTATCTAAAAATTGTTTTCTCGTTTTGTGGATTATTCATTTTGAATCAAATTTCCCTATGAAGATTAATCTATTCAGACGATCTCGGCAGAGTGAAATGGAGACGTCCACCATGCCAAACAAGAATTGCTTAGGATGAAGAAAGGCAAACCATTTCCAAATACATCCTTCAAACACTTTTGAGAGTTGAGTGAAAAACAACCTTCTCTTAGGACGAAGGATCCATTCGCATTGAGCGCAAAGATCGAAATGATAAAGGCATTTCCTTTATCAATCCCAAGCACCGAGCTGACATATTGCTAGCCCTTTGGCCCAAATAGAGATAATCCTCCAAAGTACCCCGGTCGAGAACGACCCTACATTGGGGCAACATAGGAGGTTACAGTCGTGTTGTAGAGCGAATGATTGGGAAAGATCATATTACTTTCACTTGCATCAATCTTCTGGTGATAGCTTCAAAGGAATTCTCATTAGATCTTGACTCATCCCAATGTGAAGAAGAGCATCTCATTCTCTATCCAAACATTGATACCCATTGCTTTAACCAATTTAGGCCTGATTATTCATTTCTGAACCCTGAGCGGTGATCATCTCCCTTCACTGGGGCAAGGCATAAGAATTGACCAAATACAATTGACAGTCATGAGGAAATGCGAAAAGCATCTCGAAAGTCATAAGAGCTCCAAAAGTTTAAAGAGCAAAAATTTCAACAAATTAGGGGAAAGCAGTGTGCTTGGTAAAAGCAAAGCCAATGCCCGTCAAGAAAAAGAGCCAAAAGGCTGCATCTTATGTGAAAAATTATCACAGTCCAAGTGCCTGCAAAGAAAAAAAATCATTGCAAGTGCAAAGAAAATTAGAAAAAGGGGCAAAGCTCCCATGCATAAATGATTAGTCAATGGACTTTCGAGATGCGTTATATTTCAAAAGCCAAATGATTTGGAAAGATCGAGTGACCTGGTCACGATGCCATGATGATCACCGACTCCTAAAGACCATGTTGAAAGTTTTAAGCCTTTGGAGCCTCTCCCAAGCCAACATTACAACCCTCTTCCAAAGTCTCTTCTGATTGGGATGGTTTAAGTGAAAATGAGAATGCCACAAAGAAGCTACTGCTTGAAGGAGTGGAAGTAATTCTATCTTGTCTCATCTTCCATGCTCTCAACTTGTAAAGTCGATAAAGATAGTGACAAATGTTCCTTTATCGGCCTCAAAGCAATAATTCTTTTGTGTAAGCCTTAACCAAGCCTATATTGCGATCCTTTCAAAAGACCTTTTTGATCGATCAAATTGTGCTTATTGCGAATGTTTCCAGAAGCTTTCGACATAGGTTATGTGAGATACCTTCAGCAACCAATTATCTCCCACATGAATGGATGGGGTCAAGTAGCCATTTTATTAAGAGTGTGTGAGAAACCCTTTCTGACTAAGAAGCTCTAGTTTGGCATGCTTAATGAGCCTTTTTCCCAAGTCGTAGCCGTTCTGATGAGAACTTGTCTCATAGAGAATTTGATAATTAATGGTATATCCACGAGCAAGATGACAGTTTTGCGCCACATGATGCTGATGGACATCGAATGTTTTTCTAAAGCAGTTGAACTTATCTTGATTATTTTGTTCAATTAATGCTACAATATTGCCAATATGTCTCTTGATGACGTCTCTAATGAAATTTGCTCAAGTTGAGTTTGATAGGATTCATCAGTGAAGCCATGCAGTTTTCTAAGGGGTTAGCGGGTGCTTCCCTAAAAAACCAAAGGTTCATGGTTAGCCTTAAACCATGTCATCTCCAAAGGTTTATGGTTAACCTTAAACCATGTCATTTCCAAGATTGGTGTGTTCATCCGTAAATCACGCTTGTTCGCCTCCCAGTTAAAACCCGTTCATACACGGTGAGACTATCATACCCGGTCAAAACTCATTTTTACACGATGAGACCTTAGTCATTCCCCTTTTTATGACGCGGAGAGTCTTGTATCCTGGAGTCTTTCTCACTTCTTATGACCCGGAAAGCCTTGTATCCTGGAGTCTTCCTCACTTTTTATGACCCGGAGAGCTTTGTATCCTAGAGTCTTCCTCACTTCTTATGACCCGGAGAGCCTTGTATCTTGGAGTCTTTCTCACTTTTTATGACCCGGAGAGCTTTGTATTCTAGAGTCTTCCTCACTTTTTATGACCCAGAGAGCTTTATATCCTGGAGTCTTTCTTACTTCTTATGACCCGGAGAGCTTTGTATCCTAGAGTCTTCCTCACTTCTTATGACCCCGAGAGCCTTGTATCTTGAAGTCTTTCTCACTTTTTATGACCCGGAGAGCCTTGTATCTTGGAGTCTTCCTCACTTCTTATGACCTGGAGAGCCTTGTATCCTAGAGTCTTTCTCCCTTCTTATGACTCGGAGAGCCTTGTATCCTGGAGTCTTCCTCCCTTCTTATGACCCGGAGAGCTTTGTATCCTGGAGTCTTCCTCCCTTCTTATGACCCGGAGAGCTTTGTATCCTAGAGTCTTCCTCACTTCTTATGACCCGGAAAGCTTTGTATCCTGGAGTCTTCCTCACTTCTTATGACCTGGAGAGCCTTGTATCCTGGAGTCTTCTCTTCTTCTTATGACCCGAAGAGCCTTATATCCTGGAGTCTTCTCTTCTTCTTATGACCCGAAGAGCCTTGTATTCTAGAGTCTTATCTTTTCTTATGACCCGGAGAGCTTTGTATCCTGGAGTCTTCCCTTTTTCCTATGACACGAAGAGCTTTGTAGCCCGGAGTGCTTTTGTAGCCTGGAGTGCTTTGTAGCCTGGAGTTTTTCTTCCTATGATACTGAGAGCTTTGTAGCTTGGAGAGCTTTTGTAGCCCGGAGTCCTTCTTCCTATGACACGACGTGCTTTTATAGCCCGGAGTCTTTCTTCCTCTTATTGACAAGATGCACCTCTATAGTTATGAGTCATTTTTGTTGACCCGATACGTGCCTATGCACCTAAGGTCTCTCTATCACCTAAATAATTTATGTGTCTTACGTCTTTGAATGCAACCTCTTCGAGGCTACATTCAAAGAGAGGCAAATTGACACCTAGTTTTTATTTTTCAATACATAAAAAAATTAAATTAGAGAAAAAGAAAAAAAGAAAGATAACAAAATAACAAAACAACAAAAAAAAAAAAAAAAGAAAAAGAAAAAGAAAAAATGCCTATTTTTCCCTTTGCGTGGCCCATGCCCGTTTCCTTTTTGGCTTGGCCCACACTAGCCTTCTTCCTCCTCCATCTTCGTGCAAGAAACCCTAGAGAACGGAGGGAGCTAGAGAGAGGAGGCAGACAAAAAAGAAGGGAGGGGAGAAAAGCAAAAGAAGAAAGAGAAACATAGAAAAACACGAGAGAGGAGGCTGGACGGAGGGAGAACCGGGCGAGGAGGAAAAGGGGAGCTCGACGAGAGAGAGAACAGAGGAGAGAGAGAGAACCCGCAGCGGCTTCGCCCCGTGGCCGCTCGAAGCCTTCGCTACGCTAGCCACCTCGCGGCGGAGCCGCTTGTCCGCAAGCACCGCGCCATCACCGCCGCGCCCCGACTCGCCTGTAGTCCGCGCGTCTGCGACCCCTTGCTACAATTGCGACGGTCCAACACTCACACCACCTCCGCCGGCGCCCGACGCAGTTCGAGCCGCCGCTGCCCTCCGTCTTCATCGTCGCTCCACCGTCGAGCAAGCCTCGCACCGACCCGTGCCTCCGTGCTGCTGCTCCTGGCCGCGTCTTCGCCAGTCACTACCGTGCCTTGTCTCGCCTACTCACCCACAAACATCGCCCTGCATGTCGCCGCCAAGCCCGAGTGCCTCCGAGCTTTGAAGCCGCAACGTCCCTGCTCCTTCGCCGCTGTAGCCCCTGCGACGCTGGCCTTCCTCGCTCACTGCTCGCGGCCTCTGACGACAGCAGGTCTTGCTCCGGCACCCAGCGGAGATCTGCTCCGACGCCCAACAGATCCGCTTTGAGCCTCTTGCAACCCGAAGCCCGCGACGCTCCTTCAGTTTCGCCTTTTGCTGCTGCTCAACGCCACAGGAGCCCACACTGCTGATCTGCTGCCTCGTCGGATGTCGCTGCCAATGCCAGCAGCTTGACCCCCTTTCGCTATGCGACCTGCTGCACCTATCACCGCCGCCCACCGCGTCGCCACCGCCGTCAACACAGAGCCCTAGAAAGGAGGTACAAACCAGGTCAAAGAAGTGTGGGTAGGGTTTTAGGTGAGTCGGGCCGGGTTTGGGCTATTTTTGCATGTGGGCTTGTGGGCTTATAGGCTTAGGCTAGTGTAATGTGGGCTTGTGGGCCAGGTCTGTTTTAAAAAGAGGGGAGGGAGACTTCTTAGGTTGGGCCCAAGCTTCGGGCTCGCTTGGGCTCTTAACCGCACCCGACCCGGTCCGGCCCAAAAAAAAATTATTATTTTTAAAAAGAAAGCAATTTCGAAAATCCAAAAAAATATTTAAAATATTTTAAAATATTTTTAAAAAATTTGAAAATCCAAAAATATAGGTTTTGATTAGAAATGACCATGTATTGCCTTTATAGTGTATTTAGGCATTTAATTGCTCGTATATTGATTATATTGCATATTTAATTTACTTGTTTAGCTATGTTTGCAATTGCTTAGTGGCATGTGTTAATTTATTGCAATTAGGATCTTGATTGTTACTTTAATGATTGCGCACCCGCATGATCACATCATATGTTAGTGGATAGGTATAAAATCAATCCAAACTGCCTGCCAACAATCATTTTGTTAAAAAGAACAAGATTAGGTACCGAAAGGGCACTAATTGGTCAGTTAATGTAATCAAGTCCCCGACCCTAGATTCTCTGGTTGCGTAGGAAGTGAGGCACGCTCCCATGCCTCACTTGGTTTCTAGCCGACCCTAATAGGCTAGTGGTGACTCATTTTGTGCAAAATTTCTTAAGAATATCCTAACGTCACGCGGGGTATGAGCTTGGGAGAGCCCATGCCTAATCATGGGCCTTAGGCCCGTCCTTTAGGCAATATCCCTAAACCTGTTCCCTCCCCCCGAGGGTAGGTCGCGACAAGCATGAATTGGGGATGCCGGAGTTGTGATGATGCCATCAAGAACTAGAGATTGAATCGGAAAACTTCAAGCAGTTCATGTTTGAATTGTACAAGATCGAGTTTTCTTTTTGAGTACGTGTTATGTTACACATGTTGTGCAGAATGAATATTCTTATAAAGCTAGGTGTGTTTACGTTCCTATGTGAATATTACATCCTTACATGAACTAGGGAAACGACAGACGTACATTGTTTGACCAAAATGAAATCGAACTTTAGTATTTCAAGTCATGACGCCTCATGGCAGGAGTTACATGGAGCACAAAGAAGAAGACCCATTTGAATTAGGAACAATTTACTTATGTTGATTCACATTTAAAAAAAAAAAATCAAGCCTCAAATTAATCTAGGGAAAGAAAATGATTAACACCATGAAAACCCTAAACGACGTACATATGATAAATTTACATAAAATAATTCTTTAATCACAAAAAAATCCCTAACTTATTGAAAACGTGGGAAGCAGCGTGTAAATGTGACGAAGCAGGACAAAGTCCATCACCAGGTGTTCCTGCTGGGAAATCACCCTTGGTCCATCCCCTCCATTCTCAAAGGCCCTTGCAAGTGCCCCGCCGTCGGTTTTTAGGTACTAAAAGGATTAAAAAAGCTAATTGGAAAAAAATTAAAGAGAAAAGAAGACCCCCGAGAGATGGTCGTAGAAAGTCAATTGTTTTTTTTTCTTTTCGAGATCACGAACAATGTCTATTGCCGAGATTGTCTTAGTACATTTACAAGCCTGTTCTCATGGAAATTTCAATACTCGGCAAATTACAATGGCATTTCAAGTTAATTTTAAGCTTTATTTGTTTCACGAATATCGCAACCCAAATTTCGGGTACATTACCTAAAACTAGGTTAATGGATTACTAAGTCTTTAAACTTAGCTCGGACTCTCCCAAGTTCATACCAATTCGTGACTTAAGTTCAAATATTTAACATGCAAAAGATTATTAACTAGGAGTCGCCACTAATCGGTTTATGGTAGGTCGATTAGACACCTAAGTAAAATAATGGGAGAATTATTTTACTTCTACGAACTCGAGACTAAAGGTACGGGGACTTGGTTACATTAGATTTCTTTAATGCCCTTTCGGTACCATTTCTTTTTAATTTTCAAAAATGTTTTTATAGGCAGCTTGGATTTATTTTAAGCTAAATTACTATCATGCAATGGGGATCACACGAATGCTTAGTCACTATTAAACAATCAAAAGACTTCCATTAAAAGAAATAAACATACAAAGCATTTCTTGGGTTTTCTTTTATCTTGAAATTGAAACGTGCATTTTAACTAACCTAATTTTATTAACAAGCAAATTCTAATTAGATGAACCTAACATGCAAACTAATTGACATGTACCTAATATTTTTGTATTTTTCATTAAAATTCGAAAATAAGAAAAAAAAAACCTAATTTAACTATCTAAAATGAATGGTCATCTAATTTAGTTTAGGGATTAATTTGACTTAGACCCTATCTTATTTTAGAAAACTATTTTTTTAAAAGAAAAATGAGGTTATCAAAATGTGCAAACATTATTTAAGAGTATATCTATAAAGAAAATTCAATCCTAATCTATTCCAAGAAAATTATCTAAAAATGCAATCCTAAAAAAAATTTCTAATTTACTAATCCTACATGTCTAATTTACTAAACCTACATGATGCAAGATTTTGATTTTTTTAGTATTTTTATTATTTTTATTATTTTTAGTGTTTTTCTAAAACAAGTAATTATCAAATAAACATTAAATCTAAACAATCAAGATATTCGACAAATAAAGAATTAAAATAATCGAAAAAATAACACGTTGTCTCACGGGTTAAATTAACGATTGCTCTAACCCTAAACATCATGACATAAAGCTCAAAATAATTAAAAATCTGATTCGAAGTATTACGGATCAAATTAATAATTATAATAATTTAATAATTAAAATGCTATTAAAATACCCAAAAATTAATATAATTAAAAAAATGATCCGACGTCTTACGGATCAAATTAATAATTACAACAATTTTGGGCAAAACCCTGCGGTTAATGCCTTCAATGTTCATCATCTAAGGTTCCAATTTAAATAACTAAACTTAAAAGGATAAATAAAATAAAATAAAATAAATGAAAAATAAGAATAAAAATAAAAACTACCAAAGGGAGACCTTGATAAAGGCAAAAGAACGAAGGGTGAAGCACGGTGAGGCGGGGGCACCGTTCTCGGGCGAGGCGGTGGTATGGATTCTTTGCGGCGTCGCCGACGTCGGGGTCCGGCGGCGGGCGAGCGGGGACGGTGGCGCGGCGTCGGAGCTTACGGCGAGGGCTTGCGGGTGGCGACGGTGAGGCCGACGGGCCGCTGCGGATTTGAGGTGATGGGGCGTGCGTTGGCTGGCGCGGCGAGTTGCTACGGTTGGTTCGCGGGCGAGGACGCCGGGCGGTAGCAATGGTGGCCGGTGTGGAGGTGCTTGCGGGATTGGCAGGACATGGGCTTCGAAGGCGCGACGTCGGGTAGCGGATCCGGAGCTGCAAGGGGACGGGCGAAGCGAGTGAGGGGGCATCGGATCTTTGGTGCAAGCGCGGCCGAGGTGGTGCGGTGATGGAGCGACGAACGGCGCGGCAATCGGAGGCTCGGGGCGCGGGTTCTTTGGCGTCGGGCGTCTGGTGGTGCTCGAAGATGTCGGCGTCGGTGCAGCGACAACGGGGAACAACGCTGGCTATAGGCACCGGGTGGAGGCCGGCGACGAGTGCTTTGTGGGTGTCGGGCGTTGGGCGCAGCGGCGGGGCTCGGGTATAAGCTACTGGTCGGCGATGGTGCAGCGAGGAGGGCCTGATGACGGATTCGGCGACGCGGGTTGCTGCAGCTAGTCGCGGGTGGAGGCGCTACGGGGCGTCGGGTCGAAAGGGGCTACAACGGGCGAAATAGAGGCACGGCGGGGGGGGGGTGGTGCGAGCTTGGGGTGAAGGCACGGCTGCTGCGAGCGTCGCGCTATGGCGGTTTGACGAAGGATCGAGTGCTGCAAGAGCGTTGCGGAGTGCACGGGCGCGGCGTGGAAGTGACGAGCGGAAACGGCGGGTAGGGGCGATCGGTTCCGGGGTGGGTAGGGTCCGGACTGAACCTTGTACCCGACCTTGTTATAACCGATTCCATTTTTTGGACCCCGTACCCGACCCTATTTGCATTGAACCCCGTACCCGACCCACCCCGTTTATATTGGAACCCGTTTTTTTTTTTTTTTTTTTTTTTTTTTTTTTTTTTTTTTTTTCAGAATAAAGTAGCTTTTTGCTAAGATAAGAAAAAATATGCTGTTGTGATACAAAGCGCAATATAGAGAGGCCCATTTCCAGCATGATAGCGAAAAGTTGGAGGGCGGAAAGATCATTCAGCCGAAAATGGAGACACATTCAACCTAAAAATAAGGAATAAAAGGAGAAAAGAAAGAAAGAAAGAAAGGAGCTACCTCAGGAGTGCTTCGGGGTAGTGAATGGACCCGAGAAATGAGGATCCTTCTCAGCCCATTAATTTTAATGGCCTTAGCATCATAAGACACGGAGGTTGTCACAGAAGTACAGAAAACCCATGAAGCTAGTACCACCACAACCACATTCCACATTAGACTTTGGATGTTGAAAATAGAACACATAGTCTTAACTCAAGGAACTGCGTTAACTTGTAAAATCAAGGAACCGTCACCTCCACTGCTAAGAAAATGTAATAGCTACTCAAGTGTTAGGCAGACCTTCATAAGCAGATGGTCACGGAAGATGGGAAAGTTGCAGCTTATAATTTTCCAAAGTATACCTTAAAGACCCATCAAACGATATTTTAAATATAACAGTCATTGAGAATACCGCTAATAGTAATGTACTTTAGTGATACAGGAGAAAAGTTTATTTCGTTAAGCTTATAATGTTTACATCAAACACCCCTTATATCTCTATTCAGAATCGCAAGACACCGAGAGATCATTCCTAGAGGAAAAGATTGTCACAAACTTAACGCAGGAAGCACCAAGCTTGAGTCCCAAAAGCTTCAAAGAACACCAGAAGAAGACTGCGACAAATTGCTCTAAACTCAATTTTCACAAACGAGTACTATTCCCAACTCTAACATAGAAACTTCAAATAAACTGGAAATGACATAAGCCCCTAGCATCAGGTTGACACCGACCGACCAAAACACTTCAAAATCACACCTTTCCGTAATATCACAAAAATACCTGCATTCACATAATGAATATTGATCAAATTCCAACCTGAGACGCGCATGCGGCGATTGAGTAAGCTCGAGGGGGAAGGCCAAAGCCCCGCGAAAAGAAGCCAACGACGCCACGGAACTTGATGCCCCTGGTAGATACCGAGGCGAGAACATTAGCTTCGCGAAGCGGTGGGCCAGTCAATGGGTGAACGGAGTTCCCTGAACCAGAAGCGGAGCCGGGGAGTGACCGAGAGCGGAAGAGGGCATAGGCAGCTCCGGCGGCGGCGGAGGATCGTTGTGGAGGAGCCGAGGCCGCGTTCATCGTGGCAAAGGCGGTCTTGGTGAGCTTGGAGGTGCTTCTCCTTGTGGCCACGGAAGGAGCACAGGAGGGTTCTGAACTAGGCATTAAAGGAGGAGGAGAGAGAAGAAGGAGAGGGGATGGCGATTCGGTGGTGATGCTTGGGGAGAGGGATCTGCGATGGCACGTCGAAGGAAAACTCTGAGAACAAATTAGGGTTTTGGTCCTTTTGAACTTTTAGGCTGCCTTAAAAACCGGTTCTCAAACCGGTTCCTGAATCAGTCCAGTCGATTCGGTTCCCGGGTGGGTAATCCCTCGGAACCGGTTTCAACAGGAACCGGTTCCCGACCCTGTTTTCCCAGTGGGCCGAACCGGGAACAAGGTAAACTCGGTCCGGTTGCACACCCCTAGCAGCTATAAATCGGAGCGTGATCTCGTAATCAGCTTGATTTTGCTTAGATTTCTTCCATTTTGTAAAAATTATTGCCCTTATTCACTTGATTTTTAAATTGCTTCTGCATTTAACAAAATCTGAATATTCACAAGAATTTCAAATTTCCATGCATAATCAATCAAATTGATTTCCCCCATTTTTTTTTTTTCATTTTTTCCTTTATTTGTTCTAATGCAATTTTTATTTTCTTTACTTAGGGTCACCAAAATTTAAGTGTCAACAACGGAAAATATATCATTTTTAGAAAATGTTTTCTATGAAATGTTTCTTTTAGAAAAATGACAATATTTTATGATTTTCAATTGAAATCTGAAAATGAAGTGAAAAGTATTTTCTTTGTTCAATAAAGAAAATGTTTTCCTTTGTGTATTCTTATTCAATAATTTGTATTATTATTTTATTTTTAAATTAATTTTGTAGTTCTCTTTTCTTTCTCTTTTTCTTCTTCTTCCTCAGCCACGACAACCGGCCACAAGCTAACTCAAGTCTCACTACAGTCGACGAGCTCCTTGCCCAAGGCTAGCAAGCTCTAGCCTCACCAAATCCAGTGAGATAGGTGAGGCTTGAGCCTTGCTAGCTTGCTAGATCTAGCAAGGCTCGAGCTTGCTCGAGGTTGTCGGGCTCACTTGGGTAAGGAGAGGCTCAACCTCGTTGGAATCTAGTGAGCTCGAGCCTCATCGGCTTGTGGCGAGGCCGGAGCTCGCCCGTGGTTGGTCAGCGGCCGTCGTGGCTTCGACTAGCCACAGTGGGGACCCGTCGAAGAAGAAAAAAAGAAAAATTAAAAATTAAAAATAATTTTAAAATGTTTTTTTAAAAATAAAAATAAAAGGCAAAGGCATTGAGTGAAAAAAAAAAAAACTAGGTTTATAAGTAAAGAAAGAGGATGGAAAATGTTTTCCATTTTCTAAAAAGTGAAAAACATTTTCCCATATTTTAGAAAAATTTTGTTGGTGGAAAATGCTTACTAGTTCATATTATGTTAAATAAATGCCAAAAAATCCCAAAAATGTTTTCCAAAAGGTTATTTTTTTACGAAACGATTAAAGTCTTAATTAGACTGTTTTAGACCCAACCGGAGTGAATGGCAAGATAGGCTGACTTGGACAAGCGAAAATGTTCTTAGACTTTATTTGACCCACTTTGGCCCGCCCAAGCTTGATCAAATTTATATGAAAAAATTTATACTCTCTGTATGGAGCGATTTTAGGCTTGACTTACCCATTATAAAATCCTCTCAATTTGCAAAGGTAATAGTGCTTATTATAGAAAAGAAGGGTGCCAAGATATGTGATATGAGTTTATCGATTTGATCTAATATGAAATATTACGAGTCCCAAAAATCTTTTCTAATCGTTTTATTGAGTAATCAAATCTTAAGAACTACAAAATCTAAGAAGTTTAAATAAAACATGTCTTAGGTAATATTACAGCGCCTACCGAAATAGAGGAATGGGAGAACTGTTAATCTAGGGATCACGAATTTGACAGCGGGCGGGAGCGATAGTTGTCATAATTGGCGGAACAGAGTCAAGTCGTATCTCTTTTCACATGATAACAACCACCACCCTTTGTAAAAGCGCTAAGGTCAAACCCCTCTTTTTATTTTATTTTTATTTGGCAAATATTTATTTTGCTTTGTTTTAGGTCTACTATAGATGAATTTTAAAATATTGCATTTAAAGGGCTTCCTAAAACATACCAACCAACCTAAATGGAAAAATTTTAAAAATTTACAAGGAATTAGAAGAAGACTTTTCCATTTCCTCACGAGCTATTACTCCATGCACCAAATGCATGTGAGTCCGATGTTCTATAATTGACGATAGGTCGTGCATGACCAAACCCAGCATGACCGTTGATCACATAGATCTCAGTCGAATCTATCGATCCAAATTTAGGCAAGAATTTCTCGCCGAGATGGATCTATCGAGATTAAAATTGACGCCACATTGGCTCACAAGGCATTTTTATTTCTAAGAAATTTTTTTCTAAATCATTCACTTTCGGCAAAATAAACGCATCCTTAGACTTTATTTATTTCCCAAAAATTAAATAATTCAAAAAATATTTTTCTAACAATGATCTTTTTATCACTTGATATAATCATTCATTAAAAATACTTTCATTATCGACATAATTTATGTCCGAAGATTGTTGTGGATGATGAAAATATTTTTATTTCATATATTTTTATAAGTGATACGGACAATTATTTTTTAGAAAAATATTTCTTTGGATTAATTATTTTTTGCTAAGTAAATGGAGTCTCAGCTCTCAAATTCCCATGATTTTGTTGACTTTTTTTATTGTTGTATTGATCCAACGAAAATGTGGGCGGGCGATGGCGATCGCCACTATGGGTGGGTGCCCGTGCATCAACGTCACCGGCATTCAGTTTGGGACCGGCCATGGAATTAGGTTTGCGTATTTAACTCAACTGAAAATGGTGCGAGGATCAAGACATGGGAGGTTGGTCGGTATACATTAATTTTCACAAACTAATAACAAAATTAGGCAAAAGAAAATATACTTATATCCAAATTCATGTTTGCATTGATATATCTTATAGTGAATTCATCATCTTTATTTTATTGCATGTAGAGTGGAGCTAGTTATGTTAGTAGTATTGATTTCCAAAATTGTTACTATTTCCTACACTCGTAACTTGATAATAATTGACCAGGACTATTATGATGATCAATAGTACTGTTGTAAGATGAAAAACTATGTTTCTAGTTAATGCTTGCATGGCTTATTAGGAATCTTTTAAATTGCTAATGTGTGCTCATATGGCTGCAATCATAAATCTATGTATAAAATGCATTGAAGCAATAGAACTTGTAATTCTCGTGGTGTCTCATTCAAACTGCGATTGCAGATAATGTCATCGCCAGTAAAGATAAACAATGTGACGTATCCAAACGTGAGAGACTTTGAGGAATGAGCCATCGATTGTGTTGCATTGCACTAGAGGGGATGGGTTGCATGGACATCGTGACGAAGCACATCAACCTCAACTCTTCGGAACCCAAGAAGAGGAGCTATGCCAATTGCAAGAATGTTGTCACTGCTAGTTTCACCTCCGTTGATCCTCCCATTTCTTGCCACACTTCATAAGGTTAATTGTTGTAGCCGACAACACCCATGCAATAAGCTAATCGAGGTAGTTTTCTTTTCTCGACCAATGATCAAGATAGATCATATCGTTAGTTTAATCACACTTACATACGCCTGGTGGTCAAGATAATTTGTGCAAGTTTTGTAATTCATGGGAGGGCCCAAAAAGTGTTAGAATTGATGTTCGGATGAAATTATTTTCATGCCCCTTTTTACTTTATATCGCACCCTTTTGAGTCCTTTTTATAAGTACATTTGTTTTGTCGTCTTTTACTTTTTTGGTGGAATAGAACCATAGCATCAATATAAATGCAAGTACATAAAGAAAGATTTCTCCAAGCAAGATTGTCGGCAATGCTATCGTTATAAAAATGGATAGTATTGACACCTGAATTTTTTCGGCCGATGCACTGAAAATTTTTCGTTAACTATGAAAGTTAACATAGATTCCAGTCAACTCAACTTGACCCGGGATTCACCCTGCCCATTAGGCCCGGACCGATATGACTTGATCCAATCCGGGAATAAAACCGTATTTCTCTCTCTTTGGCCATCGGGAACCATCGGGAACGACTTTGATAGCATACACCCATCGACAACCAATATCAATTTTGCCTAAAGGAAGAGGTACCAAGTCTCAAGTTTGATTAACTTGTAAGGCTTTTAATTCTTCTACCATAGCTAATCTATAGCCAAAGTCATGTAATGCCTCGGCTACTAGCTTAAGGACAAAATATTGTTCAACAATAGATAAAAAGGATTGAAAGAAAGGAGACACGGAAGAGTATGAACTAAAGTTTGCAATAGAATATTAAGTACAAGCATGATATCTTTGTGATGAAGAATATGGGTTAGCTAATGGCAAATCTAGAGCTAAAGATGACATAGTAGTGGTGGGAGGAAGGGAGGAGCAGTAGCTACTTGAGGATGCCGAGTATAGACCTTGAGAGAAGTTAGTTCTTGTGTAAATATTAGGGAAATTGGTGGATCAATTGATCAAATGGTGATCACATGTACAATTTCATCCACCTCAAAAATAATAATTGAAACATCATGATATGCAGTAGATTCAAAGAAGAAAACGGTAGTACGAGAATAACATAGAACGTTAGAAGAATAACAATGATATCCCTTTTAAGTACGAGAATAACATAGAAATGTATACTTGATGGCCCTAGGATCAAATTTTAATACTCTAGGTCAATGACCATGAACAAAACAGACACAACAAAAAATATAGGGTGGTAAGAAAAATAATGATTGATTGAGAAACAAATTAGAAAATGGAATACAACATTGTAAAACATAAGAAGGAATGTGATTAATTAGATAGTATGCAATCGGGGCAACATAAAAAAAGAAAAGGAAAGAAGGTTTTACAAATCATCATCTCAAATAACATGGACCCGGTGACTTCCAATAATGCCTATTCTTTCTTTCAGTTACATCATTTTGTTGTGGTGTATCGTAACAGGAAGATTCGTGGATCATACCAGGATGAGTCATAAAGTCAAAAAAGATGCGAAAAAGTACTCTTAGCATTGTCAAAACAAAAAAATTTAACATGTATACCAAATCGATTATGAATTTTAGAATTAAAAGCACAAAATATATAAAACAATTCTAAACGACTTTCCATTAGATGTAGCCAAGTGACTTTGGAATAGTCATCAACAAAAGTAACAAAGTATCTAAAATCTGCCAAATATCTAAATGAACTAAAGAAAAAGGAGGCATTGCTAGCTTAATGACTCATGGCAAGTAACTAACACGATGCAATTTGCCAAGTTGACATAACTCACACTCTAAACTAGAAAGATATTGCAAACTAGAATCTAAATTTTGTAGATTGTGCAACCAAGGTGGTCAAGACAACAATGGATTTGATGTAAGGAAGCAACACTAGAACATGAAATAGATGAATCATTTTCAAGCACATACAACCCCCTACCTCATGTCCTCTACCAATCATCATCTTTGTAGCCAAATCTTGAAAAATACAAGAATCAATGTAGAGTGTCACCGAACACTGGAAGTTTTTGGTTAATATTCTAATAGACACAAGGTTAAATAGAAATTGTGGGAGATAAAGCATCAAGGATAATGTCAATGAAGAAGTTGGATTAATTCCATCAAACCCCTTAACTTGTGTAGATGAATCATTAGCTAGGGTTACAATGGATGATGATGGAGTAAGAGACAAAAAATAAAATGAAATGAAAGACCTAACAAGGGACAAGATATAGCTGAAAGGCATGTGGTAGTATTATATGTTCGTACAAGAGTAGCAGTGTAAGAATTAGGCTGTGTTGAAACTAGCTGTATCGAGCAAATTCCTTATTAGACATAGCCATCGCGTTGCCTTTTGAAAACTATGGCAAAGAAGAAGAGTCGGTATTAGATGCAACATTTGCAAAATGTAGTTGCTACCCTAGTCTCCCATGTAACTTGTAACAAGATTTTTGAATGCGACTAGTTTTGCCACATTAATGACAAGTCCAAATGGCCCTTGAGCTATCAGTGGAATTGTGGGACTGTCCATAAAGCTCTTCTTGGCCTTAGCCGCTTCTTGTTCCTACGCCTTAGCCAACACCATGGCCACCACGAGCATTATGTCCTCTACGTGTTCCTTTATCACTCCCACTACCGCCACCGATTCAAGACTAGGACACAAGAGCTATCTACCATAGACATAGTGTCCTCAGAAGACTCACGAGATACCCAAAGAACTCAAGCAAATGTATTTGTGAGTGATGCAATAGTCTCTCTCTCCTAAGAATTTGGAAACTAACAGTTTCTAGTTTGGATCGAAACCTCCTTAAATCCCAGTACAACCAACTATTCTCTCTGAAGTTGCTTTTTCTCAACAGTGGCTGAAATAGGGAGAAGATGATTTAACTCCTCATACATCTTCTTAAAATTAGCAAAGTATTGTGTAATGGAACACCCCTTCCTATTAGATCGGTAAAACTACTGCAATAGCTAATAAATTCGTGAAAGGTTATTTTGGCCAGAATGCAATATAGCCAAATGTTGCCATAATTATTTAATTGTGTCAACATGAGTTACGAGATCAACTATATTACTCTTCATAGAATTCAGTATTTGACCAAGAATACGTGAATCAACTACATTTTAAGTTGCATCAATACTAAGTTTAGGCTTAGTCAAGTGTGTAAGTTGATTTTGTCTATTGAAGTTAGCTTCACAATTTTCTTTTATTGTTGAAAGTCGACACTATCCTCAAGCTTCTTATTGGTAATTCGATTAGAAGAAGAGGAAATCAACTTGGTCATCATAGTATTACTCTTCTCAAAATCACCCATTCTTTAATAAGAATAAGAAAATTACCACAATATGTTCCTTCAAGCAACTCAACTTCAATAATTCAACACAACTGAGAAATATCATCGATGGACCGTCAACAATGTTGTCACAACACTGACAACCAATTGAACAAACAATCCAGACATAGGTATAGAGTACCTGTAGCCTTCGAAGGTTCTTTAGGTAGAAAGTTCATGCAGCAATGGTCATTCCAGCTGATCGATCATAGGAACAAGGGCAACAAAGACCAAATTAGATAACCCTCCCAGATTTCGTATAAATCTCAAAGAGTCTTGCAAAGTCAATTTTCACAATCCAATTTCCTTGAATTTACCCTCGAGATTCCAAACATCCCTACCTCTAGAGACCACACCAATTAACTTCACCAAACTGTGCAATAGCTCACCACCCACTCACCTAGTGCATTGCATAATGAAACATCTCAATTAGTGCAAGCTAAAACTATTAGAAAATTCCAATCTAATCCAATATAGCTTGACCATCGAACATAAGGCATGATCTAGGCGGTCTTGGAAGACTTCGAAAATATAGCAAATAGAGGGAAGCACCAAATTGACCTCAGCGAAGAGTATGAGTTAAGCCCAAGAACCTATGCTCTGGTGGCGAAAAGCCGAAGAGAGGGAACATGTGACATTTGACGGCGCCAAATTTGACCTAGGTCAGATGGCGACGCTGGGCGACACTAGATCTAGGCTAGCGACTTTTTATTTATTTATTTATAAGAATTTCTACAATGGGTGGCAACTCTAATACTAGTGAATAAAGTGGGAGAGAGAAATCATGCTTAATTTTCAAAGTATCTAGAAAAGAGTACATGGAGTTTATACATGGGCTTGAATAGATGGCAATCTAGGAGAATTAAATCGGAGATGCATAATCAAAATAATTAAAGGAAATATCTTAAATATCTTTAGAAGATACCTAAATATCTCCAACAATTGCCACAATCCTCTGTGAAAAAGTTCTCCAGTATTTGTTAATTAACTTCAGGCAATTTTTCAACCTCAAATTTAACAGGTGAAAGACAGTATTTGGCAGAGATATGCACAATTGGGAGGATGAGGCACAAGAACATAGTGCAACTCCAAGGTTGGTGCCATGAGGGGGAACAACTTCTACTAGTCTACCAATACATGGCCAACGGTAGCCTTGACCGCTTTATCGGCAAGCTGTCCCTCAACTGGGAGACTCGATATGAGATTTTGACTGGCATAGCCTCAGCGCTACTCTACCTCCATGAAGAATGTGGGAACCCTGTGGTCCACCGAGATGTCAAGCCCAATAACGTCATGCTGGACGCCAACTACAATGCCTACTTGGGTGACTTTGGGCTTGCGAGGCTGATCCAAAGTGACGCCTCATCAACAACCATGCTCGCAGGCACCCCTGGGTACCTAGCCCCAAAGGTGGCATACTCAGGGAAGGCCACACCGGAGTCGGATGTGTATAGCTTTGGGACGGTCGTCTTGGAGGTGGTGTGCGGGAAGAGGTCAAAGGGGATCATAGAAGAGAACAACTTGGTGGATTATGTGTGGAGTCTTTACGGAGAAGACTCACTTCTGGAGTGTGTAGATGAGCAAATGGAAGGCCAATTTGACGAGGAGCAAGTGGAGAGGGCACTGATAATGGGCCTTGCTTGCTTGCACCCGTACTCTGCGTGCAGGCCGAGGATGCGAAAGGTGGTCCAGATTTTCCTGAACCCGGATGAGCCACTGATGGAGTTGCCCAAGTCCCGGCCCAGCATGGCATTTGTGCCGATCTCATTCTCGGGCTTGACCACCGTTGGCTACTCCTCCACCTCTAGGACCAAGTCCGCCTTCGCTCGCTCACCGCTCGCTCACCACAGGAGATAGAACTCAATCATGAACGGGGATGCCGGGGTTGCGTTAATGGTCTTGACAATTAAAGATCGTATCAGAAAATTTCAAGTGAGAGTCATACATGAATAAGTTTTACTATGTATTATGCTACAATGTAGTGTAGAATGGATACACTTTGAAGCTAGGTGTGCTGTATTTACATTCCTCTATGAATATTATGTTCTTATGTGAAATCAAGTTGGAGTCATTCAAGTCATGCCGCCTCATTGCAGGAGTTACATGGAGCATGCGAAGAAAAAGACCCACTTAAATCAGGAACAATTTACATATGTCAATTCATATATTTATGAATTTCAAGGCTCATGGCTCAATTCACCACTAGAGATAGAACTCGATCATGAACAGGGGATGTCGGGGTTGCGTTAATGGTCTTGAGAATTAACATTGGATCGGAAAATTTCACACGATTCATATATGAGTAATATAGGAATGAGTCTTACTCTGTATTATGCTATGATGTAGTGCAAAATGGATACTCTTTGAAGTTAGCTATATTGTATTTACATTCCTCTATGAATATTGCGTTCTCACGTGAAATCGAGTTGGAGTGGGTTGAAGTCATATCGCCTCATTGCAGGAGTTACATGGAGCATACAAAGGAAGACCCACTTAAATCATGAACAATTTACATATGTCAATTCCTTCTCTTTTTTTTAATGAATTTCAAGACTCATGGCTCAGTTCACCACCAGAGACATAACTTGATCATGAACAGGGGATGTTGGAGTTGCATTAATGGTCTTGAGAATTAAAGATTGTATCGGAAAATTTCACGCATTTCATATCTAAGTCAAACAGGAATGAATTTTACTTTGTATTATGCTACAATGTGGTGTAGAATGGATACTCTTTGAAGCTAGCTATGCTGTATTTACATTCCTTTGTGAATATTACGTTCTTATGTGAAATTGAGTTGGAGTGGTTCAAGTAATGCCGCCTCATTGCAAGAGTTACATGGAACATACAAAGAAGAAGACCCACTTAAAAATCAGGATCGATGTACATAGGTCGACTCATATATTTATGACTTTCAAGCCTCAAATTAATCCAATGAAAGAAAAATAATGTGTAAAATGAAAGAGAATTGTTTCATTTGCTCACGGCTCAATACACCATAGGAGATGGAACTCGATCATGAACGAGCATGCGCGTTAATGGTCTCAAGAATTAAAGATCTTATTGGGAAATTCCACACGGTTCATATTTGAATCATATAGAAATGAGTTTTGCTCTCTATTATGCTACGATGTGATGCAAAATAGACTTTTTGAAGCTAGCTGTGCTGGATTTACATTCCTATGTGAATATTACGTTCGTAAGTGAAATCAAGTTGGAGTGGTTCAAGTCATACCACCTCATTGTAGGAGTTACATCGAGCATAAGAAAAGGAAGACTTACATAAATCAGGAATGATCTACGTATGTGAGTTCATATATTTATGAATTTTAAGGCTCATATTAATCCAATGAAAGAAAATAACGTGTAAAATGAAAGAGAAGCGTTCTGGCGAAAGAGAACTTGGTTTTGCAGCTACAGGGAAGTCCCAAAAATAAAAAAATAAAGTAAACCGACGGGCGTCTGCCGGGAGTCGAACCCACGTCTATTGCTTGGAAGGCAGTTATCGTAACCGTTGGACTACAAATGCCAACACAAATGCGTGTGTACTATATAATTTTATAAATATTCTATCTGTCTCTACCCAAGGCTGCACGACTAACGAACCATTGGGCCGATTGGGCTCGAGCATCGCGGATGAGATAAAAGGAGCAGCAGACATCTAACGAATGCAAGTGAGCATTTAAGGCCACACCTGTGCCGACTGACACATCACATAAATGAATTGGTCTGTCTTTGCCCAATCTAGAACGAGTTGAAAAGCCGAGATTCTCAGGTCAGCCTTGGATACTCCACACTGGATTGCCAGGTGACAAGCGGCGAGCACTCCTTTTGCGACTGCATAAGTAGTTCTCCGACTCTGCATTTGAATCAGGCATTGGAGGTCTTATTCAGTGGACGGGCCTCGGCTCACACCTAACCCTGTTGCGGAGTGCGGGTTTTGACTCCAAAGATCAAATGGAGCACGCCAATCCTGAATTATATCATGAACTTTATGCATCACCGACGTTCAGGAGAAGGATCGCCGTATAGTAGTTGGCGAGACTCCTGTGATCTTGTTGGTGGTACAGCCAAGTTTAGGCCCATTATAAAGTGACTCAAACCGATGTACATGACAAAAATCTTCCGTTCGTGCTGCAGTTCACTCTCACTCTGTGGAAAAGCTTATACATGCACTCTCCGAAAACGATCGGGATGACGTAAGATGAGTTGAATCATAGTGAGATCCTATACAAAGTCATCGATCAAGCTAAGGATATCTGTGATGCTGAGTAGCAATGCATGCTACTCCAGGGAACAAGCTCAAGATTACAAAAATAAAACCCTTGTTGTCTGGGTTCGCACTCTTAGGAAGATGGCCTTTGATCTGTTTCAACGCTCCGGAGAGCTTGATGGTTGAAAATGGTTTCTACTTACGGAGTAGCTGGCGAGTCATTCTCTCATCGATTAGCCTGTTATCAGAATAGATCTTGATCGAGGATTTAAAGCTTTAACCCCTCATTCTACACTTCAAGTAATTCCATGGAAGCCATGAGAGTCCTCCTCTCTTTCTGAGTAAGTGCAGAGGCACAGTGGAAGCTAAAAGCTGATAGTTAAGAATAATAATACGGAAAAAAGGAATATGAAAATTTATGCATACTTCGATGTGTATTAATGAAGACTATATCAGTCTATATTAGATAATTATTCTAAAATAGTATCTCAATTGAGATATGTATAATCAAAGAGATATATACAATCTTGAGATATAAGGATAACTAAAATAGAATATTATTAGAGAAAAATCCCTAATTATCTCTTACAACCCACTCAATTGTAAGCGATTGAGACATGGCAAATGAGTCGGCATCCAACCATTGTTCATGGCGAAACTTCCTAATCTAGCTAGTTTGAGGGCAGTAAGTTTGGTGGTGTTTTTGGCTTCTCGACACGCAAAAGGTAAGAATTGGAGGGGAAACAACAAGTGACCGATATAGTTAACAATAACTGAGTGATGTAGCCTATACAGCTGGCATCATAACGTCAAGTGGCCTATATAGCAAGATTGAGAAAATAGTTATTGAGTGATGCGACCTATGCAGGTATATTGAAAGAAAAATCACTTCTGTGAAAAAGGATCAGTTAGGAGACACAACTACTGCGATTCGAGTCAAAACACAACCATCATGAAATGCACTCAATTAGATGTTTTGTTAGATGAGACTTGTGCATATAGAGTGAAACTTGTTGAGCAGTAGGGATAGATTTATTTGGGTTGTAACTAAGGTTCCCAAGGTGCACACCATGCATTTAAGGTTTCCTCAATATTAGTAACTCTGGTACCAAGTCAAGAACAGTAAAGCGAAAAAGAGGAATGTAAAAATTTCTTTGTACTTCAATATATGTTAATAAATAATATATCGGTCTATTTATAAGTTTTATTAGATATGCGCAATCAAAGGGAATTATACATGCAATATACATGCAATCTTGAGAGATACAAATAATCAATAAAAATATCATAATTATCTCTAACATATAAAATTATCTTAGAAAAATCCCTAATTCTTTCCAACGCTGTCATCTTTTTTAGCTGTAGGAGGAAGAGGGTCAATGGTGGTTTCCATGGAAACCATGCTGAGTCCTCTCTTTCTGAGTAAATGCACGAGCGACTATGGAAGCTGAAAGCTAATTAGCTAACGTCTTTTTCAGCTGTGAAAGGAAGAGGGTCGATGGAGGAACCTTGCGACTCGTTGCCCACAGATCCGCCTGCTTAGTCCCCCAATGAACGGGTCGCTGGCTGTCCCCACCGATCTCAATGCGCGGTGGGCGTTTCTTCTTGCTGTCTTCAACGAGCGCATCATGTGGAAAGGTTTTCTGAAACTGCAAGTTCGAGGAAGAAGGGAGGGGACAACTGAAGAGCCTGATTCAACTGCTCTGTCTTTGTTTAATTTCCCGAGCTGATGCAGAAAAACTGGACAAACCCTTCTCAGGCTCACACGATTCAACGCATTTACCATCGCCCCTTAAAAGTTTTACTGGTGGAGGCTTTTGTTTCAAGATGAAACCTCATGTTGTAATCTAGTCAGGTTTTATATATCGCATGAAATAGAAAAACTGTTCTTTCTTTAGGGAAATAATAGTCGGTCTGCACTCTTGATTATGTAAATAGATCCGACAATCAGGGACAATACATTGCACTATCAGTGTCAGCACAGTTGTAGGATTTGTGAGGAAATCTGGTTCGAGAATTTAAAGTTACCTATGTTGATCCAACCAATTATATGCGACCTGCTCTAAATCACGATGTGACTTGACCAGTTCAAGGAGTTTGTGAAGTATAGTCGGGTCTCTACCCTTGTGCCCCCATGTATTAACAAAAGACTTAAGGATATGCTTGTTTTGATGGAAATTAACCAGCAAATAACTTTCCCTCGTTTTCTTACCGTTTGGCACCTCATAAACATTGGTTAAAAAAAAAAAAAAATCTTGGCGACAAATGAAAAATTGTATTAGAGTTTGAGAAATCGGCTCATGTTTGTTTGCTAAAAATTGTTAACAGTAACTATCGACCAAGCAACATTGCATAACAAACTGCGTTAACGATATCGGAAGATACACTGCAATCCTTATACTTAATTGACAGACAATTCCAACCAACAAAGGAACATGAACTTGGCTTATTGATTCACTACAAAGTATGACCATAGTTTATCAACAACATGAAACTGTTGACATCTAAATTTTGTCAAACCATTTAAGTATTAATTGCATAAAAAATTAGGGATTATTCTCAGCCTCAAAACAGATTTTTTTAATTAAATTGTATATGATTAGTAGGAGCATTTGTATTAGTAGAAATTTGATAAGTCCATATAGTTTGCATTTAAATTGGACCAACTGCGGATAAACTTAATTAAATCATATAGTCTAAGCCCATGACAGAATAGAGAGAACGAAGAGAATAGTTTATAGCCAAATCCCCTCTCGGCCACGCTCTCCTTGCTGCACCACCATTGCTCGCCAGACACTACACCATTTTCTCTCAACCATGCTGCAGTCTCCTTCAAAGAAGCAACAGCCTCAAGACCAGCCTTATTGCCGGTTGGAAAATATGTCTTCGAATTGAATAGAATAATCAAGTGAGACTTCAAGGTGTGATATCACTTTCTTTAAAAATTTATTTACCCCCATAATGTGGCTAATGGTTACAACAAATTTTCTCCAAGATACAATAAAGTCTCAATTAAGAATACTAGATAGCAATTCTAGTATTTTTCTAGGATCTCTTTAAGAAACAATTAAAATGATGGTTGTAGTTTAGAAAAGACAACTCGAAATTGACTTCATTCTCACTCATACCAAAAAGTGGCATATGTATGGTCTTAAATAACATATGCAACTTTTCGAGAAAGATTGCAAAGTGAACAAAGGCAACTCTATTCAGGAAAGATCGTAAAGTGAACAAATGCAACCCTCGGAAAATGTTTTAAACTGAACAAGTATAATTTCAAAGGTTATCTTGAAAATACACATATAAAATTCAAGATAAAATAATTAAAAATAATAAATTTTTTAATAAAATAAATTTTGAATTTCGTAATTTCTAAAAACATTGAATGAACAAATACAATCTTTCGACTAATAGGTTAACAAGATAATCATATGAAATAAAATTAAAAATAAAGATAAAGAGGTTAATGCTAATAAAATGGCAGGAGCACAAGCGTGCCAAGTGCAAAATACATCTAATAATCGCACACCCGCATGCTTGTAGGTTTAATCCACACCCCAACCTTGTTCTTTGAACACATTAGAAAAGGCTCTAACCCATTTTCTCTCAACTTTCATATGTGGGTCAATGAAAATACATTTTGTTTGTTTTACAAACAAACAAACAATACTACCTAGCCAAGACGCAACTTCCTTAGCAATTTGCCCGCCAGCTGCACCAACCTGTTGATCGATCCATCACATCCTCTGCTGAGCCACGGCGAAGCAGACTTCCCGCGCCAACCTGCACCACGAGTCTGCACTATCTTGAGCTTGCATCGATGCATCTCCATCGTGACCACCTCAAACCAGCCGTGAAGTTGCTTGACGACGAATCAACCAATTCCCATTGCTCCGCCGTCGCCTACACCGTTGGCTTGTCACAAGCCCTACACCCCTACGACGCCTCCACCTGCTTGTCGAGCCATACCAGTAGCGCAAACCAAACTTGCTGCCCTCGTCGCGACGAAGCTGTTGTCCCTCACTACCGGTCCCTGCTATGAACACTGATATCTTGGCCCCATAGTGACTTGCCACCGAGAGCTCCCATCTACAGACGCCCTGCCGCCGACTCCCATGATCCACCGTCTTTGATTTGTTTCAGAAACGAATATTCGAATTAGGTAATTATCCGGTCCAAATTTGAATTCGATATTTTATTGCCTAATTTGATATTATTGTGATCTAACTTGGTTATTTTGAGAATTTAGGCATATCACATCCAAAAATTTCTGATTCCGAAGTCTGCGCAGGGACGATAATTCGATCTTTGGGCATTAAAATTGTGTTATGGATTGCATGAAATCAGCAATTCGATCTTTAGGCATTAAGATCGAGTTGTCTGTTTATTTCTCTCCAATTTTGAGATTGGTGGATATATTTGATTTGTTTGAGCTTATCTTATCGCTTCTCTAATTTTCTTGATTTAAAGATTGCATAGCATGATCGATTACGATAGTTTTCTAGATAGGATTGCATATTTAGATAGCATCTAGCAAATTATTTCCTGCAAGTGGTTGCAAGGTTAGCTGTACGTGATAGAAAGTTCCAGGGGGAAACACACTCGTGGCTATGTGAATGACTTGTCATTGTCTCGGTTGGGGGCATGCATCTACTTTTCTGACGCCTTAAATCAACTGAAAGCGTGGTTGTGTCAATCCTCTAACGGTCCTTTTCGTCTAGAAATTGGCTCAACTTGAGAGGGATTCCATAAGAATTTGTTCCAGGACGTAAAGTTCGCGAGAGCCCATCATGCTGGTGGCGGTCTGCAGCTCCACTGGGAATCTGCTTGTGTAAGATCCCATCATTTTCATCGACTTCTAAAGGTGGCGGTGGTAGAGGAGGTGGAGGAGGAGGTAGTAAACAAGCGGTAGATCATTGCCAAAAGGAAATGGGATCTCCTATCTATCATTATTCGTGTTTCCATATAATGTCTTCCGATCATTTCAGCTGTTGATCCATATAGATGGAAATAGTTCTTTATAACAAAATATATTGACAGTGGAGATTGCTAAGAAGCTAAGAAGATCCTCATTCAAATCATAAAGAGATAACGATGGAGCTCATAATGAAGATATAGATCTCCTGAACATTTGAAATAAGATTGGTATTAGTCAATTACATCACGTTATCACAGTGCTAATATATGATTCTAATCGCATATTCTATTTGGTGTGATTGTAATCTATGTATTCTATTCCTGCTTCGAATCATTTGTTTCATGTGGCTTTATTCACATATTATGCTTCATGTGAAAGACTCAATTTATGCACTTGAGGAGCATTGAGATAAAACACACAAATTCACCCCAAGTTTTCTCAAACTTCATAATTTTGCATCCTATATTTGCAAAAAAAAAAAAAAAAAAAAAAAAAGATTACAAATTTGCAACTTTGGGCAAAAATCCAACATTGAAAGGACTTAGTTACGCTTCCTGTCCCAATTCTCCCATTAACCCTTTCCCCAATCCCATTCACATCCTTATCTCCCCACCAGCCACTACCCCCACTCCCCCACAGCTGCCACCATTCCCGCGCCTGAGCGTCTCCTTGTGCTGCTGCCACCGCCACCGCCACCGCCACCGCCGCCGCTGCCGATGCCCTCCAATCTAGGTCAGCCTCGTCCTTCTCTAGATCCGATGCCGCCGCGATTTCAAATCAGTTAATCAGGAGAATTATATTCGAACGGTGTGATGATTTGATAATCCTTATCTCATAAGAAGACATAATCAGCGTCTGATGACAAAAGTGAGGATGTAAAGTTGTGATTTCAAAAGGTAGATAGTGCAAAATGGTGGAGGCCGTGTGTGATGCAAGGATGGTTTATCAATGCTTTTCCTAAAAGAAAAGGGATTATGTCTTGCAATTTAAGTTTCAGTGAGAACGAATGACTAAAGGGAACCTAGATGGGGGCTTCATCAGCTCCCTAATCGACCTCCGCTGGACAGGACCACGCATCGGAAAGAGGTCGGCAACCTAAGATTTGCTTTGGGTTAATAACATCAAAATTTTCAAATTGATATATATATATGCGACAATTTTACCTCAAATTAATTTGTTGACCACTAAAGACTAAAAGCTGGTACACTCACGATAAATTTAACCAAAACTGATTTTTTGACCGTAAAAAACCCAAAATTAGAATATTTATGACAAATTTATCTTCTGTTAGTTTCCATTAAAATGGATTAATATCATAAAAAACCACAAACCGGTATACATGTGACAAATGATGGGTAAAATCTCAAATCGGTACATCTGTCAACTATTATATGTCAACTAACTTAGCAATTTGATGATAGTATTTAACGAAAACTAACATAGGGTAAATTTATCACAAATGTACAAGTTTGGAGTTTTTAGTGATAAAAAATTAATTTGGGATTAATTTGTCTTAGGTGTGTTAGCTTGGGATTTTTCATGGTATTAATTCTTTTGTTTTGATATTGTCAAGTCCTTAATACTGAAACAATGCGCAAAATAGTAGGCAGTCAAACTTCTTTTTAGCTTTTTTGGATTAATTTTACAAGACAGGATCGCCTTTTCATTTTTTTTGTTTTTTCAATTAATTTAACAAGATGGGAGGGAAAAGATTGCTAGTAATCCCTCCTGGCATTATAAGAAGGGTGTCATGTTCTTCACAAAATATCCGGTTTAAGTCATAACAATTTTGAATCACTACGCGACCTGAAGGTCCAAAATCGGTGAGTTTGTCGCTACAACTCCATCGAGATATTGCAATCGGGAATATTGCCAAGCAAAACACGTCATTAGATAATCAGCACTAACTAGTTAGAGGTTTTCTTGCAACATGAATCAAGCACAAGGCCTCATAAAAAAGAAAAGAAAAGAAAAGTAGGTGATCCCTCCGACGTTGGACCGGCAATTATCAAAATTGCATAAACGGGTGTTTGGCCTAAAAGAGAAAGCATAATGGGGTTAAGAAAAAGAAAAAAAGACAAATGGTCTGGGACCCTTGACAATTGATGGCCTAAGGTTTTCTCGACCTTACCTACCTTACCTAATAGCTGGCCAATTCTTTACCTCAAGTGGAGATGGTGCAAATTAGTGTAAGACTTGGTCATGTATTTAATGTCTTTTCCAAGTGTCCAACATTACCATACGCTTTCATTGGCCATCAAGGAAAGTAATAGTAGTGATTTTTCCCGCGTCACTTGCGACTATATTCAATAAAAGCAAACCGATTCTTCTTGAAATACAAAATTTGGGAAGGAGGACGGATAAGCGTACCTTGATGTCCTTGAGCTTCCTCTCCCATTAGGCGCGTGCACGTGTGAGCTGCTCACGTGGGGGAGATTGCCCACCAGCTTTGAAGAAGTAGGGTCTGGTGTGATGTTGGTCATCCCTTTCATGTCATGGAACAAAGCTCTCTCCACAGCATGAAGGCACATTCAATGTTACTCCATGCTTCATGCTTCAATATGCCTCCTCAACCACCTTTCCTAGGTTTAATGTCCCTGCCTCTTTTAATCCCCTTTTAGCATCTAATAATATGTAATATCTGTTTATTCGAGATAGGTGGACTCTTCATTTATTTATTTATTTATTTATTTTTTGATTGGTTGGTGTTGAAGCAAAATCATTTGACTGGACCAATTCAGTAGCACATTAATGGTGTGTTTATTTCGCCGAGAATTTCACGATAAAGGAAAAAATATTTTTAGCGAAATTATTTTTCGAGGTTTTCATTTGTTTAATGATTTAGATCAAATGATCTCTTGATTACTAGAAGAGGAAGCCATTTTCTCAGGTTCTAAGCTTATTATTTTTAGTCCATGGAAAGCGTTTTACATAGATCATTTAGTTTTTTGTCTTTCGAGTATCGAAAAGTCGTAAAACAATTTCCGGAAAACGGTTTTCCTTCAAAACAAACAAATCCTGAGATACAATGAGATCCTTCTTAGAAAAAGCGTAATGTCAAAGATTCGCAAGAAACTACTTGATTAAAGTTGTGGACTCTTTCAATATTACAATAATTATATAGTTTTCTTTTGTGATCATCACTTGGGGAAAAGATTGCTTCACGAGTAGCACATATAACCCCAATTCGGTAACAAGCGGCTGCAAAATGTCATGTCATTGCGGGGCTACAAGGAAACCAAGCAACAGCATGACCATCTTTGTTTTTCTTTGTTCTTTAGATCTACTAAATTTGAGCGAACTGCAAGGTTCTTGAGCATGGATTCGAGGACTACCTATTGAGAATTGGGTAACTTTGAATTTGTATAAAAAATCTCTTCCTTTAGGTTTCCTGTTGACTTCTGAGTTAGAGTAGCATGCTTCTTCGTGTCTCAATTGGAGCAGGATCTTTAAATGGATTTGTCAGTCCATTGATTTACAACCTGGTTTTTCTTGTGTTCCCATGTCAACCTTTACTGAGGCCCAAATTTGGAATCCTTATTTAACATACCGTCTCTCTCATGTAATTATTGCATAAAATTTTTGAACATTTCTTTAATTGAGTATGGTAAACAAGTGTCCAAATACACTCGTTAACAAGACCCTTCACATATTACGTGAACCCCTACGGTTTTCTCATTTCCTGAAATAACTAAAACCCCTAAATGCTCAAAAGTCACTTTTACATTATCTATTATGAGTAGTGCATTCTGCATGGGATAAAATCTTGTAGAAGTGATTAGCTAAGAGCTTTGTAGAGGAATCCTTACATGTCTAATGCACTAGACTTGATTGTGAGTCTACCGAGCCCGACCAGCCCGACTAGGCTGTCCATACGACAAGATCCCGAAGGTAATTTTCGGTGGGGCTGAGTAAGGACCTCAAGAGATAAAGCCTAGCCCGCTCGCACAACTTGCGGAATGTTATACATATATTTTTTAGGGTTAATATCATGAAAAAACCTAAATTGATATGTCTGTAACAAATTTATCCCAAACTAATTTTTTGACCGCAAAAAACTCTAATCTAGTACACTCGTGACATATTTACTTCAAACTAATTTTTTGACTATAAAAAATCTCAAACTAATATACCCGCGACAAATTTACCCTAAACTAAATTTTTAATTACCAAAAACCTTAAACTGGTATACTGGTGACAAATTTATCATTAATCAAATTTAATCGTTAAATTTGCTGACCTAGTGAGACATGATAACATAGTATGGTGACGTGGCAAGTCTACGTGAAAATGCATATGGTAAATATCATGAAAAACCCCCAAGTGGTACATTTATAACAAATTTAACCGTACTCTTGTGATCAAATGGTACAGCTGTGATCAATTTGGGATTTTAAGTGGTATTAATCCTATGGATAACATATCACCACGTGTTATCCACATCAAAAAATATAACAGTAAAATTTGATGAAAGTTAACAGAGAGTAAATTTGTCAAATATGTACCAGATTAGGACTTTTGATAATAAAAAAATTAGTTTTTGGTAAACTTATCATAGATTTATTGGTTTGGAGTTTTTGATGGTCAATAAATTAATTTGGGGTAAATTTGTCACAAGTATATCAGTTTGAAATTTCTCGTGATATTAATACTACTTTTTATAAGTGATCTTCGATAACAAGTTAAGGCAACCTAAGAGCCCGGCATCGTCCATTGATCCCCTCTATCATACCCAGGTTGAACTTGAGATGAGATGTTGACTCGTTTTTATCCAAGAGCCGTCCTTTTGGTGGAGCTAGGAGTTGGTCAACGGAAGCTTTGTTTTCTCCCTCGACTTTGGGCATTGGACTCATCATCACTAAAGATCTTTGAGAAAACGAGGTTTCTTACCATTTTGTCATGTGGACCATGATTAAAATTTCTATGTGATGGCATCTAACTTGGTAAACATGCACAATATCCTCTCTATGAAATTCCGTACCTATTATTGATTGAGAGATTATTAAATGATAGATTGAGAATTTTTGGTAGAGCATCAGACACGTCGTTGTAAAAGTGATGGGTTTAACCTAGATTGGATTGTCCTATACGGCATGATTCTCTTCGTAATATTTCTCTAACAATCACTAATCTCAAGCCTCTATATTAATCTTTATCAAATTCTTACCAATTATAAATGGGAGAGGCCGAACTTTTCTACATGAGAACCTTACTCAAGTTCGCCCATTTGTCATTTGGACCTTGACGGGAAGCTAGGGCCATGATCACTTGGAGACGTAGAGATCTATTATGGATGAGCATGCTTCCGTCTTTTCAAAACCTTTTGATGTTTAGACATCCAAGCCACCCTAGAATCACTCAGCGATCCTCAATTTCGCTCTCTAGAAATTATAAGGGTACGATTTAAGATTACAAACTTATATAGTAAGTTATTGCTTGTCATGCATTAAAATGAGTAAAATGCGATACTTGGACTTTATAATACTCGAACTTTCTTTTCGATATCTTCATCGCAGCACCAAAATGGATTATATACTTCGATAATTAGTATATGTGTCATGTTAGTAAGCGACCTAATGTGGTTCCATATAAGAGAGCAATAACTAGGCTCTTGACAACATTACAGCCTCTAGAGGTTGATCCAAAACACTCAATTGCCACTTTTTCTTGTTGCCTCTACTCTTCTGATAATCACAATAAAACTTAACAATTTCTTTCTATTTATAACCGTCCACAAAGATATTTAGTCCAATCATAAAGGGGTTACTTATCTTTTGGAAATAGTGTTGGGTGGTAGTTACTTTGAGTTAAAATGACTTTCAAATTGCTCGGCTTTGACTCAAGACCCTTTGACATAACCTTTGGAACCCTTGAAGACTTTGGAAATGCTCTCCCGAACATACCCTATATGGCACACGCCCACATCACTCGACGTCTCATTTAGGACGTGTGGACCCTTGGAGTGTCATAACTTGACACAAAGGGATACTTAAGTGCCATAACTTATGAAAGTGATACTTGAGTACAAAAATCGGAGCAAAATTAATCACTTGAGTGCTAATCCGGCCAAAATGCTTTGACATGTCAATTTTAAGTGAAGCAAGTACAAAACGGCGTCGTTTTGATACTAACGTGGTAAAAAATTAATATAAAAATTAATTAAATTAAATTTATTTAAAACATTTATAAAAAAATACAAATATTAAAACTTTTTTAAAAAAATTAAAAAAAAAAGGATGCGGCTAAGGGCTGCCCTCAGCCGGTGGCGGCGGCAAGGGCCGATGATGGAGTGGGGAGGGTTGGTCAGGGTTGCCAGGCCCTAGCTAGGGGCCGGCGACCCTAGCCAACCCGCAACGAGGGGGAAGGAGGAGAAGGGGAGGAAGCTGGCGGTTGAGGAGGAGGGAAAAAGGGGGGGAAGGAGGAGGAGGGAGGCAGCTGGCGTGAGGGCTGGGGTTGCCGAGCCACGGGCCGAGGGCTGGCGCTGTGTGCCCTCGCCCTAGATCTGGGGCGAGGTTGCCGACCCTGCCCGACCGACCCAAGGGCCGCCGCCTCTTGGGTCGGCCGGGAGAGGGCCGGCGACCCTTGTCGGATCTCGGGCGAGGGCACGCAGCCCGCCGTCGGTCACCTGGGGTCGTCGGCCCTTGGCCGGGGCTCGGTGGCCCGGCCGACCCTCCCCACCTTTCGGTCTGGCGGGGGAGGCGAGGACGGCGAGGGCTCGCTCTCAGCCCGCCGACTGCCTTCCTCCTTCTCCCTCGCATTTTTTTTAAATAAATATAAATTATATTATTATTATGTTTTAAATTTAATTTAATTAATTTTTATATTATATTAAAATTCAAATTATGCCAAAACGATGTCGTTTTGGTTGATTTAAGGGCTCTATTTTGGCCAACTATAGAAATGACGTCGTTTTGGGTGAATTAGAGCTAAGTCAGCTCTTCGGTGAGTCATCTCAGGCGAGAAATATTAATATTTAATTGCTACGTATAATTTCCGGTTGGCTTCGCCGGAGGTGGCACTCAGGTGTCCCACTTTTCTTAAAATGAGGCACTTAAGTGTTATTTTCGTAAGTTATGGCATTTAAGTGTCTCTTTGTGTCAAGTTATGGCATTTGAAGAGATCTTTTACCTCTCATTTAGTAATACCCGAGGTAGTGAACTTTCATCAACAAGGAATAAGTATAGATCTTGCATCATTTTGGGAAAATGACACAAATGATCCATAATTTTGGTCTAATGCGTACTGCTGTTTCAGAATTTTTAATTTATTCAATGTGATCCCTAAACTTTGACTTGATATCCAATGTCATTCTGGAATTTTAATCTGTTTAATGCGATCATTGAATTTCGATTTAATGTTCAATACGGTCAATAAATTTTGAAACATTTTCAACATCGAAACTTTCGACCGAACAAAAACCCAAGAGAAGGTAGAAGCTTGGCAACATCTCTAGATATCCAAAGTCGACCCCCCTTCGACGTCGCTTACCACAGACGCGAATTGTGTTTATTTTCTCTCTCTGTGCGTTGACTGACTTCTCCAAGAACCTCTGCCCGAGCTGGGGAGAGAGAGAGAGAGAGAGAGAGAGAGAGAGAAAGGGGGGGGGGGTGTTGGTTCAGCAATGGCGTCGAATTCATTGACGAATCACATTCTGCTGGTGTCAGATCCTCGGCGCGACTAGAGAGGGAGCGGCTTCTCAACCTCAACGACAGCTGTTCGTGGGATCGGCCATGACCAGGAGAAGCGCTTAAGCCGCTGTCTCCTACATGACCTGCTCAGGTTAGGCCTGACGGACAATCTCGTAAAGATCTCGGCGTGGTGGACGCTGCCCGTGCGTGGACGCTGCCCGTGCATGAACTTCTTCCTCCGGGACTTGATGGGCGGCCAACCCACAACCTGAACATTGTCGTCAGCTCCTTCACTATACCTAAACCTGAAAAAACTATGCATACCACGGTGATTTTCGCTTCAATTGATTATTGATATTGCGAGTGATAACTGTTTTTTCCATCGAAGATTGTTAGAATATAAAATTAGGATTGGCTTGGCATAACATACTCGTTCAGCGAACAAGAAAACTTGGTGCGCCTCGCACTCGGGTCGTCTTCCTCGTTTGGCCTGCCGCTCCATGCCAACAACTGCGATTTCCCTGAGGAGTATTCTCCAAATGCCTCTCCATGACACCTTTTGTTGCTGGCCCACTTCTTGTACAAGCCTTCATGATCTTTTGGCTCGGACCCTTTGGCAGAGTGGTCATTAATTGGGAGAGCTAGACCTAGTTGAAGATCCATATCTCAGAGATATCTGTTGAACCCCTCAATCATGAAAAAGAAGAAAGGAAAAGTGCGAGACTTATGAAATGGTGATAATGTGGGAACTGAAAGGGGCACGTATTCGGTAGCTCAAAGCGAAATAGAGAAGTATTTGTAAGGGGTAGAGCGAAAGGGTGACGGTAAAAGGGAGGTGTGTCTGGGAGGAAGAAGGGAAGTCTGGGACAACATTGAAGTTGGGTCGGCCGAAAGGCCAGCAGTGATGTGGACAACTGAGGAATAATTGAGAGACTGCACCAGCATGGTAAGTCTTCATGGAGTTGTCTGTGTCTCCGCAACTCTCTCTCTCTCTCTCCCTCCCTTCCCGTGTGGAAAAAATAAATTATTGCCGTCGCTTTACCGTGATGCGTTGGGAAGCGCAGAATGTTGTGCACGAAACGCGCTAGGAAGCTGAAGCAACTTGAAGACGGACATGGCAGCTTCTTGAAATGATAAACGGTGTCATAAGCTGTACCAAAGAGTTTCCTCTCTTTCTTTTTCTGTAATTAAGAAGGCTTTCATTCTCGGAGACTAATACACGGCACAAGTCTGGGCATCATGGCCCCAATCCTTATCCGCTAATGACACAGTTTCAACATCACCAGGAACGTGATAGACAATGACAAAGTCGATAGATCCTTCACTCCCCATCTTTTCATCTCGTCTGCACGTTGATTGGCTTCCCTGTAGATATGATCGATCCTGTAATCCTCGAGCCACCACAGCAACTCCGTGCGATCAAGCGGTAGCTAGCAAATCAGCATCTTTCCAATGTTCGTGCCATGGATTAACAGAATCCAATCAACCATGTCCCCTTTCATCCTAAAGCATTCCTCCTGCACTAGCTTCCGTCGACATCTCCACACCCGCCTTATCTACCACTCCTCTGGCGGTCATTTTTAGGTGTAAGGTTTTGTGGGATTACTAATAACTGTTTTAAAAATTTCAACTGGTAGATGAAAATGAAATGCTTGGATTACCATACCAAACTTGTCTAGTGACATTTATGTGGAAATTTAGAGTACCCATATGACGCACGTTTTCAAAAGCTATTGAGATTAGCTCCACTTCTAGGTTGAATCTACTGCCAATATCATGAGTAGGGCAAATGATAATAGGATAGAAAGAGAGGAGATACATGTACTGAGCAGGTCTGAAAGATTTCTTGTCTGGTTATTATCCTATCGTTTGTTGGGGTATATCATGTTGTAAAACAGGGAAGATATACTTCTTACTGTAAATACATCGATCTCAAAATCTTGATTAATTCTCATTCACCACGTTTTTGGGATAAATCTTATTCGATCAAATGATTACTTCGAGAAGGCATCATCTATTTTCTTCCTAGGAAATTATGAAGAGGAGGAGATGGAAAAGTCCGTGAATTATGGTACGATTTGATAAGACCCCCCTCAACATATTTTCTTCATTAGACATGCTTTTCGGCCTGTCTCTTGACTTTTAAGGGCTCTTTAGTTCACATTAGAGCACCCTCAAGTCGTGATTACTGTAGATAATAATGATTAATAATAATTAAGTCAACAAATTTACCATTTCACCTTTTCCCACTCGCCCCTCTTCTTTGACCGCCCTCACCGAGCCATCTTTTCTACTGTGAAATTCCCTCTAAAGTTCCTGCAGAAGCACCCCTCAAGATGAGCATAATTAGCTTGAATCAGAGCACAAATCGATCTTTGTTTAGGGTGCTTGAGTCAGTCCTGCGTGCAATTATAAGGGGGAATGTCCGTACTATAAGCCGGGGCAAGCATTAATCTTGGATCTTTGTGATAATTCCATCTGACAAGAGAGTTGAACAGCACGAGCTGTTCTTGTGTTGTGCAATGACGGGTCCGACATGTTGGCACATTCCCGTCAAACGCATCATCATGCATATTTCAGGAACCGTTCAAGATCGCCATGATAGAGTTTGGTGCGGAGACATTCCCTCAATCGTTCTTGATTACATACTGTGACTCATTAGACCGTAAGCCTAATGGAATCTCTTCCTTATTCTTCTGGTAGAATAGTGAAAGATTGTTCTTTCTGTCTGAACTCAGTTGGAGACCCTTTGCTTGACCAGATAAGACCCGCAGCCAGAGAGAAGAGTTCAACAAACAGTAAAGTAAGCGCGTATGTTCACAGGTATTGATTGATTTTCCTGTGTTCTCTCTGCTCGAATAATTAAGGCAAGATAAAGATGGAGAGCGTGTGCTTGGGAATCGATTTCGAGGGGACGCTGGACCACTTGATCCAGATATGAATGAATGCGGCGGGTGGGTGGTCCGGGCAATCCACACGTCAACACGGGACAATGCACATACTTATGAACCTCAAAGCAGGGCAGTGTTATCACTTTTTGCTAATATAGAGCACCAAATTACCACCGTCGAGAACGTTGGATCCGACGGCTCCGACCATCCAGTCCATCTTAAACTCGGGTCAAGCCGAAATCCCCCTTACGTAAACTTCAAAGGTTCCATCGATGAGGGGAGTTTATTCCGCGGCAAAGCAAGAGGCAAGATGCGGTGATGCCTTCAGAGCTTGTCCAAGATCGGTCAGTGGTTGTGGAGCCATGTGGGGCTTGTGACTGCAGGGAGCAGCGATTGAATTGGAATGGCTTGTGAAGTTCACGTGGAGGCAAGCGTCAGGGGTATCATGAGACATTGGCTATAAGGCACGCCCCCAGGTACTTGGCACGATCAGTCTCATCCATATCCACCCACTTATAATTCATTTGGAAGGGGGGGACCAAACATGTACATACATTCATACTTTTACTGTAAATAATACGACAAATGCAATAAACCGACGTTCATATTCAATATATTAAGTAACCGACAATTTATGAATCGACATTTAAGTAAGTGGACCACGATCGACATCCCATAAGAGCATGCCGCATTATACGTCGATTTTTATGATTGTCTTCACTCTCTCTTTTTGGCTAGACATCACAGGTTCGAACTTCATTAAGTATGACTAGCTTTAAGCTACATTCCAAAGTACTAATTTGATATTTTCTCGCAAGCTTTTGAGGTAAAAGAGGATGAGCTCGACCTCACCCAGCAATAGTGAGGGCCTTGCCCTCACCTAAGTGGCATTGACACTGATACGTGACACACAACACGACACGACACGACACGCTGACACGTCGTTTCTAAAAAAACAGAGAATTCTGATACGTTGAGACACGTTGTATATTATATATATTCTTATATATACATAATAAATTATCAATTTTATGATTATTTCAATCAAATTAATTTGAATCAAATTCATAAATAAATAAATAATTAAGAAAAGCCTAGAATGAATATACATTAAAAACATTAATTCACAATTTATTAATATCATTTATTGTTTCAATTTGAGAAATTCAACTCTATTTCAATAATTCATAGAAAAAACAAATAATCCATATTCTGAACCTGCATGTTAGATATGTTGGAAGAGGAGAAAAAAAAACTTAAGGAGTGAATTGTGTATCACGGGAAGTGGGAGTCAGGGAGAGAGGATAAGACTAGGTTTTTCTTCTTTCTCCATTTATTATTTTTATTATTATGTTTTATTTTTTTCACATATATATATTTTGAAATTTTAAAAATTGACCTCGATATTGAAATCACGTATCGGAAATTTGTATGTCGGAATTTCGACTCGAGTATCGGAGAGTGTCGAGAAAGTTGACTATATGTCGGATTTTCCAACACGTGTTGATCAAGTGTCGGACACGTGTCGAAGTGTCCGACACGACACAAAAGTTTTTAGAGAGTGTCGGTCTTCATAGGCCCTCGCCACCCTAGTGGCCGGCGAGGAAGAAAAAAAAGAGAAAAAAATAAAAAATAAAAAAGATAATAAAAAATTGATAGGTCAACACCTGGCTAGGATGGATCGAATTGATATAAATGCAAAATGTTTAAGGTTGCATTGTCCAAAAGAAAAAAGATTTATGATTGAATTGAAAAAATTACAATATGTTTAGGACTGTTTTGGTAATTTTTCCCAAAATAATATGATTGCATGACTCTATTTAGGTAATTTGACATTGTCCGACATATTGTATTCCCTTTCACAAACCAAAATATCATTCCATCAATGTTGGCTCGCCTTCTATAAGAATTTCCGACAGTTTTTCCATGGGGGTCGATTCGGACGAATGGTTTCCTTCAAGTGGGTGCAAGGCTAGCCGTACGTGATAGAAAGTTTCAAGGGGAACCGCTTTCATGGCTATGTGAATGACTTGTTATTGTCACGGTTGGGGGCATGCACCTGCTTTTCTGAAGCCTTAGATCGAGTGAAAGCGTGGTTGTGTCTATCTTCAACCGGTCCATTTGGTATAACAATTGGCTCAACTTGAGAGGGGATTCCCTAAGAATTTGATCCAGGACCTAAAATTCCGCGAGCCGGCGGTGATCTGTGACTCCACCTGGAATCAGCTTGTGTAGAATCCTGTCACTTTCGCCGAGTTTTGACAGTGGCAGTGGCAGAGGAAGAGGTAGTAAAAAAGCGGCCGATCATTTCCGATGGAAGTGGGATCTCCTATCTACATTTATTCGTGTTTCCATATAATGTCTCTCGATCATCTCAACTATTGATCCATATAAATGGGAATCATTCTTTTTAATAAAATATATTGGCGGTGGAGATTGTTGAGATACTGACAAGACCCTCATTGAAATCATAAAGAGCTAACGAAGGAGGTCGTAATTAAGATAAAGATCTCATGGACATCTAAACTGAGATGGGCATCGGTTTATTACATGGTAACTTGAGGTGGAATTCCATAGAGGCTTATGATGTAAAGCTATGGTTGTTATGCATGGTAGGCTCCGTTGTATCATAATCTATTGTGAAAAACGTCCATATATCACGTTATCACAACGTTGATACGTAATTCTACTTGCACATTCTATTTGTCAACATTGTACATCTACGTTATTTTATTCCTATTTTGAATTATTTGTTCCATGTGGCCTTATTCACTTATTATTCTTCATATGAAAGACTCAATTTATGCACTTGAGGAGCATTGAGCGAAAACACAAAAATTCATCCCATGTTTTCTCAAACTTCATAATTTTGCATCACGTACTTGCACCTAAAAATGAAAAATACAAAATACAAATTTGCAACTCTGGGCAGAAATCCAACATTGAAAGGACTTAGTTACATTTTCTGTGGGGGAAAATTCAAAATTCCCAAATCTCCCATGAACCCTTTCCCTGATCCCATTCACACCCTAATCTCCCCACCAGCCACTACCCCCACTACCCCCGGCTGCCACCCATCCGCGTCTGAGTATCTCCTCGCTAGGTCAGCCTCAATCTTCTCTCGATCCGATGCCGCCGTGATTTTAAATGAGAAAAGTGGAAGGGTTATATTCGAACGAAAGTGATGATTCGGTGATCCTTATCTAATAAGAAGATATAATCCTTGTCTACTGACAAAAGTGAGTATGCAAAGTTAGTGACTTCGAAAAGCAGATAGAGCAAAATGGTGAAGGCTGCGTGTGATGCAAGGATGGTTTATCTGTGTTTTTCCTTAAATAATAGGGCTTATGTCCGCATTCTTGCAATTTAAGTTTCGGTGAGAACGATTGACTAAAGGGAATCTAGGTTTTTTTTTTTTTTTTTTTTTTGGGGGGGGGGTGTGATGCAAGGATGGTTTGTCTGTGTTTTCCTTAAATAATAGGGCTTATGTCCGCATTCTTGCAATTTAAGTTTCAGTGAGAACGATTGACTAAGGAGTAGGTGATCCCTCCAACGTTGGGCCAACAATTATCAAATTGCATAAACGGGTGTTTGGCCTAAAAGAGAAAGCATAATTGGATTAAGAAAAAAAAAGGCAAACTGGTTCTGGGACCCTTGACAATTGACGGCCTAAGATTTTCTCACCTTATCTAATATGCTATTTCTTTACTTCAAGTGGAGATGGGCCAAATTAGTGTAAGATTTGATCATGTACTTACTGTCTTTTCCAAGTGTCTAACATTACCATACGCTTTCATCTGCCATCAAGGAAAGTAATAGTAGTGATTTTTCTCACGTCCTTTGCGACTATATTCAATGAAAGCAAATCGGTTAAGAGTAAGAAAATTCATGAAAAATTACTTTCTTCTATGAACCTGAGACCTCACGCTTTTTGAAATACAAAATTTCAGAAGAAGGACGGATAGGTATGCCTCAATGTCCTTGAGTTTCCTCTCTTATTAGGCGCGCGCACGTGTGAGCTACCCACGTGAGGGGAAAAATCGCCCGCCAGCTTTGAAGAAGTAGGGCCTGATGTGTTGTTGGCCATCTCTTTCATGTCATGGAACAAAGCTGTCTCCACAACATGAAGGCACATTCAATGTTACTCCACGCTTCATACCTCAATATAACTCCTCAACCACCTATGGAAGCAGAGCTTGCCTTCCCCCTCCACAAATGTCTTGGCCTACCACCTTTCCTAGGTTTAATGTCCCTGCCTCTTTTTAGCCCCCTTTTTAACATCTAATAATATATCATACTCATTTTCGCAATACAGTCGGAGTCAGAGTCTTCTTTTCTTTTAGAGTGGTTGGTTTCCAAGCAAGATCATTCAATCGAACTGACTCGGTGGCACATTAAGGGTGCGTACTTGTTTTCTTGAAAACGTTGCGATAAAGAAAAATATTTTCCATGATGGTTAGTTCCCATTTGTTTGATGATTTAGAAAAGCTATTTGCTTTTTGCCATTAGTGGAAGTTGTTTTCTCTTAATTTAAGTTTATTATTTTCAGTCCATAGAAAATGTTTTCCGTAAATCAGTTAGTTTTCTGCTATCAAAGCAACGGAAAGTCATAAAAGAATTTCCTAAATATGATTTTTCTTCAAAATAGGCCGACCCTGAGAGACAATGAGATCTCTCCTTAGAAAAGACATAATCTCATTAGGATCAAAGATTCGCAAGAAACTACTTGATGAAAGTTGTGGCCTCTTTCAATATTGTAGTAATTATACCATTTTGCTTTTTTGATCATCACTTGTGGGAAAAGAGTGCTTCACAAGTAGTACATATAACCCCAATCCGGCAACAAGCGGCTGCAAAATGTCATGTCACTGCGGGGTTACAAGGAAACCAAGCACCAACATTATCATCTTTGCTCTTCTTTGTTCTTTAGATCTACTAAATTTGAGTGAACTCCAGGATTCTTGAGCATGAATTAGAGGCCTACCTATTGAAATTTGGGTAACTTTGAATTTGTATCAAGAGTCTCTTCTTTTAGGGTTTCCCGTCGACTTCTGAGTTAAAGAAGCAAGCATGAAAGGTTGAGCAAAGCATGCTTCTTTGTGTCTCAATTGGATCAGGACCTTTAAATGGATTTATCGGCCCATTGATTTACAACCTGGTTTTTCTTGTGTTCCCATATCAACCTCTATTGAGGCCCAAAGTTGGAATCCTTGTTCTAATCTACCGTCTCTCTCATATTTATTTATTTATTAATGTATAAAAAATTTCAAACATTTCTTAAGTGAGTATAATGAACAAGTGCCCAAAGACAATCATGAACAAAACCCTTCCCATGATGTGTGACCCCCTACGATTTTCTCAATTCCTAAAAATATCAAAGCCCATTAAATGCTCGAAGTCACTTTTACATTATCTATTATAAGTACTAAATAAAATAAAATTCTCGTAGAAGTGATCAGCCAAGAGCTGTGTAGAGGAATTCTTACATGTCCACTGCACTGGACTTGATTATCAACCTACCCAGCCCTACTAGGCCTGCCCGGCCTGCGAAATGATACACATACATGGCGAGAAAACAAGTTAAGCCCAACTCGAGAACTTGGCATCGTCCATTAATCCCCTCTATCATCCCCTAGTTAAACTTGCAATAAGATGTTGACTGGTTCTTTTCTAATATTAGGAATATGAATCTTTGAAGAGAAAAATAGAAAAGAAAAACAAGTAAGAATTTTTACGTGGAAAACCTTTCCCAAAATTGGGAAGGGAAAAACCTTGTACCATACTAAATAATCTCTCCATTATCAGTATCAGTATAATGAGCTCTAGGGTTAGAAGTTTCAACGTTACAACTATAAAATATATTGTCCCTATATGTAAAAGGAGTCTAGAGTATACATAATTCCAATGTAAATTACATATATGTCATTAGCAATAGTAAAAACCTTATTATTTGCTTTAACATAGCAGGTTGGGTGATATATTGGGAAGTTATTTTCTCTATCAGACTTCATAACTCCATCAATCTCTCACTTTGGAGGTTGATCTTTAAAAAATAGTAATAATCTTCCATAGCCTTCATCTTTGTAACCAGAATTGTCCTAGTGTGGCGATCCCTTCATCACTTACCATGGAGGCTAATTGAGGTAATGCACAACTTCAATTTTTTAGTGGTGACAATCTTTGTTAATATATCTACTAGGTTTTTTGCACCAAGAATCTTTTCAATGACAATAGCCCATCATCTATCAATTGATGAATTTGATGATATTTTAATTCAATGTGTTTTGTCCTTAAGTGAAATACTGGATTCTTTGCAAGACAAATAACACTCTAATTGTCATTGAAAGAACGTTGTTATCTTGCTTTGCTCTTAACCTATCTCCTTCAGAAAATTTTTCAACCAAATCATCACCTTACCAATTTCAGATATAGCAACATACTCTATCTTAGTAGTTGAGAGAAAGATACACGTTTGAAGTCTAGACATTCAACTGATTATAGTGCCATCTAAGGTAAAAATCTAACTCGATGTGCTCTTCCTACTGTCCAAGTCACCACCAAGATATGCATCAACAAAGCCTGGTAGAGTTATACTGTTCTTCATAAAATATCATGACATAGTGCCTCTCAAATATCTTAATAGTCACTTTATAGCTTCCCAATGTTTTATTCCTAGATTAGCCATGTATTTGCTCACACCCTCCACTAGGTGAGCTAGGTTTCGTCTATTACACACCATAGCATACATTAAATTGCCAACAATTGACGAGTAAGGCACCCTGCCATATACTCTTGCTCTTCATCTGTCTTTGGTGACTGCATCTTTGAGAGCTTGAAGTGACTTCTTAGAGGAATATTTTTGAGCTTTGCATTCTAAACTCCAAATTTGTCTAGTACCTTTTTGATGTACTTTTCTTAAGATAACTTAAGAATTCCTTTTGATCTATCCCACATAATCCTAATCCCAAGAACATGATTCATTGCGCCCAAGTTCTTCATCTCAAACTCTTTTGACAATTGCTACTTCAGTATGTTGACCTCCCTCATACTGGATCATGTAATGAATATGTCATTCACATATAACAATGATATAATATAAGAGTTGTCGCGACCAAATTTTCGGGTGTGAACCACTTAGGGTTTGGCTAATGGATTGTTAAGCCTAGACTTAACTCGGGCTCTCCCAAGCCCATACCAATTCGCGACTTAGGTTCAAGTTATTAACATGCGATTGATTTTCAATTAGGAGTCGCCACTAATCTATTTTTTGGTGGGTCGATTAGAAACCCAAGTAAAGTAACGGGAGATTCACTTTACTCCTACGAACCAGAGATTTATGAGTTCGGGGACTTGATTACGCTAGATTTCACCAACGCCCTTTCGGTACCTTTCTTTTTACTTTGAAAAATGTTTGGCAAGCAGTTTGGATTGATTTTAAATTTATTTCCCTAACACGTGAGGTGATCATGCGGGTGCGCAGTCCACCAATTTAACACCCAGATAAGCAATAAATAAATTGCAAAAACTTACCTCAAAGCAACGAGAGCATCTGCAATGTTAAATTAAAATCCATATCAACAACCCTAGATATGGTTTCTAATTAACACGCAATTTCTTTTTTTCTTTCTTTTTTCACTTAATTAATGAAAATCATGCAATATGCAATGCAATATTAACTAAATGACCTAATTCTAATGTCATGCAATTTCTAATTAAATGGACCTAACAACAATTATCAAATCTAATTCTATATGACATGCAATGACATTTTTTTTGTGTTTTTTTATAAAAAAAAATTCATAGTTCAAAATCTAACTAAAGTGAGATATTATCTATCTTAAGTTAGGAAATAGACTAATATGAATCCTATCTTAACTCAGAAATTTATCTCGACATGCAATTTAATTCAAGGATACTATCTAACCTAGACAGCATCTAAACATGCGTTCTAATATAATCATAAAAGAATCTAACTATTCTATATCATGCAATTCTATCTAGGAAATTTATTGTAATCTACAAATGCAATCTTTTTTGTATTTTCGGGATAAATAAAGCAATTAAAAGATAAACACCAAATCATTCAAAATCATCAAAGATATCATACATCGTTCGAATCGGGGAACAATATCCAAATTAGCTTGATTATTTCGCTAATAAAATCGATAAATTGATCTTAAGCCTTAAAGATCAAGATATCAATTTTATTCCCACGTGATTAATTATTCCTTATAAAGCCTTATAGATGGAATAAAAAATCGGTGTGCGGTTGCGAATTAGGAAATATATCCTAATGAATATTAGACCTCTTAAATTAGATATCAATCTCATCGATCTAGGCAATATGATGTTTAAATCAAATTAAGATGAGATTTTTACCTAATTGCCGAAAATATTCCAAATTCGAATTTGTCAATGGACGGCTTGCAGGGGAACTTGACCGAACACGGCTAAGGCTCTTGGAGCAGCCTGGTCACGTGGTGGTTCATAATGATGCTGGCCAATGGGTCTCTCGGTGGTGCTTACGATCGACAAACCTACAAAACGGAAATTTCAAGGGATAATTGGTTCGGGGATGAGCTCAACGGACGAGCTCAACGGGACGCAGCTTGTCTTGACGTCGGGCCAAAGGATGGTGTCGGAGCAGCTCACGTTGAGGCTTCACAGCTCAGCATGGCAGGGCAACAGCGAGTCAATGAACTCGCCAGGGACTCCACGACTAATAATATTAAAGGAACGCCAGCATGAAATATGATAAAGAATGCCTTGGTTAATTCCTGCTTTTCGTCTGTTCCAAAAGAAGGTCAATGTGGGATGCCTCCACTGAAGACTTTGACCGAGAAACCCTCTTAGGCCACTTCTATACATCGAAAGAAATAAGAAAGTGGCATCTTCTACGTGTAATGGGTGATGAAACTATGCCAAAAAAAATCTGCAGTAAAAATAAGGAATAGAACTTTGCAGGATCGGTCTCGGTTGTATGGGACCAGACACGTTGTTGCAGCTTGATGTGGCCTGACCAAGGTTACTCGTCGTGGGAAACTCGCTGGCTGCCGGGGCGGTGACTGGATTCGGTCAAGGAAGATCTGCAATAATAAAAATTCAAACGAAAGCAAAATAACTGGATCGGTGGAGGTCTCGGGCACATCAAGGACGCCTAAAAATTTTTCTCTCGTTCCATGTTGATCTCCAAGCATCGCCAAGTGGAGCTTTGTTAGAGCCGCCATAATCTGAACGTCGTGAGCTTTCGACCATCGTCATCGGAGGCTCCTTGGCGCGTGATCATCGTCGAAGGTCGCACCTCGACTGGACAGCAAATCGTCATGGGTTCTCAATGGTGAAGGTCTCTCGACAAGGAAGCGTTGACTATTTATTTTCTCTGGATAACACCCAGAAGAAGACAAATCCACCACTTGGGCTTATTTCACCAAAATCTTGGTACTTGTTTTGCCTGTGGACTTCAGGGCAAAGAGAGATGAAGTTCGGACTTCACGCTCGCGAGCGGTGGCCACAAAAGTCTGGCGTGACTTTCACGTATGTGGAGAGATATTGGCCTTGCTGGACATTGGCGAATCCATCGGGCATAGATGGAACTCCACAAGAGTCTTGCTGGCTCTAAAACATGATGAAAGTGATTCAAACGATCCTGAGTTATGCTGGTGAGGAACTTGCCGAGACCGCCGGACACTCCTGGGAGCTCGACTGGAGGTGCGTCGTTGGTGGTAGGATTCTTGATGGATCAGCAATAGCGACGATGAGAGTAGGCGTAGTGGTGAGGCTACATGAGGATTACAGAGATAACAAGGTCACAGCCGCGAAAGGGACTTGGCCGTGACTTCTCGTCTTTCTCTCTTTTTTCAGTGTGCGTGCAAAGCCCCCCCTACGTACGGCCGTGTGTATCGATATGTGTGGCCCCCTTTTTTAAACCCTACGCAAATTAATCTATTTATAGGCCGCGAATTAGGGTTTTTAATCTTTCCAAATCGGTATCCACAAAAATTCTTTTTCCAAAACATAATATTTGCTTTTCACATCTGCCCTATTCAAAAAAAAAAAAATTCATCATATCTTGGAAAAATTTCAAATTCCTATTTTTCGCAAGATTTAAAAAAAAACGGTGGCCACTTTGCTGTCATGGTGAGCACTGGCCCGGCCTTGTCAATTTAAAGCTCGAACCACTAATTGAAACCCATCCGCCGCCGGTCAATGCAAATAAAAAATAAATGCACCTAAAACTATATGCTATGCGATTAACTATTTTTTTTAGGGGTTAAAATTAATCCCTAATTTTTTAATGCGGTAAATGAATATACGGGTCGCCAAAATTTAGGTGTCAACAAGAGTTATCAAATTTCTTGAAGTAATGGCAGTGATCCATATCACTTCTAGTGAATCCGATGCCACATATAAATGTTTCAAATTTCTTATACCACTGTCTAGGAGCCTATTTCAAGTCATACAAACCTTTTTTTTTTTTTTTTCAGTTTGCAAACATAATTTTTTTTTTCCCAAAAACCTAAAAACCTTATGATTATACCATGTAGATATCTTCCTCCAAATTACCATGGAGGAATATAGTCTTAACTTGCTCCGGATGTAAATTTTCAACAACACCAATACTCAATATTAGCCTGATAGTAGTCAGTTTCACAAGTGGAGAGAAAATCTCTACATAGTCAATTCCTTTCTTTTGCCAAAAACCTTTTACTACTAACCTTACTTTGTACTTCTTGCTACTATCAGGTTCTTCTTTGACCTGGTAGACCCACTTGTTTTGCAATGCCTTCTTCCCATCTGGTAACTAAGTTAACACCTAAGTTTTGTTCTTCTTGAGTGAATCCAACTCATCTTGCATTTCTAACTCCCACTTAATAGAATCTTTAACCTACACAATTTTGGAGAAATTTTCTGGTTCATCAGCATCAATCAAAAGCATATAATGCAATGATGGAGAATATCTCTATACAGGTTTACGTGTTCTGCTAGATTTTCTCAAAGTTTAGGTGTATGTTATTCTTGTTTTGGTTTTTGATTAGAGTCTAGAGCAACAGTTTTAGGAATTTCAATCAAAACACTCTTAAAAATCTCATCATATTCAATCTCCTTATTCTCCATAGTTTATTTCTTCACACTAGATTCTACCATAGATCTACCCTTACACAACATGTTTTCATTGACTGTAGCATTATGTTCTTATTGCTTTTCTATTGTGTTCATCCCAGAATCGACAGCCAAAGTAATCAAAACCATATCCAATGAAAAAAAAAAAAAACCATTTTATAACTTTTGCATCAAGCTTATCTCTATTCTTAGAATCTACACAGACATACGAAACATAATAAAAAACTTTTAGATGCGAGAGATTTACCTTCTTTTGCACTCCATTCTGCTTATGGTAGCTTAAATCCAGTTGAATTGAAAGTCCCTCATTGATCAGGTATGCTGTCATTTAATTGCATTTGCCCAAAACATCTTGGGTAATCCTACATATATCCTTATACTTCTTGCATGCTCCTTGAGAGTTCTATCCATCCTCTTAGCAATTGCATTTTGTTGCGATTTTATTCTCTACACAAAATTGCTTGAACTCCTTATGCCCATACTCGCCACCATTATCGCACCATAGACATATAATCTTTAGGCTAGTCTCATTCTCCACTTCAGCTTTCCATCTCTTAAAAGTAGCAAACACATCAAATTTATTTCTAAAAAAATAAACCTATACCTTTCCGGTGGAGTTGTCAATAAACATAATATAATAGCGTGAGCCTCTAAAGAAATCCATCGGAGCTGGTCCCCACACATCTATATGCACCAACTCTAATTTTCTTTTCTTTGGTTCTCTCCCAATCTCTAAAAACCTGATGCATTTTTGTTTGCCCAAAACATAATCTTCATATAGACTAATATCTATGGACTTCAGATTAGGTAGCTTTCCCCTTAAATATCCCCTTTCGCTCATGTGTCCAAGCTTGTGGTGCTATAATTTGGAATCAGCTTCCGACTTAGCAACTGTTGTGATTTCTCTATTGGCTTCAGTCATGTGCAGAGTTCCTGATTTTGTTTCTTGTGTTACAGTTAAAGCACCTTTAACTATTTTTCAAGAGTTATCCCAAAAATAATTCTATATCCTGTGCTATTTAATTGACTTATAGAGATTACATTTCTCTTAAGTCTTGGAATATATTTGGCATCATGCAACTTCCATTGATAACTATTGATAGCTTTTATATAAGCATCGGCATTTCCTATAATATTTAAACATTCATCATTTGTAACATAAATCTTTCAAAATTTTCTAGTAACAAAATCGTGCATTAATTCTTTGCATGAAGTAAAGTGAAATGATGCACTCAATTTGAGAATCCAAGACTCAATTAGACTATCTATGCACAAAATTAAGGCATCATTATCATGCGTCTCTTCAAGACTTGAAATGATTTCAATCTTGATATTGAATTTTATTCTTTAGGGCTCTACAATCTCATTTCAAATGGCCATTCTCTTCGTAATTTCAGTAAATTATTTCAACGAGGTCTCGATTTACTTCTCTCTATAGGATCTCCCCCCCCTCAAAATTGGACGTGAAAGTTTCCTTTCATCCGGCTCAAGTAGTTACACCAAATAAAAAAAAAAGGGGTTTTCGCTTTCAAATTCTCGAAAAACCTCCAAAAATCTACTCCTTACTCAAGTTAGCAGTGAAGACCAAGCAATATTTCATTGATTCATTCTTATTTTCGTTTTATTTAGTTGGACTATGATCTACCATAGTACCAGTTCTGCCCTTGTTGATTGCTTCTTCCTTTGCCTTCAGTATTTAAGGCAACACCTAAGAATTCACTTGACTATCTTATGCGAATATCCTCGCCACGAATTAAATTTCAAATTGCTTAAAGCTTCAACTTTTTCTTACCAGGCGAACTACTCACTATAATCACAGTTGCACTCCAACTTTCTTTAAAAGATAAAAGATAATAAAGTTAAAGTTTTTACCTCATCATCGAATTCGTTATCTACCGAACTCAAATGAATAATGATTGCGTTGAATTTATTGATGTGATCTATTACAGAAGCACCATCGTCCTTCTTTAGATTAAAAAGACGATGCATTAAAGATATCTTGTTTGATGCAAAAAGCTTCTCATACATGTTGGACAATGTTGCTGTCAAATCCACCATTGTCACTTCATTAGCAATCTTGAAAGCAATGTTTCGTGTCAATGTAAGATGAATCAAATCCATAGCTTGCCGATATAATATTTCCCACTCTTCTTACTTCAGAATCTTGTTTCTCTCTAGATAGAGGTTGATACAAGTTCTTTTGATACAATATATCCTCAATCTGCATCTTCCAAAAACCAAAGTCCTTGCCATCAAACCGATTGATCTTCAACTTCCCTTCATCTTCCCGGGAACCTCTCTGCGTGCCGCTTCGCGGCGGAACCACTAACCAAAGTCCTTGCATTCAAAACGCGACCAATTGAACTCTTCACCTTCCAAGCCTTCCAACGCGGCCATCCATCCATATTTGCTCCCACTATTTCGCCAAAAGTAGGCTCTAATACCAATTGTTAGGAATGTGAATCTTTGAACAGAAAAATAGAGGAGAAAAACAAGTAAATTTTTTACTTGAAAAACCTTTCCCAAAATCAAGAAGGGAAAAACCACGGTACCACACTAGGCAATCTCTTCATTATTAGTATTAGCATTGCAAACTATAAGGTTACAAGCTTCAATGTTACAATTATAAAAGATATTGCCCCCATATATAGCAAGAGTCTAAGATATACATAATTAGGATGAAAATTACATGTACACCATTAGTAGTAGTAAAAGCCCTATTATTTGCTTTATATAGCAAGATGGGTGACTCAGGCATTCTTTTTCTTCATTATCATAGCATTAGCATTACAAACTAAATAAGGTTACAAAAGCTTCAAAAATGTTACAATTATAAAAGAAATTGCCCCAATCTTCTCTCCCTTTGAAATTCCCTTCCTATTATTGATTGACAAATTCATGAATGATCTAAGATATATGTTATGATTTTCTTCATAATATTCTACTAATAATCACTAATTTTGAGCTTCCATATCCATCTTTATCAAATTCTTACCAACCATAAATGGGAGAGGCCAAACTTCTATAGATGAGATCCTTTACTCAAGCTTGCCCATTTATCCTTTGGGCCTAGCCATGCTGCTTGGGCCATGATCACCTAGAGATGTAGAGATCTATTATGGGCGAGCATGTTTCAATCTTTTTGAGAACTTTTGATGTTAGATATCCAAGTCACTCTAGAATCACTCAACGATCCTCCATTTCCCTCTCTAGCAATAAGAAGGGTATGATTATATAGTAAGTCTATACTTATCATGCATTAAAATGAGCAAAATGCAATACATGGACTTTTTTTATCGTGCAAACTTTCTTTTCGAGATATTCATGACAGTGCCTTCCTCGGTGAAGTTAAAATTATAGCTAGCGAATCCAAAACTTAAGTACTCAAAGGAATAGCACTGATTGGTTTTGATAATGGAGATTGGAAAAAGAAAATTACAAAATGGATGATATATGTTGATGATTAGTATATTTGTCATGCTAGTAAACGACCTAATGCAGTTCCATCTAAGAGATGAATAACCAAACTTTTGACAACATCACATCCTCTTTATGTTAAGCCAAAACACCCAATAGCCTCTTTTCTTGTTCCTTCCAAACCTACTGTTAATCACAATTAAACTAAACAATTCAGTTCTATTTATAACTGACCTAATTATTTAGTCTTGCAATAAAGGGGTTACTTATCTTTCGTGAGCAACGTTTAGCCTGCTCAAAGTTAGTGTTGGGTGGGAGTTACTTTGAGTCAAAATGACTTTCAAAATGCTTGGCTTTGACTCAAGAGCCCTAGACATGGCCTTTGGAATCCTTGAAGGCTTTGGAAATGCTCTCCTGAAAGTACCCTTTACGGCACACGCCCACATCACTTGCCGCTTCATTCAGTTTACCCAAGTTTGTAAACCTTCATCAATAAATAATAAGTATAGCTTTACTTTGCATCATTTTATTTAGGGAAAATGACATAAATAGTGCCTGAATTTTGGTCTTATGCATGATGCCATCCAAAAACTTTTAATATGTTCGATATGATTTGCAAAACTTTAGTCCAATTTCCAATGTTGTCTTGAAATTTTATCTGTTCAATGCCATTCCTAAACTCGTGTTAATGTGGTCAACGAACTTTTAGACATTTCATATAAGCTAAGACAACTTTGCACATTGAACTAGAGTTCGGGACAACTTGTGCTATTGTCCCTTTTATTTCTTCATTAAAAACCATTTTGCATTACATTTTCAACATTGAAACTTTCGCCTCAACCAAACAAAAAACAAAAGAAGGTAGAAGCTTGGCAACATCTCCAAATATCCAAATTCGACCCGCCTTCGACGTCGCTTCCCTCAGACACGCGCTGCTTACTTTTTCTCTGTGCGTTGACTGACTTCTCCAAGAACCTCTGCGCGACCTGGAACGAGCGAGAGAGAGAGAGAGAGAGAGAGAGAGAGAGAGGGAGGGAGGGTCAGCAATGGCGTCGAATTTATCGAAGAATCACGTGCTGCCGGTTTCGATTCTCCGCACAACGAGGAGAGGGAGAGGCTCCTCAAGCTCCACGACAAGCTGTTTGTGGGATCAGACATGATCAAGAGAGGCGCTTACGCCGCTGTCTCCCACATGACCTGCGCAGGTTAGGCCTGCCGGACATTCTCGTGAAGATCTCGGCGCGGTGGACGCTGCCCATGCATGAACTTCTTCCTCCAGGACTTGATGGGTGGCCACCCCACGACCCGATCATCGTCATCAGCTCCTTCACTATACCTAAACCTGAAAAATTACGCATTCCACAGCGATTTTCACTTCCAACGAATATCGATATTGCAAGTGATAACTGTTTTGTCCGTCGACAATAATGAGAATTTAAAATCAGGATTGACTTGGCATGACATACTGGTTTATAGAACAAGAAAACTTGCTGCGCCTCGCATTCGGGTCGTCTTCCTCATTCGGGCCACTGCTCCACGCCAACAACTGCGATTTCCCTGAGGAGTATTCTCCAAATGCCTCTCCATGACACCTTTTGTTGTTGAACCACTTCTTGTACGAGCCTTCATGATCTTTTGGTTCGGACCCTTTGGCAGGGTGGTCATGAATTGGGAGAGCTAGACCTAGTTGAATATCCATGTCTCAGAGATATCTGATGAACCCCCCAAACATGAAAAAGACGAAAGGAAAAACTGCGAGATTTATGAAATGGTGATAACGTGGGAGCTGAAAGGGGCACACATATTCGGTGGCTCAAAGCGAAATGGAGAAGTATTTGTAAGGGGTAGGGCGAAAGGGTGACGGTGAAAGGGAAGTGTGTCTGGGAGGAAGAAGGGAGGTCTGGGACAACATTGAAGTTGGGTCGGCCAAAAGGCCAGCAGTGATGTGGACAGCTGAGGAAAAATCGAGAGGTTGCATCAGAATGGGAAGTCTTTTTGGAGTTGTCCTTTGGGTCCCCGCAACACACTCTTCCTCTCCCTCCCTCCCCGTGCGGGAAAAAGAACTTATTGCCGTCGCTTTACCGTGAGGCGTTGGGAAGCGCAGAGTGTTGGGCGCAATACCCGCTCCAAAGCAGAAGCACCTTGAAGACTGGCACGGCAGCTTCTTGGAATGATAAACGGTGTTATTCGTTGTACCAAGCAGTTTCTTTCTTTTTCTGTTGATAAGAAGGCGTTCGCTTGGGGACTAATCCACGGCACAAAGTCTAGAAGACATCATGGCCTCTATCCGTGTCAGCTAATAACATAGTTTCAACATCATCAGGAACATGATAAACAATGACAATGTCACTAGATCCTTCAATCCCCATCTTTTTGGTCTGCACTTTGATCGGCTTCCCTGTAGATATGATCAATCTTGTAATCTCCTAGCCACCGTAGCAACTCCGTGCGATCAAACAATAGCGAGGAAATCAGCATCTTTGTTATGTTCGTGCCATGGATTTATAGAATCCAATCACCCCGTGCCCCTTTCGTCTCGAAGAATTCCTCCTGCACCAGCTTCCATAATTGTCTTCACAATCACCTTATCTACCATTTCTCCGATGATCATTTTCTAGAGTGATAATTTATGTGATTACTACTAATTATTCTAAAAGTTTCAGCTGGTAGACAAAAATGAAGTTAAGTCATCAAATAGTCAAGGACTATAACATTGGCAGGGTCGCATCTATACTGGCACCCAAAGGCCGATTGAAGATATACACTTCCAAGGAATGCTTGGATTACCATACCAAACTTGTGTGGTGACATTTATGTGGAAATTAAGGTACCCATATGATGCACATTTTCAAAATCTATTGAGATTAGCTCCACTTCTAGGTTGAATCTACTGCTAGTATGATGAATAGGGCAAATGACAATATGATAGAAAAAGTATTGAGTAGGTCTGAATGATTTTTTATCTGGAAATTATTTTATCTTCCATTGGGGTAAATCTTATTATAAAACGCAGAACACATACTTCTTATCGTAAATACATTGATCTCTTTATTTTAATCTAATTCATCAAATTTTGGGTAAATCTTATTCGGTCAAATGATTACTTCGAGAAGGCATCATTTATTTTCTTCCGAGGAAATTATGAAGAGGGGGAGAAGGAAAAGTCCGTGAATTATGGTACGATTTGATAAGACCCCCTCAACGTTTTTTTTTTTTTTTCAACGTTTTTTTTTTGGTAAAAAGACCCCCGTCAACATTTTTTCTTCATTAAACATGTTTTTTGCCCTATTTGTTGAGTTTTAAGGGCTCTTTAGTTCACATTAGACCACCCATAAGTAGTGATTGCTGTAGATAATAATAATTAATAATAATTAAGTCAACAAATTTACCCTTTCACCTTTTCCCACCCGCCCCTTTTCTTTAACCGGCCTCACCAAGCCATCTTTTCTACAGTTGGATTCCCTCTAAAGTTCCTGCAGAAACACCCATAAGATGAGCGTAATTAGCTTGAATTAGACCACAAATCGATCTTTGTTCAGGGCTCTTGAGTTAGTCCTACGTGCAATCATTAGGGGTGATGTCCGTACCATATGCCGGGCCAAACATTAATCTTGAATCTTTGTGATAATTCCAACTGACAAGAGAGCTGAACAGCTCGAGCTGTTCTTGTGTTTTCATTGAAGGGTCCAACATGTCCGCACATACCCATCAAAACGCATCATCACGCATATTTCAAGAACGGTTCAAGATCGCAATGATCGAGTTTGGTGCCGAGTCATTCCCTCAATCGTTCTTGATTGCATAATGTGACTCATTAGACCGTAGCCCCAAAGGAATCTCTCCATTGTTCTCCTGGTTTGAATTGTGAAAGATTGTTCTTCTGTCTGACCTTAGTTCCGTGCTCTCTCGGCTCAGTAATTAAGACAAGATAAAGATGGAGAGCGTGTGCTTGGGAATCCATTTCGAGGGGAAGCTGGACCACCTGATCCAGATATCAATGAATGCAGCGGGTGGCCTGTCTGGACAATCAAACCCGTCGACACATGACGATGCACTTACTTATGAACCTCAAAGCCGGGCAGTGTTGTTGCTTTTGCTAATATTCAGCTAACAAAATTACCACCGTCGAGAACGTCGGATCCGATGGCCCCGACCATCCGATCCCTACTAAACTCGGGTTGTGCCGAAATGTCCCTTACGTAAACTCCGAAGGGTTTCATCGTTAGGTCCCTTACGTGAACTCCAAAGGGGTTCATCGTTAGGGGACTTTATTCTGCGGCAAGGCAAGAGGACAGATGCAGTAATGTGTTCAGAGCTTGATCAGGATCGTTCGGTGGTTGTGGAGCTATGTGGGGCTTGTGACTGCAGGAAGCAGTGATTGAATTGGAATGGCTTGTGCAGTTCACGTGGAGGCAAGCGTCCTGGGTGTCATGAGACACTAGCCATAAGACACGCCCCCAGGCACCTGGCACGATCAGTCTCATCCATATCCACCCACTTATAATTCACATGGAAAGGGTTTTTTTTTTTTGGTACCAAACATGTATATACATTCATACTTTTACTGTAAATAATGCGACAAAGTGCTAAATACCGACGTTCATGTTCAATGTATTAAGTAACTCGACAAGTTATGAGTTGATGTTAAAGTAAGTAGATTATGATCGACATCCCATAAGAGCATGCCATGTCATGTAACAGTACATCAATTTTTTTATGGATTGTCTTCACTCTTTTTTTGGTTAGACATCATAAGTTCGAACTTCATTGAGTACGACTTGCTTTAAACTATGATCCAAATTTCCAATTTGATCTTTTTCATGAGCTTTTGAGTTAAAAGGGGGCACTTGGAAGAAATTCAACAATCTAATGCCCGTACATTAGAATTTAGAGTACATGAAGATTGATTCGAAATCACATACTTTGTTTGATTGATCACTGCTGTAAGATGAAACTGTACAAATTCGGGAGTTGGTTTTCCTCTCCTTCTCCTCCCTTAGACAGTAGTATATAAATTGAGGAGGGGAAGTGGGCCACAACCTATTTATTCCATCGGAGGTCACTGTTAAAAAACGGGCATACGCTAGTATTGTCTCACTCCATTGATAGCAAATCAAGATGTGATAAAACCAATGTGATATGATCGCATGACTATATTCAAGCAATCTAACGTTGTCCCATATATTTTATTTACTTTGTATAACAACTTACTTTTCACAAACCAAAATATTATCCCATCAATGTTGGCTCACCTTTTATAAGAATTTCCGACAATTTTTCCACGGGGTCGATTCGGACGAATGATTTCCTTTGAGTGGGTGCAAGGTTAGCTGTCCGTGATAGAAAGTTTCAAGGGAGCCCGCACTCGTGGCTATGTGAATGACTTGTTATTGTCACGGCTAGGGGCATGCATCTACTTTTCAGAAGCCCTAGACTGATTGAAAGCGTGGCTGTTTCTATCCTCAACCAGTCCATTTCATATAGCAATTGGCTCAACTTGAGAGGGGATTCCTTAAGAATTTGTTCCACGACTTAAAGTTCCCACAAGAGCCCGTCGAGCTGGCGGCGATCTGTGGCTCCACCAGGAATCGACATCTATAAAATCCCATCATTTTCACCGAGTTCTGATGATCGCGGTGGCAATGAAGGTGGAGGTAGTAAACAAGTAGTCGATCATTTCCAAAAGGAAGTGGGATCTCCTATTTACCTTTATTCTTGTTTTCATATAATGTCTTTCGATTATCTCAACTGTTGATCCATATGGCTATGAATCATTCATCATAACAAAATATATATGCAGTGGAGATTGCTAAGATACCCAGAAGACCCTCGTTCACATCATAGAAAAGATAATGATGGAGCTCGTAATGAAGATAAAGATCTCATGAATACCTGGTATTGGTCAACTACATGGGAATAGACAACTTGGGGTGGAATTCTCTAGAGACTTACGGTGTAGAGTTATGGTTGTTATGCATGTTAGCTCCATCGATTCATAACATATCGGGAAAAACAGTCATACATTATGTTATCACAATGCTGGTATATAATTCTACTCTCATATTATATTTGTGATATTGTACATCTTTGTTATTTTAATCCTACTTTGAATTATTTGTTTCATGAGGCTTTATTCACTTATTATTCTTCATATGAAAGACTTAATTTATGCACTTGAGGAGCATTGAGGGAAAACACAAAAAATTAATCCCAAGTCTTCTCAAACCTTATAATTTTGCATCATGTACTTGCAAAAAAAAAAAAAAAAAAACTAATTTGCAACTTTGGGCGAAAATCCAACATTGAAAGGACTTACACTTTCCGTGGAAAAATTCAAATTTCCCAAATCTCCCATAAGGCCTTTCCCCAATCCCATTCACACCCTAATCTCCCCACCAGCCACTACCCCCGACTACCCCCACTCCCCCATCTGCCACCCACCCCGCGTCTGAGCGTCTCCCTGCGGATGGTGCCGCCGCCGCCGCCGCCGCGCGCCCTCATTCTGGGTCAGCCTCATTCTTCTCTTGATTCAACTGCCATCGTGATTTCAAATCAGAAAAGTGGAAGGGTTATATTCAAATGAAAGTGATGATTAGATGATCCTTATCTAATAAGAAGACATAATAATACGTGTTCAATGACTAACGTAGGATGCAAAGTTGTGATTTCAAAAAGTGGATAAGGCAAAATGGTGAAGGCCGCGTGTGATGCAAGGATGGTTTGTCAGTGCTTTTACTTAAAGAAAAGGGATTATGTCTTGCAATTTAAGTTTCAGTGAGCACGATTGACTAAAGGGAATCTAGATGGGGACTTTGTCAGCTCCCTAATCAATCTCCGCTGGACTGGACTACGCATCGGAAAGAGGTTGGCCACCTAAGTTTTGCCTTTGCATTAATAACGAAAAACTTCAAATCGGTATATATATATATATGATAATTTTATCTTTGACTAATTTGTTAATCACTAAAATCGAAAGCTTATATACTTATGATTAATTTAATCAAAATTAATTTTTTGACCAAAAAAGACCCAAAACAAGTATTTTATAATAAATTTATTTTTCGTTAGTTTCTATTAAATTAGACTAGTACTACAAAAAACTACAAATCAATACACATATGACAAATGATGGCTAAAACCTCAAATTGATACACTTGTCAACTATCACATGTCATCCAACTTAGCAATTTAACGCAAAATTTAACAGAAACTAACATATAATAAATTTATCATAGGCGCAATAGTTTGGAATTTTTAGTGGTCAAAACTTAAGTTGTGATAAATTTGTCTTAGGTATATTAGTTGGGGATTTTTCATGATTTAACGCTTTTGCTTTGATATTGTCAACTCCTTAATATTGAAACAATGTGTGAAACATAGGAAGTCAAAATTCTTTTTTGTTTTTTTTTTTTTGGATTAATTTTATAAGACGGAAGAAAAAATATCGTCTTTTTTTTTGGATTAATCTTACAAGGGGGGAAGAGAAAAGATCGCTAGCAATCCTTTGTGGCATTACAAGAAGGGTTTCATGTCCGTTGCAAAATATTCGATTTGAGTCATAACTATTTTAAACCACCCTGCAACCTGAAAGTCTAAAATCGACGAACCTATTGCTACAGCCCCACCAAGAAGCTACAATTGGAGAAATATCATCACGCAAAACACACCATCAGACTATCGGCACTGACTAGTTAGGGGTTCTCTTGCGATGTGAACCAAGCACGAGGCCTCATTGAAAAAAACAAAGAAAAAAAGTAGGTGATCTATCCGACGTCGGGCCAGCAATTATCAAATTGCATAAACGGTGTTTGACCTAAAAGAGAAAAGCATAATGGGGTTACGAAAAAGGAAAAGGCAAACTGGTCTGGGACCCTTGACAATTGATGGCCTAAGGTTTTCTCAACCTTATCTAATAGCTTGCTAATTCTTTACTTCAAGTGGAGATGGTGCAAATCAATGTAAGATTTGATCATGTACTTAATGTCTTTTTAAGAGTCCAACATTACCATGTGCTTTCATCTGCCATCAAGAGCAGTAATAATAGTGATTTTTCTCTCGTCATCTGTGACTATATTCAATGAAAACAAACTGGTCAAGAGTAAGAAAGTCCATAAAAATGACTTTTTTCCTTGAACTTAAGATCTCACGCTTCTTGAAATACAAAATTCAGGAAGGACGAAGAGGCGTACCTCGATGTCGTTGAGCTTCCCCTCCCATTAGGCACGCGCACGTGCGAGCTACCCACGTGTGGGGGAGATTGCCCACCAGCTTTGAAGAAGTAGGGCCTGATGTGTTGTTGGCCATCTCTTTCGCGTCATGGAACAAAGCTGTCTCCACAACATGAAGTCACATTCAATGTTACTCCACGCTTCTTCCCTCATTATGCCTCCTCAACCACCTATGGAAGCAGAACATGCCTTTCCCCTCCACAAATGTCTTGACCTACCACCTTTCCTAGGTTTAAATGTCCCTGCCTTTTCTTACCCCCTTTTAACATCTAATAATATATCATATCAATTTTGGCAGAACAGTCGAAGTCGGACTCTTCTTTTCTTTTAGAGTGGTTGGTTCGAAACAAGATCATTCGACCGAACCAACTCGGCAATACATTAAGAGTATGCATTTGTTTTACTTAAAACTTCACGATAAAGGAAAATATTTTTCAAGGAAATCATATTCAAGAAAAATGGTTAGTTTCCATTTATTTGGTGATTTAGAGAAAGTAATTTCATTTTTGCCATAAGGAGAAGTTTTTTTTTTTTTTTTTTGTGACCAGGGAACCCCGCACGGCCATAAGGAGAAGTTGTTTTCTCCTAATTTAAGTATATTGTTTTCGGTCCATGGAAAACATTTTCCACAAATCAATTAGTTTTCTGCCATCAAAGTAACGGAAAGTCATAAAACAATTTTTAAGAATGGTTTTCCTTCAAAACAAATAGACCTTGAGATACAATTAGATCCCTTCTTAGAAAAAGCATGATCTCACTAGGATAAAAAATTCGCAAGAAACTACTTAAAGAAAGTTGTGGATTCTTTATATTACAATAATTGCAGATTTTGCTTTTGGGATCATCACTTGGGAAAAGATTGCTTCACAAGCAGTACTTATAACCCCGATCCGGTAACAAGCGGCTGCAAAATGTCATGTCACTGTGGGGTTACAAGGAAACCAAGCACCAACATGATCATCTTTGTTCTTCTTTGTTCTTTAGATCTACTAAATTTGAGTGAACTCCAGGATTCTTGAGCATGAATTAGAGGACTGCCTATTGAAATTTGGGTAACTTTGAATTTGTATCGAGTCTCTTCTTTTAGGGTTTCCCGTCGACTTCTGAGTTAAAGAAGCAAGCATGAATGGTTGAGCAAAGTGTCACGGGCCGATCGATCAACTCTCGATCAACTCTCGATTCGGGCTACGTCGATCAACTTTGCCCAATTCACTTGCGTCGTGCTCACATAGTGCCGGAGGTAGATCTCCAAGAGTGCATTGACCCGCTCCGTCGACCGTCGGTTTGGGGATGCAAACTTGTTGACATGTTCAGCTCCGACCCCAACAAACCGAACAACTCCGACCAAAACGTCCCGTGAAGGGGATCCCGATCGCTCACGATCGTTCGTGGCACACCCCAATACTTCACCACATGTCCCATGAATAGCTTGGCCGCCTCCTCGGCCGGGCAATCCTTTGTCGCGAGCACAAAGGTTGCATACTTTGAAACCTAGGTCGACCACCACCATTAGAGTCCGGCACCCTTCGGACTTCGGTAGGTTGACGATGAAGTCCATGGAAATGCTTTCCCATGGACGAGTTGGGACGGGAAGTGGCTCCGGCAAGCCGGCGACGTCAATTGGATCAGGATCTTTAAATGGACCTTCCTTGGCATTGAGAGCTTGGGCTCTTGGATCATGCGCTTCTTTGTGTCTCAATTGGATCAGGATCGAGTAACTCCGCACGAACCGTCGGTAGTAGTTGGTGAGGCCCAAGAACGACCTCAACGCAGGTACCTTCGTCGGCGGCTCCCATTCGACGATCGATTGAATCTTCGCCTTGTCCATTCGCACACGTCCACCCCCGACGATGTGCCCCAAGAATGGAACTTCTTTTTGTGCGAAGGCACACTTCTCGCGCTTGACGAACAGCTCGTTCTCGCGCAAGACTTGGAAGACTTGCCTCAGATGCTCGACATGCTCTTCCAACGTCCGACTATAGACCACAATATCATCTAGATAAACCACTACAAACCGATCTAGGAAAGGGTGGAGTACCTTGTTCATCATTGTGCGAACGTGGCCGGAGCGTTGGTCAAGCCGAACGGCATCACGAGGAACTCGTAGGATCCATATCGCGTAACGCAGGGCGGTCTTCGGCTCATCCCTTCGGCGATCCGAACTTGCTAGTAGCCCGATCGGAGATCCGGCAGTGAACCACCGAGCTCCCCCAAGTTGATCAAAGAGATCCGCAATGAGCGGGATCGGGTACTTGTTCTTCACCGTCAGTTTGTTCAGCGCCCGGTAGTCGATGCACATCCGGAGTGACCCATCGTGCTTCTTTTGGAACAGGACCGGCGCACCGAACGGGGCCTTTGACGGCCGTATATAACCCGCGTCGAGCAGCTCCTTGAGTTGCTTCCTCAATTCCTCCAACTCGGGAGGTGCCATGCGGTAAGGCGCCATGGCAGGCGGTCGAGCGTCGAGCACAAGCTCGATCCGGTGATCTACCTCCCTCTTGGGCGGCTTCTTCGGCGCTCCGAAGGCATGACATCCTTGAACGAGTCGAGGACTCGGGTTGCTTCCGTCGGGACTTCCTCCCTTTCGCCCTTGTCATCCTCGATCTTCAAGGTTGCCAGGAAGGTCACCTCACCCTTCCTTGCTCCTTTGGTGAGTCGTATGGCCGAGATCATCTTCCGATCACGCTCCGACTCACGATGGACCGGAATCACGCATTGGCTACCCTTGTCCAACACGCATATACATTCCGCAAAGGGCATAACAAAAAGATGGATTCTATCTAGGAACTTAATTCCAATGACAAGATCATAGTCGTCAAGTGGAATTACCTCTAGGGTCTCCCTTGCCTTTCCATGATCCGAGTTGTAGCTCCACGTCCCTTGCAACCCCGATCGCGGGGACTTCCTTCGAGTTCACGGTTTTCAGCCAACCGGCTCCCTTCTCAACCCGTAGGTTAAGTTTCTTCGCGGCCTCCTCCGAGATGAAGATGTCGGATGCTCCCGTGTCCACAAGTGCACTCACCGTGGTCACCCCGATCTTCACGTCCGCGAACATCAAGCCCTTAGGCTCCTTTGCCTTCTTGGCCTTGATTGTACCAAGGAGTCGCAGTGATCCCAACCGCGCTTCCTCCCTTGGCTCATCCTCTTTGCAAAGAGCAGCAGCCTTGGCTTTGTTCGGGCAATCCCGCGCCATGTGCGGACCATCGCAAATCTTTAAATGGATTTATTAGTCCATTGATTTACTCCTCTCTCTCTCTCTCTCCCTCCCTCCACCCACAACCTGGTTTTTCTTGTGTTCACAACCTCTACTGAGTCCCAAAGTTGGAATCCTTATTCTAATGCACTGTCTCTCTCTTCTTCTAAGTAATTATTGCATAAAAAATTTCGAACATTTTTTAATTATGATAAGCAAGTATTTGAGACACTTGTTAACAAGACTCTTCACATAATACGTGAGCCCCTACGGTTTTCTCATTTCCCGAAATTACCAAAGCCCATTAAATGCCCAAAAGTCACTTTTACATTATCTATTATGGGTACTGGATAGAATAAAAATCTTTTAGAAGTGATTAGCCAAGGACTCCTTACACGTCTAATGCACTAGACTAGATTGTAAGTCTATCGGGCCCGACTGGCCCATCCACACGACAAGGGCCTGAATGCAATTTTAGGCAGGCCTGAGCAAGGACCTATAGGGATAAAGCCCGGCCCGCTCGCCCAACCTGCAGAATGTTACGTATATATGTTTCTTATGGGCAATCCTGGATAACGAGTTAAGCCCAACTCGAGGGTCCGGTATCGTCCATTGATTCCCTCTATCATCCCTTCGTCGAACTTGCAATAATTTGTTGACTCGTTCCTATCTCAGAGCCGTCTCTTGTGGGGGCTAGGAGTTGGAAAATGGAAGCTTTGTTTTCTCCCCAAATTTGACTTTTAGCATTGGACTCAACGTCACTGAAAACCTTCGAGAAACCAGGTTCCTTACCATTTGTCATATATGTGATGGCATCTAACTTGGTAACATGTACAATATAACTTGAGAGATTCTTGAATGATAGATTGAGAATTTCTGGTAGAGCATCAAACACGTCGTCATAAAAGTGATGGGATCAATTTCGATTGGATTGCTCTATACAACATGGTTTTTCTTCATGATGTTTTGCTAAAGATCACTAATCTCGAGCCTTCGTTATCTTTATGAAATTCTTAACAACCATAAATGGCAAAGGTGGAACTTTTCTACATGAGACCCTAACTCAAGCTCGCCCATTTGTCCTTCAAGCCTAGAACAGCTGCTCGGGTCATTATCACCTAGAGATGAAGAGATCCATTTTGAGTGAGTACGTTTTGATCCTTTCAAAAACTTTCGATGTTTAGGCATCCAAACCATCCTACAATCACTCCGTGATCCTCCATTTTCATCTCTAGCAATTATAAGGGTGTGATCTAAGATTGCAAACTTACATAGCAAGTTTATGCCTATCACTATTTAAAATGAGTAAAATGCAGTACTTGGACTTTAAAATGTGTGAATTTTCTTTTCAATATCTTCATGACAGCACCTTCATCGGCAAAGTTCAAATTATAGCTAGCAAATCCAAAACTTAAGTATTCAAAGGATTAGCAATGTCGATTTTGATAAAGAGGATTGGAAAAAGAGAATTGCAAAATGGATGATATGCTTTGATGGTTAGTAGATGCGTCATACTAGCAACAACCTTGTGTAGTTTCATCTAAAAGAGCAATAACCAAACCCTTGACAATGTTACATCCTTTATATGTTGAAGCAAAAACCCTCAATTGTCTCTTTTTCTTGTTCCTTCCAAACTTACTCTTCAAACTTAATCATTTATTTCTATTTATAATTGAACCACCAAGATATTTAGTCTAGTAATAAAGGGGTTACTTATTTTTCTTGAGTGATGATTAACCCTACCCATAGCCGGTATTGGGTGGGAGTTGCATTGAGTTAAAATGACTTTCAAAATGCTCGAGTTCGACTCAAGAGCCCCTTGATGGCCTTTAGAGCCCTTGGAGACTTTGGAAATGCTCTCCTATACATACTCAAGATGGTATATGCCCACATCACTCAGCCGCCTTATTTAGCATACCCAAGTAAGCAAACCTTCACCAATAAGTAATTAGAATAGCTCTACTCCGCATCATTTTATTTAAAAAAAAATGGCACAAATGATTCTTGAATTTTGATCTGACACACAATGCCGTGTGGTCGACGAATTTTTCAAACATCTTTGTATAATGTAAGATAAATTATATATTGGGTTAGGGTTCGGAGATAAACTTGTCCTATTGTCCATTTTATTCTCTTCCTTGCAGCCAATTTGGCATTACATTTTCAACTTTAAAACATTCTCGTCAATCGAAAATCCGACCCGCCTTCGATGTCGCTTCCCCCAGACACCACGCACGCTCTGTTCTACTCTCTCTCTCTCTCTAACTCGTGCGTTGACTGACGACTTCTCCAAGAACCTCTGCGCGAGCGCTGCAGAGAGAGAGAGAGAGAGAGAGAGAGAGGTGTCAGCAATGGCGTCGAGTTCGTCGAAGAACCACGTGCTGCCGGTGTCGGATCCCCCGCCGGCGCGCGACGAGGAGAGGGAGCGGCTCCTCAAGCTCGACGACAAGCTCTTCGTGGGATCGACCATGACCAGGCGGGGCGCCTACGCCGCCGTCTCCTACATGACCTGCGCAGGTCAGGCCTCTTCCTCGTTCGTGGGTGCTTGCGCTCTCTGAAGGGTTATGCTTGATTTTTCCGTCCGAGGATGATTTGGCATCGTCTGGGGATCGCTGGGTTGGGCTTGTCGTTTGAAATTCGCAATCTTGTCGAGGACTGTGTAGGTAGAGATTGTGATTTTCGTCGGGAGGTCGCGGGTTTCGATCGTGTGCGCGAATGGTCCTCGCAATTACGTGGCGTGGGGGAAAATTGGATGGTTCAAATTGGGTTGAGATAGTTGGTACTCGGTGCCCCATTTTTGCTTGGTAGTTGGTGCCCCATTGCTTGTAGCTCACTTTTATCTCTTTGACGTTTGGCGTATGAATATGATGGTTTAATTAGTGTATTCAGCCCATGCCTTATACGTTTATGCAATCGGTGTAATTATGTATCTGGAACTGATTTTATCTTTAGCCGAGTTACTGTTTCATGAGTTTGCTAGTTTAGTGACGTAGAATTTGATTCATATATGGTCAAGAAAGAATGCCCGTTTGATTTGATTCAGATGCTTTGATTCGATGAAAATAGATAGGAAGTCTATGATTCCTTGGATATATTTTGGCTAAAAGCCTTAATTATCCCTTTTGGTCGATTTATCGATATGTATGCACACCAGAGCATGATTCATTAGATATATAAAATTGAACGTGCATATGAAATGCATGAAAGTATAAGTGGAATCATTAACAAAGAGTGCGTGACATTATGAGGCACAAAGTGGGAATTTGAAACAAAGGGGAATCCATAGCCTTAACTGAAACTGGTGGGTGGTGAATACTTTTAAGAGGTGATATTGATACATGGCAGCTTAAAATACTTTTATTATCTTTCCATCATGTTGACTACGGCTGCATATGCTTCAGCTATTGATTCTTTCCCATATTTTTGCAGTGCTCTTGGTGATGTTTAACAAAGCAGCTCTTTCTTCCTATAAATTCCCATCTGCAAATGTCATTACTCTGTTACAGGTATGTACTTTGCAAGTTTAGCTTTTTGCATTGGTGATTCAGAGACAATAAACTACCATGGAGTATTTTTCAAAAGTCTCATTGTCATTTTGAGAGATGACTCCACAATGCTGCTCTAGATTTGTGGATTGTTTGGTGGTAGTCATCACTTGAAGCTTGCTTTTCACTCTGGAACATCATTAGTGAAGCAGTAACTGGCCAGAGGGTGAGGGACTTCAGAGTCCAGACTAAAGTTGTGAGGCCTAGAATTCAGCTGCAAAAGAAGATTGTGTGAAATATGTTTTCCCCCCTGAATACTTTCAAAAATTAGGACAACCAAAGTCAGCTTTTTAATATGATATTTAGGAACTCAAAATTGACTTTATGGTTGAGTCAGTCAAAACTGAAATGCAATTTTCTTTTTATGGTTGTGCTTTAACAACCATATTCCTCAAATTATGTAGTGCTTTGCTTCTCTAAAATTCAATTGTGCTTGAAACTGCAGTTGAGATCATTCTCCTCCTGTCCCATCATCTCTCCCTGTCTGGATTCTTATCTTGACCAGATTGTAAAGATGTGGATATGATCATCTATTGGAACCTTATGGTTGTTACTACTGAGATTTGAATAGTATTGAAATAGTAATCTTTTTGACTTGATTAGAACTGCTATGTTATTCAAGTAGGGGAAAACTATCTAGTTGGTTTGTGTAAAACAAATACAACTAATGTAAAATGAGCAAATATTACCTGATATTAGGAAAGTGAAATGCCTTGAAAGTGAATGATGCATGTTTTTAACTACTTATTAGATCTGTTTGTGTTGGTATTGATCTGTTTAAATTCTAATTGGGCCAGTCTTTGGTCTATTGGTTGTTATGCCAATAGCAGTGCTGGACATCTAAGTTGATGTGGAAAATTGCTGTTCTGTGGGAAATCCTTCTTTGACCTTAAAAGGTTTTCCGTGACATATGTCTAGAGCAACACTTCTCTTGCCATGGCTTAAAGTGATGCAGATATACTTGCGAACAGGACCTCGTTTTGTGTCTTAGTCAATTCAAACAAAATAGTTGGCTTGTGCACATTTATTCAATTTTTTTTTTGGTTGGAACAACTGATCTAACTCTGCATTGAGTCTTACAGAAATCATTAAAGTGAATGTTCAGGGTGCTAGCAAATGTGCTGTACGATTAAATTTCAAGTCTTTCTGAAGCTGAAAACTAATTCTTATGGAATGATATGTTCCTGTAGTCTTTCCTCCATGGATGTTAGTTAGTTTTATGAGGTTTTGAATGTTTTGTATAATTGCCTGATATCATTTGTATGAAGTTAACATGAGTTCATCATGATGTGCTCACAGATGATATGTTCCTGTTCTTTTCTCTATGCAATGAGAAAGAGGAAGATAATCAACTTTACAGTAGGTGAATCTTCGTTTGGTTCAGATAATACCAAATTGCTTGTGCCATCGAGGACATTGGTTCATACTCTTCCTCTTTCACTCGCCTATTTGTTGTACATGGTAGGCCTTTCATTGTGTTTTCCTGCAAGTTTTGTGTTGATTACTCAAGAAGTTTTATGTGCTAATTTTTATAATGGAAAATATTTTTCCATGCTTTTATTTCTACTTGAAAGCTAGCCACTATGGAGTCTGTTCGTGGAGTAAATGTCCCAATGTACACCACCCTTAGGCGGACAACAATAGTATTTACAATGGTAGCAGAGTGGATTCTGGCAGGTCAGAAGTATTCATCTTCTATCATTGGAAGGTACGTCTCCCTTCTTTGGAGCACTTTGTTCTGTCCTACATGCTTTGCCTTGTGGCCGGAACATGATGTAGTGTGTATGTTCATACAAATGTTTAATCTAGCAATCCCAAGGGCTTAGCCAAATTGGTTAAAACTCAATACCAAACTTGCCTGGAAGCATGGTGGTGGGTTAAATAATTTCAACAAGCCAACTTTATTGGGGCCACACCAGGGCCTCTTGGCCCAAGAATCACTCAGTTGCAGTGGAGTGCAGTACTGCCACCATTGGAATTCATAGGGTGTTCTAGGGGTGCTGGGCATCAGTTTCATTCAGACTCTTTGTGTACTTTGCATAGACTTGGTTAATCAAATGTATATATGCATCTGAATATTCATCCTACGGCTTTTAGTATGGACTAGGTTGCATAATGCATTGTTGAATATTCAGACCTGATTGTGCAATCTTCCTTTTCTTAGGTAAGGAAATGATCATTTAGAACTTTTTTAAGATTTAAGATTATATTACATTAGATTATGATTTGCCTTCATAAGCTCTCCTTTTGTTAGGATTTTAAGTAGTTAAAATATAATTCATGTTGCATTTTTCCCTGCCGTTCATCTAACACATAATTTAAGGTTATCGTCAGTGTTGGATTGATTATTCTTGGTGCATTTGTCGCTGGAGCAAGGGACTTGTCATTTGACTTTCATGGCTACTTTGTTGTCTTCTTGTCCAACATTACCACAGCAATATATCTTGCAACGATAGCTCGTATCGGTATTATTTTCTTTTCTTCTCTGGAATTGCAACAGTCCATGCGCTTTTCACTAGTTTAATTTATTCCTTCTTTGTTTATATTCATCTTAGGGAAATCAAGTGGGCTGAATAGCTTTGGCTTAATGTGGTGCAATGGTAAGATAACTGACCCTCATTAATAGCACTTTCTCCAAGCTTCACATTATTTTTTGTCTCTGTTTCCTATCTCGTGGCCGGTTTCCAAAAGGTTTGATCTATTTATAATCTATTTAGAATAGATCTTTGTGGGAGGATTATGATCAGTTGTGTAAATTGCACCTAGTTAATCGGAAAGTTGTCAAGCAACCTTTTCGTAATGGCGTCTTGGCATCAAGTCTCTCTTTTGCTCAACAAGGCTTTTCCAGGCAGATGGTTATAGCGGTTCAAAGTCGAAAATGATCATCTATGGGAAAAAGTGGTTATAGGAGGATTGAACAAGAATTATGGGCTTGGCAAGGTCTTCTTTTGCCTCGTGCTAAGAAAAGGAGGATTCTTCAACCCCCCTTGCTATATTTTGGTTGGTCTGGAAAGAGTGGAATAAGAAGGCTTTCATGGAGAGGAGACGGCCGTTTTCATTCTGTTGAAAGTCTTACATGTTTGAAATAATGGGAAATTGTGTCTGGATGGAAATTCTTTGCTTGAAATTATAGATGATTTGTCTTGTTACTGAGCTCTTTGGGTTTTGAGCTCTTTTTGTATATGGGTTTTGCACTCCTTGGTGCCCTATGGCGATCTTTTCTTTTAACTATCTAAAGAAAAAAGAAATAGAGAACTGATTATACCATTGAACAAATACTTCCTTTGGATTGATCTAGTCAATGTTATCCTCTGTTGATCATCTCGGGTGCAAATGATGTTCCTTTCTCCATGATAGGGATTATATGTGGACCAATTCTACTGTTCTGGACATATGTCATGGGGGACATAGCAACAGCATTGGATTTTCAGTATCTTTTCTCACCTGGTTTCATGGTATGTTTGCCCTACCAATTTCACATGCATCTCTGATCGTGCTTAGGTATTTCAGTACACACTGGACATCAGACTGACAATCAGGCAGAGTCATAATGGAAAAGTTTTCACCTGAATATTGTTATTTATGGAAATCCTATTGTAACTGTGGTTGTGTAAACTTATAAGGACAAATGTTCAGAAAAGAGCGTCCAGCTTGTGATGCATGTACATACATTGTTCATCAGTGGATCAAAGAAGAACTCACTTTGGAAAATTATATCTAATTAATTTAAGTTTCTGATGAATCCATCAGTGAATCAAAGGATGCACTTTGGAAAATCTATGTCTAGTTAATTCAAGTATCTCCTCAAAGTTTTTCAAAGATGTGTGCATGTAATAAAGGTTGCATTTAGGACCTGCTGGATATGGTGTGTGCAAATTGATTATCTTATTAGCTATCAATGGCTTTATTAGTCAATCATCCACTGGGTCTCACATTCTTGCGGTTGCATGTCAAACAATTGAAATGTTCTGTCTTGAACTTTTACTCTTCCTAATTTTTACACTTCCCTTTAGCTAATAAGTTTTGCTGCTTGGATAATCAGAATTCTATAGTAGAGAACGTTCAACTTGAGATATTGCTCCTTTCTTGATTTGGCAGGTTATCTTGCTTTTCTCCTGCATATTGGCTTTCTTTCTGAATTACTGTATATTCCTAAACACAACCCTCAATTCAGCAGTAACGCAGACCATCTGTGGAAATCTAAAGGTATGTACACCAGCTAATGCAGTAACATTCACAGACACTGGAGAGTTCTGCATAATATGTTAATATGCTCTGAGACTATCTGCATTATACACAATATGTTGGTGCTTTCAACTTTGAGTGGTCAGAAGGCTTTTAACTGTGGAATACATTTTGCTCTATTGCTGTCTATTGAGAAACAATGGAGTTGAAAAACTCTAAACTAGTGAAATCGTAAAGTACTGATAAGTTTCCATACACTGATGCTTTAACTGAAAAGACCATGATGATTGAGATCCCTGATGTTGCATATCTCAGTGATTTGTAAAGGCATAGCAGCCTTATCATAGATTTGTGACATTTTCTAGAATAGGACATGATAGGAGACTGAAAGGCAGAAACTTGATTTAGATTGAAATTCGTTTTGATGAACCAGATGATTTGATGATTTTTTCCTCTTTTAGTAACTATATGGAACTTGGAATTGCTAAGTACACTCTAGAAGTCCTAAACTTGCATCAATTAATGAAGTCCTAAAACTTTTTAAAATAGCACAAGAAAGTATATGCAATGACTTACCTCGCACTGGAATATTGCACGTCACTAAAGTTAATTCTAAGCTTGCCCTGCGGCTGAAGACTTTCAGACTTGATATGCAATGTCAAATGATGTTGCTTCCCATTTTTTTTTTTTTTATCAATGCTTAAGTCCTAAAACTTTTTAGTGGCTCAATGAAGTATCTACATGACTCATCGTGCTGGAAAAAATCACACATGGTATAAATTAATCCTAAACTTGTTCTAAGTGCGGCTGGAGATTTTGTCACCTCATGCACTATGTCCAATGACGTTCTTTCACATCTTCAACTTAAATTGATGTGGCTGAGTCTCGACCATCTCCATCTCCTGCATTGCTGAGTCAATCAAGTTCAGCATCCATGTGTCAATCGAAAGAGATAATGTCACAACTTTGTCAAATTACTAGATGATAAATTCTCCAGCATGGGAAGCTGGTGGAGTTATCGATTCAATTCGAGGCCTGATTATTAGGGTTCAAAGTTACTTCCAGGATTTGCATTTGGTGCTGAAAGCTCTTCATGTTGCTGGAGACAAATCCATGTAACCTGAGTCATTTGAAGAGGATCATAGAGTATGTGGGAATTTGAATCTGTACAACAGAGATGTCTTGTGGGTTAGTGCTAATGTGTTAGATGCTATATGCGCATTCCATAAAACTGCTTTTCTTCCCTCATCAAATCATGAAAATTCCCTCTAGTTGATGAGATTTAGTCCAATGGCGAAATACCCAAAATCATGAATTTCAGCATTTTGAAATGGCAAGTGAGGTTGGTGGCCCTGGATTTTGGTACTTTGGGAGGAAGGAAGCAATTGTGAGGCCATGATAAAGGAGGGATGGGAAGAAGCTCCTTAAATCACGCATATAAGAATTGGGTGGCGATTGATTGATTTGGGGACGTTTGAGAAGAGTAAAGCTGAAAATTGTGGTTAAGAAGAATAGCAAAAGTAGAGAGAGAAGGTTTCTAGAGAATCATGTGCAAACAATGTTGTCTGGTGTGTTGTCGAAGTCATGTTGCCATGTTGGAGGTTTTAAACCTTGAAAAGGCCAATAAAGAAAATCTTAGATTGGAAATATGCCTCATGTGATTTTCTGATGAGAACTCACTAAGGAAATTCTATTGGGTCATTTTAAAAAAGTTTTAGGACTTAAATCATAGATTCATTATTTATGGAATTGAGCTGTACTCTATGGAGACTTCCACTGTACTTATTTTGTTTCTATGGCATGGTCATACATTGGAATGACCCATAAAGATTAACTGTGAATGAATAGCAAGTATTCAGTGAGACCACGCTGCTTTAAATGGTCCGTTTCTGCATACTAGACTTCTCCCTCTAATAATATAGGAAATTGTAATCTGTCACTTCTCTATGTATTCACATTCTCTGTTTTTATATTGTTTTAGGATCTTTTTACCATTGGACTTGGCTGGATTATTTTTGGTGGGCTTCCATTTGACATTGTGAGTAGTGCTCTTTTTCTCATGATCTAAATTAAGATCTCTTTGCAAACTTCAACTCACAACTAATTGTTATTATGGCACTATTATCAGTTTTAACTTGTTCCTGAACCCGTGTTTCCTGTGTTTAGTTGAATGTTGTTGGGCAATTTCTTGGTTTTCTCGGCTCTGGCTTGTATGCATACTACAAGCTCATGGGAAAGTGACAGCTTCAAGCCTTTTCAGCCTCCTTGTTCTGGGATAATGAGCATAGTATCATTCCCAAGAAATCAATTGAAGATGGTTTAAAGCAAGCTCCAACCAATCAAAGGAAATTTCTAACTACAGAGAAGCTGCTACTCCAACTTTCAATAATATTCAAGATAGAAAAGCTTTCTGAGGAGCTTGACAGCCATTTAACAGCCTTGGAACTCTGCTATATCATCCTGCTTTCCTACCCAATCAAGACGAGCGTTTAGCAAGCCTTTAGAAGGAGAGAAGCAACTTGTCTGAGCTGCTGAACTTATGACTCGTTGGTTCTTTGGAAGTTTTTTTTATCGATATGCAGTTTCCAAGTTTGCCGATTTTATAATAGTAGAGGAAACGGCAGCAATTTTCATGCTCTTTTTGGTAGCGACAGCATTATTTGTTGATATGTTATCTGAGTCCTCGATATTTGCTTTTACAAGTGAGAATTGATATAGCTACGGCAAGTAATTGGTCATTTACCTACTAACTCTCATCATGTCACGTTGAAGTGATATCCATTCTCAGTGAGATGTTCGCCAATGTTTGAAACTCATTGATCCTACTTTAACATTTGCAGCAGACTTCATGAACACTGGCAAGGGCCACAGAATAGAAAAGGTACACGAGTACTAACGCCAGATGAGACAATTAACAGATTCTGCTGTCTGACTTGGCAGCTCCAGGCTACAGGAGAGAAAAACTGGCAAGGCGTTCATTCCAATGATCTGGATAAATTCAATATCAACCGAAAAAATTAGGAGCCTGCGTCCTTCCATGCACTTGAAACCAGCTAGGCTATAGTTCATCACAATGAATGGTCAGATTTAAGGAGTGCCCACAACAAATATCGCTAACAGTACCATGAATTAAAACAAATGCTCAACTCAAATTTGTGGCTGTGGTAACAAGAGTGAGAAAAATGAAACATTCCTCGATTTATATGGTCAGTTCGAAGCTTTCAACACATTAGGCCACAATTACCCAAAAGAGATTGATTCCTCAACTCACCTAGCAACTATCCAACAAACAAGCCTCAGACATTATACAAGTAGTTTTTGGCATCCTAATCTAATGACTGGTACTACAAAATACAAGCAGAATATCCTCACTCTCCACTATGATGAAAAAGCTGTCAGATAACTATATACACAGCTCAACGACCTAAATTACTCAGCAGCGATAGTAATGCCAGCCTCCCTTACAAGCTGTTCACTCAAAGCTGCAAGTTTTGTGACCTGCATTTTTACCTCAGTAAAACATTCATTGTTCTCATCTGAACTTGTCATATCAGACAGTTCATGGAGGCCACTGGCATTAGTGTCCACCTCAATGCTTAAACTAGCTTTACCTAAAAATTCTTGTGTCATTTCCACAAGCTTTTCAAGAGCACTAGTTGCAGCTTCAACTTCCAGCTGGGCAGCCTCAAGTTGAAGTTTCTCAATAGCTAAGTCTCCCATACTCTTCTCGCCAACTCTCTGTTGTGCCAACTCATGCAATTTCCGGAGATCACTAGCATCATTATTCATTTCTTCTTTCAACCTTTGAAGGTCCTTCTCCCTTTCATCTAGTCTAATCAGGACACTTTTGAGTTCCTCGTCCTTGAGTGTTAGAGCCCTTTGTGCATCCAAAAGTTCCATTTCTTTCTTTCGCAAGTTTTCTCTTGTTAAATCAATCTCAGTTTCAAGCTGTTTTTTTTCCCACCTAAAATCATCGGTTGGTAACGTGATGAGCTGCTGTGACCCTAGACCACCCACGCCCAGGAATTTCGCCACGTCATATTCTTTATCCTCTAAGGGGATAACTAGTCTGTTCGTGAGTTCCACAATCCGCTCTACAACAGATTCGGCTTCAGTGCATCTCCATTTTGTATCACTAAGCTCGCTTTGCATGTTCTGGACATGCTCCTCCTTGTCCTTTAGCAAATTCGTCGCCTGGATAAGCTGGTCCTCTCTCCCATTCATGAGTCTCTTGAGCTCTTCAGTTTCCCAGTTTAATTCTTCCAACTTCTTCTTTGTATTTAACAGTTCGGCATCTTTCTCCTCCAGCATGAGCTGAAGAGCAGTCTGTTGGGAATGCAAATGCTGAATTTCCAGTTTGGCTTCCACCAGTTCTCCTTCTTTCAACCGCAGAAGATCTTGGGTTTCTTGAAATTCAGAGTTTCTCCTGTTAAGCTCAGTCTGCAGCAAGGACTTATCCTGAATTGCCTGCTGGAGAGAAGCTTTCTCTTTCGTCAGCTGATCCTGCAACTCTTCCACCAATTCTTTCTCCAATGATAAATCTCGCTCAAGCTCTTGGTTTCGGGCTTCAGCAACCCTAAGTTTCACTCTCTCACTCTCTACTTCTATTTGGACATCCTTCAAACTTGCCATGTGTGCAGCAATACTTTCCTTCTGTTCTACAAGTTCTGTTATTTGCTTTTCCAAAAGCTTCTCCTTCTCCTCCATTCTCTGCCTCAAGGAAACCAAAGATTGCTGAGATGATATCAATTCGGCCCGCACATCTCCAAGAAGTCTCTTCACCCTTCTGAAATCCTCTAATGTCTCATTAGATTCTGCAGCATGTTTAGAGGCTTCATCCGACAATTTCTTTAAATCCTCCTGCACTAGCAACCATTCTCTTGTCCGTTCCTCCAAAGTAGCCTCCATACTTTTTACCTTGTCTTCTTCTGCCTTCTTCAATGTCATAGAAAACTCTAATTCTTCTTCTTTCTCCTCGACTGCTCTTCGAAGTTCTTGAAGCTCAAGTTCCTGCTTCTTGGTAACTTCGTTGGCTTCTGTCAAGAGCTGGGATTTCCGTTCAAGTTCCGATTCGATCACCAAAGCATCTTCACTTCTTTTCATCAGTTCAGTCTTCATTTTTTCTATCTCATCTTCTTTCAGGGATAATGCAGATTGAGAGGCTGCAATCTCCTGCTCCCTATCTCTTAGCCGAAGCTTTAAATCTTCTATCTCTCTAGCTTGAGAAGCGAACTTCAAATTCGCCTGCTTCAAATCCCATTCCAACTTCTCCTGCCTAGATAAAGCAGCAGCAATCACTTCCTCCCGATGCTCCAACTCCTCCATCGCATGATTCAACTCGCTCTCATCCAACAGTAGCTTTCTCTCAGCCTCCTCTAAATCTTCTTCCCTCTTCTTCAAAGAAGCCAGAGCAGCATGGAGGTCTGATTCCAACACTTCAAAATTCAAATCCAGCTGGACATCCTGAGGCACGCTAGTAGCTTTGTTCATTTCTTCCAGCTTATGAGTTCACGCAAATAATCTCTCAAGGAGAACTCTAGCAGGTTCAGCCGCGCCATTATCACTGATCCTCGAGTTCCCGTTATTCAAAACTGACTTCACACAATATAGAGAGTGGTTCTTCCACGTCAGCGTGGTACTCAGAAAAGGTAGTTTCTGCTGCTTCCTCCTCAGCCTCGCATAGCACTGGAACACAGCAAAGCAGACAATCAGAAAATAGATCTAGAAGCTCAATCCTCCAACATAGTCATCACAGCAGGGACTGGAACAACCGAATATGTTCATTACCATAGTTTAAACGGTCATTTACTCCCGTGTAAGGGGCAAAGCGCCGTCTCATACAGAAATTTCAAAACTTTCCTAACCTAACACATCAAATGAAGTTTCCCTCGTCATTTCTCGCGCAGTAGGTCTCCTCAACAACCGGCAAGAACATGTTAACTTTCGCCTTTGACAAGCCCGTAACCTACGACTATACTGTTATACTATCGACCGAAAACCAACTTGCCCAGAACCTCAATCTCTCTCCGGGTATCAAATGTAAAGAGACGAGCCCACAAACAGACCACAATCCCATAACATGAAAGCTTTTTCTTTCCTTTATTAGCTCCGAGAAGAACACCAACCCATGTCGGAATCACACGAATAGAGACGCTACCTAAGCATCAAAACACGCAAAGAGGAATTCATCGCGCATAACATCCAAAGCCCACCAAAATGCACGCCGTTTCTTCTCACGGAGACCCGCGTTCAGGCGTGACCAAGCCACCCCCGCAGAGATTCGCACAAACCGCACAAACATCCTAGAGAGAAAGAGAGAGAGAGACCTGGCAGTCGCAGTAGAGAGGGGACGAAGTGGAGGGGAGACTGAAGCGGATGGCGGCGGCGGCGAACTCCATGCCTCGCCCCGCGTGCGCATTCGTGCTGGCAATGGGGACACGAAAATCTGCGACTCGCACGCCTAGAGAGAGAGAGAGAGAGAGAGAGAGAGAGAGCTTGCGTGTGCGGACAAGGTATCTGTGGCGCGCGGAGGAAGGAGGAAGGAGGAAGGAGGAGGAAAGAGGAAAGGAGGGGGGAGGGGCGCACGTTAGCAGGATGCCTTTCGCTTTCCCGAGAAAATGCTAAGATGCGCCGCGACGTCTTCTCCAATTTATCCAAAACGGGAATACAAATCCGACGTGTGAGCGCGAGAGAAGGTTTCGGATCTTCAGTTTGGCATTTTGCTGACTCGTGTTTTACCATTCCTTTTTTTTTTATTCTATTTGAGCTCTGTTAGTTTAAGAAAAAAATAAATAATTCAAAAAGTATTTATTTTGAAAAAATGATTGTTTGAAATGATAAGTTAATGGAGATCGTTTCTATCACCAACAAAAATTTATATCTAAACTTTTGGTATAAACGATGAAAATATGTTTTAATTATTCATTTTTTTTAAGGAATACAAACGATAGTTTTTTGGAATATGTTTTTGAATTATTTATTTTTCGCGAAACAAATGAATCCTTAATCGGATTAACTTTTTTTTTTAGAAACTGTCAATTAGTTAAAAAATTGTACTTTGCAATTTTATTTTCGAAATGAGAAAGACCACTATTGATCAATTAGTTGGACCTCTTCAATGCATGAATTGGAAATAGAAATATGAGACATCTTTCTTTATATCTCTTACTCTCTTTTTTTTTGTTCGTCCTACTTTATTCTTATTATAAGTCTCACTCTAAGACGTTGACTTTACTTTCTTGCAGGATGTGAGAATTGAAACTCACACCTGAAACTACATCACCTTTATCCCAATCTCCTTGAAAAGGTGAGGTTCAAACCTCCCCCCACCTCCCCTTTCCATATGAGGTGGGAGATAGACTTCCTCCCAAATATTGGAAACAATCTATAATTGTTGATATTTTTTTTTTGAGAAAGTAGCCAAAATTTCGTCTTGCTTCTTCCTACGTAGTCCGACATCAAGATGCGACATCAAGGAGCGAGTGATATCTCGATTCATTTTTTATATGGGGTGGGAGATAGACTTCTTCCCAAATATTGGAAACAATCTATAATCGTTTTTTTTTTAAAAATTATTTATAAAAGGTAATAAAACAATCTATAATTGTTGATATTTGTTTTTGAATTTCATCTTGTTTCTTCCTGCGTAGTCCGACATCAAGATGTGACATCAAGGAACAAGTGATATCCCGATATAGAGTCCGACATCAAGATGTGACATCAAGGAACAAGTGATATCCCGATATAGAGTGCGAATCTTCCAAAATCTCAAAACGCAAATATAGAGTTTTGTGATTGAGCAGTACAAGGCATCAAAAAGATACGTTTAGGGTATTGCATAAAAGCACTTTTAAGTCCTAAAACAGTGCTCTTTCAATTTAATTGTAGATCCTCCTCGTCGAGCTGCCGACTTTGCCACCATACCATCTCAAATCCGTTCTTTAGATAGGCAATATACGATCCTATTGCAATTCTCGTGATGTTTTACATCGCTCGTGTCGATCGATGATATTTGTGGAAAGCACGGTAATGAAGGAGAGCGCAGCACGGGGCGCGACCCTCCGCCACCAAAGGAGGGGAAAAGACAGAAACAAAGTCTCTGAGTGGGGACGTTGGATGGTGACCTTTCATGGCCAAACTTTGCGTGGTCCTCGGCCGACTTCTTTCAATGCAAGTGTCGTTGTCTTTGCAATCGCATCAGCTTCCAGCTGAATCCTACAGTTATCCCCAAAAGGAAAACAGCTAATTACACTGAATACCCCCCTTCACGATTCAATCTATCTACCCGCCGAACTCTGTTACCAAGAGTTTTGCGTTTGATGCCTCTGTCCCGTGCGTCGTCGACTATATATCTCATCTTAAAATCAAGTGAATTGATTGAGGATTATGAATTGCTACCTGCAGCGTGTTAGTAACAATAGCAATGAAGGAATGTCCGTATGCACCATTTTCTACTGGCCATTCTGCATGGACCACTACTGGCCATTCTTCGATGTCCTCATGATTCATGCTCTGTCCGTAACATAACTTATTAGGTTTCAAGAAAGTAATTACTGCCAGCAAAAAGTCCAACCCATCCATCTGCACCAGAATGATGTAATCCAACGTGGCAGCTCCAAGCAAATAAGCTTTGATTTCAAATATACTTATTACATCACAAAAAGATCTGGCTTTCTCAGCAATTGCCTTAAATTAACACATTTGAACATTACATCTAATTATCGACCAAAAAAGAACATTGCATCTAAATAATAAGCTCGAAGATTTCAAAATTCATCTATAGCTTTTCCGGTAATATCTGTACTCATTCATGTACATTAACAAGGAAAAATCATTTCGTATAGACTGCCATCTTGTGAAAAGCATTTATGTGGGATTACAAAATGTCACCAGACTGCCATCTCCGCAGGTATCGTCAACTAACTAAAATGCGGAGAAGACACTGTGGAGATGTGGCATTATGACTATACCAAAGGGATAGGATTTACTCTCACAAATATAAAACCTATTCCCCTTTCAAAAGACTCAATCAATCTGCTAAGATTTTCCCGTAGTAGCCTCTGCTGTCTCAGTTTCGGAAACATCATTAGTGGAACATTGCAAGAAAAGTTCACCTGTTTTCTAAACAAAGTGTTACTATCGATGATGATGTTTGCTATAGTAGTCTTCAATTCATCCTCTACCATTCTTGTGTTGTCATTTACTCCATTATCTCCATATATGTCAGAAGCAGCAGCATGGCCTTCTTGGGCTAACATATGTGCCTGATGAACATGTGACAAGTATATGGCTAATGGCAGAAGAATGACTTCTAAATATTTAAGACAGAGCCATATATAGACCACATAGGATGCAGTTCCAAACAAGGATGAAACATAACAAGGTCATGGTGAAGAGACATCAAATGCCAAGGATTAGGAAATCAAAAATTTCAATCGAGGCCCACATAAAAGTCAGGAGGTAACTTCCAAGTAGGACAAACCCAGGCAGCCATATTCACTCCCATGTGATTTTTTCACTTTCGGAATTGAGTTTGAATAATATAACCAAGAATATAGACAATCTTGATCAGTTGCAGTTACCAAGTATAGAACTACATTTGGGATAGTCAAACTTTCTAAAAGTTCATTGAAAAAAATAACAAAAGACAACTCACTAGAAGTTTAGGAAGAGTATCAGTGTCTATAGCGTGTCATTTTACCTACTTAACTATGCATGTGAAAGAAATTATAAGACGTTATAAACAGATTCCTGATTTCCAAAACAGTTAGTTAAGAAAATCAACAAATCCCCAAATAAGATTATTTCAGATTGAAGACCATGTGAAATGGAACAGAAATTAGCTTTGCATAAATTGTGTGACTGGAGAATCTTCTAGATTAACCAAAAAGAAACAAAACAATTATGAATTTTCTTGGAAAAAACAAGAACAGTATTGACAAAGTGAGTGTGTGGTATGTGTAAGTTTGATGCATGGCTGATAAAGTAAGTTCTTTTAATTTTTCTGATAACAATATGAGAGTGGTCATCATCCAGCTCAATTATCACAAAACAAAATAAAACGGAACATCAAAACCAGCCAAAAACAAAATTTCCAAATCAATTGTCAAATATAAAGAAGACAGTCACAGACTTCTTAACAGAACAGCACTAATGAGAGATGGTGGAATTTGTTAAGATGAGTTAAAAAGGCAACAAAGTTTACATGCACAAGATTTGGAGGATGAAAAAGATATTCTAGTAGATCTGCAAAACTTTGCTGCTCTATGGTTAAGTTTTCATGCATGTAGCCTAAGTCTATAAGATCTAGTCATGCAATTGCAAATGTTTCACTCCTCAATGCACCTTCTCTTTCTAGAACCAGTGTCTATGCAAAGGGGCTACAAATTTCATGTCACAACTGACTCTAAAAGGTTTTCATTGTTGACTAGAGGCTACTAAAGGCCATATAACATTTGCAACAAAAATCACTAGAACGAGAAAAGTACCAGCACAAAACCTGAAAAAACTAAGTAGTTTAAAAAGAAAAAAAATTCCAACAAAGCAGGAAGAGTTTCCAAATTGCAACTCAAGAGGGTGCGGTGCAATTTCAGACAGTCAAGGGACTCTTGCAATTAACCTCAGAGATTCTAATTTATATATGCAGTCAATTGCCTTTTATCCTGACTTACAGAGGTCAGGAGTATCACACAAGAGAGCTGATAACCTAAATTTCATCACAACCATTGAGATTATATTTAAATGACATCCTCTTTTATGGAATGCATATGAAAACCCCAGTTCCGACTAAATGGCAACTAATCAATGAAATTGGATATAACTTATTGTAATGCACTAAAAGTCAGGCAAAATTAATGATGCCAAACATTTAAGTCTACATCCCCTAATGTGCAACAAAATCACAATCTGATTATTATTGCACAAGACCTTACCCAAAATTAAGTGCATCAAATCAGGAGATGAAGGGATTATTCGATAATTATAGTATGAATTTATGGCTGAACTACTTCAATGATTATGTGGTCAGAAATGATGTCATTTTTTAAGAAATTGTAGGATATATCAATAATAAAAAAGTTTGTGACCTGAACAACTATCAGTTGGGCTATTATGGATCAGAATTCCAAGGTAAAACTACCCAATCTGTATCATGAATTCCTACAACCTCTATATCCAGATTTGAGATGTGCCTTTAGCATAGACCTGACAAAATAAGAACTTCATATTCTCAAGTAAGAAGTGTACAATTATCAAATTTCAGTGGCAATGTCATGAACACAAGGACAGAGAATGCCATTCATTTGCAAAATTGTAACATAAGGAATAAACAAAATAACATGAAGCTTTAACTTACTGCCCGGCAACTGTTTTAGTGGACTCTTTAAACATTGAAAGGTTAACTGCACATGCCATCATCAAACAACCTAAAGTTTCAAGGGCGATTCTAATCATGAATAGCAGATAGTATACCTGTGCAGTTATACGACCAATTAGGTCATTCAACATAGACGAGAATCGTATGCCTTCAACAGAGGAAGAATCAAGGTCTTTTGCATCATCTGCAGTGATATTGACAACACAGTCTTGCAGTGCATTGTGGATGGTTTTGCACTCTTGCAATAGCTTGCTCAAGGCAGTTTCACATTGTTGATTCATTTGTTTTTCCTCTTCAAGAAGTTTCTGACAAGACACCATGAGAATCGGCATCAATAAAGCTTTGCCATAAATAAACTCAAAATAACCTGTGTCTATCCACTCATATGTTCATCTGGGCCATATCTTGTGTAGTTGTATTGTAAGGTCACATACATTGTTTAAAACCGCCACAAGCATTGCGTTATTGTCTCATCTAATCAGTTTAAATCAAGCTCCATGTATACAGACTAGTACTAACTAAAGAAAGACAAAAGCTTCATATATAACACAAAAAAATGCATTAAAAGAAATGTTACCTCAACTTTTCTCTTTTCCTCCAGAGATTGACTAAGCTCTTGCTTCAAATGATTCTGGGTGTTTCTGAGAGATTTAACCTCTTTAACCAGGACTTTAAGATCTGCCTTTGACCTTAGTTCTAGCTCTTCATATCTTTTCTGCAAATTGCCAGCCTGCTGTTTGCTTTCATCCAACTCCTGAAGCAGCTGGTCCCTCCCTGGGCTAAAAGATGCTCCTGTTGATTCAGAACTTGACTCACCACCCTACAAAATTTCACACTTAATTATTTAAAATCTAAAATATTTGGGCACAAGAAAAGAGAGAACAACAGAAGATCATATACCTCTTTAGACTTTAACTTCAACTCCATCTCATAAGATCTTTGTCGTAATTCCTCCATATCCCACTGCATTTGAGTAAATCTCTCTCTCTCTGCTAATATTGCTTGTTCCAGGTTTTCTTTACTCTTTTGTTTTGTAGTTTCAAGTTCCACCTCCAAATCCTTAACCTGTTCAGATGCGTTTGATTACAACCACTTAATGAGTAATCATGCTGGTGCTTCTTGCACTAAGAAGGCAGTATGCATAAGAGAGTCTATGAAGTTGCTCAACGCTTTTGCCAGAAGAAAAACAACAATGGCAGTTAGATCTGGTCAAAGTAGAAATACATAGTGTTTGATGCATATTATTGCGTAGAAACACATCCCTATGATTTCGGGCCAAATAACTGGTCAAACAAGCCAGCTATTTCCATTTTTGCCCTCACCACACAATCTTTATCAAGCCCCTATACTGCATGAGTGGCAAATATCCCACCTGCTTTTCGATGGAAAGTTCACTTATTTATCGCTCTAATCTAAATTAAGGACATTTTCCCATGTAATCTGCACAAGCAGTAAAAGCTCAAGTGTGATCAACATGCCTCCAGCTCAACAGCGCAATTAAGTTCTCATATAGCAAATTGATCTTTCCCCAGGAGCTCTTTGCTTCAACCCAAGGATCTCAATGAAAAAAGAGAGGCCATGGCTATCTTAGAAAGTGAATGAACTACATGAGCACACATACATGACTTTTTTCGACCGTACAGCTGCCTTCTATGAACCAAACAAAAACAGGAACCATAATTGTATCTTATAGTCCACATCTTTTTTTTCATTCTTTCTTTTATTTTAGTTATTAAATCCAGTTCAGACTCACAGAACTTCCCAAATCTACTTGATTATTTAGAGGTGTACATTAATGTACTGTATCTGAAGCTGATGCCAGCGACACATATCCAGCTGGAAAGTGTTAGAGATCTTTCCCAGACACCAGTCAATTTCACCCTCCTTCCATTACCGTAGAGGTGCAAAAGGGAAACTAGGGCCACATTCACCCAGCCGTCACCCCCTGCCATCAACATAAAAGATGCCCTAAAAAAGAGGCCTCTGGGTAAGGAAAAAGTCCCGCATTGCCCAGATGTGCACAAGTCAAACAACATATAATCCCAATTCCGCATGAGTGAAAGCCAACTAGACTTCCCCTTTTGGCGTGCTAGGATCTATATGATCTCAACATCTGTCCCATATGTCTTAAGCTTTAGTCTCATTGGTTCTCTTGGCTTTATGTCTCACTTGAACTTATGCATTTAAAAACATATGCCCTAGGTTGATCACTTGAAGTCCATTATACTCTAATGAAAATGCAACAACAAATTTGTCATTCCATTAATACTTACCCATACTCTCAGATGAAACTTTTCATTCTATTTGGTAACGCTCCAGGGAACTCATTTTTTTGTTTTTTTGTTCCCGGATCAGAAATAGAACAAAAATGCATTTGGTAATTTTTTTGTTCTCAGGAATAGATTTGAAGCAGAAACAAAAAACAAAAAACAAATTATTTTTTTATTCTTGGAAACTATTCAAGAAACAAGTCTTCTCTTTCTTTTTTCTTCTTTTCCTTTTTCTTCTGTTCTTCTTCCCCTTAGTCGATCACCGGCCTTGGTGATGGCTGGCGACCAGCCAAACAAGGCTTGGCGAACTCGCCAAACCCTCACCAGCCCCCAGCGAGGTCGCCCCAAGTTTGCCAGCCACCAATGAGGCCCCAACAAGCCTCGCTATGGCTGGGTGAGGTCAAGGGTAAGGTCGACCTCACGGTAGCTGAGCATGAGGTTGATCCTTGCCGGTGGCCAAGCGAGGCCTAGATTTGAGCAAGGTGGAGCCTCGCCTAGCCAAGGCGAGGCTGAGGCTCAACCTCACCCCACCACAACGAGGCTCAACCTTGCCCGACCACCGTGAGGTCGGCGTCGCCTAGGTGGGCGAGGCAGACCTTGCAGTGGCTGGCCCAGCCAAGGCTCTCGGGCGACACCGACCTCATGGTGGCCGAGCAAGGCTTGAGGGGACCTTGCTGACTAGAGGAAGGAGAAGAAAAAGCAAAAAGAAAAGAAAAAATGTAATAAAATAAATAATAATTTAAAAAGAAATCCTAAGTCATAAAAATATTCGGATTGTACCAAACGCATTTTTGTTCCGGGAGCAGAAATTTTATGCAGTTACCAAACGTCGTCAAATGCTTATAAACATATCCAGCAAACAAAATTAGAAAAAATTGTTTATGAATAGAAATTGTTCTTGGGAACAGAAACATTACCATATGACCCTTGAATTCCATTATACTTTAATCAAAATGCAACAACTTGTCATTCCATTAATACTTACCCACGCTCTCAGATGAAATTTAACATTATTACATGTCGCCTTAGCAGGTAGTCCATAGTTCGCAGTCGCACCTTCTTTTGAGAAAAGCAAGCGTGCATCTTGAAATTATAGGAGCTTCCTCTACCTCTCTAATAAAAAAAATTTAAGGAGTGCAATACAATTTGCCCAAAAGTAGACTGCTATAAAACAGATAAGGTCTGGTCCAGCTAAGCTAGCATCAGACAGATCAGCATGTACCCAAGGTGCATTAAACGCCATACAAAAATAGATCGAAAGTCACATGTAGGCAATGGTGGTGTTCTCCTATAGCTGCAAAGGTGAACCAAGCATTTGCTTCATATCTGCTCTATCAGTGAGCATCTCCAAAGAGAAGGTTCAAGTGTTCCATAATAAACAATCTAATTAGGAGAAACTCAAACATAATCTCAGAGATGTATCTGACAATAAAAGATGTGACATTATACTCCATGAATTGATATTTTTCTTCCATCTTCTGATGTTTTGTCAACCAATAAAGCACCTTCCAGCCCTACTCCTTGGACATCCATATAAATCCGCACATGGTCTGTGCAAGACTCAGTGCATGTGTGTTTGAGCATGTTAGAGAGAGAGAGAGAGAGAGAGACGCATGTTTGTTTTCCTATGTGCATATGAGTCACATGCACTTCCTGTCTATGCAAGTATTGTGTTCGAAAGAGAGTTATGGCAAAATATTGTCCCAAACATTTCCATACATGTTAAGTTTTTCCTGTAGATTTGTCTATGGCATTGGTTGCCCTTACCTTTATATGACAATATTCATTTGATGTTTGCATTTTATGATTAGTTCAAATGACTTGTTCACTTATTTAGACTTACCTTTGTCATAAGGTAATCTTTCACGGCAGTTTCCTGGTTTAGTCTCGATATAAGATCCTCCATGTCTGTTTTTGCTGTTACTAGTCTTCGTTGAAAGGAGAACATGACCCTATTCAATTTGCTGCGCTGATCCATCGGAAGGATGACTTGCCCATCTCCTGAAGCATGCAGCTCCGTGTTCCCAAGAATTTCTGGAGCACTTGAAGTTTCAACAGCTCCAGAAAGGTAAGCAGAGCCATTACCAGATGAATTAGGCATTCCAGAGTTTGATGACTCACTTTCTCTGAGAGAGCTCACATCACTGGATATGCTATCAGAAGAGAGTTTCCGTGTGTGGCCAGTAACCTTGAAATGATCTGGCTCTGTGAAGAGTTCTAAGTCATTTCCCATAAGGTATGGAACTTTGGAAACATTTCCATTTTCCAAGTGTTTTCCACTGATATTTACATGGTTGCCATGGATTTTACGCCTATCAAAACCTTCCAGCTGCTCTAAGATTGCTTCACCCATGAACAGACCCTCATCAATATTAGCCACACCATATTTGACAAGTCTATCAATGGGATTAGGCAAGTCTTCATCCAAAGAAAATTCCTCCACACCCACATCAGAACTTTCATGTCTTCCTAATGTTGGTGTTCCAAGTTCGGAGTTCTCATAGGCAGTATCACTGCCATAATCTGATGTGAGAGATGAACCACCAGCAACAGCAGATAATGCTGAATCATTTTGTGGCTGATGTGATGATACTGAACTATTTCCAGAACCCAATGCCTCTGGCACATTTTGATTTGTGTCTTGAAAAGCTGAACAAAAAACAAAAGATACACCTAAAATGAGTTGGCAAAATTAAATCCAATGTCCCAGCAATTCCAAAGATTACCAAGAAAATTCTATATGACTAGTTCTAGCTCTCGCTGAACTCAATTGTTCATAATTAAATATCACAATGTGACCCAGCAGAAATCCTGCGGAGCAGTTGGTTTGAAGACATACAAGATCTAGCAGCAGCTTCTAGTTCAAGAAATGACGCCACTGGAAAACTTCTCGACAAGTCAAGGTCAGACAGGAGCTTTGTCATCCACTCCTCCAACGAGCATCTTCTCTGCAAAAGATCTTAGCCTTATGAAATATGAGTGGGTCATACTAAATTGTTGCCATTAACAAACTTTTGGGACAGCATTGCTATGCCAGAAAAACTTCAAATGCTAAAAATTAGCATTACTTGATGTTCAATTGCAGTTGTCTGACAAAAAAAAAAAGAAAGCTCTCATGAAAACTCCTGAGAGCTGATAAAGTGAGGGCCATTGCACCATATGCACAGACAGTATTCCCAGAAAGGAGTGCCTAAAGGCCTAGCTGATTAGACCACCTACACTTTTGAGGCAAAAACAAAGAGGCCATTGCTCATAAGCATCTACAAATATTGTGATGGATTATGTATTTCCAGGAAAAAGAAGGCATCATTGTTCACAATTAAGGACAAGTGTGGTGAATGTGCTCTCTGTAGTAGAGCTTCATACAATAAACTTTTGCTCTGTAATCCTTTCCCCTTAAAAGAAAAAAGAAAACTTTGCCACTGAAATCTTACTTCTCAAACCTGAAAAATGCTTCACTCAGCAGCTTGAAGACTTTAGCTGACAATGACTGCATGACGCATTACATATTAAAGCTTCCAAATCTTCAAAGAGATTAAAGCTCCAACAGATCAACCAATTTATATGGAAAAAGCAAAAGGTAAACAAAAATGAAAAGACACATCGGACATTTGTTCCAACTATCATGTAGTAATAAAAATTTGTATTGCTTGCGAAAAAGCCATGTCAGACAACAACTTTGTGCAGTTCCTATCAATGCATTTGAAAAGTTAACTGGTCTTGGAAACTTGAAGAAAGGGTTTGTAAAATTCACACTCATGATCTTTTTTAGACAGCACTTATTCAAGCACTCAACTAATCATTGCGAGATAATCTATGAATGACAAGCAATCAGATAGTTAAGAGACAAATGAAGTTATAACCTCATATACAATCTAAAAATCACTATAGAAAGTGTGAAACTGTTGCTACCTCATCCAACAATGCCCTGCTCTTTATCCGCAAAAGTCCCTTTGGAGGAGCTGACGGAAGATTCTTCTTAGGAAATGCTTTTTTAAGCTGCAAAATGTGCTGATAATTAAAAAAGAATCTAAACATGTATGCTTGAGAATCATGATTCTTTTGCTAGTTTTCTAAAAGGACAGGTTGCATGATTTAAATATACAAATTGTGACCAAGAACCACAGAGTTAAGGTGCCCAATCCAAAGAAAAAACATACAAGCTATGTAGACTCACATCAGAAAATAACCTCAAAAAGTCATTGAATCTTCTTAACACTCCACGAACAGTGGTAACACCTTCAGGAGATTGTAAACCAATCTGAACCCTGTAAAACTGCCCATTAAGAATGTTAAAGGAGAGTAATGCCAGAAGCCACAACATGGATGTGAACAAAAAAGATCTGATGTAGGAAAAGAAAAGGAAAAGGACAAAAGCGCAAACTAGAAAGCTGTTGGAAATAGAGGAAGTTCCTATTCCTCACCAAAGCAAACTGAATCAAAATAGTTGTTGCAGTTCAATTCAAGTTTTAAAGAACATCTGGTTGTATTTGACGTTGGCCTATTTGACATGCTAACATCTGAACTTAACTAGTAAAACAAAGACAAAGGTATGAACAAACAAAGATTAGAAAACTATAAATATATAACACCAAAAAACTGTACAATACAAAGCATTGTAAGCACCAAAAATTAACATTTCAGTTTGGCCCAATGTAAAACTGAACCAAGGCATACCAATTCATTTCAGGCCCCTAGACATTTCAAATTGATTCAGTCAATCAAAAAAAAAAAAGGGCTATTGTAGTAGTTCATTTTTATTAAGACCAGCCTAATTGCATATTGATATAATCACAAATCTTTTGACATATCTGTTCTTCCTTTTTTCTTCCTGTAAATCTAATCCAAGGCTATATTTCTCATCCTCAAAAAGTGAAGAAACTCAGCACTTTGAATATACAACCCTAATATACAACCCCGCCAACCAAACAAGTAACAGTGAAAAATAAGGAACCTTCAGAGTGTTCTTGGTCTATTGAGCACTGAACAAGCTTGTCATTCACCAAATAGAAGCAAAGACTAGTCTTCCTGGCATTTTGGTTCAAATAAATACAATTAAAATGAAAAGTCATGACATTCTTGAAAGATATTTTTAATTTTCGCCTATGAGATTATACAACAAAAGTTCTGGCTGATAGGGATCAGATATAGGATAGAGTATAACAAATAAAACATTGGCAAAGCAATAGGCAAGTCCTGCCTCATGAAAACTTAAGTGTCGTCCTCAACCAAGCAGTTTGACCTTTTTTTTTTTTTTTTTTGGTGGCTAGTAAGCAGTTTGATGTTATACATTAAACTTCCGCAACACAATTCATGAGGGACTAGAATGTTGATCAAGACAACATCCAGGACCACAAACAATATGGGAAGCAGTAAAAAGGAAAGAAAGATGACAAGAAGAAGTAAGCCTGAGGGGGAACTAACTAAACAACTTTTGGGGCACCTTCCGACAGGTTTCCATCAAGTGGACTGATATCCTAATCCAGTGCCAACAGTTTAGACGCCATCAACAACAAAGATACTTGAAATACTAGGGAATAAATCCTGCTAGCAAAAACCATATTTGAAAACAAAAGAATAGCTCTATAGATGTGGTTATTGGAGGGTTGAGCAAAAGAGAGCCTAAAGTCACCTATTGCAGCAGACTCAGGTAGCTAAAAAGCATAACAAATTGCGCTGGACAATTTAATTAATATGTTTCCTAAGTGAATGAAATACCAAAGACCTGTGCATTTAATGCACTGTTTCAAGTAAGAAGACTGCATTGGCAACTTATCTGTTTCTAATACGACAAACAGCCATTTGACAATATACGCTTACCACAACAGGATCCGAGTCTCTTGATTTCGGCAACAGGACCCACGAAGGTATTGTAACACAGTAACTCCATCCTGTCCGATGATCGTGCGGCCACACAGTGTCCCGCCCATTCTGTATCTCGAAAAGGATAAATAGCAACAGAAAATCATTTCTTTAACTAGAAAGGCAGAAAACGAACTCCATAACCTCAAGTCAATAATTTCTTTCATCTCGGTCAACGAGTCTACAAACAATAATTCAGGCCGTGCGTGATCCCCCGATACCGATTCAAAACAGAAGTGCACACCGGCACGACTTCGATCATGCAAAATGAGCTCAAATCACTCCAATCCGCAGAACTACATGCCCAATTCAACTCGTACCGAACCCGAGAAAGCGCGAAACCGAACATATCCGATCAGTGTATACTCACCCATTTCCGCGGAGGAGGGCTCCAATCCATCCCCAGGGGCAGCGGCGAAGTCCCGTCGTGCCGGTGCTTAGGCGGACTTCGTCTCTGCATCCTCTCACTCCCCGGCTCTACCCGCGATCGTACCTCACCAATCAATCACCAAAAATGCGCACATGCGCGCGCGGGCGCGAACTCTCCGACCGGCGAATTCCGCGGCGATCGCTCGCGAGGGTCCGCGGACCGGAAGCGGCGGCGATCCGATCGTCCCGATCGGCGGCGGAATCGGGGGCTGGGCTAGGGTTTTGGAGACGATCGGATCTCGGAGGGGAGGGAATGACTTCCCGACGGGTGGCGAGGCCGACGCCTTCACGACGACGCGTCCGCACCGTCGCGACGCGCCGCGGCGGATTTCGCCGCCGTGCTCGGGGAGGCGCACGTTAGCGGGGGGGAGGAGCCGGCCGGCGAAACGGAACCGCTGAGCGCCGTGCGGACGGCGTCGCCTGCTTGCTGCTTTCTTTTACGGGCGAGTCGAGCGATGATGGTTCGCAGTTCTGGAGAGAGAAAGAGAGGAGGAGGAGGTCGCTTAGCTTTGTTCTATGCGTATTTAATTAATTATTAATTTATTTTTGCAATTTTATCTTCTTTTCTTTTTAGAAAATGTCGATTTAGCTTCGTTCGTTAAAACGAAAACGATCTGCACTTGCCCAATCAAAAAAAAAAAAAAAAAGGAATTACTAAAGTAATTTTTTGTCTTTTTAATAATGATTTTACTGCAAAAAAAAAAAAAAATCGGGGGTTTTTGTCCGGCTTTCAGGCGTGCGCTTTTGGTGTGAAAGTTTCCGTCCCACCTAACTGTCGTCTTCTGCGGTTGCATCGAGCGTCACGGAAGGGGGGATGAGTCGTCGTCACTTGGGTCGGGGTGGCTTGGAAGCCAAAAAAAAGTTCCCTCGGATTTCTTGAAGAATTCGATTTTTCCATTTCCGGAAATCGAGTGCCCGTTCACCATTGGGCTTCAGGAAAATCGGGTACGTGCTTGAGTCACATAATCGATGTTTTGATCCGAAGGTTACCGTAGGGATTCAGGGATTGACTTGCCGGCCTAGCCGAACAAGACAGTCTAGGTCCGAATGTCGGCGATTGATGGGATTGTGCCAATAGCAATGAGGAAGTCCGACCTGAATTGTTGGAAACCTCGAGACGAGTTGATGGGCTTGATGAGCCTTCTTGTTCGCTGGATAGATGGGGCTAGCATGTGTTTTCTCGGTGTGGGTCAAGGCTTAGCCAAATCCCAAAGGGCCTACCATATATCGAGATGAAGGTCTGTGAGGCCTACTAAGGAGTATACTATTTACAAGAAAACCCCTTCTTTGAGAAATGGTTTTACACGAGATAAAATCGTACCCAACCACATACCTAACTAGACAGAATCGAAACACAAAAGAAGGCAACCCTTTGCAAGTTTGTCGGGCATCCTTAAGCTTTGATCAAGTTATTTATTAGTTATGAATCTCATTTTCGTTATTGATTTAAGCATTGGAAGTCCAATTCGAGTCTCTATAATCGCAATGTCCACTTCATGTATCCACGAGTGTAGATGGAATCATTGTTTTAAGTTCAACTCAACCTTAGGACTAATGTGGGCATTCACTGGTCAAACTAGGGCTTATTCAGTAATTGATCAAATAGTGCCCGATTCTATTATTTTGTTTTTCGAAACAAAAAAAGAATAAGATTTTGTTTGGTAACTTTTTTTGTTTTCGGGAACAAATTTGTTCTTAGAACAAATTTGAATAGAATCTAGAAGTAAAAAAAAAAAAAGTTAATTCTTTATTCCCGATAATAACTCAAAAATCAAGTCCATTTTATGTTTTTTCTCTTTTCATTTATCATTTTCTTCTTCTCCCTCATCATTTGGCTGATGAACTAATCGAAGCATTGTCAGCCCTTAGCGAGGTCAAGCCTCCTTGGCGGCTAGGTGAGACTTGACCTCATCGGACCACCGCAAGGGCAGCAACATTAATCGGGGGCTAGGCAAGCTCGACTTCATCAGATCTGGGCAAAGTCGAGCTTTGTTGGCCCAACCAAGGTTCAGCCTTGTCAAGGACTAGCGACACTTCAATGAGGTCGCCAGTCCTTGTCTAGCTAGTTGCCTGCCTAGTTGAGGCCGATGACTAGCCAAATGATGAAGGAAAAGAAGAAAAGGAAAAAAAAAGAAAAATGTGAAGATGTGAAGATGTAATAAAATTATTTAAAAAATTACAAGAAATTTCAAATTGCAAAAAAATTTGAGGTCTTACCAAACACATTTCTACTCCAAGAATAGAAATTTTGAATAGTTATCAAATACTTTTAAATACTCAAAAACTTATATAGGGAACGAAATAAAAAAAAAAATCATTTCGAGCAACAATTATTTTTGATAATAAAATGATTATCGAACAAACCTTAATATTCTATTTTACTTTGCTTTTGGTCCATAACATATAAAGGTAAAAAAATTTAAAATCTATGAAACATGTTAAATCAATCATTATAAATGTGAGTTTTGAATGTCTTAAAAAAAGGTAAGAAAATGACATGGTAATAATAATTTGCACCGTAACATGGCAATCAAATTCCAAAACAATATTAAAACATAAAAACGAGATGACATAATATGGCAATATTTATATGCAACATGATATGACATATCAAATTTAAAACACGATAACAAGATAATATGATAGGGCAAAATTGTGACGTGACAAATTATATTCAAAATCTAATAACGAGATGATATGATATGAAAAATTAGATTGAAAACATAACAATGAGATGACATGATATGACGATATCTACATGCAACACAACATGGCAAATGAGATTAAAAACATGATGTGGATATGATGCATGCAATCTACACTGCGTTTAATTTATAGCTTTACTTGAATACGATTGTGCCTATATAGAAAAACACATTTCCATTCCAACCTAGTCAAAATAGAATCAAAATTCAATTTGAAAATTGTAATTTAATTCAAAAATGTGAAATGAGTGATCACAAGCAAGCGCCCCCAATTCATGGGTTCAAATCGCGATGTCTATTAACTTTCGACCCCTGGCTGCATTGCCATAGCATATCCTACGAATGAATTGAATATCTTCGATATGTGACCATAGGCTCACTTATAGATAAAAAGGGTTTATTCTAATGCATAAGTTCAATATAATCACCACCTTGCATCCTTCCCAAGCTACACTGTTTACATCAACAACAATGGCAGCATGCGATCTAGTGCAACTTCAGGATAGCCAGCATCGTAATGACCTATCCAGATCTAAGATTCCAAATACTAATTAAGATGGTCTAATAACATGCATGGTATCGAGCAAAATTCCGGCAGCATCAAACATATTCTGTGACTTGAGATTTCATTTCCACTTTATGCTGTCTAAAATACATTGCATTTTTCAACTGTTAAAACGAGCAGTATAACGACATATTCTAAACTTTGAAAATTAATACTTGCATTACAAAGGTCTAGCGACCTGTATTTTCGACTATTCAAAGGGGCAATATAATCGTGTATTTTCAAATATAAATGTCCAAACATGGAGTATAACATTTTAAAATGTTTTTCTATGTAAAGTTTTAAGCAAGGGCATTGGGGATCTACCTCTATAACACGAGAAACTCAGTACATGTGAAGATCGAGGAGAACACGTGAGGACAAAAACTAGGGGAATTTTGAGAAAATGAGGGTATATAAAGTAGGGGTGAGCATGGTCCGGTTTGGGCCAGCCCACTTCCTAACCCTAGGACCAACTTGCACAGTATTGGTCCTTAATTTTTAAGACTGAGGGCCGACCCTATTAAGCCTAAGATCGAGGATCGGACCGACCCAATATGTTCGATCTGATTCCAGGGTCAACTCAGGACCAATCAATAATTATTTTGTTTCATTTTGTGTCTCCCTGAAAAGGCGGTCGAGGACTGGACCGATCGATGAGTTCAGCGATGAGCAAGGTTAGCAAAGAGAGGTGAGCGATGCGAGTGGTGAGTGTTGAGTGGGGTGAGCATCGATTGCCGAGCGAAGGTGAGCAGCAAGCAAATAAGCAGGGCAAGTGTTGACTAGTGAGTGGCACGAGCGACTAGAAGTGAGTGAGGCAAGTGTCGAGCGGCGAATGGGAAAGGTTTTTTTTTTTTTTTTTTTGATTTTGGCAAATTGAAGACTAAGAAGACAAAGAATACATAAGAGAATGAGTACTTGAGGAAGATATCATGAGGAGCTGTTTACGCTGTGAGGACTCCTCATAGAGTCATTTTCCTCTTTTGTAAAATTATGGTTATTGATCTCGTAAAATACATTAAAAGTTTAAACTATTAAAGAACAATGTAAAATTACTTGGACTCCTTATTAAGGAGCCGTTTAATATAGGGGTGAGCGGTTCCCGATTCCTTACAGGTTCCGCTTGGAACTTGGAACCTATCCTCGGGTACAGGTTTTCCTCATTTTTTAGAACTTGGAACCTACCCATCAGAACCAAGAACCTAGAACCTACCTTGTCACAGGTTCTAGGATCGGTTCTAGGTTCCAACAGGTTCCTTTTTTTTTTTTTTCATAGTTCAAAAGTTGCAATAAGAGAGGACAAATTCAGTCTTACCTATATAATGGCATTGGCCAGTTTGATGCAAACATATGTCATTCAAGGTGTCCGCCTCGTAAATGTTTGGTTACCATTTTTCTTCTTTCCATCATTGTTCACCTTAGCATCGATGTATCCCTTTCTTTTAGAACAACAAAAGCATTTCATGCGGTAAGTTTTTGCGCCATCTTTTTTGTGGATTCCGAGCAACCCCAACCCGTACTCCATCAATCAAAAAGACTTCAACTATGGCCAAGTTACCATTTTGGGAGGCTTTATACTCCAAGCTTTCACCGGCTGGGCAAATTCTTTGTAGCTCCCCGACAGATGCATCTTGGGCTATCCGGAGTGACCATGGGATGCATTGGGCTAAAATACGTCTAAAAGAAAAAGACAATTCAAGTGACCATGGAATGCAACAAAAAAAAAAAAAAAAACGGCTAAAAACTTTTTTTTTCCCAATTTATCCTGTAAAAGAGGGCATATTGAAAAAAGAATGCCCATAGGTCAACCAAATCGAACTAACCTTCCACACAACAACAGTATCATGTCCACTATCAAGGGATATAACACTAGCAATGGATTCAACAATATCGCCAAGGACTTTTGGTGCTTTACAATCCCCTAAACCAAAAGAGTTGAAACCTGGCTTCGACAATTTATCCTGAACTTCCTTTACGAAATCCCTGATCTGGAAAAAAAAAAAGCCAAAAGACCTAATAGTCATTACCCTCATAGACAAGTCAAACAATATTGTTTACGGGTCATGTTATGTATCAAACAACCATAAAAGAAATTTAATGATGATACAATGTCACGAGCAAGAAAGAAATGAAAACCCTGCTTCTCCAAGGCACTTGGACCCATGCCGAAGGTGTAAATGGAGCTTGTGTTTAACCGCGACACGTGCAAAGTTCTCATTGTTTACAAAGCAGCAGCTCATAAATCGCCAAGCGGCCAGTGGAAGATCGGTATAAGTGAAGAACAAATGTCTTGTAATAAGATGATCCAGAACTGCATCACCACCAAACTCTAAGCACTAGTAGCAAGAGACTCCAGAAGATGGTTGTGAAGCATGAGTAATAGCTTCTATCAAGAGGCCTCTGTCTTTAAACTTCAAATTAAGGGCAGATTCTAAAGCATCAAAATTGACACTCCTAAGGATGCTCTCTGGGACATTTGATGACCTAATTGCACATTATTTCTCGTCATTATCAAACTCAACCCGTATTCCTACCCATTTCATGAAGTGATTGGCAGCATTCTTCCCACCTTCAACATAATACACCCCAATCAATGCTTCAACAACATCTGCTAGTGTCTTGCTAGACAGAACTCTGTAAGAACTTGAGTCACTCTAAACTTCACCATCTTCAATCCTTTCATCATCAAACTTAGCCCCAATTACATCTGACCTACCTCCAACTTCAGCAAGTGAATGCTCCATATCAAACAAGGAAGTTTCATCCTTTGTATCCTCATCGAAGACAAGAAGCACTCCTGGTGCAGCCCATCTAGATGGAGCAAATCTATCCGCTTGGATATATGATTGAAGTCCTTTAGTCAAAGCATACTCATCCAAGACCATGTTACTCACCATTTGTTGCCTCATTCTGTCACCGACCCTCATACTTTTGAGGATATCTAAGAAATAGAAATTTGCTTACAACCCATTTTAAGTAAGCATCTCCAAGGAGCTCTGCTCTTTCATAACATAACGTCTCGAGACAAAAGAGACGCACTAATAAGATACACAAGACAGCAACTTTTTCAAAACTTAGAACATAACACACCTTCGAAGAAGGGACCGAATAATCTATTACATCCTCGAGGTCGACGAGCAGTGGTGTCGGGTGAGCGGCGGTGGCATCGAGGTCAACGGCAGTGGTGTCGAGGGCGAGCGGCTGTCGCGTCAAGCAGAGGTCAGCGAGCCAGAGGTCACCGGCGGTGGCATCGAGTGGAGGTCAGCAAGCCAGAGGTCATTAGCAGTGGCGTCGAGGGCGACCGGCGGTGGCATCGAGCAAAGGCGAAGAATGGGCAAAGAGAGAACCGTGAAACTAAGTGTCGTGTGAAACTGAAAGTGAAAGTTGATTTGGGGCTTTTTTTTTTTAGCCCTAATCGGACCGGTTCCGGTTCTCGGTGGCGGTTCCGGAACTGGGAACCGCCAATTCCCAGAAAAGGGGAACCGGGAATCGGAACCGGTCCCTCTAGAATTGGGAACCGCGCTCACCCCTAGTTTAATAGTGTTAATGTCATTTAACTTAGGATTTTCTCTATATATAAAAATTACAAATAATATATTAGATATATAATATAGGTATATTATATATAATATATAGTCAGGGTTGGTTGAGGTTAGACTAATCCTAAACTCTCAGAATCGAGGATCAATCTGAACAGTGCTAACTTAGGGATCCCATGACCAAGGGCCGATCCAGTCTCTTGAGAACCGGACCAAGACCAATAGGATTGGATAGGTCTAGGGCCGGTCCAGGGTTGACCCTAGATCGATGCTTACCCCTAATATAAAGGACGAGGCGGTTGCCTTAAGCTATTGTATCTCATTGGCCAAACCTTTTGGTCAACCCCATACGTCAAACATAACGCTTCCTTGAAAATTGGACAAATTTTGAGGTGTCAATAATATGATGGCATGGAGTGTCATATGATGACATGGATGCATGAATAAGCCTAATGTGGTGTGCATGTATATGCACTTGGTTTGCTGCTTTTGATTGTTATTTGGGAAAATTCCAAATAAAGATTTGCAATATCTTTATGTTCTCAAATAAGGGCTTGAAATAATTATGTTAGTTTTAAACAAAGGCCCAACCTCATCGGCTAGTCAATGGCATTTTGTCCTTTGCATTTTTTTATTTTATTTTATCTTTATGTTTTTTTTTCTTTCCATAATAAAGACAAACTAAAAAAAAAAAAAGACTAAAACTTAAAATAAAATAAATAAAAAAGAGAGAGAAAAGAAAAAGAAAAAGAAAAAGAAAAACTTGGGCGGGAGGGCTCTTGCTTATGGTCACAACCCCTTAGTTGGTGGGGCATCAGCCAACCCTTGCCTCGACGATGGGGCGATGGTTACAGGTGAGGGACGGTTGCCACCTTATATATATGTAATATTTTAAGTTTTAGCTTCTTCTTTTTTTTAGTTTATTTTTCGGAAAAAATAGAAAAAGGAAAAAAGAAAGAGAAAAGGAAAGAAAATAAATAAATAAAGAAAATGTAAAGGATGAAAATGCCCTTGATAAGCCAATGAGGTCAAACCCTTATTTAAGAAAATGAGAGTACTTTAGGTTATTATTTGGAATTTCCTCTTGTTATTTTGATGATGCATGAATGCAACTTTGAAAATGGCAGAGCCATTTGTATTATTCCGTTCATGCCAGGCAAGTAACATCTCAAAAGACATACGTGATCCCTTTTGGCCGTTTTTCTTTAAGCGTAAAAGCCATAATAAATATCAAACTTTGCACACCTGACATATTTACCAAAAACTTTTTTTTGTAACACCAAAAACCTCAAAGTACTAGTGTAACATTTTTATTTCAATTTTTTTGTGACATAAAAAACTCAAGACTTGTATACATGCGATATATTTACCTCAAACATTTTTATGGCACCAAAAACCCTAAATTTAAACATGCACTATACATTTACCCTCTATCAACATTATTTTTTCTTTTTTTCCTTCCTCGTTCATTTACCCTTGTCATTGTCGCCACCCTCATTGTTACCATTGCCACCATCCTTGTCATCACCAAACTAAAGAAGAAAACAAACAAGGAAGTTAAAAGAAAACAAAGAAAGAACATATAGTGAATCGACATATTTTTGCCATGTGAGCACCGTGCCAGCATCGTTTGCTTTTCCATCACTATATAGGTAGCCACATAAGATTTTAAGTGGTTATTGTTAACAGAATTTTAACGGAGGGTAACTATATCGCATGGGTATAAATCTGGGGTGAATGTGTCACATAAGTATTGGGGTTTTTAGTGTTATTGAAATTTTTTTGAAATAAATGTGTCACAAAGATATACATTTTCGAGTTCATGATGTCACAAAAAAGTTAAAAGAGTAATTGTCCACCATGAGCATAGTTGTATTTGGAGAGTTTAAAATAGTTTGGGATAAGTGCATCCTAAAACTTATTATGAAAATGCAATTAAGTTCTAAAACTTTTAAAAAGTGCAATTAAGTCCTGAAACTTATCACGAAAGTTCAATCAAGTCCTAAAACTTTCAAAAGATTCAATAAAATCCTAAAACTTGTCTCGAAAGTGCAACCAAATCCTAAAACTTTTAAAAAAGTGCAATCAATGGAAGGACTTAGATTGAACCACTTTGACAAGTTTTAAGATTGATTGCACTTTTTTGAAAGTTTGAGAACTTAATTGCATTTTGTGACAAGTTTTAGGACTTAATTGTACTTTTTGAAAGTTTTTAGGACTAAATTGCATTTTCATAACAAATTTTAGGACTTCCAATGCACTTATCACAAATATTTTTTGGTGAAGATAATTATGACTCTTGTGTAAAACATTTTATTGGAAATGTGAGCATGCTTGGAGTCCTGTGTTTTGTATTAGATAGAACGGAGTTTTAAATAGATCCAATCCAAATTAGAGTTCAATTTAGACTATGTCAAAATCCATTGACTAATATCCTAGGGTTAAGCTATTTTAAATAGGGGGTTCTCAAATGCACGAATTTATTGTAGTAAAATAACGACTATCTATTTAAGATTTTATATATTTTTTTTGGTCGGTTAAGATTTTATATTTGCTTATGGGGATAGTAGCCCAAATGATCCATAAATAATGATATATTTATGATAGAGTAAGTACCTCTTCATGCCTGCCAATTGCCAAACAAACGTTGAAGTACGCTTTGAGTAGTGTAAGAAGTTTCCAGCAATAGAATCAAATTAAGGTTTAGGTGGGAATGAGGATAGAGTAAGTACCCATTGGCGACTTTGTCTGATACCCATCCTTCAAGAATCTCCTGGAGAGCTCGCTTCCACTGATCATAAGTATATCTGTCAACCAGCTCCTTATGTGGAAGGATGCTCTCTTCAAAACAATGTGATAGGTCTCGCACATGCAAAGGATCCACTTTATAAAATATGGGCATTATCATTTGTCCCTTTGTTCTCTTGCACTCAACCATTCGAGCGAGCTCTTCCAGGCACCAAGGTGAGGAGGAATAATTTGAAGAGAGAATCGGAATGGATATCTCGCAGCGGTTGATGGCATTGCTAATCTCATTACTAAAATCTTTACATATGAGCGTGGGATCATCACGATTAAACACTCCGATTCCTGATGGCATGAGGCTGACGTAGAGGTAGTCAGCAAGGTTGCATCGAGTATCGGGGCCGCGAAAGGCCAAGAACACTTGGCATTTAGTTTCTCTTCTTTTCTTCTCCGAAAAGAAAAGATAAGCTGCGATTCAGCGAGACAAACCAAAGCGATACGATGAGATGATAAGATGTAGCCACTACGAAAATGCCGAAGATTGGCTGAAATAGAACTGGTAAATACCTAATCCTATGGACTGGGGGAGCCGTTGAATCCACATCCTTTTCAATTCACTCAAAACCTTGACAACCACCATTTGCACCAGCTCTCCTTCATGCCTCCCCCACACATACATGTAAAAACAAAGTTAGGCTTACAGTTTGATGCCCACCTTTCCCCAAATTTTGCAATTCCGGATCAGTCATTCGCATCCAAACGCACAGAGGTTCAGATCCGGAATTGGGACAGATATAGATTCTTAGATTGGTAAATAAATAAATACATACATACAAAACAAAACATACATACCCATCAGCAGTGCTCTGTGATATCCACCCTCTAATCCTCACTACAGAAGTCAGCGCTTCCTCCCATTTCAGCACTTCTTCCGAACTGCACTTCATCTCATCATCAAAGTCACCGCGTCGGCGACCCAAATCAACAACATCCACATTATAGAATACAGGGAAGACCAATTTGTCATCCCTTCTGCGGCAATCCATGATCGCGGCGAGCTCCTCGAGGCGCCATGTACTACTCGCAAACCCTCGGGAGATGATGGGTATCGCGATTTTACATCTACTGATGGCCTGCATAAGCCGCTCCGTGCCTTTCTCCTTGCGGACCGGGAGCGCGCAATCGTTGCCTGACACGCGGACCCCAGAATCCAGCAGCCTCTTGTAGAGGTGATAGACGAAGCCGGTGCGATCGTCTGCACCTCTGAAACTCAAGAACACGTCATAGCGGGTTGGTAGGGCTTCCATCTTCTTCTTCCTTCTCTTCTTTCTTCTCCTAATTTTCTCTTTCTCCGTCTCGATACGAGGGGGTTCTCAAATGCACGAATTGATCGAGTTATTTATTAGTTGTGAATCTCATTTTCGTTATTGATTTAAGCATTGGAAGTCCAATTCGAGTCTCTACAATCGCAATGTCCAATTCATGTATCCGCGAGTGTAGATGGAATCATTGTTTCAAGTTCAACTCAACCTTAGGACTAATGTGGGCATTCGCAAGGTCAAACTAAGGGCTGGGCATTCGCAAGGTCAAACTAAGGGCTTATTCAGTAACTGATCAAACAGTGCCTGATTCTATTATTTTGTTTTCCGAAACAAAAAAAGAATAGGAATTAAAAAAAGAATAGGAATTCGTTTGGTAACTTTTTTTGTTTTCAAGAACAAATTTGTTCCTAAGAAGAAATTTGGAACATAATCTAGAAAGTTAAAAAAAAAAAAAAAAAGGTTGATTCTTTGTTCCCGATGACAACTCAAAAATCAAGTCCATTTTATGTTTTTTTCTTTTCATTTATTATTTTCTTTTTTCCTTTTCTTCTTCTCCATCATCATTTGGCCGACAAACTCATCGAAGTGTCGTTAGCCCTTAGCAAGGTCAAGCCTCCTCGGTGGCTAGGTAAGACTTGACCTCACCGGGCCACCGCAAGGGCAGCAGCATTACCCAGGGGCTAGGCAAGCTCGACCTCATCAGATTTGGGCGAAGTCGAGCTCTGTCGACCCAACCAAGGTTTGGCCTTGCCGGGGACCAGCGACACTTCAACGAGGTCGCTAATCCTTGTCTAGCCGGTTGCTTGCCTAGTTGAGGCCGACGACTAGCCAAAGGATGAAGGAGAAGAAGAAAAGGAAAAAAAGAAAAGAAAAATGTGAAGATGTAATAAAATTATTTAAAAAATTACAAGAAATTTCAAATTGCAAAAAAAATTGAGGTCCTACCAAACACATTTATACTCCAAGAGTAGAAATTTTGGACAGTTGTCAAATGCCTTTAAATGCTCAAAAACTCATCTAGGGAACGAAATAAAAAAAAAAATCATTTCTGAGCAGCAATTATTTTCGATAATACAATGATTACCGAACAAGCCTTAATATTCTATTTTACTTTGCTTTCGGTCTATAACATATAAAGGTAAAAAAATTAAAATCTATAAAATATTTTCAAATGGAAAATATATTTCTTGAAACATGTTAAATCAATCATTATAAATGTGAGTTTTCAAAAAGGTAAGAAAATGACATGTAATAATAATTTGCAATGTAACATGGCAATCAAATTCTAAAACAATATTAAAACATAAAAACGAGATGACATAATATGGCAATAATCTTTTTTTTTTTTTGGTCAAAGCCAAAAGCAATATTCATATGCAACATGATATGACATATCAAATTTAAAACACGATAACAAGATAATATGACAGGGCAAAATTGTGACGTGATAAATTACTGCTTTGGTTGATCACAAAAAACAGACTACCAACTCAAGTTCTACTACTCACATATGGTTGTATCCCGGCTGTGAATTGCGGTTTTTGCTCTTCTCGACCTGATTCGGTTGACCACTTATTTTTTGGTTGCCCTATTCCTGCTGCCTTAATCATTTTTTGGGCTGCTAGATTTAATTTCGCTTGGCGGAATAAATCTTGGGAGGATAATCTGCTCTGGGCGATAAAGTACTTATCCGGTGCTTCTTTTCACTCCTCTCTTGCTCGGTTCGGGTTTGCCGCTACTTGCAATATCATATGGATGGAGCGGAACAACATACTTTTCTGGGGTAGACCTCATTCCCTCTCGGCCATGAAAGGACGTCTTGAAAGAGTTTGAAAGGAAAAAGCCTTATCCTTCCATCATGTTCCTCCCACTGCTGCAAATAGAAGACTACTACAAAGCTGGGCGCTCAATCCTTCCATTTTAGCAGACTAATCTTCTACTTTGGACATCCAGCTTTTGAGTAGGGGGTTTCTCCTCCAACCTTTATTGTTCGAAGGTTCTTTCGAATTCCTAGATGTTGCACTGGAAGTTGGAATGGAGGTCTTCGCTCCTCACTATGACAACCATCGCTTTCTTACCTTCTTATCCTAGAGCGGGCTTTTGGGTTTCTCTTTTGTTTTGCTGTTCCCTCTCTGGGTTTCGGGGAAGGCTAGTTGGTTCTCTTTGGCTGCTATTTGGCCCTCTCATTTCACCGCTTGGCTTGTTTCCTTTTACCTTGGCCCACTTCCACTCGCTCTGACTTTTGTCTTTGTGAGTGCAAGTTTTTGGGCCACTGCAAGGGCAGCAGGTTACTTGAGGGCTAGGCAAGCTCGACCTCGTTAGATCTAGGTGAAGCTAAGCTTCGCTGGCCCAACCAAGGTTCGGTCTTGCTGGGAACTAGTGATGCTTCTACAAGGTTGTTGATCCTTGTTTGGTCGGTCGCCTGCCTAGTTGGCCCAACCAAGTACTCCTCCAGGACGAGCGGCGACAAGTCGACCCACAAAAAGCAACAGTCGTACCTCAACTCGGGGCTCGGCGGCAATGGAAGACTAATAGAATTAGAGTTGATTTTGAGGTCAAGGATGGACGATCGGAGAGTGAAGATCACAAGATTTAAGGTGATTTGAAAATTAGGTCAAGAGAATATCTGCATCTCATGTAAATTGGGAAGGACTCGAAGATCCACATGGCCATTCTCGTTGGAGTTCTTTCTTGATTTATGCAGCTCGCATTTCTTGAAGATCTGTGTGCAAAGTCACTTTGGGCGAGGGTTATTGAGGGGTCCAAGCGAGCTGATGTAACCGTCGTCAGCAGCCATACCGTTGCCTATACTCTTTTTTCTCAGTCTACATATGTGTGAATGCACAGGCATTTTTATGTTCAGTGATGGAGCTATGCTGTCTGAATAATGGATATCCATCCACGAGCACCTATTACTGCTAAGCCATGGACTTGAACTAGGAGATCAAAAGACAAGCCCAAGATCTTGTACGATGGAACTCACGATTATGGACTTGAACGAACCCATTAGCATGAAACATTTTTTTTTTATCCCTCATTTTGGAAGAAATGCTTAAAACTCAAAATACTAGACCTGCTTTGGCCGAGGAAATGCAATTATATTTCCTCAAAATTCTTCAAAAAAAAAAAAATTACCAAACAAGGCCCTAAGGACATATAAAGCTCGAGGACTTTGGAAAAAGTAGTTTTCGAATCCACCATTATTGTTGTCAAATGACAGGTGGCCAGATGGTGGTCAAATGACACGTGGAACCTAAGTGCCCATGTTTTAAATTTGACTATATGAGTCGCAATCAATCAAATGGCTAAAGGGAATTCACAATCCAACTCTTGTCGATTCGGCGAAAGTTCGATTTTGCCAATTCGTCTTGCCTTAGTTGTTTTGACCCATTTATCCATTTAATTTGACTATATGAGTCACAATCAATCGAATGGCTAAAGGAAGTTCACAATCCAACTCTTGCTGATTCGGCCAGGTTGGCAAGACGAATCGGCAAAATTGAACTTTTGCAGAATCGGCAAGAGAGCCATTCGATTGAATTCAGCCCTATAAATGCCAATGAATCGCAACCCTCCGTTAGTCAATATTGTCTGTCCTTTTTGGTCTACACACGAATAAAAAAGACTAAAGAGAGACGTTAGATTTCGGGAGGCTTTGCGCAAGCGAGGACGCGCGCTCGTGTTGCTTTTACCCTCGTCTGCCCTCATTGACGTCGCAGCTCCAGCCCGTGAGCGGCGAAGACGGCACTGCCCCCCACTCCCGACGCCTGCTCCTCACCACCACCGCCTTCCTTCTTCCGATGAGCTGCTTTGCTGTCCAAGCTGCGACCCATGACCTCCGACGAGCGACGGCGACCCACTCCCGACATCTGCTGCTCACTGCCGCCACTTCCTCTCTTCCAACGAGCTGCATTGCTGTCCAAGCCACAACAACCACCTCCGACGGCACTGCCTTCTCCTCCGCCGAACCTCTCCGTCGTCATTCCTCTCGAAAAAAAAAAAAAAATCCTCCCTCAAATTTGGGATGCCGAAGCTGAGACCCCGTTTTGTGCTGCATTTCTTCTCTAGGCCTTGATTTCTTTTGTTCTCTTTTTTTGCTGGGCCCGGCCCGGCGGGAGGCTGTCGTGTCTATCGCCGAACCTAACGGGCTGCCACTCCTTCCCACACCTCCAACTATTGTAGACGACGTGGGTGCTCTCTGTCCCAAGCCGCTGCTGTTGCATCATGATGTCGAGCCTGTTTTCCTTCGGTCGGCGTTCCTCGTGGCTTTGTCTTGCAATGCTACCCGCAGCGGAAAGTCACTACCGAGACGAGAGGGGACGAGCCGCGTCACAAATCGTCGGCCGAATCACCGCCGCGTACACCTTGCCGAACCACCACTGTGGCCATCCTTTGCGCACCGATCATCCGTCGAGCCAATTCCGATGAAGTCCATCCTATGAATTTAGGTAAAATCTCGTCCGAATTTGTTTGTGTTTTCGCATGTGATTGTGCACTCTGAGCAGAAATTCCCTTCGCTAAATCTATTTGCACACGCCTTCAGCCGCTGGATGATCTTTTTTTCTTCTTCTTTTTTCGTGTCTGTGTACTGACCGCTTACCATTAACATACAGTATATTCACGAGGATCTCCATCTTCATTGGAATATCGGTCATCTCTGTGTGCTATGCCGTGGAAGCATTCCAAAAACCTCAGCTCACTTCTTAGCCAGGCCACGCCACACCAAGTTACCAACCCATTTTTCTCTTCTGGTGGGAGAGAGAGAGGTCTGGAAGTCCCAGATAAGGCACACTCAAAAGGCCAGAGCATCAGAAGTTCAGTACGATGTGTTCTTGAGTTTTGATGGGACGGATACTCGTTTTGACTTCACGGACTTCCTCAATAGAGCCTTAAATAATGCCGGAATCTGCGTATTCATGGACGAAGATGCAATCAAGGTGGGTGATAAGATTGGTGAGACAATTCTACAAGCTATTGACAACTCCAAAATCTACATACTCATCATCTTTCAAACTTATCTTGATCGCAAATGGTGTCTCATTGAGCTTGAACGCATGATGAACAATGTGTCTCAGTCAGAAGGTAGAAAAAAGAATTATCCCATCTTTTATAAAGTGAAACTTGGGGATGTTAAACATGAGACTCCACGCCCGAAGAATCTTTCCTCCGAAGTCAAACTCGAGGTGTTCAAAGAGGCTCTTGCAAAGGTTGGTAAAATCAAGGGATGGAAGGTCGAGGAGCCACAAAGGTAAAACTACCTTTAAGATGCCTGCCTAATTCTTTTTCTTCTTTTTTTGTTTTTGTTTTTTTAGGGGATAAAACATTGCCCTATCAAATCATTTATTTTCTCCTTCTTTTTTTAAATGCAAAATTTTGAAAACTACCTCCAACTACAAGTGCTGCTCCTATTGAACTTTACATCCTCTACTCGAGACATCTTCCCTAATATTTCAGTCGCTGGGGAATTTGTCATGGGTTTTGGGGTTATTCAATTTGTCATCACCAAATTGCAGTGTTCAATGGATGACCTTGAATTTGTCTACATTTTCTCAGTTCCTGATTCTCCCTATTATGAGTGCTGAAAATCTTTTCCAGGCTTAGCTATAGATGCCGAAATTGCTTGGGCATTATGTGGTAGCCACTTGGTAATTTCAGCGGTTGTGTAAACCACCACCTATAGAAAAATGCATCCGATGAACTGAATTTCACTAAATTAGCCTATACTTGTTATTTAGTATATTTAGATATCCTATGTAATCACGTGTGATGCATGGGTATGAATTAAATCTACTGAACTAATGAAAGTGCTTTTGTGTATGGTAGCCAAGTAGAAATTGTCGATTTGGTCGTTCAAAAGGTTTTGGAGGAGCTGGGTAGAAAAGATGAGTCATTGACCGAGTATCTAATTGAGCTCGATGACTTGACACAATCACTTAAGACTCTTTGAATTGTGCATAGAGGGTACGATATCTTCTCCTTCGTCAATATACAATAGATGCATGTGATGCTATAATTTGGTAAAACTACATAAATTGCAAGAAGTTAAATACTATTTTGAAATTTATGCGGACAAAAATAGATTTTTTAATCAATTAGTGTTCCTTCAACATGTTCTTTTTAATTTGAAATGTTGTTTCCAATATATTAAATAAGCACACAAATGTAAGTATCATGAATTGTAAGTTTGAAATTTATTTCTTGCTGTATAATTCATTGTTGGACATTATGTGATGTGATAAGTGTTTATATATATAGCAATAATAGCCCTCTTGAACATTCACATTATTGCGTAATAGCCCGCAGATTTCGTAGATGGTGTAGCTTACCCTTTATCTTCACTAGCTTTTTAGTCAACTCCCAGCTTCTCCGGCGTACTCTAGTTCCATTTTAGAAATTTTTCCCACCAAAAAATGTGATTTCTATGCCCAATTGCCCTGCAAATAGAGACTAAAGTTTTAAATATTGACATGGCTTAAGTTGACGGTATCTTGGATAGTGTATGAAATTTTACTTACTATACCACCTTGACTATAGTTTTTCGTTGTTAGATACAAAACAATCTTAGAAGCGACACTTGTCTAGATGTGGATAAAGCCTTATATAAAGCACGTAGATGTGGTAGTTAATGTGTGCGAATAGGAATTAGTCAAGCTAAATGTTATCACTATACTATTTAAAAGAGGAATTTATCTTTTTTCTAAACTCTAGTGACCCCATTTCTCGAGTATCTGCAGCAGTATAAAGAAAATGTTTCACAAGCGACCTAATCTATACTTGATTAGATGATTAGAAGATTAGCATTATTTTAATTGTGTAGTGCTTAAAACTAAGTTAGTCGGTGGTTGGGAACCGTACCACTGTTGCTTTTTGTGGGTCGACGTGTTGCTGCCCGTCCTGGAGGAGTACCAGTCGAAGCGCGTGGACAAAATGCTCGACATGGGCGCGTTCGATGAGCTCGCCAGATACTATGACCTGCGCCGGACCAACCCGGGGGGTTGGACTAGCCTGAGGAAGGCCATAGGCATGCCCGAGTTCGACCGTTATTTTATGACCTACCCGCCGCCGAGGGGGGTTGGCCCAACAAACGCGTGGCGGCGGGAGGATGCGAGGATGCGGGAAGACGATCCGGGGCGGGAGGGTGCATACAAGGATGTGGTCAAATATCAAAATAGAATTCTGACCAATGTAGAATAGACTGTCCTATGTTTAGATCTAAGTGATTTTGACTTAGTTAAACATGTCTAAAAATTTCGAAAAAAAAAATATAGGACATGCATAACACTAATACGAGCAACTTTTATTAAGGAAATTTATTCCAAAACTCAACCAAAAAATCAGTACAAAAATGGAAAAACCAGAGGTCAATATAGAACAGACTGACCTAGGAGGTCAATATAGAACAGACTGACCTAGGCTTAGATCTGAGTAGATTTGACCTAGTTAAGCACATCCAAAAATCATGAAAAAATTATAGGATGTTCTAAAAATGATTTGGAAGAAAAATCATGGGGCAAGATTGTCCAAAAATAATCACAGAAGGCTACACAAAAATAGTAAAGTCTCATTTCGGAGCAAACACAAAACCGAAAATTTAACTGAACTACTGCAGAATCGCTCATTTTCAGAGATATTTTTCAAGAGTCAAACGACACTCAATTGGGGTGGGCAACCTACCATTTCGAAGCTCGGGATATTTATTATCTAATCCTAAGAGGACTTGAATTGAAACAAGGTCGTTACGGACCTTGTTTTGGTCAAAGTAGTAAATCAGTCCTATAACTACGAAAATGCATATTTAAGCAAAATCAAGTACAATCATTCAAGTTCAAACTTTAGCAACTCATCAAAGATCACATGAGCATAGCATATATCCCTAATATTTAGCTTCGACTGGCTAATTCGGCCTCGCTTCATGGGGTTCAAGACTATGAAATGGATGCAAATGAGAGTATAGGGTCTGATGCAGAAGTATGAGATGATGATTTTATTAGGAGAATGAGTAGGTTTCCAAGATATGATCCTAATTGTGTTGTGCCTGGATTTACTGTGACATTGGAATTTGATAGTAGTCGGCAATTTAAAAATGCTTTGATAAAGTACTCAGTAGCTAAGTGTAGAGAGATCAAGTTTATAAAGAATGAGAAGAAAGTTGTTAGAGTAAAATGTGCTAACGAAAGTTGTCTTTGGAAGATTTCTAGATCTATTAATGCTTGTAGTGGATTTCACGTGAAGACCTACCATTCAAAGCATACATGTAGTATTAGTTTAAAAAATATGAGAGTAACAAGTTCTTGGTTGGCAAATTATTATATCCCTACAATAAGAACAATGCTAACTATTAAAACTATCGCTTTCAATGAGCTAATCAAGGAACAATTGGGCTTAAATGTTAGTATAGTTCAATGTACAAAGGCTAAATTGCATGCTTATAAAGTGTTGATGGAGAAAGAAGCATGAGGGCCCTCAGGTGCCGACCATCAACCTTGAGGAGAAGGAGAAGTATGGAAGGTGGGCCCGAGTTGGGATTACTTTTTAAAAAGGCATGTTGACAAAATACTATTTGACAAGTATAGTCATAGTCTCCATTACATCGAGGAAATTCTGTACCAATCTCGTTGAGAACCTAAATAACATCAATCGTATAACGTAAATCCATTGTTTGATTTTTAATCCCACGATTGTTTCTCTTTCTGTTCACAAGAATACATGTCAGGCAAACGAAACATGTTACTTTTTCAGCAAAGGGGAATAATTGGATGAAAAGTAAAATCAAACGAAAGGTAGAATCACTAATTATCACAACAAGACCGGATGTGCAAATTAATTCAAAAAGACAAGGAAGACCGTTTGCTTTCGATGAGCAGACATTTCCGGCCCTTGCTTCGCCATCCTCGAGATTTTCTCTGCGTCGCCATCCTCGTTCTGCTCCCTTGCTTGTGTGGCAGGCACCGAACGCAGCTGCTTCCTCATGGGGATGGCGAAATGGAAAGATTAGAGTCACCACGGCATTCGCTTCTAGCTTTCCTCATGTGGCATCTCTTGGGAATCGAGATAGCCGCGGCAGGGATGATCCGAACCTCCTTCGCCGCAGGAGAGAGAAGGACAGTGCACAGGCAGCGAGGACCTGAGCCTCGGCTTCTCTAACTACGTCTAGACAAGGACTCAAGCCTCGCGAAGGCCGACCTTATTGGGGTCCCCCCGCATTCTCCCACAGCGCTCGCTTCCGGAATGAAGCCGGTCGCCAATGCCATCATGATTAACAAAAGCTTAAAGATAGAAACTCGAGATAAACTGGTTATTTTCCCTTTGGAGAGAATCTTATTTGACGAAAAGCCATATTAATTCTCCTAATATATTCCTCGAATCAATTTCTCGATAAATAATTTAGGACAGACATTCATTAATTATTATGATACATGAATTATAATTATGTGATGAGAAGGGATTAATTGAATTTTTGCGTCACTCTTTCAAAGCCATGCATGGATGATAACCGATGCTAGAGCATGTAAACCATCGAAGAGAGGTGGAACTGTAAAAGGTTTGCCTCAAATTAGTGTCGAACGGGAAAAATAGTTCAGTTATTCAAGAGGCAAAAGGCGGTAAGAAAGCGCCGCCCAAAAAAATCTACATGCAGCTTCATGAGGCTACGAGCATCAATAGATCTAGAATTATGATTGATGTTATTGTAGTAATATATTAATGATTGAGTAAATAAATTTGATTTCCTACTAGATCGTTTCCATTTTATTATATACCAACTATTTACATCATTTACTTGCAAAGTTTTGAATAACAAATCAGATATGCATTTTATGATAAAGGTTAGTGCAATAATATATATATATATATATTATAAACAAATTATATTCCCTATTTGGTCATTTCCCTTTTATTATAAACAAATTATATTTACCCTATTTGGTCATTTCTATTTCCTTTATCATTTCCATTTTTTATCCAACAACCACTTTATAACATTTTTACTTGCAAATTTTTGAAAAAAAAATCAGATATGCATGTCGAATATGTAGTTGTATATTAATGATTAAGCAAACAAATTCTATTTCCTATTGGGGCATTTATCCAACAACTATTTCCCATCATTTACTTGCACAATTTTGAACAACAAATCGAATATACATGTCAAATATGGCATTCTTTGGTAAATGTTATTGCAGTAATATTTTAATGATTGAACCGACAAAAAAAAAAATCTATTTCCTATTAGATCATTTCTGTTTTATTATCCACCAACCATATTACATTATTTACTTGCAAAATTTTGGAAAACAAATTAGATACGCATCTCAAATATGAAGTAATATATTAATGATTGAGCAAACAAATTATATTTCCTATTAAGGCATTTTTATTTTATTATCCAGCAACTATTATTCAATAACACCTACCATAAAATGCATATTTGACATGTATATCCGACTTGTTTTTCAAAATTGTGGAAGTAAATTTTGGGAAATAGTTGTTGGATAATAAAATGAAAATGCCTTAATAGGAAATATAATTATTATTGATGTTATTGTTGTAATATATTAATGATTGAGTAAACAAATTCGATTTCCTACTAGATCGTTTCCATTTTATTATCTACCAACTATAGTTTACATCATTTACTTGCAAAGTTTTGAATAACAAATCGGATATGCATTTTATGATAAAGGTTAGTGCAATAATATATATATATATATATATATATATATATATGATTAAGTAAACAAATTATATTCCCTATTTGGTCATTTCCCTTTTATTATCCAACAACCACTTTATAACATTTACTTGCAAAATTTTGAAAAACGGGTCGGATATGCATGAAAATTCTAATTTTTATAACATCATTTCCATTTTTTATCCAACAACCACTTTACATTATTTACTTGCAAAGTTTTGAAAAAAAATTAGATATGCATGTCAAATATGTAGTTGTATATTAATGATTAAGCAAACAAATTCTATTTCCTATTGGGGCATTTATCCAGCAACTATTTCCCATCATTTACTTGCACAATTTTGAACAACAAATCGAACATACATGTCAAATATGGCATTCTATGGTAAATGTTATTGTAGTAATATTTTAATGATTGAATCGACAAAAAAATAATCGATTTCCTATTAGATAATTTCTGTTTTATTATCCACCAACCATATTACATCATTTACTTGCAAAATTATGAAAAAAAAAAATAGATACGCATGTGAAATATGAAGTAATATATTAATGATTGAGCAAACAAATTATATTTCTTATTAAGGCATTTTTATTTTATTATCCAGCAACTATTATTGCAATAACATCTACCATAAAATGCATATTTGACATGTATATCCGACTTGTTTTTCAAAATTGTGGAAGTAAATTTTGGGAAATAGTTGTTGGATAATAAAATGGAAATGCCTTAATAGGAAATAGAATTATTATTGATGCTATTGTAGTAATATATTAATGATTGAGTAAACAAATTCGATTTCCTACTAGATCGTTTCCATTTTATTATCTACCAACTATTTTACATCATTTACTTGCAAAGTTTTGAATAACAAATTGGATATGCATTATATGATAAAGGTTAGTGCAATAACATATATATATATATATATATATATATATATATATATATATGATTAAGTAAACAAATTATATTCCCTATTTGGTCATTTCCCTTTTATTATCCAATGACCACTTTATAACATTTACTTACAAAATTTTGAAAAACAGGTCGGATATGCATGAAAATTCTATTTTTTATAACATCATTTCCATTTTTTATCCAACAACCATTTTATATTATTTACTTGCAAAGTTTTGAAAAACAAATCAGATATGCATGTCAAATATGTAGTTATATATTGATGATTAAACAAACACATTCTATTTCCTATTGGGGCATTTATCCAACAACTATTTCTCATCATTTACTTGCACAATTTTGAACAACAAATCAAATATACATATCAAATATGACATTCTATGGTAAATGTTATTGTAGTAATATTTTAATGATTGAATCGATAAAAAAAAATTCTATTTCCTATTAGATCATTTCCGTTTTATTATCCACCAACCATATTACATCATTTACTTGCAAAATTTTGAAAAACAAATTAGATACGCATGTCAAATGTGTAGTAATACATTAATGAGTGAGCAAACAAATTATATTTCCTATTAAGGTATTTTTATTTTATTATCCAGCAACTATTATTACAATAACATCTACCATAAAATGCATATTTGACATGCATATCCGAATTATTTTTCAAAATCATGCAAGTAAGTTAAGGGAAATAGTTTTTGGATAATAAAATTGAATTGCCTAAATAGGAAAGAGAACCTATTTCTTAATCATTAATATATTTTTGCAATAACATCTACCATAAAATGTCATATTTGACATGTATATCCGATTTATTTTTCAATATTGTGCGAGTAAATGATGGGAAATAGTTGTTGGATAATAACATGGAAATGCCCTAATAGGAAACAGAATTTATTTACTTAGTCATTAATATATTACTACATATTTGATATGCATATCTGATTTGTCTTTCAAAATTTTGGAAATAAATAATGTAAAGTGGTCGTTGGATTAAAAAAATGGAAATGGTGTAATAGGAAACAAGATTTTCATCCATATCCAAGTTGTTTTTCAAAAATTCACAAGTAAATGTTATGAAGTGGATGTTGGATATTAAATGAAAATGACTTAATAGGAAATACAATCCATTTGTTTTTCAAAACTTTTCAAGTAAATGTTATAAAGTGGTTGTTGGATATTAAATGAAAATGACTTAATAGGAAATACAATCAGATTTGTTTTTCAAAACTTTTCAAGTAAATGTTATAAAGTGGTTGTTGGATATTAAATGAAAATGACTTAATAGGAAATACAATCAGATTAGGTTTTCAAAACTCTGCAAGTAAACCATGTATCTTGGTTGCTAGGTACGAAAATGGAAATGACTAGTTAGGAAATAGGAATTTCTATTATTCAGCAATATACTCAAGTCCAAGGAAAATAGATGCCAAATAATGTCCATAGGAGAAATATTTTGATCATGTATGATAAGCACACTTCTTTTTTCTATCGTCCTTCATTTAGAAGGAAATTTAAATTTGCTTATGAAAAAATCTTGATAATAATAGACAATTTCCCGATAAATATACAATTGCAATCCTCAACTCAAAATAATCCTCGACATTGGCGGACCCGGGGGCGGTGGGCGATTGCCGCCCTCGGCCGCACAATGCTCGACAAATTATGCAACCCCTGCAGATAGTATGGTCGCCATTGAAATGTCGGACCAACATTCCTAATTTTGCCTCCCCATTATACTATTAAGTTCTGCATCCATCGCCAAAGTTCAATTAAGAATGCCGATCAGACATCTTCCGGTCGGCATTGTTATTCATCTCCCTCACCCCCGACCGACCCCCTGTCCCCACTAAAAAAAAAAAAAAAAAAGAACCCTGCATCAAAAGTTCCCTCCGCCGTCCCTCCGCCGTACTGGTACATTTTATTCCCTCTCGCTGTCGCGCACCGCTAAAACATTTTTTAATTCCTCGCCGCCGAAGTCAGACTAAAGGGTCATCAGGCATTCACAAACGGGCCACGAGATAGCTTCGCTAGCATTAAACAAACACTCAATCAGATCTCAGGGCCCGTCGGGCCGGAGACAGCCTAGTCATCGTTGATCGGGACAAAACTCTATCCAGCCTAATCGAGCAAGGTGGAGAGAGCCATGGAAAATCATGGTTGGTAGACTTGGGGTTACCCGTTAAGGAGAAAGGAGAAGGCCTATAAATTGAAGCCATTGCCATGGACAAATCTCACCAAATTCATTCAAGCAAATCATCATCTTACAAGAGCAAGAGAAGTCCCAAGAGCAATAGAAAAACAAGCAAGGAAATAGTGACAAAGGCTCTGGTGTTTCCCCTCACCGTTCACCTTAGCTCACTCCCTCCTCTCTCTCTCTCTCCCCTTGCAAACCATAACAAAATCACTCTCTCTCCCTCAGTCCTCTCCTTTTCTCTCTCTTCCCCCTTTGCCTAGCTAGCCCTTTGTCCCTCCTCCCCGTCTCTCTCTCTCTCTCTAGAAAAAAAAAAAATCGATCGAACGCCAATACAATCGATTATCTTCTAGGGAGAAAGAGAAGCGCCGGAGCAGAGCAGACCATTGCAATCGGTGGCAATGAAGGTTGCCAAGCCAACCAAGGCAATGAAGGCGTTGAAGGCAATGAAGCACCAGCAGCCACACCACCCCCAACGGTGTCTCCTCCGCTTCCTCCTCCTCCAAGGCCGTCTCCTCGTCGTCCTCTTCCATGCCGCCACCGCAGCCCTTTACCACCCCCCGCTGCCGCCGCTGCGGCCGACCTGCCGTCAACCTCCTCCGCATCGGCGGGCAAGCCCCCGTCCATCCCCGCCACCAAAGACCTCCCGGCCATCGTCGCCCGGGAGGGTAGCGGTGGCGCTCAGGAGGCCGTCTCCATCGATCGCCGCGGGGAGTTCACCGCCACCTACCGGTGGACGATGCGGAACTTCTCCAAGATTAAGGCAAGGGCGCTGTGGAGCAAGTACTTCGAGGTCAGCGCCACCTCCTGATATACCTTAAGGGCGATTCCCAGGCGCTCCCGGGGTATATATCAATTTACCTGCAAATCATGGACCCTCGGGGGACATCGTTGTCCAAATGGGATTGCTTCACCAACTACGAGCTATCAATCGCTAATGGTCTAGATGATTCCAAGACCATTCACCGGGACTCGTGGCACCGGTTCTCAAGCAAGAAGAAATCACACGGTTGGTGCGACTTCACTCCCTCCTCGACGATTTTGGATTCGAGGTTAGGGTACTTGCTCAACAATGACTATTGTAATCACGGCGGATATCTTGATTTTGAATGAATCCGTCACATTCCACCGCGATAACGATGAGAGTTAGTCTACATCGGCTGCCTCATCTTCTAGAGTGGTCAGGCAGGCGCCCGACGTATTGAGCAGTAAATTTAGTTGGAAGGTTCACAATTTCTGCTCATTCAGGGAGATGATTAAGACTCAGAAGATAATGAGCCCGGTCTTTCTTGCTGGCGAGTGTAATCTGAGAATTAGTGTCTATCAGAGCTCGGTGAATGGCACTGATTATTTGTCCATGTGTCTGGAGAGCAAAGACACTGAGAAGGCAATGCAGGCAGACAGAAGTTGCTGGTGCTTATTCCGAATGATATTCCCTATCAAAACAGTTTTTTTACCATTGATGATATTCCCTATCACAAATGGCCAAAAAGATTTGAGGAATTTCATACTTAGTTAAATGCTCAAGCTCTTACCAACCAGGACAAATATGATGTCCTTTTTGGTTTTGTCACAAGATTCATAGGTAGCCTCAAACATTGGTGGCAATCTGTGACAGAACAAGACCATCTTCACTTTTTACTCTCACCTGATTTTGGTCATGCCATTACCCTCTTATATCATTTCTTTGTGGGAAAACCTTTTAACCTCCAGGAGCTTAAAAAGAGAGAATTTTTCGAAAGAAGATGATGCTCTCTCCAAAAACAAAACATATTGATAAACATTATCGAGAAATGCTCAAACTCTTCTATCAGGTTGGAGCCGATCCAAACCTGAAGCATGTCTTTCTAACCTCTATCCCCAAAGAGTTATCCCAACAGGTTGAGAGAACTTTTCTCAATAAACAAAGGAGGATTCAGGATATTCCGTTGGAAGAAATCCAACAAGAAATCCATTTGTGCCTTGAAGAATTGTGTATAAAGCGCCAAATGATCTAGACTTATGTTGATGACAACAGAGAACTTGATGTAACCTGTTCTCGCCACAAGCTAAAGATTAAATGCTCTAAGAAAGACTGTGATGGTTTGTGTGGAAAATCCTCCAAAAAAGAAGCACTTCAAGAAGCTCTGGATAAAGAAATCTAGGCATGGCTCTAAGCACTTCCGAAGAAAGAAGAAATGGCGATACCTATGCAAAAGAAAAGATCGCTCAGGCCATAGAAAATCAAATCGGTGCTTCATCTGCAATCAGAAAAGACATTTTGCCAAAAATTGTCCCCAAACAAGAAAATGTCAGAATCATCTGATACATCATATAAAGAATGAAACTGGAATTTCTCTTGAAAATGATGATATTAAATCTTTATTCTCTGTGGATGAAGAACCATTTGAACAAAATCTTTGTGTTATCCCTTGTTACCAAACTTCCAGCGAAATTGATTCGGATTCGGATTCCCGAAGATATTTTTCACATATCTCTCACTTCTTCAAAACAGAGCATTGACATATTTTCAAGCTAAATTCATTGTCCCAACTTTCCCGTGAAAATCTTCACTTCAAAGTTTGCTAAACCTATCATTGTCATTGCCCTCATAGACACTAGAGCAAGTTCTTCAATCTTAGATACTAAAGTTCTCCCTGAAGAATATTGGACTTCCTGTGTTCGATATTTCAATTCTGCCTCAGGAGATACTTTTTCTACGAATGTAAGAACTACCCCAGTAACTGTTCAGTTTTTTCCCCAGTGTTCCATCATCACGAAAATCTTTGGATCCAATCTCCCCAATAAAGATTTGACTATCGGGCGGGACATCATGACTCAAATTTCACAATTTCGTATCATTCTTGGAAAAGGTTTTAAGTATAAGGATCAATTCTCTAAATTTGTCAAATATTTAAAGACTTTTTTTCCATTTAAATGAGTCTATTAGATTCAATCATGCAAAAGTTGTTGGAATCTTGTTCAGAATCCCATTTTGAATTCGCTCAAAAATGTTCTCATCCTTTATGGGAAAATCCAGAGTTCTTTGTTCGCATTCCTTTAAAAAAGAATGAAGATATCAATCCAATCAAGGCGAGTCACATGGGAATGAACCAAAAACATTTGGTTCTAGCTTAAAGGGAATGCTCGGAACTATTGCAGCAAGGTCTTATTGAAATCTATAATTCTCAATGGGCTTGTGAAGCTTTCTATGTCAACAAGCGTGCCGAGCAAAACAAAGGGAAAATGAGACTGGTAATTAATTATCAACCACTTAATTTTTTTCTCCAAGATGACAAATTCCATTTACCCTCCAAAAACTCCCTTTTTGTTGGACTATCTAAGGCCCATATCTACTCCAAATTCGATCTCAAAGGCGGATTTTGACAATTGGGCATCCATCCTGAAGACAGGCCCAAAATAAGGTTCTGTATTTTGAACCAACATTTCCAATGGAAAATTCTTTCTTTTGGCCTAAATGTGGCACCATCTCTATTCCAAAAAGCCATGTGTCAAATTTTTCAACTAATCCTATCAAGTGCAGCAGTATATATCGATGATATCCTGCTCTACAGTCCTGATGAGCAATCACACTATCAACTCCTTGAACAGTTTGCAGAAATTGTGAAAAAGCATGGGATCATGCTTTCTCAGAGAAAGATAAACATTGCCCAGATAAAAATCGAATTTCTTGGTATACACCTTAACAAAGGTACATATTGCTCAGGAATTGTTGAAATTTCCTGAGGAAAATTTTACAACAAAGCAAGTTCAGCAATTTCTTGGGATAATTAATTATCTTAAAGAGTTTGTTCCAAATCTTGCAAAGCTGTTGATTCCACTACAAACAATGCTGAAGAAGAATCCCCCACCTTGGGGAAAATCTCAGACTAAAGCAGTTACTGAACTCAATGAGATTATGTGAACTCTTCATCCGTTACAAATTCCATCAATAGGGAAGAGAATTCTCCAGATCGACGCTAGTGATGAATACTGGGCTGCCATCCTGTTTGAAGAAATTGATGGTAAGAGACATTTGTGTGCTTATAAAAGTGGAAAGTTTTTCCAATCTGAAATGCATTATCATTCCACCTTCAAAGAAATCTTGGCAGTGAAAAATGGAATAAAAAAGTTCGAATTCCATATTATTGGCTATCACTTCCTAGTAGAATTGGATATGACATCATTTCCTCAAATGACCAAGTTCAAATAGAAGCAAGTTCCAAATTCCCAACTGCGAGCTGAATGGCTTTCAAAATATTCTTTTGAAATCAAACATATTGCCGGGAAAAAGAATGTGCTTGCTGATTTCTTGTCAAGACCAAAAGCACTAGCAAAAATCAACATGTACATCATGAGGCATGCTTTTCATACTCTCCATCACAATGAAAAGTATAAGATTGAGAAGATAAAATATTGGACAAGCTGGAGATACCCCTAGGAGATTATTGAACAAATCCAGAATGACAGTCTTACTGAAAATCTAGATAATCTCATGTGGCAATGCCACACAGATCTGTTCAGACTCAATGGAGGTTTGATTCTTTATCCTTTTGGATTAAATTCAGACTATCCATTTATACATCCTCTAATCAACTTCGATGATTTCCCTAATCAACTTCGATGATTATTATGGTACTTAACTAATGAGTACTTAATAGCTATTGAAATTCCAACCCGAAAATTCATTGCCAACCTCACTAGGATGTTTGGACTTGGTAGAGGAAACATTGAAAAAGAGAGTGACAGAAATCTCTTAGATTTTCTTAACTAGTTTTATCCTCCCACTCATTGGAAATATCTCTTGCAAAAGGAATTGAGAACCACACAACCAAACCCTGAAGTCCATACTATTTTGTTTTTTAAACGACCATGAGCTTTTGTCACAAATAATGGTAGCATTATCAATGCCCCCCTGAATATAGGTACCACATCCTATAAACCTCAACCGCACAGTGTAGAAGCTCGGATTCACAAATCTTATCCAAGACCTGTTGGTTGCTGTGAGCACCAATATCGAGAACTCCAAAGGGTTTTATGCCAAGAAAATAAAACCATTCCTGAAGATGTATGGAATTATAATGTACCCATTGCATGAGATCATTATAGTCTAGCACCATAAGCCAAGGAAGCACTCGAGAAATTCAAATAAGCTGCATCATCACAGGAGCATGAAATGGCAGACACAGATGACATTGCACAGTCCTCTCAAGACCCTTATGGTAAATGGGAGGTCCTCTTTCCCAAGACCCCTATGACCAAAGACCTTTGTCCTCATCTCAAAGCATGGATATATCTTACTATACTCAGCCATCAAATCGGCCTTAGCCAAGCACTCCTGCCAACACTACAGGCTCCTCTTAGAATCTACGGGAAGCATCCTCGTTGAACCAAGTCCTTTCACCAGATTCACTTGCAGGACTTGAGCAAAAATATGAAAAACAGCTTATGGCAATGCATAGTTTAGACGACTCAAACTACGACTACAATGCTTGCGACGGACGAGACTACTGACTGTACAAGTCACTGTAGCAAGATACTATTCACTTTTACTGTAGTAATAGGTTAGGGAAATCACTATTCACTGTCACTATTTATACCGTGCGAATAATTCCCTATCAAAAGTTTCCGGCGCCTTTGTTTGTTTTAGGACTTGTGAGCTTGGTCCTTGTTTGTGTGTGACCTCTTATTGTCTATAAAAGGTAATGATGATGTAATGTGTTGGGCGGGTCCCTTGAAGTAAAGTGAGTATTTTGTGAAAACTCTCCATGGCTTTCTAAACTCCTCTTCTTCTTCTTTAGCCTGGTAGGATCCTCTGAGAAATATAGTTCGGATAGTTAGAAACATTACCATTCTGGCATCTCTAGATGTCTCTAGGCTCTAAGCTAAAGGTCATAGTGGTTTTCTACTAAAAGGCTGTCCTTGAAGGACTTGAACGAGAGTGTTCGCCCATTGTGGGAAGGCATACCTGCAGGAAATTGACTCCGTCCTCCCTAGTTCGAAATCTAGGTCCATTCATGGTTAGAATTTGTTTACTTAATCACATATATAATATATATATATATATATATATATATATATATATATATATTATTGCACTAACATTTATCATAAAATGCATATCCGATTTGTTATTCAAAACTTTACAAGTAAATGATGTAAAATAGTTTGTAGATAATAAAATGGAAATATGTATATATATTGACCACATCCTTGTATGCACCCTCCCGCCTTGGATTGTCTTCCCGCATCCTCGCATCCTCCCGCCGCCACGTGTCCGCCAGGCCAACCCCCCTCGGCGACGGGTAGGTCATAAAATAACGATCGAACTCAGGCACGCTTATGGCCTTTGTGAAATCCCGATTTTACAATTCTGGTTTCAATTGAATAAGTCGAGCATTTCATCTTTGCGTTTATAGCTCTCTTCTCTAAGTTGGCCACTCACGAGATAACTAATCTATCAGGTGAAGCTATTAAGAATCTAAACGCAATAGACTTGAGAATTCGACCAGGAATCGACTGCTCGACTGTGCTAATTTGCAAGGGTCATTGCGGCACAGATTGATTAAAGACCAGAGATAGGTTGACTCGACAAAGGCATGCGATTAAGTGTGGGTGATTCCACCTGATTGCACAAGTCTTGTCAATCGGTACTAGACCGGTTTCTCTGTCATTTTGGTACACTGTATCCGTATTTGAAACCTTGAGATTTTTACGACAACTGAGAGTCGCCGATATGTCGAAGATACACTTTGTGGCTTGAAAACAATCGACCACAGGTCAATTGCACGAAAAGTTCCTAAAAGCTACCGGTAGATTAGGACGCATTAAAGTCACGCCAGATTGAAATTAACCGAGAAATTGAACTCAATTACAGAAATTTAAAGTTTTGTCATCTCACAAATCATTTTAGGAACGTCGATTCATCTTCTCGAAGATTTTTCTGCAAACCGGGATTTTTGGTGGAAAAGCAAAGTAAGGCCGTTTTTTATCGGGATAGTCAAAGGATCGTTTTTTATCGCATCTTTGGCTGTCAAGTGAGATCAATTGATGGGGAAAAGTCATGAGATGAACGAGGACACCTTGATGGATTTAATTGGGCTTCAATTGGATTTGTTTGTTTGAGAATTGAATGAATTTTGATTGAGATTAAAGTGGAAAATGTAACAGATTCGTATACCCCATTGTACCCAACATTTGAATCTATTAAAGCTTCTAGAAGAGGGCAATTTAGTCTAGAAAATGTTGGTGGAAGACAACTCACATGGTGGGCCATGTTTGAGAGACTAAAGAGAGAGAAAAGTGGTCCCCTCCTCCTCCTCTCTTCTCCCTCTCTCTCTTCCGTCGCTTCTCTCCTCCCTCTCCCTTCCGTGCGACCGCTTCTTTCTCTCTCCATCTTCTTCTTCTTTGCACACAGCAACCGGAAAGACAAGCCAACAGCATCGCCGGATCAGCCATCCCTTTTGCTCGACGCCATCCGCTATCCTCGCACACCACCAGCCGTGCACGCGCACCTTCATCTCTCTCTCTCCATCTTGCATCATCGTTGCCTCTCTCTCCTTCATCCCCTTGCTATGCGACGCCCTTGCAAGTCGAAGACCATCGAAGCCAGCAGTAGCGCCGCTCGTCACCGCTCGCCACCGCTGTACGCCATCACCTTGCTGTTGCTCCGCCCGTCTCCACCTCCATCTCGCCGGCTCCTTTGTTCCAATAGCCATTTTAGATCTAGTGAAGCTCAGCTGGAACCGTCCAGCCCACCTCCGGCCATCGTGAGACCCCGTCGTTGGTCGCAAGGCACCGCTGCAGCTCCTCTGCCCGTTTTCGACCCAAACTGGCACGGATCCGCCTTTTCTCGACCTCAACCAGCAGCGGACAACAGTTGAAGAAATGGGTATCGTAGCGACTATTTGGCCCGCTTTGGAGACTATCGACCCCCACATCGACCCCGTCATTTTGCACCGATCGGCTCGTTAAACCGGTGAGTTTATCCTCTAATCCTTGCTTAGTAAGTTAATTATACTCAAAGAGTGTTTAGATTAGTCTATATAGGTTTAGGTGGTTAGATTAGATTATTTAATTGTTAATTAGATTAAATGTATGATTAGTTTAGTGGTTGATTAATTAGGGCTAATTGTATGTTTAAATTAGTGTAATCTAGTTTAAGCCCAAATTAATTATTTCTAATTTTTAAATATTATTTATTAAAATATATTAATATAATATAATATTTAATTATTTAATTTTCAGAATTAAAATTATTTATTTAATATTTCCAAGAATTATGCTTGGGATGGCCGATCGTTAGAATTTCACACTGATCATAGCAATGCGGTCAGTTTGTGCGTATTGTATGTTTAATTGAGAAATTGAGTGAAAATAATGATTATGGATAATTATTCCAAAAGTGTGGAATTGAGTGAAATTGGAGAAGTTTTGGTATTTAACTTGAAAATACCCGATGTCGGCTATGGGCACTGTAATTGGTTTGTAGGACCTGTTTGGATCGTTAAATTTTAATGGATGATTATCCAAGTGAATCGATTGTTTGAGTGGATTGAGGAATTGATTGGTTTAATATTGAATTGACAACTTTGGCGAGCAATGGTTTATATATGTGTATCAGCTTTGGTGAGCTACTATCTATATATCAGCTTTGACGAGCTACTATCTATCTATACAGTTTTGGTGAGCTACTATCTATATATTGCAGCTTTGGAGAGCATATGTTGTTTTGACGAATGAATTGATAGACGGTATTGAATGATAGATAGTAATAGAATTGATAGATAGTATCGAATTGATAAATGATATCGATGGGTGGATGATATCGATTGTATCGAATCAATGGGATTGATTGAGTGAATAAATTGATGGTTTGATTGTATCGATCAATTGGATCGATTGTTTGATTGATTGATTGATTGATTTATGAAATGTACTGACGTGCAAGAAGGGACTGAAATGAGGTAAGTCATCTGTCCTATTTGTGTGACTAAAGCGCCCTAGGGTGTATATTCTTCATAATCGAGTCTTAGTGGATAGGACTCGCTAAGACATTGTCTCACCCCGTTGTGGGCTCAATATTTTCAAGTCCCTAGATGGCGGTTCATCCGGAACAGTTTGGTCGGCCAAAGAGTATTAAGGAGCAGGTCATCGATATCCCTACTCCCGGGGGCCAAAGAGCCTGGATGTATGAACTTGTGAGGACCACCGTCTGGGTCAATGCGAGTCTACCTCAAAGGGTACCCCATCGATTCAGGACATGGTATCGTAGCAGGTACAATGGACCCAGGGAGGGTCCTCTTCAGGATGTTGAGGTCCATGCGTCGGTGTCAGAGGTTGCTTATGGTGAGGGTACAACTGACTCTCCTGATGGTTCAGTGGTGAACCAAAGTCCAAGTCCCCTAGAGACTCCGGGGTCTTCAATTGAGGGTTCGATCGTTTAGTGGACTGTAGCCCTTCTTCTTTTGTGGACTTGTGTAAATAGACTAGTATTGTAAATGATCTAGTAAGTTGTGTATAAAGAAGTGTGGTTTGCTTTTGAAAGTATGATCCTGCTTTTCTATCCCATTTGAGTTCTGTATGGGAATTATTTAATTGCTTCCGCATGTGCAATTTAATTGATTGGGTCGGCGACATGTCCTAGGAAGTCGCATTGTTTTTATCGACCATAGTGGGATGTGCGTCCGACTCACGGGGCATGATAGCCTTCCTCAAGCCAGTCCAACCCCCCGGGTTGGTCCGACGCAGGGTCGTAGTATCTAGCGAGCTCATCAAACCAGCCCATGTCGAGCATTTTGTCCACGCGCTTCGACTGGTACTCCTCCAAGACAAGCGGCGACACATCGACCCACAAAAAGCAACAGTCGTACCTTAGCTCAGGGCTCGGCGACAAGCCAAGCCGGGCGAACAGGTCTGCTATAGGGTCGAATGACACCACTAGGAGAGCGTGGATGAAGGAGTTGGAACCGCCAACAAGGAGGGGAAGCTTCTCGCGGGAGGTGACGCGAGAGATGGCTGCGTCGCCATGGAAGCGGAACTGCGATGAGGTCATCTCGCCATCGTTCGGGTCGAAGGAGCTAAGGAGGTGGTGGGGGATGTCGTGGCACTCGGTTGGGGGGATCTTGTTGGTGGTGATGTCGAGACCCCAATAGACTTGCATTTTGTCGACATTGATGACCTCAAAAGGGAAGTGGGAGGTGAGGTACATGGAGAGGCGGGACTTGTCGCAGCCGGTGGCACCCACGATGGTGACCACCTTGACATAGGGGTGGAGGCAGCAGTGGGCGGCTCCTTCCATGGCCACAAGGAGAACCACCTCCAAGCTCACCAAGATTGCCTTGGCCGCCATAAACGCAGCCTCGGTGCCTCCCAAACGCTCCTCCGCCGCCACCGCCGCCGGAGTCGCCATTGCCCTCTCTTGCTCTCGCCTGCTCTCTGGCTCCGCTCCAGGTTTCGGGAACTCAGTTCACCCACTGACCGATCCACCGCTTCGCGAGACTAATGTCCTCGCCTCGGTATCCGCCGGGGCCGTCGAGCTTTGCGGTGTCGTCGGCTTCGGTTCACGGGGCCTTGGCCTTCCCTCTCGGGCTTACTCAACCGTCGCTAGCGCGTCTCAAGTTGGTATTCGATCGAATTTCATTATGTGAATGCGGGTATTTTGTGATATAATTGAAAGGTGTGATTTTGATGTTTTTGGTCGATCAGTGTCGGCTTGATGGTCGGAGCCTTGGACTATCCCATTTTATTTGAGATTTTGCTGTTAAAGTTGGGAATGGTGCTCGTTTATGAAAATAGAGTTTAGAGCAATTTGTCTGAAGTCTTCTTCTTCTGGTGTTGCTGAAGCTTACGGGACTTAAGTTTTGTTTTTTTGTGTGTTATGTTTGTGACATCTGTGGCCTTTAGGAACGATTTCCCAAGATGCTGCAGCTACAGAATAGATTACGGGGCGTTCGATGTAAACATTATAAGCTTAAAGAAACTTTGATCGGAACAGAGGGAGTTCGTGCGGCCGCTGTTGTATCAGCAAAGAAGAAGAAGCAGAAGAAGCTGGTTCCCCTTTTGGAGAAGCTTGGATCGGCCGCTGTCGTATCAGCAGGGGCCCCACCTGGGAAACCGACGTGGTTCAGTTCGGATTTCCGTCCACCTCGTCCCTGAATTCATCTCCTCGACTTCTTGGCCTCAAGGACCGCCTTCTCGCCGGACCCGCTCCGGTACCGGCCGGATCTCGAGCAGATCTGTCTTCGGTTTCGGATCCGGAGTGGGTCGCGACGGAGGCCATCTCGGAGGGAGGAGTGTCGGGATCTGTTTTCTCTCTCCTTCGCTACCCTCTCTCTTCTTTCCCTGTTTTCTCTTCTTCTTCGCCGGTTCTTCCTCCTTTTCCCTTTTTTTTTTTCTCCTTTCCTTCCCTTTGGCCTGTGGCCGACCAGGATCGCCCTCACCAGATCCGGCGAGGGGTCGACTCTCGCAGCCAGGGCGAGGGTCGCCCGCGCTGGATCTGGCGAGGGTCGAGCTCTCGTCAGATCTGGATGTGGCGAACCAGATCTGGCGAGGAATCAGATCTGGCGAGGCTCGCGTCCTGGTCAGATCCAGACCCTCCCCAAATCCGGAAGCTGCGGAAGGAGGCGGCGACATCGGAACCGCAGAGGACCTCGGGGTCGCGGGTGATGACGACCGGGGAGGACTTGGGCTTGTTCTTGGACCCGGTAGGGCGGCGGCGGGGGCGGCGGACGACTTCAGTGGTGGAGCCGTCGCCGGCGGTGGGGGAGGCGCAAAGATCGGCCTCAGGCGAGGGAGAGGGGCAGGTGGTGAACGACGTCGTCGGCGCCGTGCAGGTGAGGGAGAGGGCCGGAGAGAGGATGGGCGAGCAACGGATGAGGAGAGGCGAGCACGGAGAGAAGGTCGGGAAGAGCACTGCCCGGCCGCACGAATTCCCTCCTCCTCTGCAGCCGCCCACCGCCGCCTCCGCCCCCTCGTCAAGGTGGTCGCCATCGTGGGTGCCACCGGGTGCGGCAAGTCCCGCCTCTCCATGTACCTCGCCTCCCGCTTCCCTTTAGAGTTCATCAACGCCGACAAAATGCAAGTCTATTGGGGTCTCGACATCACCACCAACAAGATCCCCCCAGCCGAGCGCCACGGCGTCCCCCACCACCTCCTCAGCTCCTTCGACCCGAACGATGGCGAGATGACCCCGTCGCAGTTCCGCTTCCACGGCGACGCAGCCATCTCCCGCGTCGCCTCCCGCGGGAAGCTTCCCCTCCTCGTCGGCGGTTCCAACTCCTTCATCCACGCTCTCCTGGTGGAGTCGTTCGGCCGGCTTGGCTCACCGCCGAGCCCCAAGCTGAGGTACGACTGTTGCTTTTTGTGGGTCGACGTGTCGCCGCCCGTCCTGGAGGAGTACCAGTCGAAGCGCGTGGACAAAATGCTCGACATGGGCGCGTTCGATGAGCTCGCCGGATACTACGACCTGCGCCGGACCAACCCGGGGGTTGGACTGGCCTGAGGAAGGCCATAGGCGTGCCCGAGTTCGACCGTTATTTTATGACCTACCCGCCGCCGAGGGAGGGTTGGCCCGGCGGACGCGTGGCGGCGGGAGGATGCGAGGATGTGGAAAGACGATCCCGGGCGGGAGGGTGCACACTAGCATGCGGTCAAATATGTATATATATACATATTTCCATTTTATTATCTACCAAATATTTTACATGCAAGTTTTGAATAACAAACCAGTAGACTTGCATTTTGTCGGCGTTGATGACCTCGAAAGGAAAGCGGGAGGCGAGGTCCATCGAGTGGCGGGACTTGCCGCACCCGGTGGCACCCATGATGACGACCACCTTGGCGCGGGGGCGGAGGCGGCGGTGGGCGGCTGCACAGGAGGAGGCCATTGGGGAACACCGGGCGGGGGCTTGGGGAACTGAACACACGCCCGCACAGCAATTCAGACTTATCCAGAGCGACGAAAACCCTAACAACGACGTTCATCCACCGAAAACCCGCTCATAGCTCCCGAATTCGAAACTTAGCATCAAACCAAGAACCCAGCCATCCGAAGAAACGAAACACCCGCGTCGCAGAACCGATCAAGATTCGGTCTTTCGAACGTGAAGAGGCCTCAATTGGAGAAGCGACGCACCGCCGAATCAAGAACCGGAGCAACTCCCGGGAACCGACCCGCCAATGCCCAACCGGAGAGCCGAGGTGGATTGGCGAGAACCCGGCACGGGAGAAGAAATGGGCAGGTGGCCGGAACCACAGAAGAGGGCGAACGCCAAGATTCACCGAGAATCAAGAACAAGAAAACCCGCTCGCCAGGGGAGCGGAAGAGGGACGAGCCGGGCACCACTGGAAAACCCTAGAAGAGGGTTTTACACTTGAGCAGAGAGAGAGAGAGAGAGTTGCAGAGGAGGGAGAGGAGGAAGAAGAAGCAGGGGAAGAGCGAGGGAGGGAGGGAGGGAGGGAGGGTGGCTAGGCTTTTTGAAACAGGGAGCCTCCTCAGATGGCAAAGCAATGAATTGGAGGATGAAGTTTACAACCCACCCATCTTCTTTTCTCTGGCAATCTAATTAATGTAATTAGGAGGAAATAAATCTCACTAGATTAATTCCACACCTTATTTAGATCTTACTCATCCTGAATTTTATTTTCAGAGAAATTACTATGAATGTGCTTATTTTTACGATCAGACTACGACAAATCAAATACCCAATGAACTATAGAAATCCCCTTTTAAAAGAAATGGCTCGACTTACTTCATTGATCACCGATCTTGTAATACTTAAGGAAGGGGCGAAATTGCTGCGATCGTGTCATCTAATATTTCGTTATCGTTCGGCCGGCTGTTTTTCAAAATTTAATATTATAAAGTGGTTGTTGGATAATAAAATGGAAATGACCAAATAGGGAATAGAACTTGTTTACTTAATCATATATACATATTATTGCACTAACCTTTATCATAAAATGCATATCCAATTTGTTATTCAAAACTTTGCAAGTAAATGATGTAAAATAGTTGGTAGATAATAAAATGGAAACTATCTAGTAGGAAATCGAATTTGTTTACTCAATCATTAATATGTTACTACAATAACATCTACCATAAAATGCATATTTGACATGTATATCTAACTTGTTTTTCAAAATTGTGGAAGTAAATTATGGGAAATAGTTGTTGGATAATAAAATGGAAATGCCTTAATAGGAAATAGAATTATGATTGATGTTATTGTAGTAATATATTAATGATTGAGTAAAGAAATTCGATTTCCTACTAGATCGTTTCCATTTTATTATCTACCAACTATTTTATATCATTTACTTGCAAAGTTTTGAATAACAAATCGAATATGCATTTTATGATAATTTTATGATAATATTATATATATATATATATATATATATATATATATGATTAAAAACAAATTATATTCCCTATTTGGTCATTTCCCCTTTATTATCCAACAACCACTTTATAACATTTACTTGCAAAATTTTGAAAAACAGGTCAGATATGCATGAAAATTATATTTCCTATAACATCATTTCCATTTTTTATCCAACAACCACTTTACATTATTTACTTGCAAAGTTTTGAAAAACAAATCAGATACGCATGTCAAATATGTAATTATATATTAATGATTAAGCAAACAAATTATATTTCCTATTGGGGCATTTATCCAACAACTATTTCCCATCATTTACTTGCACAATTTTGAACAACAAATCGAATATACATGTCAAATATGGCATTCTATGGTAAATGTTATTGTAGTAATATTTTAATGATTGAACCGACAAAAAAAAATTATATCCACCAACCATATTACATCATTTACTTGCAAAATTTTGAAAAACAAATTAGATACGCAGGTCAAATATGCAGTAATATATTAATGATTGAGCAAATAAATTATATTTCCTATTAAGGCATTTTTATTTTATTATCCAGCAACTATTACTATAATAACATCTACAATAAAATGCATATTTGACATGCATATCCAAATTATTTTTCAAAATCATGCAAGTAAGTTAAGGGAAATAGTTGTTGGATAATAAAATTGAATTGCCTAAATAGGAAAGAGAACCTGTTTCTTAATCATTAATATATTTTTGCAATAACATCTACCATAAAATGTCATATTTGACATGTATATTCGATTTATTTTTCAATATTGTGCAAGTAAATGATGGGAAATAGTTGTTGGACAATAAAATGGAAATGCCCTAATAGGAAACAGAATTTGTTTACTTAGTCATTAATATATTACTACATATTTGATATGCGTATCTGATTTGTCTTTCAAAATTTTGGAAGTAAATAATGTAAAGTGGTTGTTGGATTAAAAAATGGAAATGGTGTAATAGGAAACAAGATTTTCATCCATATCCAAGTTGTTTTTCAAAAATTCACAAGTAAATGTTATGAAGCGGATGTTGGATATTAAATGAAAATGACTTAATAGGAAATACAATCCGATTTGTTTTTCAAAACTTTTCAAGTAAATGTTATAAAGTGGCTGTTGGATATGACTTAATAGGAAATATAATCTGATTTGTTTTTCAAAGCTTTGCAAGTAAATGATGTATCTTGGTTGTTAGGTACAAAAGTGGAAATGACTAGTTAGGAAATAGGAATTTCTCTTATTCAGCAATATACTCAAGTCCAAGGAAAATATATGCCAAATAATGTCCATAGGAGAAATATTTTGATCATGTATGATAAGCACACTTCTTTTTTTTGTCGTCCTTCATTTAGAAGGAAATTTAAATTTGCTTATGAAAAAATCTTGATAATAATAGACAATTTTCCGATAAATATACGACCACAATCCTCAACTCAAAATAATCCTCGACATTGGCGGACCCGGGGGCGGTGGGCGACTGCTGCCCCCGGCCGCACAATGCTCAACAAATTATGCAATCTCTGCAAATAGTATGGTCGCCATTGAAATGTCATACCAATGTTCCTAATTTTGCCTCCCCATTATACTATTAAGTTCTGCATCCATCGCCAAAGTTCAATTAAGAATGCCGACCGGACATCTTCCGGTCGACATTGTTATTCATCTCCCTCACCCCCGATCGACCCCTCGTCCCCACTAAAAAAAAAAAAAAAACCCTACATCAAAAGTTCCCTCCGCCGTCCCTCCGCCATACTGGTACATTTTATTCCCTCTCGCCGCCGCGCACCGCTAAAACTTTTTATAATTCCTCACCGCCGAAGTCAGATTAAAGGGTCATCGGGCATTCACAAACGGGCCAGGAGCTAGCTTCACTGGCATTAAACAAACACTCAGTCAGATCTCAGGGCCCGTCGGGCCGGAGATAGCCTAGTCATCGCTGATCGGGACAAAACTCTATCCAGCCTAATCGAGCAAGGTGGAGAGAGCCATGGAAAATCGTGGTTGGTAGACCTGGGGTTACCCGTTAAGGAGAGAGGAGAAGGCCTATAAATTGAAGCCATTGCCATGGACAAATCTCACCAAATTCATTCAAACAAATTCATCATCTTACAAGAGCAAGAGAAGTCCCAAGAGCAAGAGAAAAACCAGGATATAGTGACAAAGGGTCCGGTAGTCCCCGTTCACCTTAGCTCACTCCCTCCTCTCTCTCTCTCTCTCTCTCTCCCTTGTACCCCAAAACAAAATCACTCTCTCCCCCTCAGTCTCCCCTCTTTCTCTCTCTTTCTCTCTCTTCCCCCCTTGCCGCTAGCCCGTGGCTCCTCCCTTCGTCTCTCTCTCTCTAAAAAAAAAAATCGATCGGACTCCCAAATACAATCGATTATCTTCTTAGGGAGAAAGAGACGCGCCGGAGCAGACCAGACCATTGCAATCGGCGGCAATGAAGGTAGCTAAGCCGACGAAGGCAATGAAGGCATTAAAGGCAATGAAGCACCAGCAGCCGCACCACCCCAACGGTGTCTCCTCCGCCTCCTCCTCCTCCGAGGCCGTCTCCTCCTCGTCGTCCTCCTCCATGCCGCCGCCGCCGCCCCCGCCGCCGCCGCCGGGGCCGACCTGCCGTCGACCTCCTCCCGCGCCGGCGGGCAAGCCCCCGTCCATCCCCGCCGCCGAGGACCTCCCGGCCATCGTCGCCCGGGAGGGCAGCGGCGGCGCTCAGGAGGCGGTCTGCATCGATCGCCGCGGGGAGTTCGCCGCCACCTGCCGGTGGACGGTGAGGAACTTTCGAAGATCAAGGCGAGGGCGCTCTGGAGCAAGTACTTCGAGGTCGGCGGGTACGATTGCCGCCTCTTGATATACCCTAAGGGCGACTCGCAGGCGCTCCCCGGGTATATCTCAATCTACCTGCAAATCATGGACCCTCGAGGGACATCGTCTTCAAAATGGGATTGCTTCGCCAGCTACGGGCTGTCGATCGCTAATGGTCTGGATGATTCCAAGACCATTCACCGGGACTCGTGGCACCGGTTCTCGAGCAAGAAGAAATCGCACGGTTGGTGCGACTTCACTCCCTCCTCGACGATTTTGGATTCGAGGTTAGGGTACTTGCTGAGCAACGACTCGATTGTTATCACCGCGGATATTTTGATATTGAATGAATCCGTCACATTCCACCGTGATAACAATGAGAGTCAGTCTACATCGGCTGCCTCATCTTCTGGAGTGGTCGGGCAGGCCCCCGATGTGCTGAGCGGAAAGTTTAGCTGGAAGGTTCACAATTTCAGCTTATTTAGAGAGATGATTAAAACGCAGAAGATAATGAGCCCGGTCTTTCCTGCTGGCGAGTGCAATTTGCGAATCAGTGTCTATCAGAGCTCGGTGAATGGCACTGATTATCTGTCCATGTGTCTGGAGAGCAAAGACACTGAAAGGCGATGCAGGCAGACAGAAGTTGCTGGTGCTTGTTCCGGATGTCGGTGCTGAACCAGAAGCCTGGGTTCAATCACATGCACCGGGACTCGTATGGGCGTTTTGCTGCAGACAACAAGAGCGGAGATAATACGAGTCTCGGCTGGAATGATTATATGAAGATGGCAGACTTTGTTGGTCCTGAGTCGGGGTTTTTAGTGGATGACACTGCCATCTTCAGTACATCATTTCACGTGATAAAGGAATTCAGCAGCTTCTCAAAAAATGCAGCAATTATGTCAGGATTGAGGGTCCAAAACAACTCTCGGAAGTCAGATGTGCATATGGGGAAGTTCCAATGGAGGATTGAGAACTTCACCAGGCTGAAAGATATTTTGAAGAAGAGGAAGATCACCGGTCTCTGTATCAAGAGCAAGAGATTTCAGATCGGAAACCGGGATTGTCGCCTGATTGTTTATCCTCGAGGTGCGTAGTATTGTTGCTCTTATATACTCGTGCGACCGGCTGCACCTATCCTTGATTGTTATCCTCTGTGAGTTCATGATAAGGTCAATTACATGATATTTCCTTCGGTTTTGGTATGATAGCATTTGTGGACCTGACATATTAGGATAATAGGCCCTCTTGTTGTCATTTTGTTTGAAATTTTCCTAAAATGCGCACGAATTAGAAATATTTAGAATATGGATTTTACCTTCCAAATATCGGTGTCTGTCCATGTATATCCGAGGTGGTTTCTCTATTCCTATGTAAGGTTGCAAATTTTGCTGCAAGGATATCAAGGCAAGGAAATAAATGAGAGCAATTTAGGTTCTTTCTAAAAAATCAGCATAATCTGTATTCTAGCGTCATCATTTGGTCATTTTGTGGCCCAATATTTTAAGACAGTTACTGTGTCTTTTAGTGTTTTTCTTTCTAAGTCCGAATTGCTGAAAGCCTAGATTTCTCTTTGTGGTTGATGGTACCAGGTCAGTCACAGCCACCATGCCACCTGTCAGTGTTTCTTGAAGTTACGGATTCAAGAAATACTTCCAATGATTGGAGTTGTTTTGTGAGTCATCGATTGTCAGTTGTGAACACGAAGATGGAGGAGAAATCTGTGACTAAGGAATCTCAAAATCGCTATTCTAAAGCTGCAAAGGACTGGGGATGGCGTGAATTTGTTACCCTAACGAGTCTCTTTGATCAGGATTCGGGATTCATTGTTAATGACACTGTTGTATTCTCAGCAGAGGTTCTTATTTTGAAGGAGACATCAATAATGCAGGACTTTGCTGCTCTGGAGAATGATTTGACAGGTAATGGGTCTTCGGCAGAGAATGCTGGAAAAAGAAGTTCATTCACTTGGAAGGTGGAGAACTTCATGTACTTCAAAGACATAATGGAGACTCGGAAAATCTTCAGCAAGTTCTTCCAGGCTGGGGGATGCGAGCTTCGGATAGGTCAGTGGAAAATTGCTTCCGTTTTCTCATCTATAATGTTTTGAAAGCACAATATTTCCCCCCACCTTTTCTTGACGTCGGTTTTGATGCAATGCAGGGGTTTATGAGTCCTTTGACACCATATGCATATATTTGGAGAGTGATCAGTCGGTGGGTTGTGATCCGGATAAAAATTTCTGGGTCAAGTACCGGATGGCCGTTGTTAACCAAAAAAATCCAGCCAAGACGGTATGGAAGGAATCCTCAATATGTACAAGACGTGGAACAACTCAGTCTTGCAATTTATGAAGGTACCAGATATGTTGGAGGCAGATGCGGGATTTCTCGTGCGAGACACGGTTGTTTTCGTCTGTGAGATTCTGGACTGCTGTCCCTGGTTTGAGTTTTCAGATCTAGAGGTAAGTTCCTGTGAACCCTGCTTCTTGTTTGTTGTTTTTGGCTTTTCTTCAAGTTGATTTCTATCCTTATAAATCTGCCAAGCACAACGGAGTCTAGCTATATTGAAGAAGATACACTCTTAATTCTTGTTTTGTTGTACAATATCGAGTAGAATATAGTCATTCTGTTTTACTTTCATTCGAGGTTGTGTCTAATGGTGCCCTATTTCTTGTCTGGTCCCTTAATTCAGGTTTTGGCTTATGAGGACGATCAGGATGCTCTGACAACTGATCCTGATGAACTTATTGATTCTGAAGATAGCGAAGGACTCAGTGGAGATGAGGAAGATATCTTTAGGAACCTTCTTTCAAGAGCAGGGTTTCATCTCACATATGGAGACAATTCCTCTTATCCAGAAGTCACTCTAAGAGAGAAACTTTTGATGGATGCTGGCGCAATAGCAGGTTTTCTGACTGGACTTCGCGTTTACCTAGATGACCCAGCTAAAGTAAAGCGCTTGCTTCTTCCAGCTAAGTTTTCGGGTTGCTGTGATGGAAAGAAGATAGGGAAGACAGATGGATCTTCTCCTAGTTTGATAAATTTGTTGATGAGTGTTAAAGTTTTGCAGCAGGCAATTATAGATTTGTTATTAGATATCATGGTAGAATGCTGCCAGCCCTCTGAGGGAAGTTTTGAGGGTGAGTCGTCTGATCCAAGCCTGAAGAGCTCTCCAGATGGCAGTGGGGCTGCCAGCCCACTGGAATCAGACAGAGAAAGCGGTGCAGCGGAGTGCACGCAGTTTCAGTTGGATGAGAGACTAGACTCTGGTTTAGATGAAAGTAGTAATTCTTCTGCTGTACGAAGCTCAGATATCAACGATTCTAATGTCTGTGAAAATGCACCTACAGTGAAGCCTATCGATCCACCTGAATCATCTACGAGAGGTCAAGAAAATTTTTGTCTTAGATCCAAGGTACTGTTTTACTCTCTCTGAGATTTTGTCTTTGCAGCATCATTACTTTGCATGTTGACAGATTGGGTACTTTGAATGCAGTCCAAGTGGCCAGAGCAGTCTGAGGAACTTCTAGGATTGATTGTCAACTCACTCAGAGCTTTAGATGGAGCAGTTCCACAAGGCTGTCCTGAGCCGAGGCGGCGGCCTCACTCAGCAAAAAAGATTGCCCTTGTATTGGATAAAGCTCCCCAGCATCTTCAGCATGACCTGGTAGCGTTGGTCCCCAAATTGGTGGAGCATTCGGAGCATCCAATTGCTGCTCATTTTCTTCTTGGAAGGCTTCAGAAACTAGATGATGAGGAGCCTGCTGAAAGAGTTCCTGTAAGATGTTTCATGATATTCCCTGCTGTCTTTCCATTCTCCCTTCAAAGTGTTGGCTTGAATAGAAATTCTTTTGATGGTGATAAAAGTACTCAGGATGGTTATGTGTCAACTGAATTTTTAAGTTTTGCAGATTTTAACATGCCTTTTCATTTTTATCCTGACCTTGTGCATTTCTCTCAGCTTTTTGGCGCTCTAGGCCAGCTGGAGTGTGGCATTGGAGTTTGGGAACATCTTCTGGATCAGACTTTGGAGTTTCTGCAAGATTCAAATGACGAGCCTCTCGCAGCTAACATAGGTTTCGTCTTCAAAGCTGCATCCGAATGTCAAAAACTCCCTCAAGCAGTAAGCACAAAGCAATTATCAAACTTAGACTGCATACCTTTCTTGTGAAACATATAACCCTGATTTGTTCTTTCCTGAACAATAAATATCCTTCCCTTTCTCATTACAGGTAAGGCCTGTTCGTGATAGGTTGAAATGTCTGGGAGCAGAGGTGTCCCCTTGTGTCCTAGACTTGTTGAGTAAAACCATAAAAAGTCAAAAAGATCTAGCTGCAGCAATGCTTAGAGACATTGATTGTGATAAAGATTTTGGTGAAATTGAGACGCTGCCTTATCGTCTCCTCGTATGTAGCGATAATGGACAGGACACTCAAAGGTCGCATGCAGTGGATGAGCAAGCCCTTTTCAGTGCCCGGCATTTTTCAGATATATATGTCCTGATTGAAATGCTATCGATTCCCCGCCTTGCTGTTGAAGCTTCCCAAACATTTGAGAGGGCTGTGGCTAAAGGAGCCTTTGTGGCTCAAACAGTAGCAATCGTCTTGGACAGTAGAGTGGCTCGTAGATTGAATCTAAGCAGATTTACTGGTGAAAATATGCAGATTACAGATGGTGAAGGAGAGGCTAATGACCAGTTGAGAAATCAACAAGATGACTTCACTTCAGTTTTTGGACTTGCTGAGACATTGACCCTGTCTAGAGACCCTTGCGTCAAGGATTTTGTGAAGGTTCTGTATGCTATACTTTTCAAGGGGTATCCTGATGAATCTTGCCGACAAAGGATGCTTAAGAGACTGGTTGATCGTGCTACCAGCACTTCGGATAATAGCCGTGATGTGGAATTGGATTTAGACATTTTGCTTTTACTGGTCTCTGAGGAGCAAGAGTTTATAAGACCAGTTTTGAGTATGATGAGGGAGGCTGCTGAACTTGCAAATGTGGATCGAGCAGCACTTTGGCACCAAGTTTGTGGAAGAGAAGAAGAAATCACACGCTTGCGTGAAGAGAGGAAAGCTGAGATCTCCAATATGGTTAGAGAAAAAGCTGCGGTATCACAGAAACTGAGTGAATCTGAGGCAACGAACAACCGTCTTAAGGTAGCTATTTTGTTTTAATTCTTGACTTAGGTATGTGATTGCTTTAATGTGGTGTCTGATTCTTTGTGGCAAGTTTTTGTTTGACACTTTCTGTAATTGGCAGTCTGAGATGAAGGCTGAGATGGATCGTTTTGCACGAGAAAGGAAAGAATTATCAGAACAAGTCCGGGACGTAGAGAACCAGCTTGAGTGGCTTCGCTCTGAGAGAGTGGAGGAAATTGCAAAGCTCTCTTCTGAGAAGAAGGCTCTTCAAGATCGTCTTCATGATGCAGAGTCGCAGATTTTGCAGCTGAAGCGCAAACGTGAAGAATTGAAGGTATCTGTCACTGCTTCTGTTGGATGAATTGGATTTATCTCCTTTTTTCCTGCCTTACGCAATATGCTAATTGATGTCTTTTCAACCAAAATATGTGAATGGAACAGAAAGTGGTAAAGGAAAAGAACGCCCTTGCTGAAAGGCTGAAGAGTGCGGAAGCTGGGAGGAAAAGATTTGATGAAGAGCTGAAGCGGTATGCGACGGAAAATGTGACCAGAGAAGAGATTCGGCAGTCCCTTGAGGATGAGATTAGAAGATTGAGACAAACAGTGGGACAAACTGAAGGAGAAAAGCGGAAAAAGGAGGAGCGGATTGTGGAATATGAAGAACGTATTCATGGTATGCAAGCACGATTGGAGGCCTACCAGGTTTGTGCCAACTACTCATTCAAGCATATGCTTTAGTATTAATTTGGGTTGTCCTGCTTTCTCTTCGTTGCTTAGATTTCACCTCCTCTTTGCAGGAATATATCCAATCACTCGATACTCAACTCCGGGAAGAAATGTCTAGGCATGCTCCTCTGTACGGTGCTGGTCTGGATGCACTTTCAATGACAGAGTTGGAGACGATCTCGCGCATTCATGAAGAAGGGCTTAGGCAGATCCATGCCATTCAGCAACAACGTAACGGCAGCCCTCTTAGCAGTCCTATCATGAGTCCCCACACGCTACCGCCGCACAATCACGGGTTGTATCCGAACGTGCCCCCTCAAGTGGCGGTGGGGCTTCCCCCTTCCGTCATGCCCAATGGCGTAGGGATGCACCACAGCAATGGGCACGTCAACGGTGCGATGGGTCCCTGGTACAATCACAAGTAGAGCCCTGGTGTCAGTGCGGGATGCCCTGCCCTATCCACCTGGGATCTGTTTTGCATTGAAAGTGGAGGGACGATGATTTTCTGGAGTGGAAATTATTTGGCATTTTGACTGGCGGGACTGTTGGGAGGAGTGAAGGGCTGTTGTAATTGATAGATAGCTGGACGGAGGAACGGGGGAGGGGGGTTGATTGGTATCTAGTCCCTAGTGGGACTAACAGTTAAAATGCCATGTCTGCTTTTTTTAATATTTTTTCATATGATCAATTATAGGTTCCAACAAATTTTGCAAAAGTGTCTCTCACATTCTCTCTCTCTCTCTCTCTCTCTCTCTGAAGAAGTGATTTGTGGAGCAGATAACCCAGTTTCTCAAGACCGTCAGCTGTTACCTTGATAAGAGTCTGAACTTTAAATTCTTGTAAATACTAATGCTTTCGAGGTGTTCAGCGCGGGTGACACCACACGACTCGAACATCATTCGAAACTCTCGAACGCGCCCCGGCTTATTAGAAACTAACACCGGCTTATTGAGAAGATAAGAATTGCTGGTCTGCTTCCAGAAACGATGGGCAGAAGATAGAGATTCAAGAGGGGCGCCCCGGGTTGAGTTGAGGCTGCAACTGCTGGGCCTTAAACATGGGTCTTTTAACGAATCTACGATAGAAATCCCAAAATATCAAATCAGATTAGAAAAAACGGGTGGATCATGCTGAAATCTGAGGAAGATAGCTGCTAACGGTTTAGGCCTCAGAATCCGGATTAGGTATTGATGATTGCAAAAAGTCCACCGTGGAGGAACGAGTCAGCTGAGCTGGACAATGACGTGCCACGTCACGGTTCTTGCCTCGTCCATTATTATCACGTCGGGTACAAGGCAAGAAACTTGGTCACACGCTTTTTCCAACTAGATAATACCCGCTTGTGTGTGGTAACTAAAGCAATTGAAAATTTCAGACCCCACCTGATCTATCCTTAAGCATCAGTCATCATCATCATCTTCAAATCTTCTCATCTTGAAATTCATACAACACGAAAGACAGCAGAGAACTTGACTGGCAACTTCACATAGAGCTCCCATTCACATGATTTGCCCCCGAAGTATTCGGGCGTTGACAATGCCGACTCTTGAGATGCATAATTGTCGTTGATTAGGAAAATTATCTAAAAAGTAATAAATCTATTATATGACAATCAATTCGATTCTAAACTTTTCAACTGTACCAATCTAATCATGAACATTTTCACGATTTGTCAATATAGTCCTTCCGGCCAATATTGATTGGAAATTGCTATTGTAAATGCCAGCCATCATACGTGGTAAGTTAACATGGGTAAATTTTTTATTTTTTATTTTGAAATTTTCCTCTTCTTGACCGATGAGGAAAAAATGAAAAAATTATTCATATCAATGCTAGCGCCACGTAGAATGACCTTAGTGAGTTCTAGTCAAAATTGGTCAAAATGACTAAATTGATAAATCGTCTAAATGTTTATCATTAAATTGGCACAATTGAACGACCTAAAATTAAATTAACTGCCAAATAAAGCTTTATGACTTTTCAAACAATTAATTCGTAGTTCATTCTCATTGGAGCAACATGATCTCATGCGTCTTTCATCGAGTCTAAGTACTTGGAAAGATCCTAATCTCTCTCATCTATTGAACTGCAAAGTTTTCCTTCGGACATGTTGGACTTTGACCTTATCATGCTCGTGAAAAGACTTTACTCTTACGATTTCTCCTAGTTGCCCTTTTCAACATTGAAGATCATTTCGGCCGCTCTGGTGCTCGGGAGATTGTATTTTGCGGGTTAATGCCGTTTGATTATTATATCACACTTTGACCTTTTTAAATTAGCTTTCTTTAAAACAAATATTTTAAATTAAATTTGTATAAAAGTACTTTTAGAAAAAGCCACATCATCGCCACATTGGCATTTTTCATTAGTTGGATTGGACGGAATTAATGGAAGAACTCGATTGACCTAATTGATAAGTTTTAGTACTTGGTTGTACTTTTTATAAATAGCCCATAAATTATAATTTTGTTATTTCTGTTAATTCAAGTTAATAAAATATGTTGATATGGCTATTAATCCGTTAATTTGGAATGGTGGATAAAAATTAAAAAAAAAAAAAAAAAACTACACCTGAAGTACCCACGTAAAATATTTACCTGAAATCAAGATATAATAATCCAAGTCACCAAATAAAGATGGGTACATTAATGCTATAATTTTATTTCTCTTTTTTTAAAGTAGATGGATACAAGAATAGACATATTAACGCATCTTTATAATAATCCATTTCATCCAGTGAAGTCCGGTTTGTCATTTGAGTAAGATGAAGGAAAACATCCAACATTTATGAATAGTTCATAAACAACATTAACCAAATTAAGCATTTAAGAACGATAATGCACATTAAATTAACGTTCAAATTTTTTTTATCCCAATTCATTAATACCTCTATTTGAAAGATTTGCGTTGGGATATGCCGTAAGGAAGTTACGTTCAGCATGACCAGTTTCTTGAAATTCCTAATCCCGTGTCTAATCGGCATGATCCGACGTTGCAGTCAAAGGATAGATTCAATGAATGTGGCCGAAGGCATAGAAAATCAGGATTTGTCCATTTCGAAAAAATCTGGCAGGAGGAATGGATGTGGCTGAAGGTTCAATTATATTACAACAACATGCGACATGAACACACGACGCAAATATACAACACGACATGACACGTTGACACATCATTTTTCAAAAATAAAGAATTTGACACGTTATCTATTAAATAAATATTCTTATTTTTAATTTATTTGATTCAAATTCACAAAAAAAATAAATAATAAAAAGAATCTACAATGAATTTATGATAATATTATTAATAAATCTATTTATTGAAAATTTAAAAGACACACTTATAATTAATGCGTATTCATATTTGAAGACATGTTTTTAACTTTAATAAAGTTATTGATAAAATTATTAACTAATAAAAAATTAGAATATGATCTTATGCAATGACCAAAATTTATCATTCTTCAACATTCAATATTTTTATTTTTCGAAATCACTTTTTAACCTCATTTATTTATTTTTCTGATTAAAAAAGTCCTCTCACGGTCCACTCCCAAACCCCGGTCCCTCAAATTTATTTCACTTTTCTTTTCCTCCTTCATTCCTCCACCTGTCCGACTGCGTGTCCGAACGCGTGTCCCAAAGGCAGCGGACAAAGCTTGGGCACTAAGTTTTGTCAACGGAAGAAGAAATCACACGCTTGCGCGAAGAGAGGAAGCTGAGATCTCCAGTAGGGTTAGAGAAAAAGCTGCGGTAATCACAGAAACAGAGTGAGAATCTGAGGCGACGAACAACACCGTCTTAAGGTATAACTATTTTGCTTTTACTTCTTGACCAAGGTACGCGATTGCTTTAACGTGGTGTGTCGATTCTTCGAGGCAAGTTTTTGTTTGACACTCTCTGTAATTGGCGGTCTGAGATGAAGGTCGAGATGGATCGTTTTGCACTAGAAAGGAAAGAATTATTAGAACAAGTCCGGGACCTAGAGAACCAGCTTGAGGGGCTTCGCTCTGAGAGGGTGGAGGAGATTGCAGAGCTCGCTCCTGAGAAGAAGGCCCTTCAAGATCGTCTTTGTGATGCGGAGTCGCAGATTTTGCAGCTGGAGACTCGTCAGCGTGAAGAATTGGAGGTTATCTGTCACTGCTTCTGTCGCTTTATTTATCCTTAATCAAGTTCTTTTTGCTTTCTTTTCATGTGAACATGTGCTTTTTTAAAACGTTGCACTTCCCATGTGAGGGAGTAAGGATTTGGCTTAGTGATGGCTTCTCTTACTGAGTCTCAATAGGTCTTGGTTTTGGTTTATTTGTGTTGCCTACATCTCTTCAAGAGGGGGAAAAGATTATCTATTGGCAAGTGTTTTTCCAGAAGATTGCATGGGAATTTGCTTTGGATGACCAGGGTGAAGTTGGATGAATTGGGTTTATCCCCTTTTTTCCTGCCTTAGGAATTATGCTAATTGATGTCTTTTCAACCAAAATATGTGAATGGAACAGGAAGTGGTAAAGGAAAAGGACGACCTTGCCGAAAGGCTGGAGAGTGCGGACGAAGAGCTGAAGCAGTATGCGACAGAAAACGTGACCAGAGAAGAGATTCGGCAGTCCCTTGAGGACGAGATTAGAAGATTGAGACAAATAGTGGGACAAAATGAAGGAGAAGAGCGGGAAAAGGAGGAGCGGATTGCTGAATATGAAGAACGTATCAATGGTATGGAAGCACGATTGGAGGCCTACAAGGTTTGTGCCAACTACTCTCATTCAAGCATATGCTTTAGTATTAATTTGGGTTGTCCTGCTTTCTCTTTGTTGCTTAGATTTCACCTCCTCTTTGCAGGAATATATCCAATCACTCGATACTCAACTCCGGGAAGAAATGTCTAGGCATGCTCCTCTGTACGGTGCTGGTCTGGATGCACTTTCAATGAGAGAGTTGGAGACGATCTCGCACATTCATGAAGAAGGGCTTAGGCAGATCCACGCCATTCAGCAACAACGTTAGGGCAGCCCTCTTAGCAGTCCTATCGTGAGTCCCCACAAGTAGAGCCCTGGAGTCATTGGGGGATGCCCTACCCTATCCACCCGGGATCTGTTTTGCATTGAAAGTGCAGTGATGATGATTTTCTGAGAGTGGAATTTATTTGGCATTTTGACTGGCGGGACTGTTGGGATGAGTTGCTGGTGAAAGGGCTGTTGTAATTGATAGATAGCTGGACGGAGGGGGGGATTAGATTGGTGTCTAGTGCAATGGGAGTAACAGTTAAACTGCCATGCCTGCTTTTTTTAATATTTCTTCATATGATCAATTATAGGTTCCAACAAATTTTGCAAAAGTGTCTCTCACATTTACTCTCTCTCTCTCTCTCTCTCTCTGTGCAAAGTTGTGACTTGTGGAGCAGACACCCAGTTTCTCTCTACTGTCAGCTGTTACCTTGATAGGAGTCTGAACTTTTCTTTCTTATAAATACTAATGCTTTGGAGGCGCTTAGCACGGGCGACACCACACGACTCGCATCACTCGAAACTCTCGAACGCGCCGTGGCTTATTAGAAACTAACGCCGGCTTATTGAGACAACATGGAAATATCAGAAATTGATATGAACCTTGGTAACAAGAATTGCTGGTCTGCTTCCAGAAACGATGGGGAAAAAAAAAAAAGAGATCCAAGAGAGGTGCCCCGGTTGAGTTGAGGCCGCAACTGCTGGGCCTTGAATAATACATGGGCCTTTTAACGAATTTACGATAGAAATCCCAAAATGTCAAATCAGATTAGAAATCTGAGGAAAATAGCTGCTTATGGTTTAGGCCTCAGAATCCAGATTAGGTATTGATGATTGCAAAAACTCCACTGTGGAAGAACGAGTCAGCTGAGCTGGACGATGACGTGCCACGTCACGGTTCTTGCCTCATCCATTATTATCACGTCGGGTACAAGGCAAGAAACTTTGTCACACGCTTTTTCTAACTGGATAATACCCGCTTGTGTGTGGTAACTAAGCAATTGAAAATTTGAGACCCCACCTAATCTATCCATAATAAGCATCATCATCATCATCTTCAAATCTCCTCATCTTGAAATTTATACAACACGAAAGACAGCAGAGAACTTGACTAGCAACTTTACACAGAGCCCCCATTCACATGATTTGCCCCCGAAGTGTTCAGGCATTGACAATGCCGACTCTTGAAATGCACAATTGTCGTTGATTGGAAAAATTACCTAAAAAATCATAAATCTATTATATGACAGTCGGTTCGATTTTAAATCTTTCAATTATACCAATTTAATTATAAATATTTTTACAAATTGTTAATATAGTCCTCCCAGGCAATATTGGTCAGAAATTGCTATTGTAGAAACCAACCATCATACGTGGTAAGTTGACATGAGTAAATTTTTTATTTTTATTTTTTTGAAATTTTCCTCTTCTTGACCGATGAGGAAAAAATGAAAAAAATATTGATATCAATGCTAGCGCCACATAGGACAACCTTAGCGATTTCTAGTTGAAATTGATCAAAATGACTAAATTCACAAATTATTAAAATGTTTATGACTAAATTGACATAATTGAACGACTTAAGATTGAATTAATTGCCGAATATAGCTTTATGACTTTTCAAACAATTAACCTGTAGTTCATTCTCGTCAGAGCAACATGAATCGCTTTTGCGATAGAGCTAAGATATGTTATGCTAATTACCCTCCATTTGATTTAACTTTTTCAAGAGACTTTGAGGAGAAAATTACATCGCGATGCTCACAATCTATGAAATTAAATCGAATCATTGGTTCTCTCTGAAATGATACATCATGTGACAATTGTAGCTTGATATCATGCATCTTTCATCGAGTTTAAGGGTGCGTTTGGGAAGGCCTTTGGAAAAAACCTTTGAGAAAATGCAAACACCTTTGAGTTAAAGGGGTTTTTCAAAATGCAAACGATGTTTGGTAAATTGTACTTTGAAAGTCCATTTTGAAGTAGCTTTGGGAAAAATAGTGTTTGGAAAGATTACATTTACAAAGGACTTGGTGATTAATAAAAAAATAAAAAAACTATAAAAAATAAATAAAAGAGTTCGCCGGCGAGGCGGGAGGCCGTCGGCTAGAGGTAGGCAGCCGCCGGCGAGACCGGAGACGACCGGCGAGGGTCGCCTAGGGTTGGGCGACCTTCGGCAAGGGTCACCTAGGGTCGGACGACCCTCGGCGGCCCTTTGCCGGAGGTTGCGCGACCTCGCGACGATCAAGGCAACCCAAATCTGGTCGCTGGAGGTCGTGCGACCTCGTGGCGACTAGATCCGGGTTGCGCCGATCGGTCGTGCAACCTCCGGCGACTAGATCTAGGTTGCGCCGATTGGTCGTGCGACCTCGCCGCGACCGATCTGGTCGCCGGAGGTCGCGACCTCGCGACAACCGAGATTTGGGTTGCGCCGGTTGCCGCGAGGTTGCACGACCTCCGGCGACCCAGATCTACGTCGCGCCTGAGGTCGCGTGACCTCTGCGTCACGTCTGAGGTTGCATGACCTCCGGCAACCTAGATCTAGGTCGTGCCTAAGGTCGTGCGACCTAGAGCTGGGTCGCGGCAACGCGACTCACGGGTGGTCGCCGAGACTTGCAAGCGATCGCCGCGACCTCGCCAACCTCAGCCGAGTCCACCGCCGGCCTCTCGAGCTCATTCGCGCCGCGAAGAAGATGAACAGTACACATGTGAACAGTGATGAGGCATTTCGTGAATGCTGAAAGCCCAAGGCAGCCTAGGACTTGCCTTGGACTTTCAGCCTTGCAAATGCTAGCATCCTCCCAAAGCCTCTTGCAAAGTAGTTCCCAAACATCTCCATTTTTGCTCAAAGGCCTTTAGCCCCCAAAGCCCTCTCCAAAGCAGTTTTCAAACGCACCCTAAATACTTGGAAAGATCCTGATCTCTCTCATCCATTGAACTGCAAAGTTTTCCTTCGGACATGTTGGACTTTGACCTTATCAGGCTCGTGAAAAGACTTTACTCTTACGATTTCTTCTAGTTGCCCTTTTCAACATTGAAGATAATTTCGGCCGCTCTGGTGCTCGGGAGATTGTATTTTGCGGGTTAATGCTGTTTGATTATTATATCAGACTTTGACCTTTTTAAATTAGCTTTTAAAAAATAATTTAAATTAAATTTGTATAAAAATACTTTTAGAAAAAGTCACATCATCGTCATGTTGACATTTTTCATTAGTCAAATTGGATGGAATTAATGGAAGAACTCGATTGAACTAATTTGATAAGTTTTAGTACTCGGCTATATCTTTTATAAATTTTAGGACTCAATTGTACATTTATGACAAATTTTAGGATTTTTAGTGAACCTAAACCTTAAATTTATTAATGAAAATGACACAAATGATTCTTAAGTTTTGGACTAAATTTTTTTAATTCATTCAATATGATCCATCAACAATTGACAAATAATTAATATAGCCCATAAATTATAATATTGTTCTTATTTCTGTTAATTCAAGTTAATAAAATATGTTGATATGGCTATTAATCCGTTAATTCGGAATGGCGGATTAAAAAAAAAAAGAAACTACACCTAAGCTACCCATGTAAAATATTTACCTGAAATCAAGATATGATAATCCGCGTCACCAAATAAAGATGGGTATATCAACGCTATAATTTTATTTCTCTTTTTTTAAAGTAGATGGATACAAGGATAGACATATTAACTCATCTTCATAATAATCCATTCCATCCAATGAAGTCCGGTTTGTCATTTGAGTAAGAGGAAGGAAAACATCCAACATTTATGAATAGTTCATAAACAACATTGAACAAATTAAGCATTTAAGAACAATATTGTATATTAAATTAACGTTCAAAAATTCTTGTCCCAATTCATTAATACCTCTATTTGAAAGATTTGCGTAAGGAAGTTACGTTCAGCATGACCAGTTTCTTGAAATTCCTAATCACGCGTCTAGTCGGCATGATCCGACGTTGCAATCAAAGGGTAGATTCGACGATTGTGGACGGAGGCATAGGAAATCAGGATTTGTCCATTTCGAAAAATCTGGCAGGAGGAATGGATGTGGCCGAAGGTTCAATTACATTATAGCACCGACGACACGAACACGCAACGCGGATATACGACATGACACGACATGTTGATACATCATTTCTCAAAAATAAAGAATCCGACACGTTAAGACACGTTGTATATTAAATAAGTATTTTTATTTTTAATTAATTTGATTCAAATTTACAAAAATAAAAATAAATAAAATCTTCAATGAATTTATAATAATATTATTAATAAATCTATTTATTGAAAATTCGAAAGACATTCATAATTAATGCATATCTATGTTTGAAGACATTTTTTTAACTTTAACAAAAAATATCGACAAAATTAATGACTAATAAAAAATTAGAATAAATTTATTTAAATAAGTCATAATCTTATATAATGACCAAAATTTATGATTATTCAATATTCAATACTTTTATTTTTCGTAATTATTTTTTTATCTCATTTATTTATTTTTTGATAAAAAAAAATCCTTTCGGGATCTACCCCCAAACCCCGGTCTCAAATTTATTTCATTTTTCTTTTCCGTGCTTCTTTCCTCCCACTACCTGACATACCATTAATATTCATTGAATTAAATAAACATCACAAAAAAAAACCATAAACTAAAATACTCATGACAAACGAAGATAAAATCTCAAATTGATAAATTTGTCAACTATCACATTTCACGAAAAATTTATGAAAAGCAAATTTATTATAAATATATCAATTCATGATTTTTTAATAATAACTCTTTTAAGGAAAAGAAAAACACTTTTTCATGTTCACATTTAAAAAATTGGACAAACATGCCAAAATCTGTCAGCCACCTACCCACCTCCCCAAACTTACCATTTCAACTTTAACTCCTCTCTATTTGGACTCCTACGCCCTGTAAGGAGGCAGGGCAAAAGTCTGAGAGTGAGTGTTAGAGTAGGATTAGAATAAAAAATTAAAAAAAAAAAAAAAAACTTCAACCCCTCTCTCTCTCTCCAGGCCCTCCACCAATTCCCATGAATTTCCATCCTCATTATCATCATCATCATCGTGATCATGAACAGGGCTCCAAAATCACCGGGCCACACGATTTGTAGTTTTGTACTCCTCCCATACGATAAATATAATAACAGCACCTCCTCTTCCACTTACCCCATCTTTTTCTCCTCCCTTTTTCGCCCATTTTGGATCCCCCCGGATTCGTTCCTCTCGGACTTTTTTGACGTCAGCAGATACGTATCCCGCAGCATCCCACCGCCGCCTTAGAAAGATCCATTTCTCTCTCTTGTTCCTTTGTCATTTGGCCTGAACAGCGGAGCCAGGGACAACGTTGTCGTTCTTCTCCTCCGATTCAATCCACAGCCACAGTTCGCAGATATAGAGAGAGAGAGAGAGAGAGAGAGAGAGAATGAGTGAAGTGGGGATGCATTGAATGCTCCTGCGCCGAGGACAGATTCTCCAACCGATCGCATTCCGCGGCTGCAATTTGGCGGGGCAGGTTCTGATTCTCTCTCTCTCTCTCTATTTCTTCCATCTCTCCATCGTCGAAGTCGTCGTGTTTTTTTACCTTCTGGGTCTTCTGGGTGGCACTCGTTCCGCGTTGATTAGGCTCGCGGGAACAACGGCAATCCCGCGAGCTCCGCTCTTTTCGCGTTTTTCCCTCCTGTGTTATTGCGTTTCTTGTCGACTCAACGCGTGAAGGCGTGGACTTTTTCTCTTCTTTTCTTGGGTTACCTCCGGGATGGGGCGGTGGGTTTTCTGAACCGACCTGTTGGCTTTCTGTGAAGATTGTGGCTTCTGGGTTTTCATCGAGACTGCTAGTTTTGGTGTTTTTCTTCGTCTTGGGCAATTGTTCCATGTTCCTTTCAGCTTTTTCTGACATTTGTGTGTGAACAAGAGAGAGAAAGCGAAGATTGGGTTGCTTTTTGAGTGGTTCTACTTTTTGCTCCCATTTTGCCAGTGTAAGTCGATGCTTTAGCTTCGATGAATAAGTGAAAATCATACGCTTTTATGAGTTAAAGCTGGATTAATTTAGCTCTTCCCGTTTATTATGATCGCAGCTTCTCCGAGAAATTCACGCGTGTCCGACGCCACGCGGTAACTAATTTGTTTTACTTCTTGACCTAGGTATGCGATTGCTTTAACGTGGTGTGTCGATTCTTCGTGGCAAGTTTTTGTTTGACACTTTCTGTAATTGGCAGTCTGAGATGGAGGCTGAGATGGATCGTTTTGCACTAGAAAAGAAAGAATTACCTGAACAAGTCCGGGACCTAGAGAACCAGCTTGAGAGGGTTCACTCTGAGAGAGTGGAGGAAATTGCAACGCTCACTTCTGAGAAGAAGGCCCTTCAAGATCGTCTTTGTGATGCAGAGAGTCAGATTTTGCAGCTGGAGACTCGTCAGCGTGAAGAATTGGAGGTTATCTGTCACTGCTTCTGTCGCTCTATTTATCCTTAATCAAGTTCTTTTTGCTTTCTTTTCATGTGAACATGTGCTTTTTTAAAACGTTGCACTTCCCATGTGAGGGAGTAAGGATTTGGCTTAGTGATGGCTTCCCTTACTGAGTCTCAATAGGTCTTGGTTCTGGTTTATTTGTGTTGCCTACATCTCTTCAAGAGGGGGAAAAGATTATCTATTGGCAAGTGTTTTTCCAGAAGATTGCATGGGAATTTGCTTTGGATGACCAGGGTGGAGTTGGATGAACTGGATTTATCCCCTTTTTTCTTGCCTTAGGGAATATGCTAATTGATGTCTTTTCAACCAAAATATGTGAATGGAACAGAAAGTGGTAAATGAAAAGGACGCCCTTGCTGAAAAGCTGAAGAGTGCGGAAGCTGGGAGGAAAAGATCCGATGAACAGCTGAAGCAGTACGCGATGGAAATTGTGACCAGAGCAGAGATTCTGCAGTCCTTTGAGGACGAGATTATAAGATTGAGACAAACAGTGGGACAAACTGAAGGAGAAAAGCGGGAAATGGAGGAGCGGATTGCTGAAAATGAAAAACGTATTAATTTTCTGCGAGCAAAAGTGGAGTACTACCGGGTTTGTGCCAACAATTCATTCAAGCATATGCTTTAGTACTAATATGGGTTGTCCTGCTTTCTCTTTGTTGCTTAGATTTCACCTCCACTTTGCAGGAATATATCCAATCACTCGATACTCAACTCCGGGAAGAAATGTCTAGGCATGCTCCTCTGTACGGTGTTAATCTGGATGCACTTTCAATGAAAGAGTTGGAGACGGTCTCGCACATTCATGAAGAAGGGCTTAGGCAGATCCACGCCATTCAGCAACAACGTAAGGGCAGCCCTCTTAGCAGTCCTATCATGAGTCCCCATACACTACCACCGCACAATCAGGGGTTGTATCCGACCGCGTCCCCTCAAGTGGCAGTGGGGCTTCCCCCTTCCGTCATGCCCAATGCCGTAGGGATGCACCACAGTGATGGACATGTCAATGATGAATTGAAGGTATCTGTCACTGCTTCTGTCACTTTATCTATTCTTAATCAAGTTCGTTTGCTTTATTTTCATGTCAACATTTGCATTTCTAGACGTTACATTTCCCATGTGAGGGAGTAAGGATTTGGCTTAGTGATGGCTTCTCTTACTAAGTCTCAAGAGGTCTTGGTTTTGGTTTATATGTGTTGCCTACATCCCTCCAAGAAGGGGAAAAAATTATTTATTGGCTAGTGTCTTTTCAGAAGATTGCATGGGAAATTGCTTTGGATGACCAGGGTGAAGTTGGATGAATTGGATTAATCTCCTGTTTTCCTGCCTTAGGAAATATGCTAATTGATGTCTTTTCAACCAAAATATGTGAATGGAACAGAAAGTGGTAGAGGAAAAGGACCTCCTTGCTGACAGGCTGAAGAGTGCGGAAGCTGGGAGGAAAAGATCTGATGAAGAGCTGAAGCGGTATGCGACGGAAAATGTGACCAGAGAAGAGATTCGGCAGTCCCTTGAGGACGAGATTAGAAGATTGAGACAAACAGTGGGACAAACTGAAGGAGAAAAGCGGAAAAAGGAGGAGCGGATTGCTGAATATGAAGAACGTATTCATGATATGCGAGCACAGTTGGAGACCTACCGGGTTTGTGCCAACAACTCATTCAAGCATATGCTTTAGTATTAATTTGGGTTGTCCTGCTTTCTCTTTGTTGCTTAGATTTCACCTCCTCTTTGCAGGAATGTATCCAATCACTCGTTACTCAACTCAGGGAAGAAATGTCTAGGCATGCTCCTCTGTACGGTGCTGGTCTGGATGCACTTTCAATGGCAGAGTTGGAGACGATCTCGTGCATTCATGAAGTAGGGCTTAGGCAGATCCACGCCATTCAGCAACAACGTAAGGGCAGCCCTCTTAGCAGTCCTATTGTGAGTCCCCACACGCTACCGCCACACAATCAGAGGTTGTATCCGACCGCGCCCCCTCAAGTGGCGGCGGGGCTTCCCCCTTCCGTCATGCCCAATGGCGTAGGGATGCACCACAGCGACAGGCACGTCAACAGTGCGATGGGTCCCTGGTTCAATCACAAGTAGAGAGCCCTGGAGTCATTGCGGGATGCCCTACCCTATCCACCTGGGATCTGTTTTGCATTGAAAGTGGAGGGATGATGATTTTCTGAGAGTGGAATTTATTTGGCATTTTGACTGGCGGGACTGTTGGGATGAGTTGCTGCTGTAATTGATAGATAGCTGGACGGAGAAAAGGGGGGGATTAGATTTGGTATCTAGTCCTATGGGACTGAGTTGAAATGCCATGCCTGCTTTTTTTAATGTTTCTTTATATGATCAATTATAGGTTCCAATAAATTTTGCAAAAGTGTCTCACATTTACTCTCTCTCTCTCTCTCTCTCTCTGAAGAAGTGATTTGTGGAGCAGAAACCCAGTTTCTCAAGACTGTCAGCTGTTACCTTGATAAGAGCCTGAACTTTTCTTTCTTGTAAACACTAATGCTTTCGAGGTGTTCAGCACGGGTGACACCACACGACTCGAACATCATTGGAAACGCTCGAACGCGCCGTGGCTTTATTAGAAACTAACACCCGCTTATTGGGACAATAAAAATTGCTGGTCTGCTTCCAGAAACAATGGGCAAAAGAAAGAGACTCAAGAGAGGTGCCCCGGTTGAGTTGAGGCCGCAACTGCTGGGCCTTGAATAAAACATGGGCCTTTTAACGAAACTACGATAGAAATCCCAAAATGTCAAATCAGATGAGGAAAAAACGCGTGGATCATGCTGAAATCTGAGGAAGACAGCTGCTTATGGTTTAGGCCTCAGAATCCAGATTAGGTACTGATGATTGTAAAAAGTCCACCGTGGAAGAACGAGTCAGCTGAGCTGGACAATGACGTGCCACGTCACGGTTCTTGCCTGCCTCATCCATTATCATCCTGCTACATTGTGTAGAAGGCAAGAAACTTGGTCACACGCTTTTTCCAATTGGATAATACCCGCCTGTGTGTGTGGTAACTAAGCAATTGAAAATTTCATACCCACCTGATCTATCCATCATCATCATCATCATCTTCAAATCTTCAAATCTTTAAATTCACACAACGCGGAAGACAGGGGAGAACCCACATGGTTGACTAGCAACTTCACATGGAGCTCCCATTCACATGATTTACCCCCAAAGTATTTGGCCGTTGACAAGGCCGACTCTTGAGATGCACAATTGTCGTTGATTGGGAAAATTATCCAAAAAATCGTAAATCTATTATATAACAGCCAATTTAGTTTTAAATATTTTAATAATATCAATTTAATCCTAGATATTTTCATGATTTGTCAATATAGTCCTCCTAACCAATATTGGCCGAAAATTGTTGATACGTGGAGATTTTCCATTTTTTTGATTTTTTTTGAAATATTCCTTTTCCTTACCAATGAGAAAAAAAATAAAAAAATAAAAAAATTATTCATATCAATACTAATGCTACATAGAACGACCTTAGCAATTTTTAGTCAAAATTGATTGGAATAACTAAAGTGACAAATCACCAAGATGTTCAAAACTAAATTGTCACAATTGAATAATTTAAGATTAAATTGATTGTCGAATAATAACTTTATCACTTTTCAAACAAGTAACCCGCAGTTCCTTCTTGTTGGAGCAACGTGAATTGCTTTTGCGATAAAGCTAAGACATCACCTGCAATCGTGTAATTATATTCCGTTTGGTTCGCTTTTCTTCGGAGACTTTAGGGGAAAAATTATATTGCGATTTTCACAAGCTAATGAAGTTAAATCAAATCATTCATATTATCCAAAATGACATAACATCTGACAATTGTAGCCTGATCTCATGCGTCTTTCATCGAGTCTAAGTACTCGGAAAGATCCTGACCTCTCTCGTCCGTTGAACTGCAGAGCTGTCCTTCGGACATGTTGGACTTTGACTTTATCAACCTCGTGAAAAGACTTTACTCTTACGACATCATCGTCCGATTTCTCCTAGCTGCCCCTTCCAACATTCAAGATAATTTCGGCCGTTCTGGTGCTCGGGAGATTGTTTTTTGCGGGTTAATGCCGTTTGCTTATTATATCCAGACTGACTTTTTTTTTTTTTTTTTTTAAATTAGCCTAATTTTTATAAAAATTAATTTAATTAAATTTGTAAAAAATACTTTTCGAAAAAGCCACATCATCGACTTTACCAAAAAAAAAAAAAAACCATGTCATCACCACATCGACACTTTCTGTTAGTAGATTGGATGGAGTTAATGGAATAACTCAATTGAATCAATTTGATAAGTTTTAGTACTCGATTGTATTTTTTGTAAATTTTAAGATTTAATTGTACTTTCATGATAAGTTTTTGGACTTTTAATGAACATATCCCTTAAATTTATTGGAGAAAAATGACACATTAAGTTTTGGACTAAGAATTTTTAATTCGTTTAAAATAGGCATATAATTAATATAGCCCCTAAATTATATAAAATTGTTAAATATTGTTATTTCCATTAATTCAAGTTAATAAAATCTGTTGATATGACTATTAATCCGTTAATTCTGAATGGTGGATTAAAAAAAAAAAAACTGCACATGGACTATCCATGTAAAATATTTACCTAAAGTCAAGATATAATAATCCACATTATCAAATAAAGATGGGTACGTTGACGTTATAATTTTATTTCTCTTTTTTTAAAGTAGATGGATAAAAGAATGGACATATTAACTCATCTTTATAATAATCTATTTCATCTAGTAAAGTCTGGTTTGTCGTTTGAGTAAAGATGAAGGAAAATATCGAATATTTATGAATAATTTATAAATCGAACAAATTAAGCATTCAAGAACGAATTGTACATTACGTCCAAAAATTCTTTGTCATTATCCCAATTCATCTACACCTCCATTGGAAAAGATCCGCGTCGGCATGTGCCGTAAGAAAGTTGCACTCAGCATGACCGGTTCCATGAAATTCCTAATCACGTGTCTAGTCGACACGATCCGAGGTTGCAATCGAAGGGTAGATTCAATGAATGTGGCCGAAGACCCAGGAACTCAGGATTTGTCCATTCTGGAAAAATCTGGCAGGCGGAATGGGACTGAACAGTAAACGATCCTGACGGCTCGATCTTTTGGGTCAGGCCGAATGTTCTGGCACAGCCAAGTGCTTGACAGCTGCACGAAATTTCATGCTGACAACGACATCGCTTCGCAGGTGTTTTCTCCGAAGCTGCCCGAAAGCTTATGCTAAAGCGCAGAGAGAAGCTTTCTCCACCCGCTGCAGCTTTGGCTAATGGCTGTGATTAAGACCACAATCAAGGTTTCGATTATTGCCCAAGATAAGATTCTTGATTCTTGGATGTGGCTGAAAATATTTCTTGGCTAAAAGCGTTCTAATTAATTAGGGAGCGATAGTAGATACAGTACCATGCACATGAGTCGTATTAGAATTTAATACGAATGTGTCATATTATTCAATAATGCCCAATTTTGTACTTTAATTCCTAGCATCGCTTAAAAAGAAAGTTGAGATCTTTACAATGGTATTAATAGCGTCGTTTCTCATCATAAGTTGACGTGGTGTATGACTATGAGCTAATAATGTAGTGTCGATTGGAATATATAATTTCATCATCGATAGAAGTACAAAAAAGTTAGTTATAAACTTTTTAATTAGATCAATTTAGTCCTAAATATTTTGTATTTGTGCTAATTCAATTCATTTACTAAAAATGTTACTGCCATGTAGTAATGGCTGATGTCCATGCAGATGATTTATGTTTAAAATTAGTCAGATGGGCTCACAATTGGCACGAACACAAAAAATTTAAGACTAAAATAATCAAATTAAAAATAATAACATTAAATTTGTGGCACTAATGTAATACGTCTAGAACTTTTTTGGGTACTTTCCCTATAATCCCATGTGACCAAACAGGCCAAACCCTAGGAAGAGGATCACGGAAGCCTTGGTGCCCACATATCCATCCCCAGCGACGTGTCCGTGTTTGATTTCGAAAGCTTTGCACCTGCCAAGAACCTTCCCTCCATTGCACCAGAAACAGAGGTGGCTTCCTGCCAAGAAGGAGGCCAAAAACGAGGGAGAGAGGTGGGTCCTTACCCATGTCATCGATGGTTTTGATTAATCACGTAATCATTGGCGATTGATACTTGAAGAAGAATAGTATATCTTTCTTATCAGAAGGAAGAAAGAATGCAAGATGAGATGAGATGAGATGGGTTTAAAAACGTGGCGATATGTATGGTTTGACTTGCGGGCGATGCATGTAATGGCGAGAGGGGGGATACGTGCCCTCTCTCCCGCTCTCCTCTGAATCTTCTCCAGTCCACCACCTCTCGTCCATTCTCCTTCCCTATTTAACCTCATCATCATCTCTCTCTCTCTCTCTCCCCTTCGCAGACCTCACCTCTACGCCTAACATCATCATTATCAACCAACCCAACGTTCTCTCTCTCTCTCTCTCTCTCTTTCTTTCTGAAGGAGATACAAAAGGAGAAAAGGTAGTGGGGTGCTCCCATTTCAAAGGGGAAAGACAACGCATATACCTTCTTCAGCATTATCTTTCTCCCCTTCCTTTCTTCCTGTCCTGAAGGGTGCTCAGGTTGGTGGCTGTAGCTGAGTAAGCCCTCCCTCCCTCCCTCCCTCCCTCCCTCCCTCTCTCTCTCTCTCTCCTTGTCCAAGAACACTTTACGTACCTTGAAAATACATGCATTATCGGATCTTCTCTCTCTCTCTCTCTGTGCTTGTCCAAGAACACTATATACCTTGAAAATACATGCATTACCCAGTGGAACATCCCATCTTTCTCACGCGTTTTTCAGTTTGAATTTTCTTCCCAGCTTCATGCACAGAAGTTGTCCTGAGTAAGCTTCTTGTGGTGATACCAAAACCCTAGAAAGTTGTGTGGGTCAATACGTGCATTTGCCTTCCTATTTCTGTTTCAAACTCAAGTGCCTGATAATTATCACAAAAGAACTCCAATGTAAATATTATTATTGCCCATGAACTCTGTGTTTTAGCAGCAAATCCATATCGTCGTTTCCTTCACGATCAAGGGCTTTATCTTTTCATTTTAATTAATTTGCTTATTTGTCTATTTGTTCGTTGCAGGATGCAGAAAGTTTGTTGGCCTTACTTTGATCCTGACTTTGAAAACCTCCGTGAGAGGATATATGGCCCAACGTAAGCGTTCTCCGTTGCTAACCAATCTTACGTGCTTTGTAATTGTTTGAACCTATTAGTCATATGCTAAAGACCCTTCTGTGTCTCAATCAATTATTGGTTGCAGCTGCAGAGTTAGCATTGATAATGAAAGCATGGAAGATTACACGGTGATTAAGGTACTAATGGGTTAATTATCAGTTCATCCTTGTAATTCCGTCTATGTACTTAATTCGTCGAAATTTTCCTGATGATGACTAAGTTACGTTGTTTTCCAAAAGGTCGACAGTGTAAACAAGCAAGGGCTGCTCCTGGAAGTTGTCCAAGTGTTGACGGACATGAACCTGTCCATCTCCAAGAGTTACATTTCTTCTGATGGGGGATGGTTCATGGATGGTACTAATGCTTCTTTCCTCTAAACTCAAAATGCTACATATGCTAACAGATTTAGTACTATTTCACTAATTGATATATGTGAAAAAGCGGTCATTGCATGCCTAGATAAATTTATTATCTCATCCACGTATTCCATAAGTTAGGAGCACTAAACTTCAGATTGAACAATGCAGCTACTATAAGTACAGCAATGTGATGGAGTGAACAAAATATTTGCAAAGATTCGTAGCTGTTCAATTGCCTTTATTCCTAATTTCTTACCATTCTCTAGAAATTTGATTAAATGCAAGCATATATATAGTATAGTACATTCGAGACTGATTTTTGGATAGTCAATTGAAGCAATAACATCATGAGGTTATTGTAAGTTTAGCTACTTATATGTTGGTGACCATTGATTTTTCTTTATCTGTACAGTTTTTCACGTTAAAGATGAGCATGGAAACAAAATTGGAGACCAGAGAGTGATCGACTATATTCAGCAGGTAATGCTTAATTTCTCTCTTTGCCATCTAATGATGTACACCATATATTAATCTGACGACGCATATGCAGGCCATTGACACAACAAAGGAAACTCTAAGCTCATCATCACCGTCGTCACCAAAAGCCAAGGCCAAAGTATATACCAACAGCACTCTTCTGTCATCCGAACTTTACAATGAGCACACAGCCATTGAGATGACTGGGACAGATCGGCCGGGACTGTTCTCGGAGATCTCAGCCGCTCTAGCCAACCTCCACTGCAACATTGTTGAAGCTCATGCATGGAGCCACAACACCCGCCTTGCTTGTGTTGCCTATATTTCTGATCAGCGCACCAATACCCCATTGAAGACCGGAGTCGGCTTGCCACCATTGAGACCACCTCACCATGGTGCTCCGAGCAAAATTGACATCCGGATCTCAGAGGGCAACTGCCAAACCAACAAGAAGTGAAGGCTTCTGATCTTCAAGGAGGGGAAGGTACATTTCATTAAGCATCCCAAATTGCTTACAAAGGGTTTTGGCTTTCTTATCTTTTGACCCTGCGATGTCTTTAGTGTCTTTGATTCAGTGTTGAAAAAAAAAGAAAAAGAGCAACTCATTTTCCAAGAAAGTCCTCTAAAATCAACCTCACTAAGCGATATTGCAAGCTTTCAATTGCATATATGACGGGTATTTCATATTCTGGGATTTAGGTATGATGACGAATGTCGAGCGCCGGTTGCATCAGCTTATGCTCTCCATGAGGGACTTTGATGAGCCCACTTTGGAGTCTTCAAGCCCGCCAGTGATGCCGATGGGGTTGGGACTGGATAGAAATGGGCAAAATTTGAGGATTTCCATCGAAGAATGGAATGAAAAGGGATATTCAGTAGTGAACATCAAGTGCAAGGATCGACGCAGGCTCATGTTCGACACTGTATGCACACTTACAGACATGCAGTATGTTATATTTCATGCATCAGCGTTTGCTCGGGGAGGTTATGCATATCAGGTATGTTTCTCAAATACAACTCCTGCTCCGTATGACAATTAATGGAAAATAGATAGCCTGATATCTGATTTTTGTTTATTTAAATAACTCTTATTTAATCTGTCATATTACGTGATACCTAGCCGCATCTCTCATCTTCTTTCTTTACGTTGAAAGCTGCCATTCATTCTTTACAGTGCATGAAATTTATATTTGACAGCAAATTTCTAAGTCAGTCAGTGCATTAACATTACCTACGTCCCGTATCATTCCCACATACTAACTAAATTGACATAGCTCTTAGATTTTCACGGGATCAAACATTTTAATAGTAACTGAAAAATAGTTCCCTGAAGCATCATATCTTGTTATGTAGGCAAAGATCTAATTCGAATTAGAGAATTAATCGAACTGGTTAAAAATCAAGTTTTCAAATCAGTCATCTCTTGATTATAACATTCTTTCCCTGTCATCTGCAGGAGTATTTCATCCGGCATGTAGATGGTTGTGCCTTGAGCACAGAGGGCGAGAAAGACCGCGTCATGAAGTGCTTGGAGGCTGCTATTGAGCGGCGAGTTTGCGAGGTAACACCAAATCTTCAAATATGATGCTCTACATAACTTAGGTGCAACTGCATAGCGCTAGTTCTAAATCGAAGTAGCCATTTAATATGAAGAAGGTTACAGTGAAATTTCTTGAAACAATGAGAATTATTCATCTCATTGTCGCCAAAGCCCATGAGTTTATAATGATCGTTGCAATGCCATGCGTCATAACCTTATCTTTTTGTCTATTGGCAAACAGGGATTCAAGCTAGAATTATGTGCGAACAACAGAATCGGGTTGCTCTCTGACATAACAAGGGTGCTCCGCGAGAACGGACTAGCTGTGGTCCGAGCAGACGTGGAAACACAGGGGGAGAAGGCAGTGAATGCGTTCTACTTGAAGGACACTTCGGGGAATGAAGTGGACATGGAGTTCGTGGAGCGCATAAAGAGAGAGATGGACCCTATAAACCTTGCCGTGCAGACCGAGACCAAGAGACACGCTCGGCCGAGAAGCCGAACACACCTTTCTCATCCCTCGGAGGATTTTTGAAATCTCGGATCGAACGGCTCTCCCATAACTCCATCGCCATCGAGTGAATATGAAATATCAAACGCAACTACTCACACTTCTCTCTAGGCTGTTCCACAGTATATTAATCTCAGGAAGCTGTACATGAGAGAAGGGCGGAGACGCAAGCAGAGCGCGCGAAAGAGAGAGATTGCACCATGTGTGAGAGGGCAAAGGGCAGATCGACCAATGGAAAGGGAAGAAATGAAGTGCTGCAAGATTATTCTTTTCAGGCATATGTAAATAAAGGAGAATTCGACATGGTAGAGTTGTAGGAACAGTGCTGGAGAAGGCTTTTACTTTTGCTGAACATATTGTACATGAATAATCAATGATCTTGTTTACCTCAGATTGTGAATAAATAATGGAAGTCGTGATCGGAAAGTTTGGTAGTAATTCTTTTCTGTAATTCATCCAAATCCAACAGCATTCCTTTTGACTATTCTAAAAATCCCGGCTTGTTCAATGGAATATACTTTAATATGGAGTATAAGCAAGTCAACTATTCCATAATTTGGTATGAGTGGTTAGGTTTCTATGTGTGACACCACAATTAAGTCCTGAAGTCAGCGAATTATCTATCTGAGATTAAGATTCAGCCTCCTAAGCCATATAGAATGCAACACCATGTGGAACACATCTAACCTCTTCGCCGGCTGGTTCAGCACGAAGTGTCTCCTCACGACCTTCAACCCTGCCTCAACCTCCTGTACTCATCCTCCGGGACCGCCTTCAGTATCTCCTTCAGCCTTGGAATCCCTGACACCTCGACCTTGACCGAGAAAGGCATCCCAGTTCAGCACGTCGCTGAACGGCAAGACGTAGTGCTCTGAGATGATGACCGGCACGCACTCCGCGTAGATGGCCTCAACAATCCTAGGGCTTGCCACCTCATGCCCGCTAGGGCACAGGCAGAACTTGGATTGGAGCATGAGGGTGTAGTAGTCCAAGTGCTTCGGGAGGTACCCGTAGACGCGGACGTCGGGGTCGCCCTTGTCTTTCCAGTGGTGGAGGAGGATAGGCCGAATCGGGCCGTGGAGGCCTCCCGCGAAGAACGTGAGGAGTGGGCGAGGGACGTGTGGCGGCGGCAGGGAGAGGAGTTTAGGGGAGATGTTGCCGTCCAAGAGGTAAATTTCGGGCAAGCTCACGTCCTTTTGAGGGTTGAACCCTTCGGAGGCGTTGGCATTGCACAAGGCACGAATCGAGTTTTTGTAAAGATGGGCATCGCCAAGGGATGCATGAGGGCCCTGCAATTGGAATATTAAGAATCCAATCAATCAATGTCTCATCCAAAGATAATTTAGCACATGTTCATTACTTCCATATGATTCTTGGGATGTAAAGAATTTCGATTCTTCAAAAACAACATGCTCTGATGATATCTTGTTACGAATTCCCATACTTCAAAAGTAGTAATCAAAGAATCTCAATTTTGTAATTATCTTGCAAAATCTTAAGCTCCAAAATCTGTAAAGCGAAATGTCTAAGTTATGAATTTAATGCTTCTACCAATTGACTGCATATAACTATGGGTCGAAGCCCATTCAAAAAATTTGAATTATTAATAATGTGGGCTTCATTGTAGGCCCACATGATCAACGATTTAGATGGGCTTGGTTTACATCGTAAGATATATATTTATAAGTATTATGTACTTTTTTTTTTTTTTTTTGTGTCCGTGCTTGATATAAATTACATATCGTAGACACAAAAGAGTAGACAGGCAGTCAAGAAGCAGCAGAATGACTTTTGTTTATAACCTTGTCAAATTTTGGCCAAAGACAATACCTGAAGTTTTTTATATTCTTATGTAAGCCCTCGTTGGAAAGGTGCAATAGCCACTCAATGAACAGCTCTAAAATGAGGTAATTCCGCTTTAATCATATCAGATCGAGATTATATACTTCTAGACCGCAAAGGATATACTTCAAAATTTATTTTGCATTATTAAAAAGGCTTCAAACGATATCCTATTATCTATCTATACCTTTTGAAGACTAGGCTAAAAGCTAGGTACTACCAAAAGATAAATACATTGTAGTTATCATGTGCCAAAACTCATGATGTGACTTAGAAGCAAAGAAGCATGATTTTCCATTGAAGGCAAAGCCCTAAAAACGCCAGCTAAAAAGAAGCCGCGAAATTTTCATGAAACAATACGAAATAGGAGAGGGACAACGACTCACCCAATCATGACAGGCCACCATGAAGTGGTCGGCCCCGCAAGTCCGGTTCCAGAATGGGTACTTCGCCGACACCGCCTGCACGTAGTCGGCAACGAACCGCCGGAGAGGGGTCACGTCATACGTGGCTGGCTTGTACAGGTACGTCACCATCCTGGTCACGCTGAACGGCATGAAGTAGACGTGGGCACGCCTTGGGTCCCTCGTCCCGAACCTGGCTGCCGCCGACCCATGCTCCATCTCGTGTATGAACCGGCCCTCGACGGTGTAGATGTCCTTGCACGGCCCGTCGTGGACGATGGGCGGCTCCCCTTCCGAGTACACGTAGACCTTGAACCGCCGCTCCATCTCCATGTAACTCCTGCATATATTTATGGAAATAAGTCTTACTGAAAAAACTTACTTCAGTCGACAAGTCATCATTCTGGGTTTTATTGCAGCAAGCATTATTATCAGTGGCCTACTGTGGCTTCGTGGGTACTCATGTGGACGTCCCTCTCGTGATTTGGAAGGGAGGAACTGGGGGTAATCATGACGGATTCTCGTCGATTTCGTCGGGATTAAGATATGGGTTTTTGCAACGGCACAAGTCAGCATGTACATGATTATTAGCATAATCAGAACTAAGTATCATGATGTTATAATTAAGAATCGACGCAAGACTTGGAGTATAAGTCGAACGACATCAAAAGCTTGAAGCAAAATCATAAGTTCCATGGTGTAGATGCCGCATCTCTGTTTAGCTTATTCGCTTTTTCCGCCAAAGTTATTGTATTTTAGTTAAAAAGTTGTGCTATTAACTTGATGTCTTGTAACCGTGGTTATAACTGCGTAACGAACATATTTCAATGCCCTGTGTAATCAATTCATAATTTTGTAATTATTAAGAATTGAATTTCCACAGTAGGGTAAATTGTTATTTTTGTAACTTACGCATTTCAAATTGGAGCTGTCAAAAAGTAAATAAACTTAAAGTTTGGACCTACAAACGCCATGAAAGTATCCTAAATTGACTTTCCAAGAGCTTTCTAAATACCTGACTTTTCATCTTCTCCTTCGTTTAGGCACTCTACTCAGTAACTTGATGAAACCTAAGCAGTGATTTCTGTACATCTTTACGAACTAGTTCAACTAAAAGTTTGAATACCTCACTCATGTAGTCAAAAATTCAAAGAAAAGAGAACAACCCAAACCCCAACTTCGCAAAACAAAATTCTTAGTGTCATCTTCTTAGCATCTCCATCATAATTGCTTAGCCACTACCCTAAGTATTATCCAGAGTAATGCTTGCCTGGCCTTATATGCACAGTGTCTCTTAGGAAAACGAGAGAGGGCAGAGACTGTCACGACCCGAAAAGGCAATGTGGTCCACAAGCCTATTGTGGAAAAAGCCCATTTGGAAAGGCTGCTGAACATAAGTGCTTTTTTCTCCATCATCTTGAAGATTAATGGGTGGAAGTGGACGAGTCCACGATTTCAAGTTGCTCCGTCCACTGAATCTCGATGTCAATTGCCACTTCCAGAGCCAATTATTTATCATTACCAATGAGGACATTTCGCTTTCTTTCCCACAGCTTCTTGAGTGCAGGAAGGGTGGCAGTGCGTGCCATGAAGAAGCGAGTGCATGCGCGGCTTGAGCAACAAGGGTTTCTTTCCTTAAATGACCAGGGACATGATAGGCGAAGCAGAGGGGGTTGGTTTCACTTGAAGTAATAGTTCCAAGCTTGGTTAAGATGTACCGATACAAAAATCGATTTACCAGTAAATTAACCGGAACGACGTAACGGAACCGTAGATTTCTGGTTATCGGGCGGACTATCTTCGACCACCCAGAGACAAAAGTACGTGTGTAAACCGGCTTTTTAAACTCGGTTTACTATCTCTAAGGCTCCGGCATTAGCCATTGTAAAAGTATTTTTGAGTGTTATAAAAGGTGTGTTTCCATAAGCGGGAGTTATGAATTGACATGTTGTGGTGTACCCTAGACTAACTATCTTTCATCATTCTATCATGAATACAGCATCGACAAGATGTTTATCAACAATGGAGGTGATGATCCAATGCATGTACTGTAAAAATGTGTGCCGCTATGCAAGAATAAGGTGAAAGTGTACGTGGAATCAACAAGTTAATTGCAGAATCAAAGTTGAACTCGGTGATGCTTAAAGCAATTCAGAGAGAGAGAGAGATCAACATGAATTTCGGGAACTTACTGGAGAAAGGCGCGGCGATTGCGGTACACGGCCGTGGAGGCGCCAAGGCCGCTGCAGTTGGAAGGACGAGTGCCGAGCTTCGTGGCTTTCCGGATCGCCACACGTGCTTGCGCCAATCCGAGCTCCAGTTTTCGCGCTTCCCTCGCTTTCTCGGTCTTTCTCTAAGAATCGGATAGAAGGATAGCCGTCAAAATTGAGAAGCGTCCAGATATACAGCATCTATCAAACTGAACATGAAAGTGCGAAAATGAACGTAGTCGTATGGAGATTTTGGTTCGGCGATTGAACAGGACGGAACAGAGAAACATCTGACGAAGGAGCGCGACGAGCAATCAGAACAACGAAGTATGCGATCGACGTGCGGGACAGAAACTCAGAGACGATCGCTAGGATTGACGAACCGAGAAACGTATATTGAAGGATCGAGAAAGAGAGAACTAGCAATCTCACGACAGAATACTGCACAAAAAAAAAAGAAGAGAAAAACCAGAGATCATGTGCATCGCAAAACTCAGCTACTGGAACTCACGATCGCCGTCGCGTTTCTGCGTGGACTCGGCCGAACTCCAGTGGCTGACGCGAAGCTCGCAGCTCGAACCAGCTCCGCGTCCTTCCGCACCACCAGCTGATGAACCGCCGGCGAGCTAGACGACTTGCTCAGCTCCGAAGCATCCAGAGCGACGCTTGTGAGCCCGCCGAAACCGAACGACCACAGCAGGACCAGTGCACCGGACGCCAAGCACGCCACGCAAAGCACTGCCTTCACGGCGGCGATCCCGCGGCAAGTCTCCATCTCGAGCTTCCGACTCCGATCAGCTCCGGTGCCAGGCAGCGGCGGCGGCGGTGGCGGCGGCAGCGGCGGCGGCGGAGCTTTCTCTCGGAAAGCGAGGGAAAGGCGGTTACGGAGCTTTTTTTGAGAGGGAAATGGAGGGGGCGAGGGAATAACTGACGTCGCGGAGGGCGTGACATGTCACGCGAAGCCCCTTTTATGTATAACGTTTCTGCTAAGCATGAATTGCTGCCTATGCTAATTAAAAAAGAAAAAAAAATTAATTAAATTAGATTAAAAAAAAAACGGTGATTGCTGCTAATTTTTATTATCATATTCGGAAATTGATGCCGGTGCCATAAAAGAATTGCGAATTTTTCACTGATTGGGGTATATGAATAGGGCATTTCGTCCTCGCTTGTGGGGGAGGCACGGGCTGCCGGCTTGATAAAAAATGACCCTTAAATTTTTTAAGGTAATCAGCCGTAGATTGAGTGTCGAGTAAGCGGGACGTCAATAGGGACGTCAATAGGGGTCAAAAATCGAACCGAATCGAAAACCGTGCTTGCTTGGTCGGAGTAAAGTCCGGTAATAGATGGAAGAGCAGGGTCGCTTGATGCGGTAGTTGGAGGTATTTAGTTTGATTGGGACGAGGTTGGAAATGTTTAATCACAATGGATGGGGACTGAATTAGGGTAATTTTGTTTTCTTAATTGTGGCGTTGACAATGTTGATATCTTCAGAATCGATGGAGGAAGCCACAGAAAATGAGGAGGAGGATCACGGGTAATGCTATTATGCAGAGAGCTCGAATACCATAAAGAATGTGAAGGAACTTTGAATTTTTTATCTTCTCTTCATATTTTTATTATAGTACAGAATGAGTTTAAATGAACACGCAATTATATGATGATAGCACAGTTGATTCCTTAAATTGGGGAAAGCATCCTCAAATTGAGGAAAGAATTTGAATTTGAATTTAAATTTTTGAGGAAGTTAGAAGAGATGAAGTTACTGGATTTTAGGACAATCTGTTATCAATTTACATGATAAATTTCACAGGGCGAAATGTTAAAGGCGCGCCTCGACGTACTGGGAGGAGCAGTGAATAGCTCAGTTAAAAAGGGGTTAATCATTTTTCAAAGCAATCCTTCTGAGCCAAGGCTTACAACGCATTCGATCCGCAGCGCACCGAGGGGCAATTATGCTCCCGCTCACTTGGGGATGCGTATCGTTTTCCATCTCATAATTGTCGCCCCCAAAAATATGACATGAAAAGCTCAATCCAAGTCCTTGGTTTTCCCCTCTGATTGCTCTAGATTTTCCGGAAAAGTCTTGAAAAAAGTCTGGCTAAACTTTTGTCGTTGTCTGACCGATTTAGTCCTAAACCTTTTTTTAATGCCGATTTAGTCCTAAACCTTTTTAAGTTGTGCCGGTTTAGTCCTTTCCGGCCAATTTAGCCGGATTTTTGGGACGGACACCGGCCGGCTGACATGGACAATTTTTACTAATATTTTAATATTTTTGAATTTTTGAATTTTTTTTTTATTTTTTTTTTTTATTTTTTTATTCTGCTCTTCTTCCTCCAGCCGGTCGCCGGACCTTGGCGACCGGCCGGGCGACGGCCCGCGAGGTCGAGGTCGACCTCGCCGGTGGCCTTGCGGGGCGGCGAGGCTCGCCCTCGCCGGATTTGGCGAGGGTCGAGCCTCGCCCATGGCCGGCGAGGCTCGACCTCGCCGGATCCGGCGGGGCGAGCCTCGCCCACCCCGCGAGGCCGCCCTCGAGGCCCGGTGGCGAGGCTCGCCCTCGTTGGATCTGGCGAGGGTCGAGCCTCGCCCATGGCCGGCGAGGGCGAGCCCCGCCGGCTTGCGGGATCTGGCGAGTGAGGGGTTCGAGCGGGGAGAGAGTCGGAGGGAGTAGACCGTTGGCCACCGCACTTGAGTCGCGGCCATCGGCCTACGGCCGCGCCCGGTTTCAAGCGCCGAAGCTCGGTTGGCCTCGGTCCTTTTTGTGCCTTGCGTTGGTCGGACCGGGCCGAGCTCGCAGTCTTCAAGGATTCGGTTTGAGATCCGAGGGCGTTCGATCCGGGCGGGACTGAGAGAGAGAGAGAGAGCTCGAGAAAGAAAGAGAGAGAGTCCTCTCCCGGCCAAGTCGAGGAAACCCTAGCCACGTGAGACCACCGCCGCAATCTTTGCCGCCCGATGCCGTCCACCGTTGCTCGCCGACCCGCCGCCATATTCGGCGGCGGCGCGGCTCGCCCTCGCCGCCCGGGCCTCGAGGGCGGCCTCGCGGGGCGGGCGAGGCCGCCCCACGGCCACGGCGAGGTGGCCGGCGAGGTCGACCTCGACCTCGCCGGCCGTCGCCTCGGCCGGTCGCCGAGGTCCGGCGACCGGCTGGAGGAAGAAGAGAAGAATAAAAAATAAAATAAAAAAATAAAAAAAAAAATTCAAAAATATTAAAATATTAGTAAAAGTTGTCCACGTCGGCCGGCCGGCCCGATCAGCAAAATCCGGCCAAATTGGCCGAAAAGGACTGAATTGACACAACTTAAAAAGGTTTAGGACTAAATCGGCACCAAAAAGGTTTAGGACTAAATTGGCACAATGACAAAAGGTTTAGGACTTTTTTGGCACTTTTCCCGATTTTCCGAGAAACTTGGAAACAGACGGCTGCGATCCTCGTGAGAAGCTACCGACGTGTCTGATATGTGATTTTCTATTCGTAAATTGGGAGTACGGGCGTTGATAACTAGATACCTAGAAGCTTATGGAATACTCTACATAGGAGTCGAGACCATGAATCGATTCAATCGAGACCTTTGGCTTGTATGGCGACCCTAACTCAGAGGAGTTAGCATGCACGAATGGTGAGATTCGATTGGATGATCTTTAGGTCCAAGCCGGGAATCCCCGACACCCCAACCAAATATGTTGTCTTGGGCGCTTTCCTTCTCCTATATTACTTAGGGTTTCGCTAGTGAGAGTAAGACACGTTGAATATCACAGATTGTTGAATAAGTAGACCCCACAATAATTTTTAAATTGCTATTTTTTTTTTGGTCAGTCCTATTCTATTCCTATACTACACTCACTCTATTCTGAGCATCTACACTCATTCTCGACTTTTGCCCCTCTTGCGGAAGGGAGTCGAAACCCACTCACGCGTCCCCATCCCATCCCCCTGAAAGGTGGGGATTTGAAATAATCCTCCTTATTTGGAAGAGTGGCGTAGGCGAATCTGGTTAATTGCTATTTATGTTTATGTTCTTGATCTTATCATGGATTAAGGACAGTCATTTAATTATCATAACTGCTCCTCACAGACATAATACACTTTGAAATTCAATTCTATAACAACCGCTACTCCGGCCTTTACACCAATCTTGAAATTCCACTTTGACGTTGCTGAACTATTGACCATGATAACTTATGCACTGACTATTAAAAAAAAAAAAAATGATCATAAAATTTACAATGGGCAACATAAAATTGTATTTTAATAAAATAATATCCGAAAAATATAAAAATTGGCCAAATTTATAATTAATATGTAATTTTCAGTTGCTACATGGTGCCATCTTTTACTCTCCGCCCCCAAACTTTTTCAATTTGCACAGTCAGTTCTATATAGTTCGTGCAATTCAACCACCGGTCCTTGGCCAAAAGTAATTCACAGTGGCAGCTTCAAATTCAACCTCCTGAGCCACACGGAGTGCATCGCCATGTGCATCATGTCGTACGGCTTGGCCGGCCGGTTCACCACAAAGTGCCGCTGCACCTCCACGACCCGCCTCTGCTTCTCCCGGTACTCCTCCGCCGGGACGCCCTCGAGGATCCTCTTGATGTCGGGGATCCTCACGACCGGGATGTGGACCGAGAACTTGCTCCAGTCGAGGACATCGCTGAACGGGAGCACGTACCCGTCGGAGATGATCACGGGGACGCACCCGGCGTAGATAGAGTCGACCACCCGGGGGCTTGCGACTTCGTACCCGCTGGGGCACAGGCAGAACTTGCTCTGGCCCATGAGCTCGGTGTAGTTGAGCGTCTTGGGGAGGTATCCGTGCACTCGGACCTGGTCATCCTTGTCCTTCCAATGACGGAGCAGCTCCTTTCTCACGGGGCCGTGGGCGCCGCCCGCGAAGAAGGCAAGGACCGAGCGGTTGTCCGGGGGTGGAGCGGGCCACGGCGAGAGCAGTTTTCCTCTCGGAAGGAAGATTTCCGGCAACGAGACGTCTCTAGATGGTCGGAAACCTTCGCTGCTGTTGGCGTTGCATAGGACTCTGATGAAATGCTTGAAGAGCTGGGGATGGCCATTCGATACTTCCGGGGCCTAAACATAGAAAACAACAACCTCACTATCCACAAGAGGACACGTGGCACCAAAGGGTTTAATCCTTTAGGTCCCTATCTCTTGAGATTGCGACAAGTGGCGCAAGGACACAGAACCCTAAAGAAAGAAAAATCAATTTTCTTTTTACTTTTGGACTAGTCACACCAAATTTCACAAGACTTAATATGAGCAATTTCTCAATTAATTATGAAAGAGAATACTATTTCGCATTTACCCAATCATGGCAAGAGATCATGAAATGGTCCGCCCCGCCGGTCCGGTTCCAGTGGGGGTGCCTCCGGGAGACGAGGCCGATGTAGTCCTCCACGATGGCTTGTAGTTGGTCCCGGGCATAGGTGGTGTACGGGCGGTACACGAACTCAATGATGTTGACGATGCTGACTGGGATGAAGAAGGCCAGGGCCTCGTCGGGCCGGCGGGCTGAGAATGGGCTCCGGCCACCCTCGAGCTCGTCGATGAAGTGGCCTTCGATCGAGTAGATGTCGTTCATCGGGCCCTTGTGGAACAAGGGCTGGTCGCCTTCCTTGTAGGACCACACCTTGAATCGCTTCTCCATCTCGATGTGGCTCCTGCAATGGATGATGCGAACAAGGTGAGAATATGTAGTTGGAAAATAAATTGTGTTTAGAAGTGATAAAATTAACTTGACAGTCTGGTAATTTTTTGAAATTTAATCGATTAAGGATATTATAGTTAGATAATAAGTTAGGTTATATTAGCTGTAATCTACTAAATAAATCAAAAATAGTCCTAAGTCCTATTTTGTTTCTTGCGTGGGTTACCAGTCCATCTAACTACTTTAAACTCGATCATGGGCGATTAGGGTTTCACAATTGTTAGAATGCCGGATTAGCTCTATCCATAAACAATTTCCTTAATTCTAAAAAACAGATTTGAACACAAATTGAGCATATGAATATTTCAAACATTACAATATTCAACAATGCTTCCATTTCAAATCTGGAAACATGGATTTTCTAGAAATGCCAAGAGAACATCCTCTTTGCAACTTGTAGGTTACACTTCTTATACACTTGCAAGTATAATTATATAAATACATATATTACAATGCGCCGGTAAAAAAGAGATAGATACATATTAGTGCATAAAAATATTTTAGAAAATAAAGTGAGAAAAGTTGATAATGGTTAATTTAGTGAATGCATTGAAACTTTCAACGAGATGAGAAATATCAATATAGACATAGAGCATATAAAGGATTTATGACCAAGAAGATATTTACATTAAGAATATGAGATTATCGGCTGCTGACTTAGTAACATGCCTTCATTGTTCATCTTATAGCGTCAATGAATTTATTTGGCACTTCGAGATGAAAGTTTGAAATTAAAATACTTCGAGTTAATATTTGTGCCCAAAAGATGATTCGAGTTCTTTCCGTGAGATATAGATCTGCCTACAAATATTTTTTTTCCATCTTTGGTGTATAGATTCAAATCTATGTTAATAATTGACCCTTTTTTTGAAATTGTGCGATAGAAAGATTAGGGCAAGAGATTGATTAACTCTTATTGCCATACAACAAGACATCACTACATATTCAATCTCAATCATGACCTCTACAAATCACCATATATCAAGATCTTTTTTAGATTCCCATTGTTATAGGATTGATTTCTTCTTCTTGTTCTTTTCAATCTTATACTAAAAGAAATGTTAGTCGATGCCTAAGATGGATATAATTATAAAATAGTATTAAGTGGATCAAGTGCAAGAGTCTTGATTCATATGATTTTAGGGAAATGATTAAGTGATGGTCCTTAATCCATTATGATAATAATGGTCTATCTTGGATCACAAGAAGAATAATAAATTATTCAATTGTGGGGTTTATTCCTTCAAGAATTTATGAGTCGTTACTCTCATAAATGCTCAAAACTGTTATACTAGCATTGATATTGAGAGTAGATGTAGGCTGGCATTTGATATGCAATGAAGTCCTCATTAGGCTAGAGGTAGCTATTGAAACATTTGTAACCCTAGTTTAGGAAATAGGGAGGAAAAAAAAGAGGAAGGACCCCACTAAAGGCATCTATCTCTAGTGTTACTTCTACTTTTGATTTTTGACTTTTTTATAAATCGCACAATATCCATACTTCAATTTTATTTGATTCGGAATGCTTGAAACCTTTCACCATGTTTGTATATTTTTCACAATAGGAGCATGCATTTGACCTTTCTCCAAAAAGAGTCAAGAAGGAAGAGAGAGAGAGAGAAGCTACAATAAGAGGAATGCATTTGACCCTTCTCTGAAAAAAAAAAAAAAAAAATCAACGAGAGAGAGATCTTAACTGATGGAAAGCGCGAGGATTTCGGTAGACGGGTCCGCTGGGAACGAATCTGTCCTCCTGATAATGCGAAGTGCTGTTGACGACAGTCGTCGTCGTCTTTCCTCCGCTAGCTCTTCTTATTGCTGCCCTCGCTCTCGCTAAGCTCTCCTCCTTCCTATCAACAGCGACGCGAGCTCTCTTTTGCTGCACCATGACGCACGAAACGAAAAGAAAAAGGTTACGTAAATAACAAATGCAATAGCTCGAGATTTCTCGGGCACTCGGTGATTCTCCTGATTTTCTATGGTGATACGTCGCGGTTATACGCATAGTGATGGAGACCGCCACTCGAGACATAGTCCTCGGATAGAACGACAGAAATTCTCGCAAACTTCGTATCGAAGTCGATCCAAGTACATCGAAATAATCATCTGACACTTACCATCGCGTGCCAAAATCATACAAAAAAGGACCTTTTTTTTTTCCCTTCTCTTTCTGTTGCTAATCGTTTAAGAAAAGTGGACAGAACTCACTCTGATTCTAGCAGCACTAGTGCTGCCACCGGTGATGAAATTCCTCCTGCTTGCGCTTGAGGAGAAGAGAAGAGCCTGCTCTTTCTCGTGTCGGGCAACATTATCTCCGTGGTTAGAGGAAGAAGAAGAAGAAGAAGAAGAAGAAGATAGTGGGGAAGGGAAGATGTGAAAATGGTGATTCAAGGAGGAGAGCAGGATGATGAAGAGGAGTGAAGGGTAGAGTACGAGAGCCCCGCTGCAAGCAAAACCCGCCATTCTCTCGCAAGCAAAAACCAAAAGGCGAAGGCGAAATACTTAGGAGCTCAAGAGGGTTTAAGGAATACAATGCAAGGCCTCCATTGAACTTTTCTGGCGCCGATGGTGATGGTTCACCCGAAGGAAGGGGAAAGGAAAAAAGGACGAGAGAACAAAGAAGAGATGGGTCTGTAGATGCTACGACGTCATAAGGAAGAGCGATGAATATCAGCTGTTATAGTAGCTGCGGATATGGCAGGCAGTTTTCATCTGATTACGTCGTTGACATGCCTCTCTCTCTCTCTCTCTCTCTCTCTCTCTCTCTCTCTCTGTGCCCTGGTTATTTATCTGTTCAAATGGGTTGTGGATAAGAGATAATCGTGGTTTGGTATCTCAACTTTTCAATTCGAAAATCGAAGATAAATCGAGGTGAGGACGAAAGGATTTTGAAAGTAATGTTTGCTCCAAACTCCTAAGTTTGCCGAACATCTATATTGTTGTATCTTTAAATCAAAACACACCCTTTTATCTCGTTTTTGTGTTTCCCTTTTGTCCTCGTGAACTTTTTTTTTTTTTTTTTAATTCTATAGCAAGGAGAATTAAAAAGAAGAAGATAAATTTGACCAAAGAAAAAGATGAAGCAAAGTCAAACAAAGAAATTAATTATCAGAAACCGTACTTGGTGAGACTGCTTAATTGCCTTTAGAGTGCAATGGTTTGAAAGGAAAATGAGAGGGTGGGAGTGACGGTGTTGCCCCACCACAAGTTTTCTCAAGGAATCCGGATTCCCTCTTGACGTGTGGATCCCTATTGGTGCGTCCCATTAAGTAGGATTTAATAAATGAAAAAGTTATAATTCAAATAAAAAGAAACTATAAAAGATAATTATTACATTGAATATCAAACGGACGGCTTAAACATCTTCGATTTCTATTAATAATACCTTTACGATTAATTTTTTTTCACACATCCAATCGTGAATGAAAATATTTATCAATGAATAAAATGAATATAATTATCAAAATAAAGAGTCAAATAACTAATTTACATGACCCTAATAAGTTCTACTCAAGTCATGGTGATCCAAATTAACTCAAAAATAAAAAGTTTGATTATCTCGTGATTGACTAAAAATGAATTTTTTTTTGAAAATATAGATTTTTTTAATTTTTTTCTTTTTGAACAGTCCCTTTTTTTTTTTCACCATGCCAACTTCCAAAATTTTCAGTTATTCGATAATTTTTGGAAATCTCTTTAAATTAGGTTAAAATACATCTGTGGGTTGCTAACTTTGACTTTGCAACAGAATTGAGTTTTGTACTTAAGTAGTTATTCAAAGTATTATATGGGCTAAGAAGGAATTTTCATTTTCTTTATGAAAAAAAAAATAAACATTGATATTTGAGAATTTTCTATGAAGATTTGTTTCCCATATTGGCTCAACCGGTTGCCCATTCCCATAGAATGGGAAATGATGGTCTACAAGTCACCATTATTCCCTATGAATAACGTTGCCGTTATCTTAGCAATGTCCGTTTGAAAATTGTTTAAAAAAAAAAAAAAACCTTATACCTATTGCACTTTTATTAATTCAATTCTAAACATTTTTATTTTTTACCAGTTGAGTCCATTCGACTAATTTTGGGTTGAAATTGCTGATGCGGATGTCATTGCCCTATATCATGTGGCCAATGCTAATATGGACAATTTTAATAATAATTTGATTTTTTTGAAATTTTTATTTTTTTGTTCTTTTTTGTTCTTTTCTTTCCCTTCTCCCTCTAGCCAGTCGCCAAGCCTTGAGATGGCCAAGATTGACCAAATACGAGGGCCGATGAGGTCGGCCTTGAGCAAGCCTCGCTAGTGGGTGGTGTAGGCAAGCTTTACTAGAGGCTAGTGAGGTTGACCTCACCGAGGCCCAATGACCGGCTAGAGAAAGAATTGGGGAACAAAGAAAAAGAGAGAAATAAAAGGAAAAGGAAATGTGAAAAATTCAAAAAAAAATCAAAGAAATTAAAAATTAGCTATGTTAGCGATTTTTAGCCAAAATTGGCCAAATAAATTTAATTAGCAAAACGTGAGAATATTTAATATTCAATTGACATAATTAAAAGATTTTTACAGAATTGATCAAAGGGCATAAGGTTTATAACTTTTCAAACAATTTTCCATGCATTGGTCAACCTCATCTTTGCACTCTACGTGAGAAATTTATAAAGCATCTCTCATTTTCTTTTTTTTCTTTTTTTCAGTTAATGTAAAGATAGCAAAATTTCTATTCAATGTTTTCTTCCAAGAAAGAATTTGTATATTGGTAGAGAAGAAAATAATTTCAATTTTTTTTTTTTTCATTTTTCTCAGTGCAAATGAAGTTATGAATTTTATTAGTAGCATACAATGTAACGCATAGAAACAAAACTTATTCGAGTACACACGTAAACCACGCTTGAAAAGCAGTTTGTATATTCAAGCCAAAAGTGTATTTTGTCTCACTCATAGAATATTCCTAAAATTACCCTTATATTAAATTAGTGTTCAAGCACACGCTATGTATATGAAAGCAGCTGGGTGAATGTTTGAGGGTAAGCAAATGAATAACTACATGATGAAAGTGGGTGAAGTGGTAAGGTGCTCGAGATTTGATATTTATATCCTATATCTAGGGGTGTGCAATCAGACCGGGTATACTCGGGAATCGGATCGGCCCACCCGGAAAATAAGGTTGGAACCGATTTCCGTTGAAACCGGTAAAGGAACCGGTTCCGTGATTACCCACCCGGGAAGAACAGGACAGCAACCGTATGGTTACAGACCAGATTACAGAAGAAGAAAAGGATGGCTGAGAGGAGTAATTGCTGTTGTCTTGGTGACCTCACGAGCATACAGGAACCAAAGTAGCAATAGAACTCCACAAGATGTTAAATCCCAGAATGCAAACCAGATTCGTTAGACCCTATTCTGTGGCAGCTGAGCTTTCTCATTATGCATATGCGAACAAGCACACACAAAAAGAGCCGGTGAGAGGAGGATGGCTTTTGAATACCTGACTCTAGCAGGAAGTCTAGGACAAACAGAATATCTTAAAGTCCCTTTGAATGCTGACCAACAGTGGCGCACATCTACGACAGTTTTTAAGTCCACAATCGATTGAATCATACTTAAAAAGGGAGTACCCCATTGCTTCCTTGGATTAACAACTCAAGACGTCAAAAACCGATTCCCGCTGCTTGATTTCCACCATCATTTGAAAATGTCAGAATTATATATGTAGTACATCAATTAGTAACCCAGAGAAGAAGCAAGATAATGGTCTCCCCTAATGTGACGGCAGCATTCTTAAATGCTCAAAACCCTTCCTGAGAAAGCACAAATTTCTCTCAAATGGTTGAGAGTGCTTGAGAAAAAATTTGCTAGCATATCCACTCAATCACAGATGACCTTAATACCACAGCAAAACCATAAACCAACAAGCACATGCATGTCATCATACCATGAGTCCAAAGATTTTGGAAAAAGCTCAGTTGCTAAACAGCACACTGGTTTGCAATATGACATCATTTATACATCGGATGAAGTAGGCTCTTCACACAAAAGAAAACATCCAAACAAAGAAAAATGTAGGGCTTGAACACATAAAGAGTCGATATATTCCAACACATACTGTCGACCATTACTAGACTGAAAAGACAACAAACTAAAGCCAAAGGAACAATTTAGTTTTTTTTGGTCAAAAGTAACGACTTCATTGAAATAGCTAAGTCAAGTTTGGAGATAATACATTAAACGCATCAGCACATAGTAGATCAAATAGAGCAGGTGGGGGATTTTCTAACCAATTTAGTGGAAGGAATTGGTTCTGCACGTTTCGCCCGGCCAGTTCGCGGGCCGGTTCGAGTCCCTGTTGCAATGGGCTGAAGAGAGAGCCCGATACTCCTTCATTTTTGTCCTAGCCCGGTCCACAGCAGTCTTCACTTCCCAACTGAAGTCTTCCAAAGTGTTGCAGCTGTGCACGAGTGGGAGGCAGTCCGACATTACTTCAAGTGACGAGATGAGTTCGGTTGGAGAAAAAAATTAGGGTTTCAAGAAGGGCGATTGCTTCCGCATGTTCTGCCGAGGACGCGGCCACTAATTTCGCGAAGCCGTCGACAACCCGTCCCCTGGAGTCGCGACACAAGCAAGCTATGGCTCCTCTGTTCTCACGTTCTCCCCTGTTTACCCTAGTTTCTGATTCGGCGTCGCTGCTTGGGAGGAAGGAGGCATCTATGTTGATTTTCAACGAATCGGGAGATGGGGGCTGCCATCTTTGAGGTATGGTCTCTCTATGTTGCTCCCCTTTCATTTTTTTGTTCCAAGTGGTGTAACTCTCGTGCAAAGCCGCGCCTTGAAGATTGTTTGCTGTGGGTGCAGAGGGCGATGGCCATATATGAACTAGTTTCGGTCTTTCCAGATATTCCAGAGGGTAACTGTGATGAGGTCGAACTTTTTTGCACTGGTTGGATTTGCTTTAGCCATGTACAGCCAGTCATCGAATCTAGTTAACCCTATTTTTGACACTCTGATGTGCAGGGGGGCAGCTTTCCAGATCCATGTCGTCCAGGAGCATAGCAGCAGGGTATGTTTGATTGTTTTAGCTTCCTGTTTGCATAGAGGGCATAGCGGAGCAGGTACTATTTTCCGCTTATATAGATTTTCCATAGTGGGTAGAGCATTCTAGCAAGCGTTCCATAGGAAGTGTTTAACTTTGGGTAGACTATCAGATTGCCATATGAACTTCCATAATGCTGGTTTTGGCCGATACGAGGAAGTTGCTGCTACTGCTTGATATGATGAATTGCCTGCTGTTGCTTGCTTGTTTGGTATGTTGTCCCTGTTGGTATAGTATCCGCTTTGAACTGTGTATATCCCTGTTTTGTTCTTCGCCCAAACTAGTCTATCCTCTTCATTAGGCAGTCAATTGGTGTTGCTAATATTTCTTGGACTCTTTGGTCATCAAACAAGGATTTTATCAATGGTTCATTCCAGTTTCCAATCTCTTGATCAATGAGACCAGCCACCTGCCTAGGTTCCCCATTCATAGCCGAGCCACCAATCGGTCCGCTTTTTAGCCATTTATCCTCTCGAATTGATATTGCATTGCCATTCCCAACTGAGAACATTATATGTGGAGAGATAGAGTCTCTTCCCATCAATATACTCTGCCATCCCCATGAAGATCTTAATCCTTTGCCAGCCTTCCAAAACTCACTCTGTGGGTAGTACAACCCTTTCATTACTCTGCTTAGTAGGGACTGAGGATGCTGTGATATTCTCCATGCTTGCTTTCCCAACATAGCCTTATTAAAAGCTATTAGATCTTTAAAGCCAAGACCTCCTTCGTCCTTCCTAATTTTCAAATGTTCCCATTTTTTCCAATGTATCCCAGCACTCTTAGTACTGTTTCTCCACCAGAAGTTTGCCACTTTCTTCTCTATAGCTTTGCAAATCGAAATAGGGATTTTGAAGATAGACATGGCATAGTGAGGAATGGCTTGTATCACTAATTTAATTAAGATTTCCTTCCACGCTTTTGTTAATAGATTCTCCTTCCAGCTTTCCAGTTTCATGTGAACCTTTGCAAGGATCCAGCCAAACATATCCTTCTTTGAAGCCCCCCAATCCGACGGCATTCCTAAATACTTCCCGGTTTTTTCAATTTCTGGCACACGTAGTTCAGAAGCCATATTTCTCCTCAAGCTATTTGGGCAGTTTTTACTGAAATATATGCCTGATTTATTAAGATTGACAGCCTGACCAGATGCAAAATAGTATTGGTGTATGATGTTTGCTAGGTTTTGACACTCCAATATTGTTCCATTGAGGAAGAAAATAGAATCATCCGTGAATAACAAGTGTGATAGAGTAGGGCAGCTGCTATTTAACTTGATTCCTCTTAATGTGCCGTCATCTATTGCTCGTTTCATCATGTTAGAGAGCACATTTGCCACTAGAATGAATAAATAGGGCGAAAGTGGATCACCTTGTCTAATTCCGCGTGTAGGCTTGAAATAGGGCAAAGATTCCCCATTGAAATTTATGCTGAATGTGACTGTTGAAACACACTACATCACCCATTGAACCCACTGCTCACAAAATCCCATCTTGATTAAGCTTGCCCTAAGGAAATCCCATTCAATTCTGTCATAAGCCTTCTGCATGTCTAGCTTTAGAACAGCTTGAAACTTCCGTTTGTTCTCCCTTGTTCTCAACAGGTGTAGGACTTCCTGCACAATCAATATATTGTCTTGGATTTGCCTACCCCCCACAAAGGCACTTTGTTCTTCAGTAATGAGGCTAGGTAGCAATGGCTTAAGCCTGTTTGTCATCACTTTGGAGATGATTTTGTAGATAAAGTTGCATAGGCTGATTGGTCTATATTGCTCGAGTTTTTCGGGGTTTGGGATTTTTGGGATGAGGGTTATGTGTGTTTTGTTCATGTCAGGATGTAAGTATCCTGTGGTAAAAAATGTTGTGTTTCTATGAGGATATTCTGACATATATCTGTCCAATGTCGTCGAAAGAATAATCCATGAAGCCCATCTGGTCCAGGAGCTTTAGTTGCTCATAATTGTTGCATAGCAGTAGTTATTTCCTCCATATTGACATTTGCAACTAACCCTTGATTTATATTTTCGTCAACCAAGGTAGGAATATTCTTTAGTATAGGCTGGAAATCTCTGTGGCCTACTGATTGGTAGAGATTTTGGAAGTATTTCCCAGTCATTTCCTGCAGATGTTGCTCCTCTCTTACCCATACATCCTCTTCATTCTTCAACAAGGATATTCTATTTCTAGTCCTCCTCTGTATTACTGTGGCATGAAAGAATTTGGAGTTTCTATCACCCCATTTGAGCCATCTAATTCTGGACCGCATACCCCAATACATCTCCTCATGTCTCCACAGTTGTTCTATTTCTTTTATGATTTTTTTCGCTGCTGCACTCTCTTGTAGGTCTTCCGTTCTATTCATCAAGTTTGGAGTTCATTGTTTAGCCATGCAATTCTCATTTTAGCATTTGAGAAACGGTTTTTGCTCCACTTCATCAACTTATTTGCTGTAATTTGTAATTTTTCCACCATTGTTGGTTGTTGGGTACCGGGATCAGCCCAAATTTCCTTAACTACTTGTGCACATTCTTCTTCCTCTGCCTAGAAGGCTTCATATTTGAATCTTTGTGCCCGTTTCTTCCGTTGCGGGTTAAGTGAAACTATGATAGGGTTGTGATCAGACCCTATAGGTGGTAATGCTACACTTTCTGCTATAGGATATGTTGTTCTCCAAGTAGCATTGCAAAGAGCTCTATCCAGACGCTTCTTTACTAACTGATCCCCTTCTCTGTTGTTTGTCCAGGTGAACGCACAACCTTTGCTCTCCAAATCCATTAATGAACAGCGTTGAATGAAGTCTCTGAAGGCTGTGAGTAGGTAAGTTTCTGCTCGGTACTTTCTCACCTTTTCCCAGTTGTATAAGATTTCATTAAAATCCCCTAGACATAGCCAAGGCTGGTGATAATGGAGACTTTCTCTATATATAGCTTTCCATAATAAAACTCTCTCTTTAAAGTCATTTGGAACATGAATAAAAGTCAGCTGCATCCTCTGTTGTGTGGCTTTAATTTGACATTGGGCATGAATAGCATTTGCCGAGAAGGAGTCAATAGACACAATAACCTGATCATCCCAAAAAATGGCCAGACCCCCTGCTATCTCCCTACCGGATCTACTATAAAACTATTCTGAAATTTCAGTCTTCTCATTACTCTAAGCACCTTTTGCTCTTGATTTTTTGTTTCCATAATAAACATAATGCTAGGCCTTTCTCGAGTCACTAGGACTCTCATCGCTTGAACTGTCAAGGGTGTGCCCAACCCCTGACAGTTCCAACTCAATATTTTCATGGCTGATTTGGTGGCTTATTAGGGCTAGCCACCAAAGCCCATTGATCTGACTTCGCAACCACTTTTATAGGAGTTTCCACCAGCTGTGTATGCTCTAAGTGTTGGTGTAATTGATGTGTTAGCTCCATATGGATAGAATCGTTTCCCTTTTTTTGATGATGAGGCCTTTGCACTTTTCAATTTCTTTCTGATCAGCCCCTTCTCATTTATTAAATTTTCTTGCATTTCCTCCTTTGCTTCCTTTGTTGCTCCTCATATATCACCATTACTGATTCTTCATCCAGGCAATAACTCCCTCTTTTCTGGGTGTCTTTTCCTTCCATAGGGACAATTGCTAAAGAGGAGGTGGGGTGATAGTTCTCCATTGTTGGGCCTGTGGCATTATGCTGTTCACCTAGAGGAGTCTCAGGTACTTGCTCAACATCTTCTTGTGGAATTTCTTGCTTGCCGTAGAAAATTTTTCCATACGGACTCGAGTGCCTTCGCTTCAACTCTCAACCAATGCCCAAATCTTCTCGGTAAGTTCTCAGCCAGCCCTGTGGTCTCATATGGGATTTCTTTACAATCAGTTGCATAATGACCTATTTTTCCACATGAATAGCAATAATGTGGAAGTCTTTCATACTTGAATTCCACCCATAGCCTTTTTTTATCCAGGTTTACAATAACTCCTGTCTTAAGGGGATCTTCCAAATTAAGCTTGACTCTTGCCTTCCCTGTCTTGTAGCTGCTGTTTCCTTTAGCTTCTAGTTTTACGTATATCACTTCTCCTATTTTTGATGCAATATTTCGGACCACTGCAGCTGACGTTCACCCTAGGGGAAGACCCGAGAGATTCACCCAGAATGCATAGTGTTTAAAGTCATAGCAGATTTCGGGGGTATCCGGATCACATTCCTAGTAGGTTGCTTGAGAAAGACCAAGGTCCAGAGTCTAGTACTCTCTGTTTATCTGCCTCAGACTGAAAGGAAAAAGAGAAATACCCAGGCTCTATCGTTGTGTAGGTAACATTTTCCGTTTTCCAAGCTTTTTTCATAACACTGACAAATGCTGTATAGTTCACATTCGGCTTAGAATAAAGTCTCCCGAACAGGGTTTTACGACATGCTATCAAATTTTCTTCAGAAATCTCGCCTATTACATCAACCACATCTTCTTCCGACCAAAGCTTACCTAGGCTTTTGCAAAGGGCAGTCACCCTTCTCTCCTCCTCATACTGATCAGCCATTTTTTCTTCAGGGGCGAGATAGGAATGAAGTCGCAAACTGACTTGCTGGTTTGGATTTGGATGACAATGAGCACTGTTCGTTTCTAATTGAAGGGAGCTCTAGATCGTGTGTGGTGGAAGGGGCCTCCGTGTCAGTGATTTGGTGAGGGATTAAGGGGTTTCGTTAGGTTGAAGAGGAAGACCATGGAAGTGACAAAGATGTTGGAGGATTAGGGTTTTACCTGCAGACGGAGGAGAAACGTCTATACCATCGCAGGAGAGGAAACATTGCTGTAATCTAGGGTTTTCCACTATTCCGAAAGATTTAATCGGAGAAGGGGTGGGGATTGACGTTTACCTTCTGTGATGATGAAGGTGGAGGGGTACTACCCAACTGGTAGAGAGAGCTCCATCGCAGGGAGAGGACGAAGCGGACCAAGGGGAATTAAAAGGAACAATTTAGTTGAGTAGGAGAAAAATTGAAGAGATCCAGATCAAGGAAATAAAGCAGAAGTTACACACTAACACCGACCCCCACCCCCCCCCCCCCAAAAAAAAAGAAATTCTCTACATCCTATTGGAAGAGGTAATGGAAATGAAAGAAACTTGCTCGCCGATGACCACTGGGAATGGCTAGTGGTAGAGAAGAACACACGAAACCTGCACAAATTTCAATTAGCTCGCATAGTCAAAGATAACTAGTATCTTGACCATTCGACATTACCACCCGAGCAAAGACGCTTGGCATCCCAATTGTTAGCAGGCAATCATTAAAGACGTCACTCTATAGAAACAACAAAGATGACAACGCTATTACAATAATAAAATGAAAACAGGACAGAAAACAAAACCAGCAGATGGGATTGAAGCCCAACATTTGTGCATCTGTGTAAGGAGGGAACACAGACCCAAAGCTGAGGATCATTTCCAAATACCTGGTTCTAACATGCTTGCTCTATCAATGCAGAAAGATGCAACAGACAAGTGAATTGGGACCAATTAGGGAAGGGTCAAACGTCAAACCAAAAAAAAAAAAATTCTCTAGCCTAGATAAGTACCCTTCACTCCCTTTAAATGCCAATCAGCAATAGAATATATAAACAGGTCGCAAAGTGGAGCATCTCAATGCATCCAATATGACATTTCAATCAATACCTCATGTAGTGGAGGGAAATTCATGTCCTGTCATCATATTCACATCAATTTTATATTGTATCATTGCTAAATTAAGTTCAAAATTGATTAGTATGAAGAAGATTTGATTTTCATAAGAACCTGTTCAGAACATATCAATAAATTCCCATCAGGGAATGTTCTTATTCTGTGTCTGAAATTGCCACCCCCCATGGACATCCAAGGCTATTAACAAATCCATTCAAAGTGGTAGTCCCCATCTTCGAAAATTAGAAACCACTTAGGACATAAATTAACAATCAACAGAAGGTGAGATACAATGACCTACCAGAAATGATGGCGGCATTCTCAGAGAATAGAGGGCAGAGCGGTACGACCTGTTTCAAACAAAAAATTTCCAGAAACAGTAGAGGACCACATTCCTCTCCACAGGTTAGAGACTTGAGAGTGTTTTATTGAGGCTGCTCAACAAGGATGTCCACTAGATCAAATATGACCTCAACAATATAAGGCACAACGCCATCGCCATTAGAACTAGGCTTACGTGGCCCTGTACGCATACATATACATGTTTGCACCCTTGAAATGAGCACAAAGATCGGACACAACCCTAAACAACACACAGGTTCTGCAATATGCCAAATTACACCTTGGATGGACTTGACCAAAATGCCCATAAAAACCAGAATCATCCAAAAGAAAAACCTTCAAATGCTCACTCATTTCACACAACCGCAAGAGAACTAAAACCCTCCAATCAAACAAAAGGAATGATAAAGTTGAAGGGAAAGTGGAGATCTCATGTAAATAAAGCGGAACTTGCATTTAAAAGAGCATGTTTTGGGTATACAGAAGCTTGTCAATCAGCTTTCCTAAGAAAGCCTAAAATGTTCCAATGTCCCGCCTAAAATGTTCCAATGTTCTAGTGATTTTGGGGAGGGATTGAAGAGGAGTTAGCTCTCTCTCTCTAAGTCTCTCTCTTTCTAGCTCTCTGCTTTTCTTTGCGGCGGCTGACGGTGGGGCTGCGCTTAGTGGGGTAGATTGAACGTATAGAGAATCAAAATTATAATAGAAGCTTTCCATGATCACACCAAGTAAAATAGCAAAGGAAGATCGAGTAAAAGATTGCAAATCACACCTTCGCTGGTGTCGATAGGCTCAAATGATGTCGGAGTCCTAATTAGAATATAAGGTGTGTTCAAATCAAAAGTTTTGTCGAAATAGATACATTCTCGATAAAACACTGGTTCATGTATCGAAATATAAATTCACAATCCATTTTTGCACCAAGGAAAATAGCAAAAGAAAGACCAAGTAGAAGATTTGCAGATCGCACTTGGGAGCAGCCCAAACCAATCAGTCCAATTTCACATACCTCAGCTGGTCCTCAGGTTTCAAGTTTGCTTCTCGTCCTCCATGTACTCCCGGCAGGTCCTTGTCTCGCTCCCTTCCACTTTTGTCGACAATCCCTTAAGCTTCGACCCTACTTCACGCCCGAGTCGCGGGTCGCCATAAACTTTCTTGTAAAGGGCAGCTGCTGCTTTTCTCCTCGCGTGACTCCAAAATAGGGGAAAAGCATCGGCCAACCGGTTGGGCCCAGAATCTCCCGGTCCGATCTCTTCCCCTCGTCCCCCGCTCCCTCTGCACAAGATCCGACCCGGAAAAGCGGCCCGAACCCGGACCCGATCATCGGATCCTCTCCCCAACCTACTGGTCTTCGCTTCGCATGGCCAGGTTTCAGCTGCGGAGGAGAAGGAGCCCAAAAAACGCGAGAGGAGAGGAGGGAGGAAGGAAGGAAGGAGGACCCCCGCAGAAGGCCGCGAATCCTCGTCAGTCATCATCGAGGTTCCCCGAAACTTTGTACTAAAAGACCAAAAATTGTCGGGAGTCTGACCGCAGCGACCGAAAGAGCAAGCCGACTCTGATCGGACGGAGCTTCGGGATCACGACCGATTCGAGACGAGCGAATCAAGAACATGGCCGTCCGCGTAGAAAAAGAAGGTGGGTCCCGTCCGGGTCGTCTCGGATACCCATCATCGGCTTGATTTGAACCGAGGCGAAGAAGGGGGGGCGAGCAGCAGCCGTCGGTCTTGATCTTCTTTCTTCTCTAAGAGTGGAAAAAGAAGGTATGGCTAAGGACAGGGATGAGCCCGGGACGGCTCCTCAGCCCGATCGCTGGTACAATCTGACCCTCGGGCCTTCGTTCAAGCACGATTCTTCCAACAAGTACTGTACCCTCCGATGTAAGTGTTTAAGACTTTGCCCATTTTATCCCGTGGTCTGTCTTGTTCGCCTGAGGTGATCCGTGGGTGTGTTGGCATTGTTGTGATCGGTTGAAGAGATGATTGGTGTGCCTGGAAATCTGAAGGATTGGAGATTGGTGGAGTAGATGATTGCTCTGGATGTGTAATGAGGCTTAGGGACGTTGTTTCTTGAATTCTAAATGGTTGGATTTGAAAAAAAAGTGTTCTTTTTAATGTCTTTGGTACTTTTCCCCCTATTTCATACTTGTCTAATTTGTTCTTGTCGGGAATCATTGGATAGCAGGAACTAAGAAGTTGATGTAGTGTGAGGATTTCTGAATTGATGTGTGTATGTGATGAGTTGTAGTGATGCGATGTATTCATTGCTAGTTACTCTTTCTTGAACTTTTGTTTATTTGCATTTCTCCAGATGAATTTAAACCCGCTTCTATCGATAAGACGAAGAAGGGTACAATGCAAAAGAATAAGGAGAACCGGGTTTCTGTGGAGTTTCAAAATAATCAACCAGGAAAGCCCAAAGTGGCATTTGAGGGTAGCAGTGAAGATTACAAGGAGAATGATGCTGTGTTGTTCTTCGATGGTGAGACATTCCGATTGGAACGACTCCATCGAGCTGTGAAGCAGCTGCGTCACGTTCGCCTTCCTGGTGAGTCTGTGGCGGCTGCTTCTTCTGCCGCTTCTGCAGCTGTTCATTCTGGGCCAGCAGTGGAGCCTCGGTTATCTCCGGTGGCAAAGGTTGTAAAACCAGCGCATTCTTCTCGGAATACATTTCCAGCCGTCCCGGTAAGTCCAATTGCTTAGTTAAGTTAGTCAGTCACTAATTATTTGGCTTATTAAAAAAAGTGATCTATTACCAAGATCATAGGGAATAGGGATTATAGATAAGTAAACTGTTGTTTGTTTTTGCTGATTCTAATTATTCTGTATAATAATCAAAATCATTATGCATAGGGAGAGATTGATCCATTATGATTATTTTGTGTAATTACAAGGACCGCTAGTTAACAAAGGATGGATGAAGAGACTCCAGGGGTCTCAAGTTTCCTTTAGAACAAGAATGCTGCACATCTTGTTGTTAGTATGATTCATTGAGTAGGTGTGTATTGTTGTACGAACCCGTTGGTCCTCCCATGTGAATGAAGTTTTATGAAAGTTTAACTGCTTATGATGGTTTAGATGCATTTATGTGGTAATATTCAATTTCTTATTGTTATCCTCTGCTTTTCAGTTTTTGTTCCTTCTAGGACTCCATGTCTGATCCTTGAATTGTCATATTCTTTTGTTGGCTATTTGACTTAGAGATTTAAACTTTCTATGTCTGACTGAACGAGATGCCAGATTGATGTGTTGTCTCACTTTGCCCTTGAGCAACTGTATATCTTTGTTATGAAAGAAAGTGAAGTGGTCCTTAAGATGCACACTTTATATATATGGACTTTCTTAAGATTTGGTTACCTAGATGTTCAATAGATGTTTAGAATAACTTATCAAAACTTTACACATTTAAGATCTGCTCATTGGATAGGGATAGTAAATCTTTCTGCTTCTCTAGTTATAGTGACGGATTGAGAGGCTCGATGGAAGAAATATCCCTATTGAACGATCATTAATCTTTTGAACTCAGTTATGTGATGCCGCTCCTTTGTTGATTCAATCTAGTACTCAATCAAGTAGGGCTATAAATCAATCCTGAGTAGGATCTCCATCTTAGTAGCGGCAGTCTCTCCAAAAAATCCTGAAAGAAAAAGTTCTAAGCCTTATCAATTCAAGTACAAAGTTCTAATTGTTAACTAGAGTTGGCTAGCATTGTATGTCTACGGATTTATAATTTTGATTCTGGCAGTGTAAAATCTGACAGTGGAGTGTGTTCTAATGTTGTTAATTACACAGTACATGTGGTAATTTCAAGAATTTAAAGGAAATGGGGAAAACAGGCATGAGTTGTGCACCCCGAGTTTCAAAAGTATTATTAGTTCGGGCTTGATATCTAGTACTTCACATGGGGAAGAAGTTGACAGTGCCTTGATAAAGAGCAAAACTTGAATGATGTTGGCATGATATGGATATGGGACCTTTGGTAGAACTGAGTGGTTGGACATGAGGATCATCTTGAGAATATAAGCAGCATCGCCTGACTAAGTTAAGAACCTTCAACTTGGTTTCTCAGACGACAAGGATAGCAATATTGGTAAAATGCTTTTTCAAAGTATCTCATGCGTAGGATGCTATTTCATCAGCAATCTGCATTTAGATCGCTTCTCTGGTTGCGTGCTAAATTACAGCCTGGAACAGCAAAACTACTATCCTGACAACTCGATATGGAACCAATCACCAGACCAGCATTTGTATACTCTGTGTGCTATCTACCATTAGGAACTTATTTCTCCTCTTTTCATTTAGAGTCTTCTTATATGTTACACTCATGCTTATAGCATACTGCAACTTCCAGTGGAGGCAGACCATTCATGTAATCATATCCCATCATTCACATTTTCAACTTTGTTTAATACATTTTCTACATGAACTCCTTAATGTGGATTACATTCCTTCATTCATTCACTGTGTTCATTCCAATCGGGTGAGCAAAGCACACCAATGCCAGAGAAAGTCTTTGCTCCTAACTACTGTACAAGTGAAATATCCTCACTCCAATGGCCTGGTCTCCATCCTATCAATTAGAGCTGCCACCCAACTGTTGTCTCAGTTAGCTATGCTTCCAATGTCACTATACCTCTCTTGGATATGACCAAACCCTAAATCAGTGGGTTACATTTCATCTAGCTCAGGAGTCATTTAATGTGTGGTGTTATTTGGTTTTTCTTCTTCCTGTTTTTCTTTTGAATGGCATCATATTTAAAACTGAATGAACTCGATTTCATCAAGCTTTCTTCTGTAGACAACTACTACCACTCTCATTCCGAATCCATTCTCTTCCCCATGACACACTAGGGAAGATATTCCAAGTTTATGTTTGAGTTCTGCCTGTACCGGATCTTCATTCTCCAGTCTTTTTTATCTGAAATTGAATTTATGTCTTTGCTGGGGCTGTAGTACTCGACGTCTAGAGTAGATTTTTTATTTTGGTCTGTGTGCTTCTCTCACTCATTGCTCTCTTCCTGAACTTGTGCAGGTTGAGGTGGAACGGATTGATATTGGTGAGCCCCAGAATCCAGGTATGCTGCTGTGTTTAGAGGCTTCTTTGTATTTTTTCTTTCTGGTATTATCATTTCTAGCTTTATGTCAACGTGTGCATTGAGATGAGTAATTGCTATGGAAACTTTAATATCATCAGCAAAAGCTAGTTCCTGTCAAATGGAATCCGGGAAGAGTTACCTAATTGATTTTGAATTTAGGCCATTCCGTGGCACCCCTTGTTCTTAATGTTTGGTTAGTCATTAGAAGATTAAATTTCGATATTTTGTTTGAAGTTATGCCACTTTTGCCGTCATTTCTTGTTTTTCACTTGCAAGAAATCTAAAATTTGTCACTCACTTCAATATGGGATAGAGAGCCTAAGTACCCGCAAAACTGCATAATGAAGTGATGCATGAGATGGTTGCCTTATTGGGTACTTGTTTTGGCCTTCTTTTTATTCTTGAATGCTAAATTGCTATTCATTGTTTGAAAGGTCCAAAACCTGCAGCGAAGGGAGCTGCTACTCATTCACCCTATCTATCAAGTGCCCCCGCTGCCTCTCCAGGCCCCAGAGAATACGAAGCTGAGGATAATCAAGACATAGACATCGACGAACTATTCGGCACTGGATCGCCGGACAATGAAAACAATGCTGAGCAAAAGGTCGAGTTTGGATCTGATGCCAACGAGCCACGTCACAATGACTCAGATGATGAGATTGCTGATGTGGACGACAGCGGTGACGAAGGGCACAAGGGCCAGAATGCAGCAGATGCCCTGAGAGCTCAACTCAATGCAGAGGGCAGGGATGGTCAGACGTCTTCGTCTGGCAGTAGCAGTGGGAGCGGAAGCGGCAGTGGGAGCAGCAGCAGCAGCGACAGTGATGCGAGTGATGACGACTCCGTCAACTCTGTCTGAGAGGCATCAGGTATCAAATTATAAGGCATAAAGGAATACATTCACATAATAGCAATATCTCAATAAGCCATCCTGGTTTTTGATGGGGTTGGAACGTGATTTTTATAAATTTTTCTAAGGTTTGTCTTTCCATCAATGCCGCCCCCTTCTCAGGCGCGTTAGCTAAAGCATGAACTTAAAAAACAGAGATGATATGACAGAACGTTCACTTGCAAGTTTTCTCGTTCTCCTTGTTCTGGCCTAAATATTTTCACTTGCATTTAGTTGGCTCATTAGGGCAAGCGATCAACCTCCTGCTGATCTTTTGATTGAGATGCATCGTACAGAATTCAACCAACAGATGGAAAAGCGGCCGCTTTTGCTGTTTGCGCGTTATAGAGTAAAAGCTAATTTCCGAAAAACTTTTGGTGCAAAAGCATATTCAGGGAGCATTTACAATCCATTCATGTGGGTTTTGGATGCTTGACTTGCAGACGGGTTTCGGTATCTAGCATCGTTTTTTCTCTTGGCATAAGGACTTGGATTATTTGGTGAAGAAAATGAATTCACTTTTCCCTACAAGAAAATCAAAAGTTTGGTCAATAATTCATTGGTTCTGTGCTTTGAATTATTGGCAATCTACATTACTAGATTGATTAGGTTGAATCATCAAGGTTCAAAAGATGGAGCTGCACGAACAGATGACGCAGGATCTGACGTGGTAGTGCTTTGAATCTAGATGTTCTTGACAGTCAATGATCGATTTATGGTACGGATGACGGCGTTGGTGCTCCTAATTCCCAACAATCTCCTGTTGTCTAGCGCGCCGATTCCATTATTGGTTCTCCCATCTCCTAACGCAACTTTAATGGAAGACAAAAAGAAGTAAATTAAACTTAATTTGAGGTTGGTCATCAAACACCTCACAGAAAAGAACGGTAGGTGGCTAGGACAATCCGAATATCGTGCTTTTAAAGTTTCTTGTACAGATTGAATCATTGAGAGAACGAGGCGCGGATGGAAAGATCACATTTTAGAGATGTCTAAAACCTTTGCACCAACATTTGCTTTTGAAGAGCGGGAGTCGTATGTGGAGTTCATTTTGGTCCCCGCCATTGTCCTCGACATTCTTGATTGTCTGGGGTTTAGCGCGATTGTCGGGACCGGGGTCTCCATCTCCCAGATCTGGGTTTCTGGCTCTAGGACCTCATCGACGATCCGGGTCCTTGATCTGATGGCTTTGTGTACGCATCGCCGTGCTCGAGCCGTGTTGGGTTGAAGTTGGGACTGTAGCTAAGCCGGAGACTTGGAATCGCGATGTAAGACTTAGGACCTCGACCTGACACTCGGAATGTCTATTGTCTACATTGGACCCTGGACTCCCAACCCTAGCCCCCGAAATCAAGACCTAGACTAAGGACTAGGCTGTCGATTCTAGGACTCAATTACCGCTTCGAGACCCTTGCCTGCAGACCTGAAAACCCGACATTTCGACGTAGGCATACTGGGCTGCGTGCGGTCCCAGCGCCCGAAGTTTCGGTCGCCATCCAGCCTCGAACTTGGTACTTCGACCGGCGAATCTCGGAGGATCGATGCTCGGATACAGATTTGTTTTGGCAAGTGGGTTTCGTCTTGATGAATACAGGGTAAAATGATTCGCACCTCATTTCCGAATGTTCGTGATAAACAAGAAAAGAAGACTGTCACGTTTTGTCTTTTGTCATTTTGGTAGAGAGTTGGTGGGTGGGTGTTTTTCATAGTTTTGTCTTTCTTCCCTTTTTAATGTTAGAGGTGGTGAGATTTTTTTTCAAGATATAGACATTTTTTTCTTTTCAAGTCCAGTCCTCGAACGCACGCTGAAAACTAAATTCCAACAGAAATTCTTCAACACTAACGTAACTTTGAACGTCTTGCACCCAAATGATCAAGCAATTCAACACAGATTTTCTTTTCGAATGCATTTATGGATAAGTATATATTTCACCTCGTTAGAATTAAATTTAATGATGTGATTATAACAACCTCGTTATTTAAGTTAGACAGCAACTAGGCCTGTTAAAAAGAGTGATCTATTACCAAGATCGTAGGGAATAGGGATTATAGATAAGTAAACTGTTGTTTTTTTTTGTTTTTTTTTTTTGTAAAGGATAAGTAAACTGTTGTTTTTTTTTTTTTTTTTGGTAAAGGTAAGATAGTAAACTGTTGTTTGTCTTTGCTCATTCTAATTATTCTGTATAATAATCAAAATCACTATGCATAGGGAGAGATTGATCCATTATGATTATTTTGTGTAATTACAAGGACTGCTAGTTAACAAAGGATGGATGAAGAGACTCCAGGAGTCTCGAGTTTTCTTTAGAACAAGAATGCTGCACATCTTGTTGTCAGTATGATTCATTGTATAGGTGTATTGTTGTATGAACCCTTTATCTGGTTGAACCTACTCAAGTGGCCCTCCCATGTGAATGAAGTTTTATGAAAGTTTAGCTGCTTATGATGGTTTAAATGCATTTATGTGCTAACATTCACTTTCTTATTGTTATCCTCTGCTTTTCAGTTTTTGATCCTTCTAGGACTCCATGTCTGATCCTTTAATTGTCATATTCTTTTGTTGGCTATTTAACTTAAAGATTTAAACGTTCTATGTTTGACTGAACGAGATGCCAGATTGATGTGTTGTCTCACTTTGCCCTTGAGCAACTGTATATCTTTGTTATGAAAGAAAGTGAAGTGGCCCTTAAGATGCACACTTTATGACATTATAAGAACAGTCGGGAATCCATATGTGATCAACAGTGTATCATCTTCTACCTTTTTGGGTGAATTGATGGCTTTTGGAAATGCAGTTCGCTCATGATAGTCTGATGTCTTTAGCAAAGACTTCATTTTGTAGGGCATGCTTGTGTCACGGTTCGTGAATTCTCCCGTACTCGTGACACTTGTGAGTAGCGCTTGGGTTATCTGGTAAAGAGTGTGAGGCAGAAGGGTAGAACACAACTGGTCCGTGGGAGTGGCGTCAGGACAGTTGATGCTAGGAGTTCTAGGATATAAAGATTATATCACTTAGGAGCTCTAAAGACGGGGTAGGCCTCCCGTGCACAAACTGATCGGGAGATGATGCCGCTCTCCTGACGAGGCCATGGCAGGTCGAAACCAATTGTTGTGTCTAAAGAGAACTGTTGTCACACTCGATGGACTAGACGCCCAAGCAAAGTTAGGTGTGATGGGATCTCGCACGAAGAATCATTCACCGTATCGTTCGTGGAACAATTAAAGAAGGAAGGCTGGCCTGGCGAATTCCGCTCGCCAAGCGCCCACGGGTCGTTCCGAGGCTAAGGAAACTCTCGGCCCGTGACACTTGTCTCACGTATTGTCTCTAGCAATATTGGCTGTTATGGTTTGGAAACTAAGGCCCTGCATGGAAACGCTCCAAAAAAGTGTTTCTGGAACACTTTTGTACTTTTTTTGTTCCCGGGCACAAAAAAAGAACAAAAACGCGTTTGGTTGCGTTTTTGTTCTTTTTTTCTTTTTTGTTTCCGGAACACAATTGGAGCAAAAAAAAAATACAAAAAGTTGCTTCTTGTTCCAAAACAATTTTGAAGAAACACGTTTTCTCTCTCTTCTCTTTTCTTCTTCTTTTCTTTTTCTTTTTTTCTTCTTTTTCTTTTTTTCTTCTTTTTCCTTTGGCCGGTGACGCCGTCGAGGGTCGGCCGGTCGCCGAAGGCCGGCGACCGGCCAAAAGAAGAAAAAAATAAAAAGAAAGGAAAAAATGAAAAATGAAATAAAAATATTAAAAAATTAAAAGAAACGAAAAAAGAATAAAAATTTACCAAACGTGTTTCCATTCATTTTTATTCCCGGAACAAACGTTACCAAACGTGTTCTTTTGTTCAAAACCGTTCCCTGGAACGAAACAAACACTTTTTTTTATTTGTTCCCCTGGAACAAAAAAACGAAGTAAACGTTACCATTCGCACCCTAAGATATTATCATGATCCTAAATAGGTTATAGTCAATGAGGATTTGTGTTCTTTCTGCACACGAAGTTTAAATAGCTGGTGTTTTGGATTGCCACTGGGCACTTGGAATGGTGCCGTCAATTTTATATTTTTTTTTGTGAGATAATTCAAGCTGGCTTTATTACTTTCGGAATAAAATCTAGTTTGCAAGTTCTTATTATTAATTCAAGAAACTTTTATGCATATTTATGATACTTATCTGCTAAAGATTTAGACTCTTTTCTCCTAAAATTTGTCATCTCTATCTTATATAAGGACGCTGGCCCATCTCAACCTGCGTCTGCAAGTTGTGCTGATCCCTGTCCTTCGGTGCCTCCTGTGATGGAATGATTGGATCAGGGCCATTCTCAGCCTCCTCCCGCCTTGGCTTCCTCCTCTCCGGTCAGGAAGCCTACTTTATGCTCTTGGGCTTGGAAGAGAATTCTCCATCTTAGAACCGAATTCCGTCTCTCCTTCCTCTGGAGGATTGGGGATGGCCTGTTAGTCTCCTTCTGATTTGACCACTGGCACCCGAGAGGCCCTCTAAATCTTTTATTTTCCGACTCTCTGATTTATAGCTCTGGTTTATCTAGGCAGGCGACAGTAGCTAACCTTTTTTTGCCATCTGGTTAAACCATCATGATAGTATTAGAATCTTGGGACCAGCCCCTCCCTAGCCTTTATCAGGTATCGGATCATTTTACTTGGCAAGAAAACTCATCTAGTTTATTCTCGGTTGTCTCGGCGTGGCATGCCATCAGAAGGAAGAAGATGTGGGTTTCTTGGGCTGCTTTGGTCTGGAGCAATGTAATCTGTCCAAGATATTAATTTAATCTCTAACTTATTACCAAAAACCGTCTCCCCACCCAGGCTTTGCTTCTATCGTACGATAGGATTGGGGATGCTTTGTGTGCCTTTTGCAAGCTGATGCTAGATTCCATCGATCATTTGTTTTTTGGTTGTTGTATCATAGTCAGCTTTGCCTTCTTTTGGGCTGCTAGATGCAACCTCCCTTGGCGCAATAGGGATTGGTCGGAGAATCTTCATTGGGCTTCGAAGTTTCTCTTTGCTAAGGATTTCTATCATTCCATTACTCGCTTTTCTTTTGGTGCTCTTTGCCAATGACATTCTCTCTCCCATAGAATGGGAAATGATGGTCTATAAGGCACCGTTATTCCCTATGAATAATGTTGCCATTATCTTAGCAATGTCCGTTTGAAAATTGTTAAAAAAAAAATAAAAAATAAAAAACTTGAACCTATTGCACTTTTGTTAATTCAATTCTAAACATTTTTATTTTTTGTCAATTGAGTCCATTCGACTAATTTTGAGTTAAAATTGCTGATGTGGATGTCATTGCCCTATGTAATGTGGCCATCGCTAATATGGACGATTTTAATAATATTTTGATTTTTTCGAATTTTTTTTTTTTTTTTTATTTTTCTTTTCTTTCCCTTCTCCCTCTAGCCGGTCGCCAAGCCTTGAGATGGCCAAGATCGACCAAATATGAGGGTCGATGAGGTCGGCCTTGAGCAAGCCTCGCTAGTGGGTGGTGGGGGCGAGCTTTACTAGAGGCTAGTGAGGTCGACCTCACCGAGGCCAAGTGACTAGCTAGAGAAAGAAGGGGAAAAAAAAGGAAAAGAGAGAAATAAAAGCAAAAGGAAATGTGAAAAATTTAAAAAAAAAAAAAATATATATATATATATATCAAAAAAATAAAAATTAGCTAGGTTAACGATTTTCGACCAAAATTGGCCAGATAAACTCAATTAGCAAAATGTGAGAATATTTAAGATTCAATTGACATAATTAAAATAGGTTTACAGAATTGATAAAAGGGCGGATGGTTTATAACTTTTCAGACAATTTTCCATGCAATGGCAACCTCATCTTTGCACTCTATGTGAGAAATTTATCATGCATCTCTCTTTTTCTTTTATTTTTATTTGTATGTGTATATATATATATATTCAATTAATGTAAAGATAGCAAAATTTCTATTCAATGTTTTCTTCCAAGAAAGAATTTGTATATTGGTAAGAGAAGAAAATAATTTCAATTTTTTTTTTTCATGTTTCTTAGTGCAATTGAAGTTATGAATTTTATTAGTAGCATACAATGTTACGCATAGAAATAAAACTTATTCGAGTACACACGTAAAACACGCTTGAAAAGTGTATTTTGTCTCACTTATAGAATATTCCTAAAATTACCCTCATATTAAATTAGTGTTCAAGCACACGCTATGTACATGAAAGCAGCTGGGTGAATGTTTGAGGGTAAGCAAATGAATAACTACGTGATGAAAGTGGGTGAAGTGGTAAGGTGCTCGAGATTTTATATATATATACTATGTCATCTTTCTATTTCCCATTATTTGTGTAATGTTATAAAGTTATAACTTTAATTGCAGATGGATATAAAGACCATTGACATTATTTTCTTTTTTTAACTAATATACAGTTTTTTTTTCTAAGAAGAAACAATTAGATGGACATTTTTCTAATAATTGAAAACAAACATTTATTTAAAATTCGAAAATGAAGGAAAATGAGAAAGTTATTCTAAATTTCTCATATAGAGTGCGAGGACAATGAAGTAATTTTATCAGGTGCAATTTACTAACAAAAGTGGGAAGTTAATTTTTTTGTTTTCCCTTTATGTCCTTTTTCTTCAGCCAAATTTTACCTTTTTCTTCTCTTTGATTTACAATTAGCAAAATAAATTTATTATAGATTCAATAAGAAACACAAAAGTGAGACATTATGGTGTTTTCACTTCAATAAATAAACTAGAACCAACGCGTGCTACATGCTTCATGCTTCATGAGCATTCCTTAAATGAATTTGAATAGTTTTTTTTTTTTTTTCATTTTGTGGGTTAGTGGGCAATTTTTATTATAAATTTACAACTCTTGCCTTTTAAAAGTTTCTTGTTGAGACAAATAAATTGAAGTGGAGAACTAAAAATGAGATACTTCTTTTAAAAGATAATATATATATAAGGATAAAATTGGAAAGCTAAAGTGAGACAAACCTCACTTACTAATAACAATATATATTTCGATCAAGAAAAAATTAAAATATATACATGATATAAACAATAAAAGGACAAAAGAGGAGATAAATTAACACTCTCAATAAGTTCCCATTTCAACCACTCCTTTACACATCCACTTATTATATTTTTCTATTTACCCAACCGCGTGCAACGCACATAAAAAGATTGGAAATTGGATATTTATTGATGCAAATAGGCTTACACAATAGGTATCTACTTATCTATTAAGTAAATTATTTTTTATATTTCTTTATAGTGAATCAGAAGTAAATTTGTTTCTCCAGGGTATTATTTTTGGTACATTAAGGCTCTACAGAAAATGAATGAAATAATTAGTCAATAAGAATGTTTTCATCATCGACAAAATTTTATAACTAAACATTTTCATTAACAATGAGAATATTTTTTATCCATTCATTTTTATAAGTGATACAAACAATCATTTTTAAAAAAGTTCAAATCATTCGTTTATTATCATTCGTTTTCCACGAAATAAACGACTTATAAAATTCTATTAAAATACCAACCCATTAGTATGTTTCAGAAGTTTATAAGCAAATGTAAATAGATATTCCAAAATCACCGGGAATGGTTTCCCGATTTACCTACGAAGAAAAACCTCCAATGACACGGTTTATATGGAAAAATGCATTAAAGATGTCCCGAGAGGAAAATGCATTTACTGAAAAGACTCAAACTTACATCAATCCTGTGAAATTTGTGTGTTTCTAAGGGCATAAATGATAACTATTATGTTTTTCTATTTCTCTATTTTTCTGTTTTTAGGAAAAAACTTAGAATAGAAATTTGTTTAGTAACACAATTTTATTTTTATATTTTTGGAACAAATTTATGCTCTAAGAATATATTTTTGGATTAGAAATCAGAAATTAAAATTTTTAGCATTTTTTTCTAAAACAAAAGTGATAAATGAAAACTCCTTTCATCGTTACTCTCGTCATCATCTGCTGGACACCTACCCCCGTAAGACGTCGGACGCCCGCTGCCTGTGGGACGTCGGACGCCGCCCACCTGCCGTCGGTTGCCAATCGCTGCTTGCCCACCTCTCGCTGTCAATCACCAGACACCAAACATCTACGGCCGATTGCCAGCCAAATGCCTCCCACCATCACTCAGGAGGTAGAAATTTTGTGTCATTATTAAATGAATTTTTATTTCAAGAACAAAAATTTTATAAAGTTATTAAACACATATTTTTACTCATAAAGTTATCCAAGGAATAAAAATAAAAAAATCAATTTCTAACCAGAAATTAATTTTTGAAATAGAATGGTCATTATTCGCCCTTAACATGTTTTTCTATACAATAATTCATCATCTCAAAAAGCTACCTGCATAGTGCCCATGGCCTCGGTGTTGACGTTGAATAACTGAGACTCCATGTCTCTGTTTAAACCAGGCTTAGTTTTTTATTCTACAAGCCAATTGGTTATAGACAAAAGGAATTCACAAACAAACTGGGAGAAGCTACGTCCTCGTCACTCCTAATTTGGCTAATGTTTCCTTAATGCTGTCGACATCAGATCCTTCGGCCTCTGCGACGTTGGGACTGTCGTATGGAACGACATGCTCGAGAGGGTAACCCCTATGAGCGTGCAACTTACGAGATTCACAGCCTAATCCTTTGAGTATCACGGTTTTGTGGACTCCGCCGATCAGTCCCTCATAGTCCGTGTCGCCGCATTCTCCTACGAACACGACGAACTTCGACAGATCCATGCCCCACCGGACGAAAAGATACCTGCAAAGGACTTTGTCAGTACATTACAGGACAGATGAGTTTGAATTTAGGTGCAGATTAGATGTACTCGGGAATTATGAGAACCAGATATCGTACTAATCAATTGGTCGTTAAACTTGTGGATCGAACATTCTAATAAGCGACTCATTTAGAGAAAACTTCTCAATAATCGCCCACAAAGGCTTCGTGGGATTGCAGCTTTCACATTAGCAGCTTGTGAAATTGATCCATTGCAGATCAAACAGAAGTTAAAACTGAAGTACACAATGGATCTGATGACTACTGCAGGCAGGTACAGCCTATCATGGCCAATTTCCAGTTGATTTTCCTCCATGCTGTTCAACCGTGGTAGTGTTCAAACTTCAGCATATTCTTGAATCTCGCGACATTATTTCCTAGATGAACAACTTCCATCCCTTGACCTATATATATACGTGTGTGTGTGTGTATGTGTGTGTATATTTATGTTACCTAAAGGTTTAGTAGGCAGAAAGAGGGCGAAAACATCTACAATGCTGGGCTATGGTTGAAATCACAGAAAAGTTCCGCAAATTGGAAAGGGTTAAGCCTGAACTGTCTAATTACCGAAAAGTATTGCAGGTCAAAGCATCAGAAGTAATACAAGGAGTCAAATTTCAGCAGAATTGATATGATAAATGAATGGTTTATCCCAAAAGAAGAAGAAAAAAAACCCGAATTTATATGCAAATCAAGATACGAGGAAGTTGCATTGAGTGGATGGATTTTAGCATCAAACAATCATTAATAACACTAGGACTTCTGCATAAATACCTTAGAGCTTGAACTCGAGATGCCAAAACAGGGATAACGTTGAGTTTCCTGCCATTCTGACAGCACACAACATGGCAACGAAGTGCCTGGATTCTCATCAGTTTTCTGAGTTCCTTCACTGGGGGAATCTGTAGCAAGAGAGAAAGTGTCAAAATACTTTTGGACTGGTCCCTATTTGCCTCAGTACTATTCTGAAGAGAACTGCTATAGAAGCTAAGAGGACGACACAGTCGCATCCAAAGGTTTTGGTGGCTAGAAGCAGAAATTTACCAGATCATGATCTTCCACTTTAAATGAAAAGCAATATGAACTTGATCCTGATTCATCTTCTGCAACAATGTTTTCTCCATTCTTCTTGTCATTAATGGAGGCTGCCCAACGTACCAATGTCTTCCTCAGCCCTTCCCCACCCCAACGATATTCAATATGTGAACGGTAATCAAGGTCAATGACAAAGGGAAGCCCCGAAGGGCCATCGTCAGAGCTTGATGATGGATAGAGCAAGTCACTACCACTACTGCAAATGAACGCATCAAAATCCGTCAAGTTCAATCCTCCTGATGTTAAGAGCGAGTGCACCTCTAATATGGTCAAGGCGGTTGATAGAATAAAGCCAGCTGCATTATCCTTCCTTGTTGCTTCCATAATCCTCTTAATGATGTCAATATAGTCTGCAGTGGCATCACAATCCACAGCAATGACATATATCCATTTTCTCCTCCTAAATGTTGAAAAATCACCGGCGCCAATATCCTCATTAGCTTTCTCAGTTGACGTGCCTTTTGCAATTCCTCTCAATACACCCTTTGCCAACGTCAAAACAGTGTTCTCCACATTACTCTTTGCATCGTCAGCATTTTCTTCAAGGAAAGTGGCGTTCCCTTCACTTTTCTCTCCATCCAATGTGAATTTCAAATTCAGGGATATGTCCTGTATATCCCTCAAGGAATCTCCTGGCGAATCTGATTCTGATTTATCTAACTTGTCATCATTATTCTGCCACTGTGGCCCTCTTGGTTTGCAACTAATTATGCGAGATAAGTATGTCCTACAATGCTCTGGCCATGAGAAAAGATGAATGTTCTTAAGTCCATTCTCCCTACATCTTGACCATAGCTGCTTATCTGAAGCTAGCTTAAGAAGAGCATTGGCTATTGCATGCTGATCATGGGGATCAACAAGTAGTCCATTGTCCAGAACCTGTAACAAGTCATAGTTAGCTACTTCATAGCTGAACTTGGCATAGCTCCAATTAACATACAAGAATTTCTATTGAGGTATAAGGCTCCAGCTCGAACACACCCGAAGAATATCAACAGGACCACCATTTTTTGTGGCAACAACAGGTAAACCATAAGCAGCTGCCTGGGTAGCAAGAGATGACATAAGGATCTCATTAGTGAACCATAAGGAGAATTGGAATTGCTAGAAATCAAAAAGATTTTGTATAATAGGCTGAGAGTGGAACCTCAATCAAAGTGAGGCCAAATGGCTCAATTAAAGCAGGGTTGATGAAGACCCCCTACAGGGAAGATCAACAAAAGTTTGTTCAGTTAAAATTGGGACTTCTCGCTATAAAAGACTGCAAAGTTGATTCTAGCAACCGTATCATTACAAAGCATGGAGAGAACAAGAGGCTAAGGAAGGAAAGGAAAAAAAAAACCGATGACTTTGACATTGGAAAACCATCCCATTTCAAGCTCGTGTTCTGATGTTCAGCATCATTTCCACAGCTTCTGAAGGCAAAAACTAGATAAAATACCTTTGTTTTTGCGGCTAAACGGTAAATGTCAGGAACGTCAGATTGCTTATGGTGCTTTGGATACGATACTTGGCCATATAGATTATATTTGTCGATTAGCTTAAGAATGGAGAGAAGAACAGCTGCATTTGTGGTAGACATTTCATCAAGGTCATCACGGTTCCCCATAATTAGAGTCTGCAATACAGAAAAAGCAAGACTTCAAAATTGGAAAAGGTTAATGAAAAATTGCAAACAATACTTACAGAAGGGAAAGCATATATGTAGAGAGAAAAATAGGAGGATACAAGGTTAGCAAGCTCTCTTAGTTGGTGACATTCTCCATATGCTTTGACTAAAGTGGTGATGTTCTTTTTGGGGTCTGGCCTGGCAAGAGCAAGTATCATGGGTTTGCGAGGATTCGAAAAGAATCTCATTATCTGCATGCAACATCCAAGACACATAGTTTAGTTGATAAATCAGAAAAATGACAAAATAATATGCTTGTTCAAGCTATAGCGCTAATCAGGAAGAACTTAACCTCAGGCCAAATTGGCGGGTCTGTCGAAGAATGTTTGCCTTCATTCTTTTCCACTTCCCCATTCATATCACCATCATGGGGAACGATATTACGAAATTCCATTCCAGGAGGAATTACCTGCTCAGAGATAACAGAGGCATGAAACTATCCTAAATGTACTGACAAACAAATGTATCTTGAACACACCTTGAATTAGGACTATCAACTCACTCACCACAAAGCGCGGCATATATCTTCCATGACAGCTGACACCCCTTTTAATCCTTGCTCTTAGTTTTCGCTCTAATACTGGATCAAAGCCATCATACAAGCGCCACTGCTGTTCTATTTCCTGCCTTGTGCTAGTAATGATGATTTCTGAAGTGTCAAGAGAAAGCTCCTCGGCTTCAATCCGACGCCTTATTTTATATGCTGTATTTATTTCCTCCGCCAGTCTTCCTTGCTTCAATAGCTGTTCGAGCTTGTCACGCCCAAGCGAGTGACCGGTAAAAAGCATGGGTACATTTAGAGCTCCAGAAAGAAGAGCAGCAGCATCACCTGCATCTGCGTAATGCCCATGAATAGCCGCAGGCCAAACTGGTCGGCCACCACCAATTTGTTCACCCAGCACTTTGGACATCTGTGTGATATGACTCAGTGCACCATCAACAAATTCAGGAATGTGAGGCCAGAGAAGTTCTTTTTGTACATATTTGTTTCTAGGGCCGCAAGGTATTCGGATGATATATGAGCCACTGCTTTCGCCAATCTCCTGAAGTGGAAATTCAGAGTTTCTTGTCCTCAGCATCTCTGTCGGTTCCCCATAACTCCAGTCGACATCCGGAGCTGATATTTGCCTTGTCAGCAGATCGACCCGATAAACTCCTGGTATTGTGCCTAGTGCCCTCGCAAGCTCCACCACATATTTAACCTGATTCAAAAGATACAATCAGAATCAGACCAGATAACTGATCGGAAATGGGTGTGTCGTGTCAGAACATGAATGTAAAAGCTCACCTGCCCACCGGTATCAGAATCACGGCCAAGCTCCAGGTTTTCTCCACGTACCAAGCCATGAACGCTACATCAAAGTTGCAGTTGAAAGCACTCAAAGCCACAAATAAGATATGCTTCATGTGCAGCATAGGTTAAAAACAAAAGAATTTGTGTTTTGGAAATTTCTAAAACTGTGGTCGAAAATAATGTGAAGATGGAGTTGACCGATACCTTATTAGGACAAGGTAAAGCTTGCAGTCCTTCTGTCTGCTAGCCCATTTGTCCATGATATCAACAGAGCCGATTCTAGGCATCTTCTCTCCACCGTGAGACGAGATATCAGTTGCCGAATCCCCTTTTTCGCCTTCTGATGATAACTCTTCGGACATGTCGGCTGTTGCCTCTCTACGACCTCTTTCATGTTCAAGACGCCGCTTAGCAATGCGTTGAGCTTCCTCTCCCTCAAGCTACATTCAAAGAGGACAGCGGAAGGGGAAATGATCAAAGGAAACAAACATGAAATTCACGAGAAACATCCACATATTACGGGGGAAAAGTTTGGTCTTAGGAAAGAATCGATCAAATTATGCACAAAAGAAGGTCTAAAGACACTGCCCAGTGCCAAATACGAAATGATCAACAAGGAGAAGGCCACAAATCTCGAACCGTATTTGATGGAAAGGACTCCACAGACCTATAAATCCTCAATGGCTTCACAAAAAGATTGGTGAACAAAGATTTTAGCAGGAGTTTGGTTCAAATCACAAGCCTGACGGCATCCCAACTAAAGCTAATGCAATTCCGCTACTGGTCTCTTATCAATTGGGAAAGGCTATCACATTGTTTCTATCCCCTTAACCAACTTGATTCGCAAACTCGAATTGATGGATATAAGCAAATCCCAACAGTGAACCGTGAACGAAAAAATGAAGCTCCAAAGGGGCGTGCTTAATTTCATCTTTTCCCCTGTTCATAATTCCACTCCAACCCCTCATTTCCATCTTAAGAGCAGACCAAGCACTGATTTTCCAAAAGATGAACTCCGTCATCAGTCACAAACAGCCAATACAGAACAACCAGAAACAGAGCATTCCCCGTTCCGACGAAAACCCGAAAGAGGCATTCTCATCGGCATCACGCAACGGTTGCTCGACGAAAGCCAAGGACGAGGAGAAGTAAAGAAGAAACCACCTGCTTTTTCTTGCGAGCGAGATTCCATATCCTCCAGCACATGTTCTCCAACCTGGTGTTCCTCTCCTGTGGGCTCCTAGTCGCCGCGGCCTACATGGAAAAAGGAGAAGAAGCGGAAGCCAAGCTAAGCGAGGAGCCATAGCCCAGGAAAAGCAGGGGTCAGGATCAGTAATACAGAGAGGCAGTACTGACCCGGAGCCAGGAGCGGTGGAGATCGGTCTCGTCGAAGCCGGTGATGACCTGCTCGACGAAGTAGCGGGTGGGGCTGAAGCGGCCCCTCTCCCTCAGCAGCAGCGACGACGACTTGGGGTCGTCGAGCGCCGGGCCGACGTCGAGGATGGCCTCCAGGTAGCTGTTCACCCACTCGTTCCCCGCCATTTCCAACCGCACACAGAGACACAGAGACAGAGAGACAGAGAAAAACAGAGAGAAACAGAGAGACAGAGGTCTTTCAGCTGATCGCGTGCTTCTGCATGTCTGCTGCTTGTTTATGAAGAAGATGACAGAGGACGAGAAGTCGAGTTGCTGCTGCTGAGTGCTGGCAATGGCGGCTTCAACTGTACGTAGAGAGAGAGAGTCCTGGTCGGTTGGGATGCAGAGTCAAGCGTTCTCCCGAATGTCGGATTTCTCTCGAAGGAGGTAGCCGGTTATTCCGACCTTTTGTGTCTCTTGCACGAGAAGCTGTCGTTTTATAAAGGTGGCGTGATAAATCAATAACTAAAGCAATTTCCAAATTTAAAGGGATTAAGTGCAGTGGTGATCGATTTTAGGGCGATCAAGTTCCCATTCTGAAACTTAAAACTAGTCCACGGATTTCTGGTTTTTACCACCCGAAAATCATGCTGACAATCTAGTCTCGTTCCAAGATGGGTCTAGGAGCCGACCGTGAATACTTTGATCATATATTTGCCTCATTTCGAATTTCTCATTTTTTATACTATTATGGTAGGGGTGTTTGATCTGAACCAAACCGAATCTTTGTGCATTTTCAATTAATTTTGAGGTGCAATCCGACTCAAAGTTTATATACCCAAGCGGTTCCAATTGGTTCAAGCTTGGGCTTTTTGAAAATCCAAAGTGAACTGTTGACATCCTCCTTTTGAGTACTTTGGTCATATCTTTCACTTTTGTGAGAAGATGTGCGATATAAATAGTAATTATAGTACATAGGTTGATCCGGATGGGTAGTTCCAAACTTGGAATCAAGAATTGGACCGATTCTCAATTCGGTTTGTTCCTTTACTCATCCCTACATAAACACATTGTGCAAGCAATATAACTAGTTGATCCCATCATGCTGGCTGCATGATCAACTCATAAAGCATTTTTCTATCTCTACTTCCGAGATCGAGCCACGTTTCAAGTGACCATCTTGTTCATCCTCTAGTTGGAAGCCTGTGACTACATCATCGCATACATTTGTGCATTATCTTATATATATATATATATATATAAAGAAAAAGAATCGCAATGTTCAAATTCCTTACATTCGAATAGTGGAGCCTTAATTGGTGCACACGATCGGGAAGAGGCCCTCCGGCGTTGAAGAAATTCAGGAGTGCAATTATTCGAATGCAGTCTAGATCACAAAGAAAAAAAACACTTAATCAACCAATCATCAGACGCCACCTATTATTATTAAATCATCTCTATCTCTCTCTCGCCAATCGCTCTTCATTGTTTCTCCATTTAAGTTGTGACTCATCTACGTTCGAGAAGAATCTCTTCCCTTTATTTAAAAAAAAAAAAAAAAAAAAAAAAAAAACATCTGCTGACCATACGAAGTACCGATGACACCATCATTTCCGTTGACTTATGTATTTTAAATTTTTTCCGATTTCTAAATATTAAGTTTATATTATATCCCTTCCAATGCTGATGGTATAGATTAATATTAGATGGTCATTTTTATCATAAAATTCTCAAACAATCCATAATTAAGATCTCTAGGTGATTGATTTCAGGGTGGGTTGATTCCCACCTAGAAATAAGGAGCCAACTAGATAGGATCAATTCTCAATTTGTAGAATCGGAAATCGACCCCGTCCACCTTGGCACCGATGGTTTTATATTTTTACATGGTTTCTATTATAAATATCATGTCTTCATTTTCTTATGGTTTTTGCTATAAATATATGTACACACACAAAAACTTTGGATTAGTTCTATCAGTATGGTCTAATCGGCACGATTACTTATTAGAAATTGGGAATTGGACTAATTATTCTCGTAGGAACCACCCTGAATCAGCTGGTCCAATTTAAATCTCAAGTTGGATTGGAATCGATGCACACTTCTACTAATATTTGGTACAATGACATAAATGGTAAAAGACAGGAATCCACCATGCAGTGCACCGAAGCATCTTCTTCACCAATCAAGAATATAACTAAGAACAATTTCACTGAAAGAGAATGTCCAAGTAGAACCTGACTACCTTTGCCTTAGAAGAACATAAGTCACCGTTGTCCTTGAAGCGCCATCTGCCACCTCTCCGACACAACTTTCTGACCTAAATGCCAAGATGCGAAAGCTAAGCAGATTACTGCCAGACATTGAGAATGAGCATATATTCCATCGAGGACAATCGACTGGAGATCAACACGAGGAAAGTGGACCACTTTCCCCAGAGCATCAACCTTCTAGGGAGGAATCGATGAATGCCAAGGAATGAGTGGAGAAGGATTCCCTAATAATCGTTGTATGCGAATAGAAGAACGAATTATCCTCGTCATTGGTACCGCAGTCTATTCTGATCTCGCAAATGGTCAGAATTTTTCATTCATTTAGATATCTCTATGAAATAAAGGAAAATACTACAATCCACGCTCACCTAAAATAGGGGTTTTCATATGTAAAATTTTAGTGAAAAAAGATATCTATATATGTCTTTGTGAACCTTTTTTAATAAATAAGTCCAGTCTAGCAATTGTTTTTTTTTTTTCTTTTAAGGATGAGCAATTCCACCTCAGGTATTTAAATACTTGTGAGAGTACCTCACTAAGCTAACGGACTAGACCCGGGTTGCAGTCTAGATGGATGGCCCAACCATGAGTTTATTTATGCTTAGTGGTACGAGGTATGGAGCATCTAACCTTCAGTATGTGCTTAATAGCCTTTTTTTTTTTTTTTCTGGTCTTAAAGATAGTTCATATTTAAAAGCTTGAGTACAAAGGCCATAGAATAAATAAGAGTCCAAAGAGTTTGAGGGATGTTAGAAGCCCAATCGAAAAGGAGGACTCCTCTTCTTTGAGCCTTGATGACCCAATCCACCACTTTGATAGTTTCAAGATTGCAATGGGTCGTGTTAACTCTGAGAAAAGCCTTACTCGAGCCTGGGTTTCATTACTAAGCACAATAACTTCCAAAGCGATGGAAAATTTTGTGAACCTAATCAACGATTGCATCAATTAAAAGTAGTAGAGATAGCCAATCACTGAGTAGCTACCTCATTTAGAGTTAGATTCATCAATCTTATGCAAATGACCAACTCATGGTGCTTGTGTACACTACATCGAGCGCTAGACATCCTGGTCAAAGTTTTTATCACCACGTAGTATAGAGGCTAGGTGCTTCATTCTTGTATCGCCTCCTAGTGGAGTTGGCCCTCTGATATGGTTCCATGCTTCATTTCATAGACTGTGATGTCACAATGTGTTTTAGGGCTCCAGTTGTTTTGTAAAAATGAATAATTTGAAAAAAAGTTTTCTTAATAAACACTATTATTTCATTGTTCATGAAAACGATTAAATATAAATTATTGTTGGTAATGAAATCTTTTTTCACTGATTAATTATTTTAAGCGATATAAGTGATTATTTTTAGATAAATATTTTTCACATAATATTTTTCGCATTATTCATTTTTGTGACACAAATGAAGCTTAAATCTTTGGTTTTTTGCAATCAATCTGATTCCTTTTAGCTTGTTGTTTTAACTTGGTAAGGCTGATGTGATGCCAAAACGGTTAGTAGGATCCCGACCGAGTTCTCGAAGCCACTTACCTGGCCATCTTCACATTATTATGTGTTCCAATTTGGGTCAATGGGTCACGAACGAAAGTATCAAGAAGGCCCATCTTAGCTTTTTAGACCACTCCCCACAAAGCATCAAGCCTTCTAGAAAGGAATCGACGTATCCCAAGGAATAAGTGGGGAAGGGTTTGATTTCATTGGGCCATTCCCTAATAATTATTGTATGCAGATAAAATAACGAATTATCTTTATCATCGACACTGCGGTCCGTGCTCATCTCATTAGTTGTCAGAACTTTATGTTTGGTCAAATATATCTACGAAAAAAGGGTAAATACTACCATTCGCCTAGAATTAACACTAGATAATTGAGAAAATTGTCCAAAAAATCCTAAACCTATTACACTTTTGCTAATTTAGTCCTAAACTTTTTAGTTTTGCCAATTCAATCATAAACATTTTTTTTTCTTGCCGATTGAATCCATCTGGCCAATTTTGAGCGGAAAATGCTAACGTGGACACTAGCGATGCCACGTAGGACTACTAAGAACGCTAACGTGGACAATTTTAATAATATTTTAATATTTTTATTATTGTTTATTATTTTTTTCTGTGTTTTCCCTCTTTTTTTCTTTTCTTTCTTCTCTTTTTGGCTTTCTTTGCCTTTTTCGGTGGCCAACCACCGGCCACGGCCCCTGGTTGGCCTCGCCCGCCACAAGCGAGGCTCGGCCGGGCGAGGAGGAGCCCCGACGAGGGAGCCCTTGTCTAGGCACGGCCCAGCAAGGTTCGCCTGGGTGAGGCCGACCTGCGCCTAGGCCAAGGCGAGGGTCGGCCTCCCCAGATCTGGCAAGGGGAGCCCTTGCATCCCTCGCCCGGGCCAGGGAGCCCTTGCCAAATCGGCAAGGGGAGCCCTTGCCTTGCCCTCGCCCGGGCCAAGGCGGCCTCACCGGGTGTCGGCCGGCCGGGCGCGAGGGCCAGGCCTTGCAAGATCTAGTCTAGGTGAGGCTGACACCCGCTTGGGAGAGGGCGAGCCCCGGCAAGGGCTCCCCTTGCCCGACATTAGCATCCTCGACACCGGGCAAGGTCACGCCTTGGCCTAGGCGAGGGTCGGCCTCGCCCAAGCGTGGGCGAACCTTGCCAAGCCGCGCCTGGGTGAGGCCTCCCCTCGCCAGGGCTCCTCCTCACTTAGCTAAGCCTCGCCTATGGCAAGCGAGGCTAGCCGGCTGGCTGTGGTCGGTTTGCCGACCACTGGAAAAGGCAAATAAAGCTAAAAAGAAAAGAAAGAAAAAGGAAAAAAAAATGGGGGGAAATAACAAAAAATAAAAATAATTCAAAAATATTAAAATATTATTAAAAATTGTCTACGTTAGTGCCAACGTCCACGTCGGTATTTTTGGCCAAAATTGGCCGGATAGACTGAATCGATAGGAAGTAAAAATGTTTAGGACTAAATAGGTAAAGTTAAAAAATTTAGGACTGAATTGGCAAAAGTGGAATAGGTTTAAGATTTTTTGGACAATTTTCCCCAGATAATTTGTTCTTCTATTTGCATATAAAATTTTAGTGGAAAAAAGATATCTGATATATGTCGCTGTGAATCTTATATAATAAACAAGTCATGTCTAGTGATTGCCTTTTTTTTAAGGATGTGCAAGATGCGAAAACTAAGCAGATTACAACCGGACATTGAGATTGAGCATATATTCCATCGAGGATGATCCACTGGAGATTAACACCAGGAACCACAAAAAGAAGGTCCATCTTAGCTTTTAGACCACTTCCCACAAAGCATCAAACCTTCTGGGAAGGAATCGATGAATCCAAGGAACAAGTGAAGAAGGATTTGATTTCATTGGGCCATTCCCTAATCATTGTCGTGTGCAAATAGAAGAACGAATTATTTTCGTTGTGGATACTGCAGTCTGTTCTAATCTTACTAGTTGTCAGAACTTTATGTTCGGTTAGATATCTCTATGCTAAATGAAAAAAATATTTGATATATGTTTTCTTTTATTTAAAAAGAAGGTAGTACTAGAATGAAACGTATATATGAATATTAGTAAATGGCCGATCATGGTTTTATAATTTCTAGAATTTTTGGGCTGGATCGCTCAATGGAAACATGGCAGGATGTCTTTGTGGACCTTATCCAATAAACAAGACAAGTCTAGCAATTGCCTTTTTTTAAGGATGTAAGAGACCCGCGTTGAAATCCAGATGGATGGCCCAAACATGATATTATTATAACTTCAGTGGTACGAGGGATGGAGCATCTTGATTTTTTTTTTTTTTTTTTTTTTAAAGATACTTCATATTCAAAAACTTTAAGTTTATGCATACTTAACAGAAGCCTTGGAACAATAAGGAGTCCAAAGAGTTTGGCGGGGGAGGGAAAGGGGGTGGGGGTTTGCATTGAAGCCCAGTTCAAAAAGGAGGATTATTCTTCTTTGGGCCTTGGCAACCCAATTTTCCATTTTTGTTAGTTTGAAGGTTGCAATGAGTCGACGTTAAATCTGAGAAAAGCCTTACCCGAGTTGAGGCTTCATTACTAAGCATAGTAACTTCCCCAAGTGATGGAAAATTTTGTGACCTGATTTATGATGGCATCGATTGAGAGTAGGAGTAGGGCCATTTGATCGTTGAGTAGAATTATCAATGTTATGCAAACATCGACTCATGGTGTTTGTATGCACTCCATCGAGAGCCAAATATTAGGGTCAAAGTTTCTAACATCACATAGTATGGAGGCTAGGTTGTGCTTCGTTCTTGTGTTGCCTTCCAACATCGTTGCCTTTTGATACGGTTCCATGCTTCATTCATGTATTGCAACACCATGATGTGTTTTAAGATTCCATTATTTTGCAAAAATTGAATGATTTATTTAATTTTTTTTTTCTAAATAAGATCACTTCTGTCGTTTTAAAAAAAATGAATAAACAAATAAACATTTTCCTTGTCTATGAAGATGATTAGATATAATTTATTATTGATAATAAAATAATCTTTTATTAACTAATTCTTTTAAGCGATACAAAAATCATTTTAAAAATATATATTTTTCACATTATTTATTTTTCGCAACACGAATGAAGCTTAAATATTTGAGCTTTTGCCATCAATAAATAAGTTCTCAAAACCACTTATCTGGCCATCTTCACATTGTTATGTGTCTCCAATTAGGGGTGAAATGGGTCTTGTTCTTGGTCTCGTTGAGATGGTGATGAGGTTGGTATCATTGATTTCTCATTGTCCTACAAGCACCCCTCGATCCAACCACAACTCAAATCTGTTTTTGATTTAGCGCCCGAGTTTTTTATTTGAACGACATTGTTTTGGTTGGAAAGAGGCACCTGTTGCTACATTTGCCGAGAGACGTTACGACCACATAGTTATGTAGAGACTTTGGCTAATCATCTTGGTTGACTTAGCAATCATCCTTGGCCATGTCATCCTCCGATTAACATTATTGATGTCACATATGCATAGTCTCATAAGATGCGTATGGTAATTATTTTATTCTCAAAAATACAAATATTTTTTTTTTAATTTTGTTTCCTAGATAAATTTCTGAACATTCGAAAGTACTTGGTAATTGCACAAAATTTTTATTCCTTGGATAAAATTGCATTTGGCACTATTTTTAAAATTTCTAGGCCAAATTATTTTCTTGTAATTATTTAATAAAATTATTACATTTCTCTCTTTTTTTTCTTTTCCTCTTCTCCATCGTCTAGCCGGCCTCAGTGGAGCCTCGTTGGGCCTCGACAAGGCCAAGCCTTGCGGGCAATTGGGTGAAGCTTGTGCTGACAAGGTCGCTGGCCACCATCGAGGCCAAGCGACTAGCTAAAGGAAGAAAGAGAAGAAAAGGAAAAGAATAAAAAAAAAAAAACAAACAAAGAAAATAGCTTGATTCTAAAAATTGTTTATGGAAACAAAAAAAGCTTTTTTTTTTTTTTTTTTTACTTTTGATTCTATGTTAAACCTATTTTGGAGAAGAAATTTGTTTTTGAAAATAAAAGAGTTACCACACGGCTTTTTTTTTCTTTCTTTCTTCTAGAGAGAAAATGGTAAAAAAATCGCTATGCAGTATGCGGGTGGGCCATGACATGTCTCCCATCTCACATTCTTTCCTGGGTTAATTTATAAATGAGGGGTTTTAATTTGTATAACGCCGTGTTTTCAAACTGTTGAAATAACAATATTATAGAGTGAGCTCGAGTCATTACAGCTTTTCTTTTTTCTTTTTGTTCTAGAGACAAAAAAAAAAAGAAGAAAAAGTAAAGGATAATGGTACGAAAGTCCTTGAACTTTTTCGATTTATACATTGTCATTTTGTTTATAATCCAGTCTTTTAAACTTCTCTTATCTATGAACAATCAATTAGTCATTCTATTAAAAAAATCACACAAAGTAGATCATATCGCCACTAGTTGTCACGTCAACATCCTGGGTGCGTGATTCTCCAAACTCAAAAGATCGAAATTATACAAATATATATATATATATATATATATATATATATATAAGAAAAAAGAACATCCAGAAAATCAAATTTGCGGTGATGGCCCCCTAACGTTTTCTACTTTTCGCTCTTTCTACATATAATCTTTTAGTCCATATGGGCAATTATTTGAGATTATGGGACGACGTTGCGCCGATGTGAATGTACTTCCGCTGTCGACAGATGGATCGGTACTGCCCAAATTCAAAAAATTCAAGCACCTAATTACATAACAAAAAATATATATATATTTTAAAGACCACGTTTACACAAATCGTGCAAATTGCCATCGTCCCAGAAGAACAAAAAAGTCTCCCCCCGAAGTCCAACAGAAACGGAAACTCAAAAAAAGCTCTTCCACACCAAAAGCTAAAAACTCCCCATTTCTTCAAATTCGCACTCGTCGTCTCCTTCCTCGATCTCTCCCCAAAACGAAATCCTTTCTTCTCTCTTCAATCGCCATACGCAGTCGCCCATACACACACACATATATATACACGCCTGAAACCTCTCTCTCTCTCTCTCTCTCTGTCTCTGGTTGGGTGTGGGGTTTCGGTTTTGCGGATGGAGGGATTGCCAACCACCGTGAAGGCGGAGCGGCGGTGGAGATCGAAGCCCCTCCAGACCTCGCGCCCTTCCATCGTCATGGCCTTCTTCTCTTGCGTCGCCTGGCTCTACGTCGCCGGCAGGTTCGTCTCCTCATGACTCTCTATCCCCGGCATTTCGGGCTGCCGCGGAATTGTTCGTAGTTCGATTGCGATTTCGCGTACTGGGTTCGCCCGGATCGCTGCCCGAGCTGTCTCCCGAGTGGGAACTTCCCCGGTTTCGCCAATGGGAATTTTCGGTTTCGTTGGGATCTGGGAAGGGAACGACTGTGCTGTGTGATCTGGGTTTTTGATCTCTTGGGCTTGTCTAGGTTGAAGGAATTGAGCTGTTCGGGTTCGGTTGGTCGATCGGCATTTGAGCTTTGAATTGAGTTGCATGTTTGAATTAGCTGGTCTAGGTTTGGGGGCGCTATTTTTGAAGCAAAAATCGGCATTTTTGTTCAGTGTCGTCTTTGTAATTATGGGTACTTAGGAGACGTAGTACTAGGCTGTCGAGAAAGAGCGTAATTTCCTCGAAGCCCCTTGAATCTTTGGGCTGTTTTGCATAGGTTAGACTAGGATGTGATGGGAATTGATCAAGTCAAGTTTAACTCGCTGAACTCATGATCAGTCAAATAGATTAGAACCTTTGATCTATGAAGTAAGACTCTTCTAGGAATTGCACTAAATGTTGAGTCACAAGTCGTGACTGAGAACCATGTGGGGATCGAATGGGAATGAGCCGTGTCACAAAGCACATTTGAACATCCTGTTTGCACATATGAGTCGAATGGTTTGCAAATGAATCGATTTGAATGGTGTGTTTGGGTTGGGACTAGGGAAAAAAGAGGACATCTAGACACCGGTCGAGATGGTACTCTGATGAATATTATTTCCATGTATGTCATAATGTTCTCAAAGATGTAGGTTAGATAGCTATTGTTGGACATGTGAAATCAAGCTCTTATTTGATGAGGGCAAATATATGGCTGTGAATCGTGTTAATGAAGGTTAATATTTTAATTGGATGCTTAGGTTGTGGCAAGACGCGGAGAACAGGAAATTGCTGACTAGTCTTCTCAGTAAGAACTTGGACAAGGTGTTTCTAATGCTTCTTTTTTTTTGCTGCTCTCTAGTCTTCGATTTGCATCTTTAATTTTACTATAGTTGTGTCCTCTTGTAAATGTTCACACTCTTCACATGTGGACAAAACAAAAAATTAATTCTTTAAAAGTACTTGTATTTTTGTTCTGCTTATCAAGCTGCAGCTAGTAGTTGAGATTTATTTCCTTGGTATCTATTCTAAGGTGCTTTGTGTATTTACCTTTGCAGAGGCCAAAAGTACTGTCACTTGAAGACAAATTGGCAGTCCTGGGATGCAAGTATGCCCCTTATGTGCTTTCATTAAATTCACTATATTAATTCTGTCAACAGGTGTAATTGAAACATTACCTATGCACATATTGTCTGTTTTCATTTAATTTTTTTCTTCTGGTTCTTAGAGATCTGGAGAGAAGAATCGTTGAAGCTGAGATGGAATTAACTTTAGCCAAGAGTCAGGGGTACCTCAAAAACCAGATTCAGAAAAGCAGCACTGCTTCTGGTCAAAAGCTTCTTGCTGTGATTGGTGTTTATACTGGATTTGGCAGTCGTTTAAAGAGAAATGTGTTTAGAGGGACATGGATGCCTAAAGGTATCTTGAGTTATGATTAATCATGGACTTCTAGCTGCTTGAATATTTTATTGGGTATCTATTACGTTTCTTATGGTAGCATGGTTTGCTCATTGTTTTTCATGGATTCCATGAATTTTTTGGATCTTTTCTCCTGACCATTGGTAAAAGGGGAGATGGCCTGCTTATTTAAGGGTCACAAATGCAGTCTGTCAGGTTGTTTATTTCCATGCCACATGTTATTATGCTTTTCATCATTCATGGGTTCCATGAATCTTTTGGTGCCTTTTCCATGACTGCCGGTATAACAGGAGAAAGCCTGCTTATTTAAGGGTCACAAACACAGTGTATCAGGTTGTTTATCACCATGCCATGTGTTGTTATGACAAGTAATGGAACCAGGGTATCTGCAAATAGCAGCAGCATAAATCATACAGCTAATAGTGGGTTGGCTAAATAACTTGTGCCAATGTATGTGGGTTATCTTCTTGTGAGGTCAGGTTTAAAGTGAGTGCATGCTTTTGCAGAGATCTTTTGATAATTTTAAACCCATTTATCGATATGGAAACTGGTAGCATTTAAGTTTTGTGAGATATGGTTGAATGTGCTGGTCAGATGGTTGGGCTTTGTGTCCTGCATTACTAGCGCAAAGAACCGAAGGATATATTGAACAAAAGAATAGTCTTGGGGATCTTCTGTGAAGCTTCTTGCAGGAAATTTACCTTTTCCTGACTGTATGATGGCTCATAAGATAGCTTTTGTTCCAACTTCTGTAAAGCTTCTTGGGGGACATTTTCCTCTTAGTTTCTAATTGACATGAATTGAAAGTGGGATAACTATATTAAACATGAGGATTAACCAGTGCATTGAGCTTCTTAAGGGACATTCACAACTATTGCGGCTGCATCTGATGGATCTTTTCTAAACTTTCATTAATCGAATAACAGACCTCTAGAATGCTTCTCAGTATTATGTAGAGGTGTTCTTGTCTGTATCCATACTTTCATAAACAAGATGAAATTAAACTGTGGCGTACTGATATATGGTGGCCAGTTATTTAGGGTGATGGTAATGACTTATCTTGACCCACAGGATGCCATCAACTCTAAATGATCTTGTCTGAAGATGCTTAGATTAAACTCTTGCATAAAGCTTCATCTCTCCTCTAGTTATTGTTATGAATTTTGATGGGCACATCAATGTCTTGTGTGAAGAGTTGTCCCTTTGACCATGTCCGTCACAATTGATGCATGATTGATCATAATGTTCTTAGACTTTTGGACAATCTATGTTAACGTTCTTATGATATTTTTCAGGTGATGCATTGAGAAAGCTTGAGGAAAGAGGAATTGTTATACGTTTTGTAATTGGTCGGAGGTTTTCCCATGCTCTTAAACCCTACTTTTCCTTTTATCCAACTGCTTTTTTGCACGAATTTTTCATTTATTGTCTTGAAACTGGCAGTGCTAATCGAGGTGACAGCCTAGATCGCAATATTGACGAGGAAAATCGCACGACTAAAGATTTCTTGATCCTCGTAAGCAAAAAGAATTTCCTGGCTGCTCAATTTAAGTTGTTCAACTTTTTACCTTGGATTAAATGAAGAGATATATGATTCTGATACTGTTCTTTGGTTATCAGATTGCTGTATGAAGTTGTATGTTATTCATGACTTTTTCTAATGATGAATAGGTCGTGGTTAAAACTCTTAGATGCAATAGCTTATAAATGTGTGACAATAAAAGTTTAGCTGTTACTAAATTCTTCTAAACTGGATGTTCATTCGATGATTTGCACGGCAGACTCTAATTTTGACTATATTGGCCAAACAAGCAAATCATGGATTATGAACATGTGTTTTCCTTTGCTGCTTCATAGGAAGGACATGAGGAAGCTCAAGAAGAGTTGCCCAAGAAAGCTAAGTTCTTCTTTAGTACTGCAGTTCAAATGTGGGATGCAGAGTACTATGTGAAAGTTGATGACAATATTAACCTTGATTTAGGTAAAGTTCTGGTGCTTCAATGATTTATCTAGCCATCATTCATCTGGAAATACCGTTTGCTAAACCTGCAGAGTGTACAAGACTAATGATACTTATTTTTGCGTCTGTCAGAGGGGTTAATCGAAATGCTGGATCGCCGTCGTGGTCAAGATGGTGCTTACATTGGGTGCATGAAATCAGGAACCGTGATTACAGAAGAGTATACACTTTATAACATCTTAGCATAGTCCCATTCTCATGCTTAATATTTCGCTTCTAGTCTAATGTTCTATTTGCTTGGAATTGATAATTTTATAGCTGAGATGTACACAATAGCACTTAGGCATGCACAATTACAAATTTTGTGTTTTGTACCTCTTTAACAGTTTTATCATATCTTCCTTTGCATGCCAGTGGATTGTGTACTGGATGTGGATCCTGGTTGCACTCTGTAACATTCCGTGGTACCTATTGAGGCCTGAGTAACTTAGCTTTTATTTTTCTTAATCTCAGGGGAAAGCCTTGGTATGAACCTGATTGGTGGAAGTTTGGAGATGAAAAGTCGTAAGCATCTAAAACTTTGGACAAGAGAACACTGCAATGTTATGGAGCAATCTCTTCACTTTTATGAAAATGAAAAACTCTACTGAGTCATGTCTCTTCCTCTGATCATCATCATCATCATCATCATTGCTTTGATCTCTTCCTCTGATTATGGTTTCTTGCATAGATTGTCATTCCAGACATTGCTCTCTCAATTTTGTTATCACTGGTGGAGGATGATCGTCATTGTCACATGATCTATTGATTGCTTTGGCTGTGTCTATATTTGACTGATCAAACTTACCTACGCAGGTATTTCCGGCATGCATCGGGTTCACTGCTTATACTCTCAAAAAATCTGGCGCAGTATATCAATGTAAACAGGTTAGTTATCAATAATTAGCAGGACAAGCTGGACGGAGGATGACTTTGATGCAAATCATTTGTGAAACTGTAGCTTAGGTTACGTTGGTAGTATGATTTGTTACGTTATCGGTAGAGAGACTGATCAACAGCATCCTTCAAATACTTGAAGGTATTCATTAGAGGAACCTGGATTGGTTGATGTTAATACCTTAAGAATACTAGCCATTATCCTTTGATAATTGGGATGACATATTCAAGATAGAATCAAACAAATTTCATGGTACTTTGTATGCTCAATATACAAAGTACCAAGAATTTGAGTAGATTCAAAAAACAGAGCAGTGCATATTGTGCTGAAATTTACTTGCAAATGAGATTTATTATTATGAGGAATAGACTAGGTTTCTGGTTGAGTGCTGCACCATTCTTTGTTCATCCAAACTGATCCTAGTTAGGATTTTTCAGTTAAGTATTTGTTCTGTCCTGCTAAATTTAATCCACTACTCTGTTGAGAGCAGCGCATCGCTGAAGACTTATGCTCATGACGATACATCAGTTGGATCTTGGATGATGGGTCTTCAAGCAACATATATAGATGACAATCGTCTTTGTTGCAGTAGCATTAGACAAGGTGATCACTATTTTCAATGTTCTGATTCCTATGCTCATTTGACAAACTGTTGCCTGAAACAGTTTGTCCGGACATGCTTTCTCTCTCTCTCTCTCTCTCTCACTCACTCACTCACTCACTCACATACAGTGGATTTCATTGAAAGTGATTTGTGGCCATATCAGGAAAATGCTAAACTACAGTGGATTTTTATATTTAAACTGTCTTAAAGCATGTCTTTTGAACCCTGATTTCTTGGTTCTTCTAAATTTGCCTGCCACAGCAAGCAATGTGGTTTCACCTTAGAACTGGTTTATAATAGTCCATTCTTAATTCTACTTGCAGACAAGGTATGCTCTGTGGCTTGAAGATAGGATGAGCTTCCTTGGACAGTGTGCTATTCATGGCCAACTTGCTCCTGGCTTTGTTTGTTTTGGATTCAGTGATCCAAACAGACACTGACGTTGATGTCTCCACGTTACACTAGCACTAGTGAGCTGCATAGATCATTTTTTTAGTGTAGATATAAATTACAGAATGTTTTCTGGAGAGAGGAGAATTCAGATGTCAGTGAGAGCTCATATTGAATTTGAGCATGAATTATGTACTTTTGCAGGTAATATATCTTCATTCTTCACTCTGGAGTTAATGCTTGTTTTTCCCTGCGTTGAGACATTTTCTAATCCTTCTCAGAGTTAGATTCTATTTAATTTATGTGTACAACTGGTGGAAGCTAGGAAGTTGCTTGACGATGCTCGCTGTTGTACCAGACTTTCCGAATTCCTTGTCAACCTGGACAGTGGACATAGCGGCATGACATGACTACAACGTAGGCGGAACACACCAAGTTACAATTTTAGGTCGTAAACATAATTTGCCATAGCGAGTCAGAGTTTTAGTAGTGCGGTTGCTCCCGAAGCTCTTTCTCATGAATATCCTTGAGCTCGACATGACACCTTTTCATCTTCAAAACGTGCAACAACCTTCAAGCTTCTGTAGCTTTTGGAAGTTCAGGTCTCAAACAATCCTTATTTAGGGACCTTCGGTTAGGATTTGGTCAAGCTGTCGTCATATGATATAATCAATCCTAAGCCCCTGATAAGAAACTAAGGACAGCAAATTGGACTGGCAATAGAGTTCAATGCTGCACAGGTGATTTTCTTGAAGTGTAAAGAATACATAATTTGAGAATCAAAGGGTCCAACTTTTGATCTGTATAGTAGAGTATGACGAGGAAAATATGGCCCTTGTGAAAATTATATTTAACAAACTGCATAACGATGTGTACATATGCGAGATTTTCGAATGCTCGAAGGCTAGGATATACTTGAATTTCATCGATAGGTAGCGTACGTACTCTACTTGAATTTCATTATATAGACAGATGATAGTGTCTCAAAACATAAAAGGAGAGGAAAAATTGAACTTTCCCTCAATACATGTGCGAATTACCCATTCAGATAGGAAAATGAGCTCTTCAAGCAAACTTCATGACCTTCCCCAATCTTATAACACAGAGCTTTTCTTATCCGCAAATGAATCTCAACAGCTAGAATTTCCCCAAAGCTACATCCTCGAACCCAACCTGTCAAAATGGCAGGAAACACATACAGCCTTGAGTGGATATGGTAATGCGGTTGATCTATAGACATGCATAGAACTCGGTGCCCCTTTCAATAAATCGAGACAATTAATTTATGAAAAATTATTTGGTCAATGATTGAGATTTGTCGAGGTACCAAAGGGAGTATTGTCCATAATAGAGATCTCCATTGAGTTTACAAAAAGCAGTGTGACGTTTATTTTTCGTCCTTATATTAACTTGATGGGAAAAGAATGATGTTGTGAATGAAAATACTATTTGGAAGTAGTAAAATAAACATCACTGTTACAATTGATGTGGAAATTATAATGAAATTAAAACTGAGAAGAATACTCGAGGCTCTTGATTTTTTTCTATGAATAGATTCATATACTTATGGATGAATCAGTATTGATGCTTTATTACACTGCCTTTTATGAGATGACTCATAAACCTTACATATATTGGAATCCTATATCATTGATATTCTTTTTCTTTCTTTCTCTCAACCTTCCCTTTATCTGCATACTTTTTTTATATCATAATCAGATTGATTTTTTTTTGTTTATGTAAGAAAGATTTC